>OY720220.1:1810387-6810387 GCA_963082605.1 Rhodophaea formosa | reverse complement strand
TTTGGAATACATATAGGTAAGTAAGCTAAAATATACAAAAACTTGATAATTTTGACGATTTTGTGTTGTTTTTCGTGTGTGCAAGGAACCAACACTTATGTCAGATTTTTCAAGCTACCTAGGGTCGTTATTAAGATATTACATACAAACGGGTTGAATTGGTAACCTCCTTTTTTAAGTCAGTTTAATTAAAGAGACTCGAAAGCATGTCGTTGCTCAGAAGTCATCGCATTATCATGTGAAAGTTAATCAGGCAGGTAGCATAGCACTCTGGCAAAACAAAAATGAAACTTTATCCGAAGAACCTTCAGCCACCTCGATATAAGCTGCCATGGCAGACCTGCAAGTATGTTAATAAACTACTTACCTACCTAAATAAATAACTGAAAATATGTTTAGGCGGGGTTCACAAATACAAATAACACTGATGATTAAAATTGAAAATATGTGATGAAAAAGAATTCGCCACAGGTAGGATTTGAACCCACGAGTCTTAGGTCTGCGCCCTAAGTGTGTTACCAACTACACCACCGTGACTTCGAATCACCGCGTCGAATTCTCTCATCACATATTACCCCGTAGGGTATAACGCATTCAAAGCATGCGTATTTCTTCAATACTACCCACTATTTAGTAGTGTGGTATTCTACTTCATTCATATCAGATGAATAGAAAGTTGATTAAATTGAAGAAAGCTCTTACTCACTTAAATGGTTTTTAAATAGCATTACAATGCTCGGTATATTATTAAAATTGATAATTATATATGATATGATATTAATAAAATTATACCGCGCATTGTAATGCCTTTTAAAAACCATTTAAACACTGACGATCTTTGTGAATGTACACTTTCCCAGAAAATACCAACTTTGGATGACCTGAAGCAACGACTTTATGAGTGCAAAAGCCATCCTCCAAAGGGCTGTATTTTGGAAGCATAAAATATAAATAAACAAATAAATATTTAGGGATAAATCACACAAATTGAGCTAGCACTACAGCAAAGAGACCTATGTCAGTCCTGCATTAAGTTCTGAACTTGTGAAATATTTTATATATAAAGTTTTTAGCTTTAATTATTTATATATAGGTTATATTGGTTTACCACCGACAACAAAAAGTATTATTAAGAATATTTGTTAATTATATTATATCTTGCAGCTAGTTATCTAATATTTGTTATCGCTACAGGATTAGATACATTTACGCACCGCCATAGTAACTGAGCACTATCTCGCGAAAATAACAGATAATTTGGTGTAGATAAGAATTCGCATTATTGTATGATAATGTTAAATTTATTTTGCCTCAATAATGTGATAACGCGTCAAGAAATATGACTTCAAAATACCAGTTTAAGCAATGATAAAACATCCAGCATGAAGATTAGTTAGGTCCGACGAGGGGATGTAAAAAGTACCTAATACCTACTTACATTGGGTGGTATGTAACAAAAAATACACCTAGTTATATATGCATATAACTATTTCGTGTAAATCTAGACTCAAGTAGGCACATTGATGAGTTTATTCATATAGATTATGTACCAAACTAATAAAGGTTGATAATTACTATGGTCAAAGACAATATAATACTGCTATGGTATAAAAAAAATATAATGAAATATTCAACAAAGAACAGGAAATTATAATAATGATGATATTATAAAAATGAACCACTGATAACTGATGAATAACATATTTATTGACTTGCCTTGTACATCTATCTAATACAGTTTAGTAGTACGAGATACTTGTTTGCAACTTAGTTAGTAACATTTGTGTTATTAGATGGAGAAATATGTTATTGATAATTCCATTTAGCAAGACATTTTAGAAGCTTAAAGTTTTAAAATAAATGATTTTAAACCATCGACAGTAATTACTCAATTTACCGAAATTATTGGGTTGCCAGGGGCTCATCATAATATCAGCATGCAAAAGAAGTTTAAAGACAAATTCGTACATCCTCTTGATTACAATACGGACGAGCGTCTTTCTCCAAACATGCTTAGAATTGAAATTTAGGTGAGCAAGTGCTCGCTAGGAATGTGGACATTCTACACCTCATTTGTCTGGTGTCTGGGATGTCATTATTTGTAGGACGTGGCGCGTTGGCTCGTTAATCAATTAACTGCATTTTAAGTAAGACATCAGGTGTAAAAGCGTAGGTGTTTTGTCTCCTAAGTGAATTTGATCATACCACGGCCTTATTATGTTTCTATCAGATCTATTTCGCAGTTAATAGGTACCTTCTTCGTATTAAACTCAAAAAGCCAAGGATTTCTTGGCAGGTAGAAAAGTAATAAGTAGGTATCTCTGAAATAGGTAGTACACTTGTCTTATTTTTGAATAGTAAGTTAGTTTTTAAAAAGCGTCGAACCGTCCTTCCATCGACATCTTAATTTAAATTTAAACAGAAGCAAGATTTTAAGCTTTAAATGTATAAATATCATTATAGTATTCAGTTGAAGAAAGTGTAAAATTGTAAACAATATATCTCTGTTTATAAATCAGCAGTTGTTATTTCCCGTTCATATTTACTTGTATGTATCAATTTTAGCGTCTAGATTTAGATTCCGATGAGTTGATTCAAACAAATGGCAAGCAGCTTTTGAAAACGAACTTTTCCATCGCTAATTTATAAAATCGCGGAAGATCGAATATAACTCTATGTCTTTAGAAGTAAACAAGAATGAATAATGTTTTTTGATAAATTTGACGGTCTCCATTATGTCATTTGAGGCCTACTTTCGACGTGCCGAATGCCAGCTACCGTTATTCACTTTATAACTGGTACTCTAAATTTTAAAAGGCAAATTATATTATTTCCATAGAAACAGCTATTTAAAATTGCAATTTATTCAATAAATGTGGTGCATCGCGCGCTTCATTGTGTTGTTGTGTATTGATCAATGCATGTTGTCCTCGAGATCAATTGTTAAGATTCTATTTCTAATACCCATCTGTACCGCTTATTATCTAACAGTTTTTAAACATTCCTACCATTTTAGTTTCTACGTAGGTACTTATTGTCTTCTCGATACGATATACTTACATCAAACGAGGTAACTACTAACATCAAAAAATATCTCTGACATTATCTAGTCGCTACTCAATGTTATCATTAACTGCTTTGAAATCGTTTTTAATAACACAAGTATCTTTCGAAATGATCAATGTATCGAGAGACTGGTTCAATCTCGCTAAACTGCATCCAAATATTTCCGTATTATTTATAGTGGGCGAATCAGCTGTGAGGAGCGACATGGCAGTCGCCACTCGCGGCGGCGCGGCCGCGCATTCTGCCTTATCATACTAAACAACCACACGTGAGCTCCGCCGGTCTCTGAGACTCGTGCACACCACCGCAAGTCGCCATCCAGCTCTGACTTGCAATCAAAATCCAGTGATAAATAAAAAAGTGTTTACATGTGATGTAACTCAAACTTTTACCGCGTGTGAACTTGTGCTAAATGGGATTCGTACAGCGGATGTTGTAAATTGGACTTAATTTGTGTGACAGTAAGTGTGAAAATGAGGAGCGACATGCTGGCACCGAGTGAGCTGGAGGGGACAGACTACCTCCTCTCGTCGACGATGAGGTTGGAGGACAGCTTTCTGCAAATACTTGGTGCGTACTGCCAGTGCAAACATTTATGACCCGTCTCAGCGCTATGGGATGTGTTTCAGAAATGAAGATGTTTAAGAGGGTATACTAGCAGTGCGTTTTCCATACAAAAGTATTTCTCTATTTTCTCGCTGAAAACTGCTTCTAGAGGCACAATCCTTTTTACATACAATCTATTACTAAAAAAGGTATGTCCCTATGTTTTATTTTTTACTAAAAACCTGTTTAAAAGAAAATAAAATTGTACAAAAACGGTTTTTTTGGAAAAAATAAAAAATAGAGGCATTCCTATTTTAGTACTAGATTTTATGAAAAAATAATTGTGGCTCTAGAATCAGTTTTCAGCGAGAAAATAGAGAAATACATTTGTATGGTAACCATATTGAAAAAATACTGCTAGTATACGCTCTTAATTACGTTACGTCATGCAATTACTTAGTTGCATGCAATGCATCTCTTATATATTCTAATTAGTGTTAACCTCCGAAGGATGGATCATTCTGTCAATAATGACTGTTTTGGTTTCCGACGGAATAGATCGATGAACAGTATTATTTATCTTGAGTTTATTTAATTAATGAGCTACTTAGGGAAACGAAGATGCAAACAAATCTGAAAAGCCTCATTTAGATTATTTTTGCCTGTCTTTTAATTGATACATCAAATTTAGTTTACGTATTAAATATTCTATTCAAAATTTTGCGACCTCTAAGATGTTCTAAGTTAGGTATAAATCACCAAGCTAGAATCTCCTTCGTCTAATATAGTCGCGTTAGTTCTGCTAAAAATTCTGTGACAATGTTGTTTTTACTCACGACTAGACACCTAATAATTATTATTGATATTTTTAATTCGACCTTCAGTAAAGTGCGCAAAGTCACCCTATGACATTAAAAACTAAAGTTTTTTTGTATAATATTAAATTTAAAAAATACGATCTCCGTGGCTCCGTGGTACCGCACTTGCGGCATTTGATTCACATGGTCGTGGGTTGTAATTGTATCCCCGACCAGAACAGGCACGATAGCCTAAAAACGGTAATTTATTGATTGGCCTGGTTCTAGGATGTTTATCTATGTAAGTTTTTACCCAATATAAAAGCTCACAACTGAGTCTCTAGATCAATCTGTGTAATTTATTCCAACATTTTTACTAATCCAATATACTTATCACAATAAAACGACAGCCTTTACAAGACTTATTCCATCGACATTTGTCTACTATTGTATTATTTAATCTAAATTCGTATAGTATTTCAAATAATTATTGTTTCATGTAACTTGCTAAACAGTTTGATATTATTTCTGGACATTGCGCAAACAAAAGTAAAAACGAGACGTTTCTAAATCATTCAAAATGCAGCCTTCGTAATTAAATTTTGTCATAACAATTGGGTCATTTCAAGATAGTCATCAAATGGAGATTGCTGTTCATCATTATAATATTATGTTTTGGAAACAGAAATTCATGGTCCGGGGGCTCTGAGATAATTAGTGTTTCGGTGGCTGAACAAGAAGCCGTTGCCTCGCCGAAATATCAGTTATTTTTAGTTACTCTTATATTATATATTTTTTTAATTTAGAGATAATTAAGTTGGTTCCGTCGTAATCTCTTATATGTTTATTTATATTATAAAACCAAGTAAGAAACAAGTTTGGTTAATGGATACGTCTTGAAAATATCTGTTTAGGAAAATGTATAGACAGAGAGACTCCGGGTTCCTAAAGAATCATAGTTGAGGACGCCGTTGGAAACATAAAAAGAAAGATGAAATAAAAACAAAAAATATAACTATACTTACCTACTTACGCGTCACCAACAATCAAACACGTTCACTAGAATAAGTTAACTTTGTTTACAATAAAACAGTTGGCAATCAATCATCTATTGATGTTGTTTTTTTTAGTAATTTAAAAGTAATTACCTAGACATCAATTTCTATTCCTAATCTCCTTTCGGTCCATGGGTGTTAAGAGGGCCCTGAACACGCATATCTCGATACAAAGAAAAAAGGGAATTGTGGCAATGTTTGATAATTTTGTTATAAAATTAAGCATTCCATCAATTAATCTCATCATAATATCAATGGTTAGAGTCTTAAAATTATCATATATTGCCACATTTACCTTTTTCCGTTTGTATTGGAGATATGCGCGTGTAGGGCTCTCTTAAGTACTGCCGTCTTTTGAGGGAGTTACCCCAATAGCAATAGGTACATACAAGGTATCTCGATTAACTTAATACTAGTATTAATTATTACGGCAATCAAAGTGCCGCCTGGTGAATATATTTTTTCTATAAATACCAACTTTAATAATTTCTGTTTTAGAACATCGTCAAAACAATCAACTATATTACTTGTTTGAGATGGTAACAGCGTGTTTGCTAATGCCAAACAAAATGTAGATTGCATCATAGCAAGAATTACACTATTGTTATCAGATAAAATGTAGCTAAAAACAAACATGAAATGTAGCTATCCAAATGAAAACCTTGCGGGGCATCCACCCATACAGCTTGATGAATTTTTACTTTTTATTTCTGACTATTTGATTTATGATAAATCATCATTTATCTATTCATAGATAAATAAAAATTAACTCGTACGTCATAAGAGTTACTTTTTAGGGTTCCGTAGTAAACAAGGAACCCTTATAGTTTCGCCATGTCTGTCTGTCTGTCTGTCTGTCTGTCTGTCCGTCCGCGGTTTTACGCAGAGACTATAAGTACTAGAAAGCTGTAATTTGGTATGGGTATGTATATTAATTATAGCAAAAAAGTGGTAGAATAAAAAGTTGAAAAAAAATTTTTTTTAGGGTAGCTCCCATACTAGTAAAGTGGGAGAGTAATTTTTTTTTCTCTATTTACCCATCGTGTGTGGTATCGTTAAATAGGTCTTTCAAAAATATTGTGAGGTTGAGATCACCATTTTTCAATTTAGGGATCCGTTTCCGAAATATTTGGTTTTAAAGTGCGAATTTTTGTTAGAGGTAAGTGTCCCCCCCCTCTATCTGCTAAACGGTTATATATAGATACGTAAAAAAAATTACAACAGTAGTATATATACTGAAGTGTAAAGGAAAACTATCAGAGCTGAGTTCTAAGTACAAACTAAAAAGTTATAGGCAACCAACTTATAAACTGTAAAATTTCATACTATTTTCATTGTTAGATGTTTTGGGTCGTTAAACTGTAAGGTGCGAGAGTGAATAGTGTGAACTCAAAGTTGTCATTCGCAACTACGGAACCCTACACTGCGCGTGGCCGGACACGCACTTAGCCGGTTTTTTTTTTATTCAAATATTGAAGGCCTAGTGTTTTCCCGTGATTTCGTCCGCGATACCTAATTATCACGCTACTCATTGACAGTGTTACAGCTCTATATGTGAAATCATTTTAAAATCGGTCATGCAGTTGTTGCATTTATCAATTACTACAAACGATCAAAAACGACCTCTTTATAATATTTCTTTATAGTATAGATTCTTATGATTTCTTATTCGTATTGACTGAATATAGGATGAATAATGTTTTCTGTGAGCATGCAAACCTAGTGTAAACACCTGTGATAATATTAACATCGTCGTTATCAGCCGCTTTTCATACATATAATTTTACTGAACAAAATTTAAGATTAGGAAGGGAGGTACATCTTCAAGTCCAAATCACATTTAATGCGATCCCCTTACGATTATCCTCTTAGTCCAGTCAAATTTCTTTAAAGACTTCCAAAAGTAGTTTGAGATAGGTAATTAATTAAGA
This sequence comes from Rhodophaea formosa, assembly GCA_963082605.1. Classification (NCBI taxonomy): domain Eukaryota; kingdom Metazoa; phylum Arthropoda; class Insecta; order Lepidoptera; family Pyralidae; genus Rhodophaea; species Rhodophaea formosa. The sequence continues at coordinate 6,802,992 of OY720220.1, read as the reverse complement.
AACAAAATATATACCTACAATTTTAATTAAAAGAAATACCTAAACTATTGCTAACACTAAATAAATACTAATTGTTGTTAATTTTTGTTGTTTCATGATTGCGCATTGTCTATTAAGGAGAAAAAGTCAAATGGCTCATCTCAATGATTGACAATGTACGTTATTAAAATGCAGTAAGTATGTCTAGTTGATGAGATGTGATTAACTTTATAATAATAAATAAATATCGGTCTAAGTTAATAACAATTTTGAAACATGTTGCATCTACCTAGATATTTTACTAATGTGATTATTTTCAATACACAATTATTTTATTTCTTCTTTAAATTCTTACTATTTTCAATTAATTTTCTTCGTTCTTTTTTAACAAAACAACCCAATGAAAGGATATCACCACCAACTTACCTCACCATTTGAGCACCTCTCTCGAGTAATTCGTCAATTTTGAGAATCCATTCATTTGTCGGTTATTTCATAGCATGCAAATCCTTGCGTGTCTCCTATACAACCTGTTAATAAAAAAGCGCAAAACCTCAGACACCCCAACTATATTTTTATTAAAAAATTATAATAATTTAATTTTCGCGATTTTATGTAGATTCCAAGATATTAGTTTTTTTTCTTTTCTTGTATTTGTTGTAAATTAGTCTATTAGTATAATAAGTCTATGGTACCTAATTACGCGCGATCTGAACTTAAAAGTTTGTTTTCTGTTGTAAGTATAGCTTTCAAGCTATACTTACAACAGAAAACAAACTTTTAAGTTGTGCAACCCTTTCCTGAAGGAAAGACACATAAATCATTTTTTAGGCCCTGGTAGAATAATGATGAAGTAAATTACCTAAACAAAATTCTGATTAATTCAAAGAAACCCACAATGACCCCCGAATCTAGCCGGGGAGCCAAGGTACTGAGATACACAACACAACCGTGTCACATCAATCATAATAAACAGAGTGTTTACTCGAGATTACTACACGATCTCCTACTACGAGTCGTGCATGAAACTGCAACAATGTCTAGTAAAATTTTATCAAAGGATCCCGCAGTGACCCCTGAATAGCCGGAGAGTCAGATTCCGAGGTACACAACACAAGCGTGTCACATTAATCATAATAAACGAATTGTTTATGCCCGATTACTACACGATCTCAGTGGCGGATTTACCAATAGGCTTAGTAGGCTGAAGCCTAGGGCGGCATATTTAGAGGGGCGGCAAATTTAGCCCAAATAATAAAAAAAAAATATAATTATATTTATACACATTACGTTCGTAATCCGTATATAAAAGACTAGCTGTTACCCGCGGCTACTTCACTATATCACCTACTTCACAATCATACTAATAACGGGAAAAATGTAAACGATGTAATGAGGACGATAGAACACATCATAAAGTAGCAATTTCTGAATAACTAAATGTAATTAATATGATTGTGAACTAAACTAACGTATTGAATTTCAATACTTAGTAGGGGCGGCAAGTTTGAATAGACTACTAGCGGCAAATTTGTAAATCCGCCGCTGCACGATCTCCTAATAAGAGTCGTGCGTAAATATGTAACTGCATCAGTGTTAAGCTTAGAGTATCAATATAACTATAGAGCGCTCCTAATGTTTTTCGTCGTTGTGCAGAGCGTAAGCAGATGTTCTATAGATTGTATCTATAGATATAGCGCGGTCGGTAGTGATGTGCATCGCGTCGTGTGAAACGTCGCAAATGAGTTACATCCGAGGGCGTCTTTGGATGTAAATCACTTTTAATAAATTTTGGATCTTTGAATCTGTAGTTAGTTTCTAGATATGAAATTAATCATCGTCCTCGTCATCATCGTCATCGTCATCATCCATGTCATCGTCATGCGATTGTAGTCGATGGTAACCGATTGTAGGTACCCGGTGGTATCTGATCATGCCTATTGGTACCTAGTGGTCCCTGGCCGTACCCGGTTGGAAACACCCGGGTACACTCCCAGTGGTAATAATAATGATGAGGTTGACGATGACGATGACGGCGACGGTGACGATGACATGGATGATGACGATGATGACGACGACGATGACGATGACATGGACGATGACGATGACATGGATGATGACGACGACGATAATGACGACGACGATGACGAGGACGATGATGATGACATGGATGATGATGATGACGATGATGATGACGATGACGGTGACGATAACAAGACAATGACGATGACATGGGTGACTAATCGCGACGTTTGCACTGTTTTGAAGCTGTTCATACCCGTGCTTACGGTTCATACTTGTAGACGCGCGCTCTATAGTTAATATTTATACTCTAAGGTGTTAAGCTTAACATTCATTCAAAGAATCCCGAAGTAACCCACGAACTTAGGTAGGAGCCAGGTACCGAGGTACACACACAAAAGAATACAACCGTTTCACATCGATTACTTCTCATGAGCTCGTTAATATGTAACAGCGTCTAGTAAAATTCATTCAACGGATCTCGCAGTAACCCCCGAATCTAGCCTGGGAGCCAGATACCGAGACACAAACACAACACACACAACCGTCCGTGTCACATGAATCATTAATAAACAGAGTATTTACACGCGATTACTACACGATCTCCTACTACCCTTGGGCATATGTAACTACAATATTATATAATAAAATACATCCAAAAGATCCCGCAGTAACCCCTGAACCTACGGGTAGCCAAAGTACCGAGGTACACATACAAAAGAACACAACCGTGTCACATCAACTGAGCGATTATTTCTCATGATATGACATGACATGACACGAGCTCTTACCACGAATTATGTGGCACACTAAGGATCCCAGTGACTCCCGAATTTAGCCGGGGAGCCAAGGTATCGAGGTACACAACCTTGTCACATCAATCATAATAAGCAGTGTTAACTCGTCACGATTACAATACGATCGCCTAATACGAGTTCCGTGGTATTTGTAACTGCAATAAGAGAATTTACATACAATCACGTCTTTCCCCTTGCGGGGTAGACAGAGCCCAGGTCTATAAAACCTAAACGCCAAGTTTAGCATGTTGGTGGGCTTGTAGGTGGAGAATTGAATCAAAATAGCGATGGCTTCCTAGCCGCATCGCCTATTGACATGATTCCTCACGCCCATTCCCTCGATCGGCTTACGATCTGCGCGGGAAGAGAAGCAGCTGGTACATTTACGTTTTTTCCTTTTCTCCCAGACAATAGCGTGGAAGGATAAGAGAATTCATTTATTAAAACCGCCAAAAGTGGCAACTTTTAGCGGTTTTAATAAACCTTTAGCGGTAATCAAAAGCGCAAAATAATGACGATTAATTTACTACAAGATTTGATTAACTAGTAAAGAAAGGATTAAGATTGTTTTTAATTGTCAGGTGATGGCGTTGGTTTTGCACATTGTAGCCCCTTTAGTGACTAGGTCACGGAACTATAAAAACATACTCTTTTATCTTGTTCAGTGGATGAAACTTTACTAGGTATGCAAAAACCCTTTAATTGTGTTTATAGATATTTAAGAATATACGTATATAGACATTTGAATTGTATTGGTTTACCACATAAAATAAAATTAAAAAATATATAGGTACTTAGCTGATACATCAGAAAGCTGGCCCACATGCTGTTAATTACACGGACATAGTAGCAGGTAAAATATAGTGAATATTCAGCTATCTGCGTAAAAATGAAAGACCCACTTCCGAAATTTCGTGAAAACTTGAACGCGCAATAAGTACGTACTTGTTAGATGACTCCGATCGAATCTAATGACAAAATAATGATAATATAATGATGACATTAGGCCTTTAAGGAGTTAATGACTCCGTATTGCCAGTTTTCAATTTTATCGCACTGCGATGTTTAAATATTTTCTTCTGTTAGTTGGCCTCACTTAACACATACTTACTCGTACTTTCGTAAAAATATATTTTTTATACATACTATTATTTTTGTGACAGAGGACTTCAATTTGACTGTTCTAGCTTTTAATCAAAAAGTGAGTGACTAATTTGCAATCTGAAAATAATAAAGTCACTACATTACATTAGGCATACAATTAAAAAAATAAATTTTCGTCTCTCATACTTCTATCACACAGATTTGTGACTAACACACACGAAAGAGAAGAAGAAAAAGATTTGTTTGCCGGAAAAACTGCAATCAGTTATAGTTTCTCATAATACTGCTCGCCTTTTCTACTTACAAAGTTTTGTTTGGGTATGTTAATTTGATAGTTATGTAACTAGACAACGTTCAAATCAAATTGATTACATTACTTAGGTATACGTCAAGGGATTGGACAAAAATCTACTACTATACACTTCTACGTAATAGGCGATGTGGCTAGCAACCCATCACTATTTTGATTCTGCTTTTCACCTTAACGCCCACTTACTCACTAAACGTGGCCTTCGGGTTTTATGACCTCGGACTCTGTCTACCCCGCAAGGGATAAAAACGTGATAATATGTATGTGTAATCAGTAATATTGCACATAAACTTCTCTCAAAAAGAACACTAGTAGCTTATAAATTGTTTTAATAAAAAGCAATTCTTGACGAAGTCTAAATCCGGGTCAGTGTGCGTTTATCAGCGCTTATCAAAACTTAGTTGGACGCGGTGTAAATATTTAAAACGTACTCCTGTGCAATTATTACCTACTTGTCTTTCCAAGTACAATTTCATAATCACGAAACAGAAGATACGAATGTTATTTCTTTTAAAAAGTATTAACACTTCATCTCTACTCAACATAATTTATAAGTATATAAAGTCCTCCCCCCGTCTGTCTGTTAGTGATAAACTTAAAAAAATATATTATATCGAGAAAAATACAGTTTATAGTTAATTTCTCGCGTTATATGTGCACAACAAAACTTGCAACTCTATAGGTAATATACCTACCTAAGTTACAGAATATAGTTACTTATTAAAAATACTTAATTCTGCAAATTTGTTACAAGTATATTGTACCTATATCACTTTGCATTTTGGAATTACTAAAACCTTCATTATATATTTTTTTATTAAATCTTGCGCGTTTTTAAAAACAAGTCTTTATCAATAATTTAAAGGACTTTAATTAAAACAATAGGAAATTAGTGTAGCTATTATAGTTACATAAAAACAATCGTAAATCCCCCATAATAGACAAATGAATAAATGGATCATATTAAATTAATAAATATATTGGGACATATCTTATTCGTAGGACATAGGTATATCACACAAATTGAGCCAGCCCCACAGTAAGTTGTGAACTTGTGTCGCAGGATACTAACCACAGAACAATACTAACTCAACGATACTATATTTTATAATATACTTATATAGATAAACATCCAAGACCCAGGTCAATTTAAAAAAGATCGTTTTCCATCATGACCTAACCGCGAATCGAACCCGGGACCCCGTGTCGCAGGCTGGCGTGTTGACCGCTGCGCCACGGAGCTCGACATAATTACCTTCATAACCAAAACATGTTATTCAATAATTCTTAAAATATTAAAACTAAACTTATATTAATTAAAACGAAATTAATCTAAACAAATAATATTTATTTTATTTATTTAAACTTTATTGCACAATTTAAAAAAAATTGTACAAAAGGTGGACTTAATGCCTATCCTATCTATTCCTATCTATAACAAAAATTACCATTAAACAAAAACCATACATGTAAATAAAAAAAAATATTCGAAATTAAACTTCATTACCAAAACATAACCGTACTTATAGTGTAACGACAACAAACCTAGGTCAGTTAGGTTATCATATCACAAAGACGGTCAAATCCAGTTCCGGCAAGCTCAGTACCAGAACTATCTAATTAGGAAGGTACGATTGACAATAAATGTAAATAACAAACAAGATTTATCAAAAGACTTTTAAGAAGTCGTGTGTATAAATTCCGCTCAAATTATTGAGAAAACTACCTTAAATTTAGATTTGACCCAAAAAACAAAAGAGAAACTAGGCAAAAAATGTATACTTAATTAAAGAACATAAAAAACATAGCGCCGCCCGGGACCCTCGCAAACCGCTGTAGATAAAACAAGAAATATATGTCTGGTCTTACTGAAAGTAGGTACCTATATAGTCCTTCTCAGTAGGTACCCTGCAATGTGTATGCAAAATTTCATTATGATCGGTTCAGTAGATAGGGCGTGAAAGCGTAGTTCTATCGTGTAAAGCCAAAACACTGTACTTTCAAAATACTCATTTTGAGATAACGGCGTTTAAAGATATTTTGTTTGTTTTATAATTTTTGGGACTCCTAATGTGACTTTGTTCTTGATACTTATAAGAAACACAAGATATTATCAATATCTTACTAGCCATATATATTTTGGTATAATCGACAAGTCAGTATATTAAAAATATAACAAAACTTGTTTTACTTTGTTAATACCAATTGAATTTAAGTCCTAGTATAAAACCAAAACAATGTATTGAATGATACATTATTTTGGCTTTATAAGATTGCACGTATATTTAAAATCAATTACGTATTTACACTGTATCTATATGTATAACTGTATGAATTGATTTTCTAGTTTATCTTTACATCATATTTTTAGGTTAGTTTTTGATGAAATAAAAGAGTATTTCAATTTTTTATATTTATTCTATATAAAATGTACTTGGAACATAAAATCAAAAAGACAAGCAGCAGACATATTAACATTAACAGAATTAGAAATAAGGAAAATAAAGAAACCAAGTAAAATATGCATGTTTCTCAAACATCCGAATCAATATTTGTAGACAGGTCTACGACATCAGATACGACAAGATTCTCATAAAATATACGACGTGAATGTGGCATACTTTTACAAAGTTCAATCAATTCTTTTTTTTTTAATTCATTGATTCCTCTTGGCTGCGTTTCTTTCTGGATATTATCAAATAAATCATTAACATCTCCTGCTTTTAACCTTGTGCGAAGTTCAGTCTCGATTTTCTTCTTTAAAAAATGTATCTCTTTAAATTCTTCATTATAGCCATTTTTAGCAAATATTGATAATTGACCTCTCCTGAATTCTATTATTTTTAAATTTTGTAGATTCCAGCCTTTAGGAAATTGAATTTTTGCATCATTCTCAATCAAAAACATACCGCTATGGTCGACCACGTCTACTTCTAAATTCTTACGAGCGGTTTTTATTTTATCAATAAAATCGTCAAAATCATACACTTCTCCAGAAGCAGATAGTTTTCTAGAGATAGCGGCATGCACTGCATCTGCAGCCATGTAAGTATGACCGGGCTCAAAATATTCCAGGACAATGTTTTCTATAGAAGTGCTTTTATCATTTATCAGTCTTATTAGTGTCGAAAGTAATACTTTATTTTTATTTTGGGAATTACAATTGTCCAAAAAAAAAAAAATACATTTTTTGTCTCTGCAATGTTTTCTCAAAACGTGAATGAACGAGGAAGCTATATTGTAAGCTTTTCTACCACTTTCGCCTTCGTGCCAGACTACACATATAGCTTTTTTATTTTTACCCGGAGGTACAAATGACTCGTTAAACAAAACCAGTTTTCTAGAAAAAAAACTATCTTTTATGTCAATTATTGGCATACAGATAGCCTTTTGCATGTCCACCGTAAATAAGACCTCTTTTCCTTCAGATGATTCACAAATCTCTTCAGCTGCCTGAAAATCTCTTCTGGAATTTCGTTTATTTTCGAGATGTTGGCCCAGAGTTTGACAACTAGCACAATTGCATGGTCTCGGCATATCTTTATGTTCTTCTTCATGTTGTCTGCATTTTGTGCAAATGTCTTGCGGTTGTGTTGATGTCGATAAATTGAGTTTTTTAATCATTTCATGAAAATGTGGCCAGCTGCAAATCTTCATATTGTTTTCGGCACAATGTTGTTTAAAATGTTTAAATATATCTGAAAATGTGACACCTACCGGCAAATACTTTCGATTAGGGGCGTGAACTAAGTTGTAATGAGAAGAAACGGGATTATAACTTAGTATGAAACTTTCCATATCCTTTTGATATTGGTCGGAAAATGCAGTGGAAGGCTTTCGACGACCTCTTGAGTCAGGGGCAGCGCTAATATCAGGGTGTTTATTTCCATTAAGGTAATTACTTTTCAAGACTGACTGCACTGCTTCGTCATTATTATATCCTAAGGTATGCAAAAAGAAAATTTTACATACTGGGATCTTATTTAATGACCATATTATTGTATTATGTCTGCGCGACTCACGTTTTGTCCGTGCAGTTGGTACTCTTTCTACTTGTCGAGATATGAAATCACGTCGTCGTTGTCTATCCATACCCCAAAACTGTGTCCATATTTCTTCTCTTTCAGGCTGCGTTATTTTTCCGGAGCAATCTTTAGCACACTGACATGGTCCTAACATAGGATGTTTTTCCCGTTGATTTTGAGTCATGCTGGTGGGGTCTCTTGCTCTCTTTTTTTTCTTTGGCGGCTCTTCTTTTGATGTGTCCGACACGGATGATTGTGATGTATTCAGCATGGCAGACGTTGAAGACATATCGACGGGATTTTCCATTTGGAGTGGTGCACGAATTATTTCCGTCGACATGGAACTCGTTGGAACGATGTCAGAATGAATTACTTCTGTGGTTTCCGCTGAAGTGAATACTTTGGCTGAAACTATATTATTTTCAGGTACGGGCGGGATAGGTGCGGGCACGATCACTTTAGAGCTAATAACATGGATCCTCTTTTCATGTAACGTTTGCAGGCTTTCATCGATAGGCAGAGTCAGATTTTGGCAATTTAGGTCCGGTTTTGGTGAATGAATCATAGCTGCAACTTTTGTTATTTCCTGAGTACTAACACTTTGAACTACCGTGGTTTCAACTTCTGAGATTTCGCCTTGCAACTTCATAAATTGTTGTTTTTCTTGATAAGGCAGCAACACCGTGTATTCCTTTTTCTCTTCGCGTGCCTCTAAGATACATTCCTCAAGTAAAGATTCACTCAAAGGGACCATAGGTACAGGGCTAATATCACGTAAATCAAAATCACATACATCTTCAATGTCTTCTTCAGAATTTAACTGATTCAACTCAGAAGCAATCGTCACATGGTTAGAATCATTATAATATTGTTTATTAGTTTGTGATAACTTGACTAATAGTTTATTCCGTTGATTACTCATTTTCGCGCATAAAAACAATCAATCACAACAAATGTAAACAATGCACTGGCGACGTACCCACTTTAGTTTGATACGCGACCCAACTCCCGCACACTCCGTGCGATGACCAATAGCAACACGAATATGCTAAGTGCGAGCGAGATAGCAATAGGACGAGAGATACGCTTCCATAGTTCTATCTCTACTGAACGCAAATATGGCAAAACACTGTATCCGTAGGGCGCGAGTAATCTTGTAAACTAAAAACACTCTAAGAGTGGATACAGTGATATGGCATAACAAATCCTATTAATAAGAAGATACAGGTGTAAATCGTACTTCAAAAACTAAGCAAAAAACGTAATTTCTCCGAATGTCAATGAATTAGGTAATGTATAAGGATGTCAGAAAACAAATAAGCTTTATAGCGACAAAACACTGTATGTGACTTTACAGTGTTTTGGTTTTACACGATAGAGTTAACAAACAAACAAATAAACAAACTTTCGCCTTCATAATATTAGTTAGGATTAAGTTGGGATTGGGATTAATCACAGACGGCTGGTTATAAATTATCAGCTATAATATAAAATGGGTCCTATCACTACATATTATAAAACAAAGTCCTCCGCCGCGTCTGTCTGTCTGTATGTCTGTTCGCTATAAACTCAAAAACTACTCCACGGATTTTCATACGGTTTTCACCAATAGATAGAGTGATTAGGACGAGGAAGGTTTTAAGGTATAATACATGCCCGGGCGCAGCCGGGTAGGGCTGCTAGTATAATATAAGTACTATATTATTTATTCAAAAGGGTCAGGTATTCTCAAGTTTGTATAAAACATTACGTGTACATTCGGTAGGTCCATTACATGACGATTTGATACTGACTGACGATCTGATTATAACTGGGTAGAGGCATGTGACGTGTTGCCACCTGTGCCAGAGATTGAGGCTCATGCCAACTGGGTCCACAAGCACGCAAGCGCAACGTGAATACATAAAGAACTTTTTGACATACCTATTCTAAAGTCCCTCGTAAGACGTAATTTTTTACATTATTTCTTGCAGATAATTACCTATCCTCTTAGGGGAACTTTTCAAACATAGAAGCCTAATGAAATCAAAGGCGTATGGCGGTTGATTTTCCTTTTTCGTAATAATTAATAGCAACCTGGGAAACATCATAGACTGAACCAAAGACAATATAATACTAACTGAACCAAAGACAATATAATACCTGAACGTATTTTAAAAGTAAAAGAATCCTAAACTAGCAATTTTATTGCGATTTTGCTAACGTAAATTATAGCTTTTGTCATCCGCAGATAATTAGCTTTCTATGGGTCAAAGAATTTCGAATCCGGTCTAGTAATTTCGAAGCCTATTCAATTCAAACAAACAATCATATCTTTCGTCTTTATTGTATGAGTATACCTAATATATAAATGAAGTAATAAGAATACGAGAAGATGTTCTGTATAATGCAGTGTCATGCCATGCTTAACGTGACCCTAAGGTCTTATGGTACTAGGCTTTATCCACCCTGTAAATAAAATAATAATGACGTAATTAGATAATATGTAGGATGCTAGTCATTATGTAAGTACCAATACGATACGAGATGTATTAGGTAGTGCCATCAAGCCTCTTTTTGTTTCTGGCGCTAATAGGCTATCAAAGAACACTTCGTTATTTAGTAAACAATAACGAATGCAAATGACGAGGACAATGAGCGCGAGAAATGCATTGGTATCGCTGGTGACATTGCAGGGTCGCTGACCTGCTGATAACTGATAACAGATCAATTTTGTTCGCATTTCTTACGTATATTAGATAATTTATTGTTCTTTATTGTGTATTTTTTTGGTGTGCTTATAATTGCCACGCTAGCTCAGAATTACCTTATATTAGTACAAACGAACAACTAAGGTGTAAGGCAAAAGAAACGTAGAATCAGTTTTTCTCTACCCCCGCATAAACCAAATCAAATTAGTGATGGCATATCTTCTGACAACTGCTTAGATTTTAGCCAACAATCTGGACAAAAATCTAAGGAGTTGTCAGTAGGTAATGCAGCTTCCCATCATTATTCAGCAACCCATATTATTTTGATTCAATTTTCCACCTCTACGCCCACCCAACACATTAAACGTGGTATTTGGGCCTCATACAGCCTCGGGCTCTGTCTACCCTGTAAAGGATAAAGACGTTTACGTCTTAATACGGGCGAACAGACGTAACCTATAATTAACAATTCTGATTTGTGAAACCTTATGGTAAGCAGGGACCGGAAAACCCCTTCATTTGATTAAGTCTATCGATCGTGTAACTCTATCATAAGGCTACCGTTTATTAGAGTTACCCTATCGATTGACTTACCCTAACGTTATGGTAACTCCTTCAAACTATGGTATTATGTATGGTATTCAAAAATAATATACAAATACCTACAATCTTTGAATGATCTACTTACCATTGGTAAGTAGATCATTCAAAGATTGTAGATTAGTATAGGTAACATAAACCACATTGTATGCACTTAATCCGGTGAGTATTCACGCCAAGCTGAAGTAGGTAGGTACCATTCACAGTACCATTAGTCCATATTGTTGCGCTGGGACGACCCAATCCACCACAATTGAAAATAAGATAAAGGAAAAATATGAAGAAAAATCAAAGAATGAAAAGGGCCGATCTCTCGTGCGAGAGCACAGAATATGTGAGATACTGTTTTTCGGTTAATATCCTCGAAAGAACTGGAATTTCAAGTATTCACCTTTCACAAACCTACTGAGACAGACTTGTCCTACGACAAGTATTATTATTTTGGCGACTTGCTGTGTTACTTTGTTAAAACAATCTCTTCACCGCTCGTAGAGTTTAAGGACTTACTTGTTGTTGGATAGGTAAGGCCAAAACTGTTACAGTTTACCTGTGACGCTGACTAAAATTGACACTAAATTTTATTTTTTATATCTTCATCATCATCATCAGGTCTTTAGACTCCTCTGCAGAAGCACGCATGACCCTCTATTTAATACCAGAGCCATATATTATCCAAAGGATTTGGCCTCCATTCTCCACGCTGGCCAGACGGGTTGGAGAGGCCAATTTTTTTTTAAATTATAGGTACTTTTTAAATCTAGATGTACAATTTTAAAATGAAAAGACAGCTTTATAAAATACATTAAGATAACCAGTATGTTTTAATATATCATGTTGACTACATCAAAATCTGTTTGAATATTGAGGTAAAAATATTAACACAAGTAACTAGCTACATGAATTCTTTAAAAGACAACACCATTTTGGGCAGTCATGCAAGAAACTAGTAATTTAATAGGTAAATAAAACGCAAGATCTCGAATAAAAATAAAGGAGATCTTGTGTTTATTATTTTGTGTCTCACTGGACAAAATTTTTACTACAAAAGTGCACCAATAAATCCTAGATGTTTAACATAATGTTTAAAAGAAACCGGTTGATAAACACAATGAACTCCACAACCCCGGCTAATATAAGACGAACAGGCTCGCTCTGAATATATCAGAGAAGAAACATGTAGCTAATTTATAAATTGATTTTTAAAGATGTCATCATTATTAAAAACTATATCAATTTGAATCCGTTCCAAAGAAAAACATGTTAATGTTTTCGCGATTGTTACACACAGTAGTCTACCTGCAACCACGAACACTGTAAAGTGCTCGAAACGTTAGGTGTATAAATAATGTAATAAACGCGATAAAACCGTATTAACATAATTTTATTTAAATGAAAAACATGTTGTTAGCATGAAAAAGTATGAGACAAACAATAGAACTTTAAGGTTACCTTAAAGTTCTACTAACACCTAGTTATCTATAATAAATGAAATGAAAGATTTGAAGCATTATAGGCAGCGAAAGACTTACTACATTAGACCGATTTTCAAAATTCTTTCACAAGAAAGTCAATTTATCTTCAAGTGACATAGGCTATAATTTACGCGTTCGTAGTTGCGGGAAAATTGCCAGTCTACACTAATATTTTATAGAGGAAATATTGAATGTTTGTTTGTTTGCCAATTGAATATGTCCGGCTTTTTTGAACATGACCGATTTTTAAAATTCTTTCACTTCTGGAAAGCTAATTTATATGCCGGTGACACAGGCTATAATATACGCGAACGAAATCACGGGAAAATTGCTAGTAAAGTAATAAATTAATAGGTGGTTTTAATTGTGTTTTGTTACGTAAGACGTATTCAGCTGTAGCCTGTAGTCAGTCTGTAGCGCCATCATGCGTGCCACTAAGCAGAAACTGAGCTTTTCTGAGTTCACTTCATTAAAAAAATGTGGTATCTCTAGAAGAGCCAAGCTGAGCTTCGATTTGTGCCAGTGTTTAGTACTTTAAACTCAGTATATTATTATTAACTTCTGACTACAAGACGCCAAAGTAAATTAGGTACGTTAATGCAAAATTAGGTATTTCTAAAATAATTATCCTATAGAGTTACTATTGAATGAAGTAACAATAGAACTAACTGCGTCAGTTAATAAGTTTACTAAACATACGGTATCTGATGTTTATTGACCAATCAATTTACATCAGCTAAGGGACATTTGCGAGCGATCTCTGTTTGAATAATTTGTACCTATGCACGCTATGTTGGGTATGTCGCATGTCATACCACAGTGTCATACCCTTTCCCATTATAGATATTACAACGTCTTTGTGACGTTGCTTCCTATGTAATTATTTCCTGAATCTCGTAACTAAGTATTTTTTTTAATACTTAGTCTTGCATATTCCATTAATAAAAACCCGCTGAGTGCTTGAGTCGATGAAAATTTCCGGAACAGCATAGGTGAGTCGGATTCGCGAACGAAGTGTTCCGTACCATTATTTAAATTATTAATAAACTATCGAGCAAAAACGGCTAAAAAGTCATGTTTATTGTATGGGAGCCCCTTTCAAATATCGTTAATTGCCTTTTACTTGCATTTTCCCAAATGCTATGCAGCAAATTGTATTAAAATCAAATTTTGATAAGTAAAGGCTTATGTACCTGAGTGGCAGACACCGTGGGTAGACGTTTTAATAATGAAATGCAGGGTTTATGACAGGAAAAAGACACCGTCATTCGAAATAATAGAACAGTCTGACTGGTCGAATAAAAAATAATAGCCTACCTTAAGACAGCTAAGATATTTTCTAAAGGGGTTTCAATTATTTTAAATGTTGATACATTAATGTACTATTGTATGAATTGCGTAGAATATGAAAATTAGTAGGTAAAGTTAAATAATACTTACCTGCCTTGTGTCTACAGCACTCGCTCGCCTTGAGGTGACTTGACAAGTTTTGAACAAAGCGGAAACAATGGATTGCTCAATACGATGGCATACGAGCTATCAATTATAAGTTAATAACTTAATGTAATCTTCCTTTATAAGTATTACCTTCTTCTTATCGAGTCGAAATGGTTTCATTCTATTAAATATCTTTCGACCAGTATTTGGCCACGCTGATAGTATTACCAACTCACAATGGGCATGTTGACTAAAATTTTTTTCATGTTGCTATGTAAAGACCTGCCAAAAATAAACACAATAGTGACAGAAATACATTTCTAAACAAAAAACTCTTTCAGTTATAAAAGTTTTAAAGTCACATGTTTTTAGACGTAAATTTTTAGACGTGAAAACGCGCTGCTGAAATGCCTACATATTTGTGACGTCAAAAGCTTGTATTTTGTATGGGTGGCGTGAGAACTTTGTTTGGTAGCTATACGAAATATTTCGTTTATGGTAATGGTTTCATAATAAAAGTTGCTATAAATTTTGCAGACTAAAATACAGTATAATTGTAATTAAAGATTTTCATACTTCAAATTATGGTCCTATTCACCCAACTTTAAAGAAGCTTTAAGATCACTTAACGAATCGATATCAAATTAAAAGTGTTCTATATAGTGTTTGTAGATAGAAATTAGTCTAATTAGAAACAAATTTTATATAATCTTAACATTAGGCAACTACCGTATTATTATAAAGCTAGTTCCAATAATACTATCTATACTTAAATGAAAAAGATAAATATCTCGAGATAGGTATAGATATCTACTTATTGTAAATGTACCAAACAGAATTAATTTTTTTCTTTACTTATGGAGCTATGGAACTAACACTACATTTAAATTCGGCGCAAAATCTTAATCAATATTTAGTTTTTGACCAACGGCTGAGTGTGTACAGCGACGCAAGCGTGTCAGGTTTGTTCAGCTAATGCTATTCTTTCGCACTGTCCGCCTGTTCTCCTCTACAGTACAGGTCGCATTTCTCAACTGATTCTCGAAAAATAACAGTCTGAGCAGGGAAGGATTGACAAAGACTATGGTAGGCGAGAGAGAAAAAATAGAAGAAAACTGACATACCTTACTTACTGTGCCGATCCAACAAGAACAAAGTTTACTTTTTCTTATACTATCCCTCATCCAAGGAAGTAGAAGATATCTCTGAATAACTTAAAAATATAATACCTGCTAGCATCCCGTATAACGTACACCATTATGTATACCATATTATATAACTTAAGACCTCAATTGACGCCTAATGTAGCCATCATTTGCATATATGCGTCAAAACAAACTAGGTAGGTACTTAGTAGTTATATAAGTATCTATCTATCTAACCAATTCCTTGAAAATAACATTTATTCGAGTAATCTTTAATTTAAGCATTATCTTAAGCAGAGCAGATAAAAAATGTGACCCCCCTACAAACAGATTTTCAATTGTAGGGGGCAGGTAATAATAATATTGACCGCAGAGCAGCTTGTGGCGAGCTGTTGACGAGTAACAACAACACGGACCCCGAGTGCTCCAGAGTTCCGGTCAGACCCCTCGCCCCCGACATGTCTTCATCGGTCCGAGTGGGCTCGCAGGACTCTCGGCTTGCCTTAGTTGGCCGTCCAGAGTGAAGTCGATAGGGCTGTTGTTCCAGGTGTGGAAGTGTTAAAGGGCATAACGTCGCGAGTAACTGTGGAGAAAGCGCAGCACACATCTTGACACCCCTAAGGCACCCATACACCGGTGTTGCTCCTTCTGCCGGCAATAATCGTCGGCTAGTTTGAGGGGTAATCTCGCCCTCTAGTAGGCGTTAAACTACCTGCCAGTCTTATTCAGTTTTCATGATAATAGCAGGGTGGTAGGTGTCCGACCCTTTGCATTAACTCAGCACATGTCCATCCACATTTCAATCCCAGAACACCTAGGTATTTCTCTTTTAATATGCAATAGTTCGCTATAATGCGAAATATGTTATATAAATATGTATATTATATTCTTTTAATATGCCAAATCCTCTGAATACTATGGCTAATATATTGCTGTGGTAGTACAGAGAGGGTCGTGCTCCTGCAGTGGAGACTAAAAAAGACCTGATGGATGGATGGGTGGATGGATAAAATAGTTCCTCCTCCGGTCAAGACCTGTTCAAGTGCATAATCATACATTGGTATAGTAGGTGCAGTCATGACAAAACATCGGAGGATTACAGGAAGCGCAAGATAACTAGGTTGATTATTAAATTAATGTCAGTTTTTATTTTGAAAGTCACACCAGCCAAAACAATATCAACAAGGAAATTTCCTTTAATTCGGAAACAACTTTTACCGAACTACTCAACGTGATCTTGAAGGCAATAACTGGTTTATTTGAAACAAGTCTTTTTTATTATATATTCCATTGTAAACTTACGTAGGCAAAGAGCAAAGACGTCATTGAAAATACCTACCTACATGTCTTTTGGATCGCTACAACAAAGACGAACTTTTCAACGGAATAAGCATTCCGTTCAAAAAGTTTAATAGGGATATGTAATTCTTGTGTGTAAATCTTGCCGTGTGGTTCCCGGCAGAGAAGAATAGGACCACTCCAAATCTTCCCGTGGATGTCGTAAAAGGCGACTTAGGAAACCAAAGCTAAACAAAGCTTATAAACATCAAAGAGACCTCTCCAACCCGTCTGGCCAGCGTGGAGAGTGTAGGGCAAATCCTCTTACTGCTCTGGCAGTACAGAGAGGGTCGTGCTCCTGCAGTGGAGACTAATAAAGACCTGATGATGATGTAATTCTTACAAACCTAATCTTCCTAATATTATTATAGAAGAAAGTGAGTTTGTTCAATTTTATTTGTTACGCGTTCAAGTCCTAACTACTGAACCAATCATAGTGAAATTTTGTGTAGACTGTACTACTAAGACTAGTATAGTCTACGCATATTCTACACAGCGACAGTGAAAATACAAAGCGAAAGCTATTTTTTTATCTCATTGATTTCGATCATTAAGTATCTAGTCACAGATATTAATATATTATGTCAGGTATTTAGTCTCTGTGGTGGTGCTGAAAATCAGTGATTTGCTCTGCGAGCAAACGTATCGCTGAGCTACAACCTTTTGTTGTCGTTGTTGCACACATGATGGATCTAATTCGTTTACCGTTTTAATAATATGTTTTTGTGTAAATGTATGTGTTCCTTTTCGATAACAATAAAGGTATTATCTAACTATCTTAAGGAAATGTAGAGCCAGTTGGCTCTACTTTTCATTTAGATATTTAAAAATAAAATACGCATAAAAACTTCCAAATCAATATATACGGATACCAATGTACAAGTTTTTTTGACATAAGTAAGTACGAGTACCTTGTTTATTTTCTTCAGATTTATCATGGTACCTAAAGCTCCCTGCCACTGAAGACTGAAATCAAAACAAACGATGTTCGCCAGTCCTCCAAAAAGTCGCTTGCGTGTGCCTGCTGCGTTGAGATTAGACATGTTTGATCTCCCCTCACTTCTTGAGGACAGACCTTTACCAGTGGCATCGGTATGAATGGATCGCGTCACACTGACAACACTGGTATAAATGAACCATGTCATTGAACGACCCGACGCATCCGCGCTCCGTGCCAGCAAGTGATGCTCCGGCCCTGCCAATACCGTGACGTCACATGTATAGATCCATATAAATCGATTGCATAATGGTAAGACTGTAAAGGTTGGCGTAGGGCAGTGACAGCTAGAATGCGTGCATGCATCTGGCGCCTGATAACTTACCTTCCCAATTTTATGTAAGGAAATTCATTTACTGATTGACATTAACAATCGTAATCTATAATAATTCGGACATTGAGGCATTTACTCCGGAATTTTTGCATGCTTATGATATCTTCTCTCCTTTTGATCGAATGGGATTTAGGTTTGTTATCAAATACAATCGATTGATTTCAAAAAAGAAATTGCGACTGGTAGGTCAGCGTTGGCCAGTTAGGTGGTCTTTAAATAGGTTCCGGGCTGGCGTTGGTAGATGCTAAGAAACAGATTCCAGTACGGTTTTTCCAGCCATTGCGGCTGTCAATGGTCACCGTGGTCGCCAATACGGCGTGCCAAAATTTTTGCACTCAAATTTAAGAACTAATTGATGGGAACGACTTGATGGTCGCAGCTTTTGATTATTCGCAGTTGCAAATTACCTACTGGTCAAACAAAAGTCAACAGAAGGATCTAATGACGCTGAATTTTTTGGAGCTTAAAGCTATTATTATAATATCTTAATTGGGTGCTTATAAATTGACTGGTTATATCTATCAACCAACCAACACGTTGAATATTGGTAGGTAGGTATCTAACGCGTTTCTGACAAACTCCCAGCCATCTTCATATAAATCAGATAAAACAGACAATGTAGGTATTCGTAAAACACATCAAACTATTGGAAAATCCTTGACTGCATCCCAGAGAGGCGACCTTGACTTCGATATGCGTGTGACGTTGTTGCTGGATTGGTCCCAATATTATATCCGCGCGCTTCAGATATGGATTTCAATATTTATAATACGAAACATTATTCTTCTACCGCTTTACCTTGGTCGAAGTATATAAGTAGTTTTATTTTATTTATTTAGAAGAACCAACAGCCTATAAATTTTAATAATAGATACAATAGTATTTAGACAATGAGAAATAGGAAGCTATAAGAGGTTCCCGCCAATAGTAACAAAAAGTAAGATAGGGAAACAATTTCTGAGCACCAATGCTTACTTTATACCCGGCGATGTCATCTGTGGGATGGATCTACCCGCTGTCAGCACAAAGCCCTAGATGCTATCGACAAACGTGCCAAAATCGTGGTCGATGCTCGTTGATGATGATATCGAGATAGTAGTAGATTAGTAGCAGGTCGCATGCATTTTGGAGAGTGTGCACGGGAGTTGCATGATCTATCCCCCTGCACTATTTCACCATCGGACGACGCGGCGTGAACAGGGTTCCATCCATATGTGGTCGATATTCCTACTCAGCTCAACTCTAGATTCGTCTCTTCCTTCATTGCTTAGGAATGGAATTCCCTCCGCGCGTCACTGTTTCCCAACTCGTATAATTTAGAGATTTTCAAAGCAAGAATGAATAGCCATTATTTGAGTTTGCTTGTACCACCCTAGACTTCATCGCTGCTTCCCATCAGGCAAGATAGGGGTCAAACGTATTCAATTAATTCATAAATAAAGTATGCAACATTTGTTTTCAAACAAAAGTAGACGATGCATTGACTGTAAGCTGTTAAGATTGCCGATGTTTTGGGTACCCTTTCGAGGAAGTCCATGAGTTAAACTCAGGGAAAATTAAGACCTTCTTAATAAATTTAAGTATAGACTTTTTATCTTTTACTTTTGACGGGGACATGATTTTTTATAAAAAAAAAATGGTACTTTAATGATGTGACAGAGCCTCAGAGCAATAATGCTTTAGTTATTGCTCTGAGGGAGAGCGCAGAGCATTGACCGCCACGCTGACAAGGTCGCCATGTCAAAAACACAGCTAAGCATTGACAACTCTGCAGTGCAGGTGCCAAAAATTGCTGAGCATTAGCAATGTGCGGCTTAACAACGCTTTCTGTCTTAGCTTTCCATCCACGAACGCGCTCAAATGCTCTAAACAATGAGTTAGGAGTTGACAGTGATCCAGCTTGAAAATCTGACACCAGTGCTGGAAATGAAAAACGATAAACAAATGATACAGGATCTGGGGCTTTATACATCAATACTGCAACGTGATTGTGTGTTATTTTCTTTTAACTATCGATGTCAATATACCTATACCCATCATAGGTATTTTTGAATTAATTGGCATCCTTTTTAGGGTTCCGTAGTAAACTAGGAACCCTTATAGTTTCGCCATGTCTGTCTGTCTGTCTGTCTGTCTGTCTGTCTGTCTGTCTGTCTGTCTGTCCGTCCGCGGTTTTACTCAGAGACCATAAGTACTAGAAAGCTGTAATTTGGTATGAGTATGTATATTAATCATGGCAAAAAAGTCGTAGAAAAAAATCTTGAAAAAAAATTTTTTTTTGGGTAGCTCCCATACAAGTAAAGTGGGGGAGTCATTTTTTTTTCTCTACTTACCCATCTTGTGGGGTATCGTTAAAAAGGTCTTTGAAAAATATTGTGAGGTTGATAACACCATTTTTCGATTTAGGGATCCGTTTCCGAAATATTTGGTTTTAAAGTGAAAATTTTTGTTAGAGGTACGTGTCCCCCCCCTCTATCTCCTAAACGGTTATATATAGATACGTGAAAAAAATTACAGCAGTAATATATATACTGAAGTTGAAAAGAAAACTATCAGAGCTAAGTACTAAGTACAAACTAAAAAGTTATAGGCAACCAACTTATAAAATGTACTGGAAAATGTAAAATTTCATACAATCTTTATTGTTAGATGTTTTTGGTCGTTAAACTGTGAGGTGCGAGTGTAAACAGTGTGTACTCAAAGTTGTCATTCGCAACTACGGAACCCTATACTGCGCGTGGCCCGACACGCACTTGGCCGGTTTTTTTAAATATAGACTATACACATTTTCAGATTGAAGAAAGCCTCTAAAAATTCCTCACATTACTTTGGATAAAAACCAAATATTACAACAGGACTGAATTTCCAAAAAGGTCGCCGAAAATCAATATAAAGAGTATGTCATTAAACGGTCAGCGACATTTATGTAAAACATGCGATTTTAGGCCGGTACACAGACCAGCAATTTAGTATTGAATCAACATTTCAAAAAACATTTTCCTAAAATGTTTTAGGTACATGTTAACAATTCTTGCATTCATGGACATCCTAGAAATAGGTCTAATAAAAGTTTTTTTTTTCTAAGTACACTTTATTTTATGTATGTCTATTTTAGTAGTCTTATATTCAACAAACAAAATAAGATAGTTAAAAGTACAAAAGGATGTATATTGTATGTGTATCTATATTTAAATTACTATATTTGTGTATGTTTAAAGATAAAACTAAAGTAAAATTATATTTTTCTACCCAAATTATGAGTGGTGGTAACACAGGCAGGATTAATTATTTTTTTCTTTATTATCTTTGTAAATAGTTAAAGAAACAAAACATTATACCGCCATTTTCAAGTGTGTTATTATTTTTAAAAATCTTCAGCGTGGTGGGAACTGCAATTTACCATATTGAATCGCAGGTAGAGAGCAGCCACGAATTCTGCAATAACTCTTCTTTGTATCCCCATAGCAAAGCGGTATACATAACGCATTTTCCACTTATAAAAATGGTACTTATAGGATAACAAGTTATCTTAATATGCCACCCTATAATCCGTCAGTTATACTCGATAAATTTTTCTAGTTAGCTGATCTATGTTTCAAAATTTGATATTATATTTATAAATATCTCGGGCTCCTCCGTGCTTCAGAAGGCACACTAAGTCGTTGGTCCCGTCCCGACTGACGTCATTGATGGCAGTCAGAGAATGAACAATGAAGATGCCTTCAGGCCGCTTGAAAAATCTGACACTAGTGTTGGCCTTTACACACACGAAAAACAAACAAACATATTTCAGTCAGACACACCTAATTTTTTTGTTTAAACTCGCATTAAATTATATTGGTATCTTACTTGTTATAAATTATCATTATGTTAGGCTGGGTCTCCAGATAAGAATTATCACTTTTTTTATAATTCGGGTATCAGTTAGACAGAGTGCTAGATTGAACCGCCATTTTATGAAACTTCAAATCATCATAATATACAAATAAATAAGAAAAAAGATATATGAGAGACTTACCCCCTTATTTTTAAAATTTAACAAACGCTTTTTAAACCTATTTTAGTTAAAATATGTTTTGTCTTTATTCCACTCTCTGATGTTTGACATTGAAAGAACGAGACGTCGTCAATTTTGATAGAGATTGTTAATTTTTATGAATAAGGGGGTAATTCACGGAGATATATATGTACTACGGTGGGGTACATCTTTATGTAATGCTTGATTTTATTAATTTAAGAGCAAAGTGAGCAACGGAAATCAAAGGGACTTTTTCTTTCATTCTTTCTATATTTCGATTTTTATTTCAAACTATTTTTTTTAATTTAATGGCCAAAATAAAACAGCGCGTTGATGTCTTTTGAATTACGTAATACGTTATATTAAATATATTTTTTTGCAATTCCTTGGATTATTTTTTCCGAGCAGTGATATGATTTGGTGAAAGTTCTTATTAAATTAAGAAATAAGATATGTTAAACAATTCCACGCGGGCAAGATTTAAACTGCGTCTAAATCTTTGTACGACTAAGGAATTAGTCGACTCTACATTTTTGAAGTTTTCCCATATTTTATTCTTATTTATTTAAAGAATAGGTATATACGTAAAATCCAATCGAGGGAATGGGCGAAAATCTAAGGAATCATGGTAATAGGCGATGCGGCTAGCAACCCATCACTGTTTTGATTCCGTTTTATATCTCCACGCCCATAGACATGCTAAACGTGGCTCTAGGTCTTAAAGACCTGAGCTCTGTCTACTCCGCAGGGGAAAAAGACGTGAAAGTATGTATGTGTGTCTGTATGTATATTAGAAAGTCATACGCCTAATCATAGAAGTATGAATACTCCGAATTTTTTTTTTAAATCTATGCGCCTAATGAAACATTTAAACATT
The DNA here is from genome assembly GCA_963082605.1 of Rhodophaea formosa. NCBI lineage: Eukaryota > Metazoa > Arthropoda > Insecta > Lepidoptera > Pyralidae > Rhodophaea > Rhodophaea formosa. The sequence goes on along the minus strand of OY720220.1, from coordinate 6,779,847 downwards.
GATAAAAAAAAATTACAGTAAGCTGCCTGTTTAACTCCAAACCTACTTTTATAGCTCTAGAACCGCAGATCGGATTAGTAAAATTACTATCAACGTCTAATTATCTTATCGTGTTTATTTATTTAACATTGCGTATCTAAATACATTCCGAATTATTCTTTACGATAGTGAACCGATAAATTACAGCAAGGGGGCTCATCGTTTAAACTAAGATAATGATATTTTTAATCGTGAAGACTTCGATTAATTTCGTATTCTTACTGTTTTTCCTGCTCTTGTTAAAAATATTTCAGTATGTTTTGTTTAGTAAGACAGAATTTATATTGAGGTTTTATTTGTGCATTATAATTTATGTATATTCTATAAAATTAGTAATTCTTTCGACCACGAGCAAGATTTTGTACCTCTGACGGTATGTAGAGGATTTCGTAGGCAAAAAATATATGCATAAATGGAAAAATATTGCGATACACAGAAACGAATGGAAAAATAAGGGGAGGCCTTAAGTCCATTAGCCGTGCAACATTATTTTCTCGTATCTCATATCTTATTATTATTCCAGCTCTCTTAGAAAATTATTACGATTTGTTGATAAAATACCGTTTCATAGGTGAAATCATTTTTGGAAACGTCAAAGTACTTTTGAATTTGTCTATTACAACAGACATACTATACTACTTTAATATACATACAGTCAAATTTTTCTCTTTAGGTAAATGAGAGTTCTCTTCATAATAATATGAAAGTGGGTATAGGTACTCGATTTAACTAAAATAACAACTACGGAGACGTGTCTCTGATCAGCGGCTTGGCCAGCGCCCCTTTTCTTTCCCTAACGTGTTCTTGACACACATTCTAATCTTTGTTGTTATTTACCGTATCGCACAAAAATATCGTTTTATTAAGCAATACCGATTGAGGCGTCCAGAATAGACAGCTATTTTTGATACATTCGAGACGCCAGACACTCTGAATGTAACAGACGTGCGACGCGCCACGTCGCATTTTATTTTGGCTTTCTTTTCTACAAATCTTTGTTTTCAAGAATAAGTGGGTTTGTAAAGTTCTCTAACAAAATGACCTAAAACTGGTCTGAATAATTTGGAAGCCGCTGCAAATTTCAAGAAAAAGGATGAATCATACAGCTGATCTAAGTTTATTTTTTATATTTCGCAAATAGATAAAAATACCTACCTATAGGTAGTATCATCATCAAAATTTAAGAGTGAATCTCTTTTCAGTGGGCTTCTTCTCTCAGTCCCTCCTTTTATCGTACTTTTTGCTTTATTTATTAAATAATTTCAAGCCAGGGCTTTCATGTCCCACTTTATTCCTCCTGTTTTGCAAAATCTAAAAATAGACTCCATAACTTCATAGAATAACCTTATAGCTAACATAGCTATAAGGTTATAGGTTTAGATCACAGAACAATATTTGTTATTCTTGAGGTTCAGATACTTTAGTGCTATAGATTTACTAATAGTCATAGGGATCCTACATCGGCTGCCGAAGCACTAATCAATGCTCACCCAATTGTCTGCATAATCAGTGGTTATACCGTAATCTTCGAGCAACACGGCCTCCGTACCGGACGGAAATACATAACAGCCAGGGAACTTTAAAAAAAAATTAAACTACATATAAATGAGGTCTTGAATGCTTTGTATATTTTTCCCAAATTTTAAATTTCCGTCAACTGTTCTAAGATTTGACATTTTTATGTAGGTTAATCAGAACAGTTGGCGGAAATTTAAAATTTGGGAAAAATATACAAAGCATTTAAGACCTCAAGTTACGGAAATACTTTTCAGGCGCTGAACGCTACCGATTGATTGAGGATATTCTTGAAAAAGTTTAGTAAACATAAAAATACAAAACTTAGGTAAGTAGAAACAACAATTTTAGGCGGTAAAAAGAAGTCATTGACATGTGTGTCGCTCCATGTGTGCGTCCGGTGCACCCTCGTAACCTTCCGTGCCACCGCATTATAATTCACGCACAAGTTAAGCACATGTTAAGTAATACAGTGGGTGCGTATAACTATATTAAATAGCACTGTGGTATTTATTAGTACCAATTTAAATTTATTTACAAACGTATGTATACAACGTGTTAATAAAAAAAGCGCAAAATCTCAGACATCCCAACTTATTTTCTTATATTATAAACGAATTAAATAAATTATTAAATTTAATTTTCACGCAAATTATTTACGAAGAGTGAGTTTTGTTTTTTTGTTTGTGCGTGATCTCGGGCGACGTTGCCGCTTCAGGCACGTGCCACCGCATGATAGAGTTATATAATGATCAAACACGGCAGGATTAAAATATTTATTTCGAAAAATATGATACCTATTTTTGATTTCTGGAATCGATTCTACTCTAAGTATAAATACCTACATGAGATTATTTAGGTACTTACAAGGTTATTTATAAAAGGTAATTATTTAGGGCCTTGCAGAACAAAATTTTAAATGATTTATCGGATTTATCCGTTTTATTTCAAATGATTTTTAGGGTTCCGTAGTAAACAAGGAACCCTTATAGTTTCGCCATGTCTGTCTGTCTGTCCGTCCGCGGTTTTACAAAGAGACTAGTACTAGAAAGCTGTAATTTGGTATGGGTATGTATATCAATCATGGCAAAAAAGTGGTAGAAAAAAATCTTGACAAAATATTTTTTTTTGGGGTAGCTCCCATAGAAGTAATATGGGGGAGTAATTTTTTTTTCTCTATTTACTCATCGTGTGGGATATCGTTAAATAGGTCTTTAAAAAGATATTTATCGATTGAGGGATCCGTTTCCGAAATATTTGGTTTTAAAGTGCGAATTATTGTTAGAAGTAAGTGCAGTGCCCCCTCTATCTGCTAAACGGTTTTATATAGGTACGTGAAAAAAGTTGAAAGGAAAACTATCAGAGCTGAGTACTAAGAACAAACTAAAAAGTTATATGCAACCAACTTATAAAATGTACTCAAAACTGTAAAATTTCATACAATTTTCATTGTTAGATGTTTTTGGTCGTTAAACTGTGAGGTGCGAGTGTGAACTCAAAGTTGTCATTCGCAATTACGGAACCCTACAGTGCGCGTGGCCCGACACGTACTTGGCCGGTTTTTTTTTCAAATAGGTTCTCACATTCTCACATGAAGATTGAAAACTTTTTTTTTCAGCATTGGTTAGAAAAGGTTGGTCATATTGACGGACTACCTCTTCAAGGCTATTTCGAGGGTAAAATTAAACAATTTTTCTGATATTTCTAGTTCTACATGGCGGAAAAACGACGATGTTAATAGGTGCAATTATGCCGACAACAGACTAATAGACAATCACGTTTGCCTTTACACGTGATCATGATCTGTAGGTTAACAATATGTTTTGCCTTTTATTTCATTGTCAATGGGCTCGGCTAGGTCTATTTTTCAATTTGCCATAAGTATCTACAAGAAGTACATACCTATGTAGCTAGTTTACAAGGTAAACTCAAACTCGTAGGTACAACACTGTTTAAACAAAAAGATGTAAAATAAGCGGTTGGTCAGGCAGGGCACGTTCAGCTGTTGTCTATTAAGTATAATGTAATAAACTGGTAAGTATACTTATATTTTTTGTAGCAGGTAAGTTTTTTCTTTGTGAAGTTAAGTACCTACCTATGTTGTATTGTATTCATACATCGAAGGATTGTACCTATCATGTTTTATTTTTTGTTTTAAGATAATCTACAAATTTTAAGGATTTTATAAGTTCGTTATAAACAAAATACAAATATCTCTGTCAGTTTATTCTTAACTAGCTGTTACCCGCGGCTCCGCCCGCGTGAAATATAGTCTATGTCCTTCTCAGTACCTTTGCTTAAGTGTATGCAAAATTTCATGATGATCCGTTCAGTAGATACGGCGTAACGTAACAAACAAACAAACTCACTTTCGCATTTATAATATTAGTAAGGATAGTTAGGAAGTTAGGATTAGGATTTTGTCATAATTACATTAGGTACCTATGTAGGTATACCTACATGCATACATGTACTCCGTCATGTAGGCTGTAGCTAAGTATGTAAGTTCTTCTTTCCACTATAACTTTGACAACATGTGATTTGAGATGAGTGTGAGTATCGTTAGAATCCCGAGTGACTTAAGAGTCGCCTGGAAGCGCATGTCTCCATACAAACGGAAAAAGGTAATTGTGGCAATATTTGATAATTTAGGGCAAAATTAAGCATCCAATCAATTAATTTCATTATAATCTACGTACGTTCCTATACAGTTTGGTTACATTATCAATAGTTTGAGGGTTATACGCCTCTCAAGATTTCCATACAAATTTGAAAAGGCTTGTAATTTTCAAACCATTGGTATTTCAACGTACGTAGATTATAATGAGATTAATTGATTAAATCCTTAATTTTACTCCAAAATTATCAAATATTGCCACAATTCCCTTTTTCCGTTTGTATGATGACATACGCTTCCAGGCTTCGAGCAACACGGCCTCCGACTTCCAGGCGACTCTGATAAACAAACAAAAAAAACAATCACCATTTTACATCACACCTAGGAGTAGGAGCTCCATCTGTAGAATTAATAATGGAGTTTTTAGTTTGTCTACTTTACAACAGATGGCAGTACCTACATAACACAACAAGTTTTTCTACGCTGGTAACCCAGATAAAATTGAACGTAAATACGTCATTTTCATTCACTCATGTTTCCGGTGATTTGTCAAATTATAAATGTCATTGTCAAAATTTGCTTTAGGAAAGTGTTCTACTCATCTTGTAATAATTTATTATTTTGTGAATTTTATTGTTAATTCTTCATAATTCTTGGTAAAAGTGCTTCCACAGCAATGGGCCTTTGTGACGAAGGTAAGGCAGTCTAAGTTTTATGTATAACATTGCGTATATATCAGTTTTGGACGAAGTAAACAAACTAATTAAATACTTCGAACTACCGAAGACTTCCATTTATCGTAATTGTCTTGCATGTTACGGTATCAGATTATATCTTTCCCTCTTTCTTATTACGTATAGATGATTGTTATATGTAAATCAACGATGAAAAATGCAAATTTATTGCATACGTATTGTCTGAAGTACGCACTTGTCCAGTTTTATTGAGCAACAACAACAAAGTAGATATTTTCTGTAGGTTTAGCTAAATGTATTTGCTATTTACCACTTATTGCCCTTCTGCGCGACAATCGCGGAACTAACCGAATGAGTTTGACCTCCATGCATGTTACCCAATGTTTATTATTGAAGGGTTATCTGTCTCTGCTTATGTGGGTCATTATAGCTACATAAATAGTAAACTTGTATCATTGTTGACATCATTCCAAACTTAATTTTTAAAGAATCTTACACAAATTCAAGCACTGAAGAAAGAATGGCTTATTAATAAGAAAGTAAAGGTAAAAAGGTAAAAATGTATTTTATTTCTCCATAACAGTACATGGTTTAACATTAATAGAAATTACAATTTGACATAAGCCAAGACTGTAAGGAGACTGGAGCCTGTATAAGGCAAGGCCTGTATCACAGTACTCCAGGGCTCTCACGCCTGGTTGTACAACATGCGTAGGTACATACAACGTGGTATTTAATACATCTAAAAACTTAAATTACTAAAATTATAAAATATTAAAAGTTCAAAGCATCCGTCTGACATAAATGATATACGAGCCAATTTTGTAGATGACTTATCCATTTTTAACCGACTTCAAAAAAAAAAAAAAAGGAGGAGGTTTTCAATTCGTCAGAATCTCTTTTTTTATGTATGCTCTCCGATTTCTCAAAGACGCCTGGCATGATTAAAGAAATTGTTCTTTTGATCGATAGGTAATACTTTACAGATGGTACCATTAAATAAGAAAGTGTGTTATATATTTTGTTGATACATATATTCACCACAGGACTCATCTTCACTACATTTAATATATATACCTAATTGGCATAATATTTTCGATGTTTCCCTATGAAACTCATGTTTAACCAGCTATGGGCGATATTACATAGTAAAACAAGTAAAGCATCTCAGCTAAGGATATAACTGGGAACTTCTTCTTCCTTTACCAAAAATGTGGGGTCGGCACAGTATGTCAGTTCTCTCCACTTGATCTGTCATCCACCAGAGCCTTAGTCACTCTCTTCCTGTTCATACTCTCCTTGACACAATCGATCCATTGTTTCTTAGGTCTCCCTTTGTTCCGTGTTCCATCTACTTTTAAATCTAATAATGCAACTGGGATCTTGCTTAGAAAAAACTTTACTTTGGTTTTAAGTTTCAACATTTAGTTTGTTTAACATTTAGCTCAAACTAAAGGAGTAGTCAAATGTGTTTGCATACATGTATTCAACAATTTGTCCATCTAAACTAATTACTTATGTCATGTTTTATTTTTTTGTAGAAACATATAGTGATATTGTCAACTTAAAGATACTTCTCAATCCTTTTTTTTCGCAAGGCATGCTAAGCCATTGGTCCCAGCTGTCATCATTGATGGCAGTCATCAACCTTTATCAAATGCCTATAGGCAGCTTAAAAAATCTATCACCAGTGTTGGCCCACACATGAAAAACGAACAATTATTTTTCTATAAGTGGCAAACTGTCATATATTGTTTAATTAGTAATAATGAGAAACTTCACTCTCCTGATTGAATTTCAAATTAGCTTCCTCCCCACAAATTATGTCTACCGTTTCTTGAAAAGAAACTGGTGCATTCCTAAGTAGCCATTCTTATATCAATTAATAAAATTGTTATTGCATTGCACGAGTTCTGCATTGTACAAGTCTCATGGTAAGACACAATTAGTTCCAATTGCACGCTAGCTGCCGCTAGACCGCCAATTGGGCCTAGCCTTATTTAGTTAGTTAGTAAATGTTCATGCTGATAAATGATGTTAAAATATAAATTTACAACAATTTGGTTGTACCCTCTAAAATTGCAAAATATCTTTTAAATAAGTTTTTATTAACTTTGACATAAATTGTGTAGATTTTACAAAATTACTTTAAAAACTTTGAACAATTTCCCCTAAAAAGATCAATTATCTAAGCTTTACTTTACTAGTACATACTAAATTTTTGTACATTTATAAAGTTAGTTACTACCTACTACTACGTTATTTACCTGTTTTCTCGCGACTTCTTCCATGAAAATGATAGCCTATGTTACCTGCTGATGATGCAGATTTCTATTGATGAAAGAATTTTCAAAATTGGTTCAATATATTTTGAGGCATCTATTACAAAGAAACATAATTGAATCTGACCTTCAATTGAGTAACTATGGGCACTATTATTGCTCGCCTGCAAAATCATTTCGATTTTAATTATACAACAGTAAATTTATTAATTTTCCAAAAAACTTATATTTCATGACATAACTAAAATCTATCTCTTACTATCTATCAGTCAAACTAAAAACTTTGAACATTTTCCCATAAAAATAATGATATTATGATGACTTGTTTATTTTTGTTCACATCCTGTTTCATGTTTAATCATAATATTGAGTAATTAAGATCTAATATTTGTAAATTATTCCGACTTAAATATTTTTGAGACATCTTATCTTAATGTTGTTTTGTTAGACGCCTAAATAATCAATTAGTAAAGTGACCTAATAAGTTTCCAATAATAACATTAATTTTAGTTAAAACATAATAATAAAATTAAAGTCTCAATCATGGAACGTGAATTACCGAGCGAGTGCGAAGCATCTCCATTTCCGCTTCAGCAAAAATTATTTCGTATGTCCGGCTGTCCGACTATTGTCCCCTGTTGTTCCCCCCCTTACAACCAATTCTGGATAATTTTTGTGAGCAGGTTCAATAATCATATAGATCTTTGTTGTCGATTCAGTTTTTGCAAAATTTTCTAAATGATGGAACTTTTTATAAAGCAGCTAAGCGTTTGGGGTTTGTTGAATGTCTTATCACAGCGAACTCAACTTGTTCCTAAACCTTAATTCGCTGTGATAGGACTTGTAAGGTCTACACCTCACAGACCACTAGTAATACGAAATGGGAAAAGTCGTCTGTTTTGTCGTGTAATAATGTTTATCCTTGAAAACATTCAAGTTTTATATTCCGCATCCGCGACGTGATACCTTATTAGTGGTCAGTCACTAAAGGTGCAGATTTGAAAAAAGGAAAATGATCCGATTTTCCCGGATTTACATCTGCAACTACAGAATCATATTCTATTTCTATTTCTAGCCTATACTGTCCCACTGCAGGGCAAAGGCCTCCCTTTCGTCATTCCAACTATTGCGGTCTAAGGCTACCGAAATCCAGTCATTCCGGTAGGATTGAAGTTCGTCCTTCCATCTCTTTCACAGAATCATATGTAATTTAATATTCTTCTTGTATGCCACCCTAAGAAAAAGAAATAAGATATGGGAAAAAATCTTATTTTGTTTGTTGTTTTTCGTGTGTGTAAGTGGCCAACACTTATTTTTGAATGCAAAAGGCCTTGTGAATGCAAAATAACACCTATAAAATATGAAAAAAAGTTTGGCGCAACCTGTACTATTTGCTTCTCTCCCGCGCAGATCTAAGCCAATAAAAAGCGAGTAGAGGGAATGAATTGAGGTGAAAATCTGATGGGCATTATCACCGGGCAATGCAAAGAGAAACCATTCACTCTTTTGATCCCTTTTTATGTACTCTCTAGAGAGATAGTACATATAAAAACCGGCCAAGTACGTGTCGGGCCACGCGCAATGTAGGGTTCCGTAGTTGCGAATGACAACTTTGTGTTCACACTGCTCACACTCGCACATCACAGTTTATCGACCAAAAACATGTAACAATGAAAAACATTTTCGAGTACTTACATTTTATTAGTTGGTTGCCTATAACTTTTTGGTTTGTACTTAGTACTCAGCTCTGATAGTTTTTCTTTCAACTTCAGTATATATACTACTGCTGTAATTTTTTTCACGTATCCATATATAACCGTTTAGTAGATAGAGGGGGTGTGACACTATGTCGGAAACGGATCCCTAAATCGAAAAATGGTGTTCTCAACCTCACAATATTTTTTAAAGACCTATCTAACAATACCCAACACGATGGGTTTGTATAGAAAAAAAAATAGTACTCCCTCTTTACTTGTATGGGAGCTACACTAAAAAAAAAAAAATCTACCACTTTTTTGACATGATTAATATACATACCCATACCAAATTTCAGCTTTCTAGTACTTATAATCTCTGAGTAAAACCGCGGACGGACAGACACAGACAGACAGACATTGCGAAACTATAAGAGTTCCTAGTTTACTACGGAACCCTAAAAAGGACTCTACATGCCCAGACGTGGAGATTGGGGTCTTGCCGTTGGTTTGTCTAACCAGTATAAAGTAAAAATGTGATGAATAGGAATGGTAACTTTTATTTGTACATCAGCCTGCCACGTATTTAAATACAGGTTGTGCGCAACTGTCACATACAAATAGTAGTGAAACGGGTTTGAGAACCGGTTCCTCCAAACGTCATCTTCGAGAGCACATAATATGTCAGGGTTTTTACAATACCTACTGACGAACGATACGCCCCTTACAACTACGGAGAATCGATGGCGGAAGTTATATCATCTCTGTGCATTTTATAACTGAAATACTGTCCACATATTGTCGATCCAAGTTGATAGGTGTAAATGTGTTATGCTATTTTCGCCATTAACCATTACCTTGAGAAAAGAAATATTTATATACGGACAAATCACACAGATTGATCTAGCCCCAAAGTAAGTTCGAGACTTGTGTTATGGGATACTAACTCAACGATACTTTATTACAAATACATATAATATAGATTAACATCCGTGGAATTTTGATAATCTCACATATTGCTTATGTTATGAGTTAAGATTTCTGGTATTGCGAATGTTGTCATGCTGGTGTATGTGATACACAAGAGACCTTTAACCCTGTTATACAGAACAAAACTAATAAATTATCTTCAAAAAACTCACAATACCCTGTATTTTTACGCGTCAGCCATAAATACAATGATTTGTATCTATTTGAGAATCATGGGTCATCCCATAGTAGCTACCTATAGAAATATTAGGTTTATGAGTGACACATCCTAGTTCTTTGGGATGCTTGCGTAACTGAGATTTTATTCCAAAACCTATAAACTTTGGATAAATTCTCGTAGGTTAATCAAGGAGAAATCAAGAGGGTTTGGCCTACACTCTCCACGCTAGCCTAGCTTGTGTTTTCTAAGTCGCCTTCTACGACATCCACGGGAAGACCTGTAGTGGTCCTATTCTACTCTGCCGGAAGCCACATGACATACCAAAATTATTGGACGGGGCTATTACGTGTTACCGAAGATTATTACACTGCTTGCATATAAAAAGATGCTACAAACAACCGCATGCAGGCTGCAACCACAATCAATTTTATCGATTATTGACTACTGAGAAAACACATTCAGAGTAGGTATTATTAAGCGTCGTTACGCCAATTAATATTGTAGAGTAAAACTAATTCTTGTGGAGTCATCGTGACTCGGTTTATAAAATAATGATGACCAGTGATAATCCCTAACATTTGTTGTACCAAAATAATGTAATGAGTTATGGAATAATTTATGACAATTAGAATAATAACCAAATAATATATTTTTTTTTAATTTTATAAACACTGTCAACAAACAAACAGCTTAAACCTGGAGTTTTCAAATTTATTGTATAACCTTTTCTTTTTTTTTATTAACCAATAGTGTCCCAATGTTTGGCAAAGGCCTCCCCTCTAGTCCGCCATAGCTCTCTGTCCTTGGCGATGATAAGAAGAAGAAGATTTTACAATTAAATTATTGACAATAAACAAAGTCAGTTATTAAACAGGTTACCTCAAATACTGTGATAGTTCGAAAATATTGGTATAAATTACTTAACCAACGATAAAGTTAACCAAACAACTAAGCCGAATTTCTACTTGGAAGATTTTTTATTAAGCGTTTTGATGAATAGTTAAATTTTATCTTATCACAAACATAGATATTATCACGACCATTTCCCTTGGATAGGCGAAGGACCTCCACTTGCCACGATCCGTACAAACCTCAAATTATACAATAAAGTTGAGTCTATCGTTGAGTTTACTAACTCTCCTGTGAACTTGTGTTGTAGGATACTTCCTAAGAAACAAGTTCACAGCTTACTGTGGGGCAACCTCAATCTGTGTAATTTGTTCCTTATGTATTTGAATAAATGAATGAATGAAAAATTCTTTATTGCACCAAATAAACAATATACACGTTCGGAAAACAATAACTTAAAATTGGTACAAAGGCGGACTTATCGCTAAGCGATCTCTTCCAGTCAACCAGGAAAAAAATTGGTGCAGCAAAACAAATATTAATACACTTAAAATTCATAGATATCTACAACTAAAATTCATACATATAAAAATATATACATACCATTAAATAAAATACCTACATAATATATCTAATAAAAACATACACATAAACATACATATACTACAAATCGACAATAAAGGAAATTAAATATCAGGTACAAGTGGAAAGATAATGAGACTTAACGAGGCATTTAAAATTCGATATAGTCTGAGCCTTGCGAATATCAAGTGGAAGGGCATTCCACAGTCGAACCGCCTGGACAGAAAAGGACTTACCGACGAATTTGGTAGAATGAGTTGGTGTCCGAAGCTTAAGAGATATAGTACTATGCTGCTTTCGATCAGGTACATCACTAAGAAAACTGAAACGATTTTTCAAAAAGGAGGAGAAAGAGGATTAAACAGAATTGAGAACAAAAGAGAGAGAATATGTACATTTCTACGAAAACGAATCAGAAGGCAATTGAGCTCATTGCGAAAAGAAGAGACGTGATCAAATTTACGAAGTCCGAATATGAATCAAATAGCTAAATTTTGAAGACATTCGAGCTTATTTAATTGGTCTTCAGTAATGTCCAGAAAACAAGTATCAGCGTAGTCCAGAAGGGGAAGAAGCAGAAATTGTGCTAGCGCAATTTTTGTGTAAAAAGTTGCGGACTCTTCGAAGTGCAGCAGCGAACATTTTTCTACTGGTATCATTGATTTGATGCGACCAACATAATGTTTTTTTCAAAAAATATATAAATATATATTTATCTATATCCATCACCCTTTCCATGCGTGCTTGCGGGTTTCCGGTGCTCCTGACTTGCTCATTGACCTTCGTAGGTCTCTGTATACAATAGGGGTAACTAAATTAATAATATCAATTATAGAAATTATCTTTTATCTTTCCACTATGTCATATAAATAAGTAGAGATCTGATGATTTTTTATTATTATTACATATATAGATGTGTTCATGTCTGTTTCATTCATATACAAATGTGTTTTCATTAGGTACATACATTTTGAAGCAGATAAAACACTATCTGTAATTTGATATCATGTTTGTGTTTCGACGGTTTTTAAGGCGATTATTTTTAACTCGATAAAGATAAGGCCCTTGTTTTAATTAATCAATATAGACAGACCTATAACACAGTGGCTGTAGTCACTGTGATTTGTCATATTTATGAGTCATCCTGACCTACTTAGTATTAGTTTACATATGCAATTTACTCGTTTGTTATTTTTGTAAATGTCATAAATGTACTAAACATACTAGATGACAATCAGGGATTTACTGGATCTCCGAAACCGCATCTGATATAAAACCGATTTGATATTATCTTATCTTATAATTTCATGATAGGATCCGTAATTTCATCATTACATCGTCTATGAATATAAGTCACTTTCTGAAAATAAAATAAAAAAAACCGGCCAAGTGCGTGTCGGGTCACGCGCAGTGTAGGGTTCCGTAGTTGGAATGTCAACTTTGAGTTCACACTGTTCACACTCGCACCTCACAGTTCAACGACCAAAAACATCTAACAATGAAAATTGTATGAAATTTTCCAGTACATTTTATAAGTTGGTTGCCTATAACTTTTTAGTATGCACATAGTACTCAGCTCTGATAGTTTTCCTTTCAACTTCAGTATATATACTACAGCTGTAATTTTTTTCACGTATCCATATATAACCGTTTAGCAGATAGAGGGGGAGGGGGGGGGGGACACTTACCTCTAACAAAAATTTGCACTTTAAAACCAAATATTTCGGAAACGGATCCCTAAATCGAAAAATTGTGTCCTCAACCTCACAATATTTTTTAAAGACCTACTTAACGATACCCCACAGGATGGGTAAATAGAGAAAAAAAATTACTCCCCCACTTTACTTGTATGGGAGCTACCATGGAGCTACCCTAAAAAAGTACTAGTACATATAGTCTCTGAGTAAAACCGCGGACGGACAGACAGACAGACATGGCGAAACTATAAGGGTTCCTTGTTTACTACGGAACCCTAAAAACATCTACCTACCATAGAAAATATTTTGCCGCTAATCATCCAAGCACTGGAATACCCGGTTTCCCTTTCACTAATTCCTTAGTCCTTACTAAAAATAAGGTAATAAAATCAATACATAGTAGGTACCTACCTACTTACCTAAAAATTAAAGTCATCGGTACATATCTGTCTGTAGGCAAAGACAATATATTATATTGTCTTTGCTGTAGGTAAGGCACGGGCTAATCTTGGAATCTACTGAATCTCACTGACGTGTAGGGTAGCTCATTTTTCGGAAAGATTTATAAGTATAGTATGTTATTTATAATTATTGTTAAAAAGGGTTTTCCAAACATAGCAGAAGCAGCAATAACTGACAACCGGCTGTGTTAATATCTAAAACAGCGCGTTAACCTTCTTTGCAAATTGCTTTCGTCAACAAACATTAGATAATTTTTGACGCCTACCTCTATTGGATAGCCAAAATATAGACTTTATTCTCAGGCAATACGAGTCAATATTGAACACTTATCAACCATTTCTCTTCGGGGCAAAGTCCAATTCGGAGGCTGTTATTTGTAGAGTTGCTGAATCGTTTCGTCACTATGTGAATTGGACTTTGGACTGGCCGTTTTATAAGTCTTTTTAGACATTTTCTATCGTGCGATGTTTTGGTTGCGTAAACATCTCGTTCGAGTGTATTGCAAAATATTAATTGCATTTTGATGCTACTCCTTGAACTAATTGATCAAATCGCTCATAATACAGATTACTAATTAGTTATCGAGACGAGTAGATAAAATTATGACATTAGCTTTATTTCAATAGATAAATTGGTAAAATTTTGAATTACCGGCTTCAAAATTCCTGGGTCACTCTGGAGTAATCCACGAATTTTAACGTCGGTGATTATCCTAGGATAATCTCCTGTGGGACACTCTCAGATAGGCAATTTGGCTCAGAGAATTTTTGTATTACTTAGTTAACTAGTAATTTCAATCATGGCATCATCTTTACTTCTCTATAGATAAAATTTGGTCAATGTGGCCTAAATGTGGCCCAGAGAAATTAAAGCGCGAATTTGAACCGAAAGTACCTACATAAAATTTGTGTAGACTGAGTAGGTCGATCGAGTCGTCGATTTATTTTGTCTCCATACAAATCGCCGATACATATGTATAAAACTAGATTATTTTTGTGTTGTCTTTTTAACATTTTTGCATTTTTCACTTTATACATAACGGGACTCCAAACCTATTTAACAAATAATTTGTCAGGGTCAAAGTCCACAGTGATTGGTATGGATTGGTCTTATAACTCATATTGCTATCAAGCCGTAGAATGGACTTTGTATTGCACAATCAATGCATCTCAGTGACCACCGAGTTCAAATGTATTGAGGCCGGCATAGTTCTGATTATAATTGAACACAATAATTTATTTATATAGAATTTCTCAGAAGTAAACTTCGAAATGATGAAACAAGTTCTCAAAAGTGTTATTTCCAGTCGTTTTCCTGGATGGCAAATATAAGCTGTTCGACGAAATATCATGACGTGGACTTTGATCATGGTTCAAAGTCCATGCCCATATTATGGCCACGTAATGGCCAATGGGTTTAGGCAATAGGTCTGCGGATTTACGTAACTGTTGCGATATTGTCGACCGCAAAAATTTAATATCACAAACGTGCGCCACACGTGACATCACTACGTTTTTTGTGGACTCCGACGAAACTGAAACTCTTTGCTTGCTTGGCAATTACTGGTGGTAAACGTCTTCGTGGCGGAAGAATGGTCGTTGGTCCATCTTTTTGGTAATGACGGAAAATTATTTGCCATGTAAGTTATTGCGTTGAAGCAATAGTCGTATCACACAGATTTTTGTGGTCTAGCATAATCGCTCTTACCTACATTGCTTCAATGTAGAAAAGGAACATACATTTTGTTAATATAGCTTACAGTTTTAACAGTTTACGCAGTTCGAAAGGAGGTATCCAATGGTCGCAAAGACGCTCTCATGAAAGTATGTTACTGACATCGATGAGAAAAATTGAAAAAAAATCATAAGTGAGTGCTTGTGTCGGTATGCCTTTTAGTGAAAGGAACCATATTAGTTTTCATACTTCAGTTTGACCTAAAACAGTGAGCAATTTTTTACATCTTGCCTCATAAAGCTTAGTGGTTTCTTTATATCGTGATGAGGGCATCGAGCTTTTACAATTTATGCAAGCCTGCTTAACTATCATCATCATCATCAAATTTAAGAACTGGGCTCTTGTCGGAGGAGCTTCTTCCATTCCTCTCTTTCTTCCGCCAGTTTTTCACTTCACTGCTTAACTATGCAGAATGTAAATTAACCATCGACATCCCCTTGAAGGAGCTCGTCAAAATGAACAACATTTCCTATGGGATTAATACTTGGAACACAAAAAATTATTTAATTTTCATACAGATTACTGAACTAGCCGATATTTTCACCCCTGCAAAAGAATGACGGTGAAAAATAATAGATTCAGTGATAAAAATCACTGAAATAGTCTATAGTTAAGCAGGCTGACTTTGTTTACATTTGTAGTGTGATACAGACGATGCGATCAAAGTTCGATGTGAGAAGAAACTACTTATTGAGTAACTTGGCCGTGGTCAGGATTGTCCTCTGCATCGATTCTCCGCATCTCGTGCGTGTTACACTAGGTCATGTCATTTTAATTTCAAACCTCTAAGGATACAACATAATCTTCAACTAGCAGCCCTCCCCGGCTGCGCCCAGACATTATCGATACTTCTATACTAATATTATAAAGCTGAAGAGTTTGATTTTTGTTTGTTTCGTTAAACACGCTTATCTCAGGTAATACTGAACCGATTTCAAAAATTATTTTACCAATAGACAGATACGTTATCCAAAGCAAAGCCGGGGTGGATTGAAAACTATATTTTTAAACCTTCCTTGCGTAACAACACGCCATTACCGACCCGAGGATAAAATTCTATGAATTAGGTTTTTTTTCTCCAACATTCGTGCCTTGTGCTTTCGCCCCTGTATAATTAAATACTGCTTATGCATGACGTAAAAATATTAGAGACGTAAGGCCTTTTTGGGTATGATGGGTCAACAAGAAAATGACTCATCGTCATCATTTCGTGTAGGTGACACGGTCAGTCGACCATGCACACCCTGGTGTCAGAGTTCTTCGGAACCGCCTCTCGGCCTCTGACGTGGTTCCTTTAACGACTACCAGATTGCAGCCGGGACCACCGGCTTAACGTGCCTTCCGAAGCACGGAATCATCTTTCTTATCAGACAATCAGGTGATTCATGCCTGCAATGTCCTAACCAAACAAGAAACAACTTAACAAAGTATGCTTCCCGTGGGAATCGAACCCACGACCCCCGGGTCATCAAGGCAAACGCCTTAACCACTGGACTACGGAAGAAAATGACTGAAGACAGCACTATGTACTCATTGCATTGCATACAAAGATATTCGACGTAATCAAAGATTTGAAATTTTTAGAAAAGAATACTTTTATTTCTTTGGCTAAAAATTAAATACATAGGTACATACTTACAACAATATTTAACAAAAATAAATTACTAATTGCTGATATCGCTTAAAGAAACAATCTATTGTGACTGCTTAGATTGTTTATTTTTGTATTGACGCATTAGTAGATAAATATGTGCTTTATTTTTTCTTTCTTATCGACCACCAAACTAGGATTACTAATGATAGGCTAAACATGTAAATGACGCACGAAGATAAAATTAAAATTTACTTTTTATAAAATATATACCTAATAGCGAAACGTGGTGTAAAATGTAACTTTGAAGTGTCTGGAGATATCTACATTTATACTGATTTGATTGTTTGTTTGTTTGTAATTGATAAATTAACAATCGTCGTTAACTCCTGAACCGATTTTGATATGTATCAAACTTGAGAAAAGTACGTTTAAAAATTTCATCGTACCTATTTGAGCACCGGTTTGAAAGTTATCACGGTACAAACATATCTACATGCATACAAAAATATGTTTACATCCCAACTCGACTTGAAGATCTTGTTCGCTTCGCTCGCTTGGTCAATAATGTTGCTAGTAATGGTCTGGATTTCACCTCGTTTAAAACAGACCTCTGATGATAAGCCGATCGAAGGATTTTCCGACGGTCCAGGTCACGTGATAGTGCGAGCATCGTACCTCGGAGCATCGTACAGTCTGGGCTATCATCAAGGCAGTAATATAATGATACAATCTGTTGATTTTAATTGTTAATATTCACTAATTAATGACTAAATCATCTGCTTTCCTATTGGAACATATTGCTAAATACAAACAATTTTAGATCAAATAAGTTTTAAAGTATTCATAATACTATACTAGGAGAATGCTAGTAGGTACAGGTCAAAGGAATAATATATCGTGTCGTGTAGGGTGATATTCAACGTGCAGAATTGAGGCGCAGTCGCTCAGTTGGTAGAGCGTAAGTTGTACAATGTACGTAGACCTAAGATCACCTGTTCAAGCCCTGCCTGTGTGGGATTTTATAACCATATCTTATTTCTTAAATTCATATACTTAATACAATTTTACAATTTTTTTTTCGATTTTGGATAAAATTATTTTCCTATGGAAAAGTTGTTCAGTGTCGTAAAGATCCTTTTCTGTGAAATGTAAACATTCTAAAACCACAATATCACGATTAACGATGCACAAATGTTGTCCTCGAGTTCTGTCCAAACAAACTTACAAATCTTCATTCTTTTTGATATAAGTCTAGATTAACTTGAGAGATAGTACGTCATTAATGGCGATATGTAGTTGGACATTCAAAATAGAGCATATTCACTAGTCGCACCAGTATCGCAACCAGTTTCCCCTGAGCCAAGCCAAGCCGGCAGCCAAGGTCTAGGCCACGGAGACGTCACGGCCACCATACGTTAATTACGAGCACGTTATCTGCGTCCTGACGTCATCCGGCACCTCTCGACACCGCGCCATCAAATTATGAAGACACTTGTGGTTTTTCACCGGATATAAGTGACAAGAGTTTAGTAGCTATAAGATTTTAATCTACCCTCATGATCTGATATTGAGAGATACATATAGGTACATACATTTATAGGGACAAATCACACAGATTGAGCTAGCCCCAAAGTAAGTTCGAGACTTTTGTTATGGGATACTAACTCAACGATACTATAGTTTATAATAGATACTTATATAGATAAACATCCAAGACCCAGGTCAATCTGAAAAAGATCATTTCCATCTTGACCTCACCGGGGATCGGACTCGGGACCTTCCGTGTCGCAGGCAAGCGTGTTGACCGCTGCGCCACAGAGCTCGAGATAGGTTCTTATCGGCGTCATTTTGTGAATAGAAAGGAATCATATTTACTACTATTATTGGGAGTGAAATACCATTGCCTTCATTTCTCACACTAGGGAATAATCCACCTGTGTGCAAGTTTCCTCGCGTCGTGAACCGAATCTGCCATTTTTAGGGTTCCGTAGTAAACAAGGAACCCTTATAGTTTCGCCATGTCTGTTTGTCTGTCCGTCTGTATGTCCATCCGCGGTTTTACTCAGAGACTGTTAGTACTAGAAAGCTGTAATTTGGTATGCGTATGTATATTAATCTTGACAAAAAAACTGTAGAAAAAATCTTGAAAAAAAAATTTTTTTAAGGTAGATTCCATACAAGTAAAGAGGGACTAATATTTTTTTTTCTATACAAACTTATCGTGTTGGGTATTGTTAAATAGGTCTTGGGAAAATATTGTGAGGTTAAGAACACAATTTTTCGATATAGAGATCTGTTTCCGACATATTTGGTTTTAAAGTGCAAATTTTTGTTAGAGGTAAGTGTCCCCCCCTCCCTCAATCTGCTAAACGGTAATATATGGATACGTGAAAAAAATTCGCTATTAGACAGTTGTAGCAATAAAATATGAAATATATTTTTTATGGTAGCTTATAACTAAACAATTATCATCCAATATGTTTTTTGCATTAAAACAATTTATTAATATTTAATTTTTGGAATATTAATCTCAGTTTTTTTTATCTGTGGTCTACAAGTGGCGGCCATGATTAATCTTCGTATGACGTCATAAATCAATAAACAAAACGTCAAAGACAACGTGATCAACGTCAAGTGCTCGTCAAGTCGTTTGTTCTCATACATATGTCTCCATATTTGTTCTATACAATGTTTTGAGCCTCCTTGGTTCTATATTTTGCTGAGAAAAAGTGGAGAAAAATCGCTCTACTATTTCGATTTATGCTATCAAAAGAGTTTCACGAAATGGAGTCAGGCTACATTAAAGCGGATAGTGCAGCCCAGAGTCCATTCGTTTATGATCGCAAAAAGATTTAAACAAACATACATACAGACAGCGGAATGCTACTTTGTTTTATGCTATTTATTAGTGATAGTGATTAGTGATGATTTTAAGAAGTTAGGTTAGGTGTAATTTATTTTTGTAAAATCGAACATATTGATTTCTTCTAAATACTTACATCAAAGTGATCCGCACAAAAGAATATCACAGACTTATCAGATGGAAACTGTGGGTCTCGGCCTCGGCGTGGCAGGACTGGACTTATAAACATGTATAAACAATTTCTTGGGACATTTAACTGTCGTACTTATAAGCATAGGCACCGCACACGTTTTGTAACTTGTCATTTTCACAATTCCAGTTAAATCTGTTTAATTTACACCTCAAAACAGTTAGAGCGCCGTATTAGCCGTGCTTTGTTTATTGAGTTGTGACGTCATAACATGGAAATGTCACGTGACACAGTGTTTTAGCGCGAATTTCGAACCAAAAGATAAAAAAATCATGTTTTCTTATCAAATAAAGCTTTTTCGAAAAAAAAAATTGTAGGGGGGTTTAAAATAATTCTATAGATATTATAAAATATATTTCAGAAAATTGTCAAGTAGCGAATTACAGCAGTAGTATATATCCTTAAGTTGAAAGGACAACTACCAGAGCTGATTACTAAGTACAAACTAAAAAGTTAAAGGCAACCAACTTATAAAATGTACTCGAAAATGTAAAATTTCATACAATTTTCATTGTTAGATGTTTTTGGTCGTTATACTGTGAGATGACAGTGTGAACTCAACGTTGTCATTCGTAACTACGGAACCCTACACTGCGCGTGGCCCAACACGCACTTGGCCGGTTTTTTACATAATGGTTTTGATAAAAGAATACCTCTTAATGAAAGAGAGAACTGATACAAATAGAGCAGCTGCAAATAATAGGTACATGGTAAGGAATATCTTATTTATGATGATGAATCAGAGTCACAGATAACAAATTGATGACTTTAACTTAAAAAATATGAACAAATATATGGCCACGTCACCACTGAATATCAGATCTTGAAAGAAGTAAAATGACCTGCAAATCAACAATGAGGAACTAACGAGAAGAATAGAATTTGCAATATTACGTAAGCAATTATTAAAAAAACTATTAAGGTAACTATTAAATTTATATCGAAACATTAAGTCTAGTCAAAATAAAATTAATTTAATATATGAAAAAACCGGCCAAGTGCGTGTCGGGCCACGCGCAGTATAGGGTTCCGTAGTTGCGAATGACAACTTTGAGTACACACTGTTTACACTCGCACCTCACAGTTTAACGACCAAAAACATCTAACAATAAAGATTGAAAGAAGATGAAATTTTACATTTTCCAGTACATTTTATAAGTTGGTTGCCTATAACTTTTTAGTTTGTACTTAGTACTTAGCTCTGATAGTTTTCCTTTTAACTTCAGTATATATACTACTGCTGTAATTTTTTTCACGTATCTATATATAACCGTTTAGGAGATAGAGGGGGGGGGACACGTACCTCTAACAAAAATTAGCACTTTAAAACCAAATATTTCGGAAACGGATCCCTAAATCGAAAAATGGTGTTCTCAACCTCACAATATTTTTCAAAGACCTTTTTAACGATACCCCACAAGATGGGTAAGTAGAGAAAAAAAAATGACTCCCCCACTTTACTTGTATGGGAGCTACCCAAATAAAAATTTTTTTTCAAGATTTTTTTCTACGACTTTTTTGCCATGATTAATATACATACTCATACAGCTTTCTAGTACTTATGGTCTCTGAGTAAAACCGCGGACGGACAGACAGACAGACAGACATGGCGAAACTATAAGGGTTCCTAGTTTACTACGGAACCCTAAAAAAGAATAAGACATACTACCACGGGATACCGTTTAAAATGTTTATTAACTTATTTTTTGAAGCCATTCCACTAAACGCAACGCTGTTGTGTTTATGCAGAAACGAAGAAATTTAACTTTGTAATTTATATAACAAAAAGGTATTTTGGATGTTTTTTCACTGATGTACTAATATTTGGGAACTCTATCCATAGCACAACGAAAAAATATGTGTGCATGTTCCTCATTCGACTATGCACTTTCCGCTGTCGCTTATGAATTGCGCCGTTTTATGTTAAGCGGCATTTAAAATAATCACGTAAGATTTACCTCGATTATTGTCTTCATAAAAGTTTTTATATCACCTCGTTGGCGGTTTTATCAAGCAACCAGAAATCTTGTATCTAACCGAATACAAATACAAAACACTATCTATCCTTGTATGTGTACTACATACTATCTTTTACATTTGTAAAGGTTATTACGAATCATCCGAAGTAGTTTGATATCATTAGTTTTAATTTTAAATCTTTGAAAATAAGAATATTCAGACTATTATGTTCATTGATTCCACGTGTATTTTTTCATGTCAGATTCAAAGATCAATCTTGTATCCAGTACTATAATTAGGCTAGGGCTGTAATTTGTCTACTCCTTAATAATCTGCATGAGAAACGTGTCGTACAACGATTTTCCTTGTTTTTGTTTTAATATATCCAACACACAGGGATGTCCTCTAATAAAGATTTTACTCCAAAGTTCATTCAGACGATCCTTCGCAGGCCATTTTCACGTTGATTCCAAAAATTCCTCTGAAGACCTTTTTTTTTACTTTTAATCATTTCACAAATTTAAACCATTAGAACAGATTTCTCGTCAGTAACGTAAACTGAATAAGTACCTTTGATTATTTTAATAAGTTACATATACCAATTACCTGTATAAAAAAGATAGATAGCGCGGAATATTACTATTGACCAGATCATAAAGTTATTTATTGTATAAAGTACTTGTAATTTTTTAGAACCTTTATTTTGGATATTTGAAGAGTGTACAAATAAATATTTTAATCAAATTAACTTGCTTATGGAAATATTTCAAAGTAACAGCGCAGTCATAGTTAGGCTTGCCTTGAAATTACTGTTAATTATTTGAATGTTTATTTGTTTTGAATATAATATTTCCTGCTTGTCAAAGTAGTGACTTTGAAGGAAAATCAAGTGCGTAGTATGATGTAATTATCAAGCCTATTTGAAAAAAGTATACGTATAGATAACGGTAAAACGGTAAAGTTTGTTTGTTTTAATTAATTCCATTGCTATCAATCAAGATTATATTTGCTGTTAAAAAAAAAAACAAATTCTTTCACGTAGTTCATTAAACAATGCTATATTATATTATAATTTAATAGACTTATCACAAGACAGTCATAGCCCATAAATTATGCGGACGAAGTTGCAGTTTAAAAAAACTAGTATTATTTATATTTCTGTTATGTGCATATCAGGTATATAAGAGGTTGCTGAAACTGAATATATATATCAATCAACATTTAACTTGAATATTTATTTAAATAAAAAGTGATGAATATATTTTCTCTGCGTTTGAGATGGCAAATTGTGAAGTCGATTTATTATACAATACAACATTTACTCGAATCACTCAGAAAAAATACATGCACTCATTTGTTTTGCGCAAACAAGACGTCGCTCGCCGTTGTATGTTTAAAGTTGTGTCGAGCTAAAGATGCAAACTCATGCCACAGCATTCAGCCGGCGAGTGTAGAACCGGTCTCGGGGGATTTTCCTCGAAGAAATCTCTAAGTTCTGTGCTCTAGGCGAATATATAAAAAAGTATTATTGAAATATTCTCTAGTTTTCGCCTATGGTCGATATATTTTAAAGGCATTTAAAAAATATCTACCATAGGCATAATTAAAGGCAATTTAGAAACTGACAAGAGAGTTCTTTTCGTTAATTCAAATGCAAGAAATGTTTATTATTCTCCACAATGTTACATAATATAAAGAAGTCACGACACTTACAGGCACAATAATACATAACAATATTAAATTGTAAGAGACTGGTGACTGAACTAAACAGAGTCTTTATCACTCAATTAAATACTCTTAGTTCTTACCACGTCTTTGGGGTAAAATAACGAAATTGTAAAAAAAATCTAGAACCTCAATTTATCTGAGCTTAGAAGCCATTCTTTAGACATGGTTGATAGATACCAAAGCCTGGACATATTAAATGGACTTTCTTGGCCCAAGTTTGCATAATTAGTCAAAGATCTTCAATCCTAGCTGGCTAATTTACATCAACTGTGACTAGAATCGTCCTCGCTAAAAATAAATCTATTTAAAGAGCCAAACCGCATTCAAATCAATCCGCACATATGCAGCTACGATGCACTAGACAGATCGACTCACAATCACAATATTGCTGGGTTAAAACAAATCTTGTACCACGAGCCTGGTTAAAACATTATTAGTTGCTTTAGCCCTAAGTACATTCTTAATACATTTTTAATATATACTTGTTATCATTTTGAATATGTACTAAATGCAACAAAAGAGTGTTCGGATAAGATAAAAGTTATCGAAGCTGAACCAAACATGATATAATTTGACAGATACAAGCCGACGAAATTATCGTATTTTAATCGACCGCACAAAAGAGAGTATTATGAATAGGAGTTCATGTGTATGCATGGTAGTATCATTAATTCAATACGTGTATAGTCTTGTTAAAAATTAAAACAGGAATATAAACGTAATTTTTAAAATTTAAATGCCTTAGATTTTGATGTTTGGAATATCCTTGGAATCACTGCGAGAACATCATCCGCGACTAACACTGACAATTTTTTTTTAAGGCTTTCTTAACATTAAACTTGTATGATTGCTTGGTTCTTGTGAATTCCCGACTAGCATCAGTTGTAGCCTAGGCTAGTCCTTTCTTGGAAGAAATACACTGAACTATAGACAATACATATTTCCACAAATTAAATAAATGTAATTTACCTACAAAAATTAAATGATGTATAATATTTCATAGGTCTGAATATCAATTGCTCTTTTCTGCAACACTCGTCTCCAATCCAAATAGGTAACTATTTTCAACCAAATGAGCACATGTTCTTATTGACTAACCTTGATTTGTAAGTATATGACTACAGCAAATATCTAAGTAGTTCTTTAACAAACGCTTTATATATATATTCCCAAGAAATGAGTATTTAGCTTAGACTAAAGGAATATTCTCCATACATATTTTATTACGAACTCCGTGGCTTAGTGTTTAACACGCTAGCCTGCGACACTAGTGGTTCGATCCCCGGTCAGGTCATAATGAAAAACGATCATTTTTAGATTGGTTTGGGTCTTGGATTTTAGGGGGCCAGCGCTGCTACTACTTAAAGTCAATCGTTAGATGGAAAACAGGGATATTATAAAAAAAAAAATTCTACGAGGCCCTAAAGAACCCTTCAAACTATTTTATGAACAAACGTTTCTGTCAAAAACGGCCGCTTTTGGCGAAAATGCCAAATAAAGCTAAAATACTCTAGATCCACAACGCAAAATACCTATCTAAAGCCCACCCTGTAGTCCTTTGAACTTTAAGAAGTAAACTTTACTGCTGGTTCCGTCCATTATAATTTAATTAAAGCTATGTCAGACGACCACTATTCTCTTCTACATTTCGCCTATTAGAAACGAGACAGCCATAAATGTCCAGCAATAGAGGTAAATGGTCCAATTTCAATTGTTATCTGGCAAGCGGTTTCGACTAGAACTGGAATCGGGGTGGCAGACGAGACAGCCAAGATAGGGCGACCCGGCCTGCCCCCGGCAGATACGATGCGTATTCCTACATCTATCGTGTATGGAAACATTTGATTCTATGAGATTTTTAACTACACCTTATATGGTGAAGATTAGGGCAAGATACACTCTTCGTGCGAAGAATTAAAAGTTATCGCACAATCGTTAATCGCACATTTGTTTGCCAAACTCAATAACTTGTTAAATTGACGGATTGATCAGTTTTAGGCTTTTTTCCTTAAGCAAGAGAGAGGTGGAAGAAACGATAAATTTTATAGAAAATTAACACTTGTAATATGTACCTTGACATTGTCTAAATATAAGTTTAAATTATAGTTCACCACAGATTTTCTAAAATAGGGAAGCTTGTTCCTACACAATTGAAGCAAGCCTAGGGTTACTGATGAACGTTATAGGCTATGGCAGATAAGTAAGATGAAAACTTTAATTCATAAAGTTCAAAACGCCTGTGCACGCTTCTGTTTTAGTATGCGTCCAAGAAGACCATAGATCGAGACAACAGGTGTCACCGTTTATTATTTTTGCAAAAATATCATCACAAACGTATGCTTTTCTTGCTGTTTACCCATTTGGAGTTAAAACCTACTTATTTGTTAGAAAAATATCTGGTAATCCAGCTCTCGCCTTGGTCTCCTCATAGTAACGCCCGATAAATTAACTGCATTTGAAGGGAGTTCTAAATATGCCGCCGCAAAAACCTGGAATGATTTGCCTCCACTGCTTTGCAATCATTCGTCTGATGCCGGTTTTTGAAAAAAAAAAACTAACAGTTTTAACCTTATTCCGGCAAGTTGGGTCTGCCATAAATTAATATTCATTACTGACTATAGCTTTTATTTTAAACATTTCCTTAGTGTTTCTGTAAACTGCTTACATTATATCTGTTTGGTTTAGTTTTCCATATAAAGTGTTTAACTTACTTCGCACATTGTTTGTTTTTTACAACTTTAGGTACCAGCTACATATCAACGCTATGGTAATTACATAAACCAAAAGCAGAAAACTGAGCTAGCTGTCTTTTTGGCAACTATGTTTTCTTTGGATAGTTCGTACCTAAATATGTAAACCTCTTAGTCCTGTTGATGTTGCCGAATGATGTCTGTTTCTTTCTTAGAACAGATTTCGGGGTAATGTGGGTGTCAATTTATAGTCACAGAATTTATAATAGTACTAACTATAGTACAACTTTTTAAGAAAAATAAATATAGGTTTCTTTACCAAAAATATGCATCTATCTTCAAAGATGCCCCAGGAGCATTACAACTGAATTGTCAAGGTCATGTTCCTAATTTTTCTGAACATTAGATTCATCGAGAGTATCCGAGAGATATCCCCCTCTTCTTGAAAAGAAATGGATAATTTTTCAGTCAACATTGTTAGTCTCGTTGACCACCTTTGCTTTTCTTTTTAGAAATTGCAGTCTTTTGTTTGGCTCTAGCTAACTGCTTTATTGCTGAAGACTGAATTATTTCACGATTTTTATATTATTATCGTTTTGCTATCTATTATTTACATATCAT
This sequence comes from Rhodophaea formosa, assembly GCA_963082605.1. NCBI lineage: Eukaryota > Metazoa > Arthropoda > Insecta > Lepidoptera > Pyralidae > Rhodophaea > Rhodophaea formosa. The sequence continues at coordinate 6,752,886 of OY720220.1, read as the reverse complement.
ATATGTATGATTGATAAAACTCTATCGCAAGTAAAACAGAATCGGCGACTTTCACTTGCCTATCGCATGTTGTGACTATGTAGTGCAGTATCCAGTAACTCGAGTGCGATTCACAACAACTCCGATAACAGCGACGATACGAAAGAAACAAAGGGACAAAGCGGGTGCGAGTGACAACCAATTACTCACTGGTCAACTATTGTTTACATTTTCGCAGTTTATGGTAAAAGCTCGGTCAGCTGCCCCCGAATGAGTCGCCGGCGCAACGCATCCGCCGCTTCCGATAAGGGTGAGTCAGGGCTAGCTGATCCCGCGTATGTTGCGCGGGTCATTCATACCACCTAATCGCGCCGTCAGCGGATTGTCATTGAGGCGGATGTTGTCAGGCATTGTGGTCAACATTCTAGCGCAGTCGGAATCACAGCGCACGCGGGGAAGGTCGCTTCACACATTACGCCGCGCTTCTGTTCACCCGAGCCGGGCGTGACTCTCTACAAACACAACTATCGCCAACAATTAGTGATAAAAACGAAAACATTCGGAAACTATGCTATCGGACCTCGTTACCGACTAAATATTTACTGTGATTTCCAAGACGCCAGAGACGCGGTAAATCGAGTGATAAGAAGTGTTGTGACATTTATTTTGGAGGAATCAAGTCACCTGTTGACTCATGTGTAGGGTTATCGACAGCGCTATCAATACATCGTGTCGCGTGGTTCAGTAGTGGATAAGCGGTGGTTGCATATCGTCGCGTGGTGGAGTGGAAAATGCCGGTGTTCGGCTACGAAAAAATGTCGTCTCAGGAGATGTGTTTGATGGGGTACACGGGGGCGCCGGAGTACATGATGGCGAGCTCCACGCAGGCCCACGCGTGGGACAAGCCGTCCGAGGCCGCGTACCCGGCGTACAGCCACAGGGCGCACCAGGAGACGAGCCCGGACGTCAACATGGCGTACAACACAGAAGGTTTGTTGACAACGCGTTGCCCGACGCCAGTCTACCTAGGGCCGATTTCGCTTACCTATCACTAAAATTGCCGATTTCGTTTCGTAATGTTTTAATTAATGATATCATCATTATTTTCTACAGCCAACAGATTGTATCGCACATATCAACCAACAAAGTTGATAACTCTTTTACGAATTATCTTGTTATCGACTTTGGGTACACATTCAACTAATCCTTTTCTGAAATATTTACCTACCTTTTGATAAAAATTAAACATTGCCTAAGGCGAGGCGTTTAATATATCTAGACTTTAACATTAGTTGATACAAAATATTTTGTTTACGATTGTAAATAATCCGAAATATACGCTAAATATCTAGAAGGGTCAAGTACAAAGGGTCAAGAAACTTTATCTGATAATGCGATAAGTTCAAACAGTCTATGAAAATAACCATACACACAAGATAACTTCCTAATATGCTATAAACATCACTTCTCATATAAATTGTCTGGCCGGCCGAACCCAGTTGTATGAAATCTTTCGTCCCATATCAAAAGTTGTTGTTTACGATCTGTTATAATGATATCATTTATGTTACGATAGCTATCTAGTCCTGCAAGGATTTTGGTGTATAGGTACAAATTACCCAGTACATCTGCGAAAATAGAAATTAAAAAAAAAAACTAGCAATGACCTTTCAAGTTACATTATCTATTCATAATGTTAACACTACGAACAAACTTTAACTTGTTAAACCTCCGACTCGGTTTAGCACCTGTCTTTTACATCCGCGTCATGCTAAAAATTATAAATTAACAAGTTTTAGTTTTTAAGGCTAGTACATATTGAATTCGAAATATACCTATTCTATTCGCTATAAAATACGAACTTCGTTGCGATATTGTTGATCGAAGCACAATTATCAATACAAATGTAGCCATCATCATTTTGGCTTGTTTGTTTACTGCCGTGTTTGCTAAATCGTGTATGAACGCGTGGTGTGCCACAGGGCTCCACATTAGCGCCGCTGTTGTTAATCTATCCACATTATTAGTGAATATGACTTTTTATACCTTGTAATATTCGTGTAATACTCGTGGCGGAGTCAGGTCATGACGGAAAACGATCTTTTTCAGATTGGCCTGGATCTTGGGTAGTATAAGTAACTATTACAAAATATGGCATCGTTGAGTTAGTATCCCACAACACAAGTTCACAACTTACTGTAGAGTTAGCTCAATTTGTGTGATTTGTCCCTTTATAATTATTTATGAACATACCTACATATTAATCATATGAGGAATCCAAAATAACACCTATGGATTCTTCGCAGTACGCAGCAATTAATTTGCAGACGTATTTAGCAGTCGATGTTCAAGATCATAAATTTATAAATAGAAGAAGTCGTTGCCATAGTTACCAATGACCATTTATTTAATAATAAGTTAACAAAAGATAAGGTAATCATGAAATTAAAACGTTATCCATTAAGTAATGAGGATGTTCTGAAATAAGCTGCGGTAGCACAGAGGCGTCGAGTCCGGTGAGCTATGGTCATCAATATAGCAGTTTTGCTTGTCAATAATTCACCAATGAGAACGGCTTATCGGACCCTACGACACTACGACCATGAAGAGACTCGCATAGATGGCGCCTCTCGAAAATACACAACATTGTATCTACCGTATTATGAGAATATAAAAACATGATTCACAAAATATATCTTATTAAAAATCAAAATAATATTTTGGGCATAATATTTTAAAATGACACCGTATATTTAGTAAGTTAAAGGCTAACGCAGATTACCGCCATCCAGTATCGAGTAGCAAGCAACTCTCCTGCGCCATACATTCGCCTGCTTTTCGCAACCTTAATTTGGTCCAATATTTTCGTATGAGGTGGGCAGTCTATACGTTAGTATTATATTGTCTTTGCTACGACTCAATGCTGGCGGCTTATTAATGTTGTTGTTTGATATACTTACCAATGTTGAATTCGTATTTAAACCATATCAGACTTTCCTGTTTTTACGTACATTTGCGTCAGTAAGCTTACGTCATTTGCCATTACAATTTAAGGATACCTTAAGGTGCATCTACTCGCTGGTTTAAAGGTGGAGGATTTTTGATCTTTGCCTCATCACATTCACAATTAAATTTAGTTTTGTTTAATGTTTTCGCACTGGACTTATCGAGACACAATAGTGTTCTGCCCAAACAAATAGTGTACATTACATAACTATAAACATTTCATACATAACAAAGATTTTTAAATGAAAGAAAAAGTATTGCTTAGCAGTGTGGATGCACCATTATAAGTAAACAGGATTCGTTGAAATGACGTCCTTTAATTATAATTGATTATTTTCTGCCCTGGGATTTCCTTGTGTTGTTTTCGTTAAATGTTTTTTTTTTATTTACTGTCGTTAAGCCCCCAGTAAACCATCGAGTATTGTTTAACCACATGAATAACTTTCTGGGGTTCTTCAACAGTAGAAACAACACTGCATGATAATATTATTACTGAAATGTAAAATCTTCGTTTTTGAAATAAGCAACAAACAATGAACTACATAACCTGGTAATATAATCATCTGACTGCTTTGCTCATATATAGCTCTGGTAGTACAGAGGGGTCGTGCTCCTGCAGTGGAGACTAAAAGAGACCTGATGAAGATGAAGACATAACCTGGTTTCCAATAGAAGTCAGTATAACAAACAAAAAAGTGCTGATTATTTTCCGTAAGAACTAATTTGAAATCTTCGATTGTTTCAGACAGTGACATCCAGTTGGAAACTAGTAGTAGCGAGGCGAGTGCGGCCAGTTCCACGGCCCTCTCACAGCACTGCGCCATATGTGGCGACAGAGCCACAGGCAAGCACTATGGGGCTTCCTCGTGCGACGGCTGCAAGGGTTTCTTCAGGAGGAGCGTTAGAAAGAACCACCTATACACATGCAGGTATTGATCTTTGATGAGTTTTCCAGCCCTCTCACTGCATGCGCCATATGTGGCGCCATGGCCACAGGCAAGTACTATGGGACCTCCTCCTGCGACTGATGCAAGAGTATCTTCAGGAGGAGCGTTAGGAAGAACCACCTATACACGTGCAGGTACTGATCTGTAGTCGATGAGTTTCACACAGCGGCGGATTTACAAATTTGCCGCTAGTAGTCTATTCAAACTTGCCGCCCCTACTGAGTATTGAAATTCAATACGTTAGTTTAGTTCACAATCATATTAATTACATTTAGTTATTCAGAAATTGCTACTTTATGATGTGTTCTATCGTCCTCATTACATCGACTTTTTCCCGTTATTAGTATGATTGTGAAGTAGGTGATATAGTGAAGTAGCCGCGGGTAACAGCTAGTCTTTTATATACGGATTACGAACGTAATGTGTATAAATATAATTATATATATTTTTTTATTATTTGGGCTAAATTTGCCGCCCCTCTAAATATGCCGCCCTAGGCTTCAGCCTACTAAGCCTATTGGTAAATCCGCCACTGGTTTCACAGCGCTCTCACAGCACGCGCCATATGTGGTGACAGGGCCACAGGCAAGCACTAAGGGGCCTCCTCTTGCGACGGCTGCAAGGGCTTCTTCAGGAACAGTAAGGATGTAGTTGATGAGTTTCAAAGCGCTCCTACAGCACTGCGCAATATGTGGCGACAGAACCACAGGCAAACACTATGGGGCCTCCTCTTGCGACGGCTGCAAGGGCTTCTTCAGAAGAAGCGTTAGGAAGAACCACCTTTACACGTGCATGTATTGGTCTCTAGTTGATGAGATTCACAGCGCGCTCAAAGCACGCGCCATATGTGGCGACAGTGCCACAGGCAAGCACTACGGGGCCTCCTCTGGCGACGGCTGCAATGGCTTCTTCAGGAGGAGCGTTAGGAAGAACCACCTTCACGTGCAGGTATTGATCTGTAGTTGATAAATATCACAGCGCTCTCATAGAACTGCGCCATATGTGGCGACAGGGCTACAGGCAAGCACTACGAGGCCTCCTCTTGCGACGGATGCAAGGGTGGGTTTCTTTAGGAGTAGCGTCAGGAAGAACCACCTTTACACGTGCAGGTATTGATCTGTAGTTGATGAATATCACAGCGCTCTCACAGCACTGCGCCATATGTGGCGACAGGGCCACAGGGCAAGCACTATGGGGCTTCCTCTTGCGACGGCTGCAAGGGCTTCTTCAAGAAGAGCGTTGTCACGATGTTCTTTTAAAATTAAAAATTCTTTAAAAAAAAATTTTCTTCGTTAATAAAACATGTTAATTTCATTATTTTTGAGATATATTATGAATTTAATGCGTCTTTTCTGAATTTCATGTCATTTGCGGATTATTTTTCTGTAAAAACGTTACCGAGTCATGTGAATATTGATCAATGTAAATACTTAGATTTTTTGAATAAACAATACTTTGATGGTAAAATGATATATCCAAGCATAAATGATTTATTTTTATTTTATTTGTTTCAGGTTCAGCAGAAATTGCGTGGTTGACAAAGACAAAAGAAATCAATGTAGATACTGTAGGCTAAGGAAATGTTTCAAGGCTGGCATGAAAAAAGAAGGTATGTATCTCAGATAATAGAACCTATTCAGCATGGCACCCGCGACGTTTATTTGGTTAGATACAATAAATAGAATCACCGCGCAATAACATGAGGTAACACGTGCTTAACAAAGCCTATAAACATCAAAAAGACCTCTACAAACCGTCTAGCCAGCGTGAAGGGTGTAGGCCAAGTCCTCTGACTGGTCCAGCTAATATACGGCTCTGGCAGTACAGAGAACACTGACTAAAAAAGACCTGATGATGATTTACAATGCGCATTTAGCGCAATAAAATTTTGTACAAAGTAAATAGAATCACCATGCCTAGTAGCGCAAAAACATGCTCGTTTGGTGTTCGAAGACATCACGCATGCATCTACGTCATGACCCCAGGCTCGTCCTTGACATTCGCTTCTCGTGTATGTTTATCGTTGCACATAGGTACTTTGTATTATCGTTGAGAGATTATTTCAATATCTTATCTCCTGAGTAGACAACAACCACACCTGTGGGAATTATCGCTTATGTAAAAATACTTATCTAAGTATAACATCCATACGATTATTTTTTTAAACCTATGTATAACACCATTATCATCATCCTAAATCTATCTTCGGCAATAACATCATACCAAATGAAAATTGATACATAAGAGAAGTAGGTAAAACATTATTTTATTTCAGCTATTTTCGAGGCTTTCAGTAGGAATAGTCTGAAAATAATAACAAAACTTAAAATTATACACTCCTCACACATAAAACTTACTCAAACAAATAAAAAATCGTTCAGTGTCATATTCAAAGAATTTTTTACTAGGTAGGATAGGATTTGCTTTGTTATATTTGTTGATTTGATGGTCCGGAATCCATACAAATATAATTTAAAGCGAATGTCCTTCTTTTTTTTTTGTTGCGCTTTCACACCTTAAGCAGCTTCATGTTTTCACTTTAAATTGTAAACAGAAGCTCATAAAATAGCTAAAAAGGTTATCTAAGGCTTCGCAGTTCAAATTTTAAATTATATATTCGTTTTCTTTTAACATATTTATTTAAAAAGGGCAGCTTAGTTATAATTATCTTAAAAATTATTAATTTGCTCATGATTGTCAGAAATAAAACAATATCTTGCTTAGAATTATCTTAAAAATGATTAATTTGCTCATAATTGTCAGAAATAAAACAATATCTCGCTTTTAAGCAGATTACTATCGGCTAAGTTACTAGCGATAAAACATAATACCTTATATAATTTCTCGATAAGATATTAACTTGAGATCCGCATTACGTTTTTCACCTTGAGTAAATTTGTGAACGTAATACATGACAGTAAAATGTGTGTTGTTGACCGAAAATAAATGGACGCGGAACGTGGAAAAGATTACCGCCTCCTTGAAATGCCGGAGACGGATGGCAGAGCTACCAGATCCTGTTGTTTTAATTTTCTTGTTTATGGATAGGAATCTTTGTAATATATAATATATGTAACTAATAAATAATAAATATATACGGACATATCACACAAATTGAGCTAGCCCCACAGTAAGTTGTGAACTTGTGTCGCAGGATACTAACTCAACGATACAATATTTTATAATATATACTTATATAGATAAACATCCAAGACCCAGGTCAATCTGAAAAAGATCGTTTTCCATCATGACCTGACCGGGGATCGAACCCGGGACCCCCGTGTCGCAGGCTGGCGTGGTAACCACTGCGCCACGGAGCTCGACAAGTATAATACCTACTCCCCGCTATAAATTTCTTTCAGAAGAAGAATATCACGCGTACCTAATTTACTTTCTCAAACTAAGTGTGGCGTCCCATACCAAGACTACACTAGATGGTGCTGAATGATTCTGAAACGCGCAAACAGAGTTTCTTTAATCCGACACATAAGTAAAACCTTCGACAGAACTCGGTCGGAGCGTCATATAATTCCCTGTGGGCACAGCTTTTAGTGTGTGTGGGAAGATGTTCCCTTTGTTGCTGTCGTCATACCACCTCGCTCCCGCCACAAAAGCAAAATTTAAGACTTTATAATCAGGTTTTTAGCCAAGAAATTTTTGCGTTTACTATGGTTGGTCACAGAGATGGGGGTTAAAAAAAAGATCACGTAGTATGAGTACGATGATTTGTTTGTTGACTGCTTCTGTGGCGCAGTAGTCCTAGGTTCGATGGTCTTCTTTCAGATTGACTTGGATCTTGGATATTTATAAGTGTCTTTTATGAAATATAGGATCGTTGAGTTAATATCTTCGACATAAGTTCACAAATTACTGTGGAGTTAGCTCAAATTGTGTGATTTGTCCCTATATATTTATTTATTTATATCCCAGACAAAACTTTCTTGTTATCTCCATAACGACCTTAAGTTAATGAGGTGCTGTTGTTTATCGGGACGCCTCAGATGTAAACACCCAATTAGCGTATCGTAGACATCGCTGCTGCGTGTACAGCCGGCCGATGGCCCTCTGTGCGTTTTAGCCGTTATATGGCGGAAAACTTATCATCAGACTAGTATTTGTCAGTTAAACAACAGACGTACGAGTAGTAATGATTTATTTTTAATTGGAGCAATAAATATTATACTTACATCAAAATCATCATCATCATCATCAGGTCTTTATTAGTCTCCACTGCAGGAGCACGACCCTCTCTGTACTGCCAGAGCAGTCAGAGGATTTGGCCTACACTCTCCACGCTGGCCAGTCGGGTTGGAGAGGTCTCTTTAATGTTTATAAGCTTTGTGTAGCTTAAGTTTTCTAAGTCGCCTTTTACGACATCCACGGGAAGATTTGGAGTGGTCCTATTCTTCTCTGCCGGGAACCACACGGCACATCAAATTGTATCTAACCAATAAAGAAACGATAGCCATGACGTGATAAAGAAAATCGACAAAAACTTTATTGTGCCCCATAACTTTTACCGCATAATCGGTAGCTGCATATCAGTGGCATAGCCTGCCTTGTAGGTATCGTGAATTCGTTAAAGGCTTTTGTCTTGAAAACCAGAGTTCTAGATTTTAAAACTAAAGTAAACTAAATAAATTCCGCTCTACGAGTTTTGAAGCGAACTCAGCTGAGGTACGTACCTAGCTAAAATTGGTCCCTATCATATATCTAATAATATATTAAAGTAATATGTTTGTATCAAGACTACAATAAATTCCAGATACCTACTTAAAATTATAAGAATCGAACAAACAACAATAATCAACTTGTTTACGTATCCTGCAAAATTCTGTGTAATTTAAACACGCACTGCGTCCGTAGTGATAAGTAAATCACAGTGAAATAACAACATATGCCATCTTTATGACTAAGCACAGGGTTATTCGAACGACCATGGAAACTCTTATGTACATGACGTAGGTTTAGTTTGGTATCTTTTGTTACTGAAGATTTTCAAATGTTTATTAAAACGTTACAATACTGGCTATTTGGCTATAATGTTAGGCTATTTTGAAGACTATCGAACTATGTTTCTTAAGCCCATTAGGTATGATTTATGATGTTTGTACTTAGACGTGGCTTTGAGATAAAAACAATAAAGGGCAACTCATTTGAAACCCTATAAAACTGCGTAATTAAAATAATTAGTCGTAATAATAAACGTCCATGACATTATACACTGCTATCAGTATCACCTGCATCCTGACCCGACCAGCCAACAAAAACACTCCGTTGCATCACGTTTGCAAGATGTAGGTACCCTCCATGTGGACATATGATAGGCTGCAGCCTATCTTTATCCGCTCGTACTATTCCACAGAGTTCATGCAGTAATCTTATTTAATAAAGAAATAAGATATGGCTCATGCGGTAATCTTATTTAATAAATAGGTTATATATGCTGTGTGGTTTCTTACAGAGTAGAATAGGCACTCGAAGTCTTCCCGTGGATGTCGTAGAAGGCTGCTTAGGAAACACAAGCTAAACAAAGCTTAATAGACCTCTACAACCCGTCTGGCCAGAGCGTGGAGAGTGTTGGCCAAATCATCTGACTGCTCTGGCTAATATCTGGAATTACAGAGAGGGTCATGCTCTTGCAGTGGAGACTAAAAAAGACCTGATGATGATATATGGTTAAAAAATTCCACGCAAGCATGAGTTGAACTACTCTGTATCGAACACGTGTCGACACAAACGTAATTTTTGATAGACCTATTATTTTTCTTTATAACAAAGAGTGTCATATCCACAGCCGTACAGAACGAGAGAGACAGGATCAACTGCAGACGACCTTCGTACGAGGAGCCCACACAAGCCAACGGACTTTCGGTGGTGTCGCTACTAAACGCTGAGCTCCTCAGCAGGAAGGTCATAGACGAGGTGAGTAGATATTTATAGATAGATTCGTATTCTTCCCCGAAGCGTCATAGGCTATGTTGCGTCAGCAGAAAATCAAAATAGCGGAAGTAACTGTCAAAAAGGGCAGTCGGGTTTTCATACTTTTTGTCCAAAAAGTAAAGGTAACTATCTAAACTTTTACTAAATATACTAGTTAGAGATACTTAACGATTAAAATATACGATTAAAGGGGAAATATTTGACTAGGTGTCTGTTTGAAATGGGTAAACTCAAAAACAAATGAACCGATTTCAAATATTGTTTTACCTTCATATAGAAAGCTACATTATTAGCGGGGAACATTATCTATAATTCTTTAATAATATAATTAAAGAATTATAGAAAATGTTGTATAGGTAATTGTACCTGCGTATATACGCACGTACAATTCGGTAGTTGCTTAATGTTAAGATTATATAAAATTTGTTTCCAATTATACTAATTTCTATCTAAAAACACTATAAAAACACTTTTTATTTGATATCGATTCGTTAAGTGATGTTGAAGCTTCTTTAAAGTTGGGTGAATAGGACCATTTTTAAAAGTATGAAAATCTTTCATTACAGTTATACTGTATTGTAGTCCGCTAAATTTATAGCAACTTTTATTATGAAACCATTACCACAAACTAAATTTACCGTATAGCTACCAAACAAAGTTCTCACGCCACCTATACAAGATACAAAGTTGTGACGTCACAAATATGTAGGCAAATCTGCAGTGCGCTTTCACGTCTAAAAATTAACGTCTAAAAACATGAGTCTTTAAAACTTTCATATCTGAAAGAGTTTTTTGCTTAGAAATGTATTATTGTCACTATTGTGTTTATTTTTGGCAGTTCTTTACATAGCAACACGAAAAAATTTTTAGTCAACTAGCCAATTTGGGACGATTTATTTTTTATTTCATCCATGATTCTTTGTCGGCTGGGCTAGGAACAACGATTAGTCATGCCTGTTTTATTGTATAGGTACCTTATAGCTATCTCAGAATTATGTTCAATTAAGTTCCTAGAAATATTAAATTTATTCAACCACATAATGCAAATTAGTCAACAGACTTATGTTAATTGCCGCAATACCGCTTGACAATTATTCCTCCGCTTTAAAAATAACTTGTATAAACTTTGACTAGCTTATCCTCACGACTTTGTTCACGTAAATTGTACCTTTGATCTGTGGGTCCGCTCGCTGGAACCCTCTAAAAGACTCTCTAGAATTATAGGTATTATATGTTCTTCCCCAGGCCTTATTTAATCTCCATAGCAACATCTAAATAAGTTCAGTGATTATAGAGATAACAGACATACAGGGAAGGGATATTTTCGCATTTATATAAACTAATATTATAAATAAAGAAGAAAGATTTGATTGCTTGTTTGTTTGCATTGATTAGGCTCCGAAACTACTTGATCAATTTTCAAAATTCTTTCACCAATAGAAGTCTACTTTATGTGTGGGCGATATTAACTATATTAGCATTAGCACGGACGAAGTCGCATGATAATTGCTAGTAGGTAATATTACGCGTAGTGTTTTGTTTTATTTTGAATATGAAATGGGTTTGGATGGATATGGTAAGAATGGATGGATATGGTTGGAATGGATGGATATGGTTAGAATGGATGGATATGGTTAGAATGGATGGATACCGCTCATAACGTAGTATATTGAAATTGATTTTAAAAAAATTGGTTCATTCGTTGTTGAGTGGCATTACAAACAACCGAAAATAAGTATTTCCTCTTCATAATATTTATGCAAGTATAGTAGTTTTTTTTTATAAAATATATCTCTCCAACCCGTCTGGCCAGCGCGAAGAGTATAGGCTAAATCCTTTGGCTGCTCTGGCTAATATATGCAGTGGAAACTAACATAGACGTGATAATAAAAAATATAACTCTTCAACAGACGATCAACGTGAGCGACGCTGAGATCAACAACCGCAAGTTGGCGAAGATTAACGACGTGTGCGACTCCATCAAGCAGCAGCTGCTGATCCTGGTGGAGTGGGCCAAGTACATCCCCGCCTTCACGGAGCTCCATCTAGATGACCAGGTAAGGGTCACTGACACCCGCAAGCTGGCGAAGATCTAGCAGCAGCTGCTCATCCTGGTGTAGTGGGCCAAGTACATCCCCGCCTTCACGGAGCTCCATCTAGATGACCAGGTAAGGGTCACTGCCACCCGCAAGCTGGCGAAGATCTAGCAGCAGCTGCTCATCCTGGTGGAGTGGGCCAAGTACAACCCCGCCTTCACGGAGCTCCATCTGGATGACCAGGTAAGGGTCACTGACACCCGCAAGCTGGCGAAGATCTAGCAGCAGCTGCTCATCCTGGTGGAGTGGGCCAAGTACATCCCCGCCTTCACGGAGCTTCATCTAGATGACCAGGTAAGGGTCACTGACACCCGCAAGCGGAGATCTAACGTGATCAACTCTATCAAGCAGCAGCTGCTGATTCTGGTGGAGTGAGCCAAGTACATCCCCGCCTTCACGGAGCTCTATCTGGATGACCAGGTAAGGGTCCCTGACACCCGTAAGCTGGCGAGGATTAAGCACCAGCTGCTGATCCTGGTGGAGTGTTAGACCAAGGAAGGCTCCTCGACGTGTTTAGACCAAGGACCTTTTATATTGGTAGAAGGACTGAGTACCCATAGTAACTTTTCGCATTGAAAGAGACGGAAATACTACAGGTTGGTGTCCCACTCGCTCATATGCAACTGCATATGTGCGAGTAGCAAAAAAGACCTTTCGCTTGGTGATTTCGAGCTTCGTCTAAATTTACAGCTAATTCGAATCCAAAACTATTTATAGACTGTAAACAAAAAACTATTTTTAACATTGTAGAATAAATGTTAACCTAAATAGGTTTATTAGTACAATTAATATGCATTGAATGCTTGAATAATGTAGTTTACAACATGCGCCGGTCGCATTGACCCGCGGGTTATTTTCCGATAGCGGCAGTAAATGCACTCGTGATACTATCTCTAGGCGATTACATGAATATAATCGACAAAAGGTAAATGTGTTATGTTATCAGCTTGGCCTGGTTACTTTATAGAAATTTCTGGATCTTAAGTTCGAAATAATAATAAAGAAAGTTTATTTATGTCGCTAGTCGCAAATAACGACAAACTTCGTTATTTGAGAATTAATTTTGGCGTACGTGTTAAGTAAGATTGGGTTGGATTATCAGCATCAGGTATTTTCCCATGTGGCCGGCATGATCTATCCATAATACTATACGAACTTGCTATATATGCACCCACGGGTTATTTTCCGATAGCTGTAATAAATGCAGTCCTGATACTATCTCTAGGCGATTACTTGAGTATAATCCGAGTCGAGCTCCGTGGCGCAGTGATCAACACGCCAGCCTGCGACACGGAGGTCCCGGGTTCGATCCCCGGCCAGGTCAAGTTGGAAAACGATCTTTTTCATATTGGCCTGGGTCTTGGGTGTTTATCTATATAAGTATATGTTATAAAATATAGTATCGTTGAGTTAGTATCCCACGACACAAGTTCACAACTTACTGTGGGGCTAGCTCAATTTGTGTGATATGTCCCTATATATTTATTTTTATTTATTTATAATCAACAGAAGGAGAATGTGTTATCTATCAGCTTGCCTCTGTCTACCATGCAAGGGATAAAGACGTGATAATATGTATGTATATAGCCGTGTAGTTCCCGGCAGAGTAGAATAGGACCACTTCAAGTCATCCTGTGGATTTCGTAAAAGGCGACTAAGGAAACACAAGCTAAACAAAGCTTATAAACATCAAAGGAACCTCTCCAACCCGTCTGGCCAGCGTGGAGAGTGTAGGCCAAATCCTTTGACTGCTCTGGCTAATATATTGCTCTGGTAGTAGAGAGGGTCGTGCTCCTGCAGTGGATACTAGAAAGACCTGATGATGAATATGTATGTATGTTGTTTTTATCACTACTTGCAACACACTTATTTACATATGTATTTAGATGACTATTTAAGTAGTGTATTATGAAGTATATATTTATGATTAATAGTAGTTAGAGGGAGCGTACACCGTCTGCTAACGTTCTTTAGTCCTCTCCATCCATCGGTTTTCTGGGAGAAATTGATTTTAGCAATAAGACCGCTCATTGTACATAGTCTAATTAATATTTTGTAAATTTTTAGTTTCTGGTGTACAATAAAGTATAACTTACTTACTTACTAGGTGGCGCTGCTGCGCGCGCACGCGGGCGAACACTTGTTGCTGGGCTGCGCGCGCCGCTCGCTGCACCTCAAGGACGTGCTGCTGCTGGGCAACAACTGCATCATCGCCAAACACAACATCGGTATGTATGCTCACTTGTATGTATGTAGTCTGAATCAAACTTTTTGGCGGTACAATATTAGGAACAGCGAAGCGCGCGCGGGGAGGCGGGGGGGGGGGGGGGGCACGTTAATATCCGAGCCGTCATAAAGTTTAATTCAGACTGTACCCTCCTAAAAATACATTTTTAACTTTGTGTTACATTAACATCATCATCAGATCTTTTTTAGTCTCCATTGCAAGAACATGACCCTCTCTGTACTACCAGAGCTATTTATTAGCCAGAGTAGTCAGAGGATTTGGCCTACACTCTCCACGCTGGCCAGACGGCCACATTAACACATCGTCTTTTTATTTCTTTTAAGAAATCTTATTCGAAAACACTATATACCGCGCGAGCCACGTTTCTGTGCAAAAAAATCTGATGTCGGTCTTGAGTGTCTTACTTTAGCCAAGAAGAAAAGAGTCTAATCGGTCTAATCTCGACAATATGCTGGTTGTATATTTAAGACGTAACGTTTAAAGCGTCAACCGTAAAGCGTGCATAGTAAGCACTACCCTGTATGCATCTCAAACTAAGTCTGTTCTTGCACACAGAGGCACAGATGTCGCTCGCGCCCTACTTTCGTCGCTAGAAAATAATGATACCTCGCCCGTTTACTCGGCGAAAGTCGCATACTCCGCCTGTCAGTTCGTTCACAAAAGACGTAAAATTGGGGGACATTACCACACAAAGTCGTAACGACGACCAGATTGTGTATCGGGAATTAATCAGTGTCCACACAAAGAGTCGACCATCTAGCAGTAGTAGAAAAAAGCAGATTGAAACATTTCTACAATTGCCTTGAAACCCAAAACCTCAGTAAACGGTACCGCCCCCCTGACACGCTTGTTTCGTATGAAACGTTGAGCGTCTCTAGTAGCGCGCGAGCTCCAGTCACCTTCCCTGTTCTGCGGAATCGCCTGCTGTAATTGTTTTATATTTCTGTTTTTGTTGTAGATGGGCGTATGGACATAGACATCAGCATGATCGGCATCCGCGTGATGGACGAGATCGTGCGGCCGCTGCGGGAGATCGACATCGACGACACAGAGTTCGCGTGCCTCAAGGCCATCGTCTTCTTCGACCCCAGTAAGTTTGCCATCAATATTCTGTTTTATTTACCCGTTTTTTATTTACATAAGACGGCAGACTAGCAAGAGCGTCACCTGATGGTAAATGACCACCGCTGCCCATGGACAACTGCAACACCAGGGGACAAGAGCTTTGCCGGTCTTTATTTTTCCCTCCCCAGAGTAGAAGGGAAGATGGGCCTTCTGACCTTCTTAACAGTTTCTTTTTTAAGAACATACAAGCGGGCTACATTGATAAATTGTTGCATGAGAAAAAATTTCGATAACTTTCTATAAGATGGTCCAATTATTTTGAAAAAGATTTTTTTGGAAACTTGCTTTTCATTTAGCCACTTGCTCAATGTACTCTTCATTGCCTCGTTACACGGAAAACCAACCTATTCCAGATGCCAAGGGTCTCTCCCAGCCTCAGAAGATCAAGCAACTCCGCTACCAAATCCAGATCAACCTGGAGGACTACATCAGCGACCGGCAGTACGACGGGCGCGGGCGGTTTGGCGAGCTCTTGCTGTGCCTGCCGCCGCTGCAGAGCATCACGTGGCAGATGATCGAGCAGATCCAGTTCGCCAAGCTGTTCGGCGTCGCGCACGTCGACAGTCTGCTGCAGGAGATGTTGCTGGGAGGTCAGTGACTTACAAACCACACTCAAAGCCATCCATAAGACATCCACTGCTGGACATTGGTCTCCTCAGTATGACGGGCGCAGGCGCTTCGGCGAGCTCCAGCTGTGTCAGCCTGCTGCAGGAGATGCTGCTGGGTGGTCAGTGACTCACAAACCATACTAACAGCCTTTAAGACGTTCACTGCTGGACATTGGATATGATTGGGGTTTTTTTTAGTGTCGTGTTGTTCCCGGGAGAGTAGAATAGGACCACTCCAAGTCTTTCAGTAGGTAGGTGTCGTAGAAAGCTAATAAGGGTTTTCAGAATCGATTTTTTTCCCAGGTGGCGACACTGTGTCGAGGTATTTCTGACAGCTGCTGTAAAAATCCACCCATCAAATTTAATCATCAATTTTAAGATTGGTGAATTTTGACAGCTGTGTCAAAAATACCTGGACACGGTGCCGCCACCTAGGGGAAAAATCAATTCTGAAAACCCTCATTAGGTAACAAGCTAAACAAAGATTACAAACATCAAAGCGACCTCTGCAATCCGTCTGGCCAACGTGAAAAGTGTAGACCAAATCCTCTGACTGCTTTGGTTAATATATGGCTTTGGTAGTATAGAGGGTCGTGCTCCTATAGTGGAAGCCTAAAAAAGACCTGATGATAATGATGATGAATTTCGCTCTGAACTGTTGGTTCGATTGATAAACAGACTAGGAAATTACATTTTTCTTGTTTTCATAGTTCGATCAGTCGAACTACGCTATCGGATCAATAATTCAAAATCTTTGATATGGACTGTACCTATTTTAAAATAAACTTCTTCTCGAGTCGTAGTTTCTGCTTTTTTATTTATTAATTTACAATAATTTCCACCGGTATGCGGCCACAGCGACAGCCCGATCATTTGCCTCCTCGAGGTCTTTTTCTCAAGAAGAACTGAAATTGAATGTTGTTGTCGCAGGCGCGTCGACAGACACGGCCATGGAGGAGGCGGGCGCGGGCGCGTCGGCGCAGTCGTCGCCGCTGTCGGGCGCGTCGCCGCCGCTGGTGCCGCAGCTGCCGCTGCCCGAGCCCGCGCTCTTCGAGCCCGCGCCCTTCAAGCAGGAGCCCAACATGTGAGCCGCATGCTATTTCTGACAACGGTGATGGCTTCTTCGACGGTTTATATGCAGAGTGGAAATTTACCCTCTAAGGCTAAGGGACGACTAAGAAAAAACAGCTCGACATTGAGTGAACCCTTTAGTGCGGGACCGTCAAAAAAATTAAAACCTAGCATTGATTGCATGGAACAAGTTTTCACAGGCTGAGTCGCATCTTTATTTAATAGAAAAAGGGGGTAAATTTTCAACCGGTATTCAAAATATTAACAGTGGCCTTGGTGGCGATTTTCGGCTACACAAGACTTGATAATTTGTACTTGTATTCTATGTACAAAACACTAAAAACAAACACAAAGATTTTTTATAAAACTGTGGAAACGTACCCTATAAAGGTATTTGCGAAAAGCTTATGGCGGTTAGTCAATAAAGATGTGGATTGGGTATCGATATTAAAATATTCAGCGAGAGCTTCGGCAGCTCTTATTATTACATATCCTTAAAAATAAAGTTTAATCAATTTCGTCACTGATTATGTCGCATCTCAGAGAAAAAACAGTGTAAGATTGTATCGGTCATTGTTAGTTATTCGAGTAAGAAAATTACGTGCCTAAATATACTTCAGTTAGGCGCAACGCAGACGAGGGACATTGGCAGACAAAAAGTCTGAGGTGCGTTCTTATTAGTAGTAAAATAAGGTTGCATTTAGTTTGCGCCAAGCGTAATGAGGAATGAGGGTGTTCGAAATTCCTCCAGATGGCGGCACTGTGTCGAGAGGTATTTTTGACAGCAGCTGTCAAAATCCACCAATCATAACATAATTGGTGGGTTTTGACCACAGTATTAATCTGAGGTTTTGACGGCTGCTGTTTAAAATACCTCTCGATACAATGCCGCCATCTGGGGGAATTCTCGATTCCAAAAACCCTCATTGCGCGGACAAAGTGAAACCTTATTGCATACTAATAAGAGCGCGCCGCGGACTTTTTGTCCCCCACTGTCCGTCGTCTGTCTTCGTACCTATTAATCCCGAGTGCCTTTTCAAGCTGTGCTTGCCAGCTGAATGTTCTTTATAGACCATGAGAGAGTGTTTATACCTATAAAGCTTTTAACTAGAGTATTTTTATGTATAGTTCCGTTAATAATGTCAATTATATATCACATTTTTATAGATCTCATTTTTTAGGTATCATTAGTCATTTCGAAAACTTTTGTATTTTATCGCGTAGAAAAAAAAAAACGCCACTATGATCAAAGCTATTCCTGAGATCAAATATTGATACAAGGAATATTTACTCGATATTTACGATAAGAAATATTTGTTTTAGATGATAACTAAGCAGAAATACTTGACAAATTATGTTACTGTTAATCAGCTATTATTATATGTGGTAAAATACCTATTAACACTTTGTAAGTGCACACAAAGACTAACAATCAAACATCTAGCCAAATACTCAAAAAAAATATCAATATGGAAAATATTTTTTGTAAATATATCATTGACAGCTAAAACTAATACACACTTATTTCCTTTTATGTGTTTATTTGGTTGGAACAATTAACTGGTTATGGGCTTCTGGGAATGTTTTCTGTTCAATAATGTAACAATGCGTTGTTTTTGACCAGGAGTCCCGCGCATGCTTCGCCAGTAAGGAGTGCAGACATTACATTGTTATAGTGTAAAAGGTATAGGCCTGAATAACGTAGGGATTTTCGCATGTAAGTCAAATAGGATTTATATTGAATCAATTAGATGTTTTTATGTATTTTTATATTCAAAATTGAGCAGTGTATTTTTAACTCAACTGTCCCGAAAAGATACCACTATTTTGATGTTAAATTGACTCTGAACTGTTAGTTCGATTGATATACAGACTGGGAAATGACATTTTCTTTGTTTATAATTTAAAGTCAAATATGCGTTTGCCAAATGTACGGCAATCTTGAATGACGTGATTATTTTTTGTAGAATATATCGTAATCACAGCGGTGCCTGTATTTCGTAAGGTAATATTTACATAAAGATGTAGGTGTAGGTGTATTTCTGCCAATTCCCGAGTTATTTATACAACGTTAGATGTAGGTATTGGATTTGTTTGTAAGTGCAATCACTTTCTTCGGCTGTGTAATTGTAAAAATGTTTAGATGACATATCATTGAGAGAAAAATGTAAAACTATATTGGTTTTCTTATCTAAATTATCAGATATATATACATATTCTTATAATCGTTCTATGTACACAATCAAGGTATTTTATAGTTTTCTTGACATATGGTGTGGTATTTGAAATGATAGTCTAATAAATGTAAGACTTTAGTAAGTTACCAAAAGAAAGACAGGGGTCGGTTATCCTATTATTAGAAATCGTTTGTAAGTATTTGTATGGAGTTAAACGCCCTACACACGACGCAATTTGTCATTAAACAGAGCGGGCTGAGCCTACATCACAGAGCGAGACACCCTTACAACTTCTCTTTTCTATATAATAGAGCGAAGCCACATCACTGCCTTGCGACGACACAACGCATCATGGAAATTTTGCGTTGCGCTGTCGCAACGTACAAATCTACGCCTCAATATATTCTTTTGAAATGATTTCCATTACTCATAATTGATGGATATGGGTGTACAGTACAGTACTTTCTTTTCTTGATGCATCTAACGCGAACAGAATTAGGACACGTCTAGTGCAATTAACGCTCCAACAAAGACAATATAATACTAACGTAATAGACTGCCCACCTCATACAAAAATATTGGACCAAATTAAGGTTGCGAAAAGCAGGCAAATGTATGGCGCAGGAGAGTTGCTTGGTAGTCGATACTAGATGGCGGTAATCTGCGTTAGCCTTTAACTTACTAAATATACGGTTTCATTTAAAAATATTATGCCTAAAATATTGTTTTGATTTTTAATAAGATATATTTTGTGAGTCATGTTTTTATATTGTCATAATACGGTAGATACAATGTTGTGTAGTTTCGAGTGGCGCCATCTATGCGAGTCTCTGTGAACAAATCGTACGATTAAGGATTAAGGGGGAACAGTAGGCACAGTAGCGACGCCAATCATTTTATTCCTATTTCTTTACAAATAGAAAGAAATTCAAGAATATAAACAATACAAGCCTTAGTAAATAACTTGAAGTATTTTTGGAATCATGTTTTGATATTATGAGAATCAGTCATTGAGAGAAAAAGTGATAACCGCCAAAAACGGCCGTTTTTGGCGGTAATCAGATTCTCATAATTCTCACTGATTCCGATAGTAATAAACATGATTCAAAAAATACTTCAGGTTATTTACTAAGACTTGTATTGTTTATATTCTTGAATTCCTTTCTATTTGTAAAGTATTAGGAATAAAATGATTGGCGTCGCTACTGTGCCTACTGTTCCCCCTTAAGAAAATTAATTAACACATAGCTCCACTAAAATGAAATGATGGTGTAAGCCTTATTTTGTGCGACTCCACATACGATGAAATTTTTTTGCTTTGCCTCGTCGTAAAAGTGGGCGACGTCGTTTTGGCGATGCGACACCGTGACGCAGTGATGTGGCCTCGCCCATAGGTCTGTCTTGCTCTATTGATTTGATAAATTGAATCGTGTATAGGACGTTTTAATGTTGAACTGTTGTCAGGAGTAAGTTTCATTTTGATTGTGTTTATCGGCACAGCAAATGTTTATGTGGTGCATACATTATGCATTTTGTAGAATATTTTTATCTTAGTTACTATTTAAAATCTTTAAAAGTGTATTATTATAACGAAATGCTCAACCCTTGCTGCTTTGTGTGTTTTGGAGTTTTTCCATTTTGCGGTGAAAGTTATTTACGTTAGGGATTACGCGACATCGTCGCCTCGGAAGCCTTAGATGTCGCAATTATTAATAGGTGCCTTATATTTTCCCTACAATCTGTAGGTTGGTGTATTGTTGAATGTACATACTATGTTATGAATTTTAGTAGAATATATTTTAATAAATAATCTGTTACGCAACTGTTGTATTTTTATTTAACTATCTGCTTTTCTAATTTCATATTTTATATACGTCACGTGTGCAGAATAAAGGTCGGCAAAAACTGATATGACAAATAAATAAAGCAGTTGGTTTAAATATAAATTACTGCAAAATATGCACACCTTGCATTAGATAATTCTAAAACATCTTCATAGTACAGTCAACCTATCACTCCGCCGTAGAAGGCTTCTCGCTGACGTCCATGTATCCTTTCCTACGACTGCCGCGGTTGGCGCAGTACAGGTACACGACGGAAAGCGCGGACACGGCAGACATCGCCAGTAACGGCACCATTATAGAAAACATATAGGTAGTATTCTATTTCTTCAACTCGGAAAACAGAATTCAATATAGGTACTACGTATTCTTTCTTTAGATTTTGTAGTAAGTATTCTATTTCAACTCGGAAAACAGAGAATTCAAAATACTACGTATCTTTCTTTCTTTAGATTTTTATGGGTCCATGGAAAACTGATTGTGATATGGGCAATGACAGGTCAAAAATGACAATAGTAATGTATTCTTTTTTTCTTCATACCAGACTAGGCAGTCTGCGACATGAAGAAAAAAAACTCAGTGGAATTTTTAGTATACATTGCAGGCGAAATCGACCTTCGAATCTTTGTATAAATTATATGGTTGTCTTATGTAAATCTAAACGACGATCTTATGCTCCAGTGCATTTAGGCTCAATTTACATTGCAGCAGAATCGAAACGTAAAAAAGTTTTTATCAAACGTGCGATTTCTAAACCGAAAAACCCCGTGTAGTGTGACCTTGATACGACGTTGCCATTCTGCCAGACATTTTTAACGTGGACCTTAATTTTCTAGTATAAATTGTAAAGATAATTTTCAAAAAAAATGGGATTCTTAATAAACACGTGATATTGGGTGGGGGACGGGGTTAGTCTTAAACGTGTGCATTTCCCCAGCGGAAAAGTATTGAATAATAAATGTTGAATATACTAGATCGTTAGTTCAAAGCTGCCTTCGAATGTTTATCGATGAATGAAATTCGTGTATTCAGTAATTTTTGAGAAATTCGTCAAAAACATATTACGCCAGAGAAACGTTTCCCTGGCGGAATTTTGTCAGGGATCCAAAATTTAATTAGTAGAGCAATTAGTTAATCATAAGAGAGAAATGTTTATGCATAAATGGAATTTGTGTGTCATAGGCCTCCGAAATTATTCAAAATGCCGCTGGGGAAATGTTCGGCCTTTTGCTGGATCTCATAAACGGTTTGGAATACGGTCTTGGATTTTTTTACACACATTGCTATTAATTTGTTTATAACGCCTATAAAAACAGAATCCAAAAAAACACAGCCACTTATGATTAAAAAATATATACATAAAAGTAGGTATTTTGGTTCTAGTAGCTGAACTAAAGGACCTAATGGAAAGTTTTAAACGTCTATTTATATATTATAACTGCCTCCAACATCTGCGAAAGTATGTTTGTAATAGAGTAAGTATAAAAAAAGATACAACAAAAATAATGTCTCACGGACATCATGATTTTGAATCCGTCTATTGTAGGAGTTTTATATTATGTGGCAAGTTGTAACTAATTTCAATGGTTTGTTTATTTATTCATCTATACGCATTCTAATAATTACCTTAATCCAATTAGTAATAAAAGTAATATCGTAAAAAAACCAGTGACACTTAAATCTTGGTTATAAACCGACCAATTTCGGATGGCTATGAAAAAGCGACCATTTCATATAAATTGCTGTCATTCCAAACATTACTACGTAATACCACTATAAATGAGGTACAGGCGCGGACACAAGTCTTATTTACAGTATTAATCTATAAATGGTTTGTAGTTATTTGTGTTATTTCTGAGTAGATGGGAGACTGTATATACCTCACTTTAACTTTCAATAATGATACAAATTTAAAACGTCAATCTGTTATGTATACTATTACTATAATACTATAAAGAGAAAAGATTTGATTGTTTTTATGTATGCATACAATTGACTTTAAAACTGGACCGATTTTCAAAGTTCTTTCACTTATATAAAGCTCATTTAGCTGCGGGTCACATAGGCCATAAAATACGAGCACAAAGTCCCGGGAAATTAGCTAATATGAAAAGCGAAGGTCTGTTAGACGGTTAATATATTCTTTTATAAGTACTTAGATGATAAATGCAGGATTTGTCTACCATACAGAAATAAGCTTCTGGTAAATTTTTTTTTTTACGGCTCAGTAATATTTTACGTTTACCGGTTGCTCGGTATCAGTAATAATAGAAATATACAAAATAGGTACCATAAGAACTTATATACAAAATAGAATGCTTACGAATGATAGAAACCGGCAAAGAGCTAGTTGTACTCGCGTACGATGTGTTCCGTACCATTATTATAAAATATCAGGCAAAAAAGCGACAAAAATCAGGTTTCTGGCATTGGAGCCCTTCCTTAAATAATTACGTTATTCCGTTTTTGGTAAATGTTGTTTGCGGCAACAGATATAGGTGCCTACATCATCTGTGAAAATTTCAACAGCCTAGTTATAACGGTTCATAAAAAACAGCCTGGTGAAAAACAGGCAAACGGATGGAAAGACAGTGGAGTCTTAGTAATAAGGTACTGTTTTACCCTATACGCACGAATACTTATTTACTAAATACTTATTTTAAAAGAGTAAATCTAAATAATAAGCAATATGTATTTAAGCATATATTTTAACTAAACGCTTATGTATTGAGTATGCGTCTGTACCAAATAACGTCAGTAATATTGCAAATTTCAGAAGTAAGATACTTGTACTGAGCGGTCGCTTTTTCATAGCCATCCGAAATTGGTCGGTTTATAACTAAGTTCTAAGTGCCACTGGTTTTTTTACGATTTTTCTTTTTTTACTAATTGGATCAAGCTAATTATTAGAATGCGTATAGATGAATAAATAAACAAACCATTGAAATTAGTTACAACTTGCCACATAATATAAAACTCCTACAATAGACGGATTCAAAATCATGATGTCCGTGAGACATTATTTTTGTTGTATCTTTTTTTATACTTACTCTATTACAAACATACTTTCGCAGATGTTGGAGGCAGTTATAATATATAAATAGACGTTTAAAACTTTCCATTAGGTCCTTTAGTTCAGCTACTAGAACCAAAATACCTACTTTTATGTATATATTTTTTAATCATAAGTGGCTGTGTTTTTTTGGATTCTGTTTTTATAGGCGTTATAAACAAATTAATAGCAATGTGTGTAAAAAAATCCAAGACCGTATTCCAAACCGTTTATGAGATCTAGCAAAAGGCCGAACATTTCCCCAGCGGCATTTTGAATAACTTCGGAGGCCTATGACACACAAATTCCATTTATGCATAAACATTTCTCTCTTATGATTAACTAATTGCTCTACTAATTAAATTTTGGATCCCTGACAAAATTCCGCCAGGGAAACGTTTCTCTGGCGTAATATGTTTTTGACGAATTTCTCAAAAATTACTGAATACACGAATTTCATTCATCGATAAACATTCGAAGGCAGCTTTGAACTAACGATCTAGTATATTCAACATTTATTATTCAACACTTTTCCGCTGGGGAAATGCACACGTCTTAAACCTCACCACGTATCACCAAGGGGGAGGGGGGGTAAAAATTGCTTAAAAAAACATCACGTGATTAATGGACGGCCCTTATGATCCGGCCAGTTGTTGATGCTTGTCAAATATCCACAGACTGCGGCTTATCAAGGTGCGCCTCAGTGGTGTGCATTTCCCCAGCGGAAAAGTATTGAATAATAAATGTTGAATATACTAGATCGTTAGTTCAAAGCTGCCTTCGAATGTTTATCGATGAATGAAATTCGTGTATTCAGTAATTTTTGAGAAATTCGTCAAAAACATATTACGCCAGAGAAACGTTTCCCTGGCGGAATTTTGTCAGGGATCCAAAATTTAATTAGTAGAGCAATTAGTTAATCATAAGAGAGAAATGTTTATGCATAAATGGAATTTGTGTGTCATAGGCCTCCGAAGTTATTCAAAATGCCGCTGGGGAAATGTTCGGCCTTTTGCTGGATCTCATAAACGGTTTGGAATACGGTCTTGGATTTTTTTACACACATTGCTATTAATTTGTTTATAACGCCTATAAAAACAGAATCCAAAAAAACACAGCCACTTATGATTAAAAAATATATACATAAAAGTAGGTATTTTGGTTCTAGTAGCTGAACTAAAGGACCTAATGGAAAGTTTTAAACGTCTATTTATATATTATAACTGCCTCCAACATCTGCGAAAGTATGTTTGTAATAGAGTAAGTATAAAAAAAGATACAACAAAAATAATGTCTCACGGACATCATGATTTTGAATCCGTCTATTGTAGGAGTTTTATATTATGTGGCAAGTTGTAACTAATTTCAATGGTTTGTTTATTTATTCATCTATACGCATTCTAATAATTACCTTAATCCAATTAGTAATAAAAGTAATATCGTAAAAAAACCAGTGACACTTAAATCTTGGTTATAAACCGACCAATTTCGGATGGCTATGAAAAAGCGACCATTTCATATAAATTGCTGTCATTCCAAACATTACTACGTAATACCACTATAAATGAGGTACAGGCGCGGACACAAGTCTTATTTACAGTATTAATCTATAAATGGTTTGTAGTTATTTGTGTTATTTCTGAGTAGATGGGAGACTGTATATACCTCACTTTAACTTTCAATAATGATACAAATTTAAAACGTCAATCTGTTATGTATACTATTACTATAATACTATAAAGAGAAAAGATTTGATTGTTTTTATGTATGCATACAATTGACTTTTAAACTGGACCGATTTTCAAAGTTATTTCACTTATATGAAGCTCATTTAGCTGCGGGTCACATAGGCCATAAAATACGAGCACAAAGTCCCGGGAAATTTGCTAATATGAAAAGCTAAGGTCTGTTAGACGGTTAATATATTCTTTTATAAGTACTTAGATGATAAATGCAGGATTTGTCTACCATACAGAAATAACCTTCTGGTAAAAAATTTTTTTTTACAGCTCAGTAATATTTTACGTTTACCGGTTGCTCGGTATCAGTAATAATAGAAATATACAAAATAGGTACCATAAGAACTTATATACAAAAACTAGAATGCTTACGAATGATAGAAACCGGCAAAGAGCTAGTTGTACTCGCGTACGATGTGTTCCGTACCATTATTATAAAATATCACGCAAAAAGCGACAAAAATCAGGTTTCTGGCATTGGAGCCCTTCCTTAAATAATTACGTTGTTCCGTTTTTAGTAAATGTTGTTTGCGGCAACAGATATAGGTGCCTACATCATCTGTGAAAATTTCAACAGCCTAGTTATAACGGTTCATAAAAAACAGCCTGGTGAAAAACAGGCAAACGGATGGAAAGACAGTGGAGTCTTAGTAATAAAGTACTGTTTTACCCTATACGCACGAATACTTATTTACTAAATACTTATTTTAAAAGAGTAAATCTAAATAATAAGCAATATGTATTTAAGCATCTATTTTAACTAAACGCTTATGTATTGAGTATGCGTCTGTACCAAATAACGTCAGTAATATTGCAAATTTCAGAAGTAAGATACTTGTACTGAGCGGTCGCTTTTTCATAGCCATCCGAAATTGGTCGGTTTATAACTAAGTTCTAAGTGCCACTGGTTTTGTTACGATTTTTCTTTTTTTACTAATTGGATCAAGCTAATTATTAGAATGCGTATAGATGAATAAATAAACAAACCATTGAAATTAGTTACAACTTGCCACATAATATAAAACTCCTACAATAGACGGATTCAAAATCATGATGTCCGTGAGACATTATTTTTGTTGTATCTTTTTTTATACTTACTCTATTACAAACATACTTTCGCAGATGTTGGAGGCAGTTATAATATATAAATAGACGTTTAAAACTTTCCATTAGGTCCTTTAGTTCAGCTACTAGAACCAAAATACCTACTTTTATGTATATATTTTTTAATCATAAGTGGCTGTGTTTTTTTGGATTCTGTTTTTATAGGCGTTATAAACAAATTAATAGCAATGTGTGTAAAAAAATCCAAGACCGTATTCCAAACCGTTTATGAGATCCAGCAAAAGGCCGAACATTTCCCCAGCGGCATTTTGAATAACTTCGGAGGCCTATGACACACAAATTCCATTTATGCATAAACATTTCTCTCTTATGATTAACTAATTGCTCTACTAATTAAATTTTGGATCCCTGACAAAATTCCGCCAGGGAAACGTTTCTCTGGCGTAATATGATTTTGACGAATTTCTCAAAAATTACTGAATACACGAATTTCATTCATCGATAAACATTCGAAGGCAGCTTTGAACTAACGATCTAGTATATTCAACATTTATTATTCAACACTTTTCCGCTGGGGAAATGCACACCCTCAGTGCTACCAAATGATTGTGAGCATTTCAGAAACCCCTCATCGCCGAGTCGGTACCGGTGACTAGCGCCACTTCGCCTGACTTCGGCACCAACTAGCGCGCGGTATCGCGACTTCGCGATATCCGCTCTACGCGAGACCCCTTTCTGCGCTTGTATGGAAATTAAACGTTTAATTATTACTTATACGTAGGTTTAATGTACAATTGACATTAAGTTCATTATGCTAAGTACGATTGCACTGCAGTGTAAATTGGGCCTTACGCTCACATACAAAGGGCATCTCATACAATAAGGCGCGCATTCCACCATACTTTGAAATAACATGGATTAATAGCTTTTTTTTTAAAGTTATTAAGTATATCTTTTAATTAATTTCAAAAGTACAAAAAAACAGAGACAAATACATAAGAACAAGTCACTCAAAAATGCCCCCCGGATAGTGCCCGGCTCATAGCTTATTAATATAAAGCAATTATATGCTGGCAGCATTTCATCTCTGAATTGCAATGGATATCCTTTGAACCAGGTACCAGCCAGAGCGGTTGTCATAACCACGGTCTCTTAAACGACGTCCTATCTCACTAACAAAGTCTCTTGCTTCCGGACACCATGGGCCAGCTGTCTCTACGGCGACGGGCACAAAATCATAATTGGAATCTAGAGTTGAATATTTTGCTCTTTTTTGGGTAGCTGCGGCCCGCGCAGCCGCCCCAGGTGTCCGCATGGTGCTAGTGAGATAAGACGCTGCATAAGTACTAACGCAAGTGGCGTCCCACAACAGACTCCGTCCTCTCTGCCACGGAATCAAAGTCAATCCATCGGGTCTTTTGCCATCCGTCCTTGAGACCTGAAGGCTCTAATTGGCAAGGAATGTTTACTGATATTAATGCCCGTCGTATAATATCATTAATTGCGTGATGGCGCGACAAACGCCCAGCACATCGTACACACCCAAGAGCATGATGTCCATCCGCGTCTACTGCTCCCCCACAAATGCAGCGATGCGGCTCACATACTGATTAGTTGACATAAGTATGTGGACTAATCCAAATTCACGATAAACTCGCCGCAAGCACGCAGTAAAGCCACGGTAATGTTTGCAACTTACAGCACTGCAACAGGTATTATATTCTCAAACAGAAATTTATTTTTCTATTCTGAAAATGAACGCATGAATCAATGAACCAGTTATTTTATTTATAAATACATAAAGAAAGTAATAAATAAAATAACTGGTCGAGGGCGTTCATTTTCAGAACCGACGATCTCTACCCAAACTGATAAAGACATCTCATCATTTATCAATCACAAATTAAAATCATCATGGTAAAAATATGATTTAATACATACAATTATAACAGTATACATCAGAAAACTTAAATCATTACAATTAATAAAAAAATAACACAATATGCCTCATATACTTTCGAGACCTCTTCACATACAAAGCAGGTTGTATTGTTATTATTACAATACAATCATTTTTTAAACCTGCTTCTTTTTGTCCAAAAAACTAATAATATTGCCAACCAGTCTTACATAATTTGTCAGTAGGTAGAAATTTATAATTTCTTCGACTAGAGTGGTCTAGTCACCTATGTTTAAAGATCACGTTTTTAATTTGGTATCAAGCTTAATTATATCGAAATACATATAACATGTCTACAAATACCCTAAACACACATACAAACTAAGGCTTTCAGGTCAATCTTCGAAAAGCAAATACCACAGCAACGTACGCAAGTACCTATCACCCTTCGACCCGCCGGTCTCAGGTATAAATTGTACTTTTAGTTTTTAGGGTATGGCTCGGATAAGCATTCAATGTTTTTTCCATCCGAGAATTACATCTGAGAACCCAGTGGATTGTCTTCGTCTGTACGCATCACTGCGAATTCGAAGAAATTGAGAACCGAAATAGAATTGATAGATTGGAAAAAATATTTACACTAATTACAGTCCGTAGTAGCTGCGGGCTAGCAGTATGCGCCCCACCTCCCCGCGCGCGCCCCGCGCAGACCTAATATTGTGTACTGCGCATCGACTCAGGCGGTGTTCTGAGCCTTCATAAAGTTTGATTCTGACTGTACCTACAAACACATTACCAATTAAGACCGAAAAATGTGCATAGTCGGCTCCGTAAACTACGTATATATTATGTACAGGCCAAATAGAATTCGAAAAATACAGAAACGAAGATTTCATAGATTTGTATGACTCATACAGTAACAGATTGATTGGAATTGAAAGGAGAAAAACCGAATGCTTGTAGTCTGAGAGTAACAAGCATTATAAGAGCGATTTGAAACCCACATTCCCTTAACTATTGGTAACACACAATCTGTCATCAAGCAGTTATAACTATTAGCACACCTCTGGGTACTTTTATGTACTTATTGAGTCCTTGCGAAAGGTTCGTGCTAAGTCTCGTTATTATATATATGTAGCTACTCAAAACTTGATTTTTACAACAAGAACGGATCCAGTTTTTCTGAATTTCTAACCACATGACTCCTGGCTAACAAAGCTTCAAAGTAAAAATAAATATATAATATTACATTTAATAGCACCTTGATATTTTCGGTCGTAATTTAAATAACTCTTATTCGTAATTTAAATACTCTTTATTACTTTATAGGTATAATGGCTGAACCAAAGCGTCAAGTTACAGGCAATGACGTGCTTTAAACCTAAGGTTACAAAGTTTTAGAGATCAAAATGTATAATTCAAAATCAACACTTTTTACTACATATAAATCTACCCAGTAATAGTACAGTACAGTACACCTCTGCCACGCAAGCAAAGTTCTTTTTTTACTTTATGTTTATTATGGCCACTTTCGGCAAGCATTATATGTCTATAATGCTTACAGCCTGAGTCGTGTCCTTATAGTGTATCCGTAGATAAAGTATTTGTCGC
Organism: Rhodophaea formosa; assembly: GCA_963082605.1. Taxonomy (NCBI): domain Eukaryota; kingdom Metazoa; phylum Arthropoda; class Insecta; order Lepidoptera; family Pyralidae; genus Rhodophaea; species Rhodophaea formosa. The sequence goes on along the minus strand of OY720220.1, from coordinate 6,722,478 downwards.
CTAATACAATAGCAACTAGCCGCCACACCTACTAGCACTTGAATCGTTTTGGTTCGGTCATGCCTAGAGCAAATACTATCCATGTCATGCAATGATTTTGTCGCTAAACCATTTTTATTCTAAGTACTCTATTATTAAATAGGAATATACAGGTGTTTAGTAGATAGGTGCGAAACTAAGGTAAGACTATTTAGAATCTTGATAAGTATATTCGAGTTAGACGAAGTCAAAGTAATCTTTTTATTTTTTAAAGTTCATAATTGCTTACTTTCACACCTATAAGCTTTGCTTCCAAGTATAAATATAAGAAAGATACCGAAAATATAATGTTAGACAACATCAATGTACTGGCATGTTACCTAAAAGAAAAATCTCTTCAAAATAATTAATCCATCTTATAGATTATCAAATAATACTACATAGGTACCTATTTTTCTTTTTTTTCAATCAAACTAAAGATCATGATAAAGCTCATCAAAGTGCGAGGGTGGGACTCATGACTCATGACACAACTGGCTGGTATAGTGTATCGGTCAGTGACGTCTCGCGGACCTTTAATGAGCATATCTTTATCAATTTTTGTTTGATTGAAAAAAGAAAAAAAAAATGTGTGTTCAATAACTGCAGAGCTATGTGGCGCGGGCCTTGCAGCGCTTGGTGTTGGCGCCGACGTAGCAGAACTCCGTCTCGATGCCGTGCTGCTGCAGGTAGTGCATCCACTGGATCTGCTTCAGCGACGGCTTGTCCGTGTCCGTCTTCACTTCTACGAATCTTATCTGAAAGTTGGATACACTTCATGAGACTAACCATTCATCTCCTTTTTCTTCACTTTATCCCACTTTATGTGGGGTCGGGACAGCATCTAAGTTTTTTCCATTTTCCATGCTGTACAAGTTTTGGTTAATTTTATGACTGGCTCCTTGCCTAACGTCAATTCTCGTTAGGAATGCTATTGTTTTTGTTACAGTTTTATAACCGGCCGCCGCCGATTATAAAGGCTCTGGCTGGCTTCGATTACTAGCGCGGACACACATTATAGGGACCACCATTAACCAGAGCAGTCACGATTTGGCCTAAACTTTCCACGCTGGCCAGACAGGTTGGGGAAATCTCTTCGATGTTAAACTTTGTTGAGCAGCCAGTACCCTATAATATTTGTCATTGTATGAGGATATAGGTGGTACCTTTTCAGTTACCACGTTCCACAGCGTGAGGTCTGGGAAGCCGGAGTGCGCGTAGCGGTAGTCGCGTGCCAGTCGCCGGCAGACGGCGCTCGTGCCCGAGGGGCCCAGGCAGCGCGCCACTGCGCACACGCTCTCCAGACCGATCTTGCGCGAGATGCCTGATAGCTCGCCTGGAATAATCAAGAATTCTAGAGTAAACACCGTTGCCCCACAAACATTCATATAAGTCCGACAAAATAAACAACTTTTCCTATGGGACCAATGCTAGGAACTCAAAGAAATTTCGACAATTCTCATACAAAAGTGTGCGGCTGGCCGAACATTTAGTTTCTTCATTTGAGTCTGAAAAGGTGCTAAGGACAATTCTAATTTTGATGAATAAACCTTATTTAATAATAAATATAACAAATTTTTAATATTCACCCCTCTGACGACTCTGACTTCATAGAGCATTGATCTCAGAGCATAGGTATGGTAAGATATACTACGTGTTCAAGCATAGCAAGCACATTTGGCCGACCCGTGTCCTACATCATTTAGGTCATGTGTCAGCTGTTTTTACACTATATTTAGATTCAGATTTAGTAACAAATTGATACATTATCGAGCAGCAACCAAAATACTATTGAGTGGCAGCCGAGATACTATCAAGCGGCGGTCAAGTGCTGCTGAGCTGCCATCGAGAAGGGATCCGTCTCACACAGTTTTATCAACATGTAACTTCGAGAGAAATAAACAACTTTCTACGTGACGTGATCTTGTGTCTCCACACCAACATCCATATCCTACATCGTGTATGATGTATGGCTAACAACATTGGCTGCATCATACAATATGTAAAATCTTATCCACATTGTATTCACAATATAAGCATTTACAAGAATAGAATAAGAATTATTAAAATATAAATATACTCACATTCCTCTCTGCTGTTCCACTTATCCCTGATGAGGTCCAGCATCTCATCCGTGCTACCCAACTCCAAGATAGCCAGCCTCTCCTCAATCAAATCCTTTCGGTTGGCATAGAAGCTGTCGGTGAACATGTCCAGTGGGTAGGTCTGGAAGCGGTTGAGGAATACTCCCACGGCTCCGCGGTGCTTTGTGTAGATCACGTCCCAGAATAGCAGGAAAAAGAGCGTGTTCACTATGCTGCCTTCCCAGTGCTCGCCTGCAACGATGCCATGGTCAAAGACCTATATATAAACTGACGTACCTAGACGTGTCCTACTCCAAGAAACAGACATATTTAAAAGCAGTTGTCACATGACGCGTACGCCGTCTTAGGGCCGCGCTACACTGGATTGGCATCGGAAGCGACACGTCTTTTCAAAACAAGCTGTCTAGTGAAATAAGATGCAAAACGGCAGTTAGTAGACGCGGGCGTCTAGTCCGCACGAGTACGCGCCAGGCGGCCGGCCGGCTCGCCACGTTCTAGCAGTTATGCATCTTATGTTTCTAAATATAAAGGTTGTTTTGAAATGACGCACCGCTTCCGATGCCATCCCATGATAATCCAGTGTAGCGCGGCCCCTACGGTACAGAGTTTAGGTATGAGCTAAGCGCTATGGTGTTAATTAGCTCCCCTTGAACGCATACATTTTTAAAAATATATTATTCTATTTAAGCTACCTTTTTACTTTCAATTTTTTTAGGTACTTTACACACTGAATGAAGTCTCTATCATATCAAGGTCTAAAAGACCTTGGATCTGCTGTTTTATGGCCTGTATGATCCATCCAGAAGGAGTGTAATGGTTTAGTCCTGAATGCAGATAGAATCTGAAGCTCGATCGAATCGGCTATGTGGTTACCAACCTATCTCTGTTTTGATTCTGCCGGCCTTTACGTCCACTAATACGCTAACCGTGGCCCTTGGATTTTATAACATTGGGCTCTGTCTACCCCCGCAAGGGATAAAGACGTGATAATATGTATGTATCAAAAGCTCGTACCATGCGTGAACTCTCCCCTCTCGATGTATTGCGATATGCAGAACTGCTCGGCGTCCTGCACCACGCGCTCTGAGTTCAGCCGCGTCTCGAACTTCAGCTTGCCGCGTTTGGAGGTACGCCTGAAATTACACACAAATTAATTATTTATTATTATTTCAACATATTTGCTGTTAATATGATCCTTCTGACATCGAAGCCTGTAATAACACGCTGTACTGTGGTTAAATAATAATTCTGCCAGGCCTGTTTTATATGTCTACTATTTACAAATAAAACAGGCCTGGCAGAATTTTAGTTTACCCTTTATTTTTTACATACCTACTATATTTGTTATTCTTAAATTTTATAGACGTTATGTTATATTTTAGAGACTAGGCCCTTTTTTAAATAAAATTATTTTAATACGGTTTTTATCGCGTTTATTACATTATTTATACACCTAACGTTTCGAGCACTTTACAGTGTTCGTGGTCGCAGGTAGACTAAGTTGACATTTGTCTAGTATTTTATAAGAACTGCAAAATCTACCGCCTAAAATATTTATTGATAACGTTCCGGATGTACGCAGTATTGGCTCACGGTGTCTGAAGGTCTTGCAGTCTTCTGCTTAGCTTGAGATTTGATTAAATTGATGACTGGATCCCAAGCTGGTGGTAACTGCCAACCATCCTCTCTATTGAAATTAGGATGTTTTTTAATTTCAATAGCCTCACGAAGCATTCTTGGAATGTATCTGTTTTCTTTTGCAAGGACTTGAGGATTATCAAAACGCATATAGTGGTTGGGTTTGTCTAGGGCATGTTCGCAGACTGCAGACTTTGTTGAGCGCCTATGCTTCATGTCAGCAATATGTTCTTTTATACGGGTACCGATGCTTCTCTTTGTTTGCCCAATGTATGATAAACCACACTCACAGTCAATTTTATAAACTCCAGCATCTTGTAACGGGATATTAGATTTGACAGGTCTTAAAAGTTGGTTTATTTTCTTGTGCGGCTTGTAATAGGTCTTGATTGAAGCACGCTTAAGTATATTACCAATTTTGTCTGTAACTCCCTTTACATATGGTAAGATGGCAGGAAAGCGATCAACTGTGTGAGGCTTTGGGCGGCTTCTGTGATGTGTTTTTGGGAGGTTGAGGTTGTTGCTTCTTAAAACCGATTTTACTCGTTGAAGCTCCTCCTTGAGGTGGTGGGTGTCACAGATGCCATGTGCTCTCTGAAACAAAGATTTACCAACGATAGCCAACTGACATGGATGATGATGGGATTTGCCATTGAGATATTTGTCGTTATGGGTAGGCTTTCTATACACAGTATGACTAATAGTATTATCAGGATTTCTAATTATTAAAATATCAAGAAAAGCTAATGAATTATTTGTCTCAGTTTCTAAGGTGAATTTAATTTTGTTATTAATTGAATTAAGATGGTTTAGTAATAAAGATACTTGAGTTTTTGGGAGAACAACGAAAGTATCATCTACGTACCGTTTGAACATCTTCGGCATAGCCAGGGTGGATGAAAGAGCCTTCTCCTCAAGGTCTTCCATAAATATATCGGCGACAATGGGGGAGACCCCATGGCAACACCGTCGATTTGTAGGTAAAATTTATTCTCCCAGAAAAGGTAGCCTAATGTTAAGCAGTGCTCAAGCAACTCTGCATATTCTTGAGGTAGCTGGTGGTCCTCTAGTCTTCTCTTAACGATTTCAATACAGTCATACAGGGGAAGGCTGGTAAATAATGACTGCACATCAAAACTAACCATTGTGTCATCATCAGTTAGTTGTAGATCTTTAATTAAGCTGATGAAGTGGTAAGAGTCCTTGACATAAGTATCAGTGTGCCCACGAAGTGGTGATAATATCTTCGCTAGGTGTTGTGCCAGTTTGTAAGTTGGTGAATCAATCTGGCTCACAATGGGTCGTAATGGGCAATCTTTTTTGTGTATTTTTGGAAGGCCATATAATTTAAATGTGTAACAATCGCGAAAACATAAGAAAACATTAGGCCCTTTTTTGTTTACACCTATCGTAAATTGCTCCATTTATTTTATAGTAGCTTGTCTCCAGTAAGCTGCCTATTTGAGTCATTGGCACTCAGCGTGTACTATTTATGATCATCTTGATGTACACATAGGTACAATAATCGAAATCTGTTTTAAGGTTAAGTTGTTATATGAATATTTATTTAATATAGCACTTAGCGCCATCTGTTTAGTTGGAGCGCAACTCTAGTTTGTATGGAACTTCGTGAATATGTCATAGATGATATACATGACCATTGTGGTAGTACTTACTCCATGGGTTGTTTATATATATGCGTTGCGGGCAGTTTCTTCTCCAAAGTGGTTTCCTTGTCCGCATGCTGCAGAAGCTGCGTCTCCAGCCAATCACTGGCCTTGTTGGCAAACTTGGGTATTCTTGGTCGCAAGGAGTCTTTCGCGTCCTCTGGTAAGTTTGAGTTGAGCCCTTCGAGGATTACATTAGCTGCCTGTAATGTAAGTAATGAAAGAGGTTGCTCAGACATTTTTTTTAACAAATATAACTACTAATCAGATTGACTCAAAGTTGTGAACTTGTGTCGTGGATACTAACACAAGGATTCCAACTTTCCCGCGACTTCGTCTTTTGTGTGAGCAGAACCAATAATAAGTTTTTGCAAACATTGCATTCTTATGACAAGCTTTTTATTATAAAGAAATTCATTCTGTAAAGTGCTTGCCAAGACAAATCAAATGAGCACAAACATTTTAGTTTAGGGGCCTATTGCCATCTCCCGACTCCATGTTCAGATCAGGTCTATAGTAATCATCATCATAATCATCAGGTTTTTTTTAGTATCCACTACAGGAGCACGACACTCTTTTACTAACAGCTACATATTAGCCAGAGCAGTCAGAGGATTTGGCCTACACTCTCCACGCTAGGCAGACAGATTGGAGACGTCTCTTTGATGTTTACATACTTTGTTTAGCTTGTCTATGTTTGCTAAGTCGCCTTCTACAACGTCCATGGGAAGACTTGGAGTGGTCCTATTCTACTCTGCCGGGAACCAACAGCATTATCATAATAATGCATTGTTATCCGAATTAGATAATGACACAAAATTTCAGTAAAAGTATTAGTTCTACAAAATTATGGCAAAATTTGACCCTCATAGATAATAAACCAACAAACAAGGCAAAGGAATTTTGCACATCAAAAATTATTACCTCATCAAATTGCTGCATATTATATAATATCAGTGCCTTTTCCGAGTACCAGTCAGCCTTCTTGTGCTGCCGGAAGCCACTCTCGTTGATTAGCGCAGTCAAGATATCCACGGCCAGCGTGTAGTTCTCTTGCGTCTTGATTTTCTTGAGCTCCGTCACACCGGCCTCCAGGATTTTGACGTAGACGTTCGCAGGCGTGTAGCGACGGAGCCACAGGGGCAGGGCTTTGTAACTGTAATTAAACATTCTCATTAATTAGGAAATACGATATAGGAAAAAAAACCGTATAAAGACGAAGACGCTGATTCAAACCCTGTCCGCATGGAATTTTTTGCCATATCATTTTTCTATTATATTGTGAATTCATAAAAACACCTATGGAAATTATTCAAATTCAAATTCAAAAATGCTTTATTTTTCTCTCCAATCTATATCTATACCCACAAATACAAATTTTGGTACAAATTGTATAATTATGATAAGATTGTGAGAGACTGGTGTCTGAACTAAACAGAGCCTGTATCTCAGTACACCAGCCTCCCCCCTCACGAATAAGAAATCCGACTTTATTTAAAACAAAAGGTATGGTTACAATACACGGGGCATGTGCAATAAAACATGCAATTAACAATCTTTCATGTGCCAAGCAGTCTCCAGTCTGTAATACGACTGCACAGTCTCTTTCTAAGACATTGTATCAGGGAACAAAAGAAAAAACATCTTTGTGCAACTGTCAGAAAAATTCTACGAATTACAGGATACGAATATCAGATTTTTCAAGCTGATAATAGCCCGGGCTTAACGTGCCTTCAGAAGCAAATGAGCAACCCCCGTGGCGGCTCATGTATACTGACGATATCTCACTGGCGGATGCGGACATCGCCGCCGCATGAAATCGGCGGTCTAAAAGTAAATGTGGCGAAGACAGAGTACATGCAAATGTGGTGCATGCAACGTTACAGATCCCCAAACAGTATACATACGCGGAAATGTTCTTGGGCGTACGGACCAACTGAAATACCTGGGTTTGTACACGCGTCCGGGGACATTGACAGCGACTTCAAAAAGCTCGCGTAACTGGTGTCATATGTGACCCGAAAATGCCGGTAAAACTAAGGACAGGTCTATAAATCCATCATTAGATCAGTCCTTTTGTATGGGAGTGAAGCGTGGCCTGTGCTCGTGGTGCGCTGCGTGTCACGTAGATGAGTTTTGCGAAAAGATCGCGTGAGAAACTCCCGCATCCGTCCGTCTGTCCGTGACATAGCAGACAAGTTACAGGAGAGCCGCCTACGCTGGTACGGTCATATTATGCGAAAACCGGTGAATTTACATAAGCAACATATGTCTGGCCATGCCACGTCCTCAGGGCCCCGGCAGAAGGGGGGATCTCAAGAAGTGCTGGCTTGACGCCGTTAAGGATGATATGCTAATGGTCTCATAAGCAACGATGCTAAAGACCATGCAAAGTGGAGAAGAAAATGCCGGAGAGCCGACCCCAGGCTCCGAAGCACTCCAGCTAAGGATGACACTGGGATAGCGCTCAGATGAAAGAGAGAGCAGTAACCCATTCAAGCGGGGACTGCGCCCCACATACATAACATGCGGGAACGCCAATCATGCCCACACACACAACGAGTAAAAGTTCGTCGTAAACATAGTGTAACTTGTACCCACAAACACCTAATATTGTAAGTGAATGTGTACTTACCATGACATTTCGCTCTCACTAATTCCTTTATACAAAGTGTAAACTTTAGTTACAATATCACATTTCTCTTTCAGATTTGTCCTTTCCAAGAAGTCTTCATATATGCAATGAGCAGTGAAATACCTGTAAATTAGATAATGCTTTTTTAACTTTCGTACATAAATGTAGTTCAGATATGGATGGATTAATTCTGTGGTTTTCACATACAACAAAAATAATATCACACATCAAGGAGGCGAGGGATTTGTTGCTCTGAGATTCACCCACATATCGGTCACGCATTATCTAACTGTATTTATTGATAGCTAGCAATTTTCCTAGCGACTTCGTCCGCGTAAATTAAGCCCTATTCAATACAAACAAACAATATCTATCCTCGTTTTAATTCAGTATAGATAAGGCTAATCAAAGTAAGTATTTTAAAGTGTAATGTAGTTTTGACATTTCCTTAAATTAAAATATGTGTTTGTGTGTATCACATACACACAAACACATATTTTTGTGTGGAGTATTTGTGTGTGGAGGGTGTCACCTGTATAACTATATTCTGTAACAAAGATGGGGGAGGGGTATAAAATAATCATGAAATAGTTGTGACAATCATTTATGGATTGCCCTTTAAATCCCACTCAGTCATCATTTGTTGGCTATTTGTAATGTGTAGTGAAATATTTGTTGTCATTAGTTAATTGCCAAGTATTTTCAAGACAAACAAGTAACTTAATTACAATAAATAGATAGACAGATAATGCATACCTATCAAACTGCTCCCTATTTTCAAAAACAACACTGGCATCATCAAGTTCCATGTCACTGCTCACTGGATAGGTCTCCATTTTGTTTTTGTCATACAAAATGGTGACTTCTAGTCTTTTTTCTCTGATGATAGTATAGTTCATACCCAAGTACATGAGTAAATATAACTTGTCCAAGATCTCTCGTGCTATATCTGATAGTTTGTAGCAAGGCCCTGCTTGCTGGCTCATTCTGAAAATGAAGGGTATCAATCTAATAATGTATCAAAAGAACTGTTTGTAGTAGGTATTACTTTTCATTTGTGAATAATATATCTCAGGGTAAATTATATGCTCATTAAGTTAATGAGTCACAGTCCTGATAAAACTTAAAAGAATTTATGTACAATCAGGGCTGTCTTGAGCCTATTGGTGGCGCTGGGCACATTATGATAATGGGGAATATAACGTCGCCTTGTCAAATAACTACTTAAAAAAGTAATGTTTAAACATATTAATAAAATTAAACAAAGTTGAGTATTTGGCTCATTTCTTATTTTGCCTTGTTTCTTATTTTGTTCTTCATCAACTAAGTTGGTAAAATTCCAACAAGCATAGAAGGTCTGTGCAGAAAGCTAATACATATGCATATACCAAATATTTAAACAATCAATTATTAGAAATTGTTTTTTTGTATGTATGTTTTTGGCAATAAATGTTGGTTACTGTTCTTTCATTATCAGCAGTAAATGGGGGCCATTGTTGATTGAGGGGCCCAAAGTGCCCAGTGGTTAAGAAGGACCTGTTTATAATTCAGATATATCCAGACACATTACTTAAACTTGCAAGATCCAACTAAGTTCATACTTAAAGTTGGGCTTAAAATACAACAACGGCAATTTGAGATAGTAATATGTAGTCAGGCTAGCATGGGAGGATTTCCCAAAAATTTTTACACATACAATAGAATTATCCCTAGGCTCTTAGTCTTTCCTATCCTTTATTCTCCTAAAAATAATGTTCAAAATGTCTTACATCTTGAGAACTCTGCTATCATTGTTCCGCTGGCTGCCAGTGAAATAGTTGCCGATGGAAGACTGACGCCGATAGCCCCTCAGGGCATCAATGGCACTTTGTTTCGATTGTATCTTCAGTTTCAAATCTTTGCATATCTGTTTGAGCTCATCAGACTTCAGTATGGCAGTTAAATCATCAAAAGTTAAATTGCCTGTAATAAATAAGATCAGATTCAACTTAGGACCCTGCAATTTAAAGGCACTTGCTGAGCCACACAGGTCATCAAAAGCAATGATCTTTAACATATCTCAGTTCAAAATATAAAATCAAACTTCTCAACTAATATTATAAATGCGAAAGTGAGTTTGTATATTTGTTTGTTACCTCTTCACACTTTATGTACTGAACCAATCTACAGAGGACATATACTATAATCACGCCACAGCTAGTATAAAATAAAAGCTAGTAATAATAAAATTTACCTCCATTCTGATCCACAGACCCTCTTACAACCCAGCCACTAGCAAACAAAGAATCCAACATCAAGTGAAAGCTTGGGTCATCAATCTGATGCTCTTCCCCGATAATGGCCTTCATTTGATCTGCCTTGTACCAGCCCCGCTTCCTCCAGTACAACCGGCAGATCACACGAATGCCTGGCTTTAACACCGTCAGGCATTTGCTTAACAGCAACTGGCTCTCTTCTGATAACAATTGTTTGAGTGACTCATTTTCTAAATAGTTTATGATTATTTGTATTAATGCTTTTGCTGAAATAAAAAAAAAAATCATAATTTAGGATTTGATGTAAAAAGTATAATGTCCATGAATTTGTAGCCTCTACAGATGCAAGCAATTGAATACACTATACTTTTGGCCTGTAAGTGGTATCACCGCTAAGCATAAAAATCTTTTCATCTTACCAAATTGTGAAGCAAAGCAAATTATGGCTAAAAACTCACTTTTGTCATCTCTAGCATAATCATCATTTTCAATAACGGGGTACTTGGTTGGCATAAATTCAGGTTCTAATTTCCTTTTGACTGGAATCCTTTTTGGTACGACTCTCTTCTTAACTGGAGAATAAAACTTGCCTCTTGATCCTGGACTTTTGGGAATTAAAACAGATCTTGGTGTTTTAACAGGAGTCTGAGGTACTGTTGCTGAATTAGGAGTCAAAGTATAGATGATAGTACCTTCTGATGAATCGGAATTTACCTCCTTTTTAGTAGGAGTGCATTGCGGGGAATCCAAAGTAGATGCAGTAATATTCAGTGCCTTTGGAGTACAAAAATCATCCTCGTCACTACTTATGTTTATAACCTGTTTGTCAGGTTTTCTTTCTTGTCCTCCAGGCTCTTCTTTTATCCTTAAAATCTTTGTAGGTGTTGGAGATTTCGTCAAACTCAAATTAAATGATTTGTTAGCTTTAGTTTTCACAGTTTTATTCAATAAAATATTCATGCTATTCGAAAGAGTGCCACTTTTTCTTTTTGTTTTGAAGTATCTATCTAAAGATAATTGTACACTCATATTTACACAATTGATAGGAAATGCTTTAAATAAGTAGTTTTTGCTTATAATTCCATTTATACTCGTGGTATCCAAATAAATCGTTAGTAAAATATAATAACTCGTGATTTCACTCACGTCACGAAAAGGCGCGAAGAAGTAAATGATACCTATGACACATGACATGACACTGACATTCATTATGTGATTTTTTTTTTTTTGTTTATGGCTTTCACGCATTACATATTTAGCCAGTATCAAGTAAAAAATTTCCAGCGCTTTATCGAGTTTTCTTGTTATCAACGAAATGATGGTGTAAACTTATTTCGTTGATTCTATGGAGCCCCTGGCGACAATCCTTCACGAACCCACTGGATCAATCATAGCCAACGAAGGCGGACAACCACCAGCCCGCTATATAAATCTCACTACAGCTGCACAATGACTGTCTATTTTAGTTATCCCACACATTGTTCCTTGACATGGGCTTTTATAACACTAAATTACACCGATTTCACATTATAAAGTCCACTAGAAACAATTTGTACAACAATCCAAAACAAACACCGTGTAGTCCGCTCAAATTCCCGCCAAGAACTCCCATTATGTGATTGTTGTGACAACCATGGAGATTTTATTTTTGTTAAGGCTTTCACGCATATCGTATTTAGCCAATATCAAGTGAAAAGTTTCCCGCGCTTTTTCGAGTTTTCTTGTTCTCAAAGAAATGATGGTGTGAATTCATTTCGTTGATTCTATGGAGCCCCTGGCGACAATCCTTCACGAATCCACTGGTTTAATCATAGCCAACGCAACAAGGCGGACAACCACCAGCTCGCTATATCTCACTACAGCTGCACCATGACTATTTATTTTAGTTATCCCACACATTGTTCTTGATCATGGGCCTTTATAACACTAAACTACACCGATTTCACATTATAAAGTCCACTAGAAACAATTTGCACAACATTCCAAAACAAACACCGTGTAGTCCGCTACTAAAATTCCCGCCAAGAACTCTCAACCATGGAGATTATACTACATATACATACTGTGACAACCACACCCCACAGACTAGAGAGAGGTGACATCACTTTGTGAAACAAAATTAGGTATAGGTAGGTAGCAAAAGTATCTAATAGTACATTATGATACAAGTACGGTTAGCTGGATATTATAGTCGAGGTATTTATAGGCACGAGGCGAAGCCGAGGGCTTATAATAAACCGATGATTGTAATAGACAGCTTACCGTAGGAGTATCATACGACGTTTTTCAATACATTTGCGATTACCTACCATAAACTAAAACACGATTGCAATTCAGCAAATAAGGAGTTTATAAAAGTTAAAAAACTTAAGCAGTTTATAAAAATACATTTGTAATAATCAGGTACAAATGTACCTGATTAATACATTTGCTAATAATATAACTCTTATGACATCGAAATCTGCATCGTAATTATGTATTTTGTTTACGGCACTTGTGCTTTTTACTTTACACCAATCACAACCGCTCAATAGCCCAAATCCGAGCAAAGAGTTTCAAGTTCAGCATGAAAACTTTTTTCTGATTCGTGAGATGTGATTTTATAACCGACTTCGAAAAGGAGAAGGTTATCAATGTACTTTTTTGGAGAAAATAAACCTGAGTAAATGTACCTGATTATTATTAATGTATTTTTACAAACTGCTTTAGTTCCTAACTTTTATAAATTCCTTATTTGCTGAACTTCAACCTTGTTTTAGGTTAAGGTAATCGCAAATGTATTGAAAAACGTCGTATGATACTCGTACGGTAATCTGTCTATTATAGTCGTCGGTTTCTAATAAGTACTCGGCTTCGCCTCATGCCTATAAACACCTCGACTATAATATCCAGCTTACCGTATGTAAGGGTTGTAAAGTCCTTACATTGATGATAGATGATATTGATAAGGGGTTGTTTCGGGGATGATGATATAAACAACCGAATTGAGTGAATTGATGTATTGCACTGAATTAAATCTATTGTTCGATACATAAGTTAAGAATGTAGGTCGGCGAAAACGCCGCATAAGCTAATTGCAATTTTGATCGCTACATATAAAATATTTAGGGTTCCATAAAAATGTACGTCGTTCCGTACATCCTGCCGACTCGAGAGAGAAAGAACGGCAGACAATTTGTATGAACCTTAAAATGGAAATAATTAATAACAAACCTAATGAATGAGCCAATTAAACTAAATGATATAAATGCTTTTACATGATAAAACGACGAATAATAACTTAAATAAGTAGGTATAACTATTCGATTGTCTTGGTGTATAGTCAGTGTTCATATTTCGTTTTTTTTCGCACTTATTCACTGGGAACGTTACACATTTCATGCACTTCGATATCACTAACGATGTCGCTCGTAGGCGCCTCCTCCCGAGGCGGCCTCGCCTGAGGCTGCGGGGCCGCTGTCGCAGGTGCGCGTCGAGACTTTCGAAATTTTAGGAAAATAATTATAGCACCAATGGCTAGAAGAATACCGATAATAATATAGGACACTACATAGTGATGTATATCATGTATACTGAAGTGGTCATGAGACTGTTCCTTTATGGTGTCGATTTGATTTTTAAGCTGATGATAAACCTGATCATGATTTGAAAGTTGCTCTGTAAAATTAGGGGATAAAGATGTGCTGCCAATAGAGTTCAGAATCGATACCTTAGGCAACTTATACTCGTAGTGTTTGCTCATATTACTGATGAAATTGCTGTGACTGTAGATCGTGAGGTCACTGCCCTTTAGAACGCATCCCTGACCTAGAGTAATGAGGCCATTTCCACGTAGCTGCTCCAATTTCAATCCAGAATTGCAAAAAATGCGAACTTTGCATTCCTGGCAGCACGAGTATAACCAGACGTTGGGGCGATGCAACTTGACCCACCTGTCGGCGCATGCTACTTGATAAGACTTGCAATGTGAACCGATTGTTTCTATGTTTATTATATTGATATCGCATAACGACTGATTTTCTTTCAAGTTGTAAAGCGGTTTGTTTAGAGAGCATAATGTTTTCGGTGGAAGATAGATACAAGATTGTAAGTCTGCGTCTGAATGTAGTACAAATAAGTCTTTCTTGAGATTGAATGATATGTATGCTGCCGTAGAGATGATGTAGTGAGTGTTATCTCTTGATATATGAGGGATGCTGATAATTTTGTCCAACTGGAATACTTCACTGCTTATGAGAGGGATTGTTGCCTCTATGATAAGATACTTTTCTGTGAATCGCGCAAATACTTTGATAAGTTTGTATAAGTCCAAGAGGTTGGATTTTTCCACCGGAAGCATGACATCGCCCTTCAGCTGCGCCGATATGATATTTAACTGTTGCTGGAGATCCTCCGGAGGCAGCAGAAGGGTATCAATGTTCCCGTGACTGATGTCCGTGACCGTTTGGATTAATGTTTGTTGTATACGCCGTATGTTTGATATGATGATTTGTGTTGATAATGACGATGATAATATGTAGAGACCTTGTTGATTTTCTTGACGAGCTTGATTCGATTCTGATGACAAATTGCGAATATGCTGTTTGATTAATTTGAATTGTTGATTCATGATGTCTTCGTTGTCATGCAAAATTTTGTACTCTGTTTCCACAACACTAGTTTGATTTCTAATTAGGTCTTGCAGATGATTTGCATTTTGGCTAATCTTCTCGATGTCCTGCTTATACTGTTCCGCGAATCTTTCATCTAACACTCCAAATAGCGTATTCGCTATCATTCCAACACCGTTTATCAAACCGCGCTTCCTTCTAGACCGAAACTGATTCTTAAGAAGAGTGTTATAGTGTTCAATTTCCTTCCACTCGTGCTCTAATTGTAGTGCAATGCTCTTGTATTGTATACCTGCACCATAACATGATTCACTTGCCCTTTTTACGAAATATTCTAAATCTGAAACTCCCTGCCAGTATGATGACATATTATAAAATATGATAAGCTTCCAATCGTCTCTGATGTATTGAAGATCTGATATTTTGTCAAAGTAGAGGCTTTGATTGTCCTTAAAGTGATCGATATGATATGTTAAATTGTTTTCTTGTTGTAGAGTGGGTGATAAAAGTGTCATGAAGAAGAATAAGGCTAAGCATAAGACATTCTTAAAGGTTACTTTTTTCTTTGTTCTCCTAGTTTGTGGCGCAGTTTGATTAGTTGTAGCCTTGGGTGGCGTATTTTCTTGTGGGGCTGCTTGGTTGTGTTGATTACTCTTGTCGTCGGGGGTGTTATTGACTGGTAATAAAACTAACTTGGTAATCGGTCGCTTTAGAATATTGCCGCTTGTTTTGATTGATACCACTCGGACGTACCCATCGCTCCCTGGATGCAACTCTATAACCCTTCCCAGCGCCGACTTGCCGGGAGGCATGTTATCTTGCTTGATGAGTACGATGTCGTTGATCTGGAGATTAGGAGTCGGGGAAACCCATTTCGATCTTGTTTGTAACTGTTGGAGATATTCACTTGACCAGCGCTTCCAGAATTCTTTATTCATCGCTTGAATGAGCTGCCACCGAGTTGTTAAGGTGAACGAATGAGGCTCAGTTTGTGGACGCGATATTAACGGTCCCCCTATAAGAAAGTGTCCTGATGTCAAAACTTCATCATCCGGGTTTTCTGTGAGAGGACACAGGGGTCTCGAATTCAGACAAGCCTCTATCTGATGCAATAAAGTGGTGAATTCTTCATAAGTGAGCTTCTGTTCACCTACCACACGTTTGAAGTGGTACTTAAAGCTTTTCACAACAGCTTCCCATAGACCCCCGGCGGACGCCCAGGTTGGTACATTGTAACGCCAATCAATGTCTAATTCACTGATGTTCTTGAAAAAGTCTTCATTCATAGTCTGAATAATCTCCCGATATTCCTGTTTAAGCAGTCGATTAGCCCCGATGAAATTTGTCCCGTTATCGCTGTACATGCATTTAGGAGTTCCACGACGAGCGCAGAACCGGCGAAAGGCGGCAAGAAATGATGCTGAGGTAAGATCTGATACTAATTCCAAGTGTACTGCCTTCGTTGATAGACAGACAAATACTGCGACATATCCTTTAGTTGATCTCACTCCCCGACCCTTGTTTGTTTTGACCTCAAAGAATCCGGTGAAGTCCGTCGCGGTGTACGTAAAAGGACGTGAAACCCGGTTAACCCGGACCTTTGGTAAGTCGGCCATAATCTGATGTCGATTGTCGTGACTAAATCTCCTACACCTGACGCAAGTTCTCAACTGGCGCTTGACGGTACGGATGCCACTGATTATCCAGTACCTATCCCGTATATGACTAAGTGTTAGTCGAGGACCACCATGGAGTGTAGTGAGATGAGCTTGATGTATAAGAAGATCGGTGAAACGACTATGATTTGATAGAATGATGGGGTGCTTTGCCGAATCCGGAATGTTCGCGTTTTCCAGTCGGCCACCTACTCTTAAAATACCATCCTCATCAAGGAATGGGCAGAGATTTGATAACTTCTTGTTTTTGTTAAGATTTTCACCTTTGGTTAAATTAAAATCGTACACTTGTACGTCCTTGATGATCAGCTGATATGCTCTATTTATTTCAAAAGAGGTCAATGTTTTACCATATGATTGGTGTTGGTTTCTAATACGAGAAATGAAACGTGATATCCAGGCTATTGTTCTAACGACCCCAGTGAGTGAACTACTATTCAGCAGTAATTCATAAATGAATGATATGCTATTTTTCTGTTGTTGTAAGGCTGCGAATACACTTGCGTTTTTAAGCTCCAATTTAGGCCTTTCGATTTCGAGGTTTGGGAGGTGCTCCGCGTTAAATTTGAGAAGCCATTCTGGCCCTTCCCACCACAACGAATGATCGACCAACTGTGACGTCGTTTTTCCTCTCGTTGCACAATCTGCTGCATTTTCCTCAGATCGTACGTGGTGCCAGCATGCTGGAGGAATGATATCAATGATCTTCTGTACCCTATTGCTCACAAACTGCTTCCATCTTGCGATGTCTCCATGCAACCAACCAAGTACTATCATAGAGTCAGTCCACGCGTGTATCTCTACTTCAACTTCCTGGCTTTCTAATGACTCCATGACCTTCTTCATGAGCTGTGATAATAGAAGCGCGCCACACAGTTCGAGGCGGGGTAGTGATACAGTTTTGCCGAGAGGTGACAGTTTTGTTTTGGCGGTCAGCAAGCTTGATGTGTACTCGCCTTTATCGCATGTCACGATGTAAATTGCGCAAGCGTATACCTTTTCCGACGAATCGCAGAAACCGTGCAGCTGATATTTATTTTTAGTGTTACCTATATAACGACGCAATGATAATTTATGTAAATGATTTATGTCTGTTTGTATGTTCGTCCATATCTCTTTTATCTCAGATGATAACTCTTCGTCCCAAGTTACTTGTGAAGCCCAGACTTGTTGAAATAAGAGCTTGGCTCGTACCGTAATAGGGGAAATCCAGCCTAACGGATCAAAGATTTTTGATATATTTGATAGTAAAATACGTTTTGATAGATGATTGTTATCGTGATAGTCGATTATGTAATTATACGAAAATGTATCTGATAAAGGAGTCCATTTCAGGCCTAATGTTTTCCTTGATTCTGGACACTTGAATTCATGGGGATCGTTAAGTTTGTTAGAAGGTAAATCTTCGATAAGAGAGGGGTCATTGCTCGAGAATTTTCTGAGATTCATTCCCGCCCCTTGCAAAATATGAATGAGTTGTCTTATCAATTCCTTACTTCTTGCACGTGTTTCCTCTCCAAATAAAATATCGTCCATGTAACAGGAGGTTTCAAGAGCTTTCGCGGCCATGGGGTATTTATCACGATCGTCCCTGGCGAGTTGCAGCAAAGTTCGCATTGCCAAATAAGGCGCTGCTTTTGTACCAAACGTAACAGTCGTGAGGAAATACTCCTGGATGGGTTCCTGTGGTGAATCTCTCCAAATGACGCTCTGAAGATGTTGGTCGTCCTCTCTGACCTTGATCTGATTAAACATACGTTGAATATCTCCTGTAACAACGTATTTATGTTGTCTCCATCTCAAAATTAATGATGGAAGGTCCTTTTGTAAGTTGGGGCCCCTTTCCATGAGCTCGTTCAAGCTATGGCCCGATGTCGTCTTGGCCGACGCATTAAAGACCACTCGTAGCTTCGTTGTTGTTGAATCCGCTTTGTACACACCATGGTGAGGTAGAAACACCATAGGCCTTGGTACAGTAGCAGGGCGCATGTGATTCTGATCTTTATATTCTTGCATAAATTGGAAAATTCGGTGTTGGTTGCCAATTTTCTCTCCAGCTGCCTAAATTGTGCTACGGCTTTTGTTTTTGAATTTCCCAGCTCTTTTTCATAACCCTGCTTCATAGGTATGGCCACTTCATATCGTCCATCCTTGAAGCGATTAGTAGTTGATTGATATAAATATTCGCAGTATTCTTCTCCTGATGTCATTGAAGCTGTATCTGATTTGATATCTTCCAACTCCCAGTACTTCGCTAAATCTGGAATTTCCTTAATAAGCACATGACAATGATATGTTTTTACGGTTCCTGATAAAATCCAGCCGATTCTGGTTTGTTGCGCCATAGGTGCGTGTTGTGGCCCTTTTACTAAGCCCTGCATGATGACTTCAGAATAAACTGTGGTGTCTAGAAGTAGGTCGACCGGTCTCGAGATATTGTATTCCGGATCGGCCAAATTGATATTTTGAAGATGATCCCAATCCTGTTTATAAAATGATTCATTAGGTAGGTTTCCTATTACTCTAGACACTACCAACGCTTCGGTATTAAATTGATAATCGTCGTAAATTGATTGACACTCAACGTTAACGATTCCCTGACTAAATCGGGGGCCTTTCCCCGTCCCTGATATCGCTGTATGGAATTTTCTGCGCGACAACCCTAGCATCTGGACTGCGTTTTCTGATATGAGAGAGACTTGTGCGCACTGATCTAGTAGAGCCCTAAATGTAATATAAGTCCCATCCACCGATTTAAGTTTTAATAGGATAGTAGTAAGCAGGTTTTCTTCGTCATCGGCTGCAACATAATTTACGTTATATTGTTTTTTGTTATTCGTTGATGAAGACGGCCTAGCTTGAGATGATGATGATGTCGATGGTTGAGGGTGGGTCGACCACCTGGAAGATGGCGGTGGGGTTGACGACCTCGATGTTGAGGGCAATGACTTACTGCATGCGTCATGAAGCAAAGAATTATGCTCACCATTGCATTCTTTGCACCTTTTGGTTGAGAAACAAGGTTTTCCATAGTGCTTATATAAACAGTTTGGGCAAATACTTAGTTTCGAAATTGTTGACAATTTCTTGTCCGATGACATGTTATTAAAATCGCTGCAAAAGTATAAATCATGACCTAGATTGCACAATGGACATTGGCGCGTGTAAGTCGCTAAGGCTTGAGTTTGATGCGTTTTGTTAGGCATAGGACGATAATTATAGACTTTACTGCTATGATATTTAGGTTGATATTGATACGATGGTTTTGATATTGATTGATTACCACCAGGTTTAACTGATGATGAATGGAATGCTGATGACTTATCTCGTTTATTGATAGGTTCTAGCGCGGTGAATTTATTCTCCAGAAAGTGGATAAATTCTTCAAATGTTGGTAACTCCCTCGGTGCCTTCCGAGCTTCTTTATAATCGACGTAAGTCTCGTTATCCAGCTTACGAGATAACAAATGCACAATTAATGGATCCCACGTATGGGTGTCCACCCCCAGGTTGTGTATGGCGTGGATGCACTCAATGCTAGTATCATGAAGCTTCTTTAGCTCGAAAGAGGTGGGCTTACTGATGTTGGGTTGATTAAGAAATATTTCAATCTGTTTTGTAAAGAGGACCTGTGTGTTGTTATAGCGCCGCGTTAGGATATCCCATGCCGTATCGTAATTATCCGCCGAAATATGAAGATGTTGGATTAGACGTTCGGGCTCGCCACGGAGCTTACCCTTGAGATGCTGCATCTTCTGCGCCTTCGTGATGGTATTATTGTTGTGGATGGCCTCACTGAATAGATCATAGAACGTAGGCCACAACGTATAGTCACCGAAGAAAACAGGTATTTGTAATTTAGGGGTTGATTCCACCGTATGGGCCGTAGCACTAAGAAGTTGATTTAATTCGCGTTTGATTGATTTATATGACGCCTCGATCTTATAAAATTCATCTTCGTAAAATACATCCGCGCCCTCGAGAATGCTGTCAATCTCTAAATGAAGCTTATCGATAGTTTTCCACCGGGTTTGAATATTATTGATTTCATCTTGTATCTCCCACCGTTCCGATAATTGAGGAAGATTTATGCTCCCTAACAGTCGTTTAAATGCTCTAAAGTTCGCTCTCTGATTTGCTAGATGCTCGTCCAGTTTACCGCTAGTTTGAACCGTCTGGTCTGTTCGAGCAGCCAACGGGCCCTCGCCATGTTGTAGAAATTTGTGCGAATAAATAGACTGATAAATTGATTCATAAACTTGCTTGGTTTGATCGTAAATGTTTTCTTTAAAATACTGATGTTCCCTATCCTGGTCAGTCGCGTTATCTAATATTTCGGTATGATTCTGATCAAACTCTTGCCAGAGATTTTGGATGGTTTTAAGACGATTTTGTAAGTACTGTAAGGTTTTGCTGGAGTCGGAATCCTTACCGAAGTTGATTTTAATTCTATGCAGGCTTTTAAAAATCTCAGCTTGTCTCGACAAAGAAGAATCCATGATAAATATGATTCAAGATAAAATGATAAGAAAGGAACAATCTTACTTGAGTCTCGACGCTATGGTATTTGCGTAAGAGCGCAACGCAACGATGATGTGGCTACCGATGATCCGTGATGATGATATATCCAACTTACAGCTCCCTTAGCTGTAAGGCTTTCTCACGCGACACTTTTGCCGCCCGATAGTTAAAATTAAAACTGATATTGATAGAAAAAGAACTTAATGACCGAAATGATCACAAATAATACGATCACTGATACTATTCACACATGCTATGATTACTGATATTGTTCACTAATGATATGATCACTGATACTGTTCACAGATGATATGATTGCTGATATTGTTCACAAATGATATGATCACTGATACTGTTCATAGATGATAAATGATAACTCCGACCGTCGCTGGGTCCTCCTTTTCCACCACGCACGGAATGTGAAAAAGGCTATCGAAGGACCAAAACAATGTAAGGGTTGTAAAGTCCTTACATTGATGATAGATGATATTGATAAGGGGTTGTTTCGGGGATGATGATATAAACAACCGAATTGAGTGAATTGATGTATTGCACTGAATTAAATCTATTGTTCGATACATAAGTTAAGAATGTAGGTCGGCGAAAACGCCGCATAAGCTAATTGCAATTTTGATCGCTACATATAAAATATTTAGGGTTCCATAAAAATGTACGTCGTTCCGTACACCGTACTTGTATCATCATGTACTGTTGCTGCTACACAATAAATAATAATAATAAAAAAATATTTGAATAGAAAGAACCTTTAAAATACCATACTTTGTTTCAGAACAGGCATTCCAGATATGGGACATGAAACAGCAAAATTGAAATGGAATTGGGCGGGCTACATCTGTAGACTGCCTTCTAAAAAATAAGCTGTAGGGAACTATTAGTCAAGTAATGGATACCTATCTCAGGATGGTCGATGCCCAAGGGGAAGGAGTCGGCATCCCTAAGTGTGAGACCATCGGCAGCATTTCATTCTTATCGGCATCAAGCCGGCATTCAGTACCTATTTAGGCTTTCCCAGTCTGCTGGGGCCTGGCGGCATAGCCAAATTTAAGTATCAATAAGCCACACTGGCGTCTGGCGGCAAAGCGCCAGTGTGGGGGGGCCCTAAGTTTTGAAAAGATTTATTGGCACCTGGGTATTTAAATGTAAGTAGTTAAGGTCTAGGTGGCTACGAACTTAGCTACCTACGTACAGGAGGCCATGTCAGAAGTTAACAAGCTTTCTTTCTCTCACACCACCCCTATATCTAAAATGTCAAAAGATTACAAGAAATCGACAGCAAGTTTTGATTTTGCAAGACGTATTTCTAAACCAAGACCGGTAAATAACTGTTTTATAAAATATCGAATTGAAACTAAGTGATCGTGGACGTATCTTTTTATACGATCATGTGAGTGATTTTTAGATTAAAAAATGTCATTAAATTAATCAACCTTCCAGTAAAGACTAATCGATACCTATGGACTTAAATGTCCCAAAGTTCGTGATAGTTAATAGATACCTAGTACCAACTAGTACGTTGTTTCATTAGGTTTCTTTCTGGCCCAATAATAAGGAGTTTTAAAACTCCTTATTATTGGGTTTTTCACGCGTACAACAGTATTGTGGAATGGGTTGGCCTTGGCCTTGGGGTCCTGCAAAAGGCATGTTTACAAGTATCAGTGGAGTGGCAATACGCTTCAGCATCTCCTCTGGTCTTACAGATATCTGGCGACGGTGACTACTTTGCATCAGATGGCTCGTCTGTTGTCTAACATAGATAAAAAAAAAACACACGGCTCTTAATTTACAAATAGTATTATAATAAAAATACTATTTAATAACAATTTTTGCTAAATTTTGACGATTAAATAATGGAAGATGAGTTATATTTTACAGTGATAAGTAAAAAATTTAGAAGCCAATTAATATCTTATTTGATGCCATATATTAATATTTTAGAAGCTTACTGCTTGAATGTATGTTAGGTATAAATTTAGATAACTACTTTTAAACTTTCGCGTCGCATGAATTTAGATGCTAAAAAATAACCACCATGCTGAGTGGCTTCCTAAAAAAATAACTAGTGGCTAAGATAGTATTATTCAGGTACTCGTTAATTGTGGCTGACTTAGTAATTTAGAAGGCAATGTAGATTTTAAGAGGCAAATATGCTATTAAAAAGAAGCCTGTTTAATTAGCATCACTGCTACTGTGACAGTTTTTGAAAATGATATGAAACCCGAATTCTAACGACTAGATTTGAATTTTGCTTTAAATTTCACTCTACTTCGGACTCCGGATACGTAAAAAGCTGAACATTGACATTCGCTCATCCAGATGAAGGCACGTTAAGCCGTCGTTCGAGTTACTACCGTTAGATGACAGTCGGAAAGCTATGTCAGCAGATGCCGTAAAATTAGTGTTAACCAGTTATTAAAAAGGGGAAACCCGCACAGTTTGCAACTGTAAGTTTCGTACTCTTGTATAAATAAATACGGACCAAGAGTCACTCAGATTGAGCTAGCCCCAAAGTGAGTTCGGAACTTGTATTATGGGACGTAAACGGATATTTTTTATTAAATACATATATAAACACATCGAAGACCCAGGTCAATCAGAAAAAGATCGTTTTCCATCATGACCTGGCCGGGAATCGAACCCGAGACCCCTCGAGTCGCAGGCTGGCGAAATTGTTTGTACCTATTGATCAAACTCGGCCAAGCAACCATTCGACAATCTTTGTTCGTTTGTTATTCATTTACCTACTTACAACATGAATATTGTTTCACGTTATTTTAATTTCGTTATATAGCTATTTCTGTGTGCCTATATTATTAAAATTGTCGTGTTCGTTACATCTCCAAGTTTATTAATGATATGGCGGAGAGTAAGCCAGTTTTGCCACCACGTCCACCCAAGCAGGTACCTATTACTCCTAAGTCCTTGATCCTTACTCAAACTGTGGAACGTGATCTGTGCCTTAACATAAGAACATACCATTTTCATCATCATACATTTATGAACTTTTTCAATAAATTCCTTCATACGATTTTATGAGTAAATGATGTAGTTAGAAACCCATCACAAATTTGATTCCATTTTCCACAACACAACCACCATCACTCTAAACATGGGCTTCAGGTCTAATGGCCTTATGATCTCCAAATCAAAACAATGAAGTTCGAACACCAACAATACTTTTTAAAGGTCTATCTAACGATAAGGCGTTAACGACATAAAAATATTATTCCCACTTTACTTGGGCATGTATGGGAGGAACCCAATTTTATTTTTACCACTTTGTAGTCATGATAATATATGTACCCCTTAGATCATTTACGTATGTAACCATACCAACCCCTGCCAAATGACAGTTTTCTAGAACTTATAGTCAGTACTGAGGGTCAGAGACTGAGCTAAACCGCGGACGGGCAGACGTACATGGCGAACCTATAGGTGGTCCTTGTTTACTACGGTACCCTAATAATGGAGTGGTTTGCCACAGCCTTCTAGCATGCATGCCATAGCCATTGGTATTATATTCAATATCCGAATGGTATGACATAAATAAGTAGGTACTTAGTATACTCAATTTGTATCCTGGTAGTAATTTAATTGATGGCAATTTATTTATTTTATTACAATAAATTGCCATCAATTAAATTACTACCAGGATACAAATTGAGTATACTAAGTACCTACTTATTTATGTAATACCATTCCTGGATATTGAATATAATACCAATGGCTATGGCATGCATGCTAGAAGGCTGTGGCAAACCACTCCATTATTAGGGTACCGTAGTAAACAAGGCTCAACGCCTTAATCGTACGAATTGTTCTCAGAGACTCACATAGATGGCGCCACTCGAAACTACACAACATTGTATCTACCGTAGTATGAGAATATAAAAACATGATTCACAAAATATGTCTTATTAAAAATCAAAACAATATTTTAGGCATAATATTTTAAGGTAACACCGTGTATTTAGTAAGATAAAGGCTAACGCAGATTACCGCCATCTAGTATCGAGTAGCAAGCAACTCTTCTGCGCCATACATTCGCCTGCTTTTCGCAACCTTAATTTGGTCCAATATTTTTGTATGAGGTGGGCAGTTTATTACGTTAGTATTACCAAAGACAATATAATACTTATTAACTTATTAAATAGTCTTTGATATAATTGTAACAATTAAGGACCCTTTCGGGCGCAGCAATAGAAGAGGGGCTTATATGTATTTATGTTACTAGTTACCTACCCAAATTGTTAGTAGATATGTTTAATTGACAATGTATTTATTTTGAAGGTAAGAACCTATCAACCGACTTACCAACTTAATCCAAGAAAGCGTTTCAAGGAAGACAATGTGAAGAAGATATTGAAAAGGGTTGTCGATCCGGAGCTGGAGGAGGTCGAGTATAGCGAGAAGCAAATACCTGAGCTAGCCCTCAGCCTCGCTGAAACAGTCCGCAATGCTGTCAAAGAGGAAAACTATAATAGGTTGGATCTATACTCGTATTATCATACATTGTAGGTGTAGTAGCGGCAATTACGGTGTTCGTTATAGTTATATAAATCAGCCGATGCAAGCAGAACCTGTCAAACAACACTAAATACTTTTTGTGTGTGTGGACAGCCCCAGACAATGCCACATTTACTATCTTGCTCCTCGAGTACCTTCTCATGTACTTTGGACGACATGATGATTCCTAGCAACTACCGATTAGAGCCAAATTTTGGAAACTTAAATTATTTTAACTTGGTTTGCCACCGATACGAAAAGAAGAATTATGTAAACTGCTTGCTTTGCTTGTCAGAGCCCGAGGTCCACTACTTTATTATTATAATTACATGCTGTAATATGAATTGGTAAAGTAGGTATTTACGGCCGGTCGCGTGCGTGACACCACTTACTTATCTCCTCGGGTAGTAAGCTCTAGAACCGCACTGACATGAAATACCTGTGAAAATGAAGTGTACCTACCTACGTAAAGATCCGCGCTGGGAATCAAACTCAGCGCCCTTCATTGCTGCTATAAGATCTTCTTCGTAGTTTGTGAATTGTGGCTATAAGTAAGTAGTCTGTAGTCTGGCCAACAAAAGCTGAACTTCGCAAAAAGCGGGAAATTTAAAAATTTTTAGCGGGCAATACTGTCTACAGTGAGAAAAAATAGTTTTGATACTTTTTGTTTTTACGTGACTACCCAAAACAAGTAATGAGTAGATTTTGGAGTTTATTATAGTGTAAATGTATGTAAGTTACTTTGTTCCATCCTAACTTATATTACCTACTCACTTTACTCGCATTACTCAATTAATATATTATTATACTTTTAATGTCTGCCCACCACCCATGCTAACCTACTTTCCTACCTAACCTACCTTTGCTGTATCGCAAAATTAAGCAAAGTTTGTTTGTTTTAAAGTAAATAATAAATACTAAAACGTTACCTTAATCAATAAAGTGATATCAAGAAGTACTCGTACTCATCGATGTGTCCTATTTTTCGACGGAAAAATCAAAAATAGGTATATAAAAGAACATTCTTTTAAGACTGTAATAAAAAAAACAGTGCCCAGTGTAGATTATTTATTTTCATTTTCCTTTATTATTTCCTCTTTATAGTATCTTCTTCGTAGTTTGTGCTCTAATGCCACAGAAGCTCCCACGAGGCATCAAAGAACATACGCAATCTTTGACGCATAGATTAAAAAAAAATTTCGTCTCTCATTCATACTTCTATGCTTTGATGCCATAGATTTAAAAAAAATTTTTCGCTTTGATGCTACTTGGATAAACTTTACCGTACAACACCGATACTAGTATCTCAATATACTGGACATTGGCAGAATCACTGAATTTTCGGTGGAAGCCATAGTATAAAAATGAAAAAGAAGAAAAAAAACCTCTAACCAAAGCGTAGCGATTATATACTCTTTGCTCAAACCTTTGATAAGAGAAAAGGAGAAAAGCATGTTACACAGATGAGCTTTATGGTTCCTCATACAGAATTTGCATATCTCCCTTTATGTCTAATTAGTAATAGTATCTTCTTCATAGTTTGTGATGTCTAAATGGCATCGCCAACGTCTGCCAAATTACTGAGTATACTGAAATCTCAACTGAAATCATTTTTACTAAAATGATATATAAATTCCACTAAATTGATCAAGAATGTTTTATGTCCTGCCATTCATAGCAGGATTTCTTATTGTGCCACTTTATAGCTTATGCTGTACAAGGCGTTGCTGACCTACCAACCAACGAACGTTTACAACTGGCGAAATTTGGAGTATTTTACTGAGTTTTGTGTCAAATGCCAATGAACGCGATGTTGGCATGTATTGCGCCGACCTTCTTGCCGGTCATGCCTTTCTTGGCTGGCTTTGCAACTTGGTATATCTGTTGCAGACGGAGATGTTTCCTTTTCTAGTAAGTACAATCATAGCCGTGTGGTTCCCGGCCAGTCGTAGAAGCCGACTTAGGGAACATAAGCTATACGAACCATTTAACATGAAATAGACCACTCCAACCCGTCTGGCCAGCGTGGAGAGTGTAAGCCAAATCTTCTGACTGCTCTGGCTGCGGATATTATAAGGCTCTGGTAGTAACGAGAGGATCGTGATCGAAAATCTAGCAAACAAACTGCGACTTCGTTGTATTCAGCTCATAATAAACTGAGAGACCCGTTGAGCCCATACCTATTTGACTAGATAATATAATTTAGTAAGCGATTGATTGATTGTATATCATATACTTATGTAAAGTAGCAGTAGCCAACACAGGTGTCCGATTATTTGAACTGCCTGAAGGCATGTGATAAATATAGTAACGAACGACTTGCCATCGCATAATGATAGTCTGGGATCAATAACGAACAGGTACAATATGTTAATAATTTATGATATTTTTAACAAAAAACAAAAACCGACTTCAACCCTATAATTTTTTTTAATAGGCATAAGAAAAAAATGCAAATAAGTGTAATCCGAACGGCATTCCTGTAAAAAAATTTTTGGTTTTGTGTATTTTTTCAAAAAGCGCTCGACACATTTTGATAAAAATTTAATGGGACCATCTTTAAAGTATATTTAAGTATTATTTTTATCTTTTAAGTAGTATTAGTACCTATTGAGCAAAAAAAAGAATATCTTAAATCGGTCCAGGCGTCTTCGAGAAATCGGGGAACATACATAAAAGAGAAAAACATTACGACGAATTGTTAACCTCCTCCTTTTTTTGAAGTCGGTTAATAAAACCCTGTCCGATCCTTTAAGGGGCGACTCAGCCCGTGCCTTGAGCTGGTGAGATAATGCCTATATAGTAAGTACCAGATAGTACGCGACTTTGATTCCGGCTCCGAGTGGTCTTGCTCGTACGTACATTGGTAAACCCATTCGAATGATTCAATCATGCATGAGCCAATGAAAGTTCACCATACTGAAGCTTGACAACGACTGGTGGATCGGTTGTTACTTGTACCAGTTCCAAAATGGATAAAACCCACACAGAGCAAGGAATTTCAATGTAGCTCGGGCGCAGTAGACAATATAATACTATAAGGTAATAGACTACCAGCCAACCTCACACAAAAATATTGGACCAAATTAAGGTGGCGAAAAACAGGCGAATGTATGGCACTGCAGAGTTGCTTGCCACCCGATACTAGATGATGGTAATCTGCGTCAGCCTAAACTTTCTAAAACTAGGGTGTAATTTTAAAATATTATATATAGAAAATATTGTTCTAGTTTTTAATAAGATATATTTTGTGAATACGGAAGATGCAATGTTGTGTAGCAACGAGTAGCGCCATCTATGTGAGTCTATGTCCCCGCCACTGAATCATTAATCTCTTTGCAGGTATAGAGTATTGGTGACGGTGACGATCGGGCAGCGCCGGCAGCAGAGCGTGCAGATGTTCCACTCGTTCCTATGGGACCACGAACGCGATGCCTTCGCCACCTACAACTACGAAAACCCCCACCTCTTCGCTAATGTCACGGTGTACGGTGTCTATTTAGACTAAATTGTTGTAGTAATACATGCAGTCTTGGGTTGGTCTACTGTATTTGTTGTTTTATTTACCTCATCCCTGATGGGGAGTACAGATCCTGTTCTTCGCCACATACAACTTGGAGAATCCCCACCTCTTTGATAACGTCACGGTTTGCGGTGTCTATTTTGACTAAATTGTAGTAATACATGCTGTCTTGGGCAAAGACTATGTAATACTAACGTAATAGCCCACCTCATACAAAAATATTGGCGCAAATTAAGGTTGCGAAAAGCAGGCGAACGTATGGCGCAAGAGAGTTGCTTGCTACTCGATACTAGATGGCGGTAATCTGCGTTAGCCTTTAACTTACTAAATATACGGTGTTATTTTAAAATATTATGCCTAAAATATTGTTTTGATTTTTAATAAGACATATTTTGTGAATCATGTTTTTATATTCTCATACTACGGTAGATACATTGTTGTGTAGTTTCGAGTGGCGCCATCTATGTGAGTCTCTGAGAACAAATCGTTGCGCTGAGACCACATGCCTTGGGTAGGTCTACTTTATTTGATGTTTTATTTACGTCACGTCTTTATCCCTCACGGGGTAGACAAAGCTTACTCCGCCACCTACAACTACCTTCGCCTCTTTGCTAATTTCATGGTGTACGGTGTCTAATTAGACTAAATTGTTGCAATACATGGTGTCTTGGGTTGGTCTACTTTATTTGTTGTTTTATTTACCTACTTCACGTCTTTAGCCAGTGAAAGAGATCCTGTAGGTATATTTGCGGCCTACAACTACATTTACCCGTGCCTCTTCGTTAGTATCACGGTCCATGGTGTCTATTTAGACTAAATTGTTGTACTACATGCTGTCTTGGGTTGATCTACTTTATTTATTGTTTTATTTACCTTATCCCTGAAGGGGTAGACAGAACCTGCTCTTCGCCACACACAACTAGTAGATCTCCCCCACCTCTTTGCTAATGTCACGGTGTACGGTGTCCATTTAGACTACATTGTTGTTATACATGGCTGTCTTGGGTTGGTGACTTTATTTTTTGTTTTATTGCCGTCACGTCTTTATCCCTGATGGGGAGTACAGATCCTGTTCTGCGCCACCTATAACTACGAAAACCCCCACCTCTTTTTTCCTTTTTTTCAACCAATAAATTAGACAATCGTATTAGGTAATGGACAGGATTTAGAAATAATACACACAGATAAGCATTTTTACAGATCATACATATTTATTTATCCATTTCATAGTATAGATATCACACTGGCCCGCCCTTATAAAAATAAATGTGTAATACAATAACGACCCAGTCTGTCGGGCGCTGGAGTGACGGCGCGCTCTTGGACTTCGATATAAAATATTGGCATCGATTCGGATACTAACCTACAACAATTTGGACACTCGCGACGGCGCGGTCACCCCAGCCTTCCGATACTATTGAATTTCTCAAATATCCTTATAGAAGAAAAGTCAGAGATATTCTAAACCATTATAAAGGTCGATATACACAAGATTTAATAATATAATGTTTACATTACAAGAAATTCGCACATATTTGACACACAAAGCGAAGGATATCGTTATAAGAAGACTAAAGTAGCTTTAAAATATTGGTCCGAGACACTGAAGCGAGTTGGTTTCCGCGTTCGCGTTACAGGCTTGCACCAAGCCACCGTACGAGAAAGCTGCTGCCATCTGCCTGCCACTTCTACAACACTAGTACAAAAGCTAACTACGGGACGCAGTTCACCTCACAACCAGCAACGTCACTGGGGCATGGTTTGGTCGGTCGCAGCCGCAGCGCGCACGCGCAGGCCACGCTCTAGCAAAAACGTTCCAAAAGGGTAAAAAGTTTATAAAAATTCTAAAGAGACAAATAAGTGAGGCATGTCGGAGAGCGGCCTGCGGGGCGCGCTCGTTGCTTGAGCAGGAGTAGTGTATATCAGCCTCTCAGATTCACATTATCCGCATGATATGTGTTACATAGATAAACGTTTAAAGTACTGGGTACATATACCTTAACCACACTGTACATTATGGCGGTACGTTACTTACAACCTTACGAAAATAATAGTAGACAAATATATGCTAGGTATATCAAAAGAAATGCAGTGAATATGGGTATCAAAATATTACTCCTAGTACACATCGTGTGAAAGTATGATCGATTAGATATGTGATATTTGTGTGTAAAGATACATAAAAAGCTATAAGTATATGAGACCGTTTACAGTCGTTTGTTTTACAAAAATATGACTTACATCGTAGGTGACATCGACTATGTTGTTTTACTTTAGCCACAAAAATATTTCACAATTTCGACTTAAGCTCGTCCAGTTGAGGCGAGAGCGAGAGGCGGCGTGCCGTGCCACGCGAGTGATGCGCTCAAACAATTTCGACATCTCTTCCTAACTAGAAAATAATTTACAAAACTTCTAAGTATAAAAAATATAAAATAATTGTATATTTAAGCTCAAAATTAAAAAAATAACATGTCATGTATAGGCTGCATAAAAATACCTACCGCAAAACATCTAGCATACCTACTACAAAATATCACACGTAAGGTTTCCTTCGTTCGTTTCAGTTTCAGCTTGAGTGAGTCCGAGATGTGTAGAGTAGATAGAGTGAGCGGAGACGAGCGAGCGCCGAGCGGGGCGCGGGGCCAATTTTAAACATTTACTAATAAAATATTAAAGCTTAACATACATAAAGATTAAGCATCTCTGCACCTTAGATATATAATAGCCATTCAAAATAACTGCAGATTAAAATATCTCATCTTAAAAATAAAGTCTTAAACTATAATTAAAGACTCGTAAGTGTAGAAACAATTCCTAACTTAGGCCAAATTAATGTAATAAAGAAATGAGTAAAATATAAATTCATTGTTATTTCGCTGTCGCATATCGAATGTCATCTTCTTAGATGATAATCATAACAAATAAAATAATGTGTCGGACAAATAAAACTAGACAACACAGTTCGATCGTTAGGTTGGTACTCTAATGCGGTTTGTATGGCTACATTGTGATGTTGGTAATGTCGTGGTTGAGATCGAACGGTGTCGTATCAGACTTATGAATTAGACGAAACATAATGAACATCGTGCAACATAATGTCTGCCGCGCCGGCAGCGGGCGCGGCCAGCGGCGGTGACGAGCGGCTTCAAACTCTAAAATAATCAGTTGGCGGTGGTTTGTCTTGTTCAGTCCTCGCGAGAAACAATTCAGCTAGACTCCTTCTCCTTGTCCTTGGACTCTGCAATGCCACACATACACTTATCTTAACACAATTATTTAATTAAATAATAACTCATCAGTTCGATGTCAGAAGTGGATTTTGGTATCATCAGCATCCCACTTCTGACATTGATACTTGCATTTTTTTTTAAATATCATGCTGAAATATTATAAAGAATTGCCTTGATGCTACAAACCTTGACCGAATTTAAGTTAAGGTTCAAAGACAGGTCATTACACTCCAGGTAGGTTCTAATAGAGTAGCAAGCGGCTCTACTGTTTCATAGGATGCTATGCATTTGCTTAATTAAAAGCGTATAATAAAAAGCTTACATAGTAATATATAATTAACTATGATATAAATTTCTAATAAAATAGCCAATCCCTTGTTTGATTTTATATTAAGCTAAATAAGTAATAAAAAATCAAACAAAGTTCCTAAACACGGAATACGAGTAATTTGGAATTCATAAGTACATGTAATTCCGAATGACTCGTAGTCATAGACCCGATGTTTATGACCAAGCTGACTAAACGATACTAGTGGCCCAGCTTCAGACTTATGTCAGAAGGATGTGCTTACAAAACAGGCTATGTTCGCCAAGAGTGGGTATGTAACTTAATGTATTTTTCGTTTTGCTGTAAATTGCTAATGTAACATTATGGAGTAAATTTAATAGTATGCATGAAAATTTCGTAACCTAGTGTAAACTTGCAAAACTATCACAATATATATTTTAAATATTTGAAGTAAGGTATATAAACGTATTTAATTTGACTATGATTAACCGCTGCCAGTGAAAGCTAGCAGCGAGGGTAAGAATCGTTTGTTTACTTTATAATTCATTTGAGATGGACTCGCCACTCGATATTCGCTCGTCGACGAGGATGGTCGTTTAATAAATTGTTATAGACAGAAAAGTATTGAACATATACCTAATTAAATCTTGAGTATTGTTCCATTTGTTGTTTTTTAGTTTTAAAAGTATCAGAACATATTAGTTTTATTTCGCCTATTAGATAATTTTTCTAAATCCTAACTTATATTTGATGCCATTTCACAAATGATTTATAAGGGGTAAATGTTTGATTTCGCGTTATCAAATGAGAATGGATTGGGCGACATGCCTGATGCTATGAAGTAGAATCGAATAGCAATCAATATCCAGTTTGAATCCTCAGAGCCATCTACTGGCGGACCCGAGAATCATAAACAACTATGGCGTTGTGTGGTACCGTATCTCAACACAAAATAATGATGAAAATAAACTTAAGGTTTTGATTTGGAATTTTTGTTTCTACTGGGTGTATCTATTTTTTTTTTCAAGATTTCAGGATTGATCCTTTCTCACTATACATCCTTCCGTCATTCATTATACATTCTTTCCAAAATAATAAAGCTAACAACCAAAAAAGATTCGTTCGTTAGCAATGATGATAGATGTAAAAATATAAAAAAATACCGATAATATTACCTATATATAACCTACCGACTATTCCTACTTATGCATGTTGCTTATAAAAAGTTATGTCAATCTTCTACAGGAAAAAATCTTATTATTTTAGCCTAGTTTGCGTAACTCAGTAACTATGTTCTTCAATAATTTTGTATTATATACTATACTATATAATATAGGTATGATAAAAGAAACTGCGTCTTTTATGAGATTTATGTATCTATAGATGACATAAACTCCAATATGACACATGTAGCTAGATACTTTATAACAGAAAATAATAATATTTTTTTTCTTCCTAGTAATAATACGTAACATGAATGTTCTTTAGCGTACCGAATCACTTCCATGGCAACATGCAATATATTTCTATACTACACATCAATTTTGTCCTATTTAAAACCTATATAAATATTAGGTCGTACTTGAGTGAGATTAGCATACTACGACTCGGGCTTTACTCACGTAACGTTTTAAAATTCATGTAAACGTATTATTATACTAAGCTACTTTTATCTATGCTCTATATTTTAGCATGTCTTTGAAGAAGCTTTAGCTTTTCTGTGTTGCATGTGTAAAATAAAAACAAACTAAACGAAAGACAATACTGAGATAAATAAAAGCGAAAACTTTATACAAGCATAAATGAAGCTTATGTAAACCACTCTTCTGCTGAGGCCTTCAGTATGCATTTAGTCTGATGCGTGCGTAGTTATCAACTCAAAAATTAAAGCAAAATAAGTTATGAATAAATATTATATCAGGGTTGCCACGATTTGGAGCGAGATGTATTCTATTAAAATATATAAGTATATATAACATTTTCCATATTAAATATTATAGGGTAGAGAGCCCACGAAGAAGGAAGAAACTATACGTATTTTTACTACGGTCGTCATTGAAATGACAATAAAACATTGAATATATTTGCGAAGTTTAGCCCCAGAATCAATAAAGCGTGTAAACAGAGTAATCATCATCATGATGCTCCTAGATGACACTTTATATGAAGGTCTACTAAGCTGCCTTTAGATCTGCTTAATAATTTTACATAAAAAACAAATTGACAAATCAAAGAACTAACGTCGATGGCAACCCTATGGATACGTAGGGAAACAAAAGCGTCTAGGCGTCTACGCATGCCTGGCCACAAGTTCGGGTCTCACCTTCGTCGCTGTTACCGTTAATGAGCGGCTCTTCACCGTTCTTCTCACCATTCTCTTTCTTCTCCTCCTCCTTGGTTTCCTTGTCCTTCTTCTCCTCGGAGCTTTCTTTGGCTGGCTTCTTGTCCTTGCCGGACTTGCCCTTTGCGGGGGTGGCGGGCTTGGGCTTCGGCTCTAGTGACGGATCGAGCACCAGCTTGCCGATGTTCTTGCGGTCGTGCATCTTCTGCATAGCTTCACCGACCTTGGAAAAGGCAATTAAAATATGTTTAACTAGCTGTTACCCGCGGCTTTGCCCGCGCAATTAATAGCCTATGTCCTTCTCGTTACCCTAACCTATGTGTGTGCAAAATTTCATGATGATCGGTTCAGTAGATAGGGCGTGAAAGCATAACAAACAACAAACAAACAAACTCACTTTTACATTTATAATATTAGTTAGGATTTTATTTTATAGGAAAATCCCAATATTAACGCAAACTATTTGACTCATTAACTGGTTTGATGTTAGCTTTTCGTGTTTTTGTTTAGTTTTACATTTGCCAGCGGACCTGAAAATCCTGGTCACGGCACCTAAATTATATTCAGTTTTTTTTTTGTGTGCGTTTTGATTTGTGTGTGTCATCAACACTAGGAAATACTAAGTAGCGTATACTCACGTCTTCCAGTGCCCAGGTGGAGTCCACGAGCGGCTTGACCTTGCCTTCGCCCCACAGCGCGAACACGCTCTCCACGGCGCGGCGCACGTAGTCAGTGCGGCCGTGTTGGAACAGCAGATGCCGCAGGTTCAGGCCCGCTAGGCTCTTGTTCTCGTCGAATAGCTTGATTGGAGACACCTTGTCCACTTGCCACCACTAATAAAATAATATAAAGGTAACTTAACTAGGTCATTAATAACTGTACATATGGGGGAATATTTTGAGTCTAGATAACCTCCTTAACATACACCAAAAAATAGTAAAATATTGCAAAAAATTGACTAGCTTCCAAAATAGACCCAAATAAATTTCAAATTTCATTAAAATAATTAGTTATTAGAGGTGAGCACCCCTAACTAGCAAATTGGCACCAATTAGACTTGAGACAAGAAAGCTGAAAATCCTACTCTAAACAAATTCATTACATTATAGTCGCACCTACTTAGTTATCTACTCAAATTACCTGTTATTTCAATGTAACTTTAGTATTTTCATTCAACCTGAATTATCATATCTTATTTTTCTAAGCAATAACATTTATTAGCGTCTTTTATATTTAACAGAGCATTAACAGTAAATCTCAAAAACGGGCACCAACATGTTGAATTATCATTCGATTTCCTTTTTATAGCAGTGTTGTTCATAGATTTATTATTTGAAATGGAATCAAACAGTAAACGTAGTTCATTATATAATAATAACCCTTAACAGGCCTCCATAATACGTTGATAATACAAGTACCTAACTCATTGAATAAAATATATACATTGTGAATACTACACCTAAGGAAACTCATCCATACTAGTGTGAAGGAATAAATAGATTATAGTAAGTACATAATATATATATATTACTAGCTGTTACCCGCAGCTTCGCCCGCGTGACATATAGCCTATGTCCTTCTCAGTACCCTAACCAATGTGTTTGAAAATTTTCATGATAATCGGTTCAGTAGATGCGTTAAAGCGTAACAAACAACAAACTCACTTTCGCATTTATTATATTAGTTAGGATGACGTCTTAACTATTGTGGGGTAGACAGAGCCATAAGACATAAAACCCAAAAGCCTCGTTTAGCGTGTAAGTTATTCTAAATGCCTTAGATTATATCCATATTCCGAGAATAAAAATAACTAAAATTTACATTGCATTCTTCAAAAACTAAGTAATTATTGCATTTTAATGCATACTATTCTGTACTTACAGTACGTGCAGCACTGATGAAGCTCTTAGTCTCACCGGCCACGATGTTGGATGATCCTGCGATGAGACACCTCGTAAGAAAACTTCTCCACAACCACGGAAATGAGTACGACTATAATAACTTTAATGCAACCTTTTATGCGACTGGGGTGTCTATGCTTAGAAAAATGACGAATTTGACGATTACTACTTTATTGTGAGTAGTTCTACCATAATTCTAATCTAATCTTTGGGACAAGTTTTCATTGAGAAACAATAAATGAAATTAAATTAAATGAAATTTTATTCAAATTTGGATATCATGTATCGCTTTTTGAACGTCATATTTTTTTTTTAATTTTGTGTATACAACACAATAAGTGCAATATACCAAATATTGCACTTATTGTTTCTCAATGAAAACTGTCTGATCTTTTCAGCAATGAATGATCACATTGGCTCGTTGATAAAATTTTGTTGAATTTTCATCCAATTGCATGGGCATGCCAAATTTCATTGGGCGATTGGGCACCGGAAATGGGACAAAGTAAATTTGTATAATTTGATTACAGACAGTCAGACACCAGGTAATTCAAAATACTCTTAATTTGCAGAAGGGAAATCTACTACGTAGATACAAGTAGTCGACTCGACAGAACTCTATGTAAATATACATCTACTTAGATGATAATAATGTACAGTTACTACTCCGGTCTTTAAGTATGTTGGTACATAAATTATTTGAATCTAAATTGTGACTAACTACTTTTTAAAGAAAGTTTACTAAATAGTGGTTTAGCTTACAGAAAATAAAACCGGCCAAGTGCGTGTCAGGCCACGCGCAGTGTAGGGTTCCGTAGTTGCGAATGACAACTTTGAGTTCACACTATTCACACTCGCACTTTACAGTTTAACAACCAACAACATCTAACATAAATCGAAAAATGTTGTTCTTAACCTCACAATATTTTTAAAAGACCTTTTTAACGATACCCCACACGAGGGGTAAATAGAGAAAAAAAAATTACTCCCCCACTTTACTTGTATGGGAGCTACCCTAAAAAAAATGTTTTTTCAAGATTTTATTCTACCACTTTTTTGCCATGATTAATATACACACTCATACCAAATTACAGCTTTCTAGTACTTATAGTCTCTGCGTAAAACCGCGGACGGACAGACAGACAGACATGGCGAAACTATAAGGGTTCCTTGTTTACTACGGAACCCTAAAAAGGGAAAAAAACTTACCATACAGGATGTATCGGCCCATGGGCTTTAGGAGCGAGTATCCACGGTTGCATTCCTCACCACACAGGCAGTCTAGCACGATGTCCAAGCCATCGGGCGACACTCTGCCAAAAAAGAAAAATTTATTAATGGCTAGACTTTAGGCAGGTCATTTCGCTTGGAAGCGCTAAAGATTATTCCAACGTAAATGAAATGTAATTCACATGGCGTAAATGAAATTGTAAAAAGTCAAGTGGAAATGCAAGATTTACAAAATTATATTATGCCATTCTACATTCTGTGTTTACGCAACAAATAAAACTTTTACATACACTTTTACAACATAGTATAAATATACAACAAACGCATCTTAAACATCTCTAAAGTTCTCATTACGGCTCATATAGAAACAATTTCCTCTCCTCAGGCAATAAAAACAGGCCCACCCGACAACGCATGGAAAACATACGAGACGAGACGCGACAGAAACACATTCCTATGCATAACCGCAAGTTTTATAGGCGAAACCATTATACTAGGGATGTGCCCTTCGTACCTAATTCACTTCAAAGCATTTTTATACATCCGAAAATAGTTTACATTCTATTTCAAGCTGCATTACATACATTACGAAGTATCTATTGTAATAAATAACACAGGCATAACATCTCTTACAACAAAGCAATTCTATCTTGTTTCCACCGGGAGTACATATCTGCCGGTGTTTATTTACGTTGAACTTGTGTGGCTCCGCTGTTTACGCGCCGAAGAGCTCACCAGATATAAAAATATCTTTGTCTATTTACAAGAATTAAATGCTGCGGCTGTTACGAACCAGCTGCCCCAAGGAGCGGGTTATAAACCGAACAATTAACGCGCCGCGCGCCCATCTAAAAGGGACCCCTAAGTTGGGACCACGCGCCTAAGCAACGGAAGCTGCGTGAGAAGGGGAAGCTCACGTTTGGCTGGTTGTATTCGTATCAGTCGAGCCCGGCTGACACTGAAATATGTAACAGTAATAACCAGCAATTAACTAAGCTTGGGATCGGGAACAATTTGGTTTATTCGCTGAGAAACGGGAGTGAGCCGTGCATCAAGATAGTTTTATTAATTTGTAGGCGAGCGCAGCGCTCGCGTGCTCGCCGGCTCCGTCCGTGGACGGCCAAACTTATCGGTAACTATTCGTTTCCTTACTACAAGCCACGATAAATTTTAATAACAGGTTGTGAGTTTATCCTTCGTCTATTTATAAACACAAGTCACTGAACCAGGTAACAAATATCAGGAATATTACTTAGACACTAGGTAGTAGTAGGTAATTATGCTAAGTAAGTATTAAAGATAATTTGAGATGGATACCTACCGATACCTATACTGACTTTAAATTCATTGTAATCCGTAAGAAATATGTTACATGTTAAATAAATCTTACAGTTCTGTACAACAGCCCTTCATCACGTTTTTTGCGTAAATATAGCAGGACTTCTTTGATATACTTACTGTTAAAATGAATTTAATTTTTCGGCATTTTTCGTCATTCTAATACGGCCTGTATACGGGAAAAGTTTATTTTAATTTATATGGTCGTAAAATATGGTAATTACTTCCTTGTTCTTTGAAATGAGCTTGAGTTTTTTTTTAGTAGCATTGTTTTATTTATTTTTCAAATACATATGTATTTATTTACTTTATCTGTACGCCTATTATCCTTACCACGGCCTAGTCTTGTATGTAAGTTTGACTCTATCTATCACTTAGCGAATAAATTAGTCACTTTGTGCTGCACAATTGAGATGGAGTTAAAGATAAAGGCGAAATGCACTCCATCGATGGCATTGAAATATTTTAAAAGTTGCAGGTACCAACTGTACCGACCGTGCACTTGAAAATATACCGCTCCTTCAAAACAAACATTGCAAAACAGGTGAAAAAAATATAAATATCCAATTAGGAAGGAAAACAAAGCAGATATAAAACGAGGAATTCTGATCAGCGTGTGAAACATAAACAACGATATTAGCGGCGAAGGGCCGAGTGGGCGGCGTATTTTTAGCGCTCGGGGTATTATGATTTCTTTTATAGGAATTTAAACGATCGCAAGTCGCAATTATTTTTATTATTTACTTACATCGTTAATGATGATTTAAATCTCTCCTTTGTAGCATTTTTTGCTATAAACAACAATAATGAAAAAGATATTGAGGTATGAAAACCGAGAAGGAAAACTAGAGTTAGTACCTAACTATCTACTAACAAAAGTACTATCTATATCAGCCTACACGATGAATTTATTGTAATAAGTAGTAAATGTTTCAATACCCTTTACAATAAAAATAAAACAGTTCAGCTTTTTCAAGCATATTCCGTATCAGACAAATAACATCGATCAATATTTAACCAACAATATTTGTATTGTATTCCAAACACTTGAACCGAGTACACCTGCTGGACGTTATGTAGATACAAGAAATTATGCCAGGAAATCCAGTTTAAAGCGCAAAAAAAACTACAAACATCATAAATAATAAGCAGTTTGGTATGCCTATGTTGAGCAGGAGTCTTCCTTGAATTCAAAGTCAGAAAAAAAATGCGGTGTGTACCTATAATTATCAGTGAGATAGGAAGGAAGATAAGCCATCTTACGTGTTTTATATTTAGTTTCATTTTTATACGACTGCCTAGAAAGAAGTCTATTGCTTTCAAATTTATGTAAGTATGTAGATAAATACGAAAGTATGTATGTGTATATGAGTTTCTTTTTAGCACCCTAACATATAACTATATAAACTAACCTCAACGATTAAAAATCCTTTCCTTTTTCTTACCTGTCTGCCAAGGCAATAGGGTTTGAAATTTTTAGTTTCCCGTATCCGAAGGTAAAAAACGGGACCTTATTCATGAGACTTCACTGTCCGTCAGGCTTGAGATCCATTGTCTCATGAAGAAGCAAATAGTGATCGTGATATTTCATTTTGATTGAGCCGAAAACTCTGTATTTATTAACTCTTGGTATTACGTTGTGTGTGCAGCTCTGCGCAAAAATGCATTGTTTAACTATTTTGTCTGTTATTCCGGAAAAATTCTAGTAGGTAAATACCTAGTTATGCAGAACCCTAATGTAAACCTCTACAGATCTCTCAGATCTCCTCCCACTATTACAATATCTTTACATTCTAATCTAATAGATCAAATGAATCATCATGTTCAATAACTTCGTAACAAAGATGCTGACCTCAATACCTATATTATGCCATTGTTCCAAACCGCGACCTTAAGGATGCGCTAGTCGGGAACTCGAACTCGTCAGCGCACGTGGCTAAAATGCGTGCTATTTCGCTGAGAAAGGGTTAAACTCGGTTTTGAACAGTGCGGAACTATTTACACTGATGTATAAGCACATCGGAACAACAGTCTAGTGTGTGCAAACACAAATATTGTTGAAAATCTAAATCTTCGTCGTCTAAAAATTTGCGAGTATGCGTTTGGGAGAAGTGTTCTTGTGATAAAACAGCTGAATGTTTTTATTAAAAGTAAAATGATTTATATTTTTTAATAACCAAACTATGCTTGTATGAATTTTGTTTTAGAGATTTTTTACTCCTTCCGGTATTTAATTGTGCCCAAAGATGCGTTAAAATTACGTGTTAAAACGGAATGTTTTGAGACTCATAATTTTTAAAGTACTTATAATTTTACAATTATGATTCGATACAAGCATAGATAACGACAAAACAAATCGATAGAATTAAAAACTTTAAACAGACGATACCGAACAACGGAGTCATCACCCTACAGAATTTGTATGGCGAAACACCTGACTAGCGCACCCTTAAATTGAATTCCTATTGATCATGATTTCCCAAAAACTCTCGTTTTTTTAGGGTTCCGTAGTAAACTAGGAACCCTTATAGTTTCGCCATGTCTGTCTGTCTGTCTGTCTGTCTGTCTGTCTGTCTGTCTGTCTGTCCGTCCGCGGTTTTACTCAGAGACTATAAGTACTAGAAAGCTGTAATTTGGTATGAGTGTGTATATTAATCATGGCAAAAAAGTCGTAGAAAAAAACCTTGAAAAAATATTTTTTTTTGGGTAGCTCCCATACAAGTAAAGTGGGGGAGTATTTTTTTTTCTCTATTTACCCATCGTGTGGGGTATCGTTAAAAAGGTCTTTCAAAAATATTGTGAGGTTAAGAACACCATTTTTCGATTTAGGGATCCGTTTCCGAAATATTTGGTTTTAAAGTGCAAAATTTTGTTAGAGGTACGTGTCCCCCCCCTCTATCTGCTAAACGGTTATATATGGATACGTGAAAAAAATTACAGCAATAGTATATATACTGAAGTTGAAAGGAAAACTATCAGAGCTGGGTACTAAGTGCAAACTAAAAAGTTATAGGCAACCAACTTTTAAAATGTACTGGAAAATGTAAAATTCATACAATCTTCATTGTTAGATGTTTTTGGTCGTTAGACTGTGAGGTGTGAGTGTAAACAGTGTGAACTCAAAGTTGTCATTCGCAACTACGGAACCCTACACTGCGCGTGGCCCGACACGCACTTGGCCGGTTTTTTTTTATGGCAGCACTGAGACTTCAATTCCAATATGCTGTTATTGGTTCAGAAGCGTCATTTCAGATGCCACTTAATATAACCTACTAAACCTAATAAAACCTTCATTTAACTGGTAATGAAATCTAAAAACTTACTTCCTGACTTCGCTGGTGTAGTCGCTGCCCCTCTCCAGCAGATGGTCGATGTTGTTGTTGTTGGCCTTCAGCGCCTCATGCTTGCTCTTCGAGCAGACCCCGAACACGGTGACGTTCTCGACGGTCTTCGCAAGCTGAGCAACGGCTTGACCCTGGACGAAATTACAACAAACTCAATATTACACTTTCTGTTAATATTAAGGTATATTATCTGCCATGCTAGACTTGGTAAAAAGAAAAACTAATTTATTTTCCACGCTTGAAAATTTATTTATTATTTAAAACCTTATTTTTACCAAATAAAATGGTATCATTCCACCAGTCAACCTTCAGGATAAATGGGGTAGAAGTTTTTAATTGGACTTTTTTTCTTAAATAAATTAGTTAGAGATCGATTTAATATCCTCCAGCAGGGCTTTTCATAGTCGTAAAGCT
The DNA here is from genome assembly GCA_963082605.1 of Rhodophaea formosa. NCBI lineage: Eukaryota > Metazoa > Arthropoda > Insecta > Lepidoptera > Pyralidae > Rhodophaea > Rhodophaea formosa. The sequence continues at coordinate 6,679,216 of OY720220.1, read as the reverse complement.
TGAAGAGTGAAGGACTTGGACATTTATTCAGAGCGGAACACAGTAATATAAAGCTGAAGAGAATTATTAGATCATAGGGCACGTTATGAGATTCAGATAAATACCGGAATAGGTACTCTTCAAGTACGCAAAAGGGTTATTCACAAAAGAAAAGATACAAACTAGTCTTTGCTGTCTGCGTATACGAATAGAAAAAAGATACGTGACCGTGAATGCCGATTGATGAGGAATTATATCAACAAGCGATGCAACTAGCAACTAATCACTACTTCAATTTATTTCCCCGTTTCCACGCCTTCCATCACACTTAACGTATTAGTCTTTTGTTCTGACGCTCCTAGGTTTAGCCAAGGTAGGTCCTCAGTTTATCCAATAAGAATGAAAGCTGTGGTAAAAATCTATGTATTTACAATGGATATACCTGATAACAGATTGTCAATACATCATCAATCACCGCCTATGGATAACATTACTAACAGTGTCGCCATGCGTTACTGACGTAACGCGTAAACGTGTATAATCACTCAATGTCTAGTAACGTTTTTGTGTCTTCTGATCTTTTAAATCCGAACAAAACATAGTTCACATAGAAAACTTATTGTAGTTATCTATGTTAACTATGTTTTGTTTACTACTTGCTGTTGTAAACTACTTGTTGTTGTTGTAAACTTTACTACTTGTTGTTGTAACTACTTATTTGAGAAAGATCATCATACATATGATATTCGCTCTTCGAGCAGCTTCCAAATCCTAACATGGAGTCATTCAGTTATAAGTTGTGGATAGGCTTCGCCAGCTGCGCTATGGCTTGACCCTGGACGCGATCGAAATCTTAATGAGTTAACGGCTTGAATACTTTAGATATAGGGCTCGTTCACACAGTATGAAGCGAATGCAAGTAGAGCAGCATGGCTTCATCTGATGCACACCGTCATGCCAGCGCCCGTGCGGTAACAAAAGATGTTCTAGCGCCATCAAATATTCAAAGTTACTCAATTTCGTAAGTTAGTATATTTGTATTCGTGTCGTGGTGTTAGTACTGAGTGCATTTATTTTGAAAAACAGTGTAAATGTCAATTGTATTCTCGAAACAGCGACACGCTGTTACGAGTATAACATATTATTTGACGGTGCTTTTTAGTATTTTTGAGATTTTATTACTCGAGATTATATTATTTTGCGACTATAGGTGACTAAATTTTATTTCGATATCCCAATATAGCCCCGCATTACTGCGATGCGTTGCATTCAGATATGTATGAATGAACAGACCCTAACTTGGAGACTTGGAGGACATAACATTGAGATGATATCTTAATGTTAGGAATGATTAGACGTGACATGCACCTGCGACACATTCCTGTTCATTTGCTTTATTAATTATTATGTTCTTTGTCATTTCGTCACTCTAGCTTGGACATGTGATGCACGCTTCTATGATCCATATGGACTTTTATATCTAAAACGTGAGATACGATTAAGAACAAAGATTTCAAACTAATAAATTAACTACGAAGACCTCCCATACTTTTTAGATATATAAATTCTCTAGTTAGGTACCTAAGTGAGATTTTTTAAGCCACTATTTATGTGTGTGACGTCTGTCTGTGGAACTGGAGCATTTAAAGGAGTGAACCGATTTGTATGCGTATTTTTATTGATGTGATGGTTATTTGACAAATTTTATTAAAATAGTATCAGCAGTTTTAAAGAGATTGCTTCAAATCATTAACTTTATATGTATTAACTTATCCTGACAAGTGATTGCAGTGGCGAAAAGTCGGGCGCCGATTATATGACCAATGAAAGAATATCCAGATTTTTTAAATTGTTACATTATGATATGTAGGTATGTTTTACTCTATGGTAACAACTATCTTTTCTACCAGTTTCATCATCATCAGGTCCTTTTTAGTCTCCACTTCAGGAGCCTCTCTGAACTACCAGAGCCATAATCAGCCAGGGCAGTCAGAGGATATGGCCTACACTCTTCACGCTGGCTAGACGGGTTGGAGAGGTCTCTTTGATGTTTATAAGCTTTGTTGAGCTTGTATTTCCTAAGTCGCCTTCTACGACATCCACGGGAAGACTTGGAGTGGTCCTATTCTACTCTGCCGGGAACCACACGGCGACCTATACTCCCTGTATATTCATAAATATACAAGAACTATTATAGGTAGAAGATGGTCAGGGATCATATTTAAATGTCTGTCCGGTGGTTGATATATGGCATCGGGTAGATAACCCCAAATACCTTTATCCCGTTTCTACAGTTCAACAAACTCCCTCGCTTACACCAGTTTAATTTAAACTTTATTGTTTTAAACAAAACCAATAAGTTAGATATGTAAAATTATAACTCATAATTTATTAAATAAAAGCTTTATTATTTATGAGAGATTACAAAAGGAACCGAAAAATAAACACCATAGGTATATTGCAAGCTAACAAGCCCTAAATTACTTCATTGATTACGGTCTGGCAATGCGATCAGGCTTATTTGCATGGCTACTAAAATAATTGGATCGACCGCGCCTGTCCGTCCCCATTTTTATTCTCCAGTTACATTGTTAGTGACGTAACTCGGAAGAACGGCTGCCATAACAGTCTCACCCAATTCAGCGAGACAATTAGACAGCTCATTACATTGTTTGCCCCGCTATTACAGCTATCTAAGAAACGCTTCTAAGGCGCTTAAATAAACTAAATATACACTTAAGGGCAATTGTAGGGTCAATGCTACTGCCAGTATTTTTAGCTTTGTTACACATTTGCTGGCCTCATCATTGGATGAGCTTATGAGCTAAATGTATATCTTATTTCGATTTATTATATCAAATCATGATTGGTAAACTTGGACTTTTACCAAATATTATGGGAACTGTTCAAAGAATTATGACTTTTTCGATTACACAAAATAAATATCTATGCTTTGGAAGGAAATAATGACTGAGAATAAACGCAATTGTTAATCATTTTATTTTTCATTCAGTCGATAAACATAAATTGGAACAACACCAGAATGTTAATTAAACTTATTAATCACTTATTTTCATTGTCCTGATTATTATAATTATAACTTGCACTCGACGACCTTAACTTATTATAGCAAAGATAAATGAGCCATTAATAAAACATTTTGATAAAATAATTTTATACCAAGAATTGTCTTGGTATAAAATTATTTTATCACTTTACAAATAAGCAAATATTGTAGAGAACTTACCACACCACCACCAGCGGAGTGCACCAGCAGGCTCTTGCCAGGCGTAAGGTTGGCCATCTCGAAGAGCAGCAGATACGCTACCAGGTAGTTGGTGGTGACGGCCACGGCATCCAACGCGCTCATGCCCGATGGCAGCGCGTACACGTACTGGGCGGGCACAGACACCAGCTCGGCCCAGGCTTTGTACTCCGGGAGGGCCACGACTTGGTCGCCAACCTAGCAAAATAGAAATAAGTTTTAGGAAATATTTTCATCATCAGGGATATAACAGAGATTCTAGATCTATCTGTAGATACATTTAAGAACAGTGTGCACATTGGTGTACCTCTAGCATCTCTCAGTCCTACCTAAGTCGTCATTTGACTTCCGTAGACTATGCATCTTCTCATTTATTCTAGATTTCCAAGCGCATCCAGGGAATGGGCTTGAGGAATCATGTCAATAGGCGTTGCGGCTAGCAACCCATTACTATTTTGATTCCGTTTTCCACCTACAAGCCCACCAATATGCTAAACGTGGCCTTTAGGTTTTATAGACCTGGGCTCTGTCTACCCCGCATAAGAAAAAGACGCGATTGTATGTATGTTAAATATATCTTCTATAATATTTATATCAGGCAAAACATCCTGCTTAACAGAATATTTGGATCCGTAAATATTAGCAAAATGTTAGAGTTAATTAATTTCAAGTCCTTTCGATTTATTTCTATTGCGGAAGAGGATAGCGTGCAGATATGCTTTTTTGATGATATAAACTAAATAGTTTATAGGTACTTATAGCAGTTATAGCTTTGCCATTACCCGCTATGTTTCGGAAACGAAGACCTGCTAACACTGTGCTAGATACAAAGTTACAATCAGGCAATCATTAAATTGCTAGAATCCGAATCCAATGCATTATCGCCAGGAAGTAAATTTAGATTACGTCTAGCAAAGGAAATGTTAAAAATATCGATGAAAAAAAATATCCTGTATTTGTACTAGAAAAGTTTTGTAACAGAATTGTCGTTTCACTTCTCGCCTTGAACAATTTATAGACAGTAAAATTAAGTAAAGATAAAAAAGATGAATAACATTTATTGAAAAAAAATGTTACAAGCTTTATTAATGGGCGGTTCATAACGTAAAGTGCTCTCTAATCAAATGAACCTAAACACAGGGGTTTTCTTCTTGAATTGAAAAGTGCATATATCCACCGCCATCATTAGATCAGGTCTTTGTTATCCAATTTACATAAGTATAATTTTCAGCACAAACGGGTCGGTTGATAAGACTTTTTAAATTATTCACTCCAATTTGCTGATCAGCAAAGAAAATTGGAGAAACTAATTTAAAATATCGGTATATCGTAGTGCCTTCCACAACTTTGCACCAAAAATAAAGTATAAATAAGAAGACATAATTGACTATAAAATACAAGAGAAATTGTATGCATCAACAGAGCATGCTACCATCACTGATTTGCTAAGTAAGTCACATTAAAGAAAGTATTACATATAATTATGTAAGATAAAGGCCAGATTTATGCGGATAATTATCATTTCAGACGCAAGAAATCCAATGCTGAACATGACCTCTCCCAAAGATTTCTTACATGCTACTTTGGTCAGGTCGTCCGACCATTACCATTGGAACACTGTGCGATAACTGCAAGTATTGTGAACCAATCAATATTTAATGATTCTAGTTTTTTTTTATTAGATATCGTTTCTAATAAAAAAGGCAAGGATAATTATGAACGAGGCAGGGTGCGCCTGAATCTGAGTCGTGACTTGCGGCAGACTGCCATTGAATGGGACGGTTAAATCCTACCCTGCCTCGTAATTGCTGATTTAGATCAAGACATGGTCAAACTTAGTAAGTAAAAAATTAACTATTCAAACTGAAATAGGACCACGTTGTTTTTATTTTTTGTAAGAGGATAAAAATTCTTTTTTTCATTTACAACTAAAATAAACCATTACATACCACCATACCAACCACCAAACCAACAAAAGTTATAAACCATTACATATATTTTAATATTTAAGTAAATATATATTATAATTCTCAGAAAATATACCACAATTTTAGGTGCCGTGAGTAGGATTTCGGTTACAGCTAAAATTATTTGCTTCTTCCAGTCTACGATGCATAATATACTTAACTATATAGATTCTTATTTTGAAAAACGGATCATAAATTCAACTTATTTGCTATTGATGGTATACTCATTACCTTGAAATTGGTCACTCCCTCGCCAACGGCCTCGATCTCGCCAGCGCATTCGAACCCGAGGATGAATGGGGTCTTGGGGGGAGAGTCGATAGCACCCTGCCGCACGATCAAGTCTTGGAAGTTTAGCCCGCTGCAACAAACGTAATAAGATTGAATTACTGTAGAGTAATTATATCACTTTGAGGTACCTAAGTCATCTTCAGGTCTGTTTTAGTCTCCACTGCAGGAACACAACCCACTTTGTACTACCAGAGCCATACATAAGCCAGAGTAGACAGAGGTTTTGGCCTACACTCTCCACGCTGGCAAGACGTGTTGGAGAGGTCTCTTTGGTGTTCATAAGCTTTGGTTAGCTTGTGTTTTCTAAGTCGCCTTGTAGGACATCCACGGGAAGACAAGTACTTGAGGTAAGTAATATTTACTAAATCAACACATTGTTAGAGAAAGTGTGCAAAGCATGAGACGAAAAATTTTTTTTTTTAAATCTATGGTGCAACGCAAAGATTTAAAAAAAAAATTTCGTTTCTCGTGCAACGCTAAATACTCGTATGTATTGACATTTACAGCAAGTAATATAATAAAATGCCTAGTATCCTGTCTATGTAATTGTACAAAATGTTAAATAAAATGTGCGTTACTAATTTCTTTAAAAAAAACATACGTTGCAGATGTTTACGTTCATGCATGATCTTACATTTTTATTATCAGGATAATAAACAACCGAAACACAACTTCTATTACGTACGTAACTAAGGCTAAGGATGTCTAAGAACCAAGACAATCTAAGTTAATAAATTTAGAATACTTTTTATACATGATCGAATTAAGATACTCATGGTAACATAATACATTTCGATAACAATCTCAATAAACCCGGCCTATTGCGAGTTGAACTTCCATGGAGAGGGTTCCGCACAATGAAGTCAAAAGTTTTTATTCCATCAGTGAGATGTGAGTTTACTATACTAGCGTTATCTAGAGTTTTAGTGAACTATTTTCCGTTGAGTGTATCACTTTATTTCCAATAGAATAGAATTCCAATAGGTTTTTCTGTAATCTACAAATCAAAAAGAAATCTAGTTTTTCAGAATTTTTGTCTTCGTTCATGAATAAAAGCAAAACTTTTATTTTGCAATAATAACAAAAATATATTTGAGATCCTTTTGAGATCCTCATAACGAGAACGATCCTATAGGGGTTCCTAAATGTTCCATTTTAAAAAAAATTGCACGGATCCCTAAAAACCTTCTATAGTTTCATTAATCATCCACCTAAAAATAACTACCGATAAAACTAGATCTTTATGACATCAAGACCAGATCATTACATCGATCAGCGTCTCATCAAATGACTCGTGTCGAATCGATTTATCTATCGAAAATAATTTCGCGGCCCGATTATGTTCGCTAGTCGCTAATTTATCTTCATAGAAAAACTGTATAGCTAGCCTCCTGCTACAATTTTATTAATTACCGCCATCCTTCGACTCGATAAGTCGAGTTTATTAAACTGGATGCGTAATTATTATGGTGGGGTTAGGAATGCGGCAGTCATTTGTTTGACGCGTTGTACGGACGCATGGGCAGCATAAAGAATCTCATATTTAAATATTAAACACCGAGTATCATGTACCAATCAACGTCATTATGTATGGTGCCCGCGATATGGTCGTACGATGCTTGCCATTGTTACGCTATAGGCCCTTGCACTAAGAAAGGGTTTGATAATGTGAGTTAATTTGAAACATTAGTCAATTCATTTTGAACTCATTTTTAGGGTTCCGTAGTAAACAAGGAACCCTTATAGTTTCGCCATGTCTGACTGTCTGTCTGTCTGTCTGTCTGTCTGTCCATCCGCGGTTTTACGCAGAGACTATAAGTACTAGAAAGCTGTAATTTGGTATGGGTATGTATATTAATCATGGCAAAAAAGTGGTAGAATAAAATCTTGAAAAAAAATTTTTTTTTGAGTAGCTCCCATACAAGTAAAGTGGAAGAGTAATTTTTTTTTCTATTTACCCATCGTGTGGGGTATCGTTAAATAGGTCTTTCAAAAATATTGTGAGGTTGAGTACACCATTTTTCAATTTAGGGATCCGTACTAAGTACAAACTAAAAAGTGATAGGCAACCAACTTATAAACTGTAAAATTTCATACTATTTTCATTGTTAAATGTTTTTGCTCGTTAAACTGTAAGGTGCGAGTGTGAATAGTGTGAACTCAAAGTTTTCATTCGCAAGTACGGAACCCTACACTGCGCGTGGCCCGACACGCACTTGGCCGGTTTTTATTATATAATATTGAACATATCAAACCATACGTTAGGCATTTCATACCCGAATGAAACACTCTTCGCATGCATGTGAGAATGCATGTTGATTTTAAAATTAATGAAACGAAAGATCAGATGAATATATATTTGATCGTCACTTTAAAATACATTGCGGTTTTCGTATGATTGTCAATATTTAAGATAATATATATACATAAACCGTAATGGATGTTGAAGTGACCATCAAAAGCTGGCGAGTTGCCCTGCAGATTTTCCTAGGTCCTGCTTTCATTAGAAATTACAATGAAAGTTTAGCAGGAAGTACAAAAACTGTATTATTTTTATTACATAGTCTAACGGCCATATGTTCCCAAAAGTCGGTTTCGGTTTTATTTCGCATTAAAAGGCTGAGTTTTACGAGGTCGCGCCGCTGCCCATCTGGACGAATCGATATGAATATTCAATGGAATGAGCCATAAAGATAGAGCCGATGTGAACATGAAAGAACAGATCCCGTACTTACAACCTCAACATTTACGACTCTATTCACTGGAATCTAGTAGCGCTTGTAGTAAATTTTGAACTATGAATAATTTACTATGCAACAAAATGATAAGACGAAATGCACATTTAATGGATATATTGGATATCTCACATTGTATTTATTTACATTTGAAAGAAACCTATAAAGTTCGATAACTGTGAAACTTACGACTTGGACAAAATTCAGTAAACTCTTCCTTTCATTACATGTTAGTAGATACTGAAAGAAAGAAAGAAAGATAAATACATAGAACTAGGTGGAAAACGGAAGGGGAGGCTTTTGCCCAGCAGTGGGACCTATAGCTACAAAAAAATATTTTTTACTGCTTGATGCATCATCAAAATTTAGTAACCAACTGCCTACTTATTAGTTTGTTGGATAGGCAAGTAGGTATATTTTTATTGTTCATATTACAATAGGTGATGCAATGAATAATGAACTAGAATCAAGTAATTAGGTAGGTAAACATAGTGCTAGTATGTAAATGGGTACGTGCGCGCCGTACTAACCGCCGCGCCGGGCGTCCACCCATGTAATCGATATTTCGCGATTGTCTCCCTCCGAAGTAGCAGCATAACAATCTAGACTGTATTTGTCGTCAGCAACACACAATAGCTTCTGGACGGATGCAAACTTTAACTATTATTCATGTTAACATTCTATGCTATAGTCTAGAAAATAAAATCTTAGTAGGTATCAGCTGCTTCTTTATTCGCGCAGATCGTAAAGGCTTATCGAGGATGAGAATCTAAGGAATTATTTCAATCAATAGGAGTTGCGACTTACAAGTTACATAGAACCCATCACTATTTTGATTCTGTTTTCCACCTTCAAGCCCACCACTACGCTTAATTTGAGTTTGGTCCTTAGCTCAGTCATATTTCGTAATATTTATCCATTTTTATTACAGGCTCTTTTTACTTTTCACTACATAATAAATCGTCCAGTTCTAGAATAATTATTTCCAATTTGATCACAAAAATAGAATGAGTCAGTTTTTATGAACAAACACCAAAACAAGTTTTTGGTTTGGGTCCCTCGTTTTCTGGTGATTAGCTTCTTTTATTATTTGGAATGAAATCGATACACGCACACGAATTTTGATAAAACCGCAGCCTGCTGCTCTACTGTTGCACAGATCACGCAATAGTAATTAGAAAGCTTATATTTAATAATTAGAAAGCTTATATTTAATAATTAAAAAGCTTATATTTTTTTTTATAAAATATAAGCTTTTTTTTACTGAATAACTTACACATACGCACATACTTGTAAAATACTTAGTAGGTAGATAGTTTTTTTTTTTTTTTTTGAGAGAAATAATAAATTTTTTGACGATTGTGGATTTGTAGAAAGTTAATCCCCAAATGTAATTTTATCGAAAAATTTGTTATTAAAAGTAAAATAGTACGAAACAGAACCATTACCTAATTTTATATCGACTGATATAAATATTTGCAATCATCCAATACCGATTTAATGTGAGTTTACGTTAATATCTTTCGAAATAATTGTTAGTACATATATAGCTTTATAACTTGGGATAAAAAATAGGGTGCATTTATCCAACTTGACGTCTCAGTATAATTTATTATCACAGTTGATATATCCGACAATGATTAATGGTCATATTCTCTTATTCTATTAGCCACTCACTACCCTTAAAACTACTGTGTATCACCCCTCAACCATGTCCATCCTCAGGGTTAGGATAAAAAATATCTTTATATTTAACTAGCTGTGACCGCGACTTCGTCCGCGTAAAAATGGCCTATGTCTTTTCTCAAGCTATATAACTATCTGTGTTCCAAAAATATTAGTACAGATTTTAAGGACTTTTTCATTATCTGGTGCAAACATCAAAGCATGCCAACCCTGTCTACAAAATACAAGAAACTTCAAGAGGCAGATTACATGGTTAACCGCGGAAAGTAATAATGCATGTCCCATGGTGCGCATTCCGGGCAAATACCACTCGCACAAGTACTAAACACGGAAATGCCATCGAGTTAAGCTAAAACAACGCCCAAAATACCCACCTTAATGCAACAAACAGCGCTGAACACATGGTAAGCTATAGAGTTTCGCGGTGCATATGAACATCTCAAGTTAATTGCAGTTTACAATGATATTTTGCTGTAACGAAAACGTTATTACTACTTTTTTAGTATATCTACTTGTATATAAAGGCAGCTGTTACTGCCTGAATGATCTATCAAGACACAGTTCAAACCACTAAACGAACGCACTGAAACTTAAGAAAGGATTTTCCAAGATTCAACAAGTGAAGTGGGGAGAACAGAGGTCCAAACTTTGTATTTAACGTCATTTGACGCATTACAACAATATTTACTAAATTATAAACGTGAGATTTAGACGTTTACGAAAAAAAACCACCTAATTAGTTCCCAGCTCTATTCAAAAATTAAAAATAGGTACGTTTCGTGGAATAAAATGTTAACATTTAAAATTTGTATCGTAAGCGCAACTAAAAGGTGCGCTCTGAGGAATAATTTAGGTGCGTTTCATTAGGTGCGCTTCAAAATGGTTGCGCTACGCGGAATACCCCAAAATTCATCGTGGTGCCACTTCAGTGACTTTACAATACAAACCCAGTTTGAAGTATGTTTACGATTAAATCACGATTCGACACTAATGGAGAATTTCGGGGTTAATCCACGTAAACAAACGGAATCAACGCGCGTGCCCACTTTGTAGGCAGACGGAAATAATCACAATTGTGTTTAGCGGCAATTTACAACATGTGCCTTGCGCAACTAGGCCTACAAGTGCCTTTTATTCATAGACGCTAAATTCCTATGAAATACCGAACTATTCGTAAGAAGCGTGAATCAGTCAGATTGCTCTTATTTGCCGACTAATTTATACCAACTTCCTGTACATAAATCTATGAATCACGTCCATTCTGTTATATTGCGTTTTAATTGTTTACTTATTTGTCAATTATTGAGCTAACATAGGAGGGGCGAGTCGTGATGGGCGAGTGGAGTCGCCGCGAGGGGCAAGACACGTCAACGCTGATATTTAATACTTTCCGAGGCCTGTAATTCTGAATAATTACAGCGGCATGGGAATGGGAGCGCTACAGTCGCCGTCACAGTGTCCCCAGGCCCGCATACGTTTTATTGGATAAATTGGGCGCGGGCGCTATCGTTTTATTATGAAAAAAGCTTTGTCCTACATTATCGAGGATCGCTCCGGGACCATATCGGCGGGGAGGAATGTTAATCCGTGATAATCTCCGGCCCCTCGTATCGAATTTTACGCACGCTACCTGACCGATTATTCAACAGACTTGAATGGCTTCCTTCAACAATAGTTCGTTACGCGCACGTCCTGAGCAGGTAACGTTATTTTTGTTATTTAACCGTAAAGTGATCCGAATTATTATGACATAATATCGCCCTATGAAAAATCATTTAGATCGATTTTAAGTTTTGAGAAAGCTAGATCTTACTTAGATATAGATAAATAAAAATACATGACGGGTAGTGTTCGATACGTGGTATCTGGAATTTAAAGACCGCCTATTTAAATCGATAAGCCAACTAGTTCCCTAGAGGCCGCCAACTCATGCCCGAATAAAGTCGTCAACCCTGCCCTTCTTCGACTATCTTAATTACCAACCATTTTCAAGAAACTTGTTGATAAGCGCGTCACCACGAATACACAGTCTAAATTTATTTTAGTCACTTCTTCCTAAGATTTAAGTTCGTTAGGTAGGACTACGAAGAAAATCTCTAGGCCTACTAAAAAAAAAAAGAAAATCTGTCATAGTTTAAGCAACATTTACATTGAAATTGCTGATAAGCCAATAATCACAAGACTTTCGCTTCCTAATGGATTAACAACATTTTGTCGAACATTTTAGGTGGGGTCGGTCGGTCCTGAGACGAAATCGCACCCTCACGTAATCATCGTCAGAAACTAATGCGATTAATTCGGTCCGTAGTAAGTACAATTTCTATTCACGCAATCCGAATAACTTTCCGGTTTAGTAAGCAGCAGCCGAATGATACGCCGAGAATAATTTTGAATAAATTATATTCTTGGGTGCTGCAGATCGCACCCTCACGTGTGTATTAACAATTTACAGTCGGACATTTAAAATGAGCGATTGAATGAGTGAGCACCCCAGTTCGGGGTAATTTTAAATTGCAGCGGGGTAGGACGGCCGGCGCGTCGCAATGGCGCGGCGTCGCGACGCCGATGACGAGGCGTTAGCAGCCCTAGGCGGCCTGCAGCGGGGTTAATGCCTAGTTAGGTACAGGTCAAGCACCGGCGAGGTGAGCAATCAGACTATGCGACGGCGACTGTCGATAAAAATCGACGGAAGTTACAGCCTGACTATACTTTTGAATAGCTGGTAGACATGAAAGACCTTACTGCGACGTAATAACATGGCTACATCACTTTGTGAAACAGTGGTGCAATGTTTTGTTTACCAGCCGCAAAATTCGTGCCGCGTTGAGCTCTGTCTGAGGAACTTGCACAAGTCGCCGGGCGTCACGTTCCAGTGCGTTTCAGCGAAATCATCAACGACGCGCACCTTACTTATAAACATCAGTCAAATGAATGGCCGTACTTTCGCTTTCGAGATATATTGCCTTGCGTCCACAACGGGATTGGTCTTTCACGCACGCATATACCCTGAGAAAACAAGATTAAATTCGGAATACTTATTTCTCTTTAAACTAATTTCTTACTGTTTTTCGAACATTGTTCCGGTGGCGCTATCGCGAGTATTTGAATTCTTTTTGAATCCTCGGAATTCGATATTTTGACGGCACCTTACATGATTTGGCAGCTCTCGTCCGAGTCTCTCTTTATATGTCCAGGCTCCTTTCCTACATTTTGTAAGAACGGTATATTCTGTTTGATCGGATATCTGGGAGTTCTGTAACCTTTTGGTTTTAAAGATAAATCTTAAAAATAGTATCTACTTACTTTAATAAAATGTACCTTGGTCGCGGTTATTTTTTCAGAAATGTTTCCCAAAAACGGGAATAATCACCTTCTAAAATTCAAATTAATAGCGCCCTAACTACTAAATAAAAGGATAATGATATACTAACAAAAACAATTTAAAGTGGTTCGGAGAATTCGAGTTGGAGGCGAAGTTTATCTATTCTCGAGCACGACCGCGTCTGTATGAAGGCGATTGTAATGCAGCGAGTGTTCCACGATATAACTTAAAGCTCTTGTTCCGTTTCGACGGCTCCTGTTTCATGTTAGTGTCGTCTGCTTCGTACGTTGGAGCTATTACTTTCTAACTGCTCACAAACTTCAAATAAAACTTATTATCTTCAATAAAATTTAGTCACTAAACCGACTTACTTAATATTCAGTAAACGCGTCCGATAATATTACAACTCTGTTTAGGACAGCGCTTCCGCATTTGCGTAAACACTCCTAAAATATCAATAAGTGCCTCGGCTTATTGGAAGCCCGTAATAACGACGAAGTAATTTAAGGAGAAAGCCATGCTGAAACGAATTTCTGAAACATTCGTAATCCGCACTAATTGGGTCCAATTAAGCGGCAAAGTTAATGAAAAGGCCTTGAAACTCGGTTGAAATCAGCGAGCTACTTGTTCGCTCAAGACAAAGTAAAACTGAACTCGGAAATATGTCAAGTATGAGTTCATCCCGTGAAACAGTGCATGACAAAATTAATGACAGTTATTTTTATGTTGCTCGACAAAACGTTCCCATGTCCTGCAATTTACAAGAGGGGAAGTTTCCCATTGTTCGAGAGAGGATTTACAGAAATAAAACTTGCTATGATTAAAAGTTATTTATACGTTACTCCACTTAACAAAACACCATTTTCAGATATTGAACGGAATGGTGTCTAACTGTGAAGTGAAGGAGACAGCGTGATTTATATGAAACTATAAAATGTCACATTTGTCTTGTTTCGAGAAAGTGAACCGAACCGAAACGTTAGTGAGTTTAAATTTATCATTTAGTGTTTGCGTGTGGAGCGAGTTCACTTAGTTACCACAGCCCCAGTTGTAGTAGAGACATCAATTTGTTAGAGCTGTTTAATTAGCATGCTAGCATTCCAATGACTCATCTACGGCGGCCATAGTTGTACTTGTATCTATAGCACCGCGAGTGGGAATACTCATTATGTTTAAGCTCATGCGCCGCAAGTACACGCCGAATGGAATTTCCTCGTTCGCGTAATATATGAATCATTTGTATTCAGGATTGACACGGGCTGCATATTAATGTACGATATTATTTGTTTTCTAACTATAACGTGGATAGGACATACGCAGGAAGCATGACGTACCGATTATTGACGTTGTAGCCTCGTTTAAAAATGCTTATTCAATATGAATCATTCTTTTGTGAAATCACATCACTTTAATACAGAATGTCCTTTGAAATTTTTCAGAAAAGTATTTTTTGATCATTTTTTTTTGTAAAATGTCATATTAACCAACTCATTTGGACTCTTTATATGAATAATCGAGGTCCAATCATAAAAAATATTAATACCTCCTGAACGTATATTATATTATATCCAAGGAAGGATGGCATCAGGCAGACAGCCATGCAGCTCGTAAAAACTTTCGCCAATCATATACCAGCATGAATGCTATCATCATAGCGGATTCTAGACTCCGACGCTTCACAGCTAAGGATAAATGGGAACCGGAAAAAACGCTCGGATAAAGAAGAAAAATAAAAAAATAAAATAAAAAAATCTGTGGTTTTAATTTTTAAGAGGGCTCGTTGATGTCTTTTTATTCTAGGGAATCAAGCGCATATATTGATATTCAAATTTAGTGAAGATCGTGGATGATTGAAATATTTTGACGACCTTGAAAGCCATATGAATGGGGTTAAATCTGGGTTAGTATAAATACACTCACGAATGACTGCACAAAACACGAAATCATAGATTTATACAGGGTGAATTCGGTGGCGTGTCGTGTCGGTATTCTAATAACCATGATGCAAAGTAATTTAAGACAACTTATTGGGAAATAAAAATAACATATTTTTACATTTAAGAAGAGCTCAAAAATTCCACAATCGTTTTGTAGGCCAATAAAAATTAAAACCTAAAATTAAAACAGGACTGAATTACCAAAAACGCCGAAAATAAATTTATTAAAACAGTATCAAATTCATAGGTTTCGGAAACCATTTGATTTTAGGCCGGTAGATAAACCAACAATTTAATGTTGGCGCAAAAAATTATTTTATATGTAAGTATGTAAAATTTTCTTGTGTATGCCAATATATTTAAATTCACCTCCGTAATTCTTCGTTATTAAAATCTATTGAATATTTAAAAAATATTGTTATCTATTAATTATATATGAAAGAACGCCTCAAATATTTATTTTATTATGTTTTTAGTTCTTGTTGTTATAGCGGCAACAAAGATACCTGCCATACAATTTATGAGATACAGCCTGGTGATAGACGGACAGACAGGGAGAAAGACAGACAGGCAGAAAGAGAGACAGACTTACAACGAAATTTCGTAATAGGGTCCCGTTTTTACTCTTTGGGTACGGAACCCTAAAAGAGTGGAAGGTAAAGGCCTCCAAGGAAGTGACCGCCTCCGTACGTGCTTTAAAAAATAATAAGCAGTTTAAAAGCCTTTAAATCACTAAACGTAAAGTGTGCAAGGTGTGCACACTTTTGAAATCAATTTCCTGTAATTAGGTAGGTATTTTGCGAGAAAACAAGAAGATTACTTCGTAATCACAACGCTATAATTTTCAGGATATATAAATCTAAGTGCAATTCCAAATACTTTTAGCTTTTGTTGTTTTTTTTTCGGCTACAATAACAGAATAAATATAAGTTCAACGTAGTATAAGTATGGTACGTGTAAGTGGCCAACACTACCGTCATATTTTTGAAGCTGCCTCTGAACTAGCTTTACTAGACGACCTCCGTGCGAGTAATTTTCACAGGTATTTGTTTCCGTTCTGGACCTATCTAAAGAGGGTTGGCTCAGGCTGGCAACTGTAAAAACTTTCGCCGAATCTTATCACTAACTACTTACATGATTGTCAATATACAAAGACAAATATTTTGTTTTGCTTATATTTCTACTACCATTAAAAAGTATTATTTTCTACTACCTACCATTAAAACGTATTCTTGTGTTTTAACAGTCTGCAAACATCAACAGTCATTACATTAGAATTACTTACAAAAATGTCGCGTGGAGAAAGGAATTGTGCCAGTATGTTAAACGAGTGGCGTGACTACTGTCGCTATATGCATTATTTACAGCTCAGAAAACAGGCCAGGCCTGAAAAAACTTTTATTGAAGGCCCTGAAGACTAACACTAGGTAGCTATATAATATTTTTCATATAATTGCTTGCAGACGAATAAAAAATGATATCCCTGGTAGCTAGTTATGTCATAATCGCTGATGAATACTTTGAATTATAATTTAAAGATTTCAAACGTTTATTTTATTTAGATTTCTTTGAGTGTTCTACTAATGTGTGATATTATGTAATTGATGCAAACCGTTTTGGTCACAATAAACAAATAAATAAACAAATTGAACACTTATTCGATTTCACAACATACACAACAGTTTCACAACTTATACAACAAAAAAAATGCTGTCGTCAGTAATTTGGTAAGTTTAGGAAACTTCCAAAGCAGAGAGCAGAAGAAGCGGCAACAAACTGCACAGCGCATTTTCTCCAAAAAACATCAACTCACAATTTTAGTTTTTGAGCACTAGTGGTGACATCACTGCGAGCCTATCTCTTTTCACAATTGTATGATTTTCATGTGTGTAAGTGGCCAACACTGGTGTCAGATTTTTCAAGCTGCCTAAAGGCTTCTGACATAGATTAACGACTGCCATCAATGATAGCAGCCAACGGCTAAACGTGCCTTCTGAAGCACGGAGGAGCCCAAGATATTTTTATGTGCGGTTACCCATCCAAGTGGGGACTGCGCCTGAAGTTGCTTTACATGCGGAAGAGCTAATAATGCTCAGCCCACAAAGTTTTATTGTTCATTCTCACCCTTCACCATCTCAACCTCGAAATATTGACAAAATATCCGAAAAGTTCACGCGGGCGACTTTGGTACATTTTCTTTCTTACCCTCTCGGATCTCTACATATATTGGAGAGATCATAAATACAGGATACTGAGTATCGAAACTTGAAATGAGTCACAACCAGACATACAACAGCGCTCCTGTATGCATGCTCCAGCGGATATTACATTTTCCATTCCACGAACTAAATGAGGAATCTACCGCAAGCACCTACTTGTATATGACGATGTCTTAAAGGCAAGTGCATTGCAACGGAGATGAAAACTTCATATGGTCATATTGATCAGAACCTACAGTAAGAATAAAGGTACAATAAAACCGTTTAAAACTAGAGAATAAGTTATGCTGTTGGTAAATTTATTCTAGTTTTAATTTTTATTTCAGAAAACCCTTTTCGACAAATTCTTCTTTACCAAGACGCATTATATTTATTTACGTGGGAATTAATTGATATCACTCAACTATACGGATAAAATTTAATGAAAAGAGTTTAGATCGAGGTTTTGTTTATTGGTTGGAAAGTTAGAGCAGAAAGTACTGCGTAGCGCTACGTGTGCTACGCTACGACCGATACCAGAGTTATCAGTACATCGTATAAATAGTAATATTTTCGCAAAAGCTAAAGAAATTCTTATAATTGGATAGGTCAAAGCAAGATTAAAAAGATTTTTTTTAATTTTGAGTTTTAAATATAACCGCGATATTACTTATTATTACCTAATTACTCTACCCACTACTTAAACGAGGAATCTCGGTACTCCAAGCAAGCGCTACTTTAAATATCTGATACAAGAGATTTGTTAGAAACAAAGTTTTCCATAGCATACTGCATTCCACAAAAATACATGCTTTACTACCAACCTAATAGGTACTGCATGCCTACTTCCGATAGACGAGGTTCGGGAGCAACAATGCAGGTGCTTTCTAAAAACGTGTTGACATCCGGCTAGCGGTACAGCCAGGACAATGTGACACTATCGGCTTCCCATCTGCCGCTGTCCAGTGATGAGCCATATCGGCCGCAGCCGTGTGTGACCGCGGCTTACTGTATAATTAAGAATAGTTCACATTCGGCGTTGGTTGGCCGAGTCGAAGCTATGGAGTGTCGATTATACAATACTAGCTGTTACCCGCGGCTTCGCCCGCGTGATATATAGCCTATGTCCTTCTCCGTACCCTTACCTATGTGTATGCAAAATTTCATGATGATCGGTTCAGTAGATACGGCGTGACAGCTAACAAACAAACAAACTCACTTACGCATTTATAATATTAGTTAGGATAGGATATATTAGTTAGGAAGTTAGGATAGGATTTTAACAAAACCCTGTCAGATCCTCAAAAGGTGGTGTCAGCCCGTAAATATGAACAACTTTTACTATCGGACTAATGCTGGAAATTCGAAAAAAGTCAACATTTTCATACAAATTACAAATGCCCGGTCGGCTGCACACCTCTGTATGGTGACTCAGCCCGTCAATATACCTATATGTATTATTTTAATATCCTCTCATGAAGTGATGAGTCATGTCATGACTAGAAAACTTGCCCATTCTGAACTTACTTTATGGTCATATCGTGCGTCGCAACAGCAAGTTATTTAATTTTAATTAAAGTTGAAGCAAACAGCGACATTTTTCTGGGTTAATTATTTAAAAGTATGCCAAGTACTTTTACATGAGGAGTAAACGGAAAACTATAAAGTTGTCGCGGCAATAAAGTTAGAATTAATTGGTATTGATGACATCCGATGATAAGCCGTCACCGCCAGCCGGGAGAGTCATCCAGCGTAATTGTGCAGGAAATGAGCTGGCGTTGTGCAGATGGCGTTCAGTTTTGGGGTGACTGGACACGAGTAAGTAGCTCTAATAAACAGAGACAACAACGTTATCCTTACTAATATTATAAATGCGAAAGTGAGCTTGTTTTTAACGGTTTTACTCTCTATATATTGAACCGATCACCATGAAATTTTGCACAGCTAACCTATGTTAGGGTTCTGAGAAGGACATAGGCTATTATCATGCGGGCGGAGCTGCGGATAACAGCTAGTAAATTATAATATCTGTGGTTATACCATTATTAAGATACTCTTTCCAAAATTATGAAATGGATCCTTTTTAAAAAAATTCGCTGCTAGAAAGTTTTTCACAAAGTGTATGTCTATGAATGCTTTAATGGGAGACATGAATTTTTGGGGTGAAATAGAGAAGCAATATAGGTCACCAATATCATCCTTAAAGAGGTTATACGTATAACACACGAAGAATCAGTCTGAGACTATATGAATCATAGTACCTTGGTACTAGCATACAAAATACAGAAGTACCTAAGGCCTCAAACAAGAATCCGATTGAAACCCGGAGAGCGCAATTATCTCCAAGATTGCTGATAGTACGCGTCGATCTGAACTGGTTCACGCTGGGTTCAAATAACTTTTCATACTTATCTGTAAAAGCTCACGGCGAAAGCTTTTTGCGTCTTCATTACGATTAGTCTTTTTATTTCTTTGTGATGATCATATTTTATGATTGCACCGTGGAAAGAAAGTTGGAGAATGTGAATCTAGTACAATAATATATGATGGTATGATTTTTCTCTCAAGTTCACATCAACTTCGTTTTTAGGGTTCCGTAGTAAACAAGGAACCCTTATAGTTTCGCCATGTCTGTCTGTCTGTCTGTCGGTCCGTCCGCGGTTTTACTCAGAGACTATAAGTACCAGAAAGCTGTAATTTGGCATGGGTATGTATATTAATCATGCCAAAAGAGAGGTAGAAAAAAATCTTGAAAAAAAAATTTTTTTAGGGTAGCTCCCATACAAGTAAAGTCGGGGAGTAATTTTTTTTTTCTCTACTTACCCATCATGTGGGGTATCGTTAAATAGGTCTTTAAAAAATATTGTGAGGTTACCTGCACTACTTTTCGATTTAGGGATCCGTTTGCGAAATATTTGGTTCTGAAGTGCAAATTTTTGTTAGAGGTAAGTGTCCCCCCCTCTATCTGCTAAACGGTTATATATGGATACGTTAAAAAAATTACAGCAGTAGTATATATACTGAGATTGAAAGGAAAACTATCAGAGTTGAGTACTAAGTGCAAACTAAAAAGTTATAGGCAACCAACTTATAAAATGTACTGGAAAATGTAAAATTTCATACAATTTTCATTGTTAGATGTTTTTGGTCGTTAAACTGTGAGGTGAGAGTGTGAACAGTGTGAACTCAAAGTTGTCATTCGTAACTACGGAACCCTACACTGCGCCTAGCCCGCCACGCACTTGGCCGGTTTTTTACTATAAAAAGACAAGGGCATCAAACAGTTTATCCCAATTTACTTGTCGGAATTAAAAGTAATAATATACTTGGTGTAAATTTACCTTCGACATTTCCATGTGGGGTGACTCAGCCCGACCAAATGAACATAAAGTATATTTCGACGAAACAAAACGGCCCAATAAATTCGTAATCTAACTAATTCCGTTTACCAAATAACTTTTTTGTGTGAAAGCAGAATATATCAATAAGAAAATGAGCACTTAAAATTGTGCTCCTGTTTATTTTTTCATGGAGCTCGAAATTATTCTCGCTAATATTCCAAAACATGATTCGCGAATAATTTCCCCCAAAGGGAATACTTACAAGGAATATTAAATTTCGTCCTAAATAGGCCGAAAATAACCTGTCGAAAACACCCGCTTTCTCCAAGAAGCTTTTATTATTCCTGTATGTTATTAAGTGTCCTTCAAAACACATTGCTTGTTATCGGTAGAAAGATAAAGAAAACAAATAAGGGATGATACAGATTAAACAGTGTCGAGAAATAATAGGCATATAGAAAATTATCGGCCCACATTCTTCAGGACTGTTTGTTTGTACAAAAAGATATCAACGCGTCCTTAGCAAATAGTCCAGCCTTTTTATCTATCGATTTTATAGTGAAATGCAATATTTCTGTTAAATTGTAGATCCAAAAGGTTGTGTCAATTTTGGTTCAGTACATTAACTAAAAAAGCTGAGCATAAACGGACACTTGCTTCAGGATAATTAGAGCCTAAGAAGAATCACCTCATGCAACTCACTGGTAAAATATCATTTATAAAACTAGGAGTGGTCTAAAGTCAGCTGTAGCATTATAATTACCTATAACCAAAGACTAATGAGAAAAACTGAAATTTGGAAATTTCTTATTCGAACGTTATTGCAAAGCCTAAAGAACTTACCTCTTGTTTTTGATCAACGAAAATTTCATTCCAATATTGTAAAACCTAACTTTGTAACGAACTTGAGTGTAATTTGCATAAGAAGCAGGGAAAACAGACACTACAGTTTTATTAATCGAAAACAGGATCTAGGTACGAGGCAGTATACGAGAAAATTGTAGGTACTTTAGCTATAAAATGCGGAACTGGTATTAAAAATAATATCCCAGAACTTGGTTTAACTGACAGTAAAAATCCTCTCCATTTTCTAGAGATTGGAGTTGTTTCTTGCCGGTGACATTCTGGAAATGGAATAAGCTCATTTCTCCTACACTATTTAGTAAAAATAATTTTACTAAAAGCTTACAGGTTTCCTATCCGGGGTCTTCACGGTGCGGTGTTCAAGTAAGTGATGGACAGTTAGTAACAACTATTCTTAAGGCGCTCTTATAGTAACACTAGCGCCACCCAACAATTAATTCTTTTAATCCTTAATTATAATATAATTTGGAATTTAAAGAATTTAATTGCTGGGTGGCGCTAGTGTTACTATAGGAGCGCCTTAACGACTTATCAGATTTGAGTGAAGCTGAGTTACAAGTTCTGCCGGTATAGGATTCGAACCTGAAATCTAAACAGACCACAGGCCGGATTGTCACACCACTTAATCACCGCTTTAGGCAGCAAGATATAAAGTAAGAGCATATATTTTTTTTTATTAGAGACACATTGAATTGAAAATACTTACAAACATTTTTTCTTTCCAAAGTACCTAGCTTTGAACTTGTTTTACAATCTTCTCCATACAAGCTAATATTAAAAGGTACTATTCCGAAGGGTACTGTTACAATCATAGCACAGTAGCCGACCCTCAAGCCTCAACACACATGCGGGCGACAAAAAACGCGCGGCATGCGGCCGCTCTCCGCTCGCTCATAAACGGCACATCACATGCATAGTGATGGCTGCTTACACTCACTCATCGATATTAAATATGAATATTAACAAGAGGGCTGGAACCGTGGAGGCGTCCCTTAAAAGTGAGAGCGAAAAATTATTGAAATCCCAATGCCAACTAATATTAAAAATGCGAAAGTAAGCTTGTTTGTTTGTTACGCTTTCACGCTCTTATCTACTCAATCGATCACCATGAAATTTTGCATACACGTTGTCTGGAGTATGGAGAAGGACATCCCGGAGAAAAGTACTGTTCCCGAGGGATCGATACTAGCGCGAGCGAGACCGCGGGCGAAAGCTAGTTAAAGATATTTTTCAGTAAAACGAACGTTGTTCAGTAAACGTAGGAAGCTTCTAGTATTTCAAGGAGGTAAAACAACGCTGTAATAATTAAATGTGAATTCACAAAATAAACGAGCAGTACCTGCGTAGTTAGTTACTGAATATTTAAATGAACCCCTAACTTTATCTACTCAATTATTCACTGTGATAAAGAAACGAAGCAAGTCCTGTTACAAAAGTATCTAGGGGAAATAAATATCTTTTGGTAAAATACGGCGGCGACCCTATTCTCGGTTGTATCTTTCTTAAAAATAAACCGTGCAAATATGTACTCAGCGGCTATTGAATGGTTTTCCTCAAACTTTCGCTTAATACTTTAGGTCATGTGTCCTTTGCCAATATTTGGGAATGGGAACAAGTACAGTAACTTTTGAGATATTTAAGGAAAAAAATATGGTTAGATTTTTTCCTTATGTAGGGATTAAAGCAAAATAAAATAATTTTTGTATAAAGCATGTGAAAATCAATACTTTTAGAGTTCCGTGCCTAATTTGTAAAACCGGAAACCCTATTCATAGTTCGATGGCAGTCCGTCCGTCTGTAACAGGCTGTAGATATCACATGAACCATGACGTCTAGACAGTTAAAATTTTCACAGATGATGTTTTTCTGAAGCAGAATAAAATACTCATTCAAGGGGGCTCTCCCACATAACAAACGTAATTTATATGCCGTTTTTTGGTCTAAAGTCTAATATTTTATAGATAATGGTACGAAACTCTTCGTGAGCGACTCCGACTTGCACTTGACCGAATTTTTAATTACTGAAGACTTGTTCTAAAGTCTAAAAAAATGTCCATTGAGATTTCATTATTCTATCGACATCCAGCAACATACGTCACTGCGTCATACCGACGCAGAGACTTGGAGGCAAAAAGGTGTCGGAACTTGGGAATATTAGGGCGTATCGTCGGTATGAAGGGTGGCCTTTCCTACCTAACTAAATATAGATTTACGCGGCGACGCGGCAATTTGAGCCCTAAGCACGTACGTGGCTCTCAGCCATATTCGCGGATCAGGCCACGACTTTGAAAGAGCAAGGCTCAGTAAGCCATGTGTTAATTTTTCACCCACTTGTGTCGCGTGACGAAGTTGGAATGGCTTGGCGATGTTATTAATTACTTCTGAGGACTTGTCGTTTTATTTCGTTACTTTTGTACCATATTTATTCAGGCTTGAATGAGATAAATCTGTCTTTTGCAAGAATCTTATGCATGGAAGATTTTGTAAGACATTTATTTTAACTTTTGAGTTGTCTCAAATTGTTGTGCGCCTAACTTACTCATGGCGAAGGGAATAATTCCTGTACGTACAGTATGTTAATTAAATTAATGAAATCGTAAAACGCTTTCTACAAGACACGTTGGTCCCGGTTGCTTTCGTTGGATGACACTCACCAAGTTGGCAACATCCACACACTATAGAAAAGTAAGAAAGTATTTAAAAAATTGAAAAATCCGACTTGCTTTTTGACAGTTAACGTCGGCCACATTATTTTTTTTTACTGACGTTGCATAGCCTATGACACTTCGGGGAAGAATAGGAATCTAATGAAACCCTACACATTAAAATCGATCAATCCAATTTAGGCTACAAGAGGCAACAATGGAACATACATACCTACTTACATACATACATACATATATGATACATACGCACGAAAAACATTACCTTCTTTCTAGGTGGGTCAGTCGGGTAAAAATAATACAGAACTCGTATCAATGGTTATAATAGATTAAGTAATCAAGGAAGATCCAGAATTGTGTTTCTTCAAAGACAATATAATACTGAAGGAGTGTATGACGGGATCTTGAGCTATATTTAGATCTTCAATTAATGCCTTCAACAAGACTCTTAACTTTTAATTACAAAAACATCTGATATGCAAAAATAATATTTAGCGTTTGAATATTAACTAAGTACAGATATTGTACAAAGAAATCAAAAATTCTCAACCTATGTAAAAGCATTTAACTTCTCAGAAATTATTTTTTGTATGTCCATGGAATAGAACTTCAATTAATACTTTGTGAATTGGCGACTGAACCTTTACGCGTTAGCTGGCATACTGTATAACGTCAAACTTCATAAAAATCTTGAAAACACTGCAAGGCTCAACGATAATTTTTGCGTGTGTAACAAACTGAAAACACAGACCTTATTTATGACTTAATTTCTTTGTATAGATGCGCCAAACTAGGTAAATTAGCTTACTTAGGTTGTCTTTTTCCCTCATAGACAGGTCTTATGAAAAAACCGAAAATCTTTCTAGGGGCATTCAGAGACTGAAAGACTGAATGCCTTCACTAGTTATTAACTTACTAACATTTAGTCATTAAATATATATTTTTTTTTTGCAGTACAATAAATTACTTTAATGAATTGCTGACTGCAAATAAAATGCGCCCTTTTCATAAAAGAACAAATAGGAATTCAACGAAATCAAAAAGCATATTGTAGGGTTTTGCAATTTAAATGCAAAGTAGGAACTCCACACGCTCGTGATTTACGGGACATTCCGCAACCACATCCGCAAACCCCTTTACGCAAAAATATTATGTAAATATTTATAGGAATACTGGTGTGGTCATAGTAAATAGTTACTGTTTAAAAAGTATCTATTTGCTATTTGATAAAAATGATTTTTGTATCAAGTACGTACTCCAATCTCCAATGAATCGGAAACGATAAATGTTTGACCTCATACTTCACACTCCACATCACCCCGACCCTTTGCACTGTCTTCTTACTTCGTGGTTTAATTTTTAATGCACCCTCCGTTGTACGTACTACGTCTATAAAATGTCGACTGGAATGCGTTAACCTTTTTTTATCAAAACAAATTTTCTCGAGAGTCTAACCGATCACATCACTAAACATTCAACAGGTACGTCAGTAAGGTCACATTGTCTACCCCAAAATAGCCGGATTAGACAAATCCAAGCAAGGGCACAAAAAATGTCGGATATGCGTATTATATTGTTGAAATATAAACCGTCGAGAATTCCGCTAGGCGACCGTAGAAAAAATACTGACACATGCTTTTATTCATTTATCGGAGAGCATGTTTAATGGGCGCTGTAAAAAAACAAGCATCGGCGTCGAAAGACGTAGGGCCTGCGGAGATTGGACAGGCGGGCGGGCGCGCGGGGTGAGACGCGCCGTATTGATCTGCCACCCGCCGCGCCCCGCGCCCTCGCCTCCGCCAGACATTACAGGAGCACTCGCAACCCTCACCCCCGAGTGCGACGCACACCACCTAGCCGACACCCAGCACTAACGCAACCACACCCCTTTTTCAAGCGAGGATCGAGTCACGGGATTTTCCAATTCAATTTACCCAGCTATCGAGAAACCAATAGCTTATGCGAACCTAATGTAACGACAACATGAAAGCAGAAATATAAAACGATCTCAGTGAGATCACTGAAATGATAATCTTGTCCCGATATAAAATGTAATAGCAGCAAGTTGGTAAACGCACGCTAAATAAAGCGCCGGATACAATATTCATGTTTCCAGAAGCTCGCGGTGAACATTCTGGAGATTTGTGGCTTGTCATGCTCCTTTTATTTGTCAAAAAAGTTAAAAGAATGCGACGTGTTTACTACCATATAGAGTGGCGAGCTGATTCGATTATGGTCACAATAAGCGAAGGAACATTTTCGTAAGTTCATTGACTTCGCGAACAATGTGCCCGCGAGCGGCAGTCGGACCGGGCGAGACCCCGCCTGCCGCATCTGCTGTCTGATGAAGGATTTTATAGACTCGGTAACGGCATATGTTCCAGCTTCCTACGAGAAACCCGTCGCACCACGTGCACCTTGACCTAACGGCACAAAAATGCATCAGTCTTCAGAAAATTGCTTCATATTTTATGTATTGTGGGAGAGCTATGAATATCAAGTAAGCATCAAAACTAGTTTATTGGATTTCGTACTGAATCGGTAACATATTTGTTAGTTAGTGTTATCGATTTCACCACTGTGTTATGGTTGCTATTTAAGATAACACAAATTAACAACAAAAACCCCGATATAGCTAAACTTTTTGCTGCGCACTTAAATAACTGATGCACTCAATTTTAGTTATAAATAAAGCAAAATAACCGAGTCAATAGTCACAGCGAAGGTCAATCATTATTAGCAATTTAAATAACTTTCCCCGCTGCACTGCAGGGGTCCTCGACAAAGATACAATGAGTACAAAAATTGCATGCTACTGCTAGCGATATCATTGTATTGGTTTCAGCTCTGCCATTGTGTAGTGAGTCACAAACTAAGAACCGATAACCTAACTTGGCTTACTCATCAAACATACACGCGTTTTCCTAAAAGCGTGACGCATACTTACGCACTCTTAATTGTTCTTTAATTTCATTTATTTGAATTAATAGATTGCTGTATAGTACACAGCAATCTTCTTAATTCAAATAAATAAAAGTACACACGGTTTTCTTATTGTTAAAGATTCGAATACACGCATGAGCTGCCACCGTGATTGATTGATGGATGATGGACTGCATCCCACAGGTCATGCTAACGATAACATATTATTATAAAAACATAATAACAGACTCCGTTATTGCTACAATGAACGACTACGAAATGTTAAATAGTAAATACAAATTATAGCTCAATAGACTCAACGCGGGTTTTGTTCCGAAAACTACTGTAAGTATCACTTAGTGAGGTATTCATCCGTAACGATTCGAAACTAATGTTACTTATTTATGGTCTCATTGTACTGGTGCGCATTCATGATAGGGGTATTCAATAGAAAGCCAATTGAACTTTAATATACCATTATAGGAAATAATATAAAAGAAAGTTCATTTAATATCCATAAAATAGATTGATCATATTCATATTATTGCATGATATCAAGCCTCCATAAATACGCTATTATCGATATAATAAAGATGTCCGTAGAAAGTTGTGCGTTGGACAGCAATATATACAAGCATATCTTCCTAGACTGCAGAGTATTGCAGGCAAGTCCACCCACTCGATCGTTGCAGTCAGGTACACCAACGAAGCGAGTTATTCGAATCGAGTTAGCTCAAGAACATAACTTTCTAGTGACTCATAGGAAGAGACCTATCTCGTGCAGACGCTCTCAATAAGGAAGAGGGTAATAAACAAATTCATCTCTCCCATCTTATGTGGCTTCGGAGCCCATTAAAATGCACAATACTGCACTTTATACCATAGAGCCCGGTCTCAAAGCACGAAGGGCGCCGCTATTTTTAGGCTTTAAATTGATACGCCAACAAAGGAAAGGATGTAAGCAATTAACGCGAACATTTCGATACAAGGAATGAGAACGAATTATGTCACTAAGATGAAAGGGTATCTGCGAAGAGGCGTAGAATTATTGATCCTAAAATTGTTAAAGCGATTAGGTATTTCAATAATGACGAAATAAGACATGAAATTCAAAAGTCTATATAAATCAGATTGACATGAAAGCCTAACTAATAATGACTAAAAAAAGAACTTTGTTAATGTTAGCATTACACAAGTTAAAGAAAGAATAAATCTCTTTGGTCCATCGCATTTCATATCCAATGCTCATCTCCACATGTAATTAGGTACTCTCGGAAAAAAGAAAGCCACTTATAGAAGGCGTGAGTACTCCGATTGTTCTCGGAAGACGTCTTATGCCGACACTGACTTGACCTAATTGAAAATAATGGCGCTTTATTCATTGGTCCGATCCCTTCTTAAGGCGAAACAAAAACATCATCGAGGGAAGCGATGAACTGATCCACGCTTCGGTAATGGACGGATTCGTTCTGTAACTGTTCCATATCATTAAATTAATAGCGCTATTAAACAAAGAACTGTTGTGCACGCAATAAACTGAGAGGCGTCGTTGACTTATGAGATTGTTTATTTTGTTTACATTTTGTTTCGATAAAGCTTCACGTTATGCCGGCATCAATACTGGCTGGAAAAATGGCACAAATTGTATGATCACTAATTAATTACAAACATAGTGTAAGTTTAATTAATGATGACTAATTAAACGAAACAACTTTTCCCTCAAGCCCCAGTTATGACAGAAATATGGTTACCTCAGCTAACTGCGTGCCTGACGCGCTAGACAAGTATTATTTTAAACATTGGGCGGCCTTACGTAATGATTATTTAATTGTGGGTCAACAAACCCTTTGACGTGCCTAGTTCAACGGTTGAAACTGAACTATTTATCCTTGAACTTGATACAATTACGGCAATTTATAACCGAGACTGGTATCGTGAGAAATTTTTATCAAAAGCTTAGTATTTAGGTGTCGAACAAACAAAGGCGCGGCGAATGTGAATAAATGCAGTCAGAAGCACATGTTTTTAGTTTTCTGCACAGATGCCTGAAGCAATGTTTTCTTTAGAATACATCTGGTATACCCAAAAACGTAAGTTAGTATAAATAGATTTTAGTAAAGATGCAGCGAATGTTTAATTAATTTTTATGCAAAATCCTAATCCTAATTCTATCCTAATCCTAACAAATATTATAAATGCGAAAGTGAGTTTGTTTGTTTGTTACGCTTTCACGCCCTATCTACTGAACCGATCATCATGAAATTTTGCACACACACTTAGGTTAGGGTACTGAGAAGGACATAGGCTATAATATCACGCGGGCGATGCCGCGGGTAACAGCTAGTGACGAACTAATTAGGAAAATAGTATTTTCTAAATAATTAATGGGACATGGAAATTAATAGAATACCTATGTATAGACTTGCTGATCGGGATGATGAATGTCAAAACAAAGAAGTGTCAATGCAATTTAACTAAGATAAAATTCAGCAAGACATATTTGAGCATCCCTATCAAAGAAAAACTGTACGTATTACCACAGAATCCATAAAAGTAGTATTACTTAATCCCAGACCGACACAATAGATTGAGCTACCTTGGAGCAGGTTTAACGCTTATGCCAAATATCATATAATCACTACGCGCTTATGCCTAGAGCCATAATATCGTCTTAGGCACCCAGGAATGGAATGGGCTAGCATCTAGCATCTGTGGGCGGAACTCACACGTTTTTGCGCGGCCGAGAGTAGAGAGCAAACTCGTATTGGTACCGGTCGAGACGCAGCCGGTTCATATTTTCGCGGCAGCTGGTGAGTATGTCGCGGTCATTTACATAGTAAGCCGGCGATAAGCATGCTATATTTAGCGCAATGCGCCTGCACCTCCTGCAGGCTTGCACCTACGACTCCTAGCTTGTGATGTCGATTGTTTGTCTTAAACTTAAGTTCCAGTTTGAGAACTTTGCCTTCAAAATGTCAAACAA
Source organism: Rhodophaea formosa (assembly GCA_963082605.1). Lineage (NCBI taxonomy): Eukaryota > Metazoa > Arthropoda > Insecta > Lepidoptera > Pyralidae > Rhodophaea > Rhodophaea formosa. Next base: position 6,649,063 of record OY720220.1, on the reverse strand, counting down.
TGATTTAGCATAAGTGGTTAATTTCTTATTTCATCATCATCTCAAGATTGATAAAATTGCAACACAATGTATAAATTAGTTGTACATACAAAGTTCTCAAGTATAGTCAATACTAGACGAGTTGCCGTTTGGTTTCCGGCAGAGTAGAATAGGTCCACTCCAAGCCTTCCCGTGGATGTCGAAGGCGACTTAGGAAACAAGAGTTGAAGCTAAACAAAGCTTATTAACATCAAAGAGACCTCTCCAACCCGTCTGGCCAGCGTGAAGAGTGTAGTCCAAATTCTCTGACTGCTCTAGCTAATATATGGCTCTGAGGGTCGTGCTCCTGCAGTGGAGACTAACAAGGGCCTGATAATGATCATGAGTAAATACCACATAGATTTATAAAATATACAGACTACAGCTTATTCATCTGTCCATAGAAAAATAATCAAGTATGTAGGTATGTATGCCACTGATCAGTAAACAAAATACTGATAAACATTCATCAACTGTATTAACATTAGCTGCTAAAATAAGGTTTTTTATATAAGTCAAGTATCGATGACGAGACGAGCAAATAAGTGACAAGACATTCCAGACGAAGGCCTGTAATCGGCTCAGCCAGCAGTAAGCAGCAAAAACTGTAAAACAAAAAGTTATTTCCAACTGATTGGTAATCACTTTAGTAATAAAGTGGCGAGGCGAAGGCGGACAGTTTGTAAACGTCGTTATTGTAACCGTAATAGGGGAACGAAACAAATCTTTCAGAGTTAAGGCTGCAGCCGACTGCAACGAGCAGTTAAGTTAACAAGAAAAGTGGCAGATAACTCGTGTGTCGTCGTGTTGACGCGGCTCCGGCTGCATTATCTGAAGCACTGGAGCGATAAAACGAACAAAGAACAATGTCAGTGCTTAACTCCCTTTCGCACGAACTCGACTCGATCGGTTTCGTATGACAAAATAACATCAATTTGTTATAGCGATCGAGCGCTGCGTAACTCCGCGCTTCGGTGCTCGCATGCGTGCGCGAACGCAACTTAGCCGAGTGCCGATCGAAAACATTTTCCATATTCCTTTGAATAAACAATGATCTGGCGAAATCGCCAATCGAACACGACATTTATCGAGAGTTAAACATGAACCTGATGCAGGCAGGAGTCTCGCCAATGCAGTCGTTGCGTTGGCGGCCGCCGAAGTGTAAATCCGCCGTAGGGCGTGTCTCAACGGCAGTGGATGCGTGTGCGTGCAGAATTTTTCAATCGGGTGCATGCTATGCGTCTCGGTGGTGCGAGCGGCAGATGTTAATGAGGCAGGCAAAATCCATCTACGAACGAGAAAAGTCCCTAACACTTCGTAAATACGGGCACCCTACACGCAAAATTTGCAGTGTGGTTTCATTCACGATTCACCGGCGTAAACTTTCTTAATTAACATCGACGGCGTAGCAAATTACTGTATTTGTCATAAATGACCGTGGTATTTTAATTAAAAAACAAGGAACATCCGAAAACAGAAATGAATTTGCCAACGGTTTATCCTGTTGCGCAGATTTTATGAATTTACATAAATGAGGGTAGTCTATGAAAATAAGAAACAAAATTAACTTACCAAGCTTTAACTCGGATGAGCACCTCTCCTTCTCCAACAGTGGGCTCAGGCTTCTTCAGAATTTTGACAGTCTTCAGGCCGCCGTAGCCTGTCAGGACCACCGCGCGCATCTCTTTGGGCGGAGGAGATTCCTTTTCCTTTTCTGCTTCTGCAGCCTTCTCTGGTGCTTCCTCTGGCGGAGTCTCGGTAGTTCCATTTTCAGTGGGAGTCTTTTCTGGCGCTGCGGCCGCGGGGGTGTCTGTGCTTTCCGTCATGTCTGAGTCGGTCGGGGTGCGATGCGGTTAACGGACGCGGTGAGAATGAGCCCGGGTGAGTGTAGCGGAAGCCGGCCGGCGAGACGACGCGTCGCGGAACGAATGAGTCGAGGGACGGGAACAGCGCGCGCAGCAGCGCCGAGGGTGCCGCGCCGGCGGGGGGCGCGGGGCCGGCGGGGCGGCGCGGGGGGGGCACGCGCGCGCCACCGCGCGGCGAACAGGTGGCCAACGCCGGCCGGTTTTCTTCCCTCATGCCGCCGGCCGCTCTCACCCCGCCAGATATTACACTACACGAAACCTGGATTAACTTTATTACTCAGATGGCGATATAAAAGCAGTATTAACTATGTATCCTCTATCGCAGTGCGGAATCGAACCGGCGGCGCCTTCCAGAATTGTTTTCCTCTGGACGTGACTTGGCAACATGATCGACGTCTATTCTGACAAATTGTACGCACGGGAACGGGATAATAATGCTCAGGAATATACTGACTTCGACCCTGTAAACATAGTAACTAAATAACTAAAGTCAAATAAAAATATACTGTGAAAGAAAGAAAGAAAGAAAGAAAGAAAATCTTTATTCGACAAAATACATATCTAACAACAAATGAATCATAGCAATTCTAAGCAAATTAAAAATAAAAATTGTCGAAAAGGTGGCCAGCTCAGCTTTATGCTGCTAGCGGGGTGCTACAGCGCTGATTTTCAGCTGGTGCCATGAAGACGTGGGTACATTGTGTCCTTTCCTCTTCGTAGGCAGATCGTAAAATCGGTCAAGGGAATGAACGTAAGCGTGAAAATCGGCTATGTAATGCTGTTACCGATCACCATTTCCACCCGTATGCCCACCATTTATTTTACAAAACCTTAACCGTTGTTATATTTGGCTTTGCTTACACTGTAAGTTATACAAAACATTATTTATACAACAAGCTTAGATAGAGTATCTATACCTATTACGTGGTTGTGCCTAATCTCTGCTCTTGATGACTTATGTAACCATCATATAATGAGTAATGAGCATAGATATAAAAATTCAAGTAATGTGAGTAAACATCATGTTTATTCATTAAGACAATTAAAAACCGAAATACCGACATTTTAAGAAGAAATTACTTACTCTGTAAGAAAACAAGTGCAAAACGCGCATTATATGCTTGTTATTACGCAGTGATGCAACATGGCCTAGTCTCAGGATCTACGCATTATAAGCGCTTACACATGTTAAGCCACCCTGGGCGCGGTCCCCACTGGTACGAATGACCAAGTGGCATGAAAAATCTCGTCTTCTACCGTGCATTGGAATGCACGTTAAGCCGTAGTCACTGCTGCTAGAGTTGGGCAGTAATTAAAATATGTCAGTTGAGAATTTTACACCAGTGTTGGCCACTTACACACACGCAAAGAATGCAGACTTACGTTACCATCACTTGGTGTGTAACGAATATATGACAATACAGGTTACTAGAAAAAACACCAAGAACCTCGGACTCCTATAGATAGCTAACATCATCATCATCAGGTACATCATTTTGATTAATAAGTGTGATTTCCCTAATACCTCCTATATAATACTAGCTGTGCCCGCAACTTCATCCGCGTGAAATAGTGAGTTTGGGTAGCCTTTTTCGAATTAAACAATTGCCTCTGTCCATTTTCAGGCTCTAGACTATCTGTACACAGATGAAATGAAAATTTGAGAAAATGATGAGATGAAATGTGGTACACCAAATTTCATTTAAATCGGTTCAGTAGTTTTGGCGTGAAAGCGAGACAGACAGATAGATATACTTTCGCATTTATAATATAAGTATGGATTTTATCATCAAAGCAATTAAAAACCAAATGAACGACATTATAACAAGTAAGCACATGATACTATGTAAGAAAACAAGTTCAACACGCACTATGTCCTTGTTATTATGCACTGGTGCATGCGACGATAACATTGTTTATGTAGGGAATATAGGCTTTTTATCATTACGGCCTGAATAAACCGGAGACAGACCTACTTTAATAAAAAATGAAGATGTTGATAAATGTGCGGACAAATATGTCGCATTTACATGCTCATTCCTAGACGTATGCAGGGCGCGCACTCCATACATATATTATTGTTAGATAAATGTTTTTGACACACAATAATCTGAGTCATATTGAGACTAATATTAAAATTAAATTAAATAAATATATAGGGACATATCACACAAATTGAGCTAGCCCCACAGTAAGTTGTGAACTTGTGTCGTGGGATACTAACTGCGAAAATAATAGTAGTAAATTGAAGTCAAATCCATACGAAGTCGAAGGAACAGTTAGTACTTACTCAAATACAAAAACAGTTGATACTGCTTTCTTTATTTACAAAAGCCCTTTTCAGTGCCCTTCTAGTCAAGATACTTTTTGGTAGCTTGCAGAATATGGTGTCGTGTGGATGTCGTAGAAGGCGTCTTAGGAAAAACAAGCTAAACAAAGCTTATAAACATCAGAGTGTAGTCCAAATCGTTTGACGGCCATGTCTAATATATGGCTCTGGTAGTAAAAAGAGGGTCGTGCTCCTGCAGTGGAGACCAAAAAAGATCTAATAATGAAAAAAAAAATAAGCATATGGTACGATCCTAGTCAAAACGCCTGTGCTGTGTTAGCTCTGGCTATAGAAGGTAGATGTAGGATTTTACTGGAATTTCCTTCCAGACTAGACGCAGAATAGTTTATGGATTTGTACAAATATGAATTTATATACGTATGAAGCGCGCGCCTTAACATATTCTATTATGGTGGAACACAAGCTATAGAGAGAGGCGTGCCTAGGAAACTACATAGGACATCACTATGTAGGTATTGGGCGCAAACGCTACGTTTGGGTTGCTAACTGATACTTTATTTTGTGCTAGTGAGTAAATGTTGGTAAATGTCAAGGCTAAACATATTCTTTTAATATCTATTAATAATGACCACAAACCACAGAGAGAGAGGTATGCCTACAACTCGCCTTCGTATATGAGCTAGGGCACATCCTATCCTATCCTAACTTCCTAACTAATATTATAAATGTGAAAGTGAGTTTGTTTGTTACGCTTTCACGCCCTATCAACTGAACCGATCATGAAATTCTGCAAGGTAGGGTACTGAGAAGGACATAGGCTTAATATCACGTGGGCGAATCCGCGGGTAACAGCTAGTAATTTATTATAGTAATACTAGGGCATAAGTACATCATTGGAGATCGGTCGCAGTGGAAGGTACATGAACTACGTTCAACCTAAACCTATTTGATGAACTCAAAATTGACAAGCCCTTAAAGCTCTCAATAGGCTATTTTGGCGAAAGCCGGCAATATTGTAATTGACCCTCGGTACAGCAACTCGCCGGGGACTTTCCGGGACAAGCGAAGCCCCACTTAATACTTCCTGTGCGCAAAACCTAACCGCTGTTGTCAATCCAATTTCTTATTTAGAGTACTAATAATTTTTAAACTGTAGGCCGCACGTGCGTTTATTTGTATCCTACCTATCCTAGATAGAACCAAATGGGTATTACCATCGGTTCCACATTTACAGGTTGTCCCACCAGTAGGCCTATTTGCTAAATTTTTACACCGTAGTTGTCAATGTATCGTGGATGTTGAGGTGACCATCAAAATTTTGTGTACCATTGTTTATAAAAACACCTTATATGTTTGGGATACCCTATATATCTTAAAAGAAAATAGTCAACTGACGCATGCAATAATGCGTATGGGAAATAGGATATGGTGGGGAAATTCGACGAGTAGGACGTGAAGCGCGGTGGCCTAATTGGTAAGGCGTTACTCGTACAAAGATTAAATACTGCTGGTTCAAGTCCTGCTCGCGTCGATTTTTAACACGCTTTTAATAGCTTCACTTGTAAATGTATGTAGGAAAATCTTGGAATCTTTATTTGACCCTCTCCCTGTCTTTGATTAGGATGAAATTTTGCACTCGCTCTGAGTTCTGATAACAATACATGAAAAGTGTGTTTTTTTAGTTTTTTAATCTATGATTATTTTAACCATATATTTCTTAATTTAATAATAAAAAGTTGTTAATTACCTACGTGAGATCTAAGGCGACGTTGCCGCTTCGCGTGCCGCCGCATTATAGAGTTAATAAGTTATGATCAAACACCGCGTAATTAAAATATTTTTTTGGTTAGAATTTCACCCCTATTTTTTATTTGTGGAATCGATTAGACTCAATGCTGAACAAACTAATTTCAGGTTTTGGGCTTTTCCATTTGCTGTATAATCGTCATTGTTAGGATATTATGGGTATTTTAATGCATTCACAGTGCTATTCTGATATACCTACTCCTAACAAATTAAGGAATAAGATATGGGAAAAAAATCCGTGGATATTTTTCCCATATATTATTTTTTAATTTAATAAGGGTATGTCATTGTCAGCCTTGGCTTTATAAGTAAAAGATAAATAAAGATTGGAATACAATTTATCTAAGCTGGATGTGAGCGGCTATTTAGTGAGTATTAGTACTTAGTAGTAGTAGTTATAATATTTTGCGATGCCCGACAGGGTTCATATTGTACCTATACTATAATTACAGTGCAGTGTATATTAAGAACTGATGTAATAATTACGATATGAAATGCAATAAACATATTGAATTGAATTGAAGTATAAGTAGTGTAGTAGGACAGCGAAATAAAACAAAGAGTAAAGTAACAACAATTTACTAACTTCTAAAACGCATCATCGCAGCGTGGGCCTATCCCGCGCCTCCGGGTGGAACCGAATAGTATCTTCATATTCTTCCTCGTCTTCATAATAGTCGTCTTCGTCGTCGTCCTCGTCGTATACAGGCTCGTGGTCGTCATCTCCATCATGCTCCGGTTCTAAAGCCACGCGGGTGTCACGGAGTTGCTTGTTTAACTTATTTTGTAAGATCTGCAAGGGAATGGGATATTTTTAGTATCAACTCCATACTAGGATAAGGAGAACTTGACGTGCTCGATGGCTTGACTCCTCGGTAATTTGATGGGCAAATTTAGAAGTTAGTCTCAACAAACATCAAGTTTAAAGGCTGGTTATAATGTCTACGGCTCAGCACCGTACCGATCAGAAGCAATGGAGTTCGCCGTGTTGTTAAAACAAGTTACAGGAATTTCATCAAAAGCAATTTGATAATTAGTCGAGTCTGAACACCGATTTAATTCGGTATATTCCGACACGATATGTTTATAGTTCCTGCATCACTAACACTTCGACTAGTATAATTTAAATTACGCTTTTTAACATACGGCGCCGCAACGTTGAACTACGCGGTAACGTGCCGTTGATCGGTACCGTCACGATTTAACGGCACGATGGGGTACCATGCCTTAGATCTATCTAAGTCATTAAGCAAAAGCTGGCAAGAGAGAAGGGACGTGCGTGGCTATCTCATAGTCACCTGAAGTGGAACGGATCTCATATACATCGTATATTTGTTTTCTTAAAAATAAATAAATGATATATACGGACAAATCACACAGATTGAGCTAGTCCTAAAGTAAGTTTGAGACTTGTGTTATGGGATACTAACTCAACGATACTATATTTTATAATAGATATATTATACAGAAACATCCAAGACCCAGGTCTATCTGGAAAAGATCATTTTCCATCTTGACCTGACCGGGAATCGAACCCGGGCGGGATCCGTGTCGCAGTCAGGCGTGTTGACCGCTGCGCCACGGAGCTCGACTAACTGATAGATCCTTCTCTATGAAAATTGGAACTGCTGATATCACACTTATTTATGTAATAGACATATCTAAGACGCATTTCTTTTATCAAAACCATGAATCAACCAGTTATTCAAAGATTTTACGAGAATAATGGCTTGTGAGTAATAAATCAATTTCTAGATAAGACCACTATCGATGCATGATGCAGCGAGATAAATCTTATCAACGTGTACATTCACATCTAAAACCTAGTTACTTTATTTCAAAGGATATGAAGAATGTTATGTTACTAACAAACGGTCTCAAGTATTTTTAATACGTGTGTTATTGATTGATTTCACGTAATATATCAAAGTAATAAATCTGCATTCTTGAACATGTCAGATAGAGTTCTACGCTACAGACATGAATTGTGTACAATTTGTACCGCAGCATCAAACAGAAATTAGAAGTAGGGTTTCGAGTGAATAAACCCACCTAAACTAAAGTTAAGGACACATTATTTATCTCTTCCTTAATTCCGATTTATAAAATGTATTCTTATATCCACTCAATTAACTACTAATATAACTATCTGTAGCTGACAGTCTTATTGAGTAAAAAGCTAAGGTGATAAAGTAATAAAAATAAACTATATTTTTATATACTAACCTGTCTCTTCAACAAAAAGTCCGCCAATTGCTTTCTCTGCTCCACCACATCTGGCTCTGGTATTTTGAATTCAGGCGCTCTGTAAGATATCACTGGGTTCGTGTCCAAGTTGACCCACGCCTCCTTGCTTCTCTTCCTGGCGGCTAGCAGGCGGTTCATGATTTTGGCATGGTCCAGGCCGTAGATGTTGTGGGTCATCTCCGGTATTGGCTCTTCTACTATTGGCACTTCGTCTTCTAGTTGCCTTATTTTTGCCTAAAAACCAAACTGATGAGTATCTCCTCAGGTATTTGTATGCGTGTAGAGTTGATTGGACCTAATTGAGAGAGCAAACAGAGCAAGATTGGGTTGATGTTAGATTTCACGATCTTTTTTGCCCGATTCCTAAAAAAGGTACTATTCCAAAAGCAACTAACTATTAGTCTTTTTGTTCTATGGTTCAGAAATTCGAATTCTGGTTAATGATATAAGTTACTTTTACAAAATAAAGAAAAATGGGCAGGTCTTGAACCGCGACTAGGTTCTTGTACGGCCTGTGCTTTACCAATCAAGCTACCACGTCTCAATTCTGCACGTTGTATATCACTGTCATGTAAGCAAAGTAAACTACACTTCTGAAATAAAATATCGTACCAACGTGTATATGGACATTTATTAATCTATTAAAAAAATATATATTTTCTACCTACGAGTACTTATTTCTAGTTACGCAATGAAAGACCTTTCCATTACACGTCACACTCACACACAACACATATTGCATATAGAAATTCCAATCCAGTGCGATTATTTAGATAACACTATCATGATAGTAAAAAACAATAGGTTTTTACCCACCATGCATATAGAATATCCATAACATGGAACACATAATTTAGCCTTCCATTGTGTACGTTCATCAAAAGAAATATTGGGTGAGTAATTGGTGACCAGTATACCCAGTGTTAGTATCATTAGGCATTAGCGTCAGGTTACGAATAGTCACTTTACAAAAATGTGGCTAATATTTTCAATGGCATTTACTGTTTCTAGTTCATTGAGATAAGAGTGACGTCAACAGCACTACGGACATTCCTGGAATTCATTTATTTATTTATAGTTTTTTTTACATGAATGTAATATTCATTACAAACTTTATTTGTAATAACAGTTATACTTTTTATTTTAGTCATTCAACTAATATAACATGTAACTGGAAGGTACTTACATCCCACTTTCTACATAAAACATTTTTTTTTTATGTAAAAGTATTTTTATGACCTTAAAGAAATGTTTTTTTATGTTATTTAGGTAGGGGCAGATGTAATCAAGCGCTTTTTACACTGCATCGCTATAAAGTTTCCTAAGTATTTATTTTCGAATCTGACCGTCCTCTATTGTGGCAGCCTGCAATCCACGATATGAAGACTTGATCATAGAGTATGTTAAGAGTATTTAAGTTGATTAATTAGGTGGGTCCCGAAAATAGATGCCCAGTGTAAAACAGTGTAAAACTCTTCGTCTAGCCCTGTAGGTAGGTAAGTAAATCAAAGAAACAGCTTTATAGGTACGCCACTTTTTCCCACTAATACAATGGGGGAGATATTTGCCAAGCCGTGTTACAGTATAAGTTTGCTGGGAAAAGTTTCTTTCACTCATGTGTTCATCGTCACAACAACGCTTCTCAAATGCCTCATATCAAAAAATCTTAAAAAAGATAAATTCTGTAGAAAGAGAGTTTTAGTACCTAGAAAATGTTCGGTACCTTCATTTCCGGCGAGAGTTTGGTGTCTAAGGTGAACTCGGTCTTGAGGAGGTGGCCGGCGTCCGTGGGGGCGTAGTCCTCGCCGTAATCAGCCTCGGACAGGCGGCGGTCCAGGTCGGCCACATGGGATTCGTGTTTATCTAATACAAACAAAACCTTTTTGAAATATAGCGAAGATTCGTTTTAATGCTGCGAATATTTCTTTAAACAGTAAGGAAGAACATCATTTTCGTTTGATTTCTTGACCAGTTGCATTATTCACTATGCAAACCTTTAATTGAAATTTTCACCAAAACCGGGTAAGAATTGAAATCGATTTAAATTGATTCCTCGGTAAATTTGAAGCAGCTATCATTGCAAGGACAGACGAGATTGGCAAATGATATATACCCCTTTTCTTTTGATTTGGGATTAAAAGGCACGTCGCACTTCCCATGTGATCATCGTACGAGGAAATAAAATTGTTCCCAACTAGATACTCCCTATACATCGACTTAACTATCCGCGTCATTGTAATTAATAGATCCAGGGGAATACCATGGTAAACAATAGAAGTGAGTCGTTCATTGTCCAAGTTTACCCGGATTTGTCACAATCCATTCAAGCACCACCCCATCAAACTGGACTGCGGTCTTTTGTTTATTGTTGACCAGTAAAGGATAAGATAAGGAATCAATGTTCAGAATTATTGCTCCTAAACTAGTTTGTTTCAATAGAATAGTTTTCTTAGGAGTCATCTATCTGTCGAGGGGTATTTCATAGGGAGAATTAATAAAGCTATTGATCTTTTGTTAAAAAAATATTACTCACATCATAGAGATGCGGGTCACGTGTTGATATTAATTTTTAATCCCCTCATTATTGTAGGTTTGTTATTATTATCTCATTTCATTTATGGCGTGATCTGTTAAGCTTATCAATTATATAGAAGGGTAAGGCTCGTTGCCCAAGATTATGTGTTTTATCATTTTATAACCCGTTCAGACTTATCGGACTCTACTTATATATCAATGGTACATAAAATAAAGACTCAAAAGAACTCAAGCAAGATATCAAAATCATAGGACATGTCAAGCACAATATCGGCTACCAATGAATCTTCCCAGACTTATTGCCTTTTAACGGTACGGCGCACATTTATGCGCTGCGGATTTTTGGCGATGCGGCCCGTCATAATGTGCGCGTACCATTAGGAGACACATTGTCCAATATTTAACTCACTAACTTTTAGAACTGAACACAGCATTGTATACGTCGTAATGTACTAAAAAGAAGCGCTTTAAAGTAAAGTCTAGGTCCAGAGCTATACAATAATACAAATTCTCCGGCACATATTTGCGCACTCGAGACAACAGTATCGATTGGATCAGCCAACACAGATTCAGGGTTGTTTAACTATGCTATCTATAACCAATATTTTGTTTTATTTCAATATATTGTTAGTATATGTATATGGTTTATAAGAACAAGTTCTGTGTGTCTGGCTAGACGTTACTTCTTGAACTTGGTAAGGAAGGAACTTCATTCATTGAAAAAAAAAACACAAATAATCCCAGATATACTTTCACCCAAAATTATTAAAACTAGTATATGTGCAGAATACGGCACTGTGTATACCTCAGAACATAAATTTATATGATCTGAAGTGTTTACGATGTAATGTGCTCAACCAAAAAAAGGAAACTTGCAAAGAGGTGTTGTTCATTTCATATGACCTATGCACACGTCCAGTACTCGTACTCAACCATTATTCTTAGCATAATAGAAGACCAAGCTAAGTATACTATGCAATATATGCGCGTTTTATCCCAACTGGGAAGTAAACGTAAGTGATAAATTAAAGAAAATACAATATGGTAATTTATTATTCATAAATAAAATATATGTACAACACAATAACCACATGCATTACCATTGTCCCTCGATATTGATATTCATTTATAACGGTGGTAAGGCGGGTGGGTCAGAACTATTATCAATACGTAGAGTATTTTACGCTAGTTTCGAAGTAAAATATATTTAACAAATTGTAGGATAATTATTGTTACATAGAATGTACAATGCCCTTCAATTTTACTGGCCATCAAAGTTTTGTAACAAGCCGACCTAGCAGATCCGCAGGCCTATTTGGTAACTTCTGTCATCTATGGTATATACAGAATGTCCCGTTGATAGACGTCCAAAGGAAAAATTTACTTGCTTTACCCTCAGTGGTACGCGAATTACCCCCATGTATGTTCCGCGATTTGTTGTGGTTTAGGAGTTTAATTCTTTTTATTGAATTTTTTACGTATACATACTCGGTTTTCATATTTTTTTTCTCTCATTTTTTATAGTGATAATTAAATGTCATAACAACAGCTAGGTACTGCCAAAAAAATAAGATATACCTGGGTTTAACGGAACTTTCCAAAATTTTATCTAAAGTTCAAAATTACTGTTCAAATTAATTTGTAGAAAAAGTACTTGAAAATGAAATAAGAAAGAGGTGCTAAGGACTTTTAAGTATGCTCAAAAACTTCTAAAGATCTTCAACAGTAAAACTCATCCGAGAAATAAGGGTTTATTGAATGTAACTAGGCTTGAAAGCAATACAGGTATAATTATTAATTGATTTTTCTAATGAATAGGATAAATAAAAAAAAATACACTTCATAATATCAAAATTTAATTTTTTACCAACCCGATGACATTTCTTTTAGTTCAAACTTTAAACGGATGGTCCAAAACCATAGATATCAGAATATTTACTAGGTTCCAAAACAAAAAATGACATTTTTCTCATTAATATTGAAACAAACCCGTGATGACTCCTTAATGAATAAAAATTCAAAACGTTTGATTATTATTAAATAAAATACTGTTCCGGTCCAATTCGTTTTATTTGTTCATTCATATTGTACCTATCTACGCATATTTGAATAGTAGTTATCGGGACAAAATACAGAATAAAAGAAGTCCTCGGAAACTAGATAGATTCCGTGGACGATTCCGAGGTATTGTTCGCTGAATCGATCTGGCTTCTCTTCAGACGTGACGTCTTGCCTGCTCGCGAACTCATCAGACCTCGTACAACGTGCCGATATTTTTGCAGATTTAATAAAATAATTTTTGATTCTCAGCGTAAACTTTTTAGAGTTTCTTATCTGCAGTGGTCGGTTCCGAAACGCTAGTAGTCTGTAGCTTTTGAACACTAATTGATTATATTAACATATTTCTAAATAATTTAGAATTATTTAAATTATGAAATGACGTGAAAAAGTGCCTGAAAAGGCCTATTTTCTGAATAAAATCATCTTTAAATGTTACCTAGGTACGCGAATAAATACCTAGGTACCTACGCGATTTTTATTGTACACACATGATATTTTTTCTTCTACAGGGTAAACATAGCTGTTTGCAAGACGATGTATGATGACGTCAACAAGATCTCTCTAGACTACAAGTAATTACGAGTAAATAATCTTACAAATTGAAATAGTAAATGAAATATTTTGACTTATATATATCCTAACGCCTCGCAAGCATGACGTAGTAGAAGTAGTTTCTATATTATATGTATTAACCCAGGAATCTTTCACGGAATCGATCTGGATTCACGTCGGCGTGGCCCTACGTCTCGCCTGCTCGTGACCTCATCAGACGCCGTAAAACTTTGATAGGGTATAAGGTATTCATGACGTGCCGATATCTCGCAGAAAATTAAAAAATCTTTTACACACAAACTTTTCGAGGACTTCAGTTTAATCTCTTGTAGAGCTGAAAGTCGTCAAACTCAAGTGCACGGTTAACAAGACAAACTAGTTGTAACTACTCATTATTTCAAGATTAAAAACCTGATTGCGCTCCTTTTTTAAGGGTTCCGTACGCAAACGGTAAAAACGGGACCCTATTCACGAGACTTCAATGTCCGTCAGTCTGTCTTTCACCAGGAGTATCTAATAAACCATGATAGCTAGACAGTTGAAATTTTCACATATGATGTATTTCTATTGCCGCTATAACAACAAATACTAAAAACAGAATGTAATAAATATTTAAGGAGACCTTCCATACTACAAGATATCTGTTGCCGATTTTGCTCGATAATCTAATGTTGCATAGATAATGGTACAGAACCCTTCGTGCGCGAGTCCGACTCGCACTTGGCCAATTTTTAATACACCTAAATACTTGGGTTGAGACGAACCTAGACACCTTAACGGTCGAAATTCACCGAGCCGTTTGAAAGACACGAGATAATAAAGTTTATAAACATTCAAGATACGCGCGAAATACATAACCCTTCGTGGCAGTCGGGTAAAAAAAAGGAAACTGAATCGACAGGGCTTTATGAGCAAACTTTCGATAGTGTATCGGTACTGTAACGGGTGAGTAGCGTTTCGTGCTGAAAGGATAACACTGAATATATTTTCTATTTTCTTTACTTTTCAAATAATTAAAGATTCGTACGAGGTACGCAGCACGACTTCTGTGTTTCAAACTACCAATTCTTCTTAAAGAAACAGAGACAATAATTTCCTTTGGAATACATCAAAAGCATTTCAAATATCTTAATGAAACCTCCTTGCTACAGTACTATAGTGATTTTATGTAGCTTACTGGCAATTTATAGTACAAAACGATAGTTTTTTGGTTAATTCTGACAGTTTTTTGCAATACTGTCGATAGTATCTGACGTAAACTAACAATTATAGTGCTCATAAAGCATTTTCGGTACTATCAATAGAATCTTAAATAGTTTTCCAACTATCAAAAGTTCCGCGACACTAAACTGAAAAATAAGATTATGTACCTAGCTCATCCCCTAGATAAAGGTTTAATAATTGCCAATTTACACTCATTTCCTTGTTCTACTTTTTATACGTTATGCACAGAATATAGCAGAAGGAAGAGGAACTTGTTTAGAACACTTTATTTTAAAGTGATTTGCAAACTCATTCTAATAGAATTAATCGTATGGCTTGCACAGCATCGATATTGATGGTCGTAAGAAGCCTCTAAAAGACAGGGTGATAAAATACTCGTAAATGCGTTACACGAGATTTGGATCTAGAAAGGGGTCGATGAATAATAGCTTTCATGAACCACGGCACTGATGACATTTGTAGTGATAGTGTTCTCTGCAAGGTTTACATGCAGCGGCGCATTGCAGTATTATCGCAAAGGTATTTCTTTTTGCGTCACTGTGATACTGATAAAGTAAGTCGATATCACGTTGTTATGACCATCACATGAACACCATTGAATTAATCGATTTATGGGAATCAAATTGTGTAACTGGAACATTTGCATGGATGTCTATGTTATATGTTATAAGCCAAGGAAGCTTCAGCCAATGCAATGTTAGGAACTCCTCCCTTGACGTCAACTGCTTGAACTTATAAATTCGGCGGCAGTGGCAAGTGTGTCACGAGACTTGTCATGACGACCAGTGCCTTTAGAATGTGAGCGACACTAGACTCTGCCGCCGGTTGCTAACTTTCAACGTCATTTCACAGTCACATAAAAGACGCCATAAGTGTCGATTAGGGAAAAGTAGGTGACCAACTCTGACGCCAAAGGGTGATTGATTACACTACTCTGCGCCCCTGTGCGATTTTAGGCAGCATCTCAACCGAATTCTATTCCAGGCTTGGCACGGTTATGACGAGGAAATGCAAATCGAGACATACTGACCTGCAGCCAATGCCCGATTTGTGGGGGCACGCGTAGGTACCGCGCTATCCACCTTTAACACGGCCTCCTCCTTATCTGAACGTGTTTCCTGTCACATCTTCGGCTAATTCCTAATGCTTCGGAGCCTGCTTTGCGCTATTACGACAGCACATTAGTATAAAGCATAGTGGTTTCGATAAGTCTTTTATCCAGTCATATCAGGGATGGAACAGAGAATGGGCTTAGACAAGGAGAAGAAAAAGGTCAGGATGCACCTGCATTTCTTCTCCTCATCCAAGCATGTTCCCTAAGGATTACATCAGGCACATATACCATAAACCAGATTGTAAACAACTTCTTAGTGCTTTGTTGTTTTTCGTATGTGTAAGTGGCCAACACTGGTGTCAGATTTTTCAAGCTGCCTTAAGGCATCTGACATAGCTTAACGACTGCCATCAGCGATGACAGCCGGGACCAACGGCTTAACGTGCCTTCCGAAGCACGGAGGAGCTCGAGATATTTTTATGCCACTTGCGGTCACCCATCCAAGTAGGGACTGCACCAGGGGTTGCTTAACATACGTAAGCGCTCACAGAGCTCACACCCACTGGACCACCGGGCTCCTAGTGCTTGGAGCCTTATTGTTCACTGTCTCCAAATACTGCACACACAGAGGTAATGAACTCTGTTCAAGACTTTCCCACTGCTGTTTCAAGCCATTTTATCTCTAAGACCTTAAAACTAAAAGTCTTCCAGTATTATTAATTATATTATACTTTACCTTTAACAAAGGCAATGTATGGCACTTCTCCCATGACCCTCAGTGTGGAGAGTTCATGTCTCAGGGCTCCTGCCACCTTGTTGAGCACTTTCTCTGTCTCCTCATCTGCTGAGTTGCCCTTGCACACCCAAAACACATTAACAGTCTGCATGTCAGGAGTTACCTTAACCTGAAACAGAAATTAAAAATGTTATCAATTTACTTGGAGCTGTTCAAGTATTTTTAAAAAGAATATCAGCTTTTTCCCCCAACCTCCTCTTAAAAGCTCTTACCACCATCCCTCAAGGTTTAATAAGACTGGTATATTTTTTACAAATATGTTTGTTCATCTAACTTTAATGACATTATCACCATGCAACCACTTCTTCCCTCATGTTATTAAAAATAAGCCAAGCCTAGACGCCTTGGGTATCTATATATTTCCATTATTTCCTATCTGGTAACAGACCCTTGCATTGTACCTTATTGTCAGAAAGCAGTAATTCAACTAACAGTGTGAATAACAGAAAAAGTAGAAGTAGCTCTTATGTGAGTGTTCCAAAAATGTTTTCAAGTTAATTGCCTCACCAATTTTAATCAGTACTTACTTTCGAGATTTCAATTCCACGTCCCACTATATCCATAGCCACTGTGCCAGTTGACATGATGTCAGTGATCTGTTTCATAAACAACTTGTTCAGCATGGCTACTCGGCGGACTCCTCGCTTGCCTGGTTCATGCTGCACCTTGGTTAAACTCTTTACACTTGGTAACATGTTGGTTTCTATTGATTGTGAAGGATGCCATCGCCTAGAAAAAGGTTCTAAAATAAATATAACCTCAAAATACAAGTAATTAGATATTATGTACTACTGTGTAGTACCAAAGTGAAAACTATACAAGAACTTACTTTTTATTCCTTGGTTCAATCATTTTACATAATTTAATTCCCTGCTTTTTTGCTGAATAAATAATGGCAGATACATGATAAAGCCGACGAAATGATAACATATTTTAAATAAATGGAAGAGGATGGAGAGAGGATACAAGTGTTGTCAATGATATGTAAAAGAATACAGGTGATATTTTTATATAGTTATTAAACAATTATTTTAATGACAAATACGATGAAAACTCAATTTAATTTCATAAATAAAATCGAATGGGAACAATGAACAATGTTATTGTTTTGTTTTTAATTGACATTGACAGCAACAGTCAAATTAACTAAAGGCAAGGTGTTTTCCAAGTGTTTTCAAAATGTCCTGTCAAGTCATCTGCAGTCTACAGTAAACTTGAGATCGGACCATGACTCTATGGTACGGACGGACAAGTTCGATCGGATTCAAAAGGCACACTTTTCTTTTTTTAGTGTTCCGTAGTAAACAATCTCTATATAGTTTGTGGTAGTAAACTAGGAACCCTTGTAGTGTCGCCATTTACTCAGAAACTATAAATACTAGAAAGCTGAAATTAGGTATGGGTATGTATATTAATTATGTCAAAAAAGTGGGGGAAGAAAATATTAAAAAAAAATTTTAGGGTATGTCGTAATATTTTTTTTTCTATACAAACCCATCGTGTTGGGTATTGTTAGATAGGTCTTTAAAAATATTGTGAGGTTGAGAACACCATTTTTCGATTCACCTTTGTTAGAGGTAAATGTCCCCGATTCTACTAAACGGTTATATATGGATACGTGAAAAAAATAACAGCAGTAGTACATATACTGAAGTTGAAAGGAAAACTATCAGACCTGAGTACTAAGTACTTGGTACTAAGTATAAAATGTACTCGAAAATGTAAAATTTCATACATTTTCATTGTTACATGTGTCGTTAAACTGTTAGTTAGTTAAACAGTTTGAACTCAAAGTTGTTATTCGCAACTACGAAACCCTACACTGCGCGTGGCCCGAGACGCACTTGGCCGGTTTTTAATGATAGCGCGAAGTTTCCGAACGATTTTTCATCATAGACAAATATTATGGCGCGTGGGAGTCTTCCCGCCAAGGAAATGTCAATTTGTCAATTTTTATCAAAGTATCAAAGCAAGTTGTATTTTACGCAAAGAATCTAACATAATTTACAGAAATCAAGGATTAATCAATTTTTATAAAAATGTCTAGACCGGAAGACAGTGAAGAATATATAATAGCTAAAATAGACAGCTTATGTGCTGAATTAAATGTGGATCCTGATGCTGCTAATAGAGCCAAGGAATCATTTTTAGAAATAAAGCGTAATTATACCCTCGATGTAAGTATTTGCTATGTTTTTAACACATTATAACACATACGGGACTTATATTGTTCTTATCTGCTAAATATATAACCCCAAAATTATCTCACAGTTGCTTGTTTTGTTGATATCCGATGATGAGGACAAGTGCCTTGATGATCTTCTATATAGTCTACTTTACTATTCTGTGGCGTTAAACCATTCTTATATCAAACAATACTTATTGGCATTACCTAAAAGTTGACCTGGATTACATAATTTGTGAAACACCTTTTGTTTACAGTTATGGAATGATACTTTCAGTTATTTTTCAATGAACATCCTTCAAGAATACTTGTAGTTTCTTATAGCAGCTATAATATTTTGAAGGTATAACCAAAATGTCTTGTTTTAGGGAGATGTTCAGCATTGGATTGCATGTGCCCTATATGTCATGTGCTGTACAACCCCTTCCCCCCAAAGAAATGCCAACACGGACCGCTGTATCAGCCTCACAAGGCTCCTCAGACTTTGTAGAATAAGGTAAAGTTACTGAATAAACCATTACATACTCTTGATTTTGTTTAAAAAAAATTCTATGTTTTAGATTCAAACCAAAAGCAAAGTGGACCAAATGACATGCTTGTCTCTAAATTCAATATGTGACAAAATTGATCTGCATACCTGTTGATTTAGAAGTACCTGTTTTACATGTAATTTATAATGAATAACATAATAAAGTAGCATAACTCCATGAAGCTTTAGTAGAGATGCAAATACTAGGCTTAGACTTGGAATAAGTTTTTAATATTTACATACAAGTGGCTATACAGCTTTGTATTGATTTTAATAAAAAATAAGATAAAATGTTGCATACATATAGGTAGGTCATTCCTTGATTCCTCCAATGTACTTCATTTTCATAACTTTTACATCATTATGTTTGTGAGTTATTTTTTGAGGAGGTTGTTACACATTCTTGTAATAGTTCCTAGTATAGAAATGATTCTATTAATTTACTAAACATCATAGTTATGAAATTAACCTCAGGTTACTGTCCACAGTTTGTTACAATTCTTCAGAAAAATAAAATTATGGATGGAAATGGCATCCATGTCGACAGACTTCAAGGAGAAGATGGAGAGGCTGGAACATAAGTTTGCTGTCTCCGACAGACTCTTCAGGAAATTCAGACCATTGTTCCAGGAAATCTTCTCAGTGTAAGTGTTTATGTGTATACTACTGTGAAAAATACATACATAAATTATAATATCATTGAGTTAGTATCCTATGACTAAAGTTCACATTTTACTTTTGGACTAGCTCAATTTGTTTGACTTATCCCTATAAATTTATTTATGTACTTGTTTATAGTGCAAGAATATTAACTCGAGAGCCCCAAGTTTTTTGTAGGGATCTTTAGGATCATAGTTATCCCACTGGTTGAATATGAAATTGCAATTTGTGATAGTCAACAAGCATTGATAATCTGGCTCTATCAACATCTTATCTAATAAAACAACACATGTAATAAAAAATATAGATAGCATGTGACAAGTGGCATTTTTTCCCATGCTGCAGGATTTGGGTCAGTCTCGTTTTGACAACTTTTCGTTTTGTAAACCTCATTAAATTGTACATTCAAAAAAGACGATGACTAAAAGTTGTATATAAGAGACTGACCCCAGGATTTCTGGATTGTACAGTGGAGAACTAAACTTATTACATTAACTTCCAGATCACCAAACTCTGAAACCAATCTGTTTAAGTTCACTTGGTGCCTATACATCTGTGTCAAGGGGGAGTTCCAGAATTCCAATGACCTGGTGGACATGTACCACTTGCTGCTATCTTGCTTGGATCACATTTTCGCCAACGCTTTCATGGCAAAACGGACAGATCTTATAAACGCAAATTTCAAAGGTAATGATCAATATTGAAGTCTAAATTGCCACATAAATTGATTTCTTTTGATAGTTAATACGAAATAGTAGCAGGCTGTCAGCATGAATTGTTTAAATTAAAGTCCTATTTTAAGTGGAACTCAAATTCTGAAGCTCTGTGGGGCATGACGATGCAAGCAGATGCACTTACAAATAGGGAGTGACAGAGATGTAAATTGAGCTCTTGGTTATGGAAAAATAAAATACAAAGAATTGAACAACCTTATTTAATGATATTTTTTTGGCAAACAATTTAAAATCATCCACTTGACAAATTGACAATATCCACAAGTACTAATCAGTGCTTCTGCCCTTAAACCCTGGTCAAATATATAGCCCTATGGAACCTGGGAACCTTATGAGTATCTAGTCCTATTTCTAGTGGCACAGTACATGACCTCAATGAGGCCACCAATAAGGTAGGTAATCAGCATATCCAAATACTGGTCAAATAGATATCTAATTAAATTAAACTATTTCAACTTGTAAAGGAGAAGTGGCATAGTAAGATACCAGTTGCCACATTCAGGCAATAAATATATGGTTAATAATAATAATAAATGTTTATTTTCTCTTTAACAAAGGTATATAAGCCTTATAAATATGGGTTCTTATAGCTAGTAATGTAAACATTTCGGTATGGAGACTTAAGTCACATAGGTTCACATAAGTTTTCAATTTATGACTACTAAATTCACACAAATTTGTTTTATTTCAGGGTTACCTAGTGATTGGGGTAGTGAAAACTTTGAGGTGCCTAGCAAACCACCCTGCATCATATCAATCTTCCACCAGATGAGTGATGAGCAGAAGTTGATGGTGGAAGCTGCTGCAATGAAGGAGTACAGCTACAAACCAGTTGTTAAATCATTTTTTGATAAAGGGGTAGGTATACCTTAATTCAAGATCATTGTCATATTATATGGGAAATTTTAAACTGCAGCTCTATTTACAACTTATGCAAACTACGTGTCTCCACTAATTATCTTACTGCATACGTAAAAAATGTCCTAGCTACAAATAAACTACTTATCTACCTAATCTAGCAACTCAAAACCAGTTGATCTATTTTACAAGTTTTAAAACAAAAATACTCATTGTCTAAAAAAATACTGACTTGCAAACTAATTTATCCATTCTTACAACGGATTTTCTATGATGGGTTGACGGTCTAAAGGTGCATTAGAATAGAAAAATCTTTATTCAGTGATTTACAAACGGTACAGTACAATAACAATAGTCAATTAACATTAAGTTAGTTCAGTTCACCAATTTTGTAAAAATAAAAATTAAACAGTTATATTTAAACCACTGAAAGTGAGTTCCACTCATTACAATAATGTATCTTTCTATTATCAAATTGCATCCCACAAATCTTCTATTCATGTAACTATATCACTTATTATCCCACTAAATTTCTTTTTAATCTTCTTTCTCATTAGAAACTCGTCAAAACCCAAAAAAAAAACTTATTGTTGTTTTAATATATGGAACAGTGCAAATTTTATCAAAATCAGTTCAGTAGTTTTGAGGTAAGTAGTTTTGAAGATCGTTTTTTAAGGTTCCGTATCCAAAGCATGAAAACAGGACTCTGTTCACGAGACTTCACTGTCCGTCTGTCACCAGGCTATATCCCATGAACCGTGATAGCTAGACAGCTTCAATTTTCACAGACGATCTATTTCGTTATTTCTGAGGACGCTAATAGAACAAATACTAAAAACAAAATAAAATAAATATTTAAGGGGTCTCCCATACAATAGTCAAGATTTTTTAAAGGATAGGGTTTTTTGCTGTACTTTGTTGTAACTTAAAGTAGGGTTAGAGTTTCGTAGCCAACTGGCTAAAAACAGAACCCTTAAAGATTTGTCATGTCCGTCTGTTCATCTGTGTGTCCGAATGTCACAGCTTTACTTTTAGATGATAATCACTTAGTAAAACAGTTATCCTAATCAATTAAACAGTACAGCAAATTTGATTTATTTAGTGTGCAATTAAGTATTTTAGGACCGACTTATATTTTATTTGAAAAGGGTGATTAATAGTTTTAGAGTTTAATTTATTTCATGTGCATAATTAGTGTGCAAGTCAGTATTTTTCGTGCGACTTTTGAATATTTTGTTTGAAAAAAGGTAATTTTAAGATGTTGGATTAAAATCATTAGTATTTATACTACCCATATTATATTAATAATCTCGCCTTTCATTATATCATTTATATCATCCGAAAGGATAGCCTCCTACAGTTGAAAATCGAAACTACTTTCATTTAGGCAGTTACTTCTTGTCTTCTAATAGTATTATGTTCAAATTATCTTTGTATACAGAGGAAAATAGTTTAAAATATTTTTGTTCTTAGTCCAAATAATTAACCAATTACAACTACGTGAATTTTGAACTAAACAATTAAACAAAAAGTTAAAGGAACCCCTCTGATCATTTTTCTACCTTCTTCATAGTTTGCGATGTAAAGTGACTAACTAATACATAACTTCTAATTGTTACTAATCATTAATTTAAAATTGTTTGTTTTTAGATATTGAAAGGGCGCGCGGATCAACTATTGGGCCTTTTTGATGCTAATAATTTTGAAGAAAATCTACTCTCTTTGAATAATCTATATGAGACATATGTTTTGAGTGTGGGTGAATTTGACGAAAGAATATTTTTACGTAAGTAAACCTCTTCATAGTCCAAAAAGGATTTAATATATAAAATTTTATCTCTCTGACGTTTATAATGAAATAGTTTTAGTTTGTCAAATGAGTGACAGTCAATCCTATGTCAATCCTATGCTCCTATGGCACAGCCTGAATTTGTTGCCTGTGGTTATTTTGATAACAATAGGAAAATAATGTCCAACAACAGTTATTTAAATTCCATATTAACTTGTATTGTCGACTATCAAGGTACTTAAATTATTAGATAGTTTTTGCATCTTCTTTTATTATGTCACAGCAACTACTGCTCTAGGTTATTCCGCTAAATGTATCACATAACTGGCTGTTAAGAGGTTCATTACTCACTCTCTACAATACATCATTTAATTTCACTAGTAGTACCGATCGGATTATGAATTATAAAATGTATATTTACAGGTGAATATGCTAGTGAACAACTTGGTAATTCCAATGATGAGATATCGGCGGTTATTCAGAATTTTGGACCGGTAAGTAGATGGTTTAATAACTTATTTCGCATAAACCATATCATATATAAAACACAAAATACAAATTACATGTCAATTCCTCATACATTATATTGGTACAAAGATTTATCACTCTTCTTATGCTGATTACATAAATAAAAATTGGCCAAGTGCGAGTCAGGCTCGCCCATGAAGGGTAGCTTAGATTAGCCAAAACCGCTATAATTTTTTGCCAGCAAAGATAACTTTGTTTTTCATAGTGTTTGTATGAATGACAAAGTTATTTTTGCGGTTTATGAAAAATTGCTGTAACTTTTTAGTTTGTACTTAATACTCGGCTCTTATAGTTTTCCTTTCAACTTCAGTATATATACTTCTGCTGTAATTTTTTTCACGTGTCCATATATAACCGTTTCGCCGATAGAGGGGGGGGGGGGGGCTTACCTCTGGCGCCACTCGAAACTACACAACATTGTATCTACCGTATTATGAGAATATAAAACATGATTCACAAAATATATCTTATTAAAAAACAAAACAATATTTTAGGCATAATATTTTAAAATGACTCCGTATATTAAGTAAGTTACGGCCGAGATCAGATTGTTCAAGCTGCCTAAAAGCATCTGACATAGCTTAACGACTACCAATTATGAGGACAGCCGGGACTAACGACTTAACGTGCCTTCCGAAGCACGAGATATTTTTTATTATGCCATTTGCGGTCACCCATCCAAGTGCGGACTGCGACTAGGGTTGCTTAACATGCGTGAGCTAATATTGCTCACAACCACTGGGCCATTAATCATTGAAGATATTGGTTTGCAGAGCGGGCGCACGTGCCCGGAGACGCCGCTGTCGGGGCAGCGCTACCTGCCGTCGCGCGAGGAGGAGCTCACGCCCGTGTCGGAGGCGGCGCGCAGCATCCGCTGGCTCACCTCCTACCTCAAGCACTCCAAGCCTCAGCCCTCTGCGGACCTGCTCAGGCTGTTTGCGTGAGTCTCACATACCTTTCATTTACTATCATCCAAGCTCCGTGGATGGCGCAGCGGTCAACACGCCGGCCTGCGGCTCGGATGGTCCCGGGTTCGATCCCCGGGCAGGTCATCAGGTCAAGATGGAAAATGGTTTTTTTCAGATTGACCTCAGGAGTCTCACATACAATCACAATTCATTCATCATCATCTGGCCTTTGTTAGTCTCCATTGCAGGAGAACGACCCTCTCTGTACTACCAGAGCCATATATTAGCCAAAGCAGTCAGGAGATTTGGCCTAATCTCTCCACGCTGGTTGGAGAAGTCTCGATGTTTATAAGGTTTGTTTAGATTGTCTTCCTAAGTCGCCTTCTACTACATCCACCGGAAGACTTGAAGTGGTCCTATTCTACTCTGCTGGGAACCACACTGGGTCACACATGACGCACATCATTCATCGAAGAGTAATAGGGGATGAATTTATTTAGATACTTGACACCTACAAGCCGACATGTTAAGTGCGCATTGGGACGACATTATGTGTGCGTCTCGATTCATATTCGCCTTGATGAGTTCGAGACATGTAGACCAGTACCTGACTATTTACGCGAGTAACCCGTATTTTTATAATATCTATATCTCACGTTAGTTTTAAAAATTCCTGTTTGTCACTACAGTGAATGCAATGTCAGCGAAGAGACAATAAACAAGAACGTGATCCAGCCGTGCCTCGGCTGGGCCGAGCTGTTCCGCGAAAGAATGCGAGGGCTCACATACAGCAACGAGACCATCACAAACCGATGCAACATGGTCACCAGGTTTTATTACAAGATTTTCGAGCATATCATCAGAACGGAACACAGAAAGAAACCTCAGGTTTCTTTAGAGGTAGGTTGTTTGAATATTTTGTTACGTTGTGAAAGTGGTTTAAAGCTTGCTTTGGGGATATGAATACTTTTATACAGAAATAATTCGAATAGTATATAGAAGATAGTATGTAATAGCATTAGCGATAAGGACGCCTATTGTGCATCTTGTACTGGGTGGCGCAAAAGTACTGGCACTAAAGAAAATACTTTTTTTTTTTTATATGACATTTTCTGTCATTCTGTTGTTGAAAATTGTGTAGTGAACAAATGTAAAATACACTGAAAATAAACATGGACCGTTTTACTCCCCAAGAACGTGGAATAATTGTGTCAATGTTCTTACGGAATAATTCATCAGTGATAAGAACACAACGTGAATTTCGTCGACGATTTCCCCACCGTCCGGCACCGATTGGTCGCACAATTCGACGCTTTGCCACACGCCTTGAAGCAACTGGCTCAACATTGGATAGACCTAAGTCTGGGAGACCAAGAACAGGCCGTTCAGCTGAAAATATCGATGCTGTGCGCGAAGATGTGGAAGAGTGTCCAGAAACATCAACGAGGCGACGTGCCACGCAATTGGGCATTTCCAGACGGACCCTGCAGCGTATTTTGGTGAAAGACTTAAAGATGTTCCCGTATAAAACTCAAATGACTCATCAGCTGCTGCCTGCTGACCACCGAGCTCGTCTAGATTACTGCCAGCGCGTCATAAACCTCAACCTTGAAGAGGATGATTTTCCTTCAAAATTGGTTATGAGTGACGAAGCGCATTTCCATCTCTCAGGGCATGTCAATAAGCAGAATACTCGGTTCTGGGGCACTGATAATCCGCGCATTATTCAAGAAACACCTCTACACCCACTAAAAGTTACTGTATGGTGTGGCATCTGTGTTGACAGAGTGATCGGACCCTATTTTTTCGAAGACGCTGGAGGCAATGCGATTACTGTCACTGGAGAACGCTACAGAACCATGTTACGTGAGTTTTTGATACCCAGTTTGGACGAATTGGGGCTGGAGCACATCTGGTTTCAACAAGACGGCGCTACGGCACACACAGCGCGCGACACTATGGACTTAGTGAGGGACGCTTTTCCAGGCCGAGTTATCTCTCGTTTTGGCGATTTGCCTTGGCCTGCAAGATCACCCGATCTGACCAGTCCAGACTTCTTTCTTTGGGGTTTTTTGAAATCTCGGGTGTATGTGAACAAGCCACAGACTCTCGCAGCTCTAAAAGAAAACATTCGTCAAGAAATAACGAACATATCGCAGGAAGTGTTACGGCAAGTTATGCAAAATGTCATAAATAGGGCTCAAATGTGTATCAACTCTGGAGGTCACCATTTAAAAGACATCATCTTTAAATCCTAATGGTACAAAATTTAATGGCACAAATATACATTTAAAAAAATCTAAATCTAGTTTTCTAATTTAGAAAAAATGTTATAGCTGAACCAAATAGGGTCTTTACTTTTGCGCCACCCAGTATTTCTTGTCACTAACAAGTTTAGTGTACTTTATTAATACTTTTTACTATTGTTTTCTTCATTGACGTTACGTTTTGAACCAAAATATTATTTGCCTCCCAACATTTCTAGTACAGTTGGTTGCCAAATACCACCAGTTTATAATTATTTTACTAAAAAGAAGTTTTATAAATGTTTGTGACCAGTAATACTGTAGTTGAACTTTGATTATTGCCGAATTTAAAAGCATTGCTTGGACATTTAATTGTTTTGGGACTATTTTGTAATACTACAATAGTTTTTACTTATTGGAATTTCTATATATTATTAACATTTTCAGGCACTTTTAACACAAGAGACATACCAATTAACGGTATATGCGTGCTGCACAGAGGTGGTAATACATTCATATTCAATACACTCACTGCGGTTCCCTGAAGTTTTGAAGATCTACAACCTCAGTGCCTTCCATTTCTACAAGATAATTGAGCTAGTTGTGCAGATTATATTCGAGAAGCCAGACAGAGATATTATAAAGCATCTGAACACGGTAAGTCTAGTGTATTCAGATATTCTTTTTTATTTATTACTAGCTTTTGCCGGCGACTTTGTCCGCGTGGAGTTCTGTTATATCGTAGCGTAACGTAGCGTAGGCGAGCGCTAAGAAAGGAAGCAGAATTGCACGGACGAAGTCGCAGCAAAAGCTAGTAAACTACAAAACTTACTTATACACCACATTTTTTTGCTAATCAATTACATTCGTTATTTTCATTGTTTTGTTGTGTTATTTTGTACAATTTTTTTGTATAAATCTTTATACAAAAAAATTGCATGGAATAACACCTGATCAAAAAAATAATAATTTCAAAAATCTCTTAGGTGGTGATTGTGCTTATGAATGTGAACAATTTTTACTATGGGGCCGACTCTGCAACTTGCCAAAAAGTCTGCTGTTTCATACAAATTCTGCAGTGTACAAATTTAAAAAAAAATACCTAGTCGACCAGAATATATGGAATAGCTGTTTTTTTTTGTCGAGTTGCAGAGTCGGCCCCATAGTAAAAATTGTTCATATTCATAAGCACAATCATCACCTAAGAGGTTTTGCGCTTATTCATTAACACATTGAATATATACATATTAACTTGAATGTTTGTGTGGCAGATAGAGGAGGTGGTGCTGGAGTCAGAGGTGTGGAAGTCAGGCAGTCCTCTGTGGGGCGCCCTGCAGCGCGCGCACGTGCCCGCCTCCGCTGACGTGCAACAGCACGCCGAGCCCGCCATCAGTAAGTATCCTCACACTCCCTCTCACTCTCTCTCATATCCACGGGGTAAGAAGGAGTTGTCCTGTGGCTCATGGCCCTAGAAACTACTTATCTCCAAAAAGCAGGGAAGCAGGATGGTTTTCCTCCTGTCAAACATTGCACACAAAGCAAGGTTAGCACAGTCATCATCATTTCATGTAGGTGACACAGTCAGTCGACCATGCACACCCTGGTGTCAGAGTTCTTCGGAACCACCTCTCGGCCTCTGACGTGGTTCTTTTAACGACTACCAGATGGCAGCCGGGACCAACGGCTTAACGTGCCTTCCGAAGCACGGAATCATCTTTCTTATCAGACATTCAGGTGATTCATGCCTGCAATGTCCTAACCAAACTAGAAACAACAAAGTATGCTTCCCGTGGGTATCGAACCCACGACCCCCGGGTCAACAAGGCAAACGCCTTGAACACTGGACCACAGTCAAAACCATTGAACTCGCCGAATCGTTACCATAAAAACCACACCTCTGTATAAATATAAAAGTATTTCCTGACGATTCAAAAATACTCTCGTAATTGTTAAAGTTTACACTTTAACAGGCACTCCTCCTGAAACTTAGAGTGCCTCTGGATTTTTTAATTTTAAAAATTTTCCTAATTTGTACTTGTCTCGCAGATGGCATTCAATCTCGCGCAGCAATGGTAGAACATACCAGAAGGCAACTCTTCCAAGATAATATCCGTCCAGGACAATCACTTTTAGGTAAGTCAATCTGTAGAGTACGTAATTATTGTTATTTTTTTTACGAAGTATATCATTACTTAGTTTCAATAACAATAAGGAATGCAATCAAGAATCCTGTGGTCTTGCAAAAGTGCAAAAATTTCAGTGTGTAAATTACTCTTTTTTTTTTTATACTACTGCACAGGCAAACAAGCATACGCACCCAACCTGATGGAAAGCGGTTACTCAGGTACACGGTAATATAATATAATTAATAAATATATAGGGACCAATCACACAGATTGAGTTAGCTCCACAGTAAGTTGTGCACTTGTGTCGTAGAATAATAACTGAACGATATATATATATAACATACAGGTTGCACCAAACTTTATTGCGAGTCGGATATTAGCTGCTCGCTGCGCAGTACGCGCCCCGCCTTCCCGCGTGCGCCCCGCTTAACCTAGTATTGTGTTCTGCGCATCGACTCGCGCGATGCTCGAATTGGCGATAAAGTTTGGCACGGCCCTTACACATTCAAGACCCAGGCGAATCTTAAAAAGATAATTTTCCAACATGACCTGCCCCCGTTAATGGCTCCCGCGACGCCGTTTATATCGCGCGATAAACTATCTACTTCTCGCTCTTCAGTATTGCGAAAAACAAGATGGCGATAGTCGATAAACGTTGTCGCGCGTGCCATGCTACGGGGGCTGCAGGCCTATTTGCTAACTCGGTGTTCAACGATTTAATTGTCACTTTAACATCCATTACGGTTTTCATATCGTAAATAAAAATAGTCATTCATACCGAAGCAGTAATGAATATGTGTTAACATGAAAATGATGTACACCATAGCTGTCAAAAGTTAGCAAATAGGCCTGCTGGCCGGGAATCGAACCCGGGAAATTCACTTGCAGTGAAATTGTTTATTTCATAGCCAAATGACACATGTTTAAGCCGGCGAAGTAAAGCAATACAAATATTCCAGTGACAACAAACAGCACGGGCGCAGCAGAGCCGGTCCCGGCCGGCGCGGCAGTGTCGCCCGGCAGCACGCCGCCGCGACGCGCTCACAACTCGCTCGTGCTCTTCTTTAGAAAGGTAACTTCTTCCTCAATAGTAATATTTTTTACATTTTTGTTAGCTAAGGAGATAGAGGGTCCAGTACTACCTCCATTTGAAATAAATCGTTGGAGAGAAATCGGAAATATCATTTAAAATTTTGTTCTGTGAGGTCCTACTCTATTAATGTCTACTTGTTTTTATTCAATTACAAAACTTTCGACCAGTAGTCTTCTGCCACAGCGGCTGGCCTGTCATTTGCCACCTCAAGGTATTTTTGTATGCAATAAGTGGGACATTTAAGACAGATTAAAAGATGGCTCATTTACACATTCGCCGCAGACACACGTGCTGTTGCCAGAGAAACCCCTCCTTACTTCCACATTGAGCAGGGAACATTACTACCCAGTGGGAGTTTCTCGGCTTCCAGTAAAGAATATAATTCCAGATATAGGCTTGTCCACTGCTCCAATCTGGCCTTAGAGCTTTTCCTGATCTCAAGTTCCGCCTGTCTAAGAAGACTGTCACGCACGACTCCTGAGTCGCGATAGTGGAGGATTTTCACCTTGCAACAGGTGTCTGGTATCCCTCCCTGCTTGCACTTTTCCATAGCACAGGCTATGTTGCTAAAATACTTATTTATTTACAGTTCTATGGACTAGCTGTTTTACGAATGAACGACCTCTGCCGTCGACTGCGGCTGACGGATGATGAGCTGAAGCTGAAGATCTGGAACTGCCTGGAGCACTCCATCACCAGCCACACCGCGCTGCTCAAGGACAGGCATCTCGACCAGATCCTGCTGTGCGCTGTCTATGTTATTTGTAGGGTGAGTACAAGCATAGGGAACATAATCGAATATCAACTCTGGTAAACATCTTTAAAAATGCTTGTCCTGTGCAACTTATCATCAAATAAGGGTGTTTGGTGTCGATTTTTCCCCAGATGACGGCACTATGTCGACAGGTATTTTTGACAGCAGCTGTCAAAATCCATCAATCATAAAAACATGATTGGTGGATTTTGATAGATCGATGCGAAGCTGAACTAGTTTGATTACATGCTTACGTTAGGATGACACCTGGATGACGGCGACGCGAAAGGCGATACGGTTTCGATCCCTTTCCGAGTTCATAAGTGTGCTGTGACTCTTAACTATCAATAGATTAGTTTAACTACTTTGCAAGTCCTATGACTTGCAAAGTAGTTAAACTAATCTATGCTAGCTTTGATCCTAAGATCAAAGCTGTTATAAGTTTGATTATTCGCAGGTATGCAACAACGCCGCCAACCCTGTAGAGCGCAGTTTCGCGGAAATCATGCGGTGTTACCGGCTGCGGCCGCTGGCCGACAACCTCGTGTACAGATACGTGCTCATAGAGCCCGCTACGGCTGACAGTGAGTACTCTCCTCCCTTGACTTGCAGGCCTATTTGCTAACTTTCTTTGCCAAGGCATAATCTGATCGATACAGTCCGAACCAAACTTTATGGCAGCTCGGAACATCGCGCGAGGCGATGCGCAGAACACAATATTAGTTTCAGCGGGGCGCGCGCGGGGAGGCGGGGCACGTTCTGCGCAGCTCGCAGCTAATATCCGAGCTGCTATAAAGTTTGGTTCAGACTGTACTCTGTATTTTTTTACTTTATTTTCGGATGTATAATTAATCTCCCCTCGCAGAGTTTTTTTAACCCTTTGGTTCAACGATGGCGGCGCGACGTCAAAAAACATTGCAAACTGTTACAGTTTTAAGACTAGCTTAAGCCCGCGGCCTAGAAAAGTGGCCTATGTCCTTCTCCGTACACCAGACAATGTGTATGCAAAATTTCATGATGATCAGTTCAGTACATAGGGCGTGAAAGAAATTAATGAAAAAGAAAATAATTAATGAAACAAATAGCTATGCTCTTTTGACGTCGCGTCGCCATCGTTGAGTCAGAGGGAGTAAAAAAACTCCGAGAGGAGATTGCAGATCTGAAATACAGTCTCTCTAGATTATGCCTTGGCGATGCCCTTGTCTGACGTGACAGAATTTACTGTTTTGCTTTTGCTTTCTTACTTATTTTTGTAATATGAAAATGTTTTTTCAGAACCTGCAAGAAGAAACGATCTAATCACATTTTACAACGAAGTGTACGTGCCGCTGATGCAGAGCTACGTACTAAGATTTAACGGCAGGCATAGAGACGTGAGTGACATGACAATTGAAGTTTTTTATATATTCAGTGCATTTCTTGGTGAGAAACGCGACCGTAGTAAGTGTGTACAGGCCACCCTTTTAGGAATTTACTACTCCACTTGTGGTTATATGAATTCCGAAAGCGTACATTATACAAAACGGCGGCGACGCGGCGAGTACTTACACTGTGATAGGATTTTTAGCTTTATCTGCATACGCAAAAGGACCAGTATCGTGTAAATAAAGTTTCTATTTCTTTTGACGCTCGAGGAAATTTGCGGTAGCTAGTGACGTTTTTCCTTGCGATGCTGGTCGTTTTGCATAAGGGTTAAAATCCTATCATAGTGTCCCACGCCTACATTGTTCTGCGTCGTGCCTTCATCGTACAGCTTGTCTGTAAGCTGATTTGTAAACCCTACTTAGTTGTGATAGTTTTCCTTGTTATTTCCTTAATTATGCTTTTGTATATTTTTTCACGTATCTATAACTTCGATCCACAATACCAACTAGATATCGCGTTACGTACAAAATCGAAGCAAAGTTCTGTTTGCTTGAATGTAGCTATAAAACCGTTTTAAGTTCAACGTATTCTCGACCACAGTACGTGATAATAAAGTCGCAATTCTATTATTCCAACTAAACAAAATAAGAGCTCACCGTCTGGAGTGCGCTCTTATTTGCCGAGCCGCTTTTCTTGCGCCGACCTGATATCTAGTCGGTATTGTTGATCGAAGATCTATAAACAACCATTTAGCTTAATGCATTTGAATGTAATGAAGCCGCCGGTTGCAGGACGGGCCGCTGTCGCCGCTGCCGGCGCGGCGCGGCGAGCTGGGCTTCTCGCCGGCCGGGCTGCGCGTGTCGGAGCGCCACCAGCTGTACGTGCGGCCCTTCACGGCGCCGCGCCCCGCCGACTACCAGCTCACCTACCGCTTCAGCCGCAGCCCCGCCAAGGTAGTCGTTGCTGGTTCCCTTGTCTTACAGGCGCTCCAAGGCATGCTGGGATGGGTTTACTCATCATCATCTAAATTTAAGAGCTTGCGGTTCCAGCCAGCTTTTAAGCACGAGTAACATAAAATCTAATCAAGCTCCTCTATGCTTCATTAGGCTCGTCAAACCTATGTTACTACATATATTACAGTTCTAGTACCACCTGGTAATCACTGAGCTAGATCAATGGTGGATAGTAACCTTTACACCAATATGAGCTATAAAAGTCAACCATTTTTGACGTGACCACGTTTCATACAAACCAGTGTTGCCCTTCAACTATACAATACATGTAAATAAAATTATTTTAATACGGTTTTTATCGCGTTTATTACATTATTTATACACCTAACGTTTCGAGCACTTTACAGTGTTCGTGATCGCAGGTAGACTAAGTTGACATTTGTCTAGTATTTTATAAGAACTGCAGAATCTACCGCCTAAAATATTTATTGATAACGTTCCGGATGTACGCAGTATTGGCTCACGGTGTCTGAAGGTCTTGCAGTCTTCTGCTTAGCTTGAGATTTGATTAAATTGATGACTGGATCCCAAGCTGGTGGTAACTGCCAACCATCCTCTCTATTGAAATTAGGATGTTTTTTAATTTCAATAGCCTCACGAAGCATTCTTGGAATGTATCTGTTTTCTTTTGCAAGGACTTGAGGATTATCAAAACGCATATAGTGGTTGGGTTTGTCTAGGGCATGTTCACAGACTGCAGACTTCGTACAATACTGCGTACATCCGGAACGTTATCAATAAATATTTTAGGCGGTAGATTCTGCAGTTCTTATAAAATACTAGACAAATGTCAACTTAGTCTACCTGCGACCACGAACACTGTAAAGTGCTCGAAACGTTAGGTGTATAAATAATGTAATAAACGCGATAAAAACCGTATTAAAATAATTTTATTTAAATGTGTAACAATCGCGAAAACATAAGAAAACATTATATACAATACATGCTTTATTATATTAGATATTAATATAAAAAGCATTTTCGATTATTACATCACATTTTTATTTTCAAAAAAGTGCGTAGTATACTTCGATTAGTCTAGTCAACTAGCAGTGGGCCCACTGCCATCTAACGGCGACTTTTTGAAACTTGCTTGCCAGAGCGCGTACATTCGGATGAGACGTCTATTCATCTAAGGTAGAAGTAACTAATACTCATAATGAACTTGTTGTCTATCAGGATCTGCACGCGATCAACACGCTGGTGTCGTGCGAGCTGGGCCCCAAGCGCAGTGCAGAAGCAGGCGTGGCGTCGGCCGACGTGCTGAAGCGGCCGCGCCTCGCCACGCCCAGCGTCGCGCGCAAGCTGCAGGGGCTCGTCAACGACCGCCAGGCCTTATAGGTGATACACTGTGTATAATACTAGCGTGGCGCTAGCTCAATCAGGCATCGCCAATCATTTACCCAAGCAACGCCAAGGTTCGTCCCTCCCGGGAATTGGACCCTTTGGTGATGTTTGCCTTACAGGTTGAAGAACTCTGCTCTCACCTCAAAAAGTCCGGTGAAGTAGCGAAAGCTCATTTGGAGCTAGCTACGTAGGCCTTTCAAAAAAAAAAAAGTCTCAATCAGTGTGATTTCGATGCTTGCCGGGAGCTGGGAATAAAATGTTGTGCTACACCTTTAATTCCAGGGAATAGACTGTTCATAAGACACCTTGTTCAAAGTTGATTTTAATATATTACAGTAAACACGTGCGTCTCAGTTGAATGTGGCAGAGAAGAGAGAGTTGCCACAAAGGCCATAAGATGGCAACACCATGTCAAAGACAACATGCTTAAATTTTACTTTGTACCTATACCGGCAGGATATTTTTTTTTGTTGTTCTTAACACTGACATCACGTTTTTCTTTTGCTTACAGGTGTACATGCAAGTTGAAATGAAGTCACATTTTACTTATCCAGTTCACCAAAACTTATTGCTTTTTAGCTCTCTAGCCGCCTTTTCCCAATTTCTTAATGTTTGACGAATTTAAATATACCTAAAATCAATTTTTATTTAACTGACCAAAAATATTATCACATGAGATGTGAAACTTGTGGATTAAGTTTTAAATAAGAACAAGTTGAAGTGCTGACGACAGTCACTTAGCTGGCAGCGTATTGATGGGATCATCCCAAAATATGTTTAAAAGTTATTTCTTTGCTTGTGAACCTTATAAAAATGTTAAGTTGTGCGAGATGTTTTAAATTTAAGCAAACAAATTAAGTCCGATCAAGCTTAAATTTAAAACATCTTAAGGTTAAAATGATCTCATATATTGTGAGCAATGATAAGCCATATTTTAAGTTTGCTCATTGCTTTTGTAATATAAAATTTCCGTAAATTATTTAACTGGATGACGGACATTTTTATTAATGAATACATTAAACTCGTCACAAACCCGTATTTTTTAACTAAAAATCCGTTTATCCCTTGAACTTATATTTGAGTTACATTATAATTTAATTTTATGTACGGGACATGTATTGATCACACTTTTTAGTAAAAATGAGTTTTTGACAAAATCAAAATTGACCTAATAAAAGACAAGCTATTTTATTAAGATTGCAGTAGCTAGAAGGAATTGTTTGAATCAAACTTTTTATATCTGCAGAAATACATTTACTTGTTTATAAATAATTTACATAAAATCACTAGATTTTATCTGTAACAATGTAGCTACGTAGCTGCTGGTTTTAGTGCTTCATATCAGAGCACATACCTATTTTATTTGTATAAATTGGTGCGTCATGGTGCAAGTTAATTTCTTGTGTAGTAGGTATACTTGGCCAAGAAAGTGGCTCATTTGATTGTTATAATAAGAATCACTTTGACTAGAAAAAACAATAACAACCCCATATACCTACTAGTTTCTTCATTATCTATTATCTAAATCATATTCCCAGAAATGTATATTTTATTTTTCTTCCATTAATCTTAATGTTAAGTCTTAAATCAATTTGTTTTACTTAGAAAACATTTTATCATGTATACTTCATCAAACTTATGTTTACTAATCTATGATTTTATATAGACAACTCTAATTATATTTGCGAATTATAAGAATCGGTTAAAGTTGTCTTGGCTGTAAAATTATGAACCTATCTGTAAGAAATATAACTGTATGTTACTCATCTGAAGTAATAATTAAACCGATATAAATTGATTTTATATTTTATTTTTCATGTCATCTTAGTATCTCTACCTTCTGTATAAACTTTAATAAATTATACATACATTTTATTATCATAGGTATGGA
This sequence comes from Rhodophaea formosa, assembly GCA_963082605.1. Lineage (NCBI taxonomy): Eukaryota > Metazoa > Arthropoda > Insecta > Lepidoptera > Pyralidae > Rhodophaea > Rhodophaea formosa. The sequence goes on along the minus strand of OY720220.1, from coordinate 6,612,589 downwards.
TATTTGTTGGATGGATGTTTATCTACATAAGTATCTATTATAAAATATAGTAAAGTTGAGTTAGTATCCCATAACACAAGTCTCGAACTTACTTTGGGGCTAGCTCAATCTGTGTGATTAGTCCGAATAAAAAAAAAAGAATTTGCATAAAAGAAATAGGTCAATTGAAAAAGCTTTATTTTCACAATTATATCATTTATTCATACACATACATTTTAAATACATAAGTAAGACTACATACATAACTATACTACCTATTATTAAAACATGAATATTACTAAATTCAATTATGACTGTTACATAGAAAGCAGGTGTTTGTTTTTTAACAAATGTTCATATAAAATGTACAAATCCTGCTGCTACATCTTGCTTATTTTAAACTAGCTGACCCGGCGAACTTTGTACCGCCTAACAGTCAATGATTAAAGTATTCATTACACATATCGAGTTTTCATTATTTTTAAGATGTATTCTGCTATTCGGGGCGGAGACAAATCCAACAAATCAATAACCATGAAAATTGGTTCAGCAGATCTCGAGTTATATTTATAAGTGTTGTAACAAACCCGTCTTTGTTTTATATATATAGATATCAATGTGTCTTTAAACAGGCACCTCTAATACACTTACAAGACAGGGATTAATGCATACATCAAATTATGTAGGTCTGATAGTGGTGTCATGGCGTTTCTCCCAAAGACTATATGAACTGAGGTAGATTAGCCGTACGTACCAAATTCTGAAGCGTTCGAAGGGTGCTAATTAACATCGTTGCGCTTAGCTCACACTGAAGACGCCGTCCACGTCCCGTCATCAGGTCTTTGTAAGTCTCCACTGCAGGAGCACGACCCTCTCTGTACCACCAGAGCCATATAGGAGTAGCCAGAGCAGTCAGAGGATTAGGCCTACACTCTCCACGCTGGCCAGACGGGTTGGAGAGGTTTTTTTGATGTTTATAAGCTTTGTTTAGCTGGTGTTTCCTAAGTCGCCTGCTACGACGTCCACGGGAAGACTTGGAGTGGCCCTATTCTACACTGCCGGGAACCACACGGCAAACGCCACGTCCCGTAACACGATTGCTTTTAAATGTCTGTTTTTGAGTAGGGCATGTCTACCTCAGTTTATATAAGGTCCATCAAGAGCAAATATTTTAAGGGCAGGTATCTAGAGGCTAAAGAAATGCTTTGATAAAAGAAAATTGACACTAGGTTTTTTTAATTTGGCATCCAAAAATTTTTTTTTATGGAATCCTTTTCGTTTCTTAATCATATTAAAAATCATAGCGCTGCTTCCCTTGCTATCTTTATTACTAAAAGAAATACTAACGTGACATTTAAAGGTTTATTATTTTTTTATAAAAGCCCCCTTTACATTATTGTTAAATAATTTTCTTCTAAAGTATTTCGTCTACCTCGTACTTGCCTTTACAATAATTGCGCTTGATTTAAATGAACCTCATATAGAAGTTTGTTTTCGCCTCTCTGTAGAGTGCTTAGCCTATAGCCCGCAGTCATCGGACAGGTCGCTGGGCGTGGAGCGGGCGGGCGTGGCGCGCGCCGCGGGTCAGGTGGCGCGGCCCTTGCCCTCCTTGATGGCGATCACGTAGCGCTGCGCCACGCGCTCCGGCGGCGAGTACCCGTCCGCGTACGATGAGTCCTGACATGATAGTAACATTCATCATCAGGTCATTAAGCTCATTCAGGTCTTTTTAGTCTCCACTGTAGGAGCATGACCCTCTCTGTACTACCAGAGCCACTCATTAGCCAGAGGATTTTTGGCCTTCACTCTTCACGCTAGCCAGACGGGTTGGAGAGGTCTCTTTGATGTTTAAAAGCTTGTTTAGACTGTGTTTCCTAAGTCGCCTTCTACGACATCCACGAGACTTGGAGTGGTCCTATTCTATTCTGCCGGGAACCACACGATCTAATATAAAAGAACGTAAATATAAAGGAGACTATTAATAGATTTGGCATAATGGGGAATACCTCAAAGAGAACTTCATAAGGGTTAGCCGCGCTGGCCGGCAGCCGGTTGACGACGGCGCGGTAGAAGCACGTGGTCTACGGGTACAGCGCCATGACCACGGCGCCCTTTGGGAAAAGCGCGTGCTCGTCGGTGCGCGGGTCGGCGTGCATAAGGGGAACCTTACCTCAAATAGAACCTCATAAGGGTCAGCCGCGCTTGCCGGCAGCCGGTTGACGACGGCACGGTAGAAGCACGTGGTTTGAGGGTACAGCGCCATGACCACGGCGCCCTTGGGGAACAGCGCGTGCTCATCTGTGCGAGGGTCGGCGCGCATCAGCGGCAGCGGCACCACGCGCCGCTTCGACAGCACGTGCCGGTTCTTCTGCTCCTCGTCGATGTCATCCACCTCGTACTTGCCTTGCGCTGGCAGCCAACTCACCACCTGTATGGAAGAAATCCCTCGATGAGGGTTTTCCGAGTCGTATTTTTACCAGGTGAAGGCAATATAATGAGCGTTATTTTTGGCAGCTGTTTGAATCCATTCATATTTGGAAGACTTTGACAAATTCTGACAGCCACATTCCCACAAGACATGTAACAAGTTTTCCTGCTTATGACAAAAACTACATAGTGATTGGGTGGTAAACTGAAGTGTGGCCTGCCTGAATGATTATCTATACTAATATTATAAAGCTAAAGAGTTTGTTTGTTAGGTTGAAGCGCTAATCTCAGGAACTACTGGACCAATTTCAAAAGTTCTTATAGCGTTGTATATGTACTGTGTCTCTGAGTGCCATAGGCTAGGTATGTACATACTAGGCGCCCCACGTGTAGCGTCCAAAGCCAGGGCGGACAGCTAGTTTATGATTAAATGACTAACCTCAGCCAAGATCCAGTTCTCCTCCTTGTCGGAGACGCGCACGAGCGCGGCGACGGCGTCCCCGGCGCGCGCCACGTGGCCCGCGTCGGCCGGCACGGCACCGCACAGCGGCGGCGCGCGCTCGCCCACGCGCCCCACGTGCAGCGGCAGCGTCTGCGCCGCGCTCAGCAGCATCTTCATCAGGGCGCCGCAGCCGATCGTCTCCTTGTTGCCGGCGTGTCGTGCCTATACGAAAAAAGTTGTGAATCTAAAATCTATGGCCATAGCTATTTCTTGCAGTGACACCAAGTTACACACCAATAGTAAATCATAGATTGGTTATATAAGCAAGCACTTTGAAAAAGAGAAAGAGAATAATTTCATTGATTTATTACTATTCAAATCCTCAATTTATTAAAAAGCCAACTTTAAAAAGGCAGACTCATATGAAACTTACATCCTCATATTTTTCAGGGTTAAAATAAACTCATTTTGGTCACTATCATCATCATCACAAACACATGTAAAAAACCGGCCAAGTGCGTGTCGGGCCACGCGCAGTATAGGGTTCCGTAGTTGCGAATGACAAATTTGAGTTCACACTGTTCACACTCGCACCTCACAGTTAACGACCAAAAACATCTAACAATAAAGATTGTATGAAATTTTACATTTTCCAGTACCTACATTTTATAAGTTGGTTGCCTATAACTTTTTAGTTTGCACTTAGTACCCAGCTCTGATAGTTTTCCTTTCAACTTCAGTATATATACTACTGCTGTAATTTTTTTCACGTATCCATATATAACCCTTTAGCAGATAGAGGGGGGGGACACGTACCTCTAACAAAAATTTGCACTTTAAAACCAAATATTTCGGAAACGGATCCCTAAATCGAAAAATGATGTTCTCAACCTCACAATATTTTTCAAAGACCTTTTTAACGATATCCCACACGATGGGTAAGTAGAGAAAAAAAAATTACTCCCCCACTTTACTTGTATGGGAGCTACCCAAAAAAAAAATTTATTTCAAGATTTTTTTCTACGACTTTTTTGCTATGATTAATATACATACTCGTACCAAATTACAGCTTTCTAGTACTTATAGTCTCTGAGTAAAACCGCGGACGGACAGACAGACAGACAGACAGACAGACAGACAGACAGACAGACATGGCGAAACTATAAGGGTTCCTAGTTTTCTACGGAACCCTAAAAAGCTAACAAACCTGTATCCTTCTTTCATTTTTGATAGCTCGTATCTCATAAATACGAGCCAGAGCAGCTCTCAAGAGTCGCTCCTCTTGTTCAGCAGCTGTCAAGCCTGATTTGTACAGGCTTTTTAACTGCATTTGCTGAAAATCAATTTATGTAAAACTGTACAGATCCAGGAAAAACAACAGGCTTTCTATCTTCTGACTTTAAAAAGCATTTAAATTTTGAAGATATAGCAAGTGGAATTGTTTCTCAATATCAATTTGATTTTACCTTGTTAAATATTTTTTGAGTACCAAAGTCAAATTAACTAATCACTTGTGCTGCATACCTGTTGTGAAGAACCAGATGAGTCTTCATTTGATGCTGGTGGCTCTGCTGCCTTTTCTGCTCTCAGTATAGAATCAATGCATTGCTCATTGCGACCCCGCTCTGCTTCTATCTCATAGATCAGTCTATGAAGTGACCTCAAACGTTCCTGGGGATCATTTATACCATTATTTGTATGATGTATGCCAGAGAAAAGCCGTGTGGTTCCCGGCAGAGTAGAATAGGACCACTCCAAGTCATGTCGTGGATGTCGTAAAAGGCGACTAAGGAAACACAAGCTAAACAAAGCTTATTAACATCAAAGAGACCTCTCCAACCCGTCTGACCAGCGTGGAGAGTGTAGGTCAAATCCTCTGACTACTCAGGCTAGTATTTGCCTCTGGTAGTACAGAGAGGGTCGTGCTCCTGCAGTGGAGACTGGAAGGACCTGATGATGATGATGATGATGCCAGAGAATGATGGAGAAAGCTCCACTGAAATTTGATGAATTAAGTACCATAGTTAATGGTCATGTCAAAAGTAAACACATCTTGCCTTTTTTTATAATATCTTGTCTATATTCTTTTACATGTATGTTAATAAAATCCAGCAGATGAAGGTCTCTAAGAAATTATGTAAAATAAACAGGGCCCTGAATGGTACTTGTTTAAAGTACTGGAGCTTTCCAATGAGGATAAGTGTAAGGCCAGTGGTCAGCTATAAGAACTTTCACCAACTTCTATCACAGTGTGAATCAAGTATTACAATTGAGGGCACCAGGTACAATTCAAGGCGGATTATTTGACTAAACTGAGACTGCCGGTGTAATTTATTGACGAAATGTAATCATGAATGTTTTTTTTTTTATTTGATTGATTTTTATGTTATGTGTGCAATAAATAAAGTAATCAAAATCTAAAAAAATTAAAAAAAAAAAAAAAGTTATGAATAGGATTTGGGGCTGCTATTAAATATTTGATGTAACTAAATGCATACAAACTTACTTGCACTTGTTGTGCAGCAACATCAGCGGTTAGTGGCATCCTATTGGGCGCTGGAAAGTTTCCAGCTCAGATATACCACGTGAAACCAGCTGGTGCACACAAAAACCTACAAAAACAGTAAATGAAATATTAGCTAGCAGGAGTTTGAACTTCATGCGGTTCTTTGAGATATTAGTGGGTTTACTTACAACTATTATAACTTTAAACCAGGTATTAGCACGCAGCATGGACCTTTATTTATATTAATAAGTTAATCACACAACACGCTAGCATACGACTGCCGAAATTCTGCAATTTATTTGCATTTCTATCAATACAAGCAAGCAGTGGCACCTTTATCTTCTGACACTTTGACACAAGGTTTGACAGTGACAGGCAAGATCATTTTTTTTTTGTTTTTCATGGCTTTTACGCGTTACGTATTTAGAAAGTCCACGTTTCCCGCGCTTTTCTTGTTTAAAATGACGGTGGAGCCCCTAGTGACAATCCACCACGAATCCACTGGATCAATCATTCATAGATGACTTAAGACCACAGAACTATAACCTTAAGACGACGCAGCAAGGCGGACAGACAACCACCAGCCCGTTACGCAAATCTCATCTCTCAATAGTCAAACGATTTGGCCTACACTCTCCACGCTGGCCAGACAGGTTGGAGAGTTCTCTTTGATGTTTGTAAGCTTTGTTTAGCTTGTGTTTCCTAAGTCGTCTTCTACAACATCCACGGGAAGACTTGGGAGTAGTATCTGCTGAGAACCACACGGCGGATCCCACCTACACATAGTAACTTTATTAGGTATACTTTACCACGTATTATGCTCTTTGACTTTACCCTTGAACCTGTAGAGCAGCACATTTACTTGGGTCAATTGATCTAGGTCGGCAGCTCCAGTTTCATTGAGGTATTTCAGCGAATCCGACTCTGCTGTGCAGCGTTCGCGAAGCTCCGCAGTGTCATCGCAAGTCGAAATTCTTCGACCAATGTGTTTTGCCAGTAATGACTTATGGGTCCGAAACGTGGTCCCTTACTAAGGGCCTCATTAGGAAGTGTTTTTCTGCGACATCGAATCAGAGCTGATCGAGGAGATTGGTAAAAGAACAAAGGTCACCGACATAGCTCTTTGAAGTGGCAGTGGGCCGGACACAAAGCGCAAATACCTGGTGGCCGATGAGGCAGAAAGGTTCTGGAATGGCGACCACGTACCGGCAAGCGCAGCGTTGGACACCCACTGACCGATGGTCAGACGACTTGATAAAAGGTCGCAGGAAAGCGCTGGATACAGGCCACTTTCAACCGGTCACATTGGAAACTATGTCCAGTAGTGGACTTCTTGCGGCTGAAATAATTATGATGATGACATTGTTCATGGTCATGTGCATTTATACCTACCATAATAAAGAAAGGAGTGCTTTCAATGATAGATTCAAATATCGTTAAGATTTGCAAATTCATGATATGTAGGGGTCTAACGTAACGGGATACATGAATTTTACGGGGTCGTGCTTTTTCGTTATTAACCGACTTCAAAAAAAGGAGGAGGTTTACAATTCATCGTAATCTTTATTTTTTTTTATGTATGTTCCCCGATTTATCGAAGACGTCTGGACCGATTTGAGAAATTCTTTTTTTGTTCGATCGGTAATACTTTACAGATGGTCCCATTAAATTTTTATCGAAATGTGTCGAGCGCTTTTTGAAAAAATACACAATAACCAAAAAAAAATTTACAGGTATGCCGTTTGGATCACACTTATTTCCATTTTTTTTTCTTATGATTTAAAAAAAAAAATTGTTAGTGTTGAAGTCGGTTTTTGTTTTTTGTTAAAAAATATCTTAAATTATTTCGTATGTGTAAGTGACCAACACTTGTGTCCGATTTTTAAAGTGCCTAAACTCCCATATGAAATAAATCATTTGAAAAGAAACTGAGAGGGCATTTAAAATTACACAAAGAAGTTTGATCTAGGGCTTCGCAAAACAAAATTTTAATTATTATGTTTATTTTCTTTGAAATTGGGCAGCCTTGGATCCTGAAAAATTCATGCTTAGTTCATCTGCATTAATTAAAATAAAACAACTGCTCTGGGTTCTTAAGATTATTCTTAAATTTATCTTCAACCTGCATAATTTATAATTTCGCACTTGTTTTTTGTCATTCATTATACAGCGCTGTTTGCTTTTTTGTAAAAGAAACTGGAAGGAAATATAAGATACAACATTGTACTTGATTGACTGCCAAGACTACACCAAGTTTTTTCTACCATGAACTGCAGGCCGATTTGCTAACTCGGTGTACAACGATTTGATTGTCACTTTAGCATCCATTACGGTTTTCATATCTGAAATAAAAAAACATTCATACCGAAGCCGTAATGAATATTGAAGTTACCATGAAAATGATGTAAACCGTAGTTGTCAAAAGTTAGTAAGTAGGCCTGCAGAAATTTAAAACTTTAAAATGAATGCTCAAATGTACACATCTTGAAAACAAATTGGTGGAGCCAAAGCCAAACAACACATTGATAAATATAAAAAAATACTGTCAAATACTTTCCAGGGTACGAGATACCCCTTTCACTGTCCATTTTACAACAGTAAAACTATTTGTTCTTTTCTAGGATTCCTGAATGATACAAGTGTTATTTTTACTAGCCAGGTACCGAATATACAGCACTAGTATTATTAGCCTAAATACAACCTAGAGCCGTAGCTATAACGTTTACAGGCACGTAATCAAGTAACAATCCTCTCACATTTTGATACTGTTTAGTGGTTGTTATTAGAACAGTTAACCTGGTTCTATATAATACTTAATAATCTTTCAGATAAAATACCGCCTTCAACCAAACTAGTGAACGTAAAAGTTCTAAAGAATACCACTCAAGAAAATATGTTCATGCATGACGGTGGTAATAACTGGCGTCCACAAGTTAAGGAGACACCTACTTGAATTTTTGGGTGCTGCCACCATTTGCAATAAATCGTTAAGGGCCCACACTAGGCACACTAGCGACGCCAATTGTTTTATTATACGAATACTTTACAAATAGAAAGAAATTCAAGAATGGTAATCATATAAGCATTAGTAAATAAACTGAAGTATTTTTGGAATCATGTTTAATATTATCAGAATTATGAGAATAATACGAGGATAAATAAGCGGTAATCACTATTTCCCTTAATGGCTGATTCTCATAATATTAAAACATGTTTCCAAAATACTTCAGGTTATTTACGAAGGCTTATATGATTTACATTCTTGAATTTCTTTCTATTTGTAAAGTATTAGAAATAAAATGATTGGCGTCGCTACTGTGCCTAGTGTGGGCCTTAAGACAGGAAACGGTGATATTATTTAAAATTTTGTTCGACGAGGCCTTAGAAAATCCCTCACACTATTTTATAAACTACTGTTTACAGTTTAAAGTATGAACGTGAAGCTTTACTTAGCGGTTTCGTTTTCCAAAAGTGGCCTTTTTCGACAGTAACGCTGAGAAAAGCATTACGTTCTTACTTTACATTATAGACAGTAGTTCATAAAAAACTTAGGGTTATCTAAGGTTTCGTCGAACATAATTTTAAATGATATCTCCGTTCTCTAACGTACCCCTTGGTTACTTAAGCACTGATCAGTGCTCTATGGAAATCGCCTAATTCCCCAGGCGAGCAAATTCTAAAGTTTTCTTTAAAATATTTTTGTCAATAGGTATAAAGTTTCGAATTTTCCGCAAGTTCGAAATTTTCGCTGTTTTTCCGCAAGACAAGAGTAAATTTATTTCAAATGGGGGCAGCACTGGACCCCAAAAAATTCACGCTACCCCTTAACGGCACGGTTTCGACGCCATTGACCGACACGGCAACGTCCAGATCGAAGACACGACGCCGTCACCGTTGACCGGTATGATTTATTGTACTCCAACAAGAGTTACCGAGTTAGCCGATATCCTCGACAGGTTTAATACAATATACGCTTTATACCAGACAGCGTCGTCGCCGTGCCGGCCGTCGACACGTTGCAATGTCGACGGCCGGCACGGCAGCTTAATATAGAGACCTGGCCGGACCCTCACGAGCAAAAAACAAGCTGACGAATTGAGAACACTATTTTAAGTAGGTTAAATGTGTATACTTTGTCACTGATAGGAAATACAAATGACCAGGATGAACATTGAAATAAAAAAATTGGTCCATGCGACTGGAATAACCACTGGAAACGACAATTAGGGACACCAATATCGCGCGATTCGATTTGCCTTTTCGATAGTTATAAACTTATAATAGTTGTAAGATAAGCGGAGTGCTTTGTCGTGAGTCGCCACCTCAATTGTCGTAGGCATGGCCTCTGAAACAAACCGAATATACGCACACGCCCGTTTAGTACTTCAAGAAGTCCTTATAATAGTAAAACGCGTGCCAATTCCTAAGATTCTCAAAACACTAATGTTAAATTTAGTTGTTACCAGCGCTAACTGTAAAGTGCTAAGAAAAAATGTTGAAACAGAAGTAACATAAAATGCACTAATTTATTACATTTACATAATATGATAACAATTTTAAAGACTTACTTTAACAGACATTACTTATTATTAAAATTTTGTATGACGATGCTAAAATGAGGTGTTTGTGGGTCGCCATCAAGATTTAATTTCCTTTACCTCACCAGAGCATGATCTTAAGTCAATCTAATAACTAGCTGTCCTACGACATTACTTATTCTGTTAACAATTACACTTAAGTTTCCTAGCTGTTTCAACAATATTAATGGTTTTTCAGTAAAATACATTTACTCTGCGGTCACTTTAAGCGTAAGACAGTGGGTGCTTCAGTAAACTATACTAATATCTAGATTCACGAAGAGTTACAGCTCGAGGGTCTGTTTTCATTTCAGGGTTCTAGATAAAGGCTCCATTACATCTTGCCTTACATTTCCTATTGAATGTTTCATTTACACACAAAGAGCACAACATTTTGAAGAGTCAGTTCATTAATTTAATTCTATTAATCAATCTTATACAAATAAAAATAGAATTCATTCGTTCAAACAATGATTGGCTTAAATTACAGGGTGCCCCGCAGCGGCGGGGTGCCTACAGCAGATGGCCGACAGGCGAGTAGCCGAGCCAACGCCGGCCTGGCAGCAGCTCCCCACTTCCGCGGCCTACGAGGGCCGTGGGCCGCGCCCGGGGGCCGAGGCCCCCCTCTACCGCACTCAGTAGGGGCTGTAGTACATACCACGCCTGTAGCCCCTGCGAATAACGCATCATTTAGTCAAACAACACGAATCAGTACCCAGACTGAATGACTCAACTTGACTAGAAAAATTGTCTAAAAGAAGAAGTAAACTAGGCCAGAGGAAAACGTATGGAATTAAAACCTGATGTGTCCATTAGAACACGCCCATAATATAGATGGCAAAATGAAAACACGAAAATTATAGGATACGAAATTTGTCTAACATTAACATGCCTTAACTATTGGGATTGCCAGCATAAGAGTGAATACCAAAAATCAGTAAGTAAATTAATATAAATTTATTTAACAAAAATGTAACATGGGTAAATAGAATATATAAAGACGTGCAATGCTAAATACAATATTTCACTAAATACATATACTCGTAGGTAAAGTGCAGATTTCTAGAAGTTATTTGTAGAACTAATACAAGAAAAATACTCTGTCAGAAACAATGACATGTCACTCTACATAGACAAATCACGTCATGGAACCTCAGCTTACAAAGAAATACTGGTCATCACAACTTTTTTTTGTGTCTCTTCTTCCTATGACATTGGCTGAATCACCAGTCTTGGCGAAGCTATAATAAGCAGACTGAGAAATCTGAATCATGCCATTATAGTGTCGCATTAAGCGGCCTAATGCGCTGTCCATAGAGTGAAATGCCAAAGCTGAGAAAAGGTTCCCTGAGGAGCCCCATAATAAGTGAACTATGAAGTTATATAAATATGTTGTCAAAGTGAGTTCGAGGGCTAGAGTTGTAGGATCAAAAGTCGCACCTGCCGCGCCGCACGGGCCGGTAGCCCGAGTAGTAGGGCGAGAACCCGCCGCGGAAGCCCCGCCCGCGCCCGCGCATCGCCCGCGGCGGACGGTTGGTGGACGACAGCCCCGGCTTGTTCGTACGCTTCGGCATCACCTGCAATGGTAATGGATCATGCATGATCGTTGTGAGTTACAAGTTAGGAGAGAGAATCGCGACGAGTCCACGCTTATATCTTATACTTATATATATCCTACTCTAAAAGAGACACGATTGACTTTCGCTCGCACTCTGCCACTCATCGCCGTGTGTAGACACGCTAAGGGAATGTATGGAAATGGGTGGCACGAAGATAAAAACGTAGCGATTCTCTCGCTCGTGGAGGCGATGCTTTACTGTTTGAAGCATAGAGCAGGGAGTGTGACTGTCGCTCGCGCGCAAAGATAGTGCCCAATAGGGCACAAGCTGTACAATTTTTTGCAGGGACAATAAATATATTGTCCCTGCAAAAAAATTTGACACTATCTTGCGCCGATATGATGTAATTATTTACTTCGTTATGCTTCTGTGACGCATTCGCATTCCATAGCCGAGTGACTGTTGTGTCTGGCATGCATAAACCACTGCTTGTAATCTATGTGGCATAGCCAACTAGATTCCAAAATATACTGGCTGAATTAGTTACATCAAAATATTGAAATCTGATTTAACCTCTAATTTAAACTACAAGGTTTTCAAGATTTAAAACAGTGAATCACAATATGCTAAGGCGCTGTGGTATCAGACACTAGCGCCACCCAGCAATTAATTCTAAATCATATCAAATTTAAAAAATGTAATAGCTGAATTCCCTAGTAAATTACTAGTAGTATCCTTGGTACAAGTTTACTTATTACCGCCAAAAGTTACCACTTTTGGCGTAATTCTGTTAAACGTAAATTATAAATACTACAAGTAATTTACTAGGGCCTTCAGCTATTACATTTTTTAAAATTGATACAATTTAAGATTAATAGAATTAATTGCTAGGTGGCGCTAGTGTCTGATACTACAGCGCCTTCATAAAACCCTGTCTGATCCTTATAAGAGCTACTTAGCCTTTTAACCTTTTCGAAAAAAGAAACCCATACAAAAGATCAGCTGGCCAGGCAATTTTATGGAAAATATTGATTTTTTTACTATTTCCACAATTAGTCCCACAGGAAAAGTTGTGCATATTCACAGGCTAAGTCACTTCTTTCAAGGTCCTGGCAGAGTTTTACATATTGTTTACCTATATTTAAAACAATCAAAAATAGAATCGAATGAATAGGAAAAACGAATTCACGATTTTCCGTGTCTTTCGATTTCTGCTTCAAAAGGCCAAAACTCTCAAAATAACCACATTCATACAATGATACTTTTGATAAACTGCATACCTTAATTTGACGCCCCCTGAATAATGAGTCATCCATAGCCATTGCAGTCTGTACACTGTCTTTGTCTCCAAACTCAATGTATGCAAAGCCTTTCGGGTGGCCATCAAACTTATTGCAAAGAATTGTAACCCTGAAACAAAAAGTATAATGTGAACAATGGTACCTTAGTTTCAATGTCAGAAAAAGTCTAACTGCTCAAAAGAATCATAGATAAGAGTTTGTTCTAATTTGGTTGCTGATGCAGAAAGGAAGCAAATGGTGGGATACCACCATGGTGGAGACCAACTAACTATTGTATATATTTGGCTTTTGGTTTTCCTAAATATATAAAACCATTCAACAACATTACCACCTACATGCTTTCAAGCATCAACAAGCCTTAGGGTCTCCACCCATTTCACAAATAATTGTGCTTGCTGAAGCACCAGGTACTTTATACAGTAAAGTTTTAATGCAAATAATAACCGCCAAATGCATTAAATGATCAGCAAAAGTGGCCAAGGTTTTACGCAACCTAAGCTTAGATAAATAAATGTATATGGACAAACCAAACAGATTGAGCTAGCCCCAAAGTAAGTTTGAGACTTGTGTTATGGGATACTAACTCAATGATACTATATTTTACAATAGATACTTATATAGATAATCATCCAAGACCCAGGTCAATCAGAAAGAGATCATTTTCCATCTTGACCTGACCGGGGATTGAATCTGGGACGGAGCTCATCAAAAGCAGATAAACGTCAACATCGAAATTTACCTATTTATAGAGCCGCATCCATGGAAATGTTGTTCAAGTTCCTCCGCAGTGGCACCATAGTCCACATTGCCTACATACACTGACCGGTTGTCAGCTTCTATTTTCTCCTCCAGGGACATGTTCAATGGACTTGCTAAAAAAAATAAAGAAATAGTATCATACAAAGCCCTTCAGGTGAGTAGGCGACTAATACTGTTCTTCAAAAGAGTTTCTTTTGGAATTTTCAATTCTAAAAAAAGATTTATTTTGATATTTTGCCTGTATAAATGGATCATTACATAAATTATAAACATTTGAAATATCTAATTCATATTTTGGATATTGAAAGTCCAGTTATAAATACAGCACCTAGATTTAAGAACACAAGTAGCATTATCTTATCCTTTATATTTATTTTTATATATTACAAGTTGTGGACTTGTTCTGTGTTTAGTTTATTTTTAACATAGGCACAGTCTGAATAGATAGATAGCAGTAATGATTAACATTGTTCATGGTAATATTGGTTAGCAAAAAATTTGTTTACTGTTCATTTAATTCAAAAATTTCAAAATGTGTATTAAACTATTAAGGCTGTAGAAAGGGCAATAGAAATAAGTCCTTACTGAGACCAGGAGGGCTGCCCATGCTCATTTGCTTATCAACTTCCGTTTGCATCTGTTTCAGCTTCTCAGCCTCCTCTTCCATCTCCCGGACCCTTGCCTTGATGGCGGCCAAATCTGGTACCTCATTTCCGGATGCCTCATCACCTCCCTTAAAAGATAAATTAGTCAAAATTCACTGATAAGAGTAAAAAGAAACAAGTTTCAATACTGTAGTCTCAATAGTTTCAGAATAAAATGGATGTGACATAAGGACACACAGACAGACAGACATGACAATCTATAAGGGTTCCATTCTTGACTGTGGAACCCTAAAAAGGGGATTTATGTATTTGAATTAAATATTACTTTTTTCAAACATATGTTTGAAAAAAAGTAATATTTAACATTTTGTTCATGCTTGTCTTAATATCTGGCTATTATTCAGTGACAGCCTTCTACAGTCTGCAGCCTCTGTGGCATACTGGTTAACATGCCAGCCAGCAACACGCAGGACCCAGGTTGATCCCCAGCCAGGTCATGATGAGAAATGATCTTTTTCAGATTAGCCTGGGTTTGGATATTTATCTATAAAAGTATCTTAAAATTAAGTATCTTTGGCTTAATATCCTTTTACTTAGGAAGTGTCTTTACATCCATTTTTGATTGTTTGTTAATCAGATTTCAATATCAGAATGAATATTGATGAAACTTTGGTAGTGAAAGCAAAAAAACCGGCTTCTCACTCATCACTTCGAGGCCTGGCGATCCAAACCATCATGTTTTTCTAGCCTGTGTCACTTGTTGAATGACCTTTATTTTTTTTTCCCCATGCTATAACCTGGCTTGGCTTGGATTTGGAATCGTGTGCCCCAATTGCGACTGAGGGCAGAAAAGATGTTAGGTTCAGGTTATTTTTTTTTTATGACCACCCGGAACGACTTAGGGCAGAAAAGAAGTTAGGTTCAGGTTACTTTTTTTATGACACCCGGAACGACTGAGGGCAGAAAAGCACCCGGGCGCACGATTCTAAATTTCAACCCCTGGCTTCCTTATAGAGTATAATTTTTTTTCAGCCACCGTAGCAACTAAGGCCAGGAAAGAAACAGAGGATTGAATGATTAGCATCTAAAGATAAATCACTCTACAGGGGAATATACTAAATACTTCTGTTCTGGTATATTTCAGGTTGAAAGGAAGATATTAGGTACCTATCCCATGGGGTATTATGGGAAATTAAAATATTATATTTAAAAAAATAAAACTATCTCTATTTATAAGTTCATTACGGTTGAAATTTAGAATCGTGCGCCCGTGTGCTTTTCTGCCCTCAGTCGTTCCGGGTGGTCATAAAAAAATAACCTGAACCAGCCTGAATCTAACTTCTTTTCTGCCCTAAGTCGTTCTGGGTGGTCATAAAAAAAAAATAACCTGAACCTAACTTCTTTTCTGCCCTCAGTCGCAATCGGGGCGCACGATTCTAAATCCAAGCCTTCATTACTCATCATTCAAATAAATTTTGCCCACCTCAGAGTTGATTGATGAGGTTAGTTTATATGGAATTTGAATTTATCCAGGGAAGTCAATGAATGAGAATCATAGGTATAGCGGCAACCTAGTACATACAAGTAGTGCAAATATGCACATAAATAGATTACAAGCGTTATGGCTATAGAATAAACGGTTTGTGATCTAGAGTACTACAAATTAAACTGGAGCAATAATGGGTCAAGTAGGTAGTGTACCTATGATAAATAATACAATTTATGGAATATTTAGCAACAGCATCAAAATACTCACCCCGAGACTGTTGTCAGTCATGTTTAGGGAACCGTTGGTGCCGTCTAAATGGTTGTTATCAAGCGAATCTAAATAATCGTCATTTTCTGCCATGTCCACTTACGGCCTCTATCATTAATTTAGGCACTCTGAATTATGTGCACCTCGAGTTTCCTGAAGATTAAGCGATACAAATAGTTTTATCTCTTCAATAATTTTGATTACGAAGAAGCTGCAAGTTATCCGACGTAGGTAGGTACCGGTAACCAAATTTGCAAATTAATTGACCTAATTTAAAAATATGTTTGGCACAACTCACAATTGTTCACCTTAATAAACTAAGAATGTCACCACTCCATTAACATCATAATATTACGATGATATTTTAGGATTTGTTTTGCAAAACTATTTGGTATTTTATCGCCAATCGTTTGACAAATGACAATCAATCAAGAAAGAAAAGTTTGACACTAGCGTTATTGTCTATGCCTCGTCTGGGGTAGTATTTTTGAACGCGATACCTACGTCCGATTTTTCCACACAATTTTTCCGTCCAAATATCACGGAAGATAGTGATTGATGCTATGTTGCTGTAGAATAGTCTTAAAATGGTGATAAACCATACACCTATAAAGCACTTATTACACTATCCAATTTTTAGGAATCCTAATTAGGAACGTGTTAGGAACCTAAATCGGAAGCTAGTGATCACACTACACTAAATCGGTTCCTAAATCGTAGTGTTGCCAGTCGGGTCATGTCAGAAATTACCTGAAATATAAAAAAAAAAATAATCTTTTTTATAAAAAATAACCTTTCATATTTTTTTACTGGAAAGGTATTATAAGTTGATAGAATATAATATTAGTTGTATGATGAGCTCCGTGGGGCAGCGGTCAATACGCCGACCTGTGACACGGATGGTCCCGGGTTCGATCCCCGGTCAGGTCAAGATGAAAAATGATAACTTTCAGATTGACCTGGGTCTTATTAGTATCTATTATAAAATATAGTATCGTTGAGTTAGTATCCCATAACACAAGTTTTACTAAAGAATGAAAAGCTGCAATACGATGATTGTAATCGTCAATATCATACTTAAGTGTTAGTAGGTGATAAATATATTTGATATAACTGAACAGTACTTTAATTTCTTTTTTGAAAATTTGTGAGTAAAATATGGGAAATATCGATTTTATTTGCCCCAAATTTGGGGATTTTCAGTTAGGCTTTTGGGTAATCCAGACTTTTGATGTCGGCAACGCTGGCGGGAAGGCAAATTGGCGTCCTAAATCGTAGCGATGCGATTACACTATCCTAAATCGTATACGATTTAGGAAATAGAGCGATCGGGACGTCCTATTCATCCTAAATCGGATCCGATCTACCCTAACTGCGATTACATCTTCCGATTTCCTAATTAGGATTCCTAAAAATTGGATAGTGTAATAAGTGCTTAAAGAGAAGTGAACAACTAACGAACTGTGAGAACTTTAAATAACTGAAAAAGATTATGACTTTGAAACATGTTCTGTGGTCTGATGGGAGTTCTTGGCGGGAATTTTAGCGGACTACACGGTGTCTGTTTTGGATTGTTTCGCAAATTGATTCTAGTGGACTTTATAATGTGAAATTGGTGTTATTTTGTGTTATAAATGCCCATATTTATGAACAATGTGTAGAATAACTAAAATAGACTGTCATTGTGCGGCTGTAGTGAGATTTACATAGCGGGCTGGTGGTTGTCCGCCTTGCTGCGTCGTCAATGATGAAACCAGTGGATTCGCGAAGAGTTGTTGCCATGGCCTCCGTGAAAACAACGAAATGAATTACACCATCATTTCTTTGACAACAAAGAAGAATAACTCGCCATCTGGCGAAATAAATGAAGAAAGGCTCTAAAGGACTTGTATTCAGGGCCGTAAAACAATACTTAAAAAAAAAAATGTGGTTGGAAACAAAAAGGGTTTTTCGAGGAAGTTTGACCAGTTTGACAGAGTTTGACTAACAAAGTGGCAACACTGTCTGCATTTATCAGCCAGCTGTCAAAGTGTGAACGATTTCTTGTTTTTCTAATTTTTGGGATTATAAACAAAGGATAAGAATTTATTCTCATAAAATCACGAAACATTTTAAAATATAGTTTTCATTTCAATCATATCATAGTGAAACAGACCTTGAAATATGTCTGCCATAGGGCCAGAGTTTTTAGCTTTTATCAAAAAATTGGAAGAAAACGGTGATAAACTTACACCTGGAACACCTATAGAGCAGCCTCTGGAGTTTGAATTCAACGTTAGTGTATCTCTAATAGGTATAAATCTATGAATAATTTAACCAAACAGTGAATATATTTTCATACAAAAACATTTTCTTCCAGAATTCAACCTGCTATGTTTGCAATGGATATTACGGGCCAAGTTTTGGAGAGCCTGTTTGTGTTACGTGCCACACATTTTTGTTCCCTGATTGCCCTTCGTATCTTCCTACGTCATACTTTTATAGTGAGAAGACAGATGATGAAGACTCAGGAAATGATGAACCATCGGATTTGAACTACAGCTCTGACAGGAGGTTGCAAAAAACTACACTGTGTCAACTACCAGCGTGGTGGTTTTATCATGTCATGGTTAGTTTATTGTTAATGTTTTTGATAAAATCTACACTGTAAAAGTACATTGAGTGTGAAATAAAGAAGCAAATGGCAAACTACTTCATTATAAAAATAATAATTAGCTTTTTATAATGGATCAATATTGGCTAGAAGTAGAAGTTTTTCTAAATATCATATAATTTTTACATAAGAATCCTTCCTCCCTATTCATTTTTAAAATAATCTCCTTTTGTAACACATACATAGAGACAAATGGTGAAATTGTATGCAAGTTATCTGCAGTGCCTCATAAATAAAGGGTCCTCTTTTAGCTTTTCAACTATTCTTTTGTGCCTAGCACAGGACCTTGCTTCAAATATAAATCATAATCTGTAACCAAACAGATACAGATCAAACAAGTAAGTTCTTTGGAACTTTTGAAATCAGGAAAATTATCTTTGCACCACTGTTGAGCACTTAAAAGACCTGTGAGCTAGAGCAGAGTCTTGCTTGAATATCCATGTACCATGTACAGTTACCAAAGTGGTTGAATCCAATGAAGAAGCACATTTTCAAGAATGTCTAAATGAAAGTTTTATTTTTGGTTTTGATCACACTCCCCAAAATATAGCCTGTAAAAAAAGACACAGATTTGCTTCTAATTGCTGGTTTTCGAGCTTTTGAAGTTGTACTGTGGTGAGCACCTCCTCATTAATGAGTCCTCTGGCACATCTGTCCAATATACCTGGTTATTATATCAAACATATTTTTACAGAATTCCGTAGAAAACGAAATAAGCCCAGACGATGAAGGGAATCGTGCTGGCAACAGGAATGCAAATCCTGCATACTTTTACTCATTTCGGGAAGCTGATATAGTAGATTTCAGAGCTGGGAATGGTCCGCCACCTCAGCCACCAAGCTTAGCAAGATCATTGCAGGCACTATCCACACCACGGCCACCAGACAATTTGGCTCCTGGATTGGTGGAACATCTGCCTTCTGAAGGTCAGAGATGTTTGAATTTGTCTTGTTTAAAAGAAATATGTTAAAGACTCATATTAATCCATACAACATTCGGAGCTATCAACCTATCTTTGTATTTGCAATGCAAATAAAAATAATGCTGTCTGACAGACATCAGTTAATTATCTTCTTGTCTGTTGTTGCTGCATGTCTGTAATATAATCTCATGCAGACAGAGCATTAAGCGAAATTGCCTTGATTTTGAATTTAGAAAAACTACAAGTCTTTACTTATATTATCAAGCTGAAGAGTTTATTGGATCACTTATCCTTTACTGTTTGTTTCGTTGAAACGCTAATTTCAGTAACTACTAGACCTATATCAAAAATTCTTTCATCGTTGGATAGGTACGTCATTCCTTAGTGGCTAGGTATGTACCACGGGCGAAGCCAGGGAGGACTGCTAGTATATTATACGGTAACCTATCACAAACAAGAATTTTTTCTCTTCGAATTTCATTGGTTCGAAAACGGTACAACCACGTTTTAAATGCCAAATGGCTTCTTTGCTATATTTTCTCCTTCTATAACCTTGATAAACATATTTTTCGTCTTTTAGACAAACTGTCGACCGAAAATCGAATCATGTAATTTTATTGTGACAAATGTTTTGGAGTGAATATACTCCGAAAAACTAAACTTAGATGCCATGTCACTCGTACCTTCCTGTGTGAAACCGCCAAAATTATATGGCCTTCCAAAAATACACAAAAAAGATTGCCCATTACGACCCATTGTGAGCCAGATTGATTCACCAACTTACAAACTGGCACAACACCTAGCGAAGATATTATCACCACTTCGTGGGCACACTGATACTTATGTCAAGGACTCTTACCACTTCATCAGCTTAATTAAAGATCTACAACTTACTGATGATGAAACAATGGTTAGTTTTGATGTGCAGTCATTATTTACCAACCTTCCCCTGTATGACTGTATTGAACCTCAAGAATATGCAGAGTTGCTTGAGCACTGCTTAACATCAGGCTACCTTTTCTGGGAGAATAAATTTTACCTACAAATCGACGGTGTTGCCATGGGGTCACCAGTCTCCCCCATTGTCGCCGATATATTTATGGAAGACCTTGAGGAGAAGGCTCTTTCATCAACCCTGGCTATGCCGAAGATGTTCAAACGGTACGTAGATGATACTTTCGTTGTTCTCCCGAAAACTCAAGTTTCTTTATTACTAAACCATCTTAATTCAATTATTAACAAAATTAAATTCACCTTAGAAACTGAGACAAATAATTCATTAGCTTTTCTGGACATTTTAATAATTAGAAATCCTGATAATACTATTAGTCATACTGTGTATAGAAAGCCTACCCATAACGACAAATATCTCAATGGCAAATCCCATCATCATCCATGTCAGTTGGCTACCGTTGGTAAATCTTTGTTTCAGAGAGCACATGGCATCTGTGACACCCACCACCTCAAGGAGGAGCTTCAACGAGTAAAATCGGTTTTAAGAAGCAACAACCTCAACCTCCCAAAAACACATCACAGAAGCCGCCCAAAGCCTCACACAGTTGATTGCTTTCCTGCCATCTTACCGTATGTAAAGGGAGTCACGGACAAAATTGGTAATATACTTAAGCGTGCTTCAATCAAGACCTATTACAAGCTGCACAAGAAAATAAACCAACTTTTAAGACCTGTCAAATCTAATATCCCGTTACAAGATGCTGGAGTTTATAAAATTGACTGTGAGTGTGGTTTATCATACATTGGGCAAACAAAGAGATGCATCGGTACCCGTATAAAAGAACATATTGCTGACATGAAGCATAGGCGCTCAACGAAGTCTGCAGTCTGTGAACATGCCCTAGACAAACCCAACCATTATATGCGTTTTGATAATCCTCAAGTCCTTGCAAAAGAAAACAGATACATTCCAAGAATGCTTCGTGAGGCTATTGAAATTAAAAAACATCCTAATTTCAATAGAGAGGATGGTTGGCAGTTACCACCAGCTTGGGATCCAGTCATCAATTTAATCAAATCTCAAGCTAAGCAGAAGACTGCAAGACCTTCAGACACCGTGAGCCAATACTGCGTACATCCGGAACGTTATCAATAAATATTTTAGGCGGTAGATTTTGCAGTTCTTATAAAATACTAGACAAATGTCAACTTAGTCTACCTGCGACCACGAACACTGTAAAGAGCTCGAAACGTTAGGTGTATAAATAATGTAATAAACGCGATAAAAACCGTATTAAAATAATTTTATTTAAATGTTTTGGTATGAATAATTTCATTTTCTAGAAGTATTAAAGATAGAAGTAACTTTTTCCATATTATTATTTACACAGATTTTCAATAACTGCTTACTGTCGACAAATCGAGATTAGTAGTAAAGTAAATTCGGTTGGAGTGTAGCAAAGGTAGCGCAAGTTTTGGGTCTTAAAAAAATTTGAACGTGAAATTTGGAGGTCTACATAAGAGGCAAAGAGACTTTTCACTGTCGTAATGGTTAAAAGTTTTTAAAATAAGCCACTTTTGTTTTTTCAATTTTGCTCTGTGACTCATAGTTTTACGAAAACTCGTTTTACGAAAGGAATATGGTGTTAGAAAGGAACTGGTTAACGAAAACTAGGGGTAGGTTGCGAGGAGCGAAGCGACGAGCGTTAGGTTCTACATGAACCAAGCATGCGCGAGGCGAGCGAGCGAAGCGAGCGTGCCGCGGCAGCGGCAGCCGAAGCGCCAGAAACGAAATTGCCGCGTTATTCTGAAGTGTTTTGTAGCCAAACCCAGCACAAAATAGATAATTTAAAATTAAATAGACTTTAAATACCTATATAAAACAGGTAAGTATATAATACTTACTCTTATGGATTTCATTTAATTATCATTTAAAATGTTGTCTTTTAATAATATGGAAATATTTTTTTTGATAAATAAAACATAGAGCAATAGTGTCTGCGGATAAACGTTGGGTTGCAATACAAAACATATAGTTTAAAAAAAAATAAGTATCAACAATCGGAATTTCAACAATATAGCAATTGTATTTTCGGTAAAATGAAACTATAGAAAATAAAAAAATGGCGAAACGTTTTTGGTGTTTTAAAATTCGTACAAAACCTATTCTTGTTTATGATAGGTAACCATATTATACAAGTTTTTTTTTATTTCTTTGTATTTTACTCAGTCGTCAAATATTACTAACTAGCTGTTACCCGCGGCTCCCCCCGCGTAATAAGTATATAGCCTATGTCCTTCTTAGTACCGTAACCTATGTGTATGCAAAATTTCATGACGATTAGGTCCGTAGAGTTGTATTAGAAATCCTTGTGGGAGGCCTATGTCCAGCAGTGGACTTCCTGCGGCTGAAATGATTAGAATGATGAAGCATACGTGAACTCACAGCTATCTCAAATTATATCTAAAATAATAATATTTAAATAACAGATCTGTCACACACAATATTACAATTTAAAGGTAGAGTCTTGTGAATCTACCTTTAAATTGTAATATTTATAAGTCATTCGCTGACCATAAGTTTGCTGTTACTAGTGTTAATTTGAGATGTTCTACTTGTTTATAATTGCTTATGTTTATAAATCTAAACCATGTGTGTGAAGTGTATCTAGGCAGTGTATACTTACATATTTAAAAAAAAAAGTGCATGGATTACGAAGATGGCATGTTACATAAAAGAAGAATTACTTCAAATAATTATAGGTACGTAGATTATTTATAATATACCTTATTTAAACCAATGTATTTTCTCTGTAAGTGAATTAAGTAATTATTTTGAGAAAATAAATTCAAACATAACCCTAGATCTAAGTGTTTGTTTACTCTATAAATAAACACTTGCCAAATACTCGCAACCAGTGCTATCGGCCAATCAGAGAACAGTGAATTATTTTACGTATGATAGTGTACCGTTGAAATGTACACTGAGCAACGATTGGCTCATCCGTGTATGATTTGACTTGTGACTAAATTGTTAAGTATAAAATTACTGTGAGGTACCGTAAATTGATCAAGGCGCTAAAATTTAGTCCGTTAAATAATACATTTCAACTGCCATTTATGATTTTCCGAAAGTTGATCAATTAACTCTAAAATTGATCAACTTGACTTTTGTTATTTTCCCGTAACATATGTACCATGAAATGAACATCTTTCTTGTCATTATTTTTTTTATTTTTGGAAAATCGAAAAACTACTAGCGTTTCGGAAAAACCACTGCTGAGAAGAACTTGCCGAAAGAAACTCAGTTCAGTGATGTGCAACTAACAATTTTTGCAGTGCTCCTCTGCATCTTCAGCTACCTGGACGACATGTCGCTGTGCGCGTGCGCTGTGGTGTGCGCGCGCTGGTGGCGGCTGGTGCGCGCGCGCGTGCCGCCGCCGCGCTGGGCCGCCTTCGTGGCCAAGCGCTGGCCGCTCTTCAGGCCGCTGCATGTCAACATGGACTGGCACAAGGTGAGTGCTCCTCGCCGTTTTCTACAGACTCCAAAAAAATGGAGGATATCGTTATGTATCTAATATTGTCAGAATTACATGAGTTTCATGTATGTTAGTCTTTATCAGCTTCTAAACATGTGTGCAAAATTTCAGGAGGGTCTTTATGTATGTTTGTTGTTGAAATTATTATTTTTTTGACTAGGTATAATCCAATTTAAAGAACAGCGCAAGTTTCATGAAAATCAGTTTAGTAGTTTTTAAGATAGTTAAGTGTGTATGAGTCACTATAAAAATTTAAGTAGCCTAATTTAAAAAAGCTTTCTTCTTTTGCTCATTGACACTACATGTTAATGTACTTGTACAGTGCCAAAAGATTGAAAACCATCTGCTTATGTATTTGTAATCTTATTTAATCATTATTTATTAAATAAAGAAAATAAATATTTAATCAGTTTTTTTCGAGGCTTCTGTACACTTAGTGGCTATGAGGATAGGTTCATTAATACAAATCAAATTGCGAATTCGTTATTAGTTACAGATTATTAAGTTATTAAGTTTTTTTTTATTATAGTATTTAAACTTAAGTCCTTTTAAGAATTATGAAATTAACAACTTCATGTGTTCCTCAGAAATACCAATCCTTAGTGGAGTCGTCGTTCTGCCGCAACTGTCTCGTGCAGATGTGCGTGCAGGTGCAACCGATCGGCGAGGAGAACGCCTGGCGCAGGAATAGGTTGAGGAATGAATTGAAGGTGAGATGGCTTTCATTGTTACAGTCCGATGGAAACTTTATGGCGGCTCGGAACATCGCGTTATACTAGCTGTTACCCGCGGCTTCGCCCGCGTGATATATAGCCTATGTTCTTCTCAGTACCCTAAGCTACGTGTATGCAAATTTTCATGATGATCGGTTCAGTAGATAGGGCGTGAAAGCGTAACTAACAAACATACTTTCCCATTTATAATATTAGTTAGGATTAGGTTCAGCGGGCGCATGCTGCGCAGTGAGCAGCAAATATATGACACGACATAAAGTTTTCATCGGACTGTATCTAGTTTTTAATTGCCCCCATCTCTGAGCGGGCGTTTATACCGGTCAGAAACGCTGGCGTTTTTAACCAACGAAAAACAGGAGGTGGTTATCAAGTCGACTTTATTTATTTATGTTCACGCAAAACTTTATCCAGAGTAGTTCTATTTTGATAATTATTTTTTTATTGGAAAGAGTATTTAGGTATACTCCAAAGTTGCTCCCATATAAATTTGGAAAAGCAGGCAGTTGATGAGAAATTGACATTTTTAAAGGACGACAAACGAGCTAGTGGTTAGCCACTTGGTGGTAAGTGATCACCGCTGCCCATGGATAATTGCAACACCAGGAGTGTTACAAGAGCGTTAAGTTGCTGTTTAAGAATCATAGACTCTTTTTTGAAGGTTCAAATGTCGTATTAGGGCCGTGCTACACTGGTTTGGCATGAGATGGCATCGGAAGCGCCGCGTCATTTCAAAACAACCTTTATACTTAGTGACGTAAGATGCATAACAGCTTGAACGTGGCGGCACTTGCGCGGACCAGACGCCCGC
Organism: Rhodophaea formosa; assembly: GCA_963082605.1. Taxonomy (NCBI): domain Eukaryota; kingdom Metazoa; phylum Arthropoda; class Insecta; order Lepidoptera; family Pyralidae; genus Rhodophaea; species Rhodophaea formosa. The sequence goes on along the minus strand of OY720220.1, from coordinate 6,587,068 downwards.
AAGCGTGCAGCCGCCGTTTGGCATCTTATGTCCCTAGATCTATATGTTGTTTTGAAATGACGCGTCGCTTCCGATGCCATTCCATGCCAATCCAGTGTGCGCTACATATGGCTGACTTATCCTTATATACGTATGTATGTGCAGATGTTGCGCAACGACCCGCCGGAGGGCATCGCAGCCACGCCGCTGGACCCCAAGTGCTGCCACTGGCAGGCCAGCGTCACGGGGCCCGTCGGCTCTCCCTACGAGGGCGGCGTCTTCTACCTCTACGTGCAAGTGCCCTATGCGTGAGTCACACTCTGACGCCTGTAGCATACAGCCGCGAATGCGGAACGGTAGCGTTCCGGAACGTAACTTTGGCGAAACCGCGAGACGCTTTTGTATGTTTCGGTTTCGTTCCGCTTGCGGTGTGGGTGTGAGATGCACCAAACAAAATCATACTATACAGCGTTTCGCAGTTTCGCCAATGTTCCGTTCCGCATTTGCGGCTGTGTTCTACAGGCTTTTAACCAAAATAAAGTCATACTAGTAGATCTTCCATGCTGTATTGGGAGTAAAGGATAAACATAGAATATAGCAACTGATTTTTGTCCCGCGCAGACCGTAAAAGCCGGTCAAGGGAATGGGTGAAATTCAACAGCAACGCATCACTATTTTGATTATACCTTTGAATCCGCTATTTAACGGTGATTTCTGGAAACTTATATAGTTTGCCAGAGAGTTTTCCAGAGCCCGTGCCTCGAAATGACACTCCAATTCCTGTAGGACCCGCCGGACCAGTTGCATTATTGAAAAGTACCATTGATAGTTCAACTAAAACGATTTATTTCACTGGTGCCATTGAAAATAATACAAGTATGTATGACACCCGACGTTACTTTGTGACTTGAAGGTACCCGATGAGTCCGCCAGTGGTGCGCTTCCTGACGCGCATCCTGCACCCCAACGTGTCGCGGCACGGTGACGTGGGCATCGACTCGGTGCAACACAACTGGTCGCTAGCCCTCACCGTCAGCAAGGTGCTCATCTCCATCCAGAGCCTGCTCACAGACCCCTACACTGCGGTGAGTACAGTGTCTGCTATAGGCACGTGTCGGCACGGCGACGTGGGCATCGACTCGGTGCAACACAACTGGTCGCTAGCCCTCACCGTCAGCAAGGTGCTCATCTCCATCCAGAGCCTGCTCACAGACCCCTACACTGCGGTGAGTACAGTGTCTGCTATAGGCACGTGTCGGCACGGCGACGTGGGCATCGACTCGGTGCAACACAACTGGTCGCTAGCCCTCACCGTCAGCAAGGTGCTCATCTCCATCCAGAGCCTGCTCTCAGACCCCTACACTGCGGTGAGTACAGTGTCTGCTATAGGCACGTGTCGGCACGGCGACGTGGGCATCGACTCGGTGCAACACAACTGGTCGCTAGCCCTCACCGTCAGCAAGGTGCTCATCTCCATCCAGGACTGCCCTGCTCACAGACCCCTACACTGCGGTGAGTACAGTGTCTGCTATAGGCACGTGCCGCGGCACGGCGACGTGGGCATCGACTCGGTGCAACACAACTGGTCGCTAGCCCTCACCGTCAGCAAGGTGCTCATCTCCATCCAGAGCCTGCTCACAGACCCCTACACTGCGGTGAGTACAGTGTCTGCTATAGGCACGTGCCGCGGCACGGCGACGTGGGCTTCGACTCGGTGAAACACAACTGGTCGCTAGCCCTCACTGTCAGCAAGGTGCTCATCACCATCCAGAGCCTGCTTAACAGACCCCTACACTGCGGTGAGTACAGTGTCTGCTATAGGCACGTGCCGCGGCACGGCGACGTGGGCTTCGACTCGGTGCAACACAACTGGTCGCTAGCCCTCACTGTCAGCAAGGTGCTCATCTCCATCCAGAGCCTGCTCACATACCCCTACACTGCGGTGAGTACACCAAAGTAGTACGAAACCGGAAGAAGTCTACGTGCAGAAATAAGTGCGGTACTGCACTTAGTGGCCCTAATATGTTGCTGCGTGCTGCCGTCTGTGTGTCCCACCTTCATTACTCTACTAAGAGTGAAGATCTGCTGGAGTACATGAAAGAAAAGGCAAAGCTTAACTGAATTACAAAAATTGGAATCGCGTCACAATGTGAATTTCAACTCGTATATGGTGCGAATTTCAACTGCTCAGCTAGAGACCTTCACCCGTGAAGATTTCTGTCCGAAAGGTGTCGTCTTTCGACGTTATCGCGGAAGGCTACCCGACACCCCATCACCGTGTAGTGCGGCACAGACTTTACGTACGAAGTAGAGCTAGTCAAGTTAATATTTTATTTGTATGTTAGTCTGTGAGGTATATAATACGTTATATTTAAAAACGGGTCACTCACGTCGCTCGTCAGGCTCGTCGGAAGTCCATTTTCAAGGCAAGTTCCGAACTCGCCTTGAAAATGGGCTCCTGATGAGCCCGAAACTATAGTCGGCAATCCCGACAAAGTAGCATGTGAGTGACCCGTTTTTAAATATAATGTATTTTTCTCACGTTACTTTCAATGATATAATTAGTTTCAATAATAAATATATAATTATACGAGCCATATTTTGTAATTGTGCCGTGTGGTTCCCGGCAGAATAGAGTAGGCCCACTCGAAGTCTCCCCGTGGATGTCGTAGAAGGCGACTAAGAAAACACAAGCTAAACAAAGCTATAAACATCAAAGAGACCTCTCCAACCGGTCTGGCCAGCGTGGCGTGGAGTAGGCCAAATGCTTTGACTGCCCTGGCTAATATATGGCTCTGGTAGTAAAGAGAGGGTCGTGCTCCTGCAGTGGAGACTAGCAAAGACCTGTTGATAATATTTTGTAAAAGAATAGTAGCCAGAAATAAATGACAATTAATGACAGGTGTGTATGGAGCCGGAAGTGGGGGAGATGTACGTGCGCGACCGGCCGCGCTTCGAGGCGCTGGCGCGGCGCTGGACGTGGCGCTACGCCATGTTGGACGCCATCACCACCTGCCACAACTAGAGGAACATGAGCCATCAACACATAGTGATTCTGAACAACGTGGGAATATTTATTATTGGGACCAGAATCCTTAATAGAATATAGAAAAGGCAAAAAGTTGACAAATTAAAAAAAAATGGTTTCGACCGGCCGCGCTTCGAGGCGCTGGCGCGGCGCTGGACGTGGCGCTACGCCATGCTGGACGCCATCAAACCTGCTACAACTAGAGGAACATGAGCCACCAACGCATACAGGCGATTCTGAACAACGTGGGAATATTTAGGGCCGCGTTACACTGGATTGGCATGGGATAGCATCGGAAGCGACGCGTCATTTCAAAACAAGCTATATGTCTAGGGACATAAGATGCAAAACGGCGGCTGTACTGCCGGCGGCCGCCGGCCGTCTCGCCACGTTCAAGCAGTTATGCATCTTTCTTATATCACTAAATATAAAGCTTGTTTTGGAATATAGACCCGCCAAAAAAAAGGGGGAAAAATTTAAAAAATATTAAATTTGTAGCCCTTCAAATTCTCCGATCATGGTCAAATATCAAATTCATGGAAATTTCCAAATAATATTTTATTGTTTGTCTTCATATTTTACCCTTCTATATTCTTGCGTTTATATTCTATTAGGGATTCTGATTCCAACATTCAAATATTGCCAGGTTGTTTAAAATTAACGTGTATGTTTTGACGTACACTTACATATAATTATGCCCTTTGTGCTTAGTGAAGCACGGCGAAAGAATGAATTTACAATCGAAACGACACTAGCATCGCTTTATCTAATGTGTGTTAGCTTTGAACGTATTCGAAGTTCGTTGTACTCTGCTGTAATTTTGCGCTGTCACTAGTTTTCCATTTGGCACCTACAACTTTTGCACTTTGTCTACGCCGTAGAGGATTTTGTAGTGGTAGGAAATAAAGAAATTGATATTTTAATAAAAGACATGTAACGTATATCGTAAAATGTATTAATAATAATTTATTTATTTGCAATAATGTTATGGCTTCGAAGCGTCTCACAAAGGATGCAAACACGTCATAAGAGAGAGATTGTAATCAAATTGAAGATCTCATAAGTACTTGTGTAAAATTGGTGCAACTACTTGAGTGTACTAAGTGGAGTTAATTTGACGTCAAGTAAATAAATGAAATAAATATATGCGAAATAAACTATGTACGCAAATATGTATGTTATTCTGAGGCAAACTTTATGGCTGTGAATATCGCGTGTGTGTGGATATTAAATATATATAAATAATATATATTTAAGATATTAAATATATATAAATAATATATATTTAAGATATTAAATATATATAAATAATATATATTTAATATCCGAGGCGCCATAAAGTTTGCATCGGACTGTACCAGTGCTGGTCTTAGCGGTACAGTGCCCTGAGCGAAGGTTTTGTCGTGCGCGGGGTCGGGGGAGGGCAAATTGAACCACACTGCCCTGTCTGGCGGTCGCCCTATTAATAGGTTTTCTATTGTAGTAGTTTACATTTTGCATAAATGTTTTTAAAAAATATGACGTTCAGAAAGATATACATGTACTATACAATTATAAAAAAGAATTTTTTACTTTGACTTTGCCCGGGCCTAAAGCCGCTACTGTTTGTTATGAGGACTGTACCAAATACTTATATTATTGGTTATCGATTTTATGGTAAAGTCTTTCTGTTTAGGGGAGACTAACTCAAAGCGGTTATTGAAAAATCCCGTTAGTTTAGGAACTTAGCTCCACGCTAAAAACAGTTTTTACCAATTCATATGTTTGCAAAGCAAAATACGCAATCGTAGGTAACATGGCTCGTTTTGCACCTAGGAAAACACGTACAATATTACCTTTGGTCAGAGACAATATAATTGTTATTACTTACGTAATTATGGTTATTATGGACAGTTTCTGAAATCTTTATAGACACTTTATAGACAACTCAGAAACATCTACGTTTGTCATTTTATAACTTAACACCATTAAGTTATAAAATGACAAACGTAGATGTTTCTGAGCAAAAGAGATTGTTAATATCTTGTATTATTTTAGTAAATATACCGTCAGACTGAATTTCGTTACTGGAAGTGCTTGCATAGTGACACGACTGTGGAAGAAATGCCTGACTGAAGGCAGGTGTGAGGTGACCTAGGCCACCATTTGGAAAATACCGCGCTAAAATTTAAAATAGTCTTATAATCAAACTTTTGGCCTTCTATTGCCGCTTTGAGCTAATCTTCCATTATCGTTTATACCGAAAGGTCTACATGTAATGATTGTAAAGTTTCCTGTAAATTATTTCTTTTTCTTTGTAATAGATGGTTAGAACAATTAAATGTATTAGCTGTTGTATAGTTAACAATATCTTATTATATACTTCTCAATTATGTAAGATGATATAGAAATAAATGTTTAATCTTTACTCTTCTGGTTTGTCTCTGTCTGGTGTGGTTGCCAGGGTGTTATTACTTGAGATGCCAGTATTTTTTACTTGGATTCTATCACTCAAGTACGTTTTCTTTTTGTATAATGCCTTAGTCCATTTTTCCTTCAAAATATCACAGTTGCAGAGCTCAGGTAGACAGACGCTGCTTCCGGGAGCTCTACAGTACCCCGGATATGGCATTTCGCTCAGCTGCAGCCATCTACGGGTGTTCGTAAAGTCCGGTTTAGGCAATTCTTCTTCTAAGACTGGTTTGGGTGGTGCTTCTATATAGTTTATCAAGTGGTCCACATTCACCTTGCGTTCGATGCTCCGTAGCCTCAAACTTCCTGGTACGTAGTAATGCACATAAATTGTTAATTGTATATAGCCCTGCAATGTTACACTAATGTTTTGTAAGTTATCTTACAAAATGTTATTGTTTGTATTAAATATAAACTTATTCTAGTAGGAGCTAGATTTCCCTGACATGCAATTTATAAAGGCGTCAGGTCTTAGCTGAATTAATTTAAATTTTGAACTTACACGTATCTAAACTAATAATATAAGGAGGAAAGACTTATGTTTGTATGTTTGTTTCTATCAGGTCTTAGCTGAATTAATTTAATTTAAATTTTGAACTTACACGTATCTAAACTAATAATATAAGGAGGAAAAACTTATGTTTGTATGTTTGTTTCTAATGGATAAACTCAAAAAGTACTGGACCAAGTTTAAAAATTCTTTCACCATAAGAAAGCTATATTATGAGCGAGAAAAATATAGATTCCTATGTTTCTCGTTCCATATGCACCTAATCCTAATTATAAGTTTCTATATGGAAACTCCTGTCTATATTAGGTAGGTACCTAATATAGACAGGAGTTTCAAATAGGTATTTTAGCCCAAGCTGCGATATCGATATCTAATTACATGCTTCCGATACAGGCTGATCTAATCAGCTCATGGTTGCCATTTACGTACAGTCCGAATCGAACTATGGCGGTTCGGAACATCTCGCTCGCGAGTCAATGCGCTGTAACAATATTAGGTCCAGCGGGGTGCGCGCGGGGAGGCGGAGCACGCATACTGCGCACTCGCAGCTAATATCCGAGCCGACATAAAGTTTGCTCACTCTGTACTTATAAGTTTATCATGCAAATACTCGTAAAACATCACACAAACGAAACCATACATAAACCTTTATAGGGTAAGTACTAAAATAACGACATCATCAGATTCTTACTTGAATATCGAAATTAGTAAAAGTCGGTATAAGGCCCATGGCAGTGGAATGAAAACTGACGAAGTACTTACTTCCAATTACACGGTTATAATAAACAGCGTTATCAGAATAGATAAGAATTTAGTTAGGCTAGTCGTTCACTGCCACTACGCAACTTCTCGGTCGAAAAAAGCATTTGTTCACTTTTTATCATAATATCCATCATGGAAGATTTCGAATAAGTGTTTATTTAGAACCCTAGTTTTTTATTAGGTACTAGATTTTTCAAAGAAGAATAAAAACAAGACAGCCCTGCCAAAAATTATAGCCGGTCACTTAAAAAAAGAAATTCACATAGGTATATATGTATAATAGGTATCTTCTCTTATTTTATCTTAATTGGGGCCGATTATAAATCGGAAGCACGTCTAACCTTTGGGTTATTTTGTACTTACCCCATACCTTACTCACCCACACGGTGATTCCTGAAGAAGGACTGCATGAGCTTCAGAATATCACCTGGTGCGTAGTGCCTGTAGTCCTCCAGATCAGGATAAGCTGATTTAAAGAGGTCCAACCGCTTACCAGCCAACGAGTCACAGCGACACAAAATGTGTCTCATTGTTTCCTCCGATTCCTCACATACCCTACATAGTGGGCTTTCGACGATTTTCATTTTGAATAGATGACTGTTGTTCTCAAAATGACCGGTCAGGGCTCCCATAAGAATCCTTGACTGTTTTCTGCTATATTTGCAGATCCTTTTATACCACCTAGCGTTGTCCATACCAAGTGTCTCCTTCGAGTGTGTGTGTCCACTCAGGTTAGTCCATTCACGTTGATGTCTGCTGTCGACATGTGCATTTATTGCAGTTGTTACTGTGTTGTATGAAAGGCCTAAGAAAGGTTCGGGCCCTATGTATGGTATATTCGATCCTCTCCTTGCCAGCTCATCAGCCCTCTCATTGCCCTCAACCCCGACGTGACCCGGCACCCAAACCAGTCTCAGAATGTTGTGCCTGCCCAGTTGATTTAAGGCATTCACACCATCCAAGACCAATCCGGATACGATTCTGTCAGAGCTAAGTGCCGTGAGAGTCGCCTGGCTGTCACTTAGAATGTAGATATGATGATTTTTCAACCCTTTATCCAAATTCATTTTAGCACAAACAGTTATCGCATATGTTTCCGCTTGGAATACGGTAGCGAACTGACCCATGCTCTGAAACAGTTGTTTGTTCTCGGAGAAAATGCCCGCTCCTGTCCCTTGATTGGTCTTTGAGCCATCTGTGTACCAGATTGAGCATTTTCGTCCAGAAGGGCAACATTCTCCCTTCCATTCATTCCTTGTTGGGATATATACCTTGTAGTTCTTTTTGAAGTTGTATACGGGGAGGAGTTTATCACTTCCCATGTCCAACAACCTATCGAGCTCATGTGTTGTCTCAATATTTGTATGCCTTGTCCTTGGTGCATGCCTGCTCCAAAGACCAGTCGAAGACAGTCTGTATAGTGCCTTACAGGCTTCGCCTTCAATATATAAGTGTAACGGTGGCAATCGAAGGATCATTTCCATTGATGCCGTTGGTGTTGTAGTGAATGCCCCAGAAATAGCACAACATGCCATTCTTTGTATTTTCCTGAGGGCATTTATACATGTCACCTGTCTTACCTTCGGCCACCAAACCAATGCTCCGTAGGTCAGAATGGGCCTCACCATCATCTCATATATCCAACGTAGGATATGCGGCTTTAGGCCCCACGTTTTGCCATAGGTATTTCGACAGATGCCAAATACTCCGGTGGCCTTTGTTATAGTGTTAGTAACATGTGTGTTCCATGTGAGTTCTTTATCTAGCGTAACTCCTAGATATTTCACCTCATTGGACAAGTTGAGCGCCATGCCATTCATTTTGAGGCCATTCAAGGTTGTCAAATTCCGGCGCCTTGTAAAAGGGACAATCGTGGTTTTGCTGGGGTTGATACTTAGATGGTTTGTAGCACACCATTCCTGTACCTCCCTCAAAGCTTTATTCATGATCCCTTTCACTGTGTCGGGAAATTTCCCATTTATAAGAATAACTATGTCATCTGCATATCCGACCGCAGTGACCGGGCCTTTATTTAAAGACACTATTAGTGAGTCTACCACTAGACACCAGAGGGTCGGGGACAAGACTCCTCCTTGTGGGCAACCTTCAGTCGTTGCCGCTGATAATTCTTCACCTAGTAGTTCTGAATTAATTATCCTGCCCTTTAGCATATTTTCAATCCATCTGCAGAGTGTTATTGGTATTCCATGCTCAGTCGCCGCCCTGCAGATGGAATCGAAGGTAGTCCGGTCAAAAGCTCCCTCCACATCCAGGAAGGCTCCCAGACATAGTTCTTTGCTTTCTAGTGCTTTCTCAGCCTGACTAACAACCCAATGCAGAGCGGTCTCAGTTGATTTACCAGGCTGGTAGGCACATTGCATTCCATGTAGCGGATGCTTCTTTAGTGGACCATCTCTTATGTATCTGTCCACCATTTTCTCCAGCGTCTTCAGCACAAAGGACTGTAGACTTATAGGTCTAAAAGCTCTTGCTTCATCATACGTTGCTTTTCCTGGTTTCGGAATAAAAGCAACCTTTACTGATCTCCATGCTTTCGGAATATATCCAAACGCAATGCAGGCCCTAAACAGCCTACAGAGATGAGGGCTCAGTATAGAGATTCCTTGTTGTAGTAAAACCGGGTAGATGCCATCAGGACCTGGTGCCTTATACGGTTGTAAGGTTCCCACCGCCCATTTTAGTTTCTGGTCATCTACAACCTTCTTAGCTACATCCCAGTCCCTTTTGAAGGTTCTAACCTCCCATGATTCAAGGCTATTAAGATTCAGATCTGTTTGTTCCTTATCTGTCTCAATACACCCAGGAAAGTGTGTTCTATACATCACTCTTAATGTCTCTAAACCAGACTCTGTTTGCATACCATTCTCGTCCTTAACAGTTGACAATGGATTTGCTTTCGTAACGGACATGGCCTTCGCCAGCCTCATTGCTTCGGGCATTGCACTGATAGATTCACACTGATTTCTCCAGGCAGAGCCTTTTGCCTCTCTTACCGCCTTACTGTACTCGGTGAGAGCCTTATGATACTCACTAAAATCCTTTTTTACTTTAGCATCATTAAAGAGTCTTCGCGTCTCCATTCGCTTCTTAGCCACGTCCGGCGTCCACCAAGGATCTTTGAGAGTCCTAGGTCTACGTTCGGGACAACTATCCAACCAAGCATTTTTAATGCCATCTGAAATGCGCTGCGCTTCAAGTTCCAAGTCAACTACAGAGTTCAACTTGGACCCCGGAACTCCTAATTCAACTTTAAGCAATTCTCTATACGAAACCCAGTCAGTGTGCCTGGGGTTCCTTTTCATAAGATAAGATAATAGGTATAGAAAGAAGAATACACATTGTTTCGTATTCATACATTAACTCAAAACAGTACACTTCTTTTTGGTGGTTGTCTAAAAATAGGTTGAAATATTTACTTAGTCCATGCTGCTGATAAAATTTTGAGTTTACCTATACATACATAACCGTAAACCGGAAGGTTAAAGAAGGCGACTACAGTATTTTTTACGGTAGGTATATTATATTGTTTGAGTGAACAACGACCCTTACTTATTAGAGTGAATTATTGTATCTTTCCTTAATTGTCTATCATGGGCTAGGGCTACTGCTTGAGTGCGAATTTATATAAGAAGTGCCTATAGCTAAATAGCGATAAAGTGATTTCAAACTAAATATAATATTGTTTGTCTATGGGAAAGGGAAACAAAAAAAATATAGAATTCTATTTATTTTATTCCATACTATACTTAGAACTACATTACATTACAACAAAGGATAATATAATTAAGATAATTACCGAGGAAAACAACTTGATAGGTAGATAGGTAACTAGTAATTATTGTTCTGTAAGGATTTCCTTCATTTACTTACATTTATTGCTTACATAATACTAATATTATAATATTTTTATTCGTCGACTGTTACCTTATTATCAAAACAGTCACGGAATTCTTGTCTAAGGTCTACGAGCGTGGCCCGTTTTTTTAGTTGCCATAGGGTCACGTCCTTCTACAGCAGCTAATGGCTCCCTCTCAGAACAGTCCAACAGTTGGCCTTCGACGTTCCTAGATCTGACTGTTGACTTACTTCTTGATCTGTCTCGAGATTTTACTCTAGAACGTCCTCTCGATCTTCCTCTTGAACGTTCTCTCGACCTGCCTCTTGAACGTCCTCTCGATCTTCCTCTTGAACGTTCTCTCGATCTGCCTCTCGAATGTCCTCTAGACCTACCTCTTGATCTGCGCCCGTATTCTCCTCTAGAATCTAGTCTAGATAGACGCCTTGACCGCTCTCCACTTAACACTTCTCCAGATTTTCCGGCTTCCTCGTCATCGCGTTCTTCCGCAGTCTCAGTCGTTACGTGTTCAGGAACTTCCGAAGGCTGATTTTCCCTGTTTGTAGATCTGCCCCTTGACCTACCTCTCGATCTATCGCGTGATTTTCCTCTAGAACGCTTTTGAGATCTTGATCTACTGATTCTATTCCGAGAGCTTTGATTTCTATCAACAAACCTTTCTCCAGATTGGTAATTACCTTGTAGGGTTTGGATATCTTGAGGCGCCTCGTTGATGACGACGATAATCATGTTGCCTCCTTAGGTGCAATGGGATCTGAAACAGAACTATCACTGGCACTAATTAAAAAACTTGGTAAGTAAAACCAATTGAATAGATGCGACTACCTTTACCATTCAAATGTAACGTAATGATGTCCTCTTTTACGAGACGTGTTTATATAGGTATCTACATTGATTTCAAATATTAAGTATTATTAAGTACCTACTTGCTTAATATTTGAAATCATTATGCAACTATTCTTGTGTATACATATAGTCGATATAGGTAGAGATCGACCGAAACGGGATAAATATATTCTACCGAAACCGCTATCGGTTTTGACCACTTTGATCTTCTTCTTCTTCCTCCTTCCCTAATCCCACCTACGTGGGGTCGGGCCTCCTTGTTAAATTGCGCCAGAGTGGTCGATTCTGGGTAGTCTCATGCGCGATGTTTAGATTCCGCAAGTCTTTATTGATATTGGACCACCAGGTGGATTTCGGTCTACCTCTTCCCCTCGGGTGTTCGGGAAGGTGCAATGCGAGATTTACGACATGGTCTTTTCCTCTTCTCTGAGTGTGGCCGTACCACCGTAACCGAGCCTCCAGAAGTTTTTCCCGTATAGGAGCGACTTTAAAGCTACCGCGAACGTGGTCATTCCTTATGTGGTCCAGTCTCGTGACACCTCCAGCCCAGCGTAACATCTTCATCTCATTAACGTGCAATGATTGTTCGTGGTTTTTTTTTATGGCCCAACATTCAGAACCATACAAGATGGCTGACCTCACTGCAGTCTTATACACTTTGCCTTTTGTTCTTATGGGCATACGGTTATCGCATAGGACTCCTGACAGGGTTCGCCACTTTTGCCACGCAGCTTGGATTCTAAGGCAAACGTCTGCATCGATGTCGGCGTCAGATGTTATGACTGATCCGAGATACTTAAAACTAGTGACTTTAGGCAAAGGATGTTCACTGATATAAATGTTTTTCTCTGTTTCAGCTGTTTGCGCAAATTTGCAGTGCATATATTCTGTTTTACTCCTACTTACTCGGAGGCCATATCGCTCTAGTCGCTATCGCTTTTGACCACTTTGATCACCTAGGTGATATCACCTGGGTGAACAAAGTTCACTCTTTAAGTCCACTTTGTTCACCTCGGAATTTGAGCACCTAGGTGATATCATCTGGGTGATCAAATGCTACTTTTTTAGTGCGTAGTACCTACATATATCTGTACCATAGCGTCCTTCGTTCACCTCGGAATCGTATCACTTAAGTGATGAACGGCGACATTTTTTTCCCATGCTAGTGGAATTTGATCACTTACACAAAATGCCAAGGATATTTTGTATTTTCAAATAAAAGCCATTTAAATAATAAAAAAAAACTAGGGATAGATAAAAGTGTTTATAGTGTAAGGGAAAAAAATAAAATTTACATATTTTGACACACATGTTTATTAATTGAAATATATAACCAGATCGCTTTTGAATGAAGAAAATATAAGTGAGATTTTTAGGCTTCCGTAGTAAACTAGGAACCCTTAAGCTCCGTTCACACTGAGGCGAATTCCGCGCGGGACGCGGGACGCGAATACGCGCGTTTCGTTCGCTCGCTTAGCCTCCCAAACTGAGGCGAATATCGCGCGACATTACTTTTAGTTTCTGAGTAGGAAAACATGGCATTTGATATCAAAGCTGAGGTTATATTGTTATTAGCATTATATGAAGAACAATCTCAAGATTTGAGGAAGAAAATAAAAAAATAGATTCATAAGGTGAGTACTTAACGTTTGGAATTTGGAGAGATTCACACACTTTGATACCAATATTACGAAAAGACCCTGTCTTTTTTAGGGTTCCGTAGTAAACTAGGATCCTTTATAGTTTCGCCATGTCTGTCTGTCTGTCCGTCCGCGGTTTTACTCAGAGACTATAAGTACTAGAAAGCTGTTATTTGGTATGGGTATGTATATTAACCATGACAAAAAAAATTTTGGAAAAAAATTTTTTTTAGGGTAGCTCCCATCTCCCATACAAGTAAAGAGGGAGTAATATTTTTTATTTCTCTACAAACCCGTCGTGTTGGGTATTGTTAAATAGGTCATTAAAAAATATTGTGAGGTTGACAATACCTTTTTTCGATTTAGGGATCCGTTTCCAAAATATTTGGTTTTAAAGTGCAAATTTTTGTTAGAAGTAAGTGTCCCCCCCTCTATGTATCTGCTAAACGTTTATATATGGATACGTGAAAAAAATTACAGCAGTAGTATATATACTGAAATTGAAAGGAACACTATCAGAGCTGAGTACTAAGTACAAACTAAAAAGTTATAGGCAACCAACTTATAAAATGTACTTGAAAATGTAAAATTTCATACAATTTTCATTATGTTTTTAGTTGTGTGTGAAAAGCAAGTGTGAACAGTGTGAACTCAAAGTTGTCATTCGCAACTACGGAACCCTACACTGCGCGTGGCCCGACACGCACTTGACCGGTTTTTTTTCCTATTATTTTTATAATCTTCATGGCTGAGGTCGTATAAAATCTTGTATTCTTTTACTTTTCGTAAAAATAATTCAAGGTTTAAACGGCATTTCAAATAATCAGGGACTATCCTGCGAAGATCCCGCATATATTTCGCTGCAGCGCGTGCGACTATTCGCGTCAATGTGGACACGTCCATACTAGGTATATGACGCAATCGGCGCGAGCGAATCGCGTCCCGCGTCCCGCGCGGAATTCGCCTCAGTGTGCACGAAGCTTTATAGTTTCGCCATGTCTGTCCGTCCGCGGTTTTACTCAGAGACTATAAGTACTAGAAAGCTGTAATTTGGTATGGGTATGTATATTAATCATGGCAAAAAAGTGGTAGAAATTTTTTTTAGGGTAGCTCCCATACAAGTTAAGTGGGGGAGTAATTGTTTTTCTCTACTTACCCATCGTGTGGGGTATCGTTAGTCTTAAAAAATATTGTGAGGTTGAGAACACCATTTTTCGATTTAGGGATCGTTTCCGAAATATTTTGTTTTAAAGTGAAAATTTTTGTTAGAGGTAAGTGTCCCCCCCCCTTCCTCTATCTGCTAAACGATTATATATGGATACGTGAAAAAAAATACATCAGTAGTATAATACTGTAGTTGAAAGGAAACCTATCAGAGCTGAGTATTAAGTGCAAACTAAAAAGTTATAGGCAACCAACTTATAAAATATACTGGAAAATGTAAAATGTCATAAAATTTTTATTGTTAGATGTTTTTGGTCGTTAAACTGTGAGGTGCGAATATAAACAGTGTGAACTCAAAGTTGTCATTCGCAATGGGTGGCCCGTTCATAGACGTCCAATGGAAAAAATTAGATGCCTTACCAAGGGGGGTACGCGAATCACCCCCATGTATGTTCCGCGATTTTCTGTAGTTTAGGAGCTAGATTTTTTTTTTCATTTATTTGGTAAAAAAATTTACCTGTAAGTAGTCGGTTTTCATTTTTTATTTTTTGCTGTCTTTATTTGCCTAAAAAAATAAAGTATGCCTTGCTATTACAGAACTTTCCCAATATTTCATCTTACTGTTCTAATTAATTAAGAGAAAAAGTATAGTACTTGAAAATAAAATAAAACTTAGGTGCCAGTGACTTTAGAGTATTCTTATAAAACTTCTTAAGATCTTCAGCAGTAAAATCATTCAAAAAAATTGGTCCTTAATAGGGGTTTATTTAGTGAAATTAGTCTTGAAAGAAAGAAAGGTACTGTATTATTAGTTGATTTTCTAAGGGGATTCTAAATCTAAAAAAATGCACATATACATGCATAATTTTTTTGATTTTATTGTAAGCCCTATTAAAGGGTTTCAAAATGGCGCCCCCCTACAGAAACGTAGGTATAACTTGCATCTTCGTAAAACAATGTATTTTAGTTGGCCAAAACCTATTTTGTTGCATGAAATCAACTAATATTGAAATACCTTTATTGCTTTCAAGTCTAATTACTCCAAATAAACCCCGTATTAAGGATCAATTTTTTTGGATGATTTTTACTCCGATCTTATCTTAAGAAGTTTTTAAGAATACTCTAAAGTCCATGGCACCTCTTTTTTAGGGTTCCGTAGTAAACAAGGAACCCTTATAGTTTCGCCATGTCGGTCTGTCTGTCTGTCTGTCCGTCCGCGGTTTTACTCGGAGACTATAAGTGCTAGAAAGCGAAGCGAATATTAATCATGGCAAAAAAGGGGAAAAAATTTTTTTAATTTTTTTTTCTTTTAGCTTAGCTACCATACAAGTAAAGAGGGACTAATATTTTTTTTTCTATACAAACCCATCGTGTTGGGTATTGTTAAATAGGTCTTTAAAAATATTGTGAGGTTGAGAACACCATTTTTCGATTTAGGGATTCGTTTCCGAAATATTTGGTTTTAAAGTGCAAATTTTTGTTACAGGTAAGTGTACCCCCTCTATCTGCTAAACGGTTATATATGGAAACGTGAAAATAATTATAGCAATAGTACAATACTGAAGTTGAAAGGAAAACTATCAGAGCTGAGTACTAAGTACAAACTAAAAAGTTATAGGCAACCAACTTATAAAATGTACTGGAAAATATAGAATTTCATACAATTTTCATTGTTAGATGTTTACTTAACCTAACTAATTAGAACAGTAATTTTGAACTTTAGATGAAATTTTGGGAAAGTTCCGTTATAGCTAGGCATATTTTATTTTTTAAGGCAATACCCGGTATTGTCACAATTAATTATAATTATGAAAAAAATTTCAAAAATGAAGGCAGCATAAAATAAAAAATTAAAACATAAAATTAAAAAAAAAATCTAGCTCCTAAACTACGAAAAATCGCGGTACATACATGGGGATGGGGGTGATTCGCGTACTCCTTAGGGTAAGGCATCTAAATTTTTCATTTGGACAACGGGCCACCCTGTATAACCAGATCGCTTTTGAATGAAGAAAATATAAGTCAGATTTTAGTTATTTCATGCATTTTAATTAATTAAGAATAGCTAGTTTATAATAAAAGAGGCAAAGAGATTCTTTGCCTCTTTTATTATTTATAAACTAGCTGATGCCCGCGGCTTCGTTCGCGTGGACTTTATGACTCCGGTATCAATCACCTAGGTGATCAAAGTGGAATAAACGAAAAACTATCGCCGAAACTCATTTTTTCTGCTGAAACCTTAACCGAACCCAAGCCTTCAGTCCGTCTCTTATAGGTAGGTAAGTAGAAGTACTACTTACTGGACTTTCCCGAGATATCGTAATGTTGTGCAATTGTGGGTACTAGTAATGTACCGAGCATGTGCAACTATGTCACATTATTGTGCAAGCAATGTTTAAGGGTTTAGTAAATGAGTACTAAGTACTTAAAAAAAGAGGGAAAACATCGGCCTAGTGCAAGTCGCACTCGCAGACATAGGGTTCCGTACCATATCTTTACACTATTGAGCAAAAACGGCAAGAAACATGTTTGTACTATGGGAGCCCCCCTTAAATATTTTTTTTTATTTTGATTTAATATTTTTTTAAAGTAAATATACTATTCAATATTCTGTGAACATTTTGTGTCTACCTGTTGCCGTTATTAATATCAAGCAAAAAACGGCAAGTCACCTTTGTTGTATGGAATTAAATAGTTGCCCTTAAAAAAATAATTCCTATTTTATTTAGTTTTTGTTGCTATAGCGGCAATAGAAATACCTACATCATCTGTGAAAAATTGAACTGTCTAGCTATCACGCGGTTAATGACATACGGCAGTAAAATTATGTTTATTGTATGGGATATCTCATTTATTTTCTTCAGTATTTTGAATTTGTTGTTATAGCGGCAATAGAAATGAATGAAATACATCTGTAAAAATTCAACTGTCTCGAGATACAGCCTCGTGACAGACAGACATCGAAGTCTCGTGAATATGGTCCCGTTTTCACCGTTTGGGTGCGGAACCTAAAAAAGATTCCTACTAAACGAATGGCAGCAGAGGAGAAAAATATTGTACATTGGCAGACCTTGTATTTGTGGAAAAAGTGACGCGAAAATAAAATTTGTATGTGCGCCTGTAGAAGAAGAAATATACTCTTAATTTCTGCGTATTTGTGACACTTAGATTTAAGAAAATAATTATAATTAGCAAGTACCTAATGGCGCTTTAAAAAAAAAAAAGATAGAACATAGTAGTAATAATGAGAAAAACTGTCAAAAAGATTTCAAAAGCATTATAAGGCTTTTCCTTTTTCGGCCCTTTTCCGTTCCGAGGTAGTCTTACAAAATCTGTGCTTACAGCACTCCCACAGATTTTAGAAAAAATATACAGATATGTGAGCACTCCACTGCAAGGAAAATAAAAGTTTACTTTGTAGGATTTAATTTATTATTCAATTAAGCCTAAAAAGAACGTTAATTCATTCAGATACAATTGCTTAGATTGAAGACAAAAAAGTATAGCATCAATGCACTATAATGTCAAAATTTACGGCGAATTAGAGATGTCCATATTATCTGGAGAGTTCTTCTCTTCATTCAAGTCGGGAGCTTTTTCTACTATCGACGTGTCTTTCTCTTGTATCACTGATAGATTGGGACTGCGATCGCGGGTTCTACGATCATGGGGAGTCTTGGAGTCCCTGTGCGAGCGGCTCTTCGACCGCCTGCTCCTTGAGCGAGAGCGTTTTCTATCACGAGAGCGCGAACGCTTTCTGTCTCTTGATTTGGAGCGTTTTCTCTCTCTCGACCTTGATTTCTTCCTATCTCGAGATCGGGAACGTTTCCGGTCTCTGGACCTGCTTCTCTTCCGATCTCGAGAGCGCGATCTCTTCCTGTCCCGTGAGCGAGATCTCCTACGTGATCGCGAGCGCTTTCGTCTGGATCGCGAGCGCGAGCGGCGACGAGAACGCGATCTATCCCGTTTCTTGTCACGAGACCGCGATCTTTCACGCTTCTTCGACGGCGACCGTTCTTTTTCCTTCTCCACTTCTTTATCTTTGTCATCAGCTGGAGAAGAAGCCTTGGATTTAGACTCATAGCTGTTGCCGTTCGTTTCACTCTCTTGTATATCGGGTTTAGTTTCCTCCTTTTCTTCCTTTTCCACGTCTTTAGGCGGCGACTTGGACTTCTCCTTCTTGTCTTTGTCGCTGGATTCCTTTTTGTCCTTGTCTCGGTCGCGAGAGCGATCCCTCTTGGACCGCGAGCTGCGGTGGCGTGAGCGCGACCGGGAGCGCCGTGAGCTACGATGGCGGGAGCGCGATCTGAAACAGAACATTAGTAATATTAACAGATTTTCTGGATGATATGTGTAAAGGATATTTTAAGAGTTAAAGGATAATCTTAGGGAGAAAAAACTTTCAGAGAAAAAATGTGTAATGACTACTTTCACCACGTTATTGGTGCCGATACATCACTTGGTGCACTTCTCATTGGAAATCGCAACAAGCATTAGCACAATCCTATTATAGATTAACAAGAAAAGCACAGCATTGCTTACCTGGTACGATGTCTATGTCGTGAACGCGAGCGACGGGAGCGATGGCGTGAGCGAGACCGCGAACGCTTGCTGCGGTGACGAGAGCGGGAACGGCGCGAGCGGGAGCGGGAGCGGCGACGCGAGCGGGACCGGGAGCGGGTTCTGGAAAAAAATGACGCCGTTTTTATTTTGCTTACATAATCCCAGCATAAATGTTGATATTGGACATTGGGAATTATTAAGTTGGTGCTTTTGAAAAAAATCGGCCAAGTGCGAGTCGGGCGCGCCCATGAGGGGTTCCGAAGTAACAAGCTTATTAGCCAAAATATTATTTTTTTGTCAGCTATACGTTATTACTTTGTTTTTCATAGTGCTTATGACAAAGTAGTGTGACACTTTCTGGCTCGGCCACCATCATGGATTTAAATTCAAACCATGACAAAAATACTCGCGAATTAGTCACCAAATATGAAAATCTGTAGGGTCTGTAGTTTAGAAATTACAAGCATGTTTTAGTGGCTAAGCCAAGAACACACTTTCTGGCATGGCCACCTCTGGAACTGTAACAACTAGCGACGATCTGTCTTCTACCGCATCTAATAAAGAATTATAGTATTTCCAATCATTTATTTTCTCGATGACAGCTCCCATAGAATGTAACTGCGGTTAGTTGCGAAAAATTAACTTTTAAATGTGACCTAATTTTGTTCCTTGAACCAATATAATATTCATTTAAGACAAATTGAGTTTTGAATTATTAGGCGGTATTCCCAGAAACGCAATAGTTTTTGGGAATACCGCCTAATAGCATAAGTTGCAATATATTTATGGGCTATCTTATGGTTTTTATTTTATTTTATTTATTAAGATACACCAACAGTGATTACATGGGACATTCATAATAACAATTCGATCTTAGTTCAAATGTAAGCACCAATTACAGGTATACACAACATTCACTAACAAAATCATACTAACTGTCTATATCATCATCATCATTTCTGCCGCAAGAAGCCCACAGCTGGACATAGGCCTCCCCCAAGGATTTCCAATATGACCGGTTGGAAGCGGCCTCCAGCATCTTCCTGCGACCTTTATTAGATCGTACAGTATATATGCTACTAACTATTTATATATTATAACTTAGATGCTTCATGTTGATTGACTAATGTTTTCAAATCTACTCTTAATGCAAATCACTCTCTTAAGACACTGATTGTCAACATTGTTTACCTCCTCTTATCCTTGGATAGTAGACCAATAACTGGATCAATAGCAGCAGAGATCAGGTTTTGGGCCTCCTTAACTCGGCACATAGCTTCCTCAATCTCCCGCTGAGCAGCCTCATTACTCTTGGTTTGAGGCTTTGAAATTGATTGTGTGGCATGGTGTACCTGAAAACATCATGATATAAATGTGATCTCATTAGTCCATTGATGACTAAAATCAACATAATGGAACAACTGATTATTTCACCATCAGGACTTTTTTAGTCTCTCTCCACTGCAGGAGCATGACCCTCTCTGTACTACCCAAGCCATATATTGCACAGAGCAGTCAGAGAATTTGGCCTACACTCTTCACGCTGGCCAGATGGGTTGGAGAGGTCTCTTTGGTATTTAGTACCTAGCTTGTTTATGCACTTTCTATTATTTTTACGAACATATTTTTACAGTTTTCTCCCCCTCATCTGAGTGTTTTTCCCTGTTGCATCATTAGTTGTGGTGAAGAATTCATGCTGTATATGACTTGGAAAAGGTTTTTACAGCTGGCTGCCTGCCTGATACCTAACACTAACTGCCAAGGGAAAATCCATAATTACCGACAAATACTGTGAAATGAAGTACAGCTCTAACCACACTGGCAATCAAACCCAGTCTTTCATAAAGCAGACTAGCATATTTGCTATTTTTAAACTTTTTCATAAAGTTATGAACAAGATTGAGTATTTAGGTGATTTTCTGTTTCATTGTCAAAGAAGAACAAAAGCAATAAAACTCTGGTAGTATGAAAAAATATTTCATACATACCTTGATAGTCTGTCCTTCAACAGTAGAGCCATTTAGCTGAAGAGCTTTAAGGACACTTTCTTGTTCGGACATTTCTACCAGAGCGTACTTCACAGAATCAACATCGCGCTCACAGAAACGGAGGTACTTTACTTCGCCTGCTTGGCAGAAAAGGTCTATCAACTGCTGCTGCGTCAGTGCTCCCACATCAGCTACAAGTACAGTTCTCCTGATTTCTTCTATCTTCCTTGCGTCATAGGTAGCCGGCAGGGGTGGGTATGGAGGCAGGCCTGCCGCTACCATTTTCGGGTCATGCGTTTGAATAACTTGGTTGGGCGGCATTCCCTCCAATGCATTCAGGATGTGCGCGGGAAGACGAGGCTCCACACTGCTCAGCCCTGGCACCAACGTACCGTTACTTGACATTTCTAATGCCTTATGCTCATCTGGTATCTCTCCGGACTGCATCGGTATCACAATCAGCGCTCGGTCGATGAATACTGTATTCGTCATATGTTGGGCGACGTTCACAGTCGCCGAATCGTAGTATTTCACGTAACATATTCGTGATTGTACGGGGCAAGATACATCTCTGATGGTTGGATACAGCCTGATATCATCTATTTTACCAAGATAACCAAATAGTGTTTGCATCTGATCCTTCGTCGCTTGGGGCGCGATATTAGTGACCTGTATTACCCTCGTACTCCCCGACACCATTTTCGAAGATTTACACATTAAGACTAGCTTTAACTTAACTCTATTAGTACACTAATATTATTCAAACGATAACATTAGAATTCAAAATTTCTACCTACATTGTATGAAAGAAAAAGGGAAAAATTACACAGAACTTTCGTGAAACACACGCCGCACGCTTTCGCAAGCATAACGCAAATGACATTTTATTTTTTTTCACGGATTTTTTTCTTTTCTGATGGCTTTCCAGCATTACGTATTTAGCCAGTATCAAGATTAAAGTCGGAGTTTGCCGCGCTTTTTGATATTTCTTGTAAATTATCAACGAAATGATGGTGTAAAAATATTATTCATAGTGTTGCCAAATTTTAAAACCAGTAATCCGTAATTTCAATTTCCAAAATCCGTATGAAATCCGTATGGGAAGTTTCTAATAAAATCCGTATATAAACAAAAATTTAAACTCATCGTATCTTTGATTGACATAATTTAGAACAGTTTTATGAACAATTTTGAGAAAAAAGTTTACAAAAAGTAAACTCTTAAAAATTATACTGGTATTTAATCGATATGTTTTGATGTATCATATTCAATTTAAGAATATCCTTAATCTTTTTTGCAATCATATTAGAATCAATATCTAGCTTGTAACACTACTTTCCAGCTAATAACACCTTGGTATATAATAGCCATTGATAGTCTACGTGGTTAACTCAGTTTGTAACATCGTTATTATTCAAAAAATAGATGAGAAAACCCATCAAACAGATGCACTGGAATAAATAAATAATAAAAATATGCAAACATCCATGATAAATAAAAAAAAATCTTTAAAATATAAAAAAAATATACTTACTGTTAGCAGTTTCTTGAGAATTCCGTATAAAAATCCGTATTCTTTCTTAGTCCGGTTTGATCATCAAAATTCCGTATAGATACGGACAAATCCGTATATATGGCAACACTGCATAAATCACGAATCCACTGGTTAAGAGCGGCCGCATATTATCAGAAATCCCTGTTAGAAAAATTCTGACGCTCGCCGGAAGCTTGCCGGAAGCACCCCGCATACTATCAGAAATTTTGATCCGGCAGCTTTTGAGCCCAGTCGTGTTTCATCTGTATGCTTACGCACATCTACCTATATGAATGAAGATACGTATGTTATTGCTCTTAGCGCTTTTTTTATTTAAATAAAACAAATCGGCCAAGTGCTAGTCGGACTCGCACATGAAGGGTCCCGTACCATTATCTATACAACATTAGACTATCGGGCAAAAACTGCAACGAAAAACATGTTCTTAGTACGACCGCCATTAATATTTATTTAATTTTGATTTAATTATTTATTTTTAAAGCGATGAATAAACAAATAAATATTTTGTGAATATCAGAAGCGTCTACCTGTTGCCGTTATAAATAACGAGCAAAAGATGGCGAAAAAATCACGTTTGTTGTATGGGATCACCCCTTAATTATTACCTATTTTATTTTGATTCTAGTGTTTATTGTTATAGTGGCAAAAGCAAATAAGTACCTACATCATCTATGAAAATTTTAACTGTATAGTAATCACGGTTTATGAGATACATCCTGGTGACACACGGACATCGAAATCTCGTAATTAGGGTCCCGTTTTACGCTTTGGAACCCTAAAAACCTTGATATTGAAATATGGATTTCAATGCTTAATTAATATTTGGCATATTCGCTCCATATCTAAGTCTCTGTGTATTTTATTCTGGTAATTTTCATCATCGCGTTCCACAAACATGGATATTTTTACACATCGGCAATTAAATCTTGAATTAAGCTCATTTTCGTCAAAAACGTAGGTTCCTAAAATACAACCAAACACGTGTGGAGCGTACGGCGGCGGACGGTAAACTGACGCGAATTTCTGATGGTGTGCGGGGCCTAGTACAAAATGTATGGAAAACACGCCTTCCGCCATTTCTAACAGAAAAAATTCTGACGTCCGGCTGAGGTGCCATCCGGCGGGCATCAGAAACGGACGACCCGTTAGAATTTTTCTAACAGTGTGCGGGAGCTAATACAAAATGTATGCAGCGAGTGCCTTCCGGCGAGCGTCAGAATTTTTCTAACAGAAATTTCTGATAATATGCGGCCGCTCTAAATCATGGACAACGCAGCAAGGCGATCAACCACCAGCCAGCCCATATAAATCTCACTATAGCCGCACCATGATAGTTTATTTTAGTTATCCCAGACATTGTTTTGGACATGGGTATAAGTGTTACTTTCTATATATGCAATCGAAAGTACTTTGTATGTATATACTTCCATATTTTTGTATTTTTTTTAATAAGAATTAATTTTTTATGAATTTTTAAAAATAGGACACAAACGTAGGATTTTTCTTCTTCTTCTTCTGTTTTATAAAATGGCTTCCACCGATATTTCAGTGATTCTGCCAATGTCCAGTAAATTGAGATACTAAGTATCGGTGTTGTACGGTAAAGTTGTAACAAGTAGCATCAAAGATGGTGTATGTTCTTTGATGCCTCGTGGTCGGGAGGTTATGATGACAAGTCTATACGAGTCCATGTAACAGTCCACTTTAACTATTTCACAAATTGTTCCATGAGTACGAGCATTTATAACACCAAACTTCACCAATTTCATATTATAAAGTCCACCAAAATCAATTTGCAAAATCGTCCAAGGTAGACCCCAACTGCATCCCTTGACTTCCCACCACAAACTCCGTAGGATTTTTATACAAATATCTGTGCTTTATTCCCTGTCATTGTCTATCTGACGTAAAATAATGACATTGACAAGACCTTGACAATCTGAGTTGCCAGATTTGGGAATAAAATTTCCCAAATCTGGCAACTCAGAAAAACTCCCGGGAGTCTGGAAATTTTCTAAAGGCCTTGCCTCTCCCAATGTGAATGATAAATATTGTTCCGTTTTCATTGTTTTTTTCTTTGATTTGCGCCATGGCAAAGCCCAAAACTGACGCCAAACCATCATTGATTGCTTTGAACATACGACTTCAGGTTCTGTCCAGTCTGTAAAGAATAAAAGACGTGGTGTCGACTTTCATATTTTCTGAACGTCAAAAATCAAGTAAAAGTATCAGGAACATCATAATTGGCAGAGCTAAAAGAAATAAGCAAATCCTAATCATTATTACATCGAAAAACATAGGCCAACAATTAAATTGAAAAAAAAAAAACAGCTAAAGCGTAAACGATATTTATCTTATCAGTCACATTGAGAGAGGCCTTTAGAAAATTTCCAGACTCCCGGGTAAAATTGCCAACTCAGACTGTCAAAGTCCTGTCACTGTCATTATTTTACGTCAGATTGACAATGACAGGGAATAAGGCACAGATATTTGTTTATAAATCCTACGTTTGGGCCCTATTTTCAAAAATTCGTAAAAAATAAATTCTTGTTTAAAAAAATATAAATTATATAAGTATATACATACAAGGTACTTTCGATTGCATATTTAAAAACTACCACTTTCGGTAAAGTATATGTTGTCAATTAAACCTATTCCACTTTAAAAAGTACTCGCGAGAATGTACATGTAACTTGGGCAAGCAAGAGGTTCTCGCACGAGACTCTCGTCCGAGGGGTCTCGGTCGAGCGAGGGTGTACAGCCGATAAAGCGGTGTGGCGATTGTGGCCACAAACTAGGTACGAAGAAGATACTATTAGTATCAGACATTGATTTACTACTAGTTAATCAATGGTATCAGACGACCGACTGCCATTGTTTTCTATAGGCGCAAGAAACCATAATTATTAATATTAACAGGACTTAGCACGAACCTTTTACTTATTTATTTCCACTGACGATTTCACCACAAGATGACACCGCTGTACTCCAGTCTCGCTGCGACCACGATGGATGTAACTCCATAGAAACGTCAGCGGAAATAAATAAGTAAAAGGTTCTTGCTAAGTCCTGTTAATATTAATAATTATGTGTTTGAAGTGCGAAAGTTTAAAAAAGCATACAAGAGATCATAGACAAGATATTAGAGTGAGGGTAGAATGAAATGTCAAAGTTTGAATTTCTATTGGTGGATTGGTGGCACAGAGTACTTTGTATAGGTGGCCGGCCACAAATTCAAACTTGACGTGTGTTCTGATCGTTAATATCCGTAAAGGCAGTTTCACAAACTACGAAAAAGATACTATTACTGGTATCAGGCGACCGACTGCCATATGTTTTCTCTAGGCAATACAGACCATAGACAAAATACTGAAGTGAGGGTAGAGATGATGAAATGTCATACAATTAAGTTAGAATTTCTATTACATACACATTCAAACTTAATTGACGTGTGTACTAAGCCCTAATATCCGTAAAGCGTAGGTAGTTTAAGGGTAGTTTTTCGGCAGTGTTGATTGGGTAGTTATGGGCGGGAATTTTAAAATAATCTTCTAAGTAGTTTGTGATGCAACATTTTACCGCTATTTCATTATGTCTTGTGAAAAAATAGAAGTTCTAAAATATAAATTAATGTCCGGTTAGTTTATTGTATTTTAATTTTTGGGCTGCTTGCCAAGCTTAATGTTAAGTATGACCGAATTAATGCTGCAAAATTGAGTGACTAAGCTATTCAACGTTTAGGTGTTAACTAGTTGTTAACATCGGACCAGACTCGTGCATTTTCATATTACGGTATCCAAAATCTGAGGAGTCGGGTAGCTTACTAGTCAAGTAGATAGTGAGAGTCAAATACAATTTGCAACATTTGATTACAGACCCCGCACATGGTGTTTAAAAGCGTTGTATGTAGTTGGGTTGGGACTAGTTGGGAGAGAGTATATACCTATGTCCGGAGACACAAATAGCTATTTGTGTCTCCGGACATATCCGGACCAACACTAGTGTTGGTATTTTATTAAGCTGCCATTGCCTCTGACTGTACATACTATGGACTACATGAATATTTAATAATTTTTTAGCTACTAAACAAAAAATTTTAAATGAAACTCTGGTATACAAACTTCGCAATATGGAACATTCGTTGTCTGAAGAAATTTCTTTAATTAAAACTGAAACAATATTTGTAAAAGAACAATTAGAGGTAAGAAGTACATAAGTAGTTACCTAAGCAGCAACAAAATAAAAATACTAAACCTATTAAAATTTTAGAATCAAAAGTATAAATACTAATGTTATTACCTACCTAAGTATACTGTACGTTCGGTCACCTGTAAACGTCCATACATAGCCTAAAGCTGAAAATCAATTGCACTTATTACGAAGACAATCATAAACCTTATGCGTTACACATAAGGTTTAAATTGCTACTATTGTTTAAATAGTATCCGTAGCTACAAGCCATTTTTAAAATAAATTCTATATGGACTTTTGCAGGTGACCATTGACCTATACGTTAGTAACATACTTGCGTTAAAATAGCGAGGTATTGAGTCGTATAGTTGTCGGACCAATTACCTATGTGGTGTTATATTATACAAAAATGTACTAGGTAGTATAGAATGGAAAAGAAATAGCGTTGAAAAGATACCTAGTAGTAATTTAAAAAATAATATGTGAGCTACAGTGCCGTAAGTAGTGCGGTGGCCGCCGGTGCCCAGGCATAAGGTGGTGACTCTGGGGGGCGCAAAAATGTCCAGACCAGGTAGGATTATAATTTGTTCGCTTTGCTCCTGATAAGTTCTCGCTGCGCTCCTAGTGCTCATCAAAAACGTCTATTCAATTAGATAAAAAATCGCGCTCATTTGTTTGTGCGACGTCCTACTCATAGCCGCTTTTTATTTCTTTGGAATAAGGTTGAAAATCAATATGCTTAGTAACATAATGCCATGTATGATATCTATTATTAACTTCGAGCAACACGGCTTTTCAGATTATTAAGAATATAAAAATATTTTTCGTACGCAAAATCAATATACTTAAACCAATGATATAAACAGGATTAAATCGGGGTTGGAAAAAATGCGTCCGCGAATGAGGTCACGTCGCAAAACGCGAAATTTGTTTTTCAAATTATATTGATATTATATATTATATAGAAAAAAATCGAATATCTTAGTAATCTCTACCTAACATGCACTGTAAAAACTACAATTATTTGACCGCATAACCGCTTATCTCTAAATGGGTTTAGATTCTAGAGCCAGTTATAAGAAAATTTAGCTCAGCGATTTGCGTTTTTAAAAACAAAGCGATAAATGAGGCCATAGCTTACCCAATAACATTCTTTTACAGGAATTAAAAGACACTATGACACAAGTTAATCATCAGATATCCATGATCGACATATGCCAAGCATCAGAGTTGACCAAAATACAGACGCAAATAGACAATCTGCAGGACCACAAAAAAGGATTCCAATGCTTTTTCGATGAAGGTTTGTGTTCACAATAAGGGTTTTCGGCACAGAGTACTGTACTCAGCATATATACTCAAAGTTTTGGGGTTTCTGCCCATAACGGCAAAGGCAACGGGATCTGCTAGCGGATTCATTTAATGAACCGCCTATACTACTCCACTGGCCGAGTGACTGGCCTCACAGACCCGAGCCAGCGACACAATTCCATGACCTTTCGGGAGATAGCTTGTAGAATTCTTGAGATTAGAAAGTGTTATCATGTAGCCCTTACTTCTGCTGCTAATCTTTCTGTGGGTCAATCTATGGTAGGGGTGTATAAGGGTTCATTTTACAAGTTATCGTCCAGAAAGAAATTACTGACAATATTTTGCTTCTAGCTCAGAGTCTGCGATCAGTGATCACGCATGGTATGGGAAACGTATTTTCCATCCTATCTCTAAAGCGAAGGACACATAGAAAAGACGTAGCGCGAGGACGGGGCGCGGACATGTCTCCTCCACGTCTTTTTCATACAAAATGTATAGAAGCGTCGCGACCCAAAACACACAGAAAAGACAGGGCGCAGACACGACGCTTAGTCGTCTGCGACGGGTCTGCGCCCTATTGTGAATCATATAGAACGGACGGGGCACGGGCGCGAGCGGACGGAGGACGGGCGAAACGGGGTTGCGGGCAGGGTGAGGTGCGGGCGATGGGACTCGCGCGTCGCTGTCACATCACCCACACTACCGAGCGCCAAGCGTCACGTCTGTGCCCCGTCCTTTCTATGTTTTCAAAAGTCGCGACGGCGCCCCATCTGCGCCCTGCCCGCGCCCCGTCCTCGCGCTTAAGAGTCCCACGTAAGCATGCCGCAAGCCGCAATCCCATACAAACGTAGTTACGTTTTAGTTTTACAACAGTTAAGCCAATTTCAGCCAAATTTCGTACATACGACCGGATAAGGCATATTGATGTTTATAATCAGATTTCGATTTTAAAAACAATACCTACACAAAATTACAGCGAGTTGAAGTTTCGTATCGAAAACTTGTACTCGCGGTAATTTTGTATAGGTGTTGTTTTTAAAATCGAAATCTGATTATAAACATCAATATGCCTTATCCGGTCGTATTTACGAAATTTGGTTGAGATTGGCTTAACTGTTGTAAAACTAAAACGAAACTACGTTTGTATGGGATTGCGGCTTTACGTGGGACTCTTAAGGCATTTTCTTTATAGAGCGCCATCTCTCGGAAGTATACAACAAAGAACAGGAAGAAAAGGAGTCTGTTGAACAGGAGAAAAGACGGCAGAAGGATCAGCAGGTTGCCGAGAGGAATGAGCAGAATGCTAGAGAGGCTGCCACGGTCGAGAAAGAGTGCGATGCGTTGGAGCGCGAGTGTGCTGTCCTGAAAGTAAGTATGATTCATATAATCATCATCAGGTCTTTTTTAGTCTCCACTACAGCAGCACTACCCTCTCTGTACTATCAGAGCTTTAAATTAGCCAGAGTAGACAGAGGATTTGGCCTACACTCGCCACAGTGGCCAGACGGTTTGGAGAGGTCTCTTTGATGTTTATACCTAAGCTTTTTTAGCTTGTGTTTCCTAAGTCGCCTGCTACGATATCCACGGGAAGACTTGCAATGGTCCTATTCTACTCTGCCGGGAACCACACGGCACGGTTTATATAAGTTTATATGTAATTTGAATAGTTGGACGTATACCTCTGGAAACTATCCCCACTCTACTCCCCAGTCACTAGGTTACGTCATTTAAGGGGCAAATACCATAGTAAGTAAATATAATCTTTATATTTACTTACTATGGTATCAAATCTATGATAATAGTAAGATGAATAAACAAATCAATTTACTCAATTAATTTTTAAATAGCATTTCAATGGTACCTATAGTATTAGAATCGAAAATAAATATGTGTTGTAAAAGAACTCGCCACAGATTGTAGTGTTGGTATCACTCTTTAGGCGTAAACCTAAGAGTCTTGGGTTCGAATCCTACCTTTGACGAGTAATTATGTTTATTTTTTCAGAAACGAAATACGGCAATTATGCTTAAGCTAAGGCGCAAATTGGTGGAAACAGAAAATATTAGGAGGGATTTGATGAAGAATAAGGGCGTAGAAATACCGAAGGATCCCGAAGAGTAAAAACATGTTTAGCAGGCCAATGTTCTAAGTTTTGACAACTACAGTGTACAACGTTTTGATGACTTCAACGTCCATTACGGTTTATATATGTTCATATAGATTAAATAAAAAAAAATCTATGAAACAAATAAAAAAAAAATTAACACCGTAGTTGTCAAAAGTTAGCATATTAGGCAGGGCCGTTTTACCATATTGGGCCAGGAAATAAAATACATGCAAAAAAATAATTTGTGTACCTATGTGCTTTGATATGAGGGACATTGATTTAAAACTAACATGTTTAGTTAATATATATGTAGGGCAATATACTTAGGGTATAAGTAATAAAATTTATATAAATTACACATGATTTATTTTATTAGACACACTCAACAAGAAATACACAAGTATTTAAATCAAAATATTATTAGAGTAAACACATAAATAGTTAAATATTAATAAAACACAAAATTAGAAAATATCTTTAAATATTACATTACCTTACGTACTTGTTGCCTCTATTAACACTAATTCGGTTTTTTAAGCGTGCACAATCACATTATTACAAAAGAAAGAAAATTGATATTCGGCAAAGACAATATAATACTAGCGTAATAGACTGCCCACCTCATACAAAAATATTGGACCAAATTAAGGTGGCGAAAAGTAGGCGAATATATGGCGCTGAAGTGTTGCTTGCCACTCGACACTAGATGACGATAATCTGCGTTAGCTTAAACTTACTCAAACTAGGGTGTAATTTTATTATGCTAAAATATTGTTCTAATTTTTAATAAGATAAATTTTGTGTTTATATTCTCATAATACGGTAGATACAATGTTGTGTAGTTACGAGTAGCCCTATCTATGCGAGTCTCTGAGAACAAATCGTAAGATAAAGGGGTTCAGACCACATGTATTCGGTGAGTAAAACAAGCTAAAGCACCAGTGCCGGTTGCCGCCCCATACAGCGCCCGCAGAACGCAAAAGCTTTTTATAAAGCCACTGCACTCATTTGCGCCGCTCATCCTGAATCATGGCTAATATTATGCCGGAACCTACTGATTTAGCAGTTTAATTTCAAAGCCAGGTTTAATATCTGAAAGGAATCATATCGTAAAGCGACACTTTAGGTATTTTACTATCAGAGCATCTATCTTTTAGGTCCTAAAGTGCCAACCTATCTTAGCTGATATAAAGTCCTTAAACTGACTTCGAGTCATTTTGGCAGAACATAGAGGCCTACGTCCTAAGATTAACCTACAAGTGGGGTTACAGTTCAGATGTCGCTTATCCCCATGATGTACCTCACCAGACCAAAGATACTTCGTCGTTTGCATCAAAGAGTAGCCCGTGTAAATGATAGTATAAGTTCATATCGATTCTGGAAAGCAGGTTTAGAGAGTTCTTCTTCACTTGTTAATATAACATCTGACATTCAGCGGATTCTTATCAAGGAGGAGGAGGAATAAATTGAACTAAATTTATAATCGTTACTTTTTATCAATATTCAGGTTCAGAGTATTGTCCGTCTGGAACCCATCCAACACAATGGCGGCGGGAAGCCTATACAGACCCTCGGCAGTTGAGCCCCTGTGGTGTGCCAATGAAATCCAAATCTGTGCGCGCGTGAGGCTTTCGAGGCTCGTAGGAATTGCCGACTCTGCCTTAGGGTTAAATCGGACAAATCGTCGTCAAAGCTGAGGCTGGACAGCAACAATGTTTTAGCTTGACTTAGGCCAATAATATACTCTCAAAAACAATAAAAATATTGTTAACGAAACCTGTATTTTATTACTAACATTTTCACTCGTATTAACGTAAAAAAATGTTCAGTTGTCAAGCTGTAGCAATAACGCCACACTTCTTTTGATCCAGTGAGCAGAAGGTTTATCAGATGGTAAATAAAAAGCCAATACAAAATTAGAAGAATGACCTGTAGTGGCTAGCACTCCTTTCCTTTCTAATGTCTTGTACAGGGGGCATCTGTAGCGGGTACCTTCACTAAATTCATTCTTCAATTTCGGGTATAACCAAATCGCTGGCATAAAATCATTTAAAATTTTTGGTAGTTGTTCGCCAATAGCCGCTGTCTCACGGTCCCAGCGCCCGCCGTCCATAAATAAACCCTGAACGAATACTCCCCACTCGGGAGGTTCCAATTCATAGTCCACCTTCCGCACGTCGAAATCATATACAAGCAAGTCTATGGGAATCTTCTTAGCTCTAGCAAAATTTTGCACAGATCCAGTGAGAAAAGCTTGTGTAAAGAAAAAACCAGAGAGCCAAAACGTTGGCGGTTTTCCATTTTTATACCAATCTTCCAACATAGCTAGACGGTCCACAAAATCTGCGACGTAACTTGGCAAGGGTTTTAAGCTGGGATAAGAAACTTTCCGCCAATTATCAGGAATTCTACCTAACAGCATGTTGTTTGACTGCATTTCCAGAGCCGGTGACATAACTATTAAACCTTTTACTGCTTTCTGTAAATCTACTAGTGAAGATCTGATTTCATTCAATAATTTATTAAATCTTTCCATTTCTTGCACCAGCACTGTATTCATAGACTCATTGTAATCCACGGGATACTTCTTTTGAGCTTCTTCTATATCGAATCTGGGTGGCAATTTTGATAAGATTTCGGCAGCCATTTGTACAAGTATTAGTTCAGTATTTCCACCTTCGCCTCCGCTTCCTGTGCCTTCGACGAGAACTAATGCAGCAGCAAGTTGCATGGAAATAGTGTAGTCACGAGTAATGCCTGCATTCATATGTAATCCAAATACCTCAGGCGGAGGATTGACAGGGACTGACTCTATATGTTTAAGGTAGTCTTGGTACTCACATCTTCGTGGTAACCCATACTGCGAACCTATATCACAAAACAAGTAATTGGGATCATTTACGACACCCGCATTAACGTAGTTATCCAAAATTGTAATGATTAATCTTCTATCCCAATCATCGGTTACTCGGCCGCCGTAGTTGCACTCTCCAGTCAAATACTTTATTGCTACGTACTGTATCTCTTCATATTGATTCAAAAACATTTGTAATTGCATTACAGATATTTGGAAATCCGAATCGTTGAATCCGTACTGAATATTCCATCCTAAAGGTCCAAACTTCTTTCTTTCTTGTACAACTGCGTGAAAGAAGCTGATGCCGTATAAGAGTTTACTAAATGGTTTGTCTTTGTCCGGGCAACCTTCATAGAATTCAGGCTCCTTGACAGGTTCCGAAATATATGATCTGTTCAGGTTATGTTGCAGACCCGTCGGAGGCTCGTTCGTCATTTTAACAGCGACTTGCAAAACTGACTGGGGAAATCTATCTGATGGATAGCTTGTCAACCATAATCTAAAACTGAGGTCAGTATTTGTAAGGTCAAATCCTTCGACAATTTTTTCTAATACAGGCAGCCACGAGACGGCTAAATGACAGTTTTGTAAACATACCCACCCTCCTTCTGCCTGCGCTCTTTCGATCATAGCCCTTGCAATCGGTCCTTGCCCTTGCCCTAAGGAAATTGAATTAAATCTATGTGAATAGCCCATTCGTTCACAGTATTTTATTAAAGCTCCCATTGGGTCAGATCCTGGAGACAAGATAAATATTAAAGGCGCAAGGCAGTTTGAGTCCCCGAAAGATTTGCTAATATCGAATGGAGGCGGAGTTATGTATTTTCGTCCTAACTGTTTTTCTACAAAATCTGAGATTGCGATTGTCAGCTTGTCTGGTCTCAAAATCCTTATGACCAGTAACTTTTGGAAATTTGTTAGTTTATCTTCCCATACTCCTGGTATTGGTTTTGTATGAGGCTCAACTTCATCATACAATTGTTTCCATTTTTCAATATCTTTAATAAAACTATCTCTAAATCCACGATAAGATTTCAAATCAGTTAAGCGACAAATTTCATCCCAGTTTTTATCGGGTAACCATTCGACAGGCTTTTTCAAGGTATTTTCGACGGCAATTCCTCCTGTGATAAGAAACAAATATTCGTCGTGTGCCATTTCTTCAGTAGATAACATCATCTTAGAACACATTATGAATGAAAACATGAGCTTGTCCTTGTCAAACAGCGAACGACAAACATTGCTGTATAAATTATAAGTAAAAGTATCTTTTAAAAATTTCAATCTTTTATCTAAGTCTTTAGACTTATTCGCATTTTCGATTGATATAATATACAAGTTTATAAACCAAGTTAATGAGTACTGATACATAGGGTCTACGTTCGGCAACTCAGTTACACAATAGTAGAGTACAGCAGAATGAGAGGCTATCGGCCTGTAGCCCTGCCTGAACTTCTCAATAATTATCTCAGTTTCCAAACTAGCTTCTTGTTTCTTTGTGATGTCTATAGCTAGTATTTTTGAAGAGTCCAATACTTCAATAGCTGACTCATCTTCCAAAATATCGCCTTTAGTTTCTTGTAAAGTCCGTAAAATATCATCCTCAACTTGTTTCAACGCAGATCGATTGGCCGCCCCTTGGATAATTAATTTCTCACGTTTTTCTTGCAAGTCTGGCCTTTCTTTAGCAACCACAATACCCAATAATTGGTCTTCTAAACCATCTTTAGTCAATGCAAAATTGATTAATGTCACTTTGTTGAATACCTCTGGTAAATAATGAGGATTTCTTAGTTTTGTGGTCATATACAGTCTAAAATTTGGATGATATTCAATAACATTATCGCCTAAGGCAATATATTCTTTACCACCTTGGATATACGTATTTTTAAGTAAAACAGGATCTAACGGTGCTTCAACATCTTCTAGAATGCAATCTATCAATGCAGGTTTTCCATATTCTAAACATGTTTCAATTGCTTTCATATAATGCCCATCAGTAAATTTAAGTACTTGCAAGTCGTTGGATTTTTCCATCGTCTTGATCCACTTGTTTGCCTGTCCTTGTGGATCTACTAATAATGACCATCTCATAGAGTTGTCTTGGATGATAGCATTATCGACAGAAAATGAGTCACGGGGCAATCCTGCTATACACCAGTTTTGAATTTTTATATCTGTGCCCAAAATATCTTTAAATACATAAACTTCAGAATGCGGCATAATTAGGTCAATAACAAGTTTACACCATTTTTCAATAATTTCTACTCTAACTGGTAAAGTGTAAGGAGATAAATATGCAATGATGCCACAAGATACCAAAATGTCTCCGGCCAAATTATCGAACAGAAGTTGTAAGTTTTCAGCAGCTGCAGTCCAACGTACTTTTTCTCCGCCTAAGCCTCCGATTAGTTTTTCTGCCCTATAAAGCTTGTCTATACATAGTTGAACTTCATCCTCTAATGCTTTCTTCTTGATATTCGCTTCTTCTAATGAAGCATTTAATTCAGCAAGCTTTGCTTCTAATCTGGCTACTAGAGCCTTTTTCTCTTCTAATATAGCCATAGTTTCAGCAAATTCTCTCTCCGCTGCTTCTAATTTAGCCTTTTTAGGGGCAACAACTTTTGCTACAGCATCATACATATCCATAGCTATAATCCATTTACATAATCCTTCTGCTGCCGTAGATGCTTTCGCTATTATATGAGGTTTGAAATCTTTATTTGATAAATATTCTTTCCTTATTTTTTGCATCGTAGCAACTGGTATGTTATCCTTATCGAAATTTCTTAAAGATTCAAGAAAAGACATGTCACCTAAAACTTTTTTACTTGGTCCCCAATAATCAAATATTTTCTTACCTGGATTGTCAGGGTCTGGTATTTTGTCTGGGGGAATGCCTTTCATTACACATACAGCCGCCATAACCAGTTTTACAGTAGCTGGGGGATTTTTCATGGACTTGACTATTGTAATATCACCTGGTTTTAAAGTGTTCAACGCAGCAATAGCGTCTTCCAAAATTGGCAACGCGAGTGCTAAATCAGCTTCACAATCTTGTTTCAATTCTTGGGCCGCAGCTGCTTGTACGTTTGCAACTTTCTGATCCTCTCTTACCTGCGCTGCGGCTTTATCTGCTATAGCTGTTTCTCTTTCTATTACTTCCATCATTTTTGCCGATTTTTCTGCCATTACCATTAGCTGAGGTTTAAGAGCGCTCAAGTCACGCTGCATTATAGATACTGCCTCTGCAGCTTGGCCAAGTTTATCTAAACCGTTTGTATACCTAAGTTTCGCTGCTCTTAACTCTCTTTGCTTTTTATTAGTTAATGTAGTAAAAGATTTTATCAAATTAAGATATGACGCTGACGTAATATAAGTTTTACGTCCATATTGATTGTAAAAGCTTTCAGAAACATGGCGCGCATCTACATGGAATTGCTTGCAAGCTATAACAGCTGCGGCTTTAACTTTATCGGGTACATTTACTTTGACCATATAATGATGGGCGACCATCTCTAGGGCATCCTCCGGCCAACTGTCGTACCAGTCAATCGTGCAGCAATTTACTAAAGACGGATAAAGTCTTAGTCTGGTCCTAAAAGAACTTCCAATGGGGCTAAAGCAGAGGACTATATGTAATTTTGCTTTACAGCGGCCAATAAAGAAAGATAGAATTTGTAGTGGACCGATATCAAGATTTCTGTTACCTCCTTGCGCAGCTAAACGTACTAACTCCAAAATTTCTTGTGCCTCATCTAATCCATACAGATTCGGTACTTCTCCGGAATTTAACAAGCTGTCTAAATTTTGAATAAATACTTCTTCTTTTATTTGACTTTCAGTGAATAAGAAAGTTGTGTCTTTATTCAAACCACCCGATTCTCGCAAAACTAATTTTAAATCGTCTCCCCAATCTTTCACGCTATAAGATTTAGTAATTTCCGGTTGAAAAACTGACTGTCCCAAAACAGTGCTTGCCAAACGAGTCAGTGATTGTCGTCCAGAGCCGCCAACACCAACCAGCAAGGCATTGCCTGATGGCATAGACAAAAGTCGACATATTTTTGACAAATGTTCTAAAGCGTAATCAAATAAGACAATGGTCATTTTAGCCTTGTGCATTGTGTTATATTCGGCTAGCATTGATATTGCAACATTTAAAAATACTTCTTTAGTGGGTATTTCCTCATATCGACGTTCGCCTTCCAAACTATCGGTGTCAAGATATGAACCAAACATCATTTGTCTACAAGTCTCTGGAGTGACTTCTCCCTTTTCGTTTTGATATGTATCCAGAGCTGACTCGAACGTGTCTTTCATATGATCCTTTGTACATTTCTTAAGGATTTCGAAAAACCAACCTCGATCCTTTTCATCAACTAATCTGTCATAAAACACACGCATGATTTCATGAACCCAAATTCGCACAAAGGTTTTCTTGTTATCAGCTGATTCTTTTCTTAACAATGCACAACCTTGAATAACTCTGGAGATATCTCTCAAATTAAAAATATAATGCGACTTAGCTGGTGTAGGCCTTAGTCCTTCAGATGCTTGATCATACATATCCATGGTGGCTGAAATTATATTCACAATAGCAGAGAAAGCATCCTGCCCAAATCCATTTCTTCTCCACCCCAGTTGTAGAAGAGACGTAAATATTTTGCACATGCTTTCCTTAGAAAATTCATTTATAGAGTAGATGTTATAATGACGTAACATTCGTGGATATATCAATTGACGGCTGCCACCTACTGGCCCAATTGCTCCGTAAAACAGTGTATCATGAATATACAACTTTTCTGTAGTTCTAAGGTCATACCAATGTTTTTGGTCAAAATATAACCTTAGCAATTCTATTGCAGGTTGAGCACCATATACTTCTTTCGCGGGCATATTCATATCATCAATAAAAATTATAGCTTGCTTGCCTTTTGTAGGGCCGTAATTGTTTTTTCTTCGCTTGACTAACTTGGAAATAATTAACTCTTGAGTTTGGTTAGCAGAAGTCGTCGTAGTAAATGTTATGAACCCAGGTGTATATTTCTCCATATCTAAATAGTTCATCAAAAAGTTTTGGATATAAAAACTTTTTCCTGTCCCGGTTGGTCCGATCAGCAAGATCGGTTTAAGATATTTTGAATGTAACTTCAAAAGGAAAATATATTTTTCAGTCTCCATAGTAGGAATGACAGTTTGCAATAGATTGATTTGTTCCTTGACTTGTGCAGCTTTAACGGTTTCGCTCCAAGCTTTCCAACATCCTTTTCCTTTATACATATAGTAATGATCGATAAGCATCCCCTCAGTTGGAATTGATACATCGAGTCTCTCAAATTGTGACGGTATACCCTTGTCTCCTCTGAAATATTCTTTAACCAGTTCGTCGTATCTTTCTCTTGAGTCGGTATTTAAAATACCGCCGACACCCCACACGAATGCAGTCATACAAGAAGCTAGATACCAAGTACGAATATACTTACAGTCTTCTTCTCCTTCAATAGCACTATCCATCAACATTTCAATAAGGCGTAGTGTACTGATCACTAAATTAACTTCTCCGCCTGTCACTAATTGACTGCAGTATTTCCGTACATAATAAACTAAAGGATCAAATAACCAGTCGCATATATCAAATATAAACTCCTCATTTTCTTCAAGCCAGTAAGGGTTAAGTGTATTCACCCACGATTTGTAGAAAGGCATAAAACCCAGCGATGAAGACTCCATATAAATCATACCACACCTGGATACAGTAGCCGGGGAAGCTTGAGACAGATCCATAACTTCAAAGATCATCGACATGACGTTTGACATAGCCATTACTTCTCCAGACGTTAGGCATAGTTTTTTATTATCATCCAAAACTGTGTTCATGTTTTCTATCCAGACGGCGTCGACAGGTCCATCAAATACTATCCATTTCCTGACCGGTGTATCATCAGATACGAAATCCCTAAATGTGGTTGCGACTATGCCATCAGTCCACTCGTAAGATATGGGGTCAAAAGCTCCATAAAGCTGGCCCATTGTCACGGCTTTTGGATTAAGTACTTTATACATAGACGCACATCCACCAGGCTGTTTTCGTTCTTCCATTAATGTTAAAGCCTCAGCCAATATCTTCAATGTCATCGATTTTCCAGAAAATGGATCACCCACTAACATAAACCCGTGTCTGACAATCATCATTTCGTAAGTTTGAATAATTTTTAACAAAAAGCAATCCATAGGTTGTAAATTATTACGGTCGCAACAGTCTATACAAGCAGTTAGGAAGTTATTATAATCTGGCTTAGGCAATGTGATTCCAGGAAACAAATCAGATATAATACCTTCAAACAAAGGAACGTCAAATGACAAGAACTTGGGAAGGTTAACGTCAGTAATAGATCGAAGTAATAATATGCTCTCGCTTTCATGAGGAAAACTCCTTTTCAAATTGCCAGCAGCCGACAGCACTGTTTTCACTGCTCGCATACCATAATCGTAATGATTCTGAGATGAAAGCTGTTCTGAACAGAGACGGTAAGTTGTGACGATTTTTACAGACAAATTTCGAGCGTCAATGAATCCGAATGAATATAGCGAAATTTCACCAATCATAGCGTAGTCTGGAACCATCATGGCCACCGTTCGAAATAGCACCTTTAAGTTATCAGGCAATTCAGACCGTCCTGCATATCCGGGATTCATGGTGATGCACACGTAGCAAGCGGGATTTAATTTCAACATTGTGCCTTCAAAATCGAACTGTTCTAGTTTTTGCCTTACGGCCTGCACGATGCACAAAATTTGCTGTGCTATGACGGACAATACTTCAACTTCTATGCGGTTGAATTCGTCAAAACATACCCAAGCACCGCAAGACGCTAACCCTTTAAAAAACTTGCCCATAGCTTTATAATCTAAACCATCTGAGCAGTTAAATACGACGCATTGCACAGCAAGTGCTTTGGCCAAATCTTTAGTGGTTTCTGTTTTGCCGGTTCCAGCAGGTCCTTCTGGAGCGCCATTTAAATGTAGATAGTAAGCTCCTATTAATGTACGATAACAACGATCTGTTAAGGGCGTAATAACTAATCTATCGGAATTTCCTAAATACTCATAAGCATAATTGACGACCGCGTTTATAATTTTTACAAACACCCTTTCTTCTTCCCAGTAATAACGCAATTGTGCAAGCCACTGAAAGTCCGTGACTTCGGTTACATTTTTACCTACTAGCTCAAAGATGACATCTTTTGCATGCACATCGATTACAATAAGTGCTTTGACAGTAATGCTACTAAGTTTAGTCAAGTCCGTTCGTCGAATGATTGCTACAGTTTCATTCAATTGTTTGGTTAATGATACGTGAAAGGCTTGTAGTTCACTTAACTTGTGCGTATTTAAAGCTTCATGGACATCCACCGCCCAATATATTTGAGATACAGCTAAAACAACCATCCCTTCCCATTGCAATATCCATTCTCCACGCCCCATGTTGGGATAGTCATAATAAGATAGTTCTGTTTCAGATTTGACCGCCGCCAGCATTTGCTCCTCCACCTGTACCAGCCACTTTTCCACTGAACCTCTAGCTGCGGCTACACTTATTATTTCCAAAAAATCTAATTGTTCTCCCTCCATTGATATCATTGTTGATATATTGAACTCTTCGTCGAATACTAATCTGTTAATGCCTTCAAAGCATTTTTTCAAATGCGGCTGCACTTTAAGAGGGTTTTTAGTCTCCGACAATATTTCCAGCATTTCATCATTCGAAAGAAAAAAGAATCTTGGGAAATACAATCTTTTCTTTTCTAAATAATTATTAACACCGTCGTTTATTTTCTCTAACATACCAGAAGCGATTTTAAATGACTCTAAAACACCCATTCCACCGGCTATCTCGAGGGCATGAGGATCCTTCTCCACGGAAGCCATGTAACGTCGATACGTGTTATTAACCTCAACAAACATGACTCCCTCTTCAGGCATTTGAGCAACAATGTCCTTCGAAGAAAATATAGGCAATAAATATAGCCACTGGCTTTGCACTTTACCCCATTCATCAATAGTAGCATTGACTCGCATTATTTTTTCATACCACGCTCTAACTTGACTTTCGAAAGGTTTTACAAAAGCGGATCCTCGCATGCCAATCGTCTTAACAATATGATCATCTAACACGCTCTGAATATCATCGAGGCCTGAAAGTATAAAGATGCCAGTATCTTTATAAGGGCTTGTCTTAAAACAAATATCAGTCCACTCAGCTATCATTTTGTTCAAATTAGTTATTAGTGCTAGTTCTTTAGTGGCAGCTACACTAATAATTTCGTACTGATCGATTTCATCCCATAAATTATAGTTTATTATTTTTCGCAACGTTGTACCAGCTGTGGGAGTTAAATCAAAGCCAGCAATGTTGGTCATTTCATCCCAATGCCGTTGAACCAATGCTGGATTACACATTATATGCGCCATCTGTACGTTTGGTCTCCATTCCTTAATTTCCACTATAGCTTGCGCGCATAATTTCATCGGCGCGGGAAGATTATTGACATCCGGGTCATCCACCAACCCCTCGAAGCGCTTCTCTACACCTTCTGCAATTTGTTGTTTAATTTTAGCTTTATAGTTTTTGGACAGCTTTAAGAACTCTTTATAATAAAAATCATGATCTTGCTCTATTTGGTAATGGTCCATATATTCGAACGGACCATCCATCCATGTGTAATAACTGCGTTTCCAACGATGTACTAGATGGATAAGGCTGTGAAATGGTAAGATGAAATCTTTCAACTCTTCTAAGTCAGGGTAACTTGTAACAGGAAATTTAAATGTAACCTCCTCATTATTGATCCAAGTAACCAACTTATCACAGTCATCTATACGGTGTACAAGCTTTCTTAGGTACTCTAGATATTCCAGAGTATTTTCGATATCATCCATATGATCTAGTAATTCAAGATAGGGTGTCATCTCCAAAACTTCTTTGTTGAGATATGCTATTTTAGACAATAGATTCTCTTCCATTTCGGCTTTGAAAGTTTCATAAGCAGCTGCGTTCCTATCAAATATCGGCTTTATATCTTTCAGCCAGTTAACTGTGCGTGTATTCGACTTAACGTGCTCCGGTGTAAGAGAGGTCATTTCTAAAAGGTTGGATATTATGTTGATTTGTGACATAATCCTCTCTTTCAATAGTTCTACTAAGACAGACTTCGCGTGTAGGATGTAAACGCCTTGTTCAATTAGTTCTGCAGCATTCTCCGGTTCTTTCATTGCTTTTGCTGCTATGATTTCGAATTCTGTACAGATACTATTGTTTTCTTCAATGTGCGTTTTAACTATACCATCAATGATATCATTAACGAACTCTAATGCTTTGCGCTTCAGACCATCAACCATCCTTAACTGGCACATAACCGAACAATTGAAATATTCATTTTCTAGAACTGCAGTTATTTCAGAATCTATATATTGGAAATATTTAATTTTATCACGGCCGACCTCAAATTCGTCATTTTCTGATATGAATTTTTCAAGTGCAGCTTTTGCAGGGGCACCATATAACATGTTATATTCTTCTCGCAATTTTGCTACGTAATCCAAAAGAGGTTGAAATACTTCATCCAGCTGATCTTGAAGCCTTTTATGACCGTCTTGGTGCAACCATTCATTGTACTGCACGGGCAAAGCATCGTAATCATACGGTAGTCTTAGATATTGCTCTATCGGCATAAGTCTTTGCGATATATGACAAATAGCATTTGCTATGCTATGGTAAACTGCATAGACGTCTTCAAGTGATGGATCAAAGAAAAACTCGCCGTCAAAATCTAGAGCTATGTTGAGTATAGGCACAGACTCTGGTTCTTTAAGAGATTCTATAATAGCATCAATGGATCTGCGCATCAGTTCCTGTATTTGCATTGATATCATTTTCTTAGCGCATGTTACGAAATCAGGAATCTTTTTCCGTCGTAAGCCTCTCAAACATCGAGGGTTCTTTAGCCAGTTGACAAGGATGCTGTACCATGTGCTCGATACGAGATAATCAGCTTTCTTTATCTTCTCCAATATATTTGCCTCAAATGTTTCTAAAGTCATGGGACCTTGTTCTCGATATTTCTTTAAATCAATTATTGCTGCAGGAAAAACTTTTTCAGATGATTCGAGCACTAATCTGATAAAAGGGTGTAGGAGAAGGGACCCATCTTTAAGTTTATTTCTGAATTTGAGCATTCTGTCATAGTTATCAGTGACGCCACTGAACTTGAAGTACGGTTCCTGGTATCGCTTGCGAGAGACGCCGGGGACGTCGCGGATCACAGTTTTGACGGCGAGTTCGTGGAGGTTGCGGTCCCATGCGCTCTTGCTTTCTTGAATGAGCTCCTCCATGACCTGTGGAAAGGCTTGTCTCTGTTTAAGCGGGACTAGGCTACGTATCTTACTCTCCCAGGACTCCAGCATGGGCGGCGGGCGTATCTTCTGGGCGCACTCGCGCAGCACGGCGACGTGTCGCGACTGCGAGATCTCGAGCAAGTCCCGCTCGCGCCGCTGCAGCGGCGGTCGCGCTATCTGCACCTTTCGCTCGGAAGCTTTCTCTTTCAGAACCGTGCGGAACTGGTTTTGTTTATCCTAGAATTGTAACAAAAGCTAATCAGTAAAATAAGAAAAAAAATAGGCATTTCTGGGCGTAAATCTAAGCAATCATGTCAACAGGCGATGCGGCTAGCAACTCATCATAAATCATAATACTTTGTTTTTTAGTTGGATGGGAAGTAGATACATTTAGAGTATAACTGGGTATCATCCTACTACCCGTACTACCTATCTCATATTAAAGGTTTTGTGTGGATTATATAAGGCATGAATATTTCTAACTCCTTCAGACGAAATAACACAAGATTAGATACATACCTAATTAGCGAAATGATACCTACAGTATCACGTCACTCCAATTGTGTACTCAGCTCTGATGCGGCGGAGAGCCCGCCGTCCGCTATTATGCAGTATTCATGCTGTGATTCGATTTGGCGAAAGTTATAAGGTACGTCCGGCAGCCTACCTGACGTAAACCCTCCTGGAGTATTTTTACAACCACGCCTTGTAAAAACCAAGTATTTATACCTATACAAGTATTGGCTTGTGCCGGTAATGGAACCTGGTCCCTTCCTGGAGTATCTGGCATGTTATCCACTGCGTCACAGTGACCAATACAGCATCGCGTGAATCACGTCACTATCCCACCATAACGGCTCGTTCACGAGTACGCGCGTCAGGCGCACGCGGCAGAGGCAGGCGCCTGCGTTTCTGACTAAAGTCATACAAATCTTAGAGGGTGTTCACGAACAAAACGCTTGAGCGGCACGGATGCGCGCAAACACAGCGCAGCAGCCTTGCGCCAAAGTAGAAAGAGATGGCACGATGTGCCCGATCTTGTGTTAGAACGAGTGCGGGAGTGATTAGGTGGATGTATTGGGAAAATAATTTTAAATTATAATAAAATTTATGAATGTTTTCTAATGTACTCATTTTATTATACATTCTTAGTAATTTTCAACCGACATAAAAAGAAAGAGGTTCTAAATTGAACTGTAAGTTTGTTTGTTAGTACTATATAAATAAAAATAATATTTATT
Source organism: Rhodophaea formosa (assembly GCA_963082605.1). NCBI lineage: Eukaryota > Metazoa > Arthropoda > Insecta > Lepidoptera > Pyralidae > Rhodophaea > Rhodophaea formosa. The sequence continues at coordinate 6,542,599 of OY720220.1, read as the reverse complement.
TTGTAATGTACATAATTGAAATTTGATTTTTGATACTTTTTAATTCTTGTTATTTTGTAGCCGACTTTAAAAAGGACTGGGTCTTCAATTCGTCTGTATGTTTGTTACCATTTGTTTGGTTTACTACTTTTGTTTGGATGTTAAGTAGGAGTGTTTTTCGGTAGTAGAAACATGGAAGTAGATGGTAGCCCAATGGAATTCAATGGGAAGTTGGGAACTGATGTAACAAGATTGTAGTCGAAGTCTATGGTCTACTTTACGTGCCCTATGGTATCCGATCGTGTTTATTGGTACCTGGTGGTGCCTGGTCGTACCCGGTTGTTTCCGGTGGCGCCCAGTGGTAATGATGACGATGACGATATGACGATGACGATATGACGATGACGATATGACGATATGACGATGACGATATGACGATGACGATATGACGATGACGATATGACGATGACGATATGACGATGACGATATGACGATGACGATATGACGATGACGATGACGATGACGATGACGATGACGATGACGATGACGATGACGATGACGATGACGATGACGATGACGATGACGATGACGATATGACGATGACGATATGACGATGACGATGACGATATGACGATGACGATATGACGATGACGATATGACGATGACGATATGACGATGACGATATGACGATGACGATATGACGATGACGATATGACGATGACGATATGACGATGACGATATGACGATGACGATATGACGATGACGATATGACGATGACGATATGAAAATGACGATGACGATATGACGATGACGATATGAAAATGACGATATGACGATATGACGATGACGATAACGGAGGGTAGGTAGTAGGATCTCGTTATTATCTTTTGCATACGGAACCCTAAGGGCTTGCAAAGTTTAATTAAAAAACCGAAACCCACGCGGATGAAGTTGCGGGCACTGGTAGATAATACATCTGTCATAAATCAAAATGTTAAACCCCAAGCCTAAAGGTGTGAAAGTTTCTCAGTAATGTGTATCACAAAAATGCATAGATTAATATTTTTAATACAACCCAAAATAACAATGACATTCTAATACAATGTCATTGCATAATAAGAATGTAGTTATTATTCTGTGACCTAAATACGTCTACTGTGCTCTGCCGCCCGAGCGCACCGCCCGTTCTCGTGAACACCTTGCCGCGTGCGCCTGCCTCCGCCGCATGCGCCTGCCTCCGAAGCCCGTCGCCGCCGCGCAACGCACGTTTTCGTGGCCTTGCGGTAAGATTTTAAAAAGAACAATGGCGACACGTAGGTCTAATAATGTTGGGCTTATGAAAAATGGAGTTCGGAAATACGGTTGTTTACGTCTGAAATTTATAATAATACAAACTTATACATTCCCTGATGCGACTTTTACGATTTGCGAGGGTGAAGATGCAGCTGGCATATTCTACGTTGTATACAGTCCCGGCCAGCGTGAAAGACTTGGACACCCAATACCCAGTAGTTCTATGAAACTTAATGTAAGTAGGTACCATACGAACGGGATAACAGGGCGAAGACCACTTCTAAGATAGATACTATATGAAGGTCTAAGGGCAACTACTAGAATTATGAATATGGCTAATATTTTAGAAACTATTTAGATAGGTACCTTGATGCGGTTGTATGGTGGTAACGGCACAAAAGGCAGTTTGTCCATCGCGTGCACATTAGGCGGGGGCCGCATCTTTGGGACTCTACAGCCATTTTTCGTTTGCAGAAGTTTCCTCAACTCGCTCTCGTCCATCTTGACTGTTTAAGCTAACGTACAGAAATACACTAATCTACGGAATAATATTCAAACATTTTAAGAGAAAGAAATAAAGTTATCATAGTCTGACAAAAAGAAAAGTGCCAGACATATTTGATTGAAGAACTTTACGCAGTAACCATGGTTACTGCTTACTGCTTTGCATCGTGGTAACTGTACTTTTTAATTAAATTTTATCAGTATACCACGGAGGATTGTTACTTTTGCCCAAAGACATGATTTGACGAGCTCCGTGGCGCAGCGGTCAACACGCCGGCCTGCGACACGGATGGTCCCGGGTTCGATCCCCGGTCAGGGCAAAATGGAAAATTATCTTTTTCAGATTGACCTGGGTCTTGGATGTTTATCTATATAAGTATCTATTATAAAATATAGTATCGTTGAGTTTTCAATCTGTGTGATTTGTCCGTATATATTTATTTATTTTTCTAATTACTTTGCTTTTGACTTTGTTTATTTCCATAGGCACAGATTCAAAGTTTTAGAGGCTTAATAGGACCACAGACAAAAAAAAATTAGGACACAATAGTGGCGCAACCTGGGTATGCCATGGTCTTCAGCTACTAACCAAGCGACACTGTATGTCACCACGGGGAACTGGTCTGCTCGACCTCTTTGAGACTACTCTATGTATCATCATATGATGTTTATTATCAATGCACACTCGATTGTTTACATAAAAATGTTCCAAAATATTAATCTACTTATGTATCATCATCATCAGGTCTTTTTTTAGTCTCCACTGCAGAAACACTCTCTGTACTTACCACGGCCGTAGGTATATTAGCCAGAGCAGTCGGAGGATATGGCCTAAACTCTCCACGCTGGCCAGACGGGTTGGAGAGGTCTCTTTGATGTATGCTTTATTTAGCTTGTGTTTCCTAAGACGCCTTCTATGACATCCAACAAATCTATGTATATTGGAATTGAAACATGAGAACAGAAAAAAGAAAAAAAAACGAAATCATATAGGTACCTAATCATACAAAGCCCTTGCAGGCGAGTAGGCGACCGAAACTGTTGAAAAGAGTTTCTTTCGGCGTTTCTTCTCTGCAGTGGTCGGTTCCAACACTCTAGTAGTCTATAGCTTTGAAGAACAATTAATTAAATACACACTTTTTAATAAGATAATTTTAAATGTGACATGACGTGAAAAAGTGCGTGCAAAGGGCTATTTTCGAAATAAACTTTGATTTTGTCAGTATATACTGGGGTAGACAGAGGTTGTAAGATCCAAAAGCGTTTAGCTTATTAGTGGGCTTCTAGATGGAAAACGGAACCATAATAATAATGACGCGGAAAGAAAGCAGCTGGTAAATAAATAAATATGGACAAATCAAACAGATTGAGCTAACCCCACAGTAAACTTGTGTCGTAGCATACTTAATCAACAATACTATATTTTACTCTTTGATTAAGATTTTACTTTAGATAATATACAGATAAACATCCAAGCCAATCTGAAAAAAATATCGTTTTTCATCATGGCCTGGCCGGGGATCGAACGCGGATCCTCTCGTGCCGCAGGCTGGCGTAGTGGCTGGTAGGAATAATGGCGCACGCACCAAGTGTTGGAAGGAGTAATTGCACCACTCCTGAGTGTATTATCACATTATAAAATACGTAAATTGGCAGGTGGCAGCCAGCCATGACCACGTTTGGGCAAATGATTACTCAATAACCATGACAAAAATTGGTCAGCAAGGTCTAAAAGTAACCCACAAAGATTCAACTGTGTAGTTGTAATAGTTTCTGAATAAAATAGCTCACGTGACTTCACTGTCCGTCCGTCTGTCCGTCACCAGACTGTAGCTCATGAACCGTGATAGCTATACAGTGGAATTTTTCAGATGATGTATTTCTGTTGGCTTTATAACAACAAGTACCTACAGAAAACAGAACCAAACAAAATATTTAAGGGCGCTCCCACATAACAAACGTGTTTATTTCGTAGTTTTTTGCTCGATATTCTAATGTTGTATAGATAATGGTACGGAACCAACTTCACCGATTTTTTTATACGTAGGTACTAAATTATTTTTTTTTACTTAATTTACATATATATTTATAGGAAATCAAACACAAATGAACACATCATGTGAATTATATTCGCACAAACAATGAACAGATGCTCAAATATAGTATGTAAGGTCGATATATACATTTCAGTTTTTACAAAACTTGTCCTTAATTTAATAATATTTACATTAGATCACAATAATAATTTTGTTAAGCAGGTGATACGTCGCAACTCATACCTGCCACATTTTCTAATTTAATAGTATACAGTCAGATCAAATTACGATTTAGAACTGTGATGTTTCGATTAAAAACGTTACAATAGTTTGGTCACTGGAAGATTACCACAGCATTGTAATGTTGGTTGACGTGATGATCTAATGATAAACCTTTAAATGGAATGTGATTGGAGCAAAGTAAAACGCTATTAATCGTAAGGATACCTACCGTTAGGCACAATTAGGCCATCTAACTACCGAAAACATAAGAAATATAAAGAGATATGGAAGATTCGTGTATTTCTTCGACTTTGTCAGTCTTCATTCGATGTAAGAGTTAAATTCAAACAAAACGCATGGCACTACTATGAGGATCTAAGTACTTACACCACATTAGGAACGTTATAAACAATTTCATTTTCAAAATGAAACATACAAAAATATTTATTTTTTACCTACTCCTCAATGAAAAATGGCAAATTTTGTACATAACACCGTACGGGCTCTATATAAGATGATAAAACTTAATCAATTCCTTCGCAGTCCTTGCTAAATTTAAATTATAACTTGATCACCACAAATGCTCATGAGTATTTCCCCTTAATGTCATGATACTTAAAATTGATGACTATACGCTTGGGACGTAAACATGAAGCACGCATTTCTTACAGAGCGCTGCCAAAAGCTCTTTCATAATAGCTATGTACATTACGAAGCTCACTTGCCAAATGTCTAAGTCCATCTTTAGCTTATAAATATTTCACTAATAATATTCTGTACCAAATATATACAACTTTCCAAAGAGTTACAAAGATTTAGATTTGGTGTTTATTAATATAAAATATTGCTAAAAGAAAGATTAAGGTATACGGTACATAATCAACTATTCAAAAATATAGTAATTTTGTATAAATACAAATTCGGGGTAATATCATTTACTCGATTACATACTTTTTCTCTGATGACTAATGGAAAGCCGTCACATAATCAATATTACCCTAAATAAAATGGTACCATATTACATGATTATATTACATATTTAACGTAAACTGTATATTTGCTCTCGCTATATTTAAATGTCTTTGCGAAATCGTAATTAAATAAGCCTCATTACTTGGTAACAAATTTAGGAATTCACACGAAATTCAAATAAATATGTAATATACCTACCTAATAAATAATAAATTATATTTCGTGTTGTTGTGATGTAGTAATATAACTCCATTTTTTTAATCAATGCATAAAATAAAAATCGTTTGGTAAATGATTATGATTTTTCATAAAATGTTAACTAATCTTACTTGTATAAAAAATATTATCGTTTTGACTCTTAGGATACTGAACTCTAACTATAACAATCTCGAAATAAATTTAAAATGTCAGCAAGTAACATTACATTCTTGTGTAAATAAATACTTAAAAAGGCAGAATACATGTATGTTTGGAACGAGGTTGTCTTCAGTATGACTTATAGGAATATAGGAATTGGTCACGTAACAAATGTACAGTCCAATTCAAACTTTATGGCGTATCGGATATTAGCTGCGAGCTGCGCAGTACGCGCCCCGCCTCCCTGCGCTGCCCTGCGTCCCTCTGAACCTAATATTACTGTACTGCGACTGCGCATCGATTCGCGCGATGTTTGGAGACGCCGACGTTTGCATCGGACTGTACCAATGTATGCGTGAGGCAAAGAAACGACTATGCAATGCCTACAAAAAGATATTTCACTATTATTGGCAACGATCAGTTTGGATCGTATCGTGTAAGAGTTCAGTCGCAGAGTCAGGTTAAGAATCTCATATAATTTTGGTCCAACTATTTACTCTTTTTATTGCTAGTTTGTTTTCCTTCATAAGTTTGTTCGAAATTTCCGTGATTCCAATAAGGAAGTCCTGTTAATTTTTTTACCCCCCACGGCAAAAAGAGGGGTGTTATAGGTTTGACCGCTATTAATCTGTCTGTCCGTCGGAAAAACCCAACTGTGGCACCGTAGCTTATAAACGAGTGAACCGATTTGGATGCGTTTTATTGTTTTTTCTACTCCTGTACTTTTATCTGTCATTTATATGATCAAAGAACATAAACATAAGAACATCCAAAATAAGTCTATACTCTATTCCCCATAACAGTAAGGCACAGCCGTACTTTAATGTCGCTATTACGATACGGCTAGCAAGCTATTAAACCTAGATTTCGTGATTGCAAAAGAAGTTTTTTTTTAAGAGTCAAGCAAACATCAATTTATAAAAAGAAGGTAACCAAACCATTGAGACAAAATTTTGACATATTTATGCTCGTGGCGCCTCTATGAGCGATATACGCTCGCTTCGCTCGCTCATATCGCTACCCGCGCCATTCACCTTTTAAGACTTAATTATAAACCGTTGCATACAATATTTTTTCTACGACTTTCAAAGCATGCAAAACTAGTAAAACAAAAATTTTGAGTTTGACAACTAACTCGCGGGAAATGTTAATATGATAAAATTTTATGTCTACGGGGACCTAATAATCGCTTGACTCTTAAAAAAAACACCTTTTGCAATCACGAAATCTAGGTTTAATAGTCTGTGGCTGCTAGGCGTATCGTAATAGCGACATTATAGTACGGCTGTGCCGTACTGTTATGGAGAATAGAGTATAGACTCATTATGGATGTTCTTATGTTTGTGTTCTTGATCATATAAATGACAGCTAAAAGTACAGGAGTAGAAAAAATACTATTATTTGAAAACAATTTTCTTGGCGATGTTTCTTGACGTTTTCTCAAAATCGGTTCAGTCGATAAAAAGATAGAGGGATTTTCGTGTCGAGGGTTAATTAAAATTTTATTTTTTATTATATTTATGCGCCCCCCATACTCCTTACATGCAATTTTTTTGTAGTATTTCAACATAAACCTCGAGTTTATTTAAAAAAGGTAACTAACTAACTACAGTACTCTACATATATTATCCGTGAGACCGCTGCAAAATAATGACGCATTCGTGCATTGTAAAAACGCAATATCATAACACAAAAACAACATCGTAAGTTCAGGCCTTACAAATATAACTTTTCGTGTCACAATAATTTCTAACATTTTGGATGTGTTTATTCCACTACATACATTTTTTTTCTACATAACGCCATGTAATTATATAGATATCTCGCAGGCTCACGGACTAATATTTAAAGGGCCGCGCTACACTGGATTGGCATGGGATGGCTTCGGAAGCGACGCGTCATTTCAAAACTATCTTTTTCTACTCCTGTACTGTAATCTGTCATTTATGTGGTCAAGAACACAAACATAAGAACATCCAAAATAAGTCTATACTCTATTCTTCATAACAGTACGGCACAGCCGTACTATAATGTCGCTATAACGATACAGCTAGCAGCTACAGACTATTAAACCCAGATTTCGTGATTGCAAAAGAAGTTTTTTTGAACTAAATGCATTGCTGCCAACTTAAGAAAATCTTAGTTCATAGTTTTTTTAAGAGTCTAGCGGACATTAATTTAAAAAGAAAAGGTAACCATAGACACAAAATTTTGTCATGTTTACATTATCCGCGAGTTAGTTGTCAAACTCAAAATTTATGTTTTACTAGTTTTGCATTTTTTTTAAAGTCGTAGAAAAAATATTGTATGCAACGGTTTATAATTAGATCTTAAAAGGCTCGTGGCGCCTCTATTATCGCTACCCGCGCCACTCACCTTTTAAGACCCCTATTATAAAACCGTTGCATATAATACTATTATACTTTAATGTCATAAGATGCATAACTGCTTGTACGTGGCGAGCCGCCCGGCGGCCTGGCGCGCACTCGCGCTGACTAGACGCCCGCAAGCGTGCAGCCGCCCCGTTTTGTGTCTTATGTCACTAGACATATAGCTTGTTTTGAAATGACGCGTCGCTTCCGATGCCATCTCATGCCAATCAAGTGTAGCGCGGCCCACAAAAAACTCCTCGTACCAGTACAGCGAGAGCAGATATCAGCGGCCTATCTAGAGATTACGGTTACGCCCAGAACCCGGTGGGCCGCCTGGAGGGTCATACGCTCGCGCCCAGCAACCGCTCGTCTGCCGAGTGCTCTTCCTCGTCCGACCCTGACTTCTCTTTCTTTATTGATTGGTATCGGACCTGGAAATAGACAAACGCTTATTTAATTTCATACAGTGTAAACTCTATATAGCGAACACAGAGCACGGAATTTCACCTGCGCTCTACTAGAGACGAAACTAATAATAATACCGCGTGGCAGCCCGCGCCCGGCTAGTAGGCGAAAGTAGCATAGGTTGTGCTAAAAAAATGCCCCAATGTGTTGTGATATTGTTTCACAATTACAGTAAAAAGGTTAAGAAATAGTAGATATTTGCATTTCTAAAATAACCTTGAAACCGGAAACCGCAATAAAAGGTACTGCCCCCTAACACGCCTGTTTTGTATAAAATTTATTAAAAAGGCATCTCTAATAACGCGTACGCGGCGGGATGTGATTGTCGCTCACGCTCACGCGGAGTTCGTTATGATGGAGCAGGGCAGTTCCCTGCTCTGTGATAGCGAACTTCTGTTAAACAAACCTGGGTTTAAGAGTTGTCCCGCAACATTTCTGGATTTGTGTCTTTTATATTAATAAGTAGCATTATCTTTAATGTTCTGTCATATTTCATATCGAGCGCTAACCAGGTCAACGTACGTCCAGAGATAACTAGTGGAACAAGTGATAAACTAATGTAGCAAGCCATTACCTTCGTCTTTATTTTGGAGCTGACCCCTCGCGGGTGGTACATCAGGAAGTTGTCCGTCACCCAGAATATTAGAATCTGAAACAATAATACAAAGATGATACGGTCATTTATCTATGAATGTTAACAAGACTAAGCACAATCTCAATTTATTTTATGCGACATTTTAAAGATAATTAGATACTATAGTCAGTCAAACTTTAGTTCTACTAACTAGAGGTTTAGTTAATCTTATTTTAATTCTTCCTGAGACAGGTCGCTCGAAGTACATTGCTTCCATCCAATGGGGATACTGCTCACGTTTTTCAAAATCTACTCTTCATGCAAGTCCCCATTGAATGGATATCGGACCTAAATTTTGTATTGCTTTTGGGGAGGAGGCCTCTGGTCTGTCCACCTATTAGGTATTTAAAGAAACTAAAAAAAAGAGGGCGGAACTATTACATTGCTATAGTAAATGGTTTTTTATAATGTACAATTTCTTACAGAAGATTTGTCTAAAAATTTCCAGAAGAGGACTAGACGTGATTGACTTACGTCTAGTTCCCTTCGAGGCTTAGGTATTACTAGGAAAATGATCATAAAACTGAGAAACGCAGAAAACAGTTCTGCGTCTACATCCGTGTAGATTTCAAATTTAAATCACGCAATCTATTCGGGCAAATAGGTAAAAGCCTGGGCTCCCTGAAAATGCAACGGAACAGTCGCAATTGGCGAAGAAATATCAACAATAATTTGTGTGCTTCGAAAATTAGTTTTGATATTTCTTTTACGACATTTACATGGAATTTTTGTTATTTTGAGTTTTTATTGCAAATGTTTCCTGCTTGTAAAGTACCTGGCTGTAGGTAAAATAATATTTAAAATCAGTTCGGTACTTTATGAGTTTATCTATTTCAAATAAACACACAAATCTTTTCTCTTTATAATATAAGTCTACATATATTACTCGTATCGTAACAAAACATATCGACTGACTATTAGGAACAGCTTAGAGTATAAATAACGGCCATTGACGTCAGAATATACCTATCAGTAAGCCGACGTCGCGTGGAACCCCACGTCACCGCAGATGTACAGCTTGTAAGCAACTGCGCAAATGTTTCCGTAACTACGAAGCCAATTCTCTCTCGTAGGAGACAAATGTCAGACATTTTAATGGACACTTACTGTTTATTGCATAATGTAAGAGCTTATTAATTATTAATGACGTGGTGCGTTTTTCAAAGACCGGATGTTTTATGCAAATGATAAGGGAACATTATTGGAAACAGGCACAGAGCTTTAATGAATGAATCCATCAGTTCTTTCCAAGGATCCAATTTCCATGAGGCGCGGCAATTTGAAGTAAAATTCAAACGGGCAAAACATGATTTGAGAGGCGGTACGGTACCGAATCTAGAAATTTCTATATCGATGCGTTACATAGGTACACGCACAACGACGGCGTTTCAGAATACAATGCGATTGTCGCAATCTATGCTTTAATAAAATAAATATTCAGCATTATTTACGATAGATAAGATAACGCTAACAATTTTGGCCGTGTTGACGCTTTACGGTAGACCTCAAAATTCAATCTCTTTAAATCAGAACCACAAATAGGTTTGTATAGATGGTCACATCCACAGGTCATCACATCGCGATAAGCGTATTTTGTATGTTTAACGATAAAAGTTAGACTTATACCGCCAATGTCAACACATTAGATAATTAATTAGTCATAACATCATACAGGATGCTGTGCTATTGGTTTATCAGCAAGATTCATAATTACACATTTGTATAATAAGATGAAAAGAAAACTGGGATGGAACAGGTAAACAATCATGAGCACGCACATGTTGCAAACTAAACTCAAGGCCGGTATTTCGTACCAGCATATTGGAGTAAGCCGTGTTGTTCTCGGCAGAGTAGAATGGGACCACTCCAAGTCTCCCCGTGGATGTCATAAAAGGCGACTTAGGAAATAAGTCAACCCGTCTGGCCAGCGTGGAGAGTGTAGGCCATATCTTCTGACTGCTCTGGCTGATATATAGCTCTGGTAGTACAGAGGGTCGTGCCCCCAGCAGTGGAGACTAAAAACGACCTGATAATGATGATACTGAAGTATCGCTATCATTTCGTCAGCGACATTTTAGTTAATCTTTGGTAAGACTCACGTTTACGAAGAACGGTATGATGAGCATGACAACAGTTGGCTCTGGTTGTACAGAGAGGGGCGTGCCCCTGCAGTAGAGTCTAAAAAGACGATGATGATAATGAAGTATTGCCGACATTTCTTCAGTCGTTACTGAAGAAATGTCGGCAATACTTCATTATCATCATCGTTTTTATTAGACATGACTCACATTCACAAAGAACGGTATGATGAGCATGACGAGAGCTGGCTCTGGTAGAAGAATAGAGAGGGTTGTGCCCCTGCAGAGGAGTCTAAAAAAGATCTGATGATGATAATGACATTTCGTCAGTTACATTGTTTTAATTTTTGACAAGACTCACATTCACGAAGAAAGGTATAATGAGCATGACGACAGCCAATTCCAGCTTGGGGTCGGAGACGGGCGACAGCCGCAGCGTAGACAGCACGGCGACCACCGGCGGCAGTCGCAGCACGAGCGCGAGCACCGACTTGGCGAAGGTCGCGAGCGCCGCGTACAGAATGCACTGGCATATCCACGCCGCGCACATTGGTGGCTTTCCTATGATAGATAGACAGATAGGTATTTATTTTTTGGACGAAAAAGTAATCATTCACGTCAATGAGGCTAGCAACCTTTCACTATTTTGATTCCGCTTTCCACCTTTACCCCCACTAACAAGCTAAACCTTCGTTATTGACGTAATAATATGTATGTGTATGTTATTGGTTCTATATTGGTTGGTGGTTTACATACAACATTTTTTAGGACATACATACATATTATCACATCTTTATCCCTTGCAGGATAGACAGAGCCCAAGGTCTTAAAAACCAAAGGCCACATTTAGCATGTTAGTGGGTGTTAAGGAGGTAAGTGAAATCTAAATAGTGACGGGTACCTATGGTAGATAGATGGTTTAATAAGTGTTTAAAGGTTCAAACTACACCTACTCCTGGCTATAGGACTTCTAAAGGCCCAAGCCCTCTTACACTGTACATTACAAATGGAACAACAATGTTTAACTCAGTTCACTGTGTATATAAAAACTGTGAACAACTTCTAAACTCTCCATGCTGGATTGGGAGAAAAGGAAAAACATACAATAAACCAGCTATGTGGCTAGTAACCCATCACTATTTTGCTTTTGCTTTCCACCTTAACGCTAAAAGTCGGCTTTGTATTTTATGACCTAGGCCTTTGTGTACCCCCAAGTGATAATGACTTGATAATATTTATGGTTTGTATGTTATTTTACACTTTCATTCTGGTCAAAGTTTAAACTAAACAACTATACTCATGGCTTAAGGACATCTAAAGACACAAAGCCTCTTATACCACTGTTAATTGCGGCTATAATTCATGAGCAGTTGTTAAACTATATCAGATACTTTTGTGGAGCTCAAAATCGGACATTTCATTTAAATCGGTTCAGTAATTCTAGCGTGACAGCAAAGCAGACAGTTACTCTTTAACAGACTTCAAAAAAAGGAGTAGGTTCTCAATTTCTTTTTGCATACTCATAGGTTAGGGTACTAAGAAGGACATAGGCTTTATATCACGCGGGCGAAGCCGCGGGTAACAGCTAAGTTCTGTAAAATCTCACCATATTCTCCAAAGTTGATTAGTGGTATGTCATACACTCTGGCACAGTGTTGAGCAAGTCGAATGCCCGCCCATATGATGAGCAGGCCTAGTGTTGAATCCAGCATGAAGTTTACTATGTACCTGTAGGATAATAAAGTGAGCTGTACATTATGCAGGAAGGGGGGTAAGGAAGACATTTACAAAAAAGCTTCTTCTAACAAGCACAAGGCCAAACCGAGTGCTTTTAGAACTCCAAGTTTGTAATGTTTATACTGACCATGAGACACAAGTTTTTTCATCACAACAATAACCTATTTAGTATACAGTCAAGGAATGATATATATTTTTAATGAATTGATTGAACCAAAATTATTAATTATATTTGCTCGCCTGCAAAGCTGATTATATTACCTATCAATTTAATTATTGTAGGCAATGATGAAAAAGATGACCACTTTGATTAATTACCTATGTTGATATTTTTAATCCTATTGAGAGGAACTGATCAAACAAACAGCTTGCAACAAGAGTGCTTTCAAGAGCTACTCTTTTTAATCATCTTTTTTAATGATTCCAAAAAAGGAGGCTATCTAATCAAATAGTATTTTTGTAATGACAGAATAGCATGGGTTTTGTATAAGTTAGTCTTTTCCAGCTTTGTTATATGTTTGTATACATATAATTATGCTTTGCCAGAACCTTCTAGTGGGAGTGGTACCAGTGTAACCAGCCATTCCTTAATATTTGTGGTGCAGGAATCTATATTTTTGCCCTTACTGAAACAATAGTTTTACCAGTATTAAATAATTAAAAGACAAACCATGTGCAAGGGTTTCCAGTAAGGTGTGGTGAGAGCCAGACATTAGCAGCATGTATAATGAGGGCTCCCAACCCTTGCTTTGAAGTGTCATAGAACCAGATCAACCATGGTCTCCTTGCATAACGAGGCTCACAAAATCTTTTGCCTGTAAAAAAGGAAATCAAGCTTTAGAGTAATCTTAGCGGCTATGCAAAAACATTGCAAAAGAGTTGAACAGTACTGTGCAAAGAGAAGGAACATTTGCCTTGAACTCTAAACGAAGCTAATTTCGACACTGAGCGCTTACCTATCAAGCAAGTGAAAGCTAATACAGCCAACAGAAACTGCATGAACCATCCGTAATAATCTGTGAGTGCATCTTTGGAACAATGAAGCTCTGTAAGATAATATTCGGGTTCGGAACTATTATTCATCTTTCATGTCTTTAAATCCGGTCATCACTCAGTAGATAGGTAATAGTTATTTTCGCAACTTTAACACAAACTATGAAACAAAGAACTTATAAATAAATAGAATCCACGAAAATTGTAAAAATTTCAAAACACGCGTTTCCTAAAAAATAAATATTTTCTAAAAGAAACTACGATTTTACAAAAAGACGAAAGAGTTGACTTTTCAAAGAGACAGTTGTAATGACTTGACACTTGACATGACAGCTACCAAGTTGAAAGGACATATTATGACAGCAATGTTTTTTATTATTTGGTAGGCAAAGGCATAGCTGGAAATATTGGGAAATACACGTCCGATTTTACCGGACGGTGTTGCCGTTTTAGGTTTAATGTCCCTAGTTCAAGGGGAAGTTGATTGTCTTTAGGCACTTCTCTTCCATAATCTCCTGTTACAGAAAAACCGGTTAAATATGAACAAGATGTTATCTTCGAGCAACACGGCCTTCCGTACGGAGGCCGTGTTGCTCGAAAGATGTTATAGATGAAGTCTATTTCAGATTTTTCATGTTTTGGTTAATATCTGTTTTACCCGACCATCAAGAAAGGTATTTCGGCGTCGCGCATCCCGAACTCGCTTTAAAAATGGACTCCTGCGCCCGTAGCATGGCTTGCGCGATAGTTACCTATCGCGGGGCGTTACTAATTTAAATGGTCGCCGTTTTTATCTAAGTTGCGAGCATGGGTTGACAGTGCGATACAATTTGTCCCGTGGATAAATTTTAAACTACGTGTTAAATTGGCATTGCCATAATATTGAATAAAAAGTATTTACATATGACAACACCGAATCGGTAAATAGTGCTGTCCATTTTTCTTTAAATTTTTGACGTTCATCTCTCATAATGTCTATGATTTTGCCCATAACTTGTCAAAATATTTTCAAAACATATATTTACGTTTGAAGATTTACAGAGTTTTTATAAGAAAATGAGTAAATCTGCTGTATAAAACAGAAGAATTATAATGTGGAATTTAAGTGAAGAGTATTTCGTGTATCAATCAAATGCCAATACTTCGTAGATAAAAGTGTTTCAGTGTATGAAGTAACAATGTGAATTATTGGATGAGAACCCGTGAAATTTTCACCAACTGTGAATTAACAGGCCTATTGGGCATTCAAAAAGGCAACTCCAGGGTGGAAGTCAAGACCATACTACATGACCACCTGACAAAACTTTAGATCAATGGAAACTGTAAGTAAAATAATGCATAGGTACATTTACTCGTATTTTTTATGATATCGTAACTTGTCAAAGTAAACAGTACCTAGATTCAATTCCTTGACTTGAGATTGAATACTAAAAGACAATTTTTTCAATCAATCAGATGTCATCGCGCCGACGGGGCACTAACACTGCTGCAACAGTCATCCAGTGACCACGGTCGGTGTAACCCGGCCGAAACGTCTGGAGAAAAACGGTATGTCTTCGCGTTAATTCCCGACATTGCATTTAATAATTTTTTTAATCTCCATTAGGTATAATGTTTACAGTGAATCAGTTTTTTACAAAGTAAAAAATAACCTATAGCATAATTTTTTAAGGCTAATGCCGGTTTGTATATTATGTAATTATATGGATTGTAAATGTTTTCTTCCAGACATGGCGAAATTTCAAGAAAAAAATCTTGAGGAAAGGGAGCTTGGTTCACTGGGCCGGGGAGAAATCTGGCAATACTAGTTCGTCCCAAGTTAGCACAAAAGTTGCTGTTGCATGATGTTCAGCTCAGCATCATGGAAAAGAATAAGCCTTCCGATCTAATTCCAAGGAAACCTAAACTGGCATTAATGGAAGTACATACTAGGGTTTAAGTGAGACAGAAGACTGTTAGGTTAAAATCAGGGGTGTCATCTTCAATTGCCTGTCCGGTGCTTGCGGTTATATCGAATCAAACCCAACTTATCCAAACAAAAAGCATACTAAATACTTGTATCATGTTCATCCAATCAAACTAACCACCCTTCCCTCGCTTGAAAAACGGTATCAATGGGTAGCAGCACTGTAACTAATATGTGGATCTCAGCAGAGTAGAATTGGACCACCTTAATAAAGCTTACATAAGCATCAAAGAGCTGCTCTGGCTAATATGGCTCTAGTTGTACAGAGATGGTCGTGCTTCTGCAGTGGAGACTAAGAAAGACTTGATAATGATGATGATGTTGTAACTGATACAAGCCAAACAGTCTGGGCTCACTAACCCATTTGCCATGTATGGTGGGTATTGCAAAACCATCCTAATGACGGAAATCCTTGGAGGAGGCCTACGTCTTGCAGTGGACTACTGCAAAAATACTGATAGCGCTTGTATGCTTAAAACTGCACATACTGCACAATAGGTTCCACATGCAGTTGGAGTAGCAGGCTAAAAATAGGTATTTTCCTTAATCTTTATGTATTGTATGACTGAATGATATTTATTATTATATATTATTTTAATTTATTTTATATTTTCAGAGTTGCAAGTCTCCTCCATGGACTGCTGCTATGGGACCAGCAGTATCTGATGCTAGTAGTGTAACTCGAGCAAACATCTTTATTTATAGAAAATCAGCTGAGCCAAGCCCGCACAAGAAGTTTTAAATGATTTGTGGTTATGTCTAAATGTACCTCAAGATTTGTTTATGTAATATAAAAGATTAAATGCTGTGCATGTCATTAAAAATAAAAATATGTTGAGTTAATGAGTTCTTTTAATACTTATAGTAATAGAGAAATCACATACCTACCAAATAAATAATTCTCCAGCTTACAACGTTATCCTAACTTGAGGCGTTTCTGATAGAGACCCGATGGGTGACGGCCAAGGGAGCGTAAGCATTATCAGCGCTTACGCACGTTAAGCAACCCTGAGCGCAGTCCCCATGGGGATGGGTGACCGTAAGCGGCATAAAATATCTCGAACTCCTCGATACCTCGGAAGGCCAGTTAAGCCGTTGGTTCCGGCTTGATAGCCGGAACCAAAGCACGAGGCTAACTGTCAAGAACTTAGTCTCGAACAAACACAAGAACTAAAGATTCGTGGATAAAAGCATTTTTTTTTAGCAAAATTTCATCAAGCAACACAATTTTTCCAGGTTCATCCTCAGCTGTGATACTTCTTGTTGTTAGAGTCTGCTTGTATGATAGCATTCATGCTGTAATAAAATTTGGCAAAGTTTTTACAGCCGGCCGCCTGCCTGGTGTCCCCTCCTTACTTTCGTCATTTCGTTCCTCTTCAGTAGTTAAAGTGTAAAAGGGCAACAAACCGACAAACTCACTTTTGATTTTTGCGTGTAAGTGGCCAACAGTGTTAAATATTGAAGCTACCTAAAGGTATCTAACGTAGCTTTACGACTACCATCAATCATTGATGGTAGTCGTTAAGCTAGCTGAAGAAGAACGAAATGACAAAAGTAAGGAGGGGACACCAGGCAGGCGGCCGGCTGTAAAAACTTTGCCAAATTTTATTACAGCATGAATGCTATCACAATATTCTGATATGTATGAATGCTATCATACAAGCAGACTCTAACAACAAGAAGTATCACAGCTGAGGATGAACCTGGAAAAATGTGTTGATTGATGAAATTATATTAATATTTTACTCAAAAAAAATGCTTTTATCCACGAATCTTTAGTTCTTGTGTTTGTTCGAGACTAAGTTCTTGATAGTTAGCCTCGTGCTTTAGTAATTTATTCGCTAAAAACGATTATTTTATTCAATTTAATTTTTATCTGGGTCTTGGAAATCGCCGATAAATTTAAACCAAAGAACTGTCAAAAGTAGACAATTTGTCTTCAAAATCCGGCAGCCATCTTGTAGCCATGCTCGCACTTTAGATACGAATCGCGGCGAACGATAAAATGACAGGTCGATTTCAATATTTATACCCGTGGAGTAAACCCATGCTCGCAACGACAGGTAACGCGGGAAGTGCGATAAAAAAGTAGCATAAAACCGTTGTCGCGCTAGCCATGCTACCCGTGCTGATGAGCTCAATACCATAGAAGGCAATCTCGACGAAGAAGCACGTGTCACGTTTTTAAATATATTGTATTTTTCTCAAGTTAGTTTCAATGATATAAGAAAGGAAGTGTTTTACACGCGTTCAGTTCAAGATGGTGGACGCACTTTAGAATGAAAACTGACTTTGGGTGTGTTTATATGGGTTTTCGGGGTGTCGCGAAGGGTCGCGATAAGTATTTGTACATAGCAAAATTGAATATAACAAGAAGGATGAAACATCTATCTATGTGATCTATGGTAAGCTTCATTTTTATGTTGACCAGGGCAACGGATAAACAGAAACGTTATTTCAGATAATATAAAAGTAATCTAGAAAAACATGGAAAGCTAAGTATTTAGATCTAAGTTTATTAATTTATTTCTGTTACTTTAATTTATATTTGTATAATTTCGTTTCCTTCACTTGAAACTCACTGAGCTAATGAATCCTCTGGAACCGAAATGATATAAAGTGCTCTGTCGTTTCCCATATCTAAAGGAGAGGGAAAAGGGTGTTATTTGTCATCCCCTACACAACTGACCTTCGGGGTGCGAAGTATTCAGGTGCTGAATCATAGCCGGTGTAGTGTAATAAGATTGTGGGTTAGACGGACTTACAAAATAGTCTGGAATTGTAACCCACAGGAGATTTTATAAAGACGTGGCTACGACTAAATCTGTAGCACGTTTTGATGTGCGAACGGTCTGTTTAGAATACGCGCACATGGGCTGTTAACCTAATTAATAGACAACCATACGTATGGATTGTAATGCTTGCAGTCTGGTAACGTGAACAGATGCTTTGGTGGTTAAAACCACTATAAGGATGACTTTTAACACAGTGACACGACGTAATTTATCTGTATAACAAATGTTCATATTGATATTTCATATGTTAATTATAATATAGTAAATATAAGGATCTAAATACTTGGTGATTTATGCAGTTTAAATCATATGACACTTTTACCACAGGTGAGGGCAATTGGATTAATAGAACAACTATATGAGGCAATCATTACAGAAAGGAGGATTAGTACAACATTAGGAGGTAAGATCATTGACTCATATTGCTGACTTTCATTGATAGATAATTGGAATTCTATATTAAACACCTTTGTTCAGATTTGTGAAGTAAACATGATTTAATAAAAGCGAAGCAGATTAATTAGTATGTATGAATAAATTGAGGCCCAGGTGCTTGTATGAGTGTACTTTGAGAAGAAGTATTATCATGCGGTATCAAATTAATGATACGTCCCTATTAGTACTTTGTGTGCAGCCTAGTTTGGTCTGTGTAGCATACGACACGGTGTAGAGACATATTAGGTTGCCCACAAATTTGGTGGAGATGAGCTGGGATAAGATTTGACGATTACACATAGGACATGTGTAAAAATATTATATAATATCTGTTCAAAGAGTCATTAAGGGTGTAATAAAATTGAGAATCTATGAGTCAGTGATCTTTCTGCTGATGGCACACATATGCCATAAACAATTTATAAAAATGAAACCTTTAAAAAAGATTGATTTAAACTCTTTTGTTTCAGTGATTTGAAATATCGAATTAGACATTTAAAACATTGTGACATTTTCTACAAGTTTAAATTTGAAAATGGCGAATTGCGAATTGGTTTATTTATTGTGTGAATAAAAGTTACTTACTTGTTTCTTTGTGAAATTAGTGTGGATTATCAAGTAAACAGTGACATTGTTCTACTTACTATATTATTATAAACGAATAGTGCTTAACAACAATTAACCTCATTAGACGACGTCAGCGTACGCCGTATAAATAAGATATCTTATTATTTAGTATCCCAAAAACTGGAAGATACCAATTAACTTTGATGTCATGGAAGAGATATATTTGGATAGATTAACTAAATTTGTCACAAATATAAAGAGCTTTACCAGCAGCTCTCGTGTTCTCTGCGTGTTAAATTCGTGGTCTGATGATGATTTAGAACAAGCAAGAATTTTGTCATCAAAACTACAAGCAATACTTACCAGATTCAATAATGAATTATATCAGTATTTTAACACTTCTACATGTCCTGATGCAGATAAAATATCTGACATGACAGCTGTTCAGCTTGAAGGAGAAGAAGTACTAGCTGAATTGAATGCTCGAATTCTGGTTAAGAAAGATAAAGTAACTACTCCTCAATTGAATCGAGCTATAAACAGAGGAAAATTACCTGAGTTAAACCTATCAATATTTGCTGGAGACGTTCTACAATGGACACAATTTTGGGATCAGTTTTGTTCTAACATCGATCAAAGAGAATTAAGAGATGTTGATAAGTTATTATACTTGAAAGCTTCGTTAAGAGGTGAAGCTAAAATGATTTTGGATGGTTTAGAGACCACCAACGATAGTTACAAGATTGCTGTAACGACTTTAACGAATAGATATGGGAAGAAAAACCAAATAATTGATGCTCACTACTCGACGCTCTACAAACTCAATAGAGCGGAGAAACATGAAGATTGTAGAAAAACATTGGATGAAATTGAAAGGCATCTACGTGTTTTAAGCTCACTGGGTGAAAATACAGAACACAATCATTTAAGATTTTTGATTTTGGAAAAATTTCCCCAAGATGTTGTATACGAATTGAAATTGAAACTAAATAATGATACCATAGAGGAGTTAAGAAAACAACTTCACGTTGTACTCTCAGCCAGAGAAGATGCTAAAAGAACCTATGAGAGCAATAGTACGGAAGAGCTTAGTTACACAACGGAAACACTTCATGTAAAAGATTATAACTTCAACAGGAGATTTAAGAGTGGAAATTCTAACAGTTCTAGATTTCCAAATAAACGTTATAAGATTGTAACCGCTTTCAATAAAGATCAAATTATAAAAAGAAATTTTAATGAAGATAAAGGATCGAGCTGGAAAAAGAAAAAGATCTGCTGCATTTTCTGTCAAGGAAATCATTTTAATGATAAATGCACAAATTATAAGTCAATATATCAAAGAAAATTGAAATTAAAAGACAGCAAAAGGTGCTTTAAATGTTTTTGCCTTGGACACACCATGAGAGATTGTAGTAAGAATGACATTGTATGTCCACATTGCAAAACGAAGGATCTACATAATAGAGCACTCTGTCCTAAAATGGAACATTCTAAGGAGGACACCTCTACTTTACATTAACAGTAAAACAAGATTATTTTATATGTCAATTCTGAATTTGGTTGGATACTTTTGGTTAGACAAGAGATAAAATTAAGGATTAAATTGTCAGTTCCTATGTACTTTCAAACATCATATGAAACCAAGTCGACTTATTAAATATGTTCTCAGATTCTTACGTTTGAACATAACTCATCTGATACTATGGACATTTATAGCCAGATAATCATCAATTGGTATCACTCAAACAAAGTAGGTACTTGAACCGTATCTAGAAGACTTGAAGAAATAAAACAGAATAAAAATCTAGTTGTCAGATATGTTCCATCTGAAATTAATCCAGCGGATATTGCAACACGGCCGATATTCCACGAAGATGATCGAATTTTGTGGTTATCTGGAACTAAGTTTTTAATGCAAAACTGAGACAGCTATCCGACTCATCCGAAAAAGATACTTCTCTTCTGATGGGGGAGGGTCTGTTGAATACAGATGGAAGTAAAGGAATAAAAACATTTCTATCCGTTAACTTAAGATTATTCAAAGATATTAATGGCATTTCAAGATGTCTTTGGATCAACGGACAGAGATGGGTCAAAAGAAGAGATGGATTTGTCTTTTTACGTGCCTTGTTATAAGGGCGATTCATTTAGAGGTAGTAAAGGATTTAACAACCGATGAATGTCTGATGGCATTCAGACGCTTTATAGCGTCGAGAGGAATTCCGTCACTTATATTATCTGACAACGCACCACAGTTTAGACTACTAGCTGAAGTCATGACAGGAGAGGGAGTATTGACAGAAAAGATAAAATGGAAGTTTATTCCTCAGCTTGCACCTTGGCATGGAGGTGCATATGAAAGACTTGTAGCAGTGGCAAAGCATTGTTTAAAGCGAACGCTTGAGAAACATATGCTTGGTGACAATCAACTTTTAACTATCATCAAAGAAGTTGAAGCAGTAGTTAACACACGACCACTTACCTACGTCGGAGCTCAAATAGATCTCATTCTGAAACCAGCTGATTTTCTAACACCAGGGAAATGTTTGAATATTCGAGTACTCATCGAAAACTTACCGCTTTCTGGCTCAGTTATAAAACAACAACTCATCGAAGGTTGGAAACGGGGCAACATGATAATGGATGAATACAAAGAGATGTTTATCAACCGATATTTGTTGAGTCTGAGAGAAAGATATGGAAATTCGCCCAAGCAAACAAGGGTAAGAAGTCATAAGACTCCTCAGCTCGGAGAGGTAGTACAGATTAAAGGTGATACGAGAAATCGAGAAAGCTGGAAAGTTGGAAAAATTGTTGAATTAATCAAAGGTAAAGACAACCTTTGCAGAATAGCCAAAATTAAAGTTGGCACAAGTGTCTTTACAAGGTCTATTGCTCATCTTTATCCTCGTGAAGTAGAGGAGAAAGAGTCTGAGCAAATAACTGATAAAATAGACGAACAAGATACTCTTAATGAAAAGTATGTTATGAGTACTGATGAAGCATTGCTTTCAACACTGTCTATAGATACTGATAATGTTAGTATCTATCGGTCATCTGAAATCAGCAATAAACAAGTTGATAACATTGAGTTGGAGACCACGGAAGAACAAGTCTCAGCACGGGACACGAGAGATAAGCTGGAGAACATGAGTTCAACACACGACACTGAGCTCATAAGAGAAGGAAACTCTTGTAGTGTCAACTCAGAGACACAAGACACTGATAGAAACCAAATACCTGCTGAGAGACAGCGTCGAGCCGCTGCAGTCCAAGCTATGGAAAAAATTCACAAATGGACTCGCGACTTGATGAAAAAATTAGATTAGCTTGCGAGGCGGGAGTGTCGCGAAGGGTCGCGATAAGTATTTGTACATAGCAAAATTGAATATAACAAGAAGGATGAAACATCTATCTATGTGATCTATGGTAAGCTTCATTTTTATGTTGACCAGGGCAACGGATAAACAGAAACGTTATTTCAGATAATATAAAAGTAATCTAGAAAAACATGGAAAGCTAAGTATTTAGATCTAAGTTTATTAATTTATTTCTGTTACTTTAATTTATATTTGTATAATTTCGTTTCCTTCACTTGAAACTCACTGAGCTAATGAATCCTCTGGAACCGAAATGATATAAAGTGCTCTGTCGTTTCCCATATCTAAAGGAGAGGGAAAAGGGTGTTATTTGTCATCCCCTACACAACTGACCTTCGGGGTGCGAAGTATTCAGGTGCTGAATCATAGCCGGTGTAGTGTAATAAGATTGTGGGTTAGACGGACTTACAAAATAGTCTGGAATTGTAACCCACAGGAGATTTTATAAAGACGTGGCTACGACTAAATCTGTAGCACGTTTTGATGTGCGAACGGTCTGTTTAGAATACGCGCACATGGGCTGTTAACCTAATTAATAGACAACCATACGTATGGATTGTAATGCTTGCAGTCTGGTAACGTGAACAGATGCTTTGGTGGTTAAAACCACTATAAGGATGACTTTTAACACAGTGACACGACGTAATTTATCTGTATAACAAATGTTCATATTGATATTTCATATGTTAATTATAATATAGTAAATATAAGGATCTAAATACTTGGTGATTTATGCAGTTTAAATCATATGACACTTTTACCACAGGTGAGGGCAATTGGATTAATAGAACAACTATATGAGGCAATCATTACAGAAAGGAGGATTAGTACAACATTAGGAGGTAAGATCATTGACTCATATTGCTGACTTTCATTGATAGATAATTGGAATTCTATATTAAACACCTTTGTTCAGATTTGTGAAGTAAACATGATTTAATAAAAGCGAAGCAGATTAATTAGTATGTATGAATAAATTGAGGCCCAGGTGCTTGTATGAGTGTACTTTGAGAAGAAGTATTATCATGCGGTATCAAATTAATGATACGTCCCTATTAGTACTTTGTGTGCAGCCTAGTTTGGTCTGTGTAGCATACGACACGGTGTAGAGACATATTAGGTTGCCCACACGGGGCACAAATTTCGAAAATGACATCAGTTTTATAATCCAAGATGACGACCGTGACTTTAATTAAAAATGATATGGGTGACGTTAAAGGTTTTCTGAAGAACACGTTTAATGACACCCATGTCGATCCAAGATGACAGACGCGTGACTTTACATGAAAAATCGACACTTTTTCATTTTCACTCATTATCCGTGTTCTGAAGAACACGTAAAATGAGAAAAGTGTCGATATTTCTGACGTATGTCATCTTGGATTCTAAAACTGACGTCATTTCCGAAATCTACACCCCAAAGAACCCACATAATGAAACCCATGTAATTTTTTTTATCAAGAATCACGTTCTATTTCTTGGATTCTAAAACTGACGTTATTTCTAATATAACGACCCATAATACGGGAGGCCAATAGCCAGTAACCTATTCGAACGAACATCCATCTGGAACACGTTTTTTTTATTTAGACTGATTTATGATAGTACTACGTGACTGACGGCATGGATCCGGGGCCAACTGTAAAATGTATATTTTTTATTTATTTTTTTAAATCGTTTTATCTATCTTTTCATAACATCCTTTCAATATGTATAATATAATGCTCTGTATAATTAGCTTAATCGGTCTTAGGTAGTCTGACGTCACATCTTTGGGTCTGTGCCGAAACTGACCCCGGTCAAAACGTCCTTTTTTTCGTTCTACCTATTCGATCGAACATCCAGCTGAAACTGTTTTTATATGTTAGAATAGCATTTAAGCATTCGACGGTGACTGACGGTCGGAAACCGGGGCCTTCACCAAGACTGACGCGCCTAAAGTTGAGGACCCACATTGGTAAACTTTCATAACATCCTTTAAACACATTATAGCATAACGTTCTACATATTTAGCTAAATCAGGATTACGTAGACTGACGGCAAATCTTTGGGTCTCTACCAAAACTGATCCCGGACAAAAGGGACTTTTTTAGGGTTCCGTAGTAAACTAGGAACCCTTATAGTTTCGCCGTGTCTGTCTGTCTGTCCGTCCGCGGTTTTACTCAGAGACTATAAGTACTAGAAAGCTGTAATTTTGTATGAGTATGTATATTAATAATGGTAAAATGGTGGTAGAAAAAAATATTGAAAAAAAAACATTTTTTAGGGTGCTTAAAACTATTCATTTAACATAAATAATGAATGTCTTTTTTTAATATTTTAGGGATCTTTTGGGAATGACATCAGTTTCGTAATCATTGAGCAACCAGCACACCCGAAAATGTCCGTTGCCTTGTACATTAATTTTATGGTATACATGGATGGACTGACTTTGCCTTACAAGGCAAGGAAAAAAGGCTGCTATGCTAATCAATGTCAAAAAGGTTTGTTGTTGTTTGGTGTTTGTACAATGACGCAAGGTCGCAACCTGATAACATTGACGGACACCGATATTGTCTCTTCACGTGCTGACTTGGCTTCTCAAGACACCGGACTCCGAGTTATTCATCTTTTGACAGACCATGGATTTTCACACAGGCAGGACGTTGATTTTTACCAAGATGCAGCCGTGAATAAAAAGTGATTCAATAAACAGGTAAAATATTAGGAATATAGTTAACAGGTAAAAGAAAAAAGGTTAACCAAATCATTATTATATCGAAAAAACACAGGCCGGCATTAAAATTGAAAAAAAAAAAAAAACAGTGAAAACGGATACGATATTTATCATGTACATTGGGAGAGGCCTTTAGAAAATTTCCGGACTCCCGGGTATAATTTCCCAAATCTGGCAACTCAGACGGTCAAAGTCCTGTCAATGTCATTATTTTACGTCAGATTGACAATGACAGGGGAATAAGGCACAGATATTTGTTTAGAAGTCCTACGTTTGTGCCCTATTTTCAAAAATTCATAAGAAAATAATCTCTGGTTTAAAGAAATTATTAAAAATATGGTAGTATATACATATAAGGTACTTTCGATTGCATATATAAAATCGTGTCGGGCCACGCGCAGTCTAAGGTTCCGTAGTTGCGAATGACAACTTTGAGTTCACACTGTTCACTTTCGCACCTCACAGTTACACCATACACAATACATCTTACAATGAAAATTGTATGAAATTTTACATTTTCGAGTACATTTTATTAGTTGGTTGCCTATAACTTTTTAGTTCTTTTCATTTCATTTCATTTCATTTATTCAGTAAACAATATTTACATTGTATTTGAACATATCTGTACTTATAAACTAAAACAAAGCAATATTTAATTAAATTAAATTAAAGCAATTAACAAATTATAAAAAATATTTAGAACATGTCAAAAATTATATAACATTCATTTAAGTAATTATTACAATAAAAAAAGCCTGGTACACATGTTCAGGCATTCTTTTCCTATACTGACACTAATCAAAAGTCCTCAATTGAGTAACAACACTTCTCCAGTAGCAATGTCCTCAACTTTTTTTTGAAAATGGAAACTTTTCTTTCTAATTTCAGTTCGGTAGGCAATTTATTAAACATTACAACGGTTTGGTTTCGCGGACAGTGAGTTACAATATTAAGAGTGGGAGTAATAACTCTGATTAAATCTTTCCTGCGCGTGCCCTCTCGATCCATCATTTGTTCCGCTGTTTCGAATGAGTCTCTATTTTTTATAAAATCTGTTAGTATAACAAATATATATAAAGATGGCACAGTTAATATTTGTAGGTCCTTAAAATGTTGTTGGCAAGATTGCCATGGAGGTATGCGAACCATGGTCCGTATTGCTCTTTTTTGTATTGCGAAAGCTTTATCAGTGTTATATTTGTAGCTGCCGCCCTAATATTTTATACTGTAACGGAGTCGTGACTCTACGAATGAGTAATAAACAGATTTTAATTGATTCATGATCAATTCATCTCTCAAAGTTCTAAGGACACAGCAGGCACTGCTTATGCTTTTTTCTACAGCTTGTAGCTCAGGTTTCCAGTTGAGATATTCATCCAGATGTATGCCTAGAAATTTAACAACTTTAACTGGCTTGATATTGTCATTATTGAAGTAAACTTCAATTTTGTCTTTCTTATTAGCTGTCGTTTTAAATAATATAACATTAGTTTTACTGCTATTTAACTTTAGATTATTAGCGGTGAACCAACGTTTAAATAGTTCCATAGTATTGTTAATCTTCCTGTTTAGTGCGTCTATGTCTTTTGCCCAAATTACTGTCATTGCATTCGTGTCATCAGCAAAAACAACTAATTTTATGTCAGATTGTATCATGGTCATATAATTTATCAAGTCATTAACAAAAATTAAAAAGAATATCGGTCCTAAAATTGAGCCCTGGGGTACTCCTATCCTGGGGTATTAATTGTGAGTGTTTTTTTGAATTCATGAACTCGCCCTTAATGTCTGTTATCTCAACGAATTGTTTTCTATTACTTAAATAGGACTTTAATAGATTTAGACATTTACCCACAATACCATAATACGCTAACTTCATTATGAGTATATCTCCATCTACCACGTCAAACGCACCACTAAGGTCAAGAGATACACCGGCGACTTTTAATTTCTCATTTAGTTTTGAAATCACATCATCAATAATTGTGTCTATGGCATTAGCAGTACCAACACCTTCCTGATATCCGAACTGTCTCTCACTTATAATACTATTCGCTTTTAAATGTTTGACTATTCTTTTTTTTATGATCTTCTCAAATATTTTCGAGAATATAGATAGCATTGCGACTGCTCTAAAATTAGACGGATCAAATTTTGAATTTTTCTTTTGGATGGGTATTATCTTTTTTAATTGATCTGGAAAAACTCCCAGATCAAAACAATTATTGTAAAATTGTGCTAAAGGTGCTGCTAATATATCAATATTCTTTTTTATAATAGATATTGGAATTTCATCATAGCCAGATGACTTCTTGTTTTCCATATCCTTGACAATACTCTTTATTTCACTCTCAGCTACGCGTTCAAATTCAATATGAGGAAAAGTCGATTGAGAAACATAATTTCGCTGACTCACTCACACTGCCAGAGAACTCTTGATTATTATGATTGAATGTATTGGCAAACGCTTCCGCAATAGATTTCGCGTCAGTAATATTATTATTATCAATTTTTAGCTGTATAATTTGATTATTACGAATCTTCTTGTTGAGTTTTTCATTTACAATTTCCCAGATACGTTTAGTACTATTGTTATGTTTATTTATTTCTGATTGCACACTTAGCCTTTTTGCGGATTTAATTACTCTCCTATATATTCTGAGGTAATTTTCTCTGTAATTGTATATGGATGAATAATTATGACTCTTGTCTAATGTACATAGTACGCGTTTCATTTTACTTGATATTCTTAGGCCTTTAGTTATCCATCCTACTTTGCCATAATTGTTTTTATTAATTTGCTTTTTCTTTTTTTTATAACACCTTTTAAAGACGTCAACAATTTCTTTTATAAACATGTTTATGCCTAGAACCGACCAATCTACTTTTAATAATTCCTGCCTAAAATATTTATCATTTCTATTATTAAAACAACGCTTTTCAATATAAGCTACCTTTCCACACCGCGTATTAGTTTTATTTTTTTCTGTGTACATATGAGTAATTACGCAAGCATGTCCATCTGACAAACCGTTATGATCAACTTGTGTAAACAACGGAACCGTTTCTGGAACATTGGTCAATACATTATCAATACAGGATTCGGCACCATTCCTCCTAAAAGTAATGTCACTAACCAAATACCTGAACTTGTAAGCTTTAAGTAAATTTAAAAATTCCTTTTTATTAGTCCCATTAACTAGTACATCTATATTAAAGTCCCCGGAAATTAAACATTTTTTATCGAAGAATTGCTGCAAAAACAATTTAAGAATTTCCATAAATTCACAAAATTTTGTATTATTGTTATAACAACAAAATATATATGTGTTAGTAACTTTGTCTCTAACTCCACATACTTCGAAATGCCCAATCTTATTAAATTTTTTACATGTTATAACCTCTTCTGCAGTTTCGCTGTTTTTTGTTAATATTAAAGTCCCTCCCCTTTTTTTATTTTTCCTAGCAAAATACTCAGTACTCAGCTCTGATAGTTTTCCTTTCAACTTCAGTATATATACTGCTGCTGTAATTTTTTTCTTGTATCCGTTAGCAGATAGTGGGGGAGGACACCTTACCTCTAACAAAAATTTGCAAAACTTTGCTTTAAAACCAAATATTTCGGGAACGGATCCCTAAATCGAAAAATGTCTAATCGAAAAATTCACAACTTCACAATACTTTTTAAAGACCTATTTAACAATACCCAACAAGATGGGTTTGTATAGAAAAAAAAAATATTACTCCCACATTATTTGTATGGGCGCTACCCCAAAAAAAATATTTCAAGATTTCCACCACGTTTTTGGCATGATTAATATACAAACCCATGCCAAATTACAGCTTTCTAGTATTTAAAGTCTCTGAGTAAAACCGCAGACAGACGGACAGACAGACATGGCGAAATTATAAGGGTAGAACCGGAACCCTAAAAATAGATTTGACAGATGCCGCCAAAACAAAATGGCTGCCACAGATTATTAACATCGACCCGCTCTATTTGAAAGATTCTTTAGTTAACAGGTAAAAGAAATAAGCAAAACCAAATCATTATTACATCGGAAACGGCTAGCATTAAGGGCTGGCATTAACAATAAAAAAAGTGAAAACAGACACGTTATCATTTACATTGGGCGAGGCCTTATAGAGATTTTCCCGACTCTTGGGTTAAATTTCCCAATTCTGGCAACTCTAACTCTTAATGTCATTATTTTACGTTCGTCAGATTGACAATGACAGGGAATAAGGCACAGATACATTTGTATATACATCCTACGTTTGTGTCCTTTTTTCAAAAAACCATAAAAAATAATTTTCCTTTTGAAAAAATAATTTAAAAAAATGGAAGTATATGCATACAAGGTACTTTCGATTGCATATATAAAAAGTACCACTTCCGGTAAAGTATGTATAAATAAATAATAAAATAAATATAAAAGGCACAAGAAAGGGACAGTCTTATGGGCACTTTGTGAAAAAGAAAGAGACAGATATAGGTAATTCTCCGTCCCTAGTCCCTTATCGGTTGCCGCTTTTCTTTTTGCCAGAAATGGACAAAAAGTTTGTGCGTGTTTGTCCGGCGAGCAACAGAATTTTTCTGTTAAGAAACTTCTGATAATATGCGGCCGCACTTAAGGGTTTTTTTTTACATATCATTCTAGGAATGTATACCCACCCATACTCTGGGGAAAATCTAACGAACTATGGAGCTATGGAGTAAATACATGTTTAATGATGATAATATTTTTACCAGTTTTACTCGATAGACTAATGTTGATAGAATAGAATAGAATGGAACAAAAGATAGTTAGAACCACAGAGCTAGAACTTTAGTGCGCGAGTTCGGCTGGCACGTGGTGGCTGATTTTTTTACAATTTTTTTATTATAGTAGATTTACTATGTTTTTTTATAGCAACATTGGTACTTTCTACCAAGAGCAAAAGCAAGCTGCTATTGCCGCCATTTTATTTCATGTTTGCAAATTAATTTACTTTATCATCATCAGTAATTACGTACATGTTGATTAATATTTGTAAGGAATCTTACCTGTTAATCGTGCTTCATTATTAAGTTGTTGGACAGGTATGTGCTTTACTCATATTATTATCCTCATAATTTTGTCTCGTCATATCTTGTTATCGATTAATTTATAGCCGGCGTGCCTCATATTATAATAAACATAAAATATGATTTCATTTTAAGCTATGCATGTTATCTTGATGTGTAATTGCCGCACTTTACATTACTATGAGTATGAGCTTTACCTTGTCAATCTTCGCACCTTCATTGGTCTAAATCTGCTGATAGGTCCTTCCACTGATTACCTTTTTTATAGTTCACACTCATAGGAATCATAACATTTTACTTTTATTGATGTACCTATTATGTATTAATTCAGGTGATAAACTGTCTGAGTGCCATATACCATCAAAATCCACCCAGTACTTTTTGGAGTAACAAACGTCTAAGCAAGTCCCCTCGATCAAACTCTTTATTAATTTAAATAGTAAGCTAATCCATGAGAAATATATCCTGAGGTTTGGTAAATTTGGGACTCTTCTCACTGACCTATCTTTGAAGTAAGCATATCAAAATATCTTCCACTGAAAATTCAGTCTGGATATATTTCTAAAATTACTATACTAAAAGTACTGTTATCAACAACTACAATATGAATAACTTGAAACATAGTCTGAAATCTTTTAATAGAATGAAATGATGACAAAAGGCAAAACTTTGTGACTGAACTTGTCAATGGTATTGAGAGTCTCAGTTTGGGAGATAAGATGTTTATAAGAATTATAGAAGAAAGAAAGTGGAAAGATAAAAAAGAGGAAATAGGAAGAGGGTGTTAAAGACAGCAATTTTTTTTGTCTACTCGGACGAATTATATTAAGCCTTTCAGCTACATGAGTTTAGGCCAAATCCTCTGACTGCTCTAGCTCTGGTAGAACGGTGAGGGTTGTGTGTGCTCCTGCAGTGGAGACTTACCTAATTATGGTTATGAATCTGAATTATTTTATTCCTACCTATTTCTAACATTATCTTGTAAAATATAACAAAAGTTAAAGATTACAATGCAACTCTTTTCTTTGTATGAACTGGAGCAATTTCCAGCAAGGGATTTCCCTTAGGTATTTTGTTTAGTATGGAGTGTGCTTGTCAGCAGTGATCCGGAACTGTACAAGTGAGCATGTTGTGTCTTATACAACATGATTAAACCCTGTCTGGTCCTTAGAGGGGCGATTCAGCCTATCAATATACGTACATATAATAATAATAAGATCTTTATTTTCCTTCACAAAGGTATTTACAGTGAACTTATTGATAATTTAATGTTTATAAAAAAAAATTTGAGACCACATATTGCCTACCAGCGGTCACAAAGACTGCAACAATATTTCAAATTCAAAATTTTCGATGTGTGCGTGTCGTACGTCCTCGTGCGTCTATGTACCTTTTCTATGCATCTAACAGTATCGCGCATACGCACGGCGAGTGAATATGTAGGTGCCTTTGACTTGGGTAAGTAACAAGTTAATAATTTAAAAAACAAAAAACCCGCCTGCATGGATAACTACAATTATTTTATATTTCACCTACCTAAGAACACTCGGGCTATTAAGACAAATCTAACGATACCTCAAATGTGAAAATCCATTCAACGGTTCTAGAGATACAAGGTAATAAAGAATATTACATACATACAAGATACGCGCTAAACACATAACCCTCCTGGCAGTCGGGTAAAAATATTTTGCTTGCTAATTTTTTTGTTAATTTATACTATTAATGTTTTAGTATAAAAATGAACAAAATGCATGAAAATATTCAATTATGACTTCAGTAAGAGTGATCCTAAAAAAACGCAAGACATATTACTTATGTTTTATGTGCAAGGTACCAATTTGTTTGGAGTGTTCTCAAGAAATATGAGATTAGTCGCGACGGAATGTAAATATTAAGGCCTTGCAATTTTGTTTAGTTTAAATTTATTTTGTTTATCCTTTTCTTTCATATCAAAGTTTATTCATTCAAATTATGAAAAAACATTAAAATGAGTAAAAACAATAGGTTCCTAATTTTATAGATCTCATTTTGTTAGAGTAGTTACTTTTTGAGTCATAACCTTAACATCAGTGTTAAATTATTCTATACCAATAGACTTTCTGTGATTTTTTTCCATTGTGATACTAAAATAAATCATTAGTCTAAACATTTTTTTCATTTATTCCAGTGTTCCGTTATTGCCATAAATCCGAAAATAATAATAATCTAACAGCGGTCACAGTGACCGCACGTAGGTGGTTAAGGGACAAAAATAGGGGGTAGGTGGTTAAGGGTTAATAATGTTCCCTGCAAAACCTATCTTTGTGAAGGACTGGTGCCTGAAGTAGGTTTTTTGGAAAAATCCTGTAACACAAGTCACCAGGACCCTCCCACCGAGGTTTTAGGGCAGGTAGCAATGATTACACTATCACATTCATTGTGTTGGAAGGTTATTTTGATATAAACTAAGGTATTATGTTTTAAGGATATAAAAACAAATTAAATAAAAGAAATACAATTATCTTTGCAGAAACATCATAGTGAGAATGTTAGGTAGTTAGTAATTTTAGTATGTTTGCGAAATAAAGGAAGTATGTAAGGAAGAGTGTAAGTGTGTATTGGGTGTGTGTTTGGGTGTGTTACTTTGTGTATATGATATGTTGATTACGCTTGAGAATAAGAAAGTAAGCATCATTATTTTTTAAGATTAAAAAAAGAGTAAAGTAGGGGATAAATGGGGGATATGAACAATTCCTATTCAAATAATGCTGGAAATTCGAAAAATAAGTATTCAAAAGTATTCCCAGGTTATTTGTTCCCTGTTCCAAGTAAGCTCTTAGCATGAACCTTTTACTTTGGCTCTTCTTATTGATTTTCGGAAATATTTTAAGATTTGTGGGATATCTCAGTACCTGTCATTAGTAGTATTATTGAAATAATTGCGCCATATTTAGCTTCTATATTTAATAAATGTGTAGATACAGGAACTTTTCCTGACTTGATGAAGTTAAGCAAAGTCATTCCGTTATACAAATCTGGCGATAAGAATGATCCCACTAATTACCGCCCTATTTCTATTCTGCCAGCGCTCAGTAAAATATTTGAAAAGATAATGTTTAATCAAATAATAGTTTTTTTTTAATAGTAATAGTCTCTTCCATGGTGAACAGTATGGATTCACGAAGGATCGGTCTACTACAGATGCGGGTGTAGCTCTTGAAATACATATATGATGCTTGGGAGGGTAAACAAAATGCTATTGGTGTGTTTTGTGATCTTACCAAAGCTTTTGATTGCGTAGACCACAATACCCTTCTATCCAAGCTGGAGCACTATGGAATCAAAGGCAAATCTCTTAATTTAGTTGAATCGTATTTAAGTAGCCGAACTCAAACCGTCAGGTTAAACAGGGTTCAATCCTCCGGATCATCTGTAAAAATGAGCGTACCCCAGGGCTCTATCCTAGGGCCCTTGTTGTTCCTTATTTACATCAATGATCTGCCGTACTGTGTCAATACATGTAAGGCTGTACTATTTGCCGATGATACTTCTCTTGTTTTCAAAATAGATAGACAAACTGAATCTTTTGACGAGGTTAATAGTACATTAGCTCAAGTGTCAGATTGGTTCACAGCGAACAATCTTTTGTTGAATGCTAAGAAAACTAATTGTATTAAATTTTGCTTACCAAATGTTTCCAAAATACCAACTCGCATAGTAATGGATAATGAACCACTAGATCTGATAGATAAAACAACATTTCTTGGAATAACTCTTGATGCCGGGCTTCAATGGGGTGCCCATATTACAAACTTGGCAGGTAAACTTCTGCGGCTTATGCGGTCAGGAAAATTAGACAACTGACCGATGTTGAAACCGCGCGTTTGGTATATTTTAGTTACTTTCATAGTGTTATGTCTTATGGAATTTTACTATGGGGTAACGCTGCAGAAGTAAACACAATATTTATGCTGCAGAAACGAGCTATTTAATTTTATATGAAAAAAATAGTGACATTCATGACCGAAACACAAGAAATAAAAATAAGTTAGCTACACCAGCTTTACGCTTCTATAATAAAATTCCCGCAGAAATATCGGGTCTACCTTTACATAAGTTTAAAACGACTGTTAAAAATCAGTTAGTAAAAAAGGCATATTATTGTATTAATGATTATTTAAATGATAAAAATGCGTGGTAGTAATTTAATTGTTTGTAATTTATTGTAATAAATATAAATAACATTAGAAATATATAAAAATTGTAATACATTGTAATCGAAGCCCTTCAGGCATGTAGGGACCAAGTCTGGATTGAGTTTCTTTCGGCGTATTCTTCTCACCAGTGGTCATTACGAAACGCTAGTAGTTTTTCGATTTTGCATATTAAAAATAAAAATAATAAGAATGAAAAATTTTTTTTTAGAATGTCTTGTCTCTCTGTCTGTATGTATGATCACGATTATCTCCCGAAGTATTGGACGGATTCGAATGAAACTTTTTTTTGCTATATAGCTATTAAGCCTGGGCAACATATTATAGGGTAGATTATTTTTTAAAATGGAACACTTGATGCAGCACCACAATGGACTAGCTGAACTATAAGAAATATAAAAGTGGAGCGTTAGCAAAAGTTGTTAAGCCTGATGAGCATTTTTGTTGAGGTATAAAAAAATCTAAGATTTGGAACACCTCATGCGGAACCATAATGGTCCAGGTGAATTAGGTATAAGAAATATAATAATGATGCATTAGCAAAAGTTACTCAACCTGATAAGCATTTTTGGTTAAGGTATTTAAATTGAAGATTTAGAACACCTGACGTAGAACCATAGTCGTCCAGGTAAACTATAGGAAATATAAAATTGACGCTGTAGCAAAAGTTGTTCAGCCTGATCAGTATTTTTTGTTGAGGTATAAAAATGGAAGATTGAGAATATGTGATCTTCTAGCTAATAGTCGGGGCACTAGGGCAGATAGAAAATAATTAGTGTTTCAGAGCATAACAAACCCGGAAAATTCTTGGTTATGTGAACGCGGCATATTGATACCAAAAACTAACCCAAAGGATAGTTCCAACGTAATAAATAAACTTTTTTTTTGCTTAATACATTGCTATTTATTAATTATACACTGCTACAAGTATTTTCTTATGTATCGACATTCGTTCGTATTAAGGTATATTAATACGCCGAAATCATTAAGTCACGCGAACGAAGTCGCGGGCATCAGCTAGTAAAAAAAATATACCTAATAAGAATTACTACCAACCCTGCAATTTTTTGATTCAGGGTATAGTAAGTCAAGCAAGATAATTGTTTTGATTCGTCAACCGAATTTTTATTATCCATTTTTAGGGTTCCGTAGTAAACAAGGAACCCTTTTAGTTTCGTCATGTCTGTCTGTCCGTTCGCGGTTTATTCAGAGACTAGAAAGCTCTAATTTGGTTTGGGTATGTATTTTTGGTTGCTGCCATACAAGTGGAAGTATTTTTTTTTCTCTACTAACCCATAGTGTAGAGTATTGTTAAATAGGTTTTTAAAAAATATTGTGAGGCTGAGAACACCACTTTTCGATTTAGGGATCTGTTTCCGAAATATTTGGTTTTAAAGTGCAAAATTTTGTTAGAGGTACGTGTCCCCCCCCCCCCCTCTATCTGCTAAACGGTTATATATGGATACGTGAAAAAAATTACAGTAGTAGTATATATACTGAATTTGAAAGGAAAACTATCAGAGCTGGGTACTAAGTGCACACTAAAAAGTTATAGGCAACCAACTTATAAAATGTACTGGAAAATGTAAAATTTTATACAATCTTCATTGTTAGATGTTTTTGGTCGTTAAACTGTGAGGTGCGAGTGTAAACAGTGTGAACTCAAAGTTGTCATTCGCAACTACGGAACCCTACACTGCGCGTGGCCCGACACGCACTTGGCCGCTTTTTATATTTAAATACTCATAGGAGTATTTTAAAATCAAATTAATAAAGGATTAATGTATAATTTTATAAATTAATAGCGACTTTGACATTTTCAAGTACATACTTTTCAGTGTCAAATCTCTTTTACTGTATGTGCTAGTGGTGCACTCCGGCGGCACAGCTTTCAGTAATATGTCCTATTACTGAGACTTCAATGTCCGTTATCTCATAAAAACTGATAGCTAAACAGTTGAAATTTTCACAGATGATGTATTTCTGTTGCCGCCAAAACAATGCTAAAAACAGAATAAAATAAATATTTCCCATTACAAAAAACGTTATTTTTTTTTACATTGACATAAAATCGAAAAATGGTGTTCTCAACCTCACAATATTTTTCAAAGACCTTTTTAACGATACCCCACACGATGGGTAAATAGAGAAAAAAAAATTACTCCCCCCCTTTACTTGTATGGGAGCCACCAAAAAAAAATTTTTTTCTAGATTTTTTCTACGACTTTTTTGCCATGATTAATATACACACTCATACCATATTACAGCTTTCTAGTACTTATAGTCTCTGAGTAAAACCGCGGACGGACAGACTGACAGACTTGGCGAAACTATAAGGGTTCCTAGTTTACTACGGAACCCTAAAAATGTATTTGTGCTGCGTATTTGTATGTAAATTAAAGGCAATTTATTGCGACTTTGACAGACTTGTCAATGTCAAACATTTGTTTACTGTCTCTGCTAATGCTGCCCTCTGGCGGGAGAACACTGCAGTATTATCTACTATTGGGTCTGTTTTTGCTCGAGCAATAGATCCTCCTGAAATATGCACAGAATATTTTAGTTATATTATTATGTATATTCAATTTAAAATAAAAATATATACAAACATGCTATCACGTCGTTCTCTCTTGCAGGATAGACAGAGCTCAGGTCTGTAAAATTACCCAGAGGTCACGTTTAGCATGTTGGTGGGCTTTTGTAGGTGAGAAAGGAATCAAAATAGCGATGGGTTGATAGTCGCATCGCCTATTGACTTAATTCCTAACGCCCATTCCCTTGATCGGCTTTGACGATTGCGCGGAAAGAAATGGTACATTCTACGTTTTTTCCTTCTCCCAGACAATACAAGTCAATACAAGAGATATAGCAATCAAAATAAAATAAATATTAAAGGAACATGTCACTCCCATACAACGAAAATGTTTTTTTTGCTGTTTTTACGTTTTTACTTGATATGAGTAATGTTGTATAACTAGCTGGTACCCGCGGCTTCGCCCGCTTGATATATGTATAGCCTATCCTTCTCAGTATGTGTATGCAAACATGATGATCGGTTCTGTAGATACGGCGTATAAGCGTAACAAACACACTTTCGCATTTATAATATTAAGTTACATGGACAACGAGATCTCTGACCTTTTGTGGTACGGAACCCGAAAAACATGCTAAATTCTAAGTGTTGAGGTTAGATTCGAAGATATTTTTCTTTTAGTTGTTAACGAACGCTTGGTTCGCCTCTCTGAGCGTAGCTTGGGCAATCCATCACGGAGTCAAACAGCTATGAAATCTCCCAAGTAATCTATCTGATGGAGCGTCAGGGGTAAACGTAGATGGTAGTTACCTACTTGAGAACTTAATTTTATGTTTTTTAACCGACTTCAAAAAAAGGAGGAGGTTCTCAATTCGTCGGAATCTTTAATTTTTTTTATGTGTGTTTCCCGATTTCACGAAGACGCCTGGACCGATTTAAGAAATTCTTTTTTTGTTCGTTAGGTAGAATGGTGCATGATGCCTTGCAGATGGTCCCATTAAATTTTTATAGCAATGCTCTTTTATCGAATAGCGCTTTTTGAAAAAATACACAAAAACAAAAAAAAAATATGCAAGGATGCCGTTTGGTTTACACTTATTTCCACTTTATTTTTATGCGTATTCAAACACATGGATAGGGATTTTTTTTGTTAAAAATATCTTAAATTATATTGTACCTATATTGTACTATTTATTATTGATATAATAATATTGGGATTTTGTTTTAGTAAAATACTAAATCAAAAACAGTTTTAATAATGAAACGGACATTTTACAATAAATGAGCCCTTTGCTTTGGGCCCCATTTGGCACGAAGCTCTATTGAAAGCGTAGCATGCTCTAGAATTGGAACATTAAGCCGTAGCTTTGTAGGCCATTAAAATTGAACGATTATTTTCAATAACCCATCAGAGCTGGCTGTCTATGGGGACATTAAATAAAGTCGCGTTATTTATTGCCTCGCGTGCGTGCACCGGACTTATGACTGCTTTTACGGTGTCCGCCATTTAATTTGAGCGTACATGCAATACCCACCACATGGCCATTACATGCGGAGTATTGGAGAAAACCGGGACTGTAATTGTCGCCTCATCCCTCTGCGTGTGCGGCGGGCGTCGTGGTGGTGGTGCAGACCACATCAGCCACCACGGGTGGAAGGCGGCGCTGGTAGCCACCGCAATCGAAAGTAGAACGTAATAATTATCGGTGGTGGCACCGGTGGGCTGGGGCCAGTGGTCGCGGTTCCCGCGGCTCGGCCGACAACAAACCGTCGCACGGCAACTGCTCATGACATATGCATGAGAGCGGCACCGACGATGCCGCCGCTTAAATATACAAGGACGGACGGGGAAATTATTACGGAGGCAAATACATACAAGATCTCTCCCGCCCGTCGGAGCCTAGCGTGCGGCACGCCCACGAGCCTCTCCAATTACACTCACGAAACGTCCGAACGATGCCTTTCCCGCTATTCTCGACTATTTTTACCTCCTAACCACCAAGTCCTCTTTATAAGTCATGAAGACAACCCCATTAGAAACTTAAGTGCATCATTGTAAATTCCTTTTGCTTTATAGCTTCACACGCAAATGTTAAATAGTTAATTGAAATCGAACAGTCTAATGCACACAACAGTTTGTTGTTTGACAATCCCTTGAATTCTAGAATAATTTACGATCTTGAAATTAATCCTCGTCACGAGATCTTGTTTCGCCGTAATAGACTTGCTGTTAAAAATAAAATGACAGAGGTAGATACATAGATGATTTAATATTCGCCGCCCTGAAGCCTGGGCCGCTATTCTCATAGCTGGCAGCGGCCCGCCCTCGCGCGGTTGAACGCCGCAAAGAAGTTATGATCGATAGGAGCATCAAATATTCACGCACTCCGCCTGCCCACGAGGAAACGGAATGGATAACCGTTGTCTGAAAGGCCACAAGGGGCGTACCTACGCGTGTTTCGTATTTCCCCTTTTCCCTAATTATATAACCACTTTATGAAAGTAATAAGCATTTTATAAATTGGGTAACTTTGGCCGTACCGTTTATTTCGGTGTGTAAACTTTATTCAAATCCCTAGGTTTAATTATAACACAAATAGTTAATTTGTGGATATAAGGACGTACCTCGACAGGTGATCCTGGGTTGGTGATGAATATAAAGTCTTTTTCAACGTATGTAACTTTCTTATGCCCACTTATATTCCGTGTAATGTAAAATTACTGTTAAATTTTTGTTATTTTTAGGGTTCCGTACAAAAGTTGAAAAACGGAACCCTTATAGGATCACTCGAGCGTCTGTCTGTCCGTCCGTCCGTCTGTCACAGCCGATTTTCTCCGAATCTACTGAACCAAATTAGATGAAATTTGGTAAGATAGTGTAATCCTATGACCCAAAGACGGATGTGCAAAGTAAATAAAGTTTTTTTTTGAAATAAGGGTCATTTTGAGGGGGCCAATTACAAAATTAAAAAAAAAAGTTTTGCAAACCTTACTGTGTCATATATCAAATGAAAGGGCTCATTATGAGGATCTCAAAAATATTTTTTTTTGTTCGGGTAAAATCAATACTTTTGATTTTATTCACGAAAGAAGGCAAAAATTGACCATTCCCCCCCCCCTGATCTCCGAAACTACTGAGCCGAAAATTTTGAAAAAATTACAAAATATAGTTCATTCCTTGAAGATTACAGGAAAAATAATAAGAATTCTATCACTTGAAAATTAAGTGGTAAACTCACAATAATAAGTTCATCTAGGGAAATAGTTCACCAAAACACCACTAGATGGCGCTAGTCAATTGAATAAAACATTTTTTGCACATTGTGTGTGTGTTCACGAAGCATATTGTACGGAACCCTCATTGCGCGAGTTTGACTCACACTTGGCCGGTTTTTTTTTCATTCATCTTTCTCATCTGAGGAGTTTCCCGGTTTCGTCGAGCCAGGGATCAGCTACCTAGGTGGATCCAACAGTTCGTAGCCTCACATAGTATACAAATGACTATCCTATTTTTATTACCCTCATTTTGTAGCTTGTTTATTTAGTTGTAAGCGTGCAAAATTGCAAGTGGTAACAACCGTCTGTTTTTTATTTTTATTTTTTGTGTAACGTAAGTCGTATAGTTTTCGCGCTATGCAAAAAATTTTACTACTTGCAGTTATCAAGTACCTGTGTAAGAAGGGATTAACTCCAAAGCAAATCTATGAAGATATGATTAATACATAAGGAGAATCTGTTCTGTCATATTCATGTGTAAAAATGTGGATAGCTGAATTGAAACGCAGTCGAACCCAGAAGGGGAAGGCCATCAACCTCCACTACCCAAGAAAACGTGGATAAAATTTGTGATCTTATAAATAAGGTGATCAAAAATTAACCATTAATAATATTGCTGAGATCACTGGCATTAGTTACGGCCGAGTTCAAAATATTATAACTCAGAAATTAAGTTTTCACGAGGCGACGACGGCTAGATAGGTGCCGAGATTGATTTCAGCCGACCAAAAAGGGTTTGTTTCACCAATTCATGGTGATTGTTTGGAGCTGTTCGAGTCCGACCCTGATGATTATTTGTCACGTTTTGTGACAGTATATGAAAGCTGGGTCCGTTATTATAGGTCCGAGTCCAAGCAACAGTTTAAACAATGGAAAAGATCTGGTTTATCAACTCCTAAGAAGGCAAAGGCAGTTTTGTCGACCAACAAAGTTATGGCGTCTGTTTTTTGGATGCAAGAGGGGTTATTTTGATTGTTTATTTACCAAACAGGGGAACAATTTAATTGTTAATATTACTGTTACCTGCTGAGACAACTGAGAGTAAACATAAAATAAAAACGCCCAGGAATGACCAGTAAAAAAAAAAAATATTCACCAGCGTAATGCTCGCGTTCAGACCTCCGCAGAATTAATGGCTGAAATTATTAACAGTTGTTTCGAACTGTTGCCCCACCCTCCTTATTAACCAGATTTGGCTTTTTCGGACTATCACCTATTTCCGAAACTAAAAAAAACATTTGGGTGGATTAAATTTTTCTACAAATTAGGAGGTGATAGCTGCGGTAGACGAGTATTTTCAGGGCCTGGAGGAATATTTTTTTTTCGAAGGTATTAATTAGTTGCTAAGTAGATAAAGGAAGTGCATCAGCATTAACGATGAATATGTCAAAATATGCGAATATGCCGTGTGGTTCCCGGCATAGTAGAATAGGACTACTCCGAGTCTTCCCGTGGATGTCGTAAAAGGCGACTTAGGGAACACAAGCTAAACAAAGCTTAACCATCAAAGAGACCTCTCCAGTCTGGCCAGCGTGGAGAGTGTAGGCCAAGTCCTCTGACTGCTCTTGCTAATGTATGGCTCTGGTAGTCGGAAAGGGTTGTGCTCCTGCAGTGGAGACAGAATGACCTGATGATGATGATGTCAAAAAATAAAAATATTCTTTCATTTAAAAAAAGTTGTTTTCTTGCTTAGGCCACGAACTTTTGGATCTACCCTCGTATTATGCCAGCATTCATGCTGTAATATAATTTGGTTGATAGTTTTTATCGCCGGCCGCCTGCCTAACGCCCGTAGGTTTCTCCAGAACCGCGGAGAAATACCTATAAAAATTTAGAACAAATATTTGCCCCGTACTGGGAATCAAAAAATACTTAAAACAATAGTAGTAATAAATAGGTCATAAATGAATACAAATACGTATTCAATTCAAACAAACAATCAAATATTTCCTCTTTAATAATTAGTATAGATATGTATGGTTATTTAATTATTGTATTTTATTATAATTTTGTACTCGGTTATGTTCTAGTATTCTTTTATATTTACAAAGAGGACTCGCATTTTGGATGAAGATTTTGTTTGCTAAACTAGGTCTTTAATGTCTCGATGACTTATGGCTAATCGAAGATTCTCCAACAATAGCTACTCTACCATGATGACGTTTTCATGAGTTTCTGCAGTTGGTGGTCGGCCGGGTCTCGGGTCATCGTATAGGTTCTCTCGGCCACGTTTTTTAGATTCGCGAAACCAATAAGTAAATGTTGCCAACGCAGGCTCCTCCAAAAGCAGTTTGTAAATTTTCTTAACATTCCTTAGAGGTTAACCTTTGGATAAAATCATAGTACGAAAAGCTTCCCGCGAGACGTCCATTGTTGCAGATAAAAGAGGCAGATAACAAAAATATTAATTAAAAAAAAATTACGGCTTTTTATTGAAATTAACCGCCACATTGAAAAAAAAGTTTCATGAAAGAAAAGACATATTTATTTTTATATATATTTATTATGTGGCTAACAATTTTCAGAACAACTTGGCTATAATTTCTGTTAGTGTAGGTAATTGCGGAACTTCCTTATTGTTAAATAAAAATCTTATAATTAAATTAAATAAAACATCAACACCGTTAACATTTGAGTTATGTAAATATGCACAGCTTATACAACGGCAACGTGGCAATGAAAAAGCGCAAACCTCAGACTCCCTTATCTCTTATTATAAAACAATTAATGTATAAATTATCAAATTTAATTAACGCTGATTACTTACGATGATATCACCTTTTTTATGTTTTCTTGGATTTGTTGCAAATTACAAAGTCTATGCTATATAAGTATACACGCGATCTCGGGCGATGTTGCCTGAGTTAAGTAATGGTCAAACAAGGGGTAATATATATATATTTTTGTTTAATTTGTCCTCTATTTTTTATTTGTGGGATCGATTCTACACTCGATTGTGAACAAAATACTTTTATGTAGGTTTTGCGCTTTTTAATTAACGCGTTGTTTAAGTGACAAATGACATTGTAACGGTCTATTTTTATGATGTTGGTGATGATTCGTGGACTCAGCATGCACAAGACCCCAGCATACGATCTATGGTGGAGGCCTATGTCCAGTAGTGGACATCCATGGCTGATAAATAGTTAGTTGATTCCTGCATTAGACTAGGCCTGTCCTGCAAGTAAAGTTAAACCTTTTTTGCATTTTTCTACTGTAAGGTTTTGGTTTCCATAAACATTATGTAGAAGCTTTTGATAAAACATTTTATTCACTGTCGTCATATTATAGTGGGTTATAAAAAAAACATCAGAGATGTGAATGTAGAAAAGATTAGCCTGTTAACGTCGTGAGAGGTTGTAACGCGTTTACGGCCCGTTGAGCACTATCCGGAGCACGAGCCCGTAGGCCGGAGCCCCGGACCGTGAAATAAGCGCGATTGCTTAGTGTCAAGTGGCTATCACGACACCATGCCTGCGATCCTATAGAAATACTTAGGCTTAGGGGTCTGTCGCGTTCGTGTGCTAGAGTGAAGGGTTTGATAAGACCTGAACTAAAATTACTTTCGGTCTATTAAAACTAGAAACTCCATCGATATTTTTTAACTGATTACGTTCTTTCTCTCTCTCTCCATAGGAAATCTCCCTCCATGCCAAGATATACAGTGATATTGCATTATAAGTATTCGAGTGTTAGGGAATCAAGAAGACACCTAATATGCATTTTCTGGTATCTTTCACATAAATAATTAGTATGTTACCGAAAACTCTA
This sequence comes from Rhodophaea formosa, assembly GCA_963082605.1. Lineage (NCBI taxonomy): Eukaryota > Metazoa > Arthropoda > Insecta > Lepidoptera > Pyralidae > Rhodophaea > Rhodophaea formosa. Next base: position 6,498,251 of record OY720220.1, on the reverse strand, counting down.
TTAAAATCTGTAGTTTCTGGGATAACACTTTTGATTCATTTGAAAACATCCTTATACATCATACACAAACATATGTTGTTCAATCAGTTCAATTTTGCTGACTCCTATATAAAAGTTTATTAATACAATTAGAAACGTAATAATAGATGGGACGGTTAATTTCCGATGAGGCTATCCGAAACTTGACCATTAAGAGCGTATACTAGCAGTATTTTTTCAATATGGTTTCCATGCAAATGTATTTCTCTATTTTCTCGCTGAAAACTGATTCTAGAGCCACAATTCTTTTTTCATAAAATCTAGTACTAAAATAGGAATGCCCCTATTTTTTATTTCTTCCAAAAAAACAGTTTTTGTACAATTTTTTTTTCTTTTAAACAGGTTTTTAGAAAAAAACTAAACATAGGGACATACCTATTTTAGTAATAGATTGTATGTAAAAAGAATTGTGCCTCTAGAAGCCGTTTTCAGCGAGAAAATAGAGAAATACATTTGTATGAAAAACGCACTGCTAGTATACCCTCTTAATTATTTAAACTTAAGCATTATGACGAATAATAACAAGGTGTCTCCAAAACTGTGTCCCATAATCGCGTTTCCCTTTGCCGGCGAGCTTTTGCCAAAGCCTCTATCAATAATAGATTAGGTCCTTGCCAACCTTTGCGCAGTCCTCGTTTCCTAAATGTCTCCAAATTTATCGTGTAAGAATCGCTTTAGCGAAATATACGATCCGGGCGTGTACTTCGCGCTCGCTACCTGCCGCTAGAGCTCCATTTACAGAGAAAACCCGCATATTTATTCAATGAATTATCCTGTACATCCCAGAAGAAGGATAAACCTATATTGATAAAATATACGAGCGAATCGAGACTACTCCTGTCCCTTTGGCTCGTATTTTGACTTGTCATTTTCAGTTTGAATATTTTAATCGTCAAGGGATCTTGACACAAATTATTGTCGATTTTCTCATTGGTCATAAAAGCGATGGTTTCGGTTAAATGACTATTTAATAATTATGTTTGAATTTTACTGACGTATATTTGGACCTTTGCATTCAAAACCTTAATAGAGTTTAATTAATATTAAACCTGTAATTATTATCGATAGGTACTCATTTAAAGTGGACGGCATCTGTCGATTCCCTGGTGGTAGTGGCCCCACGACGGGTGGCTAGCGCTCGCCGCGTTCTCATCGGCCGCTGAATATTTCAGCAGCCAGCGAGGAGCAAATTACAGACTACGTTTCAGCCTTCGCGACTTCTACAATTACGCGTTTAAAATAATTTTCTTCGGAAAGAAGCCGTCTGGGACAATTAGGTCAGCACTGCATGATTGTCCTCGCAGCTGCGCTTTTCACATACGTTCTTTGTTTCGTCGCACCTGATAGCTCTCACAGCTCCTATTATTAAAACCAAGTACCATTTTAGGTCCTACTTTGTGGGATCTACAAAGTGACCCACTTTCTGCTTTCATAGACTTCATATTACTTATTGAATAAATAATATGTAACTGCCGTCTTACAATACGTCTATTCCTGTACCATGAATATTCAAAAATCGGGCAAATGCAAGTCGGCCTCTCACACGAACGGTTCCTATACCATAATCTATACAATACCATGAGTAAAATAGTATGAGAGCCACCCTAAAATATTTATTTTATTTCTATTAAATTATTTATTTTTAAAGTGAATGCAACTAAATATTCTACTATCTAAATAGTCTACCTGTGGCCTTTATTAATATCGAGTAAAAAAACGGTAAAAAAATCACGTATGGGAGCCGTGGCAACAGAAATGCATCATATGTGAAAATTTCAACAGTCTAGCTATTACGGTTCATGAGATACATCCTGGTGACAGACAGACGAACGGAAGAACGAGCATAGAAGTCTCAGTAATAGGGTCCCAATATTACCCTTTTGAGTACGGAACCCTAAAACTATATTTTTCATCAATTCCTAGCAATCGCGTGTAAACCCTCTAAATATTGATCACGTATTCTTTGTACCAGATTGTACCGATTATACAAGTATCATCGCCATCAATATTATGTAATGAAACGATCACTTATTATATTTTAAAATCTACTCGCTGGTGTGTTTGATTAACTTGTATAATTTTAAAAGATATCCTTTTTGAATATACTATTCAACAAACCGAATTCATAACAAATTAAAAATATCAACCAAGCCTGGTTTTTTTTTTATAATTCGGCAAGTTGAAGTTTTACAGATCGTATAAATAGTGTATATAGTTTATAATCTTATATACAAAGCTAAATATATAATCAATTATAAATGCTACGAGATAAAAATGTCATAATTATAAATTTCTTTTATACTACGTATACCTAGCATGCGAGCCAAAAATGGGTATTCTTATGCATTCAAATCCGACCATTCGTTTGGCCGCAACGATGCCACAAACAAATTGACATAGAGACAAACGCGTGAAACTTACAAGTCTTACATACAACACCCCTCTTGTAGGTCGGAGTTAATTATATAAAATGTACAGATTTCTAGCCATTAGCGACATCACCATTCTGTCGTTTGTTGTCTTACTATCTCATCCTCGTCTTCATCGTCACTTACCATCAGGTGAGATGGGAGACAAATGCCAAATAAAAAAATCCTAGTGAATAAAAAACCATTTTTTTTTCTCGCTCCCTAAACCAATGTAATCCTGTTACAGAATACCCGTTGAATTTGAAATGGCCAATATGAGTGACAGACAGTTATATAATCTTGCTTTTCCACAAATAGTGCATTTGTGTTGTCGGTCGGTTGTCCCGGCAACGATTGTCTTCGATGTCACCTCGCGGACGGGCTATTAGCTATTGACAAATACAAATATACGTACACAAAGCCATATCGCTTGTTTGTACATGAAATAATATTCCACAGAGACAGGGTGTGCGTGTTTGATCACAATGATTATTTGTGGTGGTCAACTGATTAAAGATGTAATGGTGCTATTCAATGAATTGATGAATTTCAGTCATGACATGTGTAAGTAGCGATGGTCATCAACCAACTAGCATCTCGAAAATTACAACGGCAAACAACCCTTTAGTCACGTCACTCTGACCACTGGATCAAAATGTCCGCTGAATCAAAACTTCCTTTGATCACAATGATTATATGTGGTGGTCGACTGATTAAAGATGTAATTGTACCATCCAATGAATTGATGAATTTTAGTCATGACATGTGGAAGTAGCGATGGTCTAATGACCATCGCTACTTGTATACCATAGTTGGTTGATACCAACTAGCATCTCGAAAATTACAACGGCAAACAACCCTTTAGTCACGTCACTCTGACCACTGGATCAAAATGTCCGCTGAATCAAAACTTCCTTTGATCACAATGATTATTTGTGGTGGTCGACTGATTAAGGATGTAATGGTGGCATCCAATGAATTGATGAATTTAAGTCATGGCATGTGGAAGTAGCAAGGGTCATCGACCACCTAGCATCTCAAAAATTACAAACAATTAGCCCTTTAGTTACGTCACCCTTTGACCATTGGATCAAAATGTCTACTGAATCAAAACTTCCGCTGTATCGAATGGCCACTGTGTCAAAAAGTCTAAGTACAGCATTAGAATGTCTACTGAGTAAAATGTCCGGTGTATCGAAATTTCCACAGTATCATTATGTCCAGTGTCAGATGAGAAGGGTGACAAAAAAACTAAATGGCTTTCGGAGAGAAATGAAAAGCAGTAAAATATAGCAGAATATCTTAAAAAACACATAACTGACGGAAAATAAATTAATCGATACACGAACTTAGTCCAGACGATAAGCTTTAAAAATTGTCACAACCATACTTTAGTAGTTAACGTGGCTTCAATATCAGAAAGGTAGCCACGGACCAAGAAAGTATGCGAAGATGTCTATGCAGTGGAGCCTAAAAATGACCTAACGATGACGATGCTGACTAATAAGTTCTCATGTTAGATCATTGCTATTCAGAAAATGCTAGGTTAAATCACCGACAGTTCGAACCACTTCGCGAATCGAACATCTAAGTTTATTTAATAAGAAACGTCATGCATGAATCTTTTGAAATTATTTAAATACGAATTTTACATCGTGTTTTACTTGTTCATCATTTCATAAAATTCGAAGAACGAAGCAATAAATATGCCGGCTACATTACATTTTTATTACCCCAACATGTAAGAAATGTTACGTGGATTGAAGACGATAACAATACTACTAAATCGCGGAATAGGAATTTTCTCGTTCTCGAGTATCCATCCCTCTCCTCTGAGAAATGGCTGTAATTGCGGCACCTTGCGGGAATACTTTCCCGAAGCCTTTCGTCGTAGATAGCATAAATTGGACCTTTGCAAACTAATTAGCGTCGTAAGAAGTTAATCCAAATTGACGCATTGTATATTTATCCTTGCGTATTTCTTAGCTATCGTTCCTTGGACATTACGGAATTTTGTTTTAGAATTTTTGTATGATGTCCGAAGTTGCAAGTGTTTAATATTTTTGTGAATACTGTTTTTATTATATTATAGTCCACTTTGTTAAACTTGGTGTTATTATTTGTCTGCGAAATTACGATCAATTATAATCGTTTTAAAACCCTTTCTGGTTGAACTACAGTCTCATAATATTTTCATCATCTCTTATTCCGTAATGCGATTTACAAAACATATTTGAGAGTCTCGTACATTAGTCAATCATCTTTTGTACTTTATCTTTCAAAAGTTTTACCTACTTGATTGAACAACACTGGGACTGGGACGAATGTTCTATAATCAAGAAATATTACAAGTAACTTTTGTCTCGTAACTCCTCCGAAAGTTCTAGAGGCTCACAAGACCAGCGAGCGTTGTGGCCGAGATAGAGTATAACTTTATAAATGGCTTTGTATTATCTGACCACCGAACCTATATTTGCTGTATGTACGCCGGTTAGTGCTAGAAGTTATAACGATGAGTTTAACATTCATTTATTTGGTCAATTTGTTAAGTGACGTCGTAGGTGGACATTAGCGGCACCTAACGACTGCGTCGCATGCTACCACCTCTGATGATTATTATTTAGATTGTTCTCACACCATCGCCGTTTTCAGATAATATTACATGAGCTTTTATTTAATTTGGCCCTGTTTTTCTGACTTGTCAAATTAAAATGGAGTTGCAACATTTTGGAGCACTTGTTCTTTACCAATTGATCAGAAATGTTATGTAGGCACTTCAGTCTGCTGACAATGCAATACTTTAATACCCTAGACCTGATATGATGATGGAGTCAGAAGATGATCCATATGCACTTCTAAACAGAATTAGATAAACCCATCATGTCTCGTTTGATTTGTTTGGACAAGCTTTACAGTTTGATACGCTCATAATCGTTATCGCTTGTCTGAAAAATGAAATAAAAAAAATATCATTGTGAATTCGATTTTCGATCCTCCTTACATAAAGTTACATACTATTAAATTATTTATCAAGCATATAGACTCGTTCATAACCAAATGTGTTTCGATTTACAAATGATGCATTTTCATCATTAAAAAAAATATTATCAGTTGAATCTGTCTACATAGGTACTAATGGATTTTTGCTATCTTCACTATATTTGTGTCATCATGAACAAACACAATGAAAAGTAGATATCAGTTTTTTTTAGAATCGTTTTTACTGTACTTATGATTGGTTTCATTTGAATGATGGTGTATTTGTATGGTGTAAGATCTTTAATTTACTGTATACTTGCAAATAAATGATTATGATTATTTGTGAAATTAACTGATTTTAATTTAAAAACATAACTTGACAACTTTGCGCGCCTAAATTTAAATGGAGGATGTGGGAGTGAAATCAGTAAAGCTATAGTTACATGTCTGTCGCATACGAAAGGAAAGGTGGGCCAAGTTTGGCCACTCTTGTGAAAACCGGATGGCCGCTGAAAACGTGGCAGACCTAGAAGATGTCGTGAAGACTTAGACGCACATATAAGTGATTTGCAAAATATCGCTGTTGATAGGAATGACTAGAAGCGCAAAAGGGGAGGCCAACAGTGGGAACTGTATTAGGCGAATAAAAAAAACACAGACTAGATCATGAATATGACAAAGGAACGGGTACTGTTTAATAACTGTATTGTAACGCTCGTATACAGGCAAATAGATTGCTTACCAGCCGCCTACACGACATTTGCGGTAATGCCACCGATGCCTATCGCGCTTGTCAAAGCCGCCTGAGGCCGACTACGCAAAATTCGCATTAACCGTGCCAAATCAAACACAGGTAATGACTGGCTACGTATGGCCCCGCGCTAAGTGAAAATCGTTCTTTCTTTGGTTACAAAACCTGCGTTATTTGTTGCATTAAATTTATGTAGGTATGGTGTTTAAAATATGGGATGCTTGTTAATCATCTTCAATCATCATCAGGTCTTTTTTAGTCTTCACTGCAAGAGCATCATACATATATTAGCCAGAGCAGCCAAAGGATTTGGTCTACAGTCTCAACACTGGGTTTGAAGGGTTGGAGAAGATGCTTGTAACTTGTTCAGTCATGTTATTAAAGCTACAGAAATGCCAAACATCCGCTTTTATCTAAATCAGAGTTTAGATAGTAGTGTTGCTTGTGAGAAGTGATATGGCGAGCGACTCATGGTGTGCCAGTTTGCGCCACGTCTGGCAGTCACATGATGATAACTTCTTGAGAGCCATCTTGAGATGATTGTTGGCATAAATCATTAATTTAATCTTAGATGTTCCTTAATAGCGCTAAGAGCTCCAGTCCATTACTCCATATTAGAGTTCTGCAGTGCCTGAATTACATTCAAAATTTATAAAATAGAATTCTACGAGTTGTTTATGATGCCCTGAATCAACAACATACTTTTATAAGCTTTAATTGAATTAGGTTCGTTTCTGCCTTGTTTTCAAAACATACGTCAATTTAATAACTCGTTTAGTTGCAGGATTGGTCTTTTTTAAAATTCCAAGAATAAATCTTAGTAATAGATTAAATTCAAAAAGTGGGCGCATCCTATTCCGACGCTAAGTCGGTAGACTAGGTCAAGAAGTATACATGAGTCTGAAAGCAAGTGATGCTCCGTCGCATGGTAATATCTAGGCTAGGTTGTCTTCGGCGGGAGTAGTGTCTTGCGGTGTGACTCGTTAAGTCGTCGTTTCCGGGGCACAATGAGAGGCAGGGTGTTATCGACGGGGCGGCGGGTGGTGCGCATGTGCACCGCCGGCGCCCCGGAGTCTCGGGGGTGCCGTACTAACGCCCGAGCGGAGCCCCAACGTTGGCAGTCCACTCGCGAACCTTCAGATAAGCGGACGCAGACCGCCCTAACCCTAGGAGGTACCGCACGCGCTCACTATGATATGTTATGATGTAGGTTAAACTCTGATATTCTCAAGTCTACAAAATGTCTTATAACAAATTCACAAAATATCTAATGCGTCCCTCTCTTGTTCTAGGTCTAAACCGCCTTGGTCCAAACGCCCCGGATAAATTTTGGGTGAGTATTTCAAACGCATTTTTAACCAAAGTGATCGTTTGCGTTCTTTCGCCTTTTTGATTAAAAGACTGCCTTTGTTAAGTTTGTAAAGAACCTCTGTTTAATGTTTGCCCTTTCTTTTGCAACTCGGGTTTTTACCTCACTTTTAATTTCACTTTGCAAGCTTACTATAATCATTTATCACATAATTTAGAAAATAAATTGATGGGTCAGTCGGTTTACATAAGTAATGGAATGGGTTGGTTCTTTTACTGAGCTCCACTAATGGCTACTTAAAAAATAACTGGAAGTACTAGTTCCTAGCGGAGACCGTCGTCGTCGCCGCGGTCGAGACAGCTGGCAGGGACATTTTGAGCGGCACTTGGCCGTTTTTTACATACTTTTTGTGGAGCTGGTCGTCTTTGTGCGACGAACACCTGCCGGCGGCGGCTTCGACCCAGTCATGCTTGTTCTATTCATGCGCGTTCAATCGACTTCGTCCTTCACCTCATTCGCAAACATTTTCGCGACGAAAATCAATCAACTTGATAAGTTTTTATTACGCATTGCCATTACGGCTTATTGCAGTTGACTTCAGTAAAATAGTCCGAATGAGTCGTTAATTAAACGATATCGTCGCCGGTGACGTGCGCTTTTAGCGTTTGGCGTTACTTCCGTCGGTAATGCGGTATACATGACTCAAGTTCAGAAGTAAGAAGTTTTGTCTGAAAGAGGTACAGGAAATTAAGAAAGTTGAGTTCGCAGTGCTGCGATTGTATGGTAGCGCGAATTGGTCGCGAAAGTCAAATGCCGGCGGCACCTGCGGGGGTGTCAGTGACCTCGTTCACCTGCTGCTGACGCGAGTATTAGCATATGCTGAGCTGAACTCGAATATCGCGTATGCCATCTTATGACGTATATTTACATTTTTATAGTAAGCTTTATGTTTTCCTTTAATTGAAAACTTGTCAATTAAAGGAATACACCTAGTCAATAAAAAAAGGAAAACAGGCAATAAAAGCGTAAGCACGCAGAACATAAGCATTATGTTTTAATTATATATTTTTGGAATTTTTAAATCTGAACTGACGTCTTTAAAAAATTATAATCATCATCATGATAAAAATCATTATGTTCGTACCTGAAAAAGGTTTCACTCTGATATGAAATTTTAATTTATTAAAATTATACATTACTATATTTATATATATAAAAAACCATATTGCGGCGATTTTGTTTTCATATATCTGTAATGTATTTTATAAATGTTTATTTAAAGTTCAAATATTGAGCTTCATTAATTGAATCATATAGTGCTGAAACCCTCGAATTCTCATAACTAAATTAAATGGTCGTTATGACAAAAACTCAAGACGTGTAAGAAATAAGGAGTGTATTTATTTTTACACAAAATTGTCCTTATTTGAACACAAAATATGACACTATCAAATTTGATTGGCATTATCCTAGGCGTTTTGCTCTGGTTATATATTAAGTTGATCCGGCCATTGTCCTTTAATGCCATGGAAGGATAATTTATCAGGTGCACGTTCTTCACCTTATTGCTCCACCTACAAAGAATAAACTTTGCGTATCGATCCTGTGACAATAATAAATCTCTCCGGGAAGGCCGTCACGTAGACACGTAACCTATCTGTTACCGGGCTGTCTAGCAAAAATCTGAGTCGTGTATGAAGAAATAGGGAAATCGCTGAAATATTTCTTCTGTTTGGCCATTCTATATGAGCCAGGCTTTTGTTGGTGGTATTGTGTGAAAATAAATACGTTTTTTAAAGACTTGATAAAGTAATGGAGTGGTTTCCTGAAGGGTAAAATACTGCTAATATGTTTATATGAGAATATGCAGTCTTCTATAAATTCTTATTCACTTTTAATTCTGATCATTCCTGAGTAAAGAATCTCAAGATTGATCGTTTATACGTTCTTGCTTGGCATAATCATAATTTATAGCATCTTATGCTCTACTTCTACCTTATAGTATAAAACCTAAACTTCGTTTTTAGGGTTCCGTAGTAAACTAGGAACCCTTATAGTTTCGCCATGTCTGTCTGTCTGTCTGTCCGTGGTTTTACTCAGAGACTATAAGTACTAGAAAGCTTTAATTTGGTATGAGTATGTATATTAATCATGGCAAAAAAGTCGTAGAAAAAAAATCTTGAAAAAAAAATTTTTTTTGGGTAGCTCCCATACAAGTAAAGTGGGGGAGTATTTTTTTTTTCTCTACTTACCCATCGTGTGGGGTATCGTTAAAAAGGTCTTTGAAAAATATTGTGAGGTTGAGAACACCATTTTTCGATTTAGGGATCCGTTTCCGAAATATTTGGTTTTAAAGTGCAAATTTTTGTTAGAGGTACGTGTCCCCCCCCCCCTCTATCTGCTAAACGGTTATATATGGATACGTGAAAAAAATTACAGCAGTAGTATATATACTGAAGTTGAAAGGAAAACTATCAGAGCTGGGTACTAAGTGCAAACTAAAAAGTTATAGGCAACCAACTTGTAAAATGTACTGGAAAATGTAAAATTTCATACAATCTTTATTGTTAGATGTTTTTGGTCGTTAAACTGTGAACTCAAAGTTGTCATTCGCAACTACGGAACCCTATACTGCGCGTGGCCCGACACGCACTTGGCCGGTTTTTTATCGTTTATACTTCTTACGTTGGACCCTTCGATCACATAGCAAACCGACATTTATTTTATCAAAGCGCTTTATATTCTCCTTACAGTAAGGTGAAGTGGAGTAGCAAACAGTCGTTCATTGCCCGTGGTCCGATCGCCGAGTTCTGCTGGTAAATTTTCCGTCAACCATAAAAATTTGTAGTCTTCCAAACTATTTTGTGTCACAAAGAGAAAGATATGTATGTGCACTGAAATACACGAGATTCCCGCATAATAAAGTGAATGCAGGCGACTGCAGCGAGTCGAGTAGTCGCCGCACGAAAACCGCTAAGTTCCCCGTATAACTCTAAAAAGCCGACACGAAATTGTCACGGGGAAATTCACAGGCACGTCATGCTGCAATTATTACAGTCGTGTCGTCGTTATCTTTTCCAACAATATTTGTTTATGATTTTTCCTAAATGTAAGGGTTTCGCTCGTTGAAAAATTCTTATTTACAAATCATATGTGATCGTATAAATCACTTATTTCGCTACATAATTTATACAAGTTTTCTCATAGGGATGGTCAGTGGGAAGAAATTTTATTGACTAGATCGAGCGCGAAGTGTCTTTGTTTCAGCTTGTTCAAAATGTTCTTGATATGTTTATCTAGCTGTTTCTCTCTAAATCCCAAAAAAAATATTATCGAGATATCTATATTAATACTATAACGAGAAAATATTTGATTGTTTGTTTGCATTGAATTGGTTCCGAAACTACTGAACCCATTTTCAAAATTCTTTCATCTCTAGAAAGCTAATTTGCTGCGGGTGACATAGGCTATAATTTACACGGACGCAGTTGCGGGAAAAATTGCTAGTTCATTTTTTTTTGCTAGCCTGTTAAATCCCACTGCTGGGCAAAGGCCTCCTTCTCTGATTATCTGCTAGTACATTAATATTGTAAAATATTTCGTTTTTATTATTTATCATTATATATTGTAATTGACCAGTAAAATAATTTTGGTAATATTCACAGATTTCATACAATGAAAAGACATCAACGAGCTGATCTAACTCTATAACAAATTTCTTCCAAAATGACCAATTTAAATATTTTCATGATAAGATAACTTAGTTAAGTTGTTTTTAAAGAAATTACTTTTCCTATTTTACATAGCTCATTATTATTTTTCTTCTTATTGTTCTTTCGAAAAATTTCTTATCGTAATATTGCTATTTTTCCAACCATGAAAAACTATTGAATATGATTCAATTTTATCTTACTTGGCGGGTAACCGGACTAGTGCCCAGGATTTATTGGGACTCCTGATTTCTATACTCCGTATTCAATACAACATTAAATGTTGCTCTTCAATCCCTCCTAATGGAGCCGGAACAGCCCGAGCAAAGAAACCCGGCCAAAGTCGCCTACTGAGGACGCTGCGCGGTAATTAATTACAAATTTAGAAGGGCTTAACCTAATTGCTTTTATGTTAATTCTGTATCATTGTATGTTCGTTTGTAATCAATTTGCGAGCGGGCGGATCAATAGCGGTATGGCCCGGCCGCCCGGCGCCTGCCTGTATCCTGTTCTCATCGCTGAGGCACTGCCAATCACCAACTGGTTCTAGTCACTTCATCACTACAAAATTATATGTTAAGCCTATAATTTATTACAGGCTGTACTAGGTCTTGGTGCAAAATTATTCCATTTGACTGCTCTCTCACGCGGGGACAAAAGCACAGAAGGAATAATACAATAGTTTTCGCAAAAATATATAAAAAATAATCAAAAAGTTAACGGTGTTATTGTGACTGCTTTGATGTTTCCAATTCAAATAAACCGTATAGGCTCTATGTTTTACTTCACGCGAGAACAAATTGATACATTTAAGATTACGTTAATCAAAAAGCATTGAATAGATGTGCTAGTGGCTTTGTAATTATCGGTAAATATACGCCCGCACCTGAAACCCTTCGCAGTCATGAGTGTTCATTTGCATTAGCAGCGAGAAAGCCGACTCTTAATGATTAATGTTTTTGATGCTGCTGTGCTCTTGGCAGCCTCTCGTCAAGTGAAATATTCCGTGTAAATCCCGCGATATCTCGTATCACAGTTTCTGCGCCTAACGAAAACGGCGGTTCCACGAATGAGATTTACATAATCCCTGCTTTGACGCTAACTTGACCAATTTCGAAGACAAACAATCTTTTAATAGATTTAAAAGAACTTTTGCGATGTGCTTTCAAGAATTATTAGAGTTATCGAAGTCAGTGGTAGTCTTTAGGGTTCCGTTGTAAATATGTAGCCCTTTTTTTCGCCATGTTCGTATGTTTGTCCGCGGCTTAGCACGGAGTAGTACTAGAAAGCTGTAATTTGACATAGGTTACGCTTACACATGGTCAAATGAAAATTAAGAAATAAATATGGATCCTCCCATATATGTGAGGAATCATATATGCTACCAAAATGCAATTTTTTGTTGAAGTCAAGTTTTAGATACGTGATTAAATTCAGGGCAGTAAAGGAAAACTATCACAGTAACATGCAGTTTACAAGTCAGAGTTATAGTCGACTTATAAAATGACATGCAGCAACGGAACACCACACTGCGCGTGGACCGACACGCACTTGATCCGTTTTTCTAAAGTAATGTTTAGGGAAAATCTAATTATAAAGTTGGTTCTTCGACCGGATCTGGATATTACAGGGAAGATTGAACAAAGGAATGTTTTAAATATGTATTAAATAAAATTAAAAATAGACTATGAATCTTTATGAATTGTTTGCACGAGTTATTCCGTGAAAATGATTGTTGATATATTGGGCAAGATTTTTTTTGGTAGAAAATTTTCTCGTAAATTGAATGAAACACTAATGATAGCTTTTGCTTCAGAAGCCACGATGAAGCGAGACGCATACGGAGACGACGGACCCTCGCACAAGAGGCAGAGGCACACTGATGATGAAGTCACTTTCCTTATACCCAGCAAGGTGAGTCTGCTATATATCAAATTACCTACGTAGGATAGAACCTACCTAATATAATTTCATAGAGATCAAGATAATTTTTACTTACGCGATTCACTCTTGGCCGTTGTTTCTTCTTCCCTTTAACCATTCCCCACTATTACGTGGGATCAACTCTGCATTTTAGTCTAAAGTACTCCAATCTTTTGCAGGTGATACAACTAAAAAACCTTTTTTTACTCATGTCCTCTTAATTTCGGTCGTAAAAGTCCGTTACGTGATTTTCTTCCCTTCTCATAACGTGGCCAAATCAACCAATGTAAATTATATTATGTATAAAATAAATTATATTCATTGATGTGATTAATGAATAAAAATAAATCAAATACCAAGTGAAGTATTTTAATCACTATCACTACATTTTATGGGTTTACAGACTGATTCTGAAACAAAGTCCTTCGCCACGTCGAACTATTGGTCTGTTCCCGAAAAACAAAACAAAAATAGATACCTAGTCATTCATAAGGAAAGTTTCCAAGTATAATACATACCTGGGCGCAGTCAGGGAGTGCTGCTAGTGTCATAGTTCATATTTATCTTTTGTCTGTGGTTATAGATCGACATATTCTTGCCCTCTTAAATATTTGAACCCGATGCGACAGTAAACCAGATTTTAGGGTCCATCAAACGCTTGGACTAAAATCCGGGGGTTGTAAAATTGATAGTTATTGCGGGCTGCCCCACATATCGGTCAAACGAGAGACGAACCCTAACATATATCTATAGTAAATATATATTTTAAGAATGTCATACTAGACATGCCACAAAGTATTTAATCGCCTTTGAGTCGTTCTATTTATAGCTATGTAGATGATTTTATTATATTTTCCAACACATTTCTTAGACACTAAAAATAAGATCTTTGTGATTGGAAATAGGCATCGGAGCAGGTGTCTCTAGACTAGGGTTCACCTTTACTTTATTATGGTTCCGTACCCAAAAGTTCTTCTTGCTCGAAAGTATAATGTTGTATAAATAATGGTACCCTGGATGGAACCTTCGTTTTTGTTTTTCTTGGACTATCCGTCCGAAGTTTGATTGTTTAAATGTGGTTTAAAATAAAAACTTACTACGTATTCAATACAAAGGCCGCACAAAATAGGTTTGCGGTTCGCCATTTGGTGACCTCTGCTCTAGATGATTCAAATATTTCGGGTACTCACTCATGTATGGATGAGCTTTTGCTCCTTTCATTTGTTTTTTGATCACACGCATAAAAAAGGTGATTGTTGACAGGTGGCTGGTTCGATCATCGGGAAGGGCGGTACCAATATATCAAAGCTGAGACAGCAGGTCAGTATGACTATGTATATCATCGGGCACATGCTCTCATCATCAGTACACACTACTTATGTTTGACTAGACTAGTCCCATTTTCAATTAATATAAGAGAAATAGATTCCATTGTATCCATATTAATAATTATTATTACTTACACATCTAATCTACAGGTAGTAAGCGTATCTTCATTGTTTTTTTCAACGGTTAAGTACACATAGAATTTATTACACGGTACTTAGTAATTTATTTATATCAGTAACTTTAAATTAAAAAATATTTACCTTTGCTTAAAATGTCTCTAACGTCTTTTACTTCAGGTACCAAACATATGTATACTTTGTACTGCTGCGAACCTCTTTCGAGATCGATTAAATAGAATGATACCGACCAGACCCTTGACTTCTGCGTCCTATGCTGATGTTCTTCAACATCGCCTATCTCGTAGAAATGTAACGAAAATTTCAAGATTTTGAAAAAAGAAAGAAGAAATTGTGATTTCGGTGGTCACTCAAGCCCGGCCCAGGCGCATCGCGCCAGCGGCGAGTCCGTAGGCTGTAGACAGAATAACCCCCCGGCAGCCAGTTACAGGTCCTTAGCGCCCCCGAGACGCCTTGTGCTCGTAGCGCGACGCGCCGCGCGCCCCCACACACGCCATGCTCACTTGATCGCTCTCAACACTCGCTACCAGTGGTCGCAGACCAGTTAACTGCCCTATGAATTACTAGGCCTCCCATTTTATAGCAGTAGAAATAATGTGATTACATAAGTGTAAACATGGAAAAAATCTTAAGGGATATAAAATCAGCTAATCCAGACACTGGGTAGTTAATGATCTTGTCTACCTCTTGAGTATTGAGAGCGGTTTTTGGTCTGTGGCGAGTGTTGGAGGCGCGTGGCGCGCCGCTACAGCGTGTCTTGGTTGCCGGTCCCGCCCCGCCGGACGCCGCCGCCCCGCCCGCCGCCCCGCCACGCAGTACAAAGCCTCTATAACAGTCCCAGATTGCCCCGGCCCCGAACGGTAAACTATATCGCCAACATCTACTCTCAATTAAGCCCGAGTCGAGCTCTTTTATACTCTGTCAACAGTCAGGAGTCGGATCGTGTTTGAACTGTGATCAATCCGGCGTTAGGCGCTTCATCCCGTGTAACGAACCACATCACGACACTCCGCAGCTCGCTGCACCCTCGCACCGGACGTACTTTCATTCTGGACCTCAGTGTCGTCACCCCGCTCATTAGTCGCTAAGAACTGCTCCCTCAGGACTGTATCCTCTCTCTCCAGTTTTGTCCACACTGGACGCCTCACTCTAATCTTTTTAAAGTTCTACGACATCACTTTTCATCTAATCATGCTTTAAGTACAGTCCGGCAAACAGACCTCCCTGACCGTTGATTTTTTTATCGTTACTTATTAATATTGTGTTGTGATTTTTATCCATATCTTTCCTCTCGGCACGTGAGCTAAGACATTAATTATTTTTCAGTGTACTGTCGATAATGGCGCAGGATATCGATTCCATATTGGATATCGTCAAAGAGATCCTGCCCAATTTGGCTGATGTAAGTATTACTTCAAATACCAAACATAATTAAAACACATATTAGCAATAATAATATCATTTGAATTAAACGTGCCTAATTTTTGCTAGCCAATGGCATCGCATGGACCCAAAGGCAACAGTGACGATCTCGACGTTCGTCTATTGATCCACCAGAGCCGAGCGGGCTGCGTGATCGGCAAGGGAGGCGCGAAGATCAAGGAACTTCGAGATGTAAGCCAATTACAAATACCTTTGCAATAGTTTTGTTTGATATTACAGCTTAAGGTAAAACCGAGCGTAATTTCAAGGTGGGCGAGCAGATGGGAGAGCTTTAACACGTTAATAGTCATCTGCCCGGCGCATACAGTTATTCGAAAAGGATTTTTTATCGCGAAGGTATTCGGCCACGTGGTGCGTCGGATGCGCGCAGCAGATGCGGGAACATCTGCCGCCGCCGCGAGACGCTACCTTTTTATCGGCGACTCGCCTATTTTTATAAAGTTTCCTTTTAAACTGTAGCAGCCTTCGTTTGGCCAGGGTCTAATATAAAATGGTTCAAGTACAAGTATCGCCATGTTTGTGCTTATTATGATTTACCCTTGCTATAAAGTGTATCTTGTGTTTTTAGATTAACAGGAAACATCTTTTTTAGAAGCCTCTTTTCCAGAAACAGTAATTATCGGAAATAAACAAGAAAATTAGGAGATACGAAAATAAACCTGGAGATATCTTGGGTATCAGAAAATTCGGGGTAGTACGAATTATAAATAGATCGATGTTCATTATGATAAATATAAGTACAGTAAAGCTATGATGGAGAACAACAAACAAGTTAAGCGCATAACTAGGGAGTGCATCCCGCCCGCATCCTGCGGATCAATTACCTCCGCCCAGCGCGGAGCAAGTTTTAAAACGTCTGCAACTTGGTAATCTGCGGTGTTGCCTTTCAAAACGAGAGTTAGTTGCCGCTGTTTGTGCGGGGATTCCAATAAGCGGGCTTTTACAAAATCAACGTCAATATCAAACTTGTTAAAACAAGGACTGAAGGCGCCCCGCGACTCTGCTATTTAATTATATTTCTACGTTGGATTTAAGATCATTATATTTAATGGCGACCTCCGTGGCGCAGTGTTCAAGTTGGCCTGCGACTCAAGTGGTGCCGGGTTCGATTGCCGGACAAGTCATGATGGGATAATAATCTTTTACAGATTGGCCTGCGTCTTGGATGTTTATCTACATACGAGTAGAGTGTCTAGTATAAAATATAGTATTTTTGAGTTAGTATCCTACTACACAAGTTCACCACTTACTGTGGCGCTAGCTCAATAATAATATGTGTGATTTATTTTTCCCTTGCTAAGTTATAAATTTATTTGTATACTATACTATATTCTCACATTTTATGAATACTTATTAGGGTTCAGCTACGATTCTTAGGCGATTTTTCTATTTGGAAACGCATTCGGCACACAAAACGTAATTACGTTTGTGTTATATTTCTTTTAAAACGAGACGTAATTTGTGGAAGACAGGGAAATGTCAGTCTGAAAACACAAGTTGCCACGCGAATTGGGCTTATACCTAAGTTAATAATATTTAGGGTTATTTTTTCAACCTACCGTGGTGTACGTGATACCGTCTCTACATAACTATCGAATCGTCTACAGACTGGCATCTAGTTACTAGTCTAATTAGCCTTACGTGTTTCTAAGGAGAGTTCAATGATACTAGACGTTAATTCTCTAAAAGCGGAGTTCTAAAGTATCAACACGAGAGCTGCAGACGTCATGACGCTTTACGGTTAATACCGAGTATACCTGTTTTATTGTGTTCAAGATCTCTATTCTTTGTGGTTAATAAGCTAATAGCATACTATTGATTCTACAGGAATAGGTGACTAAAGATGACGATTGCAACGCATTTAAACTTTTAGCAAATTATGACATCCAATATCTACACTCCAAAGTTTACTTTCGATGAGAATGCAATTAGATACATCTTCAGTTTGTGTTGTTTGAATACTTAAAACCAAACTATTATATTTTCTTTAATAAATAATATATTGAGAGTTCCAAACAAGTTTTGCTGTGCGTATAAAAAATCATTTTATGAAAGATTCTTTGTCTACACACACACTGTCTTCGCGATGCCTTGCAAAAAGCCATCGTGCATCAGAAATCGCGAGCGTCTTCAATCGCCTCTACCTGAAGATGCCTCGAGTTTTTATGATATACCTTCTGCCATCGATCAGCTGTTCGCGAATCCTTTGTTCGCTGCCACATAAAGGAAATAAATATATCGAGTCAATGGCCGTTAGTTACCTGGTACGGGCACAATGGGCGCATCGAATTCTTTTAACATTGTTGTAGTTTACCAAAGACTTTCGTATGTGAAAGTCCTCTGCGCACTGCCAAGCCAAAACTATTACGTTTAGGCTGGCGCTGAAAGTAACCCTCCTCAATTTTGGAGTTAGTGAAAAAATCTATTGTCGTGACGTCCCGTTCGTGAGCGTCGGCCATTATTGTACACGGGTCTGAACCTGCTCTAATAATAATGAGTGCCGCTTTCGTTTATGTCAAGAATATTACAAGAAGTATTCTCCTAGTATTATCACTTTGATGAACGTGCATATGCCTTCAACGTTAATTCTTGACTAAAAAGCGAAATAGTTGTTTGCAACAGCGAAACAAAAAATATTTTCTTTACACTACGACTTGAGGGATTTAGCTCTGACGTAAAATAGGTGTAAGTGTAAAGTGTAGCACACGCGGCGGCGCGTGCGGCAGCTGCGGCGCGGGCGGCGGCAGGTGCGCGCGCAGCCGCCGGAAGGCCGCACAAAAAGCGCGCGCGCACCTGGGCTTCACCTACCTACCTACTTGCACAATGCGCGAGGGCCCACTCTTACTTAAATAGAAATTCGGAACATATGGCTTCGTCTTTAATCGCCCGTCTCCAGTCACCTGCGGGCCAGGTAGATCGTCCCTCCGCGTCCTTTTTTAAGTATGCCCAAAATAATATATACCTTTTAGAATTTAGACCTATAAAGCATCTAGCATTATGGTCTAAAGGTATATATCATCTATATGCTAGCACAGAATACATAATAGTACAAGTAATGCTAGTCTACTGTTATGTTATCTGTGGCTTTATTTTAGTCTTGTGAACTAGAGTAAATTATTATTGAAAGAAAGATGGAGACCAAAAATATTCTATTAGTTAGACGTCAACCCTATTCGTAAATGGGTGTGGTAGTTGAATCAAAATAGAGGAACAACGTCGTCATCAACTTGTCTTGATTCGCGAAAGAATTAAACAGAAATAAATTAAACCAAACGGCATACTTGTACAATTTTTGTTGACTTTTTTCTAAAATCGAATCGAAATGTATCCAGTGTAGTACATTTCGATAAAAAAATTATAGGGCAACTTTTGAAGTTCAGTCAAAACAGAGAAGAAAGGTTCTCATCAATTTGTCTTGATTCGCAGAAGAATAAAATACAAATAAGTTTAAACCGAACGGCATACTTTAACATTTTTTTTTGGGTTTTTGTTTATTTTTTCAAAAAGTGCTCGATACATTGTGACAAAAATTTTATGGGACCACCGCTAGAGCATTACCTATCAAACAAAAAAAGAATCACTAAAATCGAGCCATAACTAGCTAAGTAATCACGTAACACAAAATTTAAACCAAACCGAATGCTTTTACAATTTTTTTTGGTTTTTGTAAATTTTTTTCCAAAATTGCTCAATACATTGCGACAAAAATTTCATAGGGCCATCTCTGGAGCATTACCTATCGAACAAAAAAAGAATCACTAAAATCGATCAAAAACTGACTGAGCAATCGCGTAACATAAATACAAAAAAAAAGTATAGACTAATTGAGAACCTCCTCCTTTTTTGAAGTCGGTTAAAAATATTCTATTAGTTAGACTAGTCATTTTTAATGATACGTTAAGTCTTACATATTAGTGGCTAAAAATGTCACAAACTCGACATACATAGATACAATGAATTTTAATTAGTTTCACAAAAATTGGGTCCATAATTCCCTAAGGTATTAGAAATACGCGGTAAACTGCTATCGCGTGCCGAGCTCCGCGTGTCTGTCCACTAGGTTTCACACAGGACTCCGTTTACACCTGAAAAAGTAAACGAATATTCAAATATAATGAATTTACATAAACTACGTTATGTACTTGCACCGAGTGGTTTTTGCGGAGATTCTTCTCAAAATTTAGAAGTTACGGCGTAACTTGGAAAAACTAAACGAAACCCCAACAAGTTAGAAAGTTTATATTTATGTGAAAGTTGAAAAAGGTCGGTGTGGACTGTGGGAACAATGGGAAACGTGTCGCGATGTGCCCGGGGTACAAGGGGTTATCACGTGTGCCGCGGGGTTTCATCCGTCGGAAGCGCGGCGCCGCTCGGTTACGCGCCCACCGCACACGTGACGCGGCCTTTTTGTCACTCCGCATCCACATCCTCGATACATCACGCAAAAAATAGGAAGGGATCATATACTCACAGATTTACCTTACATAAACTAAGACGAGATTGAGGTCTTATTTACTATTTTTGATTAAGGAAGAGTAAAGGGTACCTTGCAATAGATTAAGCAAAATGGTAGTCTAACAACCTTACACAGATTTTTTAGCATTTTCTTTCAATAACTTGTAGAATCTAACTGAGTCACCATACAACCAGAGCCACATAACGGTCTTAGCTGCGGTTAATATTGACGCACGTTTGATACAAAAATCAATCGTACATTCTCAATATATACGTAGGTCGTTTGAATGTCGCACATCGTCATTATGTCATTACGTGGCGTGTACCGATAGAAAAATAAGTGTAATTTGAACGGAGCACACATGTCGTCCGTGTACATGGACATGTCGTAATTAGCGCGGGCGTTGTCGGCACCGGTGACACCGACAATTACCCCGCACGCGAGCTTCCGTTTCCGAGGGCGTAGGGCTTCGCGGTGACGAGCGGCTCCGGCCGCAAGGTGGAAATGGTCAAACCGCCACCTGATTGAAAACCGGCTTGCATCTAGGCTCTATATCTACGGGCTGCGGCTTTGTGGGAAGGGCTAAAACAAGGAAACTGTTTTAATAGTACATTGTGTAGCAAGGGCGGGATAGAAGACATTACGTCAAACGAGCGACTACTAACAAGCACGAGGCGAAGCCGAGTGCTTTTAGTAGTCCGAGTTTGTAATGTCTAATACCGGCCGTGATACACACAATGTTTTTCATCTCACCGAGTAAATAGTAGAGTAAAAAAAATATTTTTCATATTATATTGGTTGAAATTGTATAGTATGAATATTCTATATAGTTTACCTTGAAAATTAATATTTATGCGTCTGCAAGCTGGCTGATTATATTATCTATATCAACATTATTGACCATGTATTCATTTATCATAGGGAATGTATTTCATGCAAATTAATGAAAATTATGATTACTTATAAATATTATGCCTAAAAATAAATAGCGGCAAACAGTAAACAGAAAATGCATAAGAGGATTACACAATTTACACAGATAACGAAAATGTTTTATCCAAAAAGTGGAAGTCAAAGATCGATGAATACAAACAGCCAGCCACGCACGGCCATTAATAATTCCAAATTTGAATTAAGGACAAAAATCTCGCAGAATAAATAGTTCAAATGTTTTTTTCATCGGGTTCACTGGCAATTCCAAATTTGAATATTCGACTAGAAAACTTTTTGGATGTAGAAGATTTGACGCTTGTGCATGGTATAGTGCACATTTAAATTTAAAAAAATACTTTATGCGCTCTCGGGCTTTATGGAATTTGTATGAAATCTTATAGCCCGCGGTCGTAATAGCGACCATCCAGCCCACTTTGCTTGCATTTAATGACACTGTTTAAGGGTAGGTGAGATGAAAAAGTTATTTTGTCGTAAAAGCAGAAGTTTCTAAGTTCAGGTTTCATAAATAGTTAAAAATGTCTCAAAAATTAGACGATTACTAAAATATCCCTTCGTGTAATAGCTAAGAAAAAACTATTGTATATCAAATACCGCGAAGAAACTTGTCTTACCCTCTTTAAAAAGGTTACACTAGCGTTTCAGACTCGAGTGTCACGCCGCGAACAACAGACGAGGGTTGCGGCGAGTCACTCGGGTACTAGGAGTCGCGCGTGAAATGGATTCTGTTTGTAGTTTGCATAGGGTTTCCACTCGGCGACAGATGGTAGCGCAACTCCCAGGTTGTGTGGCGTAGGCGTGTCGCGGAGCCGTACAAGTGCAGGGCGGGCGGGGGGTGCGCGGCGCGGGGCCGGAGGCGGGCAGGTGATGCAGCGCGCTCGCTGCCTCACTCAGTTCACAACCACCCGGGGGATGAACGCTCCCGCCGTGCCTTCCTCGGTAGCGGCCTCGAACATTTATTATTTCGTGTCGTGCTCTACTTTTAATACTTAGAAATTTAATTTACTCAAGTTATAAATAAACTTTTTTATCCATTTTTAAGTTTTGTGACGAAACATATTATTCGGTTCTGTGTTAATTTATTTGGATGAATCTGTGTGGTGTCCCAAATGGGCAATATGTTGTCGAGTCAGTGTCCTCGTCGGTCTGTGGCCGGCCAGTTGTTTGTGCGTGTCGGCGCGACACGTGCGCCGGTCGATCCGCGGGCGCAGGCGCGCTGTCCACTGCGCGCTGTCAAACGTCACCGCCGATGAACGCCCTACGGCACGGAGCCTACTCACCGCTGTTTGCTATCTCCTGACCGTATTTCCGTCGGCGCTCGTAGACACCGCCATGAAGTTATCTAATAGCGGTAAATGTACAGCAGGACTAGTGAAAACTGAAAATACTAGATTTTTTTATTTTATTTTTTATGTTATAAGTATTAATGATATAACAAGATTTTTCCTGAAATTAGTGCAGTCAGAGTTAATGGTTAATATAAATAAAATAATTTGAATTAGGATGCTCTGGACAAAATTAAGAAAAGAAGAAGAAATAATATATTTATCAAGTTACATACATGCGAGAATTGCGTATTTTACCATTTTTTTTTGCAATTGTTGTATTACTAGAGTTCATTTAAATTCGTTCTTTGTAACCACATTACAATATGTGTCAATTAATTTACAATTTTTAATACAGTACTGTATTTCAACCCAAATTAAGCAATCTGTACCGTTCATGACATTTTGTACGACACTACAAAAAGAATATCATCATCATCATTAGGCCGGTTTTAGTCTCCACTGCTGGAGCATGACCCTCTCTGTATTACCAGAGCCATATATTAACCATAGCAGTCAGATTAAGTGGCCTACACTCTCCACGCTGGCCAGACGGGTTAGAGAGGTCTGTAAAAAAAGAAAATAAAGAAAAATAAAGAACCACACAGTAGGCGACCAATTCTGTTGAAAAGAGTTTCTTATGACTTTCTTCTCTGCAGTGGTCTGTTCCGAACCGCTAGTAGTCTAAAAAAAAAGATAAAACTAATGTATAATAAAATAAAATAAAAAAATCATTTATTTCCATACTTTAGATACTGTACCTAAAATTAATTTAGGTACAATTAAAAGGAATAATTGATACATGAGAAAATTAGAATTAAATAAAATGTGAATTGACTTGAAAAAGACAAGAATGCCTATTGTCTAAATAAATCTTAGTAGAGTTAGTGTAGTGCTGATCAGAGTGTGCGTGATTGCAGAGGACCGGCGCGAAGCTGAAGATCTTCTCGAACACGGCGCCGCAGAGCTCGGAGCGCGTGGTGCAGTTGGTGGGCAACGCCGACGCCGTGGCGGCCGGCGTGCGCGAGGTGCTCGAGCTCATCCGGCAGGTGACTATTACCATCATCATCTCAGATGCAAGCAAAACATTCTATATATACTGAGATAGACGTGCCATACTCCCAAGTAACAGACATTCAAAAGCAATCGTGTCACGTAACGTGGACGGCGTTTTTACGGTACAGATTTTAGCTAAGCGCAACGGGGTTAATTAGCTCCCAGCCAGCTAGCATACAACTTTTCGATTTTGCATATTAAAAATAATAATAAAAAATACGACGTTCAAAAAGATACATTTATCCAATTTGGAATAGAAGAGATATCAAAGATTTTTATTCTTTGATATCTCTTCTATTCCAAATTGGTACTCTCCCTTTGACGCTTCAGAATTTGGTACGTACGACTCCGTCTCCCTCAGTTTATATTGAAGTCTTTGGCCACAAGAGGTCCACTTTTTTTCGTATGTGTCAACACTGGTGTCAGATTTTTCAAGCTGCCTAAAGACATCTGACCATAGCTTAACGAGTGCTATTATTGATTACAGCTAGGACCATCGGCTTTACGTGCCTTTCGAAGTGCAGAGGAGCTTTAGATTTTTTATGCCACTTGCGGTCACTCATCCAAGTAGGGACTGCGCCAGCGGTTGCTTAACATGCTGAACCGCTAATAATGCTCACGCCCACTAGGCCATCGGGCTCTTGAAATCCACTGCTGGACATAGACCTCGCCCAAGGATTTACTTTAACATTGCCAATGGCAATGTTAAAGGATAGTATGGCATGGCATAGTATGGCAATTTGCCATACTATGCTTGGAAGAGCGTTGGTGAGCGCAGTTTGGTTTAGCCTTATTTTGGATCCGACGCCCAACCAAACCGTTTGTAAGTGAGGGAAAGTAGGACTTTTTTGGACTTGGGGAACGGTATAAAGGTATTATTTGGCATGCTACTTGCTCAGATGGATTGGGGATGAGAACCTAAAGATACCTGCAACCGCCGAACAGGCAGTAATACCCTTGACCATGTAATTTATCAAAGATTATCACTGCAACGAAAGTAAAGCATAAAATAAAAACACTTCGAAATTGTCACAAAATATCACTAACATTCAACAACATTTCTGGTTAGGCCTAGATATCCGTAATCATGGTGACTCACGTGCGAAATGTTACGTTCCAGGTGCCGATCAAGGGCGCTATCCAGAACTACGATCCGCACAACTACGATGATTTCTACGCGGACGAGTACGGCGGCTTTGGCAGCGGCGGAGGTGGACGTGGGGGCGCTCGCGGGGGCCCGGGCGGCGGGCCCCGCCAGCCCGCGCGCCCCCCCATGGGGCCCTCGCGCGGGCCCGGCCCGCGGGGACCCATGTCGCGCGGCCCGCCGGGAGGACCACCTGGAGGTAAGTTATTTTCATTTTTTTTATCTACAACCAAGCTGTTAATCCTCTCGAAACAACATTAAAACGATCAGTGTCATAGTAACCATAATATTCAAATGAATGTTATAATTCGTATTCAATTTCATTATACAAGATCGCGGTCCGTTCTTTATTTATGGTATCATTATTATTTTAAATAAAAAAACAATGTGCACGCGCGTTTTACTGCCACAGCTACTTAGTTAAAATATAACTGAATGGCTGGATAAGAAATAAATTCACTTCGTATCACGCTCTTTTTGATTGATATTACAGTACAGCAGATAAAACAATAAACGAAGAGAACTATGACGATAGCTATTGTTTATATGTAATTAAATGTGACGTGGTACACCCCGCCATCTGGGCACTACTCTGGTAGACGTCCCGGCTGACGGACGGTCGTGCGCAGCTGTCAAAGCAATGTTATTATTTCATCTCCTCGTAAACACCCCAAGTCAAGACGTAACATTGGCGAAAAACTTCTATTGTCTTGTTTAGTGCCCAGTAATGCGAAATTACTATTGCAAAAAAAATTAAAATTTGTGTAGTACCTTATTTATTAAATAAAGAAAATAAGAAATGGTGAAAAAATTCCACGCGGGCAGGATTCACCATTTCTTATTTTCTTTATTTAATAAATAAGGTAAAATAGCATTGTGAATGCAAAATAAAATCCCATATAAAAAAAATTTTATTGTAAAAAATCGAGAAAACAATACGAAAAGGATGTTGGCCTAAGCTTTTTCAATCATATGTTCCAGGCCCGCGTAGTTTCGGCGGCAACGACTTCGGCGGCCCGCCGCCCCGCGGCAACTTCGGCGGGCCCCCGCGCGGCAGCTTCGGCGGCGGCGGCAGCTTCGGCGGCAACTACAGCGCCGGCGGGTTCTCCAACAACGGCGGGCAGGACACCTCCACGCAAGTCACCATCCCCAAAGACGTAAGAACATTTTTCATGCACTGGCAATGAATATATAAACTACGCGAAAAGAATCGACACTTAAGGCGCTCTTATAGTAACACTAGCGCCACCCAGCTATTAAATTCCTTAAATCATAAATTGTATCGAATTTTAAAAATCTAACAAGTACAAAACTATTTAATTACTCATAGCATTTTTTGTATATTACAAGTTATTTACTAGTGCCATATGTGAAGAGTAAAACAGGTTAACGCCAAAAGTGGCCACTTTTGGCATTAACCTGTTTTTCTCTTATTTTATCAAACGAATATTAGTGAAAATGAATACAAAAATACTACAAGTAATTTACTGGTTATGTACTTGTAAAATTTTTAAAATTCGATATAATTTAGGATTAAAAGAATTAATTGCTGGGTGGCGCTAGTGTTACTATAGGAGCGCCTTAACTCGTCACTAGACAGTAAACCAAACAATAGAATTTCTATTGTTATGACGTCTATAGGCGTCTACTGTCCGCCAATGCGTTAACCAGTGTGCTCGTAAAATTGCTTTCTTTTCTTCACTTTCACAGTTATTGACTTTAAAAATAAACATATAGGGATATTTACCATGACCAGCAGCGGACCGCGAAAAGCTGACTATGATAATGATTGTGGTTTCTTTGAGTGTTCGTTATTTCGATCCAGTTATATGGACCATATCACGAAGTAATGAAGAATATCGAACACTCAAAGAAACCACAATAATCACGGCAAATATCCCGACATATGTATTTAATTCAATGTAAAAAAAATGCTTGTCCTTAATCACAACACTGCTGCACTTTGCTTTATAAAAGCATTCAAATGTCTTTTCAAATACTAAACATTAATTGGTAACATTGTATCGTTTTTCATTTTGCAAAGGAGCTATCTAATTAGATATTATTAGATAGCTCCTTACATGTTTTGTTTACAAAAGCCAACCACCACGGCACAATGTTTCAAAAAATTTATGCATGTGTATGAAGTAATCATATATACAATATAACAAGCGTTTTCTCTTTAGAACCCTGATAGTACTGTTTCAATGTTTGATAAACGATATTATCTCTTATAAACCTTACAGTAGAGAGCACAATTCTGTGCAAATAAAACTGTGTTTTTCCTTTGTCCTAAATGGCATTTTTAATTTCCAGCTGGCGGGCGCGATAATCGGCAAGGCGGGTTCGCGCATTCGCAAGATCCGCGCCGAGTCGGGCGCCGGCATCGAGATCGCCGAGCCGCTGGCCGGCTCCAGCGACCGCATCATCACCATCACCGGCACGCCCGCGCGCATCCAGAAGGCGCAGTACCTGCTGCAGCAGAGGTACCCGCTCTTTGTCTCTCTCTCTCTCTTCACACACTACTCATATAAGATGAGCAACAGAGCAGGAAATCTGACGTTTGCTCGCGCGCTACTAGAGACACATGTGGCAACCTGTCCTGACCTTTTCAACACATGTCATACGAAACTAGCCTGTGGAGAGCATTTTCTTAAGACACTCGAAAATAAACTTTAACACTATTGCCATAAAGTGCAATCATGCTGACAAGACAAAAATGCTCGCGCGGTCTCGGGGCCAAGCGAGCTGAAACATGTATTCACTTTATAGACATGGTTTTCAGGTTTATTTTGAGTCTTAAAAATATGCTCACCGCTGCTCAGCGGTCGGTCTGCGCTGACCCTAAGGGGGCGGTACCGTTTATCGAGGTTTTGGGCTTAAATACACATTTTCTAGTTACTTGTGATATAGGTTATTCAAAATTATGCTTATTTACCGATACCATATCACAACACATTGCCGGCATTTTAAGTTTACTAGCCGGGCGCGGATTGACCCGAGGTATAATTATTACTATCGTCTCTAGTAGCGACATTCTGTGCTCTGTGCAATATGCTGTCATTTGATTGGTTTCAATCATTATCCAAAGAATATAAGACTTAACGTTTCAGTGCTGCCACCTGGTAAAACCATTGAATGCAAGCGACGTTTGTGGCCCATGAAAGATTAAACCCTTATAGGGCCACACACATTGCTTGTTATGTGCGCTTGCCCTAGAAGGTGCTCATGCCTTCTGATCTAATGTCCTACATTGAGATGAGTCACATCGATTTGAATGCTATGCATAGATATTATACCTTACCTTCGAAATGGATTAATTGTTAATGTATGAGGCATTATTGTTAGTGTAGATAATTACTATAATACAGCTTGCTCCTCTGCGATGTGATCATGTAACTCTTCTCCATGTTGCCTAACCTTTCAAAAAGAAAGCGGCCTTGATCTGATGTCAAGCCATGTTCAAGCTTAAAATCATTCTCGAGGATATGGATGTACATAATGTTCTGCAAATTTCTGCTTTCATCATATGTACTTGCATCCAATGAATTATCAAATCCCCTCAGTAGTTTCAAAGTTCTTATAGTACGCGTCATATAAAAAGAGCGCTGGAAACAGTGTGTTTGGGCATCTGTTAATGTTGTTTGGGAAAGTACAATAGGCCTATTATTTTATTTTTGAAGTACAATACTATTTCCTATTGCCTATTGTTTTATTTAGTTTATAGAGATATTGATAGTGCCATACACTCCTCATACCACAAAATAGACCAATATTTTTTTATTACATACTAGCTGACCCGGCAAACTTCGTACCGCCTAACAGTCAATGATTAAGTATTCATTACACATATCGAGTTTTCATTGTTTTTAAGATGTATTCTGCTATTCGGGGCGGAGACAAATCCAACGAATCAATAACCATGAAAATTGGTTCAGTAGATCTCCAGTTATAAGTGTTGTGACAAACCCGTCTTTGTTTTATATAAATAGATTCGCAGCTTGATAGCCAGCGCTCTTCTTATATGACGCAACCTGTATCAAGACTTAAATTTTTACTTTGCATTGATTGATGATGTTAATATGAAAAATTAAACTGTGTTTTTAGGATAGGTTTGTTCCAAATACATATTATATGACATTACAAGGATATTATAATAGCTATAAATATATTCTTCTTTATTACAAGCGATATAATATATCGAAAGCAGTTAAACATGTCATGAATAGTAATAAGGTGCATGCTATGCAGTATATTGTACCAGCTAATTTTGTCAATCCGAATTTACATTTTGAAACTTGCCATGAAAGTAACTTTTATCAGTTTACTAATTATTTTATTTTTTTAAACTAAACTAATTTTTATAGTTTCATGATATTGGTATTGGCCATGTTTAATCTATGGTATGTAGCATTGAGCAATCTGCCTATGGAGGTATCTGCGATGGATTAGACAGCCAGTTCATTGGGGAATAGAATTCACAAGGCAACAGCTTGCACTGCTGATCGGCCAAATAACCTCAAACTGCTGTGAACTTCACCATATCTTTGTGAATTAATACTTCTTTCATGTTGGGCCGCGCTACACTAGAATGGCATGGGATGGCACCGGAAGCGACGCGTCATTTCAAAATAACCTTTATATTAAGTACGATAAGATGCATAGCTTGAACGTGGCGAGCCGGCCGGCGGCTTGGCGCGCACTCGCGCGGACTAGACGCCCGCAAGCGTGCAGCCGCCGTTTTGCATCTTATGTCACTAGACATATAGCTTGTTTTGAAATGACGCGTCGCTATCCCATGCCAATTTAAAGTACCGGGGCCCTTAACTACATGAACCTAGTTTCAAAATGTGAATTCCGCTGGTGCATCGGTTTAGGGTCGCCATCTTTGTATAATCATTACTAACACGCATTGTTTTATGCTAGAATGTTTGAAGAGTTCCCTGAGTTGGCCCCAAACAAAAAATAAGATTTAATTGAATGCTAGTTGATCGTTTCACGGCCCCCATTGAAGATCAGGTAAAATAAAACTCCTTGTTAGTAGCTGTCGAGTGTCACTTATCATCATGTTTGGTCTTGATATATTGTTAGTTTATAGTCACTATTAATATTCTTTGAATCATTATCACTGCTATGTAATATACTTATATAATTTATGTAATATTCGATATAATGTATTTTGGGTTTATAGATCAATACAATATTGTACTGTTATATTTGTAGACAATCATCAATTGAACTTTCGCGTAGTGATATGATTTATTGTAATCAGCGCCGTCTTAACTAATTGGAAGCCAGTACTTGATATTTATGCTATAACTAATTAGCTCTTGATTATCGAGTAATAATTAAAAATCCTATTCTATAAAGTACAATAGTTGAATGCCCTGAAGATCTCTGTCCAAAGGGTGCAATGGCACTGGTTATTGATATTCTAACATTTTACTTATTTATTAACTTGGGTTATAATTTCTACTTTCGTCAAAATAAATATCTACGATATATACCAACATTTTGTAATTATTATAAATTATTTTAGTCATGGATAAAATATAGTATTGACGAAAGTAGTTAAAGTTGGAATTACATGTTTAGTTCTGGAAATGTTTTGTGAATAACAAAATGTTCTAGGTGTCCATCAACTAACGGGCGTCGGCTGCGGCGCGTTGTATGGAAGACTAGTGATTTTGTTGTTTTGATTGACTATAACAAGGAATCACTAATCTGCCTACAAAGCGCTCGCTTTCACTTCAGATCAAGACTTCTCACGCTGCTGTCCTGTCTCATCATGTTTTACTAACTCGTGTAACATTTTTATCTTTCTATATCTTTAATTTGAATTTGGGATATTGTTTTGCTGCGCTCTAGCTAAATATTTGCTGTGCACAATTTAACTATCAGATGTATAGCATATGAATACTATAATGGCGTAGCAATTTATTGTTTGACGGCAAAGAGAGATGTTTGCAGGAAATGGACATTCAGCCAACAAAGTTAACCGTAGCATATAATAGTGGCTGAACACAGTTAGAGCGCAGCAAACGTATATTTATTTTTTGTATAGCATAAATGAAAGTAACAGTACAAAATGTAATGAGTGTATTCTTTCCGCAGTGTGCACGAGAGTAACCCCCACCTCGGCCGCGGCAACTTCTGAGTTCTGACGGAGTAGCCCGGGGACGATGTCCGAAAACATTTCACACGAAGCTTTACATTACCACCTCATTTTAACAAACTTTGTACAATATGTAAACGAGGCTCTTGTATTCCACGGAGGCCGCGGAGAGTTTTATTTGATTGTATGAATGTATGAATTCAAAATAGTCAATACACACGTTGATGTCTTACACTCATGTCTACTGGTTATTTAATTATGTTATAATGGATCTGACTTTTTAAACGGCCGTCGCCGTCAATAACGACCCCGCGCCTCCATTTGAATTCAGATTGGGTGTCTGGTAACGTTTAAGGTTGCATTTATCATTATGAATGAATTAAGAGATATTTAACAAAATTGTGTCAATAATTTACTCACAATTTGTTACATCGATGTATTTTTAAGTAAATAGATGATAGAATGGAATAAATAGTTTATTTTGCGAATGTTTGTTTTAATTCCAAATCGTAAAAAATCTTTTCCGTGTATAATACATACAAAGCTCGCATATTTGGCTGACTCGTGGGCCACGGCCACGAGTGCTCGTGGCCTACATCATGCAAGTCGCATGTCGGCTGTTTTCCACTATATTTAGGTGTAAATTTAGTAACAAAAAGAAGAAGTATCGACCTATTGAGCAGCAGCCGAGATGCTATCAAGCGGCGGTCAGTGCTGCTGAGCTGCTATCGAGAAAGGATTACGCCCAGCTACAGTACTACCACTTTTACCTACGCATGTACCTGCGCAGAAGTAAAATTTTTTGGCTGGCACGAAAATATCCGGCCGCTATTGGTCGTTGTGTGTATACGCGCTATGCGGCGTCTCGGCCATCGTACAAGTATATGAGCGAGATAGCACGAGTCGTGTTGTTTTTGGATTTCAAATCCTATGTAGTAGCAATAAGTTGGTTATTTCATTGATGTTATTCAACATCGACAATCTCCAGTCGTCAGATTTTTTTGCCAGTAATGTTTTTTGCGACGAACAAGGTCGCAGGAAGGCGCTGGATGCAGGCCGCTTCCAACCGGTCATTTTGGAAATCATTGGGAGAGGCCTATGTCCTGCAGTGGACTTCTTGCGGCTGAAATGATGATGATGATGATGAATGTTTTAGTAGGATAACTGAATCATGGCTTGCTGACAGTCCAATGTAACTAAAAGGTCCTGGGTTCGATTCCTACCTGGCTTGACTCGCTTGTCCATGTCCATACGGACGGTCCGGCGCGGCAATATGCGTGTGTCCAAGTCCAATAGAGTACGGCGCAGCATAGGTGGTGGTCATTAGAAACGTCACCGTGGGCTGCGTGACGTGGCGACTCCTCCGTCCCGGTGCCCGGGTGGCTCAATAGTGTTGTCGCCGCGGTGGAAACGCGTGAATTTTAAATAATAAACCTGTTATTTACCTTCTTTTTAACATGCATGAGTTTGGAATAATTCCGCACTCTGTTATTAGTCTATCATAATTAATTAAACTGGAAACATTGTTTATTGAATAACCGCCATTGTGATATCACCCCACCTTATGGAGGGGTGTCCCCTCTATTGAATCTACTTTAAAACAGTAACGGATAAAAATCATTCATTCGTGTTTCGTCGGTGATCTTGAGTAGTTGTTATATACAAATTGTCACGTACAAGTCTATCTTGATTAAATAAGGAAATGATGGATAAGTATATACTTTGTATTAGGGATTTAAAATATAATTGTGTTAATTAAACGGTGCTTTGAATATAAACAACTGTATGAAACTTAACTGTGTTATTTATTGAATTATATATGATTGGACGCTAATGTTGTTTCTATATTTTAGTAAACCTTACATCAGAAGTGTGCCGTAATACCTAGCCCAATGCCGCAAAGCCGAACGAGAATGTGAGAAAAGTGGAGCAAGCGAAGGGTCTCAACTAATAACTTCGGTCCTTCGTTAATGAGCAGCGTAGTTTGGATGGTAAAAGTATATAGAAGTCGAGGTGCGCCCAGCGCGCGTCTCCAGTAGTAAGCAAACATGTTTTTTTAAATGCCTGGTGAACGATATTGAAATGTGGATTTATATGGTGGGAATAAATGCTCGTACCTTTAAGTGAGCCGATCGAGTTCGCAATAAAAACAAAAATGTTAAATACAGATAAATGTTGGTACAATTCGCTTAAAATTAAAGCTGGTGGACTATCAAGAAAATTTTGGGTGGCCAATCTTATATTTACTTCAATTAGTAGGCTGCGATTTATTGATTCTCATTTACTCTAACCTATCAATCTTCAACAATAATGATAAAATGAGTCAAACTGTATCTACGGGTCCCATAAATACAAGTGCTAAGTAGTTCAAATATTAAGAGTTTTGTTGTGGCAAACCTAGCAAAAAAAAAAAAAAAAGCTTACATTTAATCAGGAATATGTGGCTTGCAATTCGTATAACAGATATGGCCGTCAAGAAACAGTTTAGTGATTCAAGATTGAAGCTAAAGTTAAAAAAGGATTTTGAGGTTTAATTTATTGTAGACATTACTTCTAATAATATATTATTTTATACATATTGAGTTAAATTGAGTTAAATGAGTATAAAACTGTTAATGCCGTGTGGTTCCTGGCAGAGTGGAGTGGGACAGCTTTGGGTCTTCCCGTGAATGTCGTGGACGCATAGCAGAAGAATAGAAGCATCAAAGATACCTCTCCCGCCCATCTGGCTGGCGTGGAGAGTATGGCCCGAGTACTCGGACTGCTCTAGCTAATGTATGGCTCTGGTGGTGCAGCGAGGGTCATGCTCATATAATGGAGACTGACAGGGACCTGATGATGATGATACTTTTGTTGATATTAGTGGTTGTTCGTTGATGACAAGCCATTTGGCGAACGAATTAGGGCTTAAGTTCCATTTTTTTTATGAAATTCTTTAGTCTTATTAACGGGGCAGAACTTATTTATTTGTTTACTTCCTAGGAAATATCTGGTAACCTTATAGAAACTTTACCGAGGACAAGAACATGATAAACTCCTGTATTGGAAATATTTGATGAATAGTCATGCATATCACAGGATTTGCAATTTTTACGTATAACTTCTGGTTTAAAATTGGACATATACCGCAGCTACTAATAAAACTATTTGTCTTTGTTCACATTAAATACTTTAATCTGAAAATGAGTGGAACATATTAGGTTATAAGTAGACTGGAGTTTCTGAAAAATTGGGATAAAGAATGGTGTTAAGATTTTTAAAAAAGTTTATGATTCGTTCGTAGTTCAAACGACCGTCGGAGAACTGTTTCGGACTCCCAAAAAAAAAAACCAATTCAGGAATGTCGCTTATGCCAGCCGGTCCAATTTTTATAGTTAAACAAGCAAAATAGAAATATTTTTTTTTTAACTGGTAGATTGAGATTCACCACTCATGGGTTCAGTATTTTCAAATCTTTTGTCAATACAAAAAATATGGTTATGGTTGCTATAATAATTGGATAAACACAAAAAAAAAATATGCATAGATTGCAAGGGACAATAAATTAAAAACAAAATGTCGACATGTTGTTTGTCGTTGTGTACAGTTCCATTGTTTCGATTTGATTAGCATTGATGTCGTACCTATTTTATTATTTAGTGGGTTTTTTTACGACTTACGCTGAGATTTCATATACCAGTATTGTTAAAAAAAAAAAATGTGCTACAATAACTGACTACAGATGAACTGTGAGCATTTATCAACAAAACTTAAATTTAATGAATTATGTCACAGTAAAATTTCATATTTTGTACGCGTGTTTGAGTCTGAGTGGTTTTATACCTACGGCGCGACTATTTGGAAACCCAATATAATAATGGTTCAAGTATTTTATCTATCAATCAAGACTGCAGAGCAATGGGAAAATTTGACGGATCGCATTCGTTTCAAAAATAAAGTTTTAAAAATTGAGATCCGGATAAGAAACGTCTATTCGTATTATATATCGAAGAGCTATGGCAGATTTTTAGTTCAGGGCACCAAGTGTCTTAAAAACTCATTGCAACAAAAAAAATCTTATAAACATTTAATACGCTATTCGATATTTAAGTCGTATTTATAATTATCCTGATATATTATTACTCCATCGAGCTTTTTAGTTTTGGTAATAAAGTATTGTTTGGTGCAAAGAGACAAAATACCTAATAATAACATAACCTATAAAACTTCTAAGCATCATATCTAGAAAATCTGGTTTCCTATAAATGTTTTTTTTCACCTTTAGAATTTGCAGTATATGTTCTATAAAACAAGGTATTTTTCATTCAAAGACGCTAACTTTGGTTCTTAACTAAAATGATGTATGGGAAGCTGCCGTATATGTAGTCCCAAAAGTAATACAACTGTATTGGCTAACTAAGGTTCAAATAAAGTTGTTTGCTATATGGATAGCTTTTATGAGACTAATAAAATTAATGAAATAAAAAAAAATTGTTTCTAGACGAACTTTTACAGGTTTTACAACACAATGGTTGACAATTGATAAGAAAGTGGTTAATTCAAGGAAAGTAGATAATTTACGTTTTAAGTAAACGTACAATACGGTTATACACCTAGCAGAAAGCCTTTGATAATAATTCCTTTTAAATAAGTAAAATTATGTTGGTTACAATGAGTGAAATTATATTAGTTGTAACAGATACAGCTGATTGGTTACTTACTGGCGACTGAATTGGAAAATCCTAGTATTTGTTGGATAAAAGAAGTGTAAGTCAGGTTAGGCCGAACTGAGAGAAAAATATACCACTAATGATTTTTGTGAGACTGAATACGACAGGCGAAGGGTAGTCCCAAAAAAAAACATTACATTTGTCAACACGATATCACATTAGGCGTAATCATGACAATTTAAAGATTTTAGGTGTAGATATAATATTAAAATAATATCAAAATAATGGGTTCCTAAAATGATTAAAAAAATGTTTCAAAGACTTTATAAAACCAGATATATTTCTCATAGCTACCCACGAAAACACCCGGATGCGAATTAAATTTTTCTATTATATTTTTGTTTGTTTTTACTAAAAACTATATAAAAAAGAAATTGATTTAGTTAAAACATGTTTCTATTTAAAGGTAAAACAGTATAATAACTCAAAAAAGTTCATTTTTCTCATCGTTCAATATTAACAATTAAGTACCATTAGTAATTATAGAAAATCATTGGTAATTTTTGTTTTAAAATAAACAAACAATGGTAATTAAGAGTTGTGACATGATCAGTCAATACCTGGTATTTTTCATCCATACTCGCGTCGATTAGTGCAAGTGGCCTAAATCGCAGTCAATAGAGGATTGCACGTATTTCTTGTTTCGATAAAGAAAGGTTTCTTTTCACAGTGGCAAGTTTTCAAATTAAGTAGGAAATTGATAAACATGTTTTTAGTAGGCAGTAGCGTGCAGGTTTATGAGCCCTTTCAAGTTACAGAGGTCTTGCAAAGCGATTGCTTCACCCGAAGCGGTACGAAAAGACCACGGTGGCAAAAAAATATCGAACCGTGGTCTGGATAACTGGAATATGTAAGAATTCTTATTCTTGATGGCCTAAGATGTTGTCAGGTATACACTAAATGTCAATTATTTGTTTTTATTTTGAATGTCTGATGCAGTTGCTTCGAACTTGGTTATGCTGCGATGCTTGGACAAATGTTCAGAGTCACAGAATTTATCCTTGTAAAATAAATCTGTGATAAGTGGGTCCGAGTATCGAGGATATCCAGAGTTGGCTTTTGGTGTATCGTCATTCTGCTGACCGTTGATGGAATAGCAGAAGGGACAAGTATTTAAGTTCACAGTATTTATCCTTGTAAAATAAATCTGTGATAAGTTGGGATTTGTAGTGATATGTGACTAGGGTTGGCCAAAGGCATCGCCTAAGGGAAGCTACAAGTCTCAATTGGCATTGGTAACTGGCCGTTGATGGAATAGTTACAAGTGGGCCAGGAATCAATGATATCCGGAGTCGGTTGAGATTTGTAGTGATATGTGACTAGGGTTGGCCAAAGGCATCGCCTAAGGGAAGCTGCAAGTCTCGATTGACGTGAGTAACTGGCCGTTGATGGAATAGTTACGTGGTCCGGGTATCATTGATATCCAAAGTTAGTTCTTTTGGTGTATCCTCATTCTGTTGGCCGTTGATGGAATAGCAGAATGGAGGGCATTTGTTGCAAAAGCAAAATGTATATATTAGTGTTTATTTTAATGTGTGTATTTTGTTCTCAGCAACGCACCAGACAATGACGTGATCCGGGACGGATCCGTAAGCAGGACGGCCGGATGTTGTCGCCGCGGTGGAAACGCGTGAATTTTAAATAATAAACCTGTTATTTACCTTCTTTTTAACATGCATGAGTTTGGAATAATTCCGCACTCTGTTATTAGTCTATCATAATTAATTAAACTGGAAACATTGTTTATTGAATAACCGCCATTGTGATATCACCCCACCTTATGGAGGGGTGTCCCCTCTATTGAATCTACTTTAAAACAGTAACGGATAAAAATCATTCATTCGTGTTTCGTCGGTGATCTTGAGTAGTTGTTATATACAAATTGTCACGTACAAGTCTATCTTGATTAAATAAGGAAATGATGGATAAGTCTATACTTTGTATTAGGGATTTAAAATATAATTGTGTTAATTAAACGGTGCTTTGAATATAAACAACTGTATGAAACTTAACTGTGTTATTTATTGAATTATATATGATTGGACGCTAATGTTGTTTCTATATTTTAGTAAACCTTACAATAGAGTGGGCTACAGTCTATTATATGGACGTAAGTATCATTCTGCTGACATGCATCGTGCGTGTGTGCTAACGTAATAATAATTTGTAAATCTGCAGTAAGTTTCATTTTCAATACATTTGCTAATAATACGGTTCTTATGACATAGAAATTTC
The DNA here is from genome assembly GCA_963082605.1 of Rhodophaea formosa. Taxonomy (NCBI): domain Eukaryota; kingdom Metazoa; phylum Arthropoda; class Insecta; order Lepidoptera; family Pyralidae; genus Rhodophaea; species Rhodophaea formosa. The sequence goes on along the minus strand of OY720220.1, from coordinate 6,460,232 downwards.
TATCGTAATGATGTACCTGATGATTTACGGCACTAGTGCTTTTTACTTTACATCAATCATAACCGCTCAATAGCCCGATGCCACAGATGCAAAATTTAAACTTTTTCATAGAATCCGAGCAAAGAGTTTCAAGTTTAGTATGAAAACTTAGATAAGAAGAAGGTAATCCATCTTGTTTTAGTTTATGGTAATCGCAAATGTATTGAAAAACGTCGTATGATAGGTACTCGTACCTATTATAGTCGACGGTTAATTATAAGCACACGGCTTCGCCTCGTGCCTATAAACACCTCGACTATAATATCCAGCTTACCGTACTTGCATCATAATGTACTATTGTGATATAAACGGCTGCGCTGCGGGCTCATTGTGTTGTTAGCTGTTGTTTTATCCACACGCATCATACTGTGTTGAAAAAGGAAAAAAAAGTTGGCCAAGTGCGAATCGGACTCTTTTGTTTTGGGTTCCGTAAGCATAGATTAGAGTCCAAAAATCACCTACATCTAACCAAAACCACAATCATTTTTCGGAAGCAAAAATTACTTTGGTTTTTCAGAATAACAGTAATTTTTTCGTTTTATGAAACTGTGCTACATCTCAAAAACTACCTACGGACCATATCACGCTCGAATCAATACATAATCGTTAAGTGCTAATTAAGATCTACAGCATTTTTTTTGAATTTTTCATTCTTTTATTTTAGAAGTTACAGGCAGACAGAACTGAGCCATCCGGCTACGGAACCCTAAAAATTACCACCGCTTGATAGCATATGTAACTGAAAGACGAAACAGTAAATTTTGCAAAAAAAAAAGGAATTCTGTGCGTATTTCAAATGCAACATATATATCCCTCTGAAAGTTGGCGATAATGCAAATAATACTTTTTTTTCCTTCCTACGTTATTATATATATATATATATATATATTCGAGTCAGCTACACAGGTACGGTAACGGGTACTTTAAATTTTTCAAAAGTGGCAATGTGCTCTTTTTCGCAAAAATAAGTCATAGCAAAATTGTCAATTTTGAGATTTTGAGTAAAAACATATCCTCTGTGTTACCGTATTAACAAACCTGCATTCTGCCATACACTGCCCTCGTTTAATTTTAATGAAAATTGACATTAAAAAGAAAGGAATCGAGTTGTATTTTTATATGCCTACAGACCACCACAAGCACACATTCTCTGCTCTGTGTAAAAAACAGATTCTGGCTATGTGCATGTGGAGGGAGTGCTCCTTTTTTGATGGCTGTGGGTTGTAATAGTATTGGAGATTTGGAGGTGTCCACACCAGATAGCATGCTTCCTGGTCCCGGCTTGGCCACTTACGCATGCTTATAACTTCCAACAACAGATTAATAAAAATTTATTTGTTTCCTAATTCTTGAGTAATTTTATACAAGGTCAGAATTTAAATTGGTGATGTGTCCAAGGACTCCAAGCCAGAAAGTGCTACCAAATAAAAGTTTGTAAAAAGAAGAATAGGTACCTACCTATACTTATTCGTAGGTACCTACCTATTAAATCTTGGACATACAGTAATGTAGATCTGTCATCTTGTTGAACATCCTTTCACCCTTCTTTTGCGCTCCAGACTCTCTTTAATGAATAAATATTAATTTCATTCTTAAAAAATTTAATTATTTAAGGTAATGATAATATACCTAGCTTTTTTTTATTTTATTTTTTTTTTAAGGTAAGAGACTTAATTTTTTTGCAACTGAATGTGACATGCATAAATAAAATTTAATTTTAAAAGGAATAAACAAAAACACAACATTAAAAACATGACGAAATTTGTATTAAATATTAGATATACATTTCCGATTTACAAAATAACACCAGACTTTCTCACTTTTATTTAGTTTTATTCTGGCTGCTGAATGTATGCTGTAAAATCTCATGAGGCTTTTCTAAAACGAACAAAACATAGAAAAGTGGTATTAACACACCTAAAATAAGAATACAGCTCAGTAAATGGTACCACTTTAATCCAAAGTCTGCTCCTTGTGATGTTAACTGCTTCACTACTACGGCTTCTACAGTATCTTTGTTTTTATTTCCTGGCAAGAGCTGAGTATCTTCTGTTACAGGGTCCAGTAGCTCTGTGTCAGTATATGGAACTACTGCTGGAGCTAACTTACTATTCAAAACAATTGTATTGCAATCAATCTCACAGTCATTATTCCCCTTAATTAATAAACTATGATTTCCTTGTACATTATTTTGGTCTGATACTCCATTTTGGTTACTTATAGGTAAATCTTGAAATAGTGGATTTGTTGGAGGTTCTTTAGAAGTGGAAGGCACGGGATTGATTATATGTGATGGCATAGTTTCTGTCAGAACTGAGAAGGGGGTGACTGGTACCTTAATTGTCCGTCTTGCATATATTTCATTGTCCTTATGTATATGATTTATCCTCTTCAACTCTGAAATCTAATTTTTTTATGTTACAATATGTTTCTTATAGTATAAACATCACACTTCATGTCTTATCAAATGGAGATCACTGAATGATAAGACTTTTTAAATATTGGTATATAACAGATACTTACAGAAGAATGAAATCTTAGAGCGATGGCTTGTAGAGTATCACCTTCTAGGATTTGAGCTTCAATAAAATGTTCAACTGGCTTCATTTTATGTAAATGTATGTCACTATGTCCAACAAAGTCTTCATTTTTACTAGAGCCCATGTTATATGTCACCAGATCATCTCCACTGTGCATTATTCGCGTCCTGTAGCAACAAACATAAATCAGTGATGAGTATTATAATATAACACGTAAACAACAAAGAATCCATATCGCAACTACGTCCTTGCCTAAACCACGCTTACCTTTGTTTCATTTTCAAAAACACATTTAATACTACTTATTTCTAGCATGACCTTATGTATATAAGCAGTCCTCCTATATTTCTATAAAGTTATTTCGATTTTATCGCTAAAAATACTTAAAAACACAGCTGTTAACTTTTATTACAAACAAAAAAGTATGAAGTAAACTGTTGTTGGCGTTTTTGACATGACATTGGCAATTGACACATCACTCACTTCGTTCTTGACAGTCTGTCATTTACACGTTTCTATATACGCAATATTTTTAGAAGAAGCAAAATATCTTTTTTAGGGTTGCGTAGTAAACTAGGAACCCTTATAGTTTCGCCATGTCTGTCTGTCTGTCCTTCTGTCCGCGGTTTTACTCAGAGACTACAACGAGTTAATGAATAAGCGCAAAACCTCTTTGGTGGTGATTGTGCTTATGAATGTACTATGGGGCATGGGCCCGACTCTGCAAGTTCTGCAACTCGACAAAAAAATCTGCTGTTTCATAAAGTTGTCAATACCTACTCGACCAGAATATATGGAATAGCTGTTTTTTTTGTCGAGTTGCAGAGTTAGCCCCATAGTAAAAATTGACAACATGTACTTTACCGGAAGTGATACTTTTAATATATGCAATCGAAAGTACCTTGTGTGTATTTATTTTTTATAAATTTTTGAAAATAGGGCACAAACGTAGGACTTATAAACAAATATCTGTGCTTTATTCCCTGTCATTGTCAATCTGACGTAAAATAATGACATTGACAGGACTTTGACCGTCTGAGTTGCCAGCCTGAGGAAATTTTACCCGGGAGTCTGGAAATTTTCCAAAGGCCTCTCCCAATATGTGAATGATATATAAATATATATCGTATCCTTAGAGTATAAATATTAACTATAGAGCGCGCGTCTACGAGTATGAACCGTAAGCACGGGTATGAACAGCTTCAAAACAGTGCGAACGTCGCGATTAGTCACCCGAGGTCACGCGCACGGATTGTTTCTCCCGCCATTATTTTACGTTTTTTCAATAATTATGGTGAAATGTGCAGTGCCGAGTTGTAAACATGATTCCCGGAAGCAAATTAAAAAGAAGAATGATATTTCTTTTCATCGGTGAGTAATATTTTACCTCTAAAACACTGATTTTATTGTAATTGACTAAGGGGTTAGAGGGTGTTGCGGGAGGCGCGAGGGCGGGTAAACACAGCACATGGTTCCACGTCCCCCGCCTTACTTCTTCCCGCATTAGATTTAGTGTTGTACCACATCGGATCCGAATATTTGTAGTTTTACTCGTATATGTATGTATTACAATTATTATGATAAATATTGATTAATTTTCTATATGCATTTTTATTTTTTGATTCCTTAATGTTAAACAGACGAACTTTGGATGCTTTTTAGGGTTCTGTAGCGGAATGGAAAAAATCAGAAGAAACCTTCGGTTCTTTCACGATATTTATTTTATAATGTAATTGAAATTTGATTTTTTGATACTTTTTATATTGTCGCGTAGCACGCTGAATGACAATGTCAACGTCATGAATTCGAATGAAAAAGAATTCATCTAAAGGGAAATTTCAACATTGACGTCAGAACATCTCTGGCCTAACGGTCTAGGCGTTGGGCTAAGAACCGGAAGACCCCGGTTCGAATCACAGCCCACATTACTCTATTTTGTAAGTTTAAAAGAATTTTCTAGGCTATTCTAGATTAAATAGAAGTGAAAATACAGGACAGAAGATGTGTGAGAGAGAAGGGGATACTTGAAGAAATTTCTAGATTGTCCCAGACCAAATGGAAGGGAAAGAAAGAGAAGGCGACAGAAAATTTATGGTTTGAATTTAGAACATCCATGATGCGATTTTGTTCGCATTCGGGGGGTGTATAAGCAGTACTAGGCGCGGCGTGAGGCCAGTTAGTTGAAAAGTGAAATCCGAAGAAGAAAGAGGGAAGAGAAAAAAAAAAGGAAAAACAGTGAGTAGTAAGTGAAGTGAACAGTGCAGTGATAGTACCGCGCAAGTGACAGTTCTGCGCGAGTGACAGTTTCGTGCAAGTGACAGTTCCGCGTGAGCGACAGTTCTACGCGAGTGACAGTTCTGCGCAAGTGACAGTTCCGCGCAAGTGACAGTTCCGCGCAAGTGACAGTTCCGTGCGAGTGTACAGTGCCGCGTCAGTTCCGCGTGTGAGTGAGTGCTGTGTGTACACGTTTGGCACTTAAATAAAGGCATTTTCATAAGATCGGCCTTTTCTTTCCTATCCCCAACCCACTCTCGTGACAATATTCTTGTTATTTTGTAACCGACTTTAAAAAGAAAGAGGTTTTGTATTCGACTGTATGTTTGTTACCATTTGTTCGGTTTACCTACTAAGTACTTTTGTTTGGATGTTAGGAATATTTTTTTGTTTTAGAAACATGGAAGTGGTAGCCCAATGGAATTCGATGGGAAGATGTCACACGATTGTAGTCTATGGTAGCCGATTGTAGGTACCCGATGGTATCCGATCATGCCTATTGGTACCTAGTGGTGCCTGGCCGTACCCGGTTGGAAACACCCGGGTACACTCCCAGTGGTAATAATAATGATAACGATGAGGTTGACGATGACGATGACGGTGACGGTGACGATGACATGGATGATGACGATGACATGGATGATGACGATGACGGTGAAGGTGACGATAACGAGACGATGACGAGGACGATGACATGAATGATGACGATGATGACGACGACGATGACGATGACATGGATGATGACGACGACAATGATGAGGACGATGATGATGACATGGATGGTGACGATAACGAGACGTTGACAATGACGAGGACGATGACGATGACGTGGATGATGACGATGACGATGATGACGAGGACGATGATTAATTTCATATCTAGAATATAACTACAGATTCACAGATCCAAAATTAATTAAACGTGATTTACATCCAAAGATGCCCTCGGACGTAACTCATTTGCGACGTTTCGCACAACGCGATGCACATCACTACCGACCGCGCTACATCTATAGATACAATCTATAGAACATCTGCTTACGCTCTGCACAACGACGAAAAACATTAGGAGCGCTCTATAGTTATATTGATACTCTAAGATCGTATCCGTTTTCACTGTTATTTTTTTTCAATGTTAATGCCGGTCAGAATATTTTTCTATGTAATAATGATTTGGTTTCCTTCATTTCTTTTACCTGTTAACTATATTCCTAATATTTTACCTGTTTATTGAATCACTTTTTATTCACGGCTGCACAATGCTATAGTTGGTTATCTTGATAAAAATCAACGTCCTGCCTATGTGAAAATCCATGGTATGTCAAAAGATGAAGAACTCGGAGTCCAGTGTCTTGAGAAGCCAAAGATATCGGTGTCCACAAGTCAAGCCAATGTTATCAGGTTGCGATCGAGAACGAAAAATATCCAACGATATGTACAACCATCGATCGAAACTTTTTATGACATTGATAAGCATAGCAGCCTCTTTTACTTGCCTTGTATGTAAAGCAAAGTCAGTCCATCCATGTATACCATCAAATTATAATGTACAAGGCAAGGGACGTTTTCAGGCGTGCTGGCTGCTCAATGATTACAAAACTGATGTCATTCCCAAAAAATCCCTAAAATATTGCAATGGCGAAGCTCAAAACTGATGCCAAACCTTTATTTATTGCTTTAAACATACGACTTCAGGTTCTGTCCAGTCTGTAAAGAATAAGAGATGTGTTTTTGACTTTCGTATTTTCTGAACGTCAAAGAAACAAGTAAAAATATAAGGAGCATAGTTCGCTGCTAAAAGAAATAAGCAAATCCATCATTATTACATCGAAGAACATACTGGCCGGCATTTACATTGAACAAAAAAAAAACAGTGAAAACGGATACTATATTTATCATTCACATTGGGAGAACACGGCCTTAGAGTATAAATATTAACTATTGATACTCTTAGGGCACGGCCTTTAGAAAATTTCCAGACTCCCGTGTAAAATTTCCCAAATCTGGCAACTCAGACTGTAAAAGTCCTGTCAATGTCATTATTTTACGTCAGATTGACAATGACAAGGAATAAGGCACAGACATTTGTATATAAGTCCTACGTTTGTGCCCTATTTTTAAAAAATCATAAAAAAATAAATTCTGGTTTAAAAAAATTATAAAAATTATGGAAGTATATACATACAAGGAACTTTCGATTACATATATAAAAAGTACCACTTCCGGTAAAGTATATGTTGTCAATTGTTCATATTCATAATCACAATCACCACCTACTTCAGAGGTTTTGGGCTTATTCATTATCACTTGTTGTAAGCTGTAATTTGGTATGGGTATGTATATTAATCATGCCAAAAAAGTGGTAGAAAAATCTTAAAAAAAAATTAAATTAGGGTAGCTCTCATCTCATACAAGTAAGTACAGAGGGAGTAACTTTTTTTCCTATACAAACCCATCGTGTTGGGTATTGTTAAATAGGTCTTTAAAAATATTGTGAGGTTGAGAACACCATTTTTCGATTTAGGGATCCGTTTCCGAATTCCTGTCTGAATGTTGTGAATTCCTGTGAATCCTGTTTAAAGTGAAAAATGAAAATTTTTGTTAGAGTTAGGTAAGTGTACCCCTCTATCTGCTAAACGGTTATATATGGATACGTGAAAAAAATTACAGCTGTACTATATATACTGAAGTATGACTGAAGTTGATTGAAAAACTTTAAGTGCTGAGTACTAAGTACAAACTAAAAAGTTATAGGCAACCAACTTGAACAAATGTACTCGAAAATGTAAAATTTCATACAATTTTCATTGTTTGATGTTAATGGTCGTTTAAACTGTGAGGTGCACTTAGTTATTAATCTGAGGTGAGGTGCGAGTGTGAACAGTGTGAACTCAAAGTTGTCATTCGCAACTACGGAACCCTACAATGCGCGTGGCCCGACACGCACTTGGCCGGTTTATCGGCGTGCGTTTTGTTTTTTATAGTATCACATGAAGCAGTAGGTATATCATGAATAGGTAAAAGTCTTTTTAATTCATAAGCAAGGTAGAGGTAGAAGAAATGTCTTTATGTAGCTCTAGCATATATACCCTCTCTACATTATGCAATGCTTTATCTCTTTCTCCTTTGAGCGCCTTCCAGATGCATCCTCAGCTATAGTGCGTCAGAGAGCCCTCTATTACGAAAGCGTTTATGCTGTAAAATGATCTGGCAGATTTCTACGGCAGGCCGTCTGCCTGACGCTAACCACGGACGCCCTTTATTTTTAGGTACTTACCTAAAGATTAAGGGCATCTGTGGATGTGTAGTTTTCTAGTTCTTTCTGGAAAACTAGGTACACACCACACACATCTTTTATCTAATTTAAATTAAATCAGTCAAACCGTCCTGGAGATAAATGTAGGTACTTAACATTCTTTTGCGCACAAACAAAAAACCTCTATTCACTCCGTGGGCAAAAATGAAAATGTAGACTGTCTATACCCTCGAGACCGACTACATGGCAAATCTTTCTGTGCCCCGCACCCAGTAGAGAGTATTGACCAGGGCCGACCATGGGCTTCATCAGCAAGCGTAGTGTAGGTTGGTAGACAGACCATAGGACCTAAAGGTTATGCCATAAATAAATAAAATAAATATATAGGGACATATCACACAAATTGAGCTAGCCCCACAGTAAGTTGTGAACTTGTGTCGCAGGATACTAACTCAACGATACTATATTTTATAATATATACTTATATAGATAAACATCCAAGACCCAGGTCAATATGAAAAAGATCTTTTTCCATCTTGACCTGACCGGGGATCGAACCCGGGACCCCCGTGTCGCAGGCTAGCGTGTTGACCGCTGCGCCACGGAGCTCGACCATGCGTGTCACGTACCTACTTAGGTACCTACCTTTAAGAGAGCCTACTGCGGGATAGTGCCATGGTCTGATTCGTAAATAAATTGGGTCATATTAATTCATTAAGGTTTAGGTTCTGTCCATAATTTTCTAAAGTATGACACCTTAATAAGTATTATGTTATCCTCCTGACTACTCAGGCTAGTATATGGCTCTGGTAGTACAGAGAGGGTCGTGCTCCTGCAGTGGAGACTAGAAAGACGTGATGATGAAGTATTATGTGCTTTGGGCTCAGAATAGTATTGGGATAGTTATTTACCTTGCTTGATGGAGCAGGTCCAAGGGGTATCTGAGCATTTTTAGAACCTACTTACTTGTCATTATTATCTAATATCATCAGATACTACAATAGAAACTAAGGCGTCAATTAGGTATTGATAAATATTTAGAACTCAAACACTTTTTACAACACTCAACTGAAGTCACCAAAAGACAGAAATGTTTCAACGAGAATACAAAAGTAAGATAGTTTCTGATTGAGGTCGTATATCTCAGTTTATGGTTTGTGCACAGAGGCACCAGACAAAATATTTTTTTCGTCTCTGGGTTTATTGTTCAAGGCAGTTTCAGATTTTGTTCTAAGCTGAGTCTGTCTACACTAAGTGGCGGATTTATATCATAAACTGTAAACCTATGCCTATGCGGGTGGCCTGGGCTGGTTATGAGCTTTAGAAAAGCTTAGCACGATTTTGTAATTTCTGAAGATTAAATCTAATTGAACTTAATCACACATAGCTCTTCTTCACGTTATGATTTTAATACGACGGGGATGTTATTGAATATTTCATGCAAAAGCCCGACGCCTGCGTGGTCGCGTTTTGGTACATATACATATCCTATGGCACTCAGGGATAACGTACCTATTCAACGGCGAAGGAATTTTTAAAATCGGTCCAGTAGTTTCTGGGATTAGGGCTTTCAAGCAAACAAACAAACTTTTCAGCTTCATAATAAGTATTAATGCAATATATAAGCACTAATATAGCATTGTTTTAACATGGAACATAATAGTTGGGTGGGGGTTTACTACAGATTAAATAATAGTACTACCGTAGTTTTACACTAAGTTGGGGACGTTCGCTATCTCTGTTTGGTCACAAGGAAACCTAACGAACCTATAGGTTCGTTAGACAAAAGAAAAGTTGGTCACTGAAGATATTATATCTTCAGTGACCAACTTTTTTTTTGTTTTAAGGGAAAAAAAAGCTCTGACCCCGGCAGTTACAGGCCTATTGCCATTACCTCCTTGCTCTCCAAAATAATGGAGTCCATTATAAACCGCCAGCTCCTGTTGTACCTTGAGGAGCACCAGCTCATAAACGATCGTATGGATTTCGTCACGGACGGTCTGCTGGCGACCTTATATTTGATCCATAAATGGGCGGAAGCGGTTGAGAGTAAGGGGAAGGCCTTGGCGGCTAGCTTGGACATGGCAAAGGCCTTCGATCGGGTCTGGCACAAAGCTCTTCTATCGAAGCTTCCTTCATACGGGTTTCCCAAAAAATTGTGCCAATGAGTTTTCAGTTTTCTTACAGGGCGCAGCATCAAGGTCGTAGTTATGGTTCATGCTCAGTATATAAACCTGTGAACGCTGGTGTCCCGCAAGGCTGTGTTCTATTTCCTACGCTTTTTCTTCTGCATATCAATGATATGCTGCAAACCAGTAGCATTTATTGCTATGCAGATGATAGCACAGTGGACAATTTTACACCGGCAAAGCCAATATTTCTCCGGCATGCGTTTCCGAGTGTCGAGCTAAACTTGTGTCTGAAGTCGAAACATCATTAAATCAAGTTTCAAATTGGGGTCTTTGCAACCTAGTGCAATTAACCCTAATAAAACACAAGTTTGTGCGTTCACTGCAAAAAAAGTCCTAATCTCCGTCGTTCCAGGGCACTTCCCTCAATACTCAGCCGAAGATCGGAATTCAGGGCGTTGAGATTTCAGGTGACATTCAATTTCGTGGTCACCTAAAAGATTGGATAAGTTGGCTTCTAAAAAACTGGGTGTCCTCGGTAGAGCAATCTAGGCGATATTACACGTCGGCGCATCGGCTTCAGCTTTATAAAGCACAAGTAAGGCCGGATATGGAATATTGTTAACAACTCTGTGCTGGGGCACCGCAATACCAACTCCTTCCTTTAGACCGTGTTCAGGGTCGAGCGATTCGTATGGTTGACGACGAGATCGTCGGCCGCCTCGATCCTCTGGCTCTGCGTAGGGATGCCGGATGTCGCATCCTTGTGCATTCTTTATCGCATCTATCACGAGGAATGCTCCGAGGAATTGTTCAACCTAATACCTGCCGCAGAATTTCACCACCGTACTACCCGACAGAAAGTAAAGTTTCATCCCTACCACCTTGATAACTGTGCAGTCAACCACTGTACGTTTTAGAAGAAACTTTCTGCCACGTACGACCGAACTGTGGAATCAACTTCCTGCGGCCCAGATCGATACGACATTGGAACCTTCAAAAAACGAGTCTATGTTCTCTTAAAAGGCCGGCAACGCTTTTATCACACCCCTAGTGTTGCAATTGTCCATGGGCAGCGGAGATCACTTACCATCAAGTGACTCGCTTGCTCGTTTGCCGTCTTATATCATAAAAAAAAGCTCGGCTTTACAATAATAGCCACCTAGGCTAAGACCTAGAGACGGCAAATATATACCTTACCCGGTCAATGATGAAATTAAGCATCGCGAACCCGCAAAACGACGGTAATTTAATATATTTTAGAGACCTCTAAAAATAGTCTAACCAAGTTAGTAACTTTCTCAACCCTGAGTGTGGGGGCCGTAAACACGTGGCATAATTTTTAGTTTAAAAAAAAGTTTTTCGGCTACGTGGTATCGTACTTACCTACTTAGTATAAAATTGTGTAGGTACTCATAATCCTAACTTCCTAAGTATAATCCTAACTAATATTATCAATGCGAAAGTGAGTTTGTTTGTTTGTTATGTTTTCACGCCTTATCTACTGAACCGATCATCATGAAATTTTGCATACACATAGGTTAGGGTACTGAGAAGGACATAGGCTATATAACACACGGGCGAAGCCGCGGGTAACAGCTAGTTATTTCATAACATAAACTAACCTTACGTTTGAACATAATAACTCTGTATTTCAGAGCAATATTAGCCCAATAGGTCGTCAAACATGGTAATTTTTATCACAAACACTGTAAAAATTGGAGTATTTAATTAAACCTTCCGGGCTCGTGCCAAAGAAACTAATGATTGACTAAAGGAAAGTTGTAAAGAAATAAAAATATACCATCCAGAATGTTATTTCTGTAAGCGCGGGATAATCTGTCTTATATACTAAGCGACAACAAATCAAAATTTCTTAAAAAAAATAATTACCATCAATTTGTACTAAATTCGAATTCGCAGACTTTGTTGATGGACTCCCGAAATATAAAAAAATCTAAATCAAAAAGTTTATATTCTTTTTGAACCGATGTTGACTGCCCTATATAATAATGGATCAGAACGGCTGAGAACGAACCCTTCCCTAGACTTTATATTAATAAATCAAACACTAGATATTTTAAATCATTTCGTTATAATTTTAATAATTCCGAGTATTTTACACAACAGTTACAGAACATAAATACCTTTGGTATTGCGCCATAGAGGTGGTAATAATTGCACATAATTATTTCTCTAACTACGTTATGTACAAAAAATTGTTTATTACAAAACCGTCTTCTCACGTCACTAGGTTATAGGTAACAATAGTTTGCAATAATATATAGGTACGTTTAATTAGGTATTTCTATAAAATGGCTAAGGAGTAATTATTAATACCGATCTTTATTAAAACTACATAAAGTTTTGTTTATATAAAATACCCATAACCTATAACTGTAACTTATCAAGTCGTTTGATAAAACTTCGATACGAAATTATAAAAAAAAATGAATCATCATTTCAAAAATGTAGTAGGTATAGAAATTATAGCATATTATATTAGTTAACATTATTAATAGATTTGTCTGTTATTAATTATAAACATTATTACCTTTACAGCGAAATTATAAGTAAATACATCACTTAATTCACTTGAATAAGATTAAAATATAAATTCATAAGATTCTAGACATTAATACAAAAAAGAGACAATCACAAAGAAAAAATATCACAGAGAACACTAAACCAAATTCCACTAACACAGTTTAATAATTAATTCGAGCGTGTCTTAGATAGGTACGCGGTCAAAAACCGGATTTGAGACATTTTAAACAAGTTATAGGTGACGAGCGCATGGCAGCAGCGCCGCGGTTACATCATATTATGTCAATGGAATATTCATATAGGTAAACATAAAAGAGTTGTTTCTGTGTTGTTGATTTGACACTACGGGTATCAAACATTTTGCAAAACAGTACCTATATTTTTGTTAAATTAGTTTTTTGATCTGGAAAATTAAATTTAATGATAAAATTGAGACTGATTTCCTCCCAACCAATGTTCCATGCATACACTTTTATTTCTGAAAATTGTCATAGCTTTAATATTTTTATATTTTACTACTCATCGTTATTGGGATCTAAATTAAATCAGATAATTGAAAAATGTACCTATGATTGTGATGATTTTTGGTGAATATCATATGTAATATGGAGGACATTCGTTTTTGATTTTGCAAATATGAAAGTGCAATTGACGTCTTAAAACTCCTCATTCATCCTCATTTGAAAATTGATGAATAGTATTCAAAAAACATCTTGATAATAGCATATTTTTGGTAAAATTAATTTGATTGTAGAATTAATTTAAAAAAATGGGAATAATAATTAAATGCACAGAAGAAAGAATATAATAACTTTGTCCTACGTAGGAATATTAACTACGATTGCTTTATAAATGCAATGTATCATGTCAGTTTCTCAAATACGCGCTTTGTTTAAACAGTGTTTATATAATAAATCCTCGAGTACCTGTATCAATACGTCATATACTATAAGAGTAACAATTGTTTTCCCACATCATGAACTTTTCGCCATTTACCAAAACGAAATAAATAAAACTGACATCATTTTGATTTCTACCATACGCCAGTTAGCAAGTCTACTTAGCTAATGTAACAGAGTGGCAGAGACAATTGTCTCTGCCACTCTGTTACATTTTTAGGACCAATTGATCGACTTCCGGTCCAGGTAAGTAAAATCGTGAAACCAAACAATATTACCAGCGCACACCATGGATCTAAGAATAAATAGGATAGGCCCCTAAGAAACGTAACAGTGACGCAAACACCAATGCATGCATACGTGTCGCGACACATTCTTACGCATTTTAATGCGTATTGCGCTAATTATGCATGCAATTTTTCATAAATTTTCCCATATTCGAAAATCAAACTCTTCATGTAACGTTAATATTGGCGTCACTTGTAACTTCCCCATGCCCTGTCCATAATATTCCTAGGATCATTATGGCGGCGACATAATACATGCGACAGGCATAATATGAACAAGGAGTCTAGTATGAACCTAGCCAACTGGCACATATTCATGACGTCTGTCCCCCTAATGGCTCGTTATTTACACGGCGATATCAAAATTATCATTCCATAGCAAAATATTTACAATTTCAATTAAAAACAATTCTATACAGTTTTGTGCCCAACACTTTAAATTAATTACATTAAAAGTGACTTAGTTGGTGAATGTAAGTATTCCAAATTAGTTTTTCCGCTACTGTTATCAGGGAACGTTAGTAATTGTAATAGTTCTTACATATGGTGTCAAAATGTGCTAAATATGCACGTAAGATACAAAAATAGTAAGATTGAAATTGCTTTTTCTTTTAGGTTAAGGTTTGCTTGGCTATATACTGCAATGCTCGATCTGCGCTAGTAAAAAAGATCTACATTTTAAGCTGCAAATAACCGTTTCTAAGTTTACTTATAGACAACCTACTCATCTTCTATTGGGTCTTAAACATGTATGAAGTTCTATAGAAAAAAAAAAAACCTTTGTAAGTCTGTAGTACGGTAACTAAAGCTGGTCATTTAAATATGACTTATTAGTGCCCAATGCCCAACATTTAAAACATTAAACAAAAATGAATTTTTCTTCAACAAAACTTTATCAAAAATGGAAATAGGTACTTACTTTTATGTATATTATAGGGCAAAGTAAGGATGGTGCGGTATCTACTGTGCCCAAAAAAGTTTTTACATATACCGATAAACCCGTAATATTTTAATGTTCGCCATATTTCTTAATTAATTAGTAAAAAGTAAAAAATTAAATAGTAAATCACAGACATCAACCACTTTTCATCATTGCATTGCATTGAATACACACTGCAATAGGTATAAAGACATATTTATAAGTATAAAAAAGAATTGTTTTCGAATGAAGGGTTAGTTTTGGATCGTTCCCGCGTCTGTAGAACTTTACGTGTGTACATAAGCATTTGGAAGTCCACATCACCACGATATGGAAGAGTACTACTAATAGCAGCCAGATAAAGTGACAAGCAGACATTAAATTTCTCTACGTCTATCCCTTTCCTTTTAATTTTTAGTCGCTAGCTAACATTTGCTTTCCACTATTTAGATGAACATTTCAAGGGACCGAGAAAGCAATTATACACATTGGGGTCAGCGCTGACCTAGAGCATCATAGTGGAGGGATTTTTTTTTTATCCAAAGGATATACATTTATTCATTATACCTTTATACCCATGATATTTTACCAACAATGTAAACATTTTATGAGTTAGATGGTATGTCACATACTCGAACAAAAAAACACTCAATTTTATAATCAGATCAACTAAAAGTTGTACCCATGTTTAAAGAATATATTATGCCATATTGCCATGTTGAACATAATAAAAATTGTCGGGCGGTCTCGAGGCCTCGCGCGCTCAAACAAGTGTGCACTTTATTTCAATTTTTAAAACACTTAAAAACAGTGTTTTAAAAATATGCTCTCCGCTGTTTATGCTCTCGGTCTGTGCTGACCCTAAATATATATGCTTAAAAAATACAAATTTTGAAATCATCAAACAGATCATTTTATTGGTCTCATTCTTTCAGTTTCTTCTTTTTGTTGGTACAAAAATGTGATCTCAGTCATTCAGACCGACAGCCAGCGAAGTGTTCGTGTAGCTGTTGAAGTCATTATCTTCATGCACTACCCAATGGAGGGTTGGCGTCAGGCAGACTGTTGTACGAAAAATAATGCCAATATTAAATGAATACAGCCTTAAGCCCGAGCTCCTACGCATGCGACCGGGGAGCGTTCATGAGAGATCATCCCAATGCAGCTCAGGAAAGAAAAAACTTGTCAGTACGATAAAAGTTGTTTTTATAGCAAAGGTTTTAAAATTGATACGAGCGTTATTTAAACGTAGTCAAAGGTAAATGCCTCTATTCACACCACATCTGACATGTAGTGCACGTAGTACAAGTAGGAAATAACAGCAAAGACATAATATCACATTACAGAAGCGTTAACAAAATGTCAAAGGGCGTTGCTTATACATATCACAGGTTGCGTTTCAAGGCCTATACAAACTCGAACGCGGTCCGTCCAAATTCATATATGTCTCAAGTTAATACTAGGACAATGGTCAAAGGGTATACAGCTTACCTATACTATACACTAGAGCATATACCGGCGATATTACAAAGACATCGGGAAACATTGGGAATATTAGACACATTGAAGATGGCTGAAATTCTATATTTTACAAACAATCGACTTTATTTCGGACTAGAATGTTAAGTAATTTTGACTGGCAAGCGTAAGCGCGTTTGACTTAGCTAAAAAAAAGTTATTGCTTTAAGATGTAAGATATAGAATTTCTTCCTGAAGGGGAGGGGCCGCTAACAGTTTGTGTACGAGATCCATGAATTATCCTAGCTTACAGTTAGTGGCACGCCGTTGTCCGCTGTGTTCAGTCTGCAGGCTCGTTTATAACTATTGCTGCACATGCACCGATGCACATTATACTTTTTTTAAACCCTTGCACACTTATAATTGTTTTTTACTTTAAATCTTTTTCAAATAGACATTGTAAAACTTAATTTTTGTTAGAATTCTTACCTTTTCTTATCGTATAGTATGAAAGTTTGATGGTGGATTAGTATTAAATAATTTTAAATGTAATGTAATGTACATGTGCAACAAATAGTTTCAGTAAAAACCTGCTTGTCTATTCCCGTTCACTATCATCTTTATTCCTAATTTATAAATAATTCACATAATTGTCCCTAAACACGTATAGTAAAATGCATCCGGTGCAAAACGAAAGCGCTTCAAAGCAAATGCAAAGATATCGAGCGCGAATAGACAAGAGGATCGCATTCGCTCTCTATTGCTTCGGTCATAGAGTGACAAAACGCTCTACTGTTCCGGCCATAGAGTGACAAAACGCTGTCTATTGATTCGGCCATAGAGTGACATAACGCTCTATTGGTCCGGCCATAGAGTGGCAAAACGCTCTCTATAGGTCCGGTCATAGAGTGACAAAACGGACAGAGCGTGCGGCTCACGCGTGGTCGAAGCCCTGGAAGTCGGCCGGCCAGTTGTCGCGCCGCGCCGCGCGGTCCGAGCCCGTGCACGCGAAGAACGCATCGCCCTCGAAAGGATCCGACTCGCGTGTGAAAATGTTCACCGACTCCGACTTCTTGATGTCTCGATGCGCGGGCTGCGGCTTGGCCCTCAGCGGCGGCACGTCGCTCTCGTCCTCCTCGGCGATGGACGCGGCCTTGGCGCGCGGCGTGGACATGTTGGTGAAGTCGTCCTCGAACAGCGAGCGCGGCGAGACGGAGTCGGAGTCGAAGCGGAAGCGCGTGGCGGGCGAGTCGGCGTCGCCGCGCGCGCGCGTGCTGCTCGCCGACAGCGGGGACGCCGCCGCGTCCTCGGGCTCGAACGCGAATCTGGAAACAGTGTGATTCATTGCTCTCGTTCGATAGCGCATCTACGAGAGGAGAATACCCGGGTCCTACAGACTACTCTCGATTCTATGGTTTTTGTTTTGCCATGTGTGTCCTACAGTCGAGCAAAAGCCTCCGCCTCTTTTCCTTCATTCATATCTGTCTTTTTCTTCCAAATCTTGACGATTTTCTCGTTCAATCCTTTATGTACATAGTTCTTAAATTACAAATTCATACAGTGACTCCATATCAAATACATCGTTATAATATGAGAATGAGCTACACCAGAATTAATTTAAAAGGTCAAAATAGCTCAAAATGTAGACATCAAGGAACACAAGGGGTCAAATTTGAATTTGAAATCAGTGTGACTCATTGCTCTCACTCGATAGCGCATCTTCGAGACGAGAAATCAATGGGGCCTATATACTATTCTCGATCATAATATGAAGTATTGATATTTTTAAAAAATATACGGCAAAAACCAGAATTAATTTGGAAGGTCAAAATAGTTCAATACGTAGAAAAAAGCAACAAAAGAGGTCAAACGCGAATCTGAAATCTGTGACAACTATTGCTCTCGCTCGATTGTGCATCTTCGAGACGAGAAATCATATTTGATACTTTCGATCCTATATTTAGTTCTATACTTTTTAATCAAAATACGGTGACTCTACATCAAATACATCGTTGTAATTCAACAATGAGCTACGCCTTAATTCATATGGAATGCCAAATTAATAAAAATTGCATTACGTATACAAGAATACATAGGTATAGAAAGTAAAAAAAATACTTACCTAGTGCCTTCTAAACTAGAATACGGCCCTCGTTTCTTGGTGACGGGCGTGGGCGTGTCGTGGAAGTCATTGTCGAAAGGCGACGGGTGATCTCGCTCCCGCGGCGAGAAGTCGCTCGAGAACCTGTAGTCCCTCCGGTCGCGAGACTCCCTCGCTTCTCGCAGTTCTCGCCGCGCGCGTCTTCTCGCCTCTCGTGTATCTCGCCCTTCTCTGCTTTCTCGAGTTTCTCGTTCTGTTTCTCGCCGCGATCCCGTACCTGAGCGACGACCTGGCCAGCCTAACGTCGAGCCATATCTGTAGAATAAAAAATATAAATTTTATAACCAATTAACATGTATCTATCAGTCGGGACGTCTACTGCTGGACATATGTAGGTCTCCCCCATAGATCGCCATTAATTGCGATCATGTGCATGCTGAGTCCACCGACTCCCAATTAACATTACCTATATTTAAATAAATAAATACTAACGAACGGAATGTGGTATACGTACCGTCTATCATTAGGGTCTTCGCTTTGCCTCAGTTCTGCCCTACGCCTCGTTTCTCGCCAACCCAAGGAACCATAATTTCTCTCTGTAAAGACACATAAATGCATTTGGGATACGAAACCTAATTAAAAATGTATGTGAGCTTTTTGTGTTTAAGTTCCACATAAGAATAACAAATAGAGACTTTTCAAACATACAGTTTAAAAAACCAATGGTTTGAGTTCGCTAGACAGCGTTAACAAAAAGGCAAGTGTCAATAACAAAATTTTATAGTGATATTACTTTTCCGAGTAGGGATTTTTTGGAAACTTGACTTGCATCAATGCATATTATGTTTATTATTATTTTTTTAATGTTGACCCATTATTCTAAGACTGACCGTCTCTCCTCCACCGCTGGTCGGGCCACCGGTCTCTCGGAGACGACCGCCCGGAGCCGCAGCCGTCGCTGTAACTGCAAACAACGTTTCATTTTTACACAAAATCCTACTTAAAACTTATTCAATGCTAATCGGATTCACACACGAACAAAGACTTCTATATAAACTAATGTAGACATGCCGTACTCAAAGAAACAGACATTTAAAATCAATCGTGACGTGTAAGGCATCTTCGCGGTAGAGAACGGTGTTAATTAGCTCCCTTTGAACGCTTCAGAATTTGGTACGTACGGCTCGTCTTCCTCAGTTTGTATATAAGTCTTTGCACACGAGTTCCGTACCACCTATTTTCGTTGTCTGTGTAACACATGTTTTTTTTAAATTATTCATTTAAAAAAACTTGTACAATATTATGCTTGTGGGGGTCAATGCCTTTGTCAATGGTTTTGTCTTTTGTCTAGAGGATAGAATTGTCGCACACACATATGATTTGATCATTTATCATTAAATTGTTCATCATCGTACTAGTACCGAGAGAATTAAAGAATAGGCATGATTAATAGACTGATTTAATGGATTACTCATCAATCGCTATTCGGTCTCTTATTTTGAATCGAATACAATAGAACCTTTTGAGAAACCAATGAGGGTATATTTTGAGCGCCTCTTCTTATAACTCTCACACTGTCTCAAGTGTGAATTGGCAGACAATGCAATTAGAATTAATTTTATCATTTTGTAACAATCTTTGCCTGAATCAGTTTAGAATAAATATTTCTCATAAGAATTACATAAAATAATTCACTTATTGAGAAAACACAATATTAACTGTATGTATTGGTACAATGAGCATGTTTTATCACTACATATTATAAAACAAAGTCCTCCGCCGCGTCTGTCTGTCTGTCTGTTCGCGATAAATTAAAAAACTACTCCACGGATTTTCATACGGTTTTCACCAATAGATAAAGTGATTCACGAGGAAGGTTTTAAGGTATAATACATGCCCGGGCGCAGCCGGGTAGGGCTGCTAGTAAACAATAAAAACCAATAGCTTTAAATACAAATACAAAGTCCGATAAATAAATGTTAGGTACGTAGAAGAACGAATTAGTGTGAGGTCGTCCTCCATCGATCGATCGCATTACGATCTCGCCCGGCAACATTCTTGCGGCTAGCAACCTATCACTATTTTGATTCCGCTTTCCACCTTTACGCTCACTAACATGCTTCACATTATTACTCGTATTTATAAAAAAAACAGTTGTGTTTGTACAGTGTAGTATGATATATATTTAAGATATATTTTATTTATAAATAAAATATTATGAATGGAGTGTAAAAATATATAAAAACATATTATTTTGAGATTGGGCCGACCCCAAATGACATGGGAACATGGCTAGGATTAATGATGATTATTTTGAGATTATGTGTAATAAATGTAAATAAAAATATACTCACTCCTCATCCTCATCATAGGAATGCCTGGGCTTCCGATGCCGATCCCGGTCCTTGTCGCGGTAGTCTTTGGAGCGCTCCCTACTCCTCGAGTCGCGGTAGTCCCGCTCCCTGTATCCCCTTTCCCACACGTCGCTGTCTCTGTCTCGACTACGGCGGTCTCTCCTGTGGTCCCGCTCCTGAAGGAAAAATAACAGAACTAGCTTTTTAAGAAAGGCTATGACTTTAAAAAAGGCGGTCGGGTCTAAACCCTTGTTCTTTACAAGGGTTTTTCATTTTCTATTCACTAAATAAAGGTAAGAAAGGAAAGAAATGAGATGCAAACTTGCCTTGCTGTCTCTCCGGTCGCGGCCGCTGCCGGAGTCCCTGCGGTCCCGCGCAGAGTCCCGGCCGTCCCGGCTGAGGTCCCTGTCGGACCGCTTGTCCCGTAACTTGTCCTTCTCCCGACCGCTGCCGCTGTCTAGACATTCTCTGGAGCCCGACGAATTGTGCCTGAAAATATTTCGTACATTTTCATGACATATTTTGATTAATTCTGAAAATATAGACTATAGGGGTAGTTAGTAAGTCTGCCAAAATCCCTGCTATAGAGACTGGCTCGTTTTAACCATGAATTTTTAGGGATCCAATGCCACCACCGCTTGTAATCAGTAATATGTAATGAAAGTTAACGTTCACCAATGATATTGGAATATCTTACGATGAATAAAATATTTGACTGTTGACACCATTTATTAGACAGAAAATTTTGTCCCGCTAAGCCCTAGATAACTCTTTAAACTATTTTTGTACTATGTTCTACTACTGTTTACAGTTAACGTTCGCACACTTTAAACTGACTTAACCTTCAGATTCACCTCCTACCATACCCTCTACCATAACCTCATTGGCCACGGCCAATGTGGTTAAAATAGGCGGCCGATACACGATCGGCGTAGAGACGTCGGTATGTTTTTAAAATGTATATTTGTGTTATATTATCTATTATCAATATTATGCATGGTATAATTATATAAATAAATAAAAATAAAATAATATTTATTGGCGTTTCTATATAGGTATCCATTTACATTTGTATGTACGGTCACCTGCAAAAGTCCATACATAGCCTAAAGGCGAAAATCAATTGCACTGATTAGGAAGACATAAATATTTAGCAATATCATGAACCTTAAGTATCATACATAAGGTTTAAATTGCTACTATTTTTTATAAAATCTCCGAAGTTACAAGCGATTTTTTAAGAAATTTCTATACGGACTTTTACAGGTGACCGTACATGTACATGGAGCACACATGGGTTTATCGCTTAGCAAGCTTGACGAGCTCCGTGGCGCAGCGGTCAACACGCCGGATCGTTTTCAGATTGACCTGGGTCTTGGATGTTTATCTATATATGTATTTATTATGAATTATAGTATCGTTGAGCTAGTATACCAAACCAAGTCTTACTTAAGAACTTACTTTGGGGCTAACTCAATCTGTGTGATTTGTCCCTATACATTTATTTATTAATATCATGAACCTTAAGCATCATACATAAGGTTTAAATTGCTACAATTTTTTATAAAATCTCCGAAGCTACAAGCGATTTTTTAAGAAAATTCTACATGGACTTTTACAGGTGCGGTCACCTGTAAAAGTCCATATAGAATTTTCTATATGTACATGGTGCACACATGGGTCTATCGCTTAGCAAGCTTGTTTGTATGCAGCTTGGCTCACCTGGAGTCTCGGTCCCTGTGTCTGAGCGCTGTCCGCGGTATCGTGGTAGCCGGCGGCTCCTCGTCCCACGGGGATACGTCGCGCGATGATGACGATGTGTGAACTGCAAATAAAGTTTGCTCAGTAAAGGTGTATTCATTGATATGATTCTACAAGTATAGATATCTCATCTGAAAGCACGCGCTCTGGTAAAGGCTCGAAAGAAATTCGAATCGGGATCAGTAGAAGTTTACCAAAATCGGTTCCGTAGTTCTTTTTAAATAGAGGTATTACTGGTTAAATTATTTTTAAATTGTTTTTTTTTTGTAGTTAATTCGGTCAGTCTCGTTTCGACAACTTTTCGTTAACCTCATCAAATGCCTACAAAAAAGTCGTTCGTTACCTTTTTAACATTTTATACATTCAGTGGCGCTTGGACAACCTTTATTTTGATACAAAAATTATTAGGTTCTGTCTGCTTTAAATAAGAATTTATTAAAATCCTGCAGAGAGCTACGAGACAGAAACGAAAAGTTGTCCAAACGAGACTGGCCCGTTAAATTGTGTAGTTGGTAAGGAACCCTCGTGTGCGATTCCGACTTGCACTTTTCCGGTTTTGTGTCGCGCTTACCTATATGCGAGCGGTCAGCCTGGTGTCTCCGGGGCCTTGGCTCGGAGTCCCTGGAGTCGGAGGACCAGGGCGAGGCCGCGGGGCCCAGCACGGCCCAGCGCCCGCCGCCGTGGCCGCTGCCGCTGCGGGCCCCGCCGCGCCCGCGACACCCGCGGCTCGGACCCACTTTTTCTGCAGAAGGAAACATTAATTGAATGTCTTGAGTGTCTGTTGCAGTGGCGACAGTAAGAAAGACCATATTTTTCTTCAGATGACGCGGCGGAAACAGGGATTCCATCCATATGTGATATCATCGCATCTCTAGATTTGCCTTCTTTATTGAACGCGCTTTAGCGATCCACTAAGGAAGTAAGAACTTATTTCTTAATCTAATAAAAAACGTGTAATTTAGGCATTTTGAAGGGACCAGTTAAGCAATTTTTGAATTTACGTATATATACCACCCTAGACCTCATCGTTGCTTCCCATTAGGCAAAATAGGGTCAAACGCACTCAAATAAATCATAAAAACACGAAATCTCTGACTGAATATGCCGTTTCCACCGACACCCGGCATAAGCTTCTGTATCTTCCTGCCAAATACTATGTAGCTCCGCCGGAGCCGCTTCCACCTTCTTTCCGACCCTACCTCACACGTCTTTTAGTGTCCGGCGAGGAGCCGCTGGCCACATCGCTGAGGGACTCCGTGGACAGCCTGGCGGGCGGCTGCATCTTTCTGGCCAACACCAGCTCCACCTGAGATACTTATACCTTCTTTCTAAATCAACCTCATTACGTACCTTTAGTGTCCGGCGAAGAGCCGCTGGCCACGTCGCTGATGGAATCCGTGGACAGCCTGGCAGGCGGCTGCAGCTTCCTGGTTAGCAACAGCAGCACCTGACATACTGTACCTTCTTTCTAAATCCTCCTCATGACGTACCTTTAAGTGTCCGGCGAGGAGCCGCTGGCCACGTCGCTGATGGACTCCGTGGACAGCCTGGCGGGCGGCTGCAGCTTCCTGGCCAACACCAGCCACCTCAGCCACTTTGGCCTTCTTTCGATTCCACCTCGTGACGTACCTTTGGTGTCCGGCGAGGAGCCGCTGGCCACGTCGCTGATGGACTCCGTGGACAGCCTGGCGGGCGGCTGCAGCTTCCTGGCCAACACCAGCCACCTCAGCCACTTTGGCCTTCTTTCGATTCCACCTCGTGACGTACCTTTGGTGTCCGGCGAGGAGCCGCTGGCCACGTCGCTGATGGACTCCGTGGACAGCCTGGCGGGCGGCTGCAGCTTCCTGGCCGGCGCTAGCTCCGCCGGAGTCGCTTCCACCTTCTTTTCCACCTCCACTTTCTTCTCTTCTTCCCTCTCTTTCACTATCATCGGACTCTTCCTAAACGCGTCCTCAACGTGCGAAAACGAGAGCGAACTATTATCTATGCAGTCAAAGAAGTCTGAATTATCAAAACCATCCGATTTTTCATCTGACCTTTTTCGTTCTTTAGGAACTTCTGGAGGTAACGACTCAAACTCGTCTTGAGAAGGCTCGGTTATCGTTATTTCGCGTAACGCTGCGTACCTATCATTGCGTTGAGTGGCATTGTGTTGCGGTATGTCACTAGTATCCTCCTGTTTCGATTCCACATTACCATTGTCTCTTGGCGAGACGCTTCTTCTAGTCTTTTCAATCTGTAAAGTCTTCATGACAGATTTTATATCCTCTATCTTAGCGTCTATTTGCGACGGTTTTGGACTAACTGAATTTCTAAACATATTAAACGAATCTAAAGTTAGTTCGTCTAGAGATTTGAGTGGACTTTTAGACGTTTCCTTCGCCTCAATTACTTTATGCTCGTTCGCTCGCATTATGTCATTGATAGCCGTGAGTTCTTCTTTTTCATCGGAGTCCTGCTTCGGTTCAGTCTCAGGCGCTGGGTCAGGGTCTAATATAGATTTAGATATAAGTTCCTGCTCCTGTATTTCTCTGAATACCGCGTATCGATCGTACGAGGGATTCGCTTTCTTATCGAAATCGTCGAAGTTGGCCACGAAAGTGTCAGGTTCGGTGGTGGGGGCGAAGTTATCTTCGAACTGAGGTTTGAAGTCTGAGATAGGGGGCGCTGCGGGGGCAGGTTTCTCTGGTATCGTAATAGCTGACGGAATTGGAGTTGGTTTCTCTTTCTCTGTTCGATATGATGGGTCTACGTTGATATGCTGAAAAACAGTTTTAGTTCAGAATTATTATTTACATTTTCTATGGTTATGTAGTTGCTAGTTTTACGTACTTGATCGAAGATAAGCGACGAAAAAATGAAATCATTACCGCTCTGTCGTTATCGGCTGCTAGATAAGATCTGAGGTACTCGGTGAGTTGAGGTAGTGTCATTGAAGACAATGTTGTTGCAGGAACCCGTAGTCTGAAAAAAAAACAGTTGATTCAGTACAGTGGATTCAGTAATATTTTGCAGGAGTGTCAAAAGAGATGGCAAGAGTCAAATCGTAATTAAAAAATAAACTGTTATGATTATACATGGGAAAGTCTAATAAGGCATAGAAATATGTTTTACAAATTCTATCAACTCACAAACAACATTTCAGGAATGTCCTAACGACTGCGCCATATCGCCAAAGGAGATTATTAGTCTGTTAGATCTATGAAGGCTCGTGCTTACCTGGCAGCTAACTCGTCCATGGTGCAAGTGAGAAGTTGACTCAGCGTAATATCAAAACGTCGCGCGGCGGGCAGAGGGGGCGGCGCCGGGGTGAGGTACTCTTCTTCACTACTGTTAGTCGCTGCCGATACGGACGCCGATGACAAACGAGGTTTAGTGCTGCGATCCGCCTACGTATACATTTATTCAATTAACACATGGCGAAGGCGACTTAGGAAACACAAGCTAAACAAAGCTTATAAACATCAAAGAGTCCAAGCCGTCTGGCCAGGGTGGAGAGTGTAGGCAAAATCTTCTGACTGCTCTGGCAGTACAGAGAGGGTCGTGCTCCTGCAGTGGAGACTAAAAAAGACCTGATGATGATGATGATGACATGGACAGGCCCTTTTAGACTTGTTATTTTAAAGTTAGTTTTCTTTTCATTACGTTCGAATATGTTCCTATTTTGTTTAGTTCATTGAATAAATCAATGTATCAATATAAAAACATTAATTTTTTTCTTGTATCAAGTATTTCGACGTCGATACTAAAGAAATACGAATCAAGTAAATGTACTCACCAGTGGTTCTTTCTTCCGGGCGGGTCTCGGCAGGGGCGGACCCGGCACTGTAGCAGGGGAACTTGTTCCCAGCCCAGAACTGAGCCCGGTGATGCCGGTGCTGATGCCGGAAGCGGTGCTCAGGTCCGGGGGGTCGTCGTGGTCGTGCGGGGGACGGGGCGGGGGACGGACGGCGATTACGTCTGCGGGCTTCTTAGGCGGCAGTGGAGGGGGCGGGGAGCCTCCTCCTGTGCCCAGGCCAGACGCACGGGGACGAGCCGTGGAACTGATACTGATGTCGGTGCTCTGAAATATAATTAAGATTTAGAAAGACTTGTTTTATATTATCATAATGTTTAAATAACTATCATAATGCATTTTTTTTAAATTGGTAGCTTTTGTTATTTGATTCGTTAACAAGTATGCTTTTCATAGATGAAAGAATGACTTATCGTTGTAATTTCAAAATTACAGTTAAAAATTAACCATTTCAAGTTGTAATAGATGGGTTGGTAATAATAAGGAGCGGGACTATTCACCTGTCTCTGCAGTCTGGGCGACTTGGGCACGGGCTCCGGCGGCAGCGTCACCTGCAGCGGGCCATTGAACACATTCTTCTCCGCACTCTCAGTCTTATCAGTCACCTCCCTACCGAACCGGCTCTTTATATCGTCCGCTCTCGAGACCCGCGGAAACTCCTGCATGGTCGTGAACGGATCGTCTTTGAACGAATCGAACGGATCCGTGTTGTCGAACGGATCGGTCTCCGCGAACGGGTCCGCCGCGAACAAGCTCCCAGAGAACAGGGGCTTGGCCACAGTCACCGAGCCGCCCGAGTGCCTCGTGAGGGACGTCATGGTCGTGGCGGGCCCGTAGTCGGGCAATTCCCCCGCGCCTCCCACCCCCGGCAAAGGAACGTCCGACACGAGCGACTGTGTCGGCGGAACGAGGTCTTTGAGCACTTTCTTTGGCGGATTTTTGAGCTCCTGAAAGAAGAGTTTTTTGTCAACGTATGGTTTACTCCGGCCGGTGCCGAGGGGGTCTAGTTCGGTGAATACGTCGTAACCGAGCGACGGCGCCGCGGCCGCGGGCTGGCTCACCTGTAACAGCCACAGGGACGCTCCATGAGACTAAATACTCCGGCGACACCAGCGAGCAGACGTGACACGATACAACACAAGCCATCTTACGGATACATGGGAAACTTATTAACCTAAATCAGCAAAGTTTTTGTTTATTCACATTAATTTTTACCAGCAAAGCGTTAAAAGATGTCTCATCGCGCATCTGCGGTGGAATAAAAGTTCATATATTTATAATTGTATTTTTTGTGGCAGTTATTTTTAATTATAAACCCTGGATTGAAACGGCGTCATTTCAATCGTCTCCTCGCCAGTAGAAAATAACTAATTAGTGTTATTGTCGACTTTCTAAGCTATTACGAAGCCGTCATACGGGCATTTATGGAATCAGCATGCTCGTACTAAATATTCAGAGTCTGAAATAAATATTCAGATTCTGCAAATGGCATTGCGTTGCATCTTTTCACAGAGGCACGTGTCATGTCTGCTAGTGATTTAGTCTTATGGGTAAACTCACGATCAACTTTTAGTCATGCATAGGAAGCTCATACATTGAAGAACTTGTTTACTATAGGACGAGTTATGTTCTTGTATAAAAAATAAAAGCTTTAGTAATGTATGGTGGTTCATAATTTTATTTATTGTATAAATTACGTAATGCTTATTAGTTATTATAGAGTTAGACTTTCCAAAAATATAATATATTAAATAAGTTGGTCAAAATAAGAATCTAACACAACTTATTTATAAACTCTATATTACGTCTTCTGTGTAAAAACTCTAGTCAGTGCCAGCTAACTAGTCCGGCTCATGCTCTTCATACCACAAACTATTATCCAGTGAAAAAGTATGTTCAATCAACTTCTATTGTCCGACATAACTCTGTATAAGTTGTGTAGTGGAATTATTAGCAATATTTTTTCCTTTGATTGTCCAGCTACCAAGCGAAGTACATTGACTTACATATTACTGTTTGTCGTCTATAAGTGGCATGTTATCAGAGCTCTTCCTACAGTAAACGAGTAACATAAAGTTGATAGTGCGCTACAAGCCGAGAAGAGTCGCAACATCGAGGGACGGCCAGACGCCACAGGGATCGCTCTAATTTGCTTTCGTGGGCCAGCTTGCGGCATACAGTAGTTCGGCCAGAGAAACTTTAAATCCGTTTCAAAATAAACTCAAGTTAAAACAAATAAAATCTTTTTTTGCAATGCGCAAGGAAAGTAAAATAGAGTAAAAAGCATTGTGGAAATAAGAGGAAACGTAATTTCTAAATAAAAAACTCAAAGGTTCTCTGGCCAATCGAAATTTATACTTTACTGTGATACGACCAAAGATCAAAACAATATTTGGAGAAAGTGTAACCTTATCCTTATACAGGGTAGTAGGTAAAAAAATTAAGGATATATTTTAATGATGGACTTCATTCAATAAGTTTTGACCCTCAGCAGTTTCAAGAAAAATTATACACATACAAGTAAACCTATGTGAAATTGAATTTTATTAACATGGAGAAATAGTTTAGATAAACACAATTATAAGGCTGTAACATAAAAGCAGTAAGGGGTATTGTGAATCATGCTTGTAAGTAGTGTATATGTCGATTTCTTACGTAACTACGCCAGTCGGCTTTTCTGTGTGAAACTCATTCGATGTCGGTTCCATTCAGAAAACCAATAATAATCTGTCAGTTTTGGGGTCAATGCGCCAAGCACGGAATGTCGATCGCGTTAGTTGAACAAAGTTGTTTGAACTGTAACTGCACTTTCATAAAACCCAAAATTCAGGCTTCCTTCCAGTATGCAAACATTTCGACAGCCAATAAATAAAGCTTATGTTTCTCGTCAACTGTTTCATCCCGAGCTACGGTCTCTGGCGCAGCCCTAAATGTGGCTTTAACACGGTGCTGAATGTTCTAGTCGAATCAACGCCTCACTAAAGTCTGGTTGAGTGGTGTCTGGTGTGCGATGCAAAATGCACAAAATGTCTCGCGGCTAAAGGTACACAAAACAAACACTGAAATACACACCATGCACACATTTATTCAAGGCGAGAAACACACGAACTTTCATTATAGTAAAGCTATAGGCCAAACACACTTTAATGGTAGATATTCAATTTACAATCTAATATCTGCGGGTCTAAAATGGCCACTTAACGCAATTCATCGTAAAGGAATTCGTATTATGAATTCCCAGCAGATCATTAGCAATTCCTCTAATATTGGTAAAATGGTCACAAAATCTCCCAATTCACCTACAATTCAATTCATATTCTGATTCATATTGGGGTCAATGTTACCGCATTAAAAAATAAAAAACCGTAACTCATCGATAATGTTTTGAAATAGGTTTTATAATTATAAAATCCATTTTCTTAAATAAAATAAGCTGTAATATAACACATTACATTAAAATACACTTATTAGATATTAAGTAATTGTGAAATATCGCTTGAAACGAAAATCAGAAAAATGTTTTTTAGAACGGCAACTAGCCAGTAAACTTCTCTGGTGAACAAAATTGGAACTAATGATTGTACAGTGGGCATTCAATCAAATGTAACAATTTTTATTTTGACAATATAGTCGTTTTTCTTAATGCAATGTTAAACTTGATGTTTGGCCTACTGTACAACAATTTTTTTCAAAGTTTTTCACCTTTCGTTATGGTATCTAATTTTACGAGTCGTATTTCATTTATTTCCCAAAAGACCTTATTATGTTTGCTTCGTTTTGAAAGGTATAGCTAAATTATTAATTGTATATTTTCTTAATAAAAAAATACACTCCTCGTATATCATTAATATTTTTATTTATAATAACATTCCTTCTATAAGTATAAAATTTTCGGGAAAACACTTAAAATGCGTACTTTACTCGTTAAATCCTCTCACTTTTTCATAATATTAATAAAAAGTTATAAAACAAATTTAGTACAAACATTTATTAGGTTAGGTTAGGAAACGTACACAAATCATTTACAACATAATTTCATTTACCCAGCACCTATACACACTCTGAATTACATCTTTTTGTCCAAAATAGTATTCACAACGTCTTATACAAACAAATATCACATATTTTTTCCAAAAACAATCGAAATGAATTGAAAAATGTTGTTCTAGAGTAACTTTTTATGATTCTGTTATTTGACAGAAAATACCGTGAAAGGAATTCATATAATGTGAGCCATTTTACCAATTTCCATAGAAAACTGTCAAATAGATGAATTACCAAAATAGAATTGCTTATGAATCATTTTATGAATCGTCAAAAAGTAGCCATTTTGCCGCGCGCAATGTAATTCATATGTGAATCCTATTATGATTCGTGCAAAGTGGCCATTTTAGACCCACTGATATCCCAAAAGTAATAGTTGATTGTTATAACTACTGATTGTTTTTAAGTGTGTAAGATACCAACACTGGTGTCAGACTTTTCAAGCTGCCTTAAGGCATCTGACACAACTTAACGACTGCCATCAGTGATGAGAGTCGGCCTTAACGTGCTTTACGAAGCACGGAGCTCAAGATATTTTTTATACTTACCACTTGCGGTCACCTATCCTAGTGGGGACCGAACCTGGGATTGCTTAACATGTGAAAGTCCCAATAATTCTCACATTCACTGAGCCATCGGGCTCTTCAGACGTATATACTGAACTTGTTCTTAAAATAGTTAATAGTGTCTCTAATCCATTTGCCCTGTATACATATCTACATTTATCAAGATACACGGTGTTGGTCATTTACAAGTAATTTTTTTTTCAAATGATCTTCTTTAAATGGTCGATTGAATATTTGTGACTCAACGGTAGATAGACCTCCATCGGGTACGAAGTTTCTCAGTATCTCATCACATCATAAAATATTATCAGGACAATTATAGAAAATATACCAGCAAGTTTTATTTTCGGTATAACAAACTTGGCAACAAAGAAAAAGTTGGTTGTTACTCTGGACTGTACATAAAGGTTTTATACATTTTTCATTAAATATAGCAAGAACATCTTATAAATTCTATGCTGTTCATACTTTACTATTTCAACCCGTGTGTCTCTCCCTTGCTATAAAACAAAGCAGACTTCTATATAAACTGAAGTAGACGTGCCCTACTCCAAGAAATAGATATTTAAAAGCAATGGTGTCACGTGACTGAGACGGCGTCTTCACAGTACAGAGTTAAGGTGTAAGCTAAGCGCAACGGTGTTAAAAGCGTCCTTTGAACGCTTCAGAATTTGGCACGTACTGCTCTTGTACCTCAGTTTATATAGAATTTGTCTTTGTAAACAAGAGCATCCAAACGGTACTCACCGGGGGTTCCACCAAATTATCCACGATGGTCGAGGCCAGGGGTTCGAAGTCTGTAGTGGAGGTGAGGTCGAAGGGCAGCGCGGCCGACGTGGTGGACGTGATAGAGGTGGCCGACGCCTTGCCGGGGGATAGCGCCGAGCGCGCCGCGGGGGTGCTGCGCCCGCGGGTGGACGAGCCCGAGGGGGGAGGGGGCAGGAGGCCTTTCTGTAAGGACAAAACCTAATTAATAATAAAAACTTTTGAACAAAAAATAATAATTAAATGGTTTTTAAATAGCATTACAATGCTCGATATACTATTTATCATGAAAAAAAAATTAAACCGCCGAAATAAACTGAACAGCAAGAAATCAATCATTCGCTGATTTCCTATCTATACTTAGTAATAAGGTCCCATTTTTACCCTTTGGTTACGGAACCCTAATTGGGGATCTAGACACGCGGCATCGTGTCAAACCAAGTTCAAACCTCAGTTTGTTTAAATCGTCATATCTGTAGCTGCGGGCGAAAGCTGGTATGAGTTACTATGGTACCTAACTAATTTCACAAAATATGGGCTACAAACACACATAAAAATAGTGTTCTTTTGCTGGATTTGACCCTACATTTTCTGTACAGAATTAATTTACCTTCTGATGACAGATCTTACAAAATAAAGGTTATATTAGAAAAGAGTATTTATTTACAAGTTCAATAACCAACTCATCATCATCATTTCGTGTAGGTGACACGGTCAGTAGACCATGCACACCCTGATGTCAGAATGCTGCGGAACCGCCTCTCCGCCTCTGACGTGGGTACTTTAACATCTACCAGATGGCAGCCGGGACCACCGACTTAACGTGCCTTCCGAAGCACGGAATCATCTTTCTTATCAGACAATCAGATGATTCATGCCTGCATTGTCCTAACCAAACTGGAAACAACTTAACAAAGTATGCTTCCCGTGGGAATCGAACCCACGACCCCCGGGGCAAACAAGGCAAACGCCTTAACCACTAGACCACGGAGGCAGATGATGATGATGAATAACCAACGTGACTAGAGGGCATAATGAAGGAGTCCCCAAAGGGGTCCATGAAGGCGTGAGGCCCTCCACCTGCGTGAGGACTCGTCTCAACGAGCTAAGCTCTAGGGTTAATTAGTTGATTAAGCTATCAAGCTCTCTGAAAACCTACATGTAGAGTCCTTTAAAATAAAGGTTCCATATCAGAAAAGAGTGTTTTACATGTAAGAGAACCAACCTGACTAGAAGGCATAATAAAGGAGTCCCCAAACGGGTCCGTGGAAGGCGTGAGGCCCTCCACCTGCGTGAGGCCTCGTCTCAACGAGCTAAGCTCTTGCTCCAAGTCCACCAGCTCAGCAACACCACCTTCGGCACCGGCTTCTGCTGCCTTTGACGCCGAAGTACTGCTCTCGCCCGTTGATGTGATGATCTGCAAGAATTGAGGTGTTATTTAAACTATCTCTATACGTACTGGCAAAGACAGATTTACAATTCTACAGGAATAGATGGCTTATCACACAGACTATACAACCCATCTGGCCAGCGAGGAAAGTGTAGGCCAAATCCTCTGACTGTTCTTAGTGCCTTTGCTACTATATGACTCTGGTACTACACAGAGGGTTGTGCTCCTGCAGTGGGGACTAAAAAAGGCTGATGATGATGTTTCATCAAGCTGGAACGCGCTCTGGAAAGCTAAGTTTCGAAAAGTCGCCATTAGATGGCAGTAGGTTCACTGCTAGTTTACTAGACTAATTCGAATGTGTTTAAGTGTAACAACGATAGTACGCATTTATTTAAAAGATAAAAACGTTATCTGAAGTAAAGTTTAATGTAATATACCGGTTGTATTGGAAATCCTTGAGGGAGGCCTATGTCCAGCAGTGGACTTCTTGTGGCTGAGATGATGATGATGAATGTAATATGAATATCGATTTAATATAGCAAGGAGTGCCATCTGTGTATAGTTGGAGCGCAACACTAGATTGTATAAAATTTCGTGAACACGTCAAATATATATCTACCATCATGATAATACTAACGTATAGACTGCCGGCTTCCTTCGAACATATGGCCCATGTTAAGGCTAGCTAAAAGCGCGTGTAACGTAGGCGTGTATTTAGTGTACACGGCTGCCACTATGGGCAGCAGCGACGGCGCTGCAGTCTTTTTTCCAACCTCCACTAGATGGCGCGATGGCGCGTCGCGTTAGCCCGGACTTGATTAAAACTGGCCTACTCCTATAAATTTATAAATAAATACCAAAAGTGCTGTTTATTATTTTTGTGTTAGTTATAAATAAGATATTAATTACGTATTAGGTCGTAATGTGACGAAAGCTATTGCCCCATCTATGTGCCGTCGTCAGAACAAATCGTACGAATTAGGGGTTGGGACCAGATGGTAGTGAAAAATCAAGGCAATATCGATACCGGTTCTACTAGTTTCACTGTTATTATGGCGGCATTTGTACGATTTTTGACTGTATGAAGTATCAATTGTAATAAAATAAATAAAGAATAAGGGGTAAAGGGGGCATAAAGTTATGTGTTTTTGAGCGTTATTTGTAGCAAAATTTTGTATTGACGGTTTATTTGAATAAAACAAATACATGAGCGAGTGCATCAGAAATTAAAGGTATCGTGTTGTAATACAATTAATTTAGTAGGGATTCAGACACATTTAGTTACTGAATTACTTGCTATCCAATCCTATATAAACTATGATTTGTGGTGGACGGCACCCTGCGCTAACATGTGGCTCTTAGGCGCATCTGTTTAATTTTCCGAAAATTGTTTCGCCGGTTAAGTCTATGCTTTTTAATAGAAATATTCCAATCGTAGTAAAAGAAACAATAAAGTAAGTAGCACCAAATGAGTAAAATCAAGTTGAAAAAAGTAACCATAAAAATATTTTATTTCCACATAAACACGCTAACTTATATGATTTTTGCTGCTCAATAAATTTGGTTCTAAAACGTTGGAATTTGAAATTACCAAAGAAAAGTGAGCCTTACGTATAAGTACCGTTAATGTTGTAATACTCTAGTAAGTAAGGAGTTCATGGCAGTGCAAGGTTGTTGTTTGTTTGGCTTTTTATCATCGTTTTTTGCCCCGATCGTAGCTCGGATTAAATAGTCTCGACAATTTTTTGATGTGACTTTTCATTTTTAGGGTTCCGTAGTAAACTAGGAACCCTTATAGTTTCGCCATGTCTGTCTGTCTGTCTGTCCGTCCGCGCTTTTACGCAGAGACTATAAGTACTAGAAAGCTGAAATTTGGTATTGGTATGTATATTAATCATGTCAAAAAAGTAGTAGAAGAAAATCTTGAAAAAAAATTTTTTTATGGTAGCTCGCTTACAGGTAAAGTCGGAGTAATATTTTTTTTTTTTCTATACAAAGCCATCGTGTTGGATATTGTTAGATAGGTCTTTAAAAAATATTGTGAGGTTGAGAACACCATTTTTCGATTTAGGGATCCGTTTCCGAAATATTTGGCGCAAATTTTTGTTAGAGGTAAGTGTCCCCCCCCCCCTCTATCTACTAAACGGTTCTATATGGATACGTGAAAAAAAATTACAGCAGTAGTACATATACTGAAGTTGAAAGGAAAACTATCAGAGCTGAGTACTAAGTACAAACTAAAAAATTATAGGCAACCAACTTATAAAATAAACTCGAAAATGTAAAATTCATTGTTACATTTTTTTGGTCGTTAAACTGTGATGTGCGAGTGTGAACAGTGTGAACTCAAAGTTGTCATTCGCAACTACGGACCCTACACTGCGCGTGGCCCGACACGCACTTGGCCGGTTTTTTATGTTTTACCAACACTTTGAATGATTTTTATCACACCACTTGTTAATAGAATAATTATTTACTGTATTAAACAAAAAAGCCATTTTTATGCAATTTTTAGAAGATTTCTCACGTTTTTCTCTACAGCTTCTTTTTAGACGAATAAATATTGAAAATTCGTCTTACTTCGTCAATACTGAAAATCCATCTTACTTCTCAACAGCCATGTCTAACTGGCTATTCTTGGGTACCTAACCAAAGGATAACAAGGAGATAGTGTGATATATCCGTATTTTGTACATATGTATTTTCGTATAATACTTTTATTAGGTAATCGTTTTTGTTAATAAAAAAAAATACAATACTTGACACTACTACACAAAATGTTTAAGTTTCCGTCTGTACCAAGTTACTCGAAAAACTCACTTTTTTCTTCAACCTAACTGGTTTTGTCGGTATAAGTCGCGTAAGCGACATTTTTCCCGCTATCGTGGCTGCAGCACACGCAGTTAAATCTTTAAATTTCGGTGTAAATAAATGTCTGTCCATAATAGGACATAACATAAATAATGTCACTTATGAGATTTACTTCTAAAAACATCCCCGTATACCGCGTGTTTGAACTATTGTTCAGGACTGGCGTTGCGGCGAAATGAGTTATGTAAGCTATGCTGTTGACATTATATGTTTGATGTTTTGACGCGTGCGGCCGTGGCTCAAACCTCCAAACATACCATTCAAAATCGTGATGTACGATTTACTGACGATTTCAGCATGATTGCTTGACAGATTATTTTTAATGTGTTAAGTATAAATATGATATGTCGTCCTTGGGTCAGCTTGTAAAATTCTAGCGCAAATAGTTATTTTTCTATAAAAACAGTGCAAATCATGAGGTTTGGGAGACGCTCAACATAAGATGGAAACCTTTTAAACGGGGTGTTTCTTTCCGTTGATTTGAAAAACTAGGACCGATGCTGAGAACTCAAAAACTTTTTTTTCACAAAAATCTTCAGCGTCCCGGTCAATTTGTATAGAAATGTCAATTTTTTCGTAGTTTCTAGCAATAGTCACATAGGAAAATTGTTCAATTAACGGCTAAATCACCCCTTAAAGGGACGATAAATATTTCACCAACCAAAAAAATCGAATACAAGGAGTAAGGTAGCAGAGAGCAATCAAATTCTTACCTTAGCTTTAGGTTCGACGGCGGCACTGGCTGCGTGCCTTACGAGGCTACTTGTGACCGTCTTTCCTTCCAACTGCTGCTTAGCCATTTCCACCTCCTTCTTTTTGAGCTCAAACACCACTTGGAACAGATCCCTCATCGCTATCACTACCTGAAATCGCAAAACAAGCATTATGTACCTCCGAAATGTTTTGAGATGTTTTTGTGAAG
The DNA here is from genome assembly GCA_963082605.1 of Rhodophaea formosa. Taxonomy (NCBI): domain Eukaryota; kingdom Metazoa; phylum Arthropoda; class Insecta; order Lepidoptera; family Pyralidae; genus Rhodophaea; species Rhodophaea formosa. Next base: position 6,423,315 of record OY720220.1, on the reverse strand, counting down.
TTTTGCTTTCGACACTTGCGTTGTGAATTTTTTTTTAAGTGTGTGATTGTTAGATACATCTGTTTTTCTGCATGGGAATTTATTTGCTCTTAGGCTATACCTGATGATCTTATTTTCACCCGTACCATGGCGTCCGCGATGCCGTTTGTATCGCGCCATAAACTATCCACATCTCGCTCTTACATATTACGGAAAATGAGATGGCTATAGTAGATTAACATTGTCGTGCTTGCCATACTACGGGGACTGGTGTCGAAGGTTGCTGAAGTCATATGACATACCTAGTTTAATTGTTATTAAAAATTAACAGCCGTTGGTCTCGGCATACAGTGCGTTCAGCGCAAGGATATGTGGAATGTTGTATGTTGGTCGAGCTCCGTGGCGTAGCGGTCAACACGCTAGCCTGCGACACGGGGGTCCCGGGTTCGATCCCCGGTCAGGTCAAGATGGAAAAAGATCTTTTTCATATTGACCTGGGTCTTGGATATTTATCTATATAAGTATATATTATAAAATATAGTATCGTTGAGTTAGTATCCTGCGACACAAGTTCACAACTAACTGTGGGGCTGGCTCAATTTGTGTGATATGTCCCTATATATTTATTTATTTATTTATCTATATTAGAATCTATTATAACATATAGTATCGTTGAGAATTGGTAAAAATTACGCCAAATATGTTTTCTAGATGGACAAGGATCTCTAAATTTTAAATGAGAGTGGTCCTAACCCAATTCAATTGCAGATTGGACAAATGAAACCAAGGCCAGCTATGTGTAATTTGAGTAAAATTTATAATATGTAAAAAGGATTTCTTTTCGTTCGCACCTAATAAAGAGACATACACATCTCTTTTTCAGTGTTGTTCTTCTAATACGAGCTAAACAATACACTCGTTGTTCCCTAAACATTGCCTACAGACATATAAACGTTAAGCACTCGAAAAGTTCTCTAATACGTCTTTGTCAAATGTGAACTGCCATAAAGTCTTCCTCGGTTATAGGGCTCCTACCATCGAACTGATATAATAAACAACATCACTTTAGAGTAATGTTAATGGATTTAATTGCCCATGGCGCACCCAAATGAAGTGTTTCCTTGCTACGACTATACGGTTTCATTATACGCTCTATGAAGCAATCAATATGTGGGCATTCGCCATAGCATTACTTATGCCTCTATCTATTATTATCCGCCCTGCCTTCGTTCACACAGGGGTGCCAAAGTAATAATCAATATAGTAAAGCCATGTAAAAATCATATAATAGTATATTCCTACTTCTAGTGGCCCTGGACCTCGCGAGTCTTATCACGAATAAAACATCATTAAAAACAAAAAAACAAACCTGAATCGGCAACAAAATTCTATATAGAGGTAATTTTAGAATACTCGAGAATTGGTTAATAAATGCGACCTGTAGAGGAGAACAGCCAGACAGACGGGCAGTGGGACAGATGGGCATACGAAAGATTTTTCCCCAAGCTAAATCAGAGAACACTTGGCGCTCGCTCGATAAATAAAATGTTATAAAAGAAAAGAATACACATTTATTAATTGAAATTTGTAAGTATCTAATAATACAATTTATTGTATCCACAGAACAAAGTACAAACGTAATTCTATATACATTACCATGTTGCGTTTGTATTTTCTCGTCAAGTCCAACGAAATACAACAAGAAACGCGAATAGTTTTCCCTTCGTGAAACTATCAAACCTATCAAAGTAGTTATCGCTGATATCCAATCCCTGTAACTGGATAGTTGGAAGCCCTTTTTTACGCTATAGCATTTGTCGACTTCGCTAGCCAACGCCTAGCTTGGATTTTTTTTTAGATTTCTGTGCTGTGTTTGATTGATTGATTGTTTTTTTTTCACCATCATGACACCAGTTTAAGGATTTAAGCTGTTTTGGTTAACATATATATAATTTTAAAGTAGTAAGAAATGTGACAAAACAATTCGTTTTGGCCCAAAATGTTCGGCAACCATAAGCGAACAGCTTTTTGGATTGCGTCCTGATAACGTCGAATTATAGCGATTTGATTTTGAGTATGTAAGCGAAGAATTAAGTAGCAATTTTATTGTGTGTAGTAAAATAATAATTACGGTGCGGTTCCACAGTGGCATACCCACAGTGGAAAATTGAGGACCGGCTAGACAAATTTATTTGCGCCCCTTTAATTTTCAATATGATTGACTATCTTAGGCCCATGCATAGTTATAAACATGGGCATAAGATAGTTGGACGTGATTTAATGTTAAACTACGTTTAACATTAAAACCCGTCCCTTCGTTTTGGCGTGATATATCTTTTCTCACAAATTTTAACATTTATAGCACACACATTGAGAACAGTAAGTTGTAAACTTGTTTCGTAGGATAGTAACCCAACGATACTATGTTTTATAAAACCTACCTAGATAGTTATGTATATAGATTAACATCGAAGACCCAGGCCGACCTGAAAAGGATCGATTTCCATCATAAAATGGCCGGAGATCGATCCCGAGACCTCTAGTGTCGCAAGCTGGCGTATTAACCACTGCGCCTCTCGCCAATTAATATCAAGATATTAATTAACCTAGCGTTCACTAGTACGAGACGATGGACTAGCGTGGACGAGTATAGGCTGATGATGATGATGATGATGAAGCGTTCACTTATCTTTCCGCCCAATTCTTACCCAGTGCAAAACCTAGTTCTAGCAGTGGCTGTGGACGCATTCTGGGAAAAACTAGTGTGGATAACTGAAGAGATTGGGACTCGAAAAGACGAAGTTCTAGTAGACTTACTTGACTAGCAGCCTTGTCAGTCTTGATGCCGAAGAAGCGGTGGCCGGTGTCTGGCGAGCCGAATATGTATCCGAACGCGCGCGAGTCTGTCATGTCTTGCGCGATGAACGATATCTTGTGGACAGGATGGTGGTATAAGGAATCCTGTGGGAGGAATGTAAGGATGATTTAATGTATTCGAAAAACAATCTTAATCATATAAGAAAACCAAGTGCGTGTCGTGCGCCGCGCAGTGTCGAGTTCTATAGTTTCACATAATTTTATAGGTCTGTCGTATTAACTCTTTGACTTGTAAACCCTACTTAGCGGTGATAGTTTTTCTTGTAATTTATGTTGTTGTTATTTATGCTGCTGTCCTGGTTTTCTTTCACGTATCCATAAACAACCATTTATTGTAAACACTATATTTATTTGTATATTTCTGGTTGGTAACAGAAAACTTTGGAGAGAGTTGACATACAGAGCCGACCCCAAATAGGGAAAAGGCAAGGAAGAAGTAAGATTACTGAATAAATAAATAATAATAAGTTAGCTTGCAGGGGGTGGGGACCCTTAATTCTTACAAAAATTAGCACGCTTTGAGGCTTAATATTTCTGAAAGTGATCCCCAAACCGAAAAATTTCGTTCAGATTTGTCAACGACATCCTACAACAAGGAAAACAATTCTTATACGGGAAGAACTGTAAAAAAAACATATAATTTTATCGTATTACTTTGACGGCGTGATTAATATACATGTACAGCTTTATAGTACTTAAACCCTCTGAGCTAAACTGCTGACAGACACACAGACATTGTTTGACGTGTTTCCTCCGGAACCCTAAAGAACGCTTATCACATCCGCAGCGACATGAGAAGAATGAGACTATGGTATAGTCTGCCTTGTAAAATTCTTATAAAGGTTGCATTTTTATTAGCATTGTGCCTTTTTCACAAGATTCCACGATTTTTTTATCATTACATCAGTTGTATGTAATTTTTCGTTATTCTATATCTCTCATTATTTGAAATTAGGGGCGTAATAGTATTGCCCTGGTATTATAGGGAAATCGCGTGTCCGCAAGAAATAAACAACCAAAACCAACGTTTTATTATTACTTTACTGGTCTTATTATTATACTGGAGTGCTATTTTTGAACGCGGGCCACTCGTTTTCGAGCGATTTTTGTATGGAGAAATCGTTCGAAGACGAGTGGCACGCGTTCAAAAATAGTACCCCTGTGCTTGGAAAACATTTGGATGAAGCTGTAACGGTTTTGATTGGCTAGCCAAACTTCTGATAATTTAGGTATATGATAGACTCGGTTGTCAATCAACGTCTAGTTCTATAAGCCGCTGTCATTGGACAATATTTGACAAGCAGCTACAACTGACACATTTTGGCCCAATCACAGCTTACCAGACCCGACGACCCAGTGCTGCCACTACATATTTCAGAATACCCTCATTAATATGACCACCGCGCCGAGTGCCGTGAAGAGAGAGTAGCACATGGTCCCGGAAAAAGCAGCATAGGCGTGCGTGGCACCAGGGGTTTTTTTAGTGCGATCTAGCCCCACATACGCACTGAGCATACGCACTATGATTTCCCGTGGCAAATTTTGAATACCTACCACTAAAGGTAAGAAAAGTCAGTAAGTATACAAAGAAAAGGCAAGAATTTTCATAATAACCTACCATATAAAACGAAAGAATTAGCCAACATAGTGACTGTTCCTACGTGACGCTGCAAAAATACATGAACAGCATTCTGACTTACCCCTGTTTTGTCGTCACGCAAGCGCAGTCCATCAATGGCCACGTGGACTTGTATCCTTTGCTTATGCTCGCCGGCAGCTCGGATCGCCATTTTGAGGTCCGCCAGTGCCTCCTGGCACATGCGGTCACCCCGGGCCTCTGGCACTTCCAGCACGCCAATCAATTTGGCGCGAAACGACACCCCCTCGCCTAGGAAGCGGCCAGGCTCGTTCTTGTCTATGATACAATTTGAATTTCAATTTGGAATGAAAAAATAATAATTTCAAATTAGTTACTCTATCTTGATTTTTGTGCGTAGAGCAATGTTTGATGTGGGTTAGTTCTATTATGTAAGTACTTTATTGCTTTGTTTTTCTATATTTTGTTTCATCTCAAAATTTACTTCCAGTTGGCTTGGCTGACGTGAGTCTACATTCAAATATTTCTATATGTTGTAAGTAATAGATAAACTACGTAAAACACATAGACATAGAATTAAAAAGTCACAAGCAAAGCAGTTAGTTTCTAAATCATACTAACTACACATGAACACAAATGTGTCAGTATGTAAACAAAGCGGTCTAAATTTGAAGGCAAATAATTTGGCAGAAACACAATTTCGCGCAAAACTACACAATAAACTAATAGGTAGCACACAGATTCGTAACTACTCGACCTACCTTTGCCAAGAAGACATTTTAATTCGGCCTTTTTGGGTGTCATTTTAATTTCCCCAGTATGAACAAGATAACACGACAGAGTGCAAAATAAAAGTGAGCGCGGTTGTCCTATTTCGGTCCCTTTTTACGGTGCATCATTGCCAGTTTAATTGAATTTCCTGTTTTTAAATTTAGAATCTCGGGAGTAGACGGCAGTCGAAGGTACCTGGAGTACAGACCTCTTTTCAGGGCTCCGTCCCCAAAGGGTAAAATCAGGACCCTCTTATTTAGCCTTCACTGTACGTCCGTTCGCCACAGGGCTGTATCTATTGAACCTGTACCTAAACTTGAATTTTTTACAGATTGAACTTTTATTGAATACATTCTAAAAATGAAACTAAATAAGTACGAAGAGTCGCTCAGAGACAGAATTTTTTGCATGGGATCAATAAAAAACTTGTCGTTTTAGTTTAATATTTTTATGTGTTTCTGTTGGTACAGACTACGGAACATTTTGTGCGCAATACCGACTTGCAGTTAGCCGGTTTTATTCCATTACTTACATATGCTTTTGTGTTGTTAATTATAACAGCCAGCATCTTCTGCACCCGCCAATTAAAATAAATAACAAGCAATTAACAAACTTTCTGGCAAACAATGCACTGAGAAGAGGAGCCGACTCAATCACTCAATATATGAAATTAAGAAATTGACGCATTAAGAATTATCACTCGAAATCTTTGATAAGAAATGAACAAACAATGCGACAAATGTGCGGAATTTTTGGATTTTATCATTGGCTACATAAATATTACACAGTGCTCCGTTCTCGTTAGGTTAGACCCAATTAAATAGGTTCGATTACTATTAATAGCGTTAATCGATGTCGCTTAATGTTTATAATCATGTCACAGGCATTCAAACTGTTGATAACATTTAAACCCACGTCAATCTCCGGTGTTATGAAACAATTCATCGTTTCCTCAATTTCACCGAGAGGAAACGATGCGGCGAGATTATAGGATGTCGCCTTGGAACGAACGACATACCTCCGATTAGTAGCAAGCTAACATATAAACATACACGGTACAGGACATGCAACACAACAGTCAATAAGCATGGAATGAGTTTGACGCAGACGTTATACTCACCGAACTGCCGCAAGAGATGCTGGAAATGACACACCTGCATAATGCCCCGTACAAACCGACAAATAAGTTAGTGTCCCCTCCGATCCACCGCTGCACATTCGCCACGGGCCCACAACACACCCTCTGTCCAAAATACCAGGGGGTCACTAATTATGACATGGCACTAGCACGTGAAATGATAGAGACGGTGCCAGCTGATCTTACAGTTAGTAGGGTGAACGCCAGCCGATCCATGCAGTTACATGTTACAACAGAAATCGCAAAATATAACAAAACTAATGCGATAACGTGGTCAAGTTATACTTAGCGCTATCTAACACCGCATAACCGTAGTATAAAAATTAATAAAGTATACAAAAAATATCGTAAGTGAAAAAGCTTAGCCGAGCTAAACACGATCCGAACTCACATTTGCAAGGGCTGGTTTTCTTACGGAGGGTTTGCATTGGAAAGTCAGTCGGTAACTTGTGATTAAACATCGGTACTGTTACCCTTTCCGTCTCACTGAAACGGGAATACACTACTGGAGTACACTGGACGTGATACGTAACATACGAGGCACTGTTTCTGATTGTAAAATGCAATGTTCACAGCGAGATTTATTGATTTTTGAGTCGCCGTGCACGGTCCCGGTGGGAAGGTGGCCGCACCACCGCCGGGGTTAGTAGGTGGTTGGTTTGCGTTTGCGACCAGCTGAGTAGAAAACGTTACCGAATTTATCATGAGTGTTTATAACAGTCTGATGGCACGGAGTCCGCGATGGCGGCCGGCACATGGGCAGAGCGCACGCACTCACACAGCGCGCGCACCGCGCACTGTGTCCGTGAAGGGTGCCGGAGCCGCGCACACAAGCGTAATGCCAACCCCTAATCAATATTCGCTGGCGATCTCCACATTGTGCAATTGTCGTATCGCACCCTCAATGAAACTGTTGGTTTACTTCTGTACACATTATCTGTTTGAATTTAATTGACTTTGATACGCGGCAGTCGCATGTTCAATAAATATGTTATTATGTAGTTAGATACTATATCAAATTAATTATTAACATATTTTTGATTGTTTCTTTTTTAAAAAGACAAGCCTTGATTCCCGGCCCAGTTTGGTAAATGATTTAATTGAGTTTTTAGTTTAAAAAAAATGGTAGCTCCTTTGACAGTTTTTCTTTATCTCCTAAAGTTAAAGAAAAAGAACTCCTCGCTGATCCAGATCGATGAGACAGTTGTCGCGATTGTCGGCGAAACTAAATTTTGCCACCGAAACCAAACCTTCGGTTGGTCTCTGCAAGAATGTGTCGCCATCGGCTTTTCTGTCTTATTTATATATTAGTAAAATAGGCATTATAAATTAACTACCTAGCTAACTGACTAGATTTTACTTTTAAATTAATTAATTAATTGAAACAAGTTATAAAAAATTTAAAATTTTAGACAATCCTTAATAATACGGGAGGCCAATAGTCAGTGACCTATTCGAACAAACATCCATCTGGAATAGGTTTTTTATTTAGACTAGGTAATAGAAGGTAGCACTACGTGACTGACGGCATGGACCCGGGAATTAAAAAAAATTTTAAAATCTTTTTGTCTATCTTTTCATAACATCCTTTCAATATGTATAGTATAATGCTCTGCATATTTAGTTTAATCGGTCTTAGGTAGACTGACGTCACATCTTTGGGTCTGTGCCGAAACTGACCCCGGTCAAAACGCACTTTTTTTCGTTCTAAGGTATTCGATCGAACATCCAGCTGAAACTGTTTTTATATGTTGACGGTCGAAAACCGGGGCCAAGACTGACGCGCCTAAAGTTGAGGACCCATATTGGTAAACTTTCATAACATCCTTTAAATACATATTGCATAAAGTTCTGCATATTTAGCTAAATCAGGATTACGTGGACTGACGGCCCATCTTTGGGTCTGTACCGAAAGTGACCCCGGACAAAAGTGACATTTTTCGTTATACCTATTCGAACGAACCTCCAGCTGAAACTGTTTTCATATGTTAGTATAGCATTAAAGCATTCATAAAAATGGTGACTGACGGTCGGAAGCCGGGGCTTTCACCAAGAGGCACGTCCTCAAGTTGCCAATTTTTATGTTGACGACTACTTTATCTACCTTCGTTCGTTCGCAACTTGAGGCACGTCAGTCTTGGTGAAAGCCCCGTTTTCCGACCGTCAGTCACCATTTTTATGAATGCTTAAATGCTATACTAACATATAAAAACAGTAACATATAAAAAATAATATTCAGTATGACTGACAATATTATGCTACCTATAATGTCTTATCAAATATTCTAATAATAGGCTCAATTGTTCATTTACATTCATCTTGTAGACATAAAGAAAGAGGCAGATACGCTGTTTTATATGTGTTGCACTATCTGATATGTTAACAAAGATAAAGCTGTCTTTACAGATCACTCATTGTTTTTGAGTATGTTTCCTTTTACGCTAAGATAGTACAACAACTACACAACAGATGTGTTGGTAACTAGCATGACGAGTTGAATTGAAAAAATGTTTCCGTTTATGGCAAATGCCTGTGGCATCACCTAAGATCCCTTGAGAATACTTTTTCTGGAATAATTGTTTTGAGTACAATATTGATAAATAAATTTGCACGCCTTGGCTTAACTTGCCTTTAGAAGCACAGTAGGGCTTGAGGTATGTTTTATGCAAATTGTTTAGCGCCCCAATTTGATGTTTTCCTTGGACACTTTTACCATTGTTATACTCAACACAGAAATATGATACGAGGGATAGTAGGTAGGTATATAGAAAATACTGCCTGATAAATGTTATTTTGTCATAAAAGGTAATTTTTAGTAGTTATTAGTTTATCACCTTTCACAACATACTCATCATCATCATTTCACAACATACTTATCACCGTATCACGGAGGTACTTATCAAGCAAGTATTACATTAAAAAATCATATGCAATGGCCAGAAATCCTTGTTTTTTTATGAAATAAATATTTTTGTTAGCATATGGCTATGGAGCACACATATGGCCATCATGGTCGAAAAACATCATTATATGTATGAGTATGGCAAAAATATGTCTAACAGATGTATGCTGTGTAGCACTGTAAAATCTAAAAATAATATGTTCACTAGATAGTGTAAGTAGACAATACAATATTTTAAGTTTCTAAGAAAATTCCACTAAATATGTATGTATTTAATATTTCAAGTACTATGATACTAAATCAATTTGTTTAATATGTTTGTCCAGCTTTATGGCTCAGTGGTACCGCAAGAGCATTTGAATTGCAAGTTCTCGGGTTCAATCCCCAGTCAGATCAAGATAGAAAACAATATTTTTCAGATTGACCTGATCTTGGATGTTTATCCATATTGGTTGTATGCTGTATGTATAAAACATAGTTCCATTGAGTTAGGATCCCATGAAACATGATCACAACTTACTGTAAGGCTAGCTATTAAAGTATCATCATCAGGTCTTTCTAGTCTCCACTGCAGGAGCATGACCCTCTCTGTACTAAAGTATGTCTTTATTTATTTGAATATATTTATTTATTTATGTAAGAGTATTTTTAGGATTCCATACCTCAAAAGGTAATAAAAAACCCTAATGAGATCACTTGGTTGTCTATCTGTCTGTCCCCTAGTATCAGACCCTATTTATTGCCAACAAACAAATAAGCAATCAAATATTTCCTCTTTATAATATTGGTATAAATAAAAACAACTATACAACATTCAGGTATTAATTCATGAATAATAATAAAAGTTAATTACATCAACATATGGTTTTTCAACTGGAAACATAAAAAGTATTATGTTTTTTAATTAAATCATCATTTTCATTTCACAAAATTGAGTGTTTATTGGTTTGCCTTTTTCAAATCTATAGAACAACACTTCAGAGGATACATTAGAGATACATGAACTTTTTGGGGTACAGTGTTTGACAAGGTGAAAATAAATAGAGATATCATTTAAAATTCTGTTGAGTGGCTGTATATAACTCTTCAAACTATTTTATGAACTACTGTTTACAGTTTAAGATGTGAATATGAAGCTTTACTTTGCGCTTTCGCCATAAGTGGCAGTTTTTTACTATATGCAATCATCATCATCATCTCCGCCACAGGATGTTCACTGCTGGACATACGCCTCCCCCAAGGATTCCCAATACTATATGCAATACATGCCACAAAATAATTGTCATAACAAGTGTGTGTTAATTAATTATAAATAAATAAATATAGGGACATATCACACAATATTATGCTAAACACTCTCAAGGAATTGTAATGTGATACATACTTATGTAATTTTTTTCAGCAATTTACTAAGTCAATTGCCTTCAATTATTAATTCATAAAACTATTAAAGAGAACAAAAATAATCTGAGGGTCATCTTTTGTGTAAATCCTTGGACTGAACCAGATTTAATTTGCTACTAAATAGACTTTTCAAACTGATATTTCCTAACTTTAAATTTTTTTAAACCACAATACATGCATAGAGTACTTATTAATAAGAAATAATTCTTACCTTTTGAGACTGCCATTTATGAGTTTTAACTAGGTATTTAGATTTCCCATGAACTTGTGTCCAGCGGTTTTTTATAAACAGTAACTCGTTTGCATTGCAGTGATGTGTTAGTAGAAATAAGTAAAAGCTCATTAGATTAAACATTTACATACATTCTTTGATTTATTTAGAGACTGAAGAAACCGTGCTATCAAAAGCTAAACATTAATTCATGAATCGTGAATTTTATTAGCAAAGTAATGAAAAATGTACACACAACACAACACAGCACATCTGCAATGACATCTATTTTTATTATGACTTGACTGACAGACATAAGTGACGTTGACATTGGCGATGACACTTTAACGTTTTTTCAATTTTTTTACATCGTTTTGCGGTCTATGGCCCAAAAAACAAAAAATATTGGCTATGCTGCTGCTACGCTAAAGAGTAGGATAATGTCATGCCAATGTCAATGTCAACGTTGACAGAGATTTGTTTACAACTTAGTTTTGAAGCTCAAGGTTTGTGTTCTCTCTTTTTTGTGAAATTAAAAGATAAGACAAATTCTGTGAATAAAGAGATGTCGTTACTATTTAAAACAAATAAGAGTTCCCTTTTAGATCACAGAAATTATACATTGAGTTTGTACAAAAAGGTGACAGTAGATAAATCTGAAACATCTTTAGCTTTATTATCCGAATTATTTTCTATTTTAAGTCCTGAAAATAAAGCGATTAATAGAAAAAGGGATCACGATGAAAGCAAAGTTCATGAAGAGGTTTGTATCCATAAATAAACTAGCCGACACTGTAAGATGTTAACTTGTGTCATAGCCCATAGGATACCTAGACAGAGCAGTTGGACCACAGCCCCTCACTCAACTCAACGATAACATATTTTACAATATATACTTAAATACATAAACATCTAAGACCCAAGCTATTCTGATCTATTACAATAGTTTTGTTTCCAAAACATTTTGACACGCAATTTCAAAAGCCAACCCCTCTTCACTTCAACAAGATTTCTTTTATCTAACTCTCCTGAAGACGCAAACAAGTATACAAAAATATTATGCACTTGTAACGCCTGGTATTCTGTTAAAATAGATCACAATCAAAATTTATGTTTATTTTGTTCTGCATATAATTTTTTTTTATTTATCTGTGTGTCCCCATATCTGTCCCGTAATAGGTATAACCTTCTTCTTCTGTTTTATATTCTAGCTTCCACCGAGATTTCAGTGATTCTGCCAATGTCCAGTATTATGAGATACTAAGTATCGGTGTTGTACGGTAAAGTTTTTCAAGTAGCATCAAAAATGGCGTTAATGGCAAAATATGTTCTTTGATGCCTCGTGGGAGCTTCTGGTGGCAAATCTATACGAGTGCATTTATCAGTCCACTTTAACTATTTCACTAATTGTTCATGAGCACGGTTATTTATAACACCAAACTACACCGATTTCATAATATAAAGTCCACTAAAATCAATTTGCAAAATTGTCTAAGGCAAACTTCAACTGCAACCTTTGACTTCCCACCATGAACCTAGGTATAACTTTAGGTTTCTATAAATTTTAAATTTCTATTGATAGACGCTTTTCTAATTGAACTTACTTTCAGACTCTAAAAGTAAAAGAAGAATTCAGAAGATTCTTATTGGACCTTGATGCAAGCATCAAAGAAGAACTAAAAAATAAATATAATATTTCAAATACTCAGGCTGTGAGAGACTTAGCTCAAAAGTTAAATAAATCTACTGATTTTGATCATATGGGTCTGAAGGGAGGAAACAATTCCGATGTTTCTTTGAGATGTCAAATCAAAGACCAATGCTTTTTAGTACCAGAGAAGTCAAGGTATGTACTTATGGGATAACCTTACTTTAGCATGTGGCTCCGCTTGTATTAATGTTGTTTCCTCAAAATACGTTTTTTTTCTGGGATATTTCGTTTTCTCATGTGTATAAGTGGCCAACACTGGTGTCAGATTTTTCAAGGTCCAATGACTTCACATGCCTTCTGAAGCCTGGAAAAGCTTGAAATACCTATATTTATGCTACATGTAGTCATTCATCCCTGTGTAAAGCCTAAGTATTTCTTCATATTCCAGACAATGTCTAGACAATATTCCATTGTAATTGTTGTAAATGTGTGTAAATTTTCACCATTATTTAACCTGAGATTGAATATTTGATTTGATTGTTAAATAGAATCTATTTGCGAATACATTATTGCTCATTATTCAGGTTTTTCTGTGGTTGTGTTAAGGAGCAGTGCTGTAAGTTAGAAGGCAATCAATACGACATACTCATAGCTGATCCGCCCTGGTGGAATAAGTACATAAGAAGACTGAAAGGGGCAAATGATAAACTAAGGTATTTCACTTTTTTTTTAAATGATTTAAGTTCTACAATGTATGTAGTCATATGTGTATGGTCACTTGTGATGTGACACACTGTATTACATAGGCATAAGGGTCAAACATGAACATGCAGTTTTGATATTGATCATACCTACTAGAAAAGAAAAAAATAAGTTTTATATGTTCACTTACAAAAAATCACTAAGTGCGAGAGTCAGTTCAACTTTCAAATCCCACCCATAAAAGAGTGTCATGCATTTCATACCTATTTTTTTTAAATATTGATGTCACTCAATACAGTTTAAAAAAAATATATTTTACGGCATTTGGCTTTCTATGCCTTTAGCCCATTAGGTTTTTTAGTATTTATTTACTATTGCATTTGTTTTCAGCTACTCCATGATGTACAATGCAGATATAGCATCAATACCAGTAAGAGATCTCTTATCCCCAAACTGCCTGGTAGCCGTCTGGTGTACCAATGCCCCCAGCAACATTGCTGCCGTCAAAGACTTGATATTTCCTTCCTGGGGTGTAGAATACGTCACTACATGGTATTGGCTGAAGGTCACGGTGGACTTGCAGCCGATTTGTGCTTTCAGTGGAGGCAGCAAGAAGCAGCCATTTGAGAGAATCATCCTGGGCAAAGTTGGGGAGGTGAAAGACTTGCCAGATTCTCATTTGATTGTCAGTGTGCCAAGTGCATTGCATTCACATAAACCTCCTTTATTAGGTAAGCATTTGTAAAAAGACATTAATTATATTCCTCCCTACACCATACCAATCTGTTGTAGAATACCAAAAAAAATAAAGTATATACGCATTTTGGATCTGTTTGTAAGAACATAACTTAATATTTTTTTTACTGTTCATTTTCATCTTGCTACAGTGCACACTCAGGCCAGTGACTAATCAGCTTTTTTTATTCTTGTAACTAAGATATATATATTTTTTGTTGCAGAAATACTGTCACAATATGTAAACACAGATAGTCCACAAGTACTGGAGTTATTTGCCCGGTATCTCCTACCTAACACCACCAGCGTCGGGTACGAACCATTGAAATGGCAACACATCTCATTGTATGAAGAAGTTACATAAGGTGAATAAATTGTAATTTTTAAAAACTCCTTTTATTTAAAACTTACTATAGTAGGTCTTCTTCCAGTGCTATCACAACTGTAGTAGTAGTTGTAGTCATTATAATTAGCAGGTCTATTTGCTTACGGACAACTGTGGTGTACCTACACATTTGATGGTCACTTCAACATCCATTACGGTTTAAATATCTCAAATAAAAAATAGTCGGCCATACGAAAGCCGTAATGGATGAGGAAATGACAATCAAAATGTAGTGCACCATTAGTTCTCAAATGTTAGCAAATAGGCATGTTGGGCCGGTCCTACGATTGAGTCAGTGGAGCGATGGCTTATACGACGATGTGACTTTATGGTAAGCGCACATTATGACGTCACATCACACGCTACAATCCGCTGATGCGCTCGTGTGTATTTTCATACAAAATACACACGAGCGCTTCAGCGGATTGATTCATGCATTATGCGTTCATGCATATAGCTCGCTCTAACCCAATCTTGTGGCTACGCTAGTAGGACCGACATTGATAGAAGTGTAGAAGTCGGTCAGACTGGCTATTAGGAATCGCCAAGCAGCAACGTAGTTACTTGAATAGTGTGGTAGGGCTGTTACTTAATTGGCTGAATATTTATCTCTACGTATATATTACCATAAGTAAATTACTGACGTCAACAATTACTTTTAATTGTGATAGTTATGAAATCAAATATGACAATAGGTGTTCTAAGGATCAAAGGTCGGAACAATAACGTTCAAAGAAATCTATATTAAATAAACGTTTGAAATCTATCCAAATATATTCAGCCATTTCTACTTGATGAAGTATATGAGTTTTTCCGGCCCGGTCTTCAACTGGTAAAAGAAATAAAACTACAATTAAGAAGAATATAAATAAAATGCCTTATTTAATAATACGTATTGTAAGTATCGGCGCACTAGCTCTTCCCGTTGACGATAACGCTTGTCTTGATGTTCTTCTTGGGGTAGCCGTCGGGGTTCATCGTCTGCCATCGCCAAAAGTCAGTGCCTGGAATATTAAATTTTGCCTATCAAATTTAGTAAATTTTTGGGTTTGTGCAAGGGAATTTCTTAGCGAGATAGAATTTAAAATTATAAGCATAAGAACTCGTGCCTATTCTGTACATACTTATACCTGCCTGACTTGCTTTAGAAATGAATTTTACAGGTAGGAAAACCTTAAAGTTTCTACAGATTTTATTCGCTCTAGGAAATGGCGGCACCGGCTATGCTACGTTGCATAAACTGAAAACGCTTCATACCATGCGTCTCATAAACGTGTCCCTAGATAATCCTATAAGCATTCCGTATACTATAGCGTTACACATCTCCTTAATGCTCCATTGCTTAGTCCAACGTAGCTCGTTCTTGGCCTTTATGGCAGCATTCCACATGGTCATCCCCAGCCTCCTAGCTACGTATTTGACCCAGATATCTCTTGCTGGCCAATTCGGAATATCATTAGGCACGTACACATCTCCCTGAATGCTGTATTTCGTAGCCCGAACTCATTTTTGGCCTTCTTCGTCGCTCTCATATCGCCTTGGTGTCTAGTTCATCAGACTTACTTTGTGGATTCACTTAGAACATCAACTACGTTCTATCATCTTCATCTTTCAATCTTAACAACCACTAACACGATAAGCGTGGCCTTTGGATTTTATGATGTTAGTCTCTGTCTATCCCGGAAGGGATAAAGACGTGATAAATAGTATGTATGTATTATATAGGTACGTATACTTACACATCTCCACAATGCTGTATTTCGTGGTCCAACCCAACTCGTTCTAAGCCTTCGTCGCGTCTGCCCACATGGCGGTGATGTCGCCAAGCCTTCGTGATACATATTTGAGAGGGATCTTGGTGTTGGTCGTGAGCTTAGAACATCATCATCTATGTACTCACTCATCTACACATCTCCTCAATGCTGTATTTCGTGGTCCAACCCAACTCGTTCTAAGCCTTCGTCGCGTCTGCCCACATGGCGGTGATGTCGCCAAGCCTTTTGAGAGGGATCTTGGTGTTGGTTGTGAGCTTCTACTTACACATCTCCTCAATGCTGTATTTCGTGGTCCAGCCCAACTCGTTCATAGCCTTCGTCGAGTCTGTCTGCCCACATAGCGGTGATGTCGCCAAGCTTTTGCGCTACATATTTGAGAGGAATCTTGATGTTGGTCGTGAGCTTAGAACATCATCATACTTACACATCTCCTCAATGCTGTATTTCGTGGTCCAGCCCAACACATGGCGGTGATGTCGCCAAGCTTTAGTGCTACATATTTGATATTTGAGGGGGGGATTTTGGTGTTGGTCGTGAGCTTAGAACATCATCATCTACTTACACATCTCCTCAATGCTGTATTTCGTGGTCCAGCCCAACTCGTTTTTAGCCTTCGTCGCGTCTGCCCACATAGCGGTGATGTCGCCAAGCCGTCGTGCTACATATTTGAGGGGGATCTTCGTGTTGGTCACACGTTCAAAGACGTCCACCAGCTCTTTGACAGACACGCCCCGACCAGTACCCAAGTTGAACACCTGTAATGAATGAATGAATGAATGAATTATTTATTTAAGTAACAGTGACTCATACATAATTGTTAGTAATAAGTACTTACTTCTAGGTTAGTAATCAATTTTTATTTTTTTAAAACTTCAAGGCCATTCATAAAGGCCATTCATAGAGGCCATTCCTGCACCATCCCTCCGGCTATGGCACAGCAATGGTTTACGTGGAGGCTGTCCAGTCTTTGCGCGATCATGTTCAGGATGCTGTTGCCGCTCCCCCGCACCCTGCGCACCAGGGACGCGCATCTCTTACGCATAGTTGCATAAAAGCAGTCTACTCGAGCTTCCGCAAACATCCCTGATGCGCTACAGAAGCGTGGCAGCCCCAGCAGCACCCTGAACGCGTTGTTGTACTGCACACGAAGGGCGTTGTAGGCTTTTTGAGTGTATCTAGCCCAAAGGCTGCACGTGTAAAACGAAGTACAAAAAGCTCTAAATAAGGTGATTTTCACTTCTCGTGAACAACGTGCAAACCTGCGAGCCAGCATATTCGCTCTCACCGACAACGCCCTCCGTTCCCTTTCGATATCTCTATCGTCCTTGAGGTCAGGAGTCAACACATGACCAAGGTATTTAAAATTATACACTCTCTGTAATATTTGATTATTAAGTACAACTGGTGGTATTTGTTTATATCGTTTACTCCCGGCCCCAAAGACCATAACTTGACTTTTCTTAACATTATAGGCCAAGCCGTGAGAGAGTGCATATGATTCGCATTTGGCCACCAAAGTCCGCAGGCCACATATAGAGGCACTCAGCAGCGCCATGTCGTCTGCGTAGCTGATGTTATTGACGCAGACTCCGTCTATACTACAGCCGACATTGGCCCCGCTAAGCTCCTCTATCAACTCATTCACATACAGATTGAAGAGCGTAGGTGAAGACAACCCCCCCTGCCTTACCCCGCACTCCAATCTGTATGGTTCAGATAACGCACCGCCCCATCTTACGCTGTTGACCTGGTTTCTGTACCAATACTTAAATATATTTATAAGTTCTACGGGTAGTTTAGCGTTTCTTAGTTTTTCCCAAAGAATATCGTAAGAAACCAGGTCAAAAGCCGTAGACAGGTCTAGGAAGCACCCAAAGACTGGCGTTTTGCGCTCCGTATAGTAAGTGACAGCGTGCTTAAGACACAGTATAGCGCTTTCTGTAGACAGTTTAGGTTTAAAGCCGAACTGATTGTCGTGCAGTTTAACGAAATTATTTAACTGCGTATTCAGCACACTGTCAAACACTTTTGATATTACAGTTGCCAACGAAATGGGTCTATAATTGCTTTTGTCAGAAAGATCGCCAGTTTTGTTTTTGACTATTGGGACGACTAATGTACGTAATGAAGATTTAAATTAAATTTGAAAATATGTAAGGTTATCGAAGACGTCCACCAGCTCTTTGACAGACACGCCCCGACCAGTACCTAAGTTGAACACCTGTAATGAAGATTTAAATTAAAATTGAAAATATGTAAGGTTACTGAGAAGGACATAGGGACCTTTTATCCCAGAAAAAAAAATACTTTTCCCGTGGGATTTGCGATAAACGACTCGCAAATTTATACGGTCAAATTATACGCGAGCAAAGCCGCGGGAAAAAGCTAGTAGAAAAATAAGATAGAAAAATAAATACTAAGTCAGGTCATAAGTTCTGTCAAAAACTTTTTATAAAATTAATGATACACTTTTTGATAATTATAAAGAAATTATATATGAAATTAAATGTAATTTAATTTAGAATACAATTTTATTTACATTATTCAAAATGCCCTCCCCTATTTTGAATACCTACATGCCCTTAATCGACGCGGCCACTCATCAACCGCAGCACGCACCACATTCATATCTATTTCTGCCGCTGCTTTAGCCAAAGATGCTCGTAGAGATTCCACATTCTGATGAGGTTTAGCGCAGACCTTCTCCTCCAAATGTTGCCATATCTTGTAATCCAGTGGGTTTAAATCTGGACTAGAAGAGTGACCCTCTTCTAGTCTTCATGTCCGATAAAGTCAATTCCACGGGCGGTCAACCAGTTTTGCGTGCTTCGTGCTCCATGAGCTGGTGCAGAGTCCTGTTGGAATATCCAATGTCTGTTTTTGAACATTGTTTGAGAAAGGGGTTCCATTATGTTTGTTAGGACGGTATTTTGGTACACCTCGGCACTGGTTTTTACACCTTTTTCTCAGAAAAACACCTCAGTTGAGCCCGAATATGAGACTCCAAGCCAAACCATGAGTGACGAAGGATAATGTCCTCGTTGAACCCTTGGAATACGCGTGCTGGCTTCTTCACTGCTTTGGGCATACACCTTATCATTTTGTTTATTATAACTTTCTTCAATGTTAAAAAATATTTCATCCGAAAACAAAATTTCGCGGTATTTTTTTCCCGCGTACCGCCGTAACGAAGCGAAGCGAACGAAGCGCGGGATCTATCCAGCCTTATTTTTTTTCAAACGCTCGTTCATGAACTGTCCGGTCTTCTTACGATAAGCTCGTAGTCCTAGGTCTTCATTTATCACTCTTTTGACCGTGGTTCTGCTTAGACCCATCTGAAGAGCTAAGATTTTTTGTTTACGAACAGGATTTCGTTGGATTCGCGCCTTCACTGCTTTGATGATCGCTGGTGTCCTAACTGTACGAGGTTGGCCGGTCCTCTTACGATCTTTGAAGCTTGAATCTTCAGTGAATCGTTTGATAGTGCGGATAACAAATCGTAATCCTACGATTTGTTATCCGCACTATCAAACTATCAAACAAAAATTTTAAATTTTTGTAGAATGTTGAAAATTTCTTTTGGCGCGTAACCACAGCGGTGCAACGCGATAACCGCTACTATATCTTCTTTCTTCGACCACTCCATATTTGAAAATGAATAAAAATTAATGTCTTTTCTATTTTCGGCAAGCGCAAACATTCTATTTTTAAAATTGGTGAAGTTCATCTAGCCAGTATTAAAAAAAAAATAAGGTTTTGACAAAACTTATGACCCGAGGTATAACTATAAATCGGACTTGGATGCATGTATCTTTTTGATCGCCATCAAAAATACATTCATCCAATTCTGATTAAAATCTTTGACTTTTGACTTGACTTTAAAACCTGTCAAGTCTTAAATGATGTCTTACAAGCAATTTTCCCGCGACTTCGTCCGCGTAAGTTATAGCCTATGTCACCGCTCACCCGCAGATATATCGGCTTTCTATAGGTGCAAGAATTTTGAAAATCGTTTCAATAGTTTCGGAGCTTATAAAGGCAAACTAATAAATATTTCCTCTTTATAATATTACAAGCTGTTACCCGCGGCTTCGCCCGCGTTATATATAGCCTATGTCCTTCTCAGTACCCTAACCTATGTGTATGCAAAATTTCATGATGATCGGTTCAGTAGGTAGGGCCTGAAAGCGTAACAAACAAACTCACTTTCGCATTTATAATATTAGTTAGGATAATAGAAGACTTACATCTTATTGAACATTTAACGCGTCTCAATTCAAAATGTTACTTTTTACCTTCAGTCTGATATGGTTTTCACTGAGCAGGTTTAGTGCAGCTACATGTCCGTTGGCGAGGTCCATGACGTGGATGTAGTCTCTTATACCTGGAATAAAACAAAGATAATGAGTAATCATTGATAAATACCTAAACTTTGGGAACTTCCCCAAACAATCAGATTCAAAACATTGGAGCGTGATTTTCCTTTATCCTTTAATGGTGCCTAATTAGAATTGTGTGTTTTGAATGTATTATGGAAGGCAACCGCGTGGTAGGCGATAGAGGATATCTACCTACCAAGAGGCATCCAATACTTTTTAGGGTTCCGTACCCAAAGGGAAAAACGGAACCCTAATACCGCGACTTCAATGTACGGCTGTCACCAGGCTGTATCTCATAAACCGTGACAGCTGAACAGTTGAAATTTTCACAGTCAGTTTTTCAAGTATTTCTGTTGCTGCTATAATAACAAATATGTACTAAAACAAAAATTAATTCGTGTGCGAGTCCGATTCGCACCAGGCCGATTTTTAAGCTTTTAATTTTTTAATTATCTAAGCATCTGTAACCACCCTCCACGCCAGCTTGCGGCGGCCCTGAACCTTAAGTAGGTCAGGGCCGCAGTTGATTTATGTAGTAACTATAATATTTGAACTGTAGGCGATTAGTCAAAACAGTAAAGTGCATCTTCCTAGAGGTCATTATGTATTTGTGAATAAATCTTGACTAGAGTCTGTTTTTTTTTTCATGTTTGTTTGACGGCAAACGAGCAGACGAGCCACCTGATGGAAAGTGTCACAGTCGCCCATGGACATCTGTAACAAAGGAGGTGCTGAGGCGTTGTCGGGTGTATTTTTTGTGAAAGAGTGAATTCTAGAGAATGAAACCCACCAGTGCCGTCAGGAGTGTTGTAGTCGTTGCCGAAGACAGTGAGCACGGGTTTCTTGCCGAGGGCCACCTGCGCCATGAAGGGCATGAGGTTTGTGAACTCCTTGGTGGGGTCCTCCCCGATCAGGCCGGAGGGGTGCGCGCCGACGGGGTTGAAGTAGCGCAGTGAGATTATATTCCATTTCTAAAAAAAAGGTACATACATGTAAATTACGATAGAGCTAATTCGATAGCGTGTTAGTGGGCGTTAAGGTGGAAAGTGGAATCAAAATAGTTAAGGGTTGCTAGCCGCATCGCCTATTAACGTGATTCCTTGGATTTTTGCCCAATCCCTTGACCGACTTTTACGGTCTGCGCGGGAACAAAGGCAGTTTTTTTTTGCAGGTTTTCCTATTCTCCAAACCAGCATGTTAGAGAAAATAAATGTAGGTATTATTTTGACAAAACTGACTGAATGAACAACAATTTATATAGTTTCCATTGACCTAGTATTAATTTATTTCATACTCTGCTCATTACAACAACACACCTATAAGAAAAAGTACCTAATAGGCACACGCACAAGTCCAACGGTAATATGACAAAGAGGTAAATGTGTTACTGTATGATAAGAAGCTGGCATCATGTCAGATAATGGAAAGTATAAAGTGTCGGCCTTGAACCTCGCTTAGAGGCAGTGGGTCGACTGGTTGACCGACCTCGGCAGGTCGGAGAAGCGCCCGAATTTAGGCCTCCGACATGTGTGCATAGTCTTTATAATTCCATACTCTACTCAACAACAATACACATGTACAGGAGCCTACAAAAGTCCATATAGAGTGAGCAAAAGTTATCGCATCCAGCGGTCGAACTCACTCACACACCTACACAAATAAACCAAAAAACTATTTTTTTGCAATAGTCAATGTCATTGTGTGAGTGATTTGCGTGTACGCCAATTTGGTCTTTCAACTATATATGAACTCACGGGGAGCATGGCTAGCGCGACAACGGTTTTATGCTACTTTTTTGTCGCACTTCCCGCGTTACCTATCGTTGCGAGCATGGGTTTACTCCACGGGTATAAATATTGAAATCGACCTGTCATTTTATCGTACGCCGCGATTCGTATCTAAAGTGCGAGCATGGCTACAAGATGGCTGCCGTATTTTGAAGACAATTGTCTACTTTTGACAGTTCTTTGGTTTAAATTTATCGGCGATTTCCAAGACCCAGATAAAAATTAAATTGAATAAAATAATCGTTTTTAGCGAATAAATTACTAAAGCACGAGGCTAACTATCAAGAACTTAGTCTTGGACAAACACAAGAACTAAAGATTCGTGGATAAAAGCATTTTTTTTGAGCAAAATATTAATATAATTTCATCAATCAACACAATTTTTCCAGGTTCATCCTCAGCTGTGATACTTCTTGTTGTTAGTCTGCTTGTATGATAGCATTCATAGATATCAGAATATTGTGATAGCATTCATGCTGTAATAAATTTTGGCAAAGTTTTTACAGCCGGCCGCCTGCCTGGTGTCCCCTCCTTACTTTCGTCATTTCGTTCTTCTTCAGTAGTTAAAGTGTAAAAGGTTAACAAACCGACAAACTCACTTTTGATTTTAGCGTGTGTAAGTGGCCAACAGTGTTAAATATTGAAGCTGCCTAAAGGTATCTAACGTAGCTTAACGACTACCATCAATCATTGATGGTAGTCGTTAAGCTAGCTGAAGAAGAACGAAATGACGAAAGTAAGGAGGGGACACCAGGCAGGCGGCCGGCTGTAAAAACTTTGCCAAATTTTATTACAGCATGAATGCTATCATACAAGCAGACTCTAACAACATGAAATATCACAGCTGAGGATGAACCTGGAAAAATTGTGTTGCTTGATGAAATTTTGCTCAAAAAAAATGCTTTTATCCACGAATCTTTAGTTCTTGTGTTTGTTCGAGACTAAGTTCTTGATAGTTAGCCTCGTGCTTTACGCGTGTGATAGCCGGAACCAACGGCTTAACTGGCCTTCCGAGGTATCGAGGAGTTCGAGATATTTTATGCCGCTTACGGTCACCCATCCCCATGGGGACTGCGCTCAGGATTGCTTAACGTGCGTAAGCGCTGATAATGCTTACGCTCCCTTGGCCGTCACCCATCGGGTCTCTATCAGAATCGCCTCAAGTTAGGATAACGTAGTAAGCTGGAGAATTATTTATTTGGTAGGTATGTGATTTCTCTATTACTATAAGTATTAAAAGAACTCATTAACTCAACATATTTTTATTTTTAATGACATGTAGAGCATTCAATCTTTTATATTACATAAACAAATCTTGAGGTACATTTAGACATAACCACAAATCATTTAAAACTTCTTGTGCGGGCTTGGCTCAGTTGATTTTCTATAAATAAAGATGTTTTGCTCGAGTTACACTACTAGCATCAGGTACTGCTGGTCCAATAGCAGCAGTCCATGGAGGAGACTTGCAACTCTGAAAATATAAAATAAATTAAAATAATATAATAATAAATATCATTCAGTCATACAATACATAAAGATAAGGGAAAATACTTATTTTTAGCCTGCTACTCCCAACTGCATGTGGAACCTATTGTGCAGTATGTGCAGTTTTAAGCATACAAGCGCTATCAGTATTTTTGCAGTAGTCCACTGCAAGACGTAGGCCTCCTCCAAGGATTTCCGTCATTAGGATGGTTTTGCAATACCCACCATACATGGCAAATGGGTCAGTGAGCCCAGACTGTTTGGCTTGTATCAGTTACAACATCATTATCATTATCAAGTCTTTCTTAGTCTCCACTGCAGAAGCATAACCATCTCTGTACAACTAGAGCAATATTAGCCAGAGCAGCTCTTTGATGCTTATGTAAGCTTTATTTAAGTGGTCCAATTCTACTCTGCTGAGATCCACATATTAGTTACAGTGCTGCTACCCATTGATACCATTTTTCAAGCGAGAGAAGGGTAGTTAGTTTGACTGGATGAACATGATACAAGTATTTAGTATGCTTTTTGTTTGGATAAGTTGGGTTTGATTCGACATAACCGCAAGCACCGGACAGGCAATTGAAGATGATACCCCTGATTTTAACCTAACAGTCTTCTGTCTCACCTAAACCCTAGTATGTACTTACATTAATGCCAGTGTTACGGACAGAAGCGCGTTCAAACCAACATACAGTTCGGTAGTAGTAACATAGCTTGTATGTATAGAAATAGCAGGTTTTAATAACGTTTTTTTTAATGTAAATAAAGGCTTTTGCCCGTTAGTATATAATGTAAACTAGCGTAAATAGTTAAGTTTTAGCTATAAGAGGTTCCAAATAAACATACGCACGGTTGGTTGTTTATTTTGAATGCCATACATTAAGTGAGATGACCGAGGTAAAAGGTATGCGGTTTTTTGGTATCCCATGGTAGGTCATCTCACTTACAAGGTATATGTTTGGTAAATTGCGGGCTATGTACTGGGATTTTGGGATATTATGTAAAGTAATCCTATGTACTGGCCGCAACTATGCGCCACCTAGCGGCAGGCATAGGACAACAAGGTACCCCTTGTGCAGCAATACCGTAACGAGAACCGATGTACTATTTTCGGTATTGCTGCACATAGGGCCTAGTTTTATGTAATTATAAGCATAGATTTAGGTAATGCTTTGTAAATGTGAGACTATCTACCTAGAAAATAGTGCGGTGAAAGGACATTTTGGAAAAGAACGGGAAATGGAGGGGATGATACCCCGCACCCCGCTCACACCGCACTTATTCATCGAGGTGGGTAGTCTCACATAATCTCATGTGTACAAAGGCTATAAATATGAGCGCGCGGCCGCAGTCTGCGTCGTGCCGTGCTAGTGTTTAGTTATAAGTTAAAGAAAATAAATTCGAAGTGTTTGTTTCCGAATTCGCGCGTTTCAATTGGGGAAGACCGTGCGTCCGAGGGGCATATGTGTTATACAGTCCACTGCCAGTGATTTTGTAGACGGCGAGGTTTCAAGATTGTCGTCTACATCCCGTGGTCCACGCGAGCCGGATCAAGACCAGCCGAATCGGAGGGAGCCGAGGATCGAGGTGCCGGGTTGCCGAAGGAAGAGGAGCAGCCGGGTGAATCCAGGGGTCTAGGTTCAAGATCGGGTTGTTTTGTTAGGCGCGAACGCTAGCACGACACGACCATCCGACCGACCACACGTAAGTTTATTTTTGTAACATTTTGGTGTACGTGTGGTTTGTCGGACAGGGGGGGCTTCTTTGGAACCCAGGGGTTGTAACCAAGTGATTTCTATCCTGTTTCTATACGCGGGCGTACCGCGGGCCTGAAACGGTTTGAACCTAACGGTGTCAACTCATTCCGTTTCGGGTTTTAACGCCGATCAAGGCGGTGCAGTGAACAGGGCTAAGCTGCCAGCTACGCGCCTTTTTCAAGGCGAAGCTGAACAGCCCTCCTACGCCGGTACGGTGTGTGGTGAATCAGGGCCGGACTGCAGGCAAGCCGAGGGTCATTGGCCATTCCCCCAGTGACCTGAGCACCTGTGAAGCTACACATTCTCTGCTGGGTAGGTCCTACCTTTCCATTCCTGCGTCACATCCATCCTCAGTCGGGTTCACCGCGTTAGTATACCCGGTTGGGATTGTTAGGAGTAGGGGCGGCAAGAAAGAAGAAGATGCCAACTACGCGGAAGCAGGCGGAGCAGATGGAGGCGGCCGGGAGCCACGACGATGCAAGGAGAAGGCTGACGTTTGAAGAACCACCAGCATCGCCGTCGGGTATCGATACAGTACCCCCCACCACCACGCGCAGGCACTTACCACCTACCGACACAAAGCAAATGGAAGCGAGCGAAGCCAACCGAGAAACAGGATACGAAGGGATGCAGCCGGGAGAGACTACGACGCAACCACGCCGAGCGGAATCAATACGGTCAGGGGCGTCGAGTGTAGTGTCTCGAATTCAGCAAGCAGAACTGCAAGCGGCGGAACGAATGGCCGTGCTGAAGAAAAAAGAATTAGAAATTGAAGCGGAGCTTGTAAGAAAGCGATTGGCTATGGAAATTACGTCAATCAGAGAAGAAGAGCAAGCCGTACCTGCAGAACAAGGCGACGTGCAGGAACGAGTGAATGAATGGCTACAGCGTAGTCTCGCACGACAACCGAAAGGGATAACCATGCCATCTACGTCACAGGACTTGTCGTATCTGCGTAACGCTACACGAAGAGAAACTTTAAGGGGAGAGCCAGGCGACCCGCGCCCATCCAATGATGATAAGGAAGGACTGGGAGAGGGGAGGAGTCGACAAAGAGGGTCGACGCCGACGCGCCAAGGCATCGATCGTTTAGCAGAGGTGTTAGAAAAGATGACACGACACAAGCCGATATCAAGACAAGGGATTGAATTACCTGTATTCAGTGGAGCGCCGTTAGATTGGTTACCATTCAAAGCAGCGATGCGGGACTCAACCGAAATGTATAAGTTTTCGCGAGCAGAAAACTTAGCCAGGCTACGAACGAGTTTACGAGGAGAGGCGAAAGAAGCTGTGTCGGCGTTGTTGTTCACCGCGTCCGACCCAGAAAGGATTATGGCTACTTTGGAGCAGTGTTTCGGCCGACCGGAAGTAATAATTGACCGAACATTGGATGATATAAAGAAGCTAAAGCCTCCCAGCTCAACAGCCAGTGATTTAAATAGTTTTGCTATCAAGTTGCAAAACATTGTGTGTACATTAGCTACGATTGATAACAGAGGTTATCTACAGAACCCTATGATTGTACGAGAGATAGTTGAAAAACTTAGCCCTCATCTCAAAGCAAGATGGTGTGATTATGCAGATCAACATAGCCACGCAGGAGTCCCAGAGGCGGCTACTTTAGCAAATTTCATGATGAAGGAGGCAGACCGGGCGTTGAAGTACGCCTACACTACGCCGAAGGCAGCTGTCGCGCCGCCCGAAAGGAGAGCCAAACCTAAAACAATGAAAGTGTATAACATACAAACGCAAGGATGTTTGGCGTGTGGCAACAAACATAACACAACGGAATGCTCAAAAGTAAAGGCGATGGACGTCGACCAACGCTGGGAATGGGCTAAGAAAGAAAGGATTTGTTTTCAATGTTTAAACAGCAAACATAGGCGTTTCAAGTGTACACAAAGTAAATGCGGAGTGAACGAGTGTACGAAGAATCATCATAGGCTGCTACACAAGGAGAGACCCAGCACAGAGACGGTGGCTGCTGCCATACACCACGCCGACGGGCACAATGTATGGCTAAAGATATGCCCGGTGCAACTAAAGGGGTCCCGAGGTACGATTAAGACGTACGCATTGTTGGACGAGGGAAGCTCTACGACACTCATAGATGAAGATTTGGCCGAGTTAATAGGAGCGGACGGACCGCCTAGTGCATTCGCCATACGCAGCGTGAACGCACACGAACCCGTGCCTAACAGTAAACGAGTGGTTTTGGAGATACTCGCCGCCGAACATACATACACCGTCAAGGCGCGTACCATGAAAGATCTCACGCTGAGTCGACAAAAGATAGACGCAAGGTGCCTGAAGAGTCCACATCTCATCGACATTGAACATGAAATATGTACTGAGGAAATGAAGCCTAAACTGTTGTTGGGAGCTGATTATTTGGAGCTGATTATAAGCCGTAAAATCAGAACAGGCAAACGAGGAGAGCCCGTTGCGTCCTTGACGAAGCTAGGATGGGTGATTCACGGAACGGCGCCACGAATGATGAACAAGGATGATGAAATCGTATGTCACACGTCGTACAGTAGAGCCGAAGATAAGGACGAAGAGCTAAGTAATTTAGTAAAGAAGCACTTCGAGTTAGACGCGATAGGTATCACCAAGAAAGTGAAGCCTACACCGTCAGAACAGAGGGCAATAGATTGTTTCAACGAAAGCGTAACGATTACGGAAGGGCGTTACCAAGTGAGTCTGCCTTGGAGGAGAGAGGATATAACGATGCCTCCTAGTTATGAAGCAGCATGTAAACGATTAAGCCACATAGAAAAGAAGATGGATAGATCTACTGCGTTTTGTGAAAAGTATACAGCGCAGATAGAAAACTTATTGAAGAAGGGATACGCCGTGCCCGCGGATGGGACAGAACAAGATAATCCGCGCCAGTGGTACCTCCCGCACTTTGCAGTAACAAACATAAACAAACCAGAGAAGCCACGATTAGTATTCGACGCGGCGGCCAAGATGAATGGAGTTAGCTTGAATGACGAGCTACTAGAAGGGCCAGACCTACTACAGGGACTTGCCGGCGTACTATGGCGTTTCAGACGAGGAGAGATCGGTGTACAGACGGACATATCGGAGATGTACCTACGTATACTCATACACCCATCCGACCAACCAGCGCAGATGTTTCTATGGCGTGGCAAGGACAGAGAAGGGCCTCCAGCCAAGTACCGGATGAAAGCGATGATATTTGGAGCCAAAAGTTCACCTTTCTTAGCTCACAGCGTGCGAAATCATAACGCAAGGAAGTATCAAAGCGAATACCCACGAGCGGTGCAAGCTATAGTAGAGAATCACTACATGGACGACTGGTTGGACAGTTTTGATGTAGAGGAGGACGCTCTGCAAGTTGTGAGGGACGTGAGCCGTATACACGGGCAGGCAGGCTTCCAACTCGCCGGTTTCAACTCCAACAGCCGACGGGTAAGAGCGCTGATGCCGTCTGAAGGAGAGAGCGCCACATCAATAGAGATATCGCCACAGAACGGGCGCACCCTAGGGCTGATATGGTACGCGGGCGAGGATAAGTTAGCGTTCAACACAGGAATGCTTAGAGTTCCCGAAGAGGTCAAGAGAGGTGAGAGAGCACCCACAAAGCGAGAGGCGCTAAGCGCGGTTATGTCTTTGTTCGACCCGCTCGGTTTGGTCAGCTACTACACGATCACCGCAAAGATAATACTACAAGGATTGTGGCGCCTAAGCATAGAGTGGGATGAACAGATCCCAAGCAAAGATGCGGAAGATTTTAAGGAATGGCTAAAGGGACTGGAAGACGTAAAGAAGTTGCGTCTGCCCAGGCAATACGCTAAGAACGCGAAGAAAAGGCAGCTTCACGTATTTTGTGACTCCAGTGAGGCGGCGGTGGCCGTAGCTTTGTTTTGGCGCTCGGAAGACGAGAACGAACATATCAGCATACAACTGGCCGCTGGGAGAGCCAAAGTAAACCCGCTCCGGGGCCAGACGATACCGAAAACGGAGCTGCAGGCGGCGTTAATAGCCGCGCGACTGGCGTCATCAGTTGTGGCCGAGCATAAGTGGGCATGCGATGAGGTGACCTATTGGACGGACTCAAAAACCGTTCTGCAATGGCTACGAAATCCCGAGATCAAGTATACGCCGTTCGTAGCACATAGAGTGACAGAAATCACGGAGACCACAGACATAAAGCAGTGGCGATACGTGCCGACGGACAAGAACGTCGCGGATGACGCGACGAGGTTGAACTTCACGGTTAAGAGTGACACCGATAGATGGTTTACGGGCCCCGAGTTCCTGTATAGGCCGAAGGAGGAATGGCCGCAAGAATGGCCCGTAAACACGGAAGTAAATGAAGAATACGTAATGTACACAAAGAGGGTGTCAGACTGTGTAATTGACATGAAACGGTTCTCTACCTACGAGCGCCTGTTGAAAACAATGAGCCGAGTATGGCTATTTATTGAAAATTGTCGACGAAAGGAACGGCGGGCGCTTGAGTTTGAGCATGTGGAGAGGGCGGAGATAACGTTGAGTAAGCTGTCACAGGCTGAGAGCTTTGCGGAAGAGATAGAAAGACTGAGAGGCGGTCGGGATTTACCTGCGCGATGCCGAGCGCAGGGGCTCCACCCCTTTCTTGACGCAAAGGGCCTGCTGCGAGCCTCTGGCCGGGCTAACGCCGCGGATGTCGCCACGCTCGCGCTGAACCACCCTGTGATCTTAGACGGAAGACATCCATACACGCGGCTGTTAGTCGCTCGCGCCCACCGCCAATCACATCATGCTCATAATGAGCGGGTAGTCAACGATCTTCGACAACAGTATCTAATCATAAAGTTAAGGCCGACGGTTAGAACAGTGGCACGAAATTGCGCGTTATGTAGAGTAAGAAAGGCGCGCGCGGTCAGACCAGTCATTGGAGACCTCCCTAGGGCGCGTTTGGACGCATTTGCGAGACCCTATTCGAACTGCGGCTGGGACCTATTTGGGCCAATGATTGTTACGATTGGGCGAAGGCACGAGAAAAGATGGGGAGCCCTATTTACATGTTTGACTACGAGGGCGATCCATATAGAGTTAGTAGCGACTCTAAGTGCGGACTCAGCTATAATGGCGCTGAGAAGGATGGCCGCGCGGCGAGGCTGGCCGCGCCTGATATATTCAGACAACGCGACAAATTTCAAAGGAGCCGATCAAGAGCTGCAACAAGCCTTCGCAGAATGGGAGCCGTTGTTGCGAGATTACGCGCTAAATAAACAGCTAGAATGGCGCTATATCAGTCCAGGAGCGGCGCATCAAGGCGGTAGCTGGGAACGTATGATACGCACGGTGAAGGACGCTCTCAAGACGGTGTTAACCTCTAAGTATCCAAAAGAAGAGGTTCTCATGACACTGCTAGCTGAGGTAGAGTACACTGTGAACGCGCGTCCCCTGACCCACGTACCCGTAACACGCGACGATCCAGAGGCGTTAACGCCCAATCACTTTCTATTGGGCAGCTCACAGGGCCTACCCACTCTAGGGCCCTGTGAGCCGGCGGACAGACGACACTGGAGGGCTGCGCAAGGTTTGGCTGACGAATATTGGAGGAGGTGGATAAAGGAATATCTACCCGAGTTAGTGCCTAGGCGAGAAACGCCTTCCCATAACTACAAAAGCATCAAAGTCAACGATTTGGTGGTGGTGGTGGACCCGAACTTGCCGCGCAATGTATGGCCGCGCGGCATAGTAACCGAGATTTACCCCGGACCCGACGGCGAGGTACGCAACTGCGCCGTCCGTACGAATGGAGGTGTGTTCCGGCGTCCGACGTCGCGCTTGGCTGTCCTGCCGCTGATGGACCCTGCTGACGAGGTGGCGCAGAGTCCTGGGACTGCGGGATGAACCCTACGTCGAGGAGAGGATGTTACGGACAGAAGCGCGTTCAAACCAACATACAGTTCGGTAGTAGTAACATAGCTTGTATGTATAGAAATAGCAGGTTTTAATAACGTTTTTTTTAATGTAAATAAAGGCTTTTGCCCGTTAGTATATAATGTAAACTAGCGTAAATAGTTAAGTTTTAGCTATAAGAGGTTCCAAATAAACATACGCACGGTTGGTTGTTTATTTTGAATGCCATACATTAAGTGAGATGACCGAGGTAAAAGGTATGTGGTTTTTTGGTATCCCATGGTAGGTCATCTCACTTACAAGGTATATGTTTGGTAAATTGCGGGCTATGTACTGGGATTTTGGGATATTATGTAAAGTAATCCTATGTACTGGCCGCAACTATGCGCCACCTAGCGGCAGGCATAGGACAACAAGGTACCCCTTGTGCAGCAATACCGTAACGAGAACCGATGTACTATTTTCGGTATTGCTGCACATAGGGCCTAGTTTTATGTAATTATAAGCATAGATTTAGGTAATGCTTTGTAAATGTGAGACTATCTACCTAGAAAATAGTGCGGTGAAAGGACATTTTGGAAAAGAACGGGAAATGGAGGGGATGATACCCCGCACCCCGCTCACACCGCACTTATTCATCGAAGTGGGTAGTCTCACATAATCTCATGTGTACAAAAGCTATAAATATGAGCGCGCGGCCGCAGTCTGTGTCGTGCCGTGCTAGTGTTTAGTTATAAGTTAAAGAAAATAAATTCGAAGTGTTTGTTTCCGAATTCGCGCGTTTCAATTGGGGAAGACCGTGCGTCCGAGGGGCATATGTGTTATACAGTCCACTGCCAGTGATTTTGTAGACGGCGAGGTTTCAAGATTGTCGTCTACAGCCAGTTTAGGTTTCCTTGATTTTAAATCGGAAGGCTTATTCTTTTCCATGATGCTGAGCTGAACATCATGCAACAGCAACTTTTGTGCTAACTTGGGGACGAACTAGTATTGCCAGTTTTCTCCCCGGCCCAGTGAACCAAGCTCCCTTTCCTCAAGATTTTTTTCTTGAAATTTCGCCATGTCTGGAAGAAAACATTTACAATCCATATAATAACATAATATACAAACCGGCATTAGCCTTAAAAAATTATGCTATAGGTTATTTTTTACTTTGTAAAAAACTGATTCACTGTAAACATTATACCTAATGAAGATTAAAAAAATTGTCTTTTAGTATTCAATCTCAAGTCAAGGAATTGAATCTAGGTACTGTTTACTTTGACAAGTTACGATATCATAAAAAATACGAGTAAATGTACCTATGCATTATTTTACTTACAGTTTCCATTGATCTTAAAGTTTTGTCAGGTGGTCATGTAGTATGGTCTTGACTTCCACCCTGGAGTTGCCTTTTTGAATGCCCAATAGGCCTGTTAATTCACAGTTGGTGAAAATTTCACGGGCTCTCATCCAATAATTCACATTGTTACTTCTTACACTGAAACACTTTTATCTACGAAGTATTGGCATTTGATTGATACACGAAATACTCTTCACTTAAATTTCACATTATAATTCTTCAGTTTTATAAGCAGATTTACTCATTTTCTTATAAAAACTCTGTAAAATCTTCAAACGTAAATATATGTTTTGAAAATATTTTGACAAGTAATGGGCAAAATCATAGACAATAAGAGAGATTAACGTCAAAAATTTAAAGAAAAATGGACAGCACTATTTACCGATTCGGTGTTGTCATATGTAAATACTTTTTATTCAATATTATGGCAATGCCAATTTAACACGTAGTTTAAAATTTATCCACAGGACCTTAGAATCACCACAGGACAAATTGTATCGCGCTGTCAACCCATGCTCGCTACTTAGATAAAAACGGCGACCATTTAAATTAGTAACGCCCCGCGATAGGTAACTATCGCGCAAGCCATGCTACGGGCGGGCTACTGTTCCTATGAAAAAATAATAAACACACGCACACGCCCAACGGTATATGACATAGAGGTAAGTGTGATAAAGGCGAATTTTTTTAAAAATCTATAGATAAAAAAAATCTCTATAGGTATTGATAAGTAGTTGGCATAATGTCAGATAATGGAAAGTATAAAGTGTCAGCCTTGAACCTCGCTCGGAGGCATTGGGTCGACTGGTTGACCGACCTCCGTGGCTAGCGTCAGGTCGGAGAGCGCCCGAATTTAGGCCTCTGACATATGTGCATAGAATTATCATGTAATTATATTAAAAAAAGAAAAATATTAAAACTATTGAGAAACTCGAAATATCCGTATTCATTTAATTTGCACGTGTGGAGTCGTGTTGCTAACAAAACCCGTAGTTTATAAATCTTATTCTCACGTCGAGGGCAAAGAAAATATTGACGGAATTTTATGTGTACTATGCAAAGGTACGAGTACTATGTAATATTAGAAGCACGATAGCACAGTTTACCTATAGATAGGATAGTAAAAATTCCCGAAGGAATATAAGTTACCTAACCCTACTTATAAATGCGAAAATGTGTATGTATGTTCCGCTTTCACGTCAAAACGGCTGATACGATTTTAGTGACATATGAAATAAACATAGTTTGAGACCCTGGGAAGGACATAGGCTACTTTTTACGCGCAAATATTTCACGCAGACAGTCGCAGGTTACAGCTAGTTCTATTATTGCTCGAGAGTGAAATTGCGACCGATGGCTAAGCTAGTAAAAAATAAGCAAGCTTTTAATTAACGTAAGTAGGTTTTACTACAATATCCGTTTGAAGCTTTACCTCTTCGAGCAACACGCCTTCCGTACAGAAGCCGTGTTGCTCGAAGCTTTACCTACTTTATGCCATATAATTCATAGCCATAGATGCAGACTGATATTTATCGTCATCTCATAAGAATCAACTGCTTCCTTTTTAAAATGCTAGTAGAATGAATGTATTTTTTTATATTATTTTTGTGTAATCACTCCATGATATGATTAATCTTAATCTTTATCCTGCCAGGAACTGATTCGAATAGTTGTTTCGTTGGTAAGATAAGGCTGTTATCGTATGTTTATTGTACCTATTGCTCTTACATTTTGATTTATTATATCTTAAAGGGCTTAAAGGTCAATATCAGTCGGAATGATCAAAATTTTTGAGAGATATATTAATAAATCAGAATTTCCCATATTACAAGATATTAGAAGTTCTGTGGAATTTTCTTATCTTTGAAAAGGTATATTAAATTTATTTAAAATAGCAAAAACTTGCTAAAATTTATTTCGAATTCCTGAACATATAGGAAAGATAGAAATATGATTAGGAAAAACAATGTGATGTGGCCCGCCGGGTGTGTGTCTGTGATGGCTTCAGCCATTTATATCGTTATCATCGTCATCGTCGGGTCTATTTAATTCTCTACTGCAGGAGCATGACCCTCTCTGTACTATCAGAGCCATACCTATATTGGGTCCTTACCTATGAAATTGGCGTTTTTTTCCCGCTTGCCATTTTGTTCCTAATGATATAATTTTCAGGTAAACACATTATTTTTGTTTAAAATTGAAAGTGGCTTATATTATTAACATTCTGCATGCATTAAAATTTTTGTTTTTGTGAATTTAATTATTGGAAAATGGTCATGAAAAGAAGTCGTTTCAGGTTTGTCCGTTTTAATAAAAAATTTAGCCATATTTCTATTATTGTTCAAATTTTTTGTAAAAAAAATTATGTCAAAATTAAGCTTACTGTTATCCGTAACTACATGCAAAATTTAATTTTTGTTGAATTTACCAAACCCAAAATAATACTAAAAACGTTAGTATGAAAAATTCGTTTTGCTCGAATTTCTCTATAGAAAACTCCAATTTCATAGATAAGGACCTAATATTAGCCAGAGTAGTCAGAGGATTTGGCCTACTTTCCACGCTGGTCAGACGGGTTGGACGGCTTGATGTTTATAAGTTTTGTTGAGCTTGTGTTCCATAAGTCGCCTTCTACGACATCCACGGGAGGATTTAAGCGGTCCTATTTTACTCTGCCGGCAACTAAACGCCGGCATCTGAACGGCGGCATGTATAATGAAGGTAATTCTTACCTCCTCCGCAGCACTCAGGTCTTTGAGCATCTCCTCGATGAAGTACTTGGTTCTGCCGTAAACGTTGGTGATGTGGCCTGTGGGGTGTGTCTCTGTGATGGGCAGGTTTTCCGGCTCGCCATATACCGTGCAGGATGATGAAAACACCAATTGGTAGCAGTTGTGTGATCGCATTATCTGAAATTAAAGAAAGTATTTAAAAACTAATAATTATGGATTCTTTTGCATATTGGTCTCAACATTGCACCATTCCCTATTTAATGCATATAAATGATTTGGATTTTCATTATGTAACGTCGTTCAAGAGAATTGTTCAGACAGACCTATTCTTAGCTGAAACCACGAAAAGAGTTCACTCTCTTTTTTACTGTTCCGTGGCTGAAACGTATGAAGCAAGATTCTTGAATTTATCAGAGAAGTAACAAGAAATTCATTGAGGACCACATGCCATTACGGCTAGTCGAAAGATTTTTCTAACGATTCAAAGAGAGGTTCCATATCAAAATTCGTTTATCGTTGTTTTCATTGTCTGACTGATATGCGTTTAGTTAATTAATAATTTTATCGTTTATATTTAAAATAAAAATAATATTTATATAAAATAAATTTTATATAAAAATAATTATAAATTATTTCTCGTTTATATTTTTTAAACTTATCTCATATTTACATTTCGTAATTATTCATTCATTTGCATCGTCCACATGAAAATTAGAAATTTTAACTAATAGTAAATATATAAAACACATCTAAATAGTAAATACTATTAGTTAAAATTTCTAACGTTATTTCATATTCTTCTAAGCACGATGGGATTTTAATTGCAGTCATGCTCGGCACTCGCAAATCGTTACGGCCGAGACCTTGCGTGAGACGCGGTAGAAATCGAGTTAGCTAGAACTAGAACCCATAATATAGTGTATATGCGATCATGAAAGTCATTTTAATGCTTTAGCAGCAGCCAATTTCCGTTTATGTGCATTTTAATTATGTCTTTACCAATAAACCTCGATATTAGTCTCGGTTAAACGAAGTTCAGCAGTCGCACATCGTTCCGACCTAGACCTTACGTGAGACGCGGTAGAAATCGGGTTAGCTGGAACTAGAACCCATAATATAGTGTATATGCGATCATGAAAGTGTCATTGCAATGCCAGGATTTTTCCATTGTGCATTTTATTGGTGTCTATAACAGGAAACCTCGATATTAGTCTTGGTTAAATGAAGCTCAGCAGTCGCACATCGTTCCGACCGAGACCTTGCGTGAGACGCGGTAGAAATCTGGTTAGCTGGACCTAGAACCCATAATATAGTGTATATGCGATCATGAAAGTGTCATTGCAATGCCTTAGCAGCCGGCAATTTCCGTTTATGTGAATTTTATTGGTGTCTTTACCAGTAAACCTCTATATTAGTCTCGGTTAAGAGTCCCACGTAAAGCGAGCGAGTAGAAATTTCGTATCGGAAACTTTTACTCGCTGTAATTTTGTATAGGTATTGTTTTTAAAATTGAAATCTGATTATAAACATCAATATGCCTTATCAGGTCGTATGTACGAAATTTGGTTGAGATTGGCTTAACTGTTGTAAAACTAAAACCAAACTACGTTTGTATGGGATTTCGGCTTTACGTGGGACTCTTAAATAAAGTATTTTTATGATTTATGCATTACAAATGTGAGAAAAGAAATAAAAATGTGTATTATAAAGAAACAGGGATTTTTCAACTACTCTAATCATTGTGGGGATCACAATCAAAACAAGTTACTTACATTACCCAATCGTACCTATATAAATTATCTTTTAAATGCAAAAAACCTACCTACTCCAAACAACGAAGTCGATTTTAATGAAATTTAAATGAAACAAATCTCATAACTTGGATGTGTATCAGATTGGTCTCATTTAAATTTAATACAAATAAAGAAAAAAATATATTTCAAATAGTTTCATTTATATTGCAATTATGAGTTGAAATATGAGGTATCAAACTTTCTCTTTTTTTTTAAGTCAGTACAAGTAAAAACTTGTCGTTCCTACCACTTATGTTCGAAATATTTAAATTGTTGCACTAAATGATCCGTCCATCTTATAATGGGAAGTAATAATCCTACGGTCTTATCTGCCCTTAAATTTTTTTTTTGAGTGGTTTTCCCGACGCGTTGATGTCTTTTTTACAGCTCTGTCTGGTTCGACGATTGGATTTAAGCTGTAACCGAGAAAGAGATGGGTAGACGATCTTAATCAGTTTGATAAGGATTGGAAGATATCAAAGGAAAGGGATGTGAGGAAACAACGATAGGAGGCCTCTTCCCAGCGGTGGGGCACAGACGGATAAAAAGGGTTGAAAAACGGAATCAAAATAGTGATGGTTTGCTAGCCGCATCGCCAATTACCATGATTCCTTAGATTATTGCCCATTCCCTCGATCGGCTTTCACGATCTGCGCGGGAAGAGAAGCAGCTGGTACATTCTATGTTTTTTCTTCACTCCCAGACCAGCCGTGGAAGTTATAAAAAAGTTCTAAAACGTACCTCTAATAAATTGAGCATGCCAAGTAAGTTGTTCTGGTAGTAAAGGAGAGGTTGTTGCATGGACTCGCCCACCGCCTTCAGCGCCGCAAAATGTATCACGCAGTCGACTTGATGCTGTGGATAAAAAAAAAAACTTTTATTCTTATATTTTTTATTCTGGCCAGTGCTGGATTTGCCAATAGACTGAGTATATTGAGTGGTAGTTTTTGCATAGGTCTTATTAAATAATAGAAAAATGTCTACTAAATCTACCTGTGAACATAAATACTGTAAAGTGTCGAAAGGTTAAGTTGTATAAATAATTTAATAATCGCGATTTTATTTAAATGAGTAGGCTGAAACCTTGGGCGGCAATTTTGGAGGGGCTGCAAAATAATCTACCTTATATCTTTATGTTTTCGAAACAGTTACATTACATACATACATTGATCACAAGCAACAAACTACGAGTTAGCTTGAATGTTTCACTATAAAATTTTAAATATTTTTGTTTCAAAGTAGGTCTTCTTTTCGTAGAAAAGCTAATCAGAATTGACCTACAGCAGGCTCGAACTAACCGCATTTTCTATGTTGTGATAACTCGTAGATGGAACATTGCAGAAATCCACTTTCTACAATATTTGTTTTGATAGAACTTTGTGTTACGCAACAAGACTTTCTCTAAAACGAAATACTACTTAGTTGACATAACATCTAAACGGTTCATCTTTATTTAGATAAAATTCTTCCTCTATTTACCCGACTAACCCACCCAGAATAAAGGGGTAATGTTTTTCGCGCGTATGTATGTTAGTGTGTCTGTTCCATTTGTTGCCCCAAGAGCCGATTAGGCATGGCCGATTCAGATGTGTGTGGTGTCATTAGATTCGTATTCTTTCCCTAAGTGTCATAGGCTATGAAACGTCAGCAAAATTTTATCTGGCGAACGTAAACTGTCTGTGTTAATTTTCACCAGGTGATTCACTTCCTTTCTTTCTGCCTTTCTATTGCCCGCAAACTATTTCTTCTTCAACTGTAATGCTTCGAAGCTAAAAGTCCCTTATGTTATGATATGACTATTACTGTAATCTAATAAAATACTTTATATACTCTGTAGGTACAAATATACTAACGTTATCGAAAATTGTGTTGATCTGTGGCTTATCGAGGAGATCAGCCTTGTAGAAGGTGATCTTTTTCCCCGTGATCTGTTCAGCGCGCTGTAGCGCCGGCGAGCCTCCCTCGTCGCCCACCGCGTTGGCGAAGTTGTCTATGGCCACTACTTCATGGCCAGCCTCCAACAGGTCCACCACGCAGTGACTGCCGATGTACCCAGCGCCACCAGTTACTAGGATCGTCTTGAACCGCGGCATTTTGTGTGCTTGTTCTGAAACAAGAAAATTATTTTGCTCTATTCACCGTTCAACTCAATATGCAAGTTGGTGATGTCAAGCTAATCCTTATTGAAGTTTGTTTTCTCAAAATCTCTGTGTGAAACCTTTAGAATACTTAACATGCTTAGTTGAAGTTGATTGGTTGCTATCCCTACGTTTGCCTAGGCTGGTCGCATCCGACCAGCAACCGACCAGCAACGTTAAAAATATGAAAAGCGCCGGATAACCCACAGACCATGGAATTACAATGTAGTTCGCGCGAGCGTCGAGATATTCTTTGCTCTGTGGGATAACCATTGGTCAATTCAAGACAATAAATAATGTTTTTATTCCAGTAAAAATATCTCGACCCGAAGGATTGGCATGGATTGGCATGGCAATATTGGCAATGCGTCCGAGGTTCACTTAGCTCAAAATACCCACTTGTCTAGCCTGCCTGTCATTTATTATTTATTTTTTTTATTTTTTTTATTTATTTATAAGGCAACACAACAGACACTAAGTAATAATATTACAAGGTTTCTTATCACCTAATAGTAGCTATTCCAACTTAGCATCCTAAGCGTGTATGCACTATTGCTTCAGCTAAATAGTAAGGATAATACATAATAAAATTGTTCAAAGTAAGTATCTAAATTATTCATGAGTATAATTACAAATAGTTATAAAAACAAACATAAGAAAACATATACAATTATGTCAGACTATGTACTGGATGCGATGCTGAGAATATTGAGTATATCTGTTTTAAATTTGCTTAGTCTGCAATTAAATACATCAATGTCTTCGCTGTAGGATATCTCATTGTATTTCCGACACATTCTGGCTAATGGGTTCGAAAACGATATATTTTTTTTATAAACAGGCAGCACAAAGATAGGTAGAGTGCGACGGGGATTATATCTAATATTAATATTCAATTGAGATAGCAATGTCGGCGAATCAATGATAGAATGTAGCAATTTAAATAAGGTTATAAGATCTTGTTGGTGACGACGGGTACTAAGGTCCGAAATATGAAAAGATCTAAGTTTTTCATGGTATGAAGATCTATTACGGCCGGGTTTAAGTCTATAGCAAAGCAGACGAAGGAATTTTTTCTGGACACTTTCAATATGTTCGGTATGGTTTGCATAAGAGGGCGACCAAATAACAGAGCCATACTCCAAATTACTCCTCACAAGAGAATTAAAGAGTAGAATAAGGCTTCTAATATTCTTAAAATCCTTAGTTATCCTACCAAGGAAGCCTAAGTTCTTCAAAGATTTTTTAACCATATGGTCATAGTGTCCTCTAAAAGTCAGTTTGTCATCAAAAAAGACTCCGAGATCCTTAATCATATTCTTGCGGCACAGTGTTTGTCCCTCCAGTTGGTAACAGAATTCAATTTTATTGTGTTTATTGGTAAAAGAAATTACACAACATTTATCGATGTTCAAAAACATTTTGTTGACTCTGCACCAACTTACAATTTCATCAAGATCTCCTTGAAGACGCTCACAGTCCTGGATGTTGGTGATATTATGGAAGATTTTAAGATCATCCGCATACAGCAAGCAATGACAAGAGAGCCTATCAACCAGATCGTTGATGAAGATTAGAAAGAACAATGGACCCAAGTGGGAGCCTTGAGGGACACCCGAAGTGATCTCGATAGGACTTGAGACATATCCTTTAAGAGCCACAAGTTGGCTCCTGTTGGCAAGATACGATTTAACCCATCTAAGCACAGAACCATGGATACCAAACCTTGCAATTTTTTGGCAGAGCAGATTATGGTCAACCTTATCAAATGCTTTACTGTAATCCGTATATATACTATCCACCTGTCCCCCCCTATCAAAAATTTCACAAAGATATTGTTTATATTCTAATAAATTACTGATAGTAGATCTGTGTTTAATAAAGCCATGCTGTTTATCTGAGAGCAATGGTTTGACCTGATGGTAAATGTGGTCATAAACAACAGACTCGAAGATCTTAGCCGGTTGGGATAGGATACTAATCTGCCTATAATTCTTACAATTAGAAACGTCTCCAGATTTATGAATTGGAATCACATGCGCAATTTTCCAATATGACGGAAACACGCCAAGCCGCAATGAAATGTTAAACAATATAGAGAGTGGTAGACTCATTTCTTCAGCACATTGCTTGAAGAATTTGGCCGGGATACCATCGGGACCAGCTCCTTTATTAACATCGAGTTGTCTAAGTTTGCGAAGAACTATATCTCTATCTACAATAATTTCAGATAATGAATTACTATGTTGAAAAGCTTCTTCAACTATGCCAGAGGATTGGGAGTTGGCTCCTTCAAACACAGAACCGAAATACTGGGAGAAAAGTTCGCATATGCCCAAACCATCTGTGCAGGATACTCCGTCCAGCATCATAGTAGAGGGAATAGACGCGCTACCTTTTTTATTATTGACATATGTCCAAAACTGTTTAATATTAGAGCCTAGAGATTTTTCAGTAGAAGATACGAAATTACCATGACATCCCTCCATTAACCGCTTAGCTCGGCTTCTTAGGTATGAGAATGTGTCGTAGTCTCTAGGATTATGATATTTTTTATATCGCCTATGGTATTTGTTTTTTTCCTGTAAACACTTTTTAAGGGCCGAGGAAAACCACACAGGAAATCTAGAGCGATTGTCCCTTCGCAAAGGTGTGTATTTATCAATCAGGTCATTCACGACTAAATAGAAAGAGTCTACTGATTTGTTAATATCACTACGATCAAATAAATTTACCCAATCAATGTTTTTGAGATCTCGTTTGATTTCCTCATAGCAACATTTATTAAAATTACGGCGAATTTGAGAATTATGCTTAAGGTTTGTAACAGGCTGCATATTAGGTATTTCAATAAGTAGCGGCGGATGATGACCTTCTATTTTTACAACCGATTCAGCATCAAGAACCTTTATATTGCTGTTGGATGAAAGTACAAGGTCCAAAAGCCGATTATTAACATTATATTTATTACTAAATTGAGAAAGGTTACATAATGACATGGTCTCAAGGAGAAGCCTCGATTTAAGATCTGAGGAACATCCGGGAACAAGTATAGAGCCTGACTGTGACCACGACAAACTCGGGGTGTTAAAGTCTCCAACTAGCAAAGGAATGTCACCCGAATCAAAGTTTAACATTATTGATTGTGTATTATTGTAGAAGTCAGTGAGTAAGTCTGAATTTATATCAGGGGGTAAATAACAAATGCCTAACTGAATTCTGCAAGCATGCGACGGAAACAATGTTATCCATAGATCCTCAGCACCACAATCCCACTCCGATTGCCTAACGACATCAATATCTTTTTTAATAGCCACGATGACACCGCCTCCCTCCGATTTATTTGACAAAGTGGTATTACGATCTCTCCTAAATACATTATACCTGCTATCAAATATTTCTCCATCAAAAACACTGTCATTAAGATTACTTTCAGTGAAACATACGACATCATAATTACATGCCAATATATTTAAATAAACTTCGGTAGTCTTTGTTCTGATCCTATTAACATTTTGATAAAATATTGTTAGACTTTGATCCATAAAAAATATTAAGTTGGACACAATGATTGCAATTATCTTAACTTAAAAATTAATGTTAACACCTATTTAAATTGTTTAGAAACTCTAAGTTCTTTACATAAATCGCAGGACACTCTTCACTCTTGCGCAAATAAACGCGGCCGAATTTGACCCAAACAAACTGATAATGGTTGTCCCTTTTGAATTTTCTTGCAGCTGCATATAATTCTTTAGCCTCAGCTGACAAATGTTCAGCCAAGTAAATGTTACTCCTTTCTCCTGGTATTCCTATAAGTGAAGAGTTAAGGGGCTCCGATTTTCTATTCTTATTATATCTTTTATATGCAGAAAGAATAGAATCACGATGACGCTCCGATGGCAGAGTAAAATTTTTTATTTTTTTAAAAAAAATCTTTAAAAAAATAAAAAATTTATTATTTATTTAAAGATATTTATTATTATTATCATTAATTTTAGTCTCATCACGTGTTCTTATAAATAAAAATATGACGTAAAGACAGGTCTCAAAGCATTAGAAACTAGCCAAAGTAGAGTGTGACAAAAAATGCCGCTTTAAAGCTCGGCTACCGAGGCTTACCTCCGGAAAGCTCAAAGGTAGATAGATATCCTGCCTTTTTTGTTCTGCGAAGACCTAGATAACCCTTCAAACTATTTTATGAACTTCTATTTACATTAAAGCTTTAAAAAGCGTTTTCACCGAAAGTGACTGGTTTTTGACAAAAACGCTAAGAAACGCTTCACGTTCTCACTTTAAACTGCAATCAGCACTCTTACAGCAGTTCTAAAATAAATAATACATACGGACAAATCACACAGATTGAGCTAGCCCCAAA
The DNA here is from genome assembly GCA_963082605.1 of Rhodophaea formosa. Lineage (NCBI taxonomy): Eukaryota > Metazoa > Arthropoda > Insecta > Lepidoptera > Pyralidae > Rhodophaea > Rhodophaea formosa. Next base: position 6,379,508 of record OY720220.1, on the reverse strand, counting down.
GTAAGTTCTTAAGTAAGACTTGTGTTATGGGATACTAGCTCAACGATACTATATTTTATAACAAATACATATATAGATAAACATCCAAGACCCAGGTCAATCTGAAAAAGATCATTTTTCATCTTGACCTGAACGGGGATCGAACCCGGGACCAGCCGTGTCACAGGCACGTGTTGACCGCTGCGCCACGGAGCTCGTCAAAAAAAATAGATCGAAGGGTTATCTAATGTAGGTCTTCGCAGAACAAAATTTCAAAGTGATCCGTTTTTTGTCTAACGATAACGATGTATTCCAAATGGTAGCAGCACTGGACCCCTGAAAAATTCTTCCCCATAGCAGCTTAAAATGTATTTTTAAATGTTGGATAGAATCTCTTTATACCTTCCTGTGGATATGTTAGTGATCCGCAAGTAGAGAGAGCAAATTGCTCAGACTTCCTTTTGCCTCGTGAGCTGTTAAAATAATGTTATCAAACTTCAATTAGGAAGCAAGATGACCAAGATACCAAGGTTTGAACAGTCTAAACACAGCCTCGTGCCTTTCTCGCTAAGACAATGTGCAATTAGCTTGAGAATCGTGCCTTCAACAGCCAGTCTGTCACGTCCAGCCATCAAACCGCGATGTTGGGCCATCACACTCATTATTTGCTGTTTGACAGCCTCATAAATCATAATAGTGATGATATACGAGTAATTAGCATTTAATGGCTAGTACATTTTGTAAATCAAAGGTGACCTTAACTTTCGGATAATATGTATTTAGGTAGAGACTGCTATTTTAAATTCGAATAACCTTTTGAGTATTCTTGCTCGGTTCTTTTGAGTTACGAGTACGTAGTAACAAGATAGAAATAATACTTCATATCATTGTAGTACATACATTTCATCCATAAGAGAATGTCCGTTAGATCAATACTTCGAAACTCTACTCGATTCGTCTCTTGAAGTGTTATACAGCCTTATTTCTATACCTAGGGTAATGACCTAAAGGTTCTTTCTTATGCGTACATTAGCAAAAAGTAGTCGCAATTTTACAATATTGATTTTGGATTTACAAAAAAATAGTTGTAGTTCCGTTTGGACTAGTTTATCACTTATATCACCTAATTTTGTAATTTCATAACTTTTCTACATTCACTGCACGTAAGCAACTGTCCAAAATATCAAAAAGAAGCATCCGGTTTTTGTTCTATTAGGTATAGTCTCATTAGCACACTAATTAGGTAGGAAGGAATACTGCGAGTATATTTGGTGGATCTCAGATCAGAGCTGGGAATTTGAAGGCAGAATGGGTTCAGTACAAATAGAAAATATGGGTACTAACGTGTTGTACCGACCCTAAATACAAATATATGTGGGATAACGTCAAGATAAAGTGTAGATAGAATATGTAATTTATTTAACTATTAACCCGACTGACCCATTAGTAATGTATTTGGCACGTAGTATATATGCATGTATGTACTTATGTCTCTATGTATTTTGTCTGTTCCATTGTAGCCTCTCGTAGCTTAGTTTGATTGCGACATTAGATTCGTATTCTTACTAGTCGTATCCGTAGTGTAAGCCTAGGTAACGTAGCAATAAAATATTTTTTAAATGATACATCTTGTTTTATATGCATCTTACGTTATGCTAGTTAGAAGTAGAAGCCTTACCAGCAGGCCTATTTGCTAACTTTTGACAACTACGATGTACATCGTTTTGATGGTAACTTCGATATTCATTACGGCTTCCGTATGAGGAACGTGACTATTTTTATTTAAGATATGAAAACCGTAATGGACGTTGAAGTGATTATCAAAACGTTGTACACCGAGTTAGCAAATAGGCCTGCAGGTTTTATTAGCCCCATATTGCTAAACAATCATCAAGGTGATTTGCGCAATGACAAATTATCCTGGCACCTTGGAACCACAATTACAAAGGGCAGGTGAATCACAACAATTTTATTTCAAACTCAAAATGAAAATGTTAATTATATATATTTAATAGGTATAGGTTTTTTTGGACACTCATTATTTGACATATTTTCGATTTTACAACTTTTACAACGATAAAAAATGTTGACGTCAGTAATTTACTTGTGGCTAAGTTTAGGCCGCTTCCAAAGCGGAGTGCAGAAGAAGCGGCAATTAACAAATAAAGTTGTTTTTAATTATAATCTTTTGAACAATATTTGACTGACCATGCGCACGCCAACTGGGCTATCGTCATTTCCACTGTTCATTACATACATACATACTATCACGTATTTATCCCTTGCGGGGTAGACAGAGCCCAAGGTCATTAAAACCTACAGGCCACGTTTAGCAACGTAGTGGGCGTAAAGGTGGAAAGCGGAATCAAAATAGTGATGGGTTGCTAGCCGCATCACCTATCAGTGTGATTCCTTAGATTTTCGCCTAATCCCTTGATTGACTTTTACGGTCTGCGCGGGAAGAAAAGCAGCTGGTATATTCTATGTTTTTCTTTTCTCCAAACCAGCATGGAAGAGATGAGAACCACTGTTCATTAGAGTTGAAATTGTTGGGAAAATATGTAGAGATAGTTTATTAGCTTTAAAAAGATAAAATTAAGTGTGATAAAATATAACTACCTAGTATGATTTCATAAACGTGTAAAATCCATTAATAAACCGGAAATTATGGGAATCTTGGATCTCACCTAACGTGTTCACGTTTATTGGTTTTGAACAGTTTGAACAGGTATAGCACATCCTTGATAAGCCTATCAGAATTTTAATTATCAATTGTAAAATGACGCCATTTGATACAGGCATCGATTAGGTATGTATGATTTATTCTTATTGGCAGCATTTTTATGTCAGTATCTAGTTATGCGAGATATATTATTTACATAGCTTGATTATTACATAACTCACGTGTCATAGTCTCATAGGTTCATGTTTATTTCATGTTAAGTACATGTATGTAGCAGAACCTAAGAGCAGCACATATTTCTTTGGTAGGGAATGCCATACCACTTACACTGTTTTTTCAAAATGTATGCATTAAAATAAAATAAATATTTTAAACGCGATGTAGGGACAGGAACGTTTGTTCCGGCTGTCATTCATTATATATCATGTCGGCCACTTACACGCACGGAAAACAACGAACGTATAATTGTTAAAAACCTTAGTAAAAAACGGATTGCCCTGAATCTGTAAGAAAACATACAATATAAACAGATAATGTAGATAATATTTATTAAGAACGAACAGATTCATTCGTTAGCGATGTTATCCGAGATTATCAGATTGATAAAGTATGATAAACATGAGCAACATTATTTTGACGATATTTTGATAACTTAACAAATAGGTGACTGCGGTTGTAACTGTTTTGACTGGATTACATACACTGTTTGTGTGCTATTAAATCAATAGTAATAATTTTAAGAATTTGAAGAATCTTATCATTTTTAACCGACTTCAAAAAAAGGAGGAGGTTTACAATTCGTAGTAATCTTTTTTTTATGTATGTTCCCCGATTTCTCGAAGATGCCTGGACCGATTTAAGATATTTTTTTTTTGTTCGATAGGTAATACTTTAGAGATAGTCCCATTCAATTTTTATAGAAATGTGTCGAGCGCTTTTTGAAAAAATACACAAAATACAACAATTTTTTTACAGTTATGCCGTTTGGATTACACTTATTCCCTTTTTTTTCTTATGCTTATTAAAAAAATTGATAAGGTTGAAGTCGGTTTTTGTTTTATATTAAAAATATTTTAAATTATAATTACTATTGTTCATCTTTGTAGTATCTCTAAGCTTTACATTTCACGATGTATATGCGATAAGTTTGATACGCTATATTTTCCCCTTTTAGGGTTTCTTCAAGATATGAAAATGAAAACTTATAGGACTCGCCTGTCCGTCTGTCTGTCAAGACCTTTTGACTCAAGAACGCGTTGATGTATTAAGTCGAAATTGATTTAACATACGTATTTAGATCTGCGGTATCTTGAATCTGTGAAAAAATCAAAATTTTATGTCGTATATGTTGCAAATTTTGCGCCTTTACTCAAAATAGAAAGGAAATCAATACCTGTAGTACAGGGTACTTCCCGTTGACCTAGAATCATGAAATTTGGTATACAGCAAGGTCTTATAGCAGAAGTTAATGAAAAATCAGTAAATTTCTAATTAAATAAAAACCTATTGTTCAGAACCCTCGGTGTGCGAGTCAGACTCGCACTTGGTCGGTTTTTTTTTATACCCCATCAGTGGAATGTATTTTTGCTGTAAAAACTTCGACAAATCATTTTACAGCTAGATTAGTACCTACCTATAAATTCATAATCGCGGATCTTGCGGTCCGATGTGCAGCAAGGATGCAACCGGGAACCCGGCCGCATTAAGTCGAGTAATTATTTTATTAATTGTATTGAAAATAACATTGCTGTGTCACTTTAAGGCGTAGTGAGTTCACACACTAGCGCCACCCAGCAATTAATTCTATAAGTGCTAAATCAAATCAAATTTAACAAATCTAATAGCTGAATGCCCTAGTAAATTACTTGTAGTTTATACTACAAGTAATAATTTTAAGAATGTAAATTACTTGTAGTTTATACTACAAGTAATTTATAGAATTAATTGCTGGGTAGCGCTAGTGTGTGAACTCACTTTGCCTTAAATCTTTTAAGGACCCCAGTTTTTTTACAATTTTGAATGAGTAAAATGTGGCAACTTGAATCAAACAAAGATGATGGATTAGGAACTAAATTGTACATCTTATTGGCTCTTAACTCATACCCCGTAAGTAATTTACATGTGCTTATCTATAATAAATTTTAATATGTAAACCGGCAAGCTACCTACATAAAAGAAAAATAAGGCCCTGATTCATAAGACGGTTATCGCCGGTTTTCCCCTTATAAACTTAGCCATATAATTACGCAGCTGTGTCCCTCCCTATCCTGTACTTATTACTGTCATATTCCTTTTTGCTCATCCCGTCCGGTACAGGTCATGCACCTCAGTAATACCCTCTAACAAGAATCGTACTTTTAATACTGAGACGTTCAAGAATAAAGAGCTTGCGGTCCTTCTTAGAATCTTATAAGGATGACTGTTGATGCAACGAACATTGAGTTTATAGCTGGCATAAAATGAATGTACCATTAGGTCATTCGTTTTAAGTTCTTCTTCAGACATATATAAATGAATGGGCAGACATGTCATTGTTATTACTTCGCAACTTGCATAGAAGTAGGAAAGATGCATTTATTTAAAACTATGGCAACTTTCGTAGTTGTAGTTTTTATTTTCAAACAAAAGACATCAACGTCGCGTCGTCTCGTGTCCAATTAATTTGACACAGTTTTTTTTATGATTATATAAAAAAAAAGAAATATCAAGCTTTTAATCCAGTCCTGATTATTTAATCTTTTAAACTGTTATTTGTTTGTTTAAACGCAGGTTGATTTATTTGAATACCGCACACAAGAATTTGTATTGAACATGGGTAGGTTATGGATGAATCATTACTAAAAATGCTTCGCACTTTGATTTGGCACTTATTGCCTAGGTATTTAACAAGTTTTTTTGAAGCTTATTAAAAACATAGGTAGGTACTAATTAATTTTGTCTTTGTAACTAATATTATTTAGTCCTAAATTTCGGAATATCAATAACACGATATAGAAAAATAATTTTTAACAATTTATAAACATTTCAACTAGTCTTTAATATGATGTGAAATAGTTAGTAGTAGTTAAACTATTTCACATCATCATAAAAAAACATCTTACATTACACCTCAACAAATAGTTCTGTTTTCACAGAAACCGCTTACTTTCACGTCTCTATTAGAAAGTACTCACCTATTGAACTGCTAATACACTAATCACTGATACAAGGGCGGTAATTATTAACTAGTATAAATGAAGATAGCACTGGCGCGTGGGCCCAGCTTATAGCCTGGTGGGCATGTGAGGTGACGAGATGACTCGCCGCGGCGCCGGCTCGCACGTCACTGTTTGCAAACTGGTGGGTGCAGTCACACCGAACACGAAGATAACGTGAATCAACTCGCGAACGTGCCCCGAATGTTTCTGATGGTTGCGCCTTGATGTCTTATCCTGGGTTACCCGGTAGGCTAATGGACAAAAAGACAGCAGTTATGTGGACGGGTAGAAAGGCATATAAGTATTGCATATTTATGTTGCTTAATAGTCACAGTTCACCGCCGTACTAAAAAGTATTTGGAGTAGTCTTATTACATGAGTCAATTACACTATTCTTGTGTCTGACATAGACTAATTGCTTTTTTATGAAGTTCATTTCAAATTCTACTCTGCCGGGAACCACACGGCATTTATTCTAATATGTTGAAGTGTAACTGCCCGACGGTGACCTCGCAGAGCCACATGCGGCAGGAATCACGGATACCGAAACTTGTGTAACATAACTGATCCAACAATCGAGACGCCAGCCTATTTAACGGTAGTCTATCTTGCAAGGTCATGGATGTCCGAAATAAATTATTTTGAACCTAATTCAAAAAATTTTATTCTACATCAATCGCAATTATTTTGTTTTAAAGGGAAGGACTCTTAACGTAAAACTTTACATGCAATATGAAATTTGGATATAAGCTTATACCGGTTCCTGATAATGGTGATCACTTAATATCAGGTGACCCATAGCTCGTTTGCCGTGCTATGTCATAAAAAAATCTGAATTCGCGATGTTACAGTGTAACTGCATGCACTCTTCGGTGTGAACGGTGCCATGGAGCAGCCGACAGTGACCTCGCAGAGCCACATGCGGCCGGAATCACGGATACCGTAACTTGTCTAACATAACTGATCCATCAATCGAGCTTAGGACACACAAACGTATGTCGACGCCTGGCTTTTTAACGGTAGTCTATCTTGCAAAGTCAAGATTGAACGTTGAAATAATTTATTTTCGACCGAATTAAAAAAAGAATCTCGCAATGAGGATATGAAATCATCAACATCATCATCAGCAGGTCTTTGTTAGTCTCCACTGCAGGAGCACGACCCTCTTTGTACTACCAGAGGCATATTAGCCAGAGCAGTCAGAGGATTTGGTCTACACGCTGGCCAGACGGGTTGGAGAGGATATGAAATGTCTGATCTAAATACGGGTCATCATCAGGTCTTATTTAGTCTCCACTGCAGGAGCACAACTCTCTCTGTACTACTAAAGCCATTAGCCAGAGCAGTCAGAGGATTTGGCCTACACTCTCCACGCTGGCTAGACGGGTTGGAGAGGTCTCCTTGACGTTTATAAGCTTTGTGTAGCTTGTAGCAAGCAAAAATTTACGTGGCTGTAATGCATAGTGATGTTGTGACCATGACATTTGGGTTCCAGATATGTAAATATTTCAGACGATCCGTAGTTTCGGTTACAGAGCTCCATAACATCCGTGGATGAGACCAATTTAGACATGAAAAGCGTGCATTTTTATAGCCCGTCACGTTACGCACGGCACTCTACCATTACAGTCCCGTTTGTCCTTGAGAGAGTAATTTCAATGCAAATATACACGATACTAAATCAGCAGGTGTATAATCGGTAGTGCCACTGTTGCAAAAAAATGGGTTTAGTCAGTAAAAAAAAATATTCTTTATATCAAAATATACGAAATAAGTATAGAACGAAATGGTCAGACGACTTGCAAGCGTTGGATAGATAGGAGGAGGAATAAAAAAGAGGAAGGAAAGACGGAGGCATTTGCCCAGCACAAATGGCTATTTAAAAAAAAAGTAGCAATATACTTATTAAAATTCTATCTCAAATTTACAGATCATTGTCATTCCTAGTGGGAAATAATGGGAATACACTTCAGAAACTATATATCTACCCAATTTTATTTTTATGACGATCTCCGTGGCGCAGCGGTCAACACGCCAGGCTGCGACACGGATGGTCCCGGTTTCGATCCCCGGTCAGGTCAAGATGAAAAACGATCTTTTTCAGATTGACCTGGGTCTTGGATGTTTATCTATATTTGTATTTGTTATAAAATATTCTATCGTTGAGTTAGTATCCCATAACACAAGTCTCGAACTTACTTTGGGGCTAGCTCAATCTGTGTGATTAGTCCGTATATATTTATTTATTTATTGTCATCTGTCTCCTTAGTAGTTAATATTGTTGACTTAGTTGGGGGTTACTCTTACTGCAAATAATATTCTTCTGCATCTTTAATAAATACATCTCGTGAACAATACATAAATATTTCAAATAGAGACACAAATGAAAGCCTCGAATAAATATAAAACAATTTATTGCTTCCTTTAGCATTAAGTCCAATTTTACTATAAATAAAATAACAGTTTTTCTTTAGTATTCCGAAACGCGTGAGCCTTGTCGCATGCACCCCGCGGCTCGGTCAGGCGTTTCAATAATTCATTCCAATTCAATAAATATGTTATTATTAAGAATCAACATCACTTTCCGATATAAATTTCATATAAATTTAAAACATTTTAATGTGAACATAAAATGCATATAACTCAATGCATGTAGGTAAAGATAGGTACATAAATAAACAATGGAGAATTAATATAATATTAATTCTCCATTGTTTTGTAAGATTTACGCAAAGGAAGTCGGAGCTCGATATTCGTTTCGGAGTTACATTAAATACAATTTCATTGCTCAATATTTTTACACACTGAAACACTGGGATAAAACTAACATGACTTAAACTAAATAACATTCTGGTTTGGCGGGTCACAGCATGCTAAATAAAATGGCTCTCAATGCCGAAATATTATTTGGCAATCAAATACTTACTAGGAACAAATAATGTACTTAATTATTATTTACTTATTTGAATAATACTTCATTTAAGTATCCATATTTTTATTATTGCACTTGTAATTACCTACTTAATAAAAGTTACAAAAAACTATAATAAAGCATTGAAAATGAATTTATCATTTTAATAAATAAACTTAATGACTAGTGAACTTAAAACTAATGAAATCAAAACTTTGGTCGTTGTGCCATTTTTTTAGGATTTAAGGGTTTTACTCTTTTTTTATATTTTTTCTCAATTTTATTTGGCTTATACGGAAGCGGTCGCGTTTTGTATTGTCGGTGTCAGTTGATCACGATGCGCAGATGTACTATGCGTATAGATAGCCTGTGAAAAATAGCAAGAAAAAAGATTGAATTAGGATAGTTTTATTCACAAACTCCTGTCAGCTTTAATATTTACCAAGCTATTATATATTGAGCAACTAGATTAAATATAACATATTTAATCTTTTAATTTCAAATAAATTGATGATTAGAAAATGAAGTGCAAAAATAGTACTTAATGTAATTGTTAAGTAATATGGGTCCTTAAAATATGAATGCGGGGTTATAAAACGTACCGCAGGCGAGTTTCATAACGAGGTAACGTGAGTATTTTTAGGCCTAATTACGAACAGTTGCATACAATACTTTATGGTGCGTATGTACATAAAATAAATCATTTATCACAAAATAATAATCGCATTGAAATAAAATATCGAAATAAGGCTTAGAACAGTTAAATCTTAGGTTAACTAAACAGACAGACCAAGTAAATGAAGTTCATACCTATATCCTAATTTGTTTTTTTGGTATCTTTGGTTTCCTCCTTCGGCTGGCCCTTGCCTAACAGCTTGGCCAGCGAGTCCCAGATGCCGCCCATGAACAGCGCGCAGAACAGGTTCTCGAAAGGCACGAAGGGGTCGTGGATGCCCAGCAGGATTGATGATAACTGTGATGAAGAAATCAGTATTTATGAAACTCAGTGCTAATTTAGACGCACAATAGCCGTTAAACGTGATTACGTTTAGCTGATTTTCTCTTCAAATATTGCACGGTACGACAAAAATATATAAATATTAGCAATGTTCTCGGCATAACAACCGCGTAAATTATAGCCTATGTCCTATACCCGTGGATAAATTAGCTTTCTCGGAGAAAAAATATTGAAAATCGTTCCAGTTATTACGGAGCCTATTCAATGCAAAAAAACAAACAAACAATCGATTTTTTCTTCTTTATAATATAATTAAAGATAAAACAATATTTCCTCCTAAATATCCTAATCCTAACTAATATTATAAATGCGAAAGTGAGTTTGTTTGTTTGTTACGCTTTCAAGCCCTATCTACTGAGCCGATCATCATGAATTTTTGCATACACAGGTTGGGGTACAGAGAAGGACATAGGCTATAAATCACGCTGGCGAAGCAGCGGGTAACAGCTAGTTAAAAATAAAGCGTTACCTTGAAGTACACGAAGAAAATCACAATGCCGAAATAGACCAAGGCGTGCGGCGCCGAGATTAGGTCAGTCTTCTTGTCCAGCACGAAGATGATGGACGCTACTAGGGACGCCTTGGTGTAGCTGGAATTAAAAAAGTAAAAAATGACAGACACCGCCTTTATGTCAAAGAAGGTAAGGTCCTAATTGAGCCCTTGAATTAAAATAAGGGTTTTCAGAATTAATTTTTCCCCTAGGTGGCGGCACTGTGTCGAGAGGTCGACCTGTCAAAATCCATCAAATGTGGATTTTGACAGCAGCTGTCAAAAATCCCTCCCGACACCAGTGCCGCCACCTGGATTTCTGAAAACCCTTATTCTAATCATGCCGGAAGTATCGCAACTTTTACCCGATTGACTCACCCAGAAGGATGTATGAATGTATGTATGTCTGTTCCATTGATGCATCCTGAAGCCTTGACCGATTTCGAAGTGTGAGGTGTCATTAGCTTCGTATTCTTCCCAGGAGTGTTATAGGCTATGTGACGTCAGCATTTTTTTTGTTATCGCTGTCGTTTTTTTTTTATTTTTTTGGTATAATTTTTGGATGCATGAAGGAGAAGTGATAGTATCCTTTGAATTGAAGTATAGAAATTTAAGGAAGGTAAATGCTCACAAGCTAGGTTGCATGGTCTCCATAGCAGTGGGTGTCCAGGCGCCACGAATGAGCCTCTCCAACAGCTTGGTGAAACCAGCACCGTTGCCCTTCAACGTGCCTGGAAAGAGAAACCATAATCAATCACAGTAAAAACTTACATACCTACATAGTCTGGTAATTTATTCTGGACATAATTAAATGCAGGCAACTTATGGAATATCTGACTACTTACTACTAGCAGGCAGTGATTTAGACATAGATTTAAAAAAAATCGTCTTGATTTAGGTAAGTTTGCACATAAGCTACTAAATCAGTGTCTGCTATAGATAGAAAGTCCACTATCGATAGTCAAGGCGCAACCCTACGAATAAGTAACAGCGGCGGATTTACAAATTTGCCACTAGTAGTCTATTCAAACTTGCCGCCCCTACTGAGTATTGAAATTCAATACGTTAGTTTAGTTCACAATCATATTAATTACATTTAGTTATTCAGAAATTGCTACTTTATGATGTGTTCTATCGTCCTCATTACATCGAATTTTTCCCGTTATTAGGATGATTGTGAAGTAGGTGATATAGTGAAGTAGCCGCGGGTAACAGCTAGTCTTTTATATACGGATTACGAACGTAATGTGTATAAATATAATTATATTTTTTTTTTATTATTTGGGCTAAATTTGCCGCCCCTCTAAATATGCCGCCCTAGGCTTCAGCCTACTAAGCCTATTGGTAAATCCGCCACTGATAAGTAATACTTATTCGTAGGCGCAACCAATACTGTCGATAGTATCGTTAGGGATATGACTTTATTATTATAACCAATATTATTGATAAAGGCAATACTTTTGATAGCTTGCATAGTTTTCGAGATCAACCATCGATAGGGAACTGAACGATGGTTCCGCAGGTTCCGCTACATTGTACAATTTTTTTTACAGAAATATTGTCATAAAAAAACGCTGAAGTGGTTCCACTAGGTTGTCTGTGAGCACTTCTATACAGTGCAAGCAATGGTTTAAAAAATACGGCCAAAAGGTAGAGAGACGTATAATTCTTGCGTGACTCGTTTCTAAAGTAGCCCTCCAGGCTGGCACACCGGAGGTCCCGGGGTCTATCTTCGGTCAGGTGAAGATAGAAAATGATCTTTTTAAGATTGATCTGGGTCTTGGATGTTTATCTATATAATGTATTTATTATAAAATATAGTATCGTTGGTATCCCATGACAGAAGCCTCGAACTTACTGAGGGACTAATAGCTCAAACTGTGTGACACCGGCGCAAGTCACAACTTAGTCCGTATTACCTCCATAATTATTTATTTATTTACAGGAAAAAATGTCATTAGCTAATTGCAGCTGATATAGTAGGTACCTACGTAACAGTGAGATAATAAACCGCAACGACAACGTGATAATTTTTTGATAAACATTATTTTATTTTGAATAAAGTATTTCAGGAAATTCAAACATTTTTCGCTCTTCTACGAAAGCCACCGTTTATCTTTTAACAACAAAGATATACAACTAGCAAGTGTCCTAATTTTTAAACCCACTCAGGTACTTGATCTTTCTGATAACCGATATCAGTTTTTTGGTTCATATAATATTAAAACACCGTCACCTAGATTCGTACTCAAGCACAGGCCTTTTAAAAACGCTCTGATAATAGCTATCTTTATATCGACCGTAGCTATTCTGCTGATGACGCGTTAAGTGAAATTTCCATCGAATCGATCACAAAATCTAAATCAAAATCACAAGCTAAACAAAGCTAAAATCCTCTGACTACTCAGGCTAGTATATGGTGGTATAGAGAGAGTCGTGCTCCTGCAGTGGAGACTAGAAAGACCTGATGATGATGATGATTACAAAATCATCCTGTCATGTCATGTTTTATAATTACGTAGATCTCAATGGTCATAAGCGCCATCCAAGAATCCCGGTGGCGTTTAGGTAGGTCGTATTTGTGCCAAGTTCGCCATTTTCAAAATCGACAATTTTTTTAAATATATTATTGAATCTGGTCACAAAATTTCACGAGAATTGGTTCGGCAATGCAAGCTATACAGGGAAACAGCCGACAGACTTATCAAGAACATTTTATCCAAGCTGAAACAGACGCATCGCTCGCGCTTTGCGCTTGCTCGGTCCCTGATAATACCTAGGTACGTTAGTATTATATTGTCTTTGCCTAGGGACATCTTTTACAACAAAACTAAACTTATACCATGGAGACTATCGTGAGATAAAGACATTTAATAACAACGGGTCACTATAGTTTCCCGCACTCGCCTGGAAAATGGGCTTCTGACGACCCCGAAACGGCAGCCGGCAATCCCAACAAAATAGCATGTGACCCGTTGTTACATATAAGTATATTAAACTATACCTACTTACCACAGGTGACAATTAGTTGGTCTTATTGATACAACAAATCATTGTTTATTTTGCATGAATAGTGATTAATAGTACAATGGCACGTACCTAATGATACAGATTTTAAATGCCTTTAATACACAATGGCAGTACACAAATGGCCAAATGGCTAATATGTCTATTGATTTAGGTGGCTGCTGTTTATTCAATGGTAACAAACCAGATATTCCAAAAACTTTGATAACAATACAAACTGTGCAAACAATATAAAGTAATTTGTAAATATGCATTATTTTGTAAGTAAAGCACGACACCCTGGCAAGAAAGCCTGCGACAACACGAGAGTCACGGGTTTGATTGGGGTTCGATCCCCGGTTGGGTCATGACGGAAAACGGTATTTTTCAGATTTTTGTATGTCAGTTCTATTGTTGCCTCCTGTTGGCTAAAAGACTGGACCGATTTTCAATTGTTAGGAGTAATTAAGGTACGTATTTTCCCCGGAGTGTCATATAGGGTATGTAACGTCAGCAAAAAAGGATATCAGGATTTTTTTTTTATTTATTTTAATCTATCTGACCCGGCGAACTTCGTACCGCCTAACAGTCAATGATTAAGTATTCATTACACATATCGAGTTTTCATTGTTTTTAAGATGTATTCTGCTATTCGGGGCGGAGACAAATCCAACGAATCAATAACCATGAAAATTGGTTCAGCAGATCTCGAGTTATAAGTGTTGTAACAAACCCGTCTATGTTTTATATATATATATATATATCTTATTCTTATATATATATATAAGAATAAGATAAGATATAAGATAATCCACGTATACCGGAATACACTTAAATGAAATGCCGTGTCATAGTGAAAAGTTAAGAAGCTCTATGGTGACATTGTACTATTTTGGCAGGATTTTTTTTTATGTCATAGGACGGCAAACGAGCAAGCGGGTCACCTGATGGTAAGTGATCACCGCTGCCCATGGACAACTGCAACACCAGGGGTGTCACAGGAGCGTTGCCGGTCTTTTATGTTTTTTCCCTCCCTAGAGGGGAGAGGGAGATCCTCCAGCTCTCACTCACCGAACGAAGCATAGCAGCGGTAAAACTACTACTAAAACGTCGATTTTCTGTGAGAGTGTGGTACTTCCCGGACGAGCCGGCCCATTCATGCTACTAGCAAAAGTGATTTTCGCCGGTAGCGAGGCTCTACCACAACTAAAAATAATGGAGCATTTGTCATTGCCTTCATTATTGGAGTAGAGAAAAATCCATTCGTGCAAAGGTCACCTTACGGAATTTTCCTTCATAGGTTCATCATTCTGATTCAGATTCTGAGGTCCATAAAAGATCGTGAAAGTGGAGATCGAGAAAAACTGTTATGCTAAATACTAAAAACATAACTTGAATAATGTAATTATTACTTACCGACTATGATCATGATGAGGTAAGCGTTGGGGTATAGCTTGCCGGCGTGCGAGACCCCGTCGTAGACCTTCTTTGCGCGGTAGATCTCTTTCATAGCAGACGCTACTACCTTTACCGGCAAGAACTTGGCCACTTTGTACCCGACGTCGAAAGGAGTGTAGAAGACTATGTACCTGGAATAACATTATGAATAATAAATAAATAAATACGGACAAATCACACAGATTGAGCTAGCCCCAAAGTAAGTTCTTAAGTAAGACTTGTGTTATGGGATACTAACTCAACGATACTATATTTTATAACAAATCCATATATAGATAAACATCCAAGACCCAGGTCAATCTGAAAAAGATCATTCAGAATGGTGGTTATTGGTGCAGGAATCTCTTCTTTATGCATGCATGTAATCTTATATCTTATATGGATATGGCTGACCAATCTATTGTGAGAAAACACAAGTTTAATAGAACTTGTGTTTTCTCACAATAGATTTGTCTGACTCCCTTCGGTAGTCTCTTCTATGCTGGTCTGGGAGAAAAAAAAACATAGAATGTACCAGCAGCTTCTCCTGCCACGCAGATTGCGAAAGCCGATCGAAGGAATGGAAGAAATTAATATATACGGACAAATCACACAGATTGAGCTAGCCCCAAAGTAAGTTCTTAAGTAAGACTTGTGTTATGGGATACTAACTCAACGATACTATATTTTATAACAAATACATATATATAGATAAACATCCAAGACCCAGGTCAATCTGAAAAGGATCATTTTCCATCTTGACCTGACCGGGGATCGAACCCAAGACCATCCGTGTCACAGGCCGCACCGCTGCGCCACGGAGCTCGAATTCACAGGAATACGGCTAACAACTAACAACCCATCACTATTTTGGTTTCATTTTCCACTTCCACGCCTGCCAACATGTTAATTTGGCTAAGCGTGGCTTTTAGATCCTACAAGACCTGAGCTCTATCTACCCTGCAAGGAAAAAAGACGTGACAGTAGTACGTATGTACGTACGTATTTTTACTCTGAACTCAATCTCCAGGTTCGGTTCTGTGCAATAATCATGCATACAATGTTAATGTAGTAAGTATTTTTTCTGCCACGTAAGTACTCCATGCAAACTACCTAACTATTTACCTGTGCTAGTTCCTATAGTTAGATAAGTACCCACCAGGTGACAGTTCCGATGACTAGCTGTGGTGTGTTCTTGAGTGGAGCAAGGATGGGCTCCCCTAGCAGCCCGTTGACCACCATGCCGCCCGCGAAGATGACCAACATGGTGGATAGCCAGCATGACAGAGGGTGTTTCCGGGAGAACGCCTGTGCCCCTGCAATTTTTAATAAACATTACTTGATTTTTAGGGTTTCATACCCAAAGGGCGTAAAAACGGGACCATATTCACGAGACTTGGATGTCCGTCTGTCTGTCTCCAGGCTGTATCTCGTAAACTGTGATAGAAAGACAGTTTAAATTCTGACAGATGATGTATTTCGGTTGCCGCTATAAAAATAAATATTAAAAACAGAATAAAATAAATATTTGAGTGGGGCTCCGATACAACAAACGTATTTTTTTTGCTTGTTATTAATAACGGCAATAGGTATGCGCTTGAAATATTTACAGAATGTTAAGTTGTGTATTTATTTTAAAAATAAATAATTACATCAAATAAAATAAATATTTAAGGTGGCCTGCCATACAGCAAACATATTTTTGTTGTGTATGCTGTTTTTGCTCGATAGTCTCATGTTAATTGTATAGATAATGGTACGAAACCCTTTGTGCGCAAGTCCGACTCGCACTTGGCTGTTTTTTAACCGACTTCAAAAAAAGGAGGAGGTTCACAATTCGTCGTAATCTTTATTTTTTTTATGTATGTTCCCTGATTTCTCGATGACGCCTGGACCGATTTAAGAAATTCTTGTTATGTTTAATAGGTAATGCTTCACTGATGGTCCCTTAATTTTTTTATTGAAATGTGTCGAGTGCTTTTTGATAAAATACACAAAAACCAAAAAAAAAATATACAGTAATGCCGTTTGGTTTACACTAATTTTCATTTTTTTTATGCTTATTAAAACAAATTGATAGGGCTGAAGTCGGTTATTGTTTTTTGTTAAAAATATTTTAAATTATTTAATGAATGGACTATGTGGCTAGCTCCAAATGAGCTTTCAATACTTCACTGGACTTTATTAGTTGGTTGAAATAATTAAAGATATTTTTAACAAAAAACAAAAACCGACTTCAACCATAACAAGCATAAAAATAAAATGGAAATAAGTGTAAACCGAACGGCATACTTGTAAAATTTTTTTTGGTCTTTGTGTATTTTTTCAAAAAGCGCTCTAAACATATCGATAAAAATTTTATGGGACAAACTGTGAAGTATTAACTATCGAACAAAAAAAGAATTTCTTAAATCGGTCAAGGCGTCTTCGAGAAATCGGGGAACATACATAAAAAAAATTATGACGAATTGAGAACCTCCTCTTTTCTTTGAAGTCGATTAACAAGTCAGTCAGTAGAACTTTTATATGTCGAGCTAGAGATATCAGGCAGGTGGATACTTTGATCCAGTTTTGCACAATCGAAATCAAACTTGCAAATGCGTATGTAACGGATTTTTTTACGTGTTTTAGAGAAGCACTAAGATATAGAGATAGCTAAGAGTAAGTCTTCACCCAAGTTTATGCTTACTTGCTAAGCATAATACCTACTCGTAATAGTATTTTAATATCTAGACGTGTGTGTGTGTCCCATTCTCAACCCAACCAATTTAAACTCCATCTCAGACTTTCGACATCCATGAAAAAAAAAACTAATTATGAAACGCCGTGATCATTTTTCTTTATAAAGCAATATTAGAGTTTGCAAGATTATATCTTTCACAACTAGGTATTTCGATACTTTGATACGGTTCTTAGATATTTTTGTATGAGTTTTGTAAGACCCGGTGAGTTGTTGAGAAGTGTCATCAGTGTGACTAAAAACATCTGACTGTATTATTGCTTAGCTAACATAAACTGAAGAGTTCCCACTGAAGTACAATACCCCATGGAACAAAGAGTCGTTATTGATCTCAGCGCGGCTATATTTACTCGTAGCTAGGGGTTCTGACCTGCTCGGTGGCCTGAAGCAAACCACACGGATGACGCCGGGAGATTAGCAACACGTGTTTCCTGTGACGCGTCATAATACCTATGTGTTATGTTGCTTAAAATAGAATGTTTGTCCGGTTTGCTACAATTTCGTACGATCGTAGGTACGATGAGTCTTATTAAAAAAAAACTTCACTGTTTTGTTTTTCTCATTATTTCTCACAGCAGTTACAACACTAGTAGTGATGACGTAGGTGTTCATAGTAGCTAATTTATAATTTCAACATCTCAGGACGTGGCTCGTTGGTCTAGGGGTATGATTCTCGCTTCGGGTGCGAGAGGTCCCGGGTTCAAATCCCGGACGAGCCCGAGACAATAGATCTCTTTTGGTTGCATGCATGGTCCTATTGACATTTGAATATTTTTATAAAGTGGAATACAAGAACTTCCTTTTTTTATCAAATCAATAAAATGCAAATTTGTAGAAAATGCGCCATCTGTCTGCAAACATTAGAATTGCCCTACAATTTTACAGGATGCTTACTGTGTACTTTGGGTTCTTGTCAGAAACATAACCACAGACAAAGACAATATAATACTCCACAGAGTACTTTTATAAACATAACCTCTGTCATGAAATAATTTAATTTCATTAAAAAAATGTCAAGACCAATTAAAATTTGTATGCGCAAAATTATTAAATACCTAACATATTTAATAATTTTATGTATGTATGAATTTGTCTTATTTAATAACGTAAAAATATTTATCCCTTTTTATTTACGTACGAAAAACACCGATGTTAATAAGTTTAAAAATTCTTTGCATAAAAAACGGATCATTGTCAGTCAGAAAATAGCTTTATGATTGAACTGTGGTTGACTCCGATTTGCAGGGAACTACAGTCTATTTTTAAACTATTTAGGTGTTTTATTTTAGTACATTCCAACCATCACATCTTCATTGCGATTTGAATAAATTATATTCAGGATGCGGAAGTCCCTGTAAGTATGGAAAATTGGCGGGTATTATTTAAATGCAGTATACCTATTATATTACTTACCAGCTCCTAAATCTTCTCGGACTGCTAGAGCACATAATAGAGAATGCGCTATGTCAAAATAGGGGTACATTTTCAATTTTATGACCTGGTTGGCCAGGTCCAAGAATGCTTCGGGATCCATTTTGAAGGTTTGTTCTAAAAAATCACGATTTTACAGAAAATTAAAGGCCAAACTAAACACCGACAATAGCGTGGCACAGTGACACGCGTCCGCGACTATCCGCGGGCGAAGAAGCCGCGAGACTGAAACTGAACCAACCCGACTAGTTTTTTTGTGATTATTTTGGTCAGTCAGAGTATGGAACGTCAAAGTGAAACACGGAGATATTGGACACAGACGTGGCATAATGATTGTTCGCTATACTTTTTATCATGGTTATCTTATCTTATTAATTATATGTTTGTATTACGGCTACATACAGAACAATAATTCGAACCTCCTTCATCAAGTTTCCGTAGTGTAGCGGTTATCACGTGTGCTTCACACGCACAAGGTCCCCGGTTCGATCCCGGGCGGAAACAATGTTTATTTTTACTTTTATTTTTTGCACACCCCCTTTTTTTCGCAGGCTAGCTTTAGTTATCTCTATCTCACTACAATATTATAAAGAGGAAAGAATTGTTTGTTTGAATTGAACAGGCTCCATAGCTACTGGACCGATTTACAAAATTCTTTCACTTATAGAAAGCTTATTTATGTGCGGATGACATAGGATATTATATCCTTATTAATTATAATTAACGCGGACGAAGTCGCAAGAAAATTGCTAGTATAAAATATATATGGATGTATTCCCGTTGTCCCCATCATGGGGGCAAACAAGTACGTCATAAAATTTATTTACCGGTTGTCCCCATTGTACGTAAAGGTAATGGGGACAACAATTTATTACTTAACGCGGTCGAAGTCGCAAGAAAATAGCTAGTATAAAATATATATGGATGTATTCCAGTTGTCCCCATTATGGGGGCAAACGACGTCATATTTATTTACCGGTTGTCCCCATTGTACGTAAAGGCAATGTGGACAACAGTTGATTACATTGGAAGTTTGGAAGTAATTTTAATTACCTATTTTATTAAATTCCCTTTGCCTCCTTTATCGGTGACTGCCTATGGCTAAAACGAGAATAATTTAAATTATTTTATTAATTTCCCGCTGTCCCCATTACTGGGGGCACCGACGATGAGGACAACGGGAATAAATCGAAATATGGTAGAAATCAAATCACAACAATAACTCGCGCAAGGGTATTGTAATAATTTAAAGAAATGAAAAACTTTTTAAAATTATTACAATTAGTTTAATTTTTAACAAATTCATCATTATCATTAAAAAAATAGTTCAAAAAGTATAAAATAATGATTATTATGATAGTTTTAGATATAAATATACAATAGGAACAGTTAAAACCTTCAGTCTTCCTTATTTTACACAGCCCAATCTTTGGAATTTACAAAACAGGACAATATAAAGTTACATATAATCTCATTGCAATTTATAATCGTAACTTACTAAGGAAATTGATTCGCTATACTGAAAAGCTTATTTAAAAAGTAAAAAGTAAATTCGCAATGATAAGTAGATGGCAAGCGGAAAATGTAAGAACAGAGCAATATTTTGTAATTCTTTACAAAATGCCCTCGTCCAATGAGATTATTCCACGATTGATATTAGTCAGACCTCACTAGCCAATAAGGCACATTACACATCACATTCTGAATAAACGAGAAGTACTTATAACTGAATATGACCATTCAATAAATTAAAATATTTTATTTTCAATTTTAAAAGCTGACTTTGTTTTCTCTCTAATTGTAAGTCTACAAATTGCAGTATTCCGTTACATTTTATCAGATTCTAATGTCTAAAATAATCTGTAAATACCCAAAATTGCGATATCAAAGGTAAGATTTGTTTGTAATTTCTTTTACCTCAGGCAACATAAATCAGATATAATATTAAAGATTATTAATATTATATAATGTTGGCCACTTACACATTCGAAAAACAAAACAAACAACAATATTAAAGATAGAATTTGCACTAATGTTAGGAAATATACAGCGTTATATCGAGTCAACAATCATAAAAGTCTGTTAGAGAGAGGTAAAAGAAATTCAAAATAAGATTTAATACAGTACCTATAAATAATATTATATGTGTGCAGAGAAAAACTTACAAGCAAACGTTACATCATCGTTTAATTCACTCAACTAATTATTTAGTTATCACTGGTACAAAAATGATATAAACAGAGTAAAAGATAAAATAAGGCACCTCTTAATGTTATACAGGGAGGGTGTCAGTTACATTTTTTCGTAATAAATCAAACCACGGGCTATACTAAAGTACAATACACTTACGTAGTTTTTTTTTTTCAGTGAGAAATAATGTAATAACTGTTTAAATAAAATTATTTTAATACGGTTTTTATCGCGTTTATTACATTATTTATACACCTAACGTTTCGAGCACTTTACAGTGTTCGTGGTCGCAGGTAGACTCTGTAAAGTATAACGCGAACACTGTAAAGTGCTCGAAACGTTAGGTGTATAAATAATGTAATAAACGCGATAAAAACCGTATTAAAATAATTTTATTTAAATGTGTAACAATCGCGAAAACATAAGAAAACATTATGAAATAACTGTTATTTAAAAGTAAACGTCATTCCCAAACAAAATGTCCGGGCGGCCGGCGGCTATACACTTGTTTACGGAAATGCCGTTTTTTTTTCCTTTCTTTTATTCTGTTTTATCTTACGAATAAGTATATCATAGTGATCTAGTATAGCCCCTGGTTAGATGTAATACGCATATGTTTTTTGCACATTGTATAAGAAGTGTTTTTTTTTTCATTCAGTTATTTACTAAACTTGTAACAGTCAGTTGTATTTCTCAAACGCTAGATTCTTCATACATTCAAAAGTGATGCAAAAGGATTAAAAAAAAATGTTTGAACATTAGATGTATAACATTACACAAATCCTAACCTCTTTCGAGCATCTACGCTTACAATAAATATTCAAACTGAGCAGTCTTATCCTTGAAGCTATCATTATTGGCAATGGCTAGAATATACACGCTATTCTTCATAAATTACACAAAGTATTACTGTAATTTACTTAATAGTATGCTATTCCAGTTGCAAATTCGTACCAGTATCCTACTGGACGTCTAAATCATTGTCCAGATACTTGCTGCTTGCGCGAAATAAAACTTGGAATTAGGGCACGCTTCTCGATATTCACTTGAACCGCCTCAACTAGTCAGGGTCTTAGACAAAATTAATCAGCTTTTAACAGTTTACTTCTTACAAGCTCAGTATAGGAAGGATAATGTGATATAAAATAGAATCCATATGCACTTTCTTTTATTTTACCGTTGATACGACTGCATTGCATGAGATTTCTGAAAAATATAGAATGAATTTTACTTTTCGTTGTGTGTAATATTCTAATATTTTTAATTAATTACTATTAATAGAAGTCTTAATAATACTCTTAAAAAATAACTGTCGAAAAGCACTCAAATAAAAAATGTAATTTGTGAGAATTTCAGTTTGTAGAATAATAAACATTTTTCATATAACATTAACGCGAATCAAGATGCACATAATTTTGACATTTCTATTACCTCTCCTCTAGAAGGACATGTCCGCTTTCCTCGTTACTGGCGCGTCGGCATCTCGCCTGTCAACGTGGTTCCCTAAAGCAAAAACCAAGAGTTAATTACTTTTTTAAATAAAATTATTTTAATACGGTTTTTATCGCGTTTATTACATTATTTATACACCTAACGTTTCGAGCACTTTACAGTGTTCGTGTGTTACACACTTTACGTGGGATCCAGTCATCAATTTAATCAAATCTCAAGCAGAAGACTGCAAGACCTTTAGACACCGTAAGCCAATACTGTGTACATCCGGAACGTTATCTATAAATATTTTAGGCGGTAGATAGATTTTGCAGTTCTTATAAAATACTATACAAATGTCAACTTAGTCTACCTGCGACCACGAACACTGCAAAGTGCTCGGAACGTTAGGTGTATAAATAATGTAATAAACGCGATAAAACCGTATTAAAATAATTTTATTTAAATGTGTAACAATCGCGAAAAAGATCGATAAGAAAAAGTTAATTACTTGTTTTTTTTAGCCAGTTTAACAAGAGGACTAATTGATGGGGATTCTAGTTTTCTCTCGCTTATGAAATATTTGATTTCATTATAAACCGAATACTACTAAAATCGAGGCTCACATCATTGAGGACATATTGTCGGGAATTTTTAGGTCGTAATTAAATAAACCTAATTCAATTCAAAGCACTATTCAAATAAAGTAAGCCATTTACAACTCGAGAGCAGATTCAATGCAAAGTGCAGAAAAAAATACTAAGCAATAGCTTGTGACTCTATATTTCTCTTACAAGAAATAACATTTTGCGGTTGCTAACTATTATCTGATTTGAATGCAATTAGCTTAATTTGGAATTAGTACTTGAAATTGCTCGATACTTTAAGCTGACCCTTTACACAGGCTTAGATCAGCGAATCTACCACCCATATTTTTTACTTCTAAGTGACTTCAAATTGAAAAAATCGAATTCCTTGCTTCGCTAACAAATTACTTGTAGTATTTTTGGTACAAATTAAGAGAATTGCTGATTATCGCCAAAAAAAAACAATAATTCTCTTAATTTTTAAATGCAAAATTATAATCAGTCATACCCAAAACATAATTTACTAGCGAAGTGCAGAATTTGATTTTTCAATTTGATCTGATTTAAAAGAAAACTAGTTTCACTTCTCTAAGCCTCTTAAGGGGGCACAGTAGACAATCATTGTCGTCGCTACTGTGCCTAGTGTACCCCCTTAAGACTTTTCTCGACAGCGTAGTTAATTGTATGAACAAAAATGGTAGTTGGTACAGGCAATTCCATCGACTTGGGTTGGCTATTTTTAAAACGAGAGAAACTGTAACGAACGATTTCCTTCGCCAAGAAAAACAAGCCCATGTGGTCAAAAACGACTAATCGATTTCGTTTATTTTCGGTTTTCATTCTTATTGTGAATTTGAGAGGAAAATTAGGAACCCCATAATTTTCATTTTTCTTTTATAACCGACTAAATTTGAAGACATGGATGAGTGAGCAATGGCAGATGCAAACGAACCGGTAGCAAATTAAATTAAAGTTCTACATGGTTTGGTGTAACCAACGAAATTACAATTCTATATAATCTCATTCAACGGCATACGCTTTGGCAAAACTTTAGCAAGCTGTAGTTCCAAAAGTCAAGGTCAGATGGCAGTAGTTTCACTACTAGTTTGAGGCTAGTTTCATAGAACCATAACTTTTATTTTGAGGCTAGTTTACAAGACTATATAGAAATGTCAAAGCGTAAAAATAGATACTATTCATTTATTGCAGTACAACTATGGTTACTATGAAACACCGCAGAAACTTCAAAGATGATACCACAATAGTGTAACAAAAAAAAAAATTTTTTATATCAATGAATTTTGTCTAAATAAGATTTATTTTAGAACAAAATCTTTGATTAAACATCTGCAATGCAAGGAGAAATGAGGGGGAGAACTTGGACCAGTTTCTAATTTGACATTTTCTGACCCTTTATGTGAAATATTAATAGAATATTAATATTTCTCATTAGGTTTTTATAACTTTGCGATATTTCTATTACCTACTGATGTGTGTGCTCGCGACACCCTAACAGAGTACATGAAAATGATATGGCTGTATATTGTGTGACATGAAAGCGATGATCAAATGAATATGAAAAAATGTAATACTCTTTAATATTTGTGTATAACACAAATATCTGGAAAGTTGTATTCTTGCAGAACCTTGAAAACTATGGACGTGTATGTAAATTTGAATTTCTACAGGAAAACCATCTTAGATCGTTATCCATAAATATATGGCATAAATAAGCAAATTACGAAACGCATGCAAACAACAACATTAGAAAATACCTATAATGACTACTGATAGCATGCATTTGAAATCATTTTGTCAAATAATGATGAAAAAAAGTATGATCAGCGGAATTTATGATTTTGATTACAGTATTTTATGCGAATACCTCTCTTTTTGTTGAGGGCACTCACCGTTCGCCCGTTGGCTGAAAATCAATAAATTAGATTGAAAATTATCATAATACACTTCAATAAATTTAGATTTTAAAATAAATTGTGTAGGTCAATTAATTTGTGTTCTAAGCTCAGATTACCAAGCAAGAAGAATTAATTATACGTCATTTTTGTTTGCCGTAGGTACCAAACAAAAATTACTCCGCACCAATTACTAACTATATATACCGTTGATGCCTTACGATTGCATTTTTCTTACCTAGTGTTAGTATGCATAGAAAGATTGCTAGAGATCGTCTATTTTGATAATGAACGCCCCTCCACTGATTATGGTTATCTGAATTTGTGAGAGAAAAATATCTATTGCTACTCTTTAATTAAATGTGTGCGGTTATTTTATTCAAATAAATTCGCGAAACCATTCCAGGTCATATCAAAGTGTGGCAGCAGAGTGCCAGTGTTATGACACCTCTACCCTGTCACAATTTTGGGTTTTTAATGCAGTTGGTCGATTGATCCGGAAGATCTGATGTAGGAGTACAAGAATGAAATGGCGGGTGGCGCTAGTTTCGCTGATCTAAGAATATCAACCTACTTTGCATGCAAGCGTCAATGCACTGGAGGGGCGTTCAGTTTTATATTACATCTCTATTGACTTCTTCAATCACAATTAATATTACACTGAAACATAAGGTCATTCTAAAGCACATTATAAATTGTTAGACTCTTTTCGTTTTTGTACAAGCTTATTGAAGGCATGCATAATTTTCCTACCGATTTTCTGTTCGCTCTTCGGCGACGTCTGTATTTTAGTCGATGATCGTTTCTCGCTCTGCAGCAACATCAGAGATTCCGTTTTCGGCGAATTTAACTGTTGTTCTTCATTTTGTGGAGCTTTATCTCCGTTTGAATCGTGTTTGATGTCGTTTGGTTGTTTTTCTGGAGTTGAAGTTGATCTAGGAGATGAGTTATCGTTTGTTTTAGGAGAGTTGTTGTTTAGTTTTGTTGGAGTGATGTCTGTCTTTGCTGGTGAGGCTTCATATTTGGTGGGGGAGGGCTCGGTGGTGGTGGGCGAGGCGTCGGTATGGATGGGGGAGGCCTCTTCGTGTGTGGTGGGGGTGTCGTTGTGGTACGCCTCTGGGTCGGACTCAGCAGTGTCGGAGCGGTCGCTCCGGAGACTCGTTGCGTTTGTTAGCTGAAATTATATTTATAAAAATGATATAGTTCTAGCTCCCACACGCCGTTCTACTCACTTTACAATCGAACCCTCGAGAAGCTTTCACACATTTTTTCATTTTGGTATGAAAAGAGCTCTCGAAAATAGAAATATCAATGAAAAATTACTTTGCTAACCCAAAAACTCTTTAAGTTATAAAGGTTACGAAGTCACGATTATTCCTCTCTAGGTAAAGGTCGTTTACAAAAAACAACAGGCAAGTGACATCACTACAATATTTAGCATTTTGTATGGGTGATGTGAGAAAGTTGTTTGGCAGCTACATTAAATACTATGTTTAAGAAATGGCTTCATAACAAAATATTTACTTACAAGTACTTAAGTATTTTTTTTTAACTTTTGGAATTGACTTTTCTCACCAAATGAAACTAAACATATTAACGTATCGATTTCGGATTAAAAGTGTCTTTAACAGTATTTTTCAGCTAGATTACTAATTCGTAGGCTAGATGCTTACATAATCAGAAACATTTTTCAAAATCTACTTTTTATGCCTCATTCTACCCAGAACCAAACATCAGGTCAAAACTTTCTTATTAAGCTTCTTATTGTAGAATAAAGATTTTTAAACCCTATGTGAAACCAGAATATCACCCATCACCATCATCACATGAGACGTAACGTAATTCATTGTTGGCTAATGCTTAATGACTTCTTTCTCGATTTTTAACACATATCAATGAAATTACTTTTAATACAGTTTTATCGCCGTCATTTAATAGAGTAATAAACGCAATAAAACCATAATAAAAGGAATTTTATTTTCACTGTTAGCTCTTACCGTGTAGCTGGAGTCTTCATCGGAGTCGGCATCGAGGTCCACCAACATCTTCTCAATGAGCCTCTCCATGCTGCTCTCGCTGGCCGGCGCAGGGCTTTCGGGCTCACGCGGCCGCTTGCTGCGCTTTATAACCTGCAACCAAATTGCGAATATTATGTATGACTTAATTGTTTTTTTCGGTTACCACAAAGACAATCTAGGCTTGTTTAGTTGTGGCAGCTGTACCAAATACAGACGGTGCTAACTGTTACCTATTCACGAAATAGTTATCTTGAATCTAAAATCAAAAATGTTGATCACTCAAGCAAGACCCTTTATGCGGCGAAAAAAAATATCCATATAAAAATATTCAGGCCATTCAGCCACCCGGTCAATTTTCATGGGTATATCATTTTTTTTTAAACTTTCCTGCATTTGTCCCCATAGGAAAAGTTGTTCATATCGACGGGCTGAATCAACCCTTAAAGGTCCAAAGCGATCAAAATTTCACTAAGTACATATTTTAGATAAACATTGAGATAAGTTGAGATGAACATACCAACAGTTCTTCATTGTTGGTGCTCGTATTATTATTTCCGTAGTGGTCGTGTCGCCGAAAGCACATGGTGACCTCGAACAAGGACTGTATCTTGGTCATCCAGCCTTGCGGCGGCTGGCCGGCGGACGTACGCGCGCGCATCATGCGGTTGCCCTGGTACTTTAGCGTGCGCAGGTAGCGACGCTTGCTCACTATGAACATCACCTGGAACACGCGTTAATACATGTTTCCCGTTGTACCCAACCTCGGAATTGAATAATTAAAATGACATTTCGTTTTCCTCATACCGTTAAAATTTGAAGTGAGAGGTTTTTGAATATCTTTCATTAAATTTTATACCGGTTGCGCCAATTACCACCAAGTAAAATAGAAAAAAAAATTAGTTGACAACCATACGTGCACATTGTCTTTACGTACAGCCTGGGGCAGATAAACCTGACCCCCTACAATTTGAATATTGTTTGTAAGGGGGGCAGGTTTATCTGCCCCCGACTGTATAACGGGAATACATCGTTAAATACTGCTGATTTAATAGAAAAGGAACTTAGATTTAAGCACTGTTCACCATCTGGGCTCCGGGCCGTCCGTGTCCCGCCAGGGCCGGGCTGTCCACGGGATCTGCGTTCACACATGTCAGGGTAATCGGTTTCAGTGATGACTTTGTTCGTCGAGATTTGTCGTTAATTGACGGGCAACTGTAGTGTTGGTTAGACAATATAGGCATTAGTTCTTTCTGGCAACGGTTTTTAGCACTAAAGTTGCACAATAACATAAGAAATGTTCTCCTCGTAGGTAAAAGTCGGAGGACCCCGACGACGACACAACTGGGACCAAAACCTTCACATACTAATGAAATACATAACTAGTGTGCAGGTTCCCTACGACGTTGTCCCTCGCCGATAGTAAGCCCTAACTCACCACATCGGCAGAGCAGAGCGGCGGCTTGCCCAGCACGAGGTTGACCAGCGAGATGGACTCGCGGGTGACGCGCAGTACTATAAGCAGCATCAGGAAGAACACCCACGGTAATGGCCGGATCAGTTCTGGTTGTGGACGCTCCTCTTGATCCACTGCGACAACAGTAACTGTATTTGATTGGGGTTATAAGTTGTAAAAAAAATAACTCTCTATTTCATATTAATTAAGAGCTAGCCCACGAAATGTATAATAACTACTGTCGGTGACATAATTAACGTGGAAAGGAGCTACGACCGTTTTTGGCAGGATTATTCGAGTGGTTTTAAAAAGCCTGACATGTCATGTTACACGAAAAATAGCCACTTTGAGGAGCGTTGGCTATTGGTGGAATTAAGACACGATAAAAAGTTATAAATTATTATTCTGGGTCAGGTGGAAAAGTTATAAATTATTATTCTGGGTCAGGTGGAAGTCCTGATCTTATCTTCCAGGATATACCGAATGAGTCAAAGGGGGCGGCAACTATTCAATCGCATTTGGGCGGCATCGAGTGTAAGTTGTGTAGGTATATTGAAAGACACACTTACAGGGCGGAGGCACAGCCCATCTCGCCGATTTCTCTACAACCCATAACACGCGATCCAGCTGCCGGAGAATCATCTGTCCTATGCGGTAACTCGCCACATGTTCCGCTGCATTCTGGACAATTTCTTTACCGAACGCCACCAGCTCCATACCTTTAAAAAGAAACATATTTGCACTGATTATAAAAAATCCACAAGTTATTTAATTATAGTCTAGGCATCTAAGGACACTTGGGTTTTTTGAGACAAACGTAACGATACTTAAGATGTGATTTAGGCCAATCGGCCCAGGCCGGAGGACTGTTCATATTTTTGTCACAAGCACATTCGATCCACAGCTTCGTCGGGAGCCGAACAGAGGCGTACGGCTTCCTAGGATTCCGTGGCAGATAGCCGGCTCCGTTATGAGCATTATATTATTTATCCCCATTAATGGGGACAACGGAAAATAAACAAAAAATATAAAAACTCCTTCGCAATGTCTCTATAAGTTAAAATTTTAAGTGCGAGTTTTTTTTTTTTTGTGTCTTTCATTTTGATCTCAGAACGTCTGTGCTATAGATATCATACCCAAATTTAAGTGGACAACGATACTTGGAACTGTAACTGACCGCTGTCCCCATTGCCTTAACGTACAATGGGGACAACGGTAACTAAATTTTATGACGTACCTATCCGTTATCCCCAAAACGTTTTCCCAACTATGAGGATAACGGATACGTAAATACGGGAATACATCGTAGTAGGTAACGATAAGCGTATGGTAATAAGATAGAAATAAAATGGATAGCGGTTGCTAATCCGGTCATTTGAAAATGAATGATACTAGGTATGTATATTTTTGAACAAGAGATATAGCAAGGTAGATACAACGCAACAAGAGAACAACCCGCATATGTACCTACCGAGAGCGAATAAACAAACTAATTCAAACAAAAGAACCAGCTTTGCGCAAATCACGAGTTATACATTATAAGGTTTACCATAAGGGGTAACTAATTGGATAATAGTAACGACAAACCCAGTTCCTCATCCAAACATTATTGATATTTATATTTTAACCCGGATGTAAATTATATTGCCTAAAAATCCTAGATCCAAAAATTCCACCACTTACAACTTCGAAAATCAACTAAATTATGCAATTAAACTAAATAAACAACGTATCTAATTTATCGAATAAACGGCCAATTAAATTAATGGTTAACGGCAGGGTCAGAGGTTAACGAAGCGTACAGCATCAACTAATTACCTGGAAAATCTCCGTCAAAGAAAAATCACTAAAGAACCTATATCACTAAGGGAATGATGCGCACGAAAACTCAAAATGCAACGTTATCTCGGATTTTTAGCTGGGCGGCGTGCAAGCGACTGCAGGACCGAGCATAAATACATCGTTTTGACTTCTTTATACCTTATAGATAATAAACATCGACAGAGGTCGGAGGCCAGTGCAATCATAGAAGATACCGTGAGGCCACAGACACAAATACCCGATGTATCTGTACGCCTGGTAAATGCATCGCTGGAGCCGAATTTGTTGTTGAGGTAATAAGTTTTTTAATGAATCAAAAACTTAGCTGCAATGGCGAAGAACGTTGAGAGGTAATTAGAGACATTGAAGGCAAAACGAATGAGGAGGTCTCAATCAAAGCTGCACGGGGATAGGGAAAATTATATGGCTTTTGCCTTAAGTAACTTAATTTGAGACATACTTTTAAAATGTGAGAAAAATAAAAGTTACAATAAAAATATATTATTTTGATCAAAAATCTACTACATATATCTTACACATATAAAGTAAAAAAAGCTAAATCATGGTAATAAAAAATCGGCCAAGTGTGATTTGGACTCACACACGAAAATTTCTATACCATTATCTATACAACATTAGACTATCGAGCAAAAACGGTAAAAAAAATCGCGTTTCTCGTATGGGGCCCCCTTAAATGTTTATTGTATCGAGTTTTGAGTGGCAACAGAAATACATCTGTGAAACTTTTAACTATCTAGCTATCATGGTTTATGATTATGAGATACATCCTGGTGACAGACGAACATTGAAGTCTCAGTAATAAGGTGCCGTTTTGGAAAGGAACCCTAAAAATCAACAAATTCAACACTTTCATAAAGTAAAGACTACCCTCACCAGACTGTGCTGCCTATTGATGCGCGTTTTGCGATAACTTCCGGTGATGCCGGAAGGCTCGCCTTAGGTACATAATAGGTAGGTATTAGAGACCGACCGAAGCTCCAGTTCCGAAAAAGATGGAGTGCTAAAGCCAAAAAATCCATATCTTGTGCCGACTAGTGCTATTATATGCTTTACGTCAAAAACAATACTTGTAAAAAAAACAAGTCTTGCAACTAAATTAAAAAATCTTTGAAGTTTTTAATAAATAGAATGACTGGCCTTCTCATAAAAACACAACGTATCTCACAAGTACAGTCGCCTCCAGAGAGATCTGACCCCTTTGCACAGATTTTAAATTGTAAGGGGGTCAGATTTCTCTGCAGGCAACTGTACATTATACATATATATATTAAATTTGCTTGTTTATTGCGATTGTCAAGTCAATCTATTTATTTAAAACAAAAGATTTGTCGCTAAATACGTTAAAACAGTAAGTCCCTATAGTAGGGACAAAAAGGGAAAAAAACTAACCGACTTGGTATTATATGCATCTCAAAACTTTTTACAGTAAAAGAACTGAGTGGCCAGACTTGTTTTTTTTTTTATAATATTGTTTTTAGCTGCATTTAATTTCTTCTTATAGATAGGGTTCTGTGCCCAAAGGGTTAAAAGGGACCCTATTACTGAGACTTCAATGCCCATCTGTCTATCTGTCGCCAGGCTGTATCTCATAA
This sequence comes from Rhodophaea formosa, assembly GCA_963082605.1. Taxonomy (NCBI): domain Eukaryota; kingdom Metazoa; phylum Arthropoda; class Insecta; order Lepidoptera; family Pyralidae; genus Rhodophaea; species Rhodophaea formosa. The sequence continues at coordinate 6,347,590 of OY720220.1, read as the reverse complement.
ACCGGTGATAGCTAAACAGTTGAAATTTTCACAGATGATGTATTTATGTTGCCGCTATAAGAACAAATACAAAAACTTAATAAAATAAATAATCCCATACAACAAACGTGATTTTCTTGCCAGTTTTTGCTTGTTATTAATAACAGCAACCAGTATACTCTTACTAAAAAATTCAAAAATTTTACTGTTTAATTTTTACTAAAATATTTGCAGAATATTAAGTTGTATGTTCACTCAAAAAATAAAAAATTCAATCAAAATAAAATAAATATATGAGAGAACTATATGTTTATACAATGCCTGCTTGGTTACTGAAAATTTAGGCTTCTAGTTTTATCTACAACAAGTTACAGAGGGTCGAAAATTGCACAATGTATACTTTTTGTTTGGAACATATTATATTACTATCATCGGATTCAGTTGACAGAAATGCATATGCTTAGATGGATGTGCGGAGTATGTACGAGCATGGATAAAAAAATAAACAAGCATATCAAAGTGTAACAGGTACCTACCTAGTTTGAAAGTGGTCTTAGACCTAACAAGCAAGTGACAAGTTAACAAACTGTAAAACCATCATCTGACATGATAAGGATTTGTTGAGAGATGGAATGCCAAAAATAATGTGGAAAGAATATTTCCAATTGGACATGAAACAACATGGTGCCACCCCTTAGACCATGGCACACTTATTATCTTGCCCTGCGTGTCCTACCACCTGTACACGCAAGGACCTATACAATGCTACTGATAATGCTATATCAGTAGCAGAGTTTTGGTCAACACAAATATAATTTGCCCGAGTCGATTCGCTAAGAAGAAGAACATGGGGTAAATATTAATAAGTTCAAGGACAGAAAATTATGCTGATCTAAAATTAAATGTAATTCTATGCTCCTATGCCAATATGAATTACAATTAAAATTTAATTGATTCAACTATTTAGAGGTTAGAGATAAGCTGCCTGTAAACATCAGCTGAAGAAAAATGTTAGCTGCTCATTATCTTAATTGGGTGTAAAGAGAAAGATAACAATTCAAGTTTACAGAGCAAAGTATATGTTTGTTTCTGGCAATGGTAACTTCTAGGATTAATTAAATTACTAACACAAAAAAGGAAAAACCAAAAGGAAAATTGACTGCACTTTACCTGTTTCTGATTAGGTATTTGGTAGATATAGTCCAACTTTCGGGGCTATTTATAATGTTAACTGCATGGACTTATCTTATTTTACTCATGTGCAAGTATGTAGTGGGTAGAAAAAAAATATTTCACCTTACATAGGTACACCTAAAAAACTATATGAACATTATGACCTTTAATTTTTAAGTAATTGGCGGCTTCTGTGTAATATAAATAAAAGTAAAATATCAGTGGTACAATTTTATACTTCAAAATAAATTATCCACTGAAAGAAAACATGATTCAATCAATGCGTGAATAGTTATAGGATTCAATCCACTTGATAATATTTGTTATGGACAACATTTCTTCACATAATTAGTTACAAATGTGCCTAAATAAATAACGACAAAAATTATTTATCTTTACCGGCTATTACTTTGATTTCACACTGTAAATCAAACCACTCACGAAGCAAGCAATCGACTCTCAAACAAACAAATAAAAACTTTCTTTCATGACAGACATTCATTCATTCAATTCATGTCATTAAATGTCAAAATGTCAATTACCTTTGGAGAGCAAAATTTGAGATTTGAACCAATTACAATTTTATTTTAAGTTCAAAAGGCCAATAGCAACGAAATAACTATTTTGCACCAATGAGAAAAGAGAAGAAGAACCGCGTAATGACTAGAGAGAGCCGCACAATCCTCGAATATGTTACTAATTTCATATGTTTACCTCAGGTTAATATCTTTTATTGAAACGACACGAAAAAATTGTAATTTGCTGTGAAAAGACTCAGTGTAGGTAAACATTTATTTTCACACAAACTGAAAAAAATTATATTATGAATTTATGACATTGAAAATGTGATTGTTTATTGGCTGTGTGTGACAGACGCACGAGTGATCCTATTTAGGGGCGTCAAGATCATAATATCGCCAGCCATTACATCGATGGTCGCTGTATCGAAAATTCTCCATCAGGTTACCGTAGCGAAAGCACCTCATATCGATGATCGCTGCATCGACAGGTCAGCATATCGACGGTATGGCGTATCGACAGGCATAATATCGAAGGTGCGTCGCAGCGAAGGGTCAGGGCACTATATCGAAGGTTCCTGCGTCGACAGTTCATCCAGTCGACGGAACCTATTCACGAGATTTCGATGTCTGTCCGTCTGTCACCAGGCTGTATCTCAAGAACCGTAATAGCTAGACAGTTGAAATTTTCACAGATTGTGTATTTCTGTTGCCGCTATAACAACAAATACTAAAAACAAAATAATAATAAAGGGCCCCCCTTTTTAGGGTTCCGTAGTAAACTAGGAACCCTTATAGTTTCGCCATGTCTGTCTGTCTGTCCGTCTGACTGTCCGTCCGCGGTTTTATTCAGAGACTATAAGTCCTAGAAAGCCACGGTAGAAAGCTGTAATTTGGTATGGGTATGTATATTAATCATGTCAACAAAGTGGTAGAAAAGTTTTTTAGGGTAGCTCCCATATAAGTAAAGGTAAAGGTGAACTCAAAGTTGTCATTCGCAGCTACGGAACCCTACACTGCGCGTGGCCCGACACGCACTTGGCTGGTTTTTCATGGCTACCACTCGCCGATCTAGATCTCAAGAACCGTAATAGTTAGACGGTTGAAATTTGCACAGATTATGTATTTTTATTGTGGCAATAACAACAAATACTAAAAATAAATAATAAAAATATTTAATTTCTCAAAAGGCTTCAATACAACAAAAGTCTTTTTTTACCGTTTTTTGCTCGATTTTAATAATGGCTACACGTAGACGCTAGAAATAATTTTAAATTATTAAGGTGATATATTTACTTTATAGATAAATAGTTAAAATAAAATAAAATCAGTATTTAGGAGGGGCTCCCATACAACAAGTGTTTAGTGGCACCAGCTTTTAGCCTTTTTTCTGGAACCCTTCGTGCGCGAGTTCGACTCGCACTTGGCCGGTTTTTCATTATTTGTTTGGAACCTTAAAACATATTATCTTATATTATATATTTTATTAAAGAATTCACGCAACCAAAAACATCTCAACGTAGCCTATATTTATTATGCCATATTATTATTCTACGAACAAAAGAGGATCGACTATATACAAAAAGCGATGACTCAAAGTTGTCATTCGCAACTACGGAACCCTACACTGTGCGTGGCCCGACACGCACTTGGCCGGTTTTTTCTATTTTATTGATTCGGTTTAGATTAATTTATTTTATTATTTATAAAATAAATTAATTAAATTGATTAATTTTAATAAATTAAAATGCCCCGGGTATTTTTTATGTACAAAAATATGGATATTAACCTAGATGCTCATAACTTTTGTCGTAAGCAGTCGTAAGTCTTAAATATCAAAACGTACAGCCCTACTTCTTCAATTTATCAATAACTAGCAGCCCTACCCGGCTGCGCCCGTGCCTATGTATTATACCTTAAAACCTTCCTCGTGAATCACTCTATCTATTGGTGAAAACCGTATAAAAATCCGTGGAGTAGTTTTTGAGTTTATCGCGAACAGACAGACAGACAGACGCGGCGGAGGACTTTGTTTTATAATATGTTGTTTTATAATATGTAGTGATAGTGATGTAGTGATTTGTTGAAAAAATATTGAAATTGGACTATGTTTAATAAGGGGTGGGGCATTATCGCTTTTTGTATGAAAATTAACAGGTAGTCGATCTTCTTAAATATGTATATACTTCTATTTTTACCAAGTAAAAATTCTTTGGAACAACAACAACCTACCTACAAGTCTTGTAGGTCTTTACCCCTACAATATTTAAAAAAATAAGAAAGGTACGTTTTGCGCGACGACTCGATTCTCTAATTTTAAATCTTTAAAATCTACATCACTATTCATTTTTTTTATCGTACGTACGAAAAGAAATATGGCGTGAGTGAAGTGCTTGATGGTGGTGATGGCGCGAGTTAAATTTATGTATTACACTTCTGTGTTGTTAGTGTAGTTATTTCATGTATCTTATCGTTGTTTCGTTATAATATAACGTTAATATCAATTAAGATTCAACTAAAAGAAGGTTTAATAGTCGTATTCATATACAAAAATGTAGCTGTAGTTGTACTATGGAATCCCTCGAAGAATCAAATTGTCACTCAATGAGCGATAGTTTTTCTTTGTACGAGCGTTATTTGAGAAGTTTTAGCGTAGTAGATAATTTTACCGAAGAAGAAAATCACAGGGAGCCAGCCTCTTCCAGTAATTGTGATTACGAAAGCTCCAACAGCGGTAGTAATATTGACTTATCAGACGTTGCACCAAGAAGTGATAAAAACAAACATTGCGAACAATTGGATCCTGAAGTTGCGAATTTGTTGAATTCTGCGCCGTGCGATAGTTTAGGTTTAGATAAAAGATATTTGCAAGGTGATTTGTGTGTCAAGGCCGAATCGAGCTCATCATTGGCGGCGTCGTTGCTCGATAATTCTTCTGCTACGGCAGAGAACTGTCTCTTGAATGAGAAATCCGACCCGGCAGACGTGCGAGTTTCATCGGACGACTCAAAGTCAGACGTATTCAAGCAACCTGTGTTCATAACCTCTACTATGGAGAATAGTAACAATGCCGTCGACAGCGTGCCTATGTTTCGTGATACCCGGAGCGCCGAGACCGTGTTTAAATTGCCTATAAGTGAACTTTCCTTCAATGGCACTATTAAGCATGTGAAAAAGTTGAAACCTATTGTAGACCCCATCACTGCTTTGACTTCTAACAGTGGGTTAGTGAATTTGGATGAGAAGTCGTCTGATCAGTGTGCTCAGTCTGGGGATGAAGCTGAGACCGGGCACATGGAGTGCAATGACCTTAAAGTGATGTCATCAGATGAGCACAGCAGCACTGAACCCAAAGCTGACAATGAGAAGACTTCTGAGAGCACAGGGGACTCTCAGTATGAAGAAAGTAAGAAGGATTGCCAAGGTGAAGAAAGCAATTGTAAATGGAATTCTGAGCAGAGTTATTCCTCCCTGGAGGCTTCTTTTGATAGTGGTGTGCGATCTCCTGACATGTTCTCTGATGGAGATGAGGAGGTGCAGCCTGAACCTCAAGCAGAACCTTTTTGGACATTCATCAAAGACCTTGAGGCTTTTGAAAAAAGAAAAGTCAGGAAAATTGAGGTTAGTATTTATGCAGTGCATACAATGTTTATTGCTCATGTCAATTACATAATACTAAGTTTAGCTAGCTCTTTATCTTTTAGTTCAGCAAATGTGACCTAGATTTTTATTGCTTATATTATAACTTTAAATGTCCTAATTAAGAATTGCATATAGGTAAAAATATTGCCACATAAGTATATCAACATATACACCTATATTTCTAGATTCTGTTTGCTTTTAATTTCCTATTAAAAGTGAAAGACCTAAAATAAACATAGTACAGAAAAAACTGTTGCACGCTTTATTATGTTTATCTCAAACTTTTATTATTAATATGATACCATGTTCTATTTGATAACTAGACATCTGATATGTGTTATTTTTTCAGAAAACACTTCAAGGTGTGTTACCTCCCCCTTCTGTCACCACCCTCAAGACTGATGTCACAGAAATGCTGAAGAAATACTACTGTTTTCTACCAGCATTCAGCGAAGACTCAAAAGTTGATGCCTCCCATGTCAACTCTACAACCCCTACAAAACGTGTGTCCTTCGTTCAGATTCCTACTGAAACGGAGTCTTTACAGGGGACGCAAGATAGTGAGCTGAAAAGTACAATGTGTATGAAGAGTATAGAGAGTACAAAGTCTGAATCGGATCTAGATACTAGCGTCAATGACAGGAGTATTGATATTAAGATGAGCAGTGAGATAGAAGCCGTGGAGACTGCTTGGCCTGATATTTTGAAGTGCAGATATTATGATGTTTAGTGAGTGTTTCTATATTTTTTATTGCATTACGAGTAGGATATTTTCTTAACATTATTCTTTAGTTTTGTAGTCATTTTGCTAAAATTTTGAATGTCAAACATATGCAAAAGTTTTTGACATTCAGCTTTGTTACTTTTGAATTATTGTCTTGATAGAACAACTTGTTTGTTTTCACTGAGTATTAATAACTGTCAATTTTTTTCGTGAATTCCAGCTACAATGTGACTAGCTACTCTGAGAAGTTTGAATTGCTATCCTTGCGTTACGGTGAGCGGTTTGTCGGAGCTGAAACAGACACCAGTGTGTGTATTTACTCTGGAGGCCTGCAGTCCCCAAGCAGTGCTAGCAAGAGGAAAGCTCTGAGATTGAAGTAAGTTGGACTTATTTTATGAAAGCTATATAGTGAATATTCTTGTCATTTTCTTCTTCTTTTTCTTATCCCACTATGAGTGAGGTTGGCACACAACATCAAGTACAGTAATTACCTAGCACTTTAAGAGGGCCCTGAATGCGCATGTCTCCATACAAACAGACAAAGGGAATTGTGGCAATATTTAATAATTATTAGTTTATAAAAAAAAAATTAAAATTATAAAATATTGTCACAATTCAAATTAGATATGCGCGATCAGGGCTCTCTTAAGAGAGGATGGCATTCATGGCTAATAACATATTACAAAGTGTTCTAATAACTAGCACTAAGAGTTGTAACAATAAAGGGATGGTGTAGCCTTACAGTTTGAAAGCGTAGCTAAAGCTACAGCTAAAAAAAGAATAGCTGATTATACCTAGTAATTACTGCTCCTATTTCTCAATTTTATTTATTCCTGTGCCTTATACAGAATGGCTGCTGCTAAGTCCCCTGGACGGCGACTGTCGCATCTGGCGCGGCGTCGCCAAGCGTTCTGCAGCGCTGCCACCATCAACGAGAAACAGGGCGCCAACAAGATGGTGCTCATCGATAAGAAGTGAGTATTTCCTATTAGTCAAATTCATTTTTTACAAAATTGCCTATCAACGGAGAATTATATATTGATATATGAGTGTGAGATTATTCCATCTTAGCTTATGAATGGGGGGAAAAGATTTAGGTGTATGGAATATGGTAATCATAATATGTACAACAACTCATACAATACAATATGTGTATATTGATTTGTGGGACTGTTTAGAAGAACAAGTAATAATCAATAAAGATCATAATAAACATAAAATTCTGTTTTGGAAAAAGGAAACTAGTTGAGGCATGAATTGTTGAAATACCTGCTGTATTTAAAATATCATATAAATCTCTTTTTATTTTCTTGTTATGCTTGCGTTAACCTATATATACCTAGAATATTCATCTGTGATATATTTTTTTTATTTACAATAAATAAAGAATACAAATAGATTGAGTCTTATGAAGCTATATTTTTCTGCTCTCTATTCACAATAATCTAACAACAGAATGTTTTCAAGTTACTTCCCACACAGAAAGCTGATAAACACCTCCGAAAGAAAAAGTCCGCGACTGCGGCGCACGCCCGGCAAGAAGACTCCCTCTCGCAAGACCCCGGCCAAGAAGACTCCCGCGAAGACTCCTAAGACACGCAGCGGGGGCTCCAGCAGGAAGAAAGCTATGCGACGCCTTCTCATGGACCCTGACACCTTAACTAGGTCTCAACCAACCCGGGAGACCTTAAAACGAGCATTATTTATCAGTCCAGATAACAGAAAGGCCGTCCCACCTGTGCCTTGCTCATCCGTGCCTCTTCAAGCAATGAAATCAAAGCGGGCATTGTTTGGTTCACCAGAGTTGGCCCAAACTAAGAGTTCAGATGGGTCTTTGAGCGATCAGTTCCTGAAACGCAAGCGAGACGCTCTAGACGACGTGCCAGAGACAAGTAGGAGCAAGATAGCTAAAAGTCTGTCGTTTGGCGGCGACAACATTGGGGGCTCGCAGTCACACACGTCGATCAGTCGCCGCGCCTCCGAAATGTTCATCTCCAAGAGTAATACAGCTCAGTTGAATGATATTCATAAAAAGGTGAGAATATTTTTGTTTCCTTCCTTGGTTATTTTGGCTCCATCTTAGGTAACAGTGATAGTATTATATTGGGTCGGCATTTGCATAAAAATTTAAAGCATAAAACATGGCATATCATTTTTATCCTGATGCTGTTTGCGCATAATATTATTTATGCATAATGGCTTACGCGTAATTTTTCTTTTGGAATAATATTTAATATTTTATGGTAGTTTCTCTTAGCATAATATTGTTAAAGTAAAACATTTTAAAGAATTGCGAAGGAATATAAACTGAACAATTAACAAAAATACGAAATACTAGCCATTTTCCCGCGACTTCGTCCGCATAATTCATATCCTATATCACCCGCAGATAAATTAGCTTTCTATTGGTAAAATAATTTTGAAAACCGCTCCAGTACTTTCAGAACCTATTCAATACAAACAAACAATCAAATCTTTCGTCTTCTATACTAATATTATAAAGCTGAAGAGTTTGTTTGGTTGAACAAGCTTATCTCAGGATGTACTGGATCGATTTCAAAAATTATTTTACTGATAGGCACATTATTCCTGAGTGCCATAGGCTAGGTATGCTCCACAGGCGAAGCCGGGGCGGAGTGTTAGTAGTAAATATAAGAATTAACATAATGCTAATTCAAATTGTTCCAATTGTTCCATAAGAAATTAGTTTGAAATGTAATTATGTCGACATACTCGTACTTTTGTGGCAAAACAAAATATGCCAGAAAAATAACCAAAACTGAAAAAAAAAAACATTCTGTCGAAAAAAATATCCAATATCAAGTGATTGCCTAGCAAAGCCGAAATGCTTTCTCGAATTCAAACATTGCCATCTTTGGCGAACTCGAGACTTCGAGCCTATTGTAACCTTCTGCCTCTACCAATGTTGTCTCTTGCCGCAGAAGCTGCTATGGGCGGTGACGGAGGCGCTGCGAGCGCACGGCTGGAGCATGTCGTCGCCGGGCTTCCGGGAGAAGGCGTCCGCGCTCGCGCGCCTCACGCGCAAGCTGCTCACGCTGCCGCCGCACGCGCAGCGCCTCGCCGCGCCGCATCTCTCCACCTCCGAGACCATCCTCAAGTAACTATGCCTTTATTAAATCTTATGTCGTTGCCGGGCTTCCGCGAGAAGGCGTCCGCGCTCGCGCGCCGCACGCGCAACACCTCGCCGCGCCGCATCTCTCCACCTCGAGAGTCCATGCTCAAGTAACTATACCTTTATTAAATGTTATGTCGTCGCCGGGCTTCCGCGAGAAGGCGTCCGCACTCGCGCGCCTCTGGCGCAAGCTGCGTACGCTGCCGTCGCACGCGCACCGCCTCGCCGCGCCGCATCTCTCCACCTCCGAGACCATCCTCAAGTAACTATGCTTTTATTTAATAATCATCAACAGGTCTTTGTTAGTCTCCAGAGTCACGAGAGCCATATATTAGCCAGGGCAGTCAGAAGATTTGGCCTACACTCTCCACGCCAGACTGACGGGTTGGAGAGGTCTCTTTGATGTTGAGTCGACTTCTACGACATCCACGGGGAGACTAGGAGTACTATTTTTGAACGCGTGACACTCGTCTTCGAACGATTTTTGTATGGAAAAATCGTTCGAAGACGAGTGTCCCGCATTCAAAAATACCCTAGGAGTGGTCCTATTCTACTCTGCCGGGAACCACACGGCACACTATTTAATACTAAACCGAAACTATCAAAAACTTAGCGTATAAGTAAGGTCAAATCTGCAATCTGTTCTTTTTAGGGTTCTGTACCCAAAGAGAAAAATGGGACCCTATGATTAAGCCACCGCGTTCCGTCCGTCTGGACATAATCTGTATTTAGAAAACATTATGGTGGTACAGCACTCTTCGTGTGTGATTCCAATTCTCATTTGGCCAATTTCAATTTGTCTTCTAAAACAATATATGCGGCTGCGTGTGTGGTTTCATCAGCCATTGTTGCCGGTTTGTGTAGCCCGTTTAGGGCCCTGCAAGATAGCTCGATACTATTGCCGACATATTGCAATCCAGCCATAAATAACTCGGCCATCAGTTGTAATAAAATATTTTTGTGGTGGCCAGGGAATTTGGTAGCCGTAAGTTGCAGTAAAACATGGCTCATTTAGAATCCACACTTCCTGGTTAATATTAAAAATGCGAGTATGTGCTTTTTAATTTATTTGTTTGTTCACGCCATAACCACTGAACCGATCATAATATATACTATTAGCCGGGCGTTCGTAAAAAGTTTCTTGAGTTCTGAGCATTGATCCCGAAAAAAAAAAACACTCCCCGAGGAACCGACACTAACGCGAGCGAAGTGGTGCATGAAAGCTCTCTTTTCCTTACTGGGCAGACAGCCTAGCCTAGAACCATAAGACCTTAAGGCCATGTTTGGTGATGGTGTCTGATTCCTGAGATATTCACCCATTCCCCCGACTGGCTTTTGCGATTTGTGCGGTAGGAGTAGTAGCTGGTAAATATATATTTTTTAGGGTTCTTATAGTTTGTGATTGATCACTGTTACCATCTGCAGTTTATTACTAAACAGTTCATTTTATTTTAATGTTATTGAGACAATTAGTACAGATTTTTGTCTGTCGATGATAAACAATTAGTCTTATGAGTACTTTCACTAGTTATTGTAATTACTGCAACTTCAATTTGCTGATTGTTGATTTGAGATTATGAAATAGTTACCTTACTACTAATTTGTATTGAATTTGTTATGAATAAACCGTGTGGTTCCCGGCAGAGTAGAATAGGACCACTCCAAGTCTTCCCGTGGATGTCGTAGAAGGCGACTTAGGAAACACAAGCTAAACAAAGCTTCCAAACATCAAAGAAACCTCTCCAACCCGTCTGGCCAGCGTGGAGAGTGCAGGCCAAATCCTGCTGCTGCTCTGCCAATATAATGGCTTTGGCAGTACAGAGAGGGTCGTGCTCCTGCAGTGGAGACTAACATAGACCTGATGATTGTTATGAACTTCTTTTGGGTCATTGTAATTGTAATCGATCAACTAAAATTTTACTTTTATAATCATTTGGTCCAATATATGGCTATTTTATTCAGAAGATTTAATAGTATCAATATAAGATATATACAGGAACAGGACACTTATTAAATCTAATAGTCGATTACAAATCTTCATGCATTGCCTCCTCAAGATCTATGTCTAATTATACCATAATAACGTAATAAAGAATGCATATGACAAAATATCCAAATTATTTTCCAGACTCGCCCGACAGTACGTGTTCGCGATAATCCAAGACCGCTCTGTCGACGAGTGCTTCAAGGAAGAGCAGGCGAGGCTCAGCAACGAGGCCAACAGCAAGGTCACCGGCTACATATCCGCCAGCGCCTACCAGCAGATGAAGGCGCGCCAAGCCGCCTGCAGCACCTTCACCTCGCAGATCAAAGAAAACACCTGCTCTTCTGCCTCCATGAAACAAGAACAACCTAGAAGCACCTCAAAAAACATCTTGCAAGACAAATTAGTGAATATTGACTCAAATTCTAACTCGAATAGCAGCAGCGGCATGAGCATGATCGACAAAGCTAGCCTGGGCCTTTTCAAGTCACACTCTATGCCGTCCTTTGAAGAAGCAGCGAAGATGAGAGCACGAAGACAGATTAGTTTTGATAATGTGGAGTTTCCTAAAAGGTGATGTGATTGTGAGTGAAGTGCTTGTCCGTCAAGTGTTGTGGCTGAAAGGCATGTAAATAATGGACTATTTATTTCAAATTTTTATCATTTATCTTTTGCGAATTTCCCAATTATTTTGTATGATCTGAGTTGTTCAGATACTTTATTCAGTGAGCATAATCACAGATTACAATCTTTCGGCTGATAGTTAAACTGGATGTTTGGCATAACAGTTGATTTATAGTAGCTCTGCGAAATGTTAAAACTATTTTAAGGTCCTTTAAAAATGTTATAGATAGGTTTCTATTTCTTAATTTCTAAGACTGAAATAGTCCTAATAGTTTAGTACTGAACAAAACCATGAACAACTAGGATTACACAAATTATATTTAGTTACTGCTATTGGTAGCTGAAATTTAGTATAATTAACATTTTTACTTTGCTTTTATCGCAGACCTAGTACATTTAAGAGAAAGTGGAATTAGTTGATGTCAATTTACCTACTAGCTCATACGCTCTTCCGCGTTGTTTTGTCTTATAGTTTTATTTCGTTACTGTGCGTTATGTTTTGTTTACTACAGTTTTGTGACTATGCGCTTAGTATCTATTGTGGCTGAAATATTTATATAGTGACAATATGTAATAAAAAAAGATATAAAGTTCTAAAGTGAAATGAAAATCCCTTCCTTAGAATACAAAGATTTACATGTATTTCATATGGCAAAACGTTACAAGCTCAACTATTTTGTTATGTTAAAATCTTATATTGCTGTTGAATTACATCTGACAGCACGGAATTGTAATTTCCTATGCTTCTATTCTTAGGGCTGGTTTCAGAGTGACGCCGGCGAAAAGCTAAGCAGCGCGTTTCAACCGCGCAGTTGAACGGTGGACAGCTGTGAAACGACTCGCGCGTTTGCATTTTATTGGGCAACACTGCCGCGCGTTTCTCGAGCGGCGAGGTTGAACTGTGTGATAAACCGCGACCACTATCTAGTGTAATTGCAAGCGCGCGTGTCTGAATGGCGCTGTTCAAATGCGTGGCTTTGAAATCAGTCTTAGTGCGACTGCACGCGGCAGAATCGACGATGCGCTCGCACTCCCGCTCTCTTTCTCGCTATAGTAAATAACTGATGTTCTGAGTGGTACGAAAATGATAGAAGCATAGGAAAGGACAATTCGGTGCAGCTAGATGTAGTTCTAACCCAAGTAATTCTCATCGTTTGCTGTTCAGTCAAGGGCAGAAACCCGACCCCTACAATAAAAAATCGGTTCTTTCGGGGGTCAGGTTTGTCTGCCGCTGTACAGCAAATTTGCGTGCCGCGGCCGTTGCCTATTTCATTTTGTCACGCACCGACGACGATACTAATGATACGATACTAATCGCCTAGCTCCTAAACACGTGTAATGTAAGCATGACTAACTTAGCAATAAGTGACCTGCATTTGGTAATAGTTGTATGGATATTATCAATTGACGTAGAAATGTGCAGTGCATACGGTATTCCGCGTTTAACATAAATCATTTTGTAGTATTACTATGTGACAATGTATGCATAATGTGTTGCTATTGCTGAGCTTGATCTCAGGTGTTATTATAAGTATTAAATTATTTTGTCTTCGTATAATTTGTATTATTTATTTTGTAACAGCAAAATGACGGAAATGAGCAGATTTCGAATTTTCGAAATAATTCCTTTGACTGTATGCTAATGAAGGCCTTATTTCATAATATTTTTATAGCAAACTTTTAAAAATCGCCTTTCTGTCTATAAAGCGATTTCATAGAGCACTGATGATCAGTGCTTCCGCGTTTAAGTAGAGTTCTTAAAATTCAATTCTCTTTGTGTAAAATCATTTTACATTTCTCGTCGATCATTACAAAATGCCAGTAAATACACACTAGCGCCGCTAGCGAAAATTCACATCGCAGTCGATATAATGTAGACTCAAGCAAGTTAGTACTGTACCTATGACGTACGAATGATTATAAACCGAGAATATTTGACGCGCGCACGGCAACTTTCTATTATTTTATTTATTGTATGGACTCTCCACACTAAAACCCCATTAGTCATATAAACATTATCATGTCCTAGATAATATTAATCCAACATTAATGAGATACTTATACAAGATTAGATTAAACGGTAATTCAACAAATTGCCAGATAGGTAGGTACGTCACTGTTTTCCATAATATTTGTACTTCTTGCTCAGCTGTAATAATATTTACTTAGACAGTAGTGAAGATGGGGGGAACACAGAGTCATCCTATGCTTACTGAAGATCTTTTGGAAGACTATACCAGTTTAACGTATTTGAGCAAAGGTGAAATATTACAGTGAGTCGAATTCTACTTTTTTTGTTATGACCTTTAGTAGTTATGAAGTGGTAGAGAATATATTTTGTTATGTGTTGCAGTTTGATGAAAAAGTTTAAATCAATCAATCCTGACAAAGTACTAGCGGATTATCATCACAGGTTTGGCAAGGATGAAATCATTAAAAAATTCGATGCCTTACAGGTAAGTTAAAACTTCATATGAACGAGCCTTTCATACTGCCAAAGCAGGTAAATAACTCCAGCGCCCCGCCTAAGTGTCTTTTAGGGGAAGAGCCCGATGGTCCAGTGGGTGTGAGCTCTATGAGCGCTTACATATGTTAAGCAACCCCTGGTGCAGTCCCTACTTGGATGGGTGACCGCAAGTGGCATAAAAATATCTCGAGCTCCTCCGTGCTTCGGAAGGCACGTTAAGCCGTTGGTCCCGGCTGTCATCGTTGATGGCAGTCGTTAAGCTATGTCAGATGCCTTAAGGCAGCTTGAAAAATCTGACACCAGTGTTGGCCACTTACACATACGAAAAACAAAACAGGGGAAGAGTAGGTTCGCAGACATTTTTTTCTAATAGGTTCCAAGACTCAATACTACCCAGATAGTATTTAGGTACTGCATAACTCTTGTAACTATGTCACAAAACCTGAGCAGACACCAGAACAATCAGGGCACAATATGCATATTTTCTGCTGTTCGAGTCCGTCTATAAACCAAATTTGTTTTTTTTTTTATTTCAAAAATGCATAGATACAGTCTCTGTAATACAGTCCGAATCAAACTATGGCGGCTCGGAACATCGCGCGAAGCGATGGGCAGAACACGAGGGAGGCAGGGCACGTTCTGCGCAGCTCGCAGCTAATATCCAGCCGCCATAAATTTTGATTCAGACTGTATCTAGTTATCTATAGTCAGAAATACCTATTTTTGTGGCTATAGGTACAGAAGGTACAGTCAAGGGCAGATAAGCCTGACCCCCAACCTGACCCTACAACTTAAAATTCATGCTTATCTACCCCACAAGTGCCGACAACACATACATTTCAGCATAATCCGTTCCAAGACCGAATCTTCCGAGTGTTCTCGTCAAAGCGCGACGACTGCTTCTCTTTCGAGGACTTGCTAGATCTGTGTTCAGCTATGAGCGCAGACTGTCCGCCCGAAGTCAAAGCGACGTGGGCTTTCAGGGTCTTTGGTTAGTACGTAACTTAATTTATACCTAATAGAGATAGTTGGATTTACTAGTATGCGAGAAAATTTATGCTTAAAAGCACGTTAAAGCTGTCGGTCCAGGTGGTCTGTCCGTTGGCTAGCTTTAGACGCACGTGTCGTATACCATCGTGAAAAATATGAAACATGATAATCCTTACTAATATTATAAATTCGAAAGTAACTCTCTGTGTCTGTCTGTCTGTCTCGCTTTCACCAAAAATTATACGATTTAAATTAAATTTGGTACACAGATTATCTATAGTCTAAGAAAGGATAAGGGCTACTTTTTAATAACTCACATTCCACGCGGATGAAGTTGCGGGCACAGCTAGTATAGATATAAGTATAATTAAGTTCCGTGATGATGATGTTCATATGTCGTTTTTCAAGAACCTAAGAAACATCATCTTCAAACAGAAACCAACGCGGATCGACTTTTTTAGCGCTTGTATCTATTTTTTTTTTTTTGTTAGATGTAGACGAAGACAACCAGATATCAGTGCGCGACATCTGCGAGATCATAGACCGGCTAACCGACACAAATAACGGCCAAAATCATCTTGATAAGGAGAGTAAAATGAAGATAGCTAAAACTGTAAGTAGTGCACCTACCTGTCTGTAACTATGAAAATAGGAACGTAGAATGTTAAAACAAAAAATATAAATCAACCCGATTACCAAAGATTAAATAGTGGCGAAATGGCGACCAAGCACAATTTTAGAGATGTAACTTTTCATTTTTATGTAAGTAACCATTACACCGATGCCATTATTTTTTAAGCTGCAGGCATACCCAATACTTTAATGATGAATAAATAATCGAAGCTACCTAGAATAGCAAGCTGTGTATGGTTTAAAAACTGACGCGACCACAGAGCAAGGAATTCCTTCCTCTGTGGAAATAGTACTTTATGTAACTGGTAATAAGGGTCGTTAAAATATGAATGTGGGTCCATGTTCTTACCATACGAGTGTTTTATGGACTAATTACGGCCAGACAATATAATTGTTATTATAAATGTGATTGACGTAGGTAATGATACTTATTAGAGGTCAATTTCTGATATAGTTATAGACACTTTAGTGTGTGAGTAGATAAACGATATTACGTACCTACAAGTTTATTCTTGTAATTTACAGATCCTGGATGAAATGAAATTGGACAACAGTGGAAGTATCTGCCTCTACGAATTCCAGTACATTTTGACACGGATTCCTGAATTTGAGAACTCGTTCTATTTTAGAGTTTGACTAACTAAAATTTTTGAATTCAACTTTGTGATCTAAGTTAGTTATACATAATATAAATAAATGTCCTTATTACTGAGGTAAATTAATATCTATTATACGATACTTACCGTAATTGTTAAACCTGTTTTCTATTTTCTACTGGAACTACCAGTTTCCCTACCTTTTCATTAAACTAGATGTGCAATTTTGGGAAAAGAAGCCGCTGTGCCATCCAGTTGTGATTGTAAATTTGCGGTCTAAAATTTCTCCCCGCTTGAAATATTCCATCCAACCCTCTGAAATTCTGCTCCGAGGAATAGTGTGAGATGATACCTACGGCCACTTTCTATCATTGCAACTCACGCCATCGATAGGAAGTTCATTCTCACTTCTTAGATCTTAAATTGTTGCGTACAGTACGTTTTGAAAGAAACTTTCTTCCATGGTCACTAAAGTTGTAGAACGAGCTGGCCTGACCTGCCATGGTTTTCATACAAAACATGAGGTAAACGACGAGACTACAACACGAGGTCCTTTAAAATGCGTGCAAGATTTCCTCAGGGTCGGCAACGCACGAGTGACATCCTTGGTGTTGCAGGCCTCCAAAGCCTATGGTTAGCGCACTCCATCAGGTTTTCGTACTTGGTGGTAGTATAAAAAAGAGAAAGAACAATTTCAGAGGACGACCGGCTGGAGCGGCGGCTGGACGAGCGGCTGGAGCTATAGCGTAGTCGATAGCTCCAGCCGCTAATCGCTTTTCGAACTCCGCTCTCGTTGTCTGAAGCACAACGATCGCCATAGGTAGGTATAGGTCGCCACTCGCCTTAGATAGCCTTATGGGGTAGGGGGTGCCCGGCGGTAAGAAAGAAGAAAGAAATATATTTATTTGGTGCATAAAATCAACAAACATATAAATGTTTCTATTTGCAACCGGGCTTTAATAACTACCTACGTTTAAGAGGGGCGGGGTGGATTAGCATGAAAAGAAAAGACCCGATTTCGTGCACATGAATTTATTCTAATGAGATAAGTATATCGTTTAGAAATTTATCCAAAGATTTCATGCAGTTGGTAGTTATCTTCAATTTGCTCTTTACCGCACGTACGCCTTACAAGCCGCCTTGTTGAACCGCGCGGCGAGCGTGCGGTCCGGCAGTGCGGGCAAGTTACTGGTGCGGCCCGTCTCGCTCGGCAACACCATCGGCTGCTTGTACTTCACGTGGTACATCGGGAACGATAAGTATGTGCTGGAAACAAAAACAAAAATTATATACGACTCTCTGACACACGGTTCGCAGCAGCAAAAATGCAAAAGTTTGATAAAGGAACAGAATCGATTAGGATAAAACTTAGCACAAATCATCTGTCTTCTTCTAATAAGTACATTTAAAAGGCAAACACTTGACTTATGCACAGGCGAAACTACCTAAACTCGAAATCGAGCCGTAAGAAGAGAAACGATCACTTACACTGTCATCTCTGGCGGGCACTGGTATGCATATTCTTGATCTCTGAAGAAAGTCAGAGGATGGTGGGCCTTGGCGTAGCCTCTGTAATAGTCTCTATGCCGTTGACAGGCCTGAAATGTGAAAAGTATTACATAATTACTAAAATACTCCATGAAATGTTTTACATAAACAGTCTTGTTACATTGTCTTATTGTCTTACATCGTAAAATGTTTCTATTTCATCTTGTCTTCCTTTATCTATGAATAAAATATCCATTACACTAATAAATTTTAATATTGTTAATATCAGACTCGGATTACTTTTGAATTTTTCGTATTTAGCGCCACAAGTTAAATTATGCGTCCGCCATGATAACCACAAACTATATGATGATAACTTAACTTGATAAGCCAAAGAGAATACGAATACCAAAGAGAATGATAGGTGCGCGGCCAAAGATTGGTGCGCGGCACACAAACTACTGCATGCATGCAGCAAGTCAACATCATTATACATCGCAGTTTTCATTTGTTCGATTTTTGATTGACTATATGGAAATCGTAGTGGATAGTGAAATATATAATTAAAGCGTAGCGATTATATACTCTTTGTTTATAATTTACATCCTTATCAAGCATAATATATAATTTAATAAATTAAGAATTCCATTCAACTTATTATTTAGCTTACTTAAGTATAATACAAACGTACGTCATAAAATGTTTCTATTTCCCTTTGCCGTAAAATATCCACAAATATGATATTTTTAACCATTTTACTGATAAATAAAACAATAAAATATGTCCAGCTATCAAATGAATCGTTGGTGTATAAAATTTCTTGTCAATATTTGACAACAAAAATCATTGAAGTAAACGTTTTCTAGAACGTCCTTCACTTGCTTAGTTGCCAACACGTTTCCAAGTTTAAGAGGTACCTCAGATTTATAAGGAGGTACAGTCCGAATCAAACTTTATGGCGGCTCCACGGAAGTATTACTACATGCACGTACGGAAAAGCCGTGTTGCTCGAAGATGCACGGAGATATATGTACTATCTCTATAAGGCTTCGAGCAACACGGCTTAAGCTATAAGGCTTCGAGCAACACGGCTTTTCCGTAATAAGGCGGCTCGAATAGGGACTTGAGAGACGTGACAGGACGTGACAAAAACTTTTTGTCACCGCGACAAAAGTACGCTGCGCGCAGGAGTGCTATTTTTGAACGCGTGACTCACTAAACGAGTGATTGACGCGAGTGTTTCCAAAAGGCCGCATTTTTGAATCGTTAGTTGACGAGTGATTGCAACGAGCGGTTGAGACCGCTCGTTTCCGCAGGCGACGAACGCTTTTATGTCAAAGTCACTTCCTGTCATTTGAAGTTCGTTCGACGTTCCGTTTGACGCTACACTTTTTAAACATTTTAAAAATCCATAATAACCTAAAAAAAGTTTATAAAAAATTCTGCGTGAAATAAGAAGAAATGAAATATTTTTCGTTGAAGGTTGGCAGCACTACAGTTCAAGCGATGGTTTCAAAAATATGGCAAAATGGCATTTCCTGACTTGGAAGACGAGTGTGACTTGTAGTCGTGCACGACTTCCGTTTTAGTGAGTCACGCGTTCAAAAATAGCACTCCAGCGCCTTTCCGTCGACCAGCGAACGAGCAGGCGACAAAACTGTTACGATTGTACTCAGAATAATAACTAATTATTGTTCTGAGTACCTAATAGACGTTCGTGCATGGTGGGCGTGTAAATTGACAACATATACTTTATCGGAACATTTTCTTTTTATATATGCAATCGAAAGTACCTTGTATGTATATACTTCCATATTTTTTATATTTTTTAACATTTTTTTATGAATTTTTGAAAATACGACACAATCGTAGGTTTTAAAAAAGAAATATCTGTGCCTTATTCTCTGTCTCTGTCAATCTGACGTAAAATTACTCTCTGTCATTGTTGTCATTGTCAATCTGACGTAAAATAATGACATTGACAGTTTGAGTTGCCAGATTTGGAAAATTTTACCCGGCAGTCGGGAAAATCTCTATAAGGCTTCTCCCAATGTAATGATAAATATCGTTTCCGTTTTCACTGTTTTTTTTTTCATTGTTAACGCCGGCCAGAATGTTTTTCGATGTAATAATGATTTGGTTTTGCTTATTTCTTTAACCTGTTAACTATATTTCTCATATTTTTATTGTTTTTTTGACGTTCAGAAAATACGAAACCACGTCTTTATTCTTTACAGACTAGACAGAATCTGAAGTCGTATGATCAAAGCAATAAATGATTTTACGATATACATGGATGGACTGACTTGGCTGTATAGGCTATATCACTTTTCCTTACAAGGCAAGGAAAAAAGGATGCTATGTCAATGTTCAAAAAAGTTCGTTGATTTGTTGCTGTTAGGTTTTTGGTGCATACATTCGTTAATTTTCGATCGCAAAATGACAATATTGGCTTGACTTCTGTACACCGATATCTCCTCACCTGTTGACTTGTCTCCTCAAGACCCTGGATTCCGATCTATTGCTGTTTTAATTGATTTTGGCTTTTCAAGACCCCGGACACCGATTCTTTTTGATAGACCTTGGCTTTTTCCCTTTTTCAACAGGACGTTGATTTTTACCAATATAACAATCATGGCATTGCTAGCCGTGAAAACAGACTTGATGCCATTGTTACATGTTTCATACAAAACTGTCGAAAACGGTGCGTTGCTGTTGATAGAAAACTCGCTAAAAGTGCTTTTTATATACCTACTAAGCGAGGGTCACTTGAACGTAAGTACGTATAACTTTTTATGTTAAATAATACAATTTAATAAGCAGAGATCGGAATTAGGTGTGTGAAAATACCTAAAGTTTGCAGCGGGACATAATATGGAGCTGTTACAACCACTTAAAGTTAACCGGTTTTCGATTTTACCGGTGTTTTTGTTTGTTTTACATGTTCCTTACCTTTAGAGTAAGCACGCACCGCGACGCGATAGTCGCGAGTAGTGTTAACATCTTAATACGGGAGTATTAAGATGTAAACACTACTAAGGAGGTAAAATTGTTAAGGCATAGCTTATCAAAGTAACTAGGAACCAAATAAAAATAAAATTAAAGCTAAGAATGGGTTAATTATCCAAAAATCGAAAGTAACTTCAAGTTACGCCATGGATATCAAAGTTACAAATATGTCAGAAATGTTATTATAATGGCAACATTATTGCGCGATTTGCGAGTCGCAGTGCGCGCGTCTTCATAGATCTCCATACGTTGCAAAAGCGTTTGCGATAGATTCGCAACGTATGGAGTGCCATAGAAGTGCGCGCACTGCGACGCGATAGTCGCGCCGTCGCATACCTATTGTTGCTATTTTTGCGACAGCAAATCGCGTCGCTGTGCGTGCTTACCTTTAAACCGCATTAGCATTTTGCAGATATATAAAATTCTGTGTTTGACCGACAAAGAACAATTGACAACATATACTTGACCGGAAGTGGTACTTTTTATATATGCAATCGAAAGTACCTTGTACGTATATACTTCCATATTTTTTATATTTTTTTTTAACTAATATTTATATTTTTAGGAATTTTTGAAAAAAGGCTACATACGTAGGATTTATATACAAATATATGTGCCTTTTTACTGTCCTTGTCAATCTGACGTAAAATAGTGACATTGACAGGACTTTGACCGTCTGAGTTGCCAGATTTGGGAAATTTTACCCGGGAGTCTGGAAATTTTCTAAAGGCCTCTCCCAATGTGAATGATAAATATTGTATTCGTTTTCACTGTTTTTTTTTTCATGTTTATGCCGGCCAGAATGTTTTTCGATGTAATAATGATTTGGTTTCGCTTATTTATTTTACCTGTTAACTATATTCCTAATATTTTACCTGTTTATTGAATCGTTTTTTGATTGCATGTATTAAAATTGGCTGGCATTAACAATAAAAAAAGTGAAAACGGATACGAGCCATAGATTTTCCTGACTCCTGGTTAAAATTTTCTAAATCTGGCAACTCCATCTGTCAATGTTATTATTTCATGTCAGATTGACAGTGACAGAGAATGAGGCACAGATATTTCTTACAAAACCTGCGTTTATGTTATAAATTCAAAAATTCTAAAAAAAATAAATTCTTGTTTAAAAAAATTATTAAAAATATGAAAGTATATACATACAAGGTACAAAAAAATTTTTTTGTACAAATTGTAAATTTACAAATTTTTTCACAAAATTTTCTATGAAAACAAGTTTGGGTGGTTTCCCCGGACGGCGTTGACGGTTGACGGTCGTGCACGGCGGCGGTGGTCAAAGTTCACCGTCAGTGTTCCCAACTGAAAAAATTTTGAGTTTCCAGATTAATCTTTACATTTTTATGTTATCGATTGTCGATTTAGAAGACATCTGAATTTAAAAACAAAAATAGCAGCGTTTTACCTACCAATAAAACGCTTATTAAGCGATAACCTTATTTGAAACCTAATTAAACAACAATTGAGAGTAGCGAGCTTGACTTCCGGTAGCAGGTCGGCTATTTTACCGATTTTCCCTTACGACGTTGGCTAACTTCCGGTGGCCAGGAGGGGGGGCACGTGGCGCCGCGCCACTGCTCTGAGCCTCATTGGATCTCGAAATTGATTCGCATAAGAAACACCTGGCAGTGATTGTGTATTAGGTTTCAAATAAGGTTATCGCTTAATAAGCGTTTTATTGGTAGGTAAAACGCTGCTATTAAGCTTATGAACCGTTATTTGAAACCTAATTAAACAACAATTGAGAGATTGTCTGTTATCGCCTGGTGTACCGGTTATAGCCAATAACATGATGGATATGATATCATGTGAAACTGAATAGTTAAATAAATCAGATGTGAAAATAAAATGCATGACAAGACTGAGTTACAAGAAAGAATAATAAAAAACGTTATTCTACCAAAGGATAGATCGGACTTTATAAACAAAAAAATTATCATATAAAAAATAAAAATTATTTGAATGATAATAAAGTAAACAAAGACTGAATTAATAAACACTTGTTTAAGTGTCAAATTCATTAACCACACAGATGGTATAGGTAAAGCTTAAATATCAAATTTACAATTATATAAATGGTAATGAGTACGAATAACTCGTACTATACCTGGCCAAAAATAAATGACGAAATTGAGTATAAATTACATTCAGAACCATTATTATTTTTATAATAAAAATATTGTAAAACAGGATTTGCATCAGAACATCAAATAACCATCATATGACGTAGGTACTTTTCCTTTTTTCATCGAAGATCAATAATAACCGGACTACTTTCAATAGTAAAAAACAAAAGAAATCACCTGGAGGAAAGAACTTCAAAAACTCACTTAACAAATTGCAAGGTTTACCTTGCGGAAAATATTTATTTTTCTATAACCTTTTTATCATACAGTCTTGTTGTCACGTGCAATAAGTTTCAGTATCCATGGTATAAAACCATTTGAATTGCATGTTCAAGTCCTATTACGTAGATATGGAAACAAATAGAATAATTTGTTAAAATTAGCCATGAGTAATTCTGTTCCATTTTCAAAATATATGACATATGTACATTGGTTAGAATACAGCCAAAAAGGTAATTTTAAAGTAAGGAAAATTGAGATGAACTTTGACCGTTTTAATCTTTATAAAGTAAAATATGCTTGTGCACCGCACTCAGCAAGATGATAGCCGTAATTAGGACAAAACAACTTCTTTCTGGCTAAAATATACCCAGAAGATTTGTAATACAAAGGCTATATGGTAGATACAAACAGCTCTCGCAACTGTATTGTCTTTGAGATGATAAAATGCAGAGGAATGACAAACATTTTATTTTTACACAAGAAAAAGTAAAACTAAACCTCAAGTAGTAAGTAAACTAAGAAAGTAATAAATTGAATTTTGACTACAAATATCTTGCTTTTCTGTTGCTAGGCTGGAATAGTACTAGTCAACTTTACAGAGGCACAAACGGGAGACCGTTCATTAGTAAGATGAATAAATAGTCTTATCATTATTGATATTAAAAACAATCAAACCTGGTATTTCAAATACTTCGAATTTTGAAACAGGCAAAAAATATCACATAAACAATATACCTTGTTAAAGCAATATGATCTGGATTTCCATCCTAGTATAGGATTAAAGTTCGGATTTGAAAATCTAATTCGGATTGTTCCTATGTTTAAACAAAAATAAAAGTTAGTGCGATATTATCATTTTAAGTGATAAATAGTGTCAAACACACCTTTTAATACCATTTTTGGTAAGACTAAGGCCAGCTAAGAGTTCCTTTATAAATTATTCAGTGAAGATTAGTAGAACCGTTTCAATTAAAGAAGCAAAAGAAAGCAAGTTTAATAAGATTGTTATACGAATTTTTTTATTTATTGTAGTTTCTTTACGTACATTAAATAATTCAATAAACTCCAAATACTGAGATTGCAATCAGATTTGCATTCACTGCTCAAATATATGTGGTCCAATAAAATATTTTATGTTGTCCAATAAATAAACTAATTAAAAAAAAAAATTAATAAATTACAAAATTTCAAATGCTGTTGTAAGCCTTAAACCGTGATAAAGTCTCAAAACTGAAACAGATTAAGACTAAAAGAAAATCGAAGATATGTATGTCTGCAGGCCCCGGGCCATGGGTGTCCAAAGCACTCCAGCTGAGAATGCAACCGGAAAAACGCTCACATGAGAGAGGAGTCGGGCAAATGATACAGGACAAACCAATCATCCATCACTCAGCGAAGGGCCTGGATGAGATGTTAAGAAGCTAGTAGCTAAAGAAAACACCGAGAATTATTGCTTAACATGCATGGCTTTTAAATTTTATTCAACTTTTAAAAATATGGTAAACTGAATTTTTTAAATATATTTTTCAATAAACTGATACCAAACATTTTTGTAAGAAATATTACAACATAAAACCGACTTTGCCTTGTGAAATTAGAGCGCATCTTTAACCTGTCAAGCCCAAAAATAGCCTTTTGATATGACGAGGAGACTAATCTACGACGAAAAGCTGCTAAAGTTTTCTTTAAAATATTAAAAATAATTTGACGAACCGTTATAATCACCGCCTGAGGTCGGTAAATAAAATAAGCAAGGTCAAAAGACGAACTCTCTTTGTCGACTTGAAGTATATTCTAATCTTTTTACTATTGTTGCACATTATGAAATTAGGCAAAATGCTAGGAAATGCTAGATTCTAAAGATAGAAAGGAGGCTTATAGTATGCAGTGGTCGTAGAAAGCTGATGATGATTATGTGTTATACGTTTGCATTAAACACTAGTGTAGCACATACCGTGCATTCCACTTATTCATACATTACGGTAAAGTGACCATAAAAAAAATCGATAGTCAATTTTCATAGCTAGTGTCATAGTTTGAACATGAAAAATATCTGCGACATTCCATTATAGTGTAATCAGAAAAACTCGCCTGGCCGGTTCGACTTTGCTATGAAAGTTGGTAAAAGTCTTTCTTAGATCAAGACAATTATTTTTATACGATATTAATATAAAAATATTTCATTATCAATGAGATGGTGAAGGATAACTAAAAACAAGTTCGGTGCAAACTACGAGTACTTTCGTAGAACACTTTATTGTGAAACTCCGGCAGTGAATGTGTTAACCAGAGACTGCGCCTCTTCGGCAAAGTTTGAGATGTAGCTTTTATTTAAGTTCGTAACTGATTCAAGTGGCTAACTTAAACATTAATTTTATAATTTCTTGGGATACAGTTCAATTTACTGTGAAAGTTAATAACTAGCTAATACCGCAACAGGTCTGATCTGAGCCTGTGTGTTCAATTTAACGTTAGCATTATTCATAAGGAGCCAAATCTAGATCATACACATTTGGCTTCAAGTATAGCCCAAACGACTCTAAAATTCATAATTGACAATATTTTCAGCATTGGAAATACTGCTTGACCCGAGCCTATGAATTAAACTGAGCTTTCACATTAGTTTTATGATAAAAAAGCCCAAGTAAATAAACATGAAAAATGTAGTTACTTTAATAACTTCATGAATATATTTAAAGAGATCATTATTCGCGACGCAAAATGTCGCTCCACTTATTATAAAAAAAAAAAATATTTAATGTTATGGCATGACTAGGCTTGCCCTGAGCCTGCGCATTAAGCTGAGCATACGCAACAGCTAACCAATTGCACTTAAATAAAATTGTTATACAACCAGAATGTAACTCCTCTTGATTCATCGCGATTGGCGAGTTTATTTGAGCTTTTGCTGCAGTTTTACTCATCATGAAATAGTTCTATTTACGTCATTCATAAAATAATCCAAAATTGCGACATGGCTTGGCTTGGCCTGAGCTCAAGCGTTCAAGTGTGCTTACGTAGCAGCTTTGTTTCAGCAAAATAAAAGTTAATATTAAGAACCAAAATGTATTTTATTTTACTTCATGTTTTGCATGTCTATAATTAAAATAGACGCAATAGGCAGCATGACTAGGCTTGAGCCTGAGCCTGCACGTTCAGCTGAGCTTGTGCAGCAGCTTTATTTATTCGCACTATGAATAAAACAATGTTTTAGCATGACTGGGCATGACCCGAGCCTGCACGCTCAGCTGAGCTTGCACAGCAGCTTTATTTATTTGCACTATCAACAATACGATGTTCTGGCATGACTGGGCTTGACCCGAGCCTGCACGTTCAGCTGAGCTTGCGCAGCAGCTTTATAAATAATCCAATATTCCAGCATGACTGGGCTTGACCCGAGTCTGCACGTTAAGCATAGCTAAGCTAACAGCATTATTTCGATAAGGTGGTCAAGGTATCACCCTATTATATAAAATTCACTTATGTATCAATTCTCTATTCCATACAAAGATTTTGTTCCTACAAAGAAATTAGTAAAAAGAAATAAACTAAATTGTCCACCGTAATCGACAATTGAATAAACTAGCAATTCAATGATAAGTTCACACTTCAACTTTTTAATGAATACTATCTTTTAATATACTTAATGAAATGTTTAGTTACCTCTAGAAACAAAATTAATATACGGAATTGATCTCCATATCCTCATCTCCTTGAGGGTAAGTGATATGAAAACAAAACAAAAAATCTTCGCAATCGAAAAGGATTTTCCGTTAATCCTTAAATGTTTTATTGAGTAGCTAAATAGCTAGTTATATTATTCATTATGCAGCAAAGAACCAGTTTCATGAAGTGATATAAATGAAAATCATTCATATTTATATTAAGTTTTATTGTTAATCTTGTCAATCGCTTATTAACGTAAAATATTACGCAGTCTATGGCTGCACATTTTCTTGACATATAGTTAATCTTTATAAAGGCAACGGCCTTAACTTCAAAAAGGCTTAATAAGCAACGCCAACGTGTTAATATAATCTTGAATATCACTTACATGCTCTGCATAGCAACACTACATTCCTTGGTCTGGATAGTTTCTCAATTTATTCACTGACACAGTCACTTTAAATTATATAGGAATATAACAACTTAAGAATTCAACATTTAAATAGTACTGTTTGTTAATCAGATGGACTGTTAAATAACCAATATATAAGTAACGAACGATTTGCATCGTTAAAATCCTTTAAAAAATCCGTTATTATATTGAATTTTTGAATTCAAATAATAACATGTTTCAGGGAAAATCAGTAATCTGAAAAATAAAAAGCTGAAAAGCGAAAATATAAGTAATAAAAATGTAAGTGCGTGCACTTACCAATACAACCGACTGCTACGATAGTCAAGACGCCAATGAGGCTCAGAGCAGTGGCGCGGCGCCACGTGCCCCCCCTCCTGGCCACCGGAAGTTAGCCAACGTCGTAAGGGAAAATCGGTAAAATAGCCGACCTGCTACCGGAAGTCAAGCTCGCTACTCTCAATTGTTGTTTAATTAGGTTTCAAATAACGGTTCATAAGCTTAATAAAAAATATATACTACATGACAAACTGACTGTATTTTTTGAATTTTGGGCAGATCTCATAATAGTTCGTAATACTGATTACCTACGTAGAAAAAATTAAAGTAAGTATAGCCATTCGATTTGGAAGTTGGCCTGATTAAATATTACTTCATGTTGAAACGTATCATTTTAAAATGAAGTTCCCTTACATTTTCTTCGACTCCGAATGTTTTTGAAACAATTAAGTATGGGAAATTATAAATCCAGCCACAAAATTATTTATTGGCCACGAGATCAAACTTCTAATTTTATAACTAAGCAACGGATAAAAGACCCCCATATAAACTAATTTTTCTTCTTTACAATGTCAACTAAATATTCTATATAGAGCATCAATAATAGATCATCAATTATTATGACTTGTCATTCATATTTATATAATGCCACCTTATTTACTAACTTGGCCACGGATTTTACATCTGGTCACCATTTTACGTTTTACAGCTTCAATACAAGGTCCTCTAAAAAAATATGATTCTAGCCCCCATAGACAACATCATATATTATAACTTAACATGTAAAATAAACATCAACTGACCATAGCCCACTGGAAAATTTCGATTTGGGTTTTCGAGTGGGATTCGTGGGGAATCTCAGTCTAATCTCACGTGCAGGGGAGAAGGAGAGTCTAGGCAAATATCACGTTATCCCCTTTCGTTTCAATTTTCCACCTCAATATCGTAGTCACGACAATTCAAATAGCCACATACGTGTCCTTGTAGTTGACTTTCGTCTGTATCATAAATATATACATTAATGGCAATATTTGAATACAACGAAAGGTTTTTAACCTTATATAAAAATATATATTATACCAAAGAGTAATATAATAGACAAACCTTCCAGACAGTCCTATTTGAACAATTCATATATTGCAGCCTTGGAAACTATTAAGTTAGATATCGCATAACGATTAACAATATAAATGAAACGAATATCATAATTTTTTTACCAACTGCGTGACACAATGACCTCTCGTATATTGTTTTGATTAACTAATTTGAACAAAAAGTGACCTTTCTACAATATTTTGCATCGTCAGCTTTCTTAATAATTATTATTGAAAGTTTTTGTAGCTTATGCAACCCTTGTCAAAAGATTACCTTACGTGTATATTGGTCATTAATAACATGTAGGTTAGTTATAATTTTAACGGTGTATGTATGTATGTAGTTTTAAGTTTATTCTTACAAATAAATGAAGAATAGCCATCAAATCTTTCCTCTGTATAACAGACAATTAGTAAGTTATATATTTGTTATCGTGCTAGATAGTAAACAGAGGTTTAAATAATGCATTCAGGTGCTAAGCCACAAACTATATAAAGATACTACGTGCTAAGGTGCTAAGCTTTGCGAATGACTCATCTCGTGCTTATCTCATACTACCCATAGATTAGAGAGACTTTATCGTATTTTTGATTGCGTGACACTCGTCTGCGAACGAATTTCATACAAAAATCGTTCGAAGACGAGTGTCACACGTTCAGAAATAGTACCCCAGTAAATTTATCATCTATGATATCGATTAACATATAAACAAATATAACATATTTAACAAATGCAAGACTAGCAACACTAATGATTGACGTCCGTCGTCTACAGTCCACCCCCATGATCCACTGTCGAATAGCGGCGGCACGGCACGATCGTGCAGTGCACGATCGTTCAGTCGGGGAACCCATAGCTTAAAGGACTCGTATCCAGGGCCGTACAATAATTATTAAAAAAAAATACTTTTGGCAGCAGCAGTCAAGTGTCATGTCAAGTGCTTCGATACGTCAAAACAAGGATCCCAAAATTTTGTTTTACAATTTTTTATTTTACTGACTTTATTTCGTATTTGATGTTTTACATCGCGAGAAATTGTGCCTGAAAAAAGGTGCATAAAACTTTCAATTTTTATGTGACAATCAAGCATTCATGAAACCCGTCGTTATTTTTGGTGTACTATTTTTGTCCGCTCTACATTCGGTGCATTGAAATAATTTTGACATCCAGGAAAAGAGTTCTTCCTGCTACATGGTGCGTATTTTAAGGTCATAGCTTATAAGGAACTTAATTTTCAAGTATCATGGGACAGTATAAGTGAAACTGGTTACACAGTGCACATTAAAGCGCTCGCGTGGGAGTGATAGTCATTAACATATTTTTTGCTCAATACTCGCTGTCGTGTACACTTATGTTGTCTCCCTACATGTCGCCTGTATTTATTAATTTGATTTTCTAAGTGGTCTTTAAATGAAGGGGTGATTCTGAATTATATTGCATCTTTTACAGTGAAATTCAGAGGAAGTGGACAATGTAATTTTGGCATAATTTGTAAGTTCATAACAACATCATGTTTTCTAAGAAATCACTGCAATTATTCTCACATTGCCACATATTATGAGGAGATATTCATATTCGAAAATGTCATGTTGTTGCCTCATTCTCATGATACATGGTGCGGATATCTATGCTGCGATTTATTTGTTGACAATGAGAGCTGAGACCATTTGTTTACTATGTTCAACATTGGAAAATTATTGTTTGTTGGGTTAATTGTACACTTACTGGAGTAAGTATCTATATCTGTTGTTAAGAATTTTTTACTATTTTAATCAGATAAAACAAAAAATAAGTAAAAAGCCTCTATAAATCCTATGTACAAAATATTACCTGTATAAACATATAATATAGAAGTAAATTTTGAGTTAGCTTATCTATCACCACTAACTATTACAAATTGTTTCAGAAATAGACTCATATCAAGAAGGTTGCTGCTTTTTTATTTTTTTACTAACAATAGCTTACTACTGGGTGAAAGTTGCTCATCCCTTATATACTTAACAGAAGTTTTTGGTGGGAAGTCACGGGGTACAGTTTTAGATTATTTTGAAAATTTCAGTGGATTTTATAATATGAAATTTGTGTAGTTTGGTGTTATAAATGCTCGTGCTCATGAAAAATTTGTGAAATAGTTAACGTAGACTGATAAATGGACTTGTATAGATTCGTCACCAGAAGCTCCCAATGGGCTACCAAAGAACATACACCATCTATGATGCCACTTGAAATTATACCATACAACACCAATACTTAGTATCTCAGTATACTGGACATTGGCTGAACACTGAAATCGCAGTTGAAGCCATAATAAAAGAGAGAAAGAACACACCTAATAGGTTTAGGTTTGAGGCATTAATTTCAAATAAGAATATATGATGCATATTAGAAACTAGCCGACCCTGCAAATTTTTTTTCTGCTGGTATTTGATTATCTTTTTTTTTATGTGGACAACTGCTTACTGCTTACTGCTACCGTGGGCTATTTTCCACACTTAGGCCGCCTATTCGGGCCCATTGTGTGTGAACAGAAGATGTCCATTCTTCAGTCTTCTGTTGATAGGAGATCCCAGATCTCCTTCTTTGGTGGGTTGCTACACGTTGTTTTACACGAGCCAACCCAGCTCGTCGAGAAAGCGTAGAACCGCAGAGGGTGTGCTGCAAGCCTCGCTCATGGTTTCTGGTTTTCCCAGGAACTCTTCTCTTGTAGTTGTCACACTAGGGCATTCTAGTAGTAGATGCCTAGCTGTTTCTTCAGTCTCTAAGCAACCTCTGCAAAGAGGGCTGTCAGTCAAGCCTATAACAGATAGGTGTTTATTTAGCATACAATGGCCTGTGATTACTCCAATCATGAGACGTAATTTAGCCCTGGGTAGTGCGAGCAGTCTTCTAGAGAATTTCCTGTTTAATGCAGGAAGCACTTCTTTAGACTGCCGGCATGTGTCCAGGGCTGACCATGCTTGCTGATGTTCAGCCTCTATTTTGGATTTGACCCAGGAACGTACCTGCGAGAATGGTATAGGTACCATTGGTAGTGGGCCAAGTGGAATCATGCTTGACCCTCTCCTCGCTAGCTCGTCCGCTGCGTCATTTCCAAGAGAGTTGCTGTGTCCTTTGATCCACTGTAACGTGACTGAGTTATACTTACAGAGATTGTCCAGTGAATTGTTGCATTCGAGTATTAGCGCTGAGTCAATCATCGGTCTCTTTAGGGCGTGAAGGACTGCTGCGCTGTCTGTTAGGATGCGTATGTTTTGATTTGTTACCTTCATCCTGTTGATTTGTGCCGCGGCATGGGATATAGCAACACACTCCGCCTGGAAGATTGAGTTGTCTTTACCCAATGCCGTTGCATAGTGAATGTTGAGGTCG
The DNA here is from genome assembly GCA_963082605.1 of Rhodophaea formosa. NCBI lineage: Eukaryota > Metazoa > Arthropoda > Insecta > Lepidoptera > Pyralidae > Rhodophaea > Rhodophaea formosa. Next base: position 6,315,443 of record OY720220.1, on the reverse strand, counting down.
TGAGAGAAAACTCCGGCTCCAACTCCATCCTTTGTTTTGGATCCGTCTGTGTAAACTCTCACTTCTCTGATACCTGAGCTATCTAAGATTTCCTCATGTAATTGTATTTTGTAGTTTTTGTCGAAGACAAATTGTTTTTTAATTCTGTCATTTGTGGCTCCCATTAGATGAGATGATCCCATTGCCAGGGACAAAATTTTTGTATGTGGCGCAGTTGAGTTGCTTTTCCATGTGTCCATTGCTCGTAGTCTTATGGATGCAATCGCTGCTTCTTGTCTTATATGTAAGTGGAGGGGTTTTATGTCAAGTATCGCTTCGAGTGCAGCTGTTGGAGTAGTGCTCATGCCACCTCCAATGGCAAGGCATGCTGTGCGTTGGAAGCGTTGTAGCTTTTCTTGGACGGTCTTTAAGGTGGTTCTTTTCCACCAGACGATCGCTCCATATGTTAGCGCTGGTCTGATTACCATTGTGTACAGCCATTTCATTATTTTTGGGGTCACCCCCCAGGTTTTGCCAACCATTCTGCGACAGTGCCATAATGAAATGCATGATTTCTTTATTTTATTATTATCCAGGTGACTATTCCAGCTGAGTTTGCTGTCAATAATTACTCCTAGGTACTTAACTTCAGGTGATAGTTTTAGCGTAGTGCCAAATAGTTTGGGAAGTGTATAGTTGCCCAGTTGTCTTTTATTTGTGAACATAACCATTTCAGTTTTGTTGGCGTTCACCGAGAGCTCGTGTTTTCTACACCAATTTTCAACAATCCGCAATGCACCTCTTGTGAGATTGCAGGCGGTGTCTGCAGTTTTACCTGGGATGAGTATTGCCAGGTCGTCTGCATACCCAATTGTGTAGAAATTGTTGTTGTTCAGTGTTGTTAGAAGATCATCTACTACCAGGCTCCACAGTATAGGGGATAGAACTCCACCCTGTGGGCAGCCCCTGGTGGTTAGTATCTTTGTTGTGTCCTGCATAGTGAGTTGTATCTTTCTTGTTTCTAGCATGTTGCGAATCCATCCCGTTATAGTATTAGGGGTGTTGTGTCTGGTTAACGCTTCGCAAATGCTGTTGAAGTTGGTTTTGTCAAAGGCACCTTCAATATCTATAAAGGTACCAAGGCAAAGATTTTTGCTTTGTATTGAGGTTTCGGCAATATTGATTACCTCATGTAGTGCCGATTCTGTTGATTTTCCCACATTATAGGCATGTTGCCTAGTGTGAATGGGATGATTTGCGAGGACTTTGTCCCTGATGAATCTGTCACATAGTCTTTCCTGGGTTTTCAGGAGAAAGGAGGAGAGACTAATGGGTCTGAAGGATTTGGCGTCCGTGTAGTCTGCTTTACCTGGTTTAGGTATGAAGATTACTTTGACTTCTCGCCATTGTTCGGGTATATATTTGTGTGCCAGACTGGCAGTTAACAAATTTGTTAGGTGTTGTAATAGAGTATCTTCACCCCATATTAGAAGGCCCGGGAAAATGCCATCAGGTCCTGGGGCTTTAAAAAGGTGGAAGCTGTTTATAGCCCACTTTACTCTATCTATTGTAACTACAGCTTTTGCTGTTTCCCAGTCCTCCATTGTAGTAGGCAGTTGTACTGACCCACTCGAACTTACCAGGTCTGGTGTGATGTTTAAACATCCTGGAAAGTGTGTGTTAAGTAGGACTTCGTTTATTTCTGCTTCTGTAGTTGTATAGGTACCGTCTGGTTTTTTTAGTGTACCGATAGTTTTATTTATGTTGTCGCCACTTAATATCGTCCTAACCCTTGAGGCTTCCGTGGTTGATTGTATGTTATTGCAATATTTGCACCAGGACCTTCTGCTAAAGGATCTTATTCTTCTTTTGTAGTTAGCCCTGGCCCTGGTGTAGTTGTCCCAGTCGTAATCGCTTCTGGTGTTCATGGCTTTATTGAACAGTCTTCCAACTTGTTTTTTCCTTCTGGCTAGTTCGGGACCCCATATGCCTTTGTCGCTCTTTTTGCCGCAGAAGGGAACGCTCATGGGACATGCGTGTTGGAAGCTGTCAATTATAGCTTTTGATATTGTCTCTGCATAGTTTTCAATTTCATGATGGGTGTTTAATTCATTGATGTTCTTTGCAGTTCCAAGTTTTGTGTCTAGTTGTTCTTTGTAGACGTTCTTGTTAGTTTTCCTTGGGTTTCTGCGGGGTGTTGTTGTGGCTATTTCGTGGTCGATTACATACCTGATCCACCTGTGATCGGAGCCCGAGTACTCATCGGAGACCTGCCACTGATGGATAAGATCTGCGACTCTGCTAGTTGCCAGTGTTAGATCAATGATGGTTTGGCTGCGCCTAGTAACGAAGGTGGGTTTATTACCTTTGTTAATGATGTTGAGGTCAGTCTGAAATAGGTAGTCTACTAATAAAATACCTCTATCGTTTGACTCGTTCATGCCCCATAACGGATGGTGGGCGTTGGCGTCCACTGAGATAATGAGCTCTAGATTATTATGAGTACAGTGTCTTACCAATTCTATCATCTCTATAGAAGGTATCGCCGCGTCCGAAGGTAGGTACACGGATGCGATCACTGTATCTGTTATTATTTTGTTTTTTCCCAGAGAGATTTTCACGGCTGTCTGATCTCTGGAAAACAAATGTGTTAGTGGCATCGCCTTGATATTAGGGGGTAAGTAAATGCAGGACCTCGGATGATCCGAGGTTTGATCAAATATGAGCTTACCTCCTATGTTGTTTAAGCCGCTTATATTGTTGTATTTGTTGATCCACGGCTCCTGGATCAACGCTATTGTTTGAGGGTTTGCCTTCAGCTCGCCCCGCAGGTTAGCCGTCGCGGTCTGACTGTGCTGAAGGTTGATCTGGAGGACCTTAGTCATCCAGATCCGACTCCGTGGCGACGATGGAGTCATCATTGGAGAGGAGTTCCACTTCTACCTCTTCCCCCCTAATGGCCATGCTGGCCAGTTGGCACGCCACTGTGGCGGCTACGTTCGTAGCCGTCTTGCTCGGTGTCGACGCTTTTTTTGGTGACTCCGTGGCAGTGGGTGTCGATGGTGACGGGCTGGCCGCCCTTGATCTTGGCGGTTTGGGGGGGTTGTTAACACCTGATGGCCCCGCCACAGCTACCTCAGGGGTTTGTTGTTCAGTCTCCATTTGGACTGTGTCAAGCTTACCATTGTTGTCCTCCGGTAGTTTGTTGGTCTCTGGATCCAGGTCTACCTCATTTTTTATTTGCTTGAGGTATACCGATCCGAGACTGAAGGATAGGCATCGCCCTTTGTCGATTATCGTTGGTAGGATGTTGTCAGGAACTCCAACTATGAGGTACATCCCTGCTTCCTGTTTTGAGGCGGTGTATAGACTCCACCTGTCGACTCCTGCCCATGGGTTCATGCGGTGCAGCATAGTGTGAAGCTGCTCCATCGTGCCGTTGCGGGCAGGTAGAAAGATGCCGCACTTTGTCTTCTTGACCAAGTCCTTTTGGAGGACTACTTTGAGCGGCGATTTTGAGGCGGGGGTGGTGATACTTGCCACCGCGTTCTCGAGCCAGGTTCTAGTGACCTCATCCCGGCATAGGAGTTTAAGTACGCCATCCGCGATGACGGGCTTACCCCCGAATACCGGGATGATGGTGTTAGCCGGGTCAAGGACGTGGGCCATCAGTTTATCTTCCACCTCAGCCTGTATGTGGTCCAAGTCTTGCTGGAGTAGGTCCGATGCGTCCACCGTGGTGATTGCCACATGGAGGTCGGTGATTATGGCTCCAGCGTAGGTCGTCCCGCTTCTGCATTTCGACGAGTCTAGCTTGGCGCGCTTGGGTTCTCCTCTCGGAGATGTGGAGTCGTCCAGGCGCGCTCTCTTGGAGCGTTGTTCGGCAGTAAACTGCAAGTTTTTAGGCGGCGGCTTATTAAGCGGCGGCCTGTTAAACAGCTGATACCGTTGTTGTCGCCCCGTGGCAGATCGGCGATCCTGGTTCCCAGTGTTCAGCCTCTCTGCCGTTCGGGTAAGGTTTGGACCGCTCACGGCCTTCCCTCGCGTTTCCTCGGACAACCTCTGTCCTTCTGGACATCGGATCTGGACTTCTGGATCGGTTCCCAGGTCAGACTTCGGAGCTTCGGAGTTGCTCGGTCCAGCGGTGGAGGGGTCACAGCGGGCAGAACTGTCACTCGCCTTCGAACTGCCCTGTTCCAGGTCGGTCCTCGGTTGAGATCCAGTCGCCGGCTGTCTTGTCCGTCTGTCATAGTCGCGGTAACGCTCATCGCGTCGGCGCGATTGCGACTGGTTGTTGCCCTTGCGGGGTTTATTACTATTTTGATTACGGGTTTCCCGTGCCCTATCAGACGTCTGGGCCCCTGCCAGGTATGTAGGTTGCAGTCGGGATCGGTTTTTACCCTTTCCCTTCCGTTTCCATGACACCTCCTGCCAGGTGTCCAGGAGGATGGCGGAGCTGGTGCTCGGTCTCATCCCTTGGGGAGTGTTATCCCTTTGACAGGGTTGTTGTTTCTCGGCGCTCTGTTTTTCAGAGGCGGAGTCTTTTTTAGGGGGGTTTTTCTGCTTTTTTGGATCCATGCAGTGTTAGTTGGTCTTCATCCCTTAGGTTCATCCACCCACCACGGAGCCCACAGTTGGGGGTGCAACCTAGTGTTGTCACCAGAGATACCTTCGGGATATAGCACTCCAGGCGAGCTGGCCAAGCGAATCTAGAAGGCACCAAGTAGCCATGACCCAGAAAATAAGCCATGACACCGAGCACCACTGATTGCTGGTCGAACTGGCCCGGAGCACTCGCTTGACGACCATCTGACTGGGCGTCGCAGCCGATTGATCCGGATTAGCTACTTCACGGACCTCCCGTGTTAGATCAATCCAGGGCCAAAGCAGTGTGTTGCCTAAGCGGGGTTTATAAAACACCCTACCCTGCTTCGGCTCAACTACCAGGATCCCCTTCTCGACCATTACGGGTCCCCACGCACGGCACAAACACGTGGGTGGACACCCCCCCACCCGCCTGATAAATGCTTGTTTTTTGAGTTATCAGGCCCGCGATTACCTGTCCACAAAGTATCGCAGCATATTATGTGGACAAAGGTTTGGGCAAATATGAATAGTTCTCCTTTATGGGACACTTGTGCGATGCTCCTGTCATTGCCTCTCACATCGCATGAGATAATTTTTCTATCTAGGAGTGTCAATAGTGGTAGGGTTCACATCAAAAATATATGCTATCATTTGCAAAAAAAGCCAGCTTGGATTTTGCAAAGGATGAGAAGGAGCTGCAACTAAGTCCTGAACACTGAATCATAGCCGTAAGATAGATGCCGACATATTTAAGAGGCATATACAGAACTTCACGTATGTGATATATTTATTGGCAGAAGTATTTCTGCCAATAAATGATTCTTATATTTATTTATTCACTAAAGAAAAAAATATTTTGATACTGTTAACATCATGTATTAATTAGTTAAGACTACTCTTGCATATTTGTATCTTATCAATGATTATCATCAAGTAATAGAACAGTATCTTAACTTTATCTGGTGTGTTGTGCCAACCAACTGATAATTTTAATTACATTTCATGTGTAAGGCAAGGAATCTTTGCCAAATATTATTAAAGCATGAATAGTATTTAACTAAAGGGTTGTCATAATAATGCATGCCTCATATGCACCACTGTTTATAAATGCAACTGGGAACATGCCACCGGTACTAAAATGTGATAGGACAGTGGTCTTGGAAGTATGTAATAACATAAAGCAGTAGTTAGAAATTATGCTATTTAGGTTGCCTACACATTTAAACTTTTGATTTGGAAGTGCAGAAAATCGGTGAGGAAGGAGAACTACTAGAGGGGGAGTGTTTACTGGAAGTCCAGGAAAACTTGAAAATGTTTGAAAATTTTATTCTGAATTTTTACAAGCTTAAGTTTCACCAGGCCCAGTGTCCTACCTAGTAACTTTTTCTGCATAGAAGATAGCAAATAAAATATGACAACAAATTACTTAATGTATGGCCGATTCTCCAGTGTCCAATTGAGCTGAAATTTTCCATACCTACCTGCCCATGTATGAAAATTCAGAAAATTGTACCTAGAGCCGAAAAACAATAAGAGTTACATATTTGGTTTGGCGTTTAATTGAGTGCTACTTTGTATTTGGCTATGTTAGGTTTGGGGAAAACAGGTATGTATGTAAGTATGTCTGTCTGCATCTGCATTCACCTTTGATTTTTATTTTTTATCACATAAGTGGTCAATACTTTGTATGCCGATGATAATGATGACAGTCTGGAATAATGGCTTAAAGTGTTTTCTGAAGCATATGGTCCATTCACACGTGCACCATGGGGTTACTTAACATAACATAAAAAATTAAGGAAATTTTTAATTGACAAAAATTGACATTGATGAATTTTTTAATTAATGGTATTGACGGAGTATTTTTTTTTTTTGTCTGATATTAATTTGACATAATCTTTTGTATTTTTCTTCGATGTTTGTAATTTAAATTTAAAGGTGTAAATGTTTTAATTTATGTAATTATGTATTATATGTTAAGTTTAATTTTTATGTGAATTTCAAACACAATTTGTAAATTGTTAATGAATAAATTGATTGATTGATTGATTCGTTCGCCCGCTGGGCCAGTGAGGTCCGCCTCTTGTCTCCTCATTAGATTAGCTGATTCAACCCAAATTATTCCCCCTTCGCCATAACAATGGCGATTGTCAAGTAAATCACGTAATGAATGAAAGCTGCCAGACTACGACAATGAGTGAGTCACCACCCAATAACATCGAATCCACGGTCCATTGCCTGATAACCAATTGTATACTTTGCTTACTGTACCTACCTATTTTTACGATAAGGATTCCGTTTTCCTGCTGACGATTGGCGATAACTGATTAGGACCTTGTTGGCATTGAATTGAACTAAAATTAAGAAAATTATTAATTTTAGTTCAGAGAAAAAAAAAGACTAGTTATTCAAAGACAATAATATTTAATTATTGTGATTCAATGATGATTAGCGATTTCATACCCTAAAAATTTCTTCCACCCCTTGTTATACTCTATCCTGAGTTGAGCATCAAGCAGGCAGTGTTTCTCGCTACTGGTCATCAATAAAACCCTAGCCGTAGCCTTTGTTTGATAACAACAAAACAGCAATATGTGTTGTCATGGATACCGCTTCGATCCCATGTTGTGGCTGCATCGGTATTGGGTTTCGTCCCGATTTAACTCAGTAGGTACAACAAAGTATTGTTGTGGTGTCATTTTACACATACTTAATACATGATGTGACCAGCCCATTGTTTATATTTGCTTTGTTTCTCCTGCAGTGCTAGGTTCAGTTTGATTTTTTGAGGCCATGGGTTTCACTATATTTTTCGTTATATTCCCAATGTAAGGACTCGCCCCCACCGGCTTTCCTTTGCTGTTATTTATGTACCTACGTTAATATTAATCAAAGTTTTCTGTGTATCCTTTTTCAAACGAAACAAGTTAATGTAAGTATACATTTTATATTGTTTGAGTGTAAATTTTATGATTGAGTGCTTCGAAAAGAATGTTAAAGCTCACAAGACCGTTTTAACTCCCAGTGGTTTGAATTAATCTAGGCTTCATAAACGAATATAAGGTGTGCTAACGGGCAACCGGTTGTTTGCATTACGATAGCGACAACATCAAAATAATTATTGTTTGTACAATGAATTTATTTAATAAATTCCTTTCTTATTGTTTGTTGTGTGTTGTTTTAATCACGCCTTAACTGCTGAACGGATTCGGCTTTATTTCTTCTTTTTAAATAAAATTATTTTAATACGGTTTTTATCGCGTTTATTACATTATTTATACACCTAACGTTTCGAGCATTTTACAGTGTTCGTGGTCGCAGGTAGACTAAGTTGACATTTGTCTAGTATTTTATAAGAACTGCAAAATCTACCGCCTAAATTATTTATTGATAACATTCCGGATGTACGCAGTATTGGCTCACGGTGTCTGAAGGTCTTGCAGTCTTCTGCTTAGCTTGAGATTTGATTAAATTGATGACTGGATCCCAAGCTGGTGGTAACTGCCAACCATCCTCTCTATTGAAATTAGGATGTTTTTTAATTTCAATAGCCTCACGAAGCATTCTTGGAATGTATCTGTTTTCACAGTAAGATGCGTACACCAATTTCATATTATAAAGTCCACCAAAATCAATTTGCAAAATCGTCCAAGGTAGACCCCTACTGCCAGTGGCGGCCGCTCCTTAAGTGCACTCGTGCACTGCACTACCAGATTTTTATGTATTTCCCAATTTTTTTTTTCGACACAAGTATTATTTATCCATCAGTATGTAACTTAAATTACACACAAAAAAATATTTTCAAACAAGCTTGATCTTTATTTCCTAAAATTTAAGACTCATTTTAGATAAACCAAAAATTGGGCGAGCGCTTTCAAAGTGCGCACGAACCGTCTCCATAGAAACTATATGCAATGAGACAGAAATGCCCCGGCAGGTGAAACAGAAGATGATCCGTACTCAATGTATGACAAAAATTGAAAAATCGGGACGGCACACGAGTCCCGAATGCTCCCGAACGGAACCCTCATTGCGCGAGTTTGACTCTCACTTGGCCGGTTTTTTTATTTGTCAAATTCGTGCACGCCATTTACCTTTTATCTCCCTTTTCCTCTCGCAGGTCTGCTGGAAGAAAGGGCATTGGGTAAAAGTGGCCTGATTTTCAAAATTTGCGACCACCGTTCAAAGTTTACTCATTCGAAAGATCATATTAAGATGTTTATTTTCATCTATGGCCGTTTCTGTCTACAGTGTATCGGAGCCGAGATATCGGCATTCATAATTAAAAAATAAATTACAATAATGTCGTCTAGATAGACAAAACAGGATTTTTATTTTATTATTTTTTCGTGTAAATATTACTTGATTCTATGATTTATATTATTTATATATAAAATAAAAACAGTTACAGTGGGGTATGCGACATTCATAATTAATACAACAAACATTAATATATTATTTTTATTACGCAGAATTTGATGATATCCTACTTCAGGCACTCATGCATGTGTACTTATATATTTTTACGAAAAAATTGTTTCATATGGCATAAAATGACACGGAAGACATGATAAGTCTCACACACAGATTTTTTAAGCCATTCGAAGGTAACTGATATGTCAGATGTGGATTAGAGAATTTTCTATAACAAAAGACCGAGGGTGAATATGATTCATAACTTTTAGTGCGTTAAGTAAACAAACAATGGGAAGTTCCTAGAAAGTTGAAAGGCCCGCTACCGGTCGCGTTCATCCAATCACAGCGCAGGGTTCATTTACCTGACTCGGTTAGGCTTTGAAAATCGAGCAGGGTGGAGTGGAGGGGTGAAGGAAAGAGGTGCAGGCGCAGGCAGGATTCACTTCCCGTTTAACCTTTGTGTTGAGTGCGTGCAAGTGCGTTATATACTTTTGATTACCACGACCTTTGCTTTGTTTTTGGACTCTCTCTTTATTATCTTATTTTGTGACCTGGCATTACTAACTGGACTAAGAGTTTGCTGTAGTGATTTGGACTTTAAAACAATATGGATGCAGATAGAGCATCGTGTGTTGGCTGCCATCGAAGTTTGAACCGCATTGGCGGCACTCGCAGGAGATCTATGGTGTTAACGGCTCAACTGATGGAGCAAAACCCATGTTTAATGGCATACTGCATTGAAGTTATTAACATTCTTGAGGTAAGTGATGACATTTCTTATATAATTATTAATTGTTTAACTTTCTTATTTACACTAATATTAAAAAACAGTTGGTTTGTTAAAACGTGATAAACTCAGGGACTGTTGTGTCAAACATTATTTCATGTAGGTACAATATCCCAGTGTCAATTATATTTTGTTTGAAGTACATATCTTAAAGCGATCTCACTCGTCACAAAGCCATTCCTAACTTATTGAAAACTGGCCACTGGTTATATTTTCCCCTTTACCTTGATTATCTTTTGAGTGTCAAAGAAGATTAGTACTTGTGTTTCTTCCGCTTGCTCCCAAACCGGCATAAATGCAATAAGATGCAGTACGTGCCACTTTTTTTAGTGATTACTATATGTTTGAGACTTGCTATATGTTCGTAAGTCAAGTAAAAGAGGAAATTATTTCATATTTACTAAAAAATAAATAATTAAATCAATTTACCCAGTTAGATTTATCTAGGTACTACGATGTGTTTTAATTATTTTTTACCTATATATGGAGCTAATACGTATACAAATATATTGATTAAGCCTATATTTTGTATTTTACAGTTTGGTGGCGATGAACGGATATGTCGACCATGCTTTTTTCGAGCTCAGCGCTATGTCTCAAGAGATCAACAAGCAGAAGTTGCACCAGACCTACTTGAACAACATGCAGATGATCAAGTATTAGAGCATGATTCATCGCAAGGAGGCAATACAGAGGAATCTGAATCAGATCTTATTATTAATGAAAATATGCGAGACCAACAAGTGCAAGTTAGTAGACCGCAAACGATTGAAGTTCCTGGATATTCCAGAGCACCACTTAATACACAGTTATGTATTTTTGCTGATTGCACCAACACCAATCTTCAACGAATTCATGTTGACATAAGAACCACAATTCTTCAAAATAAAGGATTTTACCTTCCACGGGGTACACGTCTATGTAGAGAGCATTCAGATTCAGGGTTTCAAGATATTGAAACAAGAACACGTCGTGTAATTGCAAGTTTCTCGTCGAAGCAAGTGAAAGACATGATGGATATTTTAAGAAATCGTAGTAATTTTTTAGATTTTGAGAGACTTTCTTCCATTAATAATGGAGTCTTTCATTATTACATTGGTTTCTCTAAGGAAAACTTTATGCGAATTCTTGAAGCAACCCCAAATATCACACAACATCACAAAAAGGCTAAAACAGCCCTTGCAACAGTTCTTGCAAAACTTCACACCGGTGAATCAAATCAACGACTTTCTAGCGTATTCAAAATGACAAGAAAAACTTTTGAAAAAATAATGCGAGAAGTGAGACAAGAATTAATGACAGAGTTTGTGCCACAGAATTTAGGCTATGATCATATTACAAGAGAAAAAGTCATATCACGTTGTCTGACTATCCCAAATGTATTATTTGGAAATCCAAATGCTCCTCTGAGTGAACGTAGAGCCATAATTATATTAGACGGGACTTATATATATTTACAAAAAAGCAGCAACTATTACTTTCAAAGAAAATCCTATAGTCTGCACAAGTTTCGTCATTTACTAAAACCCTTTTTAGTAGTATGCCCTGATGGTCATATAGTTGATATTTATGGTTTATATGAAGCTACTACTTCAGATGCTCGTATTTTGTCTGAGATTATGAGTAGTGAAACTGATACATTTCATTGGTATTTTCGTGAAAATGATGTACTCATTTTAGATAGAGGCTTCAGAGATTGCATTGATGAAGTGGAGTCATATGGATACAAAACGTACATGCCAGCCTCCAAAGACGTAAATGAAAGTCAGTTAAGTGTGCGACAAGCAAATGATTCTAGGAAAGTTACTATTTGCCGTTGGGTTGTAGAAACAGTAAATGGCAGATTAAAAAATCAGTTTCGCCAATTACGTCACCAATACTTTAATGTAGCTGCAAGGCATCTTTTCGACGAGATAAAAATTGCTGCGGCATTATTAAATGCTTTTGGCAAACCCCTAACCGACCACCGCTTGGTGAACGAAATCGTAAACAAAATAATTCAATGTGATGGTGACAGAAACAGGTTAAGTGAATATGTTATAGAAAATAATCTCAATCGTAGATGGGCTCGTTTTCAGTCTATTGATGCGGCTTTATTAGATTTTAATGATTTCCCAATATTAAGTATGGACGAGCTTATTATATATGCGTTGGGAACGTATCAAATTCTCCAAGCCCGCAGTTATTACGGGGAGCATGTAAAAAATGGTTCGTATATAATTGAAATATATAAGGAGCCCCACATAGAAGATTTTAGAGAGCAGAATTTGGATTGTCGGAATCCATGGCTACTTAGAGGAAAAATTCAATCAAGACACGTGACAAGCAGAATTTATTATGTTTATATTTTATTAGAAAGGGAACTAGAAGGAAGCAGCGCAATATTGGGCCATTATTGCTCATGTGTTGTCGGAAAACGGACTCTAGGCTGTTGCTCGCATGTAATGTCCATTATATGGTATTTGGGATGGGGTAGATACCAAGATAATCTATCTCCCCCAGCTCAGTTTTTAGACACAATAATACGACATGATCAAGAAAATGAAGTTTACGATGAACCGGAAAATAACTAAATTGTATAAATCGGAAAATAACTAATCTTGTAAACTAATAATAATGTAATATATTCATATTGATATTGTATGTGCCTATAATAAATGATTTGTTTGTGTGTATCTGTTGCATTTTATTTATCACTAGCAGTCCGCCCCGGCTTCGCTCGTGGTACCTACATAGCCTATTTCACTCCGGGATAATGTAGCTTTCGAATGGTGAAAGAATTTTTTAAATCAGTTCAGTCGTTTCTGAGATTACCCATTACAAACAAACAAACAAATCTTTCCTCTTTATAATATTAGTCTAGATTCCTATCCATAACGACATACTATACGCTTTAATCAAATCATTTTTGTTAAAAAATATTACATCTATATAGACGACTTACTTATTATTTGTCTTATTTTGATATTTGATATTTCGGCTCCGATATAGTTTACATCAATAATGTTTTGTATATTGTTATTCTCAACTATAAGGCTAATTAAAAATACTAGTTATATTAGTGGTCGCTGAAAAAAAAAATCATGCCAAGGCTCATACAAAATTACCCAAACCCCTTTCTTTTGAAATAAGTAGTACTTATGTACTGAAGTCTCCTTTTGTAACTTTGTTTCTTTTACTGTTTAATGTGTACATGAATAAATAAATAAATAAATAAAAAAAAAAAATGTTTATTAGGTAACAATATTTATCAAACATAGGCAGTTGCTGGGGTCTCCTTTTAAGCAAAAAATGCTTGTGCCAGGAAACCCCGCTCTTCTTATCGCTAATTACAATATGAAGTTACCAAATAAAATAACATAACGTTTTTAATATACAACATAAAATTAAATCAAAGAAATGAAATAATGAATTATAGTTATGGTTTTCTACTTTGTGTGTGCTTCAAAGTGTCGTGGTTGAAAGTGGTTTTAAAGTGTGTTGTTAATGGGATTATTTGAACAAGAACTATAAAAGAAAATAGGCTATGGCTTATTTAGGAGGTATGCTACCTAATCTGTTTTTTTTTTAAATCTATCACGTGCTTTTCAACCTGAATTAATTACGTATTAGAATATTCATTAGCGCGCAGCTCCTGAGAGACAATAGGTAAGCAGATGAACCACCACTCCTTGAAGTCACGAGCCGCCACTGCCTACTGCACCCCTTGACTTCCCACCACAAACTCCCCTCGGCTTTATTTATTTACTAGGTTTCACCCGCAGCTGTCAATCTCTCGGTAACAGTACTTTTCTCCGGGACGAAAGGTAGCCTATGTCATATACGTGTATGCAAAATTTCATGATGATCGGTTCAGTACATAGGGCGTGAAAGCGTAACAAACAAACAAACTCTTTTTCGCAATTATGATATTAGTTGGGATTGGGATGGGATTCGCATGGTCCATTACAGACTTGGATAAATCAGATACAAATATTAAAATGCTGCATCCACTGGATTCCGTCGTTTCGCAGGATGAACAGGGCGGTCGGGCTGCTATCATAGGTACTTTGGTGTTTAGGCTGTTTCGGATGATAATATGAAAAATGCCCTACTTATTCCAATTAGGGTAGTTTATGGATTGGATGATGTGATATTCGGAGGTCTTTTTTTTAAGCAGATCTAAGGCTACTATTAACATCATGCGCGATCTAATTTAATGCACGTAGGTAGATTATAGACATTGTCCTGAATTAACTTTTATCCCGCTATCAACTTCCTATTACGTACTTCCACATTCACGGTCCAAATCTGTACACATATCGGTACACAAGTATTGTAAACTACCTATATAAGGGAAAGTCCTTTTTGAACTTTGATAAATATTGGAAAGTTACTTTGTTACAAAAATGTAAATGAAACCGTAGATTTGTAACAATACTTAGTTGTGTATTGTTACAAATCTACAGTATTGTTTCGACCTGTTGATCACGATCCGTCCTGATTCTCGTAATGACGTTGTGTAAAATCATTAGCACACTCACATTAGTGAGCTATCACTGTGATAATTCGTCATAAGAGACACGCTCGTAAACAGTTAGTTTTACTGTTTTTGGTCTGCGCTTATAGGCGTAAAACAGATATACCTATAATATTGTGTTTAAAAAAAATGTAAAATTTTCAAGCCTTCCGTTCATGGTTCTTAAGTCATCCTTCGATCTCACTTCTATTGAATGCAATTTTAACAAAATAACCCGAATATTTCGCGTTGTAGGCATCTCGCGTTTTTATACAAATCTATAGCAGCGTAGGCATTTCTGTAACCAAAATCCTTGGTCCTGAAAATTCCTTTTTTTTTTTTAAACTGCGATTAAAGCGCTTCATGTGTGTAGATCAGAGATAAGTGAAATAATCTATCACGACTTATCTTCGTTGTTGCAGTTAACCTATAAATCGGGCTTCGTGTGATGGTAATGTCGCTGGGCATGGGCGACGTGTTGCGGGAGCGGCTGCCAGCACTATGGCGGCGTATAGAGGACGCGCACTACACGTACCTCGCGACAGACGACAGCCCCGACAAGCTGCAGCGCAAGCAGAAGCTGGAAGGTGAGTGTGCTGGTAATGTCGCTGGGCAGGCGACGTGCTGTGGGAGTATGGCGGCGTATAGAGGACGCGCACTACACTACCTCGTGTCAGACGACAGCCCCTACAAGCGGCCAACCCTGATTCATCTACAAATACCTGTTTCCGATGTAGTAAAACATCCTGAGGAAACCACACTGAGCTGCTGGAGCGATCGTGCGTGAGAAAAGTCCACTAGTAATCTATCGTTCAGTAATGTGTATAAATATGGCAGCTGTCACCACATGGGATTCATTAACCTTAGTCTTCAGGCGGCTTAATCAATCTGTCAACAGGTCAAAAGAAGAAATTTTTAAACCCCTTAAATGGTTTCACCTAATATTTTTTGTGTCTTCCAGATTACATAATTGAATACCTATCCCTGGTGCCCCACGAGTGCAAGTTCGGGCTAGCGGAGACCGGCAAGGTGTTCCAGAGGACCATCAATGAGCTGCCGGAGTTCAGTGCGTACCGCGCGGGCCTTGGGTGGGCTGCGCTAGCGCGGTACGCGGGCAACTTGCTGGCGCAGCCCTGGAGGAAGGAGTACAAAGTTATAAGGGTATGTGATAAAGTTATAAGCGCTGGCGCGGTACGCGGGCAACTTGCTGCCGCAGCCCTGGAGCAAGGATACAAAGTTATAAGGGTATGTGATAAAGTTATAAGCGCTGGTGCGGTACGCGGGCAACTTGCTGCCGCAGCTCTGGAGCAAGGATACAAAGTTATAAGGGTATGTGATAAAGTTATAAGCGCTGGCGAGGTACGCGGGCAACTTGCTGCCGCAGCCCTGAAGCAAGGTACAAAGTTATAAGGGTATGTGATAAAGTTATAAGCGCTGGTGCGGTACGCGGGCAACTTGCTGGCGCAGCCCTGGAGGAAGGAGTACAAAGTTATAAGGGTATGTAATAAAGTTATAAGCGCTGGCGCGGTACGCGGGCAACTTGCTGCCGCAGCCCTGGAATAAGGAGTACAAAGTTATAAGGGTATGTGATAAAGTTATAAGCGCTGGCGCGGTACGCGGGCAACTTGCTGCCGCAGCCCTGGAATAAGGAGTACAAAGTTATAAGGGTATGTGATAAAGTTATAAGCGCTGGCGCGGTACGCGGGCAACTTGCTGCCGCAGCCCTGGAGCAAGGAGTACAAAGTTATAGGGTATGTGATAAAGTTATAAGCGCTGGCGCGGTACGCGGGCAACTTGCTGGCGTAGCCCTGGAGCAAGGAGTACAAAGTTATAACGGTATGTGAAAAAGTTTTACAGATATGACGGATAAGAAAAGCCAACTCACACTTTCCTCTGGACATCTAGGTTCTGATGTGCATGAGCGACGGTGACCATTTGTGCATTAGGTAGGTGGCTCGTCTGCTCGTTTGTCGACTAATATACATTAAAAAATATATGGGGTTCTTTTCAAAAACATTCTTCAAAAAACGAGAAGAGAGTCGGAGACTTATACTTGCTATTGTTATATTAATCCATGCTGTCAATTAAAAGTTTTCTTGTAGTTCCAACAATAGTTATTATTAGACTAGGAGATTAAGGGCCCATGTTTTAATTCTAAGAGAATCAGTCATTAAGAGAACTACTGATGACCACCAAAAACTGACTGATTCTCATAGTATTAAAACATGATTCCAAAAGTACTTCAGCTATTTACTAAGGCTTATATGATTTACATTCTTGAATTTCTTTCTATTTATAAAGTATTAGGAATAAAATTATTGGCGTCGCCAGTGTGCCTAGTGTGGAGCTTTCGTCACAGTTTATTGTACCAATAGAATCGAATAAAAATGGCTTAACATTATTTCTCAATTTAACATTATTATCGATATTATGTGACCAAAAATATGTCTTATATTTATTACACTACGGCTTATGTTTCAGCTATATTGCGGCTACTTCAAACACGAGGTCGAAGCCAACATGGTCGGCGCAGAGACCCTTCTGCACGCCATGGGGTACAAGTCCATTGGCGGCGGTCGACTGGCTCTCGACGCGCCCATCTGCCCGGACATGGTCGCTGCCGTGTCGAGGGACGCCCTAATTGCGCAGTGTGAATGTCAGGTAATATACAATGGCATATTGAATATACAAGTCAATTGGCGGCGGGCGACTGGCTCTTGATGCGCCCATTTGTCTGGACATAGACGCTGCCGCATCGAGGGACGCCCTAATTGCGCAGTGCGAATGTCAGGTACTATCCTCATGTTAGATATACAAGTCTATTGGTGCTGGTCGGCTGGCTCTCGACGCGTCCTTCTGTCTGGACATGGTCGCCGCCATGTCGAGGGACGCCTCAATTGTGCAGTGTGAGGTAATATACAACGAGTCATGTTAGATATAGAAATGTATTGGCGGCAGTCGACTGACTCTCGACCTACCCATCTGCCCGGACATGGTCGTTGCCGTTTCCAGGGATTGCGCAGCGCAAACGTCAGGTAATATACAACGAGTTATGTTAGAATATAGGTACAAGTTTATTGGCGACTGGCGGCTGGTTGTCAACGTACCCATCTGCCCGGACATGGCCGATGCCGTGTCAATCGGATCAGTCAGTGTTTTCCTGACTTATTGCTAATATGCGACAGTACTGCGAAGCGTGGTTAATGTTATTCAGAAATGTTTAAAAGAATGTATACATTCAATGATACATATAGTTTTTTTTTATCTCAGTGATGTTTCGCTTGATTCTGTTAGTGTGTCGTAATACTGAAGTATTTGTGTGTCACAGATGATGTCCCAGATCTGGGAGGCGGTGTGGAGCAGCGGCGCGCGCGTGTCGTGGGGCGACGTGGCCCGCGAGCGCGCCGCGCGCGCCGGCGCCGCGCCCGCCGCCGCCGCCATACTCACGGCCCGCCGGGATACCAACGGACTTGGATATTCCGATGGTAAGCACTGATTTCTTGACGAAGTCATGTGGTCTCAACCCCTTAATCGTACGATTTGTTCTCTTAGACTCACATTGATGGCGCTACTCGTTGCTACACAATACTGTATCTACCGTTTTATGAGCTTAAAAAAGCATTATTCACAAAATATATCTTATTAAAAATTAGAACAATATTTCTATTTTTAATAAGATATATTCTTTATTCACAAGATATAGGTAATCTTATTAAAAATTAGAAAATTACACCATAGTTTTAGTAAGTTTAGGCTTACGCAGACTACCGCCATCTGCCGAGTGGCTGCTTGCCACTTGATACTAGATGGCGGTAGTCCGCAGCGCCGTACATTCGCCTACTTTTCGCCACCTTAATTTGGTCCAATATTTTTCTATGAGGTTGGCGGTCTATTACGTTAGTATTATATTGTCTTTGACCAAGTATTATAGCTGAGAGGTACTTTTCGCTTAAATAAAGCAAGTGATGCGGCTAAATAATTATCAACATCATCAGGTCTTTTTTAGACTCCACTACAAGAGCACGGCCCTCTCTGTACTACCTTCTGTATATAAGCCAGAGCAGTCAAAGGATTTTGCCTACACTCTCCACGCTGGCCTGACGGGTTGAAGAGGTCTCTTTGATTTTTAAAAGCTTTATTTAGCTTGTGTTTACTAAGTTGCCTTTTACAACATCGGGAGACATGGAAAACTCTTTAATAATACATATTTAATTTTACAGGATGTTACATTATTAAATCACATTTTTTTTATTTGCAGGATCAGAAATATACTCCAATGTGCCAGTTACAGTTTCGGAGCCGCTCAGAAACAGATACCATCAGCCTTGCAACCACATGTGCCCAGAGGAAATACCCCTCGAGGAGCCCATCACGCCCATGATACACCCTCCCTACATGATGCCCAACGTCAACATCCTCCCCCAACAGATGATGTACCCCCATATGCACCCAGACGTTCCAGTAACGGTCACAAACCCTGTTCCTATGATGCCTTACGGTGTCCCTTACTATTACCCCGTTCAGACCCCGTATATGATTCCAACGCCTGTTTACGCGCCTATAAAACACGCAACGAATGTCCCCGTAAATGGTTATCCGCCTATCCCACAGTACAGGTATCCCTCAGTCCCGACCGCGCAACTGATCGAACTAGACTCGCCCTACGAAAATGGAAAGTTCGAGAAAGACGACAGACGAAGAAGCAGGCAAGCAGAGAGTTCAAGGCGAAACAGTACATCGAAATCTAACTTCAGTGACATTACATTACCAAGCCTACCCCGGTCTGACACGCAGCCAGCCTTGAGCAAAGCGAAAGAGGACGGTATGGGCACGTACGAAAGCTGGGATTATGTATTTAGAAACTTATCTAGTAAAGAACAAGACGGCGAAAGAAGTAGGTACTCCCCATCCCTAGACAGAGATTCCCGGACGTTAGACCGGTTAGACAGAGAGGAAAGGAGGGCTAAGTACCAACCGACGACGTTAGACTTAGAAGACGGACTGCAAGCGCTGAATCTCGACCGGACGTACGACGACGACGTGTACCGGACGGCGAAAGTAAACGAGAATCTGATGAGGATGAAGCAGGAGCAAGAATTAAAGCGAGCGAAACAACTAGCGCGGAAACAGTCCGAAGAGAAAAAGACGAGGAAATTAGAGCCGATTGCGAATCCGAAATCGGACGGTTTAGTAACGCCTAAAGTGGCTCCGGACAAAGTGAAGTTGTTGACGAAGAAGGATATAAAGGATAGGAAGGATGTAATAAAGCAGCAGAGTTCGTTGAACGGGCGGGCGGAGGCGGCGAGCGCGGGGGACGGGAGGAAGGCGCGCAAGCCCAAGCACGACGGTGACAAGCCTAGGAGCAAGCCTGTCGAGAACGGCGTACACAGCTCGCCGCACAACTCGAAGACCATTGCTGGTGAGCATTATTGTTTTATCCTTTTTAGACTTCAGTACCTAAAGGTTAAAAATGGAACATTATTAAGAATCCTCTGATGTCCGTTTGTCTGTCCCAGAGCTGTAGACTAATTTTTTATAGGTAAGACTTGAAATTTTCACAGATTGTACTCGTATGTTATGAGGAAAACCGGCCAAGTGTGAGTCAAACTCGCGCAATGAGGGTTCCGTACAATATGCTTCGTGAACACACACACAATGTGCAAAAATGTTTTATTCAATTGACTAGCGCTATCTAGTGGTGTTTTAGTGAACTATTTCCCTAGGTGAACTTATTATAGTGAGTTTACCACTTTATTTTCAACTGATAGAATTCTTATTATTTTTCCTGTAATCTTCTAGCAATAAACTATATATTGCAATTTTTTCGAAATTTTAGGCCCAGTACTTTCGGAGATCAGGGGGGGGAATGGTCAAATTTTGCCTTCTTTCGTGAATAAAATCAAAAGTATTGATTTTTCCCGAACAAAAAAAAATATTTTTGAGAATCTCATAACAAGCCCTTTCATTTGATATATAACACGGTAAGGTTTGCATAACTTTTTTTTAACATTTTCTATTTGGATCCCCTAAACTGCCCCTATTTAAAAAAAAAAATATTTACTTTGCACATCCGTGTTTGGGTCATAGGTTTACACCATCTTACCAAATTTCATTTAATTTGGTTCAGTAGTTTCGGAGAAAATCGACTGTGACAGACGGACGGACGGACAGACAGACGAGGCTCGAGTGATCCTATAAGGGTTCCGTTTTTCATTTTTTGTACGGAACCCTAAAAAATAAAAAAACCGGCCAAGTGTGAGTCAAACTCGCGCAATGAGGGTTCCGTACAATATGCTTCGTGAACACACACACAATATGCAAAAAATGTTTTATTCAATTGACTAGCGCCATCTAGTGGTGTTTTAGTGAACTATTTCCCTAGATGAACTTATTATTGTGAGTTTACCACTTAATTTTCAAGTGATAGAATTCTTATTATTTTTCCTGTAATCTTCAAGGAATGAACTATATTTTGTAATTTTTTCAAAATTTTCGGCCCAGTAGTTTCGGAGATCAGGGGGGGGGGAATGGTCAATTTTTGCCTTCTTTCGTGAATAAAATCAAAAGTATTGATTTTACCCGAACAAAAAAAAATATTTTTGAGATCCTCATAATGAGCCCTTTCATTTGATATATGACACAGTAAGGTTTGCAAAACTTTTTTTTTTAATTTTGTAATTGGGCCCCTCAAAATGACCCTTATTTCAAAAAAACCTTTATTTACTTTGCACATCCGTGTTTGGGTCATAGGATTACACTATCTTACCAAATTTCATCTAATTTAGTTCAGTAGATTCGGAGAAAATCGGCTGTGACAGACGGACGGACGGACAGACAGACGCTCGAGTGATCCTATAAGGGTTCCGTTTTTCAACTTTTGTACGGAACCCTAAAAATAAGTAATAAAATTAATAATTAAGGTTCCCATACAAGAGAAATGTTTTTTGAGCGTTTTTGGTAGTTAAATATCTGATGGTGGCACGAAATTCGTTCTTCTTACGTGATTCTGACTCATACTTGGCTGGTTTTATTATCTCAATAGCGTTCTCGCATAGAAAGTAACTTAAAGAGAGGCCTGTATTCAAGATAGAGTGTGGCGGCTAGTAGTGGCATTTAATTCTGAGAACTCCCTCACTTTGGAAGATGTTAAGCCCATTTGGTCTCAGTAGAATTATATTACTGTAATGTTGGTGTCCCGTAGCAAGTGAAAATACGGCCAATGACCCGAAGAGTAAGTTACTTATGTTAGGTAACGCAACCGTGATGCGTGTAAGAGGAATGGGATACGGCGGAGTAATTCGACGTGTAGGATCGAACGCGGTGGCCTAATTGGCAAGGCGTTATTCGTACAAAGACTAAAACGCAGTCCAATTCCTGCCCGCGTGGAATTTTTCCTATATCATATTTCTTATGAGTGGACACTGTTAGTTTGTCTGCTTACTACTAGCAGCCCTCCCCGGCTACGCCCGGGCATGTATTATACTTATAAACCTTCCTCATGAATCACTATATCTATAAATAAAAGCCACATGAAAATCTGTACAGTGTTTGTGAGTTATCGCGAACGTGCAGACAGTCGCGGCGGAGGACTATGTTTTATAATATGTAGTGATTTTAATTAAAAAATCTGACTGGTTTTATTTATTCTTGTTACAGCTTCGACTTCCAGCCAACCGAATTACGACCTAAAAGCGCAACTAGTAGTGTCGCTCGACGAGCCAGACTACGTACGACGGTCGCCGCCGAAGCACTTACAAAATGGCGACCGGGACCGGCCCGCCAGCAGGACGTCTAGTCACGTCGAGAAAGAGAGGCCTGACACTGGCGACAGCGAGGTCAAAAGAGACAGGTAAACCATTTTGATCATCATCATCGTTCACAGCTGGACATAGGATTTCCATCATGGTTAATGGATGGCGACCGGGACCGTCCCGCCAGTAGAACGTCTAGTCACGTCGAGAAAGAGAGGTCCGACACTGGCGACAGCGAGGTCACAAGAGACAGGCAAGCGCAACTAATAGGGCCGCGCTACACTGAATTGGCATGGGATGGCATCGGAAGCGACGCGTCATTTCAAAATAACCTTTATACTTAGTGACATAAGATGCATAACTGCTTGAATGTGGCGAGCCGGCCGGCGGCCTGGCGCGCACTCGGGCGGACTTGACGACCGCAAGCGTGCAGCCGCCGTTTTGCATCTTATGTTCCTAGACATATAGCTTGTTTTGAAATGACGCATCGCTTCCGATGCCATCCCATGCCAATCCAGTGTAGCGCGGCCCATAATGTCGCTCGACGAGCCGGACTACGTACGAAGGTCGCCGAAACACTTACAAAATGACGACCGGGACCGTCCCGCCAGCAGGACGTCTAGTCACGTCGAGAAAGAGAGGCCTGATACTAGTGACAGCGAGATCAAAAGAGACAGGTAAATTATTACATTTTTATTATCATCGTTATCATCACAGCTGTCCGAAGTCCACTGCTCTGATTTCCATCATGGTGGGATTTCACCATACTCTGCCTGCCCGGTGGTTGCACTTTCTCACACCCAATTTATCAAAGCAAGTAGCCAACTGCGCTCACCAACCCGTTGTCAAGCGTGGTGAGCATGGAAAAAAAAACCCCTTGTGTCCAACAATGGCCTTCTTGCGGCTGGGATTATGATGATGAAACCATTCATGCGCGATACCAACTCTTGTTCGACAGTTTATTAAAACTTTCCAGATGGGAATGCGGCACATGCACGTACTTGAACCGCGGCAATCTGGGCGCGTGCGAGATGTGCGGCAAGTCCAAGCGGGGCCCCGAGATCCAGCCGCTCACGTCCGGCGGCCGCGAGTGCCCCGCCTGCACCCTCGTCAACCAACGCGATGCCAAGATTTGCGACGCATGCGGGACTAGTCTCGACCACTGTCCAACCTATATTTAACTCCATTTTACGGGCCCCGAGAATCAGCCGCTCACCTATATGTAACTCCACTTCGTGGGCCTCGAGATCCAGCCGCTCATGTCGGGCGGAAGGGAGTGCCCCGCCTGCACTCTCGTCAACCAATGCGACGCCAAACTCTGCGACGCATGTGGCACCAGCCTGGACCACTGTCTCACCTATATTTAACTTCATTTCGTGGGCCTTGAGATTCAGAAGGTCACCTAAATTTAACTTCAGTTAGCGGGGCCCCGAGATCCAACCGCTCACATCGGGCTGCCGCAAAAACTGCACCAAAAGACTTCCGTGTAAACTAAGGTAGACTTGCCTTACTCCAAGAAACAGACATTTAAAAGCAATCGTGTCACGTAACGTGGACGGCGCCTTCACGGTACAGAGTTTAGGTGTGAGCAAGCGCAACGGTGTTAATTAGCTTCTTCTAAATGGTTCAAAATTTGGTACGTACAGCTCGTCTACCCAGTTTATATAGAAGTCTTTGTCAGAACCCTCGTTAACCAGCGCGACGCCAAGCTCTGCGTCGCATGGGGCATCAACCTGGACCACTGTCCCACCAATATTTAACTCCACTTCGCCGACAACGGGGATTTTAGGTCGAACACAGAGCTAGCAAATTCTCTATGACAATGCAGCTATTAGACATAAACACACAGAAAAGGCGTACAGCGAAGGCACGGCGAAGATACGGTGCAGACAAGAAATCTTCTAGACCTAAGTGTGGAAAATTGCCTACAGAACCAGGTGAACCAGCAGATATGGCGAAGGCGTGGGACAGGATTTTAAGCCTTATTGTCATACACAAAACGAGCAATATCGCAAGAAAAAAATGACGCCTATTCTGCCTGCAAAGCATTTTGCGGAAGCGTTTTTTTAATTTCAAATCTTTAAAATCCTATCACATTGTTCGATTTCTGAGGCGTATCTGCGCCACGCGCCTTATCTGTTTGTTTTACTCATTATAGACCCTCGACATACTCCTAAAGGGTTGTCAAAACCCTTCGACATAAAACAACTTTTCCTGTGGATATAATGCTGGGAACTTTCAACAAAATAAATGAGGGTGTTCTGAAATAAGTGGCGACAGCGCTGGGGCATCGGATCGGTAAGCTGTGATTGGGCAACAACGTGTCAGTTGTTGCTGCTTGTCAAATATTATCCAATGACAGCGGCTTGTCGAAGTCAACGCCTTAGTGCTGCCATCTGGTGTTGAGCTTTTCAGAAAATCCGCGTTGCCCGGCTGACTAAACGGTTTTGTATGAAAATGTTAAAAATTGTTTTGAATTCTCAGCAAAGTCCTAGAGGAAAAGTGGTTTATGTTTGCAAGGTTAGGTTGAGTCAACTCTTAAGAATGTCACGGGTTAATTGACGCGCTGTTTAATAAACGTCCGGTTCAATGCAAATGTGAAATAGAAAAGGGCAGTCCAAAATTTTGTCACAAGTGCAAAAAAGATGGTGTATCTGTGGATAAAAACGTGCTATTGAGCGTACGTAGGCCTCTAAGTGCGGTGATATCATAGTTCGTGCTTTCATTGTAGGTACGTCGATCGAACTAGATACGCATTTGCCAAAAGCTATATCTCGCAAACCTAAACGCAGCAATTCTCTATATTTGTCTTTTTTCTATACAAATCGCTGTTCAGACGATATCGGGAACGCTTCTTTCTCATGCGCAGACCGGTGTGTGCTTGTAAACCCTCTTTTCGGAAATAGCATCCATGCGAGCGTGATGATACGATATTTCCTAGATACCTAATGTGTGTGCACCTTAGGCCATATCATTGCCTCAAGGCTAGATTATGGTCAAGAATAAACCCATTTCTATTTATAAAAAAAATCTACATATAACTGTATTAGGTATAGGAATTGTACGTATTCGCGCTTTGGTTTGCCTCGCCAATAATTCTATCTTGCGAGGTAGGTCTGGGCATAAATAAAAAAAATGCGGCCTTTGGTACTTGTATGGCTCTGGGCAAATTCGAATCTAAGCGTTTCAGCCTATTCGATATATCCGCCGATTGTTCTTAAGATCGGGAGACTTTCAATCGTTGCCAAGATTGTTGTAAGTATGTTTTATTTTTTACTTCGAGTTAATAAAAGTCTAAGTATTATTTGTTTGCACAAATTGGAGATTTGTGTGGCGAATAGGTGTTATTAGCTAATCGGAGTTTCGCTCTTTCTATTGTTGATAAATTGATAAAGTAACAATTAAAAATTGTTTATAAAGCAGCTATTCTAAAAGCATATTATTCGAAGAATAAAGTAGAATTAAAATTGAATATATAAACTAATATATCGCAAAAAGCGAAACTGGATAGTACAGAAAATAGTTTCGCACAACTGTATGCAAAATGGCTCAAATATTCGTTAGTGTGATTCTTGTTGTGTTGAATATATTTTGTTCTTTGTATTCTCAATAAAAAAAAAATAATTTTCGAGATAAAGTCACTATTAATTATTTCATTATTAATTGGTTTGAAATTATAACACTGAAATTTATTACAACATAAGCCAAAGCGTGTCATAGTAATGAACATTAGTATGAAGGTAATAGCCTTTGTTTTTATTAGACATGTCCAAAAATATCGCGTTCCATAGTACCTATTTGGTGGGGACATGTAAAATGACGTTTGTTCATTTTCTTAAAAATTTAGGCGCTATACCTAAAGACAAGGCACGGGCATGTGCAGTGACAACAACGGGTCGTTGCTATTGTAACTTCGCTTGTTCGGACGAGGCTTTTACTTCGTAAGTCCAGTATCGCATTTTTTTTTCTTTTTACTTTGGCATAAAAAAAACGCACGTTAGCACGCGAACAATATGATTGCGCGGTCAGAACCACGCGTTTCAAATCGCCTCCTTTTGAAAAACTTACATTAGCCAGAGTAGTCCAATTTTGATAATATTTTATAAATTGGGAAAAAATGCAACCTTATGGATAGAAAAACAGGGGACGATTGATTTTTGCTTTTCGGCGGTTTGTGGGTTAAAATGTTTTATTCTTATAGTTGTCTAAAGTATACGAAATAACCAAACGTTCCTTACCGGTTAATTCTGTCAAATTATAATCTCGTTAACACAATATTTTAAATTAGTAGTTATTTATTAAGATACATTTATTTCGAATGAAAGTTGTATAGATACATATCTAGTTTGAATTTTGACAAAAAGCTTCGTCAGGGCTCGCTTTGGTGCAGTAATCTAAAGATGTGTTAATTTTGAGCCAGTTGAATTGTATATATTATTTAACATAACGTTGTTAAAATATTCTAACATATTGATTTTGAACTATTCTACATGATTCCTGATTACCTACTAAACTTTTAACTCTTTTCTATGTTTATATAGGTCAGCTCAGCGCATAAACCCTTTTTAGCCTAGTCTTTTGTAAATCATTTTCTAAGCAATGATAAAAGTCAGCATTTTTATTTTTTAGTATATGGTTATAACTACAATGTATACTAATAAAAAAAGGGTTGTGCGCTGGACCTTGTCCAGTTTTATGATTATTTGTATTATAACATTTATTTTATGACGTAGCGTAAAATTATATTTAGTTAAAGTGGATATCGCTTCGCAACACAGGGTAACAGAGTCGCGTATATGATACAAAAATAAATGTTATTGATTGTCTATGAATGACGCAAAGCGAAATTCCTCAGTGCATAGGGCGTTTACAAACTGGGCGTGATAATTGTTCATTTCATTACAACCTTACTTCGTCCTTATCTCATTCAAAGGCAGAACTGAAGTTACTTTCATTCTTTATGTTCGTAGATGCAATAAAATGGCACTATACGTCGAATGGTACCAGCGACAATATTTAGCAATCTTGTTTACTTAATTATAAGTGAAATGACGTTTGCTAAGAATATTGTCGAGGGCTTATCGCTGTATTGTCGTTGGGGGCACCAGTTCGGACGAGTCGAAAATCCGTCCGGTGTGTAAAAGCCCTAAGGCGTAACGATTGTAATAATAGTGTTCGTTTATTCGCCTTCTAAATGCTTTAATGTTAGTTGAGACATAGATAACGCTTTTATTTTCTTTTTTTAATAAATTATTGATCTGTGTATATAATTGTTAGTGATTGTAAATAGTAGATTAAAATATTTATTTAGACGCAGTAATTTATTTATGTTGGCGTAACTCACGGTTTAATCATAGTGTGTAGTCTATGGGAATATATAACATCATCGAGGGTGCATTTGTTAACGTTACTATGTAATTTTATCGTCACAGTTTACGAGATATGCACAGTGTAATAAAATAAATAGTTATAAAATTAGCAGTCATAGATAGGGTTAAAGCACTGAGGACGTGTATTTTTCTATAATACAGAAACGTAGGTTTTCTCATAAAATAAATACATTTGTATAACAATTCGTGCTTCACATTGAGTTGCCTTTAGGCCTTGGTCACACGGGCTACGCAGGCGCGAAGTGGCAAACGCAGCCTCCACAAATGAGTACTTCAGCGTCTAGCTAAACAAACGCTATTTTCTTAAATTGCTAGTGGCGCAAAATGAGATGCGCAATTTAATATTTATTTGGTTTAAAAGTTTAGTTTGACGATACAACATAAATTAGTGTCACTTTCTATTGTATATAAATTTCAATACTGCTTTAATAAAACGCCACTCACAAAGCTAATTCATTTGGTTAATAATTGTAATTTTCTTAGGTTTTTAAAATTTTGAAATAGGTTTCGTTTTGACCATCATCTAGCCTAGGGGCATAGATATGGCCTAAAATGGAGTTCACGCAAAAGAAACCCGTAATTAAAAAAGATTCAGTTTATAAAAAAATTATAGTAAACTCAG
Organism: Rhodophaea formosa; assembly: GCA_963082605.1. NCBI lineage: Eukaryota > Metazoa > Arthropoda > Insecta > Lepidoptera > Pyralidae > Rhodophaea > Rhodophaea formosa. The sequence continues at coordinate 6,287,413 of OY720220.1, read as the reverse complement.
CGAGAGGGCTGTCGATTGTTTTTTCTTCATAGATAGCAAATTTTAATCGTCTGGTAAATCTCAAGCCTGTTGCATATTTTCTACTAAGTTAATGTATTTTTATATATTTTTTTTTTATCGAAGAATCATTTCAAGTTTATTTTAAAATCCTTTAGGTTCCGTTTTTTAATGAGTAATATTAAGGAAGTTTGTAGTAGCTTGTGACTTACGCCTGCGACCAGTGTGACCAGGCACTTATTTCAGAGAAGAGTATTATTGTACCGGTCAAATAAATTGTATGACGATACATAGAGATTGTGTACTGAAGTAAAATAAATATGATTGTTTTTTTTTCTATCTTTGTTTTTCTTTCACATCCTACTAGTCAGGATAAGGTATGGAATATGGCATACCTAATAAAAGTTTTGTAATTAATTATTTGCTAGCAGAAGCTCCCACGAGGCATCAAAGAGCATACGCCATCTTTAAATGCTACTTGAAAAATCTTTACCGTACAACACCGATACTTAGTATCTCATTATACTGGATATTGGCAGAATCACTGATATCTCGGTGGAAGCCATAATATAAAACAGAAGAATAAATTATCATCATCTGGTTTTTAGTCTCCACTGCTGGAGTACGACCCTCTCTATATTACCAGAGCCATATGTTAGCTAGAACAGTCATAGGTTTTGCCCTACACTCTCCACACTGGCCTCATGGGTTGGTGAGGTCTCTTTGATGTTTATAAGCTTTGTTTGGCTTGTTTCCTAAGTCGCCTTCTACGACATCCACGGGAAGACTTGAAGTAGTCCTATTCTACTCTGCCGGAAACCACACGGCGAACGTAATGGCTCGTAATTAATTATTAGAATAGATTTAAAGTTGACAGCGAGTAGTTTTCTTTATCAATATGATAATGAGGTCAAGGTTTTTCTAAGGCCATGTTTATGAACACAGTGGGTTAATGGAAAGCTAGAAGATGTTGTTTTATCGTTGTCGTATCGTCGCCAATGTTAAATTAATGTTTTTTGACATTTTAAATTCCTCTCAATCATAGCTTGGTCTAGTTTCAGCCATTTCTAGATTCAAACGTTCATTCAATATGGTTTCTTTGAACTCCTAAGAATTGTCTTGAGTTTACAAATGATAATTTAGACGTCAGTAGGTAATTTACTTTTGTCTGTTTTCTTCCTTTATTATCTCTCGGTAGGTACGTAGTTCGATAAGAAAGTTCGATGTCTCATGTTTTCGAATAAGAATTTCGAAAAAATATCAAAATACTGACCTTTTGTTTGCCATATTACTACTTTCACAGTCACCTCGTTTGGGATACCAATTTAGTGAAATGAAAATTTTTACATTTTCATAGCAATGTATCTAAATGATTAATAATAATTAAAACTACTTAAAATTAATTAAAATATTTACAAATTATATAGTCCCTGCAAACCATCACCTCGCGGTAACGTGCCCAAAAGGCTGGCAGCATTGCCTCGTTGGATGGCAATGCTTATCCTTTGTGCCAAGTAATTGCCAGCCCTTTGGTCACGTGATACCTCGATAAGCCTCTTTGACAAAAAGTCAAAGAGACGATGGGCTGATTACATACAATTATTGAACTAAATTTAATATAAAACGATATTTACATGTAAGTTACACTAAATCCTAATATCCGTGCTGTTGGTAGCCGCCCTGGTGTCCGTGGTGTCCTCCACTGTGCCCGCCCTGGCCATGGCCGCTGTTGCCAAAACCCTCGCTGCCGAAGCCGCCTTGTCCGCCTTGACTTCCGAAACCTCCCTGGCTGCCGTGGCCGTGACCACCGCCGTATCCTCCTTGGTTGCCTCCGAAACCTCCTTGGTTGCCACCAAAACCTCCTTGATTGCCACCGAAACCTCCTTGTCCGCCTCCGAAACCACTGTCGTTGCTACCAAAACCTCCTTGACTTCCGTGTCCACCACCAAACCCTCCTTGGCTACCACCATGGCCGCCTCCGAAACCTCCCTGGCTTCCCCCGTGTCCACCATCTAATCCTCCCTGGCTGCCTCCATGACCACCACCGAAACCTCCCTGGTTGCCCCCGAAGCCGCTTTGACTATTGTGACCGCCGCCGTAGCCACCGCCATACCCTGGGCGAGCTATGAAATAATTAACAAAAAAAACTAAGTTGCTGAATCTATGTAACTCAATTGAGTTCTTGAATGAGAGTGATTTATAATTCAACCAAATCATGATGACATTTATTAGATGATTAATTTTGTGACACCCTTCGAAAAACTATCAAATCTATTGAAGTGGAATTTTTCATAGTATTTCTTCCCCAAGACGTTCGAGTAAATCCACTGTGCTTACTAAAGAGATAAATTTTCGTACCCAGTAATGTCTGATATGTAATTAGTTCAACGTCAAGGTTTGTTAACGAGTAATAGATTGAGTGTTCAGCTTACAATGGACCAGAAAGTGCAGACCGCCAGCATTGGGACTCACAAATAATCTAGTAAAAAATACATACCGTAGGTAGCTACAGCCAGCGCCAACACCAAACACACAATCTGCAAAAGACAATGTTTAAATTTAGTATGTATCTAATTTCTAATTATATTTTTTTTGTAGATAAGGTTGTAAAGTCTGAAATTAGCCAGTATTTTGGCCAATTTTTTCTGTGTAGGTCTTGAGATAGCTGTATTTTTCGGCCCCCAAACTAAAAAGGTGTGAAGTTTCAGTAGTTTATGTGTGTATGTCTGTCAGTAAATCTTATATGACACCAGATTAACTGGGCTGAGATTTTAGCTATAGTGCCGATCCGGGCTTAAAAATACCTCCTACCCTAATTTCATTTAAAGCAGTTCTGTCTGAGGTACTGCCCCACGGACAGGAACAGAGACAGACAGAGTTCCTTTCTTATGGTAATATTAGTTATGGACATGTGTAAACTCACTTATCTTTTTAAAATTATTCGAATATTTCTTTGTAGATAATAACACTATGAATATTATAAAGTACAAAGGTAATTAAAACTGAATGCATAGGTATGTTAAAAATATTCGATTTGATATATAATATTAGGGTTCTAACACAACTACTAAAAAGAATACTCACTTTGAACGCCATTTTTCTAGTCAATAACGTGGTCTACTGTGTTTTGATGCGGGAACTAGGAGGGAAATGTTTATATATTTGTCGTTATCTTAAATTCGAGTGAGGTGGTGACCCTTCTTCACCTCATCAGCAATACAAACATATTTACATCGGTCACGGCGGCGCTAGTATCGCTGATGTCCTTTGAAAGCGCTGAAAATCCGTAGTTCCGATTTTTGTCGCCGAATCTGAAAACTTTGTGGTACTGGTGACTAGCACAAATTAGTGTGAATTCAGAAATGGCGTCATGCGTGCGTTACAGCAATACATACAGGGTTATGTATTCATGGCTCTTTAAGGTTATGTAAAATAAATAATTAAAGTTAAAAAATAGGTTCGTTCGTACAGGTGCCCGTACCGTTTTTGCTTCTCATTTTTAGGGTTCCGGGACACGAAGTACGTATACAAACGGGACCCTATTACTGAGACTCCGATGTTCGTCCGTCCGTCTGTCATAGGGCTGTATTAAGTGAATTATAATAGGCACAGGCTTTAAATTTTAATAGAAAGTGTATATCTTCATATTGCGTAAGGTTTCTAAGTATTTTTGAACGTTTTTAATTGGGCATAGGGCTGTTACGAGTACCTAGTTCGTTCGGTTGGATCGAAATTTGGAATGTTTTATGGCCCTCTTTAACATTCAGTCGCGACCTATAGCTTGTGAAACTATATATATTATAATTCTTCAGGAATAGATGTGTCACGCGACTAATAACGATGTGTAATGTAGATAAAAATGTAATCTAAACAAATGCAATCGTCGAAAATGTTTTTTATAGTGAGTTGTAATAGGTATACGTAGCGCCATTTGTGTATAGTTGGAGCGCAACTTTAGTTTGTATGAAACTTCGTGGACACATCAAAGATGATACCACAAACACTTATAGAGAGTTTTGAGTAAGCGAACGATAATACAGGCAAAAAAGGGGTAAGAGTTTTATCATTTTAAACGATTTCATAATGTCCACTGAAAAATGTCTATATTGGGCCGTTAAAAAGTTGCAAATACGTATTGACGATTTAAGTTGCCCCTTCAAGAACCTATGTGTATACACGGTAAGATTTTTTTAATTTAAGTTGTCTGTACGTTCGATATTTTGTGTAACTAACTAATTTGTAATAATTATAAATAAACATTGCGCTACGAGAATTACAGGAATTCATATGATAAAGCACAAGTATATCAGCTACGAATGAGTTTGTTTTTGTTAAGATTTCCATGTTGTTGTTAATTTGTGCCTAAAAGCTTATCGCGTTTGGATTTTATTAAAACTTTTGTTATTGTGCGTGATAAGAAGAGCTACTGTTTTCCATTTGTAACATTTATTACATAATTTTTATAAAAAAAAAAAAAAAAAAAACTCGGTGCCCCTCTTCCCAGACTGGCATGTTTACCGCTGTGCCACGCTGCATAGCCGTCGTAATAATAGCTGTTTCAGCAACTTTGTCCACGAGGGTTTTTTTCACATATCAATCTATCTAAGCCTACTAATCCTACTAAGAAAGATCGGAACTAGGGGTTTGGACCCCTGGTTCCGATCCTTCTTAGTAGGATATTCATCATCAACAGTTTTAGGAGCTCGCTGAACTCGTTCAAGCCAATAAGTATATTTTAAGGCTAATTTTGATACTCCGGGTCACATTATTGCAAGTTTCATACGATTGTTGTAAAATGTAGCTTCATAAATTTTTTTTTAATCTGTCCAGTAGTTTTTGATTTACCCATTAAACAAACAAACACATTTAACCTACCTCCACCCAGACACTAAAATCTTTCCTCTTTATAGATCCTAAAATATTAGTCTATGTCTATATAAAAAGCACATTGCGCAGCGAACCCTTCCTAGCTGTGCTAAGATAGTTTTCCTTTTAACTACGATATAAATGTCTCTGCTCTATTTTTATACGTATGCATAGACTAGTTACCATGTAGAGGGTGGGACACTTAATAAAAATTACTTAGCGTTTCCGCCAAAAGTGGCAATTTTTGACAAAAACTCTCAGAAAAACTTTAAACAGTTCATAAAATAGTTTGAAGAGATCTAGCTATGGCATGGCACAACAAAATTATCTCCGTTTTCTTCCAAATTATTTATTTGAAATGGGTGCATCCTGGACCCCGATAAATTGACGTTTCTCATAATTTTAAAGGTCCAGTGCTGCCTTGCTTGCTTGCTGCTTTTAAAGAAAACGGAGATAATATTGGGTCCTTACCTATGAAATTGGCGTTTTTTTTTCGCTTACCATTTTGTTCCTAATGACAATAATTTTCAAGTAAACACATTTTTTTTTATTTAATCTTGAAATTAGCCTATATTATTAACATTCTCTAAGCATATTTTTTTTGTCTTTGTGTATTTAATTATTGGAAAATACTCATGAAAAGGACTTGTTCAGTTTTGTCCGTTTTAATCAAAAATGTAGCCATATTTCTATTATTTTTCAAACTTTTTGTGAATTTTAGGCTTAATGTTATCCGTTAATTACATGCAAAATTTCATTTTTATTGATATTATCAAACCAGAAATAATACAAAAAATGTTAGTATGAAAAATTCACTTTGCTCGAAATTCTCCATACAAAACGCCAATTTAATAGGTAAGGACCTAATATTTGAAATGTTGTTTGACAAAAGTGAGAATAAACGAACGGCTTTGGGTTTTACCCTTTGCAGATTAAGGAATATCTTGTTATAGTCTTATCTATACTAAATACTAATATTATAAAGAAGAAAGATTTAATTGTTTGTTTTTGAGCAGCCCTATGGTCCAGTGGGTGTGAGCTCTATGAGCGCTTACGTATGTTAAGCAACCCCTGGTGCAGTCCCTACTTGGATGGGTGACCGCAAGTGGCATAAAAATATCTCGAGCTCCTCCGTGCTTCGGAAGGCACGTTAAGCCGTTGGTTCCGGCTGTCATCGTTGATGGCAGTCGTTAAGCTATGTCAGATGCCTTAAGGCAGCTTGAAAAATCTGACACCAGTGTTGGCCCTTACACATACGAAAAAAAACATTGTTTGTTTATTTGCATTGAATAGGCTAAGAGACCATTAGACAATTTTTAAAAATTCTTTCTCCTATTAGAAAGCCAATTTATGTACGTGTGACAAAGCTTATAATTTACGCGAAAGAAATCGACAGAAAATAACTAGTGTTAATATATTTATATTACAAAATTTAAATGCATATACTTATATGCATACATACTAACTAACTCATATTAGTACGTATATTCGAGGGTTGAAGTCAGGTAGGCGGCCAGGCGAAAAAACAATGCCAAATCATAGTAGAGAATGAATGCTGTCATTATAGTGGAAATCAGATTCCAACACCCCAAAGGTGAGCATGCATCCGGAAGAAAACGCTCGGATGCAAAACAGTATAAAAAAGTTAGGATTTTGTCTATTTGCTAATAAAAACAAAAAGATTCTTTGATTAAGACTAACAGTTGTAACATGTGAAAAGTAGTTGCCTTGGTTTTTATTTTGATGTTTTATGTAGGCAGTTTAAAAAGATAGGACTCAGTCTCAGTATGAATAAAAAAGATAATATATATAATATCCTAAGAATACTTTTATTTATGCTTAACAAAGCCATAGTAGGTCAGTTTAATATCCTTTTTCTTGGTAGCCACCTCTATGTGGTCCTTGAAAACCTCCCTGCTGTCCACCGAAACCTCCTTGTTGTCCGCCGAAACCACCTTGCTGTCCGCCGAAACCTCCTTGCTGTCCGCCAAAACCACCTTGTTGTCCGTGTCCGAATCCTTCCTGTCCACTTGGACCTCCAAAACTAGTGTCATAACCACCCTGGCCATAACCTTGAGGAGAACGGCGGTTTCTGCCGTAGCCGCCGTATCCTCCTTGGCCGCCCTGACCGCCTTGTCCAAAGCCAGAGTCACTGCCGAATCCACCTTGTCCACCGTGATTGTGACCTCCAAAACCTGAGTCACCACCGAAACCGCCTTGGCCTCCCTGTCCACCGAAGCCACCTTGGCCTCCTTGTCCTTGTCCACCAAAGCCGCCCTGGCCTCCGTGTCCCTGTCCTCCGAAACCGCCTTGGCCTCCGTGTCCTTGTCCACCTCCAAATCCAGAGTCACCACCGAATCCACCCTGGCCCCCGTGACTATGGCCTCCTCCAAAACCTGAGTCACCGCCGAAACCTCCCTGTCCTCCTTGTCCTCCATGACCTCCGTGGCTGTGGCCTCCGTAGCCTTGGGGCGAGCGGGTGCGCCTGCCTATGCCATCGCTAGGGCGATCTCCTCCGTATTGTCCGAAACCTCCCGAACCGCCTTGTCCTCCAAAGCCTGGATCGCCAGCGAAGTCACCCTGGCCTCCCTGCCCAAATCCGCCTCCATGTTGACCTCCGAAACCAGCGTCACCACCGTAGCCTTGAGGGTATGCTGTAAAAGAAACAATCATCATCATCATCCATCTGGTCTCTTTTAGTCTCTACTGCAGAAGCTCGACCCTCTCTGTAGCACGAGAATCACTCACTAGCCAGAGCAGTCAGAGGATTTGACCTATATACACTCTTCACGTTGGCCAGACGGGTTGAAGAGGTCTCTTTGATGTTTATAAGCTTTGTTTAGTTGTTTGTGTTTCCTATGTAACCTTCTACGACATGCACGGGAAGACTTGGAGTGGTCCTATTCTATTCTGCCGGGAACCACACGGCAAACTTTTTGTACACTTATTTATTATATATTTTTTCATATTATCTTTTGAAGAGTTGAGACAGTTGAGGCGACATAATATGTCTATTTTGCGAAGATTTAACATACCTTAATATTCTTATTGAATCAAACTAATAATATCGAAAGGGAAACACTGGTAAGTAAGTCATAAGCTAATAGTTTGTTTTCAAACTTACCGTAGCATGCTACCGCAAGCGCCAAAAGCAGGCACGCTATCTGTGAATAAAAACATACGAGATTTTTTTATCACTTTAAATACCTACATATTATATCTGTGCTTACCTAACGTAAAGTAAATAAAAATGTAGCCAGTTAATGAACGTATTTTTATGAGGTGCCTAAGTAAGCTATTGTATTAGTAAGAGTAATACTAATGATAAAAGATTCAAAACGCTGGCTAGGGTCCTGATTATTACTGAGTTAAAATATATTTAATTGCCAGAATTGCTTGTTAGTTAGTCTATCTAAACATGTGTGCAAATTTCATAAGGGGATGTTTATATTTGTTTGTTTGTCCACGCGTATTATATTGTCTTTGTCCACGCGTATCTCAATTTAAAAGTCTGAGTGCAAAAAAACTTTTTAGTTTCTTCATCATCATCATCAGCCTATTGCAGTCCACTGCTGGACATAAGCCTCCCCAAGGGCTTTAGTTTGTCGAGTGATAATTAAAATCCAACCTAGGGGACAATTTGTTTGTATATTTTGTAAGCCATGGCGCCATATTATAAAACAAAATAATACACATTATTAATCCATGTAAAAATCCTTAGTAGTTACTAAGAATATCCTTTAATCATACAAGTTGTGATTATATCAACTATTATTAATTCTGTGATTATATGTAAAGTTATTCCAACACATTTATTTCTTTGGAGCAATTACTAAATAAAATATCAAATAAAGACACGGTATTATCTTAATCACGGAACTTTATTTTTTTTTTCAAAATAAGGTTTTTATTATATGCTTTTACGGCTCTAAAATGTTTACAAGAATTTTTGAAAATCGATAAATGCCTTAAAATGAATTTAAGCTTTAACGACATCGCACCTGAAAACGCTGCGTGACGACATCGTTTACGAGCAAAATATAATGAATGTCTATGTCGTTAGAGTTACGAAATAGTTAATGTTTACTATAAACTGACGTTAACAAGGTATGTTCCGGTTTCAGCGTTTGAAGGACACAATTATAATGTCAAATCTTTAAAACGAAACTTTATTAACTACATAAATAATGCATTTTCCAAGTTTTTAATCACCATAGTAAAACATCGTAACATGTATGTACTCACTTTAAAAGCCATGTTTTCCTAAATATCTGTGACTGGCGATGCCTGGTTCCCGGTGCACTGAATTCTGTGGCCAAATCCAAAACATATCATTTATATACCAGGCGCTATCTTAATTCGGATGACCCGTTAGTAATAATATTTACATAACTTTACCTATTGGATTGTTTTTATTAATTCTGAGAATATGCTGCTTTAAATTTATGTAAGGAAATAACAACAGACTAAATTAATTAGGCGGAAAATAGAGTAAAATAGAATTGGAATTCTTCGCAAATGTTACCTAGCATATCAAATATACTATATACCTATATAATAGTACAGCGTGTAAACGGCCCCTCGAAATACCCTAAAATTGATAAGTTGTCCGAAAAACTTTTTGACTTTCCAATCCTTATTGCCCGGGCGGCTGAACAATTTTGTATGAAAATGTCGAAAAAATTTTGAGTTCCCAGAATTGAGCCTACAGAGTAAGGAATGTCAATGTATAGCTCGTGCGAGCGACAATGAAATTTCTTGCCCTGTGATTGATCTCATAGATAAAGTTGTTCATATTGACGGTTACTACTTTAAGGGACGGTTGGAAAGGAAAGGAAATGGTTTTTTAAACAAGCCGGCAGGTTCAATAACTGATATGAACTGACAAGCCGGATCAATTGGGATTCATGGGGGTCATGAACTCTTGACCCATGCCTTGATTATGTATGAAAATCATAATAAAATTTAATTTTTGTTTATTTTTTTTAAGATCATTAATAAAAATACTTACTGAAATAAAATGATAGTGAAAAGTCCTCAACATATTGGGTAACGCCTTTATTGAGAACCTCAATGTGGGGCAAGCTTTATTTATGTAACTTGTTACTATATATGTACTATTTATTAATTTTTTCATGCTATAAAATGACTTGGCGAAAGTTTTTTCGGCCGGCTGCCTGCCTGACACCAATCCTCCTTGGATAGCTTCAGAACTGCAGTTCAAAAAACCGTAGTAACCGTACGTGTATAACTTTATGACTGATTGGTTTTATTAGCGTCGTCTACGTGAATTTATGGTAGTCGTTGGTTAATAATTGTTAATCTAATTACTTATATAGTGTTTATCTGTTAAATCGCTAACTGATCCAACTTTTACATACATACATATTATCACGTCGTTATTCCTTGCGGATACACGGATCCCAAGGTCTTATCAACCAATAGGCTACGTTTAGCTTGTTAGTGGGCGTTAAGTTGCAAAGCGGATGCAAAATAGTGATGGGTTGCTAGCCGCATCGCCTATTGACGTGATGCCTTAGCCCAATCCCTTGACCGGCTTTAACGGTCTGCGCGGAAAGAAAAGCAGCTGGTATATTCTATGTTTTTCTTTTCTCCCAAACCAGCATGGAAGAGATCCAACTTTTGACACCGCCTTTTTTTAACTCGAACCAAAAAGACTGTTGTTATAAGATTCACATGTTAGCCTGTCATTGTATGTCATAGATTTAAAAAAAAAATTTTCGTCACATGTTGTATGTATTCTTCTTCTTCTTCTGTTTTATATTATGGCTTCCACCGAAATTTCAGTGATTCTGCCAATGTCCAGTATAATGAGATACTAAGTGTCGGTGTTGTACGGTAAAGTTTTTCCAAGTAGCATCAAAGATGGCGTATGTTCTTTGACGCCTCGTGGCAGCTTGGGGCGGCAAATCTATACGAGTCCATTTATCAGTCCACTTTAACTATTTCACAAATTGTTCATGAGCACGAGCGTTTATAACACCAAACTACACCAATTTCATATTATAAAGTCCACTAAAATCAATTTGCAAAATTGTCTAAGGCAAACTTCAACTGTACCCCTTGACTTCCCACCACAAACTCAGTGTATGTATGAATGAGGGGTTTTCAAAGTGACATTTAAGAAAAAACAATGATAACTTTTTTCATCACTAGATGGCGTAAATGCAAGTCAAGTGTCAAATGAGGTCATAGTTAAAAAATAAAGTCACTAGGTATAAAATTTTGTCATCCATGGCACTGACACTTTTTATCAACGCCATCTTGCGAACTCATTTGTTTTTTAATTTCACTCTGAAAACTCCCTTTCATTTATTTTATGTTTAGGATGAAGATGTAGTCAAAAGCAAGTAATAAAATAAAATAAGTAAATATATATTTATTTACATTTTTATTCAAAAATTGTCTTTGTTTACTTATTTTTCTTCTCGTTGAGAGGTTTGCTTTTCTTGTAAAGAAATTTGCTCTTCTAGTAAACCAGTTTGCTCTGTTTGTGGGGAACTTGGCATTTGCATTGGAGCTTCTTGACCTTCAACAGGCATAGCTACATTATTTTCTTGACCTGATCCTTCCTCAATGCTTCCTTCAGAGTTTCCATTCTGACTACCTTGGCCATGAGAGTACCCGCTACATACACATCCATTCGGATACTGTCCCATCGGTCCAAAACCTCCAGGCCAGAAACCATTTTGTCCTTGACCGAATCCACTTTGCTCAGGCCAAAATCCTTGAGTTTGTCCATTCACTCCTTGCCAATTACCGCCCTGTCCTTGGCCAAATTCATGTTGGCCCTGCCAGAAATTACCCTGGCCGTGACCCTGTCCTTGTTGTCCTTGCCAGAAGCCACCTTGACCAAACATGCCTTTCTCGTTGAAACCAAATTGTCCATCTTTATATCCACCTTGAACATTAGCATAGCTTTCCTTACTAGAATCTGACTCAAATTTGTTCTTGGTATATTCTTGAGGCATAAATGCATTCTGATTCTGGCCAAAGCTGTTGAATTCATTTTGAGAAAAACCACCTTGGCTGTTTGGTTTGAAATTCCCCTGCATTGGTCTGTTAACAGCTTGAGCAGGCTGAAGACTGGCGTAGTTTTGTCCAAAACTACCTTGATTAGGTCCAAAGACTCCTTGATGTTGGCTTAAGCTTCCGTAGTTCTGACCAAAACTACCTTGGCTAGGTTCAAAGTTGAAGTGATTAGATTGTTGTTGTCCAAAACTAGCGTGATTTATTCCAGAACCATGATTTAGTCCTAAGTTTCCACCTTTGCTTCCAAAACTTCCCTGATTCTGTCCAGAATTACCATGGTTATATCCGAAGCTCCCTTGATTCTGTCCAAAACTGACGTGGTTCTGCAGGTTGCCACCAAGGTTAAGCCCAAAAGGTCCTTGGCTTTGTCCGAAGGTACCTTGGGATTGACCTAAATGGCCTTGATTCTGGTAAAAACCACTATGGCTTTGCTCGGAATTGCCTTGGTATTGTCCGAAACCTCCTTGATTTAGGCCGAAACCACCAGAGTTGTGTCCGGACCCGCCAAAGTTATTCGGTAAACTGCCATGGTTTTGACCGAAGCTTCCATAATTCTGACCAAAACTATTGGGATTGGGACTAATATTGTTACTCAAGCCTGTTGATGGGTACCCTGAAAAATAAAAAGGAATATTGTAGGCAGGCGTTGTAAGTACATTCTTAAAAATATACGACATAGTTATGTTTGTACTGTCATTTCAGTATATTTGATTTTTAAATATTTAACTATTTAGAAGGAACTTAAATGTTTTAAAATGCTTTTTGATTAAGACCAACATAATATGGATTCCGGCCGTAAATTAATGCTCGCGGAAAAAATGTATATCGTGCAAAATTCTCAGAAAACAGAAATTGTGGTGAAATGGTGAGCGTAAAATATAGAAGAGATCCGAATATATATTTTTTTTATTATCTACAATTTAGTTGTATATTATTAGATGAGCAATCATAAGGTAGTCAACGGAGTATACAAAGGTAGACAGAGCCGAAGGTTGTTACCATGGTCATATTTAGTAAAATAATGAGCTGAAACAATGGGGAATCAAAAATAGTAGCAGCGGTGGCTATCAAGTACACTTTACCGGAAGAAGCTGCCTGAACCGCCTGAACGTAGATCCATGCCTAAATTACGGTTTTATTAGACTCATCACAAGTCACCAATAAACAGCCATTGTTCTCACATACAAATACATCATGTATACCACAACATGTATACATACTATGACGTCGTTATCCCTTGCGGGTAGGGTTAAAGACGTGATAGTAGTAGGGGGTAAAAAAACAATCAAGCAATTTTTCTATTAAGTATCCTCTACCAATGATGACCGGTTGTCATCGGGACTAAACACCGAACATTGTTGTTTAACTTACTAAAAATGTTGAGTTTTCTATCCAACCCAGCAATATAAAGAGAATTATAGAATGTAACTTACCATGGCATGCCAGCGCTAGACCCAAAACTATATAGGTAATCTGAAAATAAAAATATTTTGACATACAAATTATAACAACAAGTTCTTTGAAAGAAAAATATAGGTACGAACGCCATGCCAAATAAATTATAGCTTATGTCACTCAGGAAGGTGTAAAGATTCTATTCTAACGATATCGTTCAAATCCTTTGCGGCATTTAGAAGATATTTATTGTTTAATAAAATATCTCACAGTTACACTCGTTTTTTCGCAGTCGTACTTATTAAAATCTAAAATGTTATTACAAGCTATTTTCTCATATACATATATATCATTAGACTTTAGAAAACAAAAAGAAGTGGATTTCAAAAAACATTAGTGATCTGGTATTCGTTTTAAACTTTATCTTGTTGCCGAATATTTCCTGACTAGGTACTTACTTTGCACGCCATCATTGTTATTTAGAACTAACACTGATACCATTTGCCATGTGTACAACGTATATATTTTGTACCACAACATACTTGCGTATCTTATCGATATTCCCCCAACATTATCGAGATGAGATGATGTGTGATTATAAAAGCGCATAAGTTATTCCGTTGACTCCTGTTGTGATTTTTTTTGTACATAATAATAAAATATAAGTTATAGTTCCTTGCGATTCAGTATTCTATCATCAAGTCTCGTTTAATGCGATAAACGCGATAAAGCCGTATTAAATAGTCATTTTGGCTGTGTCGTTCCCAGCAGAGTAGAATAGGACCACTCGAAGTCTTCCTGTAAACGTAAACGTAACGAAGGCAACTAAGGAAACACAAGCTAACGTTAAAACCTTTGGCCAGCGTGGAGATTGTAGGCCAAATCCTATAACTACTCTGGCTTCATTATGGCTAAGGCAGTACAGAAAGTGTCGTTCTCTTGCAGTGGGGACTAAAAAGCCTTGTCTGACATAACTTTTTAACTCCTATTGTCAGTAGTCCGAATTTTTTTTTCATACAATTTTATATCCTAATGAGCACTCTTCATATTATTTGTTAATACTGATGACTGTAATTCATAATCATCGTAATTCCTCAAATCACTATTCATACACTTTATTAATACTAATATTTGTTTTCACATATTTCTCAAATCTAAGTGTAATTTTTTATCAGGGTGCGAAAGCGACTTGTTCGGATACGTGACTTGGTAACAAAAGGTATGCTAGGTTATGGTTACACATAGACCATCATACGAGCGAGCGATGACCTGGGTGCAAAAGCGACTGATTTGCATACACGACTTGGTAACAGAAGGTAGGTTAGGTTATGGTTACACATTTGACGAGCTCCGTGGCGCAGCGGTTACCACGCCAGCCTGCGACACGGGGGTCCCGGGTTCGATCCCCGGTCAGGTCAAGATGGAAAACGATCTTTTCAGATTGACCTGGGTCTTGGATGTTTATCACATATCATCACATATATATGTATTTGTTATAAAATATAGTATCGTTGAGTTAGTATCCCATAACACAAGTCTTAGAACTTACTTTGGGGCTAGCTCAATCTGTGTGATTTGTCCGTATATATTTATTTATTTTATTTATATGAGCGAGCGACGACCGTGGTGCAAAAGCGACTGGTTTGGATACACAACTTGGTAATTGAAAGTAGGTTAGGTTATCGTTACAAATAGACCAAATAAATTATGAGTTGAAACATTTTTTAGTAACGACAGTATGAATACAAGAAATATGGAAAATGACTGTTATGAGTTCCGATATTAGTAATAAAAATTTATGAACAATAAAAATATGAAGAAAAAAATAATGAAGAGTGATTATTATGAACATAAATAGGTAGTAAAAAAAATAATAGGAATAAGATTTTTATGTGAGTCAATATGGACCCCTAAAAAAGACTTGATGATGATGAATAGTAATTTTATATACATGTGTAATAAACGCAAAACATTGAGATTTTTTAGGTTTTCAAATAAAATAAATATGTTCATATTAATAATTAATTCAATATGTTTGAAAAATCCTCTCGCATTATCATCCTCAGTGTCTAAAATTAAACTGCTTATACATGTTTCAACGAATTGTGACTTTATCGCATTTTGTAATATTAAAAAAATATTAAATGTAAATATTTTCAAAATTGTTGTGATATCAGAACAAAAATATTTTCCCTCCATACAAAAAAGATGTCCTAAATCCTCTCCTATTTTGTTTTTTTTTTGTTCTACGGGTCAAGTGATTCGTATGGCCTAAAGACTAATCATACCGTTTTTTTTGGCATGGCGCTAGCACTAATTAGACATAGCCGCTGAACAAAGTTCCCACATCACACGTACATAAGCTGTTCCGTACCCAAAGGGTAAAAACGGGACCATATTACTGAGACTTTGATATCCGACTGTCTGTCTGTCACCAGGATGTATTTCAAAAACCGTGATAGCTAGACATTTGAAATTTTCACAGATAATGTATTTCTGTTGCCGCTATAACAACAAATACTAAAGACATAATAAAATAGATATTTAAGAGTCCCTTACAACAAACGTGTTTCGTTCTGTTTGTGCTCGATAGTCTAACTAATGTAATATTAATAATGGTACGGAGTCCGACTCGCCCCTGGCCGATTTTTTAGGGAACGATTTGCACTCGCAAAAATATGTGGAATTGCAACTTTTATATTTCAAAGAGTTTTTGGGCTAAGACGGTATTTTTTCACTGGCGCGCATTTTTTTAGGAAGTCTTTCCATAACTTGCAAAAATCAGATACAAATATTAATAGGATTATACTAGGCAAACTAAAACAAATATACCATTTCTTATTAGATAAGTTATCTAGAGAAATATATACTTATTAGGCACACTTCAGATAAGCTCTTAACATCAAAAGAAAATGTTGGAAAATCCTGTTTATCAGAATTTTTCATTCACTAGTGCTATTTTTGATGTAGAGACAGTCGATCTCATAATTTTATACATTTTTCAGATAACTTGGAGTGGAATGCACTTACATGTACATAAAAGAGATTAGATTTCTAAATAATTAAAATGAATAGTTTTCTTGTTTTTTAAAAACTTTTATATTTGTTGTTTGTTTAATTTAATATATTACGTGGTCCATTTATGCATTTTATCAACAGAAAAAAGTTTTGTAGAAAATTACAAAGATGTCGTTGAGAAGATATTTGTAATGATATATACTTACTGAATAAAATGTATTGGTATCCAAAATTTCAATACACTCAACATTTTTCAGACATACTATGTAGAGAAAAGTGTCAGACATTCGTCTACGTAAAATCTAAATTGTATGGTATAAGTACAGAAAAAAAAGAAATAACTGTTTGTGCTAACAATTTATTACAATGTCAAAGCTTATGTAAAATTCGAAATAAAATCTATTTACATGACCAGTCCAAATCTACCGAGGCCTGCCGCTAACCATTTCTATGGAAGATGTCGAAATGGATGTAGAAATCTGGTTGTTTAGGGTTATAGGGAATCCAACACTGTGCTGATTTGTCGTCTACTTAGTGTTTGCCGAGTCCCCAGCCACCGCCGAGACCGTATCCGCCGTGACCGTATCCGCCGTATCCGCCGAGACCGTATCCGCCATAACCGCCAAGGCCATATCCGAGTCCACTAACTGCCACAGCTGGCCCCGCCGCCACTACTCCGCCATAACCACCACCGCCCAGCAAGAGAGCACCGTCAGCAGCCTGTCTGGCTACAGCGTCGGCGACAGCTTGTGCCTGGGCCGCGCTGGAGGCGACGGCAGCAGCCTGAGCTCTGGCGGCGTTGGCGATACGAGCGGCTTCCACGGCACGAGTGTTGGCAATAGCGATAGCCTGGACGCGGGCTGCGTTGGCCAAACGTTCAGCTTCTGCAGCACGAGCGAGCTCAAGACCGCTGGCGGCGGCGGCACGTCTCGCTGCTTCAGCCGCTCTTGCGTTTTCGTACGCGGCAGCTTGCGCCCTCTGTACGTTGGCGATGCGAGCGGCGTCAAGAGCCTGGGCGTTGTTGATGGCATGGGCCTGGCCGGCTCTGGCCGCGGCCTCGGTCACACGGGCTCCCTGGATGGCGGCGGCGGCTGAGTTGGCGATTTGAGCTGCCTGAACAGCTTGAGCGTTCTGGATAGCGCTGAGTTGAGCAGCTCCTACAGCTGCAGCGTTATTGATTCCAGCAGAACTGCCGATGGCCGGTCCAGCAAGCACTGCAGGGCCTGCTGCAATAACGCCGGGTCCTCCTGCGTAGACACCTTGGCCCACGAGTCCAGAGCCAACGAGGCCGTGGCCGCCGTAACCGTAACCCCCGCCGATCAGGCCGGGGGCGGCTACTCCTAATACGCCGGACTGTGCCGGCTTAGAATCCTTCTCGACGACAGCTGCGGACAAGTTTATGTATGTTAAATTAACTGGTTCAAATATACGTAAGTAATACTAAATAATAATAATAGGTCATTCTACGTAATACTTAATAGAGATGTCTTACCCTCTCCATGCACTTCATAGATGACGGCGAGGACAAAGAGGATCTGGAAGAAAGGCACATTGTTAAACCTTACCATCTTTAAAGTTTTATATTTTAACGTAATTTACTAAGGTTTATTATTGAAATAGCCACGTAATTTTGCAAAAAAAGGTTCTTTGTTTTTAAAATCTTAGCTTGTATTTACATCTATTTAATGTACGTATCTTATCAACTTACTAAGATTTTTTTTGCACATAGGTACACTTGGTATATATCTATATATTTTTAGTAATGTTGAAGTCACAAGGAATTAAGGGAATATCCGCAGTGATGAAATTTAGGCTTAAGTATTTTGTTTCTTTCGATTCAAAAGATAAAATATTTTTATACAACATTTATAAACACTTCTTACCGTTAAACGAGACATGGTTATTTTTGTTAGCTAGCTGAACACGACCAGATGGCACAGTTGGTGTAATTATGTTCCATTGCATCAAGCGCACGCACTTTTATACTGCACCGAAATTATTAACATCGAATTAACAATGCTAAACAGCGTTTGCCGCCCCATTTGAATATCATTAACTCCAGTAAAAACTGCTAGCTTTGTTTGTATTACAGATCCTGAAATCCTGAAATCCAATTAATCATTTGTAAATAATTGACAGAATTGTTGCATATCGTTTCTCGATCATGTGATGTTTCATCCATCATTATCAAAACAGAAATAGGTGTACAGAAACCCTCAAAAAGCGTAAATATATATGCATGGAGGTGGTCGTAAGGGTATGATGGAGTCAGAATGAAGTTAGGCCTCAGGAACTCCTTAACATTGGGTTTGTGCTCATTTGAATTATCAAAGAAAACACTTTTCAGTATGGATAAGCTAAAAAGAAAATGTTTATCACAAAAACAAATAATAAATATTTGCGGATTGTCCGGATTCGCTATTTACGGGTTGAAAATTTGTTACCCATTCTCCGGATAAAAATATTTTATTTAAATGTTAACTTTTAAGTTTGTGAAGAATCATAATAACCTCTATGCTATATTATGATAATATTATAAAATTTATTGAAATCTTTACTGAGAAATGATGATTTAAATTAAATTGTCATAGATATCAGTCAGAGACTAAATTTTGCCAGCTTTGCCACGTACCGAGATTTCTATCAATGGAATTCTTTATTTATTTTTTAATTGGGAGTATTAGACTATAAATTTACCTACTTTGTCTGATGTCATGAACGATATCCCATTCATTGATCTCTTGTAACTAAGTACTCTTTATCTGACTACAGATAATCTGACATACGAGGCTTAGCGATTGCTATCAGCTATCAGTGACTAAATCTTGACCTTCTTTACCTTTTTTTGACAGGTGAGTACTGAATGAATAACGCCCCTTCATTCATTCAATCATTTTTTGATTAATCGGGACCAACGATTAAAAAAAAAAAATTCATCGGGACATTTAGCGTCCCGATCAGGTACAAATCGGGACGCGTCCCCAGACCCCTAAAAATCAGGACGTCCCGCGCAAATCGAGACACCTGGTAACACTAATACTAACTCAACGATACTCCTGTATGTATTACAGATACATATAGATAAACTAGAGATAAACATCCAAGACCCAGGTCAATCTCGAAAAGGTTATTTTTATCTTGACATGACCAGGGATTGAACCTGGTACAATCCGTGTCGCAGACAGGCGTGATGACCGCTGCGCCACAGAGATCGACAAAATCAATGGCAGATCAATGGCCAAAGAGTCCACACGAGAGCAAAATCTACAGTGTATCGAAGGTAGACACCTTCGATACACTGTAGATTTTGCTAGATTTCACCAAGACCAAGTCCATACGAATGTTCCATAATATTTGAGATATGTGTTTATGTGCGTAAGAGATACATTATCAGTATTGCCAGTCGTGACCTGATCAGCTGATATCGTACACTGGGCGGCAGAAAATGTGGATCAAGTAACAAGTGCTCATTATACTCATCAAATAAGAATTTGAGCAAATGTGCCTAAATTTCTCTTAAATACTGAGTGATTATATTTTTAAATGGCGTGCAAAAGCCTCCGTACGCCTTACTCGAATAAATATTAGAGTTTTTTTTAGTTGGCAAACAAATATTCTACTAGATGGGCTCTGTCTATCCCGCACATGACAATATGTATGTAGGTAGATACGTATATTCTTCTATTACTACCTAAAATAAATAATATGTTACAAAGCATGGCTTTCTTTATCAAAAAAATAAAATAAGGGTCACAATTATTTCGTTTTATGATATGATGCCGTCTGGTTCCCGGCAGAGCACTCGTAGAATAAGACCACTCCAAGTGTTCCCGTGGATGTCTTAGAAGACGACTTACGAAACTTACGAAAAAGCTTATGAAACACAAGCTGTTTAAACCTTATAAACATCAAAGAAACCTCTCCAACCCGTCTGCCCAGCGTGGAGAGTGTAGGCCAAATCCTCTAACTGATCAGGCTAATATATGGCTCTTGTAGTACAGAGAGGGACGTGCTCTTGCAGTAGATACGAAAAAAGACCTGATGATGATGATAGTTAGCATTAATTTTAAATTAAACACAGAATTCGTTTGCAAAAGCTAGTGAGTAAAGATACGGACACAGTCAAGCTTAGGTATATTGGTTGGGTGTCTAGTAAATTTAAACAGTTTTCGGCTTTTTAAATTTAGCCTTTTGTTTTTAGTTTTGATAAAGCAACCCTGCCTTACTTTTTATTAAATTTCCTGTTATTCTAAGACTAAGGAATTAGACTGTCCTTTTGACCTTAATATACGGCTAAATTGGTAGGTAGGTCTGACCAGCTGCTTCGTTTTAAGAGGGCTATGGACGCGCATGTCTGCATACAAACGGACAAAGGGAATTGAGGTAACATTTGATATTTTTTTTGTAAAATTAAGCGTTCAATCAATTAATTTTAATCTAGGCTCCGAATATGATTTTGTCCCATTCGGTGTCGAGACCCTTGTCCGTGGGGTCCTAGCGCTACAAGTCTTTTTAAGGAAATAGCAAAAAGGTTAGTCGACGTCACAGGAGACCGAAGAGCAAGCAGCTACCTCAGACAAAAATTAGTCTTGCTATTCAAAGGGGGAACACTGCCAGTATCTTCGGAACCTTGCCTAAAGAGACTCCTTTTAATAATATATTTTAGGTATTGTATCATATTTTTTTAAGGTTTTTAGTTTTAGTTTAAATTTTCATAATTATTTAATATGTTAATAAGTAGTTTATATTATTCTGATATCTATGTTTATTCTAGTTAAATTAATATTAATCTCATTACAATCTACGTACGTTCCAATAGGTTTACAGTTTAGTTAAAATATCAATGGTTTGAGAATATTAAGCATTTCAAAATTTGTATAGAAATGTTGAGAGCCTTATAATTCTTAAACCATTGATCATGTTACCAAGCTGTGTAGGAACGTACGTAGATTATAATAAGAAAAATTGATTGAAAAATTATTAAATATTACCATAATTCTCTTTGTCCGTTTGTATGGAGAAATGCGCGTTGGGCCCTCTTAGGATCTGGCAATCGTATCCGTAACCCAGCATGTTAGTTTGTATAGTGAACTAGTATGTATATTTTGCGATTAACTGTATTATTACGACATATTTGAGAGATTACTCGGACTGAGATAAGTTCCGTCGATATGTTGTCTTTTTTAAAGCCTTCACCTCGCAGTGACGAGTGCAATGCCCTTTAGAATATGTATTTTTTGTACCTAATATGTACCATGTACACTTGTACAGTACCTATGTCATAGGAATGTATAAAATTTGTAAACAAGATCAGACAAAAAATAAAGCATAGCTGACATAGCTTAACGACTGCCATCAACGATGACAGCCGGGACCAACGGCTTAACGTGCCTTCCGAAGCACGGAGGAGCTCGAGATATTTTTATACCACTTGCGGTCACCCATCCAAGTAGGGACTGCACCAGGGGTTGCTTAACATACGTAAGCGCTCATAGAGGTCACACCCACTGGACCACCGGGCTCCTCACGCTTTTATTGTGAGCTTGTTTCAGTTCGTGAGCATTGAAAAATTCAACTAAGTACACATTTATTTTCCTTGAGGACACAATCAATCTTTGATCTTCACACTAAAATAAAAAAAAATCCATTGTATTTTTAGTACACGAGCTGCGTAGGGCAGCGGTCAACATGCCTGCGACATGGATGGTTCCGGGTTCGATCCCCGGTCAGGCCAAGATAAAAAATGTTCTTTTTCAGATTGACGGGTCTTGGATGTTTATCTGTCTATATACAGGCTGATTTTGAATCTATGAACTCAGGATTAATAGAATACAGAACTGCCTCTGTGGTCCAGTGGATAAGGCGTTTGCTTTACTGACCCGGGGGTCGTGGGTTCGATTCCCACGGGAAGCATACTTTGATAAGTTGTTTCCAGTTTGGTTAGGACATTGCAGGCATGAATCACCTGATTGTCTGATAAGAAAGATGATTCCGTGCTTCGGAAGGCACGTTAAGCCGTTGGTCCCGGCTGCCATCTGGTAGTCGTTAAAGGAACCACGTCAGAGGCCGAGAGGCGGTTCCAAAGAACTCTGACATCAGGGTGTGCATGGTCGACTGACCGTGTCACCTACTCGAAATGATGATGATGAATACAGAATTGTAAGATAATAGTACATTATGGTACAAGTGTGTAACATTGGTGATTACCGCCGAGGCGCCATTGAGACCTGAGCCGCAGGCGAGGGTCTTAAGAGAGCCAAGGACGGTAATCATCAATACACACGTGTATCATACGACGTTTTTCAACACACTTGTGAATAAAATAACAATAAAAACTCATTTTATTTAGTAGATAAAAAGTTTATTTAGAGAAACAATTAGTAAATGTGCAGTTAGTAAAATTATAATTAACTGTTTTTGATGGCATAGCGGTCTCATCAGATAGATTATTTATTGAAATACTTTCATGTTCTATTGTAATTTGAGATGGCTCATTATTCGTGTAGGTAGGTGAAATCCAATCATTGGATGTACTTGGTGTTTCGTCAGTAGGAAGCGCCTCAGAATCAAGTTTAATTCTTTTTGTGATTTTTGCACAAATTTCCTTCTTGTTTTGTATGGAATCTTCTACGTATGATTCTGCTACATTGCTAGATCGCCACCCACCATGACGCTTCAAAGTCATTATATCAGCTCCTGAATTAGCCAGCAATGTAGCTGAAGTTCTTCTGAAACTATGTCCAGTGTAGCTCTCAGCATCTGCTAAACCTAAAAACTTTGCGATTTCTTTAGGCATAGAACCAAATTTGTTTATACCTATAGGCTGACAGGTACATTTACCATTCTGGTAATTTAGAAAGAAACGGTCAGTTTTTGCTTTTGGTGACCGCAAACTTTCATACTTCTTAACAATTTCATAGAATGGACCGTGTATGGTGAATGACCTCGGTTTTTTATTTTTCGTGATAGGTATCTTCACTAAAAGCATCTGTCCATGGTTTTCTATGTTTTTACGGTTATATTTGTTAATTCTTGTATCCTACAGGCACCAGTTACACCAAATATTAAAGCAACCTGAAAAAAAAAGAAACAATAATTATTAAGTTCAACATACAACACAGGCTGAAGACGCGTAGATATTTAAAATTAATTTAACTAACCTTAGTAGCCAGATATTGGTTATCTGGAGCATCTTTTATAAATTTTTCTATATCGTCAGACGATAAAACCTTTGATTTCTTGCTTCTAAATCCATCGGATAGTCTCTTTAGATAAGCTGACAAATTAGAGTATGTTTTTAAGTCCACTCCATTCTTTGTTCGGACTGTACTTTTTAACATTGAGTATAAACACCACAAAGAGCTAGGTTTGTACTTAGAAGATAATTCTTTAAAGTACGCCATGAACACATTTTCTGAAAAAGACTGCGTATTCTTGCTGTTTTGCCATTTTATGAAATTTTGGTACGCTAATAGATATTTTTCCTTGGAGTTTTCAGGTAGTAAACTTTCCATAACGTTAAGGGCTTCACATCTTATATCGGGCGGTGTACAACATAAATAATTTTCTTCGTAACTAGTACTTGTAGACATTTTAATCAATAAATAACTATAATTTCAATAGTGAAAACGAGTTGTAAAAAATGTTTCGCTATGGCGGGAAAAATTAAACAGTTTTCCTATGCGCGCGCATTGCGATCGGCCACAGACTAAAGGGATGAGATTTTTTTTTTATTTTCCGCGCAAAGTATTTGCTCCTATTCTGCCACGTACAAAATGGGGAATTTAAAGTTTTCTTTTATTACAGAGAAAACAAAAGTTATATTTGAGTGAAAGTTTTATTTATTAAACACGTACGAGTTAAAATTATCTATTTAAATAAGAAGTTGCTTGAAATGAGCAAGCAATAGGAACATTAATTTATTTGTTCTATTGAACACGATCTTTTTTTAATAAAAACTTTTTTAAGAACAAAGCAACTCAACCAATAAAATAAAAAAAAAAATCTATAACTCACTAGTGAGTTATAGCAATGAAAAAGTCACAGTTTGATTATGGGTGTCATTCTGTGCCTAATTGCAGTGACCATAGAGCCACTTTATGAGCAAGTGTGTTGAAAATAAAGATTAAGTACTTTAAAGAATACCACTGGTATTACTTTGAATTTTTAATTATTTTCCATTCCGAACAAATACCACTCGTATTTTTTTTTAATTTTATGTCCGAATTAAATTATAGATAGATAGGGATACATTTCATGTATGATAGAATGGTATAAGGGTAGTGAGTTTTATTTTTATGTCTGACATAACCCGTGTTTCACAGCTTAGTGATATCGCAAATGTCTAGGGTCCCGCGTTCGCTATCTGGTCAGGCAATGATTAAATAAAAATTATCTTCTTCAGATTGATATTGTTAAGGTCTTAAATGTGTACTCTAATAATATATGTATCTATTATAAAATATTGTATATACTCGTAGTTGAGTTAGTATCCCAAAATACAACTTCACAACTTACTTTGGAGCTCGTTCAATAAAGAATATGGGAAAAAATCACGCGGACAAGGATTAGTACCTAGTATTTTTAGTAAGGTACTGAAGCCAAATAAGGCCTGAAATATAATAAAGTGTAAACGTCTTGGTTAATAAAAAGAACATACAAAATGATAATGAAAAGCTGACACCACTTCACTACATATGTATAAATTACATATTAATTAAAGTTAATAAGGCTCATGTGCAACGCGCAATAAAGCCTATTCCATTGACAGAAACCGATTTTGCTGAAAATTTTTAAGTAAACAACGATGAAAGATTTCAGTTTAAATACAATTAGTAAATAATTTCTAATGGTTTGACACTTTTTCGACAACACGAAAATGGATAGAGCTTAAATAAAGTATCCGAGCCGGTGAAAATGGAGAGGTGGAAGTAGTATTGGGCAGATACTGATTTATATAAACTGCCTCCGTGGTCCAGTGGTTAAGGCGTTCGCCTTATTGACCCGGAGGTCGTGGGTTCGATTCCCACGGAAAGCATACTTTGTTAAGTTGTTTCCAGTTTGGTTAGGACATTGCAGGCATGAATCACCTGATTGTCTGATAAGAAAGATGATTCCGTGCTTCGGAAGGCACGTTAAGCCGGTGGTCCCGGCTGCCATCTGGTAGTCGTTAAAGGAACCACGTCAGAGGCCGAGAGGCGGTTCCGCAGAACTCTGACACTAGGGTGTGCATGGTCGACTGACCGTGTCACCTACACGAAATGATGACTGATTTATATCATATGATAAAAAAATATTAAAATTTATAAATACATTATTTTAAAAATAATATTTAATGACAACTCACTTAAAACGCGTTTGAAGTATTTGACACCTACCCGCCGAAAAAAACGGTATAAGAAGGTTTTTTCTTATGTTTTATATCCATAAATAAATGATTTTTCTAATCAACTAGTTTTGTTCCCTATTTATTTCTTACAATATTTTTCGTTTTTGCATTGAACAATAGATTTTTATTAATTTATGAATGGTCCCACAGTCTCCGGATGCAAAATATTTTTTTTGGACCCGGCCCCTTTGACTGTCCTTTTTCTTTATACATATTTAAAAAAGTTATTGCGCTTTCTTTAATCAATGAAGGTTTTTACCTATAGGCAACTGAAACTGTATTTAATCATTTTCATCCTCAATTCAAATCATTTCCGACCATAATCATTAACTGTGACATACGGAAACATAAGACTTCTTCGATGTAGATTTCCGTCGCTCCTTAAACTACTTAAATAGGATATTGATAATGATTTTCCTCCGACCCTTTAGCCCTTTATAAATCTAGCTCATTGGAAGTTTGCACAATCGAAAATATGGTTGCGAATGAATACAAACATGCTATGTAAACTTTTTTATATTAATCAAAATTGTTACCGACGTATAATACGGTAGTTGCCTAATGTTAAGATTATATAAAATTTGTTTCTAATGAGACTAATTTCTATCTAAAAACACTATAAAGAACACTTTTAATTTGATATCGATTCGTTAAGTGATCTTAAAGCTTCTATACAAGCTTGTGACGTCACAAATATGTAGGCATTTCAGCGGCGCGTTTTCATGTCTAAAAATTTACGTCTAAAAACATGTGTCTTTAAAACTTTTATAACTGAAAGAGTTTTTTTGTTTAGAAATGTATTTCTGTCACTATTGTGTTTATTTTTGGCAGGTCTTTACATAGCAACATGAAAAAAATTTTAGTCAACATGCCCATTAGTCCAAAAAAAGGAAAATTCGAAGATGGCTTACTGAATAGGCTGAAACTATCAGCATGGATGCAGGCCGCTTCCATCCGGTCGAATTAGAAATCCTTGAGAGGGGATTTCCAATACGACCTCTGTCCAGCTGCGGACTTCTACGGCTGTGATGATGATGATGTAAATTTTAAAATATGTTGCCCTCTGTCTTACAACATTTTTACGCTGGGAAAAAAGCGGATTTGACGTGGTCAAGTGGTCGAAGCGCTGAGCTTCTGAAAGTCGTGGGTCGAGTCTCACCTGACTAACGCCGTTCGATTGTATCTACTTTTGAGTTTGTGTATGGTTTTGCTTTGATGTTGCATATCCAACGTCACCCGTATTTGGCGAAGTGAAACACCGTAAATAAATTTAAAAGAAGTCTATACTCATAAGTTAAATAATAAATAAAATAAATAAATAAATAAATAAATAAATATATACGGACAAATCACACAGATTGAGCTAGCCCCAAAGTAAGTTCTTATGAAAGACTTGTGTTATGGGATACTAACTCAACGATAGAATATTTTATAACAAATACATATATAGATAAACATCCAAGACCCAGGTCAATCTGAAAAAGATCGTTTTCCATCTTGACCTGACCGGGAATCGAACCCGGGACCATCCGTGTCACAGGCCGGCGTGTTGACCGCTGCGCCACGGAGCTCGACAATAAAATAATGGGTGTGATATGGATGACAATTCATTATTTTTGTAAAAAACATACCGACGAATTGAGAACCTCCTCCTTTTTTGAAGTCGGTTAAAAATTAGGAATGCTGTGAGGGTTTTCACAACACACATACACACCGACTAAAGATTAAAGCAAATTGTTAGACCCGGCCCCGGCTAAGGTACGAGTATTTCTGCAGGCTGCATATATAATCTTTATACTACAGCATGTAAATTGACCGTCAACATTCCCTAAGGGGTCATTCGGACCGTCAATATGAACAACTTTTTCTATAGGATCAACTCGAAAAAAAATTCGGCATTTTTATAAAAATGTATTTAGCCGCCCCGGGCAATTAGTATGGGAATGTCAATAAAAATCGGGCTTCCTGCATTGGTCCCATAGGAAAAGTTGTTCATATTGCGGTCTGAGTCACATCTTTATTAACCCTCTGGATAATACTGAACCTAAGTATAATTTACTAATTTTTTCGTATTCCAGTAACTTCTTGCAATAGCCAATCAGTGTCAATGAGGGATAACTAGTCATTATTTCTTGGAAGGACTTTTCATGCGTGTAATTATGATCATTAGCATAAGTATAAGAAAGAGTAATAAGTTGGAGCCATCAACCAGCAATTAGCATTTAAGAGTAGCGTTGTTTTTATGTATACCTTTAAGTATACCTATACAATGACAATGTGTTTGTGGTACTGAACTAGCAAATTTCTAATTCAATTCCTTATATGAAAAAAAAAAAAAAACTTTTGTTCAGTGAACAAGCATGAAAAAAATATCAGCTGCTCCATACATTTTGGATCAGTAGATATTCAATTTACAATGGAAAAGCTCATATTTTATCGATTTTAGACTAGGTCACGCAATGCTGCGAGGCTTCTGGGCACACTACCAAGGGGAAAGAGCAGTCAAGCCTGTTTTATTTGTAAATACCTTACTTAATTACTAAAATTAAGGACTAAAAGTATTTTATGATTTAAAAAAAAAATGAAAAATTTCAATGAGCCTTTAGATGTTTTAAATCGATAAATAAAAATTAAGTTCTAGTTTAATTTTAAGATCATGCAAACCTGCCGAGTTCATAATATTTTGTGTTCGATTTTGTTCGATTCTTCAAGGTATTGTAGTTACCAATATCGTCGATTCATCGCAATTAATAGTTGAAGCTTGGATGGGTCGCAATAGTTTTATGAAGCACATTAACATAATCATGAATTGACAAGTTGTTTCTATGCAATTAAGTTACCCGACTGCTTTGAAAAGTCAAGTTGGCATTACGTGTTCAGATCTGGAAAAAAACTGCAGGGCGCCTGACCTGACGATGCGTGCCATTGCTATTCGCTGTTGGGCAATCGGAGAACTAATTGAGCAGCCGTATTCATCAGTTGCTAATGCAATTTAGATTTGTCGGTTTTTGGCAAAACATTTTCATCATCTAATTAATTATTGTTAAATATTTCCGACTTTATAACATTGAATTAAAAAAGTGTTATATATTGCACTAAACAATTAGCTTGAAAAGTAGGAATATCAAACAATAGCAATTTTCCCACGACTTCGTCAGCGTATATTATAGCCTATGTCACCTGCAGATAAATTAGCTTTCTATAGGTGAAAGAATTTTGAAAACTGGTCCAGTAGTTTCGGAGCCTATTCAAAGCAAACAAACGATCAAATCTTTTCCCTTTATTATATTTTCTCAAACATGCTTGGAAATGTTCATATTATTTTGACAACCTTGTTTGGGATAAATCGATATTGCTGTACTGGCCAATACACGCCAGCAAAGTATGTATGAAAATCCATATTATCTGTCATGTTTTAGCGGCCGGCAAAGTTATATGAAAACTCATATCTGTCGTGTTATTTAAAAATGGAACGTCGCGTTTGCTGCGAAATAATTCAAATATTGAGGTTACAAATTCGAATTTCAAATTTGACCTAACTAGTAAGAAAAAAAAAATTTTAAAAATACAAGATTTTGGCGCGACATTTTCTACATATTGTTTTGAATGAACATTTTATGAATATGAATTAACATACATATTTACACATCAATATTTAATGCTGTCTAGGATAAAAGAAAAATCATAGAATATACCAGCTGCTTCTCTTCCCGTACAGTCAATAAAAGCAGGCCGAGGGAAGGGGCGAATACCTTAGAAATATGTCTATAGATGATGCGGCTAGCAACCCATCATTATTTTAATTGTACTTTCTACATAAAAGTAACCCACTAATACGCTAAACGTGGCTTTTGGGGTCCGTCTGAGCTGTAAAGGTAAACACGTGACAATATGTATCTGTCTGTTTGTCTATATACTATTTTTTTTTATTTCCGTGCAATGTTTGAGAAAAGTACTATACAAGCTTTGGCCGCAATGAGGCATTGATGGACTTACGTATGTGTGCCTCGGCTCCGCCTCGGCCCACATTCACACGTTCGTCCATCAATGCCTCTATTGCCGGCCGCTGAAGTAATGTACTATAGCTTAAATGAAACGGGACAAGAATTTTATTTGTAGTAACAATTATATTTTTTGCTCTTTGTTACTTATCTACCTAGTACTAGGTAAGTGTCTATTTGCATATTGTATATAAGCTTGAGGAAATGTATGCTTTAATTAAATAGTGAAAAGTTTATCAGTGAGTATAAAATATCTTTACCTTTTCTTTTTCTTAATTTATTGCTTTTCAGAAATTCACCACATGCGGTTCCTACCACAGCTTTTATCTTTCAGGCATCAAAAAACTGCGAAACGGATACAGGCGCTAGCCGTGAATACGAACTAAACAGACAAACTGACAAGCATTTAACATATCATAATCGTCTATCAGCTAAGTAAACATTAAATCATCTAATGAAGCGAGACGTCGTTGAATAACAACGCGTTTGCCGCCGGCCCCGTGACGCCTTCAGTAAACAGACTGAATTGACATTTACAAATAGATTGCAGTTTAAGTTATAGCTGTTTTTACCTGATTGACCAGAATATATAAGTCTGTTTCATTATTGCATTGTTGACGAGCTCCGGTGGCGCAGCGGTCAACACTCCAGTCTGCGACACGGGGGTCCTGGCCCAGGACCCCCGTGTCTTGACCTGACCGGGGATCGAACCCAGGACTCCTGGGTTCGATCCCCGGTCAGGTCAAGATAAAAAATGATCTTTTTCAGATTGATCTGGGTCTTGGATTCTGTTTATCTATATATGTATTTGTTATAAAGTATAGTATCGTTGAGTTAGTATCCCATAACACAAGTCTTACTTAAGAACTTACTTTGGGGCCAGCTCAATCAGTGTTTGATGTATAAACTCCAGCATCTTGTAACGGGATATTAGATTTGACAGGTCTTAAAAGTTGGCTGATGTAAGCAATGTTTTTAAGAAGAATCCGTAATATTTTGTTTATTGAAGCATGTTTAGGTATTCGGGATTGTGTCCAATAAAGCGTAGGTATTATTGAAACATTGTGAGCATTGGTAAAAACTAATGCCGTTGCATCATGTAGGATGCGAGGCAGGGCCGGCTGTTTAGGATGTTCCTAATTTCCATTTGCATGTTTATTCCGATCTGAAACTGTTTCCCAATAAATATACTTGATTATATAAACAATCACAATATTGACATAGTTCTTGACTTTTATTCTTCTCATGCTGTTTTTTTTGTTTTGCCCTTGATTTATTTTTGCTGTTTCTAACAAATAGGTTATCTGTTTAGCAAATGTACATCTTTTTATAGAGACCTCTAGTTTGACATTTTAAGGGGTAAACTTCGATAAGTATGGATCGAATAGGGTAAATAAAAATTTATTATAATAATTAATTTATTAAATTTTAAATACTAATTTAACTAAAAATTACTTCTTCTTGACTATTTTCTCAATGATTGGAACGGGATAGAATTTGGGCGCCGATACGATCCTGCAAAGAAAAGAACGTGTTATATAATCGTAAGATTATTTTTTTTTATAATTTTTACAAAAAACTTCGTTTTTTCAATGTCAAATGCCTGAAAAATCTGACACCAGTGTAGGCCACTTACACACACACAAGAAACAAGCAAACACAAAAAACTTCAACAAGTTCTATGTAATAACTAGTGTAGTGATGTACAAAATTGATTTATTGATTAATCATAGGTATGCATCCATAAATTATGCAGGCGTGGTCCAAACTCCAAACACGCAAAGTTTGTTATTTGCATAGCAACGTTACTGAATTAGGATCTCATGACGAACTAGGGTATTTTAAAGGGGTTAAGGATTGCTTAGCCATATATGGTGTGATATGAAACATGTTAATAATGATCCTAATTTACTCTATTAGTTCAATCAGTCCCAACAAGTTTAATTAACGGAAAATTTTGTTATATTTATGCAACTGTTTACCCATTACACTGTGTTTTTGAACCTAGGAGCTACATATATTGAAACCTTGCCGAATCCCTAATGGATTACAGAATTGCAAGAAAGAAGGTAAAAGACGAAAAAAAATTAGGCCTCCCATATAAAATTACACTCAGCTGGGCGAATTCCAATTTTTATTTCCGCTTTGTACCTTTTTGCGTTTTGATATTTTTTCTCTTACATTCTAATAATTATGTTTTCCACTAGGGATTCTGATTCCGAGATTTTAATACAGATCTAAGATTCAAAATCACACTGTATTTGGAGACTTTATCAAATAGTCTATTGATATTATTAATAACAATAGATCCCAGATTTGACCCGTGGGGTCTCCACAAGATAAGATGTTACATATTTGTTCGTCTTATTCAGAAAATTGAATTTTCATCTTACTATTTATTATTGTTAAACATTTTTATTAGTTCTGAATTTTCATAAAAAAAATAATAATAAATGAGTTGAAATCGTAAGCGAGAAACACTTCGTTTACGATTTCAACTCAAATTACAATACTTGTAATTAGGTAGTAGAAATACGTAGAAAAGATTGAGTGATTGAGATTCTTCAAGGTATTGTAGTTACCAATATCGTCGATTCATCGCAATTAATAGTTGAAGCTTGGATGGGTCGCAATAGTTTTATGAAGCACATTAACATAATCATGAATTGACAAGTTGTTTCTATGCAATTAAGTTACCCGACTGCTTTGAAAAGTCAAGTTGGCATTACGTGTTCAGATCTGGAAAAAAACTGCAGGGCGCCTGACCTGACGATGCGTGCCATTGCTATTCGCTGTTGGGCAATCGGAGAACTAATTGAGCAGCCGTATTCATCAGTTGCTAATGCAATTTAGATTTGTCGGTTTTTGGCAAAACATTTTCATCATCTAATTAATTATTGTTAAATATTTCCGACTTTATAACATTGAATTAAAAAAGTGTTATATATTGCACTAAACAATTAGCTTGAAAAGTAGGAATATCAAACAATAGCAATTTTCCCACGACTTCGTCAGCGTATATTATAGCCTATGTCACCTGCAGATAAATTAGCTTTCTATAGGTGAAAGAATTTTGAAAACTGGTCCAGTAGTTTCGGAGCCTATTCAAAGCAAACAAACGATCAAATCTTTTCCCTTTATTATATTTTCTCAAACATGCTTGGAAATGTTCATATTATTTTGACAACCTTGTTTGGGATAAATCGATATTGCTGTACTGGCCAATACACGCCAGCAAAGTATGTATGAAAATCCATATTATCTGTCATGTTTTAGCGGCCGGCAAAGTTATATGAAAACTCATATCTGTCGTGTTATTTAAAAATGGAACGTCGCGTTTGCTGCGAAATAATTCAAATATTGAGGTTACAAATTCGAATTTCAAATTTGACCTAACTAGTAAGAAAAAAAAAATTTTAAAAATACAAGATTTTGGCGCGACATTTTCTACATATTGTTTTGAATGAACATTTTATGAATATGAATTAACATACATATTTACACATCAATATTTAATGCTGTCTAGGATAAAAGAAAAATCATAGAATATACCAGCTGCTTCTCTTCCCGTACAGTCAATAAAAGCAGGCCGAGGGAAGGGGCGAATACCTTAGAAATATGTCTATAGATGATGCGGCTAGCAACCCATCATTATTTTAATTGTACTTTCTACATAAAAGTAACCCACTAATACGCTAAACGTGGCTTTTGGGGTCCGTCTGAGCTGTAAAGGTAAACACGTGACAATATGTATCTGTCTGTTTGTCTATATACTATTTTTTTTTATTTCCGTGCAATGTTTGAGAAAAGTACTATACAAGCTTTGGCCGCAATGAGGCATTGATGGACTTACGTATGTGTGCCTCGGCTCCGCCTCGGCCCACATTCACACGTTCGTCCATCAATGCCTCTATTGCCGGCCGCTGAAGTAATGTACTATAGCTTAAATGAAACGGGACAAGAATTTTATTTGTAGTAACAATTATATTTTTTGCTCTTTGTTACTTATCTACCTAGTACTAGGTAAGTGTCTATTTGCATATTGTATATAAGCTTGAGGAAATGTATGCTTTAATTAAATAGTGAAAAGTTTATCAGTGAGTATAAAATATCTTTACCTTTTCTTTTTCTTAATTTATTGCTTTTCAGAAATTCACCACATGCGGTTCCTACCACAGCTTTTATCTTTCAGGCATCAAAAAACTGCGAAACGGATACAGGCGCTAGCCGTGAATACGAACTAAACAGACAAACTGACAAGCATTTAACATATCATAATCGTCTATCAGCTAAGTAAACATTAAATCATCTAATGAAGCGAGACGTCGTTGAATAACAACGCGTTTGCCGCCGGCCCCGTGACGCCTTCAGTAAACAGACTGAATTGACATTTACAAATAGATTGCAGTTTAAGTTATAGCTGTTTTTACCTGATTGACCAGAATATATAAGTCTGTTTCATTATTGCATTGTTGACGAGCTCCGGTGGCGCAGCGGTCAACACTCCAGTCTGCGACACGGGGGTCCTGGCCCAGGACCCCCGTGTCTTGACCTGACCGGGGATCGAACCCAGGACTCCTGGGTTCGATCCCCGGTCAGGTCAAGATAAAAAATGATCTTTTTCAGATTGATCTGGGTCTTGGATTCTGTTTATCTATATATGTATTTGTTATAAAGTATAGTATCGTTGAGTTAGTATCCCATAACACAAGTCTTACTTAAGAACTTACTTTGGGGCCAGCTCAATCAGTGTTTGATGTATAAACTCCAGCATCTTGTAACGGGATATTAGATTTGACAGGTCTTAAAAGTTGGCTGATGTAAGCAATGTTTTTAAGAAGAATCCGTAATATTTTGTTTATTGAAGCATGTTTAGGTATTCGGGATTGTGTCCAATAAAGCGTAGGTATTATTGAAACATTGTGAGCATTGGTAAAAACTAATGCCGTTGCATCATGTAGGATGCGAGGCAGGGCCGGCTGTTTAGGATGTTCCTAATTTCCATTTGCATGTTTATTCCGATCTGAAACTGTTTCCCAATAAATATACTTGATTATATAAACAATCACAATATTGACATAGTTCTTGACTTTTATTCTTCTCATGCTGTTTTTTTTGTTTTGCCCTTGATTTATTTTTGCTGTTTCTAACAAATAGGTTATCTGTTTAGCAAATGTACATCTTTTTATAGAGACCTCTAGTTTGACATTTTAAGGGGTAAACTTCGATAAGTATGGATCGAATAGGGTAAATAAAAATTTATTATAATAATTAATTTATTAAATTTTAAATACTAATTTAACTAAAAATTACTTCTTCTTGACTATTTTCTCAATGATTGGAACGGGATAGAATTTGGGCGCCGATACGATCCTGCAAAGAAAAGAACGTGTTATATAATCGTAAGATTATTTTTTTTTATAATTTTTACAAAAAACTTCGTTTTTTCAATGTCAAATGCCTGAAAAATCTGACACCAGTGTAGGCCACTTACACACACACAAGAAACAAGCAAACACAAAAAACTTCAACAAGTTCTATGTAATAACTAGTGTAGTGATGTACAAAATTGATTTATTGATTAATCATAGGTATGCATCCATAAATTATGCAGGCGTGGTCCAAACTCCAAACACGCAAAGTTTGTTATTTGCATAGCAACGTTACTGAATTAGGATCTCATGACGAACTAGGGTATTTTAAAGGGGTTAAGGATTGCTTAGCCATATATGGTGTGATATGAAACATGTTAATAATGATCCTAATTTACTCTATTAGTTCAATCAGTCCCAACAAGTTTAATTAACGGAAAATTTTGTTATATTTATGCAACTGTTTACCCATTACACTGTGTTTTTGAACCTAGGAGCTACATATATTGAAACCTTGCCGAATCCCTAATGGATTACAGAATTGCAAGAAAGAAGGTAAAAGACGAAAAAAAATTAGGCCTCCCATATAAAATTACACTCAGCTGGGCGAATTCCAATTTTTATTTCCGCTTTGTACCTTTTTGCGTTTTGATATTTTTTCTCTTACATTCTAATAATTATGTTTTCCACTAGGGATTCTGATTCCGAGATTTTAATACAGATCTAAGATTCAAAATCACACTGTATTTGGAGACTTTATCAAATAGTCTATTGATATTATTAATAACAATAGATCCCAGATTTGACCCGTGGGGTCTCCACAAGATAAGATGTTACATATTTGTTCGTCTTATTCAGAAAATTGAATTTTCATCTTACTATTTATTATTGTTAAACATTTTTATTAGTTCTGAATTTTCATAAAAAAAATAATAATAAATGAGTTGAAATCGTAAGCGAGAAACACTTCGTTTACGATTTCAACTCAAATTACAATACTTGTAATTAGGTAGTAGAAATACGTAGAAAAGATTATGTACGGTAGGTATGGTACCAACTTGTAAATTATAGGGTGTGGTAGATAGACAAGAACACCTAATAGTGACAATCAGAATAAGACACGGACACAGACGGATGGACAGCAGATGCTTAATAACAGCGTTCCATTTTAACCTTCTGGTTAAATTTGAGAGAATATTGAGACGCCTAAAATTTTAATAATATAGAATAGAGAAGAAACACTCGTTAAACTTCAGGGTGTGGTGGGTTTATACATATTTCTATGAGTTTCGAATTGTCTATTTAAAATAGGGATAGGTAGAGAAGAATACTCACTGGTAAACTACAGGTTGTGCTGGTTTGACGATGGTCTTGCTGGGTAGCAGGGAGGCGAGCAACTCGCCCACAGCCGTAGTCTTGTTGATTACGGCGTCCTTGGTGGCCGTGAGCAGTCCGTTCAGCTTCTCGCCGATGTTGGAGAGGCTAGGAGGGCTGATCACCACTGAGGGTTGAGCAACCTGTAGAGCATAATGTCAATACATACATAAAGGAATCCGTTTAGAATAGTAAACTTTTCATAGGTGGGGTAGGCTATTGCTGATGTCAATGAGATCTCTCATGACATCAGCAATGTATAAAGTTTAAAACTAGCGATATCTACTATTGTGTCTATTCTTAGGATTTTGTAGCCGAAAGGCGAAAAATGAAACTGTATTCGTCGTGTCTGTCTGTCTGTATGTCACACGACACAGCCATTTTAATACATACCCGCTTTACGAATTTTCGTAGAAAAATAAAGATTTACCTAGTTCAATAAAAATTGCAGATTTCAATGAACAATTTCAACGACACTTGGTTTGACCGAGATATAGTCAACAGTTTTTGAGATATATAGCATATTTTCATCAATATTACTTAACATAAACACTACTTTATACAAAGTAATTTTTTAAAAATGAAATCCTAGCGAAATATGATGACTGTCTCTCTAGACGCCGTTATGCATGCCTTTATTTCAATGATATAAAAACTGGCATATTTTTCCATGCTTGTGTGCGTGACAGCTTTATGTTAGCCACAGGCTTCGAGCAACACGGCCTCCGTACCGGACGGAGGGAGTAGGCAAAGCGACAATTTACTATGACAATTTTTCTGGCGTTTTTTGCGGGGGGAAATGTGCACACAAGTTTAGTTCCGCACACCTACATACAAAACTTAAACTGTCACTTGATAGTAATTATGACATTGTCACAAAAAATGACATAAAAAAGAAAAAATAATTTGTGTACAGATGAGTCACACAACTAACACATAGACATGCATATGCCTAATTTTGGCTTGTACCTTGACAGAGGGGAATGCAGCGTATGGCTACTCCCTTCCGTGTTGCTCGAAGGCCACAGGTGTTGGCACGCGTCCTGTCAATGAATGCTATCAAAAATGATATTGGAATCATGATTATGTGTTAGATTGAATTTTTTCTAAGCTCTAACGCTTTGATCTAAGTTTGAATACATAAAATACTTTTGATATCTATGACTAATGTCGATTGCGAGTGCTCCACAGTCGAACACAAATCGAATATTTTTATACGCCTGATATGTCCAAGGCTGAAAAAGTGATATTTCATGACATCCCATGAGCTCATACTTTTGAAGAATGACCGATAAATGTATGAGATAGGCGAAGAATTGATAAAAAATTAAGTAGGTCCTTCATGCAACGTGAATACTATAATTATTTTCGAAGAACACCAAGACCTAGCTGAAAGATATTGGTTTTTAACGGAACCTCGACATTTTTTAGTAATATCTTACTAGTATTTGCCCGCGTCTTCTTTTGCTTTTAACAAAATTCACCTTCAAGGCGATAATTTGGTAAATAATAAAATTAAGTAATGATTTTTCAAATTCATTTCGCAACCTAATCACTAGTATGAAACGAATTCGCTTCTCGATGTCTGTCTGTCCCTAACTATACGCAACGGATTTTGATGCGGTTTTTTAGGGTTCCCTTATAGTTTCGCCATGTCTGTCTGTCTGTCCGTCCGCGGTTTTACTCAGAGACTATAAGTACTAGAAAGCTGTAATTTGGTATGGGTATGTATTTTTATCATGTCAAAAAAGTGGTAGAAAAAAATCTATATACTGAAGTTGAAAGGAAAACTATCAGAGCTGAGTATTAAGTATAAACTAAAAAGTAATAGGCAACCAACTTATAAAATGTACTCGAAAATGAAAACTTCATATAATTTTCATTGTTAGATGTTTTTGGTCGTTAAACTGTGAGGTGCGAGTGTGAACAGTGTAAACTCAAAGTTGTCATTCGTAACTACGGAACCCTACACTGCGCGTGGCCCGACACGCACTTCGCCGGTTTTTTAATATATATAGTGATTCAAGAGGTAGGTTTAGTAGGTATATGAACAATTCATGACCGGGTCTAGCCGGGAAGGGTTTCTATTTTAAATAAAATATACCTAAAATTATACATAGCAACTATCATAGTGATGACTTGAAAAATAAAAAATAATCGCATACTTTTCAAGGGATACATACATATTATCACGTCTTTATCCCTTGTGTGGTAAACAGAGGCCAAGGTCATAAAACTCAAAGGCGGCCACGTTTAGCGTGTTAATATAAATAATGGGCGTTAAGAGTAAAAGATATTGATTACTAGTAGTATATATTTGTGAATGGATATAATATATGTATATAGTTTTCCTTCCCTCCTAAATTGGTACTGTAAAATTATTTTAAATTTGGTTCATATTTTACCACCTACTTATTATCTGTTTTTCTTCTCAAGGTTGACTGGGAGAATGCTCTTAGCATTAAGTCCACCAACTGTAGCTCTGTGGGCTCAATAAGTTTTATACATAAAAGAATTAAATAACGGGTGGCGCTAAATTCGCTGATTCAAGCATCTTAGGCTGTATTTAATAAAATCTTACCTCGACAAGCACAGGTTTCTGGACAACCACAGACGAAGGCAGTAGAGCGGGCTTGGCGGCCGCCAGCGCGGCTGCTTTCAGAGCCGCGCCAGCTTTGAGGGCCTTGGCTCCTAGGAGCGCCGCGCCGCCAAGCACTGCACCTTTTGCAGCAAGGAGGGCAGCTCCTGGAATAGATTACAGTTATGCATAGAAGTTCTTAATATTATCATTATATTCTAAAAAAAAAATAATACTAGTTTTTACCCGCGGCTTCGCTAGCATATCATTTTTCCGTATAAATTTGCTGAGTCGTTTATCGCTAATACCTTTCGTCTTCTAACCTATGTGCATGCTAAATTTCAAGAAGATTGGTACAGTAGATAAAGCGTTAAGAGGTAACAAACAAATATACAAACTCACTTTCATCCTAACTGTAATTTTTGGGTATATGCTGGCATATTGCTTACTTTTGACAACGATTTAATGGTCACTTTAATATCCATTACGAATATGTAACACAAATAATATAGTTTCAGATTGGGGGTCAGCCAGACCTCGACGGTGATAAGCAATCACCGTGTAGGTTTTGTTATTTTATTTATACATATCTACCTAATTTTTTAATCTTATAGTTGTAGCTAGGGAATAAGACAATATAAATAACAAATGCTACTTAATTATGACTGCTATGAACACTAAATTAGTCTGTGCCTCGTATTCTTATTTCATGGAGAATAAGGATAAAAACCTAATTAGTTTGGGGCATAGAAAGATAGATATAAGAATACCGTTGTCTCTAATCATACAATAGTTTGACAAAATACAGAGTAAAAAAACTATACATAATAATTTGAACAACCTCTATGGCTCAGTGGTATAATCGCAGGGTGCAGTACACAGTGCAATGCCTCAGCAATACGAACCGGATTTCATAGCTTAGTGATAATATTGCTCAAAGAGCAATACTCTGATTTTCAGATATATTCTGTCATCATTTTTTCATTTTTTGTATAAAACCCTAAAACGACACAACAAATCGGACAACCTCTGTGGGCTAAGGAAGGCTATGATAAGTTTGGTGTTTAGCTGTGGTAACCTGGATGTAACTAATGAAATTGTAACCAACCTTTGAGGATAGCTCCTTTAGCCAGGGCACCTACTCCGATCAGAGCAGCGCCTTTCAGGGCTCCAGCAGCGGCCAGCTTCGCAGCCAGGATTGGGTGTCCGTACACTGGGGGCGCCAGGCACGAGAGACAGGCCAGCTGGAACATTCAAACACAATTACAGTTTTTGATACTAATACTGCTTTCTCTATTTTTAGGGTTCCGTAGTAAACAAGGAACCCTTATAGTTTCGCCATGTCTGTCTGTCTGTCTGTCTGTCTGTCCGTCCGCGGTTTTACGCAGAGACTATAAGTACTAGAAAGCTGTAATTTGGTATAAGTATGTATATTGATCATGGCAAAAAAGTGGTAGAATAAAATCTTGAAAAAAAAAATTTTTTTAGGGTAGCTCCCATACAAGTAAAGTGGGGTAGTAATTTTTTTTTCTCTATTTACCCATCGTGTGGGTTATCGTTAAATAGGTCTTTCAAAAATATTGTGAGGTTGAGAACACCATTTTTCGATTTAGGGATCTGTATCCGAAATATTTTGTTTTAAAGTGCGAATTTTTGTTAGAGGTAAGTGTCCCCCCCCCTCTATCTGCTAAACGGTTATATATAGATATGTGAAAAAAATTACACCAGGTGTATATATACTGAAGTTTAAAGGAAAACTATCAGAGCTGAGTACTAAGTCCAAACTAAAAAGTTATAGGCAACCAACTTATAAACTGAAAAATTTCATACTATTTTCATTGTTAGATGTTTTTGGTCGTTAAACTGTAAGGTGCGAGTGTGAATAGTGTGAACTCAAAGTTGTCATTCGCAACTACGGAACCCTACACTGCGCGCACGCACGCACTTGGCCGGTTTTTTTTTTAATGTTTTAATCCTTATGAGCGTATCCTAGCAGTATGTTTTCCATACAAATGTATTCCTCTATTTTCTCGCTGAAAACTGCTTCTTGAGGCGCAATTTTTTTTTCATAAAATCTAGTACTAAAATAGGTATGGCCCTATGTTTTGTACTTTTTTAAAAACTGTTTAAAATTTTTTTTAGATAAACAGTTTTTCTAATACCTTGGCCGGCTTTTACGGACTACACAGGAAGAAAAAAACTGGTTTATTCTATGTTTTTCTTTTTTTCCCAAACCAGCATGGAAGAGAATGAGAATGTAGATGT
Source organism: Rhodophaea formosa (assembly GCA_963082605.1). Taxonomy (NCBI): domain Eukaryota; kingdom Metazoa; phylum Arthropoda; class Insecta; order Lepidoptera; family Pyralidae; genus Rhodophaea; species Rhodophaea formosa. Next base: position 6,246,106 of record OY720220.1, on the reverse strand, counting down.
TAACTCTAATAATTGCCGATCAGTCCTTTTTTTGATTGCGCGGATTAGCTTACTGTTTCATTTCTTTCAGACCCGCATATAAATATTTAGACTACAAATGATAAATAAATACAATTTAAATTATTCCTTGCTATCACTTTTAGTTGTGGCTATATGTACGTCCACTTTGACCTGGGTACTCACCGAAAGGATAACTAATTTCAATTCCATTTTGGTAAGGCACTAGGTACTCTATCACTCGGCCACAAACTGTGAACTTTCTTTGTCCAAGTAATGCTTATATCTATTTACTAATATATCGTTGCCAAATTCCTTAATCATTCATAACTGTATCATTATAAACCACTCTCTATTTCTTGTTTGTATTGTCTTTAAGTCTACAATCGTAAGCAGGTGCCAATGTAATAGAAGTTAATCACTTTGATTGACAAGCTTTTTAACTAATTACTTTTGCATCATGCTTTTGGAATTTAATAAAAATTTTGTGATTTGTCAATTTTCACACATCTTCTTCCAAATTTTACATGGTAAGTTTATTTTATTTATTTATGTAATGCATTAATCTCCGATACTTACATGGACATAGAGAAGTTCTCTCACTTTTCGTTAATTTCTTGTCTCTCTTTTGCTACAACTACATGAAAGGTTCGTATCAGTATATCGGAATCTTTCTTTCACCCGGCAAGACATTTAAAATATTTTTGTGTTTTAATTTTTCAAAGTTTTTATGTAAGGAAAAGGATATACCTACCTTATATAAATAATAATAAAACCAGCCAAGTGCGAAATGGTCGGATGCTCTTACTAAGGGTTCCGTAACCTCTTACAATATGTAACTTAAACAAACACCCCAAAATCCACATTTTTTGTAAGTATTGCACCTTATGATGTGTAAGATTACCCAAACCCTATCATATTTGGTGCTGTCAATGATTGATGGCTATAGCCCATTGACAGATTTGGAAAAAAACCTCCAAAAACATATAATTTTGTTTTTATTACCTGTTGTGTTGTAGTAAATAGACAAATTTTGTAAAAATTTAAGTATCTACATATTGCGTTTCAATAGATACTTCTGTAGTCCAGCCCTATGACCAACTATAATGAACGGATGGACGGACAGTGGATGCTTTGCGCTAGGGTCCTGTAAGTACCCTTTGGGTATGGAAGTAAACTAGTCTCTTCATACTATTGGGTGAGAAAAGAAAAAGATATAAGATAGAGCAGATCTCAAATGCCGGCCAAGGGAATCAGTGAAAATGTAAGAAATCATACTCTTATTAAATTAAGAAATAAGATATGGGGAAAATAATACACGCGGGCAGGATTCGAACCAGAAGACTTTACTCTTTGTACGAGTAAGTTTTTACTCGTGCACAGAGTAAAGACTATCCATATCTTATTTCTTGATTTAATACGTAAAAAAATATACAGAGAAAAATATAAAGAGTACATATACATGGCAAAATTTTGATCGTTCCGGACCATTAAAGGGGTGATTCAGCCTGTCAATATAAACAACTTTTCCTATGGGACAAATGCTGTAAACTGGAAAAAAAAATTGACATTCCTATACAAATTGCCCGGGCGGCTGAACACTTTTGTATGAAAATGTCGAAATAAAATTTGAGTTTCCAGCATTGATCCCATAGTAAAAATGGTTCATATCGACGGGCTAAATCACCCCTTTAAGGGTCCAGAACGATCAAAATTTCGCCATGTATATATCTGAAAAGCATTGTGAATGCATAAGAAATACTTATAAAATATTATAAGGAAACATGACAATAAGGCTCTGTCTAGCCCACAAGAGAATCAGATACATATAAGTACACAGAGGTACAGATAGAGGGTACAATAAACAGATAAAAATATTACGTAAATAATTAACCAATATTTGTACTTATGTTCATAACAGGTGCTATTATTAAACAACAATTGATAAGGGCGTCTTAATTGCTACTTCGTTATATCACTAACAGGAAATAACATGTTATTCTTCCTGTATTCCAGGTTGAAGCAAATACGCTTATCTATGTCAATTAAAATTGTTTTGGAGACGCTAAAATACAAAATTATTCATGTAAATGCTGATAATTATGCCTGAATTCTTCCAATAGGAATGTTCCATTTAATATTTGTCTAAAAACGACTATGAATCTTATTGTTCATTAATGTCGATATGTTTGCTATGTTTAATGATCCTTTAAAGTAAGTATGATGGTATCCAAAGAAAAATACTTATTTAAGTTTCATTATTAGCTGGCATATATTCATCACCGGAGCGGCGGACATCATAATTAAAATTTATGATTTTTATAAATTGCTAAAAGGAAAGTTTGACATAAAATAAATTAACTGTCCGGCACACTCACTTTTTTCAAAACTGGGATGTACTTTGAATCATATTTTTGGCTAGCCTTCTGTGTAGAGTTGTTACAAGTATGTCTGTTAAAAAATAATTCTCAGTTATACTGAAATGCTTTTTTCTGTGCATGTTTTTTACAAATAGGTGTGTATGTCTGTTAAGAAAATCAATTGATGACTCTGTGGAACCGTCCGGTGCCTTCAAATCTGCCGCCCTCTCACTTCAGCGCTTTTGCCAGCTGAACCCCGTCCCCGTGCCTCATTAAATCGGACCCTGGATCAGTTCATACGTTAAGTCGACTCATAGGCTAGGTCGAGGCAAGAGACGATAAGAATGTGATCATCAAACACGGAGTAATGTGTGTCAGTGTAGCTGGGGTCAGGAAGCAGCGTGACACCACCAATAAGCGACCACGTGCTAATTGTTTTGCTCCACTTCCAGCTGGATGGCATGGAGTCGTCGTTCATACATTTTTAAAAGTTTCGTTTTTTTTTTTTATTATTGAATTCCTGTTGCCCGCGGTCTCGCCTTCCTTATATGTCATTCTTAGTACGCCTATGTCCTTCTCAGTACCTAACCTATATCCTATAACCCTAACCTATGTGCATGCTAATCGTGAGGATCGGTTCAGTAGATAGGCCGTGAAAGCGTAACAAACAAACAAACTCCCTTGAGCCTTTATAATCATCATCATAAGGTTATCTACATTTTATTAAATGCGTCAGTCGTTATAACTTGAAAATGAGTAGATCAATCTGAGTATTCTCGATAAAAAAATCTCGCACGTTTAACTAATATTAATATTACAAATGCGAAAGCGAGTTTCTTTGTTACGCTTTCACGCGTTTGCAACTAGGTACTTTATAGCGATAATCCTGAAATTTCGAATAAGCGTTGTTTGGGATACTGAACTGAAGTACATAGGCTCCCTTAACATCGGTAAAACTTCTGTCCCAGAGGGACGGATTACCCGCAGCTTCGCACGCGTGGTATATAGCCTATGTCCTTCTCGTACCCTAAATTATATGTACGTAAAATTTCATGATGATCGCTTCAGTAATGGGCGTGAAAGCGTAACAAACTCACTGTCGCATTTATAATATTAGTTAGGATTAACCAAACAACTTTTACCAGTCATCTGTAAATTCATGTCAATAGCTATGCATATGTTGGTTTTAGTAGTATTATATCACTATTAATTTCATACATATGCGTAAATGTGAAAGTTTGTTACGTGTTAAGGATACTCATGCAAAAATTACTAGATGGATTTTAAATAAATTTTAATAATTTTGTAGATTATAAGTCTTGCCGCGTGGTTTCCGGTGGAGTAGAATAAGGGCAACTCCCTAGTCTTCCTGCGATTGTCGTAGATGGCGGCTTAGGAAACAAACTTAATAAAGTTTACAAACATCAAAGAGACCTCTCCAACCCAAGCGTGGAGAGTGTAGACCAAATCCTCTGACTGCTCTGGCTAATATAGGTATGGCTTTGGTAGTACACGGAGGGTCGTGCTCCTGTAGTAGAGAGTAACAAAAACTTGATGATGAGATTATAAATCAGGAAACCACATAAATTACGCGAACTGAGTCAAAGGTGTTTATTTTATTAGTTTCTAATTTCCAATAGAAATTCTAACGCCTTAATATTTAAATCATCGTCAGCGTTATGTCCCTAACCAGTTTATAAAACACAGATAACGATACTGGTTTCTAAGAACCAGATTTCCTCAACATCTGCACGTTAAATACAATGAACGTGCAGCTCCGTGGCGCAGCGGTCAACACGCCGGCCTGCGACAAGGATGGTCCCGGGTTCGATCCCCGGTCAGGTCAAGATGGAAATTGATCTTTTTCAGATTGACCTGGGTCTTGGATGTTTATATATTTATGTATTTGTTATAAAATATAGTATCGTTGAGTTAATATCCCATAACACAAGTCTCGAACTTACTTTGGGGCTAGCTCAATCTGTGTGGTTTGTCCGTATATATATATATATTTTTTTTTAATGAACGCGACGCGTGCGATTGCGCGCAATTCATCAAATTTGGTTTTATTTAAAAATTTTATAAATCCACGCTGGACTGGAAGAAAAGAAAAAACGTAGAATATACCAGCTGCTTCTCTTCCCGCGCAGATTGTAAAAGCCGATCGAGGGAATGGGCGTCAGGAATCATGTCAATAGGCGATGCGGCTAGCAGCCCATATTTTGATTCCGTTCTTACCTACAAGCCCTCCAATATGTTAACCGTGGCCTTAAGGTTTTACAGACCTGGGCTCTGTCTACCCCGCAAGGGAAAAAGACGTGATAGAATGTATTTGTATATGTTCATACATCTACAATAGCGTGTAAATTGATCCTCTACATACCCTTAAAGGGATGGCTTAGTCTCCCCTCAAAGGGAAGACTTTAAGGCGGCATATGAACAACTTTTTACATGGAATCAATACTGGGAATACATGCAAACAAAAGTGTTCAGCCGTTCGGGCAATTAGTGAAGACAATTTTTTTTTCAAGTTCCCAGCCTTGGTCGCGTAGAAAAAGTTGTTCATATTGACGGCCTGAGTCACCCTTTAAGGGCCCACACTAGCGACGCCAATAATTTTATTCCTAATTCTTTACAAATAGAAATAAATTCAAGAATATCATAATTAAAAGCAGTAAATAACCCGAAGTATTTTTGGAATCACGTTTTCTTATTATGAGAATCATTTATAAAGAGAACTAGTGATTTGGCGTTATTAAAACATGATTCCAAAAATACTTCAGGTTATTTACTAAGGCTTATATGATTTACATTATTGAATTTCTTTCTATTTGTAAAGAATTAGGAATAAAATTATTGGCGTCGCTAGTGTGCCTAGTGTGGGCCCTTAAGGGAATGTTTAAGGGTCAATTTACACGCTGTATGTATAAGATTCAATATTTATAATTTATAATCTTTCTGTCTTTCTTATCTGAGCGTGTTCACGGTTGCAGCCTCAGCTGGAACTCTTCGGAGCCCGGGTCCGGTGAATATCTCTATTTATACATACATACATACTATCACGTTTTTATCCCTTGCGAGGTAGACAGAGTCCAAGGTCATAAAACCTATAGGCCACGTTTAGCATCGTCGTGGGCGAATTCTTTATCTAAACACTTGCTTAACCCTTATCTGATGCCAACAGTACATTATTTACGTGTAAGTATACTGTGCTGACGCGTTCCACGTTTCGTCATCAGGTCTTGTCTAGTCTCTACTGCAGGAGCACGGCCCTCTCTGTACTATCAGAGCCATATATATTAGCCAGAGCAGAGGATTTGGCCTACACTCTCCATGCTGGCTAGACGGGTTGGAGAGGTCTCTTTGATGTTTATAAGCTTTGTTAGCTTGCGTTTCCTAAGTTGCCTTCTACGACATCCACGGGATGACTTGGAGTGGTCCTATTCTACTCTACCGGGAACCACACGGCTTTTCCACGATAGGTAATTATTATTGATTTTCTTTACATCACGATACTTCTATTATGCCGTGTGGTTCCCTGCAGAGTAGAATAAGACCACTCCAAGTCTTCCCGTGGATGTCGTAGAAGGCGATTTAGTAAACACAAGCTAAAACAAAGCATATAAACATCAAAGATACCTCTTCAACTCGTCTGGCTAGCGTGGAGAGTGTAGGTCAAATCCTCTTACTGCTCTGGCTAATATATAACTTTGGTAGTACAGAGAGGGTCGTGCCCCTGCAGTGGAGACTAACAAAGACCTGATGATGTTGATGACTTCTATTATGGATGATACTTACATTATGAATTATCATCAGTATTAATTGTCGCTTTGGGTGTTACTCTTTTCAAAACTTAAGAATATAGGAATTGTTATTGTTTCTTGTCATTTTTCTTTTACGTGGAACGCGTCAGCGCCCAGTATAAATAATGTAGATACTGTTGGCATCAGATTCGGAAAAGCCGTGTTGCTCGAAGCATCAGATAATGGTTAGGGCGGCCAAAATCCATTAAACATTGGCCATGTATGGCAAGTGTTAAGGAAAAAGAATACGCCCTAAATACGATGGCGAAGCATGTATAGGTAGAAATAAATAATGATCATACAATATATGACAATATGACATAAAGTAAGTAATTATCGCATTATTTATTTTTGTAGAAGAATATGTGTTGATGTTTATTTCCAAAGTTTTAGAGATATAAGCTGAAATCAGAAAATGGGACGTTTCAGTTTCTTTTCTACCGCTGCGGACCACCTATCCTCGGTAACTTTTAATATTTTAATCAGGACAACTTTTTTACCAATTTTTCGAAACAACAGGAATTATTTCCCAGTATTTTAAATATTAATATTTATTTTGTTATGGCACTTTATCCCTTTTAAGAACATTTTATATGTATTTTGTGTAATAAGAATAAATTTTACACATATATTTACAGTTAAGATTATTGTAAATATTGAATATGTCTACGCCATAGTTTTCTTTTTCGAGAGAAAGTGGACCAGATACAACAGAAAATCGCTGTAAATATAAAAGTGAAGTTCAAGGAGCTTTCACTATTTGGACGATTTCGACTGGGTCGCGGCTGTTCCTGCCAGTATTCATTGTATTGTTGTTTGTGATATTAAGTTGTGATGAATTAAAAAGATGGATATCTTACGGATTATTTTACTGCAGGTGAGAAACATTAAATTAATGTAGAAAAATCTTATTTAAAACTTTTATTGAACACAGTATTCGTTAATCGTATGACTAATGTATATAGGTATAATTTACATTGTAAACAAAAATATCTGAAAAATATATTAAGAACTCCGTGGCGCAGCGGTCAACTCGCCTGCCTGCTACACGGAAGGTCCCGGGTTCGATCCCCGGTCAGTTCAAGATGGAAAATGATCTTTTTCAGATTGATCTGGGTCTTGGATGTTTATCTATATAAGTATCTACTATAAAATATAGTATCGTTGAGTTAGTATCCCAAAACACAAGTCTCGAACGTACTTTGGGACTAACTCAATCTGTGTGAATTGTCCGTATATATTTTTTATTATCAGTTTGTATCACTTGGCACAATTTTTTTCGCCGTTTTGGGTACTATCGGCTGATACTGTAACATCGATATGATACAAGAGATTTAGCTGCAATAAGTACCTGCATACATAAGTTCTCGATCTTACAACAGCTTTGTTATTTTTACTAACATTATAGACGAAGTGTTTGATTATTTTGTTCGTATATAAAATAAAAAAACTACTGAACCCCTTTGAAAATTATTTAACCGGTAGAAAGTTACATTAACTGGGATTATTATATCATATATCAGAGGGTATAATTATATCATTGAAACTAAGGTAAATACATATTTAAAAATGGGTCATTTACGTGCCATTTTAAAAGCGCATCCCGAACTTGTCTTGAAAATGGACTCCTGATGAGTCTGAAACTATTGTTAGCAATCCCGACAAAATAGCACGTGAGTGACCTGATTTTAAATATTATAGCTATAATTTACGCGAATGAAGCCGCGGGGAAAAAGCTATGAGATAAGGAGCAAGGGACAAGGCTAACAACATAAGGTTAAGGTTTTGCCTTTATCCATACAAAAACTGGTACTGCATTGCAAATGTCATTGATGCGCACAAAGAGCGCTCGTATTAGCATAAAATCATTATAAAAGTAAACAATAAGAAGTAAACTAACAAAGACTGTTGTGTATTTTTGTACTTTTTGGAATTGAACAGGATAATAAGGCAAATACACGATGCATTAAAAATACATAAGTATTTTTGAAGCACTTACGTAATTAAATCAGAAAGTTGGTTGTGATTGTGATTTTATTTCGTTTTAGTACTAAGAGATATTTATTTAGCCTAAGGTTTCTTTTTCAGAAATTTAAAATGACACTTTTAATAATTATAAGACTTACTAGCAGTGTTCTCGCGATTTGGCTTAATTTATAGCACGTAATTTATAGCCTACTAGCTGTTACCCGCGGTTTCATCCGCGTAATTTATAGCCTATGTCCTTTTCAGTACTCTAACCTATGTGTATGCAAAATTTCATGATGATCGGTTCAGTTGATACGGCGTGAAAGCGTAACAAACAAACAAACAAACTCACTTTCGCATTTATAATATTAGTTAGGATGTCACCCGCACATAAATTGGCATCTATAGGTGGAAGAATCTTGAAAATCGGTCAAGTAGTTTCGGAGCCTATTAAATGCAAACAATCAAACCTATCTTCTTAATAATATTAATATATATAAGTAAATATATTCTACAACATTTTCTATTTTTTCAGATCCTTCTATTATCGATTCTACTGAACGTAGCTTGGGCTAAGAAGAAGCGAGAGACTGCAATTTCCGACACGACCCACCATCTATCTACCATCAAGCATGAACAGGATCATTTGAGTCATGCCAAACATCAAAGCAAGAAACACAAAAAGTCCAAAAGGAGTGCTTATCGTCGTAATTGGTCGTCAAAGCTTGCCAGCTATACGGGGTACATGCCACCATACTTAGTCTTCAACAGGAAAACAGGGGCATACCACCCTTACTACAATTATCCTAAAGACAATTATATCCCGAATAGACGAAGTATGCACTGGAAAAATAATCACCAGCAGTTAAAAGGGGGAAAGTAATAGTTGCAATTTGTTTGTTTTGCACTGAAGTTGTATTTATAAAAACATGTATATAAGTACGTATTAAGTTAATATTATTATATAAGTAAGGTTGTAAAAAGATAATTTGATAAATAATCAAGTGCGTAAAATCTCTTTTATTTTATATAAAAAATCCTTCTTATACCTTCGACAAAGCAGATGACGGCAAAATAAATTATTATTAATGTTGATTCGCAAAAGTTCTAAAAAGAATAACTTGTAATCCATCCATCAATCAGGTCTTTTTAGTCTCCACTACAGGAGCACGACCCTCTCTGTACTACAACAGCAATATATTAGCCAGAGTAGTCAGAGGATTTGGCCTACACTTTCCACGCTGGCCAGACGGGTTGGAGAGGTCTTTTTGATGTTTGTAAGCTTTGTTTAGCTTGTGTTTCCTAAGTCGCCTTTTACGACATCCACGGGAAGACTTGGAGTGGTCCTATTCTACTCTACCGAGAACCACACGGCAAACTTAACTTGTAATAACAAGTCTCTTTTCTCGTAAGTATGTATTTTGGGTAGTACCTCCTATATGCGAGTTATTTTTCCACCACTAAATGCTTGAACTGTATGGATCTGTCAGGTATCGTTAGAATGCTTGCCTTATCCCTAATGAATGGCTTTAATTTTTTGGCAGGCAGTATTTTTTTATATAAACGTGTAATGCGTTTAAGAGAGATGGCATTTAACAACTACCTTACTGAAATAGAAATAGAAAATTCACTGGCACATAAAATATTATTATCAAAAAGGTTAAACTTTACATTTATATGGGCATAGCCGCAACGATGGCTAGTATTTTAATATATATTCCCTCTGGTTAAAAACTAGTATGCCATTAATTTTATTTTTATGAGAAACTTGGCCATGACTACTTTTCGACGCTATCATCAGACCAGCTCAACATTACATAATATTGCCGCTCATCGTAAGACTTTATCCAAAAACAACAACAACATCAAATCGGGTAAATTAAATAAAATGGTGTTGTGTTATACAAAGACTCGTAGAAAGGACATCAACGCGCCTAAAAACCATGTCACTTGCAGGACGATAAAATTATAAGTTTTAATTGTAATAATTAAGCTTTTAAGATATATTCATTGAACTTATAAAAGAAACGATATGTTCATTGTGTAATGAAATGGTGAAATAATTTAAAAAGGGCATGTTCAGTCCATGATATTAAACAGCTATCCCTAGGGGACATATACTCGTATCGGACATAATCGAAATACAAATAAGACCTTCCATACTAAATCAACATTTTCATACAAATTTCCCGGCCGGCTGAACACTTTTGCATGGGAACGTCATGTTTTTTTTTTCAAATTTCCAGCATTAGTGCTATAGGAAAAGTTGTTTATGCTGACGGGATGAGTCGCCCCTTTAAAGATTGGACAAGGTTTACTTACCGTTAATGAAAAGCTGAGTTTTGAGAATTCATATTTTATTTCATAACATACGACGCAGTAACGTACAAAAAACAAAATAAACCTATCTCAATAAATAATAAATAAAACATGGACACGCCTACCAACCGCGTCACGTGCTGTCAAACAACAAAAACAATAATTAAAATACCTATCATAATAAAATAATAGGTTCCAGGAAGGAGAATAAATTTAACAGCTCTGTTACTAAACACGTTATCGTCATCCTTGCTTAATTTGATTAGTAATTAATTGGACAACAATATTTTGTGTGTTATCATCATCATGTTCGTTTCTCGAAATTGTATTGTAAATATACATTTCGGGTGTGTACTTCCCCAGACCCCAGACAAAATTTATAAGAAAGTTCAAGTTGTTTGTTGATCGACATTCATAATTATCCTTATGACGAGCTCCGTGGCGCAGCGGTCATCACGCCTGCCTGCGACACGGATGGTCCCGGGTTCGATCCCCGGTCAGGTCAAGATGGAAAACGATCTTTTTCAGATTGACCTGAGTCTTGGATGTTTATCTATATATGTATTTGTTATAAAATATAGTATCGTTGAGTTAGTATCCCATAATACAAGTCTTTCATAAGAACTTACTTTGGGGCTAGCTCAATCTGTGTGATTTGTCCGTATATATTTATTTATTTATTATTATTATTTATTATTTTCGATGCGTATCTTTGGACACAGACAAATAAAGTCTCTATCATTTTACACAGTATTTATCTTTTAAAAGCAATGATAGAAACCAAATATATTTGTATGTAGTAAATGGCTTGCACTTCTCTTTTTATTACAACTTGTTTTATTATATGTGCATAGGTCAAATTCTCAAAGGTAGACTATTTTAGAGACGATTGATTCTTGAGATTTAGGGATTAAAGCAAAAGGATCGTTTACGTACCGATTGAACATCTTCGGAACAGCCAGGGTGGATGAAAGTCCTTAAGGTCTTCCATGAATATGTTGGCGGCAATGGGAGAGACTGGTGACCACATGGCGACATCTTTTCTTTTTTTTCTAAAACGTTTCTTTGTCTATTATAGACAAATGTCAACCTAGTCATCCTGAGACTTCGAGCAACACGGCCTCCGTACCGGACGGAGGGAGTAGGCAAAGCGACAATTTACTATGACAATTTTTCTGGCGTTTTTTGCGGGGGGAAATGTGCACACAAGTTTAGTTCCGCACACCTACATACAAAACTTAAACTGTCACTTGATAGTAATTATGACATTGTCACAAAAATGATATAAAAAAGAAAAAATAATTTGTGTACAGATGAGTCACACACAACTAACACATAGACATGCATATGCCTAATTTTGGCTTGTACCTTGACAGAGGGGAATGCAGCGTATGGCTACTCCCTTCCGTGTTGCTCGAAGTCCTGAGAACATGAACACCTGTGTTCAAAACGCACTCAGGCGTAAAAATTATGTAATAAACGCGATAAAACTGAATTAAAAGTAATTTCATTTTAATATCTGCTATTATATGTTTTTAAGCTCCATAGCTCTCCAATGAGTCTGCCGATGATGTACGAATCACATCGAGGTGGAGGGACTCGTTTCGCTAGAAGGCGTACGACGCAGACGCTCGGTCTGTTGCCTAAATTATCATAACGAGATCAAGCCGTTATATTATACCTACTAATTTATTATATGTATCTAATACGTTTTAATGTTACGGCTAAACTAGGAAATCTTTTGTTTACAAAATTTCTTTAAACTTTGTCTAAAACTAAAAATTTACCCTCGAAATTCCTTTTTAGAGATAACTCTCCCCATCAATCTTCATCAATGTTAATATTACCAATAGACCCAATGCTAAGAATTAAAAAAGTAACTAACTAATAACTTTTTCATACATAGAGAAGTGTGTGTTCAGTCGCCCGGGCAAGGGATTCGAATTTGTTTCCGAGTTGGCAACATGGTTTCATAGGAAATAGTAAATATTGGTTACCTATATTCATGGGCAAAATCAACTATCTATGGGAATTTTGAGGGTATATGACCCTTACACGCGCTTTATATAGCACATTATTTTGCTTTGCTGCCCAACAATTAATACATATAAATATACTTACAGACAAATCATACAGATTGAGCTAGCCCCAAAGTAAGTTCGAGATTTGTGTTATGGAATACTAACTCAATAATACCATATTTTATAATAGATACTTATATAGATATACATCCAAGACCCAGGTAAATATGAAAAAAGATAATTTTCCATCTTGACCTGACCGAGGAACGAACCCGGGACCATCCGTCTTGCAGGCAGGGTGTTGACCGCTGCGCTACGGAGCTCGCGACATAATTTTAGTCAATTTTAGTTAAGGTGTCTTCTCTTGTAATGATATTAAGTTGTATTTCTGATCAGTTCAATCTATCTGTTCATGACAGCCTCGGTCCTTTATATTTCAAGTCATCATGTTAAACCTTGAAAAATGCACTTCTATCAATAGCTATTCTATCATACTGGTCTGGGAGAAAAGAAAAAACGTAGAATGTACCAGCTGCTTTTCTTCCCGCGCAGATCGTACAAGCCGATCGAGGGAAGGGCATCAGGAATCATGTCTATAGGCGATGCGGCTAGCAACCCATCACTATTTTGATTCCGTTCTCACCTACAAGCCCACCAACATGCTAAACGTGACCTCAAGGTTTTACAGACCTGGGCTCTGTCTACCTCGCAAGGGAAAAAGACATCAATAGATCAGCTTCATCAAGCTTTGGGCTTCCACAGTTAGTAATTAGATAGATGGAAGTGGTTGGCTGCACACTAATAAAGCCATTTAACCTCCCACCAACATGAACCATAAACTTTTCGAATTTCTAAGGAAGTTGCTTTCTTTGATTGGTACTTGATAGATAAGCAGGAAAGGATGCATGGACAAATCTGATCTATACATATAATAAAACAGTAAAAATATTTTGTCTGTAAATTTAGTACTTTTGACTGAAATGGATAGAGGGAAACTTAAAAAGTATAACAGAAAACAAAAAATTTTTTTTGAATTTCTTGTCTGTCTGTCTGTATGTATGATCACGATTATCTCCGGAAGTATTGGACGGATTCGAATGAAACTTTTTTTGCTATATAGCTATTAAGCCTGGGCAACATATAAGGTAGAAATTATTTTGGAAAATTGAACACTTGATGCAGCACCATAATGGTCCAGCTGAACTATAAGAAATATGAAAGTGGAGCGTTAGCAAAAGTTGTTAAGCCTGATGAGCATTTTTGTTGAGGTATAAAATTCTAAGATTTGGAACACCTCATGCAGAATCGTAATGGTCCAGGTGAATTATAAGAAATATAAAAATGACACCGTAGCAAACGTTACTCAACCTGATGAGCATTTTTGGTTAAGGTATTTAAATTGAAGATTTAGAACACCTGACGCAGAACCATAGTGGTCCAGAGTCCAGGTAAACTATAGGAAATATAAAATTGACGCTGTAGCAAAAGTTGTTCAGCCTGATTAGTATTTTTTTGTTGAGGTATAAAAATGGAAGATTTAGAACATGTGATCTTCCAGCTAAATGTCAGGGCACTAGGGCAGACGAGATTAACTCCTTATTAAAAAATAATCAGTGTTTTAGAGCATAACAAACCCGGAAAATTCTTGGTTATGTGAACGCGGCATCTTCTTCATCAGGTCTTTTTAGTCTCCACTGCAGGAGCACGACCCTCTCTGTGCTACCAGAGCCTTATATTGATAGAGAACGCGGCATATTGATACCAAAAAACTAACCCAAAGGATAGTTCCAACATAATATAGTAAGTTTTGTTTTTGCATAATACGTTGATATTATTAATTATACACTGCTACAAGTATTTTCTTATGTATCGACTTTCGTTCGTTTAAGGTATATTAATACGCCGAAATCATAAAGTTTACGCGAACGAAGTCGTGGGCATCAACTAGTTTTAAAATATGATTTGTGAGTATATTTTGTTACACCAGCCCCCGTAGCATGGCACGCGCGACAACGTTTATCGACTGTCGCTATTTTGTTTTTCGCAATACTGAAGAGCGAGAAGTAGATAGTTTATCGCGCGATATAAACGGCGTCGCGGTAGCCATGCTAAGGGGGCTGATTTTATTTTACTTTCGTATCTAAAACTAATTAATTTTTACCAAATCCTGTTATGCAAAAATTTTTTTAATCGATTGATTGCAAAAATGATATAATTTGATGTAACATTGTAGCAATTATATTAAATTACATAAGGACCATAAATAAATGAACATGACGTAAGTCAATATTCATTACCATTGTAAGTTATGTGTTTAATGACCACCAGTGTCTTAAATGCACCATAAAAATGTGTAGTGGTCATAAAATAGGACAACATTTATGTAGAATAGCTAAGTATTTCTAAGTATTTAACCACATTTGCTACTGATTGTAATATATCTGTAACAAAGTATGTAGCTCTAATGAGATTTATATGGTGAAATATTGATCGCTTTAAACCTTCAAAGGGGTGATCCAGCCCATCGATATTAACAACTTTTCCTATGGGACTCCAGAGAACCAATGCTGAATACCAAAAAATAATACATTTCCATATAAAAATATTCAGCCATTTGGCTTATTTGTATGGGAATTTAATTTGCAGCATTGGTACCATATGAAAAGCTGTTCATATCGACAGGCTGAATCACCCCATTAAAAAAAGAAAAATATTTTATTTGGAGCTAAACACAAAGGGAAAAAAAATACATTCCATTTAACTAGTTGTACTTCTATATCCTAAAGAGTGAGGCGCCAAAAAGAGACCACTCAGCATAAGGCAGTAATGCAACTGACATCACGCCGCTGATCTTCCGTGACCGTGACACCCTTTAAAATGAGAGTTAGGGCGCTGCTGGGCATACAGGTGATAGAAATCAAGTTCAAGAATTTTAAAGTGTTCAGTACGTATAATTTACGAGTATGTAAAGGTTATCATTTTGTGCATTTCGCGGACACAAATCACTTTTGTAAATCATCATCATTTCGTGTAGGTGACACGGTCAGTCGACCATGCACACCCTGGTGTCAGAGTTCTTCGAAACCGCCTCTCGGCCTCTGACGTGGTTCCTTTAACGACTACCAGATGGCAGCTGGGACCACCGGCTTAACGTGCCTTCCGAAGCACGGAATCATCTATCTTATCAGACAATCAGGTGATTCATGCCTGCAATGTCCTAACCAAACTAGAAACAACTTAACAAAGTACCTATGCTTCCCGTGGAAATCGAACCCACGACCCCCGGGTCAACAAGGCAAACGCCTTAACCACTGGACCACGGAGGCAGTTACTTTTGTAAAGAACCTAGGTTGGTTAAGGCTTTCATACAAATAGATAATACTGGCTGACATCATTTAATGTGGGATACCAATGTTTTCTTTTAAATTGTTCAGTGTTATTTAGCCGATAGTCAAAGATCCCGGAAAAGTAGAAGATTTTTTTTTTGTAAATGGTTTATAAGTTAAATCAAAGCAATTTTACCATCGTTCGTTCTTCGTCTTAATTACCAATACGTGACCATTTACTGATTCTGATTAAAAATGGCTGAAACTGCATTTTTTCTATACCACTTCGGACTGGCATCGCTAAAACGTGATCTTTTGATGTCTTATAGATTTTATATATGTCACTGACAATTTTAAAAACCATATAAAGTATTAAATTGTAATTTTTATAAATAGTTTCCATGAATTTTCTAGCCTAGTAGTTCCTAGACGTAAAAAAATGATAATCATGATTTTGCATTGGAATATTAAATACCTAATTATTCCCTATTTACGTAAATAAATGGAGAATTAATAATTCCCATTGCGGCTTTATTTTGGGACGCGATTTTTTAAACGTTAGAATGGGATCGATCACTCGTGGTAGCGTGTATGATACACATTCTCGTGGTTTTTATTCGAACGATAATGTTTTAATCTAGTTTTGGTGGTCGTTTCAATAATTTTAATGAATGATAAGTATACCGTTTACGCAAGAGTTCAGAATCGTAGTAATGATAAAAGCAATGGTAACGAGTCGTAGCGTTTTAAAATCGCACTCCAGGCAGATAGTGTATTTTTATATCATACTAGCTGTTACCCGCGGCTTCGCCCGCGTGATATAAAGCCTATGTCCTTCTCAGTACCCTAACCTATGTGTATACAAAATTTCACGATGATCGGTTCAGTAGATACGGCGTGAAAGCGTAACAAACAAACAAATAAACAAACAAACAAACTCACTTTCGCATTTATAATATTAGTTAGGATTAGGATAGAATTAGGATTAGGATAGGATATTTTCTCCGATATACAAAGTAAATGATAATGATTGCCATTGATACGACCACTGTAGCCTATTGATCATCATGCCAGGCTGGCAAACCGGAGGTCCCGAGTTCGATGCCCTTGAGGTCAAGATCGAAAATGATCTTTTTCAGATTGTCCTGGGTCTTGTATCTTTATACGTTATATATTTTGTTAGATTATGCATTTGTTATAAAATATAGTATCATTGAGTTAGTATCCCTTTATACATGTGTCGAACTTACTTTGAAGCTAGCCCAACTTGTGTGATTTGCCTGTATATTTTTATTTGTCAAAACTGAGAATACTGACCACATCTTGGCAAGCTGGTTCTTTCTAACAAAAAAGAGTCATCACATCACAATTTTTTTTAAACGTTTAATTAACGACTTCCAAATAAAAATCAATTAACGAAAAAAAGAACATGGTCATTTACTTGATTGTCAGATTTTCTTATACCGCTGCGACATCACTAATGACTATAGGTGCAAGATTCTCATATGTGAGGTCGAAAAGACATCTTGTTCATCGATCCTTCCATATATAAGACGAGAGTGGCCCTTGGGGCCTCAGTGTGTGGACTCCTGGAGATCAGATAGGAGTTGGTGATTTGTGATATAAACCAAAACATGAATAAGATAGTGGTAAGTGGCGACTTAAATTTGTTTGTTGTGAATAATACGTGTGGAATCTACTTAGTAAATTTTGGTCGCTTTTTGTACGTACCGATATAATTCTTAAAAGCAGTAACTAAAGTTAGTGTTTTGCCTATTGTTGTTATACCAGTGTGAAATTTTCTATCTAACTTTGTGGATTTCTTATGGACACAGTCAGAAAGTAAAGAATATTTTAATAATATAATTTCTAAGACAGTGGGCATCAGGCAAGCGGCTGATCAGTTTGAGGAAGATTGTAAATAGACAAGGAGTTATTGTGGGTAGATTTGGTTATCCTTTGTTGCCTCGCAGTGCTTGGTTATCGCAGTGGCATTAGCAATCCCCGAGGGTGAACTTTTTATGTGAACTTCCGCAGTTTTACAGCTTGTAAATTGAGCCTCGACATTCTCTAATTCTCTCGACTCTGTTCATATTGACGGTCTGAGTCACCTCAGACCGTCAATATGAACAACTTCTCCTACGGGACCAATGCTGGGAACTCGATTTTTTTTACTTTTCCGTACTTCTTGCCCGGGCAGCTGAACACTAATTGTATGTCGAAATATTTTTTGAGTTGCCAGCGTTCATCTCATTTTAAAGTTGTTCATATTGACGGGCCGAGTCACCCATTTAAGGATCGAGGGCTGATTTACACGCTGAAAAAGAGACTGTATCCCTAGTTCTTGAGATGTGTTGTATATACCTAGGTACTATTAATAAGCAACATTTAAGTTTATTTTCCTCTTTTCAGATCATTTCTTTGGCGCTGGTCGCCGCAGCTGTTGCTGTACCAGAAGGTAATAATCACTGGCCCTATTCATATATTTCTCAAAACTTAGAACTTTTATTATATTTTTTTCACAACTTAGACTTTTTTGTTATATTCTCAAAACTCAGAAATGTGAGCAATAATTTTTGAACTCCTCTCAAAGCATCATTAGGTAAAAATGTACAGCGCTATAATTCTACCTATTAAGTATTATCATTATCGCAAAGAGAGGGAAAGGAAGACCCCGAAGAACATATTTGGATGAAATAAAGGAAAAGGCAGGAGTTGTGTCGTATAAGGAGATCAAAAGAATGGCTGAGAACCGAGAGACATGGAGAGTACTCCACCGACAAGAACACAGTTCTTAAATAATAGATAGATAGATAGAAGTATTATCATTAGCTAATCGTAAACTTACTTAGTTAATCTTGTTTCTACAGCTAAACCTGGATATGGTGGCGGAGGTGGCTACGGGCACGGGGGTCATGGTGGATTTGATCATGGACACGGCGGCCATGGAGGTCATGGTGGTTTCGACTATGGCCATGGCGGCGGCCACGGCGGTTACGACCATGGACATGGAGGCGGCCATGGGGGACATGGTGGCTACGACCATCATGGAGGAGGTGGCCATGGAGGTTTCGACCACGGCCATGGGGGATTCAATCATGGTCATGGAGGCGGCCATGGGGGATATGATCATGGGCATGGCGGACACGGAGGCCACGGCGGACACCATTTCTAAATTGACTGATTTTACGAATTAAGCATGTGATAAATAAATTATTTAGACTTTTTACCGAAAACCTTCTTAAATTGTTTAATTGCACTGGTTGTAAATTTATCCTCAAGTAATTTTGTAATTTATTTATTTCCAAACGAAAAACACTTACATTACAAATTAATAAGGATGTACAAAAACCTTGGTACATTTGTCTGCACATCGACATACAATCCCAACTAATATTATAAATGCGAAAGTGAGTTTGTTTGTTTACTTGTTTGTTACGCTTTCACGCCGTATCTACTGAACCGATCATCATGAAATTTTGCATACACATAGGTTAGGGTACTGAGAAGGACATAGGCTATATATTACGCGGGCGAAGCCGCGGGTAAAAGCTAGTTGTAGCCATAAAGTTACGACTCAGCCTGTCAATGTGAACAAGTTATTTTGTGAGATGAGTGCAGAAACAAGGAACGTTAAAAAAATTGTATATGAATGTCAAATTTCTTCAGAGTTAGATAGGAAAAGTTATGTACATATCTTACGGCTAAGTCACCCCTTCTTTCAATCCTATGTTGAGGGTATATTTATGCCCGATATATATATCGGGCATAAATAAATATACGCCGGCACACCTAAGTATTATTAGTACTAACATGTATCTATTGATAGAGTGAAGATGGTTGAAAAGAGGTCGTGTGACGTAGTGACATCTCGCCCGCTCGAAAAATCGCCCGCAGGCGAGTTTTTATCAAAGGGTACAATTTGATAAAATGTTAAGGCTGCACCGTGGAGATCATAGATATCAGAATATTTACTAGGTGTGGAGATAGGTAGGTATATGTACTGTGGGCTGCACTCATCCGTTAGTATTTTTCGACAGGGTGAGATGTGCTTGTGACTAAAACGAGCAGACAAGAGGCCCATTTATGTAGATTCTTATAATGATGGTACTTGTGATTTTTTATTGCTCAAAATCATCATCATCATCTAAGCGTTTGATCCGGTTGCGTCCTCAGCTGTGGAGCGTTGGACTGGATGGTGGAGGGTTCTCAGCTCAGCAGCAATACGCAATGGTTTTTCCCATTGCAGCTATGTTACAGAATAAGTAAAAAAAAAAACTTTCTAAAAATACCAAGCCTATCGTGGGGCCTGGAGTGCTATTTTTGAACGCGTGACTCACTAAAGCGCAAGTCGTGCACGACTACAAGTCACACTCGTCTTCCAAGTCGTCATCACCATCATCATCATTTGAACTGTAGTGCTGCCAACCTTCAACGAAAAATATTTCATTTCTTCTTAATTCACGCAGAATTTTTTATAATTTTTTAAGGTTATAAAGGATGTTTAGAATGTTTAAGAAGTGTAACGACAAACGGAACGTAAAATCATGACAGATGAATTTCAAATGACAGAAAGTGACTTTGACATAAAAGCGTTCGTCGCCTACGGAAACGAGCGGTCTCAACCGCTCGTTGCAATCACTCGTCAACTAACAATTCATAAATGAGGCTTTTTGGAAACACTCGCATCAATCACTCGTTTAGTGAGTCACGCGTTCAAAAATAGCACTCCTGGCTCCTGCAAATCGACGACGCCTTCGATGCTGCTTTATTGTATATTATTAGGAATGTACTGTTTATGTTACTCACTCTTCTCGAAATACTAAAAACAACATAAGACAACAAAAAAAAAATACTAACTTGTAATTTTTTTATTGTTATCCATCAAGTTTATGTTGCGGTTATGTAAAGTGACCAAAATAATTGATTCAAAAAATTTCTGATTTTTCCTAATCTTTGTTTTTTGTTTTCATAGTTTTTGAGATACTTACTGCTATTCAAAATTTTACAATATCAATTTTGTTTCATTAATTAAATTTAATAGTCTAAAAAGTAATTGGATATATTATATTATTGGGCTTTTATGTTCCTATTTTACTATATTTTAAACGCCTACATTTTTACTTTTTGCACACGAATTTAATTTTACTTACAAGGTTTTGTGTCATTGCTGCTTCATTTCTTTAGGCTTTTTCGTTTCCTTACAGAAATTATATTACATATCATACGTCTTGCCAAAATGTCTCTAGATAGTCATTTCTTATAATAGGGTCCCGTTTTTAGCCTTTACTTATGGAACCCTAAAAACACTCCTGGCTATGCCAACATTTTTGCACGATATAAACAGTACTCCTTTGTTCGCCAAGGTCGGTCTTAGGCTTAGTTATGTAGTTAGTGACAGTATAAATAGATACATACATAATGTCACGTCTTTTTTTCGTTTGCGGGGAATACAGAGCTCAGGTCTTTAATACCTAAAGCCACATTTAGCATGGAGGTGGGCGTGGGGATGGATAACAGAATCAAAATAGTGATGAGTTGCTAGCCGCATCGCATATTACCATGGTTCCTTAGATTTTCGCCCATTCCCTCGATCGGCTTTTACGATCTGCGTGGAAAGAAAAGCAGCTTTGATACATGTTTTTTCTAGACTCCAGACAAGCATGGAAGAATGACGTGACGGTATGGAAAATAGCAAAAATAACTTTTTTGACTCGAAAAGAAGAAGTTAATATTGACGAGTAATCATTATAACATAGGTATCTCATAACGACGTAACAACTTAAACATTGCAAAAACATAACATATTTAATTATAGAGGGTAAATACACAATCAATCAAATTCAATGATAATTTACCTTCAATCAAACTGTCGTATTGTTTGAAAATGAGGCTGATGATATAGCAGTAACTTTCACGAATTTATAATACACTGACGTATAGATAAGAAGGTTTAGCAGCGTTAATAGATGAAAGCCGAAATGGATTGTAAAATGCATTTTATCTCAACTATGATGTGCTCTAATTCAAACATTTTTTACTTGCAATTTCATTGTTCAAGCCTTTAATAACTGTCAATTATCAGATCAATTATATTGTGTTTGATAGATCTGGTATGATATAAAGACATGTGGGAATACACAGGATGTCATTGTCAAGGAAACCGGCTTGGAAATGTCTCGGATTGTGGTAAGTACTCTATTTACAACTTTTTTCAATATATTGCTATTCATTTATGGTTGTTCCTTCTTATCACATCCAAACTTGAATTATAATGATGTATTTCACAAACTAAGCTCTTTTCTTTACACCAATCACAATGACTTAATTTATTGTAAGTAATGGTAATCGAAAATGTATCAATAAACATCGTATGGTGCCCGTTCTCAGTAAGCTGGCTATTATAATCATCAGTTTATTATTACCCCCGGTTTCGCCTCGTGCCTATAGACGACTGTAACATCCACCGTACCTTACTAGCATCATAATGTATTATTGTTTGATACTATTTATGTTTGCATAATAAATACGATTCGTAGTTTAACATGTTGGAGCGATATACATATAGTGCTATTTTTCCCTACTGTCTAGAACGAGAAAGGGGGCAAAGATTTTTAACTCACCTTACTGTCTCTAAAAACTTGATTCGTACAGAAGTTCCTTTTATGATGTAAATGAGCAATAAGAAACGATTTCTAGAAATTCAACCGCTAAAGCGGCAAAATAAGGGGTTAAGTTTTATGCGGACGAAGTCGCGGAAAATTGCCGTCAAATTTTCGGAGCGAGACACTGAACGACCGATTTTGACTAATATCTACTAGATGAAAAAAATATCACCAGTTCACAATACAACCTCCTATCTATTTGCTATAATGTTTCTGTAACTCGTAGGTGATAGCATATTTTTCTTCCTAGGTTATAATATCTATGTACCTTCTGTGAACTAAAGAAAGACTTTGCCTAAAGAGTGCTCATTTTATCTTTAATACGGCAATTAGTTAACTGGATTACGGGACCTGTCTACTACTTAAGGGATATATATGTAAAACATGATTTTTTTTCCAAATTGAATGATGATGATGATAAGCAGCTTTAAGCGGCTCATCATCATTACAGGCATAAAGATTCCTCTGCAGGTTTTACCATACTCATCATGCTGGGCAAACGACTTGGTGAGCGCAGTTTGTTTGGCTAATATCTATCAGTTCCGACGCTGTTGCTTACCGAAACCGTTTTTAGCGAGGGAAGGGTAGGAGTTTGTTCGACTCAGGAAATGGGACCGCTTCCTATTGAGGATGCTAATTGCTCGGATGTTTTAGGGATAAATCATGTATTCTCATAATACGGAAGGTTTAGAATAATATTATTTAGCAGCTCAGGAGGCCGAGTCAATAGAACTTACACCTGAAACACAGACAATAGCCTATCTGACAGCCTCTGTGGCGCAATGGGTAACACGCCAGCCTGCGACGCGAGGGGCCCGGATTCGATCCACGGCCAGGTTCCGTAGTAAACTAGGAACCCTTATAGTTTCGCCATGTCTGTCTTTCTGTCTGTCTGTCCATCCGCGGTTTTACTCAGAGACTATAAGTACTAGAAAGCTGTAATTTGGTATGGGTATGTATATTAATCATGGCAAAAAAGTGGTAGAAATTTTTTTTAAAGCAATTATTTTTTAGGGTAGCTCCCGTACAAGTAAAGTGGGGAAGTATTTTTTTTTCTCTACTTACCCATCGCGTGGGGTATCGTTAAAAAGGTCTTTGAAAAATATTGTGAGGTTGAGAACACCATTTTTCGATTTAGGAATCCGTTTCCGAAATATTTGGTTTTAAAATGAAAATTTTTGTTAGAGTTAAGTGTGGGGACACTTACACCGTTTAGCAAATAGAGGGGAGGCCCTCTATCTGCTAAACGGTTATTGGCAACCAACTTATAAAATCGAAAATGTAAAATTTCATACATTTTCGTTGTTACATGTTTTTGGTCGTTAAACTATGATGTGCGAGTGTGAACTCAAAGTTTTCATTCGCAACTACGGAACCCTACACTGCGCGTGGCCCGACATGCACTTGACCGGTTTTTTTTTAATCTTCACTTCAGGAGCATCGCCCTCTCAGTGCTACCAAAGGCACAATTAGCCAGAACATCGATGATATATTTATTTTTATTTATAGAGTTTTATTCTAAGGTAAATATATTTCTGTCAACAGTTTCTCGTTTGCCTGCTAATGCTGGCGTCAGTCGCCGTCAGTCTAGACATGCCCGGAGACCTGAAGGTTCCCGACCAGAAGCTGCCCGATACCAAACTGCCCGACACACCCAAGCTACCCGACACCAAAGGCGTCCCTAGTCTAGGAGGGAAGAACTAGCGATAGCCACCCGGACCGATCATCAAAACAGACCAAAGCTTAGCAAGGCGGATTTTGGCACAATTAACGATTTTAATTTGATATGTGAAACTGCTATTCGAAATTTTAGGGGCTAGCACTTTTTTCCTAGTTCTTATTGTAGTAAACGTTCAATTTAGTGCTAAAGAAGCCGAGTAATAAATTTAATCAATTGTGTATGAAGCAAATTAAATATGCTGCAGCTACTTTCGTATTTTTTTTGTGTGACTCCTCTATTATAGTAATAGGTACTTAGTACTTTTGTTTGGCCCTACATGTGTTTCATTTTGTATGCTCCCTAAGAGCACACTCTCAGTCTAAGATTATAGTATAAGCTCTCAGTTTAGTTCATCGTTTGAGCCTTTTGGGGTAAAGTCCATATGTCCTTGACGTGGGGTCCTTCAGCCCATCGTTTCTTTGACTTTTTGGTCAAAAAGAATGATGTCAATTATCATGGCTCAAAGGATTAGAATATATCATCCGACGTGGCAATACTGCCAGCCGGGCACGTTGCCACAGATTAACGTTTTGCAGTAACTACCTTATCTAATATATAATTTGTATTATATTAATATATTTTAAGAATGCTTAATTATTATTAATATTTTTATTGCTTGACCGAAATAAATTGTTCAGTATAGAAAAAAATCCAAGTGAAACAAGAAGAATGGGATTTGTTTACATTGTATAAATAAGTACTCATATTTCGTTTTAAGTTTAAACGTTTTTTGCCTACCTACCGTTTGTATTCTACGAGTATATTTACTCGTAAGTAAATATACTCGTAGAATACAAATGTGCATTGTTGTAAAATTCGGTAGCGACAGTAGACGGGCGACCGGCTGTTTAAACTTTGCCTTTTTTTTGCTTTTTAGGGTTCCGTAGTAAACAATGAAGCCTTATAGTTTCGCCGTTAATGTCTGTCTGTCCGTCCGCGGTTTCACTCAGAGACTATAAGTACTAGAAAGCTGTAATTTGGTATGGGTGTGAATATTAATCATGTCAAAAAAGTGGTAGAACTAAATCTTGAAAAAAAAATTTTTTTTTTAGTAGCTCCCATACTAGTAAAGAGGGAGTATTTTTGTTTTTTCTATACAAACCTATCGTGTTGGGTATTGTAAAATAGGTATTTAAAAAATATTGTGAAGTTGAGAGCGCCATTTTTCGATTTAGGGATCCGTTTCCGAAATATTTGGATTTTTGTTAGAGGTAAGTATCCCCCCTCTATCTGCTAAACGGTTATATACGGATACGTGAAAAAATGTACAGTAGTAGTATATATACTGAAGTTGAAAGGAAAACTATTAAAGCTGAGTACTAAGAACAAACTAAAAAGTTATAAAATATAGTCGAAAATGTAAATTTTCATTGTTTCTTGTTTTTGGTCGTTAAACTGTGAGGTGCGAGTGTGAACCCAAAGTTGTCATTTGCAACTACGGAACCCAACACAGCGCGTGGCCCGACACGCACTAGGCCGGTTTTTTTAAAAGGATGCGACCAAAAACTTAGGCATGAGAGAGCGGAGTTGATGAAACGATATGGCTCATTGGCGATGCCAAATTTGAATATCCGATTAGAAAGCCTTCTGGATCTTGTAGTATTAACATTTATGTGTGATATACTTTAAAAAATTTATAAAATACTTCCGCGCTCTCTAGCTTAATGGGATTTGTATGGATTGGAATCTTAGTATAGCGTGCAGCCTTAATAGAAATTTGTTTCAAATCTTATAGCTCGCGGTTTAAATACTAACTATCATGGCTGGTTTACACAGTGCGAGCATCCAAGTCAACCTACCGAGTAGCTGCAGTGAAATAACTTGAAACGTTTAGACATATCTTACGAGTTACTCGAACGTGCGAGTTGGATAGTAGCTCGCATCCGAGGTTTAAATTTTTTTTTGTTTTAACTCGTCTGCTTGCCTGACTAGCTCACACATGGCAATAGCTCGGACATCGCTCGCATCGTTCGGACACGTTTGGCAGTAGCTCGCACGTTCACAGCATTTAAAATGGTTGCGAATAGATGGTCTTCGGATAATAATATTCGATTCATGGGTCTCTACAGAGAACAAGAAAGCTATGGAATTGTTTTAATAAAAATTACCACGAGGACCACGGAGGCATAGATATTTTGTAATTCAAAACATAATAGGGTGGCCATAGAAATAATTGTGATTCCGCTTTCCGCCTTAATAATAATAAATAAATATATATACGGACAAATTACACATATATTGAGGTAGCCCCAAAGTAAGTGCGAGACTTGTGTTATGGGATACTAACTCAACGATACTATCCGAAAAAGATCGCTTAGCATCTTGACCTGGCCGGGGATCGAACCCGGGACCATCCGTGTCGCAGCCTGGCGTGTTGACCGCTGCGCCACGGAGCTCGTCGCTTAATGCCCACTAACATACTAAACGTGGCCTTTGGGTTAATTGACCTTTGGCTCTGTCTACTCTGCAAGAGAGAAAGACGTGATAATATGTATGTAGACATAAATACAGTTTTTTTAAATCAAAGAATGTTGATCGAAATTGCGACTACTCACTAGCATGTGGTCTCAACGCCTTAATCGTACGATTTGTTCTCAGAGACTCGCATAGATGGCGCCACTCGAAACTACACAACATTGTATCTACCGTATTATGAGAATATAAAAACATGATTCACAAAATATATCTTAATTAAAAATCAAAACAATATTTTAGGCATAATATTTTAAAATGACACCGTATATTTAGTAAGATAAAGGCTAACGCAGATTACCGCCATCTAGTATCGACTACCAAGCAACTCTCCTGCGCCATACATTCGCCTGCTTTTCGCAACCTTAATTTGGTCCAATATTTTTTATGAGGTGGGCAGTCTATTACGTTAGTATTATATTGTCTTTGTCACTAGAGACTGGGCAGCTACTATCATTGTGTAAACAGCCAAGGCGAGCCGAGCTACTGGCATACGACTAGACAATGCAAGTAGCTGCGTACTGTCTAAGTCAGTAGCTCGCAATGTGTAAACCCGCCATAAGGGTAAGTGTGATGAAAAATACTTTACCAATCCTTTGCGCAGCGTAGTCAGGTAAATATTAAAACAAATTAGCTGTCTAAATTAGATTTATTAGTTGGACTATGGCACAATGTAGCAAACTCGTTTTCTTTACCTTTTTTTCTTAATTTATCACAATTTGCTTCTTCCTTGTTCAGAGTTACAATTAAATAGGTAAATAGGTACTTTGTGTCGAAATGCACAAAACTAGTTTCATTTAACTTTTTGATCCTTCATACCTACTGATATGCTTCTAAAACCCTTTAAAAAAAATTATTCTCATATTTTTTCCAATCATTGCCTCTACTAAGTAATTAGTAGACTACCTTTTACATAAATACATAATCAGAATATCAGCAATTTTTAACCCCCTCTTATCTCCCCGAAAGCTTACGTAACATAATACAAAAAAAGCTTCGATATGTATTTTATTTTGCAATATAATATCTCGCTGACATCTTTACTATAAGAACCCCCCATCCCCCATGTCACCAAAAATAAGCCAAGCCTACCCCGTAAAATTTGAATGACTACTGAAGATCTTTCCAATACTGAAAGTAGGTTGACGAGCGTTCTATGATCGTGAAGTGAGTTTGCTACCAGAAACCAGCTTCATCTATCAGCCGCCGCTGCCGTGGTGTCGGTCGTGCTGTTGGCATCTGGTGCGTCGGTCGTGGCCGTGCTTGCGATTGTGGCTGTCGTAGCGGGTCCTTCCGTGGTGGTCGTGACGTCATCCGCCGCTGTTGCCGCACACACTAACAGCATCAGGGTAAACGCGAACAGAAACTGGAATTGTTGCCATTTATCTTTAAAACTGTTTGAAAAAATAACTTGAATCTTATGAATTACACTTTGTTGTTTTACATTTATTTAAAAAAATGTAGTTGTGTATTTGAGTAGTTTTGTATGATTTTTGCGACAAATGAGATGGATAAATAAACTTTTGATCTATCTTAGTTCGCATTAAAGCTCACTTGGAAGATTTAGCTACATTACATTGAAAAAAAAAACTGACTCACTAAACATTAATTTCGAATAATAAAAAATTATGTTTTCTCTGATGACATGCGTTTCACATTCACAGTTCCTTTACAATAATATAAATTTTTATCATAATCGCTCAGATACATCAGGACGGGCAGTTCACTATCCTTACTTTTCGTTAAAAGAGATAATATACTTAGAGGCGACTTTTGTAAAAACTCTTCCGCTATTAAGCTTTAAAATCATGTCAATTTAGAAGTTAAATATACCTATTTATAATTAAGAATTACATCTATTGGATGAAAGTAAATACTATCCCACTAATATAATAACTTTGATCTTTTATTTTATTTATACGCTTTCAATGTTTCATTAGTGTGCTTAGAAACAGAAAGAAAGTTTATAACAATAACTATCACTCACCGTAAATTTCCCCATAGTCACAGACTCACGTATATGAAATCTTAAGAAGGATTGATAAGAAATCCCTTCACATCCATTTATATCTAAGATGGACATAGGAAGGCAGCGTGCCGCAAATTGGATAATCATTGAAATCATTAACAGGAAACTAATTATACACAATAACTAGATAATGAGATCGTGGGTATGAGACGGCGCAAAAACTTGACTTATTAATTTGAGTGTCCCATGACAACGGATGTGCATGACAAATGAATGTGTTGAGCTGGTCCGGCTGATATCTAGTCTAGATGAGTTAGGTTGCGCATTGCGCAACGTTCTAAAGGAAGCCGCACGTTTGCATGAAGAATTATTGCAGTGCTTTTACAGAAATACCACCAAGATTGAATGAAAATTTCATTATGAAATATATTCCATTCGCCGCACAGTGAGAAAAGTATCAGTTCTGTCCTACCAGACAGCCTATCCGGCGTTTGAAAAAAAAAAACTTACTCCGCCGGCTCAGCGACCATCTTGGTCTCCATTATGATGGCTCAAGACCGCCTGTCATGATATTCCTTGAATTTATTTTACGTCGAATTTAAACTTAACTGAAAGACAAAAAATATATTTAGGGTTTTTCACTTCGGTAAAAAAAAAAAACAAAATGATAATGAAGAAGAAGGGCTTTATTAGTCTGTCGTTTTTGATTGCGAGGTTTACGCCTCGCCGTGAGCAAATAAAATTTGTGTAATTTTTTGGTTTGCAAAGTTAGATTTACACTGATACATATTATTGGTTTTGAGATCTCTTTCCTTAGCACAAATAAAAAAAATGTGGCGATGAAAATAAAAAACAGAGACATATAATTTAACTTGTACATAAGTTTATGAATCAGAACTGATAATTATAATAACATGAATGAACTAAAGAGAGGAGTTATAATATCTCCAATAAGATTTACAACTTTAGGGGATGATCATGCAATGTAATTAAAAACACAGCACTGGATGTGTGGTTTTGGACGTGAGGTCATCTCTTGATAAGAATAAGAAATGGTTACTGCTGGCCATCACGAGCAACTGCAGAAGGGTACAGCGCTGAAACAAAAATATTTTAACTAAAGTATATAATAAAACAACAAAAAATGTGTCGATTGAGGGAGATAGAGTTAGTATAAAAATGTCATAAATTTATTATTGTTGTTATTATTATAAAACGTTTTTTTGTTATATAGCTAACAAGCCTGAGCAATATATGGGTTATAACTGATTTTGGAAAATGGAACACCTGATGCAGATCCATAATGGTCTTACTATAAGAAATATAAAAATGACGGCTTAGCAATAGTTGTTCAGCATAATGAGCATTTTTTTCATGACGAATAAAAATCCTTGGGGCACCTGATGCCGAACCAAATTAAATTTATTTGCATTATCATGATAAAGTCCACGGGAACGAAGTCGCGCGTAACAGCTATTAGTCTATTTATAAAGGTTCAAGATTTACATTACAGTCCTTACTAAATACAAATAATTGGGCAACCTGATTATACAGGCTCCAGTGATTGGCTCTCTTGGACCATTATGGTATTTTCCATATTTTAAATTGTTGATGTTCAATAAATTAAGACCTTGTTGCTATGTTAGGTCATCTATTCGGCAAAATACACAGATAAAGCAGCAAACATCACACACATGTGCAAACAAATTTTGCCCATCAGCTGAGTCAACAGGAAAATAGTAAGACAATCGTCGTTAAACTACAGATTTTCCTCTTAGGTAACAGTCAATACCAAGTATTGGAGCCATTTTTTATGTTTTAATAATATTTTTGTAAAATTAATAATTAATTTGTATAGTTGTTATTGTATGTTTTCACATGGACGTATGTGTTTTCAATAATATTTACTTGCCAAAATGTTTATCTATGAATTCTGTAAACTAAGTAATTTACTTAACTTATCGTCTGGACAATACTTAGTTATAATTTAACAGAAATATAAATGATCACCCGTAGTAGATTTAAAGATCTAGGTATATGTCGTTTTTAGTTGTTAAGTGTAGAACCGTGACTTAGCGTCTAGTTACATATTTACAAGTAGATTTTGTAATCTCTTAAGAATATCAGGTCCACTACTTTATTTGAAAATATTTAGAAAAAAAAAGCAGGAAATAAATAACTTTTCACCGGTAGTATGTTTTCGTATAAAAAGGAATATATATTCATCATACCTATTCCCAGAGCCTATTAGCCGTGTGGTTCCCGGCAGAGTAGAATAGAACCACTCCAAGTCTTCCCGTAGATATCATAGAAGGCGACTTAGGAAACACAAGTTAAAAAGAATGCTTCTAAACATCAAAAACACCTTTCAGTCCGTCTGGCCAGCGTGGAGAGTGTAGGACATGTCTTTTGACTGCTCTAGCTAATATAAGGCTCTGGTAGTACAAAGAGGGTCATGTCCCTGCAGTGGCGACTAAAAAAGTCCTGATGATCATGTAGGTATTAGGAGATCAGGAAAAAAAAACAAAGAATACCTAGTAATATTATAAATGCGAAAGTGAGTTTGTTTGTTTGTTTATATGTTTGTTACGCTTTTACGCCTAATCTACTGAACCGATCATCATGAAATCGCATACACATAGATAAGGGTACTGAGAAGGACATAGGCATATCACACGAGCAAAGCCGCGGGTAACAGCTAGTGTTAAATACAAATGAGGCTACTTACTGGAAGAAGCATTACTTACTTTGACTCCAATGAGGAGCTGGTGGGTCTTCTACGATGGCGGGTCCGATACCTGCGAAAAAACGATCCACAGTACGTTAGTACTATTATTAGTTCTGTGCCACAGAGTACTGTTTTAAAGGATAGGGCACAGAGCAGAGGTACTTATATTATTGTCATAGAATTTGTTTGTCGAAACTTTGAAAAATAATCTAACGTTAACATTACTGCAACAAAATGTTCAGAAGGGTTTGTTTTACTTCCTATTCAGATTTTGTAAATTACCACTGGCAAATTTATTTACAAGAAACTCATTAGTGTTTGATTATTACTTAATGTATTACTTAATGTACTTTTTTTCAATATCTATTTTTCAAAAATGCAATGACACTTACTAATGGGCTGATATCCGGGGTTAGCTAAAAAAGAAAAAATAAATTTAAGATTTACTTGGTAATAAGTTTTTTAATTATTTTTGATCAACCTTTTAATAGGCGAGATTTATATTGTATATCGTATTTTCTTTAGTTAAGAAGTGCTTATGGCTACCTTCCGCGACTTCATCATCAGATCATGTTTATGACGGCACCATTATATTGCGCTGTCATCCGGCATACATAAGTATACAAAATTTCAACTCAATCGGTTAAGTATATTAAATTTTATTGCCCTACAGATAAACTAACTGGGCAAGTTAGGTTAAGTTAAACTGTAAATAGTCTATGCTAATATTATAAAGAGGACACATTTTAATATCTGTTTTTTTTTCCGGGCTCCGAAACTAAGTACTAAACCGATTTTCTTTCACCGATAGAAAGTTAATTTATCTGCACTGCAGGAGACATAGGCTATAATTTACGCGGATGTAGCAAGCAATCTGAAAATGATCATTTTCCGTCTTGACCTGACCGGGGATCGAACCCGGGACCATCCGTGTTGCAGACAGACGAGGCGTGTTGACCGCTGCGCCACGGAGATCGACAAAATAACGCTCGAGCTCGATATAAAAGCTTGTAAAAATAGTTTAATAATACACAAAAATAACTTACGATAAAGGGTTGACGGGAATCCTGGGTGTACTGAAGCTGAAAAAAGAATTTGAATAAATTATCAAGTCAAGTATTCAAACCAATGATTTTGATAGTTTGTATAAACATAATGAATGTATTATTCATCTTACTTACGGGCTGAAGGTTGATAGAAAGCAGGATCGACAACTGTAAAATGTTATTTTTGAATTAGATAACGTTTTTCATAAAGGCGATAGGGTATTTCCTTAAAAAATCTCGCTCGGAATTTCAACGACCTATATCTTTATCAATTTATTAAATGATTGACTAAAGAAAAAAATAATGACTAATGATAAGAAGACTCATTATTTAAAAAAGAATTTATTGACGAAGCAACCCCATTCAATTACACACATAAACCTATATACTCTTTTCTTATTGACCATAGATTATAGTACCTATGTATACATCGTGGAGGGGACAAACCCGTACCTAATAAACGAACCACGGACTATACTAGGTTATTATAGTATAATGAAATTAAAATAATAGTCAAAAAACAAAAATAAATTTCAGCATTTCCATACAAAACTGCAGTCGCCCGGGCGATATGTATAGGAAAGTCTTTTTTTTTTGTTTTTTGACTGTGATTTTTATTTCATTGTACTAAAGCACCTTACTAAAGTGATTAAGTATAGCCCGTGGTTCGATTTATTATGGGTATGTCCCTTTTACTTTGTATATCAACATTACATTTTGAAAGAACTTTAAGGAGCGTATATTTAATATTGATACTTTAGGGTTAGAAATAGAAGATAAGTGGTCTAGAAATTGTTAAGAAACTACATCAATACATCAAATTTGATATTGGTATTCGTATTATTTATTTCTTTTAAATACGTATCAATAACTACAAGTAAATAAACAAGTCGTTTTCTACTTGTGTCCATGGTACTTACTCTGACCAGGTCCAAGGTTGGCTGAAAAGAAAAAAATATAGTTCAGTCAAAGTTGTGATGCAGTTCATCGATAAAATATGATTCCGAACAAATTTCTTATTTCTGTTAAAAGTAAAAAATACAACGAAGGAAACTTACGATTTGAGGGTTGGTAAAAGGCGGGATCGACGACTGTAAAAGAAAACTTTGTGTTTTATACTTATTATATTACTTAGTATGTAAAAGAGCTAACAGGAGTGCTATTTTTGATCGCGGGACACTCGTCTTTGAACGATTTTTCCATACAAAAATCGTTCGAACTCGAGTGTTCCGCGTTCAAAAATAGTACCTTAGGCTTAGTTAAATGATATGTATTAATTATTTTATTAAATTACTTATTTCAGTTAAAATTACATACAACAGAGCGAATAAAACTTGGTTACATAACTTTTCAAACAATCTTATTTCAACAAACCAGATGGAAGCCGGTAATGTAATTTTATTTTTCAAGTTCCCTTTATTGGTCGCATATGAAAAGTTGTTCAATTTAGCGGGCTGATTTGGTGGTAATGTTAACCCGAACATCTTGTATTTGAAGGTGGATATTTTATGATAAGGTGTAGAAGAAGATAAGAGGTTTAGAAATCATTAAGAAACCAAGCCTTCAAAATTGGTACTGATACTTGTATTAGTACCTATTAAACATAAGTCTTTTTATACTTGTATTCGCGATACTTACTCTGACCCGGTCCCAGGTTAGCTGAAAAGGAAAAAGTCGTTAATTATGATGCAGTTCATCGATTAAATATGATTCCGAACAAAGTTCTTATTTCTGTTTAAAGAACGAAAAAATGCAACGACGGAAACTTACGATTTGATGGCTGGTAAAAGGCAGGATCGACGACTGTAAAAGAAAACATTGTACTGTTTTAAACAGTAGAAGAATTCTTAAGGTATTAATTTTTTATAAATGATGCATTATACATATATTTATACTTAAAAGGCCGCACACTAGGCACAGTAGCGACGCCAATCATTTTATTCCTAATACTTTAAAAATAGAAAGAAATTCAAGAATGTAAATCATAGAAGCCTTAGTAAATAACCTGAAGTATTTTTGGAATCATGTTTAATATTATCAGAATCGGTGAGAATTATGAGAATCAGATTACCGCCAAAACGGCCGTTTTTGGCGGTAATCACTATTTCTCTTAATGGCTGATTCTCATAATATTATAACATGATTCCAAAAATACTTCAGGTTACTTACTAAGGCTTATATGATTTACATTCTTGAATTTCTTTCTATTTTTAAAGTATTAGGAATAAAATGATTGGCGTCGCTACTGTGCCTAGCAATGTGATTAGCATGCTATGAAACATGGTTAATAGGCTGGTTAGTATTGTAAATTACGATAACTCTAAGTGTGTCTACCCTATTTATTGCAAATAAATGATTATTATTATTCAGTACTTATTTACAGGCCGATATGTTTAATGATATGTACCTACTTAATATTTTGTGTGAATAGCACTTATTATAGTGAATAGAAATTGGTCACAAATTTTCAAACAATCTGATTTCAACAAACTAGATGAAACCAGGTTACCGCAAGCGTCTTTATTATATAATATATAATAAATTTATATATATTTTTACCAAACCAAATTTTGATTTTTATAAAATGTAAAAAATATTAATGATATCTAAGTATATTTTTCAGATATTTCATTGTATTAACAATATTATTGGTTGAATAAATCTTTGTTAAATTAGGGCCTTGCTTACTTAACTATGTTATTGACTGTACTACTCGTACGTGTATTAGGTGAGTTTTTAAGTATTTTTTAAATACTCGTAAGTATTGTTTTAAATAAAAAAATTAATGTGATGCATTATTAAGTAGGTAATACTTACTTGGACCGGTTCCTAAATTAGCTGAAAATTAAAATAAAATATATAAATAGTAGGATACGAAAATAAATTTTATTATAATGCTAAATTGTAATCATGTTTTTAAACTTACGGTTAGATGGTAGATAAAAACCAGGATCGACAACTGGAACAATGTTATTAATATTAGTACAATAAGTACACTGAAGGAGCCTACCTGGGACTACTAACGTTTCGGAACGTTATGTGTATAAATAATGTTGTAAACTTTATATATAAGTGTAATAATCGCGAAAATATTAGAAAGCATCACTGTAGTAAAAGTCTAATAAATCACAGATATAGAATACTAAGCTCCAATCTTTATTTATAAGCGTTTTAACTCTTTCCCTCTCAAAGCCCTCAGCCTCAGATTGGTAGAAGATTTCTGAGGAAAATTAGATGCAACTATTGTTCCAAGGCAATGCCATTTCACTCTATTAGATCATTTGAAGAACAGACTAGCTTAGTGGTAGTTAGACAGAGATCCAAATACCGATATCGAAATTATATAAATTTTTTTAGTCTCACCATTTCCAGGCACATAATCTGAAAAGAAAGAGTTAACTTTAACACTGTTTTCTTAAGGCTCGTACATGCGCTAAGGACCTTCAGGATATGGGCCGAGTTTTGAACCTTAGTTCCCCGTCAGAAAGTCAGCGGTCGACTGCTGCCCGTCGCCCGCGCGCATTCAAAATATTAAATAACATAAATTTAATATTAAAAAGAAGAATAATCTGTAAAATAAAAATTCCTCGGGAGAGTTTGTAGGTTGATTGGTATTGTATTGAACATAAAAATTGCATGACTCTAAGACAAAGAGTTACGTAGTTAATGAATATTTGCAATAAAAATCGATGTATGCGGTACTTTTTTATTCTAAAAAACTTTTAACTTTAGTAAAAGTCCTCCTCAGCAAGTAAAGATTAAAAACCATTCTACAATATATGTTTTTTTTGGGTATTGTGCTTTATATTTGACCATTTTTATAGAGGTTAAACATAGTCGAAATGGCCAAGGAGCACTCTTAAATGACACGATTACTTGTAAAAATTTTTAAACAACTCCGTTTGTCAAAACATATTAGATGTGACGCAAGAGCAAGGGGCTAGCATTATTTTGAATTCAGAGCGGAACGATGGATTCTGCATAGAATAAACAGCCTCCTGAGCGGAGCGAGAGATTCAGAGTATGTTGCCCGAGGTAGAAGTATATATTTAGCCTATATATTTTATTATTAGGTACAGTCGGTTACATGACATATGAATCCAAGACTTAATTATTATGTATAGCTATATGTGAGAGTGATACTCACTTTGCCCAGGTGCATTTTCAACGACGTGTACTGAAAATATAACAAAAGCATAAGATGTAACATATAACATATAAAGTTGTGATATATATTCAGTCACATTACTGATATGAGTACTGACTAAATATGCAAAGCCAAATTTTTACTATGGGAATATTCAACATCGTTTATTACTTCTACTGTCCTGTATGTACTGGTACTAATATATAATTTCTGTGAGTATGTAGGGAAGTCATTAACAATCTGTGTTACAAAAAGATTTGTTGCTCTGTGCATTGAATTATTTACAATTATATAAACTTCTTTGTGTATTACATGCATAAGTAACCCTGCAGGCTTATTTGCTAACTTTAGACAACCACGGTGTAAAACTTTGATGAGTACTTCAACATCCATTACGGCTTTGATTTGAATGATTATTTTTATAGATATAATACACTGTAATGGATATTAAAGTGACCATCAAGACATGTACAACGTAAAGTTTTACACCGTTGTTGAAGTGTTTATATAGATGTAGTTGTCAAAATTAGGCAAATACTTAGGCCTACTACTTAAACGTACCTCTATCCTGAGATGATGCCATGGCCAAAGTCGCCAAAATCACAATCTGCCAAGAAAACACCATCATAAAAACTAAAACAATAACTTTAGTTAAAAAATAATGTTTTTAAAGTGACAATGAAATCAGCTGCATTGTTTTGGGTATAGATACTGAGATTGGCATATCGATGGTCAATAGATAGCGGATGTCAGTCTGTCTGTTCGATGGACCGATAAGATAGCCCAGTCACATCCGCAGTGTTTTGTGAATATCATCAGGAGGCTGATTCAAATATAAGAGTAGTAGACCGTCGTCCCAAAGTTTTTATTATATACTATAATATATTTTTAAAATTTTCTTTTTTTTGATGAAATTTTAAAACACAGGAGGATTTTTTTAAAAATGCCGTATCTTTCTCTCCGAGTGTAAGAAATTGGATATTTATGTTCTCTAATGAAGTGCCTATCCATGTATAACAGTCTCCAAATACTTTATTATACATAAGAAAACCGCGTTGGGACTACGGTCTATAGAATCTTCAACGATATGAAACAGCCTTCGTGGCGCAATGGTTAATAGCTAGCCTGCGACACGACGGGTACTCGGGTTAGATCAACGGCCAGGTCATGATGGAAAAACGATCTTTTTCCCATTGACTTGGGTTTTGGATGTTTATCTTTATAAGTATCTTAAATAAAGTATCGTTAAGTTAGTATTCCACGACACAAGTTCACAATTTACTGTGGGTTAGCTCAATATAAGCCGTGTGGTTCCCGGCAGAGTAGAATAGGACCACTCCAAGTCTTCCCGTGGATGTCGTAAAAGGCGACTAAGGAAACACAAGCTAAACAAAGCTTACATACATCAAAAAGACCTCTCCAACCTGTCTGGCAAGCGCGAAGAGTGTAGGCCAAATCCTCTGGCTACTCTGGCTAATATATTGCTGTGGTAGTACAGAGAGGGTCGTTCTCCTGCAGTGGAGACTAAAAAAAAAAACCTGATGGATGGATGCATAGCTCAATATGTGATTTATCCATATCTAAATATATGTATAAAATTAATTATGTAATAGTAATAAAGAACAAAAAAAACTTTTGTTTTAATCAGTGTAAAATTTTTACTTCTACATAAAATATTAAGAAGATATCACATTATCATGAAACAAAACGACTAATTTGGAATTTTATACGACTAATTTGGAATTTTATACTATTCAATAAGCCTGCTAAGTGGAGAAACAAAATCTTCCTGAACCAAAAATAAATGTGCATTTCATAGATTTTCAGTTAGATAAACATATGATATATAAAAAAATACAATACTGACCTATATTGTCTACCTATAGGAAAAAAAATCACAGGAATTAAGAGAGAGATTCGAAAAAATACTTGGCCAAAAATTAAAATTATCTTTTACCTATGAATAGTACAAAATGTTATGTTCACTCTCCTGTACACATAGATATCAGAATATTACATCTCTGTGCCTGTACACTTACCTGATCAAAGGAGTTAAAATTATACTTATTCCTTTAGTAAGTTTTGCAAATAAAATATATGAAGTATACTCATAAGCAATTAATTTTTGAAACACTGAATGTAAGACTACAGTCAGAGTCAAAGAAAACTAAAGTGCGATTGGTTTATCAACTTAAAGAAAGATAATAATAAGATTAAGACGTTGATTAATTATTTTACGCGGTATTTACTGATAAAAAATGATTCATACATATTCATGAAAAATTGTGTGTTTTATTATTTCTTGAGAGTTTAAAAGCTAGTTTCGGACTCCAAATTTTATCAGAGTTTTTTTTTTAATATTTAGGTACATCTGAGTTGTAAAGATAAGCCTAGGGCCTTCTTATCAGCGGCGGCGATTTAAGGATAAAGTGCAACCAAAAAAATATATTCCCCTTGCCGCTTTTGAGGCGCTTTAGACATCTGTGATTGATAACTGGTATAATATTTTTGAACGTCGACCCAAAAGAGCTGTGTTATATGTTTATTCGCAATGTGTGACTGCATGTCTGTGCCGCCTTAGCTACCACAGGGATGAACCGATTTGGATCCGGTTCTGTGCTCAGCTTAGTTGTTTATAAATAAATAAATAAATATTGAGCTACTAAGTTGTGACTTGTGAACATGTGTCGTGGAATACTTACTAACCGATAATCTTTTATATAATATTAATATAATATATATAATTAATATACAAAAGGCAAACCTGACTGACTCATCTATTAACGCACAGCCGAAACTACTGAACGGATTTCGCTGACATTTGGCATCAGATAGTTCTAATGACGTAGGAATCCGCTAAGAAAAAAAATGAAAATTCGCTCCCTAAAAGGGTGAAAGGGGGTCAACATTTTTTATTTAACTCCGTCATTTTTAGAGCCTGAAGCCTGAAACTTTGTTTTAGGTTAAAAATTAGAAATAAACAATTACTTGTCCTAGGGTTTTTAAAAATTTTACCCCTAAAGGGGTGAAAAAGAATTTGAAAGTTTGTATCAGGAAACAAGATTACTTAAACTATTTTATTCGAAACTTTAAAGGAGTATTCCTATAAATAAATGAGTAAACATGTGTTTCAGGCTCTTTCACAATTCAACCCCTAAAAGGTGGAACAGGTGTGACAAATAACCAAACTCCACGCAGACGAAATCGCGGGCAAAATCTAGTATAGTTTATAAACATCAAAGACCCAGGACACGGTAGCAGTAGCTATACTATTACCGTGCCCAGGTCAGTCTGAAAAACATCGTTTTCCTTTAAGACCTGCCCCCTTATTTACTAACTCGGATGACAGGTGTCGATGCCTATCAATCTAGAATTTACAGTTACAATGCGGGCTTTGCTTGCTCGAAATTTTTATTTGGAATACAAAAACCGCATTGTAACAGCAAATCCTAGATTGATAGGCATCGACACCTGTCATCCGAGTTAGTAAATAGGGGGCTGGCCGGGGAGCGAACCACGGACCACGCTTGTCGCAGGCTGACGTGCCATAGAGGGCTACAAAGAACTTATGCACCTATGTTGAAATCATTTAGACGTTTAATTTTGGGGATTTGGTTTGAGTCGGGGTTGCTTACATTTTTAATTTTAGGTAAGATAGAAAGAAAAATCGTTTATACTCCGTGTAAATCTGTAACTTGTTAGTCATATTTTCAGACGTACTATACTAATCACACTAAAAAAAAATGTACTTTCATAATCGCTGATTAGCAGTTTTGGATGGGCAACCCATTATTTTGCATAGTTCGACCCATCTTCATTGGGGAAAGGTGTTCAGTATGATTAGTATAGATACATTCGAGAATATGATAATCTTTCAGACTAATACGGATAGGAATACAGTCCGAATCAAACTTTATAGCGGCTCGGACATCGCGCGAGTCGATCCGTAAGTACACAATATTAGGTTTAGTTCAGCGGGGCGCGCGCGGTGAGGTGGGACGCGTACTGTGCAGCTCGCAGCTAATATCCGAGCCGCCATAAACTTTGATTCAGACTGTACAAGCTACAAAACTTGTAATTGTAGACATAAAAAAATATGTACAGATGGGGGCAGATAAACTTGACCCGTATATCTGCCCCCCAAAAGATTTAAAATAATATCATCATCACCAGGTCTTTTTTAGTCTCCACTGCAGGAGCACGACCCTCTTTGTACTACCATAGCCATGTATTAGCCAGAGCAGCCAGAGGATTTGGCCTACACTCTGCACGCTGGCCAGACGGGTTGGAGAGGTACCTTATATAACATGAAAAAATATTTTGTACTTACCGTCACCTTCATTGTCACGTGTGTATCACAGCAAGGATCTCAAAACCGTATTTTTTTAGACCACCTTGTTTTTATACTCGCAGATAGCCACCTTGACTCTGAGCAAATATTGTGCGCAAACAAACGATAAAGTCGCTCGTGGTTTTAATTTCAATTCTAAGTAATTAGGCTTCTTTGGAAATGTAGAGTCAAAATTTGTAAACTAATATGAGGTAATTGGTAATGTTGGAACATTCCAATTTTAGCCTTTCCGTAGGTTGATTTTCAATCCCTTGCAATATTAAATTTGAATCAGAATGAGTCCTACCTCCCACACAAATTCATCGGTTTGAATTTCCTGTGTAGGGTTCCGTACTTAAAGGGTAATAAGAGGACCTTATATATTATCAGGCCTGCGATTTCCGTCCGTCCTTCTGACAAATTTTTAACAAAAAGTGAACCGTTATAAAAAAATAATAAAAATAAAATAAAAAAATAAAAGCAATAAACATTTTAGGACTTATTTAATTATTACAAAACGATGAAATTAATTTACATTGACACATGATACCTATAACAAACTAATCAAAGATACCCCCCGAAATGTACCCGGCCTCAAGGCTCCCATCACACTCGCTGTATTACCTCTTTGTATGGCTATGGACGACCTTTGAGTCAGGTACCATCCGGAGCGGTTGTCATACCCTCGGACTCGCAAGCGGCGTCTTATTTCTTCAATGTAATGTTTAGCTTCTGGACACCAAGGACCCGCGGTGTCAACGGCGATTGAATTTTTATTTTAGGCGTTATTTACAAATCTAAGTTACTACTTATTTATTACTGAATAGCAATATTCCCGCGACTTCAACTGCGTAAATTATAGCCTGTACCACCAGCACACCTTTCTATTAGGTGCATGAATTTTTTGAATATCGGTTCAGTAGTTTCGTAGCCTATTCTAAGCAAACAAACAAACAATAAAAACTCTCCTCTTTATAATATTTAGTATACATGGGTACCTCAAACCACAGATACATACATATATAATATCACGTCTTTTTCCCTTGCGGGGTAGACAGGGCGAAATGCCATGTTTAGCATGTTAGTGATAGCACCTGTAAGAGGTGGAAAACAGAATCCAAATAGTGATAGGTTGCTACCCGTATCACCTACCTATTGATATAATTCCTTAGACTTTTGGCCTTGCCTTCAGCCAGCTTTTACGGTCTGCGCGGGAAGAGAGCAGCTGTTTCATTCTACGTTTTTATTTTCTGCCAAGCTAGATCAGCATAAAAGGACAACAGATACTTATTTAAGAAAAACAGTTTCCATGAACGAAAGAGTTTGGTTATCCCCACAAGAAAGGACTCATGAAGAGGTTTCATGCGACCGTATATATCATCATCATCAGGTCTTTGTAAGTCTCCACAGCAGGAGCACGACCCTCTCTGTACTACCCAAGCCATATAATAGCCAGAGCTGTCAGAGGATTTGGCCTACACTCTCCACGCTGGCCAGACGGATTGGAGAGGTATATATCAGAGGTCACATACAAGAATCGTTTCCGTAGTAAAATATTGTACGTACGGGACTCTTTTGCAACTGGCACTTGGCTGGTTTTATTATTTTAGATAAGCATCGCAAATGTTTTCTTATTCGTCTAAGTGTGTTTACGGCTGTGGCTGATTATAGCCCTATTATTTGTTGTTGTTTGTCTTTCGTGTGTGTAAGTTGCCAAACAACGGCGTTAGGTTGTTCAAGCTGCCTATAGGCACCTGGAATAGCTTAACGACTGTAGGTAGATTGAGATTGATCTGGACTATTAATATGGACATGCCTTCGGGATTCCGGGATTTCAAAAGATTAGTCCGGAATTTCAAAATTGTTAGGACACTGTAGGATGTTTAGGATGAAGACATATCAGCATTCGCTGTTGAATTTGTATTTTGAAAAAGCAGAGTTAGTTGTGCCCGTGGAAACTTCTGAATTTTAAAGGATAAAATGTAGTCTATAGGTTAATCTAGGGTATAAGCCATCTCTATTACAAACAGCCAAATCGGTTCATGATCGGTGTATGATGTGAAATAGCAAAAAATATCCATAACTTTGCAAAACTTGTGCATCTATAATTTAAGGTAGTGAGCAAGGTTTCATTTTAACGGGGTTCAAAGCATTTGCGATACACTATTAATTATTACTTTATTTATTATGGCCTTGAGCCAGATTTTTTCACGCATTCATCATCATTTCT
The DNA here is from genome assembly GCA_963082605.1 of Rhodophaea formosa. Lineage (NCBI taxonomy): Eukaryota > Metazoa > Arthropoda > Insecta > Lepidoptera > Pyralidae > Rhodophaea > Rhodophaea formosa. The sequence goes on along the minus strand of OY720220.1, from coordinate 6,203,005 downwards.
CTAATACAAGTGACTGATCTTCTATAGTGAAAAAGAAGATGACATGGCAAAACTTGAGGGGAAAACGTAGCAAGAGAGACAAACACACTGCACTGACAATAAATGTAGTTAATTTGGGAAACACACACATCACTACAAGCAGTTGATAGCTAAATAAACAACATATAAAATTACACTTGTGGGCTCTTATAGGCGTTGCTCGTGGTACATAATATAGCTGATGCCACTCAGAAAAACAAACATTTTCATAAAGGTGAAAGAATTTTTAAATGGGACAATAGTTTTTGTCTTTATCCATTACAAAAATAACTACATACTTACTGTCCTGGCTCAGTGACCCAAAGAGAGTCTTGGCCTCCAGCACAAGAGCTCGCCAGCCCCTTCGGTCCTGCGCTAACTCTGGCCGGTGGCCGATCCAAAAAAGCAAACCTTTATAATATAAGTATATAAAACTAAATTTAAAGGGTTTCTTAGTTCCGTGTGGTTCCCGACAGAGTAGTATAGGACCACTCTAAGTCTTCCCGTGGATGCTGTAAAAGGCGACTTAGAAAACACAAGCTAAACAATATAAACATCAAAGAGATCTCTCCAACAAGGCGTGGAGAGTGTAGGACAGATCCTCTGACTGCTTTGGCTAATAAGTATATGACTCTAGTAGTACAGAGAGGGCCGTGCTCCTGTAGTGGAGATAAAAAAGACCTGTTAAATTTTATTTGTAGTGGTTTCAGAATACATACATTCAAAATATTTAACTCAATCCCGTAACTATTGATTATCCATGTTATGATTTCTATTATGACAGTTCGTGATAGAAGTACATAAAATCAATCTACCTACTCCGGGCTCTGCATTTTTAAAGCACAGAGGAGCATGAGATTTTTACAGTCACACATCCCAGTAAGGACAGGAGGGTTTCTTAACATGAGACAGCCCTAATAATGCTCACGCACACTGGGCTTACAGGCTCCTTTGCCTTTGATTAGCCTGTTAAAGCTAAGAGCTAAAGTAAAGGCATCCAGTCTTGTGTGTGTCTAGCAAACAGAGAGTCAACTAACTGCGGGGGCCCACCTGGCCACCACCTAAATTGGTTGCATATGCCCATGTCTCAAAAAGTACGAGTACGTTAGGTTTTCTCGTTGTGACTAAACCAGAGCGAGCAAAGCGAGCGTGCGTCCCTTATTTAGGGCAAAAGCTTTTTAGTACTATTTGTTAGAAAAATTAAATTACATCTTCACGCTTTAGCAGAAGAGCACAGCGAGTTCTATTAAATACGATTCTCAGAAATTACTAATTAGTGCTAAGCTTTTTTTAAAGCTCGCCTTTATTGAACCGACGAGCGTGATTGTTGTATTTAGACCACAGACATAAAAAAAAGGATTTTTATTTAGACCTACCTACTCGTATGAAGCATTCTAGCTAGTCTAGTCAGTTTTATGGCAAAACCATAGAGTAGAGAGATAATCATGGGTGGGTACCTACTTTTTTAATTTAGAAAAAGGTTTTTCTAGACTTCACGTTGTCCTAGACATTATATGCCGTGTAGCTAATATGTATTGTACTTACCAGTGTTTATCGCAGACGTTTATTAAGTACTAGCTGATGCCCGCAACTTCGTTCGCGTGGACTATATGACTCCGGCGCATTAATATACCTTAATACGAACTAAAGACACATAAGCAAATAGGTACTTTTAGCAGTGTTATAAAATTGTATGGCATTGCATTGGCTCCTGATAAATACTGGATTGATAAAATATAGGATCCTTTTAGACTTTACCACCGACGCGATAAGAAGAAGACTATATACTTATAGCTAGCTCCAAGTGAGCTTGCGCTACTTCACCAAACTTTTACACTTTGAGGTATGGGCAGAGCGCCTTCAACCTATCGCACATCTCCAAAGGGCCTTCGGTAGGGACGGACCTCGGCTTTAGGTGTTGCCTGTGTGATCAAGGCTTGGAGAGACCGCAAACTCTCATGTTTTGCCGTATGGGCTGAAAACTACCACCAGTCATATGAGCTAATCATATTCTACGCACTCTATCCCAGAGGAGAGTGTGACTCTGTAAAATTGTCGATATAAAATTGAACATGGTACTTGGTGTATCAGATGTTCCAAATCTTCGATTTTTTCACCTCAACAAAAAATACTAATCAGGCTGAACAACTTTTGTTACTGCGTCATTTTTATATTTCCTATAGTTTATCTGGACCATTACGTTTCTGCGTCAGGAATTCCAAATCTTCAAATTAAATACCTCAACAAAAAGTGCTCATCAGCTTGAATAACTTTTGCTTAGGTGTCATTTAAATATTTCTTATAGTTGGACCATTATGGTTCTGCATGAGGTGTTCCAAATCTCAGATTTTTTATACCTCAACAAAAATGCTCATCAGGTTTAACAAATTTTGCTAAGGCTCTACTTTTATATTTCTTATAGTTCAGCTGGATCATTATGATGCTGCATCAGGTGTTCCATTTTTCAAAATCATTTCTACCTTATAACGTTGGCTTAAAAGCTATATAGCAAAAAAAAATTCATTCGCATCCGTCCAATATTCCCGGAGATAAACGTGATCATACATACAGACAAGAAATTAAAATATTTTTTTACTCTCTATTGTTATTTTTAAGTGTCCCTCTATTAATTTCAGTCAAAAATACTAAATGTACAGACAAAATATTTATTACTGTTTTATTATGTGTACTTATAGATTAAATGTCTGTGGTTTTGCATTAATTTAAGTACTTATTTGTTTTATAATATATTTATAATATAAAAACGTTGTCTCGTGTTGCAATCATCAACTTAGCTCATCATTATCAGGTCTTTTTAAGTCTCCACTGCATAAGCATAAACCTCTCTGTACCACCATAGCCAAAGCAGTCAGAGGATTTGGCTTACACTCTCCATGCTGGCCAGACGGGTTGGAGACGACTTTTTGTTGTTTATAAGCTTTGTTTAGCTTGTGTTTCCTAAGTCGCCTTTTACGACATCCACGGGAAAACTTGGAGTGGTACTATTCAATTCTACCGGGAACTACACGGCTTAACTTTAATTTAAATTATACTTAGTTAGGCTGTATTTTATCACAAACCTTAGTGGTTTTTCTGGAATGTGTTCAAGTTATTTGTAGGTAGGTATGTTTGGTTTGGTTGAGGTAGTAAGAAGACAAAACCATATATAAATATTATATAATTATTCATATTATGTTTATATTTACATGCTTTTATCATTTAACATAGGGTAGACATACATATAATTAGGGTTCCGTAGTAAACTAGGAACCCTTATAGTTTCGCCATGTCTGTCTGTCTGTCTGTCTGTCTGTCTGTCTGTCTGTCTGTCTGTCTGTCTGTCCGTCCGCGGTTTTACTCAGAGACTATAAGTAATAGAAAGCTGTAATTTGGTATGAGTGTGTATATTAATCATGGCAAAAAAGTCGTAGAATAAAATCTTGAAAAAAAATTTTTTTTTGGGTAGCTCCCATACAAGTAAAGTGGAGGAGTATTTTTTTTTTCTTTATTTACCCATCGTGTGGGGTATCGTTAAAAAGGTCTTTGAAAAATATTGTGAGGTTGAGAACACCATTTTTCGATTTAGGGATCCGTTTCCGAAATATTTGGTTTTAAAGTGCAAAATTTTGTTAGAGGTACGTGTCCCCCCCCTCTATCTGCTAAACGGTTATATATGGATACGTGAAAAAAATTACAGCAGTAGTATATATACTGAAGTTGAAAGGAAAACTATCAGAGCTAGGTACTAAGTGCAAACTAAAAAGTTATAGGCAACCAACTTATAAAATGTACTGGAAAATGTAAAATTTCATACAAGCTTCATTGTTAGATGTTTTTGGTCGTTAAACTGTGAGGTGCGAGTGTAAACAGTGTGAACTCAAAGTTATCATTCGCAACTACGGAACCCTACACTGCGCGTGGCCCGACACGCACTTGGCCGGTTTTTTTTTAATTCTAATTCAGTATAGGAAGTTGTTTTGCTGAGTTTGCTTATTGTCCTGCACGACCAATGCCATCGTCTGAAAACATGAACAATACATTAATATTTTAAAATTACGTTATTTTGTTCTGTTAGTAGAAGTTGCTTATTACTTATTCGTAGGTACATTTATATTTATAGATAACGCCGTCACATATAAGTATATTAAGTACAGAAGTTCAGTCTCTCTCCGAGTCGAAAGCAAAAATCTCTCCAATAAGATTGAGGGCGTGTCAAAGAAGTAGGCATACATACGTAACTCCTAAACAGGATGATTTGTAATACCCTGAGTATATTTATCTCATGATCAGAATCCAATGTAATACAGCATTGCAGATAAAAAAGATAAAAAACGAAAAGAAAATTAGGTAGTCCTCCCACACAAAAAAAAAACCGATCAGATGGGCGAATTTTCTATGGGAAGTCTTAGTTATTTTGTCATTTTTTACCAGTTTTTCTTTGCAATGCTACATTGCGTATTTTATTTTTTCTAAGAAGACGGGTAAAGAACTTACATGGTCTGTAGTGTATGTAATTGTTTCCTCCGTTGTTCGAAGTATCTGTGGACAAGTTAACAAATTTAGTCAGTTAAATAGTCAATACCACTTTAAAAAATTAGGAACATAACTGCATTGATTTGTTTAATGTCACTTCAACTATACATGCTGTAGGTACATATTGCGAGTATTATGTCGGTGACCTTTGTCCTTCTACGGATTTCCTCGTTCCTGATTCGATCTCGCAGAGAAACACCATGCATAGCTCTTCAAAGCTCTTTGTTCTTATGAGTAAGGGACAACGTTTCGGACCCGTAAGTCACGGGTCCGACACGTTGGTCGAAGACTTTCGACTTTAGGCACTGAGATATTTTGGAAGAGAAGACCTTCCCAAAACTTCACTTTATAAGAACCTGACTTGGTGACCTTTCAAAACCATTCAGAATTCAGACATAAAAATAATTTCTTAAATCAGTCCAGGCATCTTCACGAAGTCGGGGAACATACATTAAAAAAAGATTCCGAGGAATTGAGAACCTCCTCCTTTTTTGAAGTCAGTTAAAAATAGAGATCCAAGACCCAATTTGAAAAGATCGTTTTGTCAAACCGGGGGAACACTGCTATTCAAAGGCACTTGCGGTACTCAGTCACAGAGGACGTCACTTTTAAGTTTTGATACCATTTTGATACCCTTACAAGTTTGAGCAAATTTGCTAAATATGCTGCATAAATTGACAAATAGATGATATAAGTATAATACATTAATACAATAACCGGCGACCGTCGACGCACCTGTTGGGTACAAAATTTGTCTATAAATGCAGCATATAATTCCATATTTTAATTAAATATAGGAGTTGCAGCAAATTGGACCGTATTCAAAGTAGTTACTACTTTGAATAAGGTTCAATTTGCTTTGTTGCATGTAACATGCGTTCCGCCGCCGAAAACAAAGTGATCATAAGTTATTTTTAACTTATGGGGTACGAAACCTTAAGTATCTACCTATCAATCTGCACGTCTTGTGCAACAAAAACAATACACCGTATAATATAAGTATTATATAAAAATTTATAAGGACAATGCTTACCAATTGGTGGCAGACTGCCATCAGCTGTAAACAAAAACAAGAGTTAGTCTAATTTCAGATATATGTACAGTTTTTTTGTATTGAAAGTATTTTTTTTTGTTAGTTACTCTTATTGGTTTATCTAGTCAAGGTCTCAGCCTGGGCTATATTGGTTTCCACTCCCTCCCTACCCACTTGACAATTCGACGATAATACAAAAATGTAATGACATATTTTGTAAGCGCTGCCGAAAAATAGCGATTGCATGGATTGGTAACGAGAAATAAAAAATAATCTTGACTTATTATCAATGTAAACAATCTTGTATATCAAGAGATATCATATATCTACTTGTATAAACCATAGGTCACGTAGTTTTATCCTAAAAGTTCAATTTTGTTTCTTGGCGTAGATTAATGATTCAATCGTTTATTTAATAGAACCTTTAATTAATAAACGATTGAATCTTGAACACTTATTAATTGTAGTATTTGTGTTTACATTTTTTCAACTAAATTTTGTTGACGTCAATAATTTACTTATGGCTAAGTTTAGGCCGCTGTCAAAGCGGAGTGCAGAAGAAGCGGCAACAAACCGCACAGCGCATTTTTTCCAAGCGCAAGGTAACTACACTCCCTCAATATAGCTCTGGTTAACATTTGATTTTTTTAATGGGTACTTACGCCTGACGATGGGCCCGTAGAATGCCGGGTCAATATCTATAACAAACATTATCTTATAAAAGTTAAAGTAAAGAAAACAGGCCAGCTAATTGCAAACGGACAACAAAGTGATCCTAGTTATATCAGTTATTTTTAACTTTTGGGATTCGGAACCCATCCAACGGTCTGGCCGAATGAAATGAGTAAGTAGGTATATACTTATACAAAACTTTGTAGACAATGCTTACCTAACGGTGGCAAACTGGCATCAGCTGTAAATAAAAACAAAAGTTATTCTATCTCGGATATACGTAGAGATTTAGATTGATCGTATTTCCGCATGGATTTTCAGTATCATTGTAGATACGTCGTATTTTTTATTTAAGTATATGGTACTAAGTGTGCCCTCAAAAATAGTGTCACAATTTTTATGAGTTTGTCTAGTAAAGGCTTCAAACTGGGTCATATTCCCCCTGTCCACTCCCCACCCACTCGTTATTATTTGGCAGCGCTTAAAAATGCGTCATTACATTAAAAAACGATTGCATGGCATAGTAACTAGAAAAATATGTTCATAACTAGTTATCAATGTTTAGAGGCAACCCTGTATATCATATCATGTATGTAAAAGTTCTATTTTGTTTTTTGTCGTAGATACACCTACTCTTCCCGTGGGTCTTCATTTGATTTTTTTAATAGGTACTTACGTTTGACGCTGGGCCTGTAAAATCCGGGGTCGACATTATCTATAACAAACAATAATAAAGTTATTGTTTTTCGAGTGTGGGTATGGCCAACATTGGTGTCAGAATTTTTAAATAGCTTAACTACTACCATTAACGATGCCCGGCGGACGGCTTAACGTTCTTTCCGAAGCACGGAGGAGCTTGAGATATTTAAGTGGGTACCGCGCCCGGGGTTGCTTAACTCTTTTTTTTTTTAACTTTTCATCGAGAAGTTTAATTCCATCCTATTCCTAATTCCTAACTATTCCTAACTAATATTATAAATGCGAAAGTGAGTTTGTTTGTTTGTTTGTTACGCTTTCACGCCGTATCTACTGAACCAATCATCATGAAATTTTGCATATACATAGGTTAGGGTACTGAGAAGGACATAGGCTATATATGACGCGGGCGAAGCCGCGGGTAACAGCTAGTGTTTATATAAAATTATACTTGGCATAAGCTTAAAGATTTCATGGCTCTGTACAATTACATATACATATTAACACGTCTTTATCCCTTGTGGGGTAGACAGAGCCCAAAGTCATAAAACCCAAAAGCCGCGTTTATCGTGTTGGTGGGCGTTATGGTGGAAAACGGAATCAAAATAGTGATGGGTTGCTAGCTGCATCGCCTATAACGTAATTCCTTCAGTTGTTAACTTAATCCTTTCACCAGCTTTTACGGTCTGTGCAAGCACAAAAGCAGCTGATATATATTCTTTCTTTTCCTCTTCTCCCAAACCAGCGTGGAAGGTAAAATTGTTTTAAGTAAATAATAATTAATACAAATTAGTGACAATACTGTAAATGTAGGTACTTACGTTGAGTATTAGGCAGGGGTTGCTCTACAACCTTGACTGAAAATGTAAATAGTCAAATTAGATTTTATAAAATTATTATTTATTTACGTAACTAGTTTGCTGCAAAGTTTTTTTTAGATATATTCTCAAATATGAGTATCATGCCCAACAAAATTGAATTAAGTTAACCCAAAGTTAATTTGATGTTTAAGCCCGCATTTGGACCTATTTTTAAAGCTTAAAAATAGGTCAAATGCGGGCTCGCCCATGAAGAATTCAGTTGTAACAAGCTTTACTAAAATACCCTATAATTTTTCGCCAGCAATGATTTTTAGTTAAATTTGCGATTTATGAAATAGTGCTATATCTCAAAAAATACCAATCATATCTCGATCAAACCAATTTTCGTTGAATGTGTTCATTAAGGTAGGGAAAAAATGATATTAGCCTCAATGTCATTTTTAAAGATATCTTTAAAGATCTTTTCATAAACGCGCGTCTCGCAGCATTACCATCTCAACATTTTTCTATCAAGTAGTCTTTACTTATTTTATATTTAAAATATAAACTTGTAAAGGAGATAATGATGATTCTTACCTGTGAAATCAGGCTGGGCAACTTTAACTGAAATAAATATAATTATAAAAATGTTAGAGGCGTAAAAGTATTAGGTTTGTACATAATTTTTTTATGAAATTAAAGATAGGTAGGATACTAATCTTCTTTATATATGACGTAGACCATCAATATGACCAAGTTTGGGACCAATGCTGGGACTACATTTTTATTTTTAACTTTCCCATTCCAATTGCCCGGGCGGCTGAACACGCTGGTACGAAAATATCCTTTTTTTTTAGTTCCAATTATTGATACCGTAGGATAAGTTTTTCCTATTGACGGTCTGAGTCACCTCATTGAGGGAATAACGAGGTTCAAGTTAGATAAAGGAGCTCGTAGAAAAGGAAAAATTTACTTATTGTTGATTGAAAATTCGTCGTACTGCCAAAATTACTAGGACTAGAGTCCCTGTTTGTACAAAAGTTCTTTTTATAATTTGTGAGCTCTATTATGAAGGGATTTTCAACTTCATATGAAGGTCTGTAAGTATTCAAGATGGAAGCATTAAATTTTATATTTAGCTAACGTTAAAATTATATACTTAATAAATAAGAATGAATAAATATTTTATTCCAAATATATCCTATGTTTATAAGACCTGAGTCTTATAAACATAGGGCTTGTAAGTCAATAGATTTTTTCTTTTATTTTTCAATTGCTTGGATCGCTATAAAAGCCGGTAAGTATTTGTAATATTGGAATAATAAGTAAGTTGAATATAAAGGTTTTTAAAAATAAATCCCTAATGGTGTTCAAATGGATCCATAGTTATTATAGAAATATTGTTTATAATATTATTCAAGTCATTGCGGGCTACCTTCATGGGGCTACTGATGTAGTTATTATTACTATTATTTATTTCCTTTCTTCGTTCGTCCTGTTTCTCTTCTTCAATGTGTATTAAGATATATTTAAGTTTATGTATATGTCTATGTACGTGTATTTTAGTAAACTTTTTTATGTAGGTATATTATTGTATGTATCATGCATGATGTACTTTTGTTTAAATATTTGTAATGTGTTAAAAGTCAACCTATTCTGCGCCACCTATTTTATTAGTAAATTTCTCTTTCTTATAACGGTTGCCTGGAAGAGATCGCTTAAAGTGATAAGGCCGCCGGTTGTCAACCAATTTTCGTGTTAATTGTATTTATTTTCTTTGTAATGTTTTTTCTTTTGGTGCAATAAAGTGTTCTTGTATTGTATTGTATTGTATTGTATTGTACCTATATGAGCATATTAATTTTTACAATATATTATATAATTAACCATCCGATGCTTGTCCTTATAGTAAAGATTAATAAATTTATGAATTTAAACGTACCTTTTTCTTGGGCAGAAGCAATAGCCACGAAAGCAAGAACTAAAATTACCTGAAAGAAATACAAGTAGGCTTCAGTCAAAATAACTTAAATTTATTTATATATATTTATTTTATAAAAAATTGATAATTTTTACAATATATTTAATAATAGCTAGCTGTTTACCGCAACTTCGTCCGCATAGTTTTCTAATATATCATACACCTTTCAGATCAGAGATATCAATTTATCCCTCAGTTTATCCGGGCCCGGGGCAGACCTCGGCCGCTGGCCCCCAGGTCCCGGAGCATTTCAGGTGAGGAATAACCGTTGACACGCTTAGATGTCAGGGTCATCAATAGTTTCGCAGCGCTCGTACGTTTATAAAATTTTTGATACCTTGAGTTATGTAAATGGTATTTTTGGATAGATCCTCTTTTTTTAAATCAAATATAGCCTTTGTTACTCTCTAAAAATGTAAGTAGCTTTTTATTGACCAAGGAATTTTTAAAATCATTCCAGTCATTTCTCAATTTATCCACCACACACACAACAACACAAACACAAAAACTTTCCTCTTTTTAAAATCAGTCTAGATATGAATTATAGTAGAATGAATGAGAAGACAACAAATCAAATTAAAAAAAAAATACCTACTGAAAATCTGGATTGTGATTAAATAATATTAAATAATAAATTCAGCATTAGGTACCTAAATGCTTGTGTTAGTGTTCTCCGCTCTCTCACCAAACAAGTCATAACTAAATAAATTTGAACTTACCAAAGCCTTCATTTTGAATAAGTAGGTAAGTATAATGATTATGTCTTTGTACATCAACTAGACGGACGTGCAATGGACGAGCAATAGTGCCGAATGTAAACCCAAATGTCTTATATAGCCGCGCTTGGCTGATATGATAACCCAACGACCTCGACTCATGCTTATTTACAAAAGTATTTCGGACGATTCAGGCATTTTCCTGTTAATAATTCCTGGATCTCCATCGCTGGGAATAATATTGTTTTGTACATATCGTCGTGTGGTTCCCCGGGAACCACTTCCCTCCCGGCAGAGTAGAATAGGACCACTCCAAGTTTTGAATGTCGTAGAAGGTAACTTAGGAAAACATAAATTAATAAAGCTTATAAACATCATAAACCTCTCCAACCCGCTTGACCAGCGTGTAGAGTGTAGGCCAAAACCTCTAACTGCTATGCATTGGCTCTGGTAGTACCTACAGTAAGGGTCGTACTCATGCAGTGGAGACTAAAAACGACCTGATGATGATGATGAATCCATAATAGCGAACCACTGCTTCCAAATTATTCCAAAATACCACAGATTGGGGATGGAACCGTGGAAACGCTATCTTTACCGGTAGTCCGGTTTGCCTTGAAATGAGGTAAAAAAAAATCATCGGATGGATTCACTAGTCACAGATGTATTGTATTTACACAGATTTAGCTCGGAAGTATATCCTTTGATTATGAGTATATCATATCGGCTTCAATTTACCTATCACCTTGAGTGTGTTGTCAATTTTTGATAAATTGGTCATGAAGAATTCATTTTTGACACTTTTAATGTATAGTATTGTAAGAAAATAATAAAATATTGTCAAAAATATTAAAATGTTTCCGTTCTAATTTTTTTTGTCGTTTATGTTTATGTTATGTTCTAAATTTTAATATTTATTTTGTGCAAAAATTAAAAATATTATGGAACTATTAGTATTATTGAAAATAAATTAAACATTTTCAACAAATAAAACAATTTACTTTATTAGTTTACACTTATTTCCATTTTATTTTTGTGCTTATTCAAACAAATTAATCGGGTTGAAGTCGGTTTTTGTTTTCGTTAAGAGTATTTTAAATTATTAGTATTTGTTAAGAGCGGCAACAGAAATACCTCTGTGAAAATATCAGCTATGTAGGTAGGTTTAACGGTTCATGAGATACAGCCTGGTGACAGACAATCAGATAGACTACTAAGACTACACAGTCCGCCCGACTGTGAAGTCTTAGTATTAGGGTCCCGTGTTTACCCTCTAGGTATTTACAGAACCCTAAAATGGTAAAAATGAAAGAAAAAAATGAGACTTCCCATAGAAATTTACTGAGTTGACCGGTGATTTTGTACGCAAGTCGCGAGGTGTATATTTTTTCTTTTACCGACTATTCCATTAGGGATTTTAATCACGAGATTTTAATCTAGCTCTGGGCACAGAATTAATAATAGTAGGTACTAACCTAAAATAAATTATTCTATTATGTTTTTCTATTACGCAGTTTACCCTACCAGTACCATACCCTACCAGTAGGTACCTACCTCCTAGTATGTTAACAAGATAAAATGATACTCACTCACCTATATCTAACATCATAAGTAAGTAGTAGTACTACGCATCCTAAGTAGGTATCTACCCACAAAGGTGCTATGCAAAAACTTGTTAGCTGATATTACACTTGACCAAGAAATTGTTTAATTTGCTGCTTACTAGACCTTGAGAGTATTTGACCGCATTAAGTTGTGAATCCCCGGTCCCATTTTTCCTTCTGTTTTTTCTATGTTACAAATTCTGGGAATAATTAATTATGATTCTTACGGATTCATATCCGTACATATCACATATCATATCCAGCTTCATAGCTGGACATGAATAATTTTTAAAGTCACAGGCATGGAGATATATATATCTACTACGTAGTCATACAGGCGTATATAAAAGTGGTAGGGTTTAAAAAAAAGTACCTAACTAAGTAGGTAGTTTAATTTTGCTCAAAATATATAAATCTTTCTCTCTTCCGTCACTTCCGTTGCGTAGCTAGGGCGATGGTAACAGGGGTGGTCTGGGTGACATCCTTTGGGGGTGACACCCAAAAAAATATAACGTATCAGGGCAATTGACGACGCCGACGTTAGGGACCGTCTCGTTGAAACTTGCGCTGTTCCCTAAGCTGGACTACATAAACTTATAAAAAAAAATATTTTTTGCAATATTTTCTGAGATAATGCGGTGTCAAACATAGAGTTATGCAAACATACATAGGGAGTAGGTACCTACTATACTTTGTGGCACAGATGATTGGAAGCTGGTATTGACTAAGAGTTCCGTAGTATGCTTATACTACGGAACTCTTTATGGGCGAGTCCGACTCGCACTTAATCCCTTTTTTCCCTCAATTTTAGTCACTATCAGCTTCCAATCATCTGTGCCACAAAGTATAGTAGGTACTCACTATAATTATTTGCCAGTAGAATATTTTTTTTATAATGTTTCTATGAATGACGTTATATTTTTCAAAGTTCTTTCACCTATAGAATGCTATTTTATCTGTGTGTGACATAGGCTATAATTTACGCGGATAAAGTCGCGGGATAATGGCTAGTTTTTTTTTGTGTAAAGATCGTAAAGTGGTTCTGTTCGCTATTTTTTTTTATACTTACCTAAAAGGTACCTCTATCACCTATGTATGTCGTGTCGTAAAGAAAAAACTAAAAATGTCAGGATTGTTGACAAATGTTCACGAAGTGGCAGATATTTCTGGGGATTCATACAAAATAAATGGAAATTATGAATATTACCATTATTTGTGTGACGGATTTGATGATAGAGTTAGTAATATTATAATGTAAATATTTTTTAGTAGTACCTTCCTAATATTTTTTAGAAGTAAGTTTTATAGGTTATGTTTTGATTGGTGTTTCAGGGTTGGGGCTGCGGATACCGCACCCTGCAGACGATATGTTCCTGGATGAAATACAACTACAAAGAAGACCAAAAAGTACCATCTATAAGAGATATCCAGGAAATTTTGGTTCAGTTGGAAGATAAACCTCAATCTTTTTTGGGATCCAGGCAGTGGATTGGTAGTTTCGAGGCAAGTTTTTTGTCATGAATGTAATAACTAAGACAACCACCTTCAGAACTAACATTAGCACCTTGCCGGTCATACAGTATTGCCATGATCTACTTAACAACTGTACTTACAAAATTACAGCGAGTAGAAGTTTTCGATACGAAACTTCTACTCGCTATAATTTTGTATAGGTATTGTTTTTAAAATTGAAATCTGATTATAAACATCAATATGCCTCATCCGGTCGTATGTACGAAATTTGGTTGAGATTGGCTTAACTGTTGTATACTTAACTAAAACCAAACTACGTTTGTATGGGATTTCGGCTTTACGTGGGACTCGAATTATTCAGATTCAGAATGTATTGCATTGGATTTAACTGTATTTAAATCTTCAGCATATGCCTGCCTTTTTGGTAGTTTGATAAGGTGACATATAGGAACTTTCTTTTTACTAGCTTTCTATGTCCCACTGCTGGGCAAAAGCCTCCCCTCTTTCCTTCCATTCTTCTCGGTTCTTTGTAGTATCCTACCAATTGTTATCAAATATCCATATATCAGCTGACCACATTATTTTTGGTCTTCCTCTTTTTCTAGGTGCATCGGATTCCAGTCAGTTAGAAATATATATATAGGTACATAACAGGCAAAAAAGGAACAACTAAAGATTTATTCCTAAAATCTTGGTTACAGGTATGCCTCATAATAGACAAGCTGTACGACACTCCATGCAAAATCATCCATGTCAATAAAGGAGATCAATTGCAGACTATAGTAGACGCACTGGTGACCCACTTTGTCAAGTTTGGAAGTCCCGTCATGATGGGCGGGGATGTAGATTGTTCGTCTAAAGGCATTATGGGAGTCAATATCCATGGGGGCAATGCCAGTTTGTTGGTTGTGGTAAGATACAACAGATTTTCTTGTAAATAATTCTAATTCACCTGATGAGGACTGAGATTAAAATTATATTCAGTTCCATTCTAATTCCCTTTTTATTTTAACTAAATTAGCTGTGTTGTATAGTGATGACAGATACTAATTATGACCTCTCTGGCCAGCATGGAGGGGTCCGTAATTTTTTTTCGAAAGTAGTATGCTCGATTATCCATAAGTCGACTGAACGATACTTCGAATTAAATTTATGTCGAAATAACCTTATGTCGCCAAACGCTGCTTTGACTGAACGATTTATCGAATATTTATTGATCGATCGACTGCTCTTTGGAGAGTGAAGCCCAAATCCTCTGACTGCTCTGGCTAATATACACTGGTAGTACACAGAGGGTCATCATGCACCTGCAGTGGAAACTAAAAAAGACTTGTCTATGATGATGATGATATTAATTTTGGTATTTCAGGATCCTCATTATGTGGGAAAAGAGCAGACGAATGAGTTCCTTCTCAACAAGGGCTGGGTAAAATGGCATCCACTAAAGGATTTTTCAAGTTCCTCCTTTTACAATTTGTGTTTACCGCAAGTTAGCGCTAAATCTATGACAGATTCATTATGAAGGTAGGTAGTTTGTATCTGATTGACTTGTCTTCTAAGACACACTTTACGAAGCAGAAACTCTGTTGATACTAAAGCAATTGATTTTGCCTGCTCTAAAAATGATTGCTGTCCATGCCAATACAAAGCAGATATTTATTTACTTGTGTTTAATATAACAAAATTCGAATTTTATATTATCCATAAGTACCTACTTGTTAAATATAACAATTTGTAAATGTTATATGTAAGTTGTTGTGAAATATAACAATACATGTATTAGTTATAAGATCGCTATTGTAAACCTGTTTGTGGTCCTATGTAAGTTCTTGTTAAATATAACAATTTTTTTTATTTTTGTGTCATCATCATCCGTGGGGGTTTCACGGTTGCGTCCTCAGCTGTGTGTGACGCTTTGAAGCCCGGGGTCCTCTATTATGACAGCATTTATGTTGTGATATGAATTGGTGAAAGTTTTACGGCCAACTTCCTACCTGACGCCAAATGTTACAATTTCAACAAAGGTGTGTTAAAAGAAATGAAGCAAAAAAGTTAAAATAAAATAAAGTAACCAGTCTTTATTTGACACACATATCTACAGTTCATCTTAATTTTATTGCACACATTAATAAACCCAGATGATTATTAATAATCTACATTCAGAGTTGACAATCATTAAATAGACAATAAACAAACAACTTTAAATTAAATTAAACATTAAAGATACTGTACGCCAACTCTGATTCATAAATATCAGGCAGGTATTTACCTGCCTGATATAGTGTATATATAATATAGTTTATGAAAGGATAACAATTCTTTAACACGTGTGTGTATCATCATGTTGAGAAGAAGTAGCGTCAGTAGATTACTTACCTACTTATGAGCGTGATAATCCTGTTGAACCGTAATAGTTGTACCATACTAAGTATAGCTATGAACACATACTTATGATGGAACAGAAAAGATGGAACTGACCCATCTTTCCATATTGCACACCTCTTTACGCGGAGCGTTTGGAGGTTGTGCATTACCACAGAATTAATAATAGTACTAACGTAACATTACTCTTGACCTCTCAAGGTCCAACCATTTTCAGGCTACGAATAAGTAATAAGACTTATTACTTATTCGTAGTTTTCAGGACATTGTCTTTACTTCAATTTGCTATTGACAATACATCCAGCACATCCTGTTCTTTTACCATTCTCGAAAGTTCTTATCAAGTAATACAACCTCAGACCGGCGAGGCCTATTTGAATGAAATGAATCAGAGTTAGCATGCCTTGCACAAATTCTTACAAATATTCGGGTCTCCATTTGCTATTGACATTACATCCAGCATGATCATCCAGCATGATCATCCTGTTCCTTTTCCTTTCTCAGTTCTTATTCTAAGTAATACAACCTCAGACCGACAAAGCCTATTTGAATGAAATGAATCAGAGTTAGCATGCCTTGCACAAATTCTTACAAATATTCAGTCAGTGTTCATGATGAGGCAGACGCCCTGCAGGATCCAGTGGCTGCAGTGCTCGGCGGTCCAGAGGTCCGACTCGAACACCAATCCCACGCCCATTGCGTTGCGCCGAGTAGATGTAGTGTACACTGGGGTACGCAGGGTGTTCTGCCGAAATAAATCGAGGAATTCATTAGAATAATAAATATAAATTAATACATATACAGGAACAAATTCTACGACAAATCATCAAAATTGAGCTAGCCTCATAGAAAGTTGCAAACTTGTGTCGTAGGATACTAACTTAACTATATTATAGAATCGAACTGGAAAAAGTTGCATGGATTTTAGTGACGACGTGTGCGTGAGCTAGTGTCGCGATAAGTTGGCTTGGATTTTTATTTGCGTTATTGTTACATTGCTCAAGGGCCTATCCTGATTATTCTTAGATACATAGCCATGTCTTTTTTTTACGTTCAGCCAATTTCTAGAATAAGTCTTTGTAGGAATTAGTCCTTTTCGGAATAGGTCATTTGCGGAACAAGTCGTTTTGAGAGTGAGTCAGTTCAGTATGCGTTTTAGGACTCGTACATTTCCGGAAACCGGAATAGGGCTCTATCGTAATAATCAATTATCCACAACGCACACGTGTCTGTGTCTTTAAATTACGATATGTAATTAATTTGTAAATGTAGGTTATGTAATATATATGCGAGCTCCGTGGCGCAGCGGTTACCACGCCAGCCTGCGACACGGGGGTCCCGGGTTCGATCCCCGGTCAGGTCATGATGGAAAACGATCTTTTTCAGATTGACCTGGGTCTTGGATGTTTATCTATATTTATTAAATTAAACTAAAATAAACTAATTACATATTAAATAATTATGAAAAATTAACCTAAAACTAAACACCTTAAAAAATATGATAAAATATATTATTAAAAGGAGTCCCTTTAGGCAAGGTTCCAAAGTTACTTTATCTATATATGTATTTGTTATAAAATATAGTATCGTTGAGTTAGTATCCCATAACACAAATCTTTCTTAAGAACTTACTTTAGGGCTAGCTCAATCTGTGTGATTTGTCCGTATATATTTATTTATTTTATTTATTTATAAAATAAGTAGGTAGTGTGCACCATATTTAAAACAGTGTAGACTACTTAGGCATTTGACGAAAAAGATAAGTGCCAATGCAATTTTCTCGCAGCATTGTCTGTGGCCTAACTGAATGCGATGGCGACAATGAAAATAGCGGAAATAAACGTTTTATTAAGAAATTATTTTGTTCAAGTAAGTTAACACGCTAATTGTTCAAGTAAGTTTTTTTATTGAGTTCAAATGTGCATTAAGGACATCAGTCATATGAATATATCTAGTATACTTCTTTAGTATCGTATTTGGATTGGCGTGCCCTTGCCGTGTCTGCTCTCGCTTAATTTCTGATCTCTAGATACCCTGACTGTCTATCTTTACCCAGGATTGCAATTGGTGCGTACAGGGGACCGCAGGGTTAGAATTTGCTTCGTGCCGTTATGATGATTCCATTTATAATCCTTAGTCATAGTTGATGACACTTCCTAGCGTCGAATATGGTTAACACTGTTGTGTCTCTGGTTAGCGCTAAATGAGCGAACCTCTTACTGGTTACTGAGTTTGAGCCATGGATGAAACCAAGAGCGTCGCCAGCCCAGTATAAAACTTTAAAAATACCAAGCCTTTAGGCAGGCTAGGGTCGGCTGTGCGTTCTGACTGCCCCCTTAGCGATTTCTTTTGCTGGAATCGGTTTAACTGACTATTTCAACTATTAAATTCAATTAATTTGCCATAACAATCTAAGGATAGTTATGCGTTCTTCCCCATGATCCAGTAAGACCATCTTCCACCCTATTGGTTTGGTAGGTAATGATTAGCGCGTGTATGAAAATTATAGCCTGCCACCTGTGTTAAGAATTTTGAAAATCGACATATTAGTTTCGTAGCCATTTTAATGCAAAACAAACAATAAAATTCATAACTACTGACCTGCAACTTCAGCTTGTGGGCCTCGATGGGAATGATGTACATGACGGGCAGCTCGGTGACCAGCACCTTAGGGTGCGAGCGCCGCAGGCAGCCATCGTCCACGTCCCAGCGGGCACCCTCTAGGTACAGCCCACGCACGTAGCAGCCCTGGTCATAACGGCAATTTATTAAGACAACAAAAGTCATGAAATTAAGTGGTACAGCGTACAGGCCTTGTCCGTACGCTGTTCGAAGGAGTGGCACAATCATAAAAATACTCTTATTATGCAGGATGGGTACCAATACACCCAAAACAGGGGCGGCAGAAAATGAGATAGTGGACGCAGAGGTGCAGGTATTCAATTTGCATACTGTCGCGCAGGTCTGGAGGTGCCCTGAAGGACAGAAAGAGGGGGCTCAGCGAACTCCCCTCTTTCTTTTTTTTTAGAACCCGGTGACTTTTATCCACAGGGGCGGCAGGAAGTCTACCAATGAGCTTAGGGTAGTATTTTTTCGATTTGCGTCTGTCGTGTCATAAATCAGCATTTTTAGATTTTATCCACCCTCTACAAAATTCTAGATTGGGGTCGGTTTACGCAGTGGTTCATCTGAGCCACCAGATTGTTTGTTTTTCGTGTGTGTAAGTGGCCAACGTGGCTTACCGACTGCGATTACAGCACCAACGGCTTATCGTGCCTTCCGAAGCCCGGAGGAGCTCGAGACATTTTATTGTCTAAGAGTGTCGAGTATGTGTATACCGTGACAGGTCTCTCCTCGATGTCGTCAGCGTTTATCCACTTGGTGACCTTAGTGAACTGTGTGGAGCGATCCAGTGGCCAGGTGTATAGTCTGCAGGCTATCTGGATGTGCGCGATCAGGTACGACTCGGGAATATGGAGGCCCGACAGCCAGATCACTACCGGTTCTTCGATCGTAGCCTGTCGGAAAGATTCAATTTTATTTTCGGATCATCAAATAATAACTTACTAGCTAATCAAGAAATATAGGTACTTAGAGAAAAGTCATGTGTGAAGAGTACTACGATGGCGGAAACATGTTCAGTTGAGGATAAATAAACCTAGATATATGATGTAGGGCGTCAGTTTTATCTACCCCATACTGTTCTCTAGCTAGAGAAAACGGATAGCTCACGGCAAAATCTATACATCCTTCTCATCACCTTAATCTTCACAGTTACGAGTACAGCATTAACTTGTAGCAGCTACATACAAGACTCCTGATGACTTTTGTCCATACCGTCTTCTTTTTGATTTTGCAATATTGTTAGCCATATATTTGAGTACAGGCCAATATGAAAAATATCGTTTTCCATTATGACCTGGGATGGAACCCGGGCCCCTCGTGTAGCAGGATGGCAATTGAAACATAGACTGTAGGAGATATTGTCCAGTACTGCGCCGCGCTAATGGTAAGACATTTAAGGAGAAAATTAATCGGTTTACCCAATCAGTGTACTGCTTAGTCCTGGTGATGAAATGGTCCATCCACCCTCCCAGACCTTTGCAGGTGGCAGGAGCCAAACTGCGCCACACTTGCGGCAGCTGCCCGTTGAAGAGACTGTAGGAGACGTTGTCCAGCACTGCGTCCATGCCGATCTCTCCCGCCAGTGCCTTGCGGAGCAGCGATAGGGTAGTGCGCATTCTGCTGATCAGGCGATTGAATCTGGAAGTTGTAACATTACTGTGATTTCTTGTTGAGGGAAATATGCATGAGCTGCTATCTTGGTTCTGTTCTGCAAGGTTGCTTACTTGTTTTCATTATAAAATCTGAAAGAAAATCGATGTGGGTATTGATTTTTAGATGACAAAGAACTTGTTATTACTCATCACGCTCGGATGATGATGATGACCGAGAATACATTGAACGCCTCTCGTACTTACAAAGGAAATTCAGAACATCGCTCGTAGAGCTGGTCTTAGCTTATCCTTTGGTAACCACATAGGTACTTTTATATACAGATGTTGGTACACAACAATGGGCCTACGAGAAACAGTTCTCCCTTGTGATCCCATTAATAGGACAAAATCCTGGGTCCACGAGAAAACAGCGCCTTTTATCGTACCTTTCGAGTTCCTGCAGGAGCACAACGAGCGTGGGGGTGATGTTCATCTCAAACTGCTTGCGCACGCGCCAGATCTCGTACAGCGCGGGCAGCTTGCTGAGCACGTCTACGGCGATGATGTCGATGAAGTCTTCCCGACTCATCACGCCGCCACCCTCGCCTGGATAAAGAAAGCATAATGGTTTGGTCAACATCCGAACGTTGAACAAGTTTCCCCAAACGTCCAAGAGAGGATTATAATCAATATTTAGGGAAACTGTGGTCTCTTTGCAATCATTATGATAAAAGGCGGTCGAAATACCTAATAGATACCTACGCGTCAAGAAGATACGAAAATTGCAGATGGGCTAGACTGACTGATAAAAACTAATGATGAAGTACCTACCTAGTTTCCTATAAAATAGTTATATTTCTTAGAACTTACCATTGCCGTTTTCCACTTTTTGTTGCAAAATAAAAATATAGAGTATGAAATTAATGATCAAATGACTACCAAGAAGTTAAGCTTTGTTTTAGTATAATTTTTGGCATACTTACAATCACATACTGGTACTGAAGGCATGAAAAAATTTATATAAGTACTTGATTAATATCTACAAAATCGTGTGTGCAATTTACCTAGCTACTCGTTACCGAAGTGGTAAAGTTACCCAGATTTAACTAAATAAACAAGATGGTCAAATCAAAACTAAACTAGGTATCTATTGGTGAAGAAACTATGACGAGTATTCGAGAAAAGATGATTGTCACGAGAATCTTTGGTTCACACAATCTTTGAGAAGAGTGTTCATATCTCGGGACTCATTGTGAGAGAGTTGGTCTCTAACTAGGAACAAAGTTTAAGCGGAATCACACGAACCGCTCTACTCAATGTCTTAGAGCATTTAGATCTCGGATTGCGTATCACTTCAGGCACCAGACACCAGTTGATTCTGAGGCTAATGTAATTTTTTAGAGATATACAAAAAGTGAGGTATCTTCTCCTACTAATGTGAGGCAACTGATACTGACTGGTCTGCGGTTGCAGCTCGATGAGATGGCCCCACATCTCGCGCACGGCCTGGCTGAAGTAGCCGATCTCCGCATTCGGGTGCAGTCCAAATACATCCGGCGTGTTGGCCAGGGGCAGGGTGTCGATGAATTCTGGTGACAAAAGATGGGCATGAATTGTGGTCGTGCGTGGCCCAATTTTATTCAATATATACGTGAGTAGTATACAATTCGATCTAATTCTAAAGTAAACTATTCATTACACTTTTATTTATACACCTAACGGTTCGAACATTTTGTGGTTGATCATACATTACCTATGCAAACAAAAAGAAGCATAACATATCCCTGACATGAAGGAAAGACGCTCAACGGAGCCTCCAGTCTGTGAAACATGCCTTGAAACCCACCATTATGTGCATGTCGATAAACCTCAATTCCTTGCAAAGGAAAACAGATAAGTACCTAAGTACATACCAAGAATATTTAGTGTGGATTTTTGAAAATTAAAAAAGCAGCCTAGTTGAAATAGAAAGGATGGTTGGCAATTACCACCAGCTTGGGATACAATCATCAATACCATAAAATCTCAAGCTCAGCAGATGACTGCGACGCCTTCAGCCTGCTTACCTACCTACATCCGGAACGTTATCAAAAATATTTTAGGCTGTAGTTTTGCATAGTTCTTATAACATAATAGACATATGCATGCACGTCAACGGTTGGTGTATAAATAATGTATTACACGTGATAAATCTGTATTAAGAGTAATTTTATTTAAATTCATCCTTGTATTTCACGAAATTCTGGGTGATTTGTCGAGTATGAACAGTCAGCTGTTGCTCTATGGATCAAGAGTGTTTTTAAAGGATCTATGTAGCTAGCTCCTAGTAAGCTTTCGCTACTTCACCGAACCAAATCGAACTTAGGTGAGAGCAGAGTGCCCTCACCTGTAAGGCGAACATCACCAAATCCCAGGAGGATGGATCAAGAGAAAACAGAGCAAACCTATATACTCCTCGCGTTCCCCATCTGGAGGAATAACGTAGTCAAACACAGCGTCCTTGTAGAAGTGGAAGGGCTGGAACTTGTCGAAGAGGAACTCGCCCATGTACTCCTCCATGTAGGTGCGGACCACGCGACGGTCGAAATCATCGATCACGCGCCCACCGTACATCACCTGAAAGAAATAAAGAATTGAATTTTCTCATTAGAATTAAACATTTCGGGATATTTACCGTGATTATTGTGGTTTCTTTGAGTTTTCGATATTTCGGTCCAGTTACATGGACCATGATCACGAAGGAACTGAAGAATTTGCGGGTGGGAGCAGGCATGTTGATAACCGTGAAAGTTTAAAAAGTTACATGAATTTTCTCAGTTTCAACCACATTCAAGACACGACCACACTGAGGTGAGAGATTTTCGTCTTTGAAAAAACCTGGGACACTATTTTTGAACGTGTGACACTCTTCTTCTAACGATTTTTGTATGGAAAAATCAAGGACGAGTGTCACGCGTTCAAAAATAGTACCTACCCCTGGATACTCTCCGATCACGAATGTGTAAAAATCGGCCATGTGCGTGTCGGACTTGCTCACTAAGGTTCCATACCATTATCTTTTCAACATTAAACGGCAATAAATCATGTTGTATGGGGTCCCGATTTTGTATATTATTCAAGTCCTTACTTCTCCAAAGAGATACTTGAGCGTGGACCAGGGGACGGGTCCCTTGGCCGCCTGGCAGCGTTCGAGGTAGCACTGCAGGATCTGCATACACACGACAAAGTCCGACTCGCTGAAGTCGTAGGAAATGTTCCAGCCAATTTTGTCGTACTTGCGGCGCTCCTATGAAAAAATCGTTGCAATTTAGTGGTTTTACGATATAATAATAATAGTGGTTAAAGAAATATTGCACAAAAAATTGATCATCCATGAGTTTATACATTTTATTTACAAGACGAGTATTATACGTTTTTATAACTATCATAGTTTAGGTACTATACTTTGTCCACCATATAAGTACGATAGGTATATATACCATTAGTTTTCGAATCTCGTAATCGAAAACGACTAAAGGTTGAATGTAAACGAATACGAGCCTGTGTTTACTGGAAAATTTTCTGCGGTATCAGCACCATGAGTTACAAAAATGATCTTCGTTTTCGATCGAGTAAGACAATAGTTTACTATTGCGAGCCATTGAATCCATGAGTTACAAAAATGATCTTCGTTTTCGATCGAGTAAGACAATAGTTTACTATTACGATCCATCCAGCCGTGTGGTTCCCGGCAGAGAAGAATAGGACCACTCCAAGTCATCCCGTGGATGTCGTAAAAGGCGACTAAGGAAACACAAGCTAAACAAAGCTTATAAACAGCAAAGATACCTCTCCAACCCGTCTGGCCAGCGTGGAGAGTGTAGGCCAAATCCTCTGACTACTCAAGCTAATATATGGCTCTGGTAGTACTGAGAGGGTCGTGCTCTTGCAGTGGAGACTTGAAAGATCTGATGATGAATAGCTTTATTTGGATCGAATCGTACCTTTAGAAACTCATGGTTGACGCTCAGTTTTTGAAGTGAGTAGGTATGGACTGAAGTTACTTTAAAATCCATACCCAAGACCCATGTGGTGTCCACATATGTCTTGGGTATGGAGTTTGAAGTTACCTGAACGACAGCATGGAAGAAGGCGAGTACGTAGATAAGCTTTTTGAACAACGGGTGTGGACATTCCTCCAGTGCATGTGGACGCATCTTGAAGTAAGTGTTGCGAAGATTTAATTTCAGGCCATTGGGCGGCTCGGTCACCACTGAAAATAGCAATATAGTCAAGGGAGAGAGAAGTACCGTACATAATAATTTAAAAGATTACAATAAAAAAATTACAAAAGTGTGACAAAAAACCAACATCACGTGGTGTTCCCAGGCGGTCACCCATCCAAGTACTGACCACGCCCAACGTTGCTTAACTTCGGTGATCGGACGAGAACCGGTGTATTCAATGTGGTATGGACGTTGGTGATTACTGTGTCGAAAATTGTTTTTATAATCAGTAATTAAAATATCTTATCGTACTACCACACGTTAAGCAACCCTGGGCGCAGTCCCACTTGGATGGGTGGCCGCAAGTGGCGAAATAATCTTGAGCACCTCCGTGCTTCGGAAGGCACGTTGAGCCGTTGGTACCGGCTATCATAATTGATGGCAGTTGGCGATGTCGGGTACCGTTAGGGACCTTGAAAAATCTGACACCTGTGTTGGCCACTAACACACTCGAAAAACAACAACCACGAAGTCATGATCAAATGAAATATTTAATTTTACAATTAATCATAAATATTTCACATCCAAACAGTGGCATTAGTTGCAAATATGAGACAAGTAATTACTCGTATGCACACCTTTGAGCGATCTCTGAAGTATACCAATGGGAAACGTAGGCGTGGGGTCTGTAGTCAACCAAAGTCGATACTCCGGGTGGGGCTTCTCCATCAACTCGAGCTGCTTCTCCAGTTCTCGGAGGAAGGACACAAGGAGATGGCAATTCTGCAGGATCAGCCATTGGCCGTGAGAAATGGCGCCTTCAAGCAGAGCCAGCGCTGCCTATGGTGAAAAGTGGAATTAAATATTGGATCAACGCCATCTATCACTGAGTAGCAGTACTACAATGCTGTAACTAAAAGAGCCTGATTTAATTTTAATAGGTACGTACAAAACTTAAATAAATGAATACCTATTTAGATATAAATAATTACTAATTTCGCAAGCATTTCTAGCCTTCTTTCTAACTAGCGACACAATTATTATAATAAGATAGATGAATAAAGCTTTTCGACCATGCTCGCGTCAAAGCCAATATAATACTAACTAACGTATAGACTGCCCCCCTCATACAAAAATATTGGATGGCGAAAAGGAGTCGTATGTGTGGCCAAGTATGGCGGTGCAGACTACCGCCATCTAGTATTGAGTGGCTGATTTAATGTGCGTTAGCCAAAAACTTACTAAAACTGAGGTGTAATTTTAAAATAAAAAGCCAAAAATATTGTTCTAATTATTTATAAGATATATTTTGTGAATAATGTTTTTATATTCTCACAATACGGAAGATACAATGTTGTGTATGTGTAGCAATTAGTAGCGCCCTCTATGCGAGTCTCTGAAAATAGGACCACATGCTCGCGTTGACGATATCGGCCGGGAAAGGAACAAAATCAGCCACTTTTAAATTTTACTTTACACGGTTTTTTTAAATTATTAAATTTTACGTTACTAAATATTATTAACTAGCTGTTACCCGCGGCTTCGCCCGCGTAATATATAGCCTATGTCCTTTTCGGTACCCTAACCTATGTGTATGCAAAATTTCATGATGTTCGGTTCAGTAGATACGGCGTGAAAGCGTAACAAACAAATAAACAAACTCACTTTCGCATTTATAATATTAGTTGGGATTCTGTGACGGTTTCTTAGATTACCAAACAATGATAAGCCATAGATACCATTATATCTACGGTAATACTTAAAATAGTATAAGTAATTTACTTACCACCGAAGTATTGACGTAGATTTTAACAATTTGATATTTTTCGAAGTAAAAGAGATAAAATGACGGCTGGCGCTAGTTGGCTTGCCTAAGCGCCTTTAACAACGTCCATAACTCAACTGTACCTTTGGTTGGCTTAAAATTGGCCTATAACGAGGTACAATAGGGTGTATGCACGTAATTTTTTTATTTGCTTAGTATAATCCTTAATAACCACATTAAAAAAATATGAAAGAACTTTTAAAATATCTTAATTAACGACGAAGATGTGAAACTTTTAAGTTTAAATAAGAAAGAGAAGTCCGATATGGACTAGTGACGTCATAGTATATGTCATGCATACATTTGCCATATAAAATAGTGTTTTCGCAAGTGAGATAGACATATTTTCGTAAAATCAATTTTTCTCGTTCGTTTTTCAACCAAATTTTATTCTGTTTTCACTTTCAGTAATTTACTATTGAATATTTTTGGATAAACTGGGAACATAACTTTTATTTTTTTATGCATATTCCCTATTACCTCATTATTCTGAATACAATAATAATAGTAATTTATAGGTATGTCTAATGAAACTTACCCCTTCTTGTCCCTGCCCCAGTGAGAGATACTTGAACTTGCCACCGCCGAAGCCGCAGCGGTCTGCCAGCTTCATCAGATCGGCCGTAGGATCCGACCCAGGACTCAGGATGAACACCACTGGGGTAAATGGCGTCGTCTGCTCCACGATCATATCCAAACTGTTAGGAATTCAACGTGAAAGTTTGATCTAAGTATCTAACATAGAGTTGCAGGACTACGTGTCTCTACGGTAGCTACTTAACCGTTGGTTGCTCTCAAGACCTTTGTAAAACTTGCTATCCCTCACTTACAGGACAAAAACAATTGAACGAGAAGGAAACAAAAAAAAAAAAAGAAATAGGTACCGCCGTACCGCCAGTCAAATCTTTATAACAGGAAAACAAATGAATGTCGGGAAGACATTATAAAAAAATACCAAAAAGTCAACAAAGATTGATTGTCGGTTTATAAAGATCGCACATTTTTTTAAAGATAACCCTGGCATTTCTTGCATCGAAGATGGCTATTCATCACCCTAACCACTTGACTACACCAGAGTGTTTTCCCAAATTCCATGCACATTTCACCGTTCTCCGTTTGCAGTAAGCTTTGTTACTATTGGGTATTCTATCTCACCTGATGACGGGCGGCGTGATGTACTCCTCGCCCATAGTGACTGTGATGTAGTCAGTGAGCGCGCGGTAGATCCTGTCCACGCGGAAGCAGCGAAGCAGCATCAGAAGCTCGAAAGGCTGCAGATTGTCGCGGTAATTGTTTGGTATCTCGTTCGACTCCGGGGTGTCGCTATCGAACCACTGTAGCAAGAAATAAGTTGTTATTGAGCAGTCACAGAGCAAGGAATGTCTTGTCGCTTGCGCGTGATGTACTTTGAAATTCCTTGCAGTGTAGCAGGTCAAGCGCTCAATATAGCCACAATAACGGGCCTCAAGCGTAGGAAGAGAGGTTGAGGGGGTTTTATCGGAGCCAACTAGCGCCATCCATCATTTTAATTCTTAGTCTTCTAAATCCGAAATATCCGAATAAAAATCAAATAAAAAAAAAACTAAAGTTTTACCTGGCTAGTAAATTAGGTACTTGCAGTATTTTTCGTATATTTTACGTTTTAAGTAGCCACTATAGAAGAAAATAACAAATTGGTACCTTCAAATGACTAAGTGCAAGTCATTTAACAGTTTATTTTTATCTGGTTTAGGAGTAAATGAAATAAAATTATGGGATTCCAGGTCTGACAATTCGACCGAGGGTAGTTTTTAGATTAAAATCATATTCCATGCTGACGTAAAATAATTTTCTTACCTCTTGCCAAGCGTCAAGTCCTCTGGTGATGTGGTCGGGCAAATTAGCAAATACTTCTTGAAAGTCCACACTGAGTTTCATTATATCTTGCCAACCCTAAGAACAAAATGATTATTTCAAGTTATTCGTTTGAATTGGTCAAGTTTATACACCCAAGTTTTTTACCAGAATAAAAGAAAATCAAACAAAGATCAAGGAATCTTGAAATGCACTTTTTTGTCGTTGGCTCAAATCTATGTTTTATCTTTTCGTTAGTTCGCCACTTTGGGAGTTGTATTCGAGGCCATATTAAGGTCAGTTATTTTTAGCTTTAAAGACAAGGAGCAAGAGAGAAGATGCGTCATGGTCTGCTCTCCATAACCATACTGACTATATGCCTCCGTCTGATCAATGTAGCCCCAATTTTGCCTGCTGCCTAAGTACGAAGGCGATTTAGGCATTCCCGTGTAAGCCATGGAAGTTCGTACCTTGGGAACAATTGTTCAGATGGAGAAAACGGATATCCTGATCAAAAATAATAGAAACTCATCTGTTTCAAGTAAGCAAATGCAAGAGTTTGTACTTATACAATACCTCCTCTTCTGCCAGTGAGGACAAATGACAATGAATATATTTTAACCTGTGCAGGAATCCACGTGGCCGGGCAGGCACGCGGTGACTTCTCTAGTGCGACGTTGCCTTTGATGAAAAAGTCTAGCTGCATCTGGCTGACAAGACCCTCGCTCTGTTGCAGTTTTATGTCCATTTGGAACGAGAACAGCAGTTTGTGCCGCTCAAACACACCTGAATTCGAATAAAATATAATTAATCACATCTCCATTTAATCAAATCCTTTAGTTTCACGGTCTCTGCTCCCCGGTGTCTCCTTTGATCGAATATTATGTTAAGTTGATGTTAAATACCGACATTCCGGTTTTTGACTCTGCTGAAATTTATTAAGTATCATGTCATTTGGCTTATCTCAATCTCAACAAAAGGAGAATCATGTGCAGATTTTCTTTTTTTTATTATCAACTCATTTGAGGATTTTCATGCTTTGATTATCACTGATAGATTTTATAAGCTCAATATAACATAGACAAAAGTCCAACTGGTAAATATATTTACCTCTTGCAAGAAACAAAATCTCTTTACTCGAATAAAGTCAGACTTTGAAAGGCTCAATCATAGAAATTATAATTCTACAGGCTCAATGTTTTGATAATGATCCTTGTCAAGTTTTCGATAAGAAATGAAATGAAATGAAATGAATAAGTATAACGTTTTATATCTAAAAAAAGTACACTAACCGGTACAACCGTAGTCGTAAACGTTTTTGGTGAGCATGTCTATGATATTCCTTAGTCTCTTGGCCAGGATCACGTTCGGCATCGCTTTGCGGAGCGCGAAAGAAAACACCTGTGAATATGTTACATTGTCATGTCAAGAGCTAATATTGGTAGGAACGAAATTCAACTTCGTGTCTACAAAGTGCGGAATATAGGCGCTGATAGTTCGCGTTTTCATAATCAATCTACACATTTATAGAGAGTAAGAATGTTTTTTTTCATCATTGTTAGGTCCACGTATTATTCTGATATCTATCTATGGTCAGGTGTTTTGAGTCTCCACTGCAGGAACATGACCTTCTTTGTATTATCAGAGCCATATATTAACCTTGGCAGTAAGAGAATTTGCCCAACACTCTTGCTAAAATTAAATTTCTTTATTCGCCAACGTCCTTACCATGTTGAATACACTTGTTCTCGTCCGATCACCGAAGTTAAGCAAAGTTGGGCGTGGTCAGTACTTGGATGGGTGACCGCCTTGGAACACCACGTGTTCCAAGGCGGTCACGCATCCATGTCAATGACACGTGGTGTTCCGCGGCGGTGACCTTCAATATTTGTTTGACTATAATAATAAATAAATTACTTATCTAACTTCCACTTTATGTAGGTTCATTTCTAACTATCATATTTAATCGATCTCTGCCTGCCTCTGGTAAAGTAAAACGTCTGTGGAATTTATTGTGTTGCCTGCCAGGTGTCCAGATTTGCACGGGACGTCCCGATTTTTAGGTCTGGGGCCGCGTCCCGCTCGATTTGCACCTGATCGGGACGCTAAATATGCAACTGATCAGGCCCTAAATATCTCGATTTATCGATATTAATCGTTTCATATATTCAACATAATTTGGACTAGAAAAATTGTGTTTTTTTATTGTCAGTATATTAAGGAAAAGTACAAGTATCCTTGCTTGTTCCGTGATCCCGATCTATAACCATTAGTTTTTATCTTTCGTCTAATTTTCGACCAATCGGACCAAGCAACTAACACACAAAACACTAGGTACCTATAAATAAGTTCTCTTCTACGCTGGTCTGGGAGAAAAGAAAATCGTAAATTGTACCAGCTGCTTCTCTTCCCGCGCAGATCTTAATAACCGATCGACGAAATGGGCATCAGGAATCATGTCAATAGGCGATGCGGCTAGCAACCCATCACTATTTTGATTCCGTTCTCACCTACAAGCCCACCAACATGCTAAACGTGGCCTTAAGGTTTTACAGACCTGGGCTCTGTCTGCCCCGCAAGGGAAAAAGACGTGATATTATGAATGTACTTACGTCCAAGTATGAAGATAGGGAGTATTGGTACATGCTGTTCACGCCGGCCATGTCTGACAACACGAAAAACAAAATAGAACCGCGCTTGGCGACCGGCCGGTAGCCGTCTCGCAGTATCTCAATGTCTTTTGTCGTCGATGCAGCCAGATCCAGTTTTTCCATTACCTATAATGTAAATTGGTATGGTTATTTATTTATTTATTTAATAAAGGGACGCTTATAGCAGTTACGGATAAAATTTTAAAATAATTATTAGATTCACAATGTTCTGTGCGTATGTACTGTACATGCCAATAATTAGCGTAGGTAAACAACATTCTCTATAAATTTCGCTACCGTAATTATAATTACACTTATAGTAATAGGAATCAAGAATAACGGATTATATAAAATTATATAGCAGTCAGGAGTTGAGCTTAACGATGGCTGACCCATACGTCAACTCGTGAACGGGTGCTGCCAGTGGGGACTGGTCTGGTCGGCCTCTTTGAGACTATTTCATGTTCTGTTGTTTTTGTGATTTGCTCACTCGATCGTAAACATAAACATGTTCCAAAAATAATGAATGTATAATGATATTGTAAAATGAAAACAGATGAAAAGTAAAGAAAGAAATATAATATAATTATTAATCATACAAAGCCCTCTTCAGGCGAGTAGCCCTAGTAGCATTTATTGTTGGCATTTGCTTGGGCCACATACCTCTGGTTAGTTGGCAAATGCATACAATTGGCGCGCAGTTTTCGGGTTGGGCCCAAAACTAATGGCCAACGTGGAATTGAATACGATGGCCCAACTTGTAATAGGGCCAACGTACCTACCATCGTTGGCATTTCGTCGGCAATAAGTTGGTTGGACACTGAAGGGCCATTGGCTGCTAAAAAAATATGGTGCCTCTTTGCGCAATTTTAACAGTTACTAGGTAAGGTACCATCTAGAAGGATAACTATCATCTCCAGGATGTGACTGGTCTACTTCAAGTACTAACGTACTTCCACGACGACTTGGTTTAAAATTTTGCCTCGAAGTATATAGCCAATTGTAAAAAAATGTTAATAGCGCGTTCTAACATACGCCTTACGCCATCTATTGACTAAATAAATAACTATACAAAAAAACTCCTTTTAAACCAGTTTTGCCGGGTAGTTCCTGCCTGCCAAAGAAGAGTAGGGCCACTACAAGTTTTTCCGTGGATATAGTAAAATGCAACTTAGGAAACACAAGCTTATAAATATCAAAGAGACCTCTCCAACCCATCTGGCCAGCGTGGAGAGTAAAGGCCAAATCCTCTGACTGCTCTGGCTAAAATGGTATTACAAAGAGAATTGTGCTCCAGCAGTGGAGATTATAAAAGACCTGATGATGATGATAATGATGATGATGATG
The DNA here is from genome assembly GCA_963082605.1 of Rhodophaea formosa. Taxonomy (NCBI): domain Eukaryota; kingdom Metazoa; phylum Arthropoda; class Insecta; order Lepidoptera; family Pyralidae; genus Rhodophaea; species Rhodophaea formosa. The sequence continues at coordinate 6,171,019 of OY720220.1, read as the reverse complement.
ATAATGATGATGATGAAACTAGCTTTCGTTTGACAGACTCAAGATGATATTTAATGTAGGTAGGCAAAAGGTACTACAAAGTACATTACTCACTCGCAGTTTTTTTTTATTCAGTGTACTATACAAACGCAATGTTACGTTAGTATTAGGTATATTAATTGTCTTTCGAAGGTCTTTCCCTACAAAAATCACCCAACGGTAGGAGTAAGACTAACAGGCCCGATGAAGGATTTAATTAGTTGGCCCGATGGTACAACCATAACTTAAATCCCTACAATAATAACCCAACGGTAGGAGTAGCACTAACAGGCCCAATGAAAGATTTTATTAGTTGGCCCGATGTTGTTAAATAACTTAAATCCCTACAAAAATCAACCAACAGTAGCAATAGTAGTAGTAGGCCCGTTGTTGGCTACCCGTTGGGTAAGTAGTGCATGTTTATGACAGTGGGCCTACTTTAAGTTGAGGTTGGCGGAGTAACTAACCATCTGCCAATACGTTCCCAACTGTTGGCATATGGAAGCCAACGGAAAATGCTACTAGGGAGGCGACCTATACTGTTGAAAAGAGTGTCTTTCGGCATTTCTTCTCTGCAGTGGTCGGTTCCGAAATGCTAGTAGTCTGTAGCTTTGGAACAATAATGAGTAAATGCATAATTAAATGTGATTTGACGTGAAAAAGTGCCTGCAAGGGCCCATTTTCTGAATAAACGTTTTAAATCTTTTTTTGAATCTTTTGGAGATAAACATTTGTCACAAAATATAATGAGTACCTATTACTTATTTGTTTTGTTCCTTATATTTAAAGTGTTCTAGCATTTTAGATTTCATATAAAATATCATCATCAACTCTTTTTTAGTCACACTGCAGGAATACGACCCTCTCTGATATAGAAATAATGTGCCATATATTAGCCAAAGCAGACAGAGGATTGGGATTGGGCGAGAATATAAGGAATTACGTCATAGGCGATGCGGCTAGCAACCCATCACTATTTTGATTCCGCTTACCACCTTAAGTCCCACTAACATTCTAAACGTGGCCTTTGGGTTTTATGACCCTGGGCTTTATCTACCCTGCAAGGGATAAAGACGAGATAGTATGTCGTATATATTACGTCATGTCATGTCTGACAGAGGATTTGGCCAACACTCCCCACGCTGGCCAGACGGGTTGGAGAAGTCCATTTGCTGTTGATAAGATTTTTTAGCTTGTGTTTCTTAAGTCGCCTTCTACGACATCCACTGAAAGGCTAACGGCATAGTATATAAAATATCTGTATAACGGCTTATAATATATGCCTCTTTTACACAAGTGTCAATGATCTTCTTCTTCTAGATGAAGTCTTCTCGACGATTCATTGTAACAATATTGCTGTGTTGAATAAAAAACACAGAGCTTTTATGAGTTAATCCGCAATGTACTTACAGTGAATTTGCGTGGTGACTTTCGGTCATCGGCTATTGTGTATGCATCACGGGTAAACAGTACCAACGAGAATTATAAGCTGCCAACAACAGTTTATGAGATAGGTACAGTCTGATGTCAGCCAAACGAACAGATAGACAGGTAGACGGACATCGAAGACTCAGTAATAGGGTTTGCCCTAGCCCCTAAAAACTAACAGAGAGTAAGACAAACCAACCTCTGCAGCTTTAGATTTGGTGTTCTCTAGAGTGTTGACGAGTTCGACGTTATCCAGCATGTTGCCCGTGGACGTGGCCAGTTCTCGCAGCAAGGAGTCCTCCAGCCCGGACAGCAAGCTCTTGTTGGCACTTGTCTCTATGATGAGGCTCTCTCGCATTTCTTCGAGATCGGACCGCTCTGCTCGCACCACCACGCTCAGAAGCTGGTCTTCTAAGCCCTGTTATCAAATTGTGATGCTGTATTTTCACAACAGTTCTCTCTGGAAAAAGAATTGGCCAGCACCATCATATTTTATACCACCTTCCGAGAATCTTCCCCCCGTCCAGCATGTCTTATCTGGAAGAGCTTAAAAAAACTCGGAACGCAGGTCGAAAGAAAACCTGGCTTTTCAGTCGATACTGAAAATGGTCAGTTCTGTCAATGTAGGGACTTGCAAACAATGAGTCATTTGCTCTCTTTCCTTGGAGCTGGTGCCCAAATACCTACACAATAGATGATTTGATGGCTGCTAATACGAACATCATCCAGGTAGCAATATATTGGCAGGGCATTATCTAATAATAAGTTTAATTTTAACGGTTTCCCATTTCCCGACGACTCAAAAAAAAGAAGCAGCAACTATCTAAAGATTTAAAGAATAAGGATAAATACCAACGGTATCCTTCCAATCAATAACACGTGGGTGCGTATTGAGGAAAGTTGAAATATTTAGATGTCACGATGGGAAGGTTTTTAGTATTCTCTAACAGGTTTCTTAGAGAAGAAAGGTCGTTACCTGCACTGTGACGGTGTAATTGATGACTACCGCTTTAGCGTAGGCGGCGGGGTTGAACTGAGGGTTGGCTAGCTTGGTGGTGAGGTACATTCGGAAGTTAGGGTCGTAGTCCACTTCACTGCTGCCCAGCATGACAAACGTGCGCCCACTTTCAACTGCAACATAAAAAAGACTCGTGAACTCCTTTTATAAAGTCGGGTGAAAAAGACGCATCCACAATAAAAAAAAATGATTTCTGGTCATAGCAATAAGCCTACATTACGTGATGTTCATAGTCGGTCACCTATGCAACTACTGACCACGCCATCCAATCCATCTAGTGCTATCCCATCGGAAAGAAGAACAAGTATATCATTTGAAATTTTGTTTCATGAGGCCCATCAAACTATTTTATGAACTACTGTTGTACTGAACTTACCTTTGATATTCTTCTCCAGTACATTATCGACAACGGGGTCGATGTACTCATTAACGTCTTGGAAGAGCACGGGCATACCGTACTTGATGGCCATCTCAAGCTGCCTCAGAAACTGGGGATCATTGAATGATAGAACCTGCCAAACACCAAATACTGTTACTTTTAATTGAGAGTAACGAAGAATATTACTGGTTTTGCCTAGGAGGAGTGGCTTTGTCGCTAGGGAGGATATGCGCGCCATTGATCTCTCACATAACACAGACCATGTAAAGAGGAAAAGAAACATCCGGAGAGCGGGCCCCGGGCTCCGAAGAACTCCAGCTGAGGATGCAACCGGCAATACGTTCAGATAAGGGGCTTACATTCATATTAATATCGCCTATGCCTTACTGGGAAGCGTGTTGGTGGCAATCGGAAAATATGGCCGTATCAGCCTACTGATAGATTCCTCAGATTTGCCATTTATTCAATTTTTATCGGATAACAATGCAATAGGGTTTGAATTCTTACCCTATTCTACGCTCGGGTGTTTATGATATTGAGGGATTATGGAGCTTATGGAGGATTCGTTTTACACCCAAGCCATTTTATTCCTCTCCTAAATCCTCTTAAATGAACGGCTAATAAATACAAAATCAACCTTGAGATTATTCTTCGCCTCCTTCTTCTTGATCCAGGTAAGAGCCTGAGTCTGCGGGTCAATGCAAAGCGGGAAGCGTGATGCCCTCGTAGTTAGAATACCGTTCTGAACCGACAGCTCGTCTGGCGGCAGACCCTCCGAGTTCCACCTATCAAAAGATATATTTTACGTGTAACCATGTTTACTCGTATAGTAGATTTTTATTTAAATATTATTTATGCAGTTACCCGCTTATCTCGACCTCATTCGTCAAATTCCTTTGAATTGTGAACGGCAATGTCAATGGTATCCCTTTATCCTGAACATCTCCAAGCCAGTCATCATAAATCATCGTCTCTCGGAAAGAGAAAGAAAACGGCCCCGCGTAACTCAAGAAAGACGCCGCCAACAAACAATTGCCTATCAGCCGAGACTGCTCCACGTACAACGCTGCCAAATCTATCGTCCACCGCTTTTGCTCACTTGACAGCCCAGACATGAGTTTATCGGCTGCTACCAATCTTCGCATCATAATATCGGTTTCCTCCTGCAACTCCTGTCTCCTCAACATTGCAGTGTCATATTTAGCGTTCAACCCGTCTAAAGTCCTCTGAAGCCTATCGATTTCTCGGTTTAGAGATGCTAAGTAGTTGACGGCTTCTGAATATTCTTTTTCTAGAGCTTCTACTTTGTCTTTCTTGGGTTTCACCTCTTTGTATACCGCACAATAGCCGAGGACGGCGATCACGAATTTCAGCAATCCATATCTGGAGGCAAAACACGGAAAATAAGTTACTTAGACCGTCTGAATCCGATGGTGATTTTAAGTTTATAAGTAAATCAATCTCATCACATCAAGGCAAATACAAATTTCAATCGTAGTTATTGTTAGTAACCACTTGTCGTGACCCATCATAGTAACAAATTCTATCATAGAGTACCTACCTAATATAGAACAGACACAAAAACCGGCCAAGTGCGTGTCGGGCCACGCGCAGTGTAGGGTTCCGTAGTTGCGAATGACAACTTTGAGTTCACACTGTTCACACTCGCACATACAGTTTCACGACCAAAAACATGTAACAATAAAAATGTATGAAATTTCACATTTTCGAGTACATTTTATTAGTTGGTTGCCTATAACTTTTTAGTTTTTACTTAGAACTCAGCTCTGATAGTTTTCCTTTCAACTTCAGTATATATACTACTGCTGTAATTTTTTTCACGTATCCATATATAACGGTTTAGTAGATAGAACGGGGGGACACTTACCTCTAACAAAAATTTTCACTTTAAAACCAAATATTTCGGAAACCGATCCCTAAATCAAAAAATGGTGTTCTCAACCTCACAATAATTTTTGAAGACCTATCTAACAATACCCAACACGATGGGTTTGTATCGAAAAAAAAAATATTCTCCCTCTTGACTAGTATGGGAGCTACTCTAAAAAAAAAATTTTTACAAGATTTTCTTTTACCACTTTTTTGCCATGATTAATATACATACCCATACCAAATTTCAGCTTTCTAGTACTTATAGCCTCTGAGTATAACCGCGGACGGACACACAGACAGACAGACAGCAGACAGACAGACAGACATGGCGAAACTATAAGGGTTCCTAGTTTACTACGGAACCCTAAAAAGGATATAGAATCATTTATTTGATGTTTCCTGAATTTATTTATAACTCAATTTTATGAAGAATCAGGTAAAATATAGAAATAAATAGTATAAATGTACCCGGCTTTACTGATATTCTGCATAGTATCCAGTTTCTTGCTCTTCTTCATGTGAGCTTTGACAGCTTTCACTTGGTTTTGTGTGATAAGATCGCAGTTCATCTCCTGCAGGTTGCGCAGGAAGTTGGGGTCCGCCATCATACCTTTGGCTCCCTTCCAGCTCACGTCTTTTATACCACGAATGATGACTACGCACTCGCACACCACCTAAATGATAAATTACAACATTATATGAAGGTTTAAAAACTGCTCGTTTTTTGTGAAATCTTCATTTGACCCGACGGCCAAGGGGGTTGTGTTGCGCGCGTAACTTGTATTTAACAAGTTACGCGCAAACAACACATAACCTCGTAGATACAAGGATTTTAAGACACAAACATTGTAAATGTCTTAATATACATGTATCTAGCAAACGGCTGGATGAATTTTGACAGTTAAGGTATCATAACATTCGAATCGTAAACCCAAGTGTCTTTAGATAGGTGTTAAAGGGAGAGCAGACGGGGGAATTAAAAGGGGTTATTTTATTTTCTAAACATTAGTACTATTATCTCTTTTCTTCAGCGAGGTGTTCAGCATTCATTTAAACGAAGATTTTATATTCCGCATTTTAACTGACCTGTACAGCTTCAGGGGGCGTAGCAAAAGATCGGATTTCTGTGATATCATTCTTATCAAGGTCGGCCAAAGCCAGTCTGGCTGCCTCCAGGGCCGGCATGGCAGCCTGCAATGCCTCTTCGGCTTCGGCTTTCTCCTCACAGATGACGACGCTTTGCTCAGTGATCTCAACCGATTTAATTGCTGCAACTTGCTGTTTACCAACTGCCGCTTCCGTTGCTAAAATAATACGCAAGAAATTTTCACATTTATCTCGAAATAAACCGTAATTTAATATATTAAATCTAGGCAAAAGATCCTATGTCAAAGACAATACAAATTCTACCCTATTATATTTGTCGCATATCTTGCCTTATGGGAAGCAACTATGAGGTACATGGTGGTACACGCAAACACAAACAATGCCTATATTTATCCTAAATTGTACCTAAGTAACTATCGGGAAACGCAGGGAGGGAGTTCCATTTCTGAGCGGATCACATAATGAGTGAGGAGGCAAATGGAGAGGTGCGATGAGCAGGAATATTGACCACAAATATATGGAATCCCTGTCTACGTTGGGTATATCCTATTCAGCCGATATGGGCTGCTCCGTCTCATAGATGAGAATAATACTCCACATAGGAGTGAAGTTGAGTGGAGTTGAGCTGTATAACGGCTCAACACTTGTTGGCTTAGAGTAAAATACCGCTGGACCTTGATAAGGATGTTCAATAGTTGGGCCGGACTATTAGGTACCACAATTGGTACGTACCTGTAGATATTTCTTTCAGTAGAATCTCGCACTCTTTAGTCTGCTCGGCTACGATTATCTTCTGCACAGCCAGTTTTGCATTCAAATCTTCTAACTGTATACTAGCTTCTTCAATCTTTGCTAGCCCTGCTTTGAGCCGCTCGCACTGAATGATGAAAATTATCTTATGGAAAACGCTAGTTTATAATATCAGCGCATCAGACAAGCTAGTTTCTTAATAAATAATTTATGCCAATACTTGTGAGCAAATCAGCGAGGTGTTCAGCATTGAGGACTTCTTCATCATTTAATTGAATAATAAAGTAGGTCATAAACTTGCAATTCCTATTTATTTACAGATAGACCCCCACCCGCAGTCATATAACATGACAGGGGTAACTAAGGGAAAGCTAGTACAAAGTTACAAGTAAATTATCAAAATAGACATTAATGCCTTCTGCTATCCTTCAATTAACGTGAAGAGGTGACGTAGATCGTGCGTTAATACCTGCGCAACGATGAAGGTATCCTTCTCATTGAGTAGCGAGATGTAGTTCGTGATATAATCCATGTAGTGCTTTGGCGTGACGTAGTTGTTCCTCCGCAGCCGCAGGAGGAACTCGATGGAATATCTGGCCACAGACATGTGGACGTGGACCACGTGTTCCACTATTATTGGGCGGAAGTCGTCTGGAATCTTCTGGATCTAAAATTATACAAGTGCTCTTTACAATAAAAGTAGTCAGAAGCCGCCCGTCGGCAATAGTTTCCATGCACTAATCTACGAAAGGAACAAAGAAATTGAGATAAACAACAAAATAAGGCGTTTTTTCTGAGCATTTGGTCTAATCATTACGGTTTCTCCTTTTCTTTCCTTTGCAAGGATTATGTAAAGAACGAAATATGTATACTTGACCGACGAACTAAGAGGTAAAGTAGCATTTAAAATTTTTTCCGAAGAACTACGAATAAGTCTTGAAGAAGAACAACGAGGTATTTACAATGACTGATGTTTTGCGTGCTAGTCTTAATTTTGAAACGTGTTAACTGTTCGAACTTACGTCTGCTAGAAATACGTTGGCGACAGCCAACAGCGCTTGCTTCGGCCATGGAAATTGCCAGTCGATTGTTGTGTTGTTTACCAAGCCAGGGAAACTGCGGCACCTAAAAAATGATAAATGCGTCAGAAATAGTTCAAGGTTGAGTTCAAAATGATGATCGATGAATTTTTTACCTGTTCCTCAGAATATCTCCACTTGGTGACATTGAAAGTACCACATGAAGATTGTCCGCACATTTGTTGCAGAAGAACTGCCACACAGAATCCCTTAAAATTAAAAAGGGTTAAAGAGTTTTGCGAGTTTCTGCCAGTTTATATTGGATAAGTACGGGTCAGGCGTGTCATCCTCAACTACCTGTCTGGTCGTTACGGGTAAGGCATCGGATTCGGACGCCAAGCCTCCCGAGCTGCTACTTTCTCCTTACGAAACCATTCGAGCAAGTAATACCTTTATTCTTTTTCCCAGTCCAACAAACTCCTACCCTTCCCTAGCTTAAAAAAACAGTTTTGAATTTTACGGAGACTATACTCTGTTTAGTATTTGATGTGCAGAAAAGTTCGTATAAAATAGTGTTTGATATGATATCTTTAGTTGTAAATTGTTTCAAAGTTTCTTACTTTCCCACTCCGTATCCGGCTTCGTTGGACTCATTGCGGACAGCGTTGATGATAGCATCCTTTTCATCATCGCCGAACAAAGCTGGGATCATCCCGATCATCAGGATGTTATTGATAAACTCCAAGAATCCCTCCTCTAGGATCTGTTACAGATTTAACATTAGATTACATCACTTTTGCTATCTCTTTCTCTATGTATGTGTTACTCGCTGATAATATTGCTTTGCAAAGGTGAAATAATTTTTTGTAGTTTTTAAGTTTATCCATTAAAAAAAACTTATAATAAGCGTCTGGCTGCGCCTTTGTCCATGATTAAAAAGATTGTTTTGTGCTTTATAGTTTTCGCTGAGAAAAGCATCGATAAGATTCTTTTTGGAATGTTTAAGGAGACAAAAGGAAAAAGGTAAAGGATAAAAAAATTGAAGGCGCCGACCGGGTATCGATCCCGGTACCTCTTGCATGCTAAGCGAGCGCTCTACCATCTGAGCTACTCCCCCGCTGATAGCAAACTAGCAAATTAATTATCCAAAGTTGAATCGAAAATGGGTGTCACTGTCAACAGATGAGAAAGAGAGAGAGAGAGAGAGAGGAAAATATAGATGTTCGCCAACTTGGCTTCAACTTTTCAAACCTAATAACTTTCATGTATTAGACAGTGTCACATGAGCTAGACACGGCCGGCCCAGAGTACAAAATGCATAAACGTTTGTCTCACCTGAGCTGCGGTGAACAAGAAGACAGTCTTCTTGCCGTCCACGCCGAGCTGGTTGTACATCCGCTTCATGTCGTCTTTGAATGAGTTCTCATTGTAATTCCGAGTTATTGTAATCTCGAACATTTCGCAACCTGTTCACGTGTTGATCAAATAAAACAAGGAATTAATATTCTTGGCAATTAAAATAAATTCTGGAATTTGAATGATCTAATCTGTTCTGAACCTTATAAATTATTAGCTGCTTATAGCCCCTGTAAATTTTAACCTTGCCATATTCTCTACCGTACCTATACTGATCATACTGAGCAACTTTCTCCAAGGATAATCGGTAGAATTACGAAAAAAAAATTGGGTTCCCTATATAAAACTGCTAATCAGCCGACGGATTTAGTATTTGAAGTCCAATTTTTTCACATTTTGATCTATGAACCCTGGGAAAGGTTGTTCTGTATAATCAGTGTACCTATATTCGAGAATGGAAAGTTATGTAGATATTAAAACTAAAAACAGATTTCTATGGAGGAACGAGGGTAATGATACGGTTTCTACCGTCCGAGTAGGACACACCTAAGTAAAAGAAATTTTTTAAGGATTTGTCGCTTTATGATATACAGAACCTATATGCCGCCCCCCCCCCCCCCCCCCCCGCATAGGTTTATCCCCGTGTGTCCACCGTCATCGGACAAACTTTTAAACAAACTTTAAATTCGAAGGCGCTAACAAATTTTGTCGTTTTACAACGAAAAGGCTAGGCGAAATGTGGTGTAGCGTGAACTCACCAGCAGCAAAAGCTCCAAGTCGACATATAGACTTCTTGCCGGAACCCCCCACGCCGATGATCATGGCGTTGCCGCGGTCCATGCGCAGGATGCGGTGCACTCGCGTCAGGTGCTCCAGGCAGTCCTCGAAGAGTACCACCGACATTTTGCCGATACGTTCGTTGAATTCGTCTAGAATCTAGACAAAAGAAAACAGACTAAGTACTTCATTTCTCCTCATCCGAGCGATTTCCCGGTTTCATTTGCAACTATGGTGCTATATATGATATTGCCATGACAGTAGGCGCGGATCCAGTGTAGTAGGCACAGTGTAAATGCCCGTAACCTTTTATTTTTGGGTTTAAATTGTCAAGAGGTAAGTATGCAATGTATACTTGATTTTCAAAGAACTCTGAATCACAGGATTTAAAGCAAGTTGCTCTTTGCTGACACCGCGCCCACAACCGCAGAACACAGAACTTTCTGTGTTCTGTGCCCAGAACCTTTTTTGAGAATCCAGTTACCGCCGGACGTCATCTCATCTGAGGTAACTACCATCTGAGGTCCAGAACTGCATACAAACACGTGTACAAATGAAGTATAGCCCGCGCCGGGAATAGAACCCGGTATCATTCGTGGCGTGGTTAATGCGAATTTATTCCCACTTTACATGAACAAAAAAAAAATTTACATACGTTCATATTATCACGCCTGTATGCCTTGCGAGGTAGATAGAGCCCAAGGTAATAAAACCTTAAGGCCACATTTAGCGTGTGAGTGGCGTTATGGTGGAAAGCGGAAGCAAAATAGTGATGGGTTGCTAACCGCATCGCCTATTGACGAGATTCCTAAGCCATTTATTAATTTTATTTTAACTCTTTGCGCCGCAAAGTGTTAAAATAAAATTAATAAATGGCTTACGCTCGTAAGGGTTCTTTGTTTACTATGAAAACCTAAACATGCTTCCATCGTACATTTTTATGACCAGACATCTATTAAATTTGTTCACCAAAGTAAATCTGTTAATATAAATACCTCCTGGAATAGGAAGTAGACCGCTTCGTAGTCGAGCAAATCTTCGTAGTAGCGGATTTCCTCTTCGTCTAATGCATTTCTGTAATCGCCAAAAAGCAGCGGATCGCGTTGGACGTACTCTTCCAGCTAAATAGAGAAGATTTATTCTTTTTGTTAATTAATATATTTTTGTTTGAGTCTTAAGTTAGTGCATTTTTGCCATCGCTGGATGCAGGCAGCTTCCAACCGGTCATTTTGGTAGGAGAAGCCGCTATGTCAAAGTCAATTTCTTGCAACTGAAATGAGGAAAATGATGAGGGTTTTCTGAAATGTTCACGACCACTAAAGCGTTGATCTCGATATATCGCTGTCATTGGATAGTACACCTTCGTTGAACTGATATTTTGCAATCTCGATATGGAGTTATTGAGCTATTCAAAAACAAAAAACTCCTCAATGCTGAATTTAACAGTACCTATGTTAGTATTCTCACAAGTCTATGCATTTTATGACAGCTACGTACTGACATGACATTTCTCGCAGTAGTGTGAATTTTCAGTGGTAACGCTTCAGAACCCGGGATCCATCATTACCTATCCCAAGTGATTTCACGATGTAACTGGTTCTTACTCAGCATCCTAAAGTCTTTAGATATTATGTGTCGCAGGAGGCATCTTTCGCCCCACGAAAACTCTCTTTGATTATCATTTGTTATCTTTCTCAAAGAATTTGGGAGAGACATTAGGTGTTCTTTGTGCCGGAGCCTTGGCCCCTCGAACTTCCTGTTTTCTTTAGATCTTTAGTGAACTCTTTAGTGGATTCTTTTGGTAGTGTGGGAAAGTGGGAAAGGTCATACCGTCAATTCCTTTTCGACTTCTACCTCTTCTTCCTCCTCTATGGCTGGTTCTTCTTCTTTTGTAGGTTCTGCAACTTGAGCTTTCGGTATAGGATCTCCGAACTCTAAAAAATTTAAGAAGTTACCTATGTTAAAATGCTTTTAAACCACGGTGTTGAAATTCTAAAGCGACAAAAATTCTTTCTTAAAAGGAGTAAAGACAGTATTAAGTATGTCTAAACCTTACTTAGCACTTTCTCAGAAAGATACGACCAACCAAACGGCCTATTGATTCGCATGGAAATTGGACATTCCGACAGATTGCTCATAATGCTTGTTTATCAATTTTTAGGACCGGTTGACTCTGTCCATGCGAACGCCATAGCTCTAGAATCATCATCATCATCATCAGCCTATACTTGTCCAGTGCTGGACATAGGCCTCCCCAATTGCACGCCGACCGTTTATTCTAGAGACATCGAGATCTATCGATATCGATAGATCTCGATGTCTCTAGAATAAACGTGTAAAAATATAGTATAAGTGTTGTCCGCATCGGGAATCGCACCCGGAATGAAGCAGGTTGGCGTGTTAACCGCTATGCTACAGAGATCGTCTACGATTACCACTTGTTTTTTATTAGTTTGTTTGGTTTCTAATAAAATTTACCATCTAGCTCCTCTTCGTCGCCTCCTGCTACGTCCTCCTCGGGCACCACGATCTCCTCAAGTACGACAGGCTCCTCTTCAGGAAAGTATTTGACTACTTGTTCATGCATATGACTTCTCATCAGATCATTATCCTGTTTCATAACATTTTAAAAGCAGTCAATTGTTGTGTCGTCGCAGCTAAAGAATAAAATTTGCCTAGGCAGTAAAAATAATTTTTCTAATATTATAATAATTTGCCTTGTGTAAGCAGTGGTGGTGGTGGAAAGTGCGGGTTCTTATTTTACGCGGTCCTAACCAGTACTTCTATTTTTTTTTAAGTTGTTCACAATTAAAAAAAATTAATTAGACTCCAAGTCGCAGATAATGAATCCCCAGAAAGCCTTATTAAACAACATTTAAGCATACCCAAAGAACTACACATATGAAAGAAGAGCAAAATTAAGCAAATTAGTCAGGATGACAACCTGAGTGTTGATGAGTCGATCGCAGATGACCCTAGTAAACTCGTTCCTCCAGCATCGCACCACGGCACGCTTCTCGCTGAAGAAGTTTGGATGGGTGAGGCTCATGCCCGCTGCTATGCGGGACAAATCTCGAAGGTTGAAGATATAGTGGAACTTCGCGGGCGTCGGGGGTAGCTCGATAATTATAATCTGATATAATTAAAACAGGTGGTTATTAATTGAAAAAAAAAAGTGTGATAAACAAATTGTTTGCCAATCTTGAACTTTCTTCTACCATTCGCGGTTACAATCACAATTATTAACATTACGGGACTTACCGCGATTATTTTTGAGATTTGGCTGCAATTTTATCGAAATATGAGAAAGCAGACAAATTTGAAAAATAATCGCAGTAAAGTAAGATCGGTAGTGATATAGTTTCTTATAGGTACATGATATGACTGACAATGGAAATAAATATAGATCACTTTGGCAAACGGTAAGCTAGGAGATCTGATAAGTATCTTACCTTATAACAAGATCATCATCATCATATTAGCCGCAAGAAATCCACTGCTGGACATAGGCCTCCCCTAAGGATTTCCAATACGACCGGTTGGAAGCGGCCTGCATCCAGCGCCTTCCTGCGACCTTTATCAGGTCGTTCGACCACCTCACTTGTGACAAGATAAACGCACCTTATACAAATCCAACGTCATCTGCACAATCTTGTCAACGATATCCTGTATCTCTTGTGGGAATATTTCAAAGTGACCTCTCAGGATCGACACGTATATGTGTTGCAGGGTCGTCTCCGAGGGGAACTGGAGGTTGTATGCTGAGAACATCGATATGAATCGAGGATCCACCTGAAGCCAATTGAAACAGTGCAATGGATTGGACATCATCATCCACATCATTCAAATAAAGAACTTGTTTACACATGTTGTGTGTGATAAATAATCGTAAAGGCTGAAAAGAATGTACCTATAGCTACTAAGTTAAAAGATCAGTACAGATGAGCACCATCACGTGGTGTTCCCATGCGGTCACCTATCGAAGTACTGACCACGCCTAACGTTGCTTAATTTCATTGATCTGACGAGAACCGGTGTTTTCAACGTCCTTTTCCTTTTCGAGATAGCAAAAGCTTACTCGAAAAGGGATTATTGCTACTATTTACAACTTTCTGAATTAATAAATGCATGAATAAATGAACTTTAAATGTAGAACACAGAACAAGGACTTTCAAGGTAGATAGGGCGCTAGCGACGAGACATTCCTTGCTTTGTATTCGTTGTTAAATGTTACGAGTATGCAATTTAGGGATAAATTTGGATATTTAACACAATCACAAATTGCTTACGTCATTTCTCCCGCCACCAGCCTTCCCCATAGCGGCAAGGAATCCGATATCCTTGATGTTCTTCCAGTTCAGGTCCTTCCCACGGTCGTAGAAGCCTTTCCTCTCAAACAGTAGCTTGAGAAGGGCTATAGGCTGTTGGGTTCCGTAGGTGTCCACCTATAAACTTATTTTGTGTCAATATATTTGCTCTTTGTTTTTTTAGGAAGGCTTTCTTATCTGAAAACATATGTTTCGGAGCACAAAGACCCCGGATTTGTCAGACTACTTAGGGCCAGTGTTGAGTTTTGCACCACCCACGGAAGTTACCGTTACATACCGGGCAGTTGCTTCTCTAATCCTAATTCCAGTTTCAGTTTTGTCTCTGCCACGTTTCTCTTGATTCTGGGGTCATCATTATACTTTAAATAAATAAAAGAGCCTCTTTTCTTAACGCTTTCCCTCTGTTAATTTTCCCATAGGTTTGATCCCAAGATCTCTTTTTTTTTGTGAACGTCCTTACAAGGTGCTAGACCTTCGTTTACCTATGTCACCTTTTTTTAAAGTAGATAAAGTCACACCAACCGTTAATTTAAGGTTCTATGAACTTCGTTAATCTCTAAAAGTAGAAGTAATACGAAACTGATAAAAATTATAGGGTCTTACGATGGGCATGTTCATGTCGTCAATGAAGACCAGCATTTTCTTGCCGATGGGCGGCCCGAAGGTGTCCTTGCTGCGTTTCTCCACCACGGATTCTAAGGTCCTTTGGACATCCATTGAGGACGTGCGTGACGAGAAGTTAAGCTGCGTAATTAGCTGAAAGTGAAAATGTAGATTTACTATACCGATATCACAAAAATATTGGGCAAGACCTGGATGCGCACAGCGAAAGACCGGGTCAAGTGGAAAAGCAATGAAGAGGCCTATGCCTAGGTGAACACGGGCTGAGAAAGAAAGATGATGAAATTAGTTTGTTTTTAATTAGATCTTCTCATAAGGGATGTAAAGGTAATGTTGTTGGAGTGTGACTGTAGCGTGGTCTTTTTGGTTGTAACAGAGCAATATTAAGTTTTTTTTAATAGTTTTTTTTTTCTTAATAAATTTGTTGTATGTTTATTACCCTAAGTTTTAAATTAGAATTGTAAGTGCAAGCAAGTGGATTACAAACCAAAGTAAAATAGAAACATGAGATCAAGGAGTTTGCCACATTAATTACTTTTACATCTATTTCTGAACTTTATAATCGACCCTAGAAATAACTACCGCCTTATAATAAAAGATTTTACGTATTATTTATGATGTTTAAAGATAAATTGATAAAGAATTAAGAAATTCCAATATTCGGTTCATATGAATCCACATAACGCGATAATGGAGCATAACGGCCGTATTCAGTCACGGTATTGTAATGTTAACATCCATATGTTTGTTAATCATACAGGCGTGACAACTAACTAAGTATTAAGTAAGTATGCACAGATGTGTGTGATAAGATCGAGATATCATTCAAGTTAAATACTAAAGGAATTTGTACGTCGTCACCAAATATTACTTTTTTTTGGTTTCGTTCGATTTATTTTTGAATAATAATAAAAATGGTTGGAGATGGCTTTGGATAGGAATTCTGGGAAAGAAACGAAAATAACCCTTTGCTCAGCAGTGGCAAAAAGTAGATTTTCAAAAAATTCATAAAAATATACGGACCAACCACACATACTCAGCAAGCCCCAAAGTTCGAGACTTGTGTTAAGGGATACTAACGCAACGATACTATATTTTAATACAAATATATAAATAGATAAGTAAACATCCAAAAGACAGGTCAATCTGGAAAAGATCATATTTCATGTTTACATGATGGTAATCGAACCCAGGACCACCCGTGTTGCAGTCTGGCGTATTGACCGCTGTGCTACGGAGGTCGTCGCAATGAAAAAAGTTTTTTAGTAAAAGTCTCTCACATGAAAAAAATTGGAGGCGCCGGGTATCGATCCCGGTACCTCTCGCATGCTAAGCGAGCGCTCTACCATCTGAGCTACGCCCCCGATAAATACTAAGAACTAAATTACTGGTGTATTTGCCAACTAACTGCTCTAGTTACTGAGCCAGTTCTATTTCGAAACAATCCGCATCTACCAACACGTGTGTTATGTTTTGATGATGAATAGGTATCTAGGTATGTTTATTCATAAATGGAACTATTTACGACATATTTAATAAGATTTATAATAAGAAATAAACGATGCGTTAATGTTTGTTGAGTGTAGACGCCTGGACTGTTAAGTATCCATTTTGTAAGATATTTATCTAGGTGTTTAGTCATGGAATGCGATGATTATTTGTCTATGTCACGTAGGTATTATGGTAGTAGTAGAATAAATGGCTGATGGAATGCGAAAGTGAGTTTGTTTGTTTGTTACGCTTTCACGCCCTATCTACTGAACCGATTCAGTTTCAGTTTTTACATCTTATTTAAATTTTAATAAATAAGATGTAAAAACTGAACCGATCATGATGAAATTTTGCATGCACATAGGTTTGGGTACTGAGAAAGACAGGCTATATATCACGCGGGCAAAGCCGCGGGTAACAGCTAGTTAATTATAAACTGGCCAAGTGGGAGGCGGACCTTCAATTTTATTGATGAAAATAACACGATCCCTAATACCCATTTTTAGGGTTCCGTAGTAAACAAGGAACCCTTATAGTTTCGCCATGTCTGTCTGTCTGTCTGTCTGTCTGTCTGTCTGTCTGTCTGTCCGTCCGCGGTTTTACGCAGAGACTATAAGTACTAGAAAGCTGTAATTTGGTATGGATATGTATATTAATCATGGCAAAAAAGTGGTAGAATAAAAACATGAAAAAAAATTTTTTTTAGGGTAGCTCCCATACAAGTAAATTGGGGGAGTAATTTTTTTTTCTCTATTTACCCATCGTGTGGGGTATCGTTAAATAGGTCTTTCAAAAATATTATGAGGTTGAGAACACTATTTTCCGATTTAGGGATCCGTTTCCGAAATATTTGGTTTTAAAGTGCGAATTTTTGTTAGAGGTTAGTGTCCCCCCCCTCTATCTGCTAAACGGTTATATATAGATACGTGAAAAAAATTACAGCAGTAGTATATATACTGAAGTTTAAAGGAAAACTATCAGAGCTGAGTACTAAGTACAAACTAAAAAGTTATAGGCAACCAACTTATAAACTGTAAAATTTCATACTATTTTCATTGTTAGATGTTTTTGGTCGCTAAACTGTAAGGTGCGAGTGTGAATAGTGTGAACTCAAAGTTGTCATTCGCAACTACGGAACCCTACACTGCGCGTGGCCCGACACGCACTTGGCCGGTTTTTTTTATAGATAAAATTCTATTGACACATTGTGTGCAAATACCTCATTTATAATAAGTTATTCAACATCACATGGTGTTCTATAGCTAGGTGATCGATCACCTATCCAAGAACTGACTCCGTAAGCAGGCTGAATACTAAGACTCACCAATTTTATGAAGAACTATGTGTGATGTAATCATGCAAATAAATGATTGATTGATTAAGGCGCTGTTATTCACGCACTGCCGTAAAACGTCTATTTTTTCGTCGCGCAGTTAGCCTTATTTTTCATGGAATACTAGCATGAAAAAAATATGAAGTACAGTTCAAAGATCAATATAAATGATTACATCAAAATATTTTTGAAAAAATATTTAAAGCCTAGGAGAATAAAATGGCAAAAAGCTTTATCCAGAAACGATTTCGTCGCGAGTTACTTGATATTTTTAGCGATAACTACCATTTTTTTTACATCTATAAAAAGAAAATCTTACTGAGCAAAATGGATACCTAAAAATATTACAATATTTGATTATAATTAAGGAATTATTAAATAAAGTTTAACCGTATTTCATTACCAGTACGTACTATTATCGCGCGATTACCATTACCTACTATTATTATTAGGTGTTACAGCGCCTTAATTAACTTCGGTGAGTAAGAAGGTCGGTCGGCGGACTAAGAAGAACCGGTGTTTCCAACGTAGTGGACAGAAAGCAAATTTTCTACTGACATTTATTTGAAGGGGTGTCTGAGGTTGTCAAAACGAACAAATTATTTAACGGGACTTATATTTTTAGGGTTCCGTACAAAAATTGAAAAACGGAACCCTTATAGGATCACTCGGGCGTCTGTCTGTCCGTCCGTCCGTCTGTCACAGCAGATTTTCTCCGAATCTACTGAACCAATTTAGGTGAAATTTGGTAAGATGGTGTAATCCTATGACCCAAACACGGATGTGCAAAGTAAATAAAGATTTTTTTGAAATAATGGTCATTTCCAGGGGCCCAATTACAAAATTAAAAAAAAAAGTTTAGCAAACCTTACTGTGTCATATATCAAATGAAAGGTCTCATTATGAGGATCACAAAAATATTTTTTTTTGTTCGGGTAAAATCTATACTTTTGATTTTATTCACGAAAGAAGGCAAAAATTGACCATTCCCCCCCCCCTGATCTCCGAAATTACTGGGCCGAAAATTTTGAAAAAATTTCAAAATATAGTTCATTCCTTGAAGATTACAGGAAAAATAATAAGAATTCTATCACTTGAAAATTAAGTGGTAAACTCACTATATAAGTTCATCTAGGGAAACAGTTCACTAAAACACCACTAGATGGCGCTAGTCAATTGAATAAAACATATTTTTTGCACATTGTGTGTGTGTTCACGAAGCATATTGTACGGAACCCTCATTGCGCGAGTTTGACTCACACTTGGCCGGTTTTTTTTTTTATTAGCTTATTATGTCCCACTGCTGGGCAAAAGCCTCCCCTTTATTTCTCCAAGCGTCTCTGTCCCTAGCCTTCTCTTTCCAGTCACTCTCATAGTGGTATAATTCATCCGACCATCTTGTTCTGGGTCTTCCATTTTGTTCTGGGTCTTCCTCTGTTTCTTTTTTCGTCGTCCATATTGAAAATTAAAAAAAAAGTGAAATAAATGTTACATACAAAATTTGCCGGCTGCATTTTTCGAATTCCCAGCTTAGATTTTATAAGGATTATTTGTGTTTTGACGGGCTAGACCATCCCTTCAATGGATTGTCGGTAGTTTATTAAGACGCTGTAGGCATATGTGTGTGATATGGTAAAAAACTGCTCACTAACATATTTTTCCGGCGGCAGTCCTCTCAAATAGTTGGTAATAATAGCAGTCTTTGAGGTCCCTGTATCGCCCACTAGCAATACTGGACGTTCAACCTGAAAGAAATGGAAAAGAAATTTGGTAATTACCTATATGTTCATACGTACCTAGATTATTTTGCTATGTTTTGTATTGGCATGTATTGGCAGAAATAGTTATTTTCCCGTAATAAATCGAACTGCGGTCTATACTTTGATTAAGTATAGACCCTTTGATAATGAGACTATATAATCAAAGGGTCTATACTAGATTACTATAGTATAATGGAATTAAAATAACAGTCAGAAAACAAAAATAAATTTCGGCACTTCCATACAAAAGTGTGTAGCCGCCCGGGCGATATGTATCGGAACGTCGAATTTTTTTTGTTGCTTTTTGACCGTTATTTTAATTTCATAATACTATAGTGCTCTAGTATTTATTACGCGCATGTCCCTTCCACTTTGTATTTAAAACATGATTGTGTCAACTTTGCCGATCAACAATCGCCTGTCTATGGTGAAATTTTATCGTTTTGGACCGTTTAAGGGGGTTATTATCAGCCCATCAATATGAACAACTTTTCCTAATATGAAAATGGAAAACTAAAAAAAGAATGGCTTATCCATACAAAACTTGTCAGCCGTCCGGTCAATTCGTATTAAAAGTATTTTTTTTTCAGTTTTTAACTTTGGTCCTGCGCGGAGATAGAAGCGTGGTCTTATGCAAAGTTGACGCGAGGGTATAGTACTTATTCATATCAAACTCACGCTCTCCATGATCTTGATGAGCCAGGTCAGCCTCAGCGTGTCCACTGTGGGCACCAGAATAGCTGGGAACTTCATCTCGCGATCATGAAGGTATTCAGGGACCAGCCATTCCCAGGCTTCCCAAGTTCTGGTGTTAAGCTCCAAGCAGTAGTCGTACAGGGTCGGGAATCCCATTGGGAAGTGCTCTGGCAAATGATAATATTATTTTTAAAAGTTTCCGAAAGATAGTAAGAGCAACACGAAAGCGAAGCAGCTGGCAAAATATAGTGCTGTCATGCTGTCCTACGTCCCTAGACGTAGGAATAGTCGTACAGGGTCGGGAAACCCATTGGGAAGTGCTCTGGCAAATGATAATATTATTTTTAAAAGTTTCCGAAAGATAGTAAGAGCAACACGAAAGCGAAGCAGCTGGCAAAATATAGTGCTGTCATGCTGTCCTACGTCCCTAGACGTAGGAATAGTCGTACAGGGTCGGGAAACCCATTGGGAAGTGCTCTGGCAAATGATAATATTATTTTTAAAAGTTTCCGAAAGATAGTAAGAGCAACACGAAAGCGAAGCAGCTGGCAAAATATAGTACTGTCATGCGGTCCTATTATTTTCTTAAGTTCATGATAATTGTCATCGTATTATTTACATATTATGTACAACGTTTTCATTGCACACCTTTTATTACCCTGCTCCGAGTGAGGGAGAGGCTAGTGTACTGAGATACAAGCTCTGCTTAGTTCAGACACCAGTCTCTCACAATCTTAAATCATGTGACAAATAGTTGTGCCATGTTAAAGTTAAGTTTAGTGTTAAGATTGTGGAGAACAAATAAAGAATTTTTACTTTTTTTTTACTTTTACTTTTTGATGACCAGCTAGGGTTGATTATGCTAAGTTTCTCTACGTAATTAAAATAGTTTTTGAAATATGTTCGAGTTTATTTATATGCATTGTAATCAATCAACATTATAATCAATCAAACAACACAGGGTAATCCGTAAGCTACGAATCTTACGCATTATTTTCCGTTCGTAGTCAATATGGGATAAGAAGTGATAGTATGTAACTATGTATGTATAAGTATATTAATAAACTAGTTCTTATTTCACTACCACAATTAATATTCAAAAGATAATGTTCAAAGACTTCAATGTTTTAGATTTATTATAAGGTATACTGACTAGTTGTGGCCTTCTTCTCCGGGTTATCCTCGACCAGCATCATGGGGCAGGCTTTCTTGACGTAGTTGTCGAAATCGTAGCGACCATCGTCCACGATGGCGGCGCCAAGGCTGTTGTACATAGACTGAGGACAAGTATTTATTTGTCAGGGTTAAAGGGTCCAAACCTCTCCAACCCGTCTGGCCAGCGTGGAGAGTGTAGGCCAAATCCTCTGACTTCTCTGGCTAATATTTGGTTCTGGTAGTACTACTATCATTAAGTCTGTGGTAGATACAGAGGATAGTGCTCCTGCAGAGGAGACTAAAAAGACCTGATGATGATGATGATCCAAAGGGTTGAATCGGGACCAAGACTACTAAGGCCAAAATTGCTAAGCCTCCGCGATATCCGTCCCTCGATCTGTCTTCACAGGGATCTATTAAACCATATAATAGGTTAGAGTCTTGAAGTTTTCTCAAAAAGTCTTAGAGCATTTGCTCTAAACAAAAAGTGGTATATCTTTTGTCGCTAGAGGAAACAGGTGAAACCGAAAAGGAGGTTCCAAACACGCAATTTGTTTGTTTGGTTTCACACTAGAAACAGTTTTGGTAACAATGGAGGACGCATGGTAGAGGGAGGCCATCCATATACATGATACAAGAAGCACGGTTTTTGCAGTTAAATATTGTACAGAACCTTTAGTGCGGACAACTTTATATTTTAAATAGCAAATAGGATAGGAGTTTAACCAATTCAAAACGACACACCCCCTTTAATTGTGACTGTAAAAAAAATTGGAGTCGCCGGGTATCGATCCCGGTACCTCTCGCATGCTAAGCGAGCGCTCTACCATCTGAGCTACGCCCCCGATGATCTAGAACCAATAAATTAAAACCAAAATGAAATCGAGAGTGAAGTGACCGTCACACGAACTGGTTGTCGAAAACGTCACAATAAATACATACTACGTTGCGGCCTTTCATTATTTGTTGCGTTTGTCCTTTCATATAATGTTATCCGATAATTCAAAAGACTTTCTTTGAAATCAAACTTTTGCATTGCATGCAATGCATTTTAATAAAGGTAGCCAAGTGTGAATTGTATGGACACCACATCAAGGGTTCCGTACCATCACGTACATAAACCACATTTATTGTACGGGGATGATAAAGTTTACACGAAACCTCTTCCTTACCTTAGACATGAATATTTTTTTTGTTCCATACGAACTCACTTGTTGAGGTTAACTAAACCCTTACTTGCACAGTTATTATTGGTCTTACTTACCTAAGTTTGACATAGATCTACGTAATAATACAACATGATTCTTAACAAATTTCCAGGTTGTCCAGAAGTATCCTGTTTTGTATGGGCCCCCTCCTTAAATGGTGAATTTATATTGTTGTTATAGAGTTATAGTCATACACATTCTGTGAAAATTTAAAATGTTCAAAAAGGTTCAGTCCTATAACAAACGGACAGATAGCGGAATTTTCATCCTTTGGATGGGTACGAAACCATGAAAAGGCTGGGATAGTGAAGGATATTTGATCGGAAGCAAGTCAAGCAAGAAAGGCCGCTGCACTGCGTCACGACTAAGTTAGGTGTTCTCATTAGTTTAAACCAGAGATTCCCAAACTTTGTTTCATAGACTTCTTCCAAAAAAGTTTTCCTGGATCCAGTGGACTCCCTGCAGCTTCTCAATCTCGAAAAAAGATTAGCTTTGTACTAAATATGGAATATGCAAGTTTTTACAACAGTCGCTGAGCTTCTTAAAATGTTACCTGCATATATTGATAAGAGAAGTCAAGCCAACATTTTAGCTCTTCACTATTTAATTAATTTTAATGGACGGGGGTCCAAGCAGCAGGGGGTAAAGCGGGGGCTTACGATTGTGTAGCCACATTTTTAATCAGGCTCAACGTCCCCCGACCCAGACCCCCGTCCAGTCTCTCGTTAATCCCTGGGGGTCCATCTGAACCACTTTGGGAATTACTCGTTTAAACGAAACCAATGTTTGTCAAAAATATTTATTTATAATGCGGCCTATTTTTTATATGTTTTTTATATTATTTGTTTACGATATTTGGTTATCCAAAACAACATTTTGGAGGCGCCGGGTATCGATCCCGGTACCTCTCGCATGCTAAGCGAGCGCTCTACCATCTGAGCTACGCCCCCGATACTACATCTTGCTAAATATATCACCAGAACGAAAGCGATACTGGCCATACTAGTTTTCGAAAACGTCACTAGGTCAATATGACGTCGCATAACCATTCACAATGTGTAACCTTGTATCGTACGTGATACATTTTTATTATGCATTGTAAATGTGGATCAACTTGTATTTACCAAGATTAAGATAAATTAGTAAGTAACTGTAAATAATTCATCACAATGTTGCGGCTTTTTTAATCTTTGTGCGAGTGTGATCTGGACGATTATACTACCCTTTCTTTTTCAATTGATTCTATTTAAAGGTCTGCTTTGATTCACCCGTTTGTAGGATCTTGTAGATTTCTTGGCGACAGCTCTCTCAAAATATATTTCACCATCTTTATGATAAGTGGATTTTGAAAGCTGCTATCTACTATCTATCTACTACTTCTCATCATAGTACCAACAGTTACAAGAAAAATGCCACATACTCGGTTATCTACTAATAATCTCACCTCAGGCCCCTCGAGCGGATTCAATATACAGATCTGTGATGTATAGTTGCAGGGGCAGGGAAGTTTGTGCGCCAGTCCATATTAGGAATATAAAAAATTAGGGGAACCAATATAGCTGTTTGTTGGGGTTTGATCAAATCACTAGATTTGTTTAGGGAAATGATAAAATCATGTTGCAATTTTAGCATCCTGCGTGATTTGATCAAATCCCTGGTTTCATCATTTCCCTGCGACATATACATCAGATAAAACACTACTACTATATCAAATCTCGCCATATAAAGTAAAGTGTTCTTAAATATTTCGCTTACCACCATGAAGACGCACTCAACAACAGACTTATCCACCTCTTCGTTGGCATCTTCCTTGTTGGGCATCAGGCCGCTGATCATGTAACATAGCTGAACCACCTGGATCAAAGTTTGTAAGTATTATGTCGTCGAGCTCCGTGGCGCAGTGGTCAAAAATGCGAAATGCAGCATTACGCATTTTTTAAAGTTCGACTGATCTTGGAAAAAAGATTGTCTAGGGTAAATTTATGGTATATTGACTGATTTCAAACGTTTTTTATAGTTCAGTTTCTTTGAATACTTATTAATTGTCATATTTCACATAACTTTCAGTGTTTTAGAAAAATTGTTTTTCATATAACTCACCAAGTTCAATGGTGTCTGAGGCACAATCGTTTTCAGCGGAGTTTGTTGCTGCAATCCGAACATGCCGAACACGATGTAGTTGATCGCCCCCGGGACGTAGTGCTCGAATAGAGAGTTTAGTTGTTCACGTTCTTCTTCGTTGTTGCGGGAACGAAGCCATCTAATCAGAAAAAATATTAGTTGTAGCAACAATCACAATAAAGGACCTGCATTTGAACACCCCATTTGCTAAATAATGATTTAGTAATGTCTCAAGGCAAGCGTTGTATCTTAAATACTAGACACACATAGACAGTTGTACTACCTCTACATAAATTTTCGTTCAGAATCATTCACAACCAACTGCGAAAGCTCTGCTGTCCGGAAACAGGATCTCTCTCTTATCTCAGCGTTTTCCCGGTTGCATCCTCAACTGGAGTGCTTTGGAGTTCGGAATCCGCTTTCCGGTTTCTTTTCCACTTCGCACTTCGGCATCCTTGGTTGTGGCACGTATATGTTCCCTTACGACATCATGTCCAAAAATGGGATATTCTGCCGACACAAAAACCAACCTACCTTCAGTAGGGTCGTAGTGTCGGCCGAATCTGAAACCAAGACTGTAAATATGAAATTGTGAAGGCACTAACTTGTCCCAGTACGGTTGGTAACCCAGATTCTTCGGGTCCACGAATACCATCCCCGCCCTTGACACAGTGGCAGGCGAGGCGTAGTTCAGGTCTCCGACTTCGAACAGCAACGAGCAGTACGGTGCGAGGCGAATGCGCTCGCCATTGGCCAGCGTGAGCAGCTTGTTGTCATCCATCACAGAGTTCATGTTCTCGATCCAGAGCGCGTCCACGTCTCCGTCGAATAGAGAATAGCGGCGCTCGTCTTTTTCTGCAGGTCTGGCAATCAATATAACATTAGTCGAGGCGTTTAAAGAGGCACGTCGCAAAACTGAGTGCTTATAATAATCCGGTGACCATAATAGTCAGCTTACTTAGTACGAGCATCATATAACGTTTTCAATACATTTGTGATAACCATAGAATAAACTGAGAAATTGTGATTGGTGTAAAGAAAAAGTGCTTTGCGATCCAAGTTTTGATGTCGTAATGACCGTATTAATAGCAAATGTAATTAAAAATAATTTACATGCGTATAAACGTCTGTTTGTATAGTGAATCGTTGATAGGTACTGGAGCGATCTAGGTGCAGTATTCACTAAAGTAAAGCATTTATTTTATGCATAATACACATCCGGGACCCGGGCTCGGTAGGGGTAGGCCGCTAGTATTGTATAAAAAAAGAAGCGTGTGTGATTCACAAACTAATAGTGAAAAATTCGCCTAAACCTGCATTTAGTGCTGTTGAAACGTATGTGGAGCAAAAAAAAACTTACGTTGAAGCGACTATAAATATTCTACGGCTAAAAGAAGGAAAAAAGTTATTGTACGTTACTTTGCGAAAATTAAAACATTGCGGAGGGCATTCGGTATAGAGACTACCTTGTCTTATTGTAATAACTTTGCGTTTGCTTCTTTACCTGTTCATCTCTCTGAAAATCTTCGAGTATAATCCATCTGTCCAGTCTCTTGTGACTGGGTCGAGAATACCATAAAGTTCTATTACAGAGCAAGCCTAGAAAAAATGAAAAATATTTTATTGACATTTCTTTTATATGTGACATTTAATAAATTTGTTTGTATTATTTGTATAACACTTAGCAACCGCATTTCAGCACCACACATCGAACTAGGAGTTAACCTGTATTTCAAGTGGTGGCATCAAGCAAGTTGTCACTGTGTGTGATGCGTTAAAATAGATGGTACTAGGAAAGACTTAGACTACATTTAAAGCTAGTAAAAAAAATTTTGGGAAGACTTTCATGATGACTCTGATTGCATTGGTGGTCAGTTTGATAAAGTGGTCATTTTGTGAGTAAAGGTCACGTTCGCCACGCGCTATTCTCCTGCTTTTGCTAACTGGCTTCATTGTCACGATCGAAGACCAAAGACACATTCATGGCAACTTCTATCCAGATTTATTTAGGAGGCCAAAAATAGGAAAGATTAGGGTTTTATTTTTAATACGATTGTTCGTTATGTATGTACCGACGTATACCTACGTTAATATGTAGATGCCTTTGTGACTTTCTTTATTCCACCATAATTTCTGCCTTAACAGATTTGGTTGTATTACAATATAAAAATCCTTTCACCCTCATCCGAGTGACAGGCTTTATTTTTTTGTGAAGGCAGTTATTTTTTACTGTTTTAGAAAAGCTTGTATGCTTATTGACATTGTATTTGAAATCATCACAAATGTTCGTATTTAAATGAGTTTTTTTCGAATTCCCAATTTTTGTATATTTATTTTTTATTATCTGTGTATGTCTCACTGCCTGGCAAAAGCCCCTTTTCTTTCCTTCTGTCCTTCTCCATTCTTGGTGATATCATTCCAGTCTCAGATCTTCATCGAATGTCCTAATATCATCTGACCACCTTTTCTTTAATTAATATGTAAAGAAATGTCTAAAAATATACCTTAGGGTTCACAACGGTTAGTTTGGTGGGCAGGCCCAGGTTAGTCTGCGCTTTCACAAGTGTATGCAAAATCACGGTTTTCCCGCCACCCGTCGGCCCCACCAACATCGAGCAATGCCGGGTCATCATTGTCTCGTAGAGTTGTACTATTTTGTCGACCTACAAACAATTGAATATATGAGTAAATGGTTTTTTAATGAACATTTTGAGAGTGTTTGACCTCTATCTTGCCTGGTGGAAAGTAACGATGCATACGCAAACTCAAATAATGCTTATTTACTTTTGCCTTGGAAATCCCTAAATTGAACGAAGCAGGAAACAGTGACGTGGGGAAGAAATTCCATTCCTTCGTGGTTCGCATAATGAAGGAAGAGGCGAATCTAGAGGTGCGATGAGCAGGAAAATCGACCACACATGGATAAAATCCGAAGATGGAATGGTTCATAGAAAATTATATCTTGCAGTTTCTATGCACACTCCCCAAAATGCAGCCTGTCAAGGCACTAGCTACTGATCGAAGGTGCTCGAGGCTATAAAGCCATTCGTTTTTTAATAGTTGTCGAACACAACAGTATTATGTAATGTTATCACTACTCAACAATGGTTATTTATCAAAAGCAGAGAAACAAAATACTGCTATTTTACAATATAGTATTGTGAATAGTTTACACTAAATTTACCTGATGGTCGAGTACGATAAACCCATCCTTCTCTAGCACTTCTATGCAAGTTGCATTGAACTCTGGATATCCAACGCGTGGACACTCCAGTCCAGGGAAGAGATCCTTGATCAATCCCAGGAAGAGAGGCACGTCCTCAAATACGAATTTTGGGTGGTTCATATCTCTGCAAAATATAGAAACTATGAGTTCCTTGGGTCTTTACATCTCAACATGCCTTCACATCATTTTTTAAGTAATTATCTTTTTATTCAATATACTCTTAGAGTTTTCTAGCTGATATCTGATATACCTATCCACCGACTTACCTCAGAGCACGCATGAGTACCACGATCTCGCTCAAACCAGCCGAATCTCTTCGCAGCTTCCCTGCCATTCGTAGGACTGCTGTCAAAGCCCGAAGTCCCCAGTCGTAGTGGGACTGTTTCGACAGCTGTTCCCTTGCGACTTTGTATAGCACTGTCATTTTCTTTGCTAGAACCTATTAAGAAACCTTTGGATTAGATTTATTTTATGCTAGTGAGCACGCGTTTTATTGGCCAAGATGATAAGGACTGATCACAAACTAAAGAAATACTTTGAAAACTTCAGAGCACCTTCGTGCTTCTGCGTAGGTACAGTTTGAAATCCCAAGGTCCGCATTACTCTTTAGTAGTTCAGGTATTACCAGGTTGTAGTGGTTATGTTACATATCTTTACATAAAATCTGGATAATGTTCCCGCCTAACAGGTACGAAACATACTAAGTAATCAAAATCATCCGTCATCCCGCTATCAGAGCGTCTTCCCCTGGCCATGATCTACCTTTGCCGACATGAAAGTCATTGAATAGACTTCGGACCCAAGTCGGTCAAAGTAACGAGAACATGAACAGGTGAGGCTACAGCTCGGAAATCTCCTGTTCGTGTTGTGCTATTCCTCAGACCATGGCCCACCTTTAATCTTACCCTGCCCGCGTTCTACCACCTACACAAGCATAGACATAGTATACAATGCCAGTGATTACGCTAAGTCAGTGCCAAGTTCTGATCAATACAAGTATAATTCACCCGAGTCAACACGCTAAGAATCACATACATACATAGTATCATCTTTTTTTAATGCGGGGTAGACAGAGCCCAAGTCTATAAAACCTAAAGGCCACATTTATCATGTTGGTAGGCTTGTAGGTGGAGAACGGAATCAAAATAGTGATGGGTTGCTAGCCGCATCGCCTATTGACATGATTCCTCATGCCCATTCCCTCGATTGGCTTATACGATTTGGACGGGAAGAGAAGTACTTTCTACGTTTTTTCTTTTCTCCCAGACCAGCGTGGAAGCTAAGAATCCGAAGAAATAAAACCACAAGATGTCCACCTTAGCTGTCAAAAAGCCGTCTGAGAAGAGGGAGATCATGCAGATCATCTCCAAATCAGGCAGAATGCACACGACAGGCCTGAATAACGCCTTCACGGACTCCGGCAGTTCGGTGCGGCCGGCGTAGCCAGGGTTCATGGTGATGAAAATGCCCACTTTGTTGTCCATCGCGATCTCTTGACCTTCAAACTAGACAGAAGAAAACAATACCATGAGAACATAAATTCAAAATCATTATAAATACCCTATGAGACGAATTATTTGGCTCAGTGTTACCGCAAGTGCGTTTGAATCCAAGACCCGGCTTAAATACCTGGTTAGATCAAGATGGAAAACAACCTTTGGGATTGGCCAGGATTTTGGATGTTCCTATCGTAAATGTTGACTACGCATCCTGCGGTACAAGTTCACAACTTAATCAATCAGTGTGTAATCAATAATTTTAGTAGAACGAAGTTTTCAGTATTATCAAATTACTTACAAAATGATACAGTATTTGCATGATCTGTGGGTTCACTGCTAAGAAACTCAGTCCAGAATTGGTATCTACGTTAAGTTCCTTCTCACCCAGATCTGTATTTGATCCCGCTTCATTTAATTTTTTAAATCAAGAATCTGTTAGTTTATTTCATATACAATCAGATTATAATATCATAAACAAAAGTTCAAGTATAGCTAGATCAAAAGGGGACAGATACAGAAGGCAGCCAACAATTTTGGACATGGCTGCCGGTACCTAACTATGAATTAAGCGAATGATATATATAAATTTTGATTACTTACCGTAAATCTTTTGAGCTTCATAAGCAGGGCACTCCTAATACACTGGAGCTGCGTAGAGATGACAGACAGCACAGAGATGTCGATCCTGTTGAACTCGTCGAAGCAGCCCCAGGCGCCGCACTGGCACAGCCCGGCCAGGATCTGACCGACGGCGCGGAAGTCCATGCCTTCGCCGCAGTTGGTCACCACGCAGAGCAGACCCAGCGCCTTTGCCAAGTCTTTTGTCGTTTCTGTCTTGCCTGTGCCGGCTGGACCTGTGTTTTTGAAGTCAAACTTATAACCGTGTTATTTTGAAACGCGGACTAAACCATTGTCCGCATATAACATATTGATAATAATGATACTGGGGTTATGGCAAAATGACAAGTGTTGGCTTATTTTGGTTTGATGAAGGTTTAAACCTGGAACAGAAATTTAGTCCTCATAATTTATACGAAAGATATCGAGGAAGATGTATGTTCCCGGCAGCGTAGAATAGGACCACTCCAAGTCTTTCCGTGGATGTCGTAGAAGGCGCCTACGGAATCACAAGCTAAACAAAGCTTATAAACATCAAAAAGACCTCTCCGACGGTCGGTCGAGACGGGTGTCTGGCTAGCGTGGAGAGTGTAGGCCTGTTCTGACCAATATAAAGTTCAGGTACTCAGTACAGAGAGGGTCATACTCCTGCAGTTACGTGCAAGAAAGATAAGACTAATTGTGATGTACTTATCAAGAAACGTTTTGATAGTGCAGTGTTTCTTCGGTGAAGACGTGTAGTTTATGAAATTTAAATTATGATTTGGACCATTCCTTCCAATTCCAGCTTTCATGCTTCGAAAATCATACTTTTGTTATGAGTTACTGAAGTTCTAAATCGGAGTATATTATTTAGAATTCCAGTAACACACAAAAATAATACAGCAAAGGATAAAAGATTTAGATTTAAGATTATTTCGTAATCCTTACCAGCGGGAGCTCCCCCCAGCTGCATAGTAAGGGCTTGCGTAATCGTGAGGTAGATTCGGTCAGTCAGTGGTGTGATCACCAGGCGACCGTTGAGCCCCATGTATTCGTAGCCGTATTCAAATACCCCTGAAAAGACATTTTAATAATATATCTATCTCAGTACTATAAAGAAAGTTTCATACATCTGACGGTATACGCGATATTTCAGCAATAGCCGCTTCATCATCAAGGTTTGATGGTACAGGATTCTTAGTAACTAGTCATTAGATGTAATCATTAGATAATAATGTCAAATTTTAACGGTCGGAAGACAATCCGACACATTTGAAGGCAGGTGTTGACTGACAGCTTCACGATCCAAATGAGAAGTGAGACTGCCGTTCCGCTTAACGACTCTGCCCACGTGACATCACCATAGTGACGTTACGGTCGTTCGCTTCTGCTTGTACTACTAGTGTAGTCAATTGACTGTCAAATGGCTGGCATAACTATACATAACATACTGTCTTGAGATTCTACGCTTTCATGCTTATGATTTCATTACGTCTACTATTACAAACCAGTGCACTGCCTGAGCCACAAGTTGTCATCTTTCTTCAGCCAGTAGAACCGCAGCTGGCTCTCCCAATCAAACTCCTGAGCCTCGGTCACGTTGTCTCTCACGAAGCCCTCGATGATGTCGCGTGCGTGTACGTCGATAGTAGTAATGGTGCGGAATTTCAGTCGGTCGTTGGATGACAGATCTGTTGAATATGCGACAACATTGCTTTAAAAGTTCGTATTTTTTGTGATTATTTGGCTTCGGATGTGGAACAGAAGAATGTATATACATTCTTCTGTCTGTGTTCTGTATACATATGTCATAACTTATATGTGAGGCGTTGATTGCTCCACCATCCTGCAGCATTAGCATCTATGACAACTATTATCGAATATCACCATCGTGTTTTACAATTTTCAGCGATATTGTTTAGTTTATAGGGCGATATAGGTAAACGGCATCACGGATGCTACGCAACTTGTATACAAAAATGCATAAGAAGATCATTTAGTAAGTAGATAAAGCGGCGGCGTCACTGAGGCTTCGGGTCCAAATGCACAATTGTGAAACAATGTATCGGTTTTTTTGTTAGTCAAATATTATCCGATGACAGCGGCTTATAAGACCCTACGACTCAGCGATGCCATCAGGAAAAAAAAATGCGGAAGCCCTCATTATCATACCTAGTCGCACTTTTACTACCAGTCCGTCCAGCTGTTCGTTTTGCTGCTGGAGATGTTCCTTCATGGCGCGCTTGTTTCCCTTCTTGATGCGTATAAAGGTTTCCTCGGTCTCCGCTGTCCACCACACCCCGTTGGAAGCCAGGCACACCATGCCTTGATACTCCATAATCCAATCCGTTCTGACATTAAAATACGGATTCATTAGGCAAATCTACTTAGATACAAATTTCATGATTGTAGGTCAACGGAAAGTACCCGGTTACGACGGTTTTGATTCTGCGACATTAATGGCCAAATTTGATTTGACCTATAATTAGAAGTTAGATTTTTATACAGATTTGAAAGAATTTCGACTTTACACGTCCACGCGATCCCGAGAAAAAGGTATTAACAGACAGGTTTAGTACAAATGAGTGCTCTATAAGGGTTACTTTTTACCTGTTGAGGTTCGAAACCCTTATAAACATCAATTATAATAAATATGCTGATAGAACTGTAACTAAGAAGTTTTGTGTTTACATGCCTCAGGAGTTATGCATTTTTTTATTAATTTTAGACGTAGTTTTAAATACATTTAAAATTAAATTATATCGTCTATTATTAAACAATAACGTTTGATATTCCGTTTTGATTAATCAATAATTTTATTTCATTTCAAAATATCTTAAAATATTTATGAGAAACTTGTAACTTAATTTTCTCGAAATGAACACAGCTACAAATATAATGTCAACAAATGCTATGTAATAGTTTATGCAATAACGCCTTCTTTTTTGTCTTCATGTTTTAATAAAATCAAGTACTTTGTTGATAGACACATTCATTTACCTTGGCACTCTCCAATTTCTACCAAAGTAGAATATTGCTTTCTTGGTTATGAACTTATTTGTGGACCTCATTTCAATCAGAACCAAGTTCATCCAGTCTTCCACGCGTCCTTCTGTGTACACTACATAACGGAAATCCATGATCTGAAAGAATTTTTTTAGAATCAGAAAGAATTTTCGGTACATCAAGTCACAAATTATTATTTACTATTACTTTACCTATACTTCCCTGCATACACATTTCCTTAATAATAATGCAATGGTATGCAAACTTTGTTTCTATTGATATAGTTATACATACTCGTATGATAAAATTACCTCTCCTTCTGCAGATATCATCTTGGCCGCCACTGGACGGTTTGTGTGATCCACATAAAGGTCTAATCCTCGAATGTTATCGAACATCTGAAATGAAATTCAATTCTATATATTGTCTCATAAAGCCAATTTAAAATACGAAATGCTTCACAGATATCCGTTTTAGAATTCTATGGGCTTTGCAAATGTGGTATTTGGTAAAATCAATTTTATCTGCTTGCCCCATGCAAGCCGTTGTCCTCAAGACTCAAATCTTCCCCCAACATAACGGTAGTTATATCTATGACTATATATAAGTATATATCTATACTTCGGATGTTACCCACCCCTTGGTTGCTTACCCACTAATCAGTGCTCTATGGAAATCGCCTAATTGCCAGGCGAGCGAATTTTCTAAGTTTTCTTTAAAATATTATGTCATTAGGTATAATATTTCGAAATTCATATCTTCCCCAAGTTCGAAATTTTCGCTGTTTTTCCGCAAGTCCAGAGTTAATGCCTTTGAGAAAGGATCTTAATTTTATTGGCTTTTTATGACAGGCTATTTATGTGTTTTGTTTATTTATTATATTGTGGCATAATATGATGTATGTATCAATTCAATGTGGAAAAAAGTCTTACTTTGATCATGTGCTCCTGAACACAGCTGCATTCGCTACTTCCCAGAATGGACAGAAGCTCATCCGTGGATATGAAGAAGAACCGCGGAAAGATACGACGCTTCGAATCTAGGTAGTCATTAAGGGACTTTTGACATCTGTAATATTTTAAAGTTTCAATTTAATTTCTTATTTTTCATTTGCAGTGGTCCCATAGAATAAATTGTTCATATTAACGGGCTG
The DNA here is from genome assembly GCA_963082605.1 of Rhodophaea formosa. Lineage (NCBI taxonomy): Eukaryota > Metazoa > Arthropoda > Insecta > Lepidoptera > Pyralidae > Rhodophaea > Rhodophaea formosa. Next base: position 6,137,077 of record OY720220.1, on the reverse strand, counting down.
AGTCAACCAAGATAATGTCGATGGTTATTTTAACGCTGTTTACGTATTCGAATCAAATAATCGGCAAACGGATTACGGGTTCTTAAGCAGGTATGAAAGTTGAGGTTGCAGCCGCAAACACGAAGGAACAGTTTGGCTAGCACCGCGACAACGTGTGCAACTTACTGCTTGTTTGAAAGACGTTTCTGTAGTGTTGATTGGCAACTATACTTAATCATATCGATTTAATGAAACCAATAGTTTCTTTTATAGCCTAACTCATACTTTTATAGATCTAACCCCGAATTGATGAATTCTTCTAGTCTGACAGGAATTTAAAAACAATCCACTACACTCAAACGCTTGGAATATACTTACACATTAGGATTTAATGAAAACAACAGTCTCTTTAGTATAGCCTAACACTTACTTTTGTAGACCTAATCCCAAGTTAATGAATTCTTCCAGTCTGCCAGGAATTGTACAGCAATCCACTACATTCAAACGCTTAGCAGTGTCCACCATTGTCTGAAATCCAATCAAATGAGTTCATAAGTTTGTAACTTTCTACAGCATTGCTATTCACCCCATTTCTCAATCTTCATAATCCTGTCTACCTTTACAAATTAGGTACATTTTCAAACTTTTCATCACAGCGCTTTCACATCATCTCACACATTACCTCTACTATTACTCTTATATTAACGGTCGGGACTTCAGGTAAATAAAGTTGTATTTTATTCCAGTAAGTATACAATTTTATTCAAGTAAGTTTTGCGAATGTGAAACCATGAAATAGTAAATAAATATACTTTGTCCCCTGTTCCTGCATGTGTTCTAATTTCTTGCCGGCATTAGGACAGCAGCCAGATGTAAAACTTTCCCTAATATATTTACACCTACTACACCTCATACAGAGAGAGCGAGAAAGTAGAGTTATAAAATAATAACATTATCCCAAGACCGACGAGTGACGATGAGTAATGTTTCGTGTGTGTAAGTGGGCAATGATGATGAGTAATAAGAACAAAATATCTACCTTTCTAAAAGCCTTGTCGATATCATCGAACTTCTTGGCTTCATCAGGCAGTTGCATGCGAATGTCTCCGCCGACAAAGATGCCTTCCAAGTACAGCCACTTGCGCTGCGTCGCCATCCATTCTTCAATCACCTCTGAGATCAGAGCTAGACGACGTTCCCAAGTGTGCACTACTGATAGGAATGGACCAATAAACCTAGAAAAATAAAAATGAAAATTTACAATCAATTAGGATTATCAACTACGGGTGAATAGTGTAATATTTGTCACATAATCCTAACTAATATTATCCCAATTCCAACAAATATTATAAATGCGAAAGTGAGTTTGTTTGTTTATTTGTTTGTTTGTTACGCTTTCACGCCGTATCTACTGAACCGATCATCATGAAATTTAGCATACACATAGGTAAGGGTACCGAAAAGGACATAGGCTATATATTATGCGGGCGAAGCCGCTGGTTAAAGCTAGTATAAATATAATATAAATAATAATTTTTGTAATCTGTACAAAAATACGTTTCATTTGATTCAAATTATGCTGTGTGATTCCCGTCAGAGTAGAATATAGCCACTTAAAGTCTTCCCGTGGATGTTGTAGAAGCCGACTTAGGGAACACAAGCTGCAAATCAAACCCAAACAACGCTTACAAACATCATATATACCTTTCCAACCTATCTCGCTAGCATGGAGAGTGTATGCCAAATCCTTTGACTGCTCTGTGTTATATAAGTCTCTGGTAGTACTTATACGAAGGTCGTGCTCGTGCAATGGAGACTAAACAAGATCGATGACTTTGATACAAATCCTAAACCTTATCTTAACTTTATAACTAATATTATAAATGCGAAAGTGAGTTGAGTGAGTTGTTTGTTTCTTTGATTGTTTGTTTGTTACGCTTTCACACCCTATCTACTGAAACGATCATCATGAAATTTTGTATACACATAGGTTAGGGTACTGAGAAGAATATAGGCTAAATATCACGTGGGCGAAGCCGCGGGAAACAGCTAGTATGATATATATCAAAAATCTTATGCAGCTATAAGGGATTTTTAAGTTTGGGACTTATTAAAAAAGGGCGTCGTTTCGGTTAATGTGATTTAATGTAGCATAACCAGCGGATAATTCAGATGCTTCAAACGATTAGTTCTTCATCATACAGACAAAAATAGCTTATGTCCTTTCTCAGGCTCTAGACTATCTGCATACCAAATTTTATTTAAATCGGTTCTGTAGATTCAGTGCGAAAGCGAGACAGATAGACTGAGTTACTTTCGTATAGGTATGTTATATTATTATAGATTATTTTTGAGAAATTTAGCAAATATGAGGGTGCAGATGAAAACAAAACGGTAAAAATCATAAACCTCGTTTGGCCTTTAAGCCTTATAGCCCTAGAATCTGTTGTAATGGAATAAAGACTACTTATATGTATATTGCTTACTGGGAGGCAGCCATGCTCTGCAAATTCATGGCATCGTCGTCCAGCTTCACTACGATTTCATCACAAGGGTTGAGAGTATAGCCTCGGTCTTCGCCTCGGTTGAAATGCCGCGCCACGGTAAACGAAATGCTAGCCCAAGTGTCCTGCACATCTTTGACGCCACGTTCTATCGCTAATTCCTGAAATCGGATTATCATTCATTACCATTTTTTCGGACATTGAGGAGTCTGATCACCCAGTAAGTAGGTATATAAATGCTTACGCATATAAGCAACCTGGTTGACATTTAGGTTGGTGGTCACAAGTGATTCAAATATCTCCAAGTCATCCTTGCTTCGCAAGCAAGTTGAGCAGATGGCCTAGATGCCATTATGAGATGATACATTTTGAAAATTCTAACGGCAGTATTGGCAACGAATTTTATAAAGAAGATAAGGACATTCACTGATTTCGCATTTTAGATTTATTTAAATATGACATTGTGGAATTTGGCCTATCGTTTTTGAATCACTCATTCTTATCGATTCGCTTACCTATGATGGGAAATCGATTGCTAAAATTGACGTGATCAAAATAGTTAACTAGATTTAACGGAAAATATTAAGCGCTCATTGGACCAGTGATAAGCGTTATTAGCTTTCACGCATGTTATACAACTTTGGCTTGAAATGCCTGGTCTTGCTTTTTATACACACGAAAACCAAATAGAATAAGCAAATATAATAATTACGATCTATAATAAATGAATGCGTGAGAAGCTAAAGCAAAGCAATATAATATAGTTCCACCTTTATTGCGTGGTTGACAATTTCTTCGGCAACGTCTTGGTATTTGTGCAGCTCCATAGCAAACATGTTCTCCAAGGTAAACCGGTCCGGAGACATGTCGAAATCCTGATCTGTAAATATGTAATTTTATTTACAAATTACCATGCCTCTTGCCCACAGGAGTTGGTAGATACTGCGGAACTCTACTTGCTACGATCCTTACAAATATCTTTTGCATCATCTATCCATCACTTTTTTCAAGCATGCTCGCCTGTTTTCGGTACTCTTACTTCTCCAATTACAAGAACGTATGCAATTTGGGCACGAATCACGATACGTTCGTCAAGCCTGGATCTCACCGACTGTTCCAACCACATTGATTCTAACGTTTTGCGTGAAGTACGTTACAAACAACCAATTATACCAACCTAAACAAAATCATATAAGTAGGACAAACTAGAAGTTTAGCTTACGCGTTTTAGCCATCAGTTCTTTCCAATGTCTCTCACGCATTGCCTCATTTTTGAGCGACACCATAAGTGGGACAACACCCTTAAACTGCTTCATCTTGATGTCTAGCATAATACCAGTTGGAGCAAGTCGGACAGCTTTGGGAAGTTTCCTTAAAACGAAGTAAATCCATAAAAAACTGCTGATACATCTCAAAATCTAAAAGATGGTTTTTCTGTGGTTCTTTACATCTTACAACCTTAGGAAAATGTTAAATCATTAGTTGATTACCTATACTCCTTGAAAAACTGCTCAATTCCATCCACAAGCGCTTGAGGATTCAAATTTGTCCACAACGTCTTGGCCCACAGTTCCCTAGCATTCTTCTGCGCTTTGTAGATCTTGTAAATCTGGTCCATGGCACTAAAGTCCGTCCTTGCTCGGTTGAAGTTTGAAAAGTCAGCTAGAGGGTTGTCAAATAGCTGCTCAGCTGCTTGAAGCAGTTTCTTGCGGTATTCCAGCTCGTCAAAGTATTTTTGATATTCCTGTCATAGAATTGTGAAAGTTGAGAATACCTATTCTTCACTTTTATGTTTATGTAGTAGTAGTACTTGGTTGTTTGCAACAGATTTAAGACATAACATAATAGATTTTTCTTTCTCAAAGCTACATTGTCATTGTAGTAAATATAATAGGCATATTTTATTATATAAATAAGGAATCCTTACGAACATTGCATTATTAAAATAAAAGGTATCAAAATTTTGGTCATTATGCGCGAGCGCTGCGATAGCTATTGATGTCTCTGTCATCCAAGCGTGTTCTCAGTTACCAACATTCTTTCCTGAGATGCTTCAAACCAGGAATACTACTGGATAGACTGATCGACAAAACCCACATGGACCAAGTTACACGAAACAGCAAGTGTATTTATAAATAGGTAACTAAATATAATTTCAAACGCCCGCCAGTTTGTTTTTATTCTGCTCCTAATAGGTAAGGATTTCTATCTACCAGGCTCAATCACAAAGTCCGTCATGATCAAAATGTAGTAAATGTAAACTGAAGTGAAAAATGTAGTTTTTGAATAAATTCGAATAATTGTATAAGCGCAACAAATATTTTCGTACCTCCATAAGTATCAAACCTCTATCCATATCTTCACCCACGGTAGCCGGTCCCTCCGCGTCAAACTTCTCAACAAAATCATCAAGTTCTTTCAGGAAGTTGGATATCTCTACTACGTTCAGTTTGGAGAACTTTTCCTTGGTTTGTTCGAGAGTATTGCCGCGGAATAACGACGCTTGGTACAGGTTACCCCAAGACCCTTCTAGACTCTTGGCAAACGTTAGGTCATCATCAGAAACCTGTTTCAACATTAACACAACTATAATTAGAAAATAATCCGCCATGTGCGAGTCGGATTCGCATACACTACTAGGGTTGCTTACCACGGCGCGATATTTAAGGGAAGCATTTAATGAATTTTTAAGAGGTGTAGTGCTGCTCCCATTTGAAATAAATCATTTGAAAGAAAATGGAGGTATAACTTCTGCAAAGCCTTTGAACTAACCCTTTAAACTATTTTATGAACTGATGTTTACAATTGAATGCCAAATATTACATCCTTAAAAAAACTGCACTAATAACGAAAAAATATTAAAAGTTTTTGCCTATAAATCATAAGTTTGACAACTTACATCGATTCCATGTTGTCGAAGCATGTGGAATATTTCCTGCATGCCGCGGTACTTCACCTCAGCAGTAATAGTCATCGCTTGAACTAGGGTGATTGTTGCCATAACAAGCTTAAAGTCTTCTAGACCTTTTATGTTCATATTCATGGTTGCTCTTAGAGACTGGGGACAATATGTAGGTATACAATTATAAAGGGTAATCGAAGCGTAACTTAATGAATCAGTAAAAATTAGGCAACTCTTTTGTTAGCCCATGTTAGTCCTGGTTGCCAGATATCCCATCATCTTTGTCGAAAATTTAAAGCAGGATGTTTGAAAAATAAAACCTTCTAGCAACTTGAAAATCTTATTCTTGGGAAAAAGGCTTAAAAAATTACTTCAAAAAATTCATATACAATAAATTCAGATGCATCCGACTATTTAAAAAAATATCTTATATAAACATGATAATTACCTCTATTTGATTCTTCAAATCGTACATACTCATTCTAGTCTTCGTGGCGATGCACTGGCCTAGTGTATTTTTCCACTCAAGCGCATGATCTTGCACCTGCCTTATTATTGGTCGCAGGTTTACTCTTATAGCACCAACATCGACAAACTTGACGTGAGCATCCAATTCCGCTATAATATCTTCGAAGAAGAAAAACTTCTCGTCGTATTTGTGTATTTGTTCATATTTCTGTATGTACTTCTCACAGGAGAGGTTTTTGTCAAAAGCCCAAAGGTGTTGGTACTTTTGCCACCTTTAAATTGACAGTTGAAATTTAACATCGGAATATTTAATTAATATGAGTAGTAATCATATTTTATTACTTTTACACTAAAGGCTTGAAAATGATACTTTCTCCAATATAAAAGGATTTACACGACTTTTGTCCATACATTTGAGATGTTATGATATATGCAATGAAGAAAGATACAATTGAGAATAGGATAAATACATAACATACTCAAATTCGTAGCAATGAGCTACTCCCGATGACGCGGTCATGATGAGATACAGAAAATATCAACAAATTAATTATCAGTGAAAACCAATTCCTGCATACGTACTTCTGAATGTATGTATTGATGTCCTGGGTAAGCCTGTATATAGTGTCTTGTGTCAGCAGGGTAAGATCGTTGACAGTGACTACGCGTAGCACGTCTTCAAAATACGAGAACACATAGAACTCATTGCCAGTGGCTTCTTCTATACGCTGAGGAGGACAAGGTAGACAGGTTCTTTTCATCCAGCGGGGGAACGAAGTCAATCTAAAACAATACAGCAATAGGATCTGTAGGACTTCAGGAGGTCGAAATGGCTTCATTCTTTACATATCTTTTGACCAGTATTTGGCCACGGTGATTGCCCTGTCGTTGGTCCTTCTACTATTCATGCTGTAAAATAGTTTTGAAAAGTTTGGTTGCCTGCCTGATCCCAACCGCATAATTTGGTCTAAAGATGCGTCAACGGTATTCATAAAAAGTGCAATTCTATTCTAAGCCGGAAACCAATCGAGATAATCATTCCATACAATGTAATTAGCTCGTACCTGTTTAAAAAGTGTTTAATGTTGTACCCAACAATATTACAGCACTCAGCTGAAGTCGGCCTCATCGTGATGTCAGGTGGGACTAAAGCTGCATCCACTTGGAACATCGGTGTCTTCTCGCTTAGCATCCGCTGGAATTGCTCCAAGTTTTCTATTGTGAACCTGTATAAAGAAAAAGGTTGCAATTTGCTACGGAAAACTTTTAAGATGTTTGCAATAAACAGCTATCAAAAAGCTTACGACTTCAAGCAACTAAGTTTATATGTATGAATCTCAGTTGGTTATCACTCTAAATAAGCATCGTCTAATCTAAGGTTCTTGATAAAGAGAATATGCGCAAAAAATAGACAAGAAACCTGTGAACCCACCAGTTGACACCAGCAGGTACACTTCTATGCCATGTGATTGATTATGTTCGATGATCTTAGTCCGCGATTATCCTTCTCGTAGCGAGATTAAATGACATCTAATGTTTAGGAAATCAGCAAGTTCAGTAAAAGTATGTATCTCTTACGTGATGACAGCTTTGAAGATCTTCTTTTCCCAATAAGTATAGTAAGATGTCATAACACTAGACTGTCCAGTGCTAGTGCCCAAAATGAGGTACTCCAATTTCATCAGAATTGGGCCAATGCGATCGTATAAACGAGAGACAGTGGCTACTCGTTCCAGGCGCTCATTTTCAACTTCTACGAAGTACGTCTGAGTAAAAAAATGGTTATGGATTAAGACAAATCTTACTAAAAAGTAGATGCTATTATTTTTATGAATGCTTAATAAATCAATGTAGACTAGTTAACGTGAATAGTTTACATTGGTAAAAATCTACAAATAGTGACATTCATGCATGGTGTTCAAGTGATGACGTGGTCAATCAAGAACGAACTCATTGGCTCAAAATAGAAACCCTCTTAGTGTGTATTTCATTCTGACTGCTGTATTATCGGTCAGAGTAATCGACCACGACAAGGTGAGCAACTGAAAACTCTCGCCATTGTTCATCCACCTACCTTGCATGGATACAGCCAAGTGTCATCTGGTTCACCCGTGTCTGGATCAATATAGTTTTGCGGCCGCATTAGTGGGAACAAGTCGAACTGTTGCAGTTGGTCAATCAAGAACTGAATTTCCCTCTCCACCATTTTCAGCTGCTTGTACACTGCTTGTAGGGAATTTTGACCTGGAAATATTCAGCCTATGTTTTCTAGCAATAGAATTTTTGTTAGGCTTGTCAGACGACTTATGTGCTTGGTGATCTCTACACATATTCTCAAACCATGTTGTTTTTATAGCTTATCATTTGTTTCTTCAACAAGTAATACAAGATTACGCGATTCGTATAGCTCATTATCATTAATCACCTCACCTGGACACAGTGTGAAAAACGAAAATGAAAATGAAAAAATATTTATTCATAATCTTTGTTTACATTTTAATAACAAATGGCTTGGCCTCTTTTTAAGTAAAAAAAATAATTGTGTTAGGATAGGCCCCCCTCTTCAACAGACAAAAATAAACCAAGACGAGAAAAAATTCCAATGCGTAAGTGTGATTTTTTATGTAGATTATATAAATTGACATTATTGAATTAAAAAAAATAGTCAATTCAGACAAATATATCGTGTAACATATACGAACAAATAAATAAAGCCACCGTAAGGGGTCTTTATATACGTGATTGAAGATTGTCGTCTGCCTCCGTGGTCCAGTGGTTAAGGCGTTAAGGACATTGCAGGCATGAATCACCTGATTGTCTGATAAGAAGGATGATTCCGTGCTTCGGAAGGCACGTTAAGCCGGTGGTCCCGGCTGCCATCTGGTAGTCGTTAAAGGAACCACGTCAGAGGCCGAGAGGCGGTTCCGAAGAACTCTGACACCAGGGTGTGCATGGTCGACTGACCGTGTCACCAACACGAAATGATGATGTCGATCTCTGCGTATTTCCATAAGTGTAACGAATATAATATTTTAATTTTTACAGTATCGTCCAAGTTATTGTGATATTTTTAATGTCTGTATATGGAAGTTTCTTTATTTATCTGCATTTTCTTAATGCCGCTGTAACGTTTTAATGCCTGAATATTATTTTTGATGTGTAAGACATCGTTAAAACTCTTAGTGCCTCGTATGTCATACATAATAGGTTTTATAACAGAGAAGTGTTTCTTTTTTATAATTTTACATAAAAAGCTTGTTGACACCTTTAGTAATATCTTTGATGTAGTCATTGATGCCCAGTGCGGTCCACGTAACACGTGTCAATCCAGGCAGTATGTGCCGCTCCATATCCAGAAGGTGCTTCTTCATCAGATGAGTCTCTGACTGCGACAGTGAAGAACATCCAGCGTTGTATTTGGAGATCACGCCCTCTAGTGCCTCTAGCTCGTAGTAAAGACGGCCTTTTTGCATTGCGACATCGCGAATGTTTGTCGGCAGCTCAAAGCCTAAAACAAAATTTATGCATGGTATTATACTAACAGGGTGTGGGCACACATAAAAATGTGTCAGATGTATTACATGTTAAGGGTAAGATTTTTCATTGGAGTGCGTCTCTTATCAGTAAATGCATATAATTGTACATACATGAGAAAATACTTCTACTGTTTTACATATTTAGGGTAATTTTTTTTTTTTTTATTGATTTGGTTCACAAACTGGTTGTTACAAGCTTAGCAACATTAAAAGAGAAGAATATAAGAACATGTACATTGAACAACCTTCTAAGAGTGAACACAGCATGCATAAAAATACATTTCACAATGTTTTACAATGGCTTTTGGTAAATCATTCATAAACAAAAGTCTTCGATACAATAAGAACATAAAAAAAAAATTTTTTTTGAAAAGAACAATGTAAATTTAAATTAGTGCAATGACAACAATGACTTTTTGAAAGAATTGACCGATGCATTGAAAATGTCTAACTCCTGGCATATTTTATTATATTGAGAACACATGCGAATTAATGGCGAGAACTGACGATAGTTTGTACGACATGGAGGCAAATAAAATACCACACGGTTATGTGGGCGACTGCCGGTTCTAGGCACAGAGAAACTAATCCTGTTAAGAAGATCAGGGTTATCAATATAACCAGCGACAATTTTATAAAGAAAAATTATATCAGCTGCTAAACGACGCCGGTGGAGCGAGATCAAGTTGAAGTGCTCAAGTCTTAATTGGTAAGATGGTAACTGATGGCAAAGGTTTTTTGAATAAGTCAGATGATATAGAAACTTTTTTTGGATACCCTCAATTCTATTGATGTGTATTGCGTATGATGGATTCCAAACAGGACTACAATATTCAAGCAGAAACAAGAAAAAAAGTAAATCACTAACATCGCAAGAAACAAGAAAAAAAGTAAATGCGACCCATTTAGAACCTTGGGGTACTCCAAAACGATTGCCCCAATAGGAATAAATGCCACTGAATCAGCAAAAACTATATAAATAAAAAAAAACGGCGACTTACGAGTTTTTAAAGGTAGACGGATAAAGAAGTAAAGATTGTAGTTCTTACCAAGTTGCTCCAACAGTTCCGCCTCTTGAACAATTTGAAATATTTGCTTGTCGAAGTTAGGAGTGAACTCCAGCTCGTATTCCTGCATTAGCTTGTGGACTGTTAGGTCTCGCCACGTCACGTCAGTCTGGTGATAAATTTAAAGAAATAAGAGGTTAATAGAGTTAGTAATTGGTTGCTATATAGGTACATCCATTTGTTTAGCTTTTTTATGTCATTGAGATGGACAACTGTTACAAGAGCGTTGCCGGCCTTAATTTTTTCCTCCCCAGAGGGGAAGGAGAGGTGGGCCTCCGGCTCTCTCACTCACTGAACGAAGCATAGAAGCGATGAAGCTCCTACTCAAACGTCGATTTTCTGTGTGAGTGTGGTAGGTAGTTCCCCGAACGAGCCATTCATGCTACTAGCAAAAGTGAACTTTGCCAGTAGCGTAGCTCTACCACAACAAAAAATTTATGAAGTTAAACAAATGGATCTTAGATGTTAATTGTTTTACAAGTGCATTCGTTTTTTGTTTTTCTAAGAAATAAAATCTAGTACCTACTTAACTAAAACTAAATCATTAACTATGTATTTTTCACGGTCGTAGCCAGGTTTTAGTGTAGAAAAAAGACTCAAGAATATAAAACGACCAAAAGTTTAGAGGTAACTGTAATATTCATAAGAACCAAACCGTTCAGTCCGAATGCTATCAGATAATCGATGGTGGCGGCGGGTAGTAGAGAGGATGAATCCAAAAGAAAATGTAATTATCAAATGAATGACGAGGATAAAAGTATATAATATTAATAAGGCATAATCTACTTAATTGCTACGAGTGACTTTTGCTTTTGCAATTTTGGTCTTTGTTGAAAGAGAAAAAAAGGCTGCAAAATTATGTGTGATTTTAGGTTTTCAAGGTTTAAACTAGACTCACATTGGAACTTTGTAGTATACGAGTATGAGGTTTTACTTACCAGTCCTTCTTTCGCCAATAGTGACACAGAACTGGGAGATCTGACGTTTTCATAGTGCTGTCCAGGAATCCTCATTAACATTACTAGAAAATATATAGTTAATTAATTTTTAAGGTAAAGGTTACCTAGGTGCTATTGAATAAAATTCGATTTAATAGGACAGACTTTGTGAAAATAAAACAAAACATGTTTACACTTAATATTTTCTCTATAAGGTCTGTGTGGCCAAAACCGTCATACTTTTTTGCTAGTTCACTTTGATTGAACTTTTCTACATGTTTATTTATATTTTATACGGATGTGATTAATGAAATCCGTTAAGAATTTCATTGGCTATTGGTATTTTATCATTGCTTTAAATTATCTACTGTGCTTATATAAATAACGTACGTTTTTTAAAAAGATGTCGATAGGCGGTTTTACCCGCCTAAGTGGGGCCAAACCATCTAGTGTAAAATTCTGTAAGAAATAGGCAGTATTATGAAAAATAAGCAAATGCCATACATTCATATTAGAATGCTGACCAAGTTTCTTCCTTATAGTCTTACAAATTACGTTTAAATTAGCTTGTATTAGAAAATGAAAAATATCGGGGCTTAACCGGCATATTTCTGAGACCAGAAGTGAATAACATTTTAGGAAGTTCGATAAATATATTAATTAAAAATACATTATTATCTAAAAATAAAAGTAGTCTTGTAAAATTTAGCTTTTATTAACTCAAATCACAGTTGAAATGTATGACATTCAGAAATATATGACAATAAAAATATTGTAGTTCTTATCTAGTTAACAAAAAAATTAAAAAATTATTTTATGTTTATCTATTGAATGACGAACAATTACTTACCAGTAATTCCATTTTTAAAACAGGTTTCATATTATTTTTGCTAACGTATTCTGAGACCAAGTAGGTTACTTCAGACCTACTGAGACCAAATCCGTGTTTTTCCATTATATGCAGACAGCAATATTTTTTTCTATATTCAAAGGTAATGTAGGTCTTTTTCCAAGTACACTAGACTTTCTTTTTTGTTTACTTGGTCCATTATTGTGGCCCTTGGTATGTTATAAATTTGGCTGGCTTAGTAACCAGATAATGCGCCATTTTGCACTGCAAGAACAGCTGCTTTTAAGCTTTCTGTACTACAACATCCTCTGTCCGTTTTTCTCTTAAAATTTCTAACCATTTTGATTGTGTTGAATGACTGCAAAGAAAAAAGTTTCATATGAAAATAACGATTTTACCGTTAAACCCGCCAATCATAAACAATTGTTATTTGTGGGTCAATAAAGTTTTAATAAATCATACATTAATAAAATAGTAAAAATTGACAATCATACTCTTATTGAAGCGCATTTCTAATTCCTAAAACTATATCCGTAAGTGCATAAAGGCCTCTTCTCAGAAATGTTGACTATTTCTGGAATCGGGAAAAACCGCCATACGTTGATATAGCCCCGTCAATTTTAGACGGTTTTTGCCACTTTGCAGTTTAGAGATTATACATTTTTGACCTTTTATAACTCACAAGCAATTAGTTTTTATGTATGAAATGTATTAAAAAACGTGAAAACTTACCTTAAACAATTCGTTTTTGATGCTATTGACCTCGTAAATGTAGAATTTCACAATAAAACTATTTTTTTTCTGCACCTCTCCACACTCGTGTTTTGCGGTAGCAAGAAAACTGAATTTCAATCGCATGTTTTTTTATTGGAGGAGGATAAAGCGCCATCTTTTAAATTTAGTTTGAACTTAAAAGTAATGCTGTTTCATTGACTCGTAGTAGAAATTGCGTGCTGTTCTTAGATTGGACACAAACTTGTTTATATGGTTTAGCCCCGCAGACGGTTTTGGCCACATTGACCTTACTTAATATAATTTTCTTACGAGCTTTATCCCTCTTGCGTTTATCAGCAATCTCCTTGTTGACTATATCAGCAGGCCGTAGTGACGTCATAGAGCCCTTCTTCTTGGCCACGTGGGCTTTGCCAGCAGCCGTCAGCGTCATCCCGCGCCCCGCGCCAGATGGCGCCGGTGTATCTGGTCAATACATTACATTAGCTGGGGCCCTAGCTTGGGTGCAGGCTTTCAGGCTATGCATGCAAAACCAGCCGTGTGGTTCCCGGCAGAGTAGAATAGGACCACTCCAAGTCATCCCGTGGATGTCGTAAAAGGCGACTAAGGAAACACAAGCTAAACAAAGCTTATTAACATCAAAGAGACCTCTCCAACCCGTCTGGCCAGCGTGGAGAGTGTAAGCTAAATCCTTTTCCTTTGACTATTCAGGCTAGTATATGGCTCTGGTAGTACAGAGAGGGTCGTGCTCCTGCAGTGGAGACTAGAAAGACCTGATGATGATGCAAAATGTAGCCAATTAGGCAGAATATGAGAGTTTTACGGCTCTCCAAGCCTTGCGCACATACGCAACGCCTAAAACAAAAGTCCGTCGCTTCTCATTTGGTGATGTTCGCCACAGGCTGAAGGCACTCTGGCTTTACTTTAAACGCGCTTTAACCCTTCGCGTTAAACAACCGCCTTTATTGTGAGTAAAAAATTAGCTATGCGAATTATTTTTTTACGTGAATGAGTGACCGACAGTCACAATGTCATAAGAGTTTTTTTCCATTTATTAAGTTGGTTGCAAAAGAAGGCCAAAGTACACAAAGTAATTTGGACTGAAGCTTACTTATTCATAGAGAACAACAAGACAACGTAATTATTAGGTGTGCACTCTAAAGAACATTTCAATTTGATGTCCTTCAAAGTTGTAGATATTTGTAGCTTTATTTATAAGTTTTATATTTACATACCATCCTCAAATGTGTCAGCTTGTGAAAAAAAAAATATTTTTGAAAAATTATTTTGTACAGGATTATTTTATACAGGATTACTTCTGTATTTTGTACCTAATAACAGTATGTTACTGTACCTTTTGTTATCAGAATGTAGAGTCCAACTTAGGTTCATTGGTACTGATCAATAAATGTCGATGTTCTGAACTCTCTCAGCGACACCTACATTTACAAACGTGAGACCCATTGTTCTTTTCTTAGTGCCTTGTCTTTTATGAGCATCACTATAAAAACACAGACAAATACTAATTGAACACAATACCTTCCTTTTTGAAGGCGACTCGGAGTATGTTCCTCTTCATGATATTGTCCACAAACGGCGAGGCGTAGTTAACCCACTCTTTATACTTGGTGTCTTCGTATTCCTTGATTACTTTGGAAAACGCTTTATATTGCAGAAACGCTTCTTTCTTTTGCTCACAGTTGTTTAATTCTGGAACCTGTATTTAAAATCAGATTCAAGATCATCATCAACATCATCAGGTCTTTTTTTAGTCTCAGAGCAGTCAGAGTATTTGGCCTAAACTTTCTACGCTGGCCAGACGGGTATTTAAATTAACAGAATATGAAACGTGGCTACTTTCGATAACAACTAAACGGTTGAAAAATAATGTGTTATGTAACAGTGTAGACGTACCTTCTGAAACCTCATTATTGGTTGTTTCATCTTGTTGAACATTGCTCTGGCCCAGTAGATTGCTCCGGCCACAGGAGGGTGGTTGCGAAGTAACGGTGGATTTTTGCGATACCTCTACAATAATAAAACATAAATTTTTCTGGATCAGAACTTTTCGCATGGCTTATATGCAATCGTTTCTTATTAAGTTAAAATTGAAAATATGGAAAACAGGAAGTAAGTTACAAAATTTAATAAATCAGTATGTATAAGTATTAGCGGGTCACAAAAACAGAGAAATTATGCGAGGTACTAACGGTAAACTTGTCCTCAATCGCAGTAATTTCTTTAATG
Source organism: Rhodophaea formosa (assembly GCA_963082605.1). Taxonomy (NCBI): domain Eukaryota; kingdom Metazoa; phylum Arthropoda; class Insecta; order Lepidoptera; family Pyralidae; genus Rhodophaea; species Rhodophaea formosa. The sequence goes on along the minus strand of OY720220.1, from coordinate 6,121,854 downwards.
AATTGACGCATCACGAGGTCGAACTTGGTGGAGAGCTGTTGGTGGATCGACGCTCGCAAGTCAAACTCCAGAAATTTCAGTAGAACCGTCAGAGCTTCTTCAGACGACCTGATAGAAGTGATGTACGGGTGATTTAGATAGGCACATAAGTAGTTGGTCTATGATATCATCTAACATTATTCAATTTAGGTATTGTATTTGCGATTTTCTTTCTTTTTCATTTATTTCTGTGATGTTCATTAATTTTCGCCATGCTCATGTAATGCCTCCACTTCATTTGTTTTCATAAAATTAATTTATATTTATTTAATTTGTTAGTTTTTTCTAATGGTCTAGTCGTTTTTGAGCCATTTGATAACTCAAAACAAATACCCAACAAGTCTAGATTTATGGGATAAGGGAACTCCAGTGTTTTACGCTTATCTTTACCAGTGGAACTTATTCTTCCCACTTAGTCTTCTACGGATAGCTTAGTAGGTATAAATCAGTCTGATATTATGTCACGTAGCAGCTATATCGGCTGGGGAAAAAAAACATATAAAAAATCAACAAACCTCAAGTTACCAAAGCTTGAATTTATATAATTCTTCGCTTCCTCTTCCAAATACCGGACTTCGTTCCAGAAGTCTCCCATGATAACGTCCCAGTTCTCCTTGTTATCGAATACAAACACACTGAAATCTATGGTTCGGATGGGGTAGACCAGGTTTTTGACGCGCTTGCGCACATCATCGATTTGAGTTGGGTCGCTGATGATCGACTTGAGTTCGGACCCGAATATGCGCTCAAAATCTATCAGCACCTGTTTATATGACAAGAATTGACATAAAATCGATTATTTCGATAAATAATCGCTCATCAGATCGTGTAGAGTTAATATTTTAGTCCTTATAATTTAACGATTTACTGTCCCGTGACCAGCACTATGAATAGTCAGTAAGTATGAACTTCTTCTTCTTGAGAAGAAAATTTCTAAAAAGAGGAGAAGATTCCTGTGCTACTAGACAATTTGAAAAATCTAAGAATAGCGTTATACGTGCCAGAAGACTCGTTGATAATGATTACGGCTCATGGCAAGACGGCTTTATACCTCGAACTTCGTCATGTAGCAGCAAGTTTGTATCACTGTTTCCCAACATGTACATTTTAGGTAATTTCTAGGCAAGGAAGAATTAGCATTTGAGTTTGTTTATAACACCCGGACCTCCTCATAGCTATTCATCAGGCAAGATAATATAAAGGCACTCAATTAATTCATAAAAAAGCCAGTCTCTCTATGTTTTTACTGTACTGGTTAAAGTCTGAATCGTAATTGATATTGCATACCTGAACTACGTCTCCTAGATCTCTTGCGACTGTCCCAATGTAATCTGTAGTCGTGAATAACAGTGGCTGATCGAATTCCCAGCGCGCGCCTTTTCCACTCATCTCAATACTGCGGCGCGTCTCTCGGTAGAGCGAATGCCACATCTCCATGATCTTTTGGCCAGTCCGTGCCAGATTCAGGATTGTTTCGTTGCTTTTGCTGTAAATATGGGGACTGTATGAATTTTAAAAGACATTTTTCGAAGCAAGTTTTAATTATTATGAAAAATTAAATTACGTAAACTGTGAGGCCACGTTAATAATTTGTGATAGCTGCAAGAATATAAGCTTTCAATTTTCAATTCAATTAATTAGGTAACTGCATATTTTAATTATTAAAAATTGTCTGGCAGACATAGAAAAGACGATGTCATCGCTATCATACACGAAGATATCTCAGAGAGGAATGGAAGAAGATGGATAGCAGTAAGATAAGATGGGTAAATCAATGAGAAAAAGTAAATAAATAATTACATTTTTCAATAAGATTTAATATTTTTAGCGATAACCTTGGGTTTTCTAGACACTTAAACTTAAGAGCTAGGTTAAAAAAAGATGGAAACTCACTCAAACAACTTGTGAACGTTAAGGAATCTCTCCAGTTTATCGCTCAACGCCCAAGAAATCCTCAACAACAGTGGAACCATAGTCTCGTCACTCCTGTATCCCTTGGACAACACCCACATCATGTAGATGCTCTCCATCAGCTCTGGCATCATACCGACCACAGTTTGAAGTGGAGTATCGTCTTCTATGACCTAAAAGTGTAAGCATGATGATAGTTAGTTCTGTATTTAATAAATAATAAATAATAGTTCTGTATTGTTAAATTTGTTGCTAAAAAAATTAACAGCCTATGTTACTTAAAATTAAGCATACCTTACGGATCCAAAACTGTTCAATTGCAATTCATTAAGAGTTATGGTGGAGTGAAAATAGTCGACATTCTCTGAAAATCAATCCCTCGGGTACAGCACAGTACTCTTTTCCAGGATTAAAGGTGCCTATGGCCTTCTCCATACCCCAGACTATGTGAATGCACTATTATGAAATTTTAAGCTGTCACACCTAAGTGAACTGATGATTTTGAAATTATCTGTTCAGTTAGGCGATCGTGAAAGCCTTACCAACAAACAAACTCACTTTCGCATTTATATAATACTAGCTGTTACCTGCGGCTTTGCCCGCGTGATATATAGCCTATGTCCTTCTCAGTACCCTAACCTAAGTGTATGCAAAATTTCATGATCATCGGTACAGTAGATACGGCGTAAAAGCGTAACAAACAAACTCACTTTCACATTTATAATATTAGTTAGGATAGGATTTGTTAGAACTTGTAAGGTTATGATCTTCGACCAAGTATGCAAAAATTTGATATACAATACAGTCATATACAAAAATGAATTTCAGGTTTCAGGCTGTCCCAAACTATCTGTAAGCAGATATTGAACACTAAAATACACAAACAGAAAGATTATTTACTCACGGTAAAAAACCGCATAAGGGTCGATAGGAATTTCAAGTTGTCTCCAGCCAAGTTGAATTGTTCAAGAAGTCTCTCTTTGTAATTATTAAATCCCTACAACAAGAGAGAAGTTAAGAATTCTCGCTGAAACACTAAGAGTTCGCAATTATTCGTTTGGAACAAGTTCAATAATCAACTATACACTATCGCTTTTAATTTTATGTAACTGAGCCGTTAAACGAATTGTTTTAATACATAATGCAATTTTACAAATAACTTTAATTAAAACTGAATTGTACGATAATAATTGCCTTTCAATTGTATATTTGTTTTCTTTTTCACTATTTCCATTTCAATCATTCAATCCATTAACACCAGTTTTTAATTAGTAATTATACAATCAGCAAAAGCTGGATTACTTATACTGGAGAAAATGATGAACTGCTACGAAATTCTCAAGCATCTATCGGCTATTGTTTTTATTTTCTTTTTCTCATTTTCAAAAAGACCAGCATTTTAGATACGAGATTGCAATTGTTATAAGCTTTTTTTATTATCTTACGTTATTTACTAGGTGTAACCAATAAGATGTTAGCGAAATTTAATCAATAGTATGAAACTCCGTACAATAAATTTTCTCTTCTTTGCTAAGTTTATTTCACAAACCTTGTTTTATGGGACGGTTTTCACAAACATTATGTTGTTTTGTAGGTAGATGCTATGATCAAATGAGATAATTATCAGGTGTCTTACCTCTAAATATGTGGATTGTGCCTTCTGCAGCAACGACATTATCTTCACGACCATTGGCTGCTTCAGCTGCTCTACTATCAACGAGATCTCAGCATCACGTTCACGCCAGTACTTGTACTCTGCGACTGGCCCCGAACCTTCGCGACTCTAATAAATGCAAAGTTATAAACTGTTTATTTAATTGCATGTTTCAAAATTTGGGCAAATAGCGAAAGCATTTCTTTATTATCCGAGTAAAAGTACCTATACCTAGATAAGTTTTGTTGTGTAACGTCGAATAATATCTCTACGTGTTTGTACTGTCTCAAGCATTAATAAACATTCCCTTGTATTCATTCCCATTTTAGACCTTATCATATTGACTTACTTTGTTAGTCAAGACCTTGTTGTTGACAATTATGACAATTTCTTAGAGATTTGGACGGCATTTGTATAATGCCCATTGACTGTACTCATGTTATAAAAAAAATTGTTAGGAGAAAGCAGCTCATTTAACTGGTTATAAAATTCAATATGGATACTTCAAATTAATTTAGGAGTCGACTTGACTTTATTTTTTTAACTTATTTTGTAGGTAACGAAAAATGATTTATGACTGCCTTAAATTTTGGGAGAATTCCTTTCATGATTTATATGACAGAATATCTGCATTTTAATACTTTTAATACAGTCCTAAGAACAAGAATTTTATTATAGCTATTTATTATTTATGTGTAATATTTATATAACATATAAACCTTTTCTCGATACTTAAGTTTCAGTATCTTTCGGACACTCACGATCGTCAACTTCGCTCTAGCAAATTCTCTTATGCTTTCCACTCCTCTCTTTCATTCTGGATTTATGTTTAACTCTTTTACCTTACAAGCTATACAACTTTGGAACGCCTTACTCGAGGACATTCGACAGATCTCAAGTAGATTCACCTTTAAGATAAAATTGCATACTTTTATCTCTGATTGGAGTTAGCAGATTAATTCATCATTTCTTACTAGTTTGTGTTTATATTCGTATATGTATGTTTATATGTATTTAGTGTTGTTTATATTAAATATTATTTATGTTCCTTTATGTATATTGATTACTGGTAGTATATATTTATGTATGGATTTATATGTATATAATTTTCCTTCCCTACCAAATAGGTACTGTAAATATATATCAAATTTGGTTCATACTCTATCATCTACTTCTTATCTGTTTTTCTTTTCAAGGTTGACTGGGAATGCTCTTAGCATTAAGTCCACCTACTGTAGTTCTATGGGCTCAATAAGTTTTATAAATAAATAAAAAATAAATAAACATATTCAAACCTTGGCTAAGCAAGCGGCGATAGTAGCATCAATATGCGACTGCCACAGCATAACAGCTTCTTCGAGCTGCTTGATCAGAATCGGGTCCAGTATCAAAGGGCCTGAATGCTCTTCAGTTAGTATGGGAATAGCTGGCATTGGTAGCTGAATTTCACCTTCAATGTGCTCTATAGTCCTGAAAATTAATAAGAAACAAATGTGGGCTAAGGATTTAACAAAATAAGCTTATCGGTTCGACTAACTATTTGCCGTGTGGTGGTAGAAGGCGACATAGGAAACACAAGCTAAACAAAGCTTATTAACATCAAAGAGACTCTCCAACCCGTCTGGCTAGCGTGAAGAGTGTAGGCCAAACCTTTAACTGCTCTGGGTGATATATGGCTCTGTTAGTACGGGGAGGGCTGTACTCCATTTGAGACTAAAAAAAAGACCTGATGATGATGACATTGATCGACGTACTGATTGAGCAGCTTTTCAGATCTATCATCTGACATTGGTCAATCATGGCCTTTGCTAAGTCTTATGTCCCATTAGATGTTTATCATACCAAACGGATGTTTTATAATCTTTTGTGATGTCACAAAGTAATTATGTCAAATTCCTATTCAGAAAAATGTGACTTCCAATAGAATCTCAAAAATGGGTCAACGTTTTGTTCTTAATTAAACTATGCTATGCCTCTACAACGAGTCCCTATGTGTAAATAACTATAGTCATACCATTCAACAATAGCGACTAATTCTTCAATATCTGTGATCACTTCTTCAGCAGTAGTCTTCTTTTCATCACCAATTGTTACATCTATTTCTTCCTGAAATATTATAATTGTGAATTATGATGTTAAGCACCTGTTATTTTTATGCTGTGGATAGACTGCATTAAATATAAATATATCAGTACACAGATATGTTAACTCAAAAAAAAAATGAATATTAAATTATAGCAAGCAAGCAAAAAAAAATTGTTTTTTGCTTGCTTGCTTAACGGGGAAAGAGAAACAGCTATGGCACATTCATATTTATTCAGGTCAGACCAGCATTAAACAGCCCAATTAGTCCAGTTAATATCGACACAAAATAGTGCAAACATTGCTAACGCGCATGTATCTGCGATTTGTTTATATATTGTAGAAACCACTAACTATAGTCTACACCCAAGTTTGCAACTTTCTTAACCCTGTGCTACTCCTAGGGGGCTCGAATGTATGGGACTTTTTTCAGTTTTTACGAATAACTACCTTAAGGGGGCACACTAGGCACAGTAGCGACGCCAATCATTTTATTCCTAACACTTTACAAATAGACAGAAATTCAACAACGTAAATCATATAAGCACTAGTAAATAACCTGAAGTATTTTTGGAATCATGTTTAATATTATCAGAATCAGTGAGAATTATGACAATCAGATTACCGCCAAAAACGGCCGTTTTTGGCGGCATAATGACTGATTCTTATGATATTAAAACATGATTCCAAAAATACTTCAAGTTATTTACTAATGCTTACATGATTTACATTCTTGAATTTCTTTCTACGAGTATTTGTAAAGTATTAGGAATAAAATGATTGGCGTCGCTACTGTGCCTAGTGTGCCCCTTAAGGATGCCTTTTTCGGGTATTTTTGTAGTATGCTTTCATGAAATACACTAAATTATCTACCGTTTGAGTATAATTTGAACTCTCTGTGACTTATAGTTATTGAGTCATACCTTGCCAAACCATGCCCAATTTTTCCCAAATTTGGCACAATTTGGGGCAGTTTTGCTTTTCGGCCATCGCGTTCGAAATGTTTGATGTCGATATTGACTGGGCTATATATTGAATGGCCGTGTGGTTCCCGGCAGAGTAGAATAGGACCACTCCAAGTCATCCCGTGGATGTCGTAAAAGGCGACTAAGGAAACACAAGCTAAACAAAGCTTATTAACATCAAAGAGACCTCTCCAACCCGTCTGGCCAGCGTGGAGGGTGTAGGCCAAATCCTCTGACTAAGTACTCAGGCTAGTATATGGCTCTGGTAGTACAGAGAGGGTCGTGCTCCTGCAATGGAGACGAGAAAGACCTGATGATGATTGCCTGGGCTACATAATTAAACTGTCTATGCAAAAGGAAGTAAAAACTTACCACTCCTTGTTCAGATTTAAACCGAGCAAATTCATGATGAGAAAGTACCATTGACGTCGACCGCATATTTTTAATCCTAAAAGAATAATCTAATTTGTTAATTCAAATCGCCATAAAACATGTTTCGTGCACCCATTCAATTTACTTTTTATATTTATATTCTATAGTTATTTACTAACAAAAATGGACTATAATTGTCTGAATAAATGATTGATTGATTTATAATTTGTTGTATTTATGGCACTCATGACGACCTCCGTTAGGCTATATCAGATGCATTTGGTTATCTAGTTTGAAAAATCTGACATAAATTTTGGCCAATTCTTCTTTTCCCCCACCTTATCCAAACGTAAGTTTTTTCTATTTTGCTCTGTCTCAAGCCATGTCCTTCATAAACATCTTTTTCCACATACTAAAAACTCCTTCACACAACTTTATCCATCATTTCTTTGATAGTGTTGGCAAATTACACAAATGTAAAATCCCAACTAATATTATAAATGCAAAAGTGAGTTTGTTTGTTTGTTACGCTTTCATGGCCAACCTACTGAACCGATCATCATAAAAATTTTGCATACACATAGGTTAGGGTACTGAGAAGGACATAGGCTATATATCACGCGGGCGGAGCCGCGGGTAACAGCTAGTATTATATAAAGACCAAAGATTTGATTATTTATTTGTTTGCTTTGAATAGGCCACCTATAGAAAATTTATTATCACCGGGTGACAAAGGCTATAATTTACGCGGACAAAATCACTGGAAAATTGCTAGTGGTACAATACATTTGATAAAATGATTTTAATATTTTAGGTGATACCTTGTTTCAGCGTTCTCTCCCCTTGCTATGTTTGACATTCTTCGATAGTCTGATGGCCGAAGATAATTCACCTAGAATAAAATATAATATTTAAAATTAAAATGGGTAGTAATTTCGCACCACAAGCGATTCAAACTGCGGTGTGAAATGTCCATGAGTGAGAATGGGATCTTTCTCATCGCGGTGCGAATCGCACAATACCTCTTTTTGAATGGGTTATTTCATACCGTGGTGCGAATAACCCAAATATTTATTTGAATGAGTCAATTCGGACCATAGTGTATAACAAAGCGGTTTTCTTTGTTGGATTGAATATACCTAATTATAGCATACTATATTAATTTGCAATATTTATTTGTAAAGATCAGAAAAAAAAGACACGAGATGTCTTTTTTTTCTGATCTTTACAAATAAATAATTCGAATACTTTAATTTTTAATATGAGTCTAAATCGGACCGATGCAAAGAGTATTGGATCGTTTCGCCTCGTGGTCCGAATCGACCCATTCCAATAGATATCTTGGGTCATTCGCACCGCTCCGACGACTGTGGTACGAAAGAAACCATCAAAAAGGGCTCTTGGTCAATTTGCACCGCGGTTCTAATCGCTTGTGGTCCCAATATCGCTTACCGAAGACGCTGTGGAGTCCTCGTGATGAGCCCCGGCGTACGAGACTTGCCGAGCCAGCATCGAGTGAGTTGATTGCTCTCCTCCAGTCAGGACCGAGATCTCGCGGAACTGACGCTTGAACAGAGGGATGAAAGACTGAAACAATACACAAGATGATTTAAATAATACTCAATGACATTTTACCTTCGATCAACAATACCAACTAGATATCGCGTTACGTACAAAATCGAAGCAAAATTCTGTCCTCTTGAATGTAGCTATAAAACCGTTTTAAGTTCAACGTATTCTCGACCATAGCACGTGATAATAAAGTCGCAATTCTATTATTCCAACTAAACAAAATAAGAGCTCACCGTCTGGACTGCGCTCTTATTTGCCGAGCCGCTTTTCTTGCGCCGACCTGATATCTAGTTGGTATTGTTGATCGAAGCATTTCACTCTTGACAACACATTAGCAAGCTGAAATAGTCGTTTGTTGGCAGCTAATAAGTAGATGCTTTCATTGCTGTTTAATTAAATTAAATTGAATTAAATAATGTTTATTTTCTCTTCACAATGGTAGTACTTACTTAACTAATACTTATCACTAGTTACGCAACTTATGCTAATACAATGTAGTCTTTGTGAAGAGACTAGTTCCTGAAATAGGTCCCATAGGGACCTGTGCTACAGGTGAGTAGGCCCGTCCCTCTGAGTACTTGTTGTCGTCGTTGCAGATGTAAGGTACGTATATATTAAGTACATGTACAAATATTGTGAATTTTGTGGCCTATCAGCAAAAGTAGTGATGTACATTTGAGCTTACTTAAGTAGTTAATACGACTGTTTGGTTGGTTGTTGCGCATGATTGTGTTGTGAGTGGAGTTAAGTGACTGTGTGTGTGTGTGTGTGTGTGTGTGTGTGTGTGTGTGTGTGTGTGTGTGTGTGTGTGTGTGTGTGTGTGTGTGTGTGTGTGTGTGTGTGTGTAGTGGGTAGTTTAATGACCAAAAGCACCTAAGATGACGAATGACAACGGCAGTGTAACAATTTATAATAATAATAATATTTATTTATTCAGATTTCAAAGATAAATAAATAAATAAATATATACGGACATATCACACAGATTGAGCTAGCCCCAAAGTAAGTTCTTAATAAGACTTGTGTTATGGGATACTAACTCAACGATACTATATTTTATAACAAATACATATATAGATAAACATCCAAGACCCAGGTCAATCTGAAAAAGATCGTTTTTCATCTTGATCTGACCGGGGATCGAACCCGGGACCACCCGTGTCACAGGCGGATAAAACATTGAACCATGTTCATCACCCGCCTGAGACCTCTTTCCGCGGATCATTTGCTACTACTTTCAGAATGCTGTTTTCATTTAGAAACCGTGACAAATTTCAGGCCTTTTTATCAACCGATAAAATAACGGAGGTGGTTCTCAAGTCGATGTGTATTTATTTTTTATCGTTAGTTACCGTGGTCCACCTGGCAGTACACTCAGGTGAACTAAGGGGTATTTTTTGCATTACTTTTTACAGAGTAGCTAGATTTTTATGTTTTTTTTTAATTGGGAAGGGATTTTGTACGAAGATGGTCCCATCTAAATTTGAGAAAAAATTTCTACAACTATTATTTAGTTGTTGAAGTTTTTTCTCAAATTAAAGGTAGGAAAACGGGGTATGATTTTTTTGTTAAAAAGTTTTATGATAAAGCAAGAGTTTATAAAAAATAATAACCTCTTTCAGCTGCAATCCTAAACTCGACAGCACCCTCCCAGTCAGGGAACCAAAGAGCAAGTACTGAGGCATTTCCAGCTTGGTGATTTCGGGATTGAAGCCCAAGGGGACGCCCTCTGGGACCAGCCTGATGAAGTATAAGTAGCGTCGATTGCGATGCGTCACTTGGGGGGTAAAGGCCCCAAATATGGGGATCAGCTTCGGGTACTGGATAACACGTGGCACGGCTCTCTAGAAAATTTAATCCAACAACAATATTGATTAAATCAATATTGAAAAGGACGCTGCTATACGTTAGATACGCAAAGATATAGATATACGTGTCTAACGTATTGCGCGGTCCCTCTCATCAGACACTGAATTTAGGAAGATGTTATACCCCTTTAGTTGCAGGTAAAGGTCTACCGATCCACTCAGGTGCGGAACCCTGATTAGTGCTCATCTCCGTTGACTGCGTAAGGACTGATCAATGCCTAGCGAACAAACAGGGAATACTACAAAAAAAATTGAATAACGTCTAAAATGCTTTGTTTTATTTCAAAATTTCAAATTTCCGCTGTCCGCTGTTTACGGGAACAATTTTCGGTGCTTAACGCAATGAGATAATGACAAAATGTTAACCCTTATGTGAAGAAAAACATACTAAGTACTACGTTTATATTGCGATTCCGATACACACATACGCAACAACGATATAAATAACGCTCAGAATAATAAATATCCAGAATGAGCCTTCTGTCATTTTTTTAAGCATCGAACTGTGTCCAAAGACGCGGCATAATCCCCCGCGCCCGCGCGTTTCACACCCGCTTAGTGTTGCTAGATTATAAGTTTTTAACATACACTTGGGGAAAAATATAAATATTTGTGTAATTGTTTGAATTAAGTTAATGTGATATTTTTCAACCAAGAATATAATATTAAACGTCTAAATCCTATAAAATAATATTTAGTTATTTATAAAAAATATTCTTCCATGCTGGTTTGGGAGAAAGGAAAAACAGAATATACCAGTTGCTTTTCTTCCCGCGCAGATCGTAAAAGCCGGTCAAGGGATTGGGCAAAAATCTAAGGAATCATATCAATAGGCGATGCGGCTAGCAACCCATCACTATTTTGATTCCGCTTTCCACCTTTAAGCCCACTATGATGCTAAAAGTGGCCAAGTCTTATGACTTTCGGCTCTGTCTACCTGACAACATTTCCTGGGAACCACATTAACAACACCTGAGTTAATTTGTTTGTTTTTATATGCCCAATTGTTTGTGTTATTGTGCCAAATAATATCTGATTAGTGCCTCCCTTATATAATGTTACTGTCCAAACCCGATTTTAAGACAAACTATTTTGTCATAAATCTTTAGGGCAAACTAGTTTGGCCTAAGATTGACTAATTTCTGAATATTTTTTCAAATTGTTTAGTTGCCAGTAGTTGGTAAAGATGACTAAAAGACCTCATTTTTGAAATCAAGATGGCGGGCTTAATTTTTTATGCGAAATCGACATATGTGTAGTTGTGTAGGGTTTTCGAGGTGTAGAATTCAAAGAGGCGACTTCACATGAAAAATCGACATGAGTGTCGTTTTATAGTTTTTTTCGGGTGTTGGAATAGAAGTCGGCGGATGCGACATTTCATCAAAAATCGACATTGGTGTCATTTTATAGGTTCTTCGGGATGTAGATTTCAAGAATGGCGTTATTTATGGAATCCAAGATGGCGGACACGACATTTCGTGAAAAGCAACATGGATGTCGTTGTATTGTTTTTTGTTCGGTGTAGATTTCGAAAATAACCTCTGTTTTGGGAGTTTCAAACTGCCGCGAAAAGTTACTTTCGTCATCTTGGATTCTTAAACTGACTTCATTTTCATGACCTTCTACCCGAAAAACCCGTATAACGATACTCATATTAATTTTGTATGAAAGGTAGCTATCGCCATCTTAGATGCTAAAATTGACGTCATTTACGAAATCTACACCAAGAAAAACCAACACTATGACACCCATGTCGATTTTCACGAAATGTCGCCTCCGCCATATTGGATTCCAAAAATAACGTCATTTTCGAAATCTACACCCCGAAAAACCTGTAAAATTACACCCATGTCAATTTTTCATAAAAAATCATCTCCGCCATCTTGGATTCCAAATTTAACGTCATTTTCGAAATCTACTTCCCGATAAACCTGTAAAATGACACCCATGTCAATTTTTCATGAGAAGTCGCCTCCGCCATCTTGGATTCCAAAACTGACGTTATTTTTGAATTCTACACCACAAAAACCTATAAAACTCCACCCAAGTCTATTTTTTATGAAAAGTCTTGTCCCTCAATATGTATTCCAAAAATGACGTTTCTATGGTGCTCGACGCCCCCTTAAAGCTACTAAAAAGATTTTAATAATATTCAAATTCAGTTTATCCTAAAGATTTCAGGACAAACCTAGTTTATCCTAACACGCCCAGGACAGTTTGTCTTGAAATCGGGTTTGGCCGGTAACAAAACCTTAACTTACAATACTTACCTACTTAAAGTTTTCTTTATTAAATAGCTACTCGTAAATTGACTAAATGCATGATGCCTCAAAACGTAATAATCAGTTAGGTATATTATAGTATACTACTTCCATAAATTTTATCATAAAATAAAGCTTTTCTCACATACTGGGTAAAAATATTTTATAGAACAGCAACACTTTACAATGAACGTCATATGGACTGGACATTGTCTTTGGCAAAATATTATTTGCAAAATTAAATTGTAAATGATTTAAATAGGTCGTGAATGTTCTAATTATACATGAAATGTGATCCCGTCATTTTTGTTGTTACGTCTAGTTGCATTTCTGCATGTGGGAACCGCACACAACAGCATAATTAAATTAAAATTGAAGAGCGCCGACACGTTAGCCGGCCGCCATGACAAATGTCAATTGACAATCCATGAGCGTATCTCGGTCATTTGAGCGTATCTTTTTCTTCCTCAGTTTTATGCGCCAATGCGGTTTCTGGAGATTTACTATTCTGAGAAATAACGTTAAATAGGCTCTACATACACCATTGGAAAAAAATAGGTTAGCAAAAAATAAAAGTAGGTACTAACTATAAGAGAGGACCTGGGTAAGAAGGTGACACAAAGGTATGACCACTGTGCCATAAAAAACAAGAAATAGGTACTAACAATAACTGTGTAGTATTCAATTGTTCCATCAACATCAGGATCCAGGTCTTCCGGTGCTGTAAATATAAAAAAGGATCATAATAGGGTTCTCCTATTTTCATCCTAGAAAAGAGTTAATGCTATTTGAAGCGGTATAAACAATTTTATCGAGAAATATAAGTACTGAGTTTTTTTCACAACTTAAGCTTTATGTTAGCAAAAGATTCACCTATGTATTTAAAAAAAAAAACTAATTCTTTATCTTACGAATTCAAAATATCATTGTATTGTATAGTCAAGACAGAAAAAGACTACATGAGAGAGACCCAATAAAATGAACTTTGGAATCCCGATTCAAATCTTAACATAACTCACGAGGGGGGAAAGAATATAGATCTTCGGCAGTAAGTCTCTCTTCTTCTTCTGCCATTGGTTCTTCTGGCTCTTCCTCAGTGACTGAAACATCTTCCACCGCGCTAGCAGGCACCTCCGGTTCGTCCTCTGGTACCGAGAAATCATTACTCATGTAGCCAAAATTATTAGTCAAATATGAATTGATTTAAAAATGAAAAGAATTTTACCTGGTTCAACCTCTTCTATTACTGTAAAAAAAAGAATAACATTTCACTTTAATATTTCGTATTTGTTTCAGAAATCACCACCAGGCCAAATTTAGGAAATTTGAAACTTTATTTGGAATCCCCATGAAAAACTCAAGGCTGTTATAGTTATAGCAAAGACAATATAATACGTTATAGCATTACGATATGATTTTAGGTTACATCCATATATATTTAAATAGATACTTAAAGCTCTAAGAGGTGTTTTACGGCTGATAACCATAGAACAAGGCTTTTGCTTGACTTAATTTAACCAAGGAAACCCACAAATGATATTTCAAAGGTACTTTAAGTTTATGCAAATAATATTCATCTTATTTTATTTTTTATTTTATTTATTAGGTTCACCAACAGGTTACATGAACAAAGCTTATAAATAACATCTTTGCGAATATGCTAGCATGCAACCCAATTAAAGGTGGACACAGCTTTGGTAAAAAATATCATTAAGTTTAAACTAAGACTAATTATGAAACAAAAGTTAGCAAACATTATAATTGAATATGATAATTTGAATTGGAAACAAGTATTATACAAAAATAATTTAGTTAAATAAATGTGAATACGATGACTGAATTTTACTTTTAAAATTTCGAAAAGAGTCATGGTAAATATCTAGATCGTCACATTTTTCGTTTAGTCTATTATAAGTAGAGATCATTCTTGGTAAAGGTGCATTTCTACCGAGGTTTGTCTGTGCACGGGGGACGACAAACGTATTCACTAGCTTCCTTCGAGAGTTTCGCCTAGGAACGTTAATATTAACATTTGTAAGAATGTCCTCGCACTCAACTGTACCATGAACTAGTTTATGGAGGAATAGAGAGTCAATTAGCTCGCGACGATCAGCAAGGGACATTAAATTAAATTTAGATAAGCGCTCATTATATTCTGTTCTATAACTAAAATTTGACGTTTTATAAGCTAGGTGTCGTGTAAAAGCTTTTTGGACACGTTCAATACCATCCACGTGTTTTTTATAACATGGGTTCCAAATTACGCTTGCGAATTCGAGGTGGCTTCTGACCAATGCGTTGAATAATGTTACTAGGGTCTTAGTATTTTTGAAGTTAGTAGTATTTCGTTTTATAAAACCAAGCATCTGGAATGATTTTGAGATCATAGTTTCATAGTGGGGGATGAAACTTAACCTACTATCCAGAATTACACCCAGGTCTCGAACCTGATTCACTTCCTCTATATCGATGCCATTTATTTTATATGCAGAGTTACATTTATTTTTATTTCGAGTAAATTTGATGGTGGCACATTTACTTGGGTTAATAATCATGTGGTTTTCATTACACCAAATGCTTACACGGTCCAAGTCTTCTTGTAGCATTTTTGCATCCGCAATTGTATTTATGGCTTTAAATATCTTCATATCATCAGCAAATAAGGAGAAGTTACTGTGTTTAATGCATTTTCCGACATCATTTATAAAAACAAGAAACAGAATCGGTCCCAGATGTGAACCCTGGGGTACGCCAGATTTAGCCACATATGGTTTTGATGAATAACCGTTTGTTACTACAGTAAATAATCTAGATCCCAAGTATGAATCAAACCAGCGATGCAATGATCCGCACACCCCGAATGTTAGTAGTTTCTGCAATAAGTGATCATGACTAATTTTATCAAAGGCACTGCTAAAATCTGTGTAAACAGCGTCAATCTGTGTCCTTTTGTCGACATTTTCAATTAGTTTTGATACATATGTAACCAAATTTGTACAAACAGATTTCCCACGAACAAATCCATGTTGCTTTTTATTTAATAATGGCATTATGTGTCCAGTAAAGATTTCACACACTACAGATTCAAACAATTTAGAAAACACGCTTAGTATACAAATGGGTCGATAATTTTTAACGTTATCTTTATCACCTTTTTTGTAAATTGGGATGACTCTCGCTTCCTTCCATATGGATGGAAAGATGCCTGATGCAATGGAATGATTAAATATGAGAAACAGAGGATACGTGAGTTCCGCAGCGCATCTTTTAATAAATGTCGGTGGTAATCCATCTGGCCCGGCTCCTTTTGATGGATCTAGTTTTTGTAATGCGTTATGAATTTTTTTCTCTGTGAAATAGATTTCACTTAATAGTGTATCAGACACAACATCATCAGTATGACAAGCAGTGCCTCTTGAAATATTCGTAGTGTCATGCCCAGAGAAAGTTGAAGAGAAATGCGTAGCAAATGCATCTGCAATATCGTTTCCTGAAGATGCGGTTAAACCATCGTAAATCATGTTGGATGGTAATGAATTCGTATTTTTTCGCCTTACGTTAAGAAATTTCCAAAACTTTTTCGGGTTTGAGTTAATGTTATCTTCAGTTTTATGTAAGTATTTGGAGTAACATTCAGTAGCAAACCGGTTACAACGTTCGCGCAAGATTTTGTACTCAGCTTCATCACGCGGATTTTTATACTTACGAAATCGTCGTCTTAATTTGTCTTTTTCAGCAAAAAGTCGAATAAGAGAAGTATTGAACTTATATAAAATCTTTTTTACTTATATAAAATTAACTGTGTTAATAAGTAGTTTAGTAATTCATGGCGAGTAGATATTGAAAAGACTTACATGTAATGCCATCCCCACAAGAGATAAGCAAGATAAAATGTAGATTAGTAAAAAAATCTGATAGTCACAAATTTATAAAAATACAAATTGCATTTTAATTTTAAGTATTTGCTATATTCATAAACGTCATCTAAGTCATTATCTTCCCGTTGATTCTTTGCGTGCAATAAAACTCTAATATACATTGACTGCGGTAGAGATTTCAAATTACATTTACATCTACGAATAAAAATACAAATTACATCGACATTAAGATCTACATTGACCAGGTTTAAGGAGCTTAGATCAGCCAAATAGTGCCACCCTCATTTACTTTACTGCTAAATAAGATCAAATCCAAAAATGATATTCAATACTTCGGAAATGAAGTACTTACTTATAGTAATGTTTGCAAATGAAAAATAATGAAAACTTTTTCTTTTTTTTATATTCGGACAAATCACACAGATTGAGCTAGTCCCAAAGTAAGTACGAGACTTGTGTTATGGGATACTAACTCAACGATACTATATTTTATAATTGATATTATATATAAACATCCAAGACCCAGGTCAATCTGAAAAAGATCATTTTCCATCTTGACCTGACCGGGGATCGAATCCGGGACCATTCGTGTCGCAGGCAGGCGTGTTGACCGCTGCGCCACGGAGATTAAAAACACTGCAACTAATTGACTATTGAAATAGGTACTAAGTAGATTTTTTCAATTTCATCTAATTTAGGAGAACAAGAATAAAACGTCAGGTGGCGCTAGTTTCGCTGATCTTAGCCTCTTAAAGGAGCAATAACACTAATTAATATAAGAACATGTCTGTATTCATACCTCCTCTACTCTTCATGCTTTTGACACTTTTTAAGCTTTTCACACTCTTCATACTCTTCGTACTTTTGACATCTTGAGGCGGCGGCGCTTCCGGCTCGACCACCTTTGCTTTCTTACCTTTCTTCCCCTTTTTTTCTGGCGGCGGTGGTGGGGGCGGCGGAGGAATGAGCCCTAATATTGTAGAAATCAGTAAAAAAATATGGCCTCACTGTACCTAGTCAAAGACAATAATTATAATACTAACTTAATAGACCACCTCAAACATAAATATTGGACCAAATTAAAATAATTATTGACGCTGCAGTGTCGCTTTCAACTCTTGTCAATGCTATTTTGGGCCACCCTTTATGTTTTTAGATCAGTAAATCCATCAAATACAAAAATGTACCTACTAAATGTATCGGTTGGTGATAGTATAGGTTCCGAAACGTTAATAATCTGTAGCTTTTGGTCAATAATTAGTAATCATCATCATCATCATCATCATAATTATCAGGTCTTCTTTAGTCTCCACTGCAGGAGTACAACTCTCTCTGTACTGACATATATATATATTGACCAGAGCAGTCAGAGGATTTAGCCTACTCACATTGGTAATAATAAACTTTAAATTATAACTTTTCATGTAAATTGATCTGAGAAAGCCTTTTCTTAATAAACTTAAATCTTAGGCATGAATTTGAACTTACTCCACTCAGTAAACTCCTTATCCTCGTATATGAGTTTGTCCACAATAATTTTAGTGACGTAAAATGTTCGTTTGTCCAACGCTTGCTCATTAGCCTTCAGTGGGCTGACCATAAACGTCGTCAATTTAGCCTTATTATCTCCAGCGAACATGTTATAGAACAGTTCATCGTCGTTCATGCCTATGGCCGTTAGGATCTTCTCTTTGAGCCAGAGGATACGAGGGTCAGAGTGCAAGTTTAAATCAGACACCTCATCTTCATCATCATCATCATGTGAATGTGCGGAGTCGGTGGACGATAAAAATTCATGTGCCGACATCTTGTGGGAATAATAAAAAAAGTTGAATGGTTTGGTAGATTGTAAATGTTGAAAAAAAAAAATACATTATTAATAAACACAAATGAGGGTGTCCTGATATAAGCGGCGGTAGCACTTAGGCGTCGGGTCCAGTAAGCTGTGATTGGGCCAGAAAGTGTTAATTGTTGCTGCTTGTTAAATATTATCCAATCAATGCAGCTTAATGAGGCCAGCCTCACGCCTCAGTGCTGCCATCTGGTGGTGAGCATTTCAGAAAACTCTCAGTGTACGAATACGAATCCCAATCCCAATCTCATCCCAATCCCAATACCAACTTCCCAACTAATATTATAATTGCTAAAGAGAGTTTGTTTGTTTGTTACGCTTTCACGTCCTATCTACTGAACCGATCATACATACATGCTATCACGTCTTTATCCCTTGCGGGGTAGAGAGAGCCCTAGGTCATAAAACCTACAGGCCACGTTTAGCTGAGCCGATCATCATTAAATTTTTCATATATACATAAGTTAGGGTACTGAGAAGGACATAGGCTATTGGATGTAGATATATCACGCGGGCAAAGCTGCGGGTAACAGCTAGTTTATAATATTGGAATGTTTGGTACCTTTATGAGCACTACGTTTACCGTACGGCAATGACGTAGTTCCATAGGCATGTGGTGGCAACGGATGGCCTTGGTGGATCTTTTAGGTATGTCTATCTCATTCATAGTAACATGAATCCCACGAAAACATTTGCTTACAACTTCTTATATACTAGATACTATACCTAACTACATCGAAAATGTCTTAATGTATGTCACTAAATAGGCACAGGGATTCTTTGGTTATATTTCAAGAATTAAGTATTTACCTTAGCTATGTTTCTTCAGAAATCTTTGAACAGTCACAACTTAATAATAGTTCGTTATACTATAAATAAGACTATGCCATTATTTTATTAACTTAAATAAAACCCATGCCCTATAATAGGAGACATTTTGTTACTAAGAAATAAAACAAATTTTGTAAATAAACAATGTCGTTGTCATAGAAACAGAATTGTTACCAAGGTGACCAGTTTGAATTTATCGCGCGTACCATTTTTCAAAGTAGTGGCGCAACCGTAGATATCAGAATATTCACATCTGTGGGCGCAACCAAGATTCAATCCCAGAGATGATTTAAAACCTATGATCCGATGATGCTCCGTGGCGCAGCAGTCAACACGCCTGCCTGCGACACGGATGGTCCCGGGTTCGATCCCCGGTCAGGTCCAGGTGACCTGGGTCTTGGATGTTTATCTATATAAGTATCTATTATAAAATATAGTATCGTTGAGTTAGAATCCTATAACACAAGTCTCGAACTTACTTTGGGGCTAGCTCAATCTGTGTGATTTGTCCGAATATATTTATTATTATTATTCAATCCCAGAGATGATTTAAAACCTATGATCTGCCGAAAAACTGCCTTTACGTTATGTATGGGAGTCAGGTGAACGTCGTAAGATGGGCAGATGAGTTCTCTGAGCCATACAGAATGGAGTGCGGGGTGAGGCAGGGCGGACTGACCTCACCCAATCTCTTCGGTCTGTATGTAAATGAGCTGATCACGGAGCTCAGCAACACACGTGTCGGTTGTCACATTGAAAGAGTGAGTATATGGTTTTCAGGGCAGGTAACAAGGTTCCTAAATTGGTACCTCCCATAAAACTTTATGGTGAACCTCTAAAAAGAGTGAAGCAATTTAAATACCTTGGGCACTTTGTAACAGAAGGCCTAAAAGATGATGTTGATATGGAGAGGGAACGCAGGGCGCTGTCGATTGGAGCGAATATGTTAGCACGCAGATTCGCGCGATGGTCGACTGCAGTAAAATAACACTTTTCAAAGCGTACTGCACATCGCTCTACTCGAGTAGTCTGTGGGTGAACTACACAAAGAAATCGTACAGCGCCTTGCTGGTCCAATACAACAATGCGTTCAGGTCACTGTTAAAGCTGCCACGTTTTTGTAGCGCCTCAACTATGTTCGCTCAAGCGGGGGTGGATAGCTTTGATGCAATCCTGCGAAAGAAAGCGGCATCAATTCTGCGCCGAATACGGGGCAGCTCTCACAGTGCTATGAGAGCAATAGCCGACAGCGGGGATTGTCCGTTTGTTGGCCATTTTATTAGTTCAACAATCTCGCTAGTAGAATATAAGTACTAACACACCTAACTATAAGTTTACTTACAAATATGGACTAAAAAGTTGTCTGAAAATAAATATTTTATTTTATTATTTTATTTGCACACATTTGGGCATAGAACACACGTCAATTGAGTTTGAATTTGTGCCCCCCTATAGAAATTCTAACTTGATTGTAAGACATTTCATCATTTTTGCCCTCATTCCAATTTTTTGTCTACGGTCTCTATTGCCTAAAGAAAACATGTGCCAGTCGGTCGTCTGATACTAGTAATAGTATCTTCTTCGTAGTTTGTGCTTTATTTAACCTTTAACATCACTCCTAATTTATATACCTGGTTTTATTTTAATTTTCTATTTGCGCGCGCGCGCTGTTTCCTTAGCTTTACATGTTATTGGCTAAATACATAATGCGTAAAAGCCACAAAGAAAAAAACATACCGCTTGATAGTTCTGTTCTGTACTCAGCTTCGAGCAACACGGCCTCCGTACTCTCAGGTTCTGTGAATAGATATTCATAGATATATCCGTCGGAATTTTTTTTAAATCGGCTTTGGTTTTGGGATCTGCAAATGACCTAGATACTATCTGTAGGACCCTTCCAGGACAATTTATTCTATCTGTTCACAAGACTGGACTCCAAATGATTTGATTGCCTTTGTGACAAGTAATACAAGAGTCAAAGTAGTAAATGGGTACCTTACCATAGAAAAAACATCTACGGAAGCTGGTCTTGAAGACAATGGATTTAAAACTTAGTAGCTCAGGGCAACAAAACAGGAAGCGCTGCAACCAACTTTAATTACAAGTTTTCCAGCGTTAACGACTATGTTTACTTCGGAGAACTGGTGACGAGGGATCAATATACGTCTTTGGAGTTGGAAGAAGTTTCACGATCGAATCTGAATGCTGAAAGAATCAATATGGCGGATGTTAAATGGCAACTGTGTTGCCATCAACAACATCCGCCATATTGATTTTTGCTGACGTCACATAGCCTATGACAGAGCCAGAAATTAGCGTGTAGTGCTTGAATTAAACAATCATTATTTACTGCCATGCGGTCATAATGACTATCTATTACACGACATGTAGTATTTTGTTTCTCTGTGCCATTACAAATATTACTATTTAAAAGATAAAGCCCAGTGAGTCCTGTAACAAATGGGAAGGAGATGTACCGATCTTTAAAAATTCGGTTGCTGTTTCTGCCTGGATACTACGTTGTATCTTAATAAGGAATTCTCGTATTGTTTTATGATAGGGTAGAATTAGGAGTTGGTAAACCTCTACCGAAGGGAATAAAAAGAAAAAAGGTATGAAACGTTTAATTTCATTTTATTACAACTTTATTATTTTAAACTTCTAACGGATATGGTTTAATGTTTTCTTATGTTTTCGCGATTGTTACACATTTAAATAAAATTATTTTAATACGGTTTTTATCGCGTTTATTACATTATTTATACACCTAACGTTTCGAGCACTTTACAGTGTTCGTGGGATATGGTTTATTTACATTTCGTTTTACATTATTATAATATAAATAATTACTATTAAGGATTGGTAACTTTTATTACATAGCATCTAAAAATATACATTTTAAAAATTAAATTGTCGTGCTGGCACTATTCTAGAGTAACCACTGTTGTTGTTATTTTCTAACTCTAGTTTAGAATTATAATTCACATCAGCTAGCCTTAAATTACCAATAGAAGCTTGAGGTGCTGAGTATGACGACGGGCCATTGTACAAGGTACTTATGTCATTATATTGGCCACTTATTTGCCTCGAAGGGGAGTGATCTACTGTGTAACTTACGTCGCTAGTAAGAATTCCTCGTCCTTGATTTGAATCTTGAATTTTACCTGATTTTAATCTTGGGCTACCGAATTGATCTATCTGAAAAGCGTTTAAAATTCTCTGCTGGTCTTTTTCGTCATTTAACTGATAACTGACAGAAGGAAGGAATTGGAATGTAACAACTTTGGGAGTGTTTGTACTTTGAATTAGCTTCGCATTTTGGGGTAATCGCGGTTGTACAGATTGACTGGTAATAACATTTTCATTTATACCATTATTGAGTTTTGTGTAAACGTAGGATGTCTGATATTTTTTGTAATTTATTTGCTTATTGTCTTCTAGAGGATGTGGTATGGTCCCTGAGATTTGATCTTGAATTTGCGCTGATATTCCATTGCCTTCTATTAAAAACTCATTGACTGCTTTTTGGTTTTCAAAAATATCTCGTTCATTGGAAGTTGATGGTCTAACTTGTAACCTAGCTGGCAATGCCGGTGGACGACTATTTTTAACGTCTGCATTGTTTTTTACTACATTACTGTTTATTTTGAAGTTTGTTTCAGAGTTTGTACTTTGCGAATGAATATTAGGTGAACGAAGGTTAGCAGAACTATCTATATTGTATATTTGGCTAGTAACTACTGGAACCGGTAGTTGGTACAGCTGTCCACTGTATATTTGATTCTGAGAGTTAATAGGATATGGGTACCCCGAGTTTGTGTCATCACTAGATGGATTTTGGAGCCGTGCGCTGTATTGGTTTTGAGTTCGTTGTGGTGGTGATGTAGGTGGCTGCTGAAGTTGCGAAGGTTTAATATCATCTTGGATTAAATTATCACTTGCGCTTTCACTGAATTCATTTACAGTTAGCGTGGCTTGTGTTGTTGACGTGACCTTCGCGTTATTTAAGTTGTTATTTCCGAACTGCGCTGATGTCAATTGTGATATCCTATTAGTAATCGGTGATACGTCCTCGCTATCTTGATACTGATTTGATATAGGTGTAGATGGTGTTGTGTCTTGTTTAGCCAAGTTACTGTATTCTTTAGCTACATTGATGGAGTCCGCCAGTAGCGAATAAACAAGTGCCTGTGAATTAGAAATATTCGAATTTTTATCTTCGATTAGTTTCCCTATAGGTATAAAACTGGTTTCAGTAGGCTTAACGAAAGGATTATTAGTGAGTACTAAATAATTGCTACTTCCAGTATTAAGTATTTCTAACCTATTGAAATCACTTTCATTTTGACGGTTGAACAAGTAGTCGGCTACTTTTTCAGGAATAGATATTTTCAAAGACACTGTTCTCTCTATGGTGTTTGTTGGTACAGGTGGTTCTTTGAAAAAGGGCAAATTAGAGAGTTGATTCGTTATTTGTTGATTTTCTTGTGATTCAACTGGTGGTTCTAAATCTATAGAAGGACCCTGTCTCAGTTTTGCGCTCTTTGAACCAGATAAAAGAGGCGTCTGAGAAGTTAGAATTTCATCACTATCTGTAACACTTTGTCCTGGTGGTAAGTAATTATCTGCAGGGTAATCAATAGACGAAACATCTTGTATTAATTTACCAAATTGTGCAGATGAAGGTTTATTTAAAAATTTACTTGTATCCTTTACGATATCATTAACAGTTACGTCTAGTTTTTCCTTCGTAAGTATATCGGAAAATGTTAAATTGTTATGGTTAGTGTTGACTTGGGACTGTTTGGTAAAGGTAAAGATAGGACCGCTGGTGCTAGTCGTAGTTGCTACAGTAATTCTTGTTGCAGCTGTTGTAGGAGCTTGTCTGAGTTGTTGACCCGGAAAGTATGAAGGTTGGACTGGATCAGGGGCTAAATATTGCCGAGCTAATATGACAGGACTAGGAGATTCATTTTGAGTAGGTGGCAAGTAAATTCGTGCAGCGGGTTTAAATGTAGTAGGAGGTAAATATAGTAGAGAAGCTTTAGTTGGTGGTGGTGTTAGTATGTTGGGTGCTAAATACTGTCGGCCAGAAAATGTTGGCTGAGGTGCCGTTGGTGTGGAAAAAGTTTGCGGTGGCTCTCTAGTACTAATTATTTGTTTTGCGGCTACTGTTGGTCTGTTATAAAAATAGGGCTGATCAGTTTCTGTGACTAACCGTTCTGTCTGTGTAAATGCTGTCGGTTTATTATAGTAATAAGGAGTACTATCAGTTTCTTTTTCAGTAGGTGTTCTAGTAGGTCTGTTATAAGTATATGGGGTGGGACTTATTAATTTACCAGATTTGGATGGCTTAACTATCCATGTCTTGACAGTTATTCGGGATTTAGGTTTGCCAGGCTTTGGGTCATCCACAAGTCTGCTGAATGTTAAGGTTTTTGCTATAATTGTAGGTTTAGGTGCTGGATTATTTGTACTTACCAAGTTTTGTTTGGCTTCATATTGTCGGTTTATTTCATTAGTAAATTCAGGACTTGGTGTATTGTATGTATAAGACTGTTTCTCTTGATTGTAGTTAAAATTATTTTGCTGCCTTGCCAATCCTAGCATTTCTTGTTTCCCACTATTTAACTGGAAGGGCCTGTTATTGTTTTCAGTGTACTGTGAATTTTGTCCATTGAAATGTCCTTGTTGAGAATTTATTGCTCTTTGTGAGTTAATCGTATATGCATTGTTGTTTTTTTGCTTTTGTCCAAATTGTAAATTTACTTGTTTGTTATTTTGAGTAGTTCGTGTGGGTTGTGCTGCTACTATATTATTTGGCGCGAAATTTGTAGATTGAGATATTCTTCCTGTGTGTCCATTTGAAACCAAATTAGCTCGTTGACTTTGAATATTTTGTGCCCCGTTACGCTGCTGGAGTTGAGGATTCTCTCTTTGTTTTTGGAAAAACTCTACGTCTTGAGTTGACGGTTGAATAGTATTAAATGCTGCTGGTAGATAACGAGGTTCAGGCGTCGACGCTGCAAAAACTAAGTCATTGTTATCATTAAAATCATTTTGGGAAATGGCTTGTATTTGTTTGGCTGGGACATAAACATTGTTTGGAGTTCTTTCAGGCCCAGATAGAAGAGCTCCATTGGGAAACAATTGTCCAGCTGGAGGTCTGTAATCCTGCATCACAATTAGATTTCCTCTCATGGAACTTTGATCATATGGGTTTCGCATTGGATGAGTGAGCATTTTCTTTATATCTTTCATTAATTGAGGTCCAAGTCGCAGATTTCCAAACCTTTCGACGTTGTTGTCGAACAGTTGTTCAGATTTCTCACATCTTACGTTCATCCACCAATCGCAGACAAAAACTTCTTGGTTGAATAGTGTTCCGTTTGGACAGAGGAAAGATTGAAAACCGTAGGTTGCGCCAATGGTGCATACTCGAAATACTTGGCAATTTGTTTCCAAATCGGCATAATAACCTGAAACCACAAAATTTTCGATATAATAGATGTAACGTTAGCAATCCTATGATATGTTATTTCACTTAAAAGTATCTGAATGTCTAGCTTAATTATGCTCTCTATTTCAAAACACTTGCGGAGTCCATAAATCATTGTTTTTAACTTAGGGTTTTAAATAAATTTGTATCAAACGTGAAAAATTCGTTATTAACTAGCCCAAATGATACATTTTTAAATGGTCAGTCATTTTTGGTTATATCCCAGGATGGTGAAGGAACAAAAATGCAAAATCTCTTTTAATTTAGGTACGTACCGGGTTCTCTTCCAGCGCAAGAAAAGGAGGTTCTGGGGATGCTTCCGAGGGTGGGGTAGTCAGAGCCTGGCTCACCAGGCACCGCCAGTCGGATGTCCCAGCCATGGCCGTGGTGCTCATGCTGGGCATCTCTCCCATTTTGACAGGCAGCCCATGGAACGGCAAAAACTGAAGAAGAAAAAACATACCTATACTTAATATCATAAAGCTAAAGAGTTTGATTGTTTGGTTGAACGCGCTATCTCAGGAACTACTGGAAGATTTCAAAAATTCGTTATCCTGAGTATAGGCTAGGTATGTACCACAGGTGAAACCGGGCCAGACTGCTAGTTTTTCATAAATTTTCGCCAAGAATTAATAGTTCATGAACAAAAAACTCCTTCAAGTATTAGTTTATGATCAAAGTTTAAGTATATACTAATTATTTTTTTTTTCTTATGAAGCGGGCGAATTGCTCATTATCAATGTACTTATATTAAACGTAGAAGTTTTTTTTATAGTCTTACAAAGTACGTTCAATTGTCAAAGATTGTATTGGTAAGCACTAAAATCTAACAACAGGGTCTAAAAAACAAAAAGTTACAGACATAAATAGATTATGTCTGTAACTTTTTGTTTAAAGCCGCAAATAATTTTATTAAAAAACCTTTGACTAGAAAAGATCAAGAAAAAATATTTTGCTATTATTTATTTCACTTTCTGTTCCCGTATTTAGTTGATTCAGCTGGTATGGACCTACTTAGCGTAATTAAAAGAATTTTACTTAAGCAAATTCCGATTTTAAGGTTTTGTTTGTTTTTCGTGTGTGTAAGGGACCAACACTGGCAGATTTTTAAAGCTGCCTAAAGGCTGCCTAAACATAAATGGCAGTCGTTAAGTCAGATGACTTAACGACTGCCATTTATGTTGACAGCTGGGACGGCTTAACGTGCCTTCCAAAGCATGGAGGAGCTCGAGATATTTTTATGCCACTTGCCGAGCGCAGTTCTCACTTGGATGGGTGACCACCCATCCAAGTGAGAACTGCGCTCGGGGTTGCCTAACATGCGAATGCGCTAATAATGCTCACGCCCACTAGACGGGCATCGAGCTCCATTCGGGTTATTAAGGTAATAATAGCGTATCAATTTTAAATTCAGTCATTAAAATTACCTAACACATTAGAAACAATAGCATCTAAGTAGTTGTATCAGTAAGAATGGGGTCTAGAATACCCAACACATGCGTGCAGCAACTTCAACCAGTAATTGCATTAGAAGTTCGACAGTACATTGTTTCTTCCACGACATTGTGTCGCAAACTGTGGCTTAGACAGTTCTCATAGGGTTTTTGCAAGCTCGTAGTAATCAGGGGGCAAAAAGCTGCTCAATCGGGCTGGGCGCCTCTCACGCGTGTGAAGGAAATTAACTAGGTATAAATGCTTCTGGATGCTAGCTAGAATATTTGTGATGGAGTCATCAGATAAGATAATTAGTTAGAGCAAACACGCAATGTCATGGCCATTTTTTTTTTTAAATCTATGGTCATGGCCTTTGATGTTCATTAGACGTTTATGGTATAAGGTCACATCAGATTAGAAGGAGATTGACGTACAATTTAAAACGAAAAAAATACAGATCTTTTTCATTAAAATCATGGATTCGTTTGATGGAGATTTTGTTAATGACTTTGTGATTGGATGTATCCTTTCGTATGAAGGACCCTTATAATTCAAATATGGAAAAATAAGGATTTTCGAATACCCCAAGTTGCTTCATATAACAAAGTGCATTTATTAAAAATATAGGTAAAGCCCTCCAACTAAAATAATTCTAGTACAATATAAAAAAAAATTGAAAACATCAAGATTCAAGATTCAATCGTTTATTTAATATAGGTTTCTTTGAACGTTAAATAGGTAAAATTTAAATAACAAAATGTCAATTTATTGATATTAAATAAAAAATTCATATTATAAAATATTATGTACCGAACGTACCAAACGTAATATTTCTGTGTATACAGAATTACGAGGCGTCTGCGCCAAGCTCAAGCCAAATGCTATCAGTAAGGTAATCTTCAGTCTTGTAATGCCTTTTTACATAATATAATCGTTTCACGTAACTTTTGAATTTACTATCAGGCATATCAAGGACTGACTTTGGCAATTTGTTATAATAGCGTATACAGTTCCCCATGAACGAATCATCAACTTATCGAATGTTATAAGTTTGCTTTTTGTGTGGAAATAGCCAAGAATGGAGTCAGATTTTTCAAGCTACTTATAGAATAAATCAATAAATAGAATCGCAGCTAGGTACTGGGACTACAAGCATTCATTGTCAAAGAGATTTTTATTCAAAATCGGATAATTGTATCTCTTTTTATTTTTTGTATGCAAAATCGAAAATATACTAGCTAATCAATAACCGAGGTGGGAATAAAAACCGGCAGTACCTAATGAAACTGTCTATCAAAACTATCGCAAGCTCTCTAACAGCCGTGTGGTTCTTTACACGAACGTTGCTAACTATAATAGAACATAGAAGTTCTACTCGGATACTTACTTGAGAGTTGCGGTTTGCTCTGTTTTGCTTGTTCCACGATTTTAGAAGCATTTTTAGGGTTCCGTAGTAGACTAGGAACCCTTAAAGTTTCGCCATGTCTGTCTGTCTGTCCGTCCGCGGTTTTACGCAGAGACTAAGTACTGGAAAGCTGTAATTTAGTATAGATTTGTATATTAATCATGCCAAAAAAGTGGTAGAAAAAAAATCTTGAAAAAAAAAATTTTTTTATGGTAGCTCCCATACAAGTAAAGTGGGGGAGTAAATTTTATTTTCTCTATTTACCTATCGTGTGGGGTATCATTAAATAGGTCTTTAAAAAATATTGTGAGGTTGAGAGCACTAGTTTTCGATTTAGGGATCCGTTTCCGAAATATTTGGTTTTAAAGTTCGAATTTTTGTTACAGGTAAGTGTCCCCCCCCTCGGGGGACAAACAAAGACGGGTTTGTTACAACACCTATAACTCGAGATCTGCTAAACCAATGATCATGATTATGGATTCGTTGGATTTGTCTCCGCCCCGAATAGCAGAATACATCTTAAAAACAATGAAAACTAGATATGTGTAATGAATACTTAATCATTGACTGTTAGGCGGTACGAAGTTCGCGGTCAGCTAGTAAGAATATAAAAAGCTAACCTGACTCACTGACTTATATAGCCGAAACTAATGTATGTATCTCGAAATTTGGTACAGGGGTTTCATGATGTAAGTGACCACTAAGAAGGGATTCATAGAAACTTAACCCCTAAGGGGGTGAAATAAGGGGTTGAAGTTGTGCGCGGACAAAGAGGCAGGTAAATGTATAGTTTAATACAAACAGAATAATAATAAAATATAAATAAATATATACAAACAAATCACACAAATTGAGTTGGCCCCAAAGTAAGTTCGAGACTTTTCAACGATACTATATTTTAAAATAGATACTTATATAGATAAACATTCAAGACCCAGGTCAATCTGAAAAAGATCATTTTCCATCTTGATCTGACCGGGGATCGAACCCAGAACCATCCGTGTCACAGGCAGGCGTGTTGACCGCTACGCCACGGAGCTCGTCATTAGTGATTAAATTCAATAATTAATAAAAATAAAAAAAGAATATGTGACAGATCTCGACAATCTATATCATCATCAGAAATCAGCAAAAGCTTGCTGACAGCTGTGCCGCTCGCTACGCGAAGTTTACAGAGGATATTGGAACTATAAGTTTATAATAAAGCAGGCCTGCTTTATACTCGTATAATAAATATTTATTGATAACGAAACGTTAGGTGTATAAATAATGTAATAAACGCGATAAAAACCGTATTAAAATAATTTTATTTAAATGTGTAACAATCGCGAAAACATAAGAAAACATTATGTAACAGAGAAGTGACATTTTATTTACGGGTGAATTAAGTATTTATCGGTGGAAGAGTCATCTACGTCGTAGTATCATTAGAAGTAAAAACCAATCAATCAATTGGGAATTTTAACTGGGAACTGGGACGAGCAGTTTCATTCAATAACCGAAGCGGGAATACGCAGCAGTAATAAAATATCTATCAAACTAACGCAGAAGTTTGACGATAGCTGAGTGACTCGCTACACGATCTTCGCTAAGGAAGGATTATAACTGTTCTCGTAGGTATAGATTTATTGAATTACATGTAAATCATAGTTAGTAAAAGTAAAGTCGACGATGTGCCAAAAATAAAAATAAGAACAAAAAATATTCCTGACTACATACCTATATCTGTTTATTTTTTGTTTGGTGAAATAGCCATGCTTCTTTTCACGTCCTATGGATTACTGAAAAAATTTGACACGTATTTTTACTTGTTTCAATGAGCAAATGATCATAAACATATAGCGCATCAAGGGTCATAAAACGTGCACGACACAACACGTGCCGGTATATGGTCTGTGACGTCACGCCTTAGAGCATTAATCACGCAGAACTTTAAAGGGCTATCTTTATTAAATTTTTGTTTCACGGACTAATTTTGTTTATTTTCTATAGGAAAAGTAATTCGCCCTTTAGGCGAATGAAGAGGGTCGAGTTACACGCAGTAAAACTAATTAAGTATTTCGTTTTATTTTATAAGATTGCCGTTCGTATTTTACCAGAACCAAACCAAGTTCGAATGACAAGTTGCCCATTCATTCATATAACAAAACAACACAAATTCAAAATGACATAACCCAAGCACGGATGAAGATACCATATTTCCTTATCAAGCATCAATTTGTTATTCCTTTTCCGGTGTGGCCGGCGAGATCTATAACTCTATTAGACGGCAGATGGGACATACTGACCTCTGTCGTCGGGTCACACTACAAATCGATATATTTGGCTTGCATTTATAACACAGCTTGGCTTTATAACGCAGCAGAGCCAATGGGTGAACCGTGGCTCCTCTTGCTATATTATAAATCCTTCAGGAACAGAAGTTTTTTGTGGCTAAAAAGTACCCCATGTCCAGATTATGACCCTTAACATTCTATTTGATAATGGTGACAAACAATAGGGACTAATCGCACATATTAAGTTAGCCCGACTGTAAGCTGTGACGTGGGATACTAACTCAAATATACTGTATTTTATAATCGTTTTCCATTATGACCTGCCCGGCATCGAACCCCGAACCTGCGATTTTAAAGCACTAGCAGTACCATAGAGCCACAGAGTTCATTTACAAAGATAAAAGATATAGCCTATTTCTATTAGATCGGCATGATAATGATTCTAAACCACAGAAATATGAAAAAAAAATTACTAAGAGTAAATTTATAAGTGATATACTAGGCCCTTAATGTAATTATCACCTTCGCAACTTTCTATCAACAGAAGTGGTGATGACATATGATATTTATACTAAGCGTTAACTAATTTGACATGCTGATGTGCTAATGGGTATTTAACCCCATCAACGTTTCAATCAATATCAACGTGTTTTTACGAATAAATCCACACGAACGAAAATATTTTTGTTTTCAACACTTTCGAAACCAGCACTTTGTAACAATTTATCATCATTCATTAGCAGGGTAATGGGGTCACCTGGGACCAAAAGACACATGAATACGTGTATTTGTCGACTCAGGAGTGGTGATGCTTTATTTGTATGAATTCAATTCATTTATTCAATAAAACAATGTTCAGTACATTGTGTTTGTAGGATAACATTTATTTTCAATATAAATAAAAATACAGTTTTTTACATACTCCAATCGTTATTTCAAAATTAAAGTTAGAAATTTAATAATGTGTAATGAAATAATATTAATAATAATCCGAAAATAAAATAAGGTCTAATGAATAGTAATTATAATAATAATCCTATTCCTATCCTCTAGTCAAAATTTCGTCAACAGAGTAATAACACCTCTCCAGTAAAAAGTTACGCATTTAAATGTGTGATGACTGCGTGTGATTTTCAGGTCAGCTGGAAGCTTGTGGATTAGCCCTACTGCCTGATACCGTGAACCATGCTGTACTATATTTAATCTTATCTATTTGTATATCTTATGCAACCTAATCTGATCTAATTGTTACTGATATCGAATGTACTCCAGGCTCCGACGCATCATAACTGAGGACGCAATCGGAAAAACGCTCGTATGAAGAAGTACCATACTTTAAATGGCACCACAATTCAGTCAACAGATAAGATGCTTCGGCTAGCTAAGTTTGCTATATGTACACCACCCGCGGTGCGCCTAGTTTTACCAAATTTCCGGGTAAAATTCCGGAACTAAAAATAAATAAATTCTACATAATATGTAAAAATGATTGTTGAAAATTAGACCGGCCGGGCCTGAGTAACAAAGACCGAAATTGTAGAAGTAATTAATTTGACATCATTTAAAACACAAATAATTTTATTTGTTATTATATTAGTGCTTCGGTTAGGCATGGGAGGGTTTATATAGATTTTTATATGTAATGTGACAATTAACGGTGTCTTAGTAAAAGATTGAGTAAATAAATTCAAGCTTATCATAGTAAATAAATAATTTCTGGAAACATTTATTTTTATTTTATAAATTTTTACGGCTTGGACACATTTTCAACAGACTGAAAAAATATCGCATCAGTAAAGGACGAGTGGAAAAATAGGGGAAGGCCTATGTACAGCAGTGGGACAATACACTGTAGGTGTACTGTCCCACTGCTGGGCATAGGCCAATAAAAAAAGTTTAATTAAGTTTTAGCGTTCTAAATTATTATCTTCAAGTTTTCAATACCTAGTTTTTCAAGAGTTTTTGTTACTTCCTAAATGCAGTAGTTCAATGTTATTCATTTTTATTTAAGTGCTTTATTAATTTAATTAAGTACTTAATAAACATTTTTAATTAAACCTCGCGGATAATGAGTCTACCCTAAGTATGAAACATATCGGGATATTTACCATGATTATTGTGGATCGTGAGTTATCAATATATCGGTCCGTGATCACGCAGATACTAGTCGTAGTTGCTAACCGAAAAGGTTTAAAAGGAAGTAAACCTTTATTCGGCAAAACAAACACATCGAACAAAAAATTTGCTATACTTTATTACTAATAACAATAATATTTGCCGAAAAGCCGGCTAGCTCAGCTTTGTGCTGATAGCGAGGAGCCACAGCGCTGATTTTAAAAAGCTACATGGGACTAAACATCTGGTCACCCTGACTGTCCCTGTGGAGCTACAGCCTGCACCCATAAACCGCAAAGTTACCGGCTTCATATCATCGCAGCGCAAAGTTTATAAGTTTAATGGCTCTGTGTTTTACCAAGGTTTGAAATTGTTTTGAAAAATGTAACTTTGAAATTGGAGTGGTATGGTTTTTCCCAAGACTGTTCGTAAGATTTACTTTTATTTTCAACGATGTCGATTACTTGTATTCTTTATTTTACGTATCTACAGAAGATCCTATCCTCAAAATAAGTCTACTGCTGCACCTAAGCCTCTCTAAGGCTGGTTTGTTAGTGTAGTCTTATTGGCTTTGCGCTTCCGACGCTGCTGCCTACTACTAAATATTATTATGCCTAATACGAAAGTTTGTAACTTTGGATGTATCACACACAACAACGTTTGGGGAAAACGTGCCTATCTAGCCCCTTCTAATGCTTGCGGCTTGTGTCTGTTCAGTAATCTGTAAATTGACCGATTGGCTGAATATTTTTATATGAAAATTTAATTTTTTTTAGTTCTCAGCATTTTGTCCCATTGCTGTATCGACGGGTTGAACCACCCTTTTAAAAGGGACCAAAACTATTAAAATTTCGTCACCAAAAATGACGCGTTTCTAATAGATCTTCAAACTCACCCAAAACAAAAACGCTCCACATTTCAAAAGTCCACACCACCAAAATTCACAAAGTCCTCACTGCAATGTTCCCTTCGTCACAATTTAAAAAGTAAAGCACAGAGTGTGTAACAGCATCATGTTCAGCGCGCGTTAGTTGCTTGAATGGTTCGGTTTATTCGACTGCTGGTAATATGGTTTGGGGCTGACAGTTACCCTACCAACAGCTACTTAGCTTGGGAGCTTGAATGACATGGTTGTCATTGTTCTGAATGTATTGATCATAGAATGTAACATGAATGCAATGCACATACTTAGTTATGAAATTCTCGGCGCCTATTAGATTTTAAACGTTGTTGAAGTCAAGAATTTTTGCTGATGCAATTATTGAACGAATACTGTAGATATTTTTCACCAATTGTTTTGCTATCCCAATCCCAATCCCATCCCAAATTCCCATTCCTAACTAATATTATAAATGCGGAAGTGAGTTTGTTTGTTTGTTTATTTGTTTGTTTGTTACGCTTTCACGCCGTATCTACTGAACCGATATCATGAAATTTTGCATACACATGGGTTAGGGTACCGAAAAGGACATAGACTATATATAACGCGTGCGAAGCCGCGGGTAACAGCTAGTTTTATTATATGTATGGATAACTTTTTATTTAATAGAAAAAGACAAAAATAAATGTATGCGTTTGGCTCCAGGGACTGTACATTTACGTACACATCTAATATTTTATTAGGAAAGTACCTACATAAATTTTTAATTAACTCAAGTGCAGAGATAACATCAACTCGCAAAAACATTAACACATCAAATTATGGATAGTCATTATGTTAAAGAGCTAGTGCGTAATCGGCCACAAGAACCGTATCGATTTTGATTGTCATGTGAACTGGGATAAAAACGCTGGTTCGTGTGCAACCCTATTTAGTCACGTTACTGCAGACGTAATTAGTGCACTCGGACGTAATAACGGTGGCGCAAATATGGTGTCATGTCTCCTCTCAGTGGTATCTGGTTGCTGTTTAGCATGCATTGTTTTTTGGTACAAATATGCATTACGCATGTAAGTGCGAAGTTAGCACACAATTATGAAAATGTTAGGTGCCACAGTATTATTCTGATATCGATGGGTGCCACTGTAATTTGCTTTACTTATTAACTAAGTACTGGTAAAGTACAGTGGTGAGGGGT
This sequence comes from Rhodophaea formosa, assembly GCA_963082605.1. Lineage (NCBI taxonomy): Eukaryota > Metazoa > Arthropoda > Insecta > Lepidoptera > Pyralidae > Rhodophaea > Rhodophaea formosa. The sequence goes on along the minus strand of OY720220.1, from coordinate 6,086,762 downwards.
GTCATCTACAACTGCCTGTCTTCGAAGACTGTGCGTTCACCACCAAAAAAAAAAACATTTTCTGTGGCCCCACATTTCCAAAGCACATTCCTTACCATCTGTAACAAGATTGGGACCCTTGACGTCAATATTTCTGCCATCTTTCAATACTGCAGTTACTTGGAGGACAAGGCCAAGAAGGTATCAAAAAAGCTGGGTGTGCTTAACAGTGAAAAGCGGTACCTACTTCACCCCAGCGTACAGACTAAGTACTACTTTTTAAGTCGCAAGTCCGTGCTGCCCAGGTATAACAGTAATCCATGTGAGAACATGGAGTACTGTGTCACCTGTGGGCAGGCGCGCCCAAGTATCAGCTCTATCCACTTGACTTAGTCCACACAAGCTGTCAGCATTATCGATGATCCCAATATTAGAAGCGGTATCGAGCCGCTGAGTGTAAGGTGAGATTTTGATTACCTGTGTGTTCTACCCATGAGGGACTGTGCTCTGAGGAATTGTTTAATGATACCTATGGTCACTTTCATCGTACCACACCACACGCCATCGACAGGGAGTTATCACACCTTAAATCCTAAACGATTGCGTACAGTCCGTTGTGAACGGAACTTTCTTTAACATACGCTAAATTTATGGAACAAACTCCCTGCCATGGGTTTACCGAGAGACTACAACATGGGGTTCTTAAAAAAGGGCGTTATAGATTTCTTCTGGGTCGGCAATACGCGAGTGGAACCCCGGTGTTGCAGGCGTTCCTGGATAGGTAACCGCTCTTCATCAGGTTGACCCGATGTCTGTGTGCCTACTTAGTTGTATAAAATAAAGAAAAATAAATAAATAATTATCTCTTAAAAAATAATTAATATTGTTTACACGGTTAAAATGCAATTTCACGGACCTACAGCAATAAAGACAGTACATAGTGCGTGTCTTAACAATAAATTACATTCGAGTACCTACTACTTTTTACTGCAAATGTATGAATGCAAAGTAGCTCCAATAGATATCGATTCAGTCGTGCGAACCGATTATTTTCAACTATGGATTTATTTGTATTCATTCGTGAGAAACTAGATAACATACAATTATTATTTCTTAGAGGTTGCAGACCTCAATATGCATTGGATTGACACTGCATTTATTACATACGTACATGCATACAGACTTCAAATAAGCTGAATTTTATCCGTAGGTAAGGTATAACATTTTTTGGATTAATTCTGTCCGTTCCAAAATAGTCGTAGCATTTTTTTTAAATAAAATCATCTGTTATTTAGTGATTTTAAAAGAAGAAATGTATTTTCGTCCACTTTCATAAGATAGGAAGTATGAAAAAATTTTGACACGGACTTCTTCTGAATGAAATTCGATCTTTTGCTTTTTGATATTAATATCATGGTGGTATCATGGTGGTATCATCTTCGACGACTCCACAACGTTTTATACGAACTGGAGTGGAGTTGAAACTATACAGAATTTCAAAATAAAAAGCATTATAACATTTATTCAGATTTTATTTTTATCTTTTAAATAATTGCGTACTATTCATTTTTACGCTTTATCACATTCCATGCGTAATTAGTCTAATTATCTAGCAGAAGACCTACAGCGATCTAACGCTGACTATAGGAACTAAGTTTGGCAGAGCGTGTACCTCCGGATGAGATATTAAGGTCATAGCTCACTTACACGACTCTGCTCCAACACCGCTCCCACCCAACACGGCTCTAAACTAATACGATTGCTCGCGGTCCACGCACCGACAGCTCGCAGGCGCCCAGTGGTCCACGCACCGACAGCTAGCAGGCACATATGATTGCTCGCGGGCAACGCACTGACAGCTAGCAGGCACCCAGCTGCTTGGTAGATAATTCGTGAATGGTCTACCCCAATGTTCCGCGGCGACTGCTAGCAGTCAGCGTGCGGACACCGCGCAGACCGCTTGTACCCAGCGCGTGGACAGCGACGTGACAACTACCGAGCAACCTGATAGCAGTAAGCTCGCTGACAGCGAGCTGTCTGCTAATTTATGTTACCAGTATAAAATATATCTAACGGCCTCGACCTAAAGCTCATATTTGAATGATATTAAATTTGTCGGGTGGGAGTGGTGTTGTATAAGTGGGCTATGACCTTTAGACCGGGGGCCGATGGCAGGATAATAAGCGTCACACCTGTGACGTAATTTCGAGTTCTAAAATTAACCAGTATTGTATATAAAATACATAAAACATAAAACTTTGCTTTATTTTATAATAAATATTTTTTTTATAATTTAGAAGTTTTGGGTTCTATAAATCCCCACAAAACCGTGTGATATTTCTTAAAGCCAAGTTTCTCGTATAATCTATAAGCTCCAGTAAGTCCTTGCTTCACAAACAAGTACACATCTCTTTGTTCCTTTAAAAGTATATTACAAACTAATTTCATGAGCAGTTCTGCGTATCCTTTTCTCCTGAAGTTTTCCATGGTATATAGGTGAAGGATAAAGCCTATTTCGTTGATAGAAACACAGCAGGCCAACTGTCCGTCTTTGAACAACCCGTATCCACTCTGGGCTTCTACGATCAATTTGTAGTACATGTCGGAACCTTTAAATCTATTCGGCCATTTGGAGTCTACCAGTTCAATGTGGTCTTCTGTGAAATAGCCGAATGTTACACCTTCAGGTAACCTGAAATTTTAACATGTAAAATTGTATACAGAATTATAGTAATGACGGCCTCCGTGGCGCAGTGGTTGACATGCCAACCTGCTCTACAAAGGGCACCAGGTTCTACTTATGTGTTTCTTTTTTCATGGTAACAACGATAGAGATTTAGTATGCAAGGCGACTCCTATGTTTTTCGTTTACTGGCATTACCCTTTAAGATTTACTTCATTATATTATTGGTTATTATAGAAGCATAAGATATGCACATTCTGTAAAAATTCCAAGTGTCTACCTATTACAGTTCAAAAATACGAGCCCTGTGACGGACGGTCTGTCAGACACGGTCCCGTTGGTAGCCTTTGGATATTAAACCCTAAAAAGGATAATGATTATTGGTATTTTAAGATACCTTGGTATATACAAACTGACTTTTGTCAGTGTAGTAGGTACCTAGCAGGCTATCGGAAGGCACGTTAAGCTGTTGACCCCGGCTGTCATTGTTGATGGCAGTCGTTAAGCTATGTCAGATGACTTTAGGCAGCTTAAAAAATCTGACACCAGTGTTGGCCACTTACACGAAAAATAAACAAAAAGGCAGGCTATAATTACCTTATGTCTTCAAACAATGGCGTATCTTTCGGTAATACAAACATCTCGTGCGGTGTCCCTTTCAGCCATATCTTCATGTTGATGTCATCCAAAACCCCGTGAATACAGCGAGTTATATGTATGGGTGGACAAGGTACTACGAGTCTCCGACTCCAATCTAATCTCTTCGTTCGTCTCAGGGATTCTGCGAGTTTGCTCGTGTCATCGCTCGCGCATTGAATGATGGCTTCCTTTACCAGACCCTATGGATACAGAAAGTATTTATTATTGCTTTAGGAAGATTATTTGCAAAGATTAGGTTTATTCTTATTAAATTAAGAAATATTATATGGGATATTTTTTATTTTAATAATAATAAAATCTTTATTCAAATAATTATAAGCTACACCTTTTACAATGTATTATAAAAGTATTTATGGGAAAATAGACTAACGGTGCCTGAGCTAGGATGAAAAACATCCTGTATTTCAGGCTTTACAGGTCTTACTTACTATTAGCTATAAATCAAATAACAATTACACTTGGTATTAAATTATACTTAGAAAATAAATAAATAACATATCATTTTAAAACTATAAGTAATTCCTCTGTTTCTTCATAGGACATATTTAGTAGAGCTTCCTGAAAAATTTTTTTTTTTTTTTAATTAAACCAGGTCAGGATTTTTTCCATATCTTCTGTTAAGGCATATTATTAATAAAGATTACTTTATTCTTATAAAATTAAAAAATAAGATATGGGGCATAAAAACCACGCGGTCAGGATTTTTTCCCATTATTTCATAATAAGTCATCTTATTCAGTATAAGAGTAGCTATATCAGAATAAATAAACTTATAAATATAATATACGGACAAAGCACACAGATTGAAGTAGCCCTTCGAGCAACACGGCCTCCGTACCGGACGGAGGGAGTGGGCAAAGCGACAATTTACTATGACAATTTTTCTGGCGTTTTTTGCGGGGGGAAATGTGCACACAAGTTTAGTTCCGCACACCTACATACAAAACTTAAACTGTCACTTGATAGTAATTATGACATTGTCACAAAAAATGACATAAAAAAGAAAAAATATTTGTGTACAGATGAGTCACACACAACTAACACATAGACATGCATATGCCTAATTTTGCTTGTACCTTGACAGAGGGGAATGCAGCGTATGGCTACTCCCTTCCGTGTTGCTCGAAGAAGTAGCCCCAAAATAAGTTGCGAGACTTGTATTATGGGATACTAACTCAACGATACTATATTTTTATATGAATACACATATAAATAAATGATATAAGCACAGTCTATTACTAATTCTGTGGCACAGTAATGCATAAAAATACCTATTAAATAAAGATAAGGTTTGAGTTTGCATTACATAAGCATTTTTTCATAACTTTAAACGTACACTTAAACCGCAAAGAAAAAATATTACTAACAGTTAATCGGCTGCTGATTAATATATTATTTTCATTTTCTTTTTTGTCGTAAACAAATGCAAATGAAATAAGGTCGTGACTTGAATCATCTCGAAGAATCTACACAGGTTTATTGGAATAAAGATTTTATTAATACTTACTTATTATATTATTGTAGAGCTCATGCTGTGATGGTCTTACTGTTGGTAATAGGTACAATAAAAGAAATAGAATACGTTTGTTTCAAAATTTAATTCAATATTGTTACCTAGTACGGCAAATGTTACTTTGTAAGTAATATATGAGTTACGATCTAATTCAATTAATTAAAGAAGAAATCATTCCGCCCACTCGGACCTCACGTAAACTGACAAGAAAGGAGACGCGTTTTTTTTATTTTTTTAAATAATGATAAGTACTTGTTGCTAGTAAAATTATTAAAATTTAGACTAAAGAATTTTACCTTTGTTTGAATTGCAACCATCCCATTTCTGACGTCACCATAAGGGCAGTACACAGTAAAGTCATGTTTCATCCCTCGTTTCAGCCAGTTTCTTTGAGTTTCTAGCGCCCGGTACCCAGCAATGCTTCTAGGCCAATCCCGTTTAAACTCTTCTTCGAGATCCCCCCATTTTTCGGGAGGAATTAGTACTAGAGGATCTTGATTTTGATAGGAATCCATTTTTACTCCTTCCTCAGAATACAGGTTCTCCCTCTTAATTTATTATCTGTTCAAAAATACGTTATGTAAAATATATTTATATCAAGAAAAACCTTTAGGTGAGGATCGTTAAAAAATGGTTAAAAAATTAATAAACTGAATAAAATCGAAAAATATTTATTTAAAAATTGTCAAGAACGTGAAAAAAAAATTGAAATGAACTAAAAAGAGCATTACTACAAGCATGACACAGTATTTACGAGGAAAAATACTTTGATTAGTAGGCATTCTATGAAATAGTATATATCACATGTACCCACAGCACATACCTATATGTATTCTCTTTCATTCTCGCTCTGACAGCCCCCTCCCCCCTATCCTCTTTTAATCGAATCTCTTTGTTCTTATTCAATGGTTTATAGTGAAAATGATTGTCTAGACAGTCTGAATGAAGAATGTTGTAAATACGAAAAAACTATTTTAGTAAGCTAAATATACTTACAGTTAGTAGCACACGATTCCGTTTGAGCTACTCTGAGAGAAAATCTAATAATGAATCGAAAGAAAATGTCAATGAATATAAACTTTACATTAAAGATGCAGCATACAGTGTATGCAGTTCTGTCAATGTCACAACAAGTACTACCAAGCCGGTTAATGGCCGATTGAGTCAGGGAATTATCCAAGAACGTACGACACTGATACAGGTTGTCTGTCTCGCTCACACAAGCGGCTCGGCTACAGTAGCATCTATTTCTTTTAAGTCTAAGAATTAGGAATGCTGTTATCACTATGATTGTCTCGAGCATAACATTTTTATTTGTTCTACTCTCTATTTGTTACAACAAAATTAGCTCTAGCAAACAACTTAATGAGGTGCAAAAGCTATTAAGTTAATGAGTTAACAATTGTTGTAAAATCAAATATATATTCAGCAATGAACCCAAAAATATGATATCTGTGTTAAGGAAATTATGATCATATCTGTAGAGTCATAAGCGAACACAAGATATCTTAAGTCCTAAATAAATATCATACACATTATAACTGACATTATTTTGAAATTAGTATAGTAGTAATAGCCACGCTTCGTGAATTCATATTACTCGAAAATTTTACCAGAAAGAGGAATTGATTTGACGTGGATTCTTGATGTGTAAGTAAATCAAAACAAAAATTTAAAACAGCTTTAATAATTAGTTGTAGCACCGGGTGGTTCCCGGCAGATAAGAATAGGACCAATCTAAGTCTTCCCGTGGATCTCGTAGAAGGCGACTTAGGGAACATAAGCTAAACAAAGCTTATAAACAACAAAGAGATCTCTCCAACCCATCTGGCCATCGCGGAGAGTCAAAGGAGTAGGCAAACTCCTTTCACTGCTCGCTCTGGCTCTTGCAGTACAGAGAGGGTCGTGCTCTTACAGTGGAGACTAAAAAGACCTAGTTATCAATGATGATTATTAGTTCGAATAAGGAATACTCTCGTGTAGTAGGCTAGGTTCACTATCCGAACGCATTACTTTTTTTTGGTATAAAAGTTGTTTCGTATAAAGGTATGTTACGCATAAAAGTTTTATGGAAAATTTATGCGTAACATACCTTTATGCGAAATATTTTTATGCGAACAACTTTTATACCAAAAAAAGTTATGCGTTCGGAAGTGAACCAGTAGGCTACAGTTGAAGGACTAACGATAGCAACTGGTTCTGGTGATTCATTCGTGATATTGCGTTCAATGATCTTTGATGTATAGGTAATTGCACATGCAGATAAAATTGATAGGTCTGTTTTTACCGGACCTACTCAGACAGAGGGTAATGTTTTTCGCACGTATATTTGACTCAGCCCCCGAGTTGTTCCTGGTCATCAGACCCTGTGTTCCCATTCCTATAAAGGGAAGTTCTGGTGGCCGAGAGATTAACTTTTTAACGTGTTTTAAATCGGATGCAAAACTTTTTATGTATGTATCTTTTTATATTTAATGTACTAGACAACTTACAATCACATGAATACATAAATAATAATTATATGAATAAGGAGATAATAATTACAGTATTGTTTCGTTATTTTTTAATGTCAGATACTTCTTAATACTTTAATACTTTAGACTATTTGAAGAAAAAAAAACTTAGGATTACATAAAACTTAGAAATAGCGGAGTGTCCTAGCACAAGCACGTTTTCGCTTAAAAGGAGGCTCCAATAATCATTCATCATTGCAATTAACTAGTTTTCGTAATAACCATTTTTTAAAATTCTATTTGAATACTCTAAAAAGATGGTATCCAAGTACGACAACAGAAGGCCATATGCTTACAAGCCATCAATTACGCGTAGGGTATTCCATTGCCAGATGATCAAACACACAATGTCAGACAAATGTCCATTTAGACTATAGTAGGATACTGTTATAAGATAGAAGATAATTTTAGCAGCTCGCCATCACATTAAGTCATCGTGAAAATTGTATGTTAAATGAGAACTTGTCATTATACCATTTTAAAGCGTATACACGGCCATACCTAATATAGAAGGAAGAGTCAATAAATTGTTTAATCATTGTGTTTATTGTAAGAAATAATAAATATAATATTTGAAAATATTTTTGAAATTACTTAACAAATTATAAAATAACAATTAATATCTTTAATATTATAAATAGGTTCTATTCGTTATGCCTTTTTAACCAGTACCACGCAAAATCATACTTGTTATAATTAGTAAACCCAACTTTTTTGTACAAATTCCGAGCACTCACATTAGATGCTACACAGAATGCAAACACATCCTTCTTTTCTTTTAGCAGAATATTACAAACTATTTTCAAAAGTTTTTCACAGTATCCACGTTTCCTGTGTCCTTCTGAAGTAAAGACATGAGTTAGAATCCCGAATTCATTGTTGAGCATCCAAGATATTAATTCTCCATCCAAGAATAGCCCATAACCTGATTTGGTCTGGATCAGTAGCTCGAAGTACCAAGAAGAACCGGGATATCGATGAGGCCACTGAGAGTCTACTATCTCGACGTGATCTTTTGTTAAGTAGCCGAATGTAACTCCTGGTGGTAAGCTGAAATCATAAAGAAGAACATGATAGGTACCTTTTAAAAAAATGTTTATATTTTATTAACGCATTTTTTTGGGAAATAAGCTTCTTTGTTGGAAGGAGACGATAAAAGTAGAATGTGTTAATGTTTTTGCTTGTACAATCTAAAAAAAAGATGCCCAAACCATCCTAGAAATATTATATCAGATATGATTTCTATCATATATACGTACTGGTATGACTAGCTAATTTTAAAATAAAAAAAAATAACTAAAAGAGTGGCGTAAAAATATCTCGAGCTCCCCCGTGCTACGGAGGTATGTTATAGCCGTTGGTCCCGGCTGTCATTGTTGATGATGCCTTTAGGCAGCTTGACACCTGTGTTGGCCACTTACACGCACGAAAAACAAACAACAAACTGAAGGAGTAGCAATCATCCTCATATCTTCACATCTATAAAAACCTTCACATTAATATTCAATACCATAGTAAGATAATAACAAATTGAAACTTCACCTTTACCTAACGTCTTCAAATAGAGAAGTACTTTTGTCCATGTAGAAGCTTTCCGAAGGTATGCTATGTGATACTTCCAGATGTAGGTGTGCCAAAATACCCTGGACACATTCAAATATATGTTTTTGGGTGAACGGCAATGTTATCGGCTTATTCCAGTCCACCACTTTGGTAGTTCTGAGGGCTTCTGCCAATTTCTCTGTGTCGTCTCTTGGACATTGAATCACGATTTCGTAGGATGTGCTCTGCAACATATTGAATGGGTTTTTTCTTACTAATGAAGTTTTTTGGACTTTAATTGTGAAATGCAATAAATAAATAAATGATAAATGTATAGGAGTAAGTTATTCAGATTAAACTAGCCCCACAGTAAGTTGGAACTTGTGTCGCAGGATTCTAATTAAACGATATTATTTTATAATTATAATGGATACTTATTTCGATAAACATCCAAGACCCAGGTCAAACTATAAAATATCGTTTTCCGTCATGACCTGGCTGGGGATCGAACCTGTCACATGATGGATGCTTCCTAACGCCATCTGACCACTTTTTTATAAAAGTCTTATCAAGCTTTTTTCTGATCAATTTCAGCATACCTCAAAAAAGGGTAGTGTAAGATTAGTAGAAAAATCATGAGTGTTAAAACCGATAAGGTACGAATAACTGTCGATATTTTAATATTAGGTACCTTCTAAGAAAAGAAAACTAAGGATTTAATTACTAAATAGAGTGTAATTTTACTTTTAGAAAATGATTATCAATAGTTTAATTCTAGTAAGAAGTAACACTACCATTAAATAAATGGGGTTTCTAATTCCCCTCATATCATCAATCGTTACTACTTCACTATTATTCCTGATAATTCAAAATTTTGAAATTATATTCTACTAGCTGTTACCCGCGGCTTCACCCGCGTGATATATAGCCTATGTCCTTCTCAATACCCTAATCTATGTGTATGCAAAATTTCATGATGATCGGTTCAGTAGATTCGGCGTGAAAGCGTAACAAACAAACAAACTCACTTTCGCATATATAATATTAGTTGGGATTGGGATTAATCTCATATTCATACATTATTCTCAAAGTTTTAGGACTGACATAATACATTTAGAATAGCTTCTAGGCTTTTCTTACCTTTTCATTAATACCAACAATTCCATTCCACGCATCACCATATGGCACGTACACTTTAAACCCATAATCCAACCCTTGCGCCAACCACTCTCTTTGATGCTCCAGAACAGTGTAACCAGGTATACTCCTGGGCCAGTCAGCTTTGAAGGCCTCTTGAAGCTCTCCCCATTTTTTTAGGGGCCAAAAATGTAAGGGATCTGTACACATCCTTCTCTTGTGTTATTCTTGCTTTCTTCTTTTAAATTATAGCTTCCACGAGATTTTAGGGATCTTGCCAATGTCCAGTTTAATGTGATACTAAGTATCGGTGTTATATAGTTTTTAGTAAATGGCATCAAAGATGGCGTATGTTCTTTGGTAGCCTTGGGAGCTTCTGATGACAAATTAATACGTGTCCGTATAACAGTCTACTTAAACTAATTGTTCATGAGCACGAGCATTTATTACACCAAACTACACCAATTTCATATTATGAAGTCCACTAAAATCAATATGCAAAATCAACTGTACCCCTTGACTTCCCACCAAAAACCCCTCTTGTGGCCAATTCTGTTATCCAATTTTTGGAGTTGTCTAAAGAACCAGCATTGCCTACCTTCAGTGCAGTCGTGTAGTGAACTGTAAAGCAAGTGTGCAGTAATGATGATGCCAAGAGATAAAGGCAGGACTGTCAAACCTTTGGTGAAACGACTTTTAATAGCTTGTATTTGTTTATCATTCCAGTTGTAAGTCTTATCTTATAATTGCCATTATAATAAGATAAGAGTGTTGTAACCATGTAGTAAATATTACTCGTACTGTCTTATCAATAAAGTAAATTTTGAAGAACGTCACTGGTATAGAGTTAGGAATGCTTGGATTTGTAATAGTCCTTGTTATCTGTTCTTTAGACGGCAATTATATTTCCGAGATTATTGAAAAAATAATAATAAGGAGTGGGATTGTCAGTATATACGCTAATAACTGAAATAATAAGTTCTTGGTAGCTTGCTGAAGAAACTCGCATTGCCAATTAGACACTTCACAAAAAATTGTGACAACACCCTTTATAAAAAGAAGATAAATTGTTAAGTAGATACATAGGTACTTACGGGATAAAATTTGATATAAAATTCAAAAACTTCTGACTAAAACAACAAAGTTAAAGTGTTAACTAATTGGAACGAAGGCCAAATCGAAGTATCAAAGGATCGGCAAATTTTTATATATTACTAATGAAACTATGATGGTCTTCCAAACAGACCCAAACTAGTTGGCGGATCCGAAGTAATAAAACGTGAGTAAAGCCGTGTTTTCATAATGTATATAACTCCGCTACAGCATAGAAATACCATCAAAGTTTTATAATAGGCTTAGATCTAAGCCCTGCAGAGTTATCTGGGCGAGAATAGGCGTTCGTGCCTACTATTTCAACCGAAAATAAATGTATTGACAGCAATGTTTTAATCAAATGTCTTCGATAATAGTAGTTGTATGTAAGTAGTATTTTTTTCCTCAGTGATAGAATCTCAGGTTGGTTAAGTGTGGAACTTTCATTACTATTTAAAATGTATAAAAAATTGTCATCGCAAAATGTGATATCATTATTGATTATCATTATTACAAATAGAACATATCAGAAGCTAGAGTTAAATACTTAAAATACACTTAATTTTATTACCAATCGTTGATATTATAAAAATATTTTGATATCAACGATTGGTCACCCCTGAATCAGTTATAATTAAATCTGCACTGGTCCTACTCATATACTCCTGACCTGTATCTGGCTGCCTAGTTGTAATTGCAATGCAGACTGCAGATATCAAAAGGCATTGAAATAAAATTATTCTGGAAATTTTGATGTTGTGGTTGAGGGCTTACAATCATCATCATCATCATCATCATCATCGGCAGGTCTTCCTAGTCTCCACTGCAGGAGCTCGACCCTCTCTGTACTACCAGAGCCATATACTAGCCTCAGTAGTCATAGGATTTGGCCTACACTCTCCACGCTGGCCAGACGGTTTGGAGAGGTCTCTTTGATGTTAATAAGCTTTGTTTAGCAAAATCAAAATCAAAATCAAAATCAAAACGTTTATTCAGAAAATAGGCCTTTGCAGGCACTTTTTCACGTCATATCATATTTAAAATTATCTTATTAGATAATATGTATTTATTAATTGTTCAAAAGCTACAGACTACTAGCGTTTCGGAACCGACCACTGCAGAGAAGAAACGCCGAAAGAAACTCTTATCAACAGTTTTGGTCGCCTACTCGCCTGAAGGGCTTTATATGATTACGAATATTTATTCCTTATTGTCTTTTTCTTTCTTTTCTTTTTTCTTTCTTTTTTCTGTTTTCATGTTACAATTCCAATATACATAGATTTATTATTTTTGGAACATGTTTATGTTAACGATCGAGTGTGTAAAGATAATAAACAACATATGATACTTAAAGTAGTCTCAAAGAGGCCGAGCAGACCAGTCCCCCCTGACAGCACCCGTTCACGAGTTGACGTGTGGATCAGCCATCGCTGAACTCAACCATATTAGAGGGAACTCAACGACCCGACACACAACGCCGCCACCAGATTGAACATTTTTAGTGAGCATGACTAACTCTAACTCTTAAGACATTGTCAAACAAGGTTAAATAAGGTTATGGTCTATACTTGTTGCTCGCTCGCTAACATTTACATGTTTTACAATCAATTAGTAGTTGATTCTATATAATTTAACATTGGGTATGTTAAAAAAACCAATCACAATATAGCAAAAACAATAGATAAATAACGTTTTTGAGGTCTCCTGTATCTCACACGAGGTCAAGGCTCCATGCATTTTTATCCGCTAAATAATGATTAACGTTATAATAGGCTCTTTTTAATAATATACTTTTAGTCACTTCTTTAAATTTTGGATAGGGCAAAGATGTAAAATCTTCTGGTAGTTTATTGTAAAATTGAATACCAAGCCCTAAGAATGAATTACTAGTTTTCTGTAGTCTACAAGCTCTTGTCACAAGTTTATTCTTATTTCTTGTGTTGTAATTATGAATGTCACTATTTTTACTATATTTTTGAAAGTTTTTATGTACATGCAGTATGTTAGCGAAAATATATTGAGACGCAACAGTTAAAATTCCAATTTCTTTGAATAACTCTCTCAGCGAGTCCCTAGCCCCAAGTTTATAGATAGATCGAATAGCACGCTTTTGCAGAACGAATATGGTGTTGATGTCTGCTCCCTTTCCCCAAAGTAGTAACCCGTAAGACATTATGCTGTGGAAGTAGCTGAAATAAACAAGGCGTGCTGTCTCGACATCTGTTAGTTGTCTTATTCTCCAAACAGCGTACGCTGCGGAGCTAAGCTTACCAGCAAGAGTTGTTATATGGGGGCCCCATTGTAGCTTCGAGTCGATAGTTATTCCTAGAAATTTTGTTGAGTCAACTAATTCTACTGTTTCATTATTAACAACTATGTTAGCTGGCACATGCTTAACGTTGGGGGTGCAAAATTTAACACATTTCGTTTTTTTAGAATTAAGCAACAGATTATTAGCAGTAAACCAATCTAATACCTGAGTAAGAGTGTTATTTACATCGTCAAAATTTGTCTTCTGTCTATCAACTTGAAAAACAAGTGATGTATCATCAGCAAATAACACTGCTTTACAGACACTGGCGTAGAATGGCAAATCATTAATATAGATAAGGAATAACAAGGGTCCAAGGATTGATCCTTGAGGTTGTGTTTCCTTAGTCGCCTTTTACGACATCCACGGAATGACTTGGAGTGGTTCTATTCTACTCTGCCGGGAAACACACGGCGCGGGCTTACAATGATAATGTGCTTTTCTACAATGTACTTTTTCGTCTTAATGTACTTTTTTTATTTAATCTTCAATTTCTTTAATCTAGTTGTAATGTATGTGGGTTAGTTAATAATAAATGGTGGTAGGTAATCCTAAGATCTCGTTTGACTGATGTCAATGTAATGCGAACAGTCCGGAATAAACGCTTGTCAGTACGCCCGAATTTCCTTTATCTCCGCAACACCTATCCTGCAGGACTTTTTCGGCCACTACACTTCACTAGTATTATTACTAAAAGTGTCCTAACTCATTTTCCTATCAGTATATCTTAGTTTCATCAAAATCTACTTAGTCTGCTGATGTCTTTCATCGTGATTGAGTAACAAACACAGACTCATAATCATGTCAGTTGCTTGATCCTCTCCTCTCACACAAGTCCGTAATAGTATCTTCTTCGTAGTTTGTGCACAAGTCTGTGTTGCTCCCATTCAGATTAATCATGACATCCTATAAACTAATTCAACGAGGATTTTTCTTTCGATCTCAACCTCTTCCAATAATACCAACGATAACACTAAAATGCACAAAACCGCTAGAGTTCTGGTGCGAAAAAAAGACAAATAGATTGGACTCAAACTAGGGAAACTTCGGAGCAAAAGTTAATAATCAGGCCAGAAATCTTGTGAGGTGACACCTCATTATCCTATAGAAGTGCTGGCTTTTATAAGCTAAAGCTACACTTGATGTCATGACTTTTAAAAATTATATGTTCAGGCGTAATCACGTTAGTCTCGTGTCATATAAAATGATAAAAAAAATGTTTGGTGAACAAATAGATATATATCAAGAATAATAATAAAATGATCTTTATTTCAATATGTGTAATAATAACATATCCTTTGCCTGTCTGATATATAAAAACTTAGTTACATATTTCAAGTTAGAAAGTCTCTCGCTATCTTTTGCGGGTAACGAATAATCCGAAACATTCTACCAAATTCTAAATCTTCAAATCTTTATACTTTCGAGTCGTTTCTCACCGCTGTCTTTTTAATCCTCATTTACAAATTTATTCCAATTTTCGAACGGGTTAAAAATCAATGACTTGGCAGAAGGAACAAGACGGAGCCTCTGATACTGTTTCTTCAGTAATCTTCGTTGATAGAAACACCCACGATGTCAGCCCAATATTCTGAAAGCCTAACCTCACAAACAATTTCTGTGAGCTAAAGTTGTCAGGTAACGTGTATGTCAGGATATTTTGACCTTTCGCAAGAAGGTCGTTAACAGCTGTTTTCGTTATGAATGCTCCGTAACCTTGTCTTCTACATCCTTCCAAAGTGTATAGATGGCTTAAGGCTCCGGTTTCGTCTACATTGACCCAGGCAAGGGGTATGTCGTAGGAAGAGTATAACACGTAAGTCAGATTGTTATCCATGAGTCTTTTAAAGTATCGCTTTGAGGTGCAACTTTGAAAGGTCCATGTTTTATCGACTATGTCAAGATCCTGGGTTTTAAGGACGCTGACGTATGTTTGAATTGGAGGTCTGAAATGAAACAAAGCTAGTTTACAATTTTGTTTAATGCTTCAAGAGAAAAAGAAGTGCGTTTTGTAAGATGATTAAAAGCCATAAAATGAGTAACAATGCTTATCAATGGTCTATCTTACTGAAAGAGATCACATCGTCTAATCCTTATATTTTAGCTGAAAATAAGAAGGGTTTAGTACTCCCACCAAGCATGGATCTATGTAGTAAAGGCTATTAATGAATTTTACGGGGGCCAAGTTTAGTGCTGTCTCCATTTGAAAGAATATGGGGGAGATCATTATTTTTTTTTCTCCAAGGCCCTAGAGTTTCCGGTAAAAATCATTTCATATAAAATCAAAAAATAAAATAAAAATGACATTTATTGCTATACTTTAATATTACAAGGTAGGTACATGCCTTGTCATTACCGCTTTTCTTCTAAGTCAACCTTTAAACAATAATCATATATAGCTATGGAGATGGCTATTCTCGTTGTATCTCTACTAAATCAGAAATGAGGAAATCTGTAGAAGAACAAAGGCACCGACAAAGACAGAGGATAAGGTCCTAAGTGGTAGTAGGAGGGCACATAGCGGATGGGACAAAGAGATTCTAGAAAAGCGACCACGTACCAGTAAACGCAGCGTCAGACACCCACTGACCAGGTGGTTAGACGACCTGACCAAGGTTGCAGGGAAGCGCTGGATGCAGGCCGCTTCCAACCGGTTATTTTGAAAATCCTTAGGAGAGCTTATGTCCAGCAATGCGATTCCCAGCAGAGTAAAATAAGACCACTCCAGGTCTTCTCGTCTTCTCGTGGATATTGTAGAAGGCGTACTTACGGAACACAAGCTAAAAAAAGCTTATAAACATCAAAGAACCTTTCCAAGTCGTCTGACCAACGTGGAGAGTGTAGGCCAAATCCTCTGACTGCTCTGGCTAGTCTTTTACTTTATACTCTCTAAACACCGTCATGCATGCTTTAAATGATTAAAAAACTGGCCAATTTTTCAATGCTTGTGTGTGTGACAGCTTTGTGTTATCACATGCATCCTGCCAATGAGGGGTTTTCAAAGTGACATTTAAGAAAAAACAATGATAACTATTTTCATCACTAGATGGCGTGAATGCAAGTCAAGTGTCAAATGAGGCCATAGTTCAAAAATAAAGTCACTATAAAATTTTGTCATCCATGGCACTGACACTTGCCTTTTTATCAACGCCATCTTGCGAACTCAAAGTTCTTTGTTTTTTATTTTCACTCTGAAAACTCATTTATGTCCTCAAAATTCGTCAAATTGGTAGCTGTGTGTGTGCGCGACCCTGAGGCGCGACCGAGTATAGGTTAGACATTAGTTATTTCTACGCTTTTAGGTAATGGGGATGGCAACTGTCACGTTACAGTTTAGTAGGGTTGTTCCGATACAACTGTCAAATGTATGGACTTTTACACTAATCAATATTTTTCTTCATAATCAGACCAAATCTCGTGAAATAAACTATTAAATTATTTATACTAGCTAGTTTCCCACAAATTGCCATATATATTTTATTGTTTCTATCACAAATAATATTATTGTAGGTTATGTTTGCAAAATACTTAAAATCTTTTGATAAGGGAACATATATGCGTTTTATAATTTTTTTTACGAAAGGTTTAATGTTTTGTCACTATTCTTATGCACTAATTAATTGCATCAAAATCTATAAATAAAGATATAAATTATATTTTTGTTAAGGATGAACGTACGCAGCGACATCTATAATTAGCTTTGCGCTACCACCCCTATTGAGTCACCCCTATAATCAAAGTGGCTAGTTTATGGCTCTGGAAGTACAAAGAGGGTCGTGCTCCAGCTGCAGTGGAGACTAAAAAAGACCTGATGATCATTATGATGATGACTAGTTGTGGACTTCTTACAATTCAAATAATGATGATGATGAGACAAATTGTGTCAATAATAACTTACTGAACATCCATAAATGGCGCGCTGTCTTTATTATACAAATACTTTATAACAAAGCCATTGCACTTGACTTCCATCTTGAGACACTCGCCGATCCTGTCGATGATGTTCATGACTTCGGGCATTACTGACGGTATGATGATATCATTTTTCCAATTTACTACTGCGGTGGTGAGAAGCGCCGCTTCTAATCCTAGTAAGTCGTCTAATTTTATGGGGTATATGTATAAGTGGTACGTTTCCTGAAAAAAAAAAACGATTAAAATAAAGTAAAAAAAAACCGGCCAAGTGTAAGTC
Source organism: Rhodophaea formosa (assembly GCA_963082605.1). Taxonomy (NCBI): domain Eukaryota; kingdom Metazoa; phylum Arthropoda; class Insecta; order Lepidoptera; family Pyralidae; genus Rhodophaea; species Rhodophaea formosa. The sequence goes on along the minus strand of OY720220.1, from coordinate 6,069,140 downwards.
AAACTCGCGCAATGAGGGTTCTGTACAATATGCTTCGTGTACACACACATATTGTGCAAAAATGTTTTATTCAATTGACTAGCGCTATCTAGTGGTGTTTTAGTGAACTATTTCCCTAGATGAACTTATTATAGTGAGTTTACCACTTTATTTTCAAGTGATAGAATTCTTATTATTTTTCCTGTAATCTTCAAGGAATGAACTACACATTGTAATTTTTTCAAAATTACGGCCCAATAGTTTCGGAGATCAGGGGGGGGGGGGGGGGGGGGGAATGGTTAATTTTTGCCTTCTTTCGTGAATAAAATCAAAAGTATTGATTTTACCCGAACAAAAAAAAATATTTTTGAGATCCTTATAATGAGCCCTTTCATTTGATATATGACACAGTAAGGTTTGCAAAACTTTATTTTTAAATTTTGTAATTGGGCCCCTAAAATTGACCCTTATTTCAAAAAAATCTTTATTTACTTTGCACATCCGTGTTTGGGTCATAGGAATACACTATCTTACTAAATTTCACCTAATTTGGTTCAGTAGATTCGGAGAAAATCGGCTGTGACAGACGGACGGACGGACAGACAGACGCACGAGTGATCCTATAAATAAATATATACGGACAAATCACACAGATTGAGCTAGCCCCAAAGTAAGTTCTTAAGTAAGACTTGTGTTATGGGATACTAACTCAACGATTCTATATTTTATTACAAATACATAAATAGATAAACATCCAAGACCCAGGTCAATCTGAAAAAGATCATTTTCCATCTTGACCTGACCGGGGATCGAACCCGGGACCATCCGTGCCGCAGGCAGGCGTGTTGACCGCTGCGCCACGGCGCTCGTCAAATCTCTATAAGGGTTCCGATTTTCAATTTTTTACGGAACCCTAAAAACTAAAACCCGACTACGGACAAACATGAACTAAAATGTACAAAACAAGAAAAAACTGCTGTCATGATTTTTCAACTCTATTTTTTCAATATATTTATCAGCAAAATGTATTTATTTCAATTGAACACATAGATTCGATAAAATGTAATGGAAGCCGTGGTCGCATGTTAACTGTTTCTTTACGTTTGTACGTGTGTACGTCTGTACGTCTGTACGTCTGTACGTCTGTACGTCTGTACGTCTGTACGTCTGTACGTCTGTACGTCTGTACGTCTGTACGTCTGTACGTCTGTACGTCTGTACGTCTGTACGTCTGTACGTCTGTACGTCTGTACGTCTGTACGTCTGTACGTCTGTACGTCTGTACGTCTGTACGTCTGTACGTCTGTACGTCTGTACGTCTGTACGTCTGTACGTCTGTACGTCTGTACGTCTGTACGTCTGTACGTCTGTACGTCTGTACGTCTGTACGTCTGTACGTCTGTACGTCTGTACGTCTGTACGTCTGTACGTCTGTACGTCTGTACGTCTGTACGTCTGTACGTCTGTACGTCTGTACGTCTGTACGTCTGTACGTCTGTACGTCTGTACGTCTGTACGTCTGTACGTCTGTACGTCTGTACGTCTGTACGTCTGTACGTCTGTACGTCTGTACGTCTGTACGTCTGTACGTCTGTACGTCTGTACGTCTGTACGTCTGTACGTCTGTACGTCTGTACGTCTGTACGTCTGTACGTCTGTACGTCTGTACGTCTGTACGTCTGTACGTCTGTACGTCTGTACGTCTGTACGTCTGTACGTCTGTACGTCTGTACGTCTGTACGTCTGTACGTCTGTACGTCTGTACGTCTGTACGTCTGTACGTCTGTACGTCTGTACGTCTGTACGTCTGTACGTCTGTACGTCTGTACGTCTGTACGTCTGTACGTCTGTACGTCTGTACGTCTGTACGTCTGTACGTCTGTACGTCTGTACGTCTGTACGTCTGTATGTCTGTACGTCTGTACGTCTGTACGTCTGTACGTCTGTACGTCTGTACGTCTGTACGTCTGTATGTCTGTACGTCTGTACGTCTGTACGTTTGTGCGTTCGAACGTTTGTATGTTTGTAAGCTTATACAACCTCAGTTTGTACGTTTGTACGTGTATTCGTTTGTACGTGTGTTAGTTTGTACGTGAGTATGTTTGTGCGTTTGTTTTTTGTACGTTTGACCGTTTGTAAGTGTATACGTCAAAAAAAGTGAAAAATTATTCCCTCATATATATTTTTTTATGGCATAGGACGGCAAACGAGCAAGTGGGTCACCTGATGGTAAGTGATCATCACTGCCCATGGACTAATGCAACACTTTTATTTTTCCCTCCTCAGAGGAGAGGGTGGGCCTCCGGCTCTCTGACTGACACCCATATTCTAAGACATTACCAAATCACTCACTTAACTCAAGCTTACTGAAGGTTGCCTTATAAGCATCCTCAGGCTCACCCATAGATTTGTATTCTCAGTCGCATACTTTCCCATAGCTCGTGGAACCTCCAGTAAGGATAAGATGAGGAATGACGTCATCGTTTCGTTGCGTTATGTTTGTACGCCTAGTCAATATTTTACTTTTTTATTTCCCTTTGGTTCTGGATGAAAGGTTTTTTACCAAGATATTTGACAGATTAAAACAAAAGTTGCCAAGTATAAAAAATAAGATTTATTTCGGGAATCTAGAAAAGACGTAGTCTGCGCTAAAATTATTTTATAGTTGTGATAAGATAATTTAAATCAGAAACCAATACTTTTTAGTGTAATTCAAAGATACTTATTTTAAAAAACACTGTAGTCTACGTTTACATATACGATGCCACAGAATATTGCATATATTAGGTGGTTATTGTAGTGTATAGTAAAGACAATCACTCGTACTGGCGGGGCGTGTGCAGTGGAGGGGCGCGGGGAGCGACGGCTCGACGCGCACTTCTTGACTGGCGCTAGGCGAGTACGCGTGCGTGTGCTGATATATCTGTGTTTTATTCAATAACCACCGGCGAAACAGTACAGTTATCATCATCAGGCCTTTCTTATCTCCACTGCAGGAGCACGACCCTCTCTGTACTACCAGAGCCATATACTAGCCTGAGTAGTCAGAGGATTTGGCCTACACTCTCCACGCTGGCTAGACGGGTTGGAGAGGTCTCTTTGATGTTAATAAGCTTTGTTAGATGATTATACCTACGTATAACTCTAATTACATTAACTTTCAAAAAAAGACAAATTTTTCTAGTCTATATAGCTGCTTTATTGTTTTGAAGAGGGTTTTTTGTCTTTTCTTAATACGTTACGTCTGAGCAAAAACCTGAGATTACGATTGATTCTAAATACCCAGGTTATATTTAAAACTTAGAAATACTCAGAACCAGGGTCACAAACAAATAAAGGAATACATAATAATAAGAAAGAGCGAAATTCAACAAAAATTGCCTTCCATAGAATGAGTACCAGCTGATCTGTGTCACAATTTAAGCGCTGTGTACATTGTATAAATATTTCTACTTTTATTTAAAGTTGGTAAACAACATTTAGGAAAATTACATTTGGAATATAGCAACACCTTCGCCATGACATTTCACATATTCTTCTTACTCTATTAGTGGTGTCTTTTGGAGTTCAAGGGTCCCTTAAGGTAGCTCGCGACGTACCTTATATTTGACGTTTGCTTCCCAACCTTGAGTAAGGAACAACAATGTTTCAAGGAAGTTTATACCGACTAAGAATGCCAAATTGTTGGAGTACGGTTGAGTCAAGTCGAGGAAATCCCGAAATAATGTCTAAGAATATGGGTGTGAAATTATTTGAAATCAATATGCTTCATACGGATATTATCAATAGTGGTGGAACGGACCTCCGCAGTCCGAAGTTCCGTTTCGGTTTTTCACACACAGATTGATGTAGCCCCAAAGTAAGCTCGAGACTTTATGGGATACTAACTCAACGGTAGAAAGGGAAAAAGGGATTAATAATACCATTATTATACTTACTATGTTGCTGACAGCAATCATTCCTCGATTAATTTCGCCATTGGGACAGTACACCGTGATGTTGAAGGAGCTCTGAATCCCAGGGTTTTTGATGAGCATGTCCAGGAAGCAGTAGCCTTCCACGCCGAAGGGCCAGTTTGCCAGGTACAGGTCGCGAAGTTTTGGCCATTGATATCTTTTTATTTCAAGGAGAGGGTCCATTCCTGAGTAAAAGCATAGATATAATTCTACAGGAATAGATGTCTCATCTGGAGGCATACGCTCTGGTAAATTCAGCTTTAAGAAGCCACCGTTAGATGGCGGTAGGTTCATTACTAGTCAACTAGACTAATTAGAAAGTTTTAAAGCGTAAAAACCGGCCAAGTACGTGTCGGGCCACGTGCTGTGTAGGGTTCCGTAGTTGCGAATGACAACTTAGAGTTCACACTGTTCACACTCGCACATCACAGTTTAACGACCAAAAACGTGTAACAATGAACATGTATAAAATTTTACATTTTCGAGTACACTTTATAAGTTGGTTGCCTATTACTTTTTAGTGTGTACTTATTACTCAGCTCTGATAGTTTTCATTCAACTTCAGTATATATACTACTGCTGTAATTTTTTTCACGTATCCATATATAACCGATTGGTAGATAGAGGAGGGGGACACTTACCTCTAACAAAAATTTCCAAATATTTCGGAAACGGACACCTAAATCGAAAAATAGTGTTGTCAACCTCACAATATTTTTTAAGATTAATATGTATATTAATCTTAAAAAATATTGTATGTTATACAATAAAAAATATTGTATATTGTTGTATACCAAATTGCAGTTTTCTAGTACTTAACGTCTCTGAGTAAAACCGCGGAAGGACAGACAGACAGACAGACATGGCGAAACTATAAGGGTTCCTAGTTTACTACGGAACCCTAAAAAGGATAGTAAGCATTTATTTGGAAGATAAAAATGTAATTCTGATTTAATGCAATACACGAAAATGCCTTTATTAGTTGTAATAGTAAATATATATTAAGTATAGCACGTAGCGCCATCTAGTACAGTTAGGGTACAACTCCCGTTTCTATGGAAATTTGTGGACATGTCAAAGATGATACCACCATGGTAAAAGAAAGCAGTGGACCGTAATGAGAAAGCATGAACCTGTCGGGCTCCAGTGCTATCGCCATTTGTTATAAATAATAGTAAAGAAAACGGAGATATCATTAATAGTACATTATGATACAAGTACGGTAAGCTGGATTTTATAGTCGAGGTGTTTATAGTGCTTATAATAAACCGACGACTATAATAGACAGCTTACCGTACGAGTATCATACGACGTTTTTCAATACATTTGCGATTACCTTAAACTAAAACAAGATCGAAGTTCAGCAAATAAAGAATTAATAAAAGTTAGGAACTAAAGCAGTTTGTAAAAATACTTTTATAATAATCAGGTACATTTACTCAGGTTTATTTTCTCCAAAAAGTACATTGATAACCTTGTCCTTTTCGAATTCTGTTAAAAAATTACATCTCACAAATCAGAAAAAAGTTTTCATGCTGAACTTGAAACTCTTAAATTTGCTCGGATTCTATGAAAATGTTTCAATTTTGCATCTGTGGCATTGCGCTATTGAGCGGTTGTGATTGGTGTAAAGTAAAAAGCACTAATGCTGTAAAATACATCATTACGATACAGATTTCGATGTCATAAGAACCGTATTATTAGCAAATCTATTGAAAAATTTTGTTTTACGGGGCCCTTGCTAACCCTTCAAACTATTAATAAACAACTGCATACAATTTAAAGTAAGAAGTTTAGTTAAGTTTTATTGTAGTTTCTTGGCTAAAAAGCTTTTTAGGTATCCCGTGACCAAAGGCCTGGAAGCTACCTAGCTCCGCGTATAAGCATTGCCATTCAATTTGGCAATGCTGCCAGCGTTTTGGGCACGATGCCCAGGGGCGAGCAGCTAGAAGGACTGTATGATTTTTATTTCTAGGCTTTTAATTTTATTTTTTGTTAGGTGGTTTTATTGTTAGAATAAGTAGTTTAAATACAATTATGATTGTTATTAAAAAAATATTATTTTTACAAAAAAGTAAAACCGACCAACCCTATATACGTAAATGTACAAACTTGAACTTAAAATTAGGTTTTAGTGGGTGTAGTAGTTGAATCAAAATAAAAAAACAACGTCGTCATCAACTTGTCTTGATTCGCGAAAGAATTAAACAGAAATAAAATTAAACCAAACGGCAGACTTGTTTTTTGGTTTTTGTTGATTTTTTCTAAAAGCACTAGATACATTTCGATCAAAACATTATAGGACCACCTTTGAAGTTCAGTCAAAACAGAGGAGTAACGTTCTCATCATCATCGTCTTGATTCGCATAAGATTAAAATACAAATAAGTTTAAACCGAACGGCATACTCTTACATTTTTTTTGGGTTTTGTTTATTTTTTCAAAAAGTGCTAAATACATTGGGACAAAATTTTTAAGGGACCATCTCGGGAGCATTACCTATCGAACAAAAAAAGAATCACTAAAATCGATCCATAACTGTCTGAGTAATCGTGTAACATACATACAAAAAAAACATACAGACGAATCGAGAACCTCATCCTTTTTTAAAGTCGGTTAAAAAGTAAGAATATAAAGCTTTTCTTAGCTTTTTTTGTATAGCAAAACCGGCCTCTATTGGGGTAAACTCTAAGTAAAACTTCATGTTCTCCCTTTAAACTGTGAACAGTATAAAATAGTTAAAAAGGTTGTCTAGAGATTCGTTGAAAAAAAATTAATGATGTCTCCGTTTTCGTTCCAAAGATTTATTTAAAACTAGTTTACCCGCGGTTCCGCCCGTGTGATATATAGCCTATGTATTTTTCAGTACCCTAACCTATCTGTGTGCAAAATTTCATGATGATCGGTTTAGTAGATACAGCGTGAAAGCGTAACAAACAAACAAAGAAACTCACTTTCGCAATTATAATATTAGTCAGGATTAGGATAGAGGCAGCACTTGACGCCAACAAAATTTAATTGCAGTATTCTGGCGTTTCACAGACCACGGAATGTGACTGTCACTCGCGAGGGCACGAGGCTGCATTAATCTGTGCTCTGTGTGGCGTATTTATCTATCTGGAGAGTTTTTATTTGATTTGTAACACGGCGATTGTCAAGTTGGGTCATATAGACCCGTGTATTTTTATTTTTAAAACGCAGTAATTTTTAAGAATAATCGTGTGACGTTACCGTGCTTCTCAGTAACTGGAGTTAAGGGCCCACATTAGGCACACTAGCGACGCCAACCATTTTATTCCTAATACTCTACAAATAGAAAGATATTCAAGAATCAAAAATCAAAAATGTTTATTTCGGTAAGTAGCACAGTTAGTTAATAACCTGAAGTATTTTTGGAATCATGTTTAATATTATCAGAATCAGTGAGAATTATAAGAATCAGATTACCGCCAAAAACGGCTGTTTTTGGAGGTAATCACTATTTCTCTTAATGACTGATTCTCATAATATTAAAACATGGTTCCAAAAATACTTTAGGTTATTTACTAAGGCTTATATGATTTACATTCTTGAATTTCTTTCTATTTGTAAAGTATTAAGAATAAAATGATTGGCGTCGCAGGTGTGCCTAGCGTTAGTTCTTTGTATCAATTTAGTTGGTGTGCACTTGCACTGGAAGTTAGACGTTATTAAACGCCAAAAAGGTACATAAGTCCCAATCATACATTTGGTGTAATGTGACTACTTCGTGCCAAATATTTTTATTGAATTATTTGGTAAGGACGTGTTCTTTGTATAAAACGACATTACTTTTATTTTCTGTTTGTTGTTATTTATGACATGATACCTTTTAAGGTTTTATTTCTTCAAAACGGACCGAGAAGAACGCGTAAGGCATCTGACCTGAGTACATAATTCCTTAACTTACTACAGCGTACGTGCAGAAAATATAATTTTGAACATAATTTCTCAAAGATCTCAGATAAGACTTTTCAAATTGTTAAAATATATGTTAAAAAGTTACGGTTTTGTTATTTCTATAATATAATATCTAAATATATATAACTCAAAGGTGACTGACTGATTGACATAGTGATCTATCAACGCACAGCCCAAACCACTGGACGGATCGGGCTGAAATTTGGCATGCAGGTAGATGTTATGACGTAGACATCCGCTAAGAAAGGATTTTGATCAATTCTACTTCTTAACGTGAGCGAAGCCGCGGGCAAAAGCTAGTTAATTCATAAAATTTAAAAAGTTATGTTTTTATCGTAGTTAATTGTATCCTTCTTAAATTCATAAACATTTCCTCATGTGACTCGTTTTCTATTGTTTTAGCCTGATCATCATCATCATCATCATTATTACATTTCATTAAAATAGTAGAAACCACATACGTTTCTAAGTTTGGGTCATTTAGACCCACCATACAGTAGTTATACTATTTTTCTTCCTTTCTGCCGCTGGGTTAAGAATTCCGACACATGTAGAACATATGGAATATATTCAAATACAATTTTCCCAATAAGAGTCAAGTTGCATAGCGATACCAAAGACAATATAATACTAACGTAATAGACTGCCCACCTCATACAAAAATATTGGACCAAATTAAGGTTGCGAAAAGCAGGCGAATGTATGGCGCAGGAGAGTTGCTTGGTAGTCGATACTAATAGATGGCGGTTTTCTGCGTTAGCCTTTAACTTACTAAAACTACGGCGTCATTTTAAAATATTATGCCTAAAATATTGTTTTGATTTTTAATAAGATATATTTTGTGAATCATGTTTTTATATTCTCATAATACGGTAGATACAATGTTGTGTAGTTTCAAGTGGCGCCATCTATGCGAGTCTCTGAGAACAAATCGTTCGATTAAGGCGTTGAGACCACATGGCGATACGAAAGCTCTTTGAAAAACGAAATAAGTATAATATAATCAAATTATGAAAATGATTTTTCTCCTTGTATTTAAATAACACTTAATTTACATTAATATTAGTCTGGAACTACTTAAATATACTTCTTCCAGAAGAATTTTGGTTGGATCAATTTACACCACTGATTCAAATTGTTTATAGCGACATCTGTTCAAGGCTGGGAGAACTTTTTCCTATTATTATGCTGTCTACAGTTATATTAATCTTATATTTCTCTCCTTTAACTCTAGACAGCGCCACTGAACGAAAAGCAATTTGTATTGTATCATCATCATCATCATATAATCTTTAAATTATTAAAAAATCTAAATAAAATTAACGGTTCTTTTCTTCTTTTTTCATATTCTCTGTTTTATCTTGTACCTTACCTTTCATTTGTGTCGGTCTTTTATATAATATCAATAGTTCCTTGTTCAACAGGTAAAATATTAAGTAGTACAAACATATACATATAAATAGATAAACCGTTAATTTTTTCTTCAAATTTACAAAATTACCTTTTATTTTGGATTTAGAAGTGCTGGCACACTCACGACACGACATAGCTAAGTATAGGGCAAATATTTTGTTTCGACGGAGCACTTTACCGGTAAAGTGATATGGGAGATATGTATGCTTTATCTAAAAACACGCTGACGAGATAAATTGGAGATATGTATAGCCATTGTTGCTGATATATTTACATTGGAATTTTATTACTGCTTGTCACTTTGTCAGACATATTTGTTATTTACACAAACTACGAAGAAGATACTAGGTTATCTAGGAGTGTAGTTTGTAGTGGCAGCGGAAGGCAGTCAATTGGCCAGATAAATGCAGACATGACTTAAAAATATGAAATTCTGTGCATTGCACAGACATGACAAAATTTTTTTGCTCTTTCTAATATCTGTGGTGCATTGTAGTGATTATTCTCTTATTGCACATTTATATATATATATAAATGTGCAATACACCAAAGAGAATAAAATCACTACGGAGATATATTTCCTTTAGGCAAGATTTTTTTCTACTATTAAGACTGTGATATAGTAGGAATGCTCAGAATTTGAGGGCGATGTTGTTTTCTTTGTTGTGAAGTAGAATTACTTTAGGATTAACTATTTACGCCATATTTTTAAACAAAATCACAAGAAAACTATAACATAACTAGTTGTTACCCGCGGCTTACATAGCCTATGTCCTTCTTGGTACCCTAACCTATGTGTATGCAAAATTTCATGATGATCGGTTCAGTAGATACGGCGGGAAAGCGTAACAAACAAACAAACAAATAAACAAACAAACTCACTTTCGCATTTATAATATTAGTTAGGAAGTTAGGATTAGGATTTAGGAGACATAAAATGCCTTTAACACAGCGGCACTTGGTAATATCGCGTGTCGCTATAGCCCTTGAACGTGTCAGCTTGTAGAGAGAAAAGCTACTGCCCCTGATGGATGGCTGGTATACACTTTGATTAGTGCAATTGCGAAGTACACACGTTTGGTTCTAAACGTTTAGTAGGTAATGTATGAACTACGCACTTGTACAATACAAGCCATAAGACGATAAGTCTTGTCTGGCCCTGGCAACGGCCCTAAGTTAACGCTTGCCACTTTTGAAGAGATCTGGACTATTTCGTTTCCCTGTCACATTTGCTACCTTCAACATGCCAAGCACTTCTTCTGCCACAATACGTGACAGCCGCTTAAATTTTATACAACAACCCCAACACAGCTTATCTTATCTTATCTTCATTGGGGCCGATTGTAAATTGGAAGCATGTCCAGCCCTACTTACTCATACGGTGATTCCCGAAGAAGGACTGCATAAGCTTCAGGATATCACCTAGAGCGTAGTGCCTATAGTCCTAGATCAAGATACGCCGATCCGAAAAGGTCCAAACGCTTACCAGCCAAAGAGTGGCAGTAGCACAAGATGCGTCTCAATCTCCTCTGATTCCTCACATGCCCTACATAGAGCTTTCGACAATTTTCAATTTGAAGATATGACTGTTATTTTCGAAGTAATACATAATAATGTAAGTAGTTTGTTTTGTTTTTCGTATGTGTAAGTGGCCAACACTGGTGTCAGATTTTTCAAGCTGCCTTAAGGCATCTGACATAGCTTAACGACTGCCATCAATGATGACAGCCGGGACCAACGGCTTAACGTGCCTTCCGAAGCACGGAGGAGCTCGAGATATTTTTATGCCACTTGCGGTCACCCATCCAAGTAGGGACTGCACCAGGGGTTGCTTAACATACGTAAGCGCTCACAGAGCTCACACCCACTAGACTATCGGGCTCCTCATGTAAGTAGTTAGATGAGTAAGATACAAAAAGATCTTTAGTGAGTGAGCTAATGAGTGAATAAAATATTTTTTTTTGGCAGGGTGGTCATATTTTTATTCAAACGAAAGTTTGTTTCGAGCTTTGGGACTAATATTGTAAAAAGGAAAGATTAGTGTGTATGTGCGGATATACTGTTTCATAAATTCTTATCATCCTCAACTTTTCAGTTACAATCCTCACCTAACAATCATTTGAAACCCGGGGTCCAGGGACTGGGAGTTTTCCCGGGGTCCGGATATACTTTGTGATAAAACAGAATACCACGTCTGCCGCGAAACAGTTAGTTCCTAGGTATATTAACACACTTAGCTTTAGACTGTGGCTCTGTCTACCCCGCGAGGGATAAACATACGTAATTAGAATACTCATCTTGCTCTCATGTAAAGAACTTCGCTAATTAACAAAGTAGCTAATGTCAAGAAAGTGGTTCTCATCTTAATTACAATTAGAAGCTCCAGGAAAATGGTAATATTCCCAAAATAACACGCTTGAGTATGCGAAAATGTTTGGGAGCTAATTTCTAAACTCAACAAGAAATTAGGTAGGAACACTAAATATATAGATGATTCAAAAATTTGCGGCAATATTTTAAACACGGAGTCAGAATCCCTAATCCACACAAAAAAGAGTTTAGAATTGTTACCAACTTATACCTCGTATTTTATGGGAGAATGCTTTGTAAGTCCGTAAGATGAAGTTTGGTGAGTTAATACCACAGAGATAAGAAGCAAAAATTTTTTTTTCAGGTCTGTGCTTAATGCCACGCCAAGTTGAAAAATAAAACTGTAAAAAGTGAGAAAGAAAAGCAATGAAAAAAAAACTACAAATAATAAAATCATCATCATCATCTCAGCCACAAGAAGTCCACTGCTGGACATAGGCCTCCCCTAAGGATTTCCAATATGACCGGTTAGAAGCGGCCTGCATCCAGCGCCTTCCTGCGACCTTTATCAGGTCGTCCGACCACCTGGTCGGTGGGTGTCCAACGCTGCGCTTGCCGGTACGTGGTCGCCATTCGAGAACCTACTGCCCCATCGGCCATCGGTTCTTCGCGCTATGTGCCCCGCCCACTGCCACTTCAAAGAACGAGGAGATCCGTAAAAGAACAAAGGTCAACGACATAGCTCAGCGGATTAGCTCTTTGAATAATAAAATATAATAGGTAATTTATATAAACTTGTATTACACAATTTTATTCATTTTACAAGGCTACTGATTCCAAAGAATAGTGCAAATTTAAAGTCAGTGGCAAAAACTGGTAGTGTAATATATACATCCTAAATAAATAAATAATAAATAAATAAATATATAGGGACATATCACACAAATTGAGCTAGCCCCACAGTAAGTTGTGAACTTGTGTCGCAGGATACTAACTCAACGATACTATATTTTATAACATATACTTATATAGATAAACATCCAAGACCCAGGTCATTATGAAAAAGATAGTTTTCCATCATGACCTGACTGGGGATCGAACCCGGGACCCCCGTGTCGCAGGCTGGCGTGTTGACCGCTGCGCCACGGAGCTCGTCAAAATCACTATTTACTGGACCGATCATCATGAAATTTTGCATACACATAGGTAAGGGTACTGAGAAGGACACAGGCTATTATTCACGCGGGCGAAGCCGCGGGTAACAGCTAGTTTATGATAATTACGTCTTTACCCTAATGGGGACGACAGAGCTCAGACTTTAACACCCAGAGGCTACGTTAATATTGTGTTGGTGGTAGATTCGTGATATGCCATGCCATCCAAACAATAACAAACTAGAGCAAAGTTACATTAAATCCCCCATTAGTATTCAGCAGGGCTGCGCCCTCTCTGTAAATGTGTAATGGATCATTTAAATGCAAGCCCGAGCTATAACGGACACACTCAAGTTATTCAATTTGTATGGACAGATAGTGGGGCTCAAGTAAAGGGCATTAAGTTATATACAAAGTTTTATTTTGAAAGGGTACTTATGTTATAAACGTGACGTAAAAGAACTAAAGTTGCCGATATAGCTCAGAGGATTAGCTCCTTAAAGTGGCAGTGGGCGGGGCACATAACGCGTAGAACCGATGGCCGATGGCGGAGAAAGGTCCTTGAATGGTGACCACGTACCGGCAAGCTCAGCGTCGGACACCCATCGGCCAGGTGGTCGGATGACCTGACCAAGGTTGCAGGGAAACGCTGGATGCAGACCGCTTCCATCTGGTCATTTTGGAAATCCTTAGGAGAGGCCTATGTCCAGCAGTGGACTTTCTGGGGCTGAAATGATGATGATGATGACAAAAGTGCTTGTCAAGGCAAATTAAATGAGTCCAAACTCGACGAGCGTATCCTATTTCGTTAAGGAGTTTTCACCTTCCGACTCCATCATCAAACCAGCTACATGATACCATCATATTCATTAAATAAATAAATTATAAAAAATATATACGGACAAATGACACAGATTGAGCTAGCCCCAAAGACTAAGTAAGACTTGTGTTATGGGATACTAACTCAACCGATACTATATTTTATAACAAATACATATATAGATAAACATCCAAGACCCAGGTCAATCTGAAAAAGATAATTTGTCATCTTGACCTGACCGGGGATCGAACCCGGGACCAGCCATGTCGCAGGCCGGCGTGTTGACCACTGCGCCACCGAAGATACGGGTGTGAGTTTTTTTAACGAGTCCATACACGACGGATATCTTGTTTAGTTCAGTCAGTTTCTATGGCCACCTTCCGGCACCATCTTCAGGCTCTTTTGAACTCTTTCTCTCAGAACTTGCCAAGACGAGAATATTATTAATGCCGTGTGATGTTCGGCAGAGTAGAATAGGACTAGTCCTAGTCTTCCCGTGGATGTCGTAGAAGGCGAAACACAAGCTAAACAAAGCTTATAACATCAAAGAGACCTCTCCAACCCGTCTGGCCAGCGTGGAGAGTGTAGGTCAAATACTCTGACTGCTTTGGCTGATAGTGCAGAGAGAGAGGGTCGTGCTCTTGCAGTAGAGACTAAAAAAGACCTAATAAAGAAGAAAAAGAAAAAAGATTATAAAACGTTTATATTTTTATTTTATTTGTTTGTTACGACGCTGTGAACCGATCGTGTACGAAGAAGGGTTACTTTCTTCCCGGAAAAAGTACTGTTCCAAAGGGGTCGGCGCTAACGCGAGCCGAGCCGCAGGCAAAAGCTAGCAAAGCTATATTTTGTGACGTAATATCTAAAAAGCAATACGAGCATAAAGTATTTATATTGAAAGTAAATCTTTATTTCTAAATCTAGTGAGAAGTAACACTTGTAATCCGTAGGCGTTGTAAGCGTCCTACGTGACGGCTCAAACCTTCTTTGAACATTTCAGAGGAATTCGCCGAATCACGAAAAAAGGTTTTGCGAAGGACAGATTTTGCGCATGATATTGATGAATGAAGAAAATAAGGAATCTTCAATGTGATTTGCGAATCGGACGGCATCTGTGGCGCAGTGGTTAAAACGCCAGCCTGCAGTATTTTTTTTTTGTAGATAGATATTATGTTGGTACTGAAGTGTCCGTGACCGTGGTGTGATGCCGCAAAAGGTGAAGGCTGAAAATCAGTTCTCACTTCTGTGTTCAGTGTAACACTGAGCAGTCAACTATTTACGTGCATTATGATGCTCCGTGGCGCAGTGGTCAACACGCCAGTCTGCGACACGGCGGTCCCGGGTTCGATCCCCGGCCAGGTCAAGATGGAAAACGATCTTTTTCAGATTGACCTGGGTCTTGGATGTTTATCTATATATGTATTTGTTATAAAATATAGTATCGTTGAGTTAGTATCCCATAACACAAGTCTTACTTAAGAACTTACTTTGGGGCTAGCTCAATCTGTGTGATTTGTCCGTATATATTATTAAATTATTATTATAATTACTATCTTTATCCCCTAAAAAAGTTAAGGAAGGACAAAGCCTAGGGCCATAAGACCCAAAGACAACGTCAAGCGTGTTGGTGCGTATACGTAGCCGGAAAACTAAATCTGATGGGTTGCTAGCCGAATCGTCTATTGATTTGACATTATGCGTTTGGTCTGCAATATGATATCTGATACTGTTCTATAGTATATTACATGTATATGTTTTTGAAAGATGATAAAAATTGCAATTTTATGGTCTGCCGTGTGGTTCTCGGCAGAGTAGAATAGAACCACTACAAGTCTTCCCGTGGATGTCGTAAAAGGCGACTAAGGGTCAGTTCACACCGAAACGCGACGCGACGCGCACTTTTTACACTGTGATAAGATTTTAACCCTTATACGCATAATCAAAACGACCAATTTCGCATCAAAAATTCGCCTCCTCCTCTGGTATCTTGCGGCCACTGTCTATCAAGTTTTTCTAGCAATTTTAGTCTTATAAGTGTGCAAATAAGAGTTAAAATCCTATCACAGTGTAAAAAGTGCGCGTCGCGTCGCGTTTCGGTGTGAACTGACCCTTAGGAAACACAAGCTAAACAAAGCTTACAAACATCAAAAAGACCTCTCCAACCCGTTTGGCCAGCGTGGAGAGTGTAGGCCAAATCCTCTGACTACTCTAGCGTAAAATTATTTTTAATAAAAAATAATTTAAGCCAGAGTAGTCAGAACATAAACTAAAACATTATTATCCTCTGACTACTCTGGCGTAAAATTATTTTTAATAAAAAATAATTTAAGCCAGAGTAGTCAGAACATAAACTAAAACATTATTATCCTCTGACTACTCTGGCGTAAAATTATTTTTAATAAAAAATAATTTAAGCCAGAGTAGTCAGAACATAAACTAAAACATTATTATCCTCTGACTACTCTGGCGTAAAATTATTTTTAATAAAAAATAATTTTACGCCAGAGTAGTCAGAGGATACTAATGTTTTAGTTTATTTTGTCTCATCGTATATTATTATAGGAATATTATAAAAAATAAAGATTTGATTGTATTTTTGTTTGCATTGAATTACCTCCGACACTACTTAACCGATTTTCAAAATTCTTCCACCTATAGACAGATAATATATTTGCGGGTGACAAAGGCTATAACTAACGCGGATGAATTCACGGAAAAATTGCTAGTACGTCAAACTTTGTTGAAGCTTTTCTGATCGTGATAAAACGATTTTTTCCCTCAGACGCTTTAATATTGATGAACAAGAAAAAAACAGAATCTCTTTTTACTTTTGACGAATACCGTGGAAATATTTAAAAGCATTGGGCCGTGATAAAATATTCAAAATTGAAAATGGATCTTCGTTGATCTATCTAGCACCTGACTGTAGAACAGTATAAGCTTTCGTATGAAGTGTTTTTTTCAGGTGATTTTTGTAGGAGGATATAATTAATGACTCGACATAAAAAAATCTTTTTTTTTAAACCTGACCGTCATGTCACTCCAGACACAGCTTTGACATAACTAAGCATGAATACTAAGGAAACACAAGGTAAACAAAGCTTACAAACATCAAAAAGACCACTCCATTCCGTCTGGCCCGCGTGGAGAGAGTAGGCCAAATCCTCTGACTGCTCTCGCTAATATATGGCTTTGGCAGTACAGAGAGTTATTATGCTGTAATAACTTAAGTAAAACCAAAATTAATCTCAAATGAAGCATTGAAATCATTTGTGATTTATTACGTTAAACAAGTATACAATAAAGAGTAATGTAACCAACACACTCACACACACGCCCATACTGTTTATTTTAAAATCAATCGATTTTAGTTCAATCCTTTCAATTTTCTCAACAGAAATTAATCTTACAGAATTGATAAGTCATTCCATTATACTCGTAGCACACAAAATACTTACTTAGTTTTTTTGAAAGCTCACAAATAAAGGGTCTTCAAGTGTTATACTTCAGAAACTACGAAATTTTGGAGTGGTTTGGGATTCGATATTATTAGATTCGTTCAAAGAAAGTCACGATCCGAAATAGTCATGTCATGCGTATCGTATGGACGATTACTTCACGGTTACCTTTTACGGATCCTGTAAAGGAAATTGGGTGGCAGGTGCAGCAGAGAATTATTTTTCCTTTTGAAAAAAAAGGAGAAAACTATTATTTTTTTGATTAAAACTAACGTGAAATATAGACATTATTAAAATACGTAACAACGGGTTACTTACGTTAATAGTCAGTCTGTATCTGCGCGCGTCTCGATTCACATTCGCCCTGAGGAAGACCTCCGGATGAGGTTGAAACATGTCGGCCAGTAGCTGACTATTTATGTGAGTAACCCGTTGTTACGTATTTAAAGAAAACTATTAATTTGTCACAGTTATAGGTTTAGTTTTGTGAAGTATAATTTTAATTTCACACAATTGACTAACTAGTCATTCGTCTCAAACTTGGACATTGCGGTCATTTATTTAAATATTATTATAGACTAGACACTGAACTGATTTTGATGTCCTACGAACTTAGAAAATTGTATTTATATGAATAACATACGTCCAAAATTCCACTTGTTTGACATGTATCGTAGAACAAACACAGTTACATATGTGCTTACATACAAAAATTGTGTTTTGGCCCCAACTCGACTTTAAAATCTTGTTGGCTTTGCTTTATTGGAATAAATAATTGAGCTAACTTTAAGATTTATACAAGAAATTTATTTTGATTTAGACTTTAGCTTACTCTCATATTTATATTATACTAGCTGTTACCCACGGCTTTGCCCGCGTGATATATAGCCTATGTCCTTATGCAAAATTTCATTTGCATGACGATCGGTTCAGTAACAATCAAATAAATAAATAAACTCATTTTCGCATTTATGATATTAGTTGGGATTTTATTTATCAAGTCGATGTATGCTAGGGAAGACGGTTTAGTTTATATTGTTTAAATATTAAAACAAGCGAAATTGCTGAGAACTTTTTTGCTATATTTTCAAACATTCAATATCTAATTTTCTTATTTTTTAACTCACTATCTGTACGGGCATCAGAATTAAATCTTCTTTTCAAAACTCATCCAAGTTTTATCCTTGTTTCCAAGAAATACTCACCTTTTCCGTATAAACAGTCCGGTGTGGGTGATCCATCAAAAAGCAGGCCCTGGGGAGAACAGGTCCTTGTCTACAGCCAGATAAACAGCCTTCGTTTATGTCAGATAAATGTATTTATTTAAAGTTGTATTTGTTATAACATACTCCAAGTTTATTAGATAAATTATTAGTCTATTTTGATATTAATGAAATACAGAAATAAAATAAGATTAAGGTACTAATTCACATTCTTTTTAAGGTGCCATTCTTTTAATAAAAAGGAACCTTTATAGGCTTGCTTCATTGTCAGCAGGCCCTATAATTTTTGGTCAATATTATTCGAAACTCATCTAAGTTTTATCCTTGTTTCCAAGAAATACTCACCTTTTCCGTGTAAACAGTCCGGTGTGGGTGGTCCATCAAAAGGCAGGCCCTGGGGAGAACAGGTCCATGTCTGCAGCTAGATATACAGCCTTCGTCTATGTCAGATAAATGTATTTATTAAAAGTTGTATTTGTTTTAACATACTCAAAGTTTCTTAGATAGAATTATCAGTCTGTTTTGATGTCAATGAAATATATATTCGTTTAAAAAACCGGCCAAGTGTGAGTCAAACTCGCGCATTGAGGGTTCCGTACAATATGCTTCGTGAACACACACACAATGTGCAAAAAATATGTTTTATTCAATTGACTAGCGCCATCTAGTGGTGTTTTAGTGAACTATTTCCTTAGTTGAACTTATTATAGTGAGTTTACCACTAAATTTTCAAGTGATAGAATTCTTATTATTTTTCCTGTAATCTTCAAGGAATGAACTATATTTTGTAACTTTTTCAAAATTTTCGGCCCAGTAGTTTCGGAGATCAGGGGGGGGGAATGGTCATTTTTTGCCTTCTTTCGTGAATAAAATCAAAAGTATAGATTTTACCCGAACAAAAAAAAATATTTTTGTGATCCTCATAATGAGCCCTTTCATTTGATATATGACACAGTAAGGTTTGCAAAACTTTCATTTAAAATTTTGTAATTGGGCCTCTGAAAATGACCCTTATTTCAAAAAAATCTTTATTTACTTTGCACATCCGTGTTTGGGTCATAGGATTACATCATCTTACCAAATTTCACCTTACTTGGTTCAGTAGATTCGGAGAAAATCGGCTGTGACAGACGGACGGACGGACAGACAGACGCCCGAGTGATCCTATAAGGGTTCCGTTTTTCAATTTTTGTACGGAACCCTAATAAATTGAGACAAACACTGGCTATTACCAGAAGTGGTCACTTTTGACGTTAGCCGGTAATAATTGGGGACTTTCCGGTAATACCTCACTTTTTTCATCCCATGTTTTAAAAAATGGTCAAATAATTTATCACTATTCTTATGCACTAATGCACTACTTGCATAAAGATCTAAAATTTTTTTTTGGGATAAATCGAATTACAATAAGCTTTACGTTGCCACCGCTATTATGATCACGGATATAACTAAGATTATATAATATAATTTTCTAACCTATATTGGCGCTCTGCTGGGGAAAGGTCTACCCCATAAATTTATACTTTATTATTTTATATGATTGCTTATTTCACTAATGGTAATTTTGCAATTAATAATTTTGGTGCATAAATAATTTTGGGTCGCGGTTTTGATACATTATTAAAAGTTGTTTTAAAAGCGTTTTGGTGAAAACGTTAGTATGTGCATTAATAAATTATATCGCTTTAATTGTACGGGGTAGGTGAACATATTCATGTAGTTTTATATTTTACTAGCTTTTACCCGCAGCTTCTTCCGTGTGATATATATCCTATGTCCTTCTCAGTACCCTAACCTATGTGTATGCAAAATTTTATCATGATCGGTTCAGTAGGTTGGGTGTGAAAGCGTAACAAATAAACAAACAAACTCACTTTCACATTTATAATATTAGTTAGGAAGTTAGGATTAGGATTATGCTTGTGTGAGAAAAAAAAGCATAGAATGTACCAACCAATGCCAATTACCTTAGGACGACAAACGAGCAAGCAGGTCACCTGATGGTAAGTGATCACCGCCGACCATGGACAACTGCAACACCATGTGTGCGACAAGAATTCTGCCGGCCTTTTAAGAAAACACAGACTCTCTATGTCTCTCTCTTTTGCATAGCATTTTCCCGGTTGAGTCTTCAGCAGTGTTGCATCCGGAATCCGGGATCCGCTTTTATGACAGCCCTTTAACGCTATGCCTATTCCCTTTATGAACAAAGTCTAGAACCGTTTATAATTTGACAATTTATTTTTACAAAGTGGGTGGTTATGGACGGATATAATCGTTAGGGTTACATAAAAATAGATTATTATAGCCCTGACCTGCGTGGGCGTGCCTGTCCCGTAGGATTACCGTTTTATGAGAGGTTCAATGATATAATAACGATACTGTTTAGAATAATGTAATGATGACGTCACAAATGCCTTTAAAGTAAGATTATATAATGCTTAGTTCAGTAGATAGGTTGCAAGCTACTGGTTTAGGCAAATTTAAAACTAGCCATCTACGACTCCAAAGAAGAAGAAGTAGGTATAAAATTTCCTCCTTAAGAGTCCCACGTAAAGGCGCAATCCCATACAAACGTAGTTTCGTTTTAGTTTTACAACAGTTAAGCCAATCTCAACCAAATTTCGTACATACGACCGGATAAGGCATATTGATGTTTATAATCAGATTTCAATTTTATAAACAATACCTATACAAAATTACAGTGAGTTGAAGTTTCGTATCGAAAACTTGTACTCGCTGTAATTTTGTATAGGTATTGTTTATAAAATTGAAATCTGATTATAAACATCAATATGCCTTATCCGGTCGTATGTACGAAATTTGGTTGAGATTGGCTTAACTGTTGTAAAACTAAAACGAAACTACGTTTGTATGGGATTGCGCCTTTACGTGGGACTCTTAAGAGTCGCCTGGAAGCGCATGTCTCCATACAAACGGAAAAAAGGAATTGTGGCAATATTTGATAAGTTTGGAGTAAAATTAAGCATTTAGTCAATTAATCTCATTATAATCTACGTACGTTCCTATACAGCTTGGTTAAAATACCAATGGTTTGAGAATTACAAGCCTTTTCAAATTTGTATGGAAATCTTGAGAGGCATGTAATTATCAAACATTTGATAATTTAAACAAACTGTATAGGCACGCACGTAGATCGTAGTAGTAGTTTTGCCCTAAAATTATCAAATATTGCCACAATTCCCTTTTTCCGTTATTTTTGGACCGTTCGTTGTATGGAGACATGCGCGTCCAGGCGACTCTTAACAGGCTGAAACTGTAGGCACATCGGCAGCAAGTTGAAATTCTAACAAGAAGTGTTCCACAATGTCAATATGAAGACATCAAAAGCCGCTAATATGTACCCCACAGCAAACTTTGGAAGTTCACACCGTCATTATAAGTTAGCCGTAGCTACCGCACAACTTTGGTCCAGCGTACTACTTCATTATTCACTTAGTACATACACGCAGACAAAACTGCTGAAACACTAACGACATTAACATTTACCAGCAGAATCGTCGTAACCATATTTATTCAAAATTTAACATTCGTAGGTATATTTATAATAATTAAAACTACTTAAAATTCATTATAATGTTACCAAATTATATAGTCCCTGCAATTCATCACCAAGAGCACGACCCTCTTTGTAGCAGAGTAGTCTGAGGATTTGGCCTACACTATCCACACTGGCCAGATGGGTTGTAGAGGTTTCTTCGATGCTTATTAGTTTGTGTTTCCTAAGTCGCCTTCTACGACATCCACGGGAACATTTGGAGTGGTTTTTTTCTACTCTGCCAGGAACCACACGGCCTATTATTATTATCATGACATATAAAAATTGATTGATTGTTCCCGATGCAAATATCTGTTTGTATAGGTTGATCTTGGAAAGAACAGATCCAATTTCAATGCGGTTTTCACTGAAATGTAGATAATATTCGTGGAAAATTCTGTGTGTTTCAAACATAACTAAACTCGACCGTGATAGGAAGTAGCCTATGCCAGCTGCGCTCAGATATTTCATTAAAAAAACGTTTGTAATACAGAAACCACTGAAACAAGAATAAGTTATGTCAACTTATGTCCCATTTGCTTCTTGATCTTCATCAGGTTTCTTTTAGTCTCCACTACAGGAGCACGACCCTCTCTGTACTACCAGGGCCATATATTAGCAAAGCAGTCAGAGTACTTAGCCTGCACTCTCCGCGCTGGCCAGACGGGTTGGAGAGAGGTCTCTTTAATGTTTATAAGCTTTGTTAAGCTGTGTTTCCTAATTCGCCAACGACATCCACGAGAAGCTTTAGAATGGTCCTATTCTACTCTGCCGAGAAGCACACGGGAAAAACAGCCATTTGCTTATTTATGTGAATACAACAACTTCTGAAGTTTCGCGATCACGGAGCCACTTACACCTACGCCGAATGGGTAGTTCGGGGCCTACTTACAGCGAAGCGAAACTTTGACCATATAGCGTATTGTTTGATACTAACTACAACTTTCAGATTGTAATGGGGACCTAGCGTGAAGAATAAATTTAAGTAAATGTGTCGGATTATGTAAGTATCTAGCTTTTAAAGAGTGTTAGGTATCGACACTTTTAGTCTGATAAAGATACATCGAGTCTGGTTCTTATTGGTTGTTAAAGTCCATTTTCTAAGTTTGATTCCCATTTCCAATCAAAATAAAAATATATTTCGTGTCAATAGTACAAAATTAAAAAAAAAAAAAAACTTTGATTACGTAAAGATAACCTGTGAAATATAGGTACAGCAATTTTCGATATGAATGCATTTCTATAAATGCAATATTTAACATATCTGTCGAACAAAGTTCTCACATCACCCATGCATAATGCTGAACAAGTGACGTCACTTGTTTGTTGATTTAGACGCGTTTACGCCGTGATAAAAAATTATGACTTAATATGTTTGAATCATCCCTTGAAGGGTCCAATACGGATAATATACATTATACATACATACTATCACGTCTTTTTCCCTTACGGGGTAGACAGAGCCTAGGTCCGTAAACCTTGAGGCCACGTTTAGCATGTTGGTGGGCTTGAAGGTGAGATCGGAATCAAAACAGTGATGGGTTGCTAGCCGAATCGCCAATAGACATGATTCCCGATGCCCATTCCCTAGATCGACTTTAACGATCTGCGCGGGAAAAGAAGCAGCTGGTACATTCTACGTTTTTTCTTTTCTCCCAGACCAGCATGGATAATATAATAACCATAGATTAAATAAAAAATTTCGTCTTTCTGAATAATAACCGTGTATAACCTTTGTACTCGTCAAATTAACGACTGTGGCTGAAATTAATTTAAATTTTAATTGTGAAAATGATTGATGTGTAATTACTACATAACCACAATCATTAATGTTACTTTAATTGTGAAACAAGTTATAATTATTAGTGGAATTCGTGTACTTCATTTACCAACATTTCATAGTTTGTTGAGATTCTTAATTGACCTAGTTTATGTAATTAACCTTAACATACTACATATATGATAATGGAAAAACAAGTAAACGTGAGTTTTTTTTTTTCAAAAAAAAATTTATATCAAATTGCAGCAATTTTTAATTATGAGCGATTTATATTTTATTTGTAAAATGCTTGCCAAGAGAAATGAGCTCACAATGGTTTTATCTTCTTGTTTATTTTACTTTAATTATGTACATACATACATATTATCACGAATTTATCCCTTGTGGGGTAGACAGAGCCCATGGTCATAAAACCCAAAGGCCACGTTTAGAGTGTTAGAAAGCGGAATCAAAATAGTAATGGGTTGCTAGCCGCAGCGGCTACTGACGTGATTCTTTACATTTTCACCCAATCCCTTAAACGACTTCTACGATCTGCATGAGAAGAAAAGCAGGTGGTATATACTATGTTTTTCCTTTTCTCCTAAACCAGCTTGAAAGATTTTTATTAAACATGTGTACATGACCACCTTACGTCTTCATAATCAGAACTGCTCATACTTTATAGACTTTATAATGTGTATTGTCATCAGACTTACATCACTTTGCAATATTTCAGCTCAATAAGTATAAAATAACTGGTTTAAGGTTATTTACGCCAAATTAAAACCAAAAGATACATCCATACTTGCATACAAGCGAGATAAATATAAACTTTTGACTTGTTTTAATAGACAAAGAAATGTTAAGTACACAATTCAAGTTAACGATGAATAGGAAGCAGTGAGGGAGGTCTTTGCCCAGCAGTGAGATTTAACAGACATCTTATCCTAATCCTAACTAACATTATAAATGCGAAAGTGAGTTTGTAAATTCGTTTGTTACCGCTTCACGCTTTATCTACTGAACCAATCTTCTTGAAATTTGGCATACCTACACACATGTTAAGGTACTGAAAAGTACATAGGCTGGCTACCTATTATCCCGGAAAAAATACTCTTCCTCGGTAAATTTATATGGCCAAATAGTAAACAATAAACAAATCATTATCATTATCAGGTCTTTTTTTCGACCCTCTCTGCACTACTAGAGCCATTGATTAGCTAGAGCAGTCAGAGGATTTGGCCTACACTCTCCACGCTGGCCAGACGGGTTGGAGAGGTCTCTATGATGTTTATACTATATGTATAGTCCATGAGCGCGGCCTGCAGCACACCCTCTGCGGTTCTACGCTTTCTCGACGAGCTGGGTTGGCTCGTGTAAAACAACCGTAGCAACCCACCAAAGAAGGAGATCTGGGATCTCCTATCAACAGAAGACCGAAGAATGGACATCTTCTGTTCACACACAATGGGCCCGAATAGGCGGCCTAAGTGTGGAAAATAGCCCACGGTAGCAGTAAGCAGTAAGCAGTAAGATGTTTATACGCTTTGTTTAGCTTGTGTTTCCTAAGTCACCTTCTACGACATCCACGGAAAGACTTAGAGTGGTCCTATTCTACTCTGCCGGGAACCACACGGCAGCCGGGAACCACACGGCAGAATAAACAAATAATGACTTCCAAATAAAGATAAAAACGCGGCATTAAGGTAACTAAAACCAAATATGTACTTTTTTAGAAAGTCATCTTTTCAAATGGTTAAGTTATTGGGTTGTGATGACGACCATAAGCTCTCGAATATTCATCCCCTACTTGCTAATCGGGTATGTATATTTTATACCATACTTACATTTTATTTTACGATTATATCCCTAAAAATATGGAAAAATACAGCAAAGACTACTTAAGTCATTAATAAATCGCATCGTAAAACGGAAAATTTCAATGGATATGCCATTGCCGAGCGGTTATCCATTTAATAAATTTTATTCGTGTGATAAACAGGGTCGCCAACTCCTTATGATTTTCCAGGACATTTTCCGAATAACACTTACAATGCTCATGATTTTATTTAGAAATTTTTATGAGTACTTATGTTAAGAAATGTACTTTATAATTATTTTGAGACTGAATCTATCTAAATGTACATAATCTAGTAAGCTTTAACTAACATAAACAAAAATAATCGAGGGCATAATTTTCTTAAATAAATCATTTATTTAATAAACAAACGTAGGTTCTTCTATTGACTAAGGAAATGTAATTAGGTAACTTATTTTTTAAATAAACAACAAACATATAATATGCATGACATACCATACAGCGTGTGCTAAACTACCGTTTAAAAACTGATTTGACTTTGTTATATTTCATAATAAAAGCATGAAGGTAACAACAAAACTCTAGCAAAACAAATGACTAACCATAGAAATCACCCAAAGAACTTCAAATAAGCTGTATTCAAACGGACGGAAATAGCAGCTCGGCTCAAACTATGTCTCGAATTGATCCCCAATAACTCTCATAATAAAACAAGACCAGCAAATTCTTGGGCACGATAAAACCCAAACAATCCGGGGCAATCCCACAATTGCAGCTCATCTGGCAACCTCAGTGATAAGGCGCGGGGCGGGCGGGCGGCAGGATGGCGCGCCGTACAGGCGCCCCAGTCGCCGCCCAACCGTAGATACGCGTCGACGCGCCGCCCAGAGAACGCGCCCGCGCTAAATTTACACGCCACTTCTGCTCCCATACACCATTAACCCAAAGTGAAGTGAACCAGTGTTTGTGAACCACCATCACTCATCCAAACTCTGTAAGTATTACCAAAAATTTATGAACACAACTTTGACATGAGGTGTCTTAATCACCGAGTTCTTACGGCCATTTTATAGAATGCGAACGTTCAACCTTGACTCGTCAGTATTTTGGTTGTTAGTACTCACTAATTTTTTCTCGTCGGAGTCATTATGAAATCGCGAATATAAATAGCGTCATTAAGAATAAATCATCGGTGTTTGGGTTTACGCGACCTGCTGAGGAATCATGTCAAGGTTCGGAACCTTGTTATAATGTATACTTCACGGTAACACTCGCGGGTTGTATTTCGTTAGTCATACTGGCGATGTCTTATTTACTCAGATATTTTCTTCACTGCATCTGTGTATTCGTTATATTTAAGAAGGGTTCTTCTTTATTTCAAATTCAACTGGTTTATATTCTTAGTAAATTAAGAAATAAGATAGTTATGGGAAAAAAATCCACGCGGGCAGGATTCGAACCTGCGTCTTAGTCTTTATACGACTAACGCCTCACCAATTCGGTAAGACGTTAGTCGTATAATTTGTGTGTGGAAAAAAAAGCTTAAATCACATAAACTGTCTTTAATCTATTGAATAAATAAATATCATCGCGCCTGGAGAGGCAGTGGTGCGTATAATCTAATTTTATGAGTGTGAAATCTAAATCCTTCATTACCTATTTAGAATTATTTAGTAGATACCCAATTAATTGTAATATTCGTTGAACTCTAATTAAAGTTAGACCTAGTTTAACTCATCCTGGTCCCTCCATAACTAATAGACGAATAGTACCTAGTATAAATTATTTCACATTGCCGTTCATTATTTTGTTAAAGCAAACAATAATAGTCTTTAATCTTATTCACCCTAGCATTTATAAAGAATTATACTGTAAATTTTAACGGATAACATGCATTAACTAAAACTTGTTCTTGTTTGACGGAAGCTTTACGTAATGTTTCACCTATTGCTTATAAAATATATATGTGTCTGTATCATAATACGAGGTAGATATTTTCAAGGGTCGTCAAACCAAAAGCAAGATCGTTAATATCTAAATGCATCATGCAAAGTTCGCGATGCCATTCATTGTAGTTTTTCTAAAAGATCTTTCACAACATGTTCATGGCTGATAGAGCGTTTTATAATATTCTACGTATAAAGGTTTGCAATTGAATATAATAGAAAAGTATCTTTAAAATATTCCTTAGAAAAATCGGTCTCTTTTTCATCTGATTGTATCTTATCTTCAAAACACACGATATTATAGTTTACGTACACATTTACTATTTATACTGTAAAAACTATGATTTGACAATTTACGCCGCCCTAGGAGAGTTGCTGTTTAAAATTCTCTTTGGGCGGTGGACTCGCTCAGAAGCTGGAACGGTACCCTATGTCCTCATATCCCTTTATGATGATGGGCTCTTTGTTTTAGGCGCGAATCCATTAATTGAACGAATTCAGTTTCACACTTAAAATAGTAGTTATTGAAAAATATAGGATGCGTTCAAAACAGAGAAAATTTACTCATATGGTCGCACATACATACTACTATACGCGCTACTAAGAGATATGGATATTCTGATGAAATGAAATGAAATTTATTTGCATTGAATGAGTGAAATATAGTTATTATATACATTAATTCATAGTCCTATACATTCAGCCATTGAGGGCGTGCAAATATAGTATATAAGTATATTTTTAAGTTAACGATATTCAAACAAATAATTCAAACAAACAATGATGAAAACAATTATAAGTCCACTACAAACTGCCCCCACAATCCCATTTCCTATACTTGCCATAACCGATGATATTACGTTGTCACGAGTTGTGTAAAGCGCAGAGGAAACTTCGTTTTCCCTATTTGCCAAATATATGGTTATTTGAAGAAACTCTACTGTTATAGTGACCTCAAAACAGTGATTGCTTTTCTTTCTTACTACGTATCTTACTTACATTTTAGATTTCATACGCATTTTGTCTTATTTCCTCGTGATTAGCTTTCGACTTGTGAGTCCGCTAGAGTAGGTACTTACATTTTTTATCGAACCCCCGACAACGTGTGTGCAATTTGCCATGACTAAAGCTTCAATTGTTAAAGTCAAAAGGTAAACCAATCTGTGTTACTTTTGCATTTAAAATATTTCAATAGCCCCGCTAACTTCCGTTTAATGAGCTTATCTGATAAGCTATGTCAGTAGCTTATTTTCTTCTATGGATCTTCTGATTAGCCGTCGTAGAGATAGACCGAAGAATGAGTAACGACCTCGGCAGATTAGCGGCACCACAAACTTTGGAGTTGCAGATGCCTAGATTCGATCCCCGGCCATGATGGTAAACTATATTGTTTTGACGGGCATAGATTTTAGATGTATATCTTCATTATTATCTATTATAAAGTATGCTTTAGTACCTGTCAATGAGTGCTAGGACAGTTTACGACTTTATCTCAACCTGTGTGATATATCCCTATACTAGCAGCCCTCCCCGGCTGCGCCCGGGTGTGTATTATTATACCTATAAACCTTTCTCTAATCACTCTATCTATAAGTAAAAACGAAATGAAAATTCATGCAGTAGTTTTTAGGGTTCCGTACAAAAATTGAAAAACGGAACCCTTATAGGATCACTCGTGCGTCTGTCTGTCCGTCCGTCCGTCTGTCACAGCCGATTTTCTCCGAATCTACTGAACCAAATTAGGTGAAATTTGGTAAGATGGTGTAATCCTATGACCCAAACATGTATGTGCAAAGTAAAAATTTTTTTTTTTTTAAATAAGGGTCATTTTTAGAGGCCCGATTACAAAATTTTAAAATAAAGTTTTGCAAACCTTACTGTTTCATATATCAAATGAAAGGGCTCATCATGAGGATCTCAAAAATATTTTTTTTTGTTCGGGTCTTTTGATTTTATTCACGAAAGAAGGAAAAAGTTGACCATTCCCCCCCCCCCCCCCCCTGATCTACGAAACTACTGGGCCGAAATTTTTGAAAAAATTACAAATATAGTTCATTCATTGAAGATTACAGGAAAAATAATAAGAACTCTATCACTTGAAAATAAAGTGGTAAACTCACTATAATAAGTTCATCTAGGGAAATAGTTCACTAAAACACCACTAGATAGCGCTAGTCAATTGAATAAAACATTGTTGCACATTGTGTGTGTGTCCACGAAGCATAAAGTACGGAACCCTCATTGCGCAAGTTTGACTCACACTTGGCCGGTTTTTAGGGTTCCGTACAAAAAATGAAAAACGGAACCCTTATAGGATCACTCGAGCGTCTGTCTGTCCGTCCGTCCGTCTGTCACAGTCGATTTTCTCCGAATCTACTGAACCAAATTAAATGAAATTTGGTAAGATGGTGTAAACCTATGACCCAAACATGGATGTGCAAAGTAAATATATATTTTTTTTAAATAAGGGTCAGTTTAGGGGGTCCAAATATAAAATGTTAAAAAATACCGTTACCGTGTTATATATCAAATGAAAGAGCAGTTATGAGGATCTCCAAAATATTTTTTTTTGTTCGGGAAAAATCATTACTTTTGATTTTATTCACGAAAGAAGGCAAAATTTGACCATTCCCCCCCCCTGATCTCCGAAACTACTGGGCCTAAAATTTCCAAAAAATTACAATATATAGTTTATTGCTTGAAGATTACAGGAAAAATAATAAGAATTCTATCAGTTGAAAATAAAGTGGAAAACTCACTATAATAAGTTCACCTAGGGAAATAGTTCACTAAAACACCACTAGATAGCGCTTGTCAATTGAATAAAACATTTTTGCACATTGTGTGTGTGTTCACGAAGCATATTGTACGGAACCCTCATTGCGTGAGTTTGACTCACACTTGGCCGGTTTTTTTAGTTTATCGCGATCAGACAGACGCAGCGGATGACTTTGTTTTATAATATGTAGTAATGATGATAAGTATATTTGTTCATTTACTCTCTCTCGCAAATCTTTAAAGCCAAAAATGAAGAGTGGAGTGGAGCCGATGTGGTTCCAGAGTGGTTACAGTTATCTTTGCCATTTCCATCTACACTTACACTTTTCCTAATACCTACGCAATAAGGTCGTGATTCTGAACAGAATACCCTTGTTTAGTCGATAATGATGGATTCTCCTCCTCTTAGCGTGTTTCCAGTTGTATTTTCAGCTAGTGCTTCAGAGTTCTTAGTATAAATGTAATATATAATCTTATAAATGCACTGTACTTGTAAGTACTGAGCGAGACAAGTTTATGCACTGTAATTCTGTAAAAGGATGATTGTAATTGGATTCTGGGCCAAATTGTTTGAATGCAGACGGGACGCCCGATGGAATGATAACAGTTTCTAAGAACTTGAGTACTACACAGTTTGTTTACCTCTGTAAGCTCGAGTGTAGAGTATTGTGATGGCTTAGCTAGAATGTAGTTGTTACGGGTTTACAACGGAATTGAATATATAGGTAAGGGTGAATTGGATTAACCATGTCAATAATAATTATTTTAAACAACAAGAAATTTAGTTAAAAAAATCTAAAAGACCCGACTGACCATTACAGAAACTTAGTATATACTCCTGCAAAATTATTGCATCTATACATGAAAAACTATATTTTACCTGACGTTTTATGGTTCACAACACTCCTAGGAAGAACACAAATCAATAGAGACCTCGTTTTTCAAAATTTGTCAAGGCATTATGGCTACAGGAAGGGACAAATTATTGCCAGTTTTTGCCAGTTAACGTCCGCTGTATATTTGACGTTTATATTTTTTGACGTCACATAGCCTATGACACTCCGGGGAAGAATACGAATCTAATGACACCTCACAATTCAAAATCGGTTCAGCCGTTAGGGCTACAGGATGCAACAATGAAACAGACATATTACATACATACATACATACGTTCGAAAAACATTACCCTCCTTCTGGGTGGGTCAGTCGGGTAAAAAAGTAAAACCGACTTTAACCCTTTACGTAAATGTACAAACTGGAACTTAAAATTAGGGTTTTGTGGGTATGGTAGTTCAATCAAAATAGAAGAACAACGTCGTCATCATCTTGTCTTGATTCGCGAAAAATTCAACAGAAAAAAAATTAAACCAAACGGCATGCTCGTGCATTTTTTTTTTTGTTTTTGTTGATTTTTTCTAAAAGCACTGGATACATTTCGATAAAAATATTATAGGACCACCGTTGAAGTTCAGTCAAAACAGAGGAGTAACGCGTAGTGTTGATGAGAATCAACATCGTCTTGATTTGCATAAGAATAAAATACAAAAGTTTAAACCGAACGGCATACTCTTACAATTGTTTTGGGTTTTTGTTTATTTTTTCAAAAAGTGCTCAATACATTGCGATAAAAAATTTATGGGACCATCTCGAGATTATTACCTATCGAACAAAAAAGAATCACTAAAATCGATCCATAATTGACTGAGTAATCGCGTAACATACATACAAAAACAATCAGACGAATCAGTTAAAATTACGTTTTTCACAAAAGACTGTAAAATATTATTCTCGTTAAGTACTAAACCGATTTTTATGCCCATTGAATTTAAAAATTATAGTATACGCTTTAAATTTCAGAATATTTGGAGCACAAAATCTGTGTTTTCGTACTAACACGACTTGAAGACACGATTTAACAATTCAATTAATGCACCGGCTCCCATCACAGTGGATTGTAAATGACATGGATGGGTATCTGATTTTTCATATTTATAATTTGCCCGTTTTACTTGTGTAGGGTCCAACTCACCCAACTCTTGTTAGAGCGCGCCCCACATAAAATGTTGAGAGAGAGAGAATGAGAGAGATAAAGAGTTAGTAGTAGGCAGAGGAAATCACACAATCAATTTAAACAGTTTCACAAATATAAGACTGATTATTGATGCACAAATTCATATACGGATTTTCAAATAAAACAGTACAGTACCTAGTTCAGTAGGCGAGTGTCTACGAGCAGATGTAGAAATGATGTGGGTCAGAAAATGAGGAGGGGCTGTAAATGTTTGAAAATGGAATTTAGTCTAAATAAAGGTAGACAGAATGATGGATACATTTGTAATTCCATTTGCAAAAGATGTATTGCAGAATAATTTGACGATCATATGATCTTCCGAATACAAAAGGGGTACACACTATACACTTTTGTTGTTATACGGCATGGTAGGAGCAGTCTATCTTTAACCGGTCAAATTTCCAAATCAATTGAAACAATAAAATTATAAATACGAGTGTTAAAAATATTGTAGCCAACAGCTGTTTCACAAACATTCAATTTGAATGCAAGCAGACCCAACCAACCAATAACCTCAAAACAGCAGTAAAAGCCTCGGGAAATCCACGGCAGTATCTTGAGGCGGGATCTTATCATCAGTGATCAGACACGAAAGGGCAAAGGGTCGAAAAAAGGGCTCAGATAAACAGGGTAGCATAAATCCGTGATACAAATTATAGAAATGTACAAATGTAGAGCGGTGATGGCTTTTGTGACACAGTGGTTAATACGCCAGTCTGCGAAACGAGGGACACTGACTTCGATACCAGCTACCTAAGGTGGGTTGACGTCGTCTACAGTGGAACTTGGTCTGATGTGGAGAAGGACTTAATTACTCGAGTGAGTGCGAAGCGCGAGCGCAATGTCACTGTTTCAACTTGGACAAAACGCTCGGTATGCCTGTCCGGCCGATCCACTCTACATATTCTTTTACAACAATCGTCTCAGTAATATGTAAGGGAATTTCATGTACTTACAATATGACAAAACTCTTTGTTGCAAAAAAAAATCTTTTATAACTCATAGCCATAGTCATAGTCTTTATAACTATTTAACTTAAAATAATTGTTTTTTGTCCGCCCTGTAAAAAGTAAACATTACATCAAAAGTAACACTCAGGAGCCATGCTAATAGGAATATTACAATGTATTTATCTGAGTAGTTATTTAAACCAACGGTAAAATATTTGACATATTTAAAACTTTTTGTAATATAGTGGGCGTGAGCGTTATTAGAGCTTACGTATGTTAAGCAACTAGTCCTGACTGCAAGTGGCATAAAAATATCTCGTGCATGTATGTCAAATGCCTCTGGGTAGCACGAAAAATCTGATACAATGTTGGTCACCAGACGAAAAATAAACAAAACAATCAAAATCTTTCTTTTCACATGTCTCTTCTGGTCGCTTTTTACTTTGTGCTGGAGTTATTGATGGCTCTGCCGGAAATTGCCAGGTCCGCGAGTCCCGCTTCCGACCACGAGTGAAGCTTACAGCGATACGATTTTTCAGTTTGACGTGACATTTTTCCATTTATGATAGGTTTCTTGGGGTGATGACCTAGATATATCATACAAGTAGGTATGTGGAATCCTTTGAAGTAATCATATATTAGGTAACCTCGATAGTGAAAAAATTTTTGTATTAGTCATCCTCATCTATAAAGCAGGAAGGTGATGATGTTGATGATCAATGAGTAGACTTTTTATATATTAAATCATCAATTCTGAATGGCATTAAAATGAAAGTAAATTTATTATGGGTACTTTACTTAGTATCTTTATCTCACTTGAAACAAAAGCGATTTACAAAATAAATAAACTCAAAATCAATAAAAACTTTATATTATACTAAACATATCACAACTTTGTTTACATAATAGGTGAATAAAGGTAGATTAAGGGAGCCGTATCTACGAGTGAGAGATTCGCAGCGACTTCATCGCCATACCACGTAAACGCGGCGATGTAAACGCGACGATACGACGAGTGACAGAGTGGGACCGAATGACAATCGTGTGTCGAAAAGGATTTTTAAAATAATATGAGATAGCAGCGCGGACTCGTCACAATTCTCCCGCTTATAGGAAAGGCCCCTTAGGGTAGATCACAATAATATGGTGAAAGCTTGAAGTCTTTAAACGTAGGTATTGGTTAACATTCATAATAAACATCATGAAAATATACTCGTAGTAGCATTTGCATAGGCCTCGCGCCGGAAATTACGTGTTCCATCAAACGGAGTTCTCACTGGTAAGTGGTAGAGTTGTGCTGGGAATTGAGTTACTTATTATTCTTTTTGTTACTATCTTTCTATGCAATTTGCTGCTTAAGCTTATCGAAGAAGTTAAATTCTGCTTCAGAATTAAATGGATAAAAGTAATGTCTAAAAAAACAGATCTGAAATACGAGCACTTGTTTTCATTTACTCTACTCTACTCTAAGTATACTCGCGATTAGAGGTATTATATGATATAGTGAACGCTTTAAAAAGCTCAAACCTCTAATCGCGAGTATACTTAGAGTCCAAACGTATGTGTACATAACGGACATAAAGTAAAGATTTAGTAGCATTAACAGAGACCTCGCGCCGAAATTACGTGTTCCATGAAACGGAGTTCTCGCTAGTAAGTGGCAGAGATGTGCTCGTGTTATTTATTAGTCTCTTTGTTACATCCTTTCTGTGTAATTTGCTATGCTCCTCTGAAAACTGTATAAAATAGGTTTAATTGAATACGGAAATCAAAAAGTCTAATTGGCAGAGATGTGCTAAGAATTGTGTTATTTATTATTCTTTTTGTTGCCATATTTCTATATAATTTGCTGTGTCAGCTCTTCTAAGAAGGGAATGAAATTCTGGTTCAGACTGGATGGAAAAACTGAGCGATGTCTAGAAAATACAGATCTGAAATACGAGCACTTATTTTCATTGACGCTTAATACACTTGCGATCGAAGGTAGCATATAATATGGTTAAAAATTTAAGCCTTTTAACCTATGTGTACAAACATAATATACTAAGTAAAAATATAGTAGCATTTACAGAGATCTCGCGCCGGAAATTACGTGTTCCATAAAACGGAGTTCTCGTTGGTAAGTGGCAGAGATGTGCTCTGGATTGTGTTATTTATTAGTCTCTTTGTTACCATCCTTTCTGTGTAGTTTACTATGTCAGCTCTTCTAAGAAGTTTAGCTAACTCTGGTTCAGATGGGATGTATAAACTGAGCAATGTCTAGAAAATATAGATCCGAAATATGAGCACTTATTTTTATTGACGCTAAATGCACTCGCGATTGAAGGTAGCATATAATATGTATAGGAAAAGCTTTAAGCCTTTTAACCTATGTGTATTGTGTACATAAATATTACTAAGTAAAAATATAGTAGCATTTACAGAGACCTCGCGCCGGAAATTACGTGTTCCATCAAACGGAGTTCTCGTTGGTAAGTGGCAGAGATGTGCTCGGAATTGTGTTATTTATTAGTCTCTTTGTTACCATCCTTTCTGTGTAATTTACTATGCCAGCTCTTCTGAAAAGTGTATGAAAATGGGTTAAATTGAGTGGAGAAATTAAATAATCTCTAGAAATTACTCACAAAGTTTTGAAATATCAGCACTGATTTTAATGAGGGATCCGGTGGACTCAGAATGCACAAGACTGCAATTTTTGGCCATAAAATAATTTTAAATGTGATTTGCCGTTGGATCATTCCCTTGTTCCATCAAGTATTTGTTCCATGGAACTAGTAAGACTTTTTCTTCCCACTTGTTCCATTGAACAAATGAAATGAACTAAGTACTGATACTAAAAAAATCCCACTAGTTTCAAAATCAATTTTAATATTTATATTCATAATATAAATATTAAAGTTGTTTAAAATAAGGAAATATAAAAAAAAAAACAGTAGAGCATTGTGAGATATGAGTATATTAAAACTATATGCCTGCAAGGGCCTATTTACTGAAAAAACGTTTTGAATTTTGATCTATGGGGGAAGCTTATGGCCAGCAGTGGACGTCCCTGGTTTATAGATAGAATACTGAGGTTATACTCGCACTTCATATTACTTTGCGAACACTATATCACGACTTAAGAAAGGTAGTTTTCAACAAAGCCATCTTTCTGTGAATTTGTTTCTACAGTAATTACAGCAACACATAAGTAGTTTTAAATTACCCGGAAGATCTCCGACATGTTCTTGATTGGCGTTTTTGGGATATGTGCGGGAAAAGAAACCAGCTTCTTCTTCACTCAATCACGTTAGCCTGAGAGCAAAGTAACATACATTGCATACACAGTTTTTTCCTGGTGCACGAGACACATGATAAAAGGGAAAGGTAAATATAGAAAAAGATGTACTACGTCCATTTTATACGTTTTACTCCATTATCTCTTAAAATAAATTTCGATTCCCAGTATTAGAGGTAAAGTATACCAGCTCATCGTCCCGCCTCTGTAGGGATTAGCTCTAACTAAGGAGCTCACGTTTTTGCCTTATAATATATGATAGATGGATAGGTATTTGACTAACTATCAAAGTAAGTTTTAGTGCGGGTGCTTATTGAGCTATAGTCACTAGTGTATCCTTGTATATTGTATATCAATTAGAATATTTCCTTTGCATCGAGTTAGTTTCTTATCGTATTTATTTAGAGTACTCATCAGCCAAGTAAACTCAATCGCTTTTGGAAACCAGCACATAATTTATTACCTTTCTATTACAAATATTTGGCTTGTAATATTTATGTAAGTAGATAACATTTGCTGTGCAGAAAAACTGTAATTTATGTATCAATTCCAAATGAAAACTTTTTATGGAATAAAATCCTGTCGTTCAATATTTCCACGCTGGTCTGGAAGAAAAGAAAAAACGTAGAATGTACCAGTCGCTTCACTTTCGGCGCAGATCGTGACAGCCGATCGAGGGAATGGGCGTAAGAAATCATGTCAATAGGCGATGCTTCTAGCAACGCATCACTATTTTGTTTCCGTTCACCAACTACAAGCCCACCAACATGCTAAACGTGGCCTTTAAAATTTAAAGACTTGGGCTATGTCTACCCTCTAAGGGAAAAAGACGTTTTAGTATGTATGTATATATGTGTATACAATATTTCACTTCTTCATTAACACGGAAAATAAAAGAACATTTTACAGTCTTAATTCCTTCAAAAACACAGAGAGTATTACGAACTATCAACACGCTACAAAACTTCGTCACCATCCGTATGTTTTCAGTACACACAGGGCCGTATTTAAGTAAGTGTCGTCAAGTGCGGCGTGGGCAGCTCTTCGTGAAAACCTTCAAGATGGCTGCCCACGTTTATTTAGGCCTTTATTTGTAGCTATGTAGTTGGGATATGCAAGACTTTAATTCGAAAACTAACCAGAACCAGAAAACTAACAGCGGCTGCTCTTCCCAAGCAGACCGTAAAAGTCCATTAAGGGAACGGACGTAAATCTGAGGATTCATGTCATTAGGCAATGCGGCTAGCAACCTATTACTATTTTGTTTACGTTCTCGAACAACAAGCCCATCAACATGCTTAAATGGCCTTTAGGTCTCATAGACCTGGGCCCTGTCTGGATAGACATACTGGGTAGACTATGTTTCCGGAAAAAAACATGACAGTATTTGGACGTGTGGTTCCCGGAGAGTAGAATAGAACCACTCCAAGTCTTCCCGTATATGTCCCAGAAGGCGATTAAGGAAAATAAAAAAAAATGTGTCTTTCTGGGGATTCCCATATTTATTGACGCTATGACGATAAAGAAGTTATAGCCTTCGAATATTTGGCATTTCATCATCATCATCAGGTATTTCTAGTCTCCACTGCAGGAGCACGACCCTCTCTGTACTACCAGAGCCATATACTAGCTTGAGTAGTCAGAGGATTTTATTCGTTTAAATGACATTTATTCGTTTAAATTCAATTAGATCGATTAGGTGATAAAAACCAATTGATCTTAATTGGGGAAGGGTTGTAAACATAACTGTAGATACTAAATTTAATGAAGGAGGTTGATTAAAATTATAATTTTGCTGATAGCTTTCTAATTAACCTTTTTACCGGAGGCTTCTCTATGACTATCTAGATAAAAGATTATCTTACTATTGAATGTATTTTCTAGATTGAATAAATATTTAGTAAAATACTCATGAAGTAAGATTGACTTAACAATCAATTAGGTTTTCATGTCTCTACTATATAACTGGAGCCAAGCTAAGAAAACGTGAAAAAATGGAAATGCAAAAAGTTTTAAAGAACTCTCTCTCTCTAGTCAGTATCATAGTGTAAAAAAACAAACTTCAACTCCGGTAGCCCAAGCGTCTGGCAAATATTTATCGTGTTAATTATTGAGACAATTCTGGACCACAATAACTAAGGACGGTATCAGATATGCTATCAGGACCACTAGCTTTATTTACGTCAAAGGCGACTTAGGAAACACAAGCTAAAGAAAGGCTATAAGTATCAAAGAGACCTCTCCAAGTCTGACTAGCGTGGAGAGTGTAGGCCAAATCTTCTCACTGCTCTGGCTAAAAAGGTCATGTTCCCGCAATGATGATACGTATGTACATTCTATTTTTTTATTCACATCGAAAAATACGATGATTGTTCGTAATAACATTGCAATGCATGAGCTGCATTCAATATACAATGTGGTGTCCGGAATTGCAACGTTAGCGGCCTGCCAATAACAAATCAATGTGATCCGGCGCGTTGGGACCACTGTCAGAGCGCTATGATTGATGAATACGTCGTTATACGTTTGAAACTTCTATTATAGCTTGTTTTACAGTGCTTCATTATGTATACAGCGTGTACCTTGATCATCTACATTAAAGGAGTGTCTCAGCTCGTCAATATCAACAACCTTTCCTTTGGGATCAAATACTTGGAACTCAAAAAAGAAATCTACATTTTCATACATATCATTTTCAAGCGCGGGTTTGCGGTATTTGCGAGATACTGCGTATAAAATAATGCTAACCTATTATGGCTTGTTTCACTACTGTTTATTCACACAAGAGAGAACTTGAAGTAGTAAGTGCTATAGCTGTAACCAAGGGCAGTCTGTGACCTACATCAGATGTCTTTAGGCGGTTTGACATTAATGTATTTTATTAAATCATTTAAAAACCATAGAGTTTAGAGTAGTGATAGTCCGAAAATAAATGTGTTTTACTTTGTTACGATAATGTTGCGTATTTAAAAAGGAATAAAATGAATTCACGCAATGGCCCTGAATACAGTAGAGATCCATAGGTACAAATAGTTGTAGATCAACTACTTGTACCGACGGATTTAATGAATATTTTAACCGCATCTCCTTCATGAGTGATTTAACGGATCTCTGGTGAGTGAGTTATTGTCAAAGAACTAGTTCAGCTATAATGGAACCGCGTTAATGTCACTCCATAAATATTATTAGTCTTTACTATCATCGAATTAGAAGATATCGCTTTTCATCTAATAAGTTACATTTTCACAACTCAAAATCACCGCTGGGCAGATAATTACAATTGGCTACTTGACTAAAAAAAATTTCGTGTCGCTATGTAAAGACCTGCCAAAAATAAACACAATAGTGACTGAAATACATTTCTAAACAAAAAACTCTTTCAGATATGGAAGTTTTAAAGACACATATTTTTAGACGTTAATTTTTAGACGTGAAAACGCGCTGCTGAAATGCCTACATATTTGTGACGTCACAACTTTGTATTTTGTATGGGCGGCGTGAGAACTTTGTTTGGTAGCTATACGAAATATTACGTTTGTGGTAATGGTTTCATAACAAAAGTTGCTATAAATTTTGCGGACTACAATACAGTATAAGTGTAATTTAAGATTTTCATGCTTTTAAAAATGGTCCTATTCACCCAACTTTAAAGAAGCTTTAAAAACACTTAACGAATCGATATCAAATTAAAAGTGTTTTTATAGTGTTTTTAGATAGAAATGAGTATCATTGCAAACAAATTTTATATAATAAAAGAAACGTTTCAGGATCTTAGGTAGGTATCAAAATAAGAGTAGAAGGAGATAACGCAAGACCGGACTGAATGGTAGAAGTGGAAGGAGGCCAGAGGAGGAAGTAAAATAAAAATATAGGTACCACGATGGTGTTAGGATGTAGTAGAGCGCCGTTTGCGGGTAAGAAAATGCCGCTTATGCCTCCTGCAGACCGCGACCAGCGCGCGACGTAATAAATTAGCAGGCTTTAATTAAAATAAAACATCCTTGTTCTTGCTGCTAAAATAAAAAAACCGGCCAAGTGCGTGTCGGGCCACGCGCAGTGTAGGGTTCCGTAGTTGCGAATGACAACTTTGAGTTCACACTGTTTACACTCGCACCTCACAGTTTAACGACCAAAAACATCTAACAATGAAAATTGTATGAAATTTTACATTTTCCAGTACATTTTATAAGTTGGTTGCCTATAACTTTTTAGTTTGCACTTAGTACCCAGTTCTGATAGTTTTCCTTTCAACTTCAGTATATATATTACTGCTGTAATTTTTTTCACGTATCCTTAGATAACCGTTTAGCAGATAGAGGGGGGGGGGGGGGGGGGGACACGTACCTCTAACAAAAATTTGCACTTTAAAACTAAATATTTCGGAAACGGATCCCTAAATCGAAAAATGGTGTTCTCAACCTCACAATATTTTTCAAAGACCTTTTTAACGATATCTCACGCGATGGGTATATAGAGAAAAAAATCACTCCCCAACTTTTCTTGTATGGGAGCTACCCAAAAAAAAAAATTATTCAAGATTTTTTTCTACCACTTTTTTGCCATGATTAATATACATACCCATGCCAAATTACAGCTTTCTAGTACTTTTAGTCTCTGAGTAAAACCGCGGACCCGCGCCACTCACCTTTTAAGACCCCTATTATAAAACCGTTGCATAAATACTATAAAGAGAACATGATGTACACACTAATATGTGATGTACCTAGTATAAAACAAAAATCAGGTAAAGGTGTTGTAAAGCTCCATTTGAGGGTAAGAATGTCTCCGGCGGACCAAGAGAAGCGTGCGGTGTAATTGAGGTGGTTACCCAATGCTATGTTAATTCCTACTGAATGTTTTGTAAGATCCTTTGTAGGATAATAAATGGGGAGGCTTTAATTAAAACAAACACTGGCCGTCTTCATTCAAAGTAGTGAACAGTCGTACTAAACGCTTCAACAGTTCCTTTTTGGTTCGAGTAGCTAAGGTGTGGAATGAACTGCATGCGTCTATATTCCCAGACAAGTACAATCCCGGAACATTCAAAAGTAGAATAAATGGGTATCTCTTGGATAGGCATGTAACATCCTCGTCTTCATCATCACTTACCATCAGGTGAGATGGGAGACAAATGCCTAATTCAATAATTAATAAAAAAAAAGTGGCAAAAAAAACGATTACATACTTATGAATATGGAGAAAGAAATCACACAAATTGAGCTCTAGCCTTTCAGGAAGTTGTGAACTTGTGTCTTAAGATACTAAATCATCATCATCAAATTTTAGAGCTAGTCTCTTGTTTTTACTAACTCATAGATACTATATGTATACTATATTTGACGAGCTCCGTGGCGCAGCGGTCATCACGCCTGCCTGCGACACGGATGGTCCCGGGTTCGATCCCCGGTCAGGTCAAGATGGAAAAACGATCTTTTTCAGATTGACCTGGGTCTTGGATGTTTATCTATATATGTATTTGTTATAAAATATAGTATCGTTGAGTTAGTATCCCATAACACAAGTCTTTCATTAGAACTTACTTTGGGGCTAGCTCAATCTGTGTGATTTGTCCGTATATATTTATTTATTATTTATTTATTTATATTTCATATTAGATACTTACTGCGTAGGCTCCCCGAAGAAGATGTTGGCCTCCGTCACCAGAAGACGCTAATGTTCCTTATTCTGCGCCATCGTTAGATCGCCTTGTCTAATCATGTACGCTTTTTGGACTGCACGATCCTCTTTCATCCCCTCCACGTGGCCCAGCCACAGAAGTCTTACCGCTTTGGTTTTACCAATTATATTTGGTTCAGTCATTAGGTCCCCCCTCCTGATTCTTCCGCAATCTCCAATTACCGTCTTCATTTTTGGTTCTAGTGTTTTTCGGAAGATCTTCGTCCTTTCCTTTATATTCGATAAGTAGGTACTCATTTAAAATATCCAAGACCCAGGATCTAATAAAAAAAAGATTTCCATCATGACGTGGCCGGATATCAAACCCTACTCTACTCGTGTCGCAGACTGGCGTGTTAACCACTACGTTAAGGAGGCTGTCATATGAGAACACGTACTATATAAAAACTTATGAAAAGCGACTTATATTGTGCTACCTATAATCTTATAAATTCTAATAAGAAAGTAAATGAAAGCAATAAATTTGCCAGTTGCTTCTTGTTCCACACTGATTGTAAAAGTTGATAAGCAAGTTAGGGATTTTTATGAATATTTAATACGTTGGCAATCTGCCTAGCACTAACCCAGATTCCCAATTTTATGTTTATGTAGACAAAGATTAGGAGACGAAAACAATCAAAATACTTATTCAAACCATCCAAATAATTCAAAACATATATAAACCATCTTTATTTCGAATAGATGATGGGTTGAATGGGATTTTCATTTTTCTTTAAGTATTTAGTTTTCGAGCTTTTTATCTGCATGAATTTATGCCATAATATTAAAGCTCAATATGTGCCTTTGCCACAGGCAATAACTATGGTCTCCACTTACGCAATCTAGTTATAAATAAAGAAGATAAACTGATAAGTAATCTGTTGTTCGATATTCTGTATTATATTACGATAACTAAGATAACGTTATTATACAACCACCTTTAATGTACAACGGCGATAATTTTATCTACCCATAAAAAAAATATCGGGAACAATAGGTGGATTTTCACTTGTAGAAAGTTTACTTAACTGCGGATGACATAGGCTATACTTTACGCTTTGGATACCTGTAACGTGCCTGTAACTCTATCATCACTGTTGAATGGATCCAGATAACCTTTTCTTGTTTTCTTCTAAAATTGCTAGTAATAAATAAAATAAAAACATATTATGTAGGTAGGTATACTTATTTTACTTTTATTACCTACTAAGTGTTACCCGCGGCTTCGCCCGCGTGATATATAGCCTATGTCCTTCTCAGTACCCTATCCTATGTGTATGCCAAATTTCATGATGATCGGTTCAGTAGATACGGCGTGAAAGCGTAACAAACAAGCAAACTCACTTTCGCATTTATAATATTAGTTGGGATGGGATTAGCAGAGATAGAATATACTTACTCAACATTGAAGAGTTCACAATGTTTTATAATTGTTTTTTTCATAGATATATCGAAAATATTTCTAGATGTGTAAGATCTCACTTTATTTTAAATACAGAATTGTGCAAATTATTTCAGACTACCACATTGTTTTCATGCAAACAACTTTACTTCAAATTAGAGTACCTAACTCTGAGTGTACAAAGTTTGATGCATCGGAATCCCTTGTGGTACTAATTCGGGTTGTTTCGGCTCTGTTCTGGAAGCAAGTTTTGCTCCCACAAGAATCTATTGATTCTATCACAGTTCTAACTTGATTATCTCTGACATCTTTGACGCCTAGTTTGAAAATTGGGATTGTAAAAGCCTCTACACAACATCAGGTCTTTATTCTTTACATTGTGGACAAAGACTAAAGTCATACATAAGACATAAAACTGGAAAACAACTCCAAATTTAAAATGGAGTGTATGCGTATTGGTAAAAACGGACGAAATGAAATTTTGCCCCAGCTGACGTCAATTAATAATAATAAATAATACTACCCGCAGGGCAGCTTGTGGGCCCGCAGGGCAGCTTGTGGCGAGCTGTTGGTGAGTGATGACACCACGGACCCAAGTGCTCCAGAGAGTCGGTCAGAGCCCCCGCCCCCGACGTGTCTTCGTCGGTCGGGGTGGAAACCCAAGAGGGCTCGCAGGACTCTCGGCTCTGGCTTGCCTTAGTTGGCCGTCCAGAGAGGAGTCGTTGGAGCTGTTGCTCCAGGGGTGGAAGTGTTAAAGGCCTAACGACGTGAGTAACTTCGGAGAAAGCGCAGCACACCTCTCGACACCCCTGAGTCGCCCGCACCGGTGTTGCCCCTTTTGCCGGCAGTAATCGTCGGCTATTTTGAGGGGCCCATCTAGTGGGCGGCAAGCTAATTGTAATCAGTTATCATGATTATGGCAGGTGTCATAATAGCATAAAGTCAATCCATATTTCAGCCCCATAACCCATTTATTTTCCTTTTCAAATGCAATAGTCACACCTCTGGCCAAGACCTGTTCAAGGACATATCATAC
The DNA here is from genome assembly GCA_963082605.1 of Rhodophaea formosa. Taxonomy (NCBI): domain Eukaryota; kingdom Metazoa; phylum Arthropoda; class Insecta; order Lepidoptera; family Pyralidae; genus Rhodophaea; species Rhodophaea formosa. The sequence goes on along the minus strand of OY720220.1, from coordinate 6,024,613 downwards.
ATTGGTATTTCCAGGAATGGGTTCTGGCTGGAGACCTACATTACATCAACTTCTCCAAAGGGCCTGTACGTGTTGGATCTATTTCCCCACGCAAGCCTTCCAAAAGACCGGGGTAACACCCGTGAGTCTCAGAATAATACTACTATGTTCGGATATTTTTTTAAGTATCACCGGAGGGTGGTATCAAATTTTGTACCTACAAAAATAATTTATTATTATAATCTACATTAGTGATACCTTTTATTTGATACCGATAGTACTATTTTTAAAGCACAAAATAAAATAAGCATACAAGCTCTCCCTAGGGCGCCTTTTTGTTTGGTGGAACGTCACATATCCATGTCCAGCGAAAGATTCAACCGCATCTATGCCATTTGTTAAGTAACATTAACTTGTTTAAGAGATATGCGGAACAATTGACCATACGGCGGTCAAAGGCATGGGTTTATTTCTGTTGATTGTTTGAAAGCGTCATTATTCAAACAAGCCCCTTGAAAGGTTAAATACAGCTAGTTTGTCATTTCCTGGTAGACAACTTTGCCCGCCGTCGACGTCACGGCGCTCCCCTTGTTTTCGCTACCAATTCACAAATTGGACGTCTGATGACATTGACAAATTCAATTTTAATACACAACGCTCTAGTAATTTTACTTTATTAATTTTAGATTGAAATTATATTTTGTTTTAAAAAATAAAGTATTGTAGCTAGCTTGATGTTCGCTGAGATCAAAGAGAGTTGGTAATTTATGTATTTTTCATAGGCAAAAGGGAAAGCTACTTTTAATTTCTTCTTTTGTCATAAAAAATAGCTGTGAAAGATTTTTTTCTTTTTGTCAATTGTTATATTCGATTTCAAATACGGTAGGTATTTTGCATTGGACTTAGATTACATATTATCACGTCTTTATCCAAAGGCTAAGTTTAGCGTGTTAATGGGCGGTTAGGTGGAAAACGGAATCAAAATAGTGATGGGTTGCTAGCCGCTTCGCCTATAACGGTATTCGTTAGCCCAATCCCTTGACCGGCTTTTACGGTCTGCGTGAGAAGAAAAGCAGCTGGTATATTCTGTGTTTTTCCTTTTCTCCCAAACCAGCATAGAATATTAGTCCACCTTAAAAAAAATGAAGAAAATTACTAATGTAGTTTATAATCAAAGCTTATAGTAAAGAAAGCGGTTTGTTTGTTTTTAGCCAAAACTGGTGTTATTTTCAAGCTGCCTAAAGACTTCTGACATGGCTTTAAGACTAGCCAAAACGGAACCGATATCAACGGCTAAGTTTAAATACTTTGATACCATTTGTCATCACATCATTAATCTAAATGGGGATCACTCTTGGGGTTATTTTACATATACGAAAGCATTTATTATGCCTATATATACATGCACAGTAACCATCGTCGAGAAAAAACAGAAAATAAACTGTTTCTACAGCAAGTCGTTAACCATCGTTTTTTGAACCGAAATACCGCTTTTTTACGATTGAGTTATGACGCGTTGTCCCGACTATTCCAATATGAAATATCATCTCGCAACACCAATTCCGCGGTCGCGGGCGGGAATAGAACCCATAACTCAGCGCTTAATGGATTGCCCGCAGATCACGACATGACAAATTGTTGCACTCACATGCATTTTGTGTAGTAAAAAGTATGAAGGTATGTTTGGTATTGTAATGTACTTGGGCGGGAAAGGACCTTGGAATAACAGACGTCTATCGAATTCACCGTTTATTGCAGACTGACATATACAAGCAGATCAATCCTACCTACATACTCGTATTATTTAGTAGCATACCTTACAGGTATCATGGTAGTTAGAAAAAAGTCACAACTTTAGTAGTAAAGAACATTACATAAAAATAAGTCATTGTAATTTGAATATGACCAAATTTGACACTGGGATCAACACTGTATTAATAATACCGTGATAAAATGAACATAATAAAATGAATAACAAAATTCAGGATTAGCTCAGTAAACGGTCAACAACATGGATGTGACGATCTAACATAAAACGCATCAAGTTGTGGTAATGTCTGTGTTTCTTCTCACGAAAGAACTATTTCACAAAGCACGGTCACAAAGTATAATTAACAGCGACACAAAAAAAATAGTCACAAAGCATAAGTATTAAATATTTTAAAGGTATTCCAATCGCTTCAAGCCATTGCATATCCGAGAAGTTACCATAACTCGCGGTAATCCCATGTCGTAATTGAAATCGGGCAATAGAACAGTTGGCTAATTTGAGGTAAAGTTGTGGGACGGTCCGCCCGGATTTACTGCGGATCGATTGTCATACAAGCTCACTGATGGGTCAATGACATGGATATGATGAACTAACATAAGACGCATCAGGTGGAGTTCTTCTTGTAAAAGATCATGGTCTCTTTTACTTAGTACGATCACAAAATTCATCAAATATTTGAAAGGTATTCCAATCTCTTCAATTCATTGCACATCCGAAAGTAAGGATAACTCGCGGTAATTCCATGTCGTAATTGAAATCGGGCAATAGAACAATTGGCTAATTGGAGGCAAAGTTGTATAACGGTTCGGGCGGATTTACTGCGGATCGAATGTCATACAAGCTCACTGAAGGGTGAATGACATGGATATGATGAACTAACATAAGACGCATCAGGTGGAGTTCTTCTTGTAAAAGATCACGGTTTCTTCTCAAGAAAGAACTCCTTCACATAGGATGGTCTCAAAAACTATCAGCTACACAAAAAATAGTGAAAAAGCTTATCAAATATTTTAAAGGTATGTATTCCAATCGCTTCAAACCATTGCACATCCGAGAAGTTACCATAACTCGCGGTAATCCCATGTCGTAATTGAAATCGGGCAATAGAACAATTGGCTAATTGGAGGCAAAGTTGTGTGACGGTCCGGGCGGATTTACTGCGGATCGGCCGATTCGGGTTTTGCGGTCCCTTTGTAAGTTTTGCGTGATTTACGGGCAAATATGTAATTAGCTTCGATAAGCTGGACTTCGTTTGATTGATTGAGGGTACATTTGTGACAGACTTTTGAACAGTATTTTCAAATTCATCATTATTGTTGTTGTGATAGGTATCGTTATTTTGCGACCGATTAAATAAATCGATCAATAAAGTAACGATATACCATAGCTTCAAAGATTACCCAGACATCAGATTAGCAGGATAGTATCAAATTATGGTCTTTAAACATCTGAAAGTATACGATCATTTATGAATACTAAAGGCTATCATCAGAGTTTCTGGTTTGAGTTTCTGTTTGTGTCTCTGTAATAGATATATTATGTTTGAATAGAATGGAAAAAGCAAAAAGTTATAGGTATATTATTGTAACTATTTTCAGCAAATATTTTATTTTTAAATTTATCCCACAACCAATAAAAGTATCTAAGCACTCCACTAAAATAAATCGTTAAAGTAATTTCATAATATTTCTCAAGCTGTTCCCAAAATCCGTACGTTGTAAAATATTACTTTTATTTCGTTACGCGTTGAATAATTCATTCGACCCTCAATTACAAAAGTTTATTCTGATCTCGTAACAATACGAATTGGGCCCTGTTTGGAATATTTAAGAGTAAACTAAGCTCAGTTCGGATGGTTTCAATATACTAAAGTACTCTGTAGTTTCAATGTCAATAAAATAAAACGAATAAAAATCAAAAAACATAAAATTATCGTGAACTCTTTGCTTGTTGTTAACTAAATTTTAAAGTTCGAATAATTATTTTAACAGGTCTGTTCTTTTATGATAGAGATATATAATTTATAATTCTGAATTACATTTTTCACTTCACTCCTATTTATTAATTAATTAATAAAAAACACTTTATAAATGTTTTACGCAGATTAGGATTAGTACAGTTTATATTGTACTGCTGTATTATATTTAGGTGAGTATTGTTTTCTGAGTTTAAGGCTGTTCTTTAGAACAGACTAAAATGTCAGAAACACCATCAGAGATAGCAGAAATAACTTTTAAAGGTTTTTAAATCCATTCGCAGCGTCGGAAAAAATAGCGTTTGAAAGTGGCGGCGTTGGGAAAAAATATTAGCGTTCTATCTACTAACCACTTCGATTGTAATTTAAAGTACTAAGTTTCAAATTCTTCCTCGCTGTTTGTAGTGAGTGAACCACTTCTGTTGTAAGTAGACATGAGCTCTTCTGTCGATGTTCTGTCTGCGTCATCTTCGCGTGCGTTTGTGTCTAATGGAGAAGAACAATAATAAATTTATATAAGTTTAAATACATGGGTAAATATGTTTAAATGACAGAGTGGGTAAATAAGATATTCATTTTCTGCTTTTCTGTTGACGATATTTTGGATGTTAAATAGGTATATAGCCATTATTATTATACACGTTGATTGGTAAATGTATGCAAGCTTTAAAGGGATGATTGTTGATAATGTTTTAGATGAAGCTCGACGGCCCAGTCGTACGCATTAATAGCGCTTGCGCAAGTTAAGCAACCGCAGAAACTTAGATTGGTAACCACAATTGGCACAAAAATATCTAGAGCTACCGTGCCTCAGAAGGCACGTTAAGTCATTCATCTTGGCTGTTACCAATAGATGAAAGTAATTTTAAACTCTGAAAATATCTTGCACCAGTGATGGCCACTTACACCCACGAAAAACAAAAGAAACAAATAAAGTAAAACTCGGTAAAATACTTAATAAATAAATATATAAGGACGAATATATAATTACACAGATTGAGCTAGCCCCAAAGTAAGTTCGAGACTCATCATCATTTCGGGTAGGTGACGCGGTCAATCGACCATATATTCAGTTCGAGACTTGTGTTATGGGATACTAACTCAATGATAATATATTTTATTATAAATACATATATAGATAAACATCCAAGACCCAGGTCAATATGAAAAAGATAATTTTTCGTCTTGAACTGACCGGGGATCGAACCCGACCGACCATCCGTGTCACAGGCACAGTGTTGACCGCTGCGCCACGGACCTAGTCAAAGTTTACACTTAAGTGACGCATGTCGAAGAAAATTTACTTGAGAAACATTATTGCTGCGCGCCGACATTATGTTTCTCAAGTCATAATCGCCCATGGACATCTGCAACATCAAAGTAACAAAGCGCTGCCGGCCTTATAACTAGGAATTTACCCATCTTTTGAAAGAACCCAAGTCATAGCTCCGGGGTTAACACTGGAAAGAAGCTTGTTTTACAACTGACATACGCGAGGAACAAAGATTTAGAGGAAAAGGAAATATTAATTTATTTTGAACAAAATATGCTGGTTTGGGAAAAAAAAATATAGAATATACCATCTGCTTTTATTCCTGCACAGATCGTAAAAGCCGGTCAAGGGATGAAAATCTCAGGAATCACGCCAATAGGCGATGCGGCTAGCAACCCATCACTATTTTAATTCCGCTTTCAACCTTAACGCCCACTAATATGTTAAAAGAAGCCTTTGGGTTTATGACTTTTGAGCTCTGTCTACCGAGCAATGGATAAAGACGTGATTAATATGTATGTATTTTGAACAAAATAAAAGGCAAAATCCGCATTTGCCCTTTGTTTTTCTTTCAAATGATATTTAAATTACTTAGCTTCAAAATATATTTAGGACAACCTTCGTAATAACAGTGGGACCTTTGTCATCCAACGTCGTGATGAAAAAAATTAATGAAAGACTGTCTCCGATTTTCGGGAGACGACAGAATAATTAGTAGGGCAGTGACTGGAAAATTTGGGCGAATTTACTTTATATAGATTTTTAGTTGGTTTGAAATTTGAAGACTATTAGAAATAAACACATCGAGATATTTGCCGTGATCATTATGGTTTTTTATCTCAATATTATATATAAGTTGTTTAATGTTTATGTGAACTTGTTTAATTAAAGCGTAGTGAGTTCACACACTAGCGCCACCCAGCAATTAAATCTATAAGTCCTAAAGCATATCAAATTTAAAAAATGTAATAGCTGAATGCCCTAGTAAATTACTTGTAGCATTATTGGAACAAGTTTTCACTATTGTCAATTTGATGAATTAAGAGAACGAGTTGAACTTTATTTTCTTAAACTTAGATTGTAATATCTATGAAAAGTAACAAACAGAATACTACAAGTAATTTACTAGGGCAATCAGCTATTAGATTTTTGTAATTTGATTTGATTTAGGAGTAAATGAATTAATTGTTGGGTGGCGCTAGTGTGTGAACTCACTTCGCCTTAATTTAAAGGGAATATCGGTGGTTAATTAACTGGCGTACACATAACATGCATATCCTACACTTGTCAACCACAAAAAAACGTAGGGTATCAAGGCGACGCGTATACATATTTTTTGGTATGAAGGAGAGTAGTATACAACAAAATTGGTACCATGTAAATTTGCAAAAAAAAACCTACTATTATTAATCCCGTATGAAGCCATAAGAGAAAGTGTGTTTATTAAGCAAACGATGATTGATTTATCGCTGTTAATTTTTGCGTTAAAAAAGCCATTAAAGAAATCGTGTTTATAATAGCATCATCAATTAACATCATCATCAACATCTTTAAGGGTACGAAAATAGGGTATAATTGATTACTTTGCTTTAAGTTATGCGGAGGGAAGAGGACCATATTACTAGAAAAGTACTGAATATGAAAGTTACTGGAAACCAGAATAGAGGCAGGCCTAAGAAAAGATGGATAGAGTGTGTGAAGGAGGATATGGGGAAAAAGAAGGTAACGAAGAAGATGGCTCAAGATAGAGCAAAATGGAAGAAACTTACATGCTGTCCCGACCCCACATAAAGTGGGATAAGGTGAGGAAGAAGAAGAAGAGCTTTAAGTTTATTTCGACGGCTAAAAAGTTTTATTTATGAAATACGTACCTATGAAGCCATAAGAGAAAGCGTTGTATTATAACAACATCTTAAGGCCGCACACTAGGCACAGTAGCGAAGAAAACGTAATTACCGACCAAAACGGCTGTTTTTGGCGAAAATCACGTTTTCTCTTAATGTCTGATTCTCATAATATTATAACATGATTCCAAAAATACTTCAGGTTATTTACTAGTGCTTATATGATTTACATTCTTGAATTTCTTTCTATTTGTAAAGTATTAGGAATAAAATGATTGGCGTCGCTACTGTGCCTAGTGTGCCCCCTTAAAGGGTAAAAAAGCAGGGGATGATTAATTTTTTGCTTCCAGTTTATTTCGGCGGCTAAAAAGTTTTATTAAGAGTCACGTATGAAGCCATAAAAGAAAGCGTGTTTATTATACAACATCTTTGAGAAAATAATTGGGTCACGCCCTCCGTCTGCTCTTTATTAATGTGTTTACGTCTAAACGTCACTTTCGATTGCTATTTAGGAATATCATATTTATATGAGTTTTTAATGAATAGCGGATTGTTGGCTCGAGATATTAAGCTGTTGGAACAAATACTCGAAATGATTTACGAAAGACAAAAATATACAAGAATTAGAGCATAAGCATTAAGTCCATTTTCAAAAACTACTTTATAAATTTAATATTTACGGGTTAGTACTTCGTTGAGCTTCGTTCATAAATAGATTAAACATAACAAACACGTCTTTGTTAGTCTCCACTGGTGGAGCACGACCCTTTCTGTACTATCAGAGCCATATATTAGACAGGGCAGTCAGAGGATTTGGCCTACACTCTCCCTGCTGGCCAGACGGGTTGAGGAGGTCTCATTGATGTTTATAGCTTTGTTAAGCTTGTGTTTCCTTAGTCGACTTCTACGACATCCACGGGGAGACTTGGAGAGGTCCTATTCTACTTTGCCGGTAACCACACGGCAATAATAAACATACATATTAGTTTTAGTAAAACAAAATTAAGGGATTGTGTCATAAGTATGTAATGAACCTATGATCATCATCATCATCATCATCAGGTCTTTCTAGTCTACACTGCAGGAGCACGACCCTCTCTGTACTACCAGAGTCATATACTAGCTTGAGTAGTCAGAGGATTTGGCCTACACTCTCCACGCTGGCCAGACGGGTCGGAGAGGTATCTTTGATGTTAATAAGCTTTGTTTAGCTTGTGTTTCCTTAGTCGCTTTTTACGACATCCACGGGATGACTTGGAGTGGTCCTATTCTACTCTGCCGGGAACTACACGGCATGAATCACCTGATTGTCTGATAAGAAATATGATTCCGCGCTTCGGAAGGCACGTTAAGCCGTTGGTCCTGGCTGCCATCTGGTAGTCGTGAAAGAAACCACGTCAGAGGCCGAGAGGCAGTTCCGAAGAACTCTGACACCAGGGTTTGCATGGTCAATCGACCGTGTCACCTCGAAATGAGATGATGACGACAATAATGAGAAGAAGAATAGTTTGTGAGTTGGTTTAAAGAAGTGTATTCCATTTAAGTAAGTGCCTATGATTTTAAGCTTTCGCGATCACAATCACTATTATGTTCACTACGGGACTTACCGCGATTATTTTTGAGTTCTGTCTGATATTTCGACAACATTGCAGCTGCCATTTTCACAGCTCAACATACACCACCGCAGTCTGTTCAGTTAGTCTGTGAAAATGGCAGCTGCAATGTTGTCGAAATATCAGACAGAACTCAAAAATTATCGCGGTAAGTCCCGTAGTGAACATAATAGTCATTTAAGTGCCGTCAAAGATCAAACAGAAGACGAAGTTATTTCGGGGTAAAGTTAAAGCTTTATTAATTTTGTTAAGTACTCGTACCTACAAATAACTCCAGGAAGAAGCACGCGAAACAAAGTTTTTCTTTCAGGGACTCAGCAAAACACACAAATCACTTCGTATGAAAATAACATATAAATTCCTACGTAATCATAAAAGGACATGTGCTCGGGCACAGTCTAAATACTATATTCCTATGTCTAATTGGATAGCCGATTTAAAGAAAAGCGAAGGCCCACACGTCACTACTGCTGTAGAAACGAGTTCAGGATCAAGAGGAATGGAACCACCAACTACAGAAGACATCGATAAAATCATACAACGTATGAAGAACGGCACTGTTCCTGGAACCGACAACATTGTGCCCGAACTATATAAAGCTGCGCCGGAGGAATTTCTGGTGGAGCTTTCAAAAACAATGGCAGCGATATGGCGCAATAACGAAATCCCTGCCGATTGGCGCTTAACAAAACAAGTACCAATACCAAAACAAACACATCCAAAACACATAAATGATTTCAGAAAAATATCTATATAATAATAAATAATAAATAAATATATATGGACAAATCACACAGATTGAGCTAGCCCCAAAGTAAGTTCTTAAATAAGACTTGTGTTATGGGATACTAACTCAACGATATTATATTTTATAACAAAAACAAAATCTGAAAAAGATCATTTTTCATCTTGACCTGACCGGGGATCGAACCCGGGACCATCCGTGTCACAGGCCGGCGTGTTGACCGCTGCGCCACGGAGCGTGAACGTGGGATATCGCATTTATGCAAATTTCTTACTAGAAAAACTCGATGCTGCCATTAACGCACTAGGAAATTACCAAGCGGCATTCCTTAATAATAGATCTACAGACGATCACATCTTCACTCTGCGTCGGATCCTGGATACTAAATGGAGAAAAGGAACACCCTTGTTTGTCGCAGCCCTAGACCTAGAGAAAGCTTTTGACAACGTGAGTCTAGAAGCTCTAAAAGACATACTTTTAACTAAAATAGGTGCGCCCCTCACTAATAGAATAATTAAAGCGTGTATGAATGAGAAAACATTCATATCGCGGTGTGGACAAACTTCAGAGACTATTAACAAAGGTAAAGGTGCCAAACAAGGATGTCCCTTGTCTCCGAGACTATTCACTATAATAATCGATGAGGTACTTAGAACTCTTGAAGAAGAAGATGAGGACGTGAGACTCGATCAAGATATTGAAATAACCTTACCCATAATACTTTCCTTCGCAGATGACATTATATTGATCGGAGAAGATATAGAAGTACTGAACCGCATCACTATAAAAATAAAAATATTACTTTATTCCGTCGGCCTCAATATAAACGAAACGAAAACTAAATTAGTCGTCCGAGACCCCTTTGGTCCTCCAACAGCACAACAGCCATGTCAAGTACTTGGAGGTGTCACAATTAAACCAGTATCTGAGATCAGATATTTAGGCACGTATAAAACAGCCGACCACAACCGAAAGGCGACTATCAAGACACGCTGCGTAAAAGCAATCAAGAACTCAAAAACCTTAATAAAATTTATACAGAATAATAAAATAGAATACAAAATCGCACTATTAATGTACAATAAAACAAAGTCGGAATGGAACAACTTAGCCGATAACAGAACACTCGTAAAAAGAGAAGCAGAAAAGATCTACGAAGACCCGGAAACCGACACAGAAACTGACCTGGAATCTGAAGATTCCGAAGACTCCACGTTGGCCTCATATTCAGCAACAGCGGGCAGTAAAGACAGACGCAAACTCAATAGCTGCATGCGACCCAGACCAATTACTCCAAGATCAACGAGATAGATCCGAACACGAGCTTCTAGAATAACATCGTCGTTAAACAAGAAAGAAGCTGAGGAAATATAATATCACAAACGCAGTCAATCTCTCCTCTCTTTTATTTATTACACACCAAGTATAGTATCTATCCTCCCCATACTGATTTGATGCTGGTATTCGGTCGGTTCTAACTTCCTTTCTCTCCCCATCCTGACTGCACCGCCCTACACTCCCAATCCTATCTACGTGCCCAACTGGTTTCTCGAGTAAGGATTCGTGATCCAAGGCGGAGGGTGGTAAATGCGCTAGAAGGAACAGCACAAGCTCGAATTCGTAGGCGCAGTTTAGCATACTCCGTGGTGGACCTCCTTCCTACGCTCTTGCAGCTTAATCGCTGGCTGGGCGGGCACAGAACTGAACTGAACTGAACTGTACTCGTACCTACAAATAACTCAAAAAGATCTGTTCCATTTTATTGCAACGAAAAGAGACCTTAAAAATAAAATGTAAGTAAACCGCTATCTATGTATTATAAGTAATAAACTTTTACGAGCGCCATTGGAAAATGTAAAGTTTTTAAAATGGTCCTTTTTCCCGCGCCACAGACGTACGTGATAAAATATTTTACTTTTCCACGTACTCAGTAGTTGTCCGAGATACTCTGTTGTACAAAAATATACTTTGTTTTCATTGTCGTAAGGTGCAAATTGACTTTAAGCTGTTTGTAGGGCGAAAGGCGAAAGGATATGTAGGGACCTAGAGGGTAATATTGTCACCGGGGTGCTGGGAGCGAGAATACACGTCGTCATCTGTTTTTAAATCCTTTTGTTTTCAAGCTAATTTGATTGAGTCTTAATTAGAACTCTTTTGGATTTTAGTTGGAGTGAAAAACAATTGGCCTAGTGCGACAACTTATATTTAGTTTATGTCTCGTCGGTCTGTATTAACTTGCAGGTTAAATTTGACCTACTTCTTCATTTTATTCACAAGTTCCTTTTAAATAAAAACAAATTTTTAAAAAAGTTTTTATTTAAAATTCTCGGCGTTTTGCATATTAACCAATCGTGCATTTATTTGATACTTAGAGAGAAGTAAATACCTATAAGTGTTTAATGTGAAAAACTAATAGGTCGTCCAATTTTAACTTAATCAATTTCTTTGTTTTTAATGTCTGTCTCTTTAGTCTGTTGTTTTGGTGTGTATTTTCTCCAAAGATTTGTCAGTATCATAATTAACATGGGAATCTTTCTTTTTTAAATATAAAATAATATGTAGGGACGTAGATTAAAGTCCATTGTTATAGGTATTTAACACTATCTACATCAGCTAAAGCTGCCAAATCGTCAATACCACACGTAGCCGCCATCTTGGGAAAATTATTGCCTTCCACCATGACAAGCGTCCGGTACAGACGGCTTCACAACAAGGCTAACACTGCAGTTTAAAAACTCTACAGTGAGAATGCGGGAATTCAAAAGGTATCCAACATTTTATTTTTGTAAAGTTCATGATCAGTAAGTAAGTTTTGAAATATATATATTCAGAAAGACTTAATTTTCCTTTTTTTAATTTTTTTAAATAATCAAGCATTTATTGTGAACCATTCATACTGAACTAACTAAGGAACATATATATACGACTAGCTGTAACCCGCGGTTTCGCCCGCGTGATATGTACGCCTATGTACCTATGTATGCCTATGTACTTCTCAGTACCTTAACCTATGTGTATGCAAAATTTTATGAAAATCGCTTCAGTAGATACGACGTGAAAGCGTAACAAACAAACGAACAAATAAACAAAGAAACTCACTTTCGCATTTATTATATTAGTAAGGATTGGTTCTTCTTTATCTGAAAAGTACCTATGGCCTATGGCCACCTTTCGACTCCACCATTAGATCAGCATTGTCATCCGACTTACAGAAGTACACAAACTGAATCGTGACAATATAACCCTCCTTTTGCTGACAGTCGTGTTAAAATAACGCCAGTGTTCCACTTGATCGCCAGCCCACTGTACATTTCGCCTAAAACGTCGGTTACGTCCCTAAGCTGTTATTTTTGTTTTACACTCACATAAAATGTGAGTGCTCGTTTAGTTTTAGGACTTCTCTCCAAATGCGGATCATATGTATAAATAAGACAAGCCAAATGACAAATAAACACAATAACAATTTGGCGTTTAATACTAAAATTCATTGAATTTGTTGTAAGTATGTACTTTTATTCTTTCTAGATCTAGACGAAATTTGTTTTTGTTAGAACCTCTAATCTATTGATATGTGTATGGACTCATGTTTGTCTGTCTTGTGATTTATCAAATGATATTAGCCACAGATTTAAAAGATGCTTTCAAAATTCGCAAAGTTTTTTGATTGAAATTTTACTATAACAAATTGACGAACTACACCTTTACGGTACGGAACCACAAAAACGAAAAATTATTTATACTCTCATACCAATTTATTTACCTACTGATAATGTTAGAATGTTGGTTGATAATGTTGGAGATAAACCAAAAAATCAGCTCAAAAGATTAAATCCTTCCTCTTTCATTTCTTACTTACACTACTTTAATTTCTTTCTAGATCTAGACTAGAGAATTTTGTTCCTTTTTGTTAGAATAAAGAATAAGTCCAAAGATCAAGTCCTTCCTACTAGGTTTTTGAATCCGAATAAAATGTCGTTTTTCAGAAAGAACTAGAAAATGTTTCAAGACAGAAATATCGTCGCTCCAGGGTATAATCCATTGACATTATATTTAGAATTTTAGTTTATCCAACACGTTTGTCTTCTATTGATACGTGTATGCAAGTTTGTTTATCTGTCTTGTGATTGATCAAAGGTTGTTAACCAGGGATTAAGAAAACAATGATGTGTTCCTACTTCTAAGACATTCACACACTGACTTTTGCCCGTCACTCCAATTGCGTGCATTCAGCAAGATGCAAGTCTTGGTATAAAAGTCCAAGATATGGTCTTCATCTATCGCAAGTTTTTAGCTAATCTTTTTAGCTGTTCAAGCTTGTCTGTTGAAGATGACATAAATAATGTTACACAAATTTAAAAGTTTTGTTAGACTAGCTAGAATAATTAGACTTTGCTCGTCTTTAGTGCGAAAGATATTCCACCATTACTGAAAACAGAACTGTTTCAAAATTTTATACAAATTGATCAGCCTCCTATGCAAATAGTATGGAAAAGTAAAAAAAAAAATTTGAGAGCTCAGCATTGGTCCCGAAAAGTTGATCATATTATCGTTCTGAGTCATTCCTTTAAGGGAATGTTGAGGTTCAATTTACACGCTGTATAAGTCGAAATCTTTGAGCTTCATTCAAAGTCGCGACAAAGGATAGAAGCTTCGTAGTAAAACTTGTATAGAACTTATATCCCCCGCTCATGGAGGCTTTGCGCGTTCATTATAGCGAAAGCTCACGCTAATAATAGAATATAGGATCGCTTATGAAATATTGAATAGTTCTTTATTTTCGTTCGTTCGTATCTCGTTAATAGTAGTGGAAAGATGAGGTTTATTATTGGATATTTATGATTTAATATGAAATGTTGTTATTGTTTTTGCGAGCAGATTAGTCTGCCTGTATTAAATGATCAGAAAGTATTTCAACCTACTATTCCGTTTTTTTTTTGTTTGCCAATACCACAGATTTTTGAATATTTAGATCTGAGGCCAGCACTGTTTTTTGGTTTAAACAATTGATTTTTTATTTATGAGTGGCAGTTACTAGAAGCTTAAAAAATATATAAGTATCCGCAACTGGGATCGCGGTCAAAATTGATAGTGGTCCCAGTTGTCGGAACCCTCCAGATGAGAGGGAGAGATGATTCTCATCGCTTCTTTATTCGTTACGAGGTAGATAGAGCTTTAGCAGTAAGATCCAAAGGTAGTTTAGCCATAAATGGTTTTTTAAATGCTCGGTATATTATTTAAATTTTGAATTTTGACTGAAAATACGCAATGTTTCTCATTGCGTATTTTCAGTCAAAGTCAGTCAGAATTCGCCACAGATAGGATTGGAACCCACGACTCTTAGATCTGCGCCCCACCGTGACTTCGAATCATCGTTTCGAATTCTCTGAGCAGTTTAGCGTGTATTAGTAACAAGAAGCATTATTAAAAAAAAGACTGCCTTTTGTGACAGGGTACGTCCAACGTATTGATTTTATGTGAAATTTGCATAGTCTAAGACACTTCGGGGACAAATACGAATCTATTGACACCTCACACTTCAAAATCCGTCTAAAGAAGGCGACAATGAAACAGATATACTTACATACATACACACGAAAAATATTACCCTCCTTCTGAGTGGGTCAGTCGGGTAAAAATTGTAATGCGTTGCTACTACATTGCGTATTAGATTTTCGACTATTATATTATATTCAATTTTATGATCTTCATGGGAATACAGACAGCTACATGTTTTATTTTCTTCAAGACTGCATTAAAAAAATCATATTGTTTTTTTGGTTCTTTGTGTGTGTAAGTGGCTAACACTGCTGTCAGATTTTTCAAGCTACTAAAGGCATGGCAGCCGGGACCAAGCAGTCTACCATCCAAGTGAGGACTGCGCCTGGGGTTGCTTAGCATACAAAAACGCTAATAATGCTCACGCCCACTAGGCCATCGGGCTTCTCCAATATATTGATAAAGCTTCAGAAGTTAGCGTTATATATATACGGACAAATCACACAGATTGAGCTAGCCCCAAAGTAAGTTCTTAAGCAAGACTTGTGTTATGGGATACTAACTCAACGATACTATATTTTATAACAAATACATATATAGATAAACATCCAAGACCCAGGTCGATCTGAAAAAGATAATTTTCCATCTTGACCTAACCGGGGATCGAACCCGGGACCATCCGTGTTGCAGGCAAGGCAGGCGTGTTGACCGCTGCGCCACGGAGCGTTATTAACCGGTAGTAGCCGTCGGCAGCAGAAAAATTGCGGATATTGCACAGGATGCTCATCAACTGAAGAAAATTGTATTAACGTTATTAAAATATGATCTTGTGGATCCGAGGAGTGATTTTAAAATGTTGTTATTTATAAGTTCAATTTAAGCAAAGTCAACTCAAAATACCTAAAATAAATCAAAAGCTTCCACGGAATACCAGCGCCTTAGTGATAATCAGATCAATTTCATCTGACTTATAGAAAGGGCGAGGGTTTAAATTTGTCAAAATATTTTATTTTCATGTACGAGTATGTTACCTTATAACATCGTCAATAATCTTTTAATTTTTTTTACGGTCTCTGTATTTGAAAGCTTTTTCTTAATTTCGAAACGAAGCAACAGATTCGTTTGTTAGTTATTGTAGAAAGTTACTTCGATGAAAATTATGTAAAACTAGCTGTTACCCGCGGCTTCGCCCGCGTAATTTGTAGCCTATGTCCTATTCGGTACCCTAATATATGTGTATGCGAAATTTCATGACGATTGGTTCAGTAGATACGGCGTGAAAGCGTAACAAACAAACAAAATCACTTTCGCATTTATAATATTAGTTAGGATATATCTTCTTCAAAATTCAGATATCCTTCAGATTCTTTTAATTTTTGGTTTAGTTTATTTTGCAAGTTTTTTTATTTAAATTGACTTGAGAGACTTTCGTTTGTCCGACTTCGTTTGACCCACATTCTTCTTTACAGGTCACATTTCTCAACCAATTGCTGTAAAATTTTATGAGCAGATTCGATAGTGACATATATTTTTGTCGATTTATCTTTTTTGGAATTTAAGGAAATTGGCGGATAAGTTATAATTTAATAAATGTATTGTTTGTTTTACAGGTAAGTCAGTCTATCTTATTTAGTAGCAGTATGACATTAAGGTAAGTTACAAAAACGCACCCCAATGCCTTTCATTTGTATCATTAGGCACTTACCATTTCGTTTTTGCAATTTTTCTGTAGATACCGAAAATAATAACCTAAGATTTTTTTTATTAAGGAATGAGTATACAAACGTAAGCATTTTTCTCATCAATTGTTTTTGCTTAATTTGCGCTCCATTCATTTACATACAAAAGTTCTGTTTGTACCACACTGGATCACTAAACGAGTTATTAATTTTATTTCTATAGGAATAGTTCGAAAAAGATTGAATTTAAAAAAAATCACCCCTTTGGCTCCGATTTAAATGGTTTCAAAAAGTAGTAATAGTTTTTAAATAACGTCAAATATACTAAGCACTTGTGTTAGAGCCACAGTACCGGTGAAATTTAATTTTGCTAGTAGTACGAATAGGCCGGCTTGTTCAGGGAAGTACCACTCTTAGAAAACCGACGTTTAAGCTTTACCGCTGCTATGCTTCGTTCGGTGAGGGAGAGAGCCAGAGGCCCATTCCCCTCTTCCCTCTGGGAGGAAAATATTAGGCTGGCAACAGTCTTGTCACACCCCTGGTGTTGCAGTTGTCCATAAGCAGCGGTGATCAATAACCATCAGGTAATCCGCTTGCTTGTTTGCCGTCCTAAGACATAAAAAAAAATACTTTTTAGGGGACCTTATCGCCTTACTTTAAAAAACAATTGCACTTTTGGAGTGCCGGCAGAAGTTAAAACTTAAATACTATCACTTGTATAATATCTTTCCTACAGCAGTTACCATCCGTGGATGTGCGTGGCACGGTAACACAAACACACACGCACATTCCTTACGAATTTTCAATCTGACGAATCGTCGGTCACGTGACCTGTCGCGAGTTTAACATTTTTTCCTATCACAAAAACTGCGCAGCGGCACTGAAGAAGATTTTACTTCAATAAAAAAGCCTCCATGAAACCGTTGTTTTCGTATCACGATCTTGCGTGTTATTCAAACTTTGGAGGATGCCCTAAGAAGTTCCTCTATGTAGTAAAGTTTAATAACAAGCTTGGCTTAGAAGATTGCTTTATTATGGAAGTATGGAAGTCAAAGATGATATCATCCACGCTCTTTAGGTACCTAATCTGGAAACTTATGAACACAGCTGTCTGTTTTTTTATATTTGATTGGGACACCGTTTTGATCTGTAAATTATTATTTAAACTAGTAAAGCTATTTAATCGATCAAAATGACAAAAGGAATCTGTTTATTATTTTTCATGTTTATCAAGACCTTAGTATTGTTATGTGTTCGAAACAGGCTCAGAATGAACGTAAAATTAATAATCTTTTTATTTTGGGTCAGTGATTATATAAACTAACGAGATGACTAAAGAGGAAAGTTAAAGAGCTTATTCAATGCAAAAAAGCAATCAACTTTTTTGTATTGAATATGCTCCGAAAATACTGGACCGATTTTCAAAACCTTTAGATAGCTTATTTATCTGCGGGTGACATAGGCTATAATTTACGCGGACCAAGTCACGGGAAAAATTGCTAGTTATTTAATAACATGCGACCTTTGAGCGATTTATGTATGACTGGCTGGTAACTTCCTATTAGTGGTACTAAATATCATGTGTCAGATGAAAATTGCCTTAATGTTTTTTGTTAATTTTCTACGATATTGCTTTGCTGATATCTTGTTTTTATTTATAACTAATTAACTAAAACAAATTATCGTAAAAATATATCATAAATAAATGAGTGGCCAAGGATTATGTACGATTTTCGTTTAGTTTGGCTATTAGTTTAGTAGAATTAGCAACATTTTCATCCCAATAATCTGTAAGCAAAGTTTGCTTAAACAAATTCAGTTGACTAAAGTACACAGAGACCCTGTTTGTAAATTAATTATTTGGACATAATTAATCAGTAACCCAATAATAAACTTTGAGGCCGGTTGCACTCTAAATATCCAACTCAATACAAAACAAAGTTGTGAGAAGTGCCCTCCTTGTGGATAGCTCTAAGGAGCTTCACAGAGAGAGACCTATCACAAGGGGCTGAATGTTCTTGTTCAGTTGATTGTGATTAATTTTAGCTAGAATGATCAAAATTTTTGGACATATGAAATTTAATATTGCAGAGTCAATCTAGCTAGTCACACTCAAGAAGACCATGATTTTTTTTTTCAACCCAAAATCAATTTCTGCCGATTTCCGGACGATGCACGCAGAGAGACAGTATTTGATATGTTACGTCCACCATTATGATTTTTTGCTGAAGTTAGCCTATGATGCTCTGAGGAAGAATATAAATCTAATGACACCACACACTTCAAAATCAGTTAAGCCCTTTAGGCTAATTTATTCCAATCCAATACCACGAACAAATACTACTGCACTGCAGGCCGCAACAAACTTCATATGTGCCGAACTAAGCACTTAATAGAACTTTCTGTAGCTGTAACCTTTAATAGGGAAGAGTTTAAAAAATCTTTTTACATTAGGTATTTTAAATGCACTATGCTCAACGTTTCCAAATATAAAATCGACATTAAACTTAATTCGATGGCCACAAACACAAATAAGCTTAGGCAATAGTAAACAGCGACCCCAGTTTCCATCTCAAACCTTGTTTCCCGTCGACACTGTCTTCACAGGATTGCCGTCAAATATTCAGACGCTGGAAGTTTCCCAATTTCGGCCGAGGTGACAGCCTCGACCCTTGCGTAGTTAGTGTACACTATTTGACTTCTACCTTCTACTAAGTCTCGCTCCCTTTTGCCTTTTCTTTAAATCTCTTTCGATTGGCAAAATATGGTTTTTTTCTCATTACCTCCTGTCTTCACAGGATTGCCGTCACATATTCAGACGACGGAAGTTTCAAAATGTCGGCTGAGGTGACAGCCTCGATCCTGGCGTAGTTAGTGTACACTATTTGACTTCTACTTTCAACTAATTCTCGCTCCCTTTTGCCTTTTCTTTAATGTGTTTCGTTAGACACAAATAAGTTTTTTTCTCATTACCTCCTGTCTCCACAGGATTGCCGTCAAATATTCCGATGCTGCAAGTTTCCCAATTTTGATCGAGATGACAGCTTCAACGCTGACGTAGTTAGTGTATACTAACGGAGTCTCGCTCCCATTTACCTCTTTTTTATAAGTGTTCCGATACACAAAACCCTTTCTTAGGTGTCTGCGATACCCAAAGGGAAATGTATTATCTCTCATTACTTACCTCCATTTTTCTACTATTATTTCCTTCACAAGTCACCGTTGCCGTCAAATATGCAGTCGCTCTAAGTTTTTAATTTTGATCGAGATGACAGCTTTGACCCTGGCGTAGTTAGTGTATACTATTTGACTTCTACCTTCAACGGAGTCAAATGTTTAGACGCTGGAAGTTTCACAATTTTTGCCGAGGTGACAGCCTCGACCCTGGCGTAGTTAGTGTACACTATTGGACTTCTACCTTCAACTAAGTCTCGCTTCCGTTTCCCTCTTATTTATATGTTTTCCGATACACACAAGGATAAATATTTTAAACATGTCTTCTGATAGGCACACATAAGGCAATTTTTATCTCTCATTACCTCTTATCCCCACAGGATTGCCGTCAAATATTGAGACGCAGCAGGTTTCTCATTTCAAATAATTGTGAAAGAAATAACATATCGTTACAAAAACTTGTAATAAATTAACGTACAGTAAAGAAATACGGTAAAATAAAGATGAGTTGAAAACTAAAAAAGTATTTCAATACCAGGAGCTAAAAGCGTCTCAAATATTTGAAAAATAAACGTAGTTCTCGTCTGAAAGAATTAAAATAGAATCAAAGGCGTACGGGTGCAGGATCTTCAAGTGTAATCAAAGGGCTGTAACGGAAACGACGCACCTGAAACTTCGTAAGTAGATCACGTAGTTTAAAACGCTCGGTTTCGCACCCTCCTTTAAGGGCCCACACTAGGCACACTAGCGACGCCAATAATTTTATTCCTAATACTTCACAAATAGAAAGAAAAACATGTACAATGTAAACCCGGTAGAATTCGGGTTACTTACCTGAGTTTCATAACTATTGACATGTCTGACTGAACCTTCAGTAGACATAATCTATGATAGACCTATTTGTGCACATATTAATACTTGGATTTTTTACGAAATTATAAAACACAATTATAAATTAGGAGTTTCATGGGATTTTATATTTAATTATAGGGAAATAATTTTTTCGTACGTTACATCCTAACTAACATTATAAATAACAAAAATTATAAATGTGAAAGGGAGTTTGTTTGTTTGTTTATTTGTTTGATTGTTTGTTACGCTTTCACGCCTTATCTACTGAACCGATCATCATGAAATTTTACATACATTTAGGTTAGGGTACTGAGAAGGACATAGATTACGCGGGCGAAGTCGCGGGTTACAGCTTGTATACGATATTTTGCTCTAGTTTTTAGTTAAGCACCTATAACAAACTTTAATTAAAACAGTATTGAGCTCACTGAGAGTTTGCACCTCGTCATTCCCAAGTATGAGTATTGCAGCGTTCGTTTCAAAAATCCGTTGTATCGAATTTCTTTAGGTGGTGTGTTATCGGACTGTTTTAATACCGGACCTCGGGTTTTGATACACCACAGCGGAAACTGGGAAATGCTCAAATAAGAACTCACTTTCTGACTGAATTTCATATACAGGTGAGAGAGTTTCAGTTTTTACTTCAGCAGCTATACAAAGTTTGAAGCAGCAATGGGCCTACTGAGAGTTTGCAGCCCGAATCATTCACAACTTCGAGTATTCAGCGTTCGTTTCAAAAATATTTATGTAACTTCTTAAGGTGGTGTGTTATTGGACTGTCTAAATGCTGGACCCCGGGCTCTGATACACTACAGCAGAAGTTCGACTGTGAAACGAGGACTCAAGACTTTCTGACTGATTTTTTTATGACATAGGATGGCGAACGAGCAAGCGGGTCACTTAATGGTGAGTGATCACCACTGCCCATGGACTATTGCATCACCATAGAGGGTTACAAATTGTTGCCGGCGTTTATTTTTCCCATTCCAGAGGGGAAAGGGGATTAGGCCTCAGGCTCTCTCACTCGCCGAACGAAGCATAGAAGCGGTAAAGCTACTATTCAAACGTGCATTTTCTGCGTGAGTGTGGTATTTCCCCTGACAACCCGGCTCATTCATGCTACTACAAAAAAGAATTTGCCGGTAGCGTGGGTCTACCACAACTCAACTGAATTTCATATACAACGTGTTAATGAATAAGTGCAAAACCTCTTAGGTGGTGATTGTGCTTATGAATATGAACAATTTTTAGTATGGGGCCAACACTGCAACTCGGCAAAAAAAAACTGCTGCTTCATACAAATTGTCAATACCTACTCGACCAGAATATATGGAATAGCTGTTTTATTTTCGAGTTGCAGACTCGGCCCCATAGTAAAAATTATTCATATTCATAAGCACAATCACCACCTTAGAGGTTTTGCGCTTATTCATTAACACGTTGTATAGGTGAGAGAGCTTCAGTTTTTAGTTTAGCAGCAGTTATTACAAATTTGAAGCAGCTCACTGAGAGTTTGCAGCCCGAATTATTCCAACTATTGCGCTCGTTGCAAAAATCCGCTTTTACTCGAACTTCTAGTGGGTTATTGGACTTTCAGATAATGGACACGGACTAATTACTCACAGTTATATAACTCGGACAATTGTCTGCTTTTCGTATTGGAAACTAAAAAACTAGGTGATTTTTCTCATCAGACAATATGTGATGTGATATGAGAGCATTGGCAACTATAACATAGGTTTAGCCTTCTACAATCATCAGTCTCGTAACTACTAGTTGTAAGATTTCCTATCATACTATTTTCGCAGAAATAAATCACATTTTCTTCTTTTTTTTTGCCTTTTCCCTATTTGGGGTCGGCTCTGTATGGCAAATAAGTCACATTTTGACTTTTTGTTATTAAACATTTCTTAGAAAAGACATATTGGCTACAACAAAACTCATTCAACATTATCATGCTATTGATATGAGCACCATTAATAATTTCTTAAGATAGGAAGTTAACATCAAACAACATATAATAGCTATTCGAAAACGTAGTGTTACACTCGTTCGGTAACGATATTATTCAAAAAAGAGACCGTGAAATGTTAACGTATTTTCGGGTTTACTCGCAACACTTGAAAATGAGTTAAAGTTCATATTCACAGACAACAAGTCATTGTCCTGTGAGATAGAACAGACTGCTCCCAGTCTCCGAGGTCACAATACTTGCCTCTGCCGGCCTCAAACGGAACAATGTAAAGTAAGGAATTGTGCAAAAGAAGCAAACTTTGAGGAAACTGAAGCTTTAAGTACAGTCACGAGCATTGATATGTATATGTTAAGGTAAGAGTGATTAATTGAAAATTATTAATAATTGTCTATCATTATTAATAATTACCGAAAGTCGAGGTAAAAGTGAGAAATTAATCACACTTGTCGGTGATTATTAATAATGTAACCTTAATACCGATAAATGTAGTAATTTTTTAAAAACAAACGTAAGCACTCTGGGTAATATATGGCTCTGGTAGTACAGAAAGTAGTACTCCAGCAGTGGAGACTTAAAAAGACCTGGAGCTCAATAGGGCAGGCAGGGTTCTACCTGGAAGTCATGTCACCACGCGTAAGCTTAATAACGAGTGGCGGATCGATACTACGCAAAACGCTGGATGACGGTTATTCTTTTTTAGGGAACAGTGCAAGTTTCTTCAGAATCGGTTTAGTAATTTTATAAAATAGAGATGTAAGTATGTTTCAGCTATTAGAAAAAATTGCAAACTGTTTATTTATTTAAAATTACAACTTGTTGAATAAAAACGCGAATGATATAATATCTCTATTTTTTTAAACAAGTACAAGTGGGTCCTTGTTTTAAAACAAGTTTTAAAATTAACTGAACACAAACAAGTGTTTATTTGTGTGATCTGAGACAAGTACAATTATAAGACTGTGTGTGATATTATAAGAAAATCCCTGCTGGACAACAAAACTTGGGGTGTTATTTAATTTTATTACCTTTACCAATGTTTGTAGTTAATTATTAATAATAACTACAAAAAGTAATTAATTTCAATGAATTATTCACATTTCACAAAACACTAGGTTATTATTAATAATGTAAGAAAATTATTAATAATTTTTAATTAATCAAATTTACCGTAACATATACACATCGGATCTTAAGATAATGTAATTAGGTCTTAAGTTGAATACGGTTTTGTAAACCTTGAAAAAATCTAATGACTCTGGTGCTCTGAAGATTCGGAAGACCGCTAGTCGTTGGACGCTACTTGCGTTGACACGCTGGTCATCGTATCTCCAAAGCACCAGGTCAAAGGCACAGCTGCAGGCCAGGAGCAGAAACTCTTAAAAGGCGCAAATATACTACATATATTTTGGGGTAGAAACTAAATAACGCCACCAGTTCAGCCTTTGTACGTGCCGTATGTAAATATAGAGGTAATATAAGCTACCAGCTGTGAGAAAGATACAAAATGTTCGTAATACTTATGTTCACAATACCTTTGAAGTTCAAATGTCCCATATCACAAAACAAATGGAGTAAATTACGCAAATGTTAGCCATCATATAAAACCAACCGACAGACAAAAGCCCCGTTTATAATGTTTGCATCGACGTAATTGGTAATATATAACATCCGAGCAATCTGTAATATAGCTAATAATTACCTTGTTCTGATGATATGGAATAAAACGGATAATTAATAAAGGAAAATTTATACGCTCCATTCATAATAAGCGCAAATATATTAAGGCCGCACACTAGGCACAGTAGCGACGCCAATCATTTTATTCCTAATACTTTACAAATAGAAAGAAATTCAAGAATGTAAATCATATAAGCCTTAGCAAATAACCTGAAGTATTTTTGGAATCATGTTTAATATTATCAGAATCAGTGACAATTATGAGAATAAGATTACCGCCAAAAACGGCCGTTTTTGGCGGTAGTCACTATTTCTCTCAATGATAATCTCATAATATTAAAACATGATTCCAAAAATACTTTAGGCTATTTACTAAGGCTTATATGATTTACATTCTTGAATTTCTTTCTATTTGTAAAGTATTAGGAATAAAATGATTGGCGTCGCTACTGTGCTTAGTGTGCCCCCTTAAGGGCTGGCACCCATAGGTCTAAGAAAGGCATTAATAGCAAATTTATATAAATCAACCGTCTACATAGTTCTCAATAGTTTTTATTGAAATATTTTTTACGCTATCGGTATATTATCTGTTTTGAGTTTTGTTCTGAGTAAAAGTAAAAAAAAAAACTTAGCTTTCTGATTGGTCCTTTGTTTAGCTGGTAGAGAATGCCTAATTGCATTAGGAAAGTCCGCCAGCGGTCTTGGAGAATCAAACCTAGGACCATCGATGTGTCAGCCTGGTATAATAATAATAATAACCTTTAGGCCACAGAAATCACTATTGTATTCATAATATTAGTTAATTTGGACTTAAGATTGCACTTACCCCCATAACTTCATAGAATAAGGCGAGACATAGAGGATTTTTGACACTATATTTAATAGTTGGTCACTAAGATGATACGGGTGGCAGTAACATGAGGCTAGCCAATTGCTCATTTGTGATAATGCCCCGGTTTTGGTATACTTCTTGATTGACTTTAATATTCAGTACTACAGAAGTAAATAACTTGAAGGATATTTGTTTTAACTTTTCATCACTATCAACATTTTAAATTAGGAACTCATTAGTAAAAGTGGCCACTTTTGGAA
Organism: Rhodophaea formosa; assembly: GCA_963082605.1. Taxonomy (NCBI): domain Eukaryota; kingdom Metazoa; phylum Arthropoda; class Insecta; order Lepidoptera; family Pyralidae; genus Rhodophaea; species Rhodophaea formosa. The sequence continues at coordinate 5,999,468 of OY720220.1, read as the reverse complement.
ATTTGTAGCTCTTCTGATTTACCAAATGAAAAATACCGAAAAGTAATACCAAAATTAGTGCGAGTAATATACTCTTTCACTTTGATCTGATAAAGGAGTAAAAAAAAATTACGGGGGCACCAGTTAAGTTTAATTCAAGCCTTATCTTAAACAGCTTATTAACCCTATCCTTACTTTTGATTCGTACCACGTTTTTTCCTACCAAATATATCTTCAACAAGAATGACCCAAGTCACCTGAAAAAATAATCTGTATCATAATAAACAAAGGCGTTAGCCATAATCATTTTCGAGATAGAATTATAACAAAGGATGTTGTGTACTTATCACTGCTGATAATATATCGAGGGCACATGCTTTTGTTTGGTTTCCAAGAATCGAGTCTGATCATCGTGAGCACGATTTAGTACATGATCCCAGTGCATGATTCTGATACCTACAGTATTCTGTATGTAGTTGTGGTAGAGCCACGCTACTGGCGAAATTCACTTTTGCTAGCCTTTACTACGCCCGCCGCTAGCGCCCCGCGCACCAACAAAACGTCCGGTATACGCAAAAAAAAATCTGCAAGCGCGGCGAAATTTGCAACAATATTTATCTCATGAAATCTTACCTCTATATACACGAAAAATTACGTAAAGATTCTGTATAAAGCGTAGTAAATGACTACGTCGCTAAAATAAGTTTATACTACAGGTTTAAATGGCAATCAAATGTTAAATACGCAACAATGACAAAAAACCATACCCTTCGTTCTAGAAAAGTTCACATAAATCATCATTCTGACACTGTGGACGAATTCCAAGTATTGAACAATAAACTACACTATATTACCTATAAATAAACACCAAACACTAAACACTTGAAGCACTTTTTGCAGACGAAACAAAAAACACAATGTAAACACTCATGGTACCAAATTACACGACTCGTACACATGTTCCCTGTGGAACGTGTTATATTTTCATAAATCCTATGAGCTAAACTATATATTTATAATTAAATAATGTAAATATGTATTCGTTAATATATTTTTCCTATTATTACCATAAATAATATAGCTTTATTGTAATAACATTGGTATTATCGGCATACGTAGAGTAGGCCGTTAGTCAAAACTTAGTCTTTTTATTTAGAACTGCAATTTTATGTTAAATCATGACAAAAGACATAAGATCTATAGATAAGACGTTGGCGCACATTCTAAGGATTATTTTTATGTATAATACAATAATACTTACGACATAATTTCACTGAAAACACTCACACTGTTTTGATAAACGAAACACGGAACGAAGTATGACACATTGACACTTGACATATTGTTTTGAAATTTATTTTTTTAATTCTTTATGGATCTGTAGCAAAGAAATCTCTCTTGTAATCCGAAGTTGAATGTCTATGGCATAGGTTGGCATTTGTATTTTTAATCTGAGACGTCAAAGTCGTGAGAAATAAATTGTCAAAAGAGCGCGGTACGCCCGTACCCCCGAATGTTGCCGGGACGTAATAAGCGAAAAAGAATCGAGTCCGTTTCGGGGATTGGACGTAGGAGAGGCTAGTAGCATGAATGGGCCTGCTCGTCTGGGAAAGTACCACACTCTCAAAAAAATCGACTTTTGTATAGTAGCTTTACGATTATATGTTTCGTTCGGTGAGTGAGAGAACCGGAGTCCTTGGCCTCTGGGGAGAGAAAAATACACTTGTCATACCCCTGGTGTTGCAGTGGTCCATGGGCGGCGATGATCACTTACCATCAGGCGACCTGTTTGCTCGTTTGCCGTCCTCTTACACAAAAAGAAAAAATACATGCCTTATGCATTAATGTGACGTTCGGCGGCTCTGATTATTTTCATCATCAGGTCTTTTTTCAGTCTCAATAGCAGGAGCACAACCCTCTCTGCTTTATCGCAGCCATATATTAGCCAGAGCAGTCAGAGGATTTCGCCTACACTCTACACGCTGGTCACACGGGTTGGAGAGGTGTTTTTGACGTTTATAAGCTTCGTTTAACTTGTTCTTTCATCCACGGGAAGACTTAGAGTGGTCCTATTCTACGTATGCTTTTTTTGAATATGGCGATGTTGAAGAGGTTATGGAAACCCGAGAGGACTATCATGAAAATGTTAATTAGTGCATCTTCTGAACCTAATCAGTACATGATTACATTTTTATATATACGACTCTTTATGACTGTAGCGTATTCACTGTCTTTTGAACTTTTGATTTATATTGGCATGTATATCGGTGATTAGAACCAAAAGCAAGTGATGCAGAGAGAGAAAGGGAAAGCCATAGACGGCCAAATGACATCAAATGTGATTGAAACATGTTAACATTTATTATTCTATTATCGTCGTACGTCTATATATTTCTTTTTATATAATTCAAATTACACAACAGTGTGTAAATCCAATGTTCTGTTGTAAATTTGGTATTTATAGTTGCAGTGGAAGCCAATTTATTTATATTTTTAAAGACTTTTGGATATCTCATTAATTATAAGTTTAAAAATATTTTATAGCATTTAGTGTCTATCTCACCAATTCACAAGGATGCTTTCTGAAATTCAATTTTCCGTAATCGATAATCAACTTAAAGGAAGTTTTTATCTCAAAAAAAGAATAAACCTAGTTACCTAGAAATTTTACCACGTGATCTCAGACTAATAGTCGTTAGTTGAATTAATTAGCGTGCGTAATTGGAAGCTTCCGTGTTAACAAGTGCTCTGTAAAAAACAAGGACAAATAGAGCTTCACAAGCTTTTATTTATCTTGCACTGTTTGCTTGCAAGCTTACCTTCCGCTTTAAGTTCGGTTAAAAAAGGTTGTATATATTGCTTACATTCAAATTATTAGTTGAAATTCCCGTATTTTGATTGTTTTTCTACAAGATAAATAAAGAAAAGCTTAAGGTTTTTCACCTATAAAGAGGTGTAATAGTTCGCGAAATATAAATCTAAACTATTTACACTAATACTAATATTACAAAGCTGAAGAGTTTGTTTGTTTGTTTGGTTAAACGCGCTAATTTCAGGAAATAATGGACCGATTTCAAAAATTATCGTCGTTAAATAGGTATGTTATCCTTAGGTATGTACCATGGGCAGAGCCGGGGCGGACTGCTAGTAAAAGATATGTAAAAGCACAGCTCACCTACTTTATGATAGCGTATTTGTTATACTACTAAGAACTAAAAGAAAAATTTCATCCCTACCACCTGGATAACTGGCAGTCAACCACTGAACTTTTAGAAGAAAATTTCTGCCACGTACGACCCAACTGTGGAATCAACTCCCTGCGGCGGTATTCCCCGATCAATACGACATTGGAACCTTCAAAAAACGAGTCTATGTTCTCTTAAAAGGCAGGCAACGCTTTTGTCACACCCCTAGTGTTGCAATTGTCCATGGGCAGGGGAGATTACTTACCATCAGGTGACCCGCTTGCTCGTTTGCCGTCCTATATCATAAAAAAAAAACTTAGAAGAGGTCTCCTGCTCAGTTTGAACTGGAAATATTACTTATGTTCCAAGCATGATATCTTTTTTCTTCTATTTATTAAGTAAACTTTGCAAAATTAAATTAATAGCAGGTTGTTCTCAGCTCGAGGGCATACTGTATATTGTTCGCTTAACAACACCTAATGGTGGCAACTATTAGGTATCGTTAAAAATGAAAGAAAGAAAAATGTTTACTAGCGACATTTCACATGTTTCACTTTACAATTAGGTAGGTATAAGCTTATATGTTAGGCTAATCCAACGTCCACTCAGCATAAGTCAAGGCATTTTGCAACACCCCGACGCTGGTCTTCCGTGGACACCGGTCAATTGTGAAGTTACACTGCGCGCTGCGACGACATGCCGAACTGTGTACATAATATTATAACAAACAAGTATAGATCGCGGAACTAAATAACAACACATCTGCTTCGTTCGGATGTCGCGTATCGCCCCCGAACATCAAATTCAGACAAAGACAATTTAAAATATGTTTTCAATTTCTGTATTTATAGCACAACAGTTTTATTGACTAGTTGTATCAAAAAACAATATCAATGATTAATTTACCAAGCTTTATAGGAACGTACGTAGATTATAGATTTATTGATTGAATGGTTAATTTTATACCATGGCTCGTAAGGCCCGGAGGTGGTCACAGCAATAACCTTATGGTTATTGTTGTGACTATGTCAACTTCAAAACCCTAGCATTATCTATATATTAACTGTAGTATCTTGACCTTGCAATGTGTGGCACGTGTTGGCATCCTCACGAAATGGGTGTCTTTATTACCAAAAAACTTATGGCGTGTGTACGTACAGCCATAAATTGCGCACTCAAAGTTAATTAGAAACTTGACGTTCTTTACGCCTTATGTTATTCAATATTGAGTGGAAAGTAACGCAGATCATGACTAATCTTGGAAAAAATACTAAACACACAGGCTAGATAGGAAGCCAACGGACAAATATCTCAATGGCAAATCCCATCATCATCCATGTCAGTTGGCTTAAAAAAATACTGATATTAAGGTTTAAGGTTCTTTTCATAATTAATGTTAAGTTTTTTTATTGTCACTGAAAAATGTAACCTTCCCATAAATTAATGTCAAAATGTTCAATACAATGTAAATTAACTGATTATATCAGATGACATAATATCATAATTATTATGCTCATTAAGACTTTTTGTACAAATAAAAAGGTTCAATACCATGTAACAGTATTATTTTATCTACCCGTATAGATGAGGCTCCGTAGATTTATCACACTTAATTTGGGGTGGCCTTGTCGGCGGCGCGTGATGGCGCCCTAATACGAGGTTATCTCTTTATTACGAGGGCTTACACGTACATGGATTAATATTCTTTTTGTCACTTGGCAGGATTGGGAACAAGATCTTATGTAAGTATGTCCTTCACCCTCTGAGAAGATCAGTTATCTATTTTTCTTTTATTTGTATTTAGGTTTAAGTATAAATACACTATGTTAATTATACCCTGTCTGATCCTTAAAGGAGCGACACAGCCCGATATGAACAAATTTTCCTCAGAAACTAATGCTGGAATTAAAAAAAAAAAGAAATTACATTCCTATACAAAGTGAAAAAACTTTTTTTTTTAATTTCCAACATTAATCCCATACGTTAAATTGTTGATATAGACGGGCTGAGTCACCTCTTTTAGGATCGGACACGGTTTTATTAATATATTGTATAGTGGTCAGATTTGTCAAGCGAATAAAAGCCGGGGCCAATAATGAACGTGGCTTTTAGAAACAACACTTACAAGCAGTCCAGGGGTTCTAATGGGCATCAATATATTGCAGCAAGGGGATACCATTAAAAAAATATGTATTTACGTTGTAATGCATTAAAATACGATTGCTCTACAATGTAAACCAATATAGCTATTGTTTAGATTTTCCCTAGTAGTTTCCTTCACACATCCATTATGGTCTTTTATTTGACCATAAGTATCCTTATGGTCAAAGAAAGTGACCTTACTGACCCACCTGGATTTCTGACAAAGTAAGGGGAATCGATAATAGGTGCGGCCTAATAAATCAAACACTTATTGAATAAAAAATAAGGATTTATAACATGCAAATTAACTTACACGCTCGGCATATTTCATTTTGCTTACAATACCAGTTAGCTTTACAGTCATACATCGTATCACGTCCTCATTCCTTACGGGGTAGACAGAGAGAGTCATAAGACCGAAAGGTCACGTTTAGCTTGTTGATCGATTGATCGATTTAAAGATAGAATACGGAATCAAAATAAAATGATTCCTAAGATTTGCGCCCATTCCCTCAGCCGGTTTCTACGGTCTGCGCGGGAAGAAAAGCAGCTGGTATATTCTATGTTTTTCTTTTCTCTCAGACCAGCATGGAAGCCTTTCTTTAAAAAAACCGGCCAAGTGCGTGTCAGGCCACGCGCAGTGTAGGGTTCCGTAGTTGCGAATGACAACTTTGAGTTCACACTATTCACACTCGCACCTTACAGTTTAACGACCAAAAACATCTAACAATGAAAATAGTATGAAATTTTACAGTTTATACGTTGGTTGCCTATAACTTTTTAGTTTTTACTTAGTTCTCAGCTTTGATAGTTTTCCTTTCAACTTCAGTATATATACTACTGCTGTAATTTTTTTCACGTATCTATATATAACCGTTTAGCAAATAGAGAGGGGGGGGGACACTTACCTCTAACAAAAATTCACACTTTAAAACCAAATATTTCGGAAACGGATCCCTAAATCGAAAAATGGTGTTCTCAACCCCACAATATTTTTGAAAGACCTATTTAACGATACCCCAACGATGGGTGAATAGAGAAAAAAAACTTGTACGGGAGCGACCCTAAAAAAAAATTTTTTCAAGATTTTATTCTACCACTTTTTTGCCATGATTAATATACATACCCATACCAAATTACAGCTTTCTAGTAATAATAATATTAAAACTTACGCGAGATAATAAGCTTTCTAGTACTTTAAACAGTGCAGTAAAGGATTTCCATACATTTTTGCTGCATAGTCTCTGCGTAAAACCGCGGACGGACAGACAGACAGACAGACAGACATGGCGAAATTATAAGGGTTCCTTGTTTACTACGGAACCCTAAAAAAGAAAACAAAAAAAGTCACTGCTTTGCTGCACTCTCTGCATCATCCATAACTTTGTTTCATATATATATGCCCATGACTATAGTTTAGTTTGTTTTAAGAGTTTTGCTTAAAAGGAGGTTCCACTTGCCATCCCATTGTACACATCTTTTGTGAAAGAAACTAGCAACTAGAAAGAATATTTTGATGTCTAATTATTTTACTTAATTCCCTTGTTACCCGTATCGTACCATTGTATAGCGTTAACAGATAACCCACTCGTTTTGTATTTTAAATGGTCGCCTCTTACCCCCACTGTCAGAAGCATCGTTAATCTAAATTAGATAAGTTTGTTTAGTAGGGCTGGCTGCGTTAATATATCATTTAGTTGTTTATGTTGGTGAATTGAATAGTATTATTAAATCAATAAATTCAATAATACTAGGATGGGTGACCGCAAGTGGAATAAAAATATTTTGAGCTCCTCCGTGCTTCGGAAGGCACATTAAGCCGTTGGTCCCGGCTGTCATCGTTGATGGCAGTCGTTAAGCTATGTCAGATGCCTTAAGGCAGCTTGAAAAATCTGACACCATTGTTGGCCACTTACACATACGAAAAACAAAACCAACAAATAGATTCAACGGCAGTAGAGATTGGTTTGTAGATATAATTATATTGCCTACAATTGTTTAAGTATTTTTGGCCGATTTAGTCAACTTTATTTTTGGCCGTTTGGTTCCCGGCAGAGTAGAGAATATCGTATTTTTTTTTAAATTATTGTTGAACCAAATATTACAACCAATAAATGTTGTTTGAAACCTATTTGACTTGTCTTTTACTAGCACCACTGAGAAAAGTGGTACTACAATTTAAATTTAGATACGGACGCTTATAATCATGCTTGACTATAAAATAAAATTTTACATTAAGGTATATCATAAAAAAACATATTTGAATATATAACCAAAACTATGATATCTCGTAAAACATTCTGCGATTTATATCCATTTTGCATGCAAGTGTGAGACACAAAGAGTTTTTGACAGCACAGAGGAAAAAATGTTGACATCAAGATCGCTTTTGTACCAACGCCACCGGTCAACGGCCAAACGGCTTTTTCAACAATATTTTGCGAAAACCAAACGTTGAGGACTTTGTTTATTTTGCTTTTGCAAATATTGGATGTGGGACAGATGCTGTATAAAAACATTATTAAATGCTGTGAAGCGCATAGTGTATTTACCCGACTGACCCACCCAGAAGAAAGGTTTTGTTTTTTGCGTGTATGTTTGTATAAGGTTTTTATGTAAGTATGTCTGTTTCTTTGTTATCTTCGACAGCCTAAAAGCTGTTGCATCACATCGTTGCAAAGTGCAAGAACGCATTTATCAATTTGAGGTTCGTTTTACGTAATGTTCAAAAATTTGAAAACCACTACTATCAAATTCCTTTTTTTAATACACATCTCACCTGATGTTAAGTGACGATGAAGATGGGGATGCAATAGTTTCTAATGCTTTGGAACTTTTTATTTATCTGTGGCTTTGGTCAGCACACAGGAGGACTTGCATCGTAGGATCGTATCTCAATGATAGTTTTATAATAGACAAGCTGTCACTCGCGGTTTCACCTACGTTAAATATAGCCAATGTCCTTCTCAGTAGTCTATCCTATGTGTATGCTAAATTTTATGATGATAGGTTCAGTATGTTGGGCGTGAAAGCGTAACAAATAAACAAACAAACTCACTTTCGCATTTATAATATTAGTTAGTATTAGGATATAGATAAATATCCAAGACCGAGACCAATCTGAAAAAGATCATTTTCCATCATGACCTGCAGGCCTATTTGCTGACTTTTGATAACTACGTAACGCTGCACAACGTTTTGATGGTCACTTCAACATCTATTACGACAAAAAGTTGTACACCGTAGTTGTCAAAAGTTAGCCAGTAGGACTACGGGCCGGGATCAAACCCGGTGGACATGAAAAAGCTGTGAAATGTGTTTTGCCGCTCACCACTTATAACACTGTTAGGTAAATTTTATTTTCACAGCCTTGCAACGTATCTTCATACCGCTTCGTTACACATCTTTTATGATTAAGACTGTGTTTCCTGAAGCAAAAGTAATCTAGAAAACGCAGTATATAACATATAAACACCAATAGCACGCTTATTGGACCGGAGTCTGACGGAGCGGCGATAAACGGTTTCCAATTACCCTCTTGAACAACTCCTAACACGGGTCAGTTTGTCTGTCGAAGTCTATGAACAACATTCATTAAAGAGGAAAAGGGATTGACCGTTGATTTGTGGACCAGTGAATTCAGTTTTAATTTTCGTTGGGGCCAATGTGAAAGTTTTCTAAATAGTATGGAATTTATTTTATGGTTCTTAAACTAGTCTTGTGCTGAAAGTTTGTTCTTGTTTTCAATAACACATTTTATTTAGCTTATTTATATTTAGCTTGATAATAATCCGTTTGGTAGTTTTTGCATGAAGCAATAACGAACATTCATTCATCCATACATCCATTTTCAGAAACTCACTTCGCATGGCACGGCTATTGATGCTTCTAGTGACGAATAAAACATATGGCTTTATAGCGTTTCGTTAGTGTTATATTGTCTTTGACAGCGCGTAAATAGACCCTCGAGGGGTGACTCGAACCGTTTATATGAACATCTTCTCCTATGGGACGAACGCTTTGAACTCGAAACCTTTCCCACACAGATTGCGCGGGCGGCTGGAAGTTTTTGTAAGAAAATGTTGATTTTTTTGAGGTCCCATTATTCATACCATGGGAGTTGTTCATATTATCTCCCCTTTAAAAGTATTTCGAGGGTCAATTTACACATCATCATCATCATCAGGTCTTATTTAGTCTCCACTGCAGGAGCACGACTCTCTCTGTGCCACCAGCGCTATACTTATATATTACCTGATCAGTCAGAGGATTTGGTCTACATTCTCCACGCTGGCAAGACGGGTTGGAGAGGTTTCTTTGACGTTTAGGAGCTTTGTTTAACTTGTGTTTCCTAAGTCGCCTTCTACGACATCCACGGGAAGACTTGGAGTGGTCCTATTTTACTCTGCTGGGAACCGCACGGCTTAATTCAATTACACGCTGTATATCTACTAGTGATAGCTTTCTAATAGCAGACACTCGTAGATTATTAAAAACATAAACTAGACTTAGACATGCAGATACACATCAAAAAGTAATAAAATACCACTTTAATCTCGTACATTATTGGATTTTCGATGGCTGTTATGAAGTTCTGTAGTTTAAAACTATCGTTATTGGTTTTGTTCATAAAAAAGTAGAATAAAAAACAAAAATTGTCGTAGACACTATAACTTTACTAATTTGCAGTGGCAACACTGCCCTCTTCTCTTGTAACGCTGAGTGTGCTAACTATCTGTCAATAAAGAAAATTAAAATTTAACGTTGTTTTGTTGATTATCCAACGTTTTATTCTGGCTTTTTATATCATTAGATCATCTAAATCTATGCTTCTATACTAATATTATAAAACTGAAGAGTATGTTTGTTTGATGAACGCGCTAATCTCGGGAAATACTGGACCGATTTCAAAAATTCTTTCACCGTTGTATAGGTACGTTATCCTCGAGTGCCATAGGCTATGTACGTACCACGGACAATGCCCGGGCTGATTGGTAGTACAGATATTTTTTTTATTAGCCTATAGTGCCCCACTGCTGGGCAAAGGCCTCCCCTCTAGTCCGCCACAGCTCTCTATCCTTGGCGATGATTTGCCAATTTTTATCATGTGCCGTCAAGTCATCTGCCCATCTTGTTCTTGGGCGTCCACGTTTCCGACGCCAGTCCAAAGGAACCCATTCTGTTGTTATTTTCGCCCATCTTTCCGGGTGCATCCTACAGACATGGCCCGCCCAGTCCCATTTAAGTTGGGCTGCCTTCTTCCCCACATCCATTAAAGTACAGATATAAAATAAAAAAATATATTGTCTGTTGAAGGATAACAAGAATTAGTCTTACAGGAAAACTGTTGCACATATAAACGGGTGGAGTTGCCCCTTTAAGCATTGGTCAGGGTGAAATGAACTGAACTTTATTGCGTTAAATGTGGTACAGTGATGAAATAGATAAGATACAAAGTCTCACACATTAAGCCCGCTCCATACTCTCGGCAAAACTACACGAGACTAGGCGAATACGAGAGTGTACATAGAGGCAGTAATTCGGCAACTCTCGGCTATATTCATTTGGTGGCGGATTTTGTCGAGAACCGAGAACGAAACCTCTCGACGAGAGTGTGGAGCGGGCTTTAGTCATCTCTGACATGCAACAGACCATATATATGTCAATGAAATATTAGAATTTTAAATACATACTTAAACAATAACTAGATGACATTTAATTTGTGTATACAATTTAATATTATCATTCATTTATTTATTTTTAATCATAGGTGTAGGTTTTTACAATATTTGTATAAAAAGTAAAACATAAAATTATCATTATTGTTAGTAGTTAATTAATAATGTCGCTTTGTTAGGTAATCCTTGACAATAAAAAACACTTATTTTACTAGGTGTTATTAATATATTGAGTGGTTTTGGCTACCCGGTGATAGTTTAAGGCCCGAGTAGGGACGTTAGATAACTTTCACATACGCACACACACACAACCGATACCTTTCATCGCAAAATAGGTGTTTCTAGAGATCTCCTTAGCGGCGCATTGGTTAACACGCCGGCTTGCGACACGAAGGACGCGAGTTCGATCCTCGGTCAGTAAATAATGAAAACGATAGACATAATAATAATCATTCTGTTTAAAAAGTCTACAAGTAGACTACTAGGTGCTAATATTAAATCTTGGTAATATTCGTTCAAGGTAAAAAGAACGCTTTACATATATTATTAAAACTAACGTGCTATTTGTCGGTAATGCCAACCCACCACCGCACGTCCCGTACTCGCCTTGTAAAATATGGGCTCCTGACGAGTCCGAAACTATAGTCGTCAATCCCGACATATAGCACGTGAGTGACCCGTTGTTACATAGGTATAATGTCTTAAGCACGCTGTTCACGGGACAAAGTAGTAGTAAGTAGTAGTAGTTAGTAAGATTAATAGAAGCACAAAAGCTCTCATTGTCTAAACAAATAGCTATTCCCCGCTAAGCTGCTCGCTCCGACTATTTAGGTACTGTAATAGTGATATTATTCATAAAAATATTTTCGCGATTCCCTTCCGTAAACAGTGACCTCTCTGAATAAAACAATATTTGGTGGACCTTGAATTTGTAATATCACTCAGAATGACATCAAGGACCAGGCGATGGGATTTGTGAAAATGGAGAGATTATTTTTCTTTATTTCTTCCTTCTTACGTCTTAGTATCTACTAATATTATAAATGCGAAAGTGAGTTTGTTTGTTTATTTGTTTGTTTGTTACGCTTTCACGCCGTACCTACTGTACCGATCATCGTGAAATTTTGCATACACATAGGTTAGGGTACTGAGAAGGACATAGGATATATATCACGCGGACGGAGCCGCGGGTAACAGCTAATAAATAAATAAATATATACGGACAAATCACACAGATTGAGCTAGCCCCAAAGTAAGTTCTTAAGTAAGACTTGTGTTATGGGATACTAACTCAACGATACTATATTTTATAACAAATACATATATAGATAAACATTCAAGACCCAGGTCAATCTGAAAAAGATCATTTTTCATCTTGACCTGATCGGGGATCGAACCCGGGACCAGCCGCGCCACAGGCCGGCGTGTTGACTGCTGCGTCACGGAGCTTGCTATAAAAATGAAAAATTTACAAATGGAACTCAAATTTTATCCAATTTTGTAGCCTTATGGTTAAAATATTTATTTTCTGTTACAGGTAAGTTATCAATCTTCTTTTCTGCAATACAAGGTAAATACCAGAACTTCTGGGTAAGATTTTCTAGTGTAAAACTTTATTTTTTCATAACTGTACTATTATCGAAATGATCTGTACAAAACCGGCCAAGTGCGTGTCAGGCCACGCGCAGTGACATTCCGTAGCCGCAAATGACAACATTGAGTTCACACTGTTCACACTCGCACCTCACAGTTTACCGACCAAAAACATCTAACAATGAAAACTGTATGCAATTTAACATTTTCGAGTACACTTTCAAAGTTGGTTGCCTATAACTTTCTGATAGTTTTCCTTTTAACTTCAATATATATACTACTCCTGTAATTTTTTTCACGTATCCATATATAACTGTTTAGCAGATAGAGGGGGACACTTTACTCTAACAAAAATTTGCATTTTTCGAACACTTTCGAATCCCTAAATCAAAAAATGATGTTCTCAACCTCACTATATCTTTTAAAGACCTATTGAACAATACCCAATACGATGGGTTTGTAAAGAAAAAAAATATTATTCCCTCTTTACTTGTATGGGAAACTCTAAAAAATTTTTTTCAAGATTTTTTCTATCCCTTTTTTGACATGATTAATATACCTACATACCCATACCAAATTACAGCTTTCTAGTACTTATAGTCTCTGAGTTAAACCACGGACGGACAGACAGACGGACAGACAGACATGGCGAAACTATAGGGGTTCCTTGTTAACTACGGAACCTTAAAAAGCACTTAATTAATGAAGGACAAACTGGTTAAGCTAACGAAAAATATTGTGTTGTTGCTTTCAAAGTGTAATGATTATAACCTATGAACCTTTTCTCAAACAGTGTCAAAAGTACCGTTTTTATTTAGTTTTTAGTTTGGTTTTGGACTTTATGAGTATTATTTAACTTCACATTTATATTATGTGAATGATGAGTATGCAATGAAAATTAAATAGTTATGAATTAGTGTCGTGCCAACCGCACATAATAGTGGGAAAAGTTAAAGTAAAAGAAGAAGATGCCCTTTAATAATAAACAATGAATCCTTTCGTATATCTTAAAATTATTTATTTATATAAGGTACTCATCAATGCGTAGGTAATTTCAGCTCGAGCGTGCTCCAGTCAAGAACTCTCATGAATAAGGCATTATGCAGCGTGGATCTGCTCATAGTTATGAGGCGCTAACGTCACGTAAGGACGTGTTTATATTAATTATTATGTAATATAATCCGTTTGTCATGTGTCACAGAAGATAATTAAAACTAGAATGTACTAAGAATGTATCAAAGGCTTCTCCTCAGTCTTTGTATCTCTATAATTCTTGCTAAGTCAAGCACTAATGAATAGGCCATAATGTAGGGACTTATGTATGGAATAGGGAATCTCTATTCTATTGTATTCTATTTTTTATTTTATGGATACCACCGAGATTACAGTGATTCTGCTAATGTCCAGTATATTGAGATACTACGTACCGATGTTGTACGATGTAATGAATGTGTATAGTTGTAACAAGCAGCAACATTATGGCGAATGTTCTTTGGTAGCCTCGTGGGAGCTTCTGGTGACAAGTAACAGTCTACTTTAACTATTTAAAAATTGATCATGAGCACAATTCATAACATAAACTACACCAATTTTATATTATAAAGTCCACTAAAATCAATTTCCAAAATCGTCTAAGGCAAACCCCAACTGCACCCCTTGACTTTCCACCACAAACTCCAGGGAATCTCGTCTTCAAGGTTATATGGTGCCACTGTCATCTGACACGCCAGAAGAAAATTACCTCGTTTATGTTTAACATGCAGTTTACATGAAGACTGTTTCCCGCAGCCTGAGGAAAAGTTTGCAAGTTGCACATTTACAGCGAAATGGAACTTTTGTACTGCGGAGTTCGTTTGTAGTTCGGTGTCTTTTACACGCAAACACACGGTAAGGCAGGAGGCAGGCAGTAACTAAAGATATTTCTGTGGATAATTTCATAGGTAATTTTGCAAATAATTTTGTAGGAAGTTCTGTCGATACGTCTGTAAATAATTCTGTGCAGTTCATGTGTAGATAATTCGGTACATATTTCTGTAGATGATTCTAAAGATAATTTTATAGATAATAAACTATTATTCAGCTTCGTCCAAAAACCTTATTTTTTGTTTCGCGTCATCATCATCAGCTCTTTCTTAGTCTTCACTGCAGGAGCATAACCCTCTGTACTACTAGAGTTATATAATAGCCAGAGCATCTGAGGATTTGGCCTTCACTATCCACGCTGGCCAGTCAGATTTTGGAGAGGTCTCTTTGATGTTTTTAAGCTTTGTTTAGCTTGTGTTTCCATAGTCCCCTTCTACGACATCCACGGGAAGTTTGGAGTGGTATATATTTCGCGTCTTTATATAGAACTAGCAGCCCTACCCGACTGCGCCCGGGCATGTATTATACCTTAAAACCTTCCTCGTGAATCACTCTATCTATTGGTGAAAACCGTATGAAAATCCGTGGAGTAGTTTTTGAGTTTATCGCGAACAGACAGACAGACAGACAAACGCGGCGGAGGACTTTGTTTAATAATATGTAGTGATTCTACAATATTGAATCAGTAATTTAAAATAACTGCTCAAAAAGCTTTTTCCATCAACGCAAAAAACCAAATCCCAGTTAAGAAGTCTGGCTGACAATCAAGACCCTAATGAATCCGTTCAGCATCTCATAAGAAACAGTGACAGAGGGATAATGACCGGACCTATCCAGCCGGAATAATTGCTTAATCTGTGGCCTGGCTCAGAAATATTCATCGGGAGATAATCGTTTGTGATACCACTGTGTTAATGTTAGGATACTAGCTCTTGTCCGCGTCTATTATCACTTTTTCCCTATACAATGCCTTGCATGGCGGGACCAAAAAGTTTATTATTAAGACATGGATATATCTAGGAATGTTCTCGTTTTGTAAAGGATCATTTTATAAGCAGAAACTTATTTTAGGTTAGTAGACATGAGACTTATGTGCTTGAGGTCGATATTTCAAACTACTTTTGACGTGGATTGGATACGGCTATGTATTGCAGGCGGTCTTACTTAACTGAACAAAGCTTGTTATACAAGAGTTAGTTTTTTGAGCATGAGCTTATTAACTATTAGCTTGTTAGTAAGTACTAAGCTTGTTTTGATAAAATATCTCTAAGATTTATGAAGAAACAGTTCAATTCAAAATGTTGCCAGACTCACCTCACAATTCTTGGCGATGCGTAGCTTGATTTATTTTTGACCTGTAATTTAAATATTTCGTTATATTTAATACTTTTGGTATCATCGACTAACGATGTTTTGACGGATTTGCCAAATGACAGCATTTTTAGACACATACAACTATAATTTTAAATAATAACTTTATGATGATTTTCCTAATAGCTTGCTTTCTTCTCTCTCATTTGTAGCTAGTTCGTAGACACAAGAAAAAAACAAAGTAGATCTTTATTTAAAAAACTCAGTTTGAGACATTAATGCGTATTGGTCATTCATTTACCTGAATATCCACTTAATACAAAATGCGTCTAACCAAGGTTTTTTCTTTCATTATTATCAGTTCTTTTTAAGTCTCCACTGTAGGAACACACTCTTTGTACTACCAGAGCTATATATTACACTTTCCAGACGGGTTGGAGAGGTCTCTTTGATGTTTATAAGCGTTATTTAGCTAGCGTTCCCTAAGTCGCCATCTACGACATCCACGGGAAGACTTGGAGTGGTCCTATTCTATTCTGCCGGAAACCTCAATTTTAATTAAGTTTAATTTTTTCGTTATTTTTATTACCTATTTCTGAAGTTCCATAAAACAACAAACAACTTGTGTGGCGATATGAGATCGGTGGTAACATTCTGTAGGTTTGTATTTTGATTGCTATAACTTTTTGATCTAAGCTCTATCAACGAGCGAGACTATCAAAATATTATGTACCTAAGTATAATTTTTAGTAAAATAAAGGAGATTATCATCTACCACCAACAAAATTGCGTTCGACAAACGTTTTCCGTTTTTCATATAAGGCGGTGTTTTATTCAGGAAATAATTTCGTCTGTTTCCCAACTCCAGTTTGACGAGACTCCTTTGATGTTTATTTGGACTGCTTGTAAAGTTAATTGGCAGTTAACTTCCTTTACAGTACCGTGTTTTGATTTTATGATTGGTGGAAATGATGAGATTTGTTCTTTACAGTGTAGACGGAGTCAAAGGTTATATTAGCTATTGCCACATTTTGGTAATGATAGACAACGTGAAAACCAGCATTAATACATAAAGTATCAGTTTGGATAGGCTAATGCCTATCTAAAGTAATACTAATATACAAAGATGGATGGGAATCCACATGTTTCTTTCACCCAGGCCAGTTTTCTGTTAGTAAATACACATAGTAAAGCATGAATCTAAGTCTGATAAGAAAGATGATTCCGTGCTTCGGAAGGCACGTCAGAGGCCGAGAGGCGGTTCCGAAGAACTCTGACACCAGGATGTGCATGGTCGACTGACCGTGTCACCTACATGAAATGATGAATACAGAAAGTGATGTTTTGATAAGAAAATAACTTGTGTACAGACATTTCTGTCGTTTTAAACCGACTTCAAAAAAAGGAGGAGGTTCTCAATTCGTCATAATCTTTATTATTTTTTTATGTATGTTCCCCGATTTCTCAAAGATGCGTGGACCGATTTAAGAAATTCTTTTTTTTGTTCGATAGGTAATACTTTAATAATGGTCCCATAATTTTTTTATCGAAATGTGTCGAGCTCTTTTTGAAAAAATACACAAAATCAAAAAATAATTATTCGTAATGTAATTGTGTAAATGTAATAAAATTTGGTTTACACTAATTTCCATTTTATTCTTGTGCTTATTAAAACAAATTGATAGAGTTGAAGTCGGTTATTGTTTTTTGTTAAAAATATTTTTTCCATTGACAGACGGGTTATTTAACAAAAATCATTAAAAAATGTCACTCCGATGTCCGACTTTGAGATTTCATTTCAGTAACAAGACTGCATTTTTGTGGAAAATCCATTACACTTTTCACTGGACGGTCTTTGTCGGGCTTTCATTTTAAACGCAGAGCAGCGAAATTTAAAATTTCTTTAAAATTTTATGCCATTTAGCGGTTAATTTGCAGCTGAATCCTTTCAGAGTGTTTTAAATTTTCTTGCTACAGTGGAAATCATTTTTAGAGAGCATCCATAATTCTGCAATGTTTGCAAAATTTTATCTTTTATGCAAGGAAAATTTAAAAACTGCTGGAGTTCTTCTTCTATCGCAGATCGTTAAAGCCAGTCAATGGAACCAGTATTAAAAACAGAGTAAATATTATTGTTCACTAATTGGCACTTGAAGTTCTTTTTGGAGGCGAAGCCAAGCTATATTTGTCTATTTGTGCACTCTAACTGTATGGTACCTATTACTCAACATTTCTTTTTCATAACATATTTTCAATTTTTATAATATACCGAGCATTGTAATGCTATTTAAAAACCATTTAAGTGAGTAAGAGCTTTCTTCAATTTAATCAACTTTCTATTCATCTGATATGAATGAAGTAGAATTCCACACTACTAAATAGTGGATAGTATTGAAGAAATACGCATGCTTTGAATGCGTTACCCTACGGGGTAATATGTGATGAGAGAATTCGACGCGGTGATTCGAAGTCACGGTGGTGTAGTTGGTAACACACTTAGGGCGCAGACCTAAGACTCGTGGGTTCGAATCCTACCTGTGGCGAATTCTTATTCATCACATATTTTCAATTTTAATTTATAAATATTTAACTAGTAGTAAAAATAAAAATGACTTCCTGTTTTGGCAGCCTTATTGATATTTGATGACGTCATATAATCTATGACACTCTGGGGAAGAATACGAATCTTTTGACACGTCACACTTCAAAAGCCGTTTGAACTACAGGATTTTTAACATTTGTGTCCACAAAAAATATTAATTAAGAAATCAGTACTTGTGATCTTTTCATATATCATTTATTGGTCCAAAATTTACATCCCAACTTCCCAACTATCCTAACTATCCTAACTAATATTTTAAATGCGGTATGTGAGTTTGTTTGTTTGTTCGTTTGTTTATTTGTTTGTTTGTCACGCTTTGACGCCGTATCTACTGAACCGATTATCATGAAATTTTGCATACACATAGGTTAGGGTACTGAGAAGGACATAGGCTATATATTACGCGGGCGAAGCCGCGGGTAACAGCTAGTTTAATATAAAACATTAAATACCTCTGGGTAGACAGTAGGACTTATCTGTGTTGTGAATACAAAATTGGATGGCCTAAAACCTTAGCTTAGTATAAGGAAAGTACTTGCTTTATTTGTCTACTGAAGTTCACAATCACCTACATTTCATCAAAATCACGGCCCCAATTTTTCAGACAGTTGGCCATTAATATTGCAAGGAATCTTATAAAAGTTCCGCGGCTTCCTCGTTTAATGCATGAACTTGGCGAATTCCAAAATTCCGGGAAGAAAAACGGGAGTTTGAAGACAAATTGTGGACGTCAAACAGACTGTTCTCTTTGCTCCCTTGTGTTCATACCGTTTAGAAAAATGTACTTAATCTTGTCATGGAATAGTATTTTATGCAACGGTTTTATAATAAGGGTCTTAAAAGGGGAGTGGCGCGGGTAGCGATATGAGCGAGCGAATATCGCTAATAGAGGTGCCACGAGCCTTTTAAGACTTAATTATAAACAGTTGCATACAATATTTTTTCTACGACTTTAAAAAAATACAAAACTAGTAAAACATAAATTTTGAGTTTGACAACTAACTCGCGGGAAATGTAAATATGACACAATTTTGTGTCTATGGTTTCCTTCTGTTTTTAAATAATGTTGGATTGAGACTTAAAAAAAAAAACAAAAATCTTATTTTGCAATCACGAAATCTAGGTATCGTAATAGCGACATGACGGCTGTGCCGTACTGTTATGGAGAATAGAGTATAGACTTTTATGGATGTTCTTATGTTTGTGTTCTTGATCATATAAGTGACAGATAAAAGTACAGGAGTAAAAAAAGTAGAAGCCAGAAGGAGGGGAGTTTTTTTCGCGCGTATGAACGAGTATGTAACTGTGTTGCTTTGTTGCCTCCTATAGCCTAAACGGCTTGACCGATTTTGAAGAGTAACGTGTCATTAGATTCATCTTCTTTGCCGGAGTGTCATAGGCTATGTAACGTAATCAAAATTAATATGGTGGACGTAACCATGCTGGTTTGGGAGAAAAGAAAAAACATAGAATATACCAGCTGCTTTTCTTCCCACGCAGACTGTAAATGCCGGTCAAGGGATTGGGTGAAAATCTAAGGAATCACATTGATAGGTGATGCGGCTAGCAACCCATCACTATTTTGATTCCGCTTTTTACCTTTACGCCCATTACGATGCTAAACGTGGCCTGTAGGTTTTATGACCTTGGGCTCTGTCTACCCCGCACGGGATAAAGACGTGATAGTATGTATGTATGTATGTATGGACGTAAACTGTCTAAAATAACAGTTAGAGTTATTATGATGCAACTTGTTTCTACTTGTAAAAAGCTTAAAAAAATAATTTTAATTTAAAGAGAGAGCATTACTTGATTTTTTGGAGATTTTTATCTATGGTCATTGGCGATTAGAAAAGTTCGAGTAAAGACATATTTTATACTAAGTATTCTTCTTTTCATTACTTGCGCAAAGTCATGTCTGAATTGTCAAAAAACTGTTTCATTTTCTTTGATATTGTGTCTGGAATCGACTGATTTCAAGACGACAAAACAATCTTTAGTTACCTTCTATATTTTAAAAATATGCCCATTTTCTCTCCTACCCTTTTCTACCCTCTTCATTAGTTACTTTTTCTACCCAGATTAACTTTTCCAACCATTCTGCACCAACAACACATTTGGAATACTTCAAACTGATGATTTCGTTATTGTAAGAGTCCATGTCTCACAGCCATTAAGTGCAATGCTCCAATTATTACCTAATTAATATCTTAAAGTTTATATCTGGATAATAATAATGATGACAATTATAAATTATTTTTTATCTCGTTACTCTGATCATGTGGTCTCAACGCCTTAATCGTATGATTTGTTCTCAGAGACTCGCATAGATGGCACCACTCGAAACTACAAAACATTGTATCTACCGTATATTATGAGAATATAAAAACATGATTCACAAAATATATCTTATTAAAATTCAAAACAATATTTTAGGCATAATATTTTAAAATGACGCCGTATATTTAAGTAAGTTAAATGCTAACGCAGATTACCGCCATCTAGTTCGCATTCGCCTGCTTTTTGCAACCTTAATTTGGTCCAATATTTTTGTATGAGGTGGGCAGTCTATTACGTTAGTATTATATTGTCTTTGCTCTGGTAACTGAGTGCCAAGAAGAACCCACTGAGCATTTCAACATTGCCTAATGAAGCTAAACTGACTGATCGCCTCCAATAAATGCTTAATTAAATAAAAGAGAGTTTGAACTTTGCTTTGAAGCTTCGACGCCCAGTGGATATAGCGATGGTATATAGGCGTGTTGGATACATTTCATGGTTTTAGTAACGCCCAAAAGAACTCTATTTCATTTAGGTACATGTAGATATTTAGCCATATTTGGTAAAGATACATTGAAAAGATTAAGGTGTAATATCAGGGGTTAAGCGGTAGTGATTTACCCCTTTTTTACAAAAACTTAACAACGCTTATTGAACCTATTTTAGATAAATACTTATTAGATTTTGTCCTCACCCCGCCGTAAAAAGTTTGACAGTGAAATACTTGACATATGACACATATGCGCCTTGACTGTTCGCTAATTATATAGGCTATGTGACGTCACACCAAATTCAAAATGGCGCCCTGTAGAGTACAAAGAGCTTGGGAAGGCACGTTAAGCCGTTGGTCCCGGCTGTCATTATTGATGGCAGTCGTTAAGCTATGTCAGATACCTTTAGGCAGCTTGAAAATCTGACACCAGTGTTGGCCACTTACACACACGAAAAACAAAGAAACAAGAGTTGCTTTGAGATATATCCCGTTTGGTACCTATCAAATGAAAGGTATTAGTTTACAAAAATAATATATGATTTATAAGTAAAGTACTACCTTTCTCTCGTGAACCTTCAAAATATGCCCAGTAATATTAGGTTTTAGTTATCAAACTTTATCTCATTATAGAATTTATATTCTCTATATCACCAATCAAAAGTCACCAATAAAGCTCTCAGCTGCAACACGATGCAGCTCGATATCCAATAATACAATGTCGAAGCTGCGTCAAGCCTATTATATCTTACAATAGCCTCACCCCTTCTGCGATCTGAATAGGTTGGTTTACAATAGCGTCTAGTATAAATTGTCCATTGGCATACCATTTCTGTACCTATTAGTGCGGGTACAGGCAATCAATGCGGTTTGAATACAATTTGTGGTGGTAGTATTGCCACCCTTACGCCCGGTCATCCAATAATACAATGTAGAAGCTGCGTCGAACTACTTATATCCTACAATAGACTCACCCTTTCTGCGATCTGAATAGGTCGGTTAACAATCGCGTCTAGTATAAATTGTCCACTGGCATACCATTTCTGTACCTATTAGTGCGGGTACAGGCAATCAATGCGACTTGAATACAATTTGCGGTAGTACTATTGCCGCTACGTCAGGTCACCCGATCACTCGTCGAGGAGTTCGACGTCTCAGTGATCGTAAGCACTGTAAGCGCTAATGCATGTAAAGCAACCCCGGGCGCGGTCCCCTCTTGGATAGGTGACCACAAGTGGCATACAAATATCTCGAGCTCCTCCGTGCTTCGGAAAGCACGTTACTTTTATACAGCAAATGTATGTGAAAAATGTTACTACTGAAAAGCGTTTCTAAATCAGTAATAAAACCAGAGCCTTTAAGAACATTAATATAGTGCTAATAATTAACACTAATTAGCACGCTCTAAAACGTTCTCAGGTCTTATTTTGTCACTTGGCCTCTCAACTGCAACGCGATGGAGCTAGATATCCAATAATACAATATCGGAGCTGCGTCGAGCCAATTATAACGGATCCCTAAATCGAAAAATGGTGTCTCAACCTCCCAATATTTTTTAAAGACCGATTTAACAATACTTGATACGATGGGTTTATATAGAAAAATAAATATTACTCCCTCTTTATTTGTATGGTTAACTTCACTCCACCACCACTTTTCTGCCATGATTAATAATATACATACCCATACCAAATTACAACTTTCTAGTACTTATAGTCTCTCAGTAAAACCGCGGACAGACAGACAGACATGGCAAAACTATAAGGGTTCCTAGTTTCCTAGAACCCTAAAAAGGAGTTTATCAATAGGACGGGTCAATAGATTTAAGAACATGAGTTTCATATATGTTAGTCTGTATCAGATTTTAAAAATGTGTGCCAAATTCATAAGTGTACATATGTATGTATGTACGAACATGGATACATACTTACATCTGTGATATTTGCAGACAAATATACGAATAAGAAATATTTTCCGTGAATATCTCAGAAACTATTAATAGGATTACTAACATTTCTTTTTAGTTGGACTAAAAATAATTTTGCTAAGGAACAGTGTCAAATTCATTAAAATCGGGTCAGTAGTTTTTGAGATAGAGAAAGAAGTGTGTATTAGTCACTAGTATAAACTGAAGTCGGTTTAATTTTTTAATAAGTACTAGGTACTTGTAATCTAATAGAGTTTTCAGAGCTCCTTGAACCGAATCA
The DNA here is from genome assembly GCA_963082605.1 of Rhodophaea formosa. Classification (NCBI taxonomy): domain Eukaryota; kingdom Metazoa; phylum Arthropoda; class Insecta; order Lepidoptera; family Pyralidae; genus Rhodophaea; species Rhodophaea formosa. The sequence goes on along the minus strand of OY720220.1, from coordinate 5,976,138 downwards.
TCGTCATCATCATAATCATTAGGTCGTTTTTAAACTTTCCTGCAGGGGAGCATGATCCTTAGACATATATTAGCCAGTGCAGACAGAGGATTTGGCCTACACCCTCAACATGGGCCAGACTGGCGGGATAGATCTTTTCGAAACTTTGGTTTAGCTTGTGTTTCCTAAGTCGCCTTCTACGACATCCACGGGAAGACTTGGAGTGGTCTTATTCTACTCTGCCGGGAATGACACAGCCAAGCCAAATACGTACTACAAAAATGTATGAAGTCGTACAACAAACTCGATTGATTGATGTCTTTCTATAGACTCACCATTTCAGGAATTTGAATAGGAGTCATTTATCTAATATAAATTGTATGTTTATATCACATCTACTATAAATCGTTTGTTAGAGTATACCATTTCCATTATAGGGCGGCAATCAGAGCGGTTCTATTACAATGTCTGACGGTGCTAGTGGCTACAATGCCCTAGGGGCAGATATTTGTGGGGCTCTCAGTATTTTTTTGCACTACAAAGCTCTAAACTTCTTATTATTATCCAGGTTCGTGACTACTTCCCAGTAAATGGGTACAGCCTTACACTGTTGTAGTCTTATAGGTAAAACAATTGTAGAAAATCGGTTATTATAATATGATGCATATTTGCAAACGTACAAATTTAAAAAAATGGTGGGCGTCATTCTTTCTCTAGTTTCAACTATTCGTTTAACAATAGGTATAACATGATATTCTAATAATCCTTCGAATATTAGAAATGTAAAAGTTTGTATGGATTACAGACATGAAAAATTTTTTTGCTTATTTGTGGTTTGGATGAAATGATGTATATTATTAATTCGATAAAGTCACGCAATAAATGGATGGATTCAAAATACGGTAGTTCCAGTATTTCAGTCGCAGGAAAATGTTAGTGACGATATATGCAACAAGTATAATATTTACATAAACTGGTGCCGAATGTTTTAATAAAAAAACCGGCCAAGTGCGTGTCGGGCCACGCGCAGTGTAGGGTTCCGTAGTTGCGAATGACAACTTTGAGTTCACACTATTCACACTCGCACCTTACAGTTTAACGACCAAAAACATCTAACAATGAAAATAGTATGAAATTTTACAGTTTATAAGTTGGTTGCCTATAACTTTTTAGTTTGTACTTACTACTCAGCTCTGATAGTTTTCCTTTCAACTTCAGTATATATGCTACTGCTGTAATTTTTTTCACGTATCTATATATAACCGTTTAGCAGATAGAGGGGGGGGGACACTTACCTCTAACAAAAATTCGCACTTTAAAACCAAATATTTCGGAAACGGAGCCCTTAATCAAAAAATGGTGTTCTCAACCTCACAATATTTTTGAAAGACCTATTTAACGATACCCCACACAATAGGTAAATAGAGAAAAAAAAATTACTCCCTCACTTTACTTGTATGGGAGCTAACCTAAAAAAAATTTTTTTTCAAGATTTTATTCTACCACTTTTTTGCCATGATTAATATACATACCCATACCAAATTACAGTTTTCTAGTACTTATAGTCTCTGCGTAAAACCGCGGACGGACAGACAGACAGACAGACAGACAGACAGACATGGCGAAACTATAAACCCTTATAGTTGTTAACTACGGAACCTTAACTTGTTAACCTTGTTTACTACGGAACCCTAAAAAGAAACAATTGCTTTATGACAGGTATTAAAGACACCTCAATAAAATAAACTTTTTAATCAAATCTTCTTCAAATGCAAGGCCCAGGGCATTCATTCGACTCGACACATCTAACCCCGCCACCGACCTGCCTACACCCCCTCACCCTCCTTGATTGTCACTTAACAATGGAGGTCGGGAAATGGCGGTAAGTGTCGCTTTCAGAATGTAGATTTGTCACTGTTTGCGGACGCTGTGAATTTAGTTTTGATGATTAGCTGCGGCAAGGTATATTAGGCTTTGATTTGTGCTTCCATTATTATAATGTTAACTCTAAATTTTTGTCTGTTTGTGTTTTTTTTTTAAATAAATGTTATTCATTCAGGGAGTTCATAAACTCTGATATGGCTGACAAATATGTATAACTAGCTGTTACCCGCGGCTTCGCCCGTGGGATATATAGCCTATGTCCTTCTCAGTACCCTAACCTATGTGTATGCAAAATTTCATGATGATCGGTTCAGTAGATTTGGCGTGAAAGCGTAACAAACAAACAAACTCACTTTCAAATTTATAATATTAGTTAGGATTAATAAACTTCCAGATAAAAAAACGCCATCGTCAATAATTTTACCATTTAGGAGTGAGGAGTACCCATAAAATTAATTTTCTAAAATCGTTTCGGGCATCTTCAAGTTATTAGGAAACATATAAAGCGTTATTTTTGGCACTTACATTTGGTAAAATAACAACCATTTTGAATTTAATAGTTTAGTGGTCTACGTGTTTAGAGAAACCCAAGTAGATATATTTGCCAATAACCTTTGTGAGACATACTAGTAACTTCTGCCATGAAAATCGACCTCGGTTTATTCTATTTATATTTGACATGTTTCAGTTAATTTGTTTGACGTGTCTCTAATATCATATTTAATTTTAATACATCTCTTAGTCGATTCAGAATATGGCAACAGAGCCCATCGATAAAGGATTTATCGATATACAGTAAACCTCGAAACATATTATGATGATCGTATTAGAGGGAATACAATTACAAGAGTTGAATCGGGTCTCAACTTTACAAACCAGTAAGTATCTAGGGTTGTCACTTTTACAAAATTCTCTCTAGACTCCGCCATGCCTTTATTCAATGTTAAAAAACTGTTTGGTTTTTCAGTGTTTAATATGCGTGACCGGTTTGTGTTAGCACATGTGTCATGTCTCTTTATGCCATCAAATTCTAATGGGTAGCTATGTGTTTGCATGCATCATAGATTGGCTTATGTATTACAGTTTGGGAGTAAATTGAAATATGTACCTGAGTTTCTCAAGGTTATACGTATACTTGCGTTACTTTTCCTCTCAGAGTCAATCTATTCTAATGCTACTAATTTTATTTTCTGATATGGGAACGCATAGGTACGTTATCAAAAATTACCCTGAAACTGAATAATTTATTATATTATTAAAATTATAAAGTTATCCATAACCCTATGTAATCCAGTCAATTAAACTATAGCAACATTTGACAGGTGGTAGCGTCTTGCGTTAGGCCGTGTGAAGCAAATGTTAAATTGTTACGAGACATCTATCGTAGTAGGGAGCGGTAGCTTATAATATTATAGGAAGGAGGTTAATGTGAATGGATCCTTTGATCCCTTTTGCCTTGTAACCCGGAGTTCACAGCTCCATAATAATATCGGTCTATAGTCGTCAGAGAGGGAATAATTTACAAGTTGTTTTGTCTTAACATGCAGATCGTAAATACTTGTCTTTGTCGTAAATAATACATTGGATTCCTTAAAAATTAGTATACTACTATATATATCTACTACTAGCTTCTACCCGCGGCTTCGCTTGCGTATAATTTTGCCATATAAATTTGCCGAGTTATTTATCGCAAATCCTAAGGGAACATAATTTGTCCTGGATAAAAGGTAGCATCTCCATTCAGTACCCTAATCTATATAATAGTCGTTAAAGGAACCACGTCAGAGGCCGAGAGGCGGTTCCGCAGAACTCTGACACCAGGGTGTGCATGGTCGACTGACCGTGTCACCTACACGAAATGATGATGATCTATGTAATTACCAAATTTTAAGAAGATAGGTTGAGTGGATGAATCGTAAAGTAGTAACAAACGAATATACAAACTCACTTTCGCATTTATAATATTAGTCGGGAAGTTGGGATGGGACGAGATTGGGATATTAACCTTGCATAAAGCAGCAAAAGATTTATAACAAATTCGCAGAAATTTTAGTTCCGTGTCAGTTACAATGTAAGTACCTACTCAGAGGTCAACTTAAATTCTTAGGCATTTCTCTGTATTTAAATGCTACATCAAAATTGATGTGAGTACAGATATACAAATATCACACGTAGGATTTTCACAACAACATCTTCAAAAGTTTTGCATCCAAACTTTTTGGAATTATGCAAATCAACATTTTACGTAGCGAGGATCACTACCTTCATGCTTTAAAACTCGTTTGGTGTGTGCAAGCTCCAACTATAACTGAAGTTGCTGAGCTTTCGGACCAGATTAAAGGATTTTGACGAGAGCTACTCAGGAGTTTTCAGGTGAGTTGGGTACTTGTTGCCAACTTAACTTTGCTAGGAATGATGCAGAGCAGCAAACGGTTGAGTGGTTTACCAACTTAAGGAAGCTTGAGTATTAAAAGTAATTTTTTGCAGTCTTCAATTTTTAAAAGAATCTTGAATGTTTATATGTATAAGTACCTATCTATTATAAATTATAGAATCGTTGAGTTAGTATCCCACGACACAAGTTCACAACTTATTGTTGACTAGCTCAATTTGCATGTTTTGTCCCTATTATACCTACATATTACCTGTCCATACATGAAACACGATAATATAACTTATAATAATTTACATATGATTCATGGATCAGGCCTAAGGGGTTTCGTTAACAAGACAGATTATGAGATTGTCTCCTACTTTTCTCTTACTTATCCATTGTTTAAAGACTTATAAAAATAGGTTTATAAAGTTAGGTATGTCATCTAATTAGAATCATTATCTGAATCCGAAACTGAATATTTCATTGTGAAGTATTTATCAGTATATCCTCCTTCAATCGAGAGTATTTTTGGTAGCATCCTCAGCTATTACACTTTGGAACCGAGAGCGCCTAATTTCGAGAGCCTGTAGTCTTTACTATAAAAAGAGTACTGATATCCTATTTTTGTTGGTAATCATGTAAGCAAGTTTTTCAGAAGAAATATATGAAGAGATTATGCCACCATTATCAACAAAAGTGTCATGATTCATTGTCCTAATGGTTAAATGGCTAAGACACAGGGAAACCCAAAGTGAAATGTCAACGTCGGTCCAATCCAGATAATTTGGAGAACAATAGAGATTCAGAATTCAAAGGACCCAAGACGTCTCTTACAGAATCGGTACATTGACTGTTGGTTTGGGTGTGAAATCAATGAAAGCGGGCTTTACGAATTTCCGATTTGAGTACCTAAAGTAATCTTTGAAGACATTTTGCAGAAATTGTTTAATGTAATCAAATAGATGAGGTTTATGAATTAGGTCATCGTCGTCTCAGCCGCAAAAACAAAAGCGTAGAAAACAGTTTTGTCCCACTCATGGATTTGGATGCAAACATGAACAAAACCTGCTACGTAAATAAAATTTATGAAAAATATAAAACTCTCTCTTGTAAAAAAATTCCCCATTTCAGATAATTTAGATAACAATAGAGATTTCAAAGGACCCGGGATGTCCCTGACAGAATCGGTAGATCGATTGTTGCTTTGTGCAAGAAATTAAAAATTGAGTCAAAAAAGTGCTCTTTACAAAATACCGATACAAATAAGTAATCCGTTTAAAGTTATTTCGTAGAAATGTGACATACATTACAAATCATTATAAATAAATAAGACATGTTGCGTAAACAAAAACAACAAAAAATATGAAAAATACAACACTCCCTGTTTTGAAAGAAACTTCCCATTTCAGATAATTTGGAGAACAATGGAGGTCCAGAATTCAAAGGACCCGGGATGTCACTGACAGAATCGGTAGATCGATTGTAGCTTTGTGCGAGCAATGAATGATTGAGTCAAAAAAGCGCTCTTTACAAAATACCGACACTAATTAGTGAACTTGAAGTTATTTCGTAGAAATGTGACATACATTACAAATCATTATAAATAAATAGGACATGTCGCGTAAACAAAAACAACGAAAAATATGAAAAATACAACACTCCCATTTCAGATAATTTGGAGAACAATGGAGGTCCAGAATTCAAAGGACCCGGGATGTCTCAGACACAATCGGTAGATCGATTGTTGCTTTGTGCGAGCAATGAAAGAGTCAAAGAAAGCGCTCTTTACAAAACATCGACACAAATAAGTAATCTGTTTAAAGTTATTCGTAGAAATGTGCCAAACATTAAATATTCATCAATCTTTTATCCATTACACACAAAGGTGATAAAAAAAAGAAAAAGAAGTAAGCGTCTTTTATAACCCGACTGATCACCCAGAAGTAGAAGTAGGGTAATGTTTTTCGTGCGTATATATTTATATATATAACATTACTGATTTCCTATTTTCTTTGGTAATCATACCAACTCCTTATCAAAACAGAGCATCTTTTATGCGTATTCCTAAAATGCATAAATTCATAACATTTGAGTAAATGATCATTAACGTGGCCACTAAGATAAGATAATTGCATTCGAGATAAACAGAACAACAGTAATGGCAGACCGTAATACAATTCCTGGCGAGGAGAGGATTTAAATTTATACAGAAAAGGAATCAAACTTCTAAACTACTGATATATGAATTACGACTTCTTTCCTTATTTAGGAGTATTCATGGTAGCATCCTCAGCTTTTACACTTTGGAGCCAGGGTCCTCTAAGTTTGAGAATCTGATATTTTATATTATTTATGCTGTAAAAAGACCTTAGGCTCTGTCTACCCCACAAGGGATAAAGACGGGACAATATGTATGTATGTAAAAAGGTTACTAATTTCCTATTTTTGTTAACAATCACATCCTGTTACTCCGTAATCGAAACAAAGCATCCTTTATGCGCATTCCTAAAATGCATAAATTCATAACCATTGAGTAAATGAACATTTAACGTGGCCACTAAGATAAGATAAAAATAATTGCATTCGAGATGAACCGGACATCAGTAATGGCAGACCGTAACACAATTCCTGGCGAGGAGAGGATTTAAATTTATACAGAAAATTAATCAAACTTCTAAACTAGGTACTGATATATGAATTACGACTTCTCTCCTTATTTAGGAGTATGCATGGTAGCATCCTCAGCTTTTACTCTTTGGAGCCAGGGTCCTCTAAGTTTGAGAATCTGATATTTTATATTATTTATGCTGTAAAAAGACCTTAGGCTCTGTCTACCCCACAAGGGATAAAGACGTAAAAAGGTTACTAATTTCCTATTTTTGTTAGTAATCACATCCTGTTACTCTCGTAATCGTTACGTACAACGCATCCTTTATGCGCATTCCTAAAATGCATAAATTCATAACCATTGAGTAAATGATCATTTAACGTGGCCACTAAGATAAGATAAAAATAATTGCATTCGAGATAAACCGGACATCAGTAATGGCGGACCGTTACATAATTCCTGGCTAGGAGACTATGTTGCTAATGAAAATAACAATGGAGATTATTTCTAAGATAATTTACATAAATATCACTGTGAAAATGGATTTGGCTGTCTGTTAAACTAGGTGGCATTCAGTGAATATGCAATGGTATTAACATAATAATTAATAGGTACGTAGATTACAGATTAAAGAAACCTTTATTATATAAACGTTTGAAAACTTGAAATTCCATCAAGTATCTGATCAATCCACCAGAGAAGCATACTCTAAAGCATAGCCATTTGGTCCAAATGGTCATAAAGTGGCCACAAAGATAAAATAATTGCATTTAAGATAGACAGGATAGCAGTTACGACTGACCGTAACATTATTCCTGGCAAAGAGAATGTTGGTAGCGAAATTATATCTAGAGAAGACCACTGGTGTTTGGGGGACTGAAGCATGAGTATTTCTTAAAAAATTGGGGTGAAGGCTGTCGGAGAAAGTAAATGACACCCGCTCCTTTTCGTATTTGTCTCAACGGATTTCAATTGCTATTCAGCGTGGCAATGCCGCAAGTATAATGGGAACATTTGAGCCAGGTACGATAAGAGGCGGTCTTTTAGACTAATATTTTGACGAAGCATGCTGCGGATACACTCCTGTAACTATTTTGACGAAGCGTGTTGCGGATGCACTCTTGTAACTATTTTGACGAATCGTGTTGCGGATACGCTCCTGTAACTATTTTGACGAAGCGTGTTGCGGATGCACTCTTGTAACTATTTTGACGAATCGTGTTGCGGATACACTCCTGTAACTATTTTGATTTCAATTACAAGTTAATAAAAAATATATATATATATCTAGAGAAATTTCCGTAAGTAGCAGGCTGGTAGGAACCAGATTTGATTGTCTGTAAAATGTTAAATAAATAGTCATCATCACCAGGTCTTTTTAGTCTCCACTGTATTATACCTATAAACCTTTCTCATGAACCACTCTATCTATCGCTGAAAACTGCATGAAAATCCATGCAGCGGTTTTTGACTTTATCACGAACAGACAGACAGACGCAGCGGAGGACTTTGTTTTATAATATGTTGTGATTATGCCAAAGCATTTAGAAGTTTGTTCAAGTAGTTATTTTTCAGGGAATTTATTCATACATAAAATATCATAGCTCTCTAAACCCATTGCAAAACTACACAATTCATAACAATTTTGTACAAATTATCATTAATGTAGCATCAGATAATTGCATTCGAGCTATTATACCTGACAAAACTAATGGCAGACCGTAACATAATTCCTGGCAAAGAGAGTAACATTAACGAAAATAACACAAGGAACTATATCTAAAGCAATTTTCGTACATAACAGGCAGTAAGTAGATTTTGTCGTCTGTAAAACTAGCTGACGCCTTTTTTAGATTGACATGATAAATATAATATTTCGGTACGTTCTTGTTTTAAATGTTTAGTTACGCAGTGGTAAGTCTGTTAATAATAAATAAATATATATAGACATATCACACTAATTGAGCTAGTTCCAACGTAAGATGTGAACTTGTGTCGCGGGATATTAACTCAACGATACTATATTTTATAATATATACTTATGTAGATTAATAAACATCCAAGACCCAGGTCAACCTGAAAAAGATTACAAAATACTCTAGGTTTAATACATAGCGCGTTATAATACTTGTAAAGACTTGTTGTAATATTTAAATCCAAAAACAGGAATTATGCGCTACGTCGTAATATTTTCGTAGCTGAAAGATAGTACCAGATGTAGTATATCGTAGCGTATCTACGAAGCTTTGTAGGCCTGCTACGCGTAGAGGCGGCCATTGTACCTAATGTTTCCATCCCAGTGAGCTGAGGGTCCCGAATTCCCCCAGAGTCGCTCATCCGGAACTAATTGTGGGGTAATTGAGATGCGGCCATGTTTTTCGAAAAGCTTACACAACATATCACCTACACTTGTGAAAATATTCTTTTAAATAGAAGTGGAAAACTTGATGGAAAAAAAGTAAGGCATCGGATTTTTTTTGTTTTTCATGATATGTGGCCAACACCGGTGTCACATTTTTCAAGCTGCCTAGAGGCATCTGACATAGCTTAACGACTGCTATCAATGATGGCAACTAGGATCAATGTTTTAACGTGCCTTCCGAAGCACGGTGGAGCTCGAGATATTTTTGTGCCTCTTGCGGTCACCCATCCAAGTGGGGACTGCACCCGTGGTTGCTTAACATGCAAAAGCGCTTATAATCCAGCCATCGGGCATCTGTGATTTAATGGATTAGTTTACCTTTAGGCGCTCTTAGATCGTATCGTAAATTCAACAGCTCCTGTGTCTATGGTGAAGTAATCAAGAATTTAACTGTCTTTCTGTCTGTCTCGCTTTTACACCAAAACTACTAAACCGATTTAAATTACATTTGGCACACAGACAGTCTCGAAAGACTTGTCTTTAAAGGACATAGGCTAGTTATAAATTAGAAAAACTACCCAAACTCACTATTCCAGATGAAATCACAGGCCCGGCTAGTATTAATATAAAAAAATACAGCTAGGTAACAGATTTGCTACAGCTCACCTAAAACATAGAAACATCTACATGGAACGGTGACTTCAAATACCTACTCAAATAAACACAAAGAATCGTACGTTTCTCATAAACATAAGTGGCACAAAAGAAATCAGGGAGGCGAGACAGTAAGAGCGCTTTATGTTACATACATAAAAAAGAAAGTGTTAAGATTTGCATGAGAGGTACTGAACCCAACCTGTAAGAATTTAAATTGTATATTTACCCGATTACGGTGGAAGTCAAAACGAGGCTTATGATCGTCACTATGTATGTATCATCATCATCAGATCGTTTTTAGTCTCCACTCTAGGAGCATGACCCTCTCTGTACTGCCACAGCAGTCAGAGGATTTGGCCTACACTCTCCACGCTGGCTAGACGTGTTAGATATGTCTTATTGATGTTTATTAGCTTTGATAAGCTTGTGTTTCCTAAGTCACCTTCTATGACATCCACGGGACAACTTGAAGTGGTCCTATTCTACTCTGCCGGGAGCCACACGGCATAATACCTCATATTTACGAAACTTGGATATTTGACAAATAGGTAATGTTTTTTTAGAACCCCCTTGATTGCCCGCTGGTGATAAAGTATGTGACGTTACATTAAATTTAATATGCAGAGCGTAAAGTCTAAAACTTTAAAGACAATATTAAATGTAGGTACTAGTTACTGTGTTTGTTATAAAGTGAAATTGAATACAAACAATATTAAGCTTTTTTAAGAAAGTTCGAAATGTGCTAATATATAAAGTAGTCAGGTTATATTTTGTCGTTTAACTTTATCTTATTAAATTGAGATATAAGATATTTGAAAAAAAAACTCGCGTGGACCTTCATAACCGGTCAAGGGAGAAACCCTTAGGAATCTTACAAATTGGCGATGCAGCTAGCAACCCATCCCTACTTAAATTCCGCTTTCCACCTTTGCACTCACGCTAAGCGTAGCCTTTCGGTTGCTTGACCTTGGGCTCTGTCTACCCTGTAAGTAATAAAGACGTGATAGTATGTGTGGATGTATTGCAATAGCATTAAAAAATTGCTCCACTACTGGTTTATTACATAGATGATACTTTATTGATTAAAACTAACGTGAGATGTTAACATTATTAATATGTAAAATACGGGTCACTCACGTATGAAGTCAGCTACAGGCCGACATATTTCAACCTCATCCGGAGGTCTTCCTCAGGGCGAATGTGAACCGCACTGACTGTCAGTGCGGACTGGGACGACGTCGTGCGCGCGTTGAGGTTGAGGTTGAAACATGTCGGCCTGTAGCTGACTTCATACGTGAGTGACCCGTATTTTACATATTAATAGATGATACTCTTTTTTTCCTGAACCTGTTCAAACAATTATCCTCTCCGAATCTGCTTCAAAGTTTTGTTATCGTCCTTTAAATGAAGACAAATTAGTATTTCAGTGTTGTTTAGGGAAAACAAGCAAATTTGATCAATTAGGAGTCAGCTCGCTCCCGACCAACTTTTATTTATTGTTTATTTTCTGTTCCCTACTACGTTCACTGTTTTAGCAATTAGTTGATTGCTAATCCGTTATTTTGCTCGAGGTATTCTATCTTAGACTTGTTTTCGCCCGTAGCTCCTTTCGCGTGATGTCGATCCCTCGGAAACAATGATTTTTCCGGAATTAATAGCCTATGTGTTATTCCGATGTTTAAGTAATAATTGTAAAAATTCAATACTCCATTCAGTAGTTCTTTCGTCATAGAGTTACAAACGTACACACAAACTTTTGCATTTATAATATTAAGAAAGGAAGTAAGGATAAAGAAATTATTGACCTTGATTTCTACCGCTAAAATATATTTATGATTATCTCCGTGGCACAATGGTTGACATGCCAGCCTTCGACACGAGTGAACCCGGAATCATTTCCCGGCCAGGTTTTGATGAAAAACGTTCTTTTTCAGATTTACCTGGCTCTTGCATATTTATCTATCCTGCGACACAAGTTCACAGCTTACAGTGGGGCTAGATTAGTACATATATCTCCATGGACTAGGTCATACAATCTGTCATTGCCCTTATATAAAAAAAGAATCGCAATTGTAATATTGCTGGGATGCTGATATTCAAGCTGTATTACTAATCAATACAATACAGCGAGAACAGTGAGTCGCGTAATAAAATTAATTGGCGGAGTTCGATACGACCGACGTAATTTACGCGCGTAAAACCGAAATTACGATTGATTGTAACGTGATTCTGCGGCAGTGATCTTCATGCGATTAATCATTCGATTATGTAATATGTATATGTTATCCGTGTGTTATAAAGAGCCATCGTTTGACCTGGTATGACCATATCGAGAGGAGAGATGCCGATCACCTGGCTAAAAGGATGCTCCACTTAAATGTGTCGGGACAAAGAAGAAAGGGAAGGCCGAGAAAGTCGTGGAGGGAATGTGTGAGGAATGATATAAAGGAAAGGGGAGTAAGTGCCGATGTAGTTGGGAATAGAAAGTTTGGAGAGAGTTGACATACAGAGCCGACCCCAAATAGAGAAAAGGCGAGGGATTCATACGAACTGCCAACTGCTATTTCAGCCCCTTAGGGATAGAATTTCCAAAAATACTTTCTTAGCGGACGTCTCCTAGTAACAATCTACCTTCCTGTCAAATTTCATCTTCATTGACTAAGTAGTTTTCGAGATTTCGTGACGAGTGAGTGAATGAATTTCGCTTTGATATAGATTTTAGATTTAGATTAGATATCTACGTAGAGCCAAAAGGTGTGTTATGCTTTTTTGCGCTATATGTTTGATCATTCAACTTTTTTAAGGTAGTAAGTAGTACATCATGTGCGCAGTACGTATTTTTGATCATGTCTTCGAATGTAATAAAGTTAATTTGACAAAAGATATGAGAATACTGATAGTTCACTAGGCTATGTCAACGCCTACTAGAGCAGCAAATATCAATCCTAATCCTAACTCCCTAACTAATCCCAACTAACATTATAAATGCGGAAGTGAGTTTGTTTGTTTGTTACGCTTTCACGCCGTATCTACTGAACCGATCATCATGAAATTTTGCATACACATAGGTTAGGGTACCGAGAAGGACATAGGCTATATATTACGCGAGCGAAGCCGCGGGTAACAGCTAGTATTATAAATGCGAAAGTGAGTTTGTTTGTTTATTTGTTACGCTTTCACGCCGTATCTACTGAACCGATCATCATGAAATTTGGCATACACATAGGTAAGGGTACCGAGAAGGACATAGGCTATATTTTACGTAGGCGAAGCCGCGGGTAACAGCTAGTAAAATATATTTTTGAAATATTTTTAGTTTAATATTAAATAACAAGATTTTTTTGTGATAATTACAAAAGTATGTAAGTAACTTGTACAAATATACAAGATATAAGTTTAGTCATACTAATATACCAATATATGTAGTATAAAACGTCCTTCCTTTGTCCAAGGAAGGACGAGATTCGGAGCATCTTTCATGAGACCGCTAGAACGGGCAATCAATTTGCCCGGCTATCAATCGGCAGGCAATAACCCAGGTGTTCCCGTGACCTTAGGGTTCCCATTCGCTCAAATTTCTCCGAACTTGTCTGCAACATCTTAATTTAAACGTACAATTTTTTTTTTACATTTTGTAATGACATGTCATATGAGATTGTGACTCTGATTCCTGGTGTATTGTATATAAGGTGGTTGAATTATTTTCGAAATTTTTACTTTTGAGCAGGTTGAACCTGTCCCCCTTCTACTAAAAATACTATAGTTAGTTTTAATACCTAGTTTAATATAGTACCTATCATTCATAAGTTAAAGTAAATTTAAGTCCTAATTAGTACAGATTAAGTTATCGCTACTTTTATTTTACATCTACCTATGAAATTAGCCGTTTTTTTCCCGCTTGTCATTTTGTTCCTAATAACAATAATTCCAGTTCAAATATTTTTTGTTTAACCTTAAAGTGGTCTATAATATTAATTTTCTGCATGCAACAAAACTTATGTTTTAGTGAAATTCATGTAGAAGAAATAGAAAAATGCTGATGGAAATGAAAGTTTTATTCAAAAATGTAGCTGTAATTATTTTCTAACATTTTGTAAATGTTATGTCTAAATCAGGCTAATTGTTCTTGGATGTATCGAATCCGAAATAATACTAAAAAAGTTAGTATGAAAAATTCACTTTACTCGAAATTCTCTTTATAAACCGCTCATATGTAAGGACCCAAATAATATAAAGGAATCTTTTAGCACCTTTAAATTGGTAACCCTACTTGCCCTTATTTATAACTCAATCTTTAGCAATAGGGGCGTCTAGGCGACGGATTTGCCGTGAATAGTGATAAAATGGGATAGACACGGGATATTTTCAGATTACAGGAGTTTTAGCCTTGCTTTATTTTATACTAGGTTGTTTCTGCAAGCTATTTTGCTCCAGTGATTGACAAGAAAAATGCATTTTAAAATGAAGTTAGGTATTTATTGAACCGTTTTAATTTGTTTTTTAAGTTAAGTTATATTTTTTAATTAGATTTAATGTGTAACATTGAAGTACTGAATGTATTACTATCAATTATATTTCGGTAAAAACATTATCTATTATTGATGTTAAACAATAAAAATGAAGTACATAAAAGTGTTCTTTTTCTTCTTACTTAAGACTCAAACAGTCAAGCTCTGGTGGAGTGATAAAACCGTTATAAACTGAAAATTGTTAGTTAGAATTAAATAATACTATTTTTTAATCCTTACTGTCCCGCTGCTATCCAAAGGTCTCTACTATTTCCCTCTAATTGTCTTTGCCTGTGTGTATTTTTAAAAAGTGTTCTTAGAATTCCTTTTGTTTTAATCATTAATTGCCATGAATTTTTTTTAAATCTATGTTAATTGCCTTGCTCTTTGATTTACACATTTGAGTCTCCAAGGCCAGATTATTATTTAAAATTAATTTTAACTTGATACTTTTACGCGTTAAACCATTAGATACTATACTTTCTTTTTGCCTTTTGATATTTAGAGCCCTAAATTGACATGACAACCTATGGTAGGTTTACGCCTTATACTGAAAAACTCACTATTATTTTTTGCCTGTTCATTCTGGCGTTCTTAAGTGGGTCTGGAAGATAAATCTTAATGCATATTTATATTAGCGTACAAAGAGTTCCGATAAACAACGTCCTATCCATCTTTCAGACCGACTGGAGTGAGAATGCTTTGCTAACAATTGTTCCGCTGCACTGGGTTTAAACTTCATTGTGTGTTGTTTTCGTGTTTTGAATTTCTCATTTTTTGTTCTTGTTTGGACACAAATTGAGGCTTTATAGATGTTTTTATACAAACACGAAGCCTTTCTGATATATCCCTATTAAATTAAGAAATAAGATTGGGAAAGAATTCCACGCAAGCAGGTTTCGAACTGGCGTCTAGTCTTTATACGACTAATTAAGGCTTTATTTCACAGTTCAGAAATCAACTTCATAGTATGGTTTTTATATACGGGATACGCGAAAAAACCTTATTAATATTTTGAAATAATTAAACCGTCTACTTTTGTGATCTCGATGAAGTTAGCCACAATCACATACAGAAAAATTAAGCTGTGAACCTTATCTTGTGTAAAGTATATAATTATTCAATGTTAAGACTATCAAGTAAATATTAAGTACCTCAAAAGACAAAACATAGAAAAATAAAAACACTACTGCCCTGCGAAGGAATATAGCCATTTCATCACTTCCAAAATTATTTTTTTCAACTTATTTAATAAGTTGAAATATTTAATTTTGAAGTTATGGTAAAATATAATTGCTCACTTAAAACTATATACTAATTTTGAAGCATTGTTCACATTCATTTTTTTATAGGTACACTTTTAAGTTATATGAATTGAACAAACCGTAGTTTATTACATAATGAATTTTGAACGAAAGTAATATACCTACCATTACTACGCCTGCCTTATTTAATCGAATCAATATGCTCAAAATTCTAAAATCACATTCAACCAATTCGCTCACATTAAAGATAATATTCGATATTCGAATTGAAAATGGGATTCGATAATCGAGTCGACAGGGACGATATTGAATATGATGTGTACTCGAGTATGGAAATGTAGCACCACCTGGCTATGCGAAAACGTATAATAATATCTCAAATAGGTTTTGAGTTTTATGATTCATAATATAAAGTAATATGTACTTAAAGGCTTAAAAATATTCTCAGTACCATAACCTATGTATATGTAAAATTTTCACTATGATCGGTTCAGTAAATACGGCGTGAAAGCGTAACAAATAAACAAACTCATTTATAATATTAGCTGGGATAATTGGGATGGTATATATGGATCGTGATGATAAATAATTATTGAAAGGGTGGAAAGAATGTAAACGGCATAATCTTTATGCTTTAGACTGGCTGCAAAAACTTTTGTATGGATGTCTGTTTGTTTTCCAACGATGAAAAACCGGAGAATGTTATCAACACGTACCTATATTGTTTTTTATTTATGACCACGCTAATTATTTACAGAGTAGACCGGTAATTTTTTTTTTATTGGGAATGGTAGTTGGACCCATTTAAGATACAAACAACTACCCAAGGGTAGAAAAACAGGAGATGACAATTTTTTTTTGGAAGCTTGGTTATTGCGATAAAACGTTTTAGGTAAAGAGTAAGTATTTAGTATTAAGCGTAAAGGAAAAGTTGTGCATGATGATACAAGTCTAGATGCCAGGAAAACCGGGTTAGGTGGGGTTTCTCCGGCATCAGCATGTGCGACTGCGGCGACGTCCAGTCAATGAGCCACCTTTTGACGTGCCCTAAAGCCCCTACTCACTGCACACAAAGGGATCTCGAGGAGGCAAATGACCGGGCAGTGGCCTTAGCCGCATACTGGGCAAATGAATATAATGCAGGACATTACGATTCGAAAAGAAGAAGAAGATGACGAGAGTTATTTAAAAATTATCAGGATATTAACGTTCCAAAATCTTTCAGCAAGACCTTTTTATATATCTAGAGTTTCGATAAACAATTTAAAATAAATCTACCAATATAAGTATGTTTCTCCGCAGCATTATGTAAGCAAGCACTCAAGTCGACACCTGGCGAGGCAACGTGATGACAGATGGAGTAAGGTTCTGGAGGAATACTATAAATAGAATTATAGCTTGTCCGGGGACTAGATGAGACAATAATATTATAATAATTACAGGTATAATCTGATTAAAGGAGTTTTACCAGTCTTACGCGGTACTTACGGTACTTTATTACCTTCAAAATCATTTTAAGGGTTTGATGATTTCTCTTCTTTATATTACAGAGCTAACTCTTGTCTCTGAATTATTTAACATATAAAAAGGGGAGAAAATACATGAACATATGAATAAGAAGTATTCCAATTATTATCTATCACAAAATTTAATTTATAACTCCGCCATTATACGAGTACAATTTGCTTACACCATTTCACGGATGTACTTGTAGTCGGGTCAAAAATAAACTTGACCCCCTACAATTCAAAATCTGTTTTGAGGGGTCAGTGTTATCTGCCCCGAGGCCCCGACTGTACATCGTAAACTGCGAACGAAGTTTAGTAATAAAGGAGTTTTGCCCGTCGTATGCCGTTTAAGAAGACTGCCTGCTAATTTGTTTTATTTCCATCAATCCCCCTTTGAAGGGTTTTTTATTTACTCATCTATGTTGATTAATTAGATGGATGGCCGCTATATTAACATAGTAACTAGCTCGATAGCCTATATTTTGTTTGTTGCTGGCTGTATTTTGTTAGTAGCCCCATCTACTTATTTGACCCGACGAACCAACAGAAATGCTACGTTTTTTAGCTAGCGTAGTCCATAGGATTTGACTATAAACTCTCCACGCTGGCCAGACGGATTAAGAGTCTTTTTGATGTTTATAAGCTTTGTTTAGCTTGTGTTTTCGTCGCCTCTAACGACATCCACAGGAAGACTTGGAGTGGTCCTATTCTACTCCGCCGGAAAGCACACGGCATATATGTTTATAGCACTTATAATTACCTGCTGCATTATTGCAGTTAAATACATCATACTAAAAGCAGCTGAATTTATAATATCAATTACGAGGTGCTGATCCAGACCGAATCCAGTGAATTGTGCGGCCAGGTGATTAAGCAGACCATTAAACTAATTGTTAATAACTGTCGAATAATCCCTATTAGGCTTATATCGTATATCTATCATTGATAATGTGTGTGAAGGATTAAGTGGTTTGCTGAAATACTATAAAGCCTTAAAATTTTGCTATGAATCATAACACTATTAGAAAATCAGAATGTTACGCAAACGACATAATCAATGATTTTTATTCAGAATTGGATATATGATAGGGTGACTGACCCAGAAGGAGAGTGTTTTTGCGGGTTCCATTTTTGCCTCATCATCATCATCAGGTCTTTTTAGTCTCCACTGCAGGAGCATGACCCTCTCTGACTATCATAACCATCTATTAGCCAGATCAGTCAGAGGATTTGGCCTACACTCTCCACGCTGGCCAGACGGGTTGGAGAGGTCTCTTTGATGTTAAAAAAAGCTTTGTTTAGCTTGTGTTCCCTGAGTCGCCTTTTACGACATCCACGGGAAGACTTGGAGTGGTCCTATTCTACTCTACCGGGAACCACACGGCCATTTTTGCCTATTGTAGCCTAAAGGGCTTAACTGTATTGCAGTGTGAGATGTCATTAGATTTGTATTCTACCACAGCGCGTCATAGGTTATAAAGTAAATAAAAAAATCAATATGGTAGACGTAACCTACTGTCAAAAACACCAGTCAGGTTTTTTCATATTTTAATATAAAACACTTGTCATTTTAACTTTTTAATAGGTATATGCATAATAGAAAACCGCACAAAAAAAAACTCGAAAGAAACTCAATTCAGACTATTTTATTACAAACAGACTTGACCACATGTCCAAATAATACGTTGAAACAGGAGAAATTACATAAACGATTCTTTGAAAGATGTGTTATTGATTCTGGCCCGCGCCATTGTTAAATCTTTAAGCACCTTCTAGTTTTGTTTGGTGTTAATTGCAAAAAGACTAGAAACGAAGAATATAAATAAATAAAATAGCCGTATATATGTATAGTAGCCGTGTGGTTCCCGGCAGAGTAAAATAGGACCACTCCAAGTCTTTCCGTGGATGTCGTAGTAGGCGACTTAGGAAACACAAGCTAAAAAAGCTTATAAATATCAAAGAGACCACTCCAACCCGTCTGGCCAGCGCGGAGAGTCTACACTCTCCACGCAGTCAGAGGATTTGGAGTAGGCCAAATCTGCTCTGACTAATATATGGCTCTGGTAGTACAGAGAAGGTCGTGCTTCAGTTGGGGACTAACATAGATCTGATAAGATAAAACAAATAAAACACTTGTTCAACCTATCCCAACTAATATTATAAATGCGAAAGTGAGTTTGTTTATTTGTTTTTACGCTTTCACGCCGTATCTATAGAACCGATCATCATGAAATTTTGCATATAGGTACATAGGTTAGGGTACCGAGAAGGACATAAACTATATATTACGCGAGCGAAGCCGCGGGTAACAGCTAGTATTTTATATATGCATAATTGAAAAACGTACCGAAATTTCCAAATACTAGAATAGATCAAAAGCAACTCAACCTAGACTATTCTATTACTAACAAACTTGACCCATGTTACGTTAGTACTGTTATTAATTCTGTGCCCATGTCCAAATAATACGGTGAAACGGGAGAAATTATATAAAAGATTCTTTGAAACATTGGTTGTGGTTCGGGCCATTGTTAAATCTCTAAGCTCTTGTTAGTTTTGTGTGGTGATGAAAAGAAGAATTTATTCATAAAATCCGCTATACTCTTGAGTCTACATGTATGAAATCGTTTATCCCAAGCCATTCGAGTCCCCTCGAATAATTTATTTCACCATTCTCCCTACTTCCAGATTTTAATCCGAAATAGAAGCTAATAAATTGTGTAAAAAACCAACGAATCCCGCGGAAGATTTATTGTCCGGGAATAATTCATTTCACTTTGACATGTCTATTTCCTTTTAGAAATGTCGAGTCTTTTTTTAAATAATAAAATGTTGTTCAGAAATTAAGTTCATGATTTAGAAAATTGTCCTTATGTTTTTATTTTATTTCAATTCCCCTGTTGTCATCTTACACGCATGTTATGATATTATTTTTTTAAGTCATAGGACGTCAAACGAGCAAGCGGGTCACCTGATGGTTAGTGATCACCGCTGCCCATGGACTTATGTAACACCAGGGGTAAGACAAAAGCGTTTTGCTGGCCTTTTATTTTTCCCTCTCCAGAGGGGAGGGGGGATAGGCCTCCGGCGTTCTCACTCACCGAACGAAGCATAGAAGCTGTAAAACTACTACTCAAACGTCGATTTCCTGTGAGAGTGTGGTACTTCCCCGGACGAGCCGGCCCATTCATGCTACCCGCAAAAGTGATTTTCGCCGGTAGCCTGGCTCTACCACAACTAAGTAAGTTTCTTTATATCGTACATGAAGAGCTTTGGAAATGTAAAAAGTGATCTTAGAATCTCTGCCTAACCTCAAGTGACATAGACTTTTAATTTATAGCAAAGCAGAAGAGATCTTATTTTCTTTTCCATGATGTTCCTAAAACACAGTAACTTTTAGAACTAGTTATATCAAATTAGGTGATCGGTTTTTAACTACAATTAGTACATTACTATAGAGCTTGTTAGTTTTGGGCTGAATTAACCGATAGGTACTACAATATCAAGTACTTAAACCATGAAATATATAAAAAGCATTTTCTTTTTCTACATAAACCTTCAAAAAACGAGTCTTTTATCTTAAAATGCTGGCAACACTCTTGTCACAGCCCCAGTGTTGCAGTTGTCCATGGGCAGCGGTGATCACTTACCATCAGGTGACCGTTGCTCGTAAGCCGTCCTATATAATAAAAAAACATACATTTTGAGACCCTAAAACAAACTATTTCGTTTTAATCAGTTATACAACTTTATAGTTCTTAAATTATCTAAAATCTTATTAAGAAAAAAATTTATACTGTTTGGTAGTTCTGTGCGAAATTAACTAGTTAATAGTTTGTTACAATACTAATTTAACCATAAAATATTTATGAAGCAGTTTTTTATTCTTCATACATATTTGAGACCGTCAAACAAACTTTTTCGTATTGAACAAATATAGGATCAAATCGGTTTAAAATTTTCAAAAACCTTTTTTGGTGGCCTGTAATTTTATCACCAGCGGCAAGAATTGCAAAGTCAGTGCTCTACACAAGTAGCGCCGTGCGGCCAAAATGACAATTTCCAATCAATTTTCCGTTGTGGCATCGCGCTCGTGTGCACGTCCATTGGTAATTCTATTTTCGCCGAACCGATAGCTCCAACGATTCGTCCGATGACAGAAGCACGAATTCTAAATGATCGATGACGAATGCAATGCTCTGTCCGTATTTTCAACAGATGAAAAAACGGATGAGGTTCTCAAGGCGACGCGTATATTTTGTTTTATGAATAACCACGTATAACTTTGAACCGAGTTTGATAATTTATTATTGGAAAGGATAATATTACCTACTTCAAATTTGATCCCACAAAAACACAAAAATGTTAAACCTCAAAGGTAGGAAAATAGGGATGATTGTTTTTTTGCTACTCAGTTCATTTCGGCGGGATTTTTGTTAAGTATAAGATTTTAGAGACAGTCATCATCAAATTTAAGAGCTGGGCTCTTGTCGGTGGAGCTTCTCCCATTCCTCTCTTTCTTCCGCCAGTTTTTTCACTTTTCTTTTATTCATCATCATCTTTTCGTGTAGGTGACACGGTCAGTCGAACATGCACCCTGGTGTCGGAGTTCTTCGGCCTCTGACGTGGTTCCTTTAACGACTACCAGATGGCAGCCGGAACCACTGGCTTAACGGGCCTTCCGAAGCACGGAATCATCTTTCTTATCAGACAATCAGGTGATTCATGCCTGTAATGTCCTAACCAAACTGGAAACAACTTAAAAAAGTATGCTTCCCGTGGGAATCGAACCCACGACCCCCGGGTCAACAAGGCAAACGCCTTAACCACTGGACCACGGTTTTTTTCTTTTATTTGTTTCATGAAGGTGTGTCTCGGCCTTCCCGGTCCCCTATTTCCTTCTACTATAAAATAATTTATCATTTAAAATGGATCAAGAGAATATTGACTTATATATGCTGGTTTCTCAAGTAAAAACTCTACAGAAAGTAGAAGACTTATTGTCATGCTGCTGCTACTAT
Organism: Rhodophaea formosa; assembly: GCA_963082605.1. Lineage (NCBI taxonomy): Eukaryota > Metazoa > Arthropoda > Insecta > Lepidoptera > Pyralidae > Rhodophaea > Rhodophaea formosa. The sequence continues at coordinate 5,953,969 of OY720220.1, read as the reverse complement.
ATTTATAATAATAGTAGCTGAATAAATAAATAAATCACTTTTTCAAATTTAAATCAAATTCTACATTTCATAGGAACGATCGTTATTCTATGTATGAGTCGTTTAAATTTAATATTTCGACCAAACAAACGTCGAGGCTCGCACAGCTGAAATACTTTGCATACCATGTTTATTACTGTATCATTTTGCATGACATTCCGAAACTTCTGAAATGCTTGGAATTGGTGCTCAGTCGACACACCAATATCTGTCAAAGGCTCTTGAAATGGAATCGTTTTTGTTTGTAACATTGTTTCCAGCATTGAAAAATCTGAGGTTAGGCTTTTGTATGTTGAATAATGTTTCAAATTAATTTCATCGAATATATTGCCTTTGAAATAAAAGGCAGAGGTATTTTTCATAAATGTTTTGGTTTATGGTTATTGTACCTTATCAGTGGAGACTAACAAGACCTGATGAAGAAGAAGAAGAAGAAGTACCTTATCAAAAAATAAATTATGTTTTACTTTTTCCATTCTTATAAGCTATAGTTTTACTGAGAGTGGAACTAAGAGGTCATGAAACCCTTGATGTTCTCGTTCTGGTCAAACGGTCAGGGGTGTCATATCAACTGCCTGCCTGGTGGTTGCAGGTATGGCATCGGGTACGCGCGTCCGCCCTCCTGAGTTGCTACTTTCTCATACCAAATCCGTACGAGCAAGTAGAATTCCAACCTTTACCCTGTTCCCACAGATCATCAAACTCCTACCCTTCCCTAGCTTAAAAAAACGGTCCCGATAGGCAGCAGCAGTGTCGGAACCTAAGCCAACTGCGCTCACCGACTCGTTTGACGTGCATGGTGAGTATAGCAAAATCAACAATTATGGTAATCTTTAGGGAAAATCTACTTCCAGCAGTGGATTTTGTGCCGCTGTTAGTTTTAGTAGGTCCTTCGGGCAGAGTGAAAACTAATATAATAATTCTTGAAAAGGGTCTGGAAGAGCATGTCCACATCATTAAATCAATTTACAAAAAAGTGTTTTTTTATTTTAATCCGAGACGCTTGTATTCACGACGACTAGCCACGTAGTCTTAAAATCCACGACACTGGCTAAAAGGTCCGGTACGGAGGTCGTGTTGCTCGAAGGCTAAAAGAGATTGCATATCGCGATAAGTCCGCCTTTGTTCTCATTATTTGTTTTTATGTCTTTTGTCTGTCATTTTGAATAATGATGCAATAAAGAATATAAACATTAACTCATTCATTTACCAAGGCGATGGTAAACTCTGACTTAAATCGGTTATTGAATAAATCAGCCTACACAGATGATTTCAAAAAGTTCAATTTTGAAATGAAGAGACCGAGACTAAGCGGCTCAGCCTCATAATATCATAAGCGGTTGACCTCAAAGAGAGTGCTTAAAATATCGCTATCGATAAAAGGATTCTGGGAGAAATGAAGCTACAAATTCAATTTAGCTAAACTGAGAGCCCGGCTCGAATCAAGCGGATTATTGTAAGGTTCTTACTGCGGCTACCTGTCTTGTGCGGGTTGCAGAGTATACGTAGGTCAGCTATTTTACATTTTGACTTTTTATTGTCATATTTAAGATTATAGTGTGTAAGCGATGGACTATCACTATTTCGATTCCTGTTTTCCACTTTGGCATATGTGACTTTTGTTTTTTTGTAAACACTTATTTGTTCAGAAGGCAAAAGGCAAAAAGTCATGTCGCACAGAGAGGTCAAAAAGATAGCGGAGGATAGGAAGAAATGGAAAATACTCCACCGACAAGAACAAAGTTCTTAACTACAGACATGCACAGTCGGGGGCATATAACCTGACTCCCCTACAATTTGTAATCTGTTCGTAGGGGAGGTCAGGTCTATCTGCCCCCGACTGAACAAAGACTTATCATAGAGAGGGTTTTCTTCCAGTCAACCTAGCACTAGACAGAGTGTAAGAAACAATACTACTTGACGTTAAACAAACCCAAAATGTTATTAAATGAATGATTATTTTATATAGTTAAAATATATATAAATATTGCATACAAAATGTAATAATATGCTCAAAATTAAATATATAAGAAATATTAGCTCAGCAGCAGAACTTCAATGTGTTTAGACTAAACATTTGTACAGATGTAACATTTTTAAGGGTAGCAATAATAATAAAAAAAAATTATCACGCACAGCACATTTTTATTGCAATAATTCCATAGTTCTAATGCGCTAACATATAAATATACAACCATTTGTAGTACAATAATTGGACAAGGCAACCATTGCAGAGGAGGAAAATTCAAGAGAAACCTTTTCACGTGAAGCAGTTCTTTATCCACATAATTATGAAAATTACGAAGAAAGCAAAACATTTGAGTCATTTCCCTTTTTACGCCCAAAAAGGTTTAATAAGGAGGTAATTAAGGCAGTGACGGTGAGCATCCCTGCGCAAACCCAGAATTAACTAAACGAGATAAGAAGACATTTTGCACTGTTCTTAATTTACAAAAACAAAGCTAACTCTGCTTTCCTTTCATCTTAATTAAAATTGTGTTAGGTTATTTAAAATGATAATTACTGTAAACTTCTGCGAGGCAAAATGGTTTTCTATATTAATGAATTTTCCACCACCACGCTAAATATGACTTTTGGACATTGCTGGCGTCCCGGCATCGATCAAGGCATCCCCCACACATCCGGGCCGTGCCCGGGACGTGGTCAGGACGTGTTTTGTCAGGGGTGTCCAAAAATATCGACAAACATTTTCTATGGATTGGACCACACACGTCTGTGCCCATGATGACAACGTATTTTAAGTGTTTGGGCCATGATGCCGTGACCTGCACGTTATAATTGATATTTTCATCACACACCTACTCTAAAACGGTGTCAATAAATGCCAGCATAGTGGGGTGGATGTTCTCTATTATTTATTACGTAAAAAATAAAGTAACAGAAGGGCATAAATGGAATGTCTTGTTCTAATTACAAGTAGGTCATATACTGATGTATGTGAACATAAAGCACGGGACACGGATACAGATGCAGTCTTGACACGGTGACGCTCCCACCACGACCCGGATGTGTAGGATAGACGTTTGGACGTAGTACATATATCTCCATGGGATAGACCTCTAAAAGTACCGCCACGAAAGCTGCTCGGCAAAAGCCGGCCGGCGGCGGTCCGTGCCGCCGGCTTGTGTATCGGTGCCTTTATGGTACCTTGCCCTATCATAATCCCGGCATCAATTCTCAGCGAACACTTTGTTACGAGTGGAAATCATAACAATCCCTTATTTTCGGGCCCTTTTCACCTGTTTTATTGGTACTTGCGCCACTTATATTGACTGGTTTACTAGATGTTTGAACTGAAAGGAAAATGTATATTGTTGCGTAAGATTTTATTATTGAGGAAATACGTATAGCGTACCTTTTTAATTTATTGTTCTTTGAAAACGATTATCAATATTTTTTCCGCATATATTTAAAGTATAGATACAAATTTTCAATATGACGAGTTGTCTTATTTCTATAGCTACCCTAAATAAAAAACTTCAATAGCATTAATTTACACATTAGCACAATAGTTAAATACTGCGCGGGAAGAAAAGCGGCTGGTATTATATTTTTTCTTTTCTCCCAATTTAAACCATCATAGAAGAGAGTTGAAGTTAAAGTTGTTTTTTTCTTTCAATCCTAATCCTATCCTAACTAATATTATAAATGCGAAAGTGAGTTTGTTTGTTTGTTTGTTTGTTACGCTTTCACGCCCAACCTACTGAACCGATCGTCATGAAATTTTGCATACACATAGATTAGGGTACTGAGAAGGACATAGGCTATATATCATGCGGGCGAAGCCGCGGGTAACAGCTAGTTAGCTATAAATGCAATATTAATTTTGCTTTTTTTAATTACTCATAATATTTTTCATACATCTGGTGAAGAGTAACACAATTGACAGAAAATTGCTCTCATATCGACGAAGAATTACTGTTTCTTGTGAATTAATAACGCGAGCGGAGTGGCGGGCGTATTATAAATTTAGGGTTATTTTTTTCTTAGAACTAAATTTTACCACCTTACATATACGCTCTTCAGGTAATAGCAGTTTACAATAAACTTCAGCGAACAACTATACTTAACATGGTATGGCACGAACGTCGGTCGGAGTACCTCGCTATTCTCGACCAAAGCGGTCAGTTGAAATTTTTACAGAAATTCTCCTTTAAAGGCTTCGCAAACATTCCCTCAAGTTTTAAACACAGGTTAAGATATTTCTTACATTTTATCAAGTGCTCGGTTTGCCCGTTTTAAAATTCTATAAAAGTCTTCTAAAAAAGTTTTAATCCAACATTATAAATATTTGTAGAGTAGGAATTAATTCTTCATAATATTTGCATTCAAGATTTACTTTGTATTCTTATATTTTAATACTTTTAATATAAGTTAGTACATAAAATTGTCTTTTTAAATGCTGCAAGAAAAAGAATGTTATGTTTTTAGGGTGCATGTACATGAGGTTTTTATTCTATGATTTAGATGTTTGATATATCCTTAGAATGAAGACAAAAGGCATCCTGAATACGATCGCGATTAGCTAGATTGAGTAGGTTAGATTAACCTCACACTAACAACATCACAGAATGGGTATTGTAATATTATTTAAGGGACGGAGAATATATGCTACTTAGTTGCATGCTTAGTGCTAGTTTTGAGCACTTGCTTCTTAGTAGCACGGAAAGGGTATTTATTGAGTGTATTACCAATATTGATCTTATCATCATCATCATTTCGTGTAGGTGACACGGTCAATCGACCTTGCACACCCTGGTGTCAGAGTTCTTCGGAACCGCCTCTCGGCCTCTGACGTGGTTCCTTTAACAACTAACAGATGGCAGCCGGGACCACCGGCTTAACGTGCCTTCCGAAGCACGAAATCGTCTTTCTTATCAGACAATCAGGTGATTCATGCCTGCAATGTCCTAACCAAACTGGAAACAACATAACAAAGTATGCTTCCCGTGGGAATCGAACCTACGACCCTTCCTTTAAATCAATCCTCGAGTGTAGGCTTAAAACTTAATTTATGGTTACAGTTCATGTACTCGTTAAGTATTGTTTGGGGCTTCAACTTGCTTCTTTTTCAAGTCTATAATAGCATAGATATTATAATCCAACAGGAAGTAGGTATTAGTTTATATATATTTACTCTTATTGTTCTTATAATAGAGAGCAGAATGATTTATGGTTGACCGTGAGATGGAAATATTTAAGGTTTGTGTCCCGCTCGCCCATATGCAATTGTATATAATATACTCGTACCTATATAACTATAGTTTTTATACAATTGCATATGTGCGAGCGGGACACTAACCTGTAGTGCCTCTCTCTCTTTCTATGCCAAAAGTTGCTAAGGACATGTCGTCTCAACGCCTTAATTGTATGATTTGTTCTCAGAGACTCGCATAGATGGCGCCACTCGAAACTACACAACATTGTGTCTACCGTATTATGAGAATATAAAAACATGATTCACAAAATATATCTTATTAAAAATCAAAACAATATTTTAGGCATAATATTTTTAAATGACACCGTATATTTAGTATCTTAAAGGCTAACACAGATTACCGCCATCTTGTATCGAATAGCAAGCAACTCTCCTGCGCCATACATATGCCTGCTTTTCGCAACCTTAATTTGGTCCAATATTTTTGTATGAGGTGAGCAGTCTATTAGGTTAGTATTATATTGTCTTTGCTATGGATACTCAGCCCAATATACAAAGTGTAACATGACACTCGATATACCTTTAAAGGAGTAACTCAGCCCAACAATATGCTATAGGACTTTAACTTTTGCTATAGGATCAATACTGTGAACTAAAAAAAATCATCATTTTCATACAATAGTGTTTTGCCGCCAGGTCACGCCATGTGTGGGAACGCAAAAAAAAATTCGAGTTCCCAGCATTGACCCCAGATATGAACAACTTTTCCTATAAAAAGTTGTTCATATTGATGGTCTATGTCACACTTTTAAGGGTTTATCGAAGTCATGTTACACTCTGTATAATAGTTTATACATGTGACAGACAACACACGCAATTCAATTATTCCTTGTCTGTGCTGAAACCAAACATTGATTGGATCTCCGATCCCCGAGGATTCAAAGCCCTGCAGTTTTGTTTCTAATCCGACACAGCTCAACGGTCATAACTTCTGGAATTCGATTTCCAAACTTATTACGTCCGACTTTAAACCCGGCTCCCTTGGGTTCCGTGGCTGGAATTTAAAATGCCTTTCTAACTCGCGTCTTTCATGCTGGATTACTTTTTACTTAGTTATAGTTTTTGTATTCAAAGCTGCAGTAGCCATTTACTCTGTTGTTTCTATTAACAACAGAGTAAATGGCTATTTTGCGCGGCGTTAAAGTGAGTTACAAAGTTACTATTTTTACCTTACTGCCCAAACAAGAGTTTATATTATATGATAATTATATTTTCAGAGCATGTAAAAATACTGTAACGTAGAGTGACAAAGAAAGGTTAAGTTAGAAATTCAATTTTGAATGAATCAGATATTGATTAAGCTAAAAAAGACTTGGTGAGACGTACAATACAAATTATTACAACTGATGGTTTTTTTATAATACATATCTATAGTTCTAGCTCTGAAATAATGAGATGATTTCGTCTCACTGGCCAATAGTCGGTTACAACAAAAACTGTCAAATTCTTGTCACAAGTTCTTTCGTACGTATTTCGCAAAATCCTCAACATATTATTTCAGAAAAATCCATACAAGCTTCGTATCGACTCACGAGTAACATCTCGGAAAAATATTCAGTGTCTCAAATAATGTATGAAATATCTATCAGTCAATTTCAATTTGCCCTGATGAATGAATTTGAACGTGTTTGGATGCGAAAATTCGTATTTTCCGCGCAATTTATCATCATTCTTTATTACCGTTTGACTTTGCCGTCATGCTTGGTTTTCGGGTCGGGTGAATACACAATGATGTGTTCATTTTATTACGTTGCTTATTTTTTTCTTTTTCGCTCACCACGAAAAGAAAATGCGGTACAATACGCATAGGTATAATATTGTAATTTGTAATCAAGCGTTTTTCAAATGCCAATGTGTAAAACTCTTACACAATGTCATCGATAGGGGTAGTATACCGGTCAACACGGAAAAAATGCGGTACGATACGTATGGATTGGTATCAAGCGTTTTTTTTAAATGGCAATTTGTAAATCTCTTACACAATTTTATTTGAAAGGGGTAGGTTACCTGTCACCACGGAAAAGAAAATGCGGTAAGATTCACATAGATTGTAATCAAGCGTTTTTTTAAATGCCAATGTGTAAAACTCCACAATGTCATTTGAAATTGTGGAGTTTTACTTACCGGTTAGCGGACAATACCACAAACGGATATTTCTCTCTCCACTCCTACACTCATATCATCCTCTCAGGTGCTCGCGGTTACTGTCAATGCACACTTTGGTGGTTATGTAGGTAAGTATAATAGGATTAACTGCCTCCGTGGTCCAGTGGTTAAGGCGTTTGCCTTGTTGACTCGGGGGTCGTGGGTTCAATTCCCACGGGAAGCATACTTTGTTAAGTTGTTTTCAGTTTGGTTAGGACATTACAGGCATAAATCACCTGATTGTCTGATAAGAATGATGATTCCGTGCTTCGGAAGGCACGTTTAGCCGGTGGTCCCGGCTGCCATCGGTAGTCGTTAAAGGAACCACGTCAGAGGCCGAGAGGCGGTTCCGAAGAAATCTGACACCAGGGTATGCATGGTCGACTGACCATGTCACCTACACGAAATGATGATGATGAGTATAATAGGTGTAAGTACTCTTCCTTTGACTTTACATGGTGTAATGTTGATCATTTTGGACACTTTAAGAGGTAATTCAGACCATCAATATGAACAACTTGTCCTTTTCGACTAATCTTGGAAAAAAAACTTGACATTCCCATGCAAATTGACTAGGCGACCGATTATACTGTAAAGAAAGGTAAAAAAGGAATGAGTTTCCAGCATTTATCCAGGAGAATAAATTGTTCAAATTGACAGGCAGAATATCCTTATTTATAGGGTCCAAAACGATCAAAATTTCACCAAATTCAAATGATCAAAATCACCTTTATTTTAATGATCAAATATCTGGCCAATTATTCAATGCTTGTGTGCGTAGCAGCTTTGTGTAAGAACCACAGAACTATAACGTTAGAACATGCGTTATGTCATTTTATGTCATCAAATAACGTCGTACATATATCTCCATGCATCAAATTGTATTTTTTCAGCTATCTGTTCGCGTCAAAGTCTATGAGATGGACACATGATTTTTCTACGCTTTTAGGCTAATAGTAGAGTCTATTTAGAATGATTACCTTCTTCTTACCTATACCTCCTTCTTGTTTTTCTTTATATTTTGGATTCCACCGAGATTTCAGTGACTCTGCCAATATCCAGTTTAATGAGATACAAAGTATCGGTGTTGTACGGTACAGTTTTAAGAAGAAGCAATCAAAGATGGTGTTTGTTCTTTGATTGCCTCGTGGGAGCTTCTGATGACAAATCTATAGGAGTCTATATAATAGTCTACTTTAACTCTGTTACAAATTTGTTCATGAGCACGAGCATTTCACCAATTATATATTATAAAGTCTACCTAAATCAATTATTTTCAAAATCATCTAAGGCAAACCCCAACTGCACCCCTTGACTTCCCCTTCAAAAACTCTAATGAATACGTGTACTCAATATTACTTATATAAAAGAAGTACCCATGTCAGCCAGCAGCGATTTACAGCTTTATTTCCAAGTTTTACTGTGGTCCTTTTTAAAAAAGTCTTCTCATAAACAGATTAGCAAGGCAGAGGGGCGTAAAATGACATATGTATACAAACTTCTCCGCCATAAATTATACGGCCTTGTTCTGCCTTCGCCTACGCGGGGAAAACACATTTTTTACACCACGCGACGTATGAATAGGCGACGATCGGGGCCAGCGGCGTAACTAGCCTTATATGCGCCCGAGACCTTATATATAGCTGCGCCCTTGAAAATGTTTCTAATCTTGCCCGGTTCAAATTAGACTACTGTCAAAACGTAAGTACATACACATACATATTATCACGTTTTTATCCCTTGCGGGGTAGACTGAGCCCAAGGTCATAAAAACCAAAGGCCACGTTTATCGTGTTATTAGATAAGACGTAAGTAGCTAGAAAAATTATATATTTTTTACATACTTCTATATATTTGTACGATAAATATGATAACCCAATAATGTAATTTGACTATTATTTCACATTTTAATGACAAAATTGAAATGACATAATTTTATTTACCTATAATTTAGTACAAATAAGATACCTAAATTTGTCATAGGGCAACCGAGAAAGCCTTTTAAAATGCACTCGGCGATGCAAGAGCCACACCATTGAAAACAAATTCTAATCTTAGCCGATTCCAATTTACGATCTCACATTTTTGTACCAAGTGTTATGGCAAATACCGTAGTCCCTCAAACCATTAAATCAGCCCGTCAAAATGAACAACTTTTCCTACCGGACCAATATGGGATCTCAAAAAATTTCGACAGTTCATTAAAAATTGCCGAACACTTTTGTATGAAAATGAAAATTTTATTTTCGAGCTACCATAGGAAAAATTGTTCATTTTGACCGGCTAATTTGATGGTTTAAGGTACAACGTAGTTTACCGTAACACCCAGTAATATTCATGCCTACATAATTTTAAAAATAACTACTGTGTTAATATAACTACATTTTAACATCATAGGACAAAATAACATAAGTCCTGATCATGGTCCGTCTGGGCATTTTGCGCCCCTCCAGGTTTTGCGCTCTCAGCCTGGTCACGCCCTAGTTATGGCACTGAATCGGGGCTGTCAGCGTTAAAATATTGTCATCAGAACTGGGGAGTATATCATGCAAGTACCCATAAATCTTGAATAGGCAAAAGGATCTTTATATGATATACTCAATTCTTATTAGGGAGTAGAGTTTGAAAAATTATGTTCGTTTCTGCCAACCGCAAAGTAAATTATGTTGTAGAAAATATTAGGATTAATTTATCTATTTTTATTTCTTCCTCAAAAAGAAAATACTTTCTCAAAATGATTCGAATACGCTTTACGCTATTGCTAACGAATTATATACTTCCAAAAATGAGCAGCCTTTAATTGGTTCAATTTGTTTTTGGACCAATTTCTTTTTTTGTATAGTCTTTACAAAGTATTTAAAATAAAATAAAAATTTGTCATATTTTAATACCAATCTTATTTTGTTGATAAAATGTATGTAAACTTAAACTGTTAAGATTTAAATATGGATAACAGGTATCTCTTTTTTAACGTCATTTATATTTTTTTTTTTTAATGTTAGCATCATCGACAAAACGTTTAGTAACGACCACTGCTAAGAAAAATACGCCGAAAGAAACTCAGTCCAGATTTTTATGTAAGTACTAGTCGTTACTCGTGGCTTTGCCCGCGTAATATATGTCCTTCTCGGTACCCTAACCTATGTGTATGCAAAATTTCATGATGATCGGTTCAGTAGATACGGCGTAAAAACGTAACAAACAAACAAATAAACTCACTTTTGCATTTATAATATTAGTTGGGATTGGGATTAACAAGAAGTTCAAATGCCGTAGCATTATTTCTGTACCAAATTTCGTAATTATCTATAAAGATACAAGAAAAATATTCACTCACGATGCTGCCGACAGATGCCGATAAAATGTAGGTTGGTAGTCTTCTGCAGCAATGAATAGCGGCGCGAGCTAGCGACAAATTTAATAAATCACCAGGCGAGCCACGGCTTCAACCCAACTTTTACTTTTTTCGATACTTTCATGTTTGATCTTACAAGATTAGATCGTCTACTCTATTTGGCGGGGATGAAAATTGATAGAAAAAAATATTATGTTGCTGTTTACTAATACAGAAAAAGGTTACTCAAATTATAGATGACCATTGGAATTGATGCTCCTTATTATGTTTAAGTATTGCTCTTTTTTTTTTAGTTATACTTCTTCCGTGCTGTTCCCTGAGAAAAGAAAAAAAGGGACCATCCGTGTCGCAGGCAGGCGTTTTGACCGCTGCGCCACCGAGCTCGTCAGATACTTGTACTCGTACGTCTTGTGTTTAAAGAATTTTACGTCTCACTTTTTTGTGTCAACTGGGAGATGAAATAATAACTACAAGGCTTCGCTTTGTCCGGTACGCACGTCCGTCAGCTGGGACTTATACCGGAGTATTGTCCAGGTGCCGGGGTGTGCACCGTCACATTTAATATAAACATAACAATACGTCACAGAGAATACAAGGATATTCACTTACAGAGAAACATAATATTAAATCACTTTCGACGAGCGTAGATTATTTAGTGATTTGTATATACTAAGAAGCAGTTAAACTTAGTTGGTTAGACACATACATTAACGCATATTTACAATTTCAACAGGTAAATATAAATATAAAGCAGAGACAATAAGATATACTGACGTAATTAATATTAAAACATGTGGGTAGATTAACACTTATTCTAGTTTACCGATTAACTACTTTCCATAAGATTATAGCTTTTAAAACTAAATTTGGAAACTTTAATCAGTTGCATAATTTTACCTTGAAAAATCAATAGCTAATGTCACGATCATTCCATTCATAGAATTCTACGATAAACTGGTCGGTCGGTCAGCCCCCGTTGCATGGCACGCGCGACAACGTTTATCGACTATCGCCATCTTGTTTTTCGCAATACTGAAGAGCGAGAAGTAGATAGTTTATCGCGCGATATAAACGGCGTCGCGGGAGCCATGCTACGGGGGCAGGTCAAGATGGAAAACAATCTTTCTCAGAATGGCCTGTATCTAGGATGTCCTGTCCATCTTACATAATGTGACTTTTATAAAACAATACAAGCTCTTCCATGCTGGTCTGGAAGAAAAGAAAAAACGTAGAATGTATGGGTACATACATTCTACTCGTACGTTTTTTCTTCTGCCCCAGCTGCTTCTCTTCCCGCGCAGGTCATATAAATTGGCCGAGGAAATGGGCGCAAATGTAAGGAATCATTTAAATAGGCGGTGCGGCTAGCAACCCAATCACTATTTTTAATCCGTATTCCATTCGGCCCATCAACATGCTTTCGGTTTTAGGCTATGTCTACCGCATAAGGGATAAAGACGTGATACTATGTATGTAACAGGTAATTAGTGTGGGGCTAGGACAAAAATAAAACTGTTCGCGCTATTACCTGCTAACTCAGCCTGCTAACTATATTACTCATCGTTGTAAATCTTAGTTCCAACCACGGAGTATTTATTACAATATATATACTTCATGGCTTTAGTTACCAAACTATTTGTCAAGATTAGAACACATGTATCTCACGGCCGAATAGGTACGCGTGGGCAAACGTTGGTGACGAATCTTTGCCGCAGCCTGCCACACTTTCATAAGGGTATGTAATGGAATGTCGACCTTTGGGCATACTTGTCATGCATGGTGCTTAAGTTGTTATATTTTATGTATAAGACCGCATTATTTATGTATAAGAGCACAGATTTGTATACAAGCTAAAACTGCTAGAAGTGATAGTTGCCTGACAAGCGCACTTCGGGATTGAGTTTTTCTCTCACTTTGAGTGACCCTTTTTCAGTTCAGATTTGACATTCCTGAAAACAAGTCGCGCGTGATAATTGCGTAAATAGAAATCTCAAACGAAATCATCATCATCATTTCAGTTGCAAATGGTCTACCCACAGTTGGATAAGGCCTCTCCCAAAAAATTTCAAAATAATCGGTTGGAAGCGTTCTGCATCCAGCGTTCCCTGCGACCTTCACGTCAGGACTTCCGACCACGTAGTAGGTAGATGTGCTGCGCTGCGCTTTCTGATTCGTGGTCAGCATTTGGAAACCTTTCTGCCCCCTCCGTCCACCAGCACTGCGAGCTATATGCCCCGCCCATTGCCACTTCAGAGAGCTAATCCGCTGAGCTATATTGGTGACCTTTGTTCTTCTACGGATCTCCTCATTTCTGATTCGGTCTCAAGGAAAATCAAGCATAGTCCTCTCCACAGCTTTTCAATTTTCTTTTGCATGCACAGCAGAGGTGCTTGATTGATTGATTGAGAGTAAATACAGTTTATTGTTGAGCACTGGCGGTGTGGTTTCCTGCAGAGTCGAATAAGACTACTCCAAGTCTTCCCGTGGCTGTCGTAGAATACGATTTAGGAAACACAAGCTAAACAAAGCTTATAGATATCAAATAGACTTTTCCAACCCATCTGGCCAGCGAGAGTGAAGAGTGTTGGCCAAATCTTCTGACTGCTTAGGCTAGTATATGGCTCTAGTACTACAGATTACACCTGCAGTAGAGACTAAAAAAACCTAATGATGATTGTTGAGTAATATCCATAATAATCCAACTAAAATGCCATCTAGCCTTATATATCTGTGAATAAGAGATTGCCCGTGGCATAAATCCGTGTCGTGTTGAGAAATTATTATGCCCTTGTGTTAATTAATGTGCCATATTAAGCTGTTTGGGATCTCGCAGAGTATGCCGAGTTTGCTTATGAAAATTGTTTATCTCAGAGAATAAACTAAGTAAGTACAAATAACTAAGTTTCAAATTAAATTGTTGAGTTATAATCATTAAATATTGTTAAATTTACATATCAAAATTTAAATTTACTACCTTTCCTTTTAAATTGACCAAAATTAGTTTAAGTTTGATATGATTCTACTTTTATAACTCTTCATTTATATATTTCTTAGAGTTCCGTACCAAAAGGGTAAAAACGGAATCCTATTTACAAGATTTTACTGTCTGTCCACCCGTCTGTCTGTCTGTCATGACGTATTTTGGTTGCCGTTATATCAACATGAAACAGAATAAAATACATAAATATTTAAGGAGCTCTCATACAACAAACGTGATTTTATTGCTTTATCTCGATGGTTTAGTGTTGTATAAATAATGGTACGGAATCCTTTGCAAGTCCGATTCGCACTTGGGATGAAAATCTGTACATTCTTTCAGACGGATGGCCAGATTAGGACAGGCAGATTGGTTTATAATATGTAGTGGAATTACTCGAAAATAAATGTTAGAATTCCAAGGAAACCAGTCATCTAAATTGACTTTGGTATTTAAAAGATATGATTAACTAAGGAACCTCTTATCACATACATATTGGAGCTTTAAATAACATTACACTTCTATGTAATTCGTCGTGTAAGATTTCCGAAAACGTGCTGTAATAATTTAATGATTGACGACGTGAATTAAAACGCTCCACAGACGTAAATGTCCAAAGTTTTCCTCATAATGACTTATAACTGCGACCCCGTTCCCGAAATATTGTAATGCGCGCCAGCATTACGTGTTCATTATCCCTCGGGACTAATCGCGGAGGATTTCAATTATCCCGGTAACCATATTAAATTAAAACTCGGGTTACCGCCGCAGAATGCGCCGCAAAAATGTGCCCTTTGCCCTTTAATAGGAGTTGTCTCCATTGAGAGCGGACTGAGAATATCTTAGTAGGATAGATATAGTATATACAGTGTATACATTTTCGCTCGACATTTTCTTAAAGGGTTGACTCAGACGGTCAATATGAACAACTTTTCCTATGGGACCAGAGCTGGGAAGTCGAATTGTTTTTTTTTTTATTCCTATACTAAAAATACATAAATAACTTAGAATTTAACAGCTGCTTATCTTCCCGCGCAGGCCGTAGAAAGCGTTCGAGGAAATAAATCTAAGGCATCATGTAAATAGGCGATGCGGCTAGCAACCCATCACTATTTTGTTTGATTCCGTATTCCATCTTTAAGCCCATCAACATGCTTAACGTAGTCTTTCAGTCTTATGGCTTTAGGCTCTGTCTACCCCGTAAGGGATAAAAACGTGATACTATGTAATGTAAGTTTTGTATTCACTAATTGCCCTGGGCTGATCACTTTTAGGTTCCGTAGCCGAATAGCAAAAAACGGAACCCTTATAGATTCGTCATGTCTGTCTGTGTAACCATATGTAACAGTCATTTTATTCTGAAACTATTAATACGATTCTTACGATTTTTGTACAGAACGGATTCATATTGACGGTCTGAGTGAGTCACCCCTATAAGGAGGTGTCAAGGTCAATTTACTGGCTGTATATTTATTTATTAACGCACCTGTTATTCACCTTGAATACTGAATTTTCCTGAAAAGAAAAAAATCCATTGATGTACAGTCGCATCGCACGTAGTCCCGTCACAAACAGGAATCTGTTGAATTTTTTATCGCCATTCTCGGCTGTCGCAAAGCTAATTGGATATCTTTTTGCTGTGCTCTCTGAATGCGGCACTCTAACACTCAAATAACTTCAACTTGAAGATGTGGATGATTTGAGATTTGAGTACTTAAGGATGTTATGGTATAAACTTGTTATTAGTAATGTGACTTTTATGAAGTATTAAATATCTTTCTAGCCGTGTGGTTCCCAGCAGAGTCTACTCTACTATATACTACTACTCTCTACAACAGGACCACTCCAAGTCTTCCCGTGGATGTCTTAGAAGGCGACTTAGGAAACACAAGCTAAACAAGCTTATAAACATCAAAGAGACCTCTCCAACCTGTCTGGCCAGCGTGGAGAGTGTAGGCCAAATCATCTGACTGCTCTGGCTCTGTTAGTATAGAGAAATTCGTGCTCCTGCAGTATAGAATAAAAAAGTCCTGATGACGATGATGCTGTCCCTCTATATTTAATCCTTGAATACTCGAAATTCCTGAAAAGTAAAAATTCCATTGTAGTACAGTCGCATCGCACAAAGTCCCGTCACAAACAGGAATCTGGTGAATTTTTTATCGCCATTCTCGGCTGTCGCAAAGCTAATTGGATATCTTTTTGCTGTGCTCTCTGAATACGGCACTCTAACACTCAAATAACTTCAACTTGAAGAGGTGGATGATTGTACACGATTTAAGTACATTAGAATATCTATATTTTTAAGTGGAAAGATTTGATTATTTGTTTGTTTATTTTTATTAAATAGGCTACAGAACAACTGGACTGATTTACAAAATTGTATCACCTATAAAAGCTAAACCTGATAAAACCTGCCCAACCTTAATAAAAATTGTAAGCTATATCAAATTGGGTATATAATTTTAAAGGTGTGTATGCTCAAGAAGATATTATATCCATATATTTCGAGCGACTCAGTGCCTTCTGGAAAAAAATACATATAAAAATATACAAACACATTATTTTCTAATAATATCTAATAACTAGTACAATTTGCTAAATTAAATCGAAAAAATCTGTTTTCTACTTCAAAAATTCATTTCAATAAGTCCGAAATGCACGCGAGCGGAGACGCTGGCAAAAGCGGCACCTCCACATACCTAAAACTATTTCACAGCATGGCACGTCAAATTGAGGAAACGAGATCAAAGGAAGTTCCCGAAACTTCCTCATATCCCACAGGCAAATAATCCCGGCCCCAGTTATTCCCAGGAGCTACCCATCCTTTTATTGAAGAAAAAATTGCTACGATTGAGAGGGAATTCAATTATATGCCATCTTATGTTTGTCGTGCGGATATAGGAAATATTAAGACTATTTTTTGAAGTTATTTATCCGCTACGTAGCAGCTACGCCTTAGTGGCGGCCTTCGTAGCACCTCGTAGCGTGTAGCTTAGTAAATGCTACGAAATATGCATTCTCAATAAAGTCAGACTACACTCAGTAGTTTCTATGAAGTTGACGTCGCATGAAGAAATGCGCTGTGCAGTTGGTTGCTGCTTCTTTTCACTCTTGGAAGCGACCTAAATTTTGCCCTAAATAAATTACTAAGTAGTTTCTAAGGTTAAATAAAATTTGTGAGTTGACATCGCTTGGAGAAAATGCGTTGTACAGTTAGTTGCCGCTACTTCTGCACTCTACCTTAGAAGCGACCTGAATATTGCCTTAAGGCCCCACACTATGCACACTAGCGACGCCAATTCTTTTATTCCTAATACTTTACAAATAGAAAGAAATTGAAGTATGTAAATCATATAAGCATTAGTAAATAGCCTAAAGTATTATTGGAATCATGTTTTATTGTGTGAATCAGTCATTAAGAGAACTATTGATTACCGCCTAAAACGGCCGTTTTTGGCGGTAATCAGTAATTCTCTTAATGAATGATTCTCTTATTATTAAAACATGATTCCAAAAATACTTCAGGTTATTTACTAAGGTTTATATGATTTACATTCTCGATTTTTTTTTATTTTTAAAGAATTAGGAATAAAATTATTGGCCTCGCTAGTGTGCCTAGTGTGGGGCACTTATTAATTGTTATATGTGATTTCACAACTTAAGGAAGTTGTGAAATCACATGTGACAAATAATAAGTGTTCAAAGAAACCAAAACTTAACCTCTTTTTAATAAAAATTCGAATATTGAATACTGTCTAGTAGGAATTTGCAGCTGAGGATAGAGAATTATATTTCAAATATAATTTTTATTTCTTCTTAGGTAAGTAAAACAGATTAAAGACAATTAGTTACCTACGCGGACATATAAATACGAAAAGAAAGTTACTCATTACATACTATTATCTAGTAAAAATTCCAAGGGGGAAAAAAGCTACGCGGCAACTTTTTATATTTAAAACAAGTAAAACCTATTTTGAAGTTTTATGTCTTCGATCAAGTGTAGTTCTATCTACATTTCAAGCGATGGTGAGTTTGTTTTTCGTGTACGTGACAAAATAATTTTTTATATGATCTTTATTAATTAACATAGATCAATGATTATAGAAACCCGAAGTTCCTGATTACTGCTGAGGATGCAACGGGAAAAAACCGCAGATGAAAGAGAATATAGTATTATAATACTCGTATACATTTTATTCCAGAACGCATCAGTTATGTATGCCAAAAAATATTACTAAATGCTACGTAATTTGGTCCCAACACTATTGCAAGAACCAATTCGTTTGCAGTAAAGTTATATTATAACCAAATTACTAAATGTTTTCTTTTAAAATTTTAGCTCATATCTTAAGCAATATATATTCATTACAGTACAGGTATATTATTTGGATCCTTTTTAATATATTGGGGTGTACGTACATTAAATAAATTAGTCAAATCCAACACGCCGCCGAAATTCATTACTCCATGGTAATAAGCACGCTTGAAACCTCGTCAATTACCCAATTCCCAAATTTCCCATATATTTCCAAAGCAATTTATCTCAAGATTAATTTAGATAAGGTAATAAGGAAATAAAATGCAATAACGATATCATCTCAGAAGAAATTTAAGGAGGGCTTGAGAAAACATGGTATCCAAACTAGGCGAAGTATCATTAAATATTTTCTGTTCATATTAAATCATATTGTAAGGTTGTCATGGTGTAATTAATTACTCTATTGAATTGGGTGAAACTAGTAAGATATTGAATAAATAAAATAAAATAAATAGGTAAATAAATATTTTAATGATAATAAATGAGCATTGGTACACGCACTATAGTCTAGAGTCTAAAAAATACAAAGGCTACTGTTTTAGAAAAAAGGCTACCCAAACTCATTATTAAATGCAATGTCGGGAATTAACGCGAAAACATACCGTTTTTCTCCAGACGTTTCGGCCGGGTTACACCGACCGTGGTCACTGGATGACAGTATATACCCAAACTCACTATTCCAGTGGACAAAATCGCGGGTGTATTATAAGTAATTTTGTATAAAGTGATTTGCCTTGAAATTGTTTCTCAGTCAATCTCGATGGTAATCAGGCGCGGAGTAATTATGCCTGGCGCTGAACGCCGTATCTCTCTTTTAATTACTTGTAGCTTATGCAGGAAACCTCATTAACGGGGATCAAGTTCTTTGTTTACATGTAGATAGGGCATAGCAAATTAATGTATTTTCAAAGCACAAATATACTTACTTTTTAGGGTTCCGTAGTAAACAAGGAACCCTTATAGTTTCGCCATGTCTGTCTGTCTATCTGTCTGTCCGTCCGCCGTTTTACGCAGAGACTATAACTATTAGAAAGCTGTAATTTGGTATGAATATGTACAACAATCATGCCAAAAAAGTGGTTGAAAAAAATCTTGAAAAAAATTTTTTTTTAAGGTATACAAGTAAGTGGGGGAGTATTTTTTTTCTCTATTTACCCATCGTGTGGGGTATCGTTAAATAGGTCTTTAAAAAATATTGTGAGGTTGACTAAACCATTTTTCGATTTCGGATCCGTTTCCGAAATATTTGGTTTTAAAGTGCGAATTTTTGTTAGAAGTAACTGTAAACTTAAATATACTATACTTGCGCGGGCAGGCGAGCGTACAAGACACCTGATGGTAAGCGTCATCGTCCCCCTAGACATCTACATTATCGTAGTCGCTAACATAGCGTTGCCGGCCTTTTTAATGGAAATCTAACGGTCTTTTTAAGGAATTTTGTTCGCAGCTTTTTAAGAACTCTGTCGGGCAAAAGTGATAATTGTTTAAATGTTATGGATGATAAGTTAATTTAAATATATGTTTTTGTTTTATTAATCACTTCATCATGAGGCCTTTTTTATTCTCCACTGCAGGAGCATGACGCTCACTGTACTACCACAACCATATATTATATATATATTTTTTTATATATATAGGGACATATCACAAAAATTGAGCTAGCCCCACAGTAAGTTGTGAACTTGTGTCGTGGGATACTAACTCAACGATACTATATTTTATGATATATACTTATATAGATAAACATCCAAGACCCAGGCCAATCTGAAAAAGATCGTTTTCCATTTTGACCTGGCCGGGTATCGAACCCGGGACCTCCGTGTCGCAGGCTTGCGTGTTGACCATTGCGCCACGGAGCTCGACAATATATTAGCCTGGGCACTTAGAGGATTTGGCCTACACTCTCCGCGCTGGCCAGACGAAAGAGAAGGAAATGTCTCTTTGATGTTTATAAGCTTTGTTTAGCTTGTGTTTCCCAAGTCGCTTTTTACGACATCCACGGGAAATCTGAAATGGCCTAATTCTTCTCTGCCGGGAACCACATGGCATTAATCACTTGTATCATAGATATTATAACTCTAGTATTGAAATATCCATCCATCAGGTCCTTTTTAGTCTCCACTGCAGGAGCACGACTCCCTCTGTACTACCACAGCAATATATTAGCCAGGGTAATCAGAGGATTTGGCCCACACTCTCCACGCTGGCCAGATGGGTTGGAGAGGTCTTTTTGATGTTTGTAAGCTTTGTTTAGCTTGTGTTTCCTAAGTCGCCCTTTACGACATCCACGGGAAGACTTGGAGTGGTCCTATTCTACTCTGCCGGGAACCACACAGCTTTTGCATTGAAATATACATTGCATTGAAATATATCCACCAACAATGTGCACGCCTGTCAAGCTATCAAGGTCCTCCGTTAATAAACCTTAGTGACTTCGCAAACATTTCCGAGGGCTCATAAAAACATGATTGTCGGAGTGGTTATTGGCGAAAATAATTCCCGGACCAAATCATGAGGCCGACGCCCCCTGACCTCGAAAGCGGTCTACTCAAAGAGATTGTAGAAACAGAGCGGACTAATAATATTATCAATCGTAATAACTTGCCTATTCCAGTAATAAAAGCATTAAAGAAAATATCGTTTTATAGAATCGGCATATTTCATAAAAAGATCTTGAATTCCTTCATTCCGATTTTTTTTAAATATATGTTTAACTTGTGTTGTTTAAAAAAATAAAAATCCGAAATGCAGTTTTTGACAGTTCACGTTCGTCATGTTGATTTTTTGCTGACGTGACTAGCCCAAAAGAATACAGATCTAATGTCACACTTCAAAATCCGTCAAGCCGTTTCGGCTCCAGGAGGCAACAATGGAATAGACATACTTACACACATACATAAGCTCGAAATACATTACTCTTCTAAGTGGGTCAGTCGGATAAAAACATGAACGCTGTTTACACGTAAAATAACCAGAGATGCAATACCTAACCGTGGTTTAAATGGAGTATATCCATGACGTTAACTATGTGCAGTTTATGGAGTTTTTATAAACAACCCAGATATAGTTTTAATAACAATGTCCACTCTATTTGTACTACCTACTATTTAACTTCTATGCTTCTACTCAAGATTGCTTGAGACGTCTGTATAGTCTTTGGTGTATCATCGTTAATTTTATGGTTAGATTTGAGTCAGATGTTAGATTCTTCCATTTGACAAACATTTCTATTCTAAATCTAGACTGCTATCATCTCACAACGCATTTTAGCACGAACCTACTGGCACATCTTTGGTCACGTCATCTGTTATACTAACCGTGACATTTTTTAAAGAATTCAGTTACTATAAAAATAGTAGTTTAAGTCAAAGACTACTATAATACTAATTTAAGTTGCATTATGTTTTCCTATGTTTTCGCGATTGTTACACATTTAAATAAAATTATTTTAATACGGTTTTTATCGCGTTTATTACATTATTTATAAACTATTTACACACACAATTAACATTATTTAGAAAAGTTAGGTGTATAAATAATGTAATAAACGCGATAAAAACCGTATTAAAATAATTTTATTTAAATTAAGTTGCATTATACGTAATAACCCAATTAAACTGAAAATCTCATGCATTTGACTGCTATTCCTTCAGGGGTCTTTCCAACTTGGTCGCATGTGAATAACAGTGGACTAGTTACGAGCCGGGATCGAGTACCTGAATATTTGATGGCCATTTGGACGGATGGCTGAAGACTAGACCGTAGCCGTAGCGTAGTTGAGGGTAGACATAAATTTTTCTGTTTTTGTCGTTTGTGATAATGATATTTTTATTTATCGCACGTCTCCGTGTCCAACAAATTTTCAATTACTGATAATTTTTTAAATAATTGATGTTTATAAATAAAATCCCTAATTGTATTACAGTAAGGAAATAGTTATTATTACTACCAAAACCTGGGTCGTTCTTACATTGCGCAAGCGGTTGCGACCGGCATTGTTGACACAGAGCCAGTTACTTCAAAAAATTCTATAGTACTGCAGATGAGTGAAATTTTATGGGTGTTGTGTCCACGGACCACGAAACGAATTTTGAGACTACACTTAGAGGTTAGGTAGTGTGATCAGTATTTCATTAAATGAATAATACGACAAAAAGACTCATAACGAAAGATACGGAGGACAATGTAAAGTGGTGAACAAAGTACTTAACACGCTCTGATTAGAGCAAGAGTAAAATATTATATATCACGATGCATATCACGTTTATGGATTAAGATTTATAAAAAAAAAACTGAATAACAAATTTGCAAGCAACCCTTCTTTTGGCTACGTCCACATCTATAAAAGTAGGAACCTCGCTTGAAAGAGCGTCAAACAGATTGGAACAAATACGTAGGCAATAAGAGCAAACATACATATTTAAGATTTGTTTGATTCTTTACTTTACTAATGATATTTTTTTTTACTTTTTGAAATACTGTGAATGACTGGTGATGTAACTATTAATATCTTATTGTATAGTATTCAGGTTGGGCTAGTAGCATTGTCTAGTTTCTTTTTTTACCGAATAATAATACCGCCGACAAAAACAGTTAAAAACAAAGTTCGTGGTGTAAAGCTGTGGTGGAATGGAGACAGTGGGGCGAAAAACGCTCACAGGGAAGACCTCAAATGCGTTTGTCAGACGATGTTAAGAAAGCAGCAGTAGTGAAGTGGATTGCGATTGCCCAAGACCGACAAAAATGGCATAAACTGGGGGAGGCCTAAACCCCTGCGGTTGTAAAATGCTAAAGAGTGAGAGAATGAGAATACTACCGACTAAAACAATTCTATTTTCTCCCGAAAGTACCTATAAGATGATTACCCGAACAAAAAATATTTCGCCCTTTTAATAAAAGAATTTGGTTAAACCAAAAACAGTGGGATCACGATATTACCCGTTATATTTTATTTATTGTCATAATTATTTTTTATAAATAAAAAATTTGACCAATTCGGCCTTACGGGAAGCAACGTTAAGGTCTAGGAGCACGTAAACTTAAATAATGCGTGTTCTGTCTTGCCTTAAAAATCTACATTTCAGTGATGGAGATGAAATCTTCATAACAAGTAGTTTCACTAACTATTCTTAATAAGATTAAAACAAAAAATCTGTTTATGTGAGGAAAACACCAGCAATATTTTTGTCGGAAGGACTCCTCACACACAACTTTTTGGAAATACAAATAAGAATACGCCATCCCCTTTTCAATCCCATTCTTTGATCCTATTAGTATAGCAAAGTCAAGGTTAACTTCCGCTGTCATCTTTATCTTTCGCCGAATATACTTAGTCTCTAAAAAGTTTTATTTGCAAGGAGGATACCTAGCGCACTTCACTATCATCGTCATCGTCAGCTTTCCATAATCCACTGCTGGGCATGCGTTTTCCTATGCTGCGCCATCATTCTCAATGACGCACTTATCATTAAAAGTAAGTCTTCCCTGTCAATTTATTAAGAGTCTCCAATGCCAATCTAAAAGCTACTTCACCCAGAGCCAAATTCACTCGTTAAATTTTATTTACTTAGCGAAATAGTTCAGAGGCATCCTCACCAACTCTGAAAGTTACTTAATTTCGTTACAGTTAGCTATAGATAATGACGTCGGTCGAATACTTTCGCTTTGAAAAGGGTTGGAAAGCCACGGTTTATTGAAAGACTGTAAACCTTCTGTTTAATGAAAAATCTTTAGATATGTGATTATGTTGCTTTTGTTTATTTGTGACTCTATTTTGTTAATGGAAATCTGTATTTATTTTTTTCTTCTTCATTGAGTCAATATAGTAGGTACGGATTTATTTATGTAACGTTCACGCTGGTCTGGGAGAAAAAAAACGTAAAATGTACCAGATGCTTCTCTTCCCGCGCAGATCGTAAAAGCCGATCGAGAGGATGGGCGTCAGGAATTATGTCTATAGGCGATGCGGCTAGCAACACATCACTATTTTGATTTCGTTCTCACCTACAAGGCCACCAACATGCTAAACGTGGCCTTAAGGTTTTACAGACCTGGGCTCTGTCTACCCCGCAAAGGAAAAAGATGTGATAGTATGTATGTATATATGTATATTATGATAAAGTTTCATCAAGCTATTCCTGTGATTTTTGCATTGATTACTTAATTATTAAATTTTATGACCATCCTCAAAAACTTTCTCATTTATAATATTAGCTACAAGTAATATTTCGCTGCAGACGCTCAAATATAATATAATAATATAAATTCAGAACTGAGCTCACAATAGCATTGTCAGCAAACGGACTTGGCATTTGAGCGACTCCCAATCTCGTTAAGAGGATTGCTGCCGTAACAAATAGTAAAGTATCTTACCTGTCAGGGTTTCTTTAGTGCTGCGAAATTAAAAATACAAATACTGTAAGTAAGTAAAAGTTTTTTTTTTCGAAGAACAATATAAAGCTCACGAGGATATGGCATGGATTCTATTGATAACTGCCATCTGAGTCTGTTCAGTCCTTTAGAAGAAATCGTTAAATAAATAAACTGACATACACACTAATGATTTGTGTGTGTGTGTGTGTCAGTTTTTCTGTTCAACGATTTCTTCTTTATATTTTCTTTGGTCTTACTTATACTAGGTAAGTAAGAAAAAATACTGAAATGACACTGCAGCACCTAATTTTTACACTGTTCAAAATAGGAGAGATATATTAAAAAAAAATACCTAAGGCGATATAATGCTATTGTTTAGACTGCCAAACTCGACGATGGTGATTCAGAGTTGTTTCTCACTCGTCACTAGATGGTGTTAATCCGCGTTAGCCTAAACTTGCTAAAACTGAGATATAATTCATAAATTTTAATATTGAAAAAAATATAACCTTCTATACAAATTTTAATTTGAATGTTCAGAAAAAATCTCAATGTGAATCTTATGCTAACTCAACTAATTATTTTTTATAACATAAATAACCAAAGAAACTAAAAATTAAAAAAAATACAATAAAATATTATAAGTACTTAATTATGAAAAAAAATTAAAATCTATTAATAAATTTCTTCCATGTGGAAATAAAAATAAATCTAATATTTTTATTTGAAAAATATTGTTTTAATTTTAAATGAGATATATTTTGTGAATAATGCTTTTATTTTCTCATATAATGGTAGATACAGTTGTGACGTTACCAGTTGTGCCATCTATATGTGCAGTTGCTAGAATAAATCGTACGATTCAGAGGTTGGGACAAAATAGTAAGGCCCATGCCCATGCCACGTGGTAAAAGCCAGTGTGTTTAGAATGTATTCAAATCTATTTATCAAATATGCTCTAAAGGAAAATTCCTGAAAATTCTACAAATATTTTCGTGAACGAGTGATTTTCCACAAACAAATAAGTTTTTCATGCACACTCATCAATAGAGAGCCATTTATTCAGTCCAGAGAGGGTGAGTCAGTGTTTACGAATTCATTCAATCGGCCGTTACAACCCGGAAATGGCTCTCGTGGATACGTTCACGGTACACTTCTGAGAATATATTTATGTCAAGGAGTGGAAGAATTTTCATGCAATTCCTTGACAGAAATAAACGGCACTTTGCCATGTAAGAACGGCTAATTTTGGAATGTGAGTAAGGGAGCTATAGGTGTATGTAGACCGCTCGATTCGTTTTTAGTTTATCCAGGTAGGGATAATAGTTACTCTACTGTACAATCTGCACATATCGAAATAGCAAGTGAAGGGGACGTATAAACACCGAAGGAGTTAACAGGCAATTGCATTAATTAGACGATAGTTTTAATCCGTTTTAATACTTATGTATTAAGTGTCTGACTTGCTTATCCCGTATCCATTCAAGCAAGTAACATTACAAATACCCTTATCCCATCTCAAACCCAATAAAGTCCTACCGTTCTTACGCTTAAAAAATGGTTTCGATGGGCAGCAATGTCAGAAACGATATAAGCAAAATATACTGCGCTCACCAACCCGTGCAAAGCGTGGTGTGTATGGCAAATTCCCTTCATGTTAAACTTTGGGGAAGGCCTGTGTCCAACAGTTAATGATGAAATGAAGTTGGTTATAGCACCAGGACGCGGGTTAGTTGCGCGTAGATTTTGAGTTCTGTTACCTTGCCTTAGCGGAGAAGAGAAAGCCTTTTTAGCCTATCAAAGATAAAGGAGATTTGCTGATCTTCAACTTAACTTTCTTTTTAATCCGAGTGTGCATCCGTAGCCGTGATGCGTTGGAGCTTAGGGTATGATATTATGACAGAATTTATGCTATGATACGATTTGGCGAAAGTTTTTCTTTAGGCAGTCTGCCTGCTTTACGCCAATTCTCATTTTGTAGCCTTCTGTGAAACTGATGGGTTATAGGCCCACGACGGGAATTGAAACCGGTACCTCTCGTGTCACTGGCTACACCTCGGACGTGTCGTCAGCTTTCGGTACATACAGCTTGTAACTTGAAACTCGACATTCCCTTAAAAGGGGTGACTCAAAACGTCAGTATGAACAACTTTTCCAATGGTGTAATGTTGAAAACTCAAAAAAAATTTTGACTTTCTGATACATTTTGCTCGGGCGGCTGAACATATTTGTATGAAAATATAGATTTTTTTATAAATTCCATCATTGATCCCCTAGCAGAAGTTGTTCATATTGACGGGCTGAGTCACCCCTTTTAGGCTATATCGAGGGTCGAGTTACACGCTGTTTATAAGTATATTCGGTATGCAAGAGATAATGTAAAGCAATAAATCATTTTATGATGTTTACATTAGTCTACCCACATATATTCAATCTCAACCTCAAGCTTTAGTTTCTACGTCAATATTATTTCAAGACCAATATTATTACCTCATAATCTTTATGGTTTTCCAAAAAAGCCGTAAACAACGGAAGACATGATTTACATAGATTTTCGCGTTTAATCGCGATCGACACCAACGCGTTTATTCCGCTCTAAACAAAACACACAAAAAATTTACGTGCATATTGTTCCCGTCCTTTATTTATAACTTCGTCGGCTAGTCTGGCCGCATACCGACAGCAATGCAATGAATAACGTATCCTATGATAATGGTGTACGGTTTAAAATTCTTTACAAAGGCAACCGACGATAAATCTGTTGACCTATTGGTGGATTAGTTGGCGCTAATAAATGTTTGGCGTTCAATAATAATGGAAGTAGCGGGGCGCGGTTCATTTGCGAAATATTAATAAGTTCGTAATCAGCGTTTATTTTACCCTGTATTTTTATATTCATGGGCAAAAATTAAAGGCTTCCAAATATACATTAAAATTAAGTTAAATTTAAAAGCCTTTAATTTTTTAAATTGGTTTATTAGAAAGATCTAATCAAGATCATCTAATTGATCAACTTACTTTGTTTCTCAGTCCACCAGCCCTTCAAGCTATGCACGCAAATCCCTGCCGATCAGATCAGATGAGATATTTACAGACTCTTTAAGCCTTGCGCACACCGGCAACGCCCAAAACCGAGGTCCTTCCCTCCTGGGGCCTTTAGTGATGTTCACCTTACAGGTTGAGGGCACTCTGCCTACTTCAAAAGTACGGAAGTAACGAAAGCTAACATAGTCCATTCAAAAAATAGGGACGGATGAGAGACATGAAACATAGATATATCTTGTACCTTAAATGTTCCCGACTCGTTCAATTAAGGTATTTTCAAGGCAAGAATGAATAGCCATTATTTGCATTTGCGTGTACCACCCAGACCTCATCGTTGCTTCCCAATTCCCATCAAGCAAGATAGAGAGGTCAAACGCACTCAAATTATTCGTTAAAAAATATTTTGTTATAATATCTAAAATATAATTAAATATAATACATTAAAACTAAATTAACCTAAAAAAAAAATTCCCATCTATAAAACAAAACTTACCTATAAACAAAAACCTACCTTATAACTATAAATAAAAAATTACCCGCAGGTCATTGCCCTGCGGTAATGTGCCCAGAAGACTGTCAGCATTGCCACGCTGAATAGCAATGCATATTCTTTCTGCGAAATAGCTACCAGCCCTCTGGTCATTGGACACATCGACCAGCCTTTTGCTTAAATATTATAGTTTCTTAGATAGATGCACATAATTTATACTAGTAATAATAGGTCGATCACCCACGCACGACGTCACAGATTGGCAACATTAGGCCCGGGACACATATGGACATTATCGTTAGTAATTAGCCTTGGCTTCAGCCCAACGGTACCGGACATCTGAACAATACGCCAAATATCTGGTGACGAAAGTATATGGAAAAATACTCGGTTTAATGCAGCTCGCGAAATAGCTAATGGCCTTGATAATTAAGATCTTACTTTACTAATGGAGTCTTCCATTATCAGGATGGGAATAAAAAGACTACTATTTCAGTGACACGAGACTAATAGTTAGGACTATTGTTTCGTGCAACTTTCGATTCAGAATTTCATGCAACAAATATAACTAACTAGCTGTTACCCGCGGCTCCGTTCGCGTGATATATAGCCTAAGTCCTTCCAGTACCCTAACTTATGTGTATGCAAAATTTCATGATGATCGGTTCATTAGATACGGCGTAAAAGCGTAATAAACAAACAAACTCACTTTCGCCTTTATAATATTATTTATATTAACTTTTATTCTTATTGTCCTTTGAGCCTATATCAATATAAATAAATAAATATGTAGGGACAAATCACATAAATCCCACAGTTACACGCTAGTCCCACAGTAATGTGTAAACTTGTGTCGTATGATACTGACTCAACAAAACTATATTTAATAATGGATACTTATTTAGATAAATATCCAAAATTTGTCAAGTTCAATCTAAAAAATAACGTTTTTCATCATGATCTGGCCGGGGATTGAACCCGGAATTAAACTTTCGTGTCGCAAGCTGGGGAATTAAAAACTGCGCCAAGGGGGCTATCTTGGCTGCATCTAACTAAAGAGCGCCTAAATGGTTTTTAAATAGCATTACAATGCTCGGTATATTATTAAAATTGAAAATATATACTTAATGAAGAGATAAAGAGCTCTTCTTTAACCATGGAGATATATGTATTCGAAACTTCAACGTAATCTAACTGACAAGCTGTTATGCTTGATAGACGGCAAAATGTACTCAAAGGGGTTGAATTCCTTTGTTTAATTAACCACCCATATCAAATAATACGTACTTAAACATCAATTTCTGAAAGCGTTTAATGAGCTTTATTATTCAAGTTTGGAATCGTTTTCTTAATATGATTTACTAAAATCATATATACCAGTTAGCAGTTTTTCTCTACACTGAGCATTATTAATTATTACTTTTGCAACAAAGCTACAATGACAGACGCGTCGAAATAAATAACAGACGTAAAATACGAAATACACTTCAATTTCTGAAAGCATTTAATTTGCTTCATAATAATTATTCAACTATGGAATAGCTTTCTCAATATTATCTACTAATTGAAATCATATAAGATACCAATTAGCAGTTTGTCTCTACGATGAGCAAACTCGCTTTATTTTTGCAACAAAATAAGCTACATAAGCTACGACAGACGCGTCGAAATAAATAATAGACACAAAATATGAAATACACATCAATACGGTCAGATCAGCCGTACGGTTCCCTGGGCGCACACCTTGCCCAGCGGGAAGATCTTCCCTTTGTAGTGGTCGAGCATACCACCTCGCTCCCGCTACATATCTATTATAAAATATAGTATCGTTGAGTTAGTATCCCATAACACAAGTCTCGAACTTACTTTGGGGCTAGCTCAATCTGTGTGATTTGTCCGTATATATTTATTTCTGAAAGCGTTCAATTTGCTTTATCTTAGTAATCATTCTAGTAGATACAATTGAGAAACAATTTTATCTACTAATTAAAATCCTGTAATCTACATTGAGCAATCTCTCTTTATTTTTGCAATAAAATAAGCTACAATGATAGACGTGTCGAAATCAGTAATAGACACAAAATACGAAATACACATCAATTACTGAAAGCGTTTAATTTGCTTTAAAATTGTAATCATTGAATTATGAAATATTTTTTTCAATATTATATTCTTAATAAAATCATATTTTAATGTAGAGACAAGCTCCTAACCTTCCTAACAGATACCACAGTTAGGAGTTTGTCTCTACAATGAGCAATTTTCCTTTATTTTTGCAACAAAATAAGACTACAATGACAGACGCGTCGAAGTAAATAATAGGCACAAAATACGCAACAAAACATGAGAAAATACGCCCTTAATGAAGCCGAATATTTGTGAGTATTACAAAAGCGCTAACGGGAAAACTGGGACTCAATTGTTTTCTTGGTACAGGAGAAAGTACGCGCTGCTTTTTCGCTAAATTACAGATCTTTCGCTAGAGACGGGAAGATATATTATGTGTTACAATAAATATAGTTTTATGAAATTTACTTTATCTAGAAGATGTTTTCTAACACGTGAGCTTAAATTATATATAGATTTCCTTTATGACTTATCTTTTAAAAACGGAAAATGCTATAGAGTTAGCGAGTTTCGAATAGGACGTTGAGGTCTTTTTTCTTTTCTCGTAATAAAATAAAAGTAACCATAGTATGGGATGGTTGACAAAAAGGACCTAATAGTTAAATGGTTGCCGTGTGGTTCCTTGGAGAGTAGAATAGGACCACTCCAAGTCTTCCCGTGGGTTTTGTAAAAGACGATTTAGGAAACACAAGCTAATTAAAGCAACAAAACATCAAAGATGACTCTCCCGTCTGGTCAGTGAAGAGCGTGTAGGCCAAATCATTTGACTGCTAACTGTCTAACTCTCGGCTTTGGTAGTACAGTACAGAGAGGGTCATGCTCCTGCAGTGGAGTCTAAAAAGACATGATGATGATGATTTTAATGGTATGGGACTAGATGATAGCATAATTTCTATTTCTTGTAAGTTAGGTACTTTATCCTTCAAGGCACATCGTAAAAATTGATTTAGGGTGATCATGGAAAAACCGCAAAAGTAGGTAGTAGGTTCAATATTCCATTCCTGTTTACATTCTCTTCCTAGTTCTGCGTTAGGGATAAATTCGTGACATTTTTCCTCATCTTTTTGTGAGAACTATATCTACTACTTCAAATATAATATTTGTGTGTGCGTCACAAGTCGTTGTATGCTCGCACACAGTCCACAGTCCTTTCATTCATAAAACAGCACGCGTTGGAACTATTTCAATAAACAGATTCCTATTACTTCCATCATTTATACTTTACTATGCCATTTATGAGGGATGAACAATATTATTCAATACATTATTAACAAAATTAGTAATAGCATTGAAATTCAGTGTTGTAGTGAATTCTGCGTGTGACGTCACGGGATATTTAAATAGTGGGAGAGTTTATTTTTACATGTCAGTGTAGCGTCATCCCTCAGTCAATACAGTAGTGCTAAAGTGTTTTCCGATAAGTATTTTGCATTGGTGAGTAAATGTGGTTTTTCATTTATTTTACTTATACTTAAAGATAGTGGTTGTCTTTGCTTGTTTATGGTATCATAACTAATGAGTCAATCAAGGATGCAAATACTATGATATTTTTGGTAGAAATATTATTACAATAGTATTTTTAATAAAAGAATTATGTAGGAAAATTTCAAATTGCATTCCGACAGATTAATACTTTGACGTTTTCAAGAAAATGATAAAATAGTGGACCGTCAGCTAATTTAAGAACACATAATATAATTTTAAATCATGCACATTTTTTGTAACCATACATTTAGTGCAAACTTGATTCATGGGTAGGTAAACGATTTAGTATGTTTGCAATAAGTATATTGTTTTCCTACACGTTCTAATAATCAGTAACTGAGCGTTCAGTTTAAGATGACACAATTTCTGCATAAAACTGAAGAAATTTTCCAAATAAACAAAGGAGTAACTAGAACACTTAACAACGAATGCCGTGTCTTCGCCGTGTGGTTCCCGGCAGAGTAGAATAGGACCACTCCAAGTCATCCCGTGGATGTCGTAAAAGGCGACTAAGGAAACACAAGCTAAACAAAGCTGATTAACATCAAAGAGACCTCTCCAACCCGTCTGGCCAGCGTGGAGAGTGTAGGCCAAATCCTCTGACTACTCAGGCTAGTATATGACTCTGGTAGAACAGAGAGGGTCGTGCTCCTACAGTGGAGACTAGAAAGACCTGATGATGATGATGATGATAACAACGAACTCCTAGTTTTCAGCAAGAAACAATCAATCGTCGGGCGATTCTCAGCTGTTACAAGTTGCTTACATCACAGGAATAAAATGATGCTATTTATATAGCGTTTGGAAGCTAAATTTCATGCGCAAAATAATGCTATACTGTATATTTTACTGCCCAACAAATAAACATACACACGCTACAGTCAACCATGAAAACTTATATTTATATAGGTAGGTGTTTTAATGCCTTCATAATGCTATTCTTCTGATATTATTAAATGAAGAAATAAGATTAAGTTCTAAATTAATTCTTCCATGCTGGTTTGGAAGAAAAGGAAAAACATAGAATATAAGAGCTGCTTTTCTTACCGCGCAGACCTTAAAAGCCGGTCAAGGAATTGGGCGATAATCTACGGAATCACGTTTTAGGCGATGCGGCTAGCAACCCATCACTATTTTGATTCCACTTTCCACCTTAACGCCCACAAACACGCTGAACGTGGCCTTTGGATTTTACGACCTTAAGCTCTGTCTACCCCGCAAGGGATAAAGACGTGAAAATATGTATGTATGTATGTAAGAAATAAGATTTAGCAAAAAGTAAGGATAGCGGATTTTGTAAAGCTTCATGTGCAAAAAATACTGAATGTAGAGATTTTACTTCCCAATAACCAATTACATGCAGGATAGTCGGCCACAAAAACTGGTTGATAATACAGGATGTAAAGGTAAATACCGTTGTTCCTTTAACTGTCAAACCAGCCTGTCGAAATGAACAACCTTTCCTATGAGACCAACGCTGGGAACGCATAAAAACTTTTCATATTATTATATAAATTGCTGTGTTGGTCGAACCTTTTTTTATGAAAATGTAGTTTCCTTTAAATTCCCAGCCTTGGCTCCATAGGAAAAGTTGTTCATTTTGACAGGCTAATATGATGATTTAAGTGACAACTGTTTTCACCCTTACCTATATAGATCCTACTAAAATTTATTGTACCATTCTGTCGTTTGTATAGTTTTAAATTCTCATTTAGAAAAGTTCATAATAGTCTTTCTTCATAAATAATTTCCACTTCTAGTAACGCCTCTCTGGGATAAGAACCTTCTCATTCTAAGAATTTTCTATCATAGGAACTGTCCAGAATATCATCAATGTGAAGTTAAAGTAAAAAAGTAACAAATGCAGAACACATGTAAGTATAACTTTTTGATCATTAAATTATAACCATTTAAATATTTTTTTTCAAAATCGATGTGTATCGTGACAACAGAGAAATACATTCTGAAAGAAAGTCTGTATAGTTTTGGTCCCATCAATTATGACCACAGACTACAGATTTCAAAAACCAGATGGATCATTGACACAAGTATATTTTTTGATGAACCACATCAATAAACGGCGGCAAAACAAACAAATAGTTCACTCTAACTTCCCCGTATTCTTTTATCTTTTAATAACAGTTATAAATTAAAGAGCTTCCGTGTTTGTCTGTGAAACCGCACACTTCATCTGCCTACTCTACGAATCGTGATGCGGTTTTAAAAAACAAAAAGACTGATTCATAATAATATCTAAAGGTATGCTATGGGTGATAGGTGTTTTTTTTTTTGCATTCACACAATGCTTTTCTGATATTATATTCTTAAAAATTTAAGAAATGTGATATGCGATTAATAAATGAGATATGGGTAAAAATTAATAATTTTATCCCATATCTTACTTCTCAATTTGTTATGCCATTCCCTTGACTGGTTTTACAGTCTGCGCGGGAAGAAAGCAGCTGGTACATTCTATATTTTTTCTTTTCTTGTCCAAAATAAAACTAACCTAAAATCGTAACGACTATCATTACAAGAATTCTGGCACGGCGTCGAAGTCATATCGAGACTGATTGTAAAAACTGTAATGCTCTGCACCTGTTCTGTCACTTCGAATGAGATGTAAAACGTTCACAGCTGTTCCTGTTAGTTTTTTATGCTGTATTAAAGATCATGATGACTCGATTTTTATTAGCTTACTTGAGAAATTTTACCCACTTAAATCCATTGCAGAGATTCATTGATATTATATCTTTCTTTTGACTTTTTGAATGGTAGATATGATAAGCCAGGGTCAAAACCTGCGTGTCAGGATCATAAGTGATAAATTCTACAGCATGAGCTGATGGAGTGTGATCAGGGCGACATGTGTCTAAGACGGGACATGGATGCGTGTAACAGCACTCCCCATTATCTAAGGAAGCCAAAAGGCTGTCACAGTTGTATCTAGCTACCTTTTTAGGGTTCCGTAGTAAACTAGGAACCCTTATAGTTTCGCCATGTCTGTCTGTCTGTCTGTCTGTCTGTCCGTCCGCGGTTTTACTCAGAGACTATAAGTACTAGAAAGCTGTAATTTTGTATGAGTATGTATATTAATCGTGGCAAAAAAGTCGTAGAAAAAAATCTTGAAAAAAATTTTTTTTTTGGGTAGCTCCCATACAAGTAAAGTGGGGGAGTATTTTTTTTTTCTCTACTTACCCATCGTGTGGGGTATCGTTAAAAAGGTTTTTGAAAAATATTGTGAGGTTGAGAACACCATTTTTCGATTTAGGGATCCGTTTCCGAAATATTTGGTTTTAAAGTGAACATTTTTGTTAGAGGTACGTGTCCCCCCCCTCTATCTGCTAAACGGTTATATATGGATACGTGAAAAAAATTACAGCAGTAGTATTTATACTGAAGTTGAAAGGAAAACTATCAGAGCTGGGTACTAAGTGCAAACTAAAAAGTTATAGGCAACCAACTTATAAAATGTACTGGAAAATGTAAAATTTTATACAATCTTTATTGTTAGATGTTTTTGGTCGTTAAACTGTGAGGTGCGAGTGTAAACAGTGTGAACTCAAAGTTGTCATTCGCAACTATGGAACCCTATATTGCGCGTGGCCCGACACGCACTTGGCCGGTTTTATTTTTAAATAAATGTGATGCTTTACTGTATATTATGTACTAGACTTACTTACTGTATACCCTGCATCATCATCATCATCGGCATCAGGTCTATCTTTAGTCTTGTTAGGTCTTAGGGTTATACCCTGCTTGGGCATCACTGTATAACAAAACCCCTTTTAAATAAATAACAAAATAATAGTAAATCGTTTTAACATAATTAAGTATAAAAAAGTTGCATTTACAATAGGCCTGCGAACACATCTGCGTGCTTTCATTGGTATCCTAAGTTTAGGATAAAAATAGCCTGCAAATAATCCTTCTACATGAACCAACTATTTGCCAAAATTCATTCAAATACATTCAGCAGTTACTATAGGATAAATAAAAGACAGTCCCATGATAAATCCAAGCGACTCTACTACGAAAATAAATAGACAATTAAGATTCGTGTCAATAACGCGAGCAATATTTCGTTTAATCTAGAAAATTGTTCAATCTATTAACGGCTAATCCAAAATTAATACGATAGCCATAATTCATCCGCTTTATTGCGCATAAATACTTCGCTGTCTTGTTACGTCGCACTAAACTAGGCTATAAGACTTGATTAATTTGGTTCTATGGCTTTAAATAGCATACAATACCTATTTTTCTTGTGCTTCAACAATGTCTTTTAATGCTTTAAGGCTACTTCTCTGCTAATCCTAAGGCGTAAAACTAACAGATGAGACGTGCGGCGCAGATACGGCGCAAACATATAACACTGTGATAGGAGCTCCGTGGAGCAGCGGCACAGCGTAGCGGTCAACACGCTAGCCTGGGGGTTCCCGAGTCCGATCCCCAGTCAGGTCATGATGGAAAACGATCTTTTTCAGTATGACCTGGGTCTTGGATGTTTATCTATATAAGTATGTATTATAAAATATGATTTCATTGAGTTGGTATCCTGCGACACAAGTTCACAACTTACTGTGGGGCTAGCTCAACTTGTGTGATATGTCCATATATATTTATTTATTTATAGGATTTTAAGCCTTATTGTTATCTCATAATAATTTAAGATATTTTAAACAAAAAACACTCGTTTCTTTTGTTCCAGGTGGCGCGTGGCTGGCAAATAAACGATGTTCGCGCTATTATGATACCGCGTAAACGTATACCCTCACAAAACATAAAATATTCGCAAACCATGTGCTAAAAACATTAGTGTCAAATTGTATAAAGTGTAAATATTCGTGTTTTGATATAAATTATTACTACGCTTAATAGTTTTAACGCTTTTGTACAGTGAAGTGAAATGGTCGCGTGGTATTAGTGCGTTTTTGTAATTTGGTGGTAAATTTGTGGGTAAAATGTCGTCGAGGACAGGTCAACGTGGCACCTCGGTGGCTACGAGCCAGAGGAAGCACCGTTCGAGGTCCACCTCCAGGTACGACATGGAGAAGAAGCCGAAGAAGAAGGAAACTATTCGGCCTTCGGGGACTACCAGTTTGGTGTCCATCCCGAATAGTATCAAGCTGACTATGCTTAACAGCGGCCTCATATCTTTCGGTGAGTGTTTTGTTGGTTTGAATATCTGTTAGTTTTTACTTACGCTTTAAAATTCCCATTTGGTCTCACATAGACATTAAAAACTTCCAGTGGAGGGTTAAGAGAATTCACATTTCTGAGCAAGACTCATAAATAATTTAAAAGAAGATAGGTTTAGTAGGTATTTGTCACTTCTGTAACATAACTCAAGTCCTAACTTTGTATAATACGTCACTAATATCGTGGTTGATAAAGTTCTTGACCTTAGGCTCTATCTGCTCCGCAAGGGATAAAGACTTGATAATATATAGGTATGTATGTATGTGCCAATCTCAGAGTTGATGCCTGGAGTTTTATTTAAAATCTTTATTCATATCTTTTAGTTCTTATCTTGTTGGGACTTGACACGTGTATGTATGCCTCTCCTGACCTTGTATATGTAATTTTGTACTTATTTCTCGAAGCCACATGGTCCCGCTGGTCCCCAATATAACCGGCGGCCGGCCGAACCTTGCATATTTCATGAACGAATCATTATTTAGCTTGTTTTTGTTTTCCGACCGAGATTTGGACTTTGCGTCGTAAACAAAAAAGATAAAATCGATTGTAAGCTTTTTTCATATTGTTTGTTTGGGAAATTTCTTTTTGAGTATTTGCTTGTTTGATAAGCAATTCTGCGAATTTTCAGACAACAAGCATGAGAAACAACATTATATTATTTTTTTAGGATGCTTTTTTTTCTGCCTCTGTCAATCCTCTCTTTATCGATATCCTCACGTAAATATATAAATTTATTATAAACTAAAACAAGTGTAATAATTACAATGCTTATTTGAATATTCTGTAATATCTTCTTATAACTATTAAACTGTTTTTGCGACACTCGCTAGTAGACTCCAAAACCAATTTTCTTAATGTTTGTAAAAGTGTTAAGACCTTAGGTCTGTCAGCGTCATTACATGCCTACACTCTATTGTCATTATATTTGACGATTCCGCGAGCTCCGTGGCGCAGCGGTCATCACGCCTGCCTGCGACACGGATGGTCCCGGGTTCGATCCCCGGTCAGGTCAAGATGGAAAACGATCTTTTTCAGATTGACCTGAGTCTTGGATGTTTATCTATATATGTATTTGTTATAAAATATAGCATCGTTGAGTTAGTATCCCATAACACAAGTCTTTCATTAGAACTTACTTTGGGGCTAGCTCAATCTGTGTGATTTGTCCGTATATATTTATTTATTTATTTTATTATCACAATCTTGTAGCTTTATAGCACTGAGTGGGTCTTACTCTTGAATATTCAAAAACAATCATAACTGATGACAATCCTAAATCTTAGACTGTCTCTTTGTCTTGCGAGGTTATCTAGACAGAGACAGAACGAGACTAGAGAAAGATTGAGACTAGTTAAGATGAATCAAAATTACTTATGCCTTTGGGCTAATTGGGTGTTAGTTACATAAGATGTAGATACTTAGATAGTTCTAAATATCTCAATGTTAGTCTCTATTATACTTGAAAAATTATCTCGCGTAATGTCGATCCCTGGGGAACAGTACTCGTACTTGTTTCCGGGATAAAAAGTAGCTTGTGTCGATGTTATGTGTTATACTGATGCCATATTATTGTAAAGTTTCATTCCGCAGTTTTGGCTTGAAGGAGTAACCATACATAATTTTTTTTTTTTTGCGTTATTATGCCGTTTAAAATGCCGTGTGGTTGCCGGCAGAGAAGAATAGGACCACTCCAAATTTTCCCGTGGATGTCGTAAAAGGCGACTTAGGAAACTAAAGCTAAACAAAGCTTATAAACATCAAATAGACCTCTCCAACCCGTCTGGCCAGCGTGGAGAGTGTAGGCCAAATCCTCTTACTGCTCTAGCAGTACAGAGAGGGTCGTGCTCCTACAGTGGAGACAAATAAAGACCTGATGATTAATAAAATTAAGGAAGGATAGTAAGAATTTGCTTTTACCCGGCGCGGCTCCAATCGCATTAGTACCGATCCCTCGGGAACAGTACTTTTTTTCCAGAATGAAAGGTACTCTATGTACTTCTCTGTATGCCAGACAACATATTATGTAAAATTTCATGATGTTAAGGCGTAGAGGCAACCAAAACAAACAAATAATTTATTTAACAAACTCACTTTAACATTTCGTAAGTAGGTAATATAAGTTAACTAAGATTAATTGGTCAAAAACTTTAATAATGAAATGCGACTGCCAATGTCATTTCATTTTGAAAGTCATTGTACTGTTTGGTATAAAAATAAAATACCAAATTACGAAAGAGACTATTCTCTTGAACATAATGATTATTTTCGCAATCGTTACAAATTTAAATAAAAATACTTAGAATACGGTTCGCGTTTATTACATTATTTATGCACCTAACGTTTCGAACTACTTTACAGTGTTCATGTTCGCAGGTAAAAAGACTTAGGCGAAGTGAGTTCACACACTAGCGCCACTCAGCAATTAATTCATTTACTCCTAAATCAAATTAAATTTAAAAAATCTAATAGCTGATTGCCCTAGTAAATTACTTGTAGTATTCTTTTTGTTACTTTTCATAGATATCTATTACAATCTAAGTTTAAGAGAATGAATTTTTAATCCTAAATTATATCAAATTAAAAAAAACTAATAGCTGAATGCCCTAGTAAATTACTTGTAGTAAATTGGTACAAGTTTTCACTATTTTTATTTTGTTGAATTAAGAGAACGAATTTTTACCGCTTTTGGCGGTAAAAATTCGTTCTCTTAATTCACCAATAATACTACAAGTAATTTACTAGGGCATTCAGCTATTAGTTTTTTTTAATTTGATATAATTTAGGACTTATAGAATTAATTGCTGGGTGGCGCTAGTGTGTGAACTCACTTCACCTTAAACAGAATGATGAACAATTTTCAGTAACATAAATTTAAATTTACGAATCAGCGTTAAAGACTTGGACGCAAACAAAAACATAAAATGTGTTGGCGTGCTTCTCTCCCTTGGTAGTAAAGTTGAGCAAGGGAAGGAAAGATTTAAAGAACCTTTAGAATGTTATTCGTTGTATTGTTTGGTATTCAGACAGCTGTTGTTATTAATGGTAATTGGGAAAAAGATTCGAATAATCATAAAATATAAAATCAGGAACTAACTAGGCATAGTTTTTATATCAGAACACTAGATACATAACGGTCTCCGTGGCGCAGTGGTGATAACACGCCAACCAGCTAACGGAGGGGCACCGGGTCTGAATCTAGGCGCGGGCACTTGTATAAAAATTTTACGGGTTATATACGAGCTTCTGAAGCTAGCTGTGTGGGGTCAAGGAGGGCTGGTTAGACAGGCATAAAGCCGTAGAAAGTATCATCATCAGGTTTTTTTAGTCTCCACTGCATAGGAGCACGAATCTCTCTGTACTACCAGAGCCATATAATAGCCAGAGCAGTAAGAGAATTTGGCCTACATTCTCCACGCTGGCTAGACGGGTTGGAGAGGTCTCTTTGATGTTTGTAAGCTTTTCTTGGTTAGAGTTTCCTAAGGCACCCTCTACGTCATCCACGGGAAGGCTTGGAGTGGTCTTATTCTACTTTTGCCGGGAAAAAATATGCCATATTATTTACTACATAACAAAAATGCTGTTATAATAGTAGATCCCGGGACTCAGAGCGTCACAACTGAGGATGAAACCGGGGAAATGCTCAGATAAGAGAGAGAATAACAAATAGACTATGATATGTCTACTGTAGCAAGGAGGTTTCATTCATCACATCATTGACACAGAAATCTCGCTACGTTCCTCGTATGAGGATGTGTACCTATTTCTTAAATACTAAATAAAATAAGATATAAAATCAGTGTGTTGCCCTTTCAGCATGAGACCCTTCTCTATCCCGTTTACACTACATACGCGGACGAAGTTACAAGCAAAAGCTATTTATAAATGTTATGTTCATAAAACGCATATTCATTGAAGCAGATAAATATAAAATGCTCCTCGTATCGGTACATCTTGAATCAAATAAACGACGCCAATTCGGTTCACGGATGTTTACAAATAGCTGCGCCATGACTAGTATGCGTATTGCCAGATTTATTTGCTCCACCGTATTACAGAGAGGGTTGTGATTTTTAAGGTTCCCTTATAGTTTCGCCACGTCGGTCTGCCTTTTACTCAAAGACTATTAGCTGGGAAGCGGTAATTTATAGGTAGGTATGGGTCTGTATTTAATTCACGCCAATAAAGTGGTAAAATAAAATTTAAGAAAAATAAGTATGTCCCATTTGGTATGGGTCTGTATTAATTTCACGCCAATAAAATGGTGAAACAAAATTTAAGAAAAAATATGTCCCTTATATTCACAGTTCACATCACACAAGTGTAATATGAGGAGCCCGATGGCCTTGTGGGCGTAAGCATTATAAGCGCTTTCGTTGGGTGACCACAAGTGGCATAAAAATATCTCGAGCTCCTCCGTGCTTCGGAAGGCACGTTAAGCCGTTGGTACCGGCTGTCATTGATGGCAGTCGTTAAGCTTTGTCAGATGCCTTTAGGCAGCTTGAAAAATCTGACACCAGTGTTGGCCACTTACACACTCGAAAAACAAACAACATGTGTAATTATGGGGATAATATATTTTTTGTGTAGTAAGACAGGTAGGACTTTAAATTTTATGTATAT
This sequence comes from Rhodophaea formosa, assembly GCA_963082605.1. NCBI lineage: Eukaryota > Metazoa > Arthropoda > Insecta > Lepidoptera > Pyralidae > Rhodophaea > Rhodophaea formosa. The sequence continues at coordinate 5,912,552 of OY720220.1, read as the reverse complement.
CTACTTATATTGCATAACATTAGTTAGGATTACAGCTTTAACATTTTTTAAGATTCAAATATGTAATTGGTATAGACAAGACAATTTCATTTTGGTTGATATAGCTTTATATATTCAGGTTAAATACATTTTAAAATAGTTTATTTAAAAACAAACTATACAATGTTAATCGTTGTGTGCAAGAAAAGCAAATAAATATATTTTTTCCATCATATGTCCGAAAATAAGGTAAAAGGTAGACCAAGGAGAAGATGGGAAGATGACAGGGAGAATTGGAGGAAGCTGGGGGAGGCCTACGCCAAAGAGGCGACTGTCACAAATTAATATTTACCAATAATAATTAATAATGCATACAATTGATAAATAGGATAACATAATTATTAAATTTTAATTAAATATATTATTTATTGTATAAATCGATTAATAAATTAAATTTTTAAATTAGGAACTAAATTATGTATTATAATGACAATGGTATAAATTGAATGTAAATCTATTTAAAGAAATCTAATGTTTGTGATAGAATAAAGGCTGTTTTTATTTTATTTTATTTATGTCCGAAAATTAAGCTGCTAATCTCAGATATTAAGAAAAAACAGGCCAAGTGCGTGTCGGGCCACGCGCAGTGTAGGGTTCCGTAGTTAAGAATAACAACTTTGAGTTCATACTTTTCACACTCGCAACTCACAGTTTAACGACCAAAAACATCTAACAATGAAAATTGTATGAAATTTTACATTTTCCAGTACATTTTATAAGTTGGTTGCCTATAAATTTTTAGTTTGTACTTAGTACTCAGCTCTGATAAATTTCCTTTCAACTTCAGTATATATACTACTGCTGTAATTTTTTTCACGTATCCATATATAACTGTTTAGCAGATAGAGGGGGGGGGGGGGGACACTTACCTCTAACAAAAATTTGCACTTTAAAACCAAATATTTCGGAAACGGATCCCTAAATCGAAAAATGGTGTTCTCAACCTCACAATATTTTTTAAAGACCTATTTAACGACGGGTAAGATGACCCCCACATGATGGGTAAGTAGAGAAAAAAAATTACTCCACCACTTTACTTGTATGGGAGTATATTACCCTAAAAAATTTTTTTTTCAAGATTTTTTTCTACCACTTTTTGCCATGATAGTACTTAAGTCTGAGTAAAACCGCGGACGGACAGACAGACAGACATGGCGAAACTATAAGGGTTCCTTGTTTACTACGGAACTCTAAAAATGAGGTCATTGGCCTCATACAACTTTTCAGCTACGTACAGTCGTACATGCATTCTACAAATATGTACCGAAGAAAACGGTAACGTCTTATTGTACATGTACGGATTGGAGTAACAGCGTTGTTTTCATTTCGTTTTGTTCTAGAAACTCCAATCTCTGTGTTCGTTTTAAAATTTTAGCTTTATTCTCTAGAAAAATGGTATTCTTTGTATAAAATCATAAAAGTGCTGTGTATAAAATATTATATAAACTAGCAACTTATCCCGGTTTTTCTTCTAATTAGACTCAAAAACACGGGGCTGATTTACAAAATTCATTCACCTATTAGAAAGCTATATTATCAACGGGTTACATACACAGTAAAAGCTCGATATTTTACTGACTGAATAGTAACTGTAGTTAAAGGTCTTCTAGGCGTAGTTGTTAATATTCTAAATTGCTACATGAAGAGCTTCTGGTTAGATGTTCGGCTTGAACAAATACTTGTGCCTCCTTTTCAGAGTTATTTGTCTGCGGTTCTGTTGCTACCCATATAGAATTGGCGTCGGGCAAGTAGCCGGTCGTAAAGAGTTCTTCCAAATCAAAACATGTCGGTAAAGGCGACTTAGGAAACACAAGCTAAACAAAGCTTGTACAGTGGAAAGTGTAAGCCAAATCCTCTGACTGCTATGGCTAATATATGGCTCTGGTAGTATACTGAGGGTCATGCTCCTGCAGTGGAGACTAAAAAAGACCCGATGATGATGATGAAATCAAATCACAGCAAGCATGCCTTCATAACAGAGGAATCATTACAGCCGAGAAAAAACCTAAACGAAAGACAGGATGCTATGTTACAGACAGTAAAAGTAATTCTATTACAAAGAATACTCTAATACCTGGAAATTCTATTTGCAACAATAACCTTTCTGAAAGTAAAAGAAAACTTAATTTCCTATCCTTTTACGAAGATTCTTATGAAATTTCAATATTGTTGAAAAGCAAACTCATCGAGGTTCAAATAACAAGGTACTCAACGTCAAATGATGATTGATTATAACAAAGATTAATACTAAAAGGGAATAAATTCCCCTTGACGCTGTAAAAATGTACCTATTCTTCGTGCACAGTATAAGTATCGAAGATACAGAAGTATCACTATCTTGTTGTTACTTTGATTCTATACAAATATTTTAAAGAGGAAATACTTCGATTTATTGTTCGATTGCATGGGATATGCTGCGAAACTACTGGGTCAAAAAAATTTCACCTGTAGATAGCTACTTTTTCTGCGGGTGACGTAGGCTATAATTTACGTGTACGAAATCGCGGGATGTTTGCTAGTTTGATTTGAGCAAGCAAAACTAGATTGTCGCTTGAAAACATTTAGGAATCTGTATAAGAAAAGTACATTTCATGTTTTTATTATTTTGACAAAAGAAGACTATTAATAAAACTCTCAACAGATCGTGTTATCAACTACATAGGTATAATCTCAGCTGTGTGTTCATTTTCATGAACCTAGGATCCAATTATAAAATGCTTATACTCTGTAAAAAAATTTGGCTGCAAGATTTGACAATGTTATTAGGTGACCAGTTGTATGCCTTATAACAAGTTGATAACCCATGATAAGTTTACAAATACGTTGAGATTAATGGTTCTGTTCAAGGAAAAATGAAAAGTACTGTCTATTTCTTCATTAACACCTGAGTCTTTGCTCAGTTGTATTTCCAGCTGTGGTGCGTTGGAATACAGGGTCCTGCCAGCTGCCATTATGACAGTATTTATGCTGTAAAAAGCATTTGGTGTCACATCTGTTCTTTATTAATGTATGCCTCATGATTTATCACCTAGGAGAGCCATAATAAATCAGAGATCATAACAAATGTATGCATAGTCAGCAAAAGTGGTTACTTCCTTGTCGCCATGGAGGGCACCGTCACAGTCTGTTAAGAAACGTTTTATGTTAGCTGTCTAGTTTGTGGAAATGGAGAAAATATCTTTAGGAATATCATAAACAGAGAGTATATAAAAGTAGGTCAGTACGTGTTTAAGTAAAAAAAAAATCACATTTTTTAAAGTTAAGATTTTCATAATGAATTTATCTCGCTTAAGTTTTAATAATATTATTATTGACATTTATATATTTGTCAAATTCTGGATACTTAGATATGTAGTTAGTTTGCGTGATGTTCAATTATATTTTAGTCTCATTATTTTTAATTTTCTATTAAATTGGCTTAATAAATACATACTTAAATCTTGACGAAAAATACTCATTCCTTTAATTATCATATTTTTTTAAAATTCTATATCTATTATTGGTTCTTTCTTAAAAAGAAGTAAAGTTTTGAACGACGTCGTTTTGATAGCGGTATTGTATTTCATAGATGATCGGTTTAGTAGGTACACGAAGCGTTCACTTTCAGCGCAAAAAAGAACTAACTGTCGCACTCATAATTTAATCTAGGAAGTAAGGATACAGGAACAAAATAAATATCAGTCCGTATTAGTATGTATACTATCTCTTCTATTTCTTTTTAAACCTATGAAAGTATTTTCCACGTATCCGCATCACCTTGCGTGGTCACGAACGAAAATAGTCTGGAAAGGCGGTTGGCCGCGGCTAGGTCAAGAGAAATGACGTGCTACGCGCGATTATTGTTTTAGACTGCCATTCCAGACATTTGGGCGACTTTTAAATTAGAAATGTTTGCGAAGTTTACGTTCGAACAAAGAAGTATGAATACAGATGCAATGCTTTTTTAAATCTATGCGTTCGTATATGCTATGAGGTACCTACTCGGTAGAGAAAATAAGACCACTCTAAGTCTTCCCGTGGGTGTCGTAGAAGGCAACTAAGAACACAGAATATACGCGTACAGGTGGAAAATGTAATAAAATGTACTGGGTTGCTAGCCGCATTGCCTATTGACATGATTTTTCTTTACTTAGATTAGATTTTCGCTGTTGGACTTATAACTTACTTATAAATATCTATTTGATTAACTGATTTATAAAATACTAGCTGTTACCCGCGGCTCCGCCCGAATGATATATAGCCTATGTCCTTCTCAGTACCCTAACCTATGTGTATGCAAAATTTCATGATGATCGGTTCAGTATGTTGCGCGTGAAAGCGTAACAAACAAACAAACACACTTTCGCATTTATAATATTAGCTAGGAAAGTAAAAAAACTATGATGAAGTTGAAGCTCCTTACTTCTAAAAGGCAAAACTAATAACTCGTCTTAAAAATAATTAGATTGTCTTAAAAACCGAATTTCGGTAAAGGAGCTGATAAACATAGACGCCATCTTTCAAAAGATAATCACCTGAAATATTATAGTGAACGTTTACTTTGAGCCGATAATGCCTTTAACGTTTTTAAAGTTTAAAAGGTTATAAAATTACTCTTTTACCGCTCAACACCATTTTGCAATTTGCATAGCAGCAAAATTTTCACGTAGTCAAAGGAGAAAATAATCATTTGCCAACGATTAAAATTCAAGGCAATCCTTTCAACTTTTGACTTTAAAACTTTTAAAGAATTTGCATGAAATTTCACTTCAATGTAATTTTACTTTTTCAATTAAATTGGAACAGGTTTAAAGGGAACGGATTTTTTATTTCAACTCCATTTGTTTTTTACTTTACTTTGGTTCTATATAACTAGAAGTACCAGTAGTTTCTTAGCTACTAACTAACTGCGACAAAATTACTTCACAGATTATAATTGGTATATACATGGCAAAATTTTGATCGTTCTGGACCCTTAAAGGGATGATTCAGCCCGTCGATATAAACCATTTTTCCTATGGGACCAATGCTGGAAACTCAAATTTTATTTCGACATTTTCATACAAAAGTGTTCAGCCGCCCGGGCAATTTGTATAGGAATGTCGAAATTTTGTCGAAAGTCGAAAGTTGTTTATATTGACAGGCTGAATCACCCCTTTAATGGTCCGGAACGATCAAAATTTCGCCATGTATAGTGTCGAGATTTATCTAGCTACCCCATAATTTTTGCTCCGAGAGCACGGCTAAAGACATCTGGCGTCGATTTAAGAATAGCACTTTTTTGGTTTTTCTGTGGTTTTTCCTATAGGCTATTTGGTCTAGTTTGTGCAAAATTCTCGAATGATTAAATAAAATCAAACATTGTAATAAGTACTAGATACTAAAATAAACAATGTATGATTCAAGTAAGACAGAGATGACTGAATTAATTTCGATTAAACTTTTAAACTATCTCGTTTAGTGTATTGCTTGATTAATCTGGTATTAGATATACAACGTGTAATTGAGTAAACTGAAGACCTGAAAATAGTTTGTTCACCCCGTCAATATGAACAACTTTTCCTATGGGCCCAATGATTTTTTTTGGAAAAAAAAATTTGGACCTTTCCATACTAATTGCCCGGGCGGCCGGTATTTTTTGTATCGAAATTTCAAAAAAAATCTTGATTTGCCAGCATTACTCCCATAGGAAACGTTGTTCATATTGACGGGCTGAAAAAACTAAACTATGTTCAGGTTTTTAGTTTATTCAATTACACGTTGTATAACGATACGATAAACAGTAGTATAAAGTACTATCTCTTCTTTACCAACTAAGAGCGGATAAATTATAACTAACAACAACTGAGTATCACGCACATATATACGACTATGTCAAATGTCCCGACATACTATCTACATTTGGAAAAGAAAATATGTCGTGATGTACACCAATAACTGCGAGCAAACATTATTTAATTTGTGATGTAAAAGCAGACAAAACCACAGTCGGTGCCTTATACGGGATTTGCGGGTACGTTATTGATGTTTACTTTTATTTATTATTAGCCAAGAAAATTTAAGTTATTATTTAAAAATCCGGCCATTGCGTGTCGGGCCACGCGCAGTGTAGGGTTCCGTAGTTGCGAATGACAACGTTGACTTCACACTGTTCACACTTTTTCACGTATCCATATAATAACCGTTTAGCAGATAGAGGGAGGGACATACCTCTAATAAAAATTTGCACGGAAACGAATCCCTAAATTGAAAAATGGTGTTCACAATCTCACAATATTTTTTAAAGACCTTTTTAACAATACACAACACGATGGGTTTGTATAGAAAAAAAATATTACTCCCTCTTTACTTGTATGGGAGCTACCCTAAAACAAAATCTTTTTTTTTCAAGATTTTTTCTACCACTTTTTTTGCATGATTAATATACATACCCATACCAAATTTCAGCTTTTTAGTACCTACTTATAGTCTCTGAGTAAAACCGCGGACGGACAGATAGACATGGCTAAACTATAAGGGTTCCTAGTTTACTACGGAACCCTAAAAATGAGTGTAGTGTATGCGAAATTATTCGTGTTCGACTGCAACACTAAAAGCCTTAGATGAGTGAAACTTGCCCCAACCATCTATTTATTCTGTTACTCCTAAGTCCCATCAAATTGAAAATAATCTTAATCTGTCGATGTTAAACGACTTGTAGAATTTTATTATTGCTTAAATCGTATTACAGTATGTACTATTAACAATGAAGATAATTGTTGATTATAAATAATATACTAAATAAAAATGCAATCTAAATCCTAATCCTAACTTCCTAACTAATATTATAAATGCGAAAGTGAGTTTGTTTGTTTATTTGTTTGTTACGCTTTCACGCCCTATCTACTGAACCGATCATCATGAAATTTTGCATACACATAGGTAAGGGTACTGAGAAGGACATAGAATATCTATCACGCGGGCAAAGCCGCGGGTAATAGCTAGTATCCAATAATTGAAAATGCGGTTTATAGTTGCTATATGAATATCTATTGAACATAGCACGTAATGTATCACCTGTGTATGGTTGAAGCAAAGATTGTTTGAAACTTTATGGACGCCTCAAATATGAAACTAGAGGTGTTATATTAGGGTCAGATATCAAGAACCATGTTATTGAATATATTAGTTTACCGATATTATGTTCCGTTAAACGTTCTCCAAGAACGGTGAAGAACAGGCTGGGATTTTGCAGGCAATATTATTTTTTGAGGTATTTTACATCTACCTATCAATATATAACGTTTCGTATCGTCGTAGTTAGGACGCGAACGGATGCGGAACGCGAATGGGCGCGGAACGCAGTAACGCAGCCAGTTCACCGATACGATACTTTGGATATTAACCTGTTCTTGACGGTTCTTCGGGAACGCGTTCTTCGGATATTACATAACCTAATATATTTGTATTATGTTCTGCAGCGTTCATATTATGTTCGCGGTATCGGTTCTGATATATCAGTAACACCTCTATATGAAACCGCCATGATACAAATAAGCATGATTTCAATATATAATACCACATAACTTAATTTAATACTGTAGCGCCAGTATATCGTTACGGTTACTTGAATGTGTCGAGGCCTTTCAATTAAGGCCATATACAGTTTTCCTTGTAAGTCATTTATCTCCACGAAATGATGGATGAAGCTGAGGCATCACTTATATTGCTGACTAATTCAAGTATCGTATACCTAACCTACGCTTAGGCTGAGTTTCCACCAACAATGTGATGTGTTGGGTGATGTGTGGATGTGGCTGTGAATAGAGTGGGTGATTCCGCCAGAGCTCTGACCCGCAAAAGGGTTACGTAAAATGTATGCTTAAGCAGAGACGAATTTTTTTTTTAATCTATTGCTTAAGCTGTGTAACTGTGTGTAGCGCGGCTGATTAGTTTTTTTGACAGTGTCACAAAATACGTGCAAGATGGCATTTGAGTTTTCTGAAGTACATTTTTTTTTTTATTATGGTGCATATTATGTTCGAACAAAAAGAATTTGGACATTACATCCGAAAGTGATTAATAATTTTCTACAACATTTATTAACCCAACAAATTCTCCTACTGAGTGAACGGGTTCAATTAAAAATCTGATCACATTAAACCTCATTACAGTCCTTATATTTTACTTATTATTAGTATTAATGCAAGTGCGGTAAACTATACCGACGTCTATTAGTAGTCAGCTTACCGAGCACACGCATTTTGTGACGTTTTTCAATACATTTGCGATGATTATAAAACAAATTAAGCAATTTGTGATTGGTGTAAAGAAAAGAGAAAAATACGAGCATAGTCTTTATATGATAATACAGCATAACAATCTTAGTTTTGATATCGTAAGGACTGCATTAATAGCAAATGCATTGAAAAATACAAACAAACCACGGTAAGAGAAAATAAAATACTTACTACCGTGTATCATCCCTTGTAACTGCTTATAAAATATTTCTTGCTCGTGAACAAAATAAAATTTTCTTATGATTGTCGATGAAAGGCAAGGATCTGGGGCTTTTAATCTGCCTAGAGAGGGTCTACCCTTCTTCGGCGGGTAAACAGATACCCTCCGAAGCTCTTAGCTGGGTCACGTTATTAAATTTAACCTAAGTTGTGGGCAATCGGAATTGAAATGGGCACTTTCTACCGGTTAACCTGGAGGTTAACTTATTAAGTATGTATTGCTTGGGATAGCAATTTGTTTAAGTAATTTTGTTTTTGTTTTAAGGTAGGTTGAGCCTTTAGCGTGTAAAATGTATACATAAAATTTAGAATACAAGTAGAACAAGCGTAGCGCGAGCGTCTCTGTGTCAACTGAGGCAAACTGAGGAAGTATGTCTGTGTGGCTGTTCTCCTCTACAGGAGCAGGTTTGGAATTAAAGTTTTTTTTTGGAAATTTTGAAAAATGGTGAATTTTGTACAGAAGGACTAAGCACAACCAAGGTTTTTGGTGCGTATTTTTTGTTATCAAGAAGTCGGCAATTTCGCTGACATCGTTATCGTTATCGGCAGACATTTTTTCCAAAGAGTATTTGGAAGTTTTGAGTTCGAATCTAAAGAAGGTTTGTAATTTTTGAGATTTTTTATGTAGTTTATATGGGATTTATTTTGCATTCACAATGCTATTTTGCCTTATTTACTAAATAAAGAAAATAAGAAATGGTGAAAAAATTCCACGCGGGCATTCCAGCGGGACTTGAACTGCGTCTAGATCTCAGTACGATCTATGCGTTGCCAATTACTTATTATTTAGTAAATTTTTTATGTATTTTTTCCATCAGGTTTATTTTTTAAATGAAAACTTCATTTTTATTACTTTAGTTAAAATGCAGAGAATTTTATCATAATCTCGGACTATCTTACTGTTGTTTAAAAGTTTATTTAAATGTCTCACTACTTACTGATGATCTTTTTTGAATTCTCTGTGTAGCCCTTCCTCTATTTCACGTATAGTTTTTAGAGTTTGTTTAGAGGGTTAGAGGAGCCCGATGGTCCAGTGGGTGTGAGCTCTATGAGCGCTTACGTATGTTAAGCAACCCCTGGTGCAGTCCCTACTTGGATGGGTGACCGCAAGTGGCATAAAAATATCTCGAGCTCCTCCGTGCTTCGGAAGGCACGTTAAGCCGTTGGTCCCGGCTGTCATCGTTGATGGCAGTCGTTAAGCTATGTCAGATGCCTTGAGGCAGCAAGAAAAATCTGACACCAGTGTTGGCCACTTACACATACGAAAAAAAAAACGTATAGTTTGGTATACCTTAAGATATATCGTTCGACTAAAACAAGTTTATTTCACGTCAAAGTAGTTCAAACACGAAACAATATAAATTAAATGTTGTTTATAGTATACTTTCGAGTTTCGTTACAATATGAAAAAAACTGTCATACTAAATGAAATACTATTAATATTTATCAATGGACATATTAAAGTAAACTGACTACAAACAAATTTTGGAATAAAAGTTCATTTTTACTTGAGGACTAAGCAAAAAGCTAATTTTAATAACAAAACTACTTACATTACAAGAAAGGTCTTTATATCAAAGGACAATTTAATTTAATAAAGTCTCCAACCGGCAAATTAAGCGTCTGCTTATTCAGTAGCTTGTAAGCACAAAAGCCGTTGGAAAGTGCCAAGCGGCAGTTCCGGTAGCAACGCATTCCGGCAATTACCGGTACCGGTAGCTCTACCGCGATGACTGAATTGTTAAATTTAGACAAACGTAGTTAAAATTTTGTTTCGTTTTAATTTTATTGTTATCTCCTAATTTATGAAGTGTATAACAGATGTAATCGATAGATACTACAGATATATTTGATTCAGGCACAGGTGTCTTCCATACTGGTTTGGGAGAAAGAAAAAAACAGAATATACCAGCTGCTTTTCTTCCCGCGCAGACCGTAAAAGCTGGTCACAGGATTGGGCAAAAATCTAAGGAATCATATCAATAGGTGATGCGGCTAGCAACCCTCTTTTGATTCCACTTTCTACCTTTACGCCCACCATGATGCTAAATGTGGCCGGGTCTTGCGACCTTAGGCTCTGTCTACCCCGCTAGGGATAAAGACGTGATAATATGTTTTGTTATGTTACACACAGACAGGCAATAATAAATTAAACTATTTACAAGTAATGTTACTTTTTAAATTAAATACTAAAACAGTGGGTTTCATCACTCATCCGTCAGGCCATCTTCAGGGTGGCTGTTAAGGATGTCACGGTTTGGCCATCCTTTGATCGCTGAATATCGCCGCCGCCCTTACCGCCCACCGCTCCGCGCAACGCGCTTCCACCGTAGCGCAGAAGTAGTGGCTGGTCCTGATTCACCATCATCTGCTTCTGGTAGCTGAGGAACACTTAAATGCTTATTGCTTAGGTTATATAAAGCCAAGATAGACTCTATTAGCCTAAAAACGTAGAAAAAACTAATGTCCAACCCATAGTCGGTCGCGCACACTCACAGCTACCAATTTGACAGATTTCGAGGGTATAAATTGACAGGACGCGTGTCATAACACATAGCTGTCACGCACACAAGCATTGAAAAATTGGCCTGTTTTTTAATCATTGGAATAAAGGCATGACGGTGTCTAGAGAGTCAAAGGCTTATAGTTAGTTATAATTTATTGACATCTAGTTAAGTTATTAACCTCCTCGCTTTACAGCTATCGTAATTCTGAGTAATATGCGTTTCATATTTATATAATATATAATAAGTGTTTTATTTTTCCAAAAATCATTCTTCACAAAGGTATTAATAACCTTTCCGAGAATCAAGAAGGTAGGCGAAAATATATGAAAGTATCTTTGTCATAAAACGGTCTCATGTACTGATAAAGTCACGTCATCAAGGCGGTATCCGCATAAAATGACGCGAGTCGGTAATCGAGGGCATCGAGGCGAGGTTTTAAATCGAGATATGTGTCGTTACTTTCTCGCTCGAGGCCACTGAGAAAAATTCCATACGTTCCGGTTACGGCAAGTTTGGTACTTATCTTGGAGAGAAATTTCAGTAGGTATATAAGTTCATGTTCTAAGTACTTAAGAGGTTTACACGTTACTGTTGCTTTTGTTGCAATGCAATTTTGAACTTTTTATTAGTTAGGAATTTTAAATGTTTCTAACATTGAATATTCAACCTCGTCAGATACCCAAGGACATGGTTGACACACCAAATACAAAAAGTAAATATAGTTCTCGATCTTTTAAACTAGAAGGCAATTGCATCGCAATTGAAGCTTTACACAGTGTAACGTGCATAACATTTCAGTGTATAAAGCTCAGTTAAGAGTCACCGTTTCAATAATCAATCAACACGCCTAAAGACTTTACTTTACTAGAAGTAAATCGAAAATATATAAAGTTAAGGTACGTCATAAAAAGGCTTCATGTAGTTAGCTGATAAAGACACGTCGTCAAAGCGGCATCCGCGTTAAAATGAGTCGACTCTAGAATCGAGAGGTATCGAAGCGAGATTTTAAATCGAGATAACTATTTGCCGTGCCGTGACATCCCGCTCGGGGCCGCTGATAAAAATTTCATACGTCCCGGTTCCGGCAACTTCGGTTCTTATCTTTAAGGGTTCTTTAAATCAAGCAAGTTTGTCACACAAACACCACGTGCACGAGCTTTGTTCGTGTAACTTTAAAGAATAAGAGATTTATCGAAATACATTATTGATTTTTTATTTAGATATGGAAAAAATTCCTAGTAGTTTAAATCTTCTGACTGCTCTGTGCTCCTGCAATGTAGACATGAAAAGATCTAATGATAATGATGTACTTCGTAGGTTTATACGTATGTTAATGTTCCTATCTCTTTACTTACTATCCATATTTTTTAACTTATATTTGCAAGTATAATATTATAAGTCCAATTAAAAATTATTTTTTTATTATATATATATATATATATATATATATATATATATAGGTACTACAATCAAATAAATTTTATTTAGCGTATCATGTAAACAGCTATGAAAAGATTTTGATTAAATTTTGTATTTATATAATTAAACTGCATTCAAGTTTACTGGTATCATTTGGAAATATTTGAATTGAATGGGTACCAAAACGACTGGACCGATTTTCAAAATTTTTTACCTACAGAAAATTAATTTAGCTACGGGTAACATACACAATAATTTACGCGGACAAATCTACGAGAAAATTGATAATTTCTAAATAACGTGCAGACCGTGCGATGAAGTTTATTTGGATACATGTGTATTTTTTTTTCTTGTATACCTTTAACGGTTAAAATTCACACATTCAACTCTATCTGTGAACTCAAAGGACTTTTGTTAAATTTGTTACACTAATGTAATTGTATCAAACTTGTTTTAAAGCTTCACGACATGTTCCCATGTTATTGGCACGTGTCAATGCCGGTTTTCGAGCCACGATGAACAAAGTATGCAATCCAATATAGCCACTCTGTTAGGGACAGTTTGCGCATTGCTATCTACGTTTTACTGTCATCCAATTGAAAAGCTAAATCTCTACAAAGTGTTTATAAAATTGTTTAACTTAGAAATGGTGAGTAAAGGTTCTCTTGATAGGAAGCTATGTGTAAGTTAGGTCTTCTTTTTCTTGATATCTGATGATACTTGATGACTGCAGATAGGTAGATGAACTTTCTGTAGGTGAAATAATTTTGAAAACGATCCTGTAGGTTCAGAGTCTATTCTATGCAAACAAATACTCAAATCTTTCTTCTTTATAATATTAGTATAGATTTAATAAAAAAAGAGACCCAATTAACTTACGCAGGAAAAAAAGTATTTTTTGCTCCCAAAATGTTGGATATTTATTATATTACAAACTTGAAATTAACTTCAATAATACACTAATGAAACTAAGATTAAAATACTTCAAACATTCTTCAGAGAACTTGATTCAGTCATCCCGACACAGCGGCAACGCCACCGGTATCTGCGCCCTAATAGCCGGAATGCGGTGCTACCGGAATCTGCCGCTTGCCACTTCCCGGCTTTTGTGCTACGGCTTATGTCTCGTGAATAAGCAGCTGCTTTGTTTCGCGTTGGATATTATTTACATTTACATATATTAAAATAATAACACATTAGAAATTAGTTAAAAACAAAATGAATACACAAGGGGCACGTTGACAAAAAAAAAATTTCATGTTGTTTCATAAACACAATAGTGACAGAAATACATTTATAAACAAAAAACTCTTTCAGCTCCGCTGAAATGCCTACATATTTGTAACGTCACAAGCTTGTATTTTGTATGGGTGGCGTGAGAACTTTGTTTGGTAGCTATACGAAATATTTTGTTTATGGTAATGGTTTCATAATAAAAGTTGCTATAAATTTAGCGGACTACAATACAGTATAATTGTAATTAAAGATTTTCAGACTTTAAAAAATGGTCTTATTCACCAAACTTTAAAGAAGCTTTAAGATCACGGTGGGAAGTCAAGGGGTGCAGTTGGGGTCTACCTTGGACGATTTTGCAAATTGATTTTGGTGGACTTTATAATATGAAATTGGTGTAGTTTGGTGTTATAAATGCTCGTGCTCATGGAATATTTTGTGAAATAGTTAAAGTGGACTGTTATATGGACTCGTATAGACTTGTCACCATAACCTCCCGACCACGAGGCATCAAAGAACATACGCCATCTTTGATGCTACTTGTTACAACTTTACCGTACAACACCGATACTTAGTATCTCAATTTACTGGACATTGGCAGAATCACTGAAATCTCGGTGGAAGCCATTTTATAAAACAGAAGAAGAAGAAAAAGATCACTTAACGAATGAATATCAAATTTAAAGTGTTCTTTATAGTGTTATTAAATAGAAATTAGTATCATTAAAGCCAAATTTTATATAATCTTAACATTAGGCAACTACCATATTATATAAACCAGAATTTCAAAAGCGCCTAATTATGTCATCCCGGCACAGCTATCTGCACCCTGATTGCCGGAACGCGGTGCTACCGGAATCTGCCGCTTGCCACTTCCCGGCTTCTGTGCTACGGCTTGTGTCCCTGAATAAGCAGCTGCTTTGTTTCGCATTGGATATTATTTACATTTATATTAGATACTTCCAATCCCAACTAATATTATAAATGCGAAAGTGAGTTTGTATATTTGTTTCTTTGTAACCTCTTCACGCTGTATCTGCTGAACCAATCTTCTTGAATTTGGCACACACGTTGATAATGTTTTGGAAAAGAATATAGGCTTATATCAGGTGGGACTAGCCACGAGCAATTAGCAAATAATAAAATGAGAGCAAATGAACATGTGCAATAGGAAAAGTATCATCATCATCAGGTCGTTCCAGTCTCCACTGCAGGAGCACGACCCTCTCTGTACTACCAAAGCCATATACTAGCCTGAGTAGTCAGAGGATTTGGCCTACACTCTCCACGCTGGCCAGACGGGTTGGAGACGTCTCATTGATGTTAATGAGCTTTGTTTAGTTTGTGTTTCCTTAGTCGCCTTTTACGACATCCACGGGATAACTTGGAGTGGTCCTATTCTACTCTGCCGGGAACCACGCGGCAGAGTAGAATACACAATGTGTTTTCCACTCCTAATATATTTTACTTTTTGGATATTATATGATACGAACGAGAGTGTATTGTCCTCGTAAATACCTAAATCTCATTAAAAAACTCAATAAATAATAACTAACACATCAGAAATTAGTAAAAAACAAAATGGATATAAAATAATATAAACCAAAATTTCAAAAGCGCTCAATTATGTCATCCCGGCACAGCCATCCGCACCCTGATTGCCGAAACACTTCCCAGCTTTTGTGCTACGGCTTATAGCACGTGAATAAGCAGCTGTTTTATTTTGCGTTTGGGTATTTTATTGCATTCATATTAGACAAATGGAGAGATCACAAACTTACGCAGGAGGAAAAGTATACACTAGGTATGTATTTTTCTATTCCTCAACCATTACATTGCACATTTTAATATTACATTTGAGAGAGCTTTGCCCACGTAATTAATAAAATATTTTTTTTATTTCATTAAATCTCTACGTAGCGTGAGACCTAAAAGGGTGGGAAAGGATCCCACTCTCAGCTTCTGGCGTGGAAGGGGGAATGAAAACTAGAAAAAACACGCAGAGATGGGGATGAGTTGATCATGATCATTATTTATAAAACTTGACAGCTATTATGGATTTGATACTTTAGTTTAAAACCACCAGCCTTTAAAACAGACTCAAGATTCAAGATTCAATCGTTTATTTAATATGGGTTTCTTTGAACACTTATTAATTGTCATATTTGTGTTTACAATTTTGACAACAACAACAAAAAAATTTGTTGACGTCAATAATTACTTATGGCTAAGTTTAGGCTTTGGCTTAGGCTTAGGACTGCATCATTTTAGGGCAAGAATTAACAAATGTACCTTGTCGAATATAACGAAGCACGACATGCATGCTGTCTTGTTTCGAAAATAAAATTAATTCAACAAATCCACAAATTTCAATAGTGTATCTAAATGGTCGCGACAAAATCTCGGATAATATTGTGTTCAAATGTAGCAAATACAGCGTTTGAACTTACCACCGTCATTCCTTGAATGAAGGGTGACTTAGACCATCAAAATGAATATCTTTTCCATAATGGTGGGTACTCGAAAAACAGTTAAAATTTCTATACAAACAAGTGTTAGGCTGGCCCGGAAATTTGTATCAAAATGTAGATTTTTTTGCATTACTCCCATAGAAAATGTTTTTTTATTTTTTGGCAGGCTGAATCAACGCATCATGGTAATGTCGGTTTTCAAATTTACACGCGATATTTACTGGGTGATGTTTTTTTAAACAGTTATCAAATTTTTAAAGCATTTTCAGTACCTGATACAGCATAGTAATAAAGTATAAATAAAAAAAATAATCAGCCAATTTGTATACAAAGTGGTTTTTATTTCTCAAAATGTTTTTAAGGAGTAGTTCTGTATTAAATTCTAATAAATTTTTGATAATGTTTTTAAAGTTTTCTGGAATAAGTTCCGCCTCTATTTCTTATCGCTAAGTGATGATGCTTTTAGGTAGCCTGAAAAGTCCTACATTAATGATGACTGAGAAGAAAAGAAAATCTATACCAACTGGAACCGTTTTGCAAAGAGTAAGATCGAACTAACAAACAGGAAACCCGCTTAAATTATTATTTGTGAAGCCGTCCGCCTGTAGAATAAATATTTTGCTCTCGCATTCAAATAAAAGTAGGTCACACTGTGTCATTAATATCGACGCGATTGCCGTGATCGGTAGGGTAAACTTCCAATGTTTGCTTATTAACTTCAGATGATAGAGTTTACTCGTTTCCATTACTTCTTTTTTACACTATTGTGCAAAAAGGGGTGTACTGTATTTTGGATTCATATATATATAAGTTTCTTAACATACTTAAAATAAACTTACATAACTTTTAAATCCTCAAAGGATATGGACGTTCTCAGTATCGTTAAAATCGGCTCATTTTTATGGCAAAGAGTTGATTTTTTTCTTAAAACTTGTTTATTTTTATCAGAGAACTCCGAAACAAGCGCACCCTTCATTTTACTCCTAAACCAGATAAAAGCAAAAAATCTAATAAAAGTAGGTCACACCGTGTCATTAACGGCGACTGTAATTGCCATGATTGGTAGGGTAAACAGCCATTGTTATATTAGGTTCAGATGATAGAGTTTACTCGTTTCCATCCTTACTTCCTAACTAATATTATAAATGCGAAAGTGAGTTTGTTTGTTACTCTTTCACGCCGTATCTACTGAACCGATCATCATGAAATTTTGCATACACATAGGTTAGGGCACCGAGAAGGACATAGGCTATATATTACGCGCGGTTACGCGGGTAAAAGCTAGTTACTTATATTTTTACACTATTACGCAAAAAAGGGGTGTTAGTAGATACTGCTTTTTGAGTTCACACAGAGCACGGAATGTCCCTCGCGCCTTGATAGAGAAGAAAATAATATACATACCCATACCAAATTACAGCTTTCTAGTACCTACTTATAGTCTCTAAGTAAAACCGCGGACGGACAGACAGACAGACAGACAGACACTCCTTCCTAGTTCCTAATTCCTAGTTTACTACGGAACCCTAAAAAGACGACTCTAGTAGCACCGAGTGATAGTCACATTCCCTGCTTGTGGATGCCTCCCTACCCTCAAAATATTTTTTTCTGAGACCAAGTCTAAATTAGGAAAATAAATAGGCTATTCCATAGTTAATTGATTACCTACTGCTCTAATAAAAAATAAACATAAACTAAACAAAATAAGGTAAAGCTACATATTTGTCCTCTTATTTTTCAAGCAATAGTTTCATTTGGCAAGCATTGAAACGTCTTGGCCATGGGGAAAGTTGCACCGCCCCGTTCCTTGGAAATGGGTCAGGTTTCGTTCATTGACTTTCCTCATATTTTAGGTCAGACTACGACGTCCGACAAGGCTCCACAAAAGGCGAAATAACAGGCATTTTCATTAACATAAGTCTTATGTACAAAAATAAGACCAATAGAATATTGATCATGTCCCTGATCCTTACGAGGAAAAAAGACCCTCGGGCTATCTGGATTAACTATAGGATAAGGAATTATATATACTTAGAAGAATCGGCTAAGTGCAAGTCGGACTCGAGGTTCCGTGTCATTATTTAAATAACATTAGACTATCAACCAAGAAAAGGCCAAAAAAATACGTTTATCTTATGGGAGCCCCTTTAAATATTTATTTTATTTTATTCTGTTTTTAGTATTTGTTGTTATGGCAGCAACAAAATCATCTGTGAAAATTTTAACTGTCTAGCTAACACGGTTCATGAGATACAGCCTGGAGACAGATGGACAGACGTACGGATAGTAAAGTCTCGTAAATAGGATCTCGTTTATATTGAGTACTGAAAACTAAGAACCAATTAGTGCAAAAAACTATTTTTAACCAATATTTTTGCAATAGAAAGTGGATATCCCAAAACCGCAAAAAATGTTAATTAATAAAAATATTCTTCTGACTCTTGTGAATGCATTGATAAATAATTTTTGGTTTTTATTGATATCGTGCCTCGGAAGGGTCATCCGTTTTTCATCAAGACATATATCGCAGTCGTTTAATTACAAGATGCCATTTTAAGCCGATCTTATCGTAACAATAGCGCCACCCAGCAATTAATTCTTTAAATCCTAAATTTTAAAAATTTAACAAGTACAAATCTATTTAATTACTTGTAGTATTTCGCTATTCATTTTCACTAATATTCGTTTGATAAATAAAGAAAAAAAATTGGTTAATGCCAAAAGTGGCCACTTATGGCGTTAACCGATTGTTCTCTTTAAATATGGCAATAGTTACTTGTTATAAGTAAAAAATACTACAAGTAGTAATTTTGTAGGTTCTTGTTAGATTTTTAAAATTGGATATAAGCTAGGATTTAAAGAATTTAATTGCTGGGTTGCGCTAGTGTTACTTACTATAAGAGCGCCTTAAACAAAATCATCTTTATTGCAACGAAAAAAAGAAAACAAAATTAAAAAGAAACCAAGTCTGCTCAAAGGCGGACTTTAGCGCACTCTTCCAATCAAACTTAGGTTAGTTAGTTAGTTTATTATACACACAAGAAACAACAAATCACTGACAAACAAGATTACCAAAAGGTTTTTAAAATAAATGAACTGAATATTTTATAATACACCAGAACGTATAAAACAATCATTATCTTTAATAATTAAAATGCTAAAGCTCGGGAAACTCGAGACTTTCTGTCCATCGAAGTTCATTAAAACTTGGCACGTAACGTCTGCTCTGTGATTTTAATTTATGGCGGAAAAGAGAATCCTTATTCATTACGGGGTTTTTAATCCGATCAAATTAACATTCTACCCGCAACCATCATAAATACGAATAATTGTACTGAAATGGTCTTGGTTTTTCAAAATAATGTTGGGAAACCAAGAATTGCTGCTCTATGATTTAAATTTCTGAGGATAATAAAACCCTTATTCATTAGAGGCTTTTTAAGCTGATTATATTAAAATTCTAACCGGTACCATCACGAATACGAATAATTATATTAAATACCTTTGTTTTTTTATCACGAAAACCTAATATCAAACAAAATACATGTAGTGTTTTTTATAATTTTCTATAAATTTGTTTTTAATACGGTTCTTATAACATTGAAACTTGGATCGTAATGTTGTAAGCACGAAAGCATACGTAGTACATATATCTCCATGGTTGTAAGTATTTAACGGACTGGACTCTTATATTTTACACCAATCACAACAGCTGTCCAATAGCCCCATGGCACTGATCAATAGGAGATAATACTGCAATGTTCTCCCGCCAGAGGGCAGCATTAGCAGAGACAGTAAACAAATGTTTGACATTGACAACTATGTCGAAGTCGCAATAAATATTACATATTTTACATATAGTAAATACTTTATTTTACATACAAATACGCAGCACAAATACATTTTTAAATGTAAATACTCATAGGAGTATTTTAAAATCAAATGAATATAGGAATAATGTATAATAATGGGCATGTTGACTAAAAAAAATTTCGTGTTGCTATGTAAAAACCTGCCAAAAATAAACATAATACTGACAGAAATACATTTCTAAACAAAAAACTCTTTCAGATATAAATTTTTTAAAGTCACTTGTTTTTAGACGTGAAAACGCGCTGCTGAAATGCCTACATATTTGTGACGTCACAAGCTTATATTTTGTATGGGCGGCGTGAGAACTTTGTTTGATAGCTATACGAAATACTTCGTTTATGGTAATGGTTTCATAATTGCTATAAATTGAGCGGATTACAATACAGTATAATTGTAATTAAAGATTTTCATACTTTAAAAAATGGTCCTATTCACCCAACTTTAAAGAAGCTTTAGGATCACTTAACGAATCGATATCAAATTTAAAGTATTCTTTATAGTGTTTTTAGATAGAAATAGTATCATTGGAAACAAATTTTATATAATCTTAACATTAGGCAACTACCGTATTGTACAAATTAATTGCGACTTTGACATTTTCAAGTACATACTTTTCAGTGTCAAACCTCTTTTACTGTATGTGCTAGTGGTGCACTCTGGCGGCACAGCTTTCAGTAATATGTCATATTAGACTCCGAGCAAAATTTTTCTTGTTGTTCATGAAAACCTTTTTTGCTTATTCCTGAGAACCTGAATAAATGTACCTGATGAATTTGCGTTTTTGAATTTCTAGAGGCCAAAATTTAAATCTCCCTACAAAAACAAGCTATCTGAAAAATCGAGAGAGCTGATATAAATTCATGACGGATGCCGCAGCACTTTAGTTAATTCGGTAGGCGTCTAATTTCCTAACGTCGCAGCAAACAAAGAACTTCGCAATTATATGAATGAATGAGATTTAAGCTTGCCTCACACTAAGAGATGTGACTTGAATGGGGTTCTTGCAGGAAGAATAGATTTCGAAAAATGTTTCTGATAAAGATTGTTAAGGCACTTTTGATTTGGTCACAAGATACAATAAGTTTGTTAAAAATTGGTTAGAAAAGTTACGTCCATATCAGTCAGAAAACTAAAAATATTTTCATCTTTCCCATACGAATTTCACACTTTTGTATGAAAATACTGATTTTCTTTTCTTTATTGTCTTCATATTATTACCTATCGATCATATTAAGGGTGTCATCCCTAACAACCTGCTGCTACTGCCATCTCACCCCTGAACCATCCAAGCAAGTATAGCAACCTAAATCCTATACGCAAAGCACACATATAGGAAAAGAATACTGATCTTTGAGACAACCTCAAAAAGGGTATATCAATATAGGCATTATATACCCTGAAATACCTAGGTGTTTAATATTGGCGACTGCTGCACGTTCGGGTCATGATTTTTTTATTGATTAAAGTTTGCATTTGTCGCGAGCGAAGCCACGGGCGAAACCCAGTAAACTTATATAAATTGAGGTCCAATCCTACTACAAATACTAAGGATAGACAGTGAAAATCTAGCTGACATAGTACAGTCATTAGCTAGATTTATTAACTTTTTTTTCTATCAAACTGACATATGTTTATGGATTTATATTTCTGTAATGAAAAAAAAAAACACTAATTTGGTATTCCTATCGAATCTAGCGGCACAAAATGGATGCAGATGAGTTTCCGATAAGTGCTAGCGCTGGCAAAGAGAATGTATTTGCAATCTTTTTTGTCGGAACAAAAAATGCAAATTAGTGACAGTTTCCTTCCTTTTCGATGTTTACTGCCAGTAGTAGCTATATTTTTCGCGTCTTGACTCAGCGCAATATTTAAGGCGCTGTAACACCTAGTAATAATAGTACGTGATGGTAATCGCGCGATAATAGTGCATACTGGTAAATACTGGTAATGAAATAAGGTTAAAAGTGGCGATGCCGGTAGGCGATCTCAGTTCGAACCCGTATCTGTAATTTCGGCCGCTTTTTGTCGGTTTTAATTTAATAATTCCTGAATTATAACCAAATATTGTAATATTTTAGGTATCCATTTAGCTCAGTAAGTTTTACTTTTTACAGATGTAAAAAAAATGGTAGTTATCGCTGAAAATATCAAGTAATTCGCGACGAAACCTTTTCTGGATGTAGCCTTTTGCCATTTTATTTTCCTAGGTTTTAAATATTTTTTTGAAAATATTTTTATGTAATCATTTATTATGATCTGAGAACTGTACTTCATATTTTTTTCATGCTAGTATTCCATGAAAAATAAGTCTAACTACGCGACGAAAAAATAGACGTTTTACGGCAGTGCGTGAATTACAGCGCCTTAAGAGCGTATCCTAGCAGTACTTTTTCCGTATGGCTTCCATACAAATGTATTTCTCTATTTTCTCGCTGAAAACTAATTCTAGAGGCACAATTCTTTTTTATAAAATCTAGTACTAAAATAGGTATGCCCCTATTTTTTATTTTCTTCTAAAAACTGATTTTGTAAAAGAAATCTTTTAAACAGTATTTGACAATAAATAAAACTACTATCCTCGTCCTCTACTATCCTGTATAGTGTATAAGCCCCTTTATTCATAGAACAAACGAAACTAAATTTGCTTAAACTATGAAGTTTTTTCTTTCCATGTAGAAAATAATTTCTTATTAAGATGTTTTCTAAAATTTACGATTATATTAAAACACGATACGGTAAGATAATACTACTTAAGTCCTAATATAGTTGAAGAGAAAGATAGGAATCAGATGTGTTTGAGTAGATAAATCAAAGCAATGCTTTATCTACTTTCTGCCGTTGAATGCGGAAGCACTGATCATTGCATCAATTTTTAAAACATTGTTTTATAAATATTATGAAATAAGGTCTATAATATCACGAATTATATCGCAAATCCATCATCTTGCTTTGCCTAAAGAAATCACCATCGATGATTCTGTGTGCTATGTCCCTTAAATAAATAGCGTTTGCAGAGAGGAGACTCGCAACGTCGACTATCGCGGTATTCAAGCCTCTTCATTCGTAGAACAAAAGAGACTAAATTTAGTTAAGACTGTTAGTGCAAATTACTAAAGTTTTCTTTCGATTGTTATCAAGGAAATTGCTTTACTAACAATTTTGTTCTCGTTGCTGGATGCAAAATGCTATTAGAAGTTATAGCGTTGAAATTGTATTATGAATATTAAGTCGAAGAAAAAAATGAGTAGCTTAACAGTTTTCTAAGCCGCTTAAAAATATCTTCCATTTACATTATAATTTTCAATTCAAGGATAAGTTATTATGAAACTATGACTACATATACTAACTAGGTATAGTGCATAGAGGTATGTTAACGGTGTGCTAAGTTAAAGATGAAAAGACTTCCTACTTCTCACTTCTATGCTACTACGTTTGTTAAGATCTCTATCTTCTATATTACTACATTTAGTTAGCGTAGCACTATAATCATCTTAAATCTTTTTATTTTGTGCCCCTTTAAATAACTATAAATAAGAAATAAATCATTCACATTCATAAATCAGTGGTCCAAACTCACCTCCCTGCGGTACACACATTTAACATCGAAACTTTTCCGTTGACAAAATTTTCGTGTCTACATTCAATAATCAAATCCTCGAAGGGTTTGAGTTGCAAACGATTCTTTAAAGTTAGCAAGTCGTTACAAGTGCGATTGAGATCGCTCGATACCGAAAACTGCCTCCGAACTGTGCTCCGAATTTGTAATATTTCAACAAATGGATCATTTTCGGTGTAAAAGCTTTGCAATTGAGAATTGAGTTGTAAATTTTCTCATTTTGGTTACGTGATTATAAATTAATATGTATAAATAATATTTTTGACAGCCTCCGTGGCGCAGTGTTTAACAACCCAGCCTGAACACGAGGGGTACCGGAATTCACGGCCAGGTCAAGATGAAAAATTACCTTTTCCATATTGACCTGAGCCTTTGATTTTTTTCTATATATGTAATGACTTGTGTTATGGGATATATACTCATACAGACATAACTCAAGTCTGGAACTTACTTCGGAGCTAGCTTAATAATTTATTTGTTTATGTAAAAGGTGTAGGTTCAAATAAACTCAGTGATGAAAGTCAATTTGACTTGTAATTACAAACTAATCATCAAAAAAAATGTTATAACCACGAAGCAAGCTACAACTTTTATCAAACTTCATAATTGTATACTAAGTAATATGAATTGAACCAACAAAGGCAAAGGCTAAAATTACATTTCCAGAGTGCTTTAAGAAAATTTCATTTGTGCAGGGGAAGATCGCTATTCATTTAAGTGGATTAGGTGCAGCTTGCCTTTTCCAATTGAATAATTTAAAATGGATGTCTTACATAGCTATTTCCATAACAATATTGATAAAGCCAATTGTACCCAAGGAAGGTTGGTGATGCATCATAGAGGATGAAATCGCAAAAAACGATTAGAACATGATAATGATAGAATTAGTTTTACACATAACAATTTTTTGCGTGGACCACATATTTAATGAAAATAGTGTTTCGTCTAACTACAAGTGTAACTATGTTAGGATAGTTAGGTTTTTATGAATCCTAGCAAACAATGTCTTAAGGTTGTTAAGGTACTTGTTATTAAGACTTAGTTTTGAATACCAAAAACCAAAAGGTTGGTTATATTATAACGGACGGAAATTAAAGTTTTACTTAATTTTCCAATAATGTTCTCAACGTATATCTAATTTATGTTATTATGGACAAAGTCTTTGGCAAAAACTTGCAGTACCTTCGTACTTGGTCCTTTACCATGAGGCTTGGGCGGCAAGTTTAAGAAGCGTAAAAATCTCCGCCTCCAAAAAGTTTTAGATCCAGTGCTGGAAGTATTTTCAGTGATAAAAAGGAATACCTACCAAGAAAAAAATACTGTTACAAAGAGAGCTATGTTGAAATTTGCATATTGTTTTAATTTCTCAAATGAATAGCGCCCTCAGAGAAAAAGTTGAAACAATCTCTTTGGCAGCGACTTGTAAAGAGTTCCGTGGCTTGTCTAATTAAAGAAGTAATTTCACAAGCTCGCGCTAGTCTTGTTCGTTTAGTGGCGACATCTGTGCTTTTGAAGGGTTTTATTTTAACTTGGCTTGTCACTTCCATAACCTTATTACGTAGAACTTCTACGTGTAGAAGCCTTCTATAATACTGAATAGGAAAAGTAATGCAAAGAATAAAGATAAGCTGATAATAAACTCTTTGTTGAGCTATCTGACTATTTCAAATATTTTAGCTAACCCCCAGCCTATGATTTAAGTTAAAATTTGTGAACTTCATTACAAGTTTTGCGTTTCTAAAATACATTAAAAAGGTAAGAATGATAATACTTAAACGAAATATTACTGCGTCGTTATAATGCTACTATGTAAGTTTTTATCTTTACATTTAAATAATAATAGACAATATTTTTATGATTAAATACTTTTCGTTTTGAGTATAAAATAGAGCATGGATGTAGAACGCATGCTATATTTTTATACGGCTGGCCAAAAAGGAGTTCAATCTTAGTGTTAATCTTAGTGTTATCTTAGAATTATTAAGTCCTACCGAATGATAAAGGTTATAATTTTTTCGACCGTCGCGATTCCCGTTTTATTTGGAAAAACTTGTAATTTTGTTATTCTCAATAGCGATGAGTACTGCATCGACAAATTGAAAAAAAAATCAATGCGGTGCTTTAGGCATAGTTTTACACTTAGCAAATTCAAACCACAAACCGATAAACTCTTTCTTATATTCTAAATAAGTACTTGTGTGATCCCCAAGTCCCAATGCTCGTTACCACCATCTGCAAGCCTCCAGCTATATGCCAATTTGCGAATTTTTGCCGCATCCCGAATGTCTCGTATGTGCTCCGGTAACATTTACATAATTTACGTTAAGCAATTCTAAAATCTCTCCAACCCATCTGGCCAGCGTGGAGAGTGTAAGCCAAATCCTCTGACTGCTCTGGCTAATATATGGCTTAGGTAGTACAGAGAGGGTCCTGCTCCTGCAGTGGATACTAAAATGACCTGATGATGATGATGATGATTCTAAAATTAGACCTATTTTACTCGAACCCAGATACCCTATTTTAGACCACGGCGACGGCCCTGGTGACCTGAAATACAAGTTTTTAATCTTAATATAGGCACCAGGCTCTCACAAAAACGGGTAAATTTAATTATGTATCTTCTATCTGCTGATAACTATTTGATGTAACACCTACTTTGTGAAGAAAATAAACACATTAATTGATTGATTAGAAAATATAAAATTTTGCACACGGACAGGTCATTTCCATCACCTGGTTTAATAGTCACATTTAATTCAAAAACTCTAAGGTTCCTGGGAGGCACCGCAGGCAAAGGCAAAAGCTAGTATTACCATAATCTCTTATTCTGAAAACACACCTTCTCAGTATTTTGCAATGACTTCATCATCTCATGTTTTCATATTTCAGTGCGTGTAATAAAACTTCAGCCGGTGAGGTGTAGCTTAACAATAAAGTTGATAACGAAGCGGTGCACATTTCTACAAAAATTAAACCTCTCACCCTACGTGCCCAATTTTAAGAAAATTGTGGTTTATACCCGGCAATAAAAAAAGCAATAAAAATCTTTCAGCAAAAAGAGAAGCAAATATGCAATAAAATTATAACGCTGCTCACCTGTCGTAGCGAGGCGTTAACATTCTAAAACGACCCTTTGTTCCGCGGCTTAACATTGACCGCTAGCTGGGCTTTTGTTCTTTGACCGCCAGACCCGAGCCAGCAATGTGATGTAGTCGTTGAGGAATTATGGGAAACCTTTAATTCGTGAGTATCGGACACTTGTTGCCACGTGGAGAAAAGCGTGCACGCGCACGCGCGTTCTACCCATTTAACTAAGAACTCTGGCGTGTTATACTGCTTATTCTACTTTGATCGTTTTTTATACGATGGTGGGGGGTGGAGTGGATCACCTTATGCTGGTGAAGAGTGACACAGAAAGCTGATCTTGGGCGGTCGTCATTCGCGAACGATCACTCTCCGCCTACGCGCGTTCTTTCAGCCCGGGCATAGCTCTTTCTTTACGTCCCATAAAACACTAACTGTTTGTTTTGGTATTGATTTAGATATAAAAATAAAGTATTTAGAGAAATATTTTATGAGCTCTTCGCATTCTTGATAGCGTTTTTGTTTATTTATATGTAGCTTCGAATGGTTTTGTTGGCTTTCTTTTGTATGAAGTGGTTAAAATCCACGTACAAGTAATAGTGATTAAACTAAATCTATCATTAATTTAGATAAAAATCACAGGTAGTTTACTAAACAATACACAAAATATGAACTTTATACTAATATTATAAAGACGAAAGATTTGATTGTTTGTTTGCATTGAATACCCATACAACCAAATGGTCGCGGTGTCTAAAATTTCCGACACAAAATAATCGACTGGTCGCATTGTGGTAATTGTTACTTTATGTCTACGTGAGGTTTAGCCTCGAAATATCGTAACAGAGTATACACTTTGCGACTAAAATGTGTCAGACTAATTTTGGTAACAGTGTTTCGTAAATGTGTCCACATTGTTACTACGTTATAAAATCAAGAACAAAACTATCTAAAAGTGTCTACACTGTGTGTACATTTTTGTTTCTAGAATGTTACTTAACTTTGTGTGCAAATAATTACTAGTAAATGTGCACTTAGTGTAGAAACAAAGTGGAAACTAGTAAACAGTTCTAGAACATTCGATGCCTATTAAAAAGTTTAGTGTTCCTCAAACTCTTCATCTGATCTTAATTGAGTGCTAGTACATTTTATTTTTATACTGTACATATTTATAAGGAATATCCCATCTTTAAACATTCAAAATTTGTAGATGGAAAAAAAATATACACTACAATTTTCTTGAAGAAAAACTCTGATAATCGGTCCAGTTGTTTACTGGACCGATTATCAAAATTCTTTCATCTATGAAAAGCTTACATAACTGCGGGTGACATAGGCTACGCGGGCGAAGTCGTGGGAACGTTGCTAGTATAAGATATTGGTTTTTACGATATATGCAAGAAGAGAAGCATCTGTACGTTTCACGTAATTTGCCTCTATCCCAGACAAGCATAGAAATAACTTTATTTAAACTTTACAAACTTTCATGGTTATCGATATTAGAATTAAACATATCGGGATATTTACTGTGATTATTGCAGTTTCTTTGAGTTTTCGATATTTCGATCCAGTCACATGAACCATGTTAAAGTAGGAATTTAACTCAAAGCCACAATAATCACGTTAAACATCCCGATATGTTTAATTCTAACTTTATTTAAAGTTTGGAAAATTCTTTTAAAGCTATCCATTTCGTTGTATTAAACTTTGGGGAAAATTGAGATGCTTTTGAATTCGTTTTGGTTTATTATATCTATAGGTTTAAGGCTCGTGTGCCAATGTCTAGTAACTTTTATTACTTGTTTTTTTTTTGGAAATAAATAATGAAAGACGTTAAAATACAACTAAGTAGTTTTACCAGCGTCAACACGGAAAGTGGTCTCACAAGGATCCCTATTAGGACCACAAGTGCAATCCATTTGCAGAACACAATTTGCGGTCGACATAATTAATGTTCTGAGAGGGTTGACCTCGCATTAGCAACATTAGGACCTAAGCGGCAACATTGTATTGAGCAGTGGCATAGCTTGCTCTAGTGGGGACCATTATCTACATTTGTCTGGGTCCCTACATTTTGACTGTAGCACTTAAAGCCTTTTAAACCCATGGGCATGTGGTCCCAGCCCCTTAATCGTACGATTTGTTCTCACAGACTCACATAGATGGCGCTACTCGTTGCTACACAACATTGTATCTTCCGTATTATGAGAATATAAAAGCATTATTCACAATATATAATTAAAAATTATAACAATATTTTTAACATAATATTAAATTACATCCTGGTTTTAGTAAGTTAAGGCTAACGCAAATTACCACCATATAGAATCGCGTGGCAAGCAACTCTTCAGTGCCATACGAATGTATGGCACTGCAGAGTTGCTGCCTGCTTTTCGCCACCTTAATTTGGTCCAATATTTTTGTATGAGGTTGGCAGTCTATTACGTGTGTATTATACTGTATTTGCCATGGGCCATTTTTGTTACGAATGTTCGTATTTTTGTAAAAACCAGCATTGGTCAAACTTCGGGAAAACTTACCGTCCACGTCCAAATGAAATCAGTCACAGAACTGGGGCGATAGAGTGCCCCTCACAGCCATTTATAAATCGTCGGTAAAACGCAGAGATAATTTATTCACTTATAAAAAAGGTGATCGATCAAGTCACTGTCAGCATTAGTTCAAGCTTTTTTAAACTCTATCTTGCATTGCACGCTTAAATTAGATTATTAACAAAACCAGGGCACAAGCCTTCTCCACATGGGCTGGTTTAGACCCGTCGATGATTTTTTTTTGAATGGACTACGTAGCTAGCTCCAAATGAGCTTTCGCTACTTCACCGAACTTTTGAGGTGAGGGCACAGTGCTCTCAACCTGTAAGGCAATCTTCACCAAAGGGTTACCAGGAGGGACGAACCTCGGCTTTGGGCGTTGCCTGGGTGCGCAAGGCTTGGAGAGACAGCAAACTCTCATATGCCTGATGGGCCGCGATTTGCATGCATGACCTGAAGGGCCGAACTGAGAAACAATGGCAAAGCCTTTAGAGAGCAGCAACTCTCATGTTTTGCCGTATGGACCGAACCTGTCGATGAAACGTAGGTAGCTGTTATATATTTCATTTTAACCGCTATCGGACTCAACGTTATCCTCACAGCAGTGTTATGTTATCCGTCATGTCGTCGTCGATATTTTGACAAATCTTACTCGCTCATTCAAGTTACTGCTACTTAAATAAATATAATGATATCTCAATTATTTATAATAGATATTGAAAATCGGAACGCACGTGTTCAAGTCGTGCATGTAATATTTCAGTTATAATATAACCGATTTTACGTTTGATATAAAAAAAGCCTGAAAGTTTGTCCAGTCTCGCTCTACAATCGAACAGCGATTATATTGACTGCGATTTGAAGCAACAACGAGGATTAGAGTTTAGATTGTGGAGCCACTCTGTGGAGAATTCATATTCCGTAAACGTACCTTTAGATATTTACATTGTAGAGCCGCTTTGTGGAGCCTGTGTGTATTTCATAATCTGTAAACGTATCGCATTCAAAATTAGCCTGGCTGGACTTTATAAGCAAGATGTTATTTGTTTGCCTTAACTGCCTTTGTGGTTCAGTGGTTAAGGCGTTTGCCTTGTTGACCCGGGGGTCGTGGGTTCTATTCCCACGGGAAGCATACTTTGTTAATTTGTTTACAGTTTAGTTAGGACATTGCAGGCATGAATCACCTGATTGTCTGATAAGAAAGATGATTCCGTGCTTCGGAAGGCACGTTAAGCTAGTGGTCCCGGCTGCCATCTAGTAGTCGTTAAAGGAACCACGTCAGAGGCCGAGAGACGGTTCCGAAAAACTCTGACACCAGGGTGTGCATGGTCGACTGACCGTGTCACCTACACGAAACGATTTGTTTTGCATAGCAAAAATAAGCAAGAGATTTTTCTAACCGATATAACGCGACAGTGAGGGAAAGGCTTTATACATACATAAGTAGAATGTAGGTCAACTGGCAAACAGGAATTTGTCGTGAGGCGCCCCTCTGGACGCCCCGTTTCATATGCCGTCCACCTATCACGTTCTTCCGAATGTAATAAATTGTAACTGGGAGTATTTTTATTGTAAGCTATATGAGCACTTATCGATAAATGAATTACTTTGCCTACTTATAGATACTCGAATCGGAAATATTATTTGCTCATATACTTTTTCTCGGTAATTTGGTCCGAGTGATTCAAATTCTCTCGCTCGAGTTAGCATTCATTTTTCACATATTATAAAAAAAAACATTGTGTGAATTAGTTACGTTACAACGAAAAGGGAATATATTAAAGTATTAAAGTTATGTATTTGCGTGCACCCTGTCCTTTTAGAAAGCAGGTATAATATCTACCCACTTAAAATTTGTTTTCTACACTAATAAATAAATTTAAAAATTAAAAAGCTATGACAAAAAATAAAACGAGCTTATGTAAGAACTCCAGCGATACCTAATACAGCTGACTCTTATAAGGTACTAGCTGTTGGCCATGTGATATATAGCCTATATTCTTCTCAGTACCCTAACGTATGTGTATGTGTACGCAAAATTTCATGATGATCGGTTCAGTAGATAAAATATTAGTTAGGATTTAATAATTTAAAACGATGGCGCAATATAAAAACTCACATCTTCCTATAATTCTTCTTCTTTTTCACCTTTATGTAGGGTCAGAACAGCAAGTACGTTTTTCAATTTTGCTCTGCCTCAAGCCATCAGTGCGTTACCTTATATTTTTCCAAATCCTGATTTACATACTCCATCCATTATTTTCTTTTTTGAATATTTTTGATTCCTAGTTTGGTTACAGATGAAAACTTTCTTACCATTACTTTTTTTCGGACAGTCATAAATAAAAATCAACCATTTAGCTTTTAAATATTCACATTGAAGCTTATTTATTTGTATTCCGCAATGCCAGGTTTACCTAAAAATACAAAACAACATTGTGTAAGTTGTTGAGTGAATTGAGTATAAAATCTACACCAAAAATTATAGGGGAATTCCTAAATGACACTCAACTAACACTTTCGACACCGCAGAGTAGGGTACAATCCCAAAATGGCTCAATATCTAAACTTGCTTAGATAAATAATTTGCATACAAACTGCGTGTTTGTTGAGAAAGGTTTTGGCGTCATCCCCAAAAATATTTTATTACCCCTTTCTTAGGGTTCTGTAGTAAACTAGGAACCCTTATAGTTTCGCCATGTCTGCCTATCTGTCTGTCTGTCTGTCTGTCTGTCCGGCTGTCTGTCCGTCCGCGGTTTTACTCTGAGCCTATAAGTACTAGAAAGCTGTAATTTGGCATGGGTATTATACTAATCATGGCAAAAAAGTGGTAGATAAAAATATTGAAAAAAAATTTTTTGTAGGGTAGCTCCCATACAAGTAAAGAGGGAGTAATATTTTTTTTCCTATACAAACCCATCGTGATGGGTATTGTTAAAAAGGTCTTAAAAAATATTGTGAGGTTAAGAACACCATTTTTCGATTTAGGGATCCGTTTCCGAAATATTTGGTTTTAAAGTGCAAATTTTTGTTGGAGGTAAGTGTCCGCCCTTCTATCTGCTAAACGCTTATATATGGATACGTAAAAAAAATTCAGCAGTAGTATTATATTCTGAAGTTTAAAGGATAACTATCAGAGCTCAGTATTTAGTACGAACTAGAAAGTTATAGTTAACCAACTTATAAAATGTACTCGAAAGTATAAAATTTCATACAATTTTCATTGTTAGATGTTTTTGGTCGTTAAACTATGAGGTGCGAGTGTGAGTGAACGGTGTGAACTCAAAGTAGTCATTTGCAACTAAGGAACCCTACACTGCGCGTGGCCCGACACGCACTTGGCCTGTTTTTGTTTTTATAAAGGGACTATAGGCCTCACCAAAATGAAGGATTTTGCCATACTCAATACGCTTGGCTTGGCTTATCTTCGTTTCCGACGCTGCTGCCCGTCGAAACGCGAGCGAAGGGTAGAAGTTTGTGGGACTAGGTTACAAAAACTACGGTTTAAATAATGGGGAAATTCATGATAATAATAGCTCAATAGCGAGGATGCAAGGTTGAATAAGACCACACATTAAAACCCTTCTTCATACGACAAAATGTTAAAAACACAAAAACTGCCGTTTTAATATTGTGATTTGATTGTGAGACCCAAGCCATAGCTCAATATTGCAACTTGTCCACATTGGTCAAGCCGTCCTGTGTGAACGTGGACTCACAGTTTTCATCGAAACCAAGTGTTTATATTAAGCAAGGGTGAACAAATTATCACAGTAAAACCCTTTTTGTGCGACAAAATGTTTTCAATACAAAAACTACGGTTTGAATAATGGAGAAGTTTCTAAATGACATCAAAATCTCGTGTAACTGCAGAATAGGATCTCTAATAGAGCAATATCGAAACTTGTCCACATTTATCAAGCCATCCTGTGTGTACGTCGACTTGAAATTTACACTTGAAATTACAAAAAAGATACGGTAATATACGAACTTCCTTTTTAGGATGATATGTTTTATAAGGAACAATCTCAGAACCGAAGAGTGAGACCCAAGCCTTAAATAGCTCAATATAGCAACTTGTCCACATTTGTCAAGCCGTCCTGTGTGAACGTGGACTCACAATTTACATGGAAACCGTGTTTATAGAGCGAGGCTGCGGGGTCGTCTGTCGCTGAAGCGGATGCAAGGCAAAAGCGAAGAGCGGTTAAAAGGTCATTTAATTACAGCATAGTATACTTTGATTAAACTTATTTATACTAATATTTCTTTGTTTGCTCTGAAACTACTAGGCAGATTTATCAAATTCTTTCACCTATTAATATAAAGCTAATTTACTATTATTTTCACTACGGGAGTTACCGCGATTATTTTTGAGACCCGTATTATAAATAAAAGTGAATGTGACCGCGAAAGCTTAAAACCATACAAAGCTAATCTCTCTGCAAATGGCATTTACGCGGACGAAATTGCGGAAAAATTGCTAGTATATAATATGATTATTTGGTTAAGTTTCAAAAATACTAAACCTACGATTGTTAACAAACAATAAAGTTCAATTCTTTTTCTTCTAATAGTTAAGTTACAGCTTATAATATAGCACAAGTTAGTAGGAAGGTATGCATATTGCATACGTAATAGTTTTAGATTTTTAATTTATATTAAAAGTAGTGTTCTCATTTCTCTCTCATCTGAAAGAAAAATTTTTACTTAAAAAAAATAAAAAGGGGTACAATTTTATTCTAAGGAATAAATGGGTAATCGAAAAGAAACACAAAATATTCCTTCACAGTGTAATTACTCGAAATAATTAATAAGCATTTAATTCTCATTTAGCCTCGTTAGTTCATCACTTAACCCTTATTAAGGGTAGAAAGAAGGGGGTGAAAGGCGCCGACGGGACGCGCCGGGCGGCGGCAAAAAATGCGCCGATCAAATTTCAAGGATTCAAATGAAAATAATCGCTATCGGAAGACTTCGTCTATGTTTATTTTATCATGGAAGTATTAAAGGGGGTTTAGGGGTTCTCCTGGAGCTCCTTTAGCATATAATGAAAATATAGAGTGGGGATACTACATTCAACTTTTTGTACACTCAACTTCCTGCCCGTATTTACTAATTCGATTGACAGGTGTCGATGCCTATCAATCTAGGATTTGCTGTTACAATGCGGTTTTCGTATTCCAAATAAAAAAATTCTAGCAAGCAAAACCCGCATTGTAACTGTAAATTCTAGATTGATAGGCATCGACACCTGTCATCCGAGTTAGTAAATAAGGGGGCTGGTCATTAATGGAACTATTTGGAAATATAGCACTATTAAATGGTGCATGGTCGAGGCAGGGTGTTACAAACAATATAAAAAAAAATATTGGTTAGCATAATTATAGACAAATTTCAACCTAGTCTACCTACTAAGATGAACACTGTAAAACATTCCATACGTTAGGTGTATAATTAATGTAATAAACGCGATAAAACTGTATTAGTAAAGTACAGATATTGTTTATTCTAGTAATTTGTGTTACCGCTAGAACACGACGGATATGTATTTACATACATACGTTGATGGTATAAATTGTTAAACTCCCCGCCACGAGAAGCTATAAATTAAGTACGTCAATAAACTTCTACTGAGTTGGAGTTACCTAGCGACAATATTATGAGTTAACCAAATACAATTGACTTAAATTACTATGCTGGTAATACGAAACTAAAGACCAATTCTAATTAGTCGGGTTATATTTTAACGATAAAAAACGCTGTCGCTCAATGTTTTTTGGTACAGGAACGAGTCCGACTCCGTGAATGTAAACATTTGGCACATTTCTAGGATATAATAAAGTTTCAGTAGCAGTTTTTGCTATAAGTTGTTTTTTTTTTATTAGCTATTGAGTCTTACTGATTTATAATAAAGTTTGTGTAACAGTTTTTGCTATTAATTGTTTTTTTTATTAGCTACTAGCTGACCCGGCGAACTTCGTACCGCCTAACAGTCAATTAAGTATTCATTACACATATCGAGTTTTCATTGTTTTTAAGATGTATTATTCGGGACGGAGACAAATCCAACGAATCAATAACCATGAAAATTGGTTCAGCAGATCTCGAGTTATAAGTGTTGTAACAAACCCGTCTTTGTTTTATATATATAGATTGAGTCTCAAAGCAGG
Source organism: Rhodophaea formosa (assembly GCA_963082605.1). NCBI lineage: Eukaryota > Metazoa > Arthropoda > Insecta > Lepidoptera > Pyralidae > Rhodophaea > Rhodophaea formosa. The sequence continues at coordinate 5,877,111 of OY720220.1, read as the reverse complement.
GCAAAAGATTTTTACGTTGCCAAATAATCACTTCACCTGCAAACTCCCTCCTTTATTTATGGAAAAATATTTCTAACCATCTCTTCCTTGGTTTCTTTTTTTACACAAAAAACAACAATATTATTTTTTATTTCATCCAAATGTTTCGAACACCTGAACATTTGTTTACATCATTTATAGCTTCTTATGAAAGGGACTTTACTTATTTATGATTGGTATAGATTTACTTATTTCAAACAAGGCTGTCAAAATATGCTGCCGTTTCAAGCGTTTTGCGAAAATCACACTTTTTTGCATCGCATTATAAATGCTATGATTAGGTACGCCACCGAATCGATCGGAAGGCGTAGTCTTTGATTTTATGTTTATTAAACAGCACTTGACGTCTCAATAAACTTGATACTTTCCTTTCCTTATTGAATCAATTCCTCGAAACCAATTGTTTTCATTAAAATTCTCCGTTTGAAGAATTGTGCTTGAGTTTGTAATTGCTTTCGTTGTTGTTTTCGGATGGCTGTTAAGCTTCGTTAAGATTTACGTCAAATTATCATTATTAACATACAAAGAAAAAATAAAGAAATTATTGAATTTGAATTGAATTTTAAATATAATTGGCTCATAAATAAACAGCTCTAAAAATTAATAGTATTTAATTGTCATCCAACTCACAAAAGTTTGCCGTGTGATTCCCGGCAGAGTAAAATAGGACACTCCAAGTCTTCCTGGGGATGTCGTAGTAAGCGACTTAGGAAACACTACAAACTAAATAAAGCTCTCTTGGTGTCTTTGATGTTTATAATCAAAGAGATCTCTACAATCCGTCTGGCCAGGATGGAGAGTGTAGGCCAAAGCCTCTGCATGACGTGGTTTTACTTAACTACTCTTAGGAAGTTAGGTACTTTGACATGTCTCTACGAGTAGACGCCGCGCCGTAATGCCTTTATTTTAATGATTAAGAAACTGGCCAATTTTTCAATTCTTGTGTACGTGATAGCTTTGTGTTCGCACACGCGTCCTGGCAATTAATGCCATCAAAATCCGTGAAATTGGTAGCCATGTGTTTGCATCATAGACTATGGGTTCAACACAATTTTTTTTCTACGCTTTTAGGCTAATAAGAGTCTAATCTAGGCTTTGTATAATCTAAGGTTAGGTAGTATAGAGAGGGTCGGGTTCCAGCAGTAGAGACTAACAAAGACCTGATGATCTGATCTGATCAACTTACATAAGCAATCACAATTTCCGAAAAAAGGCAACACTACAACTTTTACTCAAAATTGTGTTGTATAAATAACTGCATCCCCAGTTATTTTGAAATATATGATCCCTTCTACAGTATAACTTATTACCATATTTATTAAATAATTATTTTATTTGTTTCATGTACCTGCTTTGTTCCGGTTCTTCGATGTTAGGTAAGTGAAATATAACCCGTAATCCGAGCTCCATCATTTCTTTGCAGGAGTAAACAAAGTAGTATTTTCCAACTTGATCCCGGTTTTGCGTTCCCTGGAGTTTATGTTTCCGTGATGAAAATTGTTTTAAGTTCCTGACATAATAAACGCAAATTTGAATACAAAATGACAGTAATTTTAAAGATAATTTGTCAGGTATAAGTTGTTATTGGTGATCGAAAATTAGGTGCTCTTATACCTCCTTCCTTCGTTAATATACGGAACTTTTAAAAACAAATTTTTATTACCGAATAAACAGTATCAAACTGCATAGGTATTTTTAATAAGAAAGTTAAGATTTTTTTACGATGATTACATTTTTTAATAAAAAAATTTGTTATGGTACAATTGTACTCATTTTTTTGGGGGAAATTAATTCCAAAAACGCAAAATAGTTGTAACACTCTTTTTAGTATGTCTGTTGGTGGAACTTTATCAATGATACAATTGCAATATTCTGGGATGTTCAGGACCTATTTTAATTTAAACCAAGTCTCTTTCAGCACGAATTTATGTATAACACTGTCAGATACAAATAGGTCAGTAGGGTAGGTACAGTACAACTAAGTGATTGTTCTGCCAACAAAAAAGAGAAACGTTTTTGTCTATAGTAAAAAGTACATTTTTGTCGATGGTTGGCCATACATTTTATTTGTATAAATAAAACATTGGTCATAAGAAATATGATGAATAGCTCTCCATATCTATCAACAAACTTGTATCTCGTGTACAGTGGGCCACATACAAAAGTATACCTTCCATCCCTATACTATTGGCACTATTATACGGGTACTAACAGTGTGGCTTCGCCTGTGGTACATATTTAACCTATGGCATTAGGGGATAAGGTAACTATTCACCGGTGAAAGATTTTTTGAAACCAGTTCAGCAGTTCCTGGGATTAGCGCGTTCAACCTTACCAACAAACAAACTCTTCAGCTTTATAATAGTACTAGCTGTACCCACGGCTTCGCGCGCGTAATATATAGCCTATGTCCTTCTCGGTAACCTAACCTATGTGCATGCAAAATTTCATGATGATCGGTTCAGTAGATACGGCGGGAAAGCGTAACATGTTACGCTTTCCCGCCGTATCTACTGAACCGATCATCGTTGCAAACAAACAAACAAACTCACTTTCGTATTTATAATATTAGTTGGGATAGATTATTCGAGGTACTCTTTTCAATGTGGCCAACTATACATTAAAAAATTTACGTCACACGTAGATTTACGTCACACGTAGATTTACGTCACACGTAGATTTACGTCACATGTAGAATTTTGATGACAGGATCAGATATTTTTGTGGCGAGTGCAGAAAGCTTATGCTCCTAGCGCCAATTTAATGTCACTGCGATAGAAGCTATTTGATGGCGTGCGGTGTTCTCCGTTCTGTCATTTACAACCTCGTTAAGTATCGGAGTAGGTACTGGTTCCACTTAATAGCCGCTCTGGTTCCATTTGTTCAGTGAACCGAGCAGAGCCGTCTCGTTTCATCGTACAGCTTGCTATAAAAGCATATCGAACTCGTCTATAAATTTAATGCTGTGTGTGTCTATAGAACTAATATTATAGTTTTAGTATAGGGAGAGAAACGAGAATTTATTTTAGAGGCAACGAAGCTGTTGCCACTAAAATAAATTTTCATTTTCGTTGATATGACACAATTCTAAATTTGGAACTGAAACTGAAAATATGTGATCTTTCTGACATAAAAGAATTGGAATTTATGAAATATATAGAAGACTAACCTAATAATTTAGGTTTTTCTTTACAACACTACAGTTTTCTTTTATTCACTTGAGCCTTCTTTATCAGTTTATTTATCTTTATATCGATATAAAAAATTCCAACTAGCCTAGACCTTACATTTTTTACTTTCTAGCTTTATTAAGTAGAAATAGTTGTAGAACCATTTTGATAATTAGAAAATAGTATCATTCTGATAAAAGTCTTTGCGTATGCATAAAAGCATACTTTAACTAAAAATTACGTTCTGGATGGTTTATCCCTGAACATTTATGCGGTAAAGCTGAAAATGTCATCTACAATAACTTACAAAGCTTAATTCTCACTTCATCACGACATGTAGGCATCTTGCAAACGACATTGTGAGGGTGAAAGCATGAAGCTTAAGAGCTTTAAAGACGAATTCTGTAGTAAAGACAGGGATTTAATGTCATATTTTATTATTTCAGACCGAGTGAAGTTTAACCCAGAGAGTAAGTGACGGTTTTGTGGAAAAATATTTGTGTTTAGAGGCTCATTTGGCTTATTTTGGACATGCAAAATATAATGTTATTAATTCTTGAATATTACTATTTTATTCAAATTTCTTACTGCTTAAAACCAAACTGTCCTGGTTATCGAGAACATAATAATATGCAAACTATGAACATGAAAACACTGCAATATTTTTTAAAACACGAGCCATGCTGCCACTTTTATCCTGGCTTTGCTTATTTTAGGATACTATTTTTTGCAACCCTGTAATGTCGCAGGCAAATAATACTTTATCTCTCAAAACATATCAATAATTCTTGTTATATTTCTTCTGTGAATATTAATACGCAGTCCAGAATAAGCCAACGCTACGCTAGAATAGAACTAATGCCTCATTTGTTGCCTTCGTATCGATAGAGCAGAAAATACGGCATAAACAAATGGTATAATAAAAAACAGTCTTACGTCTTTTGGTCAGTACGTATTTGCGGTTCGTCAGAGTTTGGTCGCAATTTTCATCACATTAATGTGAACATGTATATATATACACCTATAGCCCAACGTATTTTATGACCACTTAACATACACATTTACAGATGATACACGGGGTCGAGTGCTACCCTCACATTAAATAAATAATTTGAAACAAAACTAGGACATCATTAAACATTTTGAGAGAAAAGGGTTTAGAAAACCCTTGAAACTATTTTATAAACTAGGTACTTTCCAACAGTTTAAAGAGTGAACATAAATCTTTATTTTGCATTTTCGCCAAAAGTGGCCGTTTTTGACAAAAACAATTAGTAAAGCTGCATGTTCACACTTTAAAAATTGTTAGAAAGTAGTTCATAAAATAGTTAAAAGGGTTTTCAAGACCCTCCTAGCACAACATGTTCAACGATGTCCCGGTTTTCTTTCAAATGATTTATTTAAAATGAGTGTATCGTCTTAAGTCACTCAAACGTTATAAGGAAAGTATGTGTGTAATATCATAATAAAGAACTGCTTCAGTATTCAAAACACTTACATACATGAAAAAATATGTTAAGAGAATTTTAGGTAAACAAATAACGAAGGCAACATCAAACGCGCTATGATAAGATTTCACTCGCTTAGAATACAATTGAATTTAACTAACACTGTTATACATTTTAGTTTTCGCTTATGGAATAAATGTTATCATAACCATTTAGTCCAGCAACATATTAGACCATTTGTGATAAATTCAGTGTGTTATTTGTGCTGTTGAAAAAAATAGAATACTTAGATGTGAATTTTATTTTCGTCAAATGTTCACTAGTAATACTAGAAAGAAAATTTATTTTTTCTTTTTTGCGTATCTAAGTTTGATAAATATTTACTTGCAAAAAATTAAATAATGCCAAGCTTATTGCTTTGTCTTAGTCCGTTTTAGATCTAACATTAGTGCTTGTAGTGAAGGCCAGTTTACACGAAATTAGGGCTAAGTGCTTAGAAACTAAACTATTGTATTTGAGGAAAAAATGGCTAAATTGCAAACCATGTTGTTTATCAATACGAAATTATTTCAAAACATGGCAGGATTTTGACAAGGCCCACCATAACACAAGTTGTTGGGAATCAGGATTAAACTCTTAATAATGCTTTCTTTAATTCAGTTCCATATTTATTTGTTGAGTGTATGAATATACTAAGAATTCCGTCATACAGTACAGGGAAACTGTACAGGGGCTATTAAAAAAGACAACACAGTACTTAGTAAATCTGATATGTGTACCTGTTTCTTCAATCTGTGTATTTTAATTCGTCATTTGCGTATCAAGCAAGTATACTTCTGCAGCGCAGAACTGAGCACATAGTTACTAACGTGTAAACAAGGCATAAATCTGGTAACATTAGAAGCAAATTAACTGTGTGTAGACTAGAATAAATACTAAAATTTTACAAATTTAGAAATGCTAAACTAGGTTATGAAACTCTGTAAATTGTTGCAAGGAATACCTACTTTGTAACTTAATGCTGGACCGACGATGAGATTGCAACCTCGTTAGAGTGAAAACAATTCTTGTGTTTGACAGTAAATAAAGTTTATGCAAATGGTGATGTTTAATAAGTGCTGAACTGCTAAGAGAAAATTCAAAGGCAATTTAATTAAAGAACCTTAATTTTTACTTGGTCAAAAGTAGGTATATACATATATGTATGTATAATGTATTCACTTACTCATTTAGGTCAATACTTTTCAAGAACATGCTTTCGAACATTTAAGGACAGGAAAAGGGTTGCGAAATAATGGGTAGATAAAGTAAAGACAACATAACAACAACCAGAGCCAACATAATTTAACTGTCACATTTTTACTTAAATATACATTTTATTTTTTGGTTACATGAAAAATATGTTTTGTAATTATCTAAAGGTTAGCTCTCTGCTGAGATAAAAATGTTTTCATATCTTGTTTTGTTCCTAGTTCAAATTAAAGATACTAAAAACTAAAGAAAAAGTAAGTAATTAGTACTTTCTACTTATAAAAGCTCATAAACATGATTAGCTTTTGCCTGCGGCTATGCTCAAGTTAAATACAAAGTTTAGACCCTCGTTTCACCCCCTTAGGGGATGAATTGAGGAGAATCCCTCCTTAGCGATTGCCTGCGTCACATAACTATTGGTGTTCCAAATTTCAATGCAATCCGTCAAGTTATTTAAGCTGTGTTTTTATATACCAGTCAGTCGGTAACGGCAAACTTTAATATTTACATAAGAAGATTCAAATGGTTAGAACAAAAGGTTAGATAGAACCATCCAATTTAAGGCTGCACGTAAGGAGCGTCGGTCTTACGTACCGAGGGTTCCCCATATATTTTTTACTTCACTAATTACAAATTTACAGTGTTCGGATTTTTTAACTTGGTCTATACCGCCTTGCTACGTGATTCTATGTCAACAGGAAAAACCCTTATAGGTTTTGATTCCCTTGCGATGCAGAGATAATTCGTTTTTTTTTTTTTCAAAATTTGACTATCACGGCCATATCTTTGGATTGCGTTGACATCCCTGAATATTTTAAATAAACTTAAGGCACTGCGCGCACGGGTGACTTTTGTCACGGTGACAAAAAAGTGTTTGTCACGTCTTCCTCGTGTCTCCGTAATGTCGCCCAAGCGGAGTGCGCGCACGGTAGGCGACAGTGACAAAACTATGGTAAACCATGAAAAAACTTTTTAGTTATCAAAGAGTCATTACGTGGTATTTGAATTCTCTTTGGTCATTTGTCGGCATGGATTTCGAACAGACGATCGTTGTCTGCGAACTCATCTCTCGCCAAAGAAACGTGAAAAAGAATGCTGGGTACCCACTCTTTGGAGTGACAGGTTACTTCACTAAGTCGGTCAACATAGGATAAGACTTTTCACTGAAAGTTCTATACTATTTTTCATAAAACTCAAGAACATGGAAATAAATTTTTCATATATTTTCTAATGTTGGAAGTTTAGAAGGATATATTCCCTATTTTTCTAAACTTCCAATCATCTTCCAATATAGTCGTTAGGAATCATGTCAATACGCGATGCGGCTAGCAATCAATAGCTATTTTGATTTCGTTCTCTACATATTATCTCACCAACACGCTAAATGTGGCTTTTAGAATTTATAGACCTAGGCTCTGCCTACCCCTTAAGAGAAAAGACGTGACAGTATGTAAGTAATAATGTTCTGATTATTTTTGGCTTGGCAGAGACTTCAAATCTTAGAGTATCAATATAACTATAGAGCACGCCTCTATGAGTATGAATCGTAAGCACGGGTATGAACAGCTTCAAAACAGTGCGAACGTCGCGATTAGTCACACGAAGTCACGCGCACGGATTGTTTCTCCCGCCATTATTTTTCGTATTTACAATAATTATGATGAAAAGTCCAGTGCCGAGTTGTGAATATGATTCCCGGAAGCAAAATAAAAGGAATAATGATATTACTTTTCATTAATAAGTCCTATTTTGAGTCTAAAACATAGATTTTTCTATAATTGACTAGGGCGAGAAAGGGTGTTGCGAGAGGCGCGCGGGCGGGTAAACACAGCACGCGGTTCCGCGTCCCCCGTTTTACTTCTCCCCGCAATAGATTTAGTGTTGTACCACGTCGGATCCGGATTTTTGTACTTTTACTAGTAATATTAATATGGTTTTTATGATAAATAGTGATTTATTTTAAGTGATAATACAATTATTTCAAATAAAAACAAAAAAAAATCTGTTGCATTTTTTTTAACTCCATACGAAAATAAGGGAATTATATCATATGTATGACCGCTATGTGTGTTTGTGTCTATCTGCGTCTGTCTGTAGCACCTTGGCTGTTAAACGGTTGAACCAATTTGGATGCTTTATTGGCCGTATCGGTTTCCGTAGCCGAATGGCAAAAAACAGAACCGTTATAGATTCATCATGTCCGTCTGTCTGTCTGTATATCACAGTTTTTTTTTATACCGATACTATTAATACTACACAGTTGAAAATTGGTAGTTAGACGTATTCTGTTAGTTGTTAAATAAATATATACGGACAAATCACACAGATTGAGCTAGCCCCAAACTAAGTTCGAGACTTGTGTTATGGGATACTAACTCAACGATACTATATTTTGTAATAGATACTTATATAGATAAACATCCAAGACCCAGGTCAATCTGAAAAAGATCATTTTCCATCTTGACCTGACCGGGGTCGAACCCGGGACCTTCCGTGTCGCAGGCAGGCGTGTTAACCGCTGCGCCACGGAGCTCGTCAAGTGTTAAGCTATGTCAGATACCTTAAGGCAGCTCGAAAAATGTCACATTTGTGTTGGCAAACATGAGACGCAAATCATTCAATATTTATAATACTACAAAAAACCACAATCTCAAAATGTAGTAGGTACCTATATATTTGGAAAAAAACGCTAAAAGTAGGTTCGTATCTAATAAACTATCGACAAATTTATACGATTATCAAGTCTCAAACCGAATCATGATTTATTAAGAGTGAGTTACATCCAAAGACTCACTCGGATGTAACTCAATTGCAACGTTTCGCAAGGACGCGATGCCCATCACTACCGACCGCTACATCTATAGATACAAATCTATAGAACATCTGCTTACACTCTGCACAATGGCGAAAAAACGATAGGAGCGCTCTATAGTTATATTGATACTCTAAGCTTCAAATAGATATTAAATGAATAAATAAATATATTGTCTTTGGTAGATAGGTTGTTTACTGAATGAAGTTTTTGATTTAATTAAACATCACTCATTCTTGTCTGTTGAAATAAATAAATGATTCAGTTTATTTTTTGGTTTTCAAGTATAGTCGCTTTTTTAAGTCGGTCAAATTTTTTGTAACAAAGTTTTTTCCACGTAGAGTAACAATTTTGACACCCGTCCGTGCACGTCTATTACATAAAATGTCTATCGTAAAAGTTTTGTCGCCGGCTTGTTCGCTGGTCGACGGACAAAAAAGTCACGTCACTGTCACGTCGCTTCGTGCGCGCACCTCCATACATCTCCAAGGACAGGGTGACGGAAACAAAAAAGTCACGGCGACAAAAGTCACCGGTGCGCGCAGTGCCTAACTAGTGACATTCTTGAATCTCAAGCTGTCTTTAGGTAATCTAGCCAGTTACAGATCGAAGATTTGAGAACTTTTTTAGTTAAGATGCATCTAAGATGGCTATATGAGTATTCAGGCGAAATTTATTTTGTACAAGATTCAAGATGCTTCAGATCTAAATATGTAATATTAATTTGGACTTGATACGACCACGCATTTCTGTGAAAAAGGCCTTTACACACAGACAAACAAGTTATCCTAAGGGTTTTTTTTTACCTCTTGAAGTTGAGGAACCCTAAAAAGCAATAAACCTAAAATATACCAGTCTCCTTTAGTGGAACGATAATCCGGAAAATCACATCAAGACATAACGTCAAAATTTTTTTACCTCTCTTTTGCACGCTAAAAGATAGAACACGATAAATATTCACATGAATATAAAATGATTAATAAAATAGAAATAAGAACAACTATATTTTTTCCACAAAAATTCGCTTAACTAAAAGAAAATTAATCATTGTAAAGAGTACATGCACATATTACAAAATAATCTGTAAGAATAAAATAAAACAAGAGCTATGAAAATAGTGTACGATATGAAGACATACCTCGACTTCACTATCGGAAATCAATAACAGACGTGTGTTCCGTGTTTTCCGCCCGACAGTTCGTTCCCGCGGGAAGCCGTTGTCAGGTAAGTGACAACGCGATCTCGGCCAGCTGTCATGCAGTGTTGCTCGAGAAACGTACTGGAGAACTCAAGTAGCTTACAATTGCAATTGGCAGACAGAAAGAATTGGGTACCTACAAGAATAATAATGATCGAAAGAAAACAAGAGCTATGAAAAGGCTGAATAAATGGATGAATAAATTAATAAGAGAATGATTTATGAAACCAATAAAGAATACAACAATTTTATACGAGTGAGAAAATAGTGTATAATATAAAGACATATCTTGCCTCGACTATCGGAAATCAATAACAGACGTGTGTTCCGTGTTTCCCGCCCGACAGCGCGTTCCCGCGGGCAGCCGTTTTCAGGTAAGTGACAACGCGATCTCGGCAAGCTGTCATGCAGTGTTGCACGAGAAGCGAACGGGTTACGCACTAGCTCTTTGCTCTTATATATCGTATATACAGATAAATAGGCAGGTTTACTTGTAAAACAACGGCAACATAGCAGGACTAGATAGCAAACATCATAAATAACAACTTTTCATTTGGGATCAATGCTAGGATTTCGAAAAAGAACGAAATTTTCATACAAACCATAGAGATTTTGTTGATGATGTCAGCAGTGGTCCCATGTTGAAGAAGAGAAGAGAAGAGAGAGTTGACGTTGATTATATTAACGGGCTCGTTTAAAGAAAAAAATGTTTATAAGGGCTGCTTTGAAAAATAATGGCGTTTTCCCGTATATATGATACTAGCTACTACCACTCCAGAGGTACGATATTTCATATCAGCATTTCATTAAAAATGGTCTACCAAACTATATAGCTCCATTCGCGCGCTAGTGCCATTTATTCATTTTGACCCACTTACAACAAGAGGTCAGTCGCCAATTTTACTCGCGGAGCTGTGGCTTGATGAAAAAATGAATAGAGATGAATTTGGTAGCGGCGTTCAACTACATTATGTTATTAGATAACAAGTTAAATTATTAAAAAAAATAAAGCCCGACTGCCGTTTTTGATAGTTTACGTCCGCCATATTGATGTTTTCAGACGTTACATTGCTTTCGCCTGCGGCTCCGCTCGCGTTATTGTCGATCCCTCGGAATCAGTGCTTTTCTCCGAGATTAAAGGTAACTATTGTCCTTTTGCGTACTTCAGAAAACGTGTATGCAAAATTTCATGATGATTGGTTTAGTAGATAGGGCGTGAAAACGAAACAAAGAAACCAACTCACTTTCGCATTTATAATATTAGTTAGGAAGTTAGGATTAGGATTTAAGAGTCGCCTGGAAGCGCATATCTCCATACAAACGGAAAAAGGGAATTGTGGCAATATTTGATAATTTTGGAGCAAAATTAAGCATTTAATCAATGAATCTCATTATAATCTACGTACTTTCCTATACAGCTTGGTTAAAATACAAATGGTTTGAGAAGAAGAATTGATAACAAGCCTTTTCAAATTCGTATGGAAATCTTGAGAGACGTATAATTCTCAAACATAGCCAAACTGTATAGGAACGTACGTAGATTATAATGTGATTAATTGATTTGATGCTTAATTTTGCCCCAAAATTATCAAATATTGCCACAATTCCCTTTTTCCGTTTGTATGGAGACATGCGCATCCAGGCGACTCTTAAGAGCATCCCTGAGGTACAATATCCCCAGCATTTCATTAAAAACGGTCTACCAAACTATATAGCTCCATTCGTGCGCTAGTGCTATTTCACTGACCCACTTATTACAAGAGGTCAGTCGCCAATTTTACTCGCGGAGCTGTGGCTTGATGAAAATATGAATAGAGATGAATTGGATAGTGGCGTTCAACTAAATTATGTCTTAAGATAATTAAACACTCGCAAGAAAGCTGATCCCTCGGAATGTTCTGCTTTATTTTTTCTCAAGCGTTACATTATCTCCAAATCAAATTTAAGTAGGTATTTAATCTTAATCAGTTCAGTAGATAAAGCGTGAAGCGGCAGCAGACAAACCGAGTTACTTTCACATTTATAATATTAGTTAGGAAGTTAGGTTTAGGATTTAAGAGCATCCCTGAAGTACAATGTCCCCAGCATTTCATTAAAACGGTCTACCAAACTATATAGCTCCATTCGTGCGCTAGTGCCATTTCACTGACCCAATTATTACAGGAGGTCAGTCGCCAATTTTACTCGCGGAGCTGTGGCTTGATGAAAATATGAATAGAAATGAATTTGGTAGAGGCGTTCAACTAAAATATGTCATTAGATAACAAGTAGGTAATTTAATGTTTCTCTCTCCAACCCGTCTGCCTAGCGTGGAGAGTGTAGGCAAAATCCTCTGACTGTTACGGCTAATATAGCTTTGTTAGTACAGAGAGGGTCGTGCTCCTGTAGTAGAGTCATAAGAAAAATCTGGTGATGTTGAACAGTATTTAAAAAAATAATAAACCGCCGGCGGTGTTAACGCTTATAATTTTTTGCTGACGTTACATAGTCTATGACACTCCGGGGAAGAATAAAGAAGAAAAATATAATGACCACCAACACTAAATCTTTAAAATTTAAAGATAAAGAAGAGGCTACAGGCTACAGGAGACAACATTGGAACATACATACTTACAAAAAATATACGCGCTAAAAACATTACCCTCCACCTGGGTGGGTCAGTCGCGTAATTAAACACTAGCTCTCATCTGCGGCTCCACTCGCAAGAATGTAGATCCCGCGGGAATAATAATTTTTTCTCCGTGTCCTTTCTTACAAATTATTTCCGAAAAAAAAAATAGAAATCTAAATCGCTTCAGTACCTATTTACAGCATGAAAAAGCAACAGCTGTCTGTTGCCAGATAGACCATATCCATGTTCTTCCCTTTTTAAAAATGATTATCACTTATTATCGTTTTATTTTACCTATTTATGAGAAAATTTTCATTTTTCGTTGAATATTCATTTTATGAGTTGAACCTTGACGTTCAACTCACTTTATAGGAGTTCAATTTAGAAGACATCTTGTTTGGATAGTGATCAAAACGAATAAAAAAGTACAAACTAGTTTTATTACAAAAGGATATCTCCTGAAACGCACTGGCAGCTTGCCATGAAAAGTTTCTATCAATTTCGTATTTGGAACGGCATAACAAATCTCTGTGCAAGATGAAACAAATGAACCTATCATGATTAGATAGGTATTGGAATCGTGCGCGTGACTAGAATGTCGATATAAAATAGTGCTATTGCAGAAAGGTAACTTGTCGCACATCTTTCCTTTTAACCGACTTCAAAAAAGGAGAAGGTTCTCAATTTGTCTGTATGTTTGTTGTCTGTAAAAAAATTGTTTAAGTATGCCGTTCGGTTTAAACTTATTTGTAATTTATTCTTATGCGAATCAAAACTAATTGAGAACCTTACCACTGTTTTGACTGAACTTCAAATGTGGTCAATTTTTTTTTTCGAAATGTATCTAGTGCTTTTAGAAAAAATCAACAAAAACAAAAAAAAATGTACAAGTATGCCGTTTGGTTAAATTTTATTTCTGTTTAATTCCTTTGCGAATCAAGACCAGTTGATGACGACATAACACCCCACCCTCTATTTTGACGCACTAAAATCTAATTTTTAGTTCCAGTTTGTACTATTACGTTTAGGGTTGAAGTCGGTTTTACTTTTTTGTTAAAAATAATTATCGTTTTATACGACTGCTAATAAAGATGTAAACTGTTTTTCGACTTCATGGAAGTATGTTAATATTATTATGTATGTATGTGAGTTTCTTTACTCCGTCATATTTCAGTTCTCAGAATTATTATTCATAATAATAAGATGCAGTTCGTCTACAGCATAAAACAATTATTCTAGCTTTCTTTTGTTCCTGGAGATATTCATTACAACGTAGTTCTAATGATTTAACCGATGATCTATACTGGTATCTTTGCAAGTGACTGTACTTTAGTTGAACTCAACTCTATTTGTGCCCAGGTGTTATTAGTTTATTATCAGACACCTGGGCAAGAATGTACATACGTTCACATTATCATTAATTTATTTCCCGTTGAGCTAGGCCGAGATTTTGGATCTCCATTGGATAGGATGCTAACAGATTTCTCTAGTTTCATCTACACTCTACACTCATCAACACTCATCAATCTACACTCATTTTTCTCTTCATTCACAAGTACTTTTTAGTTTCGGGTAAGTAAGTACTAGCAGTACTTACTTACCCGTACATACATATTATCCAGGACATAAGTCGAGAATATACTCATACATATCATGATTAACATTTATTATCAAACATCACCATTTTACACAATTTAATTGTTCATAGGCTTGACATTAAAACATAACATGAAATATCAGACAAAATATGAGACGCAAAAAAGAGGATCCTAATAAACATAATACCAAAATAATATGTATGTAGTTCTATTCAATCTTTAATTTGCAATCCCATTGCGTGTAGCCTTTATTACTGTTGTAGTCTTTATTACTGTGCCGAGTTGTAGGGTTCCTTAAAAGATTGTTAAAGTTGACTGAGGTTTACTCATGTTTATTTCATGTTTCGATTATTTATTGGAACGATTATGGTTTTTCTTTACCTTGCTTCAAGGGAGATCATCAATTTATTAGAGAAATATTAAGTTTAGACAGTTGAAGTACCTCTGAAGTGCAAAAGTAAATATGCTCCAGAACCGCAATCATACATACATAGTATCAGGTCCGACCGCAATAAAACATTTTCAGTATTCATAATTTGATAAAGCCATAATTAAATTACAAAGACATACACAGCAAAGTAAAATAAAATTTCAAAAATTATTTCGTTAAGACAGTAATAAGTACCGCGGCGTCCGCGGCACATCTTTTGTGACCCGGCGAAATGGGTCGTAACACTCGCAAAAAAGTGGAAATACGTCACCAGAGGGCCCTCCGTCCTCCCGGTGATAAAAACCTCGAACTGAATGTAAAAAAGCCGACAACGACTCCACAAATCACTGGCATCACAGAGATAATGTTTCATTAAATATATACTTCACTTATTTTTTGCCATCACCGTAATCCTAATAATAATATATATCGAGAAGGATTGCTATCGATTTTATAAATAAATAAATAAATATATACGGACATATCACACAGATTGAGCTAGCCCCAAAGTAAGTTCTTAATAAGACTTGTGTTATGGGATACTAACTCAACGATACTATATTTTGTAACAAATACATATATAGATAAACATCCAAGACCCAGGTCAATCTGAAAAAGATCGTTTTTCATCTTGACCTGACCGGGGATCGAACCCGGGACCATCCGTGTCACAGGCCGGCGTGTTGACCGCTGCGCCACCGAGCTCGTCGATTTTGACATAGATGTTATAATTCTACAGGAATAGATGTCTAATCTGAGCACGCGTTCTGTCAATCGCTCTGGCAAGCATGGTTACAAGTCGCCAATAGATATCAGTAGTTCAGTTCTAGTTAACTAGACTAATGAGAAAGTGTTTAAGCGTAAAAGCTCATTATTATTTAATTAAAAGATAAATATGTAATCTGAACAAATGCAATAATTGAAAATACCTTTATTAGTATTTGTAAATGTAATTTGTATATAGCACGTAGTGGTATATACAAAATTTAATTCGGTTGACACGTAAAAGATGATATCGCCATGGTATTGAATAATAGTAGGTAGCCAAGTTTTTTCTTGCCATCGGCCCCATTTAAATTTTTTATTGTATAGCAAATAAGGTTGTCGGTAACTTAAAACTATTAAGAAATATGCTTCGCAATCCCTAAGGTTATTTAAAAATATTTTAAAATATGTTATATCTATTTAATAAATTATGCATCACTAAGTACTCTTGAAGGTTCTTATCTTTGCTGTGAGTAGAATATTATGAAATTTATCTATTTTTTTGTAAGTCAATAGAAAAACAGATTTAAAAATATACTGAACTATATATAACTTAATTTTATCCAATTAATTAACTTTATAGCAGAAACGTTATGTCTAAATGACATCTTTGTTTAACGAGTAGCAAATAACACTATAATGAATATGTTTATTTAAGACACTATAGCCGGAGAGATGCTATATAAAGATAAAAAAGTAAACTGAATAGATCATATCATCAGTAAACTGAATAAAATTTTTCTTTATCGGTTAATACGCTTATTTTAAAGACGACTCATACTCTTTATCTCTGTACTTTAACTGTTTTATTACAAACGGATATAAACCGGAGCCATCACAGCGCACAATACAGCGCGTGAAATAGGAAAATCCGGCGCTGATTTCACAATAATACAATGTTTACTACTTCTATCACATTTATATGCGTGATACAAAGATTTTTACGAGTGGTTAGGGGGTGTTCTGTTCGAATATGTCAGTATTTTTAGTTAGTATTTAGCTTTTAGACAACAATTTATTGTTTGATGCGTGAAATAGGAATATCCGGCGCTGATTTCACAATAATACTATGTTTACTACTTCTATAACATTGAAACACGCGATACAAAGATTTTTACGAGGGGTTGGGGAAGTTCCGCCCGAATATGTCAGTATTTTTAGTGAGTATTTATCTTTGAGACTAAATTGTTCGATGTATATTAACGATATGTAAGATTTTACTGACTGTGTCAGAAGCAAGGACGATTCTATTATACCTGTTTAACATAACTCATGTTAAACAAGTATAATACGAATCCTCCATTTAAAGTGTGCATCTGCAACCGAAACGACATAGAGAACACGTCTACATTTCTTATATTCCTAATTTCCCTATTTTCTAATATTTCATACATTTTTCATACAATCAAAGATATTTGTAGGCGTATTAAATAATTCCATGCTGGCCTGGGAGAAAAAAAACACGTTGAATGTACTAGCTGCTTCTCTTCCCGCGTAGACCGTAGAAGCCGGTCGAGGGAATGGGCTAAAACCCTTTTTGGTATTATGGTTTTAGGCTATAGTAAGAGTGTAGAAATAAATAAAATGTAATACGTATTAAATAAATTTTATTTTAGAAGGTAACTATCCATTCCCAGATCCTAAAATAAACTCTTATCATACATATTATATCCTCTGACTACTGAAGCTAATACATGGCTCTGGTAGTACAGAGAGGGTCGTGCTCCTGCAGTGGGGACTAGAAAGACCTGATGATGATGATAATGACGATACATATTAACATAATCTAAATCACTATACCGACTTTTGTTCCTATCTGGGGGCACGGCAGTGCTACCGCCAAGTCGAGCAAAAAAGAGGCACGGCTTAGGATAACACTGCATTAGGCTCTCGCAGGGGACGAACCCGTGCAGTCTATATTTGCACAGTTGTTCCAAGAAGTAAAAAGCCGGGTAGATCGTTGCCCCGTGGTAGCGTGCCCAGAACGCTGGCAGTATTGCCATGTTGGTTGTATAGCAATGTGGCAATGCTAAGTGTGGTCTGTGGTCTTACGGTTTTAGGCTCTGGCTCTTACAGGGAAGGGAAAATACATGATAATAAAATATATTTATAAAATGTAGTAAGTGTTAAATAATTTTTTATTTTAGAAGGTACCTATCCATTGTCAAATCCTGAGATTTACCCTTATCAAACATATTATAATTATAATCCAAATCACTGTATCGACTTTTGACTCTGTACTCGTATTTCTCATCAGGATAACATTGCATTTGGCTCTCGCAGGGGACGAAGCCGTGCAGTCCATATTTACACAGTTGTTCCAAGAAGAAAGAGTATTTCTGCAGTGGGCCATTGGTGACCTTGAGCTTGTGGTCCAGATGCATGATGAAAGAGTGTTCCCTGGTGGATGACGGCCAGCGCACTGGCAGAAGCGCGGTGTGATGTGGTGTTGGGTCTCTGCGATAAAAAATATATAAAAAATTAGAAATTAAGGTGTTTCAGATAGACACAAAAACACACACCTCCGTCAAACTTTTAATAACCCTTCTGTTAATCGGATGTTAAAATTAAAATAATGCTTAGCATGCCGTCCAAAGAACTCTATAGAAGAGCTCAAACGGTTCCCGGCAGAGTAGAATATGACCACTCCAAGTCTTCCCGTGGATGTCGTAGAAGCCGACTAAGGGAACTGAACCGGGAATCTGAACAAAGCTATAAACATCGAAGAGACCTCTCCAAACCGTCTGGCCAGCGTGGAGAATGTAGGCCAAATCCTCTGACTGCTCTGACTATATACGAGTATGACTCTAGTAGTAAAGAGAGGGTCGTGCTCCTGCAGTGGAGACTAACAAAGACCTGTTGATGATGATGATGACTATTCTTCTTATTTCCACCAACTTAAATATATACCAAAACCCGTGCGTAACACAAAAGACAATATAATGGTAAGAGCTCATACAGACGAACGGCATGGTGTCGACGACAGGTACCACTGCAGCCGACGACACCTGTCGAACCTGTCTGTGAGCGAAACATCGACCTCAGTTTGCAAAAGTGTCGAGGGCTGCCGTAAAACACTACAGCTATAGATTTATGCGCGTATAATTATAAGTTTTTTACCAAAAACAAATCTCTATTCCGTAGGAAACATTAAATAAGATTTTTTAGAGAGTTAGTACTGTTACTTCAGCATTCAATATAATTGTTTAATCACTTTAATTGTTAGTATGAAACATATCGGGATATTTACCGTAATTAACACGAAAAAGAAACGACTAGTGCTAAAATTATTAAGTGCTGTATAATTACAAGCGGTTTGTTTGTATCAAGGTTCCGTAGAGGATTTACCCGACTATAACCGAGCCAGAACAATAAGTTTTGATTTTAGTTCTCTTCGTATAAACTAGTTTTGAAGAATGAAGAAAGAGCTAAACATAACCTTCAGATCTTATGGCCTGAGACTATGCATAATATTTATGATTTTGAATTTTTGAAACTAAGCAGATATTGTATATTAGGCTGGTTTCAAACTTGGCCCGCGCCAAATGTGTCATCTATTGCTTGGGAAGGTTTTTTTTTTTAAATTGAACCTTCAGAGAGGCTTTTATTTTTAAAAAATAAATTAAAAATTAAAAAATTTATTGAAATAATTTTATTTATTTTCCGCTATGAAAATAGTTGTGTACAATTAAAATTGTAATACGATAAGTAACGGAGAACAATTTCATTGCGTTTTAAATATGCACAAAGAAGTTAATTACGTAATACAAAAAGAAACGAAAGTTTTTGTTAAGTTTTAAATTTTAAAACGAAAAGTCCCCATCCTTAAAATGTGGCTGCCGGAAAGAAACCCATGAACTGCTTTGTTCTGCCATGTGACGCGGTAATGGAAGTTGATGTTCATTGAACTGAACCTAACCTTTAGTTTCAGTTAATTTAATTAGACCTGATGAGTACAAGTTTTACTTACGTGTATTTTATGAAGTTTGCTATCATAGTTGTGTATCTATCGATAAACATTGTGTCTTCCTTCGATATTAATAAAGGTATGCCCAAAGGCTTAAACAAGTACGCCAGATCGTCGGTATGAGAAACCCCCTTCAGTCTGCTCGCGGCACCTCCAAAAATTATCTTGGGAATGTTCCGATCACCTACGTATGAAAAAATGTATTTGTACACCGGCATCCTAGTTTGTCCAGCCAGGAGCGAGGAGAAAGCGTCGAAAGTGGAATGGTCCAGCCAGTCGATGTAGAATCTAACAACTTCAGGTACCGCTTCATCGCTGTCTAATGGTAATTTTCCAAAATAATGTGCTTGAAACTCGTGAGCGATACGCTGCCGGTCTTTTTTCGAGCACCACGAGAACACTGTTGGTAGTCTTTCAATAAAATTTGCGTCCCAATCGGCTAATGTACTCCTGTTATTAGTACCATAAAACATGATTCCTTCCCGGTTGGTCACGCCCATCAAAACGGGCACTTTGTAAAAGTTCCCAGATTTGATTATTTCGTAAGGCGTATCGCGGAAGAAAGGGTCAGGCAAGTGGCTGTCAATACATGGGCTGTATCTGAAGGCCGACGTGTTGTAGAATACGGCACGCGTTGCTCTAAGGAGCTCACGTATTGGAGCCTCAGCGAAGACTTTAAAGATCTCCTTTTCGGTATGTGCCACGCCTATTTTATTTGCATCTGTCAACGCAGTCTTTACAGGCTCCAAGTTGAACGCCCAGGGGGCTAGCGAAAAGCCGCTCAGTAAAATCGCTTTGTGGAATAATCCAGCGCTTCGTTCTGATAGCATGTGGAATGAGGTAGATATGGCGCCTGCGCTCTGCCCTGCTAAAGTGACGTGGTGTGGATCACCTCCGAACGCCGCAATGTTTTTGTGCACCCATCTCAAAGCAGCGTTCTGGTCTTTTAGGCCAAGATTTGCAATTCCATTCACGCATAAGAAACCTAAGGCATTCAAACGGTAGTTGATTGTCACAGCCACTATATTTTTGGTAACTAAAAACTCTGGGTTGTATAAGGTTTTGCTGCCAAAATAGAATCCTCCTCCATGAATGAAGACAAAAACTGGGAGATTGTCTCCGGGCTTAGTGTGTTCTGGAGTGAATACGTCCAGGAACAGGCAGTCCTCGACCACGTTGAGGACGTATGTGGTGATCTGAGCGCAAGCCCTGATACGCTGTACGGCGTTGAATACACCGTCCCATCTCTTTGGTTCTTGCGGGGGCTGGAATAAGTGTTAAAGTTCATATTGCATCAGAAGATATCAATATTAAAATGCGTCAAAACCCTGTATTCACTATATAACTTTTTACTAGCTGTTTATTTTAGTTAATAAAAATATTCATAAATTGACCGAAGTCTGATTCGTACGTCCACTATTAAAAAAATACTTATTGTATCACTTTTGTACGCACTCATAACGCGGAGCGTTTGAGGTTGTTTATTTCCATTACTCTCGACTTCTCAAGGTCAAATAATTTTCAGAACTTAATTTTTATTTTTATTTTAGATCTCAATATATATATTTTTGTTTAATTTTTGTGTTTTTCGGACATCACCCAATATTTACTGGACTAATATTTTTTTTCCCCCTTAAACTAAACCTAATATTTAAACAAAAAACATATGTTCTCTCACCTGAAATCTCTTACTCGTGGCGTACGGTACGCTGAAGAACTGGTTGACCCCCGACAACGGCGACCTTATCCCGCGCAATCTCCCCTGTTCTATCTTCACTATCGGCGTCGAGAATATCGAAGAACACACAGCATTACTAACCAGACATATAACAACAAGCAGGATCTTCATTATTTTCAAGTCAAGGTTTTTTAACTTATTTATAGCCTTTTAGGACCTGGTTTCATTTAAATCTTATTTTTGTATTACATTAGTTGTGTTTTAAAAACAGTAGTATTAATAGTTTTTTTCAGTAAGTATTAGTTACTTAGTTTTATAAAAGAAAGATTCGTTTCAAATTAAAAACATCTAAGAATTACCACCAATTAACATTATGATGTTTATTAAATTCGCACAAACTGCACAAAAAGATAAAACAACATTCTCTGACAACCAAACCTTGGAATAAAAGGTTACCTCAAGAACATGCGTATAATAAGCATTTCTATAAGAACTGTAAAAACAAACAAATTCTCAACTTAACCGGCACATTTTAAACGTTTTATTTTTAAATGTAAATCATTCAATTCTCATTTAGAATTACAAAAAATGAGTTGACGAAAATGCGCGTGCTACGAGTACGTGAGTTTATACACGCAAATGGAAATAACTAAGATATTTTGTACTCACTTGCAAATCGTTGTCTTCCCGTCGTGCTGAAGATTGTTTTCTAGTGTATCTTCATTATTAACCGACTGACCCACCCAGAGGGAAGGTTATGTTTTCCGCGCGTGTATGTACGTTTGATAGGTTTATGAGGCCCGCTAAGCGAGCGTCCCCAACTTTAAGCGAAACCCCTAATATAACAAAACATCTTAGCCTCAGGGTAGGTTAGGTTTGTCAGATTTCCGTGGCGAAGAAAAATTTGTGATCAACTTATTTTATTATATTTTGACGAGCTCCGTGGCGCAGCGGTCAACACCGGCCTATGACACGGATGGTCCCGGGTTCGATTCCCGGGCAGGTCAAGATGAAAAATGATCTTTTTCAGATTGACCTGGGTTTTGAATGTTTATCTATATAATGTATTTGTTATAAAATATAGTAGTATCGTTGAGTTAGTATCCCATAACACAAGTCTTATGTAAGAACTTACTTTGGGGCTAGCGCAATCTGTGTGATTTGCTTTAGTTTGTGTTTTTTAAGTTTAGTTGCCTTTTACGACATCCACGGGAAGACTAGAAGTGGAACACGGTTAATTTTATTAGGTTAGAAATGGATAATTATTCCGTTTAAGCCTGAATTTTTTACAGTGTAATAAGGATTTTAATTACTACAAAAGATGATTCTGACTGTAGTTATTTGAGATATGATGGTCGCCTCTGCTCTTATTGCCAATCGATATAAAATGTTTTCCGAAAGGCGCTTCTGATCGTGAAGTTACTGCGATAAAATGGTTCTACTTTTGAATCAATGTCTTTGTTATATACCTTAAGGTGCTGCTGAATTTTAAAATTATGAGTATTGAATAGAATGCCCTGTAAATGTTCAGGAGTGAAGTTCGAAAAATGTTCTTGTAAATATCTGGCCACCGCCTGCCCATTGAGTAGGGATTCGTAGGAGGGAACTTACGTGGTCGTTACCCAGAATAATGGCGACTTCAAGTTCGACAAGCCTGAAAACAAGATGCAGCTACGTTATCAACAAGGAAGGTCGTGGTCGTGCTCCTGCAGTGGAGACTAAAAAGACCTGATGATGATGATGAGTATTGAATGTAACATACATTCAATACTCATAATATTAATAAGAATGTATGCCAACGATTTTATGAGAAATGAAGTTATGAATGTCTGTTATGCAAATTAATATTATGACATAAAAAGTTGTGCTATAAAATGTAGAGCTAGAGGTGACATATACGATATTTAATGTTTTCTTATGTTTTCGCGATTGTTACACATTTAAATAAAAATATTTTAATACGGTTTTTATCGAGTTTATTACATTATTTATACACCTAACGTTTCGAGCACTTTACAGTGTCCGTGGTCGCAGGTAGACAGTCTTCAGTCAATATGTACAATATTTGCTCGTCCGGGCTCATGAGGTTTTTCTTCATGCTTTTTCTTAACTTTTGGGAAAAAATACCGGTGTCCGTGGCACAGTGGTTAACACGCACGGCTCACGCTCTTGGTTCTATAACCAGCGCGGGCAAATATTTTGCTTGTGTTTTATTTTCCCAGTACCTATTTGTCGCTGTTCTGGGGCTACTCAAGGTGGGTTGGTAATATCGTATAGGTGGCCGGTCGAAAAACGTTGCCAAATCATGTTAAAATTGGATAACTGGCAGTCAACCACCGTACGTTTTAAAAGAAACTTCCTGCCACGTCGGACTAAACTGTGGAATCAACTTCCAGTGTCGGTATTGCTGAATCTATACATAGGCACATTCACAAAACGAATCTTTTTTTTTCTAAAAAGCCGGCAACGTGCGTGCGTTGCAATTGTCCATGGGCAGCGGTGATCACTTATCATCAGGGTCACCTGATGATAAGTGATGAGCAAGCGGGTCACCGCTTGCTCGTTTGCCATTCTATATCAATTGGTACACCGCACGTAAAGATGCATCCAGAAAGAATACTCGAATGAATAGGAGTAATAATTATAGCTCCTTTTTTTTCTTATTTACCTATGAATTCCAGATTTCGCTAGGCTAGTTGTTTTATTTCCTCAAAGGTTTACACATTTCATTTAATTTCATTTTATCGAAGAACCTTCCCCTTGGTTTTTCTCTTCCTCGTTTGCCCTCTCTATTACCTCCAACTATTGTTTCAAATAGGGTATCATATCTTATTGAAGTGACCTATTTTTTCTCTTTTATTTTCTGTAGTTTTCAATATGTGCCTCTTCTCTCCTCTTCTTCTTTTTTTAATTCAGCTTATTTTCTTTGTTCTTCTCATCATGATCATCATCATCAGGTCTTTTTAGTCTCCACTACAGGAACACGACCCTCTATGTAACCAGAGCAATCAGAGGATCTCTCCAACCCATCTGGCCAGCGTGGAGAGTGTAGACCAACTACACTCTCCATGCTGGCCAAACGGGTTGGAGAGGTTTCTTTGATCTTATGTCTTATAAGCTTTATATAGCTTCGGTTTCCTAAGTCGCAACAGCCACGGGAAGAATTTGTGTGGTCATATTTTACTCTGCCGGAACCACACGGCATGAATGAATGAAAGTGAATGACCCAATCAAAGTAGTAAAATAGCTTTATCCTTCTCCATCACTACATTTCGAACGCTTCCAATCGTTCTCTATCTTTTTTATTATTGTTCAAGTTTCACATCCATTAGAAATATTATGATAAATTTTAACACCTCATAATTATACCATGTATTCCTTAAATGATTGATGTTAATTGAAGTGATAACTACCGACGTATTACAAGGCCGGTTAAAATTACTGTTTAAATATTTTGTGAAACATAATCTTACTTACGGCGCTCAAACTTGGGTTCTACTTATACAAAAACAAGATCCAAACAGCAGGTTTGCCATCGAGCAATAGAGTGTAGATGTTGGGTATTTAACAGTTTGGGTGGGTCAGAAACACCACCCCATGCTTCATAACAAACTTTTTAGATATTGGCCAAAATCAGGCAAACTAAAGTGGGATTGGGCGGGTCACGTCTGCTGTATGCATATATATGAGCCCATAACGCTACCATGTGGTCTCCGACATATAATACAACCCTGAGAAGGGAGTAGACTCCGAACAAGATGGTTAGCCAATTAAAAAAAATTACAAGAACTGGAAGGAGAAAACTAGAGATGGGGACATCTCAAATTTTATTAGCTGATTAGGCAATATCTTCCCTTTCGTTTTTCTATATATATCTATCATAGGTATTTGTACTTATCATAAAAATAAATGGAGGGGTTTAGATATTTAACTCATCGCGCTTGTCTACTGCGGGTTGATGAGTGAATAGTTGACCTACTGACTCGGTCCAGACTGCCGCCGTTGCCTTCCTTAGATAAGTTCTTCCACCGCCAAATAAGTTGTTACCCTATCCTGGCACCAACTATACTGATCAGACCTCTAATGGAAATAAGTTCCATAAGCACTGGATCAGCAATATTCTACGTTCAATTATATTGAACGCACGACAGTTTAACGTCGTATCGAGGACGAATGGAACCGATACCACTCATTATAATCCATCGAACCATATAGGTTTACCCCCACACATCAGGGCCAAGTCCGGACGTGGCAGGATCGAGACCGTGCATATATGTGTAAGATGAGGAAATATCAATAAACTCGTGCAAGTCACGGCCTCGGCCCGGAACACTTGGGCTGTGACGTGCCCAAGTGCATCGGCCTGGACACTGAAGCTCCGTTGCCTGCATGGGCATGGACTTGTCTTATTGAATCCATGGAAAATGTATATGGATACTGATATTTTTTTAAGACTCCTCACGAAACTCGTTTCGATATTTTTTTAAAAACTTTTGTGTTTTAAACACATAACGAAGCTACATCGTGGTCGCAGCGAGACTGTGTCAACCAAGCAACCTAAGCAAAAATAATTAAGTAAAAGGTTCGTACCAAGTTATGTTAATATTAATAATTATGAAATACTTTTTGACCAACTCCCGGCATGGCCCGGATGTGTAAGGATAGACTTTTATGTTTCATAATAACAGTAATTTAAAATTCACTCATTTAAACTTCCTCAATTGTAGCTATGTACGTGTACATCTTTATTTTTTAATGTTTCCTTATTATTATGACTTAGTTCGTCCGCCTGAATGCAAATTGTATAACCCGGAAATGCACGAATCCACATCAACAAAATATTGTTATAACAGTTATAAGCAGGTACAATACTAACACTTTTAAGACTAGGTATATTCGTCGGATTATTTTTGATATTTAAGTTTTGTAGAATGTAAGTTATTCCGTATAATCCTTTTCTAATTATTTTAGCCAAAAATAGGTTCCTCTAGTGCTTGTAATTTTTGAAAAACTATTACAGCCACAGATCTGTACATTATTTTTTATTATTTTTTTTAATGTGATTATGGCCTGCCATGTCGTCCTTATTAGTTCTGATTGCACCTTGTGACCTTGAAACTTGCAAAAAAGTACAATTTTGAATACTGTAAAAATGTGATTTTTAATAAATATAGTTTTGACGACCAGCAGCCCATTAAATTACGAGCGTTTTAATAAGTATAATTTGTAATTTACAAATGATAAATCGTCGTTTTTCGTCAAAAGTAGACCAATGTTTGTGATTTTTGCTTCATGTATCAAAGCAAATCAAATCATGTAAATTATTGGCCGACAACCTCAGATTAACATAATCAAAATTAACATATAAAAAGCTTACTACCAAACACATTTCAGGAGAAGAGCGCCTTAACGCAATCCAACATTGTATGATGCCGGACTTGGTGTTAGGCCAAACACCATACATGAATAGATGTTGCTGCTTCCTGGGTTGAAGGTGGTGGTATGGAGATACGAGATCACGGCACGGAGATAGCAGTTTATTGTTCTTGCTGGTTACATGGTGATGGCTGGGTGACGGATCCTTTCTCGACGACAGTATCCAGGCTCGCCGATCGATAGTATCGCGGCGGCCAGTCGACAGTATCTCAGAGAGCCATCGATAGTATCTCAGTTATTCTTATTTATTGAAGTTATTTATATTATAAAAAGAGCTGACAGGATACATGATGTAGGTGTACTATTGTTTCTGGAAAATTGCTAGTATCTAATAAAAAAATTGTCTATCATACGAAAGCCTTTGAAGTGATCGTCAATTCGTCGTACACCGTAGTTGTCAAATGTTAGTTTAAGGAAGGATAACCACTTTCATTACAAAATAAATCACAGTTAAAACCTCGACCCATATTTGAAAAGAAAAGGTTACAACTTTGTTATGATCCTCATTAACTCCAGGTCTGCTTATCTTTAATGGTCGTTATAGAATCTTGAATTTATGTCCTGCGTTTATACCGAGCCATAAACAATATAAAGTGGCTACAACAGAAAGCAATTTAAAGGAACATGTCGCCAAGGCGCCATGTTGATTTAATTCGATTTATTTACTTGCAAATGTAGGTGTTACAAAGATCTTAAAATCCTATTTATTATATTTAACTACATTATACCTATCTACATGCAAAAATAAACTAACTTAATACAATTTTTAATAAAAGATAATATTAAAATTTATGAATTTACGTAAAATATCAGCAAATAATAAATTCATCAAAAGCGTTATTATATTGATAAGCTGAGATTGTCACCGTGGAGGAGATTAGTAGGTACGCCTTTTAGACCATTGATCTCCTTGACTAAGCTTTATAGGCGCTTCCGCATGTCACGCAACTCTTGGGCGCGGTCCCCACTGGGATGGGAACACAAGGGCGTATTTTTACCTCAAGCTCTTTATAGTTTCGTCATCATCATCTGCCGAGGTTTCTGGTTTTTAGACAGAACGACTGCCGTGACCTCTGTAACCCAATGGGTAGAACAGAACCATTCCCAAGTTCACATATTATTATGCCAGATGACGTTTGGGAATTCGGGATCCACAGCTTAACGTGCCTTCCTAAACGCGAAAACATCTTTATTTTCGGATAAAAAGATGATTCAAGTCTGCAATATCTTAAACAACATGGTAAAAAGGCAAACGCCTTGACCACTGGACTACAGAGGCACTCAAAAAGGCTCTTCAGTGCTTCGTAAGGTGCGTGAATCCGTAAACACATCTGTCATCATTGATGGTAGTCGTTAAGCAATGTTCTGAAGTAGCTTAACTACTGCAATAAGCAAGCTAAAAAATCTGACACCAGTGTAGGCCCCGTACACACACGAAAAATATAATATATACTCGTAGTTAATGCAGTGCTTCCAACAATAACAATATTTATACGTCACGTGTTTATCTTTTATTGGGTAGAGGCAGATAAAACCTAAAAGCATAATGGATGGGTAGATGGATTTGACGAGCTCCGTAGTGCAGCGGTCAACACGCCGGCCTGTGACACGGATGGTCCCGGGTTCGATCCTCGGTCAGGTCAAGATGGAAAATGATCTTTTTCAGATTGACCTGGGTCTTGGATGTTTATCTATATATGTTTTTGTAATAAAATAAAGTATCGTTGAGTTAGTATCCCATAACACAAGGCCTCGAACTTACTTTGAGGATAGCTCAATCTGTGTGATTTACCCGCTCCGTGTCAGAAGTTTGCCGTATATATGTAATTGGAAAAGGGAATCTATGAAATAGTTATGATTTGCTATTCGCTTTACTTACAACCTGATTCCCTGATTCGTAAGGTAATCGAACGGAACATTTCCCCGAAAGGTTTTTACGATCTGCACAGAAAAGAAACTCTTCATCTCATCTGGAACGATCATTATAGAATCTTGAGTTTATGTTTATCCCCGCGTTTATGCTGAGACATAAACAATAATACAATGGCGACAACAGAGAGCAATTTAAAGAAACATGGCTTCGTGCAAGATACTTAATCTGCAACATTATTGCGGTGTTGTTGTGAATGATAAATATATGTGTATATTATTATTAAAAACGGTTGCACTCACGTTATATTTAGTCGGTATTGCCGACCGGGTTTATATGTGTATATGTAAATTATTATTATTATTTAATAGCCATGACTGTCCCAATGTTGGGCAAAGGCCTCTCTTTCACATTTTAAGATTTTCTAGATTGTGCTAATGCAAATGTATGTAAAATAAGCATTGAAAACTATGTGATGTGTATTCACAGCGTTTTCTAGCATGACGTTTGACACAAAACATCATGCTGGAAAACGTCTTCTGAAGGGATGAGCCTTTCAGAAGAGCCTTCCAGCAGGTCAGTACAATGGGATATCATGAAAGAAATATGGCGCGATGTTGTAAAGCCAAATTAATCCGCTGGCTACCAGCAATGCGAGTGGCATTCTACATCACTTTAATCACGACTTCATTTCTTACGTGGATAAGCAGAGCCTAGGGACACAAACAGATTTGTTTGTTTATTGTCAATTCTCACGTTTAGCGGGTTGGTGGGTGTGAAGGTGAAAAAGTGTCATGATACCGTGCTAGCCGCATCGGCTATGTCCTGTTCCCAGACCAGTTTTAACGATCTACGCGATAAGTAAACTCCATAATATTACCTTGAATCTTGAGTTTATGCCCGCGTTTATACCGAGACATAAACAGTAATACAATGGCGACAACAGAGAGCAATTTAAAGAAACATGGCTTTGTGCAAGATACTTAATCCGCAAGTTTATTGCGGTTTTGTTGTGAGTGCCAAATATACATAGGTATAGAAAGAAGAAAAAAAGAAGGAAATAGTACATTATGATACAAGTACGGTAAGCTGGATATTATAGTCGAGGTGTTTATAGGCACGAGGCAAAGCCGAGTGCTTAAAATAAACCGACGACTATAATAGACAGCTGACCGTACGAGTATCATACGACGTTTTTCAATATATTTGCGATTACCTTAAACTAAAACAAGATTAAAGTTCCGCAAATAAGGAATTTATAGCATAACAGCTGTTTGTAAAAATACATTTATAATAATCAGGTACATTTACTCAGGTTTATTTTCTCCAAAAAAGTACATTGATAGCCTTCTCCTTTTCAAAGTCGGTTAAAAAATCACATCTCACGAATCAGAAATAAGTTTTCATGCTGAACTTAAAACTCTTTGCTCGGATTCTATGAAAATGTTTAAATTTTGCATCTGTGGCATTGGGCTATTGCGCGGTTGTGATTGGTGTAAAGTAAAAAACACAAGTGCCGTAAAATACATCATTACGATACAGATTTCGATGTCATAAGAACCGTATTATAAACAAATGTATTGAAAAATAATTTATTTGATACTTCAAGTTTAATAAATTTGAAACACAAATTAAAACTACATCATAAAAGTATTTATATACATATGTATGTATGTAAAAAAGCTATTATATACTTTATTTCGTATATCCACACCGTCATCCAGCAGGACCTCTTAGAAGACCCTTCCAGCTGGACTGTACTTCGGGCAATCTACATATATACGGTGACATCTTTTTTTTTCCCTGCGGGGTAAACAGAGGGGCCTATAAAATCTGAAGCTACTAATTGTCACGTTTAGCATGTGTAGATGAAAAAGTTAAATAAAATAGTGATATCGTGCTAGCCACATCGGCTATGACCTACGGGGTACGTTTGTTTAAATTTCGGCGTTCGCAGACGAGTGATTTTATTATTATTTATTATTAATTGTAGATCACACTAGCAGCTTTTAAGCTGATGCGTGTGCGTCTTAAGGTTTGGAGATATTTTTCTTGTCTAATCTATTCTTGAAACTGTTGACTGATGGTGCTTTAATAGTTTCTTCCGGTAGTTTGTTCCAATCTGTGACCACGCGGTTGGTTAGGAAATTTTTCAGGGGGTTCTTTTTGGCATTAGTGCGACACAACTTCAGCGAATGACCTCTCAGATGCTTGTTTGCAGAAAATTGAAATAGGCCTTGCAGATCAGGTACATCATAATATCCTTTTACAATCTTATAGGTCTCAATTAGATTGCCCCTTCTTCTACGACGCTCGAGTGTTGGTAGGTTCAGTTCTTTTAACCTCTGTTCGTATGTCAGATTTCGCAATGACTTTACCAATTTTGTAGCTCTACGCTGTACATTCTCCAAAAGAGTTATATCTTTTTTAAAATACGGGTCCCAAATGACGAAGGCAAACTCCAACAGTGGTCTTATAAAGTTTGATGAAAGTTTTCAATGTCAGACTCGTGAAGGATTTACGTACGAGATACAACATAGAATTTGCTTCCATAAAAATCGTTCGATGACGAGTGTTCACACGTTCCAAAATAGTACCCTGATTGCTGAGATATTCACCTATTCCAGTTTTAATGATCTGCATGATAAAGTATCTCCATAAGTTAACTAGGACCTTAAGTTTATGTACCACATTTAAAATGGCGACAATAGAGAGCAGTTTGAATAAACATTGTGCCATGTTGCAAAGCCGAGATAATCCGCTGGGTTATTGCAGTGCTGCCAGCATGCCACTCTTCTACATACATATTATTCACGTCTTTATTTCTTACGGGATAAACAGAGCTTAGGGATACAAGAGCTAATTGTTACGATTAGCATGACGGTGAGTGTGTAGGTGGAATAGTGAAAAACAATAGTGATATTGTGGTAGCCGCATCTGCTATGTCCTGACTCTTTAGGTTTTCTCACATCCCAGTCGAGATTTATGGATTTACGCCATAAATAAACTCCATAATTTATCTTGAATCTTGACTTTATATCCCGCGTTTATACCGAGCCATTGACAATAATAAAATGGCGACATCAGAGAGCAATTTAAAGAAACATTGTGCCACGATGTAAAGCCAAGATACCTACTTAATCCACAAGGTTATTGCGGTGCTGTTGTGAATGCTGAATATAACTGTTGATGTGATCTACCTTTACCAAGTTTCATCTAAATCCATTTAGTGGTAAGGCGTAAAATGATAACATTGATAACAAACGTACAAACTTTCTTAATAATGCGTTATGAAAAATTACTCACAACAAAGATTTGAAGAAGTAACTCGGCCCGTTTATATGAACAACTTTGCCTATGGGATCAAATGCTGGGATTGTACCAGTTCCCTTAAGACTATGTCCAGGGTTCTATACAAAGAAATTAAATGTATGATGAGATAACAAGATTGTAAAAATTGTACATGGTTGAAATCTACAAGTAACATTGACACAGGTCATTACTGAGTTCATAAATTATCTGCATAAACACCCCACCAATAAACTACTAAAAAACTTGGTTTAAGTAAAACCTCGATATGATGCAAAACCTCCTTATTAAAAAAAGTAATAATACATAAAAGTTTGAACGAATTTCTATTTGATAAAACTTTTTGTTCCTCTCTCCAGCCACAACTAAATACTAATACAATCTCGCGTGTCCGCTCAAATGTCCGCGTCACCGATACCGCGCGGAATTGCATTCTGTGTTAAATTCCGCTGTCAAAGTGTCCGAGCCAAATAATGGACAATGCCGCGTTGTCAATTACTTGGCTCGTTGCCAATTCTGATGTCGATTTGCAATAGGCTGTGGAAGATATAGTTTACTAATTCAATCTTTACTTAAAGCTAAATTGCGTAATTAAGCCAAAATTGGTAGTCATATTTTTTCTTTCCTAATAATAACCGCAAGTTATACAATATTGTGGATAATAAACTAAAACGGAGAGTTCTACGTTGTCATTAGGTACTTTTTTGGCTTTCCAACAATTCAGACATTGATTGGTATTGGTTGCAAGAGTATTTCAGTAAATAACATGCCATCAGGATTTTTTGAGCCCCCAACCAAGGATTGTTATTTGAGAACATTGTTATTTATATTAAAATACGTTTTAAAACACTTGATATCGTCTTAACACTTGATAGTTAGATTTGGAAATATTTGATGGACAAAAGAGAAAAATGAGTTTGTCTTAATACTGGACTACTAACACAAAACAAATACAATTGACTGAGTTAATCAAATGTCTGATCGCCAATGTCGCACTTGTCTGTGTTAAATTCCGCTGTCAAAGTGTCCGAAGCAGAAGTGGACAATGCCGCTTATTCAATTATTTGGCACGGCGCCAAATCAGTTGTTTATTAAATACAGTTAGCGTTAATAGTCTGCGATAGTAATCATTTTGGTATGTATCAAATATATTTTGAGAAGCTTATTGAAAAATCTACAAAAGTTCATCTAAATTTTTAATTCATCAAATACGTTAAAATTTCTCAATATATGAATGACGCTGGTTTCCGAAACACAGTGAAAACTATATCGGAAACTAGAGGCTTCAACTAACTTATTATAACAAATATGTCAATAAAGTTAATTAATTAATTAATTATGAATATCTCAAATATGAGTACAAATCAATGTACCTTACAGTTTGTTCTGAAACACAGCGGTAACACTGAGGAATAAGGTCCGATAAGCTGTGTTTGGGCCACAATATGTCAGTTAGTGCTACTTGTCAAATAATATTTGACAATATTGTTATCCAGTGACAGCGATTTATCGAGGTCGACGCCTCAGTGCCTCCATCTGTTGGTTTCATAAAACCCACACGTTGGCCGACCAATGGGACTTCCCTTTGTTACGTCGCTGGATACAGCTTCATGCTCCTGCTGCTGGCTACCAATATCTGTAGCACAGGAGTTCCATCGGAAGCCAATTTTAATAATATTTATGTTAATTATTATAGTTACTAACCCTAGAATAAGTTTAATGTTACTAACATAATATGGATGTTTATATATGAAATAAATGGTTTATTATTATAATTAAAAAGAGATCACTTTTTGTTAAAACGAGTTTCCAGTCTGCTCTATTATGCAATTGCCACTTTGTGTCACATCTGCGTTATCGAGTTCTGTAAAGCCATCCAGTATCTAGTGGAAAATTTTGCTGTCAGCATATCAGTGAAATTATGGCAATATGAACGAGGATTTCCACCAATTCGCAGAGATCAGAGTCGGTTCGATTACACGGTACTAATAACTGCGTAAATTCTGGATATTTCGGTATGCAATTCCGGTTGGCTGTAACGCTACAGTCCCTAATGTCAGATTTTGGTGGGAATTGTTAATAACGTGTATTATAGAGTCATGCAGAGCTTCTTTTTGTATACAAATTAGACAAGGAGTAGGACGCTAAAATAAATTAATTTATGCAATTCAATATATACGTGTTTTTCCTAAATCCAAGCAATGTGCAAGCTACATTCAGCGTTGCTTAGCTTGCAATTATAGCATTAATAATGATTGCCCAAGTAAAAAAGCCTAGTCCCGTAAATATAACGTTACGATCGAAGTTTCGGTGTCTTAAGAGCCTTAGATATTAAACAAATGTATTGAATAAATACTAACACAACTGGATAATGATGATAATAAATTCTTAATCATTCCAAAAGTTTTTGATCATTGGTAATTTTTAATGATATATTAATGCAATAATAGGGTTCCAATATAACATCACAACCTATAAATATAGCATTTATATCCATTAAGACTTGGTAGAATAATACAAGTAAAGATAGACTAAGAGAAATTTATGCCAATACCTACCGTTCCCACAAATTCGGACAGATCGACTCAGACGGCTTGATTACAAGGTAATACTAATAATTGCGTAGCGGATATTACATGTTTCCAGTCAGCTGTAATTGCAATTCAATTGCAATTCCGTTTCAACCCCTAATGACAAAGACTATTCATCATCATCATCATCATCATCAGGTCTCTTTAGTCTCCACTGCAGGAGCACGACCCTCTCTGTACTCCAGAGCCGTATAACTAGCCTGAGTAGTCAGAGGATTTGGCCTACACTCTCCACGCTGGCCAGACGGGTTGGAGAGGTCTCTTTGATGTTAATAAGCTTTGTTTAGCTAGCTTGTGTTTCCTTAGTCGCCTTTTACGACATCCACGGGATGACTTGGAGTCGTCCTATTCTACTCTGCCGGGATCCACACGGCGTGGATTCAATCTATTGTAATCAAAAAAAAAATTACAATGTTACCCTACCACCAATTAATGATCGTGTGAGCGAAGCAAGTTAAGTTGAGGCGAAAACACATTTTTTTTGTATGTATGTAAATCTCCAATGTGAATGTACGTGTAGGCAAATACAATATAATACTAATGTATAGACTGCCGACCTCATAGAAAAATATTGGACCAAATTAAGGTGGCGAAAATATGGCGCTGCAGAGTTGCTTGCTACTATAAATAAATAAATATAAATAAATATGTACGGACAAATCACACAGATTGAGCTAGCCCCAAAGTAAGTTCTTAAGTTAGACTTGTGTTATGGGATACTAACTCAGCGATACTATATTTTATAACAAATACATATATAGATAAACATCCAAGACCCAGGACAATCTGAAAAAGATCATTTTTCATCTTGACCTGACCTAGGACCGAACCCGACCTTCCGTGTCACAGGCCGGCGTGTTGACCGCTGCGCCACGGAGCTCGTCAACTCGATACTAGATGGCGGTAATCTGCGTTAGCTTTAAACTTACTAAAACTAGGGTGTAAATTTTAAATATTGTGCCTTAAATATTGTTCTTATTTTGAATAAGATATATTTTGTAAATAATGATTTTTTATTCTCATAATACCTACGGTAGATACAGTGTTATGTAGTTTCGAGTGGCGCCATCTATGCGAGTCTCCGAGAACAAATCGTACGATTAACGGGTCGGGACCTCATGGTGTTGGTAATATTAATACAATTTTCGAGTTCATTAGGCATCAAAATCGGTTCAGTAGTTTATGAGATATTTAAATAAACTCTAGCGAGGTTCACGTTTGTGGTGAACTAAGTACTAGTATTATTAGTACGTATACATACATTAACAGTCATAATTAAGTATACTTATTTATTAATGTTAATGTATACCAATAAATATGTACTCAACCAACAAATTTCAATTAAGATCCGTATTAAATTTTCATTTTAATGTCGGTTTGAGGACTTCATAATTACCTCGTAACGAGCACATTTAGGTAAGGTATGGGATACTAACTCAACGATACCATATTTTATAACAAATACATAATATAAATAAACACCCAAGACCCCGGTCAATCTGAAAAAGATCATTTTTCATCTTGACCTGGCTGGGGATCGAACCCGGGACCATCCGTTTCACATATCGGCGTGTTGACCGCTGCGCCACGAAGCTCGTCAGTAAATATTATAAATGCGAAAGTGACTTTGTATATTTTTGTATGTTTTTCGTAAGTGGTGCTTGAACATACTCGTAAACAAGGCTTTTACATTAAAAGTGAATTAACTCTCCATCATAATAACGTTTGCAAACGAAATGCCCATGTCACAACATTGCGCCATAATTTGCATATCACAAGATAGGTACACGAGCAACTCGTAATAAAGCATGTTGTGTTTGTAACGATGAACTTTATACCTACAATGTACATATTATGCACGCCAATGTTAACAAAGACATACCGTAATGAACGCAAAATATTTGATCGAAAATAATAAATAAATAGGAGGCAAAGCTCTAAATTCATTCACATTTCTCAATATTTTTATATACTTCTTCTTCTTATTTAAGAGCTTTATAGCTCTTGTCGATGGAGTATGCGCCAAACTTCTCTATCTTCTGCTTTAGACTTTAGTTCTTGATACGACATGACACCAGCCTTCTTCTTTAGTTGGTCAGCAAAACTTTTCCTTGGTCTCCCTGGACCTTTCTTTCCTTTTACCTTACCCTCCAGTATGTTTTTAAAGAAGGCATATTTTTATATACTATATAAAAATATTGAGAAATGCGTATTCTTCATGTTACTTAGGCAACGTGCGACTGGCACTTTATGTGTTGCAGGCATCTATAGGGTACGGTATCCGCTTTTCATCAGGTGGGGCCGTATGCCCATTTGCCTATACCGTTGTATAAAAATATATACTTATTATCATCTTTAGTCTTCACAAATTAGATCTCCATTTCCCAGTCAATGGGCTATTCTGACGATGGCGTTAGAAGGTAGCCAAAAGAGACTAGACCCTGTGTTTGAGTTGATTTAGTTTTTCTTTGAAAGCACTTTACAGGAATGAAATGATTATAATAAAAAAAAAACCGGCCAAGTGTGAGTCAAACTCGCGCAATGAGGGTTCCGTACAATATGCTTCGTGAACACACACACAATGTGCAAAAAATGTTTTATTCAATTGACTAGCGCCATCTAGTGGTGTTTTAGTGAACTATTTCCCTAGATGAACTTATTATTGTGAGTTTACCACTTAATTTTCAAGTAATAGAATTCTTATTATTTTTCCTGTAATCTTCAAGGAATGAACTATGTTTTGTAATTTTTTCAAAATTTTCGGCTCAGTAGTTTCGGAGATCAGGGGGGGGAATGGTCAATTTTTGCCTTCTTTCGTGAATAAAATCAAAAGTATTGATTTTACCCGAACAAAAAAAAATATTTTTGAGATCCTCATAATGAGCCCTTTCATTTGATATATGACACAGTAAGGTTTGCAAAACTTTTTTTTTAATTTTGTAATTGGTCCCCTCAATATGACCCTTATTTCAAAAAAATCTTTATTTACTTTGCACATCCGTGTTTGGGTCATAGGATTACACTATCTTACCAAATTTCATCTAATTTGGTTCAGTAGATTCGGAGAAAATCGGCTGTGACAGACGGACGGACGGACAGACAGACGCTCGAGTGATCCTATAAGGGTTCCGTTTTTCAACTTTTGTACGGAACCCTAAAAACCACAAAAATATATTTTTTAAAAACTTATTTAACATAACTATACTCCAACCAAACAACCTGAAGTAACAGCAACAATCTAATCTACAAAGTTGTAGCGCCGTCCTCAACAAGCATCACTAATTAATAAGTCCAAACAGAATTAGCTGACAAGGCAGTTTTCAAGATTCTTGATCCGAGATACGACAGCGGTCCAATTAGAATTCAAATTTGGTTCCTATTAGCACTGCAGTGTTATTCTCTCACTACCTCAAGTATTCAGTGTTTTTAGTTCTTAATTATCTTCTTCTTCTTCACTTCTTCTCTATCTCTAAATATATAAAAGGCAAACCTGACTGACTCATCTATCAACGCTCAGCTGAAACTACTGAACAGATTTCGCTGAAATTTGGCATACAGATAGTTGTAATGACGTAGGCATCCGCTAAGAAAGGATTTTTGAAAATTCGCATTCGGTTGAAAAAAAAAACTGGCCAAGTGTGAGTCAAACTCGCGCAATGAGGGTTCCGGTCAATATGCTTCGTGAACACACACACACATTGCAAAAAATGTTTTATTCAATTGACTAGCGCCATCTAGTGGTGTTTTAGTGAACTATTTCCCTAGATGAACTTATTATTGTGAGTTTACCACTTAATTTTCAAGTGCAGATAGAATTCTTATTATTTGTCCTGTAATCTTCAAGGAATGAACTATATTTTGTAATTTTTTCAAAATTTACGGCCCGGTAGGTTCGGAGATCAGGGGGGGGGGGGGGGGAATGGTCAATTTTTGCCTTCTTTCGTGAATAAAATCAAAAGTATTGATTTTACCCGAACAAAAAAAAATATTTTTGAGATCCTCATAATGAGCCCTTTCATTTGATATATGACACAGTAAGGTTTGCAAAACTTTTTTTTTTTAATTTTGTAATAGGGCCCCTCAAAATGACCTTTATTTCAAAAAAATCTTTATTTACTTTGCACATCCGTGTTTGGGTCATAGGATTACACTATCTTACCAAATTTCATCTAATTTGGTTCAGTAGATTCGGAGAAAATCGGCTGTGACAGACGGACGGACGGACAGACAGACGCTCGGGTGATCCTATAAGGGTTCCGTTTTTCAACTTTTGTACGGAACCCTAAAAGGGTTCAAATGTTGTAATTTCGTCATTTTAAGAGCTGGAAGCCTAAACTTTGTTTTTAGGTTAACAATTAGAAACAATAACTTACATGTTCTAGGGTTTTGAGAATTCAACCCCTAAAGGGATAAAACAAGGCTTGAAAGTTTGTACCAGAAAACAACATAAGTTAAACTTTTTTATTTGAAACATCACAGGTGTACTCCTATCAATAAATAAGTAATTGAGTGTTTCAGGTTCTTTCGAAATTCAACCCCTAAAAGGTGGAAAAGGGGTGCCAAATTCTGAAAATCAACATGGGTATTGCTTTTATGGTTTATTTATCGGGTCGCTGATTACAAAAATTGTCCTGGGTCTTGGATGTTTATCTATATATGTATTTGTTATAAAATATTTTATAACAAATACATATATAGATAAACATCCAAGACCCAGGACAATCTGAAAAAGATCATTTTTCATCTTGACCTGACCGGGGATCGAACCCGGGACCTTCCGTATCACAGGTCGGCGTGATGACCGCTGCGCCACGGAGCTCGTCAAATATTATATATAATCACGCCGACGTCGCCGACGAGCTAGCTTCACAGTAAGTTGTGTACGTGTGTCGTAGGATACTAACTGAACAATACTATATTTTATTTTCTAATAGATACACAACTAAGACCCAGGACGATCTGAAAAAGTTTTGTATAGTATCGTTGAGTTAGTATCCCATAACACAAGTCTTACTTAAGAACTTACTTTGGGGCTAGCTCAATCTGTGTGATTTATCCCTATATATTTATAATATTTATTTATAATAACCTATGTCCTTCTCAGTACCATAGCCTATGTGTATGCAAAATTTTATGGTGATCGGTACAGTAGATAGGGCGTGAAAGCGTAACAAATAAATAAACAAACAAACTCACTTTCGCATTTATACTAGTTAGGATTATTTACTTGATTTTCTTATAGTCTTAAATGAACGATCAATAGTCAATATTGTAAAATTGTATGTTAAGTTTGTTGAACAAGAGCATGTTTGCACTAGGATTGCTTGAACAAATTTATACTGTCAGGTAATTATTAATGTGACCGAGGTGGCCGCCACACACTTTAGTGAACCACAGTTGAACAAGTTGTTTTCGTTCAGCGAGTGAATAAAAACAAACTAACACATTCAACAACTATAGGTTACTGAGAGTGGAGTTAGTTTCCCCAACAAGTTCATAACTTAGTGTGGGGTTAACTCAACCTAACAAACCAGAGGACGATTTACTTCACTATTTTATAAGTACCAAGTACTTTCCAATTTTTTTGTCGTATGGGAATTTACAGGGTAAGTATTCAAGTAGGTACTTTTTTTAATCGCGAGCTAGTCGTACTTTTATTTCATCGTTTCTTTTTTACCAATAATTCATGAACTAAAGAATCTGCTGGAAGAAATCCCCTGCTGGGAAAAGTCCGCCATTGTGCTGTGCATATTTTTAGTTTAGCTTTTAAGTTTAGTTTTATTAAGGTGTATGTTATTTTATGAGCAACAAGCAACCCTCCCCGGCAGCGCTCAGGCATGAATTATACCTAAAACTTTCCTCAAGAATCACTCTATCTATTGGTGAAAACTACATGAAAAAAAAACGCAAACAGACAGACAGACGCGGCAGACGACTTTGTCATATAATATTTAGTGATAGTGATAAAAAATTTACAAACAACCAAAAAAAAACATACCGCTTTTTAAAAATATGTATTCTCTTTTCAAAGTAAGTTAATTTACACAACGTGTACTCGTAACCGCGAAAGTTTTAAGCCATATGAATTGTGTTTTTATTTTTCAATAAATTCCGTTACTTCGTTCCACGGGCGCGTTTCAGTATAAAACAACACTTTGTATGCCGACTTAACTTTTTTGATCTTTGGAGCATAAACAATTAACTTCCCCTTTTATATAAACACAGGCTTCCGACGAAGAACCATTAACCGTTGTAAAATATTTCAGCTTTTCGTTATTTTTCTTTAATATTCTGACGTTAAGCGAGTTTATTCATCAAATTTGTTTTAGTTTTAATTAATGTTTTCATATTATTTAAATATTTTTAGGCTTCTGTAGCCGAATGGCAAAAAACGTAACTCTTATAGATTCGTCATGTCTGTGTGTGTCCGTATGTCACAGCTATTCTATTCTGAAACTACAGTTACACTTACTCACGTAAATTTGAAACTTCGTAGGTAGATTCTGTACGATTTTTTACCAATAGTTAGGTTAATATTCTTTAGTAAATAACTGTTTTTGGCCTGCTTCTAACTATATCATCAGACATAGTAATAGATTTAATTGATAATGAAAAACTCAAATATAAGACATTGCAATAAAACATACACAAAATTACACGCAATAACAATATAACATAAAATGGACACTCTAGCTGAGTGTCCAAATAATAAAAATTAGGTGTAAAATTTGTTACATTCAATTGTCGGTTTCAGTGAATTAAATAAACTGTGGCTCAGAATAGTTACATGAAAAAAAATCAATCATCATCAGATTACGTCTGTGGTGGTGGTGGAGTTAAGCTAAGAGCATATAATCACTGAGTTAAGGACAAGTGCTCCAAATTATTCAAGATTTGACATTCACAGACTAACTAAGGAACTGAAATAAAAGGTTGTAAAAACATTTTAAAAAATCTTGTTTCCTCTTCCAGCATCAGTTTTGGTGCATTGGAGCTCGAGGTCACCTATTTTGACAGTATTCATGCTTTAATATAATTTGGGAAAGTTTTAACGGCCGATCGTGTATGTACACTTCTTAGCGGTATGGTAACTGCCTCCGTCCGTGGTTCAGTGGTTAAGGCGTTTGGCTTGTTGACCCGGGGGTCGTGGGTTCGATTCCCATACATAAAGCATATTACTTTGTTAAGTTGTTTCCAGTTTGGTTAGGACATTGCAGGCATGAATCACCTGATTGTCTGATAAGAAAGTTGATTCCGTGCTTCGGAAGGCACGTTAAGCCGTTGGTCCCGGCTGCCATCTGGTAGTCGTTAAAGGAACCACGTCAGAGGCCGAGAGGCGGTTCCGAAGAACTCTGACACCAAGGTGTGCATGGTCGACTGACCGTGTCACCTACACGAAATGATGATGATGAGCGGTATAGTAAACACAAGGTTGGCGGTGTGTACCACCAACCTTGTGTTTACCATACCGCTAACCAAACAACAACCTAAATAGTTGTGGTAGAGCCACGCTACCGGCATAAAATCACTTATGCCTGTAGCATGAATGGGTCGGCTCGTCCGGGGAAGTACCATACTCTCATAGAAAATCGACGTTTAAGTAGTTGTTTTACCGCCTCTATGCTTCGTTTGGTAGGTGAGTGAGATAGCCGGAGGCCCCATCCCCTTCTCCCCTATGGGGAGGGAAAAATAAAAGGCCTGCAACGCTCTTTTCACACCCCTGGTGTTGCATTAGTCCATGAAAAGCGGTGGTTACTTGCCATCGGGTGACCCGCTTGCTCATTTGCCGTTCTATGTCATAAAAAAACCCTCCATAGGTAGAAAATTTATCTTCTTGTTGCCTTAAAGAGTAAGCGCAGAAAAACTAACTAACCTATGATTTCTCTCGCCTTCTTTCCGGGTAATATACTATCTCCATGAGACATGAGCTACTTAAGTGTGAAAACCAGCTTTCCTTGGAGTTATTTAATAAATCACTGAAATGAGCTCCGCTCGCTCCTGACATAGTTTAACTTGACATAGTTTCAGTATTGGCGTATCCAGGGATCTGGACCAGAAATGACTCTGCAAATAATGAAAAAAATTCCTCGGCAAATAACAATTAGCGGCAGCTTAACTTGCGATAAAATTTCAATTTATCATAGCCGAGTCTCAGTTATAAAGAGCGCAAATATTATTAAATTAGTAGCGGCGAATTCTCTCTTCTTGTGCACTAGTCCAAGCAACAAATTCAATAAAATAAAATAAAAACTTAACTGTTTGTTTTTAACAGCTTACTTTACAGTTTACAGATTTTTCGTTGACATCATGTTACTCACGATACTTAGGGAGAAAATACGAATCCAATGACACCTCGCTCTTCAAAATGTCTCAAGCAGTTTGACCAACAGGAGATACCAGAGGAACATAATGTATATTTACATACACACGCGTGTGTCATTACCATCTTGGTTCTGTGACAATCAAGACAAAACTAATATTTTTACATTATTGGACCCACATTTTTCACATTGGCCACAAATCGCAACCCTAATGTAAAACTCAATTTTTATGTTCCATTTTTACTAATTTTCACTAGCCAAAGAGTGGACGATCTGGTTGTAAATTCTAACTACCTATTCCCGTGGTCTTTACCCGATGGGTTGGGGAGAAGGTACGGCTCTGGATACGCCTATGATGCGCTTAATAAACTTGTTACTTCGGTAATCAGGCATTTTGAAATTCCTCGACATAACTTGTTTACTCGTGCGACAGAGTGGAACCGGAAACTTTAGGTTTAACACTATGTATAAAATCTAATGAGATCAGAAAATATAGATAGATAGATAGATGGATAAAAGATTTATTGTACCATCAAAAACACACATACAATCAATAAGCAAGCAAAACATACTACAAAACAGAGTCTTTTACAAGATCGTTTTCAACAGAATAAAATATAATAGAGTGAATTATATTTTCCACCTCAGCACAGGTAGGCAGAATGAGATAGAAGAACTATTTTACTTAAGATGCTTTTGAGAGTATTCGGACGTACCAATCAAGTAACGAAAATTTTTACGCTTTTTCATTTATAGTATCTATTTGGATTTGCAAATCCATACTAATATTATAAATGCAAAAGCAACTCCGTGTGTGTCGCTTTCACGCCAAAACTATGGAATCGATTTAAATTACATTTAGTACACAGATGGTCTAGAGTCTAGAGCATAAGAAAAGACAGGCTCTATTTTCAACGTGGACGAAGTAGCGGGCACAGCTAGTATTCAATAAAAACATCTTGACGGGCGTTCAAGAAACCTATAAAGTAAGGAGATATTCCTACATTGGGTAGAGATTTGCGAGAAACTCGTATTTGGAAGAAATTGAGCTAGACTTCGGGCCTTCTGGGAACGATGTCTGCAAACTTTAGTTATAAGTCAATACTTGACTTGTGGAACTACTGACAACATGCTCTGTTGATAAAATAAATCTATCTATCTATCAGCCAAGGACGTCCACTGCTGAACATAGGCCTCCCCCATAGATCGCCACAAATTGCGATCTTGTTGATGCATGCTGAGTCCACCGACTCCGGGCGACCTTGATGAGTTCGTCCTTGCACCTGGTCTGGTAAAAATATTGCCAATGTTTATACCTCCACCTCTCTCAACTCCAACCCTACATCCAAAAAAAAAATTGTATGGGAGATCATTTTGTACCAGCCTACCCCAAGAATTTCCACCATAAGGAATTGGGGGAACGGGACAAAAGTATTTGGGATACTACTTACTCGGATGGATTGGGGATGAGAAAGGAGCAGCTCGGGAAACCGGGTTATATATGTATAGGCACTACATATAGTATCATAAAATTAAAATACCTACCAGTGAAATAAGGAAAAACAAAGAATATTGACACTACAATTTGCTGGGCATTTTAATTTATACATACATACTTAAGTTAACCCGTGGCTTGCTGATTACAGGTTTGGTTTTTACACGTTGTATCAGAGTGGTTCTTGTGTTCTGAGTACTCTCAGATGATACATGCTTGAAACCTGAAAATATCTCCTAAATCTGAGCGACCCCACCCCCATATACATACTTAAAACTAGCAGTCCGCCCCGGCTTCGTACGTAGTACATACCTCTCTGGCACTGGAATATCGTACATATACAACCTTAACTACTCTATGAGTTCCTGAGGTTAGTGCTTTCAACCAAACAAGCAAACAAACTCTCAGCTTTGTAATATTACTATAGATAAACGAACGTATGATGCAAACCAATTTATTTAAGTGTCCGTTGTGAAATGACTGATTGGCCATAAAACTGATTTTGAAATTTTATTGCTTTCGTGAAATAAATAAAATTTTTGCGTAAAAGACTATTGCTTAGTTAGCATTAAAACAAAAATATAGTTTAAATGACATAAAAAGTCGTTACAATATATATGTTACAAAACGAAAGTAAAAATTAACCATTATTCCTATCTAAAAATTAAGATAAGCTATAGTCAAAGTCAAATATTTTTTTTCAAAATTGGATAATTGTATCTCTTTTTGAACGTCATACTTTTTACTT
The DNA here is from genome assembly GCA_963082605.1 of Rhodophaea formosa. NCBI lineage: Eukaryota > Metazoa > Arthropoda > Insecta > Lepidoptera > Pyralidae > Rhodophaea > Rhodophaea formosa. The sequence goes on along the minus strand of OY720220.1, from coordinate 5,832,374 downwards.
TCTTATTATTTTTAATATGCAAAATCGAAAAACTACTAGCGTTTCGTAATGACCACTATACCGTAGATATTTCTTCTTCGTTATATTACTTCGGAAGGCACGTTACCCATTGGTCCCGGCTGTCATCGTTGGTGGCAGTCGTTAAACTATGTGTTTAGGCCGCTTGAAAAAATCTGACACCAATGTAAATAGCCAACCATTTACACACACGAAAAACAAACAACAAATGAACATCTTTATGCTGAAAATGTCGATGATGTTTGTGTATTAAGGGGGCACCCTAGGAACAGTAGCGACGCCGATCATTTTATTCCTAATACTTTACAAATATAAAGAAATTCAAGAATGAAAAAACGCGTTTTCTCTTAATGACTGATTTTCATAATAGGTATTAAAACATGATTCCAAAAATACTTAAAGTTATTTACTAGTGATTATATGATTTACATTCTTGAATTTCTTTCTATTTGTAAAGTATTAGGAATAAAATGATTGGCGTCGCTACTGTACCTAGTGAGCGGCCTTAAGTATGTAAGATATGCACTTTGCAACTTGGATAAGGAACTAGGTTGCAGTCTCCAGGGAGTAGCATCTGAGATGAGGCAGCTTTGCAGTGCAGACAGTCGTGAAAGTGGGGTACGATGGATAACATAGACAGTTTGAAATGTAGGGAGGACGCGACAAGAAGAATATGTGGCAGATGGCAAGTAGGCAACCATTTTATTGTTTGCCTTAAGTGTGGTCGTTGATGTCGCTAACACGCTCATCATCATTTCGTGTAGGTGACACGGTCAGTCGACCATGCAAACCCTGGTGTCAGAGTTCTTCGGAACCGCCTCTCGGCCTCTGACGTGGTTCCTTTAACGACTACCAGATGGCAGCCGGGACCACCGGCTTTACGTGCCTTCCGAAGCACGAACACGCTGCCTAGAGGCTAGAAACAGCTTGAAAAATTCTGAAATTAGCTTAACAACTGCCATCAACGCTGGCACCCGAGACCAACGGCTTAACGTACCTTGCGAAGCAATGAGGACTTTGAAATATTTTTATGCCACTTGCGGTCACCCATCCAAGTGGGGAATACGTCTAAGGTTGCTTAACATTCACAATGATAGCATACTTCTATTGTTATAAATAGGGCTTTCACTACCGCATTAGGTTTACATCTGTTATGATAGATGTAAGAGTTTTTAATAAATAAATAAAAAAAACATACGTAAGCGCTAATAATGCTTGAGCGCTGGGCCATCACCTCCAAGCTAGATCATCATCATCATCATCAGGTCTTTGTTAGTCTCCACTACAGGAGCACGACCCTCTCTGTACTACCAAAGCCACATATTAGCCAGAGCAGTCAAAGGATTAGGCCTACACTCTCCACACTGGCCAGACGGGTTGGAGAGGTCTCTTTGATGTTTATAAGCTTTGTTTAGCTTGAGTTTCCTTAGTCGCCTTCTATGACATCCACGGGAAGACTTAGAGTGGTCTTATTCTACTTTGCCGGGAACCACAAGCCAACTATCAAAGTATTTATTTTTTTCCGGATAAAGCATGACCAATCTCTTTGTACGGATACCATATATATGAGGCGCCTAAGGACTAAATCTGAACATCCCATTAACAAATTTAGTTGATAATGTTCAATAACGATAACAATTATCTATGCCGTAGTTAACGTTATATTGTTCTTTGTCGTAGTGAGATTTAATTATTACATCACAGAATAAAGCGCGTGAGATTGTATGTTATTGTTCTTGGTACCTAATTGGATTCATATTTCTTAAATCTAAAATCAATAAATGTGATCCCGCACTATTTTAACGTATGTTATTGGATTGCCGTGCGAGCTATTTTGCCTAAAAAAATTTTAAACTTAAATAAAATTAACGGAATCGAAAACAAACCGAGCTTGATTTCGTGGTTTCTTCTAACGTATTTTAAAATGCCACTTAATCTAATGTTAAAGAAAATACGAATTTCAATAGGTGTCTACTGAAAAATATTGAATTTTAATAAAGAAAACACATATTCCAACTTCGACAACCTGGTGTACTATTTTTGAACGTGAGACACTCGTCTTTGAATGATTTTTGTAAGGAAAAATCATTCGAAGATCAGAAACCGTACCCATGATCCTGGACGTACGAAAACTGAGAATTTACTAAATTCAAGTCGGATATTTAATTTTATAGCTAATCTTCGCGACCGTGTATCAATCTATGAGCTAAACTAGATCAAGGACATAATTTAGTAGTTATTGTTCAATAACGATAACTATTAATCTACGCCGTTATCGGATTAAACTATATCGTCACAGAATACTGTTATTACGCATCGCGCGAGATATGTTATTGTCCTACGTAATTGGATTCACAATCTAAAATTAGTAAATGAGATACTGCACTATCTTTTTATGATTACTGAGATATGCATGAGGATATTATTAAACTCGGACCGAGGGTTTGTCTCGCAAGCTGTTTCAACTAAGTACAAGTTCTTTTTAAACTTATATACAATGCACGGAATCGAAAATGAACTGAGTTTTATATTCCGTGGTTCTTCCGACATATTTTAAAAAGCAGCTTAACACAAAGTTACAGAAAATACAAATTTCAATAGGTACCTAAAATTGGACAAGCCAAATTGAAATAAAGAAGACATATTCCAACTAGACGTTCAAAGATAAAGTTTTTATTAATTAAAAAGCTAATATTTGCCAGCTCCGATCAATATAATCTTAACTAGACTAAGGGTACCTAACTAATATAATTTAGTAGTTATTGTTAATCTATACATTTATCGGATTGAACTATATCGTCACAGAATACTGTTATTACGCAGCGCGCGAGATATGTTATTGTTCTAGGTAATTGCATTCACAATCTAAAATCAATAAAATGGGATCCCGCACTATCTTTGTATCATTACTGCATTTGCATGATGAATTGCCTCGCAAGCTGTTTCTACTACAAGTTCTTTGTTAAACTTTTATATACACAATGAACGGAATTTAAAATTAACGAGTTTTATATTCCATGGTTCCGACGTATTATAAATGCAATGTTATAAAATGTTAAGAAAAATAAGAATTTCAGTAGGTGTCTAAAATTGAACAAGATCAAATTTAAATACAGTTAAGACATATTCCAAGTGGACGTACAAAAACAAAGAATTTACTAATTTTAAGTCTAAAGATGATCTTTGCCAGCCTCGATCAGCCTATAAGCTTAACTAGATTAAAGGTAATTAACATAATTTTGTAGTTATTGTTCAATATCGATAACTATTAATCTATGCCTTTATCGGATTAAACTATGTCGTTACAGAATACTATTATTACGCAGCGCGCGAGATATGTTATTGTTCTAAGTAATTGGATTCACAATATAAAATCAATAAATGGAATCACGCACTATCTCTGCATTATTACTGGGATATGCATGATGGATTGCCTCGCAAGCTGTTTCAAAAGAAATACTTTTTCAGTTTTATATGCAACGAACAAAATTGAATAATGAATGAGGTTCTTCCGGGTTTCTTCCAACGAATTCTTTCTAACGAGTATATTTACTTTTGAATGTTACATGCAAAGACTTCAGGGTGTCTTCTGACGTGTTTTTGCAGAGGTGTTATGCAATCATGCATAAAAAATAGTATTTAAACGAGTGGAAAATTCCAAATATAAAAAAATAGTCCAGGGTGGAACCCTCGATCACCTACACACACCACCTATAAGCTTAACTAGATTAAGGCTAACTAACATAATTTAGTAGTTATTGTTCAATATCGATAACTATTAATCTTTGCCTTTATCGGATTAAACTATATCGTCATAGAATAATGTTATTACGCAGCGCGCGAGATTATATGTTATTGTTCTAGGTAATTGGATTCACAATCTAAAATCAATATATGGAATCCCACACTATCTCTGTATCATTACTGGGATGTGCATGATGGATTGCCGCGCAAGCTGTTTCAAAAGAGTTAAATAATGAACTCCTAGTTTCGTCTGTTTCCTTCCAACGAATTCGTTCCAGTGAGTATGCTTACTCTTAAATTTCTTGCAAAAATTTTTTACAGTCTTCTGACTTTTTTCTGCAGAGGCGTTCCTGAATAATGCATTATAGATAGTATTTAAAGGGTAGATTATTTAAAAAAAATAAAAAACGCCATTCCTTTTTTTGACAGTTTACGTCCGCCATGGACGAAAACTGTCAAAACTGTGTGTGCATATAACACCCCGGGGAAGAATACGAATTAAATGACACCTTCTATCTAAACCAGTCAAGCCGTTAGGCTACAGGATGCAACAGTGGAACGGACATACATACATACATACGCGTGAAAAACTTTACCCTACTTCTGGGTAGGTCAGCCGGGTAAAAATGTAGAAGAGATTCTCTATAAGCAGGGCCTATATATTGTATTTGTGGTTCAATTATAATTAAGCTGTTATAATTGAACTAGGGTTTAATCCATTCAAATAAAAACGAACCATGCAACATTTTTTCATTTGTGCTGGCGACGATCCAGGCAGTTTCGTCAGTCACCTGACAACCCCGCTTCCCGCGGGAACTACTAATTATTGATTTCCAACAGTTCCCGCCGCTGCTAAATGACAAAGACTTGATATCCTAGAATTGTTTTAGAGGCTTTCGTGCTTATTTTTTAAACCCCGACAAAACAAGGGATTTAAGTATTCGTTATTGAGTAATTAACATTCATATAGTTGAAAATTATATACATCAAACGCACGAACAGTTAATTATATTTATTTATTTATTAATATGATAATTCAGAAGTACATATTTTCTTTGAGTATAAGCTAACCATTTATCAGCTATGAGCCTGACACCTGAGGTGTCGAATACCTGACACGCTGCTCGCTCTTTGACAATTGATATCATGCTTGTTAAACCATATAACATAAACTACATCCATTAATACACAATTATTATGGGCCTAACGCTATTGGTTAACATATACGCTAGAGTTGGCTAGAGTCTTTATGCCAAACACTGATCATCATAATACGCTCTAATATAAAAAGACTTTAAGCTTCCGGTACACTGGTAAAGTAAACATGAGATAAACAGTAGAAGCTGGTAGTGAAACTACGTTAGTAACTACATACACACACACTATCACGTCTTTCTCCCTTGCGGGGCAGACAGAGCCCAGGTCTTTAGCATCTTGGTGGGCTTGTAAGTGATAACGGAATCAAAACAGTAACGGGTTGCTAGCTGCATCGCCTATTGACATGATTCCTGACGCCCATTCCTTCGATCGGCTTTTACGATCTGCGCGAGAAGAGAAGCATCAGTTGGTATATTCTACGTTTTTTCTTTTCTCCCAGTCTAGCATGGAAGTGTTACCAGCTAGTCCAATGTAAACAGCATTAGTGGAGTAGAGTACTTACTTCAAATTGGTAGAGTGACTAGCACTTGCCCACGTTATTGTGGGCAGGGTACTCTTCCACTTGCCTTTACTCACCACTGGATACAACATACAGCGCACTATAACAATATTTCATTATTTTACTCTTCTAAACTCTAAGCAGAAAATGAGGGACATCCATGGCATTCTAAATCTACTAACAAAATACAAACACAGAAGTAGGGACGCAATATTTTTAAAATCTAAAAATACAAACTTAAGTATACTTACCTTTCACTTAAATTGCTAGTTTACCTATGCGTTTTTGGAAAGCTTTACGCCCGACGTGTGGAATATCGAACTCACTGCATTCCACAGGCAAATTCTACAGATCGTCCTACTTGCCGAAGAAACTTCACGCTTGAGGTGTTAAATACCTGACAAGCTTCGTGCCTCTGTGACAAATAATTTAAAATATATCTCGAGGCAATGTTGTTAAATAACTGATAATCTATAAGATAAAAATACTGACTTCAAACTACTGAACCGCTTGATACTTTAACTGAACCAATTGCAAAGTACGAGTATACTCGTCCAAATGAAGAAAGAATATTACGAATCGCTTTATAAATACCGCAATACTATGTCGTAACATACGACATTAATAATAAAAAAAATTGAGAACCTCCTTTTTTTTTAAGTCGGTCGTAAGAGATGGTGGTGCTCTGAGTCCGATAAGCAAATTACACAGAACATATCCCAATCCCAACTTCCCAACTAATATTAGAAATGCGAAAGTGAGTTTGTTTCACGCTTTCACGCTACTGAACCGATCATCATGAAATTTTGCACACACGTTTTCTGGAGTACGAAGAAGGACTTTGCTAATTTTCATCCCGGAGAAATGTACTGTTTGTTTTTCGTATGTGTAAGTGGCCAACACTGGTGTCAGATTTTTCAAGCTGCCTTAAGGCATCTGACATAGCTTAACGATTGCCATCAACGATGACAGCCGGGACCAACGGCTTAACGTGCCTTCCGAAGCACGGAGGAGCTCGAGATATTTTTATGCCACTTGCGGTCACCCATCCAAGTAGGGACTGCACCAGGGGTTGCTTAACATACGTAAGCGCTCATAGAGCTCACACCCAATGGACCATCGGAAATGTACTGTTCCCGAGTGATGGACCAAACGCGAGCGGAGCCGCCAGTGAAAGTTATATATAATTTTGCAGATAAGAACAGCGTATGAAGACGCACTCATACAATTTGACAGTTTGAGCGCTCAGTGAATGTGAGCTGTTACATGAAAAATAAAGGGGGATTGGTTAATCGGTTACTTGCACAATACATCTAGAAATTCAGAAGAATTGCTGTGTCAATGAATTATAATGCATTGAACCCCACACCTTTCGCTTAAAGTCAGCATAATAACTACAACGTTACGAAGGCCGTTGTACCCGTTGTATTTTGCAAGAGCCCTCGGCGCGTATAAAGTCGCAGTCGTAAAATTTATCATTGAGAGCTACGTGAACTACTTACTTGAAAAATAAAAGGTAAAGTTTATAGTGCTGGTAAAAACAAAGGGGAAGCAGTTTATTTGCCACAGCTTCTATAACTTCGAAGTTTTTTTAATTTCACACAACAGATTGTTTACCACTTTGCTGACTTAAGCCCTCACCGCGTATAAAATCGCAGTCGTAAAATGTATCAGTTTTAGCGACGTGAACTTAATTAGTAAAATTTATCAGATTTAGCTACTAACTTAAAAAATAAAAGGTAAGTATATTTTATAGCGCAGGTAAAAACAAAGGAGAAACAGTTTATCTGCCACAACTTTTATTACTTTGAAGTGCCTTGCGTTATTTCGATAACATATACAAGTATTTTAATTAATTATAAAAAAGAAGCATAACCTTCGTTACGTTACCCCTAACAGTCGCCCTGACGAATACTGATGATGTTCTTCGTAACAGACCGAAACTAGTCAGCGAATCAAACAAAACAAAACGTGAGTAAAAACGAGTTTTCGTAATTAAATTCACGTAAGTTTTAATGTATAATGTAATTTCACACAACACATTGTTTACCACTTTGCTGACAAAAGCCCTCGTCGCGTATGAAGATGCAGCCGTAAAATTTGTCGATTTGAGCTGTCTACGTGAACTACGTGAGTAATAAAAGTTTTATTTGTAGGTGTGGTGAAAAACAAAGGGAAACACTGGGGGGATTTAAGCTGAATTTAAGTTGTCACAGTTTTTCTTTAAAGCGGCCTGTATTATTTTAATAAGATGCGAAATTCTCTACTTTGTCAGTATCTCTTTCACAATTTGGCCTAATTCGTTTGATACATGATTTTTTCGAAGTCCAGTACTATGAAAGAAAACGGAGATATAATGTAAAATTTTGTACTGCGAGGCCCTAGATAAACCTCTAGACTATTTTATGACCTATTGATTACAATTTACAGTGAGAACGTGAAGCTTCTCTTAGTGTTTTTATCAAAAACCGGTCACTTACACGCAGAACAAAATTTTAAGGGATCTCTCTGTTTTCTTTCATATAATTTATTAAAACAGCACTGGACCCCGAAAAATTCATCAATAGCCTTAAGTTAAAAGCATTGCTCTATAAATAATAGCTTTTTAGAAATTTGAAGCCAAGTATTAAGATATGTATACCGTAAAGTAGCATTAAAAGTAACATAAAACAACGATGTGAGTGTTATTGCTCATAGTAAAGATAGCGTAGCTTAAAATTAAATTTAATATTATACATACCGCTATCGGGCATCTTTCCCCTTTTCTATCTCTGAATTGGGTACTATTGGCAGCTAACAGAAATAATTAATGACATCCAAATAATAAATGTGCATAAAAAACTAAAACAATCGACGTCGAATTAGCAAAAACTTGATTGAATCAATAACCTAGACTATATTTAATCAAAAGCGGTTTAAAGTATTGGGAAACCCGATTGCAAACAAAATCCTGAATATGCAAAAGCCAAATGTTCAAATATTGCAGTAACTAGCGCTTAAAATCGTAAATTTTATTCGTTGTCGCTTCAATTTCGTAGTATAAAAATATACGATTCGGAATTAAACGATTCGAGTAAGAAGTATAAATGTAAAATTGTATATAGATTGATCACGATAATGCGATCTGCTTTGAACATCGGAATAGAAAAAAGTGCTGACCATGATAAAACCCAGCAGACATTGCTCGTCAATTCGCAAGCAATAGGTCTCCTATAACAAAAATACTTCATTCTAGTAACTTGTAAGGATGCTGAATTTTTTAATCATGCTGCATGTTGCTGTTCACGTCACTTCTCAATGTCCATCATCCATACCCCATGGTGGACCCACACCTTTATTTAGAAACAACAAGTTCAAATTCCTAAGTTCATTTGCGAATTCAATTTTCAAATCTCTTATCTCCCACTGAGATTCTATGACTTAGTTGTAATTTTATTTTAAAACACTATTTTATACCTGTAAGAACAATTTTGTAAATCTGAAACCAGATAAATAATATTCAATTAGCTTTTTGCTGTTTCTATATGTTCTTATTTCCTGCTTGCGCCTCCTGTATCTCTGCTGAGCAACCCCCATCTACCTACTGCATCTACTTTATGTAAGGCCCGCTCTATCATGGCTGGGTAAGCTGGGACCCTACAATCTCAAAATTAAAAATAGGCAAATTTCCTAGCCATGATCATTAGGCAGACAGACAGACAAACGCAGTCGTATTTATGTAATAAAGAAATCTCTTATCATTTTACCTACCTATAGGTCAGACGTACACTTTAAGTAGCCCATATCTATATCAGTAAATGGAGTCCCCAAAAGGCACTCAAACTTTTGCCCCACTAAACAATAAAGACGTCAAAACTAAAAAGATCAGAATCTCCGGAACACAATTGTTGGAAATTCTTTCGATCGCTTTGTAAGTACTTTTCGTAAGTTACTTATAATGGGTCACCATTAGCGAAGTCCTGTGAAGAGTTGATGACACTGCGTGATGTTCAGTTTTTTTGTCCCAAATGTAAAAATGTTTTGAAAGAAATAGAACTTATTTAATGACATGATTCATGCACTTTAACATTTTTTGTTGAAATTAAACTACAGACAGTTCTGTGTTATTTTAGTTAAGTGAAAAAGATAGAGTAAGATTTGAAACTATCATTACTATAAAGATAAGATAAATACTACGAACTAATTTACTTTTCTAGCTTATTTGAAACAAAGGAACTAATTGGTATAATTGAGGATTTATAAATTGCAACTTACTGTTGATTAGTAAAATAAAATTATTTTTATTGTCTATTTCCATAAAAAAGAGAAACAATGCTCTAATATGCAAGACTTTCATTTATTACACGGAAATACTGTTGTAGTGGCACCTAATCAAATTTTTAAAGACTTTGAAAAAAAATCCATTGAAGTTTGAGCTTGAGATAAAATTGAGAAGGAGCCCAATTAAACTATGTCATTATCTTTTTTGTTCTATGTATACTGTATCTAAAACTTACAGACTATTTTTACACACATATAAGCCAACTTCTTAGTTTGGTTTACTCAAAGATCCATACAGAGTGAAAAGCTCAAGCTTATGAATAAACTCAAATCTGCAATCCGTCGAAACTGTATCTACATCAACGCAATCACAAGATACGGCTGCTATTTTTCATGAGTTTCAAACTCTTTATGATAATTTCCGTTGACATGATTTATTCAATTTTGGGGTCCTTTTGAGGGTAAAATCAGAAAACAGTGATGTAACTTCACAAAAAGCATGTTTTTTTGTACAGAAAATAATAATCCTCGGTGCGTGAATTCGACTCAAACTTTGTCCTAAGTGCGTGAGTTCGACTCATACTTTATCTGTATGTTCGATTTTTTAATCATAGTTTTCTTCTTGCAGCGGACGAGAACGGCTCCATATCGGAGACGATCCCCGACCGGCCGGTGGAGATCAAGAACTTCCCAAAGCTGTGCGAGCAGCGGCGGAAGTTCCCGGTGCTCTACAAACTCGAATTTCAGGTAAACTATCATATCACTGTTTATTAAAGTAAACCAAAGTTATAATTCTACAATATCGTGCCCATTTGGCATGTTAGTAAGCATGCTGACTGTATTCCCACGCTGGGTTGCGACGCTTATCCTTTGCCCAAAAAAGCAGCCAGCCCTCTTATCACGAGCGACGGAGATCAGGCGAGGAGTAATCTCTTTAAAGAGAGCTTAGGTTTTTTTTGCTAGCCATATTGTCCCACTGCTGGGCAAAGACCTTCCTTCCTTCCCTCCACTCATCTCTGTCTTTGGTCTTTTCCATTTGGACGCATTACGCATTAGAACCACATATTCCAAAAGTCTCCGCACCAAACCGCATAAATATGTAATCTGCTTTTAAAAGGCATTATGTATATCGAGTAAATACGTTTTTTTGAAAACTGAGGAAAATGTTTAGTCAGCGGCCTATAACCAATATCAATAAGTATATTACAATCAAAAAGGTTTTTATGTAAAACTATAAATGTATAACGTAACCTAACAAACACACTTAGTCGTATATAACATTTACTGCGAGACAATTGGGGTTTTAAGGTAGGCACGTAGTTCTATTTTTGTCTAATTTGAATAAGTGATAAACCCCGGCCCGGGACCCGCAGGAAGGTTGAGTTTACTTTAAAGGACGGTCTGAAGGCCCTAACATTAAGTAAACGCCAACATTTTCTCACTCGTAGTATAAATAAGTATGTAAATTACTTTTTTCTAAACATGGGAAACGGTACTGTTGGTAATATAAACGCTCTATTCAGAAATAATTTCCATGTGACGTTGACAGAATATCGATTTAATTAGTTCCAGATTAGTTCATAATTCATCTAATTTTGTCAGACATGGGAAACAAATAGGTTATAGTAGTTATTTTTTAAATCAGGATAAGATCTTCATCAGAAAACCAGCCAGCATTTTGGAAGGAACATTGTTGAGAATAAACTTACGCTATCTCTTGAAATAATTAAAGTAAGCACATTGTGTCGGGTCACAGCACTTATTGTAATTGCATTCTCGGGATACAAATAGTGCGAGCTTGGCTGTACTCACTAGATGCATTTGCGCTAATATTTCAAAAGAAAGAGACCGCCGTACACACGAGAAGTAAACTCAGCGCATAGCAATAAAATATTACTAAATATCATGCACACTAATCTCTTAAAACAATTTGAGAATACATATTACTTCAAATCACAATAATCACATTCGCTTGGGCCACAAACAAAGTGGGCTTGGCTTTCACACCCGATCCATATGCGCCAATATTACAAAAGAAAGAGATCACAGTATGGACAGAAAGTAAACTCAGCGTATTAAATATTGACCAATGATCCATAGGTGAGAACTTCATTTCACCATAATTTATTTGGTGATAATTTGTTGCCTTTAAATTTATGAACTAGTGGTCTGTCTGTCTCTCCTAAATCAAGGTTTATCAAAGATGGTCTCTGTTATCACATGTGTGCTACAAAATCTAGTTTTCTTGTCAAACGAACTAGAGACTGTCTTGTCGCTACTCGTCAACTCATACTAAATAATATTAATTGTATTTCTTCTCTATAATGTAGATATAAGATTCGTGTATGGCCGTTACCACAAGCCTACATCTCATTACATCAACTCCAGTGCGCCCTACTCTTAACTCTTAGTTGATCGAAAAAACTATTAGTAATTAATCGTCGCACCATTTGGATACTAGTTGTAAATAGATCAAAATCATCAATTAAGCTATTGAATAGGTTAGCCGCTCGCCATACAAAAGGATTTTGTCGGTAGTTAGTCGAAACTGTAGTCAAGAAAAATATAGGTATGTGAAGGAAAAATATAGCTCTATAGAAAAATATATGTCTGCTACTCAGACATATCTGATATTTCCCGAACGGACTGTACCTACAAACCCACAACTCGTTACATACACCCCCTGCGTCGCCCTCATTCAATTAACCAGTTAACGTGAGCGCGCGTTAAAAAAGGATAGTTCCCATTGGTAACAGATGATTGAATCGTGGACCTGTATTGTCGACGACAAAAGTCGACAACTGATGAAAGCTAAAGTCTTTAGCACATATAGAGGTACTTATACCATTTAGTATACTGATGCCAACATATTTTAGAAAAGAAATATTTTGAAATATTCAGCGATACTTACTGCCTTAAACAATCGAAATCTAGTTGATAACTGCTTGAATTACGTCAGCCGTATTTACTATTTTAATCAAAGTGTATTATGGTAGAAGTGATAGTTATCTAGTGATGTAAGAGCGCCACCCGGATCGTATGATATTAGACCCGACCATGCCATGTGCTGTGCTGCACGGGCTGTACGGTAAGCCTTACTCTACAGACCGACCGTGTAGAGGCACATATATTTTCATCTAAAAGTACCTACTTGCTTCCGGTGGAAGATGTTGGTCAAGACTTGGCCAAGTGAAACCCACTTCATAAAAAAAAATATCGTGAGTTTAGTGTGACATTGACAAAAACTTTAAATATAACAGTCTAGCTGTTACCCGCGGCTTCGCCCGCGTGTTATATAGCCTATGTCCTTTTCAGTACCCTAACCTATGTGTATGCAAATTCAAGAAACTGAAAAAATATGTATGATTTTACCATACCAATTGGTGGCTAAACACATTTGTATGAAATTGTCACGGTTTTTTTTTGATAGGCTGAGTCACCCCTTTAAGAGAAATATGTCGGTGGTCAATTTACACGCTGTATATTGCATTCTTGATATTCGACAAATTCAATAGACAATATTTTTTAATTGTTTATCCTTTTATGTGATATTTTTATTTCTTAATCATCATTGCTGGAAATAGGCCTCCCCTAAGGATTTCCAATACGACCGGTTGGAAGCGGCCTGCATCCAGCCAGTGCCTTCTTGCTACCTTTATCAGGTCTTCGCGGTATGTGCCCCTTTGGGCTATGTTGTAATTTCTTAATCATTATTCTAGTTATTATAAGTAATACAAATTATATATTAATTAAATATCTATTTATACATTCAATTTAGCATACTCTTTTTATATGAAACAGGGTTTTTTGATTACTTTTGTCACCGACTGTTTTCCCGATTTACTTTTTTTGTCAATTTCAATCAGCGTTGGATTTCACTTTGATATTTGATATAGACAGCGATTTTTTGGCGGAAAGTAATCCCACACTCTGTTTGGATTTCAACAAATATATTTTTTACTGGGACGCTCCGAGTTAGCCGCCATATTGACAGCAGATTGATTTTATTTCAAAACTATTCTTTTTACTTTTTCATTTTAATGCTAACATGCTTTTATTCGTAGTACATATATTTCCATGATCTTATTTAACTTGCTATTTTGTTAGTTTGTTTTCATGTGAGCGTCGAATCTTGAAACTCCATTTTGAAGCACATATGCTGTGAAATTTTGTGTAGGTCGTGTATTCTTCGCGACAGTTTGACATGGCAATCAGGATTTGAGGTGAGGTGCGGGAACATAATAAAAAAAACCATCTACGAGGTCAAATTACGCTGTGAGGTGTCCGGCCTGGATATTCTCTGCTTATTTCCGTGGGTATGGCTTCGGGCTAACATTGATTAGCCTTCGGGCTAACTAAATATTTCGATACATTAAGCACATTAGGGCATTCAAAGAAAAAGTGTCATAGTTAGTTGTTGCTGTTGTTTTATGATATTAACTTTAGTATATGCTAAGTGTTAATTATAAAGTATTTTCGATATTGTCTTCGAAATTATGAGGTGGGTAGTTGGAATCTTTATATTACTATTGTTAAAAATAAAATCACCTATCTAATAGGTATTTTGACTATTATAAACCACCGTATTGTTTTTAAACCAAACCAAAGTTTGAATCTGAAGATATAACTGGGAACAGTGAGATAGTCACGCGAGACAATAAATGCCTCCAAAGGCCTGTTACAGTAATTTCCTAAACTCCACCGAACATTTTACAAACTCCAAGTAACTTACTGATCATTAGTTACCGTTAGAATTTATTAGCATACAGAGCGCTGCATTTGAATTCCTTTCTCGCCAAAGCAAACGTGCCTTGAAACTGGCGCAGTCGGGCGTGCTGTAATGTATTCCTCTGTTTTTTAACAGGCAGCAAATGATTTTTACTTTTAAATATTATTTAAATGAACCAAAAAATAAATATTAATTTATATCTTACAGAAGAAACGAGAGAATTAACTGTATACTGCTAATTTACTATCTAAAACAAAACATTCCTTGAATCTGGCGCAGTCGGGTGTGAAGTAATGTATTCCTCTTTTTTTTAACAGGCAGCAAATGTGTTCTACTTTAAAATATTACTGATACATGCATATATATTATCACGTCTTTATCCCTTGCGGGGTAGACAGCTAAGGTCGTAAAACCCAAAAGCTACGTTTAGCGTGTTTGTGGGCATTAAGGTAAAAAACCGGAATCAAAATTGTGATGGGTCGCTAGCCGCATCGGTTATAACGTGGTTCCGTAGATTTTCGCCCAATCCCTTGACCGGCTTTTACGGTCTGCACTAGAAGAATAGCAGCTGGTATATTGTATGTTTTTCCATTTCTTCCAAACCAGCATGGAAGAGATACTTAAATGAACCCGAAAATATTAAATTATTCCTAATCGATATCAAAGGAACAAACAAAAGAACAACTTAGGTTTATTTAAGTTTGACGAACTCCGTGGCGCAGCGGTCATCACACCTGCCTGCGACACGGATGGTCCCGGGTTCGATCCCCGGTCAGGTCAAGATGGAAAACGATCTTTTTCAGATTGACCTGGGTCTTGAATGTTTATCTATATATGTATTCGTTATAAAATATAGTATCGTTGAGTTAGTATCCCATAACACAAGTCTTTCATTAGAACTTACTTTGGGGCTAGCTCAATCTGTGTGATTTGTCCGTATATATTTATTTATTTATATTTATACTGCTAATTTATTATCTAAAATAAACATTGCTTGAATCTGGCGCAGTCGGGAGTGCAGTCTCACTGGTTTGCAGCAAATGAGTTTTCAAGCAAGATCTCAATATACTAAAATACTAGTAAGATAAGACGATATATGACATAGAAGTAACAAGGCTTGGCTAAGATTAACGCCAACATTGTACCCGTGTTTTTTTAACTCATTATAAGGCCTACCTTAGAACTTCCTTCTATTAAAAATCTTTATAACTATGCTTCGCCTACACATATGACTTCGAGCTTAATTAAGTACTGCCAATGTGGGAACCTGAAACAAATAAATTTCCATTAAAAATATTCAGCTCCAGGTCAATTTGTTAAGAATAGTAGATTGTTGCACTGAGCAGAAAGTAAGTTATTGCTGCACGTAGGTAGGCTGCACGAGTGTTTATTTGAAAACTGAAGACAAATTACAAAAGTTAAAAATTTGTTGTTTACATTCCCGCCTTTTTAGGGTTCCGTAGTAAACTAGGAACCCTTATAGTTTCGCCATGTCTGTCTGTCTGTCTGTCTGTCCGTCCGCGGTTTTACTCAGAGACTATAAGTACTAGAAAGCTGTTTATTGGTATAGGTATGTATATTAATCATGCCCAAAAAGTGGTAGAAAAAAATCTTGAAAAAAATTTTTTTAGGGTAGCTCCCATACAGGTAAAGTGGGGGAGTAATTTTTTTTTCTCCACTTACCCATCGTGTGGGGTATCGTTATAAAGGTCTTTGAAAAATATTGTGAGGTTGAGAACACCATTTTTCGATTTAGGGATCTGTTTCCGAAATAAGACAAAACAATACAATACCCTTTATTGCACAACATAAGGAAACATTAACATAAATTTCGTTTTATTATTTACAAATTGTGCAAAAGGCGGCCTTATCGCAATGCAATTTCTTACAGGCAACCTTTGCAAAAAAAAGAAACAATGCAAGAAGAAAATTAAAGTGCGCGGTAGAAAATATAAACTAATAAATGTAATCGTCTAACCTACAATAAACAAACTTAAATATTATAACAAAAATATACTTACATAAATAACCATAAAATGCCTTCTATACATAAATTACATAAAAACAACGGAGAGCCATGATGATAGCCAGATGCCAAAGTTGGAAAACAATCATAATATATTATTAAAATACGTAACAACGGGTTACTCACGTAAATAGTCAGCTACTGGCCGACATGTTTCAACTTCATCCGGAGGTCTTCCTCAGGGCGAATGTGGATTGGGACGACACCGTGCGCGCGTCTCAATTCACATTCGCCCTGAGGAAGACCTCCGAATGAAGTTGAAACATGTCGGCCAGTATAGCTGACTATTTACGTGAGTAACCCGTTGTTACGTATTTTAATAATGTCTTTATCTCACGTTAGTTTAAATCAAAAAAATCATAATACATATATTTATTTGGCAATATTTGGAAATATTTGGTTTTTAAGTGAAAATTTTTGTTTGAGGTAAGTGTCCCCCCCTCTATCTGCTAAACGGTTATATATGGAGACGTGAAAAAAATTACAGCAGTAGTATATATACTGAAGTTGAAAGGAAAACTATCAGAGCTGAGTACTAAGTGCAAACTAAAAAGATTGAGGCAACCAACTTATAAAATGTACTGGAAAATGTAAAATTTCATACAATTTTCATTGTTAGATGTCTTTGGTCGTTAAACTGTGAGGTGCGAGTGTAAACAGTGAGAACTCAAAGTTGTCATTCGCAACTACGGAACCCTACACTGCGCGTGGCCCGACACGCACTTGGCCGGTTTTTTTTTCTTTATGGCCTGTATTTTTTTAGGCAAGGCAATACACACGTCCCTTAAACTCCATACGGCCGTTAGGTTGGCCAACCTTCTTTATGACATGTGACAACTAGTGTAACGCGATTTAAAAAAAAACTAAACAGTGCAGTAAATGATTTCCATACATTTTTGCTGCACTAGAGCAGCAAAAATGTATGGAAACTTTACTGCACTGTTTAGTTTTTTTTTTTACTTCTAGTGCAGCTCCGCTTTGTGCTGGATATGTAGTGCAGTTATGATATAATTGCAGCGTAGTTGGAAGAAAATGTCCATTTTTGATGTGTTTCCAGCAATGATCCCTCAGGACGAGTGGTTCATATCGACTGGCTAAATCAGCCCTTTAAGGGTTCAAAACGATTCACCTAGTATAAGTACATTAATTTATCCACAACAAGTTTCGTCCAAAAATGTTAGTCAAAAAGTCCACCTCGCATCGCACCCGGCCCAAAAGTTCCCATAATGCTGGCAGCATTGCCTCGTTGAATCGCTATAGCAAGCCTTTGGACCAAATACGATACGGAACGGTATAAGTTAGTATCTATTTTTAAAAAAATAAGTAAGTATAATAAACTTAACATCATCATCATCATTTCGTGTAGGTGACACGGTCAGTTAACCATGCATACCCTGGTGTCAGAGTTCTTCGGAACCGCCTCTCGGCCTCTGACGTGGTTCCTTTAGCGACTACCAGATGGCAGCCGAGACCAATGGCTTCCTTCCGAAGCACGGAATCATCTTTCTTATCATAGAATCAGGTAATTCATGCCGGCAATGTCCTAACCAAACTGGAAACAACTTAACAAAGTATGCTTCCCGTGGGAATCGAACCCACGACCCCCGGGTCATAGGCAAACGCTTTAACCACTGGACCACGGAAGCTGTTAGATAAACTCAACTAAATGTAGTAATTTAATAAAACACTACTCAAAATGGTTGCGGTAGTCGGAAGTTCATTATATGCGTAAATATTTTATCACTTTTGTTCAGCGAGCAGCAGCAGTTCTATGAGGTTCCAAGACAGCGAGTACCTAGCGTTAATTAAATTAGTGCACTCGTTCGTTAAGTTTCACATTTGTTTTGAGCTCTGCGAGTTGCAACGAAGTGCTTTGTATGAGGCATGTGTTAATAACACTAGCCATGCGTTAATGAAATTGTATAGGAAAATATTGCTTGAAGATGGCGCAGTCGGAAGAATAGTACCATATTCCTCTTTAGTTAAGCACACCAGGTTCCAAGACAGCGGTACTTAGTACCTAGTAGTAATTGAATTAGTTCACTCGTTCGTTAATGTTCACATTTGTTTCGAACTCTGCGACATGCAACAAAGCGCTTTGTATGAGCCATGTGTGTGAGCTCTATTCTCATTTTACTAACACTAGCTATGCGTTAATGTAGTTATTAAAGAAAATATTGCTTAACACTGGCGCAGTCGGAAGAATAGTTCCATATTCCTCTTTTGTTAAACACACGAGGATCCGAGACGGCGAAGACACAGCGGGGTACCTAGCGGCAATTAGTGCACTCGTTCATTAATTTTCATATTTGTTTAGAGTTCTGCGAGTTGAAACGAAGCGCTTTGTATAAGCCATGTGTTTGAAATCTATTCTCATTACTAATACTAGCCATGCGTTAATGAAGTTATAAAGGAAAATATTGCTTGAAGCTGGCGCAATCGGAAGAATAGTACCATATTCCACTTTTATTGGCGCACATGGTTCCGAGACGGTGAAGACGATTATTAATGTTTATATTTGTTTTGGTTTCTGCGAGTTGAAACCAAGCGGTTTTTAGTAGTCATGTGTGTGAGATCTCATTATACTAGCACTAGCCATTTGTAAGTTAATGGAGTTATTAAGGAAAATATTGCTTAAAACTGGCGCAGTCGGAAAAATAGTAACATATTCCACTTCTGTTCAGTACACGAGGTTCCAAGACAGCGAGACGGCGGGGTACCTAGCCTAACGACTATTAGTACACTCGTTCATTCATTTTCATATTTGTTTTTAACTCTGCGAGTTGAAACAAAGCGCTTTGTATGAGTCATGTGTATAAGCTCTATTCTGATTATACTAACACAAGCGATGTGCAAGTTAATAAAGTTTTTTAAGAAAATATTGTTTAAAACTGGCGCAGTCGGAAGAATACTATACCTATTCTACTTCTGTTTAGCACACGAGGTTCTAAGACTGCGGGGTTCCTAGCGGTAATTTAATTAGTACACTTGTTCATTAATATTCATATTTGTTTTGAGTTCTGCAAGTTGAAACGAAGCGGTTGGTATGAGCAATGTGAATGAGCACAGACATTTTATGATTACAGAGCACACATTTAATTTAAAAGGGTTTACTTCAAAGGAGCTTGTTAAAATTACAAACAATGTTGACTTAAAAATGAACAAAGAAGTTTGAATGCAATGTAAATATCTAAACTTGTTAAATTACAATCATAGAATACAAGCTGACTAAGTAGTTGAAAATTTTAAATAATCTGAGAATGAATACATTGAGATTGAAGCTGTAACTAAAAATGTTTTCATCAATTTTAAGCCTTTATTCTCTTCTTTCCAAGCTGGTGTATACACCAAAAGAAAAAAATGCCAGCTACTTCTCTTCTCGTACAGATCTTACCAGTCTATCAATGGAGTAAGCAAAAATCTGAGGAATTATGTCAATAGGTAATGTGCATATCAACCCAGCACTATTTTGATTTCGTTATACTCCTACACGCCTGCCTAACAAACATGCTAAAAATGGGCCTTAGATCTTATAGATCTAGACTTTTTCTACCCCACCAGGGCATAATACATAATATATCCCTGCTTTCTTAGTGTCGTGGACTTAACTCTCTGTTACAGTTAAAATTCAAGTCATTTTGTTCTACCTTTTATAAAATCCGTGGCCACAAACTATTACAAAAGCACTCACTCTCTTTAACTCGGATTAAAAAGTTCCCGAAGTCATCTAGTCGAAGAGCGCAGTGCAGTTTTTAATGTTGAAAATATCCAAGGCTCTCAGCGGGCTCTTGAAAGATATCCCGCAGTTCTTGAGAGTTACAGATAATATCGCTATTATCCAGCTTCGGAAAGAATTGTAATGAATAAACTTTTGTAATTTGATAGTGCCAGTGGGAGGAAAAGTATTAGTAGCGCAGCGGTCAACACGCCTGTCTGCGACACGGATGGTCCCGGGTTCGATCCCCGGTCAGGTCAAGATGAAAAATGATCTTTTTCAGATTGGCCTGGGTCTTGGATGTTTATCTATATAAGTATCTATTATAAAATATGGTATCGTTGAGTTAGTATCCCTTTTGACACCACGACTTTGCATTGAATAGGCACCTATAAAAAGCTTATTTATGTGCGGATGACATAGGCTATATTTTTACGGGAACAAAGTCGCGGGAAAATTGTTATTGCAAATAAATGCACCATATGGTTTTGATGATAAAGCATTAAACCGCACCCTAGTAAATCTATCACAGCAAGAACCTAAAAAGCTTATAAATAAATATTATAAGGCAATGAATTCATGTGAATGTTCAGGGCAATCCCACCTTGATAAATATGAGGGTCAAGTTTAGCTGACATGACAAGCTCATCATACGTTTTCTTCCTGTTTCAAAAATATATATACCAATATATTTGTAAGCTAATATAATTTACAATATAAGATTTTAACAATGCAATATATGTCGGTCTGAAAAGAAAAAGTATTTCAGAGGCGAAATATATGTAGGTCTGAAAAAGAAAAGTATTTCTAAGACAAAGAATACTTATTTTAAATTACACAAAATAAAACTTTCTAACAATAAATGGAGGTACGCCGCATCTGCTGTTTTCTCTGCTAGCAAATGTATAAGCATGTGTCACTCATGGATCTAAGAATAATCAGGATATGCCCCTGGAAAATGTAACAGTGACGCACATAAAAATCCCTACACTCGTGTCGCGACACTAGCGCACGCACACATCGGCACAAAAATCCCTACACTTTTCCCCGGTCGAACGAAATGTCAAATTTCCCAAATGTCAAATACATGCTGCACACATGTGACTTGATGTGACGTAAGTTATGCTTCACTTTTGATGTGTCTAATGCCGGGTCCATATTATTCCTAGGTCCATGGTGTCACTGAACAATAAAAGTGCAAAGATTAACCTTTGAATTTGGTATTTACCATATTAATACAATTCTTGTCAAAAAAAAACTATTAAGGCGTAGTGAGTTCACACACTAGCGCCACCCAGCAATTAATTTTCTAAGTCCTAAATCATATCAAATTTAAAAAATCTAATAGCTGAATGCCCTAGTAAATTACTTGTAGTATTATTGGTACACGTTTTCACTATTTTTAATTTGATGAATTGAGAGAACGAATTTTTACAGCCAAAAGTGGCCACTTTTGGCGGTAAAAATTCGTTCTCTTAAAGTAAGATTGTAATATCTATGAAAAGTAACAAAAAGAATACTACAAGTAATTTACTAGGGCAATCAGCTATTCGATTTTTTAAATTTGATTTGATTTGGGAGTAAATGAATTAATTAATTAGTGTGTGAACTCACTTCGCCTTAAATCATGAGCTTATTAAGCACTAATTGCTAATGTTGCTAATAGGTTAAAATATAACAATACACCTTTAAATTTGGGCTTTATCATAGTAATTACAATAAGTACATGTTTAAAAAATCTGTTAAAATCGTAAGCCCTCATTATGCGCTATTTGCTAGTTGAAATATAAAATTGATTATAATATGCTGTAACATATTCAAATTAATGTTGAAGGCTGACCCGGCTTATAAATATAAGGGTTAATCCTATCTGACGGGACCTACTCATTCCACGCTCTCCATCTATTTAGGAAATTCCACCTGACTTTACTGTTATCTCTGCTAACAGATGGATTAGTATATGCTGAATTACCAACATTTTAGTACAACGATAATTGCTGCTGTTTTGTAAACAATCGTCTGTTTTAGCTCTTTGTCGAAAAAAATTTTTTTTTTTTCATTAGGGAAATCTACACTATATATCCTAACGAGTACTTTAAATGCGTAAGTGAGTTTGTTTGTTTGTTCAAGCCTTATCTACTGAAACGATCCTCATGAAATTTCGCATACACATAGTTTAAAGACTGAGAAGGACACAGGCTATATTTCACGCGGGCGGAGCCGCGGGTAACAGCTATTAATATTATAAAGCTGAAGAGTCTATTTGGTTCATTAAACCCGCTAATCTCAGAAACTACAGGACTTTCAAAAAATGTTTCACCGTTGAATAGGTGCGTTATCCTTGAGTGCCATAGGCTAGGTATGTACCATGGGCGAAGCAGAGGCGAATTTTTAGTCAATGATAAAAGTTTTTTGGCGCAACCCAACTCTGTCAAAGTCTGTCATAGGAACTTGAATGTGTCCTACCTTAAGGCCTAAGGCGTAGTGAGTTTACACACTAGCGCCACCCAGTAATTAATTCTCTAAGTCCTAAATCAAATCAAATTTAAAAAATCTAATAGCTCAATGCCCTAGTAAATTACTTGTAGTATTATTGGTACAAGTTTTCACTATTTTTAATTTGATGAATTATGAGAACGAATTATTACCGCCAAAAGTGGCCACCTTTGGCGGTAAAAAATTCGTTCTCTTAAACTTAGATTGTAATATCTATGAAAAGTAAGGAAAAGAATACTACAAGTAATTTACTAGGGCAATCAGCTATTAGATTTTTTAAATTTGATTTGATTTAGAAGTAAATGAATTAATTGCTGGGTGGCGCTAGTTTGTTAACTCACGTCGCCTTAAAGGCAAGATCCATTTGTGAGCTAAGTTTCATATTATTTGCAAGTATCTAACTTTCTCAGTAAATATTTGTTGTTTGTTATATTTACAAAGGATAAAACTACAAAGAAACTATCTCCTTAATTCATCAGAAACTTCTAAATAGTTAAAGAGAATAAAAACAAACACAAAACTTAAATAAACGGTCGCCACATATTATTTGTCTACAAAACAATGTTCTCTATTCTAAGCATTAACTTTTTTCTTTCTTTTTTTAAATTATGGCTTCCACCGAGATTTCAGTGATTCTGCCAATGTCCAGTATAATGAAATACTAAGTATCGGTGTTGTACGGTATGTGGCATCAAAAATGGCGTAAGTTCTCATAAACTTTGTTTGTTTGTTTTTTACAGACGGCTGTCAAAGTGGAGACACACTCGTGTCGGCACGCTACAAAGAAGACCAATTCACACAAAAACCAAAACCAAAAAGTTATACCTTGTAAGTAATACGTTATAATTTACACCTTATAGTCTTAGATTATAATATATTCAAAGCTTATACCTACTAATACCATTACTTATGTTTTGTTCTTATTATTGGTAACCTGAAAAAACAATAATGCGTAGTTCATAAAAATCGATCAAGGCTGTGGCGCAGTGGTTTTCAGTCCAGCTTCCGTCCGGGCTACGGGTTCAAGCTGTCTAAGGATGAGGATGACTATCCAGGATTCCCGTTTTTCATTTTTATACTCTTGGTTTGGCTAAACGTGGCCAATGGCTGTTCGCATCTATTGCCGGTTCACTTTTATGTAGCAAGGATTTTAATTAATGGAATTAAAAATTCTGTATTGAGTTTTTCGTACATTTAAATTAATTGTAACATTATATCAAAAAATAAAATGGCTTACGTTTTATGATACAATAAAACAATTTAAATTTCGCTTCAAAGTTTTAACTAAACAAACATTAAAGAAGTAATAGTACTCGTACCTCTAATTAGCAAATGTTCACATCAAAGTCCTCTCACACGCTCATAATAGCGACCGCAGTCACCACTTTAATGTGTGGTGACGCCGTCTACGATGGTCCAACATACATACATACATATTATTACGTCTTGCGGGGTAGACAGACCCCAGGTCTACAAAACCTGAAGGCCACGTTTAGCATGTTGGTGGGTTTTTAGGTGGAAAACGGTATCAAAATAATGATAGGGTGCTAGCCGCATCGCCTTTGACATGAATTCTCACGCCTATTCGCTCGATCGGCTTTTACGATCTGCGCGAGAAGAGAAGCAGCTGGTGCATTCTACGTTTTTTCTTTTCTCCCAGACCAGAGGGATACAATAAAACTATATAAATGTTGCTTCAATGTTTTAACTCGACGAACATTAAACAATTAAATAATAGTACCGCTAATTAGCAAATGTACACATCAAAGTGCTCTCACACGCTCACAATAGCGACCGCAGTCACCACTTTATTGTGTGATGACCGGCGTCTACGACGGTCCTAGTCTTGTAGATTAACGGAAATTATTAACTTTATAAACAGTATCCAAATGTTTATAGCAGTTTCAAAACCAGATACAGAACTTCTTTTCATAAAAATATTTTGGGAAAAATCAATTTGCCTTCCCATACAAAAATGGATGTAAAAATTTAGATTCTGTTTAAAATAATCACTCAGTATTTTAAGCAGTATTAGCAAAACTCATATTAGTACCAACTATTTATTACTTAGACAATGATATCACAATGCTTAGCCACAATATTCCATAGAAATCCAATAAAAACACTAGTACACTTTAACCAACAACTTCACTTTTCTTTTTCTTCTTCTGTTTTATATTATGGCTTCCAGCGAAATTTCAGTGATTCTGCCATTGTCCAGTATAATGAGATACTAAGTATCGGTGTTGTACGGTAAACTTTTTCCAAGTAGGATCAAAGATGGCGTATGTTCTTTAATGCCTCGTGGGAGCTTCTGGCGTAAAATCTATACGAGTCTATTTATCAGTCCACTTTAACTATTTCACAAATTGTTCATGAGCACGAGCATTTATAACACCAAACTACACCAATTTCATATTATAAAGTCCACTAAAATCAATTAGCAAAAATGTCTAAAGCAAACTTCAATTGTACCCCTTGACTTCCCACCTCAAACTCCAACTTCACTTTTTCTTCTTCTTCTTCTGTTTTATATTATGACTTCCACCGAAATTTCAGTGATTCTGCCAATGTCCAGTATTATGAGATACTAAGTATCGGTGTTGTACGGTAAACTTTTTCCAAGTAAGATCAAAAATGGCGTATGTTCTTTAATGCCTCGTGGGAGTTTCTGGCGTAAAATCTATACGAGTCTATTTATCAGTCCACTTTAACTATTTCACAAATTGTTCATGAGCACGAGCATTTATAACACCAAACTACACCAATTTCATATTATAAAGTCCACTAAAATCAATTAGCAAAAATGTCTAAAGCAAACTTCAACTGTACCCCTTGACTTCCCACCACAAACTCCAACTTCACTTTTTCTTCTTCTTCTTCTATTTTATATTATGGCTTCCACCGAAATTTCAGTGATTCTGCCAATGTTCAGTATAATGAGATACTAAGTATCGGTGTTGTACGGTAAAGTTTTTCCAAGTAGCATCAAAGATGGCGTATGTTGTTTGACGCCTCGTGGCAGCTTGGGGCGGCAAATCTTTACGAGTCCATTTATCAATTCACTTTAACTATTTCACAAATTGTTCATGAGCACGAGCATTTATAACACCAAACTACACCAATTTCATATTATAAAGTCCACTAAAATCAATTTGCAAAATTGTCTAAGGCAAACTTCAACTGTACCCCTTGACTTCCCGCCACAAACTCATTCAAACTTCACTTTTTCTTCGGCGCTAAAACATAATGTCAAAATGACAAAAGCGTGTTGTGTTGCCAACTTACAAAAATTTTGATAAAAGAATCAGCTTTAGCTTTATCTGCTATAAATCAATGAAATGTTAACAGTAGTTAGATAATAACGATAGCCGTCACCGCTTTATTGTGTGATGACGCTTTATTGTAGACAACCGCCCGGTTGTCTACGATAGTCGTAGCCTCAAAGATTGAAGCAAAATATATTACTTACTTATAATAGTAAATTCAATATTATACCGGGTAACTTTTTAAACAGAATCCAAATATTTACAGCAGTTTTGGTATCTGATACAGTACCACTTTCCATAAAATCATTTCGGGAAAAACATAACAATTTTTCGTTGCCCATACAAATTGGCCATCAATCAGCTGATCAGACTTAAGACGGACGAATGGACAATTTTTTTTATTACATTTCATCATCAGTTCATTAATTGTTTTTATGCTGGTACGTTCAGTATTAGGTGCTGAACTTGCTGTAAAAATTGAATACTGTTTAAGGCGCTGTGAGTTCAGACGATACGCGACACCACCACCATTTAATTCCACCCAGCAATTAATTCTTTTACTCCTTAATCAAATCATATTTAAAAAATCTAATAGCTGATAGCTTGAAAGCTAGCTATACCGCCAAAAGTGGCCACTTTTGGCGATAATAATTCGTTCTCTAAATTCATCAAATTAAAAATATTGAAAACTTGTACCAATAATACTACAAGTAATTTACTAGGGCATTCAGCTATTGGATTTCTTAAATTTGATATGATTTAGGACTTAAAGAATTAATTGCTGGGTGGCGCTAGTGTGTCGTCTGAACCCATTTTGTCTTAAGAAATCACCCAGTAATTATACTAGCCTCAAAGATTGAAGCAAAGTAAAGTATGGTAGTTAACTTAATTATCAAGCATAACACTATTAGATACTATATGTGCTAACAACAATGACCGCTGTAACCCCTTTATTGTGTAGTGTAAGAAGTTAGCAAGTGTAACAGTTAAACTATAATATGCTGACAATAGCAAAGGCAATGGCAGCTTTATTGTTTGGTGACAGGCGGGCGTCTACGATGGTCGTAGCTACATAGATTGAAGCAAAATAAAGTAACACACTCTCACACCTCTCCAACCCGTCTGGCCAGCGTGGAGAGTGTAGGCCAAATCCTCTGACTAGTCAGGCTAGTATATGGCTCTAGTAGTATAGAGAGGGTCGTGCTCCTGCAGTGGAGACTAGAAAGACCTGATGATGATGATGAAAGTAACACAGTTTACTAAATGTAATTTTTCAAGGTAGTTAAAAAGTGTAACGACGTAGGTCGTAGGACGACGTTGATCGTAGCATTGTAGGCATATGTTGTGACTCATAGAGCCTCATAGATTGAGCCATAATAAAGTTTTGCAGTTAAATAAGTTTAATATTGCACAGTGAAAGAAGTGTAACATTGAAATTTCAATGTACAGACAAAAGCGACTCAAGTCTTTTTTTTGTGGTTGCAAGTGGGCCTCTACGAGGCCTCTAAGAACTCGAGTTTTTTTTTGAGCCGCGTTGATTGAACCAAAATAAAGTATATAAATTCAGCAATTCTCAAGTATAATGCGCTTACTAAGAATGCTTATCTGGATCTTTTTAATTTTGGCGTTGCAGTGATAAGACGGCAATTAATTAGGCAGTTCTTTATTGATTGACTTTAACTTTTTAAATTGAGTTTAAGATGTCATGGTACCACTGTAATGCAGATTATGGTATTTAGGCATATGGTTTGTGAAAACATGTTTTTATTGTTCTTACTATACTACGCCTTAAGGTAGAACATTTTTTTGTTACTGTTGGCGAAAACTTATCATTGTCTTCCTATTTCTACTAGTTTGAATACTATTTTATTATTTATAAGCTGTTGGTTCTCCTAAATAAATAAAATATAAAAGGACGCAGTTTCACCGCCTTGTTATGTGGTGACGACTCCGTTTCTACTAGAGTATTACATCTAGTGAGCAAGAGTCATTTGAGATACATTGCGGTTCCAATTCATTAATTAAACCAAGAAATTAACCGCAATCACTATTTTGTTGTGTTGTGAAGGGCAATTGTCTATGTTACTCGTAGCTTTTCGTAGCATATGTAGAGCTTCGTATATAAAAATCTAAATATAGTGTGGTGGTTAATTAAGAGTACGATAATCACCAAGTGTAAACTTTTAGGCACAATGCACTCACATAGCAACCGCAGTTACCCCTTTGTTGTGTGGTGACGGGACGAGCGAGTAACTACGATGGTCGTAGCCTCGTAGATATTCGTAGAGGCTCGTAGGGACTCGTAGAGGCTTGTAGAGCTCTATAGGTTGAGGCGTACCAGGTACAGGTGTCAAATAAGTGTAATAGTTATTGCACAGTTAGTAAGGAAGTGTAGCATTGAAATAACAATATACTAACAATAGCGATCAAAGTCTATTTTTTGTGGTGACAGACAAGCTTCTTCGATGATCGTAGCATACGTAGACCTTCGTACATTAAAACTCAACAAAGTATGACTATAAGAAGTGTGATATTTCACAGTTAGTCAGCAAGTGTAAACATTTAAGCACAATGCGCTCACAATAGCAACCGCAGTTACCGCTTTTTTGTGTGGTGACGGGCGAGCATCTACGATGGTCGTAGCTTCGTAGACATTCATAGTGACTCGTAGAGCCTCATAGATAAAGGCAAAATATAGTTTGACAGCTGAATAGACAACTGGTAAATAACAGCAAGGCTCTAAAATATGGATGAAATAAATAAATAGTAAGTGTTCAAAATACAATGCGTTCACGTGGCCAACACTGGTGTCAGATTTTTCAAACTGCCTAAAGGCATCTGACAAAGCTTAAGGACTACTTAACGTGCCTTCCAAAGCACGAACGAGCACGAGATATTTTTATGCCACTTGCGGTTACCCATCCAATAAAGACTGCCCCTGGGGTTGCTTCACATGTGAAAGCGCTAATAATGCTCACGCCCACTAGCCATCGGGCTCCTCAAAGTAAGAACTGGAGTTAAACATTACAGCTAAATTAGGGAGTAGTATTGTTCCGGAAACGAACAAGCAATCCACTTGTGTTTGCAAATTGTCGTAGCGTTGTAGAGCATTGTATTAGTTCGTAGTACCTCGTAGGTATTTTTACCTACTGAAATGAGGTGTTTTTATTGTGGTCTTTAAAACTAGGGTCAGTTTAGTTTATAAGGACCACCAGTGAATTTTACTTTCGCAATTCAAATATATTGACCAATTGTTAAATTTTAAATAAATACTTATTTTAAAAAAAAAACTAATAAGTTTATACATTTCTCGTCTAATTTATTTTATTCACAACTAAAGTGCTGTAGTCTAAGTTTACTATTTTGTTTGTGTATTTGTAGCACTGCTTATGTATCGTCCCTACGTTAATTGTTATTGAGCATAAATTGGTCACCATAAAAAAATTGTTACATAACTACAATAACCTGAAGCATTTCATAACTTACTGTAGGTAGCTCAATTTGTATGATTTGGCTCTATGTACTTATTTATTATTAATAATGGTAGCATTTTATTGTATTTTTTAACGTCTATCTGAAATCACTCTCTTTTTTATCGGGCTATACAGACTTGTTAAGAATAAAAGCCTACACACACACAACGTCACGATTTGTCGACAAGAAAGGCCCCTTGATAACAAAGACCGGAGTTCGGAAGTTTCAATAAAGGCCGTACACGTTACGACGTTACATTGTATTGTGCTTAATTGAAGTAGGTAACTGATGAATACAAGTACTTATAATAAGAGCTGTTTATTGAATCACTAGCTGTACCCGCGATTTCATCCGCGTGGGAAAAGTAGCATGTGACCTTTCCCAGGGTCTAGACTTAGATAGTCTACAAGTTTCATTTAAATCGGTTCAGTAGTTTTGGCGTGAAAACGGACAGACAGAGTAACATTTGCATTTATAATATAAGCACGGAAGTACAGATTATTAACAAAAATTTAATGGTGCTATAATACATTATATTACTTTGTACTACTCAAGCTTACAAATTAATAGGCTCCCGATTTTACTCTTTTGGTCCGGAACTGTTGATATTTACCGGATAAAATCATAAAAATAACGTTTCACATAAAAAAATACGTGAGCAAATCTTGATCTTCACTTTCCTTGACAAAGAAAAGCGGGAGAAAGATTTTGACAGAGTTGCCAGAACAAAAGATAAGTTAGGGAGTCAACTACAAAATTCAAGAACCTTCGGTTGCGATCTCAATTATAACAGAAACACTGGAACCCTAAAAATATTGACAAGTTTTATTTTCGTATCAAAAATGGCGATACCACAACGTGAAAAAATTTCAAACGCTCTTTATTATGTTAATTTTGTATTGTGCTTGGACTTTCATTGTAAAAGCCTCCAAAACTCGACGTTTTGGAGGCTTTTACAATGAATACGAATTTCCATATTGAAACACGCGGCGTCGACACTGACACTGATATAAAATGTCCATCCGTAGTGAAATGCAAAATTTAATATAAGTTTCAAAACGCGGTATAAATGAATATCAATTTTGTATCTATCATGAAAACGGATGTTGAAGAAGAATATTTTCTTTATGGAACAAAAATAATCGAAGTTTAACTTGGTAATGTATGATATTATTTTAGCAACTAACTCTTTGTCAACCTGTCTAACAAGCATAATACTTCGCATAAAAAAACAGCTTCATATAAACTGCTGAAATAATTTTAATGAAATTTAGAAGGGACCAGTTTACAAATATACCCTTCAGAAGATATATAGAAGAATGATTTTTCAAATTAGCTTATAAATTACAGTCATGAGATAACAAACATAAAAATACAACTGAATTGAAACCCTTCTCCTTCTATAAAAACGGTTAAAACGTAATAGCTCTGGTCAAAAAGAGAACAACCGTGACGTACAAGGATACGAGTATCTACTCATGTTGTGAAATAATAATTATAAATACCTGCAATTCAGAGGTTAGTTAATTTCTTGTGTGGTCCCATTTGAAAATCAAATTAAAATTTAAATAGAAGTTACTTCCTGCATTCCTTAATTCTTAATACTTAATTCTGCTCTTTTTAAACTTTCGTGCTTCAAACATATGATTATGATTGTAAATGGGATCGAGAGTAGTTGTCTAGTTACGCTTGCGATGGATGTAACTCCATTGAAACATCAACGGAAACAAAGAAATATTAGGTTCGTGAAAAGTCGTTAATTTTAGATACATAATTAAATCTTTATCTTTACAGGTAGTGCGTTGATTATCATTAAATATAATAAACTAAACACGAAAAAATATTAGCCAAGTTCATCCGCACAGATTTTGTTATTCACATTATTCATTTGTATTAAAATTTTTACAGTTTTTTTGTTTTTTATATATACAGCGCAATCTACCATAACAGCGAATATTATTTCATATTGTATGCAAACCAAATGGGCAAATATATTACAGAACTGTTGTATTCTTCCCAAAAAATATTTCAGAACACCAAAATGCCTACGGACGGAATTAAAAATATTTTAAAGCGCTTTTGTGCACTGCGCCATATTGTTTTTGTTTGGTTTTGTAACACAAAATTAATATAGCTCGTTGAAGCCACGACGGAAATATTAAAATAGTTTTGTAAAACTTTTATAATATGCAATATGCATGAATGTATTTTACACTACTAAGCCAAATTGGGTCAGGTTTTGGAGTGAATATTTGTTTAATTGTATTTTCCTACGTGCTCTGTCATAATGAGGTGTCGTAAGACTAACGTTGGTTGTGAAAGTGGCACAGGTTTGAAAAAATGTGTGGATTGCTGGCCACTTTTATTTAGACATTCCTGATTTCTTTTCCCATCCTAGGGAGTATGCGTGAAATTCGCGCATCAGCATCAACAATCTACTATAACATTATGCCCAAACTGTTATAGACCAGTTCTGTGGAACGTGCAATAGTATTGGATTTTTAGACGTTTTTTTACAACTTTGTATCTTTTGTTCACAGATGACTACAACAGAGTGGTGCTAGAAACCGTAGACCGAGAGCCAGACTCCGATTATATTAATGCTTCCTATATAGATGTAAGTATACACTCTCAAGTTATAAAATTTGTACTAAGTCTATAACAAAGAGGCTAACACACTATTACGAAGAGTTTCAGATGTAACAATGCAGACGGCCTCCGTGGCGCAGTGGTTAACACACCAGTTTGTGACACGGATGGACCCGGGTTCGATCCCCGGCTAGGTGATTATGGAAAAGGATATCTTTCAGATTTCCTAGGTCTTGGATGATTATCTATGTATCTATTTAAAAAAATAGTATTGTTGAGTTGGAATCCTGCAACACAAGTTCACAACTTAGTGTGTGGCTAACTTAAGAGTCGCCTGGAAGCGCATGTCTCCATACAAACGGAAAAAGGGAATTGTGGCAATATTTGATAATTTTAGGGCAAAGTTAAGCATCCAATCAATTAATCTCATTATAATCTACGTACGTTCTTATGCAGCTTGGTTAAAATACCAATGTTTGAGAATTACAAGCCTTTTCAAATTTGTATGGAAATCTTGAGAGGCGTATAATTCTCAAACATTTGATAATTTAACCAAATTGTATAGGAACGTACGTAGATTATAATGAGATTTATTGATTGGTTGCTTAATTTTGCCCTAAAATTATCAAATATTGCCACAATTCCCTTTTTCCGTTTGTATGGAGACATGCGCTTCCAGGCGACTCTTAAGAACATAAATTTGGCCAGTAAGAACCTAATTGGCTATCTGAAGAAAAATATATACGAATTTTTCCCTGGCTACTTTGATCGTGTCTCAGAAAATATATTTTTCAATTGAATTAAAAAAATATTCATAACTTTTATTCTCAAACAGATTGAATAATAGATTGCCCGTTTTCAACGTTATAATGCTTTTACGAGTTAGTAGACGTAAAGAAATACTTCAAAAACTTCTCTAAGTTACACTAAGAACATTATAAATAGGTTCGTCTGGCACTTGAAAAATAAGGTCGCTTCTTACAACTATTCGAATATAATTAAAAAGTCTGGCTGAGTTTGAGTTACACAAACAATATGTCTAGAAATTTCGACGATTTCGTTAACTAGGTTTTATTTTCAGAAAAGGCAATAGAGTGGAATTACATGAGTGTTACAATACTTATACAAATGACTTAGATTAAATTAATTTGTTACTCTATATTGTTCATCAAGCTTTACGTTCCTTTTACACGACTGGCCAAAAAAAGGAGTCTTGTGTTTCAAATATCATTGTATACAGGGTGATTTTGAATAACCTAGCACTATTTTAATGATGGAATACAATATTTGATTCTTTTTTCACTTTTCGCGTTTTTGTTTTCTTCAGAATCTTCTCTTAAAGATTCTGATTTTTACATTAAAATATAGCCAGGTTGATCAGAATCAACCTATACGTATGTCTGTGGTTTTCAATATTCCACGATAACTTTCAAATGCCTGTACAGATTTAAGCGCTTAGTGATACCAAAGCAAGGTGCCTTTGTACGGCATGACTTGCGATACAAGGGACCTCGTGACCCTTGTCATCTGGTCAGTAGCTATATGTTGTATGTAGTATTTTTTCTTATATGATGCTAGTTGTTGTTATGTTTATAGCCTATGTCCTTCTCTGTACCCTAGCCTATGTGTATGCAAAATTTAATGATGATCGGTTCAGCAGATAGGGCGTGAAAGCGTAACAGACAAACAAACTCACTTTCGCATATTTTTTTCCGACACTAATGCGCTGATAGATAAAACCTAAAGCATATTTCATTACGTAGCATCCTGTAGATGATAAATTAACTCAGTCTATATTAATGTAGGTACATATGATAAGTATCCACTACTACAATAAAGAGTGTTATTATATCTAGTTAGTAGGAAAACCCTACCAACCCGCAAAAAATCTCCCTAAACAGGGTCCAGTGCGCTTAGTGATGCCAAAGCAAGGTCCTTTTGTACGTCATGACTTGCGATACAAGGGACCTCGGCCCTGTGACCCTTGTCATCTGTACAAAAGCTATAAGTTACCTATATGTAGTATTTTTTCCTTATGTGGTATAAGTGAGTAGGAGCTTTGAAGGGTATTGTGCCCTACATTATCAATTCGCAAATTTATCAGCTAGGTCTAAAAATGCTGACCCAATGTGTAAAATTGTTTATACAATAAGCATGATATATTCGAGACGGTGTCCTAGAATATTGCCACCTCAGTAAATGTGTTTGAAGGAAAAATATCAAAGGATAATAAGTAACATTTGACACTTTTGCATAATCATCAGTCCATTACTGATGATTATCCAAAAATGTCAAATGTTACTTTAGAAACTTTTCAAATAACAAAAATATTTCTATCTAAAATACTTTAACAACTTTTTAGGGTTCCGTAGTAAACTAGGAACCCTTATAGTTTCGCCATGTCTGTCTGTTTATCTGTCTGTCGGTCTGTCTGTCTGTCTGTCTGTCTGTCCGTCCGCGGTTTTACTCAGAGACTATAAGTCCTAGAAAGCTGTAATTGGGTATGGGTATGTATATTAATCATGGTAAAAAAGTGGTAGAAAAAAATCTTGAAAAAAAAAATTTTTTGGGTATCTCCCATACAAGTAAAGTGGGGGAGTAACTTTTTTTCTCTATTTACCCATCGTGTGGGGTATCGTTAAATAGGTCTTTGAAAAATATTGTGAGGTTGAGAACACCATTTTTCGATTTAGAGATCCGTTGTAAATTGTGTTAGAGGTACGTGTCCCCCCCTCTATCTGCTAAACGGTTATATATGGATACGTGAAAAAAATTACAGCAGTAGTATATATACTGAAATTGAAAGGAAAACTATCAGAGCTGGGTAATAAGTGCAAAATAAAAAGTTATAGGCAACCAACTTATAAAATGTACTGGAAAATGTAAAATTTCATACAATCTTCATTGTTAGATGTTTTTGGTGGTTAAACTGTGAAGTGCGAGTGTAAACAGTGTGAACTCAAAGTTTTCATTCGCACCTACGGAACCCTACACTGCGCGTGGCCCGACACGCACTTGGCCGGTTTTTTTTTTACTTTAAGGAACATATTCCTATATTTTTTTTACAAATTTTTTTTTATATTCCAAAATAGTCCAAAAATTTATAGCAAATTTGGTTATAAAGCCATTAACAAATATTAAACATTTAATAAATCTTCCAAACAAAGTCCTCACGTGACCTGTACAAAATACATAGCTGTGACGTCACTAACATGTAGTCATATCACCCATACGTTTTTATAAGGTCTAAATATATGAAACTTTATAACTTTAATATCTGAAAGAAATTTTTGTTTAGTAATGTATTTTTTCGCTACTGTGTTTATTATTGGGAGTTTGTTTGAGTGATTTGTCTTTCCATAGGAATATGACAAAAATGTAGTTATTCCACATACCTTTTGTATTATAAATATTATAGGTTATTTAGCAAAGCTCTACTCTTTCTATCAATATGTTAACAACCTTAATTCCTTTGAGGAAACACAACGCTCAGATGATGATGAAGGGAACGGAAGACAAAATTATAGGATAGTCATCTGTCACTTTCTTCCGTTTTCCTTTGGTCTCATGATTTTTAACTCTGTTTAAAAAGACAATCACAACGGTTCTAGGTTAATTTTGCCACAATTGTCACACATAAAATTACTTTTTTATCGCGTTAATAGTATTATTTATACACTATACACCTAACGTTTCGAACACTACAGTGCTCATATTCTAAGTTAAGGTAAAGCTTTCATCCTAGTAATGATTCTGTTTTGTCCACAGAGTGTATTAAAACCAAACGCGTACATAGTGACGCAGGGGCCAACCGAGGACACAGTGGTATGCTTCTGGCGGATGATATGGCAGGAGCGCGCCGCAGCCATCGTCATGCTCACCAAAACCTTCGATTTCATTAAAGTAAGTGAACTTTCTTATTAGAAATGTACATATGCATGGCTGGCAGGAGCTGGATGCGAGCAGCCAAAGATAGATGTCGATCGCGTGCAATTGCGGAGACCTATGTCCAACAGCGGACGAGTAATGTAGTGTACTTTATTAAAATACGTAACAACTGGTAACTTATGTAAATAGACCTCATACGGAGGTCTTCCTAAGGGCGAATGTGATTCGAGACGCGCGCACGTTGTCGTCCCAATCCGCACTAATTGGAAGCGATCGGACGCGTAGGCGTCGCGGGCGTCTCGCGCGGCCGCCCGCTGCGCGCGTTGCGTCAGTGCGGAGGTTGTTAGGGGTTGAATATTCGCTTAAGTGTAACTTGCAAGATTCACAACTGACTTCTCAAATAAGTTTGTATTTTTTATGCGATTCAAATCTCCTATAACAAACATGGCGGCGCCAATACAGGGATTTTCTAGACTGGCGGGCGATCTGGCAGAAGCGCGCCGCAGCCCTCGTCATGCTCACCAACACCTTCGACTTCATTAAAGTAAGTGTACTTCGCAAATTACACAACTTCCCTCTCAAATAAGTATGAATTTTAATATGGTTAAAATCTCATATAACAAAAATAATTACTACTGAACTAAAATATTAAAACTACACATTTGTCAACATTTACCTTCCATTTTTCGAAATATGGTTAAAATAATACTTTATTCAGCTTTATAATAATGGAATAAAAATTCGCAAGTAACAACAACTTAGGAAACTCTGCGATGGTTCTGAATGTGATTCACGAGTTGTTGGGACTTACGAAACTGGATTGCAAATGGCGGGTAGATCCAAACAGAAAAGTTAAATTTACAAAGGAAAGGCCCAAATTTTGATTGAACAGAAACAGGATTAATTCGAAATAAAACTCTTTGTTTTCTTACATCATCTAAAATATACATCATACTGTCACATCTTTTTACCTTGCGTGTAGACAGAAACCATGGATTTTGGGTCTTATAGATCTGGGCTTAATCTTCTCTTTTTCGAAATCGGCTAAAAAATCACATCTTACGAATCAGAAAAAAGTTTACATGCTGAACTTGAAACTCCTTGCTCGGATTCTATGAAGAAGTTTAAATTTTGCATCTGTGTCATTGGGCTATTGAGCGGCTGAGATTGGTGTATAGTAAAAAGCACTAGTGCCGTAAATACATCATTACGATACAAATTTTGATGTCATAAGAACCGTATTATTAGCAAATGTATTGAAAAATATTTTAATACAAATCACGTCGTAATTAAGTCAACCAAAAAAATTTATTTGGAATATTGAAATTGAATTGAATGTTATGAAGTGGAAGTTTTAAGGAAGTTAATAAAAGGAAATTTCGCAATGAAGCCGTTCCATTAGACGCAATTTGGTGTCATCACGATTATACAACAAGTTTGTCTCAATATCGCGGACCATTTTCTAACAAATTGAGTACCACGCCGCGACATCCAATTTCGGGCTAATGTACGTGGCGCACAATATCTGAGTGATGATGATTATGATTGATTTTCGACATTAATAACATGTCTGTGTTTAAAATAAATAAATACGAACAAATCGTAGAGATTGAGCTAGCCCCAAAGTTAGTTCGAGACTTGTGTTAAGGGATTACTCGACGATATTTTTCAATTCAATCTGAGAAAGATCGTTTTCTACCCTGGCCGGGAATTGATTTTAACTGCAAAATTATCAGTCAACCAAAAATATGTTTTGAACTGGATGGAAGTTTGAAATTAAGTTATTAAAAGGGAATTTTGGAATAAAGCCGTTCCATTAGACGCAATTTGGTGGCATCACGATTATGCAGCAAGTTTGTCTCGATATCGCGGACCATTTTCTAACAAATTGAGTACCACGCCGCGACTGATCCAATTTCGCGCTAATGTACGTGGCGCGCAATATCTGAGTGCTAATACTATGATTGATTTACGACATTAATAACATGTCTGTGTATAGTGATGTATTGATTATATAAATGTGCTGATCTGACTTCTATTCAATAGCATTAACTTTTAAAGTACGGCTGGACCAATTCTGAGATTTGGTGATTGATTGATAAACAAATTTTTGAGTAAACTGGTAAAAAACCGATTGGCCACAAAAGCAAGCTTGTAACATCTAAACTACAGACCTACTAATTTTCATATTTGGGGACTAATTTTGACTAATTCTCGACTTGATTAGCCAACACTAACCTACAACCCTATATTTCAATATTCTGATATCTATGATTTAAGACAAACGGAATTTAACACTACCTACACAGAAATTGAATTTTACTCTAATGGAATACAGGAGATGGATGTAAAATTTAGGTTGTAGCAGTTTTAGGCATGAATATCACTCCACTTGTATGAAGCGCCATTACTATGCCCCAGACTCCGAAACTTCACATCAGAGGACCAAGAAAAAAGTTCGGATGAATGTAAAGTATAAAGAAGTTGAGTGTAACTGTCACTCAATTTATCAGTGCTAAAGATACTGAGCTACCTGAGCCATATTAAGCCAAAACAGTCGTTAGTAAAGTGATGGTCGTGATCCTGCAGTGGAGACTAAAAATACCTGATGATGATGATGAAAGGTAACTATTTTCTGTACTTCATTTCCGCTCTAGAAAGGTATGTTGAATTTTTTTATTTGTGATCGAAGTTAATTTTCTACTCTCTGAGACTCTACAACACTTTACATGTACCTAACATCTAAGTTACCATACATCGTGTAATTTTGCCTTCAACATTCCCTAAAAAGAGTAACTAAGCTCATTATTATGAACAACTTTGCCTTTGGAACATAGAGTACATTAGGTTATCATTTCATGTACGCTAACTGACTAAATGAAAATTATATGACTCTGTATCTATATTGGATGACATGTACCTAAACGGTGGTCAAATGATTTTATTAAATTACGCAAATTTAATACTTATGTCCACACCGCACATAAACTGTCAACTTTATGCAGCATATAATAAGTGACTTTCGGTTCAGTACATATTTTAAAACATAATAAAGGATTTGTGTGCTGCAGACATAACACTTTAAAATGTTTTAAACACTGGCTTCGTCCGCCCAAATCCGTCTGAGGTTAACAACGGGCTGAACTTTAAACCACATCGCTCTCAAATTCACGCGTCTTGCCTTCAAATATTCAGACGAACGAACAACAAAGCGACAAACAAATCTCTAAATCCCTAGTCTTTATTTTCAAAGGCTTTAATGCTAAGCCTTTTCATAAAATGAAATGAAAAGTTCTTTTATAAAAATGAAAAGTTCTTTTATACAGTGAAATACACAAGTTTACAAAATTTTACCTCAAACGAATAAGAATGCTTCAAAATTGGGTGAGAAGATTTGACCCTGACAAACAAACAAACTTTCAAGGCAAGTTAAATCATCATCATTTCGTGTAGGTCACACGGTCAGTCGACCATGCACACCCTGGTGTCAGAGTTATTCGGAATCGCCTCTCGGCTTCTGACGTGGTTCCTTTAACGACTACCAGATGGCAGCCGGAACCACCGGCTTAACGGGCCTTCCGAAGCACGGAATCATCTTTCTTATCAGACAATCAGGTGATTCATGCCTGCAATGTCCTAACCAAACTGGAAACAACTTAACAAAGTATGCTTCCCGAAGGAATCGAACCCACGACCCCCGGGTCAACAAGGCAAACGCCTCAACCACTAGACCTCGGAGGCAGTAAATATAAGCTTGTTAAAAAAAATATACTTATAAGTATTCATGGTTTTGTGTTTAATAAAAGTAACCACAAAAGTACAAGCTTTTATAATAAAAAAATATGTTTTCATGTTAAACAAACATGTTAAGCTCCGTGGCGCTGCGGTCATCACGCCTGCCTGCGACACGGATGGTCCCGGGTTCGATCCTCGGTCAGGTCAAGATGGAGAACGATCTTTTTCAGATTGACCTGGATCTTGGATGTTTATCTATATATGTATTTGTTATAAAATATAGTATCGTTGAGTTAGTATCCCATAACACAAGTCTTACATAAGAACTTACTTTGGGGCTAGCTCAATCTGTGTGATTTGTCCGTACATATTTATTTATTTATTTATGTTTAACAAACATATTTTTTATAAATAAAACTAACCACAAAAGTAACCTTTCATATTTAAAATATCAATAACACTTGTTTCAGGTAATACACGTTTAACTATTTCATATCATCCATGCCTGACTAACAAAAACATTTATCTCAAACCGACACTTCATTTCGGTGGGAATAAACTGAAACACGTATTTCTTTCTATGACTGAGTGTGCCGAGCCCGGGGCACCAGGCAGTTATGGGTGACATTACAGACATGCCGGATATTTAAAAAATAGTTCACGTTTTACATGGCCACCTAGCCCGTCTCGTTCTTTTCATTTATTTTTTCCGTCATACTAATTCACTGCTCAACATTAAAGTAACTTTAGATCCTTCCAAAATAACATAAACAGGAACTTTTGTTTGTAATCTATTCAAATTTCTTATTTATCTGAAGTACTGACTGCAAGTTCACATGATATCCACAAAGCTCATAACGAGCTTTTATTGTACAAAAAAAAAGTCACCAGGTTTGTATCTAGTTCATTTTACCAAGGCACAAATTAATTAATAAACAAATACATTAATAAAGTACTTACTCACGTACACGTAGGGCTAAAAAAATTCAGTCTAAGAATTGTATTATTCTAATGACATCGATCGTAAAAAATAAAATACGCTTATATTATTACTGTTAACAAACTATTATTACTGTAAAAAAACTTAGTGCATAAGTTAGACATAAAATTTTTTGTTTTTCATATTGAATATTATTTAATTAACAGTTGTATCAGTTAATTTTTGAAACTATTACTCGACCCTGGTGGTAATTATCAAAATACGCCACTGACCAATTACTAGTATATATACCAGTATATTTAAGTGGGAAATTATAAATTAAACTACATAAACAACATAGTCGGAAACATAAACAAAGGTTAAATGCCTGGGGAGTTCTCAGCTCAAGGGTAAATTATTAAAATAAAAATCTTACTGCATAGAGACATAAAACGTTTTGTTTTTCATCTTAAATATTATTTAATTGGGAGTAATATGGGTTTATGAAACTGACGCTAATTGTCAAAATACGCCACTGACCAAACTGCAAACTAGTTACGAAACTGAAATTATTCCGCCAGTATATTTTAGTGGGAAATTATAAATTAAACTACAACTTAGGACCTCGCTCTTGGAATGAGTCGGCTACATAAACAAAGGTTAAATGCCTGGGGGAGCTCTCAGCTCAAGGGTACCCGACTAATATCCAATTCTGCCCGACAGCCGGGAAAATTTGACACTGAACTCTGCCCACGGAACCACTCGCGTAAAATTAGAAATTCTTTTTCGGGACGGGTTGGGTAGCAGGTTGAATTTTTGTTTAAGTAGATATCTTTTCTTTCTAACAGTTCCAATTAAAAACAAAAAACCCATCATCACAATTCTTCGCCTAAAATTTACTTTAAATGATTACACTTAGTTAAGTAAAAAAAGTGTCGGTGGTAGATTACACGCTGTATAAAATGTCATTGGGCAGTAGGAAAAATGTCTAAATGAATAGTGCCTACTAATTCCTTAAAACGGAACATGCGAATAAATTCATGTTTGTTCTTTACGATTCGTTTACCATTACCATACAATCTATAAAACAAACATATAGGGACAAATCACACAATTTGAGCAATTTGAGCGAGCAGTAAG
Source organism: Rhodophaea formosa (assembly GCA_963082605.1). Lineage (NCBI taxonomy): Eukaryota > Metazoa > Arthropoda > Insecta > Lepidoptera > Pyralidae > Rhodophaea > Rhodophaea formosa. Next base: position 5,790,715 of record OY720220.1, on the reverse strand, counting down.
TTGAGAACTTGTGTTGTAGGATAAACTCTACTTACAATACACATATCTACTACTCTACTTACAATAGATTTACTTATAATAGATACGTATATAGATATATCACCAAGACCCAGGCCAATCTTAAAAGGGTCGTTTACATCATGCCCTGGCCGGGGATTGAATCCGGGTCTACCCCTGTCACAGTCTGGCGTGTTAACCACTGCGCTACGGTGGCTGTTTAAGAAATCTCAACTTAAGCAGCTCGTTTAATAAAACCTCAAGTGCCGCCCGCGCTAACCCAACGTTCGAGGCTGCCCCCTCTTTGCCTTTACTTAAATCCTCAAAGTCGTATAAACACATGTAAGTACAGATAGAAGATGTGCAGAAATAAGTTGAGCACGCGTGCACACTTGAGTTTCGAGTTAAAGGATCCAAACATCAAAGAGATCTTTTCACTCATCGGTTTAAGATGTGCGCACGAATGCTTCTAATCTCAAAGATTCTAGATTAGGAGCATTCGTTTGGTGTTTGTCGTATGTATATATGTAGGTTGTAGATTAAAAGCATTCGCTTGCAAAGTTGATAATTCAATATTGATATAGCCCCCATTCATTTCCCTTATGGGAGGGAAAAATAAAAGGCCGGCGACGCTCTTGTCACACCCCTGGTGTTGCAGTTATCATTATGTCACCATTATACCATTATGTCCATGGGCAGCGATGATCACTTACCATCAGTAGACCAGCTTGCTTGTTTGCCGTCTTATGACTTAAAAAAATGTACTAGTGACAAATACTTATACTCTCTCTTTCATAGCCTCCGCTTTTATGAATGTAGATAGATCCCTCCAAAACAATACCCTTATCGGGATTAAAAATACCCTATATCTTATCCCAGGCCATATATTATCTTCATGGGTGCCAAATTTTATCGCCATTGGTCAAATGGGTGAATCTTGAAGAGGTTACAGACGGACCGACAAACATTCTAAGTGTGGATAAATGCTCACTAGGTTTTTTGTAATTACAAGTCATACCTATGCCAAAAAACCATAAAAAATATTTTCGTCTTTTGTTACCTTGAAAATCAATCAGTGCACAACTGCACATATAACTACGTTTGAAAAAGCTATTTTACGGTCAAGTAAAATTAAAAATCTTTAAAATGGAAATTTTCAGGTTTCACATAATTTTTTTTTTATCAAACCGGCTGATTCTGAACATAAATTACCATATTTTCATAAAGTTTATAAACATTAAAAAACTTTAAGTACACCAACATTATGTTAATACTGTTGGTGTACCTAATTAATAAATAAACATTAAAACTGAATAAATTTTTTTAACTACAAATTCTAAATTCACTGTTTGTTTTTCCATTCTTGCATTACTGTACTACCTATATAGAAATTACGATTATGGTATTAAAATATTGTCATTACTATTTAAATACATTATTAACACATATTACTTTTTAAATACATTTCGTATACAAGCATTGAGCAACAATTGACAAAGCTTTTTACTTCACTTCACGATGCCATTCCATTCAAATAAATCTTATAATATGGACAATTTTCAACAAAGGGTCCTTAGAATTCATAGGAAGGTATCATCGCAATAAGAGGATAATAAGCAATTCCAGCTAATTCGACGGTCCCTTTCATGGTGCTACGATGTGGTGTGAAGGCAGCCGCGTTACCCACTGAAGCGGCGAGCGAAAATTTGCGAATATTTTTCGCTCTATTTCGCGGCGTTAGGGCTTGTTCAATTTTCTTTGCATTATAGAAACATGCATCCTATTACTTGAATATACGGTTGAATTTTGTGTGAATTTTTATTTTTATTGTTCTGGTTCACACACAACGGGTTTTTCTATAGTTGTTTAAAATGCAGCTAGTCAGCTCAACATTGACTTGTAAAAAATAATGTTAACAGTAAACTTGGAAAGTTTCATAAATAATAATTAACAAGATAGCCAGAGTAGACATTGTTAATAGAAGTTCTCTCTGCCCTACTCTTTGTTTAGTATGTGAGCAAAAGTTAGTGAGCGCCACTTGAATCATCAAAGGGATTTCACAAAGAACCGCAGTCGGGTTCTTAAAAAGCTCATAGATGTATTTAACCTCTCCGGTATCTCTTTTTGTGTATCTGATTAGATATAAATTTATACTGTTTATAACTTCTCTTTCTACATTCATAACATGTGCCCTCTCTCACCTGAGTATGTTGTCATTGTTGTTTGTTGTCGGTTGCATCTTAACTAGAGTACTTTGGAGCCACGGGTCTGCTGCTCTGTGATCACAAAAAAACTTATGTAATTATTTTTGTTGCCAGGTGATGTGCGTCCAGTATTGGCCGCCCAACAAGGAGAAGGACGAAACCTACGGCGACATCAGCGTGGGTATCGTCCAAGAGGAGGAGCTCGCAAACTTCCACATACGCACCTTCAGGCTCTACAAGAAGGAAAAAGATGTAAGCAATTTAAACAGGAATAAATAGGATCCTCTCAACTGCCCTGAGATTAATACGATCTTCTGTGTAGACAAGTATATCTGTTGAGCTATGTAAAACCTCTTTTATTATTTTGATTTCAAGCCATTATGCTTTTCTCACAAAACTATATTTCTACACAATCGTTGATTATCGGTTGTCATCCCGCGTTTTAACTGTACGTACATTGCTGCTTTGGATAGAAAACTCTCAAGAGCTTTAGTGAGTTAAACGAATTTCAGTGAATCGTCGCGGTGACAACCGATCATCGGCGATTGCGTAGAAGAAGCATTCGACATTGCTGGTATATCCTCAGGGTATATCTTTGATGAGTATCAAATAAAAAAGTTTTTCCATGCCTATGGACTCACTGGAAGACAAAGGAAGAGATTATATTACTTTTGAATTGCTTACAATTTGCAACCTAGAGTCTCCCTGTGACTATGAAAAGGTTTTTTTTTTTTCAATTTGCAATATTCTGCGTTGTTTTCAAGAAACAGGTTATAAGTTATATGATGCGTTTTACAAAATTAAGATTAAATGCGAGTAAACTATGATACAACCAATTTTATTCCCTTCAGAGTCTGATACGTTGTTACAATGTTGTTCTTTTCTACAGGTGGTGGTCGAAGAAAGATTCATCCTCCAGTTCCACTATACGCAATGGCACTCACACACGTGTCCGTTCAGCAACGCTTTACTAGAGTTTAGAAGGCGAGTACGAGCTGTGGTCGGCCGGCGATTGGCCACCAACCCAGCAGCGGGGCCGATGGTAGTGCACTGCAAGTAAGTAGATGAATATTATGTCAAAAACTCAGAATTAGAGATTCTGTATTCATCATCATCAGGTATTTTTCGATTGGTCACGATTGGGCCTACACTCTCCACGCTGGCCAGACGGGTTGGAGAGGTCTCTTTGATGTTTATAAGTTTTGTTTAGCTTGTATTTCCTAAGTCGCCTTCTACGACATCCACGGGAAGACTTGGAGTGGTCCTATTCTACTCTGCCAGGAATCACACGGTGATTTCTGTATTCTCAATGTCTAAATAAAAAATCACTCGAGGGACAAACATATACAAGATATAAGAAAAACCAAGGTTTCTATCTTACTTGCATCAGTCCTGAAAATATCTGCTTCTAATACAATCGCCACCGCGAAATCAATGACTTTGACGTCATTCTCGCAGTGGAATCCAAAATGGCAGATTACTTAAAACAGGGAATGAGGAATAGTGATAAATATTTATACATTCGCAAACTTTACGAAGGAACCAAGTTCTTAATAAACTATCTCTTCATCTTGGCATCACTGAGACATTCAGACACACAACACACGTAAAAGAAATACTAATAATCTACTCCTTTTCTTCAGTGATGGAGGAGGTCGCTCCGGAGTTTACTTAGCCATCGACGCAAACCTGGAACTGGCGGAAGAAGAAGACTGCTTTGACGTTTACGGATACTTGAAGAAATTAAGACAATCCAGAAAAGGCCTTATTGAAAACGAGGTAAGCAATACAAACATTTACCAGAGTATAATTGAATACAAGTAACTTTAAATTCATCTGCTAGTATGGCCTAATTTTTTTTAAACTGAAGAAAACAAACGGTTTCTTTATGGCTAGATATCCAAAATATTAATTAGATCCTGTCATTCTCAATAAAGAATTCAAAGGTATTGTATACTAAACTATGTAAGCTTATAGCAAAATAGTGTATCAGCATCTAAGCCTAGAGTCACGAATTTACCTATGTGAATCTCTAAGTGGTCTCCGTTCAGCATAAGCCACAACTTATGCTGAACGGAGACCATTTTGGTATAAGATTATTTTCTTTGTTTTTGTGGCTTGTTGTTATATTATTTTTTATGTTTTATACCAAGTAAACGATTTTCTTTATTTTATTATTTCTTTCAACGAGCACGTACTAAAAGAAAACTGATTACAAGTTACGTACCTAAAGGTACACCTCTTCTACAAAAAAACATGTCTTTTTCATCAGGAACAATACAAATTCGTGTACGACACATTAGAAGAGCACGTCGTCTGCGGCGTGTCCTGGTTCCCTGTGTCCGAACTCTCACAAAGACTGAAACAGAAATCTCAGAGGGACCCAGTTTCTAAGCTCAACGAGTACCAGAAGGAGTACCAACAGATCTGCAAGCAGACTCCACGGTTTACCATCGGGGATTGCGCGGGAGGACACCGAGGCGACAACAGGGAAAAGAACAGGGACGTCCTAGTAGTTCCACGTAAGTGATCAGTTGGCTCCCAAAGTTTTTATTAATTCTATCATTACCTTGGTATCAGTTGGTGTGCCTTGTACTTTAGAACCACCAGGCTTGAGCCGTTCTGACGGCAAGAGGCCCGACGGGTTAACCCTCATTCCGTGGGAGAGAGGTCGCTGTATGGTGTGGGACGCGACTTGTGTCAGCACTTTTGCGACCACCCATTTAGCCAAAACAACCCGTTCGGCTGGTGCGGCAGCTGACTGGGCAGCCGCACAAAAACACGTAAAATACGCCCCTTTAAAGGCCGCTTATCTTTTTATTCCCTTTGCCGTAGAAGTAAGCGGAGCGTGGGGGGCTGAGGCTAAGGACTTTGTGAGGGGGCTGGGAAGGCGTCTGAAAAATAGTGGTGCTGACGTACGTGCCGAATCGTATCTGGTGCAACGCATATCCCTTGCGATACAACGCGGGAACGCCGCAAGCGTTATGGGCACTTTTGCACCAGGTACAATTCAAGGCGGATTATTTGACTAAACTGAGACTGCCGGTGTAATTTATTGACGAAATGTCATCATGAATGTTTTTTTTTTTATTTGATTGATTTTTATGTTATGTGTGCAATAAATAAAGTAATTATATAAAATAATAAACTATTTATTCTATCATTAAAAATGTTTGAATTCTTTAGATTCTCATTTAAGAATGTGCAATTAAACCAATTAAGTGGTAGGAGTTTTTTAAAACTCATTGATTGCCGAATAAAGTTGAAGTAGGGTCGATTTAGTCCCGAAGTCGTAGAAGATATTGCCTTCAATCAAAGTCTAGTATTTGATCACTGCTGACTAGTAGGGCGTTAGTAGAAAGATAGTGATAAACATACATACATCTTACCCAACCCAAGATATCATAGTCTTACAGTCTACCGTAAGACCTAAAGGCCACTTTTGTATCATGGTGTGGGTATAAGTAGGTCATAGTAGTCATGGGTTTCTAGCCGAATCATCTATGACATGAGACCTTAATTACACGTTCTGCACTTAGGATAGGACGGGAAGCAGCTGTACATTTTACTTCTTTATTTTCTCCTAGACTAGCATGAAAGACACTATATATAATAAAGGAATATTCGATAGCATTATATTTTTCGTTTCAGCTGACAACTTTCGTCCGTACCTAACATCTTTCCAAGGCAACAGTTTTACGGACTACATAAATGCGGTGTTCGTTGATGTGAGTATGGTTTATCAAATTAAGTAAAAGCTTTTGTCAACTTTGCAATTTGCTAATGCAAAGCTGTCTCTTTTCAATATCCAGGAATTTGATATTTCTCTAGCGTTAAACATATCAAAGGTTTCATGCATGCAACACAGTCAACAAAAATATTTACATATTTCCGAACTTGGCCTTAACAGTATTTGCGTTTTTCTCTACTAGCTATTGCCTTTATTTCTATTTGCTATTAACTACTGTTATTTCTATTACTAGATGTGACCATGGTGACTCATTATTTTCTCGTATACAAACATCCAAATTATCATAAAATATCAATTGTTACTGGTATGTACTGTCGGGGGCATATAAACCTGCCCGATACAAACAGTATTTAAATTTTAGGGGGGGTCAAGTTTATCTGCCCCCGACTGTACATACATTGCAATAAATACTTGACATCTCTACGATAAAGTTACATTATTTTTAACTGTAACTTACGCTTTTGTAGGGTTACACCAAGCCTCGTGAGTACATCGTCACTGAATGGCCGCTGATCATGACCCAGGGCGAGTTCTGGTCTTTGGTGTACGACTACGAATGTGCTGCTGTAGTCGTGCTCTGCGTTCCTCCTAAAAACTCGGTAAGTGGTAATAGTCCATTCTGTATTCTTACTTTTAAAAGTACTTAGTCCAGGATTGTATAAGCTCCGATAAGGTACTGATACACATGCTACTTAGTGGCATGCTTCCGTGTTAGTTTTGAGCGCGAGTTTTGAGTAAACAGCAACGATAAAAATGAGTATGCTAATTAGTTGCATGCTCAAAAATCGAACATTGGTCGAAATAAACATTCTACGTTTTTGGGCGGAAGTGGAAGGGGAAGAGTATATATTGAGAATACCGCAAACAAGCATGATTATTTTAAGCACTTATTTGCAGGTCCTAATTAAGTAATTAGTGACATGCTTATAAGCATGCTAAATTAGCATGTGTATCTGTACCTTTAGTATTACGGAAATCAATGAAATACATATTTTTAACAACGTGTTTTTTTGCAGCAACAATTCCCTCCTTTCTGGCCCGAGGGTCGTCACTCCAAGAAGTACGGCCCAGTGTTCACGATAGACCACGTCTCCCACAACCACTACACAAATATCAAGACTTGGATATTTAGAATCAACAAGAAGGTTTGTAATATTGTATTTTTCCACATATTGTCCTCTATAATTTCAAGATTGAGGCTTCCGTTCTATTCCGTTCTGCGGCGATGTGAAATGAGAGTTTTTCTGTATATAGGGTTTTTCACTTGTAAACTAGCACTGAGCAATTATTGATAATGATTTTCACTCCTCTTCCCGATATCATTCCATACAAATAAATATAATATTTTATACAACCGTTTCAGCAAATTCATTACAATTCACATGAGGGTATCATCGGCAATAAGTAATAAAATTAATCCAAGTAAAACATCACTAGATAGTGCTAGTTAAATGAATAAAATTATTTGACTTTGGCAATGTACGGAACCCTCTCCACGAGAGTTCAACTAGCACCTATCCCTTCCTAATCCTAACTTCCTAACTATCCGATCCCAATCCCAACTTATAAACGAAGAGTTTGTTTGTTACGCTTTTACGTTTTGTATACTAAACCGATAATCGTGAAGTTTGTCATACACATAGGTTAGGGTACTGAGAAGGACATAGACCTTATATAACGCGGGTGAAGCCGCGGGTAACAGCTAGTTTTTTATAAATATATCAACTACAACTTAATTTTCACCTACAGATCGTGTCCTTGACTGAGCTGATGGCTGGCGTAAAGGCTCCTCCCAAGACAGTGCAGCTGTTCCAACTGACGTGCTGGCCCATGGGGCATAAAGTGCCGTCGTCCACCAACTCCCTGGTGGAACTGATGAACATGGTGGAGCGATGGCGGCAGCGCACGGACTATGGACCAGTTTGCGTGGTATCACCGTAAGTAACTAAAGTTAAATAAGAGCATGGCTTACTCCGTAAAGGCTAGAGGCTTTTGAGGCCCTTGGATAGAGGTAAAGTAACCTGTTTATCTAGTAATTTTCACCGTGCATCGATAAAAATCTTTACAGATATCATAACCTTGATACTTATTCTGAAAACGCTAGATGATTGATGACTAATCTACTAGGTAGTGATAGACTTGTTCCACTTATTTAATTGGTGTTGGTGGAATTAAATGTCCGTATTCAATATCATATTATCCTTCTTTTTTTCAAGATTTATCTTCATTGTAAAAATCCTTACCTCTTGCATTAACTAGTTGTATAAACTATCCTCGGTACTATACTGTACCTAAGTAGATATTGTTTGATCTAAAACTTAACGACTCTCCATTATTACCATTATCTTTATGCTCACTTATGTAAAAACACAGAATTGTTTTTATTCTCTTGATATTGAAAAAGGCTTGTAAAAATTCTGAATTTCTGATATGTTGACCAACTTGTGCATTACTGTCATAATAAGAGGGTCTAGATAAGATCATCTCTACTACTGTTATAAATTAAACTGGTCAGAAGTCCGAAGTAGAACTACTCTCAAAGTCAAATTAGAGACAGTTTCACACGGAACTATTGGATCAAATTAACCGCGTTTTGATTGCGAAGTTGTAGTAATCTCTAGTCGCTTTGGTCGCTAATCCGGGCCTTTGAAGTTTTGACAAATATCAATGGGTTTAGTTTAACTAGCATTGCTAAATACGTGAATGTAATATAACCTACTGAGAGAAACTTACATCTAGAACGAGTTGGTAATATCTTTTATTTATATGTAGTTTTACTCGTCCTGATGTCTGTCTGGGGGTAGGAGTATATGTGTTTTTGTAATCAAATCTCACAAGTTTCAAATGACAATGCAATATAAAATGTCTATGAACTGGTTTGTTGAAGGAGAATCTCAGTCATTCGCGCCTTTGCCTTGGGCTTCTAGTTTCCTTTTAATTAGCTCGATCACAACATTTTAACTAAAACTTGCTTGAAAAACTTTTCGTAGTTATTTTATTTGTTTATTTCTTTATGACAGAGACGGCCGCAGCCGTGCCGGAGTATACTGTGCCGCCAACGCATGCATCGAGCAAGTGATTAAACACGGTGAAGTCGACGTTTTCCAAGCCGTGAAGACCGTGCGTCGGCATCGACCTCAACTTGTCGAAAACATGGTAAGAGTTACTTTACTTTAGTTCTTCAACATTATCATGGTCTCAGACAAAAATACTAAATAGGTTTTCTTCTGTGCAGACGGAGTACAAGTACTGCTACGACCTAGTGCTACACTACGTGCTGCACTACTTAAATAAAGACATGAACGAAAAGAAGTGAGAGTGCGAACTCAAGGACGAACTCTGGTTCATCGAGTTCGGGCGCGGCGCTGCGCTGCCCACCACGCCGGAAGAGACCAGCCCATCAGCATCACGGGCGCCGCGACCCGCTCGCCCTGCCCGCCCTCGCCGTGGCCTATCGTTAGACCGCCTGCTGCCGATCTCGCGCCCGCCCATACCGCACGCCGCCACCGTCGAAGCCTCAACGCGCCGCCCACGCCGCGACCGTCCACCACTACGCCGCTCTATACGCCTCGAAGACGAGGACGCAGCGGCTGAAGAACGACGTCGCGTCTTCATTCATGGGCCACGCGCACCATCCTTCGATGAGGGAGACGCTAGTGACGAGCACGAAGAGTGTGACTGCGTGCGCACGTCCCTGGAGCGCTCTGGGCCGTCAGCAGATACGCCTGACGAGGACGAATACGAATCAGAGTTCGCCATCTCACCACCCGCCGCCGAGCCGACCCCTCCGCCGCGGACGCTTCGTGGCGTCTCTTCCGATCGGATTCTTGCCGATCGCCACGATGGACCGTTCATTCCGCGTGGTCCGGCTCGAGCTCATTCTCAAGGTGTTTTCGAACGTCGCTTGCCAAAGATTTACAAATTCGGTCTAATGGACAAGTCTAAGCGAGCAAGTTCGAGTGCCCTTTATGAACGAACTGACCGGTCACCAACCGAGGCGTTTTATAACGCGACAGGTTCAACTCGGCTTAGTTCACAGGAGTTGTTCGAAAAATTTTGTTCAGAAGAATTTACATCACTGTATGGACGTGAAGACTACCGTCGCCGCCGACCTCCGCATTCCAAGTCCACAGGTAGTAGTGGATCGGACGTTCGGCACGAAAGGACTTGTTGTCGTCGAATTCCTTGTGGTTCACAACCAGCGCTGGCACGACGCCACGTGTATCAAGTTCCTCGATCTGATCGTTCCACAGACTCCGATGAAACATCACCCCGTCGTACGGCGCCACATCCATTACCACTTGACCCTGATGCGACTCATACAGACGACTGTTCGCGGTCTGCTCCATTGCTCAGCCCAGATCGATTCGAAGCTCGGTTCACGTTTGATATTTCCGAACGCAGTGAAGTAACCTCCAACCGTGATGAAACTCCATCTGATGCAACAGAAACACGCAATCTAACTCTGTACGAGGAGCCGCACTCAGATCGAACTAGTCTTTGTGAGCTTTACGACGCCGCGTTTACTTCACACCGGCCATCCTTCAGACGAGATGGTTCTCGCCGTCGTGGCGGACCTTTTGATTTAAGTGCACTAGATTTTCGAGCCATTGATGACGAAAGTCCTCGTACAAGTCGGCGTACGTCCCAACGCAGCGTCGATGAAACTTTACGTCAAAACTCTGAGTCACGCAGCTGGGCGTCGGATTCTGTATTCGCTACTCCGGAGCGTCGTCTTCCCGAAGTTTCATCGCCCTCGTCTGTAGATACCAAACGGTCCGCAGGAAATGCGGGAGAGTCTCGTGCCGATTCTGCAGCGGCAGATTCTACTCTCGCTGACACAACTGTGGTCGAAGAAGAAGCACCGAGTGTGATCGAGCGGGCTGAATACGCATTGGCGCTTCGCCTCGGACGTATTGACCTCGATGACGATGCATTATCTGAAAGAGCCTTGTCGACGCCCATTGGCGATGGAGCGAGGCTCTCTAGTCGTCCGTCAATGCACAAATTAGAACCGATTGAACCAGAGCGCTTGTGCGGAGGTGGAAGTCGAGGAGTGGGCAGTGAAGGCGACGCGAGCAGCGTGAAGTCATCCATGTCAGGACGGCGGCGGCGCGGCGCGTCGGAGCCGCCACGGCGCTCGGCGCGCTGCTTTCCGCTCTGACTGCGGACGGCGGCGCCGGCCCCCCGCCGCGCCGCAGCCGCCGCCGTGCCCCACCGTGCCTTTCCACGGCCACCGGTGCTAACCGTGTGCCGTCTTCGTCTCCTAGCCGTGTCGCGGCCACGCCGTTTCAAAGGCCGTGTAGTCCTTAACAGGTCCAGAATATTACTCGCCACGTAACTTCAAGCCTCCGAAATTAGCCGCAAATTCGACTCGGCACTTTTTAACTGTAAAATAAATAATTCTTAAAAAAAATTAAACTAGGCGCTATGTAATATTTACGTTAAGTAGCAATTGTATATAATCTCGGGACTAAATTATACAATTGACTTTGTTTTTCTTTAAGCTTAGGTTGATATTCCTTAACTAAGATAACTTTGACGTTCTTGCGGCTACATTCGGAGGCAAAAGATTTATTAGGCTCGTGCCATATATAGCTTAGCGGACTTGCGTAATTTTCGTCGCGACCCTAGTCTTTTCCCGTTCACCTTACTGTGACTGCCAAAAAATTTCTAAAGAGGTAAATTTACTTATATGTAGTAGTATAGGGCCGTCTATTCGGCGTTAGGTAGGCAGTGCCTAGGACTAAGCGCTACGTGCGTAGAGCGTAGATTCTAAATCTCGTAGATAGAAATTGATCCCGGGTTCGCCTCAGGCACTCGGTCGCAGTCCACGACTGACACAGGGTCAACCTTAGCTAATAAATAAATATATATGTATATGTCTCACATTGGCATTTGCAGAGTCTAGAATTGTAAGTGTCAGTGTGAAACGAAGTCACTATAACAACTACGCGACGTATAAAGCCTTATGTAGAAGACCCATAATGCAACGGATGACAAATGTAGTATTTTGACCAAACAAGCAGAGCAAAATTTTAGAACCTCTTATATTGCCATAACAAAATAAATAAAAAAATTGTCTAGGCACCTATTTAATTATAGTAGAGAGATACAAAAAAGTTTTAGTACTATATTTTGTCACAATCGTCGCATGGTCGTAGACATTTAGGCGTTAGTATAACTAGTTAGTATTTGAACAAATTCATTTTGGGAGTTTTATGTGATTTTTAATGCTGAAGAGCAATTAGGTGCAAACCATTACTTAGGTAAAGTTCATTTATGGGGTTATTTACTTCATCGTTTTGCAGACTGAGCGTGAAATTATAAAAATATTCCCATCCGTCATCATACTCTTCCAAAGACAGGAAATTGAACCCGGTATTTTGTATTGTCCTAGAACTATCGATTTTTCATATTAATTATTTTTCCGATACCATATAAATGTTTTTTGTATGGACTAACGGTTAACGGTGCCAGTAAAAATAAGTTTTCATATTTAATACTATCTCAAAAAATCGATCAATTGAAATATCGATATGCAGACCCTGTTAATGTATATCTAACATTAAGCTTTACGTTAATATTTTGATGTCCTAAGTCTCGGTGTTCTAGTGTTTGTAGTTTATTCCAATATGTTGTAGCTTGACATTTGAGGAAGAGCTCCAGCTCGTTCGGGCCGACAATGTAATCCGGCAGAATTTCCCGTGTGCGTCAGAATTCCCCGATGAACTTTTAATCCTACCAAGTTCAATTTGTCGCTCGCGCGGGGCAAATAAGTCGGCACGGACAAGTCTGGAAGTACCTTTATATATTATTATAGCTTGTATTCTGCTATTTATTCGAATTACTTTACATCAGTACCTAACTTGAAGCTGTGTATTGTAAATTAGGTTTTATTGAGAATGTGCCAATTTTTCCATAATTTCAAATTTTAAAACTATGTTTATAATACTTAGACGTTAAAAATATATTTATTACGGGCTTGAAGCTCTTGTTTAGTAGTTAAATAAGGAGAAATTTCCAATTATTTATTAAATGAATATAAGCAGTTGATTTTATAAATGTGTACTTTTATGCTTCCGTAAAATTATATATTTTAATATTTAAATAATTAATGTTTTATAAAGTACCGCTAATATATAATATTTATTTTAGAAAAATGTAGATACTTTTGCAGTATGTCTTGCGTTAAGACATAGTTTCTGTAGCTAGATTAAATGAATAATGCGTCCGTATAAATTAGTTAGTTGGAATTTTTGTTATTCGTATATTTTTTTCTACAGCTGTGTCGTCTATCAAATCCTACACCTTCTGCTATTTATTTTGACTAATTTCTAGATAAATTTGCTAGATTAAAATAATTTATCTAATACATGTTGTCTAACTAAATCAATATTTCATTTCGAATAATCTTAGAAAGTCCTGAGAAATAACTCATACCATAGGTAGACAATGCCTAATAGGAATTTTTTATTAATTGGTGGGTCGACTTTACTCAAAATAATAGCACCTCAATTTTTTCATGTTTGTATATGATGCTAAAATCAAACATGTCTCAAAATTAGTGTTACTAACACGAATTCCAATATTTTTAATCTATTAAAAATATCTTATTACGGCCGAAGATGGTTTTCGCATTAAAAAGTAATACTAATTAATGTTGGTAAAAGCTCTTTTGAAGTGATAAAGCATACATGCACTGAAATTTTCCTTGTAATATCACATGTACTCGTACAATGTTCCGTGTTAGGTGTATCACTCACTGCCTCCACTAAGCGGGCCAGCGCATTCAAAAGTAAATAAATTATCTAATTAATATCGGTAAAAGTGCTTTTGAAGACATAAAGATATATGTACTGTAATTTTCCTTGTAATATCACATGTACAATGTTCCGTGTTAGGTGTATCACTCACTGCCTCCACTGAGCGGGCCAGCGCATTCAAAAGTAAATAAATTATCTAATTAATATCGGTTAAAGTGCTTTTGAAGACATAAAGATTAATGTACTGTAATTTTCCTTGTAATATCACATGTACAATGTTCCGTGTTAGGTGTATCACTCACTGCTTCCACTGGGCGGGCCACTAAATTCAGCGCTCACCGTGTGATATATTCTGTCGGATTTGCTCAGTGGATCTTTGTCCTTACTTGCTTTCTTCTTTTATATACCTTTTCTAGAGAACGCAATTTATCTATATAAATGAATCGCTGAGTGTTCTTAGCGCAAATCACGAGAGCTGAACCGATTTCGCTAATTCTTCTTTTAGAATATTCCTTAAAGTACGAGGATGGTTCGTACTTCAAGACGTACGGAGAGAAAAAAATATATGTACCACGGTCGAAGCAGAGACGAACTGCTATAGTCAATAGTCAAAAATTTTATTCATCTTAAGATATTTTAAATATCATTTGGTGAACGTCACTTTACATTTACAATTGGTGTACAATGTTATGTTATTGTTGACGTCAATAAATTACATAAAGCTAAGTTTACACCGCTTCCAAGGCGGAGTGCAGAAGAAGCGGCAACAAACTGCACAACGCACGCTAGCTGCTAGTAACTGGATAAAAAATTAACCAATCTCATAATATGGAATCGTATTTTGAAATATATAAATATATGTGAGGTGAATTTAGAAATAATAAAAGTAGATAGGATTTAAAAGAAAATACTTGGTCATTATATACGATTTGACCCAAAAAACTAGACGTAACAATCTAAGGCAAGAGCTAAAACAAATAATGGCAATATGAGTTGAGCTTTAGACTCATGTGGTATTGCCACTGCTAATAAATTTAACTAGTTAAATTTATAGATTTTTGAGTCAAGCTGTATATATTTACACAGAATGCGGGGAATAAAATAGACGACACAAGACATTTTGAATATACACAAACCTATCTCAATTTAAATAGTCCATGCATACAATAAGGTTCATCTTTTACTATTTAACATATTTATATTTTAACGAATAATAACGCACAACCTAAAGCCAGACCTAAAACATATTGTAATATTATACTAATTGTAAAACATACAATTAAATGTTCCCTTCACT
Source organism: Rhodophaea formosa (assembly GCA_963082605.1). NCBI lineage: Eukaryota > Metazoa > Arthropoda > Insecta > Lepidoptera > Pyralidae > Rhodophaea > Rhodophaea formosa. The sequence goes on along the minus strand of OY720220.1, from coordinate 5,775,700 downwards.
TGACTGCAAACATTTTGATAGTAAATTTTACGATACATGCTTTTTCAAGAACATAAGCGGCAAATATATTAAGTACAGTCGCGTACACAAGCCAGTAGCCACTTGAGCTAGAAAAATTTAATATTGAACGGTAGTAATGCACTATTTGAAATAGGATGCAAACTTGTGTCAGCGACTGTCAGTTAAAAGACAATTTTCTGAAATGCAAAACAAGATAGAAATTTCGTCGACGCAGCATTAGGGAGGAGTCGTATGCATACATTTAATCTAGTACAAGAATATGTTTATACAACATCTGTGCAGTAAAAATTTGACTGTTATCTCAATCTCGCTTTTAAGAATGTCATATTTTCGTAAAATGGACAGCGAATAGCTTTTCAACAGATCCATAATAGCCAAAATATTTGAAAATATAATTTTAAAAAAATGCTAGCTTTATTGGTAACTGGCCATAAAGTTTTTAATGCTTAATAAAACAGTAGGTACTCGATGTAATTTCTATCTCGTTGGCATTATTATCTACCTATGTTATATTTGCATATTTATTTATATTTAAGTAAGTATCTAGTTATGGTGTTGTAAATGCTTTATTGTAAGTTAAAATTTCATGTGGACCATTATTCGATGTTTTTTTAGTACTAGTGTAATATTTATAAACACGAAATAAATTTTCTTTACAATTAACAAGTTTTTATGATAAATAAAATCTCGCCGCACCGACCATCTTTTATGTAAATAATAATAAATAGAACTAAAAGAATTATGTAGTCGAAAGTACCTACACTAAATTATACCAAATTATTGTATACCATATACTTATACATATTAATAAACTTGATTATATAGAAGGGAAATTGTAACGTACTATTATAGTTATATATATAAATTATATAGGAACATTGTGATTTCAAGTTTTCAACTTCCAAAATATTGTAAAATAACATATTGAAATATTGTTGTCATGAATGTTATTTAAAAAGTAATTTTAAAATTTATACATGGAACTTAATGGAAAATATATTTATTTGTTGTATAAATCATTTGTTTTATTTTACTCAACTTTATTTTGGAACAACATTTTATAGCCTAAGGCTAAATTAAAAGACTCATTAACAAAACATGTAAAAGTACTCAAAATTACTGTTTAATGTAAAGTTAGGCACATGCAGAATAGACAGTTGGCTTTTGCCGAGCGACTTGCGACATAGAAAAGACTTAAGACGAGGACGGGGCGCAGACATATGTCTCCTCCGCGTCTTTTTCATATTAAATGTATAGAAGCGTCGCGACGCAAAAGATACATAAAAGACAAGGTGCAGACACGACGCTTACTCGTCTGCGACTGGCCTTGCCCGCGCCCCGTTCTCGTCTTACGCCTTTTCTATGTGTCCCGCGCTTTATTAGTTCTAAATAAGACAAATTATTTTTTTTGGGTTAACCGGGGGTTAGGCGGCCAGCATAGTGTGTTAAAACCTTTAGGCAAGCAATCGGCTGTGAACGGGCTCCGTAAAACCATCAATGCTTAGATCAAAGTCAAGTGTTCCAAATTGGTTAAAAATACATGTGCAAAAAATCTCTTTTTGAACATCATACTTTTATCTTATACAGATATCAAGTTCCCTAAACAGAAATAAAGGGAAGTGAAGGGATAATTATGACTTCAAAACAGAGAATTCTCAGTTCATTTGTAAATTTTTGAGCATAAAGCGCCGAATTATTTTCGTTCCTGTTTGAGAAAAGAACCTTAGTATGTTTGTTCACCTATTCGGAAATTAGCACAACGGACTTAATAAACCGTCATCCCAAAGCGATTTTCTGATGTATAAGATAGTGTTTGGAGACTAGTATCCGTAGGCACTTCATAAGTGAACATAAATATCCAATCTTACATTCAGATAGGTAGCGTATAGGAGCATTACTCCTATACGCACATTGAAAATATCAAAATTTGTTATTGGTCGCTGGTTTAGGAGAAAAGAAAAATAAAACGTAGAATGTATCGAGAGAATGGGTAAATATCCGAGGAATCATGCAAATAGTCGATGTGGTCCCATCACTATTTTGTGTTGGAGTGTCAACCCATCACTATTTTGATTCCGTTCTCCACCTGCAAGCCCACCAACATGCTAATCGCGGCCTTTGGGCTATATGTGTAGATCTGGGCTCTGTCTGTCTTTTTCACTTACGCTGTATGTATTTTGTGTACAAATTTGCAATTAGATTGAATCTCTTTTTCACAAATATTATTAGTTTATAAACTTGTGTTGATATTTATTATATATTCTCATCACATTACAAGCCCAGTTTCCCGTCTCAGCCGCCTCCCGCTCCTACATTAATTGTGTTAACGACTTAACGTTGTACTCGAGGCTGTACAAAAGTTATGTTAATATTAGTCCGTAATATGTTTATAGTCAACATATATTAAACGTATAGCAAAACAACTAGCTGGGGGATCTCAGCAAACACTAGAAATCCGTTTTGTCTCTCTTAATAATTATATAGAGGTAGTAGAGTAGATATACCTACTAGTAATTTTCTTTTTTCGCGACTTCATCTGCGTAAAACTTCATCCTCCCCCTATTTCATCCCCTTAGGCGTCGAGTTTCTAAAAATCCTTACTTAGTGCTCACTTACACCATGAAAGGAAACCCTGAACCAAATTTAAAGTTACTATGTACAGTAGTTTCGGCTGTGCATTGACATATCAGTCAGTGAGTCAGTCAGATTTGCCTTTTATATATATTTATATACATAGGGAAGACTTACGTAATATTATATATATATCAACGGGTCACTCACGTGCTATTTGTCGGGATTGCCGACTTTTATCTCCGTACACATATTTTTACGTTAGTTTTAATGATATAATATGTTTCAGCAAAACAGCCGAGCTGGAGGATTTCAGCAAAAACTGGTAATTAATCCCATTTTGTAAGTCTGCTAAGTAATTTCAAACAGGTAAAGGGGCCGCATTGGCTACAAATAGGTACTTCTACTATCTTGCTTAGGTATGTATACGTAAGGGTCATGTCTCATATTGAAAGGTACGGATAAGCCATGTAGCTAAATAGCCTCTTTATAAAAACTCGGTTGTACTCTCGATTTATTTCGACAGATTCATCGGGCGAGTGTTGGGTGGCAAAACGACTGTTAAGCTTCCCTCAAAATGTGACAAAAGCTGGGTTTCTATAATGAATACATCTCGCGTCAGTTTGAACATATTATGAGGCCTTTTTCTTTCAAAGGTATGCTTTCACAATTCTTAAAAACTCTAATACCTAGTTTTTCGATTTAGCCAATTAAGTATCTTAATAATTATGTTATCATCATCATCATCAGGTCCTTTTGAGTCTCCAATGCAGAAGTATGACCTCTCTGTACTACCAGAGCCATATGTGTATTGGCCTGAGCAGTCAGAGGATTTGGCCGAAACTCTCCACGCTGGCCAGACGAGTTGTAGAGGGCAATAATTATGTAAAGAATTTTTAATATCCTAAACTTGAAAACAACTAAGAACATCTGCATTAAAAACAAAAACAATAGTACTTATTTTCAACTATAATATTCGTAAGTAACGGTAACATAATTGAAGCACCAGACGGCGCACGTCGTTACAGCCGATTGTAATGAAAACCACAAGATACGAGTACGCCTCTTTCGGGGCTTGTGAGAGCGTGTTACGTTTATTCACTTAACAGTCTCATTCACAAATTCTTAAGTGAATTATTTTGTCTTCTGAAATTCGAGATATCTTAAAAGTTAAAATAAAATCTTAATTTAAAGGAAAAAAACTAAAAGAAGTCCTTTTTTGCCTGACCGTAAAATATAAAACACCTCTGTGCAAAAGAAGATTTTTAACATGTGGGCCAAGTGCGAGACGGACTCGTCCATGATTGATTCCGTAGTAGCAAATATAAATACCTAAGCCAAAAGACCACTATAATTTTTTGCCAGCAAAAAAAATTGGTTTTATATAGCGTTTGTATGAAAGACAAAGTCATATTTTAGGTTTGTGAAAATATGCAGGATAGGATGCAACCACAGTTAAAATCACAAACAATAGTACTTATTTTCAACTATAATATTCGTAAGTAACGGGAACATAATTGAAGCACCAGACGGCGCACGTCGTTAAAGCCGATTGTAATGAAAACCACAAGATACTAGTATGCCTCTTTTGGAGCTTATGAGAGGTGTTACGTTTGTTCACATAAAAAAGTCTTATTCATAATTTTGAAGTCAATTGATATATCTGCTTAAAATTTGTAATATCTCCAATTTTGATATGAAAGGAAAAAAAATAAAACTTTATAACGCAACATTTAAACCGCTTAAAACAGTCTCATTCATAATTTTGGAGTCAATTGATATGTCTGCTTAAAATTTGTTATATCTCCAATTTTAATTTGAAAGGAAAAAAAAATTATAACGCAAAATTTAAACCGCCGAAAAGCGAAATATCAGTCATCCCTTGTTTTTTTATTTATTTATATGGGACCAACTTTGGGTATACCTTTTCCAATAGAAAAAGAATTATTAAATCAGACTTCTCTGTAAAAAGTTATGCGTGGTCATACATAAAGAAATATTATCGTATAGGTTGGAAAACAAACTCACTTTCGCATTTATAATATTAGTTAGGATTAGAACAACTTGTAAAATGCAAGTAAAATAAACTTTTTGATTTAAGTATTTCATGCAGCACATGCCTCTACGAAGCCTTTTATACAAACGCCTGCAGTGTGGTGCACTGAAATGAGCTGCGCTAAGCGAGTTGTACCGCCTGAGGGTTCATTTCCGTATTTTATAATGTTCTTGGTTAATCTTTTTGTGTGTAAACTTGATATACACGATTTTAATTTAACAAAAGAAATGCCTAGTGTAATAAGATCGTCGATAGGGTCGAATATCAACTCAAAAGCATTCGAACTTCCGAGATTAGAAATCATTTTTGAAACGATATTGAACATTCGTGCAATCTTTACTTCATATAGAAAGGCAAAATCTTCACCTAATTTTCTCTTTAACGTTAAGTAATAGTATACCTACTGTACTTGGGCTAATAGATTTCAAGGTACAGAACAACTACACCAGGGGTCATATTTCGCTTTTAGAATGAGTAGATAGTAGTATTCTGTTACTTAACGTTATAGGAAAAATAAGGTGAAGATTTAAAAACCTTATATTAAGTTTAACAAGAATTTAATGACCTGCTCAGGTTATTTAACAAAAGAAAAGATGATGTGATTATATAAGTGTTGTGATATATAATTGAATCCAAATAATATATTATAAAAGGTTTCATAAAAAAAGTATATATACCTTTTATGATATATTATTTTTGGATGCAGTGCTAGTTATTTCCCACTTATAATGTGCATTGAAAAACTTAACGCAACAAATAATAATGACAATACTATTATCGAAATAACCTATTTAATTAAATTAGTGAAGGAATTAACCTAAAACTTTTTGTTTAAAATTCGTCACAACTCCCCAAGGAATAAGAGCAATTAAAAGATACTAGGGAAATTAATCTTCAGCAGTGAAATTCAATCACAAGGTACACACTTATTTTTCGTAACAGTATAAAGTACTAGCTTTCACCCCCAGCTACGCTTGAGTTAATATATCAATAAAAATCTCTCCGATCCTTAAAGGGTTGACACAGTCCGTCCATATGAACAATTTATCATATCGGTATAAAACTGTAAATTTAAATAAAAAACCTCTATAAAAGTTTATTAAATAAAGAAAATAAGAAATGATGAAAAAATTCCACGCGGGCAGGACTTGAACCTGCGTCTAGATCTCAGTTTTGTCTCCGAATTTCTCCACCATATACCATTCCTCTTACACGCATCTTGGGTGACGCAAGCCTAGATGCGTGTAAGAGGAATGGGATATGGTGGAGAAATTCGGCGCCGGGGCTTGAAGCGCGGTGGCGTAATTGGCAACGCATAGATCGTACTGAGATCTAGACGCAGGTTCAAGGTCCTGCCCGCGTGGAATTTTTTCATCATTTCTTATTTTCTTTATTTAATAAATAAAGTAAAATAGCATTATGAATGCAAAATTAACTCCCATATAAAGTACTCTATAAAAGTGTTTAGCCAGCCGGGCAATTAGTATGTTTTTTTTTTAAATTCCAGCATTAATTTTATAAGAAAAGTTGTTCCTACTGACGGGCTGAGTCACCCCTTTAAAAATCATGCAAGGTTTTAATAACATATGGTATTTCTATCCCTCAGGAACGGTATTGTTCCGGGTTGAAATATACCCTTTGTCCTTCTCCGTACCCCAGAAAAAGAGTAAGCAACATTTCGTAATGATCGGTTGAAAGCGTAACAATGAAACTCACTTTCGCATTTTAAAATTATATGTAGCGTAGCCTGTATTCAGATCAACTTATTCTACATTTACTGTAATGTATTTATATAATCTAATCTAAAAATAAACATGAAGGTAATAGAAATTTTTTTTTTTTTTAATAATTTTAATACGGTTTTTATCGCGTTTATTACATTATTTATACACCTAACGTTTCGAGCACTTTAGCAACTTTGGCAGTTACCACCAGCTTGGGATCCAGTCATCACTTTAATCAAATCTCATGCTAAGCAGAAGACTACAAGACCTTCAGACACCGTGAGCCAATACTGCGTACATCCGGAACGTTATCAAAAAATATTTTAGGCGGTAGATTTTGCAGTTCTTATAAAATACTAGACAAATGTCAACTTAGTCTACCTGCGACCACGAACACTGTAAAGTGCTCGAAACGTAAGGTGTATAAGTAATGTAATAAACGCGATAAAAACCGTATTAAAATAATTTTATTTAAATGTGTAACAATCGCGAAAACACAAGAAAACTTTATTTTATTATTTGCAATTTCTTTATTTCCTGAAGATCTGTTTGCCAATCGGCAAAGGCCTCCTCCATCCTTTTCATCTATCTTAAGTCACTCTGATCTACATCACTATTGCCACTTCTCTGTTATCATCATTCCATCTTTTCTGCGGTCTGCCTCTCTTCTTTTTACCTCCCATGGGATAGTTAAGGAATGAATAAAAAATTCTTTATCGCACCAAATAATGTACTCAGTTGGAAAAGACTAAACTTAAAATTAATATAATGGCGCACTTATCGCTAAGCGATCTCTTCCAGTCAAGCTTGGGTAAATGGACACCATCTTGTTATTTTCTTACTTCATTTGTCGTGACCGCTTATCATGCGGTGCCCTGCCCATCTCAATTTGAATCTTCTAAATTTCAGAGTTTGCCACTTTCATACTATAAGGTACATCAAAATAGTAAATTAAAGCACCTATACGCAGTCTGCCGTACTAACCAACCGTGACGTTAACAGAGTACAAAATAAATGTAAATTATATTCACTCAACGAATTTAGCGACAAAGCCTCATAATAAAAGTATGAATATGAATAAACTGTTGATTTCCACTCCGACAAGAGATTCGCCGGATTGATATAAATCTGGAATTTTATATTAAACGGAATCTGGAATCTCGCCCGCCTGGATTCAATTGAACGTTTTGAACTGATTGAATTTAAATTTTAATGGAGGTATCATTTACCAGAGCAAATAACGGTTTCTCGGTAGGGTTATTGTACTATTAGAGTACCTTGAATTCATTAAATTAAAGTGCCTAACTGCCGGTGTAGCGAATTTAATAAATGACTCACTGTCTTTATATTACATATTTGATTTTTATTTTTCGCTACTGTCGTTTTGTACTAACTTTATGATATTTTAGTTTTATATCATTACTGAACATCATTTACTTTTTATAGTTCTGTATTCAAAAGGAAAAAATGGGACCCTGTTTGTCTGTAACCAAGCTGCATCTCATGAACCGCGTTAGCTAGACAGTTGAATTTTCACAAATGATGTATTGCTGTTGCCTATAAAAAAAAATACTAGAATAAAATAAATATTTAAGGAGGCTCTCGAACAACAAACGTGATTCTTTGCCGTTTTCTGCTCAATAGTCTAATGTTGATCATATCGTTAAATAATAATAAATAAATAATTATATACAGACAAATCACACAGATTGATGCTAGCCCCAAAGTAAGTTCGTAAGACTTGTGTTATGGGATAATAACTCAACAATACTATATTTTATAACAAATACATATATAGATAAACATCCAAGACCCAGGTCAATCTGAAAAAGATCATTTTTCATCTTGACCTGACCGGCTACGTTCATCGTGTTGTTTGGGCGTAAAGTTGGAAAACGGAATAAAATGGTGATGATATTTTTTGTTTCTTTGGAATAATATTTGATCGAAAGAAATAAAGTTATTTCAAATCTTGCTACGTTTCACTCCATTAGTTTAGTCCATGACTCATTTCGATTTTTTACTCTAACATTATTACCGTGGAACAAAGTGCTATAAAAGCACTTTGTTCTTTCCACGGTAATAATAAACACAGCCAATACCATGTACAAGTAGACATAGATTTGTTTATTACCGTAGAAGATACCGTATTAAAATCTTTCTCATCTTTGCTTTAACATCACATCACTCAATTTTATGTCCATTGCCGTTGTAGAATTCTACCGCCGTAGTATTGCATAGTATTGCCGTAGTAGTTATTACATTCCACGTCTAGAATTGCATAGAAAGGCAAGGATTATACTTCACATCTTTGCTTCTATAATTCCACATCACACTATACAAATCCCTCGTATAATATTCGTGACGTAATGCTTTTAAACGGCACAGAGTATGCGCGTCGCTCACTAATCCTCTCATCCGCGCTACATGGAAACCGTTTTTGCTATCCTCTACTTGCATACTGATTATAAGAAGTATCTTAAATCATTTATATTAAAAGTTTCAAATATTTAAAATACGAAATTTCAAGGGTTATTTTGCTCAGTAATATAACAACTATTAGGTACTAACTAGCAATTTCCCAGCGAACATGCGCGTAAAATTTCACCCCCTATTTCACCTCCTTAGGGCTACAATTTCTAAAATTCCTTTCTTAGATCTAAATTACATCGTGAAAGGCACGAATCTAAGAAAGGATTTTAAGGAGGAACCCCTATACCAAATTTCAAGTTTCTAGGTACCTACAATAGAAGGTTGTGCGTTAATGTAATATGCCAGTGAATCAGACCAGCAGGCCTATTTGCTAACTTTTGACAACTACGTTGTGCATCATTTTCATGGTAACTTCAATATTCATTACGGCTTCGGTATGAATGACTACTTTTATTTATGATATAAAAACCATCATTTTAGCATCCATTACGGATGCTAAAATGACAATTAAATCGTTGTACACTGAGTTAGCAAATCGGCCTGTAGCATAGAAGAGAATAATTCATTTTATGTAACAAAAATGACAAGATCTTAAAAGGCCCGCAACGCTCTTGTCACACCCCTAGTGTTGCAATTGTCCATGGACAGCGGAAATCAGTGACCCGCTTGCTCGTTTGCCGTCCTATATCATAAAAAACCGGCCAAGTGCGTGTCGGGCCACGCGCAGTGTAGGGTTCCGTAGTTGCGAATGACAACTTTGAGTTCACACTATTCACACTCGCACCTTACAGTTTAACGACCAAAAACATTTAACAATGAATATAGTATGAAATTTTACAGTTATAAGTTGGTTGCCTATAACTTTTTAGTTTGTACTTAATACTCAGCTTTGATAATTTTCCTTTCAACTTCAGTATATATACTACTGCTGTAATTTTTTTCACGTAAGTATCTATATATAACCGTTTAGCAGATAGAGGGGACACTTACCTCTAACAAAGATTCGCACTTTAAAACCAATTTCAGAAACGGATCCCTAAATCGAAAAATGGTGTTCTCAACCTCACAATATATTTGAAAGACCTATTTAACGATACCCCACACGATGGGTAAATATAGAAAAAAAAAATACTTCCCCACTTTACTTGTATGGGAGCTACCCTAAAAAAATTTTTTTTTCAAGATTTTATTCTACCACATTTTTGCCATGATTAATATACATACCTATACCAAATTACAGCTTTCTAGTACTTATAGTCTCTGCGTAAAACCGTGGACGGACAGACAGACAGACATGGCGAAACTATAAGGGTTTACTACGGAACCCTAAAAAAGAGGCTTACAAGTACCTTCGGCGTTGACAGTTGTATCTGATGACCCTTCGAAGTTTTGTGGTGGTCATTGAGAGAGAAGAGAGAGATCCTGAACCTTCTGTATGTAGGAAGGAAGAACGATGCAATCTAGAGTGCAATCACCTGATTTTTCTGAGAATCCAAGCGAGCGTCGTTTCTTCCCCGAATGAGCGATTGCAGACAATCCGTTCCAATGTTCCAATCTACGGATTTACCAGACACAGAATCGATTTATTTCTTGCCTTTGAAATGTTCTTCTTTATAAGAAAGATTTAGTTCTAGATGATATTTTGTCTACGAAATAGTCAAACACGCTGGCAATTTTAGTCGATCATCTTTAACCAAGATTATAAAGATGTATAAAGTTATTACCACTATATTTATTTACTTTATAGTACTTAACCAATCAATATACCTCCGCTACGGAGTGCAAAATGTGCAGTTGAAATAGGTACATCGGACCCATGCAAAGAGTATTGCATTGTTTTGCCCCGTGGTCCGAATCGAACCATTCCAAAAGATACCTTGGGCCATTTGCACCGCTCCAACGACTGCGGTGCAAAAGAACCGATTCAAAAAGAACTCTTGGGCGATCTCACCGCGGTCCGAATCGCTGATGGTGCGAAATGACTAACAACCCGAAACCCACTCACTCCAATTCTAAGATCTTAAAATAGTTTTTGACATTCCTCTACGAATTTTCTGCTCGACTGAATACCTTTGACTGGACTGAAGAGACAGGTCTTACATCCATCTTTTTATATGGAAGCCGTACGCGACGTTCATAGCTTTCGCTTGTGCCACTCATGAACAGGCCACTTGAACGGAACACGAGGGAGCTGTGAACGCAGATGAATATGCTACGCTAGATGTAGTAAGGAGTTTCGCGGAAAGACCGTGTGAGAAACTCTAGAATTAGCAGCATCAATGTCCAGAACATAGCAGACGAAATGCATGATGAGCACTGATGCCAGTAGGCTACTGACACTCCAAAAAAAATGTATCCGTATAATTAAAAACGTTAAAGGAACGACGAGTTGTAAGCCGCACTTTAGGAATTTAAAAATATTGACCCTACCGTGTATATATATTTTAGAAACATGTAAATTTGTTCGGAAATATCCTCAATTTTACACAAAAAAAGAAGACCTACCGCGACGCTATCCTGTAAGGATGACGAATAAATTAGTTATGCCCGCGTCAAAATTAGAAATCTTTAGCTGTGGTCCATTATCAATGTCAACAAAAATTTATAATTGCTTACCCGACAATCTTAGATCGGAAGAAAAGAACTCGCTATTTATTAAAAAATTAAAAGACTTATTGTTGGAAAAAAATTATTACAAAATTGACGAGTTTTTTAATGATACCGAATTAAAATGACAAATAAAATTGACAATAGAAATAAATATTAATTGCATATTGACCATTGTAATTAATTGATTAAAAAAAATAAGACATAAAATTAATGCTAAATAATTGATAACAATAAAAATTGACGTAGTATAAAAATTAATTTAAAACAAGTACTTACGCAACATTGTAGAAACGCAGCATGATAATATTTTCTATTATTTTAATATTAACAAGCTATAAAACCCGTTTGCCGTTCCAACTTAGCCTTTGCGATGCCCGACAGGGTTCATATTGTACCTATACTATAATTACAGTGCAGTGTATATTAAGAACTGATGTAATAATTACGATATGAAATGCAATAAACAAATTGAATTGAATTGAATGAGAACCGCCTACGCTGGAACGGCCAAGCCTTGCGTAAGTCAACAAAGTGCGTAAATATGTCTTACGTAAGCCAACAAATTGCGTAAAAACCAATGTTTCACTATACCACCTCGGCCGAGCCCCGGCAAAGGGGGAAAATTTGATTTTCAGACATGCGTACCAATGTACTCTCAACCAAGCCTACCGAAGCCCGTGTGAAGGGGAGAACAAAAAGTCAGAAAGTTGACCCTGGACTCAAAAAAACTCCAGCTGAGGATGCAACCAGTATAAGACGCTTAGATGAGAGAGATTGTTAACACGTCGAGGGACCGAAGATATATCAATCGATGTTTCTAAGAATCCCGGCAATCGGCCTTAAGCCTCCGAATGACGATCACAATCCCACTGCGCAGATATACTATATATATAATAGCATCCCCCATTGAGGGGATCCATTCCGTTGTTCGGATTTGTTCGACACGGAATCGATTTGTCTTGCCTTCGGTTAAATCTTTCTGATATTCGTATTTGTGAGATCGATTAATTTAAAGGTACATCATCTACACTGTGTTTAAGTCCTGTACGGGTACATTTTATGGTAGTAACGATTGACTAATATATAGGCTCTATTTGAACTCTGATGATGTGACGCTACGTCCAGAGGAATATAACTCTTTTAGACAAATCACTTGTTTTCCTGAAAGTCCCAAATATCAGCTTGAAATCTTTGAAAAAGCGGTCACATATAGTTGCCGCTCTGCCATAGATAAACTATATGTTGTATCTTTTTAGCATCTCTCATAATATAAAAAATTCGCCAAAGTGACACTACATTTAAATTCTCCCAAATAAAAAAAAAACGGGTCAATCACAGTTTTCATTTATTTAGAATACGAATAGTATAAACGGTACGCAAGAAATATAAATAAAATAAATATAAGTAAATAAATGAATATGTAGAGACAAATCAGTCAAACTGAGGTAACCACACAGTAAGTTGTAAACTTGGGTCGTAGAATACTAACTCAACGATACCTACTATGTTTTATAATAGATAATTATTTAGATAAACATCCAAGACCCAGGGCAATTTGAAAAAGATCATTTCATTATGACCTGACCGGGAATCGAACCCAGCACCACTCGTGTCACAGGCTGTTAACCACATTATAGCTACATACATGAATATATATTTGTACTTTTATAGTCTCTAAACGGTCGAATAATAATAAATGATGTCCCAAAAAGGATCGAACGTATTATCTCCGAAGAACATAGGTATCTCGGGTCGGGAGACATATAAATTTCCTCAATTGGCCTGTAAATCTGCTTCGAAGTAAACGAATGTAAGCTTACCATTGCTCAACTTACATATTTTCATAAAAATTGTCAAAAACATTACATAGGTCACTGTTACTTGTAAAACGATAACTCTAAGGTCACGTACAGAACTGATAATAAAGGTTTTTTCTAACATAAGATATTCTTTCGAAAAATATTAGAACTCACATTCAAATTTACCGATCATGTGGGTTAATATTAGGGGATGTCTAATTTTAAGGGTTCCTTAACCTAAACACGGGACGTTTTCACCCTTCACGAGACTTAAATGTCCGTCTATCACCAGGCTATGTCATAAACCGTGATAGCTAGATAAATGATATTGAAATTTTCACACATGATGTATTTCTGTTGCCGCTATCACAACAAATACTAAAATAAATATTTAAGAGGGGCTCCCAAACAATAAACGTTATGAAAGTTGGTATTTATCGTATTCGTGTAAATTCTAAATTTTTGATTTTAGTGAACGAAAAAAATCTAGGACCAAGCCTCCACCTATCAAGAGTGAGACTGGGTATCAGAAAAATATCACATGTAGCACTCCTGGCGTTTTTGTCTTCTATGCATAGTATAGAAGCGCTCTTTAAAAAAAAACACTAATAGCGTAAGTATTTAATTTTAATTTTAGTTAAGTTTATTTATTTTTAGGTAGTATTTAGTATAATCAATATGGTGTGTAGTAATAATTAGTACTTAATAAAATCAGTAATGTCAAATTAACTTAAAAATATTTGTACCTACCAACTATATTTTTCCCGTGAGCTCTTACAATACAGGCTATATATAGTTAAAGAATACAGGATTAGCTGAAGGCAATAATCTTGGTTTAATTTATTAAGTGGGATGACAGCAAAAGAGGTTGGATAGCTACTGGCCCGCGGTATGCTTAATAAAGTCTGTGCAATAAATGTAACCAAGGATATTGTGACGTCACAGCTGTCATATTACATTACACAAGCGTTCGTTATCCTATCGTTGCTGTGTTATTTTTACTAGGTAGTTCCTATTTGTTTCTTTTGATTTTCATTTGCGAAATTAAGAGATAAACCAGCTACCCATAGCGGTTTTACTAGTTTCTAGGGTTAAAGAATTAGATTTCTTTAATTTTAATCAAGATTATATTAAGTCTATGGATCTGATTTGGGAGTCATCATCATCATCATCAGGTCATTTTTAGTCTTCACTGCAGGAGCATGACCCTCTCTGTACTACTAGAGCCATATATTAGCCAGAGCAGCTGAGGATTTGGCCTACACTCTCCACGCTGGCCAGACGGGTTGGAGAGGTCTCTTAGATGTTTGTAAGCTTTGTTTAGATTTGGGAGTAAAACAATAAATTGCTAGTTTTGCATATTCAAGCGCATACTCTGATTGTGGAGGCCAGATGTAAAAAGTTTGTCAAAGAGGAAGAAAATAACATGGCATTAGAGGAGCGGAGCCCAAATCTTCTAGAGAGACTTCAACCGGGAACTTGCTCGAGAGAAAGAAGAATTATCATATGCACAAGAATAGCGAGATTATTTCGGCTTACCCCGCATAATAGCACATGACTTTAGACGCTCTTTACAATACGTAATAGGAAAGGTTATGTAAAGTGTTCTTCCCAGCTTGGCATGACGTAGCAATTTTCGGCTTCTTATATCCTAGTAGCTGCAGCGAAATGCTGGCATTATTGAAAACGAAACCTTACGTCTAATATTTTGTAATTTTTTTTCTCGTGTGCCAACATTAATGACAAACAAAATATCTTTAATCCAGAAAGTGATTTAGTTTTAACTCGTTTTCGGTCGTTTTCAGTTCCAAATTCAATTTTCCCGTCGTCACCGGATTTGCAAGTTTGTTTCAAGGCTACGGAATCGTAACAACTCCGATACGAGCGGGTTGCGTATGTAGAAAATGTAGTGGTACTAATTTAAGTCGTAAGCATGGAGATATATGTACTACGTGATCGTAAGTCAGTTCGTGATCGGCTTTAAATGATTTTTTTTTTTCAGAAGGTCGTCGTTTCGAAGTTTGACGTGGTTACGTTATGAAATGAGTATTTTTATTTAGATTTTTTTTTTGTTATTGTCTACAAATGAAAGAAGTCTGCAGTTCTGCTAACATTACAAAAGTTGAAATTATTTTAAAATAATTAGACACTAATCGGTTTATTGTACAAAAGTACAATATATTTTAAGAAAATATAAGTGATTTTTCAAATCAACCTATGGGTATGTGGGTATGGATACGTGAGTGACTCGTTTCTTATTAATAAAAAAATCCGTTTTATTAAAATTCGATTATTAGTAGAAGCGTAGTTATTAGTAGATTACCTTCTATTCCTTCCTCTCTAATATTAACTTTTGAATATACCTAATTGTTTTGGCACATGGCGAATTTGAACCCACTGTCAGTGTGGTAACAAAATCGTAACCATGTTACACTATTTTTCAGTCTAACGACAAAAGAAGACAAACGGGACTCTGCATCATTTTCTATGATCCCTGCAATTGCAATGCTTTACTTAATTATATGTCATCACCAAATATTTTTTATTCGAAATACAAACACAAAAGACGCTCCGTACAGATTTTGGTGCGCTACTTCAGTAGTACAGGTTTTGTAAATACGCGAGCGGTTCCGCGGTCCCTACAGCGGTAATGCGATGGGAAAATCAATGTTACACCCACTTACAATCACTGAAATTACCCGGCTTCGGATTGAAGGGTTTATTTGTTAATACAAATTCGATTTTTACTAACATGGATGTTTATCTATATAAGTATCTATCTCTGTGGTATCTATAATAAAATATAGTATCGTTGAGTTAGTATCCCATAACACAAGTCTCGAAATTACTTTGGGGCTAGCTCAATCTGTGTGATTTGTCCCTATATATTTAAATAATTTAAATATTTAACTAACATTGCCGCTATTATATTATTTGTTTACTCCATTTCAGCCTTCGCCTGGGGCTTAAGGGATAATAGATATTCTCTTCTCGGAAACTTTAACTTAAACTAAGTATATCGATTTTAAATCTGTTCAAAGGTTGACGTGTATAAAAGTAACAAACAGCCAGAGTTACTTCGACATTTATAACGTCTATTAGTATGATTTATTTCGGGCTGGTCTGGTTACAGTTACTAATAAACATAGTGTCCTGATGCTTATTTTCATTTACATTTTGTAAAAGACGATCAAGATTAATTGTGGATAATTTTACTCTTTGGTAAAAGATAATATAATTCTAACTTATTGACCACACAAAATTAATATTAAACAAATTTAAGGCCTGCTTTATGCACGTACAACAAGCGACGTCACGTAACGACGTCACTTATTGACATTAGCCTAAAATTATTAAAACTCGAAAATATTTTTGCCCGACTGGCCCTCTATGTATTGGGTGTATGTGATGTAAAAGTATATCTGTAAAATTTTTGCATCCTGTAGCCTAAATGGATAGACTGAGATTTAAGATTCAAGATTCAATCGTTTATTTAATATAGGTTTCTATGAACACTTATTAATTTTCACAACAAAAAAAAATGTTGTCAATAATTACTGCTCAGCGTATTTTCTCCAAGCGAAGTGTGTAACGTCAGCAAAAATCAATATAATGGACCTAAACTATCAAAAATGTCAGTAGGGTTTTTTATTGCAGGTTTTTTAATGCAAAATGTTTAATAAACTTATAACTTCCCTTTACTAGCATTCTCTAGAGTTGAATCCCTTCAAAATGCTTTCAGCTAAACAAGTTGGTTTGTATGTTTGCGTTCAAAGGAAATTGCATCCTACTGCATTTGCAGGATGAATCACAACACAAACAAATACAGACAGAAGGCCATCTTCATTTAGCCATGCGATATACTATAATATTGAATTTCCTGGCAATCTTTTACTGTCGGAATCAAACTCCCTAATAGAATATAGACAGGCAAGAAAAAAGGTAAAATATAAAAAAAAGTTTAAAATCTTTTGTCAGTATTTTAGAAAAAAAAATAAAACATAGGGCTATAACTATTTTAGTCATAGATTTTATAAAAAAAATGTGCCTCTATAAGTAGTATTCAGCGAGAAAATAGAGAAATACATTTGTATGGAAAACATACTGCTAGGATACGCTCTTAAACAATACGTATATCCTATGTACAACTCTTTATCTTTTTGTTACGGTTAAATGTTCCCAATAGAGTTGTGTGAAGTTTAACTTCTGTGCCGTTAGTTCGCGATGATGTCTGCCACAAATATATCGACTGTTTCTTAGCGCTGATGTACTCAAACAATTCACATGTAATGTTTAATACTCGTTTTTTTGTTACTTTAGTTTTGTGAAGTTTAACTTCTTTGCGGTTTGTTCGCGATAATGACTGTGTCTCATCGCTTATGTGCGCAAACAATGCATATATTATGTGTACATCTCATTGTCTTTTTGTTACGGGTAACAAATTCTTATAGAGTTAAAAGAAAGAAAATCTATATTCGGCAAAATAAAACAAATGAAAAATGAGCAATATTTACAAACTTAAAATAAAAGGATTATTGCCAAAAAGGCAGCCAGCTCAGCTTTATCAGGCTCAGAGGGGAGCCACAGCGGTGATATTCAGGTGGTGCCATGAGGATGTGGGTTAGATGGCCTAACTAATTATAGTATGTTTTGTGAAGTTGAACTTCTGTGATGTTTGCTTGCAATGATGTCTGCCACAAATATATGGAACCCGTTTCTCATCGGTGCATGTAATGCTCGCATGTACGAGTATTTGGATGTGCGGTAAATGATACGCTGTTTTAATTAAAATTAAGCGACGGTTTTGTCTGCGCATTTAAGGTGGTACTAGCTCTAGTCTCTAATATAATTTAGAGGTTTCTAAATATATAAGATACCAAGAGTAATTCATTCGCCCCGGTGTAAATGACCGAGCATTAACAAATGGTCTTCAAATCGGGTTCGGCAGGCAGTAATTTGAATTTTGGAAAACAAACTGCCTCAATATTTTTAGGCAAAGACCCCTAGTTTGCAAATACGAACGTCAAAATAAAATTATTTTTAATTCCATTAAAAATAAAACCTTTCCAATTGTCTGGGGCTGTATTTCTTAAATGGGTCTTAATTGATAAGCCAATTGTAATAACGAAAGATGTTACCCCTTTGTTACCTAAGTAAGTAATAATGACTGATAAAGGCACCTCATCTAGTTCAAAGAACAGCTATTACAAGTTTTAAAGAGACCATGGATATTATTCGTAGTTCTAAAGTTGCTGGTTCTATTCTCCAAATTCGCCGAGTTAGCTACGTCTCGTATGACAATCTCATTTCAGCTTGTTTGTGCATGAGGGTGGCTAACTCAAATTGTTTGTTCTCTCTGCTATTTATGTTTCTACAGTATCTATATTACTACAGGTTTCGTGGGAAACTTACGCTTCAAAGAGGTACCTGTCTAGTTTTTGAAGTTTGTTTGAATTTGCACTTTAAAACCAAATCCGATCCGAAACGGCTCCCTAAATCAAAAATGGTATACTCAACCACACAATATATTTACAGCCTATTTTACAATACTCCACACAATGTGTTAGTAAAGAAAACAAAAATTACTCCCACTTTACTTGTATTTATAGTAGCCACCCAAAAAAATATTTTCAAGATTTTTTTCTACCACTTTTTTGTCATGATTAATATACATACTCAACAAATTACAGCTTTCTAGTACTAATAGTCTCTGAGCAAAACCGCGGATAGACAGACAAACATGGCGAAACTATAAAAGTTCCTTGTTTACTACGGAATCCTAAAAATGATACCCCTTTGTTACCTAAGTAAGTAATGACCACCTCATCTAGTTCAA
Organism: Rhodophaea formosa; assembly: GCA_963082605.1. NCBI lineage: Eukaryota > Metazoa > Arthropoda > Insecta > Lepidoptera > Pyralidae > Rhodophaea > Rhodophaea formosa. Next base: position 5,756,650 of record OY720220.1, on the reverse strand, counting down.
AGAACAGCTATCATATATATATTTTTATATTATTCGTAGTTAAAAATTTTCCTGGTTCCATTCTCCAAATTCGCAGGGTTAGCTACGTCTCGTATGACAATCTCATTTCAGCATGTTTGTGCATGAGGGTGGCTAACTCAAATTGTTTGTTCTGTCTGCTATTTATGTTTGTACAGTACCTACATTACTACGGGTTATCTGGGGACCGAACGCTACAAGTATCTAGTTTTTGAAGTTTGTTTGAACGAACATTTGACACAACTACCTAGCACCATAATCTAAATGTAATAATGGCGCCATTATTACTAAAACAATCTTTCAATGAATCATTTTTATGCCATAAAAACTGTTACGCATTAATCTTTATGCATTTAGTCCTTTAACACATTGCAGTGTCTCTCTCGTTCTCCCTTTTTCCCAATGAATGTACTTAATTTGAGAAAGGATAAAAAAGCGTAGATTTTCTCAATCAGCTAGCAAACAAATAAACTTTACCTACTCTAGAATTTCACGAACAAAACGCATCTTCAATCAAGGACCTGCAGGCCTATTTGCTAACTTTTGACAGCTACGGTGTACATAATTTTCATGGTAACTTCAATATTCTTTACGGCTTCGGTATGAATGGCTATTTTTATTTATGATATGAAAACCGTAACGGATGCACAAGTGACAATCAAATCGTTGTACACCAAGTAAGCAAATCGGCCTGCTGATATTACTCGAAGGACTGAGTACCCATAGTTACTTTTGACATAGAAAGAGACGGAAATACCACAGGTTGCTGTCCCGCTGGCACATATGTAATTGTACTTATTACACTAATAGTCAAAGTTACGTAGTGATTATATGGTCTTTGATAGTTATATACAATTCCATATGTGCGAGCGGGATACCAACCTTTAGTATTTCCGTCTCATGGTCAACCATTTTAATCTATACATTTTTGCATTTTATCTATGCATTCAACTCTCTAATTCAAGCTTAAAAAGAATTTATATCGCATAACAAAAAATTAAAAAGTTCTCTCATACTTCTAAGGAGAAAACGCTTCAATATGGATAGCTAACGTAGTATTTGAACAAATAAATGGTGCGATCCGAGTAAAAGCAAACTCCTTGGACTGGAATGCGAGATAATGCGGCGGGAAACCGAATCCAAAAGTTCTTACTTTCATTGATATACTGACTCTATGAATATAAATCAAAAGACATCTTTAGTTCCATCGAGCAAATATTCGATTTGAGATATTGGTGATTTAGGTCGAACAATTAATTACTTAGAAATAAACACAGATATAGTTCCAGCGTTGATCCCATAGCAAAAGTTGTTCATTTTGACGGTCTAAGTCACCCCTTTAAGGGTGTATCGAGGGTCATGTTATACCTTTATACTCATTGTGGTTTCCGGCGGAATAGGCCAAATCCTCTGACTGATCTGGCCAATATATGACTCTGGTAGTACAGAGAGGGTCATGCTCCAGCAGTGGAGACTAAAAAGGCCTGATAACGATGATGACACATTCATAAAGGCTATACTACGGACATTTTTCATCACATCCTACTAAGCAGCAGATCGTTCTAAAGATACAAAAAGTATGACCGGCATTACACGTCCAAAATAGAAGTTTATGACATAGCAATCTATTGAGCACTTACTACAACATAGTACTCGTATGTAGAGGCAGGCGATATATATATATATATATATAATATTTTACATATATATATATATATATATATATATATATATATATATATATATATATATATATATATATATATGTACAATAAGTGATAATTATTAATTTTTCAGAAAATTAAACCTACTATAGCCAAAGTGCCGAAAATTTTTAGGAATTTTTTTATGAATAATTTGAGTGCGTTTGACCTCTAATCTTGCCTGATGGGAAGCAACGCTGAGGTAATAAATTTATCTGCGGGTGACATAGGCTATAATTGACGCCGACGAAGTCACAGGAAAATTGCTAGTGAATATTAAAAAGCAAAGAATTCCGACGAATTGATATTGTCTTCCTATTTTGAAGTCGGCTGTAATCCACATTTATTGTGTGGCCCTCACACCCTTTAAGATAAAGTACGCTAGAAACCACTCCATCTCCTAGGGCAGTCTTTTTTTAATAAAAAAGAAGCCTATGTCTTTTTGTAGGCAAGACATCTATACCAAATTTCATTTAAATCGATTCTATCACACCCAAATAGCTCAAGGGATTTGAATGAAATTTTGCACCCAGGTATGTTATTTATTACCCAGATTTACACACACAGAATACTTTATATCCCCGAAAAAGTGACTGTATCCGAGGGATCGTCTTTAACGAGAGCACAAGCAAAAGCTAGTCTTCAATACTGATAAACTTTGTACATGTAACCACTTTTCAAAATGCCAAAATATCGTTTTTCTTTAGGTACTAACAACATTCTTACTCTATCCCTAAATGCCTCGTTTCCGATGTAAGTCTCCACGTACCGCGTAAGTACATAAATCCCCAGAAATAAAGGATACAGAATCCCAAAAGCCACATTCTTTTACCGACACAATAAATTACGTATAGGCCGAGTGTTTCGATTCCTTCTAAGGGTTGCTATAAATGTACCTCGCACTTTGGGTATTTTTATAAATGTTGGCTTATTTCGAATGTATGTCGGATAATCTATACTTACTTCAATTTTACTTTATACTACGTGTACCTATTAACGTAACCAGTTGCTTTGTTTGGCATTTTTTTTATAAAACCATTCTTTCTTAGATCGGCATGGAATTACTAATATTATAAAATTAATTTGTTTATTTGCATAATAGGTTTATGTTATGGAATACTAACTCAAGTAAACCATATTTCATAGGTAACAAATACATATATTAACTAACATCCAGGACCCAGATCAATCTGTAAAAGTTCATTGCCTTCTTAACCTGACAAGGGATCGAACCAGGGACCTGCAGGTTGTGTGAAAGTGGTGAAAGGTTGGCATGATGACCAGATTCAAACTAACTAACAGCCAGTTAATCAAAAGCTTGTAAAAAACAGAACTTTTTTTGCTTTATTTTCCTTATCACATATCGCTAAATAGCTTACACTGCGGTTTGCCCAGCCAGCAGGAACGGCAGTTTCATGAATATAAATAGGTCACTATATGTACTGCGGCCCTTTCGCAGCCCTTGCCGGCTGGAACTTACACGGGAATCATTTTAGGCAATCCTTGGCCCCACTTAATTAATTTTAAGGGGACTTCGTACTCTTAGACGGCCACAAATCATGTTCTTGATTCCGGACTGTTCCTAGATTATATGTATGTAAAAGACAATACGTGATGAATATCTAAGCGGTTAAATAATTTTATGTCTTTCTCAGTACCCTAACTTATGTGGATGCAAAATTACATATGATCTGTTTAGTAGATAGAGCGTTAAAGCGAAACAAATAAACCAACTCACTTTCGCATTTATAATATTACTTAGGATAGGATCAGAATTATATATGTATCTAGTATATGTACTTTATATTTTACTCTTATATGTATGTATGTTTGTAAATTTAATTAGGCTACGCTATGATATTAACTTCATAATTCTTATTTTTCAGCACCACCTGTGGATTAACTGGTAGATAAAGCCTTTGGCTTTTAGTCTGCCTTTAGTGAAGAAGTTAAATAAATATTGCCTTGAAAATGTTTAAATTGTACGAATCGGGAAACAGTGAAGGTATCCATTACTTTACAGTTCGCATAATGAATGAAGAGGCGAATCTAGAGATGCACTGAGCAGGAATATCGACCTCATATCGTCGTCCGATGGTGGAATGGTGGAGGTGGAATTAAATCATGCAACTCCTGTGCACACTCTCTAAAATGTTTTCTTTCTTTCTTTCTTCTTTGTAATTATGGCTTCCACCGAGATTTCGGTGATTCTGCCAATGTCCAGTATAATGAGATACTAAGTATCGGTGTTGTACGGTATGTGGCATCAAAGATGGCGTATGTTCTTTGGCAGCCTCGTGGGAGATTTTAGCGAGAAATCTATACGAGTCCATTTAACAGTCTACTTTAACTATTTCACAAATTGTTCTCGAGCACGAGCATTTATAACACCAAACTACACCAATTTCATATTATAAAGTCCACTTAAATCAATTTGCAAAATTGTATAAGGCAAACGACAACTGAACCCCTTGACTTCCCACCAGAAACTCCTCTGAAATGTTTATCTACGAATCATTACAGTCAATATGACAATCGACTTACACAAGAAGCATTTAAGCTGAATAGACAACGACAAGTCAGTCAAATTTAACTTGCACGATTTGATAACAGACACAAAGATAACGGGACAGGTGAAACTTAATTAAAGCTTGAAGAATGCGCCCTTTTGCACTATAAATAGTATGTCAGTGTGTGGGACATAGATCACTTTGGCTGTAGCCGGAAGAGGCAGCGAGGCTTGTGTTGCTAACATAATGTTCTAGGTCACTGCACAGGAATGATTGATCGTGCTAACGAGTGCCAGTCAAAGTTAGACTATTAATACTACGTACGTACGTGAATGGTTCTCTATTTTATCTCATAAATTTTTTATCCATAATTTAAGATCTCATAATATTTCTTTCAATAATAATCATATGTCCGAATGATGCATAGCCCTAATATAATAACGAATAATATCAGGTACCCGAAAGTTGTAATCCCGAAATACAACGTGCTATAATTTTCTTTGCTATAAATATTATGTTCCATAATATTCAAAATGTCTCTTCTTTTTCCCCATAATTATTAGGTATCTTAATTTCGGGCAGCAATAAATTCGTTTGCTATAATGCACTTTTCTATGGGTAAGTAATATTATAACATATAATCACAAAATATATGTATATGTTTTAAGATTAATACCAACGAAATATATAATTTTGGTCAGTATTATTGTCAATCAAGATAAAAATGGGAAGAAATAATTTTGAAAAAAATAAAATCCTTTGTTATAACAATTATTCAACATAACAAACCTTTCATATACCGTTTTATCGTTATAAAATTTAACAAATCGATTTGTTGTTACGTATAATAAATACTTATACTATATATATATATATATATATATATATATATATATATATATATATATATATATATATATATATATATATATATATATATATATATATAATTATACTTTTTATTAAGCATAATAATCATTGGTTATACAAATAAAGTGATAGAAGATCCTAATCTACGTTCTGTGACTAAGTCGCTTTCGCATCCAGTCGTCGCTCGCTCGCTCATATGGTGGTCTATGTGTAACCATAACCTAACCTACCTTCAGTTACCAAGTCGCGTATCCAAACCAATCGCTTTTGCACTCAGTCGTTGCTCGCTCGCTTCACTCGCTGGCTTACATAGTGATCTATGTGTAACCATAACCTAACCTACCTTCTGTTACCGGTCGTTTTCGCACCTAGTCGTCGCTCGCTCGCTTCGCTCGCTCGCTCATATTGTGGTCTATGTGTAACCATAACCTAACCTACCTTCTGTTACCAGTCACTTTCGCACCCAGTCGTTGCTGTTTTTGTGATTAAAACCTAATTTTAAACTAGTGTTTTAAGTTAATAATCTTATTACAAATTAACATTCGGTCTTATATACGTTATAGAATACAACACCTAAGACATGTGACTTTATAGCATCCAAAATTAGAAAATTCAATTATTATAGCAATTCATAGTATGGCACAAAAGTGTTATGTTATGAATCAAGATAATTAGGTAAATCAAAATTACGGATATTTGAACATTATGGATTCTGAAGATTATAGCAAACTTATTATGGATTTTGACATTCGGACATAAAATTTTAGAATAAGAAATGAAGTACCTACGGTAATGTATATATTAAAATGTATCGCTTTATGCTCTTGGCTATAGGTATAAGTATCTTTTTAGAAGTTCGCGTGGAAGCCGGTGACATACAGTGACAAGCAGAATGCATTCCGCCTTTAAACTTGTCACTGCCTGTCGAAAAAAAAAATTCCGGCCAAGGCAATGTCTCAAGATAACGATTTGGTGAAATAATTGGATGATGATATTATTGTATAAAATTAAAATATGATGAGTTAAAACTATAGGTCTAATGTAATAATAATTTGGTTTATTTTTAGAGTGAAATACGAGCGTTCTTTCCTCGCCTTTCGTCGCAAGTCCGCGGCACTTCTCTCTGTCAACAGCGGTAATGCAGATACTTTAGTCGCTGCTCTCAAGCAAAAGGGAGCCTGCTTTTAGGATTGAATTGCTCTCTCACAAAAAAATTACGTCAATGTTTTTGTCATTAACATATAACTATATAACTACAAGGAGGCTAATGTTTTTCACGCATGTTTTTTTATGAAATAGGAAGGCAAACGAGCAAGCGAGTCACCTGATGGTAAGTGATCTCCGCTGTCCATGGACAACTACAACACCAGGGGTGTGACAAGAGCGTTGCCGGCCTTTTAAGAGAACGTAGACTCGTTTTTTGAAGGTTCCGATGTCGTATCGATCTGGGAATACCGCCGCAGGGAGTTGATTCCACAGTTCGGTCGTACGTGGCAGAAAGTTTCTTCTAAAACGTACAGTGGTTGACTGCCAGTTATCCAGATGGTATAGGGATGAAACTTTACTTTCTGCCGGCATTTGTTCTTTTTCTCGCATCTCGTCGCGAATCCACGGTACTCCTCTCTGTCATTAGCTGTATGTAGAGACACTTTAGTTGCTCGTTTAAAAGAGAGCCTGCTTTTAGGATTGAATTTACTGCTTACAAAGAAATTCGTCAATACAACATTGTATGCAGTCAAGAATGATACTGAACGTGTATGGGACATTTTGCTTAAGGGACACTCCTTAATTATTGAATATCTAACTAAAGACCCTCAGGGAAAATACTATGGTACTTTCAATCTGAACAAAACAAAACAAGAACTTTTAACAGATAATCCAGTATTTATCTCTGTCATAGTAATGAATTTCCATCATTAGTCCCATAGGAAAAGTTTTTCATATTGACGGGCTGAGTCATTCCTTTAAGAATTGGATATGTTTTTATTACCATTGTATTTTTTGACGAGCTCCGTAGCGCAACGTTCAACACCTGTGACACGGATGGTCCCGGGTTCGATCCCCGGTCTGGTCAAGATGAAAAATTATCTTTTTGAGATTGACCTAGGTCTTGGATGTTTATCTATATATGTATTTGTTATAAAATATAGTATCGTTGAGTTAGTATTCCATAACACAAGGAACTTACTTTAAGGCTAGCTCAATCTGTGTGATTTGTCCGTATATATTTATATTAATTTATTTATTTATGTAATGTATAGCGGACCTCTATTCATATAGGTATCTAAAGCAAAATCACTGATGAAAGCTAGTACATATCTATGTTCACGCTGATTTTGAACCTATGAACTATATTAAAATCTCGGAATCAGAATCCCTAATGAAATACGGAATCGAAAGAAAAAAGGTGAGAATCGAAAAATAAAATCACACTTTCCATAGAAATTCGCCCAGCTGATCGGCGACTTTGTAACGGTCTGAAACTTTTTAAGTTTTATCTTTTTACAATTCTATATTCTACTTAGAATTCTGATCCCAAGATTACTACATAGTTCATAGGTTCAAAATCAGCCTGTATATGTATAAAAGAAAGTCGTGTTAGTTATGTACTCTATTTACCTATAACTCAAGAACGGCTAAACCGATTTTGCTGAAAACTGGTGGGGAGGTAGCTTAGAACCAGGAGACGGATAAATGATACAGGTACGTTATCCCTGAGTTCCATGCTTACACGGGCGAAGCCGAGGAGGACTGCTAGTAAGCTCAGTGAATAAACAACATATCATCGAAACACGCTGAGAAGAGAACCCTAAACCACGCCTTTACTAAATACCTGCGGTCCTGAATAATTTCGGCGGCATTCCGTGTTACATCCCAGGGACGTGTCACCGCAAGAGACGTCACGTCAACAGCCGGCTGGGTTGGCTTGCGTTTGTGTGCTAAATAAGTCATTTCTATTTCAATGGTTTTGATTTCCGTCCGGTACGGAGGCCGTGTTGCTCGAAGTTTTGATTAATATCGACGACTTTTTATTAAAAAATAAATATATTAGCATAACGAGACTGTAAATCTTAACTATCGACGATATACTTATCACATGACAAGATAGTCAACGGCTATAGCAATTATTACAATAAAATTTCTATTGTGTCTCATTTAGTGTGTGATAATGATTAATTTTTATTTCAATTGTAAATTTGTCTAAAATACAGGGTTACGTCAACAGATGGCAGGGACAGCCTGCGTCGTGCGCCAAAATATTTGTAGCATTTTTTATTTCAATAATAAATTCGTTTGATGTTCAGTCCATGTGGTGTGGTTCCTGGCAGAGTAGAATAGGACCACTCCAAGTCATCCCGTGGATGTCGTAAAAAGCGACTAAGGAAAAACAAGCTAAAACAAAGCTTATAAACATCAAAGAAACCTCTCCAACCCGTCTGGCCAGCGTGGAGAGTCTGGGCCAAATCCTCTCTACTCAAGCTAATATATGGCTCTGGTAGTACAGAGAGGGTCGTGCTCCTGCAGTGGAGACTAGAAAGACCTGATTATGATGATGATGATTATGATGTTCAGTCCACACTAATTTTATACATAGGTACATACATACATATTATCACGTCTTTATCCCTTACGGGGTAGACAGAGCCCAGGATCATAAAACCCAAAGACCACGTTTAGCATGTTAGTGGGCGTTAAGGTGGAAAGCGTCAACTGAATAGTGATATAGTGATGCTAGTTGCATCACCTATTGACGTGATTTCTAAGATTTTTGCCCAATCCCTTGACCGGCTTTTACGGTTCTACTAATTTTATAAATTCGAAAATTACTTTATTTGCCTGGGAAACATAAGAGTAAAGAATTAATCATTTCTCAAGTTTGGAATACTCATTCTACATATACGTAACTGCTTCCGTGGTCCAGTGGTTAAGGCGTTTGCTTTGTTGACCCGGGGGTCGTGGGTTCAAATCCCACGGGAAGCATACTTTGTTAAGTTGTTTCCAGTTTGGTTAGGACATTGCAGGCATGAATCACCTGATTGTCTGATAAGAAAGATGATTCCGTGCTTCGGAAGGCACGTTAAACCGTTGGTCCCGACTGCCATCTGGTAGTCGTTAAAGGAACCACGTCAGAGGCCGAGAGGCGGTTCCGAAGAACTCTGACACCAGGGTGTGCATGGTCGATTGACCGTGTCACCTACACGAAATGATGATGACCTACTTGCATAATCGTGAGTTCGTGTGAACTCGCGGGTAAGTAGGTAGGGTAAAAAGCTAATAGGTACAGTCACCTGCAACCAAATCTAACCACCTTACAATTTTAAATCTGTGCGTAGTGGGGTCAGATTTCTCTGCAGGCGACTGTACATAGTTTATAATAAAGCTCATCAAGTAAACAACGCAACGTATCATCGCAACACGTTGCAGAGCGAACCCAAATCCACGGCAATTTACTAAATACCTGCGGTCCTGAATAGTTAAGATGAGATTCAGGATTACGTTCACACGCAAGGGCGTGTCGTCGCAAGTGACGTTACGTCAACAGTTTATTACTGAACGTATAATACTGAAGTTACATTGCTACAAGGTCCGGTACGGAGGCCGTGTTGCTCGAAGGCTACAAGGATCTTTTGGCACGTGGCCATAATCGGAAGTAAACGCTGCCATTGCCGTCATCTTGTAAAGCGACACTTTTGGAAGATAGCTCGAATTGATGTTTGTTGCGAATATTTCGTGCTTTTAATTCTATTTATAAAACTAAGAATATTTTGTTAGCTGGAAGTCCTGATTACACTCGTACACAGCGCCCACATTTCAATGTCCTATGCCAAATGATCCTTGACGCACTGTATTTTTATTTCAATCGTCAATTCAGATGCGAAAGTGAGTTTGGTTGTTTATTTGTTTGTATATTACTACACCAACGAGCAAAGTATTAGTAACCAATGCTGCCCTACTTGAAATTCGAATCTAGCTATAGCCCAGAATAATTGGCTGGTAGTTGGCACATTTGTTTGACAGTTTGTGATTAATTGTAATACTTTTCAGAATTACATCGACCTGTATGATAAGGGATACCTAGATAGGTATACCTGCATTTGATATAGGGTTTTATTCGATTTTTAGCTAGGTTTTATTTATAAGTCATTTTATTTCTTAGGTAGGTTTAATTGTTAGTTTCTAGTTCTTATAAGTTAGTTTTATTGTTTAATGTATTATATGTAAAATTTTGTACTATGGTACCTATACCTTATGTTCTTTAAAGGTCGATGTAATTATGTTTATGTCATTGTGCCTAGAGCATAAGGAGATACCTATCTAGGTATCCCTTTATCTTCTAGGGACAATATACATACAGCACAAATCATAATATGTTTAGGGGACACACACCGCTTTACGGTTTGAGAATGTACTAATGGTTGACAAATGAGTAGCCAATAGAGAGCCAATACCGACTATCCGTTGATCACTCGTTTGACAGAGCGCCCGTGATTAATTACAGCAGTTATTGGCACTAATGCGAGGACCAGTTAGGATTACATAGCTCTATCGGCCATTAATACCTGAACCAAAGACAATATAATACTACTGAACCAAAGACAATATAATACTAACGTCTGAACTATATTCTTACACCTACGAGCAACATTTTTGTGGAGTAAATTAGAAAATTGTCGTAGATTAATGTGCGATTAAATTGGAACTGTAGCTCTTCTGTTTCATTAAATTGGAACTGTAGCTCTTTTGGTTTTGATTCATTTCAGTCGGTGTAGTTTTGGGTGCTAATGAAAAATTATTTATCATCCACGATTTCAGAAATATAACTTTACGGTCCAAACCATGTAGGTTCGGGTGACCCATTCGACGGAGCACTCATGCATGATTAATCACAGCAGACGTAATCAAGACAACACTCGGACGAGGAGGTTTTATTGGCAAAAACGTCAATATACATAGTACAAATATTCCATAGTTGTCCGACAAAACCTAAATAACCCCAAATGTAGCGCGACAGATACAGGACTTTACAAAAAGTTCGTTTGACAGATCAGTTGGTGATTAATTACAGCAGTTATTGGCACTAATGCGAGAACCAATTAAGCATACACCGCTCTGTCGGCACTAAATACCCTCACTATATTTCTAATCTAACCAGTAATATTTGATGTAGTTTAATCCACCTAAGCAGAGAAGCAGGATCCGTGGTCAAATCGGAACTATACGGTAATAAATTTCACATTTGTTTAGCAGAACATTTTCTGAATTTTTAGTTTTACAGAACAGTTATGGGAGCAAATGAGAATTTATGATTCAACTAGCTTTCACCCGCGGCTCCGTCCGCGTTAATGTCGATCCCTGGGGAACAGTAAATTTTTCCGGGATGAAAGATAGCCTAGCCTATGTCATTCTCCGTACTCCAGACAACGTGTATGCAAAAATTCATGATGATCGATTCAGTAGATAGGGCGTGAAAGCGTAACTAACAAACAAACTCACTTTCGCATTTATAATATTAGTTCCGATTGGGATTATTTCATGATTGTACAACGTGACCGCACCAACCTAAAATATACTTTTTACGTATCATTACGACAGATGTTAAGACTTTAGAAATGTGATATACATTTCGAAAGTGTTTAGGGTTAGGGCAATGACCCGTTTAACAGGAACCTCGTGATTAAATACAGTTGTTATCGTCACTAATACGAACCAATTAGGGAGTTACGACATTTACTAGCACTTAACACCTACACTACATTACTGCACCAAGCAGCAATTAATCATACGGTTTGGTACCCTAAATATAAAGTTCATTTTAAAGTTGTGTGACAAAACCTTCAATAACTTTGAATGTATGTATTTGCATTAAGCAGATCCCAGTCTTATTATTAGATATGTACGTCAAAGATAGTTTGGGTGATGACCCGTTTGACAGCTCACTCATGATTAATTACACCAGTTATGGGCACTAAAGTTAGGACTAAATGGAGTTACATCGATCTGTCGGCACTGAATACTACTCTACATTAATAATAAGAGATGTGAGAGCACTGGTATACTTGTTACCTTCGAGCAACACGTATAAGGAAGGCGTGTTGCTCGAAGCTTGTTACACAGGCAAAGCCAGCAGCCAATCCCAAACAATATTTTTGTAAAAATATAAATGTTTTTGTTGCATTTTTGGAGTAAATAAATACTTTTTTCTTTACTAAACCAACCAGTAGTTTCAATAGACTTCTCTTTTATTAAACCTTTACAATTTATCGTATTTATCTTACTTATCTACTGTCTTTAATAAACTACGTATGTATTATACAATACTAGCTGTTACCCGCGGCTTCGCCCGCGTGATTTATAGCCTATGTCCTTCTCAGTACCCTAACCTATGTGTATGCTAAATTTCATGATAATCGGTTCAATAGAGATGGCGTGAAAGCGTAACAAACAACAAATAAACAAACAAACTCACTTTCGCGTTTATAATATTAGTTAGGAAGTTAGGATGTGTATGCTAAATTTCATGATAATCGGTTCAATAGATACGGCGTGAAAGCGTAACAAACAAACAAATAAACAAAAAAACAAACAAACTCACTTTCGCATTTATAATATTAGTTAGGAAGTTAGGATTAGGATTTGTTCATTAACACGTATATCATCTGCCTTGGGCGGGAGCACGGGAGAACTGTAATACAGGCCTAGCCTTCATCAGTCTCCAGTGTCCTTCAATCGGTGTTGGCAACATAAATTGTACCTATGTTATGTACCCTTTTTTGTATTTCGTCTGTACGATTGTTGGAGAAAATAAATGATCTTTTTACTTTTATTTTTTAGGGTTCCGTACAAAAGTTGAAAAACGGAACCCTTAATTTACAAAATTAAAAAAAAAATTTTTACAAACTGTGTCATATATATCAAATGAAAGGGCTCATTATGAGGATCTCAAAAATATATTTTTTTGTTCAGGAAAAATAATAAGAATTCTATCACTTGAAAATTAAGTGGTAAACTCACAATAATAAGTACATCTAGGGAAATAGTTCACTAAAACACCACTAGATGGCGCTAGTCAATTGAATAAAACATTTTTTGCACATTGTGTGTGTGTTCACGAAGCATATTGTACGGAACCCTCATTGCGCGAGTTTGACTCACACTTGGCCGGTTTTTTTTATGTTGTGTCATGTTAGATCCGCAGTCAAATTGGACCTGTAATGAATTGCTCGTCCGTTATACAATGCATCATTTGTTCATTTATCACAGTGTAATGTGAGAATAATTACTAAACCAACCGGCAATGTAATGTAATGTGTCATTGCGGTTTTTAGAAGAAAAATCATGAAGCAAGGTAGATTCGCGGTGAAATTGATACTGTAATAAATTGCAGATCCGTTTGACAGAGCAGCATTTGCTCATTAATTGTAGTATAATGAGAGAATCAATTAAAACTACCCAGATCTGTTGGCACTGAATTACTACCCAAAATTACTATCAACCAATAATGTGTCATTGCGTTTGGTGGAGGAACGTCATGAAACGTGGTGCATCCAAGGGCAGATTGGTACTGTAATAAATTGCTCATCCGTGTGACAGAGCATCATTTGCTCATTAATTACAGTGTAATGTGAGATCAATCAAGACTACCTAGATCTGTGGCAATGAATAACTGCACTACATTACTAAACCAACCAGTAATGTGTCATTGCGGTTTGGTGGAGGAACGTCAAGAAACGTGATGGATTCGACGGCAAATTGGTATTGTAATGAATTGCTCGCCCGTTTGACGGAGCATCATTTGCTCATTAATTACAGCAGTTAACGGCACTATTTAACGTGAGAATCAATTAGGATTACACCGGTCTGTTGGTAATCGGCGCTGAATACCTTCACTTCTAAACCAACTAGCACACCGTAGATACTTATCTAGATTACTACAGAACCCTAAAAAAAGTCTGATACTGTACTGTGGTAGTAAATGACTTGTTCTAGGATCTATGAACTGAAGACAGAAGCAGGAACACGCGTGAATAAAAAATATTTTTTTTAAACTAGGTATTCCTAAAGTATTTTTAATGACATATGTCATATTAATGACATATGACATAGGGCATACTACCTATGTCATTAAAAAATACTTTGGGGATAGTTAAATAAATGTTTTTTTCATTTACGTAAACGAGGTAAGCGGGTTACCTGATGGTAAGTGACCACCACTGACCATGGACAACTGCAACACCAAGAGTGTGACAAGAGCGGCCTTTTAAGAAAACAAAGACTCGTTTTTTGAAGGTTCTAATTTCGTATCTATTCGGGAATACCGCCGCAGGAAGTTGATTCCACAGTTCGGTCGTAAATAACTAAACCAATAAACACAGAGCAGGCTGTATTGACCTTACTGATATCGCATCAAGAGCAAGAAAATACAACGACGCTTAACATTATTTACTGTAATGATTAAGAAAGGTAAACTAAGCTTGCAATAACACGAATAGCAGTAATCCAGACTCGAGCCCAGTCCCTCCCGAGGGATCACTTCGCTGCGTGGCGCGTGACTGACCCTTCGACCTGCGGACGCATCCAGGGAGGACAATGTGGGGGACAAGGGGTTAGTGCGCTTAAGTTCAATATTCGAATCCTACCAGTTCAAACTCTTCTACTCCTACCAATCCAAAGTCTTTGTACTCTTGAGGTTGCTTCCCAAAAGTAATATATTATCCAATTGAATATATTAGGCGATTCATACACTATCTAGCACCACGTTGCGGGCTGCGGAAGTGCGTGGTCTCACGTTGCTTGTAAGCCTCATTTTTTATTGAATAACGCCTAGTGCAACACACTTCACACACACATTCACGCTTTGTGTTACAGATCACGCGTAAAAATGAATAAAATTAATTAGTTTACCTCTTTGCTAAACACAGTATAACATAACAAGCAGATGTTAGTGATTTTTTTTTTTATTATGAAAGAGGCAAAGTTATGGACTAAGATGGGGGGCTAGCCTACCCAGAAGAATAATAAGACGGCTATGTTTTACCGTAAACTTGCCCTCATAATACTAAAAAAGAATATAGAGATACCTACCCTTCCCTCGACATCAATAAGACCCTGGATCCGCCCCAACTCCGACCTCTTCAAAGTAGGAACAAGGACGACGGCCTTTATCCCCGTCCAATCAGGTCAACTTTGCTTTCAATACTATACCTCCTGGAAATAATCTTATAGTATTCAGTGTGGGCTGTCCCATACAAACCTACTGAATTTCCTTTTTCGGTTCGGTTTTTGTGTCCGCTTTGTAAATTCATCAATGATGGGTGGAATATCCATAAATTAAGTCCTACAAAAATTGTACTTATTATGAAAAGTTAAAATAGAAAATGCTTCTCCCACCACATCTCCATAATGCTTTAAAGTAGCAACAAGGATGAATTTTATTGTTTTTCATTCCAATAGGATTAAATTTACTTTCAAAATACTACATACCTATTAAAATTGATTCGTAGTAGTGTGCATACGTGCGGTAGCAGAGTGGTGGTAGCTCAACCGTGCCCACCTTTCCGATAATATGGTGTGCAGAGGGTAGTCATGTCGTTTTGAGCTGATGCGAGTCCCACATAACCATTCTGTACCCCCGTAGCAAATCAGAAAGCATTTTTAACATGTAATAAAAGGCTTTAAGTACTGATTTGCTATTAGGTTTCAGTCAGTCAGTAACTGCTTCGTTAAGTTCTTGTTGCCATCTGAAATATTCATAATATGAAATCCTATAAAATTGTTATATTTGAAGATCGCCAATCCATGTTTATTAGGGTGGAAATCATATGCCGTCATCTTACTTCAAAGCTTAAATGTCTTATAATCAATGACTCTTTGAAGCACCAGGCCCTCCTTGATCCTTAATGAAATCCAAGAGGTCCCTCTCATAAAAGAATATTAATGGTAAAATTCTTTAGTACATACCTCCTAGGAATAAACTCTCAGCAAAAAAATTTCTACTAGAAGTAAAATTGAGCGAACTTGCCATTTAGGTAAGTTTAGTAAGTAAGGTAAGTTAAAAGTAATTCTGAAGATAATTTGATTGTTCTTGTGTTTTTTGTAATTAATAAACTTAAACGCTACTTAACTTACTTTAAAATTTGATCGCTAGAAAGCAGCTCTTTGATAGATAAAATTTTTCAACTGTTGTGATAACACACGTGTGATAAAAGCACATAAAATGAGCCATATTCCGTGAGCAGTCACGGAAAACAGCTGGTTGATATTTAGGTTTTTCATTTATCTATTTACCGTCCCTTTGTAAGTATACATATATTCCAAGGGAATCCATAAGCAGATGAACTCTGCTAAATTCGTGTTAACTCACACAAATGCCAAGCGTTACAACGTGGTTACAACTAATAAAATATAGCTTCAAAGACGTGTCATGCAAATGACCGGGTTGGGACGACGCGAGCACATAAATGTAAGGGAATAATATATGTTATTCACTCGACTCACAACTCTCAGTATGATTATTTGCTAAGTTATTAATACACTCATACATGTATGTGGTTCCCGGGTGCCGTGTGGCCCCCGGCAGAGTAGAATAGGACCACTCCAAGTCTTCCCGTGGATGTCGTAGAAGGCGACTTAGAAATCACAAGGTAAACAAAGCTTATAAACATGAAAAAGACCTCTCCAACCCGTCTGGGAAGCGTGGAGAATGTAGGCCAAATCCTCTGACTGCTCTGGCTAAAATTATACGGCTCTGATAGTAACCGTGCTCCTTCAGTGGAGACTAAAAAAGACCTGATGATGATGATGAATAATAAAGAAATGTTCACCACACTGTTAGTATTATATTGTCTTTGCCCACACAGATAGAAGACTAAACAAGTAACTATATATTACAAACTTGCAATAAAAAAGAAAGAAATGCATTAATTTAGCTAGACTTTATATATTACGTGCTCTTAAAGGCCATAAACATAAACTGGAGTACATATGAGTTACATATATATGCAAGTCTGTCAGACTGATGTATTAGCTTGCTCGTATTTGCAATAAAAATTTTATGCACCACTTCACGAGCGAGAGCGGAGCTTCTACTCCGCAGCGGTAACTTTATACGCTTATAAACTCGTGCAGTCCAATAAGGAAGCATTTTACACGAATATAAAAAAGGGAGTGTATTGTATTGAGAGTTCATGTATTAATGTGCCGTGTGGTCCCCGACAAAGTAGAAAAGGACCACTCCAATCCGTCTGCCAACGTAAAGAATGCAGGCCAAATCCTCTGACTATTCTGGCTAATATTATACGGCTCTGGTAGTAGTACTGAGAGGGTCATGCTTCTGCAGTGGAGACTAAAGAGACCTGATGATGATTATGAATAAAAAAGAAACAAATGCGTTTAGCTAGACTTTATATTTAACGTGCTCTTAAATGGCCATAAACCATGGCCATAAACATAAACAGGAGTACGTATGAGGTACATATATGCAAGTCTGTCAGACTGATGTATTAGCTTGCTCGTATTTGCAATAAAAAATGTATGCACCACTTCACGAGCGAGAGTGGAGCGTCTACTCCGCAGCGTTAACTTTATACGCTTATAAACTCGTGCAGTTCAATAAGGAAGCATTTTACAAGACTACAAAAAAGGAGTGTATTGTATTTAGAGCTCTTTAATGAATGTAAGTATGTATGTAAGTAAATGCCTCAACGGACTTGGACGTTTGGAGTATTGCTAAAATCCCTACTCTCCCGAATGACATACTATATTTTTTTAGGGTTCTGTATCTAAAGAGTAAAAAAACCGGCCAAGTGTGAGTCAAACTCGCGCAATGAGGGTTTCGTACAATATGCTTCGTGAACATACACACAATGTGCAAAAATGTTTTATTCAATTGACTAGCGCTATCTAGTGGTGTTTTAGTGAACTATTTCCCTAGGTGAACTTATTATAGTGAGTTTACCACTTTTTTTTCAACTGATAGAATTCTTATTATTTTTCCTGTAATCTTTAAGCAATGAACTATATATTGTAATTTTTTCGAAATTTTAGGCCCGGTAGTTTCGGAGATCAGGGGGGGGGGGGAATGGTCAAATTTTGCCTTCTTTCGTTAATAAAATTAAAAGTATTGATTTTTCCCGAACAAAAAAAATATTTTTGAGATCCTCATAACAAGCCCTTTCATTTGATATGTAACACGGTTAGGTTTGCAAAACTTTTTTTTAACATTTTCTATTTAGACCCCCTAACTGACCCTTATTTAAAAAAAATATAAATTTGCTTTGCACATCCGTGTTTGGGTCATAGGTTTACACCATCTTACCAAATTTCATTTAATTTAGTTCAGTAGATTCGGAGAAAATCGGCTGTGACAGACGGACGGACGGACAGACAGACGCTCGAGTGATCCTATAAGGGTTCCGTTTTTCATTTTTTGTACGGAACCCTAAAAACGGGACTGTATTCACGAGACTTCAATATCCGTCTATACGTCTTATTGTCACAGGGCTGTTTCTCATAAACCGTGATAGCTAGGCAGTGAAATCTTCATAGATGATGTCTGTTGCCACTATAAAAAAAAATAATAGAAACAGAATAAAATAAATATTTAAGGGGGCTCCCATCAACAAACATGATTGAGTGCCCGTCTGGCCAGCGTGTAGGCCAAATCCTCTGACTAAACTGGCTAATATATGACACTGGTAGTACAGAGAGGGTCGTGCTACTGCTGAGTACCTAATTTATGAACAGCTCTGATCTCAAAAGCGTATACAATACAAATGCAGCTGAAATGTTGCAATAGTATCGGAGTAACACATGCTATGTCTAACTACACACACAGGTTATGTCTATGACTACATCTTTAGTCACAATGGAACAAAGGAACAGATAACTAGGTTCTGGCTCAGACAGGATCGCTCTCTGCCGTAATATCCTATTCCTCGTAACTTCATTGCGAAAACATTATTTATTTTTCGCCACCACGGGGCAGTCAATATTTTGTCCGTCGTTTCTTCGTATTTGCGACGACGCTAGATGGACACTACTGACGTAGTATTTTAACCGATTTCTATAAAGGAACATCATAATAATTTTCGGAATTAAAAATCGAATGATTCCGTTTTAATAAATTGCTTAGGTTTTATTTTTTTTTAAAACGTCGATGACGATGTACAAGAATGGTATAAGATAAAGTCAGTCAAAAATAGAGTGCCTCTTGCTATGCGAACAAACAACTACTTACAGCCACTGTTACTCAGGATAAGGATTGTGACGATACCTTATCTACATTTAAATGTTCGGGCACTTAGGATTTATGGTGAAGCAACAAACGTATAACTGTACATACTTAAATACAAACGCACATTCACCCTAAAAACAGAATACTCACTTTTGGGCATTCATGTACAAAAAGCTGTAAAATTTATCAAACGAATGATAATTAAATTACAAAAGCAAACGACAGTCAAGTCCCGAAGGGCAATTAAAACTAAAGCTCTAACCTACTTTTCAGTTAAGACGTACAAATACACTTCGCTGTTATTAATGACTCCATTGAATTCTTATCGACGACATAAGGCCTACTTTCTGGAAGCCATTAGATGATTGCCACTTCGTTAATGAAACGAACTTAATGACACATAACTAGTTCGTTTCAATGAGTTCGCTGAAAATTTCAAAGACGTCAGTGTGTTTTCCTGTAGATATCCTCATTTAGTTCCGCTTTTCATTATCTCTTTCTCACCTTCTCTCTACCCCTCTTATTCACTCATAAAACTCCCGGGATAAATTTATTTGTCTAGTGGGTAAAGTCTTGCATTCAAAAAAAGGCACCGTTTATCTTGTAAAGTGCAAATTTATCAAGTAACAAAACAACAGTTAGGCGCTTACTTTCATATCACAGATCTGTATTTCATATTCAAAAAATGTCTGACTGTAGTCTTTTTTATGTCCATGCTAGTGAGTAAAATCTAGAATTCAATAAAACATAGATTTGAATTAGAATTCAATAAATATAAGCTTTATTACTAAAGTTAAAACATTAAATTGAAGCCTGAAGTCATTTTCTTTTTATCTCGCCCATCAACGTAAAAACTAATTTCCCCGATACAATTTTCACTTAAAGTTCGTCATTCGGAAGTTTGGGAAGTTTGTCGGGGAAAAATTCACTTTTCAAGCGGTCCCAAAACTCCATTCTCTTAACCTCGCGCACAGTGGCCATTTTAAGTTTCCGAGCCATATTCAGGGCTTCAAGTTTGTCCTGCAGAGGCTTCCATTGCAGATCTCCTAGGATATCGTCTTGCTTGTTAGGTGTCGGATTTCTGGAACAAAAGTTTTGGTAACAGTAAGTTTCGTTTCAAGAACATCTTCTGAAAATTAAATGTTTTTTAAATAGCGTTACATTGCTCGGTATATTATTAAATTTCGAAGCCACGGTGGTATAGTTGGTTGGGCACACTTAGGGCGCAAACCTAAGAGCTGTGGTTCGAATCCTACCTGTGGCGATTTCTTTTGCATCACATATTTTCAATTTTAATCTTCTGGAAAATTTATGGACACATAGCTCAATATGTATTGAGCTAAAGGCAAAGCGCCTTTGTCGTTTAAAATTGTCTTAGGTTGTGTTCAAAGAATTTAATTCTGTAGTTATGCTCAGTACTAGTAGCTACATAATTATATTTTGTTTTTTAGTCTATTTTAAAAGATAAATATCTTAGCCTAGTTGATTTAATTATTCGCAATGTTCAAACGATAATATTTGTTTTAATTTAAAATATAATGACAATGTAAAAGTATGGAGATGTTCCTTGCTTTCGACTTATCATTATATTTTATACGTGATGGCATTTGATTCTTTTAAAGATATATCATGTTTGGAAATAAAAAAAAACGTAAGTAGAGAGTTATGGCGAATAGAGTACAATTATAATATTCCGTCCATTCACAATGAATTTCTCGCGAAACAACAGTAAATGGAACCTATTATACTACTTAAGAATGGGAAGCATCACCCTTACCCGCATTTAGCGAAATTCGCCAATAATCTCGCCATTTTCTTAATGAAGTGCCTTTCATCCGACACTCCGGCGCTATTGTAAGCGTCGTTTACTGATTTGCACTTGAATAGGTAGCAGATTTCGTCCCCCGCCGTCGCTCCGCGCCACGCTAGCTCCGAGACCGACGCGTCCCAAACGACATTGAGCCCTCCCTTGAAAGAAAATCTATACAAGTAAACATTGTCACACGACACCTGAGCGTGGAGCACCGCCTGACGGAGCACCGGATAAATCACTTGATCGGAGACGTATTTCGCGTATCGCCTCAGACTCCGTCTCCCGATCGTCCCATTAACGAAATAAAAATCCATTATCCGTCGCCTTATCTTCTTATACCTCTTCGAACCATATTCGTCCTTTGTGCCTTCAAACGGTAATACATACTGAAAGTTATAATTTAAATACTTCAAAAGCTCCCTGTTCTTTTCGATGCCGCTTAATTTGTATAGCGAATCTAAACTCGTGTACCCCATCATTACTTCGACGTTATTGTTTGTGAGTTTTCGTTTGTAAACAGTTAAAGGAGATTTGTTCATAAAAGGCTGCTTTGACAATTCCAGAGTGGGCCCGAAAGTATTGATCAATCGTTGAGCGTCTCTTACTTCTGTACTGTCGAAGAGATTTCGCGAAATCGATTTCAAATCGTCGACGGAAGCATTTGTCAGTAATTCGTAGAGCTCCGTTCTATTCAACTTTTCAAAAGGTCCTTTTAAGTTCCAATACAATTTGTTGATGAGATCAAAATTGTAATTTCTGTAATCTGCTGGGGACAGCGCCGATCCGCCGTTTACGATAACTCGTGAGAACAGATCCACAGCCGCGTTGGACAATAACAACGAGGCGACCAAAACGGCGCTTTTTTCCGACCCGACGACCGTTACTTTGTTGGGATTTCCATTGAAATAGCTGATGTTATCTCTGATCCATTTGAGAGCTAGCAATATATCTTTTGCTCCCATATTGCCTTGAGCGAAATCGTCTTCGGTGTTTAAAAATCCGAAGATGGAGACTCTATAAGAGATGGTTACTACAATTATTCCTTCGTCGATAAGGAAATCTGGGCCATGGTGTGTGGAATCCTCGTGTAGCCAGACGAGGACAGGCATGTGTGTTTGTCTATCGGATACGGGCGTGTAGACGGAGAGATGGAGACAATCCTCGGAGAGCTGGCGCACGCACGTCGTTTTGTTTGAATAGCTGTGGTCTGAAGTACTATTTATGCAGAGCTGTGTTGCTTTCGGTGCCTGAAAATGATATTTATTTGTCACTTATTACTTCAAGTAATTGAAAACGGGATTAAAACATTTTGTAAAGAATTTCATTGATAACCTTTTAACTTTAGATTTTAATTAAGGATCTGCTGGCATTCTATTCATACTAGGTGTATAAATTAGGCAGAATTTTTTTTTGTTCCACTTTATTATTCAACTTTTACACAGTTCAAGTACTGCAAAATTGCTTTACATCGCTAGGCACTTACAGTGTTAAACCATGTAAAACAACCCCGGGCGCGTATCCACTTGGATGGGTGACCGCAAGTGGCATAATTATATATCAAGCCTCTGTGATTTTGAAATCACGTTAAGCTGTTATGTCATATTGTTAGCTGTCTTTCAGCTATTTCAAATACCTTAGGCAGCTTGAAAATCCTACACTAGTTTCAGCCAGTTACACACACGAAAAGCAAACAACTGCAGAAAATATTATATTCATTCAATATTTTTTCATTTACGCTCTTATTATTTCACAGAGTAAATAAATTGACTGAATTTTTAAAAAGGGCAAATAAACATTTAATATTTTCAAGGTATTTAAAGGCCGGAAAATTCTTCTGAGATATGCTATGATCTTAAAGGGAAATTCTCTATGAGTAAAAAAAAATCAATAAGTACCTTAAACCGCAGCATTCCTAAAGGTGGCACGGCATAGGGTATATCCCAAAAAGCAGCATATGGAGTATTTCCGTACACAGTGTACAACTTTCTGCCAATTATTGTGCAGTTTCTCAACTGTAAAGACATTATTTCACAACTCCGGACAAAAGTAAATAATAGAAACAGATTTATAATAAAACCCGAACACATAACTTCATATGGAAAAAACTCTACAAAGCCTCTAACTTGAATGATTGAATGCAATGAAGTAGACCTGAGGTTTGTCAAGTTGAACCACGTCATTATAAACATATTAAAATCCGTGAAAATGTTTTTCATATATCACGCTCAGTAGAAAATTGTTATATAGTAGTACTAGCTGTTACCCGCGGTTTCGCCCGCGTAATTTATAGCCTATGTCCTTCTCAGTACCCTAACCTATGTCTATGCAAAATTTCACGATTATCGGTTCAGTAGATACGGTGTGAAAGTGTAACAAACAAACAAACAAACTCACTTTCGCATTTATAATATTAGTTAGGACTATCGTGTAATACAAAGTTAAGCAATGGAGTGACCGGCCTTTTTACCCCAATATCCAGCTAATCTGACTCGTCTGTCCGCATTTTCATTTATAAAACCTGGCAACCCTATCTCCGAATGCATGAGCACCAACGCTCATAAACTACTGTGTTTAGTACAAAATATTTTACAACTATATTAAACCCATCATTTTACGGGCCGGAATCAAGTATCGTAAATTCGTAATATCAATAACGATGTGTTTTATTACCAAAGATTAATTCTGATAGTCGATAACTCCGGCCAGTCGAGACCGGCCTTCCATAACAACTGTCCGAATTACTATGCGTAATGTTTGCTTTCAATATTATTGCTGTTTTAATAGCGGCCAGTTTTATGGTCAATGCTGAGAGCCCCGCAGTGGAAACTACCCACGGGAGGATCCAAGGGAAAGTTTTGAAAACGCTGTTTGGAAAAGAGTATTATGGATTTATGGGCATACCTTTTGCTAAGCCTCCTGTGAACGAGTTGAGGTTTTTGGTATGTAGAATACATTTGTTATTATTTTTCATCTATTCACTGTTTATTATCTATTGGGTTTTTATCTATTTAAGTATCTATTTATAATTAAGAGTACCTATTGAGTTACTAGTCTACGAAACGCGTTAGTGTTGTTATTCAATTTTTGTGATCTGTCCCTATATTTTTATTTAATTACATAATTTACTAATACTGTTGTTTACTGCTACGTAATAGTAATAGACTATTTGCATGTTGGTTTGTTCCTCATACATGAAAATTGAAATTATCGACACTATTTGAACTAATTTTATCCTGTTGCCATGTGGACCTTAAGAGGTTAATTTTCCTGTGTCTGATTAAGTCATACATTAAAGAAAAATTGCGGTTAGGCCATGGAGATTTAAGTAGTAGGTAGGGATATGTAAGTAGTTAGGCTAACGTTAGTATTATATTATCTTTGGTTAGGCTATGTGACATCAGTCTAATCTAAATTCAATTATATGGCCGCCAGAGAGCGTTAAAGTTCATCTGCACAGCAACAGCTAAACATCAATTACCGAAATGTATTTAATGTCTTTGAATAAATCCAAGAATCCAGAAAAGACTTCAGTTTATATAGTTCAGTTATACAGCATGTTCTCCAAAATAGCCGGGTTTATAGCGTTTCCGTGCATCGCATCCTGATGATAACTAGTTTATTGGGTGCAGGACTCACGTACTAGACTACCACAAGTTTATTTTCTAAAAGTGTAATGAGATCGGCACGGTATTTACAGGCAGGTTTAAAAACAAAAAAAAAATTGTTGAGCCGATTAATACACTCAACAGCTACGTCAATCTAATATATTACACACAGATTTACGTCAGATTTATTGTAATAAAAACCTTAATTTTTTAAAACTATTTATGTGTAGGTACCTAATTAGCTATATGTGATTATATGTATATTTAAATAGGCTAGGAACGTAATGTATTCGCTTAATTTATTATGCATAAACTATGGTACATGCACAAAGATGTTACACCTAATAAATTTGGCAAAATTCATTATTTTTATCTGTTGCTGAAAAACCTTCCGTCTTGTACGTTTATCATCGTTAACTTGGCGTCCTTATCCAGTAGAACTTACATTGATGTTTATTTTTTGTTCTCATTTCTTTTCAGGCCCCGCAACCGGCCGCTCCCTGGGACGATACATTATACGCTACCAAAGAGAGACAAGCATGCGCCCAGTATAACACCAACGTAAAAAAGGGTCAACGCTTGGGTGTGTACGGGTCAGAAGACTGCCTTTATCTGGATATTTTCACGCCCGATTTAGATCAAAACAAACGTTCTGTTATTGTATTTGTTTATAACCAAAACTTTGCTATCTCGTACAATAAGACAAAAGATTACGCTCCAGATTTTTTCATTGAAGAAGATATTGTGATTGTTACTATAAGTCATCGATTGTCCGTATTTGGATTTCTTTCTTTGGAAGATGAAAGCGTTCCAGGTAATGCTGGATTAAAAGATATAATCGAGAGTCTGAAATGGGTGAAAAGTAATATAGATCAGTTTGGCGGAGATCCTAATAAAATTACGCTTATGGGAGTGCAAGGCGGTGCGGCCGCCGTTGACCTACTGATACATTCTGATGCACGGGAATTATTTAACTCTGCAATATTGCAAAGTGGCTCTGCATTCTCCTCAATGTGCCTCCAAGAAGGAGCTCGAGAAAGAGCGTTTAAACTAGCGGAGATATTGAAATTTAGTACCAGTAGCCCAACTAATCTTTTAAAATTTCTCAGAGATGAGGACACTACGCCTGAAAAACTATTGAGCAGAGATATTCACGCTAGCCCAAAAGATTATTTTAAAGAAAATCAAAGAGGTATTACAGCATTTGGTCCTATAGTTGAGAAACGAGAAGATGGCTTAATAACTACATATCCCGAAGAAACCACAGAAAAAATAAACATTCCCGTAATGATCGGTTTTAATTCTCGTGAAGGTTTAGAATCTTCTTTCTACTATCTTATTGAGCCGCAATATCTCACATATGTCGATAGAGACTTTCCATTTCTAATGCCAATTCGTTTGAAATATCAACTTGACCCTGTACAAGAAGATTTCTATACAGCAATAGATGACATAAAAGCATTTTACTTCAAGGGTGGTAAAGTGCGTATTAAAAGTATTTCTGAGTATGTGTCTTACATCGGTGATGCTGCAATTGCTTACAATGTTGATTACGCTGCAAAAATGTACAGTACTAAATCTGATGCTGTTTATTACTATCATTTTGATTACTACAGTGACTTGAATGAGAATAAGAATAATATTTTGAAGATGTCTAACGTAGGAGATGGCACGTGGGGAGCGGCCACCGGGGACGAGCTTTGCTATTTATTCAAATGTCCAGACCTCAAAGAAACGTATTTGAGGCATCATAAATCTGAATCTGACGAATATAAAATACAAAGTAAAATGGTTAGGATGTGGGCTAACTTTGCGAAATATGGGTAAGTACTTCTTAAAAAGAGCGGTTGACACCGCCAGCGAGTGAGCGAGGCGAGCGAGGTGAAAGTGTAGTTCACACCGCGAGAGAGCTAGCTAAAGAGGCGAACGAGGCATGATAGCTCTCTCGCATATTAACGGCCGCATCGTTTATATAGTTCACTTTGTGAACCAAAGTATGACAAGAGATAAAACGATGTTCGGCGGCGTCGCTCGCTCGCTGCTGGTGGTTAATACTATTACAAATTGGAAAGAGTGTGATACTGCCTTTCATGTCTATTTGCATAATGCAGATGCTGTAAAGATAAAAATCAAAACATATACTTACTAGCTGTTACCCGCGGCTTCATCCGCATGTTATTTGTCGATGATCGGTTCAGTCGATAGCCCACGCCCGTGAAAGCGTAGCAAACAAACAAACAAACTCACTTTCGCATTTGTAATATTAGTTAGGTATGCAAAGTTTCATGATGATCGATTCAGTAGATAGGGCGTGAAAGCGAAAAAACAAACAAACAAACTCAGTTTCACCTTTAAAATATTAGTTAGGATGAGCGATACCGCAGTGGATCGTACTAAAATTAAATTTTTGTTCTCTCTTAAATTCGTTTCTGATATTTTGTTAAATTTTTTAGAAAAACACTTAAACTAATCCACAAAAACGTATGCCTGATGTAATCATGCTCCGTACTTAAACCATATCTAATTGTTACAGAAATCCTACGCCAGATGACGACGCTATGCTTGACGGATTGCAATGGCCTACATTCGACACTAAAACAAAACAATATTTACATATCGCTAAGACTCTCGAAGTAAAATCTGAAGTTTATAAAGAGAGATTCCAATTTTGGGACCAATTTATCAGAAAATGGGAGGAAAAAAGTAAAACGGATGTAACAGTCAAGAAACCGAGAAATGTCACCGATGAGCTATGATCCATGGATAATTCCAATATTAATTTAATTAGGTTATGTATCATGTTGTCTCCATGTTGTATAGAAAACCATAGATTTAAAAAAATCGTCTTTCAATAAAGCTGTTAATGGATAACTTAACATGCTGTGATGTTTGTACCATTAATTAAATATTATAAAAATGAAAATAAATAAAGAACTTTTTATCTAAAGTATTTCTTTTCATGACTGCAGATTTTTGTAATGTTTATTTACTATATGTTTAGTACAAACATACACTTCTATTAATTTATATAGGGGTTTTATGCATTCACAATGCTATTCTAATATATTCCTATTAAATTAAGAAAATTTCACGCGGGCAGGATTTGAATGGACTCACATGGGCTTTTCTTTACACGACTATAATATAAATAAAAAAATTGTTGTGAGAATTTTAGTCGTATAAAGACTAAGACGCAGGATATATTGGTATGTTTGTCCTCGCAACTATAAGTCGAATTCGAAAATTATTTTTTTGTTGATCTAGATAAAATCCAACGAGAACAGTGCAAGTTTCATCAAAATCAGTTCAGTAGTTTTTTAAAGAGTTAAGTGTGTATCAGTCAGGAGGAAACATTGAAAGCAGTTTTTATCTATAAAAAATATACTACTTGTTACCTATACCTTCAATGCCCGGGACCAGGCACAAGAGCTATGTCTTTTTAGGCTTTGAAGATTCCACTTGGACCTCCACCCAGATTTACCATAAAAGATCAGTAGAGACCCACTGCGACGCATTATGAAGTATATTGCATGACATATTCTGACATCACCCATTTAAAATGACAACAATCAATTGATACTTTATAATATATGTGGATGCCGTGTGGTTCCCGGCAGAGAGAATAGGACCTCTCCAAGTCTTTCCGTGGATATCGTAGAAGGCGACTTAGGAAACATAAGCTAAACAAAGCTTATGGGGACATCCAAGAGACCTCTCCAACCCGTCTGGTCAGTGTGAAGAGAGAAGGCGAAATCCTCTGACTGCTCTGGCTATAGTATATATGGCTCTAGTAGTTCAGAAAGGGTCTGTAGTGCAGAGAACATATATGTGGAATTCATGTAATCCTCGACTAACGTATTCATTATTTTCATCTAATTTGTGACTGTTTGAATAATAATTGCATGTATAAATATTTAAATTACTTGGTATGCCATATTATTCAAATATGTCAGATACAATAAGTAGGTAATGTAGCACGTATTGTACACATGTTTACAATAAATAAATGATCATCAAATATGGTTGATTAATAATTGCCTATGGCTTCCGATATTGTAATTTTAAGTTCCTAAGAAATCACAAAAAAATAAATAATCCAACTGGAAATAAACACGTAATAGCATCTCGGAAACAATAAAATTAATCTGCACTCAATATTGTTGCTAACGTAATCAAGGGCCATAATTCTTTAGAATACCCCTGCAATTATCACTTGTAGATAATAAAGTAACTGACACACATTTGGAGATTAGTATTGATTATTTATCAATAAGGACACGTCATGTACAAGTAAATAATTATTTGTTACTTCAAATAAGTTTATTATTCGAATGGTGCTAAAATGAAGAGAGTACTGCTATTTTTTTGCGTTGTCATATCTTTAGTTAATGGGGAGTTTATTGTTGAAACTAATAGTGGAAAGGTAGCCGGTGTTGAAGTGAAGTCTATAATTAAAAATGAGAAATTCTATTCGTTTATGGGTATTCCGTATGCCGAACCACCTGTTGGTAAACTTAGATTTATGGTAAGTTTTTAGATTAGCCAAATCTTACCGCTTAACTCTTTTTCAAAATAAATTAGTGTAGTTTTATTTTCCTTTCTAACATTTTAAATAATTTGATAGTTTAAGTTATATGATAAAGATGAACTTTATTAAACTCTGTTGTTATTAATTTCAGCCTCCAAAACCGCATCAAGGATGGGGTGACATTTTAAATGCTAAGAAGGAAAAGAAACACTGCGCGACGCAAAATTTATCAATAAGATGCCGAAAAAGATACGGGTTCTGTGGAGATGAAAATTGTCTCTACCTGAGCATACATACTCCAAGACTTCCGAGCGACCAATCTCTAGATCTTCCAGTGATAGTCTTCTTTTACAATGATAATTTCAGAATTTCTCATAATGGTACTAAAGAGTTCGGTCCAGATTTCTTCATGGATGAAGATGTAATAGTAGTAACTATTCAACATAGGATGGGAATCATTGGTTTCTTATCTTTTGAGGATGATTTAATACCAGGGAATAATGGAATCAAAGATGTCATTCTGGCCCTAAATTGGGTCAAAGAAAATATCAAAGGTTTTGGTGGAGATCCAGATAAAATAACACTGATGGGTAGTGAGGGTGGTGGTGCCTTGGTAGATATATTATTACACTCCCCAAAAGCAAAAGGATTATTTAGTGCAGTAATCATACAAGGCTCTTCCTCTTGGAGTACTGTCTATTTTAATGGTAATGCTAAAAAAAGAGCAAAGGATTTTGCTGAAAAACTGGACAGACCAGCTTCAACCAGCTCGTTCTTACTCAAACAATTAGAAGACTTTACTGCAGAAACTTTAACTGAAAACGAAGACTACGCTGTTCATGCTGATGAACCAAGGTCAAAACAAACTGGTGTCATAGCATTTAGTCCAATTGTTGAGCATGACCACCCCGATGCTGTTGTAACTAAATTACCAGAGGAAGGTGACCTTGACATCAATATCCCTATCTTGATAGGCCGTAACTCCAGAGAAGGATTGGAATACTGTGAAAGATATTACGAGCGGCCTCAGTTTCTTACATTTGCCGATCGTGATTTACTTTTAGTTTTCCCGTACAGAGTAAATTATCATTTTGATGTTACTCACGACATATATTATGAGGCATTAAAGGAACTAAAAGATCATTATTTTGATGAAGGATACATTAAAGTGGGAGGTATAGGAGAATATGTTACTTATATGACTGATATGATGGGCCTTTATCCCATAGATTACACAGTCAGAAAATATGTGAACGCATCCAAAGCTCCTGTGTATTATTATACGTTTGATCACAGCGGAGAATTTAACTACAGAAAGCAGCTTGTATTAGATGGTGCTGCCACTATTGATGGCAGTTGGGGAGCGTCGATGGCAGATGACTTGTGTTACTTGTTCGTGTGCAAACCTATCAAAAAGGCTTACGTGCAGGCACTCGAAGAAGAAGACTCTGAAGACATTAAAGTGCTAAGAAATATGGTTAAAATGTGGACTAATTTTGCTAAAACTAGGTTGGTCCATAGAAATTCAAACTTTATTTCTTTTAGGCCCCACACTAGGCACACTAGCGACGCCAATAATTTTACTCCTAATACTTTACAAATAGAAAGAAATTCGAGAATGTAAATCACATAAGCCTTAGTAAATAATCTGAAGTATTTTTGAAATCATGTTTTAATAATAAGAGAATCAGTCATTAAGAGAATTACTGATTATCGCCAAAAACGGCCATTTTAGGCGGTAATCAGTATTTCTCTTAATGACTGATTCACATAATATTGAAACATGATTCCAAAAATACTTCAGGTTATTTACTACGCCTAACTAAGGCTTATATGATTTACATTCTTGAATTTCTTTGTATTTGTAAAGTATTAGGAATAAAATTATTGGCGTAGCTAGTGTGCCTAGTGTGGGCCCTTATGCAATGTATTATACAGCTGATCTTGAACCTAATACTAAATTGAATGCAGAATTGCATAAAAGAAAGGAAAACAGAATAATTAAAAAAAATGACCTCATAGAAATTCGCTTGCTTGGCCGCCATAGATTTAAAATCAGCTTATATTGTAAGGTACATCAAACGTCTCTCAATTTCATTTATGGCGATTGCACACACCTACTGACCCTTGTATATCAAATTATTACCTTGGTGCCATCTCATCATTATCATCATCAGGTCT
This sequence comes from Rhodophaea formosa, assembly GCA_963082605.1. Taxonomy (NCBI): domain Eukaryota; kingdom Metazoa; phylum Arthropoda; class Insecta; order Lepidoptera; family Pyralidae; genus Rhodophaea; species Rhodophaea formosa. Next base: position 5,725,189 of record OY720220.1, on the reverse strand, counting down.
TTTTTGAGTGTTACCCTCTCTGTACGACCAGAGACATAAATTAGCCAAAACAGTCAGAGGATTTGGCCTACACTCTCCACGCTGGCCAGACTGGTTGACTCTTTGATGTTTATAAGCTTTGTTTAGCTTAAGTTCCCTAAGTCGCCTTCTGCGGTGCCATCTATATTTGTTTCTTTTTTTACAGAGATCCAAATATACCTGGAGCAGACTTTAAGTGGGAGCCAGCGACCAAAGAAAACAGGGACACGTTACTCATCAACGAAGAACCACATATGATACAGAAGTACCATGACGATGTCATCACATTCTGGGACAACTTCTTGGCGAAGTGGAAAGAAGCGGCAGTCGATGGTGTTATAAAAGATGCTGTTAAAGACGAGCTTTAATTGTTCAATTGACTATACTTCTAATGTAAATTACTAATAAAGTTTTTAAAAATATAAATTGGTGTTGGAATTACATTATACATATTTTGATCCATGGAAGGTTGAAATGGGAATGGAAGGGTGTTCTTTAAAATAAGTAGTTATGTTCCCCGATCGCTAGGCCTATATTGCCACGAAGTGGTATCCAGAAGGAGGGTGATGCAACAGGTGTAGACCGGGAACACACAGAGTGATGACATGCGCGTTTAATTAAGGAAAACTTGAAGTTGGCTCTAGATAGAAAGAAGCCCTTGCCCATCGGGTAAAAAGGTTAAATAATAAAATATTCCTAGACTTTTGTACGTATATTGACTCCAAGAATTTATTTAACTAGTTCACTGTAATTCTTTCATGAATCATGAGAAATCATGAGATCCAAAAGTCTCCATTCGATGATTTTTAAGTATCCACTGCTTTATTGGGCCTCCCTCCGTGGGGCACCGGGTTCGATTTCCGGCGCAGGTAATACTTTTACTTCATTTTCAGAGATATTTGTTTTCAACTCTAGAGCAAGGTACTCTAGTATTTGCGTCTGGCAGGCAGCCGGCCGTAATAACTTTCCTCCAAATCATATTACAGCAAGAATGCTGTCATTATTCCACATCCCGGGCTACGACGCATTACAGCTGAGTACGCAAATGGGAAAAACACGCTCGGATGATGAAAATTATGACATCTGTTATGAATTATGATGTTAGATACTCGTAGCTTCTTATTTTCGGATTTTCTGAAGACATAATTTTTATAGTTTCCACCAGGACCAGAGCCTAAAATTTCAAAGCACAGATTTTACCCATAAGGGAACTATGCAAGTATCCTAGCGATGAAAAGATCGCTAGGCTTGTTATATTGTACCAGTTTGTATTCTGATTTCATTGGAGGCCCTATTTTCATTGAACACTCCCAGATTGTTGTGAAGATCTTTCTTCACAAAATCAATGTAAAGTTACAGAAAATTGAAAATTGAAGAATCCTCTCTAAACACACAAAAAAAAAGAAACCGTGTCAAGCCAAGTGCGTGTCAGGCCACGTACAGTGTAGGATTCGGTAGTTGCACGTCATTAGAGGTGCCGTGTTACTGATATATCAAAACCAATACCGCGAACATTATATGAGCGCTGCAGAACATAATACAAATTTATTAGGTTATGTGATATCCGAAGAACGCGTTCCCAAAGAACCGTCAAGAACAGTTAATATCCAAAATATAAATAACTATTTAGCTTGCAGAAGGGAAACACTTAACTCCATCAAAAATTTGCATGCCTTTGAGGCATATAACATCAGAATCGAAAAAAAAGGATTCAAACAACAAGAATATATTTGAAGTACCTATCCAACGACACCCGAACTAAGGGACTGACGAAAGTAAAAATGATATTTTTTATTGCATATCTACCATAAAGTTGATAGATGACAAGTCATATACAAGGTTATTATAGAACCTGTCGGACACAGCAACTAGCCACCTTACTGACATGTGTAGGAGAAACCTAAAAAAAATCGCACTCTGTTTACGTGATAAAAATATACCCATACCAAATTAAAACTTTCTAGTACAAATAGTCTACGAGCTAAACCACGTACAGATAGACGAACATGCCAAAACTCTACGTGTTTCTTGTTTACTACGGAACCCTCAAATAAACCGGATCCAAATTGGTTTACTGTTAAGTCGTTTTTGCGTAGAGGGTTAAAAAATATCGTTCCAAAAATGTTACTATCTACAAAAACGGATTATCAAACTTTCTGTAGGCATGGATTAACAGAAGCAAATTCCTAGTTTAAACTGTCAAACCGATAGTAAATCATTATCAAAGATAATACCAAAAGTACACGTAAGTGTCTGTTCTTATCTCCGACTTCACTGGTAACCAATCAGTATAGTTATGATGATTGCTAATTAAACAATAACAGTAAATTAGTAAAAATGCATCGACTATTAATTGTAACTTTTATTTTAGTTAAATTAAGTGTCTCAGAAGATATCAAAACAATAGAAGTGAAGTTAGAACAAGGGTTACTGTCGGGAACGGTGCAAAGTACCTTATTAAAAAAGCAAAGCTACTATGCTTTTAAAGGAATACCTTTTGCAGAACCTCCTACTGACAAATTGAGATTTCAGGTAAGTTAATATTTGCATTACCTCTATTAGAATCAATCACTGTTTGTAAATACTAGTCTATTGCAGCGATAAGAGAATCTTTGTCTTGACGATAACCAAAATGTTTTACAAAAAAAAAATGTATTGGGTCACTGCCTTTTCCTCTTTACTAGCATTTTTCTTTTGTTTCTTCCAAGCTATTAATTTCAGCGTGGAAATTAACAAATTTTAAAAGATCCACAAGTGTTTATAATATAATGATATCTGCTCCGTAATTAGGTTCGGTAACTTGATTTTTTTTACAGAATGTTTGAATTAGAGATATTTTAGTTAGAATTGTATTTATGCCGCTGAAGCAACAAAATAAAAAAGAACAGACCTTATGGGCGTCCCGTACAAGAAACGTGTTTGTTGGCGTTATTTCTTGATTTTGCCAAAAATGCTACTTTACTGAGACATCCATAATTGTGTGGCAGAGTTTAGTTAACTTCATAAGAGAGGTTGCATGGAAAGAGGTTTCTTGCAAAGAGGTTTCATGTATACCTTCCCTTTACATATTGACAAACATTACAGAGATACATATTATACGGATTCAACTCACCCTTGGCCGCTTTTGTTATTGGATCCGGCAATAACATTTGGAGTATTTATTCTAATAATAATCTATTTTTTTTCAGCCACCGGTTGCCCATACTGGATGGGAAGGAACCTACGAAGCACATAAAAACAAGCCAACATGCTTACAACTCAGCTCCCGTATGCGTCTCAAAGAACCATTCGGAATCTCTGGATCAGAGGACTGTCTTTACTTAAGCGTATTTACTCCAGACCTTACAGGCTCAAAACCAGTAGTGGTATTTGACTACAATGATAATTTCAGGACCGGCTTCAATGGAACCAAAACTTACTCCTCAGTCTTTTTCATGGAAGAAGATGTTATTGTTGTCACTATTAGCCATCGACTAGGAATCTTGGGGTATTTAACTACCGAAGACAAAGTTATAAAGGGAAATAACGGAATAAGAGATTTCATCTTAGGTCTAGAATGGATTAAGGAGAATATTAACAAGTTCGGTGGAGACCCAAACAGGGTTACCATAATGGGTAATAGAGGAGGCGCAGTTACGGCTAACTTACTACTTTATATCAAACAAGCTCAAGGATTATTCAATGCTATCATAATGCAAAGTGGTAGTGCATTTGAATCTATATTCTTCCACCCCAAACCTAGGCAAGCTGCTTTCAAACTTGCAGAGCTGGTTAATATTACAGCCGATGATAGTCAATCACTATTAGATGCTTTACAAGAAGCAGATGTGGATACTTTATTGTTGCACGAAGCAGGTGTATTACATTCAGAACCTCTGGAAGAGTATCAGATGGCTATGTTTCCTTTTGCTCCTGTTCTAGAACCAGATTATCGAGATGCGTTAATCACATCTTATCCAGAAAAAAGTAAAATACTAAGTGATGTGCCAGTACTTATAGGTTTCAATTCCAACGAGGGACTTGATTTAGCATCGCATTATATATTCAATCCTAGAATAATTGAGGAACAGGAATTCAATTTCAACTTCCCCATAAGATCTGGATTTAGATTTGAACTGAACAGCTCTGTGTATGAATCTGCGATTAACGAAATTCGTAATTTCTACTTCAAAGTTGGATATCTACATCCAGGAAATATTTTCGAATATACTCATTACATTGGTGATGCTTTACAAATTTATGCTTTAAACAAAGCAGCAAAAACTTTGAATAATGAGCTGAAATCTCCCGTGTTTTACTATATGTTTGATTTATATGGAATGCTCAATGAAAACAGCATCCATATCATAAAGTATGCGATGGCGCTGTTAGAGAAAAGGGGGGCGACGGTGCTGGACGAGCTGTGCTATTTGCACTTGTGCTCACGCATTTTAAATAAATACAAGCCTCTGTTGAAACTGGAGACGCAGCCACCTGAAATAAAAATACTGAGGAAAATGGTCCGCATGTGGACGAACTTTGCCAAAATAGGGTAAGGTCCCTTTTCTGAACCATATTCACTTATCATTAAAACGTTGTATTCATTATAACATACTGTAAACTAGCTCAACCATAGTTCCTTTTTTTTAGGAAAAAGACAAAATTTTATTAGATATATTTACGGTATTTAAAATATTGTTAAATAGTCAACGATTATATTCTTTATTATTTTTTTTTAATATCGCATATTGTCGAACAATTATCACGGGATAATTGTTTGACAATGTGCGAATGCCAGATTGTTTAAATAAATTTATAAAATTATTTAAGTATAATTAAGATCTCGGGAACAGCTCTAACGGCTTTGATAAAATTTTGTATGAACGAGTGTTGAGGTTATCTGGGGCTAAAAATTGATTTAGTTAGATCTCATCCCTTTAAATCCCCAGCTATCATTCGCGACTGTATTATATTTCTATCATAAATTTGTATTATTATTTTTTTGTAATTTTTACAGGGACCCAACGCCATCGCTAAAGACCGTGGACCCAGTTTTGAAGAGATTCACCTGGGCACCATTGAAGAAAGACAGCGAAAAAGCCAACTACTTACGAATAACCAAGAAACTGAAGATGGAAGAAAATCCTTTAGGCGTTCGGGAAGACTTCTGGACTAACTTTTTGCAGAAATACGCCAATATGGCGGACCAAGAGGGGCTGGTCAAACATAATCTAGCTAGGGACGAATTTTAAAGTAAAAGGTTAAATATTAACAATAATAATTATATTACAAGAATGTTTGAATACCTAAGTAGTTTTATTGATAACTTTTAAGTTTTTTTTTTTACGTGACGAGCTCCGTGGCGCAGCGGTCACCACGCCGGCCTGCGACACGGATGGTCCCGAGTTCGATCCCCGGTCAGGTCAAAATGGAAAATGATATTTTTCACATTGGCCTGGGTCTTGGATGTTTATCTATATATGTATCTATTATAAAATATAGTATCGTTGACTTAGTATCCCATAACACAAGTTTCGAACTTACTTTGGGGCTAGCTTAATCTGTGTGATTTGTCCGTATATATTTATTTATTTATTTATATTTATTTATTTTTTTCAAAATGAGACGAAATTAACACGATTTACCTGAACACCTATTGGTCCTGAGGACCATTGGGAGTTTACTGTTATTATAACACTCGCGAGGTTTATAGCTTCGGTATAGAGCCACTAGTAAATACGTATTTCAAAATTGGAGTTGGTAGTAGGTAACTTGTATTGAATATGCTCTTCAAAGTATGTGCGGTTCCTGCATCACTCAATAGGAATTTGCTGGCAGTTTGGCTGAAACTTGCTCTACTCCACGTACTTAGTTCACGCTGAATACCGGGCTGATTAAGGTGTATCTAACGGGTTGGGGAAGTTGGTCGTGCTTCGATCTTATTCCTGAATGTAATGCAGCTCTCCGTTTGGTACACCTATTGAATATATAGGTATTATAGCATCTACCATGAAAAGTTTTATGAGTTTGAAATTCGTTGGAAATATGTATAATTCGATACTGGACTTTATACGTTGAGAGGTCCGGTACGGAGGCCGTGTTGCTCGAAGGTTGAGAGATATAGCGGTGGATTATATTGTCTTTGGCGGTGGTAATATTTTAGTTTTATACATGTAGTTCTTGGTGGGATCTTTTATTATTTATGGTCTTTTGAAGTCACTCAAGTGACAAATCACAGAGCAGGGTATTTGCCTAAGCGACATTCCGTGCTCTGTGGGACAAATAAAATAAATATGTTACAGTTACTATGCCTCTTTCACTTCGCCGCCGTTATCATGGAATAAAACTTGTTGATACCTCACTACAAATTCTGGATTTTATTTAATGACATTACAAAACCACTAAGTTATAACGAAAAATTAAAAACTTCTAAACATTGCCAGAAAACCTGAAAGATTATATTGTCTTTGCCTGAAAGTCATACCAGTAGCGCCATCTGTAATGTTGGATAGGAGAAATAGAGGCATCAAAAGTCACATGAAAATATTAGTTATCACCCTTGACCACAGATGGCGTACGAGTTTTAAATAACTGGGCTACTCGACACCAGATGCCACTAATTTACCCAATTTCAGTAGTTTGTAATAAAATGGCAATTTTATAATTCTCACTTCTAAATATAAACAATAAGAAATAGGTTTATATTTTTTCTAGATATAATGATTATCTTATTTTCTAACATTGATCAGAAAAATACTATGTAATGGAAACTTGCATGAAAATAGGTTTTAGATTAAAATTATTTTTTTTACAAAATACCAAACTTCAACCCTATGCATTAGGGTGGATCGGTTCATCTATGGGTAGAAAAAAATCTAAAGGTTTGAAAACGATGGGTGCTATTTTAATGCAATATTAAAAAGTTTCCGGGAAAGATAATCAAAAAGTATTTGACGTCAGACGTCAGTAAGTGCCTCCACACAAAATAATAGGTCGGCCACTACCTTTTTACTTCCTCGTGTGAGGAAAGACATGCGAATTAGTTTGAACATAATAAGAACTTACTAAACCATATGAAAAGTTGTATTTTTGTATTGTCTTTGGTAAAAAACGTTCCCGTATTACGTAACCGTAAGCCCGTAAGTTTATTACCTACTTATATACCTACTTTCGATTGTTCACCATGTACATATGTACAAAATGTACCTACTCAATCAAATCAGGTATGCATTGATCGGTCAGTTGTAATTACAGACTGTGACGGTCACCAGACCCCGTCAAGTGCCACTTGCAGCAGGTAGGTACCACATTCTAAATGAACCCCACTTTCAAGTGACAAGTGCCTTACAAGTAAAGGGCACATTAACTTGACATACTTTAACCTATATTTTTAAGTTCTATTTTTAATGGTGAGATACAACCTAGACTACATTCGTAGGTTCAATGGCATTAGAATTTAAACCTACTAATGATGCCGCGTGGTTCCCCGCAGAGTGGCATAGGACCACTCCAAGTCTTCCCGTTCCCGTGGATGTCGTAGAAGGCGACTTGGGAAACGAAAGCTAAACAAAGCTTAGACACAGAATACATAATAATACAAGGCTTAGGTAATAAACATTAAAGTGACGTGTCTAACCAGTAACCTGTCTGGTCAGCGTGGAGAGTGTAGGCCAAATCCTCTGACTGCTCTAGCTAATATATGGCTCTGGTCTCTGGAAGTACAAAGAGTGTCATGTTCCTGCAGTGGAGACTTAAAAAGACCTAATAATGATGATGACCTAGTTATTTTCGTCCAAGGAGAAACTATCTTTGTTTTATGTTTTCGTCCAACGGTTACAGACTTTTAAATTGTGGTCTTTTTGAACTGTTATCTCTATATTGTGTGATTGTGTGTAATTAATTGAAAATCAAAAAATAACCTTTATGCCGATGACACAGGACCTTTTAAGTGTCAAGTGCCTTACAAGGGCACATTAACCTAGGTATACCTATTTTTTTAGTTCCATTATTTTTTTCTGTTGAGGGACATACCTACCCAAAACTACATTCGGAGGTTCAATGACATTAGAATTTAATACCTACTTATTTTCGTCCAAGGAGAAATACTCTTTGTTTTCGTCCAACGCTTACAGAGTTTTTAATTGTGGGCTTTTGAACTGTAATGACTATATTGTGTGTAAATAAATTGAAAATCAAGATACCTAAACTTAATGCAAATTAGGATTTTTTTCTAAATAATATAACTTTGTGCATTGTCATTTCATATTGTGATAAGTATAATTTATTTCATTTATTCCACCTCATCACATACACCACAACGTAGCTACACTTTAATGAAAACGCTTGAGTTCAATCAAAATAGAGGAACAATGTCGTCATCAACTTGTCTTAATTCGCGAAAAAATTAAACCAAAAGGCATATGTGTACAATTTTTTTGGTTTTGTTGATTTCTAAAAGCTCTGGATACATTTCGATAAAAAAATTATAAGACCATCTTTAAAGTTCAGTCAAAACAGAGGAGTAACGTTCTCATCAATTTGTCTTGATTCGCATAAGAATAAAATACAAATAAGTTTAAACCGAACAGCATACTTTGACAATTTCTTTGGTACCACCTCTGGAGCATTACCTATTGAACAAAAAAAGAATCACTAAAATCAATCCATAACTGACTGAGCAATCGCGTAACACAAATTAAAAAAAAACAGACGATTTGAGAACCTCCTCCTTTTTTGAAGTCGGTTAAAAATAGATCTCTTACAATCCTTGGCCATAGACAACTCTGCGGCACCGTCGTCTAACTATGACGCCTATACCTTGTAGGAGTAGTAGGTTATATGCAGGCTTTAGATTGTTCCAGTAATTTTGTATGAGATTGGCAGTCTATTTATACTATAGTCTTCTTACATGCTTCTTACATTGTCTTTGTCCACGGGTATTCCCAGTAATAGGGTTATTTGAATAGAAAATGCGCTGTAAGTTGATGAAATCAGTAAATTGGACATAATTGTAACAGTTTCATGTAAAATAACATGAACCGTCATAACTTAATGGAAAAGTAATAACTTAATGGACATTAATCTTAATAATTCATACTGATACTATTTTTTGTTCCAATGTATTACTGGATCAATAAAATAGTAAGTAACTGACATCAATGAGAGCATTTAGGTACTAGAATTGCACGAAGGTGCCTTTGTAATTTGTATTTACAGATATAAGCTACTATACAAAGTGTAAAATAACCTCGATATACCCTTAAAGGGGTGACTCAACCCATCAATATGAACAACTTTTGCTAGGGGAAAAACTCAAAAAAAAAATTTCGACGTTTTCATACAACAATGTTGTGCCGCCCGGCCGAAATGTATGGGAAAGTCAAAAATTATTACGAGCATAAAGCGGTGTGGTTCCAGGCAGAATAGAGTAGGACCACTCCAAGTCTTCCCGTGGATGTCGTAGAAGGCGACTAAGGAAACACAAGCTAAACTCCAAGTCCAATCCCGTCTGGCCAGCGTAGAGAGTGTAGGCCAAATCCTCTGACTGCTCTGGCTAATTAAAACCTATGAGTAGATTACCAACTCAATGGATATAAATACATATGTTAGTATAGTCTTATAGTAACGCGATGGTACTTCATAAGAATAAGTTAATAACAATTTTGATACTTATGTATTATTACGATCTCATCTTCAAGCTGTAAAGTGCTTGCCAAGACAAATCAAATGAGCTTTAATACGATGGGTAATCTGCTTTTGTTTAAGAATTGTTAAGGCCACATTCTGACTCCATTGTCAGACTCAAGACTGCTTTATGACTCCATAATATCGCATTGGCATTCGATTATCATAAGCCACAATGCCAAAGTGGTTTTAATTTAAAGATTGATTCACGATTTGACCAACTAATAGACAATAACTTTTGAAAACAATATAAAATTAAATAATAAAATATGATGGGTGGCAAGGAGACCTTCGTGTGTGATTCTGACTCGGAGTTGGCCGGTATAGTTATTATTCATTTATTAAAAGTCCATGTTTCTTCTAAGATCTTTTAATTTTTTAACACTGTAACCGTTGAAAAATTAATTACTTTAAACGTATTCATATTTAATAGGCCAAAATACCAAACCACTTGATAATTAGACATCGAAGACTAGATATAAAGATAATTGGACAACAATACTTTGTTGGAAGAAACTCTTCCACAAGTAGGTACCTACCATAGTGTTGAGTTTTGCGTGCAGCGGCAAAATAATGGTTTAGTTCAGCGTTTGTGTCTTTCCAAAGAGCAAGGAGCCCGATAGCCTAGTTGGCGCATGCCAGCGCAGCCAACATGCGCAGTCCCCACTCGGATGGGTGACCGCAAGTGGCATAAAAATATCTCGAGTTCCTCCGTGCTCCTCGGAAGGCACGTCAAACCGTTGGTCCCGGCTGTCATCATTGATGGCAGTCGTTAAGCTAGCTATGCCAGATGCCTTACGGCAGGTTGAAAAATCTGACACCAGTATTGGCCATTTACACACACTAAAAACACAAACAGAGCAAGAAATTTCAATGTAGCTCGAGGGCGCAAGCTACATTGAGTATTAGAGATTCCTTGCTCTGTGTGTCTCTCCAAGCCTTGCTCACACAGGCAACGCCCAATGCCGATGTCCGTCCCGCCTGGCCTTTGGTGGTGTTCACCCTACAGGTTGAGGGCACTCTTCCCTAACCTCAAAACACAGGTCAAGTAGCGAAAGCTCGCTTGGAGCTAGCAACATAATCCAATCAAAAAAGTAAAAACTGGCCTGGTTTGGTTTGTCTAAATCAAATGCTTGAAGTCTATAATACCTGTGCTACAAATAAATCATTTTAATTTATTGAAACAATACTCGTGCGTGAACTCGTTCTAAAGAACTGGAACTTTAGCCATAAATAGACTATAAACACTCTTCTTCATGGATAATTAAAGTCTAAGGCAAATATTTTATTCATCGTAAGGTATTTACAATGTCATTTGGTGAACGTTAACTTTCTTTACACATTATTGTTTGGTAAACGTAAACTTTCTTGATTATGAAATTATACAGGTGTTTTTTAATTCATTAATGGCATGATTGAAAGTAATTTAAGACTACTTTCGAGTAATTTAAAATTTCACATTTTTTAAATTTAAGAAAATCTCAAAAACTACCTCGAACGCTTTGAAAGAGGATATTACTTTAGATAAAAACCAAAGATTAAAACAGGACTGAATTACCAAAAACACCGAAAAATTAATTCATTTAAACAGTGTTAAATCAATCGGTCGGTCGGTAAAATTTACGCAAAACAATACACAACCAGCGATTTAATGTTGACGCAAGAAATGTTTTTACGTATAATTTTTTTTGCGTATGCTAACGAATTCGATTCCACCCTGTATATAGGTTAGTTGACGTCAATAATCTCAGTTCAGTTTAAATCCGCTTCCAAAGAGTGCAGAAGAAGAACAACCGAAAAACGCACATCCGGTGTCACTTTATATATTCCTACGGATTGTAATCCTATACATCCAGGTTCATTCAAAAGTTATTGCGGAATTAGTTAGGCGTTTTTATTTATCACCTGTAAAATATTTATTTTCTTGATAAACTCAATTAAGAGTCGCCTGGACGCGCATGTCTCCATACAAACGGAAAAAGGGAATTGTGGCAATATTTGATAATTTTGGAGTAAAATTAAGCATTTAATCAATTAATCTCATTATAATCTACGTACTATCCTATACAGTACGCGTCCAGGAGACTCTTAAGGGTAATTAATAAGTGAACAGTCGGGGGCAGATAAACCTGACCGCGACAATATCAAATCTGTTTTTATGGGGTCAGGTTTATGTGCCGACTGTAAGAACAGACTAAAACATTCAAATTATGTAAATAAAAAATAAATTGGAATAAATAAACTAGCAAAAATATTAATGTACAATCGTTGAAAACAATCCTTACTTTTTATTTTCTCAAATCACATCACAGAGCAAGGGATTTCGATGTACTTATATCAAATTTTCTTAACCCCTTAAGAAAATTTGATCGTCAAGGCTGGGAACTTAACTTTTTTTCGGTGTCACGGTGGGCCCATAGGAAAAGTCGTTCATTATTATTATTTATTATTTGTATCTCTCTGAGCACAGAACAACAATTTGTTTTTCTGTGTCTCTGAGACTCACGGGTGTTACCCCAGTCTTTTGGAAGGCTTGCGTTATTTAATATTATTATTATTGACGGCCTGAGCCATAAGCATAACACCTATGTTTCTATTCTGGCTAAATTGTTCAAAGAAAACTAAATTGTATTAAATTAAGACCTCCATTTATCTCCAATGGCAATGCAACGTGAACGCAGCCTCACAACTGGAATGACGACAACAAGTGCAGCCTAGATTGGCGTTATATAACATAACAGATAACGTGCACAAACCGGTATTGGTTTACATGCCGGCTATACTACCAGTAATATACAGATATCTAATAGATAATGCATGCATCTAAAGGGTACATGGTGACAGGTGTAAACAGCCTCTTCTCCTTTTTAGGGTTCCGTAGTAAACTAGGAACCCTTATAGTTTCGCCATGTCTGTCTGTCTGTCTGTCTGTCCGTCCGCGGTTTTACTCAGAGACTATAAGTACCAGAAAGCTGTAATTTGGTATGGGTATGTATATTAATCATGGCAAAAAAGTGGTTGAAAAAAATCGGAAAAAAATTTTTTTTGGGTAGCTCCCATACATGTAAAGTGGGGGGGGAGTAATTTTTTTTCTCTATTTACCCATCGTGTGGGGTATCGTTAAAAAGGTCTTTGAAAAATATTGTGAGGTTGAGAATACCATTTTTCGATTTAGGGATCTGTGTCCGAAATATTTGGTTTTAAAGTGCAAATTTTTGTTAGAGGTACGTGTGTGTCCCGTCCCCCCCCCCCCCCCCCTCTATCTGCTAAACGGTTATATATGGATACGTGAAAAAAATTACAACAGTAGTATATATACTGAAGTTGAAAGGAAAACTATCAGAGCTGGGTACTAAGTGCAAACTAAAAAGTTATAGGCAACCAACTTATAAAATGTACTGGAAAATTTAAAACTTCATACAATCTTCATTGTTAGATGTTTTTGGTCGTTAAACTGTGAGGTGCGAGTGTAAACAGTGTGAACTCAAAGTTGTCATTCGCAACTACGGAACCCTACACTGCGCGTGGCCCGACACGCACTTGGCCGGTTTATTAGTGTTATATTGGCCGAAATCATATTTAGGCAGATTGAAAAATATACCTAATATTTTTCAATCTGCTTAAATATGATAGACTACCTAGATTGGCGAAGTATAACAGACAGCAAACTCAAACCGATGTCAGTCTCCAAAATTACTATCGACATAAGTTTAAAACTCAAACCGATGTCAGTCTCCAAAATTACTATCGACATAAGTTTAAGTATACCTATACCTGTTGATTTTAAACCACCTTACAATATTTTATTTTGGGAATCTAGACACAAATACAATACAGAATTGTAAGAAATAAAAATTGGTCAAGCGCTCTTCGGACTCGCACACGAAGGGTCCGTACAACAGTACAGCAGGCGGTTATCTATACAACATTGGACTATCGAGCAAAAACAGCAAAAATGTTATGTTATTTGTAGTGGTTAAATATTTTATATTTGATTTATTAATAGCCTTAAATATTTGTTTATTTTTGTTTTTAATACCTATTTCTTGTTATAGCGGCTTCAGAAATACATCATCTGTGAAAATTTCAACTGTCTAGCTATCACGATTTATGAGATACAGCCTGGTGACAGACGGACATCGAAGTCTCGTAAATATGGTCTCGTTTTTCGTCTAATTACTAGCTGATCGTTGAATTTGTATGGGAGATACGTAGGTTAAACTTTATTTTTACGGTTTCATTCTTCGGACCATTTTAGGATACTGTAGTTAACAAAAAATACTACTTAATCAGCGGTTTTTTTTAAATATTTAAGTTATATAAACATCCACTTGTCGATTTTGAAACCTCTAGCAGGCCTGGCTGCTTGAAGAGGCTATTCAGGTTTAGGACTACTGTTTTTGATTAAAACTAACGTGCTACTGACTGACATGTTGTGACCTCCGGATGAGATCGAAACATGTCGGCCAGTGGCGTAAGTGAGCTCATAAGTGAGTAAGGACTACTTTTCCTATGGGACTAGGTAGAGTACACTCTATTGTGAAGGTCTAGACTTTTTTTGATCAAAACTAACGTAAGATAAAAACATTATTAAAATACGTAACAACGGGTTACTCACGTAAATAGTCAGCTACTGGCCGACATGTTTCGACCTCATCCGGAGGTTCTCCTCAGGGCGAATGTGAATTGAGACGCGCGCACGATGTCGTCCGCAATCCGCACGGATGAGGTCGAAACATGTCGACCAGTCGCTCACTATTTACGAGAGTAACCCGTTGTTACGTATTTTGATAGGGTGTAGACTATTCACCTACGGTACAAAAGTCACATAACACATAATTAGATTACGCGGCAGTACAATAACAAGCGGGTAAGTGGTCGGAACGCCTACTGCCGTTTTCCTGGTTCCCGCAATTATGTCGCACGTAACGTTTTCACGATACACACATACACAATGTCACGTCTTTCTCCCTTGCGGGGTAGACAGAGACCTGGTCTATAAAACATAAAAGCCTCGTTTAGCATGTTGATGGGCTTGTAGGTGGAAAACGAAATCAAAATAGTGATGAGTTGCTGGCAACATAGCCTATTCACCCATTACACATTCCCTCGATAGGTCGTACCAAATACAATATAATACTAACGTAATAGACTGCCCACCTCATACAAAAATATTGGACCAAATTAAGGTTGCGAAAAACAGGCGAATGTATGGCGCAGGAGAGTTGCTTGCTACTGGATACTAGATGGCGGTAATCAGCGTTGGCCTTTAACTTACTAAATATACGGTGTCATTTTTAAATATTATGCCTAAAATATTGTTTTGATTTTTAATAAGATATATTTTGTGAATCATGCTTTGTTGTTGTGAAGTTTTGAGTGGCGCCATCTATGCGAGTCTCTGAGAACAAATCGTACGATTAAGGCATTGGGACCACATGGTCGTACGATCTGCGTGAGAAGAAAAGTAGCTGGTACGTATAATCTACGTTTTTTCTCTTCTCCCAGACCAGCTTGGAAGCGTATAAGACAAAATAAACATAAAATTATTATGCGGAGTATTTTTGATACCTGTTTATATTTTTACCTGAAAACCTTAAATACTTAAATATCCGAAAAGCATAACCCTCCTTGGGTTAGGCTTTTCGTATATTTAAGTAGGTAGATATCCCCGTATTTTAAGAGGGCCCTTACAAACGGAAAAAGGCATTGTTGCAATATTTGATAATTTTGATATGGGCGTTCAATTAATAAGCACGCTCAGTAAGTTATGGTTTATTAATCGATATTTTGAAAAAAAAATTGCGTTTGTCATCAATTTTCCGTCGGCTATGGGACTGACATTTTAATGTAGCGTAGTTTTTTCTTTTAAACACCTGACGCAAAAAGGGCTCTTATGAGTTTTACCGCTAATGTGCGGGGGAGGGGGGTGTGTCTGTCTGTCTGTGGCACCATTGCAAATTGAGAGAAAGTGGTGTCTGAGATAGGTTTCGCTTGAAACCTATTAAGAAAAAAATAAATACAAAGCAGTTTTATTCGTACGAAACAAACGCGGGTCAAGAATTATAGTACTAAATGATGAGCTAATGACCCAGTAATGAACATAAATTTAAGAACTTATTATAATTTTTAATAGGTTCTGGTATGTTTAGGAGCGATTAATTACAAATATCATTATAGATAGACAATTACGATATTCAAATCAATAATATAACAATAATCTTGTAATTAAATGATATTATGCTTATCTTTATAAATTGTGTATGTTATTATAAGTATTTGAATAACACGTGTTATGGAGTAGTAAATAAATTAGTTGGTATATAAAACTCCATTTAAGGGGTGACCCAGCCCGTCATTGTCAACAACTATTCGACTTCTTTCATTTCGTATCGATGGCTTGTAGATTTCAAGGACATACAGTGTGGTTCCCAGTTGAGTAGAATAGGACCACTCCAAGTCTTCCTGTGGATGTCGTAGAAGGCGATTTTGCCAACACAAGATAAACAAAGCTTATAAATATCAAAGAGACCTTGCTAATACATGGCTCTGGTAGTATCGAGAGGCTCTTGCTCCTGCAGTGGAGACTAAAAAAAGACCTGATGATGGCCCTTCGCAAGCGAGGATGTAGAGTGTGCACCAACTCACGAACGGCTCCTCATTTTTGATTTGTATCATGAAATCGTATTCCATCGTGACCAGGCCGGGGATCGAACCCACCCATGTCGCATTTATTAACCACTGCGCAGAGAACGCCTTCAATAGTCTCAAAAAGCAAAATATTGAATAAATAACTTGTCAATTCACATGCCATCCATTACATAATATTATATGCACATATCACACTTTGTCCGGCAGTTGACCATGTCTACGTTTTTAGATCCATTAAATTATATGACTTTAATGATACAGGTTTGCATGGCCGTTACAACGCGGCGATCAGCATCTAACCAAACTAGTTTTACCGAAATACACAGACATACACTTGTTTTAAAATTATTTAGGGGTCCTGTAGAAGTGACACCAGTCTGAGTTTCCTTAGTTGAATCCATCTGCCTTCGTATAAAACTTTATTGTGCAGAGAAACGTTAGTAAGTACCTATTGAACCTTGTATTAATTAATTAGATCAGTATCTAAACGGCAAGCTTTTACAATGAACATAATATTTTTAGCCTAATTTAAACGTTTGAAAAACAATCATAGGAAGTAAAGACTCATTACTTTACATAATGTTCATTCTGGAGTAACTTCCGCTCCGCATAGGGATTTAACTTTTTTTTCAGGCAAGACATGCATAACAAAGTAATGGCTGGCACATTGTTTATATTTGCTAATTTAAATTAACTGTCCCAATTAATTTTACATCATAGTATAATCCAATCTCGCCTAATACTCAGATACAAAGCAGAGCTTCGATTCCTAGAGAACAATATTGTGAATGTAAACGGGTAACGCGACGACAAAGGCACGTGCGCAGCAAGAAGGAGAGAAAATATTCGAAACGCTGTAAAAATTTCAAAAGAAAAAAATACAATAAAAAACTAACTTACAGCCACGTAGGTAGTATATAATTTAAAATAACATTAGAAATTCTTACTTTAAACTGCTAGTATTCAAAGCATCCGCAAGAAGGCAACACGCACGCAGTTGAGATGTCGACGCCGCGGGAACCGAACGCGGGTGACGTTACAGTCATCGATATTGACGATGATCGCGCGAGTGTAGTGCCTGAACCTAAAGTGACGGATTCTGAGCCCCCAGTGATCGTTGTTGAGCCTATTGTGAATGGAAATGGTATGTTTTGGCTTTAATATTAAATTATATTGATATATAACTTAGGTAAGACACTTTCTGGGTAATGTTTTGGTAAGTAATGTGAATAAAAACTATGTATTAATCATGACTAAGTTATTGAATTGATTCAGATGTTACTTTGCGGAAGTCAATGCATGTGCCTGGAGTGACCGATTCTGAGACCCCAGTGATCGTTGTTGAGCCTATTGTGAATGGAAATGGTATGTTTTGGCTTTAATATTAAATTATAATGATATAACTAGGGTAAGTAAAGTACCTGTCAACATCATTTTAAAACAAATAGTGTAACGCACATTTAAATGGGAAGTAACTTAAAATTTAAAAGGTAAGTCTCATTCTCAGTAGAGTAAACTGAAAACTAACTAGTATTAGACTACCTAAGTATTAAATATAACATACCTATAAATAGAAAATGTTGTTAAATTATTGTATGGCAGAAATTGAAAAGTTCGAAATTTTTGTAACGAATTTTACGCTCAAAGGAAAAGCTAACTATACCTGAAAGTGTTATTGTTAATAAGATGCCCTAAGTTGAATAAAAAAACAGCCCTTCTTTTTTCAAGTCGGTAAAAATATGTGATAGTATGTGGATAAACAGAAAACAAGTACATACCTTACTGATCGTGAATGGAAATGTTTAAAAACAAACGTCCAGAATGATACATGTTTTCATGTTTTAAGAATCGCCTGGACGCGCATGTCTCCATACAAACGGAAAAAGGGAATTGTGGCTATATTTGATAATTTTGGAGTAAAGTTAAGCATTTAATCAATTAATCTCATTATTATCTACGTACGTTCCTATACAGCTTGGTTAAAATACCAATGGTTTGAGAATTACAAGCCTTTTTAAATTTGTATGGAAATCTTGAGAAGCGTATAATTCTCAAACTATCGATAATTTAACCAAACTGTATAGGAACGTACGTAGATTATAATGAGATTAATTGATTGGATGCTTAATTTTACTCCAAAATTATCAAATATTGCCACAATTCCCTTTTTCCGTTTGTATGGAGACATGCGCTTCCAGGCGACTCTTAAGAGTTTTACTGCAACTGGACTTTGTAATAAGAAATCGGTGTTGTTTGGTGTTATAAAATTCCTATGATTACAAACAATATGATATTAACCTAAAATTATCTGTCATAGTAAGATTAATGTCGCATGCTGGATAGCGGTTGTCCATCTTGCTGCGTCTTCGGCTATGAAACCAGAGCTTTTTTTTTTTGTTGTCTGATATAACTTCCTCGATGACATGAAATCACATTTTACAGTCTTTTCCTTAATAAAGAGGAATAACTAGTATGTACACTGGCTAAAATAATTATAATTCTGAATGAAGTTTTAATGGCCATACCAAAGTAAAGAAGAAATTTTAGAAGTCTTTTGCAGTATCAAGTTCATAAATGATGTTGCAAATGAGAAGTTTCTTATCATTCTTATACCTAACTAGCTGTTACCCGCGGCTTCGCCCGCGTAATATATAGCCTATGTCCTTCTCGGTACCCTAACCTATGTGTATGCAAAATTTCATGATAATCGGTTCAGTAGATACGGCGTGAAAGCGTAACAAACAAATAAACAAACAAACAAACTCACTTTCGCATTTATAATATTACTTGGGATTGGGATTTACAATTCAAAAGAGATGAAATGAGTTAAACACAAATTTTGTTTGAACCTCACTGTGATTGAATAAAAAACGTTTCCTCTGCTCAAACAAAGAAAAACAAAACGTAGACATGATAAGATAATGCGAGTAAAATTATCAATTAATTTATATATAATAATATATTTTATCAATCAATCAAAAATATCAATATCACGGCCAGCATTATAATTTAAATATCTGTTTTTAACCGACTTCAAAAAAAGGAGGAGGTTTACAATTCGTCGTAATCTTTATTTTTTTTATGTATGTTCCCCGATTTCTCGAAGACCCCTGGACCGATTTAAGTAATTCTTTTTTTGTTCGATAGGTAATACTTTACAGATGGTCCCATTAATTTTTTATCGAAATATGACGAGCGCTTTTTGAAAAAATACACAAAAACCAAAAAAATGTTTACAGGTATGCCGTTTGGATCACACTAATTTCCATGTTTTTCTTATGCTTATTAAAAAATAATTGATAGGGTTGAAGTCGGTTTTTGTTTTTTGTTAAAAATATTTTAAATTATTGTTGAGCAGTTCGGTATATTTTATTAACTAGCAGTCAAATACATAGCCTATATCACTTAGGTATAACGCACCTATCCAATGGTGAAAGAATATTTGAAATCAGTCCAGTATTTAAATAAAATTATTTTAATAGGTACGGTTTTTATCAGTTATTATAAGTGATAGCCAACCACTGGATACGTGTGTGATGTTTTTATCAGTTTCGTTTTCGTTCGCGTATATATAGCCCATGTACATACTATCTAATAAGAAACATAAAATGTGTAACATTAAATGTGTAACAATCGCGAAAAAATAAGAAAACATTATGTATCAGTCCAATAGTTTCTGAGATTAGCGCGTTCAAACAAACAAACTCTTCTTTATATTACCATACAACGATTTTGACAACTTCACTTTCATTTCGTCACGTTAAGTAGCGTAGGTAATTCAATTACCGGTGTTACTACTAGTAGTAAGACCAGTAGTAACACGGGCAACAAACGGAAGCACCTTCGTTTCAGCTTCGGCAAACAATTCTTTCGCATGTCTGGCTGTCCCGATGTCTATTCCGGCGTTCTCCTCTACAGGTTTTGTGAGCAGGTTCGGTAATTACTATCATAGATTTTTTGTCGATTTTTTTTATGATAATAATGGACGGCAAACGAGTTAGTTTTTAGAACTTTTATTATGGCGGAAATTCCTACAAAGAATCTCAGCACCATTGATTGTGGGTTCGTGTGTAAGACTGGCGTAGTCTAAGCCACTAGGTTTAGGATTATCTACAATACATATGAGATTTCTATTTTGATAACAATGCCGTGTGTTTCCCGGCAGAGTAGAATAGGACCACTCCACACCAGGAAAACTTCCCGTGGATGACTTAGGAAACAGAAGCTAAACAAATCTTGTAAACATCAAAGAGACCTCTCCAACCCGTCTGGTCAGCGTGACGAGTTTAGGCCTACTCTGGGTAATGAGTATTTAGCTCTGGTAGTACAGAGAGGGTCATGCTCATGCAGAGGTGACTGAAAAAGACCTGATGATGATGATATAGCTAGGTGTTCTATTTATATGCATGTATTTTTACAGCATGTACATGTATAGTAGGTACTCATGGTCAAAAAGCTAAATGAGTTTCATGCAGGCTATTGCGTGAGCGTGATCAATATCGTGCCTAAAATCATCAGACCTTGGTCTAGCCGTGAATAAGCACAGTGGCAGTGACAAGAGGTACCTAGCGAGCGTTTTAAGCGGTCACTGCTCCTCGCTCATTTATCACTGTCAATCAAAAAATGATTGGAGTGCAAGTAATAGCCAACCACGTGTGTGATGTTTTATATCAGTTTCGTTTTCGTTCGCGTATATATAGCTCATGTAGGTACCTACATCCTATCTCAATTATAAACATAATATTACATTGGAATATTAAGTTTCTGATAATCGATCGAATCATGACGATATTTTAATGATCGATCCTTGGATCGAACGACCCTTGGATATTTATCTATAAGTTTATATATATATATACAGACTCAGAATCCCAAATAAAACACAGAATTGCAACCAAAAACGAAAAAAAAAATTAGACCTCCCATACAAATTCATCGATCACCCAGTCGATCAGATCGATTCTATGGAGATACTGATTTTTTTTTACATTTTTTACCATTTTTTCTTGTAATTCTGTATTCCATTTCGGATTCTGATTCCGAGACTTAAATATAGTCAGGGGATAAAAAATCGACTGTATATATATATATATATACATATATATATTTTATCATACAATGTCTTTGAGTTAGTACCCCACGACACAAGTTCACAACTTTCCTACTGTGGGGCTAGTTCATTTTGTGTGATTTGTCTCCACATAGGTAATTATATTTATTGACCGTGTAAAAGTCAAGGGAAAATAGGCTCAGTACATAGTTATACATAAACGACTTAGATAGACGACAGGCTAGCAATCTATTTCCTATTCCCATTTTCATCTCGGATCTCGATCGAGACAATACCACGTGCTAAACGAGGCCCATGATCTGATCCAGACACAGAACACAGAAAGACATGTAGATATCATATTGCTTATAAATGTTGCGACTCTAATAGTTATCATCAATTAGAACTTAATCGCAAATAAATCAGTAATATTTTAAAATAATGACTTCATCATTAGCATTTTATCCTCATCGCTAGACAGCTATATTTATAAATACGGCAAGCGCTATTGCATTTACTCATATGCACTGTACGTATTTATCGTATTTTTTTTCATTTCATTTGTTTTTATGTAGAGGAGATATACGTCCGGGAAGGCTTGCTCTTAATTTGTGCTCAGTAACCATAAATCTCAACAAAAGCCTGGGCAGATCTCTAGTGGCAGCATAAAATATAAATAAATGTATTTGGTTTTGAACAGTACTCTTTCAAATAGAAGGTAGATATTACGAAGCGAACAAGAGCAATATACTGTTAGTGAAAGTGTACGTTACGATTTTATTAATGTTTATATAATTTGGAGCAGCACCGGAACCTCACTGAACAGCCAAACAATGGACAATTCAATTCCTTTCAGGTCACAAAGATGGACATAACAGTATTGCATAGCCTTTGCACCGCAAGGAGATTATGTATTACTCCGTACACACTTTTTTTTGGCGGGTCTGTAGTCGTTTCGCACCACAAGCGATTAGAACCGTGGTGCGAATCGCCCAAGAGCCCTTTTTGAATGGCCCAAGGTTTCCGTTGGAATTCTGACCACGGAGCGAAACGATCCAATACTCTTTGCATGGGTACGATTTAGTCTCAAAAATTAAAGAATCTAGACTACCTAGCTACAAATTATCATAATAGAGGTTATGCGATAAAACTTCGTCATTATGTGAGCCTGCATATTTTATCGCAAGATTAATCGTGAATTTTTCGTAATTATGGAAATTGATGCTATTATTCGCATCTAGCGTTTTTTCCGTGTGCTATTATCTTGTCGTGTTTTTTTACCTATTATGTTGGTTCGTTATGTAATAATTTAAAACTAGAGGAAAATACCAAGATATCTAAATAAAGTATCGTTGAGTACTAGTTCACAACTTTGTGTGGGTTAGCTCAATCTGTGTGATTTGTCTTTATATATTTAGCTATGCGAGTTTAGACGATACGACGTACTAGCGCCACCCAGCAATTAATTCTATAAGTCCTAAATCATATCAAAACTAAAAAAATCTAATAGCTGACTGCCCTAGAAAAATTACTTGTAGTATTATTGGTACAAGTTTTCACTCTTTTTAGGGTTCCGTAGTAAACTAGGAACCCTTATAGTTTCGCCATGTCTGTCTGTCTGTCTGTCTGTCCGTCCGCGGTTTTACTCAGAGACTATAAGTACTAGAAAGCTGTAATTTGGTATGAGTATGTATATTAATCATGGCAAAAATGTCGTAGAAAAAAATCTTGAAAAAAAAAATTTTTTTGATAGCTCCCATACAACTAAAGGGGGGGAGTAATTTTTTTTCTCTACTTACCCATCGTGTGGGGTATCGTTAAAAAGGTCTTTGAACAATATTGTGAGGTTGAGAACACCATTTTTCGATTTAGGGATCCGTTTCCGAAATATTTGGTTTTAAAGTGCAAAATTTTGTTAGAGGTACGTGTCCCCCCCCTCTATCTGCTAAACGGTTATATATGGATACGTGAAAAAAATTACAGCAGTAGTATATAATATACTGAAGTTGAAAGGAAAACTATCAGAGTTGGGTACTAAGTGCAAACTAAAAAGTTATAGGCAACCAACTTATAAAAGGTACTGGAAAATGTAAAATTTCATACAATCTTTATTGTTAGATGTTTTTGGTCGTTAAACTGTGAGGTGCGAGTGTAAACAGTGTGAACTCAAAGTTGTCATTCCCAACTACGGAACCCTTTACTGCGCGTGGCCCGACACGCACTTGGCCGGTTTTTTTAATTTGATGAAATTATTAACGCCAAAAGTGGCCACTTTTGGCGGTAATAATTCGTTATAATATCTATGAAAAGTAATAAAAAGAATACTAAAAGTAATTTACTATGGCATTCAGCTATTAGATTTTTTAAATTTGATATGATTTATGAGTTAAAGAATAAATTGCCAAAGAAAATTTTAAGTTATATCTCCGTTTTCATTCAAATAATCTATTTCAAATAGGGATAGCACTGGACCCTTAACATTCCTGTATCCCTTCAAAGAAACCCTTTTACCAAATTTCACATAGACAGACAGGTTTTGCGTGATACTCAGGCAAAAGAACGGAGTTTTATGAAAGGATATAGGAAGACATAGTCTGTATATAACCTGGGGCCGGACTGTGAGTTAAGGGGGCAGTGGGCTGATATTGCTTAGGGACCCACGTAATTACTCAAAGTATAAGAAAAATTAAATATATTGAATGGGTTAGATTATTCGCAAGATTTGCAGGGCTGCAAACCTTACAATCTGTATGTGTGTAATAAAATTATAGACTTTGTCTCAATATAGTTTATTTTTGACTTTAACCCTAGAATCCACGGAGCCCTAGGCTGTAGCCCAAAAAACCATATTAGAGATCCGACACTGATATTAATCTAATAATTTTATAACCTAAAAGGCATTATTTTATACAAAGTATTCATATTCCGTCTTATTATAAAAAAACGGCAAAAATAGGTTTAAACCTGTTCTACCTCAGTTCGGACTTGTGATGAATCAAGTATAGTTTAGGAAATTAAACTTTGCTTCATTATAAAAAGTGAACTAAGTCACGATCGACTTAGATCTGAGACGATCCCCCGAAAACTTATTTCATTCGTTCATTCATTCAATCGTTCCACTACATCGTTCCAATCTTCATGATAATTGTAATAATTTTTTTAAATTTGTTGATTGAAATAGAATAAAACTTAAAAATAATAAAATTGAAATTATGAAAGATGTATATTTTTGTTATAAAATGATATATTCAAAGGTTTGATTACATAAATCATACTTTTTTCCTGCAAATATTTTTTTACGTAACTATTGGTAACCTTATAACCCTGAAACGGAACGGATCTGAGCGCGCGTAACAAATTGCATTTTTTCCAAATAAACCGAATAGTAACCTCGAAAATTGTTTTATATTAGATTGTAAAAAGTAAATTTTTCAAATTTATTGAATTAAAGGAGCCGTGGTCGTGTGTACAAAAAGTATTGTTTTGTAGATGCTGATAAGGATCGCCGATAATTATGTTGAAACTAACCTCAAAGTTTGTTTACGATGGTGAAATGTTTAATAAATCAATGGTTCCAGGTGTCCAAGCATGGTTTTCTAGTTGTTGTGAAATAAAAATGACAATAATAGTGTTGAAAGTGATAAAATAGTATATTTACGACATGTAAATCTTCAAATCATTAAATAATTTTACGTGATATTTGTGATAGTTTTACTGCTTTCTTTGTATTTACTAAGTATTCGCTCATTGTAAAATAAGTAAGTATCGAGTTTTTACGTAGATTCTAGCACCAACATATACTTTTGTAGTAAAAAAAACCTATTTGTTAGTTACAAAATGAGTTAGTATTGAAGTTAAACTAGTGAAATGCTGGTTTATCTTTTGACCTAGGATCATGTATGACTTACGCGATAAACCTTTTTTTATAATACGATTTTCTTTTGTACTTGACTTGAGAACCGACTTAGAGATGGTTTAATGTTAGTCCGCTTTTTATAATAAGACGGATGTCTATCACAGATAGTTCCACTAATTAAATATTCAGGTTTACTGCTAGCTAAAGTACCTGAAGTTGTATAACTTATTCCGCACCACCTGTTTTATTAGTATTTTTATAAGAACATATCGATCTGCCGGACACCATTATAAAGGAGATAAAATAAATCATTGAAACTTACTGATAAAGAAAATATAAGGGGGCTTTTGGTGGAAGTCAAGGGGTTAAGTTGGGGTTTGTCTTACATACATATTATCCCTAGTGGGGTAGACAGAGCTGAAAGTCATAAGACTTGGCCACTTTTAGCATCATAGCGGGCGTAAAGGTGGAAAGCGGAATCAAAATAGTGATGGGTTGCTAGCCGCATCGCCTATTGATGTGATTCCTTAGATTTTTGCTCAATCCCTTAGATGATTTTGCAAATTGATTTTAGTGGACTTTATAATATGAAATTGGTGTAGTTTGGTAATATTTAATGTGAATATAAATGTGTATATGTTACGGTAAGAGTGATTAATTAAAAATTATTAATAATTGTCTATCATTATTAATAATTACCGAGAGTCGAGGTAAAAGTGAGAAATTAATCACACTTGTCGGTGATTATTAATAAAGTAACCTTAATACCGATAAATGTAATAATTTTTTTAAACCAAACGTAAGCACTCTGGCTAATATGGCTCTGGTAGTACAGAGAGTAGTACTCCAGCAGTGGAGACTTAAAAAGACCTGGAGCTCAATTTTTAAACCGGTAGAATTGATCCGCCACTCTTTGTGACGTCAGCAATCATTTCGTATTCACTCGTTCTTGGCTCTGTGGATGGTGCCAAAATGGAACCCAATGGTACCGATGGGACCTAATGGGATCCAATTGGACCCATGGAACCCAATGAGATACATGGAACCCAGTGGGTTCCAATGTGATTTTATGGTTCCCAATGGGACCCATGGAACCCATGACACTCAATGGGACCCAAGAGACCCAATGGGACCCATGAGACCCAATGGGACCCATGGAATCAAACGGGACCCATGGAAACCAATGGGATCTTTGGAAGCTAATGGGAAACGGTAACATTTACCCCAGGGACCGATAGGACCCTGGGGTAAATGTTACCGTTTGGACCCATTGTGACCCTCGGGTACTGTATACATTAATTAATGTATGAAAAAGTTAATGTGGTACTCATATGGACTCATCTAGATTTGTCACCAGAAATTCCCATGAGGCAATCAAAGGACCTACGCCATCTTTGATTGCTACTGTATATATATTAAATATGTATATATATTTACCGTACAACACCGATACTTTGCAAAATAATTTAAGGCAAACCCCAACTGCACCCCTAGACTCCCGATGTAATTATTAAAAACTTAATTCAAAACATTAATTAAATAAACTTGACTTTTAACACATAATTCTGTCTTAACATAAATTTTATACACCCGAGTTACTCACGCGCATAGAATCTAATTATATGATGGATGGGTCTTCAATACCTATAGGTATTGAAGTGGCATACGCATAACAAGTGTGTGAGTACTACACAATGTTCATACAAAAATAAACCTACGTTGATATACGTTGGTCCTCATGCTCAAAATAAAAAAAATAAAAATAACTCGAGGAAATAGAATATTGCAGTCAAAATATATCATCGTTGTCAGATAAAGACTACTAATTGATACGAACGGAACATCCTTATCACAAATTGTTTTTGTAATTTATAAATTAGACTAAAATATAGGTACGTGATTTTTGCTTATCATTTAGGAATAATAGGTTTTTATGTCATTGGGGTGTATAGGTATTCAAAAATCTATAAGATACCTAGCTCTAGCGTCGGACAAACAAACTCTAGCTAATTCAGGTAGGCTATTCTTCAGCTGCCTGTCCGTTAGTTGTAGTTATGGCTACGGTTCGATTTGCCAGAAACCGAAACACCGGACAGGCGAGCCAGATTAGCCTGACATTGGGTAAAAAGATCGGACACTTATTTTATTATAATTTCGTGTTAGTTTTTTAATAAAGCAAGGTTCTATTTTTGGGTACCATATACTTTCTTTAAATTCTTAAAAATGTCAAATAGCCTAATAAAAACCGGACAGGCTGCACACAGTTAATTTTGTCCGGCAACGCCCCGCCACCTAAAACCCTGACTGAGCCTGAGGCCTGACAATCCTATTTATTTATTTCTTTAAACTTTATTGCACAGAAATATGTACAAATAGGTGGACCTAATGCCATAAGGCATTCTCTGCCAGTCATACCTTGAGACCAATCCGAGATACATAAATAGGGTGGTGCGATGAATTTCAAGAGATAAATTAAATTACTTATATAAAAAGATAATTACATGTTTAAATACATACAAATAAAATATATAAAAAAGATAAACTAACAAACATATATTATACATATTTATATAGTTAAAATACACAAAAATACATATAAATAAGATTAGAATACAAGCTAAAGGGATGATTTCCAAGAATTTAAAGGTTTAAGAAGAATTTTCAAGGAAATATTTGTGGATTGCCTCCTTAAACGCGAATCTGTTGGGAGCCCTTCTAATGGATTCTGGAAAAGCGTTCCCTATTACTAGCTTCCAGAACTGCTACTGTAAATCCTGGTCCCAACTTCGTTCATGTTCAAGTCTCAAGGTTTAAAAACGCTTCGCTAATATAATAACCATTGCGATACCACAGAAGAAAATATTGTATAAGTGGTTGATGATAATGATTGTCACCGAGGTCAATCAAATTGGAATCATCGGGTCAATCAAAATTGGAATAGAGCACATGAAAAGCAAAATAATAACTAATGAAAATGTAGAGTTCGTATGTATATTTGCTATAAAGAAATTGGGATGGTCACTTTTTGACGTCCCTGTAAATAGGGGCAGGCACAGAGTACTTTTGTATATACTGAAAGGAGCAGTCAAAATCGGTACATTATTTACCTACCGCAAAGACCGATATAGAACTGGACAATCGCCCAAGTTCAAGTACCATCCATAATATATTATTTCCCATTGTTCAAAGGCACAATGTCTCGATGATGAATAAATTTATTTTAATATAACAATAGCATCAATAGGTATCACAAGAATGAAGTGGATGACTAAGTACTTACTTTGGTACTTATTTGTACAGCGGAAATACTTGTCAAAAAAAATCTGTTGAAAAATTTTGTTTTTTTGTTGAATTTTTCGTCTTTTGTCTCGTTTTTTCCCTAGCGGGGTAGACAGAGCCCACATCTAGAAGACCTAAAGGGCTTGTTCGTGGTTTAGTTGGTAGGTGGAAAACGGAATCAAAATAGTGGTGGGTTGCTAGCCGCGTCGCCTATTGACACGATTCCTCCTATTTTCACTCATTGCCTCGATCAGCTTTTACGATCTGCGCAGAAAGAGAAGCTGCTGGAACATTCTACGTGTTTGATTATCTTTCAGAATAGCATGAAAATTTTGAGATAGATTTCCATATTTACTTATTTAAAAATAACTTATCCAATTTATCCTCCATTAACTTGCAGTTACCACACATTAATCTAAGTAACTATTATTTATTACTTGCATGAAATAACGTTACCTCGGATGTGCTGTAACCGTTACCTATACTTAGTTACGCAAGTAATTAAAGTGGAGTAATATGTTTTTCTCCTTATAGAGTTTGTTTATCGAGTTTTGTTAATAGCTTACACTATCTATCACTGGTGTGAGATTTCGAGCTGCCAAAAAGCATCTGGCTTATCTGCTATCTAGGTATACTAGAACGCAAACGTGAAAAAAAGTTAAGGCAAAAGAGGTTTGGAAGGATCGTAGCAAGTGGATCAATTCAACAGTTACCAATACCTGTGACCAATACCCACACGGAAAAAAGCGTGATAATTTGTACCTACAAAAACATTTAAAACAAAATTTGTATTGAGTATTTATTTTTATTTTGTTAATATATAAATAAATATATAAAAAAATATTATATATAATACAATTTCGCTGCATACTATATCCGCAGATTGGCCCATTTGAACAGGGTACAAAATTCCAGTGTTAAAAAAGTCAGCCTAATACCTACCCGGTAAAATATTGATTGTCCTTTAAACCCGTCGATTTGAACAACTTTTTTATGGGACCAATGCTTGAAACTAATTTTTTTTTTGTCATTTCCGTTCAAAAATATTTATCAACACCCGTTCTGGAGTAAGCCAGGGTTCCATTCTCGGTCCTCTCCTGTTTCTGCTTATGATCAATGATCTCCCACAGGTTATCAGCCATGCTACATGCCTTCTCTTTGCTGATGATCTAAAAATCATTTTGGAAATCAGCAAAGAGTCTGATCACGCACTCTTGCAAGCTGATATTGATGCAATTCAAGGCTGGAGTCAAACCAATAAGCTACTTTTCAATGGTGCTAAATGCTGTGTTATGTCTTTTACTCGGTCTAAACATCCTTCATTATTTCAGTACACTTTAGATAATAAGAATATAACTAGAGTATTCACAGTAAAGGACCTTGGCGTCCATTTTGATCCAAAACTGAATTTTCATGATCATATCCAAAAATTAACCACCAGTAGTTTTAAACAATTAGGTTTTGTTATACGAAATTGTAAAGATTTCGATAACTTGCATGTAGTAAAGATGTTGTACTCCGCATTTGTTAGAAGCAAACTAGAAACTAGTTCAAAAGTTTGGAATCCGCATGAGGCAAAATATACTCTACAAGTTGAAAAAGTTCAAAAAGCTTTTTTGAGATTTCTTTATAAAAAAAGTTATGGGTATTACCCATATTTATACCCAACTAAATTTCTTTTGGGTACTTTGGGTTACAATTATATAAGTACGCGACGTAATTGGCAGCTCATGCAATTTGTCAGTCGTTGCCTTCGCGGTGACTCTGACTGTATCGAACTAGTCTCCCGACTGTGTAAACTTTTTGTTCCCAATAATTATTTGCGTAGTCGGCGTCATTAGTTGCTTGCGGTACCAGAGGCGCGAACCAAATCTCACAAACAGTCGCCCCTTTTACGCGGACTGGCAGAACTCAATGCTTTGTGGCATCAGAGCGTGGCAGTGACTGTGATCTGTTTGGTGATAGGTTTGCGCGATTGAAGAATGAATTTTTATTGTTTTGTGAAAGGGAGGTATGAATTTGTTGTCCATATTTTAAGTTGTCCAGCGCATTAGTGTAAACTGTAATGCTGAACAATGTAAATAATAATAAATAAATAAATAAATCAATACTCCGCAAAGTCACTTTGTTTTTTTTTTTTAATATTTTTAGTATCAGCATTGGTCCCAAATGAAAAGTTGTTCGAATTAACGGGTTTATTCACCCCTTGAAAAGTCCAAAACGATCAATATTTCATCATGTAGATTTTTTTAATTGTGAGGAAATATCTTCATAATTATTATTATTATTTACACAAGCATAATAATTTCGAGTTACATAAGTAGATATTAACATCAAACGTCTTATTTCTTGCTCTCAAGTTTATGGTCCTGTTGACTCTGCAAGTCAAGGCTGACGACATAACATAGGCGTCACAGATTAAATAACGCTGTGAGCATAAGTACATTAGCAAACATAACTTGGCCTGTGACTTGGCCGAGTTGCATCTATTACCTACTCTACCTAATATACGTAAAGCATGCACTCAGTGCGGTAATTAATTCTACCATTGTGATGCTCAAATACTTCTGAGATATACTTCCAAACCTGCTGTAGTAGAAATGTTTGTTGTATTAAATACATATTCATATTTTTAGGGATTTTTTTATTTCACACGACTGCCCAAAAAACGAGATATGTGTATTTTAAGTTAATGTGTAGTTTAAGTTTGATGCACTACAACTTTTCCGCCCGAAAAAAGAAGAATTATGTTTTGACTTCATGAATTTGTTTGATCTACAACTTCTTCCCAAAAAAAAGAGTTATCTTGGTTGGATATGGGCGAGCACTATTGTATGGAAATGTAAATTTTGTTTCGAGTTTACAGCCAGAGTAAATTTGTACGCTGTATACAAAACCATCGGAAGATGTTGTTCACAATTCGTTGTCTGTACAAAAAAATGTCTAAATTCCAAATTCAAATAAAAATATTATTACTAAACCATAAAACTAGATAGTTTTAAAACTCAACTTCATCGTTTTCTAAATATATTTCTATGGATGAGTTACGTGGCGCAGCGGTCAACACGCCTGCCTGCGACACGGGTGGTCCCGGGTTCAATCCCATGTCAGGTCCAGATGGAAAAAGATTTTTTCAGATTGACCTGAGTCTTGGATGTTTATCTATATAAGCATCTATTATAAAATATAGTATCGTTGAGTTAGTATCCCATAACTCAAGTCTCGAACTTACTTTGGGGCTAGCTCAAACAGTGTGATTTGTCCGTATATATTTTATTTTATATTTATTATTAATAAGGAAGGTATGAATATTTTATATCGTAGGTATTTTTTTCCACTAACAATGCAACTTAGTGACACCAGCTTGTCAATGCCCAAACTTCAAGGAAAACTAGTAACAGAGAGACAAGCTACCTAGACATGTACACACTTCCGATACATACAAACACGAAATTAACAAGAAAATATTTTTGCAATACATTTGCCCTTATGACATCGAAACTTGAAACGTAATTTCGTACTTACGGGACTAGACCTTTTTACTTTACACCAATCACAATATATCAACGCACAGCTGAAACAAATATATCCAGACGGTTTCTTTCCTTATGTGAGTGAGCACTATGAAAAGTTTTTAGAAAATCAACCCCTAAGGGGGTGAAATAGAGTGGTGAAGTTTGTCGCAGAAGAAGTCGCGGGAAAAGGCATCTATAAAATATAGTTTATTTCATTCTCTAACTAAGTATAGATACAAATCTGCATGATGACATTAGTACTCAGCAGTGAGAGGAATGGTAAAGGAGAGAACGACGTATGCCGTCAAAAACAACTCTTGTAACAAAAGCAAAGTCTTGCGACTCAGTTCTGCTACCATCAAAAGTTCTGAGATCCATGTAATACCAAGTCGGTTAATGTTTTAAATAAATAGAATGATTTGGCCATCGCATAAAACCAAGATGTATCTCGCAAGTAATACAACATTATATATTAATGCGATTTCCAAGTCGATCTATTTATTTAAAACATTTTTCTCGATGGTTTTTGGTGGGAAGTCAAGGGGTTCAGTTGTCATTTCCTTATACAATTTTGCAAATTGATTTTAATGGACTTTATAATATGAAATTGGTGTAGTTTGGTGTTATAAATGCTCGTGCTCGAGAACAATTTGTGAAATAGTTAAAGTAGACTGTTAAATGGACTCGTATAGACTTGTCACCAAAATCTCCCACGAGGCTGCCAAAGAACATACGCCATCTTTGATGCCACATACCGTACAACACCGATACTTGGTATCTCATTATACTGAACATTGGCAGAATCACTGAAATCTCGGTGGAAGCCATAAAAAAGAAAGAAAGAAAGAACATTTTTCTCCTTTTAATTATTTCAGTGACTGTACCCAAATCCTCATGCATTAAAAATCAACAGTTAAGTCGTGTTCGTTGCAACTAGGTGGAAGGTGGCATATTTTAACTAACTTCTGAACTGAATATAGTGTCAAATCGATATGTTTCATTAATTCAAAACTTCTGCAGTTGAAACACTGGACACTTCGATTATAGGGTGGAACCTTAGCGTTTGTAATAATTTTAAAATATTTTTTTATTTACTTATAAATTTTTCAGAAAATAAGGTAATGCGTTTTATTTACCTACCACATTTTATTTGATAGTATGTACCTGGTTCACCTGGTATGTAATAACTTTCTCTTATTCGTTCAACTTTTTACTTTTTGTTTTATTTTACTAATACATAATCATCACCATATCATCATCTAAGCGTTTTCCTAGTTGCAGCCTCAATCGAATCTAATTAATATACAGAGAAATTATTTAAATGTTGGTTTGTATATTGGTTTTGTGAATTAATATCCAGAAACAACTAAAATGATTTTAAGATTATCAGTCAGGACACAGCAATTAATCAACGAAGACGAAATGGCGTTAAAATACTTGTAGTTGATAAACAATATTATGAATCTATTTTGGACTACGATAGACTCTATGGCCATCATGGCTTCTACAGAAGACCAAAATCCTGATTCCTTGAATATATACTTAGAAAATTTGATGATTTTTGATCTTCCATAGCAGCTACAAAAATGGTTCTGGAAGGTCATGTAACGAAATACTCATTTAGGTACAATAACTTGTATAATAATTCTTCGGGCACTTTCAACTTTCCATTGTAGTTAAATATTTTTCCGTGCTAGTAGGTACATACTTACATTCCTAAATTAACACAGTTTTATTTAACGGTAAAATTATTTAAAGACAATGACGAAATAGGTACGGTTTAAAAATAAGAATCATTTTTCACCTGTCACCGCCAAGGCTAAAATGAACAAAATATTTTTTGAGAAGTTTTTATCTTCCTACAACTAGTAGGTACTTACTTAAATTAAAAGTTGTTTTTTTAAACATATTACCTTGAATCTTCAAGCAAGCCTTGAGTGGACTTATTATGCTTTCAAAAAATACATAGTTGACCTAATACCTTTATGCACCTACTTATTGCCTGTATTAAAAACTGTCTGTATAAATCTGACACTTTTGTTTTAATTTTAACAACCGGAAACCCGATTGGCCAAGGCAAGATAACTCTATCCGCACGAATCGTAAAAGCCGCTCGAGGGAATACATAGGTGAATTGTTAAAATGTCATGTCGTCGCCTCACGACGGTTGGAAACCTTGTTTTTCTGTTTTGTTTGTACATACTTTGTAACATCTCTATAGAAATAAAAATATCAAAGTTCTTCTATCATCATCGTCATCAGGCCTTGCAAGTCTCCACTGCAGGAGCACGACCCTCTTTGTACTACCAAAGTCATATTAGCGCAGTAGTTCTACAATACCAAAAACAATATCTACAATACTGAATATCATTTTTAAATATGAAACAGTTTCTTTGAAAATGAACATGAATTGTGTCATTGCAACAGGATAATCAGTAGTTAATTGATTGCCATTTTTATGCACGAGTACTCTTACTCACCTTAACCAACCTTAATCATCAGATAACCATCGAATGCGCTTTAGAATAGCTTAGCATGAATTTAGATATTTTGCGGATTGGAATCGATAGAACTCACTTTCATATTTAAAAAGACACCATTTTCAAAGCGCGGAGTCGAGCCATTCTCAAATTATAAGCTCATTAACTTCCATATTCTACATACAAAATTACAACAAAACAAGTTGGTCTCAGAAGGTAGGTTAGGTTCGTTAGGTTTCCTAGTGAACAAAACAGAGGAAGCGAGCGTAGCGAAGTAGCGTCCTCAACTCAGGTCGAAATTACACTTTTTTGTTACTTATAAAAATTTAAGTGCTTTATTGTATGAAAATTTTAATTACATATCCGCGCTTTAAAAATCATAGGTGTTGTTGAGAAGAGCAAGGCAAGTTTTATTGGATCCAATCCTCAGAAATAATAAATTCGTGTTAAGCTATTCTAAAGCTCAACCCATCAGATTTTTAAGTTTTATGGTCCTAGGTTCTGTCTACCTCGTACGGCATACATATGCAAATCGTTGGTAACTACGTAACACGCTCTAAACACGCTTGATGACGCTAAGCACCTTGAGTTATGATCTTCAAATAAGTAAATCAATGTGTCAATGACATTGTTTATGCCGAATATGTTATGTTCAAATATGCACCGTGGTGCGCGCGTTTCCTTTGAATGGAAGGTTATTGGAGGTAACAGGCCCAGCAATGTCAAGCCAAGGTACCTTCCTATAAGCATAAATTATTCGTAAATCCCAGACACCCGTACCTAAAAATTCCTAGTGCGTCAGTACCTAGGTAGTTGCGGGTTTTTTTTTTCATGTACCTACTAAGAAACTAAGGTACTGGAGCCAAATAAGGCCTAAGTACTTAATTTCAAATCACTTTAAGTTTCATTGTTGCTTGATAAAAGCAATTTTTTGATATCTGCTTCTTTTAAATTTAAACATGCATACAAATAAAATATATGACTTCATGCTTTATACTTTTTACTAGAAATTAAACAAAGTAGTCTCATACATAAGGCCCATGTAGTTTATTAAAGCCCTATTCATTTGAATGTTTTCGAACTAACCGTATTTTAACTGAATGCATTTATCGTTGTTTACTTAAATTAGGTATTTTTATTAATTTATAAACAACATTTTCAGCAAAATCGGTTTCTTTCAATGGAATAGGCTTTATTGCGCGTTGCACATGGGCAAACATGGGCCTTATTAACCGCAATTTTAATAATAAATATTTGATTTATAATAATTAATGTAGTGAATTGGTGTCAGCTTTTAATTATCATTTTGTATGTTCCTTTTTCTAACCAAGACGTTTACACTGTTGCAAGTCCATTATTTTTCAGGTAGGCTTTATTATATTCCAGGCTTTATTTCGCTCAGGTAGGGTGAATGGGGTGAAAATCAGAGAAAGTGATTTTTACTAAGATTACCCGAAATACCTGATAATGAGAATAATTACAAAATGTTCTGGCACAATATTTCTTGGTGTTTTATTTCTAGAAGCTATTAGATACCTTTTGATTTCTGAAGTACTTAGGTACTTATTTCTTTCTGTTTTTATTTACTGATTTATTTATTTAGATGGGTAATTGTAGAGTGCCGTAAGGTGTACCTAGATGACAAGATAAATAATTATGTAGATCCAAGAAACCATTAGTATTATTTTTCACCGCTATCTAATTTTTAACTAAGTATTTAATATACTGATAATAAGGATTTTTTGGAGATTTTTTGCATGGGTATGCCGAAGCCGAAAGAATAAGACATTTTTCAGTAATATTGACTATCTTTTTCGGCTATCATTGCCTCTTTGAAGAAACTAAGTTTTAAAGTACTATGTCATAATTTCAATTCTTTTTATTGTTTTCTTATTAGTAATACCTTTGTGTGATTTTTCCGTATTATCTATTTATTTACCCAGGTTTGTAATTTTTTTCCTGGAAAATTACTGAAGAACTTGCCTTATTTAACGGATTAGGTACCTGCTTAGAGTTACTTTCCGGGCCTATACCGAATGAACAAAAAGATCCTACTGGAAAATCGTTATATAAAATAAAAAAATTATCTGCCATGTGCGACTCCGACTCGCGCTTGAATTAGGTATTATCTACACAACATTAGACTATCGAGCAAAAACTGCAAAAAAAGTCATTTTTGTTGTATAGAAGCCCCCTTAAATAAAGATATGTTTTATTTTGATATAATTCTTTATTTTGATGGAAATAGGAAACTTTTCAAAAAAAATAAGAAGTGATCCCAATTTGATTTTAACAATATAATAATACAGGCAATTAAACTGATTACACTATTCAACTATTTACATAAAAAGGAGCCAAAAATAAAACAAATTTAGAATAATTCCTGCCCGTTTGGCATGGTGGCAAAAACGCTGGCTGCGTTCCCCCGTTGGATAGCTAGCTATGCTAATCCGTTGGGTGAAAAAGCAGCCAGCCCTCTTATCACCGGAAATTGATATAAGCCGTGGGGTAATATCCTTAAAAAAGAGCCTTTGTGCCAAAGGAGCGTCCCAGAGTTTTTATTGTTGTGTTTCCACTGGGATGCTGTCTTCGGGGCAAACATGAGGCAAAGAGCTAACCAAGTTTCCTATACCTGTGCATGGCCTGTGCTAACAGGTCAATAGCGAGGTCATCTTCTTTAAGATTTTTTTTGCATAAGGCTGTGACACTCTGAACAGAGGAAAGGAAAGCGAAGAGAGCAACACTAGAAATTTTCCTTATACCGATGCCACCGTTTTTAATTGGTAAGGTTAGCTGTAACCATGAATTTTCGTCGAGTCTTAAATTCAGAATAATCTATAAGGTTGAATCTCAGGGTTGAATGTAGGCAGTCATCTAATTTTTTGATGTGAATATATAACTAAACTAGCTTTTGCCCGCGGCTTTGCTCGCGTTAAGAAGTAGAATTGATCAAAATCCTTTCTTAGCGGATGCCTACGTCATAACATCTACCTGCATGCCAAATTTCAGCCCGATCCGTCCAGTGGTTTGGGCTGTGCGTTGATAGATCACTATGTCAGTCAGTCAGTCACCTTTGAGTTATATATATTTAGATATCTGTGAATATTTCAAGAGTCCAAAAAAGCCAGTAAAATGTGTGTCGAGTCGAGCCACGCTCAGTAAAGGGCCAAATGAATCCATTCAGGGTTGCATGATTTTACGATTTTTATGTTTTGGAAACTCCACTAGAAAAAACCGGCCAAGTGCGTGGCGGGCCACGCGCAGTGTAGGGTTCCGTAGTTGCGAATGACAACTTTGAGTTCACACTATTCACACTCGCACCTTACAGTTTAACGACCAAAAACATCTAACAATGAAAATAGTATGAAATTTTACAGTTTATAAGTTGAATGCCTATAACTTTTTCTTTTTGTCGAGCTCCGTGGCGCAGCGGTCAACACGCCAGCCTGCGACACGGGGGTCCCGGGTTCGATCCCCGGTCAGGTCACGATGGAAAACGATCTTTTTCAGAGTGACCTGGGTCTTGGATGTTTATCTATAATAAGTATATATTATAAAATATAGTATCGTTGAGTTAGTATCCTGCGACACAAGTTCACATCTTACTGTGGGGCTAGCTCAATTTGTGTGATATGTCCCTATATATTTATTTATTTATTATTTTTAGTTTCTACTTAGTACTCAGCTCTGATAGTTTTCCTTTAAATTTCAGTATATATACTACTGCTGTATTTTTTTTCACGTATCTATATATAACCGTTTAGCAGATAGAGGGGGGGGACACTTAAGTCTAACAAAAATTCGCAATTTAAAACCAAATATTTCAGAAACGAATCCCTAAATCGAAAAATGGTGTTCTCAACCTCACAATATTTTTGAAAGACCTATTTAACGATACCCCACACGATGGGTAAATAGAGAAAAAAAAATTACTCCCCCACTTTACTTGTACGGTAGCTACGTTAAAAAAAAAATTTTTTCAAGTTTTTATTCTACCACTTTTTTGCCATGATTAATATACATACCCATACCAAATTATAGCTTTCTAGTACTTATAGTCTCTGCGTAAAACCGCGGACGGACAGACAGACAGACAGACAGACAGACAGACAGACAGACATGGCGAAACTATAAGGGTTCCTTGTTTACTACGGAACCCTAAAAAAGGCTGCTATGTGTCACTGGGCCGTTTCTAGTAGAGCAGTAAGTACCTACAAAGACAATATAATACTAACGTAATAGACTGCCCACCTCATACAAAAAACAAGGCGTTGAGACCACATGGTAGATACCTAGGAACCTTTGCTAGGAACTAATAGGGAAGGGATGTCGCCTAGCTCTCTTCCAAGGCTTTGATAAAGAAAAATAGTTTAGTATTTGAAATGGCTATTGACATCTATTGGTCGTATTAAGAACTACTCATTAACTTATCTAGCTACTCACCGCTAGATGGCGTCAGTAGAGTGGTAATAAAATTAAAAAAAAAATGTTTCATTCATTCAGTACCTACGTCTATCTACATAATAATACCTCTATGGTTTTATCATTCGACCACCATTCGACTTCCTGTTTTCTGTCATTGTCAATTCTATCACTGTCAGATTGGAAAATACAACTTTGTGTTTTCGAAGTTGTCTTGTTGGTCGCTCTTCCATTTGGAATCGAAAGTTGAGTAAACAGCTGACATGTTTCTTGCCCTGTGATAATAAATATTATCATTTTTAAAAATATTCCTTGCAGCTATCTAGCTAACGAGCAGACTTGCGTTCTACGTCGTTTATAGAAACAAAGAAAAAAACAGTAAGTAAAATAAACAAGTCTTAGTCAAGTTTCATCATAATAAAATACTGTGTGCAAAGTTGTTCAGAAGAAAGTTGTGTTTTTAAATCGCTACGACCGCCGGTGAGTTATAAATCTGTAGTATCTAGCTTGCGAAATTCATTCGCTTGCAATTTATGCACTGCCGTTTTCATGTTTTGTTGAGAAAGAACGTGCGGGTTTAATCCTGCTGAATCGCATACGTTGCTGCAATTATTTGACGGTCCGTAATTTTGCGAATCAAGCGTTGCTTTAAATGAATTGGCAAAATACACACCTATTCATAGAGCATCAAATTGCTGAGTTTGATCTTTCATCTGTAAGTACCAGATATTCATATGCCAATTCTATGGCAAAACTTTTGTCATCTCAGTATACTTAATGAGAAAT
Source organism: Rhodophaea formosa (assembly GCA_963082605.1). Taxonomy (NCBI): domain Eukaryota; kingdom Metazoa; phylum Arthropoda; class Insecta; order Lepidoptera; family Pyralidae; genus Rhodophaea; species Rhodophaea formosa. The sequence continues at coordinate 5,685,469 of OY720220.1, read as the reverse complement.
TGTACACTAATGGCGTAAATAAATAAGAGGAAGCTTGAAGTCAATGAGCATCCGAGGGAAAGCTGTTCATGATGATAGTGAGACTTTACAATTTTCAATAGTATATTAGCCTATTTGAATGCAATAAATTTTTTTCTTATAATCATTCTCAAAATTGCTATTCATATGTTATTATTTTATATCTCATCCAATTTTTTTAATCATTAGGCTGTCATATCACTATCTACAATTAATATATTCTAGTTTGCTTGTGAATCTTTCGGTCTTGGGTCATGTCTGTTGGCATAATTGTACTGACTGCATACATAATTGAAAATCAGCGTTTTGCTCCACTAGTTGCGCTGAGTTACTGCCACAGAGTTAGGCAATATCCTTATGCTCACGGCCAAAGAAACATCTTGTTTCCAAAATGCTGGGAACCGGGAGGTTTTGTCCCATCACTCATGCACAGTATTGCACATTACAAAGTCAGTGCTGTTAAAACCACCTAGTGAAGCAGCTGAACTTCTGCAGAATGCTGAATTGAGCATTATTAGCATTAAATAATATTTCTAATGGACTCTGAGTGGTTTTGGACTCTTCTTAACATTTCCATATACATAACAATAATGTATTTGGTCATGAGCAACAATGAGGCAAAAGATTCTTGTTTTATATTATACCAATGAACACTTAATTTTACTTTTATAGGAAAGTGACACTGGTAACAACCTTGACAATGAAATACATGAGCATGTTATTGAGTGAGTGGGCTCTTTTATATTCAAATTCAAATTTATTGTACAGTAATTCCAATGCATATTTAACATTACAAAATATTTGTCTGCAGTCAATCACCAATATTTCAATGTTATTTAAAAATTTACAGAGATAGGTAAATTAGAACATATTTTATGATGTTATTATTTTTATTTAGGAGATAGAATTTCCAAATTTTTGAGTACCTATTCAATGTTGTTTAAAAATTTACAGAGATAGGTAAACTAGAAAATACTTTAATGATGTTATTATTTTTATTTAGGGGATAGAGAACTTCCAAATCTTTGAGTATTCAATTAACTTGAAAACTCACGTTATACACAAATATACATTTAAGATTAAAATGTCAATAAATAAACAAAACAATACTTATGTATTGCTCCTTATATTTATCTTGCAAATTTACAATGGGCAAAGTTTTAGAATGATTTGCGAAAATATATTTTTTCTGAACAACAATATCATGTAAAGCTTTATTATTAAAAGACCAGGACCCATTACTTCTATACCGTAATGGGTACTTTAATAATAATTTAGCTTAACATTCTACTTTTATCATAATTACTTAGTAACCTTTAGACTGTGGTTGACATGATATTTGGATAAATGTTTTTATCAGCCTTATCAACATTGCTGAGTGATTTTTAATTATTATCAGGATTATAATATAATCTGAAGCACCACATTTTAACTTTCAATTATTGTAATAAAAAAATCAAGACAGTTTACATAGTTTTAGAGGTCAATCTTACCAAATAATAAATTCCACATAAGTATGTGTTGAATTTAGTGTGACGTCACACAGCTAATTCGAGACATTTCTAACGATATATCATTTGTCAAATTATGTTGGGTAGTTTTGATGATATGAAGAAGGAAACTAACATACATACATAGTGGCATATTCATTAATCACTTTTTGGCTTCGCTTTCATTAATCACTTTTTGGCTTTGCTTTTGATGGGAAAAGATGATAAGATCAAATCTGTGTACTCTTGGCTGATACATCTTTTATGTATGTATGTCATTATTTTAATACCAGCTAACAGCAGCTCACTTTCATATTAATTTTAATATAATTTATCTTACACTGCTGCCAATCTCCCAAGAACTTGTTGATGTCTTTCCAACATCTCATCCGTGGTCTACTCTACTCTTGCGTTAAAAAGCGATTAGTAGAAGTACGTGACATTGTTCAAGCCCAGTCCGATCCCTCCCCGGCTCCGAGCAGCCAGAGAAATCCCAGCCTTCGACCCCGTCGCTCTCGCCACCGGATGAGAGTGCATAGAGTAGGACTAGCTCCAATTATTCGCGACCGCCCGGCGGCACCGCAGCTTTCGGCCCAAATGGCAAAACATGAGAGTTGCTGCTCTCTAAAAGCTTTGCCATTGTTTCTCAGTTCAGCCCCTCTGGCCATGCATGCAAATCGTGGCCCGTCAAGCATATGAGAGTTTGCTGTCTCTCCAAGCCTTGCGCACCCAGGCAACGCCCAAAGCCGTGGTCCGTCCTTCCTGGGGGCCCTTTGGTGATGTATGCCTTACAAGTTGATGCTCTCACCTCAAAAAGTCCGGTGAAGTAGCGAAAGCTCACTTGGAGCTAGCTGCATAGTCCATTAAAAAAAAGTACGGTCTTTTCCCGACAGAGGAACACAATACCAGGCTAATAATAATAATAGGCCCCGATACGCCTCGTTGGTCATCGAAACTAGTGTCGCCCTGTGAAATAAAGTATAAAAAAATATTAACTATAACTTTGTTCTTACATTTACTTTAAAAGATGTTATTTTTGTTTCAGGAAACATGAATTCAAAGCCAAAAACAACGAATATTGTTGAGGTAAGTAATTCTTATTAGCTCTAGATTTACTAAAGGTTAACTTTAAAGTTTTGCGACGGCGGCAAGTGTCGCGCATTTTATGTGAAATGACAGTCGCGGGAAAATTGCTAGTTTAAAGTGCATATAAAATGCGTCACACTTCCCGCTGTTGCCTAAATTTAAAGTCAACTTTAAACTATACCTACTAAAGTATTGTTGTTAACAATAGAATAAGATATCGATTTTAAATATTTGACCTCTTTTGACTCATTTGACAAGTTTCTAAGTAGGTAGTCTTAGGCAGTACAGGAACATAATAACATCGGGCTCAACGAGCTCCGTGGCGCAGCGGTCAACACGCCTGCCTGCGACACGGAAGGTCCCGGATTCGATCCCCGGTCAGGTCAAGATGGAAAATGATCTGACCTGGGTCTTGGATGTTTATCTATATAAGTATCTATTATAAAATATAGTATCGTTGAGTTAGTATCCCATAACACAAGTCTCGAACTTACTTTGGGGCTAGCTCAATCTGTGTGATTTGTCCGTATATATTTATTTATCTGGGGGCATGGCTGTGCCCTCGCCAAGTCGGGCAAAATCTCTGTTGCAAAGAAACAATAATTTTATGATTGTCGGTCATTTTAACTTTACGTTAACCATGTTCTTTGTATGTCAGTCATTGCAGCACAAATGCGTGTTTATCAAGACACCCAGCAAACCAGTTACGATGAACTTTGTACCTTGCTCGCGCTATATTTAGAATATGATTGAGCCTGCAGATACATAAACAAATACAGATGCTGCTTAAATGTTATGCAGCGATTTTAAATGGATCGTTTTATGAAAAACATTACTAAAATGCATTTCAAAAGTTATTAGAATCGGCAGCGGAACCAAATAGATGTATAAAGTTTCATCCGATCCGTCGATCGGCTTTTACGATTTGCACGGGAAAAGAAGCAGCTGGTACATGCTGCAGAAGGCTGAAAGCTGAAAGAACATATTTTATATGTTCTTACATACTATAGTTTGTATTGCTTTCCACAAAATAACATTGAGGAGCCTAGCCTCATGTAGAGACTAACTAAACGTTTCTCATGGTAACGAGTTAATATGCCAATTATATACACGGAAATGTGTGATTAATTTGCCAGTCATCGCTTAAAGGCCCCACACTAGGCACACTAGCGACGCCAATAATGTTATTCCTAATACTTTACAAATAGAAAGAAATTCAATAATGTAAATCATATAAGCCTTAGTAAATAATCTGAAGTATTTTTGGAATCATATTTGATATTATCAGAGTCAGTGAGAATTATGTAATTCAGATTACCGCCAAAAAACACTATTTCTCTTAATGACTAATTCTCATAATATTAAAACATGATTCCAAAATTACTTCAGGTTATTTACTAAGGCTTATATGATTTGCATTATTAAATTTCTTTCTATTTGTAAAGTATTAGGAATAAAATTATTGGCGTCGCTAGTGTGCCTAGTGTGGGCTCTTAAGTTATAGTTCTGGTTTTTGCTGTCTGCCTTTGGTTTATCTATTATAACATTCATTATATATTAGTGTACTTTATTTAATTATATTATAACATTTATATTACACTAAAACTTTGTGTAAACCCTGCTCGGCCCGTTAATATGAACAACATTTTATCAGGGACTAATACTGTAAATTCGAAATCAAATCCACAACAACGAACCAACATTAGTCCCATAGGAAAGGTTGTTCATATTGACGAGCTGACTCTCTCCTTTAAGGACCGGACAGGGTTGTATAACTAGTAGAAAAATGTGTTTTAGTAGTGATAAAGCTCTTTAATTTTACAATTATTATTACTGAACTGCCAAGTTTCCTTTGTGCTTTTACATGTATTAACAGATTATTAATTAATTATTTTATTATTTTTATTGAAGTGCCATACCAGGGTTCCATGTAGCGCTTCTATTAATTATTAACACCTGTTTATATATGTAACATGGAGACAATAAATAAATGAAATGATATCAGAATATGTTTTACTATATCGATATTTCCATTTACAAATTGCCTGCTTTTTTCAACAGTCCGTCCAAAGAGCCCGCGATGCGTTCAACCGCGGCGTCACACGTCCCATCGAATGGCGGCGCAAGCAACTGCAGAATCTGCTCAAGATGTACGAAGACAACAAGCAGGCCATGATAGACGCGCTGCACGAGGACCTGCGCAGGAGCAAGATGGAGGCGGTCCTGCTCGAAGTGGACTACTTGATCAATGACCTCAAGAATACGCTGTACTACCTCGACGAATGGGTCCAACCCACGCATGTAAGTTTCTAAGATATTTATTTAAACTTCATTGCACAATTTAAAAAAAATGTACGAATGGTGGACTTAATGCATGTGGCATTCTCTCCCGGCCAAACCTTTGGACCAAAAAAAAATTTAAATGGGTAGTGCGATAAAGTGCCAAAAAAAAGTGACATAATATATGCGCTGAAAATAATATCAATCAATACATATAAAAAAATATAATGACAACGTAATAATTGTTCGATTCAGACGTTCGATAAAGTCGATTTCTAGTCAATGCCGATTGGTATTTCTCAGTTTTAGTAAGTTATAATATACCGTGGATTAACGCCATCTATTGAAGCTGATATTTTTGTTTATTTATTTATTTATACTTTATTAAAAAATAAATGTATAAAAGGAGGACTTAATGCCATATGGCATTCTCTGCCAGTCAACCATTGGACCAATCAGAAAAATCAGTTTGGGTGGTGCAATAAAGTTCATTATACATTACCAATTATTATTTAGTTTGTAGGTGACAATCAATACGATAGTATTAAAACGTCTTTGCCGAAACCTAACTTTCGGTCGGTGCATTGTTCAGCCGTTTACATTACATATTAAGTGGATACATGAATATTGCAGTGCTGCCAGTGCTGCCACCATTTGAAATAAATCGTTAAACAAAAATCAGAGATATTTAAAATTTTGTTTTTAACCGAATTGGATGCTAAAGTGACAATCAAATCGGCCTGCTGCAGGCCGATTTGATTGTCACTTTAGCATCCAATTCGGTTTCCATATCTTAAATAAAAATAGTCATTCATACCGAAGCCGTAATGAATATTGAAGTAACCATGAAAATTATGTACACCATAGCTGTCAAAAGTTAGCAAATATAGGCCTGCAGGGCCTCGATAACTCTTCAAACTATTATATGAACTACTGGCTACAATTTAAAGAGAATGTGATGCTTTTGGCGAAAACGCTGAGTAAAACTTCACGTTCTCACTTTAAGCTCAGTAGGGGGATCCGGGACAGCTAAAAATTCAGGTAGAACTCTGTATGCAAATTATTATCAAATCTTTGACAGATGTTTTTGGAAACATTTTAAGTGGAAAATCATGTACTTAAGCTTACCTGTAAATCCAATATGAATATTACTCCAATCATATTATATTATACATATTAATATACGAAGTAAAACCGTATCTTTTTTGTTAATTTACATATAGGTATGTGAATATAGTCACAAATATTTGACAACCTTCATGGTGATGTAAAGTGTTAAGAGTTATTGTATTGTCAACTTTATTAACTTATGACCTTGACTAAAATTCAACGTTTAAGAAAAACATCAAATTCAACCATTGTATGCAAACTGCCACTAAGTTTTATACAACTGTATAATTAAACCCATGTTTCTATACGCGGTTGCGACTGGCTTGCGTTGGCAAGAATGTCACGTAAAAATTATTTTGTGTTCGACGGGATAAATTCAAACTGTATATTTAATACTAGCAGCCCTCCCCGGCTGCGCCTGGGCATGTATTATATACCTATAAACCTTACTTATGAATTAGCCTATCTATTGGTGAAAACCGCATGAAAATTCATTCAGTAGTTTTTTAGTTTATCGCGAACAGACAGACAGACGGACGCGGCGCAGGATTTTGTTTTATAATATGTAGTGATAGGTTTCTTAGAACACTTCTTCTTCTGTTTTATATTATGGCTTCCACCGAAATTTCAGTGATTCTGCCAATGTCCAGTATAATGAGATAGGTACTAAGTATCGGTGTTGTACGGTAAAGGTTTTCCAAAAAACATCAAAGATGGCGTAATTTCTTACGCTTCTGGCGGCAAATCTATACGAGTCCATTTATCAGTCCACTTTAACTATTTCACAAATTGTATGTAAATTGTTCATGAGCACGAGCATTTATAACACCAAACTACACCAATTTCATATTATAAAGTCCACTAAAATAAATTTGCGAAAATATCTAAGGCAAACTTCAACTTTACCCCTTGACCTTCCCACTACAAAACTCTTAGAACACTTATTAATTGTCATAAATTTATATCATTTACAATTGAAAACTTGTTGACGTCAGGAATTTACTCATGGCTAAATTTAACGCCGCTTTCATAGTTGAATGCAGATGCTAAAGCGGCTACAAACTGCACAGCGCTTTTTCTCCAATCGATGTCAACTTACATCTATAGATAACTTCAAAAACTAGATACCTATGGACTCAGTATACATTGTCTATGAATAGTGACTTGGGAATATACAAGTCTTATATCACCATTCATGACAACGATCATCATCATCTCAACTGCAAGAAGGCCACTGCTGGACATAGGCCTCCCCAAATATAAGGGGGATATTTCCATACTCACCACACTTGGCAGACGGGTTTGTGAGCTCAGTTTGTTCGGCTTGTCTCTTTCGCGATGCTGCTGTCCATAGAAACGATTTTTAAGCGAGGGAAGCGTAGGAATTTGTTGGACTGGGGAACGGGATACAGGTATCTAGGATGCTACTTGCTCGGATGGATTGGGGATGATAAAGTAGCGGCGTAAAAAAGACTGGCGGGCGAACCCGATGCCATTCCTGTGCTGCAACCACAACTTATTTAAGGCACTCCTATAGTAACACTAGCGCCAACCAACAATTAATTATTTTAATCCTAAATTATATCGAATTTTAAGAATCTAACAAGTACATAACTAGTAAATTACTTGTAGTATTTTTGTATTCATTTTCACCAATATTCGTTTGATAAAATAAGAGAAAAACAGGTTATTTTTGTCGATTTTTCTCTTTAATTATGGCACTAGTAAATAACTTGTAATAAACAAAAAATACTTTGAGTAATTTAGTTGTTTTGTACTAGTTAGATTTTTAAAATTCAATACTATTTATGATTTAAGGAATTTAATTGCTGGGTGGCGCTAGTGTTACTATAAGAGCGCCTTAAATAGAAAAATAAAATATTAAATTAACAATAAAAATATAGGAGACTAGCTGTTACCCGCGGTTTCGCCCGCGTTATATATAGCCTATGTCCTTCTCGGTACTCTAACCTATGTGTATGGAAAATTTCATGATGATCGGTTCAGTAGATACGGCGTGAAAGCGCAAACAAACAAACAAACTCACTTTCGCATTTATAATATTGGTTGAGATTGTTCATTGATAAGTTACAAACCGGAAATGATAGGTTTTATTTATGCAATCAAAAGTACCTTATTATGTTTTTTCGGTTTGTGTCCGGTACACCTTTTTAGCGAACTGTGATGTGACGAGCCCCCTCTGCGTTTTCTTTACAATTAATTGTTTAATTAACGAAAGAAAAAATACGTGTCCGTTTTTTAATATCTAACTGACGGATTAATTTTAGTATTATTATTTTGACCCAAGAAACTAACCTATTATGTATTCTTTTCAGCCCCCAAAAGGCTTGGTAAACATCTTAGATGAGGTGGTGATCTACAACGACCCGTACGGCGTAGCGCTGGTGATCGGCGCGTGGAACTACCCTCTGCAACTGCTGCTGCTGCCCATGGCTGGAGCCATAGCTGCCGGGAACGCCGTCATAGTGAAACCTAGCGAACTTTCCGTCGCCTGCGCCAAGTTTGTCGCTGAAATGGTGCCGAAGTATTTGGATAATGTGAGTATGGAAACCATAGTAAGTACTAGTACAACACAGAGTGTTTTAGTAAATTGTAGAATCAATTTGCCAAGTGGCTTAGATAATGGAAGTATCGAAACCCATATAAATTCAGTGTTTAAGTTAATTGTATAATTGAATTGCCAAGTGACTTGCTGGCTCCCATCAAGTAGCAAACAAAATTCAAATCTTGCGCCCACTTGCTAAATTGCTTACGTCAAATCCAATCATAAATGCCTTTTCTCGTTTAAATTATTGAAACTGCGATGAATAATATTCAAGTATGTAACAACGTTACTCGAAAAATATTCAAAGTGTCGGCGTAGACATTTTTCAGTGGGATTATATAGACCAACACATTTGTTTTCCATATAAGCCAATATTTTTTCAATACATTTGCTATTAATTAGGGCCTTATGGCATCGAAACTTAGATCGTAATATTTAATTTTACGGATAAAGCCCTTTACACCGATTACAATTGCTCAAATTATTTTATGGCAATCGCAAATGTATTGAAAAAATGTCGTATGATGCTCTTACTCACTAAGCTGGCTATTATAGTCAATGGTTTATTATAAGCACTCGTCTTCGCCTCAAGCCTATAAACACTTCAACTAAAATATCCAGCTTACCGTACTCGCAGCATAATGTTCTATTCTAACCATAGTGTTGTTTTTACAGGACGCCGTCGTCGTAATAGAAGGCGGCCCGGAGGAGACTAGCCAACTGCTACAAGAGAAGTTCGACTACATTTTCTACACGGGAGGCACCAATGTCGGCAAGATCGTGTATGAAGCCGCTACGAAGCATCTCACGCCCGTCACTCTGGAGTTGGGAGGTAAAAGGTAAGGTTCTATAGGCTCTAATAGATTGGGCCTCACATAAATAATTAAGCCGTGTGGTTCCCGGCAGAGTAGAAAAGGACTTCTTCAACACTTCGGGTGAATGTCGTAGAAGGCGACTTAGAAAACACAAGCTAAACAAAGCTTATAAACATCAAAGAGACCTTTCCAACCCGTCTGGCCAGCGTGGAGAGTGTAGTGTAAATCCTCAGAATGCTTAGGCTAATTATGGCTCTGGAAATACAGAAAGGGTCGTACTCTTGCAGTGGAGACTAAAAAAAGACATGACGATGATGAGAAAGAAAGAATTTTGAAGTTTTCACAGAAATTTTATATCTACTGCTGGTATAACATAGCATTTTTGCTGTAAATATTGTATGTTTGTTCGGACCTCTTGTGCGATTGCGACACACACTTGACTGGTTTTATTTAATTATATCAAACGGAATAAGAAATTGTACAAAAGTAGCTCACTTATTGTAAGGCCACGATCATGATAATGACCATGACTCACTTGACGTCATTTTCCTCGTGTGGCAGCCGATGCTTGCCGTAAAATAAAACTGATAGACCGTCGGCCCAACGCGATTTTCTTATTTATAAGATAGTCATCATCATCATCATCATCAGGTCTTTTTTAGTCTCCACTGCAGGAGCTTGACCCTCTCTGTACTACCAGAACCATATATTAGCCAGAGCAGTCAGAGGATTTGGCCTACACTCTCCACGCTGGCCAGACGGGTTGGAGAAGTTTCTGATGTTTATTAGCTTTGCGTAGCTTGTGTTCCCTAAGTCGCCTTCTACGACATCCACGGGAAAACTTAGAGTGGTCCTATTCTACTCTGCTGGGAACCACGTGGCAAGATAGTATTTGGAAACTATTATACTTTGATGCGCACTTCGTTAGCGAACATAAATATGCAATTTCTTACATCCGGATACGAAGCGTATAAAACTTGTGGAATTTTATAAATTCCATATATTACAAAAGAGTCGATTGATTTGGTTAACGCCGTGTGGTTCCCGGACGCCTTGTGGTCCCCAGCAGAGTAGAATAGGACCACTCCAAGTCTTCCCGTGGATGTCGTAGAAGGCGACTTAGGAAATACAAGCTAAACAAAGCTTATAAGCATCAAAGAGACCTCTCCAACCGGTCTGGCCAGCGTGGTGAGTGTAGGCCAAATCCTCTGACTACTTTGGCTAATGTATGGCTCTGGTGGTGCAGAGAGGGTAGTGCTCCTGCAGTTGAGAGTAAAAAAAAATACCTGATGATGATTTGGTTAACATTCTTTATAAGCACGATCGGCAGTATTGTCCAATTTTTGTGACGGTACCGGATAGCACTTGTCCGTAAGGTCACGGCTGGTTGCCACACATGAAACTTTATATCGTCTAAAAGCTTTATAAGAAATGATAAAAAAGTGTTTTAATGAATGTATTAAAAGTACACGAAATCCTGAATGTCACGCCACTCTATCATATACATAAATTTTGGACATATGCCAGCCGTGACCAAGATTGGGCCAATGCTTCCTGAAACTGTGACAGAAATGGGTCTAAACTACAGAATTTTGACACAATCAATGCAAAATGTGTTTCTAACAAATTTTCAAATTTTCAAATTGCCGTAAATTCCTATCCGAGTGTAAGAAATTGGATAATATCCAATGTTCACTAATGAAATGCCTATCCATATATAATAGTCTCCAATCACTATCATCATAAGAAAATCGCGTTGGGACAACGATCTATGAGTAAAATCGTAAATTATTTGATGACATAAACAACCATAAAATGTTATGCGATTAAACCAACGGTTAAAATTTACTGCGCCGTAGATAAAGTGCGTGGCACCGCTACTTAATTAGTCTAGTTTCCTGGGTCAATAATATTACTAAAATTATTCCGTCAGTTAAAATCAAAAATATTGGACACATATTTTTTCTTTCGTTAATTAAAGGATAAAGCATAAAGCGCGCCAAGTTCCGAAGGGGGCTCGTGACATCACAGTTCACTCAAAAGTATAGACAAATGTTTTTTGATAATCTAAAGGACTTATTATATTTTTCAGGAAACTAGCCTACATTTTCTTTGTACATATAGATCTCTAGCTTCAAATTTTTATTTTTTTAATTTTTTAGTGGGCCAGTCCACCATAACTTTACCGCAAAAAAATAATTGAAAGTCGATAGTAAATGTACATACAACATAATGTTCTTATTACCCTTACGCTTACGGGATCGACAGGGTCAAACATAAGACATAAGAGGGGCGTTTAACGTATTAGTTCAAATATACAGGCAATTGGTAAAACATCCTTCAAACAATCAAACCACCCGTCAAATTAACAACTTATCCTATGGGACAAATGCTGGGATCCCGAAAAATATTACATTTTCGTACAAACAAAAGTATTCGGTTGGCCCGTAAATTTGTATGAAAAAAGTAGTTTTTTTAATGCCCATCTTTAATACCAGATAAGGCAGTTTTTCCAATTATAATATACTAGCTGTTACCCGCGGCTTCGCCCGCGTGAAATATAGCCTATATCCTTCTCAGTACCCTCACCTATGTGTATGCAAAATTTCATGACGATCGGTTCAGTAGATTCGGTGTGAAAGCGTAACAAACAAATAAACAAACAAACTCACTTTCGCATTCATAATATTAGTTAGGATTAGGATTTTTTAATATTATATTGACCAACATAATAATAACAGAACAACTCAATACTCAATACCCTATACATTGATGCATAAATACAAATCACATGCAAAAAGCTACATAGTCTTTATTATTTCCAGCCCAATGTACATAGACAAAACAGTGGACATAGTACCTAGTGACAGCGAAACACATCCTTTGGGGCAAGATCCTTCAAAAATATACCTTGTATATTTTTTTATTGAGTTTAATCACCAGTACATAATGGCCGAACAATTCAATCACCTATACATTGATGCATAAATACAAATCACATACAAAAACCTACAAAGTCTTTATCATTTCTAGCCCGGTGTACATAGACAACACGGTGGACATAGTAGTGACCGCGAAACGCATCCTCTGGGGCAAGTTCATTAACGCCGGCCAGACTTGCATCGCGCCGGACTACGTTCTGTGCTCCAAGGAGGTCCAGGACCAGTTCGTGGAGGCTGCCAAGAAGATCCTCAAGGAGTGGTACGGAGAGGACCCGCAGAAATCGCCCGACCTATGCAGAATTGTTAACCATAGGCATTTTGGGTAAGATCTAGTCAGCAATATAAGCTTGCTGTGGCTTTACATTTAATTTTATCGAGTCTTTGTTTTGGATTTATTTGACCTTATATCATTAAAACTAACGTGAGATAAAGACATCATACATAACAACGGGTCACTCACGTGCTATTTGTCGGGATTGTCGACTATAGTTTCGGACTCGTCAGGAGCCCATTTTCAAGGCATGGACGCGCAGCGGTGGAACCTATAAGCTACCCTGTAAGAACTCAATGTTTTTCTTTTTTTAATTCTTGGGCACTTTCTCGGTGACACGCAACGCAATCACTACTAAATCACACAACTTTTTTATTTCAACAATCAAAAATCAAACTTATAAATTAGTAATAGGTTTTGATTAAATGAAAGTTATTTGTTTTATGTATTAAGTTCTTACATATTTAGTGAAGCGAAAGTTATTCTTGAATTCTGAAAATACTAACTGTGCAAATACTTTCAGTAGTGTTACTGAGTAAACTCAAATATTTAATTCATCGTAAGAAATTTTAAATATCATTTGGTGAACGCCAATTTTCATTACAATTCATTGTTTACAATTTTATATTATTGTTGACGTCAATAATTTACATATATTAATAGCTAAGTTAAAGGCCGCTTCCAATGCGGAGTGCAGAAGAAGCGCCAAAAAACTACATAGCGCAAATGTCGTCAACTTACCATGTACAACATACCTACTTAGAAATAATATATGGACGTGAGCTTACATTGTCATGTAATAATTACAAATTCAATTCAAATTAGGTGTATACAGACTTATTTATAATTTATATTTGTATTATTTCAGACGTCTCCAGGCAATATTGGACGCCAGCAAAGGTAAAGTAGTGATTGGCGGGAAGTCCGATGCACAGGACAAATTCATCGAGCCCACGGTCGTGGCTAACGTCTCTGGTACCGACAAAATCATGGAGGACGAGATATTCGGCCCCATCTTGCCAATAGTGCCCGTGGCCAATGCCTATGAGGCAATCAAGTTTATCAACCAGAGGTAAGATTTTTTTTATTTCGAGTGAAAATTTTCGGGTCGAGAGTGACAGTGTTAATTCAGTGTGTTTGTGTGATGGCGTTTACTAAAGCGATAATATCGCCGACGACATAACTATTGTATATCGTATCATGTCATTTGATAGAAATTTAACTGAACGATTTCATTAGGCGACTTGACTTCGTCCAAAGGAAAACGGAATGTCGATGGCGCAGCGGTCAACACGCCTGCCTGCGACACGGAGGTCCCGGGTTCGATCCCCGGTCAGGTCAAGATGGAAAATGATCTTTTTCAGATTGACCTGGGTCTTGGATGTTTATCTATATATGTATCTATTATAAAATATAGTATCGTTGAGTTAGTATCCCATAACACAAGTCTCGAACTTACTTTGGGGCTAGCTCAATCTGTGTGATTTGTCCGTATATATTTAAAAAAAAAAAAAAAGTAATAATAGCGCGTGTCAGCCCAAGCCCAGCTAGTAGGCGAAAGTAGCATACGCTGCCTGTAAGTTCGTTTAAAAAAAACGCTGTGATATCATCATTATTACAGTATAAATGTTAATAAGCAAAATTCTGATGTAACCTATATCACCAGGAAATAGGGGATTTTTGCATTTCTACAATTAAAACCCAAAACCTCAACAGACGGTACCGCCCCCTGACACTTGTTGCGTATAAAATGTATTGAAAGGCGTCTCTAGCAACGCGCGAGCAACGACAGTCACACTTCTGTGGTATCATATCATTCGATAGAAGTTTTACCTGCGCGATTTCATTACGCGACTTAACTCGCGACAATTCGTCGTGATATTATCGCTCAATAATCGCTCGTGTGGTCGATCCTATTGTGTTAATTCAGGATGATATCGTGTGCGTTTGTTTTATGTGGGAAGTTTGTCTCGTTTTTTTTTTTCATGGGACATTTTGCCACGTCATCGTGTTTGTACCAAGAAGCAAATCATTTTTGGAAATTTTTATGGTATCATAATCTGTCAAACAAAATGTCTGTTACAAAATATCATATAAACTTAAATGTCGTATGGGAATAAAAGTAAAAGGGAGCACTCCTCATACACACATATATTTTACACTATAATACATAAAATCATGGGAAGACGAAATATCATGGCTAAAATAAAAGAGCTTATTATGCCAATCCCATATTAATGATTCATTTAAAAATAAGCATGAAATGGAAAGAAAGTCCGTAAAGATACTACATGTAAAAAGTTGTTTCTTTTTTTGTTTACCGCTTATTTTGCATCATTCGAATTACAATTTGAATGTTCTTTTTCAGTTCGATTATCTTTGATTGACCAATAATATTAAAAATCAAAAAAACATGTCAGTGCCCTTGGTTTCGGAATTTGATGAATTCTAAAGTCAATTGGCTACTTTTATCGAAATGATTCCTCAAAACCACTTTAACACAAAAACTTCTTCAAAATTGCATTAAAATTATTCTAAAATGCTTATTATACTTGAAATATTTTATTTCAAGACGAACATCTCTTTATGGACTACTTACTTAAAAACTGTTTCGAATTAAGTGATTATAATTCCAATAATTAATTTAACTTATGTACATCGCAAAGTTATAATTCAATAAAGCGGATACTTTCAGGGAGCATCCATTAGTACTATACGTGTTCAGTACTCAAAACAACATACAAAAGTTGTTCACTGAACAGACGCGCTCGGGCAGTATCAGTATGAACGACACGATCATGTTTTACGGCGGTAAGAACACCACATTGTTCAGTGGTTTGCAAAAACATTTCTTTTGTCTTGTTACTTGTTTTAATGTCTATGACTCTATGTGAAATAAAATGGTTTCGCTAACTCGCGTATTTTTGGTCGGTAATGTCGACAAGTTGAACTTGGCTTGATTCGCTCCCGCGTGTACTAGATACTTCATATTATAGGTGAAACATAACTTCAATTAATTTTTTTAAAATTTACTAAATTAGAAATATATAATAAAAAATTAAATTAAAATATTAATCCATGTCATAATTAACGATAAAAATTGATTTAAAAAGATAAGTGATGTGTAGATTCTATAAAAAAGTTAGGTGAAGTATGCTAAGCAGCTATCTAAAAAAAGTTCTCTTGCGTACAATAGCCACATATGTGACGTCACAGCTGGCTGGTCTTTTCAAGGGGATGTTATAGACTCGCCCATAATTATGAATGTAATTTTATACTTAACAAGGATTGTTTAATAACATAAGAAAAAAAGTCATATGTTCGCTATGACGAGATATCTATTTATAAAAATGAATGGTAGGCGTCAGCCTCTTCAACCCGTCTGGCCAGCGTGGAGAGTGTAGGCCAAATCCTCTGACTGCTCAGGCTAATACTTATATATGGCTCTGATAGTACAGAGAGGGTCGTGCTCCTGCAGTGGAGACTATAAAAGACCTGATGAAGAGGCGTCAGCCTGTCAGCCTTACAACATTTATAACCAGTAGCTGACGTAAATCATCAGACGTCATTTTACATGTTTAGTTACTGGCAAAATCATTTTATTTCTATTTAAAACCTTGATTTATGTCTGAAAATTTTACTTGTAAATTTATTCTGTAATGTTTTTGCAAATGTCAAAATTATTATGTGGTTGTGGGAATTATGACTTTTCGGCTGTATTCTTCAAAATTCTGCATAAACATGACCATGTTTCGAGTAAAGCAATCACACTCTGTTCTGCTGTATCACCATCATATCGTATTCACATGGTAATCCCATATCCATCAAATATCAAGATTTTTACAAATTTAGTCAGCAAGGATCATTAAACCAAAAAGGGGAGTCAATGAGTAATAATAACTTTGACTATATGCTGAAAGTTGTTTGTTAATAATTACAATGACCTTTACCCTATGAGCCTATACTCTTGTGAACTAAATGTTTTATAAAGGCTAGTTTCCGTAGATCGTCGGTACTTACGGTCCAGTGCGTCACTGGAAGCACTTAGTTATGCCTTATGTGCCCAGCGGCACCTTATTACGTATGTAAACAAATAACAAAGAGTGTTATTCTTGGTTATTGTTTACATACATGGAGAACATTTAACGCCGCCTCGTTCGTGATCGACAAACAATTGAAAAAACTATTGTGTTTATGTCAGTGTGACAAGTAAACCAGCCTTAATACTTATTTACATACATTATATATGTTACATTGTATTGAAATAACAAGCTCAGCGTGTGATGTGCCTTTATTACATCGAAACATTTTTATGTGTCGTTTTAGCTGGTTGTGGTTGCAACAAATGGTTGGCTGATTTGGGCTTTTGGTGGTGGACACGGTGGTGGTCTTACGTTACATGTTCAAACATAATTCTTTATGTGCAATGATTAGATTTTCTTTCAGAAATTTGGATATTTCTTACTTAAATAGCTTAAATTTAGATTATTTACTCTATATGTATATTGTGTATGGTATAGTAAATTTAGTAATTTGCGACACTTTTTAAGCTCTATATCTCTGTTAACTTCAATCGTTCCTCTAGAAACGAAATTAATTATGTAACACAAGATTTATACACATTGCTATATTTTTATACTATAAAAGACCAACATAATTTAGCATTAGGACATCTAACTATATGTAAGTAAATTTTAATTTGTGCGATTCATTTTCGAAATTTTATAAAAATATTACGCTGAAGTTATTTTGTGGGAACGGAGTCTGATCTTCTCCTCCTCCGATACGAAAATAAATTCTATTGGTATTTTTGTCCCAATGAGATCTTGTTTAGCTTATTTTTTTTTTGCTATATTTCTGTTGGTCTTATAACTATGCTATTCTATTCAAAATAACGTAACTAAGGTGGAGGTTTCCTTGTATCCCGTTGTGTAGAGAGAAGCCGCTGGTGTTGTACGTCTTCTCCACCGAGAAGAAGGTTCTGGAAAGCATCGTGCAGAACACGAGCAGCGGCGGCATGTGTGTCAACGACACTATGATGCACATGGGAGGTCTGGTGACGTTGTATCAGCTTTACCTACTCTTTGAGAAATCATTTAATTGTCATTATTAATATGTAAAATACGAGTCACTCACGTATGAAGTCAGCTACAGGCCGACATGTTTCGACCTCATCCTCAGGGCGAGTGTGAACCGAGACGCGCGCACGAAGTCGTCCCAGTCCGCACTGATGTTAGCGCTCCATTAAATTGTATTTAATTGTCCTCTTTATTATCCATATTGTCATCATCTTCAAAATTTAAGAGCGACGCTCGTGTCGGTGGAGCTGTCGCCCTCTTTTTCTGTCCTCTGCCAGTCTTTTGACATCTTAGTACGACACCATTTTTACTTTTTCTTTTATTTATTCCATACTGCCATATCCATTGTCCATACTTACTCGTATATGAAAAATGCGAAACTAACTCTCTAAGACAGGCAGACAGACAGAGTTACTTCTTGATGAGCCATAACGTTAAATGACTTTTCAAAGTGTAGATTTACAAATAGTTTGAATTGCAAAGTTCACAACATGAATGTATTGCTTTGTAGATAACGCTATAAATGCGACTTAATGCTATGCATGCAGTACATACCCACGTAGATTTAATATTTAACCGCACTTTCTATTCTTCTTTTATCAACACCTAACATGACTCGCCTCGGTAATCGAAGACAATAGGCTTGAGAAAAAAAGTAATTAAATTAATTTTAAAAAGTTCTTTGTTTTCTTAGAAATCAATTTTTAAGTTGAGTCCCTTGTAAACATGGTGAAATTTTGATAATTTTGGACCCTTAAAGCAGTGACTCGTCCGGTCGATATGAACAACTTTTGCTATGGGACCAAAGCTGGAAACTATATATACCTACACATTGAATCGGGCGGCTGAATATTTTTGCATGCAACTGTAATTTTTTTTTAAGTTTCCGACTCTGTTCAGGTTCAGTTACAGGAAAAGTTTTATATAGACAGACTGAATTACTCCTATAAAACGATCAAGATTTCGTCATGTATTTTAAACTTTATTTTGGATTACAAAAATACCGTGCAAATCCAAGGCAAGTCGTTGGTTATTAACCAGTTTTTAAGTATCAAAACATTTTGTAAATACTTCTCTAGCTTATTCTGCACTTAACATTTCATTTAACACTGAACTGAACTCTACGCCGTTGCTAATATAGCGTATATTGCAGTGGACACGCTGCCCTTCGGCGGCGTGGGTCACAGTGGCATCGGGGCATATCACGGAAAAGCCTCGTTTGACACCTTCACGCACAAGAAGAGCTGCCTCATAAAGAACTTCGCGGCTATTGGCGAAAAATTGGCTTCGTAAGTAGAATTGCTTATTTTTAATCCTAACTTTTAATGTGAATCACGATGATCGGTTCAGTAGATACGGCGTAAAAGCGTCACAATCAAACTCACTTTCGCATTTATTTGGGATTGGGATTTTTCTTACAATTCTGTATTCTATTAAGGATTCTGATCCCGAGATTACAATATAGTTCATAGGTTCAAAATCAGCCGGTATAGTCAAAGCCCAACCTAAATTTGTGATTTCCAGCGGGCGCTACCCGCCGTACACGGAGGGCAACCTGAAGATGATCTCGATGCTCATGCGCAAGAAGCACGGGCCCTCGCTCAAGTTCCTGCCGTACGTGCTGGCCTTCGCGCTGGGCGCCGGCCTCTCCTACGGCATCTTCGCCTGGAACAAGGTAAAGAAGTAACGTAGGTAAACAAGGATTATATCGGCTGTGTATAATGAAAAAGTTGATTTTATATTTGTCACTGTAAATTATAATACTTCAAAAAAAAGGAGAATGTTCCGAATTCGTCGGAATCTTTTTTTTAATGTATATTCCCTGATTTCTCGAAGAAAATTTAAGAAATTCTTTTTTTGTTCGATAGGTAATACTTTACAGATGGCCTCATTAAATTTCTATAGAAATGCGTCGAGCGCATTTAAAAAAATACTGAATGCAGTTCGGATTACACTTATTTCCATTTTATTCCTACGCTTATTAAAACAAATTGATAAGGTTGAAGTCGGTTTTTCTTTTTGTTAAACATTGTTTAAATTATATTTGGTCGGATTCGCCGACTAGATTGACTTTAGTGCTTTGAGGGAAGCGTAACCGTCGTGTCGAAAATATCACTCGCCTTCATGATGGTCTTCGTAACAGACCGAAACTAGACGGCTAATCCGACGAAAAAACGTGAGAAAAGCCGAGTTTTCAATGAATTTATGTCGCGAAAGTTTTAATACTATTATTGTCACTACATTTAAAAAGTAAAAATAAAATTTAATTCTTAGTAGGCTGTATATAGGCGCAAAAACCACTGCTTTTTCAATGACAAATGTTTTGTTCAATGTCAAGTTAATGATTAACTTTATTTATTCAATATTATATTATGCTCCTTAAAGGTTGTGCCAAGAAAGCAATATGATAAGTAGGTGTCCAAGAAAACAATATGATAAATAAGTGTCGTATTTAATGATCACAGAAAGCTGTCTAAATACTCCTAGTACTCAGTCCTTTTATCAATATATAAGGTCGTTGCAGTAAACATTTCAGTTTCGCGGCCCATCAGGCATATGAGAGTTTGCTATCATACAGGCAACGCCCAAATCCGAGGTCCGTCCCTCCTAAGGGCTCTTTGATTATGTTTTACAGGTTGAGGGCACTCTGCCCTCACCTCAAAAAGTCCGTTAAAGTAGCTAAAGCTAACCTGGGGCTAGCTACATAATCCATAAAAAAACATTTATGTCAACCGTAATAACCTAATTCGCCGTGCGGTTCCCGGCAGAGTAGAATAGGACCACTCCAAGTCATTCCGTGGATGAAGTAAAAGGCGACTAAGGAAACACAAGCTAAACAAAGCTTATTAACATCAAAGAGACCTCTCCAACCCGTCTGGCCAGCGTGGAGAGTGTAGGCCAAATCCTCTCACTACTCAGGCTAGTATATGGCTCTGGTAGTACAGAGAGGGTCGTGCTCCTGCAGTGGAGACTAGAAAGAACTGATGATGATGAATAACCTAATTAATGATGCCAATGTTTTCATTATTCATGCTTAAGATTTAAAATTTAAATGCGTGCATGGCTCGATTGACAACAGTTATTTAACAGTATATTGTTTCTTTAACAAAACATTGTATTAAGGTTAGGTGTTTTTATTTTTATTTTATACTAGCTGGTATCCGTGATTTTGTTCGCGTGGACTTAATAACTCCTGCGTATTAATATAAACACGAAGTAATGTATATAGGTTCAT
This sequence comes from Rhodophaea formosa, assembly GCA_963082605.1. NCBI lineage: Eukaryota > Metazoa > Arthropoda > Insecta > Lepidoptera > Pyralidae > Rhodophaea > Rhodophaea formosa. Next base: position 5,664,578 of record OY720220.1, on the reverse strand, counting down.
AGAAAATATTTGTAAGGACATATTTTTGCAAATTTAACTTGGTTCTGCATCAGGTGTTCCAAACCTACGATTTTTATACGTCAACATAAAATGCTCAACAGGCTATAACCAACTCTTGCTAAGGCGTCATATTTATATTTCTTATAGTTTATAAGGAACATTATGGTTCTGCCTCAGGTGTTTCATGTTCCAAAATCAATGAACCTTTTATGTTGCCCACGTTTTTGCAGCTATAAAACAAAAAAAGGTTCATTCGAATCCGTCCAGTATTTCCGGAGATTAACGCATACAAACAGACAGACTTTTTTTTATTTCTTACTCTATTACTATGTATCAATAGCCTCAATTTTTTACTAAATATATTCAATGTAAGGACACATTATTTTTACCGGTTTATTTGTTTGGATATAAAATAATTTGAATTCGATGGTCGGGATGTTTCATATTTTGCTAGTTGTTGAGTAACTTGCTGTATATTATACAAAACTACCCGTAAAATAATACAGTAATTTTCTTATACGTAATAATAAACGTAGGTAGGTTATGTATATAGGTCATTTAATTGATATTTATTGTAGTATATAACTCGAAAATGTTTGCTGTAATTAAATATTGTAATGTGAACAGTATTTTCGTAAAGTATACATTTCTGAGATTAAAAAGCTTGTTTTATTGCTAAACTACCTTAAAATCATCCAGTAAGGGAGGAATCAAAATAGTTGCAGATTAATGAAACTGCAAATTTCAAAATAAATGAGACATTAAATCAACAATTGATTAGACTCTTGGAGACTTACGAAAATAATGTTCTTATCATTAAATTTATTATCTATTGTTAAATTAAATACAGTAGACGTTATGACCTATGGCGAAGGTACCTATTGTAGGAATGACCAATAGTGCCAGAATGCTAGTCTATGCATATAGTAAATTACAGTTAACGTAATTATAACAAGAAGGGCAATATTATAAAGTAAATAAGTATACTGTAAAACTACTGTAAAAGATCAAATCGAAATTGAAATCCTTGATTTTTTATCACATCAAATCTGCCGCTCACTTGGTCATCTGTTTACTAGCGACATCTGTTGTCGAGTAGCAGGAAAAAATATTTTTAAATACAGTAACCTCATCTTGCGTAACTTTGAATCGCATTCAAAAAGTATGTAAGTATGTAATTTTTTTAATAATACACATAAACGTGTCATTGAATTTATTTTTATCGTTTGTAAAAAACAATTTAAACACACTTTTTGGATGCGATTAAAGTTAGAATGAAATTCAAAGATACCCAAGATGACTGTAATGCTATCCGATTTTGGTAAGACTGCAATAAATATTATTACTATCATCATCATCATATCAGCTGTAAGAGGTCCACTGCTGGACATAGGCCTCCTCCAATAATTTACTTCAGGGGAGTTTTGCCATACTCATACCATGCTTGGCGGACGGGTTGGTGCGCGCATTTTGCTTGGCTTATATCGGTTCCGACGCTGCTGCCCATCGAAACCGGGTTTTCATTTGGGATGCTATTTGCTCGAATAGATCGGAGATGAGAAAGTAGCAGCTCGGAGGCCGCGTGCGCGTACCCGATGCCAAACCTGCAGATACTTGTACTGGACAGGTAGATGATGTCACCCGACCACTATTACTATCATGGTTATAATGAGACGAATTTTTTTTTTAATCTATGCTTATAGAGGTTATAATATAAGTATAGTACTTATTACGGGATCGAAGACTATTAGTATCATAATGTTTTCGCGATTGTTACACATTTAAATAAAATCCTTAATTTTTTTTTTTTTCAATGTATTAGTATCATAGTTTTTTTAATTTAAAAGAAGCCGAAAAGTGAATAAACAAAAGATCACCATTGTCATAAATGTAGTCTTGTCTCTGGTCTCAGTCCAGTGTTTCCGAAAGTGATTTAACGCTAAATGACAATCAAGATTTATATCGAATTTTATTCAATAAATAGGGATCGAAGACAAACTTCAAAACTGGAGCCTCAATGAAGGAGCCGATTGAAAAAACAAGGATAGGTGTCCACTACGTGTCTAGGGCCTCCAAAAGGTCAAAGACGGCCCTGCTAAGAACGTCTTTTTAACTATCTCATCGTGTCTTAATTACGTTATTGTCTTATTTCCAGATGGCTTCGGAGGATTTGTAAAGTGACTGACTGAACGACGAGGGATTAAATCTTCGTATACATCGTTTGGACGGAATGTGATAATTTTATATACCTACCTAGGCGTTAAGCTCTCTGTTATGAATTCGCACATCATTGCATTTATATTTGTATTTATTTTTATTGACAATATTTACACGTTAATAATACTTGTTATATATATTTTGAGTTTATTAATGTGATATGTAGCTATTTTTTGAGTTTATTTATACGTATATTTTAGTTTATTTATTGCATATCGTCCACCTGTATATTCAGTTGTTCTAAAAGAATATTTAGTTACTGACATTTTGCAAGTGAGAAATATTGTTTACACGTATAGTATATACTTTTTACTTTTACTTCTTAAGAAACGTATAATGTTATTAAATCCAGCCGTATGGACGGATTTGTAATTGAACATCCTAAAAACTATTGATTTATGCCAGTTTTAGTAATTAAGTAAGTAGTACAGGCAAACAGTAAGGCAAAAATAGTGTTATTTGTGAAAAGTGTTACTGAAGAATATGTTTTGAGTTCTATATATATATCTATAGATTGAATTTTGTCTCTAATCAAAGGTTTAGCTGTTGAACGTGCGTTAGAAATGGGGCTACAAATACAAACGTTGTGATGTCCAGCCCGTATTTACTAACTCGGATGACAGGTGTCGATGCCTATCAATCTAAAATTTACTGTTACAATGCGGGTTTTGCTTGCTCGAACTTTTTATTTGAAATACAAAAACCGCATTGTAACACTAAATTCTTGATTGATAGGCATCGACACCTGTCATCCGAGTTAGTAAATAGGCCGGCAGGTCGCGCCAAACTTTATTGCGGATCGGATATTAGCTGCGCAGTACGCGCCCCGCCTCCCTGCGCGCGCCTCGCTAACATTGTGTACTGCGCATCGACTCTGCCGCAATAACGTTTAGCGCGAGCTGGAGTGCTATTTTTGAACGCGTGACTCACTAAAGCGCAAGTCGTGCACGACTCCAAGTCACGCTCGTCTTCCAAGTCACGAAATGCCATTTTGCCATATTTTTGAAACCATCGTTTGAACTGTAGTGCTGCCAACCTTCAGCGAAAAATATTTAATTTCTTCATATTTCACGCAGAATTTTTAATAATTTTTTTAAGGTTATTAAGAATTTTTTAAATGTTTATGAAATGTAGCGTCAAAAGAAACGTAAAATCAAGACAGATGAACTTCAAATGACAGGCAGTGACTTTGACGTAAAAGCGTTCGTCGCCTGCGGAGACGAGCGGTCTAAACCGCTCGTTGCAATCACTCGTCAACTACCGATTCAAAAATGAGGCTTTTTGGAAACACTCGCGTCAATCACTCGTTTAGTGAGTCACGCGTTCAAAAATAGCACTCATGATCAGCTGTTTTCACACGCTCGCTTGATTGCACTTATAAATATCGTATAACGATTCTATATTATATACTGAAGTGCCAGAGTTGCCATGTGCTAAATCGTATTTACGCTTGTTATAATCTAGACTTACAGCACCTCTTTTCCGCGCCGTAGTAGGATAGTCTTGACTCTTGTCCCAAAAAAGGATTAAAAACTTGATTAATAATATTATTAAATCTAGCGCGAGATAAATTCATTATAGAATCACGGTTTTTCTCACGTTTTATTGTCGGATTCGCCGACTAGTTCGGTCTGTCACGAAGACCATCATTTATTTTGTATTTGAACCATCTATAATGTTGTCATATTGTTGAAACATTGTTTTGTAAAGTTAACCTAAGTTGGATACATTAGGTATTGCCCATGATAAATCTTTATAAAAAAATATAAGGAACACGACTGCCATCGAAATAAATTTATAGTCTATTCACTTGGGAGAGTTACGTCCAAATCCGTTGAGGCACTACCTATGGGGTAATAAAGATACTCATATGCACACGTGCTAACATACATACATGAACTCTAAAAGCAGTACACTCCTTTTTTGGTCGTCGTGTAAAATAACAGTTAACAGGCCAAGCCCATAGATCAGATTTGCTCGCACCCGCAAAATTTCCAGTCTAAAACCCGCGCGTAAAATCTCGTGTCAAAATTTAGTGAGGTCTGGTGGTAGCTACGTTTTATGTTAGATATAAAGATTAATTTGAAATAAATGATGTTATTGTGTGATAAAATCGACTGTTTGTAATAAAGGGATCAATGTAAGGTTTGAATAAATTATTTTACTCAATGGTATGTACGTGTTTTACTTATTTACTAACTAACGTATTCCTATACACCCATTACACAAGTTAGAAATTACTTTCGGGCTAGCGCCATTGTGTAATTTGTCCGTATAATATTTATTTGGAACAACTACAGCCAGCTTACATGCCTACCAAAGACAATTAGAACCACGGAGCAGCAGAGTACAATAAGCACAACTAACCGTGATTCAAGATTCAATCGTTTATTTAATGTAGGGTTTCTTTGAACACTTATTAATTGTCATACTTGTGTATACAATTTTTACAACATTTTTTTTTGTTGACATTAGTAGCTAGTTACTATGGCTAAGTTTAGGCCGCTTCCAAAGCGGAGTGCAGAAGAAGCGGCAACAAACTGCACACCGCATTTTCTCCAAGCGACGTCAACTCACAATTTTAGTTAGACTTTATAAACTACGTGCTTTTTTATAGTACTAATTTTTTTTTTAAATTACAACTGCTACAATTTAAGATCTAAGAGGTAAGGATAAACTTCCAGTCGATAGCCAGCCACAACGTTCATCACCACCGATGCAGCTCAGTGCGTGATGAATGTACCTACCTATAATAATTAAATTCACACATGCATACCTTCCTCATGAATCACTATCTATTGCCGAAAGCTGCATTAAAATCAGTTAAGTAGTTTAAAATATTTAAGCGAACAGACAGCGAATGCGACTTTACTTTTTATACTATGGCGTAAAAGGAAAGGATATTTTGCCGCGTTGCGCTGTGCATCTTCGCTGCTGCTTCGTACAGTGCAGGTGCACCTTAAAACGCACGTGTTAGGCTCAGCTTAGTGTTATTAGAAACCGGATCTGTCAGGATTATTTCCGGTCCGGGGGCGCGGCCTATCCTTATCGTATAGTGACTTGTTGGGCCGAAAGCTTCATAGCCAGAAGGCCTTTGCGTGCAAATCACCTAGGACAGGGTGGTCCTGAGTAAATGGAGCTACTTTGTAAAATATTACATACTAGCTGTTACCCGCAGCTCCACCCGCGTGATAAATAGCCTATGTCCTTCTCAGTACCCTTACCTATGTGTATGCAAAATTTCATGATGATCGGTTCAGTGGATACGGCGGGAAAGCGTAACAAACAAACTCGATTTCGCATTTATAATATTAGTTAGGATGCATCCAACGTAGTTATCCGATTTACACAAGTACACACAATTTCAGCTCATTCGGTTAAGGATAAGTGTTCCAAAATTGAGTTGAAGGTTTTCAACCCTCTCAGACAAAGAAACAACTAATAAAGAATACCTACATAAATTATCCTTCATGACCTTTTTTTGTAAGTCGGATAAAATTATTAAACGAACGAATGATACTTTTCATTCATTCTTTGATTTGACATTAGAGAAATCGTAAAAAAAATGTAATACGTGAACGCATCGTAATCTCTCTCTGGTTCAGACTCAGTGTTGCCAGGATGTTGCAGAATCAAAATTATTCGGGCTGAAAGACAGACGTCCATGACCAAGTTACGTCAAAAAAAAAAGTGCGAACGAAAGTGCTTGTGATGAGCAAAGACGAGTAAAAAAGTGTCGATAAGCCAATATTCTGCTGCAATTAGCCAGTTTCTACAGGTATCTACAAAATATAATAAATATCACCGTCGCATGTGAGGGTACTATGTGGTGGTGCTGTTCTTCTTCCGCTAGTTCAGGTGCTTATTCACATTCAGGGCTTGTCTGACTACTCCCTACCCATAATCCTATACGGCGGCCATATTTATAAGTCATGAAAGGCGTTGACGCTCGACACCATCGTAATAATTTGCGTTGTATTCTTTCGCAGGACCGATGGCTGCTATACGCAAAAAATTAGTTATCGTCGGTGACGGTGCGTGTGGTAAAACATGTCTTCTCATCGTGTTTAGCAAGGATCAATTTCCGGAAGTGTACGTGCCGACAGTGTTTGAGAATTACGTCGCCGATATAGAGGTTGACGGCAAACAAGTGGAGCTCGCGCTATGGGATACGGCCGGGCAGGAGGACTACGACCGGTTGCGGCCGCTGTCGTACCCCGACACCGACGTCATCCTTATGTGCTTCTCGGTGGACTCGCCAGACTCGCTCGAGAACATACCTGAGAAGTGGACCCCGGAGGTGAAGCACTTCTGTCCGAATGTGCCCATTATACTGGTGGGCAATAAGAAAGACTTGCGCAATGACCCGGCCACGATCAGTGAACTACGTAAAATGAAGCAGGAGCCAGTGAAGCCCCAAGAAGGGCGCGCCATGGCCGAGAAAATCAACGCGTTTGCATATCTGGAGTGCTCAGCCAAGAGTAAGGAGGGAGTGCGCGAGGTTTTCGAAACGGCGACCCGCGCCGCGTTACAGGTCAAGAAGAAGAAGAAGACTAGGTGTTCTCTGCTGTAATTGTGCTGTTGTTGGGAGAACTCTGATTTCTGAATTGTTCGCAATACTGCCTGTAAACTATATATTTGAACGACTGGAACTGCAGCAGTCGCGGCGTCGGCCAGTGCTTCCTTCCGATACTGACAGCTGACGCGATGTCGCGGCCCGCGTTGCACGCACACATCCACTCAGTATTTGTGTGGCTACATTTTCGCAACTGGTTCTTGTATATTTTATAGATTATCTATAAATAATAAGAGTAAATGCCTTAAAACAATTTTATTAGGGGGAGTGATCAGGCCTCCATCTCGGTGGTCCACAAGAATTTTTGTGCTATCAAGTTATATAATTGAGTAGCATTTCTTTATCTATAGGTGTATTCCTCGACCGGTGTTATCACCGAGACTTGTTTAGTTCGATATTTTGTATTTTAATTTTTCAATAAAATAGTGATGTATAAATTGTGTAGGATGTTTATTTGACTATGGAGCGTGAGCCCTAACTTCAGCCAAGTGCCTGTCACAGATGCCACGGGGCGCCAGCACAGTGCTCAGGCTTGCTGGCCTCTCGAGGCCTAGACACCAGCTCATGGTTCCAAAGGCAGTTTTTAATGTAATTGTGTGAAATTTTAACTTTCCATATTGCATGATAATATAATTTATTAGTAATAAAGGAACCCCATGTTTTAATAATTCTTTTCTAGACTCTTTTTGACTTTTATAAAAATTAATACAGCATTTATGCATCAGGTGTTTAGGATGGGCAAATATTTAAGTTAAATAAAAAAATCATCTATGTTATGTTTATTAGTATTGTAAGTACAAAATTATCTTTGAAATATACATTAATTAACATAATCTTCCTTTTATAATTTAAGATATTTTGGATCTATTCCAATTACAAATTTATTAACTAATCATTGAAAGTTTCAATTAGGAACTCCTCGACATTTTCAAAAGCTGCAGGGGGTTGAAGCGCCGCCGAGGGGCGGTCATGAGCTGCCGCTGCTGGCGCGTGGCGGGGGCGCGGTAGGGCACGGCCACGCCCTCGGGCAGGTGGCGCTCCTGGCCCCGCAGCTCGGGCACCCAGTCGGCATACACTAGCGTGTTGACGGCTGCCAGCCGCCTGCAGGGCGTGATGATGAATAGCTTTTCGTTCTTGAAGTCCACCGCCCGGACGAGTCCTGTAACAACGTTAGTGTATGCACTTAAACTTATCAGTCTTAATCAGCATTTTATTGCTGCAATTACAGTGATAAATAACTCATATGTACGGATGAATGACATAATCGATATATTTTTGTAACATATGGTACCTACTGCTAGAATGTGGTATCATGGCAATAAGTTTGCACTATACATTTGTGCCTCGCGCGCGTGTATAAAATCACTTCTTGACGGGCTTACGTCATTGCCTCGAGTGTAGATGATTCATTGGAAATCGTTTATTTTCTCGTAATGATGAAGGGTCATGTTGTTGTTATCTAGTGTCTAACTGTACACAACTCGAATGAAGAGCTTACTATGTTACAAAATTATGAAAATAATTACTTGCTGTTCCCGCGACTAAGTCTACGTAAAAGCCTACGTTATTTACCAATAATGCAGCCCTTTTACAAATGAGAATTTTTAAATTGGATTAAAGTTTTAGAGGTTCTCCTTTAGTAAAATGATATTAAACTACTATGCACAAATTTTAGCACAGTCCATACTCACAAAATGTTATATACCAAAAAAGGAAAGAATAAAACGTTTATATACATACCTATATTTAATATTTATTCGCAAACGGTTTTTGACGAAAGCACATTAAATATACCTAAATTTTCTTTTACAAGTAATAAATAGAGAAAATATGAGTTCCGATCCATAAAGGGTTTTTAACGATGACGCTAGACCACTCCACGCAATTTTTGAGTTACAAATTTATGCTGACATACCTACCATTCATATTGTTATTATCAAACAACCACTCAATGTATGTTAATCATATTCAAAGACCCATTGTGAAATTTTATGCACAGTTTGTAAAATTAATTAATTTATGCATTTCATAGTAAGATAGCTGACATAATGAGATAGTTCTGAAATTACCTCGAGAATGTTAGTTGATAGGTACCTAATCTCTGTGAAGAACATTTTATAATACATGTGACCTGATAGGTCAGGTCACATGTATTATAAAATGTTCTTTCCAGAGATTACTTACTTCTGCCATCTATCTATCAGCCAGGGACGTCCACTGCTGGATATAGGCCTCCCCCATAAATCGCCACAAATTGCGATCTTGTGCATATTCTTCACTTCTGACATACGTACAAAAATATATTCATTATCAGTCTTCTTTAAATTCACGTATGTAACTAAACCATTCTTTTAAATTAAGTTTCAGTTTAAAGATTGTTTACATACAATACGCAGTGCAGTGCACACCAGTAGACCGACTATTTTTAAATTAGAGGAGAGCGCGCGTCGCGAGTTCTATTAAATAAACATTTATCTGAAATCTACGCGGCCGTGATCATGTTTCTGTCAAATCTGTTCACAGTTGATTCATAAATTTGAAACGGATAGATTGATATTAGTTGATGAAAATATAGATACTATACGCGATATAAATGGCTACAAAAAAAAGTTTTTTATTAATACTCATCAACAGATTTTAAAAGGCGATTTACGATATGAAAATATTATCAATATTTTGTTTATAACCTTTTTATAACAACATACTCTCTTACTGACGGACTAAGTAGATTTTTCATACCTTATCATCATCAGGTCTTTTTTTCACTGCAGGAGCACGACTCTCTTTGAACCATTTAAAGCAAGGATTTGGCCTACACTCTCCACGCTGACTAGACGGGTTGGAGAGGTTTCTGATGTTTATAAGCTTTGTTTAGCTTGTGTTTCCTAAGTCGCCTTCTACACTACCACTGCAAGACTTGGAGTTACCCTATTCTACTCGGCCGGGAACTACACTGCCATTGTCATCATTCTTTTGCTGTCACTAGGTAACATGTCATAATTACCGTGTCCCAGGCACAGAAGCGGGTTATCTTGCAGAGTAAACACGGCGGCGTCAGCGGGCGGCAGTTGACACAGCGCCACGACTTTTCCGTTGATCACCTTCAGCGCCGCTTCAGGCGCCACCCGCACGTTCAGGCCGATGTGCAGATCGCGGAAGTTCACCCTGGAGTAATAAATAAATTATTTTTCGGCCCTTCTATTAGGTAGGTTTGTGCTACAGTTGGCTCAGAATTTTTGTATTGAGAGGAGTATCAGAAAGGGCATCAATGAACCTAAAAATTGGGTCCATTAATCGCCCCATTCGAAAAAAAAAATCATATGAAAGAAATCAAACGGAGATATTTAAAATTTTTATCTGTGAAACCCTAATATTCCTTCAAGTATTTAACTAAACGGCGAAGTAACTATTTAGAAATCTGTGCTAACGGCCACTTAAGGCGACAATGCTAAGTAAAGCTTCACGTCTTCATGGAACAAGATTTTAAATGTTACCTCTGTTTTCTTGCAAATGGGGGAAGTACTTGACCACATAAAATTCATGTATCCCCATAATGCATGATTGGTAGTGAGGGTTTACAGAGCAAGTGGTTTAATACTGGTGCTTAACGTGTTTTTCACTTTATGAAAAAATAAAAGATGATTAAATGTGGTAATTGCTTATTCCATCCCAAATGATAATAGTGGATAAAGGTAGGTAATGGCCGAAAACATGAAGTCATTTATATTTTCTAATTCTACCTAGGAACACGCCCTTTAAATTAGGATGAATATTTTAAGTATTTTTGTTATGTAATGAAAAATTCACCGATTATAAAGTTCGAATGCCGCAAGAGTAAACTACGATGCATACAAGCCAAACCGACGTAGGACAAGATAACGTAAAAACAACGTAGCCGTCCGTTGCCCAGTGTCTTTCTAATTATAAGTCCGTCCTCAATGGGACTCATGAATGAATGCGACCATTCGTCGAGCTGGCTTCACGTGAACCATACGCGAGGATAATAAAAAACAATGCTGGATCACTTGCGCTCCTTTTAATTTTAGGCATTGCCTCAGAAACTATCAAATTATCCCAAGATAAAATGTATCAGATACAAGTTTACATTGCCTAGCTACAAACAAAATACTCGTATCACGTCATTCTGTTTTGGTATGACGCGAACGAAGAGCATACAAATACTCGCATTTATTAGTTCGGATCGTGATGACGAATTATCCGGTCTAACTGCGGTGGTGAGTCACCGATTCCGGGATCCACGTACTATCTTATTACTTAGTCACTTGCGGACAATTATTGCGATAAGTTTGCCTTTGACATTGGTGTAAAAATAGGCGCGCGGTCTTGCCAAATATGAAAATTGGTATGCGTGATACGTATGATAAGACGGCGGGATTGTTTAAAAATTCGCGAATTTAATTGGTGGCACGCTTAGAGTATCAATATTTTATATTGATACTCTAAGGTGGCACGTCACTGCGCCTTCACAGTATGTGTATCACGTCTTTTTCCCTTGCGGGGTAGGCAGATCCCAGGTTTGTAAAACCTTAAGGCCACGTTTAGCATATTGGTGAGCTTGTAGGTAAGAACGGAATCAAACTAGTGATGTGTTGCTAGTCGCATCACCTATTGACATGATTCCTGACGCCCATTGCCTCGATCTGCTCGAGAAGCAGCTGGTACATCCAACGTTTTCCTCCTAGACCAGCGTGGAAGTTACTGCGACTTCATCTGCGTTGCCCAGTCTAATAAGGCTTTTAGCTGCCGCAGAATGAGATATAACCAGCTGGAAACTTGCACACACCTACTTAACATTTTGTAAACAAACACAAGTTCGTCATCATCTGGGCAGGCCATGTTACATGTTAGCTAATAGTGCTTCAGAGCCGGAGTCTGGACATGCATCAGGTGCACTTTTATAAATAGCTAGCTTTCGTCCGCGACTTCGCTCGCGTTAGAGTCGATCCCTCGTGAACTCTCCGGGATGAAAGGTAGCCTATGTCATTCTCCGTACTCCAGACGTGTATGCAAAATTTCATGATGATCGGTTTAGTAAATAAGGCGTGAAAGCGTAACAAACAAACTCACTTTCGCATTTATATTATTATTTGGGATGGGATTTTAGAACAAGTGTGCTGTAAATTTATTTGGCAGTTTCCACAGCCATAATATACTTATTATAATATTAACTTAATGCCAACATTGGGTATGCTTTAACACTGCTGTAGCTGCAGCTGCATTTTACCCGACTACGACGAATGAAAAAGAGAGTTATGTTTTGACCGCTATGTAAGTTTGTTAGTTTGTCGATAGATGCGTCTTGTCTTGGCCGTTCGTTGCTAGTTAAAGGCTATGTACGACGTCATACCAAATTCTAAAAGGCTAAAATAAATAAAGTAGCTAAGATAAAAAAAAAGTCTTTGGTATCTAATAAAATATTTTGTGACGATTACAAAAATATATAATTTATACATAAAATATTAAAACATTCTCCGTCCATGAAACTTTAAAATATATACCCAGGAATAATAGTAGTTGGGTTTTAGTGGACAAGTTTTGTTAAGTAACGGAATCAAAATAGTGATGGGTTGCTATGGATATGATTCCTCACGCTCATTCCCTCGATCAGCTTTTACGATCTACGCGGGAAGAAAAGCAGCTTGCATTTTCTTCGTTTTTCTTTTCTCCTAGACCAGCCTGGAAGAAAATTGTGATTCACTTACTCATAAGGCGTGATCCCGAGCAGCGCCTCTTCCTCGCGAGCCCGCAGCAGCTCCCCAAAGTACGCCAAGTAGTTCAGATACCTCTCATCTCTGGGCGCCAGCGAGAAGTCTTTCTTCCCTGTACTCTCCATAGGATCACACACAAAGAACGAATATTCGAGACTGGCCGAATCCGGCACATTTTTGAATAAAGAATCTTCTTTAAATTCTTCATAATATATGTTCTTTACTGTGCCAGGATTTAAATATGACTGGAACCTTTTTTTGGCAGTTTTGGAGTCTATTTGAAGTAGGTATGTGGGTTGTGTGTGTAATATTATGTGTGTTATGAGTTTTAGGCCCATAGCATTGCACATCCCCATTGTGTTTACGACCCAGGGCATTCGTTGGTAGGGTTCGTGGTTCCGGCAGTGGCTAATGAGTTCGGAGACCGCGGCGGCGTAGCGTTTCGGGTTATCCATTATGTTGATCATACCTAAGTACAACATCCTGAAAAAATGAGCTTCAATCAATCAATGAATGAATTATTAGCTATTGTCATTTTATGATAACCTGAGAAGTTTACAAGCTCGATTACAATTCATTCCATATTGACACTTCTGTTACTTAGTTTCTTTGATGACAAAAATAGGCAGATATATCAAATAAATAACTGATGCTGAAAGGATTTTTTTCTCTGTAAGTATTTTATATAGCAAGTATTATCTTGTATTAACTTCAAAAGATTTCTCGGTTGCGTCCTCATCTGTGGTTCTACGGACTGGGCGCGTAATTTAGCAGGTTGGCCCAGTAGATTTGGAGCAAATTGGCTGTGACGGCTAATTTCCTTTCAAAAATCCGGTGAAAGGTAGGATGGTGTGATTCTATGATCCAAACACAGATGTGCATAGTAAGTTTTTTTTAAATAAGGATCATTTTCAGGGGTCAAATTAGGAATTTTAAAAAACTTTTGCAAACCATACTTTCATTATACCAAATAAAAGTGGGGGTTGTTATAAGAATCTCAAATATACTTTTTTATTGTAAAATGAAACAAATTGATGAAAGATTACGAAAACTGACCATTCCAACAAACATCCCAAACAGGTTTGGGAAAATTTTAGGTTCAGTAGTTTCAGAGATCAGGTCGCCTCTTCTTCTCTTCCATCTTAGAAACTTGCTAAAAGTTGAGAAGCCACATCAGTCAGATATTTGAAATACTAATTTCGAATAACTGACACTGTTACATTGTTAGGAAGTAATTGAAATACTAATATAAATAAAAAACCGGCCAAGTGCGTGTCGGGCCACGCGCAGTGTAGGGTTCCGTAGTGGCGAATGACAACTTTGAGTTCACACTGTTCACACTCGCACCTCACAGTTTAACGACCAAAAACATCTTACAATGAAAATTGTATGAAATTTTACATTTTCCAGTACATTTTATGGTTGCCTATAACTTTTTAGTTTGTACTTAGTACTCAGCTCTGATAGCTGTAATTTTTTTCACGTATGCATATATAACCGTTTTGCAGATAGAGGGGGGGCACTTACGTCTAACAAAAATTTGCACTTTAAAACCAAATATATAGGAAACGGATCCCTAAATTGAAAAATTGTATTCTCAACCTCACAATATTTTTTAAAGACCTATTTAACAATACCCCACGCGATGGGTAAGTATAGAAAAAAATTACTCCCCCACTTTACTTGTGAGGGAGACACCCTAAAAAATTTTTTTTTCTACCACTTTTTTGCCATGTTTATAAGTCATTAATATACATACCCATACCAAATTACAGTTTTCTAGTACTTATAGTCTCTGAATAAAACCGCGGACGGACAGACAGACAGACAGACATGGCGAAACTATAAGGGTTCCTAGTTTACTACGGAACCATAAAATGTATTCATATTTCCAATATGTATGTATGATTGGGATGGTACGGCCATGTTATGCGGAGAGAAGAGAGCCATATTACTAGAAGGGTACTGGAAATGAAAGTTACTGGAAACCAGAATAGAGGAAGGGCAAAGAAAAGATGGATGGAGTGTGTGAAGGTGTCCGTGGGTTCCCGGCAGAGTAGAATAGGACCACTCCAAGTCATCCCGTGGATGTCGTAAAAGGCGATTAAGGAAACGTAAGCTAAACAAAGCTTATTAACATCAAAGAGACCTCTCCAATCCGTCTAGCCAGCGTGGAGAGTGTAGGCCAAATCCTCTGCCTACTCAGGCTAGTATGTGGCTCTGGAAGTACAGAGAGGGACGTGTTCCTGCAGTGGAGACTAGAAAGACCTGATGATGATGAGTGTGTGAAGGAGGATATGGAGAAAAAGAAGGTGACGAAGGAGATGGCTCGTGATAAAGCTTACATTTACATAAAGCTTACAGCAACTTACAGAGCGAAATTGAAAAAGCTTACATGCTGTCCCGACCCCACATAAGTGGGATAAGGTGAGGAAGGAGAAGAAGAATTTCCAATATGTATGTATTTTAATAACGAGTTGTTCAATTACTGTCCTACCCTGGGCATTCACCAATTCCTAAGCCCATCTCTCATCTCTGGATCTACTGATCAGTAATGAAAGTGAAGGGCATGATTTTATATTACAACACTAGTAGCCTGTCCCTGCTTCGCCCGGTACATACCTAGCTACATAGCACTCAGGGGTAACATAACTATCTAAAGGTGAATGAATTTTTGAAATCAGTCCAGTTGTTACTGAGATAAGCGCATTCAAACAAACAAACTCTTTAGCTTTATAATATTAGTGGAATATTGAAATTCATACATACTTGTCTGGTGTTGTAAGATGTGTGAAGTTGGGCCCAAGCAGGGGTTCCGTGACGACAGTAGCAGACACACTCCCTGCCACTGTGAACTCCGCTTGCCCCGGGTCTAAGTCTATGACCAGCAAGGGTCCTTGCGACAGAAGTCTGTTTACACTGTATCTCAGAAATGTGGATTTGCCTACACCCTTGCCGCCGCAAACTAAGCCTCTGCTTTGTTTTTCTGAAAAAATAAATTAATCCAATTAGAATGACATTTTTTCTTTGTAGAAAGACAGTTCTGCATACTGCTATTACTTGGTCTAATCTTTCACATTTAATTTAGATGTAGCTTTATTGTTGTGTAGCCATTAATGGTTGTGCGTTGTTTTTATAATTATCTGTATTTTACTGCCTACACTGCACATTGCAAATAATCCTTTCGCACACTTAAATTATGACTTGAAAAAAGCAATGCATGTAACCTATTTTGAATAATTATCTTAAACGTGTGCTCTGGAGAAGTGAGCAGAAGCAAGCAAAGCAATTCTTTTCTGATTAGCATCTGTTTAGTTATAATATAGATATCTGTACCATGATTAATGTCAGAAGTACTTACGAAAACCATATTTAACAGCTTGTCTCCAACTAGCATTTTCTTCAAAACATTTCCATGGTCTGGACAAATACAGTGAGCAGCCCAGAATCTCTGATACTTGTCTTAAACTATTATCAATATTCTTATGTGTCTTACTAAATAAATCTGTTATAGCAAAATTATTCTCTATGAAGTCCATTTGTCTGCACTTCAAAGGAGTAAGGCAAACAACACCATCACATTCTCCAATGGATGTGACAATATCTTCTGCTTCATGCACAGAAAGCCCCACAGCTGTCAATTTACTAAATAATCCATAATATGCATTCTCAGCATCAAGGGTTCTTAGGCAAAGTGCATAATTATAATTTGGAGCATATACTTTACAAACTTCATCTTTAAGAGTATATCCAAAGATTTCTACAGTACCCCCTAGTGCTTTAATGTTTACTTTACCATGAATGTAAAGTTCTGCTGGGTGTTGCATTACTAGTATACAAGAGTTCTTAGCGTAATATACTTTGACTGGATTAACAAAGTTCTCTGAATATTCCATAGACGATTCTCTTCCATCACCTTCTTCTGATTCTATTGTATCATCAAGCATTGTAGAATCATCCACAGTAATAACTTCATCATAGTGTTCAGAAAAATCAAACTCTGTTTCTTGTTGATCATTATTGTCTTGGGATTGAACATCTATGTCTGTAACTATGTTATTTGCACTAATATCTGCAGAAAACATTGTGTCAGTAGCAGAACTAATAGTTTGAATGTCCGAGGGCATGTTTTTGACAGTGGAATGTCTGTAGTTACCCAATAAGTCACTGAAACTGTCATTGGGCATTTCTGCAGCAGTAACAGAAATGAATGGCGAGGAAACATTAGAATTTATTATACTGTTGTTTGAATTATCACCACTTTCATCAGTCTCCATTATATCATCTATCCTCAATTCATCATGATCATCTTTTTGAAATTCATCATCGCCATCTTCATTTTGATCTGCCTGATCAATGTCTTCTACTACAACATTTGGAATGGATTTTTTCTCTTTTTTATTTTGGCTCATTTCTTTTTTACTTCCCGTATTTGAAGTAAAATTCCTTTTCAGGTTTAGCTTTCGCATAATCTTCATTGCTAAGGCTCCATCTGCATCAAATGATTCTGAAGAATCCGAGTCTGTAGCAGCTACAGAACTACTCATCAATGAAATGTCAGTTTCGTTTTCAACTGACGAGCTATCGCTTAAGTGAGACAGATCTTCTGGTAAAGACTCCAAAACATTATTACATTCAGAAATAGAGTCCAAGCTGTCGAAAGTACTTAAAATTGTTTCGTCTCTATGTTCTACGGTATTTTTGGCCTCATTGAACTCGGAAATTCGGCCACCTTCATCAGACTCGTGGTCACGGCTTATATCTAACTCGTTGCTAGAATTGGTTAGGTTTAAATCCGAAAAGCCGCTCACTGAACTAGAGTCGTCAAAAAGCTTTTGTGGATTTAGATAAACGTTTTCACTTTTCCTAATCAGCTTGTTGTCACTCTGCTTGTATCCTTCCAACATCTGTTTTAGCTGCTTCTTCACAGATTCCTCTGATTTAGTGTCTTTTTTCAGAGACTCCTTCTTAGTAACATGCGCCTTTTCAAAGAAATCCATTTTGCAAAGTTCGACAGTAGCTTTTAAAAAATTATGACGACACGAACAAGAAAAAAGAATTCGCCACTATTTTACAGATTAATTTTTTTGTTACATATATATTATCCTTGAAAATTTTTATGTAAAATAAATCTATTTTGAAAATGTACCAACATCTCAACGTCAACAAGACAACGTGATTTCTTCAATTTTATTGACATTGACATACATTGTAGTGAGTGACAGTATTGACCGTATTGACAGATATAGATTAGTGTTGCCGATGGTAAAAATTTAGGATGTCTGATTGCATGTGATATGATCGATATGATTGATACAATATCTATCGATAAGACGAAAGGAAGAAAATAATAATAGTAAAAGTTTCTTTATTAAATAGGGTTTGTCGTCGAGCGAGCAGTCATCACAGATTTGATAGGTAAGTAATACAAATAATCTCCATGTTTGATAGTGTCCTGAGCAGTCATGCGCCGCCGCTGCGTGGAGGATGGGATTCGTCCGTAGTATCTCTATATTAGTTTGTGGATTCGTTAGTCGTGCTCGGCGGCTAGAGTTTCACAAAAGTTTGAAGTGCTCATCGCTTCGTTTCCATCTCAGTGTGATTTGTTTGACCTATGTAGCCTGATATCGAACTATATATCTGCCTCAGCCACTCATGACGTCACTAATCGGTTCGTCATCATCATCATCAGGTCTTTCTAGTCTCCACTGCAGGAGCACGACCCTCTCTGTACTACCGGAGCCATATACTAGCCTGAGTAGTCAGAGAATTTGGCCTACACTCTCCACGCTGGCCAGACGGGTTCGAATCCACATGTAAACAAAATCAACACGTAATTGAAAACAAAGCAAACATTTTCAAAAATTTTCCGAGAATGTTTGATTTGATAGTTCTTGGCTCGTTGGATGATACCCAACGTGATACTGAGAAAAACCAATTCGAATAATGGTTCAAAAATAGTGATTCAGATTTACCATGCGGAAGCTTAACGATTTGTGGGATACCAACAAGGGGTGTTGGTCCCATCTATTCTTCAATGAAACCAGGGATTCTTCTCAATCGTGTATTCGTACTAAGGTATATGGATATATAAGCGTACATTAAAGCAAAATAGTGCAAGTTAAGTTTGGTAAAGCTATGGGTTCCCCGAGCAAACGCTCGTGCACTGCACGATCGTGCAGTGCCGCCGCTATCCGATGGGTGGACTGTAGACGACGGACGTCAATCATTAGTGTTGCTAGTCTAGCCATTTGTTAAATCGATATCATAGACGATAAATTTACTGGGGTACTATTTTTGAACGTGTGACACTCGTCTTCGAACGATTTTTGTATGAAACTCGTTCGCAGACGAGTGTCACGCGTTCAAAAATAGTACCCCTGTTCAGTATTTTACGATATAGTCTCTCTAATCTATGGGTAGTATGAGATGAGCACGAGATTAGTCATTCGCAAAGCTTAGCACAATGCATTATTTAAACCTCTGTTCACTAACTAGCACGATAACAAATATATAACTATATATAACTTACGTGGATTCAAAAGTATCTTAACTCTTTGATGTGGATACGTGTTGTTCCTTTGGAACCTGTCCTGTCAGTCTTAGATAACTATTTTGTGAAAATTAAGGCGAAGTGGTATATGCGATTTTAGTGCCAGTGCCACCCAGAATTAAATTATTTTACTCCTAAAAGGATTCATGGTGGCGCTAGTTTCGCATAACACCTACGGCGCCTTAAATTTTATGCTGAAAATCATTTAAGTGTTTGGTATGACAATGTGTGTAGGAGATAATGGCGATAATTTTTAGAAATAAGGGTTTTTAAGTGCTCACACAGTGGGCCGTGTGGTTCCCAATGTTCCCATAGAGTAGTATGTATGCCCCTAACATGCTAAACGTGGTCTTTGGGTTTTATGACTGTGCTATGTTTACCCGGCAAGTAAATGTAGCAAGGCCATTAACATGAAAAAGAAGTTTTTTTGCTCATGGCGGACAGCAACCGCTCGAAAATGAATAATGTAAACTATTTAAACAAAGTTTAAAAAGGAGATTAATTCGATCTACCCGTACCCACCGTAATATAATATTGTCAAACTTATCCAGTTCTTTTCTATACGTCGGTCTATTCCAGCAGCGTCTTAACATGTGTACCGAAATATAAAAGTGTAATTATGTATGAATATTATGTTTGTCTTGTTCGTGCACATCTCAAAAATTAAAAATGGGATTGCAAAAGGTAGGTAAATGAGGTATATAGACTTAGTTATGGAACAGTTTGAACGAAAGTGTTTTGAAGTTGGATTATTTTCAATTGTTCTTGTTGTATTTATGTTAATTATACCATAAATTAAATACATCAGCACCCGTAGCATGGCACCCGCGACGCCGTATATATCACGCGATAAACTATTTACATCTCCCTCTTTAATATTACGGTAAATAAGATGGCGATAGTCGATAAACGTTATCTCGTGTGCCATTCTACAGGCTTAGAAATAATTTCAAAATAATCTTCTTGCTCATCTTAAAGTCACAACTTAACGAGTACAATAATTTTATTTAATTTAGTCTAATTACTACAGATACATTCTGCAAAATATTTAATTGTTTCAAAAACATTCAGAGTTGAAGAAAATATCACGGAACTTCGTTTAATACAATGATACGTTTCAACATGAAGTAATATTTAATCAGGCAAACTTCCAAATCGAATAGCTATACTTACTTTAAAATTATTACAAACTATTATTAGATCTACCCAAAATTCAAGAAATACTTCCAGTTTGTCACGTAGGATATATTTTCATCTTCGTTTTTTAATTCAGATATCATCTTAATCGACAATCGATAACATAAAAATGTAAAGATTAATCTGGCAACTCGCAATTTTTTCAGTTGGGAACACTGTTGCGGTGAACTTTGACCACCGCCGCCGTGCACGACCGTAGACAACGCCGTCCGGGGAAACCACCCAAACGTGTTTCCATAGAAAATGTATGGGTGACGTCATTCAACGTTTTGCTGACGAGCGTGCGATCACGATCGTGCAGTCGGGGAACCCATAGCTTAATCAACACAACAACAATGTTGGAATTTTTTATCTGTGACAGCTGTCAGTACTGCCACAATAACGATCAAAAGTAGCGTTCAGAAATGGAATATATAAACGCTACATCACCCCCCTAGGGAGAAAAATAGCCTAGCTATTTAAACAATGCACGTGAAACATATTATATACAATATTTACAAGTCAAAAGGCATCTTAAATGTAACATTTCTACCCGAGCGTGTCGTGTAGGGTGCTGGATTTACGGGGGCAGGTACTGGTATAAGTGCAGGAGCAGCTGGCAAAACTGCGGGAGCAGTTGGAACAGTAGCTGGAACAGCTGCAGGAGCCGCTGGGGAAACTGGAGCTTTTAAGATCTCGGAGTCATCGCTGAGATACGCCGGTTTTACACGATCAATACTGACCTGAACCGTCTTATCTCCCATAAGGATTGTAAGGGTTTTATCCCTCCTAGAGACAACCTTATAGGGGCCAGTGTAAGGTGGCTTTAAAGAAGGTCTCACGGTGTCATCGCGCAAGAAAATGTGAGTGGAGGATGCCAAGTCTTTAAAGACGAAAATGGCTCTCTTACCGTGAGCGGAGGTAGGGACCGGCTTCAGTTGCGACATGAGTCGTCTCAACTGAGAAGCGAAATTGGTTACATCCGAGTTGCTATCAGGAGACACGGATGGTGAAATAAACTCACCGGGTAGGCACAGTGGTTCTCCGTACACTACCTCAGCGGGAGACACTCTAAGGTCCTCTTTGATAGCAGCTCTCATTCCGAGTAGGACAAGGGGTAAGGCCTTGCACCAAGATTCATTATGGCACATTAGAGCTGCCTTTAGTTGCCGATGCATTCGCTCGACCAAGCCGTTCGCACACGGGTGATAACTCGTGGTACGAACGCGTTTGGAGGAACAAAGTTGCATTAGGGCCTGAAAAAGAGCAGACTCAAATTGCCGACCCTGGTCCGTAGTGACTAAGGAAGGAACACCAAATCGAGCAATCCAGCCGCTAAAGAATGTCTCGGCCACCTCTTCTGCGGTAATGCCCACCATCGGCCATGCTTCAGGCCACCGACTATACCGGTCGACAGCCGTTAAACAGTAATGAAAACCTTTACTAAAAGGCAAAGGGCCGATTATGTCCAAGTGGACGTGGCGGAAACGCTTGGAGGGAAGGGTGAAATTGCCGAGAGGTGAATTAACATGCCGGGTAACCTTGCTACGTTGGCAATCCTGGCAAGCTCGAGCCCAGTTACGGCAATCCTTCTGGATATTAGGCCATACAAATCGATCAGAGACCAGTTTAGCTGAAGTTCGAATGCCTGGGTGGCTAAGGTTGTGCACCTTATCGAACACCACACGTCGAAATTTAGGTGTAACAAATGGTCGAGCTTTTCCAGTGGAAGTGTCACAATAAAGAGAAACGTCGGTTCCGGGAATCAAAACTTTTTCAAGTTTGAGTGAAGACTTGTCTAACATCTCGAGCAGTTCGTCGTTTCCAACTTGGTCGTTAGCGAGGTCGGTAAAATTGTCATCCAGACGAATAGTCTCAATACGTGACATCGAATCCGCAACCACGTTATCTTTACCACTGACGTGAACGATATCTGTGGTAAACTGCGAGATGAACGACAGTTGGTTGAGTTGTACAGGCGGTAACTTTTCACGACGCTGTGAGAATGCATAGACCAACGGTTTGTGGTCAGTGTATATAGTCACATGCTGAGCCTCAAGGACGTGCCGAAAATGTTGGACAGCTTCGTAGACTGCTAATAACTCACGATAGTAAGCTGGCCAGGTTGTTTGCCTGGTAGTAAGCTTTTTACTAAAAAATGCAAGAGGCTGCCAACAGTCTTCAACACGCTGTTGCAGGCATGCTCCAACATGAGTGGACGATGCGTCTGTGAAAAGTCCCAGTGTAGCTGTAGTGTCCGGATGAGCGAGAATTGTAGCACTTGCCAAGTGCTCTTTGCACTTGTGAAAAGCTGCTTCCAAATCCGGTGTCCAAGGAACTGGTTTCTTTCCTTTTAATTGGGTGGAGGCCAGTAAGTCAATCAGTGGAGCTTGATATTCAGCCGCATTAGGGAGAAAACGTCGGTAAAAATTTACCATCCCTAAAAATCTGCGGAGGCCTTCCACTGTTTTTGGCAAGGGGTAATTTTTAAGAGCTTCGATACGTTCCGGTGGTGGACGAATGCCGTCTTTGGAAATCCGATGGCCTAAAAACGTCACTTCCTCAGCGCCAAAAACGCATTTTGAGGTATTTAAAACGACGCCATATTCGGACAATCGCTGAAAGAGGGCACGAAGGTGTTTTTCATGCTCCTCCTTTGAGCGAGAAAAAACCAGAATGTCATCCACGTAGGGAAATACAAAGTCAAGGCCACGCACCACCTCG
The DNA here is from genome assembly GCA_963082605.1 of Rhodophaea formosa. Lineage (NCBI taxonomy): Eukaryota > Metazoa > Arthropoda > Insecta > Lepidoptera > Pyralidae > Rhodophaea > Rhodophaea formosa. The sequence goes on along the minus strand of OY720220.1, from coordinate 5,641,603 downwards.
TCAATAAAGCGCTGGAAAGTCTGTCCCGCGTTTCGTAGCCCAAAAGTCATATAGGGGAACTCAAATAACCCGAACGGTGTTGTGATGGCCGTCTTGGCAATATCCTCGGGCGCAACCGGTATTTGTTGGTAGGCTTTGACAACATCAGCGGTGCTGAACACCGTAGCTCCAGCCAAGTCCTGGCCAAAGTCCCCTATATAACGGACGGGATAACGGTCAGGAATGGTGCGGGCATTTAACGCACGGTAATCGCCGCAAGGACGCCAGCCATGCTCACCTTTCTTAGCCATATGTAGTGGCGAGGACCAGGGACTATTGGAAGGTCTGGCGGTGCCACACGCAACCATATCCTGGAATTCCTTCTTAGCTGACTGCAATTTTTGTGGGGCGAGGCGGATGCGGAGGGCGAGGCGGAGACCCCTTGTTGGTATCCCACATTGGTGACCACCGACGATTGTTGTCACTCATTGTTGCGCCGTATTTTGGCCTACGTGACTTACGTCTGAAGAAATAGAACATTCGAACCTGGATTTAACACTAACATAGTGCTTTAAGTGTGTTCCCGCTTGTTAGTGCACGACTTATACCGCACTTCATACATATTTCGTGTTTGCATGAACCCACCCGCCCAGCACGTTTCATCCTGTTTTGTTATCGTGCATAGACCCGCTTGGCATACACACCTTCATGGGGAGCACGTACATGTACTGTCTGATGGAGCATACACCCTGTTTGGCATGAAACGGTTGCGGATTGGATAACTACTAACAACACAATATCACTAAACTATAACATTGGACACTAACAACACAAATAACACTAAGCTGCAGCATTGGATTGGACTCCTGCATTTAGCAACACCTGCAAGACACCAGTAGGTCACATAGCCCTGCCTGTCACTGCGTGTTACTTCTACTGCTCTCACAGTATCTGGAAGCATCAACGGCTTATTCTGTGTGTGTGCAATTTGTGCATGTGTTCATATAGTGTCTACAATTTGGATATTCAAGGTGACAATAGATCTACATATAAATTGTACATATTGCAACTAAAATTAGCAAGTAAGTGCCCTAGTATAAGTTTTACTAATTTTACTAATAATCTCTGGTCTCGGTAAATAATATTTTTTAATATTTTTAATAGTGGGTGGATATATTTTACTTTTATATTTTTAATTGCATGGTCTGTTGTTTTATGACTGTACCTGTATTGTTTTGTTTTATAACTGCACCTGTATTGTTTTGTTTTTAATACTTTATTCTGTGCATTTTTGTCATTGTTTTTGTGTGCAAAATGTCGGTAGAAGAGCAACTAAAACAGCAGGTGCTGGATTTACAGGAGAGACTTAAACAAATGCAACCATCCACAACTACTAAGGTTAATGCAGTCACTATTAAGTTGACAGATTTTTGGGAAGATAAACCCAAACTGTGGTTCGCGCAGGCTGAGGCTCAATTTGAAATTGCCGGAATCTCTCAAGATTCTACTAAATATGGGTATATTTTATCTAAACTAGATGCTCGTTTAGCTGATGAGGTTGAGGATGTCATCGCTGATCCCCCTGCCACCGGAAAATATGAGCACCTCAAGAAGGAGCTCATTCGCAGACTGTCATCGTCTAAGGAACAGCGCGTTAGAAAATTATTGAGCGAGGAACAGTTAGGAGATAGGAAGCCTTCTGCTTTCCTTCGTCACTTGAGATCCCTTGCTGGTACTACTGTTGGTGATGAAGGCATAATCCGTGAACTATGGATTCGACGCCTGCCACCTGAGGTACAGCGGATTTTGACAGCTCAGCGGGACTTACCTCTAGAAAAGGTGGCTGAAATTGCTGATGCTATTGCTGAGACGCCATCATACGCGCCCCAAGCTGTTCATGCTGCTCAATCCTCAGCGGCACGCAGCGAGCTCGACAGCATTAAGGCTGCTGTACTTGAGCTTACTAAGAAGGTAAATTCCCTCATTAATAGCAGACAATCTAGGCAACGCTCAAGATCTAAGTCTAGATCATCATCACAGTCTGGTGCGCGCCTCTGCTGGTACCACAAAAAGTTTGCTGTTAAGGCGACCAAGTGTATTGCTCCCTGCAGTTGGACCTCTGACCAGGGAAATGCCAACAGCAGCCAGTAGTGGCGGCTTCTGACTGCGCTAATACCAGCCGCCGTTTATTCGTGACTGATTCTACATCAAAGGTCCGCTTCCTGATTGACACAGGTTCTGATCTTTGTTGTTACCCCCGGCAGCTCCTTAAGGGTAAACATTATCCTACAGGATTCGATGTGCGCGCGGCCAATGGCAGTTCCATTCAAACATACGGCACTATTAGTCTCTGTTTGAACTTTGGGCTCCGCCGAGATTTCCGTTGGAACTTTATTATCGCGGACGTAGGCACGCCTATAATTGGAGCTGACTTTCTGGCCAACTATAATCTGTTGCCAGACTGCCATAACCGTAAGTTGATTGACGGCTCCACAAACTTATCCACGCGCGCTATAGTGGCTCAGATTTCACAACCCAGTGTTAAGGCGCTCGTTGTAGGAGACTCGCTTTATTTCAAAATTTTGCAAGAGTTCCCGGACATCACTCGCCCTCCTGGCTTGCAAAGGACCATCAAGCATTCCACTGTCCATCACATTGTGACAACTGATGGCCCACCTGTATCCGCTCGCCCGCGCCGCCTCGCCCCACAAAAATTGCAGGCAGCTAAGAAGGAATTCCAGGATATGGTTGCGTGTGGCACCGCCAGACCTTCCAATAGTCCCTGGTCCTCGCCACTACATATGGCTAAGAAAGGTGAGCATGGCTGGCGTCCTTGCGGCGATTACCGTGCGTTAAATGCCCGCACCATTCCTGACCGTTATCCCGTCCGTTATATAGGGGACTTTGGCCAGGACTTGGCTGGAGCTACGGTGTTCAGCACCGCTGATGTTGTCAAAGCCTACCAACAAATACCGGTTGCGCCCGAGGATATTGCCAAGACGGCCATCACAACACCGTTCGGGTTATTTGAGTTCCCCTATATGACTTTTGGGCTACGAAACGCGGGACAAACTTTCCAGCGCTTTATTGACGAGGTGGTGCGTGGCCTTGACTTTGTATTTCCCTACGTGGATGACATTCTGGTTTTTTCTCGCTCAAAGGAGGAGCATGAAAAACACCTTCGTGCCCTCTTTCAGCGATTGTCCGAATATGGCGTCGTTTTAAATACCTCAAAATGCGTCTTTGGCGCTGAGGAAGTGACGTTTTTAGGCCATCGGATTTCCAAAGACGGCATTCGTCCACCACCGGAACGTATCGAAGCTCTTAAAAATTACCCCTTGCCAAAAACAGTGGAAGGCCTCCGCAGATTTTTAGGAATGGTAAATTTTTACCGCCGTTTTCTTCCTAATGCGGCTGAGTATCAAGCTCCACTGATTGACTTACTGGCCTCCACCCAATTAAAAGGAAAGAAACCAGTTCCTTGGACACCGGATTTGGAAGCAGCTTTTCACAAGTGCAAAGACCACTTGGCAAGTGCTACAATTCTCGCTCATCCGGACACTACAGCTACACTGGGACTTTTCACAGACGCATCGTCCACTCATGTTGGAGCATGCCTGCAACAGCGTGTTGAAGACTGTTGGCAGCCTCTTGCATTTTTTAGTAAAAAGCTTTCTACCAGGCAAACAACCTGGCCAGCTTACTATCGTGAGTTATTAGCAGTCTACGAAGCTGTCCAACATTTTCGGCACGTCCTTGAGGCTCAGCATGTGACTATATACACTGACCACAAACCGTTGGTCTATGCATTCTCACAGCGTCGTGAAAAGTTACCGCCTGTACAACTCAACCAACTGTCGTTCATCTCGCAGTTTACCACAGATATCGTTCACGTCAGTGGTAAAGATAACGTGGTTGCGGATTCGATGTCACGTATTGAGACTATTCGTCTGGATGACAATTTTACCGACCTCGCTAACGACCAAGTTGGAAACGACGAACTGCTCGAGATGTTAGACAAGTCTTCACTCAAACTTGAAAAAGTTTTGATTCCCGGAACCGACGTTTCTCTTTATTGTGACACTTCCACTGGAAAAGCTCGACCATTTGTTACACCTAAATTTCGACGTGTGGTGTTCGATAAGGTGCACAACCTTAGCCACCCAGGCATTCGAACTTCAGCTAAACTGGTCTCTGATCGATTTGTATGGCCTAATATCCAGAAGGATTGCCGTAACTGGGCTCGAGCTTGCCAGGATTGCCAACGTAGCAAGGTTACCCGGCATGTTAATTCACCTCTCGGCAATTTCGCCCTTCCCTCCAAGCGTTTCCGCCACGTCCACTTGGACATAATCGGCCCTTTGCCTTTTAGTAAAGGTTTTCATTACTGTTTAACGGCTGTCGACCGGTATAGTCGGTGGCCTGAAGCATGGCCGATGGTGGGCATTACCGCAGAAGAGGTGGCCGAGACATTCTTTAGCGGCTGGATTGCTCGATTTGGTGTTCCTTCCTTAGTCACTACGGACCAGGGTCGGCAATTTGAGTCTGCTCTTTTTCAGGCCCTAATGCAACTTTGTTCCTCCAAACGCGTTCGTACCACGAGTTACCACCCGTGTGCGAACGGCTTGGTTGAGCGAATGCATCGGCAACTAAAGGCAGCTCTAATGTGCCATAATGAATCTTGGTGCAAGGCCTTACCCCTTGTCCTACTCGGAATGAGAGCTGCTATCAAAGAGGACCTAAGAGTGTCTCCCGCTGAGGTAGTGTACGGAGAACCACTGTGCCTACCCGGTGAGTTTATTTCACCGTCCGTGTCTCCTGATAGCAACTCGGATGTAACCAATTTCGCTTCTCAGTTGAGACGACTCATGTCGCAACTGAAGCCGGTCCCTACCTCCGCTCACGGTAAGAGAGCCATTTTCGTCTTTAAAGACTTGGCATCCTCCAGTCACGTTTTCTTACGCGATGACACCGTGAGACCTTCTTTAAAGCCACCTTACACTGGCCCCTATAAGGTTGTCTCTAGGAGGGATAAAACCCTTACAATCCTTATGGGAGATAAGACGGTTCAGGTCAGTATTGATCGTGTAAAACCGGCGTATCTCAGCGATGACTCCGAGATCTTAAAAGCTCCAGTTTCCCCAGCGGCTCCTGCAGCTGTTCCAGCTACTGTTCCAACTGCTCCCGCAGTTTTGCCAGCTGCTCCTGCACTTATACCAGTACCTGCCCCCGTAAATCCAGCACCCTACACGACACGCTCGGGTAGAAATGTTACATTTAAGATGCCTTTTGACTTGTAAATATTGTATATAATATGTTTCACGTGCATTGTTTAAATAGCTAGGCTATTTTTCTCCCTAGGGGGGTGATGTAGCGTTTATATATTCCATTTCTGAACGCTACTTTTGATCGTTATTGTGGCAGTACTGACAGCTGTCACAGAGAGAGAAAATTCCAACATTGTTGTTGTGTTGATTACCAAACTTAACTTGCACTATTTTGCTTTAATGTACGCTTATATATCCATATACCTTAGTACGAATACACGATTGAGAAGAATCCCTGGTTTCATTGAAGAATAGATGGGACCAACACCCCTTGTTGGTATCCCACAGATTATTTCCAACATTGAGCTCCAGCCAAGGAAAATATTGCAGTGATATCATGAGAAATAGTACATAAACACACACAGAATATTTTAAAGATGTTTATTTATATATATAACCACTCCTGACATTTCCGAGAGATAAATACATTCCATGATTGTATCAACATTCAATACAGTCCATACGAATGATAACTACTTACGGCTAGCGAAAACATCTGCTGGTCTACTAGCGAGTGTTTTCGTTAGGCGATCACTTAACATTGTACTGAGTCCGGCGCGACGCTGTGTTGCCAGTAATTATTTAGACGATTTATTCTAGATGTGCGGCTGCGCAACGTCGCGTCGAAGAAATTCGACTCTAAAACTAAGCTTTTCACTGTGCAGAGAAGGTGGCAATGAAGTCAGTGACAAGCTTCTTCAGGGACGCGTCTGATTCGGGAGTGATCTGGCCGTCCTTGGCGATGGTGGCCAGGAGACCCTGGTGGCTTGTCTTGATGTGCTCAGTGAAGGCCTTCTCGAAAGCGGTGATCTTGGTGGGGTCCAGTTTGTCGAGGTGACCACGGACACCACAGTAGATGATGGCGACCTGAAAGTTAATTTATCACATGATACATTTTGATTTCAATGCATGTATTGCCATTTCTAGAAGGCGGTCCAAAAAGTACAGTGTTTGCTATGAAGGCTACAAGGGCTATGGAGAGCTGACCTGTCATACACCTTCATTAATGTCAGCTAGCCCCAAAGTTGAATTGTTTTCAAGACAAAAGGCCTTGACCTATATCATGAATCATTGATCAGCATGTTGATGACACAAATATTCTGGTCCAGTCTGCGTGACAATGTAAAAGGTACACATCATCATCATCAGGTCTTTTTAAGGCTCCACTGCAGAAGCACGACCCTGTCTGTACTACCAGAGCAGTCAGAGGATTTGGCCTACACTCTCCATGCTGTGTTAGGGGTCTCTTTGATGTTTATAACCTTTGTTTAGCTTGTGTTCCCTAAGTCGCCTTCTACGACATTCAAGGGAAGACTTGGAGTGGTCCTATACTATTCCGCCAGGAACCACATGGCCAAAAGGTACACACCTGTTCCTCAATGGCCATGGGCACGTACTGGCCCTGCTTGAGCAGCTCGGTGAGACGCATGCCTCTGTTGAGCAGCTGCTGGGTGGCGGCGTCCAAGTCGGAGCCGAACTGCGCGAAGGCTGCGACCTCACGGTACTGGGCCAACTCCAGCTTCATGGAACCAGCCACCTGGAATGCAATTTAAATATTTTAGTTTCAATAATAATATTAAAACTTACGCGAGATAAATTCATAATGAAAATGAATCACGGCTTTGCTCACGTGTCGCCACCCCTATTACTCGCCCCGATGATGTAACTTATCAATGTAACACCGAACTAGTCGGCGGATCCGACGTAATAAAACGTGAGTAAAACCGTGTTTCCATATTTAAGTTTCCCTAATTTTATTGCCCAAATGATAAGAGCTTTAACTATGGCGCCTTTAGCTAAGAGAAAGGTAATTGTAATTGATAAAATGATCACACTCAAGGAACGAAATAGTCTACATCTGTAAGTTGTAAGAGCGAAACAAAACAGAATTTAGCAAGAGCCGTTTTGGTCAGTTATGTGCAAATGTTCATGGATCTTAATCTTCGAGCAACACGGCCTCTGTACGGAAGGCCGTGTTGCTCGAACGTAACGTAAGGCCGTATTGCTCGAAGATCTCAATGCTTGGATTGCTAGATGTCAGCAATGTCTTATGCTTTGCACGAAGATATCTAAAGGCAGCTCGATAAAGACGCACCATGACACACTAACACAAGTATTTAAAGCCCGAAGGGTTAACTAATGCAAACCTGCTTCATGGCCTTGGTCTGGGCAGCGGACCCTACACGGGACACAGACAGACCGACGTTGATGGCGGGCCGGATACCCTTGTAGAACAGCTCAGTCTCCAAGAAGATCTGTCCGTCTGTGATGGAGATCACGTTGGTGGGAATGTAGGCAGACACGTCACCGGCCTGGGTCTCGATGACGGGCAGAGCGGTCAGGGAGCCACCGCCCATCTTGTCAGACCTGCAATAAAGAAAGTTTGTTAAATTCTCTTATCCTAATCCTAATCCTAAAGGATTATAAATGCGAAAGTTTGTTTGTTTGTTACGCTTTCACGCCTAACCTACTTAACCGATCATCATGAACTTTGGCATATACATAGGTTAGGGTACCGAGATGGACATAGGTTATTCATTACGCGGGCGAAGCCGCGGGTAACAGCTAGTTACTTTTATAATTTGCAAACTTTTAATAGAAACATGAAATGTATATTATGCTCTTATATTTTTAATATGGTGAAGATTGTAAAAAGACATTTTTCAAATGATTTATCAATAATGAGTTTATAATATATTATAAACACAAAGCACCTATTTTAGCAACATGTATTTGCTTCATCATCATTATCAGGTCTTTGTTAGTCTCCACTGCAGGAGCATGGACCTATTAGCCAGAGCAGTCAGAAGATTTAGCCTACACTCTCCACGCTGGCCAGACGGGTTGGAGAGGTCTCTTTGATGTTTATAAGCTTTGTTAAGTTTGTGTTTCCTAAGTCACCTTCTACGAAATCCACGGGAAGACTTAGAGTGATCCTTTTCTACTCTGACGGGAACCACACGGCTACTAGCTATGATGTTAACTAAAATATGGTTATTCGTAAATCTGCGACGACTTAGTACTAAGTCGACATTACGCCTAATGTTATGGCAGCTTTATACTTACATCTTGGCGGCACGCTCGAGCAGACGGGAGTGGAGGTAGAACACATCACCGGGGTAGGCCTCACGACCTGGGGGACGACGCAGCAGCAGCGACATCTGGTGGAGATATCACATGTTAGTGCAAAATAACTTTACATACACGATGCAACTACAACGAGTTGCAATAGTGTTAAAGATAATAGTCTATTAGTATCATCGATAAAACATTGGCCTTTACTGGCTTTATAATTCTTAAATAGTAATTGTCATGTCAAAATGAAATTGCCAACTTGTTGATATTTTAATATACTAGGTATATGATTTCCCTTAATCAAGTATAAAAAAAAAAACTATTTACTATCTGCAACAAAAGAGCGTGCTCACCAAAGGTGCACCCATGCCATTTGGGAAACATTTGATTTAGGACACTGTAAAGTGTAATTTTTATACATGACTGTGTCTGTCTAGGTTTTTATTGGAGATCAAATATTTTATATGCGCCCTTTTATACATACGTTAGTACTTGAACTATACTGCGGTGTCGACACTGTTAACCTACACACAGACGTGTGCATGGATGTAAAGTTTCGTTTATAGTAGTTTTGGCATAAACATCACTCCGCTTGTATGAATCACCATACCTCTGACGGTACTTAAATACTGGGCACTACCTGGCGATCTATAAGGGAGGCCTATGTACAGCAATGGACTTCTAGGCTGTTAGAAGATAAAGTACCTGACGGTAGGCCACAGCCTGCTTGGACAAGTCGTCGTAGATGATGAGCGCGTGCTTGCCGTTGTCGCGGAAGAACTCTCCCATGGCGCAGCCCGAGTAGGGCGCCAGGTACTGCAGCGGCGCGGCGTCCGACGCCGTGGCGGACACGATGATGGTGTAGTTGATGGCACCTGCGAATAAAACCCAGTTCATACATTGTATAAAATAATCTTCTTTTTAATACAGTCTAACTTCGAAACTTATCAAAATGTTGATATTTTTCTGTAATAATTACTAGGACTAGTCCATACTAGGCCCTTTTCTTTAGGACGTCTTCTGTTCACAAACAATGGGCCCGAATAGGCGGCCTAAATGTGGAAAATAGCCCACAGTAGCAGTAAGGCCTTTTTCTTTACGCCGATCACACACTTCATTTATTTTATGAAATATTTCTATAATCCTTTATCAGTAATCACATCAATCATAAATAAATGTGTAATGTCTGACTAGCACAGATTGAATTCGAAAAGTTTAATTCAAGTTTTACTCAGATAAATAGAAAAAAAAAAAAATTCTTAGACTTTCACAGAGAAAGGTTTCTGTTGATGTCAATTGACTATCCGTTTATCCTCAATGCAAGAGTACAATCCCTGGACAGTTTAGACAGTTCCCAGTCTCTGTACTATCAGAGTCATATATAATCCAGATTAGTCAAGAAGATTTGGCCTATACTCTATACACTGGCCAGACTTATTGGAGAGGTCTCTTTGATGCTTATAAGCTTTGTTTAGTTTGTGTTTCCTAACTGGCCTTCTACGACATCCACGTGAAGACTTGGAGTGATCCTACTCTACTCTGCCAGGAACCACACTAATTAACATTAACTCACCAGCATCAGTCAGCCTCTTCAAGATTTGGGCGACGGTGGACCTCTTCTGACCGATGGCGACGTAAATGCAGTACAGCTTCTTCTTCTCATCCTCGCCCTTGTTGAACCTCTGCTGGTTGATGATGGTGTCGATGGCCAGGGCAGTCTTGCCGGTCTGACGGTCACCAATGATCAACTCACGCTGACCACGACCAATGGGTACCAGAGAGTCGACGGCCTTGATACCTACAAAAGTAATAATTTTAGTTTTATTCAATATTTTACTCATTTATTATTAGTCTATCACAGATTAGCAAGAAATATTAGTACCTAGTACCTAGTACATAATTTGTTGTGTTGTTTGTAGTGTAGCCTTGTGTAGCGTTCCAAATGGGGAAGACGGAAATTACTCTCTAATTTATTGCTCACTTTACCATTTCACCTTCATAAGAAAAAAAAATCAACTGCTATGATGATAAGACTCCTTATTTTCAAGGAATTAAAACAAATAGGAGATTAACTTTTAATTCTTTTTTTACATTTCCGACAGCTTTGGCGAAATTGCTAATAAAATAGATAATGAGAGAAAGAATACTTACCAGTCTGCATAGGCTCGCGCACAGACACACGGGGGATGATACCCGGGGCCTTGACACCGACTCGCATGCGGCTCTTGGTGTCGAGGGGGCCCTTGCCGTCGATGGCGTTACCCAGGGCGTCCACGACGCGACCCAACAGCTGCTCGCCGACGGGCACGTCTACGATGGCGCCGGTACGCTTGACGATGTCGCCTTCCTTGATCAGCTTGTCGTTACCGAATACTACAACACCAACATTGTCGGGCTCCAAGTTAAGAGCCATACCCTGTAGAAAAATTGACATAAGAATTGGTTCTGGTCCAAAAATACGAAATAAGAGTTTAGAGCATAGTATTTTACCATTTCGAATTATTCAAAATGTTGCACCATTATTTCACTTAATTCATTTATAAATTTTATTTACAAATGGACATTTTTTGAGAATCTAGGTTGACAGCTCATCCAATGGAATTTTATAACTATGCCATCTCTAGTAAACAATGTTGATCAGTTATTCAGTAAAAAACTGTACAAAATTACAAATTTGCCTAAGGCCAAAGGTTGTGAACTAAAGGCCAAATTGTTATTACCTCACAACTGCAGGCCGATTTGCAAACTCGATGTACAACAATTTGATTGCATCCATTATGGTTTTCATATCTTAAATAAAAATAGTCATTCATACCGAAGCCATAATGAAAATTTAAGTTACCATAAATGATGTATTTTAGTTTAAATATGTATAACCATAAATGATGTATAACCATAGCTGTCAAAAGTTAGCAAATAGGCCAGCTGGCCAGTTAAGGTCTGGGCTTGGATTTAAAATAGTGCGCCCCGATTTTTTTTTATGGTCGCCCGGAGTGACTGAGGGCAGAAAAGAAGTTAGGTTCAGGTTATTTTTAAGACCACCCGGAATGACTGAGGGCAGAAAAGCACACAGGCGCACGATTCTAAACCAATGTCCGTAGCAGTTATGACTACAACTAAACAAGAAACATTAGATGTTTCTCGTTTAGTGACCAGCAATGCATGAAATATTTGTTAATACTTGTGTGATTGATAATCCTATAAGAATGACAGGAAATTGATAACAATATGGCACAAACCTTGAGACCGGAGGAGAATTCCACCATCTCCTCAGCCTGGATGTTCTTCAGGCCATACACACGGGCGATACCGTCACCAATGCTCAGCACTCGGCCGGTCTCTTCCAAATCGGCCTGTAAAATTGCTTTAGTAGAGGCATTGGTAAAATTACAAAATAAATATTGCTCTGGAAACTGGCTAAAATACTTTGACACCCCATGACAGGATAATATAAATGGTTAAAAAATACTTTTCTTTTACATAAAATAAATGATATTTTTTTCAAAATTAGCAAAACCACTATATAACTTTGAGATTAATTGTTTAATTTTAATTTAGTTGTTAATATTTTAGTCATTTGCTGAATAAACATAATAATTTTATACTTTGAGATATTATAGAGATATTTTTCCTACTCTAACCTATTTTACTAATCCTAACATTCTACATAATGTCTTATTGTGATATTTGTTCACATCTTCTTCTATTAATTTGAATATAGCTCAAAGTGAGCAAACATTCAACTTGCAGTAATTATCCCCAGATAAGGACACCAACAAAGGTACATGACAAGTGGCCATAACCTATCTGGTTATAAGTAGTTTATGTAACACGGCATACTGACCTTGGGTGCGGCACCGAGGATTCTCTCTTCCAGGATCTGGGAGATTTCGGCCGCCCGTTGCGGTGTCGATACATGGAGCTTGCGGGAGGCGACGGCAACGGCGGGCGCCGCCACCTTCGACACCTACCAGACATAACCAAAATTTTCCTCAATCCAATTTGTAATCACAACTTTCTCACAATTATATCACTTTAACACTTAGCACACTGGACTCAACGGATTATTCCACTTACACATACTGAAAATAATCAGGTTATACTCTGGTCACCATCTATTACATAACACTTATCTGTGGTACCAAACTCCAAAATATAATTTTACTGTAAGAATTTAACACAAAACGTTCTTATAAGCGTTACGAGAGACTTCTATACATCCCAAACTTGCAAAACTAGTCCAATTATCCAAATACTTCCATAGGACAAGTAATGGTTACATAGGACATGATAGCCGGGTAAGTATAATTTAGATTTTAGCGACAATAGAGGCACCAATAATAATGTTAAAACGATAATTTTACCTGGGATGCAGCATTGGGGAGGCGCCTGGCCACAGAAGAGGCCAAACGAGCGGAGATCAGCGACATTTTTCACGAATTATAAATTTTATGGCAGGTCTCAAGGCCCGAGTGGTTCTCCGCTCGTATCTCGTTGCGGTAGAACCGGAAGTGACACAATCGATATTTGTCTGTGGTATACGCAATGATTTTTCCGTTCAGAAACGAGTTGAATGACTAGCTGTGCCAGTGACTTCACCCGCGTGGAAAAGAGTAGCCTACGTGCCATCTGTGTACCTAATTCCATTTTAATCGGTTCGATAGTTTTGGCGTGAAAGTTAACAGACAGACAGACAGCCAGAGTTACTTACGCATTTATAGAAAGGATTGTAGTTTACTTTGTTTACAATTTTATTTTACTTTTTTATTACCCTTGAATTTAGATGTACAAAACTATGTAAAACCGAGTTAGAAGCCATTATCATTTCAGCAAATTTTACAGATGGAAATGTAAACCATGATAAAGAATAGATTTCTAAACGAAACTAACCATAAACACAACAATGTTGCCATGTTATTTTTACGCCAAGGGGGCCCTTGGCGTAAAAATAATTAATCAGATTTGGGCCCTTTCTTTGGCTCATCACTATTCGTCTGTGGCCATAGCCAAGCCATAGCATATGTCAGCCAGCTGATATTGACAAATAATAGTGCCATTTGTCAAATGTCCGTCAGATTCGTTGAACATGAACGATGCTGTGCTCGAAGTTATTTATCAGTTATTTTTCCGGTGATAGTTTATTAACAATAGTAAATTTTTTGTCATAAACAAATTTTAATGAACGTATATCTCCAGTGTGATGGCTATATTTGAAAGCCCGTCCCAAACAAAAGCAATTGTTGATGACACTGAAAAACTGATTTGTGTAGTCGAAAATGCACAAAACATCAACAAACACACAGTAAGTTCATTTTTCTTATTCAACGTTCACGGTTTGATGATTCGACCTACATAATGCTGAATTAATTTGTACATAAGTGCAAATTATTCTGAAGAATATAATTGCTGAGATCAGTCAAAAGTCTGAGTGTCGTCATAAAGATTTTTCTATTCTATTCATGTCGTATTCAGTTTCACGAGGCTATGGTTGATTCCAGAGATCAGTTTCATAAAGCAAGCACACTGAAGCATATCTATTTCATATTTTAAAACGCAAACGACTATGTTCTGAATACCATTTGTAGTAATCCATTATTATACAAAATATGTTAAGTATTTGAAACAGCTAATCCCTTTTAAGAACTTACATTTTTTCCTTTTTAGATTGTATGATTTAATTATTCTTTCAGGAGTATATTTTACGGGTCCAAAGAGGTCCCAATAAGGAGAACAAGTGGAATGTGTCCAGAAGGTACAGGGATTTTGCGGCCCTGCATGCCAGCATCCATCAGGCTAACATCGAGCTGCCGCTGCCACCAAAGAAGCTTATTGGGAACATGCAACCATCTTTTATTGCCGAGAGACAGATTGCACTCCAGGTTAGTGTGTAGCAGCAAGTAGTTTTCTAACTGTATAGTAGTCATAAATCATTATAATACAAATACAAATAGGCAACATATGTGGGTTTTAAATGTTTCACAATCAGGTTTCTCTTTGGCAACATTCTAGCCTGAAAAGTTACATAAGTATAGAAATCTTTTGGCTTATACTAATTCTTGAAAATAAAGTGTCATATGTGTTGTATACATTGTAATGTCAGTTGTATAACAGAATTTTAAGCAAATGTGATGTATATTTAATATGCATATTGTTTGGTACCCAAATTTTAAGTGATGTATGTTAAGATTATTCTGTATTTTATCCTCAACTCAAGACCTATGATGAAATTGTATTATGACATATAAATGCAAAAAACAAAAAGATTTTAATGCTTATGTTATCATTCTCTTACATACTGTGCTGATCCCACATAAAATAGTGGGATGAGGTAAATGAAGAAGAAGATTTATCATTCTCTTTCTCTTACAATATTTTTCCAACTATTATTTATTTCAGAATTACATTAATGAGGTGCTGAAACACGACATACTGGCTTTATCACTTCAAGTGAGAAGTTTTCTAGATCCCAAGAACTACACATTAGCCATTGCAGGTATTACTACGACATTTAATTTATAATAATTATTTGTATTTTTTTATTGTCACTTTTTGCTTACTATTTATATTAATGTATTTAGTGATTGCAGGCTATAATTATGGTATTTTCAATCACATAATGTTAGAGCATGCAAGGAAAATTATTTTCTATTTTTATGAGTTAATCTGTTCTGGGCAGTAATTGTTGGGATGATGTTAGGTAGTTGCTACAAATAGCTCCAATTCATTGCATTGGATAGCCACACAAACTAAAGCAAACTTTACTGATCATTGTGTTATTATGTATTTTATGTTTATTGAATCCATTGCGAGCTCCGTGGCGCAACAGTCAACAATTATAATAGTAATTCATTTTTCGAAAATTATTATTTGACATCTCTCATTGAATTTTTAATTATCACATGACAATGTAAGCTCACATCCACATATTAGTTCTAAGTAGGTACTTGTATGTCGTAGATTGCAAGTCGACGTCATTTGGAGAAAATGCGTTGTGCAGTTTGTTGCCGCTTCTTCTGCACTCCGCCTTGGAAGCGGTGTAAACTTAGCTTTAAGTAACTTATTGACGTCAAAAATAACATAACATAGTAAACCAATTGTAAATGTAAAGTGACGTTCACCAAATGATATTTAAAATATCTTAAGATGAAAAAAAAAGAAAACACGCCTACCTGCGACACGGATAGTCCCAGGTTCGATCCCTGGTCAGGTCAAGATAGAAAATGATCTTTTTCAGATTGACCTGGGTTTTGGATGTTTATCTATATACTCGTAAGTATCTATTATAAAATATAGTATCGTTGAGTTAGTATCCCATAACACAAGTTTCGAACTTACTTCGGGGCTAGCTCAATCTGTGTGATTAGTCCGTATATATTTATTTATTTATTTTATTGCCAAAATGTTAGTCTATGTTAAGTGTAGTTTAGATTGCCTATGACTATCTGTTAGATGGGCTTTTACCAAAACAGATAATTTTTTACAAGGGGTGAAGGGTACCTATTGATAGTTCTTACAGAAGATCGCAAAAACGGCAAAATTAAGATTATACTTGGCGTGCGTTCGGATGCGTATATGTAGGTAAATTATTTACATTGCAGCTGGACCGGGCGGCCCAGGCACACTGCACCTCCCGGGAAAACCTGACCATGAACTCGTATTATGGGAAACAGTATAAAGGAAAAAGAGAAATTTAAAAATAAACTTATGTTATTACAGAACAAGCATTGCAGACGATGTCCATCGCGTTGCGCGGCGACGGCCGGTACGAACTCAAAGCGCCGCTCACAGATATCGGCTGGAGGATACGGAAACATTACTTTATAGTGAGTCATCATTTCTCACCCACTATCAATATTTCTTTCACGCTGGTTTGGGAGAAAAGAAAAAACGTAGAATGTGCCAGCTGCTCCTCTTCCCGCGCAGATCGTAAAAGCCGATCGAGGGAATGGGCGTGAGGAATCATGTCAACAGGCAATGCGGCTAGCTACCCAACACTATTTTGATTTATTGCCTTTAGGTTTAATATACCTGAGCTCTGTCTACACCGCAATGGAAAAAGAATTGATAGCATGTATGTATGTTTAAAAAAATACATGGATGTATCAATTTCACCTACCTCACTCACTCTCATCTGAGCACATTGGAGGTAGAGATGCAGTGGAATCCAGGCAGCATGTTAGATTATACTGTTGATGTTTTAAAACAATTGGCAAAGTTAAACCGGCTGTTTGCTTATCACCAAGTCTCCTTGGTTATCCAACCCCTCTTGGGGAAACTACCTAACTTGGATATTGGTATTTCATCGCCGTTATGGCGTACTCAACAATCAATAGCTAAAAGTAATTATTAATAACAATAACAAAAAACAAACTTTGAAGTTTTCTGTTGCAGTAAAATACCTATACAAAAAACCTGTACAAAAAAGATACAAGGTGTACAGCCATCCGGACATTGTGTATGAGTCTTTTTTTTTGTGATCTAATGGTGTCCGGGATTTGATTTATCGCATATATGTTAAACTAGCTGTTACCCGCGGCTTCGCTCGCATATAAATTTGCCGTACTTTTTCCGGGATGAAAGGTACCATATGTCCTTCTCAGTACCCTAACCTATGTGTATGCCAAATTTCAAGAAGATAAGTTCAGTAGATAAATCATGAAGAGGTAACAAGCAAATAAACAAACTCACTTTCACATTTACAATAATACTAGCTGTTACCCGCGGCTTCGCCCGCGTAATATATAGCCTATGTCCTTCTCAGTACCCTAACCTATGTGAATGCAAAATTTCATGATGATCGGTTCAGTAGATTCGGCGTGAAAGCGTAACAAACAAACAAACTCACTTTCGCATTTATAATATTAGTTGGGATTGGGATATTAGTTGGAATGGGATTTAAAGAGCAAGGATTGTCTCGTGACTCGGTAGCGTGCGAGCTTCATTGAAATTCCTTGCTCTGTGATAATATTAGTTGGGATGTACCCAGTAAGAGTTGAATACCTCAATTATGGAGCCTTAGCATCAGTAACAAAGACAGGTTATCTATGTAGTGCAACCACCGGTGGGTGACACGCTACGTCAAGAACAAAAAACAATATGCTTATCTGAAACTGATAAAGTTTGCCACAATATTTACATGTTTTACATACATCCATTTCTTGAAGATACTTACTATATGTATGTATATACTTATATTACAAAGAAGAAAATTTTGATTCTTTGTTTGTTTGCATTGAATAGGCTCCGACACTACGGGACCGATTTTCAAAATTCTTTCACCTGTAAAAAGCTAACTTATTTGCGGGTGACATAGGCTATAATTTACGCGGACGAAGTTGCAGGAATATTTCTAGATGTCTTATAATTATTAAAGTGAGTACTATTACTAGTATTTTTAATATTATATAACATTAAAGAGCTTATCTAGTAAATTCCAATTTCCGTTTTCAGCGTATTTTTTATTATCAAAGTTTATCAATGTATTTGGACTACATAGTATTATTAATGATTATAATTATAAACAATGTGTTGTATGTATGGTATACCCATGATTTAAGCGCACGGAAATTGCAGTGATTTTAGAATTACAAACATTGTTTTCTTTGAGTCATTAATTATTTAAGAATGTTTTCCTATAAGAAATACATATAATGATCTTCCTATCTACCTATCCTTAATGAAATTTTGAATTATGTATTTCGTATGTTGACTTTCATAAATTGACCGTTTTTAAATTGAATAGAATTTAGAGACAAAATTCTGAAACTCCAACAAAATCTCAGGATTTTTTAAATGATATTTTGTATTGAAACTAAAACAAAAATTATTACAGGTTATGTATTCGTAATAAAAAAAATTGTGAGTAGGTATTCTAAAAATCTTTTGATTAGGGAGCAAATATGAGTTATATACATTTTTTCCAAAAGATTAAATGTTTTGTCATTATTCTTATGCACCAGTTACTTGTTTATAGGGCTTAAAATAAAGATATTCATACTTTTGTTAACAAAGAACGTATGCGGCAACATCAACAATTAGCTTTGCGCTGCCACCCCTATTGCTCGTTTAAGATAAAGGTTTTAAGTCAGTTATGAATATATTATCACACGTCGCAGGTGACCGACATCGAGACCCGGACGAACTGCGTCCTGTCGTGGCAGAACTACGGGCCGGACCGCCACCTCAGCGACAAGGAGCTGCAGACTGCCTTCAAGAGCTTACTCAACTTATCTGTGAGTAGTTATTTTCCTACCCTGTTGATGTTGTGTCCCACACTGCCGGGCAAAGGCCTCCCCCTGAATGCTCCACTCATTTATATCCTATGCTATATCTGACCATCATCAAAGGTTAATAAACAAAATTCTGATTTTACCTATATTACAAGTAAGTAGAAAATAGCAGATTTTTGCTTCTTTCTCTTGAAACCCAAAACCTCAATACACGGTACCGCCCCTGACACGCTTGTTTCGTAGGAAATCGAAATCGAAAAGGCGTCTGTAGTAGTACGCGAGCGACTCACATTTCTTGCTCTGTGGCAGTCGTAGTGTCCAAAGCGTATGTAAAGTTTCCAATCGGCATGACAAGCCCGTTTATTTCGACGTTTGTAGATAATTATGTTTGCCGGGCTCGCCAGTAGACGGCGCTGAGAACGAGTTAAATCTCAATAGTTTGCTGTTGGCACAAAATTAATAATAGGTCTAACGTACAGAAACGGAAACTCACAGCGTCCCTCGCAATATGGCGACTCCGCACCTCTCCCCCGTGCTAAAGTGTTGTTAAGATTTCGAAAAACACGGTTAACTGCTACTGTTCTTAATAGTCGCATGTTACCGCTCGTCTTTTATACGTACGTTAGACTTGTTTGTAGTTATCTAACAGACAGTCGTGTGCCCGGCTGTAAAGCTGCATTTGTAGTAGATTTAGGTATAAATATCATTCCGGTTGTATGAAGCGCCATACCTGTGCTTTTGGTTACAGAACATTTACCATGTTACCAGAAATTGGTAAAACGAGGTACATTCTACCAAAAGTCCAAAAATATTGATAACATATTATTATTATATTTGCAGGTTTATTAATCCTATTGAAATGCCTTTTTTTCAGCATCCATATATTGATCCAATTTTAGCGATACACAATTTAGAAACGGGCGCCTACGTAGTTAGAAGAATACACGAGAACGGGAGTCTTCGGGACATCTTGTACGGGACAGAGTACAGTAAGAGCCATCTCGCGAAGTACGGGAACCCGAAGATTCGGAGGCCGTTCACCTTGGGCCAGATCTCACACTATGGCTACCAAATACTGCAAGCGATGAAGTTCCTGCGCGATAAGGGAATACCACATGGTAAGTGTATTGCCTCCCCTATACATTCGCCGATGATCGGCTGTCACTGAGGCGATTCACTGTACATTGCTGCGTTGGATAGAAAACTCTCAAGAGCTTTAGTGAGTTAAACAGCGATGTACAATGAATTGTAACCATGACAGCCGCGATCAGCGGCGATTGTGGATAGGAGGCATAATGTTTTATTTTCATTGCCAATTCTGTTTTACAGTAACTTCTTAACCGATTTTGATTCCTAATGAACTTAAAAATTGTACTAGAAGTAACACAGGTTTTAAAGTTCATCTCATTTGGAGCACTGGTTCGAGAGTTATCGCGGAACAAACATATCTACATGCATAGATACAAAAAATGTGTTTTCTCCCCAACTCGACTTGATGATCTTGTTCGCGTCGCTCGATTGTACAGTAAGAATTTCATAAGCATTAATAATCATATGTCTCTGAATCAACTCTATTCAAACTTGTACCTAACCCTTGCTGATACTAAGCATTTTCTTAATCACTAGCAGCATAGCATATAAATGAAATTTTTATTTAATCAATATTTTTATGCATTCACAATGCTATTCTGATATACTCATAATAAGATACAAGACATGGGGAAAAATCCACGCAAGTAGGAGTTGAACCAGCAGTCTTTTCTCTTTGTACTCTTTCAATTATTAATTAATTTAATAAGCGTACAAATGCATATTTTTCCGTCCACCCTGGCAACATAGTCATAGAGAATAAAAAAGTGCTGCTCATGGGCTTAGAGAATGCGTTGATAGGCGTATCCAGTCTGTTCTACCTAACCCTAATTGATACTACGCATTTTATTAATTATTAATAACAACACAGCGTATACAAATGAATATTTTCCATCAGGCCACATCCACCCCGGCAACATAGCCATAGAGAACCAAAAGGTGCTGCTCATGGACCTAGAAAACACGATGATGGGCGTATCCAGTCTGTTCCGACCGAAGCTGCTGCACCTTCGCGCCGCGAGCGCCGACGCGGTGGATGTATACTCCTTCGGCCTCACGCTGTACGAGATGGCGTTCGCGGAGCCCCTAGAATCGCATTATAAGGATGAGTTTCCGCCGGGGATATCTGATGATTTAGGTAAGCTTCTTTTACAAAAGGGTGTAAAATTATATCAAAGGTGACTCAGAGAATGCGTAAATGGGCGTGTCCAGTCTGTTCCGGCCGAAGCTGCTGCCCGCCGCGCCGCGAGCGCCGAATCGGTGGATGTATACTGCTTCGGCCTCACGCTGTACAAGATGGCGTTCGTGGAGCCCCTAGAATCGCATTATAAGGATGAGTTTCCGCCGGGGATATCTGATGATTTAGGTATGCTTCTTTTACAAAAGGGTGTAAAATTATACCAAAGGTGCTACTCTTGGACTCAGAGAATGCGTGGGCGTGTCCAGTCTGTTTCGGTCGAAGCTGCTGCCCGCCGCGCCGCGAGCGCCGACTCGGTGGATGTATACTGCTTCGGCCTCACGCTGTACGAGATGGCGTTCGCGGAGCCCCTAGAATCGCATTATAAGGATGAGTTTCCGCCGGGGATATCTAGTGATTTAGGTAAGATTCTGTTACAAGATAATATAAAACCACTCCAAGTGTAACTGTGGATCTTGTAGAAGGCGACTTAGGTAACACACCGGACACGCTGATTAGCGTGTCCAGTCTGTTCCGGCCGAACCTGCCGCACCGCCGCGCCGCTGACGCGGTGGATGTATACTGCTTCTTGATGCTGTAGAAGGCGACTTAGGCAACAGACAGGACACACTGATAGGCGTGTCTTGTCTGTTCCTGCCGAAGTTGGTGCGCCGCCGACGCGGTGAATGTATACTGCTTCGGGTACGAAATAGTGTTCGTGAAGCCCCTGGACTCGCATTATAAGGATGAGTTTTCGCCGGGGATATCGGATGATTTAGGTAAGATTCTTTTCCAAGACAATTGAGGACCACTCGTAAGTGTTCCTGTGGATGTTGTAGAGGGCGACTTAGGCAGACAGGACAGGCTGCGCGTCCAGTCTGTTCCGGCCGAAGCTGGAGCAAATTCGCGCCGCGAGCGCCGACGCAGTGGACTTATACTGCTTCGGCCTCACGCTGTACGAGATGGCGTTTGCAGAGCCCCTAGACTTGCATTATAAGAATGAGTTTCCGCCGGGGATATCTCATGGTTTAGGTAAGATTCTTTTACTAGGCCGTCTGGTTCTCGGCAGAGTAGAATAGGACCTCTCCAAGTCTTCCCGTGGTGTCGTAGAAGGCGACTTATGAAGCACAAGCTAAACAAAGCGTATAAATATCAAAGAGACTTCTCCAACCCGCTTGGCCAGCGTGGAGAGTGTAGTCCAACTCCTCTGACTGCTCTGGGCTGAATATATGGTTCTGTTAGTACAGAGAGCGTCGTTCTCCTGCAGTGGAGACTAAAAAGAGACCTGATGATGTACTAAAAAGAAATCATTAATTTCAGAATCCGTTCTCCGTCTCTGCCTGTCCAGAGTGTCGTCCAAGCACGGCGGGCCTTCACTATCAGATCTGCTCACGCATCCGCTGTTCGCAAGAGCCCCTCTCAACGGGCTGTCAGCTATGCCTGATGATGATCGAGCACATTTGAAGTTTCCGATCGCATTGAAAGAGGAGCTGAGGACAGGAATAGTCGCTTTTGAATGTCGGTTGAAGAGGGAACAGAAACAAGTAAGTAGTATCTATGTTTATTACTCAATTCACTTGGTTCAACGGGGCTTTGCCTGCTACACAGCAAATGTCTAAGTAAAAGATTTTTGTCATTTAAGAGCAGAGAGTTATACCAGACAGACTTTATAAATTCTTAGCAAATCGTTAGAGGTATGTATACTTTTTTAGTACTGATATGATAAAAATTTTTTTAGCTTAGCAGGTTCACTATTTTAAAATATTTGTTTAAGGTGAGAAATGCTAAGAGAGAAGTCAGAATACAAGAAATCTTAGGCTCAGAAGAAGAAATTCGAAGACAGAAACGAAGAGCGGTGAGTATTTTATATACTTCAAGTGCCTGTGTATCCTAAGTTTAGTAATTAAAATGTATTTGTGGCGTTGGCGATCCCTACATTGGCCACAAAAAATAACATTATGCCAAATAATTGGCAAAATAAAGCCATTTATTGCCATACTTTATAATGTACTTCTCACAAGATGGCGCTGATCTATTTTGAAACAGGCAGACAAGAGTTTCTCCGATCCGACACATTAGTACAACCTTTGGCAGAACTCGGTCGAAATCGTATGGCTCCGTGGGCACACACGCACTCCTTGCCCAGCGGGATGATCTTCCTAATGTGGCGGTCGAGCACACCACCTCGCTACACATGTAATACAGCCTGTAAATTGACTCTTGACATAGCCTTAAAAGGATGACTCATTACGTCAATATAAACGTTTAATATGGGATCAATGCTGGGAACTCGAAAAAAATGTAGACAGTTTTATACAGGGCAATAGCAGACAATACTGCACTGTTCTCCCGCCAGAGGGCAGCATTAGCAGAGACAGTAAACAAATGTTTGACATTGACAAGTCTGTCAAAGTCGTAATAAATTTCCTTTATTTTACATACAAATACGCAGCACAAATACATTTTTATATTTAAATACTCATAGGAGTATTTTAAAATCAAATTAATAAAGGAATAATGTATAATTTTACAAATTAATAGCGACATTGACATTTTCAAGTAGGTACATACTTTTCAGTGTCAAACGGAAACCTCTTTTACTGTATGTGCTAGTGGTGCACTCTGGCGGCACAGCTTTCAAAAATATGTCCTATTAGAATAGAAAAGTAAAAAAAGTCGAGTTCCTAGCATTGGTCTTATAGAAAAAGTTGTTCATAATGACGCTCTGAGTAACCCCTTTTAGGGAATGTCGAGGGTCAATTTACACGAGTTTAATTATACATTTACTAATCACTAAACTAAAGTATGCTAGCTTCAAGTCAAGACTTTTTCTTAAAATCGCTCGTACTAAATAATTTGGTATTGTTCCAGAAAAAACGCGACAGCATGTGGAAGTCAACATCGTCGTTGGCGGAGACGGTGCGCTCGCACAGCGGCAGCACGGCCTCGTCGCCCACGCCGCCCGCGCACTGTAACTACTTCTCTTCTACTTCTTAATCTCTACTATCTATACTAATATTATAAAGTAGAAAGATTTGATTGTTTGTTTGCATTGAATAGGTGCCGAATCTACTGGAGCGATTTTCAAAATTCTTTCGCCTGTAGAAAGATATTTAATCTGCGGGTGACAATAAGCTATAATTTACGCGGACGAAATTGCGGGAATGTTGCTAGTTACCAATATTATTACTAGCTTTGTTTAGGTGGAAGAGTACTCAAAGAAAGCACAGGGATTAAAGGTACCTTAGTCCTTCTCCAGGTCTTCAAATTTCATCCAAATCCGTAAAGTGATCATAGTGTGAAGAGGTAACATTAAGATGACTAAAATTACGTTTATGCATTTTATTAATGACTCGAGTTTGAATTTTTCAAAGTAATTTTTCGGCATTGAAAATATTAAATTTAATAATATTGGTTTCCACAGCAGCAGACGTCAGCGGCACAAGTTCGTGCACGCCCGCGGCCGCGAGTCCCGCCACCCCCGTTGCTAGTCCCGCCACCAACAACGCCAGGGGCGCACTCCTGGACGCTATCTGTTCGTTTGACAAGAACAGACTCGCTAGAGTCAACTCCCGGTGAGCCAACTCGAGACTGCTGTAATCAATGTAAAGTAGGAAGTTTTTAGGGACGCTATGTTGCGTATACGGCATTTAGACGAGCGACCGCCAGTTACTAGTACCATCAGAAGTGCGCGATTTGACGTTATTTGCAATTTTAATATAAACAGACATGCATTATTCAAATGCACTCAATAAAACCCTGTAAATCGTTAACGTCTTAACTTCGCAATGCACAGTCCTAACTGCAGAGTAATATATGTCGGTCTCTGGTGACTAGTCCCACATTATTATGCAAGGTATCTGACGCTCCTTCAATAATAGTACCTTATGTAACTGTTAAGTAATAAGGGTCCTTAAAATACGAATGTGGGTTTATGAAACGAGCCGCAGGCGAGTTTTATAATACTATCACATGAGTATTTTAAGGACTAATTACGAACAGTTGCATACAATACTTTATCTACAAATACACTAAAAAGTGTCTATAATGTTTCAGAAACTATTCTAAAAACTTTTTCATAAGTACTTCATTTTTGACTTATCTGGATGTTGATTATGTTTACTGTAGAGAGTTTTGGGTAGTGTACATAGCTGCTTCCTCATCACTTTTTCGATTCACTATCATTTACTTTTTATTATTAATAAATCTACCTATTTCGCAATGACGGCAAATCAAACTCACGTCAAGTATGCGTGTAGTGGACGACCGCGCTCAGCAACGTAGTTCTATTTTCAAAAAAACCAAGATTCCTTTTCGAATGAAGGTATTCGAAATTTGAAAGTCATTACTTAATCGAAAAACGATGTCGTAATGAAATATTATACAATATTACCTTCGGCCAGAGACAATATAATTGTTGTTATAAATGTGTTTGACGTAATGATACTCATTAAAAGACAATTTCTGATAGCGTTATAGACATTTTATAGTGTGTGAGTAGATAAAAATACTAACTTAACACTCGTATTGGAGTAAAAAATCTATTGTTTGATTTTACACTTTGGTATAGATAGTATGGTAAATATGTACGTTAAGTACTAATGAAATGAAATAAAATTTTATTCAACTGACGCGTCTGGAGCCCTCCACTTATAAATATCTTGTTGTTTTTAGATTGTGGTTTTGAGATAATTTTATTACGAGACGTGCAAAGATGCGACGATCGAGCTATCTTACATAGTGACAAATTTAATGAGAGATCTCATTTTAGCATTATGTCCTATAAAAATAGATACTTTTTGGTTATTACACAAATTGAAATTTTACCGGCAACACGGAGAAGTGGCGCTATTTTTTATATTACGGAACGAAAGACCAAAGTATTAATTAGATAATAATATTTATATTTTGTATGCCGTAAATACGAAATGGGTGCTTTTTATAATCAGCCAGTTATGTTTCAAATCAAAACTCAACAATGCACATATTTTTTAGGAAAATTTGATAAAGCTCCATCGCAGTTTACAGACGTCGACTCTCGAGCAATACACGTAATATAACCAACGGTAAACACCCGCCGTTTGATTTAAATAGTTAAGACAAAAATGAGCTAGATGTTCGTTTATTTTATAGCTAGCTAGATATTTTAACTCGGAACTTGCCTGAGGAAAGGAAATCGGGGAATTAGCGGGAAACAAAATATGCGAGGGTAGGTACTTTACCAGCTTGAGTGATAGTGCGTGCCCACATGTCCGGTTTTCCGCCGACACCAGCCCTGTTCACGCCGGCGCGCTGTGGAGTGGACACACCTACTTAGAGCTTCATACATTACTAATCGAACGGGCCCGGTGCTACGGCACGGCGAAAACCGTTAATGTGAACACGCACCCTAACTCTCCGCACCCTCATTTTGCTGGGCAAGTCTAAGTTAATGGTCTAACTGTAACGTTTATATTAATTTTTGATATTACAGCTGGTAGTCTTAAGCAATGCAAATCTCAGTAAGGTCGTTGTAAGTTGTACAGTACAAGACATGGATTATTATATTATAGATAGTTATACAATTTTAAATGAATAAAGTATGAGTTTCCAGTAAGAATAGAATCGTAGCACTGCCCTAGCGCATTCTTGTTAAAAGACGTAAATGGTAAAAACACGCATGTATGGTCCAATTTGCGAACTTCATAATGCGCTACTACTCTTAATTGAAACGCATACTATATTATTAACGAACAAAGCAACTATTCATATATACTAATATAATTATCATGTAGCATTTATACTACTTATTATTTGTATTATAATTTAAGTTGAAAGTGATAAAACGACTGGTCAGTCAATGTTATAATTTAAATCGGTTTATTGAAATTATTTTGGATCTATTGTTAGCTACGTAGAAGCTTTAATTAATGTTTAGAATAAGTTACGTCAGTTATAAATGTTTATTATTTTTGTTGTAAGTTAAATAAAATATAAAGTTGCTGTAATGCTTGTTTAATTTGACTGCAGAGATAGAATCTTTGTTGAAGGGACATAGTTTCTAGACAATTCGAGGGTTAAGGGTAGCCCAAGAAGATATTAAAATCAGGATATCTCACCAAGTTACAAGAAAGTGAAGATATTATTTTTGACCTTGAAGACGACTCGTATAACCTTTTTCCGTATCGTTAGTATGAAAGAGATAAGACAGTATTCTAAAGAGATAGATATATAATTATGTCCCCTTACAATCCCGGGGGTTCCGAAGACCTAGCCGAGGATGCTACCGGGAACACGATCCGATGAGAAGAAAACATCTAAGATAATTATGGGCAATGTAGCCGTCGTTGAAATATAGCTTTAACCTGTTCTTATATTCTTGATATGAGTCATAATTTTTAAATGCATTCACACTATCAAGGGTATAAAAAACAGCATAGATTACCATATATTTTTACACGACTACCCAAAAAAGGAGTTAAATGATTTCAGGGTTCATGTTATGTAAAAAAAGAATTGTTTTATCCAACTAGACCATTCGACCGAGCGACGCCGGAATCAAAACTTATTAACACTCAAATAGCTACATAAGTCATACTTATTTGGAGTTTGCAATAAAACGAAAATTAAATGGGAGCTTGTTTATTTTAAACTTATTCTAATTATATTATCGACATTAAAATATTCGTACAATATACCGTAATATTATGTAGTTTAACAAAATTAACAGTCATAATAGCTATGCTTTTACCATAGAAAAGTTATAATCACACATTAGAAATAAAATACAAACAAATACTTATTGCGAGCGTATTTTTAACCCAAAATTATTTGCAATTATCCTGCAAAATCATATCGATAGGAACGAAAATTAAAATAACGTGTACTTAATGAGGAGATTTCAAAGCGCTTATCATTACTCGATAAAATGACACCTCACATTTACTGCTGTGGCTCCATCTACTATGCTGTGAACCAACCATGTTATATTGCCATGAGGATGAAAGTGGCTGATTTATGTTGAAAAGCATTGTAGAGGGGGGTAGAACAAATCGATGAGATAATGAGGGTTATTTTAAACTAGGCGGGACAAATGCTCTCGATCATTAAATATAAACATGTTCTAGATAAAAAGCTGTTTAGTTTTACAGCAGTCAAAAATGTAGCTGCATACTATCCAGCATTGAAATGTCAAACAAACAAAACATCTTTCTGCCTCATTAGAAGTGAACCCAGATTCATAGATAAAAAATTATATTCGAACTCGAATGTACTATGAATTTTAGCTAAGAATGGGACTCTATGTTCCATAATCCTTGTCCATCTCAGAAGCAATATAAAATAGCAGATTCGCCAATTTTTAATTAAATCATTATCGCCATAACTCCGGTTCTACCCCCGTTTTAGCCACAGTCTAGATTACAAAGTGAAACATCTAGATACAGTAACTACTACATCTTAATAATTATAATTTCTAAATTCTCTGCCATCGCTCGATATATCTAATTATAACATTTATAAAATTGCTCTATTCACACATAGAGAAATTATTTCATTATGAAATTGAACATAATGATCATTGTTATTATCACAAGAGAAAAAAACGTTTGCTTACGGTAAAGCACGAACAGTCAAGAGATCGCGTAGCTTGCTTGGTATACATATAAAAAAATCGCCATAAACTGTGTAGTAAAAGGGCACATCGATTGCTGCTGTGTGGTGATAAAGCGAACGAGTCTAGTCGAGTTCGATTATATCATCGATATCGTCGAGATTGAAGTCCTTCAGCGTCATGAGATCTGAAACAAATGTATTTTGAAGTGAATACTTCTTTAGCGGCGCTGTGCACTTTTTTTGATGAGGAAAAAACTTCGAGCAACACGGCCTCCGTACCGGACGGAGGGAGTGGGCAAAGCGACAATTTACTATGACAATTTTTCTGGCGTTTTTTGCGGGGGGAAATGTGCACACAAGTTTAGTTCCGCACACCTACATACAAAACTTAAACTGTCACTTGATAGTAATTATGACATTGTCACAAAAAATGACATAAAAAAGAAAAAATAATTTGTGTACAGATGAGTCACACACAACTAACACATAGACATGCATATGCCTAATTTTGGCTTGTACCTTGACAGAGGGGAATGCAGCGTATGGCTACTCCCTTCCGTGTTGCTCGAAGGGAAAAAATGTAAAACTCGCGACAGGTCACGTGACCGACAGATTCATCACATTAAAAATTCGTAAGACGGCGCAATGCGCTTGCGCGAATGTGCATGTGTGTTTGTTACAGCGTGCTACGCACATCCATGGATGGTGACTGCTGTTAGGAAAGGTATTAAATTATAAGTGATAATATTTAAGTTTTCACTTCTGCCGGTACTCCTGGAGTGCAACCCGCTGTTATTTTTATGGTGGCCCTGCAGTCATGTGTGAGCTGTCTCAAATTGCGATGTCGTCGCTGATTGAAAAACTTCTCGTACATCAACAGCGTTTCTTTTGAGATTAAGACCGCAACACTTGTAAACTAATCTTAAGGGTACGCTAGTCAGCTGTTTCGCCATACGAATTCTGTAGGGTGATGACTCCGTTGTTCGGTATCGTCTGTTAAAAGTTTTTAATTCTATTGATTTGTATTGTCGTTATCTATGCTTGTATGGCATCATAATTGTAAAATTATAAGTACTTTAAAAGTTATGAGTCTCAGAACATTCCGTTTTAACACGTAATTTTAACGCAACTTTGGGCACAATTAAATACAGGAAGGAGTATAAAATCTCTAAAACAAAATTCATACTATTAAAAAAATTAAATAACTTTACTTTTAATTAAAACCTTCAGCTTTTTTATCACAAGAACACTTCTCCCAAACGCATACTCGCGAATTTTTAGACGACAAAGATTTAGATTTTCAACAATATTTGTGTTTGCACACACTAGACTGTAGTTCCGATGTGCTTATACATAAGTGTAAATAGTTCCGCACTGTTCAAAACCGAGTCTATCCCTTTCTTAGGAATAGCACGCAAATTAGCCACGTGCGCTGACGAGTTCGAGTTCCGGACTAGCGCATCCTTAAGATCGCGATCTCAATAGAGTTAATCACAGGTTTTGTTATACCAATATTTGTTTCATGCAGGTGAAATAACAATTTATATGACAAATATACAAAGTGTTAATGAAAAAGCGCAATTCCTGAAATTATTTTGTTCAGAGTCGAGAGTAGAATCGATTCCACAAATAATAAATAGGGGGCAAATTTTAACAAAAAAATATTTTGATTACGCTGTGTTTTATCATTACTTAACTCTATCTTGTGGCGGCGAAGCACCAACGTCGCCCTAGATCGCACGTAATTACTTTGCTAAACAAAGAGACGCGTAAAGTCGATCGAGTCGATTATCCGAATTAATTGGGGGACGTGGGTGTTCGTAAAACCGGTATTTTCGGATAATCGAACTATGTATGTACCCATATGTATATTGATTCAGCCATACATATTTACGTACAGGTAAATGAAAAGCATATTATTTATCGAGTAGCGGTTACTTAGAAGTGACATACGAGTACGATACCAAGTGAACGAGTCGCGACAAGTGCGCGAAAACTGAACCGCGGGAGGCGCGAGCAATCGAGCATAGCATAGCGCCCGCGAGGCGCGTGAGGTGGGGGGAGCGTGGACCCGCGCGTTACTACTGTTCGAATAAGCGGTCGTTCGGTTGAGCGACGTTCGGATAATCGACGCTCCACTGTAATATCTTTGTAAATAATCCGCGAAAAGTAATAATTTATAAAATTCTTTTACAATAAATATTTGTTGGGGTGTCTCGAGGCGTTACGCTTTTTAACTAACATGTTGTTTATATTAATTTTAAGATTTTTTTTGTTGATTTCAATGAACAGAATTGAATTCCTTTGCAATTTAAGAACATGAAAAATCGGGAGTAATGAAGAATGTGTTGTGTACTTACGATCAGTCTTCTTTTTCTTAGGCGGTGCAGTTTCCACCGGCGCGGTGCGCTTCTTCGCCGCTGCCTGATTCGAACTACGACAAAGAAAGGATTACATGTAGTTAATCCACTTTCTAGGCAACAATAATGTTAGAATAAGTGAGCATCTAGCTAAAAAATACTGTTAAGGCTACACATCTTGCATTGACTCGTGACGTTACAAGTCTATAGTTTGTAATGGACGTTTAAGCTGATATAAAACGACGTCACTTTGTAACTTTCATCTTTATTTCTTTAGATTTTATGTTAAAAAAGTAATGTTAAATTTAAACAAAAATAAACAAGTCACTCAAACTTGTTTATTTTTGGGAGATCTTTCTACAGCACAAGGAAAATTAGCGCAAGTTACGAGTACTTTGGAAATTATATCTCCATTTTAAGAATCACATATTTTCATGCCTTTGCACAGCAGTGGGACAGGACAGTTAATGGCTCGAAATGAAATGAATTTTCAGAAAACATAAAAATCATTGGTGTCAAAATTAGTTACCTAATATTTTTTTTTATCTTGACACTAAATAATAGTTAATATTTACCTGATATTTTTATTGCTTGTAGTAGGCTGGAAGGTCTTGCTAGAAGTGGGCTGCCATTTGCTGCCAGACTGGGGCGTCTTGCTCGCCGAGGATTGCACTGTTTTGCTCGTAGTCTGCGAGATCTTAGTGGCCGGTTGCGCAGTCTTAGCAGGTTGCGATTTGCTTACAATGGACTGCGTTTTGGCTGCACTCGCCTTAGCCACTGTAATCTGCGTTTTGCTCGCCAAAGCCTGTTTACTTGCCGTAGGATTGGGTTTGCTCGCTGTAGGCTGGGGTTTACTCGCCGCGGGCTGAGGTTTGCTCGGAGCAGGTTTTGTTTTGCTGGCAGGCGGCTTTGTCACATTTTCCGGTTCGTCATCATTGAACGTCAAATCCACTGAATCAACGAACATTCTAGTTTTAGCCGGAACTGTATTAGATGAGGACGCGGCGGGGGCCGCCGAGCTGCTATTCTTAGGATCTGGTTTGTGCGAGCTGACAATAGTTTTGTTGTTGGATTTTGGTTGTGCGGGTTTAGGCGCCGCTTCCGGCTCGGCTTGTATGTGCACGACGTCTTTGAGGATGGACAGCGGGTCGTCGTCGGAGGAGTCGCTGTCGCTGCTGGAGGACGCGGGCTTGGCGGGCGTCGGCCGGTCCGCGCCCTTCAACGGTGTAGTCTTTTTAGCTGAAGCAGGAACGAGTTCTTCGCTCGACTGTCGAATTATTCTACCAGAGTCTATGGACACGGTAGGAGCAGAGAGGGTCGCGTTGAGTATTTTGGGTTCATTCTGAGTCACTTTTCGACTGGATTCTATGGTCGCCGTCGGGGTAGCGATCGGTCTATTTGAATGTGTATGAGTCAATACATTCAGGTTAGCTTGATTTTGGCCCGTGTGAGTAAATACATTCGAAGTACTCGGCATCGAGAAAGTGGGCGCGTTCATCGATTGGAATACGTAAGTCCCGTCCGGATTGGCTTGAATCAATTGCTTCGGCACTATCTGCTCGGTCGAGACGGGCACGAGCGGCGGGTACATCTGCGCTACTTGAGACTTGGGGATCACTATGTACCGCACAGGCGGATCTTTTCCGGTGCTTTCACTAGTCGGCGGCGCCGGGACTTGCGGCGGTGGCGCGGGGGGCGGTTTCTTGGTCGTCAGCACAAACTTCGAGGGATCTACTTTAGTCAGTTTAAGTTTGACCGGCGGCGCCGCAGTCGTCGGGTTTGGAGTTATCGGCGCGTAATTCAGCGTGGGGTTGTAGGCGTTGGAAGCCATGCTGATGGCCGTCGGGTAAGGCGCGGGGTGGGCGACGGGCGCGGGCGCCAGGGGAGCGTCCTCGTCGTCACTGTCGAGGCAGATGGTGCTGCCGGTCACCTGCGGCGCCGGCGCCGGGACCAGGCCTGGCATCTGCTGTGGCTGCTGCGCTTCACTGCTCACTACGCGGTACTGAGTAGCCGCGGTCGGCGGAAGCTGAGAGGTCGGAACCATTTCGACTAATTGTGGGTTGGTGGCCGACCGCACCATCTTTAGTACGATGGGTTTACTGTTTCTTCTCGGGCCGACGGTGGGCTGGGCCGGTTGAGCCACGAGGTGGGAGGCGGGCGTGGGCGCGAGGGACTGCGCGGGGGGAGCGGGGGGTGCAGGGGGCGCGGGCGCGTCGCTGACGATGCGGATGTCGTCGTCGTCCGGCAGGATGCACTCGTCGGCTTCTCGTTGCGCGCTCTGCGCCTCGCCCGGCAGAGCAACCGATACTGTTGTTTTGAATCTATTAAAAATAAATTGCGTTAATTTCCATTATTAATAAATCACAATCAATCAAAACGTACATTCAGAAAAAGTGCCTACTAAGGAGGCACTATTTCACGTTAAATCACATTTATAATTACCTTATTTAACACTATGTATTTAATTAATTTGTGTTCAAAACCTACAGACTACTAATTCTAGTCTACTCAAGTTCTTCAATATCAGCATTTCGAAAGACTATTTTAATTTTTATGTGTTTTAATATTGATTACAGCAGTCAGATAATAGTTACGTTTTGTGACGTCATACCTTTGAACGACTAACTTACAAAACTACGGTGCGGTCTTAGTAATCGGTCCTACAAGTAATGTACATTTGAGTATTACTTACAATCCAACGGGCACGACTCCTTGCGACTGCGCGGGCGCGGCGTATCTCTGCGCGGGTGTCGGCGCGGGGTACATTTGCGCGGGGGCGGGGCCTGGGTACATCTGAGTGGGCGTGGGTCCGGGTGCGGCATACATGCGAGTAGGCGTGGGCCCCGTGGCAGAATACATCTGTGTAGGCGTGGGGGCGGGCCCGGCGTACAACTGCGTAGGCGTGGGGGCGGGCCCTGCGTACATCTGGGTAGGCGTAGGAGCGGGCCCGGCGTACATCTGGGTAGGCGTGGGGCCGGGCGCCGAGTACATGTGTGTGGGCGTGGGCACGGGCTGCGTGGGCGCCGCTGCGGCACTCGGCGTCACCTCTGGTGTGACCTCTTTCTGTCTCCCCCTTCTAGTTCTCTGAGAGGGCTGCGGTGTCGGAGTGCTATTCCGGGCCTGCGCCAACGGCACGTCGTCGGCGACTACCGGCGTATCTGAATCGTCATCCGACTCCACGTATATCTTTCTACCACGACCAAATCTTTTGGGTCTTTGTGACTTTTCTGGTTCAACGGGTTCTGGTTCTGGAGCCTTGGCCGTCTTTTCTGCGGTTTTAGCTTTCTCTGCGCCTTTAGATTGTTTCTCTGCGGCCTTGGTTTGTTTTTCTGCGGCCTTTGATGGTTTCTCTGCAGCTTGTGCCTTTTCTGTCGTAGACTGGCTTTTATCAGTGGTGTTTCCGGATAATAGATCTAGGAGTAGGGACGACTGCGAGTCGTCCTCGGCGGTGTCAACTTTATGGCTGGTGTTGTGCAGTTTCTTGAGTATCGGTTTGCCAAGAACCTGGAAGAAACATTATTTAAAATAACAAGTAGCCAAGTGTGAGTGAGACTCCCTCATGAAGGGTGACGTAGTAGTAAAAAATAGATTCGCCAAAATACCGCTATCATTATTCGCTAGTAAAAACTACTTTCTTTTTCACAGTGTTTATTTACTATGTCTCATTTAAACCAATTTTTGATGAAAGTTTTCATTGAGATCGACAGCACATATCTTTTTTAGGTTGTTAACTTAATGAATGCGTGCCTAAAGGCACTGAATATTTTAAAAAAAACCTAAACTCCTGATAATAGACCAGAAAATCAGCAAGTATGCACGATTAAAGACTTGCAATGTCAACAAATCCATCAAGATTCGACTCAACAACTGTATATTTACCTGCACAGCGATGTCGTATATCGGGCCGCTCGTGATGGGCTTCCCTGTAGTCTCCAGCTCTTTGATGGCTTTGTAGGTGCTGTACCTCGCGGCAAGCATGGCCGCGTCCTCGTCCAGCATGGGGTTGCCAGCCAGGTACGTGTGCGCCACGATCTTAACGAAGTTGCTGTTCTTTAGTAAAGACGGGTGTACAGAGATCTCGCCCTCCGGCTCTAACTCTACAGCCGTCTGCACTAAACTAGTATCATCGTCATCGCTAAGCAGAATACTCGTGTCCATCACGTCTTCTAGCACTTCCAATTCGGACCCGACTGGTTTTGGAGGATCCTGTTTGCTCTTCCGGGCTTTAGGTTCCTTAGGTGCTTTAGGCTCCGACGTACTCGGCTGAGGTTGAGGTTTCTCCGTGATAGTTACCTCTGGCTTAGTGACTTTGCTCTTAGGTTTTGGTGGCGACCTCTCCTCAGTCGGTTGTGTCTTTTTGGCTTCAGGGGCGGAGTCGGTGCTGCTGCCGTAGTCGGCGTCATCGTCGAGATCTATGACTCCGTCTTCGATAGCCGTATCTAGAAGTTTCTCAGCGACCAAAGCGGCTTTCCTCTTCATTCTACTGCCATAGTTATTTATGTTACTGTCGTTGGGTAGTAGGAGGCGGTCGAATAAGGGTAAGTTGTCGGGAGCGGTGGAAGTAGAGGGAATTTCTTCGTAAACGTAGCCCTTTCGGCACCGGGGGTCGGCTTTGTTTTTCTTGCGGCGGCCTCTATTGGGCGTCGCGGCGGGTACGCTGCGGATTGGGACCAGGAGGGGCGGGTGTTCGACCTTGATGGGCAAGTCGTAGGCGGGGGGCATGTGCTGATTGTCCATCATGGTCTGGTTGACGGACTCGCCGATGATGCCGTTCACGAGCGGCATCGACATATTATCCTGAAAATTATATTTTGTCATTCAAGTTTACAACAAATATGTCAATAATTTACTTAATTTTAATGTGCATGTTTCGAGTGCGGAGTCTGGATAAGTGTAAGTAATAAGAAAAAGTTATTGTAAGACTAATCTTACAATAACTTTACAATAGATTCAATAAGGAATTTGAGTAAACCTGTGATGTTCATACATAGGCGAGTTGATGGACTAGAAAGAAACTTATCAGCATACCTGACAAGAAAATGCCCTTTACCTATGTAACCAGTACCTGCTTAGCGACACTTGTTATAATATAATGAATACCAACAATGACCACCTGCTGTCCATAAACGATGGGCTAGCAACCGGTCACCACTCTGATCCTCATCCTACATGCTAACCACTGCGTTAAGCGTGGCTTCTTTTCATTAATTAGCCTTTAGGTTCTCTCTTTCTCCACCAAAGTACTTAAAACATTGGTATAATTCACCCACCCAAGTCTATACAGATTACTTTGAGATATTGAGGAATAACGGATGGATTATTTTAACGTTTGACCACCATGAGCGCTGCGATCGATCATATTACTGGTCATATAATGTCGTTGGCACATACCTGTCACTGCATGAGCACGGCGGCGATCTCGGCGGTGAGCTTGTCGCACGCCATGCTCTGGCCCGACATGACGATGGGGCGCACGTTGGTACATACCTGTCGCTGCATGAGCACGGCGGCGATCTCGGCCGTGAGCTTGTCGCAGCGTGCCATGCTCTGGCCCGACATGACGATGCGGCGCACGTTGGCCACCAACTGCGGCAGCGCCGACTCCGCGTCTTTGTACGAGAAGTTGTATCGCACGAGGATCTCCGTGATCCGCTTCACCATGGACTGTTCGGTGCCCGGATCCAGTGTATAGATCCTATAATAATTATTAACGTCTTTATTGCACATATAAAGGATATTTACAAAAAGTGAAACAAAAAACAAAACAGATATGCGCAGTACACAATATTAGGTTTAGCGGGGCGTGCTCGGGAAGGCGGGGCGCGTACTGCGAAGCTGGCAGCTAATAATAGCAATAAAGTTTGGCGCAACTTGTGGTTGGAAAAATAAAGAGACAAAAATCAGGCAAGGTGCATAAACGTCAAGGAAAAATCAAAAAATAAACCTTTCTGTGTCTGGGTCGGGTAGAATAGATTCCCCTTCAAAATGTCGTTCATTCTGTGCGCTCTTCCGGCCTCGTTTCGGCTTGGGGCCGGGCGGCTTGAAGTCTTGGCCGTCGTCCGGCACGCCGGGGTCGGGCTTGAGTGCGGTGGCGGGCACAGCTTTGTTGTAGGCGCGCTTCACGGCCGTTATCTTCTTTATTTTCTCGTTGCTTTGCAGTTCTGTGGGAAGAGTAACCAGAGTAACTTTGATATCCTATGCAGATGGATTGGTTATTACTCTAAAATTTCACTCGGTTTCTATTTAAACAGATAAGTCTTTGACGAGGCCATATACAAGAAAAGTATCGGATATTAAAGTGGTTTGGAACTTAGGACGAAAAAAATTAAAAAGATACTGTCGAGAAGAACTAGGTATGTAGCTTCTCTATGGCGCACGAGAAACCGAAATGGGGAGACCTGACATACCACATAAAAAAGCGAAATATTTATTTTTCATCTTTAGCCGTGAAATCAAAACCAAAAATAGAAAGATTATAAAACTTAGGTTTGAACAGGAACAATGGCTAAGTTGAGTATACAGCGACGCACGAGGTATATTGCAATGAAATTTCTGACGTTCAGTGGAGGAACAAAATACTGACGGCCGTTCTCGTGCTCCTGCTGGAACTGCGACCAGGCGGCCTGGCGCTCGTGCTCGGGCAGCGCGGGCTCGGAGCCCCGCAGCAGCGAGTCGTGCTCGTGCACGGCGTGCAGTGCGCGCAGACGTGCCACGCGCAACAGGGCCACGTCGCGCACGCCCGGCGCCACGCCGCTCTCCACGCCCGTACCTGATTCGTCGAATCTGCCAGATAAATATAAACAGGATAAGAATGCTTCTTCTTCTTCTTCATCAGGTCTTTTTTGGTCTCCACTGCAGGAGCACGACCCTCTCTGTACCAACTATCAAAGCTATATATTAGCCAGAGCAGTCAGAGGATTTGGCCTACACTCTCCACGCTGGCCAGACGGATTGGAGCCAGTCTCTTTATGTTTATAAGCTTTGTTTAGCTTGTGATTCCTAAGAACGCTGCAGTAGGCCATTCGACTGTTAGGCCTCGGTCTTGAAGTCAGCGATTGAAGGGAGTGGGGATTGCCGCGGCAACGCAGTTCCGTTCTCGCAGACAACGGACAGGTCGCACGGCGCTCGAAAGGCGCATTGTTGTGTTTATGAGAAATTAATATTTGCAAATCATTTCGATGATTTCCTTTACCACTTCATTGGCCATCATTTTGATATGGCGCGATCGATCGATAGAAATAAAATTCTCAACACTACGTCAGTCAAGACGCGCGCGCACCGCTAGTCTGGCGCGCATCGCTCGTACGCCCGCGCCGCTGTGTTCAAGAACAGCTCCATTTAAATCTATGCGATGCAACGTGCCGCTCTCGCCCTCGCGCCGCCGCCGGTGACTTTGTGTCCGGGGCCTCATTTGCTCGTCAAGCACGTCTTTCTCCACCTGCTCTGTCAAATCATGTCTACTTTTTTTCAACAAACAGAAAACTATAAAATTATTTTATAAAACAATAAAAGCTTACCTGTAGAGTTCAGTGAGCTCCTGCATGTTGTAATGCCGGTCGATCTGCTGCTCGTCCACGACGCGGCACGCCACAGCCTGTTTCGTCACCGAGCGCTCGTATATCTTTTGTTCCATTGTGCCCTACACAAACAAACATACATTGCAATAAAGGAAAACGTGTATCTCTCAAACATAGTAATTACTCTAGATATGGTTTTGTTAAAACAACTACCTACATATAAGAAACACATCAATGAGGGGCTTAGTGTTCTGCCATCTCTATATGCAGTATAGTGGGAAAAA
This sequence comes from Rhodophaea formosa, assembly GCA_963082605.1. Lineage (NCBI taxonomy): Eukaryota > Metazoa > Arthropoda > Insecta > Lepidoptera > Pyralidae > Rhodophaea > Rhodophaea formosa. The sequence continues at coordinate 5,602,973 of OY720220.1, read as the reverse complement.
TTTAATATAATGTTTACTCGAAACACCCGTATAAAATATCCATACATATAAAAAAATCACCGAAGTGCGAGTCGAACTCATGCACGAAAGGTTCCATACCATGCTAACACCTGATGCAGAACCATAAAGATCCAGGTAAACTATAAGAAATATAAATATGACGCCTTAGCAAATATTGTTCAGCCCGATGAGCGTTTTTTGTTAAGGTATGAAAATCGAAGATTTGGCTCATGTACACCTGATGCAAAATCAAGTCAAATATATTTGCATAAACATATAACATATTTGTAAAAACGAAGTCGCTTGCGTTAGCTAGTATTTGCATAAAAATTTAACTCACAAGAGCCACCAGCCGGTAAATATAGCAATCCTTCTTCTGCCCGAAACGGTACACGCGGAAGATGCTCTGGATGTCATGGGCCGGGTTCCATGAGGTATCGAGAATAATGACGCGGTTTGCAGCCACCATGTTAAGGCCGAGAGAGCCGGCGCGAGTTGAGATCAAGAATAATCTGGGAAGAAGAAAGTGATTTTAGTCCACAATTCTTTGACAATAGGACCGATTTAAAAAACAACATAGGATTAATGTATCTGCAACTTGTAATGAGGTCATAATAGCCGTCTTTATGACCACAATGTACGCTCACTCGCACATACTAAGTTAGGTATGTAAACAAAATCTCGAAGAATCATTTTCACATCACATAGTTTTGAGGTTGGGCTCAACGCTGCCGGCAGCCGACTATTGATCCTGTCCTAGATGCACTTGCTACACAACTATGGTACAATATCATAACATGGCGACCGTCACTTGGTTTTGAGGTTGTGCTCGGCGTTGAAGTCGCGGCACCACTTCTGCCGCACCTCTGCCGGCACCGAGCCGGCCAGCCGACAGTACTTCTGTCCTAGATACAGTTGTAATACAACTATGCTACAAAGTCATAACATGGCGACCCTTACTTGGTTTTGAGGTTGTGCTCGGCGTTAAACTCGCGACACCACTTCTGCCGCACCTCCGCCGGCACCGAGCCGTCCAGTCGGTAGTACTCCTGTCCCAGAGACCACTTGTTGATCTTGCGCAAGAAAAACTCTAGCGCGTCCATCGTGAACAGAGACGTCGAGAATATTAGCCTGAAATATAATAAATAACATAAGTAAGCAGAAAGAAAAATAAGTACAAATATCAAACGACACGCCAGTTTCTAAATCTTCTTTGCGACTTTGGTATTAGTAGAATTAATTAGAATGAGTTTGGAATCGATTTTTTCCCCTGACGGCGTCTCTTTGTCGAGAAGTATTTTCGACAGCAGCTGTCAAAATCCACCAATCATAAAAATGATGACGCTACCGGCAAAATTCACTTTTGCTAGTAGCATGAATGGGTCGGATCGTCCGGGGAAGTACCACACTCTCACAGAAAATCGACGTTCGAGTAGTAAGCTTTACCTCTAGTAGTAAGCATCCCCCCCCCCCCTTCTCTGGGGAGGAAAAAATAAAGGCCGGCAACGCTCTTGTAACACCCCTGGAGTTGACTTGTCCATGGGCAGCGAAGATCACTTACCATCAGGTGACCCGCTTGCTCGTTTGGCGTCCTATGACATTAAAAAAAAATGAAACCGAACACCCCCATTGAGGCTAACTGGCTCATGGAGTGACTCCAGAAGATGCATAAGGTCGGTAGGTTGTATTTTGTTTACTCTTATTCGCAGTTGGGTCAGTTACTGCGATCCGTTGACCGAAGAATTCAAAGAGATGAAATTTGAGAATAACAAGGTCATAAAAATTTTAAAAACCATGTCTATGCCCTTTATCGCCATACTTACCATCATAATAAAGCACAGAAACCAAAAATAATTTGAATGGAAAAACCTACACTTTATCCCCGAGCTGTATACACTCGTCCAGTATCCGGAAGACGACGACGAACTTGTTGGAGGACTCCAGGCTGTCCAACATGGCGCCGCCTTCCAAGAACTGCAGCCACCAGATGTCGGTGTCGCTCGGCTTGATGTCTTCAGTCGTAGCCTCCTCTTCCGCGAGATCATCTTCTATTTTCTCAGCTGAAAAACAATGTTTAATTTTATGATGATGGAAATCTTTGGGGGAGACCTGTGGGGCAGGTTTTAAAAATCAAGAATAGGAACTTACTTTTAACTTTATTCGTGTTCACATCTCTAGCCTTCGTCTGAAAGTGGTGCAACACTTGCGGATGTGACCAAATCTTCTGCAGCATGTGGAAATCTTTCAGAACGCCATGTTTCGCTTTGTTGGCGTAATGCGTCAAGTAATACTTGTACATGTCCCATTGGCATTTCGTCAGGGATATGAACACTGTGTACTCGTGTTTCTTGGGGAGGTAGGGGTAGAGGACAGAGGCCTCTTGTCGTTGCAGGCATCCTTCGAGCACTTTGTGGAGGATGTGCGTTCGTGCTTTCATTAGTTTGATGTCCTCAGCGCTTGAGTCGCGGTGCTGACCATTCATGATTGGGTTTTCGAATCTGTGAAAAATAATATCGTAATGAAATCAATTAATAATAACTGTAAATAAGTGGACCACCATGGCACGGGATAGAAAAGGGTGGCGCAAACCAAAGAGAGCATTTAGGTGTTGCAGACAATTTAACAATTAGTAAAAATGTATAATATTGTCGCGTAGCACGCTGAATGACAATGTCAACGTCATGAATTCGAATGAAAAAGAATTCATCTAAAGAGAAATTTCAACATTGACGTCAGAACATCTCTGGCCTAACGGTCTAGGCGTTGGGCTAAGAACCGGAAGACCCCGGTTCGAATCACAGCCCACGTCACTCTGTTTTGTAAGTTTATAAGAATTTTCTAGGCTATTCTAGATTAAATAGAAGTGAAAATACAGGACAGAAGATGTGTGAGAGAGAAGGGGATACTTAAAGAAATTTCTGGATTGTTCCAGACCAAATGGAAGGGAAAGAAAGAGAAGGCAATAGAAAATTTATGGTTTGAATTTAGAACATCCATGATGCGATTTTGTTCGCATTCGGGGGGTATATAAGCAGTACTAGGCGTGGTGTGAGGGCAGTTAGTTGAAAAGTGGAATCCGAAGAAGAAAGAGGAAAGAAGAAGAAAAAGGAAAAAAAACAGTGAGTAGTAAGTGAAGTGAAAAGTGAAGTGAACAGTGCAGTGATAGTAACGCGCAAGTGACAGTTCCGCGTGAGTGACAGTTCCACGCGAGTGACAGTTCTGCGCAAGTGACAGTTCCACGCAAGTGACAGTTCCGCGCAAGTGACAGTTCCGTGCAAGTGTACAGTGCCGCGTCAGTTCCGCGTGTGAGTGAGTACACGTTTGGCACTTAAATAAAGGCATTTTCATAAGATCGGCCTTTTCTTTCCTATCCCCAACCCACTCTCGTGACAATTGGTGTCAGAAGTGGGATAGGAAAGATGCCAATCGTGCCCAGAAATGAAAAAGGGGTTACTACCCGAGCAGGAGCTGCAGCGGCAGAAGAACAACAACCCGAGGAGTCCAATCCTGGAGGCACCACATCCACGGCCGCTTCACCAGCTGCTTCATTGGATATGAACGCGTTCTTGCAGCAGATGACTGTGATGATGCAAGAGCAAGCGCGCCGCCAAGAGGAGCAACTGCGTGCACTCCAGAAAGAGCAAGCGCTCCACCGGGACGAGCAAATGCGTCGCCAGGAAGAGCAAGCGCGACGCCAAGAAGAACAGCTGCGGACACTGCAGGACGAGCAAGCGCACCAGCTTCAGGTTCTTTCCAAAGACGTTTTAGCTGCGGTTCAGACTAACGCCGCTCGGATAGATAACGTCGAAAAAGAAGTTGCACAAGTAATGGGGACACTTCAACAGCTTGATAAGAAAGTAAAACTTCTTGAAGCATGTGGCCCTATCACAAGCTCTGTGGTGGCTCCTTTTGCCAAAAATTTAAAGGTGCCTCCATATGACGGGAAATCCTCCTGGGCTGCTTTTAAGCTGCAACTGGAGACGGTTAAAAAGGCCAGCCGCTGGGATGAACAGGAGGCGCAGTCTGCATTAACCTTAGCTCTCCGAGATGACGCTCTCTCCGTATTGGAAGCTCTCGGCGTTGGAAAGAAGGAGGTGACCTATGACCAGCTCATGGGTGCTCTGGAAGCCAGATATGGTGACAGTCACCTAGAACATGTATACAGGGCGCAACTGAAGGATCGTTGTCAGCGGAGTAGCGAGACTATTCAACAGTGGTCCGTTGAGGTGGAAAGACTGGTGCGCAAGGCATATCAGTCGTCACCATCCGTCGTGGAGGAGATGCTGTTGCAGGTATTCATCGACGGAATACGGGATCCTGAAGTCAGGGCGGCTGTGCGACTGGATCACCACACTACCTTGAAGGAAGCAGTGGCTCACGCTTTGGAAGTAGAAGCGGTGCGTCATGACTCACGAGCTCTGCGGCTACGGGAGGTTGTAGTCACAGAAAACAGCAGACGACGACCCTACAACCCGATGTGCTATGAGTGTGGAGAACGGGGTCACATTCGAAGTACTTGCCCAAAGCGTGAACGTACAACTTTCCGACGCCAGGTAGATGCAGCGGTCTCAACGTCGGACCAGCCGCAGGAAAACTAGTGAAGGCCAGGGCTGAGGGGTGGGCGCTGGCCGGTAGTAGCAAAGCCCCGGAAATTCTTGTGAAGCAGACAAGTGATGGAAACACTTTATTGATCGACGGTTCAATCAATGGGAAACCTTGCCAGTTAACGTTAGACACTGGATCCTCACGGACAGTCATCAGCAGTCACAGACTTAAAGATGTTGGAGGTCGGTATGTTCAAGCAAATAGAAATCTTACATTAACGACTGCTACCGGCCAACGTATTCCATCTCAAGGAGAAAAAATTGTAGCCATCAAGATCGGGGCAACACTTTATTGGCAAAAAGTGATTATCGCAGACATCTCTGATGAATGCATTATTGGTTTGGACTTCCTGCAAAATCATCAGTGCAATATTGACTTGAAAAATGGTGTCCTAAAACATGGAAATGATGAAATTCCGTTGAAGGGTGGAAATTTCGGCAAGGTGTTATGTTTGAGGGACACTGTCCTTAATCCGAGATCCCAGACGGTGGTTCCTGTTATGCTACCACCTAATAATGGAATAAGTCCGCGGAGATGTGCCATTATAGAAAGAGAAGTCTCGGACACAACGTGGATTCCCGCCAGAACCCTCGTTGGAAGTAATCAAGTTGCGTTGGTACCTGTTTTTAATCCTCATGACGTGGAGCACACACTACGAAAAGGAACAGTTATTGGAAACTGTGAGGAGATAGCCTGGTTAAGGAAGTGTGAAGAGGGACAAAAGCGGATAATCGCAAATCAGGAAGAAAACGTAACAAAGCTTCTGGAGGGTTGCAAAGGTAATCTAACTAAATTGCAATTAATAAAAGCAAGAAATTTCTTATTAAGCTATTCTGATTTGTTCTCGAAGAATGATGGGGATATTGGCAGAACTGATTTGGTGAAACATAAAATTGATACTGGCAACACAGCACCCATTCGGCAGAGGCCTAGACGTGTTCCTTTTGCCCGCGAGCAAGAAGTTGAAGACATGATACAGGAGATGAAGAAAAATGGTGTGATAGAATCTTCATCAAGTCCTTGGTGCTCTCCGGTTGTATTAGTTAAAAAAAAGGATGGATCGACAAGGTTCTGCGTAGATTATCGGCGTCTTAATGACGTAACTAAGAAGGACAGTTACCCGCTCCCCAGAATCAATGACACTTTGGATTCACTTTGTGGCATGACTTGGTTCTCTACTCTTGATTTAAAAAGCGGGTATTGGCAAGTAGATTTGGATCCCAAAGATAAAGAGAAGACTGCGTTTTCAACGGGTAAGGGTTTATGGCAATTCAAAACAATGCCATTTGGACTTTGCAATGCGCCTGCAACATTTGAGAGATTGATGGAGCATGTGCTAGCAGGTATGCTTGGAGAAACCTGCTTGGTCTATTTAGATGACATCATCATAATGGGGCGAGATTTTGACGATCATCTTCAGAAACTTGAAAGTGTATTCTCAAAACTACGGGGAGCAAATTTGAAGCTGAGTCCGAAGAAATGCTCATTCTTTCAACGTCAAGTCAACTACTTGGGTCACATTATATCGGAACAAGGTATCGCCACTGACCCATCTAAAATAAGTGCAGTTAAAGATTGGCCAACGCCGACGGATAAAACTCAGGTAAGAGCATTCTTGGGTTTATGCTCTTATTACCGTCGTTTTGTAAAAGGATTTTCTGATATTGCTAAGCCGTTACATCGGTTGACCGAAGAGAAACGAGCATTTTCTTGGGATGAAGATTGTGAGCAAGCTTTCCAGGAACTTAAAATGCGCTTATGCGAAACTCCTATCCTCGGATATCCTGACACGAAGCACAGTTTCATTGTGGATGCTGACGCGAGTAACACCGGAATTGGTGGTGTTTTATCCCAGCAAAGAGGAGATCAGGAAGTTGTGATCGCCTACTTCAGCAAATCTCTATCGAAGCCAGAGAGAAATTACTGTGTTACTCGCAGAGAATTATTAGCCGTGGTAAAGACATTGCAACATTTCAAGAAATATTTGCTTGGTCGCAAATTTTTGGTAAGAACTGATCACGCTGCATTAAAGTGGTTACTGGAATTTAAAAATCCCGAAGGACAAGTTGCCAGGTGGATTGAGCAACTCCAGGAGTATGAATTTGAAATCGAACATCGAGGAGGAAAAAGTCATGGCAACGCAGATGCCCTGTCTCGAAGACCTTGCTCGAAGGACTGTAAGCATTGCAATCGGCAGGAACAAAAGGAGAACGTGAAAATCAGGCTGATCCGAACTGATTCTATAGATGACAATTGGAGCAACCATGCTATGAAAAAGGCTCAAGAAGAAGATAAAGATTTGCAACCACTCTTGAACTGGCTAAGAAGTGGAACTGCTAAGCCGAAATGGTCAGAAGTGGCCAAATACAGTACGGCTACAAAGAGTCTTTGGGCGCAATGGGACAGCCTGGTGCTGCACGATGGATTACTCTGCCGCAAATGGGAAAGTCCCCAAGGGAAAGATTGCCATCTGCAATTGGTCGTCCCCAGGGCAAAGATTAACGAAATTCTGAAGACTTATCATAATGGTTCTTCAGGAGGACATTTAGGAATAAGAAGAACTCTCACAAAAATTAAAGATCGTTTTTACTGGTTGCACTGTCGAGATGATGTAGAAGACTGGTGTCGTAAATGTACGAGTTGTGCAGGTGTAAAGGGACCCCAGACTAGAAGCAGAGGAGCCATGAGGTTGTATAACGTTGGGGCACCTTGGGAACGAGTGGCTCTCGACATAGCCGGACCGTTTCCAATCACGAATGCTGGTAACCGCTACATTTTGGTAGTTATGGACTATTTCACGAAATGGCCAGAAGCATTTGCACTACCTAATCAAGAGGCTACTACCGTAGCGACAAAGCTTGTGACTGAAGTATTCTGCAGATTTGGTGTACCATTGGAGATGCACAGTGATCAGGGACGAAACTTTGAGTCACAAGTATTCAGAGAAGTCTGTGAAATCATGGGAATTCATAAGACTCGAACGACGCCATATCATCCGCAATCTGATGGAATGGTGGAGAGATTCAACCAAACGTTGGAACGGCATCTGGCAAAAGTAGTGGATAGCCATCAGAAGAACTGGGACGAGTATATTGCGCTATTCCTCATGTCTTATAGGACTGCGGTACATGAGACTACTGCAGTTACTCCAGCGTATGCCAATTTTGGAAGAGAACTAAGATTGCCAGCTGATCTTTTAGCGGGTTGTCCGCCAGATACCCCAAAAGAGATAACCGACTACGCTAATGATCTACGGACTAAGATGATTGACGTTTATGAAAAAATTAGAGAGGCTGGATATAAAGCTAGTGAACGAATGAAGACCCGCTACGATCGTAAAGCTAACGGTTTTAGTTTCCAAGAAGAAACCCTGGTCTGGCTTCATAATCCAGTGAGACGAAAAGGGAAGTCCCCGAAGCTACAACCAAGCTGGGAAGGACCTTATAAGATAATCACCAAGATCAACGACGTTACATTCCGGATTCAGCGTAGCCCTCGCAGTCCCTTTAAAATAGTTCATGTGGACCGTTTGGCACGTTTTTATGGAAGCAATGATGATCGGGACGATCATGTCTTGGGAGGGGGCAGTGTCGCGTAGCACGCTGAATGACAATGTCAACGTCATGAATTCGAATGAAAAAGAATTCATCTAAAGAGAAATTTCAACATTGACGTCAGAACATCTCTGGCCTAACGGTCTAGGCGTTGGGCTAAGAACCGGAAGACCCCGGTTCGAATCACAGCCCACGTCACTCTGTTTTGTAAGTTTATAAGAATTTTCTAGGCTATTCTAGATTAAATAGAAGTGAAAATACAGGACAGAAGATGTGTGAGAGAGAAGGGGATACTTAAAGAAATTTCTGGATTGTTCCAGACCAAATGGAAGGGAAAGAAAGAGAAGGCAATAGAAAATTTATGGTTTGAATTTAGAACATCCATGATGCGATTTTGTTCGCATTCGGGGGGTATATAAGCAGTACTAGGCGTGGTGTGAGGGCAGTTAGTTGAAAAGTGGAATCCGAAGAAGAAAGAGGAAAGAAGAAGAAAAAGGAAAAAAAAACAGTGAGTAGTAAGTGAAGTGAAAAGTGAAGTGAACAGTGCAGTGATAGTAACGCGCAAGTGACAGTTCCGCGTGAGTGACAGTTCCACGCGAGTGACAGTTCTGCGCAAGTGACAGTTCCACGCAAGTGACAGTTCCGCGCAAGTGACAGTTCCGTGCAAGTGTACAGTGCCGCGTCAGTTCCGCGTGTGAGTGAGTACACGTTTGGCACTTAAATAAAGGCATTTTCATAAGATCGGCCTTTTCTTTCCTATCCCCAACCCACTCTCGTGACAATATTTTTTTTTGTTACTTTAATTATTAAAGTGAAAACTTCTTTAGGCGCGTTAAGCACTTTTTGGGAGAGCAAAAATCATGGAATTCGTGTCGTCGGCACCGAAAGCTTCGTACTTTTTGGCTGAACAACGAGTTACTTAGTTTTCATTTCTATCGACACTCGCCAAAGGTTGCCCCGCATGTCTTTTTTATTTATTAATTTACCAGGTTTAAGATTACTTTATCTGTGTATTTTTTCGGAAAAAGAACCTTTTGCATACTACTACTGGATATAATACACATTTAGTCAATTTACTGCAAAATCTGACCTGTTAGAATATTCCGAGTACGTCCCCAGCAGATTGGGCTTGACGAAGTTGACCATACAGTAATACTCTCTCAAGTTGTTCTGCATGGGCGTGCCGGTCAGCACTATCCTGCGCTTGGTGACCACGCGGCTCATCGCGACCGCTAGCACTGAACAGTCGTTCTTTAGGAGGTGACCTGTTAACAGAAAAAACAAAACTAATTATCTTAAATTCCTTTAGTCAATCATCATTATCAGTTCCTTTTTAGTCTCCAATGCAGGAGCATAACCCTCTCTATACTACCAGGGCCATATATTATCCAGAGCAGTCAGACGATTAGGCCTACACTCTCCACGCTGGCCCGTCTGGCCAGCGTGGAGAGTGTAGGCCTAATCCTCTCGGAGAGTTGCAGAGATCACTTTGATGTTTATAAGCTTTGTTTACCTTGTGTTTCCTAAGTTGCCTTCAACGATACCCACAGAAAAACCTGGAGTCCTATTCTACTCTGCCGGGAACCACACAGCTAAATACAGCTTTAGTCAATCAGCTGTTTTTTAGTTTGATAGTTTTATTACTATCACAAAATATGTATACAAACCAACTCTACTTCTTCTTAGCGCGTCGACTCGGGCAAATTACATTATAGCGTTACCAGTAGCATTGTAAAGGTACCAACTCTCCTGAAAACCTGTTATTGGCTGTATAACTGACTATAATTATTCTATACATTGCTATGTAACAGCCGTTGGTTTTCTTAGGAAAACTATAAGATAAATACATAATAAAAGTTGAAAAACTAAGAAGTATGTATGAAAAAAAAAATTAAATATAAAGAACGTGGTGTCAATGGTGTGTAAAATGTTCCATCGGGTGGTTACCGTCAGAGTAGAATAGGAACACTTCAAAAGTTTACGCCAAATCCTCTGACTGCTCCGGCTAATATACGGCTTTGGTAGTACAGAGAGGGTCGTGCAGTTGCAGTTGACAATGTGTATAATGTACAACTTGTAGCGATAATGACAGATTACCTTCATCACAGACGATGATGTCGGGGCCAGGATCGAGTAACGCTGTGCGGATTTTCTTGACGATCGTGGGTCGGATATCGTCCAAGTACGCGTCCAGCGTGGTGAGGGAGCGGAACAGTTCGTAGCCGATGATGAAGATGCCTCCGCCGCTGTACCAATCTTCCAGTTGGTACGCGCGCTCGTACGTCTTCTTCAGTTTAGACAGTTCGAAAACCTAACGAAAAACATCAATCAATCAATATATTTTTTAAGTCCCAATTGCACCTAATATTATAAATGCGAAAGTGAGTTTGTATATTTATTTGTTTGTCTCTTCACCCTTTATCAACAGAAGCAATCTTCTTGAAATTTGGCATACACATAGGTTAAGGTACTGAAAAGGCCATTGACTTCCCGTGGGATTTGCGATAAACGACTCTAAAAATTTATTCGCCATAAATATACGCGAGCGAAGCCGCGGGAAAAAGCTAGTTTGGCTTTAGTTCGTTAAATGTAACAAATGTTTGAGGTAACCTTCAAAGATGGGCGGCATCGGCAAGGTTCACGCGTTTTATATGAAATGACAGGTCGCGCTGTCATATCATCAATTCAATGAAATTTTAAATTCCTATCACAGTGTAAGCGCTCGCCGCGTCTCTGCAGTTTAGGTGGGATTTGAGCCTTTGGTAACAGTAACAGCACAATTTATGTTCTAGCTATTTAAACTCCCAAATGAAGGAGATCAGAAAAAATGTACAGATCTATCGAGACGAGCTATGATGAGTGCGCCAAAATGATAAAACCCTTCCGAATAGGGTGACGTACCACCTTAATTACTAGAATATACTCCATTTGCTGGTGATGCTATAAGTATGGTAGGTCTAAATTGGTGTAAAGAAAAAACAAGAACATTGCGCCTATACTATTTAAGACCTACCAACTCTAGGCTTTAATAGGAAAACATATGTGAAAGGAAAAGTATTGAGGAAGGCAGGATGACGACAACAATCACTTTGTATAGGGAAACCATACCAACCTGTAGCTTCCTTCTCAAATGTTTTGGCTTGAAATAATAATAACGAAGTGTTAACTTTCTGACAATATTTGGGATATAAAAGAGAGTTTAACATCCGTCACGTTAAAATCTCTGATAATATAGTTAGGTTGGTGTAGTAGTAGACCCTTGAAGTAGTATAAAACCGAGGAAATTATACAAAAAAGAGTTACAAAATTTAACTAATTGGACTAAAAAATTTACTTGTCGATGTTGAAATTCGCTAAAGTATACTTTACCCACTTTAATATACTACTTCTGATACTAAGTGTTATACAATGTTCTACGGAATCAAGCTACACTAATTACAATACTACTCATCTAAAAAAGATAAATACGTATATTTGGACTTTATATACTTGCTGACTCTGTTATACTTACATACGTAGTCGGGTAAAAACTTACCTTGATCTGGTCGGTGACGGGCCCGATCCACTTGTGTATCTCGTCCACCCAGTTGAGCACCGTGGACAGAGGACAGCACACGAGCACGCGTTGCATGCCCACGCCGGGGTGAGTCAGCACCTGCCAACGATATATTGTAACTGTTTACCGAGTTGGGAGATTGTAAGCATTTTGGTAAAAAATACTAGCCAAGTGCGAGTTAGCTTTACTCACACATACTAAGGTTTCCGAACCTCCGTACAATAATACTAAATATACCACGTTTCTTGTATGGGGAGTCTGACGCAATCGCATGAAACCTCTTTCATACGACCTCTCTTCTGAGGTTAACGAAACTTCCTATTGGTTTGACATCTCTAAAATAGATTAGCAACACCTTCGATATAATCAAGATGTAAAACACGTTTCTTGTATGATTTTAATTTTGCAATTTAGAACGCCAGCGATAGATATGGTTTTTTTTATTTCGGTTATCTGATCAAAAAAGGGGAAAAACTTTAGATTTAATAGTAGATAAGGGAACTAACATACTTTGTAGGCTTTTACCATCTATAGTTCATGCTTAGTTAGCATGAACTGAATTGCTGACGGCCCAGCAATAATATTTTAAAAAATCAAAACATTTACTCAGAAAATAGGCCCTTGCAGGCACTTTTTAATGTCAAATAACAATTAAAATTATATTATTGAGTATTATGTGTTTTATTAATTATTGTTTTAAAACTACAGACTACTAGGGTTTCGGAACCGACAACCGACCACAGACATATTAGTTCCTACATTATGTCCACCACCAATAGTTGATGTATCCATTGAGGCTGCAGCGGCATCGGCCGTTGTGCTCGCAACACGTATTTCTCCCCTACCAGAGGCATCCTCGATGAACCTACATGTTAGTTGTTCGAATGATATGAAACTATTCTAAGCTAGTGATATGAAACTTTTACTCACCGTGTGGAGTAGAGCGAGTACTTGCAACGTCTTGCCAAGCCCCATGCAATGTGCCAATATGCAGCCGCCGCCAGGACTGCCTGTGGCCAACTGCGACAAACTTTCAAAACACGCGTCCCACATGAACTTAACGCCTTCATACTGCGGACAAGAGAAAATGACAATATACCACAAAAAGATCAATATTTAATTCAGTCCCCTATGAACGAGGTTTAGGTGCTCAATATTGAACTGGTAGAATCTATCTGCCTCTCGTTGTGACTCTGACGTCACAGCTAGTTGTTTACAGTTACGAGGACGGCGAACTAACGTGCCCTCAATGTGGACGGAATTTCGCTGTAAAAGTAGGCTACATTACCCATCTTCGGACACACCAGCGCCAAAACGCCGACTAGGAGTCAAAGTGGTCGTCATGAACGAAATCGGTACGTTTAAATCATCAGCCGTGTGGTTCTCGGCGTACTAGAATAGAACTACTGCATGTCTTCCCGTGGGTGTCGTAGAAGGCGACTATAAACATCAAAGAGACCTATCCAACCTGTCTGGCCAGCTTGGAGAGTGTAGGGCAAATCCTCTGGCTGCTTTGGCTAAAATATGGCTTTGGTGGTACAGAGAGGGTCGTGCTCCTGCAGTGGAGACTAAAAAAGACCTAATAATCATGAAATCATAATCACAGGCAAGTAGAATGCTCGAAGTCGTACTCCAGGCACAGCTCGTCGTTTATGACTAGCACGTTCACGCCTTCCTCGCATCCTAACATCTCGCTGTAGAGCTACACATTACCTGGTGCGCCTTCATGATCTTGGTGAAGAAGGGGTGCACGGAGACGACGGGCTGCTGCTGCTCGAAGTCATACTCCAGGCACAGCTCGTCGTTAATGACTAGCACGTTCACGCCTTCCTCGCATCCTAGTATCTCGCGCTGTAGGGAAAAAGAAATAATAATGTTATATGCTAATGTCAAGGGGGTCATTCATATATTACGTAAGCAGGGGGGGGGGGGGGGTCCAGGCTTGGCTTATTTTTGATGACATGTAGGACGGGGGGGTTGACGTAGTGATGACTTAAGCAACATTTCGAAAAATACACTAACATTGTTTGTGGAAATGATACCAAAGTTTACGTAAGCTTAAGGGGGAGGGGGGAAGAGCTTTTCTTACTTTTGCTGACAAGAGGGAGGAGGGGGTTAAAAATAGCTATTTTTCTGCCTACGTAATACTTGAATGGCCCCAATGTATAAACTCACAAAAAGCGATAACTTGAAGTCGATGGCTTAAACAACAAAACGGTCATCTGAGGATTTCGTCCCCTTGAATAAAACGGTTCAGTTTAACTATGAATTTTGTGAAAAGTGAGAACGTGAACTGTGAATGGTTTGATGACATTTTTATGGGTTTCAGATCTTTATATGGGGAGGGGGAGGGGTAGCACCCCGTTAATCTTTTTTGTTTTCGAGATGTTGGAATCCAAGTGAGAGTTAAAATTCATTATTGATCATCAGGATAATATCGTAAATAATATAATCTCACCAATTTGGCTTGTTTCATGTTCAGTCTTCGTTTCCTCTCAAACTCCTCCATATTGGCCATTACAGTACTCCTCGCCAGGGATTTCTTGTCTATAACCTGAAATTTTATTTAAATGAGTACAAATTATCTCATTAAAACACATTTTCTATAGTAAAATCGACGAACGAAGCAACTGTTTCAAAAACACAATAAAGTTGATAAATAATAATTGAAGTACTATCATTAACTATAATTTTACTTACTTTTCTGATGTTCCTGCGGCCCTTGAAGAAGGCTTGGTTGTATCTCTTGGCATGGTGCGGGCCTAACTCATCAGCTGCGTCGCCTAACAGTTCTCTGGTTAATACCCTGAGAACAAAAATATTAAATGATAACTAGTTTTGTTTAATTTTATTCATCATCATTATCGGGTCTTTCTAGTCTCCACTGCAGGAGTATGACCCTCTCTGTACTACCAGAGCCATATATTAGCCAGAGCAGATATTAAATTGTATTAAAATATATAAAATTTATAAAGCAGTGCGGTTCCCGGCAGAGTAGAAGAGGACCATTCCACATCTTCCCGTGGATGTCGTAGAAATCGACTAAGGAAACACAAGCTAAACTAAGCTATGAACATAAAAGAGACCTCTCCAACCCATCTGGCCTGGCCAAATCTTCTGACCGCTCTGGCTAATATATACTCGTAGCTCTGGTAGTACAGAGAGGGTCGTGCTCCTGCAGTGGAGACTAAAAAAGACCTGATGATGATGATGTAGTGAGGCATCAACTAGGGGCCACTCAGCATAAGGCCGTGATGCAACTGACATCACGCCGCTGGTCTTCCATGACTCCTTTTAAAAGAGAATTACAGCGCTACCTTATTCCTGCGCTGAAGATCTGCTGCGCTCCGAGATTTCGCCGCGTCGCTCGATGTGCTCGCTCACTATCTTTTTATGGAGTTTTAACACCAGATTTCCTGTAGATGTGAGTAAATGATACTGACCTGAGCTGCTTCTGCCTCTCCAGGAACCTTTTGTTGGAGCGGCGTCCGCGCTTGCACCGCACCGCTCTTTGAGTTTGCTCACTATCTTCTTTTGGAGGTTTTATACCAGATTTGCTGTAGATATGAGTAAATGATACTGACCTAAGTTGCTTCTGCCTCTCCAGGAACCTCTTGTTGGAGCGGCGCCTGCACTTGCGGCCCGTCAGCCGCGGCTCTGGGTTTTCGCCGCTCAATGTGCACGATCACTTTCTTTTTATGGAGTTTTAACACCACATTTGCTGTAGATGTGACGAAATGATACAGCCCTGAGCTGCTTCTGCCTCTCCAGGAAACTTTTGTTGGAGCGGCGCCCGCGCATGCGACCCGTTAGCCGCGGCTCCGGGTTTTCGCCGGTCAATGTACACGATCACTATCTTTTTATGGAGTTTTAACACCAGATTTCCTGTAGAAGTGAGAAATGACACTGACCTGAGCTGCTTCTGCCTATCCAGGAACCTCTTGATAGAGCGGCGCCCGCGCTTGCACCGCGCCGCTCGATGTGCTCGCTCACTATCTTTTTGTGGAGTTTTAACACCAGATTTCCTGTAGAAGTAAGTAAATGACACTGACCTGAGCTGCTTCTGCCTCTCCAGGAACCTCTTGTTGGAGCGGCGCCCGCGCTTGCGGCCCGTTAGCCGCGGCTCTGGGTTTTCGCCGCGTCGCTCGATGTACTCGCTCACTATCTTTGTGCGTTTTGCTTCGTCCGCACTGTAACAAAAGTAATAAAATAATGTTAAACTTTTATAAATGCGGATCGGGCTTGCTGAATCGGGAGTGCTAAATTATTGAGCTAAAATAACTTCCCATAGCTTATCACTTCTCTGAAAAGTGATAATTTAATTAATAGCAATAACAGTGTTTCAAATGTAATATTGCCTTGGCTTTTAAAAGGTACACAAAATACTCACATAGTGGTCTCTTGTCTCTTCTCCAGCCGTTTGAGAAGTTTCTCCTTGGTGGTCACCCATTGCTTCTCCTCTTCCGACGAGGAATCATCCTCATTTTTGATGCGATAATGAATCTGTTTTTTCGACGAATCTCTCTTCTATAAAAAATAAAGAAACAATAATGCAAATTCCATACACCCCAATCGTAATAATCAATTGATATAAAATGACATAACATTAATAGTATTTACTACAAGAATATTACACTTATAAAGAAAATATATATTTCTAGACTTTGTTTAGGTAAATTATAGACTTTGTTACTCGCTGATAATGTAGCTTATTTTAGATGAAAGAATTTTTAAAATCAATGCACTAGCTTTTAAGGCATATACATTTCAAACAAGCAATCAAATCTGAACTATTTCATAATTCAAATAAAACTCAATCTGAGAAAGTAGCATCTGAAATATTCCTTCCCTCGGTTAAAAAAAACGGTTTCGGAACCAAGATAAGCCAAACAAACTGCCCTCACCCCTCGTCTCCCGCCTCCCATGTGGTTAGCATGGCAAAACCCTCCCACGATAAAAATCCTTGGGGGAGGCCTATCTCCAGCAGTGGACTCCTTACGGCTGATTTGAAGATGAATAACATTTGTAACAAACTGACCTGTTTGCCCTTGGTCGACGCTTTTTTAGCGGGCGCCTCAGGGACTTTCTCGTCGAGGTTAATTGGCGCATGTAGCATGTTTAGTTCCTTGTTCATCATCTTATCAGCTGTCAGCATTATGTCTGGATGCTCCGCCGGCTTCGGAGGGACAACTGGCTTCTGCTCCAAAGGCCTCGTCTTCGACTTGGGCCCAGGTCTTCTTTTAGGAGTTTCTGGTATAGGTTCTGTTGAGGCCTCATCAACAGGCTCTGCTTTGATTTTCTTGAGTTTCCCTTCAGCATTCTCAGTATCAGAGTCGCTATTGTCATCCATTAGGGAATTTTTAGCCATGTTGTTTTCAGTAGCTGGTTTTGCAACCTAATTGTAAATATAGAGAAAATTTATTATGCTGCCTGTATTGAGTATCTACTTGTTTATATTAGTATAATAATTGAAGGGAAAGAATAAATTGTGAAATAGTTTTGCATGCATTAAGAGGGGCCTATACCCAGCAACGGGATACAGAAGGCTATTGATGATGATAGCAGACATACTCACAAGTGGGGGTACTTCCTCCTCGCGATCACTACCCTCATCTTCAGACGGTGTCAGTTCATTGTAATGGTCAGATACTGGACTTCCTGGCCGAGAACCGTCTGAATCTTTTTCCAACTTAATACCAGTTGGTGCTTGCCCAGTCTTATCCTTACTCACTTTAGTCCTGCTCTTTACTTCTTTTACATTTGATGTTCTACCATGTAGTGACTGTAAATTTGTCAATCTGCCAAAGTAACAAAAACATTAATACACAATAAGACTTTGTAAATATGTATAAATGGCATCCATGAAGATCGAAACCACAAATTGTTTTGCATAGTTGTTCAGGAAAGTGATTTTTCGAGTCATCAATGGTGTGATGATTAACATTTATGCAATAAGTGGGTACGTCTTCTTAGATGCCATAATCTGTAAGTTAATAAGCAGAAATAATAATTATTCATTATTAGAAATAATTATATTACCTATCAACTTCTTCATCTTCTTTGCTTCTTTCTGTGATATTTTGGTACTGGAAATACATTTCAACAAATGTCTCTGGCAGCTTGTCTAATAGTATCTGGCAATCGTCATACAATTTTCTGTCATTGACGTCGATAGGGTAACACTGCCAGCCATGCCGATCTACAACTTCTGTTGATTGAGTACCTGGTGCGTCTCCTTTATCAGGCTTCTCTTCCGATGATTGAGATTCTGGTATAACCATTTTTGGAGCAACTGTTTCTCGTTCC
The DNA here is from genome assembly GCA_963082605.1 of Rhodophaea formosa. NCBI lineage: Eukaryota > Metazoa > Arthropoda > Insecta > Lepidoptera > Pyralidae > Rhodophaea > Rhodophaea formosa. Next base: position 5,584,952 of record OY720220.1, on the reverse strand, counting down.
ACTTTGTCTGGAACAACAGTTTCAGGAACTTGTTTATCAACCTGTTCAGAAGCCGCTTTCGTTTTGGCAGTTCTCCTTGTAGTCCTTTTCCTTGGTTCTTTATCAAAAATTGGCAATGTCGGCTCACATTCCAAATATTCCACGGGTTCATCAGCATTCATTATCGTCCCCTTATCTCTAGACTCATCTTGTTTAGCACATTGTTCAACTATTTTAGGTAATATTTTATCATAAACATCTTTCAAATATTTCTGATAAGTGGTAATTTCATTTTGATCCACAGTAGAAAACCCAGTGAACATTTCGTCTGGAACAGACTCTTTCTGCTTGCCAGTTTTATCACCAATAAATTCGACTTGTTCAGTTGAATCCACATTATTGCACTGAATATCAGTGTCATTATAATTCTTTTGATGTTTTTGACTAGTATCAGGAATTTCTTCTGTTGTACCTTTTTTCTTATCAGTCTTTGACCTGGCGTCTATAGTCTCAGTTTCCGAGTCGGATGATTGCACCTTCTTTTCTTCTTGTCTTATTCTCTCACGCATTCTTCGTGTCAACATGGCAACTTCATTATTTATTGTTTCTATTCGATTGTTTTTGGTTTTTGTAGCATTATTTATTTCTTTGTTGACTTCATTACTAACTGTGTCTGTTTTATTTCCTTTAGTTTTTGAAGCAACATTGACTTCCTTGTTGTTAGTCTTTGTTTCCGTTTTTCTACCTCTTTTCTTTCTTTTATCAATTTTCTTTTTAGATGAAGGATCTTTACTCCCTTCGTCAGAGCTGCTTTGCATAAGAGTATCTTTTGCTTCAGTTATTCGCAGTGGTTCATAAGTATGAGGGATTAACAAACTCATACCAGCGTCATTTTCATCGTCAGAATCTGGATCAAACTGGCGCCGAACCCTCAGAGCACTCTGACTGAATATTTCTTCACTACCAGAATTGTCATCTGCAGCTCGCATCATTTTATTTGAGTTGACAAATGCCTCAAAAGTATCTCTATCATAACTGTCTTTCTTTTTTGAAGCACTAGAATTTTCTGGTTCTGCTTTGGTAGTTACATGTTCTAATGAAATTGTGAACTCATTGTATACTTGGCTTGGCTCAGTTTTAACACTGCTGGCATCTATCAAATTATCTTGTGGTACTAATTCCTCTTCCAATGGTTCACTCTTGATATTTACCATGAAGGGGACATCAGGATCACCAGAAGGTGTAACAACTGGAGGCTCAGGTACCTGATCGGTAATGGGTTCTTCAGTCGCGGTAATCATGTTGGAAACAAGACAAGATTTAAATTCTTTCATTTGAACTTGTTTCACCCAATTATTGTCTTGATGTGCAGTATCATCTGTATTTTCATCAAATTCATATTCAGGTTCAAATTCATCTTCATATTGGTTGGTATCTTCATCAAAATATTGATATTGGTTACTTTCCATTGTACATGTATCCTCAATGTTCAAGAAGGCCTCTTCTGACAATGTATTCACTGAATTTATAGTCATATCAATGGACTTCATAGCATTTATGCCATACAAATTTGCCTTGATTATATCTAGACAAATCTTGCTCAATGCTTTTACTTCACATAAAGTTTGCTTACTAAATTCTTTTGAATACTTATCTGAATTGCAGGATTTATACATAACCTTCAGTATTTCGTTATAGGTAATATGTTTAAGTGTCTGAGGCAATAAATTTTTACCAGGTTTATTATGGATATGTTTATGTATGATATCATAACCATCACTTACACTAGACATATCATCCTCAGTAACTATGTTTTGATAATCCCGTGTATCATTTACACTAGAGGTGTCAACATCTGTAAGTATTTCCTGATCCTGAAAATCCTCTTCACTGGATGTGTCATCTCGAATTGTCATTCTCTGGTTATCCTGAATAAATTGTACACATATTGAAAATAACTTTTTCACCTCACTTTTCAGTGGACTTTCTCCTATTTCACCATCACTGTGTAATATCTTTGGCATTGTCTGTTTTGTTTCTTCAGTGTATGTAATTTCCTTGTCAGATGTAAAGTGAGTTAGGTTTTGGTTTAATGTCCCACTAAACAGTTCTATAACTTTTTTCAGACATATTGTCTTTAATGCTTGGGCATTTGTGAAGTGCACAGCTTTTGATGGCACAGGACTTGAGTTGCTTTTATTTAAAGAATGTAAACATAAAGCAAATAACGCCTGTGGTGTTGTCTCCTGTATTCTATGTTTTTCTGCATTGCTGCATCTCTTAGAATATGATTGTTTTTGTATAATTAAAGTACAGAGTGTAAATAAGGACTTTGGTGATATCAAATTTGCTAAGGACACATGCATTGCTTCACAAATGGTTTTATCCTCAGATATGGTTTCTGGATCGGGACTGTTCACATAATGATCACTTCCAGTTGGAATTTCAGGGCTTGCTACAAAATAATTGCATGCGTAATTCTTTTTTACATTTATCCATTCAGTGGAAATGAAGGGGGCACAGACAGACATAGCTTTCAGTCTGTCATACTCCCTAAAAAAATCACATACAATTTTTTCAATAATTTTACTACTATCAGGTGGTTTTTTATTTCGGCTGTCCTGGGCTAAAAAAGACTGCGTTGGAGTCACTTTTTTTAAAATCACAGAATCATTAATCCATACTGAGTGCCTCCCTTTGATATTAAGTTTCTTGTCATCAGGTGTTTTTTTTGCAATTTTTATTGATAGTTCTTTATTTAAGAACACAGTCTTTGGGTTGAATTTAGGCTTTTCATTTTTCTTTACTGTCACTGCACTTTTGCTTGTTGATGATGCTATTGGCTTCACATCAACAATTTCGCAATCACTGTCATTGTCTTCCCCTTTCTGCACTGATGTTGAAACTACGGTTTTTATCTGTTCTCTGTGGGTGTGTAAATTATTAGCTTTTAGAAATTCTTCATACTGATTAGCCAAGTCTTCCTCCATTTGCATCAAATTATGTTTAGCCAATTTAAAAAGCAAGAATGACTTTCGTACACAATAGTCCATCTTGAAAGTGTCTGTCACATGAGCAGTGTGTATCTTCTTTTTCATGAAGTCTTCCGATTTCTGTGTCATCAACACTCCTAACTCAGAAGTTGTTTTGACGATACTGTTCAAGAACTCACATGCCTTTTCTGACTGTTCTTTTGACAGAGGAACATTTTCTTTCATGGGAATATCGTAAGGAGGTGAGGTTTGCACCCCTTGAGCATTCTTTGAAGTTGTTAATGTTTGAGTGGATTTCTCCAAAATCTTCTGAGCTTTTGGATCTATGCTTGGAATATCGAGTGGTGCTATTGTTGCAGTAGATTTAGTTGACGATACCTTCTTAATTTTCAAATCAGTTCCTTGTATTTTCTGAGCAATAAAGCTCTCAAACTCATTTGTGTGGCCCCATGTATTAGACTTGTTGTCGGCTGAGTCATCAATTTGGGGATTTTTTATCACAGATGACTCTAAGCAAAATTCAATATCGTCAGTATTAGTAGATGCAGGAGGAATAGTGGTAACATCCAATGCCCCTTTTTTTTTTGGTGAATCCATCTTTTTAGAGAAGCGCTTTCTCTTCTGTTTTGCTACTCCTTCAAGACCTTCTGCAATCTCTTCCATATCAGAACTCTGTGAGCTATCTGTTGAGTATGACTTACCCCGTTTCTTTCCTCTCCCTGGTATGTATTCATCATCTGAATAATATTTTGTGCCTCTTTTACCTCGTTTCGGTTCATCGTCTGATAATTCAACATTGGCAAATGGATCTTCATCTGAATCCTCTTGATACCGGAAATTTTGTTTCGTTTTCCTTCTTTTTGGTCTCCCACCTGTTTCTTCTACTAACAAGTCTTCAGCATCACCATCACTCTTTTTGGTCTCAGCGCTTGTAATTTCTTTTGCTTTGTCAGCATCTTCATTCGCAATATTGTCAAGGTTATACTCAAAGTCTGGGTGCACTGGTGCTTTAGAATTTCTTTTGTTTGCAGGGACATTATTCTTACTTTGATCTAATTCAATATCATTTGTACTAGATATTACATCTTCCTTTGAATTTGCAGAAGCATCAACATTGTCTTGTGATACAAGAACTCTTTTCAAATTACTCAAACAAATATCATCACCCTCATCATCATTATCAATTTCACTATTTAAGCCCGCTTTTTTCTCTTGTGAAATTTCTTCATCTAGTTTGTCAACTGTGCTAGAAGGTTCTTCAACTTTAGTAATATCACTGAGATCACCTACTTTTGAAGTGGATATATCACTGTCATTTTTATTTTCGATGAATTGGGATAAGTGTGGTTTAGAGAGCGACTGTGGCTGCTTTTTAGGCCTTCCTCGTCTTTTACCAGGTGAGGCACTCAGAGGCTTTTCACTGTCTATTTCACTATAGTTTATGGCTCTGTTTGAACTTCTACGTGATCTAATTTTGGTAAGCTCAGTAGACTCAGAATTGGGACAATCATCAACATTGTTTTCATTGGAAATAGTTTTGTTTTGCATGTGGGAGATGGGTAAGTCATCATTTATATCTACTTTATTCTCTGAGTTTCCCAGATTTTCATTACTATTAAGATTACTATTTTCAATGCTAGAATTCTGTAGCGTTTTGTTTTTTCTACCTCTTCGTTTAGTAGGTGCTACATTATCCTGACCATTTTGACTATTTATTTTTAAATCTACCTGCTCGCTTTCTGTAACTTCGATCTTCCCTTCGACGCTAGTGTTGACATTTGGCTCTTGCACAGTTTTCTTTCTCCTACCACCTCTTCTTATGGGAATTTGTGCCTCTTTATTTTCCTCAAAAACTTGTTGTTCCTTCGTCGGATTGTCTTCGTGGATTAATTTCATCTGTTCTTCTATGCTAATATCGTTGACGGAATCATCAAGAAATGTCTTTTTTCTGGCTGTTCTCTTAGGTCGGGATTGTTCAGTTTGTTCTTTTGTAATACATTCAGATGATTCTTGTACAGGTTTCTTTTTCTGCCTACCTCTTCTTCTTGGTTGTTTCTGTTCAACACTCTCTGTGTGGACTTCGACATTTTCCGAAACATTCAAGTCAGATGACTCCAGCAACACCTGTTCCTGATATCCAAGGTCTGCACCAGGTCCAGTAGTGATTTCGGAATGTTGCACATTTGCAGTTGCGGTTTCCGTATCACTGTTTACGATTTGAATATCACTTACTTTTACATTATCGTCAGCTAAAAGATCATTGACATCGTCGGGTGCGCTAGGCGCTGCCGTACCATTTGAAGGTAGGATATCTGAAAGGGTAATTAGTTCTTCTTCTTCATACATGGATTCTGCTTGAAACTTTTCGAATACCTCCTCGGTAATACACAGGTTGTTTGCATCAATATTAATGTTTTCCGACATTGTAACAATATTGTCTTGCTATAGCTATGGACACTATATTACACATAATTGAATGAAATACTAAATAAGAAGGTATTTTTTAGATGAGAATGGAATTTTCACAAAATTTCAAGCTACTTCTTGTTGTTAGAATGAAGCATTTGCCATAGAGAAAAAAATCACTTTGCTTTGCTTTGCTATTGCTACTGAGCTACTTGCAATGTTGCCATAAAAGATAATATTTAAGGCAGCTTACACATCTACGGCTACATTAAAATCGAATCGAAAAACCGATACGGAAAACTTTTGTCACAAACAAGCCACAAAAACTATTTATTTTGTCTATGGTTGGAGTGGAGATGTCATACATGCATGTCAAACAAAATTGTCAAGTTCACCGTGAGTTCACCAAAGTCGATTTGTTGACGAATCGCTAAAACTGCTTGATCTTGAATTTTTCGCAGTTTTTGTATCGTAATATCTTTGTTCTGAAGTAAATATGTCCTAACATTGCACCCCTGACGTGAATTATATTTGACCAAGGACCAGCAAATGTTTTTACTTCAAGATGTATTTTCCAATTGGTTGGCCCAAAGTTCTGAAGAGTCTGGGTGCTGATAATCAAATTATAAAGCAAATCGTGTCAAATGTGGACAAAATTTTATTCGCATCGCTAAGTGATGATTGTTTAAGTGTTTGGTACTGTAAGGTATGTTTTTTTAGTATCAATTTTTTTGTAAATATTATTAAAATCATTTAAATGTACTTAATGATGATGATCAATAGCTACAATCTTTGTACCTATGAAATATCCACAGAATCATAAAAAACTGAAATTAAATTATTTGCTTACAATTAAATTTGGGTACATACCTAAACTGCTTTAGAAATAACAGGCAAACGCGGGCAGTGACTTTATTAATTCAATTAGAAAGATATAATATTTATTTGATGCAAAAATTTCCAAAATTTTTCAATCATATAAATGTGTATTCTGTTAAAGTACATAATAACATTAAATTAAAGTGTGGTGTGTAAAATGTTCCGCTGTGTGTTTCCCGGCAGAGCAGAACAGGACCACTCCAAAACATCCCCTGGATGTCGTAGAAGGCGACTTAGGGAACACAACCTAATCAAATATTGTAATTATCAAAGCTTATAAATGACAAAGAGACTTTTCCAATCCGTCTGGAGAGCGTTGAGAGTGTAGAAAAAAAAAACTCTGACTGCTCTGCCTAATATATGGCTCTGGTAGTACAGATGTATTGATAACATCTGCATGTATAAATTTTATAGTCCGCAATATACAGTTATGTGTTGTAGTGGTAATAAACTACTGGAATGCCCATCCAATATATAAGTACCTATGTTTAAATTTTATACTCACAAACACTTGTAGGCTGTATGCATGACAACAAGAAATATAGTTTGAAACAACTGGCAAAAATATGGAAGAACATTAATCTTAAACAAATCACTGCATATTATAAAACAAAGCCCTCCCCCGTGTATGTCTGTCTGTATGTTTGCAATAAACTCAAAAACTACTGCATGGATTTTTATGTAGTTTTCACCTAAAGATAGAGTGATTCATGAGTTAGGTTTTTAGGTATACTTCATGCTGGGGTGCAAGTGTTAAATAAAAAGATTTCACTCAATTATTAAAGATTACTACTCTTTGTTAATTTGAGCCAAATGAATATTTGAATACATTAATTCTTTTACTCTCTATTGTAAGCCTCTTGCTAATGTTCATAAACTCAAATCATACTTTAAATCTTACTTGTGGTTTTATTATGCATATCTAATGTGTTCAATTACCATGCAATTACTAGGAGTATGTTAATATATTACTTCAAACCAGGTCAATGACTTAAGGCATGGATTAGGAAGTACAGAAGGGAAACTTCATAATTATAAGTAGAGTATGATATAAGAGATATAGCAAACAAGTTTCAAACACTATAAACTATTTAGAAATCAGGTAAAATTTTTGGAGCAGCATTGTTTTAATCAGGTTCAGAAATCTTTTTACATATCTGAAATTCCATTTCAAGTTTACATGTACACATGCTATGTAGGTACACTAAACATCCTATCCCAAATATTAAAAATGCGAAAGTGAGTTTATTTGTTTGTTTGTGACGGTTTCACGCCCCATCGACTGAACTGATCATCATGAAATTTTGCATACACATAGGTTAGGGTACTGAGAAGGACATAAGCTATACATCACGGGAGCAAAGCCGCGAGTAACAGCTAGTACTTATATAAATGTCTTTGAGGGATGTTCTAATGAAAATTGCTGGAGACATTGTTGTTAAGAGCCTGTATGGAAACATATAATGCAATGCAACAGATTGTCTTAACATATTGTAACACATTGTCAGGAGCATTAGAAAAGGACTAAGTGTACTTTTTAACCACATATTGCTAGTGAAACCATGAACAAATTCTACTGAGAATATGGAATGGATTTTTAATTAAATAAAAAACTAATTATGGTTTTATCACATTTATTATTATGATATTTTTACATTATTGTCTAAAACACTTTTCAGGCCGTTAAAATCTGTTAAAAGTAATTTTCTTAAAATAAACTCTCTTTTTTAGAATAATTTTTGCTGCAACTTTGCCCACATATATTAGGCTATTTGCTATTCAGATATGCATATGTATAAGGTACTACATCATAGTTTGAAAAAATTCCAAATACCTCATGATGTCTGTAACTCCTATTAGAAAAAATATATTTATGCTAAATATCTGCATATTGTTTTTTTATGTTGCAGCCGTCAGTGCCGATCGTGTACCACAAGCGAAATGCAGACTCCCTGCAAAGACTGGGCGTCAATGTCGGTGTGGAATGGAAACCAGACTCTTCTATGATATGTGTTTCTGTAAGTGTAAGGAACGGTCTATTAGTAATTGGCAATGCCTGTGGCTTACTATAACACTTGCCTTTGAGCTACAAAGTTTTGGATTGACCTGACCTGACCTGATTGTCAATATCATTGTTAAAGACTAGCTTAATCTGTATGACTTGAACCTTAATGTATACTGCTTATTTAAGTATATAATAAATATTTACACCGACGACCTCAGTGGCGCAGCGATTAATACGCCAGTCTGCAACACGAGTGGCATCATGTTCGATATCCGGTCACTTCATGCTGGAAAACGATATTTTTCAGATTGGGCTAGATCTGGGATGTTTAAGCATATAAGTATCTATTATACCTGTATATAATTTTTTTAATGTAATACTAAAAGAGAATATAAACATTATGTTATTTTAATGTTTTGACTATAAGTTTCAAAATGTACAGCTAATTTCATTAACGAATAAAAACGTTATCTATTAGATATTTTAAAACAGGATGTGTCCTTATCAAACTGTTACAGACATCGGAGGGGCACCTAATTCTGTACAATGTGGAGTGTCTCAGTGAGCAGACAGCGTATCAGCAGTACGACCCGCCGAACGCCAGCCTGCGACGCGACTCGGCCGAGCTGTTCCTTAAGGAAGTTATACCTTCGCTGAAAATTACTTTGGTAAGATTCTATGACATTGATCCTATAGTTCTTGTGTATTCCTGTCACCTAACAGAAGCCTGAGAGAGATTGCTTTGGCGATAAGGCCGCCTATTGTGTTATTACTTCTTTACTATTTACATTGTTTATGTCCAAATGTATTATAAGCAATAAAGTATTTTTACTGAAGTGCTTACTTAGTTCTTTGCGAAAAAATATGTGATATTCAATAATAGATACTTTAGTTAATATCTGTGACCACGTATCTATTTTGCGCGAATTTTTTGAGTGCTAAACAAGCTTCCTGTTTTTGTCCACATGAAACTCAGGTTTTCGGTGTTGGTGTGATCAGTTAAAGCAGAGATGAATAAATAAATTATTAAAGTTTCCTAACTTTATCATACTCATATCCTTTCGCCAAAAAATCTGAGGAAAAATAAGCATTTCAAGTATGAAATTTGTTATTTTCAGTTTAAAGAGGTGCTAGTATGGGACGGTCAGATAACACGGATGTGCTGTATATCCGGCTCGGAGATACTGGTGTGCACGACGCGCGCGCATCTGCTGCGGTACCGCTGGGACGGCTCGCAGAACAGGGACTACTGCCTCGACCTCGGCCGAATACCGTTCTCCGTCAACCAGCAGGTGTCCAAAGGTGGGAACAAACGTTTGGGCCGCGCTACACTGGATTGGCATGGGATGGCATTGAAAGAAACGCGTCATTTTTAAACAAGCTTTATACTAAGTAACATAAGATGCATAACTGCTTGAACGTAGCCAGCCGGCCGTCGGCCTGGCGCGCACTCACACTAGACGCCCGCGAGCGTACAGCCGCCTTTTTGGATCTTATGTCACAAGACATATAGCTTGTTTTGAAATGACGCGTCGCTTCCGATGCCATCCCATGCCAATCCAGTGTAGCGCGCCCCTTAAGCCATTTGGTGTAAAGAAACCTTTACAATACTGAATATAATGTATGTTCCCGTAATACAAACCGAGAGATGAGTGTTTAGACTGTCGGGTGTGATAGAATAGCTTTATAAATTAAAAATCTTAAAGAAAGATTTATGATCTAAATAATATTTCATTTCATTTAATTTCATTTCATTTCATCTATAATGCCAGTTTAGGTAGAAAATTATCGAAAGCTTGGTCGTCTTTCTCTGGCGATTTCGTTACACTGATATAATTACTTTCAGCGGAACCTATCGTGGAGGATAACACACATGTGAACGACATCGAATACTCGCCGCTAGTGTGTGGGTTCGGCATCACGTTGAACGACGGGCGGGCGGCCTACCTCACCGCGCCTAATCTCAAGTTTGACCCCAATGTGAGTAGTTTTTTTACACTTTAGATTGACATGGAATTTCGCTCGCTTCGTACTAGAGACAAAAGCAATAATAATACCGCGCGTATTACCTACCGCGCCCCGCTAGTAGGTAAATGTCACATACTTGGCCTGTCAGTATATTCTAAAAAAGCGTAAAAATACCCCAATGTGCTGTGAGCCTGTGACATACTATCATAATTAGAATAAAATTACAGGAAACAAAATTCTGATGTAATAATAAATAGCAGATTTTTGCATTTCTACATTTACATTTAAACCCAAAACCGAAATAAATGGTACCGCCCCTTGCACGCTTGTTTCATATGAAATGAATGTGTCGACAAGGTGTCCCTAATAGATAGAAACTTTATTATGAGGTCTCCTTTCCTTCGACTTGTCTATCACCCATATATTTCAGCCACCTGACTTGCGGACAGTTTTCATTAGTACCCAAGTATGGGTATGCTCAGATGTTTCAGGGCATATTAACATAGCTTTATTTAATAATATATATACTATAGTCTAAGTCTGTATTTGCTGTTGCCTTGACAAGCTTTAGGGCTATTTGCCGTCTCCTCAAATATTATGCCACTAATATTGAAAATGTTTTATCTTTTACCCGAATGACCCACCCAGAAGCAGGGTGATGTTTTTCGCGCGTATGTGTATGTAAGTATGTCTGTTACATTGATGCCTTCTGTAGCCTAAACGGCTTGACCTATTTTGAAGTGTGAGGTGTCATTAGAATCCAATATAATGCCAACAAAAAATCAATATGGCGCACGTAAACTGGCAAAAAACAGTTGCGTCTTTTATTTTATTTGAAAAAATACATTTTGTAATCTAATTTCATTAAGGAAATTATTGATTCTTAGATATTACTGGAGACAGACTTGCGGGTAAGATGTGTGAGTGTTACCCATGCACTTGTGAATGTAAAAGCTTGGTTATGTGAGCACTCTCCATGGAACTAGGTACTAATTGTATATGACAAACCACTCCAATAAACATAAACACTGTACTAGGTGTTAGAGTGAACTCTTTAACCCTTCAAACGATCAAACCAGCCAGTTTAAAAAAAACACAGCTGGGAATAAAAAAAATGTATTTTTCTTACAAATTGCCGGGTTCTGGCCGAGCACTTTTGTATGAAATAATTTTATTTGAGTAGAGTAATTTTATTTGAGTAGTTTTAGTTGAGTAGATTTTATTTGAGTTTACAGCATAATAAAGGAAAAGTTGTTCATTTTGATGGGCTGGTTTGGTGGTTTGAAGGGTAAGAGTGTTAACACCAACACCCTGTATTTTGTACGACGTATTATGCTAGGGATATAATATGCTATATTAAAAATTATTAATATGAGTTTAACAGTTTGGTTGATTTATTTTATAACATTTGTATTTTCTTTCAGGCCGTTCAAGGTATTTGGGCGCAAGGCATCGACGATGCCACGTGTACAAGGGTTAATCATAAGTTTAGACTTATTGCCATTGGCAGAAAGAAGTGAGTAGGAATATGTATATAATGTATATTTAATAATATAAATTATGGACTAAGTTGTTTTGACCAAAGTCATGCGATTTATTATTTGCGGTTAGTTGCAAATAATAAATCGCATGACTTTTTGACGCATGACCCCCGAATATTTAAAATAATCTTAACTTATGTCAATTTTATATCTCAGGCTGTCTTTATCTTGATAGGGTATCTAGACAGTGGCAGACTGAAACTTGAGAACAATTTTAGTTAAGATGCATTCGGGCGTTAACCAGGGTTCTTTATTCGAACAGGTATAATTCAAATTATGAGTTTCTTACGATACGATGATTACACAGACTTTGAATGTCTGATTATTTTTATAAAAAGTTAGTGCTTTTGACTGATTATAAACACATCTTTTCCATTTAAAGATAACAATATACTTGCCTACATAATTTTTCTACAGTCATGGTTTTGTGGTATATTTGCTTCACGTTATAATATTTCTCTTGCAGTTCTCAAATAGATGTGTTCACGATAGACGAGGCGACGGGGGGGCTGGAGCTCTCTCACACTATGGTACTCAGTTCCAAGGACTTCCCGGGGGATCCGGGGCCTGTGAAATGTATGAGGTAAAAATATTAATCAAAATTCACAGCATTGCTTCACACACCCACACCCAACCTCACCCTACTTTTTACCCGACTGCCAGGAGGGTTATGTGTTTAGCGCGTATCTTGTATGTATGTAATATTCTTTATTACCTTGTATCTCTAGAACCGTTGAATGGATTTTCACATTTGAGGTATCGTTAGATTTGTCTTAATAGCCCGAGTGTTCTTAGGTAGGTGAAATATAAAATAATTGTAGTTATCCATGCAGGCGGGTTTTTTGTTTTTTAAATTATTAACTTGTATAAGGTGTGAATCTAAATGACATGTGACGAGTACAATTTTTTAGTTATGAGTTGTGTAATTTGAGTGGCATTAAATAAATTTGTGTGCTCCAGCTCAAGCTTCAAGGACACAAATTAATTTTCATCTCACCTACCCTTAAACAGTGTCATTAAATGCAAGCAAAGTGGGCTGGATGGTCGCTATTACGACCGTGGGCTATAAGATTTCATACAAATTCCATAAAGCCCGAGAGCGCGTTAAGTATTTTTTAAAATTTAATATGGCACTATACCATGCACACGTATCAAATCTCCTACATCCAAAAAGCTTTCAAGTCGTATATTCAAATTTGGAATTGCTAGTGAACCCAATAAAAAAAAATTAAATATACTGCGAGATTTTGTCCTTAATTCAAATTTGGAATTGTTAATGGCCGTGGTGGCTGGCTGTTTGTATTCATCGATCTTTGACTTCCACTTTTTGGATAAACATTTTCATTATCTGTGGAATCCTCGGATACATTTTCTGCTCATTCTAGTTTGCCGCTATTTATTTTTAGGCATTATATTTATAAGTAATCGTAATCTTCATTAATTTACATGGAATACATTCCCTATGATAAATTAATAGATGATCAATAATGTTGATTTAAGTAATATAATCAGCCAGTTTTAGTTTTTTAATTTTCAACGTAAACTATATTCATACTATACAATTTTAACCAATATAATATGAAAAATATTTTTTTTACTCTACTATTTACTCGGTGAGATGAAAAACATTGTGTGTATCACGGCCGGTATTAGACATTACAAACTCGGACTACTAAAAGCACTCGGCTTTGCCTCGTGCTTGTTGGTAGTCGCTCGTTTGACGTAATGTCTTCTATACCACCCTTGGTACACAATGTACTATAAACTAATGTACACAAGAAGTACATATTTGTAATTTATTTGTTACCGTCCAGATGGTCAGCAGACGGTCGCGCAGTGGCAGTGAGTTGGGAGCGTGGCGGAGTGTCAGTATGGAGCACGTTCGGGGCGCTGCTCATGTGCTCGCTGGCCTGGGACCACGGGCTCAACCAGGACCTGGGCAAGCACAACCCGCTGGTCGTGTCCAGTCTGGTGAGTTAACATTATTATACTTAACATTACCTCTCAGAACTCTCTTAATCGAGCTCCGTGGCGCAGCGGTCATCACGCCTGCCTGCGACACGGATGGTCCCGGGTTCGATCCCCGGTCAGGTCAAGATGGAAAACGATCTTTTTAAGATTGACCTGGGTCTTGGATGTTTATCTATATATGTATTTGTTATAAAATATAGTATCGTTGAGTTAGTATCCCATAACACAAGTCTTACATAAGAACTTACTTTGGGGCTAGCTCAATCTGTGTGATTTGCCCGTATATATTAAAAAATTATTATTAAAAAAATGATATAATGGGGAACTTCACACATTTATTTTTCCTTCACTCTTCCATGCTGGTGTGTGAGAAGAGGAAAAATATACCATATATTTTATTGCTTTTCTTCCCGCGCTGACCGTAAAAGCCGCTCAAGGGATAGGGCGAAAAAAATAAAACAGTTGCAGCTTACCATGTTTAGCGAATCCTTAAAAACCCCTTAGCACGAGAGAGAGACGCGTGGATGGCATTTTGTAAGGGACGCTGCGATTTTCTTTTCTGTACTATTATTAAATGTGCTTCTGTTTTGACAGGAATGGGCGACAGAAGGATACCAACTGTGGATGGTAAAGGTGGAAGGTGATACAAATTCACAAATCATTCAGCTCGATTTCGTCAAGAGTCCGCTTAGTGTCAATCCTTGCATGGTAAGTTCACGCTCAAAATATTTTATAATATTATCAAAGGGTTGTAAAATATTCAAAGTACCTATCGCCCGCATTACTTGAATATAGAATTTTTCTTTTTACCTCTTCCCACTATTACGTGTGGTTGGCAAGTTAGTCTCTTCCACTTTAATCTGTCACTGGTCATATCATCTACCACCCAGAAAGAGGGTAATGTTTTTCGCGCGTATGTATGTAAAAATGAATGTATGTAAGTATGTCTGTTCCATTGTTGCTTCCTGTAACTCTACAGTTTGACGGATTTTAAAGTGTGAGGTGTCATTAGATTCATATTCGTCCCCGGAGTTTCATATGCTATGTGAGTTCAGTAAAAAATAAAGATGGCAGATGTAAACTGCCAAAACAAGCAGTCGGGTTTTCTGGTTTTAAATATTTCAACTTGTTTCTCATACTTCCCTAACGCACTTTATCTTCTCTATATTCTTGAATCTAAATTAATAGGAGAACAAAAATTTACTATGATTACTTTTACTTACATATAATACGGTAGTTGCCTAATGTTAAGATTATATAAAATTTGTTTCTAATGAGACTAATTTCTATCTAAAAACACTATAAAGAACACTTTTAATTTGATATCGATTCGTTAAGTGATCTTAAAGCTTCTTTAAAGTTGGGTGAATAGGACCATTTTTTAAAGTATGAAAATCTTTAATTACAATTATACTGTATTTTAGTCTGCAAAATTTATAGCAACTTTTATTATGAAACCATTACCATAAAGGAAATATTTCGCATAGCTACCAAACAAAGTTCTCACGCCACCCATACAAAATACAAAGTTGTGACGTCACAAATATGTAGGCATTTCAGCGGCGCGTATTCACGTCTAAAAATTTACGTCTAAAAACATGTGTCTTTAAAACTTTTAAAACTGAACGAGTTTTTTGTTAAGAAATGTATTTCTGTCACTATTGTGTTTATTTTTGGCAGGTCTTTACATAGCAACATGAAAAAAATTTTAGTCAACATGCCCATTACGAATGAAAATACAAATTCTTACATACATGTTCCGACCTAAGTAGTTCTAAGCAAAGTAAAGCACGCATTTGTCGAATGTTTAAGTGGTTTTGATGCAATGTTTTTAAATGCGTTTTACAACTACTATTCTAATACGAAGCATTATTACGTTTTAGAGCAACCAAAGGCACCTCTATCTGCAAGCAGACGACAAGCTTTACGTGAACTTGGAGGATAATCTCACTAAACGAACCAAGATCTCAATCATCGATGCGACGGCCGACGCGTACCACTTAGAAAACGGGACGTCGGAGAATAACAACTTAGAGTTCGATAGCAGCGCTAAGTATAGGGAGTTTGTGGATGATAATGAATGCAGGAAGCAATGGATAGTGCTCCCGCTGCCGGCCACTTACATCGCCACCAACTGGCCACTGAGGGTGAGTGTAAAAATCTAGCAGCGCTAAGTATAGGGAGTTTGTGGATGATAATGAATGCAGGAAGCAATGGATAGTGCTCCCGCTGCCGGCCACTTACATCGCCACCAACTGGCCACTGAGGGTGAGTGTAAAAATCTAGGGTGATACCACAGGTATAGCGCTTCATACAAATAGAGTAATACTTATGCCTCACTAGCTGTCGCCCGCGGCTCCACTCGCGTTACTGTCGGTCCCTCGGGATCAGTACTTTTCTCCGGGATGAAAGGTGTGTGTCCTTCTCCGTACTCGAGACAATGTGTATGCAAAATTTCATGATGATTGGTTCAGTAGATAGGGCGTGAAAGCGTAACAAACAAACTCACTTTCGCATTTATGGAAATTGGGATACTACTACTAACGCAAATTTACATCCCATCTTTTCTTTAAATTTACATTACATCACATTTGCGTGACAGTGAATGCATATATTAAAATTAGAGTATCCAAAGGGTAAAAACAAGACCTTATTTAGGTCTCTTATAAAATAAAATAAAATAAAATGATTTTTATTCAGATAACTTAGATCCATTATTTGTTAGTAACAATTTAACTTAAAAACTATGTTACTATCATTTACGTAAACCAATTACATTGCCACTCCAGAACGAGTGGAGTGTGCTGTCAGCTTTACCACATAATGTAATCTTATGTCCGTCCGTCCACCCTTTCATCTGTGACAGAGATGTATTTATTGAACCGTAATAAGTAGACTTGAAATTATCATAGTGTCTACATATGTTTATGAAATTTGAAGTTTTGCCGAATAATAAAAATGAAATAAAAAGAAATATTTTTTTTGGTATATTTTGGCTATTAAGATGATTTTACCGACAAATATGACCGCCGCATTTGGTTAAGGCGCTGTAACACCTAATAATAATTGTACGTAATGGTAATCGCGCGATAATAGTACGTACAGGTAATGAAATAAGGTTAAAAGTGGCGATGCCGGTAGGCGATCTCAGTCCGAACCCGTGTCTGACATTTCGGCCGCTTTTTGTTGGTTTTAATTTAATAATTCCTTAATTATAACCAAATATTGTAATATTTTTAGGTTTCCATTTTGATCAGTAAGTTTTACTTTTTATAGATGTAAACAAATGGTAGTTATCGCTGAAAATGTCAAGTAATTCGCGACGAAACCTTTTCTGGATATAGATTTTTGCCATTTTATTTTCCTAGGTTCTAAATATTTTTTTGAAAATATTTTGATGTAATAATTTATTTTGATCTTTGAACTGTACTTCATATTTTTTTCATGCTAGTATTCCATGAAAAATAAGGCTAACTGCGCGACGAAAAAATAGACGTTTTACGCCAGTTCGTGAATTACAGCGCCTTAACAAGTCACGCCCAATTCAGTTTCAGTCTGGCAGTTTCCGCACATGACTATAGCATTATAATTGTTACAGTACAGTGCAATCGACGAGGACGGCCTGAACGTGTGCGTGGCGGGGCGCGCGGGGCTCGCGCACTACAGCTGCGCGGCGCGGAGGTGGAAACTATTCGGCAACGAGGCCCAAGAGAAAGACTTCGTCGTCACCGGCGGCATGTTGTGGTGGCGAGACTACATAGTTGTGGGTGAGTCTCTTTTAGAACTGAGCTCGCGCACTACAGCTGCGCGGCGTGGAGGTGGAAACTATTCGGCAACGAGGCTGAGGAGAAAGACTGTCGTCACCAGCGGCATATTGTGGTGGCGAGACTACATAGCTGTGGGTGAGTCTCTCTTTTTGAACTGGGCTTGCACACTAACAGCTGCGCGGCGTGGAGGTGGAAACTGTTCGGCAACGAGGCTCAGGAAAAAGAGTTCTTCGTCACCGGCGGCATGTTGTGGTGGCGAGACTACATAGTTTTGGGTGAGTCTCTACAGCTGCGCGGCGCGGAGGTGGAAACTATTCGGCAACGAGACGCAAGAGAAAGACTTCGTCGTCGCCGGCGGCATATTGTGGTGGCGAGACTACATAGTTGTGTGTGAGAGTCTCTTTTAGAACCGGTCTCGCGCACTACAGCGGCGCGGCGCGGAGGTGGAAACTGTTCGGCAACGTGGCTTAATAGAAAGACTTCGTCGTCACTGGCGGCATGTTGTGGTGGCCAGACTACATCGTTGTGGGTGAGTCTCTTTTAGAACCGACTCGCGCACTACATCTGCGCGATGCGGAGGTAGAAACTATTCGGCAACGAGACTCAAGAGAAATACTTCGTCGTCACCGGTGGCATGTTGTTGTGGCTACACTGCATAGTTGTGGGTGAGTCACTCTTTTAGGAAGAATAGGTAACAAGTCTACAGAGTAATAAAGCGTGATATAATATGTCCGTTGTTTTTACCTTACTGTACTTATGAAATCGAGACTTTATATTGTGGGTGTAAAAGAGATAAATAAGTAAGAAGAGATAAATTGAAGGATGAGTACTAGCTGGGTTCATTACTTGGAGATTCTAAGTAAGCGGTAGACTGACATCATATCACAAGTTTTGACTTCACCATGTCCTTTATAAAGTTTCAACAAAATGGGACCTTATTACTAAGTATCTGCTGTCATACAGCTGTATCTACTGGGCTGTAACAGGTACTGCTTTCCATCGGGCAAGATAGCGGGTAAACGCACTGAATCTATCCATAAAAAACAAAAAATACTACTAGTAGTAACAATTTTCACAGAATTTATTTATTGCCGTTACAGCAAAACCTTATAAAAAGTTTTCTATTTTGAGAGTCACGCTTGTAAGAGTTAAGGTAACGCAAGCTCTTTAAACTGCAGTGTGCTGCATAGAGTAGAAAAAGAGATTTTATCAAAGCACCACAACACAACCGAAGATGAAACAAAGGAAGTTTTGCATCAATCAAAAATAATTGTTGATCCCTATTTTTTTTTGCCATAGGTTGCTACAGCATCATAGACCAACACGACGAGATCCGCTTCTACCCGCGCGATGCAAAACTAGACAATAAGTTCGCGAAAATCGTTCGAGTGCAATCACAAGTGTTCGTGCTCGACATATTGGACGATCAGTTGGTGGTGTTCGGAGCCGACGCGCTGGTCACCATATACGAGCTTGCATGTATAGACAACGGTATGTAGAACTTTAGTTTGATATGAAAAATCATCAAATAAATCTGCCTAGCAATCCTTATTACGACCAGCACCCCTTCTCTCCGCGCGAGTTGTAGTTTGACAATAGGTTTTTGAACACCGTTCATGTACGATCGTAAGTGTTACTGTCACTGTGTGCAGGCGCGCTAGTCACTATGTATGGACTTGTGTGTGGGGGTTTTCCTTGACTTCTGCGCACAGGGCCATGTACAGACAAAATGGTATTTTCAAGTTTATCGGCCAGAAGTTAGGTCACAAATCAATTGTGTTATCATCTGCTACCAAAAATTGTCACTTCCCCCGTTTGCGGCTATAGTGTTAGGTACTGCTTGTGTCCGTTAATTAGCATCTGTCTTCTAGTTACTGTGGAGAACAAATTTAACTTTGTTTGTATTTACCGTTCCCCATCTTTCTTGAATCCAAATCGCTTTTTCATCTCCCTGGACTCGGTATTGAACGCCATCGGTGAATCCCTCCCGGTCATAGTATGCGGCGATATAAATATAAACATAATAGCTGACGAACTTGATACTTATTGTTCTAACTATATGTGTCTAATGGCCAGTCACGGGCTTGTGCCAGCAATTACAAAGCCCACACGGGAAAAGGCATGTCTCGACCACATCTTCATAAATCCTAGAAACCCAACCGTGGGCATCGTATGTGAGAGCTCCTTGACTGACCACAGACTAATGATGCTGGGCGTGGGCTCATTGAAGTGCGGGACGGGTAGACCAAATAGGGAGAGACCGGTCACTGACTACAATGCTGTTACTCTAGATCTCCAACAAACCGACTGGTCATCGATAATGCAATCAGCTGACGTTAATCAAGCTGTTACCACCTTTCACAGTATAATTGAATCGTCTATACGTACCCACACTCACATGGTTAGGATTAGCCGCTCAAAATTAAACCTTAGACCATGGATCACTCCTGGTTTATTGAAAAGCATGCGTCATCGTGACCGATTGCATAGTCAAGCTAAAAAACGACCAAACGATACTCTTTTAAACATTACATATAAACGTTACAGAAATTTTTGCAATGACTTACTTCACAAAGTAAAAATTGATTATGAAAGTAAAAAATTAGAAAAAAACAGCAAAAATCTTAAGAAGTTATGGAATTGCATTAAAGATATCTGTGAAATCAAGAAAAACAAAGTCGGAGCAAATCCTCTTACATCGTTAAAGGATGATCCAAAGAAGTCACTTGACCATTGCAACCAATACTTCTCAACAGTAGGCGAAAATCTGGCAAAAAAAATCTTAAACACCTTGCACACGACTGAAGACCATCTGGCTGCAAGGGCTGACAACGTACCGGAGAATGTTAATTCGATTTTTCTACACCCCACAGATACTTACGAGGTCTCCAAATTTATTGCAGCGCTCAAAACTGATAGTGCGCCGGGATTTGATGGATGTAAACCTCTTTTGATTAAATCGATACAAGATGCGGTACTAGAGCCATTAACTCATATCATTAACCTGAGCATCGAATCTGGCATCTTCCCGGAGTACTGGAGGCTTGCAATGGTAACTCCGATTCATAAAAAAGGTTCTAATAATACACCAGAAAACTTTAGGCCCATATCTCTTTTGTGTATATTCTCGAAACTTTTGGAGAAGGTGGTAAACATTCGTCTGGTAAAATTCCTCGAAAAACATAATATCATCTCCGCAAACCAATTCGGCTTTACACGCGGAAAATCTACCGAAGATGCTGTTGTCCATCTAACAAATATGGTAACGGCATACTTAGATAAGGGCAAAAAATGTCAAGGGGTTTTCCTGGACCTCGCTAGAGCATTTGATACAGTGTCAGTAAAGATACTTCTGCGCAAACTTGAGAGGATTGGAGTAAGAGGTTTAGCCCTAAATTGGTTCAGAAGTTACCTTACTGACAGGAGGCAGTGCATTAGAGTAGGAAACGTTACTAGTTGCGACCTACCGGTGCTCTATGGAGTCCCACAGGGAAGTATTCTTGGTCCAAACCTGTTTCTTATCTACATGAACGACATACTAAACCTTAAAATCCCAAATGCCGAACTTATCTGTTATGCTGATGACACGGTTATATTATTTGAAGGATCCACATGGGATGAAGTCAGACGACATGCAGAACGGGGACTGACACTCGTCGCTGAGTGGCTAGAATCCAACTTACTCACCTTGAACTCCGAAAAGTCAAATTACATAGCTTTTTATAAAACTCGTGCCTCCGAACCACCCGTCCGACCGAATATTCGAATTCATACTTGTAAACCCCCCCATGCTATATATGACCACAAAGATCCTATCTCAATACAGTGTAACTGTAACGGCATCAGTCCTACAACAACAACAACGTACCTAGGAATAGCGATTGACCAAAATCTGAGATTTAACTCACATATAGCAAACGTCGCTGCTCGTGTCAGAAGGTTAATCTTTATTTTTAAGCTCATTCGAAATAGCGCTAAAATGCATCTTCTAAAAACTATTTATTTTTCAATGTGCCAGTCAATCATTACATATTGCATCACTGTATGGGGTGGTGCCGCCAAAACCAAAATTATCGAATTAGAACGAGCTCAGAGGGCTGTGCTAAAGGTTTTGCTCCGTAAACCAATACTGTGTCCCACCCGCGATATATATCAAGAGGCCGGAGTATTGACTGTTCGGCAACTCTTCGTTGTAAATGCGGTTAAGTATTGCCATAAAATTTCTCCCTCACTGCCAGACCATCAATTCATGCTAAGAAGACGATTGTATAAAATCCCAGTACCTCAAGTCAAAACTCAATTTGCTAAAAGACTGCCGTATTTTCTTCTCCCCAGTGTCTACAATAGAATAATGCGCAGGCACAATATAAGGAAACTGACAACGTCTCATGCTGCTCGAATAATAAAAGCATGGCTCTCAAATTTCAGTTATGATGACACGGAAGATCTTATAAAATTTAATTAAATCTCCTTTTATTTTCTTTTTATTAAACTTATATATAAATAAATAATAAATATCTATCACATTATAGGACAAAAATAATTTTATACATGATACATTTTGCACTATAACATCAATTACTTAAGATAAACCAATAATCATCGCATAAAAAATTTAAAATAAACAAATATAAACCATCCCTGCCTTCGTAGATTAAGTTTTTATATTATAGTAGTTCCACAATTAAGTACATCTGTTAGTTCAATTTTAATTAAATTTATTATTATTATCAATAATATGTATTATTATTATTAATTGTAAACTAGAGAATATGAAATGCAATATATACTGAAAAAAATATTTTTTGATTGTGAAATAATTTAAATATTGAAAATTGTTTTATATTATAAAAATGAATTATCATTTTTATATAAAATTGCTATTATTCTTAATCATTGCTTCATTGTTTTAAAGATAATTTCGTGTAACATTTAGATGTGTAAGAATGTAACCTCTGTTGTGAACGGTGCTCCTGGTTCCCAAGACACAGGGCCACCCTAGTTTGGGAACCTTTGTAAATTCTTGTACTACCTACCTCATTTATCTGGTTAATAAATGCATTTTATTTATTATTTATTTATCTGGTTTATTACCTACCTACTTTATTACATTTTTATTCTATTAGACATTGTATAAAAAATTGGCCAAGTGCGACTTGGACTCGCGCATAAAAGGTTATTACGAAGTCCCTCTTGAATACTTGTTTATGCATTATTTAATGATATTAAATTGCCCTTTTAGATAACACATAATATATCAAACTACATACAAATAACTTCACGATTCATTGCAGTTGGCAACATTGAAATGCGGTGCGTGCAAGCCGTAGACATATCGGTTAGGTTTCGCTTTGCTGCTGGTTCCAGAAACTACAGAAACGTTTTCTTTTTTTAATATGCAACAGATTACATATATTGGACGCATTATTGATTGATATCACATTACGTGAACCTTTTTAAATAACCAAAGCCTGAAGTAGGTAGATGGATTTTATGTTTTATATCACGAACTGTCATAGAAATCATGACATGGATCAGCCCTTTCCCGGGATTAGTTAGTTACTCTACTTTTTCTACATGTTTCTTACAATTTTGAAATTCCAGGCAATATCTTTTTAAAATCCTGGGTTGCCTGAGGCGTGTCCATATTAGTATAAGCGTTTCAGGTTAATAATCCCAAATCAATCTACCTACTCCGGCCTTTGTATCATATATCAAAGCCGTGTGGTCCGGCGGAGTAGAATAAGACCACTCCAAGTCTTCCCATGGATATCGTAGAAGGCAAAAACATCAAAGAGACCTCTCCAACCCGTCTGGGTAGTGTGGAGGGTGTAGGCTAAATCTGGTAGTACAGAGAGGGTCGTGCTCCTGCAGTGGAGACTAACAAAGACCTGATGATGATATCAAAGTACATACAAATAACTTGACGTTTCATTGCAGCTGGCAACATTGAAATGCGATGCGTGCAAGCTGTGGACATATCGGCACTATCGCACCCTGCGTGTGTGGTGTCTGCCGCTCTGTGTCGGTTACGAGACGTACACTCCCGAGCGAGTACTACGGCGACCACGCCTGTATACCGGACCGCACCCGACTCATTGGTACTATCATTATATTATTACAAGTTCTGCAGGAATAGGTAGGTATACATGGCGAAAGTGGACTTATCGGCACTATCGTTACGAGACGTGCACTCCCGAGCAAGTACTACGGCGACCACGCCTGTATACTGGACCGCACCCGACTCATTGGTACTATCAAATATTATAACTAGTTTTGCAGGAATAGGAATACATGGCGAAAGTGGACATATCGGCACTGTCGCACCCTGCGTGTGTGGTGTCCGCCGCTCTGTGCCGGTTACGAGACGAGCGAGTACTACGGCGATCGTGCCTGTATACCGGACCGTACCTGTCACCTGACTCATTGGTATACAGATATTATAAATCTAAAGGAATATATATAAAACCGGTCAAATTGGAAGTCCTTGGGGGAGGAGTATGTCCAGCAGTGGACTTCTTGCGGCTGAAATGAGCTGAACCGAAATTTTGATCGATTTGAACCCTGAAATTTTGGCATTGGTCCCATGTTTTTGTTGTTTTTCGTGTGTGTAAGTGGCCAGCACTGGTGTCAGATTTTCAAGCTGCCTAGAGGTATCTGACATAGCTAAAAGACTACCACCAATGTTGACAGCCGGGACAACGGCTTAACGTGCTTTCCGAAGCACGGAGGAGCTCAAGCTAATGCCACTTGCGGTCACCCATCCAAGTGGGGACTGCGTCCGGGGTTGCTTTACATGCGTAAGAGGTTACAGTGCTTACACCCACTGGGCCTTCGAGCATTGGTCCCATAGGAAAAGTTGTTCATATCGACGGGCTTAAACACCTCTTGAAAGTTCCAAAGCGATCAAGATTTCGCCATATGTAATCCGGCGGCTCGCGCTCTTGCAACCCTAGTTCTAAAAATCATCGTGAGATAGCAGCGGGACTACTGCTAGTCACTAGTAATAGATATCACGCATTTCTTTAAATAAAAACAATAATAATTAAAATTGCTTATTATTGTTAGTTAGTATGAATATCTGGTGAATTTAGCGCGATCTCTAGTTTGCATGTCGTGGAAACTTCACAGATGAAACCACCATAGGTACCAATGGTACCTTTGTCTTCATTTCACAAATATCAACACTGACATGTGTTGAGTGCAAGCAGAATCGGCATTATCACATCCTGCGTGCAATACCAAAGTAAATCAAATCAACTCTGTCTGATGTTAGATTATCTGTTGTAGCTATTGTCCATTACATTATTACATAAATCTACTATTCTGTGCTATCCCAGACTCCTTGGTAACCGCAAGACCCGTTAGTTACGAAGAAGTTTGTACTTCATTTAGGCTTGGATCCCCATTTCCAACGCACTTTGTTAAATATAAAATACATTGCAGGTGATCAACGCGAGCGGAAAGCTGATGATGGTGCAGCGGGAAGAGTACG
Organism: Rhodophaea formosa; assembly: GCA_963082605.1. Taxonomy (NCBI): domain Eukaryota; kingdom Metazoa; phylum Arthropoda; class Insecta; order Lepidoptera; family Pyralidae; genus Rhodophaea; species Rhodophaea formosa. The sequence goes on along the minus strand of OY720220.1, from coordinate 5,559,948 downwards.
ACACGGACGAAGAAAATAATCCTGTGAGTATATCTTTCGAAGTTCTTATTGTACAAACGACATAAAAGTCGTTTTGTGGGGTAACGAGGTGAACTGTTCTCTCGTACGCTAGAACACTTCACCAGTGCGGGAACACAGATCTGTGTTGCTCGGATTTTGCTCAGTGTTTCTTGATTTTAAATCACTTTACAACATTGTATTTTGTATAAAACATAATCCTTTCCACTGTCTGTCTGACCCTATGTATCTAAATCTTTAAAATTATGCAACTGATTTTGATGCGGTTTTTTTTTGTAGATAGTGATTCATGTCATGAGGAATATATTTATTTATAACACATGCCCGGGTGCAGCCAGAGAGTCCTGCTAGTCAATGTATAAAGTAGAAACTTGTTTGTATTGATCTTAAATATAATAATCACTACGTTGTTTACTAAAATTAAATGCTTTCCCGAGTTTTTTCCTTTTTTATTTTCGATTGTCAATTAGTTCAAAGGAAACATAGCCCATATAGCCCAGTCCAGTAAAAAAAATTAGTTCCGCAGATATTTTCTCTCGCAACTAAAATTAAGCATTATTGTGATTACACAAAAACATTTTAATGAAATTGTTCTCATATTCATATATTATATGCACTTTTTAAATGTGACAGTAGTCAGCAATTGACTGTATGACAAGTTACAAAAATCCAATCACTAATGAATTTTCATCCTGACGTAGATCCTTACTTTCCTTAGTAGTAGTAGTAGAGAAATGCAAGAGTCAAGAATGTCAAACCTCGTGTCTTCTTTTTACGACAATTAATGCCTACATTTCCTACAATGTTTGAGGAAAGTTATATCAAACAATACACGCGTATATTTCAGTCTTGAACAATAAAACAATAACAGGACGAGAATTAATAATCCAATCGACTATTACCTAACACAAATAACTGCAGTTTACATAGCAAATTGACCAATTTTACCAATCATCGAGCGTACACTGCGCCTGCTTACACGTAACGTGCACAAACACACATACATATCATTAATCCTATTTTCACGTCTCATTTAACGCTATCGGGTTTTTTAAATTCAATAAATAGTATTGATTCTTGCGAAATGTAGGTTGATTGTGTGTAAGTGATTATTGATTCAGTAATTTCGAAATATTGCTGGAAGTATGGTAAATTGTAGTGTAATGCGGATCTAGTATTTAAGGTGTCGACCGTTTCAATCAAAATTTACTTATTACTATTTAAAAGAAAAAAAAAACATTTTTGGCGGCGACCTTGTACTTCTCGTTAGTTCTTAAAGTACGGTATAAACTGGAGATATGATTGAAATCAAAGCTTATGTAAATCGGTAATTTTAGTAAAAAGTAACTTCTTACCAAGCCAAGCAGGAGGTCGGTTGTAAGTCTACTAAAATAGGAAGTATTATATGATTGTAACATTGGATGTCTGGGGAATAAACAATTACTGATGCAGCATTAAGTTTTCATTACCACGTTGAAGGCAAAGTCAAAGATCGTGAGATTGAGGAAGATAGAGTATTAAATAATAAGAAATAAAAATAACGTTTGATCATAAATAAATATATTTATCTACAACCATAAATTATATAGTATTTGGCAGGTACACTTCGTTGCTTTGGATAATACCATATACATACATACTCTTATTATAGACCTAAGTGTATTTTTGCACGACAGGGCGAAGATGAAAATATGCAAGAACACACTAGCGTCGCGAGTAACTAATGTTACCTATACAATAAGAGATCGGCCTGTTTCACCAACAAACAGTCGACTGTCTATAATGGTGAAACAGGGGGATTGATTAACATTGATAAACTTAATGTTTGGTCTTGACAGTTAGGGTCTTTCCGTGCATGTCGATTGGCCCAACGGCCCATCGACGGACGATGTTGCCTGAATGTCCGTACTTCGTGCCTGAGATTGAGAGCCAAGGGGCAGAGGGGAGGGGCAACCACGGCAAGTAGTCCAGTGTTGGGATGTGGTGGAGCAGCGGTGCCGTCTCGATGTACGGTGCGTGTACGACAGGCGCATGCACTACAGGGGCGATCGGGGCAACATCGACGACCGGGGCGTGATGTACAACGGGGGTGATATCTGTGAGCACAGGGGCAATGGGTTTCACAGCAGGTAAAGCGACGGAGTGGATGTTAGGGCCGGTCCTTTTGACCACGGCGTTGAATCCTCTCAAAGGGTCTGCGGTGTACTCGACGACCCGGATGTTACCGTCAGGTTCGACGAGGGAGTATGCTCCATGTACGACGTCTCCGTTTCTTGTCTCCCATTGGCCTTTGTTGTCGCCCGTTACGGGGTCGTTGACTGCGTAGTTAAACTTGTAGCTCGGGTCCGGCTGCAATGAGAAAATTAATTACGGAGTTTTCATCTACGGTTTATCTCATTCATATATTTATTACATCATCATCTCAACCATCTTCCGTCCACTGCAGCGCAAAGGCATCTCCTTTTTCTGCTCTGATCTTATCCAGGAGCGACCCGCAACTTTGACTAAAACTGCGGAGTATAGAAGGACGTAGTATTTACATTACATATCATATCACAATTTATTATGCAGGTAGAACAGTCCCAGATTCCATGGAACTTATTTATATTTCATTAGTTGTTATGGTTTATCTATACTTGTCTTAAACGTTATGGATGTGATTATGTATAATGAGATTCAATTACTTACAATTCTATCAATAGTAGTGATGGGGGCATATGACAACGTCAGGGGGGGATTTGCTGACGTCACCGCAGCAAAAGCCAAAAGGCACGATATCTGTAAATGTATAAAGTTTATCAGTACTGTCAAATTAACCACATTGGTTCGGAACTGAAGAATCTGAAATGTTGGCAACACTTATAGAGATACATGTACATACATTAAGTGACCCGCACAAAGACCTGTTAAAAATATATTAACATTAGTTAGTTGAAATACATAGGTAAACTTTGTTACCACAATCGAGTTTTAAAAGTGTACACCATCAGTGTTTTTTTTATCAAGCAATATGCTTTGAACTACAGAAAGTCTGTATTTTGGAAATATTTAGCCTCTGGATGGTTGGTCACCTAATTATGAAATGGCAACGTTTTCGGATTCAAAAGTATGTTAATCCTCTAATAATCAAATAATAATTAATTGAATGGTTAATCTCTAAACAAAATATTATTTGAGTAAGTCGTGACACAAAAATGCCTCGCATTTCATAATATACTGAACCGATTTTGATAAAATATACATGCAAATAATCCGCATATAAATCGGTTCACCCATATAAGAGATACGGTGACACAAAGCGATCAATACACACGATAGCAGTCAAACTTATAAAAATGACATCTTTACTTTGGGGAATTTTGAAATAGTTTAACATTACTATTTGTTATCTTTTTAAGTGTCTAAATTGTGATTTACCGCCAAATATGTGTTCATATCGGTAGCGGGTAGTCCAGTGAGCAAGCGAAGTGCACTGTGCTCCTCCACCATACCAGTTGCATATTTATACTACACCGAATTATTCGCGAAGACGACACTCCGGTTTTGGCGCTAAGCATTAGGGTTTTTTTCTTATTCATTATTCATTTGCTCCCGAAAGTGTAACTAGTTAGTTACGTTTCAAATTACATAGTTATACGCCTTAAATAATGACAATAAGCGTATGCAAATTTCATTTAAATCAGCTGCAGTTGTGTACCCTGTTTAGATATTGCGTCCGTAACTGAATATTAAATGTGAAGATATATACATATTTTTAAACAAATATATTTTCAATATAACTGTTCTTGCTATTTTTGTAGCAAAATTAAAAAGCTGTTGCTTGTCTATCTATATACTGATATATAAAGCTTAAGAGTTTGGTTGTACGCGCTAATCTCATGAACTACTGGACCAATTTAAAAATTCTTTCCCTGTTCGATAGGTACGTTATTCCAGAGTGCCATAGGCTAAGTATGTATCGCGGTGAAGTCGGGGCGGACTGCTAGTCTTGGCATAAAAATAAAATATTTAGTAAAATATGATTGGTTCAATTAAATTAGGCTTGCCAGGCCTATATCAGCAGCTTTTAAATGGCGTTTTTTTTTTCAATAAACTTAATATTAAAATTATTCAAAGTAAGCACTACTTGTAAAAAAATATGACATATTTTTCTACTCATCATAACGGTAGCATATTTTACATAAGTATAAATATCAAAGTTTTCTCATCTTATTAATCTCAAAACATATGTATAGAACTATAGAATCCCCGGCGCGGTACATCTGTCTGTCCAATCATAAGCTACGTAATAATAGTTATAATCTTAAAAATCAGTTGAGGGAATATAACACTCATGTAGTCTGGCGGGATACACCCCTGAAAATATTTTTGCAGGCGCCCATGGCGGCAAACAAATATTGCTGAAAACAAGCTATCGCTTACAATGTAGTTATTCAGAGCATGACCCAATCACCCAATACACTAATTTTAGAAGCCGGTTTTATGGATGGTTTCCCTAAGCCGTGTATAAGTGTGTAAGTATTGGAACCGCCACACACAAAACATTCACACTAGATGCCTATTTTTACTACTGTGTGAACGTGCTTCGAAGCGATCCCTGTAACTTTCATCGATTAGCAGTTTTCAGAGGTATCCACTGATACGACAATTTTTATGCAAAAGGCACTGTCATCTCTTTAGTAACCCTTCATTAGATTGATAAATATTGTGGTATAAAGTTTTACAACTTACCATAACTTCTAAATGCGTGAACAGATATATACCTATATAATATACATATATTTCCCAATATTTATACATAATTAATTTCTATCTTAAGAGTCCCACGTAAAGCCGCAATCCCATACAATCGTAGTTTCGTTTTAGTTGTACAACCGACCGGATAAGGCATATTGATGTTTATAATCAGATTTCAATTTTAAAAACAATACCTATACAAAATTACAGCGAGTACAAGTTTTCGATACGAAACTTCAACTCGCTGTAATTTTGTTGTACTGTTGTAAAACTAAAACCAAACTACGTTGTAAAACTATAACCAAACTACGTTTGTATGAGATTGCGGCTTTACGTGGGACTCTTAACGCCCACTAACATGCTAAACGTGGCCTTTTGGTTTTATGACCTTAGACTCTATCCACCCCGCAAGAGATAAAGACGTGGTAATATGTTTATACATTATAATATATTTATAAATTTTATAAAACTTATATAAAATTTGACACTATATTGTAAAAGAAAACCATGAAATACCCACAGACGTTACTTACTACATTACGGCTGAAGTGAGTTGGGCTCCCAACACTATAGGGTACTACGTTGTAAAGAACATGTCAGAATGGGACTTGGTGTAGAAAAGAATAAGCGTGGCGAGAGCTAAACTTTCGAGACCGATGGAAAAATAGACTGCTTAGACTAATAGGCATATGGCGGACCTTTTGGGCAGTAGACCTAAGGGTAAAACCTTTTTGCACAAATGGACCGAATGGGTAAGTAAGCCATTTGGACAAGTAGACCGTTGGGAAAAGTAGACTTCTCTTTCCGGATGTTTAACAGAATGAATCTTATTTAATGTTGCATCTTTTAAAGGGTCCTGCTATATATTGTCGAGCTCTGTGGCGCAGCGGTCAACACGCCTGCCTGCGGCACGGAGGTCCCGGGTTCGATCCCCGGTCAGGTCAAGATGGAAAATGATCTTTTTCAGATTGACCTGGGTCTTGGATGTTTATCTATATATGTATCTATTATAAAATATAGTATCGTTGAGTTAGTATCCCATAACACAAGTCTCGAACTTACTTTGGGGCTAGCTCAATCTGTATGATTTGTCCGTATATATTTATTTATTTATTTAGGCAGTTCTCTTGCATCTATGAATTTACTGGACAGGGTCTAGTGCCATCGCTGTTAGACCGTTAACAAAAATGTGCTCTGTTGAGTAGATCGTAAAATCGATTTTGGGAATAAGCCATTCCGCTGGTTGTCAACATCATCTAAGCGTTTTTCTCTGCTGCGTCTCTAGTTGTGACACTTTAGAGCCCGCTAATTATGACAGCAGACATGTGATATGACTCGGCAAAAGTTTTTACTTCCGGCTGCCTGTCGCCAACTATCTCATAATATTAGGAAATAAGAATTATTTTAAAAGGCAATAAACTAACTCTTTTTTACCCAACTATTGATTTTAGGTAAAGTTCGTTCATGTAAGTATATGAGTATGTATGAGAGTTTCTTTATCCCACCGTAACCTCTAAATGCCTCAACGGATTTAGACGTATGTAACATTAGCATTCCATTCTCCTGAGTGACATAGGCTATATCTGTTTTAAAAGTAATGATATTTTTCTAAAGTTTAAAATTATGAACTTGTTCAACTTCAAAAGCCATCTCTGAAGGTAATGCTTTTAAAATTTAAACCCTGAAAAATTAATTCAAGTTCAGTTCAAATAAAATAGTGAAGAACATTGCATTTTGCAATTTATAACTGGAAAAACCGAAGCTTACATTACAAGTAAATGACTTTACCGATAGCCAGAAATTATAAATAACAATAAGCATCACATATGAAATACTGACATGAGACAGGTTTTATCTATTATGTATTTATGATAATAAAATAATTTTGTATTTTATGTCAGCTTTATCAATTAAACATGTAGGTCAGTAAGCGCAGGATTTTTAAACAAGTGGCAGGAATTAATTTTGCTTGTTCTACAATTTGAATATGGAATGGAAATGACCATTACAATTATCCGTTACAAACAAACAATCAAATCTTTCCTCTTTTATAACATTAGTAGAAAAAGGCCATTTATTCTCTCTTAATATTGTTATTATTGTATTAATCCCTTAAGGGGGCACACTAGGCACAGTACCGACGCCAATCATTTTATTCCTGATACTTTACAAATAGACAGAAATTCAAGAATGTAAATCATATAAGCATTAGTAAATAACTTGTAAAAGAGTTGGCTTGATGAGCGCTTTCCGACATAGGACGGACTTCTGCATCGACCTTCTACAATACATTTTTGTAACAAGTTTTATGTATTTATATGACGAAAAATTTGCCCAAACACAATCCGTTCTTATTATAAAACACGGAACCTAGTACTAGATTTAAAATTTTAAACTACTGGTCACCCAACTACCTAATTGTACTAACAGCTGAGAAAATGTCAAAGTGACAACTATTAACGCAATACGTTATGGTTTAAACCAGGTGAATGAGTGTATCATGTTTTTAGCTGTTCTGGTCGTCGTAGGTACTCCACCTACGACGACCTTCCGACTTAATTATCAGAACAGCTCATTGACTACATTTTATTGTATCGTCATCCGAATATAAGTATGCAAAAATTTCAGCTGAATAGGTGCAAGATTTGACCCACACAATACGAGATACATTGAAAGTTACAAATAAAGATTGTAAAATATAAGTTTTCAGTGCCATGTAGCTCTTATTTATTTCACTGTCCACTATACTGAACCACTTTCGAAATGTAATAGTAATTAATAACTATGAATTATGATATGAAAATGTTCAAGTCCACATATTTAGTTCTATGTAGGCATGTCGTGAGTGTAATGTTTTTAGTCATTTAGAAAAAATAGTAGTGGGGTTTTAATCACAACAGTGACTGGAACTAGAACAGCTTAATAGCGTGTTATTCTAGACCGGTTTGGGCCTACTGGCAATGACTCTTTGTCAGTACGTGTGCCTCTGTACAATACTTAGACAAACTTGCTAAGGCCCGAATACTCAAAAGCATTTAGACTTAAATTATTCTTTAATCTTATGCTGTTGCTGTCTAAACTATTTATTTGCGAGACAAAAACAGCACGAGACTTAAGAAAGCCACTAGTTAACATTCTTTTGTATATTCAGCATTTTTACTTATTTTACTTACTCACATTGTATGCATTCGTCCCACATGACACGCAGAAAAATATTTATTAGGATTGTTTTCGTGTCTTTTGACACCACGTTACAACAACACGTTTTGTACGTTAAATAAATATAAACAATTATAAAAATATTTTATTTACAGTATAAAAATAATTTATATACAACTCCTATACACCTCGGTATCTCCATAGAGTGGACTAGTTTGCTGATCAGGCAATGATGAGTATATAAAACATACGTATCACCTAATCATTAAGGTAATAATGCTCTCATAGAGAAGATTACGAAGCTACTTTAATAGCTTTAACTTCAATGTTTCTTTCTGAACACTAATTTAGTTCCAGGCGTCAGGGGTATCGGTCCGGTTACCCATTTGTATAATTTACCATTTACTAACTTCTTGCTGAAGACCGTCGCATGCGGGCTAAGCGGTAGCAATGGAGCGGAGATAGGCACCCAACCGCCGAATGAATGGGTCAATGGATCCCACGGTAGACTCCAAGGCCCAAGAGATGTCGACACTGTCGAATGTGGCAGAATATTGATGGGGCCACCGCCGAATCCGTAGTTCAGCGGGGCTATTACCGGTGCTATAGGCGCGTGTGGTATGTTAATCAATGGTACGTTTTGTAGGACGGGTATTTTGGGTATGATCGGTAGCGGGTGGAGGTTCGGCCCTGTTTTCTTGACGACAGCGTTGAATCCGGTGTGGCTATCGGCCGTGTAGTCGACGACTCGTATGGCGCCGTCCGGCTCCAGCAGTGAGTAGGAGCCCCTGACGGCGTCCCCGTTCCGAACCTCCCATTGCGCCTTTTTGTCCTTCGTGAGCGGGTCGTTCACTGCATAGTTGAATGCGTAGCGTGAGCTATCCTGTAATAGCGGTGAATTTCAATGATTATCATTATTGATTCTGGCCTTACATATTATATAGTTCGCATCGCGTCAAATACCGTACCTATAATTTAGACCCTTATATACTTATATTTCTCTATCGTTTGCCATTCACCTTCCATTTGATTAAGACAGAAAAAACACAATGTCATAGAATATACAATTTTGACGTAGGTTCTTTCTTATATGTTTAAGTACATATTACTCTTTTGCTCCATCTTCATAATAGGTATTCTTACATTCTTTTCATACATGATCTACAGTGTAAGTAAAAAAAAAAAAAAAGTAAGTACTCCTGACTAGCACTTTGGTCTAATTTGGTACGCTCGTATCTGCATATTTTATTTAACATTCTTTTTTAGTTGATTAATATCTTATCTAGCATATTCTATCAAAGAATCGATACGAAATAAATGAATGATTATTCAAATGCGTCTAGCTGGCGCGTAGCTTAATGACAGTGAATGCGACAGTTCCCAAGCAATTAGTTTAGTTTAGCTAGAAGCAGTTAAATATAGGCAATAAATTTAGTACTTACAGCAACCGGGGAACTCGTAACCGCCTGTGCCGCAATCAATAGACATGCGATCTGTAACAGACACGTTTTTTCTGTTTACCAATCTAAACCGTGATATAGAGCCAAGAAAATTCTGGGCCAAAATACATACTCTAAAACTAGTGGGCATTTTTATAGTGTGTTGATGGTATGAATAAATGGGTGGAATTTTATATAAAAATGTAGATGGGATAGATATAGTGTCAGCCTAAAGATAGAATTAATCTAGTCTCACGTTATTGGTTTAATTTACCTATAAAATCTTGTCTTTTTTATAGATTACATTACCTACTGAATTTGTAATGTTGTTATACGGTTTTAGTCAGATCCAATGCTTGGAAAGATTAGGGTACATATTAATACGAAAATCGTGAAGATCACGCGGGTGTTAAAGCCCGGTTGCCACGCGCTGGTCCTTCGTCACTCTATATGTCAATATAACTAAGAAAGCCTAAAAAATAATCAATTTTGGAAAATTATCATGTCATAACAAAAGAATTTTCTTGTTCCCGAAGTTAAAGGTTTTGAGATAAAATGAAAAGTCAAGATTGAAGATCACAATAGATAATGAGACAAAAAACACCATAAATAAAATTACCATAAGCAGTGAATTCATGTCGGTAGTTTGGGCTGTCGCAATGTAATGTTGGATAATTGGTGAAAATCGCTTTTATACCGGCTCCCCACGCGTACGCACAGGTTTTTCGCTAACCCTCGTTATGTGACCTCTGTTATGACTTGTTTGTTATTGAGTGTAGCATCGTTCATGTATAACGTTCTGGACATTTCTTTTAGGCTTCGTCGTCATCGTCATCAGGTCTATTTTAGTCTCCACTGCAGGAGCTCGACCATATCAGTACTAACAGAGACATATATTAGTCAGAGCAGTCAGAGCATTTGGCTTTCACTCGCCACGCTCTGGCCAGACGGGTTGGAGAGGTCTCTTTGATATTTATAAGCTTTGTTTAGCTTGTGTTTCCTTAGTCGTCTTCTGCAATATCCAAGGGTAGACTTGGAGTGGTCCTATTGTACTCTTCCGAGAAAACGCGGTAGATTTAGGCTTCATCCCGCGCAGCTATTCTTCATTTCGTGTGTTAGTGTCTGACACTTTCAAGCTACTAAAGTAATAGCATGAAGGAATCTTAATGACCGTATACTTAGCTTGACAAATGGCTTATACGATTCGGTGTACAAAATACTCGTAAGTCTACGTACTGTTGTTGCGTTTGCATGTATTATAAGTCACTGCCTTTCGCCCGCGACTCCGCTTGCGCTAATGTTTAATAAATAAGTAAATCTTTAGTGTGTATTGCAAAAATATATTTTATATCTGAAACATTATTACATTATATTGAAAGTACGGTTTATTTTAAGAGCTCGGCTTTCTGTAAACATGCACAAGCTTGTTTACAACTTAACTATGTATAATATCCAGCATACTGAAAACGAGCGTCATACGACGTTTTTCAATAGCTTTGCGATAACCATAAAATAAATTGAGCAATTAATTGTGATTGATGAAAAGAAATGGGCCTAGTCTGTAAAATACAACAAGGATACAAGTTTCGATTATTTTCGTTATAAGGAACGTACGTAGATGTGTTGAAAAAATATGTAATAAATATAGAAAATAATAAATAAAACAAGACATAATAACCACATAGTGGCATATGCTATATTTGTGCTAAATCTTCAACATATGAGTATTTACATAAATATTAAATATCTTAAAATAACCGTATCTTAGCAGTCGTTAGCTCAATCAAGTCATTGGTATTGGTGGACATGGCATAGGAAATGGACAGCGGCATTTAATTCACGGGGTTCATGGGTCACGAGTCCTGGCACACGAAGCATTTCAGTGTTTGTATCCCAGTCCCAAGTCCCAAGGTCCCCAGGAAGCGCCAAAGAGACCGCCTTTGCCGAGGAGACCGTCACCAAGTAGAGCTGGCGCCGCTATCGGGCCCTTCAAGTAACCAGCTCCCAAACCGAGGGAATTGTAGCCAAGAGAGGAAGTTAGAGGGACGGACAATGGAGCGCTCAGTATTGGCGCTGACTTGTAGATGGGTCCTGATAGGTATGGGTTTGATAAAAGCGGGTCAGAAAGGATAGGCGCTTTGTAAATGGGTGCTGGCAAAACAGGCGCGGACAAGATCGAGGCCTTCACAATTGGCGCAATAGGGGCTGACAGGATTGGCGCTGGAGCAATCGGGCTAATGGGGTGTCTGATGATCGACGAGCTTGAAATTCCTCCATTAATGATAGGCCCAGTTATCAGCGGGGCACCGGCCAGTCCTCCGTATTTGGCGATAGGTCCCACCGAGATGGGGGCGATAGGTCCGCTGCTGAGCACTGGAATTGGCGCCTTGTAGATGGGGGCAACTGGTGCTACTGGGTGCAGGTTTGGCCCAACCCGCTTGACTACCGCGTTGAAGCCAGATTTGTCGTCGGCCCAGTATTCCACCACTCGCAGACTGCCGTCTGGTTCCACTAATGAATATGCACCTAAAAATATTCAAAGAAATTAGAAAATTAATCAAATGCTTTTTAACTCGATTATACTTTATCTTATTACATATTTTTTACCTTTAACGACGTCTCCGTCTCGTTTCTCCCACTGCGCTTTGTTGTCTCCCGTGTGGGGGTCTTTCACCGCGTATTCAAAGGCATACCTTGGATACGCCTGAAATTATAAGCAAAGGTTACATATTTCCTTTTTTTAGTATATCATTTAATAATTGTTAAACTCACATAATAATCAACTGAAGCATGCCCTGGGGCATAGACTAGACCGCCTACATTGCCTAGACCTCCCAGGCCTAGGCCATCAGCATTAACATGTGCTGCAAATGCAAGGAGACACGTGATCTGCAAATTAAAATCGTATATCACTAAACTGTCTTCACTTAAAATCTGATGGTTTTATAAAAAAAATATATAACCGACCGCGAGGAACTTCATTTCGACGGAGACGCACTAGACTAGTTTGGTGTCAAAAACGTACTGGTACAGCAAAAGCGATCTAAGGTAATTTATAGTCGATTGCCTTAGACCTTCATGTCCTGCCGAGTGCCGGATGTGGACCGTTTCAACGCGCGCCGTATGTTATAACAATCACCAGGGGTTGCATCAGGCTTCCTCATTTTCATACAGCCTTCGACATGTGAAAACGTACGCGTATCTACATTATGTACTGAAACAAGGATATCTACGCCAAAGATTGTCGGCCGTTCTAAATAACTTCAGAATGCGATTGAATTCCAGCTACGGATACATTTGTTAAAATCTTATATTTGGGTTATTGCTTCGAATACAAGGAAGCGTTAAATTTATTGTCGATTTAAGTGTTGCAATATGGGTATCGATTAACAGTGACAATCATTTATTATTATGACAAGAACATCATTAGAAACATAATGCTAAGAAAACGTCGTGGAGCGTGTCTGGCTTGACGCAACGTTCGTGAATTAATGTGACGTTGTGCTCCAATTGCGCGGTGTGCATTAACCTGCGCGGGCGCAGCGAAATGCACGCGACCGCTGCTTGGTCAATGAGATCGCTATCGGCTTAAGTTGTATAACCACGATTATCCTATTGAACTTGATACTTGGATTATGTTGTGTTATGTAATTTAAGGCCGACTAAGTTTATATAACTTTTTTTAATAATTATGTTCAATTATAATTCATACTATACGGGAAGGTAAATGTATTGTTATTTAATTTTAAACATCTTTTGTTGGCAGAATTAAATCTTAGCCTTTAGGCAACTCTAAATATCTTACATTGAGTGTTAGATGCTGACACAGTTTATAAGATAGAGAATATAATGTAAATATTTTTGGGCTTATATGTATTCGCAATGATATCTGAAATACTTTTATTAACTTAAGAAATACCTAAGTGGTGGAAAAATTCTATGCGGACAGGTTTTGAACCAGCGACCTTAGTTTTGTATATGACTCCGCGCCCGCGTCGTATAGTTAGTATAGTCTAATAAGAGTATAATGTTAATGTTGGGAAGGTTTATCCATTTTGAAATTTCTCATTAATTATAACGCATAAGCAAGGATTTTTAAAAATTCACATTACTTATAAACTAGTTAAGAGAAACTAAAATATTAAAAAATCCTTGCTTCTTCGGGAAATTCATTTCTTAGAACCGAAGGCTGGATACACATTATCCCATAGTTAGTGGCTCAGAGATAACTATTTGTTTTATCTCGTTTAGATAAATTTATGAGTATTCAAGTCTCATAGGTTAGCCATTGTAGGACACCACTTCCGTAACCGATATAAAAATTGTTAAAGAAACATATATTTCTATTGTCACCAGGCATACAGCTGTCTACCGGCCACGGTGTTAGCATCATGCGTGGAAAGCGTATGGTCGTCGGGCAGCAGCACGCCGTCACACACGCAACTCTCTCGAGCGCTATGGTTGTGGTGCGGGTCCCTCGGCGCAAGAGTATGGCTGCCATTACTACCGCGAGACGCGACAAGGCATCCCGATACGTCAAGACACACCTTTATGGCCAAGAGAATCATGCTGCCGTTCCATCTCGACATCTATCCTCTTAGTAAGTAGCCTAGGTGGTTTCCGTTTTCATTTGCTGCTAGCTATATTCTTAGCCAAGAGGACAGAGCGTATAGTCCTCGGGGTGTGGTTCCCTCGGTGCGAGAGTATGGCTGCCATTATTACCACGAGACGCGACGAGGCATCCCGACACGTCAAGACACACTTTTATGGCCAAGAGGATCATGCTGCCGTTCCATCTCGACATCTATCCTCTTAGTAAGTAGCCTAGACGCTTTAGTTTTTATAAGTTGTTAGCTATATTCTCAGCGTCATGATGAGAGAGCATGTACGCAAACCAAGGCATCCTGATATGTCAAGACACACCTTTATGGCCAAGAGGATCATGCTGCCGTTCCATCTCGACATATATCCTCTTAGTAACGTAAACGCTTTGGTTTTCATAAGCTGCCAGCCATGTTCTCATCGTCATGCGTGGAGCGTATAGTCCTCAGGCAGTAGCCGTCCCGAGCGTAATGCTTTTGGTGGTACTCGGAGCGTGAGCATTTTACCCTCTCTTGGCGGAAACTTGTTTAGGCTGTAATCTCATTTATGAAGAGGACAATTTTTAGTTGAGGGTTCCCAATTTTGGGTTTAAACGTTTATAATAATATGTAATTATCTTGTTTCAGCAATATTATTTGACGATGCGATATTATTAGGCGCTGAAAACGACACGACGTTATACGCGTCGGATTCAAACTCCGTGTTCTCATTGCCGTTCTGCGTCGTCAATAGAACGGTGAGTCGGAAAAACATAAGGTTTTTATCACAAGCAATTTTCCCTCGACTTCGACCACGTAAATTATAGCTCATTGTTATCCGCAAATAAATTAGCTATCTATAGATGAAAGAATTTTGAAAATCGGTCCGGTAGTTTCGGAGCCTTATCAACACAATCAAACAACCAAATTTTTACTCTTTATATTATTACTAGCTGTTACCCGCGGCTTCGCCCGCATGGTATATAGTCTATATCCTTCTCAGTACCCTAACCTATGTGTATGCAAAATTTCGTGATGATCGGTTCAGTAGATACGGCGTGAAAGCGTAACAAACAAACAAACTCACTTTCGCATTTATAATATTAGTTCGGATTATAGACTAGTCGGGTGACTAAGCTTTACTTGGGACAAGAATAGTGCATACCCATAGTATACGAACCCTCCATCCTGAAAATACTAATAGTTTACTACAAATTATGGAAAAAAAAACTTAGAAATCTATATACAAAGTGGAAGGGACATACATACAGGGACTATCTAGATCACTTTAGTATAATGAAATTAAAATAACAGTCAGAAAACCAAAAATAAATTCTACTTTCCCATATAAATCGCCCGGACGGATGCACACTTTTGTATGGAAATGGCGAAATTTATTTCTGTTTTTGGCCGCTATTTTAATTTCATTATACAACAATGATCTAGTAAAAACCGTGGTTTGCTTTATTACGACGGGTATGTCCCTTCCGCGTTGTATAACAATTCGACTATGCAAAGTTGTTAATTTCTCCCTGCAGAGTCAAGTGTATCTCCACCAAATCCTGCGGCAACTTCTCCGTCGCAACCTCGGCTACCACGCGTGGGAGATCGCGCGCTCGTGCGCCCAGCTGCCCTACTTCCCGCACTCGTTGGAGCTGTTGCTGCACGAGGTGCTAGAGGAGGAGGCGACGAGCAAAGAGCCGATACCCGACGCACAACTGCCCAGCGTCATCGAGTTCGTTCACGAGTTCCCGGTCTATCTGCAGGTTAGTAGTAAAATAAAAAATATAGAATCATTTATTGCCAAAATGAAACGCGCCGCAACCTCGGCTACCACGCGTGGGAGATCGCACGCTCGTGCGCCCGTTGTACGATTTGGTCTCACAGACTCACATAGATGGCGCCACTCGTTGCTACACAACATTGTATCTACCATATTATGAGAATATATAAGCATTACTCGCAAAATATATATTATTAAAAGATAGAACAATATTATAGGCATGATATTTTAAAATTACATCCTAGTTTTAGTAAGTTTAGGCTAACGCAGATTACTGCCATCTAGTATCGAGTGGTAAGCAACTCTGCTGCGCCATAAATTCGCCTAACTTAATTTGTTCCAATATTTTAGTATGAGGTTTGCAGTCTATCACGTTAATATTATATTGTCTTTGCTACAGGTTAGTAGTATTCTTCTCCTTCTTCTGCTTTATATTATGGTTTCCACCAAGGTTTCAGTGATTCTGCCAATGTCCAGGTTTAAGATATACAAAGTATCCGTGTTGTACGGCTCAGGTTTAACAAGTAGCCATCAAACATCTTTGATGGCTACTTGTTAAACCTGAGCCGTACAACATATGCGTAGGGTCTTTGACAGCCTCGTGGAAGCTTTTGGCGACAAATCCATACGAGTCCATATGACAGTCTACTTTAACTTTTTCGCAAATTGTCTTTAAGCACGATCATTTATGAAACCAAATTACACCAAGTTCAAATTACGAATTCCACTAAAATCTGTTTGCAAAAACATCTAGGCAGATCCCAACTGCACCTCTTGACTTCCTACCAAAAACCAAGTTGGTAGTCAAAAGACACTTTTTTTCAATGAGGGTGTTCTGAAATAAACTTCGGCAGCACTGAGGTTTAAGGTCCGGTAAGCTGTGATTGGGCCAAAATGTGTCAGTTATTGCTGCTTGTCAAATATTATCCAATGACGGCTTATCCAGGTCGGCACCTCAGTGCTGCTATTTGGTGGTGAGCATTTTAGAAAACCAACCTTGAGTGCGACCAACGGTGGATTCAACTGTTGAATCTTTGGAGGTTCAAAAGTCTATTCATAGGTAAAACAAAAACAAAATGGGTAATTAAATTTTTTTCTGTATATGTACTTTTTTCAGTGCTTGATGTTACACAGGGGAAGGGGGTCATAACCCCCATATATCAATTGTAAAGGAAGTGTAATATGTAATTTGAAACTAAATACATGTGACATAAGGTCTAAATTGTATTCTTGCAGACAGTAGTACAGTGTGCGAGGAAGACCGAGATAGCTCTCTGGGCGTACCTGTTCTCAGCGGCCGGCAAGCCCAAGGAGCTGTTCCAGGAGTGCCTGCAGCGGAAGATGCTGGACACCGCCGCCTCGTATCTCATCATCTTGCAGGTATAATTATTATATAAATTAATTAAAAATTAAAAATAAAATAAAGATGGTTTATTTTCAAGCTATTTAAATCCTTACAGAGAGAGATAAGTTAAAAAAAAATCATGAAAGCTGTCACCATAAAGGTCACGAAATTACCTATAAATAATGTAATTCCGTTATTTTGGAAACATGTAAATTCGTCCGGAAAAATCCAAACCTTTTCCAAAAAAGGGGAGAGACTACAGGGAATCGTACATTGAGATATCACAATAAATTACAGATCCCAACATCCCGCCTTAAACTTTACTCGGATAGCCCTCTGGCAATGTCAGTTAAAATCTTCAACAAACTTCCTGAAACTATTAAAGGTATAAAAAATGATAAATGTTTCGTAAAACAAATCAAAGACATACTGACTAAACGATGTTATTACACAATTACAGAATATCTGGAAGATAAAAATAATCTTAAAACATGACTTTTAAAAGAATAATTAATAATAATTTGACATAGTCCAATTCAATGTATTATAAATAAATAACAATATAAATGACAACAAATTTATTAATATTTTACCTATTTATGACCAAATATTCTCTAAATTAAATTAAATCCTTTCAATATTAATAATGTACCTATACGAAATTTACTTAAATTAATTGACATTTGTATAAAAAATACCTACTGTTTTAAATACTCTAAATATATAATTTAAATAACCTTTTCAGAAACGATTATAAATAAAAATATACTAAATTAGACAAGTCAGCCCCTCTTCGATTGCTGCGCCCGTCAGGGTCCTTAATTGATTCTGCACCATTGTAAGACGACCTATGTATGTACATTAAGGATGCAAATAAAGTATTGATTGATTGATTGATCCGTGAACCTCCTGAAGACCGCCCCATCCATTGTATCCACTATCATCTCCAGCACTCGATTTCTGTTTGTTCGTTCTTATCTGTTATCATTTTAAGGGTTTCATACCTTAAGTCCGTCCGTCTGTCATTGAGCTATATCTACTGAACCGTAATAAGTATAGACTTGAAATTTTGGCAGATAGTGAAAATGAAAAATAAAAAGATACGTCCTCAAGTAATATAGTATCGTTGAGTTAGTATCCCATAACACAAGTCTTGAACTTACTTTGGGGCTAGCTCAATCTGTGTGATTTGTCCGTATATATTTATTATTATCCAATAACTTTCCTTTCCTTTATGATGTTCTTTTAATTAAAAGATGTGTAAAAAATGTAATTTTTAATATAACTTGACACATTTTTGTTTTTATATTATTACAGCGCAGAAAGGTACTATTTTTGAGTTCAATTTACTGTCTCTCCGAACTGTTTTCCGTATATTTTTTCCTTACCTCACAGTAACATTAATATTCCAAATAACTTGTTTAGAATTTGGAGAGTTCAGCCGTTAGCCGACAGCTCGCAACGCAGCTCCTAGACACAGCGCTGCAGGAAGAGCGCTGGGACCTCGCCCGAGACCTCGTCAGGTTCCTGAGAGCTATAGGTAACTTGAATAGAATTTGGAGAGCTTAGCCGTGAGTCGACAGCTAGCAACGCAGCTCCTAGATACAGCGCTGCAGGAAGAGCGCTGGGACTTCGCCCGAGACCGCGTCAGGTTCCTGAGAGCTATAGGTAACTTGATTAGAGTTTGGAGAGCTCACCCGTGAGTCGACAGTTCGTTACGCAGCTTCTAGACACAGCACTGCAGGAAGAACGCTGGGACCTCGCCCGAGATCTCGTCAGGTGCCTGAGAGCTATAGGTAACTTGATTAGAATTTGGAGAGCTCAGCCGTGAGTCGACAGTTCGCGACGCAGCTTCTACACACAGCACTGCAGAAAGAACGCTGGGTCCTCGCCCGGGACCTCGTCAGGTTCCTGAGAGCTACAGGTAACTTGATTAGAATTTGGAGAGCTCAGCCGTGAGTCGACAGCTCGCGACGCAGCTCTTTACAGCGCTGCAGGAAGAGCGCTGGGACCTCGCCCGGGACCTCGTCAGGTTCCTGAGAACTATAGGTAACTTGATTAGAGTTTGGAGAGCTCAGCCGTGAGCCGACAGCTGGCAACGCAGCTTCTAGATATAGCGCTGCAGGAAGTGCGCTGGGACCTCGTCAGGTCTGAGAGCACAATGTATTACACCATCCTACCATATTTAACCTGATTTGGGCCAGTTGATTCGGAGACAGAATTGGCTGTGACAGATGAACCACAGACAGAGGTATAAGGGTATCGTTAAAGATCACAAAGCTAGTTTGTGGGTTAGTATAGATAAAGAATGGGTACTAAACTCGTCCTAGTAGAAATAGTAATGAACTTCCTTAGTTTCTTGCTACAATGTCGGTAAACATTTACTAAACATAGCGGGTAACGCTTATTTTCACTAATAATGGAAAATTATTAGTTAATCAAATGTTCAACTAGTGTAGGAGAAGGCTTTTAGCTCAAAGACATTTAAACCCTTCGAGCAACACGGCCTCCGTACCGGACGGAGGGAGTGGGCAAAGCGACAATTTACTATTACAATTTTTCTGGCGTTTTTTGCGGGGGGAAATGTGCACACAAGTTTAGTTCCACACACCTACATACTATAATTATGATATTGTCACAAAAAATGACATAAAAAAGAAACAAAAATTTGTGTACAGATGAGTCACACGCAACTATAAATAAATAAATAAATATATACGGACAAATCACACAGATTGAGCTAGCCCCAAAGTAAGTTCGAGACTTGTGTTATGGGATACTTACTCAACGATACTATACTTTATAATAGATACTTATATAGATAAACATCCAAGACCCAGGCCAATCTGAAAAAGATCATTTTCCATCTTGACCTGACCGGGAATCGAACCCGGGACCATCCGTGTCGCAGGCAGGCGTGTTGACCGCTGCGCCACGGAGCTCGTCTACTAACACATAGACATGCATATGCCTAATTTGGCTTGTTGCTTCCGTGTTGCTCGAAGTTTAAACCATATTATTGATAGATGTGTACTAAAATCAACATTTGTATTCCAGACCCCAACGACGTAGATTCACCGCGCAACTCTGTAAATGTGCAGGCGAAGTATGGGCAGATCGCGCAGTCGCAGATAGTCAGCCCCAACGCAGAAGATCTGTCTGTTATTCTTGGGAGCATGCAGGTAATCAGGGAGATTTCCTTATTGAACCGTTAGAATAGACTGTGATGCGTTGTGAAATGTCTATTAATATCCTTTTTGGGTTTGGTAGCCGAATGGCAATAAACCGGAATTCTTATAGATTCATCATATCTGTCTGTCAGAAGGATAGATATCCGTCCGCATGTTACATCACAGCCACTTTATTCCGAAAATATTAGGTCTATACAGTTGAAATTGGTAGGTAGATGTATTCTGTGAACCGCCTAAAAATTTTCACAAAAAAAATACAGAACAAGCGAATTTTTTTTTATCAAACCTACGAGTATACTTGTAGATTGTCCAAAGATAGGTCTGTAAAAATTACATGGAGTTTATAAAGCTAGAGCTAATTAAGCTAACTAAAGATAGAAAGCAGTGTAAATATAGGTACTTAGTTATCTGATTGTTATTCTACCAGCTGTCAGGCGCCCGCGGACGAAGTTTCAGTACGACAGTTTCTCCGCGGGAGCCGTCTCCTCCCTTACCGCCCGCCCCCGCGCCCGCGCCCCCCGCTCCACCCGCGCGCGCCACCGCCGCTGTCAAGAGAAAGAAATCTGTACCAGCTAGAAGTGACAGGTTCGTATATATAAACGTAGAAGATCTACGTTAAATATATATCATATAGAGAAATACGAGTATGTAGTGTTTTCATAGCAAAAATAAATTTTGCTTTAGAAAATATCTTGAATAAAAGGCAACAGTGCCAATCACTGAGGAAGTGCCAAGAATGATACAGGTTACCTTATATTTGACATTTCGCAAAAAATCGTTTTTTTTTTCATCGCTTTCTCCTTAGCGCCCTGATAGGACTGTTGAAAGTTTTAATATACATTATTTACCCGTATCATTCTTACTTAGAGAGCACTAGCTGTTACCCGCGGCTTCGCCCGCGTGATATATAGCCTATGTCCTTCTTAGTACCCTAACCTATGTGTATGCAAAATTTAATGATGATCGGTTCAGTAGATACGGCGTGAAAGCGTAACAAACAAACAAATTAACAAACAAACTAATTTCGCATTTATAATATTAGTTAGGATTAGGATAATTCTGTGCAAAGATTGATGATTGACTGTGAGAGGGAAATACTACAGATTATTATCCCACTCGCACATATGCATTTTTATATAATATACTCGTAGCTATAGCTACAGTTTTTATACAATTGCATATGTACGAGCGGGGCAACAACCAGTAGTTTTTCCGTCTCTTTAAATAAATAAAAACATGCCAAAAGTTACAATGGGTCCTTGCATTGCGTTCAAAGAATCCAACGACTAATAAACAATTAATTTTTCAGGGAATCCCTAACCGGCACGGCAGAAGAATTCTTCATCGACATGATGATCCAACGACACGCTCGGGTGTTGCTTTCTAGCGCTCGGTTATTAGCCTTAGGGCGTCTAGCGGCGTCGTTAGATCTGCACCTTGTAGCGTGGCTAGCGGGGGAGAGGGAGCGGGCGGCGCGGGTGGAGAATGCCGTGTTATGTTTGAAGAGGCTGCACGAAGACTTTTGTTGGCCATATCCTGCGTTGCAGCCGGAGATGGCTACCGATATTGTGAAGGCTGCGTCTATCGGTGAGATATACACAGAATTATTTTAGAAGTCTTGGTTGTCCATTAAGTCTAGTTCGCACACGGCTAGTAGTTTAGTCGAGTAGGTTCAAGTCGATAGAATCTTCTCTAATTTTTTGAAAGAATCATAAAGATCGGTCTAGCAGTTTCGGAGCCTATTCAATGCAAACAAACAAACAGTCAAATCCTTCCTCTTTATAATATTAGTATAGATAGAAATTGAGATTATCTAGTCAGTTGTAAAATGTATTTGTCAGGCCCATACACACCGCCAGCGGAGTCAGATAGCCTTTGTGGAGACAGCGGTTACATGAGTTTGCCGCTGCGCACCGCGCCACTGCCCGCGCCCTTGTCTCCAGGTCCTGTCAGGTGAGTAGGTTCGACAGAAATCAGCGTCAAATTATTATGCCTGTGTTCAGGTTTGGAAATACCAATTTATTTATTCTTTAGTTTGACATTTCTAAAGAATTAGTAAGCATATTTTTATCGTTACGTTTGCACAGAAAACTACTTCCATTGTGCTTGCGCCGAATGAAGATTTTCAACTGACATGTAAGAATTAAAACAGTCTAAACAAGTAATAAAATAAAAAATTGAAAATACCCTGATATGAAAGTTCTTCTATATTGTAAAGGGTTGGACCGAATTTTAAAACTGCGTTCAGAAAAATTATCCAAATTGATTCACCCCTTTAAAAACTACCGTACACAACTCTTGCATGAATATGGGCGTTCGTTTATTTCATCCATCCATCATCAGGTCTTTCTAGTCTCCACTGCAGGAGCACGACCCTCTCTGTTCTACCAGAGCCATATATTAGCCTGAGTAGTCAGAGGATTTGGCCTACACTCTTCACGCTGGCCAGACGGGTTGGAGAGGTCTCTCCAACCCGCACTCACATTTTTCACAGCTCGGTAGGCGAAGGCAGCGTGGCGGAGGGCGGCTGCGTGCTGTGGGCGGGCGACGCGGGCGAGGCCGGCGAGGAGCGGCGCTACGCCGCGCTCATGGAGCGTCTGCACCACCACCAGGCCGAGCGCGGCTCGCACACCGCGCACGTGCAGCTGCGGTACGTACAGACATGCTGACGCTACGCCTGCACCACCACCAGGCCGACCGCGGCTCGCACACCGCGCACGTGCAGCTGCGGTACGTACAAACATGCTGACGCTACGCCTGCACCACCACCAGGCCGAGCGCGGCTCGCACACCGCGCACGTGCAGCTGCGGTACGTACAGACATGCTGACGCTACGCCTGCTCCACCACCAGGCCGAGCGCGGCTCGCACACCGCGCACGTGCAGCTGCGGTACGTACAGACATGCTGACGCTACGCCTGCACCACCACCAGGCCGAGCGAGTGCAGCTCCGGTACGATATTACGGTACCGGTTACGGTATGGTAACATTACTTCGATATTGCTACAAACTACATTGAACTTTGTTGCCTCAATCTAAGGTCAAGTCAACCGTTTTAGTCTTTCTTATATGAGATATCTGAAATGTTTCCAACCTAGGTCGCCGAATTCGCTACTTGACAATTTTCTGAAATATATTTTATAATATCTGTAGACTTATTTTAAACCCTCCTACAATTATATTTTTTTCAAAAAAGCTTTATTTGATAAGAAAACATGATTTTTTTATCTTTTGGTTCGAAATTCGCGCTAAAACACTGTGTCACGTGACATTTCCATGTTATGACGTCACAACTCAATAAACAAAGCACGGCTAATACGGCGCTCTAACTGTTTTGAGGTGTAAATTAAACAGATTTAACTGGAATTGTGAAAATTACAAGTTACAAAACGTGTGCGGTGCCTATGCTTAGAAGTACGACAGTTAAATGTCCCAACAAATTGTTTATACACGTTTCTAAAAGTCTAGTCCTGCCACGCCGATACCCACAGTTTCCATCTGATAAGTCTGTGATATTCTTTTGTGCGGATCACTTTGATGTAAGTATTTAGAAGAAATCAATATGTTCGATTTTACAAAAATAAATTACACCTAACCTAACTTCTTACAATCATCACTAATCAAATCACTATCACTAATAAATAGTATAAAACAAAGTCGCATCCTGCTGTCTGTATGTATGTTTGCTTAAATCTTTTTGCGATCATAAACGAATCGACTTTGGGCTGCACTATCCGCTTTAATGTAGCCTGACTTCATAAATCGAAATATTTAAGCGATTTTTCTCCACTTTTTCTCAGCAAAATATAGAACTAAGGAGGCTCAAACCATTGTAAAGAACAAATATGGAGACATATGTATGAGAAGAAACGACTTGACGAGCTCTTGACGTTGATCACGTTGACTTTGACGTTTTGTTTATTGAGTTATGACGTCATACGAAGATTAATCATGGCCGCCACTTGTAGACCACAGATAAAAAAAACTGAGATTAATATTCCAAAAATAAAATATTAATAAATTGTTTTAATGCAAAAAACATATTGGATGATAATTGTTTAGTTATAAGCTACCACAAAAAATATATTTCATATTTTATTGCTACAACTGTCTAATACCGAATTGCGACATTACACCTTTCGTAAACGCTAACCGACTGTGTCGTGTGCATGTCGGTGTCAGATATTTTCAAGCTGCCTGTGCAAATAACGCTCGGGATTGCCTAAATTACTTAAGTGCTATTCATTAACGCTTGTAGCACACAGCCGCGAATGCGGAACGAAACGGTGTTGTATGATTCCATTTCAGTTTTGTTTCGCTTGCGATGTGACACCTAACAAAATTATACAAGACAGTGTTTCGCGGTTTCGCCAGTGTTCCGTTCCGGAACGCTTCCCTTCCGCAGTCCCGGCTGTGTGGTACGGGCGTAATAGGCCCCCATAATCTCCCTCTATCTAACAAAACGAGTGATATGATTCACAGATACTTCCTCCAACTGATGACGGAGGCAAGTTGCGTGGAGTGGGCCCTAGTAGTCGCAGTGGCGCTGCGCGATGCCCTAGCGGTGCTGCGTACTACGAACGCTGCGCGCGCGCACGACGTCAGTCTGGACGCTGTGAGGAGACTGCGGCGCGCTTTGAGGGACCTGGCCGCCTGGACTGACGCCGAGTGGTAAGCAATCACGATGTTCTGAAATAAGGAGTGGTAGTACTGAGGCACATAGCTGGTATACAATTTGATTAGTGCAAGTGCGAAGTTCATACATTTCCTACTAAACGTTTAGAAACAAATGTATTTACTTCGCACTTGCACTAATCAAATTGTTTAACAGCCAATATGGACCGGTAGGCCGTGATTGTGCCACGATGTGTCAGTTCTTGCTGCTTGTCAAATATTGTCCAATGGCAGCGGCTTGACGCGGTCGACGCCTCAGTGCTGCCATCTGGTGGTGAGCATTTCTGAAAACTCACATTACACCGGAACGAGCGGAGCACATTTACCTTAACTTGGATATGGGTAATAACAGCGCGGTTGATACTAGTGCGACGCGTACGAGTGCGCGCTTTCCGGTGGTAGTATTAGTTACTCTTGCCGTTTATCACTTGAAGTTTAAAAAAGCATGCTCCTCGCATTCCGATCCGATCCGATAAAATAATAAGCCACATCTTATAATCACGAATCAATCAAAATCGGTTTACCACGTCGTCTAACTATGACGCCTACCTGATAGCAGGCCTTACTTTGATTCAATATTCTTGTATAGTTGGCAGTCTATACGATAGTATTATATTGTCTTTGCTTTAATGATGATAGTTAAACAAAATGCTTATTTATTTTACAGCTTAGGATACAAACCCTTCATGCTCGCGATTAGCAACCAAATACCGTTCTTGACTTCACTCATCAACACGCGAGAACGACGCATGTCCATGGTGAAGACACGTGTGCGAACCCCTAGCACAGGCTCCCTAACGCACGAACCGAAAGCCAAGCCACAACCGCCCGTGGAGACCAAACTGCCCGCGCCACAAAAAGCCCAAGAAGTTTCCAAGCAGTCGGTAAGAAAAGACTCCCCAAATTCACCTCCTGAACCACTGAAAATGAATATACCACCCCCTGCGATGCCCCCACGAGACGACGTGTCCACCGGTTGTGCCATAATGTAAATTTGTTAATTTTGACACTGGCTGTGTCAGCCAGAATCGATATTCAATATTGAAATTGGATTGGATCGATTACAAATTAATATAACGTTTAATAGAATTATACTTACAGAAAAATTGAGGTTGTAGAAAAATATCGCAAATAATGTAATTAACGTGAATTTTAATTATTCGATTTGGGGTTTGGATTAAATCCTTAATTAAAAGAGGGTATTGGAATGTGGTGTAATTTTAAGTCTATTTTAATAATTTTTTTAGAAGTGTTAACAATTAACTTATTGTAAGTTAGGTAAATACAATGTCTCTGAATTAGTTCTGTATTTTATAATGTTGTCTGTTTGGTGCTGAATTATTATGAAATTGTTATTATTTATGTAATTCTTGATATTATTACTTTTTAGATACCTATTTAATTTATTCTTCTAGTCTTTGATAATGGCTAACGTATATCTAATATTTTCTATGGAATCAATGTAATTAAAAAAATAATATGGCTTATAAAAACTAGAAAGTGTCATCTTGTAGCTGTAAAAATCATGAGTATACACATAAAATTTTAGTATAATAAGCGAATTTACTTATGAAACTTTTCTTATGCTGCAACTATCTAATATACAAGGATAACATTGAAATGTTTTAGCGACTTGCCTGAGGGATTATGGCTACAATACAACCATATCAAAACCTACATGTTTCGGTACGTACTTTTAGAATCAAGATTGAACGTAGTCGGTTTTCCTCTGGGCTGTTAGATTTTATTTTAAAGATACACAATATTTATAAATTCTCAATCAACATCCGAGTGTTATAGATTTAAATAGAAGTATGACGGCATCTATTGGTTAAAATATAGTAAAATAAGTTCGTTGGTATTATTGTATTGGCGAACTCGTCTTCCTCGATGATATTAGTATTAGAAAATAGTTCGAATTATTGGGCGTTTAGCAGATTTTGTATGAAAAGATCTTAGCATTGCATTAGGGAGTGTAGTGTCGTAAATTAATTAAAATAATCCAAATTTTAAAAATTTCAATTATATGATTTAGAAAACTTTAATTTTTATTTTGTGAAAATAATTTGTATATAAAATAAAGCAAACCTCGAGCTCCGAAGCATTCCAGGTGAGGATGCAACCGGGAACCAGACTTCTTTATGTACTTAGTTAGACGAGCCGTACGTACCAAATTCTGAACCGTTCAATGGGAGCTAATTGACACCGTTGCGGTTAGCTCTCACCTCGTGCTTCGGAAGGCACGTAAAGCCGGTGGTCCCGGGTGCCATCTGGTAGTCGTTAAAGGAACCACGTCAGAGGCCGAGAGGCGGTTCCGAAGAACTCTGACACCAGGGTGTGCATGGTCGACTGACCGTGTCACCTGCACGAAATGATGACTGATGATAGCTCACACCTGAACTCTGTACCGTGAAGACGCCGTCCACATCACGTGATACGATTGCTTTTAAATGTCTGTTTCTTGGAGTAGGGCACGTGTACCTCAGTTTATATAGAAGGCTTTGCCAGGAACACGCTCTAATAAGAGAGACAGAGTGAGATGTGTATGCAAAATGTTATGGAAATTCTAATCGTTTAAAAATATTTATTACACTTCCGTTTGTTGTTTGTTTGTTTATCGTGTGTGTAAGTGGCCAACACTGGTTTCAGATTTTTCAAACTGCCTGAAGGCCTCTGACATAGCTAAACGACTGCCATCAATGATGCCAGTCGGGACCTACAGCTTCTGTTGAATTACCTGTCTTTTTACTTGTAGCATATTAATTATATCTTATGAATTTTATATCGAAAATAAAATACTGTATAGCGTAGCGAAAGTATCTTTGAAACATTCTTCAAGGTATGGATAGCCATTTAATCGTCAAGAAATATTACAATGCTATTCAAATTTGAAAAGTAAAATTCATTGGGTTACCAATGTCTTGTGAATCTCACCAGATATTGTAAACTTTCTATGTGTAATACAATGTATATCATAACTGCAACGATATTGCATAGTGGTGATATGCAAATTAACTGTTACAGTGTGCTCAAGTGTGTCCGTTCCACAAAATGTCGACCGATATTGTATTTACGTGCTTGAATGATATTAGCATTCAGTATTAGGGAAACTATGTACTTATGGGATTTTATTTATAATTTATCCAATCAGCTAAATTACCGTTTCATTAAAGTGGTGCAAAATTAGAAAATAAATGTTTGTAAGGTTTGCTAGACAATTAATTAATATGTTTTTGTGACCTCTTTAATTTAAAGCGACTTCATGTTACTATGTTCCTTTACAATTCTCAGTAGT
Organism: Rhodophaea formosa; assembly: GCA_963082605.1. Lineage (NCBI taxonomy): Eukaryota > Metazoa > Arthropoda > Insecta > Lepidoptera > Pyralidae > Rhodophaea > Rhodophaea formosa. The sequence continues at coordinate 5,531,728 of OY720220.1, read as the reverse complement.
TATAGGTGGTTTCATCACTATATTTTTAATTACATGTTTTGCTCATAATATGCTTTGTGGATTATATTTCGTAATATTATTTTGCTTGCTCAGCTATATTCTCCGTGACTATAGCTGAGCTATAGAGTTAAGTTATTATGATTAAATTTCTAATCGGAATTAAATTAATTTAAAGTGGCAGCACCATATGCACACGTTAAACACAGGGGCCCTCTTTACGAGCGGGAGAATTGTGGCTAGGCGCACTTCTATCTTATATGATTATATAGGGTTACTTTTAAAACACCAGTAACCTCGGAGGAGTCGATAGGTAACATCATAATCAACAACCCAGTTAGTTGACTAGTAGATAAAGCCATAGGCTTCAAGTCCGCCATTACACTTGTGTGTCTATAAAGTTAAATAAATAAATACGTTTGTTCTCAGACTTCTAAAATTTGTAAGTTTTTACTTTCATGTCAAACTAAATAATAATAAATTTAATTTCCAGTTGATTCGTAACAACTCCACACGCAGTGCATGCGCGCGCTAGCGTCGCGTCGTTTTACGCACGAATGAAACGTAAACATACAAATGACAACAGGACAATAAAAACTTGAAAAAAATATTTTATATTTAATGTATTTAGTAAGTGAGTGAAAGAAAGTCACAAAACTCGTAGAACAAACTTCGTTTATGATGTTAGCTATCTACACCTGCAAGGTTACTGGTGTTAAACAAGTAACCATGTATATTCCATTCTATAGGTGATACGATAAATTTTCATTCGCTGCTACTCGTCAGATCACCGATAATATCGCCGTGTGTGAAGAGAGTGTACGCAAATACTTGGCACGGCGATAAAATCACCGCGATTCTCGCTCGTGCGGACGGCTCCTAAGTGGCGTAGTATGATAGTGGCACCTTTCAATTTACAATAGAAATATAAATATAATAGAAAAAAAATTGTTTTACGTATAAATCTAGATTCTGTTCCGGGTAATAGAGAAACAATAAAATGAGTTGATCAGAATTATAGTATAAAGTGATAGAAACCTAATGTAGTTCTAGTAGAGAAACAACAGCGCATGCTAATCGTACGCCTATTCTCTTTTTGAACACGAGTCTAAGCGTATCACGGAAAGTGGTACTTGATAGCCACAATATACATAGAAAGTAACTCGCTCACTATCAAAATACAATTAAAACATAGGGCATTTATTTTTAGGATGTGTGTGTGATGGTATTGTAATTTTATATATAATTTATATGATCATACCGTTTTAACAATCAGTTGAATCAATTTTTAATTTCATCCAAATGGTTCATACCTAATCAATCCGTTTTCACAAAATGTCCGCCATCTTGGTGCCAAGTTATCAATATATTTATTTATAATAGGAATTATTTATTAACTGGTTAGTACAAATATATATGAGACATGTGAATATTTAATTTTTTAAACAATATACCTAATTTCCTAACATGGGACACTACTTTAGAAATTCGAACTACAGATTAAATGAGAATGTAATGTGATAGGTATTATTATTGGTATTTTAAATCTAATTTGTAGGATGGTTTAATAATAATACGAATAATTTAATCGTCACTTGACTTCCTCGAGGTATTTATCTTATTATAAATCTCGGATTAATATTAATGTTTAGTCTGATTATCTTGTATCATTGTTCCCCGAAACAAAACGACTGTTTAGAAAATGACATGAGATATACTGAAATGGTCATGCATGATAGGGGCTAACGATAGGATGTGTTTTATGTAACATATGAATAAATCAAATTTTAGATCCAATATTTTAGAGCATTCCAAATATTGTATTAGATTTTAAGTAATTTTAAACCAATAAGCAATAAATTGACATTCCAATTTGTTTGATCCCACTAACAAACTATACTTCAATGGATTTTAACTAAACTTTAGCAACAAGAATTTGCACGTAATATTTTTATTTGACTGTTAAGGGGAATAACTACTGTAACTGTGGCGATATGTAGTAATAGGTATTCCCTAAGAATGAATATTATACATACACAACATAACATGTTTTATCAAATATTGACAAAGTTATACTTCTCACTAACACACTCACTAATAAACTTGTATAATATAATGTAACATACGTACGTATAAAAACAGTAGGGTAATTTGTGTCTGTGAAATATTTACAGTACATTTTGATACTTTAAGGTATCAGTGATGTAACAATAGGGTTTTCTTAGTTCTCGATATGTAGATAGGTATTCCAATATTCACGATAGCGGATGCGAGTGGAAAAAAATAATAATAATGGTAAACAAAATAATCCACCTGTTTTAAATACGTTGATGTATATTTTGTCGATTCGAAGAGGAATGTCACTTGGCAATATTCACTAGTTGGAATATTCGTTGCGTAATTTACTATTAAGTACGGTGGTCAATTATAGTTGTGAACGTTGTTTTAATCAAAAATCTCTCACTGTCCATTTCATACCTATTAATACTATTAACGCCGGTGCTAACAAGTATAAGCATAATACGATGTGTTAATCATACTTCTCTATGTCTTTTTTCATCAGTCACATTTAACGGTTTTGCTATAGCTCTCGTAGGCATTGGAAACAAATAGTGCACCATTCTCGGGAACGTCGCGTGTGAAGACTGTTTTTTTATATAACTTATAATGCATTTAAAAACGAATTTCTAATTTGAATTCCATTTTAAATAACCGCGAGGTATAAAAAATACCGCGAGCAAGCTCCCACGCCATACGCCCGCTCGAGTCAACGGACGTCCTAAATTTTTGTTCCCCATCGGTTACATTTGCGTTGACGTTTGAAAATTGTTTCTTACAAGAAAATTGGCAGCAGTATTAAGCTGGTATGCTGAATGCATGCCGAATTTCTTTGAGAAAGCACTTCTTTCCTCACTTCACCAGACACTTCGTGATTGTTCAAGTGGCTAAATATTTATGTTGTTAAAGTCTGTCTACGCATTACCTTTATATGTATCACATATGTATGATTTCATTAAAATCAATCGCAATTGACTTTTCTAGAAATTGTTCTGTAGTTCATTTCAAATTAACATTTTTGTAAAATTTTGTAATGTAGTCAATTGATGTTATGAATCTAAAATAAATTGAAATGATTTTTATATTCCTGTGTTTTAACTTATTGTGCGTTTGTTAGTGTGCCTAAAAGCAAACACACCCTGTATTGTCTTTTTTCCACAGTTGGTTCCGTTATCTTATGATACCTTGGAGGAAGGTGAAGCCAGTAACTGTAACTCCACACTCCACAGGGAGGAGTAATTTGTTCTGTGTTCCAGAAGCCTATGTCCTTCATATGCCTGACACCCGTATGCAAAATTTTACGGCCATAAATTAAAAAAAAAAACTTTATACTTGGACGACGTAAAACGTTACGCATGGAAAATGTTTTGTGTCGAGCCACGCACAGTGAAGGTTCCCCAGGTGCTCATCATATTAAGAAAAAAAATATGAGAAAAATTCCACGTGGTGTTAAAATAAGAGTAAGTAGGTACCTATATCGTAAAAATATTGTGAATGCAGAAAAACATAAAAACCTAAATTGACAACCTGTCTGACATACTACAGGTATTTATTTATCTCCGACGTAGTACTTAAATCTCCATGTCTCGGACGGTAGTAACTACGTAGTACATATATTTCTATGTCTCCGACGCAAAAAAGAGTTTGTGCCTGTTTATCTGTGCACTGAAGCTCCAAAACGGGTAAACTGATCTTAAAGCAGATTTCCCAGCGATAGTTCTTAGATCTCTATCAAAATTGGTCCAGCCGTTTAATGGTGCTTGCCAAAGCTTCATTCAGCAATGCTTGTCCTATTGTAGATAGGCTGGACGCGTTCTGTTCTGCGCAGTTCGCAAGCGCAACTATATCCGAGCCGCCATAAAGTTTGATTCAGACTGTAAGTATAAGATAGATAGATAAGGTAAGATTAAGTACTGTATATAATAAACCTATATAGGTTACTAAATAGGTACTTAATCTTGTTAAAAGGTTAGTTTATTATTATAATATTTATTCCGTATATTTGCTAAATCGATAACATCCTTTCACCTCTCTCTCACTCATCAATCGAATAAAACGAATCCCAGTACATATTCGATTTTTATATCGATAATATGCCATTGACAATCTAAAATAAAGAAAATAAAAATAATCTTTCTATGATGGCAACACCAATCAAAACGTCCACGAACTGAGAGCTGTCAAGACGTTTTACTTTTGGGAGAATGTAGAAACAATTGATTTTACACGTTTTATATTGTTGTTTTTCTGAGATTATTTACTTTGTTTATGAAGATTAAACACATAGCCGTCTAACTGTCGTGATGGCAGCCACGGCTGAAAGCGACATGTCGGTGGTCGAGCTGAAGGCGGAGATCGAGAGGCTCAGCCGCGAGCTCGACCAGGCCAGTAGCGAGAAGATACAGTCGGCGCAGCTGGGCCTGGTGCTGCTGGAGGAGAAGAGCGCACTGCAGCAACGCTACGACGAGCTCGAAGGCATCTACGAGAACACGAGACATGAGCTAAAAATCACACAAGAGGTTAGTGCCCTACATTCTATTTCTCATTTTCACTCTTCATGCATTAATGGGTACATAAAAAAGGCAGAAGCTGAAATTTAAATCGTCTCATCATCATTTTGTATTCGTATTGTGTACTACTTTCAAAAATCATGAGTGGAAAGATATTTGTGCTTATTATAACCTACATTTACCTAGCTGACCGTATGTTGCGTCGGTAATTTCAGTCTTATTTTCATATTAATGGACTCATTAATATTCACCATTTAATGATGTCTTATGGTGTTAATTAACAAATTTTATTCTTTACTATTTTAAAGTAGTTAATACCTGATATTAATTGACAATTAAGCTCTACCCTAGCCAAAAGCATTTTTTGTCATTGTTCATTTGGGTGCATTTTCATAAGTGATGTGCAAGGATGCATGGTGAGTGATATGGCTGTCAAGAACCGATAGAATCACTTTGTTTACCTTGCCTCACTCAGCACAGCTTTGGTAAAAATGACGTATGGAGCAAGGTTTTTTGTACATACTATACAAGCAAGAGAATTGTTGTGAGGGGTGTTTTTCACAAATCTTTGTTGGAAACGCAGCCTCAATGAACTGGTAACACCAAGTTGTAGTTTATCATGCCCAGATTGGTTCATACAATACTCCTTATTTATAAAAAGCTATACTAATAATCATTTGTCTTCTTTTCATGTTGGTGGCAAAATGTTTTGCTTATAAACATAAATATTTCATCTGTCGTTTGGAACATGATGCAAAGACAAGAACAGAGATTATTTCTAGGCAATTATTATCTTATCTAAGCAATTATTTGCCAGTTGTTTTCACTCAGACATTATTTCTGCTACTTTCACTGCAATTAGGCATATGGTTTCTGTTGGTATGCAACAAATATTAAATTTAAGCTTTTAAATAAACATGAAACAGAAAACTTGCCTTTCTATTTTAGATAAGTTTGGTTAAAGGTAGAATATGCACAAAAATTATGTCTTTTTTACAGGCACTAATGAAATTGGACACAACACAGAAGGTTACAACACGAAGTGGTATAGAGCAGGAAAATGCTCTCCTCAACGAGTCGGCCGCTATGGAGAGTTCTCTCACTCTTCAAATATTGGAACTGGAAGGCGAAACAAAGCAGGTATGTTTAATATTATTTATTCATATTTGTATATCTTCATTTACTACAGCTTTTCTCAAAGTTGGGTTTCCACACCCCTGGAGTTTGGCCAGTTACTTGGCTAATATTAGCAGTGGCTATACAAAACATGCATTTTCTGTCAAAATTATTTGAATTCAGCTCTCATGAGAGAGGCCATTATAGTGTACTGAAAATCTTAAACTGCTATACTTTTCAGTTAGTGATTAAGTGTCATTAGGGGTGCTAGCTGTGTGGTTCCCGGCAGAGTAGAATAGGAACACTCCAAGTCTCCCCGTGGATGTCGTAGAAGTCGACTAAGGAAACAGAAGCTAAACAAAGCTATAAACATCAAAGAGACCTCTCCAATCCGTCCGGCCAGCGTGGAGAGTGTAGGCCAAGTCCTCTAACTGCCCTAATATATGGCTCTGGTAGTACAGAGAGGGTCGTGCTCCTGCAGTGAAGACTAACAAAGACCTGTTGATGATGATGATGAGGGGTGCATACTGCACAGGGCCATCAGTCTGAGAAACCCTGATGACAGAAATTACTAAAGTATGCATCTGAAAGAGGTTACTAAACATTACTCAACATGAAGCAATGAGTGCGATTTTCCATTTATTATCTTCTCATTCTATCTTCTGCCCACTGCTGAGCTGACACCTCCTTCTTAATTTTCTGGTCTGAGAATGATTCCTTTATACTGACTTGTTGAGCCCATTGAATGTGAATTCTTTTAAGGAGCTCCATTTGCCTAGTTTTAGTGGCTATCAGGCATTTAAAGAGGACTTATTTTGAGATCTAGTGAGATAGGTAAGGGCTGTGAATAAATAAAGAATATACTGGAATAGGATACGAAACAAACGAGGGGCAAAACATAAAACCAAATCAATTTGCAACATAAGTTAAATTTTTAAGCTATAGATTATACTAGCTGATGCCCGCGACTTCGTTCGCGTGGACTTTATGACTCCGATGTATTAATATACCTTAACAATGAGCTTAGTGCCAGTGGCAGTTATTGATGCTTGTTAGTTTTTGTATATTAAATGATTTGGCTCTAATTACATAAAAAGGAGTCTCAGTTGACGCGAAAAGGTTTAGTCATTCAAACCGACTTAAAAAAAAGGGGTTCTGAATTCGTCTATATGTTTTTTTTTATATTTGTTACGCGATTACTTTGTCAGTTATGGATCGATTTTAGTGATTCTTTTTTTTTCGATAGGTAATGCTTTAGAGGTGGTCCCATCAAATTTTTGTCGCAATGTAACGAGCACTTTTTGAAAAAATAAACAAAAACCCAAAAAAATTGAGAAAGGATGCCGTTTGGTTTAAACTTATTTGTATTTTATTCTTATGCTAATTGACGTAGACAAATTGATGAGAACATTACTCCTGTGTTTAGACTGAACTTCAAAGATGGTCCTATAGTTTTTTTATCGGAAGGTATCCAGTACTTTTAAGGCTCCTCCACACAGGCGCGTTATTATAGGTCGATAATATCGCATGCGGTATTGCGATAATGCGTCCTGATTCCTTGCACACAGCTGCGTTTTTATCGTCCGATATTTCTTACGAGAGAGCGCCGTGCAGCATGCGGTATTGCGATAATGCTTCCCGATTCCTTGCACACAGCTGCGTCTTGATACAAAACATTCTAGAACTCATATCGGAATACCGCAGGACGGAGAAACGCAACGTCCTACTTCCATTGCGGCGTTATTATCGCAGCAGTGTGTAACTACATGACCATCCTAATAGAAAATGTACTGAAAACAGATATCGAAATAACGCATGCGGTATTATCGACCTATAATAACGCGCCTGTGTGGGGGAGCCTTTATTTATCCATCCAGTAGTAAATTTGTATAGTATGCCGTTTGGTTTAATTTTATTTATTTATAATTATTTTGGTTGATGACGACGTTGTTCCTCTATTTTGATTGAACTATCACACCCACTAAAACCTAATTTTTAGTTCTAGTTTGGATTTTTACGTATAGGGTTGAAGTCGGTTTGTTTTTTGATAAAAATAAGTTATTACTTTTACCAATCCCTTCCTCCTATACTAAAGTAATTGCGGGTGCGATTAAAAAACCTTGCTTCGTAGCGACTTAGCTTTATCAAGAAAGCCGACCCCGTATGAGATGGGAAAGAACGAAAAAGATGATGAAAAAAATCTAGTCATTTGTCGTTTTTGGGACCCGACTACATTTCCACGGCACGGTGCCGCACCGGTAGACGGTACTTTGCTGTGTCGTTCAACGGCGACGACGCCGTGCCGTTGACATGTCTTTTACCATGTTTGGCTCTGTTTATCCAAAAAATATAAAGAGAGGTGATGATACTGTATCTGTCCTATATGATATGAATCCACGTGTTCCCTATTTTTAGCTCGACCAGCACAAAGTATCCAATTAAAACAGGACGTGAGTTTGCATAAATTATTTAGACTTCTTAATGACCCGCACTTCCTCGGGTGAAATCGCGGATAATCGCCGCCGCGTTTATGTGTAATGAACGGTGGAGATATTAACTAATTAATGTGATATTTCCTATTATTACTTAGTTCTCATAGATACGTCAGACATCCCTACCGTGGGAATACACATATGAAAGGAAATTGCGCCGTTTACAATTTTATTTATGTATGCTGGTATCTAAGCTTTCTCATATTGTACACTTATTCATCAGCTACACAATTTTCTTATTTAGACAGTGTGTAGGCATTAATAATAGTATTTACGTACAGACAGAACAGAAACTCGGACCATCCCTCATTGGCTTACTCGCACCTCTCCCCCGAGCTAAAGCTTCTTGAGGTTTCGAAAAACGGTTAGCTACTAATGTTATCAATCGCACGTTACGCGCCGTAATTTTACATTGGACCCTGATAAATTGTTCGCACACAGACGTGTGCAGTGCACGGATGTAAAGTTTATGTCACTTCGCTAGTATGAAGTGCCATACTTGTGACAATGGTTTATCACTTTTTATTATAGCTATATTTGAGGTATCGCAATAAAATAAACCCTTCCTATTTAGTTACGACTAAAGTAAAATTTGATATTTCATAAGCAACGCTTGAACAATCGATGAAATGAATGAGTGTGTCGACAATAGACTGATGCAATACTCCGAAGGGATGTTTGGCGTACGCGGTTTGAATTGATAATTTCACTGGATGAATTAAATTCAAAGCATAGTAGAAACAATAAGTGAATGGATATACTACTTTAGACATGATAGTTATATTCTACCCATGATAGCTGAACCGAATTGAGATAAATAATCAGATGCTTTGAATGCTACCTACTTGACACAGAAGCTCTGCTTTTATCTGCAGTTTATAATTTTAGGTTTATCTTACCTACCACGGAGAATTAATTCATTAAAAAACAAAATATAGAACTTAATCAGCCATAGCGGCGCACAGACGCTTATAAATGAATGTAGGTAAAATTACGTCGGTCGTTATCTTATTAAAGTTTCGTTTCCCCAGACGAAGTGACGAATAATGCCTACGCTCGGTTAATGAAATGGGAGCAATTGATGTGAATCATCGCTGGACCCTCCGACAGTGCGCGCGAGACGCCGGTTCCCGACGCACTGAAAACGAAAACTTTTATCGCTTGCAACATAAAATAATTTACTTTACAACATTTAAGAACACTCAACTTTCCAACTTTGATTAATTATATATTTAATCTCGCACCCACGAACGAAAACTATCCTTATCGACAGTGACGTAACGCTGCGAATGGCGTAAGCGCAGGCGGGAATCCATAACACGGATCCAGAAATAAATTTTTATTTGCCCGGCCTTGATTCACATATTCACACGTTACTCAATGGTGTGTAGTTTTTCCGAAATGCACGAGCTTATAGTGCATTAGAGTCGTTTAAATCGTGCCGAACGTTATGCCAAGAGTGTGACTGTAGTGTGACATGTGCGCGGTGACGAACCGATGACATCGACCAACATGAATGAAGGTGAAGAGGTATTGTGTGTGATTTTGTTTCTTGTGTTGTCCTGAAGTAGTGCCTCCAACCCTCCCTGAATTAGAGGCAAGCCGCTGGTTATTAAATTTCAGCAATGTTTACACAGATAATGGGGCGGTGTTGACGCTCGTCGTGTGTTTGGCGGCTTGCCACCGAAATAAACACGGGTTTGTTTAAACTCCATTTACGGGTAAACTCGTAAACATGATCTTTTTGAAGCAACAAAATATTAGAGAAAAGTGAGGGTAATTTCACAAGAAATTCTGAAAAGAAAATTCTTGATTTCATTATGTTAATCGAAGCTACCTTCAAATATTTGATGTTCCCTTGATAGGCATGAAAATGCGAAGCAATTTAATCTGAACTTTTAAATGAGCTGATGTAATCAATTATTAAGCGTTCAAGTCAACAGTTTAATGTGCATTTATTTATTGGCCAACATTATCCAGCTGAAAACTGAAATATGACCAAATTTTTGAACGACGTGAGCGACGTGAGTACAAAAAAATCTTGATTATTTTAAAAGTTACATCGTCCTCCAGCGACTAAAACTTACCATTTTAGTTACAGATGTCATACTAAGTTCTAAATTAAAGTTTATTTGTTTATTTTACAATGGTACAATACCTTATCTTAACGGGTTTTTAAGTATGCAAACAATATCTTATAAATATATTTATCTTACTACGCAATTGATTACTACTCATCAGACTATTCTCTAAAACATCGTCTAAAAATCACTTTTCTCTTTTTGATTATCAACTTTTGCAAAATAGGGTCCTCCACTGTCTTTAAAAAATCGAGCTAGAGGCAGAAAAAACTGGCATAACTGACAACAAGTACTTTACTCCTTTTATAGGCAGAACTAATTTTCGTCTTAGGGAGGCTTATACAAAAATAAGTTTATAGGTATCGCTCGTGAACGTTTTTTAGGGTTACGTAGTAAACAAAGAAACGTTATATTTTCGCCATGTCTGTCTAACCATCCGCGGTTTTACTCGGAGACTATAAGTACCAGAAAGCTGTAATTCGGTATGGGTATGTATATTAATTATGCCAAAAAAGAGGTAGAAAAAATCTTGAAAATTTTTTTTTTGTGTAGCTTCCATACAAGTAAAGTGGTAGTATTTTTTTTTATTACAGCAGAAGAATATATAACGAAGTTAAAAGGAAAACTATCAGGGCTGAGTACACTAAGTATACAAACTAAAAATTTATAGGCAACCAACTTATTGAAATATAGCAGTTTTTCATAAACCGCAACAATAACTTTGTCATTTATACAAACATTATGAAAAACAATGTTACCTTTGCTGGCGAAAATTTATAAAGCTTTTTGGCTAATTTAAGCTCGCTTCTACGGAACCCTTCCTGGGCGAGCCCGACTCGTACTTGGCCAATTTTTATGAATGTTATCCTATATCCTTCTCAGTACCTCTGACCTATACCTAACCTATATCAGGATCATCGACCTAGTAGTTGTAGCGTCCAAACGTTATCAACAAAAATACTTACTATTTGCCTTTAATATTAGTCAATAAATCGCGCTAAATATGTCGCCATGTGTCAATACATAATTAAATGGCTGCAGACTGCAGACGAGCGAATTAGTTCGCACTTGCGCCGCTATAATGACTGCATTTTCAGGTCAAACTTGTTACCAGCTAATGGATCCGATTAAGTGCCTAATTTGCTCGTAGTCTTGAAGAGGCTTCTTCTATTACATTACGATAAATAAACAAAAAGATCTGTTGTGCTGACCCATTGGCAATTAATTGAAAGTGTATTAAACTACCATATTATGTAATAATTCAAGGGACTGGTTGGTTCTATTTTACACGTTCCAACTTAACGTGTTCGAATGTTTTATTGTTTTATTACCAAAAAATGTCATCATATTTTATTTAAAAAAAAACTGGAAATATATTAATTTCCCAATTTTTTTTTATATAATTAATAGTTTATTAAGTAGTTACTTTTAGATTTTATTGAATAAACACCAAAATTCTCACATAATTTATTTATCTTCATCACCCAGGAGAACAAACCCAGTAGAAGCTAACAGTTGCAGTACTAATAATATGCGCCTATTCTCTTAGTTGGACCCGCATGTCCAAACTACATTGTCCAATATTCATCCCACGAGGCCAGCGCAGAAGTTAGTTATGCATAGGCAGGAGCCGGCTTGTAGGGCGAATGTGTTATCATTTAATCACCTAGGTACTGCCGAGCTACATGTCACATTGCATGGGTGCTAAAATATTTATTGCTGTGTTGCGCTGATATCAGTATGATAACGTTTATGTTTTATTCTATGGAATCTTTTGATTTAACAAAGTCAGGAATAACAAAGTAAAGTTACCAAAACTTTCAATGGTTCTGATGTGAGAAATTTAAGCTGCGAAGCACATAAACTTACATGATTGAAGGTTCAAAGGGTGCAACCGGCACCCTATTACTGAGTAGTTCAATAATTGTATGTTCGTTGCATTGGTTGTTGTCACACTTGACGGTTAATTTCTTTAATTTGATATTGATACAAAATATCACTATCATCATCAAATTCAAGAGCTGGGCTCTAGTCGGTGCAGCTTTTTCTATTCCCTCTCTTTCTTTCGGCAGTTCTCTATAAGTATGATTGAAACAAATAAAAGAAAAAGAAATAGGGTACTGTTTTTTTTTTCTTTTATTTGTTTCATAATTGTGTGTCTTGGTCTTCCCGAACTTAAGTCCTTCTAGAAAACAAAATGACTCCCATTTGTTTATGCATTAGTAATTAATGCCCAGAAGGTGCGAAGTAGGTCGATTCTGTTATCACGGTTGCAAGCGGCGGCGGGCCTTGACATTGCAGCGGCGTTAAATCACCAGCTATACGTAATCCAGCGTTTTGTTAAACTTGAACTACTGCAATAAAAGAATTCAATGCTCGCGTAACTGTTAATTCGTTAATGTTCAGGTAAATAGCCGCTTACTGCACTCCGCTTTGGAAGTGGCCTAAACTTAGGCTTAAGTTAATTATTCATGTCAACATTTTTTTTTATTGTTGTAGAAGTTGTTAAATCCAATATGACAATTAATAAGTGTTCATAGAAACCTATATTAAATAAACATTTGAGTTTGAAGTGTTTCGCTGACATTAAATTTTGATTCTTAAGGATATAAAGCTATTGAAACGATGGGTTTGATAGTTGTCTGTGGTTTGATATAAATATATCAATAATACCTATCGCATATCTACATGCGTATTAAACCTACCTTTCCCGAAACTTACACTGTACGAGCCTCAGTTTGAAACCCGTACGGTAAAGTTATTTATGTATGTTAGTTTGAGTGCACTATTTAAGTTATTATAAATCAAAGACACGTGTTGACGTCTATGCGTTTATTTTGTACACTAAAGTTACTCGTACAAATACAGATGCGACGGCTGTGGCCAAAAGTAGGTTACATGCGTTGCATTTTTATATGAACAGCCTTGGCTCGTACATACGCTTTGACATGCTCACTCAAAAACGAAGAATTAAATGTATGAATTAATGTTTTTACAATGCTGGTCAAGGCAAACTTCCGCAAAATGTGTGTTTCTATGTCAGACCTACCTATGTTCTTTCATTCATATACATATGAAATCCTTTAGAAATAGAATAGATATTTGAAGTATATACTATTGTACTTGACCAACGACTGTAGAGGCGGAGTCCCCTAAATCATCATTTTGATTTCCATTCGCTTTATTCCCCAAACTTCTTTATTCCCAATCGAACACTTTACTATAAGATATTTATACTGGGATCGGTCACCTGGGGACGCGCTCCCTAATAAATATTACAAATGTGAAATGTATGTTTGTCACTCCTGCAAAAACTATAGGATAGGTTTTCACGAGATTTTAAGACACTGACACATCAGACTAGCAAAAAGTGTTAATAATCCTGTAATTAAGGAGTATATAGTCTATTTTTAAGCTGGGTTATAGACAATACCTAAATGAATAACAAAACATCCCTTACCTCGCGACAATATTATCCGTCTCATAAATAAATACAACGGTTTGCATCGTCCGTGTCAGCTAGACGAGGCGCGTGGCTCTTAATTATTCGACCTCATGAATATTGCGGCGCGCCTCCGTTTCATAAACACCCTATGAGTTAATTATAGCATAGCAATACGAAACACCTCGAGTATTTTTGAGCTTTTCGTCAAATTAAAATGAAATATGAATTATTGCTAACGAAGTACACGGCTTTGATCTAACCAATATTTTATTTTGTTGATGGGAATGAAATTGTAATTAGGCGTCACTATTTGGCAGTTATAGACCGTCGACCCAACGCGGTTTCCTGATGTTTATTTATTTATTTAGAAACATGATATTTCACAAACAACTCAAGTAATATATAAGTCAGTATAAAATAAACTTATATTAAGTTTTTCCATGCACTGGATTTTCATCGCAGGTTTTATTACATACATATATAATATTCTAAATTTTCAACACATAACAATGCATATCATTTCCTAAAATAATTAATAGGTACCTAGTTAATCCATAAACTGTTGACAAGGTTACAAAAAAATAATAATTATAACTTATTGCTATCGATATCGCGTCTACGAGAATAACCGGTTAGTTGGTTAACAACAAGTGAGTGACAGATAATATAATAAATAAAAAAATAGTAAAATAAAAGATAGTATACATATTTGGAGACTATTTTACATGGGTAGGCACTTATTTACTGAAAATAAAAATTCAATTTCTTACATCCGAATAGGAAGAGGATAGAAGTTATACTTAAAACTTGTTAAAAAATATATTTTTGATTGATTGTGTCTTTATTAGTATATTTTTTTCGGGAATGAACAAAGATTAAAGTAGGCCGTCCGTCCATTGCGATTCGCTGTGGGGTGCCGCTGCCGCCGCGCCCAAACCCATAAAAAGCTAGACGGTAGGCAAACCAATACGACTACTAATCAACAAAGTGCTTGTCCGAACAGCCGACCGCTCCATTTTTATTCTTTCGTCTATTTGTTTGTCATAATCATTTTTCTTTTGTTTATGACTATTTGTAAATATTAAAGAATACCGGTACTTTTTAATTTGTTTATACTATATGATACAATTAGTTCTTCATAAATTGTAGCCTTTGTAAAAATTACATTAAGTAGTTTTTATGCAAAGGATTAACAATTCTCCCTCACATTATTTCTTATTTAAAATACATATTGGTGATTAAGGCGCTCTTATAGTAACACCAGCGCCACCCAGCAATTAAATTCTTTAAATCCTAAATTATATCGAATTTTTAAAATCAAGCAAGTACAAAACTAGTTAATTACTTGTAGTATTTTTTAATTATTACAAGTAATTTACTAGTCCCATATTTAAAGAGAAAAATCGGTTAACCTGTTTTTCTCTTAATTTATCAAACGGATATTAGTGAAACTGAATACCAAAATACTACAAGTAATTTACTTAGTTATGTATTTGTTAGATTTTTAAAATTCGGTATAATTTAGGATAAAAAGAATTAATTGCTGGGTAGCGCTAGTGTTACTATAAGAGCGCCTTAAGGAAAAATTTTAAAACTGACATGACACAAATATCAAGATAGCACACCATAAAACATGTGAGGGCGACAGGTCTTCTTGATGTGAACACGACATAGTGACATCAAGGAGACCTGTGAAGAAGATATTAGTGTATGTACGTAGGATACATAGATATAAATTAAAATCTAAATTGAAAACAAAGAAAAAAACAGCCAATCTCCTAAATTGACGAGCTCCGTGGCGCAGCGGTCAACACGCCTGCCTGCGACACGGAAGGTCCCGGGTTCAATCCCCGGTTAGGTCAAGATGGAAAATGATCTTTTTCAGATTGACCTGGATCTTGGATGTTTATCTATATAAGTATCTATTATTTAATATAGTATCGTTGAGTTAGACTCCCATAACACAAGTCTCGAACTTACTTTGGGGCTAGCTCAATCTGTGTGATTTGTCCACATAAAAAAAAGGTTACTTGCCTAATTATAATTCTAAAAGCTCAATGTTCTAAATTGTACGTAGGATGCATAGATATAAATTAAAATCTAAATTGAAAACAAAGAAAAAATCAGCCATCTCCTAAATTGGTTACTTGCCTAATTATAATTCTAAAAGCTCAATGTTCTAAATTGAACGTAGGATACATAGATATAAATTATAATCTAAATTGAAATCAAAGAAAAAATCAGCTAATCTCCTAAATTGGTTACTTGCCTAATTATAATTCTAAAAGCTCAATGTTCTAAATTGTGTTGGCCGATGCACTAAATTTATCAAATTTTGCAGAGATATTATTTTATGCAGAACACATGCGATTGATCGGCGAGTTCTCAAAATAACGAGTCAGTCAGTGGTAAATGGAAAGTTTGCCTATTAATAAGACGGCTACGAGTACGTGGTTTCGGAAATTTAATCTTCTTGTGCAGTTGAGACAGAACTATCGATGACGCCGCTAACAAATTTTTTTCAGGAAAAGAATATTCAGTTGTTTTATGAATTATTCTACATAAGTATTGACGGAAAGAAAACCTTAATCTGTTTATAACTTTTAAAACTTATTATTTGTCTGCAGCTACGTCACGAACTAGAGCGCGTAGTGAGCGAGCGCGACCGCTTGCTGGCGGAAAGTTCCGAGCTTGGTGCCGACAAGGCGACGCGAGAGTCGGAGCGAGCCGCGCTCAGAGCCGAGCTGCGGGAGGCGAGGCAGAGGGAACAGCGGCTGCTGGTGGATATCGGAGACCTCGAGGATGAGAACATCTCGCTGCAGAAGCAAGTGTCTGCTCTACGGTCCTCACAAGTAAGTATATCTATTGTGTATAGGAGACAAGGCGATGCGTGAGGCTGAACGGGCCGCTCTGAGAGCCGAGCTGAGGGAGGCGAAGCAGAGGGAACAGCGGCTGCTGGTGGACTTCGGAGACCTCGAGGATGAGAACATCTCGCTGCAGAAGCAAGTGTCTGACCACTCTTTTATAGCTGAAAGAGTTCTAGGTGAGAACAAGTGACTGCCAGTAGTCAATTATTACTGTCTTCGGTGTACCATCTTGTGTTCCATCAGCAGCAATGCCTCTCCACAGGTTATTTACGTGAATCATATCACAGCAGACTAATGCGGGAATTGGTAGGTATGTCTGGAAGTCCAAATCTGCCACAATGGCGCATCGTCTTCTCAACATAAAGACTTAATTTAGACCATTTCGTGTAATAATTTGGAATGACGAATAATGCCTGCGCTGTGTCACATTGTATGCAATTGAGAATGCGTAGGATGTTAATTCCAGACTATTAATTGAGGTAGACTTGCCCTACTCCAAGAAACAGACATTTTAAAGCAATCGTGTCACGTGACGTGGACGCGTCTTCATGGTACAGAGCTGTGCAGGTGTGAGGTAAGCGCAACGGTGTTAATTAACACCCTTTGATTGCTTCAGAATTTGGTACGTACGGCTCGTCTACCGTTTATAAAGACGTCTTTGGTAAATTCAGCTTTTACTTTATACTCTTATGAAAATCCTAAAATGATTCAAACATTTCTGGATTTTTTTTAAACTGAGGATTCCTTGGAAGGTTCTAGAACATACATACATACTATCACGTCTTTATCCCTTGCGGGGTAGACAGAGCACAAGGTCATAAAACCTACAGGCCACGTTTAACATCGAGTGGGCGTAAAGGTGGAAAGCAGAATCAAAATATTGATGGGTTGCTAGCCGCATCGCCTATCAATGTGATTCCTTAGATTTTCACCCAATCCCTTCATCGGCTTTTACGGTCTGCGCGGGAAGAAAAGCAGCTGGTATATTCTATGCTTTTTCTTTTCTCCCAAACCAGCATATTTGTTATAAAACATCAGGTTTCCTTGTTATAATATTAATTGTCGTCTCGTAGGTGGAGTTCGAGGGCCTCAAGCATGAGGTCCGTCAGCTGCGCGAGGAGGCCGAGAACGCGCGCGCCGCGGCCGAGGAGACGGCGGCGCTGCGGCGGATCGCCGAGCGCCAGCTGGCCGAGGCCTTGGAGGCCCTGCAGGCCGAGCGTGAGGCCAAGTTCGCCGCCAAGAAGGAACTCGACGCGCATCTCAGTCGGGAAGCTGCCTACAACATCACCAACTTGGCGTATAGTATACGAGGTGATCACCTGTCTATCTTAAATACATGTCTATCTTTTAGTCTATTAATCTGCGCTGCAGTGAGCGATAGGGTCGCGTAATGGGTATCGTGCGATATGTATCGCTGTCTCTGTTGCCGGTTACTCAAATTCGGAATCTACCTTAAAGAAATCTGAAAATAGATATGGTGCTTCATACAAGCGGAGTGATATTTAATACCTAAAACTACAGCAAACGAACTTTTCATCACGTCAACATGTTTGTGTGTGAGTTAACTATTAGGGTCGACATCGCAGAACGAATTCAAGTACGTATAAAAGTCGACGCGTAATGCGCGACTGAGAACAGTAGCAGCTAATCCTGTCTCAGTTGAAACCTTAAGAACTCCTTAGCACGGGGGAGAGGTGCGGGGACTTCATATTGCGACGGACGCTGCGAGTTTCCGTTCTGTACTAAACTATTATTTAATTCTAAGTCTATTTCACATTGACTATGTACTCGACAGGTATGCCAGACGACAGCACAGAGGACGAGGGCGAGCCGGGCGGGTCGAGCGCGGCTGAGCTGGCCACGGCCATGGGCGACCACCACGCCGACCTGTTCTCCGAGGTGCACCTGCACGAGATCTCGCGGCTCGAGAAGCAGTTGGAACAGGCACACAATGAAAACGTATGTATAGCTTGGTCGTGTACTTGGTCATGCCAGGTATGCCAGATGACAGCACAGAGGAAGAGGGCGAGCCCAGCGGTTCGAGCGCGACCGAGCTGGCCACGGCCATGGGCGCCCACCACGCCGACCTGTTCTCCGAGGTGCACTGCACGAGCTCGCGGCTCGAGAAGCAGTTGGAGCAGGCACATAATGAGAATATATGTATGGTGTGTACTTGGTCCCTTACGATAGTCCACAAAAACCAGGATTATTTGGTTACAGTCAAAAAATATTAAAGCTTTATTATAGTAAGAAATGTTATTTTTTACGGTTGTTGAACAATCGTTTGATGCTAAAGCAAATAAAAAAGTTTACTATTTAAAACAAAGGAAAAAGCACCCTGTATGAAGTACAGCATACATGCTTAGTGCTATTTATAATTTTAGAAACATGAATTGTTGAAAAGCGATAAAACGCGTCAAATTATCCGTTTTCACTAAATGATTTGTTTCACGTTGCTACAAAGCAGCAAGCAAACTGCTTTTTGCTTGGAAAAAAACTATTTTTTTCGTGCCGTAGTTATTTTTTTTTCGTTTAGAATTAAAATTTTACAAACAAGGTTTTGTCTTAGTGTTTGTTGATGTCATTGCTAATTGCGCGTGAATTACGAGGAGTGTGTGATCGACGAAAAACGATGATTAGCGAGTAAACAAATTCAAAAATGCTGAAATTTAAACTTAAAATATACTACTTACAAAGTGCGAAGAAATCTTAAAAAGCTTATGTGTGTAAAAATAGGTTTTTTAGAAAAAACGGCGTGGCTAAATCGTCTTATTGAATAAAGTCTTTGTGTCCCTCCGATACTTGTCAGTAGTGGCTGACGTTGTGTGGTTTGCAGACGCAGCTGTCGGCGTCGATGCGCGCGGCGCAGGCGACGGCGGAGACGGAGAGCGCGGCGGCCGCCATCCTGCGCGCCGGCCTCGTGCGCGCCGCCTCGCGCGTCGCCGCGCTGCATGCCCTACACGGAGACTGCGCGCCGCTGGTACGCACACACTTATTGTACCTGTTGAGATAGGCGCTATCAATTAACTTCCATTTTTAATATCAAGAGCAATGAACTTGTTAGGTCTTGCAAACTTATCTCTATATAGAATTTACCCAAACAATAACGTATCGTTAAAATGAACATTAAAAATAAAAATGTTTAAATCACTAAATTGGCATCATAACGGTATAACTAGTTTTTATCCATGGTCCAATTTTTTGATGCATGATTTATGCATCAAAAATTTTCAAAATATTGTGATAAATTATGATGACGGTAACAACTGATCACTTTTTTGCGTATCAGGAGGACGAGAAGACAGAAGGTGGCGTCCCATCCCGCGCGGCGCGCTGGCTGACGTGGTGGCGCGTGTCGGGCGGCGAGCTAAGCGCGCTGGCAGCGCAGCTGGCGGAGTTGCAGGCGCCCGCGCCCGCTGACGCCAACGCCGCCGCGCTGGCGCGCCAGCAGCTGGCGCAGCTCAGCGACCGGGTGGCCGAGGCCGAGGTACACTGTTACAATATCTTACTCACGTGCTGGCGCGTGTCGGGCGGCGAGCTGAGCGCGCTGGCGGCGCAGTAGCAGATTGTATAGTCTTTAGATTGTTACAGTGTCGTTTCTACCCAGTTCTGTTTTGCGAAGAGGAGCTAAATAAGATAATGAGGTATTTGCCTGGGTATAAGGATTGGGTAAGACAAATCATTCATAGAGTTCAATAGTCCTATTCTATAGTGTGTCTACTAGATCACTGTACAATATTGCTATAATAGTCTAGGAAATGTTATTTTTATATTTTATATATACGTATAAAAATACTGCGACTTATTTAATACTATCATATCTAGTCCCGTCTTTCCCTTACTAGTAACATCTTTGACAATAACAAATGTTCATTTGAAAAAAATATGTATTTGAGTTTCGTGGATACACGTATAGAAAGTATTGTTAATGTAATGTTTGTGGTGCAGGTCCGTTGCGCGGCGCTGCAAGCAGACGCCGACCTGCTGCGCACGCTGGCGGGCGGCGCGGGGCGCGCGCTGTCCACGGCCGCGCCCGCGCTGGCGTCGGCGGCCGAGATGCTCGCGCAGATCTACCACCACGTGTGCGCCGTCAACGGCACGCAGCCCGAGCGCCTGCTGCTCGAGCACGCTGGGCAGACCGACGGTGAGGCGCTTCACGCTACTGTTTTTATGAGTCCTTGCACAAATAGATCAAATCTAAACGTTAATTCAGAAAATAATTGAAAGTTTTTTATCCAATGCACCAATGTACAATTTGTTTGGTTTTTGTTTTTTGTGTTGTGTCCAACACTGGTTTCAGATTTTTCAAGTTGCATTTTCAAGTTTCAAGCATCTGACATAGCTTATCGACTGCCATCAACGATGACAGCCGGGAGTATCATCTACGAATGTGTTTAGGGGAAATTACATGAAATTTAAAACACTATATTGATATTTTAGGTGCGGGCGGCGTGGGGCGGTCCGTGGAGGACGAGGCGCTGGCGCTGGCGGCGGGTGAGCTGGAGGGGCTGCGGGCGGCGGGCGGCGTGGCGCGCTCGGCCGACACGCTGCTGGACCAGCTCACGCACCTGCGCGCCGCGCTCGACACCGCGCTCGACTCGCGACACCGCCACCAGCCCGGTATGTGTGGCCACTGGCTGCCGGCCTGCCAGCTGGATGTCTACGAATGTCACCTGCATGGTCTAAAACACTTGTCACACCTTGACAAGTCTCTTGCTGCTCGCGTTACATATATTTTTTCATGACCAAATTCATTATAAACCTTGACGATATGCGAAGTCGCGCGTTGTGTATTGTAAACTCTATTCGACTCTTGTCACGACCGAGTCGTCTTATTTGAAATTTGTTTATTAAAATGCAGCCCCCGTAGCATGGCTCCCGCGACGCCGTTTATATCGCGCGATAAACTATCTACTTCTCGTTCTTCAGTATTGCAAAAAACATGATGGTGATTATCGATAAATGTTGCACGTGCCATGCTACGGGGGCAGGAATGAACGCTCATACGTAACTCAAGTAATATTTTTTTAACCTACGTTGTCCTACGGGTCACCAAAAGTATCTCCCATTATTATCAAAATAAAAACCATTACCATTTAATGTCATCACATTTACGCTTCGTAGCCCTACTTCGTGTTCTATAGCTGTCGAATAAGACTAGCCCTATCTCACTTGAGCGTCGCATCTTTATGTCTCGCATCAGCAATGGCAATTTTATTAATAAATATAAATATGACTTGACAGTTAAGTATGAGATATGTGTGCTAACAAAATAGTATCCTGTGTGTGTAAGAAAGGAGGAGCTTAATGAACCTTACCGCAGGTAGCCTACAAGGGCTTGTTGACTCGCGCCGATTCACAGCAGAAGATCATGTCATTCAGAAATATACCAACTTGTTATTTACCCCCTCCTCAATTTATGTTTCCCTCTTTATCATTGTTCCTAATCCCCAGGACAGAACCTAAACGAAATATCTACGTGGAAGTTTAAATGCACAAACAACTGTATAAAGAAAGCCAAGGAGCAGAACAGTTCGAGGCAGAAAATGTTCGACACGAGGAAAAAGCTTCAAAGTCTGATCGGCAGACTGAAATCACTCGAGATCAGCTCAGAGGACAATAAATATGAACACGTCTGCAGCAGGCGCACGGTCAAAGAGATGACGGACTATTTCGAAAACATTTCCAAATTCAACTCCGTCAATTTATTGGATAAATATGACTTTAAAGCCAGTAAAAGTGTGAAAAATGAATGGAGTTATAATATCAATAGCTATGGGAAGAAAAACTGCATAACGTCATTTCCTAAATCAAGTATCCCCTGTGTGACCCGTAAGATGAACTTTAGGAAGTACAGCAATGCCAAATGTGAGATCGACGTGAGCGCTATCTGGAAGAATACTCTCCTTCAGAGTCGAAAGGCGCCTCCAAGGAGTATAGTCCAAAGCGACTGCAATTTGCTGAGCAATATAAAGGACTCGGTTAAATCGAGTCTCCTCTCATGTGTGCTCATGATAATATGAGTTGAGTGACCATGTAAGAATATTTGAGGATTTGAGTAAAGCAGGGTATTTTAGTCTTGTAGTATTAAGATAATATGTATTTAATTTGTTATTTAAGTAGGTACATAGATGTAGAATATTTAGATCTTAATATGAACTATATATTTATATAATTAGGTATTAGATGTCATAATCTTCGTTCTGTTTACTTTTATGTCGAACATTTACAAAAAGTGATAACGGATTGTAAAGTTGCTGTGGTTGAATTTATCATCATCATCTTAGCCGCAAGAACTCCACTGCAGAAAAAAGTTTTCCCAAGAATTTCATAATTGAGGGGGTTTTGCCATACTCACCACGCTTGGTAAACGGGTCGGTGAGCGTAGCGACAGAACAGATTCTAAGCCAAGATCAGTTCCCGAGTTCCGACGCTGCCGCTTATCGAAACCGTTTATAATCGAGGAAATAAGTAAGGGAGGGTTGTCTTTATATATATATACATGAACATATAGGTATAAATATCCTCTCCAACTCGTCTGGCCAGCGTGGAGATTGTACGCTAAATCTTCTGACCGCTCTGGCTTTATATGGCTTAGGTAGTACAAAGAGAGACGAGCTCCTCGAAACAACCTGAGCCATAAAAGCAAGCTCCAGTGGACACCAAAAAAAAAAGACCTAATGATGATGATGATAGGTACAGCTAACAGTTACATCACTTGGTACCTACTATAGAATTTACTTAATTTTGGCATAAAATTAAACAGAACGAAGAGCAGCCACAACGGCGTAGTTAGTTGAACAAGTTATATTCATAACAGAATAATAAAAGTGACCTCTCCCACAGTTATGGAGGCAGAGGAGCGCGGGTCGGAGATGGCAGAGCTGCAAGAGCAAGTGATCAAGCTGAAGTCGCTGCTGTCCACGAAACGCGAACAGATCGCCACGCTGCGCACCGTGCTCAAGTCCAACAAGAACACGGCCGAGGTGGCGCTCGCCAACCTCAAGTCCAAGTACGAGACCGAGAAGACCATCGTCACGGAGACCATGCTCAAGCTCCGGAACGAGCTGCGGCTGCTCAAGGAGGACGCCGCCACCTTCTCCAGTGAGTACCGCTACACCAGACCACACATCCAAAGACTTGTAAATTGAGGTAGACGAGCCGTATGTACCAAATTCTGAAGCGTTCAAAGGGAGCTAATAAACACCGTTGCACTTAGCTCGCACCGAAACTCTGTCACTGTCACGTGTCGGTTGCTTTTAAATGTCTATTTCTTGGAGTATGGCACGTCCAACTAAGTTTATATAGAACATGCTCAAGCTCGGGACGAGCTGCGGCTGTTCAAGGAGGACGCCGCCACCTCCAGTGAGTACCGCTTCGCTAGAGCACACAAACAAATACTTCTAAACTGAGGTAGGCGAGCCGCACGTACTAATCTGGAGCGTTTAAAGGAGCTAGTTAATACCGTTACACTTGCTCACAACAGTCACAACGAAACGCCGTCACCGTCACGTGTCGATTGCTTTTAAATGTCTGTTTCTCGGAGTAAGTCACGTCTACCTCAGTTTATGTATGTCGCAGTCATCTGGTTGAATCTGCTCTTTGATTGAATGACTAGCGCGTTCATTGAATGACCACGTTTAATTGAATGATTAGGCCGAACGTTGATTGAATAAGCGTCGCTCAACGTCCAACTAGTTAGCGGATTGTAACATAGCCCTTTGATCAGAGCGGACATAAATCAGTCAGGTGATTCAAATTTAGTTCATTTTTTTCCCACTGCGGCGCTAGTAGTCACCAAAACAAATATGGCGTCAAACAGCTCGCACAGATGGCACAGTGTTATTTTTTAATTAAATTTACTTAAAAGTGCGTAATTTGTAATAAAATAGTATGACATCATGGATTTACCTATTATTACGCTGCCGTCGGCTACTTTAAAACTAAGAAAAAATTGCAAAAATATGATATTAAATAAAGCTTTGGAAATCATGCTACCACCAAAGATTACAAAGTCATCTAAGATTCAACGACTTCGCTAAATGACGTTCATTCAGTCAAGACGTTGAACTTTACATTCAACGACTTGACGAGTTGT
Organism: Rhodophaea formosa; assembly: GCA_963082605.1. Classification (NCBI taxonomy): domain Eukaryota; kingdom Metazoa; phylum Arthropoda; class Insecta; order Lepidoptera; family Pyralidae; genus Rhodophaea; species Rhodophaea formosa. The sequence continues at coordinate 5,507,064 of OY720220.1, read as the reverse complement.
CCTTTAGTCATTCAATTAAACGTGGTCATTCAATGAACGCGCTAGTCATTCAATCAAATAGCAGATTCAACTAGATGACTGCGACATGTAGATCGATGGCAAAATGGTAGTGTTATTTTGGCTTACACCTAGCCAAAATAACTGTAAACAACCTTACTGATACCTAATCAGTACCTACGTTAAGTTGATACTCTCATCGATGCTTACTACTACGGAACCCTTCATCGTCGAGTCCGACTCGCATTTGGCCACTTCATTTGATAGTTTATGATTTAATTGTGTCGTTTGAATGTGCTAGGTTTGCGCGCCATGTTCGCGGCGCGCTGCGAGGAGTACGTGACGCAGGTGGACGAGCTCACACAGGCGCTGGCCGGCGCCGAGGAGGAGAAGAAGACGCTCAACCAGCTGCTGCGCCTCGCCGTGCAGCAGAAGCTGGCGCTCACGCAGCGCCTCGAGGAGCTCGAGGTACGTTTGTTGTAGGATGAGACCGCTAACATAGCTACATCATTGGAATATTTTCGGAGGAGACTCCATTTCACTGGTAGCTTCGAAGACAAATGTATTTGATGTCAGTGATTAGTGAAATCGAAAACATTTTTGTTCGTGTACTTTATTGCGACCTTAGGAATACGAACGTGATGTACCTGCAGGAAATGTTTAAATATTGTTAACTTAGCAAGACACGTACATCACGTAAGAATATACACGTATTCCTAAATCAGCGATCTCCCCTACCAATGCGATACCTATGTATATTTCCTTAGTATATAAGTTACGAGTAGCATTTCTAATAAATCATCACTTATCCTGGTATCGATCTCAATGGTTTAATTTACGCACTCGCCATAATTGGTGACCCCGACGTGATCTAACCGACGTGATGTAGTCCGACGTGATGGATACGCGCCTCAACCGAAGACCCAGACGACGCAAGCCTGAAGAACGAATAAATCAACGTGCACATTTTCACCGGCTTCCCACAAGCGGGTCTCACCGGTTTGAAAATGCAAGAGGCACTCCGGCAGTAACCAGAACCACAAGGACAACAAGTACCATCAAAAATGGCTCCAACCACGCTGAAAAAAGGAATCAACACCGGCTCACACGATTCATTGATCGAATCCTGCACCATAGCTGAACGGTCATAAACTTATAAAACAGGAGGCACAGGAACTACCAGGCAACCACAATGGACAACCCCGCCCCGAGGCAAAGAAAAATCCGGGAAATATCAGCGCAACCGCAAGCTGTAGCCGTCAACTTCAAGAAAAATAAGAAAGCGCATGCACAGTAGAAAAATTCATCGCGAGCGGCAGAATTATAAAGAAAATGATGTCACAGAGGATCAACGAAATTATTAAATACAATAGAAACAATTACGCAACGTGAACAGCTGATATCTATATGATGACGCATTTGACGTCACAAATCGCATCACTTTACATGGAATCAACAACGAACGAAAGTGCAACTACAACAAATAATTGAACGAGGTCAAGATCGCAAGGCCGCCGATGGCCGTATGTTGTTAAAAAAGGCGTAATGAGAAAGAATATAAATATTTGCCTATTATTTGAAGAAGAATTTATTTGGCAACAAAGAATCTTGCACCGCATTTCGTGATATCATTAAGTTCTAATGCCTAATTGCTACCGACTTACACAGTGGTATAGATTTCATGGCAAACAAGGACAATAAATTGATAACTTTGAAGCCTGCAAGCAAAAGAGCGAACAACTTTAAGATGGAACAGCGATCAACATATTGACAGGAAAACATTAAAGTAAAATGGCGATCACAGAAGCACTACTTTAACTGAAAATTACGTCTCTCAAGATGCAGCAAATGGTTCACAGCAAGCAGTCTCAAGAGCAAGCCAGCAAACGGGTCATACTCCAGGGCCACAGCTGCCGACGCACCGAGCTCCTGGTCCTGAGCAGAGCACCCACAATGTTTATTTTCGACAATTATAACGTCCGGCACAGCCGCCGAGCTCACGCTTAGAAATTTTTAAAGAGTGGCCACTCTTCAGCGGAGCATTTCGGCAGGACTTCCATCGGCGCTAGTCGACATCGCTCTCTACAGTCTCACAAAAGACTACGAGCAAGCAGAAATTATCTCCCGACTCACTGGGATTGAAGCAACTGGCAAGTGAAAACGTATCTATACGAGAAGCTCAGACTGCGCATCAAGACCATATTGACAAGATGTATATTAAGAGATATAAGAAGTTTGCAATATCTACCAACTATGTATAAGGAAAAAAAAACGATTCACAGGGTCAATGTCAATGCATAAACGCATAATTTGCCGCGCAGAAATATTTGCCTACACAGCGTTTTTCAGCACGTGCACTATGCAATTGATGGATATATTTAGTATATTTGCGTTCGCTACAGTTTTTACATTTTTGTTAATTTATTGTTGTTACAGTTTATGAATTTTTTGTTAATTTTATTGTTAATTGTTTTTATTTTTTTACAAAAGGGGGAGTACTATTGCGACCTTAGGAATACGAACGTGATGTACCTGCAGGAAATGTTTAAATATTGTTAACTTAGCAAGACACGTACATCACGTAAGAATATACACGTATTCCTAAATCAGCGATCTCCCCTACCAATGCGATACCTATGTATATTTCCTTAGTATATAAGTTACGAGTAGCATTTCTAATAAATCATCACTTATCCTGGTATCGATCTCAATGGTTTAATTTATGCACTCGCCATATACTTTACTCGCTTCGTAACAAAATTAAACAGTCGTTCCGCGCCACGCCGTAACATGTACTGCGTCTGTACAGCTTCCTTTGTCGGCGTCGCCTTGTCAAAGCGCGCAAACCATTTGAACAGGCGGGCTAAAAAGTAGTAAAAACTATTATAAAGGAATTGGTCTGAAAAGATTTAACTCGTGGAGCTAATTCTGTATGAAACGTTCGGCTCACAGGTGGACCGCGAGATGCGCACGCGGCGCGTGCCCAAGGCGGGCGGCGCGACGCGCGCGCGCGGCAGAGACTTCTAGCGGCTCGTGTCGGCGCTCAAGGCCGCCGCCGCCGCGCTGCGCGCGCTGCTGCACGCGCCGCCGCACGCGCCGCCCGCCCGCGCCAGATAAGCCTGCCTACACGAATTTATAGCGACCCGCTAGCGCCGGCGCGCCCCGGAGGGAGCGCGAGGACATTTCTAATGGCCCCCCGGTGCGCGCGCCCGGCTCGAGCCCGTAATGCGGCTCTAGGAAACTAAATAATTTATACGTTTTATAAACTGTAATGTAATTAGTAGTACGGTGTGGAGCGGGCCCCTGGCGCGGCGCGCAGCCCCGAGCGGAACCGTCAAACTGTGCAATGTGCGCGCCGCGCCGCGGAGTGAGACTGCGCCGAGGGGCCCGGAGTTGTTGGGCCGCGTGCCGCTACTTATTTATTGTTAGTTACCTCTAGCTTCTACGACTACTAGCGGTTCTTGCCGAGCTGACCTTACTCGACTCGAGTCTAAATGTTCTATTTCCCCGTTCATGTCGCACTGATCCGATATTTTGATATCAGATTTCCCCCTATTATTATATGTCTATTGCACGAAATTGATGTTTAACGAGTATTTTTGTAATAGGATCGGTGTATTTTACTACCGCAAATGAATTTATCGCAGTTGTTGATGTCGCCGCGTGAAACCCGAGGAGAGTCAGATTTTAATATAAATTATTTATAATATCGTACGAGATCGTCAGGAATCGTCATGAAACCGTGCAGTGTTATTTTTTATTATATACATATTTATCTTGCGATTCGATTTGAAAGAGATTCCTCCGATCGATACGAACGTTCAGTACGTCCAAAAATTTCTAAAATAATCATCGACGTCCATCCATTGAGTGCGCAAAAAGACTATGTAATCTGTTCTCTAGTTATACGTTCGTTGCGTTGTTGTGGCCCTCTGCCGGATACTGTCGTCCATCTTGTTCTAGTTGCGTAGTGTCTCCGGTTTGGTTGGTGCCCGCGCACCGTTGCCGTCCCGTGGTTCGCCACACGCGTCCATTTCTTGTCCAAGCCGGCGGCCCGCTCTCGTAGCGCACGTTACTGTTGCCCCGTATGTTTTGAACTATACGAGTAGATTTTTTACGTGAACCCACAGCCGGCCTGAGTTGCTCAAGCAAGTTGCTCACGCGGGCCGCCGGCGTTCTATTAGTAAGTCGAAATTTACGAAGATTATTGAAGTGTTACTTATTGATTATTTAAGTTGTGGGATGTGATATCGGCAGCTGACGCAGCGTGCCCGGCCGGTGGCGTAGTTTATCTTTTCTGGTGTCTCACTGGACCTAGGCTAGTTCGACCGTTCCATGTAGTGGGCGCTCGCCCGAGTAGGTATTTTTACTGGTTTAGGCGTAACCTAACCTAGATAGTACGTTAGCCTTCAGGTATACTTCGTAGGTTATTATCTAACCGAGAGGTCTAATCTCGAGTAGTGAATTGTTTTGCAATATTAACGAGGTAGCATAATTATTTCGCATAGCTCAAAATGGCGGGGCGACCGACGTCGGCGTGCCGCCGCCGCTCGCGCCGCCGAGGACCATAGCCTTGCATTTATTGTTTTTAGGTAATAATTATATATAGCTTTTAACGTAGACCACTCTTCGTGTACTTAAATCATGGACTTACCGATATTAGCTTTATTATCTTTTTCTAAGTATTATTTTCTCTCGTAGCTTAGCAGCAGACATCGTTTATGTATTGTTTGTGTCTAGTCACTGTTGAGCGGCGCCGGCTCGCCGCGTCTGCGACTAACCGGCGCCCGCTGTATCGACATAATAATTATTAAAGGTTGTACACTATTTATTGTTAATTACTTAACAACGCTATTCCCTCTTTTGACATTGTTATGTTTACCATATTTGTGACTGTTTTTTGACATCATGAAATTTTCACATATTCTATTTATTTCACATTGTTATTGTTAGATCGCCGACTTTGTCGGGCGGTGTTTAGCCGCTCGCCGCATATTATTTGTTCTAAAATGTATTGTAGCAGTATTGCCTTATTTTTATACTCTGTACCGTTTCTGTCCGTCGTTCAGTATTCGCGAGCCGATCGCTCGGTGTCTGCTGCCCCTAGCGGTGGTGGTATAGAGAGCGATTAACCAAATATTTTTCTTTATACAGTCGTATTCAACACTTTAGATCATTTATTTTGCATAGACATAGATATTATTTTATATTTTAGTAGATTACGTATTGACAATGAGTTCTTATTGTTTAAAGATCGGAAAGTATATGAAATGCCCGAACTTTCTAGTTGGACTCGCATGATTGTTCCCACCACCATCTTGGATCACTGAATCTGTAGCTGAGTAAAGTTTGTTTAGTCGAATTGCACAGTTTGATGGTTCACTATTGAGCGATTGGTTTGTTTCAAACAAGATGGCCACGCGTTTTGGTTGTAGTGTAATCGTGCAGATTACATGTCTTTGCATAATAGAATCTCAGCGTTTGGAACCCACGAGCTTTGCAGAGTTTATAGTTGTTATTCACGACAGACGAGCCAGCGCCGGGAACATATCATGCCTCAGAGCGGATTTATTTTCAAAGTATAGGGCACACCTTGTTGTCGCAATGACTGATATGAATCATGTATGAGAATAATAAATGATTATATTTAAATGTACTCGTTTCATTCCTATTTTCCTCGCCCTTTTTTTGTATTTCAAGATGGGTGCATTAGATTGCGTGATTATTACATGTAGTGAAGACGCACGTAAAGGTTGTAATTCTGAGGTTGTTATGTAGGTATGAAACTTTATGCACTATGACAAACCGGATCATACTTCATCTTGTTTTTCTGGGTCGAAATAAAAATATTAAAATTACTGCATCAGTTACATAATCAAGACAAGAAGTATAAGAGAATTATTTTAAATTTCATCAGTAAATGATGGGCTCGTGACGAACTGAGACGTACGAAAAAAAACCCTTTTTTTTTAAAATCCGTGTAACAAACCAGTGTAGCACGGTGCTACACTGGTTTGTCTGACTGACTGGATGAGATCAGAAGCGACGGGTCGTTTCAAACTAAAAAAGCTTATATGTCTAGTGAAATAAGATGTATAACCGCTTAACAGTGGCGAGCCGGCGGCCTGCCGCGCCCTCGCGCATTCTAGACGCCCGCGACCGCTACGGCTCCGTGTCTGATCGAGGGGCTCGATAAGACGCGCGCTCCCGAGCGGCATGCTTCGAGCCGATCGATGGGTTGCCTATGTTATCTTTGTGTTTTACTCCGTGTGTTATCTTTAAGACGAGTTTTCTCTTCTTTGTGACGAGTTAATGTTCTGAGCCTATGACATACAAAGTCCATTTGTACATAACCGTTTATATCTCATAATAAATGATAAATTAATTGCTGTACTTATAGAATTTTGGATGCCTGATTTACATATTCTAGTATAGTCAACATTTATTTAACGACACTTCCGCTGGGGAAATGCACACTACCACAAGTAATACTCGTAGTTTTGGTTAGCCAGATTTAATGAAAATTCCACTGAGGTGGCAACACTGCTTGGCTGCGTCGGCCGCGTGACTGCGCGAGTAGGCGCGCGGCTAGTCGAGGTGACGCGCGACCCAGTGTCAAATATTTTTTCATTATCACTACATATTATTATAAAACAAAGTCCTCTGCCGCGTCTGTCTGTCTGTCTGTTCGCGATAAACTCAAAAACTACTCCACGGATTTTCATACGGTTTTCACCAATAGATAGAGTGATTCACGAGGAAGGTTTTAAGGTATAATACATGCCCGGGCGCAGCCGGGTAGGGCTGCTAGTCATATAATAATAAACATATTATAAAACAAAGTCCTCTGCCGCGTCTATCTGTCTGTCTGTTCGCGATACTCAAAAACTACTCCACGGATTTTCATACGGTTTTCACCAATAGATAGTGTGATTCACGAGGAAGGTTTTAAGGTATAATACATGCCCGGGCGCAGCCGGGTAGGGCTGCTAGTCATATAATAATAACTACTTATTATATGTTTTTAGGAAACGAGCCTAATTAACTAGCAAAATAACAATGAGGGACAAATAAATGATTGTATGTAAATAATAGTTTATTTATGTACATACAGACTGAGAATACATCACGTGTTACAAAGTCAAAATAATATAACAATCTTACACTGTAGAGTTGCGTATTTACAAAGAATATGACTAAATCCGGATATTCGACGACAATTTTCAAGAAGCCGGTGTACAAAATATCATATCAACATTAGCCGTCCTACTACAAAACAAAAAGTGTGTAAACTTTAAACATACAAATTTTGTAGTAAGATGGTTACTAGTATGTTATTATGAAAATCAGTCGAGTAGAAAATAGAGATTCCAAGACAAGAAATAGCAATCATTAACACTATTGACTATAACATCGTATCACAGTCTGTAAACGAAAGAGACGACATCGTCATAATTAAAATACAAATGCAAATACCTACTAACAATGAAAAATTTAACAATCCAATTAGCCTCAAACCAGGGCGCTTAGTCTACAATGCAATTGCAGCAATGATTTCATACAAAATACATCATCTTGACACAAATCTCACAATTAAGTGCGACACTTTCTGGCTAAGATACTACACAGATTAAAATTCTGACCATACCAAAAATTATTAGTAGTTAGTAAGTAGCCAAATATCAAATTTGTCGGTCAAGTTACAAGCATGTTTTAGTGGCCAAGCCAGGAAACATACTTTTCAATACATTTGCTAATAATACGGTTCTTATGACATCGAAATATGTATCGTAATGATGTATGTACGGCTCTAGTGCTTTTTACTTTACACCAATCACAACCCCTCAATAGTCAACAGATGAAAAATTTCAACTTTTTCATAGAATCCGAGCAAAGAGTTTCAAGTTCAGCATGAAAACTCTTTTGTTGATTCGTAAGATGTGATTTTTTAACTGACTTCGAAAAGGAGAAGGTTATCAATGTAAGTTTTGGAGAAAATAAACCTGTGTAAATTTACCTGATTATTATAAATGTATTTTTACAAACTGCTATTATATATATATTATATATATAACTTGTTTTAGTTTATAGTAATCGCAAATGTATTGAAAAACGTCGTATGATACTCGTACGGTAAGCTGTCTATTATAGTCGTCGGTTTATTATAAGCACTCGGCTTCGCCTCGTGCCTACAAACACCTCGACTGTAATATCCAGCTTACCGTACTTGTATCATAATGTATACTATTATGGTGTGGACATCACCGACAAATTTTTTGGCATGGTAAGAATTTAAATAGGTATAAAAAAGTGTAAAAGCAGAAAGTGTCACACCACCGTTTCTAAAAGAACCGGCCAAGTGCGAGTCAGAATTGCACATAAAGACTCCGTACCACCATACAATATTTGAATATAAGAAACGCCTATTTTTTTTTGGGTTGTTACAGCTTGAATTATATCTATAAAAATTCTGTAAAAAAACTCACAGAATTTGTATATATACTAGATATAAAAATCCTGTGAATTTTTTAACTCGACCTATTAAGGTTCAATAGACAAAGATCTGTGACAGACGGACGAATCGATAGAAAAACTCTGATACAGAACCTGCACTAGCAATGGGGATAATGACGCAGTAGAAGCATACCCTGGTTTTATAACGAAAACAACAATATTACAGCCATACGTTTCCTTCCTTTTAGAAAAATACTAAAATATACTTTCTAGTGCCTTTAAATATTCCTTCCTTCAGTTCATATTAAATTTTAATAAGAATAATACATCTTTTCTTAAGAATGTTTTCTCTCCCTTTACCGTTCCCATACTCATTATTTTAATTAAAATTTATAAGAAATACTTGTCAATTTCGATTAAATACATAAAATATAGATCCTACCACTAACATTATGAATCGTTAAAATCAATAATAATAATAAATTAACTGTATTTATAAACTACATAATATGAAATGCAAGTTTATAACTATTATTCATTATAAATATAAAATACTATGAGTATGTGCCACAACGAATAGAAGAATTAAATTTACGATATCGATTCAATCTATGAGTGTAAAAAGATTCACATCTAAAATTTTAACCCTTCGATCACTATAAAAAAACTTATACATGATCGAATTTATAGCCGTAAGAAAGTTTCTTCTATTTTTAGTCGAAACTCGTAGTTGTAGTTCATCTAAAGGTTGTGGCAATAGGATGATAAATATTCATACTACAAATAATTGTAAAATCTTACATGTAACTCTGAAAAAATACTAGTCAGTTATCTTTTGCAAAGTAATCATTTGCTGTCCAGTTACGTATGTTGAATTATTAAAATAGGAATTGCTTATTTGGCAGTGGTAATAAAGTTACAATATTATATTAAGATTAAATGAGTTAGTATCGAATGGTCGCAATCGTAAATAATCTACAGAAGCAACTTGTCTAAATCGCTCAAGGTCTAAAAATTGTATGGGCGTAATCGCAAATAATATTCACTTGCAACTCATCTAAAACACCCATGGTTTAAAATCGTATGTCTTTATTTTTTGTACACTATCTGGTCTAAAATCAAATATTTTTTAACATAATGAGGTATTTAAAATACGACTGCCGTGAATAATGTTTTTAGATTTGATTAGCAAATTCCCATAATCTATATTTACCGTATAAACAAGTTTTATTCACACTCATCGCAATCGCACATATACATCATATCATATTGGTAAGATAAGTAACTCGATATTTGGAATACTTTTCTGTTCAGCTTGCACAATATTTAGGACATAATCCGTCATCTTATTGAAAAGACGTCAGATAGCTCACGTTATCCGGGTAAAGGCTTTGAAATCAATAATTAAAATAGTAGAAGTATGGTATTAATTATTAGAATATAAATTGTCAATTTTCAATAGTACACTATATTACGTTCATAGACTAATTGTAAAACTGCTCTAAATAACATGGTGAATACCTGAAACTGAGTCAAAATGATATTTCAGACTACTTGCAACTTAGACGAATTGCTACATGTACGAGTTTCGACGGGTACTATAGACTATTTGAGTTTGCGACCAACTCTCACTAACTTTAAATGTGATGTCCATTAAGAGTAAGAATAAGTAATTTATAAAAATACCTATCAAAAGTCTGTGGTTGTGGAAAGAGTTTGAGCATTTAAACCTATTTTATTTAGGCAATGGGTCAATAGGGACAGACTATGTATGTATTTGCTCTGCAGCGCGACATAACTACACTTTCGGTAGCATTGAACATAAAGTTTGAATGATCTTCAGTCGCGCTAATAACCTGTAATGCTGCAAAAGCTGTCCTGTAGTGAGAAAAAGCTCAGCCTTTTACCCACAGTCGCAGCCTAACTAGCGGAACAAAAATGCGTATATTATAGTTTATTCCCAGTAGTCTCTTTTGTCATCCTTCAAATGAACTATTGGCACTTGTCATTAGTTTCTTTAATAATTTCGAAGGAACTACTGGGACTTCACTTTGCCCCTTTAAGCTGGCGACGTTATGGTCAGTGCTGTGTAACCTGAACTTTTTCTTCCCGATAGTTTCTTTAATTATTTTGAAGGAACTAATGGGAAGAAAATATATTATTAGTTTTTTTTTAAGAAATTGAGAAAAGGAACTACTGGGAATAAACAAAAAAATGCGTTCATGCAGACCTGCGATCTTGATAAACGAGGTTTTTTATATGGTTTTGCTATATAACAGACAAATAGCATTGCTTTCCCGATCAAAAAGGTAGTTCATACAATTTTTAACGATTTCAATTTAATAGAATAGCTAGTGCTACAAAGTCGAATAGAAAAACATTTAGTCATAGTTTAAAATTTTTGTGCCTATTTTATAAACCTATAAGACATGGCCATCAATTTATTGGCTTTCACCAATGTTATACTTATCTGATCTATAATTGCGGCTTATACATCTATGTCCGCTTACCTCGGAAACAAGATTCTTAAATGGTCTAAACTTGTGCAAAAACGTGGAACAAAATCCAATTATTCAGACTTCGCTCGAGAATTTAGTTTGGTGTTTAGGTAGACGAATTAGGAAACCACATCTGTTCAATGTTTCTCTGATTCGCCTTTCTACGACAATGTTAGTGATGCTAAATAAGTATATATTGTTTCGTTCGTTTCGTCAAATGGTGTGAGTGGAGTTTTTTGCGTTGTGAGTCGCGTATAATGGTGCTTCCACACAGCAGTTATATAACAATGTATAACACAATAACATTCTTGATAATGTATGGTGTTATAGAATGTTATCCTTGTTACAAATTGTTTTATAACGTTACATAACTGCTATGTGGGAGCACCTTAATACTGCGTGATATTCATCATCATCAGGTCTTTTTAGTCTCCACTGCAGGAGCACGACCCTCTCCACACTACTAGAACCTTATATTAGACTGAGCAGTCAAAGGATTTGGCCTACACTCTCCACACTGGCCAAACGGGTTAGAGAGGTACCTTTAAAGTTATATTAATGGAAACAAATATTGGTCATCGAGCAAACGGAACCTGTCTAGAATCCATCTCACACAACGCGACTCACAACTCAAAACATTGCGTTTTAGGCCATTTTATTACAGATTGACGAGGTCCATGATATCTCCCTTGGGCGGCACGGTGCTGGGCCGGAAGTACTGGCACAGGTAGTCGTAGAGGCGCACGCGCGCTGCGCGCGCCTCGTGCTCGCGCGACGGCGGCTCGTGCTCGGCGTCCTCGCCCACGTCCCACGTGTCGGGCGTGGGCGACGGCACCTCCTCGAACGGCTGCGGGGGCTCGGGCAGCGTGTCGTCTGCTCCTAGCACCTATATAGATTGCGGTGTGAATGCAAATGCGTATAATAGTTCAAGTTCATATTTATCTCCTACGTGGCAGAAGGTAGCGAAAACAAAGTTGATGTTTACTATAATGGTTAAGGTTATACTCCTTCTTGTGTAAAGCCTGCAAGTCTAAGTAAAAAATGACCACTTTCTATCATCGTACCTCACGTTATCGACAGGGAATTCATCCCCAATTTTTAGATCCCAATTTGATCTTAAAGGTCAAAGTTATGGAACAAGCTCCCTGCCATGGTTGTTTTCCCGAGAGACTACAATATGGAGTCCTTCAAAAAGGGCGTGAAAAGATTTTTCAGGGTCGGCAAGGCGCAAGTATTTATTTGGTGTTGCAGGCGTCCATATGCTACGCTACGATAACCGCTTTCCATTTGTTGGGCCGTATGCTACGAATAAGTAATATCAGGAAGCATAACTGAACTTCAAAAGTGACCCCACTGAATGGGAACCACGTAGGGCGGGGCTTAAAAAGGGAACCACGATCGCTTTCAGTCATCGCTGTCACTTCGACGAAACAACTTCTCTGCGATTTAAATTAATTTTATAACCGAAAAATTGTCTTTCCATAGTAGTGAAGTAGTGTTAGGGCTTCTCGCACAACAGAAAGTCTAAAATCCCTTTTACAGGTGAATAATTGAAGATATTTACCTAGAAATCTAATAAATATTCTAATTCGTATGGACAATGTTATGCAGCAATAACTAAGTCTTTATTAGTTAAAATACTTTTCACAGATGATTATGTATCAACGAATATAAGAAACAAAACCATTTATCATTTTAAGTTTTGTTAATCACGCGAAAGTATTACCTATCACTTTTCAATGAGGAAAATTTCACGAAATGAACTAAAAATAGAGAAAAATTTACTGAATTACAATTGAGGCATTAATAAGTTTGCAACTGATTGTTACTTAAATTTTAGTTATTTACAATACGTTTAGTTGGGCCAAATCTTGCAACTGAATTTTAAAACGCTTATCCAATACCTACCAATTGAGGTGAAACTTTTCGCATTACTATATTATAGTTCCTAACGTATTATGAAATTTTATTAAAATAACTCTATACGTAAAAACAATACCATAAAACATTGAAATGTTGGAGCAAAATACAAATTTAATTTATATTTATTTTTGTCATAAAAATACAATATTTGTTATTTTCATTTATTATTTGAATTTCTAGATAAACCCATCCCCGTATCTTTCAAACATCTGTCAACGTCAAATGCCGCGCAGTTGGCGCAGTTGCTGTTGTACATTGCAGCAAGTGCGCAAACGAATAACGGATGTTGTTCATGCTCAAAACCAATCAAAAAGCTTGCCGCAATGTAACACGTTACACGACCGCAGCTTATTGGCCTTCTTTATATGTTTTGTTCTGTTGAAGGATGGGACAAGATTACAATCAATCAAATCAAATCATTTATTTTCAGGCAACAAGTAAAATATTACATAGGCCCATAGATATATACCTTACAGACTAACATATACATAATATATTAACTTAACTATCACTAGTTTGTACGTAATGTCTGTGACGCACTACACGGTGATGGGGTGTCGGGTAACCTTCCGCGAAAACGCCGAAAGACGACACCCTTCGGCCAGAAATCTTCACAGGTGAAGGTCTCCAGCTGAGCAGTTGGGATTCGCACCACATACGAGTTAAAATTCACATTGTGACGCGATTCCAACTTTACGACCCTCAAGTTGAGCTTCGTCTTTACTTTTATGTATTCCACCAAATCTTCACTCTTTGTAGAATAATGAAGGCGAGACACATAAAGTAAAGTCGTCGGGACGGCAGCGCGCAGCAACATATTCGGGCCACTGAGTGCAGTACCGCACTTATTCCTGAACGTAGGCTTCTTCCGCTTCCGTACTACTTCGGTGAAGCCCTCGTTGTCAACTGGTCCCTTTGGAACTGGTTCGGGAGCAGCTACCATTGCTGGTGCTAGCTCCATCTGATGCTGAGATGACCGCTGATTCCTGGGAAGTTGGCTTGCAGCAGTCGCGTAAGGACGAGGCGGTAGCGTGCTAACGTTCGTCACCACAAGGGACGCACGAGGTGTGGGGCGGGGTGACGCATGACGTTCGACGACAATGACCGGCGAAGCATCCAATTTCGCTGACGCGAAACTTGACTGCGATGCATCGAGTGCACCGCGACACGGGTTGATGTTTGAGACATCGGATGACCTACTTACAGACTTGTTGTTTTTTAATTCCACTATCTCCGTACGTAAATCATCGATGGTAGATTGAGATGCCTCGAATTTCAGCTGCAAATCGGCCAGGTTGGACTTCAGGGTATTAATATCTTTCAACAACCTGGTGACGTCGATATTGCGACCTTAGGAATACGAACGTGATGTACCTGCAGGAAGTGTTTAAATATTGTTAACTTAGCAAGACACGTACATCACGTAAGAATATACACGTATTCCTAAATCAGCGATCTCCCCTACCAATGCGATACCTATGTATATTTCCTTAGTATATAAGTTACGAGTAGCATTTCTAATAAAACACACACTTTATTCCTGGTATCGATATCAATGGTTTAATTTACTCACTCGCCATAATTGGTGACCCCGACGTGATCTAACCGACGTGATCAAGCCGACGTGATGTAGTCTGACACGATGGATACGCGCCTCAACACCGAAGACCCAGACGACGTAAGCCTGAAGAACGGAAAAACCAACGTGCACATTTTCACTGGCTTCCCACAAGCGGGTCTCACCGGTTTGAAAATGCAAGAGGCACTCCGGCAGTAACCAGAACCACAAGGACAACAAGTACCATCAAAAATGGCTCCAACCACGCTGAAAAAAGGAATCAACACCGGCTCACACGATTCATTGATCGAATCCTGCACCATAGCTGAACGGTCATAAACTCATAAAACAGGAGGCACAGGAACTACCAGGCAACCACGAGGCAAAGAAAAATCCGGGAAATATCAGCGCAACCGCAAGCTGTAGCCGTCAACTTCAAGAAAAATAAGAAAGCGCATGCACAGAAGAAAAATTCATCGCGAGCGGCAGAATTATAAAGAAAATGATGTCACAGAGGATCAACGAAATTATTAAATACAATAGAAACAATTACGCAACGTGAACAGCTGATATCTATATGATGACGCATTTGACGTCACAAATCGCATCACTTCACATGGAATCAACAACGAACGAAAGTGCAACTACAACAAATAATTGAACGAGGTCAAGATCGCAAGGCCGCCGATGGCCGTATGTTGTTAAAAAAGGCGTAATGAGAAAGAATATAAATATTTGCCTATTATTTGAAGAAGAATTTATTTGGCAACAAAGAATCTTGCACCGCATTTCGTGATATCATTAAGTTCTAATGCCTAATTGCTACCGACTTACACAGTGGTATAGATTTCATGGCAAACAAGGACAATAAATTGATAACTTTGAAGCCTGCAAGCAAAAGAGCGAACAACTTTAAGATGGAACAGCGATCAACATATTGACAGGAAAACATTAAAGTAAAATGGCGATCACAGAAGCACTACTTTAACTGAAAATTACTTCTCTCAAGATGCAGCAAATGGTTCACAGCAAGCAGTCTCAAGAGCAAGCCAGCAAACGGGTCATACTCCAGGGCCACAGCAGCCGACGCACCGAGCTCCTGGTCCTGAGCAGAGCACCCACAATGTTTATTTTCGACAATTATAACGTCCGGCACAGCCGCCGAGCTCACGCTTAGAAATTTTTAAAGAGTGGCCACTCTTCAGCGGAGCACTTCGGCAGGACTTCCACCGGCGCTAGTCGACATCGCTCTCTACAGTCTCACAAAAGACTACGAGCAAGCAGAAATTATCTCCCGACTCACTGGGATTGAAACAACTGGCAAGTGAAAACGTATCTATACGAGAAGCTCAGACTGCACATCAAGACCATATTGACAAGATGTATATTAAGAGATATAAGAAGTTTGCAATATCTACCAACTATGTATAAGGAAAAAAAACGATTCACAGGGTCAATGTCAATGCATAAACGCATAATTTGCCGCGCAGAAATATTTGCCTACACAGCGTTTTTCAGCACGTGCACTATGCAATTGATGGATATATTTAGTATATTTGCGTTCGCTACAGTTTTTACATTTTTGTTATTTTATTGTTGTTACAGTTTATGAATTTTTCGTTAATTTTATTGTTAATTGTTTTTATTTTTTACAAAAGGGGGAGTACTATTGCGACCTTAGGAATACGAACGTGATGTACCTGCAGGAAGTGTTTAAATATTGTTAACTTAGCAAGACACGTACATCACGTAAGAATATACACGTATTCCTAAATCAGCGATCTCCCCTACCAATGCGATACCTATGTATATTTCCTTAGTATATAAGTTACGAGTAGCATTTCTAATAAAACACACACTTTATTCCTGGTATCGATATCAATGGTTTAATTTACGCACTCGTCATATGTGACCGGCGGAAGTCGATGCAGGTCCTTACAGACAAATGTCACGGGCCTCTCTTCCGGATCGGTCACTTTGAAAAGTCTAATCATGTCCTGTAGACTCTTCTCTCCCTTTTCATCTCTACGACGAGACGGCATTCGGTCGGCCATTTCAAGCGACGCATACAGCAGCACCTTCGCACTGCGTATCTCCTCTTCGTTCCAGTTACTGGTGCAAATCTGGATCACGCTCACTTCGTCCATGCAATCCAGCTGCTTGTCCAGGAACGCTAGCAGTTCGTTTACCACGAGTTTTTTTGAACCCATAGTAACGTCGGGCAGCGGCTTATGCCGCGCAAATCGCGAATTAAAATTCAATTCGTTAGCGGAGTGATACGCGTGATGTGTCAACGGCGCATAGCACTACACTGCCCACCACGCGACAGTTTTGTTCATAGTTACGCTTCCTGATATTCTTATTCGTAGGCCGTATGCCTGTTTGTCTACTTAGTTGTAGTAACATCAGATCTAAATTTTTGGAGTCGTCGTTATAAGAACAGTGAACGCTAGCTAATAAAGTGAGGCAATATGTGTGAAGTACTTACGGCATGTAGTGCCTGCGCCAAGTCGGTGGGCGCGCTGGCGCGGGCGCGGCGGCGGGCGAGCGCGCGCGCCGAGCGCGGCGACAGCGCGCGCGCCGAGCTCTGCGCGCGCGCGCCCTGCGGCGCCGCGAACAGCACCGTCGCCAGCTTCTGGAACCGCGACACCTGTCCACGGGGACACCATTACTTTATACAAAAACTAAATCTTCCATCCACGTGATTCTAGTTTTTTTTCGTAGGCTAATGGGGAACTTGCATGAAGAGTACAGTTTGAAAACTATTTCTGATTATATAAGCATCTAGCTGGAAAAATCTGTTAAGGACACTTTCAGTTCGATATCGATACATTAACTTTGGTTAAGATTGGTTAGAAAAGTCCGTTTCAAAAATATAAAAATTTCAAAAATCTTATATTACAATGAAATAGCTCTTTCAATTTATAGCAATTTTTGTTATGAAGCCATTTCCCTAAACGCAATATTTAACATAGCTGACAAACAAAGTCCTCACAACACGCATACAAATTGCTAAAGAAGTGAAGTCACTAGTCAGTTGTTTTTCCTTATGGGCGTTTAGGCCGAGACGAAAAATTGGAATTCTCAAACCCTTATATCTCAAAAAGTTTTTGGGTTATCAAGATGATTTTTTCACTGTTATTTCTATTTTTGAGAGCTCTTTTCATAGGAGAATGGAAAAAATAGTGTGCAAGTTCCGCACTAATAATTAAAGTTTTTTAATTTTTTTTTGTAACTATATTATTTTTATGGTCTTTACACGTGATTTTTTTTATGAATACCATACCAGAAGACTTTCAACGAAATGCGAATCTGTTTAGAAATTGTAATATAACACATATAGTGGTGCCGATTAAGACACGAATCGTAGCAAACTTCTTATAGCGAGAAGTACGAAGTTATCACACACTTCAGTGCAGGTGTTTCGTTCGACTACACGATCTGTAATGAAACGCAACATCTGTAAGTCCCAACTATTCTCTAGACACTAGCTATATACACACTTGTTCACGATCTTTATGGTCCAACGCCGCCGCCAAATCGTGTATGAGATAGCTGAGCACGCGAGCAGCCAGCGGCGGTTCAGCTGCCAGCTCCCTATAGCAGGCTTCGCGCAGCGCAGCGCGAGCCGTCCACCACACGCACTCGGCAATGAAACGCAACATCTGTCTCTTCCCCACCCTCTTCTAGATTGTCTAAAATACACACCTGTTCAGGGTCTTTATGGTCCAACGCCGCCGCTAAATCATGTCTGAGGTAGCTGAGCGCGCGCGCAGCCAGCGGCGGTTCGGCCGCCAGCTCCCTATAGCAGGCCTCTCGCAGCGCGGCGCGGGCGTTCCGCCACACGCGGTCGGCCGTCACGCGGGACAGGCGCAGCGCCCACAGGTCGTCGAGGCGCAGACGCGGGCTGCTCTGGTTGCCGGGGTTGCCTCCGAATAGATAGTGGATCTAATAAAATTAAAGTAAATCGTATCGATAAATACGTATAGAAAGAGGGTCAATGAACCACTAAAAAGTTGGATCATTAAGAAAGTAAAAAAGTTGATCCGTTTTAAAGAGTAACGGAGTCGTCGGATCCGATAAGCTGTTTTTAGTCAACAATAACTGCCTCCGTGGTCCAGTGGTTAAGGCCTTGTTGACCCGGGGGTCGTGGGTTCGATTCCCACGAGAAGCATACTTTGATAAGTTGTTTCCAGTTTGGTTAGGACATTGCAGGCATGAATTACCTGATTGTCTGATAAGAAAGATGATTCCGTGCTTCGGAAGGCACGTTAAGCCGGTGGTCCCGGCTGCCATCTAGTAGTCGTTAAAGGAACCACGTCAGAGGCCGAGAGACGGTTTCGAAGAACTCTGACACCATGTACAGAGTGTGCATAGTCGACTGACGGTGTCACCTACACGAAATGATGATGAGTCAACAATATGTCAGGTGACATTAGTCAATTATTAACTAATGACAGCTGCTTAATAGACCATACGACTCTGTACCTAACATCTGTTGATAGGAATTTCAGAAAACCTTCATTGATCGGTGCAGTTGGTCGAGATGGAATGACTGTATATAAATTGCTATTTACAGATTTATTAATTGTAGTAATGGTTCTATTGTTTGTTAGAATTTTACACACACACACACACAATAGTTTTTACTAAATTGGATGTTAAGTAACCAAATAAAAGAATCTTAACCTACTGTCGCTTCAATAACTCGCCTCTCACCATATGGCGACCCTGCCAACCATTTTCTGTAAAACTAAAGACTTCCTACCTTTTTGATGGGATCGTAGACGAGTTGGTGCGCGAACCTCGGGCGCGGCTCGTTGGGCCCCACGCTGTCGTTCCTGTACACACACGTCCACGTCTTGCGCTTCAGAGAGAACACCCATAGTGTGTTGTACACACGCTTGTCCTTCTCTTTGCTCATGCCCTGCGATAGAAAGGTAAAAAGCTAAAATTGTTGGACTGAGAGAAGAGCACGATAACATAATGATGTGCATTTGTAACTCACGGAATGTTGAGTGCAGTTACTAAGTATTATTGTACTACCTGCACTCAATCCAACATTCCGTTAATATAGTAATCGTAACTGTTATTGTAGTAAATTTTAATACATTTGCTATTAATATATCATCAGGTCTTTTTTAGTCACCACTGCAGAAGGACAACTCTCTCTGTACCACCAGAGCCATATATTAGCAGGAGCAGTCAGAGGATTTGGTCCACATTCTCTACGCTGAACAGACGGGTTAGAGAGGTGTCTTTGATGTTTATAAGCTTTGTTTAGCTTGCGTTTCCTCAGTCGCCTTCTACGACATCCAGGAGAAGACTTGTAATGGTCCTTTTCTACTCTGCCGGGAACTACACGGCCAATTAAAACGGCTATTAGTACGGTCCTTACGGAATTGAATCCTGGATCGTAATGTTGTATTTTACGGAGTAAGGAGTCTATCAGCATGTACACTAGAGACATGTACACTAGAGACAGTAATATGTATTTATAAGTAGTTAGAAGCGAGTATGCGAGAAGCGCTGCGTGAAGCCGGCGGCGGGCGGCGGGCAGGCGGCGGCGCCAAAATAGTGTGGTAATGGTAGTTATAGAGACTCACGGAGAGCACGAACATGTCGTCGGTGTCGGGGTCGAGCGTGGCGCGCTGCGTGAAGCCGGCGGCGGGCGGCGGGCAGGCGGCGGCGCCAAAATAGTGTGGTAATGATAGTTATAGAGACTCACGGAGAGCACGAACATGTCGTCGGTGTCGGGGTCGAGCGTGGCGCGCTGCGTGAAGCCGGCGGCGGGCGGCGGGCAGGCGGCGGCGCCAAAATAGTGTGGTAATGGTAGTTATAGAGACTCACGGAGAGCACGAACATGTCGTCGGTGTCGGGGTCGAGCGTGGCGCGCTGCGTGAAGCCGGCGGCGGGCGGCGGGCAGGCGGCGGCGCCAAAATAGTGAGGTAATGGTAGTTATAGAGACTCACGGAGAGCACGAACATGTCGTCGGTGTCGGAGTCGAGCGTGGCGCGCTGCGTGAAGCCGGCGGCGGGCGGCGGGCAGGCGGCGGCGGCGGCGCACAGCGCGCCGCACGCGCCGCTGCCCACGTCCCACCACCACAGGTCCAACAGGTGCTCCTTGTTGCGCTGCCCCGCGAACATGTACAGCCGACGCTGCACCTGCAATATACACACAACGACCTTGTGAATACTCTACTCTGCCGAGAACCACACGGTGTCCCGCTCGAATGCTATATCTATAGTTTTTATACAATTGCATATGTGCGAGCGGCACACCAATCTGTAGTATTTCCGTCTCTTTCTATGCCACAAGTTACTATGGGTATGTAATGGATATTAGCTGCTCACTGCGTAGTAGGTGCGCGCGGGGGCGTGCGCTCCACTGAACCTACTGTTGTGTACTGTGCATCGACTCGCGCGATGTTCCGAGCCGCCAAAAAGTTTGATTCGGACTGTAGAACGACTGAGTACCTATAGTAACTCGTGGCATAGAAAGAGACGGAAATACTACAGATTGTGTCCCGCTCGCACATATGCAATTGTATAAAAACTAGATATAGGATATGTGCGAGCGTGACACCTTTTGGTTCTTGGCAGAGTAGAATAGGACCAGTCCAAGTCTTCCCGTGGATGTCATAGAAAACTTAGGAAACACAAGCACAAACAAAGCTTATAAACATCATTTTGACGAGCTCCGTGGCGCAGCGGTCATCACGCCTGCCTGCGACACGGATGGTCCCGGGTTCGATCCCCGGTCAGGTCAAGATGGAAAATTATCTTTTTCAGATTGACTTGGGTCTTGGATGTATACTATATATGTATTTGTTATAAAATATAGTATCGTTGAGTTAGTATCCCATAACACAAGTCTTTCATTAGAACTTACTTTGGGGCTAGCTCAATCTGTGTGATTTGTCCGTATATATTTAGTATTATTATTATTTATTTATTATCATAGAGAACTCTGCAATCCGTCTCCAGAGAGGAGAATGTAGGTCAAATCCACTAACTGCTCTGGTCAATATATAGCTCTGGTGGTACAGAGAGGATCGTGCTCCTGCAATGGAAACTAAAAAAGGACCTGATGATAATGATGATACGGTAGGCGGCATAGAGAAACGACGGCGCTGCAGAGTCTTTTTTCCACTTGTTACTAGTAGTATAAACATTATGCATCACTGTTGGGCTGGTCGGGCAACAGTTGCTGCAACGTGTTGCACTCACCGGATGGAACAGCATGGAATGCGACACTCTCGGCTGCGGCGCGGGCTCGCTGCGCGCCGGGTCGGGCTGGTCGGGCAACAGTTGCTGCCACGTGTTCGTCGCGATGTAGTACGCGTACAGTCCCGAGTACTGCGGGCTTACGACTTCTTCTCTGAAATGTGTTGCCAGTTGTTCATGAGGCTGAACTTCAGTGTTATCACTACATAGTGTAGAACAAAGTCGCCTCACGCTGTATGTCAGATTTTGATACGGTTTTCTGTAATAGATAGTGATTCAAGAGGAAGGTTAATATGTATAAGACATGCCCGGGCGTAGTCGGAAAGGGCTGCTATTCATATATATTGTAATTCTACAGAAATATATATAGATATTATCTGGGGGCTTGCGCTCTGGCAAGCGTAGGTTCAAATGACATTAAATGGTAAATGGCAGCAGGTCCACTGCTTATTAACTAGACAAATTAGCGTGAAGAAGCGTAATAAATAGATGTTATGCATTTATTTAAAAGATCTAAATGTGTCTGAATGAATGTAATATTTTTTTTCATTTATTGTATGTATATGGAGCACGTAACGCCTTTATGTATTGTTGAGTACTGACGTGTTGGCGGGCAGCACGCGGCCGCCGAACACGTAGATGGTCTGCGTGTCGGGGTCGATGCACATCTGGTGGTCGAACACCAGCCGCGGCCCGCCCGCCGCCGCCGTGTCCCCGCACACCAGCGACCACGCGCCCGTGCCCACGTCGTACATGTACAGGTCACTCTGCGAACAATATTTATTACCATTAGAAGCAAAATATTTTAAAAATATAGAAATGAAATGTCAAGGATAAAATAAAAGTTTTTTATGAGGTTTAAGAAAAGTTAGATAATAGCTAAATCCTACGGTCGCGTCGAACTTTATTGCGGATTGAATATTAGTTGCGAGGTTTGCAGTACACGCCCCGCCTCCCTAATAGTATACTGCGCATCTACTCGCGCGATGTTCTAAGCCGCAATAAGGTTTGGCGCGACCTGTACAAAATAACACAAACATTTCGCGAAATTACAGCCCTTTGATATAATCTGATGTCAAAAGTACAATAAAGCAAACATTCTCTATTCAAGTCCGACCTAAAATACGTCCATGGTTATTTCATTGAGGTAAAATAAGCATCATTTCAAAACTCTGTGATAGTTTAATCCATAACCTGTCTCATGTCGTAGCAGGCATCAGGTTCCATAAAAATCACGTTCATATTAGCTTGGCACTCGCTGTACGTCGTCTTAGTATCGGCCCAGAGTGTACAACCGTCGCACCGGGCCGAAAACCATTTTCTGACACGACAGCATCGTCAGCAATGATCCATTTGCTGGCTTTGTGAAACGAAGCCTTATTGCAATGACATAAAATTCAATTTATCTCACGTTCATATTAGCTGGCACTCGCTGTACGTTGTCCAAGTATCGGCCCAGAGTGTACAGCCGCCGTCGCACCGGGTCGAACACCATTTTGTGACACGATCGTGGCGAGGGCCCGTTCGCCAGCCCACTATGCGCGCACAACAACGTCCACCGCTCCTGTTCTGTGCTGAAAGACCACAAATCGTCCAGGTCTTCCGTGCCGTTCCAGCCGCCGAATAGGTATAATGTACCTGCAATAATTAAAGTAGATGTTGTAAAGCAGTCACTAGACAAATAAGAGTAAATACAGATTGTTTTGAAATGCCGTGCCTGCCGTGTTTCCCGGCAGAATAGAATATGACCACTCCAAGTCTTCCACAGGATGTGACTTAGGAAACACAAGCTAAACAAAGCTTACAAACACAAAGAGACCTCTCCTACCCGTCTGGCCAGCGTGAAGAGTGTAGGCCAAGCTCTGACTACTTTGGCTAATATATGGCTCTGGTAAGCATGCTCTCAGAGAGGGTCATGCGCCCGCAGTGGAGACTAAAAAGACCTGAAAATTATGTTCTAAAATGAAGTCAGTTGTATTATTTTAATTCTAAATGTCAAATAAAATAGGTAAGCGACGCTAACCTGTGCTAGCATCCACTACCAGTTGGTGGCCGCCTCTAGGGCCTGGCTTACTGCAGCATGAAGGCGACGCGCATGGCTCGGGGGCGTTGCCAGCGCCTACCGGAGCTGCCTCCTAAAAGAGTTACAAATTAAAATACGCTTAGCGCTTCTTAGCCTTTTACGAATAAGATCGCAAAAGGATTATGTGTTACACATAATCAATAGGAAATTAAAATATTGCAAATGATTATTTATTTAACCTTAATCTTACCTTAAAAACAAAAATATTTTAAAATAAATGTTAGAAGGGGGTTTTCTAAAACGAAAACACAAGTAGTAATGAAAAAAAATTAAACCTACTTCATTTTTTTGTAGTGACTGATGCACATTTAACTCTCTAAATCAAAATCTACTAAACCAATTTTAATGAAACTTGCACTATTCCCTAAGGTGGACTATATCAACTGAATGTTAGGGACACTTATTGACGCGGAATCGGCTTTAGCCAATCAGAAAATCCTCTATGTCTACGGAATAAGGATGTCGTGCTGCCGGCCGTAGTCGTGTCGTCTACACCGAGCCGATGCGAATGGGATTAGTGACACCCTTAGGCTCAATTTGCCTTGAAATCGAAGGGAATTTTAAGAGATTTACAGAGTAAATCCGCTCTATACGTATGATTTCAAAGTTCAAATTTGTATTAGGAAATAAACGGACGCTCGGAGTCGCGCGACTTCCAGCGAACTTTTTCTTTTTCATTTTGCTTACTGTAATTTGAACTTTATCATCATGTTTATAGAGGCAATTATTAAAATAACGAATTTCTTGAAATTCCCTTCGATTCCGCGACAATATAAATTGAGCCTTATTCCGTAGACATAAAGGTTTTTTTGTGAGTCCCTTACCAAGTCTGGTCGGGGGTCGCGGTCCGCGCACAGCAGGTCGAGCGGCGCGGCGCGCGCGGGCGCCGGCGCGGCGTCGCAGCACAGCCGCTCCTCCACGGCCGCCGAGCACGCCGACATCTGCCGCCACTCCGGCGTGTACGGCTGCCACGACATGTACCACTCTAGCTCGCCCTCTGACGACATAAATAAAAAGCCAGGATTCAAGATTCAATACTTTATTTAATATAGGTTTCTTTGAACACTTATACACAGAAGCCGAGCCAGGTCAGTAAGCCAGAAGGAATCAGAGAGTTGAACGGCTTTGTATAAACGGCTACAGAAAGCCAGGCCAGCTAATCACTGGCTTATGGACAGGCTAACTGAGCTAACTCGGCCACTGGCTTCATGTAATAGGCCCATAAAGCTTGTTCAGAAAGGTGGGATACAAAAAACTTCAAATAGTTTAATTGCTCATTGAAGTCATAACCACTAGGACTACTTTATTTGTACTGTTTTTTAGTGAAGATAATTATTAAAATTGTAACCAATGTTATATATATTGCATTAATATTGCATTAGGGTAACCAATAATAATAGTGTAAGAAATGTATAAATAAACACATCTATGATACTGGACCCAAGAATAAGGTACGGAAGACATTAATTGATTGAATGCTTAATTTAATACCAAAATTATCAAATATTGCTACAATTTCTTTTTTCCGTTACTATATAAGAATATAAAAAGAGATATCTAAATATATCAACTAAGACACATACCATTGACTGCCTCTTCCAATATCTCTTCAGCCAGCTTATAATCTCCGTTCTCGACGAGCGCGTTCCACAGTCGCGCTTGCAGGTCCCCTTCCAGCCTCACCCCACTCTCGCGAGATAGGGCCTCGAAAGCGTCCTTGTATCGCCGCCTGCGAAGATGCTTTAGCAGGATACGCACTGCTTCTTCTTCTTTTCGCTGTAATAAGCAAAATATACCATCATCATCATCATTTCAACCGCAGGAAGTCCACTGCTCGACATAGACCTCTTCTTAGGATTTCCCAAGGGACAGGAGCAGAAGCGGCCTTGACGCAGTCTTGTTTCACTTGATATTGTTTAAATACCAGTTGTAAAAACGATAAGGGATTTTTTAATGTCTCTAAAATGAACTACAGTCCAAATCAAACTTTATGGCGGCTCGGAACATCGCGCAAGTCGCTGCGTAGTACACAATATTAGGTTCAGCGGGGTGCTACTGCTTACTTACTGCTTACTGCTACCGTGGGCTATTTTCCACACTTAGGCCGCCTATTCGGGCCCATTGTGTGTGAAAAAATTTCAGCGGGGTGCGCGCGGATAGGCGGGGCTAGTTCTGCCAAGCCGCAGCTAATATCCGAGCCGCCATAAACTTGATGATTCGGACTGTTCCTAATCCAAGTATGACAATCTTCACAACTTAAATTGTTCACAAACCAGATTTATAGTCTCCAAGGCATCATTGATGAGTTCCTCCTGGTTTTTGCCCTGCAGCTCCACATACCAGATGGTATAATTGTAGGCGGGGCCCCATGACTGCAGCGGTACTATTTTTAGGTACCTGACCGGCAGGTAAAGTCCTTCTGTAGTCTTGTGACGCAGTCTGAATGTTTCTGGTGCACTGTCTTTTTTCAGTCCACTGTTTAAAAAAAAAAATAACAATGTTCATTCTTTCTTAAGATAGTCCAGTTTGTCTTCACACACAATTGTTTGTGTCATCAAAATTTTTCTTCAGATGGATTCACTTGGCACGGATGTAACTTGCTATGGCTAAGCTGATTTAGTTCGGTAGCTATTCACCCACCCCCTGGGCCACTCCTTGTGCGTTAGTGGAGGGAGGCATTCAAAGTAACACATGCTTCATATAAAAAAAATCGCATTGGCAACAATATAGCTATCACCTCGAGTGTGGTGTCATTTTCTCATAAATTGGGCATGATGGAGGAATGATGAACAATGAATTCATTTTTGAGACATTTAATGTTTATGTAATAGAATAAAAAAATATTGATAAAATATCAAAATTGCTTTTTTTTTTGGTTTCGAAGGCAAATGGCTAAAAATGGAGTGTCTGTCCAAATGCCACAACCTTTTATTCGGAAACTATTGAGACAACACAGTTGAAACTTGGTAGGTAGGCACCTTTATGATTTTTTACAAAAATAAAATATTAAAGGGAGACTCGTACATAGAATTGAAACAAATTAATTATCAAAGGACAATTTGAAACGAAAGTGGCCTAGAGCACCCATTACTGCTACTGTTTAGCTTGAAATGATTCACATGTCAAGTCACTGTGCAAAACTAATCTTTGGATGATCATGATCACTTTGTCATTTTGTGATTTGCTCATTATGAGATCAAGTCTGTCTGTATAGTGTATATGTAATGACAACTGGCAAAATAATGACAAAGCCCTTTTACTTATTCGGCTATGACAACTTATCTGAGAAGGCAATTAGCGCTTCCAAATATTTTTTTCATTCCCAGATCACATTAGACAAAAAAATACTTATGCATTGATGATTGGGAAGTTAGTGTTTATAAGTTTAAAAAAAAAGTTAATTAACATAGTATTTTTAACTTCTGCTTCTAATACAATATTTAGCAGTTTCAAAGATTTTGATTGTGAAATAAAAAATTGCACTGAGTTGATATTTTTGTAATTTTTTTTTCTGTAAAATGTCCATTAAGTGTCTGAAAAATGAATTCCTCGTGCCCAATTTATCAGAAAATGACACCACTTTTGAGGTAATAGGTAAATTGAAGCCAATAATAATCTAAGCATGTCTTTCTTCACAACCACCAAGGGGGTGATGGATGGCTACCAAACCAAATCAGCTCAGCTTTACCAAAGATACATCTGTCCACCATTCAATGAAAATTTTTGATCAATCTTAAATGAGCTTCACAATAGTCTTCAAAGCTTGATACTAGTAAATAGTACTTCTTTTCTTGTTGGATCAGTTCAGTAATTAGTATGAAAGTGGGACAAAAAAGGAACATATTATTTTAGTTTTTCAGTAATAAGTATAAGTAGTAAGTTTAGGTCAGGGAGAAAGTAATTTCGTATTTTGTATGAAGATTTTATGCGTCCATACAAAAGAGGTGTAACTTTGACATCAAAAACAAAACGCTTAAACCAACTTTGTGCTATTCTTACTGGGACTGTGGTATGTTCATAAATACCAAAATTCACTGTCTGCGTATTTTGCATAATCTCTTTATTTTATTATTAACTTTTTAAAATGTTAATTTTTTTCGTCTATCTGATATATTTTTAATAAACAAAGAAACGGTTAAAAAATTAAGGGAAAATATTTTGTACATTTATATATAATTCTTGAAAATTGTACCTTTCAGATGGTATCATCATCACATCATCATCACATAAAAATAAGAAATTACTTTTCCCCCGACCTATTATTATAGTTATGGGATCGAAAGTATTTATGGTTGTAAATTTTGAGTTACAAGTAGGGTTGCCAACATTTTTTTGTCTGCATATAGTATTTTAAAAAAAAGGCCATTAAAATAATAAGTACGCTTCAGAAAAATATAGTATTTTTTGGGGAAAAATAAAAAATAGACTAATTTATAGTTATGTATTTTTGTCGTCAATAAATCACAGTCCACTTTTTAAATTATTTTAAATAAATATTATTGATTTTAATGAGAATTTGTCATAGGGACGCATTCAAAAATTGCCAGGACTGGTTTCTGATTTTTATTTTATTAATTTTAGATTTATCTATTGTACTGAAATATAGTATTTTCGCGTACTATATATTTCTTCAACAGTATATAGTACGGAGTCCTGAAATATAGTACAATACTATATATTATAATACGGTTGGCAACCCTAGTTACAAGCCTACATTTATCATTATGTCCCATAGTTAATTACATCTAAACAATATTTGGTAAAAATCAAAGTAAATAGATAATATAGATTGCTTAGTTAAAATTAGGTACTTACGCTGATAACAGTAATGACAGATTGTTTTCATCCACTCCACCAAATATTTGGAATTTTTTAAGATCACTGACATGTGCCTTAATGTATTTTCCAAATTTTATTGTTTCCACAATAGAAAGTGTCTTCAATTTCAGCATGATGTACTGGGAGGGCGTAGTACTGTCCGTGAACCATCGCGATAGCTGGTCCGACGGGTTGTTTACCATAATATTCCTAGAAATAAATCAGATCAATTCCAGAAGTGATTACAACAGTAATGTAATGATATTATGAATGATTACGTAAACTTTACATTGCGCATTATTCTCCCCTTCTTCGTGTTGTACAACCAGCGCAATTTTTGATACAAGACCGGAATTATTTCGCGGATTATACGTAAAACTGAGCGAGAAAACCAACTTACTCTGGTATATAATTGGCAGAGTAACTAGAATATCTATGTATTGTATAACATAGCTGCACTGTTTCATATTTCTCATCCATTGTTATGAATATATTCGCGAATAACTAAAAGATTTGTTTTTATTCCACACCAAGAACAATCTCCTGTTCCACACAACACGGCTGAATTGACAATAGATTGACTTGACTTTGAGATAAAGTCACATTGACAGTTGTAGGCGTGTGTTGCAATTATCAAGTAAAACGACGAATAAAAAATCGATTGAGGAATCGATTTTATTTTGTACTTAGTATGTCCTTGCTTACATAAACAGTGTCATGCACAGCACAGAGCATGTCATGCACTTGGCGTTGACTTGGCGCATCATGCATGAATGATAACTTTATCGCAATGTTCAAAATAATATATTTAAAATTTCATATTTAAATTAAATAAAAAAATAGGTACTTCGGTAGTTTAGAAAATAAAAAAACTTTCCAATGGCTCATAAATGTATGCATGACGTCATTCTATTTTTGATACCGTCAACTCCGTTTTTGACTGACCACAATTGACCAATACGAGTTGATTATGATAATGTCGGCAGTGACTGGCGGCGTTAACTCTCCTTTGAATACAATTATTGGTGTGACATTCAAGGCGTATATAGCTACTTAAATACCTTCAAAATGAAACATAGTAATTTGTGTTACAGTAGCTTGTACTTGATATTGTTTATTGTATACAAAACGTCATCAATTTTGGTTAAGGAGTGCACGGATATAGATGGATCTTTTGAGCACAAGTTGCCTGAGTTAAGTAAAACTATCATACCCGAATTAGAAGGTAAAATAAAAGGCGAGGCGGGTAAAATAGGAGTTATTGGAGGTTCCATTGAGTATACAGGAGCCCCGTATTTTGCAGCAATCTCAGCCTTAAAGGTACTTAGTAAGCAATAAGAAAAAATCATGAATAAAATATCCTTTTATTTATTTACTCTGTTAGAGCTTTTATTCATTTAGTCTTTAACTTTTCAGGTTGGGGCAGATTTAGTTTATGTTATAACAACGGAAAGCGCAGCGCCTGTTATCAAATCCTATAGCCCAGATCTTATCGTATACCCCTTCCTTCAAAATAACCATGCATCTAAAATCAGCGCATTGTTGAAAAAGATGGATGTCGTTATTATTGGACCAGGTTTAGGTAGAGAGGATAATACTTTAAAATTGATCTTTGATATAATTAAGACCTGTAGTGATTTATCTAAGCCTCTAGTTATTGATGCAGATGGTCTATATTCTTTGTCAAGGAATATAACAATATTGCAAAATTATCCCAAGCCAGGAGCAATCTTAACGCCAAACATTCATGAAGCTGAAAAATTAAAAGATGCTGTAAATAATAGTAATTGGTTAAACTATTGGGGAGACAATGTGTCTGTTCTTGTAAAGGGAGAAAAGGATCAATTTTACTCAAGTAATTCGTTGTTAAATTGGTCATCATCTGCAGGTGGATCAGGAAGAAGAGCTGGCGGCCAAGGGGATATTTTGTCAGGATCTCTGGGGACCTTTCTCAATTGGGCTATAAAGGCTAGACTATGTGAAAACAATGAGTCTTTGCATCTTGCGCATAGTGTTGCTACGTACGCGGCTGCAAAGTTTACCAGGGCGTGCAATTCAAAATCTTTCGCTGTCCTGGGTCGTAGTTTAACGGCATCGGACATGTTGAATTATATTCACGATGCATTTGATAGTTTGTTCATGTAAAATAATAACCGATTAAGTGCTTTTGAATCTAAGCTAGTATCTTAAACATTATTTAAAAATATAAAAAACCCGTCTGTTGTTTTTGACAGTTTAGGTTCACCATATTATTTTTTGCTGGGGTTATATAGCCTCTTATAGCCTATGACACTCTGGGGAAGACTTCATATACGCTCTAAAAACATTACTATCCTTCAGGGTGGGTCAGTTGGGTAAAAAAAACTAGTTATTTTATGTAGGTATGCAAATATTTCTTTAAAAGAATGTACTTTGCCTGCTGAGAGTTGAGGACTGACTCAGTCTAATCTCAAATTTCAATTCATACATTGAATAAATAAAACTCAGAATAATACATTGAATTAAATAAATAAAACTACAATTTAGTGTATGTATGTACTTAATTAAAATTATCAACTAATCCAGTAGGTACATTTCTTCTTCTTTAACATTAAGTAGGTAAGATACATTTTAGATTTTGCAACAAATAAATATTTTTCGGCTTCTGTCTGTTTTTATTTAAAATACATAAACCGTAAAAGACATTGAAGTGACCATCTAAATGTGAAGTACAAGTTATAACAACGGTTATTAGAAGTAAGCAAAAGAACCTGCTGGCTTGGCTGGCCAGTAACCGGTAACGCTAACACATAATACTCTTTTACATTAAGAAAACATTTATTTTGAATGACTAATTTAAAAACAATTAAAACCAATATCAATAAATGGGAAAAAATCGGCCAAGTGCGAGTCTGACTCGCACATGAAGGGTGCCGTAGTAATATTTAAACAAAATTGGACTATCAAGCATTAGCCTCATAGCAAGGATGCTAAAGACCGGTTGAAGTGGAAAAGAAAATGTTGGAAATCGGGCCCAGGGCTCCAAAGCACTCCAGCTAAGGATGCAACTAGGTTAGCGCTCAGATGATAGACAGCGAGACCCTCGAGCGATAAACTGCAAAAAATCACGACTATTGATAGCTAGGAGCCCCCCATAAATGTTTGTTTTATTTTGATTTATTTATTTTCTTTTTGAAGTGTGGTTGCGAAAAAAAAATACTGGGTGTAAGAAGTTAATATAGTCCTAATTATTATTCTGTGAATATTTTAAGAGTTTACCTGTTGCCGTTATTAATATGGAGCAAAAGACGGCAAAAAAATTACGTTTTATGTTTGGGAGTCCCCGTTAAATATTTTTTTCTTCAGTTTTTAATATTTTTGTTGTTATAGCAGCAACAGAAATATCATCTGTAAAAATTTCAACTTTCTATCTATCATACATGAAATACAGCGTAGTGTCAGACGGACATAGAAGTCTCGTGAATAGGGCCCCATTTTTACCCTTACGAAACCCTAAAAATGTACCTACCGCAAACGTTATCGCCTGGAAACACTGGACGATGGAGAAAAATAGGATGTTGTGGCACTGGTGGCCTACGTGTACAAATAGGCCACCAGTGCCACCACGCCATGCTACTCCTTCCGGAAAAAACATAATCAGCTCACGGATGCGTGCGAAGCGATGCGATGCGATGCAGGAATAGTCAGAACATAATCAAGAGACTCCCGGAAAAATTCCGGAACGTAGGTCAGGAATTTACACAGGTATAAGTACACTACATTTGTTCGAGTGAGTGACGGATGGGACGGATTGATCAAGGTGGGTCCGGAAAAAAATCTTACCGGCCCGGCTCGCCCGGAGTAATGTAGTTCTCCGGGAGTGCCATTTTTGAACGTGTGCCACTCGTCTTCGAAGGATTTTTGTATGGAAAAATCGTTCGAAGACGAGTGGCACGCGTTCAAAAATAGTACTCCGGATCTGAATCAGCTGTGGAAGCACAGACATGAATATTTTTTTTTTCTGTGGAAGGCACTTTGCGATTGACCGTCTTGGGGCTTTTTCTATGGGCACCACGGGCACAGTCCTTTTGACATTGACAGCTTGTGTGACAGATATCAGATTCATTTCCTTTTAGATTTTTTCGCTATATCAAAAATAATTCAGCGATAAAATTCATCCAAGGACAGTATTAATTACGTCCAATGTAATTCAGAGGTGTGGATTACCTCTCCAGCACAATGGAGGATGAGATAGAGGAATGTATTAGGAAGAAAATACACTGGCCTCAGTTGCCTTCCTCAGTAAAAAAGGTAAACAAGACAATTTTTCACTCAACTAATAACATGGACAATTTTTCACACAACTTATTAATTCTTTGATTCAGAATTCGTTTAAGAAAATTAATAGAAATATAGTGTATACGAAAAGAAACTTGTAGTGGGTGCCTATATGATATGTTTATCAGGTATAACCAGCAAGTCAATAACCATTATGTGATTCTTTGCAGTTACTAGGGGATTCTCCTAAAGAATATGAGCGTTATATTTATGAATTTAGTATTAAAAATCAACTTCGCTTCAGAGGAAGCCTTGGTAAGTGTATCTAATAATAATATGCATTATATTTTTTTATTTATTAACAAAACATTACTATAAAAACATGAAAAAGAATATATATACAAAAGGCGGCCGTATCGCAATAGCAATCTCTTCCAGGCAACCTAAGGGTAGTTGGAAATAAGGAGATAAAACAATAATCCTAACTATCCTAATCCTAACTAAAATAAATGCGAAAGTGAGTTTGTTTGTTTGTTTATTTGTTTGTTTGTTTGTAACGCTTTCACGCCGTATCTACTGAACCAATCATCATGAAATTTTGCATACACATAGGTTAAGGTACCGAGATGGACATTGGCTATATATTACGCGGGTGAAGCCGCGGGTAACAGCTAGTAATAATATAAAAATATGTGGCTACATGAAATCAAATAAACAATAATGAATTATAAATTAAGTGATTTCTTGCAGTGAGAAGTGTCCGTAAAGATGAGAGGAAGTATTATGAAATGCTGGTACAGAGTAGTATACAGCGGCTCATGCTCTACCCCTATCACCTGGCTGATATGATTGTAAAAGGTAAGGTTACATTTGAATTGCCAAACACTTGCTGCTTTTTACAACAAACAAAAGCAAGGAAGGGTGGCTTTCAGCTTGTGATGTAGCAAATGCGTAGTGTCGAACCACAGGGTGCTACTGTCAGCATTAAAGACCTTGGTCACCTGAACGTCTGTGTCTAAAGAGGTATCCTGATTGGAAGTTTGAAGGAAACTATCTCTACAAACAAAATACAAGTTTATTATTTGTTTCCACAAAGGTAAACACTTAATCTAGCACTAATCTAACTTATCACTTAACGGGTTACTGCTTACTGCTTACTGCTACCGTGGGCTATTTTCCACACTTAACGGGTTTTAACAACAAAGTCCCTCGCTCCTTGAGGTGGCGCATTTTATTTATCACAATTTACCAACAACAGTGATAAGCGACAAATTATAAATCAATGGGCTACGGACTCAAACTATTATCAGGCAATAGCAGAGCGGTATACGGGGTCACTACGCGCGTTCGCGATGGAGAAGACTCTCAACGATGGCGCGGGTGATAAACGGGGGTTGAATGACCAACTCGGCTTGGACGAACAACGAACGGTAGGGATGTGATATCCCACGGAGCGCGGAGTGCATACACGGCTGCACAACGCGCGGTAACGTACACGGCTACGGTAACACGCGCAGGCGGCGCGAAAAATCGGGGGGTGTGATAGCTCGATAGCTCGTCAGAATGCCTACGGTTCTAGATACGGGGGTTGTCTTAGACAACGACACGGTAAGAGGAAAACACCAGATCGTTCAGGACAGGCCCCGGCCGACGGTGATTCCAACAGGATCCTACGGGGGGTGGAAAGTTACGTTCTTCCAGGAAGGGCCCCGGCCGACAGTAACTCCACCCGGACGGATGGTCGGGCAACCAACATCTACCAGCCCGCCTATTTACTAACTCGGATGACAGGTGTCGATGCCTATCAATCTAGGATTTGCTGTTACAATGCGGTTTTTGTATCACAAATAAAATTTTCGAGCAAGCAAAACCCGCATTGTAACTGTAAATTCTAGATTGATAGGCATCGACACCTATCATCCGAGTTAGTAAATAAGGGGGTAGGAAACACGCCCCGGCCGACGCAAAAGGGAATTACAATCTTCCAGGGAATCCGCCCCGGCCGACTGTAAGCCCTCCCGACCAAATCTACAATCTTCCAGGCAATACGCCCCGGCCGACTGTGGCTCGCACTCTCTGGTCGAGAGAATGCTGCTAATGACTTTTTTTTTGAATGGACTACTTAGCTATCTCCAAATGAGCTTTCGCTACTTCAGCGGACTTTTTGAGGTGAGGGCAGAGTGCCCTCAACCTGTAAG
Source organism: Rhodophaea formosa (assembly GCA_963082605.1). Classification (NCBI taxonomy): domain Eukaryota; kingdom Metazoa; phylum Arthropoda; class Insecta; order Lepidoptera; family Pyralidae; genus Rhodophaea; species Rhodophaea formosa. Next base: position 5,472,052 of record OY720220.1, on the reverse strand, counting down.
GCAATCTTCACACCAAAGGGTTCCCAGGAGGGACGAACCTCGGCTTTGGGCGTTGCCTGGGTGCGCAAGGCTTGGAGAGACAGCAAACTCTCATATGCCTGATGGGCCGCGATTTGCATGCATGACCTGAAGGGCGGACCTGAGAAACAATGGCAAAGCCTTTAGAGAGCAGCAACTCTCATGTTTTGCCGTATGGGCCGTGCCTAATGACGGTCCGCTCTGCGTTTATATAGGGACGGGCTGCGCTAGTGTGCGTCGCTTATCGCAGCCGGTGACATCAACGATTCATGCCTACGGTAGGCGCGCGCGCGTGTGCGTTTGTGACGGGCGACGGTGTAGTTCGCTATGTCACAAGCTAATTATTAAAACAAATTTCACTATATAATTACAAATGTAAATATTTGCTGGAGGGGTTTTCAAAGTGACATTTAAGAAAAAACAATGATAACTATTTTCATCACTAGATGGCGTGAATGCAAGTCAAGTGTCAAATGAGGCCATAGTTAAAATATAAGGTCACTATAAAATTTTGTCATCCATGGCACTGACACTTGCCTTTTATCAACGCCATCTTGCGAACTCAAAGCAGCAACCATAATACAAAGCAGAAGAAGAAGAACTAATCTCTATGTTAAAGAATGTTTTTCCTTACAACAAAAAATGTTATAGACTGTTAACATTGTCTGTCTTTTTTATTATAATGATCATTATCAAATTCATACTCAATATTTTGGATTGTTGTTATTTGTTGCCTTCATAGCTGTCATTAGGTTCACAAAACATGATTAATTTTAAAATATATGCATGTATGAAAAATGTGTTTAGCTTCTGCTGTGAAATATGCAAATTTATCACATTTCCAATAACATATTTTCACAATATTTCTGGATAAAATATGTTTGTTTTAAAATGGAGGATGGCAAATTAGGAAATTATTTAAATAATAAAAGAAAAGCTATTATTTGGTAAACAAATAAGGAAAAAATTATTGGACATAGTAGTGTGTGCAAATAATTACATTCTCATGGAAGATTATATCCATTGATATTTACATGCCCAGTAGTTATAATACAATAATGTAGGTATTATACTTTAAGTATATGATTCAATTTGTTGATACAAACAAGCTGATATATCAATAAGGGAGCTTAGAATTATGTTTATATGTAGACAAATTTCAATAGCTTCTTCTCCTTCTTCTTCTTCTTCATTAGGTCTTTATTAGTCTCCACTGCAGGAGCACGACCCTCTCTGTACTATTCGCATTCAATAGCTTGTTTTTTACTATTCGCATTCAATAGCTTGTTTTTATTGTTTATATTTCAATATTCATATCCATAGAAAGTGCTGCGAAAACAATTGATGTCTTTGTAAATTAATGTTGTTTGTTATTTTTTATTTATTTATTTATTTACTCTTTATTGCACAATACAATGTAAAGGCACAATAGGTGGACTTAATGCTAAAAGCATTATCTCACAGTCAACCTTTGGGTTATGCAGAGAATTTTAGGTGGGTGTAAAAAGAAAAACGATATTAACAATAAGATTTAAGACAATTACATACATAAATACAATTTTATATAAATATACATACATATAAATAAACTCACATACATATTTATAGCTAATATATTTATAGATAATATACATACTTAATAAAAAAAAAAGTAAGATGCACGTTATTTGTTTGTGCGAGAAAATGCCTGAGAACTTGAGACTTGAAGCCAATGCGACTAGAAGCAGTCTTCACAGAGTCAGGAAGCGCGTTCCAGAGTCTAACTGCCTTAACGGCGAAAGAGTTAGAGAAAAAGCCAGTATGGTGAGAAGGAGTAGCAAGGGTCAATTTATGAGAAGAACGCAGGTCCCTATTATGAGTAGAACAAAAGAGCTTGAATTTAGTTTTAAGATAGTGGGGGGTAAGGGGATTATTGAGAACATTGTACAGCTGACATAAAATATGGAGGTTCCTGCGTTCGCGGATGGGAAGCCAATTAAGCCGAGAACGATACTCTGAGACGTGGTCATATTTACGGAGACAGAAAATAAATCTTATGCAGTTATTAAGAAGGCGGTCCAGCTTATTAAGCTCTTCCTCAGTCAGATCCAGAATACACACATCAGCGTAATCAATGAGAGGAAGTACAAGTGCTTGAGCTAGCATGGTCTTAGTTTTGACGGGAAGAAAGTGCTTTAAGCGCTGTAAATAATGAAGTGTTTCAAACACCTTTCGGCTAACTTCAACAACGTGAGAGTTCCACTTAAGGTTTGAGTCAATATGTAGACCAAGATTTTTAACAACAGGACTAAATGGTATCTCAACGTTGTCGAATGTTACAGGAGGTATAGAGTCCCACTCAACTTTTGTTTCTCGTGTGTGTAAGCGGCCTACACTGATGTCAGATTTTTCAAGCTACCTTAAGGCATTTGACATACCTTAACAACTGCCATCAACAATGACAACCGGTAATATGAATGAGTTCCTGGTTAACCCACACAAACAAAGTCGCAGGGGACAGCTAGTACTCAATATTTTTGTAAAAGTTTAAGTGTAATTATCTTGTCATATTTTTTCTACATATATAATATTATTAAAAAAAAATACAGTAAACAGTTGTGACTTGAAAAAGAAATGAATAATGAAATGTTTCCTACGTTTTTATTTACAGGATTGAGGATAACCCCATTTATTTATTATGTGGAAGTAGTTGCTTTGCTGATTGAGATGGAGAAGAGCTACGACACCATGCCCAACTTCACTGCTGCTGACTGTAAGTCATTTTATTTTTTACCCGAGTGATCCACCCGGAAGGAGGGTAATGTTTTTCACGCGTTTGTATGTGTATGTCTGTTTCATTGTCGCCTGATGAAGCGTCAACGGCTTGACCGATTTTGAAGTGTGAGGTATAGATTCGTACTTTTCCTCGAAGTGTCATAGGCTATGTTACGTCAGCAAAAATCTGTATGAGCGTATTTAAGCTTTTTTTAAAGCTACTTTTCCCTTTTCCGATATCAAATATGACTTACATATGTAAGTCAAATTTGATATCGCCAAAACAGTACAAGGCAAAAATGATTTCGCCGGTTTTTCCTTATGTCAATGTTCTAACAATATTTCTCGTCCATCCATGTTAACTTGGCAAGAGTATAAAACTAGGTGAGCCTTGGTGACTTTTTTTTAATATATGTTTGACGGCACGACACGACTTACAGTTTCATCATCATCATCATCAGGTCTTTTTTGTCTCCACTGCAGGAGTGCGACCCTCTCTGACCAACTGACTGTATTACCAGAGCTATACATTGTCCAGAGCAGTCAGAGAATTTGGCCTACAGTCTCCACGCTGGCCAGACGGGTTGGAGAGGTCTCTGATGTTTATAAGCTTTGATTAGCTCGAGTTTCCTAAGTCGCTTTCTACGACATCCACGAGAAGACTTGGATTGGTCTTATTCTACTCTGCCGGGAACCACACGGCTAACAGTTTAGCCTGTCTGAACTAAGAACCCAGTATATTTGCCACTAAACAGTGGCAAATATAATAAGAATTTATAAAGACTTTGAAACCCAAGTCCATATAATTTTTTACATACCTGTGATTAATTATGACAGTTGGTATTTTTAAATCAGTCGATTAATCATCCAATCAATCCTGTCCAGGTCTGCGACTCCTCGGCATAGGGCGTAACGAGTATTTGGAACTGGTAGCGAAAGCTCGCTCGCTAGGTCGGCGCGCGCGGTCCAAGGCCATCCGGGCGCTGCTGCCGAGGGTGCCTCTCCACATCCCCATGCAGCCGTGGTGGCGAGTCGAGCTGGGGTATGTGCTTGAAGAGGATGTCAAGGTAAGTCACGAATTTTAGTTCAGGATAGGGTCGTGCATTAATCACGTGATGCTCGTAACGGGGGAGAGGGTTCGAAAAAATACACTAAATGTAGTGAGGTACAGGCCGAATCAAACTTTATGGCGGCTCGGAAAATCGCGCGAGTCGATGTGCAGTACACAATATTAGGTTGAGCGGGGCGCGCGCGGGGATCCAGGGCGAGTATTGCGCAGCTCGCAGCTAATATCCGAGCCGCCATAAAGTTAGATTCGGACTGTACCACGTGTATTTATTTTGACATGCACATTTTCTTTTCCGAAAAGCGACGTGTGACCTGACTCGCCAGGCAATAGTTTCCCCTGCACCGCGGTAATTGCCCCTGTCGCCTTACCAGTTAGATTGTGGAAAAGATTATTCTTCTGTACCAAGAAGATGTTCAGGCACATGAAAAGTCATGCCACAAGCAACCTGATGAGCAATAATATAGCAATAAATCTTCAGACTTCACTATGTTTGTCCTTCATCCCCTCACGCGACGGTCCATCGCTACACCGAAAAAGATTCTCTGCGTAGTGCGCGAAAATGATGGTACCAAGTGAGACAAAAATTGCTAAAAAAATCACGTGATTAATGCACCCCAATGCTAAACTTTACATTAGGACATTAAAGTTTGCGCATAAGGATATTTGAGCTTATTGAGTGAATAACTTGTAATACTGTATTTGGATTTAAAATTAACTTGAATAATTTATTTATTGATTTTTATTTACTCTTATATTTAACATTCTCTGAAAATTCTCATACCAAATGTAAAATCTAGTATTCTTTCAAATAAATTGGCGTTACAGTAGCAAACTGTTTGTCGTAAGTTAACTTTGTGTGTGTTTGAAGCACACACAAAGTAGAAAACCATAACTATGAATCAAATAGGTAATTACGCGTGCGTTATCTATCACACCGTGTCACAGGTGCGATAAAACAAACAAAATGATTTGAGTAAGGTCAAAGACACGCTTTCGCACGCAACAAAAATCTTCAACGAGCGAGACACCCCGGCCGATGTCGTCAGAGCTATCGTTCGGGAGTATTCGGGACTCGTGCGCCGTCCCAATTTTTCAATTTTTTTCATACCTTGAGTACGGATCATCTTCCGTTTCACCTACCGGAGCATTTCTGTCTCATTGCATATAGTTGACTCATGGAGACGTTTCGTGCGCACTTTGAAAGCGCCCGCCCCATTTTTGGTTTAGCTAAAATGAGTCTTAAACTTTACAAAATAAAGGTCAAGCTTGTTTAAAAATATTTTTAGTTACTGATAGATAAATAATATTTTCGTCGCAAATAAAATCGGGAAATACATAAAAATCTGGTAGTGCAGTGCACTCGTGCACTGAAGGCGCTGCCGCCACTGCATGACACTTTTGGGTGTGATTGTAAACCTTGATTGCAAGAAAAAGGCACTTGTGGTTTAGGGACTAAAATATATCTGGCTACCGATTATACTTTTGGTGTGAGCATCTCCTAATTGGCATGTAGTGAGTGAGCCTCATTTGTCGTAGCCTCTGAGCGAGAGCGAGAGGGCGCTAATAGACCTGCTAATCGACCGCGGCTCGCAGACCGCCGGCACGCTGGATTACAACGTCGTTAAGACGCTGTACAGGTGAGCTACTAACTTCTAATACTCTAACGCTTTTAGTGAGTATGTTTTGTACAGTTTTCACTTCCTGTTTGTTACCCGACTTCAAAAAAAGGAGGAGGGTCTCAATTCGTCATAATCTTTTTTTTTAATGTATGTTCCCCGATTTCTCGAAGACGCCTGGACCGATTTAAGAAATTCTTTTTTTGTTCGATATGTAATATACTTCACAGATGGTCTCATTAAATTTTTATCGAAATCTGTCGAGCGCTTTTTTAAAAATACACAAAACAAAAAAAAAATACAAGTATGCCGTTCGGTTTACACTTATTTCAATTTTTCATGCTTATTCAAAAAAATTGATAGGTTTGAAGCCGGTTTTTGTTTTTGTTAAAAATATCTTAAATTATTTTTTGTGACTTAAACATTCTTTATGAGTAAAAATCGTATACTATTTTTATATAAGAAAATATATTATATAAATATAATAAAATCTGGCATGCAATGGGTTTCGAGGCGAAACTCAATCTAGCTAGTAATTTCACTCCGTCGAGGAGACGAGGAATTTTTAAGAGTGAAGTTCGATTTCCTTGTTACTATTTTAAGGGATGGTAGAGATATTTTGCTTTCATGATGAGAATTCAAGTGTGGTAGATAGGTAATAGAATATGTGTCATTCGAATTGTATTTTTTTTATTAATAAAGTCAAAGTCAATCATTTTATTCATCATAACATATTTCAATATCATTTAGTGAACGTAAATTTTTTTCATAATTACAATTAGTTTACAAAAATATATTATTGTTGACGTCAATAATTTACTTAAGGCTAAGTTTACACCGCTTCCAAGGCGGAGTGCAGAAGAAGCGGCAACAAACTGCACAGCGCATTTTCTCCAAATGACGTCAAATTACAATCTACGACATACCTATTTAAAATCACTTAAGTGGACACTTAAGTGAATTAAAATTGAATTAGTAATAAATGTCAAATCAAATTAGAGAGGAAATGAATCATTGATAAAATGTTAATTTAATTTAATATTAAGTCAAAAAAATATTGTACAAAATGTACCAAAACATGACATTACATATACTTACAATACATTATGAGGTAACGGCGCCAAGCTCTGGCCAGATATGTTTGTCATTTAGAAAATCATCAGTCCTATAATATGCCTTGTTACAAAGTACCTGCTTAACGTACGCTTTGAATTTTTTATCAGGCATATCAAGGACTGATTCTGGCAACGTATTATAATAGAAAATAGTAAAAAGTATGTTCAAATCTGAGACTAATAACAAATTATATTCGCGAGTTCCACTGTCTTGCCTGGATCAAACTTAGCGCTTAACCGATCTATAAAAATTCTTGAAAATATATTCTCGCTTCTTATAAAGCAATATGCCAACAGGCGCGGATTGATTTACCTGGATGTGCCTATCACCGCCGCCGACAAAGTGTCCGTGCCGCCGCTCAAGGGGTTCGTGATGAACCGCATCGCGGGCGACTACTTTGAGACGCTGCTGTACAAAGTGTTCGTGTCCGTGGACGAGCACACCAGCGTGGCGGAGCTGGCGTCCGTGCTGCAGGTCAGTGTGCTGCTGCAGGCTCTGTCAGAGCCGCAGACAATATAGAGGTGCGGCCCATGATGACGCCGGTCAAAGGGTTGCTTCATTAAGAATTGCTTAGGGACTCAGGGTATTAGGGTAAACACCATTGTCCTTTATACCATCAATTCAGCCTCCCAAAATGAAAAAAAATCCTTTGGGATCAACGCTAGGAATATTTCGCCATTTCACATATAAATTGCCGGGTAGGCCTAACAGTTTTGTATAAAAAAGTAATTTCTTTTTGAGTTCCCAGTCTTGGTCCCATAGGAAAAGTTGTTCATTTTGACGGGCTGATTGATGGGTTGAGGGACAAAATTCTTTACCCTAACGCCCAGAATAGAGTCCGTGTCAGTGAAAGGCTAATATGATATAGGTTTACTACTATAGGGTACCCTGCTTATGACGTCTGGATACTTTACTCGGAATCTCCTAGTTTTCATTTGTAATGATCTCAGGTGGAGTGTGAGCTGGTGAAGCAAGCAGTGTCGCTGTACTGCAGACTGGGGTTCGCGAACAACCTGCAGCCGCCGCCCGTCAACCCGCAACACCCGTCGTGGCGCGACGCCGTCACGCAGCACAATCATCAACCGTTAGTGTACTCACTATCATCCATCATTTGATGCTTACCTCGAGAAGAACATTCATTTTCTTTCAGTACATATACGATTTTTAGCTTTCGCAGTCACAATCACTATTATTATTATCAATGCAGGACTTACCGCGATTAGTTATTTACGGTCGCCGAAGGAAGACAGCTTCAAGTTATCGTACATGGAATCTAGTGATTGAGTAACAGTTCCCGAACGAACACCGTCAGTATTGTGTGTAAAAACTAGTGCAATAAAATACTTAGAAAGATAATAGACCGATTTTGTCCCTTGACAGTTTCAATATACACCGCAGCTTTTCAATTACTCAGTGAAGAGGGCAGCTGTAATGTTTTAGAAATATCAGACAGATCTCTAAATTAATCGTGGTGATTCTCGTAGTGATAAGAACAGTCATAAATAAATAATGATCTATAGTTTTATGTTTTCTTCCCACAGTTATAGACAGATAGCCCCGCTGACGTTCGATCCAGCGGCGGACGACGACGCTTTGCAAATGGAGCCGGTGCTGTTGAAACAGGAGCCCTCTACCTCGAAACAGGTATTTACGCACACAGAACCACTAAGTAACTTTTATATTAAAAATAACAGCTGTAAATTATTTATTACGATTGATTTTAGTTAATCTATAAAATATTGTATTATTATTGACACTCAGATGTTACACAGGCCTAATCTTCAACGGACGCCAGTCTCCAACGAATACATTTACTATTATACCTTGGTTTTAGAGAGCACATTACACATTGAATTTAACAGAATTTCAACATATTCAAAACGGCTGGGGGAGTGGAGGGTGTTGTGCTATCGAGCTGGATTTATCAGACTTCCATTAGAGAACCTATTCTTACAGTATGATAGATGTTCATTTTAAGTGTCATGCACCTTGTACTTGCAGAGTTACCAAGAGCCGACGGAAGCTTCAACAAGCAGTGGTGGCAGACGAGTGGCTCTTCTCTTTGACTCCACGCTGGCTGCCTACCTCATGATGGGAAACCTCTCGCCGGTATGTGGGAGACAACTCTATAAGGGTCTATAACTACCTACTGTACAATATTAAATTTACATTTTCCTTTTAGCCACGTTAACTTTTAGGTTTCCCTACCCAAAGAATAAAAACGGGACCTTATTTCTGAGACTTCGATGTATATCTGTCCGTTTGTCACCAGGCTGTATCTCATTTACCGTGATAGCTAAACAGTTGCAATTAATGATGAATTATGTTGCCGCTATAACAACAAATACTAAAAACAAAATAAAATAAAGCTATTATTAAAAAAAAATTAAACAAGGATATAATATAATTAAGGGGGCTCCCATACAACAAAGATGATATTTTGCCATTTTTGCTCAATAGTCTAATGTGAACCCGTCGTCCGATATTTTGTTCTAGGTATGTACTGCTTGTGAATATACCATGGGATGTACAAATGTAGTACGTTTATTTTTATTTACACAGGACCTGAAGAGTCACGCTGTGACATTGTTTGAAGTTGGAAAACTGTGCGATGAAAGTCTGGACAGTTTGCTGATGGAGTTGGACAAAGTAAGTTTTGAATTTAGTTTGTGTGACATCTTCTCAGCAGTGGTCTTTTCGAAACGCTAGAAGTTTTTCAATTTTGCAAATATAAAAAAAAATAATAAGAGACATATATGGCGTTCAAAAAGTGATACATGAGATCCAAAATTGGAATAAAACTATTCATTCCATTTCATTTTATAAACGGATTTGTTGTGATATACGTATACCCGTCCAAAACATATGTAGGATATAACAAATACTATAAGATAAAAAATAAGTGGATTCATGAGGTTCTTCTATAGCACAACGAAAATAAATAGGTATACACGACGAAATTTAAATCATTTTGGAATCTTAAAGGGGTGATTCGTTTTCTTTGACTTGTTCATATCTACGGCCTGAATCGCAATCTAAGGGTTAAAATCAGAAAGGTTCTCTAATGGTTACAACGTATACCGGCAACCGCAGCGTCGGACACCCGCCAACTAGTTGGCCGGACGTTCTGACCAATGTCGCAAGAAGTCGCTGGATGCATCAAGCTTAACAGCTTTAACCGATCATATTGGAAATCCTTGGGAGAGCCTATGTCCAGCAGTGGACTTCTTGTGGCTGAGAGGTGAGGAGGTGGCGGCACCGTGTCGAGAGGTCGAGCTGTCAAAATCCACCCATCATAAAATTGATGATTAAAACATGATTGGTGGATTTTGACAGCAGCTGTCAAAAATACCTCGACACAGTGTCGCCACCTAGTGGAAAAATCAATTCTGAAAACCCTCATTACCGATGTCTCTATTATTGTGAAAGGTGGTTGCGGACCCAGAGATAGAGGGCGAGGCGCGGCGCTACCTAGCGGCGGCGGCGTGCCTGCGCGCTACGCTGCGAGCGCTGCGGCCCACGCTGCGGCCGCTGGACTTGTTGCGCTGCGAAGCGCTGCACGCGCTGGGCGCGCAGGCACGACAGAGGCTGCTCACGGCCAAATACAGGTACCTATTACTACCTCTCAATTTCAGGGTCAAATATTCTGCTAAGTCCCTCTCACTCTGTCATTCTGGGTTTTCTAGTTGCATCCTCAGCGTGGGTGCTTGAGAGCCCGGGGTTCGCTTTTCAGGATTTTCTTTTCCACTTCGCATGGTCTTCAGCATCCTTAGTTGTAAGAGTATTGGCACGCATATCATTCTTAATAACACCAAGCCAATACACTTCTTATTCTGTGAAGTGTGGCATATTGGTTTTAGCTTAGTGTCAATTAGATAAAGTTGATCTTTGTTAGTTAAAAAAAAATTCCAACATTTTTTTCTCTAGATTGCTATTTAAAATAACGAATGCATAGTGCGGATAGTTTCGGCTTATATTGAACGGTTAAAATATAATGAAATGTGTTTCCTTTTTAACCGACTTCAAAAAAAGGAGGAGGTTCTCAATTCGTCGTAATGTTTTATTTTATGTATGTTCCCCGATTTCTCGAAGACGCCTGGATCGATTTAGGAAATTCTTTTTTTGTTCGATAGGTAATACTTTACAGATGGTCCCATTAAATTTTTATCGGAATGTGTGGAGCGCTCTTTGAAAAAATACACAAAAACCAAAAAAATTTTTACAGGTATGCCGTTCGGATTACACTTATTTTCATTTTTTTCTTACGCCTATTCAACAAAATTGATTGAAAGGGTTGAAGTCGGTTTTTGTTTTTCGTTAAAAATATCTTAAATTATAGTCCATTGTATTATACCTCTAGATTGGTATTTATTTCTCAGGTTGGCGATATCAACGGCTCCGCTGTGCCGCGAGGCGCGCGCGGGCACGGCGGCCGGCAGCCTGCCGCACGTGGGCCCCGCGCCGCCCGAGACGTCGACGCCGTGGATGCGGCTGTACCTGTACCACGTGGCCGGATACGGACCGCCTACACTGTTACTGACCAAAGGTAGGATAGCTACCTCCCTTCATACCGGCTTCATGCCTGCATCTTTCGAAAATATAGATGACTAAGATGAGGTTCTCTATGTTGCGATGTTGAGATTCAAGTAATGAAGAATGTCAATGGGTGCGGAAGAAGATTATAAACAATAATTTAATTTTTTTTGTTTATTTAAAAATTCCTGGTAGCAAAAATTTTACACCATATGACGTTGCTTCGGCAGTGACCGTCGTTTAAATAATAATGCGTATAAGAGGAACAAGGTAATGTGATATTGACGGGTAGGATCGAACCGTGAAGGCCTATTTGGTAAGGCATTAGTCAAAGACTAAGATGCAGGTTCGATTCTTGCACGCGTGGAATATGTTAATATATATAATTTTCGATTGTCATTTCATTCAGGTACCCAGCTGCGCGGCGTGCCCCGTCCTCTCCTAGGCTTCGCCCGGCTATCAGTAATCTGGTGGGGCGCGGAGGCCGCACTGGAGGGCAGCGGCACGGCGCTCCCCGCGGCGGCGGCGCTGGCGGCCGCCAACAGCGCGCTGCGGCGCGCGCCCGTGCTGCTGCAGGCCGTCGCCGTCAGGAAGCCGCCGCAGCTAAATCACCTCGTGTTCCCGCCTGAGGCCGACACCGACTTAGGTATGTCCTTTGTGTGATGTTTCACAATGTGAGTTACAGCCTTGAGTTTGCATGTAGGCTGTGAAAGATGTACAGGCTGTTTTTATGACACATGTGTTTTTGTTGTTTTTGAGTTTTCCTTCGAGTTACATGGCCATGATCAGGTACCTTCTTTAATTTGGTCCATGTTGATAACCATGAAAGAAAGTGTGAAAAGATACATAGACCGATTTTATTTACTACATCGCTCTGGGGCTCACTATTTAATTGATTGGATGAATCGAGGTTCTCACTGTTATACCCTGCTCTATGAGAAAGACGTTTCCATGTCGAAAGGAAACCACCAAAGAATTCAACAAAATTATTTTATTGTTTTTTTTTTTTTACATTTTATAGAATCCCAAGCGCTCTGGACACGGCACGCGGGCTTGCGGAGGCTACAGAAGCGGCTGCGGCTATCCCGCACCGTGGGCTACGTGACGCTGGCCGACATCGGCGTGCCCGACCTCGGCTGCGCGCGCCCGCCCTCCACCGTGCAGCTGGGTACGAGTGTATGTTCACCACAAACTCCTTTATAAACTGAGGGAGACAAACCGTACGTACTGAATTCTGAAGCGCTCAAATGGAGCTATATAACACCGTTGCGCTTACCTCACGCCTAAACTCTGTGATGTAACAGGGAGGTTTGAATAGGATATTTGAAACGTTTCTGACGCGTTCCAAAAGAAACTATAGTCTGTGTTTCTTTATGAAGAAACGATTGTTTTGACACAGAAGTGGTCCCTCGTAGCTTGCACGAGGATTTCTAAAATAAAAGTAAGAGTTAGAAGCAGTGTTATTCGTTTTAGCTCGGAGCCCTACACGCCCGTTACATTACCGTGAAGACGCCGGCCACATCACGTGACACGATTGCTTTTAAATGTCTGTTTCTTGGAGTAGGTCTACCTCAGTTTATATAGAAGTCTTTGGTGTTTACCTATCTGCAATGAATCTTACACAACCCCAACAGTCTAACCATTCTTATTATATGTAGTTGCCGTGAGAAAGAAGAAGGAAGTATGCGGCATGGCTAAACCAGTCAGCGAATTGTCCATTTCTTCATCAGACTCCACAGAGAAGACTCAAGCAGATTACAGCAAGACTTTAACTAACAGACTCCAATCGCCCATAGAGTCGCACTTCGCGGTCACTCCCACTGTTGAGAGCAAAAATAGCTCGCCTGCAAATGGGTTCACCAGCGTCGAATGCGGCCAGTTGCTCTGCGAAGAACTAGACAACCTCGCTATAGACGAACAAAAATCAACAGAATCGACAGATTGTCCTGATGATATACATTCCAATTCAACCAGCTTCGAAGACTTGAAAGAGAAAACTGACAAGAAACATTCCATTGAAAATTCCTTGAGCAAGGAATCTATTGCGTTGTCCGATGACTTAGTTCCGTTACACTCGTCGTCGGTCAGCATTGAGAACTTGAGGTTCGATAGCAAGAAAGGCAGCGAGACGGCGAGCGAGAAGTCGATGAACCAGTTGAACGATCTGTTGAGCCCCGCGGAGGAGTCGATATCGATGTTCACGCAGTTGTCGGACAAGTTGACAGAGATGACGGCAGAGGGCGACAGCGGCGTCGACACGGCCCACAACTTCTCCGATGAAGAAACTTGTAAACCAGAGGTATTTTACATACATACTTTTACGTCTTTATCCCTTGCGGGGTAGACAAAGTCCAAGGTCTTAAGACCCAAAGGCTGGCAAAAGGCGGAATCAAAATAGTGATTTTCGTCCAAACCCTTTTATTGAAGGGAGGTTTTTTTTTTTTAATTTAGACTAACATGTCTTACTAACATTATTATGTACAATCGGGTCACTCACGTATGAAGTCAGCTTGAAGCTGACATGTTTCAACCTCATCCGGAGGTCTTCTTTAGGGCGAATGTGAACCGAGCCGAAGACTGTAGCTGACTTCATACGTGTGTGACCAGTTTTATACATATTAACAGAGTTATTTTTTCCAAATTTAAGTTCTATGTTTGAGTTTGTGCACTATTTTTGTTTCAGAAATGGACAATATTGGACCTTCAGTTCGGCATTCCGCTATTTGACGAAATTATGTGCGAGAAGATTTGTCGCTGCGTAGTTGATCGGATAGCCAAACCAGAACTGTAAGTCATAACTATAGTAATTACAGATATTATATTTCTATAGGAATAGATTTCTTATGCGGAGGCACGCGCTCTGGAAAGTTTAGTTCCAAAAGTCATCTGTAGATGGCAGTAGGTCTACTACAATTTACCTAATTAGATTAATAATTATAATGTGTAAATGGGTAAAAATAAATATCATGCATTTATTATAAAATATAAATGTAATTTGAATAGGAATATTAATCGAAAAATTGTTTTTTGAATATCTGATAAATGCCGTACGTAGCGCCCTCTACGTATATGTAGTTACAGTGCAACTCTAGTTTTGACCACCATTTATAGACGAAAATAGTTATAATTATAATTTTTATTATTTCAGATTAGACAAAATAAAAGAAGACAATGAATTCATCCGTTCAGATGTACTTAAATTTGTGTCCCAATGTCAGGTAATTATTTATTTTTATATCCTATAGAAATAATAAGTAAAAATTTCACAAAGAAATGTTCAAAAAGACGATTAGTTTAAGAATGACATGATACGGCACTAGATAGGACAAGGTGGAAAATAGAACGGAGGGTTGTGCCTAGCCGTGGGCAAAGACAATTTACGCCGTGGAACAAAAAGGTAGGAAAGGAGTCATAATTTTTGCAAAACTTAACGAATTGATTATGAAGATTGTTTCAGGGTACATTCTTTGAGGAAAAGATACACCTACAATTAACATAGGTTGCTTGTTTTATGAATTTGTAATGCTAGTTGCTCGGAAGGATTGGGGATAAGCAAGTAGCAGCTCGGGAGGTCGGGCGCGCGCACTCGATGCTGAACCCCTAACCACTCAACAGCTAGTTGAGGATAACACCCCTGACCGTAGAATAAATCCCTATCTTTTGTATTTAATTCCAGTACTATCCTGGTGAAGACATGGGGATAGTAAAACGCGGTACTCTCGTGCCGTTGCCCAGGAAGAACCTCGTGTTCGAGAACGGGAGAATAACAGAGTGGAACGGGAAGTGATGCCGTCCCGCTCTCGCGCCATATCCACCCAACGATGCAGACTTGAGAGAGATGCATGTACTTGTGATTAGGTTGAGCTTTACTAGGCGTCTCGAGCATTACTGCTGCCCACAAATGACCCGATACTGGGTGTTAGGGTAAACACCGTTTGCCCTCAAACCATCGAATCAGCCCGTCAAAATGGACAACTTTCCCGATGGGGCCAATGCTGGGAACTCGAAAAAAAAAGCAACATTTTTATATAAAAGTGTACGGCCGGACCGACAATTTGTATGAAATGTGGCGAATTTTTTTTTGAGATCTGGTTTGATGGTTTGATGCGCAACGGCGTTTACTCTAACACTCTTTATGAAGGCCGTACAGAGTAGGGTAAACACGATGAAAAATATAAAAAAAGCTAGTGAAAATATTGTGTAAGAAATAAAAATAGTAAAATAAATAATGCCAAGCTGGCTTACGAAAATTAAGATACCATTTAGACAGTTGTACTTATTCAATCGACTGCTAAACTCATCCCTTGTCCGCCTGTTGTATGTTCCTGTGTGTATCTTACCTAAATTGTTATCCCTTTCTGTATGCGTTAAAACGGGTTATCTGTAGACAGCTGTAGTGTGGTAATGCTGACTACTATAGAGATTAATTTGTGATCTATTGTATTACGCGATATTCATTTGTAGAGTTTATCGTGCAAGGAGTAAGGTTTTAAGGATATTCCACAAAAGGAAAATATCTTAGGCTATGTGTTCAGACTAGAGAACCCATCGTAACCGTTTGATGCTGTTACAAGAATAAAATTAAAATTTTGAGAACCACATAGATATAAAACCAAATACGTTTGTTTGAGTGCGTGTTTTGTCAATTATTATTATATCTTTTAAATTATTCTATTATGTGGATTTACCCTTTACTAGGTGACTTTGAAGTTTGGCGACTGTGGCAAGCGTTGCAAATTTTATATGAAATGACAGGCGCCGCGACCGGTGTTGCTATCGTTTCATATAAGATGAGCGTTCCATAAAAACTGAGCGACACTTGCCGCTGCAACCGAAATTCAAAGTCAACTTTAGCACTAAACGTCTATTGAGCAAAATAAAATACCGTATAATTAAAACATTGATGTCATTTTTGTTGCTAGGCGCCCGACTAGACTATCCTATTTAAAACGAGTACTGTCTCATACTCCATGCAGTGATCGAAGTACCGAGGCAACACAAAGTCTCTTAGGTACTTGAATATGACTGACTGGTCAGTCAGCACTTTCACCTCAAAACACCACATTAAAATTGTGATTTTAGTAGTCATTGATCAGAAGATATATTTATTTTATTTACGAATTCTCTGTGCCATTTTGGCAATCTCTGTACATACCGCGATATTTTAAATTACCTATTTATTATCTATTACTTTCTCTTTTCAGTACAGGTTATATGTTACAGTGTGTGTCCTTAGTCTATTCTATACTATATGCACAATCTTTATTTGAATTATTAATTTTAATTCTTAGTACATGTGAGTAGAAAGAATACAACATTGCGTGAATGCCCAATAAATGCAGTGTATATTTTGTATATAAATTATATACAATGCTGATGAATGTTGTATCTCAAAATGGAAAATTCATTTTGGTCTACTTAAGGCTGAAATTATCCGTACTCTATTGTTAAAAGATCCTCTTATGTCAATGTAAGCAATCAAGCCTGGCCGTTTATTGTATAAACCTATTATTTATAATACATACAAGAAAAAAAAGATTTAACCAAGGAGGCATTGGAGATTTGTTGATAGTAAATTAAGCTGTGTGGATATAGTTACTTCATGAAATATGATGACTAGGAAAAAGTGAGAAAACTTTGCGTAATCAAGTAAAAATGAATTATTTACTTGTCAGCAGGCATTGTACGGCAAAATATTATTACACATAATAGCGGATGGCATAAACTTCGTTTCCCAAATATTTTTGCATACCATAATTTATCGTACATTGAATGTACGCATCACACACGAATGTATGAATCACTCATAATTTTGTGTGTCAGAATCATCTATAGGCATAATTTTTAAGAACCGTTATATCGTAGAAAGTTCGCAGTCAAAATCAATGGGATTTTCGTAACTTGTTATTGTTTGATTTATGTTTGCTCTATGTTGGGCTCTCTAACTCGTCCACTTGTCATTATTGTAATTATGTTAATTATTACAAATAGAATTCTACCATTATAAAAATATGCCGTTCTAAATTCGGACTAACATTCGGCAAACAATAATTATATAAAAAAAAACTTTTACTATATTCGTTAAAAAAGAAGAATGTGTGTTATTTTGGAACATCAATATTCTGCCATATAGTAGTCAAGTCATGAAAAAAATTTATTATCTAATATCTGTGATAGTAGTAACCCGTTTGCTTTTCCTGCGACACAGTTTTATTATAATAATAATATTCGTAATAGTATTATCGATACAGTTTATCTTTGTAAGGGATATCATTTGATATGTTAAATAAATTGTAAACTAGTCCATTATAAGGGCATGTGTGAGTTTAAATTAATGTGTTAATTTTAATGGTACCTACTTAACTTTGTTACTAATAAGTGATACACTTAGGCAGGGTTCAGATCCGGCAGACAGTGAGCTGCTTAGTGATTGTCATGGAGTTCATGTGTGTTAGGGCCGCGCTACACTGAATTGGCATGGCATGGCATCGGAAGCCACGCGTCATTTCAAAACAACCTTTATAGTTAGCAACATAAAATGCATAACTGCTTGATCGTGGCGAGCCGGCCGGCCGGTGGCCTGGCGCGCACTCGTGCGGACTAGACGCCCGCAAGCGTGCATGCATGATGCATGCGTGCATCTTATGTCACTAGACATATAGCTTGTTTTGAAATGACGCGTCGCTTCAGATGCCATCCCATGCCAATACAGTACAGCGCGGCTCTTAGTCTGCCCACAGTTTGCGCCGTTTCACTTGACACGTCTCTTTCAGTGAGGGCCCGAACATAAGTTAACGTCGCTGCTGCGACAACAAACTTACATTATATAAGGCAGTAATAGCTACCTGTTTGCCTAATATGGACACAGCCTTACATCCCACATTATGGCAATTCTTTGTATTATTGTAATAAATAACTTATAATGTTTAACTTTTTTCAAAGATTTATTTTGTTAAGATATCAATTATAAATTAGGATTTTTATTGTTTGATATGTTAAATAAGTAACGTATACTTACATATAGTTAAATGTTTCTTTTTCATCTTATGACGACGGACAGAATCTTGGGTGGATTGATCTTATTGCCGTTTACTATATACATTTTCAATTTAATTATGCTCTGCAGTCCATGTAGTTACCTAATTAATGATTTATATTTGAGATTTATACCGTCCCAGATTACTTCTGTTGTTATAAACCAAAAAACTAAATACGCCATTTATCTATGTATGTGTTATCTGGAATACAGCTGTTCTAAAAAATGCATTTTATTTTGAAATATCAATGATGTGACATCCGACCCGCCCGCAACCCTGTTTCGCCCATCCAGTGATTATATGCTCTTTGCGCCCTTCTTCCGTCCGCGTCCGCTCGTTCCCGTTCCTCGTCCGTTCTGAGATTCTGTATGTTGATAAATCTGAGTGGACCGCGGACCCCGGGCAGAGAGAGCGGGACAGACGAGAGTACGATTTTTACGGGTACTGCCTAAGTCTACTTCAATAAACCACAGAGCAAGGAATGTTACTGTCGCTGGTCGCTGTACCCCATAGATTAAAAAAAGTTTTGTCTAGAAAGAATGTACCCTGTGTAATAAACATTAGATATTAGATAGAATAGTAAGATAAGGCGTCCTTTAAAAATAGTTTCATTTACTACTTGAACTTCCCCAACTTTTTACCCAATATGTTAAATTCATGGAGACGTACTACTTCCGTGGTCATATTATATTTACCTCTAACTGTTCTGGCTAATAATGGTTATGATGGTCAGAGAGGGTCGTGCTCCTGCAGTGGAGACTAAAAAAGACGGTGATGATGATGAATATGTTGTTTCGATAACGTTCGATTAATTACAATCGAGATAGAATACAACACTATGAAAAAAATACAAAATTGTTTTGAATTGAACGCTTTTGACATTGACATTTGACGGTTTGTCGTTGTCGCTTTGAGAAAAGAAAAATTGTGTGGAATTAATTTCCATAAAAATAACAACATTTCGTATATCACCGGTGTTTGTAATATTATAAAAAGTGGCTGAGCAGTATAACGAGCAATCTCAAAAGATGGAAGTAGATCAGTTAGCTATCGAATGGAGTTACGCCGGCGAAGGCTCTCGACTGCCTCTTATCGATGAGTCGTCCGCTTTGGGGACTCAGCCGCCGAAAGACAGGTATTTCTATCCTATTTGACCGGCTGTCGTACTTTGTGTACCCTCTATGTATTAATTATAAAAATCTTACGCCCGCCTATGTTTATCCTTATAAGGCCAACGCGCTCGGCCTAGTTATAAAAAGTTAACGACCAGCCGCCCACATGCAAATATTGGTAGTATTATTCTTTTGTAGAATAATTTTCTTATACTCATAGGCAAATCTAATAACATAATTTCCTTCTGCCTCGTGTGGTTGATATTGCTAGATGCAATCTTGAGTTTGTATAATACTATATTATATGCGAGATTCTCAAGTTTATTGATATTACTCCTAATATTTATTGTTTAGAAACATGCTAAACAGTATAGATTATTACTAGTATTAATTTTAACCATGTACCTAAATGTTCTTAGCCTTAGAGTGTAAAAAATGTGATTGGGAAAGGCTTTTTCACCTTTAGTATTTGCTTCAGGTCAGTGACCTCTGAAGGTTACTGAAGCTATTAAAAATAATATCCGGTCACAATAGCTGTTGTGATGAATAGTAATAAGATCAGACTCTAAATGTCAAAGTAACTCCTTGTTTAAGTAGTTACTTTATTAATGTTTGTGTTACATTTTGCAACCTTTAATTTGCTACAATCAAGACTTCTCTTGTGTAAACATGACACAGATTAATTATGAGGAGCTTTGTAAGTGTAACAAAAATATAAACCTTCGTATTCTGTAAATACTAGGTAACAATCTACTGTCAGATTATTTGAACTTAGTCAACAAAACAGAAAGTTGAATGGTCATTTAAACTATTGATGATTGATTCATAAGAACCTTAATTATGTAGGGCTTTGTATGCAAATACTGTAGCACCATGCTGATTGTAACAACGTACAATGGGTTTGTGTCTGGATCACTGAACAGATTGCTCAGCTTGAAAATGTTTATTCTACTGACTATTAAATAAATGTTCTAAAGAAAAGTTTTGCATGATGATCTTTATGTGATTATTATAGTTGTGACAATAATATTTTATGACATTCAAAAGTATCACTTCCGTGGTTCCCAGCAAAGTAGAATAGGAAGTCTTCCCATGGATGTCATAGAAGGTTACTTAGGGCTAGGGTTGCCAACCGTACTATAATATATAGTATTGTACTATATTTCGGGACTCCATACTATATGTATATTGCTGAAGAAAAATATAGTACGAAAATACTATATTCCAGTACAGTAAATCAATGTTTAAGTTTAAATAAAATAAAAACCAGATCCTGCTATTTTTGAACGCACCTTTCGTTTAACAGATGTAATTTGCCTGTGCATCTAACCAGAAAAAAATAATTATAAATAAAACATTTTATTTTTTAATCTTTCATACTGAAATACTATATTTTTTAGAAGCATACTATATTTTTTAAAGCTTTCTTAAAAAAAAACTATATTTAGACAAAAAAAGTTGGCTACCCTACTTAGGGCATACAAGCTAAACAAAGCTTATAAATATCAATGAGACCTCGCAAACCCGTCTGGCTAGCATGGAGAGTGTAGGCCAAATTGTCTGACTGCTCTGGCTAATATGAGACTAACAAAGACCTGATGATGATGAAAGATAAATTCTTAAATTAAATAAATTACAACTGAATCCAATCATATATAATCTATATGTATATAGATAGGAATTTTTAAAGGTTGGGTTTATTTATAGGTAGGTTTTTAGATTCAATTTAGTTTTAGTTTAGGTATATAAGTTCATGAAATAACTTAATAAATTATCATAGGTTAATCCAATCGGCTTTTTAACCTTATAATTTGTTAATCATAAGTTCATGCTTCATTCTCCTAACAAAGTGTAGGCAAAATTTAATGACAATTGATTTAATGGTTAATGAATAATGCTTGAAAAGGTAACAGACAAACTGATGTTAATTTCCCATTTATAATAGTTGTATGGAGTTTTAGCTTGCTGGCTATCTCAAGAAAATTAAGGGACTTTTTTGCTGCTGCTTATAAACATCAAAGAGGCCTGTATGGGCAGCAATCAGCATAAAGAGTGTGGGCCAAATCCACTGACTGCTCTGGCTAACATATGGCTCTGGTAGTACAGAGAGGGTCGTGCTCCTGTCCTGGCGACTAAAAAATCCTGATGATGATTTGTTTTTCAGACTGATTGCAGTATTGGACCAGGTAGAAATGCGCGTGGAGCGGCTGCGGCGCGACACTGTGCGTATTGAGGAGGAGCGCGACTCGCTGCTCTCCACGCTAGACAGCATCAAGCAATCGGAGCTGTTGGCTGACGTGTCCGAGTGTGAGTACTGATGTGATAACAATCGGGCCCATGAGAGCCTTATTACTACAAGCGACTAGCAATCAAAGACTTCTTTATGAACTGAGGTAGACAATCCGTATGTATCAAATTCTGAAGCGGTCATCATCATCATCATCATCAGGAAGTCTCCACTGCAGGAGGTAAACTGAAGTAGTCAAAGGGAGCTAATTAACACCATTGTGCTTGATTAACAAGGAAACTCTGTACCGTTATATTCTTTGGTACAGTGAAGACGCCAACCACAATGTGATAAGATTGCTTTTAAATGTCTGTTTCTTGGAGCTGGGCACGTCTACCTCAGTTTATATAGAAGTCTTTGCTAGCAACTCCTTGCAGGGGTGACTTCGACCCTCCGTCATCCAACTTTTTGCTCTTGGTCTGAGCGACATGGTCTCGTGCCGCTTCAGACTAGGGGCCTGTGACATTTTGTCACCTCTGCCACCCTGTAGGTTATGTATGACATTGCTAATGGTATTGTGTTAGGTAAGCTGCTACTTTGTGGACAGTCACACATTTCAGCAGTCCCAGATCTATGCTAGCCAGGGCTCATGTCCAAGCCCATTCTAGATCTGGCTGGGGTGCATTTTTGTTATACAAAGGTTTTATTTACGAGTATGAAATTAACTTCTTTAAACTGTCCATCCATTTCACTGAACAACTGAAAACTAAAAAGATATGTTTATCAATATCAGTAAAACGGCTAAAAACTAACCACGCGTGCTCCCGGTAGCAATCATTTCCCGGTACAATTATCAATATCATTGTGACAGTGAATAAATACAGTTACGTGAGACTTTTGTGTTTTATCTTTTTATCATTATCATAGTGTGTTAGGGGTGAGCATTAGCCCCCTACAAGATCTTTGTTCAAATTCAACAGCTGGTAATTGGAGCTGATGTTGTTTATAATAGGTATTATAATATACGCACGTCTTTATGTGTATCGCTGTAGAAAGCCTAGACCTAGATTTCCCAATATTTCAATGGCGTATCGTTCGTGCGATGCTAACATTTACCCTCAACTGGGACGCTGGCGACCATTCGACTTCAAGGCAAATCGTTAACTCCAACGTAATTATGTTAGGTTGCGAATTACACCATTACAGCATTTTTATTATAGGTCACGATGTATGATGAACTAAGTTTATTGAGTGTGTGTTACTGTGTGTGGGAAAATTCAATTAGATTGACTGTAAGACCATTCCTAGGGTGTTGTACCCAAAGGGTGACAAACAAACAAACTCACTTTCGCATTTATAATAATAGTGGGGATTGGGACTAGTAACTATAACGATACCTTTTATACAATTGCATATGTGCGAGCGGGATACCAAACTGTAATATTTCCGTCTCTATCTATGCCAAAAGTTTCTATGGGTACTCAGTAGAGCCACGCTACCTGCGAAATTCACTTTTGCTAGCATGAATGGGCCGGCTCATCCGGGAAAGTACCACACTCTCACAGAAAATCAACTTTTGAGTAGTAGCTTTACCGCTTCTATTCTTAGTTAGGTGAGTGAGAGAGCTGGAGGGAAGGGGTTCCCCTCTGGGGAGGAAATAAATAAAGGCAGGCAACGCTCTTGTAACACCCCTTGTGTTGCAGTTGTCCATGGGCAGCGGTGGTCACTTACCGTGACTCGCTTGTTTGTTCGCCGTCATAAAAAAAATAATTTTCACAAGTTGGTTAAGAAATCGACCGGTAGAGGAGAAAGGCTGAAGAAATAAATTTTTTGCCAAAGCCGAAAAAGAGTCGCTACCCTCGCGCTTCGTACGCAGGGCATCACATCATTGTACTGTAAGCGTCAGAAAGTAGGTTAAATATCGTTGACTTAAAAAAGTGAGAAACGTAAAGCATAGAGCGTATAACGGCTCTATGCTTTACGTTTCACACTTTCGGTGGTTGATCCTACAGGTGATAAGGACGATATCATGAGGTATGCGGAGCGGATCCTGGCGCGCGCCATGACGGTGGAGGTGGCGGTGCGCACCGACCGCGACCCGCAGCAGGAGGAGGCGCTGCACCAGGTCTGTACCCAGCCACAAGGCCCTGGACGGCCTATTTGCTAACTTGTGACAAAAATTACTGTACGGTGTACTACGAATAAGTAATAATATAAGCGTAACTGTAAACAAAACTGTCAAGAAATCTTGTCCCATCCTTCAGCGGAATAAAATAAACAAGGCCAATAAACTGCAGTCGTGTAACGTGTTGCATTGCGGCAAGCTATTGATTGGTTTTCAGCAAGAACACAACATCCTGTTTATTACCTATGTTTTGATAAAATAAATAAATAAATAAATATATACGGACAAATCACACAGATTGAGCTAGCCCCAAAGTAAGTTCTTATGAAAGACTTGTGTTATGGGATACTAACTCAACGATACTATATTTTATAACAAATACATATATAGATAAACATCCAAGACCAAGGTCAATCTGAAAAAGATCGTTTTCCATCTTGACCTGACCGGGGATCGAACCCGGGACCATCCGTGTCGCAGGCAGGCGTGATGACCGCTGCGCAACGGAGCTCGTCACTACAACATCTATTGCAGTTTATATATCTTAATTAATAAGAAATAGCCAATCTTACGAAAGCCAAAGCGACGTGTGTTGAAGATTTCTATAATCTCGACGATGAGTTGTATCCAAGTTAATTTATGTATGTATGTAATTTTTTTTTATTCCATCGTAACTTCTACACGCCTCAACGGATTTGGACGTAACATTAGAATTCCGAGTGATGGTAGGATATTATAAGCTATTTCTTTTATTTAGTTGTGTTTATTATGTTTTTGTTTTAATCTTCTGACTGCTCTGGCTAATATATGGCTCTGGCCTCTGGCTAATATATGGCTCTGGTAGTACTGATAGAGTCGTGCTCCTGCAATGTAAACTAAAAAAAAGACCTGATGATGTTTATTATTCTTTGAAAAAAGTTTAATATAAGAATAATTTCTGCTTGAATGTGTTCAATAGCATCGTATTTTACCTTCCAGGTGAACATGTATATAGACCAGCTGGTGGTGTCGGTGCAGGCGGACGCGGTACTAGCGCACACGCGCTGCCAAACGTACATGAACGCGTGTACATCGCAGCCCGATCCTGCCACCGGCACCGACAAGAACTTCGAGAGCGCCATCCTCGGCTGCACGCTGGACGACCAAAAGCGCGTCAAGAAGCGCCTCCAGGGCTTGCTCGACTACTTCGCCAAGCTTAACGTGACCACTTGCTCGTGAGTGGAGGACTTGCTGCAAGAACAGCTCGTGCTACAGTGAAGCTTACGTTATGTTGCATAAACCTGACCGAGTCTCGCGAGTGAACGGTGTGCCTTCCACGTTTCTATTACTCTACGTGCTTTGGTACGTTTGAACTATTCCGTTGTGTTACGAATTCCAGTGTTAATGGTGTCAACGGTTGATTTGCGAAGCAATTTATTAAATTTTGTTAGTGTTGATGTAATAATAGCAGGAACTAAATTTTATGTGTAAATACATGATATTTTCATTTATTAGATGAAAAGGACTATTGTTAATCTATAGATCCACATTGTCTAACAGTAAACTAAAGGATGTTATACTCCTACCAGACTGCGTCGAAGCGTATGCATGTTACAGTCAACAAAAGAAAATTGGTCTTTCTATGCAGCATTTGATTCCATATTTGAATCCAATAAACAATGCTGAGGAGTCAGCTGCCGGCGGCTTGCGGTGTCTCTCTCGCATCATTTAATGTCCTTGGCGTATACAGCCCAAATTCCTTTGTTTCATGAAACATGCGCTCTGAAGTGCGCCAGTCGGTGTATAATATCCATAATAGTACAGCCAATTTATCATACATCAAATAAGAGAGTCGATAATTCAATACGTCTTAAAACAAACAGTCTGTTATTACGACGTTATTTAATTAAGTCAATGTAACAGACACGAACAAACATTGCTAACAGACGCGACAAGGCTACTAAATTTAAATCAGTGAAACATTGACACCATCAAGCTTAAAAGTAATTGTATTGCTAACGATAGGCATTTTATTGTTTTAAGATCAGCAATCTTAGCTGAGTCAGTTGTATATTGATAATATACTCTTTATTATATTGTATGTCCATCGCTGTGGTTATAAGCTTTGGCAAATGTGATATGTGTATTGTATATGTAGCGAACAAATTATAGTAATTCCATTTCTTCTAGCTGTATTTATTGTATTCTAGTGTACCTATACTCACGTTGCTAGCTTGTACGACACGATTTGTCAAAGTTTCTAAACACAAATTGTTATATTTTTAATTGTATTGTGTGTTTACTTACAAAATCGACTCCTCATCTATACACCCTTATTTTAAATTCAATACACAAATTTTAAGAGGTGACTTAGCCCATCAACATGATCATCTTTTGTTAAGGGACCAATGCTGAAAATTCAATAATATTTTTACCTTTTTATACATTTGTTCTGATCAGCTGACACTTTCGTATGGGTATGTCAGTTTTTTTTAGTTCCCAGCGTTGGCTCATTGGTCCCATATCAAAAATTTTGTTCATGTTGATGGGCAAAGTCACCCCACCCCAGAGTAGAAGTTTGTGTACTGATTAAAATATAAGGGTGTGTAACTTGATATTTTAAGCATCACATTGTAGATTCTAAGTCGATTTTGTAAGGAAGCTTTTTAATTTACTTTGGAGTGTAAAGTTCGCCTTTTCGAAGCTAGTCTTCGCGTTGATCTGTGTAATAGTGATTTTTATACCTCTAGACATCATTATAACTGACTGTGTTTTTTTATAAGAAATGCAGTGCGACAAGGATCATTTGGCACTAGGATGGCATTGAAATGGGGCGCTGTATGTAATGAGTGTTATTAGAAGTACCAGCTAACAAAATATTCTTAGATTTAAAAGCACAAGACATCTCCCAAAAGTGACGATTAACAAGATGACGGCAATGGCAGCGTTTAGTTTTGATTATGTCCTTGTAGCACTGTAATCTCCCCGCCACGAGAAGCTATAAATTAAGTACATCAATAAACTTCTACTGAGTTGGAGTTATTTAGCGACAATAGTATGAGTTAACCAAATACAATACGTGTAATACGAAACTAAAGACCAATTCTAATTAGTCGGGTTATATTTTAACGATACAAAACGCTGTCACTCAATGTTTTTTGGTATAGGAACGAGTCCAACTCCGTGAATGTAAACATTTGGCCCATTTCTGAGATATAATAAAGTTTCTGTAGCAGTTTTTGCTATAAGTTGTTTTTTTATTAGCTATTGAGTCTCAATGCAGGGCAAAAGATTTTTTACGTTGCCAAATAATTACTTCACCTGCAAACTCCCTCCATTCTTTATGGAAGAATAATTCTAGCCATCTCTTCTTTGGTTTATTTTTTTACACAAAAAACAACAATATTATTTTTTATTTCATCCAAATGTTGCGAACCCCTAAACATTTGTTTACATAATTTATAGCTTCTTATGATGGGGACTTTACACAATTGTACTTACTGAGTTCAATGATCAAATGTATCTATGGTACTTGTACTAAGGTAGTATTCCACAACATTTACTTTATATTATTTCACTTGCTCAATATTCTGGATAAAGGTATGTAGTATTTTGGCATGTAATGCTAAGATATAGAGATATGATAATTTTCATAAAACATGTTTTAGTTCATTATTTTGTAAAATAGAGAAACTTTTGGATGATTTTACCTGTAAACATGTTGATAGCTAAATTATATTACGGATTTAGGAATGGACTTAAATTGAAAGGATACTTACTACTTACATTGAAAATTAATGTTACTCAAATATTGTAGTTATTGAGTAAGAATTTTTTACAATAAATATATTGGCGCTACAATTGCAAATGATAGTCTTATTTCATATCTTTTTCCAAATAATAAAATCTAAAAAAGATTGATTATGATCTAAAGCATTGTCGTGCAAACACTTGCCTACTTTTTCATTACTAGAATGTTCAGTAGTAATACTGGCACGCGCAAGAAGCGAAACATCTTAGTAATCTCAAATTCTCTACTTATAAATACAAAATGCGGAATTAAGTAAGAACCTACTTAGTAGAAACTACAGTTTTTGCTAAATAACGTATTATGATTTGCTTATAAATAAGATATCTAAATTGTAGTTTTGGAAGTATGCATTTAACAATGCATACTTCCAAAACTAGCTCACATGTCAATAAATTATATCAGTGCATAAAACATTTTGTAATCGTATTCGTATAAAATTAAAACGTGTTGTTATGCACCTACTGTTTGTAGATGGGGCGATATTAGTTTCTTTGTGTAAAAGTTTGTTAAATGACGTCTCATAAAATTAATATAATAGTTACTACCGACGATGACTTTTATTATTGTTTCTTTTACTTCCATAACCATGGTGGTATTTGACGTTTCAACGACTTTTTGTACAAACTGGAGTTGCGTTGCAAGTATACATAGAGGGCGTTACGTGCTATTTATATAAATTGAAACTTATTATAAAAAGCATTTTTAATTAAAACACTGGTACAGATTTCATTTTTTTATTTAAAATAAATGCGTAATATCTATTTTTACGCTTCAAGACAACGATATCATGTCATGTAGGTACTTGGAGCAAAGCATGACCCGATGAACCCTGGTGTCTAGAGTTTTTAAACCGCCAATAGGCCTCTGAAACGGTTTTGTGTACTACTGCTATCAAACGATTTTGGAACTAAGTTTGCCAGCGCGCTAGCCGCCGGATAAGATACCTATTCCTGCTGATATACAAAGTGGAAGAGACATACCCGTAATAAATCATACATCATCAAAATATAACAGTAAAAAAACTAAAAAAAAGTTCGAGGTTACAAATCGCCCGGGCGACACTTTTGCATGGAAAGGCCGATTTTTTTTTAAATTTCAATATATGCTATAATGATCTAGTATAGACCGTGGTTCGATTTATTACGGGTATGTCCCTTCCACATTGTAAGATTGTATAATATCTATGAGAATACCTACCTTTGTTTCAGTGGTGTCCTGATAATGAAATTTCATTAATGAAACCGATCTTACCATCATCAGAAAGTAAATATAAATAAATAAATATATACGGACAAATCACACAGATTGAGCTAGCCCCAAAGTAAGTTCGAGACTTGTGTTATGGGATACTAACTCAACGATTCTATATTATATAATAGATACTCATATAGATAAATATCCAAGACCCAAGTCAATCTGAAAAAGATAATTTTCCATCTTGACCTGACCGGGGATCGAACCCGGGACCATCCGTGTCGCAGGCAGGCGTGTTGACCACTGCGCCACAGCGCTCGTCGTAGAAAGTGGAGTTCATCAGTTTTTTGCAGATGATGGGCGCCACAATTATTTCCACTTATAATCACGATCAAAGAGCATATAATCACTCCACGATTTAGAGATTCCAGTCTGCAAACAGGGACAGTATTTCAGGAGGGCCATTTTAAGAGTTTTGTACCAAAACGGTAAAAACAGGCTATTCACAAGACTTCGATGTCTGTCTGTCCGTTTGTCACCAGGCCGTAGTGCCGTACTTCATAAACTGTACGTGTTAGCTAGGCTGTTGTTTTCACAGATGATGGTATTTCTGTTGCCGTTATAGCAACAAATACTAAATACAGAATAAATTAAATATTAAAGGGAAAAATCCCATACAAAATGTTGTATAGATAATGGCAAGGAACCTTTCGTGCGAGTCTCCGAATCGGTTTTTGAATATTTATCGCTCGAAAACGTAAGAGTTTTGTATAAAAAAAAAAATAATAATACTCCAATGTGAGTGTTTTGAAGTGGCCCAATAAAATTAAAAGAAACAACTTCATCGTATCACAAGAAAATAATTTATTGATTTCCCATTTATTAAAGTACAGCTATTTACATAACTTTGTAGTTATGACTTTTGACATTTTCACATAGTTACATAATAAAATGACTAAAATAAGTTTCATAAACAAATCTAAAGACAAATAGTAAAGAAGAAAGGGACAAAGATCACTTTTAAATTAAAATGACTGAATTATTTCTTAGCATGTATCTATTGTCAATAGTACCTACGGTCCCATGATATGGTGTTTATGATATTTTGAATTTTAGTGATAAATACAATTCTGGAATTCTGGTTTCTTATGAAAATAAAATCCGTCGGATTTTATATAACATTTAGCAATTTTCCTGCGACTTAGTCAGCATAAATTATAGCGTACATATGCCACCTGCAGATAAATTAACTTTCTGTAGGTGAACGATTTTTGAAAATTGGTTCAGTAGTTTCGGGAGCTTATTCAATTTTTTATAGCATTAGTACAGATTAAGGAAAATTGAGCACGTTATTAATATACATTAAACAAAAAAATAACACTTCAGTATACAGAAAACTTAACAACTAGTGATTGCACTTTGCAAGTTTTTACATAGCTACACAGAATAATATGTACATTTAGCATACTTACCATACCGTGATCTTGCAGCCAGTTGGTACGCCCCGTATTGGTTCAGAAAAACATTTAGTTCAAAGATAAATTGAATTATCTAAGTATATTCAATTTATTACGAAGTGATTACGAATAATGAGATTGTTATAATCAGTAAAAACACACATATAGGTAATGTATTAATATCATCACTGCATTCGAACCACTTCTTATTCCACTTTACGAAGATCTTGCGAGTTAGCAATTAGTCCAAAATAAGATATTTTTTTGCCAAACCCGTCCTAATAGTCCAAGCATAGTTCAAGAAGATGATCACAAATAATTCTCGAAATACACTTCGAGTCTTCACTATATCCTTCACATTGACGTTCATAGGTATGTACTTCACAACTTTGCGTACCTATATTTGATTAATTCACAATATCCTGCACGCGTTCCGGAGAACATTCTTCTTCTTACCTCCCGGCCGGTGTTTCGCCGGTCGCAGCAGGATCGTGCCGTTGCTGTTTTGGTTGGTGAATGTGCCTGGAATCACAGAAAAATATTATGTTGACACCTCATTACTTATTTGTAGGTCGAAACTAATAATGCAGTCATGTGAGTAAAGTTCATCTTTTGTATAAGGTACCTACCTGAGTTTTTTGCTTTGGATTCAGCTTACGATAAATGACAACCGCATATTTGGATTTAGGTACCCACATGTTCACAGTTTCTAGCTACTTGTGCCTAGTACCATTATCCCAACTAAGTAGTGTAAAAGGTTAAGGTAGTATATAGGTAAAGTTGCTGATGAAGAGATAATGTTCGTTTAATTTATTTGCCGGTTGCCAAGCGATTGTAAAATTATTGTGAGTAATCATTTATGTGTTTGTCAACATAAAAACGAACAAATTCTGTTCTGTGACCAAGTTTGAAATCGAGAAATGAGCTTTTCCGATACCAACTTATTTCAAATATATCGAGGTTTGTCACAGAAAAAGTTTTTCTTTTTCATGTTCAAAACGTGACTTTAAATTATCGCTAGTTGAATACCAAACGCATTGTATTGTATACATCGTAATATTCACCTATAACGGGAGGCATGCAGGGCTGGCTGTTCTCGGCGGCGTCCTCCCGCCTCATGTCGGCGAGGCAGCGCGTGGCCAGCGCGCGGAACACGGCGCCCACGTTCACGTCCTCCTTCACGGACGCCCGCATCAGCCGGCAGCCCAGGGCCCGCGCTACCAGCTCTGCCTCGTCGCTGCAAGCATGAAGGACAGCTTAGGAAGGTACATAATACACAACTATGACGAATTGGAAAAGATGTTGCTTAGAGTTAGTTGTGGTAGAGCCACGATGCTGGCGAAATTTACTTTTGCTAGTACCTAGCATGAATGGGCCGGCTCGTCCGGGGAAGTACCTACTACACTCTCACAGAAAATCGGTTCGTTCGGTGCGTGTGAGAGGTAAATAATACACAACCATAACCATGACGAATCGGAAAAGATATTATGTCGCTTAGTTAGAGCTGTGGTAGAGCCACCCTACCGGCGAAATTCACTTTTCCTAGCATGCATGGGCCGGCTCGTCCGGGGAAGTACTACACTCTCACAGAAAATCGATGTTTGAGTAGTTTACTGCTTCTATGCTTCGTTTGGTGAGTGAAAGAGCTGGAAAGTCATCCCCGTCCCCTCTGGGGAGGAAAAAATAAAAAATCGGTCCAGTAGTTAGGAGCCTATTCAATGCAAATGAAGAAACAAACAATCAAATCTTTCGTCTTTATAATATTAGTATAGATAGTAAGAACTTACGGTCCAACGACGCACTGGTCCATCAAGTCTATTTTATTTTGAACTATTATAGTTGGAATCTCCCCGCATTCGTTTTCCACCTGAAAAGATTAAAAATAATCATTAGTGTGGAATAAAGTTACTATGTTAAGTTATTATGATCTGATTAACGGAAATACTATTTAATCAAATACTATTACCTGGCAGGATTTATAAATGAGGTCCGGTGTATGTCAAAATTTAAAACGTGAGATGAACTGAATAAATATGTATATTTTATAAAAACTTATTCTAAAACAGTGTTTTACATTTATAACGTTTTAATTAGGATGGCAATCCGACTCCCCCGTGCGTCCCGACATGATCTCGATGCCGTCCACCACGGCCTGCACTTCAGCAGCCGCGGGCAGCGTCCGCGCGAGCAGCATCCCGCGCCCGCCTGCCGAGCAGTTGATCCCCAACACATAATTGTCACTTATTCGTCTGTATAAGTACTTCGACGCACTTTTGCACGGACGGACTAAGTTCTTCACTTCTTCATCGCCATAGACAAGCATCGTCACTTTTCTCCCAGCGCCATTGATGTAGTTCCCTCTTAGAACGCTCCCGTTACTGGGCAGATCATCATCGCATTCGCTAGCATTCTCCACTTCGTGTTGCGAAAGTTTTTTGTAAGTAATTATAGCACAAGAATCCCTTTGCCGCTGATTCGGCGGCCAGAAGTACACGGCATAGTGGTCTCCTTGCAATTCACTTAT
Source organism: Rhodophaea formosa (assembly GCA_963082605.1). NCBI lineage: Eukaryota > Metazoa > Arthropoda > Insecta > Lepidoptera > Pyralidae > Rhodophaea > Rhodophaea formosa. The sequence goes on along the minus strand of OY720220.1, from coordinate 5,439,480 downwards.
CTCGAAGTTTTTCCCAGTTGTGTAGTAGTTAATGCAATGATCCACGTCTGGTGAATTACTGCTACCCGTCAAACAATTAGCCCCGCAGAACAAAGCAATTAAAACGAAAAACGTACACTTTGCGACATGCATCTTCGCGAAATAGTGATTGATTAGTGATGTGTTGTATCCAAATATAAACGCGTGAATGTAAACATTCTTATACGACTAGATGAGATAGTGCGGGAGCGTGCCCCGGCTTGCATGCTGATGTCATGACCTCTCGGTATCTTTATATGTTTATGATCCTGTCTCATATCGAATTACGGAAACACGAATCTAGAAATAGAGGCTAATGTCCGCTGAGTGTATAAATTGCTACTAAAGAGCGCATAAAATTGTGGCATTCTTGCAAAATGTTGATACTTAAGTATACTATACCAAAGTTAAAATGAAATGTTAGACAGGAGGAATTAATTCTACAATCACTTCACTTCTGAAGGTGCTAAAAATCAAGCAAATATTTATTTAGCTTCGAAGTGCGAGCTAACCATGTTTATATTAGCTCAATTTTACCTAGATGTCGGTCGTTGCCGTCATCATGACGTAGTTTATTATGTCCTAAGTCTGCCGACTAAAAGTAATGAAGGGCTGAACTAGACATTGTGAACGGTACAGACTCCGATCCAAAGTTAAGTTTATGGATCTTAACATAAATAAACGTCTATGATGTTATGGTTTTATAGAACCTAACCAAAAATGAGTTAATATTGAGTATTTTGAATGTTGAGTATAATATTGTGTGACCAGCATTGGACATTTACTTGGAATTTACAAGAACAAATCTAGTTTTTCACATCTTTGGTAATTTATAAGAATCCACTAGAGGTTATCGGCCCAGACTAATTCTTGATAGCTATAGCTAGCGGCTATAAGCATGTTACTGGCTGACATCACGGTCAAGGAATACTGGAATATGTACTACATCATCAGCATCATCCATCATTACAGCCGCAGGAGGTCCACTGCAAGATATAGGCCTCTCTAAGGATTTCTATCATTGCGGGGTTTGCCATATTCACCAGTCACCACGCTTGGGTTGGTGAGCGCAGTTTGTTTGGCTTATCTCGGTTCCGACGCTGCTGCCCCTCGAAACCATTTTTAAGCGAAGAAAGGGTAGAAATCTGATGGAATTGGTGAACAGGGTCAGGATATTTGGGATGCTATTTGCTTGGATGGCGTGGGGAAGAGAAAGTGGCAGCTCGGGCGGCCTGGCGAGCGTACCCGATGTCATATTCGCAACCACTGGACAGTAGTTGACACTATGTCTCATCATCATCATCATCAAGTAATTTTTTTAGTCTCATCTGCATGGAGCAGAAGCAGGAGCATGACCCTCTCCGTACTACCAGAGCCGTATATTAGCCAGAGACGTACAATCTCCATGCTGGCCAGACGGGTTGAAGAGGTTTCTTTAATAAATAAATATACTTATAGGGACATATCACACAAATTGAGCTAGCCCCACAGTAAGTTGTGAACTTAATGTCGCCTTCTACGACATCAACGGGAAGACGGAGGTAGGAGTGGTGCTATTCTACTCTGCAGGGAACCACACGGCACACTATGTCAATGTGCTGACCTTTAATTTCCATGAGTGCAGCGCCAGGAAGGAGTCCCGGTCCGTGGTGGAGAAGGCGAGCACGCAGGCGTGCGCGCCGCGGTAGTACGCTTTGGTGATGGCGTCGAACTCCTCCTGGCCCGCCGTGTCCCACAGCATCAGCCGCACCTCCTCACCGTCGATCCTGCATACATATAACATTTTGATGAAGGTAGTTATATAGATACATAAAATGAGTGAGAATTGAGAAGGTTCTCAATTCAGGCATAAAAGACACAGAAAAGGCGTACGGCGCCGGCGAAGGCACGGCGTGGATACGTTGCAGGCGGGGACACTGAGCTAGGATTTTAGGCCTTATTGTCACACATAAAACGACTAATATCGCAAGAACAAATTGACGCCTCCTCTGCACGCAGCACGTGGTATCTTGAGGTAGTGTTTTTTCTCGCGATGCTAATCCCATTCCAGACCTATTCCTATCACAGTGTTCCATGTCGTGATTCTTACCTTTTGGTTAAATAGATAGGTAGGTAATATATTTTTGAGCCTAGAAATTAAATCTAGATCGTATATTTTTAGAAAACGTTATAAAGCAACAAGTCAATAATGAAATCATTACTTAGTTCTTATTTAAATCTGACTTTCCGGCTCTTTCTGCAATGCCAGCTTTAGCATTCCCGGGCGCCCTTGGCGAGATTTCTACACGTGCCCCTCCAGTGCCGGGTTTGATGATTCGTGGCGCCCTTTACTTTACTACTTACAACTCTTTAATTTACAAGAAATGTTTAAATTTAACCTAGCAGCTTAGTGTAAGCTTACTTTAAGTACTTCACTTAGTAATGACCCATAACTTTTTTTCTTGTAAGTCGTTTGTAATGTGATCACGCGACTAAACCTAAATATATTCCGGTACTTTGTTTGTAACCGAAGGATTTCAGAAAAACCGAACTGGTAAAAGTTCATAAGACGATCAGGCGTTTTAAAATGTTAATAACTTAAAAGTACGTTATCGTAATGTCGAACAACTGCAAAAACATAAAATGGCCATGAAGTGACCAGTAAAACTCGGGGGTCGGACCACGCACGAGCAATGAATGGTAATGTCCATGATACGGCGGTGTCGGCTGAAGTGACAAGGAGACAAATGGCAGTAGGTATCATTATAAATCATCAGTTCCTCACGCATTCTATCCTGACGGACATAAAAACTGAAAACTGCATTATTGTGAGATTTGCATGCCTTTATCTATCGATAATTTGTACTGCTTGATGTTTCCGTGTTCCGTTGCATCCATAAATAACTACCAAAATCAGTACTTAGTTAAATTATTCCGAAAAATCATCGATTCTTTTACACTTTAACTGATTGGCGATAGGCAGAAGTATACTTGTAATCCATCATCCAGAAACAAAGAAACCTTACCAGAAGAATATTTGAGAGGGACCCTGGTAAGGAGCAATTCCCATATACACTCGCCCTTTCTCCCATGTCGCCGAAGAAGTAGCTCGCATGTATGCCAATGACTAGACAGGCTGGAGGCTGGGATCCAGGGGCTTAAAGTGCTTAGGGCAACGATATGGCTCAATCCGACACTGCTCGCTGGATGAAGCAAGAAAATTGCGTTAATTTAGTTCTAAGTTATCTGTATGAGTATGTCGTATTATTCCTGGTTGAGTTATCTATGCTGTCTCATTATATTTCAATCTAGAATGAAATGGTTGCCAACTCAAAAATCGGCCTGTTTGATTGATATATGCAGTAATACTTATAGATAACGACGAGTGGACGAATTAAACGATGGGTTTGTAGACACTGTCCAGGCGGTGGGGTCAAAGTTTTTTAGGACCCGCCCCAAAAACAAACCTCAAAAAATCTCTCCCCAAACCCTAAATTTGATGGCCACGCGACGATCCATGCCGCTGCAGACCTCCGAAGATGCGGACATACATCGGCAGCTCAATAGACAAATCCAGAAATCCTTGCGACACGACATTCGTTCCTTTAATACCGAGCGTATTAAGGAGACGATTGAGCATAATAAAGGCTCCAAAGTGTTCGCAAGGATGGAGTCTATTGGGCAGAGCCGATTGACGAAGCTGAAGACGGAGGACGGCGGCGTGGTTTCGACGAAGGCCGAGGTGATGGGAGAGATCGAGAGGTTTTATGGACAGCTGTATACCTCAGTAGCCAAACCCAGTGTAAGTTTGGCCAAAGATCCTAGGGCCAAACTAACCCGACACTATACCGAAGACATCCCGGACATCAGCCTGTACGAGATTAGGATTGCCCCTCAAACAGCTCAAAAACAGCAAGGCGCCGGGTGAGGACGGAATCACAGCAGAGCTTCTGAAAGCGGGCGGAACGCCGGTACTGAAAGTCCTTCAGAGGCTCTTTAATTCCGTTCTGCTCGAGGGCGTGACGCCAGAAGCGTGGCATAGAGGCGTGGTGGTGCTGTTCTTCAAAAAGGGTGATAACACCCTTCTAAAGAACTATAGACCCATCACGCTCCTGAGCCACGTCTATAAGCTGTTTTCGAGGGTAATCACGAATCGTCTCACCAACAGGCTCGATGCCTTCCAACCTCCCGAACAAGCCGGTTTCCGAAAAGGCTATAGTACCATAGACCACATCCATACGCTGCGGCAGGTTATACAGAAGACCAAAGAGTATAACCAGCCACTATGCTTGGCGTTTGTGGACTATGAGAAAGCCTTCGATTCGATCGAAACATGGGCTGTGCTTAGGTCTCTCCAGCGATGCCGTATTGACCATCGGTATATCGAAGTGTTGAGGTGCTTATACAGCAACGCCACAATGTCAGTCCGAGTACAGGAGCAGAGTACGAGAGCTATTCCATTGCAGAGAGGTGTGAGACAGGGGGACGTCATATCTCCGAAACTGTTCACCGCTGCAATGGAGGACGCCTTCAAGCTCCTGGAATGGGATGGACTTGGCATCAACATCAACGGCGAGTATATCACTCACCTTCGAATTGCTGATGACATTGTCGTCATGGCGGAGTCGCTGGAGGATCTAAGTACCATGCTCAATGACCTCAACGAAGTTTCCCAACAAGTGGGCCTTAAAATGAACATGGACAAGACGAAAATTATGTCGAATGTCCATGTTGCGCCTTCACCAGTTATTGTTGGAAACTTCACCCTTGAACCTGTAGAGCAGTACATCTACTTGGGTCAATTGATCCAGGTCGGAAGCTCCAGTTTCAAGGACGAGGTCTATCGTCGAATCCGACTCGGCTGGGCAGCGTTCGGTAAACTCCGCAGTGTCTTCTCGTCCAAAATACCTCAGTGCCTTAAGTCGAAAGTCTTCGACCAATGTGTGTTACCAGTGATGACTTACGGGTCCGAAACGTGGTCCCTTACTATGGGCCTCATAAGAAAGCTCAAGGTCACTCAAAGAGCTATGGAGAGGGCTATGCTCGGTGTTTCTCTGCGAGATCGAATCAGAAACGAGGAGATACGTAGGAGAACGAAGGTCACCGACATAGCTCAGCGGATTAGCTCTTTGAAGTGGCAGTGGGCGGGGCACATAGCGCGAAGAACCGATGGCCGATGGGGCGGAAGGGTTCTCGAATGGCGACCACGTACCGGCAAGCGCAGCGTTGGACACCCACCGACCAGGTGGTCAGACGACCTGATAAAGGTCGCAGGAAGGCGCTGGATGCAGGCCGCTTCTAACCGGTCATATTGGAAATCCTTAGGGGAGGCCTATGTCCAGCAGTCGACTTCTTGTGGCTGAGATGATGATGATGATGACTTATAGATAATTATCTGTGTAACATGATTCATTTTATCTGCCATTCCAAGAAGTTCCCACCAATGGTTTATATGTAGTCCCTGATGAAGTTGCCCCGGCAGTAGCGCTGGATCATGCTGGACTTGCCTCGCCACTACCTGTCTGCTAAAGCATGATGTGACTCACTCTATCTGCCGTTCCAGGAAACCGACGCCGATGGTCTTCTTGTAGTCCCTAGTGAAGGTCGCCCAGCAGTAATGCCGGAATTTGCTGGCCTAGACTGATCAGCGTCTGTCTGTATAGAGCAATGTAACATGACTCACTCTATCTGCCGTTCCAGAAAGTCCACGCCGATAGTTTTCTTGTAGTCCCTGGTGAAGGTGCCCCAGATGTAGTGCTGGATCATGCTGGCCTTGCCTAATCGCCACCTTTCTGTATCTAGAGCAATGTAAAAGGACTCACTCTATCTGCCGTTCCAGGAAGTCGACGCCGATGGTCTTCTTGTAGTCCCTGGTGAAGGTGCCCCGGCAGTAGCGTTGGATCATGCTGGACTTGCCGACGCCGCCGTCGCCCACGATCACCACCTTCAGCGCCACCTCCAACTCCTCCTCGCGCATCGTCGCACCATTTGCTTCCGCCCCAACATTAGTTACGACGCGCTATCTGGAAATTTGAGAATTGTTTTTAAGTTTCAGTATTTTTCAAAATGTGTAATTAACACTATCAATCTATACTAATATTATAAAGAGACAACATTTGATTGTTTGCATTGAATAGGCTCCGAATCTACAGGAACGCTTTTCAAAATTCTTTCACCTATGGACAGCTATTTTATCTGTGGGTGACATAGGCTATAATTTTGGCAAACGATGTCGCGGGGAAATTGCTAGTATAAAATAAAATTATTACAACGCCTCTATGATCAATTACCAAATCTTGCGAATGTTATAAAGGTATGCTATAACAATAACATAGCTCAGGTTACCTTTTATTTCGTGTTCGTTAAAGTCCCTAGGAATTTAATTAATTAATGAAGACGGCAACAGTGGCTTATCACATATTTTTAAAGCATATTGTAAGACACCGGGCGGATGAAATGTTTAAAATATAACATTGTCAATAAGCAATTTAGTAAATAAGGTTATGTAGTTATTACCAAGTTTACTTAGTTAGCAGTAAATCTGATATTTTATGTCGATTTCGGTGAGTTCTGTTAACAAAGTATGGTCAAATAGCTTTTACAACTGTATAGTACAGAAATAATGGCAAGTATCAATTTCGAGTATTACCATGCAAAAACAAAATTGTCGATTTAGTGAGAGCGCAGTGCGAGCAAAGCATTGTGCAAAAACTATTTCGTATGTCCAGCTGACGGCTGTACTGTGAAATTTTGTAAGTAGGTTTGTTAATTACGTATTTTCGATTAAACTTTAGGATTTTTTCAAAATGGTTATTCTTACTTCTAAAACTAATAGTACATATAAAGAGGACAGCTTTGTGTGTTTGTAACTTGAAAACTACTGGATTAATACCTTCACTATTAGAAAGCTACATTATCAGCGAGTAACATAGTACTAAAAATTATTTTCACAACTAGGGATCTGAACGATATTTGCAATAATATAATAGTGTACATACATATACGCAAATAGGTCTTTTTCCCTTGCGGGGAAGACAGAGCCTAGGTCTATAAAACCTAAGGCCATGTTAAGCATGTTGGTGGGCTTGTAGGTGGATGACGGAATCAAAATAGTATGGGATGCTAGCCGCATCGCCTATTGCCATGATTCCTCACGCCCATTCCCTCGATCGGCTTTTACGATCTGCGCGGGAAAGAAAAGCAGCTGGTACTTTCTTCATTTTTTTGTTTTCTTCCAGTCCAGCTTGGAAGTAATAGTGTATTCTGCCTATAAACGTCATAATGGGCATGTTGACTAAAAATTTTTTCATGTTGCTTTGTAATGACCTGCCAAAAATAAACACAATAGTGACAGAAATACATTTCTAAACAAAAAACTCTTTCAGTTATAAAAGTTTTAAACACACATGTTTTTAGATGTAAATTTTTAGACGTGAAAACGCGCTACTGAACTGCCTACATATTTGTGACGTCACAAGCTTGTATTTTGTATGGGTGGCGTGAGAACTTTGTTTGGTAGCTATACGAAATATTTCGTTTATGGTAATGGTTTCATAATAAAAGTTGCTATAAATTTTGCAGACTAAAATATAGTATAATTGTAAATTTTAAAGATTTTCATACTTTAAAAAATGGTCCTATTCACCCAACTTTAAAGAAGCTTTAAGAACACTTAACGAATCGATATCAAATTAAAAGTGTTCTTTATAGTGTTTTTAGATAGAAATTAGTCTCATTAGAAACAATTTTTTTATAATCTTAACGTTTAACTAGTGACGTGAAAAATTTATCACACTATAAGGGACATGACGTCTCACAGACTACTACTTTCATAGTTAATTTTAGGCATAAAATGTAATATGTAGGTTTCAAAATTGTGTTAATATTTAACTATTGATATTAATAAAAGACATAAAAATAAATTCAATCAGCTTTTATTATAAAATTATAGAAAAAGACGGTAATTAACACTATCTAGTACTTTTCAGCCTTAATTGACATGATATCTTAATTTTAGCTTTTTAATAGACTTAACACAAGTAACATGTGAAATTTAACAGTTTTTACTTAAAATCTAATCTATAAAGAAACAAAAAAATAAAACAGCGCTTCTGAAAACAAAAATGTAAAAATTTTGACAACTGCTCAAATTTGTATAAATCACTGGCAGTTTTTGCAGAGGGGGCGAGAACATTGCAAGCAAACGGGATTGGAACACCCGACACATGTGTACACTGTCATTCTGTGTAGTTTGGGTGGACAAACCCTGCATGCTCTTCGTTTGCCCTGACTTGGCTCATGACTTTGGCTACCTTCTTCGATCATATCATCCCCCAGAACCCGCTTTTTGACTAGCCGTAACTCCCTTGGTAATTGACTGCAGATGACACGTCTTTGCATATGTGGTATCACTAGCGAACGGGCTAATGACTTTAGAAAATCACCTCTTTTCTCCCACGTAATCCCACGTAATTCTGAAAGAGGCGTGTTGTCTTCGTCTTCAGAACTGTCGCTGCTACCTTCTTCTCTAGTAATCTGACTCTTCTCATCGCTGCTATAGTCTTCTCGAATGGTCCGACTCTCCTCTGGATGTTGGTCTTGATCACTGTCATGATTTTGTAACAAATCGATTTCAGAAATCAAAAACTCTTCACAATCACCTTCGCTATCAGATTGGTCTGAAGCAAGCATGAGGGCATTGAATTCCTCCTCAAATGATGGACTGTCTACCCGCAATACTTGTCTCGTTTGTAAACTCGTGGCAGAGCATTGACGTTTCCTTGATTTTTCTGCCATTTTGCACTAAAAAATAAAAAATGGTTCAAAAAAACATTTGTATGACAACTAGCGACATGTAGCCTGACAGGCTCCGCTAGATTTTGTTAGGATTATAACTCACGTGTTTAGCAACCGATGACAAGTCCGCCTCCTTCCACGGTCGTTTTAGCACTAAAACAGAAGCTACTGAGACGCGGGGTCGCGGCAAGCGGGAGGAAGTGACCAATTCTGAGAATTTGTAAAACGCGCGACGCCTGTGAGACTTCACGTCACTAGTTTAAGGTTAACATTAGGCAACTACCGTATTGGGCGAGCGCCGCGAAAACTATTAATGTCTTTGTCATATAAGCGTCTTTTAAGTAACAGCTTCATTTGAGGTGAGAGCTGGGGCTCTCAGGCCAGGGGTCCAGATAGACTGGTGATGAAACTGAAGCCCACGTGAACGAAGCCTGCGACTTGTGCGAACAGTGTGATCAAACCCGCAAGTGTACTACTACTACATTACTGCTACTGCACTAATAATAATATAAGTAAAACCTAGTTAAATATGTGTAAGGCTATAGTTTTGCTTGTTTGTTTTTCGTGCGTGTAAGTGGCCAACACTGGTGTCAGATTTTTCAAGCTGCCTAGAGGCTATAAAGATAGTGATTACTTTATGATAAATCATACTCTCACATAAACAGAAATGAAGGTTTTTACGTATGAATATTTATTTATTTATGTATACGTTAATTTATTCCTAAAGGGGAGTCCGTTTCTCACAATCACTGATGGTGGAGTTAAACTTGTTTGTAGAAAAGCAAGCTATACCTGTCGGCAGCAATATGTATTCTAAGAAAATAAAAGTCAAGAGACTGTTGACTTGTTGTTTGTTAGGAATTGTATGCAAATATATTTCTATTTTTTGTTTGTTACTACTACCAAAGACAATATAATACTAACGACTGCCCACCTTATACAAAAATATTGGACCAAATTAAGGTTGCGAAAAGCAGGCGAATGTATGGCGCAGGAGAGTTGCTTGCTACTCGATACTAGATGGCGGTAATCTGCGTTAGCCTTTAACTTACTAAATATACGGTGTCATTTTAAAATATTATGCCTAAAATATTGTTTTCATCAGACCTCTCATAATACGGTAGATACAATGTTGTGTAGTTTCGAGTGGCGCCATCTATGCGAGTCTCTGAGAACAAATCGTACGATTGAGGCGTTGAGACCACATGCTACTGCTATATTTTGTTTACCGTGCGTGTAAGTGGCTAACACTGGTGTCCGATTTATTAAGGTACCTAAAAGCATCTAGCATAGCTAAACAATTGCCATCGATGATGACAGCCGAGACCACGGTAACGTGTCTTCCGAAACATGGAGGAGCTCGAGATATTTTTATGACACTTCCGGTCACCCGTCCAAGTAGAGTTGCTTAACATGTGCTCCACGTTAAATATGTTATTATAAGAAACTTTTCTCTTCTTCGTTATTCGCTTCACATTATCAAAGACAATATAATATCTTGTCTTTGACATTATGAAATGTGCTCGTTGATGTCTTTTACTTGCAAAAAGATTAGGTAGAAAATGAAAAACTCTAACTAACCAAAAAATTAATCTAATAATAAAACTCTAAGTTATAGGTCATGATGTTTCGGTGTGAAAATTTACATAAATACTATGATTGAGTGAAGGTAACGAATAGTCTAATATTATATAAGTAGTAATCAAAAAACATTGAACAATAGTTGGTTTGTGAGACTTAGAGACCTAGGTCCTGTCCGTTGTTTCTTCATGGTCATACTTATACTACTTTTGTCATACTAGTATGACTACGAGGATATAGATGGTATGACTAAATCACGGTAATGGTAAGGAATAAAGATGGGATAAGTAAATATGTCTTTTTAGGGTTCCGTAGTAAACAAGGAACCCTTATAGTTTCGCCATGTCTGTCTGTCTGTCTGTCCGTCCGCGGTTTTACTCAGAGACTATTAGTACTAGACAGCTGTAATTTCGCATGGGTATGTGTATATTAATCATGGCAAAAGTGGTAGAAAAAAATATATTTTTTTTGTATAGGTCCCATACAAGTAATGTGGGAGAGTAATTTTTTTTTCTCTACTTGCCCATCATGTGGGGTATCGTTAAATAGGTCTTAAAAATATTGTTAGGCTGAGAACACCATTTTTCGATTTAGGGATCCGTTTCCGAAATATTTGGTTTTAAAGTGCAAATTTTTGTTAGAGGTAAGTGTCCCCCCCCTCTATCTGCTAAACGGTTATATATGGATGGATACGTAAAAAAAATTACAGCAGTAGTATATATACTGAAGTTGAAAGGAAAACTATCAGAGCTGAATATCAAGTGCAAACTAAAAAGTTATAGGCAAAAGTGTAAAATTTCATACAATTTTCATTGTTAGATGTTTTTGGTCGTTAAACTGTGAGGTGAGAGTGGGAACAGTGCGAACTCAAAGTTGTCATTCGTAACTACGGAACCCTACACTGCGCGTGGCCCGACACGCACTTGGCCGGTTTTTTTTAAATTCTGAAAGCAAGTCCTAATACCTCTTCTCATCTGATGCAATTAGTACAACATTGATTCGTGCTAACTTATTACGTTATTCAACATTTGAATTATTCATATATTTATTTGTTAATATATTTGATGTGTAGCGTTGTTTAATTTTATTATCTAGTTAGGTGAGGATAGTGTATGAGACATTATATTGATAGCTTACCTATAGCTTACAGATGCTGAATTAATTAACACTCAGATGTCTCAAAAGTAATATCTATATCTTCTAATTTAAATACCTCATCATAATATTTTATATCATTTGCATGATAATTTAGTAAATATATCTTACTGATTTGATTGTGTAATCGTAGGAGGCAAATAAACCCACATGCCTACTGCTAAAATTTTTATGATTATGTTGTGATAGACTGGCTTCAAAATGTATGTTACGTTACGAGTATGCCTTATAATTTGTTATGGTGCATATTATAGCCATAATAATCAAAGGGCGTAACCCTTTGATTATTATGGCAATAAGTAGTTTTCTATTAATGTTAGTTCTCATTATTCATCATCATCATCTCAGGTCTTTTTTAGTCTTCACTGCAGGAGTACGACCATCTATGCCATATATTAGCCAGATCAGTCGCCACTACCTGAGCCATATATTAGCCAGATCAGTCAGAAGATTTGGCCTACGCTCTCCCCACTGGCCAGACGGGTTGGAGAGGTCTCTTCGATGTTTATAAGCATTGTTTAGCTTGTATTTCCTAAGTCACCTTCTACGACATCCACGGGAAGGAAGACTTTGAGTGGTCCTATTCTACTCTACCGGGCACCACAGGGCTCATTATTCGTTTTACTTTTATTTAGTTAACTTATTTACAGATACTTAACCAGACAAAAAAGAATAACAATAGAAGTAACGTTACAGGCGGGAAGTCCCGGTAAGTGAAACATACTAAATTGATTTATGTGAAAAAATATTTATATTATAGGAACATTGTCTACAACTATACTTTTGCATTGATTTAAATTGAAGTATAAAAGGAATATGTAAAATATTTGTATGTGAACAGACCCTAATAGTTATATCACTTCATGTCATTTCATTTGTTTATAAATGAGGTCCACCCGATTAAAATGTAGTCATATAATTAGTTTTTTGAATGGGTTTCTATTTAATACAACCTACGAATAATAAGCGTAGGTATGACTTATTCGTAACATATTAACTACCTGCAACATAATTTAAAGTTGAGGTATTATACTTTAGAAACCTTAAGAATATTTTCAACTCAATTTATGTATTTCACATTTTCACATTCTTATTCTATACGTAATAACCTAGGTCAATGTAAAATTACTCATTAGCCAACTAATAGGCTAGATTGTAATAATATTCGCGTATGTATGTATTTAAATACAAACATCGTGAAATAAAAAAAAAAAAAAAATTATGTATTTTTAAATATTTTTTACCGCGACACGTCAGCTTTGTTTAAAGCATTTGCTATTCCGATGCTCAATTTTAAAGTTTTCATATCAAAATCCATCCGGACAAGACAAACAAAAAATTCTTTATTTTCAATCACACAGGGAAAAGTGTGAAAGCCTCCGAGCAATCGTATGTATCTATTTGGAATACAGCCGCAAGCGATAATTACACTATACCGAAGAGCAACAATGACAAAATGGCTCGGTGAAGCGGCGAAGCGGCGATGCCTCTTAGAAATCGTTTGGCCGCAGTGATTCCGCCTCGAGCTATCATTTTTGGGATTCCTTCCGTACCTTAAAAGGTGAAAAGGAACCCTTATGGGAATTACTTCATTGTTCATCTATCAGGACCCTTATTCACAGGGACGCTTAGTTAGAAATAAGTACGAGTAAGGCAAATTTTTAAGTATGAACTTCTAAAGAAGCGTTAAGCGAATTTTCTTACTTTAAAATGTCAAAAAACTCTTGCTACGATCTTGTAGCTATAAAAAAATCAAATTTCTAAGTCAACACAATAAAAAATATACGGCTATTATTTATTCCATATATTTTGGAAAGGAATTTAAACCTACGGGTTTCAGGAACCATGAAAATTGACAAGAAAATTTCTTCTTGTCATTTCAAGTCTTGTAAACAAAAAAAAAGAAAAAAAATCAAAAACACTGTGGCTACGAAAAAACACAATTTATTTTTGTACGGAACTCTGATGTAACTATGTGAATAAACGCACTTGACCAGTTTTTACTTTCGATAGCGTTTCTCCTCACACCGGCATTCCTCAGAGTCATGCCCATAGATGCACAATCCAGATTATGTCAACAGAAAGGAATGATCAGTGATTTTCAGATATTTACTTGAGAAATTGATAAATAGTGGTCAAGAATTTGCCTAATGACTCGGAGGTTGTGGGTTCAAATCCCGCTGGGAAGCATACTCTTGGGAGTGATGGGAATAAAATTTGATGGCTTGCATCACCTGATTATCTGAAAAGAAAGTGATTACGTGCTTAAGAAGACACGTTAAACTGTGGTTCCCGAATGAATGAATGAATGAATAATTTATTTGAAGACACAGCACAGGATATAAAACATTATACAATTAACACACTTGTTTCACACTGTGTACGTCTTCAAATAGGTCCCAACTCAGCATATGTTGGTTATAAAGCCAACGCTGGTCTTCCTTTGGGACCTATGTTGACGTCACGGGTGTGCGCACTTACGACTAACAAACCGGATGCCATTTAGCGTTTGTTTAAAAACTTATCATATGTGTGGTTCTGGTCTACCTTTTTGGTTGCGGAGAACAGACAGTACGCGCTCTGTGGCCGTTTAACATTATCAAATCACCTGGGTGGGATAGATTGCGGACACAAAGAAGTACGCCTCTATGATGCCTGCGTTGCCGTTCGACTGTGCTAATTTTGAACAAAAGAATCCACGAAAACGATATGAGATAGATATATTATGTACTTACAATCTGTCATTTAAGTCTGTTTTAAAGTTTCGTTTTTGTTTAAGAAATACAAAACTTAATCTATTTCACAGACGTGAAAAAAGTTTTTGGCTTCATGTAATAGTATTAGTGCATATAGGCAACAAGTCAGGCTTGTTAAACGGTTAAAAGCATTTTTCGGAGTTTCATTCACATGTCATGGCTTTACTTCAGTTTTTCATAGGTACTATAATACAACAATATTTCATGAATAAACATCCTTCTTATATATCTCGTATATCATGTAACATTTCTTTCTACTTCTATTATAGAACATTTCCTGTGGCATTAAATTGGATAATTATGAAGTCACTCAATTAAACATACTCACACACCACGTATCTATCTAATTACTCAATTAAGACATCAACGACAGACTACACATTCTGAGACTATCGTATCAATTCCTGCCTCCTAACTAGAACAATAACTTTCTCATAGTTATGCTAATTGTAGTTAATCGCAGATAATAAGTGTGTCATACCGTACTCGTATCATTGCTGATAAGTGATCTTTATTGTGCAGCGGCAAAAACCAGCCAACGGGGTGTTAGGCGCTCGGCGCTGCCGTGCGCGGTGGCACAGATGCATCCAAATATTGTGACGTTTGAAAATGATTCTATGTTGTACCTCATCATCATCATCTCAGCCGCAAGAAGTCTACTGTCAGACATGGATTTCCATCATGGGGGTTTTGCCAAACCCACCACGTTTGGTAGACGGGTTGGTGAGTGCAGTTAGTTTACCTCGAATTTGAGTTTGAAGAAGAAGGGAGAAGGGCAGGGTCTTTTCTGGACTGGGGTGAGATAAAAGTATTTGGGATGCTGCTTGCTCGGATGTCGGATGATTTAGGAGCAGCTCGGGAGGTCGTGAGCGGTTTGTTCCCATTCAGTCACACCACGATCTGTAACATCTTGACTGAATGGGATCTGTGACTGAATGTGAACAATCCCCGGGAGCGCGTACCCGATGCCATACCAGCAAACACCGGACAGGCGGACAGACCTATGCCGGTTTGTTACATTTATACAATACGTTCATGGGTTTAAGAGAAAGAAAACATAAAATATACCAGCTGTTTCACTTCCCGCATAGATCGTACAATCCGGATGAGGGTATGAATGGGTAAGTATATTAAAATCTTATCTTAGGCGATGCGGCTAGCTATTTTAATTTCCTTGTTTCCCAACTTGCCCCCTAGCTACTAAATGGTCGTAAGTACATAATACTACCTACTGATGATCTGTTTTAGCACTGATAGAAAGACGAACCGAAAGATGCGTTGTAAAAAATGGACAAAGCACCCATCATTAAAATCAGTTTGCTATAAAAAGTAGGTACATTCCGAAGTTCGTTGTTTAATGAAGCAATCATAAATAAGGTATCCGTCGGGCCCTCGGCGCACTTTCCTCTTGCTAGTTATTCATTACCGCACAAAGCGCCTTCGGCTGCTAATGCGAGCTTTCCGTCTCCGGGCGGCTCGGAAGTGTGTCACAAACTAAAATTACTTGAAAACTATTCTTATTTACATTTATTATTACGTTATTTACGGATTTAAATAGATTTTCAGGCTAATTGTTACAGCGAAATTTATTATAATGTGACCACAAGTGGCTTGTGTGTGCCACTCGTGTTACACATTATAATAAATTAATTATAATGTGACTACGAGTGGCTTGTGTGTGCCACTCGTGTTACACATTATAATAAATTTCTTCTGTGCTTCTCATGGCCCGTTAAGCCGTTGGTTCCGGCTAGTATTGTCAAATGGAAGTCATCAAGCTGTTTAAAAAACCCGCAGACAGGTTGGAAAAAATGCTAATCTAAACACTGTCGGTCGCCCTGGCCGGGCCGAACCCCCGTAGCTAGGCCACTGTAATACAAAAGTTTCAAATGCTAGACGTGTCTGTGATCTAGAACACGTTAAGGTTGTTTTTTTAAATCTATGCATTGACATATACATATACATATATACGTAAAAGTAGAGCTCATTACGAGCTCATTCATCAACACTCTTTGAAGTCTGACCTGACGGTAAAACCATTATGAGTTCTACAGACAGATATCTGTTCATCAAATCTCTCTCTTAGAGCGATTGTACGGAGCTTTATATAATATATTATTCGAAAAAAATGCAAAAATAAATGAGATTAATAAAATATGTATCTTTGCGAAGTGCTTTTTCGGCAGACACATTACCTTACTTTTACGATATTTTTTAGAAAGTCTGAACTGTTATTTTTTAATATTTTCTGTCAGTTCGATAGATACTTAGATTGTAGTCAGAAAACAGTATTATTTTGCTCTTAAAAATATTATTTTACATTTATCTTTCTAGTTTTAAAATATCTAACAAAATACATTAAATTAGTATGTAGTAATGCAAAATAGTCATAGAATATGAAGTTGGTTAAAAAATGTGATGTTCATGGCCATACTACACACCTATTGAGACTAGCACTAAGTTGATTCAAGCGCTTTTTGTCTTAGGATTCAGAAGTCACAGCTCTTTTGTATAAACGGACAAACTCTTCATACAAAATGCGAAAGAACTTTTTTAACACATAAGACATTTTAAATTATGATAAATGGTTCAGGTGGCTTTCATTCCAAGGCTTACTTTACTAGAGCAGTCATTAAGAAGTAATCTTTTTTAAAGAAAAAATAATGTACCGGTCTAGAGTTATAAGTAATAAGCGGTTTAACGCGGTCTATTCTAATAAAATACGGCTCTATATTAAATTACCTGGTGATTACACACGAGGTATCCGAGCACCGTTTCAGACAGAATGTAAGCTGAGCTGTTTGCGGTCGAGTCGAATTCGATACAAATAACTAATACAGTTACGAGGGATCGGGTTGCTATGTAATGCATCTGTTTATAATATTAATGGTGTGTCTGACGCTCAAAATGAGGTAGAGGTGGAAGTAGCGATGTGCGCTAGATCTTGCTAATGCATGACGCTTGCTTTTTGTACTTATATTTTAAACTTCAGTTATGACGATGATAATTGTTCATACCTAATTATAATACAGATTCTAGAAAAGTATCCCTATGCAATGAAGTCAAGGGTGTTATCCTTAACTGCCTGTCCAGTGGCTGCAAATACGTCATCGGGTACGCGCGCCCCGCCTGCCGAGCAGTGCATTCCCACCCAATCCATCCGAGCAAGTAGCATTCTAAATACCTATATTCACCCAGTCCAATATAGTTTTAACCTTCCCTCCCTTAAAAAATGGTTTCGATGGACAGCGACGTCGGAACCGATGGATATAAGCCAATCAAACTGCACTCACTATCCCGTTTGCCAATCATGGTGAATATGTCAAAACCCTCCAATGGTGGAGGAGGCCTGTGTTCAGTAGTGGACTTCTTGCGGCTGAGATAATGATGATCACCGCATTAAAGTGGACATCCGTTGTTGCATCAAGTAAAATATAAAAAAATAGTAGAAAAGTATTTATGTAAATATTTTACGAACTATGCAACCATGCAACGGCCTAATTTGAAGGCTGAGCACGGAGCCCACGCCCCACTATTTACTTTTTTGAAAGCTCAAACTATGCAAATCAAAATTTACATAACAAGTAATACAACAATCGTTGTGCAAATAGAATGAATTTTTGTGAACGTCTTGACGTTTTATTTGGACACGCCGGTATGTCCCAGTGACCATGTAAAAAAAAATATTTGTTTAAAGCTAGGTACTTCCATTATTAACCAGTGACGTAGCTAGCATTGTAGTTACACGGGGCGGTCGACATGGTGTCACGACAGAGCCGAGACTGTGTATTAATTGTGGGGTTTTTGTGATACAGGGTGGCGCGGCTGGCAAGCACTACTCTGTGGCCGCACCACTTTTAATGCTAGTCATTACTAATATTTATGAAGTATTATTTTTTCTTTATAGGCAAAAGAAAGTACTGTTTAGGTAGCCAATATTTAGTGTAATGGCGTCTTGGTACTTAATAGTGGCGCGGCCAGCACGGGGAGCATGGCTAGCGCGACAACGGTTTTATCCTACTTTTTTGTCGCACTTCCCGCGTTACCTATCGTTGCGAGCATGGGTTTACTCCACGGGTATAAATATTGAAATCGACCTGTCATTTTATCGTTCGCCGCGATTCGTATCTAAAGTGCGAGCATGGCTACAAGATGGCTGCCGTATTTTGAAGACAAATTGTCTACTTTTGACAGTTCTTTGGTTTAAATTTATCGGCGATTTCCAAGACCCAGATAAAAATTAAATTGAATAAAATAATCGTTTTTAGCGAATTAATTACTAAAGCACGAGGCTAACTATCAAGAACTTAGTCTTGGACAAACACAAGAACTAAAGATTCGTGGATAAAAGCATTTTTTTTTAGCAAAATATTAATATAATTTCATCAATCAACACAATTTTTCCAGGTTCATCCTCAGCTGTGATACTTCTTGTTGTTAGAGTCTGCTTGTATGATAGCATTCATAGATATCAGAATATTGTGATAGCATTCATGCTGCAATAAATTTTGGCAAAGTTATTACAGCCGGCCGCCTGCCTGGTGTCCCCTCCTTACTTTCGTCATTTCGTTCTTCTTCAGTAGTTAAAGTGTGAAAAGGCAACAAACCGACAAACTCACTTTTGATTTTCAGCTTAACGACTACCATCAATCATTGATGGTAGTCGTTAAGCTAGCTGAAGAAGAACGAAATGACGAAAGTAAGGACACCAGGCAGGCGGCCGGCTGTAAAAACTTTGCCAAATTTTATTACAGCATGAATGCTATCATACAAGCAGACTCTAACAACAAGAAGTATCACAGCGGAGGATGAACCTGGAAAAATTGTGTTGCTTGATGAAATGATATTAATATTTTGCTCAAAAAAAAATGCTTTTTCAACACACTTGCTCATAAAGTGGCTCTATGGTCACTGCAATTAGGCACAGAATGACACCCATAATCAAACTGTGACTTTTTCATTGCTATAACTCACTAGTGAGTTATAGATTTTTTTTAAAATTTTATTGGTTGAGTTGCTTTGTTCTTAAAAAAGTTTTTATTAAAAAAAGATCGTGTTCAATAGAACAAATAAATTAATGTTCCTATTGCTTGCTCATTTCAAGCAACTTCTTATTTAAATAGATAATTTTAACTCGTACGTGTTTAATAAATAAAACTTTCACTCAAATATAACTTTTGTTTTCTCTGTAATAAAAGAAAACTTTAAATTCCCCATTTTGTACGTGGCAGAATAGGAGCAAATCCTTTGGGCGGAAAATAAAAAAAAAATCTCATCCCTTTAGTCTGTGGCCGATCGCAATGCGCGCGCATAAGAAAACTGTTTAATTTTTCCCGCCATAGCGAAACATTTTTCACAACTCGTTTTCACTATTGAAATTATAGTTATTTATTAATTAAAATGTCTACAAGTACTAGTTACGAAGAAAATTATTTATGTTGTACACCGCCTGATATAAGATGTGAAGCCCTTAACGTTATGGAAAGTTTACTACCTGAAAACTCCAAGGAAAAATATCTATTAGCGTACCAAAATTTCATAAAATGGCAAAACAGCAAGAATACGCAGTCTTTTTCAGATAATGTGTTCATGGCGTACTTTAAAGAATTATCTTCTAAGTACAAACCTAGCTCTTTGTGGTGTTTATACTCAATGTTAAAAAGTACAGTCCGAACAAAGAATGGATTGCACTTAAAAACATACTCTAATTTGTCAGCTTATCTAAAGAGACTATCCGATGGATTTAGAAGCAAGAAATCAAAGGTTTTATCGTCTGACGATATAGAAAAATTTATAAAAGATGCTCCAGATATATCCAATATCTGGCTACTAAGGTTAGTTAAATTAATTTTAAATATCTACGCGTCTTCAGCCTGTGTTGTATGTTGAACTTAATAATTATTGTTTCTTTTTTTTTCAGGTTGCTTTAATATTTGGTGTAACTGGTGCCTGTAGGATACAAGAATTAACAAATATAACCGTAAAAAAACATAGAAAACCATGGACAGATGCTTTTAGTGAAGATACCTATCACGAAAAATAAAATACCGAGGTCATTCACCATACACGGTCCATTCTATGAAATTGTTAAGAAGTATGAAAGTTTGCGGTCACCAAAAGCAAAAACTGACCGTTTCTTTCTAAATTACCAGAATGGTAAATGTACCTGTCAGCCTATAGGTATAAACAAATTTGGTTCTATGCCTAAAGAAATCGCAAAGTTTTTAGGTTTAGTAGATGCTGAGAGCTACACTGGACATAGTTTCAGAAGAACTTCAGCTACATTGCTGGCTAATTCAGGAGCTGATATAATGACTTTGAAGTCATGGTGGGTGGCGATCTAGCAATGTAGCAGAATCATACGTAGAAGATTCCATACAAAACAAGAAGGAAATTTGTGCAAAAATCACAAAAAGAATTAAACCATATTCTGAGGCGCTTCCTACTGACGAAACACCAAGTACATCCAATGATTGGATTTCACCTACCTACACGAATAATGAGCCATCTCAAATTACAATAGAACATGAAA
The DNA here is from genome assembly GCA_963082605.1 of Rhodophaea formosa. Taxonomy (NCBI): domain Eukaryota; kingdom Metazoa; phylum Arthropoda; class Insecta; order Lepidoptera; family Pyralidae; genus Rhodophaea; species Rhodophaea formosa. The sequence goes on along the minus strand of OY720220.1, from coordinate 5,418,663 downwards.
GTATTTCAATAAATAATCTATCTGATGAGACCGCTATGCCATCAAAAACAGTTAATTATAATTTTACTAACTGCACATTTACTAATTGTTTCTCTAAATAAACTTTTTATCTACTAAATAAAATGAGTTTTTATTGTTATTTTATTCACAAGTGTGTTGAAAAACGTCGTATGATACACGTGTGTATTGATGATTACCGTCCTTGGCTCTCTTAAGACCCTCGCCTGCGGCTCAGGTCTCAATGGCGCCTCGGCGGTAATCACCAATGTTACACACTAGTACCATAATGTACTATTATCCACGAATCTTTAGTTCTTGTGTTTGTTCGAGACTAAGTTCTTGATAGTTAGCCTCGTGCTTTAGCGTTCGAGATATTTTTATGCCGCTTACGGTCACCCATCCCCATGGGGACTGCGCTCAGGGTTGCTTAACGTGCGTAAGCATTATCAGCGCTTGTCTCTATCAGAATCGCCTCAAGTTAGGATAACGTAGTAAGCTGGAATAGTACATTGTGTAGCAAGGGCGGGATAGAAGACATTACGTCAAACGAGCGACTACTAACAAGCACGAGGCGAAGCCGAGTGCTTTTAGTAGTCCGAGTTTGTAATGTCTAATACCGGCCGTGATACACACAATGTTTTTCATCTCACCGAGTAAATAGTAGAGTAAAAAAAATATTTTTCGTATTATATTGGTTGAAATTGTATAGTATGAATATTCTATATAGTTTACCTTGAAAATTAATATTTATGCGTCTGCAAGCTGGCTGATTATATTATCTATATCAACATTATTGACCATGTATTCATTTATCATAGGGAATGTATTTCATGCAAATTAATGAAAATTACGATTACTTATAAATATTCTGCCTAAAAATAAATAGCGGCAAACGGTGAACAGAAAATGCATCCGAGGATTACACAGATAACGAAAATGTTTTATCCAAAAAGTGGAAGTCAAAGATCGATGAATACAAACAGCCAGCCACGCACGGCCATTTACAATTCCAAATTTGAATTAAGGACAAAAATCTCGCAGAATAGTTCAAATGTTTTTTTCATCGGGATCACTGGCAATTCCAAATTCGAATATTCGACTAGAAAACTTTTTGGATGTAGAAGATTTGACGCTTGTGCATGGTATAGTGCCCTATTAAATTTAAAAAAATACTTAATGCGCTCTCGGGCTTTATGGAATTTGTATGAAATCTTATAGCCCGCGGTCATAATAGCGACCATCCAGCCCACTTTGCTTGCATTTAATGACACTGTTTAAGGGTAGGTGAGATGAAAAATTATTTATTTGGTAGGTATGTGATTTCTCTATTACTATAAGTATTAAAAGAACTCATTAACTCAACATATTTTTATTTTTAATGACATGCACAGCATTTAATTTCTTTTATATTACATAAACAAATCTTGAGATACATTTAGACATAACCACAAATCATTTAAAACTTCTTGTGCGGGCTTGGCTCAGCTGATTTTCTATAAATAAAGATGTTTTGCTCGAGTTACACTACTAGCGTCAGGCTGCTGGTCCAATAGCAGCAGTCCACGGGGGAGACTTGCAACTCTGAAAATATAAAAATAAATTAAAATAATAAATATCATTCAGTCATACAATACATAAAGATTAAGGAAAATACCTATTTTGAGCCTGCTAATCCAACTGTATGTGGAACCTATTGTGCAGTATGTGCAGTTTTAAGCATACAGGCGCTATCAGCATTTTTGCAGAAGTCCACTACAAGACGTAGGCCTCCTCCAAGGATTTCCGTCATTAGGATGGTTTTGCGATACCCACCATACTTGGCAAATGGGTTGGTGAGCCCAGATTGTTTGGCTTGTATCAGTTACAACATCATCATCATTATCAGGTCTTTCTTAGTCTCTACTGCAGAAGCATGACCATCTCTGTACAACTAGAGCCATATTAGCCAGAGCAGCTCTATGATGCTTATGTAAGCTTTATTTGAGTGGTCCAATACTACTCTGCTGAGATCCACATGTTAGTTACAGTGCTGTTGCCCATCGATACCGTTTTTCAAGCGAGGGAAGGGTAGTTAGTTTGACTGGGCGAACAGGACACAAGTATTTAGTATGCTTTTGTTCGGATAAATTGGGTTTGATTTGACATAACCGCAAGCACCAGACAGGCAATTGATGACACCCCTGATTTTAACCTAACAGTCTTCTCTCTCACTTAAACCCTAGTATGTACTTACATCAATGCCAGTTTAGGATTCCTTGGAATTAGATCGGAAGGCTTATTCTTTTCCATGATGCTGAGCTGAGCATCATGCAACAGCAACTTTTGTGCTAACTTGGGACGAACTAGTATTGCCAGTTTTCTCTCCGGCCCAGTGAACTAAGCTCCCTTTCCTCAAGATTGTTTTGTTAAAATTCCGCCATGTCTGCAAGAAAACATTTACAATCCATATAATGACATAATATACAAACCGGAATTAGCCTAAAAAATTATGCTATAGGTTTTTGTTCTTTGAAAAAACTGATTCACTGTAAACATTATAATGGGGATTAAAAAAATTGTCTTTTAGTATTCAATCTTTTAAGTCAAGTTACGATATCATAATAAAAATACGAGTAAATGTATGCATTATTTTACTTACAGTTTCCATTGATCTTAAAGTTTTGTCAGGTGGCCATGTAGTATGGTCTTGACTTCCACCCTGCAGTTGCCTTTTTGAATGCCCAATAGGCCTGTAAATTCACAGTTGGTGAAAATTTCACGGGCTCTCATCCAACAATTCACATTGTTACTTCTTACACTGAAACACTTTTATCTACGAAGTATTGGCATTTGATTGATACACGAAATACTCTTCACTTAAATTCCACATTATAATTCTTCTGTTTTATAAGCAGATTTACTCATTTTCTTATAAAAACTCTGTAAAATCTTCAAACGTAAATATATGTTTTGAAAATATTATAATAAATAAATAAAATATACTACGGGCGCAGGAAGTATCACACGAGACCAGGGTGCACGTACGGAGAGTAAGGATTACATTCTTATACCAACGTTTCATACATTCATAATCGAACACCGGCGATTAGTGCCAAGTCTGTGTGTCATTTATGGGAGTGCGCAGAAAAACTGCATTGGCTATGATACAAATTTAAATAAAAATAAACGTTTAAAATATAAGGTATGCAAAACCTTAAACCATAGGACCACGTTAGCTAAACGTAACTTCAAAGTCTTAAGCCCCATTCTGTATAACAAATTGAACAAATCATTAAATACCCCTGTACCAGATACAAATGTACTTAAATTAATTATCCAAAATTGGTTAAATACGCAATCTTACGATAAAACGGAATCACTTTTACTTTAATCACTTGTTCATAGATCATATAGACTGCTTTGTCATGTTAACACTGTGCTAACCATCGCTCACCTTAGATTTTAAGTCCCACTGCATAAAATAAATATGTATATATATATAAATGTATGTATATATGTATGGCTATATATATGTATCTTCATGTGTGTAAGTGTATTGTAAGTATATATCTATATGTATGTATGTATGCACCTAATATGATATGTATGTAGGTAGGTATACAATATAATTATAGGCACCAAGTTTTTTTTATTACTTCTTTATTTACTGCATTTGCATTTGGTTTACATTATTAATTTATATAATTTGCACTTCTGCCCAAATACAGATTATCTAGTTGGGCAAAAAGTGAATCCATAGCATAATGAAATAATAACCTGTTAACACACGAATAGCATTGTTAAATAATTGGGTACCTTCATACAATTGTGAGACACTCTCCAGTATACCACAGGTCGCTCATCTACCGAGATACAGACTTTTACGTCTAGTTCGGAGGTGGTCTTCCGGGGAGTATGGTCGGTGTCCATACATAGGTATACCAAGTACTTTTGTTGTTTGTTTGTTTTACGAGTTATTGTAATATGTGTTTTTTGAAATAAATAAATTGAATTGAATTTAATTCCCCCTGGACCATTCCATTTACGCACGATACGGTGTGGGCAGGGATTCCTTACATATTTGGTCGATATTCCTGCTCATCGTTCCTCATCATAGATTCCTCGCCTCCTCCTTTGTTATGCGAACCGGGATGGAATAGAACTCCCTACCCGCGTCGCTGTTTCCCGATTCATACAATTTAGGGATTTTCAAGGCAAGAGTTTACGCATAACATCCTAGACATCTTCGTTGCTTTCCATCAGGCAAGGTAGACGTCAAACTAACTTAACTATCTATGCTAACTTTTAACAAATACGGTGCAATTTTTTTTTATGGTCACTTCAACTTCCATTACGGCTTTCGAGTGATTGTTTTTTTATTCATGACATAAAAACAGTAATGGATGTTGAAGTGACCATCAAAACGTTGTACACCGTAGTTAGCAAATATGCCTGCAGGTTATAGTTATGATGAAAAACGATCTTATTTAGATTGATCTGGGTCTGGGATGTTTAACTATATAAGAAAAAGCGCTATAAAATATACAAAGTATCGTCATACCATCCCAATCCATTTGTGTAAATGTTTTTTTATTTTTGAGTTCTCTCTCAGCATGCTGGTTTGGGAGAAAAGAAAAAACATAGAATATACCAGATGCTTTTCTTTCCGCGGAGACCGTAAAAGCCGGTCAAAGGATTGGGCGAAAATCTAAGGAATCACTTTGATAGGCGATGCGGCTAGAAACCCATTTTGATTCTGATTTCCACCTTAACGCCCCCTACGATGCTAAACGTGGCCTGTAGGTTTTATGACCTTGGGCTCTGTCTACCCCGCAAGGGATAAAGACGTGATAGTAGATCATGATAGTGGTATGTAAAGTATAGTCGTGATTTTGTTGATTTTATGCACCAAATAAATATATTTCTTTCTTTCGTTTAGTTTAGATGTCCTACGAGTACGACACAAGTGTACAACTTACTGTGGGGCTTGCTGAATTTATGTGATTTGTCTCTATATGTGCTAAAAGTACCTACAGATGATACTACCACAGTATAAAATATATAAGTATTACAATTTGACTATGATTTGGTGCGTGTGAATCTCAATATTAGAATTTATGTGTGGTACACATTCACAAAGTAATAAATTATTTCTAATGGGAGAATACAATTTAAATAGTCATTAGAGTTGATTCCTCATTCAAAGCAGGTTGTGATGTATTTTCTCTAATTGAATGTAATAACGGGGGCCAGCGGTAATTAACTTTATGCAACATGGGAAGAGCGCGATAGACCATTGTGACGCATAGGCGGCAGACGTTATGAAAGAATGTTAAACGCTCCAAAGTGATTCACAGCTTAGTGTTATGTTATAAATAGATTTTAGCAAGAACATTTTATGTGAGTACCTGCCTGTTAGCAGTGTGGTCCCCGGCAGAGTAGAAGGTTTACTTCCACTTGATCACCTAGGTGATATCTATACCTAACCGATGATAATATATCTTATATCCGTATTCACATTATCATATTAGTTCTCCTTTATGGGCATAATCAAAATGAGACTAATAATCTAAGCTACGTTTTAATTAATTCAATAACAATAAAGATGTTGATGAACTTGTAGCAGGGAGGAGGAACGAGCGAGACACTTAGACGTGATTGGTAGCCTAGGATATAAGCTAGCCAGATTATGCAGATAGTGAAGCCGACCTTACTACGATCGTTTCGAGTGTCGTAAGCAAAACGACGTTTTTTACTGTTCAGTGTAGAGATAGCGATGTTGTACTGAAAATCACAGAACGTACTAAAAAATCGAAATTCATGTAAAATTTACCGGACTTCTAAAGTCTCCACAATTTCTTTTTCTAAATAAAATGATGTTAGAACAAGAAAGTGTCCATACCTGTCGTGCATGACACATACTTAGGTAATGTTAGACTCGTGGTAAGGTTAACTTCTGATAAATACTTTCCAAGTCATTGACGTCTTGAAGGGTCTTTATACTGATTTGATTTCCCTTTTGTATATAAGCAATGCATCAAGAAAATAATTATGTCGTCGTGAGTTATCAAGTGTACGTAGCAAAGTGTATAAGTAGTGATGTTGGCAGGTACTGTCACCACGCCAAAGCGGCAGCTCGCGTGCTTTGAATTAGAATCGAGTGTTTAGCGATAGATCATGGTAGGTAGGCTCGATGGCAGCCGCGGAAACCGGTCCGATCGCAAAGGCTATTCATCTTGCGTAATTGCACGTTTCCCTGATTTAGATCGGGCTCAATCTGCCGTGAAATAACTCAGCGTTCATATAACATATGTCGTTCTTCATTTGCATACTTATTTTATTTCACAAGCTGAGAAAATGCTACTTTTTCAAAAATTAACTATGCTGCTGGTGGGTGTGTATCTAATATGCTCTAAATGGTAGAGATTAGATCTCCACGTGCAACTTTATCAATAATGTTTGACATATGTAGCAGTAGGTAACACTAGATAATCAGTAGCGCTTAGCTGAATGGAAAAACTTTTGATCAGGCATTTAAGAATGGTGCCTCCTAAAAATTAGTAATAGATGCCTCATAAATATTTAAAAATCAATATGACATTAGAATGCTGCTTTAAAAATTAGAAACAGTACCTGACAGTACTTAATATTACAATACAAGGTATTTAATAAAGAAAATGTTGTTTTAAGTATTTCATAATTATCAAAACACCTTTGCCTTTATTGCTAATGTATATAAATTATTTTAAAATAAAAGGATAACAGTTCTACCTACCTAGTTTAAGAAAAAGCTTAAGACTATGGAGTGGATAGGATATTTGATAGGATTCTCATAACAACTAGCATTGAATTCGAGGCGGAGGCGACCCCACGCCCACACAGTCGATCGGAAGCCATAGCAATCGACATGACGTCTCTTACTCGAAAAGCAAGAGTTGCATAAGTTAACATTGTCACCGCGTCGAATGGATTCAATTGGTTTTTAGCTTACAATGATTCCGTGTTTTTTGTTCGGTAATGCAAATGTATCATGTGAATTTTCCAATTCCCTACACCTAAGTAAAGTTAATTCGAAGTATTCAACTTCGTATTAATTATCCTCGATGTTGATAATAAATCATTAACTTTTTTGTATGCACACGCACTAATCGTGCTAGAGGTGTAATTTCTGTAAAGTGTGCGGTGCAATCTACAGAGTTTTTCAGAGAACACACACACCTGTAGAGTATAAGTAGATTTAAAAAAACTATTTAGTTTTTAGGGAATTCACAGAACTTTTGACTTTGTCCGCGTGGAAAAAAGTAACTTGTGTCTTTTCTCAGGATTAGACTATCTGTGTACCAAATTTAATTTAAATGGGTTCAAAGGTTTAGGCGTGAAAGCGGACAGACAGATTTCGCATTTATAACATTATTATGGAAGTATTGATTACATAGGTACATTCAACATCTATTTTAAGATTATCGTAAATCGACCCGAAAACGCCACGTGTTACGTTACGAGTACTGGTCGAGACAATGCCAGAAACCTGACCTCGGCTCAAAACTTCCGCGGAATTGTTCCATTGTGCCCTCTATTGAGGAGCAGACATCTTGATCGGCCTTGCAACATAAACACGTACTTTTTTACCTCTATCTTGATGATTTTGCTTTAATAATAAAGCTTCTGCTGTAATCAAGCTTCCAACAACCTTTGTTAATAACAAAGTTAGTAATTTGATCGTTATTTTGTGAAAGTTGTTTTTTGTCAGCCGTCAACTCTACTAACATAAATTGATAGAGAAAACTCAAGCAGCGTTAGCGTTGAGTATACGTACCTACCTACGTGTGAGATACATTATGTTGCCTAGCTATAAAATTACTGGCGAGGTGCGAAAACGAATTATAAATTGTAATTCTTTCTTAGAAACAACAAGCAAGTGTGTTAAACATGGCAAATGTAATTTCACTTAATAAATTTACCGCTTTTATCACTAAAGGTTTTCTTTTTAATTGCCTTAATATAAACAAACATTTAAATTCATATTAAATTCACAGCTCAATTTGTGTCATATGTCCTTATATATTTATTTACCTATAAAAATGTTGTTTTAGTTTAGTTGTGCCTAGTGAAAAGTCTCACTGCCGAAATAAGACTTTATAATAATGTTCATTCGAAACACAAAATGCTGAATCCATTCCACCATTTTTAAAGCTTTTTAATGTGTTTATTGCCCGTGAAGATGCAGAAGGACGTCGTTAGCATCAGCCAGCGTCGCGGTGGTCATTCAACCTCGTAGATAGTAACGGAATGCTCGCAGACATTGTTCCTGCCGCAGACACCCGATACCCGATCACGCATGATTATAGTAGGTATGTGCGTCCACTAAGCTGTGTGTAACACACTTGCATGCAACCTATGCAACGTGTATGCACATCTTCCTGCTCTCAATGCGAAGCAGACATTGTTCCTGCCACAGAGTGTTTGTGTAACCTAATCGCACACAATTACTGGATGTGCGTCCACTAAGCTGTGTGTAACGCACTTGCATGCAACGTGATGCACATCTTGTTGCTCTCAGTGCGAAGCAGGCATTGTTCCTGCATGTCGCAGGTACTTGATACCCATTCTATATAGATATATTATGTTCGTCCATTAAGCTGTGTATAACGCACTTGCATGCAACGGGTATGCACATCTTGCTGCGTGCGAATCGAGTCGAGAGTCTCATTACCAGTTCAAACCTATTGGTTCTTTTTTTTACAATTAATATACATATACGGACAAATCACACAGATCGAGCTAGCCCCAAAGTAAGTTCGAGACTTGTGTTATGGGATACTAACTCAACGATACTATATTATATAATAAACACTTATATAGATAAACATCCAAGACCCAGGTCAATCTGAAAAAGATTATTTTCCATCTTGACCTGACCGGGGATCGAACCTGGGACCATCCGAGTCGCAGGCAGGCGTGTTGACCGCTGCGCCACGGAGCTCGTCAAAAACCTTGAGCTTGAGCTCGTTACATTTCAAGCTTACAAGAGACAATTATTTAAAATTATTAATAAACGATTAAATCTATATTTTTTTTTGCAATTGAAACACGGTACCCTGCGCACACTCTGCCCATTTTGATAAAGTGTGGGCGATATCTCTTATTAATGTCTGATAATTCCCCCTTAGGCTTTGCCGTAAAATCAGTACTGGCCATACCTTTTACTCCGCATTTTAAAGTTTAACCTGCGTGTCTTTACCAATGTAAACTGGAAAAAATAGAATAAATAGCATATGTTTGTTCTTTAAACAACTGGCTCTTGATGAGAACCGGAGAGCTCTAGACATCTGAGGTTGACCAAATAAGGATGACGTTACCGATGCTTCCACCGTTACAGCGGTGGTTTAAATTTAGACTGGTCTACCTAGCTCCTAGTGAGAAAAAAAACAGGTTCAATTTTGTTCATACCTCCTTCTTATAACACAATGGGATAGCTAGAAAGCTAGAAGGTTTGCAATGTGCGCTTTAGAATATTAGTTTGAGGAATAAGAAAACATTTTTAGTTTATAGCTTAATCTTTGGGACATCAGCAGAGCAGAGTAAACAAATTTTCGATTTTTTATATCATTAATGACAAATATAATAATAAAAAAAACATGGAGTCGGGTTGCTGAGATATTATGTTATTAATAAAATAAATGTGATGTAATTTGAGTCGATCGGCCGTCGACGACTAATTCCAGCAAAAAATCTCGGTAATGAACAGCAAACAATTTCTTACCGTTAGCCGATGACCACGCCCACACTGCAGGTTCGTAACAAGTCCAGTGAAAGGGAAATAAATGAACTGATATTATTGCTTTAATCAAAAACATGCGTGAGAGCGCTGTCGCTACTTGATTTTCAAAGTGATTAATTTAAAATTAAGTATGTTGCGTGCGCCACTACTGATAGCTTCTTATACGGCGGCGACGTATGCATGTGTAAAAATATACCTACTCCCTTGCGTACTCATATGAAAAATTTACTCATATCTATATATATGAAAGGCAAACCCGACTTACTCACTGACTTATATATCAACGTAAAGCCAAAACTACTTTACCTATATAGAAACTTATTTGGTAAAGGCGTTCCTTTCTTGATGCAATTGAGCACTGAGAAAGGTTTCTTAGAAATGATACGCCTGAAGGGGTAAATATGAAGTGAAGTGAAGGTGAAGTGTTACGTGTGTTACGCGGACGACGTCGCAGAGAAATTGCTCGTACTGTATAATAGGAATTGCTTTCTCTTCTTCCCAGAATAAAACAGGATGATGGGGCTTTTACTTCACGTTACTAATCAGAGCTCGCGTAGTGTGACATAATAAATAGACAACAAAATAACAAATTGATTTTAGAAAGTTTGTTATCAACACTAGGCAATCAATCACCGAATATTATTTATTCAAATTTTATTAGACGCGTCTAGCGAGTTGATAGTATATTAAAATTTACTTACTTGTTAGTGACATTTTAAGACGTAATATACACATAATTACTTATGTACATATTATGATGAAGTAGAAGGCGAAGATACGGAAAACACCTCAAGATTATGTTGCTTGTAACAGTTAATTGGCTCTTTTTATACGTTAAAGTTTGATTTTATCGGATCCTTTAAGCGAGAAAAATGCTACACATTCGTTGACAAATTTTTAGGATTTAAAAATAAATGAAATGTATTCTTTAATTTTGAGATACCTTTTTCATTTGCTTGCAGGACGGATTTAATGTAGTAGCAGAAAGTACTTTTAATGTACGTAGGTAGGTACAACTCTTAAAACAGTAATAACATGTTAAAAATACTTGTAATAAATTCATTTTAAAACCTGCGTAATCTAGCAAGTAAATGACACAGACGCAGCTTTCCAGGGCACGAAGACCCGTTCATGAATGGCGCGTCCTTGCGGCGCCGGGTGAGTGCCCTTGCGCGGCCATTGTCAACACATTGTAGGGCTCCGCCGATCGCTCACCTCATTCTGTCAATCTTTCTCTGAAGATTGAACGTAGGTGGAACAGCTACAAATTCATTTGCCTTAAACATATTTCCAATACTGTCTATTTTAAAGGCGTTCGTCCGTCGCAGATATGACAATAGTCGATAGTAAAATTGACAATACATAAGAAAACATTAAAATTAATTACTTAAAATATTTAAAAATTATATAGTTCCTGCAAACCATTACCTCGCGGTTATGTGCCCAAAATGCTGGTAGCATTGCCACGTTGGATGGCAATTTGATGCTTATCCTCTGTGCCAAGTGATTGCCAGCCCTTTGGTCAAGTGATACATGGATTAGTCTCTTTCACAGAAAGTCAAAGAGACGATGGGCTGGTGGATAATAATTTTAAAGTCAATAAAAAAATCAGTTAAAATACCGACTTAATTATTTGTGTTAGCGTTTTGATAAAATAATGGTAAAGCTTCACAAGCACATGAAGGGTAAAAATGGCACGTAAAAATAAATTAAATAGTGTATTAAAATACAAAAGCACAAGTCTACAGGTGCGCGCTGCATCTGCCGCGACGACCATCCGGCGTCCGGTGGCCGGACCTGACGCTGTGTGACGTCATCCGGTGGGTAAGATAGTAGCTAAATTGCTCCATTTGTTTGTGATACTTTAAAAACTAGGACTCCTCCGTCACGAAAATCATATTTTGACTAATTTAAGTAAGTAGAGAAATAGGATTTCGTAAAGCAAGAACAAATAAAATAAATATATGAGAATGGGACAAATAACACAGAATACAGGCTAGTTTAGCCCCACACCCACACTACAGGGCCAGCTATACCCTGGGCAAAGTGCATAATGTACAAAAAGAATATTCAGGTCTATTCAGATACATATGTACAAGAAGATGGTTTTGGCGCACATCGATGTAAAACATATTACCTACTTAAGTTATTTATTTTTTTATTTTTAAATGCAGCTAGCTATGTAATTTGCCAATACAGTAGAACTAGTTATGCATGTAAGTCTTGATGTCTTTGACTTTAAGTAGTTTTAAGTAGGTAGGTACTTGTGAATCACATTAAGAATTATATTTTTTTTTTATTTTCATCATCTGCCTCCCATTTCAGGGAGTTAACGGGTATCATCGCATATATCCTTTAATTTATATTATTCTTACATCTACTTAATGAACATCTATCAAATAACAGTTTTGATTTCATTCTTTTTCTTTTACTTAATATAAAGTTCAGATTTTCGAATTTCAGGTCAGGGCTGTCATCTTCAACTACCTGTCCGGTGGTTGTGGGTGTGGCACCAGGTTAGCAACCCCGGCCGCCCGAGTGGCTACTTTCTCATCCCCAAACCATCCGACCAAGTAACATCTCAAACACTTATCATACCCCGTTCCCCCAGTCAAACAAATTACTACCCTTTCCTTGCTTAAAAAAAAACCGGCCAAGTGCGTGTTGGGCCACGCGCAGTGTAGGGTTCCATAGTTGCGAATGACAACTTTGAGTTCACACTGTTCACACTCGCACCTCACAGTATATCGACCAAAACCATCTAACAATGAAAATTGTATGAAATTTTACATTTTTTAGTTTGTTTGTACTTAGTACTCAGCTCTGATAGTGTTCCTTCCAACTTCAGTATATATACTACTGCTGTAATTTTTTTCACGTATCCATATATAACCGCTTAGCAGATAGAGGGGGGACACTTACCTCTAACAAAAATTCGCACTTTAAAACCAAATATTTCGAAAAATGGTGTTCTCAACTTCACAATATTTTTTAAAGACCTATTTAACGATACCCCACACGATGGGTAAATAGAGAAAAAAAATTACTCCCCCACTTTACTTGTATGGGAGACATCCTAAAAATTTTTTTTTTCAAGATTTTCTACCCCTTTTTTGCCATGATAAAAATACATACATATACCAAATTACAGCTTTCTAGTACTTATAGTCTCTGCGTATAACCGCGGACGGACAGACAGACAGACAGACATGGCGAAACTATAAGGGTTCCTTGTTTACTACGGAACCCTAAAAACGGTTTCAATGGGCAGCAGTGTCGGAATTGATTTAAGCCAAACAAACTGCGCTCACCAACCCCTTTTGCCAAGCGTGGTGAGTGGTAAGCCAAAACCCCTCCAATAATAGAAATCCTTGGGAGAGGCTTATGTCCAGCAGTGGACTTCTTACAGTTGCAATGATCAGATGATGTCAAACTTAATCGAAAATCCATTTCTTTTACTGATGTTCGCGTGATTGATTTTCTTCATTTAATAATATATATTTCTCTATAACGACACAAAAAACAAGAGAAGAACAAATTAATTTTGCGAGAAATGCAATTTATACTTTTCACTTTCATAAATGTTAATGACCGTATCAAGACAACATAATAAAGTTTTTCGATTAAGTATTTTGTATGGTTGTATAAACGTAGGTATGTTTGAACTTTTAGCACAGATGAAAAAGACTATTAGTAATTAAGCTTACCTCCTATTGTTACAGTTTCCTCACTAAAACTTTTTTATTTACTTCTTTACACTACTTGCATTTAGAATTTGCGAATATCTTCTTTCATTCTTCCCTAGGGAAAAAGAAGTTATAGCTAAATGTTCCTCTAGTTTGGTAAAAATGGAAACATATTTTATGGCCCCTGACGACAATAAAAACGAAGCCGCCACCCGTTCAATATTCTCCGAAGTACAGAGGTGCTTAAGACAAAAGCCCACTTATTTGTTAGTTTTTCATACAAACGGAAATAAGGAATTGTGGCAATATTTGATAATTTTAGAGTAAAATTAAGCATTTAATCAATTAATCTCATTATAATCTACGTACGTTCCTATACAGCTTGGTTCAATGGTTTAAGAATTACAAGCCTTTTCAAAAATGTATGTCTTTATTAATAGATAACCTTCGAAAACTGCCAGAGTCAAGTTACAGACTTATGTTTCGAAGCTTGTAGAATTGTACGACAAATGCTGTTAGATAAACCATACAATTATGTACAAATGTTACAAATATTGTAATTACAAATGCTGATTAGTAAATATTCAAAAGTGCAGAAAAGTCCATGTAGATTTCGATAAAATCAAAATCAAAACGTTTATTCAGAAAATAGGCCTTTGCAGGCACTTTTTCACGTCATATCATATTTAAAATTATCTTATTAGATAATATGTATTTATTAATTGTTCAAAAGCTACAGACTACTAGCGTTTCGGAACCGACCACTGCAGAGAAGAAACGCCGAAAGAAACTCTTATCAACAGTTTTGGTCGCCTACTCGCCTGAAGGGCTTTATATGATTACGAATATTTATTCCTTATTGTCTTTTTCTTTTTTCTGTTTTCATGTTACAATTTCAATATACATAGATTTATTATTTTTGGAACATGTTTATGTTAACGATCGAGTGTGCAAAGATAATAAACAACATATGATACTTAAAGTAGTCTCAAAGAGGCTGAGCAGACCAGTCCCCCCTGACAGCACCCGTTCACGAGTTGAGGTGTGGATCAGCCATCGCTGAACTCAACCATATTAGAGGGAACTCAACGACCCGACACACAACGCTGCCACTATTATATCTCCAAAGTAGTTGTAAGTTACAACACGCCAAGTCCACCTGTTGGAATTGTATTACAATTTAGAAAATATGTAAACATGTAATTACCAGTTTTTCCTACAAATAAATAAATTGTCAAAAGAAATGTTTATTAAGGAGAAATCTCTAAAATTGTAGGTACAATTTTACAACTGTGCAGATAGTTTTGTAAGTCGTACAATCTCTATTAAACTGTAACTTGAAAATACATTTAATTGCTATACTTAGGTCCTTTTATGCATTCAAAATGTTATTCTGATATCGTTAAAATAAGAAATGATAAGGGTGTAATTCCACGCGGGCAGGATTTGAACCTGCATCTTTGTCTGTCGTAAGTATAAAAACAAAAACGCAGGTTCAAATCATTCCCTTATATCTTAATTTAATTTCAAAATTGAATAAGAATTCTCATTTAAAATGAATAAATGAAAATTGTGAAATACAATATACAATTTGTAATCTTTATAATATAAAATTTGTAATCTTTATTATATAGGGCCGAGATAAACTGTTGGCGTGTTAGTGACGCTCTCCGTGATCTGGGTTTCCGCACACGTAACGTGCGGCGTCGGTTTAGGAGCTACGTGAATAGACTTGAATAGAGCCATGCGAGAGATATTTGGCGTTGCGCAACGCGACCAATTTATATAATCTATTGAGGTGTGTGGTGTGGCTCGATGGCGATATGGAAATTGAATATTTGGTGACATGCATTCTTCTTCTTATCGAGTCGAAATGGTTTTATTCTGTTAAATATCTTTCGACCAGTATTTGGCCACGCTGATTACTCTGTCGTTGGCCTCATTAAGGGCCTGTACGGTGCAAGTAATGGAGCAGTTTGGGCACGACAGAAGGTGAGACATGGTGTGATCGGCACCGCAGTCACACAAATTGTTGGTAGAGAAACCCCACCTGACCCTGTTTTCTCGACATCTCCCAACGCCGGCTCGGAGTCGGTTTAGGGACATGCTGATAGATATCGATAAAAAAAATATATAAATAGTTGTATTCGTGACAGTCAGAGCCACAGTAATTAACTACAACAAGTTTATTGTTGCTATGTGTTCATTTTGGAAACAAACTTCACTATTTTATTTCAATAGACGTAGAATACATTTACTTAATTACATTTATACATTCATCATTCTATCGTAATGTTTCCAAAACAGTCATAATAAGGTTTACCATATGTGAATATATAAGAATCTAAATTACCTAAAATTTCCCATCTAAAATACATTCATTACACATTGAAAACATTTGAATTGACAGAGCATTCATAATTTTTACGTTTATTAGAAAGGTTTTATCAAACTTGTGTTAAATAAATTTTGATCAGTGGAATTATTTATTGTGTGTGCTGTAACTTGACTCCGGCAGTTTTTGTGGAAGTATTTAGGAGGTTATTATAGGTTCCTAATAGACAGGTTGTTATCGCGTCTTATATATGAGAAACGCCAGATTATGAAATTGGTCACAGACAGTCGTTTTTTTTTTTTTTTTTTTTTTCAAATAATCCTTGAAAAATTACGACTGATCTGTCAAAAAAGTTATAATTTGTGGCATTCGAGAATGTAAGGAATTTTTTCACCATAAATTGTTAATGCCTCACTCAACTGGCTGGCAATCGTATCGATGAATTAAATAAGTCTAAAAAGACAATTCTTTTATTATTATTATTTTTGAATAACTGATGAAAAAGGCATTGGTGAGACAGTTTCAAGGCAGGCGAGCATATTGTCTCAAAGTTTTACTGGGAACTAGCATTGTAATTTTGGATTGTCTGGAGAGTCATTTCTACTATTAACACCCTTTATTGAATCAGTTGAGCGAGACATAAAAATTTGTCTATACTCATATTTTAAAGAGGAAAATTTAGTTTTGTTTGCATTATATATTTGCTTCTCAACTAATGGACCGATGATGATGAAAATTCTTTCATCTATAGCAAATTAATTTATGTGCGGGTGACATAAGCTATATTGTACACCGACGAAGTCGCAAAGAAATGGCTAGTGGTGGAATAAAGGTACCTCGCCAACATACTTACTTACGCACATACTTCAACTCAAAAAACAATAGCCCGCTTTTTTTGGCAGTCGTAATAATAAGGCTTGTGGGGCAGCATTTGCTTAAAACTGTAAAAATCGTCTGTTTGCAACCCAACATTTATTTAGTGCTGTAAATACATATGTGAGTGCGCGCGGTTCCGCGTGTTTGCCGCCAATGTAAATATTCCGCAGAGAAATCTCGGAGCCATGTCGAGGCCCACTTCAGCAGGCTGCTTTCATGTTGAGAGCCGGCTATGTAGGTGAACTAAGCACTTTTGTTTTCGAACATATATAAATCTAGCCATCAAGCAGAGTACGGAAATAAATAAAATTGTTCCCGCTGATCTGGGAGAAAATAAAAAACGTAGAATGTACCAGTTGCTTCTCTTCCCGCGCAAATCGTAAAAGCCAATGGAGGTAAGGAATCATGTCAATATAGGCGATACGGATAGCAACCCATTACTATTTTGTTTCCGTTCTCTATATAAAAACCGACCAACAACCTGGCCTT
Source organism: Rhodophaea formosa (assembly GCA_963082605.1). Taxonomy (NCBI): domain Eukaryota; kingdom Metazoa; phylum Arthropoda; class Insecta; order Lepidoptera; family Pyralidae; genus Rhodophaea; species Rhodophaea formosa. The sequence goes on along the minus strand of OY720220.1, from coordinate 5,401,517 downwards.
TAGGTTGCATAGACCTGGCTCCTGTCTACCCCGCAAGGGAAAAAGACGTGATAGTATGTAAATTTCGCTGCCATGTCGAGGCCACTTCAGTGAGCTGCTTTTATGTTAAGAGCCGGCTATGTAGGTGAACCGCTTTTGTTTTCGAACATACATGAATCTAGCAATGTATGGAGATAATTAAACGCGGGCGCGTTGATGTCTTTTATATGGGTGTTACTAACACTTTAAAAATAATTATTTTGTTAGAATATTCGTATTACTCAATATGAGAAGTAATTTTGGTATACAAAAAATCTTAATATCCCGATGAATAATGTACATTCCGAGTATAAATTCATTATGCACTTAAATTAAAATTAGACGTGAAAGTATAAAATACCTACTAGCAATTTTCCCGCATCTTTGTCCGCTTAAAGTATAGCCTTTGTTACCCGCAGATAAATTAGTCTCCTATAAATAGGTGAAAAAATTTATAATATCCAATATTATAAATTCTAGGTGTTGTTTGTTTTTCGTGTTTGTAAGTGGCCAACACTGGTGTCAGATTTTTCAAGCTGCCTGAAGGCATCTGACATAGCTTAACTAGAGTTTATAAATTCTAAATAAACGTCTCGATTATAAAAATAACATACAATTGATTATAAATGATATTTAAAAGCTGACACCAAATAACTATATAAGTATTTAACTAAATAAATTTAAATTAAATAAAATACAATTATTCATATCTAAAAAAACTTACATTTTTAGATTTGTCTCCAATGCTCCCTTGCCTTTGTACATCCCTACCATGGAAATTACATAAATTCTTATAACATTGAATATTATTTTATAAATATTCCAAATTAGCGCACGCCACGCCATTGTACTTATTGGAGATTGACACAATTTCCCACGGCGGTGGACACTCGGGAAGTTCTATTCCATACTTCATGGGTCCAACATGGCCGAGGGCGAGATGGTGCTGCGGAGCGTGACCCGCGAGCAACGACCCACAACATCATCAATGACATCAAAGACAAAATAAACAATATTTTAAGATTATGTAAATGCCAATGCCAATGCCGTGTAGAATAGGACCGGCAGAGTAGAATAGGACCTCTCCAAGTCTTCCCGTGGATGTCGTAGAAGGCGACTAAGGGAATACAAGCTAAACAAAGCTTATAAACATCAAAAGACCTCTCCAACCCGTCTGGCTAGTGAGGAGAGTGTAAGCCAAATCCTCTGCCTGTGTAGCCGATTGCTCTGGCTAATATATGGCTCTGGTAGTGCAGAGAGGGTCATGCTCCTGCAGTGGAGACTAAAAAGACCTGATGATGATGACGATGAGACCGAAAATATCAAAATATAAAACAAATCACTCTCAAGCCCAGCTAAAACTGTGTTTAATAGATTAGGAATGGATAATTGATTGTGTCTGTATTATTATTTCTTTTTTTTATGGCTCTTGTGATGGAGTATGCGCCAAAATTCTCAATCCTCTTCTTCTGACTCTTTAGTTCTTGATACGACATGACACCAGCCTTCTTCTTTAGTTGGTCAGCAAAACTTTTCCTTGGTCTCCCTGGACCTTTCTTAGGACGTAGTATTTTTTTTATTAAAGATACTTTTGACACTTTTTCCCACGGCGGTGGACACTAGGAGAGTTCTACTTTCATACTTCATGGTCCAACATGTTTAGGAAGGTGGTGCCGCGGAGCGTGACCCGCGTGCGAGCAACGACCTACAGCCGAATTTATTACATTCATTACACACCGAGTAACACCTTTACTAATAGTTACGGTAGTAGGTACTGACTCTTCCTGAATTTACATTCTCTATCTACGAATAACTCTCTCTATAATATGTGCCACTGGCTCCGGTGGATTGCAAACACCGTGCAGACAACTTATATCCTAATAAAGTTGGTTGTTAAGATGATTATACTAACAATGTAACCTGTGTTAACTTGAAAAAAAAATATAATTAATATTTTTTTTATTTATAAAATGAATTATTATATAGCTGCTCAAAAATATGTTAGTACTTTTTAAATACATTTTTTTTTGGCTATGCACTCAGTGAGAATTACACATAATTAAAGTCTAAAAGATATTTATAACAGAGCCTTAGTTACAGGAAATATGGAAACAGGGCTTCGTCGGCAGAGTAGAGTACAGATAGTTCTTTTTTTTAAATACCATTCTAAATGTAGTCTTTTATAAAATTTAATTAAATATTTGTTGGGGTTGATTAACTTCACGAAGAAAATGGCTCTACAACCAATCCTAACTCCATTGTGACGTTAATTGAGGTTTATTTCAAACTTTAATGATACAACGAAATCCACATTTGTTAACACCGTGGGCGGTTGGCCAATTACGTCGCAGCCGCTCAATTACCCAGCTGTTCTCGGGACTACTTCTAACTAAACTTGTTACGATGACGCTGGCCTTCGGAATCGTGTTCTCAATATACCTATATAATAGGCATCTAGCCGATCTGTTCGTCAAGATTATGCTGAACTTTGCTATGGAAAGGAATTATTCTTAAATTTATCATCAAGTGAAAAATTTAACTCGTATCAATTTAATAATATAGGTACCTTTAACCCCGAATATTAAAAAGAATCTTAAATCTCAACTAGACTTGAGAACGATTTTAATTGCTTGCTTTTCACTAGTAAAAGTGGCCAACACTGGTGTCAGATTATCAATGATTAGAACGATTTTAATTTCAGATACATCTAAGAGGCCTTTCAGTATAAATTGAGTAAAATGCATATGAAAAGTAAGTTATTAGAATGGAATTCCAATAAACAAGTCTGAACGAAATAACATGCCAAGCAAGACATAAATTAGTCATAAACAGTTTTCATTTTACAGCTATACCACTAGACATGGTTTCTAATGAAAAATTCTGGTGTTGTTTGGAAAGGCGGATGTTTATGTACCTGCTATTTATGGAAAAGTTTTCAGAACATTTATCTTGGGTTTGTACATTTACGAGTACAGACAGAAGAATACGTAAAAGTTTTTAAAACCTTAATAGTTTACTAAAATTTTTCTTTCTTGAGTACAGTAATAATTCTACTCTCGAAATCAACTCAAGGCCTAATGAACGAATTTTTTTTTTCTTTATGGGATTTTTCTGCTATATCGGCAATCAGCACAGAACTTACCATATCACCACTGTACCGTTCCAAAATTTATGACCCAGCCCAGGTAATTGTCGGTGGTGAGGTGAGCACCATGAACTACAAATTTTACTTCCGTTGTTTACAAATTATTTTCTTTTGCCTATAAATAAATAAAGAACATAATTATGACGTTCGAAAATAGATAAATGTATGCAATACTTTTTTTTACTTTACTTCCGTTTACTATCTATCAAGGCAATCAAAAGTTAAATAATAGTTAACCATTACGAGACATCGTAAACTTAGCTAAAACAATACTTAAAAGTAATTGTAGACTCTCAGGAAACTACTTTAAATTAATTCCGATTACTTGACTGCGATACATCTTCGTCTCCTTTTGTTTGTTTCATGAAAACCATCATGGGATCTCTGTAACAAGCTCATTGTTAACAAAGATTTGCAAACGTGTTGTATGCTATCTACCTTGACCATTAAAGGCAAATTATCACACAGAGTTGGCAGTTTTCTAGCTATGCCAGATGCCTCTAGGAAGCTTTAAAATTCTGACTGGTGTCAGAATTTTAAAGCTTCCGTTGCCCACTTACTCACGCGAAAAACAAACAAAATTCAGAGTTAAATTTACTTTGCGTTTTGCCCCCGTTAGCTTACTAAAATACCAGTACATTACTGATAACTAATATTATAAATGTTAAAGTAATTCTGTCTGTTTGTCTGTAGTCTAGAGCCTGAGAATGGACATTTAGTAGTAGCATCTCACGATTGTAGGAGCTACTTTATAATAACTCGGTATTTCACGCGGACGAAGTTACGGCCACAGCTAGTTGAAAATAGACCTCAATTCTCGGTACCTGTAAGATACATTGCGATGTCATAGCATAGCTCACAAGTTGAGTATTGGAAAAAACTGGCATCGATCTCCAATGAAAGTTGATACTCCGATCAAACATAAAATATGAATTCTTGACAATCATCGGTGTTAAAATTCACGGATTTTGATAGATTAAATCTTTAGATGTTATCGTAAAATTGGGTTAATTAAGGTCATTTAGCTTCGCCATAAAGCATCTTTTAAACCACGGATTAAGATTTAAATAAATGAAAAATGGCTAAGTGCGACTCGATTTTACGTTATCAAGGTATTTTAGCTCTTAAACGGATGCACTAATATTTTTTTTATTTGAAAGCAGGTCTTTTGGCGAAGGTTCTTAGACATGTCACATGCTTATCAAAACTGTCTTCAAGACAGAGTCTTCGTGTCGCGGGTTGCTTAATAAATTTTTTAATGAAATAAAAATTAATAAGTATTATTGGACCAACCAAAAGAATGGATAACGCGAAGTGATTTTTTTTACAACACTGGTTCTGTAAACCAATGAGCTGACGCATCAATTTAAATTCAAGGGTTTTAAACAAGTAAAGCAAGTAGTGACGTTATTAAGCGTATGCAAAAAACTTAATTCAAAGAGTGAGTGGCCCTATGTGGAAAAGCGATAGTAACCACCTGTAGATAGGCACTTAGAGAATATGGTCGCATACACTGCAGATTGCGATGTGAGTAGCGATTTTATAGCCTTTATCAAGGTGCTCTAAAAATTTATAGTTTTACTTCGAAACATGTTCATTAACATTCTCCTTTTAGTTGCCCCAGTGAGGTTTAAGGCTCGTAAACACGCAATGCGTTTTAAACTGAGATTCAATTGATTAATTTAGCATTAAAGTTAAGTAAAAACGGCTACAATTTAAATGCTCAACAAAATAATTTTAACACTTTAGTTAAGTTGTACCAAGTGAAATATATTAAAAATTATTGCTTAGACTTACTTACACTCTACGTCGAGGTGACCAGACTACAAAAGTTTTAAATTCCAAAAAAAAAATATTTTTAATTATGTATAATTATTTTTTTTTACTTTTTGCTTACGAAAATGGATAAATGTCCACCAAATCTTGTCTTACTGAAAATTTAACATTAATAAAAAAAAGCAGTTCTTCTGGGCCACAGCGACTAATTGCAGTTTAATCTAATTATCTAACACTAGCCGTTCATTTCCGGCGATTTCGTCCGCGTAAATTATAGTCTATATATTACCCGCAGACAAGTTAGCTTTTTATAGGAGAAAGACTTTTGAAAACCGGTAATTTTTTTAATAATTCTCAAAACACATCTGTTGACCTATTTGGTGGGTTAGTCATTCTGGTAGGCAAGCCGAATTTGTTGGTAATAAAATAGGTGCACTTATTTTATTCGGCAGTACTCGTAAGTTAGTAGGCGCTTAAACACAAGCCAATAAAAAGTAACATACAATGTACCTAATACCTATACAGTTCTAACTTAGGATATGTACCTATCCCTTTACTTAACTTATTAACGTTAAAAAAAATTAACATTAACGTTATTTTTTAAAAGCATCACTTATTGAGTACCTAACCTAACCTAACAATTACAAGTGATTTGGTTTTTTATTTGAGAACGTATATTGTTACCGGCCAAACCCAATATCAGGATAAACACATATCCATTAGAATCCATATCTTACTAGAGAAAATAATTATTTACTTTATCGGCGTCAAAAAAATGTTTTATTCAATTGACAGAACCAAACGTAAAGTGTATTAAACACTGACAAATGCATAGATGATCAATTAGTCAAAATGGAATGATTAATCAACATATAGAAGTGATTTCTCGAATCTGGAATTAAATTTTCATGTGAAGAATGTGCTCAGCCGTCGGTGACACAGATATCTGCACCCATTCAGTTAACAATCGCCTGAGGCGTACAACATTAATCTCTCGGAGTAAAGGTGGCAATACACGTCCGATGTACTTCCGATCCGATTGCACTGTTACCTTTTAAAAAATGAGAAACTTCTTATACCTAGCTACGAGTTTTAGAGGAATTTCACAAATAACCTCCAGATATCCCATTTTCATTGTAATTATTAAAATCTAAGAACACAATGAAGAAATTAGAATTATTTGGTACAATTTGCAATTTAATTTTCAAGACAAAAAGACATCGTCTAGAATATCATCTTCGTATTTAACTCGTTTTTTCTTCGAAAGAAGACTACGGAAGCGAAGTGCCCAAAGATAATCAAATTCCCCTAAATCTAGGGGCACTATACCTAAAACGGCAACACTGTACGATTATCGGATGGAAAAATCGGACGTGTATTTCCACCTTAAACCGAACGTCTCATGATTTACGAGTTTCACCTCGTTCAGCGATGTCGCAGAATGGAGCCTCGTAAAAACCGACGACGTATCGTTAATAGGTGAGAAAGTATCGGTATTGTAATTACCGTTTTTGCCGGCTGAAAACCTGACTGCGGAACTGGTCAGGGAGGAAATACTTCGATGGGCAGGTGTGGGAGTGACCTTCGACGGGCTAAAGACGTGTGGTGTGCGTATGTAAAACAGTACATTAATATGGTTTTACTGCTGTGTTATCGTTGTTTTTAAGGCTGTACACTTTGCGAGTCTTTTCTTATTAATTTATTGTTTAGGTATGTTACACACGAAGACATTATTTCATAAATACATATTATAATCTACTAAGTAGCTTTCTCCACTCCACGCTCCTTTTTATCTACCACCATTAGACTGCTTTTTGCCAGATTTAAAAGAACATGTATTTTTGTATTTTAAGTTTTTTATTCACGGCGACTCTCAAGATTCAGGTACTAATAGTTGTAACACAAAGGTACCTATTAGGATATATTTTAATAATGGTGACGTTTCGCACGATATTAGCTAATACGATTTCAAAAATATTCCTATATTTATGTGAGGTAACAAGTTTTGTAAACCGCGCTCTTGGACTTCCGGCGAGAACAGTGAAAGTCCTAGTGGCCGTCGCGATCAATTAAACCATAACATTTCCATTTCTATTAATTAAGTACTTATTGCGTGAAATTTATATTTATAAATCTTTTACATTAGATAATTTGTTTTAGGGTCTTTTTTTTACTTGCATGAAACGTATACGATACGCATGCATGTGGACAGTCAATAATTACACGCTTCGATAGTTCCTTTTTGGTTCGAGTAGCTAAGGTGAACTCTGAAAACTGCCTGCGAACTACTACTTTCCAGAAAAGTACAGTCCCGAGACAAAAAGTGGAATAAATGTACCCATTTATATATTATATTATTTAGAGAAACCTACCTCTCTTGGAAAGGCATGTAACATCCTCGTCTTCATCGTCCGTCACTTATGAGATCACAAATGCCTAATTCAATATACCTATAATTTAAAAAAAGTAGCTGTGTTTAAAATAACGAGCGTGTTAAATTTGACATCTTCATTTAACATGTTAATTTTTGTACTTACAAGTTGGGTTGCTTTCTAACTGCCATTTCCTTACATTATCTATCAGTGTAACAGCTTTCTTTACGACACGATCCTCGTGCTATGCGCAGTGCTAATAGTAGATGTAGGTACCCATTAGGCGGGAGCCTGCGAACGCCATTACGCAGGTAGGTAGATGGTCCTTAGTCCACCATTATGAATTCCTCACGCTCGACCGCAAAAACATCTCAGCAAATGTTCATATTGGGCGAGTCGAATAGGTAAGTTTTGTTCCTTGTGTGTTGGTCCTTACACTTAGTCAAAAATGACTCATCCAGATCTAAGATTTGAATCCTAGATCTGTATTGTTCTAAATTGAAAAAAGTGCCTATGTTTCTCGCTCTTCAAAAACAAGGCAGACTTCGCAGGATTTTGTTCTAATTAAGTAACAATACAAAGTGGCATCAGGGTGGTATTGTTTGCTACACAAGTAGAGCTGGCAACACGCAGTTATAACTACGCCAAATGATTTTTATAACATGGACATTCTCTAAAATGCTGCTAGCATAGTCGTACTCTAAGCTCCAGCACATCAAACTGATGAAGAATAAGAAACAGTAAGTACATACGCTGTTTCCTCCACCTCATCGCGTGTTCCCATGTTGCACATAAAAATATACATAATTCAGCCTTCTAACTTACATCCTCATGGCAGACACCAGCTGAAAACTACCGCTGTGATTCCCCGCTATCAGCATAATTTGTTGCTCCTTTTACTTTTTGTGTCATTCATTGTTTATTTTGCGTATAAGATTTTCTTTCTTTCCCGATTGCAGTGGTGCTTTTATCTTGAGACTTGGTTAGCATAGAAGTAGAAACGCGATAGATAGAATGCGAGTCGTTGCGTGCCCATTTTCCTGACCAATGTAAACTTGGATCTCGAATCAAGCGCTTCGCAAATACAGAATGTTCTTCGTATTCAAAACATGCAGCCTCGAAGGTATTTTTTAAATATTCGGTGGCCGTTTTACGACTATGCGTCGTAAATTATTAATTTTATGATAATGTTTCCATTTCTCGCGAACCAGATTAAGATTTAATGGTTTTGTTTGTTATGTAAAGCCAGTAACATATTAATATCACGAGGGAAATTGATTGATTGACTTCTTAATCAATTAGATTAAGAAATACTCAAGTTCTCACTTAATTTTGCTACATTCTCTAATTTATGTGGGGCCCAAGACGATTATGATCTTATGTTACCTATTTTGGTACCTTAATACATACAAAACAAAGGTATGTAGTAACTACCTTTTACCTCTATTTTATCCATACGATCTACATTGAATAACAGGATCGAAATCTTGGACAGAGACAGAAGAAGAAATAAGAAGAGAAAAAACCATTGCGATGCGATTGCAATAGAATCAATCGGGCCATATACAATGAAGTAAGGGTCTATTACAACAAATTACTTAAAACTTTTGAAAATGAGTCCTTATAGCGGGGCAGGTGCAAAACCAACTTGTAGTCCGTATTACTGCTAACTATCTGAGGCTGCGATCCTCATTATTAGGCTCCCTTCTCAAAGCGCTTTATTTTCTCATTTAGCGTTGGTTAACTAAGATTACAATCTACTGTAATTGCTACAATAACTATGTGAATTATATTTACGAGAGAAGATTACAGCGATAAACTCTCCGTCGAACATAATTCATGCCGAAACCACAAAAGCTTGCCAACTTACAGTAAGGTCTGTTCGTAGAAGTCGGCTGTCTCGTACAAGCATTCCTTTATGGGTGTTGAAAACTGGCACTGTAACACGCGATCACTTCACAGACACTTGGAGAGAGCTAGGAAGATTTCGTGGAAGGAAATCACAGGCTTATGTGTGTGGGGCTGCGTATGAGCGCCGCCGAGCGTGCCGAGAGACTGGCGGAGTGGCGGGCCGGCAGGCGGCAGGCGCCCGCGCAGGCTCGGGGTTCATCGAACGAGTGCTAACGCGGTGCTCATCACGTGGGAAAATTGAAGCAGCCTTCGGGAAATTTGATTAAGCTTTTAAAATATGTAAGGGTTCTATAGCGCTGATTTGGGTTAGAGAACTCGGAGATGATGGTGGGTGTCAAATGACGCCGGTTTTAGAAATTAAAGTCTACAGATACCTATGCAAAAGGAAAGTTTAAATATCGTTATTGAGGATAAACATCTGGGATTGTCTGAGACCCCGGTAACTTAGAGTGCCTTAGGTCCTGCGTCCAGGTGCCACACACCATCACCGCTACCTACTTGCTCCCCCGTTTTAAAACGGCCCTTAACTAAAAAAAGGCTAAGTGGTGGCAAAAAAACATAGGTACAACATAAAATTAGGCTTTTTGATAAAATCTTTTATTACCAGCTAATCATACACAAAGCTCATACAGTAGAAAGTGATTGCTAGAACGAATTTATGAGCCCCAAAACGTTGGGTTAATTTCTTTAGGATGTTCTACGCGGTCACCAGCTGGTCTGATGCTGAAGGTGGAAGGAAGAAGGTGAACGTAAAGCTAAAATTAACCATATATTTGTATTGTCAACCTACATCAAATTTCAGCTGAATCGATTTACAAGATTTGATCCTCCCTTCCAATCAAACTAACAGGTGAAATAAAATATGAGCTCGTAAAAATCTTGTAATAAAAAAAAACCTTAGTAGCATGGTGGCTGCAACCACTGGAAAGAAGTTAAGGATGACCCCTGAACTAAGACTAAATCAATGATGTGATGTCGTTAGCCATGTGGTTCCTGGCAGAGAAGAATAGGACCACTAAACGTCTTCCCGTGGATGTCGTAGAAGGCGACTAAGGAAACAAGCTAAACAAAGCTTACCTATAAACATCAAAGAGACCAAAGAGACCTCTCAAACCCGTCTGGCCAGCGTGGAGAGAGAAGGCCGTATCCTTTACTGCTCTAGGTAATATATGGCGCTGGTAGTACAGAGAGGGTCGTACTCCTGTAGTGGAGACTAATAAAAACCTGATTATGATGAATGATGTAATTTAATCGTCCAGTTTTTGCAGCGGACGACAGAGCACGGCGATTTATAGATATGTGCAAATACGGGGTATTTTCTATCTATTACTCGCCGTGCTGAAACAAAGGAGAAGAGTTATTATTAAATAGTTAAATTCCCTACTGAGCCAACATGATTACTTTCATTGGGGCATATTTTAAAAAAAGATCTGTTATCTTTACAAATCGCTAATCAACACTCGGGATAAAATTATCTAAGTCACAAAGAACTAAACGAAAATCGGTTCATTCGTTTGGGAGCACACAACACAGACAGACAATACCCGCCCTCTTTGCGTCGAGGGAGTTAATAAAATAGCTGTGAAGTACGGAGAGACAGACAGTCAGACGGACAGATCGACGGACATAATGAATCTATAAAGGTTTCGTTTTTGTCAATCGGCTACGGAAACCTAAAAAACAGGACTTTTAAAAATTTTAAGTCTGTCAAATATGTATGCTTTTTAAAAAGGTTTATCAGTGGATGTATGATAAAATATGTCTTTCACAGAAAAAAAAAACAAATTAATTCGGGTTTTCGATATCTGTCACTGTCAAAATCAGTTATTTGTCATATTCTGAATCCCACGGATGCACGGATGCGAATGAATCGTGACTTTCATTTTCTACACGAAACTGGTTTAAATTCCTATTGATTCTTTTATCTGAGTGATTTAAACTACTCCTTAAAATGCCAAAAGTTTCCGGTGAGTCTAAACACTCGTATTTACAAAGTATTATTTTGTGAATTTTATAAATGTTTAGTTTTAGGTTAGAATACTGTTTCAAAATGTCAACGAAATTTTTAGAAAATAATTTTAATGTAGCTCTATTAATACAGAATATGATTAAAAACTGTAGAGACTGGTAGAGATTTTGGTAGAAAAACGTTTGTCGTAGGAGTTTTTCTTGGCTGCAAATTCTTTAGTTTGCTGTGTCATCCTGGCATGTAAACATTACCGCGAAGGCTCGGCGAATGCCGGCATTGTTGCTTTTTTTATCGGTATAGTACTCTTTGTCTCGGAGACATTAGGAAAAATTCAAATATTCTTGTAATAATATGACTGTTTACCATCAACATCTGACTAGGGAAATACATATTGTTGTGTTATTCAGTTAGTCATAAACATATTTTTCAGTTAAGGTAAAATGGGGCAAAGAGACATATCCAGGTGTGGAGGTAAACACGGATGATGATCCGGTGCTCTTCAAAGCTCAGATCTTTGCCCTGACCGGGGTCCAGCCCGAGAGACAGAAGGTGGTTTGCAAAGGAATCACCTTAAAAGACGATTCATGGGGCAACTTCAAATTGAGCAATGTGAGTTTTTCTTAAGGTTCTATCTCTGTATGAAGACAACCAGAAAGCTTGGGTTTAAAACTGATTTTTAAGATACTCTGATGTCTGCATCTTGGATAAGTACCCAATAAAACTTTATTGCATTGTCTATACTTCATCCATCTAGAAACCATGAGTGCCTTCTTAGGCATTTGTTTATTTTTAACCGACTTCATTATTGCTATATAGTCTGAAGATGCTATGCCATTTTTTGTCCTGGATCAATGCCAATTACTGAAATATATGAAGTTTACCTGAAGATAAATAAAATTGCTTGAGTTTTTTCATTATGATTTGTTGTGAAAATCTATGTGAAGTTGGATTTTGCATTTATATGATCAGGTTCACCTTCTAATAATACTGCACTAATAGAAGTTATTTTCGACCTGTTATAACTTGTTTCAGAATGCTTTAGTGTTAGTGATGGGCAGCAAAGAGGAGGATGTACCGGCTGCGCCAGTTGAGAAGACCAAGTTTGTGGAGGACATGAATGAGGCAGAACTAGCTACTGCGGTTAGTAACTTGACATAAGATACAAACAAAAAACAAAACAGGTTCTATTAATCTAGAGATGTTGCTGTTGTTGTAAATTGGACAGTATGTATAACACACAATTTTGCGAAGATCCTAGTAAATCAATGCAACAGCAATGCACAAAACAACCATAAGTCTCCTTCTGCAGCCCGAGATGGTATATTATCTTCAAATTTATCAATGTAACAGCAATAGACTAAAAATTTTAATGTAGCAATTCTCGTGTTGTTTTTGTACTAGCAAATTTTTATCCTGATACCATGTAAAGTTGAAAAAATTGATGATGATAAACTGAAAAAAATACCATTGGATCTATGTAATCAGGCTAAGAGATTATGTACTGTTTGGTACTGTTTTCATAACATATGAGACAGCTACTGCCAAGTCATACCAGTAGAAAAAAAATAGGTTTAATGTCTTTATACACTTTGTTACAGCTGGATCTCCCTGAAGGACTGATTAACTTAGGCAACACTTGTTACATGAATGCTACTGTGCAGTGTCTAAAGACTGTGCCCGAATTGAAGAATGCTCTGCTCAATTATGACAAGTGTAAGATTATTTAAATTTTTTAATTTTAAATCTTAATTTTGATTTTTAAGAGGGTTTTTTCTACATAGACTATGAGGGTGGCCCTCAGTGTTATTTCTATGTATAGACTCACTTAAAATTTGCAAAGTATGGTGTAGATTCTTGGCATTGACTTATTTAAAATGGGACAGAGATTCCTTCCCCTCCTCATCTTAGATTTTGGTTTGATTTGTGTCAACAGAAGAAGAAGAAGAATTATTGTCTAAGATTTGAGATTATCATTAGATAAGATTATTTTGAACATGGGATAAGAGGGAATGATTATTCATTTACATAAAGAGTAATAATTCCCTTTCTTATAAACCCCTTAGTGGAGAGTAATCAGGAGGCCCTTGAGGAGCCTGATGGTCCAGTGAGTGTGAGCTCTATGAGCACTTACGTATGTTAAGCAACCCCTGGTGCAGTCCCTACTTGGATGGGTGACCGCAAGTGGCATAAAAATATCTCGAGCTCTTCCGTGCTTCGGAAGGCACGTTAAGCCATTGGTCCCGGCTGTCATCGTTGATGGCAGTCGTTAAGCTATGTCAGATGCCTTAAGGCAGCTTGAAAAATCTGACAACAGTGTTGGCCACTTACACATAAGAAAACAATCACAAATAGTGCTCCTTGATTTAATGTAACCTATATCAAACGAGTTCTTGCTCTATTAGCTTCTGGCGGCGGCACGACTGGGGAACTAACATTGGCCCTTGAGGAATCAGAATCACAACTAGTGCTCCTTGATTTAAACTATATTAAACGAGTTCTTGCTCTATCAGCTTCTGGCGGCGGCACGGCCGGGGATCTAACATCGGCCCTTGAGTAATCGCATCACAAATAGTGCTCCTTGATTAAATGTAAACTACACCAAATAAGTTCTTGCTCCATCAGCCTCTGGCGGCAGCACGGCCGGGTGCCTAACATCGGCCTTAGCCGATGTTAGGTCCCCGGCCGTACTGCCGCCAGAAGCTGGTGAAGAAAGAACTCGATTGGATAGTGTACATACATTGAATCAAGGAACACTATTTGTAGGAGCGAGACCATGTTAGTGCTGGAGCGCCGTTATGCCTAAGCCTTATATTTATATATTTATGTATAGAAACACAAATAGTGTTCTTTTATTGTAAACTCTATCAATATCTAGTTCTAACTCCACCAGCCTCTGGCGGCGGCACGGCCGGGGACCTAACCTCGGCCCTCAGCGAGACCATGTCAGCGCTGGAGGGCGGCGGCGCGGGCGCGTGCGCGGGCGCGGCGGCGCGGCTGCTGCGCGCGCTGCACACCACGGCGCCGCGCTTCGCCGAGCGCGGCCCGGGGGGAGGCTTAGCGCAGCAGGACGCCTCGGAGTGCTGGAGCGAGATCGTGCGAGCGCTGCAGCAGAGGCTGCCGGTTGCGCCTGGCGCTGTTGGCAGCACATCTGATAGGTACGTTATAATTATTTGGTACATTTCTCTTTTTTTTTTCTTCTATATCTTGTGAGTAACAATATTATGTGGAACCCTTTAGTTTTTAATTCTATAATGTTTTTATTATTTATTGGTATAGTACCAAAAGATATCCACACTGTGTAAAAATTTTAAGTCTCCACCCATTATAGTCAATAGATATAGCTTTGTGAAAGACGGACATCGGAGACTTAAAAAGCCCGCCCCTGCTGAACACTTAAACTATGCTTTGAAAGTATCATTCGTGTTTTTACTGTACCAGAATAACTTTTACATATCTTTTTCAGAGCGTCAGTGATCGAGCAATACTTCGGAGGCACTTTGGATGTGGAGCTCGTGTGCTCGGAGGCGGACGAGCCGCCCACGCGCAGCAAAGAAACCTTCCTGCAGCTGTCGTGCTTCATCTCGCAGGACGTCAAGTACCTGCAGTCGGGGCTAAGATCTGTAAGTGCCGTCACCAGTGTAAACGTGAGCTGTGTGCTCGGAGGTGGACGAGCTGCCCACGCGCAGCAAAGAGACCTTCTTGCAGCTGTCGTGCTTCATCTCGCAAGACGTCAAGTACCTGAGATCTTTAAGTGACAAGATTCAATCCTCCACATCATACCGTTTTTCCGAGTGCATTGTCAGCTTTGGAAAGTCCAAAAAAAAATTATATTATCAGGTTAGTTTATACGGCCTGCCTAAAAGAGCTGCTATCATTTGTCTGCACCTTTGAAAAATGAAATACAAGTATTTGCCGACCCGAAAATCAATGCCGATGCCCTCACAGCGCAGGCTGGCGTGTTAGCCACCGCGCCACGTCTCTAAATTACAGGATACTGTATGACACCTAGCCGGTATACACTTTGATTAGTCAAGTGTTTAGTGTACTGTTTATCTGATAGTGGTGTCCTATAGTGTTAAGTATGCGGTGTTTAGTTCATCCCTAAAAACTCACGAACAACAAACACGAGTTTATAAACTAAACACTTAACAGTCCTGTCCCGACGTGTTTAGTGCATTAGTAGCAAGTGAGGGGCGAAGGCGGGACGCGCGGGAGGAACTACTCGCAGAAAAATAGAAACCGCTGTAAATACTGTACTTCGCTAAGCACTTAACACTTAATACTAAACAGAAACTGTCCGAACGTGTTTTTTACTAAACACTAAACACAAAAAGAGCCACTCGCACTAAACACTAATCAAAGTGTATACAAGGCAGGCATGTGGTCCCAACCTCTAATGAGGGTGTTCTGAAATACGCGGCGCCAACAACAACAGATGAGCTGTGATTGGGCCACATTGTATCAATTGTTGCTGCTTGTTAAATATTATCCAATCATTTTCACTAATATTCGTTTGATAAAATAAGAGAAAAACAGGTTAACGCCAAAAGTGGCCACTTTTGGCATTAACCGATTTTTCTCTTTAAATATGACACTAGTAAATTACTTGTAATATACAAAAAAAATCTAAAAGTAATTTAGTAGTTTTGTACTTGTTAGATTTTTAAAATTCGATACAATTTATGATTTAAGGAATTTAATTGCTGGGTGGCGCTAGTGTTACAAGAGCGCCTTAATTTGAAATTAAAACAATATTTTATTTTCCATTATATTATATTTATAATCATTATATCTCAGTTGTAGCAAGCAGGCAAACGCAGATTTACGCGATCTAGTGACGAGTGGTAAACAACCCTTGCAGCACCGTCATCTAACTATGAGACCTGCCTTGTAGCAGGCCATAATTTGGTCCAATATTTTTCGTGTGAGGTTGACACTCTATATGATAGTATAATATTGTTATTTGCCTTAGAAACACAAAGCCAATGTTGCAAGACCATGAGTCACATTTAGCAGACCGGCGAGCCTTGAGACGCTGAACGAGAATCTAAAATAGTGACAAATGACTAGGTTGTCGTCTTTTATAACAATCCGTATGTTGCATTCGTTCTCATATTTAACATGCACTTTAATATCTTTTATTTTGTTTGCAGAAAATGTCTGAACAAATCACAAAATTGTCGGAAACATTAGGAAGAGATGCTGTTTACACTAAAACCGTAAGTTCCTATCGAGTTTTTGTTAAACATTATAAGGTCTAAAATGATAGAAAATTGTATATTTATTAATGATCGTAGTGTGCCTGTACTTACATGTAAGTGGGTTTTTCTTGATAATTTATTTAGTCTATTTAATAAAATATCACAGGCTATGTAAAAGGACTTTTCAATTATAGTTTCTCTAGACTCTATTTTACTAAAATCATTACTTAGCCAGACAAATATCATAGCATTAGCTGACTTTGGTAACTATTAAAAAAAACATGGTATAATTTTCAGAGTAAAATCAGTCGCCTGCCAGCGTATTTGACAGTGCAGTTCGTGCGCTTCTACTTCAAGGAGAAGGAATCCATCAACGCTAAGATCCTGAAGGACGTGAAGTTCCCTCTCGACCTGGACGTGTATGAGCTGTGCTCGCCCGAGCTGCAGGAGAGGCTGGCGCCCATGAGGGCCAAGTTCAAGGTAAACTATAGCTCTGAATAAAGTCTACTTTCCTGAGGGAACTTGCCACTGAGTCAGTGTGTTATAGCCAATGATCGGGTGCTTATATACCTAAACTTCTTTCCCCAAAGAATAATGTGGATATTCCTTCCTGTTTTTTTTTGTTTTGTTTTTCGTATGTGTAAGTAGCCAACACTGGTGTCAGATTTTTCAAGCTGCCTTAAGGCATCTGACATAGCTTAACGACTGCCATCAACGATGACAGCCGGGACCAACGGCTTAACGTGCCTTCCGAAGCACGGAGGAGCTCGAGATATTTTTATGCCACTTGCGGTCACTCATCCAAGTTCCCTACTTGGATGAGTGACCGCAAGTGGCACCAGGGGTTGCTTAACATATGTAAGCGCTCATAGAGCTCACACCCACTGGACCATCGGGCTCCTCGAATTACTCCTAAACATTCCTGAAATACTAAGAAAATTCCGGATTCCCGGGATTACTTAGTAATACGAGAGGGTATATTAGCATTATTCAATAAAAATAAATCATTTTCATAATGAGATCTAACTATATTTTGTATGCAGGTATTATTTGGAAAGCATGTCCGTATAATTCTTTCGTAGGAATAAAATTGAAGTTTAGGTAAAATAGCACCCTATTATCCGATCACTGGTTATAGCTGTATTTCATTGTCTTATTTTTAAATTTTTGTCATTGCTTTATTTCCTTGACAATAAGAACTGACCGTGTCACCTACACGAAATGATTTGAATAGGAAATCCACGGGATCAGGAGACGAACCAGCAGTCTTTAGACTTGGTACGTCTAACGCCTTACCAATTAGGCCACTACGCTTCATATCTCACATTTCGAATTTCACCATCATATCCCATTCCTCTTATAAGCATTCTTGCTTACATCACCTGACATAACTACCCCAATTGTGTAGTGGCGTGTCACTTATGAATTCACAAATCGACAAGCCGCCGCTTCCATTGGCAGAGGCTCGGGATTTCTCGTCTGAAGAGGTAGTCTCACAAAATCGACCAGACGAAGAAACGACAGAGGCCACGCAAAGATACGGCCACCGCTGTCTCGCTCGACACTTTGTTGTACATGAGTCGCCGTAGCTTTAAGGCGCTCCTATAGTAACACTAGCGCCACCAAGCAATTAATTCTTTTAATCCTAAATTATATTGAATTTAAAAAATATAACAAGTACATAACTAGTAAATTACTTGTAGTATTTTTGTATTCATTTTCACTTATATTCGTTTGATAAAATGAGAGAAAAACAGAAAAGTGGCCACTTTTGGCGTTAACCTGTTTTTCTCTTTAAATATGGTACTAGTAAATTACTTGTAAACAAAAAATACTATAAGTAATTTAGTAGTTTTATACTTGTTAGATTTTTTGAATTCGACACAATTTATGATTTAAGGAATTTAATAGCTGGGTGGCGCTAGTGTTACTATAAGAGCGCCTTAATTCTATTACTTGATTGATTGAAAATTAAAACTCATTATTTTCTAAAAAAAATTCAGGAATTGGATGATGCCGCAGTGGAGTCGTCCGTAACCGGCCGGAATAAGAACCACGGGGACAGCAAAAAAGAAAAAGGGAGAAAGACTGTTGTGCCATATTGGTTTGAAAACGGTATGTAAAAAGTATTCTGTAAGTTCACTACAAAACCTGCTTATGCCTTATCCTAAAAAATTGAGCGCTGTCACCGTCCTACCTCCGAGCAAGACAGACCTATAATGTAGAAGAGAAGTTGTAGAGTTTCTCTCTCTTTTATACAATGTCATAGGATACTAACTGAACTTTATTATATTTTATAAAAGATACTTATGTATATAGATAGATTAGCACCCAAGACCCAGGCCAATCTGAAAAAAAATGTTTAGGGTTTTCACCCGGATCAACTCGTGTTGTATTGTATCGACCTATAACGTAGAAGAGAAGTTGCAAAAGTTCGTCGCACTTTTATATTTTTCTCATCCTGCTCCCACCTCCGTGAATAGAAAGAACATCGTATTACACAGTCTTATCATCATCATCAGGGCTTGTTAGTCTTCCCTGCAGGAGCACAACCCTCTTTGTACTACCAAAGACATATATTAGCACATCAGCATTAGAGGATTTGGCCTACACTCTCCACGCTGGCAAGACCCAGATGTATGATAGTACTTTATGTAACTGTTAAGTAATAAGGACCCTGAAATACGAACGTGGGTTTATGAACGAGCCGCAGATGAGTTTCATACTGTTATTATAAATGTGATTGACGTAATGATGCTTATTATTGACCAGTTTCTGATATTGTTATAGACGTTTTATAGTGTGTGTGTAGATAAAGATATATATCTGTTTGCAGACGTGGGCAGCAACAACAGCGGCTACTACCGGCTGCAGGCCGTGCTGACGCACCGCGGGCGCTCGTCATCGTCCGGCCACTACGTGGCGTGGGTGGCGCGAGGCGACGCCTGGCTGCGTTGCGACGACGACTCCGTCACGCCCGTCGGCGAGGAGGAGGTGCTGAAGCTCAGCGGCGGGGGTACGTAGCGACAACTACTCATTACAGACTATTTACTGTTTTTTTTTAATTATTTTTCCTCGTCCTTCAGAGAACTAAAAAGAAACATGGGAGTCGTCCTTTATACTTAATCTTGTTCGAAGCTACTTCTACTCGTATATGAATTCCGCATGCAACTCGGCGTCGCTGAGCCGAAATTTTTGTTATTTATGTCGAACACTGGGGTGTTTGTAAGTGGTATGCAATGTATGGTAGTTTTATTTCAGATATATAAACCATAATGGATAGTAATGCATAATGAATGTTGAAGTTATCATCAAAACGATGTACACTGTAGCTGTCAAAAGTTAGCAAATAGGCCCGCTTGGAAGCCTTGAAAACTGAGTGAATTTTCTTTGCAGGTGACTGGCACTGCGCGTACCTGCTGCTGTACGGGCCGCGCATACTGGAGCTGCCGGCGCCGGCCGAGCCCATGCTCACGGACGCGGGCGAGGAGCCCAGCGGCGACCCGCCCGCCGCGCAGGCGTAGTCGACTCGCCCCCCACCACACCGCTACACACCGACACACAGACAGCTGGGTGAAGACATTTTAAATAGAAAATGGAGAATGTTCATGGGCGTTCAAGTTTGTTTAACACTTATTATTGTATTCAAACTTAAACAGGACAATAGAGAATGGTCGTGCTAATTTGTTTGATACTTTGTAATTGTATTCTTTAAACAGGTTGATTCTGAACAACCTGGCAAATCAGAATCCCTGATAAAATTTATGTAAGCAAGAAAAAAGGGCAAAAAAAATTGGTACTTACCATACAAATTGGTCCAGCTAAGCGAAACAGCCCTAAATTATAAAAGAGAAACCCTCACAACTTTCTCTTTTACGAATATAAGTCTGAAATGGACGTCAAGTGCGGCCCCGCAATGTAGGCCACCAATGCATAAGTCGTGTTTTATTAAAATCCGTTCAGCTGTTAACAAGATGGAGAGATTTCGTGTCTCGTGTTGCCTAAAACGTTTAATTTTATCTAACTTGTTTTAGAGATTACTGAGAACAAAACTTTAAATGTTGTGAACATTCTCCACTAGAAAGGATTTCTGGCCAAGCCTGGCGCTATGCGTTGTATACTTTTTGTTTCCTGTGTCAAATGAAAGCTAATGGTAAATGTATGCGCATTTGTCAAGTAACTCTCACTACCACTTGCGTCAATGATTTTTGTAAGTTCAGTTGAGTTAGTATTTTTTCTGCTTTTACAATAACGATTGAGAATCGTTCGGCGTAATTTAACTTGAGCATTACCTTAACATAAGCTCTTTCCGTTGCGTGATTTCTTCAACATATATCTGCAGTAACACAACCGTAACGGCACCAACTTGCGGTTACCACAGACAAAAACATGTTTAAAACGCGGAAACTTCTCTTTGTTACTGAATTCGATTAAGTACTTCATGACAAAGAGAGAAAAAGAGATATAACTTATTACCAACTGTCAATTTATAACAACTGCAACCAAAACTTATTCAGAAATCTAATATCCCAGCCCACTTTTCCCCCTTTTTTTACGCCATTTTCTGTTGTTCTGTGCCATTTTTATCAATGTCTAACCACTACACAAAATCATATTCATTAATTCAAGCGAGAAAATGACTGAATGTAATATTAATGGCGTTAGTGTTGCGGTGTGTCCACTTGCGGCGGTATTCTGCGTAGTAATGTTCCGATCCCACTGTGCTTGCTAACTCATCTCGACGTGTTAACATATCGCTGCTCGAACTGTCTCTACAACGTTGATCCGAAAGTGTATTTATCGAGCGAAAACTAAGTCCCTACTCTTGTTTAAAAAAAAAATACTTGAAAGGATCTCATGAATTCTCCTTCGAACGAGGATGCACCGATCAGTGCTTTATGAAATCGCTTAAGTGTATGTAACGCGGGCGATTTTAAAAAGATTGCTATAAAAATATTATAAAATAAGGTCTAAAATGTCATTTACCGCGTCCGAAGACCTGATTAGTGCTAGCGGAAATTGCGACGAAATATAAAGTTTTATATTCTGTGTTTTGCCTCAGGCAAAGCAAATGTAAGGCAGGCGATTTTTAAAAGATTGCTTTAATAATATGTTCATCAAATAAGGTTTAAAATGCCATCATGTATTTCATTTTACCGCAAATTTGATATTTGCGAATTTCCGCCAACATAACGCTCTTCTGACATATAATAAGTATATGTAGGTACATATAGTTGATGTTTGATTGATTAGTTATATACACTTTCTGATTATCGTTGTATATTAATTATTATCATTTATAGCACAATACTGTCCAGCTCGAAATCTTCAAAGATGCACAAACATGTTATTTTATGATAATGCTGTTTAATGGAATAATAATTGTTTTGTTTTATTATAATTATGAACGTAATTACATTTTGTAAGTAAACAACGTGTCTAAAATTATCAAATATGGGTAGGATGATGTATGATAGCAGGCGTTTCTAGTTTGGTGCGTTACCAGTCTAAATGGTAGAAATATATGTATAGAAAATGATCACCGAATTGTCCTTTTTAATTACATTTCCTCGTCAATGAAATGTCTAGTTAAATAGTCGAGTAGCGAGTATTTTAGTACTTAAACACTAGCCAATACCAATCGTTGGCACTGGTCGTGTACAATTCACGAGAAAGTATTTAGCAGGCACTCGACTAAAACAACCCATTCGGAGTCGTTTAGTCGGTGAATCAGAGGGCCGAGAATAGAGTTCTATCGGCTCGACTAACATAATAATTTACTCGAATAAAATGTTGGTGTTCAGACATGGCGAGTCACTAAAGTACTCGCTACTCGATTAAATGCTAGCCGTGTATTATTTATTAGGCAATAGTGGAAGCAAAAACCAAAAATTCCGACAAAAATTGGTATTCTATTTTGACTGGTAGCATATCAATCTAAACATCGAGCATACAAGTTCAGTGACTGATAATTTTGATTTCAGTAGTGCAATTCACTCAGGTGCGCGCCATTCTTTTTAATCGCCTATATTATTTATAAATGAGTTGTTGCCTAATTTACGATGAGGATCTCAATTTTTGAACTGGTAGAATATATCCGCCACTCGTTGTCACACTTGTCACTTGTTAAGCTTCTGCATGGTGAATTTTAATTGGCTCTATTTTTGAACCATTATTTGAATGGGTTTTCCGAATGGCCACACGAGACCCCTACCGTCTCAAAGAGGCTATCTGATACTTTCGAATACGATTTTAGGGTACCATTGGGCGGGTCCCATCGAATTCCCTTGGGTCCCATCTGGTTCAAATTACTTCTATCAAAAACCACCAAGAACGACAAACGCTCATTATTTTATATATATATATATATATAAGCTTTAGAACTATTGGTACGGTTCAAAAATACGTAAGAACAGGATCAGACGTTGATTTTAGTCATACGTAAATACGAGCCGAGTGCTGATGTCACAACGAGTGGTGGCGGATCGAATCTTCTAGTTCAAAAATTAAGTTCCAGATCAAAATCGGCGATCCAGTCCCTTAAAAACTTGTGAAACGCACTAACTGTAACGTCGTTAAAAATACAAATATTTATTTAAATGTTACTCTTCTCATGCCAGTGCATTTAAGCAAGTGTAGTGGGCACCAGTAATTGGTTATTTATATTTGTAAATTGGCATCTGATGCTGTGTTACTTAGCGCCTTATTTAACTTCTCAGTTTGTCGCCTAAGTTCTTATACAGATGTATTGAATTTTATAAGACTAATTATACGAATGATCGATAAATAAATTTGATTATAAATTTATTGAGGTTGCTATTTAATTTTTTAAATTAAAGGATGATTACTTAAACACCCACTAGAATTAAGGCGCGGCATCTAAGTGACGGCTGTTTAACATATATCCTCTAGTTTTAGGGATACTAAAATGTGCTGGGCTTTAAAGTGTGGGCATCATATGTATCGTTTGTCACCCGGGCGCTACTAGCATTTTTCCCCGAGATTTTCCCACTTAATGAATCATTTAAGTGCGTTTGACCTGTCTTGCTAGGTGGGAAGCAACGCTGAGGTCTAGGGTGGTATACGCAAACTCAAATAATACCTATTCAATATTGCCTTGAAAATCCCGAAATTGTAAGGTGGGGAAATAGTGTCGCTAGCAGGGAATTACATTCCTTAGCTGTTCGTATAATGAAGGAGGCGAATCTAGAGGTGCGATGAGCAGGAATATCATTTTTTTACGCGTTCCTTTGCATAATTATGTAAGTTTGCAATAGACGAGGTGATCCTTCTGAAATTAATAAAAGTGTGCCAAATAAACATTTTTCTTTCTTTCAAATGGCATGTGGCCTACCATCTCAGCCTACCATAGAGATAAAATAATACTTCACGATTTGATTTGTCATTCAACAGAGCGAGAAACCCTTAAAATTCGAACCCACTGTTATTGTTCCGAGAAACCTTAACTCTGAAGTATAATAGTACATACATATATCTCAGCGAAAAATCCACAGTCTTTGTTCTGTGCAACTACCCTCTTTTGTATTGTCTTGCTCTCAGAATAATATTGTCTTTTGATGTGCTTTTGACTCAGAATTATAACTCAAAGCTTTTGATATACAACCTTTAGTTATTAACTCAGGTTATTAATCTGAGTATACAACATATATCAACTTGACAATTTTGACGAATTCATGTCACTTATCTGAATGTTCATGGTAGTGAGTGAATCAAAAAGATAAAATAATCATTTGATTTCTCTTGTAAATGTGAATACAACTAGAACATTTTGAATATTGTATTAAAATGTGTGTAATACAATGGATCGCCAAATGTGTGTATCGTTGCTTTTGCGTGTTTTTTTGGCCAATCAACTGGCTTGTAAGTTTGTGTCGTAGCGTTCAGTGTTGGAATAGATATTTCAGCTTTGCAGCAGGCGTGGGCCTAGCCCAACTTTATTACTATTTCTACTTGAAAAAGATACCATTACCAAGCAGTGTTGACAAAGTTGTGTCAGTAGGGTTAAGCGTATTATTAGGTAAGTTAATACCTGCATTGTCTAATTTTATAGGTGCTTTATGCATTCACTATGCTTTTCTAATGTTTATTTCATTTCATTTCGAGCCATTAGCTGTCCCACTGCTTTTCTGATATATTCTTATAATATTAAGAAATAAGGGAAAAATTTCCACACGGGCAGGGTTTGAACTTGCGTCTTAGTCGTATAAGTATCGTCGTGCGAAGTTCATACATTTGCTACTAAGCATTTAGTAGGAAAGTATACCAGCCATAAAACGCAGTTCAAATCCTACCTTTATTTAATTTGAATACCTGCATTGTCTTTTAACAACAATTTTATTAAATTATCTTTGTATTTAAGTCCGCAACGATGAATATTTTCTGTACCGCATGGGACACTGATAGAGCATACAAAATTTTTAAGACGCCTAAAGCATAAAACATACGGAAAAGTACGGCGAAGGCATGGCGCAGGAGTGAGTTCATGAAGAGGACATTATGATACGATTTTAAGCCTTATTATCATACTCAAAACGACTAATATTGCAAGAAAAAATTTACACCTCTACCCGCGCGTGGCGTCTTGCGGTAACTTTTTGATTGACAATAAGGCTTAAAATCCTATCACAGCATTCCATATCTGCGCCGCGCGCCTTTCTTTGTGCATTGCTTCTTTGTGCAATCTTTCATGCATGAAAATCATACTCGCATCATAAAACCACGTAGGGTATGTTAATTATATATTAAAAAACCTAACCTAATTAATACCTCTAGATTGTACAATTGTAGGGTTTGGCAACGCCGTGTCCATACAACTGCGTTGCATATCGCTGCTGATATTGGCGATGTACTGCGGCAAGCCGGGCAGGGGCATTATGAAGGCGGTCGTCCTCACCTATGTTGTTGCAGGTTAGAAAATTCAGCTTACATTTTTTCACATTATACTAGTAGCCGGATTGCATGAAAATTGAGGTCATTAACCTTTTTGAGGACAGGACCTTAATGAGGCCAACAACAGGGCAATCAGCGTAACCAAATACTGGTCGATAGAATAAAATCTTTCGACTCGATAAGAAGAAGAATTAACCTTTTTCTGTTCTGCCTCGCATTCACGCAAGGGGGGTCGATTGTGTCATCACCCTGATATCACCGTTTACAGGTAGACAAGGTATGTACCACTACGATAGTATTATATTGTCTTTGGTACCACGTAGACTATGTTCATGTGCTTATGATGAGCTCTGTGGCGCAGCGATCAACACGCCAGCCTGTGACACGAATGGTCCCCGGGTTCGATCCCCGGTCAGGTCAAGATGAAAAATGATCTTTTTCAGATTGACCTGGGTCTTTTTTAAATATTTATTATAAATACAAATAACAATAAAATCAAAATTACAAATAAAAAAGAGACTCCAACGCGTCGCCGCGAGGCAGGGTACCCATAAGGCTGGCAGCATTACCTAATCGAACCTTATGGCTATTGCCTATGTGAAGTTTAAAACATTGAATTAGCTAAGTGTTAACTTTGCAGGTCCAATCACGAACATGGGCCTGAACGCGCGCGAGGTAGTGCGAGTATTCGCGTGCACCACCGAGCTCTCCTACAACCTGTCCAAGACAAGGCACTCTATTAACGCTAAGCCGCAGGCGAGAACCCTGAATGAATTTGGTGGGGAGCTTGAGGAAATGAAAGAAACTATTAGGTACGGTGAATTTAAAAATATACAGGAGCACAAAGAGCAAAACAACAAATGGGACGTTTTTTGGGGAATCCACATGCGCACAACTCATCAAAGTTGGTTGTAAACCCCCATTTAGACAGATTTTCCTTGCACCGGCCGACCTGACTTCGAAGTATGTTCAAGGACTTTCAGATGTACCATGGCAATTCATGTTCAGATGGGAGTTCTTCAACAAGTGGGACAAATGGGGAAGTAATAACGATATGTGAAACAAAGATGCCAGATACTTCCTGAATTACCCAAAATGCATCACTTTTATTCAGCAATGTTATCTTCTTATAAGACCTGTATTGCGTGTCTGATTCTGAAAAAAGTTGGGTGAATGCGCTGACCTCGTTTTAGTCATACATTGTATAGACGCCTCGGCATTCAACGTACTCGTAGCATCAAGTCGGTGTGGTGTGAAATATTAAGCGGTAGCGGAGGAAGGACTCAGGTAATGGCTAAAGCCTCTGCAAACGAGCTATCAACAATAATGCCTCGCAAACGCAACTTTTTATTATTAAACGCAACTTTTAGACTTTTGCAAAGATCTGCCATCCGAAGCCGGGTTACGGTCAACTCTAAAATTTGTCTAACTAGCCTCTAACATTACAGATCAATTAAAACTGTAATATCGCCAATAGAAAATGAAATCGAGGGTACCAAAGAAGTCGCTCAAAGTAGAATGCAGAATGACTATGTCGATGATATTTTTGAACGAGAACACCGTTCTGACGAGATAGAAAAGAAGTATAGGTATGTAGTACACAACAAACATCTATGTAAATGAATACGAGAGAAAAGTCCATATTAGTAAAACATTTTTTTTTTCGTTTTACGGCCTGATTTATCAGCCTGCGACACGAATGATCCCGAGTTCGATAAATGGATGATGGCTGGGTCTTGAAAATATGAATTTACTATATCCTATCCTTAAATCCTATCTTATCCTACGATACGATAGGATACTGACAACTCAGTACTGTGGGGCTAGCTCACTTTGTGTGATTTGTCCCTACATACTACCTCTATATTTATAATTCCGTTGGAGTTATACCGATTGTTAGCTATCATCGCTATACTTCAGGATAAAGCAACAAGAAGAGGAAAGAGATATTTACCAGAAGAAATACCTCATGAAACTAGAAATTCGTTGTGAAAACCAATTTGCTCGCAGCATCGCCATTTGCATGAACATGTTCAGGCCCGTCCTAGATAAGTACTGCAGGGTCGTGACCACGGACGATGGGTGGGCGATCTGCAGACCTTTAGATTTGTGTCACATCTGTAACATTCAGAATTTGACCAACATGGACAGAATTTGTGATAGCAGCAAACAGGTGAGTTCTGTATTCTTTACTGGCTGACACTTCGATGTCCGTCTGTCACCAGGCTATATCTTATAAGCCGTGATAGCTAGACAGTTGATTTTGTAAAATTTAGTTGAGGTAAATATGTAATGTAAAATCAAAATAAAATAAATATGTCACGGGGACAAAAACTCATTTTTGTTATGTGGGATACAACATTGATACTCTAAGGATACAACAAATATGATTTTTTCTTATGTTTTCGCGATTGTTACACATTTAAATAACATTATTTTAATACGGTTTTTATCGCGTTTATTACATTATTTATACACCTAACGTTTCGAGCACTTTACAGTGTTCGTGGTCGCAGGTAGACTAAGTTGACATTTGTCTAGTATTTTATAAGAACTGCAAAATCTACCGCCTAAAATATTTATTGATAACGTTCCGGATGTACGCAGTATTGGCTCACGGTGTCTGAAGGCAGAAGACTGCAAGACCTTCAGACACTAGTCTATCTGCGACTACGAACACTGTAAAGTGCTCGAAACGTTAGGTGTATAAATAATGTAATAAACGCGATAAAAACCGTATTAAAATAATTTTATTTAAATATGATTTTTTTGCCGTTCTTGCTCGATAGAGTAATGATTTACGATAACAGCAAGGGACCCTTCGTACCGAGTCCGACTCGCACTTAGACGATTTTTTAATCCTGTTAATTACGGAAGGAAGTATGGAACTATTTTTATTTACAGCTTGATCCTGGATTAGGAGAAGGATATGCCTACTTGAAGAAGGCTAATTTCAAATTAACAAATCTAGACGACATCAAGCTTGAGAACAAACTTCCAGTTCAACGCTTACTCTACGATGTCCAGGTTTTCTATTTTTAAACATATTTGAAAGTTACTTAGAATATATCAGTGGATATAAAAGATATAATTGGAAAGAAATAATAAAAAACTGGGTGAGGATGGTTTAGGTCCTTTCGCTTTAAGGATGAGCTAGTCCGGAACTCGGAACTCGTCGGCGCACGTGGCTAATTTGCGTGCTATTTCGCTCAGAAAGGGATAGACTTGGTTATGAACAGTGCGGAACTATTTACAACTATTTATAAGTACATCGGAACTACAGTCTAGTGTGTGCAAACACAAATATTATTGAAAGTCTAAATCGTCGTCGTCCAAAAATTCGCGAGTATGCTTTGGGAGAAGTGTTCTTGTGATAAAACATCTGAATGTTTTAATTAAAAGTAAAGTTATTTAATTTTTTTAATAACCAAACTATGTTTGTATGAATTTTGTTTAAGAGATTTCATACTCCTTCCAGTATTTAATTGTGCCCAAAGTTGCGTTAAAATGACGTGTTAAAACGGAATGTTTTGAGACTCATAACTTTTAAAGAACTTATAATTTTACAATGATGATTCCATACAAGCATAGATAACGACAAGACAAATCGATAGAATTAAAAACTTTAAACAGACGATACCGAACAACGGAATCATCACCCTACAGAATTTGTATGGCGAAACACCTGACTAGCGTACCTAGGCCTGGCCTGCCAATAGGCCTGCCTTAAGGCCTGCCAATACTTTATACGGCAAAAAACGTCATCAGACATCAAATAGATTTCCGAGAAGGCGGCCAGCTTAGCTTTATGCCGATAGGGTGCAGCCTTTGACTATATACTGTCTAGACACCGTCATGCCTTTATTTCAATGATTAAAATTACTGGCCAATTTTTCAATGCTTGTGTGCGTGACAGCTTTGTGTTATCACACGCGGCCTGTCAATTTATGCCTCAGAGCAATAACTTTTATGCCCTCGAAATCCGTCAAATTGGTAGCTGTCTGTGTGCGCGACCGACTATGGGTTGGACACTACATAGTTTTTTCTACGCTTTTAGGCTTATATAGTGTATCTAGGCTTTACATAATCTAAGGGTGCAGCCACATTGGTAATCTCCAGCTGGTCTAGTTAATATGTCGTCGATTCTCGCTAGTTGCGCTGAGATCCAAAAGGTGGCACACTGTACTTATAGTAACGAACTATAGGCCCCAAGTACATTTTAATTAAATGTATTTTAAATATCATCATCATCATCAGGTCTATTTTAGTCTCTACTGCAGGAGCACGAACCTCTGTACTACCAGAACCAGAGCATCCACGGGAAGACTTGGACACAGAATTAATAATAGTACACTTGGAGTGGTCCTATTTCACACTTATCTTTCTACTTAATGTATGTTCACTTAGCTTGGATGCTTCCGAAGCTTCGCTTTTCGAGTTTTTTGTTTTATTTTCTTTTTATAAGACATTCGACATGGCCTGTCATTTTGTATTACCAACGTAACTTGCCGGTTATATATAAATAAGTTATGTACCTACTTTACATAAGTTGGGACATCAACTGAACTGATGTTCATCTGTGAATCCAAGAAACTTAACGATTACACAAAATCTTTATTCAAGGACGCTAAAGAAACAGGCGATCGAGTCATGCGCGCCTTCGAAGAGAAGAGCGTGATCATGAACACAGTCATCACATTCATCAACGTGTGCATGGCTCTCCTGTTCCTGCGCCTACCCTCGGCTGCTGTAGCTTACCACGACCAGTATCTCACGAACATCGAGTACGACAACACGTATGTTACTGGCTACTTCAAGACAATCGATAGGCGGCGACAGGAGCGCGCCAAATACCATCTGCTGCCATTGAAAAAGGTGACCTTTCTATTATTTCTTTTTCCTCGCCTTTTTCCTATTTGAGTCTTTCTCCAAAGTTTTCTGTTCCCAACCACATCGACACTGGCTCCCTGTTCCTCCATATAATTTATCACACATTCCCTCCACGACTTTCTGGGCCTTCCCTTTCCTCTATTAGTTCTGTATATTCATCTTAAACATCATAACCATCCTTGTAGTTTAACGAATATAATACAAAAATTATCTAAATGAATGTAGACTAAAACGTGGCCCTTTAAAAGGTAGAGGGAGGTTGCAGCTACAGTATGCCATAATTAGGTTTCCTATAATTTAAGTAGGTTTTATTTTGGAGATACTTGACTGACACGTAGACCCTATTCGAGGAAAGGTTGGAGCAAGTGGGGACTGCGTACATAGGGAATTAGCGACTAAACTATGTACCTACGCAAGTGGAAATATTAGAATCTTCATGTTTATAACGTTATTTATTTACCTTCAAGGCTTAGCTTCAAGGTTGGATTAAAAATGGTTCTAAATAATCATTTTTCAAACCATTGATTTTTAAACCAAACTGTATCAAAACTTACATAGATTGATTGATAGATGACATAAATTTTATAAATGCATTGCGAATGCGGCAATATTTGACAATATTGCCGCATTCGTAATTCTCTTTCGCAATTTGTATGAAGGGAGATTGCACCACCAAGGCATCCATCATAATCATCATTATCAGGTCTTTTGTAGTCCTTACTGCAGGAGCATGACCTTCTCTGTACTACCAGAGCCATATATGAGCCACAGCAGTCAGAAGATTTAGTCTACACTGCTCACGCTGTCCAGACGTGTTGGAGAGGTCTCATTGATATTCATAAGCTTTGTTGAGCTTGTGTTTCGTAAGTCGCCTTCTACAACATCCACGAGAAGACTTGGAGAGGTCCTACTCTGTCGGGAATCACATGGCATCCTTGTAATTTTCCCAGATGGAAAGACTAAGATACGTAGACGTGCACTCGCTGTGTTACGTGTGGTTGGAGAAGGGCGTGCTGGTGTCGCACATGCTGAAGGTGTTCCTGGAGGTGGTGACGGCCACCACGTTCGTGATGCTGGATCGGCTGTTCTACGAGGCGCTGGACGTGGTGCGCCGCCACGCTGAACTGGACCCTGGCGAGCAAGGAACACACGATTTGGATATTACAGTTGGTACCGAGTCATTTATATTCGACGCCTTGTTTCGCCCTAAAAGACAATCGCCCCTCGTGTTGCTCTAAAAGACAATCGCCGCAAGGTACAGGTCACGCCAAACTTAATTGCGACTTTGAACATCGCGCGAGTCGATGCGCAGTATACAATTTTAGGTTAAGAGGATCGCCCGCGGGGAGGCGGGGCGCGTTCTGCGCTGCTTGTGGCTAATATCCGACCCGTAATAAAGTTTGGTGCAACCTGTGGACGTAATTTATTTAAATCGACGTGCCTTGTTTTGCCCTAAGATACAGTCGCCGCAAGGTAAAAGTACCGAATTGAAATAAGGAAAAAAGATATGTTTAAATAACATTATTTTAATACGGTTTTTATCGCGTTTATTACATTATTTATACACCTAACGTTTCAAACACTTTACAGTGTTCGTGGTCGCAGGTAGACTAAGTTGACATTTGTCTAGTATTTTATAAGAACTGCAAAATCTACCGCCTAAAATATATATATAGCCAATACTGCGTACACCCGGAACGTTATCAATAAACGTTCCGGGTGTACGCAGTATTGGCTCACGGTGTCTGAAGGTCTTGCAGTCTTCTGCCTAGCTTGAGATTTGATTAAATTGATGACTGGATCCCAAGCTGGTAGTAACTGGTGGAACGTTATCAATAAATATTTTAGGCGGTAGATTTTGCAGTTCTTATAAAATACTAGATAAATGTCAACTTAGTCTACCTGCGACCACGAACACTGTAAAGTGCTCGAAACGTTAGGTGTATAAATAATGTAATAAACGCGATAAAAACCGTATTAAAATAATTTTATTTAAATGTGTAACGATCGCGAAAACATAAGAAAAAAAAGATATGGTAAAATAACCACGCAGGAAGGGGTCGAATATTTTACCCTACCAACTTTTGCGATGAAGGGTTTTTGAAACCGTACATTAGAAATTTAAGAGCTAGGCTCTTGTCGGTGTCATTCTGTGGAAAGAGATGTAAGTATGATATGTCGCTGACCGTCCAGTATACGTTGTTCTTAATTAACTAAAAGGATTTCGATTCATAATCACAGCTTTATTTAAAGATGTTGCAATAGGTATAGTACGGGACACAATAAAACGGAAGCAAATAGTCTCAACGGAACATTGGCAGATGAGAGAGTAACATCTGTTATTACCCTACTTTAAATTAAATATTGTTCGGATACATTACTAAATAATTATTTATTTGTTCAGACACACTACAACGTACACAACCCCCTGATCACCAAAATTTCACCTAGGTAGATAAACGAACAAAGAAATACTACCTATTTCTTTTTGACCTTGATGGCCCTTTTTTCTGACCACCTTTACAGTGTCACTTGACGAAGAATGTACCTATTTATGCAGGTGGAAGGAACAAGTGCACTAGCCACTTTGGTCCGGAAAGTATTAGAGGGGTACTCGAATGAACCTCCTGTGCAACATCTGATCACCAGTCATCCATGTCTGCCAAGGCCCCGGCTCATGCCGCCCGCCTTCTTCTTCAAGATCTACGGAGGATACCTTTGGATCATCATCTTACTGTATTTGGACCCCTACACACTGCGTTTGCGAAGGTACAGGTTCGATACTATAAGTACCTATAGTTTTGCTTTTGTTTAAGGCGAGGTGAGTTCACACACTAGCGCCACCCAGCAATTAATTCATTTACTCCTAAATCAAATCAAAGTTAAAAAATCTAATAGCTGATTGCCCTAGTAAATTACTTGTAGTATTCTTTTTGTTACTTTTCATAAATATTACAATCTAAGTTTAAGAGAACGAATTTTTACCGCCAAAAGCGCTCACTTTTCATCAAATTAAAAATAGTGAAAACTTGTACCAATAATACTACAAGTAATTTACTAGGGCATTGAGTTATTAGATTTTTTGAATTTGATATGATTTAGGACTTAATTGCTACCCAGCAATTAAGTCCTAAATCATAGTGTGGGAACTCACCGCCTTAAATGTCAAATTTAAATATCAATATTTCTCAATCTCTTTGAACAGCATCAAACGACGCAAAAAGCAGTAAAATTTGTCTAACACTAAAAATAAGCTAATACTGTAATTTATGCTAGTCTAAACGCGTCGTGATTATCTGACTCATCATCATCATCATTTCGAGTAGGTGACAAGGTCAGTCGACCATGCACACCCTGGTATCAGAGTTCTGGTCTTCGGAACCGCCTCTCGGCCTCTGACGTGGTTCCTTTAACGACTACCAGATGGCAGCCGGTACCAACGGCTTAACGTGCCTTCCGAAGCACGGAATCATCTTTCTTATCAGACAATCAGGTGATTCATGCCTGCAATGTCCTAACCAAGCTGGAAACAACTTAATTAAGTATGCTTCCCGTGGGAATCGAACCACGACCCCCGGGTCAGTACCACTAATAACAATAATACCACTAACCACTGGACCACAGAGGCTGTTATCTGTCTGATATCTGACTCATTTGGTGCATAATTGTCTCTGTTTATTGAATTTTGCGGCCAGCCAGATGTGTGACAGACTCGCGATTCCAGCCAGCAACCCGCACTTGGAGAAGGGTGTTTTACATTATTACATTTATAAAAACGTGATTTTAAGAGAATCTATTGCTTCTCGATGTCGAATCGTAATGTGTGAGTATGCGCATAGGCCAACCCACCACGGTGTGTAGCCTATGTAGAGGTACCTACGGCTTAGTAGTTGTATGACAATCGCCTTTGTTCTGAGTCGCACCGCGGAAAACAAGACCTTTTAGGCATTTTCCTTGACTTGCTTATTTTTTGCAATTCCGTTCTTGACACATTATCTCTAATACTCAGACAGCTAAGTAGAACAAATGATAACAATTAAGATTTGTTTGCCCTTTTTAACGATAACCCACACGATGGGTAAGTAGAGAAAAAAAGAATACTCTCCCACTAGTATGGGAGTAACCCTTAAACAAAATTTTCTTCAAGATATTTTTCTCCCACTTTTTTGCTATGATTAATATACATACCCATACCAAATTACAGCTTTCTAGTACTTATAGTCTCTGCGTAAAACCGCGGACGGACAGACAGACAGACATGGCGAAACTATAAGGGTTCTTAGTTTACTACGGAACCCTAAAAAGAGGGAGACTAGTATATTAGATCGATTACCAAACTAAATACTTTCCAATGATAAAAAAAACTCACTCACGAACACTGCGCCATATAACCTTGCATCCCCAAGTAAAGATGGATTTGAGAGTTCTTTAATTTTATCCTTCACTTCGGTACAAAATTGCAGGCTGATCTGCAGCTACTTCTACCCGCGCCGCGAGAAGCAGCGCATACTACACCTTTACAACGACATACTCAAGAAACGCATGAAAATGCAGAAAACGTTGCGCAGGTAAGCTCCCGCTTTTGGTTAAGCTTATACATGGCGAAATTTTGATCGTTCTGGACCCTCGAAAGGGGTGATTCAGCCCGTCGATATGCACCATTTTTCCTATGGGACCAATGCTGGAAACTCAAATTTTATTTCGACATTTTCATACAAAAGTGTTCAGCCGCCCGGGCAATTTGTATAGGAATGTCGAAATTTTTTTCGAGTTTACAGCATTTGTCCCATAGGAAAAGTTGTTTATATTGACAGGCTGGATCACCCCTTTAATGGTCCGGAACGATAAAAATTTCGCCATGTATAACAAGGCAGAAAATAATATTTGATTCCCATTAAAGTAAGCTATTTAGGCCAGTCAATATCGACATCAAAAATAGCAAACGCGCATGTAACGGCGAGAAAGTTGCAAACTTAGGTACTAGGCTTACTACATATATTATATTTTCTATTCCTTGGGAAAAGTGGTCGGAGTCAAGACGTATAACCGTTTAAACAAATTGAAGTACCTAATTTATCTACGACTGATAATTAACTTGAAATTATTTAACGGCTAGGTTAGACACGTCACTCGTAGGAACTGCCTAGCCTGTTTCTTGCCAAGCCAAAAACTTGTCGCCTAGTAAGTAGTAATAGTGGTCGCGGGATGCAGTTAGCGAAGGCGTGTGTGGCTAAAATTGAAGCTAACGGCACTTACGACACTCGAGATTAAATTGTTGTGCGTCCTTTGAGACTTGAAAGTCATCTGCTTTGGTATTCATATTTATCCCTTTCATTCAGGAAGGCAGTTCAAGCTGTGCGAGCGCACTATCTTTCTGGAGAGAATCTTCTCAGTATGAGGATGAAGTTCCCCCAAGTACTTGGCTGGCTGCGAGTGCTACCTGCTGCCAGGATGACCTGCCTCATCTGCGGACAGACGGAGCCCCGCATTAGCGGTAGGTGAATGTGACAGAAAAGGCAGCGAAAATTCCAGAAATTATGCCTGTTAATAAAATAAAAGGTACTATTTTGATTCTATGAAAAGGTCACTTGACATTTAATAAAAAAAATGTATATCTTAATGAATTCACCAGTTCAAAAAATTTAAATACAATTATACTTCATATTTTTCATCATATCATGGCATTTCCATAACAGATCCTCGCTCGGCTCGACTCCTTTACTCCATTCCGAAACTTTGCTGCGTATCTTCTTCAGCTCAGCTAGTTCATAACTCTGGTAGAAACATTCTCTCTGTATCAAAGCTTTGCTGCGTATCTACCTCCACTCAGCTAGCTCGCATAACTCGGGTAGAACCACTCACACCGCTTCAAAACTTTATTGCGTATCTACCTCCGTTCAACTCAGTCGCACAACTCTACCGCTTCAAAGCTTTTCTGCGTATCTACCTCCACTCAGCTGACTCGCACAACTACCTCAACTCAGCTAGATCGCACAACTACCTCAACTCAGCTAGGTCGCACAACTACTTCAACTCAGCTAGCTCGCATAACACCTCAACTCGGCTAGCTCGCACAACTCCCTCAACTCAGCTAGCTCGCACAACTCCCTCAACTCAGCAAGCTCGCACAACTCCCTCAACTCAGCAAGCTGGTCATGTCGGTAGAAATTTACAACGCATTGCCGAAATTCATGACGGAGGAAAAAACCGATGGAATGTTCTTTAAAAATCTAAAAAGAAGTCTTATTAATAAAGCCTATTATAATATAAAGGAATTCCTAAATGACAAAATTAAAAAAGATACATAACTATTTTGCTTTATAATAACTTAATAATAAAATTGAAGAATAATATATACAGTATAAAATTAATTAAATATATGTTATTAAATTAAAGTACGTAAGTAATCAATTCAATCCTAATAATTTATTGAATCGAATAATGTATTCTGAATGTTTTTTAAATAAATACCTCAAACTAAGTGACATCATTTAACAGAACTATAACTAAAGCAACACAATATTATAACTTTCATCTTAAAACTAATTAAAAAAATGTTTTAACTAAACTTATTTACGTTTAAGTGCGACCTCCTCTTTTCTTATCAAATTGCTGTGCCCGTCAGGGTCCATAAATGATTTTAAATTTGTATTGATAGCACCTTATGTATTTTATGGATTGCAATAAAATATTGAGTATTGAGAACTCCCTCAACTCAGCAAGCTCGCACAACTCCTTTCGCTCGGCAAGCTCGCACAACTCCCTCCGCTCCGCAAGCTCGCACAACTCCCTCAACTCGGCTAGCTCGCCAACTCCCTCAACTCGGCTAGCGCCGCACAACTCCCTCAACTCAGCCACGTCGCACAACTTCCTTAACTCAGCTAGCTCGCACAACTTTGGTGGAAATACTTTTACCGCTTCAAAATTTTGCTGTACGTATCAAACAGAACTCAAACAACTCAGCTCACTCTCACATTATTTCTTGATTGTCTTTCTTATAGATAACCGAGAATCATCTATGTGGCACTCTTGCGCAGCCCACAAATGTCCCTTCGTGTACTGTATGGAGTGCTGGCACGAGGTCGGCGCGCACTGCCTAGCCTGCGATCCAAGCCTAACAGAGTTGAGTGATATGGATTCCTTAAGTGACGATGAACAACCTAGGCATTAGTAGATTAAGTTGGAAATAATAAAACTATAAACGTTATGTACTTAATTTTATTTCTAAACGAACTAAATCCCTTGTCGGGTACAGATACCCCACAGATACGCAATCAGCAAACTGAAATTATTAATCTCGAAAAGGACACTTTGAAGTAGTCACTGACCGTCAAAGCCACTCTAACTATACCGCCTCACTTTCGGTTCTTACTTGCCTAAAGATTCGGGGTTTGCTAAATAATGCGCGCAGCTTACGAATGTAGAAAGATGCAAGAGGATATTCTAATACGAGTACCTATAGTTTAAATAAAATATGAGTGTTGAGTGAGCTTGACAGATGTAGCTCAACCTGGGACATATTTGAGCTGTCTTATTAGTATCCTGTTGCTCTTTCTTATGACATCGTAAGCCATAGCTGTCATTGTATCTGTGCCAGGTACAAAGAAATATGGACCGGGTAGCAACCAAATACCCACTACTCCTACTCAGTTTCTAGTTAAAATGTCTCGAAGTTATCCTCCTACAGAAGATTTTAAAATAGCCCGTATTCGAGCTGCTCGCCGACGGTGAGGTTGCTGACGAACTGAATGTTGTCCGCCACCTCGTTGCACAGCGCCGCCAGCCCCGTCAGCGCGCCGTCCGCAGACCTGCCGTTGTAGTCGTATACCAACTGGAAACAAACATACAACATACATTGGATGTTTATCTATATATGTATTTGTTATAAAATATTGTATCGTAGAGTTAGTATCCCATAACACAAGTCTTACTTAAGAACTTACTTTGGGGCTAGCTCAATCTGTGTGATTAGTCCGTATATATTTATTTATTTATATTTATACATACTTAGTAGTGTAAGCTTCCACGCTGGTTTGGGAGTAAAGAAAAAACATAAAATGTACCAGCTGCTTCTCTTCCCGCGCGGATCGTATAAGCCGTTCGAGGGAATGGGCGAAAATCTAAGGAATAATGGACTACCATTATTCCTCACTATTTTGATTCCGTTTTCCATCTTCACGCCCACTACCATGCTAAAATTGGCTTTAGGTCTTGCTCTGAAACAGTATTAGCATGTTGATAGGCTTAATGATGGAATTGGAAATCAATATAGTGATTATTCATACAGTGTATCTACTATCGAAAACTTTAAGAAGTCTCACCGTAAGAAGTCTCACCGTAAGAAGTCCACTGCTGAACACAGGACTCCAAGGATTTTCACCAAAATGGTGAAAATCCTTTGAGTCCTTTGCCATACTTGGCAAACGGGTTGGTGAGCGCGGTTTGTTTGACTCTTATCAGTTCCAACGCTTCTGCCCATCGAAACGGTTTTTTTTTTTGAACGAGCGAAGGAATTTCTTTTACTGGGGGAACGGGATAAAGGTACTTATTTGGGATGCTTCTTGCTCGGATGTATTAGGGATGAGAAAGTAGCAGCTCGGAAGGCCGGGCGCGCGTTCCCGATGCCATACCTGCAACCACCGGATAGGCAGTTGATAAAGACACCTGGTGATGTGGGAAGATGAATTTTGAACAAAATGTTTGCGAATCCAAAATTGCTGGGGGTATCAAAATGGCACGGTACCTTTGCGATGTCGCCGATAAACGAAAGCACTGACCTTTTGTTATCCTTGCGAAGACAGGCACGCCGTATATGATGCGGGCTGATTTATATTCGTAAACTCAGTTATTTCCGCGAGTAAGATAGCTTGTGCGCGCGCGAGCGGGATCCCAGCGAATTTTGGGCGTGTGTATTTTCTCGAGCGAGCAGCGTGCACGCTCGACCAGGCGGCGAGTCAGACTGAGGCGCGGGCGCGTTGTCGCGAGGCGGCAGGTACTTTTGAATATCGACAACAAACACAAAAGGCGCGCGTCCAACACCCTTAACTACATAGTTCTGCAGCTAACAAAGCAAGTAGATGTCTATTTAGTAAAAATACAAATGCAGAAAAAAAAGCCCATTGCCACTTTCGTGAGTGACCAAAATGGCTAGTGCCAGTACTTGATTTTTCCTGTGCAAAATAATGTGTTTACTTTTTTTACGATGACTTACTGACAAGAACTCGTCGTAGGTGATCCAGCCGTCGTTGTCTTTGTCGGCCTCGTTGAACTTCTCCTTGCGAATGTCTATGGAGCTCTCCTCGCCGAGGCTTTCCAACACT
Source organism: Rhodophaea formosa (assembly GCA_963082605.1). Lineage (NCBI taxonomy): Eukaryota > Metazoa > Arthropoda > Insecta > Lepidoptera > Pyralidae > Rhodophaea > Rhodophaea formosa. The sequence goes on along the minus strand of OY720220.1, from coordinate 5,362,005 downwards.
GCACAACTAAACGGGCATCCATTCCCATTTAATTCTAATATTCATGAACTGTATAAAAACATGCAACCGAATTTATAACCTCTCCCTATTTTTGGAGTCAGTTAATAATAACCAGAGAATTAGGAGGCTTTTTTGCCTGCAGCTTCGCTCGCATTAATCTAGATTCCTCGCGGCAGTACCGTAACTTTTTTCGGTATGAAAGATATTCTATGTCCTTACTTGGGCCACCAAATATCTTTTACGAAATTTAATATAAATCGGTTTGCAGTTAAAGCGTGCAGAGATAACATACGGGCAATATAACATACTTATTTACTTTATCATTTATAATAATATATACAGAGTTACTTTATTTATATATAACGCTAGTAACCTAGCAATTTACAACGTTGTTGTTTATGATGGTCGCTATCTACTCCTTCGAAATTACAGGTGTTTTACAAGTAACACTGTATAGCAAAGAATATATTGTCGACCAGTAGCGAAGCTCAAACCCATCTAAATGATTTCAGACTCGATTATTGGTGTTTAAGAATGTGCAATAGTGGATGGATCAATATAGACTGAGCACCTAGGCTTAAGCCTTTGGCGGCAATATAAGTAGTTTTGGGTTAACTGGTTTGGTCTCTACCGAATAAATTAAAATAAAGTACATATACTCGTATAAGGGTTGTGGTTCTCGGCAGACTAGAATAGGACCACTCCAAGTCTTCCCGTGGATGTCGTAGAAGGCGACTTAGGAAACACAAGCTAAACAAAGCTTACAAACATCAAAGAGACCTCTCCAACCCGTCTGGCCAGCGTGGAGAGTGTAGGCCAAATCCTCTGACAGCTCTGGCTAATATATGGCTTGGGTAGTACAGAGAGGGTCGTGCTCGTATAAGGGTCAAATCGTCCAGATTGAGGTAGGCCCACAGTAAGCTGTGAACTTTTGTCGTAGGATACTATTTAACGATACATATATTGGTACATTTAAGACCCAGGCCAATCTGAAAAAAATATCGTTTTCCATCAAGACCTGTAGGGGTATTTACTAACTCGGATGACAGGTGTCGATGCCTATCAATCTACGATTTGCTGTTACAATGCGGTTTTTGTATACCAAATAAAAAGTTCGAGCAAGCAAAACCCGCATTGTTACAGTAAATTCTAGATTGATAGGCATCGACACCTGTCATCCGAGTTATTAAATAAAGTGGCTGGCCGAGGATCGAACCCGGGCCCTGTCGACTCCTTAATCCGTTCAACTTAAATTAAAATACAAACAAGTCATCAAATCCCAGCATCCCATTAGACTGGTTGTCGAACAGCAGAAACAGACTGTGCAGGTTGGCGATGGTGACCTCGTTCCAGCCCGGGAAGCGCTCCACCACCTTCTGCATGCTCCAGCGGCGGTCCTTGTCTTTCATATCCTATCACAGATGGCATTTGAAAACGTGAGATTTGTCAGAACCGCAGAGATCTCAATTTAATGTGAGTAAGTCTAAGGTAAGTAGATTAGATAGAATATGTAACAATCATTGCTGAAACTTTAACTCTCGCTATCTGGAATCGTGTCTTCAGTTGGGCTCAAAATAAGGTTTTATGTGCCTTCAGAATTTGTGCTTTGAGGTATCTGACAGCAATCTAGCTATATTGCTATGTCAGATACAAAGCAGCTTAAAAATCTGACTCTAGAGTTGGCCTGACACACTCATAGTAGAGATACTAATTAGCTACTTTTTCTCAAACTTCAAGAATATACAGTGTGTAAATTGACCCCCGAACGGACATTCCCTTAAAGAGTTGAGTCAGACCGTCAATATGAACAACTTCTCCTATGGGACCAACTAATTTTCTAAGCGGCTGTAAACTTATGCTGCTGGATTTTGGAACTGAGGATCTGCAGCCCCTGCTAGAGGTACATATAGGTATACTGACTATGATGATAAGAAATGGGGAATGATAGTTTTTAAAACAATTTGACCACATAGAAGAGAAATTACTTCTTGGTTTATTTAGGACCTCATTCGAATTGTTGCTAAACATGAATGAGCGCTGGGCTCATTCATATTTAGCAACGCTTAAAATGATGGGTCCCCGAATGTCAGTGTCTAGCATTCGGACTCCGAATGCTTTTGACGGAGGGCTCATTAAGTCATTGGCCCTGGATTTGCTGCTCTCGCTTAATAACGTCAGGCAAACTTTAAGGTTCAGCGGCAGCAACAAGTGTCGCGCTTTTCGTATGAAATTACAGCGGCACTTATATTATAATTTCATAAAAATGCGCGTGACTTTTTTGCCACTGCCGCCAAAAAAGCTTCAAAGCTTAGATAGTACCTAAAAAGACTACTACATGGGTTCTTCAAAATCGTGAAAAGACTTCTTAAGGGTCGGCAACGCGCGAATGGCACTCTTGGTGTGCGTTCCGTGCTTCGGAAGGCATGTTAAGCCGTTGGTCCCGGCTGTCATCTTTGATTGCATTCGTTAAGCTATGTCAGATATCTTTAGGCAGCTTGAAAAATCTGACACGAGTGTTGTGTGTATTATATTGTATAAAAAAGACAGCTCGAAAAACCTGTCCCTGGTGCTAATAGCCACTAATAAAGGAGAAGAAGAGTTATATGTACTTGATTGAACTGGCGTTGCTCGGCCAGGCGCTTATAGAACTGGTCCACCAGCTTGTCGTAATCGGTCAGCGGGGTGACCTGGGCATTCGTCATCCTCCTCTGAGGTTCTCCTGTTGAGGCAGACTTTATCTATTATGTTCTTATTAAAATAAAGAAATAAGATATGAAAAAAATTCCACGCGGGCAGGATATGAACCGGCAGAAAGACTATGCCTTACCAATTAGGCCACCGCGCTTCATACCCTCACTACACGTCGAATTTTTCCACCATATCCTATTCCGTTACACGCATCTTATTGCTTGTGTCACCTAACACAAGTATCTCACTATTACAAGTGTGGTATCTGATTTAACCCATTTTTATGAGAATATAATAGAAGGACATACTACTACTTACTACCTACTTACCTACTTGAAGGACCTTAAACCCTTACAGTAATTTGTAAATATATTAATATTATATTCATTGACAAATAAAGCTAGCATAATAAAAAAACCGGCCAAGTGCGTGTCGGGCCACGCGCAGTGTAGGGTTCCGTAGTTAGTTTACGAATGACAACTTTGAGTTCACACTGTTCACACTCGCACCTCACAGTTTAACGACCAAAAACATCTAACAATGAAAACCATATGAAATTTTACATTTTCGAGTACATTTTATAAGTTGGTTGCCTATAAATTTTGAAAGACCTATTTAACGATATCCCACATGATGGGTAAGTAGAAAAAAAAAATTTTACTTTAAAAACACTTTACTTGTATGGGAGGTACACTAAAAAAAAAATTTTTCAAGATTTTTTTCTACCACTTTTTTGTCATGATTAATATACATACCCATGCCAAATTACAGCTTTCTAGTACTTATAGTCTCTGAGTAAAACTGCGGACGGACAGACAGACAGACATGGCGAAACTATAAGGGTTCCTTGTTTACTACGGAACCCTAAAAAATGCATTGTGAATGCATAAAATCACTTTTAAACTATTTATCTGTTATGCCTTGGTTATTCACATTGCGGTAAAGTATTTGACGTCCAGCCGAGTAGGACAGAGCTCTATACGTTAACGGGAAAGATGACAGGGTTTCTCTTTTAGGTACATAGGTCTGTCCTACTCGTACAGATTTCAAGTGCGGCACCACAACGTAGGAACCCAAGCAAGGCTTTAGCAACAATCTCGCTAGGTACAAGAAGCGTGCTAGGTGTGACATCTGCTTTTTCACAGAGTAAATCCGATCACGGGATTGGGCGATATTAAAATTTAAGGATATAGATGTTGCAGATGCTATCGTGTGCGCCCTTTTCCGATGTGTTACACATTACCTTTACTGACTAACCTTAGTTACTAACAGCTGAAAATCAGCGCTGTAGCAACCCGATATCAGCTTAAAGCTGAGCTGGCCGCCTTTTTGGTAAGTACGATTTTATTTCTAGTTCATAAGTATTTTGTTTTAATGTATTTTGTCGAATAAAGATATTCTTTCTTACTACATTCTTTAAATCCGGGGTAGGCAAAGCTCATAGAAATGTAAAATTTAAGTCTCACCGGTGGCTGTGAAATCTTCTTGTCGATAAAAACATATTGGTTTCCTCTTCACAGGGTACTCGAAAAAGCGCCCTAAGCTAGAATATATGTTGCTAACGTGGTTTCCCATCTTTTTATTGATTTGGACAATGCATCAAATAATCGCAGATGTCAGTTTGATTATATGTAAACAAAGTAGTACATATATCGCCATGGTAAACGACGATGTTGATTTTTTTTCTTGTCAGTGCATTGTCCCAGTAGGTAATGTTTAGGTATGTCTTTATATAAAATCGAAATAAGATGTTTTGCACGGACACGAAAAATTTTTTTTTTTTGCATTATTTTGTTATATCTTTTCTTGCCACAGACATGAATAAAATTCGCATTTATATTGATAGTCAGGACTTATTTTTCCCGCGACTTCATCCGCGTTTATTATATTTTAGCGTAATGATTGCTAGGTAACATTTTTCTAGCCTATCTATAATCAATCACATAAGGTAGAAAGTGTATTTCTGGGAAATATATCCCAAAATCCATCCAGATTAGCTTAGCGCTTTGAGCAACGCAACTTCGATTCAAAGCTTTGTTTTATTTTTTTCGCTATTTCCGATGGTTCATGAACATTTCTATGGTTACATACCTACTTTTTAATTGAACTTCTGGAGGTAAATGTCCAAAGTACGAGGTATTAATAGAAGTCTTCCAATATACAGCGTGTAACTTAACCCTCAAAATTCCCTTAAAGCTGAACAACTTTTGCTATGGGATCAATACTGGGAAGTAAAAAAAATGACATTTTCATACAAATTAGGGCAATGAGTAAGGAAAAGTGAAAAGTTGTTCATCGAGCTCCGTGGCGCAGCGGTCAACACGCCTGCCTGCGACACGGATGGTCCCGGATTCGATCCCCGGTCAAGTCAAGATGGACAATGACCTTTTTCAGATTGACCTAGGTCTTGGATGTTTATCTATAGAAGTATCTATTATAAAATATACCTAGTATCGTTGAGTTAGTATCCCATATCACAAGTCTCGAACTTACTTCGGGGCTAACTCAATCTGTGTGATTTGTCCGTATATATTTATTTTATTTATTATTATTTATTGATGTTCTGAGTCACCCTATAAAGGAATGTCCAGGGTTTAGTTACACGCTGTATAATCAAATATTATTGTGAAGTGTACCTATTGAATTGTGTGTTGTATTTTTCTCAGAAATCTTTGTGCAGTATACCTACAAGACTAAAATGTTAGGGTTTATCTAGAGGAGTCTGAAATAAAAAACCATTTTCTGTTAATCACTTGATTAATTTTCCATACAAAATTCTATTAAAATTTTCAAAAATTTCATGACATTATATAGCGTCATACACAATTGATAAGATTATAAGAATCAAAGTAATTTTACCGAAGGGTAAAAATAATGTAAACGAAATACGGTAGGCAGTAAATTATTCTAAATTAAAATATAGGAACATTTATAAAATTTCAGTCTTCTTTAACAATAGAAGATTATAACGAAAGTTAAAGATATAAAAGAAAAGACCGTTGTCCACTGAATGAAGGCGCTCGCGACTTTCGCCGCGTGCGGTCCGGTCTAGTTCTCATCGTGACATATCTGGACGCTTATGCGCTAAACCTTACCTAAGTCGAACTAAATTGTTAGTAGACAACAGACTTCTAACACGATGATTTATCATCGTTACATTAATTCCAATCAGTCTTGACAAAAAATGACGAAATGAGGTAGAATACGGTTAACTTATTGAACACAAAAACACGCCCGGGGCAAGGCACCAGCGGCAACGCGCTCCTGTGCCCGGCGCCGAGCGCGTGTACAAAAATACTACTTATCTCAGTTACATATGATATCGATTTCATTCGTCCCCTCTTTGCGCTGGTGTTAGCTGCGAGCTGCGAGCCGCGAGCCGCGAAGGGCGCCCCGGGCCGCCCGCAAGGAGGAGACCAACGACAGCTTACCCTACTCTAACACAACACAAGCGCCTAGATAACGTTACAAAAATAGCACAAGAATGGCTCCGTACAATTTGCTAAAATCTCATACAATTACATTAATATTATGCAGTACCGCGTTACGTCTCCGATCGCACGACTACAATGACTGCTGTGTAAACAACTGCTGAAATGTCGTCTAATTTACCAACGTGTCGCCCTATATTTTAATATTAAAAACTTGTAAAAAAATCTATCATCACGTATCCATTGTTTTTAAGTTCTCAATTTTATTGTAACTATCACAAAACCTCAATTTTACTGCTAGCAGCTAGCAGGGCTCACAAGTTCAATTACATTGTTAGTCACGATCAAATCTCTTGATTTTGTGGTTGTACCAAATTAGTCGAGAGCTGCCCTGTTTCCCACCTTTACAAAGTGGCCGCGACCGTTATCAATAGAGATTAACATCTTTTAATTAACATTGTATTTAGCGTCCGCAATCACAAGCTTTTCTGTTCAGATCGCGAATAAATATTTTGATACAACCACCAAAGTAAAGACTGTAACAAAAATAAAACATAACCAAACGATAGGAAATAAAATGTGATTTAAAATTAAGTAATGTTTCAGCAGCTTTCAGCTCATTTCACAATAAGTGCCCTAGGGCGACCTCGGGCCTCGCCACACGGGCGCTACAGCTAATTCTCTTTACAATTATAGTTTACAACGTAATGCGTACATGTGACTTAACAACTCAAATTCTCGGTAACAGTATCATTTCTACCACTTTATTCGCAATGCTATTAATATGGAAAATAAAGGGTTAATTGATTGATCATATTTGGAACCACCAAGTTTGATGCAAGACTGGGGGCATTCTTAGAACGCGCCACTCCAAGCAGCGAAGAAAGGCGACGGACTTTGCTTTGCAAATCCAAGTAAACTGAGCCTTCGACAAACTAAATATCGGACAGACATTGATTTCATTAAAATGAGATTCGTTGTAAGCATAAAAAGCCTTTCAATTTGACAATAAACAGAAACTTCTTTAGAATAATTAATTAAAATGCATTTCATGCAACATAATTCTTTAAAATTAACGTAATACTTCATAAATGGCACTGAACAAAAAGTAACGTATACTCCATTAAATTAAAACTGGAAATGGATATACTAATATTTTCGCGGAATTTTTAAATTCGTCGTCCAGACGCAAAGCACTGCACGTACACATAAGAGCAAAGGGAACCACACGTTTCGTACTCGCATCAATAAAACTTATTTTTATGTTATAAAGCATAGAGTATTATTTTAATTCTCCTCTGTGCTGCAATAAATATAATTGTCAATTTAAACTAATATTTTATCGACCATTATTTTTTTTGCCGAAGTTCGGAAAATGCTTGCGCTGGCATTTTTCAAAACTAGGGCACGGTCTAGCCACGGTTCACAAAATAGCGCGAAATGACTAAAATAATAGTATGTCCTTAATTTAATAATAAAACACGGTTAAAATGCGCAAGTACCCAATGCTCCGAAATTTCTGGATATGACCAACCAGTTTTTCGATCACGGTCTCACGGACATTACCTAAACGTAAACTTCAAACAATAATTTTCCCTCTAATTTAAGTTCAGTCAGACTCATTATCCAGTCAATATATTATCTACGGCCGTAGTCAGTTCCATGGTTATATCTACTTTCTCTCTTTTGCTAGTTTTTTTTTTTTTGTTTAAAAGCGCCTTTTCCTAGAACGTAATATTTTTTAAGAACCCTATATTAAATTTATCCTAAGTACAAATGTGAAAATGTTAGTCTAAGAATTGCTACTTACAGATCAAACATTATGCTTTAGTTATTAGTTGGAGAATAGTCAAGATTGCACACGATATACATGTTTTATTCCTAGTTATATCACTAGATAAATTGTTCACTGTGAGTTTGATGTAAGCTTAATCCTATTTATTTAAATAGGTGAAGACTATAAGCAATAACAACAGGGAGTCTGATAAAGAGATGGAGTGAGTGACAGTACCGACCAAATGCCAATGTCGTGAATTATTTATGGAAAACCGTAGTCTAGCTTATTGAGAACATTTTGTTTATTTTATTTTATATTTTAAATACTCCCATTCGATATTCCACCGTGAACGAGTATGCCAAACATTTCACTATGATAATAACATCTTATAAGTCGCATATCATTTCTTTCAAAGAGAAATACCTCACTACATCTACTTAGCTAAACGCCATCATAAGAAATGACGAGACGCATCGTCAATTAGGCATGCAACCAAATAATCTATGAACACATATAGATATCAAATTGAACACATTGGGCATAATATATTACATTTCATACAATCGACTTCTTTCGATATACATGAAAATAGACTAACGCTATATGTATATGGATTCATAGATTTCCAGAAACGAATTTTGCTACAATATTTTAACTAATACAAAAATTTGATTGTACATACAAACACGCAATAACATTAACTAACTAAAATTATGAATATGTAGAAGAATATCTCTAAATTAGCTACTGTTAGTCCGCAAAACATATTGGGTATTACGATTTTCTTATAATATATATTATTATTATTGTAACATACCTACATTTGATTATCTAAGCGAATATAAGGATTAGCAAATAATATACCTAATTCATTAGTGTCTCGATCCTAGGACTCTTATGATTGAGAACGATCCTATTCGTTATAAAACCCTCAGCTCATACCGACCACACAGTCCAAACCTACCAATATTATTTTAACAAAATAAGAAAAATCAATTTGCTCAATTTAAAAATAAAATATCACGTCCGAATTTTATTTTCTTCTTAGAAATAAATATGACAAAAATGATTTGACAAAAATTTCGAAGACTACCTTCTCTTTTCGCCAATAAGAACATAAATACTTAAATTTTGGTAATAAAACCGCATCAAATGAACGCGTCAGTCCGCGGGCGAGATCGCGCCACAATCGCATCTTTAAGACAGTCTTCTGAAGTCAGTCTTAAAGTTTTATTGCATTAATTTCTCCACTCATTCACACTGCTCCACCCACGATAATTACTGAACAAGAGGCAACCTCCACGCACGCCGATCCTATGCAACCAAACCACACACAGTGGGCCCTGAGCTCCACCGCCACATACCGCGAGAAATACGCCAATCAAATGAGGACTAATTAATAAACATATGTCACTTAAATAATATGCAAAATAACTTATATAAGAATATACATCATCATATGCATTAACCAAGTTAAAAAAGCAAAATGTAACATTTTGAAAAATACTTTTCAAGTTTTAATTTATCTCACATAAAACATCTTTTACATCACAATGTGATATTCATAATTTTATTTTTATTACGATTAGTTTATATTTTGCATCTCTACGTTATAAATCGTACAAAATTTGTATATATCGGATTTTAAGTAAGACATACTGACATTTTGGTGTTTTTGTATTATTCTATGTAGTTATCACTGTATCTAATTATTAATTATTGCTATTTTAATTACGAAACGTTGCAAACAAAGTTTGGTCCTTAAAGACTAGTTGAATATGGAAACAAAACGCGAATTACTATGGTAACGCAACTCATCAAAAGGTTTAAGGAGAGCTCGATTTGCGCGTGACTCCTAAGCAAATACTAACTCTCCGGCCAAGCTATGCTCGATACGGATTTTTCAAACTTTAATAATATAAAATTGGCACATTATCAAAGAAATCACAACTTAAGAATAAAGAAACAAAATAAATTTCGACGGACCTTAGGCCCACGTAGTTAGTTTGCCTTAAGATTACTTACTTAATATACTTTAATGTATTGCTTGCCGTGGGAGGAGATGTCGCGAGCGGTGTCTGGTAGCGTCTCAAACAACACCACCAGGTAGCCTTCGGGTGTGAGCGCCACGTCGCTTGGCCGGTCTTTATCGTCTAGTCCTGGACTCTTTAAGTCGACTGCCCATAAGATGCGCAATTCCGACGTGAACACAAGCACACGGTGGTTCTTCGAGTCGGCCACTATGATCCGTCCGTCGTCATCAGTTACGATCCCTGACGGGCGATTTAGCTCCCCGATACCCGACCCTTCTCGCCCGACGCAATGTAAAACCTTCGATAGAGTCGGGTCAACCATTAGTAATCGATGGTTCTCGAAATCCGATACGATGATGTTTCCTGAAGTCGTGAAACATACTCCCCTAGGCGTTGTAGGCCCTTTCAACATCTTTGTTGGATTAGCTCCTTCAAAAACAAATTTGGTAATGTAGGTTCCATCGCTTGTAAACAACTGAATACGATGATTCCGTGTGTCGGTGACGACTATATTTCCCAGAGAATTGACAGCTACATCCCAAGGATACTGAAACTGACCACATTCCTTGCCAAAAGAACCGAACTTTAGGATGAAGTTGCCTGAAGATGTAAATATTTGAACACGGTGATTATCTTTGTCAATAACAATAATGCGACCATATGTGTCTGTAGTTATGCCTGCTGGCAAATCAAATTCTCCAGGTCCCGTCCCTTTGGACCCAAACATGGTTCTAAACTCTCCTCGATTATTAAAGATTTGTATGCGATTGTTTCTTCTATCTGCGACGATAATGTTACCTTCTCTATCTACACACAATCCCCAAGGCCTGGACACCTGACCTTCGTCTTGTCCTTCACGGCCGAAAGAAAACATAGGCACGCCGGACACGGGACTTCTCGTAGGTCTCACAGTAACTGGCATCCAGTATCCAGGAATCGCTGCCCCGATACCGCGGGCCGGATTCGAGTCCATCGCTATACTAGTAGTAATGCTATGGTCATAATAATTAGTAGATCTAGTGTGACTAGTAGTATAATCGGGCAAAGACCTTAAACTACTTGTGACAGACATATTGTAAGTAAGGGGCGGATAGGATTGAGCGGACTGCAATGATTGCAGCGACAACAGGGACTGTCGGGACTGAAGAGAAGAGCCAGTGCTTAGAGAGTGCGCGGAGCTGGCTGGAATTGGTTGAACGTCACACTGCCTCTTCAACTGATCTACTAAGTCATAGTTTGGGGGTATAAACATAATCCTTTCTTCAGTCACATGCATATTTTTAAACATGCAAGAAAAATAATCAACTTGAGCCCTTCCTTTCTCTTTAGCCATAAATAAGTCTATTCCTTCAGAATCCATACTGCGCACCAAAGTTTCATTGGTATGGGCCAAACCAGCCAAAATGCCACGCAGCGTGTTCATGTGGTCAGATAGTTCGTTCATCTTCGCCTGACGCATTTTCTCTACTTTGTCTAATAAGTATTTCTCTCGATCCTCAATAGCTTGGGCGTAACATCGCATTGCTTTTCTTATTTTCATATTAGCTTCAGCAGTTTCTTTTTCATAAGCTTTGGACATCGCTACTGCGCGATCGATAGCTGTTTTTATAGCTTTTGTGCCCGTTTTAGTATCCTCTATCGCTCTGAAAACTCCAACGCGGCACATGTCCAAAGCGCCTTTTATCGGAGTAAAACAGTGATCTCTGTGTACCCAAAGGGTACATTCTTGACAAATAAATATGATACAAGCCTCGCAGTAGTACCTTACTTGGTCACCGTGTAGTTCACAATACATAACTTCCTTCTCATTATTCACAGAGTTTGGTCTGACTCCTATAGGGGATATTTGGTGTATAGGAAGAAGTGTGTGTTCTCTCAGTTGGCAATCTGACGTGACTTTGTGACAGCACTCATGGCAAAAAAGGTCGTTACATTCCAGACATCGGGTGGTGGGCGTCCGTTCCTCGCAGCGGAAGCAGGTGATAGATACCGAGGAGGAAGTGCCGGGCGAACCGCTCGAGTTGTCTTCTTTGGAGTGATGCTGATTGTTGTTGGAATTGGTATTGTACTCACGACTACTGGTACCGATCGGGTTTGGTATGGAGCTGCACGACGGTAGCGCCCATATGTCGTAAGGCATCGTGGAGGACGCTGAGGTGGACGCGGCCGACTGCAGCGGCGAGGGCTTGTTCATGTTCTCGAGGAGGTTGCATATGATGTGCGTCATGGCGAGCGGGTCCTCCTGGTCGTTGGAACTGGCGCCGGCGCTGGTGGCCGCCGTCGACACGGACGGCAGGCTCGACGCCAGCGACTGCGTCAGGTTGGCGAATGACGTCATTGTCAGCTTTACGTCACGACATTAGATCTGAAACAAACGAGAAGCGCTTTAGTAAAATAGAACAATCGATCCTTATTCATTAAATACATAGAACACGGGAAACAATGTTGATAATTTTATTGAAATAAAACATTGTCATTCCTATCTAATCAAACGGGCAGCTTAAGAACTTTGTTTGGAGCTATATTATGTTTTTAGTCCATAATAAAAGTTACTATTGTAGTTGTTACAGTAAAACAATATTTTAACTTTTTCATACTTTTAAACATGTATCTTATCCACTCAAGTTTAAAGCAGCTATAAGGTCACTTCACAAATCGATATTAAGTTATTAAGTTAGTGTTCTTTACAGTATTTTTCGATAGAAATTAGTAGCAATTGCCAAAAAATACGTTCGGTACGTTTTCCCTTATATACGTTCATTACAAAAAAAATGGGTAAATAACACATTTTTTAATTGATTTACTACGAAATCCCACGTTTCCAATAACAATGTTTATTTTCTAGCTTTGGTAGTTAAATAAAATAACAAGCAGTGTCGACTTCATGGACTTTTAACTGATAAAACTATAAACAATTTGTTAAAACGATAACGATTACCTCGTCATAGTATATTTTATGCGATACAACAGTAAGGAAACTTAAAATAAATGTTCAGGAAATCAAACATTAACTTACATGTGATAAATTAAGATGGTCATTGTATAAGAACAATTTTATTTTTAATAATCAATAGCAAATATTATCACTAGAGTTGTCCACTCACAAACACTACACTAAAATCTTGTCAACAATAATCAAAAATTACAAAAATTAAAAAATAATGATGCGCGATGCGTTTGTGCATCGTCTACGCGGACTGATGTTGTTGTGCCGCACTCGCTGGCAACGCAACTTTTTCATTATAGTGCAGTTTGCGAAAAAAATCTATCCCAAAATCTTTTGTGCGCTCCCTACCACTACCCCTCACAACAGTAGGTACGGGACCCTGAGCGAGAGGTGACGATGTGGAATCACAAGTGTGTGAGTGAGAGAATCAATTCTGGCATTCCAAATTTTTCCATAACGTAGATAAGGTTTGCTATGATTAGGGCTGACAACTTAATATTGTTGTTTACTATTAATAATGAGCTGCCCGGCTAATGGGACAACAATACTTCCTATAGAGAAAAATCTAAATTTTGTTATAGGTATATACTAGTATCTCTAAATAATATACTTGTACGGGTTGTACGTTTCGAACAAATCTCGAGCAATATTTATTTGGCTACGCATATATTACTTTTAAATTTATGATCGTTAAATTAAAACAATTTGTATATGTAATTGTAATATTATAATAAAATACTGAACAATCTTGAGAACTATGTCAATAACCGAATAATGAAGATGATTGATTTAATTGTCACTTCGAAGATGTTATCTCATTACGGTATATATCTATTTCTGAACAAACCAGTTCTGCCGACCTTATACAACAAGTCCATAGTAGAGAGCAAGCAACTAATTCGTGAATCGTGGTAAGTCTCATTTTGACAATATTATGTGGATTTTTAAATACGCTAAGCATTTGAGGACTATACATAGATAGAGAAACGAATATGTATGATTGCCAACCCTAAACACAGTTGAAATCACTATTGAGTAGCATACTTCCACATTTCACTGGTGGCTGTGGGACAGTGACGCCAGATGGGGATCCCTGCACCCGAAAAAGAGACAAAAGTAACGTTTCCATTTATCGAGATACTGTATTTCGGGAAGCGATGCCACATGCGGCGGCGTTCGTGACCTTGGAAGGCGAGTGCGCGTGAGGCAGGTCCGGGCCCGACCCGAAGCCCTAGCGCCGCCATCTTGCCGGTCGCCGCGCCCCCGCCCTCCTCGGAGTTTTGGAGGGTGCCAAAAATCGATGCCTATCCCTTCTGCCCTTATATCCTACGAAGGGCGAAAGGATGTACCTACCTATAATACAAATCTATATTCAGAGCTCCTTAGAAAATAGAGTTTAATTAAATATATGAATTTTGGTTGCCTACGTCGTTGCCGAGAAGAAGCAACTTGGCAGGAAAGAGCGAACCTGATGCTAATGTAATGGCTCAGTCTTGTGATAAAGGAGAGAGAGAACTAATTAAAACGAAATATGCATTCTGCTACAAGGCACAAGAGAACAATGCCTTTTGTTTATCCCTTTCTCTAATTAAGAAAGTATGAGTAGTTATATACATATATTTTTAAACAGTCGTGTCTTAAAAATTGTACTTAGCCATTATAATAATATTTTACACTGTTGTTTTCGCTTATTATTCGCTTATTATAATAATCAATTTCGTTTTTAAAGAAGAGTTACTAATAACAAACAAAAATCTATAAATAATAAAGTGGGCAATCAACATGTCCACGGATATGTTCAAAGTATTGATGTCAAACGATCTCGGCATTTGATAGCATTACCAAAATATGTAAGCGGGATGGCCCGGATTCCTTGCATGTCTGTGTATACGCGTGTACGTACATGCGACTACGCGGCACTCAGTATCGGGTTAAACAGTTTGACCTCCGTTGCCTTCACAACTTTTTTTTACTTATTTGGTACCTAATTATATATTTCTTGAATTTTAGTTGTTTTATGAGCCCTTGATACAGATACAAAATAAAAAGAAACTTACATTAACGAACGATTAAATCATATGATACTCATATTATTTATCAAAAGGATCACGTTATCATTATGGCAATAATATAGCTGAATTCGTGTAGGTAGGAAGATTGCCCATTGCCAGCCAAAGTTAATTCCTACATTCCTATCTGCCCTTAGCCTGCACAATGTGTGAACGAACCTACGTCCTATATAGTTAAATTGACAAGTCTGCTATTATATTTCCGTCTGCTATATATTTACACTATTTCCGTCAAAACTAAATCTAGTTATTGTTCCGAGTTAAAATCACACCTAAGCTTCACATAAAAATGAAAAAATAAAATATTTTCGTAGTAAGTATCTAAAAGTTTGACTCATACTGATCGACGAACACCGTCATGTCTTTGTTCTTATTTAATCCTGCGCAGCTCCTGTGCATGTAAAAATGAACTACACACATATTCAAAATGATGAAATACAAGAGCATCTACGAGGCGCTACAAAAGTGTAACATTATATTTAGCCCGCGCACCTACACCAGTCATTCACCCCGGGCAGGTAATGCGCATTGTGCATTTTCTGAAAAAAACGCAGGCCGCGCGTTTTTGTGCGAATAAGAAACAATAGGTTTGCGCAGGTCGGGTTGTATCCGCACTATCGCACCCTGCCTGCATCCCTTCTGATTTCTAAGGGCGGCGCACGATTCTCAAACTTCTAATCTTGTATTATTAAAAGCAAAACTGACTGACTCACTGACTTATATCAACGCACAGCCGAAACTTCTGCACCTAGAAACTTGAAATTTGGTACTGGGGTTCCTTTTATGATGTAAGAGAGCACTAAGAAAGGATTTTTAGAAATTCAACCCCTAAGGGGTGAATTAGAGCGGTGAAGTTTTAGTCGCGGGAAAATTGCTAGTAAGTTACTAAAATATAAGTGTTATGTTCTATGCAAAACTGAGAAACACATACGTTGCTCGCATATTGAAACAATTGGATGATGGCAAAACATGGGTCTAGGCTCCGTTTCCATACGGGTAGCTAAAACGGTAGAGTCCTGATTATGCTACTTACTAATATATCAAAGTAAACAAAATTGGCAGATTTATTACCAACATTAACAAGCGCGTTCTCCTAATATTTACGTTGAAAATCTAAAAATGAACGTAAATGTTAACATATTTATTTGTTACGCTTTCACGCTTCAACAATTTTAATT
The DNA here is from genome assembly GCA_963082605.1 of Rhodophaea formosa. NCBI lineage: Eukaryota > Metazoa > Arthropoda > Insecta > Lepidoptera > Pyralidae > Rhodophaea > Rhodophaea formosa. Next base: position 5,345,882 of record OY720220.1, on the reverse strand, counting down.
TTGAATATATATATGTATGTATATTAATAAACTGTAAATTAATTTAATGGTAATGTAAAATAACTAACAAAAACTTATGATTCATTTTACCATGAAATATTTTAATTTGTTTGTCCGGTAGAATAATGACAAAATAAAAAAACTGCGAACTTGGCACGCATTGCTTTATTGTGACTTCATCCTTAAAATATTTGAAACGTTTATTATTAAAAAGAACGATTTTTTATAGTATTATCTTTTATCCTTGCATTCTAGCATTAATATAAATGTAAACTTAGGTACGTATTTGTGAAAGGATAATTAACACAAAACTAACTGCAACTAAAATGATACTGGTCGTCTGGACGTTTAGGATGATCATGAAAATATTATATCCTAACTAATATATTTTGATGCGAAAGTGTGTTTTTTACTCTTTGACGCTTAACTACTAAATCAATCTTCATGAAATTTTGTATCAAAAATTTTGATGGAATAAGAAAATCTTTAATAAAAACCTATATCTGGAGCATAGCTTTATACGGATGTGAAACGTGGACGCTCACACAGAAGGACAGTGAAAGGCTTGCTGCCTTTGAAATGTGGTGCTGGAAGAGGATGGAAAAAATCAGTTGGACAGAACGAAAAAGTAATGAAGAGGTGCTAGAAATTGTAGGAGAGAAAAGAAGACTGACAAACGAAATAGAGAATAGGAGGGGTAGGATGATTGGTCACTTGATACGACATGATGCCTTCTTTAAAAACATACTGGAGGGTAAGGTAAAAGGAAAGAAAGGTCCAGGGAGACCAAGGAAAAGTTTTGTTGACCAACTAAAGAAGAAGGCTGGTGTCATGTCGTATCAAGAACTAAAGTCTAAAGCAGAAGATAGAGAAGTTTGGCGCATACTCCATCGACAAGAGCTATAAAGCTCTTAAATAAGAAGAAGAAGAAGAAAATCTTTGAGCAATAGGAATACCTTCCGTTCCGGAAGAAGGTTTGTTTCCGAGCGATTAGAACGGAGCCGCGGGCGAAATCTTTAGAGAATTTTAGAGAAGTAAGTAATCAAATAGTAGGCTTTTCGTCTAAATTGCTAAAATACTTACTAAGATTTTAATAGCAATAAAAATCTTTCATTAATCCTTGTTTCGCAAGATATCTTTTCAATATATGGTCCTTATAACATCGAAACTTGGATCGTAACATTACGATTTCGCCAAAACAGTCCGTTTTTGAAAAACGCTAACAACCGCTACACGTTTTCACTTTAAACGTTAAACATTGTTCCCAATTGTTCCTAAAATACATTGAAGTGTTTTGCAGAGCAAAATTTTTAATTTATATCTCCGTTTACTTTTAACGATTTATTTCAAATGGTGGCAGCACAGCAGCACTCAGCAAGCATCACGAAAAATTCATGCTTCAAAGATTGCCCCTTCTCTTACCTAGCCCGCAACCAAAATCTCTGTTCGCCAACGGGGGTAAATTTTGAGAGCCACTGGGCGATTAGCAGCAAGAGAAATGTCTTTACCTGCAGTGTGCTTGGCCGGCTTGCCGCGAGTTTCTCGAAAATGGTTAATTGCATTTGCATCGCTTTGTTTCCGGCAAGCAGCGGCCTTCACGCGCACAAAGGCCGCATTTCTTCGTAAATGGAGAGATTCCTTGGACACACATTGTTGTAATGTTCGTACAGTTGTAACTTGTAACTGTTTTTTTTCTGTAGATTTTTTCTTACGCGTCCATTTTATTTTTACTTTTAGTACAAGTATTAATATTAACTGGACTTAGTGAATGTTTTATTATTTCCGTTATTAATATTTCAAGTCTCGCTACGAGGTTCGTGCTAATATAAAATTATGCGTCCAGTCTGAATCGGTGTTCTACAGATTTGTTTCAAAAAATACATCTGATACTTGACCTCTTTGTTTTTTGGATTCTTAATATGAAGCACACAATCAGAGAGGAAATCTAACAAAAGTAGATAATCATTTTTCATTCATCATGAAACAAAGCATTTCATTGTGAAACTCATATTTCTATACATAAACCTAGCAACTTAATTAAAAAAACCCTGTGAATCCTATGTACCTACTGTACTAATTTACTTTTTGATTCTAGGTCAAGGTTACGGTTGTAATTTTTATATGGATAATTTTAAGCTAAAAGGAAATTATTTAATAACACATATAAAAATAGTTTCTACACCTACCCTTTAAGGCGCTCCTATAGTAACACTAGCGCCACCCAGCAATTAATTCTTTTAATCCTAAATTATATCGAACTAGCTGTCACCCGCGGCTTCACCCGCGTAATATATAGCCTATGTCCTTCTCGGTACCCTAACCTATGTGTATGCAAAATTTCATGATGATCGGTTCAGTAGATACGACGTGAAAGCGTAACAAACAAACAAATAAACAAACAAACTCACTTTCGCATTTATAATATTAGTTGGGATGGGATTGGGATTTTAAAAATCTAACAAGTACATAACTAGTATATTACTTGTAGTATTTTTGTATTCATTTTCACTTACTCACATATTCGTTTGATAAAATAAGTGAAAAACAGGTTAACGCCAAAAGTGGCCACTTTTAGCGTTAACTGGTTTTTCTCTTTAAACATGGCACTAGTAAATTACTTGTAATATACAAAAAATACTATAAGTAATTTTCTCGTTTTGTACTTGTTAGATTTTTAAAATTCGATACAATTTACGATTTAATTGCTGGGTGGCGCTAGTGTTACTATAAGAGCGCCTTAAGAGTCGCCTGGAAGCGCATGTCTCCATACCAACGGAAAAAGGGGATTGTGGCAATATTTGATAATTTTGGAGTAAAATTAATCATTTAATCAATTAATCTCATTATAATCTACGTACGTTCCTATACAGCTTGGTTAAAATACCAATGGTTTGAGAGTAACAAAGTTTTTCAAATTTGTATGGAAATCTTGAGAGGCGTATAATTCTCAAACATTTGATAATTTATCCAAACTGTATAGGAACGTACGTAGATTATACTTAATGAGATTAATTGATTGGATGCTTAATTTTGCCCTTAAATTATCAAATATTGCCATAATTCCCTTTTTCCGTTTGTATGGAGACATGCGCTTCCAGGCGACTCTTAATGCCAATTATTTTAATCATTACAAAGTCCAAAACGAAAATTAACACGGGAAGCCATTATTATTTTATCTCATCGGAACACCAAACCCTTAGCCGAACTTGTCTAATATTATTGTTTGGGCCGTGTAACGTAGTTATAGGTAAGTATATAATTTCGGGACTACACGAGGGGGCCGCAAAACGGCTGTGCGCATGCGGAGACCGCCATGGGGCATCAGGAGTTACCACTTCAAGAAAACGAGAACGTATTGCTAAGCTCAACAACAGCGATACAATTTTAGTAAAATAAATCTCTTTTAATGCTGCATTGTAGCGACTACATTGCTATTGCAGATGGATATATTACAATATAAAGACTATTTTTTTCCGAATGAATTCGTAAAAAGCAGTCTGATACCTTAGAATATAGAAATTCTATATTCTAAGTCCTACTTTATATACATTTGAATTAATTATAGTATTATATTCAAAATAAACAAAAAAATGTAGAGCCCTAAAGGCCCACATTTATAGAATACTGCTAGAAGACAAATGTTACTAAAAATCTAAGTATATAGTCTTTTTTTACATATAAATCTGTTACGCAATGATTAGTAGTTATTATTAACTAATCACGCATTGGAAATTTGATGAAACTTTTCGAGAGACAATGAAACTGTGCACCTAGGAATTTTTACACATGGCTTTAATTAGGTAGGACCACCTTAGGACCCATGATGGCAAAGTTACGGACAAAGCTAATAAAAATCCAATTCAAAAGAAAAGAAAGTATAAAAGAACGAAGATGTGGAAGCATTTATGTAAGTCTTGTAATGCGAATTAGTTTCAACATTAATTAACAAGGGTCTAGGATTTAATTATGAGTACGGTCTGTAGGGTGGGAGCCGATACTTCCGAGATGCTGCGATACGCCAAAGGGGTAAATGGGCTTAACCTCCCGGTTGTTTAGCTTTTTGTGGCTACGACACAATCTAATATGAATTTGTGTAATATCTATACAACGTGTTAATGAATAAGCGCAAAGCCTCAAATTAGTTTGTTTAGAATCGAGAGTAGAATCGATTCCACAAATAAAAAATAGACGTCTAATTTTAACCAAAAATATATTTTAATTACGCCTTGTTTGATCATTACTTAACTCTACCATGCATGCGCCGGAATGCGAATCGGCAACGTCACCCTAGATCAAGCGTAATTACCATAGATTGTTTAATTTGCAACAAAAACAAAAAGCTAATATCTTCGTAAAAAAATCGCAAAACATTAAATTTATATAATTTTTATAATAAAATAAATTAGTTAGGCTTTGTGCTTTTTCAATAATACGTTGTAAACTACGAGCATATAGGTACCTCAGGTACGTATTGTACGACAGCGATAAGAGGCCACTTTAGGCGTTTCTCATTACGCATGTTACTACACTATAAACGATTGTAGTCAACGGTTATTGTTATAAATATACATAAAGTTTAATAAGTAAATGCTAAATAGCATTTACTAAATTTTATGTCAGAGTTTGAGTTCAGCCTATGTAAGGAAAACCTATTTATGCATCTTACCCAATTTGAATGAAGAAATGAAATGAAATTGTTTTTGTTAGTAAGCAATGTTACATAATTTTGTTTGTCTGCCACCCACGGTAAGTTTCCCTGTGGTATGTGAGTAAGGCTCTTTTCTAGTAGCCACTGGTTATATAACTTACTATAGTTAGTTTAAATATCATATTTTTTGTACATACAGCAAAGTAATGATTAAAGAATATTATTTATCCTAGTCGGGAAAAGGATTCCAGAAATTTAGCATTGCATTTGACTTTGATGTGATCACAAATTGTCGGTGAAAGAAACAATGAACATATTATTTTACGCGGAAGAAGACAAAGTCATATTTGGTCTCGAGCGCCTGAGATTTGGCAAAAAGTCAAATGGGGTTAGTGTGCCGGCCTCGACAGTTTCGGGTGTTATTTTAACAGCCATAACTACAACGTGGACGGAGAATTCATGCAGGAAGTGGCGGATATCCTCTCGCAGCTTGCCTTTAATAGCCTTCATCTGAGCTGTTGAACCATCCATGTCCGTGACATAGCGGACAAGTTACAGGAAAGCCACCTACGGTGGTACGGTCACGTTTTGCGAAAGCTGGAAAATTACTTACGGAACAAATGTCTGGCTATGCCACCTCCTCCGGGCCCTGGGAGAAGGAGGAAACCTAAGAAGTGCTGACTTGATGTCGTTAAGGAGGATATGCGTGACAATCGTCTCACAAATAAGGATGCTAAAGATTGCGCAAAATGTAGAAGAAAAAGCCGTAAAGCGACCCGAGCTCCGAAGCAGTCCAGCAAGGATGCAACCGGGGTAACGCTCAGATGAGAGAGAGAGAGAGAGCTGTTGAGTCCATCCTTACTGTAGCGACTAAACAAATGGGCCCGTACTCACTGTGGCGACTACAAAAGATAACATGTCCTTGTGTAGACTGGTTTTCTTCTCAGGGTGGTAGACGGGACTGGCTAACGCGAGGAAGCGGATCGCAGTTGTGGAACTAAAATGCTTAGAGTTTGCTGTCTCTCCAAGCCTCGCGCACACAGGCAACACCCAAAGCCGAGGTTCGTACCCTTGGGGTCGCTTTGGTAAATTTCGATAAAAAGTCCGGTGGAATAGCAAAAGCTCACTTGGAAATAGATATGTATACCTACAGTCCTTTCAAAAATAAAATATTCAGCAATGAGCAGTTTGCGTTATTCGAAAAAAAAAATTGGTTTAGAATACTACATTCAAGTTCATAATTGGAATAAACTCGGGTTCTCATTCGTGGCTCAGTTCTCGCCAAGTCTTATGTGCCTAAAGTTATAAAAGAGTTGAGACAAACACTTGAAATCGCCGATCCAAGTTGCTTGGTGCTCGCTCATTGAACCCATCTGCATTGAGATTGTAATGACGCTTTTGGTAGAGCCATGCTTGTATCGCAACGGAATGATTCATTGAGAAGGGCCCGTGAGTCATGGACGCAAAATCTTTGTTTAGAAGGAATAAATAACTTTCACTTGTATTGTTGACATATATTGTGATGGGTCTGATCTAAGCTTACAATACATATGTGACTAGAGTATGCTATATTTTCCTTCATACTAAATTAATGCAATAGGACTAAAATGTAGAAACTTTGAAAGTACAAAGCTCAACTTTACAGCAATAGACTTTACACATTACTTAAATTGACTGTTAAAATCCATAATATTATTTTAGAGGATAGAATATTCATAATATTGGAATTTACGCGAGACAAAATTATTATGGAAACCCGGCTTTAATCACGATTTATTTCGTCGGATTCACCGACTAGTTTCGGTCTGTTACGAAGACCATAATCAGGACGAGCGAGGGGTAAGACACATACGCTTACGACACTTACACGATGGTTACTAAACAACGTGTCTTAAATTATATAATTTTCTATAAAAAAAATGCTCCTGGTTTTCCCATATAAATTTAGATATAAAATTAAACTGTGTAAAAACTAAAGCGTATTTCCAAGTTACATTAAAATGGTGAGGAATGAGGCGAACGAAAGAAGTTGGTTAGGGTCATGAAAAGTGGAGATCCATAGTGTCTGCCAACTTCCATAGAAAAAAGAAGTGATAATATTATGAATTAAGTAGAAAGGTAATTATTCAATAAGATCACACTAAATACGCAATATTTTTTCTTTAAATAAACCCCTCTTTTTTTTCATAAAGGCTATAAATACATTGATTTTATTAAAGAAAACACCATTTGAAATTATATGCGAGGCTCTAGACTAGATAACCATTCAAACTATTTTATGAGCCTCTGTTTACATTGAACTTATAGCGAAAACGTGAATCTTTTCTTCGCGATTTTACCAAAAAAGGCCTCTTTTGGTGGTTAAAGATGTAGACTAAAGACCAGTCAAAAATAAACACATTGGTAAAAATCGTACGAAACAAAAACTTCTAGATAAAAAGTCACATATTTAAAGAAGTTTTAAAACGCATTGCTGGAAATGCAGTTCATGAGCTGGACCTTACAATTTCGATTAGTATGCAGTTTCAAACGAAGACTACTTAACTGCTCGAGTTGATACATAAAGCATCACGTTTACGAGTTGCTGTGTGCTGTGAGCTATAAGATAATGAATCAGTATCAAAATAAAAAAGTCCTAAACAGTATATGTTTTTTTGTTGTTATTGAAAATTAGTAACATTTGAAACTATAATCGCAAGATCAGTCCAATGCCATACTGTCGTCTTAAAATAGAAAATTCTGTACACATTCTTCTAGATTTATTGTTTAATAACCCTGGCAATATGTTCAGAAACTTGAGTCCTTAAAAAAATCAGCAATTATAAATATTTAAGAAATTAAATAGTAGCCACAACTTCAAGAAATAAATTACAGCACAGTCATGAAAAATATTTTTGCATTAGTAAATGCTTCACTTAACACAATACATGATGTCCAAATTTATGTCACAAAAGGTTGTGACTGCAACTTTTCGTGACATAGGTACTTATTGCTGTGAGCAAGCAATAATATTACTAAAACAAGGTGTTATTACCAAGTCATATCCAGAAAGCAAATGCTATGTTGTTTATTATTACTTTGCTAAATATTGACTTTTATCATTTGCTTGACATCTTTAGAATGACTGATAATGATTTTAGACATGGCTTTGTATCACAATAACATTTGAACAGCAATAAATTAAAAAAAAAAAAAACCTTTTTAGAACCAAAAATATAATTAATTACATAAAATTAAACACATGGGTACATATTACAAGACAAAGCCAGGTAAAAACAGATATTATTATATCATAGCTTAGTCACTAAATCGTATTTTTCTAAGTATTGACTTCAACCAAACTAAACCAATTGTATAGTTTTTTTTTTCATATTCAAAATTAGGTACCTATACAATTTAAGATAGAAAAATCAGTGCATTAATAATGTTGTTATGATGAGGTAACAAATATTAAATACAACCAAATTGAGAAATCCCTCTATTTTTGAAGTATTTTAAAGATGCTCCCAACCTGACCCCTTACTTATGTGAATAACTAATTGCTCATTCTTAATTATTTATTCATTGTCATTATAAGGGTAACTATATTTAATTGCTACAATGTAATTTTACTTATAATAGTACAAAATGTTATTTACCAAAAATAGTACTATAGATAGACAGGTCTTGGTCCCATAGCAACCAAAAGAAGTAAATTTTAACCAGACTAAGTATGCAGTTTCAATGTAGTAAGTAAATAGCATGAAAACAACCCAAATTCTAATACCCATAAAAAATAGTTCTTTAAGATTTTTTTACTACTCATCATTGGTTTAGAAGTTGTAATGCATAGCTACAGCAGCTATATAAAAAATCAATAAGTAGCAGGCTTGTGTTGTGTACCTAACTGGGTACATTGTTTGTTTGTTTACACATTAAAAAGTCCTTCAATAAAATCATTGAAATAAAATTCATATTTAACGTTGTTTTTTAATAAATGACAGAAGAGAAAGTAATAAATTTCTGCAATTAACTACAGCTGAAATTAGGTAAACAAAAATAAACTAATCAAGACATACTAGAATTTCATAAAGGATATACCTTACTTTGTACTTTATTATATTATTACATGCAAGTAAAATATTAGTTATTGTTTTCACAATCCCTTCATTGGTCGGGAGATAATGTGAATCATTATATCTGTATACCTACAGCATACTCACCAAAAATAGCTCTGTGTCCGGCTCGTAACACCTCCAAATCACAAGTTATTGTTATTTGATTTCATTACAGTGCATTCACAGACATTAGCTCATTGAAAGTACACAATATCCCTTGTCCCGTCACCAAAAATATCCAAGAAACCTATGCCTGACCGATGCAGGTAGATTGCACAAAGATAGCTTTTCTTTTCGTGTGATGATCAATTATCACGAGTCTCAATATAATTGTGACCAGTTTATTGCACTGATTATAAATTCTAGAGACCATGTAGTTACGATAAAATAATATACGCAATATTCGTCTTTATTTATTTATCACAAAATAACACTGAAAACATCAGCGGTGAATGAACCATAGAACAATATACTCCCTGACGGGAGGAATGAACGATCAATGAATAAAAAAACCTCGGCGGTTTGACATTTATCTAGTGTCGGTATCGGTATTTTCCGTTTATTTTGAAATCAATCGACTAAGATAATAGAAAAAACAGAAGCTCATGTCTGAATGTACCTTTACCACACTGTATTGCCATCACAGAAAAACTTACCTTTATTTCGGGAAATTATTAACTTCAAAAATAATAGTTCATACAATTGAAAAAAAATTAAAAATTATACATGCCCAGGTTCTTCGTTCTCTCTGATCTCTTACTTATGATCCTGAACAAATTCGCGAATTCGGTTGGAGTGCTATTTTGACCAAGTGGCTCTACAATACGATCTATTTATGAAAGAAAAGTGATTGTTTACAAACTCGTCCTTAGCACTCAACACTCCAAAAGTTAAAATCACTTGTTGACTTGCCTTTCATGCTTTCATGGTGAGAGAGAATCTACAGCCATCATCGTGTTTCAAGGAAATGGGGAGCCCGATGTGTAGATGTAAGCATAATTAGTGCTCACGCATGTAAAGCAACCCCGGGTGCAATTCCCACTTGGATGGGTGACCGCAAGTGGCATTAAAATCCCGAGCCAATGATCCCGGCTGTCATCATTGATGGCAGTCGTTAAAGTCAGATGCCAAAAAACTGGCACCAGTGTTGGCCACTTACATACACGAAAAACAAAAACATTCAAATCTTTCTATAATAGTTTATGTATTTAAAATAGAGTAATTTTAATGTATAGCATATATGCTGTGCTTTTCTGTTATATTAGTGGACTGGAGCTCCGCTACGATGACGACGCGTGACGTGACGGAGGCGACGCATCACAGCATGAGCAAGCAACCGGGTAAACGCTCGGATGAATAAGAAGGGTAATTTTCATATAGGTAATGGCAATCTAGTGACAAACTGTCAAATTGACACAACAAACTAAACTACAATTAACAAACGCCAAAGTTTCGCGCCAAACGCATCTGACGACTAGTTTGGATTTTGTTTGTTAGCTTGATATTTTTGTGATCAATTGTAGCTCGAAGCTCAAATAACATATGTCAGTGACTTATTTTTATAGTGTAGTGTTGTTAATAATTTGAAAATGTCTACTCCTTCCAAACGACCGGCGTCGCGTGCTTCCTCGGACGCGCCGACTCCTTCGCGAAGAACACGGTCTTCCCAACAGTTAGTCGTTCCAGAAACGCCACAAAGATCTTCAGGAACGCCTTCAAAGAGTAAGTGTTGTGAAGGTTCTACAAAACCAAAGTTTAATTTAAGTTACTAGGTAATATTTTTATAATTTATAGGTTAGATTTATACAGCTGCTGGTAAGCAGGAAGTAGGTATATACATACGATTTATACCATAAATCTTTACAGATGGGACTCCTGGCACCCCACGAGGTACACCGCGCACTCCAGGTGCTCAAATTCCTGGCACATCACCTGCTCGTGCCCTAGCATCAAGCCCTCTTGGTATGTTATATTATTATAATATTTTTCTGGCGTGTTAATTTCTATATTTATTTATATATTTATGATTTCTACTATTCATACTGTAATATAATTCAGCAAAGTTTTTACAGCTCGTTACCTTTCTGTCATCAACTCTATGGATAGTGTTTATTCATAAAAGGCAAGCCATTTCAGGTGTTGGGTGAATAATCTGTTCTGTAGAATCACTAGCAAGTGATGCTGAAGAATGCTGATAAGTCGATCATTAGAATGCTATGCATAGAGTTAAGCTACATCCAACCTATTTGACAACTTATAAGTCCTATAAGAGTGTTGGCCACTAACACCTTCAAGTTGACCATTGATTTGATACGATATGCCATAAAGATATATATAAAAGAAATGTCTACAACATGTGCATAGTTATATATAATGTTCTTCCCAACAATTTTAAATTATTAAAGGGCACAAGTTTTAAAACACAATTGACAAAATGGTTACTTGAAAATTGTTTTTATTCACGGAACGAATATATGGACTACTGTAAATTACATAAAAATATTAATGTTTAAATTTTAATGACATATGTACTTATAAATTCAATTATTTTTCATTTAATTGTATTAATTATATTTCACCTCACTCTTTTATGTACTCAAAACATTTGCATACCTGCCTGCAGGTTTGTATACAGGTGCAAACTCTAGAATAAGATCTTTAATTTACTGTATACTTGCAAATAAATGATTATGATTAAATTATTAGTGCCTTACCTGGTGGCACTAATTACTTTAAGTGCACAGTTTACATTATGGTTGAATTATAGTTAAATGAAATATTTAGATAGAAATATTTCTTTTATTCAATTGACAACGAAAAATATATGACAACAAAAGTATTGACAAGAGGAACTTGAAATTAGAAAATGTTCATAAAATAACAAACTCCTTTGTCTTTTTTGGCACATCAGACTAACATACCTCTTTGCTAGTCTAACACTCCTCCTTAATTTCATTCCTCCAGACCCATACTTCTTGCACACATCTGGAATTTACCCTTTAAGAGGGGTTTAGTGAGTACATCCGCGACCATTCGCCCGGTCTCTACGTACTCTAACCTCACATGCCCACCTTCACATGCTTCTCTTACATAGTGGTGACGCACATCAATATGCTTTGTGCGTTGGTGGTGCACAGGATTCTGTGCAATGGCTATTGCTGACTGGCTATCACAGTAGATAGTCAGTTGCTTCTCCTGTTCTCCAGTAAGCTCAGCAACAAAACGTTTTAAAAATATTGCTTCTCGGGCTGCTTCCGAGATGGCAACATATTCTGCTTCAGCAGTGGATAGTGCTACTGTCTTCTGCTTTTTGCTTTCCCAGCAAATTGCTCCTCCTTTCCACAGGAAAACCAATCCAGTGTACGACTTTCTGTCAAAGGATGTAGCATGACTTGCATCTGCGTAGCCAATTAATCCTTTTCTGTCCGTTTTGCTATAGAAAAGTCCATGACTCTTGGTTCCTTTTAAGAATCGTAGCACTCGTTTCGCTGCTGTCCAGTGCTCCTCAGTAAAGCAGGTGTTGAACTGGCTCAGATAGTTCACAGTATACGCTATGTCTGGTCTCGTGCAGACAGCTAAATACATTAATGAACCAATTAAATTTTGGTATGGTATATTAGAATCAAGTCTGTGTGTTGATCCTGGTTTTTCCAGTTTCTGTCCAGGCACAGATGGCGTTGATGCAACCTTGCAGTCAACCATACCAAAGTTTTTAAGCATCTTATCGACATAACTCTCTTGGTCGATTTTGATTGAAGTGTCGCTTTGAGTGATGCGGATTCCCAGAAGGAATTTTGCGCGACCGAGATCCTTCATCTCAAACTTTCTCATCAAATCTTGTTTAAGATTCTGTAATTCCTCTTTGTCATTCCACAGAATGAGAATGTCGTCTACATAAACTGCAAGTATAATCAGCTTCTTCCCATTTGACTTTATATAAACACAAGGTTCATTCTTGGATCTTTTAAACGCCAGTTGTAACAACTCTTTGTTCAACTTAGTGTTCCATGCTCTAGGAGCTTGCTTTAATCCATACAGTGAGCGTTTTAATAAACAAACGTACTCCGAACTCTTTTCCTCAAAGCCTTCTGGTTGCTTCATATATACAGTCTCTGACAACTCTCCGTTGAGGAACGCCGTTTTTACGTCCATTTGATCAATATTGAGGCAATAAGTAGCTGCTAACGCTAAAAGTGTTCTTAGCGAACTGTGTCTCACGACCGGGGAGAAAGTCTCGTCATAGTCAACTCCATATCTTTGACTGAAACCTCGGGCCACAAGACGAGCCTTATAACGCTTCTTTCCCTCCCCTTCGTCTTTGATTTTAAATATCCATTTAGAATCAACGACATTACATCGTTCCGGTCGTTTGACTAAGACCCAAGTCTTATTTTTCTTGATTGCACTCAATTCTTCTTGAATGGCTACTTTCCACTCCTTACTGTCACTCCTTGACAGTGCTTCATGAATCGTACTGGGATCCTGTTCCGATTCACTGGCCTGATACAGTATGTAATCTGGAAACTGAGTAGGCTTTCGGTTTCTTAGGGGATACCTCCGTGGCCTATCTTGAAAGTCTTCCTCAATTTGCTCAGCCACTGTTGAAACTGAGTCACAGTCTTCAAACTCCGCTGTATCAGAGTCTACATCTGGCTCATTTTGATCTTCTGTACGAACATCAGATCCCACGTTCCTAATCTCATGTTCCACTCGAGGATTGTTATCTTCTCTAAGAATATTATCCCCTGAAACATGATCAGAATCAGTTGAAATTTCTCTTTCAACTCGTCCAGATGAATGTGTTGACTGTCTGCTCTCAGTCTCTACAAGGCTTTGATGTGACGGTTGGTTCATTTCACAATCTTCACTTAGATTAATAATCACCTCTTGATTCTCTTTGATTTTTGAACTCTTGTCACTCATTTGGCTCTCTAAGAACACAACGTTTCTTGCCTTAAATACTGCACCAGAAGTAGGGTCGACTAATCTATAGGCTTTGGAGTTATCACAGAAGCCTGTGAAGATTAGTTCTCTGCCTTTAGCATCCCACTTTTTTCTCTTTTCTTTAGGAATATGCATAAAAGCTTTGCACCCAAAGACCTTAATTGTACTGAGATCACATTTTCTCTTTGACCATTTTTCTTCAGGTGTTACATTTTTCACCGCTATCGTTGGTGAACGATTTTTCAAAAAAACTGCATGATGGACAGCCTCTGCCCAAAACCGCTTATCCAGACCAGAATCTTGCAGCATACTCCTAGCTTTCTCGTTAACCGTACGATTCGCTCTCTCAGCGACCCCGTTCTGTTCCGGAGTAAAATCAACTGTCAACTGGTGCTGAATTCCGCATTTTTTCAAATAATCATCGAAACGTTTGTTGACGAATTCCGTCCCATTATCACTGCGAAGAATCTTCAACTTCTTTCCGCTTTGGTTTTCCGCAAACTCCTTAAACTCCATAAATTTTTCGAAAACATCACTCTTTTGTTTCAAAAAATATACAAAGGTTTTGCGAGTAAAATCGTCAATAAACGTTAAAAAATATCGAAACTTGCTGACAGACGGTACCTCCATAGGTCCACATACGTCAGAATGTACCAAACCTAGTACCTCAGTGCTTCTCGTCGCACTATTCTTCTTAAAAGGTTGCTTTGTTTGTTTTCCCAGGATGCAAGGTATACACTCAAGTTTAGTTAAAGTGTCAGGAAAACTTACCCCTGTTGCCATCTTATCTCTAAGTAATTTCAGGTTTTTCATACCAAGGTGCCCCATCCTCCGATGCCACAGCATCAGCTGGTCACCTGCAGTTGCTGATGAAAGCGCAGAACCCTGTGAACAGCACTTGATTTTATAAATGCCTCGTTCTTCCACACCTTTCACTACAGCCTTTCCTTTAACCTCACACTCATTACTCTTAAAGATGTCACAACCCTTTTCTGAAAATACCACTATATGTCCTTTTTTCGTAATAGCATTCACACTCAGTAAATTAGAAGCTAATCTAGGAACATATGTAACATTACTGATTGTTAAATCTATTGATTCGCAAACTACCATACCTTCGCTTTCACCCAACAACTCATTACCGTCAGCACAAGTCACTCTCAAAGGTTTAGAAGTTTTCTTTAAGTCCTTAAACCATGATTTGCGATTGGTCATATGTGTAGACGCCCCGGAGTCAATAATCCAATCATCAGTATTTGGTTTTACTGCTGTACCAAGCGCGTAGGCCTGCAGCGCCTCCTTCTTCTGCTTTGGATTCTCAGGACAGTCATGTGCTTTGTGAGGACCATCGCAAATAAAACACTTGACCCTTCTGGTCTTCTTCTTAGGTGCACTCTTGCCCTTATGCTTATTAGATAATAGTGCTGATGTTGAAGTTTGCTGCTCACTGGTACTAGCTGAGTAGGTATCTTCCATTTGAAAAAGCTTTGTTTTCACATAGTCGGTAGTTAAATTAATATTGCTGTTCTCTATGGCCAGTCTCATTGGTTGAAATTCTGGAGTAAGGCCTTGAAGAAGTAGAGCTGCCAGGAGCTCGTCATCAACCTCCTTCCCAATATCCAACAGCTCCTGTGACGTTGCTAAAACAGATGTCACATATTCACGAATCGTTGAAAACTGTTCTAGCCTCATGCTCACTAATTTAGTCAAAAGCCGGCAACGGTTGTTCAAACCCTTATCCTCGAAGGCATTCTTTAAAGCTTCCCAAGCTTCCTTCGCCGTTTTTGCACTTCGGACATGCACCAAGCAATGGGGTCTTACCATCAAACAGATCTTGGCCCGTGCTCTCTGGTCACGCCTTGTACCAGAAACGTCGCAAGCATCTGGAGTTATATGTGTGTATTCCCACAAATCATCATGAATCAGGTATAATTCCATGAGAAATTTCCACGTTGCATAATTCGAATTGCCGTCCAACTTTTCAACTGATGGCAAACTGCTCCCTGGACTGCCAGATGCAGTTCCTCTCTCTTTCTCGTTATCATCCATAATTATCGAATACGGGCCCATAACCTATTAGTGCCTTACCTGGTGGCACTAATTACTTTAAGTGCACAGTTTACATTATGGTTGAATTATAGTTAAATGAAATATTTAGATAGAAATATTTCTTTTATTCAATTGACAACGAAAAATATATGACAACAAAAGTATTGACAAGAGGAACTTGAAATTAGAAAATGTTCATAAAATAACAAACTCCTTTGTCTTTTTTGGCACATCAGACTAACATACCTCTTTGCTAGTCTAACATAAATACATGTAAGTGTCCATAATTTGTGGAGGGGCCTTAGTTAACTGTAAAATGTTATATATACAAAATAAAAAATTTGGTTGTTATTAATTTACTTAAGAGAGCGTCTAGAGTGAGGTAATGACTGTAAAATTTATGCTAATGCCAATAAAATAATACAATTTTATGTAAGAGTCAAAAGTTGACAAAATCACATTAAAGAATGGCCCGTATTCTTTTATCCAGGTACCGATATAGACCTAAGTTCTCCATTGAACTATGGTACTCCAAGTTCACTGAGCACCCCCCGCTCCCTTATGCGGGGGGCCATGACTCCAGCAAGACAGAGAGCTGACCTGAGAGGACAACAGATCGGCCGTAATGTGCCTGCTCCCACACCTACTAGAGGAGTAAGTTGTTTGATAGTTTTCAGTGAAAATTCAATACAAAAGGAAAAAAGCTAGATCAATCCATAGACTTCTTGTTTCTTTTACAAAATTTTCAGAAAATGTTTATATCATGATTTATTAGGTCTTTTTGCCTTACAACCTCTTATTACACTTAGATAGACAAAGCTATATAGCATAAGACCAAAATCTATATTTAACGTGTTGGAAAGCAGAATCCAAGTAGTGATGGGTTCCTTAGATTTTCGCCCATCACCCAGCACCTGGTACATTCTGTTTTTTCCTCCCACACCAGATGGAGAGCATTTTTTATCTATCAGGTAAAAAACAATAGTGTCTATTCAATGGAACAATTACTGAAGCTTATTATGTATTAAGTGACACCTGAAAGTCACTATAACTGGGCAATTTTTTTCAGGGAGCAGAACCAGCTGTTGATACAGCTTCCAGTGAACCACAACTAGTGGTGTGGGGTACTGACGTGGCCATAGCCGAGTGCCGGGACAAATTCATTAAGTTCATCCAGAGATATGTCGAGCCCAATGCAGTCACTAATGAACCACTGTATGAGCAGAAACTGGAAGAGGTAACTTTGAATTTATGTATAAAGAATTCCAAATAATAGAGATTGTGTTACTGTACACAGTATCCCAATCATTATCATCATCATCAGGTCTTTTTAGTATCTACTGCAGAAGCATGACCCTCTTTGTACAACCAGAGCCTTAATTTAGCCAGAACATTCAGAGGCCAAAGCCTGCACTCTCTATGCTGGCCAGATGGGTTGGAGAAGTCTCTTTGATGTTTGTAAGCTTTGTTTAGCTTATGTCCCTAAGTAGCCTTCTAGGATATCCACAGGATGAAATGGAGTAGTTGTAGTCTACTCTGCCAGGACCACACGGCCTATAACAATCCTTAAATATGAAATAAAGTATGATTGCACAGACAAAAAGTAGCTTATAATTTGCAGAGTCTCATAGATTAATTTTGATGAAGAATAAGCCAGAATGGCTTCAGGAAAAAAAGGTCCACAACAAAGGCAGTGTACAGATATATCCAAACCGCTCTATCGCACTTAAATGAAAAAAAATACGGACTCGGATTACTACTAGATATGAGCAAGGCTTATGAAAGTGTAAATTATGGTATTTTATTGTCAAAACTTTACGACTCAGGTGTCCGCGGAACAGCCCTAGACTGGTTTAAATCTTATTTATATAATCGAAAGCAAAGTGTACAAATAGAACATTTAAATGCCAATAATGAAATAGAAACTGTAAGATCACAAGAGAAAACCTTAGCTTGTTCTATACCCCAAGGAAGTGTTATAGGATGTATCTTGTTCCTTATATATATAAATGACCTCCCAAAAATAATAAAAAATGACGTAGCTCTACCCGTACTATTTGCAGACGATATTTCAATATTATTAAAATGTGACAATTCTAAGGAAGCAAACGATTTATTACACGACACTATCCAAACTGTGACTACTTGGCTCCAAAATCATAACCTCTACATAAATTATTCTAAAACGAAAATAATACAATTTAGACCGTACAGAAAAAAACCTTTAGAAGTAAAATTAAACATAAATAATCAACAAATAGAATGCGTAGACACCTTTAAATTACTTGGCATAATGATAGACAACCACCTCAATTGGAAAGCCCATATAGAGTTTGTGAAATCAAAACTATCTAGCTTCACTTACGCACTTTATGAGCTGGTTCAAAGCACGAGCACAGAAGCAGCGCTTTCCGCCTATTACGCATATGCTTATTCCCAACTCAAGTATGGTATAATCCTCTGGGGAAACAGTACAGACGTAGGCGATCTACTTATATTGCAAAAAAAATGTGTCAGAATAATAGCTCAAATAGATAATACTAAATCGTGTAAACCTTATTTCAAAAAATACAGACTACTCACCTTGCCATCTTTATACATATATGAAATTTGCATGTTTACTCGTCAAAATCTAAACTCTTTCAAAAAAATAAAGGATACCCACAACATTAACACTAGACATAAAGACAGACTTTATTTGCCTCCAGCAAGAATAAAAATGCTAAATAAGAGTCCGTACTACATGGCAGGCACAATATATAATAAATTACCGGCATTTATTAAAAACGAAAACACTTTAAAAAAGTTCTCAAGTGCTCTAAAATCTTATTTACTCTTAAAAAATTATTATTCTGTAAAGGAATACCTCGACGTTTAATTAAATTGAATTTGTGTATAAAATTATTTAACATTTATAAATTAAATTGAAATTATTTTATTGAAATTATTTAATTCTAATAAGTTAAATTGAAATTGATTTATATAAAATTATTTAATACTAATAAATTTAAAAGAAATTGTTTTATAGGTATAATTTACTTACTAGTCTACTACATTTGCAATACTCGCTGAGTTGCTATGATTAGAACCATAATTATACATAACACCTGTATTATACATATGTATGACTCATAGTTGGCAAATAAATGTTTGAATCTTTGAATCTTTGAATATTTTTGTTTTTGAGGCGCTGCTGACATCATCATCATGCAAACTTGCCTAGACCCTCCACCCCCTTAGCTGCTTTCATTACATATTATTTGAATTTCCTTAAATACTGAATTGAATGTGTTTTTTCTCTTTAGATTCACACACTAGAAGAGCCATTCTTGGATGTCGACTGTGAGCATGTTAAGACCTTTGACGCCAAGTTACACAGGCAACTAGTCTGCTACCCTCAAGAGGTAAGAGTTATAATATTTTATATTGATTGTAAGGTATTTAGGGTCTACCTGCTAGACTTGTCATAACTGAATAAAATCACCTAGTCCTTTGGTCTAGAAAGAGCTGTTGCATGGGAACGATTTTTTTTGTTTCTCCTAGTCTAATATCACTTTAAAAATCTTACTAAAACTATCAAGTATAATGGTGCAGTAGATGGTTCATGAACCTAATTCTAACTGAATATTATGAATATGAACTACATTTGCATGCTATACATATTCGACACAAGCAAAAAGAACCTTAAACACGAGTTTACATAATGTTAGGTGGTGCCAGCCTTCGACGCGGCGGTCAACGAGTTGTTCTTCGAGAAGTACCCGGCCGCTATTCTGGAGCATCAGATACAAGTGCGACCTTTCAACGCGCCGCAGCGTCACATGAGGGACCTTAATCCTGAGGGTATGTTTCAGTTATTATCTTGTCGTGTCAATTGGCTGAAATAATGCAAATCAATTTTTGTCCTCCAGTATATAGAAGTCCAATACCACACTCTGTCGCTGAGTATAATTCCATTTTTTGCAGCTGGTTGGGCACAGGGCATGAAAGAAGATGAAGCATGGTCTGACCGACTTGACCACGTTGAAATCGAGCTTCAGATTGATGAATAAAACCAATAAAATTATTGCCTAAAGAACAGGGCAGTAATAAATTTTGAGAAAATTATAATTTTATATACTACTAGGGATCAACAAAATATGTGGGTCAATAGAACACAAACACAAGGGTAGACAATGGGCATGTGGAATGTCTAGGGTGTAAAACTAACAGATAAGGCCCGGCGCAGAGTGGGAACATTGTGATAGGGTTTGAAGTCCAAACGATGGATATTGAACTACCAAAATCGCGAGAAAAACGTTTCGCAAGATGCCACGAGCGGGCAGTGGACGCGTCAAATTTTTCTTGCGATTTACGTCGTTTTCAGTGTGACAATAAGGTTTAAAGTCCTATCATAGTGTCCCACACCTGCACCGTATCTGCGCCATGCCTTCGCCGTACGTATTCTCTAATGCAGGAGCATGACCCTTTCTGTACTACCAGAGCCATATTTAGCCAGAACAGTCAGAGGATTTAGTTTGCACTCTCCAAGCTGGCCAGACGTGTTTGAGAGGTCTCTTTCATGTTTATAAGCTTTGTTTAGCTTGTGTTCCCTATGTCTAAGACTTTCAGTAGTCATATTTTGCTCTGCTGGGAATCACACGGCTGGTGACAATCGCTTTGGAGTAAGGCCCCGGACAAAGTCAGCGGCAGCGGCGCGGGTGCGGGAGCGGCGTGTTCCAATGCATCGATTTAAATAGGTATGCCGTCTTCGAGAACGGCCCCCGTTCTCGAAGACAGCGTACCGCCGATGCGTGTGAATTTAAATTTTATCGATCGACCGCGCCATAATATCTAAATGATGGCCGACGACGTGGTGGATCAAAACAGCACAATGATATTTGATAGGACATCGATTTTTAGATTTCGTTTGCAAACAGACACTAATTTCTCATAAACACAACACCACGCCGCTCGAGCGCCGCGCGATCTCCCCGCTGACTTCGAGAACGGGTCTGCGTTGTCGCGGCGGACCCCGCGCCGCTGCCTCTATCGCCCCGCAATCGCGGACTTCGAGACCGATTCCTAAAGGCCTCATTACACATTTTATCACAAATATCGACCAGCTGGTGACAATAAAGGTCTAATTACACATTTTGGCGCAGATATCGACCAGTTGGTGACCATCTCGGGCATGGTGATCCGCACGTCGGCCATCGTGCCGGAGATGCGCGAGGCGTTCTTCAAGTGCGCGGTGTGCGGCGCGGCCGCCAGCGCCGAGCTCGAGCGCGGCCGCGTGCCCGAGCCCGCGCACTGTGCGCACTGCAACACGGCGCACTGCTTCCAGCTCATACACAACCGGTCGCACTTCAGCGACAAGCAGCTGGTCAAGTTGCAAGAGTCGCCAGGTGAGAACGACTTAGTGTCGGATTTAATGTATGATCTTACCAAACATGGTTTTTGGTCAAAATAATTGGTCCTATAAAATTGACTGAATATTTGTGTTAACGTTTTGGGTTTTGATCTCGAAAATGATATAAATTTTAGGATCCAAGATAGCAGACATCGCTTTTAATGATAAATCGAACCACGTCAGAGGCCGAGAGGCCGTTCCGAAGAACTCTGACACCAGGGTGTGCATGGTCGACTGACCGTGTCTCCTTCACGAAAATAAATAAAAGATTGTCACTTATTTGTTTATAATAATGTTGGCAGACGACATGCCGGCGGGGCGCACGCCGGCGACGGTGAGCGTGATGGCGCACGGCGCGCTGGTGGAGGCGGTGGGCGCGGGCGAGCGCGTGAGCGTGACGGGCGTGTTCCGCGCCGCGCCCGCCACCGTGCACCCGCGCAAGGCCACGCTGCGCGCCCTGCACAGGACGCACATCGATGCCCTGCACTACACTAAAGTGCACAGCGACCGCCTGCTCGAGACCGAGGAGGGGTTAGTTGCTGCTGCAATGCGCCTTGATTTTACTGTAGGTCAAAGGCTGTCTGTCTACTAAAGCGTAACAGTGTGCGAGGTAAAAAGCCAACAATAGTAATGCGGTGTCGAAAATTTCGTACAATTCTATTGGTTAGATTTTTCCTTGCTTGCTTCGGTAGCCCGCCCGGTGGAGAGGCAGCCAAAATCAAAGAAATTATAATGTGTTTAATGAAAATATCATCATCATCTGCGCGTAGCCAATTAGCCATTGCCAATTATATTAGCCAAAATAATATTAGCCAAAGCGCTCCCATTCACATCCCCAGGGTCCAGTATCGAACCTAGGTGATTTGACAAAGTTACTGGTTTTTATACAAAGCAACTGATGCCTGACCTCTGCAACCCAAATATTAGACCAGATCCTTGGATAAGTATAACTAGATGCTGGTTTCCTTCGGGACCCTCAGCTAAAGAAGCCTTCCGAAGCACGGGATTTTAGCAGCAGATTTAAGCCAAAATTCTAACCAGAATAAAATCAATTTTCACAAAGTAACCTTAATATTAGAAGCCTAGTAGAAAACCCTCACCCTTCATCATAAGGCCAACGCCTTGACCACTGGCCCACAGAGTCAGTCAAGTAGTTGTGTGGACATTGAAAGTACCTATTTATGTAATTTTTATTAATTTCAGGAAAGAGCACCGCTTCCCGCCCGAGCGCGTAGAGCTATTCAAGACGCTGGCCGCTCAGCCCGACTCGTACGAGCGACTGGCGCGCGCCATCGCGCCCTCCATCTACGAGAACCTCGACATCAAGAAGGGCGTGCTGCTGCAGCTGCTCGGCGGCACCAAGAAGAACTTCAACGCTGCTGGCAGAACACATTTCAGGTGAGCCTACCGTATCAGCGACATCGACGAGGTATCGTGGCATATCGAGCATGTGGTCCCACACAACACTTCTAGTGTACAATTTGTTTTAAAAATAGCACACAGATGGCGCCATACATTTCATACATACATACTATCATTTCTTTTTCCCTTACGGGGTAGACAGACCTCAGGTCTCTAAGACCTAAAGGCCACACAAATTTATATTTACCACGTATTTCTTCCCGTGGTCTACCTGCAGAGCTATATGTTTCTAACAGTAAATTAAGCAAGAAAATTACGGATCTTCTCTCTTTCTGTTCTTAATCATATTAATTCTGTGTCTGTGATGAACTATCTGTCCTGTAGATCCGAAATCAACATCCTACTGTGCGGCGACCCGGGCACCAGTAAGTCACAGCTGCTGCGCTGGGTGCACGGGCTGGTGCCCCGCGCGCAGTACACGTCCGGCCGCGGCTCGTCCGCCGTGGGGCTCACGGCCTACGTCACCAAGGACCCCGACACGCGCCAGCTGGTGCTACAGACGTCAGTACTGCTTGTTATACCCGCTATACACAATCGCCGATGATCGGCTGTCATCGCGGCATAATCGAACTTTTCCGACCATCATCAGATCTTTTTTAGTCTCCACTGCAGGAGCATGACCCTCTCAGTACTACTAGAGCCATATATTAGTCAGAGGATTTGGTTTACCGACTCCAACCCATCTGGCTAACGTGGAGTGTGACGTAAAATGTAAAATTTTAGAATTTAACTCTTAAATACGGTTGTCATTATTGATGTAATTCTATCGTTGTTTATTCTGCGTGTTGGTTTAGTGTAACTTTTGATCGGTGGAACGTCTCTGCAGAGTAAGTCCACCAGAATCCTCCAGGGGAGCCCAATGAACTCAACAGTTTGCCAGTGCCCTTTGTGACAGACAAATGACGCATGTCTCTATCACTTATGTATGTATGATTCATTCTTCTGTGTATTCATTTTTTTTACTTTGTTACCAGTGGCGCTCTTGTGTTAGCTGACAATGGTATATGCTGCATTGATGAGTTCGACAAAATGAATGATTCCACTCGGAGTGTGTTGCACGAGGTTAGTTACCAGTTAATCTGTCCTGGATACATTTTTATCAACTTCCTGCCTGTTTTCTGTAAAGCAGAACCTCGAGTGAAATTCTACTTGTAAATATCGTAAACATAAATATGTTCTTGGATGGACGTGTGTTTTATGAAAGTGCAAAGTTATTTCAATATCTTTTAGATGTGATACTATTATTATCATTCTCTATTTCATTAGTCACGTATTTTGGCTCTTCATACCAACCCAAATTTACCCAAAACCTATATTCGATATTTACAGGTGATGGAACAGCAAACCCTCTCAATCGCCAAGGCTGGCATCATCTGCCAACTGAACGCGCGAACATCAATTTTGGCGGCCGCCAACCCCGCCGAGTCGCAGTGGAACAAGAACAAGACCATCGTCGAGAACGTCCAGCTGCCACACACACTGATGTCTAGGTAAGGCTCGTTCATTACTTGAGAAAGCAAAACAGGAATCATCTGCGAACTGAAGGCACGCACGTCTATTGTGGCGGCCGCCAACCCCGCCGAGTCGCAGTGGAACAAGAACAAGACCATCGTCGAGAACGTCCAGCTGCCACACACACTGATGTCTAGGTAAGGCTCGTTCATTACTTGAGAAAGCAAAACAGGAATCATCTGCGAACTGAAGGCACGCACGTCTATTGTGGCGGCCGCCAACCCCGCCGAGTCGCAGTGGACCAAGAACAAGACCATTGTCGAGAACGTCCAGCTGCCACACACACTGATGTCTAGGTATGAGCTCGTTCATTCGTTGAGAAAGCGAAGCAAGGACCATCTACCAACTAAACGCACAGTGTCCAGGTAAAAGACAATCTTTATATTTACCCAAATATACCCAATACATGTTAGTGTGAACAAGAAATGTGCACTGACCTCATTATTTTGCATCTCTCATATTTGTTCTGCCGTCTTTATCATAAGTCCAGTTTGAAAAATTGAATCCAGTCTTGAATGTTGTCTTTTTATTGGTTTAGCTGATAAGATCTCGGCTTCTTTGCTTTCGTTGCATAATACAAGACATAATATTCGTTGTATAATATTCGAATAAATAAAATTTGAGTTTCTTTAATTTTAGTATGTGATTTCAGATTTGATCTGATATTCTTGGTGCTGGATCCACAAGATGAGGCTTTTGATCGTCGCCTGGCGTCTCATCTTGTGTCGCTATACTACAAGGACCCCAGTGATATGCAGGAGGATCCAGATGTAGTGGTAAGTGCTAATGCTCTTTACTCAAATTCTAAAGAAAAGGTGATATCTCCAGGGTTCTAAACCAGGGGTGTAAGAGTGCGGCGCACCTAGGCCTCGGATATACGGGGGCGCAGGAACGGTTGAAAAATTTTTCCGTGCCTTCCCTGTACGCCTTTTGTGTGTGTTTTATTCCATAGGCTATTAGGATCATACACTTAAAATGAGGTACTTGATATATTTTTAGCAATTTGACGCCCTTTTTGAGACTTTTTTGGACTATGTCTTTAAAACATATCACATTCGCCTTGAGGAAGACCTTCGGATGAGGTTGAAACATGGCGGCCAGTAGCTGACTATTTACGTAAGTAACCCGTTGTTACGTATTTTAATAATATAATATAAATAAAATGTGGGATCTAAGTTATCTGAATAAAAATCGTTTTATTTACTTATTATTCAAATGTTTTCAATATGAAACTCGTTGCAGGACATGGCCCTCATGCGCGACTACATAGCGTTCGCGAAGGAGCACGTGCAGCCGACTCTCAGTGAAGCGGCGCAGCAGCGGCTCATCGATGCTTATGTTGACATGAGGTAACTTATATCTTTACATCAAGGCAATACATATATGGCTTAAGTAATTTGAATGAAGTTGAGACGACGACTAGCTCATGGTGGCAAAAATCATAGTGTACTGAAAATCAAGATTTTGCTTGCGAAATTAATAAAAACTTTTAATTAATAATGAATAAAAACGTGAATATCATCAAAAATTCTAGACGTTAATGTATTATTTTGATTTTATTTAAATATTTATGTTTCTTCTGTTTTATATTTTAACTATGACATCTTGAATAATTTACTAAATATTGTACTAATTCACTTAACATTTTTTTCTCATTATTTAGTTAAATCTTATGTAAAATTAGTAATGAATAACATATGTTGTAAATGTAATAGATATAAGTCTTATATATAAGTATAATAGCCGTATAAGTTTATCATACCTAATAAATAAACAAATAAAAGAAAATAGTGATAGATGTAGATGAAGCAAGAGCAAAGATCGTAGTATAGACATAATATATTGTCGCCAGAAAAATTACGCGGTAATACTGTGTGTATCCATATCTAATGTCTGAAAAATGGCTATCATTAAAGAAACTTAATAATGTTCGATTCCAGACGCGTGGGCAGCGGCCGCGGCCAGATTTCGGCGTACCCGCGACAACTGGAGTCTCTGATCCGCCTGGCCGAGGCGCACGCTCGCCTGCGACTCTCCTCCGTCGTCGAGATTTCAGACGTCGATGAAGCTGCCAGGTAAATAAAATGTAGGCCCGAATATGGAGCTCCTCCTAAATAATTTATGCTTATTGTAGTCCACAACACGATTTTTTTACTGGTGTAGTTTTAGACCCACCATACCACCAGTGGTATAGTAGGTCCGCAATGGTAATATCTCTAGTCATTGTACGTGTTTTATAGACATGACATAGTGTTTACATACATATTTTATAAGATGTTTCGTACCTATGTCAAACAGTTTAAAAAATTGTATTTTATTATTAGGAGGCTTACGCTCGAATACTCAAAGGCATCTTAGATGCATTTTAACTAAAATCAATCTCGAATCAGATAACCTAGCAAGACAAAGACAGCCTGAGATTATGGTTGTAATTAGTTAAGTTTATTTTGATCGGAAATTATTGACGTCTCTGTTATGTTTCCGGTTTCTTCCTCACCTGAGATTCTTCAGATCCGGGGTTCAGATTTGGCATGAGACTGTCCATTTGAGATAAATTGACTTCTCTGTCAGTATCTTCACCTAAGAAATTGCCGGGCCGCCGAACAATTTGTATGAAAATGTTGATTTCTTTTCGAGTTTCCATGGTTCATTTCGATGTGCTGGATTGATTGTGAAAAGGAAAAGTATTTACCCTAACATCCACTTTATGAAGCTTTACTATATTCAGATTACACCGCGAGGCGCTGAAGCAGTCGGCCACGGACCCGGCATCAGGGCGCATCGACGTAGGCATCCTCACCACGGGGCTGGGCGCCGCGGCGCGGCGTCGGCGCGCCGACCTGGTGCAGGCGCTCAAGGAGCTCATCAAGCCGTACAACAAGCCGCACACGCTCACGCACTCCAAGCTGCTGCAGGAGGTCAACGCTACCTCGCAAGTTGTAAGTAGTTACTCCAGCTAGGGTCACTATACGTGGGCATCCTCTAGTCTAGGGTACAGGCTGGTTCCCCAGGACTTGGACCATCGGCCTAGGATCTATACAGAAGTGCAGTGATATACACGCATCAGCTTTAAGCTGCTAGTGTATTTATAATAAATAATTATAATAATCTAGTGGGACTAGGGATAATCCTGTACTGCTCACATTAAATGGCGGTTCACACCGACAGCGAGCAAGCGAGGCGGAAGAACTATGAGCTAAGTGAAATAGTTCACACCGCGGGAGAGCTAGCTCTCTCGGATAGCTTCAGCTGCATCGCTCATGTAGTTCGCTGTATGAACCAAAGTTTGAAAATAGATGAAACGATGTTCGCCGGCCTCGCTCGCTGTCGGCGTGAACCGCCCTTAAAAGTACTATCATCACCAGGTCTTTTAGTGTCTCTCTCTCTCTCTACACCCTTATTTTGAAATCAGTACACAAACTTTAAGGGGTGACTCAGCCCATCAACATGAACAACTTTTAATAAGGGATCAATGCTGGGAACTAAAAAACGGAAAAAAAATTGTCATACCCATATAAAAGTGTCCAGCTGATCGGACCAAATGTATGGAAAAGGTAATAATAATATTGAATTTTCAGCATTGGCCCCATAACAAAAGTTGTTCATGTTGATGGGCTGAGTCACCTCTTAAAGTTTGTGTATTGAATTAAAATAAGGGGGTATAATACCAGAGCCATATATTAGCCAGAGCAGACAAGATTTTGCCTACACTCTCCATGCTGGCCAGACGTGTTGGAGCTTGTTTGATGAAGATGAAGCTTAGTTTAGCTTGTGTCTTGTGTTACCTAAGTGGATTTTTACGACATCTACAGGACGACTTGCGTAAAGTACTAAGCAAAATGTAACTTGCAGACGGTGTCGCGCGAGCAGCTGGACGAGGCGCTGCGCGACCTGCAGGATGAGGGGAAGGTCACCGTCGTCAGCCACACGCACATCAGACTATGCTGAACATACCCAACTGTATTTATCACAACCACTAAGTTATACTGCGTGAAAATAGATCCTCGACATTCCCTTAAGGGTCCGCACTAGACACACTAGCGACGCAAACAATTTTATTCCTAATTCTTTACAAATAGAATGTAAGTAATATAAGCCTAAAATACTTAAGGTTATTTACTAAGGCTTATATTACTTAGATTCTTAGTATTAAGAATAAAATTATTGGTGTCGCTAGTTGGCCTTGTACGGGCCCATATAGGGGTGAGTCAGACCGTCAATATGAATAAGTTTTTTGTATACACTTTGTGTTAACTATTGTTGTTCTGTACAATTTGTAAATCACTGAATAAAGATTTTATATATTGTATTCTAAGGGACTAATGCTGGGAACGCGAATATTGTTTTCCTATAGTAACTGCCCGGGCGGCTGAACACTTGTATGAAAATGTAGATTTTTTGCTGAGTTCCCAGCACTGACCCCATAGGAAAAGTCATACTGACGGGCGGAGTCACCCCAAAGTTACACGTTGTATAGTTACACCATGTTTATGTTAAGTGATTGTTACGAAAATAAGTTTATGATAGTAAGATGATATTACCATTAAGTTTCTGTATGATCCTTGTTTCAATATATATTTTTCCATGTACATAATGTTTTCTTAATACCATTTTAGTAATATGTAAAATACGGGTCACTCACGTATGAAGTCAGCTACAGGCCGACATGTTTCAACCTCATCGTTCTTGGAGGAGGTCTTCCTCAGGGCGAATGTGAACCGAGAGTCGCGCACTAAGTTCTCCCAGTCCGCAGTGATTCATACGTGAGTGACCCGTATTTTACATATTAATAATGTTAACATCTCACGTTAGTTTTAATTAAAAAAAAACCATTTTAGCCTGATATTTTTCACACTTTGTATCCCATCCGGTCGAGGAGACTGGAGAGTATGAAACTTGCTTATGAATCCACCATGATTCATAAAATAAAAAGATTAAGTTCAATAAATTATGTTTATTTACATCTTGTGTACAAAAAGCCAGTGGCTACTCAACAATAAACAACCGAACATTTTCTTCTCGTTTCTGTCCGTGTGCTTCACAGACAGTGCTTTGAGGCGTATCAAATAGTTTGTGCGGAAGTAGAAAGCGTCTAGATTACGACGAGTGGGCGAAAGCTTTAGAATATCAACAATTTTAAGGAAGGAAAATTTTTCGAGTATGGAATTGATGGAAGATGTATTGAAATTTAGCCACCAGTATGGTCGCGTTTTAAAAGGATATCTATCAACTAACCAACTTTGTGTAATATAGGCACAATAATTTATGTTTACTCATCAGTCATAACACAATAAAGAAGTAAAACGTTTACAAAAGATAGTACACAAACAATACAAAATATTTACAATATCAAGAGACAACAAGACGGAAAAGAAGTAATATACTTTACAAGGGGAGTTTCGACATATGATTCAAACCAATAAAATCATATTGGCTTAGTATTTGCGATCCCCTTAATTCTTTATAAACTTAACAATTCATAAAGAAATCCATTTAACAACTTACCCGTAACCTGTTTTGTAAATATTTATTCTGAAGACAATATTTAAAATTATGCTTTTGGACGTAAACACCGTGTAGAAATGTGTGAGACCAGGTACAAATTAAGGTACATACATTAAACATTTAATACTTGGCTTAGGACATTCAGGTTGTGATCGCTATAAAATTGCCTGGACGTGTAACTTTACTTATGTTTTTAAATGTAAGTAGAGTTGTATGGCCGCTGTAAAATGTGCAGATATATATTTCGCTCTCTGTTCAATATATCATCTTTCCCTCAGTCAAGCAGCCCACCATACATTTCATAAAGTATATTAAATACGCGATCAATATTTACCCTTGAAGTCCTAGCCTGATTTTAGGAACAACATGATGGATGATTGATTTTGAGTCAGTGAGAGGAAAGTTTTGGTGTCTTTTACTCTAATATAAATGGTCAATAGTTATATTTATTATAATTTAAATGGCAGTACCGTCTATTGTCACTTCTTAATACTTTCCGTGATTTTTTACTAATCTTCAAGTCGATGGGAACCATGCTTAATAAATTTTGTAAAGTGATCGTTATTTAAAACAAAATACAAAAGAAATGAAAAAACTGTTTCAAACTTGTTTGTTTCAATATTTTAAAGGAAAACTGCTATGATAAGCATGGTCCCATTAGACAATATGCAGCAATCCTATCTTACTTTCTAAATATTCAATTTGATCCAAAACAGCTTATCGTGATCACAATTTCGGCTATTGAAATCAAACACATTTTAAAAGTACCTAGATTTTATAAAAATTATACATTCTCTTTAAGAATCTTTCATATGCCACATTTACTCTCAGCCACTGCTACTGCTCATGTTGCTGCCGGAAATATATCTTTAAATACTTCTGCGGCAATAACGACGCGAGCAAGTATTCACACTCAGTCTTCATATTTCTTTATTTATCAACTGGCCATAATGACTAAACACTCGCTCGTTCTTGCGTCCTTTGACTTCCGCGCGAAAAGCCGACGATCGAGTGAGCGCCGGGCAGTGGCAGCGGCATGAGCAATGATAGCGCGAGTAACCTGTTTAGATACACGCGCTGCCCACTTCCCTGCGCAATAAAGGTACGCTTCAAGCCGCTGAAACGCTCGTGTGTATTTTCATGCAAAATATACTCGGGCGCTTCAGCAGAATGAAGCGCTTGCGATGCGGCCCGGCCTAATGTGCGCGTATCCTAAGGCTGAGTGTAAACTCTAAAGGCTTTGCCATTGTTTCTCAGTTTGGCCCTTCAGGCCATGCATGCAAATCGCGGCCCATCAGGCATGCTGTCTCTCCAAGCCTTGCACACCCAAGCAACGCCCAAAGCCAAGGACCGTCCCTCCTGGGGGCCCTTAGGTGATGTTCACCTTACAGGTTGAGAGCACTCTGCTCTCACCTCAAAATTTCCGGTGAAGTAACAAAAGCTCACTTGGAGCTAGAGTTGTGCCTCGTTTATAAGTTACCTCGGCAATGTTCGATGGCGCAGAATAGCGCAACCGACCGCCGACTCGGGCCGATTGAAAACATCAGTGAAATAACGAACGAATTGCTAGTACATAAGATTTTGAATTCATAAGCAGTAGGACTATTGCTATCTCGCTCACAATACTTGTACGTTTGCCGAGGATGGCCAAAGCGCCGCATGGCGCGTACTCATCAGCCAATAGCAAACGGATATTTAAGCGCAATGCAAAAATTTGATTTTTGCGCAGGTACATCGGTATGTATAACTTATAAAAGTTGTAGTACTGTAGCTAGATAGTCCATTCAAAAAAAAAGCTAAGTGTAAATGTGACAGAAACAATATTGCAGCTGCATATAATCTTTGGTTTCGGGGATTTCACGGCCGAATCTCGGATCACGGTAGCCTCGCTCAAAGCTCAGTTAGGAACAAGCGAGTGTGTTAGCGCGTTATCAGGAGGCGGCGGTCTGCGCGTCGGGCTCTGCGCTGGACTCGGGCGTCTTCTCGTCGACCTGCTCGCACGCCTCCAGCACGAACTTGTTGAACAACTCTGGTTTGTCCAGGTACACGTGGTGGCCGGCGCCGTTGATCACCTGTGTTAAACAAGATAAAGATAAATAAATATACCTATACTGACAAATCACACAAATTGAGTTAAAGTAAGTTCGAGACTTGTGTTGTGGGATACTAACTCAACGATACTATATTTTATAATAGATACTTTATATAGATAAACATCCAAGACCCAGGTCAATCGGAAGATCATTTTCCATCTTGACCTGACCGGGGATCGAACCCGGCCGGGACCCTCCGTGTTGTAGCCAGGCGTGTTGACCCCTGCGCCACGGAGTTCGTCAAGATAAAGTTTGATAACTTAGATAAAGTCCGCCTTTTACGATTGTGTAATAAAGTTAAATAATATAAGACAAAAACTAACTAAAACCTTTCATGGTGCAGATCGTAAAAGCCGATCGAGGGGCGTCAGGAATCATGTCAATAGGCGATGCGGTTACGACTCATCGCTGTTTTGATTCCGTTTTCACCTACAAGCCCACTAACATGCTAAACGTAGCCTTAAAGCAGTTTACCCCGTAAGAAAGACGTGATAGTATGTTCGTTTATCTAAAACCTTACTACTAATATTACTGGGCATACATACAGTACATCATACATTTTTGTAAACTACATAAAAATACCTTTCATTTCATACCACAATATATTTCAACAACAAGTCTCACAACACAACTCAGTTCTTCTACCGCCAAAAGTTGTGAGATCCTTGTAATACCAAGTCTGTTAATGCTTGTAACACGGAGATTGGAGCCCTCACTGACTCACTGTTATTTGTTGTGTGAGTCACATTAAGTCACGAGTTTGTAAGTTTATTTGCAGTCTGAGTGGAAACTGTCTTATTTTGATATCACAGGTGTGTCTTTCTACTGTACACTGTTAATTAAATATTGGTTCAACTAGATACTTAATTATACGCGCCGGACGCTTTTCAAATTCGTAGCGAGATATAATTTTAATTATCAAGACGGGCCAATGTTCTTCAATAGGACTCAAAGGGAAAGGATCCTATAAACAGGTAAATGTAGGATTTATTTTTCTGCAACCAACGAATGACACGAATTGGAGGAAATACTCGATGTCTCATACCTACCTATATTTTAACAAGCTTTCACTAATAGACTTAATGTGATGATAGAGTAGGAAGGTGGCCGTAGGCACTTCTAAACTGAATAAGACCCATCGTGTTTGATCTTATTTATATTGACATACACGTTACATTACAGTATGACTCGGTCATAATAAAAGCTTGTCAAAAAATATAATTTTTCAGAAATTTTTTTTATAGTAAATACAATATTTATAATATGTACCTGCACATATGTTTTGTTAGACTGCCTATGCTCACAAAGAACCTGCCCTGTGCTGTTGTCCACCCACGACCGCGAGCCGTACAGCACTGTGATGGGGAGGGAGGGGTCCAGCTTGTCCAGCCGCTTCACCATCGGGTTCTTGGCCCAGCCGAACCCGTGCATGAGTGTGTGGAAGGCACTTTCTCCGCTGAAACATGAAGGCGATCTTTGAAGAAACCTGGCAGGCAAATTTCATCAAAGTTTATAATTTTTTCTGATACCTGTTTTTGCCTATTAATTCTGACTATATGCTGTTAAGGCCATACACGAATGTACGGGGTCCCGTGGTGCCCCCATTTATAATTAATAATTTGGAAGACAAAGATATCATTTAAAATTTTGTATTACATTGCCCTAGATATTGGACAGTTTACAATTTTCTTCGTCAGATAGCCTTATCTATATAAGTTTCTATTTTAAAATAGTATCGTTGAGTTAGCATCCCATAACACAAGTCTCGAACTTATTTTCGGGCTAGCTCAATCTGTGTGATTTATCCGTATATATTTATCATTATTCTTCTTTTCCTCTTTGCCAAAAACGGCCACTGTTGACCAATACGCCAAGTAAATCTTCACGTTCAAACTTTAAAATAGAAAACAGTAGTTTATAAAATAGTTTCATAGGTTATCTATAGGCCCTCGCAGAATAAAATTGAAAATTATGTGTCCCTTTTCTTTCAAATGGGGCAGCACTGGCCCCCGGAAAACTTACATATCGATAAATTGTTTCGGTTAATTTGTCTAACAAAATGGTTTTTATTTAAATCTAAACCTTATTCTATAAAATAGAGTACTATATCTAGGCTCTTAGCATTCGTCAATTAATCATGAACAGCCATGATGTTTCAGTATTGTTAATTTAGGTGCGACTCAAAGCACAATGCCTGCAGGTGTTACCGACCATAATAGCTTTAGTTTTGTAAGTGGATCACCTAGCTGTCGCCTCTAACCAAATTTCCACATTAGTTATTTTCGTGTGCTTGTACTATTGGTTCAATAACGAGTCGAGTACTGGAATTCGATGGCGGTGATAAGGTCACGGTAGCACGAGAGTCTTAACCGGTGGGTCAATACAATGTGATACATAATATTAATAAATCCTTGATAAAACCCTATCCGGTCCTAGAAGCTGGCTCAATTTGAATGAAAATAATGAAGTTTTATGTCAGATGCCTTAAGGCAGCTTGAGAAATCTGACACCAGAGTTGGCCACATCATACGAAAAACAAAACAAACAATGAAGTTTTATCGAATTTCCGGCATTAGACCCATAGTAAAAATTGTTCATATTGACGGGCTAAGTCACAATTTTAAAAGACGGTCGGGCTTTTAAAAATTGTATACTACACCTAATTAAAACTCTAACATTGTTACTTTTTACCAAAGACAATATAATATTATATTGTCTTTGCTTTTTACTACAAGTAATTACAAACATGCCATCTTTGTTCAAAGGTTTAATCACTAGTCAGAAAATTATTATTTTCGAAATAATATTGAGTAGATACTTCGCACTATATTTAACATATTATTAATGTATCTCATCGTGAGTTTGAAACAACAACGTAACGTCTCACTAACATGATTGATACGCGAAATTCGAGTTACGCGGATCGAAAAATCTTCGTGCGGTT
Source organism: Rhodophaea formosa (assembly GCA_963082605.1). Lineage (NCBI taxonomy): Eukaryota > Metazoa > Arthropoda > Insecta > Lepidoptera > Pyralidae > Rhodophaea > Rhodophaea formosa. The sequence goes on along the minus strand of OY720220.1, from coordinate 5,311,276 downwards.
TACTTACATACATTCCCACTAGAAAGATATCCATCCTGAAGAGGATGTCGGCCTGTAGCAGCTGAGTTTATACGCGAATCCCGTATTTTGTATCTAAATATAATAACTATTATGATGGTCTCGTAAAAACATGCCAAACATTAGGACAAATCACACAGACAAACAGACATTAAACGGGAACCTCCAGTTTGTAATATAGGTTTAATGCCTGCGTCACCTTTCTGTTACAATCTAAGATTGGCCTGTTAAGAGATTGCGTTAGCGATAAGGCGATCTCTTGAACAACTTTATATTGTATTAGTTTTGTCATGTATATTTTAATGGTGCAATAAATAAATAGTATTGTAGTTGGTAATATGGATTGGCAAATCGTAAATCAATATACAATAAGTATGTATAATGACATTACAGAAAAAGTGTGCGGTCATGTCAAAGTGTCAAAATATTCGCTATCAAACAATGAATTGATAAAAACCGTGTTAAACAAAATTTGAATGTATTGTTTAAATAATGGTTTTGCCCTATTTTGCCTTATTGATACACTTTTGGTTCTAAAATCTAACAATAAATCTCTTTCAAATAGTTTGAAAGGCACTTCCGTCATGGCGTCTTTGGTGTGTATTATTTCTCTCACAAACTTAATACAAATTATAATATAAAACAAATATTTATAAGATTTCTTACCTTGGAGTTTGCGAATTGCACTGGTATATGTACTCTGGGATGATCGTCTCGGCATCTTTGATGTAGTTGACGTACTTCCTGGAGATGTCTGGTCTGGTCTTGCTGACGAGCCACTTGCCCGCGGGCCCGGCTGCGCGCACTGCCCACAGGGGGTTTAGGGGCTGCACGGCTACGGCCACGGCCCGCACCCATAGGGGCAATTGGTATTTTTCGTATACGTTGGATGGCCGTTCGGGAAAGCCCCACGGGTCGGCTAGGATGAGGTGGCGGACTCTGTGGAGACGATTGTTGATGTAGAACTTTGGTGCTGAATGTAATCTTCAGTCACTCTTCAGACTTGAAATATGCCTTATTACTACAAAGCTTATTACATAATAATCGTTTCACATAACCTTCGAATTTCTATCAGGCATATAGAGAGTCTTGAAGTAATTCACTTTAGAGTTTTTCCATAAGAAATTATGTCCAAGTAAGTCGTTGCTTTATGTTATACTGAAAAAACCGGCCCAGTGCGCGTCGGGCCACGCGCAGTGTAGGGTTCCGTAGTTGCGAATGACAACTTTGAGTTCACAGTATTCACACTCGCACCTTACAGTTTAGCGACCAAACATATCTAACAATGAAAATAGTATAAAATTTTACAGTTTAAAAGTTGGTTGCCTATAACTTTTTAGTTTGTACTTAGTACTCAGCTCTGATAGTTTTCCTTTAAACTTCAGTATATATACTACTGCTGTAATTTTTTTCACGTATCTATATATAACCGTTTAGCAGATAGAGGGGGGGACACTTACCTCTAACAAAAATTCGCACTTTAAAACCAAATATTTCGGAAACGGATCCCTAAATCGGAAAGTAGTGTTCTCAACCTCACAATATTTTTGAAAGACCTATTTAACGATACCCCACACGATGGGTAAATAGAGAAAAAAAAAATACTCTCCCACTTTACTTGTATGGGAGCTACCCTAAAAAAATTTTTTTTCAAGTTTTACTTCTACCACTTTTTTGCCATGAATAATATACATACCCATACCAAATTACAGCTTTCTAGTACTTATAGTCTCTGCGTAAAACCGCGGACGGACAGACAGACAGACATGGCGAAACTATAAGAGTTCCTTGTTTACTACGGAACCCTAAAAAGGAGTGATTAAGCGTTGTGTTGATTTTTCTATTGTGTTGTCGTGTGGATCACTGAATTTAGTTTCACAAAGAATACATAGGGAGTTTGTGGTGGTCAAGGGGTGCAGTTCGGGTCTACCTTGGACGATTTTGCAAATTGATTTTGGCGGACTTTATAATATGAAATTGGTGTAGTTTAGTGTTATAAATGCTCGTGCTCATGGAACAGTTTGTGAAATAGTTAAAGTGGACTGTTATATGGACTCGTATAGACTTGTCACCATAACCTCCCGACCACGAGGCATCAAAGAACATACGCCATCTTTGATGCTACTTGTTACAACTTTACCGTACAAAACCGATACTTAGTATCTCAATTTACTGGACATTGGCAGAATCACTGAAATCTCGGTGGAAGCCATTTTATAAAACAGAAGAAGAAGAAAGAATACATACATATAATCACGTTTTATCCCTTGCGGGGTAGACAGAGAAAAAAATCTTATTTACTGTCCCAAATCGAATAGTAACATCAATTCTATGAATATGGAACTAACCTTTCTGGATATTTCATGGCGTACGCTGTGGCGATGTACCCGCCGAGGCTGTGGCCCAACAGGATGATCTCCCGCAAGTTGACCTCCCGCCGCCACTCTTCGACTGACTCCACCCACTGCGCTTCCACCTTCGCTGCGTCTTTGCCGAACTTCGGGCGCGAACTGCGGCCGAAACCTGCATATAAACGTTAAAAATTTGCAGACCGCCATAGTGAGACTTACCAATATAATATTTATTTATTTAAATTGAAAATTCGGCTTGGTACAGTAATACTAGTAAGGCCATTTTGGATACGTTTAGGCTATAGGTGATAATGTTGTGTATGACACAATAATACATTCTTCGTAGTTTACATGGTTATTACGCCTTAAAAATACATAATATAACAAGCTCGTGTTTGGTTGCCTGTGTTAGGACACACCGTTTTTGATATGAATATCATAAAATTGAGCAAGTAGGTACATTAAACTCAGACGTGAATTTGGACGTCACATCAAAATCAAGCTAGTGTTGTGATTTATTGGCTCACATACTTCAAACACCAGACAAGTGACATAGCCTACCATTTATCCAAGAAATATAATAAAAGAAAGCCCGTAAACTACAAATTAGAAAATAAAATAAGTTACCTAGAAGGTCAATGGCATACACCGGGCGAGTGGTGGCGAAGGCGTCGAGGTTGGGGCACCAGAGCGCCAGGCCTGCGCCCATCCCGTGCAGCAACACCAGGGGCGTCTTTGTCGACTCATCGTTGAGGGAGATCGTCCAGATTTTGTCGCTCTGCCCCACCACTGATCCGATGTCCACGTAGAAACGTTTGTAGGCCGTCTTCAAACCTAAGAAGTGAAATAGACTTTTCAAAAAGATCGTGTAAAATAATTCCACGCGTGCAGAAATACGCGACTAGTTCTATGTACCTATATGTACGAATTGTGCTTTACAAACTACCACACTGCAATCCTGTATGTCGAATGTTTCCACCATATCCCATTCCTCTCATAGGTACAAAATCTACTCTTACATACACGTATCACACCTTAATTCCTTGCAAAAATTTTCAAAGGTCATTGTGAAATACTGGATAAAGAAAGATAAGGATATCAAAAGATTCAATGATTTAATTGCTATCATAATATTCTTTAATACCGTAAGATTTACAGACTAGAAAAAAAAATCAAAGATTTATGTTTCATTACAATAATTGAGGAGAAAATAATTATAACCATTTATTTCCCCATCCTCTAACCAAGTGCGTCTAGCGGACCTACCGATTGTATTCGAGATACTTTAGTTATTAGGTACTTCTATTCGATGGAGATTTTTATAATTAATATAGTACACCAAATACATAACTTTTACGAGTATATTATGTAATGTAACATTTTACAGAGGACAAAAGCGATTAGCAACTCTTCACTATTTTGATTTCTGTTCTGTTTTGTAAGTTCTCCACCTACAAGCCCACCAACAAACTAACGTGGCCTTTATGTTTATTGACCTGGGCTATGTCTACCCCGCATGAGAAAAAGACGTGATTGTATGTATGTAAACGCGATTAGGTAAATATTCCAAACTCATTTTTAGATCGAAACTACTAATTAGAAGCACAATAAAATCTAAGCTGAGAATTTTACGAGTGTTGTAGACCGTAACCGTGACCTTTCGTCTAACACTGACGACTGCGGCTCAAATTAGAACTTCTACGTCACATTTGGCCTATTATGTATGATTGTTTGCTAGTCATCGAGTTCTAATGGGGTACGTTTTGTAATGGTATAGTATTTGACATATACGTCTATCTTCCGTGTTGATGATCTCCTATTTGAAAATATTTAACCTGTGGAATATTTATACATTCAATGAAAGAAGACAGATTGTACCTAATCTACATTCGTGTGATAGTTGGATTCATAGCAGATAAAAACAGTATCAAAATTAGTAGTTGTGAAATATCATAAACTAGCAATTTCCCCGCGACTTCGTCCGCGTAAATTATAGCCTATGTCAGCAGCAGATTAATTAACTTTCTATAGGTGAAAGAATTTTGAAAATCGGTCCAGTAGTTTCGGAGCCTACTCAATGCAAACAAACAAATATTATAGAGATCTTTATACTATTAGTATAGATAACTCAAGATTTCTCTTTCATTAAATAAGCTCTTTCAAAATGGCCAGTCACGTCTAGGCATGATAATGATTCATTTGCGGAATGTATCGCGGTTTACTGCGACTGTCATCCGTCCAAAGTGCGTCTTATGCGATTTTATCAATAATAAGTATAACAAACAACCTTCAGTCCTATATCCTGCTTTGTTTAATTTAAGTATTAATCTTTGCAGTAATATCTGGCAACAGCTACGAATAATAACAGTCATCAATTACCATCCGAGCGCTTTTTTTGTACCCGATTTCCGAAGCATAACAGGTGACAGTCAGATTATTATGGCAGCATTTATGCAGTGATATGATTTGGCGAAAGTTAAGGCTTTTAAATTACATCATTTCGTTGTTTCGTTTTCAGGGTTTCGTAGCCGAATGGCAACAAACGAAACCATTAGAGATTCGTCATGTCTGTCCGTATGTTACAGCCATTTTATTCCAAAACGATTAATATTAGACATTAACTTGGTAGACCCATTTAATCTTTTTTTGTATAAAAAAAAAAGATTAAAAAGGGTTTCATAGTGTTCATACATGGATGGAATTAACACTGGATAAATACGTGTGGGGTATGTATAGACTTTAAAATGACATTGTGCTCCTCCTAAACCCATTTTTTCTCAAATGCAATTATTTAAAAGATATTTCCAAAATGGTAAATGTGTGGCCTTCTAAATTTTAAATTGCCAGAACTAGCACTTGGCCATAAATTAATTCTGATAGGTACTGATTGTAAAAATCAAGGGGGGAGTTCGATCCGGGATTATTAAGCACAGTAGAGAAGCAACAGTACCTCAGCTGTGTCAGATTCAATTTACACAGTTAAAGGATGAGCCCTATAGTCAGAACCATAGAACAAATCTTCACGGTCTTAGCTCCGTATCTAATTATTCGGCCGTCACATCTACATGTAGAATTCTATAAATAAACTAGTCTATATTTGCGACTTCTCCCGATTCTAGAATACCTGACTTTTTTAATTGTATCTTTATGTATTATTAATTTATCTTTATCTTTATTTTTTATGTATCTTTTTATTATGAAACTAGCTGTTACCTGCGGCTTCACCTGCGTGATGAATAGCCTTTGTCCTTCTCAGTACCCTAACCTATGTGTATGCAAAATTTCATGATGATCGGTTTGGATCGGATTAATCGAAACAAACAAAAAAATGAACGAATAAACTTACTTTCGTATTTATAATATTAGTTGAGAAGTAGGGATGGGATGTTGGATTGGTATGGAATAGTTTTATAAGGAATGTTTTTGTTTTGGCAGTGGCCGAGGCTTTTTTGGCGCTCCCAAGTTCCTGGCTGGGTTTGTTCGATAAAGTGAGGGATGTTTAAAAAGAGGGAGATCAATCATAATGTGTGTGAAGTGTGTAGAAGACATGCGTAGAAACTCAATGAATATAATTTTATAAAGAGGAAAGTTATGAATGTTTGCTTGTTTGCGTTGAATGAATAGGGTCCGAAACTTCTGGACCAATTTTCAAAATTATTTCACCTATAGAAAGCTATCTGTGGGTGACATAGGCTACATTTTACGCGGACGAAGTCGCGGAAAAAATGCTACTTAAGATTATAAGGATAACGTTTCCGAATGATTAAAGAATGATTTCTTTGATCGACTTCAGATAACAGACGTAATAACTATGACGATGGCTGATAAAGTTATCGTGAAATTATCAATGAACTTTTGCAATACATTATCGCGCAACTGTCTCTTCCGGGATACGATGATAATTAACTATCACACAGTATTTTTTAAAATTTCATTAGTCCCCGATCTCTAAAGGATCCATTCCCACAATCAGACAAGACTTAGGTCGGAGCGTTTATCGTACTAAAGCAATCATTGAAAGTCATTAACTATACGACAAAATGACGTACAAGGATGTATACAGATTGTAAGTACATAAAGGAAGCTGGTAATAAAGACCCCACAATGAGTAGTAATTCACAGAGCCATGGGGGATTCGCGCTAAAAATAGTTGTTAGTTTTTATTGCAAGAATTGCAATTTTTTTGATTACGATGTTATGTCGTTGCGTATAATTACTATGAATGAGGTAACTTCTTTTAGGCAACTTATTGAGCTAAATATCATATAGTCTTGGACTGTGTATAGTACAGAGAGAAAAGTAGGCAGGATGCTTGGCTGATGTGAACAATCAAAGTTGTAATGTGCATTAAGGAGTGTGATGCCATTTGCTATAGAGGCTGTCAATGTGCACAAATAGACATCATATACGTACGAAATATATAAAAGAAGGACTGAAAAGAATGCTAAAGCCAAAAAAAATATTTTGGTGAAATCAAGGAGAAAGAGAGAGGTCCTTATAGTAAAATGTCAAAATGCTGGTGCAGAACCAGGGGGTATGAAGGGGGTCTACTGCAAGCAGCCTGAGCAAAGCTTATTATTTCAGTTTAATTAATTTGTGGAGTGAGTGGTCAACATAGATCCCATTAAGTACTCATTAATTAAAAATATCTCTGACTTTTATTGATTTTGCAATTAAAATGGATTCACCACTTAAAAAGAAATTTACTACATTAAGTTTGCATTATATTTTTGACACAATAACAACAATTCTTAAAAGACGTCTTACAAATAGTTTAAGGAAATAAATAACTTACATGATAATATCTTTTTCTCCACGTTCCGTAACATCTCATCTGACTGCCGAGTCCAGCTGAACCATCCGCCCGTCCAACTAAAATAAAATAACCAATCAACATGTCATTGAAAGGAAATTAAATGTTATCAAACAAAAACACATAATTCTACGAAAAGAAATATGCAAATCAATAAGACAGGCACAAGACTAGCAATTGACAGACTAGGACAATATATTCGCATATTTTATAAAGGCATTAATTTATGTTTAAATTATTAAAACTTTGATAGACAGATGTTTAGTTACATATAGAAATTTATTTTTATTTAATTGCTGGTTCCTGCTACGTTAAAAATGTATTGTTGTTTTGAAAAAAAAATTTAGTTTATTAAACATAACAATTAATGTATTAGAAACTAGGTAATTAAACATTAATTACTCAGATTAGTGCATAACAAAACGACAGTGCAAAAGAAGCATTACAGACATTAACTGGAAATGTAACATTTCTTACTTCCACACAAAGGACAAAATACTTCCAATCCATGTCCTGCTTACTACACTGAAATCCCAAACACAACATGACTTTTAATCAACAGACATAAAACTCAAAGAATTCATTGAGAAGGTCATTCATGAAAAAATTAAGCTCAAATATTTTAATTTTTAAAAGGAATCAAGCATACCACAACATATTATTGACACCACTTTAAATATTATTGGGACATAACAGAATTGCACAATTTTGAATGAAAAACAAAAATTCCTAGGACACTCACACGACAGAAAAAAAAATAACATAATAATGGGCCTTAGCCAAAACATTTGATTGCAATGTCTATGTAGAAAAAAATCATGCAGAAAAACATAACAGAAACACAATACAGAATAACTTGCTTGATAAATCCCATTAGTAATGTAGATTGCTTAAAATCTGAAAAAATAGTGTAGCCAAGTGTAACTTAATTCCCATCTCAGCTGGCTGGTAAATCAATATAGATAGCTCTAATTAATGGCTGTGGATAACGCGATCTAAACTAAGGAATATACTAGAAATACAATGTTTAATTCCTTTTGTGAAAATTAGTGAGAGAACACAAATGAAGCTACAGTCAATTTGTATTTGTAGGCAGTTTAATAGCAGTGTAATTAATTAACTATTGAGCGGTGAAATTACCTCAAGATGCCGATAATGACATGATAAATGAGTGGCAAAATATATTTAGTCCAAAGGAAACATGGCAGAAAGATTCTTGGCATAACAAACAGTTTTCTGTGAACCTACAAAATGAGAAACGATAATTGAATAATATAAGAAATTTATATAAAACAATAAGCTAGTCTAAGCGCAGCATGATACAATGATAAAGCAATTGCGCAATAGAAAAGCCGAAAATAATAATTAATGAAATTACCTGGTCTCCGTTGTCTCGACGTTCAGTTCGCTACCCATTTGGCCACTGATTTTGTATTCGATAAACACATATCACGTGTAAACAATCGATGAGAGTGCTGTGTTATACTTCAAGATTTCAATTATTTCTTCAGCGGAATAGATCGAGGCGTAAAACAATTTCTGCTGTCGGAAAAAAACTGACACAAAACGCGACGGGAACTGTCAACTTACATTGACATTGATGACAGGTAAAATACGTTCCATTTACCGTGGGCCAAAGATTAAGGCCGTGGTCTCATTCAATACCTAGTAAGTATTTAATATTTTTTATTACCCGACTACGGCGAAGTCAATAGGAGGGTTATGATTTTATTTTCTTGTCTGCTCTGCGGGTTTTATTCGTTTTTGTAGATTTAAAGATTTTTGAAAAATTCAGTTCACATCTTTCCATAGATAGTCAAGTCAAGTAACCCATTGCCATAGCAATACGACCACAACAATCATCTCCATCTACCTAATCAGTAATCAAAACAAAACACTAGCAGCTGCATAATGCAAATATCAAAAGTTCAGCCAGTTTTTAAACTTGAATTGAACCACAAAGTTACGCCGAATGTAGTAACCATTGCGAAGTATGATGGCACTCATCCATGTCTCACGGCTTCAGCCGGTTATGATAAAGTATGATGCTAAAATGATATAACATTCCTAAAAATATTACCTCTACCTATCGCATTATTTAATACAGATTATCCCTCATTCAAACGGATTCTCCCGTGTTGCATCTACAGTTGTCGTGCTACAGAGCCACTCTAGTTCACTCTGATAAAAATTAATACAGATTGTCACCTGTAGACTAAATGTTTGATCAGTTTATTTAATTTACTTTTACTTTCTACAGATAATAATCCACCACCCTCACGGTGGCATAGTCAGCGGTCGGGCGCAGCGGTCTCAAGCACACGGAGAGGTGTCTGAGCTGAACCTGAGCCAGGCAGTCATCGCCCTGGCAGCCGGCCCGCTCAGACCCGACCAGGGGAGGGATATGCTGCTCATTGGATCGCCAACGCAGATACTCGGTTGGTACATTTTTTAAGCTAGTTTAAGCATTCCTCCCAGCGCCTTTTCCGCGGCACAGTTTGCCTGAAAAATTGGTGTCGGTGTCTAAACTATTTGGATGGTAGGATGTATGTACTACGTCGGCCTAAAAATATCACGTGTTTGTAGACAATAAGGAAAACAAAGATTAGATTATAAAGGTGATAGAACGTGACGGTCACATTCAGAAGTAGAGACTGGTCCATTTTTTGACTCCCTAGTATTAATTTATAGATTTAGATTAGTTAGTCTCCATAGCAGGAGCATGAACCCTCTCCGTACTACCAGAGCCAAACATTAGCCAAGGCAGCCAGAGGAATTGGCCTACACTCTCCTCGCTGGCTAGACGGGTTGGAGAGGTCTCTTTGATGTTTATAGCTTTGTTTAGCTTGTGTTTCCGCAGTCAACTTCTACGACATCCACGGGGAGATTTGGATTGGTCCTATTCCACTCTGCCGGGAACCACACGGCTTATAGCATTATCCCCATATAATCCCTAGAACTATTTTTACGGTCTACTAGAAGGTGAAGCTGTGTTCACATACATTCTTCGCCCAGACCCATTAAAACTCCTAAGAGTCTTTACCTGACTTCGATTAACGGGATATTATCTTACCTCTTGGAGTAATATACATATTATTGGCCTCTTTCAGCTTATGATGTCCACGACAACACCGACCTCTTCTTCAAAGAGGCGCAAGATGGCGTGAACGTCATTACAACAGGGACCTTCGGCAAGCATCCAGAAACCTTGGCTATCGTTGGCGGCAATAGTTCCGTCCAGGGGCTGAATTGGCAAGGGGAAGAGGTATTCTGGAATGTTGTTGGGGGGAAAGTTTGCTCTATGATCACTTTTGACTTCGATAAGGATGGAGAAAATGAGGTAAGTTATGAAAGGGTCGTAGAAAGTCAAAGTATTTCGATAAAATATTTCAAATAAGATATAAGTAAGTATTTATTGTATCATGTAGAGCAAATAAAATAATTTAAGGATTTTTATTCTTAATTAATAGACATGGTTTTAACGTTATTTATAATTGTAAACTAGATCATATCATATCTACCTATGATGAATGACAGTTTTACCGCATCTTTAAGCTCCTCATCGGTTGTGACGATTCCTACATCAGAGTTCTGAAGAACAACCAATTCATCACCGAGCTAGCGGAGACAGGACCGGTTATTTGTCTGTCGCCAATAACTGATGTGAAATTCGCTTATGGGTTGGCCAATGGAACGATCGGCATTTATGAAGAGGGCATACGGTTGTGGAGAGTCAAGGTATATCTCTATCTACTCTTAAATTTTCAATGAGACCACACAACTAAGGTATATACTTAGGTGGTAATATTATAAATGCGAAAGTAACTGTCTGCCTGTCTCTCTCGCTTTCACGCTAAAACTAATAAACTGATACAAATGGAATTTAGTACACAGATAGTCTAGAGCCTAAGAAAGGACGTATGCTACTTTTTTCACGCGGACGAGGTCGCGGGCACAGCTTGTAAAAATAATGAGAAGCTAAAACACTGCCTTGCGGAATACCATTGACGAGTAAGTGTTCCACAAGGGAGTGTTTTAGCTCCTATTTATTTTTTGTTACCACCTATAGTTATATAATCTTTAAAATAATATTTTAGCATAGGTCATAACCACGCAGTAAGATAATGACTGCATACTCAGTGCTCATAACAATGAGATGCGCGAGAGGACAGGAACTCTTACAGTAAGATACTTATGAGAGTCAACCTTTATTTGAAAATATTTCAGCTTGCATAGGTATTACAAAAAATTCCTTTTCAGTCGAAACAAAGCACAATCTCCTTGCAATGGTCCGGTGATACCCTAGCCTGTTGCTGGGCAAACGGACGCATAGACTGGCGCGAAGGGCACTCGGGGCGGGTGCTGCGACGCGTGCAGATGCGGGCGGCAGCGGCGGCCATGCTGCTGGCCGACTACCGGGCCGTGGGCGCGCCTGACATCGTTTGCGTGTCTGCCACCGGGGAAGGTTTTCATCATTATCTTTTTAGCCGCAAGAAGTCCACTACTGGACATAGACCTCGCCCGAGGATTTTCAATTGGAAATCCTTGGGCGAGGCAAGGAATTGGACCGGTTGGAAGCGGCCTGCATCTAGCGCCTTTTTGCGACCTTTATCAGGTCGTTCGACCACCTTAAGGTTTATTTTTTTATTTATTTCTTATTGAACTTTATATGTACACAAAGAAAAGTATAGAGGCGGACTTAAAGCCAATGGTTTTTTCTACCAGTCAACCAACTGGGTGATGTAGAGGATGGCAGGGGTAGTGCATAAACGTGGTATGAATTAAAATTACACTAAGGCTTAATTTTATTCACGAGTATTTTAAAGTGCCGTAGTTTTAAAATAATCTATACTAATATGATAAAGAGATATTTAATTGCTTGTTTGCATTAATTAAGCTCCGAAACTACTGAACCGATTTTCAAAATTCTTTCACCTATAGAAAGCTAATTTATCTGCGGATGACATAGGCTATAATTTACGGAAAATTACTAGTATTTCATAAAATGTGATGATGATTAAACAAATGAAGCGGAAGAAGACAGCATATTCATTAAAATTCGCCGGTAACCATTATTTTACTCATCCACCAGTGTTAGGCTACCCACCCTACCAAGAAAACACTGGTTTCACTGCAACCAAGACGCTCCCGTCCGAAGAGGATCGGCAGGCCATCACGGAGCTGTTCAATAAGAAGCAGGCGCTGATGGTGGAGCTGCAGCACTACGAGGCCAACGCGGCCAGCGGAGCTGCGAGCCTGGAGGTGACGGACAAACCCGCCACTGCAATGCCGACGAACACACGGCTGCAAGTTGCGGTCACCTCGTCGCCCGAAGAGGTACACTTTATACAGGAGTATAATGTTGCTGGACAACCCTTAGTTCAGCTCGCGCTCATGGCCGCGATAGTCGTCCTGATTGCAGGTGTTTGGGTACTCGGCACAAATAAGCAAATGCGATCCATTAAGCGACTTTTTGCAATCAAACGAAAAACTGTATATATGCAGTTTTTGGTAAAAACCTATTCTAAGTTCCATAGCCTCAACCTCAATGTTGGCATGGCGCACAGGCATGGTTAAGTGACTTTATAATTTTGCGCTCTAATGTAAGATTGTGTTTTAGCCCTTGACGATTATAAGTACTATGGATAATAGCTCCCACTACCAAACTTTTAGCATATTTTTACCAAATCAATTACTTGTAAGATCCTATAATTTTTGTTGTTGTTGTTTTTTGTGTGTAGTATGTACCTATAAGTGGCCAACACTGGTGTCAGATTTTTCTAGCTGTCTTCTAGATGCATATAGCTAGCAGCTAGGACCAACGGCTTAACGTGCCTTCCAAAGCACGGAGGAGCTCGAGATATTGGATGCCATTTACGGTCGCCCATCCAAGTGGAGCCTGCGCCCGGGGTTACTTAACAAGCGTAAGGCTCGGTAAGAACGTTATTTACATATTATTTAGGGCTGCCTAGAACTAGCGATATCGACCAACAACGAGACCATAGTGCGCGCCGCGCTAGTGCTGGCCGAGGGTATCTTCGAGACGGGCGAGACGCTGGCGCGGCACCCGCCGCCGGCGCAACTGCGGTCGCTGCTGCAGGTGCCGCTGAGGCCACCCAGAGATGTGCCCGTGGACGTACATATCAAGGTACTTCCAGTTATGCTGTATTTTTTTTGTACTAGGTATCATCGTCAGGTCTTCTTAGTCTTCACTGCAGAAACACAACCCTCTCTGTACTACCCGAGCCATATATTATCCAGAGCAGTCAAAGGATTTGGCCTACACTCTCCACGCTGGCCAGACGGATTGGAGAGGTCTCTTTGATGTTTTTAAGCTTTGTTTAGCTTCGTCGTTTGTTAAGTCGCCTTCTACGATATCCATGGAAAGACTTGGAGTGGTCCTATTCTACTCAGCCGGGAACCACACGGCAAGTACTAGGTACAGTTCTAGGTATATACAGGAATTTTAATGAATTTTCATATATTTAGACAAGTGGCTGAGCTTTGGCATATTTACCTCATATTTAGGTTCTTAGCCAGAGTACCTATGGAAAATGGCTTTCTAAAAGTAGTGGGTGTGGGAAAAATCTAAGTTTTATTAATAAACAATACTTATTTTGTATGAAAAGAAAAAATAAAAGTTAAACTAAAAAGGCCTGACAGCTCGTTGCCCCGTGGTAGCGTGCCCAGAAGGCTGGCAGCATTGCCATGTTGTATGGCAATGCTAAACTTATTAAGTCTTATTAAGTTTCTAAGATAAATATTTATACAAGGCCTAGGAGTCCTCATGAGGCTGGAAAAAAATTGACAGAAAAAATCTCTTATATTCAATAAAAATAAATGAAATTCTCTGACTACTTTGGCTAATATATGGATCTAGTGGTACAAAGAGGGTTGTGCTCCAGCAGTGGTAACTACAAAAGACCTGATGATGATATCAGGTTTTATTTAAAATAGGCTACTGATGTCTACAAATCATTTTGTTTTATATATTTAATTAACCGTCTGTTTTAGGCTTTAGTTGGTTATGCAGACAGTGAACAGTTCCACATTTTTGAACTCACAAAACAATTGCCCCGATTCTCAATGTACACTTTGGCACCACAAACTATTGCCAGCACCAAGCATGGGAGCCATGTCACATTCCGGATCACAGAGAGAGTCCAGAGAATCTGTATTTGGATTAATCAAAACTTTATTCTTGAAGAAGAGGTGCAGTTGGAAACTGAGGAGGCCAAAGAGCTTCTTGTTAATTTCATATGTCTGAGGGACCGGTCGAGGCTGGAGATGGATTTCAAAGCAGATGGACAAGTCAGGATTAATACTACAGACATCCGACTTGCAGGCGACTTGATACAAAGTCTGGCCATTTACTTGAATTTATCAGATTTGCAGGTAATGAGTTTATTTTTATGTTCATCATTTAATTTTTTTCTGATATCTTACTTATACCTATTCTTCAATGCTATTCATGGGGTCACATTTTGCAATAGGTAAAGGCACTGTAAAGTTAAGGCTATTATTCATGTTCCCATTTTACAATATTGTTGTTTATTTTTATAAAAGGCATTGACAGCAATGCTACTTTTAAATATACATAATGAATATGAGCAATCTAAGTTTAATATATAATAAGAGATCTATTCAGGAAAAGCAGATGAGAAACCAATAATAACTACAAATATTGTACTTAAATAATTACTTTTACTTTTCTTATATGAATAAGGTTTACAATCTAAACACAATCACTGACCGTACAGTTCAACAAAGCCAACACACTTAACTGGGTTGAAGAAGAACATGTTGTTATGCGGCGGCTCCCTCTGGCTCACAGCCTTGACTACTTCTTGACCAATGACACCTCCAACAACAGCTGCAGCTCCTGACACTGTCCCAAAGACATCTGTCAACAAAGCATCACTGACAAAACCTGATGGGAGCGACAACTCTTTCACAAGCTCATCTCTCATTTTCAAAAGTATTTCAGTATCAGCTTTCCTCTTAGCAGGGTCAGGGTTGCGATTGTACTCATCTCTGAAGCGCAGTAAGATTTTCATCACAAAATAAGATGGGTCTCCACGACGCAATCTCGAACGCAACTCCGGCTTCGACCAGTCGGCCGACAAAGCGTTTTGAAGGGGCACATAAATAGCTCTGCGCTTCACGGTAATGGAGACTGTTTCCCTGGCACTCTTCTCATTGTCATCAGGGCCGCGTTTAGCGGCTTTATGTTGCACAATCTCTTCGGAATACTCATGGTCTACAAGATCGGCAAACATGTACCCGAACATACCCCAAACATCACCGCATAGGAATTTCTTGTTGCTGTCACGACAAACATTGTTGATTCTTTCCAGCTGCTCTTGTTTCAATCCCGTTGCACAAACTATATCGAAAGTCGTGAAGTATTCATCCGGTAATTCATCAACGGCTTTGGTTTCTGAAGTGACGTCAACCATGGGATTCAAAGCTCTTGCTCTTAGCAAAGACGCTTCAGCTCTGTTTTCACCTACCTTGTCAGGAGGCGCAAGGAATTGGTAATACAGATCAATCTCTTTGAGCTTTTCGTTATCAAGTAAACAAACGCTTTTAACTCCGGACAATATAATATTCTTTGCAGTTTCGGCACCAAGACCGGATAAACCGATGATTAGCACTTTAGAAGCACGTAAACGCTTTTGTGATTCCAATCCCCAAAGACGAATTTGACGATCATATTGTTCGGCTTCGGCCTCAGACAGTTCAATTTCATTGTTCTCAACCATTTTCACAAATTATTTTCGTTAAAATTTTCCGCTTCTAGCCGCTTTTTGACACAATTTATTGACTGACACAACGCACGCACGCCGGCATGGAATGACAATGACGCGACGCCATATTAGAATAGTGGTGTAAAAAGATCAAGACGCGTTAATCAATCGATTCCGATAGTTACCGGTTTTTAAGATTTGTATTACTGGCCAGTGTTATTTCTTTTACATATTTAAATTTTAGGGTTCCGTACCCAATGGGCAAAAAACGGTGTTTTTCCCACGCGAAAAATTAAAATGTGCCCTGAAATAAGTTTTGGGTCAGTTCGGGGCGGAAAAAAATTAGAACTCACCCGGGTTCAATCCGTCTCTCGAACAAATGATTCCGGACTTCTGTTCTTAATTTTTTCCGCTCCGGATCGGCCCGACCGGGAGGAATGTAGTCAAAGTCTAAAATGTTGTTTTACTGTCTATAGTGACTCGGTGAAGCCCGTACCCGCCAAAATCCAAATAGGTATATAAAATGTTTTCGTTCCTCGCGCCATTAACGCTGTAGTCGCCTTGTACGTGATGCGTACACTTTCGTGCGCTGGCTTGGACCCTCGCAGCGGTCGGACGCTTAGAAACTATATGCTGACGCTAACGGTTCGCGGCGCGGGTGTTCGCTAGCCAACGTGGGGTGTCAAAGAAACAAGATGGTCCCAGCGTGGCAGCGATATGGTAAGCACGATAGGAATTGTAGCACTGTGACGACCGAAGAGACCGAAGCGAAAATGACCGAAGTGTCCGAAGTACTCAAAGAGTATATAATCACTTTGGAAGTACTGACTGAAGTGTGTCTGACTGCGCTAATTTTATGCCTATTTTTTGTACTTTGACTAGTTAACTAGGTGAGCGCGACAAATGGCCCAATAAGAATGCCGCGTTTGGTACCTCATACCCCGCGCCCCTCGATCGTGCATACCATGTACTGCCTAGGACCTACTTTATTTATTAAAATCAAATAAGTTATTTACTATCGTTATGTACAAACTATGTTATCCTATTTCTAATAAGAAACTGTTTCTTATTTATTAGCGATCTAGAATTGTGGAAAATGAACCTAAGACAAGAGTGATTATTTATTTTGCCTACCTAGAACCTAAACTTATGACCTATCTACTACCTATCTATTTTATATGTTCATTTAACTATCTATCTATGTATTTACAATATATGTTTTATTTATTCGCTGATTGGAGTCGATGGCTGTCTCGTACACGCCTCTTTTGTTTTTGTAATTTAAATTATCAATTTGTATTTTTTTTGTTGTTGTTTTACAGATGACGCAGTTTTTTTACAGAGCCTGACTGTAGCTACTACATCATAGATTTAAAAAAAAAATTTCGCTACATGGTCACTATTTTAAATGTTTTTACAGACAGTCGCACATTTTCCGGAAGCTGAAAAAAAATTGCGTGAAGAAATGGATAATGCTTCAGAGGTTGGAGAGATGCGATCACGTTTAGCCGCCGAAACAGCAGAACGAGCCCAGTTGATAACAGCTCTTTTACCGGCGGCTCAAGATGCAGCTGCATACGATTTGTAAGTACAGTCTTTTGGTGCATGCAAGCAAAAGTGCGTACCGTAGACTGAAAAATATTTTTTAAATAGGAGATTTAGTGCTGTGTATCTATAAGCACAAGTCCATAGCTTTGCTTTGGAGGGAATGAAGAAGCTTGCAAATTTTGATAACCACCTAAAATAAATGCACCTCTAAACTAAATAAAATATTTTAGTATTATATTTTAAGATAAGGATTCTTTATATTTTAGGAAGGAAATGCTCAACCGTTACAAAGAAGTAGTGATGTTGAATGAAGAGCTCTTGGCGGGATGTCACATCCGTCGCGCGACACAAGAACAAGCTGTAGCCTCACTCAAAAATCTACACACTATTCTGCAGCAAGCTTGTAGACTAAGAGGTTTTTTTTTATCATTAATACCTACATACAATATATCGTTTTGTTTATTTATTAATCACATAACTAGTTGCCATAAATGTTTATATTTTGGTACAGTCTGAATCAAACTTTACGGCGGCTCGGAATATCGCGCGAGTCGATGCGCAGTACTCAATATTAGGTTCAGCAAGGCGCGCGGGTAGGCGGGGCGCGTATTGCGCAGTTAGCTAATGAATAGTCGGATGAAAGTTTGATTCTGACTGTATGTATCAGGATATGTTTATTTTTTAGTGGGCAAATACAGCAAAGCAGTGGTAGCAGCAAGTAGAAAGGCAGTGCGAGAAAACAATGTTGAGGCTCTAATAAAGATTCTTCAAGTCGGTGACTCATAATTAACATAAATTAAACAATCAAATAACTGGAACAGTATTTTTATTTCTTATCACATCCGAAATTCGTATTAATTTAAAAACAACATTTGAACACAAGTGTTTTGCAAGTTTGTACTCTAACCATTGTCATATGTTTAAAATTTTGTCTGCATTTATCCTCCTGGGTTACTTTCGACTACCCTTATAGTTATATCAAACATGGCAATAACGCAAAATGTGTCACACTTACGTCACAATTTTTCACGCCAAAACTAAAGCAATCTAAATTAAAGACTGTGATAAAACCGAAACCTACGCGGACGAAGTCGTGGTATGCTAGGAGGTAAAAAAAATTCTACATCTGAAATCACTACACTTGCCAAGGACCTTACAATGATGGGTGAGTGGTGTATCATATCATATCACACACTAATTTGTCGTAGTGCACACCGTCCACGTTCAGCTTGGGCTCCAGCAACAGCAGGCGAATGGCGGCTACGCGACAGCAAATGGCCTACGCCTGCGCCGGCTTGCCAAGGTACACAATGATAGGAGAGCAGCATCACAATCTAATTTGCCTGGTCGCATAGTGCAAACCGTCCGCATTCACATTCAACAACAATCTGGGCTCAGCCAGCTTGGGCTCCTGCAGCAGCAGGCGAATGGCGGCTAGGCGACAGCAAATGGCCTAGGCCTGCGCCGGCTTGCCAAGGTACACAATGATGGGAGAGCAGAGTATCACATCACACACTAATTTGCCTAGTCGCGTAGTGAACATCGTCCGCGCTCACATTCAACAACAATCTGGGCTCAGCTGGCTTGGGCTCTAGCAGCAGCAGGCGGATGGCGGCGAGACGGCAGCAAATAGCTTGCGCCTGCGACGGCGTGGGCGCTCGCACGTGCCCTGACTTGTACGGCCGCCCGTCCAGCGCTACGATGGCGCCCGCCGTGCTCAGCGCTCGGGATAGCGTCGTCTCGTCTGATCCTGTTCTTTCCACCTGTAATAATTAAATAAATATACACTTTTTGAATCACACAAATTGAGCTAGAACCACGGGTTGACAACGGTAAAGGTTTAAGAGTATGGTACCGGTATAAAATTACGACACACCTTGGATTTAAAGGTAGAACCAAATCGGTTGACAATTACGGTTGTGATACAGCTCTAAATATAAATAAGGGTATTTATACATTTACGATATCGTTATGTATTGATACCTTTATAATTACTGGTACCTTAACTGAAATATTTTCAGTACCGAAAAAATGATGCGACGAAGAACATTGAGGCGAATCTTCGGCGGCAGTAAAATTCAATGAAAACCTTTATTTCATAATTCCAATATCGAAAAAAATAACGATACCGCAATATTACAATACCAAAATCGTACAGGTACCGTTTCTTTATGGTATGGTAATTTGAAGGTTCCATTATTCTAAGGTATCGAAATATAAAGGTATGACGTCATGCCGCTTACCGATTTAACCGTATTTTTTCGGTTATTCAATCCCTGGCTAGAACTACAACAAGTTGTAAACTTGTGTCGTATGATACTAAACTCAACGATACTATATTTTTTGTAGATAAATTATTATATGTAGATAAACATCATCCAAGTCTGCAGGCCAATCTAAAAAAGATCGTCTTCCGTGAAAAGTTTTCTAAAAAGAGATTCGAATGTGGATCTGCTAATGAAATCATTAAAAAAATAGGTAGGTTTGAACTTTAAGTTGTTAGTATTCAGTTGTTTGTTAATGTCTTCTTTACCACCCTTCCTACACAATGTACTATTATTACTACTTAAAATACGCTATAACTGATAAGTCAGCTACAGGACATTTCTTTAGTATTCACTCCCATTATACAATGTGTGTTTTGATTTGTTTTGTTATTGAATCAAATCAAAACATACGCATCCTAACAGACAGCGCAGCAGTCCTTCACGCCCTAAAGAGACCGATGATTGACTCAGCGCTAGTACTCGAATGCAACAATTCACTGGACAATCTCAGTAAGTATAACTCAGTCACGTTACAGTGGATCAAAGGACACAGCAACTCTCTTGGAAATGACGCAGCGGACGAGCTAGCGAGGAGAGGGTCAAGCATGATTCCACTTGGCCCACTACCAATGGTACCTATACCATTCTCGCAGGTACGTTCCTGGATCAAATTCCAAATAGAGGCTGAACATCAGCAAGCATGGTCAACCCTGGACACATGCCGGCAGTCTAAAGAAGTGCTTCCTGCATTAAACAGGAAATTCTCTAGAAGACTGCTCGCACTACCCAGGGCTAAATTACGTCTCATGATTGGAGTAATCACAGGCCTTTGTATGCTAAATAAACACCTATCTGTTATAGGCTTGACTGACAGCCCTCTTTGCAGAGGTTGTTTAGAGACTGAAGAAACAGCTAAGCATCTACTACTAGAATGCCCTAGTATGACAACTACAAGAGAAGAGTTCCTGGGAAAACCAGAAACCATGAGCGAGGCCTGCAGCACACCCTCTGCGGTTCTACGCTTTCTCGACGAGCTGGGTTGGCTCGTGTAAAACAACCGTAGCAACCCACCAAAGGAGATCTGGGATCTCCTATCAACAGAAGACCGAAGAATGGACATCTTCTGTTCACACACAATGGGCCCGAATAGGCGGCCTAAGTGTGGAAAATAGCTCACGGTAGCAGTAAGCAGTAAGCAATACTGAAAGGGCTCGCGGATCAACTATTGGGCCTTTTTGATGCTAATAATTTTGATTTTGAATGTGTGTGTATTCCGCCGTGTAAATAGCCGTGAGGTTCCCAGGAGACTACAATAGGACCACTTCAAGTCTTCCCGTGGATGTCATAGAAAGCGACATCCACGGGTCCAACCCGTCTGGCCAGCGTGGAGAGTGTAGGCCAAATCCTGTGACAGCTCTGGCTAATATATGGCTCTAGTAGTACGGAGAGGGTCATGTTCCTACAGTGGGGCCTAACAAAAACCTGATGATGATCAATGTAGGTGACTCTGCGTGTTATGAAACTTACTTCAGCAGCGACAGCTCTCAGCATGAGCCTTTCAGCGGGCGAGCAGTTCCTGATCGCCCTGACAGCCGCGCTGGAGGCGGCCTCGCCCAGCGCTTGCTGCACTTCCTTCAAACCCGCGCCCTCTGGCCCCGCTAACTCTAGGGCCCGGGAGCACAGAGCGAGAGCCCGACGAGCGTCACCTGACACAGCCGCTACTTTCCTGAAAACAAACAAATCTTTATTCCATGCGAAAACTTTATTAACAGCTTTGCACAGCTTTTTACAAATCTATTAAGGCGCTGTAATTCACGAACTGCTGTAAAACGTCTATTTTTTCGTCGCGCAGTTAGCCTTATTTTTCATGGTATACTAGCATGAAAAAAATATGAAGTACAGTTCAAAGATCAAAATAAATGATTACATCAAAATATTTTCAAAAAAATATTTAAAACCTAGGAAAATAAAATGGCAAAAATCTATATCCAGAAAAGGTTTCGTCGCGAATTACTTGATATTTTCAGCGATAACTACCATTTTTTTTACATCTATAAAAATTAAAACTTACTGAGAAAAATGGATACCTAAAAATATTACAATATTTGGTTATAATTAAAGAATTATTAAATTAAAACCGACAAAAAGCGGCCGAAATGACAGATACGGGTCGAACTGAGACCGCCTACCGGCATCGCCACTTTTAACCTTATTTCATTACCAGCACGTACTATTATCGCGCGATTGCTATTACGTACTATTATTATTAGGTGTTACAGCGCCTTAAGAAGTTAAAAAACTATATTATAATATCTCACGTTAGTTTTAATCAAAAAGTCTTCAATCATTTATAAAACCACCTAAAAGTAGAAAAATATATGCGTGATTCCCGCACAAATAAGACAATAATATAAAGCAAATCCTATTGTGCCTTAAGCTGCAAACTGATCAAGCTTTATTCTTTGAATATGCTTACCTAGCGATGAGCTGCATGCACAGCATCCAGCGTCACGTTAGCCCCCTCTAACCTCGTAGCCACGATCTTCTGAAGCTACATATGAGTGTAGGGTGGAAACGTGAGTCTGGTGAAGCCGAGGCGCGAGGCTACGCGTGCGGCTAAGGCCTGCTTTGCCAAATCCTATCGCGCCTGTAGCTGCGAACTGACAGGCTTGATTCTTTGAAAATGCTTACCTAGCGATGAGCTGCACAGCATCAGGCGTCACGTTAGCCCCCTCTAACCTCGTAGCCACGATCTTCTGGAGCTGCGTATGAGTGTAGGGTGGGAAGGTAAGTCTGGTGAGGCCGAGGCGCGAGGCTACGCGGGCGGCTAGGGCCCGCTCAGGTAGATCCATGGTGTTGGCCACGGCCAGCACCGTGAGCAGCGCGGAGTTGTGCGCCGCCCACTCCATGATGCTGTAGAGTACGTCTTGGCGACGCGTGCAGAGTGCGTCCAGCTGGAAATTAATTGGTTTGTTACAATTTTAACGTGGTACCATGTACAACCGAACTGTGGAATTAACTTACTACGGCAGTATGAATGGATACGTCATTGGAAACTTCAAAAAGCTAGCCCACAAACGGCACCTAATTTGGCAGGTGCTTTTCCTGGATTAAAATCGTAGCATGACTCATCTAGACGTTCTACATCTGCAGCACATGTGCGCTAAGTGATTCCTTATGTATGTTAGACATTAGATGGTTTATACCAACTTTCTACTTAACAATACCGAGATACCTTATTTGCCTCCCCATAAGTCAGCCACTAGTTCCTGTTTGTAAATGATTAGGTTACATGGATATTGCAGCTGTAAGTACATGATAGCTAATTTAAAAAAATCTAACCTGTCTTCAATATTTCCTAGTGACTGTTTCCACACTTAACTCTCTATCTCAAAAACTAATGAGCCAATTTTAATGAATCTTGCACTATTCCCTCTGTATGGACTAGTGGAGTTCAACTAAAAAATATTTTTTTGCAACCTGTCATATAGTCTTTGAGATATGTACAGGCAAACATACAAATATACACTTTGAAATTTGACACTTGTGTCTTAATTATGCATAATTCTGTCAATATAACAGACATACGGGTCGAAAGATAGCCTCTTTTGTATAATTTGGTTAATAAGAATAATGTTATCAATAGGAAACTCACTTCATCAACTAATAAAACAGTAGGTGTTCTTCTTGGCCCTGGATTTGTAAATCGTTTTTCCAACAGTGAACAGGCCTGCTCCCAAACAACAGATTTTCCTGGAATAAACATAAATAAAATAAAATATATACGGACAAAAAATATTTATTGTTGGGAATATTACCACTGCTTTAAAAAACAGAGAAATGTAATAAATATTGCTCAAATTCAGAATTTATTAGCAAATATTTTATACTAACCAGTAAGTTGCTTGTAAATTTGCACATAAGCCTGCCGAGGCTCAGCTATCCTCATGCCGTTCACCTCAACCAGCTGGAAGTCGGGCAGATCCACTTCCTCCTTCAAAATTTTCAGAGCAGAACACACCGTTGCAGTTTTACCGGTCCCTGGTACACCTGATATGTACATGCATCTACAAAAGATAAAATGAATGAGAATAATTTTAACGTGATCCAGATCACACCACAGAAATGTAAAACTGTAACTGATAAATGGCAATATATTATTATATAAATTAGCAAATTGTATCTCACTGGTGGCATCTGACCTTAACCAATGATGACAGCCTCCCGGCCTACTCAGAAGCACAGAGGAGCTCGAGATATTTTTATGTAAATAAATAAATATATAGGGACATATCACACAAATTGAGCCAGCCCCACAGTAAGTTGTGAACTTGTGTCGCAGGATACTAACTCAACGATACTATATTTTATAATATATACTTATATAGATAAACATCCAAGACCCAGGTCAATTTGAAAAAGATCGTTTTCCATCATGACCTGACCGGGGATCGAACCCGGGACCCCCGTGTCGCAGGCTGGCGTGTTGACCGCTACGCCACGGAGCTCGACTTGTAAAAAAATATACAAATATCCAAGGGGGTACTGCATCAGGGGATGCTAAACATGCGAAAGCGTTAATAATGCTTCCCCTATTACTGAACCATCGGGCTCCTCAGCACTTTACTATATATTTAGTTTTATACATGACCCACAGATCTAGAGCTACTATTGACCCAAAAAAAGACAAAGAATTAAACCATCTGCCTGCAGTCTCCTGCAGGTGTTGCAAAACATCTATACACATTGAGCTTTACATTGGTTTTAAGACATAGCTTAACAGCGGCATTTAGCTATAATACAAAACTATAGCATAGCTTTAAATTTGTCTTACCCACTGGTAGCATCCAACAGTTTTGTCCTCACAAATGAAAGAATTTCATCCATTTGAGACTCTCTGCCTGGGAGATATCTGTTGTCATTTCCAAAATCTAAAAATGGACAATTTTAATTAAATAATTTCTCAAGATAAAAAGCAAAATAAGAGCAATTTGCCACATCATTTATGTGCCAATAAAGAAAGGATTCTAAAAGGATTCTAAGATTCTATTATTATGAAAAATGGTTATTATGTTTACAAATCAGAAGGTCAGCAAACTTATTTATATCTAAATAAATTGGCAATCATGCTACATACTAAATAGTATTTTTTCCATTTTTATGAAAGATATATGAAGTAATCAGTACTTGTACTGATTTTATTTGCATGTATCAAAGACAGGTAAAATGTGCTAATGAGAGAGAATGATTCGCAATGCTATTTTAGATTCAATTCTTTAATGGCACGGCTCTTACCATTAACATTATCCACTGAATGCGCTCTGGTATGCAAAGTGGGTGTCAATTGACTGGTTGTGATTTTAGTGCGTCTAGGGGTTTTGACAGGTGTGGCCTTTGAAACTCTTGGTGTCCTAGGAGTTCTTGGAGTCTTTGGTGTCTTGGGTGTTGGTTTGAAATCATCATCTTCATCATCTATATTCATTTTATGAATGGATTTTCTTGGTGTCCTTTTCACAGGAGATACATCTTCTTCGATATAGCTTATAGTATTCTTAGTTACCCTGCGTGATCTAGTAGTGGCATTGCTCTCTTTTTCTTCTTCTTCATCAAACACTAACACTTTCTTAGGAGTGTCATCTGTAGTTTTAGATATAGACTGCTTTCTCTTTGGAGTAGTGGGGACATGCTGCCTGATTATCAGAGTAGGTAGCTCTTCATCAGAATTTTCTCTTAATTCCATAGACAGTATATCTTCAATATTATTTTTGCTTAATTTCTTAGAGCTTTTAGGAGTTTCTGTGACTTGCTTTGGTGTGGCCTTCTTAGGGGAATCCTTTTCGTTTTTATCAGCTAATATGGCTCTTTTTAGCAGTAACTTTGTTCCATCAGTTTTTGATATGCTCCAGTTCTTTTGTTCTGATAATGATACTCGGCTCATTCTTTTAACTAAACTAGTAGGTGTCTTTGGAGTTGCTGATTTTGGGGTTGATGGCAGTTTACTTGGTGTAGTGAGTAGCAGCAAGGCCTCTCTCTCTTGTTCCATGATGGGTTCAATTTGCACTTTACGTTTGGTCAATGCTATAAGTCTGTAACGGCAAATGTAATGGTAGGGAGGAAGTTTTTGGTTTTCAACACGGTCTTTTGTAAATCTCAAATCAATCGAGCATTTTTTGAAGAATGTCTCTATTGAAACATCTGTGTCAAATGGTCTGTGGTCTTCAATCACCTGGAATTGAGATAAATTATGGTTTTTAAAAAACATGCTTATTATTACACATTTTTTTTTATTTTTAATTAAGCAAGCTTTCATATGGTAAGATATACAAAACTAACCTCTCTTTCACTAAAAGAAATAAGTTCCATATTGTTGAAGCACCAGGTGGGCAGGTCGCTAGGTTTGGAGTACCACTGCACTTTGGCTCTGAACGGGTCGTTCTTGTTGGAGCTATCCTCGTATAGCCCCACAATGCGAGCTGCATCGCAGCCTTCCTCCGTGTCGGGCTCAGCGGCGTCGGCATTGGAAACGAGAACAAAATCACCGATTCCAGCGATGATATTCTCGAATTCAAACTTCCTGAAACGTTTATTGTGTTTATGGCAATTTAAAACGATAAGATTAATTTAACAGTTCAAAACTTACTGGTAATGGTGGAATGAACTTGACAAACTCTGAGGATCGGGTATTTCCTCACTTAGCCATTTAACCGATTTGTTTTTAGGACGTGATTTTCTCGGCATTTTGATGAAGTTTGTTTATATATTACTTTTATAATGCCTTTAGAAATACAAATCAATTAAATAATATAATTAATTCACTGCAAGAACGGCTTTGAACTGCAAATGATAACTAACAAACATAACCTGTCAATTTTCGCGCGTGTTTAATATTTTTTTTTTTTTTTTAAGTGTTGTTTTACGGCCCTGGATACAAGTCCTTTAGAGCCTATCTTCATTTGTTTCGCCAGTTGGCGAGTTATTCTTCTTGGTTGTCAACGAAATGATGGTGTAATTCATTTCGTTGTTTTCACGGAGCCCCTGGCGACAACTCTTTGCGAATCCACTGGTTTTATCATTGACGACGCAGCAAGGCAGACAACCACCAGCCCGCTATGTAAATCTCACTACAGCCGCACAATGACAGTCTATTTTAGTTATTCTACACATTGTTCATAAAAATGGGCATTTATAACACAAAACAACACCAATTTCACATTATAAAGTCCACTAGAATCAATTTGCGAAACAATCCAAAACAGACACCGTGTAGTCCGCTAAAATTCCCGCCAAGAACTCCCGCGTGTTTAATACGTCAAACCATAGTGTCAAACTCTTTTTTTAAGGCTTTCACGCATTACGTATTTAGCCAGTATCAAGTAAGAAGTTTCCTGCGCTTGTTCGAGTTTTCTTGTTTATCAACGATGTGATGGTGTGGCCCCTGGCGACAATCCATCACGAATACACTCACTGGTTCAAGAGTCAACGCAGCAAGGCGGACAACCACCCGCACGCTAGAAACATCACCCACCATGCATGACAGTTTATTTAAATTACAATCTATCTCACCGATTCCCACTCCACGCATTGCACTTGCCTATGGGCATTTGTAAAACCAACTTAAACCGATTGTATATTATAAAACCCATTAAATAGAAACAATTTGCACAATATTTCACAACACTTTAACTGCCATTTATAATTTTCCGAAAGTTGATCAATTAACTCGAAAATTAATTTACGGTTCTTGTTAAGTTTCGGTGAGCCGGTGACATATATAAAAAAAAGAATCCTGTCATCTTTCCCGTTTATGTATGAAGCTGTGCAGGCCTACAACTACAATATACATAATTTTCATGGTAACTTCAATATTCATTACGGCTTCGGTATGAATGACTATTTTTATTTAAGATATGAAAACCGTAATGGATGCTGAAGTGACATTCAAATCGTTGTACACCGAGTTAGCAAATCAGCCTGCTGCTCGGTCCTACTTGGACGGACGTAGTGCGGCACCGCCTGCAGGAACCCAAGGCATAATCAGCTCATTTTTGAACCCGTGAAATTAAGCATGTGTATCCATAAAAGCATAGACTAAAGAGAGTATGTCATTTTCTTTTTCAAAGACAGGATAAAATGTCAATGTCATAAACACGTTGCTTGTGTATTCATTTTGTGTCGTAGACTGTGTGGTTATTAATTTAGAAACGAATAAAAACGCACTTATAATGAAGTTCAAACAAAAGAAATCTTCAAAAACTTTATCAGAGAAAATAGCTGATGCGCTAACAGTGAAACCCCGGGCGGATATTGAAGATGATCAAGTATATGACACGAAACCTCAGACTCTTTCACGTGCCGATTTTAGTTCATCTGAGAGTGAGGATGAAGCGGCTATTAGTGATTTTAGAAAGAGAAGCGTTAATTTGTTAAGTGAAATCAGCAAAAAGTACGAAGGTAAAGTTGTTTCCCGTAAGGAGTTGAAAAGTCAAAGCGATGTAAGCTACAGTGAGGATGATGTTAGTGCGGCCAATGAAACACAACTGGGAGCCTCAGACAGTGACGAAGCTAAAAATATTAAATCGAACGATGAAGAACAGTCAGATTCAGAAGATTTTGAGTCTGAAGATGATAAACCACCAAGTAAACAATTTGGAAAAGTTAAACTTCAAAGATCAGATTCAGACGAAGATGAATCAGACGGCAGTGAAGAAAGTGATGATTATAGTATTACAAAGTTTCAGAAGGAAGTAACTGAGTCCAACGATGAGGATTATGATGAAGAAGATGAAGGTGAAGGATATGATATTAGTCAATTGGAAGAACCAATGAAAGAAGAATTTAAACATGTCAATAAAAAAAATATTTCTGAAGAAGCCAAAAAGGGAAATAGTGTTCGGAATGAGCTCTTAATCTGGGAAAGTCTGCTGGAGATGAGGATCCATCTGCAGAGGTGCATGAACACAGCCAATCAAATGCCTATGCCCGACACCTATGATGAAATGAAGAAAAATAAGGATTTTACTGAAGAAACAAATGCAACAAAAACCAACGTTGCTAACATGCTAGAAAAGTGAGTAAGGTGGCTTTTGGTTTGGTTTTTACTAGTTGATTCTGAATAACCTGGCAATATCTTAACAGTTAAGTGCCATAAATTGTAATGGCAGTAATTCGCAAACTTAATATTGGCAGAAAAATATAATTAAGAATTTTAGACACTATTTCAATGATATTTAATAGTAAATTCTATAAAATTGCCTGCCTGTTATGTAGGCGATTTCAGTGAGCACTGACCAGTGCTTCAGCATTCAACGGAGGTAGCATTGATCAGTGCTTTGGTAGCAGAGGAGTGATAGAATGAAGATCCATATTTGAATGCATGTATGTGCATATATGCAAGATAAAAAGGTAAAAGATGAAAAAAAAAAATGATCTTCATAGAAATTTGTCTGAGTTTTTATGTACCTGAGAGTTATTATATTGGCAGGTTATTCAATTGTATTTAGTAGCACAATATAAATTAAGTTAGACTGTAATCAATGATACAAGTTAATTAAAATTTTCTATATTTTTGTTACAGATTTCTAACATTACAAAACTTATTGTTCAAAAACTACCCTGAGACAAAAGCACTAGCCACAAAGAAAGGTGTAGAGCCCAAACAGGAAAGCAAACAAGAAAGTGATGAGGAAATACCAAGTGACACAGACAATGAAGAGATACCATCAGACACGGAACCTGAAGAAGATTCCTCAAAGGAAGAAGAAGCACTCAAGAAAGGCAATAAAGCTAAAGCAAGTACAGCTAAGAAAAGGAAACTGGAAGATTATGAAAAAGAACTATCCACATGCCACAAATCCTTCAAATCTTTTAGAGACACTACAATCCAAAAATGGAATGACAAGACTAGACTGGCAACTGCAGCCAATATTAAAAATGCACCTACAAATACTATACTGCAGCAAATATCTTACATTCTATCTGACAGAGAAAAGCTTGTAAGGAGAACTCAGTTGAAACGGTCTGAGTATGACATTATAGGTTATAAGAAACCTACTGTAGAAGAGAATAGAGATCAAAATGGAACAGAAGTAAATCCTGTCACAAGGGGCAGAAAAGATGATGATGAATATATTCCTGAAATATTTGATGACAGTGATTTCTATCATCAGCTCCTCAGAGAATTAATAGAGTGTAAGTCTGCTGATATTTCGGACCCTGTCCAGTTAAGTCGGCAGTGGATAGCGCTTCAACAGATGAGGAGCAAGATGAAAAGGAAAGTTGACACAAAAGCAACAAAAGGTCGTAAGATAAAGTATGTTGTTCATAATCCGCTAGTGAATTACATGGCTCCTGAGAAGAGCACTTCATGGAATGAAGAGAGTACCAATGAGCTATACAGTTCCTTATTTGGCAAGATGTTTGAGAATAATAATATAGGCTTCAATGGAAATGGTTTTAAATTAAACAAATGATTTACCGATAATAGTGGTCTTATTTTTGTTGTTTTCATTCAGAACTTAATCCACCTGTTTCTATTGAAAATTGATGTTCACCAAATGATGTTTAAAATATCTTAAGATGAATAAAATATTTGATCTTGACTTTCATTGGAAACCTAATTGAAAACAAAGCGTCTCTGCCACATCTGTCTGTCCGTACGAAATAAACTCAAAATCTACTACATGCATTTTCATACAGTTTTCACCAATAGGTAAAGTGATTCATGAGGAAGGTTTTAAGTATGTGTGATACATGCACGACCGCGGTCGGGGAGGTCTGTTAAAGGATGTGCTCTGTGGCAAACCAGCCTGCGACACAAGAGCGTTTTTGCGAAAAGTGGCCGTTTTTGACGAAAACGCTAAGAAAAGCTTCACGTTCTCACTTTAAATTGTAAACAGCAGTTCAATAAATAGCTTGTAGGGTTATCTTGTAGGTTGGAAAGAAAGTGGATTCTCCGTTTTCTTTCCAATGACTTTCAATGAATTTCAACCCCAATAAATCTTGCTTCCCTTCTTCTAAAGCCCCCATTTCAAATAAATGATTTGAAAGGAAACGCAGATATCATTTGTTCTGCGGGGCCCTAGATAACCCCTCGAAACTACTTTATGAATAGTTTACAGTTTTTAGCGTGAACGTGAAGCTTTATTTAATGTTTTCGCCAACAAAACACTGTCACTACATCTGAGGGGGTAAATCAGTATAGTATGCGTACGCACAAACAGGTAACGACGGGGCTCTTTGCAGTTTGCAGAGAGCATGATAGCCACAGTTTCAGACATAGATATCAGAATATACCTACATCTCTGTGGTTTTAAAGAAACTAGTTTTTCTCCAACTATACATAGATGGCGCTACGTGCTATATTGAAATTTTTCAGATTACATTTTTAATTTTTTTATCTTTTAAGTAAATGCGTCACTAACTACTATCCTTTTTACGCTTTTTACACATGCTGATTAGTCGAGATAACTAGCAGTTGACCTACTGCCATCTGCCGGTTGACCTACTGCCGTTTGCCAGAGCGCGTGTCTCCGGATAAGACATTATTCCTGTAGAATTATGATATCTGTAAAAAGCTCGTTATTGCTCTGAGGTAAAAAGGAAGGATACTTTTATTTTTTCATGAAAGTACCAAATCATTCACATAATATGTTCTTGTTATTTACGCGTCTATTATTATTTTTAACTCTTTGATCGCCAGACTGTACGGAGGCCGTGTTGCTCGAAGGCCAGACTGTAATATATCAATTATCGTGCTCTCAGTGTCAGAATTAGAGCCAGCTAAAAACTTATAAGAAAATGTAAATTTTTATATCAAATTGTCCACTGTGATCGATAAGACAGCCCCTGACGAAAGGGGATGTACGGTCTCGTCACGGTGATGCTCCTGCCCCGTCCCTCGCACGGCTTTGATGTGAGGATAGGCCTTAAATAATTTAACATCATCATTGATAGTCTTCCTATATCTCACTGCTGGGTAAAGGAATAAGCCATTCATCTCGGTCAAGTGCCTTACGAAACCAGTTTCGAAGTTTGATTTGATCTAATATCGTAAAAAATAAAATATAAACAGATTATTTTGAAGAGTCGCCTGGACTTCCGGGAGCAGGTTACGCAAGGAGCGTGTCGGACACGTGAGCTGTCGCTGTAGGTGTTTGGCACGCTGCAGTTAATTTGCTCTATAGGCAAACACGTAATCTGTCTAACAATATGCTTTACAAAAATGTCTAACTATGTTGTTTGGAGCTGAAATCATCATCAGTGCTTTTTTAGTCTCCGCTGAAGGATCATACCATTCTGTAGTAGGTACCAGAGCCATATATTAGCCAGAGCAGTCAGAGGATTTGGCCTACACTCTCCACGCTGGTCCAACGGATTGGAGAGGTCTCTTTGATGTCTATAAGCTTTGTTTAGCTTGTGTTTCCTAAGTCGCTTTCACGCTGGTCTGGGAGAAAAGAAAAAACGTAGAATGTACCAGCTGTTTCTCTTCTCGCGCAGATCGTATAAGCCGATTGAGGGAACGGGCGTGTCAATAGGCGATGCGGCTAGCAAGCCATCACTATTTTGATTCCGTTCTCCACCTACGAGCCCACCAAAATGCTAAACGTGGCCTTTAGGTTTTTCAGACCCGGGCTCTGTCTACCCTGCAAGGGAAAATGACGTGATATAACGTCGAGTTGTTTCCTAAGTCACCTTCTAACATCCACGGGAAGACTTTGAGTGGTCCTATTCTGTTCCGCCGGGAACCACTCGGCACTGTAGCACTGTACTGTACACTGTAGTAGATAGGAGGAAGTTAAAAACGGCTTATCCACCGGACGTATTCTGTGAATTTCCGTAGATATTGTCAAATCCCTTGATTGTCTTTTATAATCACTGTCGTAGGCCGAGTAGTTGTACCAAGGGTGAGTCCAACTTTGAATCAAGTCGCAGAATTAATACTTATACCTAAGTAGGTACTACTTACTTAGTCATGTTTAAATTACAATAATAACAGAAATATTTGTATTTTCCAGAAATAAAATTAATTTCATAGATACTATACATTTTACTAAAACTAAGTAAAAATAAAACTACACTAAAAATACTGTTAAATAAAATCCTAACTAGATAATAATAACAGAATATACTTACTTTATATAATCGGAATCCTAGGTATGTATTTATCTCCAGACATAATTACCTACTTGTCCATGTCATTTAATAAAAAAGTTCTCATCACAAATCGTACACTTTTCTCGATAAAATTTCAGGCAATTTAATTGAGTCACCTTCCCGTAAAGATGCGTGCTTACTGAAGGACGTGTACCTACTTAAGGAATATGAATTGGTTTACGACTATTTTAATACACATATCGTCTGCTCTATGAATAACTACTTAGATCTTAATAAGCTTGTACGTTGGCACCTCCTCCGCGTAACAAGACATTACGTACGTACCTATCTACCTATTTTTAATACCTTTAGTTACCGACACATTTTTGTGGTAAGGTTACGTCATGGCTCACACCCTCTCCTACCCGTCTGGCCAGCGTGGAGAGTGTAGGTTAAATCCTCTAACTGATCTGGCTAATATATGGCTCTGATAGTACAGAAAGGGGGTCATGCTCCTGTAGTGGAGAGTAAAAAAGACCTAATGATGGCCTACACTCTCCACGCTGGCCAGACGGGTTGGAGAGCTTTGTTGAACTTGTGTTCCAGTCACCTTCTACGACACTCACGGGAAGACTTGGAGTGGAATATTTACATAGTAATTATGGTTCTCGGCAGATTAAAAAGGACCACCCCCAAGTCTTTCCGTGGATGTCGTAAATTCTGTCGCATCATCATCAGTTCTTTTAAATTCTGCGGTCTAAAAAACAGTAATTTGACTATTCTCCTTCTCCGCAGCCTACCGCGACTTGCTATCAGTTTCAATGACCTGCCAAGGCGGGTTATCTTCGCGGCGTACAAACAACACAATTCAGAACTATCTAGCAACGGCATTAATTTTTGTGATGCCAGTAAACAGAGCTAATTAGTGCTTTGTTGTGGGTTTTAATTGGCAGTTGGAGAGCTGGGTGCGGGGTCAGGGTGGCCTAGACCACCTACAGAATTGTTTGTTTTTCGTGTGTACCTAAGTGGCCAGCACTTGTGTCAGAATTTTCAAGTTACCTTTAAGCTTCATTCTAAGTTAATTCTCTCTTTACTGAGATATGATGCTATATTTTATAACTTACTTATATACTTGGATTCCTTGAGTTCCCTCTAATATGGTTGATCCACACGTCAACTCGTCAACGGGTGCTGCCAGTGGGGACTGGTCTGCTGCCGAGACTCTTTGAGACTACTTTATGTTGTTTTTATATTTGCCCAATCTATCGTAAACATAAACATGTTCCAAAAATGATAAATGTATTACAATATTGAAAAATAACATGAAAATGACAAAAAAAAGGAAAGGTATAGAAAGAAAGAAATATAAATATAATCATACAAAGCTCTTCAGGCGAGTATAAGTGACCAATATAAAAGAGTTTCTTTCGGCGTTTTTTTTCTG
Organism: Rhodophaea formosa; assembly: GCA_963082605.1. Classification (NCBI taxonomy): domain Eukaryota; kingdom Metazoa; phylum Arthropoda; class Insecta; order Lepidoptera; family Pyralidae; genus Rhodophaea; species Rhodophaea formosa. The sequence continues at coordinate 5,276,993 of OY720220.1, read as the reverse complement.
CAGTGGTCAATTCCGAAACGCTAGTAGTCTATAGCTTTTGATCAATAATTAATAAAATACATGCGACTTAATAATATAATTTTAAATGTGATTTGACGTGGCTTTAGGCCTATATAATAAGGCGCTAGCCTATTTTCTGAATAAACGTTTAGAAATTTTATAAACATAAGAGACCGATTCGATTCAAAGACACTTGCGGTCCCACTGAGTCATAAGGGTCGTCAGATATACCTACTAGATTTCGCCCGCGGCTCCGCTCGCGTTTTTCGACGATGAAAGGTAGCCTATGACCTTCTCCGTACTCTAGATAATGTGTATGCAAAATTTCATGATAATCGGTTCAGTAGACAGGGCGTGAAAGCGTTTGTTACGCTTTCACGCCCTGTCTACTGAACCGACAACAAACTCGCTTTAACATTTATAATATTAGTTGGGATAAGGATAGGTACAAACGGACAAAAGCACTCCTAAGCCAGAGCTTTAACTTTTTCGGCCCATTCAAACTCTGCTACTCGGTAAATTGTGTAATGCGTACGAGTAAGTATAATCACACCCACGCTTTCATTGATTGAGTCCCGTTTAAGTACATGTATTGTTATTTGTTAAGGGTCAATCATAATTCGGAGTATTCATGTTATTTGCGGATAAGTATAAGAGTAGACGATGAACTAAGAGGCATTATGTTGCCCTTTTCATCTGACGCTTGACTACTTAATATGATTTCACATGTAATTAACTCTTGACTTGCGGAAAATCAGCGAAAGTTTCGACATTTTTTTAAAGAAAACTTTGAAAATTCGCTCGCCTGGCAATAAGCCGATTTCCAGCACTGATCAGTGCTTAAGCAACCAAGGGGCTGCCATGTCGTATGGTTCCTGGCAGAGCAGAATAGAAACAATCCAAGTCTTCCCGTGGATGTCGTAGAAAAGAACTCGGGAAAAATTAGCTAAACATAGGTAATAAACATCAAAGATTCCTCTCCAACCCGTCTGGCCAGCGTGGAGAATGTAGGCCAAATCCTCTGACTGCTCCGGCTAATATATATGGCTCTGGCAGTACATAGAGGATCGTGCTTCTGCAGTAGAGGCTAAAAACAGGCCAAGTGCGTGTCGGACCACGCGCAAGGGTTCCGTAGTTGCTAATGACAACTTTGAGTTCACATTGTTCACACTCGCATCTACCAGTTTATCGACCAAAAACATCAAACAATGAAAATTGTATCAAATTACATTTTCGAGTACATTTTATAAGTTGGTTGCCTATAACGTTTTAGTTTGTACTTTGTAGTCAGCTCTGATAGTATTCCTTTCAACTTCAGTATATATACTACTGCTGAAATTCTTTTCACGTATCCATATACATATAACTGTTTAGCAGATAAAGGGGGGAGGGGCTCTCTTCCCTAAATCGAAAAAATGGTGTTCTCAACCTAACAATATTTATAAAGACCTATTTAACGATACCCTACACGATGGGTAAAAAGAGAAAAAAAATTACTCCCCCACTTAACTTGTATGGGAGCTACCCTAGAAAAATATTTTTCAAGATTTTTTCTACCATTTTTTTGCCATAATTAATATACATACCCATACCAAATTACAGCTTTCTACTTAGTACTTATAATCTCTGAGTAAAACCGCGGACGGGCAGACAGACAGACAGACATGGTGAAATTATAAGGGTTCCTTGTTTACTACGGAACCCAAAAAAGGACCTGATGATGAAGCTAGCCCCAACGTAAGTTCGAGACTTGTATTACGGGGTACTATCTCAATGATATTTAGTACAGTACTATTATTAATTCTGTGACGATACTATATTTTATAATAGGTCAAACTGAAAAAGATCATTTTCCATTTTTACCTAACCGGGGTTCGAACCCGGGCTACCATCCGTGTCGCAGGCTGGCGTATTGACTGTTGCGCCACGGAGCACACTAAAGATGCTTACATAATGCGTCGCTGCCACCTCGAGTGGCTAGTGGCTTGTGTTACCTACTTGTCGGGTCGGGCACCTTGTCTGAAGTCTTTATCTCAAGTCCAAGGGTTAAATTTAATGAATAATGAGGTAAGAAAAATTTCTTTGAATCACAATACATACTGTGTAATGAAGAATGTGAAATGAAGAGAATAGAGTAGGAAAGTATGTACCTATTCGAAATGGTTTTCGGATATCTAGGCACCTAGGCGACACTCTACTTTTACTACGTCAACTAACTGAAACTGTCTTTCAGCAAAAATATATTTTTTTAATTTATGTAATATTTTGGAAAAAATATATTTTTGCTCTAAATCGTTTCTACCGGACAACTCCGTCGTATTTATAATCCAAATTTACTTGGGCGACACACATGTCAAAGAACTTCGCTCTTCTAGCAATTTTATTCTCCACACGCCTAAACAGCCGTGTGCAATTTTCGAGTACAGGTTCGCAGTGCAAGCTTTGGAACTCCTTCCCAGCCAGAATTCGCAGGGCTTGTAGTTGTCTAGCACTGAATGAAAAACGCGCACATTTCTCTCACCAAGTTAAAGTGTAATGAAAATATTTATGTAATCTATTTATATATGTAGGTATTACAGCATTTTATACGTATTTTTGTTTTTTGGTTAGACATACCTACATCTAACCAAAATACAAAAATACATATTTGGCTTTAAGTCCGCTAATAACATGTTTGTAATAAAGTTTTAAGATAAATATTAAATACGTTACAAGTAGCCCGTCCTCCATTTACGTATAAGTACTTCCTAAAAGTATTGCTATTGGATGTTTATCTATATAAGTATATATTATAAAATATAGTATCGTTGACTTAGTATCCTGCGACACAAGTTCACAACTTACTGTGGGGCTAGCTCAATTTGTGTGATATGTCCCTGTATATTTATTTATTTTATTGCAGCACCACCTATAAGCGCAGTCAACGAACGTGTAGCGTTCGCAAGAAAGCTTTCTGTATACAATGCAATCATAATTTCAATTAAAAAATAATTTTTAACAAAAAAGTAAAACTGACTTAAACCCTATACGTAAATGTACAAACTGGAACTTAAAATAAGGTTTTACTGGGTATGGTAGTTCAATCATAATAGAGGAACAACTTCGTCATCAACTTGTTTTGCTTCGCGAAATAATTAAACAGGAATAAAATTAAACCAAACGGCATACCTACTCGTACAATTTTTTTTGGTTTTTGTTGATTTTTTCGAAAAGCACTGGATACATTTCGATAAAAAAAAAATATAGGACCACCTTTGAAGTTCAGTCAAAACAGAGGAGTAACGTTTTCATCATCATCGTCTTGATTCGCATCTTCTTCTTCTTTGCGTGTCGATGGTACGTTTATTATTAAATTAAATTTTGTCGCTCCAATAAAGGGCTACCTGAGTAGCCCTATCGTTTGCCACAAGTAGATCGTCCCTCGTGCAGGGATTCGCATAAAAATAAAATACAAAAAGTTTAAACCAAACGGCATACTCTTACAAATTTTTTTAGGTTTTTGTTTATTTTTTCAAAAAGTGCTCGATACATTGCGACAAAAAAATTATGGGACCATCGCTGTAGCATTACCTATCAAACACAAAAATAATCACGAGTCACGTGGGTAAAAAAATTCAAGCTTATAAAAACCGCAACGAAGCTTGACACGTCAGCGAATGTGGACGATGGCATCATCATCATCATCTTCAGGTCTTTGTTAGTCTCCACTGCAGGAGCAAGAGTTGGAGCGTGGAGAGTGTAGGCCAAATCCTCTGACTGCTCTGGCAGTACAGAGAGGGTCGTGCTCCGGTGGCATCGGCTTGACACAAATATTGGCAGAGGCCAACTTTTTCCTGCGCATCTAATGTAATGTTAATTATCGTTTGAGCGCTTATCAAAGTTGCTCCAATTCGCCAGCCGTTAATTCTCTCGCGGCTTTGCTAAATTAGGGGTATAGAGGTTACTGACTTTTGTCACCTTTTGGTTAAAAATAAGGTTAAGTACATAAGGATTTTATCATTTTGACCATTTTGCTTTGCTAGTATAATTTTCTAGTTAATTATATTTTATAAGTTAGGTTTTAATCGATATTTATTACATCCTGCAAGATAAGCAGGTATGTAAAGCACATTCGTACATTACTTAGAAATCAATGGCAGTTATTTGTTTATTTTCCCCTACATTCAACAGAAGTGAGACTTGCAATTTGATATAAGGGGTCAGTCTCGTTTGGACTACTTTTTGTTTCGTTTACCTCATAAATACCTACTTGACGATTCCGTGGCGCAGCGGTCAACACGCCAGCCTGCGACACGGATGGTCCCGGGTTCGATCCCTGGTCAGGTCAAAATGAAGAATGATCTTTTTCAGATTGACCTGGGTCTTGGATGTTTATCTATACATATAAGTATCTATCATAAAATATAGTATCGTTGAGTTAGTATCCCATAACACAAGTCTTACTAAGACCTTACTTTGGGGCTAGCTCAATCTGTGTGATTTGTCCGTATATATTTATATTTATTTATATTTAATTGTAATCCTTCTAGCGATTGTATCAGCGTATGACACACATCACAAGTGTAAGCTATGTTAACAACTAAACAAGTGACAACAACAAAGAGCCGACGGACAGCGAAGAAAAGGGCGCAACATAACCGCGGGCCATTTTCACGAGCGACAGCGATTTTCTCGAGCAAATCCCGCTTGTATAAGAACCGTTACAGACAATAATTGAACAACTGCTTGCAGAATAAGAGAATTTTTATAAATTTGCAATAGTTCTATATCCCGCTAAGTCCTGCTCATGGGCTCATCTCATGCGCGAGAAAAAGGGTACGACAACGTAGGCCACGAACGACAGCGATTTTCACCAGGCAAAACCCATTGGTAGAAAAAAGTTGTAGAGTACACATCAATCAATCAAAATATTTATTTGTTAAGGGTTAGACAGACCCTTGTCTCATAAGACCCAAAGGTCATAGCGTAATGGGGAGCGTGGTGGTTCAAATAGGTTGTTTCTTGTTCCTTCGCCCACTTCCTAAATAGGTCACTTCCTCACCTACTAACTTTAAACACAGCAAAAACTAACTTTATTCAGTTTTCCATGCGTCATTTGCAGTCATCTCACTCAAACATGAAAATATATGCACATCACTGCACAAACCCAACGACAGACACGTGCGACTGCCCTGACATCTCTTTCACAGAAAAAACAAAATATCTGGGTATTGTAATTGACAAAACTCTTTCTTTCAAACATCATATTGAAATATTAAATGGCAGAATCCGTAAGTTAATATTCGTATTCAAAAAACTACGTTCTATCGCGGACTCAAAAATAATTAGGCAAGTTTATTTTGCCCTATGCCAGTCAGTTTTAACTTATTGTATTACATCCTGGGGTGGCATAGCCAAAACATCATTACTAACTATTGAAAGAGCTCAGCGAGCCATTCTTAAGGTTTCAACTTTCCGCCCTTTCCTTTTCCCTACAGAACTTCTCTATAAATCCTGTAAGGTACTTACAGTTAGACAATTATTTATATTAAGCACAATCCTCAAACAGCACGCCACACTGCCTTTCAGCACTCAATTTACTAACAAAAGACGGCAGGATATTGTTTGCAAACAGTTACAAATAAAACATGCCTTCTCCTCTCGGTTCTTTCTATTTCTAGGTCCACTGCTTTACAATTGACTTAATAAAAAAATAGGTTTTTACCCCTTTAATTATAGAGCTGCTAAAAAAGTTCTACGAGAAGCCCTTCTAAATATGTCATACGATGAAACAGAGGAATTACTAATAGTTTTAAAATAATGTGTGTTTCTATTTAAATGTAATTTAAACTCCAAGTGTAATTGTTTATTTTTTTGTTTTCCAGTTTTTAAGTACAAATAAGTATTGTAACGCCTGAAATACAGCATGATTATCATCCTAGCTCAGGCACCATCCTTTCATATTTCCTTTTATTTATTAACAATGTATTGTAAAATGTTTAGCTCTTAATTATATGAATAAAGATTTATGAATAAAGATTTAGGTTTTATGATCTGCGCTGGAAGAGAGCAGCTGGTACATTCTAAGTTCTTTCTATTCTCTCAGACCAGCATAGACGCAGCATGAAAGGGAACATAATTAAAGATTTGTTTTATGACATAGGACGCAAACGAGCAAATGTGTCACCTGATGGTAAGTGATCACTGCTGTCCATGAACTAATGCAACACCAGGAGTGTTACAAAAGCGTTGCTGACCTTTTGTTTTTGCCTGCCCAGACCCCTCTGTCTCCTCCCCAGGAGGAGATAGGCCTCCGGCTCTCTCACTCACCGAACGAAGCATAGAAGCGGTAAAGCTACTACTCAAACGTCGATTTTCTGTGATACATTGCAAAGCAGACACAACACAGATCATGATAATGATGATGGTGTATTTGTTTCTGCCGTAAGTGTTTAGAGAGGGGAAGGTGACCTTACTGCACTAAACTATCAACGGAAGTATCGTTGGCCATTAAAGGAACTATAAGCTTTAAGTAACACTAGCTTTAGCGCGTGGCTCCGTGCGCGTTGATGTCTATCCCTCGGTAATAATACCAATATCGAGAAATACCATCTTCCAGGTCAATATGTAGCCTATGTATAGTACCCTAGACAACGTGTATGTAAAATTTCATGATGATCGATTCAGCAGCGAAGGCGTAAAAGCGAAACAAACAATAAAATAAATATACCTATACGGATAAATCAATAAGATAATAAGATGTGCATTGGATCGGGACGGATGGCGGAAACGAAGAAAGGCCTATGCTCAGCAGTGGGCGAATGATGGGCTGAGATGATGATGATGAAATCACACAGATTGAGTTAGCACCATACATAGTAAGTTGTGAACATGTGTTGTAGGATACTTAATTCAACGATACTATATTTAATGGAGACAGTATCTATTCTATATCTAAGCTATGATGACTGGTATGTAATATAGGTATTTATTTCAATGGATAAAATTATATAGAAATGTTTTCTTTATTTTCTATGTATGTTTACATAGAAAATAAAGAAAACAAGGGCGAAAAATAGATACTTGTATAGATAAACATCCAAGCCTAGGCCAATCTGAAAAATATCGTTTTCCATCTTGAATTGACCTGACCGGGGGTTGAACCCGCGACCACTCGTGTCGCAAGCGTATAAGCCGCTGCGTCACGGAGGTCGTCAAATAAACAAACTTACTCTCCCATTTATGATATTAGCTTAAATAATCATCATCATTATCAGCCTATACTCGTCCACTCGACGCTGTACGCTGGACATAGGCCTCCCCAATTTCACGTCATCCATATCTATCCTCCATTAGTTTAAATATTATAATGATATTTCTTATTAAGTTCTCCTAATAACATGTGTAAACAAAAAATCGAAGGATGAGTGAACTACGCCGCTACAATTTCTCGCTACTATCAGCGAGCGATAACGCAGGGCGGGCGGGCCGCCCGAGCAGCAGTGTTAGGAACGCGCGCGGCGGCAGCGAACGCGTGGCGCGGTCAGTGTTGTGCATAGTGTGTGTGTTGTGACTCCCGCTCGGATGCGATTAACCTCAAGTGAGTACTTTCAACTTTTTTACGATTAGAAGCAAGTTTGCAATTTTTAAGAACAGCAATTTTTATACGTACTAAAAGTTTAGGAGTTAAGCTCACAAACAAACGTACAGATACATTCTTCAATCGTAAGTAAGCAATATTGCAAGATATTTTTATTACATTGACTAAAACTACACTTTGTACAACTTTAAAAAATGATTTGCGAAGTAGAAGCGTTACTCATTTGGGTACTAATTATCATTTAAATAACTCTTTTTTAAAATTAAGAAATATTTGTTTTTGGTTTTGTGAGTTCATAACTCATTATTAATAAATAAATCCGATTTTATAAAATTATCATGAATAATAATAGTTAATCCAGCACCTCATTCCAATTAGGTATCCTTCGAATCCGAGGATTAAACAAGACTTCATCTAGAAAAACCGGATGAAAAATTAAAGCAAAAGAGATATTTTATTTTGAGCCATCATGTGTCCCATTGCTGGCAAAGTCCTCCCTCTACTTCTTCCAATCAGTCCGGTGTTGCGTTATCTCCTTCCATTCTTTGTTAAATTTGTCTAACTCATCGTGCCATCGTGTTCTTGGTCTACCGAAACTTCGGGTAGGTATTAGAGTTGAAATCGCACCAATAAAACATCGATAGAGGAAACCATCGCACCACTGAATTATCGTCACACAGTGATCGATACTTAGTATGTAAATCGGATCAACAAATTTCGAAAACAAGTAGGGACCCCTTTAAAAATATCGTCGTTTTCCTCTAACTGACTGTCAGAGGTGTTGTTTTGAAGAAGCTGCATCACGGAGCTCCGCCTGATAGCGTGGTTATCGTTATCTCGGGGTCATAGCGCGACCTCCATCGGAAACAAGGGTCGATCCCGATATGTTTACTTTTCTAGTGATTGGCGAATAAAAATTTCCGACGCATATTGACCCCCGTAAATCGTACGTTCTCGTCAGCCGAGCGTCCTCCCGGTGGAGTTCTGGGGACTATTTTGAAAGTATGACCATTCGTTTTCAAACGATTTTGGCGTGGGAAATCCCTCGTGAAATTTCAAAAATCGTACCCCTCAGCCGTTACGCATCGGAGCTCAAGGTCTATCATGATATACGGTAATTCTGTAATTACATGAATTGTCTGCTGTAATTCATGTAATGATTGATTGGCCTGATTTGGCGAAAGGTTTTAGGGCCGGCTACTTGCCTGACGCCAAAACTTTTATATCTCCAGAACCGCAAAAATACCTTTGTACTGTACAAGTATTTGCTCGCGGCGAAAAGGGTTATGTTAATCACTATCTGTTAAAAAATGCGGAATTTTGAAATTAACTTCAAACTGGATTATAATATTAACAAGAAATAAAACGAACATGGCTAGCTATAAGTCTAACAGTCTAAGTATAAGTATGACTTTTGTTCATTAAAACTCAAAATATCTAGGCTAAGCTACTGATAATAAATCTCTTTAGAACACTAAAGAGGTCTAAAAATTATTTAATAAATCTGTACTAAATAATGCATTTTAAGTTCGTGTGGTTTCCAGGAAGGGCTGGGGCAAATAAATAGGTATTAAATTTGCCCTTCTCCTACAAGTCAAAGGAATAAAATTTCACTCGCCTTGAGAAGACCGTTTTCGTGGGCGACTGAGTCTAAAAATATGACGTAATATTTCGCTCCTAAAATGTTAAAGTGAACCTAATTCAGTTCATTTTTAGGGTTCCGTAGTAAACTAAGACCCTTATAGTTTTGCCATATCTGTCTGTCTGTCTGTCTGTCCGCGGTTTTACTCAGAGACTATAAGTACTAGAACGCTGAAATTTGGAATGGGTATGTATATTAATCGTGTTCCTGCAGTGGAGACTGATAGGGACCTGATGATGATGATGATGATGATGTATATTAATCATGTTAAAAAAAGTGGTAGAAGAAAATCTTGAAAATAATTTTTTTTAGGGTAGCTCCCATACAAGTAAAGAGGGAGTAATATTTTTTTTCTATACAAACCCAACGTGTTGGGTATTGTTAGATAGGTCTTTAAAAATATTGTGAGGTTGAGAACACGAACAAAGAAATATTTGGTTTTAAAGTGCAAATTTTTGTTAGAGGTAAGTGTCCACCACCTCTATCTGCTAAACGGTTTTATATGGATACGTAAAAAAAATTACAGCAGTAGTATAAACTGTTTTTGAAAGAAAAACTATCAGAGCTGAGTACTAAGTATAAACTAAAAAGTTATAGGCAACCAACTTATAAAATGTACTGGAACATGTAAAATTTCATACAATTTGTCATGTTTTTGGTCGATAATCTGTGTGGTGCGAGTGTGAACTGTGTAAACTCCTAGTAAATATTCTGATATCTATGGTGAATTCAAATTTGTAATTCGCAACTACGGAACACTACACTGCGCGTGGCCCGACATGCACTGCGCCGGTTTTTATATCTTAGTCTAGATTAAAATAAAACCAGGGAGGTATTTTGAATTTCCAATGTTTAATGCCAGGAGCTGTCTGATCCCTTGTTTTCCATTATTTTGTGATAATATTAATCGCCTATTAATTCATTCGAAGCATTCTGCGGTAACGAACATCAAAAGACACTTCACCCTTCCGAAAGTTCGACAGGAAATAGGCTCACGACAAACTCGACGAAGCTCCGCGAAGCTTGCCGCCGAGGAATACTTTCATGAAAATCAATCGCTGCGCACCTTACATACTCAACATTTTAATACCTTTAGAAAGGTTCAATATTTAGGCAGGCAAGTGAATTTTATAAATAAAATCGGCCAAGCGCGAGTCCGACTCGCACACGTAGAGTCCCGTACCATTATTTATACAAAATTATGTATGTTGTATCGGAGCCCCCCACAAATATTTATATTATTCTGTTTTTAGTAGTACTTATTGTAATAGTTGCAACAGAAGTACATCATCTGTAAAAATTTCAACTGTCTAGCTATCAAGGTTTATGAGATACAGCTTGGTGACAGACAGAAAGACATCGAAATCTCGTGAATAGGATCCCGTTTTTAGGGTTCTGTAGTAAACTAGGAACCCTTATAGTTTCGCCATGTCTGTCTGTCTGTCCGTCCGCGGTTTTGCTCAGAGACTATAAGTACTAGAAAGCTGAAATTTGGTATGGGTATGTATATTAATCATGTCAAAAAAGTGGTAGAAGAAAATCTTGAAAAAAAATTTTCTTCGGGTAGCTCCCATACAAGTAAAGAGGGAGTAATTTATTTTTTTCTATACAAACCCATCGTGTTGGGTATAGTTAGATAGGTCTTTAAAAAATATTGTGAGTTTGAGACCACCATTTTTCGATTTAGGGATCCGTTTCCGAAATATTTGGTGCAAATTTTTGTTAGACGTAAGTATCCCCCCCTCTATCTACTAAACTGTTATATATGGATACGTGAAAAAAATTACAGCAGTAGTATATATAATGAAGTTGAAAGGAAAACTATCAGAGCTGAGTAGTAAGTACAAACTAAAAAGTTAGGGCAACCAACTTATAAAATGTACTCGAAAATGTAAAATTTCATACATTTTCATTGTTACATGTTTTTGGTCGTTAAACACCTTCGAGCAATACGGCTTTTCCGTACGTTGCTCGAAGTTAAACACTGATGTGCGAGTGTGAACAGTGTGAACTCAAAGTTGTCACTCGCAACTACGGAACCCTACACTGTGCGTGGCCCGACACGCACTTGGCCGGTTTTTTTTATTGATGGATACATAGTACCTACGTACCCGAAAATTTTAGATTGGCTATGATTAACGCTCATGTATCTTAAATTATGGATCATATATAAAACTCTAGCAATTTTCCAATGACTCCGACCGCATAGATCATAGCCTACGTCAACCGCAGATAAATAAGCTTTCAAAAGGTAAAATAATTTTGATAATCAGTCCAGTAGTTTCGGAGCCTATTCAATGCAAACAAACAATCAAATTTTTGCTCCTTTTAATACTTATGTGTAGAAATGAAATTGCTAAACTGCAGTAAAGAGGCATTTTATTTTATTTATCTAAAACTATGAATGTTCACGGAGTCGTTGCACTGCGTCAGAAGATATGAATTTCGTTTTTCTTACAAAGGCTAGCAATTTCTGTGAAAACTAATTCGATTTAGAACGAGAGTCTTTGTCTGTTTATCTCTGTGACTGTTTCAACGACTGTTTAGTTTTCTGCAACAACTTGCTACTTATTAATAAGTTTTAAGGCAGCACTCGTAAATAGACTATACCTAAATCCTATAACCTCCTAATCCTATCCTAATCCTAACTAATATTATAAATGTGAAAGTGAGTTTGTTTGTTTGTTTATTTGTTTGTTTGTTTGTTACGCTTTCACGCCGTATCTACTGAACCGATCATCATGAAATTTTGCATACACATAGGTTAGGGTACCGAGAAGGACATAGGCTATATATAACGCGGTCGAAGCCGCGGGTAACAGCTAGTTAATATTATAAATGCGAAAATGAGTTTGTTTGCTCATTTGTTTGTTTATAACGCTTTTACACCCTATCTACTGAACCGATCATCATAAATCATTGCATACACATAGGTTAGGGTACTGAGAAGGACATAGGCTATATATCACGCGGGCGGAACAGTACCGCAGGTAACAGCTAGTTACTTTATATTTTGAGAAAAAAATATTTTTTTCTACTACTGTCTATAATGCTTGAATTTATTTATCTTAGTTGGAGACAACTTTGTTAGTCGGATCCCCATCGATATTACTCCAATTCTTGACAAATCTCTGGCTATTGTCCGCAAATGCTCTGTTTGAGACGCGTTATGTGCAAACATTTTAAGGTTAACCATATGTTTGAAAAGTTTACATTTATTTAAAGTACAAGTCTCAAATTTACTTTGGGCTAGCTCAATCTGTGTGATTTGTCCGTATATATTTATTTATTTATATAAAAATGAAATATGAAAATAACTGTCTCATCTTTCAGACATGAAAGAAAATTTTAGGCGTAAAATAAAATTCTGCTACAATGTAAAATCTCAATTCAGCTTACAAAGAACGATCGTTGATCTCTTATATCGACATATTTAATAGGTATTGAAGTACAATAAAGATCATGTTTGAGCAAATAAAAGCGTCTCGTCTAGCCTGTTTGCCCCGCGCCGCGGTGGTCTGTACCAAGAACTTTTCTATCAAGCCAATACAGCCAATTACAGCTTCAAATAAACTCAAATTAGAGGCGATACAAATTCAATTCATTTACAATTTGAATATCACAATGCCGTTTATCGATAGCCAAGAAACGAGATATCACATTATTACTAGATAGACTAATTATATAAAATTATAATTATACTTAGTATATTCAATAAAAACCTGATCGACAAAATTACCCCAAACAATGTTTTGTGAATATCGGATTGATATTTAAGACTTACCTTGAAATTTTAAAATTTAACCGAATAGAAATAAAGTTTTATTTCATAGTACACTGTAGGTATTAGGTAATAATTATAATTGAAACATTGGTGATACATTGCTCTTTTTTATCATCCTCAATCAATTAGGTACAGAAATAATATAAATGTAGAGTCACGTGAGTTTTGCTGTTTTACTATTGTCAACTATTATTAATTAAATAAATATATATACGGACAAATCACACAGATTGAGCTAGCCCCAAAGTAAGTTCTTAAGCAAGACTTGTGTTATGGGATACTAACTCAACGATACTATATTTTATAACAAATACATATATAGATAAACATCCAAGACCCAGGTCAATCTGAAAAAGATCATTTTCCATCTTGACCTGACTGGGGATCGAACCCGGGACCATCCGTGTCGCAGGCAGGCGTGTTGACCGCTGCGCCACGGAGCTCGTCAAATTCTGTGCTATTGTGTAGATTGTGTGATAATGTATTTGTGTTTCTAAAATATAGATCAGCGCTCAGGTTACAAGAAAAAGCAAATCATTTTATTTTATACTAGCTGATGCCCGCGACTTCGTTCGCGTGGACTTTATGACTCCGGCATATTAATATACATTAATACGAACTAAACATACATAAGAAAATACTTGTAGCAGTGTTATAAAATTGTATGGCATTGCATTGGCTGTTGCTAAATATAACTGGTGGGATAAAATATAGGATTTTTTTAGACTTTTTGAGCCACCGACACGATAAGAAGAAGACTATATAGCTAGCTCCAAATGAGCTTGCGCTACTTCACCAAACTTTGAGGTATAGGCAGAGTGCCCTCAACCTATCGCACATCTCCAAAAGGCCTTCGGAAGGGACGGACCTCGGCTTTAGGTGATACCTGTGTTTTCAAGGCTTGGAGGGACAGCAAACTCTCATGTTTTGCCGTATGGGCTAAAAACTATGTTGCAACAAGGCGGGCCGCTGGGTGATCACCAGTAATAAGTATGAACTAATCGTACTCTACGCACTTTATGGTAATGTACCAGATGTTCTAAATCTTCGATTTTTGTACCTCAACAAAAAATACTTATCAGGCTGAACAACTTTTGCTACAGCGTCATTTTTATATTTCTTATAGTATACCTGGACCATTATGGTTCTGCATCAGGTGTTCCAAACCTTCATATTAAATACTTCAACAAAAAATGCTCAACAGGTTGGATAACTTTTGCTAAGGCGTCATTTATATATTTCCTATAGCTGTGTAAAATAAAATAAATAAATAATTATATATAAGTAAATAAATAAGTAATAACAAAATAATAAATAACAATCTAATTAATAATCTAACCCCCCCTCTCCCCCACCCCTCCCCACCCTATCATACAATCTAAATACAAATTTCTGCATAGATTAAGAAAACGGAAAGAAAACAATTTGCTTTTGCTTTTTTTCTTTTGTTTTTCTCTTTCTTTGTTTTATATACCTACATAGATATAAAATTCGTAGACGAAAGAGAATGTGTCCCACGACACAGGGAATCCTAGTGTGGGACCAGTGATATTGTTAACACTATGATAATGTGTTTTAAGAGCAATAAAGAATTTATTATTATTATAGTTTACCTGGACCATTATGGTTCTGCATGAGGTGTTCCAAATCTCAGATATTTTATACTTCAACAAAAATGCTCATCAGGCTTAACAACTTTTGCTAAGGCTCCACTTTTATATTTCTTATAGTTCAGCTGGACCATTATGATGCTGCATCAGGTGTTCCATTTTTCGAAATCATTTCTACCCTATATGTTGCCCCAGTTTAATAGCTATATAGAAAAAAAAGTTTCATTCGAATCTGTCCAATATTTCCGGAGATAAACGTGATCATACATACAGACGGACAGACAGATAGACAAGAAATTCTAAAAAAAAATTTTTCTTTCTATTTTTCTTTTTAAGTGTCCCTCTAGCCATTACAGTCAAAAATACTAAATGTACAGACAAAATATTTTTACTGTTTTATAATATGTATAGATTAAATTTAACGTACCTTGATAGGTATTTTTTTCCCAAGTAGAGTAAGACCTACTTATGAATCTACTTAGTTTTTAAAACATAATTCCTATTTATGTAATGTAACTAAATAAACTAATCTAAGTATAATGCAGATTATTGAAAATATCTGAACGATTACAGTACTCCTATTGTCCCGCCAAATATTTGATTTCAGGTCATTCCTACTGGCTCAGCCTATTCTAATCAGGCTCTAACAGACTCCTTTCAGACGACCAGTTCGTAAACCCTTTTAGTATAAATATTTATTTACACAGACCTCAAAGGGCGTTTGAACGTCAAACTTAATAATACCTTGATTTTTACTTCAGAGATGGAAGTTTGTCAATTACACGGCGCCCTGCACATTAACGGAATATTTTTCGTAAGATTCACTATGTGTATATTGCAGGAGGGCTCTGTTACCGAAAGTTTTAACGACTTAGGTATCTTAAAACTCGTGTGCGAGGAATAGAACTAAATCTCGGGTACCAATATTTAGAAATAAGATTTGCTTTAAGTCTGTAGTAGGTCTATGCAAGTTGACTTTATTATTGGGCAAAGTATTAATTGAGTAGGTACTATACTCTGGTTTTAAAACACGTAGAGAATGAAATTAGTGAACTTTGTACACTTTGCATTGCATACCTGAAAGGGCAAACTATTGATACTTTACATATTGTACCATCTATAATTTAAACAGTTATGCAATAAAGGATTTTGAGTTTACTTGGTAGTAAAAAATTGCATGTTGCTGGCATGCTATGTCCTCGATCAAAGATTATGTACATGATTTGTCAATACAACGGAGCAAGATAGACGCATTAGTAAAAGAAATGTTTTAAGGGTTTCACTTTATGTTAAAAGGTACTTAGGTTTATCCCGCTCTGTTGACCCCGACAAATTGAATCGTGTGTAGGCTGTTTTAGCTATTGGTCATTTCAATATTTGACATCCTTTTCAAATGACGTGTTCCTATATATTTGTGTACTTTGGATTCACCTTGTGTATCTCTAGATCCGTAACTGTCATTAATGCGAGGTACCAGCTGACCCCGACCAGGTTGTATTGTAAGTAGGATAGGTAATTAATTAATTCAATCCACGTCTTTATTGGCTTTCCTCGTCCGTTGTATCCGTCCACCCCTAATGAACTTTCCTTTTGGCCAGATGTTCGGTATATCTCCTCTCCAGGTGCCGTTCATACTATGCGGAACTGTGGTGTAATGTCAGCATTTCCATTGTATCTAATCGACTAACGCGCACTTGGCGACTAATCATCGATTTGTCCGATCAAGTCATTGCGTTGAACTTAAAGTAACTAGTGCCTACTATATTATCCGTGTACCTCTTGAAGTGTGACTTTCCGCTAATAGCGTTGTGAACTGTGAAATAAATAAATTGCCTTCGAGTCAACTCTTTGATGTGAAGTTTTTTCTATAGTTAGTTTTAGGAGCTTTCGCTGTATAGTGGCTTCCTATATACCTATAGTGCTACAGTGGCAGCAAAACTTACTTACAATGGGTTTTCAGTTCGTCAACTATAGTTTGGCTAGCTCTAGAGCTAGGCTACCTTCTCTTTACTCTTTTTTTAATAAAGAACAAAAGAAGCTTAAGACTGACTATGACGAAGGTACTCATAAAAATTAAATCCCTACTCCGGCTTTTATCGTTTACTACTTAATGTCTGGTCATAACCATGGCATTAGCCGCACTCCTCTTAATCCCCAAATAACCGAAAGTGCTGCAAGTGACGTAATCTTAATACATAACATCAAAAAGCAATTATTCGCTGAAAGCGGAAAACGGCTTTAGGTTTAGGGCTGTTTAAACACCTTACCGTAACGCTCCAGTCTGGAGCTGTAAGAACCATTGTTCTTTCTTTTGAGTCTGGTTGAGTGTCCGTGAAAATGTTGAGTAGGTACTACGTCCGTCTGATATATAAGAGCCTAAGCTCTTGTCGGTATTCTTGAGTGGAAAGAAAGAAAGTCACACAATGACTATATTTGGCAAGAATAATTGAGTGGATTGCCATTGTCTTCCTTGTTGTTTGATGATTTATGACGGCGAAGCCGCGGGAAACAGCTAGTTTGTTTATAAAACTTCCTTACGTAGTTATTTCTTTACCTTTTTCTGAATGAATGTTTAATAAAACTATGATTACACCTATCAATATAAGCAATGACTAATGTTAACAAAAGTTTAAATTTAAGATTTTGAAATTTTTAAACATTAATAATCAAAATGGCTTGAATTGAGATTAAGTACTTTTACTTTAATCAATCAATCAATCATATCATTTATTCAGACAAATATAGTCTATAGTCTTTAGGCCTTATATAGGTACCTTTGTTTCTAGAGCTCTTTTCTATTTATACATATTTAAATTGCCGATATGGAAAACCAAGATACGTATAAGGTTCTCTATTTGATACTCATTAATATTTCACATAAAACCGACTTCAACGAAACTACTGACCCTTATCCGAAATAGACAATATATCTGCTCATAAATAGTTGATGTGTGTGATGTGTCCAGACGTGGTTCCCAGAAAATATCTCTAGTTCCTCCTTGTTTCTTAAGACACGGTAAGACCATGAACACCGTAAACATTATATGGCTGATGGATGTCTTTAAACAGCTCGAACGATCTGTCATCAGTATTGGCGACTTACACACGAAAAGCCATTTAGATAACGTTTCGTCACGCCGATAGCACAATGAAACTCATTTAAACTTTCTTGACACGGACTTACTCGTAAACCCTTATTTATACTTGGCTAAATTCAGTCACTGACGAGAGAGACGCCGCAATAGGTAAGACAGAAATGGAGATATATCGCCGTTCGTGTCTAAAGAACTGCGGCATCCCTCTCATCAGTTACTAAATTTAGCCAAGTATAATAAGGGGTTTAGTTGCCAAAGCTTCTGCAAGAAAGTCGAAATGCAGCAGAGACCCGAAATCGATAATGTACGCTGTTCATGCTTAATTTGATTTAGCAAAGTTTTTACTGTCAGCCACCTACCTGATTCCAACCCTCCTTGGGTAGGTCCAGAACTGCTTGTGAAAATGGAGTACAAGTACTTGTTAAGCCGTCTATTATAGAATGTTGCATGTGTCGCTGTAGTGAACTACGTCACAAGTTTACAACTTAGATGAGAGTCTTTATAAATTTCACACTTTGTAAATCCGTCGCCTTTTTGGAACTGGGGTTACTTTAATCTGTGTGATTTAACTCTGATTTATTTGTTATCCTCTAATAAATATTGCGTGTCTAAATAAGCCGTGTGGTTCCCGGCAGAGTAGAATAGTACCACTCCAAGTCTTCCCGTGGATGTTGTAGAAGGCGACTTAGGAAACTCAAGCTAAACAAAGCTTATTAACATCAAAGAGACCTCTCCAAACCGTTTGGCCAGAGTGGTGAGTGTAGGCCATATTCTCTGATTGCTCTGACTAATACGTGGCTCTAGTAGTGGAGATAAAAAAAGACCTGGAGATGAATAAATATTTCGGCAACGTTGTTCTTCTTCTTTTCTGCTTTATTCTTCTGTTGGCTTCCACCACAGAGATGTAAATATTCTGATATCTATGGTTTCCACCGAGGTTTTGGTGATTCTGCCAATGTCCAAGTTTAATGGGATACAATCAAAGCAAAACAAGTA
This sequence comes from Rhodophaea formosa, assembly GCA_963082605.1. Lineage (NCBI taxonomy): Eukaryota > Metazoa > Arthropoda > Insecta > Lepidoptera > Pyralidae > Rhodophaea > Rhodophaea formosa. The sequence goes on along the minus strand of OY720220.1, from coordinate 5,258,287 downwards.
TCGGTGTTGTACGGTTACAGTTTTAATAAACAAGTAGCATAGGTGCTTTGATTGCCTCATAGGAGCTTCTGGTGACAAATCTATAAATCTATGAAATGGTTAAAGTGAACTGATATATGGACTCGCCATATGTCAGTCCACTTTAACTTTCTTAAGCATTAATCATGAGCACAAGCATCTATAACACCAAACCTGTGCCAACTTCATATTATAAAGTCTACTGAAATCAATTTGGAAAATCATCTAAGGTAAACCCCAACTGAACACCTTGACTTCCCACCAAAATCTCCGGCGACGTTATCTCATGTCTTCAATCGTTTTGTCTCGATTCACACAAAGAGTTCTGTCATTGTAGGTATTTGCTATAATTGCCTGTCAACCCTGTCAATCGCTGTCGTGACTTTGTACGTGACGTGGCTCGGATGTGACGTCGTAAATATGACGAACATTTTACATCATTTTAGCGATATATCCTACCATCTTTGAACATATACTTAGTATATTTTTTAGTTCATAAAAACATATTTCATGCACTATCAAACTGATTGTTGAAAGATACTACGGGTACATCCTAATTCTAATCCTAACTAATATAAATGCGAAAGTGAGTGTTTAAAGTTTATATGCGAATGTTTAAAGTTTATATGGAAAATAAACTAAAACTGTAGGATTTAAAATGAAAAAAAAGGACTTTAACGAATAGACTAAATTTTAGAAAGTATGGCTTTTGGAAATTGCATTTAGTGACATTTATTCAGAGAGACGCAATTTTTTTTAAGCAAAAATCTTGTCGATTGTAAACAGTAAATTGATTTTAATTTTTGAAATACTCTTGCTTTTCGTCTGATTTTATCATAATGTTGCAGAATTGAATCAAAAAATCATGAAAGTATTTTCTACACATTTGACTTAGTTCTGTTTTGATTTTATCGATAAGTAAATGGGACATTGTCTTAAACATGCGGAAATGATGAATAAATTTACCTACGCTTGACTTCGAGCAACACGGAAGGGAGTAGCCATACGCTGCATTCCCCTCTGTCAAGGTACAAGCCAAAATTAGGCATATGCATGTCTATGTGTTAGTTGTGTGACTCATCTGTACACAAATTATTTTTTCTTTTTTATGTCATTTTTTGTGACAATGTCATAATTACTATCAAGTGACAGTTTAAGTTTTCTATGTAGGTGTGCGGAACTAAACTTGTGTGCACATTTCCCCCCGCAAAAAACGCCAGAAAAATTGTCATAGTAAATTGTCGCTTTGCCCACTCCCTCCGTCCGGTACGGAGGCCGTGTTGCTCGAAGACGCTTGAGCATCTACATAAAAGGAACTGAATTTAAAATTTGCGTATTTTTGGAGCTCCATTTTCGTCCTCATTTCCGATTAAAGGTTCACGTCCATTAGGTATGTAAGGGTCTTGATCTTGAATGATTCAGTTCATCAGCAATGGTACCATTTATTTTAAATTCATCTGTAATCAATACTAATATTAATAAAAAAAACAATCACCTATACATACTCGTATATAGTAAGCGTATTTATTTGCCGGTGACATAGGCTATAATTTGTGCAGATGAGGTCGCAGAAAAATTGCTAGTTACAAATAAAAACCATGTGATTACTGAGTATATAAACAAAGACTAAAAGATATTTTTTTTCAAAAATAACCACACAAACGTTTTAATAGTAACAAATAAGGACTGCAAAAGAATCACGATTCAATACTTCGTTCGATTAAAATGTATGATGCAAAATGTTATTAATCAAATTTTATTAGGCCAATAAAAAAAGAACTTTTAAAATACCGTTTCCACATGCTGAACATGGGTGAGTCGGATTAGCTGGATAACGTTATTACTTCATCAACGATTTGTTGGCCTCCTACTTGATTGGTGATTGATGTCCATTGATAGGTGCGTTATGATGCCAATTATTTGTGGTTCTGGTGGCTTTCCCGGTGATTCATCCTAATATTAAGTAACGATTCAATGTGTTTCGATGTAGACATATGATGTTTGAATGTATGAAAAGTAACCAATGAATACTAATCACTCAATCATATTAAATACATTTTGGACATATTATGGCCGTCAGACGTCACCTATGTACCGTCACCAGTAGTTTTAAACAATTAGGTTTTGTTATACGAAATTGTAAAGATTTCAATAACTTGCATGCAGTAATGATGTTGTACTCCGCATTTGTTAGAAGCAAACTAGAAACGAGTTCAAAAGTTTGGAATCCGCATGAGGCAAAATACACTCTACAAGTTGAAAAAGTTCAAAAAGCTTTTTTGAGTTACCCAACCAAATTTCTTTTGGGTACTTTGGGTTACAATTATTTAAGTACGCGACGTAATTGGCAGCTCATGCAATTTGTCAGTCGTTGCCTTCGCGGTGACTCTGACTGTATCGTTAGTCTCTCTAATGTGTAAACTTTTTGTTCCCAATAATTATTTGCGTAGTCGGCGTCATAAGTTGCTTGCGGTGCCAGAGGCGCGAACCAAATCTCACAAACAGTCGCCCCTTTTACGCGGACTGGCAGAACTCAATGCTTTTGTGGCATCAGAGCGTGGCAGAAACTGTGATCTGTTTGCTGATGGGTTTGCGCGATTGAAGAATGAATTTTTATTGTTTTGTGAAAGGGAGGTATGAATTTGTTGTCCTTATTTTAAGTTGTCCAGCGCATTATTGTAAACTGTAATGCTGTACAATGTAAATAATAATAATAAATAAATAAATGTTAACCTACGTTTGGGCCTATGCTCCCTGAAACTGGAACAAAATTGGGCCTTACATTCTCCAAGCAATATTGTCATCATTATCATCAGGTCTTTTTTAGTCTCCACTGCAGGAGCATGACCCCCTCTGTACTACCAAAGACATATGCTCGTATTAGCCTATTCTTCTCTGCCGCACGGCAAACGAGAGCAATACGAGTACTGTCAATCGTAATTGTTATGAATTTGAAATTTTTAAAATGTAAATTTTTCTTGCGGTTCCAAGCGGATGTAAAAAATTGCCTTTACGAATAGATATTTAATTTTAATTGTACAGGGCTCGGGTTTGAGTGCCCGTGATTATCCATATACTTATAGTATCCAAACACTACCTATCACAAAATGTTATGTAAATCAGAAGTAAACCACTCTCTTCATCTGATCGAGGTTTCGTTTGCATCTTGAGTGCATGCATGTTTTTGCATATGATACAACATCCAGTATCTATTGCGACCTTAGGAATACGAACGTGATGTACCTGTAGGAAGTGTTTAAATATTGTTAATTTAGCAAGACACGTACATCACGTAAGAATATACACGTATTCCTAAATCAGCGATCTCCCCTACCAATGCGATATGCACTCGTATATTTCCTTAGTATATAAGTTACGAGTAGCATTTCTAATAAATCATCACTTTATTCCTGGTATCGATCTCAATGGTTTAATTTACGCACTCGCCATAATTGGTGACCCCGACGTGATCAAGCCGTCGTGATGTAGTCTGACATGATGGATACGCGCCTCAACACCGAAGACCCAGACGACGTAAGCCTGAAGAACGGAAAAACCAACGTGCACATTTTCACTGGCTTCCCACAAGCGGGTCTCACCGGTTTGAAAATCCAAGAGGCACTCCGGCAGTAACCAGAACCACAAGGACAACAAGGACCATCAAAAATGGCTCCAACCACGTTGAAAAAAGGAATCAACACCGGCTCACACGATTCATTGATCGAATCCTGCACCATGGCTGAACGGTCATAAAACAGGAGGCACAGGAACTACCAGGCAACCACAATGGACAACCCCGAGGCAAAGAAAAATCCGCGCAATATCAGCGCAACCGCAAGCTCTAGCCGTCAACTTCAAGAAAAAGAAGAGAGCGCATGCACAGAGATATAACAGAGGATCAACGAAATTATTAAATACAATAGAAACAATTACGCAACGTGAACAGCTGATATCTATATGATGACGCATTTGACGTCACAAATTGCATCACTTCACAGGGAAACAACAACGAACGAAAGTGCAACTGCAACAAATAATTGAACGATGTCAAGATCGCAAGGCCGCAGATGGCCGTATGTTGTTCAAAAAAGGCGTAATGAGAAATAATATAAATATTTGCCTATTATTTGAATAAGAATTTGTTTGGCAACAAAGAATCTTGCACCGCATTTCGTGATATCATTAAGTTCTAATGCCTAATTGCTACCGACTTACACAGTGGTATATATTTCATGGCAAACAAGGACAATAAATTGATAACTTTGAAGCCTGCAAGCAAAAGAGCGAACAACTTTAAGATGGAACAGCGATCAACATATTGACAAGAAAACATTAAAGTAAAATGACGATCACAGAAGCACTACTCTGAACTGAAAATTACGTCTCTCAAGATGCAGCAAATGGTTCACAGCAAGCAGTCTCAAGAGCAAGCCAGCAAACGGGTCATACTCCAGGGCCACAGCAGCCGACGCACCGAGCTCCTGGTCCTAAGCACCCAAAATGTTTATTTTCGACAATTATAACGTCCGGCACAGCCGCCGAGCTCACGCTTAGAAATTTTTAAAGAGTGGCCACTCTTCAGCGGAGCACTTCGGCAGGACTTCCACCGGCGCTAGTCGACATCGCTCTCTACAGTCTCACAAAAGACTACGAGCAAGCAGAAATTATCTCCCGACTCACTGGGATTGAAACAACTGGCAAGTGAAAACGTATCTATACGAGAAGCTCAGACTGCACATCAAGACCATATTGACAAGATGTATATTAAGAGATATAAGAAGTTTGCAATATCTACCAACTATGTATAAGGAAAAAAAACGATTCACAGGGTCAATGTCAATGCATAAACGCATAATTTGCCGCGCAGAAATATTTGCCTACACAGCGTTTTTCAGCACGTGCACTATGCAATTGATGGATATATTTAGTATATTTGCGTTCGCTACAGTTTTTACATTTTTGTTATTTTATTGTTGTTACAGTTTATGAATTTTTCGTTAATTTTATTGTTAATTGTTTTTATTTTTTACAAAAGGGGGAGTACTATTGCGACCTTAGGAATACGAACGTGATGTACCTGTAGGAAGTGTTTAAATATTGTTAATTTAGCAAGACACGTACATCACGTAAGAATATACACGTATTCCTAAATCAGCGATCTCCCCTACCAATGCGATATGCACTCGTATATTTCCTTAGTATATAAGTTACGAGTAGCATTTCTAATAAATCATCACTTTATTCCTGGTATCGATCTCAATGGTTTAATTTACGCACTCGCCATAGTATCCACCGAATATATACTCAATTCTCAATATTATATTGTAAAATAATGAACTAAGTGTGACGTCCGGTCACTCTCGGGGAAAGGATTATATAATATACACGCATATGATACTTCTGTCACCTGCGCACGTCTGGACTCGGTGGCCGCCTAAAATGCGTAGCGTAATGCCCCCACCACCGTCTGCACCCGTGCGCAGCCATCTTTATTCAATACGCCACACTAAGTATATTATAAGACAATACACAGTTTATCTACTAGCGACCCGCCCCGGCTTCGCACGGGTGCAAAGCTGATACTAAATACACTAAAAAAAAAAACTGTGAACGTTGTATATAAAAACATAGTGGCCCGCTATTTAATATTTGCTCGCCACTCTTGGCAAATGGCAAAATATGTGATACTTCTAATTATTTACTGTACTAACTTTGTAACCATATTTTATGCAAATAAAATTCTGATTCTGATTCTCCGGCTTCGCACGGGTATGAAATATGTCACTGAAAAAACCGGCCAAGTGCGTGTCGGGCCACGCGCAGTATAGGGTTCCGTAGTTGCGAATGAAAACTTTGAGTTCACACTGTTCACACTCGCACATCACAGTTTGACGACCAAAAACATGTAACAATTTAAATGTATGAAATTTTATATTTTCGAGTACATTTTATAAGTTGATGGCCTATAACTTTTTTGTTTGTACTTAGTACTCAGCTCTGATAGTTTTCCTTTCAACTTCAGTATATATACTACTGCTGTAATTTTTTTCACGTATCCATGTATAACCGTTTAGTAGATAGAGGGGGGAGCCCCCCCCCCCTCTTACCTCTAACAACAATTTTCACTTTAAATCCAAATATTTCGGAAACGAAACCCTAAATCGAAAAATGGTATTCTCAACCTCACAATATTTTTGAAGACCTATCTAACAATACCCAATACGATGGGTTTGTATAGAAAAAAAAAATATAACTCCCTCTTTACTTGTATGGGAGCTACCCTAAAAATTTTTTTTTTCAAGATTTTTCTTCTGCCACTTTTTTAACATGATTAATATACATACCCATACCAAATTTCAGCTTTCTAGTACGTATATATACGTATACTTTATAGTCTCTGAGTAAAACCGCGGACGGACAGACAGACAGACAGACAGACAGACAGACATGGCGAAACTATAAGGGTTCCTAATTTTCTACGGAACCCTAAAAATGATTAACCCTGGCCGGCCTACCGCCGCAAACGCTACGTCCCGTAATTTTTAAATCTGTAATATCTTCGAAAATATTCAAGTTTAAATCATATTCTGTAAAGGGCCATATAGATCAATATTAAATCAAATATGTATTTAAAGTATTTAATTGGTTAAGGATTAATGTTGTATTGGTTAAAATCGCTTCGATAATTAGCCATTATTTGTCGTAAAAAGTAAATGACAAAAAAATATTATTGTGGGATATCCATAACAGATAGACATACACAATCGCGGAGTTTTCTGTAGACCATTTCAATATGTACAATACTTAGCACATTATTTTAATAAATTTTGTAGGGTTTAGCCTGCGTTTGTAATGTAAGCCGAAAAAAATGAGAATATTCACGACATCATATTAGAAACCTCAAAAATAACAGTTATTTTCCACTATTTAATGGATGTTATTATACATATAAACCTTCCTCTTGAATCACTCTATCTATTAAAAAAAACCGTATCAAAATCCATTGCGTAGTTTCAAAGCTTTAAGCATAAGTACATAGGGACATGGGGAAAAAAAAGCCATTTTGTTTTATATTATGTAGTGATAGTGATGATGAGTAGTGATAGTGATAGTGATGATGTGGGATATCCATACATAACAGATAGACATACACCATCGCGGAGTTTTCTGTAGACCATTTCAATATGTACAATACTTAGAACATTATTTTGATAAATTTCGCAGGGTTTAGCCTGCGTTTGCAATGTAAGCCGAAAAAAATGTGAATATTCACGACATCATATAAGAAACCTCAAAAATAACAGTATTTTTCCGCTATTTATTTATATATATTATACCTATATATAAACCTTCCTCTTGAATCACTCTATCTATTAAAAAAAAACCGTATCAAAATCTGTTGCGTAGTTTTAAAGATTTAAGCATACAAAGGGACATTGGGAAAGAAAAAGCGACTTTTTTATACTATGTAGTGATAGTGATGATGCAGCCTGTCGGGCGCAGGAACTTGATTAACAAAGATTTTGTTTACTATTTTTCTTACTAGTGGCCGTCTGGCCATAAGTAAGTAGTACTAGTTATAATTGTTTGAAGTTTTCTATAATAATAAGTTAGTACACAATTTTGCATAATTAACGTTATGAGAAAATACCCCTGCGGTAGTATCGGTTCAACGGTGAATCATTTTACATAAATTAATTAATATGGAGTCTTTAGGCGAAAACACGCGTTATCAGGCGAAGCATAAAATAAATACGTTTTCATTATCTTTTCGAAAAACATAAAAGATCTAAAACAATGTCTAAAGTACGTTTTCATTACTAAGGGACTAAGAAGTTTGATTGGGAGCACAATATTATTGTTCCGAAATCTACCGTTACATCCCACCATTTATAAGTTGAACGATATTTTTGTAGAGTTTTATTAACCAGTTACATTATTAAAAAGAAAAAAACCGGCCAAGTGCCAAATTTCAGCTCTCTAGTACTTATAGTCTTTGCATAAAACCGCGGACGGACAGACAGACAGACATATATAGACAGACAGATTAGGAATACTTATAGGTAAAATAAGGAGAATTTTTTTTACATTAAAATAGCAATACACATTGTAAAATGTTGACTTTAACTTGAAAGAGGTAGGTAGATGAACATTGTCACATTTATGTTCAGAACACCGCAAGTCTGCAAGTTGACGTATTTTTAAGCTTTGTAATTTTTATCAAAAATAAAATTCTGCAGCTAAGTACATCAATAGTTATTATTTATACGATGAAGACATAGCTCGATATAACAAAAAAAAAACTTATGTCATAGTTTTTTTAAGAGTCTAGCGAACATTAATTTAAAAAAACCAGTCAAGTGCGTGTCGGGCCACGCACAGAGTAGGGTTCCGTGCGGATGACAACTTTGAGTTCACACTGTTTACACTCGCACCTCACAGTTTAACGACCAAAAACATCTAACAATGAAAATTGTATGACATTTTACATTTTCCAGTATATTATATAAGTTGGTTGCCTATAACTTTTTAGTTTGCACTTAGTTCTCAGCTCTGATAGTTTTCCTTTCAACTACAGTATATATACTACTGCTGTAATTTTTTTCACGTATCCATATATAACCGTTTAACAGATAGAGGGGGGACACTTACTTGTAACAAAAATTTTCACTTTAAAACCAAATATTTCGGAAACGGATCCCTAAATCAAAAAATGGTGTTCTCAACCTCATAATATTTTTTAAAGACCTTGAGTTTGTATATTTTTTCATAAGTAGTTTAATTGGTATGCTAAAGAGTTCATGCTTGTTCGCAATACTTAGCCAAAAAGTTGCTGTAGATTTTCAAAAGCTCTCCGCAATCTCATTTTAATTAAAGGGGTTAATACCGCCCGTCCGCTGAGCGCCCACGTTATCGAACAACAAGATGTTTACGAAAATAGAGTGACCCGTCAACTTTAAGAAATAATTGGCATATTACGATAAGCGCCGCATCGGTGTAAACAATTCGAAAAATTGGATTTATTGCGTTCTATTTTCCTTCTAAAGAGACGATGGATTTTCCCTATTTATTATATCTATTTACGTACGTAAAACTTTTTACTATTACCGCTGTATACAAAGCCTCGGAAATATTGAGCTTATTTGGGTGTTATGTAACAAGCTAAACAAGAGTTGTCAGGGATATAAACATAACAGACGAGAAGGATTACCTAACATGAGCTAAATCATGGACAAAAGTAACGAAACTAGCTATGCTACTCATTACTGCTAAAAGCGGCCACGCTTTTAATGTTTTGGCTTCTCTTATTTTTACAAATGCAAAATAATTTAAAGTAATACCAAAAATACTACAATGAAATTAATATGCTACGCAGTTCTTAAAGCCGTAAATTTTTTTTTATCTTATTTAATAGTAAAATAAATAAAACGAGGGGTGGCACCTGTTGGCTAATCTGAGCCCCTTAAAGAGGATATTAAAATAGTGATGACGCAGTATATGGGATTAGTACTTCCCAGTAATCAGGTCGGATTCTGGCGATCAAACGTTGTCGCGGCCGGCTGACATCCTGCGGGAGTTAACTCGATTGCGGCCCAAACCCAATTGTCGTCATCGATTGACGACTCGATTCTGTGCTTGTATTAAATTTGACAATGGGCTGCCGGATTGGACGAATTTTCTGACTTAGTTATGGAAGTAAGTTCTATTAGGTATTTGCTCTTCATGCCTTTTTAGGGTTCCGTAGTAAACAAGGAACCCTTATAGTTTCGCCATGTCTGTCTGTCTGTCCGTCCGCGGTTTTACTCAGAGACAATAAGTACTAGAAAGCTGTAATTTGGTTGGCAAAAAATAATAGAAAAAAATCTTGAAAAAAAAAATTTTTTAGGGTAGCTCCCATACAAGTAAACTGGGGCATCAATTTTTTTTCTCTATTTACCCATCGTGTGGAGCATCGTTAAATAGGCTTTAAAAATATTATGAGGTTAAGAACATGATTTTTCGATTTAGGGATCCGTTTCCAAAATATTTGGTTTTAAAGTGCAAATTTTTGTTAGAGGTAAGTGTCCTCCCTCCCTCTATCTGCTAAATGGTTATATGTGGATACGTGAAAAGAATTACAGCTGTAGTATATATACTGAAGTTGAAAGGAAAACTATCAGAGCTGAGTACTAAGTACAAACTAAAAAGTTATAGGCAACCAACTTATAAAATGTATTGGAAAATGTAAAATTTCATACAATTTTCAGTTAGATGTTTTTGGTCGTTAAACTGTGATGTGTGAGTGTGAACAGTGTGAAATCAAAGTTGTCATTCGCAACTACGGTACCCTACACTGCGCGTGGCCCGACACGCACTTGGCCGGTACTTTATTTATCATTGATGACAGGAAATATTGAAAAAGTTATTGTGTTGGTAAGAAATTACTCTTCCTGTATGTATCTCTACCATATTTTATAATGGACGTGCAGGTAGGTGTAGTATATTGTGTATCTACACACAATATATATTTGATTTGGCTTTTTTGTAATGTAGCTTGAGACATAAATGTAGGCATTCTTTTGTCCTGAAACAAAGAGTTTTCGAAACACTCACCTTAATGACTCTTCTATGCTGGTTTGAGAGAGAAGAGAAAAGACATGGGCAGCAGCATCGAAATTAGGATACTTAAGCCAAAAAAACTGTGCTCACCAACCCATCTGCAAAGCGTAATGAGTATGGCTAAACCCTCGGGGGAATGATGTAAATCCTCGGGGGAGGCCCATGTCCAGCTGTGGCCTTCCTGCCGCTGAGATGACGACGGCGATGAATAATGAGAGCGCATGTGCAGGCAAAAGCTTGTAATGAGATAAGTACATAAAACGTCAAAATTTTAATTTTACCTCGTGTATGGATTACCATGCTCTATTTAAGGCAGGTGTCATGTTCTCTCGGTCAGATAAGACTTAGACTTAATTTAAACCAAATCACAGGCGTCACTTTGCTAATTACTTGAGCTATGTCATGTTTGAAAACTTCGCAAAGTTAAACTCAGGCAATGTTCAGCGTGTTAGATTACGTATTACCTAACTTCTAATTAGTTTTCAAAGCACTGTTCTTATTATTATTATGCTAATATCATAAATCGGTACATCGGTACCAACAAGTTCTTAATGTGTCTTAATAAACTTTCAGTGTACTAAGCTTTCCAATGTCCTCTGAAAACCGCATGAAAATCGATGCAGTTGTTCTTGAGTTTATCGCGAACAGACAGACATACAGACAGAAGCCACGGGGGTCTTTGTTTTATAATATGTAGTTAATAATAATAATAAATAAATATATACGGACAAATCACACAGATTGAGCTAGCCCCAAAGTAAGTTCTTAAGAAAGACTTGTGTTATGGGATACTAACTCAACGATACTATATTTTATATAAATATAAATATGGACAAATCACACAGATTGAGCTAGCCCCAAAGTAAGTTCTTAGTAAGACTTGTATTATGGGATACTAACTCAACGATACTATATTTTATAACAAATACATATATAGATAAACATCCAAGACCCAGGTCAATCTGAAAAAAATCATTTTCCATCTTGACCTGACCGGGGATCGAACCCGGGACCTCCTTGTAGCAGGCAGGCGTGTTGACCGCTGCGCCACGGAGCTCGACAAACTTATAACACATACATATATAGATAAACATCCAAGACCCAGGTCAATCTGAAAAAGATCGTTTTCCATCATGACCTGACCGGGGATCGAACCCGGGACCCCCGTGTCGCAGGCTGGCGTGGTAACCGCTGCGCCACGGAGTAATTATATATACTAATTGAAATCGTAATATTTTGGTTATTAAAAACGATATTACAAAAAACATTCTCTTCAGAAATATAATTCAGTCTGAGAGGGACGGCGAAATATTTCTAAGGTTTATTACCATGCAAATTAGAAGACGTGTTTGACCCCAACGAAATATATTGGCTATCGGCAAAATCTTGGGACTTTCATTACAATGGAAGTCACGGCAAGTTCCGAATATCGCAAACAGGAAACATCGCTCGCCTCGTAATACCCGCACCACAAAATACTAACTGAGGAAAAGTTTAGAGAATATACATCACTTTCAGAACCTTTGACTCCTATTACTTTTTAATCGTGATGTTAAACATACATAAGTATAGAGAGCCATGATAATAATGTATCTTTACATTATTATCATGTCTCTCTGCCATGACAGTGACGAAAGCACTCCACTGGCTACGATTCGTCCAAAACCTATCTGCTTCATCTACATCCATCATTCTTATTAAGTTATTTTTCATACATGCTCATGAGTTTTGGGTACTCCTGACTTGCGCCTTGGCAAGAATGTCCGCAATCTGATCGCGTCGAGCGAGGCCGGCCCTGACCTACTCCTCCAGTCAAATTTGCTTTGTAGTTTAATGTAACATATGTCTTATATACATAATCCCTTAGGGGACTTCCTAAGGGATTGTATATCTAATATATAAGCCCACTCCTATTGACGAGGAGTCGGCTTTAGCTGGTTAGAAAAACCTTTATTTCTACGGAATAAGGGTGTCACTATTCTCATTTGCATCGGCTCAGCGCGGACGACGCAACGCTAATACGGCCCGCGGCATGGCACCCTTTCCGTAGAATAAAGGTGTTTATGATTGGCTAAGGCCGTTTGCCGTGTGGTTCCCGGCAGAGTAAAATAGGACCACTCCAAGTCTTCACGTGGATGTCGTAAAAGGCGACTGAGGAAACACAAGCTAAACAAAGCTTACAAACATCAAAAAGACCTCTCCAATCCGTCTGGCCAGCGTGGAGAGTGTAGGCCAAATCCTCTGGCTACTCTGGCTAATATATTGCTGTGGTAGTACAGAGAGAGTCGTGCTCCTGCAGTGGAGACTGAAAAAGACCTGATGGATGGATGGATTCTCTTACAGGGCATTATAGACAGTGCCAAAGGCTAAAGACCTAAGGCCATGTTGATAGTGTTGGTGGACGTATAAGGTGGAAAACAGATTCAAATGAGCGCAAGCCGCATCGCTTATTGATACTATTCTTTAGATTTTTGCCCATTCCCTCGACCGGCTTGTAAGGTCTGCGCGGGATGAGAAATAGCTGGTACGAGATATGCTTTTTTAGGGTTCCGTAGTAAACTAGGAACCCTTATAGTTTCGCCATGTCTGTCTGTCTGTCTGTCTGTCCGTCCGCGGTTTTACTCAGAGACTATAAGTACTAGAAAGCTGTAATTTGGTATGAGTATGTATATTAATTATGGCAAAAAAGTCGTAGAAAAAAATCTTGAAAAAAATTTTTTTTTTTGGGTAGCTCCCATACAAGTAAACTGGGGGAGTCATTTTTTTTTCTCTACTTACCCATCGTGTGGGGTATCGTTAAAAAGGTCTTTGAAAAATATGGTGAGGTTGAGAACACCATTTTTCGATTTAGGGATCCGTTTCCGAAATATTTGGTTTTAAAGTGCAAATTTTTGTTAGAGGTACGTGTCCCCCCCCTCTATCTGCTAAACGGTTATATATGGAAACGTGAAAAAAATTACAGCAGTAGTATATATACTGAAGTTGAAAGGAAAACTATCAGAGCTGGGTACTAACTGCAAACTAAAAAGTTATAGGCAACCAACTTATAAAATGTACTGGAAAATATAAAATTTCATACAATCTTTATTGTTAGATGTTTTTGGTCGTTAAACTGTGAGGTGCGAGTGTAAACAGTGTGAACTCAAAGTTGTCATTCGCAACTACGGAACCCTATACTGCGCGTGGCCTGACACGCACTTGGCCGGTTTTTTTCTACTAGACCAGCATGGAAAAGTAAAACAAAGAGAAAAGTACTTAGATGTAAATCAAGCCTGAAATACTAAGTAAAGGGTAACGTTTAAAACGTAAGAGCTATTTAGCATAATTACAAAGCTTTGCAGCACCGCACCGTTGTCCACCTTCGCGACCTTTACCGTACCGTCATTTGACTTTGTCACTTGTCATGTCGTCGTGGGCTATGTGTATCCCGTAATGTTAAAATTCCGAAGGCCACTTTAACAAAGGTTAGCTCTATATTGTCGGTACTTTGCATGCTCAGTGCTCGCCTTGGATGCCAATATTAGCGATCCCCGACGATGTCCTATTCAAATCAAGTTTTTGCGACAGGACTGTTTGACATCGACAAGGGCCAAGTTGGCTCTCGGACCTTTTTATTTTTAGTTTAGCTGTATATAAGTCGGCACGCGCCTAAGATACACACTCACTTTGATATTATTATCTTTCTATCTGGTTCTCTTTTATGCTGATTCGGGATAAAAAGGAAAAGCATAGAATATACCAGCTGCTTTTCCGGCGCAGATCGCAACAGCCAAGGGATTGGGCGAAAATTTAAGAGTCCCACGTAAAGCCGCAATCCCATACAAACGTAGTTTCGTTTTAGTTTTACAACAGTAAAGCCAATCTTAACCTAATTTCGTACATACGACCGCATAAGGCATATTGTTTTTTATAATCAGATTTCAATTTTAAAAACAATACCTATACAAAATTACAGCGAGTTGAAGTTTCGTATCGAAAATTTGTACTCGCTGTAATTTGATATAGGTATTGTTTTTAAAATTGAAATCAAATTATAAACATCAATATGCCTTATCCGGTCGTATGTACGAAATTTGGTTGAGATTGGGTTAACTGTTGTAAAACTAAAACGAAACTACGTTTGTATGGGATTGCGGCTTTATGGGACTCTTAAGGAATCACGTCAATGGGTGATGCGGCTCGCAACCCATCACTATTTTGATTCCGTTTTCCACCTTAATGTCCACTAACACGCTAAACGTGGCCTTTGGGTTTTATGAGCTTGGGCTCTATCTACCCCGCAAGGGAGAAAGACGTGATAATATTTATGTAACTATCTTTCTATATTTTACTAGTATGCTCGCGATTTCGTTCCCGTGGACTTTATGACTCCGGCATATAATATACCTTTTTCTAGTCCTGTACTTTTATCTATCATTTATATGATCAAGAACACAAACATAAGAACATCCATAATAATTCTATACTCTGTACTATAATGTCGCTATTACGATACGCCTAGCAGCCACAGAATACTAAACCTAGATTTCGTGACGTCACAAAATTTTGTCTTATTTACATTTCCCGCGAGTTAAGTGTCAAGTCAAACTCAAAATTTATGTTTTGCTAGTTTTGCATTTTTTTGAACGTCGAACGTGAACGTCACCCACCCAACACTACGACACTTTTACAAGTGCGGTATTTGATTTCAACTCATTTTGCAATGAATTTGAAAATTGACTAATGTGTAGGAAGCTACGTAGGAAGCCATACAATAGTTTATATCGGATTTATTTTGCATTCACAATGCTATTTTACCTAATTTATTAAATAAAGAACATAAGAAATGGTGAAAATATTCCAAGCGGTCAGGACGCAGCGCCGCGGGGCTTGAAGCGCGGTGGCGTAATTAGCAACGCATAGATCACAGAACAACAAACATAGATCGTACTAAGATCTAGACGCAGTTTAAGTCCTGCCCGCGTGGAATTTTTTCATCATTTCTTATTTTCTTTATTTAATAAATAAGGTAAAATAGCATTGTGAATGCAAAGTAAATCCCATATAAACCCTTGTATTATTGTTATATTTCGCTATTGCAGTGCAGTATTTTCTATGAAAATTGCAAAATCATCTCCAAGCTTGTGCAATTAAAAATTAGTGCGTAGCACTTCCAAAGCTCACCCATTGAATGCAAGTAATTTATCATGTAGGTCAGTGATATGTTTGTTTTCACCAACTAATATTTTTAACGCGGGAGGAACCAACGATATTTATTACATGCATTAACGTTATCTATAACTAATATTATATTAATGGCTTCCGTCCGAGCTACTAAATAACATATCCCCGATATTATAACGAACTTCAGTAGGTAACGTATACGTACCGAACTTATTATTTTGTGTGTTTTGCATATGTAGATAGGCAGTTGGAATTTTCAGGGGATGAGTATTTCGAGTAGTTCTGACTAAATAAACATTCGAGTTTGCATTAATATATGTAAGATTGTTTCAAATATCTTTTGTCTCTAATTGATTAAAATCTACGTTAGGATGATTAAATTAGATTTAAAAGTTCTAACAAGGTAAATTCTAGGTTCTAATTTTTCTGGTTCATTAATAGTTCACTTTATCAGGACCATTTCTCCATACCTAATATAAAGGCTAAAGGTTATATATAGGCTCCAAGAGTGTAACGCACGGATGACTTTTATCACCGGCGACAATCACAGAGTCCTTTGATTAATAGGGAGATGCCTGTGAGAATTTTTCATCTTCATACATTTTGACAAAGTGACAAAAAGCCCTCCGTGACAAAAGCCACCCGTTTGCGCGGGTCCTAACATCCCGACGAGGGAGCAAATTTTTGGTATTTTTCAATCGTGATATGTAATCTCTTTGGCAGCCACTTTCGGGAAGGTCGGCGTGACACCGCCCGGTCGGGCTTATAACGTTTTGAATACATTTGCAGCGTGATATTTCCCGGTGAAATGTGGCGGTAATCGGATTATTTATTGAATATGATCCAGTTTCAAACGGTTTTAGCTTTTTGAAAAGTTGAATGTATTGACGAATACTGAATTGCGTAAGTACTTCTTATAACCTTCTTGCTTATATTTATAACGTTGTGTTATTGTATCTTCATCTATTCTTATAACCTTATTTCTTATAACGCTGTGTTGTGTTATTATGTCTTTATCTGCTTCCATTATATTTACGAACTACGGAGCAGAAATCGTCATAGTTTGCAAATACCATGGGCTCAAAGACAGGCTAGTCTATTTATAATAAATAACTAGGAGGTAAGTATATTTGTTTCCGAACTAGCTGGAAAGAGTGGCTTCTTATTAATAAAGTGCCCTGTGAAAGGGTTTTCGATACTAAAAGTCGGCAGTATCTTCGGACCCATTGGACTCTGAAAATTATCGCGTTACGCGCGAGTATTATTGCCGAAAGTCAAGGCTACGAGTACTTCGAGAGATATTTCAGTTTTTGTTCTGAAATCGAGTGTCATGTCCAGGGCCGAATCCGATTACGAGCCCCTTGTAAAAGCGATACTGCGCCAAGGTCAATGACGGGTTGAGGGATGGGATAATAGTTGGTTTATTTTAATACTAAAATATAAATACATACTGTATGTATAAATTTGGAGTTTCACACGTTGGAAAAATTTGGTTGGGCGGTGCGGACGTGTATCAAGTCATTATGTACTAGGTTCTATAAAAAAATGAATAGGTACCTTTTCCTTACCTATCTACTGAACGTCTGGTTTTTGATCGGTTACCTATATGTTATTATCAACTCGAGAAAATCCAGTTTTGCACAAAAACATTAACTGGATAAGTGTAATGATGTCAAAAACCTAGACTGGTTTATTTATTTTTTTCTTGGAGTAAATAAATATTTTCAGATAAAAGAAAAATATTAATAATAATTTAAACTACATAACATTTAATTTGAAAAAAACAAAACATATTATACAGTCCCTGAATATCTCACCGGGGCAATTCCCAAAAAGCTGGCAGCATTGCCACGTTGGGTTTAATTTTATGATAAAATCTATGTTAACCGCGTTTTTTCCAATATTGAATTCTACGTTTTAACTGCATTGCGTCTTCGAAACTAAGGCAAACAGTTAACATCTCATCGGATCCATTAACTTTGTATTAGAGAAGTTTTTTCACGCGTGACCAGCGCTTCCTTCCTTTGACCAATCGCCAAATAATCCCAAATCCCGGGTGGATACTTATGTACTTCGCAATCTTTTCTAACTGTGCGTGTATGGACTGACAACTGTATCATTAGTGCCTTGGGGAATGCCACTACATTAAATAAAATAAATAATAAATAAAGGTATAGGGACAAATCACAGAGATTGAGCTAGCCCCACAGCAAGTTGTGAACTTGTGTTGTGGGATACTAAGTCAACGATGCTATATTTTAGTTGAGATACATATAAAAATAAACATCTAAGACCCATGCCAATCTGACAAAGATGGTTTTCCATCATGACCTAGCCGGGGACCCGAGACCAATGGTGTCGCAGTCTGGCGTGCTAACCATTGTACCACCGAGGCTGACAAAAAATGAAATGAAAGAATTACTTATCTTGAGTAGACTTACTAAGCGTGCGTGAACTACACGTTTCGTAAAACCATCATACTGCCACGTGATACGCATTAATGACGTAAGATTGGATAAAATCGTCACATCAAGAGCTGTGCCTTTAATGGCTTAATGTCATTGTCCTAATTTGACGAAAGACAGCGCTAGAATGTGAGCTATACTTTCTAGGCTACGAACTTGGAGTAAAAGGCCTGAAACTTTTCTATTACTTGTTTTGTTAGCGTTGTAATAGAAGTCTGCGAGTAAACAAACAAACATACATCGTTATTATTTTATCTCAGCCTTGAGTTTGATCGATCCCATTTTGTTTATGAGCATAAGCTGCGTCAGTTTATTCTTAGGGCAAACGCAATAAATAGAGCGAAATTATTATCTTTAGTATGAAGTACATTTTTAGGATTCTGTTTTGCTGCAGTTTAATCCATAAAGTTTTAAAATATCAACAAACATAACCCCTTCGTTTGAGGACCTCCGTGGCGTAGTGGTTTACGCCAGCCTACAAGTGGTCCCGGTTCGATGCTCAGTCAGGTCATAATGGAAAACGATTTTTCAGATTCACCTGGGCTTTGGATATTTATCTGTATTAATTTACTAAGGCTTATATGATTTACATTCTTGAATTTCTTTCTATTTGTAAAGTATTAGGAATAAAATTATTGCGTCGCTAGTGTGCCTAGTGTGGGGCTCAATTTGTTTGATTTGTCGGTATATATATTTATTTATTTATTTTATTCATTTGCCTCTACTCGGCCTGTTTTTTGCCGAAACCGATGCCGCTGCCAGTAATTTAAATGCAGACCCTTGATTAACCGAAATTGAACATTCGGTGAGTCACTACTTATTATTTATTCTCCCCTACAATATTAAGCAACTAAGGACAACTCATTGTTACAGACAAGTACCTAAGATAACCTCGCCTTCAAGGATCGAAATATGATCGCACTACATCCTAGTGACCTTTTACTATCTGATCAGTAAAAGGCGTCTGTATTATCAAAAGCTATGTTGATATTTTCGTATCACTATACATACGTAGTAAAGTACATCTTTTGGTTTACTACTTTCTTATTTTTCTGACGATGTTGCCCGCGTGTACCATCATGCCCAATTTAAGGTACCTTCCTGAACGAACATTAAAAGAGAGACTGCAGAGACAAAAAAGCTATTTAGTAACAATACTCTAATCCTTGCGAAGAATGTATGCGTGCGAGTTATTTCTGCCACTTGGGCCAATTATGAATTTTGCTGAGGTTAATATAACAAGTGTTAGTAATAAATGACACAGATTAATATAGGTAGTATTTCGGTAATGCTCGAGTCGTATCGTATGCCTGAGCTCTGGAATAAGATACCTTCACAAATTAGTATAAAGAATCTAACAAAAATAGCTATACAAGGCATTCGAACATCTTCATAATAGGTATGTTATTTGTCTGTTCAATAATGCGGTATATTTGGCTTATTGTTAGAACATGCCTCTGAATCTGCAGTTTTCAGATGTGTCGCCTGGCACAATTTCTCGCGTAGAAAGGGATTCTCTGCTATTTCTAAACTTTGTTATTTTGAAGTTTTGTTGAGACCTTTCATAAATTGTTGTAGGTATTTATATGCTCAGTGGTTATTTTTTAATCTTGGTTGTAAGTTATTATGTCGGTTAAATTTAAGTGAATTTGGAATTATTATTGGGTTGGGTGTAAGTAAGTAGGTATTAAGTGTGGTTCCCGGTAGATGCCGTATGGTTCCCGGCAGAGTAGAATAGGACCACTCCAAGTCTTCCCGTGGTCGAAAAAAGCGACTTAGGACATATAAGCTAAACAAAGCTTATAAACATCGAAGAGATTTCTCCAACCCGTCTGGCAAGCGTGGAGAGTGTAGGCCAGATACTCTGACTGCTCAGGCTAATATATGGCTCTGTTAGTAAGAGAGGGAAGTGCTATTGCAGTGGAGACTTAAGACCCGATGACGATGACGATGAAGTATTTATTACGATTTGTTCCACATTTTCAACTGCAAATACTAAGGGCAATAGAAGTACCATGTAATAAACATGACGAAATTTTGATAGTTTTTTTAGCCCGTCAATATAAAGTTTTTTATATCGACGGGCTAAAAAACGATCAAAAAGTTCCTCTATGGAACTAATGCTGAAAAAAAAAAAATTACATACCCCTACAAATTGACCAGACCAGATTTGGACGTCCGAATATTACAGTATGGAAATGTATTTTTTTTGAGTTTCCTGCATTAGCCCCATAGAAAATGTTCAAGTTGACGTTCTGCATCATGCCTTTAAAGGTTCAAAACAATTTCGCCATATGTTAAGGCTATAATAATATGAATTATTATTTATTTTCAAACTAGAAATCAAGCGAAAATATTTTAAGGGATGGCACGATGGATGGATAAGCAACAAAATGCTTTTTAAGCAAATTATAAAAAAAAATTAACACGTTAAATTTCAAGGTACCTATCTGTAATTCTTTATTCATTAACTTCTATACACCGAGCAACGATTGGCCCACCGTAAGTTGATCTAGTAGCTAAATTGCGTTAAATAATACATTTCAACTGCCGTTTGTGATTTACCGAAAGTTGATCAACTACCTCGTAAATTGATGAATGATGATTGATTGAGATACACAGGTAAACCTCACCATGCCCTGTCACCGGATGCTTACGCCCTACTCCAACGCATTGGCTGCTTGCGCTAAGTAACTTACACCCACCCACCACACCTGACGCCGGGCTGGGCAGCCCTCAAAATATGTGCCTGTACAACTAAAACTAATTACTTTTTAAGTTAAATAATTATGGTACTTATTTTACAAACTTACCAATGTCATGATTGCAAAAGGGTTAGAATGTTAGAAAACGTACCTTTAAGCTAGGTCTCATAAAAGTTAACATGTAAAAGGTTGCCTCACGTAATACTAAAGTAAACATGACTGTCTCGCGCTCACATAGAGGGCCTGTAATATTTGTTTGAACAAGGCATAGGCACTCGACGAAATATTTAGGTGTAATCTCCGGAAGGCCCTCGGTGGGACGAATTCCGCTGTATAAGGAGAAATCCGTTCAAGCCGAGATTCCGGCAAATCTGCTCGAGTGTAGCCTGCGGCAAATATTGTTGTGTGTGGCATCGGCACAAAAGATCGAAAGTTGTCGGCTTTGAATCGCGACAAAATTATTGCATCAGTTAAACCGATGGAAATATCGCACCAGATTCTTTCTGTGTCGTATCTTCTTATTTTTTTTTCAACCTGCAGGGCTAACATGCGCGCCACGACATATCTCTTAGACGACATGACATATCTTGTCGAATTCGACAATTATGTCGAATACCCTAACATGCGCGCCATGAAAGAGAAGTATCTCGTCGTGACTTGGCTATCACTTCTCGAAACGTCAAGTTTTATTTTAAAATTGCAACACCGATATTCAGTGTGTTTTTTACAGCGTAACCATGGTTACCA
Source organism: Rhodophaea formosa (assembly GCA_963082605.1). Lineage (NCBI taxonomy): Eukaryota > Metazoa > Arthropoda > Insecta > Lepidoptera > Pyralidae > Rhodophaea > Rhodophaea formosa. The sequence goes on along the minus strand of OY720220.1, from coordinate 5,236,590 downwards.
AGGCGCGGAAAATAATAATGAAAAGATTTTTTTTAAACAAGAATAAAGATAAAGATGAAACTATTGTTAAATCTTACAATTATGATATCAAATGTCGTTGTAAGATGGCGGACATGACTTTTCATGAAAATTGACATGGGTGTAGTTATATGCGTTTTTCAGGATATAGATTTCAAAAATGACGTCAATTTTAAAATCCAAGATGGCGGACACGACTTTTTATAAAATATCGACATGGGTATCGTTATGTGGGTTTTTAGGGATGTAGATTTTGAAAATGACGTCAGTTTTGGAATCCAAAACGAAGGACGTGACTTTTTCATTAAAAATCGACATGTGTATCGTTTTATGGGGTTTTCGAAGTGAAGTTCGTTTTAGATTTCAAAACCGACGTCATTTTCGAAATCTACGCCCCGGAAAACCAACAAGATGACAACCATGACAATTTTTCATGAGAATTCGCGTCCGCCATCTTGTATTTCAAAACTGACGTTATTTTCGAAATCTTCACCCTGGAAAACACAATTCCAGAAATGATGTAACTTTGGTAATCAATGTGTGTATCAATGCACCCTTTAAGCCTTTAAAAAGGTTTGAATAATATGCAAATTCAGTTCGGCCTAGGCCAAACTAGTTCATCCTGAAATAGGGTTTTGCCTGAAACATATAGATTATAGGTATCCAAAAAAAATACGAATACCTCAGTCTTTCATTTGAGCAGTTTGAACATTTTTGCAGGCACAAATTCGAGTGTTATATTTTCTCGTCGTTTGTCGTCGAAGAAAAATTCGACGACAATCTTATCGAATCCAAATGTAAAAAATCGATAAAATTTGAAGTGCATGTTAGAGACCGTCGACATAATGTCGTCAAGTCGTGGTCAAGACTTCATTTGACAAAAGGACATGATTTAAGTGTGCTGCCATGTTACCGACTGTCGACATATAGAGATATGTCGTCACAAATCGAGAAAATGCCGCGACAAAATTTTGTCGTGGCGCGCATGTTAGCCCTGCTGGTCTGTGTTAAAATGTCACATATACTAACTGAGATAATAATGCAAAACAATGATGATAGGAGCCGATTTGAATATGGACAACTATATTAAAGTGTCCCAAGTTTTACTACATTCGTTTACTATAAAAGCGAAGCTTATGTTTTTTTTTCCTGAGTGTTCATTTTTCTTCATCTATACAAAAATTACGAAGTAAATGCTAAAAGTTAATAAAAAGTAATAATGTGATACCTATTTTCAATCAAAATGTATATTTTCTATTCTACATATACCTACTGCAAATTAAGATCTTTTAATGACAAAACATTGCATCTCTGTACTCTGGACGACCAATAATTTATCTTTGTAAGAGCTTAGTTTAACATCCAAAGCGTACGGAGCAAACAACAATTGCGATATAGGTATATCCTCCATATTTGCTTATTTAATGCATTGTCGAGCCGCGGTTACCAATTTTCTATGCGACTGGATCCGCACAAGGTCTTCTTTGAATTTAGTATATTTGCGTTGTTGTGTGCTTCCACAGTTCCACACGCAAGACTGGAAGCTCACAAGTTCAATATGTACATCTCATATCAGAAGTAAGCAAACAACTAACATGCCCTAACAAATTTACAAATAAGTACGTTTACCATTGTTTTGTATACGATTTTAAGCTTTCGCGGTCACAATCACTATATGTTCACTACGGGACTTACCGCGATTATTTTTGAGTTTCGTCTGATATTTCGATAACATTGCAGCTGCCCTTTTCACAGACTAAACTCAAAAATAATCGTGGTAAGTCCCGTAGTGAACATAATATCATTGTTTTGGTCTGAACCATATTCAAATATCTGTACTTTGTCGGAATCCTTATGTTTTTACAAAGAACCTTAACGCATTATTAATAATAAAAGTAGAAAATGAATAAAACAAATATGTGTTTCCAACTGTTGAAAACGGGAACGTATTTAAACAGTTGTCTGTCAACTCTTAATAATAGAGTAACCCATATGTATAACCTAACATACATACGCTCTTCACTTACCGTTATCAGCATTATCGAATCGAGAACTCGGCTACTTTTATTTGATCTTAATATTTAAATAGCTTTTTATAATAATGAAAATACCATTATTTGTAGTTTAAGAAATTTAGGAAATTTTAATTTTATTCGTACTTATTTTACTTAGTTCTTTTCGGCAAAATATTTGCTAGAAACTTATACTTTTACCAGTTTCTAATCCCCGACGCATAAATAAAGAAAATATGCTGAATGTGTGTGTGTGTTTGTGTCTGTCTGTATCACTGTAACGCTTAATTTAGTGAACTGTTTTGGTTCTCTCACACATGTTTTATCAAAATCAGTCCATCCATTTACAAGATGGAGGGATTTTCATTTCGGGATATGGATTTTTTTAAATTTTAACTTGTTAGGTAAGTAACAACTGGAAAAAAGATTTATTATCTATACATATAATAAAACAGTAAAAATAATTAAATAATAATATGATGGGACACTTAAAAAGATTAATAGAAAGCAAAAAATTTTTTAAGAATTTCTTGTCTGTCTGTCTGTTTGTCTGTCTGTCTGTCTGTCTGTCTGTCTGTATGTATGTATGATCACGTTTATCTTCGGAAATATTAGACGGATATGAATAAAACTTTTTTTGCTATATAGCTATTAAGCCAGGGCAACATATAAGGTACAAATGATTTTGAAAAATGGAACACCTGATGCAGCATCATAATGATCCAGCAGAACTATAAGAAATATAAAAGTGGAGCCTTAGCAAAATTTGTTAAGCCTGATGAGCATTTTTGGTGAGGTATAAAAAATCTGGAATTGGAACACCTCATGCAGAACTATAATGGTCCAGGTAAACTATAAGATATATATAAATGACGCCTTAGCAAAAGTTATTCAACCTGATGAGAATTTTATGTTGAGGTATTTAATTTGAAGATTTGGAACACCTGACGCAGATCCATAATGGTCCAGGTAAACTATAGGAATTATAAAAATGACGCTGAGCAAAAGTTGTTCAGCCTGATTAGCATTTTTGTTGAGGTGAAAAAATCGAAGATTTAGAACATCTAATACAATAAATACCATGTTAAATTTTATATCGACAATTTTACAGAGTCACACTCTCCTCTGGGATAGAGTGTGTAGAGTACGATTAGCTCATATTACTGGTGATCGCCCAGCGGTCCCCCTTTTGGCAACGTAGAAAACATGAGAGTTTGCCGTCTCTCCAAGCCTTGAACACACAGGCAACACCTAAGGCCGAGGTCCGTCCCTCTCGAAGGCCTTTTGGAGATGTGCGATAGGTTGAAGGCGCTCTGCCTGCGTTTGGTGAAGTAGTGCAAGGTCACTTGGTGGTAGCTCTATTAGTAATCCTATATTTTATCCATAGATTTAAAAAAGTTTTTCGTCTTTCTGAATATTTTATCCCTCCAGTATTTAGCAGCAGCCAATGCAATGCCATACAATTTTATAACACTGCTACAAGTATTTTCTTATGTATGTTTAATTCGTATTAAGGTATATTAATACGAACTAAAGATAGATAGATAGTCTTATAGTCCACGCGAACGAAGTTGCGGGCATCAGCAAGTCCCTCATAAAATGTAAATTGATTTGATGTGAGTAGGTTCCCGAATAAATGATTTGGCTTTGATATGAAATTGAACGACATCCAAACCCTGAAGGGATCCATTATTCTCGTCTTATCTATCAGGATTCCGATTTGTTTCCAATGTATATCTGAGTACGTAGGCGTCTTCCTAATAAGTACATACTCAGAAATGCAACGAAATTGGAAACAAATCGGATATCTATATCTGTGCGTGCGTACATGTCTTTTTGTCTGCTATATTCTTGGTGTATAAATATTGTTCTTACTGTGAGTCACACAAACATAAATTGTATGTGTTTATTTCGTATGTTTTTGGGAAAATTCATACCAATGTTTTCTGGTGTTTTATTAGTACCTACATTTATGATACGGTTAGCTGGATATTATATATATATATATATATATATATCACACAAATTGAGCTAGCCCCCAGTAAGTTGTGAACTTGTGTCGCAGGATAGTAACTCAACGATACTATATTTTATAATATATACTTATATAGATAAACATCCAAGACCCAGGTCAATATGAAAAAGATCTTTTTCCATCTTGACCTGACCGGGGATCGAACCCAGGACCCCCGTGTCGCAGGCTAGCGTGTTGACCGCTGCGCCACTGATGACTATAATAGCCACCTTACTGAGTATGAGTATTAAATTATGTTTTTCAATACATTTGAATAGCCCTAGATAAAGTGTGCAAAATCGAAGGACACCAAAATTTCCTAATTTCGTAAAGGTTTAGAGGGGTGGAAGAATTATCGCTTTTTGTATGAAAATTACAGGTAGTCGATCCTCTTGCCAAAATTGAAAGGTAAATTACCTATAAGCGAAATTAATAAGTAGTCAAACTGTTTTGTATCGAGTCCTAGCGGTTCCAAGGAATAATAAAATACAAAGCCAAGCTCGTTTTTTTTAGTTTCATAGTTATCAAGATAACACTGGTATTTTGATCTCCAAGGGGAACAATTTTTCTCGATATGTTACAGGAAAAGCTCACAAAAATAGGCATATCAAAAAGTACTTTGTTCACCCGAAATATCTTCTCTTTATGATATAAAAGTTACAAAGTTTTCTTAGCATAAATACCTAGGCCTTTTTGACAGCACTTAAGCAGCACTACCACTACAGAGCAGCGAGTAACGGCACTTAATTTTATACGCGTGATATTAGAACTTCGTAAGTTTCGAGCTATGTTAAATATTGAGTTTATGGAAATGGTCTCAAATTGAAAAAAAGTATATTTTTTGAAATTGGCTTTTCCCACCAATTTTACTAACTGCGATTGCGCAGCGACTTAAAGTGGATATTCACCTCCGACACTAGAAGGTGCCATTTATTGCAGTCATGTACCAGTCGTTGCCAATCGCAAAACTTCGAGGCTCTGTAAGGTCTTTCATGATCTCGTCGCACTCGCGGGATTCTTCCGACGGCCGACTGATTTACGACCTTTCGGTCGATAAGAAAACGCTCTCTTCAAGGCTTGAATCCCTCCCATTCTCTCTACATGTCTGAGCCATCGAAGACGAGCTGATATTATTTCACCGATTATATTTTGCACAGATCTTCGATTTCTTGGTTCTTCCGTATCTCCAGCTGCCGTCTTCCCTTTTCTGTTGGTCTCAGGATTTTACGGAGGATTTTCCTCTCCGCCAGTAACAGCTTCTTTTCCTTAAAAGTTAGCGTCCATGCCTCACAATTTACAACCGTACATCAAGATTATTCTAAGAGACTGTTGTGTACACCCGAATCTTGGATTTTCTGCGCAACCAAAGCCAACCAAACCAAAGCTTAGTAAACAAAACTTTGTGAAGATCCTTCACAAACTTTGCGTTGCTTTACATCTGAGGGTGTTGTGGATTCGTGTATCAATTTTCCCCTCTCTTTGGTTTCCGTTACTGTGCAGACTAGGTTATCAAATTAAAAGTGTCGACAGTCTTTTTCAGCTGTAATGTGCTCAAATAATTGAAATCATTTTTCAAAATCTACTATTCATGCAAGTTCCCCATCACAACTCGAATGTACTAGTAGATCTTCCTAAGTATTCGAAGCTATCTCCCGGTTTTATACAACGATAATATTTTATACACCAGCTCATCACGAGGTACACAATATGAGGCTTATTGATCGCAAATAGGCTTTGACAAAACCGCAGCCCGGCTGTCGAGAATGAAGAGGTTTCCCGATACGCCAAGATTCAAGAGACGTCGTATCTAAAGCTCGACTATGTCTTTGCAAATGCCGCTGTAGAGACCTCATTAGTGCGTGATCCTTGGTATTAGGTACCTTTTCTTAGAATATGAGCATGTAGGGAGAGCTAATATAATGGATCCTTTCATTTACTTCTTAATAAGGAAAGGCGAAATGGCTTTTTACTTTTCCAGTCAGAGTTTTGTACAATGGACGCAGATTATATTTTGTCATAATATTTTTTTCCTTGTCATTTTTACCTTTTTTTATAAACATAGGGGTTATTCAATAAGTTTCACGTGTAATGTGGAGTTGTGGGTGAGTTTGTTGGTTTATTCGTGGAATTGTATCGTAACTGTAAAACAGGTGACCGCAGTTTTTTCTATTTGAAACTTGATTTGCTGGATTTTTTAACTGCAGTGTTCACCTACCACCCTGAGTAGGTGCCAGCACCGAAGGCATCTAATTAAAGATCGCAGCTTTATTTTTAATAATTTGGTATAGACGAGAATATTGCTTATAATAGCACATCTAGGGTCGGATTACCGGTACAGAACGGGAGTGATATAAAAAAATTTCGAATCTGTTATGGCGGTAGTCAGAATCGCTCTTGCGAGAAATCTTTTTTTATGCCCTTTAAGTTGGTGAATCGGATTTTTTATGAGCAAGCGGGCGGGACATCTGATGGTAGGTAGGTGATCACCGCCGCGAATGTATAACTGAAACCCCGGGGTGTAACAAGAGCGTTGCCAGCCTTTTAAGAAGACATGAACTACTAGGTTTTTGAAGGTTCCGATATCGTATCGTATCGATATCGCATATAAAAACCGGCCAAGTGCGTGTCGGGCCACGCGCAGTGTAGGGTTCCGTAGTTGCGAATGACAACTTTGAGTTCACACTATTCACACTCGCACCTTACAGTTTAACGACCAAAAACATCTAACAATGAAAATAGTATGAAATTTTACAGTTTATAAGTTGGTTGTCTATAACTTTTTAGTTTGTACTTAGTACTCAGCTCTGATAGTTTTCTTTTAAACTTCAGTATATATACTACTGCTGTAATTTTTTTCACGTATCTATATATAACCGTTTAGCAGATAGAGGGGGGGGACACTTACCTCTAACAAAAATTCGCACTTTCAAACCAAATATTTCGGAAACGGATCCCTAAATCAAAAAATGGTGTTCTCAACCTCACAATATTTTTGAAAGACCTATTTAACGATACCCCACACGATGGGTAAATAGAGAAAAAAAAATTACTCCCCCACTTTACTTGTATGGGAGCTACACTAAAAAAAATTTTTTTTCAAGTTATTATTCTACCACTTTTTTGCCATGATTAATATACATACCCATACCAAATTACAGCTTTCTAGTACTTATAGTCTCTGCGTAAAACCGCGGACGGACAGACAGACAGACAGACAGACATGGCGAAACTATAAGGGTTCCTTGTTTACTACGGAACCCTAAAAAAGTAAACAATAATTATTATTTTTTACGAAGCAAAAAGTATTTCAGCATAAAAGTATAAGCTCTCACTTTCTGAGATCTTCAAACAAATTTAACGCTATTAAAGCAAATTGTGTATCAACAAAAAACCTAAATTGTATTACGGGCTCTCTCAAAGAATCCTCGCATTTCAATCACATGAACAGAGTCTATTTACAAACATACTCGGGTTTGCGTAGCTTTAGTCCAATTCCGAGGGTTTAGTGATATGTATCTGCAATTGTTAAGTGAAACACATAATTTTATTACTTTACACACTATGGTCACCGTAATGACAATAGGCTGGACTCCTTGAAAAATATAATTAGTTCACCAGTTAGATTATCAAAAAATAAAAGACGTGTTCTTTTGTTGTTTGAACAAAAAATATGAGCTACAGCCCGTTTAAATTCCGTAATGTTACAGTTTCATACACTTTTTAGAAAACGATAATACTACGAACCCTATTGTTTAAGATTGTTGGGACCACAAGTAACAGTGATGTCACGAGTCCTAACCCATTAACTTTGATGCGCTTTATCTGTATCATTGTTTTATTGGCAAAAGAAAAATATGTGCCCAATATTTTTTCATTATCTAACCAACGGACCATCGAGATATATGTACTTACGTTAACGGACTAATGTTATTACTTTGACCCAGGAAACTAGCCTTTCTTATATGGTAGAGTTAGTTTTATGTAGAGTGTAAGTAATTCATATTTTTTGTGTTGCCAAAAGTTGGGCCCACTAGTAAAATACAGGTTAAAAGGGTGCAATTCGATTATCAAGGTAGTTACTACTGGTTCAATAGAAGTACCAAAGTATGAAATAACCGATATTTATGTTAGTGCGAAATTCGCCCACTGGCACTGACAACTTTGAGAATCAGTAACGCACTATGACTATAACGACACATGTAGAATAGTTCTAGTTTTTAGTATTGGTAATAAGATAGGCCGTGTGGTTCCCGGCAGAGCAGGATAGGACCACTCCAAGTCTTCTCGTGGAAGTCTTGAAGGCGAGTTAGGAAACACAAGCTAAACAAACTTATAAACATCAAAGAGACCTCTACATCCCGTCTTGCCAGCGTGGAGAGTGTGGACCAAATTCTAGGACTTTTCTCGCTTTGTATGGCTTAGATAGTAGCTAGGCCAGAAGGAAAACGCAACAGAGACGTGCTCCTGCAGTGGCGACTAAAAAAGACCTGATTGCACGTTGTTGTTGTATTATTGGCACTAACAGTGTACACGCAATACAATATACGCACGCGATTGTGCTGGGGCAATCGAGCCCGAAGGTCGACAGGATCATGGTCAGTGCCACAATTAATGCACTGCTTCACTGCTCCCATATGATATTTGTTTACGACGTTTTTTCTGTCGACGGGCAGTTTTTAAATTGTCTGAATTGATTAAAACGCCTTTTAAGGGTGCGCTAGTCAGGTGTTTCGCCATACAAATTCTGTAGGGTGATGACTCCGTTGTTCGGTATCGTCTGTTTAAAGTTTTTAATTCTATCGATATGTTTTGTCGTTATCTATGCTTGTATGGAATCATAAATGTAAAATTATAAGTACTTTAAAAGTTATGAGTCTCAAAACATTCCGTTTTAACACGTAATTTTAACGCAACTTTGGGCACAATTAAATACCGGAAGGAGTATAAAATCTCTAAAACAAAATTCATACAAGCATAGTTTGGTTATTAAAAAACTTAAATAACTTTACTTCTGTTCTGTGTCCGCCCAGCCAGTGTTTAAGCTGCAAGAGCGTAGGATAAGCGACCACCAAGGAGAGTTCGTAACTGCGCTTGTGGACATAAGCAGATGCGGTTCCTCCTAGCACAGCTACCACCCTCCCCGTTGGATCACGGATCCCGGCTCGAGAAACCAGTTGGACACGTAGATAGGATTGGGTGTGTAGGGCGGTGCAGTCAGGATGAGGACAGAAAGGAAGTTAGAACCAACCGAATACTTGCATCAAATCAGTATGGGGAAGATGGATACTATACTTGGTGTGTAATATATAAAAGAGAGGGGAAGATGACTGCATTAGTGAAGCTCTTTCTCTGGCTTCTTTCTTGTTTCACGACGTTGTTGTTCTAGAAGTTCATTTTCAGCCCTGTCTCATTAATCCTGGAGTCCTTGTCCTAGGGCGTCTGCGGTTACTGTATTTGCTTCTTTTTTACTGCCAGCTGTTGACGAATAAAATTGTTTCGAGATTGATGTCGATTCTTCTGTGTCGGTTTCTGTGTCTTCATAGATCTTTTTGACTTCCCTTTTTATGACTGTTATGTTATCGACTAAGTTGGTCCATTCTGATTTTGTTGTATTAAGTGGTATGGAGAATATCTTAATCAAGGGATTCCTCCCATGTGTAGATAGGGCACCCTGCTTTGCGTTTGGTTTTCCTGTACTGTAATGCTACTCGGAGGAGGTAGTCTTAAATCACTATGACTATTTAATCCTATTTGTCTTATTTTTGTTGATTTTTGATGGTCTTCATTGCTTCTCGTTTCTTTCGTCCTTTCTTTTCGTTTCGGCGTGTCAATGGCGCCATCTAGCATGTCTTGTAATATTTGACGCTCATATTTCTGAGTCTTGACCAGTTTGCTTTGGTTAGTGTTGATAAGTTCAGACCATAGACAACCGGTCTGATCACCATCTTGTACATTATTAGCGCAATTTTGTTATCTATATTATTATTCTAATCCTAACTAATATTACAAACGCGAAAGTGAGTCCGTTTGTTTGCCACGCTTTCACACCCCATCCACCGAACCAACCATCACGAACTTCTGCACGCTCATAGGCCAGGGTGCTGAGAAAGACATAGGCCACACATCACGCGGGCGAAGCCGCGGGTAACAGCTAGTTCTATATAAATGTATACGTGTCATGATTAGTCGCTTTTCGTGTGTGGTTAACTCATATTTATCTACGTGCCTTAATATCCCAATCCCGATATTGGTTTAATTGTGACACTTCCAAGTACCTGGCATGCCATGCGGGGTGGCTGCTGTAGCGGTGGTCGCACTTATTTAAAGCATTCTTTTTCAATGGGTTTCCTTTTTTAATTAAGTTGCTTTATTTCGGCCACTTGATTTTTTTACTCTTATGATATCCATATATTTCATCATACATTTTAGTAAGGCCTCGTAATTATAGCTTTTATGGATAATTTGTGTATTTTTGTATCGACGACTTTTTATCAATTTTCCTATGTTTTTAATTCGGTCTAAGATGACATGTTACTCAATACCAATTTGAAGTTTGTGTTTACGATCAACTCTTTTTCTCGTATATAATGTTGCCAAAGATATTAATATTTGTAACAGTTACACTGTGGTTTACTTGAAATACTTTTCCATCCGCAAACTCACATTCCACAGTTGTACTGGAAATAGTTTGGGGTAGAACTACTTCGACCTGTTTCTGATTGTTCCTTCCTTAAACAACTACAAAAGTAAACACTTTTCTTGTTGAACTAGATTTGATAAAAGTCTCCCGTTAAATTAGTGATTGAAAAATTATGGGTAGATTTTTGTCGCATAGTTTTTTCCTTTTTTGAAATCCTGTTCACGTATGCACATTCTGCCGGTGGGATCTTTCCTATTAGTGAAAAGTAAGACGTCGATTCTTAAGGGGCGTGGGTAATGAAAAGTTTGCCAATATTGTCTGTCTGTTGTATAAGTTGGATGGTCGATATAATTAATGTTAAGTTCTAGTTGTAATGCAATTATATCGCAACTTTCGCGGTGTATTTGAAAAATTTTATAGTCTTTTTTGTTACTGATTAGAATGGCTATACTCCGATGTACCTTGGCACTTTTGTCACCTCCTGAGATCCAGTTATAATGTTTTATTTTTAGTTCTCCAGATGCGAAGTGTGTTTCTTGAAGACCTGCTTGTTAGAAGAAGTTATTTTGCGTGCTATCTTTGCTATGCAGTTTTTGCAACTGTAGTTTTGTCATTTTGACTATGCTTTCGTATTGGCTGTTTTCAAAATATCGATAGATATTTGTCACAGGGCTATCTAACGGGATTTGATTCCTGGACTGTCCATATACGTTTATGTTTAATAAAGTAGTATTCTGCGGCCACTATGATTGAGTCTACTCCTCCTCAGAAGCCATCTTCAATTTGTTTTTCTATATACCTGTCGATTCTGTCGTTAAGTGACCGTTGAAAAAGTCCGAAATATGCGTCACATAATTGATATTATTTTGTAAGGTCAGGCTTATACGTTGAGTAGATTTGTTGTTACGTATGATGCTAAGTCCTGGCGTGCCTGCTTAAATGTTAGCCCATATACGTTATTTATTTGGTCTGCAACAGTCCTAAATAGACCCTTACCGTCTCCGACAATTTGCCTGGTAGTGACTTCAGTGTTGTTCATATTGCGCAGATGTTTTACCACCCGAGTAGAGCTATTTTTTTTGTGTGAAAGCCCAAAAGACAATAGGTGTTTTGGGGATACGGTCGGGTTTCCAATTCTATTACTTTTTTTATTGTTTTCTCATGCACGTGCATAGATTTGTTAAGCGTGGTGCAGTAACTGGGACTTTGTTAATTGCCTTTCAAATTGTTAGAAGTTTTTGCTCGGCTTTTGTTCTGTTTTGGGTTATTGCCTGCAATCTGTGCGTGTTATTTTTATCTTGGAGTTCTACGAATACTTTTTTTTCTAAACGGTCACTGCATAATGATGTACACCTAATTAGTATTTTGTTATTTACTGTGGTCTGTGATCAATAAAGCTGTAGATAAATTTAAATAGGGTTGGATCTAGGTTCTTAGTTATTGCTTTATACTGCTAACAAAATATGTATCTACCAAGTGGAAACTATGGAAAATTGTTTCAGACCAATTGTAACAACGATCAATTACTCAATGACTGTATCATTTTTACAAACTTCTACCGCATACAGATATCTGACCAGTCGAGTCTCTATTATTTGGAAAAAGTAAGTCAGTTCTATAAAATCATTAGACAAACTAATTTGAGGCCTAGCCATAAGAAGACGTATTAAGTTAGGATCTTTTGATAGCTGTATTATGAAGATCCTTAAAAGACTATTGTACGGCGAGATGGTAGTCAGATGTCTCTTGTGAAAAAAATCAACAGTTTTCACTTATGTGAATGATATACGTTCTTGATGGAATGCTTATTCTAATGAAAAATATTAAATTTTTACGCTATCTATTTAAATTCTAATATTGATGAATAAATTTGGAAACATTTTAATGAATATGCTAGTGCAAGTCGCATTTCATTGTGTAAATTAAATGGATGATAGTAAATGTAAGTAGGTCTTTTTTTTATAATTAGCTTTAATTTATTGTGTGCCATTGAAATATCGTTGCAAACCGACATTTTGAAAAGGAGGCAAATGAAAGAGAAGGAATTCAGAAAATGGATACAGTGAAAGATATAAAAAAAATAAAAATCTTGTCCTGAATTTTAGAATGTAATAAAAGCTAAGCAAAATTAAATAATTTTTTGAATAAAAGGTAAAATGATAAGTTTCATGAACAATATTTTTGTTGATTCTGCTTATTTTAATAATAATCTTTGCGATAGAAGGGAAATATAAATTTTAACTAAGAAAGTCTGGTGCTTCATTTTATTCTTAAGCCCTAAAATTGATGTACCCGAAAAATTGGTTTATGCTAGACTATAATAAACATTAATTGCCATCCTTTTTGCCGGAATCTAAGCTTATATAACCATTTTCACGTATGCAGTGGGCATGGAATGGACGAGGCTAAGAGTCGCGGTCTAATTTTAATTGATTTCCAGAGGAATTTTAGCGTTAATTGGAACATTAAGTAAACTTTAACCGATACACAATGTACGCGGTATGTCACAAGACTTTGTAGAGCATAATGTGAATAAAATACAAATTTCGCAACCAAAAGAAACAAGGTTATAAGTTAAGGGTATTGGGAAATGCAGTCAAATTGGTGTACTACTAAAATAGGTAAAAGACTTTATCTGCATGCATGTAATTTGGATTGATCTCACCAGGTTTATCGGCATTTACATATTTCTTGGAGTCGTAGGCCCGAGCTGAGCAGTGACACACAGGTTTAATTTATTCACGGCGCGATTTGAACTTGTTTCACAGAGATTTAAAGCGTTAGTAGTTACTTATACACCACTATGTATTATCAGGACGGCACTGAACTTAAACTCAAAAGCAATCTGCCCGATCACCAGACCAGAGATCTAAATAGTTTTATGGTTTAAACAAAAGAAATTTCGAAGGACGGAACAATAGCCCCGCGCGTCCTTCCGGGCCGACGGTCCAAACGCTTCTTCTGTAATTACATTTGAAACTCTTAAAAAACTTAAATAACTTTACTTTTAATAAAAACATTCAGCTGTTTTATCACAAGAACACTTCTCCCAAACGCATACTCGCGAATTTTTAGACGACGTAGATTTAGATTTTCAACAATATTTGTGTTTGCATACACTAGACTGTTGTTCCGATGTGCTTATACATCAGTGTAAATAGTTCCGCACTGTTCAAAACCGATTCTATTCCTTTCTCAGCGAAATAGCACGCATTTTAGCCACGTGCGCTGACGAGTTCGAGTTCCCGACTAGCGCATCCTTAACATCAGGAGACCCGCTTGCTCGTTTGCTGTCCCATATCATAAAATAAAATAAACCTTGTTTTAAGGAGACCTCAATGTTACCATACCGTGTGTAAAATTTTGAAAATCTTATCAATCAGATCAGCGAACACGAAATCTCAATAATATTATTTTTTAATACCCAAGGAAGGTTGGCATCAGGCAGGCAGTATAAATACTTATGTATCATTGAATTAGTATTCGACACAAGTTTACAACTTATCGTGAGGCTAGCTCAATGAGTGTAATCAGTACATGGGAACCATGCTTAACATTTTTATAGTTCGCGAACAAATATTCTGATATCTATGACGCGAACTAACCGACTTAAACCAAATGCAAAAATCCCTTGTTATTAAGGTATTGTCGGTATTGTTAATAAAATAAGGACGAAGAAAATAAAATATTCAGGTCTAGTGAAAATTATTGAAGTGTAATTTTGAAGTATATTTTTTCCTTGACATAAATAGACAATAAAAAAGAAAACTGTGCACAACGCCACGAAGGTTTACGCCAACAGGTATGGTTGATATTTTTTTTATTATTTCGCTAAAAAGTTATAAAAGCAACTCGGCAAAAGTAGCAGGTTGTTTTTGAAATTCTCAAAATATGCGGTGAATTTAACCTAAAAATTAGATAAAAGATATCACTATTACCGATAAATGCTACATCCTAAAACCTATCACAAATCGATCGATATTTAAGAAATAGTGGAAATAATATTCACCACACACATTGTTGAACGTAGCGAATATCGAATAATAGATTGAGTCAAACTTCCGCAATTAACGGTGGAAACCTTCCATGCGAATTAAATATCCGAGTAAAGTTTCGATTTCTTAATTACCTCATACGGCAGCTTTTTGTGGCCTCGCATGAACGTGACTTGACTAAAGCGGTAAGTAAGTGTCCCTTTGACAATCCAGTGGCTAGACTAATAGCCGATGGGCCTCGGGTTCTATTCCCACCCGTATAGAACAATAGACTCTTGCAGCGACACATGTCACTACTGGTTCTATATAATATGTGTACTTATATCATCATTATCAGGTAGCACGACCCTCTCTGTACTACCAGAGTCATATATTAGCTAGAGCAGTCAGAGGATTTGGCCTACACTCTTCACGCTGGTGGCCAGACGGTTTGGAGAGGTTTCTTTGATCGTTATAAGCTTTGTTTAGTTTGTGTTTCCTAAATCGCCTTCTACGACATCCACAGGAAGGTCCTTTTCTACTCTGCCGGGAACCACACCGCAAAACTACAACTGTTATTATTATAGCTCAAAAATCCGTAACCATTGTTTAGCTTTTTATCACACTTAATGAGAAAGGAAGCCAAGATCGGTAACTTCCGGCATTCGCGATCGTAAAACCCTTTCTTTGAAGTCGGGACACAAAGACCGACAATATGCTGCACAATCTTATCCGCGCTCAACAGGGTTAGCGACGGATAATTCTGAGGTGGGTTTTGTAAATTCTATTTTATGCTTCCGCTTGGCTTTATTCGACATAAAAGTAAGATGCCTCGCTGCTCCGTCAGGTGAGTAATAAGTAGTACACGTATACGACCTTTTCTTTTTTTACTTAGAGATTGCTGAATATATAGTCAATAAGGGCGGATTGGTAGTAAGTTTGAGTAATTTTAACGGTAGACTTAAACATATTTTTGGAAATCTTGACATGTAATGACGAAATCATAAATAATTATATCTTAGCAAATTTTCACTTACAAAAAAAGTAGTAAAGTTTTGTAAATTGCATCGAATAAACCTTAATATTTATCTTTTCATAATTATAAATTATACAATTTTAGTATATTGTAATATGTACTATACAGTACAGTATAACTATACAGTACTTAATAGTAAGGTTGTTCATTATTTAGTTTGGGTATGGAAATTTTATTAAATTAATAAACCATACAGTCAGTTGAGTATGCCACTCCCAACTCATTGGATTACACTTTACTTTTATGCGTACGCAAATTACGCGATGTATTTCTGCGAAATATTAGGTCCTTACCTCTTACCTATGAAATTGGCGTTTTCTATATGTATAGAGAATTTCGAGTGAAGTGAATTTTCCAACTAACAACTTTAGTATTATTTTAGGTTTGATAAATTCAACAAAAGTGAAATTTTGCATGTAGTTACGGACAACAGTAAGCCTGATTTAGACATTATAATATTTACAAAAAAATAGAAAAATGGCTACATTTTTAATTTAATCGGACAAACCTGAAACTAGTCAATCCATGAGCATTTTTAAATATCTAATAAAATTATAAAAACAAAAAAAAATATACATGCAGAATGTGTTTATCTGAAAATTATTGTTACTAGAAAATGGCAAGCGGTAAAAAAACGCCAATTTCATATGTAACCTAAGGACCCAATAATATATCCATTGATCCAATATTTTTTTTAATCTATGATTGATCCACTGTAAAATAACAAAAGCCCGGTAGCCCAGGAAACCAGTAACTGTTGACCGTCAAAGCGAAATTAAACCGCAACCTATAACTCCTTTGTTTGTATTCGTAGTTCGCGACAAGACGAGTATTGGACTGCTATGAAATCAATACGAGTATGGCTGTAAAATACTTCTGTATCGATTAGTGCTGCAGACATAATAGACACGAATTCTAACTAGTATTGATAAAAGATTCTAGGAACATTTCATTTAAGTAGTGTGGGATACTGTAGAGGTACGCGCACATGACGGGCCGTAGCGCAAAAATCCGTAGCCCAAAAATCCGCTTGTATCATTGGTGTGTATTTTGTATGAAAATACACACGAACAATACAAGGGGATTTTTGGCCTGCAGCCCGTCATAATGTGCGCAAACCTTAAAATGTATGCATGTCTGCAGTTAACTTTTACTCCATCTTGAGAGCAAAGAACTTTTTTCTTGTCTTGTAACGGTCAATGCAAAGCTCTGCGATGCCATTTACCTACATCGCGCTATTAATTATTTTCATCAATATTACGTGAAACAAGTTAGCGATAGTCGATAAACAATTGTCGCAGAAGGCATGTCTGAAAATAATACAGAACATTCAGTTCAGTCACCAGTGATAGCCTTAATTATATGGATCTATATCACGGAAAGGCCTATATCAAAAGACCATGTGTTCCCGCTGAGTATAGACAAACATGCTGTAGGTATTGGTCTGTTTTGAATAGTATTGTAATCGTCGCACTCTATCTACTTATTGTCCTTTTCGCCTACACGGGCCTTTCCATATTGGCGTCCGAAACAGGAGGCCAGAGTACTTAGGTATACAGCGTGTAAATTCACCCTCGACATTCTTTTAAAGCAGTGACTCAGCTCGTCAATATGAAAAATTTGTCCTATGGGATCAATGCTATGAGAACTCAATTTTTTTTTCGATATTTCATACAAGTGTTCAACCAGCAATTAGTTTGGGAAAGCCAAAAAATTTTTCGAGTTTTCGGCTTTTGTCCCACATGAAAAATTGTTTTATGAACGGTCTGAGTCACCTATTTATAGGAATATCGAGGGTCAATTTTCACGCTTTATAGGATTTGGGATTTGTATGGTGCTCCCACACTAATTTTAAAAAAGATTACCAAACATTTTCTAACGTGATAAAAATGCATAATAACATCAAAATACAAATCTATTACAACTAAAATTTATCATAAATATTAATAACAAATACCACTAAACAAAATTACAACTGTAAATTCTTATTTTTGCATGTTAGAAAATGTTTGTTAACATTTTTAACAGCAGTGTGCACCAGTAAATTTAAGTACTTACATAGTTATATTTGGGAGACCAAAACTGGTCTAAGTTTCTACGTTTATATGAACTTATATCTTTACTCACCCTTTGTCTTGGAAGTATAAATAGCAATGATTCAATGATCACCCGTCACTTGCATTATCGCATCTTCATAATGAGATAAGATTCGAGAGCATCGTGCATAGGTACTCTCCGTTAATTGGCTGCTAATTAAATTTCTCGCTGATAAGAGGGGGAGGGGCGCAAAGTCTGCAGGTCAGAGAGTAGACTCGTTCACGCCTGGTAACGTGAACCTTTGTATCGACATATCTTTATGAGAGAAATCTGACTGCTTTGATTTGCTCAGTTTTCAAATAGCACATATAGGTATTTCATAATTATTTATCAACGATATATAGTCAGTTAAGATGTAGGCTTTTAGGGATGTAGGTATAAACGGCCAAAGTGCCACTATTCATTTCATACACTTTATGTGGATATCCCACATAATACACACATAATTTTTTTATATCACAATAATTTATTAATAAAAATCAACTGTTTTATTCTTAAAGCTATAATTCTTATCAGTGAAGAGCATTTATTTATAATGATGTACCTACAATGGATACTTACATGCACTTTTTTCGATTCTATACATTCTCGATATAGTATATTGTTTCTAATTTGTTTTTATAATTTAATTGGTTTTACATATGACTGACACACTTAATATTTATTATCAGAATGCTCGAGGACTGCGTACGAAAACAGATATGTTTAAAAGAAATGTACTTCTTAATTCGTATCATATAATTTCGATTACTGAAACGTGGCTATTAGAAAGTATTAGGGATCAGGAACTATTTGATGACAGTTATGTCGTCTGGAGGAGTGATAGGGACTATAGCGCAACTAAGCAGACCCTAGGTAGTGGTGTCCTACTTGCGATAAGACGGGATATAGCTGCTGCGGGGCGTCCTGAGTGGCGTTCTTCTGCAGAGGACCTGTGGGTGACTGTTTCCCTTAATCCTCCGGGTAGCAGACAGACACATAGGATTAACTTGTGTATTCTGTATCTCTGTGAAGAGAACGAAGGCAATAGCGTGAATATTCAAATGACAAATTTCTCAACTAAATTATTTGATATTGTTAGTTCTTGTCCCGATGACAAATTTATTATCATAGGAGACTTTAATTTTAGTAAAATTTGCTGGGATAATCAGGGAGATTATCTTACTCCGAGTGGCTCACTCACTAAATATCAAGTGGATTTCTTTGATACACTCACACAATGTGGATTATTGCAACGCAATCCAGTGCGAAGCGATAGTGACAAGTCACTGGATTTGGTTTTCTCTAATGACGAACTTTTAATTTCTCCCTGTGATGACCCCCTTGTCCCAGAGGACATACCTCATCATAAGTCTATCTGCATTGAAACCTCCTTTGCTGTTGTAAACTCGCAGGCAGTAAATAGAATTACTAAGTATTTTTATAACAAGGGTGATTACAATGCTATATGTTCTACCCTGGATAGCATTAATTGGCATGCACGGATTAACGAGGGAACCCTGGAGAATGCGGTGAAGTTCTTTTATGACACATTATATAGCCTACGTCACACTTATATACCTCATAAAGATGTGTCGCCTAACTCTTATCCCCCTTGGTACAATAATACGCTTAGAAAAGTACTACGCGAAAAATACAAGTATTTCCGTAAATTTAAATTATATGGTAACCAAGAGGATTATCTTACTTTTTCCCTTCTAAGGAAAAGGGCAAAGGCAATGGAGGATCTATGCTATAAAAAATACATGCAAAGAGTTCAGGATGCTGTTGTCACGAATCCCAAGTCTTTCTGGTCTTACTTGAAACAAAATAGTAAATCGACATCTAAGTTACCACCGGTTATGAGTTATGAGGGTGAAACGGCAAACAGTGGGGACAAGGTATGTAATTTATTTGCTAAGTATTTTCAGGCTAACTTTCGCACACCGGCTAATGCAACTTATACTGCATACTGTGACACCCACAGTCATAACTTAAATAATATTGGAGATATTCATATCGATTCTTCGGAGGTGCTTAGGTTGCTTAAGGCTGTAGATCAGAATAAAAGTGCTGGACCGGACAACATCTCACCCGTATTAATCGTTAATTGTGCCAAGAGCTTAGTTGTTCCCCTCGTTATGATTTTTAGACGATCATTAGATGAAGGGCTTGTACCTAACGTTTGGAAATCTGCGTTCATAACACCGGTCTATAAAAGTGGAAACAAGAATGATATTAAAAATTATAGACCAATTTCTAAACTATGTATATTCGAAAAAAAATTTGAACGCATTGTACACAGTCAGATTCATGCTGTCCTATCTAATTGGTTCATTCCAGAACAACATGACTTTCTCAAGGGTCGTTCAACGGTTTCAAATCTTCTTGTATCCACTGATTATATCACATCTAGTATGGACTCAGGAATGCAGGTGGACATGGTCTTTACCGACTTTAGTAAAGCTTTTGACCGCATAGATCATAATGTGCTGCTTCAGAAATTATACCTTGCTGGAATACATGGCAACTTGCTCAGATGGCTTTCGTCTTACATAGAAAATCGCACTCAAGCTGTAGCTATTAATGGTTTTAAATCTAACTGGTTAGTAATACCATCAGGTGTGCCTCAAGGCTCTATCCTAGGACCCCTTCTTTTCACCATATTTATTAATGATATATCATCTTGTTTTCAAAATTCAAAATTTTTATTATATGCTGATGATGCAAAAATCTTAAGACAAATAGTCACCCATCAGGATTGTCTCCTCTTGCAGGAAGACTTAGGTCGATTTGCTTCCTATTGTGAGATAAATAAACTAGACTTGAACATTTCTAAATGCTATTCGATGATTATAACTAGAAAAAATAATATAATTTCATTTAAATATACTATAAGAAATCAAATTCTTGCATCAACTAATAAAATGAAAGATCTTGGTATTATCTTCGACTCTAAGCTATTATTTGATGAGCATGTAGATTATATTGTTAACAAGGCATCTAAAGCACTTGGTTTTCTTATCAGAACCTGCAGCAACTTCGATAAAATCAAACCTATAAAAAATTTATACTGTTCCTTTGTACGCAGTATCCTTGAGTATGGCTCTGAAGTGTGGAATCCATTGTATGATGTATATATTAGTAGAATAGAATCCATTCAAAAACGTTTTTTAAGATATCTACAATTTAAATGTAATCAATATCTTCCTGACTATGAGTCCAGATGTCAGAAATTCCATTTTATCCCGCTAGAAAGACGCAGAAATATTGCCGATATTGTGTTTTTGAACAAAATATGTAATAATAAGATAGACTCTCCTGAGCTACTGAAATTAATTAATATAAACGTGCCCACTAGATCCTTGCGTAACAGACATTGTCCTTTAAATGTTCCTGTGTGTAATACTAATTATCGTCGAAACTCTTTTATCTGTAGGGCGTGTACACAGTTCAACAAGTTGGTAAGTTGCGATCCACATATCGACATTTTTAATAGTAAGCTCCCAACAATTAGACGGTTACTAACCAACTCGTTCTTTGTTTAAGTAATGTTTGTATTTTGGTTTCTTTTTAGTTTCTTAAGATTATAACTACATTTTGTTACTTCCGTACCCAGTCATGGTTATCCATGTAAAAAAAATGTGTTTTTTAACTATCTGTGAAAACTTGTTAATGGCTTATAGATACTTACTATAAATATTTTAAAATGTAACTCATAGCTGTAAGTTTTCCGAAGAAATAAAAAAAAAAAAAAATACTATTATCTACTATTATCAGTTTAAGGGCCAAGTAAATAATTTTCATTTCAAATTTCAAACATATCTACTACGGACATCTTCAAAAGTTCTTCATTTTTTAATGTCCCTTTAAATAAAAGATAAGTAATTTTAATGCTTTAAGAATGTGTCTATATAATGTCCTATAAAATAAATAAATACAAGCCTGATTTTGTACAAAAACATTATTTGATAATTTGACAAAGCAAAAATTAATGAAGAATAATATAAAAAAACAAAGATACCAAGAACATTCAAAATTCTCTATAAACGGGCCAGATTCCTTAATATTGTCACAATATCCAAGCTTTAAGAATACTTATAAGTACCTAATAGTATTAAGTTTCCTTTATCCTTATTTTAGTATACCACACGGGTGAAACCGCGGGGTGCAACGAGTTGAACAAATTACTCATCTTTCTCATGTAAACATTGTGCTGTTTTGTTAACAAGCAATTATAGGAATATATTGAAATCGATAAGACTTGTTTACGGAACGGCAGAAATTGAGGATAACTTCACAAATCATTAATATCCCACATGGGTATTGGCGCTCAATGACCTCACTGGAATTTCCAATCAAATAGTTACTATAAGTAGGTAAGGTACATGGAAAATAAACTGTTGCTATCTTCGCAATTTGCTTCGTTGTTACCTTAAGTTTTAATTACCTAGAACTTTAAAAATATAAATTTCTCATTGCCATTAAATAAATTTTTAAATCACTAGCTTTTCTTGCGGCTTAGCTCACATTAAATCCAATTTCAACCCCATTAGGAGGTTAATTTTGGAAAATTCTTTTCTTAAAGAATAGGGAGTATGCAAGTAATTTTTTTATTTGCTTAGTATAATCCTTAATAACCACAGTAAAAAAATATGAAAGAACTTTTAAAATATCTTAATTGACGACGAAGATGTGAAACTTTAAAGTTTAAATAAGAAAGAGAAGTCCGATATGGACTAGTGACGTCATAGTCTATGTCATGCATACATTTGCCATATAAAATAGTGTTTTCGCGAGTGAGATAGACATATTTTCGTAAAATCATTTTATCTCGTTCGTTTTTCAACCAAATTTTATTCTGTTTTCACTTTCAATACTATTGATTATTTTTGGATAAACTGGTAAGATAACAGATATTTTTTCATGCATATTCCCTATTGTGTTGGTCAAATCCTCTGACTGCTCAGGCTAATATATGGCTCTGGTGGTGCAAAGAGGGTCGTGCTCCTGCAGTGGAGACTGGAAGGACCAGATGATGATTATGAGAAAGAATTTTCCAAAAGCCTAATTCATTTTGCCTAAGTCAAAACCTGCGTGCCAAATTTCGGCGCAAAGCTGTGTGTTCATAGATCAGTTAGTAACAGCTGCCTTCTACATGGTGAAAATTTTAAAGTTTAAGACCCTAAAAGGGATGATTCAGCCTGTTAATATAAACAACTTTTCTTATGGTACCAATGCTGGAATCTAAAAAAAAAATATTAATTTTTTATACAAAAATATTTAGTCGCTTGGTCAATTCGCATCATCAGTCAGTGCATAGGCAAAGTTGTTAGTTTAGGAGTGGAAAAAAAATTTAAATTTCGTCATGATATTTGCTGGAATATACTTACGTTGATACATATATTTTACGCAACCAAAACATTTATTATGAAGATATTATAATTAAGTCAATATAATAACAAAATGGAGCGATCTCCTATGTTGTATTGTTTACTGTAACTGCCCGAATATTCAGAAGAATTGAGAAGCATGATCTAAAGATTATCATTATCTTGTTTCGTTTTTTCACAATTGATTTCCTTTGATATGACAATAACTTTTATTATGTTTACGGAATCGGAATGTTCTCGAGTAATATGAAAATTGGAGAGCGTTCTTGATCTTTATAAATGGACTCTGTTACGTCTTCAGTTCTCTCAATACTCTGAAGTGTGCTTCATTATTCTGAAGCGATCAGGTCCTGAATGTCACATTAGACCTCCAATCAAGCTCGTTAAGAATGTTTAACTAAGTGTACTTAATCACGCTCATCGAGCAATTTAAATTAACATATTCTGCTGTAACTAAGTAATTAGCAACCAGATCTACTCGTACGTATATTGTGAGCTTTTACGCCATCTCATCACAAAATCTAATTCTGGATAGTTGTATGATTTATTTATCTACTAATATATTGAGAGAATATGGGATTTTGAAGCTCAGTTTGACTAGTGTCAATGGATTCGTATCTAAAAGCACACCTTCTTAGATAGCCTAGAATAAGCAATAAATTCGCAAATTTAATTACTTCTGACATGCCTACCAAACCTAGGACTATTTTTTCTCAAAGTGTTTCAAATAGCTTTATTTCGTAAGGAAAGAACCCATACAGTTGAGATACATACTCTAGGTCAGGATATTGTATTTCAAATTGTAACAAACAAACAAACCAAAAGTTTATATTTATTTAATATCACAAGGTACAATCACAGATGACACAAATTACTAAATTATATACTTTATCCTAATGATGAGTAATAAACTCTTGGTAAACGTTTACTTAAACATCACATACAACAAACAGTTAAGTAAATTATATTTGACATAAGTTTGCAGGTATATGTGTAAAGTAAAGTAAAGCAAATGTGAAAGTAAAGTAAAACTGCTCAGCAATATGGCTCAGGAAGTATGGGCAATATCATCAATGTTACTTCTACGCACTATCCCGTCTCCAGATAGCCGTAGGGTTGTCACGGAATGTAGTAAAATTCCGCAAACTCTGTGCGGCGTATATTGAAATTGCGCCGATATCCTGCGCAAATATCGGCGGGCTTACGAATTCCAGATCGCTTTACAAATTTACAATTACTTTCGGGAAGGCTTCGGTCCCACAAACAATGGTATTACGTTCTTTTCATTCGTTCAACTTCTCTAACAATGTTCATTAAGCGTTTGTTTTTTATGCGCAATGTGGATTACGTTTGCCGTTTTGTTTAAGTCCTTATTTCATCAACTTATAATTAGCTTTTTCAGATAAAGACACTGCTTGTGTTTTTAGACAGTGGAGTAATAATAGGGTTCCGATAAAATCATAGAGTCTACCCTCGTATCTCAAAACTCGTAACTCAAATATCTCTTTGAAATAACTATATTGAGATCACTCAAGATCAACTATCCTGAAACCTCCAATCAAGGAAATTCAATTAAAAATGGCAACTTCCAATGAATTGTATTTAAGCACTTGTGATCTGTTGAAAATGGTATTCAATTCAATTAGAGAAATCAAGATAGTACTGAATGGATTTCTTGGAAGTCGACCGTTCTTTAATTAAATTTCATCGAGCTATGAGTGTCTGGTAGATGGTCAGATCAAAATGGTCTGGTTCTAAAATAAGGGGTAGAGGTGAATTACATGGTCATTCAGAGTTCAATATTATGAGACCTTCCTTCTCAACACAAAACTTTGTTGTTTACAATTTTATAGAGGGATTGAAAAAGAACGAGGGAGTGAAAAACGTTAGATAGTAGAAGGCGTTAATATTTACAAGTAGACCATTTATATGACAATTTAGCATTTTTTAGATGCAATTTGAATCATGGTGATTCTAAACAAAATATTCACCAATAAAATATTGCCAGGATATTCAGGATCACTCCATAGATCAAAAAAGAAGGAGATCATTCCTGATGGTAAATGTCCATAATATTGATTTTCACCTCAATCTTCAAGAACTTTTGATATGTAAGTAGTAGGCGTACATTTTTCTACGAACTGTCTCGACTAACAAAACACTTTTGCGTGTAAGTAAACTGGTCCCACTTAAGTACCAATTTATCTCCCATTAACTGTGCCAGGTCAAGTGACGGACGATTCCGTTGTTATCGACGTCACGTCACTTCACGCCTAGCCTACATCACGTCACTTTTGACGTCACACACGTCTCGTCTTTTTAGTTTTAAGGGACGTTAAGGGGGCCCTTCCCCGACCGACTATCGTCAACGCGAGCATGGTCGAAAAGCTTGTTCCGTCCAGCGCAATGTCAGATAAAGTGACAAAGCGAAAAGAGCCCCTTGCCCTCGTCTCCCGCACACCTCTTACTGCCACATGGTAACAAGCTAGTGAGTACGCGAAGACATTGAACGAAAAATAGTGGCGGAAATTTCATTAAACTTGTTTCAAGAAATACGTGTTTATTAGTAAGCCTTACAAGTTTATGGAAAAAACGTTGTACATCTAGAATCTTCATTACATTTGCAAGGTTAATAAATAAATATTTTCTTTACTGTTACAATTAATGAGTATATTATAAACGCCCAAAGTTCACATAAAATTTGTGCAAAAAAGCGGATTTTTGGAGGCTAATACTGAAGTTGTTTCTCCAAATTTTGATTTTTGTTTTGATAGAAACCTATATATAGTGCAAAAGATACCTATTAGGTGAAAAGCTTCAAAGAAAGATTTGTTGTACCGCCATAATCACGTACGAGCGTTTGTATGAAAAGATAGACGGGTTGGCCGCCCTTAAGGTTTTGGTTCGATATTATTATTTTTATATTTTTCAAGATACAAAGACAACTTTACCATTAGAATAAGAATAATAATATTTTACTTGTGAGATTGCCGTTGGTGCAGTAGTTGCGGCAGAGCATGTAGCAACTCGTCTTAATCGATCATGGTCTAAAAATCGAATGGTCGCAATCATAGATTTAAAAAAAAAAAATTCGTTCTATGGTCGCAATCGTAATAAATCTACTGTAGCAACAAGACTATAAATCAGAGAGACGAAATTTTTTTTTTAAATTTATGACTATAAATAATATTGTCATAAAAGGAGGTGATCTAAAACTCTCAATATGGGGTAAAAGGAAATATTTCATCATGTTGAACAACTGGTTAATATGCTCTTGTATGTCTTTTCATTCTGAAAGACCTAAACTCGCTCTTTGCGGTTCCCTTATTGGAAACAAAAATCACAATGACACTTTTTGCTGGGATATAAAAGAGTGATATGCCATTGTCTTACCTCTTTTTTATCATTTTTGTTAATACTGATACATAAAGATTTTTCCATCAAGTGATTCGTAAACAGTAAACCGGTCCAGGCGTTGAGCCAGTTAAATGTCGAGCAGACAACAACAGGTGCCACTTGACGTCTATAATAATTTATGCATGTGATTTTATCGCTTCATCAATATTGTTTAATCCCAACTAAATGCGAAAGTGAGTTTGTATATTTGTTTGCTTCTCTTCTCTCTTTATCTACTGAACCAATCTTCTTAAAATTTTGGCATACACATAGGTAAGGGAATTGAAAAAGACATAAGGTATATTTCATCCTGGATAAAGGTACTGTTCCTGTGGCACTTACGATAAAGGACTCTGCAACATTATACGCGAGCAAAGCCGCGAGTAAAAGCCAGTACTGTTTATCCTTTAGTATCCAAAAGTAAGTTTGTTTGTTTTTTCGCTTGCCTATTTACTGATCCGATCATCATGAAATTTTGCATACACGTTGTCTGAAGTTCAGAAAAGGACAGGTGACCTTTAATCCTGAGAAAAGTACTGTTCCCGATCGACACTAATGCGAGTGGATCCGCGGGCGAAAGCTAATCCCAACTAATATTATAAATGCGAAAGTGAGTTTGTTTGTTCGTTACGCTTTCACGCCGTATCTACTGAACCGATCATCATGAAGTTTTGCATACACATAGGTTAGGGTACTGAGAAGGACATAGGCTATAAATCACGCGGGCGAAGTCGCGGGTAACAGCTAGTCCTAACTAATATTATAAATGCGAAAGTGAGTTTGTTTGTTTGTTACGCTTTCACGGCGTATCTACTGAACCGATCATCATGAAATTTTGCATACACAAAGGTTAGGGTACTGAGAAGGACAAAGGCTATATATTACGCGGGCAAAGCCGCGGGTAACAGCTAGTTTTTCTTTAAATGTCATTATTGGGCGAGCGCTGCCAAAACCATTAATGCTCTCATCTAAACATGTTCCCGGTTACATCGTCACCTTCTTTGTATCCTCGGAGCGGGGGGCCCGAACACAAAATCACAAACTCTAGCCGGATAGATTGTGATAAAACACCATCCACGCGGATAAAATCGCGGGAAACAGCTGGCAAGCTTATAATTATTTACCGCACTCCAAATTCCACAGTTCATTCATAAAACGAACAAAGAGAACCTGCGCTATTTCTCGCAAAGTAGTCCCTTCACGGCCTTTTCCGGAACGCCTTTAGCAGTATAAAAAGCTGAGCCTACGAACAGGATCATCAGTGTATTCTGAGCAACTAAGATGTACAAGTTTCTGGTACTATCATGTGTGGTCGCTGTGGCTTCGGCCGGCGCCTTGATTGGTGGGATCCCCTACGCGTACTCTGCAGCCTACGGGTATTCTCCACTTGCGTACACCTACTTCCCCAATCCTTCGAGCAATTACCGTGGTCCATGGTCGCTAGCGCCAGGACAACCTGCCAACATCCTCGGATCTGACGGACGACCTTTGGACACTGTGGATGTCAACTTGGATCGGTCTGCGCACCTGACTGCAAAGGCTCTCCAGGGTCAGCATATCCTCAAGAAGCGCTCCGTGGCTGCCTCGATCTTCGCCGCTGCTCTCCTGCCTCGCCGCGTTATTGTGACAACGTACCCGAAACATACCTATAGCTACCCCTACGCCGCCGCTTATGCTCATTGGTAAACTGATAAGAATGTACTTACACGATATAAGTAAAAACTGACCGATACGATTCATTTTGTTTACTATCTTGTACTTAACCAGGGCTTTGCTCTGGTTGAAGTAAAATAGAGCCCATTTAGTGCCTTGAAACCCTGGTGCATTTTTGATGTGGAAGATTATACAGCATATATTTGGACGTATGTCCGTCGTTTACATTACCAAATTAAAATATTAGTGATATTAATGTCAAATATATGTATGCTCCCATCGTAAACATATTTACAGCACCATAATCAAAGCTTTTAAAAAGAAAACAAGTAATTTTCGGACAAACTTATCAAAGTCGTTTATCAATCTATTAAACGAACAAAAGGCCCAATGCGAACAGTAACAAGAACTTTAATGGTTTGTGTTTTATGTTTCAATCATCAAACATTTCTTCGAACAAGGAACTACTTATGAATCTTTGATAGCTTGATAGTGGATATCTTTGATATCAAATATTGATACAGAAGTTTCTGTGGTGCATGTCAGCCTAATGGGTTTGGAATATGACTCAATATACCCAGAACCTTTTCACAATAATTTCAAAAAAATGTATTTACATACATAAATACTATCACGTCTTTATCCCTTGCGGGGTAGACAGGGACCAAGGTCATAAAACCTACAGGCTACGTTTAGCATCGTGGTAGGCGTAAAGGTGGAAAGCGGAATCAAAATAGTGATGAGTTGCTAACCGCATCGCCTATCAATGTGATTCCTTAGATTTTCGCCCAATTCCTTGACCGGCTTTTACGGTCTGCGCGGGAAAAAAAGCAGCTGGTATATTCTATGTTTTTTTTTCTCTCCCAAACCAGCATGAAAGAAGAAAAATGTATTTAAATATAAATTAAAGGATTTAGTACTAATTGTTTTGACAAAATTCTCTAAATTAATAAAATTTTAAATAAGTTGATTCGGTTAATTGAAACGAAATCATTTGTTAAACTTCTGAGGATTTTATTTCGAATTAAATTAAGTCGAATAGATATCTGAAAATAAGTAATAATTCAAATTAAATTAAGTCGAATAGATATCTGAAATCTGAATATAGACTGGAGTCAGATTTAAATTGCATCTATAACAAAAATAACGTGAGATGAGCGTGAGATTAAGAAGAACGCATTATGTATATAAATTTGGGACCCTTCGCCGCGCGTCCTGCGTTCGCCTTGAAAATGCGTTCCTGACGAAACGGAGACTAATAACTATAGTCGGCCATCCCGATGAAATAGCACGTGAGTAACCCGTTTTTTTTACATAATGCCTAAAAGACAATAATGATAATCATCGTTTCGTTTCGGACCATTTCCCGAGATATCCAGATATTTTTTATCGCTTGTGAACTAGATCCAGTGTTTGCCTAACAAACGTCATTGATGGTCATTGATAAAGTCTTTTTCGGTCACAGAGATAATAGCAGTAAACATTGTATTTAATGAAGTTTTGTTTTAAATTTAGCCACTCAACCTAGATAGGTTATAGATAGATATCTATGTGTGGTCATAATAAAAATTGAGTATTTAACTGCAACGTATTTTGAATTTAATAGGATAATAATAAAGGGGGAACAAAGGGTTATATATGGATACGTGAAAAAAATTACAGCATTAGTATATATACTGAAGATGAAAGGAAAACTATCAGAGCTGAGTACTAAGTAAAAACTAAAAAGTTATAGGCAACCAACTTATAAAATGTACTCAAAAATGTAAAATTTCATATACAATTTTCATTGTTTGATGTTTTTGGTCGGTAAACTGTGAGGTGCGAGTGTGAACAGTTTGAACTCAAAGTTGTCATTCGCAACTACGGTACCCTACACTGCGCGTGGCCCGACACGCACTTAGCCAGTTTTTTGTATAGAATAACTGCTCGTTTGCGAACGTACAATTACAAAAATCGTACCCCTCCTGTTTGATGTTTGACAGTAGCAAATGATTTCCACGCAAAGACTGCAAAACCGACCGTTACAGACGTAAGCCTGTTAACTGCCTTAAGCCCACCTTGTACCGCGATGTTTTTCTCAAAAAGGAATAATTTACGTAAGTAAATAGCAGGCAATAAATTTTTCTCAAACATGCTCGGAAATGTAGGCATTACTGTAGTAAAAAGAAGACCGGAAGTTTGTAATTCTTGGCTCATTCATCGCATTGCCGGCCTAGGCCAGGAAATAAGTATGAAAATTACTTCCCGGCCGCTGCTCAAAACTTTTTAATTAATCTATGTAACGTAAATTATGTCACTTGTCATACAGCCAGTTTACTACCACTGCATTTTTAAAAAATGCATATAATACGTGAATATAACTACAATTTCATTAAAATATCGATATGTGATCATACGAAAATATGCTTAATTTTCGTTGCGAGAGAAGAAAACAATAATCTATGATCTATTAAATTTTTTGTGAAAAATATGACTGGGCTCTATGGGCATTGTTTCCTTTGCTGGAATTGACAACTGAAAATAAAAAAATTAAAAACTCGGGAGATCTGTTATTTTCACTATACCCGTAGTGATTAACGCCACTGCCGAAAAACTGCCTTTACGGATTTTAGGGCATAGAACACACGTCAATTGACTTTGAATTTATGGCCCCCCATAGAAACTCAAAAGGAATTGTATGGCATTTTTTTCATTTTCACCCTCACTCCATTATTTGTCTATGATCCTTATTGCCTAGAGAAAACATATGGCAGTCGGTCGTCTGATACTAGTAATAGTATCTTCTTCGTAGTTTGTGATTAACGCTTTGCAGTAATTGATTGACATTGATTGTTTTCGGTAAATATGTGCAAAGTTGGTTATTTATTCGAAATGAAACGGTTCAAAATGAGTTTTAGTGATGAAAGCAACACTGCAATGGATTTTAAGTACCTACTTCGCCTAATTTGAAACTTGAAAGTGGAAAAATTACTACCGGCAAATACCTAGTAAGGGGAAATATTTAAGGCATGTAAGTTTATGTGTAACTTTAAGTTAAATTTCCTCACATTTATTGAGAAAATCTCTATACTTTCCTCGGCGGGAAAGGGATTGCCGGACTCGTAACTATTGTCAAGGCCTCGCTGACGCTCGGCCTTGAAAACTATACTCGTCCGGCAATCCCTTACTTCCCGGCCTCTGCAGTAATGTACTATTACTTTACGTGTACCATCCCTGGTCCAGTCAATAATATATTTTCAGATTGACCTGGGTCTTAAAAGAATCTATTATAAAATTGTAGTATCATAAAGTAAGCCGCTACGATACAAGTTTACAACTTAGTCACAGAATAACTATAAGAACCAACTAGAGCTCAACTCCGGTGGTGACCTCAACCAAGCAATCCCCCATGGGAATACAAAATTCACTTAGATCTACTACATATTAAGGATTGAGGTCAATGTTATTTACACCCATATTTATTTATTAGAAACTAGCTGACCCGGCGAACTTCGTACCGCCTAACAGTCAATGATTAAGTATTCATTACAAATATCGAGTTTTCATTGTTTTCTGCTATTCGGGGCGGAGACAAATCCAACGTATCAATAACCATAAAAATTGGTTCAGCAGATCTCGAGTTATAAGTGTTGTAACAAACCCGTCTTTGTTTTATATATATAGATAATTTGACAAAGGATGATGACAAGAGTCCAGACGGAATGACTTATGGAGCCCTGGTGATTGGAGCGACTTCTTTGTGTAGAAAGTTACTTGCATCGATACATTATGAGCGGCACTATCCATCTCCAGGGCACCAAGTTGAAGGCCAGCATGACCGCAACAGGAGCAGAAACCCGCAAAAAACGTAAACATGTAGGTAGGAAGAAACTACTAATTAAGCCTTTAGGGAATCATGGGGCTATCAGCGAATAAGAATTTAATTTTTTTACTACAAAGCTTATTGAAAGGGCTGAAAGCTACCCAACTAAGCGTATCAGTGTTGTCATTCAACTCAGCAATGATGCCAGCCTTTTGGGCACAATGCCCAGAGGTCATCTAGTGTGTTTAAACGATTTGTAAACATATTTACTCGTATATGTCTTAGATAGAAGATTTTATTGTTAGTTAAGTTCATATACATGTAGTATTTAAGTAACTGTAAGCGTATTTTCTTGTTTCTCCTCAAATAACATATTGATTATTATTTGAGAGATCAATTTTTCATTGCAACACGACTTTTGGCAAGTGTGATTGGAATGGATAAACTTCTATCATGTAAAAGCATCTCGAAAAGTACATTTGCTACTACCTACAACATATAAAGTTGCATTCAATATTTTTATTATAACAATCCAAAGTAATGAAAAGTCCAATAGCATTTGATTTTGCTACCGTGGACACGGGCTCTTACGAAATCTTTGAAGATAGCTTCCTTTATATTCAAGGTCCATAAATATTGTTTTAATTACTTAACTCTTGCAAATTACGAAGTTAGGAAAACAGAATAAATTTTCGAATCTCATATTAAAAAATTTGGAGGCTGTGACATAATTTATTTAGTTTCAGTTTCGACTTAGCTCTTGAGGGCTATAATCAAGGTAATTGGGAGTGTCCCGTGTTCTCTTCATCGAACTTATTCCAGTCGACTTCAATTAAGCTGTGTTGATCTTATATCCGAATTATTAGCAATAATCAAAGAGGATTAATTAAAAGCCAGCCTTTGAGACCTCGGGCAAATAAAATAATATGTACACATCATAAATTGCAAAGTTGATTTCCCCATAAACCCACAAGCATTGGCTTTGAAATTTGTAAACATAATCCTAAATAAACTTAGTCAAATTCAGCGACCTGTCCGGCCTGCGTGATTTTTTATTTTATTTAGAGTCAGAAATAATATA
Organism: Rhodophaea formosa; assembly: GCA_963082605.1. Classification (NCBI taxonomy): domain Eukaryota; kingdom Metazoa; phylum Arthropoda; class Insecta; order Lepidoptera; family Pyralidae; genus Rhodophaea; species Rhodophaea formosa. The sequence goes on along the minus strand of OY720220.1, from coordinate 5,203,492 downwards.
TGTGTGCCGTGGTTCCTGGCAGAGTAGAATAGGACCACTCCAAGTCTTCCCGAGGATATCGTAGAAGGTGACTAAGGGAACTCAGGCTAAACAAAGCTCATAAACATCAAAGAGACCATCCAACCCGTCTGTCCAGCGTAGAGAGTATGGGCCAAGTCCTCTGACTGCTCTGGCTAATATATGGCTCTGGTAGTACGGAGAGGGTCATGCTCCTGCAGTGGCGTCTAAAAAGACTTGATGATGATGATATTATATGTACGTGCTCGAGCTGTACCATACACCCTAAAATGTTTATTTTACTTTTTTATTTTGCTAATGATTTTGTACTTTCTGGTCATAGTATACCGGGTGAGAGTGGGCTTTAGAATAGGTTAGTACGAATTAAAATATACTGCGGAATGGAATCGGTAGAGCTCACTTTCCTCTTTATAAGGACACCATTTTTAAAGCTTAGAGTTGGGCCCTTTTCAAATTATAAGCTCTTTAACTTTATTACTTTATAGTTACTTTATGCGTTCTGTATTATATTTAAGAATTCTGATCCCATTTCAATTGATACAGTTTTACAGGATACCAAACACCAAAGGGCACTCTTAAAATTTTAGGTCTGGCTAAAATCTTTTGACTCTCACCCGTATGCGAATCTATTATAAAATATAGTATCGTTGAGTTAGTTTCCCATAACACAAGTCTCGAACTTACTTTGATCAATCTGTGTGATTTGTCCGTATATTTAAAAAAAACCTATTGGAACAATTTTCAAAATTCTAACACCAGTAGAACGCTAATTTATCTGCGGGTATTATAGGCTATAATTTACGCGGACGAAGTTGCGGCAAAATCGCTAATAGTAAATAGGACAGGTCAACACTCCATCGAAATCAAAAAGGGTCGTTCTCATGCGGCCACCCTTCAACTTCAAACGACTTGTCGAAACTTCTGGAAGTTTCAAGTGCCGTAAGATCGCCCCAGTTCAAGATCCCGCGACAACAGAACGCCACTACAACTTGTTTATATACATATTTCAATATCTTTGATCTGCCTTCATTTATGATCGTTGTTGAATTACGCAACAACCTAGACAATCTTTTGTAAAGTACGATCTAATGACATCTTGTCTTCTAACTATAGATATAAAGATTACGCAAAGAAAATATTTTTCATATCAATTCACAGTTATGTAGAACCTTCGAGCAAGACGGCTTTCGTATGTAGAACCGATAAAAATAACGACAATGTTGTAATGTCTAAGATTTTGGCAAACATTTGGCGAAAAGCTCTAGTTTAAAGTTTTGCGAAACGTAGTAATTATGTGCTCTTTGGTTTTGCTAAACTTCTCCGAAATTAGGACTTTTAGAAAATCAGAGATCAAATCGACCTTTGGTTTTAGTAACAGTTATTGTGACTGATTGTGTTTGATTAAATAAAAGTTAATTTTACATGCACTCATAGATACTTGCATGTACTTAGTATGTAGTTCATATCCATAACGATGAGGAAAAACTTGACATAAATTAGGTAAGCCCAGAGCGCCTTGTTATCTGCTGGCCGTGACCTATCAAAGAAAATCAATAATGTATGTTTATTAAACTATGACTTTGCAGGTAGCTCCGAGGTTTAAGACCTTGTCGCTGGACCCACAATAGGACATTATGATGCAAGTACGATTAGCTGGATATAATTTTACAGTCGAGATGTTTAGAGGCACGAGGCGAAGGCGAGTGCGTATAATAAACCAATGACTATAATAGACAGCTACAGTAAAAGCTTCATACGACGCTTTTCAATACATTTGCGATTACGATATACTAAAACAAGATTGCAGATCAAAAGATTTCGACCATAGTATATGAAAAATGGCAAGTATTTTTTCATTTTTCGATGATCGGTTGAGTGGTTATCACAAACAAGCGTAGCAAACAAATTTCAAATTGCTTTGATCCAAGTCCTCATAAGTCAAAATTGAAATGAATTCGATGGCTATGCCATAGGTTCACCCTATACTAGTTTATGTAAACCATTTGAATTTTCTTTTTCCGTTACAATATAAGCAAATCAATATGAGACCTATAAAACATGCTTAAAAATACATAATGAAATACATATACATATTATACAGACAGTATTTGTAGCATAAGTACAGTCCGTTTGACAAGAACGTGACCGGCATAATAGAATGCAAAGTAAACATGCAATATCACTTGGCCAGTGAGAGCACTCCTTTACCTAGAATGCTCCATCAAATAAACGTTAGTTTGCCAATCAGCTTCGCACTGAGAGCACGCTTCTCGCAATGAGTGCCGCGTATGCGTCCCGCTATGAGGCGGTCTTTCTTGTACGCATCCCAAAGGACCTAAAATGTCACGCGATCAGGCCGCCAAATACATGAAAAAGTCTAAGACGTTCGTGACGAAGTGAGTAAAGAGATATTAAGAAACTTAAAAGTGTTGATGACCTACCAGAACGTGGCAAAACAAAAAAGACGTCGACCGCGGAGGATAAACGCATTGTTCAACTGTTTGCCAAAAATCCACGATTATCATTACGATCTGGCCAAGAACAATTGAAGAAAAGGGGTCTTATATATCTTTAGACACCATCAAAAGACGTTTATTAGAAAGTGGCATTAAATACCGAAGCACAATGAAGAAACCGCTCCTTTCCGAAAAACTGGAAAGGAGCGGTTTCTTTCTGGAAAGAAGAACATGGCATCAATGTTTTAGATTGGCCCTCACAGTCACCCGATGCGAATCCGATCGAAAATGTTTGGTCGTGGATGAAGCAAACTACGGAGAAAAAATGCAGTGACTGTTGCTGACCTAAGTCGTGAATTAAGGTCCCTTTGGAGGTCTTTGCCGCGCAACTACGGTGAAAATTTGGACAAAAGTATGCCACGACGATGCTAGGCGATAATGGACAATGGTGGAGATTGCGCCTTATTAATTATAAAGCATCAAAGTGTATATTATGAACACCTCAATAAAAGAAAAAAATGTTAACAACTCTTATTATTTCATAAAATTACTCCGGTCACGCTCTTATCGTACATAGTTTAAGTAGTAAACTTGTGTGTGTCGTAGGAACCCGATGATACAATTAAAAAATATATATATACAGTTTTATGCGTTTATTACAAAGTCAAAGATTTTTATTCAAAATTTGATAATTGTATCTCTTTTTGAACGTCATATTTTTTACTTTCTTATTATTTTTAATATGCAAAATCGAAATCTACTAGCGTTTCGTAATGACCACTGGTAAGAAGAATACGCCGAAAGAAACTCAATCCAGACTTGGTCCCTGCGTGCCTGAAGGGCTTCGATTACAATTTTTTTTTATTTTTTTTTTTATTTATTTAGTTTATTGCACATACAATCATTATGATTTGTACAAAAGGTAATAACTTAATGCTAAGCATTGTCTACCAGTTTTACCTTAGGGATGTGGTGAAAAGTTGATAGTAGGGGTGCAAGTTGTAAAGATAGATGTAAAGGAGATACAATTATTAAGTTTTATTAATAAATATTATAGATAAAAAAAACATGTTATTTTTTATACAAACGACAAAAAAAAGTTGTTACATTTAATTACTTATTAGAATTGAGATATATATGTTACGGTAAATTTGATTAACTAAAAATTATTAATAATATTCTTACATTATTAATAATAACCTAGTGTTTTGTGAAATGTGAATAATTCATTGAAATTAATTACTTTTTGTAGTTATTATTAATAATTAACTACAAACATTGGTAAAAGTAATATTAAACAAGACCCCAAGTTTTGTTGTCCAGCAGGGATTTTCTTATAATATCACACACAGTCTTATAATTGTACTTGTCTCAGATCACACAAATAAACACTTGTTTGTGTTCAGTTAATGTTAAAACTTGTTTTTAAAACAAGGACCCATTTGTACTTGTTTAAAAAAAAATAGAGATATTATATCATTCGCGTTTTTATTCAACAAGTTGTAATTTTAAATAATTAAACCGACTGCAATTTTTTCTAATAGCTGAAATTTACTTACATCTCTATTTTATAAAATTACTGAACCGATTCTGAAAAAACTGTTCTGCACTGCACTGTTCCCTAAAAAAGAATAACCGTCATCCAGCGTTTTGCGTAGTATCGATCCGCCACTCGTTACTAAGCTTACGCGTGGTGACATGACTTCCAGGTAGAACCCTACCTGCCCTATGGATTTCATCAATCAATGGGTCATCAGCCAAAGGGTTCCGGCAGTACCCGAGGGTCACAATGGGTCCAAACGGTACCATTTACCCCAGGGTCCTATCGGTCCCTAAGGGTTCCATTATCTTCCAAAGATCCCATTGGTTTCCATGGGTCCCATTGGATTCCATGAGTTTCATTGGGTCTTATGGGTTTCATTGGGTTCCATGGGTCTCTTGGGTCCCGTTGAGTGTCATGGGTTCCATGGGTCCCATTGGGAACCATAGAATCACATTGGAACCCACTGGGTTCCATGTATCTCATTGGGTTCCATGGGTCCGATTGGATCCCATTAGGTCCCATCGGTACCATTGGGTTCCATTTTGGAACCATCCACAGAGCCAAGACCGAGTAAATACGAAATGATTGCTGACGTCACAAAGAGTGGCGGCTCGATTCTACCGGTTTAAAAATTGAGCTCCAGGTCTTTTTAAGTCTCCACTGCTGGAGTACTACTCTCTGTACTACCAGAGCCATATATTAGCCAGAGTGCTAACGTTTGTTTTTAAAAAATTATTACATTTATCGGTATTAAGGTTACATTATTAATAATCACCGACAAGTGTGATTAATTTCTCACTTTTACCTCGACTTTCGGTAATTATTAATAATGATAGACAATTATTAATAATTTTCAATTAATCACTCTTACCGTAACATATACATACCTACATAAATATTAATATATCATAACATAAATAAACATACATATACTATTGCAGCAAAACTTGATCGCGATAATGTCTAGTAACAAGCATTTTGAAGTGATCACGCGACTGCGCCCTCATAATGTTGTCAGGGAGGGCGTTCCAAAGTCGTATAGCCGTAACAGCGAAAGAATTGGAAAGTAAATTAGTGTGATGACGTGGAATAGCTAGACATAAAGTGTTTGAAGAGCGCAGAATTCTTTCATGGGTGGAGCATAGAAGTTGAAATTGTGAGGTCAAGTAAGTGGGGGCTAACGGATTATAGAGAATGCTATGAAGATGACATAAGATATGAAAATTTCTGCGCTGAGAAGTATTTATTTATTTCTAATGTTATTTATATAAATTACAATCAATTAAATTACTGCCACGCATTTTTATCATTTAAATAATTATTAATACAATAATATGCCTTTTTTACTAACTGGTTTTCACAGCCGTTTTAAACTTATGTAAAGGTAGACCCGATATTTCTGCGGGAATTTTATTATAGAAGCGTGCTCCGAGACCCATAAATGAACGCTTAGTTTTCTGCATTCGCAAAGCTGGTTTAGCCAACTTATTTTTATTTCTTGTGTCTCGGTCATGAATGTCGCTATTTTTCTCATATACTTAAATGTAAATTATGGTGTACAAACATTATTTATACACCTAACGCTACCTAAACCACCACTTTACAGTGCTCGAAACGTTGGGTCTAAAAATAATGTAATGAACACGATAAAACCGTATTTAAATTAATTTTATTTAAATATGTTACAATCACGAAAACATTAGAAAACATTATATAAATAATTCTAAAGATAAACATCCAAGTGCGTCTTGGATGCCAATCTGAAAAGGATCATTTTCAAAGATCTGATCAAAGTTAGACAAGGTAATATTTTTAGCACACATCAAAGGTTTTATAAATGTCAATATATTGGTGGAGGCAATGTCAATAACCCAAATGCCAATATTTGAGGTATTTTTCTGAGCTGGATTAGACATCCATTGTGTGTTTGACCTAGGTTTTACCTTGTTTACACCAAAGTATGCTGGACGTCTAGGGACGCCGACATGTTACTTAGAAACAGTATTCATATTCACAGCCTGCGTCATGTAATCTAAAAATATGATAAAAAGGGCTTACAGTGAACGTCATTGTGTAATATCATTACAGGTGTTGTAAATCGTTATCAGTGAATGAAATTCGTTCACTGATTATAATACAACCTATAGAAGTTATGTTGTCGAAGCTATGTTATGCATACGAATGGTAGTGAGTGAGGGACCGACGTAAAGTATACCTACCTAACTTTTACCCTTCATATCAATATTCGCATGTATTTTTTGTATGTCAAAGGGCAATACAATAATGAACAAAGTACTCTTACATTTTATCTCACAAACAGTCCAGTTTTTTTCTGTATATTTTCCCTCCGTGTACATAACTGTTAAATAAATAAACAGTCAAATTTTAACACTAACAGACCAAGTTAAATAAAAGCTTGTAAGTAGTAAGAACAGGAAGAATAGAAAAAATAAAATTGTTCGTTGGCGCAGGTAGACTCTACCTGCGACCACGAACACTGTAAAACTAATGTAATAAAGCGATAAAACCATATTAAAATTAATTTTAATTAAATGTGTAACAATCGCGGAAACATTAGAAAACATACAAGAAGACGTGCCACATTTTCGGTGCATGGCGAACTCATGTCCATACAAACAAAAATATCTTAAATTATCTCGTATTCGGGAGGTTGGGTCACCCCGATAAGAGGATACGGATGCTTAGCAAGTAATCCATTAAATTTATATCAAAGAATGCTTATCACAGCAACGTACCTAAACGCAAGGTCGTCACGTTACGACAGAACGTGGCCACAAACCGCTTTTATGCAGAAATCTAACAAAATATACTTATGAGTACAGATGTAGTACCTACCTTTCACTGTTTGACTATAATGGGCTTAAATAGAGACAATGGTCATGAAATGAAATTGCTTGGTTTATAAGAAAATCTATTCATAGCCTTCACCTGTAAACTGCTTGTGAATTATGCTCATTAGATCTAATGGGCGATGTTATAAAAATCCAGTAGTTTAGGAGCCTATTTAATGAAAACAAACAAACAATCAAATCTTTCCTCTTTACAATATTAGTAAAAATAAAATATTTTTTGGATAACAAAACAAGCGTAGTGAGCATAAAAATAAACACATAAATATGTAACGACGGGAAACCTACGTTAACAATTTACTTTTGATCAAAATATTTACAGTACAATTCTTAACTTTTATGGAAGCTTTATCCGGACACCTAAAAACCCTATTAGCATACTTTTATACAGTACAGCACTACTCCATAATTATGATCCATGCAGATGTGAAATAGGCATAGATCAGTTTCGACTCAAAATCCATAAAAATCGAACTTAAAAATTTAAAATAGTCGGAAGGCCGCCTTATCAACAAAAGAACCCCATTAACCCTCCGCGCGTTTACCGAAAGTATTCAGAATTTACAAAGTACGGCCTCGCCAAATATCCCAAGCGTTCGCGCAAAAAATATATCTCATTTACTCTTTGAATCAATTTCAACATCCAACTTTGTAAGTGGGACTTGGATAGAATATTAATTATTATTGTGATTAATGTTAAGTTTGTTGTTCGGTGACATCGACGTGAAACAAGCAGCCCTACCCGTCTGCGCCCGGGCGTGTACCTATTATACCTTAAAATCTTCATCGTGAATCACTCTATCTATTGGTGAAAACCGCATGAAAATCCCTGCAGTAGTTTTTGAGTTTATCGCTAATTATTAATCTCATTTACTCTTTGAATCAATTTGAACATCCAACTTTGTAAGTGGGGTTTGCACGGAATATTAATTATTTGGTTAACTTTATAGTTCGGTGACATCTGTAAGTATCGCCCATTGTTTGAAACTAGCAGTCCACCCAAGCTTCGCCCGTGGTATATATGTCGCAGTCATCTGGTTGAATCTGCTATTTGATTGAATGACTAGCGCGTTCATTGAATGACCACGTTTAATTGAATGACTAGGCCGAACGTTGATTGAACAAGCGACGCTCAACGTCCAACTAGTTAGCGGGTTGTAACATAGCCCTTTGAACAGAGCTGACATAAAATCAGTCAGGTGATTCAAATTTAGTTAATTTTTTTACCACTGCGGCGCTAGTAGTCACCAAAACAAATATGGCGTCAAACAGCTCGAACAGATGGCACGGTGTTGATATTTTTTTCGATTAAATTTACAAAAAGTGCGTTATTTCTAATAAAATAGTATGACATTATGGATTTACCTATTATTACGCCGCCGCCGGCTACTTTAAAAACTAAGACAAATTTGCAAAAATATGAGATTAAATAAAGCTTTGGAAATCATGCTACCACCAAATATTACAAAGTCGGCTAAGATTCACGACTTCGCTAAATGACATTCATCCAGTCAAGACGTTGAACGTCGAACGTTAGTCTACCTGCGACCACGAACACTGTAAAGTGCTCGAAACGTTAGGTGTATAAATAATGTAATAAACGCGATAAAAACCGTATTAAAATAATTTTATTTAAGACGTTGAACGTTACATTCAACGACTTGACGAGTTGTCCTTTAGTCATTCAATTACACGTGGTCATTCAATGAAATCGCTTGTCATTTAATCAAATAGCAGATTCAACCAGATGACTGCGACATATACATAACCTTTGTCACTCCGGGATTTAAGTACTATACATAGGTAGAATTTTTGAAATCGGCCAACTAGTTTTTGAGATTACACCAAACAAACAAATAAACATGCAAACTCTTGAGCTTTATAATATTAGTATAGAAGTAGGTCTAGATGATAAGTCGCACCGCGCCGCGACCGGTGTCGCTATCGTCTATTTATACAGCAGCAACAGTAACTTGACCCTCAACATTCTCTTAAAGAGTTACTCGTACTGTAAATGTGAACAACGTTTTCTAAAGGTGCAATGCTTAGAACTCGAAGTTTTTATTGACTTTCCATACATTTTGCCCGGGCGCCTGAGTAATTTTGTATGACAATGTCGAACTTTGAATTCCCAGCATTGATCCCATAGCGAAAGTTGATCATATTAGGGCTGAGTCACCCCTTTAAGGGTGTGCCAAGGGTGAAGTTACACGCTGTATATATAAAAGTCAAACCTTACTAACTCACTGACTTATAGGTATTCTAACGCACAGAAACTACTTTAACTAGAAACTGTAGATTCGTTACAAGGGTTTCATTATGTAACAAAGGTTTTTTTTTATTCAGCCCCCAAGGAGGTGAAGTTTTACGCGGACGAAATCGCGGGAATGTTGCTTGTTTCATAAAAATGCGCGACACTTGTCGCTGCCTTCGAACTTCAAGGTCAATCTTTTGACCGAGTGCAATGTCGGCTAAATCACTGGAGAGTTGCAGTAAATGAGAAACCCGTTGAAATGTAAATTTTGCCAGTGTAATACTTAGTTGCGCTGTGCATTGATGTGCTATGAGAGTGATTATATTACGTATACCTATGTTCTATAAAATATTTACTAACACGGCTAATTTGAAGTGTTCTTATAGATATAAATTCCAAGCTGGTTTGGGAGAAAGGAAAAAAATCCAGCGGCTTTTGTCCCTGCGACCATAAAAACCGGTGTGAAAATCTAAGGAATCACGTTAATAGGTAATGCGGCTAGCAACCCATCACTATTTTGATTCCACTTTCCACCTTCACGCCCATAAACACCCTCAACGTGGCTTGTGGGTTTTATGACAAAGACGTGATAATATGTATGTACTTCATCATCATCATCATCAGGCTTATTTAGTCTCCACTGCTGGAGCACGACCCTCTCTGCACTACTAGAGCCATATATTAGCTAGAGCAGTCAGAGGATTTGGCCTACACTCTCCACGATGGCCAGACGTGCATACATGCATGCTTACATTGAAGCTACATTAACACAGCGCACACAACACAACACGCCGGTCTGTGACACGGATGGTCCCGGGTTCGATCCCCGGTCAGGTCAAGATGAAAAATGATCTTTTTCTGATTGACCTGGGTCTTGGATGTTTATCTATATATGTATTTGTTATAAAATATAGTATGGTTGAGTTAGTATCCCATAACACAAGTCTTACATAAGAACTTACTTTGGGGCTAGCTCAATCTGTGTGATTTGTCCGTATATATTTATTTATTTATATTTATTAAAAATACGAGTAGGATATATGTGCACCAAGTTTTGTTAGAGGTGAACCTTCCCAATCGTGCTTAGATCTCAAATTGATCGAATCCTCTTGGGTTGGGGGCCTTGTCTTTTGATCTACTTTTAAGATTGATCCAAAATAAGTACATTTGAACTTTTGTTGAGATTGAAACAGTGTTTACAAAAATATTTAGCGTTTCCTTAACGAGTTGAAATGTAAACAATTATTCGAATTAGTAAAATTCTTTCTAATCAAGCGAAAGAATGTTATCCTTGGAAGGTTTTGTAAACAATTCAGAATAAAATAGAGAAGAAAATTCCGAAACAAATTCCAACAAAAATGTAAATTATAAAAATTTTCTCAATTAAAATTTTAAAATAATTTGCAAAATAAGTAATTACCTATTTATTAAAAACCGGCCAAGTGCGTGTCGGGCCACGCGCAGTGTAGGGTTCCGTAGTTGCGAATGACAACTTTGAGTTCACACTATTCACACTCGCACCTTACAGTTTAACGACCAAAAACATCTAACAATGAAAATAGTATGAAATTTTACAGTTTATAAGTTGAATGCCTATAACTTTTTAGTTTCTACTTAGTACTCAGCTCTGATAGTTTTCCTTTAAACTTCAGTATATATACTACTGCTGTATTTTTTTTCACGTATCTATATATAACCGTTTAGCAGATAGAGGGGGGGGACACTTACGTCTAACAAAAATTCGCACTTTAAAACCAAATATTTCGGAAACGGATCCCTAAATCGAAAAATGGTGTTCTCAACCTCACAATATTTTTGAAAGACCTATTTAACGATACCTCACACGATGGGTAAATAGAGAAAAAAAAATTACTCCCCAACTTTACTTGTACGGTAGCTACGCTAAAAAAAAATTTTTTTCAAGTTTTTATTCTACCACTTTTTTGCCATGATTAATATACATACCCATACCAAATTACAGCTTTCTAGTACTTATAGTCTCTGCGTAAAACCGCGGACGGACAGACAGACAGACAGACAGACAGACAGACAGACAGACAGACATGGCGAAACTATAAGGGTTCCTTGTTTACTACGGAACCCTAAAAATGAAATCTGTTTGATCTAATAGACGTTGCCTGAAGTCTAAGTCAATATTAGTTTAGGTACTTGGAAATAATCTAGCTTTATTGGTTATGACGTTAAGTGAGTATTAAAATATATTTTTTCTAATTAGATACTTTGTTTGTGTAATGAAAATCTTAATAAAAATATATTTAAATTAAAAAAAAAAACAGTATATAGTTTCTTCAGAGGTGCATTTTTTTATGCATTCACAATCCTATTCTGATTTATTCTTATTAATTTAAGAAATAAGAAACGTATTTATCACTACATATTATAAAACAAAGTCCTCCGCCGCGTCTGTCTGTCTGTCTGTCTGTTCGCGATAAACTCAAAAACTACTCCACGGATTTTCATACGGTTTTCACCAATAGATAGAGTGATTCACGAGGAAGGTTTTAAGGTATAATACATGCCCGGGCGTTATTATAGTATAGTTACTAGTTATAGTATAAAGACGAAGACGTAGGTATTGCAAAGATACGACAAAAACGCGGCTCGTATAAAAACAAAGTCACAGGTTCAAGTCCTATCTGCGTGGAATTTTCCCTGTATCTTATTTCTTAATTTAATGAGAAAAAGGTCAGGCCACATTCAGGCTACTATTTGGGTTATTGTAATTGGGTTCATAGCATTTGTGTTTCACTCGAAAGTGTTTACTACTCCGTCAAAGCTTCCTGCGCATGATTTCCCATAACACCTGTGTCCTAAGGCATCGCACAATCTTGATCGCGCGATATCAGCGAGACGCTAACGATGGCTGCTGGCGACAGGTGGCGGCGGGTGACCCCAGAAGGTCGTCGCGACCTAGGGTTGCCATTGCCAACTATACTATAATATACAGTATTGTATTGTATTTCGGAACTCAGTACTTTATTACTGTTCAGGAAATATATAGTACGCGAAAATACTATATTTCAGTAGAATAAATCAATATCTTTTTTAATTTAGCAACACTAAAACTAATAAAATAAAAACACCCCACAATTTTGGAACTCGCCTTTCGTTCGACAGACATATTGTGCGTGTATGTGTAAATGAAAATAAATTATTAAAAATATTCTTTTTTATTCTTCCCTACTAAAATACTATATTTATTGTAATGCACTATATTTTGAAAGTTTTTTTTTTAAATACAACATTCGGACAAAATAATGTTGGCAACCCCCGCGACCGCCATATGCCGCCGGATATTCAAACACTCACTGACAACAATTACTGAGCTTCATACGTCTGACATCCTGATTGCGATAAGAGAAACATTCGAGGCTCCATTAACGCGTAATTGTCTGAAAATTCCAGTGATATTTGAGAAAACAAAATTGATTGAGTCTGGCTTTTAACGGTAGACTAAGTAGAGGTCGAATAGCTCATGAAGTTAAAGGATAACTCACACTAGATCGTGCCGATTCCGAGCTGAGCATCGGCTGAAACACGGTCACCGAGCCGGTTCGTTGCCTGTAAAGGATGATACGCTACACCATGCCAAATTCGAGAAGGGGTACTGTTTTTGAAATGACCACTTGTTTTCGAATGATTTTTGTAAGGAAAAACGTTTGCGAACGGTGAAATTACATAAATCGTACCCTAGAGCGTCGACCGTAGCTAGGTCACTGAGTCGGTTCGTTGCATTCAACGACGGCCTCGACCGAGCATTTACCGTTGCATCGTAATGTAGTCTACTCATCCGGGCAAAAATAATGTTTATGTAGATCATGCAACTGGCCGTGGCCGCCCGAACCGAGGCGGGACCGTGCTATTTCCGAGCGTTGTTTGATGCTCGGCCATCACTCGGTTGCCGCGAATATTAGTTGATCGTGCTCAGCCGTATGGTTGGCATAGCAAAATGGGACCACTCGAAGCCTTCCCGTGGATGTCGTAGAAGGCGACCCAGGAAACACAAGCTAATAAACAAAGCTTATAAACACCAAAGAGCCCTCTCCAACCCGTCTGGCCAGCGTGGACAGTTTAGGCCAAATCTTCTGACGGCCCTGTCTAGTAAAGAGAGGGTCATGCTCCTGCAGTGGAGACTAAAAAAAGACCTGATGATAGTTGACCGTGCTACGTCCGTCGCCTGGCTCGGACCCCACACGGTCTAAGTAGCGTGAATTATCCTGAATTTGAATGTCATAGACACGGCAACCGAATTTACAATTCACGTCGGATTGGTTGTGACTGAATTAATAAATTAAACGTTCTTGCTTGTATAGCACTTAACATGGAGCTGAAAATACGTTGCTAATGGCTGATATTATTTCAGGAGATGAAAATTATAAGCACTTGTGTACTAAGCAGCTATATCCATTTATTATATTCTTCACGTTTTAGAGGTTACAAAAATATATAAGTACCTATCTTTATTTTGATGGCATAAAATATAGAAACAAACATGGTATGCCGACATTATGGCATAAACATAACATACTATGTAAATGTCTAATAAACTACACACTAGTTGGTTCAATACAAAAAGGGGTTGTTTTTAGAAAAAAAAAATCATATTGATAACGTTCAACTGTATGACGACCGTAGCCTAGATAATATGAATGTCTGAAAAGATATGTATGTAAGTACTTATTTCTATTACTAGTGCATATATTGTCCTTGTGCTTCGGAAGACTGTTCTTTATTTACATGCATTTGCCGAAATTTGCTGAATATTTGAAAATCTTACATTCAATGTTTTTCTCACTTGTAAATCCCAACTAATATTATAAATGCGAAAGTGAGTTAGACATAGGCTATAAATCAAGCCGCGGTTAACAGCTAGTATGAATATTTCTTTTTCGAATGTGTAAGTTGCCAACACTGGCGTCAGATTTTTCAAGCTGCCTAAAGGCATCTGACATAGCTTAACGACTGCCATCAACGATGACAGCCGGGACCAACGGCATGAATATAAAACTCTATAAACAAGCCATATTATTGCGTGCACTCTGGGTGCAGAAGTGTCAGTGAAGCTTTATTTTGTAATATCTATCTATGAAATTAATGCAGATGGGGTCGGCAGGTCGCCGTCGCACAATAATTGCTTGTTTTGAATAGAAATGCATTCGTTTTTGCATATTACTAAGGGTAGTTTAGATCATTTGATTAATTTTTTTATGTAAGTACTTAAATATTACCTTGGCAATTATTTTGTTTATTTAACTTTATTACAATCGTTAAAAGGCGGACTTGAAGCCAGAGGCTTTATCTAACATTAATGCAGTTATGCAATATGTTTAAAATTCGTGTAAGTTGAAATGTAATTGTATAGCAATTACGAAAATTATAAGATATTTTCTCATTATTCTGAAAAAAAAAGTCTATTTATATAATTTATCTTTAAATGATAGGCACAATTTTTTTGTGTGTGAATCTGCAAATGATGTTTACATAAGTTTTAGTACCTTTAACTTTGACCTTAAGCTCGTATTTCATCAATCCTTGACCGCATCACAGTGACAATTCCATGATGTTAAATTCGTTTTACATATAATCAATCATGTGTGTATTTTCCAGTTGACTGTGGGAAAACAGTTTATAAACAAATCAAGTGCATAATTAACTTGCAAGTAATTTCAAAGTTCAGAGATCTTGTCTTAATGACAAATATAAATTAATGACTATGGAGAATTAACTGCAAAATTAACGTTCAAATTAAATTGTAGAAATGTATCTGTTATATGTATGTACCAATACAGACTGCTGAAAAATTAGAAGGACTAAGGAAATTTGTCGTTATTTCATAATAAGTTTATTTATAATTTTTTCGTTTACTTAGAGTCAAATAGGTAAGCGAAATCCTAACCCTCCAATTAAGTTTATTTAGTTATTTTATTCTCCAATGAAGAAAAAACTCCAGTACCAAAATTTAACACGAGCGAAGCCGTAGGAAAACTTGAGTTAAGTACACATCGTTCCGAGATTTTATAACAATTCTAGCTATGTTCATTGTTAGAACACATAGGCGTATCTAATGCCAAGCAATATTTTTATTTGATAACCGATTTTGTGATATACATAAAGTGTGGTTAATTTAATTAAACTTATACCCACTTGAGCTTGTAGAGAAATAAAAATAATTTTATTCCATACATTTTATATAAAAAATTGCGTCTCTCTTTAAGTCCATCACTTACAATGCTCACCACATGTGGCTGGAGCCTCCATTTAAGTATGTAATATAACTTGTGTTTGGAGTTTCCGCTCGTCCTAAGTATACATAAAGTGTGTGTAAATTAATTTAATCTAAAGTTTAGTCACATAAATTTATAGCAACTTTAAAAATTAATCATGCAAATTGAGTGGCTGCTTGTTTTAATACGAGTCATTCACACACAAAAAAAAAATGCAAAAATGGACACCAAAGTTGATTTTTTCAAATTAATATCCTTTAGTTCTAACTAGCTTTTGCCCGCTCTCGTTACTTACGATCCTTCGGGAACAGTAATTTACTCCGGGATAAAAAAATAAAAATGTTTATTTTCAGACAACTAGTTAGTCCATTTTTGTTAGTAAACTTATAGTTAGGTTAAAAATAAAATAATATGTAGCCTATGGCCTTCTCTGTACTCTAAACAATACGTATGCAAAATTTCATGATGATCGAATCAGTAGATACGGCGTGATAGCGTAAAAAACAAAAAACAAACTCACTTTCGCATTTATTATATTAGTTGGGATTAAATGCTGTAGTTATTACCACATACTTCCGCCGTGTGGTTTCCGGCCTAGAATATAGAACCACTCCATCCCGTCCCATGGATGTCGTAAGAGGCGACTAAAGGGAAAAGCACATACATCCCGTGCTACGTGAGCATTCCCAAGGAGGGTTGACGTCGGGCGACGGCCGGTCATAAAACTGCAACAAATCAATAGCATTCCCAAGGAGGGTTGATGTTAGGCAGGCGGCCAGTCATAAAACTAGCCAAAACTTTTACAGCATGGAAAGTAACTTACATGCTGTCCCGACCCCACATAAAGTGGGATAAGGTGAGGAAGAAGAAGAGTTATTACCACATACTGGTATTTTCACTTCACAGTTGAATTAGTGGTGTTCCTTCTTTATTGTTTAAGTTCCAAGGTTACTCATCAATTATCTCGATCCAAAAGAGATGAGTACGTTAAATGTACTCGTCCCTTTTAATCAGAGGACAGAATATTTCATTTTGTAAATTAAATTGAGCGGATGTTTGTTTACAAATACCGCCCGTACACTAAATGAACGATATTAAACTGTGCAGAAGCAAACTACGGGCTCTACAGATAGATATATAAGTTTGGTGTGCGCGTAATCTGATTGGGATTCACTAATTTCTACATAGCGCCTTATCGTATAATTATTATACGGGCAACACAAAGTGTTTGGAAAAACATTCTTGTTATATAATTACCGCTCACTCACAAAGATCTTCTTCTGCTTCTTCTGTTTCATAATATGGCTTTGACTATTGACTATCGAGCATTTATAACACCAAACTACACCAATTTCATATTATAAAGTCCACTAAAATCAATTTGCCAAATCGTCTTAAGGCAAACCTCAATCTTGAAACCCCAACTGCACCCCTAACTTCCCACCACAAAACTCAACTTCCACAAAGATCATAAACGCCACTAATCTTAGTGGCCGTCAGGCCTGCTGTGCTAACTTTAGTAGACTGAATAAATTCCAAAATCTGAATCGACAAAAGGACCTAAGTAATTTTCGAATCCGCATATTAAATTTCACGAAAATCGGTTGGGAGATGCGACATGTAGAGGAGAACACCCGGAGAGATAAACCTCATACATTTTGCCCAAGCTGTAGCAGGGCACTTCTTTTATGCTTCGAACACGAGTATATTACATGGCAAATACAAATATTTTTATAGTTTTCTTATTTGTAGTATGACAGTTTAGCAATATTCTTACGAGTCGTATCTATATATGAGTATTTTTATTGGCAACAGGTGTTTTCTTTAAACAGTAACGGCTAAACAAAGATAAACATCAAAGAGTTAAAGTGGCTTATACATACTAGATATTGCTTGCTTTGTAAGAGACCACCCCACATTCTTCCAACGGCAACACAGAAACCAAAGGCTTCGTCTATTAGATGCGGAAAAATTGAGGGTACCAACACACAAAAGCGCACTTTTCGAAAAAAATTGTTTTATCATGTCTATAAATATATACAATAAAATACCGATAGAAATAAGACAACTGACAAAAAAACTGTTTAAAATAAAATTACGGAGGTGGTTAATTGATAAATGTTTTTATAACCTGAATGAATTTTTTAATTAATTTATTTATTACTGTTTCTGACAAATATAAATATTGACATAATACATGTTGTTTAAAATGACTTTCATTAGTTTAATCATTTGACTTTTCTTTTATTTGTTGGACTTAGATTTAGTAAGTACTATATTTACTTAAATTATTATGGAACAAATATATAATTTGTAAGTTCCTATGTAATTAATTGGTTAAATTTTATTTGGCTACATGCCTATCCTGATTATAATTTTGCATGCCTTAGTTAGGTTAATGGTGAGAAACTTGTATTTTATCGATGTCAACTTTTTGTACACCACTATTATGCAAATAAATATGATTTATGATTTTATGAGACCGTTCCAACCCGTCTGGCCAACGTGGAGAGTGTAGGCCAAATCCTCTGACTGTTGTAGCTAATAAAGGGCTCTGGTAGTACATAGAGGGTCGTGCTCCTGCAGTGGAGAGAACCAAAGACCTGTTGATGATGGTGTAGGCTTATTATTTTGTAAACTTTTTATGTAAACGCTCGTCCCTTGTTATTAAAATTGATTAGTGTCAATTAAATAATATTTCACAATGACAGCTCCTTAAATTAATTTATATTAATATCTGCCGCCAACTAAGTGATACAAAAGGCCAAAATTAAAACCACAACAAAGGAGAAACTGGAATGAGATAAAATTTCAACCCCAACGTTTTTGTTTGGAAGTTTAATTGGGAAACAAAAACAGTACTTACTCGTGTAAATCTATCGTGAATCGGATCTTGTTGACTTCTTATTAGTCGGGCTAGGCTGCTTATAAAGTTTCCTTGTTATCGTTGTTTAGAAGGGAATTCTCGGAAGAATCGCGCGATCCCTTTGGAATGACCCGTGTGTAAGTACGAATATATATGCAACATAAAGCCGTAGTCAGAAGTATTATAAGTAGGTATAGTAGCCGAATATTAAAACCAAATTTTTCACTTGTAAAATAATATACTGACTTGGTGGTTATGTCGGTCGCGTGCAAGACTTGGAACCGATACCACAGAGTAGGTGCATTACCTATATTATAATATACTGACAGATACCAAAAGTACAGGTTCTGTTTGGGTAATAAGAGGTTATTTTTATTTTGATACCTGATCCAGATCAGTACCGGTACTCTGCCTTAAAAGTACCGATGTCTTATTTAGGTACCGGGTAAGCATAGTCAGTCGTATGCGTGTCAAATAGAGTAATTTATTTTTCGATATTGTATTGCAAAGGTTTTTTGTACAAAATGTCAGTGATCCTCGTTATGCAAATTAGTAGTATTCTAATATCAACGAAAGTATTGTCTAAATGCCTTTCTTTAGCATTTAAAATAAAACCTTTTTCCTGAATTTAAAAAATAATGTCCTTCCGCCGTCTCTGTCTATGTGATTGCTTAGACAGTGAGAACACGAGAATCTAGTAGGTATTAATTGTATGCCTTAGGTAAGTATACCCTATCTAAAATAACGAGGTTCTGTTAATGATACCGTTAACCTGTTAATAATCTTTCAGCCAGATCTAAACGATAGATTTTGGTGCTCTTCGTGAATAGTCATCCAAGTTTTTAAGCTGCCTTAAGGACTCAATTAAAATTTTATCAGTTTTGTTACTAAAATTCATTTAATATTCATGAGCTGGAAACTTCTTCTAATTAAAGATATCACGGATACAGCAGGTTATAAATTAAATACCCAACCCGTTTAACGTTACTGCACATACAGGTACTATATACAAAAGCTTTGAAATTTAACAAATACGGGCGCTGCGTACGTCACTGGGATATGTGACACGTAGGTGAGTGTGTCGTGTAAATTCGTGTTGATAGCTTTGTTGATAGCATTGCGGTTTCTTTTGGCGCGGGTGACGTTTGAAATGTTCTCTCTGCACTGACGAATTTGTTTTAACACATTTTAGTGCGTCGTAAGCTCGCAATTATTGTATATCTTTGACATTTTTGTTCGAAACAAATATCCTTAATACTAGAAGTAGACGGAAGAGTAATCTACGTAATGTTCGATGTATGTTGAAAACTCGGGCTTTTCCTTTTAACCATTTCAATGGTTGAAAGGAATATCGTCCAACTTCAACAATGGGAGCCTTACACGAGCCGTATTATGATTGAACATAATAACGTCAATAGTCATAAAAGCGCGTCATCTCCGATTCCGACTAGGTTGTTTATCAGAGTTTCCACGCTACTGCTACTACAGACATTACGTCCTTCGTGGACCGGCGATAGCACTATGTCTCAATTCAACAATTTCCACTACAATGAACAGGAGTTAAAACATAATAGAGGGAAACGCGAAACTTCGCCAATGGGTAAATGGGTTGATAACAGACTTTCCGTGTGGCTGACTCCCGTATTCACCTTAGTGGGTAGGTACAAGAAAAATTGCTCAGGTGTGAGGTTCTTTTAGGCAGGTCATCATTACCATTTATAAAGATCAAGGATATTAAATTAAATGCTTGCTTGATTATTAAACATTTCATTGACCGAGCGAGCGCGAAGCGCGGGCGAAGCCTCTCTTTTTCAGCTTGGAAAAATGTAAAGCTATGCAAATACAGACTAAGTTTGTAGGTCTACAGTATTTTTAGTTAGTAATGTATTTAAAATTTGAAGAACTTATTTTTTATGTCTAGACTTCATTTCGATACCCTGAAGCGCATTGGTCTGAAAATCATTGTCTTCTGTTTCTGCCACACGACCGCGTTTGATCGAATTCTCCAAAATGGAACGTAATGACGTGGAATTCGCAATAAAATGGAAAAATGGAACGTAAAGGAATTGTTGGTCGGTGATGGGCGCGAGGTGTGAATCAGAGCTGAGTGTGACAGGTACGTGGCGGAGATTTTACCTTGTGCCGAGGATTTTACTGACGTCGAACTAAACTGATTCTGACATACCTCACGTTGTATTTTTATCTTAAACGTTATGCCAAAAAAAAATAGGCATACAACGTGGAAGGGACATACCCGTAATAAATTAAACCACGGTCTATACTAGATATTTATAGTATAATGAATTTAAGGTAACAGCCAAAATACGAAATAAATTTTGGCATTTCCATACAAAGTGTGCAGCCGCCCGGGCGATTTGTATGGGAACTTCGATTTTTTTATTTGTTTTTTGACTTTTTTATGTAATACATGATGATGATGATAACCTACAACACCATCAGCGCTCAAAGTCGAGAAAGCATAAACTGCGTCAATTTAGTGTTGTTATGAAATTACTTTAGAGTATTTAATTATGAAGTTTCAAAGCAACAAAACGCTTAATAAGCTACTACTATTCAGCGGTTGTAACGGAATTTTCATCATTGTCATTACCTCATCATTAAGTCATATTATAATAATTTGCTCTCGCTCGTGTCTTCGTTGGCGTAGATTGCGGGAATCAATTGGAATTTCAAACGATAATAACACAGTATTTTAGTTAATTGGAATTTTAAAGTATAAGACAGTATATATGTTTTGAATTCTGGCTTTAGGTTAGTCTTTTCACGATTGGACAAAATTACAAATCAATTTCACATCGTGGTAATTATACAATTTTGAACGTTATAATATATTTTTAAAATAAATATTCATCACCCCCATCATAAGTTCATCATATAAAAATTTGCAGACTACTCACAATTAAATTATTCAACCAAGAGGCATTTTTCTATAGACAAAGGACAAACGTTGTCCAGTAAGTAATTTCTTTCAGCATATTTCACGAGAGAGATCGCCTTTGTTTATTCTTAGCATACGAGATTTTTCTGTGGTTACATTTTTACTTAGAATACAGTTTTGCAAATATTATGAAAGGAAAATAAATGCTGCCTTTATCTTGAAATATGGAATGCTTATTTCAATTTAACAGTGTACCTTACCTTTTTTACGGGGGACGGTAAAGGTTCTGTTTCATAACAAGTTTGGTTTTATGAAACATCATTACCGAGTTTGTAATAAGATTATATGTTTATCATATTAGTATTCGGTATTTTAAAGTCATTACCTAATCGGAAAACGATATTGTAATGAAAATACGTACAATATAACCCACAGCCAGACATAATAAATCTGACTGACTTAATGGTGATTATCAAATCAAAACGTTTATTCAGAAAATACACCTTTGCAGGTACTTTTTCACGTCATATCATATTTAAAATTATCTTATAAGAAAACATGTATTTATTAATTGTTCAAAAGCTACAGACTACAAGCGTTTCGGAACCGACCACTGCAGAGAAGAAACGCCGAAAGAAACTCTTATCCACAGTTTTGGTCGCCTACTCGCCTGAAGGGCTTTATATGATTACGAATATTTATTCCTTATTGTCCTTTTCTTTCTTTTTTTCTGTTTTCATGTTACAATTTCAATATACATAGGTAGATTTATTATTTTTGGAACATGTTTATATTAACGATCGAGTGTGTAAAGATAATAAACAACATATGATTCTTAAAGTAGTCTCAAAGAGGCCGAGCGGACCAGCCCCTGACAGCACCCGTTCACGAGTTGACGTATGGATCAGCCATCGTGGCCAGTTTCTGAAATCGTTAATAAACTCTTTATGGTGAGAGTGTAGATAAAACATAATTTTGAACGAGTTTGTAATAAGATTATAAATTTAATACATATATTAGACTTAATAATGTTAATTTTTAGGGTTCCGTACAAAAGTTGAAAAACGGAACCCTTATAGGATCCCTCGAGCGTCTGTCTGTCCGTCCGTCCGTCTGTCACAGCCGATTTTCTCCGAATCTACTGAACCAAATTAGATGAAATTTGGTAAGATAGTGTAATCCTATGACCCAAACACGGATGTGCAAAGTAAATAAAGATTTTTTTGAAATAAGTGTCATTTTGAGGGGCCCAATTACAAAATTAAAAAAAAAAGTTTTGCAAACCATACTGTGTCATATATCAAATGAAAGGGCTCATTATAAGGATCTCAAAAAAATTTTTTTTTGTTCGGGTAAAATCAATACTTTTGATTTTATTCACGAAAGAAGGCAAAAATTGACCATTCCCCCCCCCCCCTGATCTCCGAAACTACTGGGCCGAAAATTTTGAAAAAATTACAAAATGTAGTTCATTCCTTGAAGATTACAGGAAAAATAATAAGAATTCTATCACTTGAAAATTAAGTGGTAAACTCACAATAATAAGTTCATCTAGGAAAATAGTTCACTAAAACACCACTAGATGGCGCTAGTCAATTGAATAAAACATTTTTTGCACATTGTGTGTGTGTTCACGAAGCATATTTGTACGGAACCCTCATTGCGCGAGTTTGACTCACACTTGGCCGGTTTTTTTTTAAAGCGTTTTCTTTTTCTTTTAACCCTGATTAATACGAGCCGTATCAGTCATATGTACATGAAGATAAAAAAAAAAAAACATAAAAATGCTTAGAGGGCATGGATTTATTTGAAGCTTTGTGCCCAGTGGGATTAATTACGGGAGAGTACGAACAGGTACACTCAACGCCAGCAACATACTCGTATATATCTTCATACAAGTTAATTGGGACGGTGGACACATACCTATGTGTAATCAAACTTCTGAATCCTTCCTTTTGGACCGGGTGTTTATCTTTTGGGTTGCGTGATAGGTAATTACTGAAGCTTGAGCAGGTTTTTATTTTTCCTTTCATAACTTCATGAAATGTTTATAATTTTTATTCAGCAGAACTTTTTGGAATTGAAACACAGGCAGGTTTTTTTATCCAAACAAACACAAACATAGCAAATTTCATCGAAATCATAAGATCCCTTTTCGAAGTCACAAAACATAATTCCTACTTACTTACATAGAGGTAGTGTAAGTGTTCAAAATTAAACAAGATTTTTTGATATTCCATTCATCATCACCATCAGGTCTTTTTTTGTCTCCACGGCAGGAGTATACCCTCTCTGTACTACCAGAGCCATAAATTAGCCAGAGCTGGTCAGGAGTTTCTGGATTAATTTTATTAAATTTGTATTTTGTGAATATTTCGAAGAGATATTTATTAAAAGTAACAAAAACGGCATCAATCGTTATCTAGCTTATGTTTTTAGCAAACATGTTGACATCAAATAAATAGAATCCTAATAAAAGTGTAAAAACATCCAGATACGAGGACTACGTTAACTTGTTTGATATCCTTAATTACGTTTTTGATTGTAAAAAGATTCAGCAAATACCGGATCGGTGGGCTTAGGAAAAAGGTGAAAAGATTTGAAGAAATCTTGAGTGAATAATTCGTCGGTTTGAATCGATACTACAGCGGGAACTGAACCAAAAACTTTGTTATATTGCCCTTATTCGGAATCACTCGGGATTTTTTAATCTTGCTATTAGTAGGCATGAAATCGAATCAGGGTTTCGAGTTGAAGTTTGTTGTAGACTTAATCGATTCGATAGGAATTAGGTAATTGCAAACGCTTACTAACTCGTCATGGGTTATTGGAAACAGATGATGACTACGTAGTATTTTTCTTCCGTGCCAGTTACAAATTTTTTCTTAATAGAAACGTAATTAAAAGTTTTTAAAAAACCTTTGCTTGCGAACAAAAATCGTGAAAAGATGAATCCATTAAGCAAGGGGCGTTAAATATTTTACAAAAACAATAAGTTACCGACAACACTTATTTTCCATCACCAAAAGTAAGAGAATCAAGCTCAACCATCAACCATCTTTAGTTATAATCGCTAGCTTTTTAACTTTAATAATAATAAGCTTTGGACCCTGTTCCCGATACCGGTGGGCTACTATTTTTTATATTTTTAAATGTTTATTTTTTATATGTACAAATATTTAAAAATGTATTAAATATGTATAAATAAATAAAGGATTAGCTTTTCTTTATCTTAACTCTTACAACTATTTTTCCAATTAGCTTAATCATAATCCTATGAAAACAATTGATAACAATCATGGACATCCCTTCTTTGCGTATAAAACCGTCATTAATTTTACTTGCACAGATTGTAAAATTCAAAGGAAGGCAGCTTTTTCTTTAATTAGAGGCAGTTACAAGTAAAACATGTTCGATTTCTTTACATTATATTACTTGTGACAACTACTAGTGAAAATACCTGTAGCCTCGCAGGAGTAACAACGTTTGTTCTACGATTATATACAATATGTAAAAAAATATTTAACTACAAAAATACATAACGTTACGTTTTTATCCCTCGCGGGGTAGACCAATCGCATTAACGTGTTTCCTTAAATTTTCAAATAATCCCTTGACCGGCTTTTACAGTCGGCGTGGGAAGGAAGCTACTGGTATATTATGTCATTCTTAGGATTCCGTAGTAAACTAGAAACCCTTATAGTTTCGCCATGTCTGTCTGTCTGTCCGTCCGCGGTTTTACTCAGAGACTATAAGTACTAGAAAGCTGAAATTTGGTATGGGTATGTATATTAATCATGTCAAAAAAGTGGTAGAAGAAAATCTTGAAAAAAAAATTTTTTAGGATTTGTTTGTTTGTTTTTCGTATGTGTAAGTGGCCAACACTGGTGTCAGATTTTTCAAGCTGCCTTAAGGCATCTGACATAGCTTAATGACTGCCATCAACGATGACAGCCGCGACCAACGGCTTAACGTGCCTTCCGAAGCACGGAGGAGCTCGAGATATTTTTATTGCCACTTGCGGTCACCCATCCAAGTAGGGACTGCACCGGGTTGCTTAACATACGTAAGCGCTCATAGAGCTCACACCCACTGGACCATCGGGCTCTGGGTAGCTCCCATATAAGTAAAGAGGAAGTAATTTTTTTTTTCTGCAAATTTTTGTTAGACGTATGTGTCCCCCCCCCCCTCTATCACCTAAACGGTGACTAAACGGTTATATATGGATACGTGAAAAAAATTACAGCAGTAGCATATATACTGAAGTTTAAAGGAAAACTATCAGAGCTGAGTACTAAGTACAAACTTAAAAGTTATAGGCAACCAACTTATAAAATGTACTCTAAAATGTAAAATTTCATACATTTTCATTGTTACATGTTTTTGGTCGTTAAACTGTGATGTGCGAGTGTGAACTCAAAGTTGTCATTCGCAACTACGGAACCCTACACTACACGTGGCCCAACACGGACTTGGCCGGTTTTTATTTTATGTATAAAGTTATACCAAGACTCGTAGTAGTAAAAACAAAATGTTTAAGTAATAAGTATAGGATTCTTTGAACACTTATTAATTGTCATATTTGATTTGACAACTTTTACTACAATAAAATTGTTGACGTCCCTAATTTACTTATGGCTATATTAGCTAACTACTGCTGTGATGTTACTGGTGTTTTGCAAGTAACCCAGTATATTGGAAAACAATATTAATTGGAATCTTCTCGACCGGAAGACTTATCGATATCGAACTAATAACACGTGCCAAACTATAGGAAGTGGAAGTTTCTCAATCAAATCTGCTATGTATGCTATATGCTACCCGTCCATTACACATGTTATAATCAATCGTGTTTTGCAATAATAAACAACTTACTGTATAAATTAGCATTCCGTTGAATCATAAAATCTGTTAGTTCAGTTCAGTTGTTCAGACAACTTCTCTTTAACTCCTTCATAGGTACTTTTAATTATTCCGGCAAGATTTTATTACAATATCGATGTCGAAAAAGGTTTCTCCAACAACAATTTGTGTATTTGCGGTTCCGATCAGACCATGCCTCACCTTATATCGTGCCCTAACTGCCCCATTACTTACACAGAACAAGACCTTAATAATAAGACCATCATCATCATCAAATTTAAGAGCTGGGCTCTTGTCGGTGGAGCTTCTTCCATTCCTCTCTTTCTTCCGCCAGTTGTTTCACTTCTCTGTAAGTAGCAACATTAACTTTTTCTTTTATTTGTTTCATGAAGGTGTGTCTCGGCCTTCGTGGTCCCCTTTTACCTTCTATTTTTCCTTCTATTATGTTCTTGGCCAAGTCGTCGTGCCGTAATAGGTGTCCCACCATCTTTCCTCTTCTATTTTCAATTGTCTTCAAAATGTGCCTTTTTTCTCCTACCCTTTTTAGAACCTCTTCATTACTAACTCTTTCTACCCAGCTTATCCTTTCCATTCTACGCCAACACCACATTTCAAATGCTTCGAGCCTTTTCCTTTCGTTTTTTGTTAGAGTCCATGTCTCACAGCCATACAGTGCAATGCTCCAAATATAAACATTAAGGAGTCTTTTTGTTAGAGATTTTGAAATTTTAGCTGTGAGAAGGTGCCTTTTTTGATGAAATGTCTTTTTTGCTATTGCTATTCTAGTTATTACGTCTTGAGCACATCTGCCATCCGCTGTGATTAAACTACCTAAATACTTAAAGTCATATACCTGTTCTAGTTCAGTATCATTAATTTTAATTGGATTTATGAGTTTTGTTGGTGTTTTCTTGGTTTTTGGGTTTTCTGACTTAGATGTTAACATTGTTTTAGTTTTTTACAGTTTATTTTCATATTAAATATAATATAATTAATCATGTTCTTTAAATGTGGAATCCATATTATGTAGTAGTGTTTCTAATTGTTTTGAGTCTTCGGCTAGTGCTGCAATGTCATCTGCAAACCTAATAAAAAGTATTTTCTCCCCATTAAATTTAACTCCTCCTTTATCAGCTTCTATTATTTTTCTGATTGCACACTCTATAAAAATGTTGAAGATAAGAGGTGACAGTGGGCAACCTTGTCTCACGCCTTGTTTTATTTCGGCTTTTTCTTTTTCTTCTCCTATTTCTATTATCATTTCTTGCTTTCTATACAGCTCATATATTATCTTTCGATCTTAATAATCTAGTCCTGCGTCCTTAAGAGTTTGCATCATCAGTTTCCAGTCTACTTTATCAAATGCCTTTTCAAGGTCAATAAAAGCTATATGAATATCTATTCCTAAATCTATTCTTCTATTTATTATCAGTCTTAGTGCTAAAATTGCTGCTCTCGTTCCCTTGCTTTGCCTAAATCCATATTGGTCTGGACCTATCTGAGTTTCTGTAATGGGTCTTATACGGCTTTGGATTATTTTCAGAATTATTTTTGAGGCATGCGATATCAAGCTTAAAGTTCTATGTTCTTCACATTTTAGTGTATTAGGTTTTTTTGGAAGGGTTACACAAAAATCTCTGGGAACTTCACCGGTTTCATACATTTTACAAATAATTTCTTATATTTCATCTAATAGAATATTGCAGTTAGCAAATTTTATCATTTCTATGAAGATTCCATCATCTCCTGCGGCTTTACCATTTTGGATACAACTTAAAGCCCGATCGAATTCTTCTCATAAGATGGATGGTCCAAAATTATCTTCTTCTACGGAGCTAACATTTTCCATATATTCTTCCTGCATGCCTGTTCCATTATAAAGTTCTTCGATATACCCTTTCCATCTCTTTGTTATGTCTTTATTATTTAATAATAGCTTCCCATCCTCATCCAAAATAGCTGAACTTCTAGTTTTCGGTTTTTTGCCTAGTTCTCTTATATTATTGTAAGCCTTATCCATTTGCCCTTTTTTCATATAATGTTCAATTGAGTCACAAATTCTAGTAATTTCCTTTTCTTTTTCTGCTCTACACTTTAATGTTATGTTATTGGTTATTTGTTTATATTTGTTGTTACTAATTTCGTCACTTTTGTTTCTTAGTTTTCTCTTCTCTATCATTAAGTCTATAATTTCACTTGTAAGCCATTGCTTTCTTGGTCTAATCTTTTTCTTTTTAATAGTATCTTCGGCTGTAGTTCTTATTATATTACTTATATTGTTCCACTTTTCCTCATTATTATACTCTAGGTTATGTTTTACTGTATTTTTATAAATTTCAATTTTATCTCCTACCTTATTACTATATTGCACTTTATCATTGCTTTTAGGATCCTTTAGTTTACTGAGATCAATACATTTGACTTTAACTGTTCTTTTAGTTTTCTTAACGGCAAAATTGTGTTTACTAGTTACTAAGTTGTGGTCTGTTTTGATATCGGCTCCTGGTAGTGTTTTACTAGAAGTTAGTTGGTATCGATTTGTAGTTTTTATCAATATAAAGTCTATTTGGAATCTCCCGATATCGCCTGGCATTTTCCATGTGTATAGCCTCCGCTTTGGTTGTTTAAAAAATGTATTCGCTACACACATATTATTTTCTTTACAAAATTGAACCAGTCTTTTTCCCCTTTCATTTATTGTTCCAAGCTCAAATTTTCCTACTATATTTTCTACAGCCCCTTCTCCGACGACGGCATTAAAGTTGCCCATCACTATTAAATTATCTTTCTTATTTATAGAGTCTATTATATTATCTATGTTGTTATACATTTCCTCAATTTCATCATCTGGATGTGTGCTAGTTGGCATGTATTATTGTATGTATTATTACCAAATTTGTGGGGTTAGATTTTATCTTAACTGCAGTTATCCTATCGCTATAGTGAATTGTGTTCTCAATTAAATTTCCCCATTTTTTATTTAATATTATAGCTGTTCCACTTGAACCTTGCTCCTCTCCTCCGGTGTATATAATCCTATGGTTTTATTTCCAATAATCCCCGCTTCCTTTCCATCTAATTTCACATAATCCTAGAATATCTATTTGTAATCTATCCATCTCGTACATAATAGGTACTTTCTAGTTTCCCCGGTGTTAACAACGTGTTAATATTCCACGTGCTAATTTGGCAAGGATTTCGCAGGATGACGACCGGTTCAGCCTTGCGTCTGCCCCTGCCGGACTCGGACCGCCACGGCATGTTACATCGTGAAAGCCCGTTGTCAAGAACGTTACTACTTTTATTTAACATCTTCATAAGTTCCGGTTTTGGAGAGAGTGTAGTGTGGTGGTTTCTCCACTTGCCTTCCACACCGAGGTTTACCAACCGGAGCCGATAATATCCAGCAGAGACCCTTCCGGAATCATTTTCCATGGGCTCTCTGCCAGTACTAGTACCGCCACTGCTCAGCACTAGGGGAAGACCTATTTAATTTATAAGGCGGTCTTTGGTCGCCATGTCGCAACGCTGTTATCAGACACCTGTGGCATTTTATAGGAAAGCCCGGCCCGCCGAGCTTCCCACCATGTCCTCAAAACGTTGCCGCTGTTTGGTCGGGGACTGCTTATTCGATATATTCGCAGCTGACCACCATATCTGGTGGTACGCTCACTATCCGCCACCTGTGACCCCGATGGTAGCCTACAGCTTAGCCCCAATAAGACCAATACCATAATAATAAGACCCCCGCTGGAGACCTAGATACATAAAACCGTAGCATTTAGGTATAGTTTTCGTTACCAGGCGACCAAATGCTGGAATGATGTTGACATCTGTAATTTACTGGCAAAGCCGCTTCCAAAGCGGAGTGCAGAAGAAAAGGCTACAAACAACGCATTTTCTTCAATCGACCTCAACTTACAATTTTAGTTACCTAACCTTAAAAACTAGGTAAAGTTTTGTTAAATATTGTATAGTGATACGGAAGCCTTCATGTTTGATTCCAACTCACACTCGACCAGTTTTATTGGGCTGTGTAATATCATGCCACGATAGCAAATATTTGGCCGCGAGCGACGGCCGACCGCGTCGCCATATCGGGAATACTAGAAATAGTTGGGGAAGTTAGTCTGGAACAAATCCAATATGTCGCTTTGATGTTAGCCCTTTTTCAGCAGATGACCACAGAATGTTTCTTTGGGGCAAAAAATTTTAAGCGTGTAACCCAATCTACGATTTAATGTAAAGGTGCCATAATGCCACATCATCACTGAATAAAACCATACTTCAAATAAAAAAAAGCCGGCCAAGTGCGTGTCGGACCACACGCAGTTTAGGCACACCACACGCACCTCACAGTTAAACGACCAAAACATCTAACAATTAAAATTGTATGAAATTTAACATTTTCGAGTTCATTTTATAACTTTTCAGTTTGTACTTAGTACTCAGCTCTGATAGTTTTCCTTTCAACTTCAGTATATATACTACTGCTGTAATTTTTTTCACGTATCCATATATAACCGTTTGGCAGATAGAGGGGGGGGGACACTTACATCTAACAAAAATTTGCACTTTAAAACCAAATATTTCGGAAATAAATCCCTAAATCGAAAAGTGGTGATCCAACCTCATAATATTTTTAAAGACCTATTTAACGATACCCCACACGATGGGTAAGTAGAGAAAGAAAAATACTCCCCCACTTTACTTGTATGGGAGCTATACTAAAAAAAATTTTTTTCATGATATTTTTCTACCACTTTTTTGCCGTGATTACTATACATACCCATACTAAATTACAGTTTTCTTGTACTTATAGTCTCTGAGTAAAACCGCGGACGGACAGACATGACGAAACTATAAGGGTTCTTTGTTTACTACGGAACCCTAAAAATGGTGTTTTCAACCTCACAATATTTTTTAAAGACCTATTTAACAATACCCAACACGATGATGGGTTCGTATATAAAAAAAAATATTACTCCCCCTTTATTTGTATGGGAGCTACCCTAAATTTTTTTTTTTCAAAATTTTTTTCTGCCATTTCTTGGCATGATTAATATACATACCCATATTACAGCTTTCTAGACTTATAGGCCGCCGTGTGGTTCCCGGCAGAATGGAATAGGACCACTCCAAATCATCCCGTGGATGTCGTAAAAGGCGACTAAGGAAACACAAGCTAAACAAAGCTTATTAACATCAAAGAGACCTCTCCAACCCGTCTGGCCAGCGTGGAGAGTGTAGGCCAAATCCTCTGACTACTCAGGCTAATATATGGCTCTGGTAGTACAGAGAGGGTCGTGATCCTGCAGTGGAGACTAGAAAGACCTGCAGTGCAATTCTCGGGAAGCACACGATTTTGACAAAAGTACGCATGTCCCTTCGACACGTCTTCCCTTCACGCCGAGCGTGACCTTGAAATTTAAACATCAAACTAGGGACTGACAAAATATTTGGCGATTTTTATCGATTCGAATGTTTAAAATGAAAATTTAATACATTGAACAACGTTTTCTCATCCATATTAATGTTTATAGCTTATTAGATGAATTTCAATAAAAACAAAATAACAAAGATGAATATACATCAAGGAATCCGAGACTGAATACATACGGATTCTTTGCATCAACCCTTAAATGTTATAAAATCTATGGTATCGTAGTTTTGACATTTGTCAATTTTTAATCGGCATTCTCGTGCAGTGTTTCAGCGATCACTTCACCCAGGAACAAGAAATTTATCTGTCAAATGAAAAGTTACTTTTTAGCTACGGAAACTTGGATGATATCGCTGTTGTCTTTAAAACAGGGTTCGATTCCCGTAGCAAATAAAAATATAACCGATATTTTTCACGTAGCCCTGCATCTTGGACGTTTCCTATATTAAAATTAAAATTTATTTTAGATTACATCCAAAGTGGTGGGAATCGATGGAAGGAAGAAAAAAGATTGATAGGTGTACCTACTTGTTTGTAATGGTAAACTCAACAAAGTACTAAACCGATTAAATAAATTTAAATGTACTATGTTTTATATACAATGTTGGACAACTGTGTCGGAACCTTAAAGGGGTGACTCATCCCATCAATATGAACAACTTTTTCTATGGGACTGAAGCTTAAAATTAGAAAACAAAACTATATTCCCTTAAAAAAGTGTTTAGCCGGTCGGGCAATATTGTATGACAATTTTGTAGGTTGTTTTTTGGTATATTTAGATTTAGTCCTATAGGAAAGTTGTTTATACTTATTGACAGGCTGAGTCGCCACTTTAAGGCTCTGACACAGCTGACGGGACATATTATATACTAGTAAGTTTTTAGTTCTGTAGGAAGATATCTAAAGTAGTAAAAATGCGCCGACAGATGCGCATAAGTAAAAGAAGTTTACCATCTCATAGAAACACATCTCGTTTCATATAGGAAACATAAATAATACATAAATATATAGGGTCATACATATCACACAACTTATCCTTGGGGGAGGCCTATATCCAGCAGTGGACTTCTTGTGGCCGAGATGATGATGATATCACACAATTTGATAGAAAGTTGTGAACGTTTGTTCGGTATAGGAAAGATACTGGGATTGGGCAGTTACGTGGATTTCGCAGATTCTGGAATTGGACGGATTCGTGGACTCGGCAGATTCTATGATTCGGATTTAGGATTTATTCGGATTAGCTATACGACATAAAATGAACAGTTGAGCTCAAAAAGATGTAATACCTATCTGACTAATATAAATTTGTAAAAGTTTGTGACGTGTGTTTGGATGTTTATTTCTCAATCACGCTCCAAATACTAAGAAGTCGTAGGATACTAACTTAACGATACTATATCATCATCAATATCAATACATATAATGAAATCGTAAGTGGGTTGTGTCTGTACATGGAAGATAAATAAGAAAACCTATTTTCAGCGGACCCTAATAACGCAACAAAACCCAAATCGACCATTTTTAGAATTTTTGTCTGTTTGTCGGTTTGTCTGTTTGTCTATGAGTACTATACTAGTACTATGAGTTTGTGCACGATTACCTCAGAAACGGTTTGACCGATTTGCATGCGGTTTTCAGAAATGTATTATACCAAACTGCATACATTATTTTCGCTTTGTTATATCTCAATCGGTTTATAAATAAAAAAGTAACATCAATTTAAAGAATTTAAAGAAGCTAATCTAAGAAACGGGTCGATCGATGCATGCGGTTTTCAGCAATGTGTTATGGTTAGCTTCACTAAATATGTAGACTTTATCTTATCTCAATCGGTTGATTAACTCAAAAGTAACATCAATTTTAAGAATACGTAACGTAAGTTTGTATAACGGTTAATTTGGCAAACCAGCACTAGATGGCGCTGTGCTAAATTTAAAACGCGCTAACGTTGTTTTTTCGCTAGGAACACCCAACGCGTGGTTGGTGCTCAGTGTCTGCAACTTTCATAACCCTGGCTACTCCTGGGGGGCCCGAAAGTATTAGACTTTTATCAGGTTTTACGAAAAAACTACCTTTAGAATGCCGTTTTTGGGTATTTTATGATGTATTGATAAATTATCTACTGTTTGAGTGACGAAAACAATTTTTTTTGAACCTATGGTTTGAGTATAATTTAAACTCTTCTCTATGACTTATTGTTATTGAGTTATAGTTTGTTAAATCCGATTCGGACGGTAATGTCCCTTTCGCAACCATGTCAATTTTTACCAAATTTGGCACAATTTGGGGTAGTTTTGCTTTCCAGGCCCGTACTAATGAAACTAATCCTACAGGAAAGTTGAAATAAAATAAAAGAAAGAAAACTATCTATGCTTTCAAATGAGTGCTATTTTATCTCTCTAAGTTTTTAAGAGTAGAGAAACAGACTCTCAAAAATGGTTCTTTCGACCGAAGTATAAAACGTAGACAGTTTTTTATTTTGTTGTTGTAAAGAACTAATTTAAAATTGCTTTAATCCAAATGGAGACTATCCAGCCCAAATCATACATCAAATTTTTCTCTTCGGTTGAAAAGACCCTTTTTCGACAGTTTGTTTGTAGACTGTTTGGAAAATAAATAGTACATAAAAAAGTCCACATACAATGAAATATATATTTGTTAGTCATTACAAATTCCACCAACAACTAGGTACCTACTATTTTAGTTCAAAATTTTCTATTAACGAGTCCCAGTATTGACCTCTTTACTTTTGCGCTTGTTTTAATCCGCAATATTTTGTCACTTTAACAAAAAAAAAAAACAGACTTTCACGTCATTTCCACAACAATCTTTAGCTACGATGACCATTTTGAAGTCAATATAATTTTTGTCCATCTTTCTGACCGCAATCAAGAAGTACATCCGGCCCAATTATATTTAAATCTGGTAGTTTGCACACCCCCTAACACCAGCAATGAGCCCTCATTGCTTATTATTATGCGGTGATTCAGGGTATTTACAAACAAAATCGACTTGATTTGTGATATTCGTAGGTGATGAGCGATAATTATCAGCCAAATACAACAGCAGCATCCAGGGTGTCTTCAACAACAAAAATTATAATATGTAGCCTTATTACTATAACAATTTTGTTAATGTGTTATAATAATCATAGAAGACCTCAGAAAATGTAACAATTTAAGTTGAACACCGTTTTATAGAACTTAATTCGAATTAACAACGTCATATTGACAGCTTGCAATGTGACAGTTTTTTTATTAGCATGCAAAATTGTTCTTTCCAACTTTATTTTCAACCAAATAGTCCGGATGCAAAATTGTGGATAGTAGGAAAAAATGCTATAAAATTTTGGTCAAAATAAAAGATCGATATCAGTTCAGTGTTTGTGTAATATATGTATGTTTGTTTGTTCTTTCAACTGTATCTTCTAAACTAACTAAGATGCGTGGTTATAGCACAGACAAATTTTTTTTTATATATACTACAAAATATATATACTACTTACTACTTACTTACTATCTAATATCTGTGCGTAATAGACAATGCTACATTACGCCATATTCAAAAATAAAATCTCAGATTTTTGAAATATATTTTATTTTGCATCAAATGAAAGGTATTTTTATCTAGGTTAATTACAAAATATATAATTGATATACTTAAGTCGTCAACGGGCACTAATCCAGACATAATAGATTTTTTTTGTTTGAACGTCTAGAACGTTGTAACAATAAAAATTCTGTAACGTTAGAACCGCAGGGGCTATGCGTCTACCGTCCGTCAATGCGTATCATACCACCATTCTTCAGTGAAACTTAAAAATATGAATAGAATCCTATCCTACTAATATTATAAATGCGAAAGTTTGTATGTTTGGATATTTGCTACTCAATCACGTTGAAACTGCTGAACGGAGAAGCACGATTTTTTTTACATAGATAGGTTATTATATTTTTTTTTATTTATTTGCACATTTTTGCGTCGATATTACCTGGCCTATCTAGTCGGCTTTTAAGTTTTTAATTTCAATTATATATTTTGTAAGCAAACCTCATGGTACTGATTTTTATTAGAAAAAGATAAAGAAATAAAAAGTGATTCTAATGTCAATTGAACAAGTCATAAAAATTATATCAAAGATTTTATTGCATAAAATATTGTACACATTTAATTCATTGTTGAACATGTTAAATATTTATTAACATAATAATGGAACAATACACCTGAATGTTGGTGTATTAATATCTAGGTTAATCCAAAGAACAACAGTACAAAACGTGTGTGTATGGTTACTGACTACAAAGCATGCTTCGTTCAAGCTTTGTCGTATTTTTCCTAGGTCCATGGTTGTAGTGCAGGAGGTGCTAAAGAACATAATTAAATCTGGTGTTAATGTAGGTATTTTTTGCTGTCTTTCAGATTGCTACAGAATCATGTGGTTTTGAAAATAAAATAAATGTCCTATGTGGGTGCGAACAGTATAAAATCTTAGTTGCTCTTCAGCAAATAAGGGCTGAGAATGAACGGTATCAATTTACTTCATAAATTTGCAGAACTAATGATTTTTTTCGGTTTTATTTTAAGAAATTGTTCTTAAATGTAAAATAAAGATACAATATCGCTATACGATACGAACTGTTGTTTTATTTCACTTTTAATAAAAGCTCAAGCACAGAAATTTACTTATTAGTACAGTATGCCGACCGACAGAATCCCCTCCGAAGTGTACCAAAAAGTACATCTGATAGATCAAGTGATACAATCATTACACGTAAGAGGAGAATGATAGCCTTATGAATTAGAGGATGGGTTAGGCACTGTGGTTAGGCACCTATTTAAATTTATGTGAATTCATGGGAAGTAACGTACTTAAAAAACTATAATACCTATAACAGGTAGGCACAGCAAAAAGTGATAACCTATGAGCAGCACCGACGTCTGATACTACACGGCGCCGCTCCTTATTTACTCCTCTAGGTCAGCAACGACACGGTAGAACGGTGGACTGTAGCTTGTGGGCGAAGATTCTCGAATATTCCACCAGATTGACTGTCAAAGAAACCTTATCAAAGAAACAGGATAGAAAATGGTGGAATAAAACACGATTTTGCTGATACACCGACAGGGCGACAGGCGTGGCGGACGGACAGAGCGGCCAGGCAGAATTATTGGTAGAAGAAATCTTGAGGCTTCTTTCTTCCAGAGTTTCTTCTTTCTTGATGGGAACCCGACGACTGAACTGCCTGTACGGCGAGCTACGCTCGTTTTTATAGCCGCGGCCGCGCTACCTCATCCCCCGCGCCCCGCTACCTGCTAATCTTTATTTTTCCAATTTTCTCATACAATTTTATACATTTATTAATAAAACTTATACTACTAGATAGGTCTCTACTTAGGCTACCTAGATAAACTATTTCCTAAGTGCGGAAAACGCTAGTTCGCGAGAAAATCACCCCGGAAAATTGCCACTATAAAATGCGCGGGCAGCGGCGTCTACCCCTCGCCCCGCGCCAGAGGGGGGCCTTATAAATACTATTTCGCGAGTCGGAACGTCTCGCAGTCTAATCCTAGCGTTTCCCGCGTAAACACTAACCCTAAACCTATGCCTATGACCTAATCAGTCTTAGACCTAACTCTAAGACCTAACTTTTATCTATTTTCGCAAGAATATTAAGGAAAATCTATTTTACCATGTACTAACTATTAGTTACTATGGGAAACCTAACTCTATTCTAGGTTCGCTATATCTAAATTCCCTATAGCCTGTCCCATTTCTAAATAAAACAACAGAAAACCAATTCTTTATTTGAGGTACATAGGCTATAAATTTCTTATCCTACCTAAAAACCTAAAAATATCATATTAGTATACTAAAAAAATATTACGTTAAATCACTATCTAATAAAAATGAAAGCAAACATTAAACATAACACGTTATCAAAGATAAGAGATAAGATTTAACCAACTATACAAAAGAGAGTATTTACATAATCACTAATTTCTTCGTATCTCTGTAACCGCTGGGCCGATCTCGATGATTCTTTCACCGTTGGCTGCCGTCGTGAACATTTCTCCCGCCGTCGCCGCCTGGCGATACTCCTGGTATCACGACGATCTTCCTTGTAGCTCTCTGGAGGACGTTGCCGCTGCTCAGCTGGATGTCGACGATTCGCACCTCGCCGTCTGCGCCAGGGTAAACTCGAACGATTCTTCCTCGTGGCCATGTGTTCCTCGGCAGGTTGGGGTCACAGATGAGGGCGTAGTCTCCGACTTTCGGTGGTACGTCAGCGTTGTGAGGCTCCCGCCGGTTTTGAAGTATGGGTAGGTACTCGCGCACCCACCGACGCCAGAAGATGTCTGCCAGTGCTTGTGCGCGCCGCCACTGTTGTTTGGCGGTCAGGTCCCCCATCTCGAAGTGCCCTGGTGGTGGAACATGGCAGTTTGGCCCGATAAGGATGTGGTTAGGTGTTAGGGCCTCGGGCTCGTCCGGCGTAACTGCGACATGCGTGAGCGGCCTGGAATTGACCGTGTTCTCGACTTCGATGAGCAGCGTGGCCAGGGTCTCATCTGATGGACATCTCTCGTGCAGGGTTGTCTTCAGGGCTTCCTTGACGGCTCGTACCATCCGCTCCCATGCCCCTCCCATGAACGGGGCTCCTGGTGTGATGTACCTCCATTTGATATGGCGCGCCGTGACCTCGTGCTGTAGCCCGTCCAGCGCCGCCTCCGCCAGCTCCTTTTCAGCCGCCTTGAAACACGTCGCGTTGTCACTCCACATCTCCTTTGGGCAGCCTCTTCTTGCGATGAAGCGTCTCAACGCCGAGATAGCCGAGTCCGCGCTGAGTGAGTGAGCGATTTCGATGTGTATCGCCCGCGACGTCATACACGTGAACAGTGCGCCGTATCGCTTTTCTCGGTGTCTTGCCACGGTGACTACTATGGGCCCGAAGTAGTCGAGGCCACAAAAGGTGAATGGCCGCGCGTGATGAGCCAAGCGCGCTGCAGGTAGGTCACCGGTGACTGGGCACGATGGCTTCGTTCTCGCAATTCTGCACGTGATGCACGACTTGATGACGTCGCGCACAGTTGGCCTTATTTTCACTATCCATGCGCGTTGTCGTAGCTCGTTGACCACCATCTCGACGCCGCCGTGGTGAAGTTTCTCGTGGACGTGTTGGATGTATAGGCGTGTATAGCGGTGTCGTCCGTCTAATATCGCGGGGTTGATTTGTTCTGCCTGTATGCCGCTCGCCGCCGCCACTCTGCCGCGCAATCGTAGTATGCCTTGTTCATCGATGTAAGTAGCTAACGCAGCTAGCCGGTCGCCACTGGGAGGCTTAATATTCTTCTCCATACGAATTATTTCTTGTTGAAAGCTATCTTGCTGGCAGGCTTTCATCCATAACTTCTCGGCCTCGATGAGTAGGTCAGCCGGTAGCTTCTCGTAGGTAACTTGCGGTGCGGGGGCGCGGGGGGAGTGCTGTTGCTGCGGTGCGTCTTTCTTTTTTATCTTCGTCCAGCTGGGATCGGCGTCTTTATTTTTTCTTGTGCGTTTTCTTGTAGCGTGCGTCGACTCGATATTTTCTTTCTTGACTTTTCTTATAAACTGCAAGACGCGCGCCGTCGTGCGAATGAGTCTTGACCACTTCGAGAATTTTTCTACGTGTGGGAGGTGTGGATGTCTTCTGTCTTCATTCTTCAGCTCTTCGACATGGCATTTTTCAGGTTTTCTTTCTTCATCAGCTTCCATAGGGACCTCTTGCTTCGATTCTTGCGGCCACAGTTCTTCTGGCAGTTTGAGGAATGATGGGCCCTAAAACCAGCGGTGTTGTGAGTCAAAGTCGGAAGGGGTGGCCCGCGTCGCGTCGTCAGCTACGTTGTCTTTCGTAGGTAGCCATCGCCATTCATTTTTCTTCGTTGTTTCTTCAATTTCGGCGAGTCGATGCGCCACGAATGTCTTGAATGATCGTGGCTCGGCCCTTATCCATGCTAACGCCGTGCGCGAGTCGCTCCAGTACACTTTTTTCACCACTTCGTACTCGTGCTCGTCCAAGACCGTTTGTGCGCGTCTGGTCCCCAGGAGTGCG
This sequence comes from Rhodophaea formosa, assembly GCA_963082605.1. Taxonomy (NCBI): domain Eukaryota; kingdom Metazoa; phylum Arthropoda; class Insecta; order Lepidoptera; family Pyralidae; genus Rhodophaea; species Rhodophaea formosa. The sequence goes on along the minus strand of OY720220.1, from coordinate 5,163,945 downwards.
GCTTGAAGCTCGAGGCGTGGTATGGAGACCGGCCGGGTCGGAGTCACGCGACTTTTGGCTGCCGCGAGCGTCACTTTCACGCTGCCGTCGCTGTGTTCTTGCCGCCAATACACGGCCGCGGCGTATGCTTCTTCACTGGCGTCGACGAACGTGTGAAGTTGGCGCGTTAGCACTGGCTCGTAGTCGTAGCAGCGGGGAATGCGTAAACTCTCGATGTTGCGTAAGTTCTCCATCCATTTCTTCCATCTTGGCTCGAGTTCTTCAGGCAAGGGGTCGTCCCAGTCGATCTTGTACTTCCACGTGTCTTGAAATATTCTTTTGGCCGGCGTAGTAATAGGAGAAATAAGGCCCAATGGGTCGAAAAGGGCCATAATGATGCTGAGTGCTTCTCGTTTCGTAGGTCTTCTTTTGCCCTCTAATATGTCGACCGGCGTTTTTAGTTGGTTGGCTCTGAAGCTGAAGTAGTCCTCGTTGACGTTCCACTGTAGTCCCAGCGCCTTTTCCGTTTCTTTCCCGCCTATCGCTACGGCGTCATTGCTCTCTTCATTCTTGCAGGCGCTTTTTCTTATCTCTTGACTGTTGGACGCCCATCCGTCGAGTGTGAAGCCCGCTTGTTTGTGTACGAAGTCGACTTGCTTTGCTATCTCGATCGCTTCTTTTTCTTCTCTAAAACTTTGCAGGTAATCGTCCATGTAGTGATTTTTCACGATAGCTGCCGCCGCCCGAGGATACTTTTCTTGGAAGTCTTCTGCGTTTCTATTCTTGATGTATAACGCCGTAAATGGTGACGATGTCGCGCCAAAAATAACCGACGTCATTCTGTACTCGTCGGGTTGGCCCTCCCGCCGGTCGCCTCTCCATAGAAATCTGAGTGTGTCGCGATCTTCTTCTCGCACTTTTATCTGCATAAACATCTCCTTCAAATCGGCAGACACGGCGTATGGATGTTGACGAAATCTCATGATGACTCCCGGCAGTGATTGTAGCAGGTCCGGCCCGGAGAGCAGCATGTCGTTGAGGCTGACACCGGCGTATCTTGCGGCTGCGTCGTGTACGAGGCGCGGCGGTTTGTGTGGCTTCGCTGCGTTGACGACGGGAAAGTGAGGTAGGTACCACGCGCGTCCTTGCGGTGGCGGGGATGAAACTCGTTCCGCGTAGCCCGACTTAAGCAAGTTGTCCATTCTTTCTTGGTATTTTTTCTTCAAGTCTTCATCGCGATCTAATTTTTTCTCTAGCGAATGAAGTCTTCTTTCGGCTTGCGCGAAGTTGTTGGGTATGGTGAAGTTTTCATCCCGCCACGGCAGCGCTGTTTCGAATCTTCCGTCCAGCAAGCGATGACTTTTCTCGCGTAGAATGATGAGAGCCCTTTCTTCTGGATCTTCTTTCGGCTTCTTGGGCTCGATGCAGAGTGACTCGAGCTTGAAATGGCTCCTGATGAGTTCCTCCATGTCTTCATCATTCCTCTTGACTTGCTTGAGGTTGCCGCAGAAGTCGATCTTGTCAGTGAGAGAGCTCTGACAGCCGTGTAGTACCCAGCCCAGCTGAGTATACGACGCCACTGGTTGGTTTTTCTTGCCCGCTCGCAGCTGCCTTGTGACGATAAGGTCGATGTTGTCTTGGCCGAGTAATATTTTCGGCGACGCGCGTTCGTATACTATTTCGTCCATAATGTCTTCTAAGTGAGCGCAGGCTTCCATATCTTCTCGCTTGACTGACTCGGGCGCAAAGTCCAATCTGTTGACCGTGCGCGCAGCTGTTATCTTGTATTCTTCTGACGAATATTTTCCTCTTATTTTCATGCTGACTAACTTGCTGTTTTCTTGCCGCATTTCGCTGCTGATGCCTTGTAGCCACATACTCTTCTTAGGGCCGTCGGCGCCGATGACATCCGCTATTGAGGCGTCGACGAGTGTGACTGTGCTGCCTTCGTCGCATAACGCGTACGTTTCGATGCTCGATGTCGGTCCGCTGAGCACAACTGGAACTATTTTTAGGTAGGCGCGGCGACTCGACGTGTTGCTTGCCGCGGCGGTGATTTCTTTTGCTGACGTCACCGCTTCACGTTGTTGCTGTTCTTGCGGCGCCGACTCACGCAGATCGTAATGAAGTAGCTTGTTGTGTCGCATGGCGCAGCCCTGTTTTCCACACGGCGCGGCTCGGCAGGCAAACCTTCTGTGTTTACTCTTCAGGCAGCGAAAACATATGCGATTCTTCTTTGCTATTTCCCATCTTTCCTTGACCGTAGCTCCCAGGAATTCTTGACACTCGGTGAGCTTGTGCTGCTTCTTGCACGACGGGCATTGAGTGTAGTCAGCTTCTTCTTTTTTCACGGTGAAAGCGCGTTCCTTTTTGAAGTTTTTTCTTTCTTGAAAACTTCTTTCTTCTCTTATAGTTTCCGGTAGAGCGTAAGCGCCGCACTTGTCCGCTTCTTCGTTGAGGAATATTGACAACTTCTTAATGTCCGGCGATTCTTCTTTTTTCTTGGCGGCGTAGTCGTACCACTTGCTACGGAGAATCGGCGTCAATTTCTCTACAACGATGCGCGCCAACTCGGGGTTATATAGGTAGTGCGGTTTCTTCAATGCTTCTATAGTACCGACGATGTTGCTGACGCTACCGGCGAAAATGCATAAGTCCCGTGGATTGTCCGTGAGCTTGTGTAGGGACTTCATTTTCTCAATTTCGGCGTGGATGAGTGCTTCTGGCCTTCCAAATCTTCGCTCCAGCGCATCCAACACCACTTTCGGGTCGGGCTGACTCAGTAGTAGACACCCGACGGCTTCTTTGGCGACACCTCGCAGACTCTTCCTTATGCGGGCAAGGTTTTCGGTCGGCGTGAAGAAATTGCTTGATCCCTCGTACGCGGCCCGGAATCCAAGCCACTCATGACTGCTGCCGTTGAAAAATGGAAGTTCTTGTATGTACTTCGGCGGTTCCCGACTGCTGCGCGCGGCGTTAAGCAACGACGCGGCCAAGGCTGCAACATCCACGACCGGCTGAGTAAGATGGGTGGTCCCTTGTTCATCCGAAGCCCGTCTTGGCTCCTCCGTCTTGTCGTGTGCCTTATCCTCTCTATGTTGCACTTCTTCCTCGGCGACTTGTTTTTTCTCCTCGGGCGGCGGCTGGGCAGTCTCTTTTTCCTTGAGCGGCGTCCTCTTAATCCATTCTTGGATTCTGACCGACTCAAATTCGTCTTCACGGTCCTCTTCCGACTGTTCATCTTCTTCTTCAATTTGCAGGCGTCTCAGGCGTAGCTCTTGTAACTCTTTTTCGGCCTGGATCTCCTTCATACGTAGTTCGGCCAGTCTCTCCTTGGCTTCCAACTCTGCCAAAATCCTTTTTCGCGATGCCGTTGATCGGACAGACTGGGCGCCGCGTGGCCTTAACGTGCTTGATCTCGCTGAGCCTTCTCTTATGCGGGCGTGTACGCTTTCTTCCTCCGTAGACATGCCTGTTGACTCTTCGAGGGGCGAGACTCGGCTGGCGGCGGCGACGGCGGCCGCGGCGGCGGCGGCGGTGGATGACGACGACAAAAACGCGTCCAATACAGGTGGCGGGCGTGCGACGTTCTCGGCGGCCCTAACTAATACACCTGGCTGAGCACGATCGACCGGGTTCCTCCTCGTGGTGCCTGGTTCCGGCCTCTCATCACCCTGTTGGCTGCGTGTGACGACCATTTCTTCCGTTTTCTTGTTTCTTGAACCCGGGATTCTTCGAAAATCTTCGTTTCGCTGGCGTAGATCCGACGAAGAAGGACCAAATGAGCAGCACCGACGTCTGATACTACACGGCGCCGCTCCTTATTTACTCCTCTAGGTCAGCAACGACACGGTAGAACGGTGGACTGTAGCTTGTGGGCGAAGATTCTCGAATATTCCACCAGATTGACTGTCAAAGAAACCTTATCAAAGAAACAGGATAGAAAATGGTGGAATAAAACACGATTTTGCTGATACACCGACAGGGCGACAGGCGTGGCGGACGGACAGAGCGGCCAGGCAGAATTATTGGTAGAAGAAATCTTGAGGCTTCTTTCTTCCAGAGTTTCTTCTTTCTTGATGGGAACCCGACGACTGAACTGCCTGTACGGCGAGCTACGCTCGTTTTTATAGCCGCGGCCGCGCTACCTCATCCCCCGCGCCCCGCTACCTGCTAATCTTTATTTTTCCAATTTTCTCATACAATTTTATACATTTATTAATAAAACTTATACTACTAGATAGGTCTCTACTTAGGCTACCTAGATAAACTATTTCCTAAGTGCGGAAAACGCTAGTTCGCGAGAAAATCACCCCGGAAAATTGCCACTATAAAATGCGCGGGCAGCGGCGTCTACCCCTCGCCCCGCGCCAGAGGGGGGCCTTATAAATACTATTTCGCGAGTCGGAACGTCTCGCAGTCTAATCCTAGCGTTTCCCGCGTAAACACTAACCCTAAACCTATGCCTATGACCTAATCAGTCTTAGACCTAACTCTAAGACCTAACTTTTATCTATTTTCGCAAGAATATTAAGGAAAATCTATTTTACCATGTACTAACTATTAGTTACTATGGGAAACCTAACTCTATTCTAGGTTCGCTATATCTAAATTCCCTATAGCCTGTCCCATTTCTAAATAAAACAACAGAAAACCAATTCTTTATTTGAGGTACATAGGCTATAAATTTCTTATCCTACCTAAAAACCTAAAAATATCATATTAGTATACTAAAAAATTATTACGTTAAATCACTATCTAATAAAAATGAAAGCAAACATTAAACATAACACGTTATCAAAGATAAGAGATAAGATTTAACCAACTATACAAAAGAGAGTATTTACATAATCACTAATTTCTTCGTATCTCTGTAACCGCTGGGCCGATCTCGATGATTCTTTCACCGTTGGCTGCCGTCGTGAACAACCTATATTTAATAATTATGTAGAAATATCTACAAAGAGATAGGTACTACCATTTACCAACAGGTACCTATTACATGATAAGTAAGCAAAAAAAGTGTGAGTTTATCCCATGAATACATTTTCTCTCTCTTTGAGATCTAGTAAACCGGAAACAATCGACATTTTTTTTCCAAAACGAGCCCCATCCTTAATCCCACTTCACTTCCCCTGACCTTGAAAGTGCACCAGAATACAAAATCAACAACTGTCATTGCATGTCAAGGTCAGGGTCAACCTTGTGCGAAGTGGCGGGGAAGTGGAGTGATGAGATATTTGACAATTAATCAATTAAGCCTTAACCAAACCACAGCGGGTACGTTATAGGCATAGAAGTATGAATACTCTCTAGAATGTGAATATTGCTTGATCTGTCCTACGACTTATACTCGTAAAACATACACGCGGCTTTCTCGCGACCCCAGTCATCTGACGTCTGTCGAAGTGCAAATATCAGAACGAAATTAATTGTTTATAGCCGTAAACATGCCTAGTTGTGCAGTGAAATCCTGCAAAAATACTGACAGAAATATTAAAATGTTATCCCGACCTGTTACTTTTCACATGTAAGTAAGGCAATGTATGTTTTATTTAAAAAAATTAAATGTATTTATACGCCATTTTAAATGTCAAAATCCTTAGTAAGTAAGAGAAAATAGTACGAATAGTGATGCCCCTACTTACTCTTACAATATATCGATAAACAATGTACATGAATACGACATGAGTACAAAGGAGCGTACTAGAAGTATAATTGTGACCCGATTCTACTAACTCATATAACAGACCATGTCTTACCTCTATATCCTGTCAATCCTTGATTTCAAAATATTTCTAATGCAATGCCTTTAATTTTTGCTAGTTTTCATTATTCTTTTTTCTTAGAAACATATATTTAATTTTTCGTATTTCTCCTTTTTTTGACAATGTCAAATAATCAAAGTAAAAGTAATTTTATTTTTAAAATCCTAACCGGCCTTTTAGTAAACTTCTTTATAGACAGTACTTCTTCTTCATATTTTTGCCAAATTATATATTGGCATGAATGCCTTAATACGCTCAGATTATGATGATATACCTATACAACATGTTACCAGTTACACTTGTTTGTCCTTAAAGTGTCAAGATAAAATAGTTTGTTTCTAACGTTTGGATGGTTTAAGGGGTGTGATTTACAAATAACTTCAATTTTGGGATCCAAGATTGCGGGCACCGCCTATGAAAATTCGATAGGGGTGTAGTTTTAGAGGTGTTTTGAGGTATAGATCGCAGATATAAAAAAACTTGTGACTAATCTTTCTCAGCCTCACCTTTAATAATAAGCACAGATACTGAAAGAGCTTAGACAAAAATGAACATCGTTTCACAGTGTGAATTCTCCTTCACTTTATAACTAACGCGGTTAAAATAATGACCTCAAACTACTCAGCCTAGTGAAGTTTTGTCGTGTAGCAGACAAGCAAGAGAGGGTACCAGATTCGATGTCTGGCGCGGCTAAATATTTCAACTTAAATTTCACATGTGTATGTCCGCCGTTCTGAAGCTACCCACGGAGATACAACCCACAACATACATACATACAATCATATAATCACGTCTGTTTCCCTTACAAGCAGCCAGAGCTCAAGGTCGGACCCAAATGCTACGTTTAGCATGTTTGTATATAGGTGGAAAATGGAATTAAAAAAGTGATAAGTTGCAAGCCGCATCATCTTTTGATATTGTTTAATATATTTTCGCCCTTTCCCTTTGCCGGCTTTTACTTTCTTTGCACATTCTACATCTTTTTCATTTCTCCCATAACAGCCGTAAAAACTTTGCCAATTCTTATATCACCGCATAAATACGGTCATAATAGCGGAACAACAAAGCTTATGATGCTATTAGGAAATAGCTCAGACAATGATGACTAATAAACTAATTTTGATGGTATTTGCACTCTTAGGTAGCTACGCAATGATAATAAAAACATAATTTCACATTCAAAAACCTTTGTTTTCTAATTTGCAACCGCTGATCTGTAAACCTACATTAAATCTGTGATTGCAACAAAATGGTTTGTTTTGCGTTTTCGATATCGATATTACGCGGTGTTAATACATCACTTGTGACAGCAGTGTCAAAAGTCATGAGTGCTATTTTCAAACTGGCGACTAAATACGCTGGTTTGAATTTCGGTTGTTTGAAAAATCAAACGAACGATTTCTATGTAAATTTTTGTACGTCTTCATGATATCACCCGTTCAAAAATAGCACCCCTATCAACCCGGCCCCCTTTCCTCTTTTTCACACCCCCCCGGCTCGACATTCTAGGTTTTCATACAAAAATGGCTTTATGCGACATCTATTCAGAGTGACGAAAAAAATTTTTTTTTTAAATCTATGGTTATAGCCGTCCAGGTAAACGCCCGATAAATACTCTCATTAATATTGTTCTACATGTTTTCATCCAAACGGTCAACTTGCATAATCCATGTTCCATTGTAACATCAGAACATGATGACACACTTGCTATTATGTAAAACAGGGTACATAATAGCCTGCTGAAGTTTTTGTTACAAAACCAATTTTTACTAAATTATCTAATAGAGAACATTATATAGATAATTGATTTTGAAAAATCCATTTCCTAGTTTTGGCCCATAGAAAATGCTGTTCTAATTAATAGGCTGAGTCATCCCTTCAGGAGAATGCCTAGAGTATCATCACAAATGGTGGCACTATAAGCAACTTTGAATTGGCTGCGGATGTGATTGATCGCTTTTATGTCCTCGGTTTGCACACTTCAGTGTGGGTAGGTTTTTAATACTGTCTAAATTTCAAGGGCGTTGCCAGCTTTTGAGCAATAGGGGGGCAGAAACTCATAGATGGCCGGAGTTGAAAAGCCCAGGTGGCAGAAGCGAGATTTTTTTCCATATGTTTAAAGGTGGTTAAAATTAGTGCTACACTGAAAGGGAAAAATAGAGAATGGAGATCAATGACTCCCTACCTAAGTGTATGAATCGAACTTACATTTCGAGCTGAATATGTTGACATGGCCAACCACACCCGTACCAATCAAAAATAATAAATTAAGTATTATTTTTTTATTGTGTTTCCACGAAAGATCAGTGTTGCTGACTGTTACTCGTATATTATGACAGTCGGCAAGTATGCTTAGTGGAACTCAAAATCACTGAATAAAGATTTTTATACTGTTTTTTTAATTCTATTCTAGTACCGACCATAGAAATTAAAGTCAAATCATTATTCAAAATCATAGGTTTCTTCCTTGATTAAATTGAATAACCCAGATTTATTATAACGAGACTTTATCTGTAAAAATTAACTTTTTATTTAGTTTATTATTATTAAAAGCAGAATAATTTATAGCAAAAAACAAAGTGTGTCACCCTTAAATGGAAGACACCGTCACCAATCGCCCCCTCTAGATACGCCACTGGATTGATCTTTTGACGTTTGACAGAGTTTCACGAGAATACCAAATTGAAAAATGACATAAAATCAGCGCTGTTTTCAGCGCTGATTTTATGACATTTACGCCCGAGAATTGCACCCCTGATGATGATGATGATAGTACTTATGGTCTCTGAGTAAAACCGCGGACGGACAGACAGACAGACATGGCAAAACTATAAGGGTTCCTAGTTTACTACGGAACCCTAAAAACCTGACCTCAATCAAACTAAATAACCGATTTTCATGAATTGTATGTATAGCATGATTTTTACTGTCTGACTATATTTGAGTATTAGAATCAAGATTATCATTATAGAACCAAAATAAACAAAGATTTTGAACAAATCAATCTGTAACAAGAAAATTGTTGCTGATAAATAATGTGTTACAAAAACGGGAAAGACATAAAAGCGTTGATGTTGTACTACCCAAATTGTAAAAAATGTCTCCCTTTGTCTGTTGTTCGTTTACATTCCCTCAATTAGGCAAAGCAAGCAAAGAATACCAACCTGTTTTACTTTCGTTACTTTTTACCTTCGTTACTTTTTTACCTTTTTGAGCCGTACTCAGTGCTTTCCCAAATAGGGTTTTTCCGGTTCCTATTACCCAGTTTTTCAACTAATCTTCGTGAAATTCCGTTTCCTACCCTAAAAACTATACCTTTTGTATCCGTGGTCAAATTATTATGCTCCCATCTTTTATGTATTAGTAGTAATAGCAAAAAAAAACACATTTTATAAACTTTTTATAATTAGTGTCATATTTTTTTTTCAATCTGCCAAAAGGCATTTGACATAGCTTTACGACTGCCATCAATGATGACGACCAACGGCTTTACGGATAATTTTATGCCAGTAGCGGTTACCCATCCAATTAGGGAATGCGCCTAGGGTTGCTTAAATTGCATGTACTATAATGCTCACGCCGACTGGGCCATCGGGCTTCTTAAATAGTACCTCTAATCTACGTATATTGGTTTAATATGTAAGTAAATATCACGGAAATTGAAGTTTCTGTTTGTCTTCCAAACTCGCGTCAGAACTTCTCACATGTAATAACCCTCGCAATCACTAATTTCCTGAGACATGGACCTTAAAATACAGGAAGTTTAAGCCTTTTGAAGACTAAGGAAACGCAGGCCCAAAAAGCTATTTTTAACTTACTAGCAGCCCTCCCCGGCTGCATCCGGGAATGTATTATATGTTTTTATAAACCTTCCTTATGAATCACTCTTTTTGCTGAAAACTGCATAAGAATCCGTTGAGTAGTTAAAAGATCTAAGCGAATAGACTTCTTTTTATACTCTGTAATTTAATAAGGATAAACAAGGATAACATCCTGAGCTTTTAAAAGTATTCGACAGTTTCAGAGTGTCTTCTTTTGCTTGTTTCAGACGCAGCCAGGAATGCATCAACACTACATAGAAGAATCACTCAAAATGTCGTAAACACTCTAGTCCAAATGAAGAAACTTAGGTTTAAACATATGCCATAGACTAAGGAAATCAGTGTAACAAATATGAATATAGACGAAAAAGTGTCGGGGCCCGGTGGGGCCTCGCAGAAGAACTGGACTCACTTGAACACGAGTGATGAACTGCCGTTAGATATGAGGTTTAACCATGGACATCTAGTGTCTATAACAGTGTATAGTGTGTTGATGGTGATATCAGCGACGGGGAACCTCACGGTGTTGTCACAACTGATGAAGCGACGGAGAGCAGGCCGCGCGAGCAGACTCGACGTACTGCTCATGCATTTAGCTGTGGCCGACCTTATGGTAAGATTTTAACGGTTTATTTAAAAAAAAATTAAAGTCACCAAACTATATAGTTTTATATTATTTATAAGACTAACCAAAATTTTGTGTTGACGTCGCTTGGAGAAATTGCGCTGTGCAGTTTGTTCTTCTGCACTCCGCTTTGGAAGCGCCCTAAACTTAGCCATAAGTAGATAACTCAATTTTCAGTGATAGATAAAATATGGCAAATAATAAGTATTCAAAGAAACCTATATAAAATAAACGTTTTGAATTTGAAACATGAAGTAATTTTAAATAAAAATTAAACAGAATTTTCGTCGTGACTGATACAATACATACTTAACTCTATATCTCAAAAACTAATAACAAATTTTGATGAAACTTGCAACTTTCCTTAGGTTGGACTGTACCTAATCCATAAATTTGGTCCTCTCATTTCCATGGTTCAAATAAATACGGTAACCTTTTTTTTATTCCGATCCTCATTTGTAAGATGTACAAAAGTTTATATAAACTTTTGTACATCTTACAAATGAGGATACCAAAGAGAATATAATCGCTACGTGTAGAAATTAATTTGCTTGTGTTTTTAAAATATATTAATCTTAGTAAAAGGCCAATATCCCGGAAGATGACTCCCTCCAAAACGTTCGGAGCACCGAACTCATATCATCTAATGTAATAAATTGCTTTTACATCAATTTTGCCGCCTTTATTCTTTTTTATTTCCTCCGCCCGTAATGGATCTCGCGGCAGACATGTCACAATTTTATGATATTATTTTATATTTATGGTACACTTATGAGAGGTACGCTAGGTACTCCTAATAAAATTATAACATCATAATATTGGATACTTAAACATTTCAACCAATATTGATATTTCCATGGTATCTCAGATATGTAAATCTGTGATACAAAATAGAATACTTTTATTAGGATTCCACGCTGGTCTGGAGAAAAGAAAACACGCAGAATGTACCAGCTGCTTCTCTTCCCACTAAATCGTAAAAACTGATCGAGGGAATAGGCCCCAGGAATCATGTCAACTAGGCGATGTGGCTAGCAACCCATCACCATTTTGATTCCGTTTTCACTTACAAGCCCACCAACATGCTAAACGTGGCCTTAAGGTTTTACAGACCTGGGCTCTGTCTACTCCACAAACGAGAAAGACGTGATAGTATGTATGTATGTTTATTAGGATTTACTTACGTTAGAATAATGTCAATGTTAAGCCCAAAGTTCAATACTTTCGGCTTAAATAGGTATGCTCTTGCAAAAATTGTATCGAATAAATCCTTAAGAAAACGATTCCGAGAACTTACCTCATAAGGCTTTAACAGATATTAATCTTCAAAGAAAGAAGTTGACAATTTTCCGGCCAGATTCACCTGGTAAAGGCAATATAAATAAATAGTAATGTCGTTTCTTATCTCTTTAAGAAGTAAAATAATTATTGGGGCTTTCACACATTGATTAGATTAATACTGAGGCAAATACAATTGTGATTACGCTATCTTCGTATATTACTAAAAACCCCCAAAAAAATCATTGAATCCCCAAAGAAATTGTTCAATTAGATAAATAAACACTAGTTTCAAAATTGTACAAAATCCGCCTCAAATGATCAATTTATAAGGAGTCGGATCAAGGTTTGATCTTTACAATTATATCTATTATAAATACATGTCCGTTTTCTCACAATTATTATCATTTCGTCAAAAATCACCCTCTAGGACAAAATTGATTTGCTCGTCACAATTTGGGGAAAGCTTGGACAAAGTTTATTACTCTTTTGGTCCCGGTTGTCATCATTGATGGCAGTCGTAAAGCTAAGTCAGTTGCATGGGCAGCTTGAAAAATCTGACACCAGTGTAGGCCACTTACATAAACACGAAAAAAAATTGTGCTTCCACACTGCTATTAAAAATGTTTACAAATATTTTTTAAAATTCAAATAAAATAAATTGTAGTTGTAATTTTGTTTCTAAAGGTCATTCATATTTATCTATACATATAATAAAACAGTAAAAATATTTTGTCTGTACATTTAGTATTTTTGACTGAAATGGATAGAGGGACACTTAAAAAGAATAATAGGAAGCAAAAAACAACATGTAAAGTAGAAATAATTTCGAAAAATGGAACACCTGATGCAGCATCATAATGGTCCAGCTGAACTATAAGAAATATAAAAGTGGAGCCTTAGCAAAAGTTGTTAAGCCTGATAAGCATTTTTGTTGTTAAAGTATAAAATATCTGAGATTTGGAACACCTCAAGCAGAACCATAATGGTCTAGGTAAACTATAAGAAATATATAAATGACGCCTTAGCAAAAGTTAATCAACCTGATGAGCATTTTTTGTTGAAGTATTTAATATAAAGATTTGGAACATCTGACGCAGAACCATAATGGTCCAGGTAAACTATAGGAAATATAAAAATGACGCTGTAGCAAAAGTTGTTCAGCCTGGTTAGTATTTTTTATTGAGGTATAAAAATCCAAGATTTAGAACATCTGATACATTACCACGCCAAATATTATATCGACAATTTACAGAGTCACACCGCTGGGATAGAGTGCGTAGAGTACGATTAGCTCATATTACTGGTGACCGCCTAGCGGTCCCCTTTTTGGCAACGTAGTTTTCAGCCCATACGGCAAAACATGATAATTTGATTTCCTCCAAGCCTTGAACACGTAGTCTGTACCTCACGAAAGCCCTTTGGAGATGTGCGATAGGTTGAGGGCACTCTGCCCATACCTCAAAGTTTGGTGAAGTAGCGCAAGCTCACTTGGAGCTAGCTATATAGTCTTCTTCTTATCATCGTGTCGGTGGCTCAAAAAGTCTAAAAGAATCCTATATTTTATCCCTCCAGTATTTAGCAACAGCCAATGCAATGCCATAAAATTTTTCAACACTGCTACAAGTATTTTCTTATGTATGTTTGTTCGTATGAAGGTATATTAATATGCCGGAGTCATAAAATCCACGCGAACGAAGTCGCGGGCATCAGCTAGTAGTCAATAGTTGTTGTAATAGTTTTTTTTTAATTTTCATGTTATAATGCATTTTTATCATGTAAAAAATTGTTTGTAAGCATCTATAACAGCAGTGTGGGAGCACCAAAACAACCAAGTCCCTGCACTTGCTCTACTCTGTGTTTATACCTACTCAGGACTAAGCTGCATGCAGTGCGTGTTCTCAGGTGACGTTCCTCATGATGCCATTGGAAATCGCGTGGGCAGGCACCGTGCAGTGGTTCGCGGGGGACGCCATGTGCCGCGTCATGATGTTCACGCGTACCTTCGGCCTCTACCTCTCCAGCTTCGTGCTCATCTGCATATCTATTGATAGGTGAGTGACGTCACGTTTTATATTCTCAAATATATTGCTGGAGGCATAATGCCGTGTGGTCTCCGGCAGAGTAGAATAGGACCAAGTCTTCCCGTGGATGTCGCAGAAGGCGACTTAGGAAACACAAGCTAAACAACGCTTTTAAACATTAAAGAGATTTCTCCAATCCGTCTAGCCAGCGTGGAGAGTGTAGGCCAAATCCTCTGACGGCTCTGACTAATGTATTGCTGTAGTAGTACAGAGAGAGTCGTGGTCCTGCTGTGTAGACTAAAAAGACCTGATGATGAGGCCTGATGCAGTAGCTCGCGGGGGACGCCATGCGCCTAACATGAATCTTCGCGCTCATGCCGGAGACGCCCTGTAGCACGTCACGGTGTTAATTTCTAGCTTTGTACTTATATCTTTTGATAGGTAAATATCGTTACGTTACATGTATCATCGTTCTCAATTTTATCTCATTACTAATGGGAATGCTCTTTTACTACTAATAGGTCATTAGTAGTAAAAGAGCAGATAGTCTAGAATCCTTGTAACTAAAATACATTATGTATAAACAAATACGGTTGTTGAGTGTTTTTAGCACATTGATTTTTTTTATAAACAAGCTACAATAATATATTATGTTAGTAGACAATAGTAAAAAAAACTACTTACAATAAAAATGTATAAAAACAATATTGGGGATGTGTAGATAGAGATGAACGAATTCAATGAAAGAGTTCAATGACTTATATAGAATACAAACGAAAAGCACCTGAAGTTTCTATTTATTAAGTAATTCAATATAAATCTTTTTGAATTCACTATTTTTAAGAAAAGTTAGTTATAATTTATTCAAAGAAAATCCTAGTTACACTAAAATTGATAAAATATAATCTTAAAGTCTAGAGTAGCAGCAAATAAAATAACAAAAGTTATTTACCTACGCAGACAATTTATCGTTGTTTCAGAATTAAGGGCAGAAAAAGCAAATTCTGAATAATGAACAAAGAGCCAACACTCATCTCTCCTTCATATAATAACGAAAGAGTGTTTCACTACACGGAGGGTTCAAATGATGTTTATTCTTTTGTACAACTTCTTGACTGTTTAAAATAAAGCATCAGTTTCTAAAAAGACTTCCGGATATAAGTATATGGTCAAAACTATAACCCTCGTGTAAGTACAATGAGGATATACCAAGTCGAAAGCACGTCAATTATACCTGTAATTAAGAAAGAAATGCGCAAAGTTCCAAAGAATAACACCCTTCAAGTTGAGTTTAAAACAAGTTGGCAGTCGTCTAACAATGTAAATTCATTGAAACTGCGAGGTGATCAGGTGGTTAATACGATTTGCAGGCAAGCTGCGACAATACGGAGAGTTTCGCGATAATTTTATTAGGTGCTTCTGGAAAAAGTTTATTTAACACTTTACTTGACTTCTTAAGACTATAAGGACATTTTTATTTGATGTAAAACTTAAGTAGAAAATTGACTTAAAGATATAATTTTTACGATAGTAAATTTGTTTATTTAAGCCATAAGAATCTTTTAAACATACAAGACTATGCGCAACATGGTGTTTAATTAAATGAAAATAAAGTTTTAAGTTACAAACATGGGAATGTTTATATATCTTAGCAGTAGATTAGACTATCTTCTACGAGAATCTGCCCGCTACGAAGGCGCTACGGCGTAGAAGGTGATGCTCTACTCTCGTAGGCCGCGTAGCGCAATCTTTCACCTTTTTCCTTTTTTTTATAGGGCTCCCTTCCCAAAAGGTAAAAACGGAACCGAATTATTAGAATTATTTACGGGACATCACCGACAAAGGGACGGACCGTTTGTCTGTCACCAGGCTCATGAACCGTGATAGCTAAATTTAATAGAAAATTAAAAATAATTAATTGATACTTTCACAAATTTTGTATTTTTCAGGCTTTTACAACAAATACTAAAAATAAATGTGCATAACTGCAAATCGCAAAAATTAAAAAAACATTGCCATTTTCAAAGTAACATATAGATATTTTTCAGTTACGTTTCTATGAAAATAAAAAAATATATATTGAGACTGCTTAAAGCAAAAAATTTTTTTCAATTATGTGATTATTAAAAACAACAGCAATTTATTGAAACCATCAAGACTTAGAAATTATTTATTACACATATACGTCTACGTCCCCAAACAAATTGGCGTATTAAAATGTTGCAGCGTAGGATCATTTACATCGTCTTGACCATAAATTTTGTAATGGTCATTTGGCTGTACTTTGTCAAGCTCACAGCACTTGATGCGGGTCGCGGCACGTTCTTTGTACGCCTTTGAAGTGTTAAGCCATTAATGTCCTCCAAATTCTCTTTACAATAGCCCCTATGTCCTGTTTAAATAAGTATTTTAAACGTTTTGTACGTAATTATAATTAATACAAGTAATAATAAAATATTTAATTTAAAAGTGAAAATGTAGCATTATACAAACTATAATACTTTTTTATTTATTCTGTAATGAATCAGCAACTTACGATTAACATGAAAAACTTGTACATACGGAGGTTAAAATCTTGATCGCAGCGATTTTTATGAATTTAATTAACCATGGGGGTCATCCTCAACTGCCTGTCCGGTGGCTGCAATATGGCGTCAGGCACGCGCATTCGGTTTTCCGAACTGCTACTTTATCATCACAATCCATCCGAGCAGGCAGCCTCCCAAATGATAAATCCTCCTCGCTTAAAAAAACGGTTTCGACGGCAGCAGCGTCGGAACTGATATAAGTCAAACACACTGCGCTCAGCAAATTTTCTACCAAGCTTAGTGAGTATGCCAAATCTTACTTAGCAATTTCTCACACTTAGATACAGAGGACTTTGTGTCTGTATGATACACTATTTATGATTTTTTCTTTAAAAAAAACCTTTGAAGAGAGTTTCTTCCGGCGTGTATTACTCTCGAAGCGCTAGTACTCCGTAGCTTTTGAATGATAATTAATAAATAATAATTTTATTGTAACTACACAAGATTGTATAATTATGAATTGACGGGAAAAAGGGCCAAAGACCCCTTATATAATACTCTCTGAATAAATCTTTAACTTTTAATGTTTGTCAATCCTAAATATGGATTGAGATAAAATTTTAAAATGTTGTAACTAATAATTGCTATAAATTTCAGGGGTGGGTACTGGCTAGTAGGATATAAACGTATAAGTTTTCAATTATCCTAAATATTTTTAGACATGTTTCGTATTCCGTGCTACACCATTGACGATCTCCCAAGAAATCAAAGCATAAACGGTTTAGGCTAACTTTGACAAACTTCTTGACATTTCCCCGGGAAACGAGGTTTCTTAGAAGATATTCCGAGAAAATCTTTGTCCTACAATCACTTTGCGGTTCATATAAGTTTCGTAGAATATACTTGTTTATGACTTATGTGAGTAAAAATAAAGTTCGGAACAAATACATAAAAATTACAATTAAAATAAAGCAGGGTCAGGCTGTGATTTCGTTTCGTTTCGTTTATTATTTCTATATTTCATTGCCTGTATTTATTTATTTATAAATATAACACACCAAACAGATTAAAAGCAAAAACAAGAGCAAAACATATACATAGATTGAGTCGATCTAGTTTATAATCCTTAAACAGGCGTGCCTAAACGCTGGAGAAATTAATACTTAAATAAATCGCTAAAGCGCACAGTAATTATACTTAATAATATAAAACATTAAACACAAAAAAAAAAACATAAAAAGTGGTAAAGTTACTGTGTATTTAGGTGAATCAAAATTTGCCGTTTAAACTTATAAAGTGACAAATGATAGATAGGTATCTATTTCTCTGTTAGAGACTAGCCCACTTATTCATAAAAATTAACAATCGCTTATTAAACCTATTTTAGTTAAAATATGTTTTGTCTCGTTCTTTCAATGTCAATCATTAGAGCGTGGGATAAAGACAAAACATATTTTAACTAAAACAGGTTTAATAAGCATTTGTTAAATTTTATGAATAAGGGGGTTTGACTTCATTGTATTGATTTTGACTTTATTGTTAGAGGTACCTTGATTGCCAGAGTGCCAGAAAATTTACTGTGGTGGTTCCAGATTTCTTGTACATTAGAATGTCAATATTATGGGATTTTTTTCTTGCTTTAAGAATAGTTTCTTTTACTCAACTTTAATATTAGTTTTATCAAAGTTTCAAATATAACCCTTTTATAACATTAAGGCGCTCTTATAGTTACACTAGCGCCACCCAGCAATTAGTTCTTTTATTCCTAAAAAATATAGAATTTTAAAAATCTAATAAGTAAATAACTAGTAAATTACTTGTAGTATTTTGCTATTCATGTTCACTAATTTTCGTTTGATAAATTAAGAGCAAAACAGGTTAACGCCAACAGTGGCCACTTTTGGCGTTAACCGATTTTTCTCTTCAAATATGGCACTAGTAAATTACTTGTAATAAACAAAAAATACTACAAGTAATTTACTAGTTTCGTACTTGTTACATTTTTAAAATTCGATATATTTTAGGATTTGATGAATTTATTTGCTGGGTGGCGCTAGTGTTACTATAAGAGCGCCTTAAGCAATTGCTTATTTCCGAACAAAGATTTTCTTACTTTCTTTCTGTGTATATTTATTTTTGTTAAAAATAGAGGCGAGTGAAAAAGTAAGGAGTTTGCTTCACGGAGTAACAGAACATAGTAATTTTACATATTCAAAGATAAAAGCTAAATATTTTTTAATATGACTCTCAAGGAGTGTATGGATCGAAAAAATCAAATTCTCATACGAATAGATTTCTCAAATTTCTTCAGCATTAAAATTTCTATCGCGTCTAGACCCGTCTAAAACATTAGACAGGGTGACCCGCTCCCACGAAACGAAATTTACTTATTAGAGCAATGTTATTTCAGAATAGTTCAGAACATCATTTATTGGCATGAATAGGTATAGCACATGATATTGTTTTGCCTGGACACAGTTGTAATGATCATCATCATAACCAGATCCCTCTCTGTACTACCAGAGCCTCATATATGTTAGCTAGAGCAGTCAGAAGATTTGGTCTACACTCTCCACGCTGGCCAGACTAGCACTGGATAGGATTGGAGAGGTCTCTTTGATGTTTATAAGCTTTGTTTAGCTTGTGTTTCGTAAGGCGCCTTATCCGAAGTCCACGGGAAGACTTGGAGAGGTCCTACTCTTCTCTACCGGGAACCACACGACTAATGTAATTAAATTACCTTAACAACCTCTCGGGTACCAGTTGTACCGGTGAACTCATATCAGCCCATATTGTTTTTTCCAACCACCATACTTAAATTGGCAATCCATTCATTAGTCTTTGTAATATGATGCACTATATATGCACTGCCCCAAGAAATATCACCCAAGGAGAGTTTAGGATCGTGGAAGGGGAAAATACTCCATTTACAATAACAGTTTACAGACTTAACTAACAAATATTAATCCTATAAAATGAATTAAAAGTTTAGGAATTAAGCACGTAATTTGCACTAAAATATACTGGTGTAATTGGAATTAGTTCAGAATTATATCAGAGGCGATGTAACGATTCTATTGAACTATACTGAATCTGAAGTTCAGATTCAGTATAGTTCAATAGAATCGTTACATCGCCTCTGATATAATTTGTAAGACTTTAATTAACATCCAGTTTGGAAAGTTACATGAAAGTTACGTACCCAGTAATTGACTTTCACGATATATTTATATTTTACATAATATTGTAAAAAGTAAAAATGTTCTGTTTAAATTTTATATGAATGCGTTTGTCTATGTGACTTTCTTTATTCCACTGAAACTGTCAAATGTTGGAACAGATTTGGATGTACGCATATCGTTAGATATCTTGTGTGTAACCCCGGAAGGGTTATAATAATATAAGGATACATATTTCCAGTATTTTATTGACAAGGCAGTCGTGTTTTAAAATGACAAACTTATCTACTAACTGGTGTCTCATTTTTGGTAACCACGCTAACTCGGCCATCCTATTAATTACTGTTGAAGTACGCTGAAATAGCTAATATTTCTATCTCTTTAAATTTTAGTAAGAAGCCTGTGTCCCATTTAAATAGATGGTATTATTTTATTAAAGAGCTAGCTTTTCGGTCATAAAATTACTGTTCATAATATTTATTTAGGTATAATACAGTTCCAGGATTTGTTTATACTGGATCTTTTATTATTTAAATAAGTATAGTAGAAATGTTATTCTAATTATAAAAAAAAAATCAAAATGTAAAGATTTTACATAATTCATTTATAAACTAATTTATATACTGCTGATTTAATGAGGCCCTTTAATGATACCCTTTAGGCATCAAGAGCAAAATTTACTCGTGGTAAAAAAATATTAAAAATGTTAAGAGATTTCTTCAACAAGCCCATTCATTTGATATGGCAGAAAGATAAAAAAAAACATTTATTTACTTATCAGTCTTTAAGTTCCTTTGGAGCGTTTGGAGCAAATAATCTGTCCTAGACGGACAGACAGACGCATGAATGATTTTATATAGAGTCCGTTTTCACACGGTCGTAGGAAAAAACTTTAAAAAATAAACGCAGTGTTTAATTTTTGACATAAAAGCGCAAAAATGTAAGTGGCAAACATTTGAACATAATTAACACAAATTGAGTCAAAGATCTCTAAATTGTTTCATTTCTTTAAAAAAGCGGCCTGGCTGAGGAAAATACCAACAAAATGAGGACTTAATGGTGTTTTGTGATAAGACAACCGAAATTGCGTTACGCTACTTTCACAAATAAGGAAGGTACAGAACTTAAAAGCGAGACCTCTGTTTTAGCGGAATGCATATAATAATTTACGCATAGTAAAAGAGACAACTTGTATAAAAATTACAACAGTGCCGTTTTGAACAAAATTTATTTAAAATGCTAATAAAATTATACGACAGGTTGCTTAATTTTTACAAAGTCTAAAAAAATAGTATAAAAGAAGGTTATCAACAAATATGTACTATCAAATTTAAAGTTACGTATGGGGACCTGCTGTCGAAAAATCTAGTATGTGCACTGACGGAGGTTAAGTTCTATTCAATTTAGGTTAACTTCTATTTTATTTATGATAATGTCAGACACCCGTTTTATAGTGAGAACTGTTTTGAAACAAATTCTAAGTCTAATACACTTTGTGAATCTGCAACTTTGCCATATTTTCGAACAAACCCATACTGATACATACTGAACAACTTTCTTCAAGGAATATGTAAAAAAATGGGTTCCCCATACAAAAAATGCTAATCAGATAATTGATTTAGATTATTATTATTATGATTTAGATAATTGATTGAGAATAAGGAGTCCATTTTCTTTCTCATATTTCGTCCTAAGTTCCATAGGGAATGTTGTACAGAGTATGATGAGAGAGGAACGTTCAAGAATACGGCAAAATTACAAAAAACCAAAACAATGCGGGGTATAAGACGCCGATCGTTTTGCGTTTTCTTTATTTTGTATACTGCCATACAACATTATTTGCATAATGGTCCTTTCAGGCCTCTCTGTCTTTGAGGGCCCTCGGCAGACTTGACAGAGGCCCACTAATTCACGATCGAGTACAAACAAAACAACAACCTTTATTACAGCATGGCACTATTGTGCCGTGTTAATAAAGATAAACGTTTAAAATTGCGTTTGTCTTTATTACAAAAAATTTACAATTGTATACTGTTATATACAATTATTTTTTTTTTTGTCTTGCCGCTATATATATTATAAATTTTTTATCAATCTAAATGACTACCAAAATACAGAGATCCTTAAAAACTACAGTTACAACAATCTACTTTCATTTCACACACTACCCTGTACTAAGCGAAGCTTGTATCGCAGGGGTCCAATTTACAATACATTCACACTTTCATCATCGGCTCTAATAACACAAATTTTCTCAGTTAGTTCAGGGGTTCCTTTAGTGATGTAAGTGAGCACTGAGAAAAAGGATTTTTGGAAATTCAATCCCTAACAGGGCGAAGTTTTACGTGTATGAAGTCACAGGAAAATTGGTTTGGGAAAAGTTCTGAATAAAACTGAGATGGATCTAAGAAAAGTTGGGGGAACCAGAAAGGTAGAAAAATTTTTACGGCCCTTTTTAGGCACACGACCTTAGTTTGATTAATCTAATACAAATATACCTGCAATTCATTTTGACCCGTGAAGTGCACCAATCAAATGGTTACCAATCATCATCATCATCAGGACTTTGAGAGTCTCCACTGCAAGAGCACGACCCTCTCTGTACTACCAGAACCATAGGTATTAGCCAGAGCAGTCAGAGGATTTGGCCTACACTCTCCACGCTGGCTAGACGGGTTGGAGAGGTCTCTTTGATGTTTATGAGCTTTGTATAGCTTTCTGTTTCCTAAGTCGCCTTCTACGACATCCACGGGAAGACTTGGAGTGTTCCTATTCTACTCTTCCGGGAACCACACGGCTACCGGGAACCACACGGCTAACAACTGGTTACCAATAAATAAAATTAAATGATGAAATAACTTCAAATACCTCATTTCATGGCTCAAGAAGTCAACGAATAGGATATTCTTAATGTTTGTTTCTAACTCACTGATCCTAAATAATTTGAATCCCAGTTTTGCAGCATGACGAAAAAAATAGACAAATATACAAACAATCCACAAAAAACAAGGTACTTAAGGGAGAATCATCAACGTACAATAATGAAAATAAACACAGAACACATAAAATTAGATCCATGCACGTACAACCGCGACTTCATCCGCGTACTGCGACTTCATCATATCTTCATATAGCTTATTTAACCTGCTAATAGTAAAATCATTTATATAATCCACTACCTGTTGCTCGCGGCTTCGCCCACGTGATATCTTTGTCCTTCTCCTTAGTATTATCAACGTGTATGCCAAATTTCAAGAAGATTGGTTCAGTAGATAAAGCTTGAAGAGGTAACAAACAAACAAATATATAAACTCCCTTTAGCATGAATAATATTAGTTAGGATACTTAGGATTCAGTAGTTTTTGAATGTTTCCATCACAAAAATTTGTAATGAAAATATAAATTATAAACATATATAGCAACGGTATAAAAATTAAAAAAGTTTTGTGTCATTGTATAGAAAAAGGAATCTCCTAATGTAAGTACTACATAACGGTTTTCTCTAGCAACATCTACGAATAAGTTATTAACGGCAACATCTAGGATACAATAGAAACCATCTTATTCTAAGAATACATGATTGTATTATTATTAACTTAATTCTATTGGTTTCTGTGATTCAATAACTACCTCTATTGAATATAATAATTTTGTTTTTCTCTTTGGGATCTGATTTTTTTTTTGTAAATTATTATTAACCGGTCGCATAGATCTATTGACCCTTATCTTCAACAAGTGTGTGTAACGATAGATGAAAAAATAAAAGGTAGTTTAGAAAAAAAAAACATTAAACCATCCACACAAAAAACATATCATTTCCCTAATGAACTGTAAATAAGTTCTGCTATTCGTACGCGTGACTCGTACATGACCGAGCTTGAAAATGAGGAGCTCAAGAAAACTCATAATTAATCATCTATCGTATATTTAACTGACGTTTATTAAATAATTCTCAAGTTTGAACAGTCTGTTAGTTAAATTTTAATTGATTGATGGCCACTGGAGGCTTAACGAGGGCTTGTTAAAATTAATCAGTGTACATTCTAGTGTCTTTTGAAACTTTTTCGTTATTTGCTGAAACGCTAAGTGCTGCTTAATTACTATTAATGACTGGGCCGATTTAATATCTCAACTAAAATGCTATCGTTGTGAGCCTCGGGCTTTAAATTGAAGTATCAGAAATGAGGATGAAACCAAAAATACGCTCAAACAAAAGATTAGTGCACACTCAGAGTAGACGAAGTTTTTATTTTATATTTTTACACATAAATTCGAAACAAGGTTCACCACATATGATAGAAAAAAAGAAAGAAAACATTTATTGGGCAAAATAAACTATTACAACTACAAAAAATTAGCAACACTTATGAACGAATACAATTCGGCAGCGGAAGCCACAGCGCTGATTTTCATCTGTTGCCATGTATGTCTCCTAGGTGGCGCTAATCGAGCAACAAACTTTGGCTGCTTTACGAGTACATATATATCGAATCTGCAACCTCACAGCACAAATAGTCGTTCTACCTATTTGATATCAACGACTGTAACTAAGCCATCATCATTATCAGGTCTTTTTAGTCTCCACTGCAGGACCATGAATCTCTCTGTACTACTAGAGCCATATATTAGCCAAAGCAGTCAGAGGATTTAGCCTACACTCTCTACGCTGGCCTGGCGGGTTAGAGAGGTAAACAAAAATAAATAAAAGTCAACGTTTTTATTTATATAATTTTGACACAAATTCATTATATAATTTAATTGAAATTGCAGGTACTATGCCATCCTCAAGCCTCTGAACGTGACGTGGGAAGCGCGAGTGAGGCGCGCGCTGACCATAGCATGGGCGGGCGCGGGCCTCGCCAGCCTGCCGCAAAGCTTCATATTCCACCAGGAGGAGCATCCGGAAGTCAGGGGGTAAGTCTTTTTGCTTTTTACGTGGTAAAAGAGTTTTATTCAGATTAAAAATATGGGTATTAAAATTAGACAAATATAAATTCAACTTTAACTAAAATCTGAAAGGGCCTTGCTTTTTAAGCATTTATTTCTTTACTAGCTCTTACCTGCGGCTTAAGCAGCCCCCGTAATATATGCCTATGTCCTTCTCAGTATCCTAACCTATGTGTATGCAAAATTTCATGATGATTGGTTCAGTAGATACGACGTGAAAGTGTAACAAATAAACAAACTCACTTTCGCATTTATAATACTAGTTAAGATTCAAAAAACAAAGAAAGATACGTATTCAAATCTTTAACAAAAAATCTTTACGCGGCAAAGGACTTAATTTGTTTTGTAATGTTAAGTAATAGTGATTTTCTTGATTACATATACCTATTACAATAACAGGACAATTCATTCTCATTGCCATGCTTGATATACAAACAAATTTTTAGACCGAATTATTCTAAAATATTACTTTTTACATATTCAGTCGAGGTTTGCGTATACGGATACTGATGCCAAAGGGCTAATCGAAAAATCATATTAGGTCACTAGTCACGAACATCAAACACGATTCTCCGTACTGGAAAATATTATTTCGAATAAAACATGCTCCTTACGTAGCCATAATTTACCATGTACAGCGTATTTCTTTATTTATCTACTCCCAAATAATATAAGTTGCTATTGTTTTATCTTAGAAAATATTATGTAAACAATCATAGAACATTTTCACATGTACAACGTAGTTCTTATCGCTAAACTCATAAATAAGATTTTTATGTTGCTATTGTTTTGTAAGACTACATATTGTTTCTAAGATAAACATAGAACTAGAATTTTTACCGACGTAAACATTAAGGCTCGTACATGCGCTAATGACCTTCAAGATATGGGCCGAGTTTGGAACCTTAGTTCCCCGTCAGAAAGTCAGCAGTCGACTGCCACTCGTCGCCCGCACGCTTTCAAAATATTAAATAACATAAATTTAATATTAAAAAGAAGAATAGTCTGTAAAATAAAAATTTCTCGGGAGAGTTTGTAGGTTGATTGGTATTGTATTGAACATAAAAATTGCGTGTCTCAGAGACAAAGAGTTACATAGTTAATGAATATTTGCAATACAAAACGATGTACGCGGTACTTCTTTGTTCTAAAAAATTATGAACTTTAGAAAAACGTCCTCCTCAGCAAATAAAAATTAAAAACCATTCTATAATGTATGGTTTTTTTTTGGGTATTGTGTTTTATGTTTGACCATTTTTATAGAGGTTAAACATAGTCGAACAAAGTCAAAAACAAGGAGCACCCTTAACACATAAGTAAACTTATGGAAGGAGGTATTGCGAAACTCTGCTCAACGTAGCCTATTTCGTAGGCACAAGTTGTAGGCTATGCTACGACCGTACTACGAGATAGCGTAGCGTACCGTACGTAGCACCGTATGCGACCGAAGCTATATTTAATGAAGGCGCTTTTTTCGTGCTTTATTATCTACAAAAACGTTATGGAAAAATGATTTGGATCCTTTTAAAATCTACTTAGTACGCTTTATGACACATTTTGACTTATTTTCTTATTTATTGTTACAAGTTACCTGTAATAATAACAAGGTACCGTAGATACCGTCTGACAATGATAAAAATAACTCAATAAAAACGGTCTTTCACGTAGTATCGATGACATGTGAGGCGCGTGGATATACATTGTTTAGGTATTTAGCTAATAACATACATACATCTCTAATAGTCTCCTGACATTAGCAAATGTTTGCTTATAAGGAGGCTCCTACAATAAATATTTACTGTAATCAACTAGTTCTCCCAATAAATATTTTATTTATTTATTTTATTTTTCATCATCATCATCATCAGGTCTTTATTAGTCTCCATTGCAGGAGCACGACCCTCTCTGTACTGCCAGAACAGTCAGAGGATTTGGCCTACACTCTCCACGCTGGCCAGACGGGTTGGAGAGGTCTCTTTGATGTTTGTAAGCTTTGTTTAGCTTGAGTTTCCTAAGTCGCCTTTTACGACATCCACGGGAAGATTTGGAGTGGCCCTATTCTTCTTTGCCGGGAACCACACGGCATTATTATCTACGTGTGGCGTCGAGGTGTTTATAGGCACGAGGCGAAGCCGAGTGCTTATAATAAACCGACGACTATAATAGGCAGCTTGCCGTACGAGTATCATACGACGTTTTTCAATACATTTGCGATTACCATGAACTAAAAAAAGATAACAATTTAGCAAGTAAGGAATTTATGAAAGTTAGGAACTAAAGCAGTTTGTAAAAACACATTTATAATAATCAGGTACATTTACTCAGGTTTATTTTCTCCAAAAAAGTACATTGATAATCTTCTCCTTTTCGAAGTCGGTTAAAAGTCACATCTCACAATCAGAAAAAAGTTTTCATGCTGAACTTAAAACTCTTTGGTCGGATTCTATAAAGAAATTTAAATTTATCATCTGTGACATTGGGCCATTGAGCGGTTGTGATTGGTGTAAAGTAAAAAGCACAAGTGCCGTAATTACATCATACGATAGAGATTTTGATGTCATAAGAACCGTATGATTAGCAAATGTATTGAAAAATTTAATTACATAACTAACACAACCAATACTATCAGAGCTAATTAATGTTAACCGGTATTTCCATGATTCGTAACAATGGAACTAAATGAACGCCGCATAAATCCATTTGATATGGGTTGAGTTTAATTATCCTGGAATGAATACCTGGAAGATTTCCATTAATTCCATCAATGTAGACCTTGGTATAAGTGTTTAACGGCGCGACCCGAACGTTTTGATAGGTTTTAATAGCATTATTGTTTTGTTCCTTGAGCTTCCATGCTGGTTTGGGAGAAAGGAAAAAACATAGAATATACCAGCTGATTTTCGTCTCGCGCAGACCGAAAAAGCCGGTCAAAGGATTGGGCAAAAATCTAAGGAATCACATCAATAGGCGATGCGGCTAGCAACCCATCACTATTTTGATTTCGCTTTCCACCTTTACGCCCACTAAAAGTGGCCAAGTCTTAAGACTTTCGAGTCTGTCTACCCCACTAGAGATAAAGACGTGAAAATATGTATATATATATATTGTTTTGTTTGCTTTATAAAGGATTTTTCATTTCGGTGACTAATACTCATAGTAATAAAACATAAGAATCTGTCAGTGTGATGTGGCTACTTTACCTTATACATCCTTATTTTAAATTAAATACATAAACTTTCAGAGGTGACTCAGCCCATCAACATGAACAACTTATGTTAAGTATAGGACCAATGCAAGGAACTAAAAAAAAAATTGACATATATGTACAGTACTACCACTTTAATAAGTTACATCGGCATTGTTCGATCGCGCAGAATAGCGCAACCTAACGCCGACTCAAGCCGAATGAAAAATCATTCAAATAACGAACTAAATGCTACAAAATAAGATTTGAAATCCAAAAACAACAGGACTCGTGCTATCTCGCTCGCTATACTCGTACGACTGCCGCGAGTGGTCGAGACGCCGCATGGCGCGTGCACATCAGCCAATAGCGGACGGGTATTTTCGTGCCATGCAAAAATTTGACTTCTGCGCTGGTACATCGGTGTAACTTATAAAAGTGGTAGTACTGTACCCATACAAAAGTGTCCAGCTGCTCGGATCAAATCCTCCTCCTCGCGTCGTATTCCTCATTGCTGAGGGTCGTGACTCCCCCTCAGAATCACCTTTTTTCTAATCAATTCCCTCCACCTGTTACGGTCTTTTGCCACGTGGAGGGCCTTATGTAGGTTCGTGTTTAGAGATGATCGTACTTGGTCCGACCATCTCGTAGGGCTGCGGCCTCTAGTTCGTTTCCCGTCAACCTTGCCTGTCACCATCAGTTGCTCTATGTTGTGACCGTCTTTTCTTGCAATGTGGCCAAAAAACTCCAATATTCTGCGTAGACAGGTGGTGGATAGTCTCGTTTTTATTTGGAGGTCACGCAGAATAGATACATTGGTGCGGAAGGCAGTCCAAGGAATCTGTAGCATCTTCCTCCAGCACCACATTTCGAAGGCGTCTATGCGGTCTCTATCAGCTTTTTTCAGAACCCATGTCTCGGAGCCATAGCTGAATATGGAGAAAACTAATGTTTGGACAAGTTTCTTTTTTGTCTGCCGTGAGATGTTACGATCCTTCCATATCTTTTGCAGCTGAGACATGGCGTTTTTAGCCATACCTATTCGCCTCCGTATTTCCATCTCGCAGGATCCCTTATCATTGATGTTTGCCCCCAGGTAGATAAAGTCATTAACTATATCTAGGTTGAGAGCACCCGTCATCTCGAGTCTGCCGGCACGATCTATAACCATTACTTTTGTTTTGGCGTGGTTAATTTTGAGACCTAACTGCAAACTGATGTTCTCAATACGAGCAAGGAAGTTCACCATTTCACTTTCGCTTGCCGCTATTAATGTGGTGTCGTCTGCGTATCGGAGGTTTGTCAGTCTGGTGCCACCAACCGTGACTCCGCCGTCCCAATTCTCGCAAGCCCGCCTGATAATGTATTCTCCGTAAACGTTGAAGAGGATAGGAGATAGAATACAGCCTTGTCTAACGCCTTTAGAAAAACTGAAAGGCTCCGATGTGCAGTCTTCGATTTTGACGGTGCCTTGGTTGCTAACGTACAACGATTGGATTAGCGCCACTAGGTGTTGAGGTACTCCCAGTTCTCTCAATACATTCCAGAGGTCTGACCACACAACACAGTCGAAGGCTTTGCTATAGTCGATGTAACACAAGATGGTGGGCACGTTGAATTCGTAGGCTTTTTCGATCAGCTGGCGTATGTTCAGAATTTGCTCGCGAGTACCCTTGCCTTTAACAAATCCTGCTTGTTCCTGTGGAATTTGCCAGTCAAGAAAGTGTCTGATTCTGCTGTTGATAATGTGGAGCATCACTTTGCTTGCATGCGATATCAGTGCTAGAGTCCTGTAATTACTGCATTTAGACGTGGAGCCTTTTTTATGAAGGGGCAGTATAATAGAGTTAGCCCAGTCAGAGGGCCACTCCCCAGTTCGCCAGATATTTTCACATATTGTATGTAGCGCGTCTATGCCTACAGGACCCATGGCTCTCAGTATCTCCGCTGTGATTTGATCTGGTCCAGGGGCTTTTTTGAACTTGAGCGCGTTTATGGCTGCTGTGATCTCTGATCGAAGAATCGAAGGTTCCAAGGCCATTTCATTCCATGCCGTTGAGTCATGCGGTGATCGATATTCACTTGGATTTTCGTAGAGCTCTTTGCAGTATTTTCGCCATTTATTTGTAACTGCCTTTAGGTCTTGTATGAGCGTACCATCGTCGTCCTCAATCAGCCATGTTTTAGGTTTGGACTGTTTGGAAAGCAGTTTTACCTTCTTGAACAGGTCCGAGGTTTGTATTTTGAATGCATGTTCCTCTATCTCACGGCATATGCGTTCAACGAAGTTGTTTTTGTCGTGTCGGCATTGTCTCTGGATCATTCTGCAGTATTCCGAGTACTTCTCTCTGTCAGCCTGGCTCGAGAGACCATGAGATTTAAAGTCCTTCCTCTCTTGTATTAATTCCCAGGTGTTTTTGGATATCCACGTTTGTCTGCAATTGGTGTTTGGCCTGGCGATGGTGATGTTTTGTACAGTCATGCAAATTTGATTTTTTAGATGCTCCCACTGCTCATTAGTATTTGCACTTGTTGGCAGTGGATCTTCAGTGATTTTATTGTCAAGTGCAAGTTGAAATTGTTGTTGATCTGTTGGCACTAGATTTTGAAGACGTTTTGTACTGTGTTTTCTTATCGCTTTTAGCCGTAAGGCGAAATTTGCAACCAATAGACAGTGGTCAGAGCCGCAATCAGCACCCGGAAAAGTCTTTACGTTTGTGACTGACGATCTCCATCGGCTATTGATCAGTATATAGTCGATTTGGTTGCGACAACGATCGCCAGGAGAAATCCAGGTATAGAGGCGTCTGGGGTGATGTTGGAAACATGTGTTCATTATCGTTAGTTTTCTATCGATGCAGAATTCAAGAAGTCGGGTTCCCCTGTCATTTCTCGCGCCAAGGCCATATTTTCCGACGGTATCTCTAATATGATCCTCCCCTAGGGTGTTGCCTATTTTTGCGTTCCAGTCGCCAATCACTAATGTTATTTCCCGGTTGGGTATTTTTGAGAGTGCTGCTTCAAGGTCTGAGTAGAAATTGTCACACACACTCTCCTCCGAAGTAGATGTAGGGGCATATACAGTGACTATATTTACAGTGCAGGGGCGTGTATTTAGTTTCAAGGATATAATCCTGTCAGAGATAGGGTTGTAGCCTATCACACAGTTATTTAGGTGGTGGGGTATCCAGATGGCAACTCCGTTGGTGCTAGAGTTTGTGGGGCCTGAGAAATATAGAGCATTACCCTTAGCTGTTCTGTGGTGCCCTTGGCCTCTCATATGAGTCTCTGTTATTCCAAGCAAGGCCAACTTGTGCGATTCGGCCTCTCTCTCCACTATATCCAGCTTTCCCAAGGCCAGCAGCCCACGGACGTTCCAGGTGGCAATACGTCGATGATCCCTTATTGAGATCCTGCTTTTCATGTCACCAGTAGCATGACCGCTTACTAGGGCCTGGTGACCCGTTCTAGTAGCGGCTTCGGTCGCCAATTTCACACCGTCCGGCCCGGTAACCGAACGGCGCCGGTGGTTAGCCGGATCGTCCAACGAACTAGCTCTATCTGTCGTACTATCCATTCATTGGGGGGGTTTTCTTGGGCAAAAACAACGTGGTGGGTTAAATATCGGATCAAATATATAAGGTAAAATAATATTGAATTTTAAATATTGGTCCCCTAACATTTATTGCGAACAGACAGACAGAAGATGACAGACAGACGCGGCGGAGGACTTTATTTTATAATATTTAGTGATTTAGTAAAGACTAAGATAGTATGGCATTGTGAATGCTTTAAGAACCCTTATAATCTAACATAAGAAATATTTAAGAAAAGGCTTTATTAATCGGCCCTTTTCCCTAATTTTCAAAGGAGACCTTCGCATTAGAAAGCTCCCGGAGGCTCAAGAAAGCTCACGTACTCACGATTAATGAATAAACCCCGATCTTTTGAACAAGCTCCGATCTTTTGAGTTATCCGGACTGAGACCCTGAATGTGTAATTTGGGCTTAACGAAGAAGCCCCATAAAGCTTCAGTAAACTACAGATAAATAAATTAACTGAATTGCGACTAACTACTCTATCTTATTAAACAAAATACAATTTACTCCTAGATTTATAAAGGGTTACGCAAGATTTTCCGTAGTACCTACCTGAAAATCTTACGTTCATTTTGTGCCATGTGATTTCTAGAAACAGAGTAAGGCCTGTAATTGTGAATCAGGTGATCCACGGGCAGGTTAAATCAATAAGGATAGGCAGGTAGTAAGAAGTTATACC
The DNA here is from genome assembly GCA_963082605.1 of Rhodophaea formosa. NCBI lineage: Eukaryota > Metazoa > Arthropoda > Insecta > Lepidoptera > Pyralidae > Rhodophaea > Rhodophaea formosa. Next base: position 5,132,334 of record OY720220.1, on the reverse strand, counting down.
TATGTATATGAAATATTTATTCCGGTCTCTTGGCTCTAGAACACCATAGCAACTGGAAACATACTCAGATGCGATACAGGTAATGGATTTACTCAATAATCAATCTAGGCTTCAAGACTTTTGGGTCTAGAGAGAAAAAAAATGTGTGTTTGTGTGTAATGAATAAATAAACTAAAAAATTCTTTCACGTTTCCGTTACATCTCCACCTGAGATGCCTTTAAACCTAGGGTGTCGGGCCTGGGCACTCGGATAGAATGTGTGTCAAGTCCAAAACCCACGCGGATGAGATCGCGAGGAACAGTTAGTAATTTTTAAACCTAAGACTTATCGAAGTATGATTTTTCATTATATTTGGCAAGAGCGGTACATATTAAAACACAGAAGGCAAATTAATTTCAATAAAGACAGTTTGTTGGATAACTGCCTATTGCATTTTCAGCACGAATGCGGGAAAATCTTAATACATCCTGAATAAGCTGTGTATTTTTTTCTCAATATTCGTGCAGTTTAATTAAAACGAAAGAAGAGTTTTGAAATATGAATCGAAGTGTGAAAAGCAGCGAATCCCTCAACCCTGACGTAAAATAATTATCTTTTAAGACGAAAAGCCTCGTCGGCGAATCATCCTTAATCCGGGAAACCCATTAAAATCGAGGCTGACACTACACTTCTTGGTTTTACATAAATCATAATTGGTTGGTTTGCTTCATAGATAATAGCGGCAAGGAGAAGAGTGCAACAGATCGACAGAGTATGTAATGTTTAAAAAATCAACCAAGTGCGAGTCGGACTTGCGCACGAAGGATTCCGTACCATTATCTATACAATTTTATCTGACTATCGAACAAAAAATTTAAGAAAAATACGTTTGTTGTATGGGAGCCCCCTTAAATATTTATTATAATCTGCTTTTATTATTTGTTGTTATAGCGGCAACAGACATACTCCATCTGTGAAAATTTCAACTGTCTAGCTACGAGTATCATGGATCATGATGATAGGTACAGCATGGTGACAGACAGACAGACGGACGGACGGAATTTGTTTGAAACTGTAGGATCGTAGTATTCTGTGAATTAAAAGTGAATTCTTAGAAATAGGGTCCTGTTTTTAACCTTTGGGTCCGAAACTCTAAAAAGCTGTGTAGCTCTTAACCGTTTCCTATCCACTATACTGGAAAAATAGTTTTTAATAGTTTAGGCAAACGCATCAAAGTAAATATTCAATCATATTTAATTTTGGGTAGATTTATAATAGTAGAAAGAATGTAAGTTATTGCCCTTCTTTTACCCGAATACCACGCAGCCATTAATAAGGGTTATGATTTTTTCCGCTATGTATGTATGTACGTTTGTGACCTCATATTTGTCGATTTTTTTTCTAAATTGAAAATGTACACCTTTATTCTTAATTCAAAGGTGGTCATAAAATAATTTGTGATCGGATTATTTTATCTTTATATCGATTCGCATAATTGCCCAATAATCTCACTGGACAAAAATATGACGATTTGCGATAAGAAACAGCCTCTTGTCAGTACAAAAACTCAACTCAACTCAGCTCAACTCAACTCAGTTATCAGATGTCCATATTCGCAAGATGTTTGTCAAACACATCTCCGCCTTCCAGTTGTCTGAGTAAGTCCTCTAATTGGGACGGGTTCAAAGGTCCCAACCTGGCCAGACGGCACAAGCTTTAATTAAGAAGCAACTCTTGTTTCTAAACAAATTAACGGAGACTGGAGTCAGGCAATCAATAAACCGGATTTAAGCCTCAATTATTATCGCTTAATTGTAGACGTTTCGTCCGTTTAGCATAAATTTGTTTTTATTATTAAACTTTTTATACAACGTGTAAGTCTAAATAAAAATAAAAAATAATTTTCGTCATCCATTGCCTTTTAGATTGAATGTTTATTGCAATAATACTTGCTATTTTAACCCTATTGTAAGAATGTGTAGGCTTTATAACGACACTGTAAAATTAGATTCCAATAATTTAGATGTATTTGAGGCTAAACATTAAAAAATTAAAAAACAAGTCCAAATTGTACTTTGCTAATGACATAAAGTTAGCGAAGTACAATATTATCACAAATATTTTCTCTAATTTAGTGCCCTTATTATATTCAAGAAGATAAAAATGTAATGTATGCATATTTTTAGTTTGCAATCTAGCACTTTTAGTACTTATTATAATTGAGTGTATATCCGTCATGTATGGGATTGTATACCTACTCCATAGCCATTCTGCCAAATTCTCGAAAATACCGTCAGTATATATATCCAAAGAGCATATAATCACTACGTTTCAGTATTATAGTATAATAAAGGGAATGTTCCCCATTCAAACAATGATCAAAATTAAAAAAAAAATGTATTTCACATTGGTATGTGAAGTACTTGGTATAAATCGACAAGTTGATTAGCAGTTTCGTATGAGGAACTCAATTTTTTTCATATATTGACCTATGACCTTGTGAAAAGTTGTTCAATATGATCAGTATAGGACTGTTCAAGATGTCTTGTCAATCTGTAGATTGACACGGTGTATAGCGTCAAAGAAAATTATTATTTTATGAGATCAAGCTCCTAGGTGAGTGGCAGACAAACACACACTGAATATACTTTCGCTATTTGTAAAAGCTACATGTGCAAATGCATATGTTTGAATGTAAAAGATGAAAGGAACATGAAAACCTAGACGCAAGCTATTTCTCGTTGACTATAGGTAAACATTTAAGATAATGACAATATTTTGCGATGACAAAAAAAAAGTTTAACACACATTTGTTAGATTATTTAAAAAGGAAGGTTCCTGTTGTAGGTATATGTTGCTCATTTAATTTTATTTCATTTGGTATCACCATAATCCATAGGAAAGTTATTGATGTCATTACCGTAAAATAAATATCCCAAATTTTTTTGTAGCATGTTCAATATCCATTTATCTTTCAAGTAGATATTTAGAAAAAAGTTGAAAATTAAGCCTTGATTGAAATCCAGCCATTATTTGGTATTCGTTTTGGCGTACCCAGCTTCTGGGGGTGTATGGTTATCTAGTCTCTACTGAGGATTAAACCTGACAACAAAAGGGAAAGCACTCAGATAAGAGACCTTATAAATAAATATATAGGGATATAGATATACATGGCGAAATTTTGATCGTTCTGGACCCTTAAAGGGGTGATTCAGCCAGTCGATATGAACCATTTTTCCTATGGGACCAATGCTGGAAACTCAAATTTTATTTCGACATTTTCATACAAAAGTGTTCAGCCGCCCGGGCAATTTGTATAGGAATGTCGAAATTTTTTTCGAGTTTACAGCATTTGTCCCATAGGAAAAGTTGTTTATATTGACAGGCTGAATCACTCCTTTAATGGTCCGGAACGATCAAAATTTCGCCATGTATAGATAGAGCCCCACAGTAAGTTGTGAACATGTGTTGTAGGTACAAAACAGAACGATACTATTATTTATAAGAGAGACTTATATAGATAAAAATCTCAGACCCAGGCCAATCTGAAAAAGATCGTTTTCTATCATGACGTATATCGTACATAAATACTAATAACCATTTCCTGCATATGATTTGGAAATCAAACATCGGTGAGAGGTTAATGTGGATCAGCTGATTGAAACTTCGAGGAAGTGTTACAAATGCTATTTGAAACAATCGTGTGGATGCGGCTCATAAATGTCAGGCATCCAGACGTAGACGGGAATAATGTTTGGCTCGCGTTCAATCGAATGTTCGGCGTGCAGCGAGTTGGTATGCAATATTGTATATCATATATAGGTAAATACATTTTTTGCATTTGGTCTTCTTCTTTTCGTATCAGTGGTAAACCAATTAAAATTATAAGTTCCTAAAATTCGGATAGTTGGATAGCATCAGTATTGGTAGTGATTACAGTCATGTCGTCCAAAGTACACGAGAAGGGACACGTAGAGCAAGATAGTAAAACTGGCATTGTCTGGGGCTGTCTACACTTACAAAAGTTATCGGTACTGTTTCTAAAAGCCCACCTAGAGATGGAAACAAACAAGTATATACATAGAGACAAGGACAAGTAACCAAAACTAATTAAACGCTAATATGTGGTAGATTTAATCCTTATTTGACCGTATATACTTATGGTCTTACGGCTGAAAATGGGATCCCAGGCTTTGCTGCACCCTAACTGAAGATACACCCAGGGATATGTTTGGACTTGTGACATACCTAGTCATTATGTCCTGTTTAGAAAGATATGTTGAAAGGTTCGTAACGTATCCCTTACTGAAAATATTTCGCTGATTATTAACTGATGCTATGAAAAAAAGATTCGTTATATATTTTCACGATATTGGTGCAATAAGTAAGATATTGGAAATTGATATAAAGACATGGGTCGAAATAGACATTTTTTTCATATAATTTATTTTATTATCTTCAAAAGATGCTTGCATCAATATTAAAGCCCGAGATGTTAACCCTTACGTACGAGTGGTAGAAAATATGATAGGTTTCTCTTTGTATTCTGGAGCTATAACGATGCTGGAACATGGCAAAATTTTCGTCTTGTTTCATTTTGGAGTTTAAAGCGGCCTTTCAGCCCGTCGACAGGAACAACTTTTTCTATGGGATCAATTTTGGAAACTCAAAAAAATAATAGACATTTGCATACTAAAATATTCAGCCACCCGGTCAGTTACTATGGGAGAGTCGATTATTTTTCGGATTGATTCGGATGAATGCAGCAATGCCGGCAAGGGTTGCTTGCCTTAACTATTAGGTGGCGGGCATGAAGGAACTAACAGTAGTGGCTGGCTGCTGGCCAGCAATAGTTTGCATGAACTAACTGGTGGCAATAGCTCACAAATTAATTCAACTCTTCTTCTTCTGTTTTATATTATGACTTCCACCGAAATTTCAGTGATTCTGCACATGTCCAGTATAATGAAATACTAAGTATCGGTGTTGTACGGTAAAGTTTTGCAAGTAACATCAAAGATGGCGTATGTTCTTTGATGCCTCGTGGGAATTTCTGGCGGCAAATCTATACGAGTCCATTTATCAGTCCACTTTAACTATTTCACAAATTGTTGATGAGCACGAGCATTTATAACACCAAACTACACCAATTTCATATTATAAAGTCCACTAAAATCAATTTGCAAAATTGTCTACGGCAAACTTCAACTGTACCCCTTGACTTCCCACCACAAACTCTAATTTAACTCAAAAGTTCATGTAACTTTGACATCCGCAAAGTAACGCCGTAATCAATTCAATACATTTACTCTGTTTCCTTTTGCAGAAAAACATAGATATACCTAATTACCAAAAAAGTCACCAGTCCACTTGTCGTCCGATTTATTTGCCATCATTCCACTGACCCGGCGCTCAATTTGCAGATACTTCCAGTGCGTGTCATACGGCTCCCTGCCCACGGAGACCCACGAATTCGCGTACTTCCTCGTCAACATGCTGCTCATGTACGTGGCGCCCCTCATCTCCACGCTCTATTGCTCGTCCGCCGCCCTGCTGGAGATTATCCGGAGAGCCAACACGGCAAATGGTAAGCGAAATTGCGATTTTATCGCTCTCAATAAAGCTTAGTACACGGGATTTAGATTAATATGCTGGCGAAAAGTTATTAACCGGAGGGGTGTGTTGAACCTTTTCACTCATGATTTGAAACCAATTCACGTATTCTTTTCAGATTTAGTGAATATATTTGCATGCAAAGCACGAAGGCTGTTTAGTTTAGTGTAAATAATATGTACTTATTAAATATAATCCTTTTTTAACTTACAAAAGACGAAATATTTAATTAAATTCGTGATTATATATATGTTTATACAGCGTGTGACTCGATCCTCGACATACTGGTGTACTGGTGACTCAGTCCGTCAATATGAACAACTTTTCCTATGGGATCAATTTTTTGAACTCAATTTTTTTTTTACTTTCCCGTACTATTTGCGCGGGCGGCGGAACACTTTTGCATGAAAATGTCGGAATATATTATATCATGGCAAAAATTGTTCATAGTGACTGAATGTGTTTCAAATTGTTACGTACTTGGGTTATGAATTTATTTGGATTGTATGCAGATCACAGCGCATCTATAGACAAACCCTCGTGGTTTCAAGGCGTAATCTTTTGTATAATATTTTCATTACAAAAATATTTTTTTTTAAATGTGGAATAAGTCATGTTTTAGTTAATTTAAATAATCTTTCGTATTTCAGACAAAATGCGTCGTAGCGGCGTGGGCATCCTAGGCCGCGCGCGGGCGAGGACCCTCAAGATGACAATCACCATAGTTTTAGTGTTCTTCACGTGTTGGTCTCCGTACTACTGCTACTGCTTGTGGTGAGTAGAAACTTTTTTTTATTTAATAAAATTGTAATTATTGATTTACTAAACTGCCCGAAAAAGGATTGTAATGTATTTTTGCATCTATGTTTTTAAATAAATAAACATATATATACGGACAAATCACACAGATTGAGCTAGCCCCAAAGTAAGTTCTAATGAAAGACTTGTGTTATGGGATACTAACTCAACGATACTATATTTTATAACAAATACATATATAGATAAACATCCAAGACCCAGGTCAATCTGAAAAAGATCGTTTTCCATCTTGACCTGACCGGGGATCGAACCCGGGACCATCCGTGTCGCAGGCAGGCGTGATGACCGCTGCGCCACGGAGCTCGTCAAAGTGTTATATGTTTTTCTTTATTCCACTTCTCCTAATGCCGGAAAAAATTGAATGTATCATTGGAATCCTTGAAACAACTGAGTAACAGAGGCTATATTTTTAGCAAGGTAGTCGGAACGTTATTTTGAAAGATTTTTTTTTATGCCGTCCGGACTCAAGCAACAACTTCTTATGCTCAACTGGTTGCCGTGGGTGCTTTTAATTTCCATATACACAACGTGGCATTGTATAAGTATCTTATAATGGCATATGATGTTGTGAAAATTAAGAGTTGACCTAAGGTTGAACTAAACGAGTGCATTATTTGAATGAGTCTTTAGTCAATCAAAAGGTAAAAACATAGTTTAAAAAAAAAGGTTTCGTCTACTTCTATGGGTAAAAAGGTAAAATTATAGGATCACTCGTTTGTCCGTCCGTCTGTCCTTGTTAGTCAATACCTTTTTTCTGGACCGCATGGGCCGCGAGTTTCTTCTGAAAAAGGAATTTGTTTTTTTTTTTCATATTATATAAAAAATAAAAGCTTTTCTAAGCGTGTAGTTTGTTTGTCTAAATTTAATAATAAAAGTACCATCTTTTATTATTAAATTTAGACAAACAAACTTCTCAGTCAACACAATCGAAAAAATAGCCGTTAATGACTCTAATTTTTCGAATTTGCTTATTATCCCAAGGGGATCAAAACCTTAAAGGTACTTCCCGTTGACCTAAAATCATAAAATTTGGCATTAAGCTAAGGAAGTCAAGGATATTTTCCTTAACTGTAAATTCGTTGTATAAAAAACTTTTTTTTTTGTTTCGCGATGTTTGTATTTAAATACATACATACGCAAATATTATTAAAATCTAGCCTATTAGTTGGCTAATGAGTAATTTTACATTGATCTAGATTATTACATATAAAATATTCTTACTGTCTCTATTAAGGGGAAGGCACTTTGTTCATGTGTTTTTAATCGCACTTTTACTGCACTGTTTTATTGTTTTTTATCACTACACTACACTAATTCAAATGGTTTAGTCCTATTAAGTCTTCGCACTATGTCCGTATTGTCAAGGAGCTGGATCGCCTCGACGTTCACATGATGAAGCAATCTATGCTCATGTGCTTCAGCGTAATTTTTGATTATTCTATCAACGAACTGTCCCGATGCAGGTCGTCGTTTCTTATGTACCAAGGTGCGTTTACAATAGCCCTCAACACTTTGTTCTGGAATCGTTGAATAATGTCTATGTTGCTCTGTTTGGTACAGCCCCAGAGCTGTATGCCGTAAGTCCATACTGGCATGAGGACTTGTTTATATATAAGTAATTTGTTAAGTACTGATAAGGTAGAGTATCTTCCTAGTAGCCAATACATATTTTGGAATCTTAATTCTAACTCTTGTCTCTTCTTTTTGACGTGGGCCTTCCAGCGGAGTTTCACGTCTAGTGTCATACCGAGGTATTTTGCTGTATCTTCGTGTGGTATTCGCTTATCATTTAAATTTATAGGGCAATATCTATCACGTTTGTTTGTAAAGTTCACGTGAATAGATTTTGACTCATTTAGCTTAATTCGCCATATTTTTGTCCAGTTTTCAACTTTATTTACAGCTATCTGGACCTTTTCTGCAGCCTCTTCGTGTGTGCTACCGACAGCCATTATTATTATAAAAAACTAAAGAAAAAACATTTTCTTGTACGGATGTTCTACATCACTCGTTTAGTAGATCTCAAATCAAAGTCTAATAAAGTAATGTAACAAAGTAAAGCCTCAATCAATCAAGACAATCTTCCAAGTAACAAACAACTTAGCCACACATTGGCGGTAAATGTGTAAACGAACCGATCAAATGAAGCGATCAGGGAGGAATCACGTCGTAACCACTAACCGCCGGAGCGTTACAGTTTCCAGTAATTTCAGTTATATTGTTTGTTGTTGTTGGGTGTTGACTGGCAGTTTCGTACTCCTGACAACATAAGGAACCCAATAATACTTACCATTCGTCGGTATTTCCAAGATGTGCAATCATAAAAAAATACTTTTGTTCTAGCGTTAACCAAATTACTAGTATAGTAATCAATGTACTTTTACAATGTAATATCTTTTAAAAACTCGTAACAAACAAGTTAGCAACAGGTTGGTGGTACATGAGTACACGAAAAAATGTATTGAAGCGATCAGTAAGGAAACGCGTCGTAACCACTAACCGCCGGAGCGTTACAGTTTTCAGTAATTCCACTTAAATTGCTTGTTGTTGTTGCTTGTTGTCTCGCAGTATCGTACTCCTGACGACATAAGTAACCCAATAATACCAGTCGTAGATATTTCCAAGAAGTGCTATTAAAAATTTCACTTTTATTCTAGCATACTACTAGTAAAGTAATCAAAGGGTTTACAATGTACATCCTTCAAATTCCATAGCAACAGTTTGGCGGTAAATGTGTACACGAATAAATCTAATGAAGCGATCAGTGAGGATGACGTCGTAACCAATAACCGCCGGAGCGTTACAGTTTGCAGTAATTCCAGTGAAATTGCTTGTTGTCGCGAGTTCCCCGAGGACGACTGTTTTCCGACTACCGCCGAAATTGAACGGGAATGTTCCCAGAAATGATATCATAATGTCGGGTTTGGTGAATTTGGCTGTTGCTTGTTGTGATATTAGAAATGCTTTAATAAAGCATGTATTAAAGTATTTCTAATATTACAACGTGTACTTATTAAATATAATCCTATTATTTACTAATGAAAGACAAACTTATTTAATTAAATGCGTCGTTAGGCATACATCATAGTTTTGTTCATATAAGGTATGTATTTCAAATTGTCAGGTATGTCAAGAACTTAGATGGATTGTATGCAGATAAACCCTCGTGGTTTTTAGATGACACTTAAATGTAATATTGAGTAATATGTTCATTTCATAATAAAATTTAAAAAAACTAATATAACAAAGTATTAAACTTACAATGTAACATCTTCCAAATAACAAACAACATAGCAACAGGTCGGCGGCAAATGTGTGCACGAACAAGTCTAATGAAGCGATCAGTGAGGAATCACGTCGTAACCACTAACCACCGGAGCGTTACAGTTTCCAGTGATTCCAGTTAAATCGCTTGTTGTCGAGTATTCCCCGAGGACGACTATTTCCCGGCTTCCGCCGAAATTGAACGGGAATGTTCCCAGAAATGACATCATATTGTCGGGTTTGGTCAATTTGGCTGCTTCTTGTTGTGATATTAGAATACTTTAATGCAACATAAATTAAATATCTTAATATAACAACAAGTAATTATTAAACATAATCTTAATATTTAATTACAAAAGACAAAGTTATTTAATTGAATAGTTCTAAAAATATTTTTTTTCTTGTATTGAAATCTCGATGCACTAGTCCGAGTCGCATTTGGCCAGTTTTTTTCTGTACATTAGTGACTAAAATCACTTTTTTCTGTTCTATATCAATAATTTCATCGGTTTATCTAAAACCCATGGATATCAGAATATTTGTCTAAAACCAAAGCCTAGTTAAGTAATATATCAAATTGTTAGCCTTAAAATCAATCAAGCCAAGGATCCAGGATCCAAGAAACAAACAACTTAGCAACAAGTTGGCGGTAAATGTGTAGGAACAATTCTATCTTCTTCTTCTAAGCGTTTCTATAAATTCTAATGAAGCGATCCGTGAGAATCACGTCTTAACCACTAACCGCCGGAGCGTTACAGTTTCCAGTTATTCAGGTTAAATTACTTGTTGTCGCGTATTCCCCGAAGACGGCTGTTTCCCGGCTCCCGCCGTCATTGAACAGAAATGACATCATAATGTCGGAATTGGTGAATTTGGGTGTTTCTTGTTGTGATATTAGAAATACTTTCATACAGCATGTATTAAAGTATTTCTAAGTTATATACCATGTGTTTGGTTTTGAGCTAGCGATAATTCAAACTCACGTTCTCTACACGAAAACGAAAAAGTATCGTTCTGTGATCAAGCCTGAAATCGAAGAAAAAATTATACCTGCCCCATATAATTTTGATTAGGTGGAAGTATTCACCATACTATGGATGCCTCATTATTTTTCTCGATTTCTGCCTTGGACATAGAACAAAAATTGGTCGTTTTCATGTTGTGGACGTGAATTTAAATTATCAATATCAAACACATTGTACAGTTATAAAAGGGTTTTTATTTATGTAATAAATTTAAGGGCCTTTCAAATACCCTCTTGTCTTGAAAAATATTTTTTCTTCTTACACCACTTGAGCAGATTACGGCTAGATCTGGAGCACTATAACCCAAAAAATTAAATGTGTATTTCCTTAAATTTGTATATGTAAAGCCTTTTTTTTACGTGTTCAATAAAAGGTATATAAACAAAAGCTGTCCTGGTGTTTGAAATCAAATCTAACAAGTTATATACGAACGACTTTCCGGTGTCCAATTGAGCTGAAATACCCGTATAAATCCTCACCGTGTGGTTCCCGGCAGAGTAGAATAGGACCACTCCAAGTCTTTCCGTGGATGTCGTAGAAGGCGACTAAGAAAACAAAGCTATAAACATTAGAGACCTCTCAAAACCGTCTGGCCAGAGTGTAGGCCAAATCCTCTGACTGCTCTGGCTAATTCATGGTTCTGGTAGTACAGAGAGGGTCGTGCTCCTACAGTGGAGACTAACAAAGACCTGTTGATGACCCGTATAAATCAGATGGCAATGCAAAAATAACAGACGCTTTGGTTGATAATGAAATACTCCTCAAGCTGAATAGCTGAATCACCGAATTTACTGGAAATAATTAACTCACAATAAAAAAATGTCCAAAAATAAAAGTTTTGCCTAATCTTAATATGTAACGTTGCAGGTTCTGGATAGACAAGGATACGTTGAAGAACGTGGACCCTGCGCTGCAGAAGGCCATGTGGTTGTTTTCGTGCACCAACTCCTGCGCAAACCCGATAGTGTATGGAGTGTTTAACAGGAATCGCTGGACGTGGGGGGCGGGCAACGTGAGTATCTCAATTTCTGACACTAGAAGAAGAAGCCGTGTGGTTCCCGGCAGAGTAGAATAGGACCACTCCAAGTCTTCCCGTGGATGTCGTAGAAGGCGATTAAAGAAACAAAGCTATAAACATCATAGAGACCTCTCCAACCCGTCTGGCCAGCGTGAAAAAATTCTCTGACTGCTCTGGCTAACATAGGCTCTGAGAGTACAGAGATGGTCGTCGTCGGTCGTGATGGTCGCAGTGGAGACTAACAAAGAACTGTTGATTATGAGATTAGAAATAATGAAGTTTCTGAATTAATCACCACTAGATACTTAGCAGCAGTGACGCGTTGACTTAGATAAACCGCTGTCATTAGAGAATATTTGACAAGTTTGTTCCAATCACAGCTTACCAGACTGGACGCCTCAGTGCTGCAACCAGTTCATTATTTCATAACACCCTCATCGGACGTAAGCAGTGAATGAATTAAACCTAGAAGCCGCTCCGAACTACCGATACCGTATGGCACACCCGCTGTGGTGCAAGGGATTAACACCTTTACGTTCACGACTCTTGGTAGGTATACCTATATTACCTTACAAATTGAATGTAATTTACACATTAATTTGTTTGCTCCGTCAAACGTTGTTATTTTGCGTGGTGCCAAAAATTATAGAGATTCCCCGATTCCCTGAATATTCTACATAATCTTAACTAATGACGTTCTTAAATCTCAAGCTGTCTTTGTAAGCTAGACAGCGACGGAACGAGATTGGAACGTTTATTAGTTAAGATGCTTTTGAATATTAGTATATAAGGTGGAGCGGCTATTTTTTTTTATGGAAACTACAGTCTACAGATTAATGCCTTTCTCGGCAATAGGCTCGCTTACTTTTTGGCGAATAACAATCAGAAACTGAATAGGTATATTTGTATAATTTTTTGGTTATTCGCATCAGCCATACATACACTCTAGAAAACTTTTTATTCCTCCTTACTGACGCAGTCTGGCAAAAAGTAACCAACCAATTACATTTTCAGAACGCTCGATGTCGCGGCGGCAGCGCGAGACGCGGGTCCCGGCTTCCGTACTACGGGGAGTCCATGGAAATATCTGCGGCCACGCTGGCCCGAGCCAGGAACTCCCTCGGGGAGAGGAACGGCCGGAGGGACTCTGCGTACGCCACGCAGAACGGCACGCAGAAACATTTGAACAACAATAACCATGTCGCTAACGGAATGGTTTAGTAACTTCCGTTATTGCAACCAGTTACATTTGCGACCACTTGATGACAAATTGTTGCTAGCATATATAGACTGGATTGGGCTACATTGAAGATTGAGGAAAGCTGCGCATTATGTAGTGACTAAATTTTCTTTGTATAAAATGGACCATACTCCGCATGCACGATGCAGCCACAGAACCATAATAATTATTGTTCTGAGGGTGCAGCAAATTTTATAGTGACACTACAACTCAGTCAGTTTTTCTGACACAAGGTTTTCTATTAAGTAGCCTACTTGAATTTAACTTAGGTCATGTGACGGCTTAAATTCAAATTTAGATCATGGAGCTATAATTGGCCTAGTGAAGGGCACTTTTGTCATGTGTTGTTTTTTTGGCGTTTTGAAAAATAACATCATATAACAAGTTATAAACTGTTGTACATAAGTACTGTAGCATTTTCTATAATGCTACTTTATCATCGAAACGAGAGTGATAAATAATATATTTGTATAATATGTAAGTAAGGAACTTGAAAGTGAACCGTTTACAGTTGTATCAATTTAATATTATTTTCACTCGAAAAAAGAGTTTATGTTCTCAGTTTCCGAATCTTGATTCTATGAGTTTATAAATTTTAAAATATCTTAAGATAAGTTTAATAAATATGTACATTTAAAACAATTCCTAAATATGTAAAGAAAGCTTTAAGCATAGTCTTGAAACATATCTAGGATTTTAAAGGGATAAGTTTCCTGCGGTTGTTGTTCGTGAGGTTTGTGCCATGCCTTGTAAATAAATGAATATGTGACAATTAACATTCCTCTATATAGATAAATTGTAATTTTATTTTTTATATGAAACTTAGGTGTAAAATCTATGATACTCACGGCTTGCCGACTTGAAAACATTCCAAAAATAGCACGCTTATGTAATTTATTAGTCACAAATATATGTTTATTCAATAAGACTGACTGACAGACGATAAGGTGGTTATACTGATACGACAGTGCGACAAGGATCGTTTGGCACTTGGATGACATTGAAATGGGGGCGCTGTGTGTAGTTACGAGTGTAATTAGGACTACCAGCTAACAAAATATTCTTAGTTTTATAAATAGAATTAAAAGCACGAAATATCCGCAACAAACATCGATTCGAGCCATCCAATTCCAAAAGTGACGCTTCACAAGATGACGGCAATGGCAACGTTTAGTTTCGACTATGAATACGTACCAAAATATCCTTGTAGCACTTTAATTGTTATTTCTTTCAAAGTTTGTTTTTATTTGTTACCAAATAAAGGTTTTTGTTGAGTACTATACTCATTTGTTTTTGTAGTACATATAAATATGTATCTTGGCTGTGAGGCGATAGAGACTCAGCTCTTTAAAATATAAATATCTTTTTACCCATAAAATTAAGTTTATTTAAGAAAAAGTAAATTTTTAAATAAAATTAAAAATGTAATTTCTTTTCATCTCTCCCTACAATTGATAATTGAAAAATTGCTATAAATTCTTTATTTAAAAACAAGGCTGCCTTCTAAGGAAAACTAAAGGATAGATATCGAAAAAAAACACAATCACACAATAAGTGTTTATTAAAATATTTCACATCAACTATGTCCATATAGAGATATATCAAAGCTTAACAAATTACCACTGGACAGAACTACTAATAAATTGATGTTTTTGTACATAATTTTTTGGTCACAGTTTTATTCTAAATATCTTTTAAAATGTTGTACGACAGCCACAAATGTTATCTGAATGCTACACAAAATGACATCAACATTCTATTGATTACAGATTATTCATAACAAAGAAAATTCTCTGTTACTTGTTATTTATCGAACACAAACACTTTTTTTTTATAAATAGACTAGAACTATTACATAGTAGGCCTACTTGTAAGTGATTACAATAAATATAGAAATATTTAAAATCTCTTAATCAATAAATAAAATTATTTTTCTTCTATCAATAAATAATTCTTGACCATAAGTATTCATAAAATTATTAACAGGATGCCTGAAGATAATAATTTAATTATATAACTTTGAAACCATTAATATTTTAATAAATAATATATCTTTCCGTTTAAAACAATAAATTATCAACAGTTTAATAGTTACTTATTATGTTGTTTTTTTTCTTATTTTTAATATAATCTCTCGCAAAGTAAGTTATTTAGACACCCGAAGTGTGATAACATTAAATGGAATGCAACGATACGTATACGACTGATTGGCAGCTATGTTGTTAATATTTTTTACAAAGGAAATAACCAAATATTGGAAAGATTTAAATATATACTACGTATGGCACACATTGTAGATATTAGTTAGCAGTAAAAGTTCTAATCAGGAAAATATACATCCATACAAAAATAGATGGATTGTTTAGTCACTACATTGTAAATTTTTCTCAAGACAAAGAGTATATTACGAAAGTATTAAACATATTTTCTTATCAAAAACTACACATTTTCAGAGCACAAGAGGATTTTTAGCTCAAAATCCATCCCACAACATTTCAAAAATCTACAAGTTACCTTTTTTTTGAAATATCATGAAAGAGTTTTTAAGTACTGTATATAGAACTGCGGCCCAGTTCTCCCTCAAGTGCAACTGACTGATACTTATAATGGCACATTTAGAACACACCGACACACTAAGCTCTCCCTAATAATGCTATAAACTCGGTAATAAATATTTCTTTTAATTAATGACAAAATGACAATAAAAATTATTTGTAATAAATTATTAAGTCGACTAATGAAAATATGACTTATTATCAGAGTATTGATTGACCAACACTTATGACACCATTTGAAATAACAGCTTGTCAAAAAGTTACTTCGAATTCTTTTGCTATTTGAATAACCAAGTAGTTTTAAAAACATATTGGTCTTACTATCTTCTTTACGCACAATATCAATAGTTAAACTTAAACTATTATAATACAACTTGTAATTTATACAACGTCTCTAAAGCTTAAAAGAAATAAAGGATTGCAATAAACATTCTAACTTGAAAAATACAATTTATAAAATACTGTTGCTAAGTCATAACCATAAAAGAAAACATTTAAATATAAAGAGACTTCTAAATAATTAAATAAAGATTCTCACACTTGTTTGTATGCATATTTTATATGTAAAGAAGATAACAAACTTACTTATCATCCGTCCGGAGAATCACACATCAATTACGCTATATTACATAACGTTATTGTCCTGGCACAAAATAACGCTTGTTATTTGAACACAGAACGGTTATCGTTAACCGTTGTCGGTCGGACGCGGCGTCGCTCAATGGTCGGCCTTGCCCAGCTCGGTGAGCTCGTGCGCGGTTGCCACCTCGCGGTCGTTCTGCAGCGTGCGCGACTTCTCGATGTCGCCTTCTGACAGCGACGACACGATGATGGCGCCTAGCGCGTCGCAGACCACGTTGATGGTAGTTCGGAACCGGTCACTAAAGACACACAAAAATATTATGTATCTGCCTAATTTCTTGGTACTACAAGCTACTGGTCAAGACAAATATAAAACTAGCCATCTAAGTACGACTCGAAAGAAAAAGAAGTTCCACAATGAGATCCAGAGATCAGAGTTCAGGCACCAGTGGCCACATAACACAGTCAGCCCCCAATTAAGATCGGCGATGGCCGCGTTTATATGAGGTTACTCGCACTGTCATACCGCTGCCACTGCCCGGCGCTCCCAAGATTGTCGGTTTCACGCGCGGAAGTTAAAGGACGTGCAGCGCGGGCACGAGCGAGTGTTTACAGTCATTATTGCGAGTTGATAAATAAATAAGTATGAAGACTGAGTGTAAATACTTGCTCGCGTCGTTATTGCCGCAGAAGTATTTAGGGAAATATTTTCGGCAGCAACAGGAGCAGTGGCAATGGATGAGTGTAAATGTGGCATGTAATATATTCCCGGGCGCCCCCGGTTGCGCCCGGGCTGCTAGTCATCATCATCAGGTCTTTTTTTAGTCTCCACTGCAGGAACTACAACCCTCTCTGTACTACCAGAGCCATTTATCACCTAGAGTAGTCGGAGGATTTGGCCTACGCTCTCCACGCTGGCCCGATGGGTTGGAGAGGTGTCTTTATGAGATGTTTATAAGCTTTGTTTAGCTTGTGTTTCCTAAGTCTCCTTTTACGACATCCACGGGAAGACTTGGAGTCGTCCTATTCTACTCTGGGAACCATGCGGCACCCGCCCGGGCTGCTAGTGCTCCATAACAAAAGACTCACAGCAGCCAGTCGACCGCGAGGATGATGGAGACGTCCTCGGCGGGCAGGTTGACGGTGTCCAGCACCATCACCATGGTCACCAGCCCCGCCTGCGGGATGCCCGCCGCGCCGATACTCGCCGCTGTAGCCGTCACGCTGAAATCCATCACATAGAGGTTTTAATGCCCAAGATTGCACAAGGAGGCTCAATTCCCATTAACATTAGTGTCGTCGCGTGGAGACGCTCGCGTTAGTGTCCGGGATGCTTCTGGGATGGATGTATGTACACCCATTTGTAGTAGGTACATAGATACATTCAAGCGCAGTGATTATTCACTGCACCCGAATAACGCCTTTTCGGATGTTCATAACACAAATCAATTACCATACTATAGGTATAAAATTTAAAAACATTTCGCTTGCATTCTACGTCAATATTGTGAGCTGTTGATCGATAAGCACTCTTTTAAGACTTCGGGCCAAAGATCTCCAGTCTCTGCAGCATGACAACCGCGTTAATGATTATCGACTATGTTGTCTTTATATCACCGTATCTCGTAATAATAAGAGCGAGATGGTCATACCAACATTTATATCGCGACATAAGCTACGCGGGTGCAATGTTACAGGGGAAGGACTACTAAGTCCTTTCCCTGTAACATTTCACCCGGCTTGATATATCAGATAGTTATACGTATTGCAATACGTTCAAGTGCAAATAATTAGACTGCGGGTCTAATTTCCTAAAAAAGACGAGTCAGCTTTTCTCTGTTGCACATGAGCCTTCCTCAAGCGCAAGCTCACTACTTTATGAAAAGAGCCTCCCCAGGTGACGAACGAATATCCTCTAACGTCCGACACACCCTGGCCAACAATATGGCGAAGACAGTCAAATCGGCAACGCAGATTGGCTGATCCTTTCGCCACAAAATGGTAGGTTACAAAAATTATCAAACTGCTCTTTTTGACTTGAAAGAAAAAGAAGTCCACTACATACCTCACAGCCACAATTTTCCCGAACGACATGTCCACTCTCCTCAGCTGAGCGATGAAGATTGCAGCCACCGCTTCGTACAGTGCCGTGCCGTCCATGTTGATCGTGGCTCCGATGGGGATCACGAAGCGAGTGATCCTCGGGTCCAGCCCCATGTCGTCACAGCAGCCGATCGTGATGGGCATAGTCGCCGAACTGAAATATTCATCATGAACTAAGACTTGAATTTTTGAAAGTTCACTGTTTTGTCAGAAAAAAGAAATTAAACTCTTAGATATAAATACGTTCAGAAAAACAATTCAATCTCTTGGACAGATCAATTTCGTTACAATAAGTTAACAACAATTGAGCCGTTGACTTATTTTAAGGAAATTAATCAGTCCAAGAGTTTTTCTTTGCATGGAAGTTAGTATGGAGTTAAACGTGCTTAAATTCTAATTAAATACCGCATAACTACAATTTTATACAGCAGGTAACTATGGAGTTCCTTATCACCATTACTCCACTAGCTTTCGTTGTAAATCATGCTTAATGGTTATGTCTGATGCCTTCTTCTTCTTCTGTTTTACAATATGGCTTCCACCGAGATTTCAGAGATTCTGCCAATGTCTAGTATAATAAGATACTAGGCATCGGTGTTGTACGGTAAAGTTTTATTAAGTAACATCAAAGATGGCGTATTTCTTTGATGCCTCGTGAGAGCTTCTGGTGACAAATCTATACGAGTCCATATTTATAACACTAAACTGCACCAATTGCATATTATAAAGTCCATTAAAATCAATTTGCAAAATAGTTCAACAGCACCCCTTGACTTCCCACCACAAACTCCGTCAGATGCCTTTAGGCAGCTTGAAAAATCTGACACCAGTGTTGGCCCTTACACACACGAACACGAACGAAAACAATACCACTAGCTCTATCCTAGAACTGACATTTGTGGCTAAAAATATTTGAGTGGCAATGTGCAAGCAATGTGTCAATAATTTTGCTGCCGCCCGAATAAAGTTATAAGTAGCTATTATATCCGGTACCTTTGAACACCTTTGAAGATCTGTATATTTTTTTTAACATAAACAAAACATCGTCACCTAGAAGCAGTACCGAAGGCGGTGGCCATGACTTGTCCCATCTTGGCGATGTACCGACACGGCAGCTTCTTCGTAGCCAGGATGAACAGTATGCTCAGCGTGCCGAACCCATGCAGGAACAGCCCTAGCAACACCGTCATGAAGTACAGGCCGAGTCGCCCCACTAGCTCCGCGAACGATGGTATCTCCATGATCTTGGCCGTGACGAGGAAGAATACTCCAAGAGGCGATAACCTGAAATGAATAAAAAACAACTAAGTATATTTGAAAAAATTAAAGGAAAGTGGATATGGTTTATGAATGAACGAGTAACTCATCATCATGCCGACGATCTTTATATACAGTCAAAGCCGACGACCATGTCATATTTGCGTCGTCGGAGGTTGACCTTACAGAAGATGTAACAGTTATATTGTATGACTAAGTAACAGTTAGCTTCATAAAAAATGGTCTCTTAGTTGGCCAAGAGCTGTTTTGTTGTATAAAATCAAACTAATCGTAAAATACCTTCATTGCTTTCAAGTCAAATTTTTCAACACTAAATAAACCCCTAATAAGGACAATTTTTTTTGGATGATATTCACTGTTGAAGTAAGATCTTCAACAGTTAAAATCTTCTAAAAAATAATAAAATAAAGTTTTTTAGAATACTTACCTGGCGCCTCTTTCCTATTTTATATTCATTTTTTACTAATTAATTCCAACAGTTATTTAGAACTTCAGATGATATTTTGGGTAAGTAAGTATTACCTAGGCACTTCTCTTTTTTAAAATGAGGTATTACATACATAGCGGTCAAAATCATTACCCTACCATTGGCTTCGCTGAAGTTGGGTAAAATAGCACCTTCACCATTTTTAGGGTTCCGTAGTAAACTAGGAACCCTTATAGTTTCGCCATGTCTGTCTGTCTGTCCGTCCGCGGTTTTACTCAGAGACTATAAGTACTAGAAAGCTGTAATTTTGTATGAGTATGTATATTAATCATGGCAAAAAAGTCGTAGAAAAAAATCTTGAAAAAAAATTTTTTTTTGGGTAGCTCCCATACAAGTAATGTGGGGGAGTAATTTTTTTTTCTCTACTTACCCATCGTGTGGGGTATCGTTAAAAAGGTTTTTGAAAAATATTGTGAGGTTGAGAATACCATTTTTCGATTTAGGGATCCGTTTCCGAAATATTTGGTTTTAAAGTGAAAATTTTTGTTAGAGGTACGTGTCCCCCCCCTCTATCTGCTAAACGGTTATATATGGATACGTGAAAAAAATTACAGCAGTAGTATATATACTGAAGTTGAAAGGAAAACTATCAGAGCTGGGTACTAAGTGCAAACTTAAAAGTTATAGGCAACCAACTTATAAAATGTACTGGAAAATGTAAAATTTTATACAATCTTTATTGTTAGATGTTTTTGGTCGTTAAACTGTGAGGTGCGAGTGTAAACAGTGTGAACTCAAAGTTGTCATTCGCAACTACGGAACCCTATACTGCGCGTGGCCCGACACGCACTTGGCCGGTTTCTATAGTTAGACTAGCAATTTTTTCGCGATTTCGTTGGCGTAAATTATAGTCTGTGTCACTCGCAGATAAATAAACTTTCTATAGGTGAAAGAATTATGAAAAGCGGTCCAGTAGTTATAGATTAAGAGCTAGCGAACCATCTGACTAACCCGTCTCCCACAAAGCTAGAAATTTTTTAAATGATATTTTATTGTCTGCTAATTATAAAAGTACCGGTCTGGTAGGTATATCGCGGTTGCGTCATCATCCTTTAAATTTTTGAAAATGCAAAAAAATTTTTTTCTTAACCTTCTGCCACAAGGCTACAATTTTAATATATTATAATTTAAGTATGTTTAAGTTTAAAAAAAAATCGCCAACCTCTTTTGAGGGTTGCAAGTGTGTGCCAGACGATAGCAAAGTTGTCATTGGGACGGTAATTCATAACCTGCTGCCACAAGGCTACAATTTTGAGAGAACATTCTTTCAATTGTTTAAAAAATATATGTAAACAGCCAGACCATTCTAGCGGTTGCAAGTACCTGCCAGACGACGTGGAAGAGCTCGTGACCCACCTGACTAACCCGTTTCCCACAAGGCTAAAATTTTAATATGTTATAATTTAAGTATGTTTAAGTGTAAAAAAAAATTGCCAACCTATTTTGAGGGTTGCAAGTGTGTGCCAGACGATAGTAAAGTTGTCATTGGGACGGTAATTCATAACTTTCTGCCACAAGGCTACAATTTTAATATGTTATAATTTAAGTATGTCTAAGTCTAAAAAAAAATCGCCAACCTCTTTTGAGGGTTGCAAGTGTGTGCCAGACGATAGCAAAGTTGTCATTGGGACGGTAATTCATAACCTGCTGCCACAAGGCTACAATTTTAATATGTTATAATTTAAGTATGTCTAAGTCTAAAAAAAAATTGCCAACCTCTTTTGAGGGTTGCAAGTGTGTGCCAGACGATAGCAAAGTTGTCATTGGGACGGTAATTCATAACCTGCTGCCACAAGGCTACAATTTGAGGGAACATTCTTTTAATCGTTTAAAAAATATATGTAAACAGCTAGACCATTCTAGCGGTTGCAAGTACCTACCAGACGACTATATAATAGTCATGTCGCTCGACGGGAGTGCGCGCGCATCAGACTTGTAAGAGTTAGAAAGTTATTACAATACAATATTGTAGTGTTCAACGGCCTCCGTGGGGCAGTGGTTAATCTGCGGCAGGGGTGGACCCTAGTTCGATCTCCGGCCAGGTCATGATGAAAAAAGATCTTTTTCAAATTGTCCTGGGTTGTGGATATTTATCTTTATGAGTATCTATTATAAAATATAATATTATTGAGTTAGTATCCTACTAGTTCACAAATACCCTGAGTGGGGCTAGCTCAATCTATGTCATAATTTGTCCCTATAATTACACACTACCGCCCGCGGCTTCACCCGCGTGGATCTCGTTTTTCGCGACCAAAACTTATTTATGTCCTTATGTTTCAAAGTATCTCCATGCCACATTTTAGGCCAGCCGTTTCAGCTTGAAAAGGTAACAGATGGTAGATACAGTTACTATCGAATTTCCCTATATGTTATAAGTATGGATTAAGTTTTCGGCGTAGTTAAGAGTCGTTCACGCGGCAGTAACTATGGGGCTATGTTACGATAGTACCTACATAGAACCTAATAAGTGTTTTAACAGTGAGAAGGTACTTATTACTACGTATTTTAATCGTGTTTTAGGAACCCTTATATCAAAATTTCTGAGAAATCAGAATACCTACATATAAAAAAGATCGTTTTCCATTATGACCTGGCCGGAGATCGAACCAGGGTCCACCCCTGCCGCAGATTAACCACTGCCCCATGGAGGCCGTCAAACACTACAATAGATATATTGTTTCTTTCTAACTTTCTAACTCATACACGTCTGTTGCGCGCGCACTCCCGTCGAGCGACATGACTATTATATAGTCGTCTGGCAGGTACTTGCAACCGCTAGAATGGTCTGGCTGTTTACATATATTTTTTAAACAATTGAAAGAATGTTCCCTCAAAATTGTAGCCTTGTGGCAGCAGGTTATGAATTACCGTCCCAATGACAACTTTGCTATCGTCTGGCACACACTTGCAACCCTCAAAAGAGGTTGGCGATTTTTTTTTTAGACTTAGACATACTTAAATTATAACATATTAAAATTGTAGCCTTGTGGCAGCAGGTTATGAATTACCGTCCCAATGACAACTTTGCTATCGTCTGGCACACACTTGCAACCCTCAAAAGAGGTTGGCGATTTTTTTTTAGACTTAGACATACTTAAATTATAACATATTAAAATTGTAGCCTTGTGGCAGAAAGTTATGAATTACCGTCCCAATGACAACTTTACTATCGTCTGGCACACACTTGCAACCCTCAAAATAGGTTGGCAATTTTTTTTTTACACTTAAACATACTTAAATTATAACATATTAAAATTTTAGCCTTGTGGGAAACGGGTTAGTCAGGTGGGTCACGAGCTCTTCCACGTCGTCTGGCAGGTACTTGCAACCGCTAGAATGGTCTGGCTGTTTACATATATTTTTTAAACAATTGAAAGAATGTTCTCTCAAAATTGTAGCCTTGTGGCAGCAGGTTATGAATTACCGTCCCAATGACAACTTTGCTATCGTCTGGCACACACTTGCAACCCTCAAAAGAGGTTGGCGATTTTTTTTTAAACTTAAACATACTTAAATTATAATATATTAAAATTGTAGCCTTGTGGCAGAAGGTTACGAAAAAATTTTTTTTTGCATTTTCAAAAATTTAAAGGATGATGACGCAACCGCGATATACCTACCAGACCGGTATTTTTATAATTAGCAGACAATAAAATATCATTTAAAAAATTTCTAGCTTTGTTGGAGACGGGTTAGTCAGATGGTTCACGAGCTCACCCACTATTACGTTACGTAGCCTATTCAATGCTATCTAAAGATACTAATATTATTTAAATCCTAGAAACTATATTGAAATCACACGAAGTCATTTTACTATGGTAACAGTCGGTTGTTTTAATTTCAATGTCAGCGACACTAGGCAGTAGCAGTATCCGCTCGGTAACTCACGTGTAATTGTATTATACTTCTAATTTATGGTCACGCAAGTAAAATTTGGGCAAACAGGTCAAATGTAGTTAATGAACCTATAAAAGATACTCAAATGTCACTGCGTTCATAATAACTGTCAGGATAAAGTGAGGTTCATTAAATCTTATTTACTTCTATTTACATTTAGATACTTTTTACCGGTATGAAAGGTGCCCTCCATATCGCTTGCCACAAACAAAAGTTTGCATTAGCATAAGTTGGGTTAATATCTATAGGAAAAGTAAGACACTTTTATGGCAAAAATAAATGTTGTACCTACTATTTTGGAAAAAGCTTCTACTAATTCTACATAATTTGTAAAACCTATTTTCTGATATTTCGTTCCTAACAATATTTAAAAACATGTGTGGTTTTAGCTATTGCTTTAGAACGTTATAACAAACTTCAGAATATATGCTATTCGAATATTTAGTATATAGGCTATGAATGACGCGAATTAGTGAGAATAAGAAGAATATGGCGATCTAAATTTTCTGGATTTCAATTTTTGAACTAGTAGAATCGATCCACCACTCGTTATTAAGCTTTCGCATGGTAAATCTTAATCCTATCTTGATCCTAACTAATATTATAAATGCGAAAGTGATTTTGTTTGTTTGTTAAGCTTTCAAGCCCGAACTATTGAACCGATCATCATGAAATTTTGCTTACACATAGTTTAGGGTACTGAAAAGGACATAGGCTATCACGTAGGCAAAGCCGCGGGTAACAGCTAGTTACCTGTATTTTTGAAACATTGTTCATATTGGTTTTCCGAATGGTCGCACGAAACCATTCCCAATCTAAGGACCATTGGGACCTATGGGACCCCTTGTGACCCTCGGGAACCATGGGTACCATTGAGGCACATGGGTCCCGTTACGTGCCATTGAATATCATCGGTACCATTCACCGAGCCAAGAAACCATTCTCAGAAAAAGACAAGAATATATTCGCATGGTAAAAAAAGCTAAACAAAATGGACGCCGTACCAAATGACCCATCCAGTGATGATCATCATAGCCTCAGACAGGGAGTGGAAGAAGTCCTGCAATGGCCGACTCTGCTCGCCCATCTTGCCCAGGGTGATGCCCAGCACGATGCTGAAGCAGACCAGCCCCAACACGTTGCTCCCGCGCTGGTAGTCGTTGTCGATCTTATAGGTATCCAGCTGGCCTGGAAAAGACAAACATACAAAGATTAAATGGCAAAAAGTTTTCGACATTAATACACATTGCCCGGGCGGCTGAACACTTTTGTTTAAGAATTACGATTTTTTTTGTTATTTCATCAGTGCTGCATATGTAAAGTTGTACATATATATCGACGGGCTGAATCACTACTATATGGGTGGACGATAAAAAAATGACGAAATTTTTTTTAGGTTTCGGCATTGGTCCCTTGTGCAAAGTTGTTCAAATCGATAGGCTGAATCACGTCTAGAAGGGTCCAGCACGATAAAAATTTCGCCTTGTAGAATTTTTCTGGGGAGGGAAAAGTTACAGTTGTCCATTGACAGCGATGATCACTAACTATCTGCCAGCTAGGGGTACTATTTTTGAACGTGTGACACACGTCTTCGAACGATTTTTGTATGGAAAAATCGTTGAAGACGAGTGGCACGTGCTCGAAAATAGTAACCTAGGTTGCTCGTTTGCGTTCGTATGTCATAAAAAATATAGGTACTCACCAAATTTTGCTTGCGTATCATTTTTATCGTAGATCAGCTTTGTTCGGTACGTGGCTATGGTCGCCTGCGCTATGTTCTCAGGAAATACGTTTCTGGAAAAGATAACATGTATATCAGTGTAAGCCAATACTCTAAAAACTGTATAGAAAAAATTCGTGATCACCGTCACCGGGTTGAATAAAAATACGAGTGTTGTTTTGATCAAAATAGCTTACGACAAATCACACGACGCTTTTCAACACACCTGGCAGTAAAAATAATTCAAAGGATTACAAATTAACATTGTGTCAAACTTCCATAAATCCTTTTAGGGACCCATTTGACAATGTTGTTTATTTTGACGAGCTGGTTTGATGGTTTGAACAAACCCCATAATAACCCTGTAATAAGATATATTCCGGTATTATATGTTCAATGAGATAGTTTGCGCTCTGTGCCCGTTCTTCAAAACTAACAACGCACTCTGATGTACTGAATAATGGTCTCGCAACAAATAATAATAATAACCGACGTCAAGCAATTTGTGAACCCTACCGCACTCAAAAGAAGTTTGTGACGTAGTAACACCTGGCATTTTGCGACGCGCCAATCTCTTCATTGTTTTATTGAATTGATCGCGTAGGGTTGTCTCCCCTACGCGATAACTAACGCGAAAAACTATATGATAAAAGTTACTATTTTGAACTTCAAGTGAGTCAACGGATATATCCTCACATCATCATCATCTATCATTATCTTGTGATGATTTTACTGATAGATTATACAATTAAAAAATCTTCATCATCATCATCAGGTCTTTTTAGTCTCCACTGCAAGAGCACGACCCTCTCTGTACTATCAGAGAAAAATATTATTATCAGGATAAATTATTCCTTTCAGGAAAATGATTAGTCACACTTTAATTACAACTTCCTGCAATTACTACGACATCAATGCAAAGCATGACATAATGCGTTCATATCAAACTATACAATTATGCATGCATCAATTAGCACAGCTCAATTAGTATCGCATTTCTAAGATAAATTCGCGCTGACAGCCCTGATAACGATATGTAGGGCGTCCACAAATAGTCGCTGATGAAGACTGACGAGCAGGGAACGCTCGCCCGCGATACTTCTCTCTGACACCGTGCAATTGACAATTACGGTGGCAACACGTTGAGTCATTACGGTAAGATCGGCGCAGACTGGCCGAGAGGACTGGGTGCATGTTGTTTCATAAGAGTTTATAGGACTGACGAGCAGGGAACGCTCACCCGCGAGACTTCTCTGTGACACCGAGCAATTGACAATTACGGTGGCAACACGTTGAGTCATTACGGTAAGATCGGCGCAGACTGGCCGAGAGGACTGGGTGCATGCTGTTTATGAGAGTTTGAAGGACTGACAAGTAGGGAACGCTCGCCCGCGACACTTACCTGTGACATCTTGCAATTGACAATTACGGTAGCAACACAGTGAGTCTTTACTGTAATATCGACGCAGACAGATTGCAGAACTCTGCGTATGCTGTATCAAAATAATTAGGAAGACCGACGAACAGAAAACACTCGCCCGCGACACTACTCTGTGACACCGTGCTATTGACAAATAAGGTATGAGATATGAGACAACACCAATGTGTTGCCGTCATTAGGTTAAGATCCACCCAGACAGTTCGGGTGGACTGAGCGATTGCTATTTCAAAAGAGTTTCGAAGACTTATAGAAAAGCGCAACACTTGAATGTGACAATGTTTTCACTTAGGTACATGTCAATTATAATGGCACAAGATTGTAATCCAGCAGTTGATAAATAAACCCAAGAAGTGCTAATGATCTTACAACAAAGAATGCTGTACTTGCAAGTTGTAGTGCATGTGTATTTTATTCTTTGATATTTCTCTGACAGATCTTTTTTTCGCTTCCATCCTGGATAACATGTCCGGAAATTTTCATGATAGTCGATCGGTTCAGTAGTTAAAGTACGAAAGCGTGACAAACAAACAAACTCGCTTTCGCATTAGTTAGGATTGTCTTGGCATAATAACAAGTCATGATTAATAATTAACGTTCAATGTTTTTTTTCGAAATTTTAAAATCTCTCTCGTCAGTATCATCAATTGCCTCTTTACTCGTATTTTTTGCATCTTATCTACTCGACTAATGTGCATCTTTCTTTTCTACTACTTATCTCGTAATATGTGTTGCACAGGCGACAGGAGGAATGCAATGTCCTGTATAGCTCATGATATGTATTAGTACCAGCTGACAAAGGCAGGCAACATCTTTTTATGAAACAAAGTCCCGAAATAACTAATGTTAAATACTTATTGATGTAGCAAGGAACCTGAGTCTTCTATATACCTGAAAAAACCAAAGACTGTTACACCACAATCAACTGAACTATACCGACTGCAATATAACTAGAGGGCACAGGGCCCAAAAGTAAACTTGCTTCTTTTTCTCCGATTTCCAGCTAGTCATATTTTATAAAATAATGTAGCCTGTATTATGTAATAATATATTCCTACTACAGTAAATAATGTATTCCTGTATATCTGGAATCAGAATCCCGTAGATTATACATACGCAAGAGAAAAGGTAAAAATGAAACAAATATTTGAATCTCCCGTAGAAAATTGACCAACAGATTACCGAATATTAATTTTTAATTGTTCATCTTTTTTGAAACCTATATTCTATTAGGGAACCTGATTCCGACATTAAAATATTGCCAAGTTGTTCAGACTCAATCTGTACCTCTATAAAATTTTGCTTATTCACTTTAAAAATGTTCGTTTTTGTTGTGTTGTTTTATTACTATATGAATCTATTGGTTTGACCTAAATTTGATCATGTTGCAATTTCTAAAAAAAATTACAATGTTACGGCTAAGCCTCGAGGTAGAAAACTTAGATTTATTATAATCATCAGTCACTATCAACAAATTAAAAAATCAAAACTAGCCCATTTAAAGGTAACACCATTTTTTCTGACGGTTTCCATCCAAGGGCTATTATTATATAAGTAGGTAAATGATACAGTTCACCGAGTCACATCGCTAAATAAATCAATGTTCACTTCAGGTCGATACTCAACTCTGTCGACTTGATTGTTCAATTGCAATTATTGGCAGTATCATGACATAATTCGGACATTCATGATCAATTGATGACTGCACTGAAGATCTGTTAGAGTCACACACAATTGGATATTTTCCAAAGTTTAGGTGTAGCTTTTGAGGACAAAACCAATGATTTACACAATTAGGAAAACATTGTACTTCGTATCTCTCTTACTTTGATCATCCACAACTTATATTATAAATTAGAAAGTGAGTTGTTTGTTTGTTACGCTTTCAAACCCTATCTACTGAACCGATCATCATGAAAATTTACATGCACATTGTCTGAAGTACGGAGAAGGGTGTAGGTTACCTTTGATCCCGAAGAAAAGTACTGTTCCACAGGGATCGGCACTAACGCGAGCGGAACCGAAAGCGAAACCTAGTACTTTATATAATCTAAGCTCTCTAAGTACATAAAAAGAAGGTCCAATAAATAACGTGAAGAACTTATCAAAATTAGATATTCTTAAATGGGTAGTATTTAAACGAGTGACTGTAAATTCAAATTTTAAATGTCAGAAAATACTAACTTGGGTCACAAAACTAATGAGTGAGCGACTAGCTGCGAGCGACGAAAAATTCACAAAACAACAACTTACAAAGGTTACTTGAGTTGCTTAAAATACAAAACGAGCCGTACTATAATATTTCAGCGACCCAATAATTATTTGAGTGACAACCTTAAGTCCTGCATTTTATTAAATATTTGGCAAATCGTTTATTTATAGTGAGCTGCACTTTATATAAAATTAAATATTTCAAATAGGAAAACCACATGGGAAAATACTATCTTGAGCAGAGTACCTGGGCTCTAATTTAAAAAATTTGGTTATGAAATAACTATTACAGGCAAGTAGTAACTAAGCATCATCATCACTGCGTACGCACCCGAGCGTATTCCCGGTTGCATTCTCAGCGGTAGCGCTTCAGACCCCGGGGTCTGCTTTCTTATCCTAAGTGATTTGAAGAGGTTACTGGTCTAGCAGAGAGAGCGACTGCCGTCTGACCTTCGCAACCCAAAGGGTAGAACAGAACTAATCCTAGGATAAGTTTAAACAAACGCTGGATGGGGTTAGGAACCCACAGCTTAACGTGCCTTCCGAAACACGGATTCATCTATATTTTCGGATAATTAGGTGATTCAATAAAGCCCGAAATATCCCAATGAGACTGGAAACAACTTTTCACAAAGTATGCTTGCTAGTGGGATTCGAACCCACTACCTTCAGGTCATAGGCAAACGCCTTGACCACTGGTCTACAGAGGCAGTCAA
Source organism: Rhodophaea formosa (assembly GCA_963082605.1). NCBI lineage: Eukaryota > Metazoa > Arthropoda > Insecta > Lepidoptera > Pyralidae > Rhodophaea > Rhodophaea formosa. The sequence continues at coordinate 5,102,385 of OY720220.1, read as the reverse complement.
GTAGTAACTAAGCATCATTATTGCAAAAAAAATTCGTCCGCGGCTAGCTCACGTGCCTGTCGTGCCTTTTGAATTCGCGCGCAAGGATCAATCTGCAGTTTTCATTAAAACATCATATCATAATAGAAAACAAAAGACCCCAAAAGGAATTTCAACAACCAATAATCATTAATAAAGCAGCTTACAAAACGGTCCTAAAAGTCTACTTTTTAGTAGTTCGTTGTGTAAAACCTCGGATAAAAAAATAGTCTCTAATTTAATATTGAAGTCGCCCAGTATGAATTTCTAGTCGCTCACTCAGTAATTCTTTAGCACGCCTTATATTTTAATATTCGATTTGAATTATTCGCAGCTCACTTTTAGAAGTTCGTTTGGTTTTTTTGTTGATCAACGTTCGTCACTAGTTTAGTTAATTTTTCGCCAATCCAAATTCGTTTCGCTCAAATTATTAATAGAGTATATCATCATCAGTCGCTAAGTATTTTTTTTCCCCGGGTAAATATTCCGCCCATTTTTAAATTTTATTCGTAGAATATTTTGTACGTCCCAATTTGTTTGAACATTATCTACCTAATTAACGTTAATCCTCCACTATAATACATTTGCATGCCACTGGTTCATTGGCTTAATTTCCATAATAGGTGTTACATGACAGTTTAATTTCGCCATCCGCCCGCCGACCTGTGCTAAATAATTCTGTTGCCATCGGATGTTCTGTTAACTCGAATGTCACTGAACATGGAATATGCACATGGAATATCATCAGAGGTCTTTTTTAGTCTCCGCTGTAGGAGTACGATCCTCTCTGTACTACTAGAGCCATATATTAGGTAGAGCAGTCAGAGTATCTGGTTTACACTCTCCACGCTGACCAGTTTTGTTAAGCTTGTGTTTTCTAAGTCTAGAAGGCGACTTAAGAATCACGTACATCCACGGAAAGACGTGAAAACTATTATTAAAGTGAGCGCGTATTTGGTGACGATTCTGGTGGCGATAGGTTCCTGGAAAACCTCGATTTCTTTCCCTTGCATGATGATGGGAAGCACTGCCTAGCCAATAAGAGAATAAAACTTGTAATTTCAAACCTTATGAAACTGGTAAAGTATCCGAAGTTAGCAAATCCTTGGTGACGATTCTGATAGCGATGGGTTACTGCAAAACTTTGGGGCTTTCTCTTGCTTGATGATGAGCGGCTCTGCATAGTCGATAAGAGAACTACATACTTACTTCAACTGGTAATTTCATACCTTATGAGATCTAGTAAAGTATCCGAAGTAAGCGTGTCCTTGGTGACCAGCTTGGTGGTGTTCATTTGCTGGAAAGCTTCGGGGTCCTTTCCCGGCTTGATGGTGGTGACGAGCGCGATGCCCAGCATCACGGCGCAGACTGTCGTCGTCATGTAGTACACGATGGCTCGGAGTCCCACCCTGGAGTAGCAAGGATAATTAAACTGGTGCTGAATATACATACCTGACTAATTAAAGAAAGCCAATTAATTATGATTTTGAACGAAGATGCTTACTCGTATTTGTGTATTGACAGTTTCTAATAAACGGACCTGATTTACTTAATTAATAATTTAGATTTACCTGCCAAATAATAGGCATGTTTACTTTAAACACATTTTTTAAAATAAGTAATTAGTCAGTTTTATAGATTAACGAAAAATATAAGATGCGTGTTTTTTCTAATGTAACAAAATATCATAAAGATAAAGGGCATCAAAGTTCAGGAGTGGGTCTCATGAGTTTATCACATAACTGGCCGGAAAAAGTGTATGGTCGGTGACGTCACGCGGTACTATAACTTTTTCACATTGACATCAAGATAAAAGAAAAAATACGTGTCCAATATTTATCAATAATCTACCAGACAGACTAATTACCTTTAAAACCATTTATTTAGAAAACAAGTCATTTTCCAACAAACTTATTTATTACTATCTTTTGGGATTAACTTAACGTAACATTAACATAAGTATGTACAAACGCTGATAAAATTAATAAATGAATTACAATATACCAACGTCGCCAAAGATAGAGAAAAGTATGACTCACTTGCCCGAAAGACTGAGATCAAGGGATCCTATCGCAGACACTATGGACGAAACCAGAAGAGGCACGATGAGACACTTCAGCATCCTCAAGAACAGCTCGCCGGGGAACTGGAAGTACATGACCTCTCGCCGCGACCACTGGTAGCCGGAGCTTCGCAGGCCCCACCCAAGTAAGGTGCCGGACACCACTCCTATCACCGTCATCATGGTGAGGAGGTTCTCACGCATGAAGGAGGAACACCGGTTCCGCCCGAACTGCAGAGGCATGGTGAGGCCGGTGATGTTTCTGGAGACAAGGAAAATACTTTGTTGAAAAAAGTTGAATAATTTAAACAAAAATCTCGACTGCTGATTTAGACAGTCCTGGTCTTTAGTCGTTTTGCACCACAAGTGATCCAAACCGTGGTGCGAATCGAATTTTAAATGGGTTATTTCGCACTGCAGTCGTTGGAGCGGTGCAAATGACCCAAGGTACCTTTTGGGATGGGTCGATTCGGACTACGAGGCAAAGACCCAAACGTTCCAATACTCTTTGCATGGGTCCGTCACCCATATTAAAAATTAAAGTAAGTATTCGAATTATTTATTTGTACAGATAAGAAGATAAATGGATAATGAAAAAAAGACTTGCAAGATAGTATGTTATGATTATATTTCAAAAAAGTATGAATTTCAAACATCGCATAATCACAGATTGAATCACTATAGAATTGACGCATTCAAATAAATATTTCGGCTATTCGCACCGCGGTGTGAAAGATCTTATTAAAAAACCGGCCAAGTGCGTGTCGGGCCACGCGCAGTGTAGGGTTCCGTAGTTGCGAATGACAACTTTGAGTTCACACTGTTTACACTCACACCGCACAGTCTAACGACCAAAAACATCTAACAATGAAGATTGTACGAAATTTTACATTTTCCAGTACATTTTATAAGTTGGTTGCCTATAACTTTTTAGTTTGCACTTAGTACCCAGCTCTGATAGTTTTCCTTTCAACTTCAGTATATATACTATTGCTGTAATTTTTTTCACGTATCCATATATAACCGTTTAGCAGATAGAGGAGGACACGTACCTCTAACAAAATTTTGCACTTTAAAACCAAATATTTCGGAAACGGATCCCTAAATCGAAAAATGGTGTTCTTAACCTCACAATATTTTTGAAAGACCTTTTTAACGATACCCCACACGATGGGTAAATAGAGAAAAAAAAATTACTCCCCCACTTTACTTGTATGGGAGCTACCCAAAAAAAAATATTTTTTCAAGGTTTTTTTCTACGACTTTTTTGCCATGATTACTATACACACTCATACCAAATTACAGCTTTCTAGTACTTATAGTCTCTGAGTAAAACCGCGGACGGACAGACAGACAGACAGACAGACAGACATGGCGAAACTATAAGGGTTCCTAGTTTACTACGGAACCCTAAAAAGGGCTCTAGGGCAGTTCGCACCGTGGTTCGAATCGCTTGTAGTGCGAAACGATTAAAGACCCGACAGTCCGCCATACTGATTTTCTGCTGACGTTACATAGCCAATACGAATAACACCGCACAATGCAAAATCGGTCAAGCCTTTTAGGCTATAAGAGGCAAAAATGGAACAGTCATACTTGAATACATAATAAGTAACATACATATTACCCTCCTGGGTCAGTCGGCTAATCGAGACCCTCTGTAAGAGCACAAATGTGCAAAGCTTAGCTGATTTTGAAGTGAGTATGACATAAAATTTGATACAGTGATCGCATATTAAGTATACTCATTTTAACTACTTTCACTAGTACCCTTTTTCTTATTATTTTAATTTAAGATTATCACGACATTAATAAGAGTAAGAAGAAGGTACAAGTAGAAGTAGGTGTAATAAGAATAATGTTATATATCGTTACTAGTGCCTAGTCGACTTTAATTTGTCTTGTCTTTTAAGGAAAGAGGTACAACGTTAATAGATATCGTATAAGTTATACACCTATTTTTAAACAATACGTTCACGATTTCCGATTTCGCAAGAATAAGTTTTCCAAACCTCGCTTTGACCTTTTGTAAATTGTGGAAGAAAACTTTGGAATTGGCATTTGTTAGAAAGTGTCTCAGTATTTCCTTCTAAAAACGAAGTAGTTTCTTGATACTTACGAAGTAGTTTTTTATGTGATTGTCTCCAAAGTTCGTCTTTCGTATTGTTACTTGTTACCGAAGTTATATCAGCAACAGCAAAGACCTCGTTAGCAAAAAAGGCGGGAAAATCCGTCGACACTTAACGCGTGAACCCAATGACCCATTTAATTAAAAGTTAGAGAATGCGGCGCTGTTTCACTCGGATAATATTAGTTTAGACTCTTGGCGCCATTGTTGCTGACAGGTGGAGAAAGCGAAGAGCAATAACTAGAGTTCATCATTCACGGTAATTAACAATGCTTATCGGCTTTATGGTTTTGTCATGAGATCGGCTAATAATTTTAAACGTATGTCTACCTATCTAGCTTTGTATAAGTCTCTTGTTCGTTCCCAACTTGAATACGCCACATCTATATGGAATCCATTTTATGCCAAATACATAGACTCAATAGAAACAATTCAACGTAAGTTTCTTCGTTCTGCACATTATAGGTGCTGCCGAGCCCATTTACCTTATGATGTATTAGTGAAACGGTTTAAACTTTTAAGTCTTGAATCAAGGCGACGTTATCTATCTACTATGGTTTTATACAAAATATGTAATAATAAATTTGACTCAATTGACCTCTCTAGCAAGTTAAGTTACGTAGTTCCAAGATCGGCTAATGTAAGGGCCGCGCGTGCACCCCGTTTGTTTTACCTAGATACTTGTAGAACAAACGCTGGTGTGCGTGCACCACTAAGACGGCTGGTTGAGATTTATAATACTTATTTTACTGATCTTGACATATTTGTTTTATCAGAATATACTTTCAAAAAAGAATTGATTTCCCTACAATTTTCTTAATCGTTTAATTTAGTAATACAACCATTTCTCTCTTTATATGTAACTTGCTTTTATATTGCAATTATTATACATACTTAATATGCATTTTTATCGTATTTCTCTATACACTCATGGTTTATTAATGATTATATTAAATCTATAACCTATAGTAGGTGGGCCATATGCCTACCTTTACCGTGGTATATAAAAAGAAAAAATCACCAATCTCATTTTTGTTAACGGGAGACTAGTGAACGGACCTGTTTTAAATAAAATCCCCAGGAAGCTTTTAAATTGTGAATAATAGTTATGGGATCTGTTCATTAGTCCCTGGTATTTTTGATTTGTAGCAACACACGTTCGCATTTATCAATCTGTGGATAGCGATGATGGTTGCACACATATTACTCTAATATATGTATATGTAGTATTGTAACTAAGTCTAAGAGATATGTGTAACCGTTTGCTAACCCTAATAAATAAAATAAAAATAAAAAATAATTATCAGGTCTTTTAGTCTTCACTGCAAGAGCACTACCCTCACTGAGTACAGAGAGGCTCTGGTAGTAACCAGAGCCATAGATTAGTCAGAGCAGTCAGGGGATTTGGCCGACACACTGGAGGAGGATTGGCCAAATGGATTGGTGAAGTTTTTTTAATGTTTAAACCTAAGTTTTGTTTAGCTTGTGTTTCCTAAGTCTCCTTCTACGACATGCACGGGAACACTTAAAGTGGTGCTATTCTACTCTGCTAGGAACCACACGGCACATGACTAGAGTGATTAGAACTTTTGTTGATTTTCAAGAAAATAAATCTATTGAGACTTTTGAACCCAATGACCTATTTAATTCAAAGTTACAGAATGCGGCGTTGTTTTGCTCGGATAATATTAGTTTAGACGCCGGCTCTTAGCACCATTGTTGCGGACAGGTGGAGAAAGCGAATAGCAATAACTGGAATGATAGGAACTTTTGTTGATTTTTAACAAAGTAAATCTATTGACACTTGTGAACCCAATGACCCATTTAATCAAAAGTTACAGAATGCGGCATTGTCTCGCTCGGATATTAATAGTTAGACGCCGGCACTTGGCGCCATTGTTGTGGTCAGGTGGAGAAAGCGAAGAGTCCAGTCTCTTTACAGTGAGTTTCACTCCAGAGTGATAATAACTTTTGTTGATTTCTGACAAAGTAAATCTATTGACACCTAGCTCGTGAACCCAATGACCCATTCAAATAAATGTAACAGAATGCAGCACTGTCTCGCTACCGCAAAACTTATATTAGCCGCTAAGCGAAAAATTTACGACAATGTATTTATGGTTTACATACAACATACAGTTGTAATAATAAATTTACAATACATTACAACTATTAAACTTAGGTTAACCGAACTATCTCTTTACATGGAATGATTGTTTGTTATAATGTTAGTACCTATATTAGATTTATTGAACGTAAGAGGGCAAAAAAGATATTTAAGCATGTTTACAGTTTTTTTTTACTTCACATGAGCATAACATCATACATAGATACATAGAACTCTACTTTTGCAATAACTTTTACAAACATGAAAATAATTGACCTGAATTTTGAATTTGAACATGCTTACCTATCTACATAGCGAATATGTAGGAACTTCGTCACACTTCTGTGTAAAAAAAAATACTTCAATATGTTAAATACATAATGTTATTTATATGTTAATTAAATCATCTATTGTTTTATTAGTCTGGCTAGTGGCATTCGCGGTTAATTTTAGTGTGCGAATCTTGGCAAACGCACTAACTCGTACGCCTGACACGTGGCGAAAGTATTATTATTGTTAGTTTTTGAAATCAATTAGAATGGTTAAACTTTTTTATTTACTGGAAATAATAATATCAGCTTCATATAATAATAATTAAAACTACTTAAAATTAATAAAAATATTTACAAATTATATAGTCCCTGCAAACCATCACCTCGCGGTAACGTGCCCAAAAGGCTGGCAGCATTGCCACGTTGGATGGCAATGCTTATCCTTTGTGCCAAGTAATTGCCAGCCCTTTGGTCACGTGATACCTCGATAAGCCTCATTGACAAAAAGTCAAAGAGACGATGGGCTGATGGACCCCACGGACCCATGGTTTCAACCCCAAAAGGCTCAAATATGTAGCTATTCCCAATACCAACATATTTGCGCCTTTTGAGGCTTTCTTTTTTTTTATTAGAATAATATCCTCTTCAATCGACTCGGGACATAAATATTTCGCCATTGGTAGAATGCCTGATGTCGTGAGCACTTCTTGACATGACTCATCAGACATTTAGATTTTGAAGTTGTTTCCACAAGTCTTAACGTTTGCGGTAGTACAGATAAAAAAGATATTATAGAGTCTTATCTTATCGATTATCTTATCTTACCGATCCAAAAGCTCGGGATAAATATAAGGTCTAAAAACCTTCTTCGGGTCTTAAAGCTATTTGAGCAATCTTATCCATTAATTTTTCTTACCGATCCAAAAAGCTCGGGATAAATATATGGTCTAAAAACCTTCTAAAAACTAGCAAAATGTATTGTTTGCACAATTTGATGGTTTAAATGTGCAAGCAATAAATTCTAACTATGACCTCCAATTAATTATCTGGAAAACGGATTGTTTTCTTATTATCTATATTTCAACAGAATTAGCACATCAATAAGATATTTTTATAAGAATATTTAGTGTTTTACAAGTAAGCCTGTAGATTCTGAAGCGGTAAACACTAAACGTAAATGAAGATCTACGACTACTACTTCAATCATACCTAACCCCAGCTGTACTTATCTCTGAATCCACCTTTCAGACTAGCGTCTCATCATTATCTTCAACATCATATTTTACAAGTAATCCTGTATAAACAAGGGTAACCGTTATATGCATATGTTTGCAGCTGAAAAAATATGTGAGCTTGACATTAAGGCCAGATTCTCCAGCCATGTCGTCTACTATAGTTCTGATTGCACCGCGTGACATTAAAACTCGCGAAAAAAAAAACAATTTTGAAATTGTAAAAACGCGCTATTAATAAATACAGTTTCAATTACCGACAGCCTTAGCTCATTCAATTACGAGAGTTTTAATATAATCTTTAATTTACAATTCATATGTTTAATACGAGTCTAAAATAGAACAATGTTTGTGATATTTTTTATTTATCGTTGTAAAACAAATCAAATCATATAAATTATGACCGACGGCCTTAGATAACATCAAAATTAACAAATATTTTTTTCAGATTGAAACTCTTTATAGTTCGAGAAAAAAGCCTTTTCCCAATAGAATACCAGGAAAAGAGCGCGTTCAGCTTCACCTGCTTCCGCTCGTAGAGCTTAAATACTACCGCTCCAAAAAAAGGAGTATTAAATAAATACTGATGACCGTATTGTTCTGCCTCTCTGTCGGAGTCGGCAGCACTTAGCGACCTTTATTGTGAGATATTCAATGGAAACGTTAATGGCGGAAGGGAATGAAGCGAACGTTTGAATGCTCGTAAATTTAATAAATAAACATAAGGAGAGACACACTAAACGTAACTGAAACTTAGTCTGAAAGGTGAATCTAGAGGTACTACAGCTGGCGTTAGGTAGGATTCGATTAGTAGTCTAGATACTAATCGAATCCTACCTAACGCCAGCTACCTCTCAGTACCTCTAGATCCACCTTTCAGACTAAGTTTCAGAAAGGTGGATGATGATTCATCAGCATCATATTTTAAAAATATCCCTGTACATACAAGGGTAACCGGCTAATCACTATATGTACGAGCTTGCAGCTGAAAAATATATGACCTTGACATTAAGTTTTAGCTGCTTCCGCTGTATAGAGCTTAAATACTACTGCTCCAAAAAAGGGAGTATTAAGCAAATTCACAATAAAATTAAATAAATCCGTGGGATATAAACTGATGACCGTATTGTCTCGCGTCTGAGTCTGCAGCACTTAGCGACCTTTATTGTGAGCGATTCAATGGAAACGTTAATGGCGGAAGGGAATAAAGCGAACGTTTGGAGGAGAGTATTCCGACACCCGTAAGAATTTACAGTCTGTGCGGGAAGAAAAGCAGCCGTTATATTGTATGTTTTTTCATTTTTCTCCCAAACCAGTATGGAAGAGACTAACTAACACGCTAAACATGGCCTTTGGGCCTAATGCCTTGGGCTCTGTCGACCCCGCAAGGGCCAACCCTTGCGGGGTTGACAGAGCCCAAGGTCATAAAACCTAAAGTCCACGTTTAGCGTGTTAGTGGGCGGGTGTAAAGATGAGAGATGGGTTGCTAGCGGCATGGCGTATAACGTAATTCCTTAGATTTTCGCCCAATCCCGTGACCGATTTTTGCGATCTGTGCGGGAAGAAACGCAGCTGGCATATTCTATGTGTTTCCTCTTCTCCCAAACCAGCCTGGAAGAGAGCGAGAAATGCTCCCATATCATACTGTGGTGTGACGACACACGACCTCATTATTATTCCACGTGCAAGATAACTATCTAAGAATTTATCCTTGAACCTTGTTAAATAGAATTATTAGAAACAATTATTTAGCACAAGTATTCAGCACATGTATACGTGTAACCTCGATAGCCAAGATAATGACGAATTATGCCCTACTTAAGATCTGTATAAAAAGCTATGTTAATTCAATAATAAAGGAGCAGTCAATAGTTTATCTTCGAACCTGCTACTAGTGAGTTTCACTTATAACAACACCCCGTCCGTCAACCCTCCATATGGCGACCCTAGCCAGTGCCGTGCCTCGTCGGTACTGGGGCACGGATGTCAGTTCGCGTTTACCGCGCAAATTGAATAAATAAGTGCTTCCCTACAAGAAGAAAAGAAATTCGGCGCACATTAACAAAAAATTAAAACAAGAACAGACTTTGCGTTTAAGAAACGAATTACGGAGAAACGCACGGAAATTAGAAGTTCAATATAAACAAATATGAAAATAATAAATATTTACGAAGATACTAATTTTGAAGAAAGAAAATAAATAAAGAAGAAAATATTACGTAGTGACGTCATAACTATGAAGAGTACTTATGAAGAAAGAATATATTTTATAAAGATTTATTTTGAGAGTTTGAAGAAAGAAGAAGGAAAATTTATTTGATGGAGCGGTGTCCAGGGTTATCCCGGCCCACGGAGTCCAGGGTATAGCCCGGCCCACCCAGCGTATCCAGCGGCTTTCAGCAGCAGAGCGCAGCAGCAGCCAGCAGCACAGCGCAGCGGCAGCCAGCAACGGCAACCAGCAACGGTACCAGTATTTCACCCCGAACAAGACCAGGAAACATATCCTTTTTACAAGTATTTTATTAGTTTTTGATTACCGTACATAATAGTCATTATGGAGAATTTCGATTTAAAAACGGCTATTGCCTTATTACCTATTATGAATGATGACGTAAACGTAACAAAATCATTAATTGATAGTATTGATTTTTACAGTAGTCTTCTAAACAGTAAATCTCAGTTACGGTTAATTAACTTTATTTTAAAAACTAGATTATCGAGAAAAGCTAAATTTATTTTAAATGGAAATTATTCTAACATTTATATTTTATTAGAAGATATGAAGCGTTTATTATTACCTAAAAAGTGCCCAGTATTTTTACAACGCAAATTATTTAACTGTAAAAAAGGTTTCCGATCGATAAAAGATTTTGGAACTGAAATAGAAAATATTTTCGTAGAATTGACGTTAGCCCAATCGGATGGTGATAGGTTTAAAATTGAGGTCTTACGTCCTATTAACGAAAGGGCAGCTATCGATTGTTTTCTAAGAGGTCTTAATAATTTTAAGTTATATGTTATAATGTCGGCACGAAACTTTCAGTCGTTGTCACAGACAATTCAAGCTACGATTGACGAAGATACTATAATGATGTTCAATAGAAATAGGAACATTGATTTTGGAACACGTAATTATGTTCGTAATAATGATACTAAATATGTAAACAAATGTTATAATTGTGTACAACGTAATTATCACTCGAAAGTTTCTAAAAATAACTTATGCATATCGGACAGTTCGCGAATCATGACGACATCTATGCAACCTATCTCGTCTTACACGAGTGACGGCTACGTTCCACGACGTCAGCAAGCGCAGCGACGTAAGGAATCGAAGTGCAATGATGATTGTAATAGTGTGGATGATTTCAGTTTAGAATTAATAAATTTATTTAATACTGATACATTTGATAGAAATTCGCAACCAATCCAATTACAAAATAAAAGAAATGACAAAGCAAAACTAAATAAAACTAAATATAAACGAACTAAAATAAACAAGAAGAATAAAAAGTTTATTACTTCGGAAAAGGAGTTAAATAAATGTAAACTTATTTTAAATACTAAGAGACAAGTACGTCATAAAAATGATCAAGTGAAAAATAAAATTAAAATAATGACAAATGTACGAAGAAATAAAATAAATAGTAAACGTACTCGTATGTCAAGGAAGCGTACTCTAAATATTAAAAGGAAAATGAGAAAATGTTTAAATACCAAGAGTAAAGAAAATAAATATAATTTAAAATACAAAAAGCAAGCATCCAAATGTAGGAATAAAAAGGATGATATGATTAATAGGTATAACCATGGATTAGACACGTATGTTTTATTTTTACATAAACAGTACGATAAACAATCAGTAGGAGTAACCTAATATGTTATTAAAAATAAAATATATTATCCAAAAAAAAACAACGTGAAACCTAATAGTGAACTTATTATTTTTAGTAGAAAAGATGCCTATACTTTTTCTTTATTTTAAAAAGATTGTTTTCATTCGATTTAGAAGTCTTAAAGAGACTTACATTTTACACTTCCTTGTATTAAAAGCATTGTAATAATGTATTACACGTACATAGATGGTTAAATAGGTCAAGACATTCTAATAAAATAAAAGTGTGTTTTAAACTCAAAGGTGAGAACGAAACATCGACCTTAACCTCGAATAGGAATCATGTGTAGTACTTATCGGTCGATTATAAATAAGAACAGTCATAACATATCAAATTACCCGCGAGATGTGAATCATTTTAGGGCTGTCAACTAATATGACTGTATATTGGGTAAATTATTCAAATGCAATTTATAAGGAAATTGTTTGTAAAAAAAAAAAAAACGATATCTAGAAGTCTAAAAAAAATAAGTAAAACTAATGTAAAAATATGAAATACGCAAGAATAAAAAATTAAAATGTTTAAAACCAGATAAAAAATATTAAACGGTATTTGATTACCACGCTTAGAATATAACTTCATTTTAAGTTACTTAAAAGAAAGAGATTAATGAAGTTTAAATTACGGATGAATATAAAAAAAAAACAAATAAATATGTCATGTTGCTAATAACAAGAGCTAAAAAATATAAAACGCAATGAAAACTCGGCAATTATAAAAGAAAGGAAAAATAAAGTAATCACTTAAGTGTCTAAACTCTTACAATATGTGTCAACCCTAATTTATAAGCACGCACTGCAGCATTCTTAGAAAGTGATATGCAGGTCACTATGTTTAGAAGATTTGTGCATAAATATAATGAAATGTATTTGTGAATATTAAGAACTAATTATTTAGGTTATATGAATGTCAAAAAAAACAAGAAGTTACTATGTTTTAATTAATATTCATACTCGGACTAGACTTTTAAAAGAGGAAATGTTGTTTTGTTATTTGAGTTTGGGAAATCTGAAGCAAATATTTTATTTCAGTCATAATTAGCCTGATCATCTAATTGTTGTTGACATAATTTTGATGCTAAAGTTTTCAATATGATTTGAATAATTGTTATGGAATCCCGGAATAAACAAATGACTAGCAAAAGCTATCAGTAGTTTGCACGAGCTGCACTATTGTTATGTTATATCAAGATACACCAAGATACAAGAGCAGGCATGAAATCCTTGTTTTCTGATCATGACTCGGTCGAGCACCATTCGTGAAGACACTTGGACACAAGGGATTATTATACCCTTCAATTATTAAAATATTGGTGTTAAATGAACTGCCTGTTGTTTTTTAATATGACACAAATAAATGTGTAAAAGACGTGGGGCCCACACGCAAATGCATGTATGTAAATGCATATCTTGTATCTTGCAAAAGTGTAGTTAAAAAAATAATCACATAAAATATAAATATTTGTGTATCTTGAATTAGAAGTCGGTAAAAGACTTCATAAATTGATATAAAAAGAGACATGTCATGTCAGTAAATAAAGTAAGAGTACTCGGTAAAAAAGTGTAAATCGATCCGGACGATAAGAAAATATATGCGTAAACGAGACGCATCATCAAATGTGACATTTAAAGTAAACAATAATGACAACAGACAATAATTTCTATATTAAGTCCACTTGTGGCCATGCATGCAGGCATATGTGAAATGACGAATAAAATAAGACGCTTAGGTATACCGACAAGCTAGCGACAACTTGTGATAAGTGCAAAAAACAGGAATAAGTATATGTATCACAAGTACAGCCACTACAACTCTAGATAAGTCTTTAAGACTAACTAGGCCTTTACCTAGTAATGGATAAAAATGGATACTGCTATATATGTCTTTCCTTCGGTGCGAGCGCACGAAATCTGTCGACGCATATCTACTATTACATAAAGAAACTGAAGAAAAGCAGTACCATTCAATGTAAGTTGAAAGAAAGCTGTAGGTGTAATGAAAAAGAAATAGATACCATAATAAGATGTATCACTCCAAAAAAAAAAAAGAAACGGATCTTTGTATTTCTAAGATTAAGGTTAACATACATAAGAAAGTAATGTGTCAGCTTAATTAAGGTCAAGGTGTTGTGACTATAGAAATAGGATATTGCTTGCAATGTTAAATATTATAACACTAATAGTTTAAGACAAAATGTAATCCACTTTAATATAAGTAGTAACGAGCATAACTAGATTATTAGATTTGCAATTTTTTTTTTAGATTTAATATGTTACAAGTACTTTCGATGTTTAAAAAAAAAAGAAAATAAAAAGAAAAGTAACAAGATTGTAATCATAGTTATAAGAACATATAACCACTTTACCAATTATATTAGGTACTGTAAAAAAAGAGGTGTAGAAGATAACTTAACTCCTCAATACATTTCGAAAATAACAAAGAACTTACATATGTTATGAATAATTATGTAATTTTTTTTTTGTTTAACTGTACTGTTGTAAATTCATTGTATACATATTATTAGCCAAAAATTATTGTTAATTTTTGTCTCAAAAAAGGGAAGGAGGTGTGGTGTGACGACACACGACCTCATTATTATTCCACGTGCAAGATAACTATCTAAGAATTTATCCTTGAACCTTGTTAAATAGAATTATTAGAAACAATTATTTAGCACAAGTATTCAGCACATGTATACGTGTAACCTCGATAGCCAAGATAATGACGAATTATGCCCTACTTAAGATCTGTATAAAAAGCTATGTTAATTCAATAATAAAGGAGCAGTCAATAGTTTATCTTCGAACCTGCTACTAGTGAGTTTCACTTATAACAACACCCCGTCCGTCAACCCTCCATAATACCTATATTGTTTACTCTTGTTTAAGTAGGTCTATAAATTCTGAAACAGTGAACAAATCTGACCTTAACGGATGGGTCTATTTTCAAATCCTACCCTACTGTAGGTACCTCCGAATCGAATCTGCCTCATCCCTGTTAATTTTCATCAACCTGCTTGTGATGAAGGTAACTACATTAGTGTAGGCTGTAGTGTAGCTGATAAATGCTAGTGTTACCTGAAACATTTAATCGAAGGCCGAAACCTTTTAAACAAGAAAAAGGTACTCTACATACTGTTTTCTAATGTTTTCGCGATTGTTAAACATTCGAATGAAATTACTTTTAAAAAGGTTAATCGCGTTTATTACATTACCAGCTGTTACCCGCGTCCGCCCACGTGATAAAGCATATGTCCATCTCAGTGCCCTAATCTATGTGTATGGAAAATTTAATGGTGATCGGTTCAGTAGATACGGCGTCAAAGCGTAACAAACAAACTAACAAACAAACTCACTTTCGTATTTATAATATTAGTTAGAAAATAGTTAGGAAATTAGGATTAGGATTTATACGCCTAAAGATTCGAACATTTTACAGTGTTCTTGGTCGCAGGTTGCCTAAGTTAACATTTGTCTACCTGCTTAATTTAGTCAAAAGTCCGTACAATTCAAACGTGTATGCTAAAAAAATGGCGTGGTACACCCACGTGGGAGTGAGCCCCCGCGCGGATGTTGCCACGGAAATCTTTATTTAGTAGTATCGCGATCAATCCGCGATCCCCTCTGTCGCTCACACGCGCACGACCTACCTACGGCTGCGATATACCTGGCTGGCAGAAACCAGATTGAAAATAAAACTTTTTGAATATTTGAAAATGGAATACAAATTTTTGATTTGATATTTGTTTTCGATGCCCAAATTAGGCATATCCTAAATATTCCCAACTAATATTATAAATGCGAAAGTGATTTTGTTTCATATGGTGCACTGCTGTTAACAATATAACATTTTCTAACATGATAATAATATATTTTTAACAAAAAACAAAAAGCCACTTCTACCCTATCATAAGCATAGGAATTAAATGAGAATAAGTGTAATCCGAACGGCATTCGTGTAAACATTTTTTGGTTTTTGTGTATTTTTTCATAAAGCGCTCGACACATTTCGATAAAAAATTAAAAGAATCATTTGTAAAGTATTATTACCTGTGGAACAAAAAAAGAATTTCTTAAATCAGTCCAGGCGTCTTTGAGAAATCGGGGAACATACGTAAAAAAATGGATGAATTGAGAACCTCCTCCGTTTTTTGAAGTCGGTCAAAAATGCATATTAACATGACAATAAAAGTTGTTTTAACTAATATTGATTATAAATATTCCTGACCTTTAAAACAAATTTACAACAATAAGTTACTTTATTTGTGTAACAGCGGAGTGGGAGCACCATTACGCCCTATCTACTAAACCGATCATCATGAAATTTTACATATAAATAGGTTAGAATACTGAAAAGAACATAGGCTATATATCACGTGGGTAACGCCGCGGGTAACAGCTAGGAAATTAGCTAGCTAGAAAATAAAATTAATCATTATATTAAAATTGTTATTGGTTGTTCTTTTTATTTATTTCAAATAGAATAATATAATAAATAAATTGGTAAATAACAAAAATTTCAACATTATAGGAGTAAAAATTAAATTTATTTCCAAAGCTGGCTAGAATGTAATTTACAGTGGTATACAAACTAGAGTGGCCCTGTATCTTCGAAATCACATTGTATATTAACTTTTTTAATTAGGTAAATATTTTTAATTTGATGGAATTGGTGTGAATGTATAAATTTTAATCAATAAATACCTATACGTTTTCAAATATCAAATAGACCCACCAAAAAATATACAGATCTGTGGACACACCCAATTCAAAATAGAAAAATCAATTTATCTATATGTATGTAGGTATAATTTATCAAACCATGGACTGCAAGCAGCTACAAGTCGACTTCGAGTGAAGCTAAATGCAGTGAAGAGTTTTCATTATAGTCAATTTGTTAAAGTTATGGTTTCGTCAAAATTCCTTCGAAATTCAAATAGCCTACGCTCGTAGTCGTAGCATGGCCTGCTTGAATCAGCTACGAGTCGGCTACGAGTGTAGCAATAACAAAATGATTTTTATAAATTGTTCGTAGCTAAGGTATCAAGATACGAACAATCTATAAAAAAATGTTATTTTAAGTTATGGTAATTTTATGTTTTTCCGAATTCCAAAATATCTACTCTTGTAGACGTAGTATGGCCTGGTCGAATCAGCTACGACTCGACTACGAATGTAGCAACAACATAATGTTTATATACATTATTCGTAGCTATGTCGTCAAGCTACGAACAATCTATAAAAAAATGTTATTCAAAATTATGGTTATTTTCGTGTTTTTCCAAATTCCAAAAGGACTACGGTTGTAGACGTAGCATGGCCTGGTCGAATCAGCTACGACTCGACTACGAATGTAGCAACAACATAATGTTTATATACATTATTCGTAGCTATGTCGTCAAGCTACGAACAATCTATAAAAAAATGTTATTCAAAATTATGGTTATTTTCGTGTTTTTCCAAATTCCAAAAGGACTACGGTTGTAGACGTAGCATGGCCTGGTCGAATCAGCTACGAGTCGGCTACGAGAGTAGCAACAACACAACAATGTTTCTTAAACATCGTTCGTATAGGTTCGTAGCATGTTCGTAGCTATGTATTTAAGCCATGAACTGTGTATAAGACATTTTTGTTTTTTAAAGTTATGCTCATTTTAATATTTCTTTGAATTACAAGGTGTCTATGTTTGTAGTCGTAGCGATGCTTCAACGAAGCATGATTTTCTCGGAGTGTGTTCATGCAATTTGAAATTATTTGAAAGAAAACGGAAAGATTATTGTTAATTTTGTTCTTAGATAACCCTTCAGAACATTTTTTGACTACTAATTATAGTTTAAGACGTGAACGTGAAGCTTTTCTTAGCGTTTTTGGCAAAAATTGCTATTTCCTAGCAGACTTATGACTGTACGTTCGCGGCCAATATGAACATCCCAATCCAAAATATCCAAACCCCAACTTTCCCAATCCCATCTAATCTATAGCTAATATTATAAATGCGAAAGTGAGTTGTACCTGTTTGTTTGTTCGGTTGGTACTTCTTCACGCTTTATTTGCTGAACCAATCTTCTTGAAATTAAGCATACATGTAAGTTAGGGTACTGAGAAAGACATAAGGTACCTTTCATCCCGAAAAAAGTACTGTTCCAGTGGGATCGGCGATAAACGACTGAGCAAATTGATACGGCAAAATTATACGCGAGCGAAGCAGTGGGTAAAAACAAGTTAGTCATAAATTTTAATCCGTCGTACATGTGACTATGTCAGTGAGATGATGAACCAAGGCTCCACCTTTGCAACGTAATAACAACGTCTATGATCCCCCACAAACGGCGATATTGCGCGGCCTCCCGCGACATAATCCCCACTCGGCCCGCTTCGTACTGCAAGGGAGCAGTCGACCCACATTCCCGGATTACACCTAATAACGCCCTTTATCCCGAATCCGAAACGCATAGTACCGTATATTGCAATGATTGCGATTTGTTACGAGAATCTGAAGGGATAGCACTATAGCAAAACATATGACATGCAGATTAATACTTGGCTCATGATTTCTCCCATTAATCATAAAATCGTTTCTAGTATTTTAATAAAACTTTGAAGTCTCGAAAAGGAACATTATATTTACTTTACTTTTCAGTTACTGATAACACAAGTTATGCCTTGTTGGAAATAAATCCTTTTTATCACTAGCATAGTCCTATTATCCTCCCAACAAGAGCCTAGCTCTTAAATATAAGAGCAACCGTTAATAATCATTACCTCTTACACATTTAAGTAGTTAAAAGCGCATAGTTATAAACTTCTACCAGGTTATCCGAAAACTTAGTTACCTAGAATACCTGTCTTGAGGTTAAACTGATTGTGAATGACCTAGATTAAGTTTTCAATAAACTCTTAAAACAACATATACGAATACTAACATTTAATTAAGCTTAAAAATATTTTTTACTTGCTGGTACCCGCGGCTCTGCCCGCGTTATATATAGCCTATGTCCTTCTCAGTACCCTCACCTATATGTATGCAACATTTCATGATGATCGGTTCAGTAGATACGGCGTGAAAGCGTAACAAACAAACTCACTTTCGCATTTATAATATTAGTTAGGATTAGGATAGGATAGGATTAGGATTAGGATAGGATAGGATTAGGATTAGGATAGGATAGGATTAGGATAAAAAGGTAAACCTGCCTCACTGACATATTCAGCAACATCACAGATGATTCAACGCACAGCGGAAACTAGTGTACCTAGAAACTTGAAATTTGGTACAAGGGTTCCTTTCATAATGTAAGTGTCCGCTAAAATTTCCGCCAAGAACTCCGGTTTTAGATATTAATTACAACTTTTCTCAACGACTTTAATTACTAATCTGAAAAGGTCTAATTTAAATAATTTATTTAGTTAAAAAAATTATAAGTTGAGGCAGAGTTTACGTCCAAATCTGCATAAATCTAGAGCTTGAGTTTCGCGGTTACTTGAAGTTCGCTAGATTAGACCATTGGCTAATAATATGTGTAAAAATATTCAGATTTGACTTGCATAGCATTAGATGTTATGGTTAATGTCTGTGGGTTAATGTTAATTTATGACTGACGTACGTTTAATAGTCGTACTCTAGCATTTCTTAGCTTACTGTTCTTCGACTTCTGCTTATTGATATTCCTGGGCAATGTGAATTTGTGTAATAAATAGTCAGTCTGCAAAATAATTGATCAGCAAGATATGTCAGCAAATATATTTGTCTATTAATAATGTATTTGATTGGTATGCATATTAAATAAAAGCATGGTTAGTAGAATAACTAATTAGATTGCATTTTTTAAAAGACGGCATCATTGGCTCCTTGAAATATTTTCAAGAAGGAGAATTAAAAAATATATCTTTATTTAAATGTCATTATGTAATTCTATGATCAGCGTCCATTCTGATTTTGTCATTTTATTTCGTCTGTCTTTTTCAACCTACTTCAAAGAATGCGGAGTTTCTAAATTCGGTATGTTAATATCTTTTTTTAATTGTTTGTTACCTTATTAATAAACCGATAAATTTGTAAATTTTTTATTTTATTTAGAAGGGTCTCATTTTCATTTCATTAAAATTCGTTCAATAGTTTGGTTGAAGTCGGTTTTGTTCTTCGAGCAACACGGCCTCCGTAACGGCCTCCGTACCGGACGGAGGGAGTGGGCAAAGCGACAATTTACTATGACAATTTTTCTGGCGTTTTTTGCGGGGGGAAATGTGCACACAAGTTTAGTTCCGCACACCTACATACAAAACTTAAACTGTCACTTGATAGTAATTATGACATTGTCACAAAAAATGACATAAAAAAGAAAAAATAATTTGTGTACAGATGAGTCACACACAACTAACACATAGACATGCATATGCCTAATTTTGGGTTGTACCTTGACAGAGGGGAATGCAGCGTATGGCTACTCCCTTCCGTGTTGCTCGAAGGTTTTGTTATACGAAAGTTCCCCGATTATTCGAAGACGCCAACCGATATAGACAATTCTTTTAAAGTACCTATACATATTAACCAATGAGCGTTTTGCATTGGATAAAATTTGACAAGCATCAACTGAAACATTTTTGCTTATTCACAACTTATATCGTTTAGTAAAATTTGTGAAAAGGAATAATTAAGTAGGGAAGGTTTAGGAGGTACTCGTATTCAAAGTTTCAAGGGATTTTCGGCTCTTACAGTCAGAAAACACAACATTTTCCCTTAGAGTTTATAAATATTGATTTATAAATTTTATTAAATTTGAGGTGACACTTACTTAAAAAATGAATATAAATCGTAAAACTGCTGCCAAAAATTGTTCTTGTATATGTCGCAGGCAAATTGTATGATGCCGCGTTTTACAAACAGCGTCGTCTGTTTACAAACGCTCGCTCTTTTGGTATATGCCGAAGGCAAATTGAAGACTCGTTCAATTGTTAAAATTTCAACATTGAAAGTTATCGTAGGGTGACTATCATAAAACACAGGTTGGACAAATCGGACTTTATTTTAGCAATCAGGTACCTACCTATTTAAATAAGAGTATCTAAAAAAATACGTGCTTAGGCACTCTTAAAGTAATTAAAATATTTAAGTAACAAAAACATAATTAAAACTGATGACATACGCAATAATAATGCAACTTTATTAAGCTAAAGATAATCAGTTTTTCAATCGATAGGCGGAGTCTTTACAAAACTTAAAAAAGACATAGGTATTAAAAAAATAACAGTATCAAACGTTTACAAACTTTATAATAATTATTATTTTAGGATTTGTACCAATAATATTCCGCAAGAGTCCTCCGAGCACCAGATTCCATGGACACCTTAGCGTTTTTTACGTGCCGGATAACCTCAAAAATTTTGTCATTTGTCCACAGCTTTTTACTGCTCCTACTTGAGAATCGTAAAATTTTCGCAACTCACTATAATAAATTTCTTTAAAACCATCCTTTTTTGTGAAATCTTCATTGAACACGCCGAATTTGCACTGTTTTCAATATTTTTCTCTATTACCAAATCATTAGTCGACGCCATTTTGCTTGTTTTGATTAGCAGCGCAGCGCATGGTAAGAAAAATAACTAAATACTTCAATTTGCCGCGTCATTTTGTAAACGGCGATTGAATTGTTTATCAAATGTTAAGGCATATTATATACTGACAAGGCAGCTTACATTTTGCCTTCGGCATATACCAAAAGAGCGAGCATTTGTAAACAGACGACGCCGTTTGTAAAACGCGGTGTCATACAATTTGCCTACGACATATACACAACATTACTTAATATGAGTAAAATGTTTAATAATAGTTTGTCAATTTTGCTATTGAATTAGTTGCTTACCCTTCGAGTACTTACAATTTATTTAATAAATATGAGGACCTCATCGCAGCTCATAACTATAATTAATATGATCTACTAATAAAATATTAAGATGTTCAGAATAACATAAATATTGTAAAAATATTTGCTAGTATGGTTGACAAAAAACATGAATAGTATATTCATGTTTTGTGTAGAGAAATGTAATCAGAAGAAATAGATAATTGGTCAGCAAACCATGGCTAGTAAACATTTTTAATCAATCAAAAATTTATGTTACTCTGTACATCTTAATTTTTTAAAGTTTTTTAGCGGCGCTGTGCAGTTTTTGTGATGGGGCAAAAATGTT
Source organism: Rhodophaea formosa (assembly GCA_963082605.1). Lineage (NCBI taxonomy): Eukaryota > Metazoa > Arthropoda > Insecta > Lepidoptera > Pyralidae > Rhodophaea > Rhodophaea formosa. Next base: position 5,080,482 of record OY720220.1, on the reverse strand, counting down.
AAACTCGCGACAGATCACGTGACCGTCAGCTTGAAAATTCAGCGCGGGGTGCTTGCGCGAATATGCGTGTGTGTTTGTGTTACAGTTACAGAGTGCTACGCACATCCATGGAAAATTTTAAGTGATAGTATTTAAGTTTTCATTTCTCCACTCACTCCCGGAGTGCAACACGTGTTTTTTTAGGGTTCCGTAGTAAACTAGGAACCCTTATAGTTTCGCCATGTCTGTCTGTCTGTCCGTCCGCGGTTTTACTCAGAGACTATAAGTACTAGAAAGCTGTAATTTGGTATGGGTATGTATATTAATCATGCCAAAAAAGTGGTAGACAAAAATATTTAAAAAAAATTTTTTTTTACCTTAGCTCCTATACAAGTAAAGAGGGAGTAATTTTTTTTCTATAGAAATCCATCGTGTTGGGTATCGTTAAATAGGTCTTTGAAAAATATAGTGAGGTATAGAACACAATTTTCAATTTAGGGATCCGTTTCCGAAATATTTGGTTATATTTGGTCTAAATTTTTGTTAGAAGTAAGTGTCCCCCCCCCCCCCCTCCTCCATCTCCTAAACGGTTATATATGGATGCGTCAAAAAAATTACAGCAGTATTATATATAGGTACTGAAGTTGAAAGGAAAACTATCAGAGCTGAGTATTTAGTACGAACTGAAAAGTTATAGACGACCAACTTATAAAATGTACTCGAAAATGTAAAATTTCATACAATTTTCATTGTTAGATGTTTTGGTCGTTAAACTATGAGGTGCGAGTGTGAACTCAAAGTTGTCATTCGCAACTACGGAACCCTACACTGCGCGTGGCCCGACACGCACATGGCCGGTTTTTCTTTTTGTAGAATATATTATTTGGGTCCATATTGCCTCACATCACACATCAAAAATCTTACTCCTATTATTCTTTTTTAGGGTTCCGTAGTAAACAAGGAACCCTTATAGTTTCGCCATGTCTGTCTGTCTGTCTGTCTGTCTGTCTGTCTGTCTGTCTGTCTGTCCGTCCGCGGTTTTACGCAGAGACTATAAGTACTAGAAAGCTGTAATTTGGTATGGGTATGTATATTAATCATGGCAAAAAAGTGGTAGAATAAAATCTTGAAAAAAAAAATTTTTTAGGGTAGCTCCCATACAAGTAAAGTGAGGGAGTAATTTTTTTTTCTCTATTTACCTATTGTGTGGGGTATCGTTAAATAGGTCTTTCAAAAATATTGTGAGGTTGAGAACACCATTTTTTGATTAAGGGCTCCGTTTCCGAAATATTTGGTTTTAAAGTGCGAATTTTTGTTAGAGGTAAGTGTCCCCCCCCTCTATCTGCTAAACGGTTATATATAGATACGTGAAAAAAATTACAGCAGTAGCATATATACTGAAGTTGAAAGGAAAACTATCAGAGCTGAGTAGTAAGTACAAACTAAAAAGTTATAGTCAACCAACTTATAAACTGTAAAATTTCATACTATTTTCATTGTTAGATGTTTTTGGTCGTTAAACTGTAAGGTGCGAGTGTGAATAGTGTGAACTCAAAGTTGTCATTCGCAACTACGGAACCCTACACTGCGCGTGGCCCGACACGCACTTGGCCGGTTTTTTTTTACTACCTATTTGTGTTCATAATAATCACTTCATTATTTTTTTCCTCATATTTTTTTTGTTCATAAATTTTTATTACTAATATCGGAATTCATAACAGTCATTTTTCATATTTCTTTTATTCATACTGTCATTCATTACTAAGTAATGTTTCAACTCCTAAAATTTTTTTTCATTACTTTTTTCTTTATAACAATCAGTAGTCATATTTTTTTTTATTCATACTGTTATCACTAAGAAATGTTTCATTCAACTCATAATTTTACTCATAATTTATTTGGTGGTCTATGTGTAACCATAACCTAACTTTCTGTTACCAAGTTGTGTATCGAAACCAGTCGCTTTTGCACCAAGGTCGTCGCTCGCTCGCTCGCTCGTATGATGGTATATGTGTAACCATAACCTAACTTACCTTCTGTTACCAAGTCGTTTACCCAAACCAGTCGCTTTCGCACCCAGGTCGTCGCTCACTCGCTCGTATGATGGTCTATGTACCTATAACCGTATGATTTTCGATCTTTAATATAAGAAAATATATGAAAACAAATATTAGTAGAAACAAAATGTATGAATTGTGATACTATGAATTCCGATGATTATGAATTACAGTCATTTTTATTAACAAAAAATATGAAGAGTGATCATTAGGATGTAAAATTGTAAGTAAGTATGAAAACAAAATTCGGACTACCGATAATAGGAGTTAATAAGTTATGTAAGACAAGGCGCCCCCATTTTAATTATATAACCTGCGATGAGGTCCTCATATAAATACAAAACATGAATGCTAACATTTTAAATAACACCCAAAATAAAATGGCTTTCACTATACTACTTTGGCACGGGGCGAAGCACGTACAAAGGGCACTTGTTGAGTTCCCCTGCCCGCTCGCTGGCCACTCTACGCTGAACTTTGACGTATTAAACGTACTTAACACCGCCTTTCTGTTCTAAGAGGATGATTCAAGTTGAGCGCAAGGGTTTTCAACTTTAAAATTTAGTTATAATAATCTGTACAGCTTTTATGTAGGTTTTTATTTCAATCAATGCTGTGGAAATCAATAATGTGGAGTTATTTATTGAAAATAATAAAGTAGATGTTTACCGCGAAGATGTACATAGGCCTATAGGAGAGAGGCCTGCAGAAAGAAATTGTATACCATAGCAAAGATACCTACATATCTAACCACAGCCAATTTTTAACCATCGGGATTACTTGGCGGGAAATTTAGCGAACTAAACGGTTGTTTTAAATTGTTTTAAAAAAACTTTATTCAGAGGGCTTTATAATATTTGAAATCGGTGTAATTTCGGGTTATAAGTCCATCGTTATGGACGATGTGTAGAATAACTAAAGTTACTGTCATGGTGTGGCCGGAGTAAGATATACTTTGCAGGCTGGTGCTTGGCCGCCTTGCTGGATCGTCTTTGATGAAACCAGTGGATTCGCGAAGAATTGTCGCCAGGGGCCCAATCAAGGAAAAAATAGACCATAATTTTGATGATGAAACAAGAATAACCCGGAAAAAGCGCGGGACACTTTGACTTTACTTGATATTAACTAAAGTGCCACGCATAAAAGTCACACACAAAAAAAAACCTACCAATCACCGAATGGCAACTATAGTCACCAATTGTACACCAATCAGTCTAAACAAAGATTTCGCATCGCAGGAGTCAAAGGCAATAGTAACGAACTATGGCCAATGCAATTGTGCCAATGAGCATATCCGGCCATTGCCAAGGCGAAGCAAGTGGCAGGATTGCATGGACATGACAGCTCGCTGGCTATTAGGCTTGTGGACTAACTAGTAACAGTGACATGGTTACCTGAATCCTAATCTAGATCAAAACATAGAGTCATAAAATATAACATAGTTATTAAATTTCGACAGGAATAGATGTCTCATCCGGGGCACGCGCTCTGGTAAGCTAAGTTTCAAAAAGTCACCGTTAGATGGCAGTAGGTGCACTGCTAGTTAACTAGACTAATCAGAATAAGTTTATGCGTAAAACAGATAGTACGTATTTATTTAAAATAGAAAAATGTAATTTGTATGCAAAAATCGAAAATGCTTTTATATAGTTATTTGTAATATAATAATATATTAAATATGGCACGTAGCACCGTCTGTGTATAGTTTAAACGCAACTCTGGCTTGTATGAATTGATTCATTTAGATCAGGATTTTGATTGGAACTGTGAATGCTAGTTAACTAGACTAATCAGAATGGATAGAAAGCATTTATTAAAAAGATAAAAATTAAATCTCAGCAAATGCAATAATCGAAAATACTTTTTATAGTTAGTTGTAATACGAAAATCTATTTAATAAAGCGTAGCGCAACGTAGCGCCATCTGTGAATACCTCTAGTAAATTTTGTGGACATATAGAAGATGATACAACCATGGCAATAGTAACGAACTATGGCCAATGCAATTGTGCCAATGAGCATATCCGGCCATTGCCAAGGCGAAGCAAATGGCAGGATTGCATGGATATGACCGCTGGCCATAACGTACCTAGTAACAGTGACATCGTAACCTTAATCCTGATCTAAATCAAAACAAGAAGAATACATAAAATAATAACGTAAAATATACAGAATTCCTGAAATGGTACAGACCTACAAGAAAAAAGGCGAAAGTTGGAGAAAAAAACTGGACCTCCGATACAAATTCACCGATCAGCTGCATATGTTTTTTCGATTTTCACCTATTTCTTGTGGGTCTACCTATATGTCAGGGATTCTGATTCCGGTATTAAGAGGTTATTGATGTTTTACAAATAACCCATAAGGCAATAGTAATAATACAAAGGCAATAGTAACCAACTACGGCCAATGCAATTGTGCCAACGAGCATATCCGCCCATTGCCAAGGCAAAGCAAGTAGCACGATTGCATGGACTGACCATTGCCAAGGCGAAGCAAGTGGCAGGATTGCATGGACATGACAGCTCGTCAGCTATTAGACTACTAGACTACCTAGTAACAATGACATGGTAACCTGAATCCTAATCTAAATCAAAACATTGAGAAAGTATATCAAACAGCATGTATATTATTCCCTTAAAGGGGTGACTCAGCCTCTCAATATTAGACTTTTCCTATGGGATCAAAGCTGGGAGCTTTCCTTTTACTTCTGTGTGTGCCTGACTGAACACTTTTGTATGAAAAAAAATGCAAATTTTTTTTTTGAGTCCCCAGCTTCGATCCCATTGAAAATATTGACGAACACCTCTTTGAAGATATGTCAAGGTTGCATTCTGTCTTCAAAGGTAAATCTGACCCAATTTCCGGTGTCCAATAAAACGCATACGAATCTAATGACACCACACTTTTCAAAATAAGTCAAGCCGTTTTTCTAGGTTGGTCAGTGGGGTAAAATTTTTTGGTTTTGATTTTTTATTTTATTTAATCTAAATATTTGATGTTACTGATATGGATTTTAATCTGAAATAAACGTATTATTATATATTATATATTATTATTATAAAAAGGGCCAGTCTAAATAATTGATTTATAGACCTGGAGTTGAGACACGTGATTATTGATACGGAATCGTATATTGAAGCGCGTCACTTATTTTAAAATAGCACTCCTGTCCGTTTAACCTACAGGCATTTTGGGGTCACAAATGACCCCAGTCACCACGCGCCAATTTGTTCCTGCTGCTGTGATACGGGCTTTAACAAGATATCTCTGAACTCGTAAAACACAGTTCTCAGGTTCAATCTGCAGAATTATTATGTGTGCATTTTTAATTTTATAAATACTTACAAAGATATGATTTAATAAGATAATTTTAAATGTGATTTGAAATAGTGCTTGCAAAGGCTTATTTTCATAATAAACATTTCATTCTTTGGTTCTATGATTCTTTGATTCTATGGACTCCGCGAACCAGTGAGAGAGCTTAAGTAGTTAGTAACAGTCACACGGTAACTCAATTTGTAACGCCCCCTGTGGCGTAGTGGTACACATGGCACCTGCCCGCTACACAAGCGGCACTGGGTTCGATTCCCGGCGCGGAGAAATATCCGGTAGTTCTTCATTTTTACAGTATTCGTCCGAGGTTCTGGAACTAGTAAGTATAAAAGGTACCGGTGTCACTTTGTTACAATGATTACTGTAAATGGCAAAGAATTGAAATTTTCTCTATTACTGAACACACCCATATATTTATTTGATTTTGTTCTATTGGTTTCCTTCCACTGAGAATCGTTATTGCTCTATCCGTGTTTGACTTGCAGTGTTAATAGTTAGGGTTTCTTTTGCTTTCTTATAGTCTAATCTACGACAGAAATATCTATAGATTCAAGGATAACCCATGGTTCTTGAAGAAGTTGGGGCAGATTAACATGAGCCCCTTCAATTTAAAATCTGTGTGTAGGGAGGTCCGGTTTGGCTGCTCCCGGCTGTACATGGACACAACGGTGGAAAATATAGATCTGCTGCAATTTCAGATGTTTCAAAACCTCATTTGCACGTATTAGAAGTTAAGCCGTATTTCTTCAAGTTTGCACAACTTACCAAAAGCTTCTCATTCTAAACAAAATTTTCTTAGAATGTTAATATCTAAGTTTTAAATTGTTGTACCTGTGATAAACTAAAATGTAGATATTTGACGGAGAATAAACAAGGCACAAAATTCCCGATCTATAGTCGTCTAGATTGGCGCACCGCACAATGAGATTGAACTTTACAGACTCTCTATCTATGCTTGATTCCTAAAATGTTGATTTCTCTTTCAAAGAGCTGAATCTGTAGTCCATGTTAACCTTCTGAAAGTCAGGCGAGGATAATAGCGTCTATTTATATTGCCAAATAGTAATGTAAAGACAATGCATATAGTAATAGGTAAGACACTTTCATTAACTTTCAAAAGATATTGGTAACTAATGAAAAACTTTGGAATGAAAATATCTAGAGAATCATGTAAATTGACTTACATATTTTATATCAAAATAGTCAATATTTTTAACTCAATCGAACTGTGTTCTACAACATTTTTGACTAAAGAAAAAGAAAAGCCGACGCCGCGTCCATACTATTCTTTCCCGCGGAGATTTGCTAATCCGTCGCTGTTAACGACAGTCCAAACACCCATCAAGATAACTGGCGTTAAGGGCATTTAAATTCCCCGTCCCAGTTATTAGATTTCCCTTCCATTTAAATCAAAACCTCAATCTCATTTACTTTCAAGTACGAAAACATTTGCAAAAATTAATAATATAATACGCAGAATATATATATAAATCAAAGAAGCAATATGAAAAATCAACTTACCGATTTCACAAAAAACAGTATCAATCGTCACCAAGGTACACTTATTAGTTTTTGAGTGATAAAAACTGCATAACTAAGAATCGTGCTCTCGATATTTTGGGGGCACGCGGGGCACGTGCGTCGCGCTCGCCTCTCGGGACCTGACTGCTGGAAAGCCACACTGTCTGGACTTCCTTTGGTCCTGCGGCTGGAGGCCTGGGGAGGGGGGATGAGCCGATTGATCTGCGACGCGACTTCCGCCGCCATGTCCTGAATGAAAGCCGCCCAGTCGCCCTACGTTCGTAGTACGCGAGAGGTACGGATGTATGCGCGAAGGCGTTTGTTTATTTTCATACCTTTATAGCCATTGAAGATTAAACGCTGCCTTGGTAATTATAAGTATTTGCTTGTATATTATTTTTAAACTTCAGTATCCAAACGATGATACTAAGCCTTTGATGTCCATCCGTCCCACTGTCACAAGACTATACCGTAGCTATTGAACCGTATACAGTAGTAGATAAATACTTGGAAATTTCAAAGTAAAATTGGAAATTTTAAAATAATGTATATGGATATCAATTGCTGTTTTGACAAAAAATATAACGTTGAATTAAATTAAAACTAATCCACACTGACAAGATATACAAAATACATGTTTTAGAGCGTTAGTTGTAGGTAGTTAAATATTGTATGGTGTTACAAAACCCTTCATTTGCGATTCTGACTCCCACTTGGCAAGTTTTTTTTTCCATAAGTAGATTTAAATATAATCGACTCTGAGTACATAACTAAGTAGATAAATTGTTTTTACTTTAATTTCATAAAACTAGAATCATTCTTTCTATGATAACTAAAATAGGTATACTTTATTCAAACGAATGATATTTTTGGAAATAAATCTAAGGTTATTTATGAAATGTTTAGCTTAGTGTAATATAGTTTATGTACTTAGTTGTTTTATCTAGATTTCTCTACTGTTATCTAGCCTTGAATAAACTATATTTTTAATCTCTGTCACATTCAATTGTTTCATTTGTTTCGCCTACTTGGCGCCCCTCCAATAATGCATTAAAATGACATTAACTCTCTGTTCTCAATCAGGTATTTTAGCTAATGTCAGAGTTAATCAAAGAAGTAATGTAAAAATTCAATGTATTATTTGCACAACTAAAAATTAAAATGACACAAATAGTATTTCAAAATCATTTCATTTTAGTTGTGGTAGAGCCACGCTACCCGTGAAATTCAAACCGACGTTTGAGTAGTACCTTTACCGCTGCTATGCTTTGTTCGGTGAGTGAGAGAGCCGGAGCCCCATCCTCTCCTCTCTGGGAAGGAAAAATATAAGGCCAGCAACGCTCTTGTCACACCCTCAAAAGTACCAGCGCTGTGCGTGCTTAGCCTACGAACTTCGTAGCGCTTCAAATGAAAAATGGTAGCGTTGGTTGCGCTACGAACCTACGAATGCTACGACACATTGAAAATTTCTGTCTACGAGATTACAACACAACTAAAGATTATGGTAATTGGAATGTTGCATTTTTGTTGGTCCCTGTGCACTCAACACATTGAATTTAATATTTTTCTTAAAACAATTTGTTCTTAACCTCTACTGCAGTGCCATTTGTTGGTGAAATTTAAACATCAGAGTTTTATTATTTTTTGTAACTTAACTTTTGACAACTGAATTTAGATATAATGATTCTTAATAAATAACTACCCTAAGATTTATATAAGACAGTGATCCATACAGGTGAGTCAAAATATCTTTGTTAGTCTTTCTTTGTCTATAAAGAATTTTTCAACAAAATACCGACCATAGCCAAGTCTTCGTTGGAAAAAAATACCCTAAGGACATCGAAAACCATAAATGGTACTCAATGTCTTCTGAAATAGTTTGTCTAGCGCTTCTGAGTCTAGCGCAAAACATTATATCCTAAAATTACTCCGCAAATGCAAAACTATGTAGGTGTATCATTAATTTTAATTGTCATGTGTGGAATTCAGCAATTATATCCATATTGTATAACAGTCCTCGCGCTAAATGCTATATTTACCGGATAGCACCGACTATTAAAAAAATTAGCGCGAATTATAATGACCTTAACCATGCTTGCTGATAATTATCTACATCCTCTGCTATACCATCGGATCTCACTAATTAATGTAAAAATTCGTTTCGGTTTCCTGAAGTCGGACATTTTGAGGCCATATGATCCTTCCAACCCCTAGTTCATACGATTTTTTATGACAGTTGCATATAGATAGCACCAATGGTAGCGTTACCACTTTGTATCTACCATATTATGAAAAAATAAAAGCATTGTTTAAGAAATATATCCTATTTAAAATTAAAACAATTAATCCCGTATCCCCAGTCCAACAGTCCTACACTTAAAAAAACGAGGGAAATGTAGGACTTTGTTGGACTGGGGGACAGTTTCGATGGGCAGCAGCGCCGGAACTGATATGAGCCAAGCAAACTGCGCTTGTCAACCCTTTTGCCAACCGTGGTGAGTATGGCAAAACCCCCTCTATTAGAAATTCTGATGGGAGGCCTATGTCCAGTAGTCTTGATAATGAACAACTTTACCATTGGTACCTACTTCGAAACATTAAAATATACAAAACTAGCAGTTACCCACGACTTCGTCCGCGGTGACTTCAGGTTTGGAATGAGGGGATTATAAAATATGACGCTACAAAGCGGTAAACTAAACACATACTCCAATTTACCCCCTTAGAGGTTTAATTTCGGGAAACTATTAAAATTTTTACTCATTATTTTTGCCGTTCTCAATTCACACGAAATTTCATACAAATATGTCCAAGGAATAAAAAGTTTCATATAAACTTTAATCTTCTATTTTACCCCCTTAGGGGATGACTTTTGAAAAATTCTTCCTTAGTGGATGCTTACGTCATAAGAGAAATACGTGAGGAAAATTTCAAATTTCTAGCTCTAAGGGTTTGGCCTGCGCGTGATCTTTGATAATTGCCCATTTTTTAAAGTATTAAAATGAATATAGTATGTTATCCTTAATATATAGACATATGCCATCCCGGACTTTTCTGTAGACCTAAATAAGATACACAATTCCACCATACATTGTTTTGTTATATCTCAAAGGGTTTAGACAGCGTTTTCGTTGAAAGCTCCCAAACGGCTCATTTTTTTACGACACCTCCAACAAATATCGTTGGTATATACAAAAATTTATACAAAAACCTAACAAACCATATACTAAAACCTTCCTCGAGAACCATGCTATCCATTGGAGAAAACCGCATGAAAATCAGTTCGGTAGTTTTGGAGTTTATCGCGTACAGACAGACAGACAGACAGACGCGGCGGGGGACTTTGTTTTATAATATGTAGTGATGCAGTGAGTCAACATTCTAACATTAATCTCTAGAAAAATCTAGAGATTAATATCGTCCCTGGGAAAACTGGTTCAATATTATGGATTAACCTTCCCCTTAAATATTATTTCACCGTTTTGTTAAACTTAAACAACTCAGAAAATTGACGTTTGAGTAGTAGCTTTATAGTTCGTTCGTAAGTGAGAGAGCCAGAGGCCCATACCCCTTCCCCTCTGGGAAGGGAAAAATTAATTGCCGACAACGCTCTTGTTACTGATTTTGCATTAGTATATGGGCAGTGGTGAACACCTACCATCAGGTGACCCGCTTTTTGCCGTCCAATGCCATAAAAAGAAACACATATATGTGAGGGTGTTGTGGAGTTTATCGCGAACAGACAGACAGACAGACAGACGCGGCGGGGGACTTTGTTTTATAATATGTAGTGATGCAGTGATGAGCAATCAGCTGATCAAGTTTCTATGGGAAGTCAACATTCTAACATTAATCTCTAGAAAAATCTAGAGATTAATATTGTCCCTGGGAAAACTGGTTCAATATTATGGATTAACCTTCCCCTTAAATATTATTTCGCCGTTTTGTTAAACTTAAACAACTCAGAAAATTGACGTTTGAGTAGTAGCTTTATGCTTCGTTCGTAAGTGAGAGAGCCAGAGGCCCATACCCCTTCCCCTCTGGGAAGGGAAAATTAATTGCCGACAACGCTCTTGTTACTGATTTTGCATTAGTACATGGGCAGTGGTGAACACCTACCATCAGGTGACCCGCTTTTTTGGTTGCCGTCCAATGCCATAAAAAGAAACACATATATGTGAGGGTGTTGTGGCTTAAGGGAGTTGATGGATTAGAATTAGTTTTTTTTTATTAGATTATATAGGAACTTTTCCACAGTCGATTGCATTTGGACGATATTGATCTGTGAAGATTATAAAGCACCTAGTTTAACATTTATAATAACTAAACTGCGACCGGGCTCAAATTGTTACAGACTTGCTGATTCCACATTGAATACCATTTCGGCCCCATGGCTAACTCATACTATGGGGTCCATATGAGTTTGAGTTCATTTTGCCAGAACGTTTAACGTCACCTATTAGTAACGCCTCTGCCTGAAATGGTTTTATAAAATCTGAAAACGCCGGGACGACGCGACGTGGAGAGGAAAATAATGATGAAAATGCAGGGTATTTAACATCCGGAGGCACCGGAGGTTTTAGTCCCACCTCAAAAACGTTCTAGACCCAATACCTTTAGTCACATTATCAATAGCCACTTTATTAAATTGTACACTGTGTCCACTTTTTTTAGTTTTCGCCACTGTATCCCACGTGTAGCCCACGATGTCAAAAAGCAAAGTATATCAGAATGTCCACTCTACAAATTTCCACTGCAGCGGGATTGTCCACTGTATCAGTATCTCAACTATAGTTGTGGGTAAACTAAACTGTAGTAGGTATTATCTTATATCAAAGATAGACGAACTCGTACTCGTACATTACACATCTTATTAGGGTTCCGAACCCAAAGGGTGTGCCGCGCGCGTGGTTCGACAGAGAAGAATGTAAAATAGAAACTTAGTCTCGTCACCAAGTCTTTGTTGGTCTCCACTGCAAGAGTACGACCCTCTCTCAGTACAACCGGAGCCAGTCACTATGGACAGACAATCATGCCCATGGGTAATTTTTAGGGTTCGATACCCAAAGGGTATATACGGGATCCTATTACTGATTTATTTCTATTCTATTTCTGCCACCCAACGCTGCGCTTGCCGGTACGTGGTCGCCATTCAAGAACCTTTCTGCCCCATCGGCTATCGGTTCTTCGTGATATGTGCCCCGCCCACTGCCACTTCAAAGAGCTAATACGCTGACTATGTAGTTGACCCTTATTCTTCTACGGATCTCCTTGTTTCTGATTCGATCTCGCAGAGAAACACGCCATCCCGTGTGGCTCCGGGCAGAGTAGAATAGGACCACTCCAAGTCTTCCCGTGGATGTCGTAGAAGGTGACCTAGGAAACACGAGCTAATCAAGCTTATTTGGACACTTATTTGGAAAATCATTGAGGTCATTGAGCTGGTACTTAGATCCTCCAACGACTGATAAAGCCGCAGGAAGGCGCTAGATTCTGACCGCTTCCAACCGGTACCCGGTCGTATTGGAAATCCTTGGGGGAGGCCTATGTCCAGCAGTGGACTTCTAGTGGCTGAGATGATGATGATTTCTGCCATCATCTATCACTTTCGATTGATAGGTAGCAACGACGATAGCGATCATGGCCGATTCCGCAGTGGCTATGTAGTGGCTGATCGTTGGCGATTGTGTAGATGTAGAGGCAACATTGCACCACGCAACGCAATGTGTTCTATTTCTGCAAACGGAAATGTTGTTTTTGTGTTTTTTGCACTGTCTTTCCCTGTCTATCCTGTAAGAAGATCCTATCTATCGCAAAACAAATACAGTCCGAATCAAACATCGCGCGTGTCGATGCGCAGTACACAATGGTTTCAACGGGAAGCGCGCGGAGAGGCGGGACGCATACTACGCAGCTCGCAGCTAACATCCGAGACGCCAATCGGCCAATCCTGGCCAATCGAAACAACTAATTATCGAACTTTATGACGACTCGGAACATTGCGCGAGTCGATGCGCAGAACACAATGTTAGGTTAAGCGGGGTGCGCGCGGGGAAGCGGGGCGCGTTCTGCGCAGCTCGCAGCTTATATCCGAGCCGCCATAAAGTTTGATTCGGACGGTATCTATATAAAATACCAACAAAAGGAAAGGAGTACACAGTGTTGTTTTTGGATTGTTGTGCAAATTGTTTCTAGTGGACTTTATAATTTGGTGTTATAAAATATAAATAGCCATGTCTATGAACAATGTGTGGGGTATCTAAAATAAACTGTCATGGTGCGGCTGTAGTGAGATTTATGTAGCGGGCTGGTGGTTGTCCGCCTTGCTGAGTCGTCTATGATTGAACAAGTGGATTTGCGATGGATTGTCGCCGGGCTCCGTCGAATCAACAAAACTGGATAACACCATAATTTCGTTGATAAAAGCGCGGGAAACTTCTATTTTATTACTTGATACTGGCGGAATATGTAACGCGTGAAAGCTATATAAAAAAAAAAAAAAAAAAAAAAAAAAAAAAAAAAAAAACAGAAGGAGAAAAACTGTGCTCCCTTTTTCTGGACACTGGCTAAAATAAGCTTCAGAATGAAGTTTGATCGCCACAAACAAGAAAAGAAAAAAAAAGTGAAAAACTGTCAAATATATTCTGTCTAAGCTCAAATATGTCATTAACACGCCTGTGTTGATTTTATTGTTGTTTGGAGGTTGTTTGTTTCTAGATTATTTTTATTTACGAATTATTTCTCCAAAAATACATCTACGCTATGTCTACAAGAAAACTGTGGGGAGAATTTGACGACAGTGGCAACGATGACACCGCACCGCAAAACGTGAACTTCAACCCAATAATAGAACTTGGTATGCAGAACATCCCGGAGATCCCAATCACAGTGAAATCGTCGCCGATCGAGTTACCCAAGCCGAATTTAATCACGCACACCATACAACTACATGCGTGTTCAAGACAACTATCAGCTATTTTGGAACAGACAGAAAATGCAGTTTTTGAAGGTGCTAGACTGGACCCCATGAGCTTGCCCAATTTGCCTCCCGAACCAGTCCAAAAACTTGAGCACGAAGCTACTCCGCCTATTAATTTTCTACGTAAACAGTATTGTGATTTTTCTCTTGGCAGAGGCCCGGTTATTCTTCCATTTACACCAGAGAGTCACAGACGCGCGCTGCGACAATGTGCTGCCATAGCTTTAGGCCATGTCGGCATCGCGACCTGCACAAACACAGCCTTTAACGCCGTGGCAGACGCTCTGGACTTCTACTTGACCAATATGTGCAAATTAATGAGAACAGTTGTTGACAAAGAAGCCAGTGGTCTCAAGCCTGGCTATCCTGATGTTATATCCAAAGTGTTTGCTGAACTAAATGTAGGAAGTTTACATGAGTTCTACAACAATAGAGTAGTCAAATATCATGCCAGTATCAAGAGGAAATGTGAGGACCTAAGGGCTCAATGTGAAGCTCTGGCCATTGGAGACATTGCTCCTCAACTTAAATTGGAAGAAGTCCCTGAATTACACTTTCCTGCTGCTCTAGATGGAGCCTTTACTCCATCTCTCGAGCCTGGCTTCCAGATGCTGCATAGCTTGGAACAGGAGCAACTAGGACTGGATCTCCTGGACACTGTAACAGCAGATGACATCAAGATAGAACCCATGGAGTTTTCACAACCTGAGACCAGTGCCAAGTTACCTTCGCTCTCACCTAGTGCTAAGAAAAAGAGAAAATAAAATATGTATTTTTTAAATAAATATTTCTATTTATTTTAAAACTTCTGGCAATGCTAGTTTGTCTCCGTTAAAGGCCGTTTACACAAGGAGATGAGCCAGGTCAATAAGCCAGATGAATGGCTTCATGTAAGCATACTCATAAACCCAGGCCAGTCACAAACAACCGATAGGAATCACTAGCTAACTGGCCTGCTACTAACTCAGCCACTGGTTTCATGTAATAAGCCCATTACTGCCATTCATAATCCTCTCACTCACCTAGTGCTAAGAAAAAAGAAAACATAAATGTTCTTTATGTTACCATTTATTCACCAACTAACCCACCCAGGAGAGTAATGTCTTTCACGCGTATGTAATATAATGTATGTATCTATTGAAGTTTCATTGTTGCCTTGGCTAGACCTATTTTGAAGTGCAGGGTGTCATTTGATTCATATTCTTCCCCAGTGTCATAGCCTATGTAGCGTCAGCAAAGAAATCAATTAGTCAGGTTTTTATATAATGCATTTTTTTTTACTAAAATTCACGACAATGATAGTTTGCCTTCCTTGCTGACTGTTCACTGTTCTATCCACACAACATGAATCAATGCAAGAGACCCAAGAAAATCTCAAATGCCTAGTTTTTGCATTTAATTTGAGACTAGGAACACGCCTTGCTTTGACTCCTAGGATTGTTACAGGAAGGTACTAATATGTAGTATAATATAATCAACTTGTTTAGCTCTATTCTTCTTAAAGATATTTTATACTTTTTAGAAAATAACCAAAATCCCAAACCAAACATCAGTACCGTACCTCTTTCATTGGTTTGACCTACAACTTTTGCTATATTGTCAAACCATGTCAGAAGAAAGGGCTCAGGGCTGAGATAATGATGAGAAATTAGAAAGCTGAATATAACACTTATGTAAAAATAAAAAACACACAATAACATAGCACCAAATAATTTATTTGATTTTGATTCATACTCACAACACCAAATTGATGCTAATTAATAATATTTGAACTATATACAAATGCAAAACATTAGTCAATTATTAAGAATGAAAGACACATTTATCAAAACTTAACGTAACTTTGTGTGCACCAGTGTACCAAGCAATCTTCTCATGTCAAACTAGTAAAACTGACACTTCCAGCGTGTTTTTAAACCTGAAGATAAGAAATTCGAACTTCTTAGCGTATCGCCTGTAAATTATTGTGTTGACCAAAACTCTGCTCAGTAGCAAAGTTTTGATCAACACAAATATAATAGTAGTATATAGTGTCATCAGCTGCATTCAATCTTAAATCCAGTTTATAATAAGGGTAAGTTATCTAAAATGGTTATCATGGTAAGGCACTGGTAAAGAAGACACTTCAATGATTATTATGATTTATATCCTATCAGAATGATTAAGTGTAAGTAGTATGAGGTCGTGACAATAGTCTAGAGAGTTCAAACATAAACAGATCTAATGTAACGTAATTCTAAATTATTTCTCATTCTCAATTCTGAATAATTACTGCTATCTTTTGCAAAAAAGAAATGAAAATTATTCAGTACTTGCTTTAAAGTAACAAATACGACATTTCAATTTAAACATAATTTCATGCCAGGCTCTCGTATGTAACTGAAACTTGTTGTTACAGCTGCTTGAAACTTAGACCTACCCAACTAACCTGGTTTAGGTTAGTTGGGTAGGTTCATATTTATCATAATTATTGATAATGTAAATCACTTTAACATTCAGCCTTTGCAAAAAAAAAAGAAAAAAAATTTTTTTCCTGTTTGGATTTTGTTGAATTCATAAGGCACAGACAGGTCATGGAGAAGAAACAAATACTTAGTACATAATAAAAAATGTGTAATTTCATGCCCGGCAATTACCTAAACTGAAACTGTGGTAAAACTAATCAAAAATTTTACAGCTGCTTGAAATATAGACCTAACTTGAACCCTCATAATTATTGTCAATGTAAATCATTAATAACAACTAACATTACATCACAAAATGTCTATGAAAACTTAATGATAATGACTAAATTATATGCAAAGGAACTTATGCTACGGAATGAAGATCTGATGCCCACAACAAAACTTAGGGAGCATTAAAAGCAGGTACAGACTTTTCAAGAGGTTTCTATAAGTTCAATAACAAAACATATAAAAACCTTCTGCGATTAAATTTGTGCTTTATAAAACACCAATAAATATTAATGGAACAATTTGTAGAAGTTTATATGAAAAATACTTTTGCGGTAATTCTAAAAATTGAGATTTCTCGATGTATTGAAAATGAGATTTTGTCATGGGCTGATACTAAACCTAAATTAAAACTAATCTGAAGAAAGATGTGGTAAATCCAATCAGCTTGCAAGTTTTATACAATCTAATGATTTTGTACTGAATGTATTGCACCCAAATTTTAATTCACAAATAGCTGCAATCATAATGTTGTTATTATTTTAATTATCTTGGGTTTTATGATGTAACAATAATATTTAGATAACTTTTTGTGGAAATGATTCATGGAAATATTGTGGTGGTGAGTGCTTCATAAATTTCATTCACATACAAATTTTTTACCCTTGAAACTTACAGCAAAACTGCTCATGCAGAATCCTACTCATGTGATCTTCGTGATATCTGGTTGTTTATACTAAGTTTATATTTTACGTCTCAATAGTCGAGCACGATTCAGATTCAATAAAACTGCAAGCTGACCAGAGACATCCACTCGCCCCACTGTACATTTACATCACATTCACACTCTCACAATTCTGTTTTACTTTTTTTCTGGTGGGGTAGTCTTCTTTCTCCGGAACAGTAAGATGTGTGGTTCTGCAATTGAATGTTTGATTTATTAATAAACTTTAGTTCAAAAGTGTTGAAAGCAACACTGATATGGGCTCTCAACATAGACAATACTATGATAACAAAAATATGCTACTTTACATTGATAGAGAGGTGCAACCAAAGAAACAAACTCTTCAGATTTATAACATTAGTATAGATGAGTCAAAGGAAAATCTTTAAAAAAAAAGTACACCTATATATCCTATCAGTAAATCATTTCAAGTTTCAATTTTACACCAGTAACAAATATTACAGTTCTTTATTTGTTACATATAAACTAACAAGTTTACCAGGATGTTTTAACTATTTAAAATAACAAAACCTACCAGGTTGATGTGTCATGTAGTGCACCCATCCTTGGCTCTGCTGCACCCCGATGCTGCGCCACTCTTGCTCCGACATCAAGTGGTTTTTGGGCACCAGCTTCACCATCTCTTTGGGCAAAACCACATGCCTGCAAACATAAACAAACAAATTGTTTACTTCTGACACAAAAAAATAGATTACAAGGAGTTCAAGAATTGATATTACAATTAATCAAAAGGGTTCTAGAACTTATAATCGACTTGGAGGAGGAAATAATTATAACAAAGTCCAAACAGTAGGTTATGCATAGGTTAAAAACTTGCAAGTAACTTTGTTTACACTTGCTATGGTTTAAAACTAATTACTAATATGTTTGTGTACCTGTATTCATGTTCTTCATCGTAATATTTATCAGAATAATAGATGTCTCGAGACATTGTACCAAAGGTGTGCAAATTCTTTCCGTATAATACCGAAACAAACAAAACTTTGAACTCTCAGGTAAAGAACGCTAAAAGTTACTTTTCCGATTTAGTGTTTGTTGATCGCCTTTCCTTCGACTATTTCTAGAAAATCACAAAGAAAACTTGTTTTTTATTAGCACGACAAAGCAGCACAAACGTTAACGTATTTCAAAATTCGAATCTATCAGTTCAGTATTGCCAGTTGCAGTCATATGTCACGTCACTGTCACAAATAAAATTCCAGACAGTATACTACTAAAAGTCCGGGCCGGGCCGGTCCGGCAATATTTTTTTCCGGACCCACTCTGATTCAATCCGTCACACGAACAAAAAAATGATTTCATGTCTGTGCACACGAACTGTATGTAATGTTCGTGTGTTGGTTCCAATACTCTAAGATGAAAACCAGCGTCGCCTCATTTCATGCATACTACTAACGCAACTTACCGCACTGGGCGTAACTACGCGACGCGACACAGCAGCGGAGCGACGCGACAAAATATTCTTTGTATGTAATTGTATGAGATAAAACGCATTACGCGGCACTGGAACTACGCGCCACGACACTGCGCGACAAAGTTGACCAACTCACCAACTTTGACGTGCCGTGGCGCGTCGCGTAGTTCCGCTGCCACTAGTGCGATATAGTAAGCAGCGCGACACTGCACTTCATTTCAAGTTACAATGTGTTTAGTGTTCAAAATAAAACTTTAACCACATTTGTGAAAATGGCGTTTGACGAGGAAAAGTTAATAATACTTGTAAGTCCATATCTAGAGATATACGACATTCAAAATTAACATTATATTCATAGCTAAATTTTCTTCTGCTTGTTTTTTTTTAATTTATTTATGTAATAAAAAATTAACCACTAGATTACAATAGAATGTCATCCAAAAACCACGAGGGTTTGTCTGGATGCACTGTGATCTGCATACAATCCAAATACTTTTGTAACTAACAAAAAAAAATTAAATACATTCAAATGAAAAGTGTTTTAGCTCAAATCTTTCTTCTTCTTCACATAGCAAACAAACAATTACGATATCCATCTCAGTGTCTGGTATCTGGCTTAAGAGTCGCCTGGACGCGCATGTCTCCATACAAACGGAAAAAGGGGATGGTGGCAATATTTGATAATTTTGGAGTAAAATTAAGCATTTAACCAATTAATCTCACTATAATCTACGTACGTCCCTAAACAGCTTGGTTAAAATACCAATGGTTTGAGAATTACAAGCCTTTTCAAATTTGTATGGAAATCTTGAGAGGCGTATAAAAAAATGTACAAGTGAACCTATCGAGGTAGAAATGTAATCGTATACAAATCGATGAGTATTAATCGATAATAATTCGACTAAATAGGTCTTCATTGGATCAGGCAAAGGGTCCCGCTGGGTCTACGGACATTTTTTCCTTGCCTTGTATGTAAGGCAAAGTCAGTCCATCCATGTATACCATCAAATTGGCTACTTGACTAAAAAAGTTTTCGTGTCGCTATGTAAAGACCTGCCAAAAATAAACACAATAGTGACCAAAATCCATTTCAAAACAAAAAACTCTTTCAGATATAGAAGTTTTAAAGACACATATTTTTAGACGTTAATTTTTAGACGTGAAAACGCATTGCTGAAATGCCTACATATTTGTGACGTCACAACTTTGTATTTTGTATGGGCGGCATGAGAACTTTGTTTGGTAGCTATACGAAATATTACATTTGTGGTAATGGTTTCATAATAAAAGTTGCTATAAATTTAGCGGACTACAATACAGTATAATTGTAATTTAAGATTTTCATACTTTTAAAAATAGTCCTATTCACCCAACTTTAAAGAAGCTTTAAGAACACTTAACGAATCGATATCAAATTAAAAGTGTTTTTAATAGTGTTTTTAGATAGAAATTAGTATCCTTGGAAACAAATTTTATATAATCTTAACATTAGGCAAATACCGAATTATGTACAAGGCAAGGGACGTTTTCGGGTGTGCTGGCTGCTCAATGATTACAAAACTGATGTCATTCCCAGAAGATCCCTAAAATATTTAAAAAACGACATTCGTCATGCGAGTCGATGCAACACGCGTCATGGCGAAGCCCAAAACTAACGCTAAACCAGTATTTATTGCTTTGAACATACTACTTTAGGTTCTGTCCAGTCTGTAAAGAAAAAACGACGTGGTTTCGACTTTCATATTTTCTGGACGTCAAAGAAACCAGTAAAAATATAAGAAACATAGTTGGCAGCTTAAAGAAATAAGCAAATCCATCATTATTACATCGAAAAACATACTGGCCGGATTAACATTGAAAAAAAAACATTGAAAATGGATACCTACGATATTTATCATTCACATTGAGAGAGGCCTTTAGAAATTTTCCAGACTCCCAGGTAAAATTCCCCAAATCTGGCAACTCAGACTGACAAAGTCCTGTCAATGTCATTATTTTACGTCAGATTGACAATGACAGGAAATAAGGCACAGATATTTGTTCATAAATCCTACGTTTGTGCCCTATTTTCAAAAATTAATAAAAAAATAAATTTTGGTTTATAAAAATTACAAAAAATATGGAAGTATATACATACAAGGTACTTTCGTTTTCATATATAAAAAGTACCACTTCCGGTTAAGTACATGTTGTCAATTCAATCGAAAAATGAGCCGTGCTTCAGTTTTTCCAGCGGTGTCGCATTGACCATTGGTATATCGAAGTATTGAAGTGTTTATACAGCAACGCCACCATGTCATGTCCGTCCGAGTCTAAGCACAGAACCAAAGTACGAAGGCTGTTCCACTGCAGAGAGAGGTTAAGCGAGGCGTCATTTCTCCAAAACTGTTTACCGCTGCTTTGGAATAAGCCTTCAATCTCCTGGAATGAAAAGGACTCGACATTAACATCTATTGCGAGTATATCGTTACCTTCGTTTGCGGATGATATCATTGCCAATTGCCATGCTATTTATGGTATCACTCAAGAACTTAAGTACCATACTCGATTTAATGGCCTCAATGAGAGACCTTAAAATGAACATGGATAAAAGGAAGATCCTGTAGAATATCCATGTTGCGCCAACACTGGTTTATGTTGGGAACTCTATTCTTGAAGTTGTAGACCAATAAATATGTCTACCTGGGGCAGTTAATCCAATCCAGTTTGGAAATTCCAGCTTCAAGGATGACGCACTTACCAGTGATGACTTACTGGTCCGAAACGTGGTCCCTTACTATGGGCCTCATAAGAAAGCTCAAGGTCGCTCATAGACTCATAGGACTATGCTCGCTGTTTCTCTACGAGATCAAACCAGAAATGAAATTTGCGTAGGAGAACAAAAGCCACCAACATAGCTCAGATGATAAGCATCGTAAAGTGGCAGTAGGCGGGCCACTATTATTCTGAGAAGCGGGCCTATTTTGCGCAGAGTAGCAACACACGACATACATTTGTTCCTCAGACATACAAGAGGAATTTGGTCAAGTGACGGATTGAATCTTGATGGGTCCGGGAAAAAATCCGCCCGGACCGGCCGCCGGCCCGACTCGGAGTAATGTAGCCCGGGCTCACAGACAGACAGACCTTCTCTTTATAGTCCTGTGTGGCTTACTAGTAAAGTTTATTACACATAAATTATTATTATCGTAGGAATCGGTTACATAAAAGACAGAAGCCGTGTTGCTCGAAGCATAAAAGTGTAGCATTAAGTCAGGCAGGGGTATAATTTTTGATAGCGTGACTTGGTAAGACATTTTTTGTGACAATGTCATAATTACTATCAAGTGACAGTTTAAGTTTTGTATGTAGGTGTGTATGCGGAAGTGATGCGGAACTAAACTTGTGTGCACATTTCCCCCGCAAAAACGCCAGAAAAATTGTAATAGTAAATTGTCGCTTTGCCCCAAGGAACATAATACTCTCTGACGAGAGCTTTGCCCACTCCCCCGTCCGGTACGGAGGCCGTGTTGCTCGAAGGTCTTGCGTTATGGTGACGTGTCATTTCAAAAATGCTGTCGATTCTTGATCTCAAAACTGGCGCTCTGATAGTAACACTAGCGCCACCCAGCAATTAAATTTTTAACAGTTAACCTGTTTTTCTCTTAGTTTATCAAACGAGTATTAGTGATAATGAATACAAAAATACTACAAGTAATTTACTAGTTATGTACTTGTTAGATTTTTAAAATTCGATATAATTTATGATTAAAAGAATTAATTGCTGGGTAGCGCTAGTGTTACCATAGGAGCGCCTTTAGGAAAATTCTTTATAATAAAAAGCAACTTAAAATATTGATTCATTTATTAAGCGTATAAAATAATTTATTTCACTAAGTAGGCTAGACATCAGTAATTAACATTGCTGAGCCACACGGTTTTTTCTTTATTTTCACTATATTTACTGGTGGCATAACTACACCATCCAAGGCCCGTGGCAAACTCGTAAATAAAGGATCTATGACAAAAAAAGTGCTGTGAGCAACAACTTGTAGGCAACGCCCTGGGGTTCTATTTTTGAACGTGTGACCACTCAATTTCGAACGATTTATGCATGGAAAAACCGCTCGTCCACGAACAACGAAATTTCAAAAATCGTACTCCTGCACCGCCGCACAGGTACGGATACACATGCTACTTAGTAGCATGCTTCCGTGCTGGTTTTGAATACGTGCTACCACGGGCGGATCCAGCTTTGGCGTCAGGGGTCCTGTTACATAGTCGTGGTCTGAAGTTAGAGAACGAATTATTAGGTACAAATTAAATTAAAGGTAATACATTAAAGTAAAAAACCGGCCAAGTGTGAGTCAAACTCGCGCAATGAGGGTTCCGTACAATATGCTTCGTGAACACACACACAATGTGCAAAAATGTTTTATTCAATTGACTAGCGCTATCTAGTGGTGTTTTATTGAACTATTTCCCTAGGTGAACTTATTATAGTGAGTTTACCACTTTATTTTCAACTGATAGAATTCTTATTATTTTTCCAGTAATCTTTAAGCAATAAACTATATATTGTAATTATTTCGAAATTTTAGGCCCAGTAGTTTCGGAGATCAGGGGGGGGGGGACTGGTCAAATTTTGCCTTCTTTCGTGAATAAAATCAAAAGAATTGATTTTTCCCGAACAAAAAAAAATATTTTTGGGATCCTCACAACAAGCCCTTTCATTTGATACGGTAAGGTATCCAAAACTTTTTTTAACATTTTCTATTTGGACCCCCTAAACTGACCCTTATTTAAAAAAAATATATATTTACTTTGCACATCCGTGTTTGGGTCATAGGTTTACACCATCTTACCAAATTTCATTTAATTTGGTTTAGTAGATTCGGAGAAAATCGACTGTGACAGACGGACGGACGGACAGACAGACGCTCGAGTGATCCTATAAGGGTTCCGTTTTTCATTTTTTGTACGGAACCCTAAAAAGCAGGTAAGTTTTAATTAATTAATGTACGAAAAGTCCGATACAAACAAGACAAAAAAACCGGCCAAGTGCGTGTCGGGCCACGCGCAGTGTAGGGTTCCGTAGTTGCGAATGGCAACTTTGAGTTCACACTATTCACACTCGCACCTTACAGTTTAACGACCAAATACATCTAACAATGAAAATTGTATGAAATTTTACATTTTATAAGTTGGTTGCCTATAACTTTTTAGTTTGTACTTAGTACTCAGCTCTGATAGTTTTCCTTTAAACTTCAGTATATATATACTACCGCTGTAATTTTTTTCACGTATCTTATATAACCGTTTAGCAGATAGAGGGGGGGGACACTTACCTCTAACAAAAATTCGCACTTTAAAACCAAATATTTCGGAAACGGATCCCTAAATCGAAAAATGGTGTTCTCAACCTCACAATATTTTTTAAAGACCTATTTAACGATACCCCACACGATGGATAAATCGAGAAAAAAAAATTACTTCCCCACTTTACTTGTATGGGAGCGACCCTAAAAAAATTTTTTTTGTCAACTTTTTATTCTACCACTTTTTTGCCATGAATAATATACATACCCATACCAAATTACTGCTTTCTAGTACTTATAGTCTCTGCGTAAAACCGCGGACGGACAGACAGACAGACAGACAGACATGGCGAAACTATAAGGGTTCCTTGTTTACTACGGAACCCTAAAAATGACCCTCATGATCCCAGTGCGGGACACAAGCATGCTCTTAGTAGCATGTGTATCCGTAGCTTGCTAGTGGCTAGGATCATTTTTGTCTTTTTGGGCCGCGCTACACTGGATTGGCATGGGCTGGCATCGGAAGCGACGCGTCATTTCAAAACAAGCTATATGTCTAGTGACATAAGACGCAAAATGGCGGCTGCACGCTTGCGGGCGTCTCGCGAATTTCACTGTGCAGTTTGTGCATGGGAACTCTTTCGTGCTGTGTGCGTGTTGGATGTGCCTCTTGAGGTGGGACGCGCGGGTCACGCGCAGCCCGCACACATAGCAGACGTGCGGTTTGTCCCCAGTGTGTGTGAGTTGGTGCTGTTTGAGATCACTCTGAGTAATGACTAGCAAGTTAGGAGCTTGCTAGTGGCTTGGATCCTTTTTATTAGGGTTCCGTAGTAAACTAGGAACCCTTATAGTTTCGCCATGTCTGTCTGTCTGTCTGTCCGTCCGCGGTTTTACTCAGAGACTATAAGTACTAGAAAGCTGTAATTTGGTATGAGTGTGTATATTAATCATGGCAAAAAAGTCGTAGAATAAAATCTTGAAAAAAATTTTTTTTTTGGGTAGCTCCCGTACAAGTAAAGTGGAGGAGTATTTTTTTTTTGTCTATTTACCCATCGTGTGTGGTATCGTTAAAAAGGTCTTTGAAAAATATTGTGAGGTTGAGAACACCACTTTTCGATTTAGTGATCCGTTTCCGAAATATTTGGTTTTAAAGTGCAAAATTTTGTTAGAGGTACGTGTCCCCCCCCCTCTATCTGCTAAACGGTTATATATGGATACGTGAAAAAAATTACAGCAGTAGTATATATACTGAAGTTGAAAGGAAAACTATCAGAGCTAGGTACTAAGTGCAAACTAAAAAGTTATAGGCAACCAACTTATAAAATGTACTGGAAAATGTAAAATTTCATACAAGCTTCATTGTTAGATGTTTTTGGTCGTTAAACTGTGAGGTGCGAGTGTAAACAGTGTGAACTCAAAGTTATCATTCGCAACTACGGAACCCTACACTGCGCGTGGCCCGACACGCACTTGGCCGGTTTTTTTAATTATAGCTTGGCTTACCATTGTCATTGTTAAACCACTCAATTTTCCATAACTTTTTTAATGGTCTTTCATATGAATATCAAGTTCAGATTTCTGCGCGAATTTCACTGTGCACTTTGTGTATGAGAACTCTTTCGTGCTGTGTGCATGTTGGATGTGCCACTTAAAGTGGGATACGCGGGTCACGCGCAGCCCGCACACACAGCAGACGTGAGGTTTGTCCCCGGAGTGTGAGTTGGTGCTGCTTGAGATCACTCCAAGTAATGACTAGCAAGTTAGGAGCTAGCTCGTGGTACTGTGTGCATATTGGAAGTGCCGCTTGAGGTGGGATGCGCGAGTCACGCGCAGCCCGCACACACAGCAGACGTGAGGTTTCTCCTCGGTGTGAGTTGGTGCTTCTTGAGTCACTCCAAGTAATGACTGGCAAGTTAAGAGTTTGCTAGTGGCTTAGATCCTTTTTTAATTATAGCTTGGCCTACAATTGTCATTGTTACACCACTCAATTTTCCATAACTTTTTCATGGTGTTCTTTCATATGATTATCAAGTTCAGATTTCTGCGCGAATGTCACTGTGCAGTTTGTGCATGGGAACTCTTTTGTGCTGTGTGCGTGTTGGATGTGCCGCTTGAGGTGGGATGCGCGGGTGACGCGCAGCCCGCACACACAGCAGACGTGAGGTTTGTCCCCAGTGTGTGTGAGTAGGTGCTGTTTCAGATCACTCCGAGTAATGAATGCTCGCCCGCAAGAGTCACACTCGAAGTTTTTTTCGCCCGTGTGGCGCCTGAAATAAAAATAAATAATTTATTACTATGCTTAAAGTAAATGTTGAGATATCCGAGGCAAATAAATTTTAATGAAGAATGTAAATGAAGTACAAGTAAACTAGGTTCTCTGGAAGCGTACTGCGCAGAACGTGCCCCGCCTTCTTGTGCGCGGCCCGCTGTACCTCATATTGTGTTCTGTCTGCGCATCGCCTATGCAATATTCTGAGCCGCCATAAAGTTTGATTCGGACTGTACCACGGGCAAAGAAGGGGCGGTCTGCTAGTATTACCATAAATTCTCTTACCTTATATGGTACTGCAAATGGCCAACGGTCCGAAAGGTGCGCGGGCAGAGCACGCATCGGTACGGCATCTGGCCGGTGTGTTTGCGAACGTGCGCCGCGAGGCCCGCAGAGTGCGCGAACGCTTCGCCGCATGTAGAACACTGTAGAGGTTTCTCACCCTGAAAAACAATCAAAATATTTCATAATATTCCTAAGGCACTAAAAGTAACAAAAAACCGGCCTACGGTATATACTACTGCTGTAACTTTTTTCACGTATCCATATATAACCGTTTAGCAGATAGAGGGGGGGGGGGACACGTACCTCTAACAAAAATTTGCACTTTAAAACCAAATATTTCGGAAACGGATCCCTAAATCGACAAATGGTGTTCTCAACCTCACAATATTTTTCAAAGACCTTTTTAACGATACCCCACACGATGGGTAAGTAGAGAAAAAAAAATTACTCCCCCACTTTACTTGTATGGGAGCTACCCAAAAAAAAATTTTTTTTGAAGATTTTTTTTTTGCCATGATTAATATACATACTCACACCAAATTACAGCTTTCTAGTACTTATAGTCTCTGAGTAAAACCGCGGACGGACAGACAGACAGACAGACATGGCGAAACTATAAGGGTTCCTAGTTTACTACGGAACCCTAAAAAGGTGACAATATGGGAGAAGCAGCAATAACAATGTTAACTAGCCTTTTTCTCATCTAATCCATTTTTGTCTGTATGTTGGTGTTTGTGTAAATCCATGCAGTGGTTTTCAGCTTTCAGTGGTTCCATGTGGCGGAGGACTTTGTTTATGTTGTTTTTATTTACTGATGTAATGATAGTGGTAACTTACTGTGTGTACCCTAATATGAACTTTAAGGTTTTGAGCCAGAGAGAAGTTTTTGTTGCAGTGCGGGCAGGAATACGGCCTCTCGCCTGTGTGGGTCCTCAAATGAGTTTTAAGGCGGAAACTGAAACAAAGAAAATGGGTTTCACTCAAATGTTTCATGAAACTGTTTTGTTTATTATTATTTTTTTATTATTAGCCTTCATTCAGACATGACCATATTTCTTTGTTATTCATTGTCAACTTGTCTTATGTCGTCATTTCACCTTTTTGGTGGTCTGCCTCTGTTTCTTTTTCCATCCCTTGGGTTATTATTAACCATTGTGTGCTTATTTTACTCCATTTATCCCTTCCTCTGATCATTAGTTTTGTTTAATACATCATCAAAATGATATTTTGCGTAATTCTTAGCCATACAAAATGCTTGCATTATTTATATGGAAATAATTAATTTGTGTCTGATGCATTTTTTATTGCTTAACGAACCTGACAAGTTAGACACTGATCCATACAAATAGGAGATGTAGAATGTGACAAAATATTTTTGATACAAAAATATCTCTCATCAGGTTTTTTTAGTCTTTACTGCAGTAGAATAACTTTCTGTTTACTACCAGAGCGAAATATTAGCCAGAGCAGTCAGAGGATTTGGCCTACACTCTCCACGCTGGCCAGACGGGTTGGAGAATTTTAGAAAATGACTCTAAATATTATTACAGAAAGAATTATACTAAAACTAACAAATATTGACTACTTACCGAGATGACATAACTTTGCCACAGGTGAAACATTGTTGTTGCCGTGACTTCTTTTCGTCTATTGTTTGAGATATTGCTTGCTGCTCTTCCTTAAAGGGCTCTGAACACTGAGTTTTAATTGTTGCATCATTGCTCAGAAACGAGTTACTCCTTTTACATTCTTCAGATAGCTCGTATTCATCATTATTTGCTGAATATTTAATATCTTCAAATATTTCTTCGTTGTTATCAAACTCGTAATGGTCACTTGCATCTAGAGTTTCACACTTATTCACTTTGATTATAGCTCTCAATGATTGATCTGACTCTTGACACAGCTGGATAAACTTCATACATCTTTCTAATGCTTTGATGCATTTTAGGCAAATTGTATCAGGTAAACCATCATTTGGATGTATCTGAAATATAATAAATTGCCTAATATATTATCTGAATATTACATATCTGAATAGGGAATATGCATGAAAAAAATATGTGTTATCTTACCAGTTTATCCAAAAATATTCGATAGTAAAGTATTGATAGTGGTTATTAGGGATTATATTAAGTAAATAAAACAAATACGTGCATATTCTCTATTATATAACTAATGGCCTATTTCAGTATGTACCACTCAATATACTCATAAATACTTACAAAGCATTATAACATTTTATTCAAGTGATTAATGAAACATATTTTTAAAACCCCTTTTTTGAAATAATTGAAATTTTGAGGTCTATATAAGACTTGTTTTTTATTGTTGTAATGATTATTAGATCTCCAAAAGTAGTAACTCCAAAAATTTCAAACAAGCTAAATCTTAAGTTTTATATTGTACTTATGTAAGGAGTCATCTGGAGTATGCCTGTCAAATTTGGAATCCTAGATATGACACCTATATATTTCTAGAATAGAGGCAATTCAGAGAAAGTTTATTAAATATTTATGTTTCCGGATGCATATTCCATATAACTCTACTGAGTTTGAGGAAAAGTGCACGAAGCATCATCTTGTACCCCTTCATATAAGAAGAGATGTAGCAGATCTCGTCTTATTTTCAAAAATATTAAATGGTCTGCAGGATTGTCCTAACCTGCTGGCCAAAATATTTCTCAGAGTGCCAACTAGGAGATTTCGTAACAACCCGCTTATATTTACACCAGTGGTCAGTACGAATTATAGACAAAATTCTTATTTAAATAGAACAGGTAATTTATATAATCAAATTGCATCTAAGACGGATATTGATATATTTAATACTAGTATTCCAAGGTTAAGGTGATTTCTAACTGACTTCTTCTTTCCAAACGATGCAGTGAGCGACAAACAGTAATACAATATATAATTTAGTATTCTAAATGTGTGATGGGGCTATTAAGTTTGAATTTTAAGTTAACTTAGTTGTGTATACATACTTACTTTTAGTGTTGTTATATTCATTTTAGTCTAGAGATCGTAATCATGTTACTTTTATGTGTTCTAAATGTGAGGACCTCTAAATGACTTTTTGTTTCCTTTTCTGTTTCTTAACATTATTATAATTGTTGTTGGTCTTCCGAATAAATAAAAAAATAAAATAAAAATAAAAAATCTCAGAATCGACATCTTTTGTAGATTTCACTTATAACTCACAGTTTTGCAAAAAATCAACCTGAAACTTGCACACCTTTGCTGCACTCTAACGCAAACATAATTTATATAAACATTAGCTCTTACTCGCGGCTTTGAACGCGAGATATATAGCCTATGTCCTTCTCATCACCCTACCCTAACCCCTGTGTATGCAAAATTTCATGATGATCGGTTCAGTAGATGGGGCGTGAAAGCGTAACAAACAAATAAACAAACAACAGGATTACTGCACAAATTATTATTGGAATCCCATCTCCAGTACTAACCTGGATTTTGGCCAAACTCATAAGACTGTTTGCGATGATGAAGGTACTGTGTTGGCTGAAGATGTTGCTTAGGAGGCCCTCCTCTAAGCATATTCTGCATTGACTCTTATCCATCACACAAGGAAAACTACGTGGGACGGAAGAATTGGTAAAACATGAACCGCTTCCTTGCCTGCGCTTTGGAAAAGTCTAAACACAATTATAACATGGCTCATAAACTACAAAATACCTAAGAACACATCCATTTTATACTTAATCACATAATTTAGTACATTGTTTATAAATATAAATTAGTATAATAAGAAAAAACAAACAAAATCAACTGACTGATTGAAGGAAACATCGAATCGGTCGGCATTATAATGTCATGTCAGTATGACAGAAATGCTGACAGAAAGGGCCAAGCTACACGACCGATTTTTTGTCCAACCAAACTGTTTGGTTGGATTGGAAGTCACCACCAACTTCTATCCAACTAAACAGTTTAGTTGGCTATGTGCGCATACGATCAACTATTCTGTCGGTCGTCTGAGCTGAGAGGTGTGGACCATACTCTACTAATTTGTGGTGTGGATGGCATTGTTCAAGATATCAAGAATGAAAATGTCCAAAATGTACAATAAAAAAATTATAGCCCTTGTAACAAAATGCAGAATGAAGAAAGTTTTGCTTTTATTTTCAATATTGAGTTCGTTCTAATTTGGCAAAATTTCTAAACATATTTCCTCCCACAACTTTTCTTGCCATTGGTATCATTTTAATTTGTAAGTAGAAAACAATCTTGAAATCAATTTTTTTAGTGTATGTCCTATACAAGTAGGAGCTCTACTAACTCATTGTGGCATTGTTGAATAGGTCTTGTAAAGTTGAGAACACCATTTTTCGATTTTAAGATCCGTTTCTGAAATATTAGGTTTTAAAGTGCAAACTTTTGTTAGGTGTAAATGTCCCCCCCTCCCCCAACCTCTATATGCTAAACGGTCATATATGGATACGTAAAAAAAAATACCGGAGTAGTATATATTACAAAGTCGAAAGGAAAACTATCAGAGCTGAGTACTAAGTACAAACTAAAAAGTTATAGGTAGCACTTTTTCATAAACCGGCAAATTAACTTTGTCATTAATACAAACACTATGAAAAACAAAGTTATTTTTGCAGGCCAAAAATTATAGAGGTTTTGGCTAATCTAAGCTTGCTTCACGGAACCCTTCGTGGGCGAGCCCGACTCGCACTTGGCCAATTATTGTTATATAAAGGCGGCCGAGCTTCTACCAACTTAATTAACTTTCCAAAATCCTCTACGACTAGCTGATGAAGGCGAGGCAGACGAAGGTGAAGCTGGCGAATCTTTCATTTTTACCGCGTATTGCGCTAGCGTCCTTCCACCGATACAGTTGACGGCTGACTGAACAGTCGGTTGCCGACTGAACGATTGGTCGTGTGCGCCCCGTCATACAAAACCGTGGAGTTTACGTCGATTGGCCAACTATTTAGTTGGTGATCGGTCTTGATTCTATTGATTAAACAGTTGAGTTGGTGCCGTGTGCGCACTCGAGTACTGGTGCATTGATTTTTGTCAACCGATCAAACTATTCGGTTGGTAAACTATCGTTCGTGTAGCCTGGCCCAAAGTTGATAGGTATTTCTTTTTTTTAATAATAGAGCTTGGCGGGGTCCACGAACGTGGCGAAAAATTCCCATTTCCCATGAGAATTCCCGTGAAAGTTTATCCTTATTATTTAATTATTTATATTCCTTACTTGTATTTTAATTTACATATATCATCATTATGCGTGTAATAGTTACAATAAAGCCAGATAATCTGCTGGATAACAATATTTTTGAATTTGAATACGCCGCAGGCAGGAGCAGACCGACAGGGTCCTTATCGCGAACGATGACCCCTCAGGATGACCCAATGGCGGCGGTCAACGACCCGCAAGTCCCGTGACTTTCGACTTTCGCACCGTGTTCGTATCAGTTCGTATCTACGGTATCTACCTACGTGGAATAAAATGTTGATTGTCGGCTTTTGTTTGTCCAAGTGTCGACGTCTGTCTGACGCAAAGAGGTTTAATTTAATACTAGAGTTGTCTAACCGGACAGAAGTCTCGTAAAGGTAAACAACTAGACACGAAAAATTTTTTTTGCTTACTTATCTTACATACCTACTGTCAAAGCATACTATCTGTGCTTGCTTGCAATAAATTGTAAATATTTTTATATGTTTTTTTTATAGTTAAACCCTAGTCATGGCTCCTCCAAAACTGTACCACGAACCTAGAAGTGGCCCATCCAGAGGTGCCTTATTAGCAGCCAGAGCTATTGGGGTTCCCATTGAAATAGAAAAATTGGATTTATTCAAAAAGGAGCAACTAAAGGAAAGTTTTCTGAAAATAAATCCACAGCACTGCGTGCCGACGCTTGATGACGACGGTTTCATCTTGTGGGAGAGCAGGGCTATTGCCAGTTACTTGGCTGACACGTTTGGGAAGGACGACCAGTGGTATCCCAAGGATTTGAGGAAACGCGCGCTAGTCGACCAAAGGCTGTATTTTGATGCTTCGAACTTATATGTGAAAATTAGAGCCATTTGCGTAAGTTTTTTTATTTACTTTACGGCATTTATTAAGGTAGGTACCTATGTCATACGTTAGTACTAATTATTTAGGTATTCTGTGCCTTTGTAGTGTAGTGTGCCTCCACGAGTGACGGATGATTGTATCATATTATGTAGGTATACCTAGTTGGACAGTCAAAATATTAATTAATTCATTTTTTTTCACTTAGTTCTTTGATCCAACATTATCTTACATCTAAGTACCTACTTACCTCAGTATTTATATACATTTAGTAGGTACCTAAGAAACTAGATAAGATAGGTACCTAAGTAAGTAGTTTCTCAAAAGTTTTCAAGACTGTTACTCAGTAGTACATAATTATAATAATATTAAAACTTACGCGAGGTAAATTCATTATGAAAACACGGCTTTACTCACGTTTTATTACGTCGGATCTGCCGACTAGTTTCGGTCTGTTACGACGGTACGGTACGAAGGTATCGACACGGTCAGCTCAGTTCATACGAGTGCTTTCGTAACAACGGACTCACAAAACGATGAAGACACCACAGGCAACATCCTCTGGTTTTTTGGCATCCCCTCCACCGGTCATCGTTTCGAGCCGCGCAGCGCGGGCAGCGGCGCGGGCGGCGACGCACGAGGCGGCCCTCAGTGCCACAGATTAGACAGAGTACTCAGTGCTTTGAGGGAAGCGTAACCGTCGTGTGGCCACCCCTTTCACTCGCCCCGATGATGGTCTTCGTAACAGACCGAAACTAGTCGGCAGATCCGACGTAATAAAACGTGAGTAAAGCCGTGTTTTCATAATGAAGTACATAATTTATCTTTTAATTAAAATTTCAGTTCCCCATCCTTTTCCTGGGGGAGACCGAAATAAGGAAACCTCTCAAAGATGACCTGAATAACACCCTCAAATTCCTCGACGGGTTCTTGAGCAACTCCAAGTGGGTTGCCGGAGGCGCACCGACCATTGCTGATACGTCTATCTGTGCCTCGATATCCAACATCGTTGTGAGTAAAGTTATTTGTTATATTTATTTAGTAACATCTTCTGTCCCATTCCAACTATCCCAATCCCAACTAATATTATAAATGCAAAAGTGAGTTTGTTACGCTTTAACGCCGTATCTACTGCACCGATCATGAAATTTTGCATACATATTGTCTGGAGTACAGAGAAGGTCATAGGCTACCTTTCATCCCGGGGAAAAGTACTGTTCGCGAGGGATCGACATTGAAAGCGGAGCCGCGGGCGAAGCATTGCAAGCAAAGCATAAGTATACAACGTGTTAAGGCGCTCTTATAGTAACACTAGCGCTACCCAGCAATTAATTCTTTTAATCCTAAATTATAACGAATTTTAAAAATCTAACAAGTACATAGGTAACTAGTAAATTACTTATAGTATTTTGGTTTTCATTTCCTCTAATATTCGTTTGATTAAATTAAGAGAAAAACAGGTTAAACGATTATTCTCTTTAAATATGGCATATACCTTCTTATAAGCTATATCTTCGTAAATAATCCGCGAGAATTAAATTTAATAATTTATAATATAAACTAGCTGCTACCCGTGGCTCTGCATGCGTGATATATAGCCTATATCATTCTCAGTACCCTAACTTATGTGTATGCAAAATTTCATGTTAACAGTATCATAATAATGTTATTATGAAGAAATAGGTACTTATTATGTCTATCCCTCAAACGGCGATATGGACACTCAGCAAGACAATTTAAAAAAATAGAAGGGTTATCCATATAAGTATTTAGGGCTTTATTAAAAATTTTATAAATAGTAGTAAGTTGGATCTCGAAAATTTGACTTTGAAGTTCGCGACAGCATAATGTGTCGCGCAATTTATTTTTATACTAGCAATTTTCCCGCGACATCGTCCACGTAAATTATAGCCTTTGCCACCCGCAGAAAAATTAGCTTTCTTAAGGTGCAAGAATCGTATAAATCAGTTCAGTATTTTCGGAGCCTATTCAATGCAAGCAAATAGACAAACAATAAAAATGGCAGTTGCTCATGACATGACTGACGATCGTGGCGTGCGTGACTAACATTTCATTCGAAATGCGCGACCCTTGCCGCTGTACGTTGGTATTATATTGTCTTTGCCGCTGTTGCGAAACTTCAAAGTCAAACTTGAGACGTAAACTTAGAAATTCAGAATACAGTTTTTGAAGTTCGGCGGCAGCAGCGTTTGTCGCGCATTTTATTTTTATACTAGCAATTTTCCCGCGACTTCGTCCGCGCAAATGGTAGCCTATGTCACCCGCAGATAAATTAGCTTTCTAAGGTGAAAGAATTTTGTAGATCAGCCCAGTAGTTCCGACGTCTATTCATGCAAACAAAGTGTCGCCAAAGAGCATATTATCACTGGTAGTCATTCACATACAATTCAGTGAAAATCCTTTCCCGACACTAAGAATCCTACCTTTCTATCTATCAGCCAGGGACATCCACTGCTGAACTGGCGACTGAAGTAAATATATCTAATACAAGAAAATATTTACTTACAGGCCGTGGGTTGGGACTTGACTGAGTTCCCGAACATCGCGCGCTGGTACAAGGACTGCGCCTCGTTGGCCGGCTTCGAGGAGAATCAAGAAGGCGCCAAGTTGTTTGGAGACGCCGTCAAAAAGAATCTCAAGCAGTAAAGATTGCCTTTATATATTTTTGTAACTTTAAAAAAAATCATATGTGTTTTACATAAAAAAAATAAATGTGTTAAATAAATAATTGTTTGTGGGTAGGTACTTGAATAACCTTCTCCTCTATCTTTAGCTGTGGAACAATTTTTCTTCTCCAATAAACACAGTCAACATAATAATCAAGTTGTCAATGCTAAATGTGCAGGATTTAGTATGATACTCTCACCATCACTGATTCTATATCTGACCGAGCATGCCAAAAATTACTCGAGTTTTAGTCCCAATATAAAAAATAATAAGTCTGTAGTATAGAAGTTAATAGCATGTTTTAGAGGCCATGGCAGCAAGCACATTTTCTGGCGTTGACACTCGATAGTATGAGATTTAGTGACTGATTTCAACTAATTCTTTGAAATAGCTAGAATTTAAATCGATGATGGTGTTCTAGCCAGGATTTAGAGAATTTTAGGCTTTACAACCAGTTGTTTTTTTAGCTCAGCATCAAACCTTTGCTCTCATATTCACCAATATAATGGTTTGCAAACTGCAAAAAAGATCCATTAGTTGTGCAATCGAAATTCATAGTTGAACTAGAGGGAATAAATGAAAAAAACAAATCCAATAAGAAATCAAAGCCCTCAGTACAAATATATTCTTTATATTTAAACCTTAATATATATTTAATTGATTAATTAATCAATCATCATAACAAATTCTTTACTTGTAAAACTTCAACACAAGTTGCTGTTCGTTCCTAACTTTCCTACTTATAATCTGTTGGGATTTAAATCCGAGGTTTGTCATTATTTCCACAACCTCATCTGGAATGTTTTCTTCAATCAACAAGAGATAGAAAATGCCATCTTGTGCTAGTTTCTTTGGTATCATGTCAAGGAGTCTGTCTGTCACTTCTCTGCCTTTGTTGCCGCCAGCCCAGCTTGCCGTAATATCACTTCCTCCACACTCACTGGTTTCTGTCACGACATATGGAGGATTGAACAGTATAACATCAAACATGCCATTAACAAAAAAACTTGCGAGATCCATGTTAACAGTATCCATTAAAACTTTGTTGTACTTAGCCGTAGACTTAGACATTTCACATGCCTTGAAGTTTATATCTGTACTGAGGCAGAATGTCTTTGGGAGTGCCATTCCTAAAGCTGTAATCACAACGCCGCTGCCCGAACCAACTTCTAGACAGAAAGTGGGGTTTTTTGCTTTTAAATAATCTAGGTCTTTTTCTAAGGCATCAATTAGTAGGAAACTGTCTTCAGCTGGTTCATAGACATGGTCAAACTCAGCTTTATTGATGTGGTTCTGATATGGAGTCTCCATGTTAGTTGATGCTGCCGCGCTCGGAAACCACTCCACTTGTACTCTGCTCTGGCTCTTGGGGTGGTTCTGGTATTACTGCTTTGCGTACACTCTGTTCTTTGCTGATCATGCGTCTTATTTCATTTAGTCTATCCTGTAAATAAAAGTAAAATTCTTATAAGTTTACTGACAAGCACACAATTCGGTATTTGCCTAATGTTAAGATTATATAAAATTTGTTTACAATGGTACTAATTTCTATCTAAAAACACTATAAAAAACACTTTTAATTTGATATCGATTCGTTAAGTGTTCTTAAAGCTTCTTTAAAGTTGGGTGAATTAGACCATTTTTATAAGTATGAAAATCTTAAATTACAATTATACTGTATTGTAGTCCGCTCAATTTATAGCAACTTTTATTATGAAACCATTACCACAAACGTAATATTTCGTATAGCTACCAAACAAAGTTCTCACGCCGCCCATACAAAATACAAAGTTGTGACGTCACATTTCAGCATGCATTTCAGCAGTGCGTTTTCACGTCTAAAAATTAACGTCTAAAAATATGTGTCTTTAAAACTTCTATATCTGAACAAGTTTTTTGTTTAGAAATGTATTTCGGTCACTATTGTGTTTATTTTTGACAGGTCTTTACATAGCGACACGAAAAATTTTTTAGTCAAGTAGCCAATTCTTAAATTAAAGTTGATAGATGAGTTTAAGAAAGGAAGAGTTCAAGAGTGATCAAAGAAGATCTAGATTGAGTTTCTTTCGGCATATTCTTCTCACCAGTGAACTCCAAAAGGCTAGTTTATGATTTTGCATAAAAAAAATACGAAAGACAAATATGACGTTCAAAAAAATATACATATAGGTATTCAATTTTCAATAAAAATCTTTGACTTAGATTGTCCACTTAAAAAAGCTGTGGCACATATTGTATCAATCAGGGAAATAAGTTCATTAGATGAAAAAAACTTAGTGGAGGTACTTTCATAATTTTCAAAACAGATGAAAATAAGTATAAATCTTACCTGTGAGGCTTGTAAGACATTAAGGACTACAGTTACTTTGTGCTTGCAGGCAATCAGTTTTTTAACATAAGGATCTAAGTCAGGGTGGTTGTTTAGTGCCTCTCGCACCTTCTGCAGCTCTTCGTTCAGGGAATCTACTTGCTGCTTCAATTCCAACTGCGAGATCCTGGAAACGGAAGATAAATATTTATACTTAATAAATAATATTGTAGACATTATATATTTCTTTAATTTTAGACAAGTATATGTAGAATAAAACTTTATAGAGCGTAGATCTAAGAGGAATATCCAAAGTATAATGGAAGGAGGCACAAAATGATTTCACAATATGCACTTCTTACAACAGTATTAATTAACAATAGGATCATTCATTATCATAAAACAACATAGTGAAACTTAATTAGTACATTTTCGCTGCGTATGAGAATTACGAAACAATAGCATACAATATATGAGAGTCGTGCTTTCTGAATGATGAAATTACAGCGGTGTTATCTCTACTAAAAAATAAACACAATAAATTACCTAGTTGCTCGTACTCTATCGTCTAGCTGATCAACAGTAGGCTTCAATAAACCGAGCAGGCCTTCAGCGAGGGTGTCCCTTGTTGGATTATCGCACAAATTGCCAGTGTTCTCGTCAGCCGAAGTTGTTGTACTTTCCGTGTCATCCATAGCGCTATACTGCAGTTTTATTACTCCATTTCAAAATATGCGATAAGTCCTGGGAATATTGTCGATATCAAACATACGATGCAAATAAAATTTATCGGAAACAAAAATGAAATTTTTCTTTCGTTTTCGTTGCTGAACTGAAAGTTCTTGTCAATTTGTCAATTAATTTGACGGACGCCCATGCATCTACGCACGTAACGTCAATCAAGGTACATACGTCACTGTCACAGATATAGATAACGCATTGAGCTATTAACGTCGTGTTCTCTATGGTAGTCTCAGGTTAGTCCAAAGAATATTTGGGTTAGTCTAAGCCTTACGGAGGCCGTGTTGCTCGAAGCCTTCGAGCAACCGGAAAAGCCGTGTTTCTCGAAGGTCTAAGCAGCTCAGCCGGCCTATTTACTAACTCGGATGACAGGTGTCGATGCCTATCAATCAAGAATTTACTGTTACAATGGGGTTTTTGTATTCCAAATAAAAAGTTCGAGCAAGCAAAACCCGCATTGTAACTGTAAATTCTCGATTGATAGGCATCGACACCTGTCATCCGAGTTAGTAAATAGGAGGGCAGATCTCACGGGTTTAAATGGGAGATAATACTGCAATGTTCTCCCGCCAGAGGGCAGCATTAGCAGAGACAGTAAACAAATGTTTGACATTGACAAGTATGTCAAACTTGCAATAAATTGCCTTTATTTTACATCCGAATACGCAGATTAATTGCATTTTTATATTTTAATACTTATAGGAGTATTTTAAAATCAAATTAATAAAGGATTAATGTATAATTTCACAAATTAATTGCGACTTTGACACTGACATGTACATACTTGTCAGTGTCAAACCTTTTTTACTGTATGTGCTAGTGGCGCACTCTGGCGGCACAGCTTTCAGTAATATCTCCTATTGTAGATGTCGCTGCATACGTTCTTTCTTAACAAACTTCTTCCCTTTTCACCGACTTCAAAAAGGAGAGGAGGTTATATATACTTATATGTTTCTTTGTATCACAGACATGATATTTTTCTATATTCTAATATCTGTGCTTGTGCTTTGTTTTCTCGTCGCTTTTTCTTATCAACTTTGATTTTCTGATGGTTGTATAACATTAAACTATATGAAAAATTCGATTTTTTGATTCTAGTATAAATTTTCTCTTATATTAATAGAACTTTCTGTAAGTTGTCATTAATCCTAATCCTATCTCAACTAATATTTTAAATGCGAAAGTAAGTTTATATGTTTGTTTGGTTTGTTACGCTTTCACGCCGTATGTACTAAACTGATCATCATGAAATGTTGCATATACATAGGTTAGGGTACTGAGAAGGACATGGGCTATATCACGCGGGTAGAGCAGCGGGTAACAGCTAGTTGAGTATAATTATAAGCTAAATTAAAATAAAAACTTTACAGTAATTTGCCCACTTTTCCTGGTTTCTGTCGCAAACATATGTAAATGTATAATTTTATATGTGTCAGTATTTGTACGACTTTGTTAATATTTTGCACCAAATTAATAATTTTATTTATTTTTTCTAGGTTAGCTTAATTTACGTATATATAGGCGATGTTTTAAATTTTTTGGTAATTGAATAGGCTTTATGTTTTGACATATGATCATTTTTGAATTAAATAACTATAAGCTATTTATTTATAGTACCTAGGTACCCACATTGTGTAGGAAGGGCGGTAAAGAAGACATTACCAAACGAGACGAGGCGAATCAGAGTGCTTTTAGTACTAAATAAGAAGTAAGTAGTATTTGACCAGCCATTCCTATGGGTATGGGATATATTCCGTCAGGGTATGTTAAGCGCGAGTAGTATACTGCTTCATGCATCCATAGGCTACCACCGGTCACGGTCCACTGTGTCCGTCTGGACAAAAGAAATGCATTGTGATGTATGCATAGACGTCAAGCATGCTGCATGCGTGCAGTGCACAGCGTGGTCTCTCTCCTACTAAGCCTAGCTTAGCAGGAG
Source organism: Rhodophaea formosa (assembly GCA_963082605.1). Taxonomy (NCBI): domain Eukaryota; kingdom Metazoa; phylum Arthropoda; class Insecta; order Lepidoptera; family Pyralidae; genus Rhodophaea; species Rhodophaea formosa. The sequence continues at coordinate 5,040,199 of OY720220.1, read as the reverse complement.
AGAGACCACGCTGTGCACTGAACTGAAGCACTTATTACTTATTGGAAAGAAACGTATTGTGTTGCCAGAAATTGAAAAATAAGAGAGAACGTCGCATATAAAATCATTTATTACCTTTATTACACAAATTTTTAACGCATGGATAAGGTAGTTATGTAATCTAGTAAAAACTTATTTGTAAAATTACAAAGTGAACCTAATAAAATTTAGTCATATTTACTTTTGAGCAAAAGTTTACAACTATCTACTGATTTCAGTCCGCATCTGTACTGTAACACAATCTGCCTTATACCTATTTATGTAAAAAAACTTTTTGCAAATAGTGTAGGAGTTTTAAGTACAAAATTGTTTAATATTTTGTACATTTTCCAAACCGATTAAATTATTTACTAAACTATACGATATTTGTGCGTTCTAGGGCGATATTTTCTCTAGCTATTTATACTATCGTTTCTTATTCTTATTTAAGCCACCGTCATTTTAAAAGCGAGTAGAAGTAATACAAATATCTTTGCATATGAATACCTAGTTAAAAAAATCTAGTTATGTATATAGTTCGAAACCACATTTTACATAGAATCCATGAGCATAGCCATTTGTTCCTTGACATGAGCCTCCATATTTGAGAAATCCGTCAAAATGTCTTCGATCATCTCCACTAAAATATTCGGCCACTGTAGTTCTAGGGCTCGTAGACTTTGGGCCGCTCCACAGGCCAACTCGATGGCATGAGACAGCTGTCCACGGCCGCGGACTCGCCAACTCATATCCTCCTGCAAGTGAAACATGCATGTTAGTCCTCCTCCTTTGTTTTAACTGATCCTACCCTAAGGTAAAGGCTGACTGGAAGATTGCATAGCGATAAGTCTGCTTTTGTACCAATTAATTTCTGTTTTTTTTTTAATAATTTCTTTTTTTAAATATTAATATTGGTGCAGTAAAAAGTATTTTCTTTTTTTCTACTCTTCTCCTCAGCAGAGAGCAGGGGTACGCTTTTATGACAGCATTCATGATTCAATATCATTTAGCGTAAGCTGCTTGCCAGACGCCGATTAGTTAACATGGCGAATATGGCGATGCTAATATCACTACATTATATCTTAAGGTTTAAACGGTTTAGGCAGTATTCTTGGTGTAGATAGACATAGCCAAGAGCTTACAGGCGGATCCTACCACGTAAGTAGGTTCCTACATCTATTATTAATAAGTTTGACACATAGAGTTTTCGGTGAATCCAACCGGGTGGATAAGTAAATAATAGGATAAACCAAACTATAATGAAATGAGCCAGGTTGCTAGCAATGTTTAAGGGTAAACAAACATGTTATTTTTTTATCATAAAGGCTATAACTGGCTACTTGAATAGGGTAAAAAAAACATGAGCATTTCATGAAATAAATACTAATTGGTTTTAATTACTTGTGAGACATGACCCTTCTTATATTGTAAAGCTTCTTTAGCTATAACATCTCGGAGGGCCGGATCAGCAGCCCTCAGCCAGGCCTTAGCGCTGATGCTGCTGTTTCCACTTCTGCCAAGCCGGGACAGTAGCGGCTGCAATGGCGCGTCGGGAAGAGCTCGCAACACTATGTCGCTTAGTCCATTGTATGTTTGATTAGCTGATTTCAATTCCTCTTCTGTTACCTGAAATTTTATGTACTTAAGTACTTCAGCATGAGTTTGGGATGGTAAAGTAGTAAGATCTATTTTTATAAATTAAAAAAGGAGACGGTAGCGGTCACGCACGAAACACGCAACAAGCAGGACAAACTTCAGCATAAGCAAGGGTCTTCCACGTACAAATTCAACAATTCTAAATAGTAATGGAATAAATATCATCTCATTAATACTTACTGGTTCATCGTCAATTTCCTTCAGCCCCCAGTGCGCTAGTCTGTAAATCGCATACTCTCTCCAGATCTTTCCATGTATGGGATTGCCTTCTGGAAGAACGTTTAGACTCGTTAGCCCTCTTAGTTCTGCGAGAGCATGAAGTTGACCAAGCCATTGCAACCCCGTTGCCCGGACTGATATTTGAGTTACATTAGGAAATCTGCAAATAAGAAAGCTCAAGTATTTATATTCTTAAAAGTCACACTTGCATCTAAGTTCTATTTTTAATTGTTGAACGAGATACCGCTATTTGTATAGACGCTGCTATTATGCTTATCTAGTTGAATGGCCTTTCGCGTGTATTTGTAAAGGTAGCGTACTTATGTCGTTGAACTAAAATTGCTAATCAGCGAAAAAGTGATTCAGTACATAGACTCCCAATAGCGGTCATAGGATATCATTTGCTTAAAAGGCGGTTAGCTGGAAATAAAGCTTACTTGGCTTTTAATTCAGGTAGCGACTGTGCTACTGCATTGAAATGTACGTAGTGGAAAGCTGCCTTAGTCACTGTTCGTGCCCTTTCCCAGTCCCAATCTCGAGCCAGTCGACGCACAGCTCCTGCACCCCATGCGCTGACAACACCATCGCAAACTTCCACCAAATAATCCACTCCTGAAATTAAACATTACATTAAATGTGCATCTATCGATTAATTTTATGCGCTGTAACATAAAGCACAATTTTATCTCCAGTCCACAAAAACATGTTCAAAATCGTATACAAGTAAGAAATAATAGCATCAATATATTTACCTTGTTCTCTGTCTTTTGACATAGGCATTGGTTTTGGAACTGGTTCAGAAGATTTGAGGCTGGCAAGACTCTTTCCAGACTTAGCTCTAGCTGTCGAAGCTCTACTTGCCGATGAAGCTCTTTCACTCCTTCGAGATAAAGTAGCACTTCGTATATTTCGGTTACTTGAACGACTATTTATAGATCCTTCGCGTCTCAAAATTTTACTGTTATGATCACTACCAGACGTAGAAGAATTTGCCACGGAGCCGATATTCGTATTCATTGAAATGTTGCTGCCATTTTCACTAAAGTCTGAATTTTTGCCATTAGTTTTTACCCGCCTACATTCAGGGTCACATACAGACTTAGATCGCATTGTACTAAAATGTTCTCGTCTTCTTAAAGCTGTCGGCATACGCCGGATTTGTCTTTTATTTGTTTCTTCTTCACTATCACTCGATGAAGACGGTAGTGAGCTAAAAGATGAATCAACTATGGGATCAACGCTAGAAATACTTTCCCATCTTTTTAACATTGGTTCATTGCAATCAGAAAGCTTTACATTTTCTAATGTTGAAATGATAGGCAACAGTATGGGGGGTAATCTTAGATCACTACTAGTTGATGTGGAATGTGAAGCATCTGTATCTTGAGATGCGCTTCTGTCTGAAAAATTTACTCGCCTTTCCGAAGTTTTTCGAACAGTTGCACTCCTTTGAAGTTTTCTCATTGGTGATGCAGCTGGTCCATTTTCATTGGTAGCTTTCAAATTATTGTCACTGTTTTTGGTATCAGAATCTTCAACTTCAGTTTGCTGCATTGATACGACAACATCTGGGAGGTTTCCTACTTCAATCGTTTGAGTTGCACTTTGTGCTGTAGTTGTTGAAGCTTCTATAACGAACACTTTTTCAATTTCTACATTTTTTACAGGAGTCGGAGGAGTTGTAAAGCATTTATTTTCGGTTCTCAAAAGTTCCCAGTTGGTACGTGCGTTGTTTATGATTTGATCGCGACGTGCCGCTTGCTGCGCTGATCCTCCGAGGGCACAGTAGGCTGCATGAGCTGCCTCCTTATTACTTCTCCAAGCCATTGCTGCTCTACGAACCTTTTGTAAGGTAATACATATATGTAAAATACAAACTTAGAAATAGCAACGCATACGTTTTTTACAGTACGCTTACTGCGGTTTTTTTAAATAATTACTTACTTGTTCAGTTACGTGCATATTTGTCAAGGTTAGTAAATTCGGTAAATAAGACACTAGAAAAGGTGTACAGTCTCCACCCAATGCTACTGGATTTCCATCTAAAGATATATCAATTAAAGCTGTTGCCTCGGCTAACGATGATACGTCTTCTACACTAGAAATTAAATCATTTTTGTTGTAAGTATAAGAAACCAATGGAGTAACAATAATCATACTTATCAAATGTAAAAAAAGAATAAAGGAATTTGAAATTTTACATACCTCTGTAAATCGTTGTTACCCAGATACAATTTCTGGAGTTTCGGCGTATTCTGAAAGCCAAGCAATTTTCTTATTCGATTCCTTTTTAAATTCAATTCCCTTAGAGATACCAAACCCTGTAAATCTGTTGCACCAATATACTTCAGTTGGTTTCCGGCTAAGTTAAGGACTTTTAGGTCATTTAAGTTGGATAAGCCACACACTTTTATAATTCGGTTTCCATGTAAATCTAACACTTCTAACTTCAATAGATTTGCAAGTCCTTCGATTCTTTTAATTCTGTAAATTTTAAATCATTAGTTAGGTACATTTGGGCTTTGAATGCTAAAAATGTATTGATAAAATACATTTTTGCAAATTCATATACTGACCTATTTTTCCCCATTAAGAGCACTCGTAAGCTGAACAGTCTTTCTAATGACGTGATTTTGTCTATTTGATTATCATATACGTCAAGAAACACTAGTTTGCTTAGATCAAGAGACATTAATCCCGACAGACTATTTATTAAATTGTGCTGCAATGAGAGAAGACGGAGGCCTGGCTCTCCGACGATGTGTGGAATGGACGATAAACCTCTTCTGAAAGAATAAACGAGAACATATAAATGACTTAAAAGCCACCCACACACTGATACTTACTGCCACGCTACGTTTGAAGAGATATATTCTGTACAAAAGCCTGTAGCAATATTTTTTCTATGGTCCATTTGGGTATAGCTACCGAGTCGTTGGGTCAATGATTTTCTTACCTATCAAGAGTTATTCTATCCGGTAACCGATCTTTTTCCTGCGGTGTGCGAGAAAGCTGAACCTTCCCTTCTCCCACTGCTTGTAAATTGATTGAATCGTCTCTACCATCATCCTTTCTTTGTAAATCATTGCTGAAAATTCAAGAGACTATATTTAAGAACAGAGACTCCACAAAGTTGAACAGATCCTATGAGCGGTCGTTGTAGAAAAACAAAAGAGACTACATGTGATTGTTAGGAAAAATATTTACAATGTTAATTAAGTATAAATTAGCGTGAGAAAAGAAACTCTAAAGTATGTACAAAAATGATCCACACATTGTTCACATAACCAGACTCGAGCCCGAGGATAAGGTCTATATTATAGTGAAGACTGCATCATATTTGGCCCAATAATTTTCTGGATAAGCATATAGGCTGTAGATATACAGGTACAGGACTTTTTAATTTATAATTAATATAGTCAGACTTAAATGGAACTGGGCGGGACACGTCTGGCGAATGCAGCCAGAAAGGTGGGCAAAATTAGTATCCGGCAAAATATGATAGCAGCGGACAGGGACGTGTGGAAAAGTAAAGGGGGAGGCCTTTACCCAGCAGTGGGACATAGCTACAATAGGCTAAGAAAAAAAAATAGTCTACGTACTTAAATTACTTTGCTTTGCAAAAGCATTACTCACCCAGAAAGTGTAGTGTGTGAACGTGTAAGCGTTCCTCTAGGATCAGCAATCGCTGGCTTAATTTGTAAGAAAAGCGGTCCATCTCCTCCAGCACCAGGGTCTGGTGGAGGAGCGCTAGCATCTAAAGACTGTGCCGAACGACCTCTAGTGCGGAACGCTATTTTCCTGACCTGTAGCATTCAATCAATATTCAATATCGCGGGTTAGAATAGCTAAAATTTACATATTTTCGTGAGTTTGGAGGTTTGATTTTTTACTAAGAAAATAGTATCGAGTTACTTACATTCCCACGGCTGTATGTGATCGGCATTAGTAGCAAAATATGTTAAACTATGTACTAAAACATTTAACACTTGGCCCCTAATGATGTTATTTTATTTATGAAAATAAATTCGTACAAAAGGCAGTTTTGGTCCATCTCAACTGTGTCAAAACCGTTGCTTAGAAACAAGAAGTCAGTTATCATTTTTTTTGGCTGTTCCCATAACGACGAGTTTGGATCAATGATAGATGGAGAAGCCACGGAGGAGCATTAAGCACAGTATTACATTGAACTATCCAGGGGTGGCCCTAGCAAAATAATACTTTGTGGATCGCTACGATCACGCTTCATTCAAGGGTGTTGGTGTGTGGTGCTGTGTCTTATTTAAAGCTGCTAATGACGCCCATGAATTACATTCACCGCTCTAAGGTTGCGTTTTATCCTGCACTTTGCCCGAAATCTGTAAGATGATAGGTATTTTATTGCCGTTTGAAATTAAGTAGTATGCACGTTACTGCCTTTACCAAAAATTTGACCTGCCCCCTTATTTACTAACTCGGATCACAGGTGTCGATGCCTATGAATCTAGAATTTACAATTACAATGCGGGTTTTGCTAGCTCGAACTTTTTATTTGAAATACAAAAACCGCAGTGTAACAACAAATCCTAGATCGATAGGCATCGACATCTGTCATCCGAGTTAGTAAATAGGCCGGCTGGTGCCCCTAAAGGTTACCCACCCAGAAGCGAAATTAGCGTACCGTTGGGTGACCACCCAGGGCTGCTGGGCTATGGGGGCGTCAAAAATTGCAACTGTAGGCGCTAATTTTGAACGCATCTAGAAGTCGGGTCCCAGCCTATTTTGGCATAGCGTGCTGATGCTACGTAGTACATTATTATTGTAAATCACTGAATTAAGATTGTTCTATCCTATTCTATTATATCTCGATGGCTGGTGCCATCTACCAGCTTCGAGCAACACGGCCTCCGTACCGGACGTCTACCAGCCAAGATGTATTATAATATAAATCCTCTTCGCTGAGAGACTCTCACTTGCTCTCCTTTCATTTCCTGAAATGTCTTTCTTCTCCGTTCAAGTCTAGTCTATGGTTCTCACTTTTGACAAGTAAGTGTTGTCATTGTCATGTCAGTTTGACAAGAAGACCGGCTGGCTTGCTAGAAAAACAAAACAAAACAATGGCAGATATCTTTTAAAACTAAAACCGAAGTTATAAATGTGCATAAATTAAGCTATTAAATTAATGATTAGAAGTCTGTACAAAGCTCTTCGATTACACACTGTGGGCCAGTTCCTGTCCAGTTTAGTTGCTCTGAAAATGGTTCGATACTTTCCGAACCCGTACGACGATGTCGCTCCCGCTGGCTTTTCTATAAACAAGGAGGAGGTAATTGCCCAGATCTCCGATCATGTGACTAACATCTCTAAACGTTTGATACCCTCTCGGAAGAACGTAGATGGTGGCCTCTATGTTGGATGCACCGGCGTATCATTCATGTTTTACCGTTTAACCAAGAATCCATTCCTGTCTGAATTCAAACGCATGTATTTGGAAAAAAGTCTTGATTACTTGAAACCAGCCCTAGAAGTATCAGCTGGCGACAAAACATCGTTTTTACTAGGCGACGCAGGTACTCTGGCTTTAGCTACTGTCGTGAATAAAGAATTGGGGAACCACCAATTTTCTGATACATTAGCCCGATACAGATCGCTTCAGAACTCTTATCTGAACCCGAGATTTTTGAAATGCGGTGGTGACGAATTTTTTGTGGGAAGAGCTGGGTACCTGGCTGGTGCAATGTGGATGAGCCGGGAACTTCAGATCCAAGTCCTAGCTAAAGAGGAGATGTACAAAATTTGTGACATGATGATTGCTTCTGGAAGAGACTATTCTACCAAACACAAGAGTCCCTGTCCCCTCATGTATCATTACTACAACACAGAATATCTTGGAGCTGCTCATGGCATCAGCTTCATACTTCAAATGCTTTTGACTGTGCCAGGGTATCTGGAGTATAATCCTCAAGCTGCTAATGATATCAAAGCTTCAGTAGATTATCTAGTTTCATTGCAGACAGAGGAAGGAAATTGGCCATGCTGCATGGACGAAATTGGTTTGAGTGAACACAAACTAGTACATTGGTGCCATGGTGCTCCTGGTACTATATATGTCATTGCTAAAGCCTACTTGGTTTTTAAGGATGATGTATTTTTAAATTCCTGTATCAGGGCTGGTGAGGTGGTCTGGCAGAAAGGGTTGCTGCGGAAGGGGCCTGGCATCTGCCATGGAGTGGCTGGGAATGGATATGTCTTCCTCCTCCTATACAGATTGACTGGAGATGAGAAATACCTGAACAGGGCAAAGCTTTTTGCTGACTTCCTGATGACAGATGAGTTTCAGAGAGACGCCAGGCTCCCAGACAATCCAGAGAGCCTGTATGAAGGCACTGCAGGCACTGTTTGCTACTTGTCTGATCTGCTAGTACCTGACAAAGCAGAGTTTCCTTTCCAAGATGTTTTCTCTACTTATATTAATTCTTAAAATATTGAACAGTTCATTATTTATTTACGTTTCAGTTTTAAATTTCCTCTGCAAGCAATTTGCAGCAATCTTATTGTCAACATTGTGAGTTGTTTATTTTTAATGAAATGCAGACAGTAATGAAGCTTATTTGTCCTTTATAGCAATTTCCTTGTCAATTGTGTATTGTTGTAATCACAAATAAATGTGGTTGCTCAACTAGGTGGTTTCAATTTAAATCAACATGGATTGTAGTCAATACCTGCTTAAGTTCTTGCCTCTGGTTATTAACTTTTTTAAATTTAAATATACAAACAATGTGATTTTCTTTCATTGCTACCAGCCTGGAGATGTGATTGGCATGCAAACAATATTTTCTCAGAATAACGTTTATTCCATAGGTAGAGAGTTGCAGCCAAGTAATTCATTTCCTGTACATGGGCGTAAAATTGGTATATTATTAAATACATCTTGTGAAGGCTGGGATCATGCATTCAATCAATTCGACTTATTTGATGTGTTTCAACCACACTTTGTATGGTTCATTATCACAGAAGATCTAAACGCAACTATTGACACATTGAGAATGTTACCAATACTGGTAAATTCTGACGTGACTGTTGCTCATAAAAATAAAGATAATTATAAATTGTATGAATTTTACAAAATTGGAATGAATATCGGAACTTTTAAAATAAACTATATGGGATATTGGAACACGAAATTGTATATCAAAAGCAGTAAGAGATGGGATTTGACCGGGGTTACAATGAGATGTCCAGTAGTGGTGGCAGAGAGGATTGTAAACGAAACATTTGGAGATTACTTGGCCGGCAAGAGGCCGCACATTGATTCTTTACACAAATTGAAGTTTTATTCTGTATTGCTCTATTTGCAAGATATGTATAATTACAGGTAAGAGTTGACTCCACGAGCGAGAGAATCGCGGCATTTTTATCGCCGTGCCACGTATTTCTATACATTCTCATAGAACTTGTCTACACACGGCGATCCGTCGAGTGCCTAGATTAAAAAAAAATCATACTTCTATGGTCGAGTGACTCCACGAACGAGAGATACGCGACGAGTCTGCGGCGCTTCTAATTTACATTATTATATGCTTTATTCCATAGGTAATAGGATTGACATTCGTTCGCATACTGCCACGCAATAACATCGCTGAGGGCCGAGTGTAGGAACGATCTAGATATGAGTGTATAGTAATATGTGGCACGGTGGTAAAATCGCCGCGATTCTCGCTCGTAGAGACGAGTCTAAGTCCTTCCCCAAGTCACTTCTTAATCAAAAATCGTCACCGAATTTCGTCCCTCTTGGGGGCTTCGCCTTACAGGTTGAGGGCACTCAGCCATCACCTCGAAAGTCCGGTGAAGTGGCGAAAGTTGACTTACAGTTATAGACAGCTACAATAGACCATTAAAACAAAGGCTTGGCACTAATTGGATCTGTTTACAGTTACGAACTACAACGTGTAAATTCCTGGGGATACTTGCGGAACGGCAGTTTCGATGGCATGGTTGGTGCTTTGCAGCGGGGTGAGGCGGATGCGGGGGGCAGCACTGCGTTCTTCAGGGGCGATAGGGCTAAGCTGATCGACTACGTAGTGGAGACGTGGGCTACTAGGTGATACTTGTTTAGCAACAAGTTATGTCTATTTTGATATAATTAAACCATGATTTATATTGTTTTCCTTATTAATAAACAGCAACGTTCTTGTAACACCTTGGTGTTGCATTGTCCATGGGCAGCGGTGATCACTTACCATCAGGTGACCCGCTAGCTTGTCCTGTCAATAAAAAATATATATAACGGGACAAATCAAACAATTGAGCTAGCCCTACAGTAAGTTGTGTCATACCTAGCCTAGGTAAGATCCTAAATTAATGTTATTATATTCTAATAATTAAACACCCAAGACCCATGACAATCTGAAGAATACATTTTTTCCATTAATCTGACAGGAATCGAACCCGGTACCTGTCGTATCGCAGGCTGGCGAGTGCGTTGCGTGCGCAGTGTTTACTGCGCTACGGAGGCAGTCTCCTATAGTATAGCGCCATCTATTGACTCAAAAATTAAACAAGTTATGCAACTACTTTTACTACTCGCTACTAGATGGCGCTAAAAGCAATTATGTTGTAGTCATATTTTAAATTCACCAAAAACCAAAAATGTCTAGTTCCTGGTTGTTGATTGGTAAGGCTTTTCGACAACAGATGGCGCTACAGTAATGTATAAGAAGATAAAATCATTCGCCTGTTCTGTTCATGCCCGCTTGCCATTGATTTAATTAATTTCACTTACTTCCTTCAGACAATGTTTCATTCTCCGCCACCCAAAGCACCCCGGCAGTTTCTTCTCCATCTACACTCGTCCGCTGACTGTTCGAGTATGGTATTGCATTCTGGCGATGCTGGTCGTTATATCCGCGGCCATGACGTTTATACTGAAGCTGATTGGCGGGAATTATGACTCTTCTCCCAGCTTAGCTCTGCTTTTTACTTGGAGCGCTAATTGTCAGCAAGGTAAGTACCTTCTTAATCTACGTGCATAGATTGGCAAATAATAGAAATCGATGCCAAGCGTAGTTCATCAGCCCGTTTTATTACATTTTGGCTGCTGTTCAATCTATATAAGTAGGTACAAATGATTCACAATTCAATTAATATATATCCAGCTAGAGGAATTAATCTAAAACTATACAACTTTTTTTAAAATTTACGGCACTACTACAAGATTTACGGAAGATTTGAATCAAGAAAAATAATTGTTTTTCATATAACTTTTGAGATTAATTTTTGGCCCCAAAAATTTTATTCGCAGATACCTAATTAATTATTAATAAAACTAACTTACTTAAATGCCCTTGGGGAAGCCTTTATCGAGCAGTGGAATGCAATAGGCTGATGATTGATGATATTACTATTTACATATTAACACAAGAAAAGGTAGAACATGAGATTAAACTCGTGTAATATGTCTTTTCGCATTTTAGGAATGTCAATCGACCGAAAATCAGTGCCAGTAAAGATACTTGTGCTTGCGACATTCGTGTACTCCATTACTTTGTATCAGTACTACAACGCAGCCGTGGTGTCTACACTTCTGAGGGAACCGCCTAAGAACATTAGGACGTTGGCAGACTTGGTGAGAAGCAATCTCAAGGCCGGAGCTGAGGATGTGCTGTATGTGAGAGATTATTTCAAGGTAGGTTTGCTGAGAGCCTAAGATAAAATAATAAGTTGATGTAGAGTTATAATATCTATGATATTCCAGTGCCTGTAAACGTGTACGGTCACCTGCAAAAGTCCATACATACTATGTATTAAATAGCCTAAAGGTGAAAATCAATTGCACTTTTAGGAAGACAAATATTTAGCAATATCATGAACCTTATGCATCACACATATAAGGTTTAAATTCGTACTATTTTTTTGTGTTTTTTATATTATCTTCGTAGCTACAACGATTAGAAAAGTCTATGTGTACTTTTGCAGAGGACCGTACCTATTTGTGATATTTTTATAAACCATGCGATGTAGTAATATGTATTTACATCAGACTAAAGTCTGTCTCAACTCTCAACCATCTAACTAAAGTACCTATCTTTTTGTACCTACCGTTCTTTGTAATATTCCTTATATTTGGCTTCTGCGAATGTTTGAAATATCAATGTTACTGAATCACTTATAGAAGCTACTTAAAATGTTTCAGCGTACCACAGACCCTGTAGCCTTAGAAATGTACCATAAGAAAATCATGGCGGACGGTAACTTCCTAACTCCCGAGTCTGGCATGGCGCTCGTGCGGCGTGGAGGGTTCGCCTTCCATTTGGACAGCGTGGTCGCATACCGTATCATGCGAAAGACCTTCTCTGAGCGCGAGATTTGCGAGGCTCATGAGGTGCCTATGTATCCTCCGCAGAAAATGGGCATCATTCTGGCGAAGCGTTCGCCTTACAAGGAGTATTTTACTTATGGGTTTGTATAATCAGTACTTAGTGATAGCTTGATTACTTCTATGTGGACAGCGTGGTCGCATACCGCAGTATGCAGAAGACTGTCTCTGAGCGTGAGATTTGCGAGGTTCATGAGGTGCCAATGTATCCTCCACAGAAAGTGGGTATCATTCTGGCGAAGCGCTCGCCTTACAAGGAGCATTTTACTTATGGGTTTGTACATTTTCAGTACTAAGTGATAGCTTGTTTACTTCCATGTGGACAGCGTGGTCGCATATCGCATCATGCAGAAGACTGTCTCTGAGCGCGAGATTTCTCCATACGTGAAACTGAAAATAACCTTCACTTGCGGGTTGCTCATAGATGGGTCCCATTTTATCTCACTTCCAAAGAGGTAAAGTGAGAGTGTGAAAAGTCTAGAATAAAATGATGCTGTACATCTTAATGAAAACTTTCATCAAAAAATGGTTTGAACGACATACTCAAAAATTTGTGAGATATAGAAAATTATAAACTTTTTAGCGAGCGAAAAAATGATAGTGGTATTTTAATTAATCTATGCTTGCTTACGGATCCCTTCATGGGTGAGTCCGTCTCGCACTTGACCACTTTTTATTAAGTTAGTTGTAGATGTAGATGAAATATCTATTAAAGGGGGAACACTAGGCACAGTAGCGACGCCAATCATTTGATTCCTAATACTTAACAAATAGAAAGGAATTCAAGAATATAAACAATACAAGCCTTAGTAAATAACCTGAAGTATTTTTTGAATCATGTTTATTACTATCGGAATCAGTGAGAATTATGAGAATCTGATTACCGCCAAAAACGGACGTTTTTGGCGGTTATCACTTTTTCTCTCAATGACTGACTCTCATAATATCAAAACATGATTCCAAAAATACTTCAGGTTATTTACTAAGGCTTGTATTGTTTATATTCTTGAATTTCTTTCTATTTGTAAAGTATTAGGAATAAAATGATTGGCGTCGCTACTGTGCCTAGTGTTCCCCCTTAATGAAGTAGCTCGTAGCGCCCTCTGTGTATGGTTGCGCAACCCTACTATGTATGAAACGTCAAATATGACCACCATATCACATTATTTCCAGCATCCGCAAGATGTCGGAGGCGGGCCTGATGCAGCGGCTGCGCGCAGTGTGGGACGAGCCGAAGCCGCACTGCGTTCGCGCCGCCTCCAGCACGCTGATCTCCGTCACCATTCGCGAGTTCTCCATGGCGCTGATAGCACTCTTCGTTGGCATGATGACGGCTGTTATTATTTTGGTCGGGGAGATCGTTGTGTACAGAATTAAGAATAAGAGAGTTTAAAAACGATATATTTGCGTGGCTCTAGTAGCTATTCGCCCACTGCTATAATGACAAAGTTTCTTAGATGCGATAAACGGGCGAAGGCCCTCTTCTTCGCATCCTGTAGCCTCTCAAGCATGAATTATTTTCTTAAATCAAGTTTAAAGCATGTAGTTATAATAATTTTATCACAAAAATCTAACGTACTGCAACTTGTTGTAGTAGTAATAGAACAGATTACCGATGTTTCTTAGTAGGTAGTAAATTTCGCAAATATTAAAAAAAGAAAAATATGACATATCATTTCATAATCAGTTCTGTGGTTAAAAAGAGATTCTGAGAATGAATTAAATAAATACGAAAAAAATATATTTAATAAACAAGTAACAAAAATATTTCTATATAACTAAAACATTAAACCTATACTTAACTAAAAGGTAAGAAAATTCAGAACTAAATAATGAAGAAAAAAACCTAAAACTAACAAAATAATTAATCAAATATGCCACCCCGGATGGTGCCCGGCTCAAAGGTATCACGCTAGCAGCGTTGCCTATTTGAATGGCAATGGATATCCTTTGGATCAGATACCATCCGGAGCGGTGGTCGCAACCTTTGTCCCTCAAACGGCGCCCTATCTCTCGAATGAATGATTTGGCTTCGGCGCACCACGGGCCAGCTGTTTCAACAGCGACTGGGACAAATTCGTAGTTGGTACTAAGTACCGAATACTTTGTACATTTTTGTCCAGCCGCTGCCCGCGCAGCTGCCCCGGGCACGCTTATGCAGTTGTCGAGATAAGACGCTGCGTAGGTACTGACACAGGTTGCGTCCCAAAGCAGGCTGCGTCCTCTTTGCCAAGGTACTAAAGTAAGCCCATCGGGTCGTTTTCCATCAGTCCTAGAAAGCCCTGGTGGTATACGAAATAATCTAATAGCTGTAGCGCGAGCGTGAGCGAGGTGGTGTGCTCGACCGCCACAAAGGGAAGATCTTCCCGCTGGGCAAGATGTGCGCCCGGGGAAACGTATACGGCTCCACAGAGTTCTGACGGAGGCTTTAATTATGTACCGGAGTCGAAGAAACTGTTTGCTGGTTTCAGAATCGTTCAGCGCCATCTCGTGAGAAGTCTTGTAGTCATTTGTTATTTCGTACCATTAGAGAATTTAGAGGTTGCCACATAGCTGTTAAGCTACTAAAAATTGTTATTGGCTGTTCCGGATGTACGCGACGAACGGCGAAGGCAAAGCTATACGTTCTTCTATCTTCGCATCCTTGTAAACTCGCAAGCATTATTTGTATTCCTTAAGGGCAAACGGGCAACCCGTGCGTGATTATGGCGGTGTAACAAATCTTTCTTTGAAGCTTTTCAACTAATAGGTATCTTGTGCACTATATCTAGGTTTCTAACTTTGAACTTGTGTCGCAGGATACTAACTCAACGATACCATATTTTATAATATATACTTATATAGATAAACATCCAAGACCCAGGACAATATGAAAAAGATCTTTTTCCATCTTGACCTGACCGGGGATCGAACCCGGGACCCCCGTTTCGCAGGCTAGCGTGTTGACCGCTGCGCCACGGAGCTCGACATTATATATAGCCTTCAAAAATTCGCTTTTTGCACAAGTTTTATGTAAACTTTGGGAGTTTATAAAGTACTCATTAATAGTAACAGTAAAGAAGATATTTATTTAGAAACCTTGCAAGTATAATGGAAATTCTAGATGTTCAACGTGTTTTTCATAAACTTGTAAGGCTTACTAATAAACACGTATTTCTTGAAACAAGTTTAATGAAATTCCGCACACTATTTTTCGTTCAATGTCTTCGCGTACTCACTAGCTTGTAAGTATGTGGCAGTAAAAGGTGTGCGGGAGACGAGAGCAAGGGGCTCTTTTCGCTTTGCCTCTTTATCTGACATTGCGCTGGACGGAACAAGCTTTTCGACCATGTTCGCGTTGACGATAGTCGGTCGGGGAAGGGCCCTCTTAAATCAAGTTTGAAATCATGTATAATTATAATCATGTTCTTACTATAAGCTAACCTAGTGCATCATTACTTATTTTTTTTAGGTAGATCAGAGGTTCTGAGAATGAATTAAAAAACACGAAATAATCTTTCTGTTTATTTATTCGGGTACATAACTTCCTCGCGATACACTGTTACAATCTCTGCGGTCGTGAAAAATTACAAAGATCAAAAATGTGATCAGGAATCCCTTCAGTTTGCGTGCGGGCGGCACGGCAACCTTACCCTACTGTCAAAACACTAAGAAATATCTTACAACGACTACATAATAATTTTTATCGACTTATATTAAATCACAAATTAATTTACAACATAAACGAAGATAGATCGCAATGAATAGGGCCACAAATATTACACCCGAATAATAAATACAATTTTGACAGATGGTAAGTGTTGCCATATGTGATGTTTATACTGTACATACACACTGCACTGTCCTACACAGGCAACACGGAGCAGCGACAGTGAAAATCAACAACACAAAATCGGTACACTCATTACGGACTAATCTGAAATATATCAGTCATTCTTTAAGTAATTTACATTATAAGCTATAACCATTTATATAAATATAAATGACGAAATTCAACACTGCTCTAAATAATATGACATAACATGTCCTTTTCAATACATTTGCTATTAGTACGGTCCTTATGACATCGAAACTTGGATCGTGTTGTATTTTACGGACTAGGCCCTTTTCATCACACCAATCACAATTGCTCAATTTTATGGTAATCGCAAATGTATTGAAAAACGTCGTATGATGCTCGTACTCAGTTAGCTGGCTATTATAGTCATCGGTTTATTATAAGCACTCTGCTTTGCCTTATGCTTACAAACACCTCGACTATAACATCATACCGTACTTGCATCATAATGTACTATAGAGGCGGGAAACTATCCATTCCAGAGACAATGTTTTCACCTCTATCTACTAGCGCCATCTATCTTTACGTAGGAATAATCAACCAAGATGGTGCTAGTGTATACCGCGATATAAACTTTGTCGACCGCTTATCGACGATGCGGTGTCTTAATTGGACTATCTCAATATCTACTAGAATGCAGTATTTGGAATAGTTTTGTTACTCGGCGCCACGCGCCACGGACAGACGGTAGAATTAAAACATTAATCAAATACAGAGGCATGCGTAATTACTTGTTACTAGTGAGCCTACTAACATGTAAAAAAGTCCTTTATCCCTTCTCTTATCTCCGGATGTATATATTTTATACTGTCTGTACGTTTGAAAGCTATGAAAAATTAAAGCTATGAAGAGTTTGAGCTGCTTTACATTTACAAATGGCATGTAGATGCGAAATAAATATAGAATATCATATGTTTTCTCGGCAGTTTTTCGGCAATAACAGCAGCGGTATAACCTCATTGTTTAACATCGAAAATATGTTACGAAAAAGAACTCGCCATAGGTAGGATTTGAACCCACAGCTCTAAGGTCTGCGCCCTAAGTGTCTGTGGCAAGTTCTTTTTCATAACATATTTACAATTTTAATAATATACCGAGCATTGTAATGCTATTTAAAACCATTTAACCTCATTGTTGCTGAAAAATCGAAAAGAAAAGTACGGAGGTGCGACAAAAATTATATATACATAGCTCGACCAGCGAGTACCTATTATGTTTGTCTTTTGACTTTTTTTAACCTTGAGGGGTT
Source organism: Rhodophaea formosa (assembly GCA_963082605.1). Lineage (NCBI taxonomy): Eukaryota > Metazoa > Arthropoda > Insecta > Lepidoptera > Pyralidae > Rhodophaea > Rhodophaea formosa. Next base: position 5,022,865 of record OY720220.1, on the reverse strand, counting down.
TAGAATTTTTGGTTGTTTCATAAAACCATAGATATGGCTGAATGTTGTATGACAAACTATTACAATAATGGTCGTTAAGTTCGGATTAAAAATGCATAAAAAGAGACCAAAGTTACTGAATAATATTTTTTTCCTTTGGCAATATTCCTCGAATGTCTTATCGGAATTTGGTTATTATGAAATACCAAAAGAAAAACTAAAGATACATATTATAAATACGATTGGTTGCTATCTATCAATATGGAGACAATTTACAAAGCCATAAACATCGGGGCGTCATACGAAATTGCACTTTAAGTGTAAGGGGATAGAGACCGTGTTGGCTTGGCGCGGGCGCGAGTCGTACCTTTTCACCGTTCCTCCAGCATCACCGTCTCTTGCGGGTACAGCTTCAGCGCTTTCAGTGTACTGCTGTGAGATTCTGTCGTTAACTGTGGGGAAATTAAATGTATTAGGTCGGGAGAAAATTAATTTCGTATTTTGTTGAAGAAGAAGATGTCTAAAGTTGTAATATCAGTTGCTAATATCAGCTTGAGTTGAGTTGTATGTACCTGGATGGATTTGATATCATAAGAAAGGTTTCAAGAATTACGTAGATACAAACCAGTCTCCCGCCATTTTTAACGCTATTATTTTCCATAGAAAATGTATCAAATTAACGAAGAAGTTAGTAAATTTTTGAAAGTTTATTGTACGTTAATGAAATAATGCAAAGTAGGCTGAAAATACATTTTGGTATTTACGGACATAGAGCAGTCCTATTAAGAATATACAGCATAAAGTTGATTCAATCGTGTTCCGTCTTTGTGAGAACTTTGTTAGCAAAATAACAGCTCTTTTGTATGGACGGATAAAATCTTCATACAAAATACGAAATACCTTTTAGCCTAACCTAATACTAATTAAATATTGCTTCTAATACCCCAAAACACATCTCAACATCTCCACCGGGAAGTTGGGGGGCAACGTTTGCGGCGCACACCAGCGCCGGGTATAAGGGGGCGCAGAAAATTAACCCCCTCTCCCCACTGGAAGAACTCCACCATTCATTAGATCCATTCAATAGACGAGCTCCGTGGCGCAGCGGTCAACACGGCCGGCCTGTGACACGGATGGTCCCGGGTTCGATCCCCAGTCAGGTCAAGATGAAAAATGATCTTTTTCAGATTTGCCTGGGTCTTGGATGTTTATCTATATATGTATTTGTTATAAAATATAGTATCGTTGAGTTAGTATCCCATAACACAAGTCTTACTTAAGAACTTACTTTGGAGCTACCTCAATCTGTGTGATTTGTCCGTATATATTTATTTATATTTAATATTAGATGCAAGATAACAGAGATAGATTTATTGATCCTAAAGTCCTTTCTCTTTTGAACATATGGTGAAATAAAACAAAATTGTAATGTTTTCTAGAAATAAAATAATTCATTGTTTTAAACTTACGTCTCTCCTAGGCCAGCTAGATATAACCTTGTAGTTTTCTTGTGGATAGCCTTTTGAGGCCAGGAAGTCTAATAACGCCTGTAAGAGAAAAAAGAGACATAGTATAGTTAGTAAAAGTTTAGGGGACGATTAAGGGTACGCGGATATGATGTCGGGCCGCATCGCAAAAATCCGCACGCGCGTTCTTGGATTGAAATGGATGCAGATTTTTGCGATGCGGCCCGGCATAATGTGCGCCTACCTTAAAGGTTATGCCACTGTTTCTGGACACGTACAATAGTGTTGTTGAGGAAGTGATTAAGCGGAAGAGCAGGAGGAAGAGGAATTATCAGTCGCAAATTTAGAGAATGCGGATGGAGAGGAGGATATTTTATGTGGAAGAGGATGAGGAAACGGAAGAGGATGCGGATGAAGAAGGGTATGATAGGAAATATATAATACCGGCGGAACAAACCCAACAGCCGTTGTCCTGCTCTTTTAATGTCCTTTTAATTATAAAAGGACATTTTCTGGTGCACCAAATTATGCATTTAAGCCATTCTCAAAACACACACAAAAAAGAATCATCAAAATCGGTCCAGCAGTTTAGGAGAGTAGGTAAATTCCTCTTAAAATTTTGACGATGCCATAGCGGAAATTCCTCTTAAATTTTTGAGGAAGCGATAGCGGAAGAGGATTTTTTTTTAATTTATTTATGAGGTAGCGGTAACGGTTGAGGAACCCAAAATATAGCGGAACTTCATTATGAGGAAGCGGAAGAAGAATCCTCAGCAACCCTAACGTACAATGAGGGTTTTTGAAATCGAGAATTCCCCCAGATGGCGGCACTGTGCCGAGAGGTTTTTTTTGACAGCTGCTGTCAAAAAAACCTCTCGTCACAGTGCTGCTGACGATTCCCTCCACAGATTCCGAAAACCCTCATATACAGATTTTCAAGGCCATTTACTTGGATGGGTGACCGCAAGTAGCATAAAAATATCTCGAGCTCCTCCGTGCTTCGGAACACACGTGAAGCCGTTAGTGCCGGCTGTCATCATTGATGGCATTCGTTTTTCTTCTTCTGTTTTATAAAATGGCTTCCACCGATATTTCAGTGATTCTGCCAATGTCCAGTAAATTGAGATACTAAGTATCGGTGTTGTACGGTAAAGTTGTAACAAGTAGCATCAAAGATGGCGTATGTTCTTTGATGCCTCGTGGTCGGGTGGTTATGGTGAGAAGTCTATACGAGTCCATATAACAGTCCACTTTAACTATTTCACAAATTATTCCATGAGTACGAGCATTTATAACACCAAACTACACCAATTTCATATTATAAAGTCCACCAAAATCAATTTGCAAAATCGTCCAAGGTAGACCCCAACTGCACCCCTTGACTTCCCACCACAAACTCGGCAGTCGTTAAGCTAGCTCTCAAAATCTGACACCAGTTGGTCACCTACGCACACGACAAACAAAAAAAGCAGCACTAGTGTGAAATAGAAGGGATACTTACAGCGAGCGTGTCGTGCGGGTGGAAGCGGCGCTCGAGGCAGTGGTCGTGGGGGGGCGGCAGGCGCACGCGGATGCGCGCCACGTCCCCGCCCGCGGGCTCCGCCGGCACTCGCGCCGCCGCGCTCGCTCGTAATGCCTGCACACAACGTTTATTTATTAGGCTTGAGGGAATACATTAATATAACCTACAGTGTTGCCATATTTGACATAAAAGAAACGGATAGTAAAATTTATTTTTTATACAGTGTTTTTTTGCGTTTATTACAAACTAGCAGTCCGTGTACAAATCCAATGGTGAAAGAATTTTTGAAATCGGTCCAGTAGTTCCTGAGATAAACGTGTTCAACCATACAAAATCTTCAACTTGATAATATTAGTATACATGTCAATTTAGTCTACCTGCGAACATGAACACTGTAAAATATTCGAAACGTTAGGTGTATAAGCGATGTAATAAACGCGGTAAACCGTAATATCATGCCGATAGTGTGTAACAATCGCGAAAACATAAGAAAATATTACAGACATGCTTGCAAACTATTTTATGAACTACTGTTTATAATGTTAAGTCCGTTTCTTTCAATCTCCGTTTTCTTTAAAAAGATTTATTTCAATAGGGGGCAGCACTGGACTCCGTAAAATTCATGTATGACTTTAAAAAGAAGCAGAAATAAAGAGATTGTTCTGTAAAGTGAAATTGGAAATAAATTATACTTTTCAATCGATATAAATACACTGTTCAAACGCTTACCTCTTTCCTAGCTTCTTCAATTTGCCTTTCTGATTCTGCCCTTTCTAACTCTTGATTTCTTTCTAATTCTTGTTGTTTTTTCACTTCTTCTTTTGCTCTGAAATAGAAAGAGAAATATGTTACAGATAGTTCATAAAGATGACGCGATGATCTTGACGCTTCTCAGCGCAATTGGTCAGAAGTGGTTCTATAGAACAAAATACTATACAAATGGAATAAAATGGCAGTTAATTTTTCCCAGCAGTGGGACAAGACAGATGATAAAAAAGAAAAAATATCGGGTAAACAAGAAAATTTTGTCGATTGCTGCACATGATACAAAGTGTCACAAGTGTTAAAAATATAGTTTTAAATTTTTAAATGCAAGGAATGAATCAAAGTATTTATTGCTTTAAACATGGTCATATGGTGATGGTAAATATCAAATTCATTACTGACATGCAATAGACAACGTTAAGGTGTGTGGTACTTCGGGACCCAAGTTAGCAATATGTCCATATTGCTAACTTGGGTCCCGAAGTGGTTAATTTAACTACCATACTTACTTATTAACTTAATTTTTTTTTCTTAAGTGTGTCAATACGTACGTTAATTATGATGGGGTAAATTGATGCTTATTTTTTACCAACATCATCAAATATAGCCACAGCTTTCTTTAAAAAAAAGGCGAAAGGAAACTGTAATTTTTCATATTCCCTGGATGCGCGTATCTCCATAGATATGCACCTACAGGTGATTGTTAAGAAGTTGAGAGCACATGATAGTATAGTACAGTCCGAATCAAACTTTATGGCGCAGTCGATGCGCAGTACACAATATTAGGTTTATCGGGGCGCGTGCGGGGAGGCGGGGTGCGTACTTCGTAAATCATTACTGAGCTGAGCACACAGTGTGGTACCTGTCGGCCTCGAGGCTGCGCTGGTAGGCCTCGTCCTGCTCGCGCTTGACGCGCTGGCGAGCGTCGCGCTCGCGCTCCACGCGCGCGTCCTCGTCGCGCTGCGACGCGAACCGCTCCAGCGCCTCCATCAGCCCGCCCAGCAGCTCCGACACGCCCACATTGCCTGCAGAATACACCATTCGATTATATATAGGTATTCGGTCTGTCCGGGCAAATGGTTTGCAGTAACAACAAGAGATTTTTGAGAGTAAATGAAAATAGTAAAATTATTTATTAGGAAAATACTATATTTTTGTTAAAAACATTAACCACTTTTTTTGATAAGTACAATACATATAAACCCAGGGACGAAAAATATTTTTAATCGTGTACTTTACTCGCTGCATAACAAAATTAAACAGCCGTTCTGCGCGACGTCTCAACCTGTACTGCGTCTGTACTGCACGGACCGAGTCTACATATGCTGTATGCGAATACTGCGTATCGTCATGCTCGCAACGGGTCTTGGTGTGTTTCCTACTGACGTCAATGACTTACCATTGATGACGGAGTATATCTCGGTGTTGGAGCGCACACGCATGATGATGACGAGCGCGGGCAGCCGGTCCATGGGGATGCTGCGTATCGTCATGCTCGCTACTGGGCCTAGTGCGTTTCCTACTGACGTTAGTAACCTGTGCAACAAAATATCACATACCTAAGTAATTTTCAATAATAATGAAAGAGCTGAAGTTACGGTTACCATAAATAATTTCGAATACTTTATCATAAAAAAAAAAAAAACAAAATTTAAATGTTTATTTAATATAGGTTGCTCAGAACACTTATTAATTGTCATACATATATTATTTACAACTGGAAACTTGTTGACGTCAGTAATTACTTATGGCTAAGTTTAACGCCGCTTCCAAAGCGGAGTGCAGAAGAAGGTGCAACAAACTGCACAGCGTAGATTTTAATTCTTCTGGAATAGATGCTTCATCTGGAGGCAGATTCGGGCATTTTTACGTCTTTTTTGAGCAAGTACCAGGGTGAGTGTGCGACTGCCACCCACCGGAGACGGGCTGACACTCGGTATTACTTACGTCTCTAGTAGGGATACTCCTTGCTCCGTGTTCTACAAGAGCGTTGACCTGCCCCGAAAATTGAATCTTACTCACAAACACCTACTTTCTCGCTCACACACAGTCTCGAATAAAACTTCGAGCAATAATAAATATACAAGGACAAATCACACAAGTTGAGCTAGCCCCAGCATATTTTTTTTATATCATAGGACGTCAAACGAGCAAGCAGTTCACCTGATGGAAAGTGACAACCGCTGCCCATGGACAACTGTGAGACAAGTTGTAAGCAATACAAATACGAGTTATTTCCAGGTTATTTTACGAATTTGACTCTCGACGTGTTGAAACACACAAAAATTTGGCGAGCAGAGGGTTTGTAGAATGTTAAAGTATTAAACATTTAAAGTTACTCACATATTATTGTTGTCCGGATGCGTGAGGTCCCACCCATACACTATGAAGTTCGTCGCGAGTGTTTGTAGCACCGCTTCACAGCCCAGTAGTTGTGCGCAGAACACGTTTGACAGCACTGATTGTTCGTGATGCAGGTACAGGCCCAGTAGCTTTCTCTGTAAATATTAAATGTATAAATAAATTTATACGGACAAATCACACAGATTGAGCTAGTCCCAAAATAAGTTCGAGATTTGTGTTATGGGATACTAACACAACGATACTATATTTTATTACAAATACGAGTACGTATAATACAAAACATAATACTTATCATAATAAACATCCAAGACCCAGGTCAATCTGAAAAAGATCAAAGTCATCACAATCAAGTCTTTTTTTAGTCTCCACTGCAGGAGCAAGACCCTCCCTGAATACCAGAACCATATATTAGCCAGAGCAGCCTAAGGATTTGGCCTACATTCTCCGCGCTGGCCAGACGGATTGGATAGGTTTCTTTGTTTTTTAAAAGCTTTGTTTAGCTCGTGTTCCCTAAGTTGTCTTTTACGACATCCACGGGAAGATTTGGAGTTGTTTTATTCCACTATATTTAGATCCAATGAAAAGAGATAGTAAAATAATTTGTAACATCTTACTTCTTTGGCAGGCTTGAGACAAGCTTCCTTTATAGCGTCCTGTAACGTCCCTTCGAAGAAGCTGGGCGTGTTAGGGCCGTACCGCGCTTTGAACCGCGCCGCGAACTCTATACAACCTAACGCTTCGTCTTCTACATGCTCGGGCACTGGAAAAAAAATCATAAATAAATAAATATACTAATAGGGCCTTATCTCACAAATTGAGCTATCCCCATTGTACGTTTCGAATTTGTGTCTCAGAATACAAACTTAATGATACTATGTATATTTTATAGATAAACATCCAAGACCCAGGTCAATTTGAAAAAAATATTTTTCCGTCATGACCTGACCGGATCGAACTCGAGAGTTCATCATATAAAATAAATGTTTTGTTAGCACGAAAATTAGTTAATTTCGATATAAAGATAACCTATTTATTCCAGCTGTTGTAATACAATGAAAGGTTTTCTTACAAATTGATGAGTATTAAAATTTTACTTTAGAAGTAACTAAATAAATACGAAGCGACGAAACTAGAAAAAACTTCATGTGCAACACCTAATGGGTCCTTCGAGTTCACACGTCGTAGTTTTGGTTAAACAAATAGTGAAATGTCCCTTTTTAATTTAAATAGATGAAGGTGGTGCTCTGAAGGGTATTAGTATTATTCTAGCCATATTACATAACGCTTCAAAACAAAAGAGTCTGTATACATAATTAAAACTAGATTTTGAGAAGCTTTATTATCCAAGATAAAATCAGACGAGGGTTTATCTTGTTAAATTGAGAAGTTCCTATAGCCACTTTCTATCTCTATCATCAGAATTGTTTGGTCATTTGACAGACTTAAGGATACAAAACTTCAGCCAAATCGAATATCAGTAAGCGTTTCTAATTCAGCTGCAAAGACTTGACCCTCACAGGCAGACTAACAGGACAATTAAATAATAGTTTGTAAAAGTAACTTACTCAACGGCTGCAACCTCTCCGTATGCACCAGGTCCACGAACATATCGTCTTCCCCCGTGAATACATCCGCAGAGTCTTCTACCTCCTCCACAGAACTGTTCTCGCTGTCTGAACTCTCCACTATTATCTGTTGGCAATGGTTTTATATTAATGTAACAGTCTTTGGACAGAAAACCCTTATATTTGAAGTGATTGTCTATCTCTCATCTGAGGTTGTCTCATCCTCAACTGGTGATCTTGGGAGTCCAGGGTCCGCTATCCTGCATTTTCTTATTCACTTCGCACGATCTTCGGCATATTTGGTTTTTGACCATTGGCACGCATATCATCCTGAACAACATAAAGTCAACACAACATGGGTTTACCCCTTCTAAGGTGGGAGACGGGCATAGTTATGTATATGTCGCAGTCATCTGGTTGAATTTGCTATTTGATTGAATGACTAGCGCGTTCATTGAATGGCGACGTTCAATGGAATGACTGAAGGACAGCCCGTCAAGTCGTTGAATGTAACGTTCAACGTCTTGACTGAATGAATGTCATTTAGCGAAGTCGTTGAATCTTAGCCGACTTTGTAATATTTGGTGGTAGCATGATTTCATTTTTCTTAGTTTTTAAAGTAGCCGGCGGCGGCGTTATAATAGGTAAATCCATAATATCATACTATTTTATTACAAATAACGCACTTTTAAGTAAATTTAATCGAAAAAAAAAATATCAACATCGTGCCATCTGTTCGAGCTGTTTGACGCCATATTTGTTTTGGTAACTACTAGCGCCGCAGTGGTAAAAAAATGAACTAAATTTGAATCACCTGACTGATTTTATGTCCGCTATGTTCAAAGGGCTATGTTACAACCCGCTAACTAGTTGGACTTTGAGCGACGCTTGTTCAATCAACGTTTGGCCTAGTCATCCAATTAAACGTGGTCATTCAATGAACGCGCTAGTCATTCAATTTCACAGATTCAACCAGATGACTGCGACATATATATATATATACCTATGTTATTTGCAGGTTTTAACAAGACATGGTCGTACCGTCGCAGGCGATTCTTCTGCAGTTTGTCAACTATGTCATGGACATAGAGGCTGCAGCCGATTCGGGGATTATCGGTATAATACATGCACGGGCTCAGCCGGGTAAAGCTGATAGTCTATAATAAAATACTGGCTTACGCCCGCGGCTCCGCTCGCGTTAGTGTCGATCACTCAGGAGCAGTACTCTCTTCACCGGGTTGAAAGTTAGCCTATATTCTTCTCCGTACTCCAGACAACGTGTATGCAAAATTTCACGATGATCAGTCCAGTAGATAGGGCGTGAAAGCGTTACAAATAAACAAACTCACTTTCGCATTTATGATATTAGTTGGGAAATAATGGTGTCGCATCAATAAAGAGGCAAACCAAGACACTACTCAAAAATATAGCAGCTTTATAGATGCTTGTCTTTAAAAGAATTTGTGAGAGACAGGTGAGGTATTGGATACTCCAGTAGCTTCTTATCAGTAGGATAGAAAACTTACCCTCTTATACTCCTTTTGCCTGCTGTTGGGTGCCCTCTTGACTGTAAGCTCGTGCTGCGGCGTGTCGAGACCGACCATTGCAAGCACTGTGTCATCTAATCCCGTGACTGTGGGCCAGCCAGTCCATTGCTGAATATATGAAAATTGTTTTTAAGAATACACTCTTGGATAACATGATTTCGGTGTTGTGACTGAGTAGAATAGCTTTTGGTTTTAGATTGTTCTGCTACCTTATTGTAGACCTCATGGACCAGAATTTGGCCAACCCGACGGCACGATCGTTAGCCGTCATCAAGACCTCTACGGTGCAGGAAGGACAGCTGGGGCAATTCATTAGATGGGTGATCGTCCAACACCAGTCCTTAGTCTGTTTAACGACTTCCAGACTGGCTAGGGAATTCTAATGTTAATTTGTTGTCATAACTTTAAAAAATGCCCATGTAACCATGGCAAAGACAATATAATACTAACGTAATAGACTGCCCACCTCATACAAAAATATTGGACCAAATTAAGGTTGCGAAAAGCAGGCGAATGAATGGTACTAAATATACGGTGTAATTTTAAAATATTATGCCAAAAATATTGTTTTGATTTTTAATAAGATATATTTTGGGAATCATGTTTTTATATTCTCATAATACGGTAGATACAATGTTTTGTAATTTCGAGTGGCGCCATCCATGCGAGTCTCTGAGAACAAATCGTACGATTAAGGCGTTGAGACCACATGACCATGGGAATTATGCAAAGTGGATTTTTGTGTCATAGTTGAATATGAGATTACCGGGAGAGGAATGCCGATCACCTGGCTAGAACTAAGCTCCACATTAAAGTGACAGAACACAGAGGAAAGGGAAGGAAGCAACAATGAGCTAGTTTTGATATGGTGAGAAATAGAAAACATTGGGAAACATAGGGTATAGGCGAGGAAGAAAGAGAGGAACCGAATATGAGATCCGCACTAACCTGATGCCTAGATGGTATATCGGTGAGCGAGTAGATGTCGTTCTTCACTTCTTGAACAGTCTTTGTGCCCGGATACGTGAGTGTGTATTCCTTCTCGTCGTGTTTTACGTGCAGAACGTATGTTGTTGTCAGCCGCTCTGCCACTCTGCAAAGGAAATTAAAAACATTGTACGGTCTTGAGTGAATGAATCTTATGAAGTTATGACACGGGTATAGTATATGACTGTAGGAGCTGGCAATAGAGGCATTGACGGATGAACGTGAGAATGTGGACCGAGGCGAAGCCGACGCACACATTAGTAAGTCCATCAGCCCCCTTTTATATTTAGTTCGTGTTTCTAGTATTTGTTGTTATAGCGGCAACCGAAATACATCATCTCTGAACATTTCAACTGTCTAGCTCTCACGGTGTATGAGATACAACCTACCCGCCCTACCCGACAAACGGACAGACAGACGGACATCGAAGTCTCAGTAATAAGATTCCGATTTTACGGTACGTAACCCTAATTATCTCCTTTGGGAATGTATAAAACCATTTCAATATAAAAATGGATATAATTTATCATCATCAGCAGGTCTTTCTAGTCTCCACTGCAGGAGCACGACCCTCTCTGTACTACCACAGCCATATACTAGCCTGAGTAGTCAGAGGATTTGGCCTACACTCTCCACGCTGGCCAGACGGGTTGGAGAGGTCTCTTTGATGTTAATTAGCTTTGTTTAGCTTGTGTTTCCTTAGTCGCCTTTTACAACATCCACGGGATGACTTGGAGTGGTCCTATTCTACTCTGCCGGGAACCACACGGCGAATATATATAATATAAATAATTTATACATCAGTGGTAATAATGTTTATTCTGTATTTCGCTTTCGGCTAATCTACACTAGTCTGCTAAACTCATTATCACTCGAGTATTACAACAGTTACAGTTGGGTAAAATAGTAGCAGCAACAGATTTTGAGTGGTTACATAATCTGCTAATGAGTTGTACAAGCAGTAGTAATTTATTTTGTTTTTTAGTTCATGTCTGTGTGACACCGATGATTCGAGAACCACACACTCTAAATTGATGTTTAGATAATCGAATATTGAAATGTTAAAACTGTTTTGTACTACCAATTCGAAAAAAATAATATGTTAGAAGGTTTATTTGAGATTTGTTAAAGATTTTTATCTCTATCATGAGCATTTTTCCGCTTTACTATACTTCTACATAACGTGCACATTAAACTGTCAATAGCAGTTCAAAACATAGTTTGGAGGGTTAGCTTGCAGAACACATTTTTAAAATGTTATTTCTTTCAAATGGCAGCAGTACCGGAGGCTGGACTGGTCTTGTCAAGGCGGACGACGGATTTACGGAAACCAAAAATATGACATTGCAACGTCTAGATATCAAAGAGTTTTTGGACTATTCACGTACTTTTTTCACACTGATGTATACCTTGTTTTAGGGGCTCTTTCCATAGCAGAACAATCAAGAATCAAACTTTGTGGCGGCTCGGATATTAGCTGCGAGCTGCGCAATACTCGCCCCGCCTCCCCGCGCACGCCCCCTGAACCTAATATTGTGTACAGTACTACCAGTTTTATAAGTTACATCGGCATTGTTCGATGGCGCAGAATAGCGCAACCGACCGCCGAGTCGGCCCGAATGAGGACATCAGTGAAATAACGAACTTATTGCTACAACATAAGATTTTAAATCCAAAAGCAGTAAGACAATTGCTATCTCGCACACAATACTTGTACGCCTTTTGAATGAATGGCCGAGACGCAGCATGGCGCGTACTCATCAGCCAATAGCAAACGGATATTTTAGCGCCATGCAAAAATTTGATTTCTGCGCAGGTACATAGGTGTAACTAATAAAAATGGTAATACTGTACTACGCATCGATTCGCACGATGTTCCGAGCCGCCATTGAGTTTGATTCGGACTGTATACTTACTATAATCATCTGCCACGAGCTGGTCCGCCGCCTTCAGCCGCAGCACAGCGTTGGGCGACAGCCAAAAACTGCCTTACTGGACGACAGTTCGCGACCCACCCTAACTTGATGTCAATGAGGGTTTTTTTAATTGCTTACCACCAGATGGCAACACTAACGCGTCCACCTCGATAAGCCGCTGTCATTGGATTGTTTATGTTGAGACGTTTGACAAGCAGCAACAATTGACACAGTCCAATCACAACTTTAGCAGAACACCCTCATGGGCAAAGGACTTTGTATGGCTATACTTACTCATCATCTGCCATGAGCTGATCAGCCGCCTTCAGCCGCAGCACAGCGTTGGGCGGCAGCCCTAGACTGCCCAGCTGGGCGGACGACGTAGCTCGCGATCCGCCCAAGCCTGAGATCTGTTGCCGGCACACGGGGATCCCGCATACTGACTGTAGCCTTTTCTTTAGATCACCTGGTGACAAAGTACGAGTATAATTTAATAGCTTGAAAGAAAAAAGGTATAGTTATATATATTGTATAATACGAGCAACTTTCCCGCGATTTCGTTAATAATCATTTTAAGTAATGTATTAAGCTTACTTAAATCTATTTATTTCTTTTGCTTATTAACTACTTATAGTTACTAACAGTATTAAGGATAGGACTTATAGGACAGTAGAAAGTGTTTATTTTAATCACATATTTTCAAATAAAATGCTATACTTATAAATATAACAATATTACTAATTATATTGTAAAACTATAATACGTAGGTACGTTCCATAATAAATATACTTTACTATCATTTTAAATTTGTATTTTTGTAATGTAATATGGACTTCGAAGTACGCACTTAGATGAGAAATATGAGCTGAAATTTCTCAATTCATTTCCAGACAACACTTGGACGGATTAATTCTATTTATGGATATTTCTTTCTACTGGTGTATTGATTTCTTACTCAGTAACTCCCACATAGCTTAGAAAATCGTGAAAAGAATAACATCGAAAATATAATGGTAAAAGGGACGAAAGAAAAGATAAGCGTGGGTGGGCCACTGTTATCTAGTAGACATTGGCTAATATTTTTATAACAATGTAATCAATGTATATTTAGAAAAAAAAATATCATAAACACTTATATCGATATACCAATTACTTCACTTGCTTGCACATTTAGCAACGGAAGAACGCATTATTATTTAGGTCAAAATAAACCTTCGTTGTGCCTTCGATTTTCGCAAAGTAACCCTTGTATCAATCAAATGTAAGTATTTAAATATTATCAGAGTACATTAACACGCCTTTGAATTTTATTCATTTGAATATATGCAACATTTTTCCCCATTTTCCTAAACACAATATAAAAAGCAAAAAAAAATCAGACAGTCAAAGGTATGGAAGTGAAAAAAAAGCACTATTGACTCGAGACGTGAATCCACAATTTTTTTCATATTTTACTTTAGTGTTGAGCGAAATCGCTCAACGAACCTAATATAAAGAAGTTTTCATTTCCCTTAAATAAGCTATACTATAATGTATAGCTATCCAAAAATTGATACTCATTAAATTAAACATGGTGGGGTAGAAAATTATCTTAAACCCTTTCGCTATTCAGAGTTGCAAATGATCTGGATTCGGGTATTGTTTCGGGTTCAGTATTCAATACTACATAATAAAAATGGTTCTTCTACTCAGATCCCTCTAAAACATTAGTAAGTATGTGCTTAGGTGCGAGCTGTAGGCTCTATCTAGTTCCCTCTATATCTGGGGCTGCATCAACTTTCCAACCTTATTAAAGTCAAAAAATAATATAGATAGGTACTCACTGACTGTAGCTACTCTAGACATTTTGATTTCGTGCATCTTATTATTACAGTGGACTTGCAGCTCTACCATATCCGAAGAGTTAATCCTAGGCGACGAGGTGGACGCTTGATTAGTGTCTTCCCGATCTGTCAACAAACATTCTTATTTAGAATCATTATAATACGTATTGCCATATACATATAATATAAATATAGAAGGAGATCTGGGATCTCCTATCAACAGAAGCCCGAAGAATGGACGTCTTCTGTTCACACACAATGGGCCCGAATAGGCGGCCTAAGTGTGGAAAATAGCCCACGGTAGCAGTAAGCAGCAGTAATACGTATTGCCGTGTGATTCCCGGCAGAGTAGAATAGGATCGATCCAAGTCTTTCCGTTGATGTCGTAGAAGGCGACTTAGGAAATATAAGTTAAACAAAGCCTATAAACATTAAAGAGACCTCTCCAACCCGTCTGGCCAGCGTGGAGATTGTAGGCTAAATCCTCTGACTGCTCTGGCTAATATATGGCTCTGGTAACTGGAGACTGGCTTAAAAAAGACCGGGTGATGATGAAGGGTTGTCTTCACATAAAATCATACTACTCTACAATCATACATCACTCCTGCAGCTGTAGCAAGCGTCCGAGACGCCTTATAAATTGCGCGATAAACTATTCCTATCTCACTCTTTAATATTACAGAAAACAAGATGGCAAACGTTTTCATGCAAGCCATGCAAAAAATTATTGCCGAAAACCGTGCGAGTTGCAGAAGAAAAAGTCAGAGGGTTGATCCCGTGCTCCAATACCCCACTCCAAGGACAATAAAATGGTTAACTACGAATTTTTATTTTATTTTACAGTTTACTCCTTATTGCCTTAACGAGTAAACACTGACCTGGTGGGTGAGTTTTTGGAGTTATCACAGATATATCATCGTCGATCATCTCGACGTCGTGAGTGTCGTCCGCGGGGGCGGCCGAGCTGCTGCCGTCCTGCGGCATCACTCGGTTGATGGCGGCCTGCGAATAAAGGAACATTGTACAAGGGGCCACTACTCATCTTGTCACTGACTTGATAATCCATCCAGGACCGTTGGCTTTGTGGAAATTTTAGATCGTCCATATGGGTTTCTTTGAGGACCATTTGGACCTTTGAGGAGCTGGTGCAGTAGCCTTTACGAGCTGAGAATATTATGTTGGAATGCTGTGCTATACCATTTATTCTAAGGAGCTCAGTGACCAAGTAGGCGTAAACAGTGTAAGCGATTACGGATGTAAAGCAACACCGGATGCGGTCTTCATATGGAAGGGTGATCACAAGTGACATAAAAATATCTCGAGCTCTTCCATGCTTCAGAAGGACCGATAAGCCATAGGTCCCGGCTGTAATCATTGGTGGTAGTCGACATTGACGTTGTCTCAGTCAATGGTTACTAGAGAAAAGAGAGAGTGAACAGCCTAGAGTTGCCAACCATACTATAATATAGTATGGTACTATATTTCGAGACTCCGTACTATGTACTGTTGAAGAAATATATAGTACGCGAAAATACTATATTTCAGTACAATACGTAGAACAATGTTTATATTTTGCAACACAATTTTTTTTTTAAAAGTGACCTATTTTTGAACGCGTCTTTTGTACAACAGACTTAACGTGTGAGTGTGTAACCAAAAATAAAATAAGTCTATTTTTTATTCTTCCCTACTAAAGTACTATATACTTTTTGAAGCGTAATAAATTTTTATAGCTTTTATTATAAAAATACTAAATTCTGACAAAAAAATGTTGGCAACCCTAGAACAGCCTGAGCAAAATGGTAACACCATGTCAATGACACAAACTTTTAATTCCTACCTTGGTCCTCCTAATCTATGTTTTAGTTTCTTTTATTTCAGTGTGTGATTTATTACACACTAGCTTTTTGTTACCCGCGGCCTTGCCCGGGTGATATATAGCCTATGTCCTTCTCAGTACCCCAACCTATGTATATGCAAAATTTCATGATGATCAGTTCAGTAAATAGGGTAAGAAAGCATAACAAACAAACTCACTTTCGCATTTATAATATTATAGTGAGGATAAGGAAGAATACTTAGGATTGTGATAATAGTGTACATTCATAATTCATTCAATTTAAATTTTAAATAAGAAACATAATGTTTTTTTTTCTCATTTCAGAGCTAAAACGCCTGATTTGAAAGCCGAAAATTTTTTTTTGTATCATCGCAATATTATTAGTTAGCAAAATTCCAATCCCAACTAATATTATTCATGCGAAAGTGAGTAAAATTTTTTATTTCTTACCCTTTCACAACCTACCTACAGAACCGATCATCATGAAATTTTGCATACACGTTGTCTCAAGTACAGAAACGGACAAAGGGTACTTTACACCCCGGAGAAAAGTACTGATTCCGAGGGATCGACACTCATCATCATTTCATGTAGGTGACAGGGTCAGTCAACCATGCACAGCCTGGTGTCAGAGTTCTTCGGAACCGCCTCTCGGCCTCTGACGTGGATCCTTTAACGACTACCAGATGGCAGCCGGGACCACCGGCTTAACGTGCCTTCCGAAGCACGGCATCATCTTTCTTATCAGACAATCAGGTGATTCATGCCTGCAATGTCTTAGCATGATGACATGATGACGCTAGAGGAGCCGTGGGTGACACTAGTCATCAATAAATCAAACATTTTGGTTTGAAATTTTTTTTTTGATTAAATAAACAAATTTTTGATTTTGAAAAATTGAATTGGACTTTTAGCTGCAATAAATAAACCAAAATTTTGTCTGTTTATGAATTTATTATTCTCTCCAGCTTCATGCAAGATTTTTTTTTTCAAAAAAGGAAAATCAGGGCAGTCGCTGCCTAAAAAATTATGCAGCCTATGTCACTTTGGAGGCTGATGTGGTTACTATTTTGAATCCATTTACTAAGCTTTTTTTGAATATAAATAATAGATGCTAATAAAATATAAATAACATTGTCACCATACATTCAACTTACACATTTGTAGGATAAACAATTATAATAGAGTGATCATGAAACAGCTGATTTAACACAAAGGAAGCAAGAAACAAGGTCAAGGCTGCACACATACTATTAGTAGTTTACTAAAGATGAGTTTATACTCTTAACTCTTTATGACCCTGTTTATGTATAAAATGTCCTTTGAAATAACAAAAATTTGGAAGTCTTTTTCACGCTTCATAATATATCTTGTCTGTATAATAATATTATTTCTTCTTCATTAAAATAGCCATTAAAATGTAAATTGTACTTACAAGCAAGTCCCAATTTGCTTCTTCTAAGTGGTATATCGCCTCGGCCACATCTTCTATCGCTGTTATACCCTACAAAGCAAAACAATGGAGTAATTTTCCAACACAAAACAACAGATGCCTTTTTTTACACTTCTACACATACCCATGTCCTTATATGCGACACGCCACGATTAGAAACGTAATAAATTGAACACATTTACCTTGTAACGTAGAAACTACGATTCAAATTATCATTGTTCATTCACAAAGGAGGATTATAGGTAATAATTTTCGTGTATCACTAATGCGTTCTATAAGCATTCTATTGCAGGGTATACATTACTAAACTATAAAATTAAGGAAGATATGATGAAAAAATTAAAAATTTCTTTTGTAAGCAGCAAGTACAAAGAGATAAAGGAGATTTCCTAGTCACTGTTGTTGTTAAAGACATAACCTTCAAGAAACAGAAAACAGCTGCTTGGGAGTACGTCATATATTTCATATTCTACACAAATATGTTTCTTACCTGAAAGTTAGCTAGAATTTCCTCTCTGTTCTCTGCCATCCTGATATTATTGAGCTCAAAAAATACTAGTATGACATTTATGATTGCAGACAAATCACTCAAACATTGGTCATAGACAAGACAAGGAATAAATAATGTTGCCAGCAAAATCTTCAGTCTTTATGCTCTATGTATATTATATTTCATAAAATGTCCAAAAACATTAATATTTTACAAGTTACAGTTTTACTTATGCTTATGAATCATTACAATAAAATATTCTATCACATTGATTAGGTACCTACCTAGTACAAAAATATAATTAATCTAAACTAGCGACATCTATTATAGAATAGTTGAATTAATTAATTACCTGATTCCCTGAGTTTTACCGGATTCTTCTCAAATACATAAGACTGTTGTTGTCACAAATGGAGATAAGGTCCATTTGTGACAACAACAGTCTTATGTCTTGGACGATAATTTTGCTGTACCCCTTAGAATGGCCACTGCAGCCCGAGGTTGCAATCTGCCCTCCCTGCGTCCTCTGCCCGAATCAGAATTCAGAAAGCGCCTAGCGGGTATGGCAACCGCAAGGCGTCACTCACGCACGACTGTACGAGTGGCATCGTTTACGATTGTTCCGAAACAAAATGTTAAATGCTTAGAGTATCAATATAAGGTTAAATGTATGGACTTTTAATTTTTTTAATTGGGGAGGCCTATGTCCAGCAGTGGACGAGTATAGGCTGATGATGATGATGATGATGATGATGATGTATGGACTTTTGATAAATCTCTCTATTATCTGTCAAAATCTCGTCAAATAAACTATTGAAATGTATATAGTAGTTAGTTTCCGATCTCAGTTTCCGACAAATTGCCATATTTATTGTATAAAACTAATAATAATAAATAATAATAATAAAAATATTTATTGTCTTGTTTTACAATTTACACAATACAATGGCCAAGCAACAGTTCACAGCAATCCCGGCCTCAATCTGTGAAAGGTGCCATCATTCCGCAGCCCACCATCGAACTAGGAAACTAAAACAAAATGTTTTTTTATAGGTAAATGTAGGTAAGAAAAAAAAAGAAAAGTTAAACCTTTTAACAGTAGTGGATAGATTTATCTCCGTTTTCTTTCAAATACGTAAGTTATTTATTTCAAATACTACAAATCGATGGATCAACCAATTAAATTGAATGTTAGCAGGAACTATTTTTTTGGAAATATATAAATACAGTAAAGAATTTCCATGTAGCTCGCGGGAGCTACATTGAAAGTCTTTACTAATGATTCATTTATTGTTAGATATGTATTTTGTTGAATAAAGATTTTCTTTCTTTCTTTCTTTATAGCTCATTCATGTCGTATACTAGAGCCAAAGTGCGTGTGCTGTGCTGTGATGCGTAGAGTGACAGAGTCTGATTCAGTGTGAATCAGAAAAAATAGTGAGTAGAATCCTTCCTTGTGGATGCAGCCAATGTATACCTACTCTGTGATTCAGCCATCCCGTCCCGTCAGTCGTGAAGCGCGGGCTTGCGCATGCGCTCTCTTACAAAGCTCGCGTTCGAATTTGAAATATTTGCGCGGGAAAATAGTGCTAGCTACAGAAAGAAAATAACGCGGTAATTATTACAATTTATATTATTTCTTCTCCGTTTTTGTGTTTTTATTCGCAAATTGGATGAATGTAAGTTTGAGGGAAGCACATTTTCATTGAATTATTAATACATTATATTTACCTCGCTAAAAAGACGAGTTGGTAACTCCATATAACTTTGGGATAGCTTTTGGTTTATTTCTTTATTTGGATTGGATTCAAGTCCCGCAAACATTAACGATTTTCAACCAATGAAAATTCGGAGGAGGTTTTCAGTAAAAAAACAGGGAATGATAGATTTTTTGCTTTCCAGTTATTTCGGCAGTTTTTTAAAAATAATTCCTCTGATTTGTCAAGGTCTACGACTTTTAAATAATCCACGCTGGTCTGAGAGAAAAGAAAAATTCTTTGAATTTATGTAAAAACGTATAATATATCAGCCGCTTCTCTTTCCGCGCAGATTGTAAAAGCCGATCAAGGGAATGTGCGGAATCATGTCAATAGGCGATGCGGCTAGCAACTCATCACTATTTTGATCACGTTGACCTTCACAAGCCACCAACATGCTAAACGTGGCCTGCAGGTTTTATAGACCTAGAGTGATAGTATATAAATGTGTATATTAAGACATAGTACTTAAATAAGCGTCCTCTATTTATTTTGATATAAGTATAAGCAAGTTACAATTAATAATTTGCTTCTAAACATAAAACGAATTTAACTGAAATTGATAACAAAAATTCGGGTTACAGAGCAAAATATTGATAACAGGCGATATCTCTTCTGTAGTACCTACTTGGTACCTATTGGAGGTCATAGTTTCGTAACATTGCTAAAGTTTATTTAATAACATTATAGTTACTACCGTCGATACACTACATAGGCAATGTTCTTTGAATATCGTCTTTTTGATTCAGGGTCTTATAAAATCATATGCGTAAAAGTTAGGGCACATATTATATACCTTCCCTGCAGGTGAACATACGTAGATATACGTAGATATTTGTGACTGGTCAACTATTGTAATTTGGTTAAAATCTTATTGGCTCTTCCTCGTCCATATCCGAAGTAGGTACTCGTAGTGGCAAATAAATTAGGCAGAATTGTATGTATTTGGATACTTCTTAGGTTAGTTTATATTGAATAGAAAGCTATTTCATTAAAATTTGAAGTCCGGTCGAGGTCTGTCCCAAGAAATTAATTGTTGATAAAATCTAGAGCTCTTGTTACAGACGCCCTAGGCTCTAGCTATAATGAGATCCAGGGCTTTGATCTAAATGTAGGGATAATTGGATCCCTATCATATAAATTTGCCTAAATTATAAATGACTCACTTATTTGACTAGACCAAACAACTCCAAAAATAGTATTTTATATTTAGTATCTAAAACTTTTACAAAGGAGGATGGGTGCTCAGCTATGAGGTCAAAAAAGGGTAGTAGAATAAATAACAAATTATAAAAACATGGCTTGAAACTCATTGTATGAGAAATACTCGATTGCGTTAACATCGAACGAGTTTAAGTTTGATTGCTTTAAGGATTGTTGTCATCGTCTTCTTACTCCATGCTATCGTTGGACATACAGTCAGGGCCGAAGTCTGGCGATGATCCGGCGCTCAAAGAGTAATTTTCCTTTTTTAGGGTTCCGTAGTAAACAAGGAATCCGTATAGTTTTACTATGTCCGTCTGTTGTCTGTCCGCGGTTTAGCCCAAAAGCTATGGGTACGAGAAAGCTGTGTTATGGCAAGGGTATATTTATTTATTACGCCGACAAAGTTTGTGAAATAATATTTCATCATCATCATCAGGGCTTTTTTAGTCTACACTGCAGAAGCATGACCCATTCTGTTCTACCAAGAGCCATATATTGGCCAGAGCTATCAGAGGATTTGGTCTACACTCTCCACGCTGGCAAGATGGGTTAGAGATGACTCTTTGATGTTTATAAGTTTCTTTTACCTTTTGGTTCCTAAGTCACCTTCCACGACATCCACGGGAAGACTTGGAGTGCTATTTTATAATTACGTGCAGCTACGGAATCCTATACAGCGCGTGGCTCTTCATGCACTTGGCTGGTTTTTATATAGGTACCTATTTAAGTTTTATAGTTACTTCTTTGCATTCACAATGGTATTTTGATATTCTCTTATTAGATTAAGAAATAAGATATGCTATAAAAAAAGTTCTGGGCACAACTGATCTTGCTTATTTTCCGACAGGTTCCAAACATGGCCTTCACAGCCATGTACGTGAGCCTAGCGCTTCTGGTCGTGGCCACAGCAGCCAGAGCTCTAACCATGGATGAAGGTATGATCACAAGTACTAAATTAAATATCTCAAACTATTGAAAGTGTTTACATATAACAACGGGTCAGTATCGTGCGTCCCGAACTAGTCAGTTCGGGACCCTCTGCCATGCGTTCTTCTTTCTTCTCGTCAGGAGCCAATTTTCGAGGCGAATGCGCCTTGAAAACAAAATAGTACGTGAATGACCCCTTGTAATATATAATATTAGAAAATGGTTCCCGACAGGAGAACCTTCGCTCTAGGGTTCGTTATTCTCATTAAAGGTCTAAGGGCATAGGGATTCCTGACTTAGTGCTGCTATGACCACATTGCCATATATCAGTGCTGGCAATTTTTGGTCGTCATAACTTTCTTAATGACATCAACAGAAGGACTCTTGGGCCATCAACGTTCTCTGCACTCTCGATCCCCAAGGATTAAATATAACCATGTAACAGTTCCTCATCATAAGTAGAAGTAACTAAACAAATCGATAATTTCTATTGGCGACCCATTCTACATTCATCCAGACACAGAGATATCGATTATCAAGAACCAGTTCATTATAATACTCATTGGAAGGCTTTGTAAGCGTTCTTGGGTGTACACGGTGATTAGTTGTCTCTGCCTTTTTAACTTATTTCTTTGCTGCCCTGCCTAGATATTCGGTATTATGGGAATACTGGAAAACTGCCAAGCACTTAGGGTTCCATTAGTGAACGAGCGCTAGAATCTCTATCTATCTCTAGAACCTATACTTTAAGATCTTTGCCACGTAGGGCGCGAGCGATGAC
Organism: Rhodophaea formosa; assembly: GCA_963082605.1. Classification (NCBI taxonomy): domain Eukaryota; kingdom Metazoa; phylum Arthropoda; class Insecta; order Lepidoptera; family Pyralidae; genus Rhodophaea; species Rhodophaea formosa. The sequence goes on along the minus strand of OY720220.1, from coordinate 5,000,477 downwards.
GAGACATTCCTTGCTCTGTGGTGTCTGCACTAGCAATAATAGATATTTCCAAACGTCCAGTTATACACCTTTAACTAAAAGCGAATGCGTTCGCGCCTATTTCCGTGCTCATTAGCGACAGACGCTGGAATAGAAATTAGAATTTAGAATACGCGGGAACACGACCAACACGGGATGATTAACCGCGAGGAAGCGCTCTTGACGGTTGCCATTTTCCTTTTTGTACGCATGAATGAAATACCTCCTTGGTGTTGTCTGCTTCCGGTCCTGAGTAGTGCTCTTAGGTAGTGCTCCCCACGGATCTCGCACCAGGCAACTATTGGAGAATCAACACAGCAGGCATACACGGGAAGGGTTAGGGTCCTGACGGCAATTCGCTTGAAATTTATAGGTATCTTTATCAGCATGGTTAGGGGTGTCACCTACAACTGCCTCTCTGGTGGGTGCAGCCACCTGGATCGCACCTGGAACCAGGAATTGGATACGAGCGCCCAGCCTTCCGAGCTGCTACTTAAACCTCTATCTATCCGAACAAGTGACATCCCAAATGCCTTTATCCCGTTCCCCAGTACAACAAGCTCCTACCCATCTATGATGAACTGCCAAACAAACTGCGCTCACCAACCCGTTTGCCAATGGTGAGCATGACATAACCCTCCCAATGATGGAATGCCTTGGGGCAGGCCTTTATATGTCCAGCAGTGGACTTCTTATGGCTGTGATGATGCTAATAAATATAAATAAATAAATAAATATATACGGACAAATCACACAGATTGAGCTAGCCCCAAAGTTAGTTCGAAACTTGTGTTATGGGATACTAACTCAACGATACTATATTTTATAATAGATACATATATAGATAAACATCCAAGACCCAGGTCAATCTGTAAAAGATCGTTTTCCATCTTGACCTGACCGGGGATCGAACCCGGGACCTCCGTGTCGCAGGCTGGCGTGGTAACCACTGCGCCACGGAGCTCGTGATATCGAGCTAATGATGATAGGTTTTACGGTAAACATGAATTAAACATGTAATATTATCGTATTAGTAAAAGGATTGATTTAAAACCTGGAGATTGAGGAAGTACCCAAAAGTTTGTGTTCTTTTTTGGTGCGATAACTCAAGGATAATACATCTCCCTATACCCAGCCAGAACAATCGTCAACAAAAACCTTCGACGTCCAAGCATAGGCCGAACTGGTCTGGTGCCACAAGGATGGTGCTTTTATCTAACTACTATCATTGCAGTTTTTTTATTTTTAATCATGATAGTGAGAGCTACGTAAAGTTGGACAATCTATCATTTTGTTTGAAATTCAGCTCTACTTACATTTTGGATCCTACAAATTGAGCCGACCGAATTTGACGTCATCTGTTTAATAGGTGACAAAGGCCGAAATCGTAAACGAGGCTCATGGATAATAGATCTCCGTTCTCTCATTACTATGTATGTGTGGGCTGGGATACGACCACGGTTCCTATTCTAAACATACGTACTTAACGAATTGCATGCCTACCTAATTATTTGATCGATGGTTCATGGTAGGTACAGAATTTAATATGCTATTCACACATTACATATTTATTATTTATTATGAGGAGCCCGATGGTCCAGTGGGTGTGAGCCCTATGAGCGCTTACGTATGTTAAGCAACCCCTGGTGCAGTCCCTACTTGGATGGGTGACCGCAAGTGGCATAAAAATATCTCGAGCTCCTCCGTGCTTCGGAAGGCACGTTAAGCCGTTGGTCCCGGTTGTCATCGTTGATGGCAGTCATTAAGCTATTTCAGATGCCTTAAGGCAGCTTGAAAAATCTGACACCAGTGTTGGCCACTTACACATACGAAAAACAAACAAACATTACATATGTATCTGAACATAGTAGCTATCCTTATTTTCTATCATACTAAATCTTAGTGGATCCTATGGTGGAACTTGACATTGCCCAAGTAGCTATTTGTATCTAAATTTAACTTCGTATATCTAGCCGGGTGGTTCCCGGCAGAGTAGAATAGGACCACTCCAAGTCTTCCCGAGGATGTGAAGGCGACTTAGGGAACACAAGCTAACCAAAGCTTATAAACATCAAAGAGACCTCTCCAACCCGTCCGGCCAGCGTGGAGAGTGTAGGCCAAATCCTCTGACTGCTCTTGCTAATATATGGCTCTGGTAGTACAGAAAGGGTCGTGCTCCTGTAGTGGAGACTAACAAAGACCTGATGATGATAATGATTATGAACTTCGTGTAATTACAGCCGTATCTAAATATCGCGCTAGGTACTAGTCTATCCAATTAACATCCACAAGACGCCATAAATACTTCAATATATGCCCAGTTTACAAGAGGTTAGTAGCCAAGCGCTTAGTTTTATAGATACGTTGTACTAGTCTCGTCACGTTGTAACAAGTCGTCAAGATCATCTGCTGCTCCTATTCTTTCAATACTGTAAAACCGTAATAGTAAATAAATTTATATAGACAATCACACCACTTGAGCTAGCTCCACAGTAAGTTGTGAACTTGTGTCGTAGGATACTCACTTAACAATGCTATATTTTATATAAGATTCTTATATAGGTAGATAAACATCTAAGACCAGTTCAATCTCAAAATGATCGCTTTCTATCATGACCTGGCCGGGGATTGAAGTTCAATCAAGAAATCAATCATTGAACCCTTGACGCCTCGAGTCGTAGGCTAGCGTGGTAACCAATGTGTCGGGATAGACGAGTCCACATCTATTATTTGGCGACTACGCTATCGTTAACTAACCTAATAAAAGCAATACGTAGAAGGGCCAGGCGTACGTTAATAATAAAATAAGACGTCAGTTGGAACGTGAAACTACCAATAGATAGACCAAGTATACTATCAAAGAAGAAGAGGAGAGCCCAGTCTCTCGGATAATAAGTCTATACTCGGCATCCTACTTTCCTGTTGTAAACAAGGCACCATTGACTACTAAATCTACTAGTGCTCGTCCTAAACAAACCCTGGCTAATCTTTTTGCCACGGTTAGTTGACTTGCGACATGACGGCAAGCGACCACTTTTCGTCTCTTAGATGTTGAACTATGCTCTAGTCAAGGTATTGTGAGGTTTCTCTCAGAAGGATCTCTAGGGAGTTACTCTCTTAATCCGCTAATTATTTCCTAATTTTGTTGCCGTGCTACTTAATTAAGATACATTTTGTTACCATCCAACATAGATAAAGATAATTACTTAATACGATTAGCCAGAGTTTAATTGAGAGGTTTCGACATCTCGATATATGTTTCTATCATTTATATATTACACGTTTAATTGAGGATTGAGAATTCGAGGAACCCGAAAGTTCCACATCTCTTCGCTCACTTCTAGATTATCGTTGCATTATATGCCCATGTATTTGGTACATATCTGGTGGTTTATAAATATCTGGCAGTGTATTGTATAGTGTATACGTTATATTATACCACGAGGAAAAAATAGTACTAACAAGTTATACTTCTTCTGTTTTATATTATGGCTTCCACTGTGATTTCAGTGATTCTGTCAATGTCCAGTATATAGATAAGTATCGGTGTTGTACTTACTGTAGTTTTAATAAGTAGCATCAAACATGGTGTATGTTCTATGTTAGCCTAGTTGCTTCTGGTGACAAATCTTTTACGAGTCCATTTATCAGTCTACTTTAATCATTTCACAAATTGTTCATAAGCACGAGCATTTATAACACCAAATTAGACCAATTTCATCATATAGTTAGTCCACTTACATCAATTTGCAAAATCGTCTAAGGCAAACCCCAACTTAAGGTCTGTTTATGACTTTTGAGTTGCTTTGCCAAATATCATATTAGAAATGTAAGCCAGTCTGTAAAAATCTTCTATGATGAATTTAACGTTGATATTTGTCAACAAATTTTGAAGGATCAAAAGTTACTGGGTCATGTGACAGATGGTAGAGACATTGAGAGCCATGGAGCCATCGGAGGGCTTACGCAATGGGATGGATATGGTCATGCTTAAGCCAAGTGTACATGTGAGGACAATAATGGACTGGACACCTCGACGTGAGAAACGAAATCTTTTTTTAGTAGCCAGTATATTATCGATGTAAAAACCGTTCGTTATGTGTGACAAGGCTTTAGATGATACAAACCAACCGGTGCGCGGTGGGTAGACAATCTTCTTCAAGTAAGTACCTCCATATTAATCTTTGATAATGATATCAGTTAAGAACCAGCGTTGAAATGTTAATTAAGTTTGTTAAGGCAAGTGCTTTGCTTTTCGTGTGTGTAAGAAGCCAACACAGGGGGTTTGCTTTTCAAGCTTCAGGCATCTGACGTAGCTTAACGACCGCCATTTATTAATGACAGCCGGGTGGGACGAAGGGTTTTAAGTGCCATTGAAGATCGAAGAAGCTGGAGAAAATTTGTGCCACTTGTGGTCACCCATCCCAATGGGGATCATGCCAGGATTTGCTTTACATGAATAAGGGCTAACGATGCGCACACCAACTGATATCCTATATCCTATAGCATGTGAATGCTCATTTAAGAGCTAGTCTTTCATCTTCCGCATTCCAGTTCATAATGGTTGGACACTATGTAAGTCTCTCCATTTAAGTATTCTCAGGACATTACCTTCTTTTTATCTAAGTATAACTTCCTTCACTCCTTTCCTTCACTCTTATCACCTTTTGGTTTTCCTTTATTCTGGATCTACCTGACTCTCTTTCATTCCCTAAAAAGTTTCGTATTTGTTTTGTTTACAACAATTTTTTTTTAAAAACTATGCGTGTAATAGTTCATTCACACCGTTCATTCTTGTCATTACATCGCGGTGCAATTCTATTTGAAAAAAAAAATACAAGGAATCTGAGCAGCACGAGGAGAATGATGCCCATAATATTTCCATTGGGAATAAATATGTTATAACATTCCGAAAGACAAAGTGGGCCTATTGGAATAAATAAATTGTACACAAACGGCGCAGGCCTCCATAAATCACATGATCCCATTCTCCGCAGACTGTCATTTTATTTTGTCTTTTTCTAATATTATCAAGCAATAACATGGTGTCTGTACTGTATAGGTATGATACATATTCAAACCTGAGATTTTTGCCGGCTTTTTGGATATTATGAGTCCAAAACATAATTATAATTAAGTTCACTTATGTGTAATTAGGTGATAGTGTAGGATAAATGTTTTAAATACTGTATTGTTTGTGTGTGATGCCTCAATCTCGCAAAATATTATAGAGCCTTTTAAAAGTAACTTCTTTTTAATCCATATTTATATATTTCATAGCAAAATATCGTGAAAAAAACTGATACTGTCTGAATAAAAGTTGCATAGACACTGTAAAAGTTGTCAGTACAAGCTTCTTCTTCTGTTTTATATTATGACTTCCACCGAAATTTCAGTCATTCTGCCAATGTCCAGTATAATGAGATAAGTATCGGTGTTGTACGGTAAAGTTTTTCCAAGTAGCATCAAAGATGGCGTATGTTCTGTGATGCCTCGTGGGAGCTTGGGGCGGCAAATCTATACGAGTCCATTTATCAGTCCACTTTAACTATTTCACAAATTGTTTATGAGCACGACCATTTATAACACCAAACTACACCAATTTCATATTATAAAGTCCACTAAAATCAATTTGCAAAATTGTCTAAGGTAAACTTCAACTGTACCCCTTGACTTCCCACCACAAACTCCCAGTACAAGCTTGTATCTCATAAGTAGAGACATGACATACCCTCTAGACTAGACTATTATAGGCTGATTATCTAGGCATTGCTGCGAAAGAATCCGAGTCTAGAACGTAAGTCGCACTATCTTATCATTAAATAGAAATGATAATCTATCATTATTAGGCTCTATCATATTTGTAGAGCGCAGACATTATTATTCTTTCTTATCATCAATCAATATATCTGTGTTGCAGACCGAAATGTGTAATGCGTTTTTAATAATGCCACTTATAAATATTATCTAAAAATTTCGAGATGTAAATATCACATCTCGGAGCAAAACACACTCAAAGAACTAAACACTTAGAGTATAAATACTAAACATGTTTAGAAAATTTGTCTCCGTGTTTTACATAGAAGATATTTTTGAAACATTGAATTTTAATAGGTCGAAATTGATAGTATAAAGAAAGATAGTCCGTATAAAAGCACAGATTTGTATGCTATTATTAGAACTTGTACAACCCATGATGTCTTTATCTTTTGCCCTCAGCTCCCATACTACTGCAAATTCCTTAAGAACACTACTACTTTTCTAATTGAAAGGTACCTTTTGTTCCTCTTGGTCTGGCTAATTGGTATGCAAATATCATATAGATCAAAAATAAAAATATTTTCTAAGTCGCAAGTGATACTCGAAACACTTATTATGAAAAATTATAATGCTAACTAGGTACATTGGTTTGTTCATTTCGCATTTATACTTCATATAATTTAAAAAAAGACCTGATGATGGTGATGAGTATAACTTAGATTGTGAGTTTAAAATAATCTTTAATGTGAACATTGTCTAACCATCTACAAAATATAAATGTGCCATCTGGAACATAGTTCATGTTTTGTGAAATTAATTAAGCTGTCAGCGGTAATAAGCTGTGAGTTAAAATAACAATTACGATAGAGTTTCAGTGTGGGAATTTTATGATTGCGTCCACAGATGTCGACTGCTAAAATAATAGGTAGCAATTTAATGTTTACAGTAAGGCACCAAAGTACGTTAGTATAATTAATTCTCTGACCAAAGCCTGTTTTCTCGTTTGTGACAAACAAAATACACGTTAATTTTTAAAGAAGGACGTAATTTACAGTTCTCGACTGCAGTTTTTCTTTTTAACAAAATATGCTAATATATTTTGAAATAGGAAAATTTTAATTATAAATAGATCAAAATACGCTAGCAGTTGCGTGAGGGATACATACAACACAACTACTAATAGGTACGAACAGATAAAGAGAAACAGTTCAAAAAGTTAAAAATAAATGGTAGTTAATGCACTTTGTATAAATTGTTGAGTCATAATTGGCTTTTACAGCAGTGCCATAAAATATTACTGTTATGGAAAATTTGCCGATACAGGCCGTAATGCAGCTTGCAACAGTGACATCATCACATCAATTTAGGTATTGCGGTCCACGCCTACGCTTTAGCCAGAGACCTAACGTAAGGAATAATATTAATTTGCTTAAAACTACAAATAGGCTGGAACAAAATTTAAACTTTTACTTACTTGATGGCACGAGTCACGAACAGCATAGGTTTGAAAAAAAATTACTGTTTTAATGGTACGTAAATGGTTACGCTTTTCAAATACTTACTGAATGAGATGATCGAGGTCATTATTATTGAGGTAATCACATAGAAACCAGACTATAACAAGTAGAATTACTTATTTCTGAAATCAAAACCCGATGCCGTTTTGGCAATTTACGTCCACCATAATGATTTTTTGCTGTCATCACATAGTCTTTAGCACTCCGGGCAATACGAATCTAATGACACCTTACATTTCAAAATCGGTCATTTTGTTAAGGCTCCAGGTATTTACATATGTCATATGCACATAGCCGTGGGATTCCCGGCAGAGTAGAATAGGACTACTCCAAGTCTTCCCGTGGATGTCGTAGAAGGCGACTTAGGTAACACAAGCTAAACATAACTTATAAACATCAAAGTGACATCTCCAACCCGTGTGGCCAGCGTGGAGACTATAGGCCAAATCCTTTGACTGCTCAGACTAATAAATGGTTTTAAATAAATAAATATATAGGGACATATCACACAAATTGAGCTAGCCCCACAGTAAGTTGTGAACTTGTGTCGCAGGATACTAACTCAACGATACTATATTTTATAATATATACTTATATAGATAAACATCCAAGACCCAGGTCAATATGAAAAAGATCTTTTTCCATCTTGACCTGACCGTGGGTCGAACCCGGGACCCCCGTGTCGCAGGCTAGCGTGTTGACCGCTGCGCCACGGAGCTCATGGGTCATGCTCCTGCAGTGGACTGGACACTAAAAAAGACCTGATGATACGCGCGAAAAACTTTAACCTCCGGTCATTCGGGTAATTACCAAAATTTGGTATGCTCTTCTGAAGTGATATCATTCGTCATTAGCACTTTTAGTGATTCATTAGAGCTTTTCATACAACGAACTTGATTATCCTCATTCGTAATGAAGTTTTAGCAAACACCGGACGACGTGGACTATATGACTCCGGCTTATTAATATACCTTAATACGAACTAAACATACATAAAAATACTTGTAGCAGTATTTTAAAATTGTATGGCATTGCATTGGCTGCTGCTAAATACTCGAGGGATAAAATTTTTATCCCTATTCATCTTATTGTGTCGGAGAATCCTATATTAAATATAGGATTCTTTTAGACTTTTTGAGCCACCGACACAATAAGAAGAATACTATAATATAGCTAGCTCCAAGTGAGCTTACGCTCATTCACCATACTTTGAGATATGGGCAGAGCGCCTTCAACCTATCGCACATCTCCAAAGGGCCTTCGCGAGGGACAGACCTCGGCTTTAGGTGTTGCCTGTGAGTTCAAGGCTTGGAGAGACAGCAACCTCTCATGTTTTGCCGTATAGGCTGAAAACTACGTTGCCAAAAGGGGGACCGCTGGGCGGTCACCAGTCATATGAGTTAATCGTACTCTACGCACTCTATCCTAGCGGAGAGTGTGAGTGAGAGAGAGAGTCTGTAAAATTGTCAATATGGCAAGGGAATGTATCAGATGTTCTAAATCTTCGATTTTTTTAACCTCAATAAAAAATACTAATCAGGAACTGAACAACTTTTGCTACAGCGTCATTTTTATATTTCCTATAGTTTACCTGGACCATTATGGTTCTGTGTCAGGTGTTCCAAATCTTCATATTAAATACTTCAACAAAAAATGCTTATCAGGTTGAATAACTTTTGCTAAGGCGTAATTTATATATTTCTTATAGTTTACCCGGACCATTATGGTTCTGCATGAGGTGTTCCAAATCTCAAATATTTTATACTTCAACAAATATGCTCATCAGGTTTAACAACTTTCGCTAAGGCTCCACTTTTATATTTCTTATAGTTCAGCTGGACCATAATGATGCTGCATCAGGTGTTCCATTTTCCGGAACTATTTCTACCTTATATGTTGCCCCGGTTTAATAGCTATATAGCTAAAAAAATTTCATTCAAATCCGTCCAATATTTCTGGAGATAAATGTGACCATACATACAGACAGAAAGACAGACAGATAGACAGACAGACAGACAAGAAATTCTAAAAAAAATTTTTTGCTTTCTATTATTCTTTTTAAGTGTCCCTCTATCCATTTCAGTCAAAAATACTAAATGTACAGACAAAATATTTTTACTGTTTTATTATATATATATATAGATGTATGCCTAATAAATTACATACCTTATATTATACTTGTAACTGCCTCCGTGGTCCAGTGGTAAAGGCGTTTGCCTTGTTGACCCGGGAGTCGTGGGTTCGATTCCCACGGGAAGCATACTTTGTTAAGTTGTTTCGAGTTGGTAAGGACATTGCAGGCACGAATCACCTGATTGTCTAATAAGAAAGATGATTTCGTGCTTCGGAAGGCACGTTAAGCCGGTGGTCCCGGCTGCCATCTGGTAGTCGTTAAAGGAACCACGTCAGAGGCCGAGAGGCGGTTCCGAAGAACTCTGACACCAGGGTGTGCATGGTCGACTGACCGTGTCACCTACACGAAATGATAATGATGATTATAATCTTAGTTGTAGTAAGGGCTAGTAAAAGCTATTTCCAGATCCTCAGATTAGAATACATTGAAATGTAGAGTTCCATTACTCGGTAAGAGTTACCGTATTCCTTAAGATTCATTTTAATTAGGGAAAAGTTCTGACGATATCAGCTTTTATAATCTACTAGCTGACCCGGCGAACTTCGTACCGCCTAACAGTCAATGATTAAAATTCATTACACATATCGAGTTTTCATTGTTTTTAAGATGTATTATATTTTTTATTCTGCTATTCGGGGCGGAGACAAATCCAACAATAACCATGAAAATTGGTTCAGCAGATCTCGAGTTATAAGTGTTGTAACAAACCCGTCTTTGTTTTATATACATAGAAGATAGAAGAAGAAGATTTAATATAATATTAAGAGTTATTTCATTAAAGTAGAATTTTACTTTCTTTGATGCACAAACAAACTACGAAGAAGATAGGTACTATCTTTGATGTCAATATCTACGAAAAATGGTCAAAAATAAGTTTTCATTTCTGTGACGAAAGGTTGAACCCATGTCCACAGAACAACAAATACATTTGTTGTTCTGTGCCCATGTCAAATCATCTATACTTCTATAACATATGAAGCTGAAGAGTTTGTCTGTTTGGTTGAATGCACTTATCTCAGGAACTACTGGACCGATTTAAAAAATGTTTTAACTGTTAAAAAGGTACTTTATCCCTGAGTGACATAGGCAAAGCATGTACCACGAGCGAAACTAGGGCGGACTGTTAGTATTTCTAAGTAGTTATGCTGGCCAGTTAAATTACAAAAAGAACTAACAATATTTTGCATTAAGTCATCTAATGCGATCAAACATAATAAGAATAACTGATGTCACCAAAAAATAAAGAATTTAATGAGTAAGCTCAATAACTATGTATATGTTTACCAAGAACCTGTTTACCGGCCAGCTGATCCCATTGCTATATTTGGTATCGCGACGGCCCACGTACATTTCTGGCTTATTTTGTAAGGGCATGTTTGCTCCTTGCTGAGTGTTCGAGATACGAGTAAGTATGATTTTTGATCTATTTAACTTTGTTATTGAACTTTTTTTATCATGTTTACCGGCCAGCTGATTCTTTTACCATCTCCCTCTTCTGAGAGTTTTTCGGTTGCATAAGGTTCGCTTTGGAGTCCAAAGACAGCTATGCTATAGAGTATAATTTAAAAGGAATAGATGTTTAATCTGGACGCACATGCTCTTGCAAAAGCTCTGGCAATTTAAGTTTTAAAAAGTCACCGTAAGTTGGCAGTAGGTACTGCTAGACAACGCGACTAATCAGAATGAATTAAGCGTAAAAAGGATAGTACGCATTTATTTAAAATATAAAAATGTAAACTGAATAAAAGCAATAAACTATTTTTTTTATTGTTAGTTGTATTATGAATATCTATGCAATATTGAAGCGCCATCTGTGTATATAGTTGAAGGGCAACTCTAGTTTGCATGAAATCTCGTATTCACGTTAAGGATGATTGTATTATGGCTATGCTAATGCATAGATGCTGAAAAATAATTTGACATAGTTTTAACGGCCTTCTTCCCACCTTACACCAACCCTCCTTAGGTGGCTCTCAAACCGCGGAACTATACCTGTGAATATGGAGTTCTAAATTTGCCCGCGCCGGTAATCGAACGCGGTGCCCCTCGTGTAGTAGTCGCGCCACAGGAGCCGTCAGCTGATCCTATTACCATATTAGGCCGGTAAAGCGTCGGCCCACGTACATTTCTTGCTTATTATGTAAGAGTATGATGCCTGCTCTATACTCATGATTTTAGTCATGATTATTTTGCTTCGTGGTGAAACATATATACATATACTCAAATGTTTATCGTTTACGGTGTAGACAGAGGCCAAGGTCATAAAACCAAAGGCCACGTTTAGCGTGTTAATGGGCTTGTGGCTAGCTTGTGGTAAGAAAAACCTGCCAAGTGTGAGTCAAACTCGCGCAATGAGGGTTCCGTACAATATGCTTCGTGAACACACACAATGTGCAAAAATGTTTTATTCAATTGACTAGCGCTATCTAGTGGTGTTTTAGTGAACTATTTCCCTAGATGAACTTATTATATTGAATTTACCACTTTATTTTCAAGTGATAGAATTCTTATTATTTTTCCTGTAATCTTCAACAAATGAACTACATTTTGTATTTTTTCAAAATTTTCGACCCTGTAGTTTCGGAGATCAGGGGGGGGGGGGGGGGGGGTTAATTGCCTTCTTTCGTGAATAAAATCAAAAGTATTGATTTTACCCGAACAAAAAAAATATTGAGATCCTCATAATGAGCCCTTTCACTTAATATATGACACAGTAAGGTTTGCAAAACTTTTTTTTTAAAATTTTTAATTGGGCCCCTGAAAATGACCCTTATTTCAAAAAATTTTTATTTACTTTGCACATCCGTGTTTGGGTCATAGGATTACACCATGTTACCAAATTTCACCTAATTTCGTTCAGTAGATTCGGAGAAAATCGGCTGTGACAGACGGACGGACGGACAGACAGACGCACGAGTGATCCTATAAGGGTTCCATTTTCCAATTTTTGTATGGAACCCTAAAAATAATTAAATTCATCTATTATTGCTACTTGTTAAAACAGTATACCGGTACAAACCAGATACTTTGTACCTAACTATCTCTTTAAATTGGAAACTGGCAGAATCACCGAAACTTTGATGGAAGTCATAATATAAAGCTGAAAAAAAATATACCAATACTATAGTCATCCGTTATCTGTTCGAAGACTTTCTGGATTGGTTCCTTGCTCACTTTTCCCGCGACTTCGTCCGCGTAAATTATAGCCTTTGTCCCGCAGATAAAATCAGTCCAGTGGTTTCGGAGCCTATACGACGCAAACAAAAAAAAAACAAACAATCAAATCTTTCCTCTACATAATATTAGAAAGACAAATGTCAAAGAGATCCCGCTAGCAATTAGTCCAGTTTCCAGGTACAGTTGTCAACTGTTTCTGTACCAGCGGGAGTCAACAGGAGCGCCTTATAGGGCGGGCCAGCCAAGGGCGACTTTTTATTAGCACCGTTAAGCTGCGTGACATCACTGTTGCTCTTACTGTTATGCGAGGGACGATTACGTATTGCAAGTTTACCATATTTTATTCGTTTGAAAAGTCAGTAATTTTTATATGATAGGATGGTGTACAAGAGAATGATCTAAGCTTGATAGCGAACAATTTTAGTTTTATAATATTGTAGCGAGAGAGAGCACTTATTAGATAGATATTATTCGAAGAGCGAGATGCAAAGACAGCAATCAGATTTTAGCCATTACTGTTCAATTGCATCCTTGGCGGAGACGCTTCGGACCCCGGGGTTCACGTAAAATCATATTTTGCTTGATATGTCAGAATATAGAAAAATCTTTTAGTAGATATACGATTTTGATGAGGTTTTTTTAAATAAATAGAATGATTCAAGAGGGAGGTTGAAGGAAATGTATAATATATGCCCGGGCGCAGTCTTGGAGGGCTGCTGTAAGTGAATATATTTGTAATTTTAGCAACTGTTTTTTACTATACGGGTACTTTGTGATCGAAAAAAGTTGAATCAAAAAACAGCGCCATATTCCTTGTTTTTTTGACTAAACCATGTTGAAAATTCTACATAACCCAGGAAATGAAAGTCTTTGATGTTTATTAACATACCTTACTTACTTACGCTTTGAACTTTATTTACTCACGCTTTGAACTCTCTTAACAGGTACTAAAAAAGCTTGCAAGAAATAAGCTTTTTAAAAAAATCGCGTTTTCTTTCAGGAATACAAAATCGTCCAAAAGTGTGCTTGAAAAACATATCCAAGTCTCTCTAACGTCGTATTCCACTGAAACTGAACCGACAAACAAACCCGTTATATTTTGAGTTCATTTAAATATACTTAGCGAGGGTATAAATAACACGAGTCCGTTTTCTATATCGGGAGGCGGCGAGCAAGCTGGTGACACATCATTCATAACTTACATCAACAAAACCCAATCCGGTGATTGTTTGGTCCTTATAGAATATTGAAAATTGTTGAGAGTAGGATAATAATTGATAAGATTCATCCCATCGTTTATTTTATCTCTTTTGCCTGCACAAGTGAACTCGTATCAATGTAGATAATTGAAAACAGTATAGTTTTTTCGGGATATAAGTCACCCTATTTCCGTCCTAGGGATTCAAACTAACTCACTAACTAATAACATAACTCATGCTCATAACACATTTCATCTAAGTCGATTCAGTGATTTAAGCGTGATGAGGCAACAGACAGACATATATACACACAGAGTTACTGTCACATTTATATTATTAGTAGGAAAGTAAGGAAGATGTACAGAATCTAGAAAAGACAACAATATTTTTTGCGCGTTGCCACGTGATGAAATTGATTAGCAAAACGAGCTCCGTGGCGCAGTGGTTACCACGCTAGACTGCGACACGGGGGTCCCGGGTTCGATCCCCGGTCAGGTCATGATGGAAAACGATCTTTTTCAGATTGACCTGGGTCTTGGATGTTTATCTATATAAGTTTATATTATAAAATATAGTATCGTTGAGTTAGTATCCTGCGACACAAGTTCACAACTTACTGTGGGGCTAGCTCAATTTGTGTGATATGTCCCTATATATTTATTTATTAATTATTATGTATAAGTGGTTGGATTTCGACAAGCGGAGCCGAGAGCGAAAGCTAGTTCCATACAAATTCGTCACAAAATGAATAAGTTTCTTAGAACAGATACCAACTAAACAGTCCCGCGACCGGTGACTCGTCTACGATTAGCTCACTCACAATTCCTTTCAACTCTTTCTAAGTTTAGCAGTATTTTTTCACTGAAATCAATTCATAGTTTTGATGAATTTATAATATTTCCAGGACTTTAATGACTTCTTTGCTGTAATAATAAGTTATTTTAAATTTATCAAAACTATGAATTGATTTCAGCCAATTAATTGATAAGTCTCTGACATACGAAAAAAAACCGTGCGTGTCGGTGATTTGGCAACGCACAGGCAAAAAAGGAGCTCACAGCTTCTTTTTTGCCCTTACTTTGGTTAGTAGTATTAAGTTGCCATAGCCATATCTGTAGTCATTATTGTCCTGGAGTTTTAATAAATACGATTACCATTTGCGAACAGGTTGTTAAGCCACTGCACGACAAAATAATAACAGTGCATTTTACGACTAATGTCACCCAGCACTACTATTAACTTACAAGTACTTACAAATCCTTCTGTAAACATTTTATTTTTCTTTTACCATGTGCCAACAGCAGATATATCTTTTATCTTACGATAACTTTTGCGAAGCAGCTGAACTTTGATTCTTTCCCCCGTGGCACATTTGCTACTATCTCTAGGTTTTTCAACTACTTGGGAGATGTATATTTTATTCTTATTTTATTTGAATGTACTGTTCTAACTGACGTTCATTTACCACAAAAATTATTTATCTAGCAAATGGCACATTTTGTTGACAAAAGGCATAGAGTACATAGTATCTCAATGACAAAAGCTTTACCTATCTAATTTCTGCTCGCGAACAAAATATATAAACGCTAGCTTTTATATATGTATTCGTACCATCAAAATAAGCTGACGAAATCTACTTGGGAAAAGTGGTCCTTTTTTGGCAATGATACTGCTAAATAACGAACAAAAGAGATTACTGGATAAAAAGAAGGAAGGCAGCTAATCCGCCGTAATGTCAAAAACCCTGAGTTTATAGCCCTGGCGGTCAGAAATGACGAATAGCCGGCCCTTTTCTTGGGGCTGTAATTTATTTTAATGCACGTTTCAGATTTTTTTTTATAAATGCATTACACAAAGAAGTTGATTTTGTAAAGAATTTTATAGAAAATAATGTGTCCACTAGAAGCTTTTTTTGAGGGATAAGAAAACTGAAGCGTATATCTTATTTCTTAATGTAACAAACAATAGTTACCTACTTAAGTTCATTTCTTTTACATGCTATGATATGCTGCAATGTAGCGCCTTTCATTGCTTTGCGGATGATAGCACGGTGGTCACCTTTTACACCGGCTAAGGCACTTTTTCTCGGGATTGCGTTTCCGAATGTTGAACAAAACTTGTGTCTGACGTCGAAACTTCATTAAACCAAGTTTCGTCTCTTGCAATGTACCTTGAACCCCAAAAAACGCAACTTTGTGCGTTCACCGTATAAAAAGTCCTTTTATCGTTTTCCTTCGTTCTAGGGCGCTTCTTTCGATACCCAGCCGAAGATCGGTATTCTAGATACCTATTGAGATTACAAGCGACGTTCAATTTCGCGGTCATCTAAAAGACAAGGCTAGGTGATATTTCACATCGGTGCATCGGCTTCAGTTGAAGAAAGCACAAGTAAGGCCGTATATGGAATATTGTTCTCTGGGCTGGGGTACCTCAATACCAACTTCTTTCTGTTGACCGCGTTCAAAGTCGTGCGATTCATGTAGTAAGCGATGTGATTCTCGACGGCCGTCTCGAGGCTCTGCGTAGAAATGTCGCATCCTTTATCGCATTTATCATGGGAATGCTCCGAGGAATCGTTCGAGCTGATACCCGCCGCAAATTTTCTCCACCAAAATTCAAATCTGTTGGGGAAAATGACACTGTTTGATATAAAACTTAAATACACCACCCGAGTTCAGTAGGTTAAAGTACCCTTATCTGCAACAATCCACGGATTCAATTCACTGGTTCGTTATCTGTGAACTTGTGATCTTTGCTATGAGTCCCCTCATTCGCCGACCTTATTTCTATTTGTAAACTTTAAGATTGTGGGATTTCGACGCTTCGTCGGTCCGTATTGCTGTTTTCATAGTTGTAAGGTTCAAAGACCCAAGATATGAGGTTTACATAAATTTAATCAACTCTATCTTCACTGTTATACTTGATAGCTCGAACAGCGGTTTAAATAACCACACATTTTAAATACTTTAGAAGGTAAAATAGACTGAAACAGAAATTTATGATTTCATACGGTACAAATTAAAAAACCTTTGAGTAAACTAAGCCACATATATACAATTAACCAAATTAAATTAAGTATGCTTAAAGGAAAAATAAAGGAAAACATAACAATAAACTACGCGAGTTTTGTACGGTTTATAGTGTCAATCATTTAGTTATTAGGATTCCGTAGACGAATGTCAAAAAACGGGACCTACTTGTCATGTCTGTTTTCCATGTGTATGTCACAGCCATTTTATTCTGAAACTATTAAAACTACAAAGTTGAAACTTGGTAGAAAGATGAATTTTGTACAATGCTTTCTTCTTCTTCTGTTTTATATTATGGCTTCCACCGAAATTTCAGTGATTCTGCCAATGTCCAGTATAATGAGATACTAAGTATCGGTGTTGTTCGGTAAAGTTTTTCCAAGGAGCATCAAAAATGGCGTATGTTCTTTGACGCCTCGTGGGAGCTTGGGGCGGCAAATCTATACGAGTCCATTTATTAGTCCACTTTAACTATTTCACAAATTGTTCATGAGCACGAGCATTTATAACACCAAACTACACCAATTTCATATTATAAAGTCCACTAAAATCAATTTGCAAAATTGTCTAAGGCAAACTTCAACTGTACCCCTTGACTTCCCACCACAAACTCCCGTACAATGCTTTACAATTTTTACATAAAAATAAAAAAATGAAACATTAAGCTTTGACGTGTGGGTTGTCCATAGATAGGTCTTTAAAAATTACATCCAAGTTTCTAAGACCGATTTTCTCTAACACAATCTTTTGAAAGATAGGCACTTCCAAAGTGGAGTGAATGATAGTGGTATTTTGGCTACTCTTTGCTTGCTACCACGGATTCACGGGCGAGTCCGACTCGCATTTGGACACTTTTTTATTTTATTTGAGAAACAAGTTCGTTAATTTTTTTTCCAAATAAGTGACCGAACTTCGTAAAAGACCTTCAACCAAAAATCATACTAATATTTGAAATTTTCTTATTACAGATGCCACAAATAACTTAATATCCGTCGCAAGCTCTGCACACGAGACTGGTGAGGTGGCAATAGTAGTCCGAGGTCCTCATGGGAAGAGCGCTAGAAGAGAGGAGTTGCTTCATATCAAGGGCGCAGAAGATGACGCTATGTCACTCTTCTACAACAGAAAGACAAACAAGGGTAAGATAGATCAAGTATTGCAACAGAATGTGGACAAAAATGACAGATATATTGCTTTATCATTTTTTAACACCCGATTACTTCTGTTGTTATTTTCATTGACTATTACTTTCTTCCGGAGAAGAAAACATTGTGAAACTTGTGCATTGGTAGCATATTCTATTTATTAGTTATTTGTGAACTTTTTTATCTAAGATACTTTTAAACAAAGAAATGATTTTTTTTAAATCTTTGCTTTTTAGTATTCCTGCGTAAGATGACTGATGTTGAAGTATCTTATACATATACTGTGTGGTTCACAAGAGCTAGCAAAATTACGATTGTGTAGAGCTGCAATATCTAGTAACTTGATTTTTTTATTTCGTTCGTTCGTTTTTTAATTTCCGCACAATATTTGAGAAAAGTACTATACAAGCCTTGGCCGTAATCAGGCATTGATGTTGATGGACTTACGTATGTGAGCCTCGGCCCACATTCACACGTTTGTCTATCGATGCCTCTATTGCCGGCCGCTGCAGTTATGTTCTTTTAAACAAGCGAGACCTACATTATTGACGGAATTTATATTTTTATATATCTTTTCACAGTGTCATTGGAGAGTCTCAACGGCGGTTTCCTCCGCTCAGTCTCGTGGAGTCTCGGCTCGCATCCGAAGTCGACTCTCGTGTTGCTGGCCACCAACAGTAGGGTGAAGTTGGTCGTCGGCTGCCATGCGCTGCACTGGCACCCGATGCCAGGCAAGCACAACATGGTAGCACTCTTCAGCAACCTCAAGCTGAAACTCGTAAGTTTTACGCAAAATATTAAATACAAAAGTCGATTTAGAAACCTCTTTTTCTTCACATAGTTATCCTGTGTAATGTACAGTGGACCACATAGAAAAGTAAACCATCCATAATAGTACCAATAGTATGGAAAAAATATACTTTTCTATGTGGTCCACTGTACACTTTTGTCATAATGCTTCAAAGAGGCTGTTTTTCTTTCCTAAATAGAAATTAAAGACACTAGGTGTTATAACTGCCTTAAGGCTAAAAACCTATTTGATATTAAGTACTTCGTTTTGTTTTAATTACTTGTCACGAAACACTGAATTTGATATACCTATTGCTAAAATGTGTTTTTTCTTTTCTGGATGCATTAGGATTTGAGTTTATTAAAAAAATATTGGGTAATAAAAGCCTCTTATCAAATGGTAATCGATTATTTATTTCTGAATTTCAGTACCACGAGGAAAATGCTCCCGTAGAAGTTTACAGCACTGAAAGAGCAGCTCTGGACTCCTTGAGCTGTGACCTTCAAGACGGCCTCGTCAAACCTCCAGCATTACTCACAGTCGATGATGAAGAGTCCGACGTTGAAGAAGTGAACGACTTCAAAGCCAAAGACGCTAGAAGAAAGAGAGAACAGATGCAGGGAGATGACTATAGGACTGATAATAATTACATTGACGCCAATGGCTCGCCTCAGCCCAACTCGCAGAGAGGAGATATACCGTCTAGTGTGATTGAAACTTGTGATGGTAAGATTTTTTTATAGTCTTTATACCCACAATTGATTCCCAATGATTGATTTTATAACAAAGATTGAGCTTTTTGTAGATAAAAAAATAGTTTAATTATTTACAAATCTCAATCGTTATTATTTGCATGAATGTCGACATAGAAGATCTATAGCAAAGAATAATAACTACTACATAATTGATAATATTATCTGCATGTGTCTCAATAATAAAAAATATATATAGGTAGGTAATGTTTATGGATTTACTACAGGATGTTACGACTATGGGAAATTGACATAAAATAAGTTCATAAAATTTTACACATGGCTATAAATCAAATCACCGTAGATCTAATTTTGATTTGCCTTCAAAGACTCAGCGAGCGGAACTTCTACTAGAAAGTTTGAAGAGAAGTCTCTAAGGGCCAAGAATTTGTATAGATATTTAATACTTAAGTTTTCTGAATAAACAATTTTTGTTTCTTTTGTTTTTCAAAAGTCATAAGTGGCTAGTATCATAGTCATCATGTTAGATCAAGCTATCATATTTATTCCGATGGAGAATCCAAATATGGATCTTCGGGTGCTTTACTCTTGAGTATTTCCATGGAATCAGTAGCGACTTTTTTAAATTGCTTATCTAGATCGCAAATCCGATAGTTTCTGTCTCTTTTCAACAGATGAAGTGGTGCGTCAACTGCAGATGTTGCGGCAGACCATAGACCACCTGCGCAACGAGATCGCTGGCCAGAAAGCTACCATCGACAACCTGAGAGGCCAGCTGCGCCAGTGCTGCAACAACCAGCCGAGGGTCGAAACATGCACGGGATCTTCCTGCTATGAGGGTTATTAAGATTTGAACACTTATTTCTATCTTAGACCATTTGTTTTACAACTTTTTTCTTATTCTTCTTTGAGGAGTAAAATTGTATCCTTCATAGGGTCGCATTCTTGAAAAAGTGTCAATTCTTCTAAGCTATATATTATTTATAATTTACTAGCTCTCCCGGCGAAATTTATTTCGCTATTTTGTTTTAAATATTTCTACTTAATGTTTTTATAGTATTCTGTTTTTCGGGGTGATAGCAAAACTAACAAATCAAAAACCATAACAAATCGGTCGAGCCGTTCTTGAGTTATAAGCTGTTATAAGTGTATAAGTGTTCGAACAAACCCGACTTTGTTGTATTTTCAACATAATGCATAAAATTTAAATCGAATACATTTCAAAATTGTTTCAGAAAAACATAGGTTGCACAATCTTTAAATATCTATAACTTGTTGATAATATTTTGTATCATTATAATCTGTTCTCAATTCTAGTCTGCTATTGTGTGTCCTCTTTTAAGTCTCTATTGCATTTATCTATGAACAATTTTATAGTTAGTCTATCCTTTACTTTAGATTCATTAATATTCAAGTTACCATCACGTGAAAGCTTACCATTATTTGTACTTAAAAGGTTAATCAAGCAACTGTGTGGGTTTACATTAAATGTTTAGAATGTGTCTATTGTTTTATTTCTAAGACTCCTCCTCTAAGCCTGCAGAGTGATTGGCACCCACTACGTTTAGTTGCTTGATCAACCTTAAAAGTGTACTCATGAATATTAATATAATTTCGGTAGTGGGGCTTAGTGACTCTGTAGGCTGATTAGGCTCACGTTATCAAATCAATCATGGAAATTGATGCATACTGAATATTTCAATTACAACAAATTAGGTGACCAATCATAATAAAATGTTAATTTATCCTATGGTGCCAACTAAAATTAGAATTAAATTAAACGGGTGATATTGCGTTGGTCTAAGCGATGGAAGCATGGGCCCATAACCTTATTGAGAGTTGGAGTCTATATAAATGGTAACATTGATTGGTGATTGAGATATCAATGCACAGTCGAAACTGCAAGAACTAGGAACCTGGATTTTTTCACATAGGTACCTAAGTTTTTTTTATAATGTCAGTGAACATAAAGAAGGAATTTCTCACAATAACGATAAGGAAAATCTGTTAGTCCAAAATAAATGATTGAATTACTAAAAAAGAAAAGAAGGGATTTTGGAAATGTTTTAATAAATTATATTTAATTGAAACATCTCTATGGCTGCGATTGCGGCAATCAAAGTTTTATAAATAAATTCTGTTATTATTCTTTGGAAAAGGTTTTCTTGGTAAATGGATGTAAGTAAATAATACATTCAGGGAATTGCAAATTCTTTTGTTTCGTTTGCAGCTGTCAATCAGGAAGTGGTTTCTCCCGCAGGGATAGTGAACTAACTGCGCAGTTACAAATCTATTTCGAATGTAGAACCTTACTCTATCTATCTAAAACTTGAAATACGACCGTTGAGAGTTACGAGTTTTTAGTATGTATTATGGCTTATGTCATACATTACTTTGTCTTCTATAACTTTGGAATTTTTCTAAATACTTTAGCAAAATTTACTACTTAATGATAAAAAGAGACGTGATTTGATTAAAAAATATGAAGACGAAGGAATACGAGAAAAGAGTCATACTATAAAATCACAGATCTATCTGATCCACAAATGTACATAAAACAGGTGCTCTCTGTAGTCACAAGTCTTAACTTTCACATAAATAAATTCCAGACTCACATCACTTTTGTTGATCATGCAAAATTTACCAAGTAGGTACAAAGGCTCTTAGAAAATCTGATATTTTTCTTTATCTGAAGAAGTAAAACATAAATTGGGTATAACAGGAGTGGAATGCCGCAACACACCGACGGGTGTGCAATGTGGGCCGTGTCCCGAGGGCATGGAGGGAGACGGGCGCCGCTGCAGGCCCATCTCTTGCGACAGGAGACCTTGCTCCAGAGGTAGGTCACGTGACACCAAAACCTGCTCATTTATACTCTTCAGCAGATAGGTACTACATAATTATTTTAATAGGTATTTTTATGCATTCACAATGCTATTTTGGTATACCACCACCAGCAATCAATTTTTTTTGTATAAGCAAAGGCTTCAAACTTTTTTACTCATCCAAAGAAAAAAGACTGCTGTTCAAATCCTACGCGCGTGGATTTTTTGTCCCACAACTTATTTCTTATTTTATTAAGAGTTCTTCATACTATATCTATATAAGTAGGAAAAAATTCCGTTATAAATGTTTAGGTACGCCTCGTATTGCCTTGGTCCAGAGATAAATCATGTTGATTCACCTTCTGCCCACAATTTCATTATATTATTGTACAACAACATTATACTTATTATTGTGGTTCGTGACCTATACATTGTAAGATATTTATGATCTTATATTCCATGTTAGATAGAAATGGGTTTGCTTTAAATTTTTATAACATTAAATACTAAATTTCACTCAGAAGAACATAATATTAATATACCTAGACGTTTGAACGATTCTAACACTCTCGAAAAGTTTTGAAATAAGTTATTGCGTATAACAAACGCGTGTGAAACTTTCATATTTTCAACTAAGTTTTGCTACATGACAAGATACTATGAAAAAGTTTTTTCGTCAGGGGAATACTGTATCGACAGTGAACGAGGTTACCGCTGTCAGAGATGCCCAAGAGGGCAGACCAGCGACGGACAGACTTGCATCTCAGCCTGCAGTTCTAACCCTTGCTTCGGAGGCCGTGAGTATTTCGTTATCTCTGACACCACAAATACGAGCTAATGTAAGATGGTATAGATAATAATAATAAGACATGCTATTACATAGTCAAGATAGTCTTCTTCAATTTGTTGGAGAAGGTGATGGGAATAGATTGCCTACAAGATCTGTGATCGAGTCTTACGAGCACATAGCACAAATAGAAAGTCTAATCAAATGGTTAATCAACGTAATACAAACAGTACTCAGTAGTATCTAAGCTCATGTAAGATGGTATATATAATGTCATGACATGCTATCACACGGTCAAGAAAGTCTTTAATTTTGCCAGAGATCATGTCGGGAATAGTTTGCCTACAAAAGATCTTTGCACATAGCAGAAAAAGAAATTCTTATCAAGGGGATAATAAATGTAATACAAACAGTTCTATTTATTACATCACAGAATACAAGCGCATGACGATGGTACAGATAATAAGACATGCTATCACATGGTCAAGACAGTCTTTAATCTGTCAGAAAAGAACGGGAATAGTTTGCCAACAAGATCTTTGATCGAGTGTAAGAACACATAGCACATTAAGAAATTTTAGTCAAAGAGTTAATCAATGAAATACAAACAGTATTAACATGAATACTGTTTCTATTAGGTACATTGAATTTTCATATTTTGACCAGCACTTCATCATCACTTGCTCACGTCACTTGTTGCCACGACACTTGGTACATTAAGCTGCGTTGTTTCATATGTAAGTGAAGCATATGTGTATATAGCTAAATCATTTTGTAAATGGATTTTTGTTTAGGGGTCCAATGCCAAGATCAGCCCGACGGCAGCTACCGCTGCGCCTCCTGCCCTGCTGGCTACCACGGCAACGGTGAACAGTGTTACAGATTATCCTGCACCCAGACCTCGTGTTATCAAGGTAAATCTTAACTGTTTTCGTCGCAGTTAAGAATTTATAGAAAATATAATACTGAAAAAGTTCGTTTTCCATCTTGGCCTGGCTGGACAACGAACCCACTAAGCCACAAAGGTCATCAATAAAACAATATTGTACTCATAGTTAAATTAATGAACACTCAAAACAATTTTTGCGATGTACAAGTGAATTCTCGTACCTGTGTAATAAGTAGTATATCTCACTTGTGCAAATGAGAATAACTACCTAAGTGCAGTTGCACTAAAGTTATTCTTCCTGAAAATTAAAAGTTTAAAAACTATCGTATGGACTAACAAGGTGCTTCTTTTAAATTGCATTGTTAGAGCAGCACTCCGTACGGAAAAGTTGAAAAACTACTAAAAGTATTCCTTTATGTGCCAGACATGGAAGTTAGGAGAGCCCTCTTGCAAAATAGTTTCAAAAGAAGTTTTAAGTTCACTTATTGCTCATAATGAAACTTGATCAAAGATGGAAGATAGCGAAGCTTTATAAGGAAGGCTATATACTATAGGGAATTTAAAGAACTTTTTGTTGAGACAAGTACTTAAAACCTATTCATAAACAGAAATGCACCAATCAAACCTGGAATTAACATTGAAAATAGCTAAATAAACTAAAAATTCGAAACTGATTTGTACACTTGATATTTTGTGGGATTATATGTTGGTTCCGTAGGTAGTAGGTACTGTTTTTGTGGTGGTTTCCTTTCGACTTTAGTGTGTAGATAGGTTCAGTCAACTGACAGGTCGTCCATATACAAAACGTTGCTTACTATCACTAAATATTTGAGACATAATTTCAGGAGCAGGTAGTAGGGGTTGACTTATCCTCAATCATATACTTATAATCAAAGCGCTGGTAGTTTCAGTTTTTGGAACAACCAGCTTATGCTGACTTGAGTCCTTTTGGGAGATTATTCTTTATTTGTATTTTAATTCACCCTATACCTATCTTGGCCGTTGGGTTTTTGTAAACTTGGACTCTGTCTGCCCCGCAAGGGATATAGACGTGATAATATGTATGTATGTTATATTTTCATCATCATCAGGTCCTTTTTAGTCTCCACTGCATACCCTCTCTGTACTATCAGAGCCATATAATAGTCGGAGCAGTCAGGCGCCTTGGCCTACACTCTCCACGCTGGCCAGACGGGTTGGAGAGGTCTCTTTGATGTTTATAAGCTTTGTATAGCTTGTGTTTCCTAAGTCGCCTTCTACGACACTCATGGGAAGACTTGGAGTGGTCCTATTCTACTCTGCCGGGAACCACACGGCGCGGCATGTTGTATTTTAGTTTGTTATATTCTTTTTGTTTTTCTCCTAAATTAAGTTATCTTTATCGTTATCTAATTCTTGTTTAATATTTCACCAGGAGTGGAATGCCAGGAAACAGGTACTGGACCGCGCTGCGGGTCCTGTCCCCAAGGGTTCAGTGGTGACGGGAAGCGTTGCCAACATGTGTGCGATACGCATAGACCTTGCGGCGACAGACCGTGTCGCCAGATTGCACACAGTCCGTTCTATGAATGCGAATCCTGTCCTAGTGGATATGAATGGAATGGTGGGTATAATATTTTTTCCTTAAAGGGCCTTGTTTCGTACACTATTCTCGACCGTTCAGAGCCCAGGAAGCGTTGTTTACATAATACGTTTTGGAATATAGATTCTATGATATGGATAAGAGTGGTAAATCTATACGGACAAATCACACAAAATACGTATATTCCTAAATACTATTGTAACAAACCGAAGTTACGTCACTTTAAGTTCACAATCGCTTTTATAATACTATTTATTATTTCATAGGCTACAAATGTACGGATATCGATGAGTGTGACCTGATTCGGCCGTGTGACGACCTGGTCTCCTGTCGGAACGAAGAGGGTGGGTTCACTTGCGGGCCCTGTCCGCCTGGCTACGAAGGCAGCCCAGGATGGAGAGGATCTGGAGATGAGAAGCGAAGAGAGCAGTGCGTGGATCTCGACGAGTGCAGTGATGGCAGTGCCTACTGTCCAAGGGAGAGGCTCTGCGTGAACACGCCTGTAAGCTATCGTACATTTGAAATCACATCATTATGATCAGGTCTTTTTTAGTCTCCACTGCAGGACAATGACCGTCTGTACTACTAGAAACATATATAACCCGAGCAGTGGAAGGATTTGGCCTACACTCTCCACGGTGGCCCGACGGGTTGAACTGAATAGGTCTCTTTGACGTTTATATGCTTTGTTTAGCTTGTGTTATCTAAGTCGCCTTCTACAACATCCACGGGAAGACTTGGAGTGGTCCTATTCTACTCTGCCGGAACACACGGAAAATCACATAGCTTTTCTTAAAACCGGAGACAGTCTGGCTTCGAGAGCACTTACAGATGGAGAGACTCTAGGGTCTATATTGTTACGAGTTATGTGCGTTTCTATATTAAGTACTTAGCGTGTAATTCGGCCCTCGACATTCCTTTAAAGAGAAGACTAAGACCGTCAATATGACCGACTTTTCCTATGGGACCAATGCTGGGAACTCGAGATTATTTGACTTTACCTTACTTAATCCGGGCGGGTGATCACTTTTGTATGATAATGTCGAATATTTTTGTGAGCTGCCAGCTTTGATCCCGAAAAGTTGTTCATATTGACGATATGAGTCACCCTTCGAGCTTCCATCGAGAAGGTCGAGTTACACGCTGTATATGCAGAGGATGTTGGTAAACTTTTAAGAACATAACAGGATACATTTCATCATATTCCCTCAGGGTTCATACACGTGCGTGCCGTGCGCGGGTAACTACTACATGAACACGACGCGGCCCTGCTACCAGGCGGGCTACGACCCTGAGTCCTTGATTCGCCGCTGCGACCCCGCTTACTGCCGCCGGTACAACGCTGTGTGCGGCTACGGGGTGAAATGTATTTGTGCGGTGAGTAAAATACCAGTCTTTTTACCAAACACTTCTATATAAACTGAGGAAGACGAGCTGTACCAAATTCTGAAGTGCTAATTAAAACCGTTGCGCTTAGCTCACATCACACCTAAACTCGGTACCGTGGAGACGCCGTCCATGTTACGTGGCACGATTGCTTTTAAGGGGGCACCCTAGGCACAGTAGCGACGCCAATCATTTTATAATAATAATAATAAATATATACGGACAAATCACACAGATTGAGCTAGCCCCAAAGTAAGTTCTAATGAAAGACTTGTGTTATGGGATACTTACTCAACGATACTATATTTTATAACAAATACATATATAGATAAACATCCAAGACCCAGGTCAATCTGAAAAAGATCGTTTTCCATCTTGACCTGACCGGGGATCGAACCCGGGACCATCCGTGTCGCAGGCAGGCGTGATGACCACTGCGCCACGGAGCTCGTTTTATTCCTAATACTTTACAAAGAGAAAGAAATTCAAGAATGTAAATCATAAAAGCACTAGTAAATAAGTTGAATTATTTTTGGAATCATGTTTTAATATTATATAAGAATCAGTCATTAAGAGAAAACGCGATTACCGCCAAAAACGGCCGTTTTCGTACGTAATCTGATTCTCATAATTCTCACTGATTCTTATATAATATTAAAACATGATTCCAAAAACACTTGAACTTATTTACTAGTGCTTATCTTGAATTTCTTTCTATTTGTAAAGTATTAGGAATAAAATGATTGGCGTCGCTACTGTGCCTAGGGTGCGGCCTTAAATGTCAGTTTCTTGGAGTCACGTCTATACCTCAATTTATATAGAAGTCTTCGGTTTTTACAGTAATGTGTGTCATATTTACCGGAGTCTTTGCGTGTTTCCGATCTAATTGTAATGCCTAGGTTAGCTTTTACGAGTACTAATGACTGCTATGAAATGACTTGAACGAACAAAGAGCTAAAGGTTTAGGTACCTTACTGACCTTATGCCACTTGGATCACGCCTATGACGCCTATCCAAGAAGAATCTAAACCCGATTTTTCTTAGCATGCAGGAATGCTATAGAATTATGCACATATGGAACGTATTTCAATCGATGAATGATTTGCAAAAAAAAAAATGAAATAAATAAATAATACGGACAAATCACGCAGATTAAGCTAGCCCCAAAGTAAGTTCGAGACTTGTGTTATGGGATACTAACTCTATATTTTATAATAGATACTTAAATAGATAAACATCCAAAACCCAGGTCAATCTGAAGAAGATAATTTTCCATCTTGACCTGACCGGGATCGAACCCGGGACCATCCGTGTCGCAGGCAGGCGTGTTGACCGCTGCGCCACGGAGACAATTTTGATGAGAGATATAGGTGGACACATGGATACAACGAAATATAGTAGTGGCAAGAAAATAAGTCGTACAGGGTAGAGTTGCTTGCGTCCCTTTGTGATGCAAATTTGGCACTGACACCAGTTGTACCCTTGTTGCACCGTATAACGAAGTAAATACTAGAAGTGATTGGTTTGTGGTAAATTGAGTCGTTCTTATATCTTTCTACCTAGGTAGGCATCGGATTTTCAAACTCCTTATTTCGCAGCTCAGGTACGCGGCTAAATTCCAAGTGATTTCTAAAATTTAAGTATGTTGTTGCCATTAAATGGTGAACTTTTGTTTTGGTATTGTTCAATATGTTGGCGATTCGATTATCACATAGACTTGGTGTAATGTCACCAAGTCTATGTGATAATCGAATGCCCTTGATTTTGAGACGAATAATTAATTTTAGACTGGCTGGGCGGGAAATGGCACTGTCTGCGGTCCAGACCGTGACTTAGACGGTTACCCCGACCAACAACTGCCGTGCAACAAAGTCAACTGCAAGGCTGACAACTGTCCTGATGTGTCTAACTCTGGCCAAGAAGACGCGGATGGTGACGGCATGGGAGACTCTTGTGACCCTGACGCTGATGGTGACGGAATTGCCAATCATCCGGTAAGCATAACAACATAGTACTACGTTTTTATCCTTTACGGGTTAGACAGAGCCGAAGACATATACGGAATCAAAATAGTGATAGGTTGCTAGCCTCACCACCTATTTACATGATTTCTTGGATTTGCGCTTATTCTCTCGGCCGGGCCGCCGGTTTCGAGCAGCTGGTACATTCTACGTATTTTCTTTTTTCACAGACCAGAATGGAAGAGCATATCCGGTAAAATTCTATTAAACCCCAGTGTAAGGCTATTGACTAAGCCCAAATCTGCTTAAAAAGAAAGCTGATGGCGATGGCGTGTGGGATTTATGGGACCCCGATACTGACGATTCAGTAAGAATTAAACATTGCTGCTTTTTTATTCGAAATCTTTAGACGAAGAAGTCAATCGCAAAACTGAGTCAGGGCGTCAGCCATCAGTTCTGCATGTGAATATTTACTTTTGTCATCAGCTAAGTAAATTTGTTGATTCAGGTAAAATTTGTTGATTTGCTATTTTGTTACTTTTTTCATTATAAAGGATAACTGCCCACTAATCGCCAACCCTGACCAACTGGACCGCGATGAAGACCGCAACGACAAACGAGGAGACGTCTGCGACAACTGTCCAACAAGATACAACCCTGAACAGGTCGACACGGATAAGGATGGCGTTGGTGACGTGTGTGATCCTGACATGGATAACGATGGTGAATATGAGATGCTAAATATTATAAATTCTATGGTATTTCGTGTGATAAGTCCAAATTAAAATCGGCTAGTACAGCGACCCTATTAAATAATTCATTTTAAACACATATTCATTAATAATGAGGTATACCTACCCAAGTAGGTAAATCAAAGTGGTAGGGAAACACCGCTGTATCCCAACTCATCAAATCAGCCAGTCATTCCTTTAGGACAAACCTGAGGGACAAACGCTGAGAAGTAAAAAAAAAACCGACATTTTCCTTACAAATTGCCGGGCCCACCGATCACTTTTGTATGAACATGCCGTTTTTTTTTTCGAGTTTGGTCCCAAAGGTAAAGATTCTCATTTTGACACGCTGATTTGATGGCTTGAGGGACAACGGTGTTTGCCATAACACCCAGTATAAAGTATCAATTTACGCTAGACAATAACGTGAACATTGAGAAATGTAAATGTAATTTATTTTATGCCTTTTGCAACTACCAGGAATTCCCAACGAAGAAGACAACTGCCCAATCGTATACAACCCGCGACAAGACGACATGGACGCTGACAGAGTTGGAGACGCTTGCGATAACTGCCCGCGAGTGCGCAATCCATCGCAAGAAGATATCGACCACGACAACGTGGGCGACGCTTGTGACAGCGATCTTGACAGAGATAGGTAAGGAGTCATACTATTTGGATTGAAATACTCGGCGTTTTACTATTAAACCGAAAAAGGATGCAAAAAACAAAACTCGTGAACATTTAAATTAGCTCATTGACGCAAAGGTCCCATCACATTGATAATGAAGTAAATATAGGCCTCACAATTACTCTGAACCGCCATATCAAAGCAGAGATCCAATCCAATAGAAGAGATCCAACAGTAAACTATTCACGCGACAAGATATTGAGAACTTTGCCTCGAGGACCTGATACTTTTATTCCGTTCATGTCAATGGCTGTGAGAAATGTTAAGTAATAGTGAAACAGCGTAAGCCATAGATAATATAATTCTACAGGAACATGCTGCGAACTTGCTACGAATAAGTATTCGTAGATTTCATCTGGAGGCACGAACTTTGGCAAACGCTTTAGAAAGCTAAGATTCAATAATTCATTCAATAGTCATTGTTAGATGGCAGTAGGTCGGCTGCTAGTTTACTACACTACACACATCAGAATGTGTTTAAGCGTAAAAAGAATGTTTCGCATTTATTTGAAAGATAAAAATGTAATCTGAATAAATCTGTGTATCTGTGCAACTCTAGTGTGTATGAAACTTCATGGATACGTCAAAGATGATACCACCACGGTATAGGTATAGCTAAAAGATTTTATTTCTCCTTATTTTAGGGACGGTATCCAAGATGGCCTGGACAACTGCCCGCTAGTGATAAACAGTGACCAACAGGACGTGGACGGCGACGAAAAAGGAGACGCGTGTGACGATGATGACGATGGCGATGGCATTCCCGACGAGCAGGACAACTGCCCGCTGGTACCTAATCCAGACCAAAGAGACTCGAACAGTAAGTGATCCGTAATAGTGTCTCAACCTCTAATTATAGATTTTTCTAACAGTCGCACATAAATGGCGCCACAGATCGAGTTGCATGCAACTGTTCATCCACCATAAGATGAGAAATAAAAGCACTTTTCAAGAAATAAATGTAGGTCTGATCCTCTGACTGCTCTGGCTAATAAATGGCTTTGGTAGTACAGAGAGAGTCATGCTTCTGCAGTGGAGACTAAAAAAAAGAACTAATGATGATGATGAAAAAACAAATTTTACCATTAAATAACAAATATAAGAAAAAATAAATACTAAGAATAACAAAAAAAAAGAAGATAACTAACCTAAATGGAAAAAAATGGGGCCCAGCTCAGTTTTAGGAAGTTTAGGCTAATATCCCATAGATATTTTTCCAGCTGATCAGAGAATGTCTATCGGAGGACCAATATTTTTTTTAAAACTTTACCACTTTATCTATAATCTATTGGGGATTTTGAGTCCAACATTAAAATTTTGACATGTGGTTCAAAATCACCTTGCATATTACAATTACAATACGAAATAGTTACATAATGGTGAGGAAACCTTGTAGAAAGTAGTAACCTCTCGATACTTGCAGATGATTTCGTTGGCGATGCTTGTGACAACGACTTCGACGGCGACATGGTTATTAATGAGCTCGATAACTGCCCAAATAACTCCAAGATACACAGAACTGATTTTAGGTAAGTACATGGTATACATTTTCAATATTATGATAATTTCTTTAATTGACTGGAACAAAACTATCTATAATTAAATGAACAAGTATCGCAATACTAAATATCATACATACATGTATGGCACTTCAGTTTTATCATTTTATGTATTATATAGGTAATACGGAAAGTCGAGCGGGTCCTAAGTTTTCACAGTTAATCATAATTGATTATCTTTAACTAATCTAGTGTTGACTAGAATTGAACCCCCGACGGAAGAAGAGTACCTAAAGGTTTTTTTGAAAGTAGGTTTCTTAGCAATAAATTTATCTAAATCCGTTTAGCCGTTTACAAGATCGAGGGAGATTTCATTCGGGGTTTTACTAAAATATTTAATTTTATGTAATTTGTTAGTCTTCATCTTGCCGACTTTCCACGGAATGTTTAAAGAATTTTGAAGTAACGTTCTTTTTAAATCGGCAAGATGTTCGAAAATTCATGATGATGCTCTGGTCACAGAATATCAAGACGGATATATACCGGGCTATGGTGATAGGTAGGAGATTATAGGGCCAGACTCGTCCCAAGAGAATTTATTCCAATTTTTACTGCTTCCTTAGGAAGTACATGACGGTCCGCCTAGACCCTGAGGGCGAGTCGCAACAGGACCCCAACTGGGAAGTTGCTAACGAAGGCGCCGAGATCGTCCAGACCCTGAACTCCGACCCGGGCCTGGCTGTGGGCTACGAGTTCTTCGGGGGCGTGGACTTCGAAGGCACGCTGTTTGTGGACACGCAGATCGATGATGATTACGTTGGATTTATATTCGGGTAAAATATTTTTCTTAAAATCTGTTTAGGTAGGATACAGTATATATTTAGTTAGTAGGAAAGATTGGAGTTAGGAGAGGAAAAGGAAAGCCAAGGATTCACAGACGAAATAAACAGGTCAATTATCGGAGGATAAGAAAAGATGGAAAATATTCCACCGACAAGAAAAAAGTCTAAATATATTATGATGATGACAAAATTAAGTAAGTGTATATGTATTAAAAAACTCTATGTCATGGGAGAAAAGGAAGAACAATGGATTGTTGTTAAAATAGTCAAAGTGACAAATATGCCATCATCATCATCATAATCTTATGGTCATAGGTCTCCAAGGATTTTCATCATAGAGGGATTTGCCATTCATTACGCTTGGGTAAATAAGCTGGTGAGCGCAGTTTGTTTGGCCGATGTTGCTGCCCATCGAAACCATTCTTAAAGCGACGGTAGGAGATTGTTGAACTGGGGAAACGTAATATTATTTATTTTTTCCATTTGAGATGTTATTTTCTAGGTTGGATTGGGGATGAGAAAGTAGCTGAAGCCGGCGTACTCGATGCCATACCCGCGACTACCGGTCAGGCAGTTGAAGATATGACACCAGGCCCTAACAAACATGTACCTCAAGCTAATCCGTATTATGAGAAACAATATGAAGACTACAAATATACCGTGCGAGATAGAATTATTGAAATCAAATTGACTCTCCCTTCAGGTACCAGAACAACAAGCGTTTCTACGTGGTGATGTGGAAGAAGAACACGCAGACGTACTGGCAGACGACGCCGTTCCGCGCCGTGGCGGAGCCCGGCATCCAGCTCAAGCTCGTCCTCTCCAAGACCGGCCCCGGCAAGACGCTGCGCAACGCGCTCTGGAACACAGAGTCTACACCCGACCAGGTCAGTGCCACTCACATTTTATGCAATAAATGTATCATCGTCATCATCTTTGTGAGTATCTCTGTACTACTTGGACCACAAATTAGCAAAAGCAGTCACGAGGATCTGGCCTACCGTTTCCACGCACACTGATTATTTAAAAAGGTGACAAGAAAAAAATACAAGTATTTAGTGACTGATATAAATGATCATGATAGAGAAATTAGAGAATTTGGCCTACACTCCACGATAAGGATGTTGATTCCAATACGATATGGCTAGGGAACGACGCGATATGTAATCACGTCGTTCCCTAGCCAAATAAATAGCCAGATAAATAGGATAGTTTTATTTAATCTGGATTTCATTTTAATACGAATAATATTATCTCTCCGCAGGTCAAACTCCTCTGGAAAGACC
Organism: Rhodophaea formosa; assembly: GCA_963082605.1. Classification (NCBI taxonomy): domain Eukaryota; kingdom Metazoa; phylum Arthropoda; class Insecta; order Lepidoptera; family Pyralidae; genus Rhodophaea; species Rhodophaea formosa. The sequence continues at coordinate 4,966,516 of OY720220.1, read as the reverse complement.
CCCGCAACGTAGGCTGGCGCGAAAAGACCGCCTACCGCTGGCGTCTGCTGCACCGGCCCCAGATCGGCCTCATCCGGCTCAAGGTGTACGAGAACAACCGGCTCGTGGCCGACTCCGGCAATGTCTACGACCTGGCCCTCCGTGGAGGACGGCTGGGCGTGTTCTGCTTCTCACAGGAGATGATCATCTGGTCCAACTTGGTCTACAGATGTAATGGTAAATGTTATTCTTGAAAATTCAAGAATTCTACTTGATTCAGCTCAAGGTAAACTAGAACAATCGCCTCGTGGCCAACTTGGTCTAGACGTGTAATTGTAAATGTCATTCTGACGATTTCCACCTCATCCGGCTAAAGGACGTCAGATGTAATGGTGTCTCATAATTTCAAGGTGGAAAATTGGAAAAATTCCACCGTAACCATATATTACGGTCTAGGTCATCAATTTTATAAGTATACATGTGTGTTGTCAGTTCCAAGTACAAGTACAAGTTTTCGATACGAAACTTCAACTTTTCGATACGAAACTTCAACTCGCTGTAATTTTATATAGGTATTGTCTTTAAAATTGAAATCTGATTATAAACATCAATATGCCTTATCCGGTCGTGTGTACAAAATTTGGTTGAGATTGGCTTAATTGTTGTAAAACTAAAACCAAACTACGTTTGTATGGGATTGCGGCTTTACGTGGGACCCTTAAAGATTAATTTCAGTACCTATACGTAGTAAAATCTTCTTTAAATTTTTATGCATGTGTTTTTTAAGGATGATGATGAAGAGTCATCGGGTAAAGTTATTCAATATAACCACGCGTTGGAAAGTCAAATGGTTAATCAGTGAGGATCATTAATGAACCTGGAAAACAAGTTAATCTAATAAATATTAATTTAATAATTTCTTTTTTTTCAGATAAAATTCCATCAAACATAGTATCAGAACTACCCTCCAAATATCATGAAATGATAGAGGTTGATCACGATTTTACCTACACATAGGCGCCGAATGTAGTTTATTGTATGAATTGTCTGTAAAAAGTGCCATTCTTAAGTTAACATTATTGTATAGGAATAAATGCAGATTTTCTATTTATTTAATTTAACTGTTAAGACTTATGTCAGGTTCAGATCGAGGAATGTGCGTTGAAATTGGAACCGTTATTAGTAAGGGAGGCCCTGGTGCTACATGTGGATCTAATCGAGCGTCGTGGGGACCCATGGACTTTGAAGATTATGTGGTAGAAAGAAAAAGAAAGGTTATATAGTGTTCTCTTATTGAATTAAGAAATCAGATATGGGACAAAATTCTACGCGGACAGGATTTGTACCAGCAGTTTTTAGTTTTTGTACGACAATTAGGTTCAAGTCCTGCCCACGTAGATTTTTTCCCCATATCTAATTTCTTAATTTAACAAGAGCGTCCCTTTATGTCAATAGACTGAATCAACAAATGAATAACAATATCAAATGTTTATTCGAATAAGTGTCTCGACAAATAACTTTCTCTATAGGTATTTTATAGACAATAAACAATAAATACTAAGTCTGGATTTTATTTCCAAATTTAATAAACTTGGTTACGTCGCAATATCTTTTGTACTGAGGCTGAGTCAGAAGTTCATTCATTGCCGAATATAAATGGGGGATTGATTTCAGACTAATTGCGTGAGATTGCGTATTGGGCTTAATTTCTGCTGAAACTGAGAACGAAAGTTTATCTTTCGTTATAGAAATGAGTTAATTGTACAGGAGACTTAGTCTTGTATATACACGAATGAAAAATCATTCTTTATCAAGATTTTTTAAGTAATCTAGAAAAAATACATTGAACGTACAACAAGTCTGATGATATCAATGATTGTCGAATTAAATGATTAAAGATTTCTTGGACGAATCAATTTCACTACTTACCAATTTTGAGAGAGGGCCTTAATTTTGTAGATATCTTAAGCTTATGGATCGTAATTGGAAGTACAAACTACGAAAAAGATCCTATTATTCGAAGCCTATTATTATTGAGATTAAAAGCCCTGGTTTTGAGTAACGGGTCCGTTTTTTGAATAATTTACCATCTTTTTCAACGGTTGGCGCTGTTTTACGGACTAGAAGATACCCACCAGATTTGGCACGACTGGTAGTACGCGAGAGTTGAGTTGCAATCATTTGCGTCTTCAAAGAGAATGTAATACAATAGCGTTTTGGATCTTTTTTCGTAACGTCAGGAAGTACGTTTCTTGGAGTAGGTACCTTAGAGTATTCATATACTACCTAATTATAACGGTGTTACTGTTCGTAAAATTTAGTAGTGGTTTTTTCACAAGCCTCTATTATACAATATACAATACAATACGGATTTAAGCCGCTTAAAATCCGATTTCAAACAGCGTACTCGGCAGAAAAAAAAAACAAGATAGCAAAAATGCTAAACATGAACGTTCTGAAACCTGGGGGCCGCTCAAGTATTACGTAAGCAGAATAACAGCTATCTTTAACCCCCTCCGGGAGGAAGGGTTTTGTAAGCAAAAGTAAGAAAAGCTCTTCACCCTTCCCTCCAAGCTTACATGAATATTGGTATCATTTTACAAAAAAATGCTTGGTAGTTTTGCTAAATGTTGCTCACGTCATCATTACGTTAGCCAACATGTCATCAAACATAAGCCAAGCCTGGACCCCCAAGACCCCTTTCACTGCTTAGTTACGTAATATTTGAATGACCCCCTGTTATAGAGTTGAGCACTAAGCTTTATTTTTCCCATGTTTTAAACGCCTATGAGCGACGAGTCAGCCAGACCAATTTTCAACTTGAAAATGTAACACTGATTATTTTATACCGGTCGAGCAGTTTCACTTGAATAACATCCAAAACTTACAAGAAGATGACTGGCTTGTCAAATTGATTTTTCGAATGATTTCTTTCATCTTTTCATTCTAAAATCGCATCGCAGATTTTTGAAACCTACCAGCCAATCACTAGAAATAATCTATCTGCCGATCAGCCTTGCATGTTCATTGTTCGTTCACTTAGGATTTTTGTGTCTGTGACAAACTGGTTGGCCCAAATATTCCCAGAAAAGGGTTATTCCATATTTGTCTATGTAGACGATTTTCTTATTGTAATCCGAAGTCCAGATTTTTTTTGCCAAATGGGGAATTCGCGAAGATCGATCGATCTTTTCGCATTATGCGAAAGCTCATTTTTCAGTCGTCGAAATCTGGAAGTATGAGGGTGGGAAAGGTCTATAGATAGTTGGTCTCAGGGATAAAGAGATTTGCTCATATCTGGCGTGTTTCATCTCTTATCTAGGTACATTCCAAATTAACTCTCTTATTATAAATATCTTTGGGTTCATTAAAAGCTGCATCTAGAACTAGATAAAGAAGTTAAATTCACGCGTATGTATAAAAGCTAACCCTACAAGTACTTGGCCAGCTGTCACCTCAACATGTTAGGTAAACTTCTCCGTAGAAGCTGGAGGTCGGATTCCGACCTTTTCCTTTAGAAATTCTATCGTCGAGAAGTAATGCAAAGTAATCATTCTTCATCTATTCCTAATCTTGGCTTTCCGCCTACTTAAAACTTGTTAAGACTTCATTCACAACATTGTTCGTAATAATCCGTTTCAGAACTTTGCTAAATGTAAAGTGAATTTATTTTATATTCCTTTCAACTTCAAGTGTACACAAATAATAAGGTTTGATTGATTAATGAGGAACGGTCGATTCAATTCAAATTTGATGTAAGTTTTAGAAATATTAATAAACATTTTATTCACTACTTTGCTGGATCATTAATCTGCTTACCTGCTATTCGTCGAGAATTCATACATAGATATCACCATTGGTACTTGAAAAATAATACTACACTCATATTTATATCGTATTGACGTCTAGCCGTCGAGGCAATAATACGACACGCCGTGTTTTCAAACACGGTTACACGCATACAAAAATGATTGACGGCGGCTTCTGGCGATTTTTAATTTCTGGCAAAATTATAACTTTTTGTGCAGTCATGAATATACAATACATCAATGTGGTTTGGGAGAAAAGGAACCAGCTGCTTTTCTTCCCGCGCAGACCGTAGAAGCCGGTCATGGGATAGGACGAACATTTAAAGAATCACGTGTCATAGGCGATGCGGCTAGCAAGCCATCATTAACCTATTTTGATTCCGCATTCCACCTTAACGCCCATTAAAATGCTAAACATGGCCTTTGAGTTTTATGACCTGACTAGGCTCTGTCTACCCCGCAAGGTATAAAGACGTGATAATATGTATGTATGTATGATTGTTGATTTGTAAATCGTTCAGGCGTTTTAACGACTGGGCTCGCCCGGTCACTCATCACTAATGTAGGTCTAATTGATGTTTATGTTTAATTAAAATTATTTAAATTGATGTTGATGTACGACAAGCTCCGTGGCGCAGCGGTCAACACGCCTGCCTGCGACACGGAAGGTCCCGGGTTCGATCCCCGGTCAGGTCAAGATGGAAAATGATATTTTTCAGATTGACCTGGGTCTTGGATGTTTATCTATATATGTATTTGTTATAAAATATAGTATCGTTGAGTTAGTATCCCATAACACAAGTCTTGCTTAAGAACTTACTTTGGGGCTAGCTCAATCTGTGTGATTTGTCCGTATATATTTATATTTATTTATTTATTATTTATTTATTTATGTTTGAAGTACCTTTAGTTTATTAGTTTGAGGAGCTCGATGGTCTAGTCAGCGTGAGAATTATTACACGTTAAGCAACCCACTAGGATGGGATGACCGTAAGTGGCATAAAATATCTAGAGCTCCTCCGTACTTCGGAAGGCACCGGCTGTCATCATTGATGGCAGTCGTTAAGCTATGTGAGAGGCAAGCTTGAAAAATCTTACACCGGTATTGGCCACTTATACATACGAAATATGAATACCTACGAAGTGTATTCGTATTTGTAGTAATGTCATCTCTAAATCTTTATACTGATATTAAAAATGTGGCAATTGGTTCTTGCTCTTTGACCCCAATATATCTAAATCCAGCGCTGATTGGCAATTTGTAAATCGTCGTTTAGCCGCTTTAACGAACGGGCTTGCCCGCTCATAGTCAAAGCCCGCTCATTCAAGACTAATGTGGGTCTAATTGATGTGTATTATATACCTCTACATTTACAGTAATTATATCTATTAACCAATCAACTGACATTTAAAATGTAGCAATTAGTTTGTGAACTTTGAACCCCAGATATCTAAATCTAGCGCTGATCGGCAATTTGTAAATCGTCTTCCAGTGGAAGACAAACTCGGTAAATTGTATTTGATAGGTGTTTTTATGCATTTACAATGTTATATTGATTATACTCTTATTAAAATAAAGAATTAAGGATACGGAAAAAAAATATTAGGCGTACAAAGTCTGCCGGTTTAAAATCTGCCCTCGTGGATTTTTTCCCATATATTATTAAATAAATAAATATATACGGACAAATCACACAGATTGAGCTAGTCCCAAAGTAAGTTCGAGACTTGTGTTATAGGATATTAACTCAAAGATACTATATTTTATAATATATACTTATATAGATAAACATCCAAGACTCAATACTCAATACTCAATACTTTATTGCTTCCTTAATGTTACATTAGGTGTTTTATTAAATTAGAACCAATTAAGGGCCCTGACGGGCGCTGCAATAGGAGAGGGGCTATTATATATTTTTATATTTAAGGTCAAAGTATATTTAAATGTCAAAAGATATATCTAATTAATTTTATTACATATATTAATTTTGTTTTTATTTAATTGTCATATTATAAGTAATACTCTAATATAGTCAAGTTTATATAGTGATATTTTATATTTTTATTACTTATATCTATTTATTTTGTAAAAATTTTATCATCTAAATATTCATTGAGACTGTAATAGCATTTATTAATCAACATTTCCTTAATATGCTGCAGAATTTTTTTGTCACTTTCTATATTTTTATTATCGTCAGGGAGTTTATTGTAGAGTTTTACGGACATGGCGTGTGGACTAGATGCGTGGAGTTGGAGACGTGAGATTGGTATCTGTAGCCTATTTTTATGTCTAATAGGGTATTTTGATATTTTATCGTTCTTTTTGGGGAAGAAATTTGGATATTTGCGGACGAATTTACAGGTTTCAAAGATATAAATACTAGGTAAAGTTAAAATTTTATATTTTTTGAAGTACGGCTTACAACTATCAGTTGGTTTTATGTTATTTATTATTCTTATTAATCGTTTCTGTAATTTAAAAACTTTTTCCCAGTCAGTTGCATTACCCCATAGAATAGTGCCATAGCTTAGCCATGAGTAGGCGTAAGCATAATATGTAACCAGGGCAGTTTCTATGTCGGTAGACTTTCTTACCTCTCTGAGTGCATACGCAAATCTAGATAATTTCTTACAAAGTTTTTCAATATGAGATTTCCAGTTGATGCTGCTGTCTATATTTACGCCTAACAAGGTGAACTCTTTCACTACCTCTACATCTATTCCATTAAAGTTTAAATTAATGTCCAAAGGTGGTTTTTGATAGGGGTGAAAGATCATTAATTTTGTTTTTGAATAATTTATCTCTAGATTATGATCATTTAGCCAATCTGTTGTCATTTTTATAATTTTGGTAAGATGTCGGTTCAAATTTGTATTATTTTGAGCAGAAATGAGAATAGAAATATCGTCAGCAAAAAGCACACAGTGTTCATTCATTATTTTTGGTAGGTCATTAATGTATATCAGGAACAAAAGGCAGCCGATAGAGCTTCCTTGAGGGATAGAGTTGTTCATTGATTTACCGTTTGATCGGATATTTTGAATGCTATTTGTTACGTGATTGAAGTATTCTATCTCTACAAACTGCTCTCTGCCTCTAAGATATGAAGAAAACCAATCGTGGGCGATTCCTCTTATTCCAATTTCATATAATTTAGTTAATAAGATGTCATATTGTACCAGGCCAATCTCAAAAAGATCATTTTCCATCTTGACCTGACCAGGGATCCAACCCGGGGTTATCCGTGTCGCAAGCAGGCGTGTTGACCGCTGCGCCACGGAGCTCGTCGATATTATTTCTTTATTTTAATAAGAGCCGAATATACATCATCAGGTCTTTTGTCTCCACTGCAGGAGCACGGCTCTCTCTGTACTACCAGAGCCATATAAGTATTATTAGAGGATTTGATCTACGGGAAGTCTTGGTCCTATTCTACTCTGTTGGGAACTACACGGCGAAACTCCGTAAACCGATAAAGAGACATAATTGCAAAAGTGACCACTGAAAAGTGAAATTAGTTAACGGTGTTTGAACTAATCCTAAGAAATTACACACATTCAACACTGCCTGACAAGGGCACAAAAGCTAAAGCGCTTCTCGTCTATAATCACATGAATAAATGTCTTTAGGCGCTTCAAGGATAGGCTCGTCTGCTGATTCGATACTAATGTGGGTCTCAATGACGTGTATTAGGCACTTAATTCTATTTATAGTAAGTAAATTCAACTGTAAACGTAAATCTAATGTATATCCGCCCACATATAAATTGAATAAGTGAGTAGGTATGTAGGGGATTTGATAGAGCTTTTGTATACTTATGTCGTGGCCATATCGTAGAATCGATCACTTTATGAAGTGATTGTCAATTTTATGAAATGGTCGCATTTCATGAAATGTTTTACTGTCTATTGGCCACATCATGATGTAGATTGGGCAGATCAATGTCAATTATATCGTTTAACGATATGTGCAGCCAAACGTGTGGCTCTTTCTTGAAATGGTTAAGATTGTTTGATCATATCGTAAAATAGTTTCTTTAATTACCGGTAGAGGCGCAAAAACCGCAGTGAAAAAGAGAACATTATGTATGTATTATGTAGCATTAAGTATGATGAGGAAATTGAAAATATAAGAGTTTCGACGAAAAAAAATACAAATTGTTCTTAACATTTTGTTTGTTTATTATATTTCTTGGACACCCTAATTTACGATCCGGCCAAACGTGAATGACAATATCGTTAAACGATTTGATCAAAAAACGTTTCAATGATCTGATCAAATTAAGTTGGCCACATCATAAAATGCCACTATTTCATAAAAATGTCAATAATTTAATGAAAAGATTAATTCTACGATATGGCCACAACATACCTATATACCTAAGAATAAGGATTCTGCATAGAAGGACCTACGAAGAAATAAAACGTAAACTGTCGTTTAAAAAAAGTTTTTATTAGCGATGCGATAGTCATATACCTAATAATAATCGAAGTCTACTATCTATAGTCATCATGATTTCGTGTAGGTGACACGGTCAGTCGACCATGCACATCCTGGTGTCAGAGTTCTTCGGAACCGCCTCTCGGCCTCTGACGTGGTTCCTTTGACGACTCCCAGATGGCAGCCGGGACCAACGGCTTAGCATGCCTTCCGAAGCACGGAATCATCTTTCTTATCATACAATCAGGTGATTCATGCCTGCAATGTCCTAACCAAACTGGAAACAACTTAACTAAGTAGGTATGCTTCCCGTGCCGCCCGCACCGCTCGCGCCGCCGAAGCTGTAAAGCGCTGTAATCAGTGCGGATTGGGACGATTTCGTGCGCGCGTCTCGGTTCACATTCGCCCTGAGGAAGACCTCCGGATGAGGTCGAAACATGTCGGCCTGTAGCTGACTTCAATCGTGAATGATCAGTATTTTACATATTAATGATACACTAACACATACACAAATTGGTAAATTCTGACAATATAACATACATACGGGTCGAATAGCCTTCTTTTTTGAAGTCGGATAGCGTTCAGTAGCTGTGTGGCATAAAGCGAAAAATGTTTGGTACTTGCATTTAGCAACTAAAGCAGCTATAATCGCTGTTTGTCGATGCTAATAATGTAACATAAAATATATAAAGCCATATTCGTGAATTCGTTCAGAGAACAAGATAATTTAAGATATTTTTAACAAAAAACAAAAACCGACTTCAACCCTATAATTTTTTTTAATAAGCACAAGAAAAAATGGAAATAAGTGTAATCCTAACGTAATATTTTTTTTTGGTTTTTGTGTATTTTTTCAAAAAGCGCACGACTGATTTCGATAAAATTTTATGGGACCATCTGTAAAGTATTACCTATTGAACAAAAAAAGAATTTCTTAAATCGGTCCAGGCGTCTTCGAGAAATCGGGGAACATACATAAAAAAAAAAGATTACGACGAATTGTAAACCTCCTCCTTTTTTAAGTCGGTTAAAATTATCATGTAGCTAGTTCGACAAAGAGTTTGTTACATTAGGTAATAAACCTATCTTTATGGACCTGATCATGATCTGACAAAAATAACTTGAAACTAGAATTATAATGACAGAAGATCATTCAGAGTAATTTGATAGTACCTAATTTACCTACTTTTGTGTATTATTTATCTTTAGTACTGTAATTTATTATGGACATCATCAAGATTATTGACCAGGATCAGCCTGATCCTACAGAATATACAGAAAGTGCCAACATTGAAGGCTTCCACAAGTCGGAGACGCAGACACAAACTAGTTTAAATGATCTACGAAGAGCCTCTCCATCCATAGCTACTGAAGCAACTAAATCACAACTAAAGATTTCCGACTCCCTGCACCCATCATGTCCTGAATCTAAGCCATTCTTCGGCTTCGACGCGCCGGCAAGTACCAGTTCTGCCTCAGCCAATATCATCAGCGAGAAAAGTAAGAAACGAAAGGCTAGACGTAATACTCAGGCAGTACGTGCACCACTCCCGAGACTAGCCAAAGATCGTGCTAGGAAAATAATAAATAATATTGTTAAGGGAGTAGTCTTACAGAAGAGATTTGTATTAGTCAAAAGGCTAAGAAAGAGGCCGATGGCACGTAGAACTCCACAGAGAATCAGGAATGCTAAATCCGTGGTCCCTATTTTGAAGCCTACAAGGATGAGCTCTTTCGATTCTCTGGCCTCAATTGGATGTTCACTTTGTGGTCATTCATGCTGTGCAAGAAATTGTTAGTTGATATTTTTGCCCTAATTTACTAGTTACTTTAATAAAGAATTTATTTGAAATAATTTGCTACTTATTCTTTAATATTTCCAATTGTATCTAGTTACGCGTTTTCCTCATGGACCAACTGGTATGCATAACTATAGATGTATTAAGTACACCGGCTAAGTTTTCTTGTGAGTAAAAGGAACATAACGCACCTGCCAGGCATTAAACTTACATTATCTTTGCATAAATGTAATACCGGATTCTGTGTGTACCAAAACTGTGACTTACATAGGTATCCTGGGTTAGTTTCCGGTAGTTTGTAACAAATTTTATCATTCATTATTCAATTGGTTTTGGGATAAGCAAGTTGCGAGCGTTTTTAATTGAGCTGTAGAGTGGTTAAACGACTGCATAATTAGTATTCGCAGTGGCTGAGCTATTCAGAGTTCTAACTACATTTTCAGACCAGTCCACTCAAATAGTTTTTCAATACATTTGCTATAAATACGGTCCTTATGACATCGGAACTTGGATAGTAATGTTATATTTTTTGGACTATGGGCCCTTTCTTTACGACAAAATTGCTCATTTTATTTTTGGTAATCGCAAATGTATTGAAAAACTTTGTATGATGCTCGTACTGAGTATGCTGGCTATTATAGTCATCGGTTTATTAAGTACTCGGCTTCGCCTCGTAGACACAAACAGCATGAAAAGATTTATTAGAGGTCGGCCATACGCGAATTGTCCCCCTCGTGTTGCAGGCGTTCATATGCTACGGTAACCGCTTTCCAATTCTGATGAACAGATGAGTTCACGTCGATCCCTTTGAGGATTCTGGTGGACGACCTGCTTCATCAGGTAGGCCGTATGCCTCTTTGCCTTTTTAGTTGTATAAAAAAGCACCTCAACTATAATATCTATCTACCTTACAGCAGTATTTGCATCATAATTTACTAGTTTCAAGTGAATGAAAAATTTCGAATCTATGTAGTGAGTGATGACACCAGTAAAATAATGAGTTCGCTGGATGTGTATGTGACACATACAGACAACAAACTTGTAAAAGCGTTTTACATTTTAACAACATCCGCTAACCTTTATAATTTTAAACTGCAAAACCCCGGATCATGCAAAATACAGTTTTGTGCTGACTGTTGTGGTAGTTCGCCAAACTCCATAAATTCGCGCACAAAGGGTTAACTTCGTGAATAAATCATAAGAATGTACTGGACTTTACATCGCACCAGAATAAAGTTTCATATCGTCGAAAGCTGTTTCTACCTAGAGTAACCATTTCAATGGAGCAATGACAATTCTGGATTAAGTAATGTTGGAGCCCTAAGCAATTTAAGTACGGGATGGGGTTCTCAAAACCCTATCCAGTCTCGACAGTCAGTCATGTCAGACATGAGTGTGCAAATGATCGTGCGAGCCTCCCGTATTTTGGTACTATTTCTGGTGGTATCATCATCATCATTACGTGTAGGTGACACAGTCAATGCATCTTGCACACCCTGGATCCGCCTCTCGGCCTCTGACGAGGTTCCTTTAACGACTACCAGATGGCAGCCGAGACCACCGGCTTAACGTGCCTTCCGAAAGACGGAACATATGGCAGCCAGTCTGTGCAGCCAGCCGTGACTAATGATTGGGCCAATTTTTTCTAAAACCTAAACTTACCCAAAAGTCCGGTAAAGTAGTAAAAGCTTATTTGGAGCTAGCGACATCATCATCATCAACAGGTCTTTGTAATTCTCTACTACAGGAGCACGACCCTCTCTGTTCTACCAAAGCCATATATATATTAGCCAGAGCAGTCAAGACGATTTGGCCTACAATCTCCATGCTGGCCGTCAGGCAGGTTGGAGAGGTCTTTTTGATGTTTAAATGCAATGTTTAGCTTGTGTTTCCTAAGTCACCTTCTACGACATCCACGGGAAGACTTGGAGTAGTCCTATTCTACTCTGCCGGAAACCACACGGTAGGCTAGCTACGCAGACTTTAAAAAAAAATCCCTACTGCGCCCGGGTGCGCTCCTTGAAACTCCAGGTTAAAAGGGCCTTGACGATCGCTTTTTGTTTGTTTGTTTTTCGTGTGTGTAAGTGACCAACACTGGTGTCAGATTTTTCAAGCCGCCTAAAGGCATCTGACATAGCTTAACGACTGCCATCAATGATGACAGCCGGGACCAACGGCTTAACGTGCCTTCCGAAGCACGGAGGAGCTAGAGATATTTTTATGCCACTTGCGGTCACCCATCCAAGTGGAGACTGCGCCCAGGGTTACTTTACATGTGGAAGCGCTATGCTAACATCCACAGGGCCATTGGGACGATCGCTTTCGCTAATGGTTTGCATTTGCTACCGGGCATATTGAAGGATTAAAAAATTAATAAATTTAAACACGTCTGTAATATCACAAATATATTTATTGTATTATTGTACATATGTTTACATAACACAGACGAAGTATCTATCACTCTGGAAAATCGAATCAAAGAGAAGTAAACTCCCAATAGGGACAATTCATTGTAATAAGTAAAAATATTGTGCTCGAAGATAAAGATGATAGATTTAATAAAATTACAGACGTGTCTGTTCAAGCATCAGGGTTTAAAAGCGTCGTAGTATTTTCGACGTGATTGGTGATAGGGTCAAAGTGGGTAAATTGTGAAAATGCGGAGAAGAAATTACTATAAGTATTTTGATGTTTACTTACGCTGCTTTCTTATGGTTTTAATTCGTACTCGTTTCGTTAGTTTCAATAGAGAAACTGTCAAATTTTAGGCATGTATTGTAAACATTTACCCACTTTGATTTATTGAATTTACACATTATACTGCACCTGCTTTCGATACGTTTCGAAACGATAAAAGACTGAAAGAAAAGAACCAATGTACTGGAAAATTAAATGTATAAAAATAAAATAACGTCACTGACTCATTTAAAATTGTGAACGATACTTAGACGGAAATAACCTTTTTTATTTTATAGGTAATAACAAAATAATAAATATAAATAAATATACCTATACGGACAAATCACACAGTTAGTAAGGTAAGTAACGCAGGTTTTCCTATTTGATGAGAGTGACATCATATGTGTAGGAGATTTTCCCTCTTAAAATAAATATAAAAGCCAGTCGTAATATATAAATAAATAAATATAAATATACAGGGATATATCACACAAATTGAGCTAGCCCCACAGTAAGTTGTGAACTTGTGTCGTGGGATACTAACTCAACGGTGCTATAGTTTATAATATATACTATATAGATAAACATCCAAGACCCAAGCCAATGTAAAAAAGATCGTTTTCCATCTTGACCTAGCCGGGGATCGAACCCGGGACCTCTGTGTCGCAGGCTGGTGTGTTGACCACTGCGCCACGGAGCTCGACGGTCTAATATTCTTTAGCACTTGTAGCCTACTTAATGTATGCACGATGCAATATAATGTGAATAAATATGTATCTCCAATGTACTATTATTTATTATGAAATATTTTCGTTTCACTAAAGATTCTCCATTTCATCAAAACACTTATTGCTTTCCAAAATATTTGCTCGAACTACGATATGACGAAACATTTCATTCTAATATCTACAAATTAAAATAACTTATTGCATCTTTGTCTTAATTTATCGAATTATATTTTAAAAAATCTATTAAATATACATAGTCGCATCATTAAAAACTTTAATTCTATACATTTATATACAAAGATGAAAGTTTCATTGTACTGCAAATATAATAAAATGGAGACTTGCACAAAATATTTGGTATAATTGAACACATTGTGATGACCACTTTATTTTGGGGATTTCATCAAAAGACGGGCGAAATAAAGGTAATACTTAATAGAATTATCAGTTCAAAAGCATTTAAGACATTTTAAACTACTAATAATGTACATAAACAGTACAGACAGCATGGCGGCAAAGATAAGATGTCGATAAAGTTTATATCAAACCATAGATATCAGAATATTGTGTATCAAACTATCGACTTTGACGTTATAAAATGTAGTCTACTCTGAAGCATACAGTACCTATCAGTTGAATGGTACAAACAATAAATTACAAACAATACATATAGTAATCTTATTAATTTAGAAAATATCCTAACTCATATTATAAAAGCGAAAGTGAGTTTGGTTGTTTGTAACGCTTTCAGACATTTTAACATAAACGAAAGTCATCAAATTTTGCATATACGTTGTCTGGGTTATGTAGAAGGACAAAGGGTATACGGGTAGACATAGGGTAAACAATGAAAACTGGAAAAACAAAAAATCGGAGTACATAACTTAAATTTTTGATTTTATATTATAAATCTTTTTAAAATATACTGACCATGTTTATTACGTAAAGCAAGATGACCAATGTCGATACATACAATATCTACTGCCACCGACGCCATGCTGCAGAAGTGGCGTTTTATCTCATGCTAGTCGCCTTTTAAAAAATCAAACAATGAGGAGTTTCTAAAATTAGCGGTGGCAACACTGAGCTGTTATTGGCCAAGAATAATAGTAATAATCATTTATTTGTAATAAATAGAATAGAATAGAAAAATCTTTATTCAGTGATTGACAAATGGTACAGTAAATAATAATAAATATATACGGACAAATCACACAGATTGAGCTAGCCCCAAAGTAAGTTCGACACCTTGTGTTATGAGATACTAACTCAACGATACTATATTTTATAATAGATACTTACATAAATAAACATCCAAGACCCAGGTCAATCTGAAAAAGATCTTTTTTCATCTTGACCTGACCGGGGATCGAACCCGGGACCTTCCGTGTCGCAGGCAGGCAGGTGTTTACCGCTGCGCCACGGAGCACGGAGCACAGTACAACTATCATTAGCATAAATTGGTGTCAGTTGTTGCTTCTCGTCAAATGTTATACAAAGATAGCGGTTTATCGGACCATACCATTTAGTTCTGGTGGTAAGCATTTTCAGAAATCCCTCATTGGTTAACAATCAAAAATATTAACTATTATGTAGTTTAGTAAAATTGCACGAAAAAAATATAACGCGTTTCATTCCTCTGATATGTCTTTAATAATGCAAAGTCATTTAGAACTTCAATAAATAATTATAAAATCAATCGCTTCATAGTGCTCACTGATTATGATTTAAGTCTCACTCAGTAGGTTCAAATCCCTTGAACTGAATATCTGTACTTAGTGTAATGTTTTAAATCTATCGTATCCTACTTTATTATAAACCTCAGTTCCGATTTCATTATTTTAACCATTGATACAGTCCGAATCAAACTCGGCGGCTCGGATCATCGCGCGAGTCGATGCGGAGTTCACAATTTTAGGTTCAGCGGGGCGCGCGCGGGGAGGCGGGGCGCGTACTAAGCCGCTCGCAGCCAATATCTGAGTCACCACGAAGTTTGATTTGGACTGTACCTCTCTGACGATAAGTATTTACATCGTGAGCACTAACTTGTATTGTCGATTGTCATTCCTTCATATTCTGTACAACACTCATTGAAATAGTCTTACTTCAAACATCTTAATTCCATGCATTGAATAGTGAATAAGTACGAAATGACATGCGTTGGACCATATATCTATATACAGAAGGAAAACATTAAAAAGATCAACATTGAGCTTATTTACAGCATATCGTGCTAAGAAAGACCCAAGTCGAAATGGCGATAAAAATAGTAATGCCCAATTCTCAAGCTTTGTAGATTGATATGTTGCAAAGACATAGTAAGGCCCGTAACTTCGTGAAATTTGTAGGGATAACAGTATCATTATGTCTATCCAAAGGATGTCTAGATATAGTAAGGTCCGTAACTTCGTGAAATTTGTAGGGATAACAGTATGATTATGAAAACTCAAGGATGTCTTTACCAACCAATATGGCGGACGTAAAGTGTTGTAAATTTTTTACATTTTTAATAATGCGACTTGTTACTAAGTCAATCTAAAAAATCAGATATACTGTAAATTGATGCGCGATAATTCATTAGCTTCGGCAAACTAAAATTATCGGCGTATCGAAATTCAAATGATTTGCATATTTCCGGAACACTTTCATAAATTATCCCAGAATTTTCACGAAAGCCCGGATCCCACTATTTCCTTGCTACAAATATATTAAACTCATCTAATTCGTTTTACCTTCTTTAATTATCATGCTAACAATCCTAAGTCATTAAGTATGAAATCCAAAGTCGATATGGTTAGTTATAGGTCAGTCTACTAGCAGTTCTTGAAGATACAGAGGTAACAAAGTACGTCATTCTAAAGGTTTAACAGTGAAAAGGGGTTCCAAAACGGCCTTCTCAATGGGAACGGGAAAAGTTCTCTCAAAACGGTTTAACATTAACATTTTTGGTGTTTTTATTATTACGATTATGCTTCGCAGATTCACTTGTGCCTTCCTCGATTTCACTCATCCCGGCGGTTTTCCTGGATTCGCAACATCTGGAGTCGGTGTAACCTGAATAAAAGATGATTTGTGTTATAATATGATATTACATCTGCGAAGCTTTTCCGGGGAAAATCGTTTTAGGAAAAATGAAATTCTGTTATGATAGCATAAGAAAATATTATTTTATTGTGTTACTTTTACATCTAGGAAGTTAATATATTAATACAATTTCAGGCAAAGTTATTGCGAGAAATACACCTACTGGCTTTTATAAGCTCACACTGAGCTAAACTGTTACATATAAGTTTAAGATTTTACGGGTCTATCAGAAATAATCTTTATGTCATCCATTGGTTAGTTGTGTACATACTCTAGATTTCAGCAAAGAATTTATAATTTCACAGTACCAACCTAGCTCAGCGTTGAAATGGAACGGAGCTGAGACAACTGTCCTACGATAGCTATTGAGGCCTTGATTTTGTTAATCTGCGTGGGAGAGAACACAATGTCTCGTATATGGTGTAGGTAAAGATAGAAGCAAATCTCACCACATAATTACATAATATCTACAAGCGCTCGTAGGCACACGGTGAGTGAGGGGGAGGTTCTTGGCCGTTTCAGTTTCAAGATATTCTGACTGTGTGTCTGTATCATCATCTCAGCCACAAGTAATCCACTGTTGGACTTGTTGGCCTCCCCAATATGGAGGATGTTACGATACCAAGTCAACTCGTTTTGCAGACGAGTTTGTGAGAGCAGTTTATTTGGTTTAAGTATCTCATGTCTCATCTGAAATGTTTTTAAGCGAGGGAAGGGTAGGAGTTTGTTGGGAGGACGGGATATCTAAAGGTATTTAGAATGCTACTTGAAAGGATTGGGCATAAGCAAGTAGCTAACTCGGGAGGCCGGGCGTTTACCCGACGCCATTCTTGCAACCACCGAGCAGGCACTTAAGGACGACACCCCTGACCCTCCCTGGTGGAGACTTTATAGTGCATATAAAATAGAAAGTGATCTCACCAAGCTTAGCACATAGTTTCAGGGCGAGCAGGCGTGGGCGGCTGCGGCTGCTGCGGCTGCTCGGCCGAGCGCTGGCGCGGCAACTGCGACGAGTCCAGCACAATGGAGGGGCGCGGGGGGAGGTTCTCGCTCACCATGTGCGAGAGCGATAGCTCACTGGACGCGTTTGTGTCGCCTGTTACAGGATATAGAAAAATCAGTCACCCATAAAACATGACGCAAGTAACACATTCGACGCACTGCCGATGATTAGTATCTACATAACTTTTACTATGGGACAAATCCTCGGAACCAGGAAAAAGCGACATCCATTATACACCAAACGCCAGCCGGAAAATTCGCTTCACGACTACGTAGTTTTTTGTATTTTTTCTCCTTAACGTGGACATAGTACTCGTACTCTGCTGATAATTAGTAAATAACTTTTACAATGGGATTATAACTCGAAAAAATTCATATAAGTATATTCAGTCGGCCGGGCAATTTGTATGACAACCTCGTTTTCTTTCTTGTTTTAGTCCCAGAAAGAAGTGTTTATAGGTAATGACGGGTTGAGTAACCCCATCAATGTTGGGTGAAATAACCTTTTTATGAATTAGCAAGCTGAAATTATGGAAATTGTTTCATCCTCGGATTCGTTAAGATTTAGAGGGGCTATGTGTGAACTTGCGCATTATTTATCCATAATACGTAATAAAATAGATAGTCCTGACATATTAGAGCGTGTCCGTATTTTGGTTCCCCGGAACCTACCCTCGGACTCGGAGGGCCAGGTAGCCCCGCGCCGCCGCCCGCGGCCGCTGGAGCCGCCCAGCGCGCGCACCGAGCGCGGCCGACACGCGCCCACCAACCGCGTACTGACCACTATCGGGGACATACTTGCCCAGCACAATGGACTTGACTTATTTGCCGATGAATAAGGACATCTGTATAATGCATTTCGTATAATTTTAAATGACATGTTGTAGCTGACTACTAAACTATTCAATAATATTAACGACATTTATGACATAATAATGCATTCATTGTAATTTTGTGTAGTTATTCTGTTGTCCTGGATTGTAATTAATTATGTAATGTACTAATCTTGACACTGTTCTGCCTGTATTATTTGACGAACCTGTGTATTTCATTTTCTCTGTTTTTTTAAATTAATCTTGTAAGCATTTTGGATGTAACATATGTTAGCTTGTAAGATGTAATGAATAAATAAATGAATAAAAAATCCTCATCAAATTTAAGAGCTGTGCTTTTGTCTTGTCTTTGAAAAAGACTCCTCAAAGTTTATATTTGGAGTTGCACTGTATGGCTGTGAGACATGAACTCTAACAAAAAACGAAAGGAAAAGGCTTGAAGCATTTAAAATGTGGTGTTGGCGTAGAATATAGTACATAATAAGCTGGGTAGAAAGAGTAACTAATGAAAAGGTTCTAAAAAGGGAAATTGTTTACAGTACAATATTCCGTAACATAGTCGAAATGTTGGAAATGAAAACAGTTTTGCAACGAGTTTGCAACTATCCGTAATCGAAGTTGCTGCCAGTTTTCTATAACCTGCAATGGAACTCAGAATTTGCAATATCGTAACATGCTCTTTCAAGGTTTCTCAAACCTAAGGGACCTTCTTATTACTCCCCGTTATAGTGTCTTGATGAATCCCAAATCCAAAACCCAAATCTCTCCCCTTCTTTACATATTCGTAGCCCATTTTACCTAAAAGAAAATAATTAAGTTGTCTTTTAAAAATAAGTTCTATTTAATAATGATGTTAGTAATAAAGTACCAAAAATAAATATAATATTATATATTAGGTACCGTGACATGTGGGCTTTTTGTCACAACTCAAGTCTGTTGCAAAGATATTTTTATTTTGATTTAGCATCAATTTCGTTTCTGTATTTCCTTTAGCTTAACTAGCTATAAAACTTACGCTCCTACAAGTAAAACGAATGGTAAATGACAATAAATTCATCGCTTTACCTGAGAGTTTGCGATATTCTTTTTTTGCAGTTTTATCCCCCAATGATCAAACCTTTTGTGTACCTCACCACCAATCAACCAGTAATTCAACCAGCATTTTGTAAATCTTCTTGCAAAGCGTCAAATGCCATACCGTTGTTATTCACATAGGTACCTATCCTACTTTGAGAAACTTTGCTATATTATAAAGTTACATGGAAAAGCAATAAAGTGCGCTTGAATTCTCAAGGACTTTATTATAGAAACACCTACGATATGTTGCGGGTTCTAAGCGGTTTAGAATATGACTGTATTCCTAGAATTTAAAACTTATGAAATTTCTTCTTATGGTAGGACAGTTCATTTTGCATTCACGATCGCATATTTACAAAGTTTTCAATAGAACAGTGGCCCGATGGCCTAGTAGGGTGAGCATTATTAGCACTTACGCATGTTAAGCAATAGGCGCAGTCCCTACTTGGATGGGTGACCGGATAGTAATAATGATATGATGATGGCATAAAAATAACCCCAGCTGGCTCGGCTGTCATCATTGATGGCAGTCGTTAAGCTACGCCAAATGCCTCTGATGTTGGCTTATACGAACAAAAAATATATTATACGCGAAAAACAAACAATAGAACAGTTGAAAAGTGTCGGAAGTTGGCAAACTTTACGGAAATTGAATGTCAGTCAACACACCAAGCTATAACGTGAAGCATACTAAACGATACATTTTAATAAAGCATATTCGTGAAAATTGCTCATTGACATCACATCAATTTCATCAGTAATTTTAATGGGATCGACTGATATTAACTCCTCCAAATTACTCGTTCTTAAATAGTAATCAAAAAACAAAAAACACATTTTGATTGTTATTTTAATTACATGTTTACATTTTGGCACCTATTTAAAATCGGGCTTCGGGTAGGATTTTTAGGGTTCCGTAGTAAACAAGGAACCCTTATAGTTTCGCCATGTCTGTCTGTTTGTCTGTCTGTCTGTCTGTCTGTCCGTCCGCGGTTTTACGCAGAGACTATAAGTACTAGAAAGCTGTAATTTTGTATGGGTATGTATATTAATCATGGCAAAAAAGTGGCAGAATAAAAACTTGAAAAAAAATTTTTTTTAGGGTAGCTCCCATACAAGTAAAGTGGGGGAGTAATTTTTTTTCTCTAATATCGTTAAATAGGTCTTTCAAAAATATTGTGAGGTTAAGAACACCATTTTTCGATTTAGGGATCCGTTTCCGAAAAATTTGGTTTTAAAGTGCGAATTTTTGTTAGAAGTAAGTGTCCCCCCCCTCTATCTGCTAAACGGTTATATGTATATACATACGTGAAAAAAATTACAGCAGTAGTATATATACTGAAGTTTAAAGGAAAACTATCAGAGCTGAGTACTAAGTACAAACCAAAAAGTTATAGGCAACCAACTTAGAAACTGTAAAATTTCATACTATTTTCATTGTTAGATGTTTTTGGTCGTTAAACTGTAAGGTGCGAGTGTGAATAGTGTGAACTCAAAGTTGTCATTCGCAGCTACGGAACCCTACACTGCGCGTGGTCCGACACGCACTTGGCCGGTTTTTTTTTAATTGATATAACACGACGGAATGTATAGTGAACAATCAGTCAATCCCCGTGCTAGGAAATGTCTTGTCGCCCGCGTCCTTCTCGCGTAGAACGCGCGAGCTACATTGAGTTTCCTTGCCCTGTAAACAATCATAATACCTGAGGGTTGCCTCGGCACCGGGAGTGAGACTTCACCACATGTATCGTCTCCCAGCAGGGGCTGCAGCGGTGACGGCAGTTCGCGACTGTCGATTGCTGAAGATCTTCGCAGTGAATGCCTGGTCGGAAAGTAAATTGTTATTCGTTATTCGTTTTAGGTCAAATGTAATGGTGGCACTTCACATCCCTATTCGGTATTCGCGTTTATTTCGGCTTTGTTTGCTATATTCGTGTTGAAGTTCGAACAAAACGAATACACCTCGTTCATGACCAGAGAATATGCCGAATATTAAAAAATAATTTTGCTGAGCACCTATATCGAATGAAATTTATAAATGGATGTAAAGGAATAGCTCGGCTGATAACCAACGAAACTGCTTGTTCTTGATTTTTCAGGCGTTTATCGTTTAATATTTTATTCCCGATAAGCATTCATATCGACATTAACTTTAAATAATCAAATTGCACGCCTATTGTAAAAAGGCGGGAAATTATTATTATGAGATGACCCTAGCAATAAATAATTTTATTTCATTTAAGTACGTAAGGGCTTTCCAGTTTATTTTCTAGATACGTAGAGAAACCAATTTTGCCTGTAACTTGAAAACTAGAATTATATTGAAATTGAGAAATCTGAATACCTTTGATGAAGCAATTTTCAATCACTGACATTCAACATCTAATTCTAGATTTAAACTTACAGGCAACACAATGCCTGTAACTTGAAATCTAGAATTAGGTTGAATTTCTTGAGTCTGAATACTGACCTTTGATGAGGTAGTCTTATATTACAGACAGTCAACATCTTATTCTAGATTTAAAGTTACAGGCCTGCATGCCTGTATCTTGAAATCTAGAAAATCTAACGTAGGCGTCTTCATTTGAATAATTTACCTTTGATGAGGTAGTCTTCTATCACTGACAGTCAGCAGCGTGGTGGTCTGATGCGGGAGTGTCGCGGGTTCCTCTCCACTGGTGTTGACGCACACACTGATGCTTATCCCGCTCACCTCTCCGCCGTCCTCCGCTTCCCCACTCTCCTCGTCGTATCTGTCCAGCACACACCCCAATTCTAGGCTACTGGCAGATTGGCTGGTTGTAGTTTTAGGTTTTTCTTTGCTAAGTTGACGTTCACAATAGCAATTTTGATAGCAATGCTCACGAAATACATGTAGTCACAACATTATGATTAGTTAGTGCGCACTAAGATATAAAAGAGTTCATGTTTTCGCTCCTTATACAGAATTATATGGCCGCACTTGATATGTATAGTCAAATGAGGACTACTGAATGACAATTGATTGCTGATGCTACATGAGTGAATTTAGAAAACCGTTCACCGATTTCAAACTGGTACAAAGACATACAGGTTGTTGGTCCCTGGCTTGTTAAGCTGGAGTAGATGATTCTTTTTTCAATTAGTTTTCTATTTTGCGGCACTTCTCGATTCCGTTGTAGTACAGAACTGCAGATTTGGATTTAATAATGTTCAAGGGTTAAGATATTACTTCTACAAATCTTATACAAGTTAGTGTATAGAAGATATGTATGATTGCGAAAGTTTGTGGGAGTATAAAATACGAAACATGGCAAGACCGCAGCACGAAAAATGTTTCCTACATTTCCGCTTTGCTACCGCTTGGTCAATGAATTGTAAATAATATCCCAAAAAGAAGGAGTATACGGATCCTTCGATCCGGGAACAGAAATATTTTTCAGTTTAAAAGCTTTGAAATCGGTTCTGCTTCGGCCGCTACACGGGCATTTTGCATAGCAAAACCATACTTCAATTTCAAAGCTGTTTGGATTAGGTAATATTATAACTAAGACTCGCCTAAAATAATCGCTTACCGTATAAAATTTGCATCATAATAAAATTACAACATTGTGGCATACTTCCACGCTATCTCCTATTTTTCATAGCCCAATTCCCCATAGCTTGCATTTTTTTTGCGGCTTTCTATTATATAGCAGCTATTATATAGCAGAAAAAAGTAAAATCGCAGGAAAGATCTATTAGTCAATTTCATGTACTATGTCAGAGGATACTCTGACTACTCAGGCTAGTATATAACTCTGGTAGTACTGAGAGGGTCGTGCTTCTGCAGGGGAGACTGGAAGGACCTGATGATGATGTACTATGTAATTGAATTTTAAATTTTTACATGACAATATAAGCTCAAGTCCCCAAGTAGGTATGTCTAGATGTAAGTTGACGTCATTTGGAGAAAATGCACTCAGTTTGTTGCCGCTTCTTCTTCACTCCACTTTAGAAGCGGTGTAAACTTAGCGTTAGCTAAATTATGGACGTCAACAATAATATAACACTGTAAAAAAATTATAATGAAAATTGACGTTCACCAAATGATATTTGAAATACTAAGATGAATAAAATATTGACTAATGACTACATAAATTACGCTTTGCCAGTTTGAAATCGGTCACATTGTGGCATACTTTCAGACTATCTGCAATTCTGTACAACCTGCTTTTTTACGGCTTGCAAATCATTAGCAGAAAAAAGCAAATATCGCAGGAACGATCTATTAATCAATCCTAATAATAATCCTAAAATCCATCATAAGACCTGTCCTTTTATATGGAAGTGAAGCGTGGCCAGTACTTGAGCGGCACAAAAGGGATCTGCATGTCACGGAGATGAACATGCTGCGCTGGATGTGTGGAGTTTCGAGGCAAGACCGCGTAAGAAACTCCCTTATTCGTGGCAGTCTCCATGTCCGAGACATAGCGGATAAACTGCAAGAGAGCCGCCTACGCTGGTACGGCCACGTTTTGCGAAAACCGGCAAATTACATTGGTAACAAATGTCTGGTTATGCCGCCTCCACCAGGCCCCGGCAGAAGGGGAAAGCCCAAGAAATGCTGGCTTGATGTTGTTAGGGAGGATATGCGTGCCAATGGCCTCACAGCCAAGGATGCCGAAGACCGTGCGAAGTGGAGTAGAAAAAGCCGGAAAGCGGACCCCGGGCTCCAAAGCACTCCAGCTGAGGATGCAACCGGGAAAACGCTCAGATGAGAGAGAGAGAGAGAAAGAGAGAGAGAGATCTATTAATCAATTTCATGTACTATAAATTACGCTTTGCCAATTTGAAATCGGACGTATACAGTCGGCGGCTATAAGCGTGCAGCATCGCATATTTCAATTGCAAAGCTATTTGGTGTATTGCTATTGGAATCGCTGTTTGTACAACTGTAGCGATCTCGATTAAATTTGACATATAATGTGATGTAAAACGACAACCAAAGCAACCCAGCTGTCAGCACATGAAAGTTCCATCACCACATCAATATTCATCTAATATAGAATTTCCTACGTTTTTCCCCGTATTACTTAATGAATTTGCTAAGTATGTAGAGGTATGAAATCAACAAGTGTTATAACTGAAACATGATTACGTAGATGTTAACTATTTCTACCCAGATTTTACGAACATAACCAATTTCATTTTTATTCATGTTCATAAAGTTATTTATTTATTATTAACATGATATTTCACAAACAACTTAAGTAATATATAGTCATGTCATATATGTATAGTATGACATGTCAGAGTTACATATAAATGTATGAGACATCAAGAGAATGATAAAGTAACGCACTTACCGCCTCTGAATAAGATTCTCCATCATGATATAGTCATCTTCTTCAGCACCTCGAAGATGCTCCTTCTCCATGAAGAGGGCGAACTCAGGGTTGGACATTTCGCTGGCGTGGCGACGCCTGACAGACGGCGAGGCGGCCCTGGCAGGGGAGAGCAGACGCGACGTGATTGGTGTCCTAGATTAATTGCGAATTTTGAGTGCGGCCCTGAAGCTAGTGAAGTATTTTAAAAAACCTAAGAAGACCCCAAGATTTTTGTGCTGGAAATTTCTACCGGGTTACATTTACAATCGACATTCCCTTGTCCGTCAGTATGAAAAACTTTTCCTATGAGACCAGTGCTGGGAACTCAAAGATAAATGACGTTTTCATATAAAATGCTAGGCCAGCTGAACACATTTAAGTGGAAAAAAAAATATAAATTCCAGAATTGGTTCCATAGGAGAATTTAGTCATATTGACGGGCTGAGTCACCATTTTAAGGGAATGTCGACGTGATTTTGGTATCTATACAAAAAATTTGATAGGTCTTTACAGGACGGGTTGGTACAATATACAGGCTCGAACTGCCTGCTTAAATTTAATCTCGGACTCAAATCTGTAATATAATACAGTATCACAAGAAAAAAAAAGCAAAAATAGCGTATAAAATATGACTTTTCATAGCGGCTGATCGGTGAATTTGTATGAGAGGAGGAACCACAGATATTCTTTCTTTTTCTTCTCATTATTTTGTGTTCCATAGTGATTTAGATTCAGCCCGCATACAAGCACACACTAAACCTGTTTTTGCAGAACCCATCCTACATCAAAATTGGAAAATACAAAGGGAATTAGTGAAAAAAGTAGTAAGCGTATGATTAAGCAGTTTATCTTATAGTTAAATATTAATGTGTAGTTGCGGTGCTACTGAAGATGTGGTGCCTTTATTTGTAGTATATCAATTGACAATAATGTTCTGTCGGTTTGTTTTGTAATGTTTTCGTTTTTAAGAGTCAAAAAACGAATAATACTCGTAATGTAAAAAATAACACTCAATCATCAATAAAAATTCTTTACACCAATTGCAGTACGCAACCAGTTATGTTACAGTTTTCCGTAGTTTTCAAGTGCATAGAAAGATCTGTAAAATCTGTGAGTATTTAAGTGTCTTATAAACGAAACCAGAGCGGTAATTGTCAGTTTTTATGTGTTGTTTACTGCCATAGATAAAAAAAAACGATTCTTACTGCACTATGTTATATTTATTTATTTAATAAAATTTATTGATCCAAGATAAAACACTTGATACAATTGTACTTACCCAATAACTTTAAAAGGCTTACCTCGGAGTGTGAGGCGGCGAGAACAGCCCATACACGGTTTCCAGCTCATCTGTGATGCTAGTGTACTCGTGCATGGCCAGAAGCAGGGACCTCGGAGGCGCCCCGACCCTTGCACGCCCTGGTACCGCCGCCGCACCGCCCGCCGCTTCCCAGCCAGACCGACCTGGTAAAGCAGCTGTCCTTTAGGGAGATAATATATGACACAAGGTATCACCAGATCTTAACTTTCTGGCTTGGTAGACTTATGAACACTGATCGATATAACTGTATCATTGAAAGTAACGTGAGATAAAGACACGGGTTTTAAAATCGGGTCACTCACGTGCTATTTTTTCGGCTCTTTGTAAGAGCCCGGGATACTTCAGTATCGCGTATCTCGATTTTGCCTTTAAAATAGACTTCTGATGAGTCCCAAACTATAGTTGGCAATCCCGACAAAAAGGCACGTAAGCAACCCGTTTTCAAACATACTGATATAACTATTTTGCGGAAGTCACGTATCAGTTAACGTGATCTATTCGTGAACACTGGCAATACTAGGAAAATATACAGCTTCCCCAAGAGGAACAGACATCCGCTTTGGGTGGTGCCTTGTGTACTCATAGCATTTGAGTAAAGCAGCTGTCCTTTAGGGAGATAACATATGACACAAGGTGCCACCTATTTCAGAATGTCCCTTTCTGGCCTGAAAGAGACTTGTGAACACTGATGTAACTATTTGACGGAAGTCTCGCATTGGTTGACGCGATGTAATCGTGAGGGCTGACCATACCAGGTAAGTATGCTTTGGGCGGTGCCCTCAGTACTCATGGCATTTGAGGTAGCCTTTAGGGAGTTACAATATGATACAGAGTGCCTCCTACTGGTATATAAATACTAATATGAACCATTGGTGTGAAAAGTCCGACCCTGGTGCAGTTCAACAACCCGAGCTGTCAATAACTCTCCAATGGGTAGAGTCAATCAGAGATTTTTTAAAAGGCAATGACAGTACAGAATGCAAGATCACACCTAATCTCTTCCCTTCCTCCACCCTTTTCTCCTAAGTATTACCTAACAAAATAGATTTTCACAGTCAAATAACATACAAAATATACGAACTAGTAAATTCGATTACGAATAAAAAAAATAGATTAAGGAAGGAATCACTACCGTCACATCCTGAGTGCATCAAGTATGTAAATAGCTCTTTAGCATAAGCCTAACCCCCATAAATTTTCGAGAAAATTGTTCGGGAATAGACAATTTTCATAACCTTTCCACCCAGCGCAACGGTAATTTGATCTGCATAAGTATCTTATATAGGTACTTTATGCTCTGAATACAATATTATTTGTACAAGAAAAGCTGCTCACAAATATTGTAATCGTCAACATTCAAATGTAGTAGGTACCGTACCTGTAATGAATTGAATTGAATACATTCTCAGAAACTAGTTATTTTCACGTGTTATAAATGATGTTCACATCTTCACAGAAACACAAAATAACCAAAAATGTGTAGTTATAATATGAATCAAATAAGGAAAGATAAAAAATATGCTTACCCAAAGTTCTACAATATTTACGTTAGTTAAACAATTTTTTTCTTTTTTATTTATGGCTTACTAGCATTTGCCTGTGGCGTCGCTTGCGTTTATGAAGATTTTAATGAAACACTTTGAGTGTAGTAAATGTAGCTTTGCTTAAAGCCAAACTTATATAGAATATTTTTTAAGTGATTGCTAAACTTAATCGATTTTAAGCTTTCGCGGTCACAATCACTATTATGTTCACTACGGGACTTACCGCGATTATTTTTATCAAAAATAATCGCGGTAAGTCCCGTAGTGAACATAATAGAAACTTAATCGATTCTTATTGGACGCTTTTAAGGGATGAATTTTCGAAAACCTTAAAAACGAATCTATTTTTGTATTTATTCAAGTTGA
Organism: Rhodophaea formosa; assembly: GCA_963082605.1. Taxonomy (NCBI): domain Eukaryota; kingdom Metazoa; phylum Arthropoda; class Insecta; order Lepidoptera; family Pyralidae; genus Rhodophaea; species Rhodophaea formosa. The sequence continues at coordinate 4,938,500 of OY720220.1, read as the reverse complement.
TAAACACCGACTTTCATAGCGATAAAAATTAATAAAATATGTCCCTACTGACTTAAAACACATATTATGTGAGCCATCATTAATTTTAAAAAAAAAACTGTTCTTATTTATTTTTAATAAGAAAGCATATTACTTAATTTCATGTTTGTATCTTGAAAAGTCACCGATGTTCATTTCCCCTATTTAAACTCCTTAGAAGAATAATATATAAACCAGCGATAGCACAAGCGGTGAGTGAGTTAACTACGGAAAACACCATTGATGTCCAAGAACCACGTACTACAGACTCTCTCGAAAAAGAAGAAAATAGCGAATGGCAACAAGCCCGCCGTAGGCGAAAACGGCCAGTTATTGTCGGAACTGGCAGTAATAAAGGAAGTCTTAAGACCATTGAAAGAACAAAATATATACAGGCTTGGTCATTTGTACCGGAAACGACAACCGACCAGGTAATACAATTTTTAAATACAATTGAAAAGTCTGACGACTACTACGTAGAAAAACGAAACATCCAAACGACGAGACATGCGGCTTTTGTAATTGGGGTCCCCGAACGTTTGGCTAGTAAGATTTTCACGCCAACGGTGTGGCCACAACGCGTCAGATTTACTGAGTGGTTTCAAGCGACCCCCCGCCAACAGCGGGGGATGCGCAAACGCAATTCACCGGCTGACGCCGTCTCCAGTGATATCTGAGAAGTCGAAGCAAATGTGCAGTGCCATCGATGTAGGAATGAGCAGTGCGAATGACCGGATTATAATTTGTCACCAAAATACTCAATCACTAAATAATAAAGTGAATAGATTAGAGGTGTTACTACAAAGTGAGCTAAAATGTCATGTGTTAGGTATCACGGAACACTGGCTTACGTCAGATGAACTAAGTTGTATCGCAATTGAAGGGTTCTCTCTAGTTTCGAGTTTTTGCAGATTAAAAAGCGGGTCCCATGGCGGATCATGCATATTTGTAAAAAATGATGTCAATTCAATAGAATGCTCCTTAATTAGAAATGCCGCTGTTGGGCCATTCTGCGAGGCTTCGGCCGTAGAATTGATAGATTATAATTTAATAATTGTTTGTGTGTATCGAACTAACTTAGTCACATCGATAGAATTTTTACGGTATTTTGAGTACTTACTTGATAAAGCTAGTGAGGTTACCAAGACAGTGCTGTTTGTTGGTGACTATAATATAGATGTACTGGGCAATAAAACGGACATTAAGCTCCTTAATGATACACTGTCGTCTCATGGTCTGCAGAATCTTGTAGACTTTCCAACACGAATAACTTCGGAATCATCAACATGCCTCGACCATGTCTACATCGACAGTGAAAACTTGACGAGTGTTACAGTCTCGCCAGTGGTAACAAATATAGGTGATCACCTAGGAATCAAAACGAGTGTTTCCTTTAAGGAAGACCTCACGCATATCGTCTCAGAGCCTTATTACCACAGGAAAAAAACGAGAAATAATTGCATGAATTTCATAGCGGTAATTGAAAGTATAGACTGGGGTGAGATATATCGACGGAATAACGGAAACGTAGATGACTTAGCAATGTCGGTGATAAATATCGTAATTAGGAATAAATATGACATATGTTTTCTTATGACTCGGATTATAAACCGTAAAAACTCGTGGGTAGATGTTGACATTAAATTGATAAAATGTATAATATTTGACTTAATTGAATTTCGACAAAAATTTCATGACAATGGACATATATGTAAATTAATTGACCAATTACATGACAAATACAAACAGTTGACGAATGAAACAAAGATGACACATTACATGAATATGGTTTATGGCTCCCCCAATACTAGCAAAATGATGTGGCATGTAATTAATATTGAAACAGGTAAAGTTACAAAATCCCAAGCCAAGATAACTGATATGGTAAGGGATTCCACAGGACAAAAGCTGGCATCAAGTAAAGCGGTAGTTGACTTGATGAACGACAGATTTGCAGGTGCATCTGCTTCCTGTGGAGCGCCTGCAGCTGACGTGACAATGGCTCGTGGTATTTTGATCTCTGCCCAATCTCAGCCGGATTGTTGCATGAGACTAGCACCATTCAACCCCGCGGAAGTCTTTCGTGCGATAAAAATAAGTATACCTCCTAAGCCATGCAGAGATATTTATGATATATCCATGGACCTTATCCATTTAGCTGCTAGCCCTCTATGTCAGATATTCACAATGCTATTTAATCTCTGCCTAAGGGACGGACGTTATCCAAACCCATTTAAAACTGCCAAAATATGCCCCGTGTATAAAGGTAAAGGAGGCAAACAAGACATAGATAACTTTCGACCTTTATCAATTATGGCAGCAATTGCTAAAATATTTGAATATGGAATTAGCTCACGCCTTAATACGTTTTTGACAGAATTAAATATACTCTCCGATCGCCAATACGCATACCGCGAAGGCAGATCAACGACTCAGGCTATACGAGGTGTTGTCCGCTGCATCCTAGATGCCCGGGAACGTAAACAACAGGTAGCTGTCTTCAGCTGCGATCTATCAAAGGCATTTGATGTGGCCAGTCATGACCTCCTAGAAATAAAATTGAAATATTACGGCTTTGACGGTAAAACTTTGAAGCTGTTGATGGATCTACTGAAAGACAGATCACAAATTGTAGTTGCTGATGACGGTCGCGTTAAGTCGGACCCAATAAAAAAGGTAGAAGGTGTTGCTCAGGGATCATCGGTGTCTAATGTTCTTTTTAGCCTCTTGATGAATGACTTACCAGCATCAATACAAGGTGCTGAAATATTTATGTATGCTGATGACGTCGTTGCGGTTGTTACAGGGCCAACAATTGAACAGCTTGAAATCAACCTTAATAACATTGCCAATCAATTAGCACACTGGTTTTCTTGTAATGGCTTAGCATTAAATAAAGCAAAGACGAAATACATGCATACTTGTTTGTCGGGTCACATAACCAGACCACTTGACATATTTCTTAATAATATACGACTTATGCAAGTAGAATCGACGGACATACTAGGTTTTACACTTGACAGAGCCCTCACATGGGTAGCACATAATTGACAAGGTATGTAAAAAACTCAGCAAAGCATGCTTTGCACTGAGTCGCATATCTAGACTGCTTGACTACAAAGCTACGCGCTCCTGTTACTTTGCTTGTGTGCACTCGGTCTTGCAGTACGGCGCTGAATGCTGGGGCCGCTCTTCTGAATGGAAGCGTGTATTCCGTATGCAGAAGAGAGCTGTTAGAGCGATTGCCCGTGCTCCAAAACTAAGTCACACAAAAGAATTTTTCATATCCCTTAGAATCATGACGTTTCCGGCCATTGTTATATACCAAGTAGCGATATATGTGTACCAAAACATACTGACATTCCCAAAAAGAGGTGACAATAACTTGACCATGAGAACGAGGAACGCTGACAAATTAGCTTCTACTCCATGCACGTTAGAAAAATCTGGCAAATTAACGCACATCATGGGGCCGACAGTGTACAACCGCATCCCACAGGAGATCAAATTGGCCAAAAATGTAAAATCATTTAAATTAAAGCTGAAAAACTGGCTCATTGATTTAGCACCATACTCATACGAGGAATTTTGTCAAATGTAGGTTTAAAGTTGTGTAATTTATTTTAATAAGCTTTGTTTTTATTTTTCAATTAAATGGTTTAATGAATGTAATGAAATGATTTAATGTGATTTATAATTTAATATAATGTGATAATTGTAAAGAGCTGACATGTAACGAATGTTATGAAAATAAACAATAAACAATAATTTCCAAAATTCCCTTCTTAGTGCTCACTAACACTACCTAAAAAGATAATGTGTTTACTTAGTTATGCTCTTAATAGATTGTCAGCACAGCTTGCATTAAAAAGTCTATATATAATATAAGCTTCAAACTGAATAATCCCTCTCAAAAAGGGATTACACTAATCTTCTACATAAAATACCTTAGTAAAAGAATTCCAATACACATTACTATTGCTAAAATAGTAAATTGACTGGGCACTAATGCTTTTCATACACGATGAAAGCTTCTAATTCACAAAACACTCTCACTAATGCTCTAAGCCTTTCATTTATGAAATCTGAAATTCAGATGTAATTTCGAGTCGTAATCCAGTCTACAATATAATATTTGGAGAAAACAATAAGACGACATTGGGACACGCTTGTTTGACATTCACAACTTAATTTATTGAACTGTGAGATATTAGTTTTAGGTATGTTTCAATTTGTATAGAATTACATGAAATATTAGGTACACGAATTCATCATATTTGGAATGCAATATAACTAACAAATCTGATCATAATATTAGGCCGCTACTTACAAAATGATAGTATCTTACTTTTAGGTTTTATATATGAGTCACTAGTTTTCTAAACATTTCACTAAAGAAGAAATAGGGGATTTATCATTTTAAAATTAAACAAATCAGGATATTTACCAAGATTAAACCACAATAATCTTGGTAAATATCCTGATTTGTGTGTCTATAAGTTTTCAATAAGTATTTTATTTACCTTCATGATCATGGTCCATGAAACTGGATCGAAATATCGAAAACAGTAAATATCCCGATATGTTTAATTCTAATGTTGATAACTGTAAAAGTTTAAAAAACTACAGGGATTTATTAAGTAATATTTAGAAAATAAGTAAAATCTCTGCACATTATAAACCAGGGAAATTATATCCAAACTGATCAGTGATGGAGTTGTGCACAGGGCCAGCGCCAACGACAGAGTTGTTGGGTTTAGTAGAGTGAGTCTGGCTGTGTTGCCAGCGTGGTGCCAGACTATGGGTTGAGTGACGCACACCCAGTCACAGTCGTTGAATAATATCCAGGTTAACTTGACCACCAGTGATGGAGTTGCGGAGCCGGGAACTGATATTATTGGCCCAACCATGCCGTATTCGTGGGGCAATATCAACACAAATCCCCCAGTGAATAGAGTTGTGGCGGCCAGGACAGAGTTGTCGGGCTCGGAGGGAGTCTGGCTATGCTGCCAGCGCGGTGCCATATGCTGGGTGGAGTAACGCCCACCCAGCCGCAGTCGTTGGGCGAAATCAAGTTAACCTCACCAGTGATGGAGTTGTGCAAGGAGCCGGCGTCCACGGCAGAGTTGTTGGGTTTGGAATGAGTCTAGCTGTGCTGCATGCGATGGTCTAGATGCTGGGTGGAGTGACGCCCACCCAGCCGCACTCATTGGGTAAAATCAAGTTAACCTCACCAGTGACGGAGTTGTGCACGGAGCCGGCGTCCACGGCAGAGTTGTCTGGCTCGGAGTGTGTCTGGCTATGCTGCCTGCGCGGTGCCAGATGCTGGGTGGAGTGATGCCCGCCCATGCCGCAGTCGTTCCCACCCTCAGAGCGCCTGGGAAAGTTTTTTTAATGGTAGTTTTGGTAGCTTGTTTCGTGGGAAGTTCTGAGTACAAGCACCGTCTCCTTTGGTAACCATCTAGTAAATTATAATGATTGTAAAAAGAACTCGTGAGGCCAACGTTCACTGTCACTCTGTAAGATCAGAGTCACAAGTTTTATGAAATGGATGTCGATCAGCACGTACTAGATGTATCTAATAAAACTATTGCTACCTATTTAATACTAGATGGGTCACTAAAGGAGATGTTGCCAAATAGTTTGGTAAAAATAAGACTAAAATTCGTTGGCTATGGAGCTTATGTTGGAGTGAAGAGGAGAGAAAGGGTTTCAACACGTTTATTAGTATGCTCCGATGATTTTTAGTCTAATTTTACCATCATATTTTCATAGACTTTCAGTAATTTGTTGATGTACGTTGCAGTAAAGGAAATGTCATGTAATGTATTCAAAAATGTAAAGAGTTTAATAGTGTTGAGTCATATAACTTACCGGAGTGTTTGCTTGTTTCAAAAATATTTATTTAATCAAAAATAAATAGACAAAAATGGAAAGAGTTTATCAGTAGAAGAGTGATAGATAGAAGATGTAAATTATTATACTGAAATGCTAGAAGTAGTTGTGAGTATAGAGTTTAAGCTGACTGAGATAGAAGAAGACTAGCATTGATAAAACCTCGCTTCAAACGTGTGAGGAAGATTTCATTGAAGAAGATTTGTTTAAAGAAAATACGCAATTCGTTCATAAGTAGTCACACATACATTGACTCGCGTGATAAAACATTATGTCAGTGATAGAAAGAGTGCAACAGTGTGTTAATGAACAAGTGACGGTGTTTGTGTGTGACAAGCTATTACAGTGTATATTACACATCGAGTACTACGACTAGCTACAACGCTATATACAAGCTAAGCCAATCGCCATATGACTCTATTAGACTTACTGTTTCCACAACCGTCTCCTAACAGATGCAAGAAGGTAACAAAAATTAAATTAAAACAATCATGATGATGAAAATTTTGGTTTCACTAAAATAAATACAGTTTTTGCCGATTCATGAGGAAATAAAAGGATGGTTGATAGACACGGGTTGGTATCGGTCGAATGGTATGTGAATAATTCCAAATAAAACGAAACAGCATACATGCTTTTAAGAATCGATGACACCATATTCTAATTACTTTAGCAAATGAATAGTTCGGGAATACACCAACAACCATCTCATGACCAATAGCGGAACGTTATAGTTGAATCTTTCTGATATAGGGTAAGTACTTCTGATCATTTCCTCATAAGCAACAGAATATGTTACCCTTCACCATTTACAAGCCAATGTCCTTCACCGTTAGGAATGATTTGACTATGACACAGAAACTATCAAAGTACTTACTCTATGAAAAAATATCAATAAAACACCCATTACCCAGGATTCCTTGCACGATTTCCATAATGTTTTAGCTGACCTACAAGTAAAATTAAGAAATGCTTACCGCCGAGTGTTGGCTGTTCGTCGTGTGCCAGCTGATGTGGTGCGAGGTCGGAGACTCTGGAGGTCTGATGGCATCTCTTGGGCTTCAGGCAAGAACGCGTCGTCAGTGGATGATGGTACTATATTAAAGTTAAATAAGTTATCCTCTATACTTAAGTACAAATTTTTAGTTAAGTACACAAGTTTTTAATATATAGGTAAAGTAAATTAATATCATGAAAAAAAAAGGAATAGAGATAAATATTTACAAAGATTCTGTCTATAGCACTTGATTAGCATACCAATTATTGGCATCAATACAAATTAAAGTGAAGTAAAAATACTAACTTTTCTTCTCGTCACTAGGTTCCGTTCTGTTACTGTCTGAAGATCTTTGCCTAGCGGGTGTCACAGGTGGCTGTGTTCTTATTACTGTGATTTCTGGACCAGCCACACTGCCACCAGAAGACGTCGAGACTGAGTCGGCCTCTGGCTGTTTTTCGGGTACAGCCTCAGGTCCGGACTGAACCATCTCATCCTGACGAGAAAATTTACTTTTGCAATACGTTACAAAAATAATGTAAGCGGTATTTCTAACATGCCTAAATAAATTAAACATAGCGTGAAATGGAAGTGAATCAGAAAAGGTCAGTACAAGGCAGCACAGTGTAGTGTAAACAATAACACAAGTAAGGTGTACAAAAATTGGTAAATAAACAACGTAGCTCCTATGTCATTTTGAAATAAAAAAAAACTTCGAGCCATAACATAAATTTCTCACAACAAAAACATGCAAGCTTCAAATGCTAGACAAAATGTTTTATACAGAAGTGCTGCCTCAGACGACACACAAAAGCTTTGCACAAATATTTTCATGGCTTCGTTTTCAGGCCATTTGAGTCAAGTCGGAGCAGCCATTTGCGGTCCTGTTGGCCATTACAGCGGCAAACTATGTCAGTGGGAACTAACATTATCTAGAACTATACGCATTTTACTGCCCAAACTTGCAAAACTCTATCCAAACTTTTGGGTAAAGATTTGTGTTAAAAAAAAGTGTTTGTGTAATTGCCAAAAGATGTGTCAAAAAGGACATTCTTTGAAACAAAATAGCTTATTTAACTTACAACAACAGATTCTTTATTCGATTTTTCATTCTGTAAACAATATAACAATCTCTAAAATCTGAAATTTCCGTGCAAAAGCAACAAGCCCGCTTCTCAAATTCCATTTAGCGAGAAGCGCTGAGTCAATTTTGACATTGTCCTTTTGAAGACATAAAGGAGGACAGAGAAGGCGGGCATTTCGTTTAGGCAGTGAAAACGCGGAGTTAGGTTTAATGGAAGCGCTTACTTCGGAGGCCTGCGAGGCTTGCTCGTCTTCCTCCTGCACGGGCCGGACCGCGAAGCGCGCCACGCCTGTGTCTGAGTCTGACAGCACCTGTGTGTCACCATGGAAACCATCATGCACAGAAAGAACATTTGCCATAACCTTTTTTGTACAGGATAAATTGTTAGCTCGTTGAACTTTGACTGTTTCACCAAGCTTTTTGAGCGAGGGCACCATCCGCTTTGTTTATAAAAGCACCCAGTACAATGGGTTCTTATGTGGCTTGGAATTCATATTTCAGCATTTGACCATACTGGAAAATCTCCAGTGCCCTAAAGGTTTACTAAAGCAAGTCACTTGGTGGTCACATCACTGGGTACAATTAAATCCACCTTAAGATTCGGCTTTTCCATATACTTAAACCTTTGTCCCTGTTTGTAATGAGATTGGCGAAATAAACGAATCTGTTAGATTTATTGACCACTTGATAACTTGGCTTAACAAAGAGTATTGCAAATGTTCCAGTTGTGCATGATTCCTCAGCGACACTTCCATTGAGCGTACTCGGCGATCTGATGTCATCGGAGTTTTAGACTTAACTACCGACCCTTATTAAGTTTTAAGCAAGTCTCGTCCCAAGGATGTTTTAGGAGCCAGAATTTATGTGAGGAACGTTAAGAATGATTTTTCCGTGATAGCGTTCGTGTAACACGGATGTTTTTGTGGAATCTATGTCCAAGTATTTTTCAGAAGTAATTCGTTGTGTTTTGTAATAAAAATTTACTGGCTGGCGTTAAATTGAAATGACAAACACTGTTTAGATATTCTATAATATTTACCTACTTCGATTCTTTGCATGACAATATTTAAAAAAAAGGCTCTTAACGGACAGAGACGGACAACAAAGTGAACCTATAAGGGTTCCTTTTTTACTTTTTGAGGTACGGAACCCTAAAAATATTGGACATTATATATATAGATGTGCTCAATAATATTTCATCGCTGCAAGTGGACAAAGCACAATTCAATAAATAACATCCTGGAGACGTCATCTATATTTCAAGTACGATTTTCCGAAACGTCAAAATACCGAATAGGCAAGCAGGACTGTCCATTGTTCGTACACAAACGTGACATGTCCGGGACATGTTCAATTTAAATGAATGTCAGACATTCATATAGATTCATATTCCCGTGACATGCGATTTAAGTACGTGTGAACAGTCCTTTAGATTGGCAGAATTTTTATAGTAGGTATTGCAATTCAACCTTCGAGCAAACGGAGGCCGTGTTGCTCGAAGAATTCAACAGATGATACTAAGACAGCCCACATTAGATAACACAGCATTTTCGGGATAGAGCGACGTCGCTTTAAAATAATATTTTAAATAAATTGTAAGGCTTACATCGCACTTAGCGGCGCAACAACTTCGTAAAGGATTTTACTAACGTAATGCGGGCAAAGCTCTTTTTTCACAAAATAAATTATATAAAATGTATTGTAATGGTCAATTCTGCCAATCTAACAACACAAAACATAGAATAAAAATGTAAGTCGATTCGCATCAACATAGGAACAACTGAAATAAGTTAGTCATGCTGTTACGAGTAAGGACGTTAGTTCGAAAGCATTCTCGGAATGGAGACATCGAATAAGTGAAGTTCTAGTCTAACACTTAATTTGCAGTATCGGCTCTTGACGATACAACAATTAACCGAATTCATGAAATACACCAATTATATCGTAAAAATATATTTTTTAATTAAAAGTAAAATAGCTGGGAGTAACCTTTATTACTTACACCTTTTTACATTGTTTTTAAATGTTGACATAAGGTTATAAATAAATGCAAAACAGAAATAAACACTACCTTTCTTCAAAAAAAATTTTGTCTTAATTTGGATAGATATGTATATAAGATCTCAATATAATCTAAGTACTAGGTTATTATTAAAATAATAAAAAAAAACTAGCGATAATTTATATTCACATTCTCAACATGAAAACGAACAACTTTTGTTTTGTGACCAAGTCCGAAATTGAGAAAAAATAATGGGCTTGTCCATATTACCTTACCAATCCAATTTCAGGTTGTTTGACAAAATTTCAAAAGAATAAACTGTATTTTTTGAAAACGTGGATTTAAATTGGCGCTAGCCCAATATCAAACATATACATAAACGTTATATTCACAAGGAAAAAATGTTTTTTCTTTTTTAAAAACGTAATTGTAATACTAAAGAGATGAATAGTCATCCTTTTAATAGGCACGTATGGGTAAACCTTTGGCGCACCTTATGGCGCCATTATTCTAAGTTCCCCTAATCTTCCGATCTTCGAGTTATCCCGATGACTCGGCGTCTCTTTTGATGCGATCCATTATATCTCTGTTCCCATTGTTATGGGCACGCGTACAACTTGCCCGTGGGAGATGGAAGATAAATTGATACAAGTTCATGTTTATAAGGAAATGTACGATTGATTTACTTCTTACATCACTAACTACCTACTTGATAAGAGATATGCATTAAGCGCTGTTCACACATTTCCGGGTCAGAGCCGTCCGGACTCTGGTCGGCAACCGGGACCCTGACGGCCCGGCCCTGAACTGTGTGATCGAGTTCGTACAAATCGTATGGAAACGATTTTTTGCGACCTACCTACCTACCTTATAAACAGTCTATCTTTTGGTAAGACGGTTGTAGTTTTATAATATGTGATTATGATTCAAATAAAAGGGTGAAAATGACATCATTATTCTTAGTTCGCACAATCGTCCGATCTCTAGAGTTATCCCGATGACTCGGCGTATCTTTTGATGCGATCCATTATATTATATCTCTCTTTCTCATTGTTATGGGGCACGCGTACAACTTTGCCCGTGGGAGATAAGATAAATTGATATAAGTTTATGTTTCTTAGTAAGTATGCCGTAATGTACTTTTAAAACCTGTAACCACTAAAGTTGAGCCATACTGTGGAGGACGCGCTGTATTTTAATAGAGTTTGAAATCGTAGGTCCTTATTACTTTTATTTTATGCATTTTTGAGTAAACAAGCGATTCTCAATTATTACATTAAATAATAAATTTATAGATTACAATAAAAAAATTACAAACCACTGATCACAAGTTAAGTAATTAATTTGATGTTGTTGTTCACAAAATTCATGATGTGTATCCATAGGTCTACAGTTTAAATACGAGAGAACCATAATATATCCGTGTCGGACGTTTTACATTTGAACTCTATATAATTTGAAGATCCAGCCTTCAACAATGTAAGTGAAACACATCCCGTTTCCTAGAACATTATCTAGCCAAAATTCTAGTTTCACCCGAGATGTAGGTGTCCGGAGAGTCATCGGTTACCATAAATATTCAGGCACTGAGTAAAGTCCCGGAAATCTTCTTGTGTAGCACAAAAGAGAGCTCTGTGGCTGCTACATAGAGCGTAAAATTACTTAACAGTTAGTTACTATATAGTTAGAGGTCTACTAAATTATAAAATTTCATACCCGCATTGGAATTTGTACCCTGATACATTAACAATGAAGTTGTGTTTTGTTTGCAATATACCTATTCTATTTACAAAAAGGTACTGAAAATTAAACTTTAATGGCTGGTAATTGAGTTGAATTTTCTGGTTTCTTACCTCGGATCTGTCACTGGCAGTCCTGAGTCTCGCTGCGCCTGACTGGAAGGTAGGCGGTGGAGGGCCTAAGGTGTCCGTGGACCCCCGATTGACCAGTGAGGGGTGGGTGGCCATGAACCGGTGTATAACGGCGAGGTGGTTCATAGTCTGCTCGGCTACATCTTCTAATTTTCTTAACCTAAATTCTACACTCTGGAAGTTATCACAAGAAACGTTTATATAAATAATATATACGTAGCAATCTTGAAGGTTGATGATAATAGTATAGAAATACACAGAGTTCTAAAATCTAATATTTGTACTTTGGTTCTTGAAAAATTCTCCAGTTCAGTTTTCTTTGTGATCAAAACAAAGTGGAAAAATCAATTGTTCAAGTATTAATATTACATTGATTATTTAAGAAATAAATCAGCCGTTACATCTGTTACCAAATCGACTTATTTATTTACGAAATTGTTATTCAACCGTATCCAAATCAGGTATCTTTAATTAAAAAAAATATAATATATCATATCTAGTATTCATTTTCAACTAAATTTACGTTATATTACCGGAAACATGGTATTCAAAAATAATATAAGTATATTTTTTAAAGTTTTAGTTTCGAAAAGTGCGAATATGAATCACAATCCCTTTTTCCAGTATTTCAGAATATTTGTATTTTTCATCGTATTTCCATTAAACCTTATAAATTGAAATAACACTCACGTATTGTTAAAGTAATACTTGCCTGCATTGACTGTATTTGGCAATTAGCTTTCTGGTTCAAGTCTTCCATTTTGGTCGTTATATTTTCTACCCTATCAGTTGTGTTTCTTACTCTCTCTTCTATAGAATTAGATAATTTTACTTCCTGAAATAATAAAAATAACAGGTTAATAACTTCATTTACAAACATACACGATAAAGTGTTTATAATGCTTACAGAAACTGGCCATAATAACCATCATTATTTAAATTTAAATTTAAATTTAAATATATTTAAATATATACGGACAAATCACACAGATTGAGCTAGCCCCAAAGTAAGTTCTTAATTAAGACTTGTGTTATGGGATACTAACTCAACGATACTATACTTTATAACAAATACATATATGTAAAGATAAACATCCAAGACCCAGGTCAATCTGAAAAAGATCATTTTCCATCTTGACCTGACCGGGGATCGAACCCGGGACCATCCGTGTCGCAGGCAGGCGTGTTGACCGCTGCGCCACGGCGCTCGTCAAAATCAATAAGATTTATAACAATAATAAAGAATTGTCTGTACGAAGGTAGTTAATATTGAACGTTTTTTCACAACGATATCGTTATTCGATTTAGACAACGAATTTACATCATAGAGCTAAGATTATCCTGTTTTTTCTTTTTTATGTCTATGATTTTCATCAAATATTTGAAAAAATATAAATGAGTAAAATTTCAAATCAAAGAGTGATCATAAGTGCCTTCTACTGTTGGAGGCCAAGATCCACTGGGAATTTAAACCATCATAATGAGTAAGTAAAATAATTGTAAATAAAACTAACTTGTTCCCTAAAATACCCTTCGACGCACTCCTCCTCGAAGTCGTACAGTCTCTCCATATCCTCCTTCTCCAGGAAGAGTTTCAGTCCATTATCGTACTGGAACCGCTTGTGGGAGACGTTTCTGGTGATCCACTTGCCCGTCGCGTAGATGTGGCAGAATATTATCAGTGGTGGGGGGAGCACTGGTTTTCGTTCGTACTCCATCACCACTGTGAATCTTTGAAACATCCACACCTGAGGGATTATAAAGATATTATCATCATCATCATCGTCAGCTTTCCATAACTCACTGTTGGGCATAAGCCGCCCTTTGTCTGCGCCATCCTTCTCCATCCCTAGTCTTCGCAATTCAAAACAAACTAAAATATTATATTGATAGTTGATTTTTGACGAAACAGTGAGATGATTCCACCATAATGAAGTTTTTCTAAAGTGGCGGCAGCACTGAGGCATCGGATCCATTCAGATGTTTTATTTATTCTGTTTTTAGTATTTGTACGGAATTTATGCTGTTTTTAGTATTAGCGGCAACAGAAATACATCATCTGTGAAAATTTCAACTGTCTAGTTATTACGTTTTAGCCTGGTGACAGACGGACGGACAGACAGACAGACGGGTATGAACCCTGAAAACGGAGAATAGTAATATAATTTGGCTAAGACTTCTTGAGAAGCTCAAGAATCGCAGACATTAGTAACGACAAAATTTTTAATTTCTTTGTAGTTTTACTTGCCGTTCCCATTTTGCGATACTCAATTCCTTATTTAAATATTTATATAAAGTGACTTTTAATACTTAACCATGCAGATAATATATGTGCTACGTACTGTAAACACTTTATTCTATCCTAAACTCCCCGCCACGAGAAGCTATAAATTAAGTACATCAATAAACTTCTACTGAGTTGGAGTTACCTAGCGACAATATAATGAGTTAACCAAATACAATTGACTAAATTACTATACGGGTAATACGAAACTAAAGACCAATTCTAATTAGTCGGGTTATATTTTAACGACACAAAACGCTGTCGCTCAATGTTTTTTGGTACAGGAACGAGTCCGACTCCGTGAATGTAAACAATTGGCGGATTTTTGAGATATAATAAAGTTTCTGTAACAGTTTTGCTACAAATAGATTTTTTTTATTAGCTGTTGAGTCTCAATGCAGGGCAAAAGATTTTTTACGTTGCCAAGTAATTACTTCACCTGCAAACTCCCTCCATTCTTTATGGAAAAATAATTCTAACTATCTCTTCTTTGGTTTATTTTTTTACACAATAAACAAAAATATTATTTTTTATTTCATTCAAATGTTGCGACCATTTGTTTACATAATTTATAGCTTCTCATGATGGGGACTTTAGTATAATGAAAACTGAAATTGACAAATACCTGTAAAAATGAAGTACACTTATTTGCCAGCGCTGACATAACTCAGTGTCATAGCTGGCGTGTTAACCACTGCTTAATATTAACATTGTACATTCAAATAAAGATAAGACAAAATAAGGATGTAATTGCAATAAATTAGAAACAATCTAACAAGATACTAAACATACATTTCACACCATCAACTAAAAGCATGAAACAAAGTTAAATTTAATATTAGCATCTTATTAGAGAACGGTTACGTCTAGGTTTACTTCAAAATCACCTTAATAATCTCAACTCTCATTTAAAGTCAGCTATCTGTGTCTGTCTATGTAGGTACACAAAATATTAAGTATCTTTCAACAATAATATGTATTTTAGGCAGACTTATTGGACATTGTAATGCCAATTTTGCTACAAATTTCTTTGTACGATTTTCTTGTACTGAAATCACGCAAATACTATAACTGTACCGACTGAAACTAAATTTTTGTTTGATAGAAAAAACATAGGCTCAAAAACTGCCGAACATAATGTTTTTTTGTCAAATTGTAATAGTAGTTTGGACATATCAAAAGTAATATCGATAGCAAAAGTCAGCAACCCTAAATTTGATAAAATGCTGATTTTATGACTACAATCTACATATTTCTATTAGATCCAACAATGCTCTAAGATTTATTAAATTCAAGAATAACTCAATATTATAGTACTTTTTGGTAAATCTGATTGTGATTTCAATCTCGAGTCGTTTCACAATATCGGAATGTAGACATTTGATAGATGGGTGTTTATCTAGTTAGTATTCTACGACAAAAGTTCACAACGTATTGTGGACCTAGCTCAATCTATGTGATTTGTCACTATGTTAATATTTATTCAATAAAAAGATTTATCTTAATGTGAAATTCAGTATGTCATTGATATTAAATACATAGGTACTTCATACTTACGGCTTCATACGTAATGGCCTGAAATACAGGATGTCTTCATCCTAGCTCAGGCACCGTTAGTCTATTTTCACATATATACTTTTATAATACATTGTAAAAGGTGTACCTTATAATTATTTGAATAAAGATTTTATTTATTATTATTTATTTATACTTTTTCTACTAGTCACGCCCAAGCAGATGAAAATATTTTACATCTGTTTATTATATAAAAGGCAACCGTCACTGACTAATCCATTAATTAACACACATCTCAAATTACATAACTGGCCGCACTAAAACTTGGCACGCAGATAGTTATTATGACGTTGCTAAGAAAGGATTTCCCAAAATTCAAAAGTTTGTATTTAACACCAGCGGAGCCGCGGGCAAAGGCTCGTTCTAATATAAATAGTAAATCTTGAAATTTCAATTAGTGAATCGAAATTGTGACTATTTGGATTCACTGAAGCTGTTTAGACTGCAAATAAATTGTGTTCTTTTTCTTTTCCAATTTTTAAGAAGCTACTACTTGCTATTAGTGTTCGATTTTTCGAGTACCTCAAAGTATTCGAATACTATAACTTAATATCCTAGAGATTTTTAGTTGATGATTTTGAAGTAAACGTTAAAACAAACTTAAAAAAAGAAGCAAAAACAAAAATAAACCTGATGCGAGACTTCATTGACTTCGTTAAAGATATTGTTGAAGACGGCAATGAGAAGATTTATGAGCAAAATGTTAGCCACCAGCAGGTATATCGTCATAGCAATGGGCGTAATCCACCGGCCGGTAACGCATTTCACTTTGTCGACGTCAGTCCCACACTCCGGGTCGATGTCCGGGGCAAAAACTTCACCGTACAACATGAAGTACGGCTGGAAGAATATCTACAAACAACGGAGCCAGTGATAAAAATAATAAAATTATAACTTGAGATGTAAAAATTATAAAGACTGTTAAATAAAGATCTAAATATTCTACCTGATGAAAATAAAAGACTATAACTTGGGGCAAAAAATGAGTAGGTACTGAAATCAAAGAACTAAATACATACTCTAACTACAAAATAATTAATATAAATAAACCAACGTAGTGCTAGTAGTGCTAAATCTCCCAACCCAACGTAATCAAATCTCGCAACAGGCGCCAAACTAAAATACAACATCGAAACTACGACAATAATGCATTTATCAGGCGCAAACCTGATGCGATACTCCGTTGACTTCGATAAAGATGTTATTGAAGACCGCTATGAGGAGGTTAACAAGTAAAATGTTGGCGATGAGGAGGTACACGCTCATGACCACTGGAGGGACCCAGTGGCCCACGCGGCACTCCTCGAGGCCCGGGAGCCCACAAGGAGGCGCCATTTGCTCGGCGAAAACTTCACCGTAAAGCATGAAGTACGGTTGGAAGAATACCTGGAAATGTTAGTCGTGATAGTGGAAAATGAAGATACTGATCAGGTTAATATTTGATGAGACATTTTTAATATACAAGACAAAGTACTGCATAATAATAATCTATGCTATTACATGGTTTTTTGTTCAAATAAGTACGCAATTTTGCAATGAAGAAGTCCAGTAAATTTTTTTAACAGCAACTTTATGGAATATTTAAGAGTTCTCCTAATTTGGCGTTAAGTAGATGAGATGTAGAAATGAAATGATTGTTATAGGTAAAAAGGTCGAGGCAAAACGTTTACAAACGTAAATGTAATGTAACACGAGAGGAAACAGAAATGCTAAAACGTAATATACATATATCGCATAACAATCTACTTTCTGATTGTGATGAGTTGGTAATCTCTATAATGTAACGTTTAATGTTCATACGTTTTTATCATTGTTATAAGTAAAATGTTTTTCCTTATCCATTTTTATTCCCGCGATGATTTATCTCTAACTACCACAGATACTTACTTCTCTAATGAGGTACCAACTAGCCTCCTTATCGGGATAGAGTATGGCTTGCCGCGCCACCCCGAAAGACATCAGCACCACTAGCAATAGCACCACGAAGTATATCATATTTTTCACCATTTTACCCATCATTGTGACTAGAGGACCTGTCAATAAGAGTAACAACTTTAGTGGTAATAGCTATTCTTAAGTTGTGTCGACGTAAGATCTAGAACTCCTAGAAGTATTGTGACTTAATGTGACAATAGAGAAAACTGGAAGACTTGTATGAACAATATACTTTAAAAATCATTATTATCATCAATTTCTACCAATGAGTCTTGTTTATCAATCTATATAGCAAAATTCGACTGAATAGTATAGTTAGGATAACTGATGTGTGAAAGAGAAGAGTCATAAAGATAAGCTATCTCTTAATGTTACAAAATACGACAAATTTAATGTAGATGGGTTAGAAAAAGAATGAACGTAGATCTTACCTAAGTACTTATTAACGCCCAATATATTGAGTATTCTTAAGTACCAGAATATTATATCGACGCAGTATATGACCCTGCCGACGTCCATGGAGCCCGCGCGCAGCCTCAGGGTGAGGCCCACGAGGAAGAAGATGATGAAGCCCGCGTCGCACGTGTTCCACATATTCCAAGCCCATACACTGAACTTATGTCTGAAAATTTATAAAGTTATAATATTGCGAAACACCTTTTACTGATTGATTTAGCATGGGCCGTATCGTTCCTGGAAGAGTAGAATAGGACCACTTCAAGTCTTTCCATGGATGTCGTACAAGGCGACTTAGGAATCACAAGCTAAACAAAGCCGTCTGGCTAGCGTGAAGAATGTAGGCCAAATCCTCTGACTGCTCTGGCTAATATATGGCTCTGGTAGTCAGAGAGGGTCGCACTTCTGCGGTGGAGGCTAAAAAAAGGCCTCATAATGACGTATGTTTTACTGTACGAAGCGCTTAGTTACTAAAGAAACCTACGTTCGATTAGGTTCTTAAATTGCATTTGTCCAGTTTCATTAACAACACTGTCATAACTCTGTATCTAGATTGGGCCGAGTCTCATACGTTGACATACCATAAAGCTAAATACTGAAAGAGACCACGGTACGTAATGAGTGGCAGACAGAGTGTAATGAAACCGCTTTATCCTATATAGCCTAGAGGACTCGCAAAAGAATATTGATGAAATAAGGAATTAGGCATGCCTCAGTAAGTACATTGTTTAGGCGTTTTTGGCTAACAAAAAAGCAAACAATGACTCTGTGATAAAAACAGGAAAATGGAAGTTCTGTTAACTGAGCACTATTGCTACGTTGATATCTTAATACAAGCTACACAGATACATTTGTCCATTTTTTCGTCCAGAGAAAAAGAGTTTTAAAGGCATCAAATCTATCTCACGAATTACTTCAGACTTAGCCTCAAAATCAGAAAATTAGTAATTATCATGTAATATATTAGTCTGTTTGCTACCTGTGTACTCTTTGTGCCGGAAAAAGTTATTTAATGTTTTGGCAGAAATAAATCTTAAAGAAAAACATTTCTGCGAAGTCTTTGTCGGAAACTTTCTTTGATCGTTATACTTCGCCTGTATCGGTCACTTCTTCTTCATTGATTTTCTATGTTACATTATTTCTTTGCTAAGATTTTATATAAGTTAGCACTTCTTCTTCTTATTTAAGAGCTTTATAGCTCTTGTCGATGGAGTATGCGCCAAACTTCTCTATCTTCTGCTTTAGACTTTAGTTCTTGATACGACATGACACCAGCCTTCTTCTTTAGTTGGTCAACAAAACTTTTCCTTGGTCTCCCTGGACCTTTCTTTCCTTTTACCTTACCCTCCAGTATGTTTTTAAAGAAGGCATCATGTCGTATCAAGTGACCAATCATCCTACCCCTCCTATTCTCTATTTCGTTAATCAGTCTTCTTTTCTCTCCTACAATTTCTAGCACCTCTTCATTACTTTTTCGTTCTGTCCAACTGATTTTTTCCATCCTCCTCCAGCACCACATTTCAAAGGCAGCAAGCCTTTCACTGTCCTTCTGTGTGAGCGTCCACGTTTCACATCCGTATAAAGCTATGCTCCAGATATAGGTTTTTATTAGACGTTTTCTTAATTTTCTGGATATTTTTGATGTAAATAGTTGCTTTTTATTATTGTAAGCCTTTTTTGCTATTGCAATTCTAGTTTTAATCTCAGTTGAATTTCTGGAGTCTGCTGTAAGTGTACTTCCTAAATATTTAAACTTATCTACCTGCTCAATAGGTGTGCCATTAAGGTATACGGGATCTCTGATTTCTAATGTTTTGTATGTAATCATAGTTTTTGTTTTAGATTTATTGATTTTTAGGCCAAATTCTTGAAATGTTTTGTCCATAAGTTGCAGTAATTGTTCTATATCTTGCTTTGTATTACCCAGAGCTGCAATATCATCTGCAAAACGAATAAAAAATATTTTTTCTCCGTTGACTTTAATTCCTCCTATATCGGACTCCTGTATTTTCCTTATTACTTTTTCTATGTATATATTAAATATTAATGGTGACAGCGGGCATCCTTGTCTTACGCCTTGTTTAATTATTGCATGCTGTGTTTCGTCTCCTACCTCTATCACGGTTTCTTGTTCCTTGTAGAGTTCGTAAATAATTCTCCTATCTTTAAAATCTAATCCAGCTTCCTTTAGTACATCCATCATGATCTTCCAATTCACCTTATCAAAAGCTTTTTCTAAATCTATATATCCTATGTGTGTATTAATACCTAAGTCTAAGCGTCTATCGATAATTAGTTTCAGTGCCAAAATTGCTTCTCTAGTTCCTCTATTTTGTCTGAACCCGTACTGATCCTGACCAATGTATTTTTCTGATAGCGGTCTGATACGATTTTGCATTATTTTTATTAGTATTTTTGATGCGTGGGATATAAGACTCAGAGTCCTGTACTCCTCACACTTTAGTGTTTTTACTTTTTTTGGGATTGTAACAGTCTTGCTTATTTTAAAATCTTTGGGTAGCTTTCCTGTGTTGTACATAAATCTTACCAACTGATATATTTCTTCAATTAAAGGGTCGCAAACTGCATATTTTAATAATTCTATATTTATACGATCATGTCCAACTGATTTACCATTTTGTATACTATTAAGAGCCTTATCAAATTCTTCTCTAATTATATCTGGCCCAATCTCATCTTTTTCAACGTCATCAAAGCTTTCTAAATCTTGTTCTGTCATACCCTGTCCTCCATATAATTTTTCTATATATTGTTTCCATCTAATAACTACGTCTTTATTATTTATTAGTATTTTTCCATGTTCATCTAATATGCTCGTGCTTTTAGTTGTATGCTTTTTATCTAACTGTTTTATTGTGTGGTAAGCTTTATCTATTTTTCCTTTTTTAAGTTGATTTTCAATTGTATCACAGGTCTCGATAATTTCTGTTTTCTTACATTTTTTACATTTTGATGTTATTTTATTTGTTAATTGTTTGTATCTTTTAATATTGTATTGGTCAGTTTTGTTTTTAATTTTTCTTCTTTCTATCATTAAATCCATTATTTCTTTTGTCAGCCATTTCTTCCGCAGCACAATTCTTTCCCTTTTCAACGTTTCTTCGGCGCTTTTTATTATTATTTCTTTAACACTGTTCCATCTATTATTTATGTCTATACTATCAATATTAGTTATACTATCTTTATATTTTTTTAACCTATCTCCTAATTTATTACTATATTGCACTCTGAATGTGTGATCTCTTATTCTAGTTACATCTATGTTCTTTGGTTTAATTTTTCTTTTATCTTTCTTAACTTCAAAATTCTGGGTACTGACAAGTAAGTTATGATCAGAATTTACATCTGCTCCTGGTAAAGTTTTGCAAGCTTTTATATTTTCTTTATATTTATTTCTAATAAGTATGTAGTCTATCTGAAATCTACCAATATCTCCTGGCATTTTCCACGTATATAACCTACGTTTAGGTAGCTGATACATTGTATTTGTAATAATAAGATCATATTCTTTACAAAATTGCACCAATCTAAATCCTCTCTTGTTTCTCTTTCCGAGACCAAATTTCCCTACAATCTTATCTTCTGCACCTTCTCCTACCACAGCATTAAAATCTCCCAATACTATTAAATTATCTTTTCTGTCTACTGAGTCTAATATGGTATCTATGTTGTTATAAATTTCTTCCACTTCTTCGTCTTTATATTTTGATGTGGGCATGTAAACTTGCAAAAGAAATAGATTTGTAGGTTGTGCTTTTATTTTAATGGCTGTTAATCTGTCGCTAAAGTGTATTGTATTTTCTACCTGTTCGCCCCACTTTTTATTTAAAATAAATCCTGTGCCCCGTGATCCCTTTTCTTCTCCCGTGTAAATTATTCTATAATCGTCGCTCCAAAAATCTCCGCTATCTGCCCATTTAACTTCACTGATTCCCAATATATCAATGTTCGATCTTTCCATTTCCATCTTTAATTGTTCCAATTTCCCCGGTTCTAACATCGACCTTACATTCCACGTCCCTATTCTAAGTTAGCACAGTACATTCAAATTTGAAAAAGTATAATTTCAGTATTTGAGTAATAGTACTAACTAGGATGCTATAAGTATTTACTTTAAAAACATCGGTAAAGAAATTCAAATTAAATTTTTTACTATAAACAAATAGGACTATGTTGTAAATATCATTGGTTATCCTAACAAGGTAAACACACAGCTGAGGATGTAACTAAGATGACAGGACAATGACAAGATGATGAAGAGAAGATGGAAGTGATTAAGAACCCGACTGTTTTGCTGCACGCTTCGTGAGGGTCCCGTACTTAGTGTCGAATGACGCCGACCTAAACATCGTATGTTGTGGCGAAAACTTTTCATAATTGTTTTCAACGTGGGGCCTGGGGCGAAGTCTTATTTAAATTACTTTCTGTGGTTTATTTTTCGCCTTAGAGAGTTTCAAACTTGCACATAATATAATAATATATTTAAAAAATATATAATTATAAACATGTTTTCGCCATACAGTTTTTCGCTACGGTGTGATTGGGTAAAATTCGTTTCAATGAGATTTTGGCACCAGTGTACCACTGAATATTTTTCGCAGCAACGTGCTTTGCTTCGGCATCATTCGACACTAAGTACGGGATCCATTCTTATTAAACCAAGAAATAAAATATGGGAAAAAATTCCACACGGGCAGTAAGTATATTCGAACGCGTTTTAGTCTTTCTCTTTTATACGACTAACTATAAATGAGTTCTTATATTCTGTATGCTTATTCATTGCATGTGTGTTTCTGATGGATTTCTCATTCAATTCTAAGTTGCATATATAATACACATAGATGTGAAATGATTTATTGTACTGTTTACAATATAAGAAAATATTGATAAAAATTAAATGAAATTTAATCAAAATATTTACAAATCATATAGTCCTTGCAAACAATCACCTCGCGGTAACATGCGCAAAAGGCTGGTAGCATTGCCACGTTGGATGGCAATGCTATTGCTTTGTGTCAAGAAATTGCCAGCCCTTTGGTCACGTGATACCTCGATTAGTCGCTTTGACAGAAACCAAAGAGACGATGGGCTGATAGACCCCACGGACCCATGGTTTCAACCCCAAAAGGCTCAAATATGTAGCTATTTCCGATACTAACATATTTGCGTCTTTTAAGGCTTTCTGCCGCAGCTACTGCTGTACTGCCTTTGGCTTGGTGACCTGAAGATGATTTAATACGTATATAATATATAGATAAAATACTCATTTATAGAGAGACACTTACCTAATAGCAACAGGTTCGGACGTAATAATTTCCCTTATTTTCTCACATAAGAACGTTAATATATAACATATAGAATAAATTTCCGGCCAAGAGGGAGTTGGGTCCATCTTGACTAATACTGTATACGTAAACATCAATAGGAACAATATGTAGGCAATCTGAAACAAACAATAAAACGTTTACTTATGTTAATATTTCGACCATAGATATCAGAATATTTACTAGGATTTCGACGAAGCATACTACCGGCGACAATCACTTTTGCTAGCATGATCGTCCGGGGAAGTACCACACTCTCACAAAAATCGACGTTTGAGTAGTAGCTTTACAGCTTCAATGCTTCGTTCGGTAAATGAGAGAGCTGGCCATCCCCCCTCCCCTCTGGGGAGGAAAAAAATAAAAGGCCGGCAACGTTATTGTCACACTCCTGCATTAATCCATGGGCAGCGTTGATCATTTACCATCACGTGACCCTCTTGCTCGTTTGCCGTCGTATGCCATAAAAAAGTTATTTATTTATTGATGCTCGTTGATATAGTAACTTGATCGATAATTATAATACCTAGTAACACCGATTCGAAAGAAAGAAATACGCTTACTTTTTATCCCGGAAAAAGAATTATTTCCGAGGGACCGACTTAATGCGAGCGGGGCCGTGGGTGAAAGCAAGTATTTTATAATACCTAAATACATAAATAGATAAACTTCCAGGAGTGCTATTTTTGAACGTGGGCCACTCGTCTTCGAGCGATTTTTGTATGGAAAAATCGTTCGAAAACGAGTGGCACGCGTTAAAAAATAGTACCCCAGGACCCAAGCCTATTTGAAAAAGATCCAATAAATGTGGCAAATACTAGAGACGAGCTAAAATATAGGCTTATAAAGAGTTGGCACACACATGTGACAAAGTACTGTCATAATCAGCCAATGGCGCTATAATAAATGCGTGGGTTATGCTTGGGACAACAAATTGCCGCAAACTCGTCACATATTTTAGTAAATAGCCCGTGTAAAGTTGAGCGTCTCTGGAATATAATTAATGAATTATATCTTTTAATTCATTTTCCATATGAACCAGTGAAAAAAATATAATGATCGTTTGTGGGCCCAACGACTTCAAATGAAAGAAAAATAACATGAAGAGCTAAAAATATTGGCCTACGAAGAGTTTTATTACCGCCATATCAGCAATGGCACTGTAATAAATGCGCGTTGAAACAGATGGCAGCACAGAGACGTTGATTCGATCGTAGTCATGGAGATATATGATAGCTGTACGTGTGTACGTACCACAGAACTATAACTCAAGCATTAGTTATTAATCTGAGGTACGTACCTCACGTACTAATCGTAGTACATATATCTCCATATCTCGATAACCACTGTCATTGGATTATATTTGACAAGCAGCAACACTTAACACATTGTGGGCCAAACATAGCTCCCGGACTCCGGGTTGGCCATTTACACACGAACATAATCCATTGCGCCTTCATCTTAAATCATTATCATCTTAGCCGCAAAAATAGATCTCCCTCAAGGGATTCCAATTCAACCGGTTGATTTAATAAGAATCAATTAATTACAAATTTAGTGGGATACTAAGTTCCCAACAAAATTGCGAATAAAAATTTAGCTTTATTTTCGCCGTTAAACGAGTAACTTGAAAAAACGTCGAAAATGGACGCGAGCAAGCGACACAAAGCCGTTCATATTTTATGACATGCAAAACAAAAATAAAGATGTGACGCCGCATACGTCACTCCAGAGATACCCGTGAATATTACATGGGACTGCTAACTGGAAAAAGCTACACAGCAACAAAAAGTCATTAGTTTTAACTGACACGTGGTATTTTCAAACGAATTTTAAAAGCGGGTATGTTGGTGCATTTCGTACATTTACCCCTCTTTATCCCTTACGGTTTTATATTGTAAGGCTTGTTGTTAAACAGAAACCGAGGGAGACTTAGTAAGCAGTAGAAGGATTATCTGCGGAAGGACCTGAAAGGACCTCGTCAAGAAAATATCTGGGAGACGTGAGGCTAGAGACAGAGCGAAATGAAGTTTTAAAGCCAATAAAATATATTATAAGTAGTTATTTAAATGTTAAATTTAAAAAAATATTGTAATATTTATTTAATCACTTATAAATACAAACAAATTAAAGTAGGTAATTAAACGCAGTCTGCTAGACCTCAACAAGAAAGGATACTTGTAACTCTAAATTACGAGGTAACTTACAGCAGCAATTCGTCACTGTTCTTTTTTATCCCCGGAATGGATACAGACAGTCTCGGCATTAATTTACCTTTTATCGTTCGGGAAACACAAGTTAATTACTGAGTGAATAATTAAACAAAGAATATTTGTTTCCTTTGCTTTGCCCTTATAAAATATAGCTATAACTTGTAACTCTAAATGACGAAGTAACTTAAAGCAGTTATTCGTCACTGTCCTTTTTATTCCCATAATTGTTACAGACAGTCTCAGCATCAATTTCATTTTTATCTTACAGTAAACACAAGTTAAGTACTTAGTCAATAATTAAACAAAGAATATTTGTTTCCTTTGCTTTATCCCTACAAAATATACTTAGCTATAACTTGTAACTCTAAATTACGAAGTAACATAAAGCAGTAATTCGTCACTGTCCTTTTTATTCCCGTAATTGTTACAGGCAGTCTCGGCGTTAATTTGCTTTTTATCGTTCGGGAAGCACAAGTTAATTAATGAGTGAATAATTTAACAAAGAATATTTGTTTCCTTTGCTTTACCCCTACAAAATATAGTTGTAACTTTAAATTAAGAGGTAACTTACATCAGCAATTTGTCACTGTTCTCTTTTATCCCCGTAATGAATACAGGCAGTCCCACCGTTTATTTGCTTTTATCGCTCGAAAAACAAAAGATAATTAGTGAATAATTAAACAAGGAATATTTGTTTCCTTTACGTTGCCCCTAAAAAATATGGCTGTTACTTGTAACTCTAAGTAACGAAATAACATAGAGCAGTCATTCTTTACTCTTCTTTTTATCCCCTTAATGAAACAGGTAGTCCCGGCGTTCCTTGGCTTTAAATGTTTTAGAATCCAAGATTAATAGCTTCTTCAATAATTATATTTTGGCATGGGCTCCGTATACCCCGTAAGGCAGAAAGACGTGACAGTATGTATGTATGTCAATAATTAAACAAATAGCTTTTTTTCTATTAAAAACTGTAACTTGTAACTTTAAATTCCTGGTAACTTATGGCAATAATTTATTATCACTGTTGTTTTTAACTGCGAAATCCTCGAAAAACATTTTGTGCTCACTGCAGTTTGCCTCAATTTATATTCCAGGATAAATATTAATTTTACTTGCAGTAGTGATGAAAAGCATTGTGTGTTTCTCTGTAGGAAAGACATTACAAACTCGGACTATTAAAAGTTTAGTTTTATCGTTGGGAAAACAAAAGTTGATTGCTTAGTCAATAACGCAGTATTTGTTTTCGTTTCATGTCATGTCGTGTTCATAATTAAAAAGTTAGGCCATCTATTTTTGATGGTGTTTGGACGCCGCCCAACCATACTTACTTGTATAATTAGACACTAACTTTATACATTTTGTTTAAATTACCTATAGGTACTGTCAACAAAACTTTTTAATTATCTTCAAGGTAAAACGATTCTTAAGTAAATTGACTAGGTACCACAGACAAAGCCAAAATTTTAAAATTCTTTATTTTATAAGGATACAGTAATGAAAGTTAGGTACTCACCGAATCGGCCCAGAATTTAGTGATCGGCGCAGTGAAGAACTCGTAAATCTTCTTCCTAAGCCGCAACGGCCTCATCCGCTTGTCCTCGGGGGTGTGGTGCTCTGGCATCTGGCTGTACAGGGGCTCCCAGCCTATTTTACCAACTTTCCCGTTCTGATCGACCCGAGTTTCGCATTCGGCCCCTGAGCCAATCAACGCCTGCTTGAGTTCAGACATATAAACATTACAACCTTATGATCAAACCGTAGACAATAAAATTTCAATTCAAATAGAGCATTCACGATACTGATAAGCTTGATAGATTAGGTCTGAATTAGTTAATAATATTGATATTGCAAAAGATTCATGATTAATAATTGTTAGGAAAATAAGAAGCAAAAGCCAATTTGGATTTGTTAACATAGGCTTACATATTATCTCTTACAAAGATACATTACACGAAAGAAGTTTAGAAAAAAGATGACAATGACATAAAAAGTAAGCGTCGCACGAAAATACATAAAATATTATAACGCCAGTATAGCTTCACATCAAATTTAACAATATCGAAACTAACTACCACATTGACGAAAATTGAAGTCACCAAAGTACCATCGTTACCATTTATGCATCACCTTGTCTATAAAGTAAACTAACTTAATGACAATTTTAATCAGAGTTCTAGACTTTTATGTCGCCGTTAAAGTTATTACATTTTTTATCGTCGTAAACTCTAGTTAAACATTTAATATAAAAAGTAAATTGGATATCAGCTAAAATTAGAATAGGGTTGTAAATTTATATGTCTCACAACATGTAGGTGGAGTGGTAAAATTCAAGGTGAGCCATAAACGGATAACGTGGCCTATAAAGGCTCCAGCGAAGATACTAAAGGGGTGAAAGTAGAGGTTGAGGACATGAAACGGAACAGAAGCCTACTTTGACGGAAAGCTCGGATCGCCTTTACAATAGGTGCGGCGGTGCGTGTACCGTAATACGAACACAATTGAGTCGAAATTCCTGTGAAATTTTGTGCTTTAAACATGTACTGTGAGTTTGATGGACACGTTTGGGACTATACAACATGTACCGCTAAAATGAAATGAAATGAAATGAAATGAAATGAAATTTATTTGACCATTAAAAGTTTACACACTATAGTTTACACGGTTGGCCCCACACTAGGCAACACGCCTGTCCTGTGGTAGCCTATTTACGATTCCATAACAACGTTAATATGGTGCCGACAAAAGATTTACTAGATAGATAAAAAATGTATACATAGAGAAAAGAAACAATTTATTTTTTAGTTTTAAAGGAAAAAAAAAAAAGAGAATTAAATATTTTCAAAGTGCTTAACAGTGACTTGATTTGAGAGATGCTTCACATATCATTATCATTAATGTGGAATATTTGTTAATAAAAAAGAAAGAGATTTTACTTTTCAGTTTTTAAGAATTGCTCAGTGTCAATGTAATCCCACGTGAGCAGAAGGGATTTTACGATGTGTTTACATTTCCCCAGGCTTGTCCCCCCGATATCACACTTACGTACTAGCTTATTGTAGATAAAGTCCGAAATAAAGGGATTGAACCGCTGGGCAAAAATGGTTCTGACGACGGATGAAGTTCTAACTATGAATGTTCGCTTTTTTAACATATCATTGTAATTAGGTAATTTTAATACTTTTTTATGCTTATTCAGTGCCACCTTTAGTATGTATAGTTTACGAACACTTAGAACCTCAGCCTCATTATATAGTAAACTTGTAGGATGACGGAATGGCTTTCGTAGCATAACCTTTAACACCGCTCTTTGAGCACGCTCTAGCCTAATCAAATAAGAAGGTGCCGCACTACCCCATACTGCAATACAGTAGGTAATTATCGACTGGCAAAGTGCCAGATAGACACTTTTTAGCAACGGGTAGTTGGCCGCTTCTCTTAGAAGCTTCATAATGTAAATAAGTTTTCGCACCCTTGTACACGTGGCGCCTATGTGAGCTGAGAAGGTAAGCCTCTCGTCAAGGATTACTCCCAGGTATCGAAATGTCTGCGACCTGCTAATAATTTCACAGTTTTTGTCTGAGCAAGACAGATGTCCACTCTTGCATTTGTGAAGTCTGATTACTGGAATTTGTTTAGGTGCAGAAGCTTCAGTTTTGCGATAGCACATGAATTTTGTTTTTTTAACATTCAAGGTTAATAGATTTGTACGGAGCCACTCCGATACTTGGGATACGCCCTGTTCGACTTCGCGGAAACACTTCTCCCAGTTTTTACCCGAAAATATAATCGCAGTATCATCAGCATAGCATACGATGGAACTATTAGGCGATGCAAGAGACGGCAGGTCATTAATATATGCCAAAAATAGAGTAGGCCCTAATACCTCGGCAATTTGGCAGTAATGATGATTTAGTTGGACAGTTAATTTGTTTAGGGTCGTATCGCTTACGAGACCCCTAGGTCTGTCCTTAATGATGACTCAATTAACTAACGCAAAAGGTATATCTGTCTACCTACTTACTCTCACTTTAATGTTCAATAGAATAGCCTTGTTTTAAAATAAACTAGCTGTTACCCGCGACTTCGTCCGCGGTGACTTCAGGTTTGGAATGCGGGGATTATAAAATATGACGCTACAAAGTGGTAAACTAAACATATACCCCGATTTACCCCCTTAGAGGTTTAATTTCGGGAAACTATTAAAAATGTTACTCATTATTTTTGCCGTTCTCAATTCACACGAAATTTTATACAAATATGTCCAAGGAATAAAAAGTTTCATATAAACTTTAATCCTCTATTTTACCCCCTTAGGGGATGACTTTTGAAAAATCCTTTCTTAGTGGATGCTTACGTCATAAGATAAATACGTGAGGAAAATTTCAAATTTCTAGCTCTAAGGGTTTGGCCTGCGCGTGATCTTTGATAATTGCCCATTTTTTAAAGTATTAAAATGAATATAGTATGTTATCCTTAATATATAGACATATGCCATCGCGGACTTTTCTGTAGACCTAAATAAGATACACAATTCCACCATACATTATTTTGTTATATCTCAAAGGGTTTAGACAGCGTTTTCGTTGAAAGCTCCCAAACGGCTCATTGTTTTACGACACCTCCAACAAATATCGCTGGTATATACAAAAATGTATACAAAAACTTAACAAACTATATACTAAAACCTTCCTCGAGAACCACGCTATCCATTGGAGAAAACCGCATGAAAATCGGTTCGGTAGTTTTGGAGTTTATTGCGAACAGACAGACAGACAGACAGACAGACGCGGCGGGGGACTTTGTTTTATAATATGTAGTGATTAAAATGAATATAGTATGTTATCCTTAATATATAGACATATGCCATCGCGGACTTTCTGTAGACCTAAATAAGATACACAATTCCACCATACATTGTTTTGTTATATCTCAAAGGGTTTAGACAGCGTTTTCGTTGAAAGCTTCCAAACGGCTCATTGTTTTACGACACCCCCAACAAATATCGCTGGTATATACAAAAATGTAAACAAAAACTTAACAAACTATATACTAAAACCTTCCTCGAGAACCACGCTATCAATTGGAGAAAACCGCATGAAAATCGGTTCGGTAGTTTTGGAGTTTATTGCGAACAGACAGACAGACAGACAGACAGACAGACGCGGCGGGGGACTTTGTTTTATAATATGTAGTGATAAAGTAGCAATTACGTATGTAAATTAGTGTTTATATATTTTTCATTGTATTTACTTTTCAACATGGATCATCATCAGGTTATTTTATTCACCACTCCAGGAACACAACCCTCTCTGTACTATAAGAGCCATATATTAGCCAGAGAAGCCAGAGGATTTTGCCTACAATCTCCACGCTGACCAGGCGGGTTGGAGAGGTCTCTTTGATTTCGATAAGCTTTATTTAGCTTGTGTTCCCGAATTCCTATTTTACGATATACACGGGAAGATTTGACATGGTCCTATTCTACACTGCTGGAAAACATACGGCCAACATGCTTTCCTTTATATTACTTTTTTTTGTACAAAACACACTTAAGCTGTATTACAAATTTCTTCAGAAGGCCATATATAAAGTAGTTACATAAGTAAATGCAGTACATGTTGTATTTTTAACATTAAGGGAAAAAGGTCAACTTAGTGAACATTTAAGTAAGTACGTGATAAACAACTAACAGTAAGTCTAAGGTATTGCTTTAAACGCTGTGTTCAACCACATTCTAGTTTGCTTTTGTGAAATTGCCAATCTTCCACATTGGTGTTAGGGATCTTCCAGACAGGGAGCGATCAGGCGTTTAAGCGTCCCGCGTTCGCGTTCTGCGTTCAAGCGTGCATTTGCTCACAATTGTTTTCTGGCAGTCGTAGAGCTTTGAAGGATAGCTTGAAAAATTTGACACCAGTATTCGCAACTTATACACGCATGAAAAACGTTTTGCTTTTTGTTCCTATTTAAAACCGGCCAAGTGCGTGTCGGGCCACGCGCAGTGTAGGGTTCCGTAGTTGCGAATGACAACTTTGATTTCACCTCACAGTTTAACGATCAAAACCATCTAACAATGAAATTTGTATGACATTTTACAATTTCGAGTACATTTTATAAGTTGGTTGCCTATAACTTTTTAGTTTGTACTTAGAAGACACACTTACCTCTAAAAAAATTTGTTAACCTCACAATATTTTTTAAAGACCTATTTAACAATATCCACACACTATAACAAAGGCCACCAGAGTATTTGGCATGTGTCGAAATACCTATGGCAAAACGTGGGGCCTAAAGCCGCATATCCTACGTTGGATATATGAGATGATGGTGAGGCCCATTCTGACTTACGGAGCATTGGTTTGGTGGCCGAAGGTAAGACAGGTGACATGTATAAATGCCCTCAGGAAAATACAAAGAATGGCATGTTGTGCTATTTCTGGGGCATTCACTACAACACCAACGGCATCAATGGAAATGATCCTTCGATTGCCACCGATACACTTATATATTGAAGGCGAAGCCTGTAAGGCACTATACAGACTGTCTTCGACTGGTCTTTGGAGCAGGCATGCACCAAGGACAAGGCATACAAATATTGAGACAACACATGAGCTCGATAGGTTGTTGGACATGGGAAGTGATAAACTCCTCCCCGTATACAACTTCAAAAGGAACTACAAGGTATACATCCCAACAAGGAATGAATGGAAGGGAGAATTTTGCCCTTCTGAACGAAAATGCTCAATCTGGTACACAGATGGCTCAAAGACCAATCAAGGGACAGGAGCGGGCATTTTCTCCGAGAACAAACAACTGTTTCAGAGCATGGGTCAGTTCGCTACCGTATTCAAAGCGGAAACATATGCGATAACTGTTTGTGCTAAAATGAATTTGGATAAAGGGTTGAAAAATCATCATATCTACATTCTAAGTGACAGCCAGGCGACTCTCACGGCACTTAGCTCTGACAGAATCGTATCCGGATTGGTCTTGGATGGTGTGAATGCCTTAAATCAACTGGGCAGGCACAACATTCTGAGACTGGTTTGGGTGCCGGGTCACGTCGGGGTTGAGGGCAATGAGAGGGCTGATGAGCTGGCAAGGAGAGGATCGAATATACCATACATAGGGCCCGAACCTTTCTTAGGCCTTTCATACAACACAGTAACAACTGCAATAAATGCACATGTCAACAGCAGACATCAACGTGAATGGACTAACCTGAGTGGACACACACACTCGAAGGAGACACTTGGTATGGACAACGCTAGGTGGTATAAAAGGATCTGCAAATATAGCAGAAAACAGTCAAGGATTCTTATGGGAGCCCTGACCGGTCATTTTGAGAACAACAGTCATCTATTCAAAATGAAAATCGTCGAAAGCCCACTATGTAGGGTATGTGAGGAATCGGAGGAAACAATGAGACACATTTTGTGTCGCTGTGACTCGTTGGCTGGTAAGCGGTTGGACCTCTTTGGATCAGCTTATCCTGATCTGGAGGACTACAGGCACTACGCACCAGGTGATATTCTGAAGCTCATGCAGTCCTTCTTCAGGAATCACCGTGTGGGTGAGTAAGGTATGGGGTAAGTACAAAATAACCCAAAGGTTAGACGTGCTTCCGATTTATAATCGGCCCCAATTAAGATAAGATAAGATAAACAATATCCAACACGATGGGTTTGTATAGAAAAAAATATAGTAATATTTTTTTCTATGTACTTTACTTGTATGGGAACACGTTAAAAAAAAATTATAAGATTTTTTCTACCACTTTTTTGGCATGATTAATATACATACCCATACCAAATTACAGCTTTCTAGTACTTAAAGTCTCTGAGTAAAACTATATGGGTTCCTAGTTTACTACGGAACCCTAAAAACCATGTTTTTGAGAACATGTTTTGTCGGTCAGAACGCCTCATGTGGGTTTATCTTCGTAAGGTTATCAACACAACGAACTATCTCATCTCATCTCATCTCATCAAATGATTCTGATACTGAAAGCAAAACTGACCTCTTGGACGCTTGATCACCTGACCACTCTGTCTGGGAGATCCCTAGATACTTTACTTTCCAATCGCTCGTAAAAGCTAATGTTAGAAACTTCGTTTCCAATCATACAGAGCGCAAGTCCTACTTTCACAATTGGAAGTTACAAGACGAAGGATTTATTCTCCGCAAGAAGTCGTGTGTCGTGACTCGCAATTTCAAGAATAGCACACTGTGCAGTTTGTGTTCGTATCACAATAGACCACATATTCTGAAGGCAGACTACCTTCGGAGCCTTATTCTGTTGTCCCGGTGGTATTATCTTCTTGATAGAAAGGGTGCGCCTTTTCACAACTCCAACCTATATTATGCATTTTTATGGATTAATTTGTTTTTTTTTATTCAACTTACTAAGAACATTGCGAAGCAAGACGCGACTGTGTTGATCCATATTTTACACCCAATTTTATTGATACCTAATAATTAAGGCTGGGGTGCAGATATTACTCCAAAAAAATACATGTTAGTAAACAATAATTGAAACTGGTTTTATGATAGTGTCGACTATTACTTAAGAACCCTTTAATCAATTACCTAGTAAAGTATTTTTTGAAAAAAACTTTGTCAAAATAAGTTATTATGACTGCAGTGAATCCTCCACCATGTGTATATTGCCAATAATAATGATTGAAAAGCAAAATGGGAAGCAACTAAATACGAAACGTTACCTCCGCATCGTTCGGGTCCTTCGTGCTGCGGTCATCCTCCATGCTTTCGTTCTCCAAATGCTCCTCCTCAGTCTGCGGCATCAGCTGCAGCTCTTCCTTCGACTTGAACTCCAGTTGGAGAATGTAGAGCGGACACAGCAGGCTCAGTATTACCTTGACATCACGACAAAGCCGATGTGGCAAACAAACGCTGCTCGAACGATGCTATTTCACTTTGACTTAAGCGTTCATGCTACGTTCATCTAATCGAAAGGGGTGGACGTCGGTTACGCGAAGGTGGACAGCCAAGACGAAAAGAAATTTAAAGCAAAATAATGTTTGTGTTATTATTGCAAATGAAACTGATGGAGAAGAGATTTGTTCATGATATGTTTCATAGCTTTTTAATATTCAAGATTTTAGAAAAAGAGCGTATCCAAATCAGGAAGTGCCTTAAATTTCCTTTGTAAAATTGCTTCAAAATAATATTGCAAAATAAACAGAACTGTGTAAAGATCGGAAAAATACGTTAAAAATGTGAAATAACATTTTCTGGGACATTTTACATAGCACGCAAGCTTAGGTCAATTTATTTTAACTGTACATTTGTATCGTCATAGCCAACAGTTGAATTTAGTTTTTTTCTTGGCCTTAGTCAGCATAATCGGCGTCGTAAAATGCATCGCATGCAGTTTCCAATGATTGAAGCTCATTGACTCACAGACATCAATTCTCGTAATACTCATTACGATTTAAAGTAACGTTAAAATGTTATTATCTATTATGTGGACTTCACTCCCGGAAAATCATTCCATTTCCTGTAATCTAATTAAATATTTTGGTGAATATTATAAATTCAGATTTAGAGGTATCATAACATTTGTTATATTGAATTATTAAACAGAATGTAACAAACAAAACGAAGGTAGTTTCCGTAGACTAAGAACAGTCGCAAATTCGCAACGCTTCGTGCTCGTAATTTCAAGATTCGAACAGAAAAGACATTTTCATTTCTTTGTCTCATATTATGTTTTAAAAATCCGAGAGTAAAGCCACACACTAACACTGAATCTACAATGCTCGTGCCTATGATAAGTCTGTGCGTTAACAAGATGAAGAAAAAAGAAAAAGGGAATCGAGATACCATAGACAAAATTTTACCTTCAAATTCGTGTTTTTCCTGGTTCTGAGCCCACCCATCCACAGATCGGCTAGGATTATTTGGGAGCAAGGATGAGCCAATAGTGCCCTATGGTTAGCTGCTACGGCAAGGCTTAGGCAGGTCTGCCCCGACCAGTTTTGGAGTTCGCAAGTCAGTAGTTGCTGAGCCTGATCATCGTCTTGACGGTAACAGTAATCCAATAGTTCCAAAGCTAGAAATAAATGTTACAATAAATATATTCAGTTTGTTGGGCCATGTATTCATTGAATTAAATTTGTTGTATTTATCATCACCATCATCTTCAGCTGGTCGTTATTGTCAGTTAATGGTTTATAATTTACTCAATTTGCTATTTAAATATGAAAAGTGAGCTAATAATACCTTCCTATCACTGTTAAGGCCAAATGTATATTTGGTCTCTTCCATGCCGTACAAGCCAGTCACATCGGGATTGGGCGAAAATCTAGGATGATGAGGCTAGTAATACATCACTATTTTGATTCCGCTTTTCACCTATATGTCTACTATCACGGCAAACGTGGGCTATGAGTTTTATGACCTTGGGCTCTGTCTACACGAAAATAGCTTAAACCCTCCTTAAACAATATATTTTGCAAGTCATTGCAAGCCTTAGTTTTCTATGGTTTGTAATAATTGGGAAGTCAATAGAAGTTACTTGACAAAATCCAATGTAATTAAAACTTGAATATTAACTCCCGGGGACTACTTATCTTCAAATCCCGGAAGAGTAGGGATGGGATCGTAACTCGATAAATTTTTACGGGATAACTTTACAGCTACCGATAAAACAAATTTAATATTGCAGACATTGTATTCAAAGTTTCGTAATTTAAAACCAACCAAGAGATTTTCGATATACACTCTATATCGCGGATGAAGTCGCGAGTCTGTCCCATGCTCTTGCCGCTAGTTGATACAAAAAATATGCTAATCTTTAAGTAAGTATCAGTGATTGAATCTACATTATCGAATGACCTATGATCAATAATAGGGATGGTAACGTAACGCTAATTGCAGATTTCTGAAGAAAAACAAACTACGTTCAATCTTTTCCAACAAAAATATAAATAGTTATTTTTATTTTTAGGCTTTTACGCAAGTAACAAGAGCAAGCATAGAGATAAATCATATAACTTTTCTTAACAAATATTTTTAAGTATTTTACTAACATAATCAATAAAAATAATTTTGGTTCTTATACAATAATTATGTCAATTCACCGGAAACTAGCTAATATAAACATTTAATTTACTTATGATTTCAATTTCAAAAAATTAAGTTTGAATTCCATACGTTTGACAGTTCGTTTCGGAACAATAGTAAACATTATGAACTCTTGAGAGTTGCTATTGCCATCCTCATTGTTACGTATTTTTAATATTAAACACATAAGAATATCAAAGCAGTCTCACGTTTCTTTAACGAAGGATACGAACTAAAAAAATAATTACCTTTATTCTCAAATTCCTTGCCGTAATGCCTCAGTTCCTCATACACTTCAGTCTCCATATCATCCTCCGCCGCCTCGTGAGCCATGGCTTTGTACAGCTTGCAGGCCACCAGGGATTTGGCTAGAGCTTCTTCACCATGGGTCCACATCAACAATGCCATCTGGTGTCGTTTTGTAAGCACTGCCCACATCTAGAAGAAAAGGAAACAGTAAATAGTCAGGCATGTTATTTTCATCAGCCTGTCCAGTTGTTGCAGGTATGATGTTGCAGGTATGATCGGATAAGCTGCTACTTTCTCATCCTCAATCCATTCGAGCAAGATGCATCCCAATTACCTTTATCCCGTTCCCCCGTCCAACAAACTCCTACCCTTCTCTCGCTTAAGGGTACGCTAGTCAGGTGTTTCGCCATACAAATTCTGTAGAGTGATGACTCCGTTGTTCGGTATCGTCTGTTTAAAGTTTTTAATTCTATCGATTTGTCTTATCGTTATCTATGCTTGTATGGAATCATAATTGTAAAATTATAAGTACTTTAAAAGTTATGAGTCTCAAAACATTCCGTTTCAACATAATTTTAACGCAACTTTGGGGACAATTAAATACCTGAAGGAGTATAAAATTTCTAAAACAAAATTTATACAAGCATAGTTTGGTTATTAAAAAATTTAAATAACTTTATTTTTAATTAAAACATTCAGATGTTTTATCACAAGAACACTTCTCCCAAACGCATACTCGCGAATTTTTAGATGACGAAGATTTAGATTTTCAACAATATTTGTGTTTGCACACGTTTGCACTGTAGTTCCGATGACCTTAGACATCGGTGTAAATAGTTCCGTACGGTTCATAACCGAGTCTATCCCTTTCTCAGCGAAATAGCACGCAAATTAGCCACGTGCGCCGACGAGTTCGAGTTCCTGACTAGGAACGGTTTCGATTGGCAGCAGCGTCTGAACTGAGAAAAGCTAAACAAACTGCACTCAGCAAAACCGCGCAGCATAGCGTGGTGATGGAAATCTTTGGGGCAGGCGTATGTCCAGAAGTGGACTTCTTGCGGCTATGAGATCAATATGGTATGATAGAATTAAAAGTAAAATGAAGAAAAATCGGTATTTCCATTTAAAATGTAAACATAATGAGAACAAAATGACTTCCCAGAGAAACTCTATAAACTCATTGTTCATTTGGTATGGAATGTCGATTTGTTTTTGCGTTTCGATGATTGTCCTCTGGGAAAAGTTGTTAATGTCATGGACTGATCGTACCCCTTTAATATTATTTCGCTATTTGTAACACCTTGTATAAGTTCGATTTATATGCATATGTCTTTCACACGCTGTATTGTCTGAACCTTTAAAAAATATTAGATGATTGTGCGTAATCATAACTAGTTTCATAAAGATTAAAGCTTAGTAAGTAAATGTTTCACAAATTTAATCCCAATTCGCTATTAGACAGTTGTAGCAATAAAATATGAAATATATTTTTTATGGTAGCTTATAACTAAACAATTATCATCCAGTATGTTTTTTGCATTAAAACAATTTATTAATATTTTATTTTTGGAATGATTAATCTTCGTATGACGTCATAACTCAATAAACAAAACGTCAAAGTCAACGTGATCAACGTCAAGTCGTTTGTTCTCATACATATGTCTCCATATTTGCTCTATACAATGTTTTGAGCCTCCTTGGTATTTTGCTGAGAAAAAGTGAAGAAAAATCGCTCAAATATTTCGATTTATACTATAAAAAGAGTTTCACGAAATGGAGTCAGGCTACAATAAAGCGGATAGTGCAGCCCAGAGTAGATTCGTTTATGATCGTAAAAAAATTTAAGCAAACATACATACAGACTGCAGGATGCGACTTTGTTTTATACTATTTATTAGTGATAGTGATGATTTTAAGAAGTTAGGTAAGGTGTAATTTATTTTAGTAAAATCGAACATATTGATTACTTCTAAATACTTACATCAAAGTGATCCGCACAAAAGAATATCACAGATTTATTAAATGGAAACTGTGGGTCTCAGCTCGGCGTGGCGGACTGGACTTTTAGAAACGTGTATAAACAATTTGTTGGGACATTTCATTCTCGTACTTCTAAGCATAGGCACCGCACATGTTTTGTAACTTGTCATTTTCACAATTCCAGTTAAATTTGTTTAATTTACACCACAAAACAGTTAGAGCGCTGTATTAGCCGTGCTTTGTTTATTGAGTTGTGACGTCATAACATGGAAATGTCACGTGACACAGTGTTTTAGCGCGAATTTCGAACTAAAAGATAAAAAAATCATGTTTTCTTATCAAATAAAGCTTTTTTGAAAAAAATATAATTGTAGGGGGGTCTAAAATAAGTCTACAGATATTATAAAATATATTTCAGAAAATTGTCAAATAGCGAATTTAAACCAACTTGCATAGAGTATCCCGTGTTGCTGTAATTGAGTTTGGACTATAGTTAATTTAAAAGCTACTCGTATTATGCTGAAAATGTAGAGTCCACAGCTTCGTTGCATGCTCTGGAATATTATGTGGATAAACCTATTGTTTGTTTGTTTTTCGTATGTATGTTTATTGGTGTCACATTAACCTTTTTGAATATTCATAACTATGGTGAGACAGCAATATTACCTATATATTTTCAATAAATGTAACGAACCAAGGACTGCTATAATTTCATACCAAATAAGAGTGGCAACGAAAATTGTAGATGTCGCGATGTCTGTGTGCGACTTTTTTAGCGACAATAGGAAAGACATCGATTTCAGAAAATAAAATCAACTAGAATCAATTTGTAAAACAATCTAAAACAAACTCCGTGTAATCCGCTAGAATTCCAGCCAAGAACTCCCACGCATTTTTCTTTGGTTAAGTAACTGTCAAATATTTTAGAGGTTTCATTCAAAAGGCTTACACAAAATAGGTAAAAATATAAAAGCGACATCGAGTTAAGAAAAGATTATAACTTCGAAAATTAGAATTTGATTTCCAAACGAAAAGTTTTTTGAGACTTTTTCGAAAGGAACTGTTGTTAAGATTGAATATTTTAATTTGTGTTTTCAACAAAAGTAATTTTCGTGTCATCGTAAATGTCAATCGGGTAATGCAACGAAAAGCAGTGTCAAGAAAAGTTTTGCAAGCCAGGTTAAGACAAGAGTTTTACTACGTGTTAGGTACTTTACTTACACTTCTAAAAGATACCTAAATACCTACTACCTCAAAGTTCGAAAAGGTACACTAAACTTATATTGGTATATTAATTGATGAAATGAGCACATCTCTCAACACTTTTTCTTATTTTTTTCGACAGACATGAAAACAATGATGATAGAAAAATGAAGTAGGCATATAGTATACGTATATATATTTACATACATCATCGTCTCAACTGCAAAAAGTCTACTGCTGGACACGGACCTTCCACAAGGATTTTCATCATATACGAGTAGGGGGTTTTGTTACAGGTACTCACCACGCTTGGTAGATGGGTTTGTAAGTGCAGTTTGTATGGCTTACCTCGGTTCCGACGCTGCTGCCCATTGAA
This sequence comes from Rhodophaea formosa, assembly GCA_963082605.1. Taxonomy (NCBI): domain Eukaryota; kingdom Metazoa; phylum Arthropoda; class Insecta; order Lepidoptera; family Pyralidae; genus Rhodophaea; species Rhodophaea formosa. The sequence continues at coordinate 4,897,935 of OY720220.1, read as the reverse complement.
ACCATTTTTTAAGCGAGGGAAGGGAAGGATTAGGGATCAGGACAAAGGTATTTGGGATGCTTCTTGCTCGGATTATAATACAGCATGTAACTTGACCCTCAACATTCCCATAAAGGGATCCCTCATAGACTGTCAATATGATCATGATGGTGAAAAGTAAAAAAAACGACTTTTTCATACAAAAGTTTTCAACCGCCCGGTGCAGTTAGTATGGGAAAGTAAAAAATAGATATATAGAAGAACTAGTAGAGAGAGAAGAGAGTTCCCAGCCCAGGTACCATAGGAAAAGTTGTTCATAATGACGGTCTGAGTCACCCCTTCAACGGAAAACTTACACGCGGTATATATATTGAAGTATTAATTTAAACAACTAACCAGCAATTCGTTGAAGGGATAGTCGAACAGGGCCATCTCCGTAGTGACCGGCATGAACCCGGTGATGAGGGACAGGCCTCCGGCGTTGTGGCGAGTGAAGGACGCGCTATTCCGGTGCACGTTGACGCTCTTGTTCATCACCTTCGCGTAGATTGGGCGGAACTTGCGACGAGTGTAGTAGCACCTTAAAAATAATTATGGTTTCAGCTTCAAGCCTCTTAAAGATAAATGTTTAAGGTTGTGTATCATCCTTTGAAAATTGAAAAAAATGTTCCAACACACTTGATTTATTATTAAAAGAATTTTTAATTTTCAAAGGATGATACGTATCCATGTCAGACATTTATTGACTTACTTAAAAAAAAAAAAATTCTTTAACTCCAAACCATTTTTAATTAAAATTTCTAGGTTATAGCGCGAAAAGACAAGTTAGTACGTAAATAATAACCTAAATTATGCATGCTGAGCGCGAAAATCGTTTCTGACCATTTTCTGTCGCACCCAAAGAAAATATTTAAACATCGAACGGCCTTTCGTTATGCAGAAAAATAGTGGCCAGTATCAACGGGCATATTATACCTGTTCACTACGTTTTGCCAGTATATTATAAAGATCTTGATCATTAAAAGTAGAATAGGTTGCAACGAAAACTATAGGTTTTTTCCTTCGATCACGGTTTTTTTGATAAACTAATAATGGAAAAACAAAAATACCTACTTGATAAGTATTATTCATAATCGTGAAAATTATTGTATCGGGCCATGAGAATTAAACATGGGTTTATTTCTACGAGTAGATGTCATTCTATAATGTTGCTCTATTTCTTAGCAAAAAAAAAAGACAACTATACTAGGCATCTAATCTATTTAATCTAAGAAGAAGCAATCAGCAACGTAAATCAAATGAAATCTCAGCGTGATTTCACAGCCAATACCTTCAAAGTTTAGGTCATTCATCATCTCGTAGGGCTCAAAATTGAAGCTGAATTCCGGAATATGCTAACGTGGAATATTGGATATTTCCCCTTGGAGACGAAAAGGGTCCGTTCACATATTATTATGTGCAAGGAATTAAAGCGCATTTTCACAAACTGCTCAGTATGACATTTGTTTAATTTGCATCTAGATCATCCGGTTATCTTATTTTTAATACCTTTATGAATTCAACAAGACATGTCTTTGAATTCATAAAGATAATTCAATGCCCACTTAAGATAATGCAATAATTCAAGAAAGTACAGGTCTATTAAGTCGTTTTAAAGAGTAAAAATTGATTGCGCTTTAATAAATTAGATTGTAGATATTTAATAAATAAGGTAAAATAGCATTGTGAATGCAAAATAAATCCCATATAAACTATAGATTATATTTATTTCTTGAAGTTTTATTCAAGAGATTGTGTGTAGGTAGATATATTTGTTGTAGAACGGTGTTTGTGAACGGACAATGTATATTTCCCAGAGGAGATGAATCGGCGGTTATTTCCGAACCGCTGAAGTCGAAACTTTCAAGTACAGACATAACTTTGGCTAAAAGTAACGGAGTAAACCGCGATACGGGATATATACCAAACTTACAAAGAAAGTGATAATACAAGGTATGAAGTTTCAAGATACTTTGTTATCAATTCTTATTACCCACTTATCTTTAAGATAATTTATTAGGATAATCAGGCGAGAGGACATTAGAGTAACAGTACTTAAATGCATTAATAATTTTAAATTTTAAGGCGCTGCGCTAGGCAAGCCTCCCAGCAATTTATAACTTAATCCTTAATAAGATCAAATTAAAAAGTCCTTTTCAGTACTGCAGAAGTAAATAATTTTAATTATTCATTCATTTTCGTTTGATGAAAACTAAATTTCATTGTTCCGTTTCATCCACCTATTAGAGGTTAAGTTAAGGAAGATTTATTTGATGTTGTCGTAATGCATTGGATTGACTGAGACTCAAGCAAGAAAAACAAAATTTATCTATTTCTAAAATATAAACCAAAACTTTATCTTTATTCAAACAAAAGAAACTTCTATTTAGCCCGAATAAAACGCACGTGTGACTCACATGATAGAGCCACCTGGTTTCTGAAATGAACTCAAGCCGTCACTAACGCGTTTACACTCGGAGATACCACCATTTTCCATTTTTCACATCGCGTTTCAACAAAATACTTTTGGTATAGAAGAATCACTGAAAAAGGTTATTTGTAAAGTTTCTACAGGATGATTAGTGTCAAATCATACATATTATTTTACATGTCCATATTTTAAATTGTGCAGCCCGTGCACAAGAAATAATAAGAAGGCTTAACCACCAAATGGAGACAAAAGATATAAGTAAAAGACTTCTCACATGATGGCGCTGAAAGATTCAGAAACGCGCAAACAGATTCTTCGATCCAACTCAATGTTTTCTTATGTTTTCGCGATTGTTACACATTGAAATAAAATTATTTTAATACGGTTTTTATCGCGTTTATTACATTATTTATATACCTAACGTTTTGAGTACTTTACAGTGTTCGTGGTCGCGACCACGAACATTTTCAACAATTTTATTTAAATTCGATCCAACACGTTAGTAAATAGAACCTCCGACAGAACTCGGTCAAAGCCGTATTGTTTCCCAGAGCGCAATACTGCCTTACTTGCCGAACAGGAAGATATTCTCATACGGCGATCGAGCAAACCACCTTGTTCCTGCCACATACGCTTCATTTAAATAAATAAATGTATTTGAAATTTTAATTAACATTATTGTTTTCCTCTTTATATTTTTTCACCAGAAATGAAATATTGCACCGTAATTAGTTAATTTACACAATTGTATGTAGTAAGTTAATAAAAGCAGTCAAGTTTGTGTAATATTTAATTTATTACAACCTGAACAAATAAGGCTCACTTCTTGATATTACTCGATGTTTTTCACATTTTTCAAAGTCATAAACGGAATGAGGTCGTCATAAACTTTACTTTAGTTTCTAGGTGATCATTTATTTTCTTTAGGAGTGAATTTTATGTAGCTATATAATATGAATCATTTCAGTAAGCCTGATGAATCCCTCAAGTGGAGTTTACTGTGTCAAATATTGTAATTACGCTGACACAGTAAACCCTACTGAAGAGATTCATTAGGGTTTATATCTTCTACGTTTTTATAAGTTAGAATAGTACCTATCTAAGTAGTAGTAGCCTTGTTTAATTTAAGACCAACGATACTCTGGTTCGCCGGGTGTACACAATGATCTTTGTACTCGCAGTATTAGGAAAGTTATTTAGATAATATCAACGTTAACAAATTTTTGTTTTGTCTCTTCCTTTTTTTTTTTTTTTATAAATATATATGGACATATCGCACAAATTGAGCTAGCCCCACAGTAAGTTGTGAACTTGTGTCGCAGGATACTAACTCAACGATACTATATTTTATAATATAATATACTTATATAGATAAACATCCAAGACCCAGGTCAATCTGAAAAAGATCGTTTCCCATCATGACCTGACCGATCGAACCCGGGACCCCCGTGTCGCAGGCTGGTGTGGTGACCACTGCGCCACGGAGATCGCTATAAAGTGTGTTGATTTTATAAAAAGTAGATATAGACGATTAATTGATGAGTAAGTATATTTATTCTTTGGGAAAATATCTGCATCACGGCTGGATCTGAGGAAATATTAGGGAGAACGCTGAAATTGGGAGGTAAATCTATGATACAGAGTATGACAGATATGCACCGAAAAACTAGTATGATACTCGTAAAAGATTATGATAGATGTGCAATCAATGTTGTCGCTCAGTCACATCAGATGTCGCATCTCTCTAGTAATCATCAAATTGAAAATTGTCGAAAGTCCTCTATGTAGAGTATGTAAGGAATCGGAGGAGACAATGAGACACATCTTGTGTTATTGTGACTCTTTAGCTAGTAAGCGTTTGGACTTGTTCGGATCAGCTTATGCCTACGGATGAACTAAAAGACTACAGGCACTACCCACCAGGTGATATCCTGAAGCTCATGCAGTCCTTCTTCAGGAATCACCGTGTGAGTGAGTAGGGTCTGGGGTAAGTACAAAACAACCCGAAGATTAGACGTGCTTCCGATTTTTAATCGGCTCCAAAGAAGATAAGGGATAGGTAATCTAGACAGCGACAGAACGAGATTTGAGAGCTTTTTTAATTTAGTTCCTTCTAAGATGTCTTTGAGTATGCGGACATTAGTCAATAGTCGTAGTAGCTACTCGTATTCATTCCCATAAGGAAATGTATGAATTTGAATAACAAATAGTACAAAATACAACATGCTCTCACCTGTAAGCCCCTCCCATCAGCTTATTAATAACCAGGCCGATGTCATGCAGGGTGTACACGTATCCCCTGGGCAGATGTGGCCGGACGTCCCTCAGGATGTACCGCAAGGTGTTGCTGGGCCCGCTCTTGGTGTTGTACAGCTCTTCCAGGCGAGGGATGGTGAGGAACTTCCTCATGGACACACCGTTCTCTAGGAGAAGCTTCACGAAATCTATTCGGTCGTGTTCTAACGCTTGCATCATCGCCTCGTCTAGCGCTCCTGTAGGCAGAAGAGAAAATATTGAAATTGTAAACGCGTTAGGAATGTTTAACATCATCATCTGAACGTATTACTGGTTACATTCGTCGAGCTCCGTGGCGCAGCGGTCAACACGCTAGCCTGCGACACGGGGGTCCCGGGTTCGATCCCCGGTCAGGTCAAGATGGAAAAAGATCTTTTTCATATTGACCTGGGTCTTGGATGTTTATCTATATAAGTATATATTATAAAATATAGTATCGTTGAGTTAGTATCCTGCGACACAAGTTCACATCTTACTGTGGGGCTAGCTCAATTTGTGTGATATGTCCCTATATATTTATTTACGTTTATTTATTTATTTATTTTACATTATCATGGGTAACACTTCAGAGCCCAGGGTCCACCCATACCGGGTGATTTGCGAGGTTACTTATTTGACACAGATCGACTGTCATTGACCTCTACAACCCAAAGAGCCAGAACCAATCCTAGTATAGGATTTTAAACAAACGCTACAGTTTTACTTGCCCTCCGAAGCACGGAATCATCATTGTTTTCACAAAGTCAAGGAATAACAGAAAAAATCTATGTTATTCGCAACCTCGACCAGAATTCGGAGAGATTGGGAGAGTTCGGAAGTAAGACAAAATATCAAAAGAAAATTAATGTTATCCGTCATTTATCTCATCAGACCAATATATCAATGTCAATTTGCTATAGGCAGCCAATAATTTAAATCGTTTTCTAATTTTAGTCCGCGTTTTATCATAATACATATTTTGCAGAAAGCCGTTTGGAAATAAATTTTACTTTCCATACAAAATTGGGCGCAAAAGCTAAGGAATCACGTCAATAGGCGATGTGGCTAGCCCATCATTATTTTGATTCCGTTTTCCACCTTAACGCCCTTAGTGGGCGTTAAGGTTAAGCACTCTAAACGTGGCCTTTGGGTTTTGTGACCCTGGGCTCTGTCTACCCCGTAAGGGATAAAGAAAAGACGTTATAATATGTATGTATGTATACAACATTAGATATTCGTTTGAGGGGAGAAAGAAACCGTGCGGTTTTACGACAAGGCATCGTGCCGTTTGAATGTAGTCGGGTCAGGCCACAGTCAGGCCCATGGTCAGGCCTAAACTACTAAGTGGAAGCATGAGGAAACAAATATCCTATAAAAAGAAAAGAAATTTAAGAAAAGAATGAAGAAGAAAGAAGAAAATTGCCTATAATATAAGCTACACTCGTAAAAAACTGCAATATCTATGAATGATTGAACGACTTGCTATTGAATATAAAGATTCATTGATTATAAAGATTTAGATTTCTATCAGTAGCCCATTAATCGTTCATAGCCAAGTTTTTATACAACTCCGACTTATCAAAAGTCGATTAAGTTCTTAATGAAACCGTCTTAATGGCTCTCAAATATGAGCTCAGACTGTCATTACCCGACTCCAAGCTCTTGAATCGAATACTGAATGACTTATTTGCAATTATTGCAAATAAAATACTTAAAGAAATAATTATATTTTAGCTCTTTAATATTAACTTACTTATTCAGTTCTTACTTTGCTATTATTTCTGACTTCATTTCTTTAAATTGCATTTAAATTTACGTACCTAGTTCGTTTTATTGAAACGAAGTATGAAGAAGACTTGCGAAAGTACTTTTTAAAATTCTATTTATGAATACGTATAATTTGATTCCCTAACGACTTGATATAACATTTACCATAGAAGTTGTATTTTTTTTTGTATCTTATGCCTTTCAGCGAAAAGTATTATTGAATATGGTCCTTTAGATGCGTTGGTCAATAAGCAACACAGATTGACAGTTCATACTTGTTCACGACGGCAGCCAACGGTGAAAGAATCATCGAGATCGGCCCAGCGGTTACAGAGATACGAAGAAATTAGTGATTATGTAAATACTCTCTTTTGTATAGTTGGTTAAATTTTATCTCTTATCTTTGATAACGTGTTATGTTTAATGTTTGCTTTCATTTTTGTTAGATAGTGATTTAACGTAATAATTTTTTAGTATACTAATATGATATTTTTAGGTTTTTAGGTAGGATAAGAAATTTATTGTATTTATAGCCTATGTACCTCAAATAAAGAATTGGTTTTCTGTTGTTTTATTTAGAAATGGGACAGGCTATAGGGAATTTAGATATAGCAAACCTAGAATAAAGTTAGGTTTCCCATAGTAACTAATAGTTAGTACATGGTAAAATAGATTTTCTTTAATATTCTTGCGAAAATAGATAAAAGTTAGGTCTTAGAGTTAGGTCTAAGACTGATTAGGTCATAGGCATAGGTTTAGGGTTAGTGTTTACGCGGGAAACGCTAGGATTAGACTGCGAGACGTTCCGACTCGCGGAATAGTATTTATAAGGCCCCCCTCTGGCGCGGGGCGAGGGGTAGACACCGCTGCCCGCGCACTTTATAGTGGCAATTTTCCGGGGTGATTTTCTCGCGAACTAGCGTTTTCCGCACTTAGAAAATAGTGTACCTAGGTAGCCTAAGTAGAGACCTATCTAGTAGTATAAGTTTTATTGATAAATGTATAAAATTGTAAGAGAAAATTGGAAAAATAAAGATTAGCAGGTAGCGGGGCGCGGGGGATGAGGTAGCGCGGCCGCGGCTATAAAAACGAGCGTAGCTCGCCGTACAGGCAGTTCAGTCGTCGGGTTCCCATCAAGAAAGAAGAAACTCTGGAAGAAAGAAGCCTCAAGATTTCTTCTACCAATAATTCTGCCTGGCCGCTCTGTCCGTCCGCCACGCCTGTCGCCCTGTCGGTGTATCAGCAAAATCGTGTTTTATTCCACCATTTTCTATCCTGTTTCTTTGATAAGGTTTCTTTGACAGTCAATCTGGTGGAATATTCGAGAATCTTCGCCCACAAGCTACAGTCCACCGTTCTACCGTGTCGTTGCTGACCTAGAGGAGTAAGTAAGGGAGCGGCGCCGTGTAGTATCAGACGTCGGTGCTGTTCATTTTGGTCCTTCTTCGTCGGATCTACGCCAGCGAAACGAAGATTTTCGAAGAATCCCGGGTTCAAGAAACGAGAAAACGGAAGAAATGGTCGTCACACGCAGCCAACAGGGTGATGAGAGGCCGGAACCAGGCACCACGAGGAGGAACCCGGTCGATCGTGCTCAGCCAGGTGTATTAGTTGGGGCCGCCGAGAACGTCGCACGCCCGCCACCTGTATTGGATGCGTTTTTGTCGTCGTCATCCACCGCCGCCGTCGCCGCCGCCAGCCGAGTCTCGCCCCTCGAAGAGTCAACAGGCATGTCTACGGAGGAAGAAAGCGTACACGCCCGCATAAGAGAAGGCTCAGCGAGATCAAGCACGTTAAGGCCACGCGGCGCCCAGTCTGTCCGATCAACGGCATCGCGAAAAAGGATTTTGGCAGAGTTGGAAGCCAAGGAGAGACTGGCCGAACTACGTATGAAGGAGATCCAGGCCGAAAAAGAGTTACAAGAGCTACGCCTGAGACGCCTGCAAATTGAAGAAGAAGATGAACAGTCGGAAAAGGACCGTGAAGACGAATTTGAGTCGGTCAGAATCCAAGAATGGATTAAGAGGACGCCGCTCAAGGAAAAAGAGACTGCCCAGCCGCCGCCCGAGGAGAAAAAACAAGTCGCCGAGGAAGAAGTGCAACATAGAGAGGATAAGGCACACGACAAGACGGAGGAGCCAAGACGGGCTTCGGATGAACAAGGGACCACCCATCTTACTCAGCCGGTCGTGGATGTTGCAGCCTTGGCCGCGTCGTTGCTTAACGCCGCGCGCAGCAGTCGGGAACCGCCGAAGTACATACAAGAACTTCCATTTTTCAACGGCAGCAGTCATGAGTGGCTTGGATTCCGGGCCGCGTACGAGGGATCAAGCAAATTCTTCACGCCGACCGAAAACCTCGCCCGCATAAGGAAGAGTCTGCGAGGTGTCGCCAAAGAAGCCGTCGGGTGTCTACTACTGAGTCAGCCCGACCCGAAAGTGGTGTTGGATGCGCTGGAGCGAAGATTTGGAAGGCCAGAAGCACTCATCCACGCCGAAATTGAGAAAATGAAGTCCCTACACAAGCTCACGGACAATCCACGGGACTTATGCATTTTCGCCGGTAGCGTCAGCAACATCGTCGGTACTATAGAAGCATTGAAGAAACCGCACTACCTATATAACCCCGAGTTGGCGCGCATCGTTGTAGAGAAATTGACGCCGATTCTCCGTAGCAAGTGGTACGACTACGCCGCCAAGAAAAAAGAAGAATCGCCGGACATTAAGAAGTTGTCAATATTCCTCAACGAAGAAGCGGACAAGTGCGGCGCTTACGCTCTACCGGAAATAATAAGGGAAGAAAGAAGTTTTCACGATAAAAGAAACTTCAATCGAGAGCGCGCATTCACGGTCAAGAAGCGGGATGAAGACGAGTACACTCTCTGTCCGTCGTGCAAGAAAGAACACAAGCTCACCGAGTGTCAAAAGTTCATTGAAGCCAGCGTCAAAGGAAGATGGGACGTCGCTAAGAAAAATAATATCTGTTACCGGTGTCTGAAGAGCAAGCATCGAAGATTTACGTGCAAAGCCGCGCTATGTGAAGAAAACGGGTGCCAGATGAGACATCACAAGCTGCTACACTACGAGCAACGGACTCACTCCCCACCACCGCCCGAACGCGCGGCCGTAACAACGTCGGCGCGTGAAGTCGCCGCCGCGGCGAGTCAGACATCGAGTCGCCGCGCCTATCTCAAAATTGTTCCTGTGGTGCTGAGTGGGCCGCTATCCAGTGTCGAAACATACGCGCTATGTGATGAAGGCAGCACGGTGACCCTAATCGACGCCTCTATAGCCGACGTCATCGGTGCAGACGGGCCCAAGAGAGCGATGCGACTTCAAGGAATCGCAAGTGAGAAGTGCCACGACAACAGCAAGACAGTCGACGTAAAGATAAGGGGCAAATTCTCAACAGACGTGTTCAACATCGAGTCCGCACGAACGGTCGACCGCCTTGACTTCGCGCCCGAGTCAGTGAAAGAAAAAGATTTGGCTGCCTGCAAACATCTGCGAGACATCATCGGCGCGTTAGTGTACGAACGCGCGTCGCCGAAAATCTTGTTGGGTCAAGACAACATCGACCTTATCGTCACAAGGCAGCTACGTGTGGGGCAGAAGAATCAACCTGTGGCATCATACACGCAACTGGGATGGGTGCTACATGGGTGCCAGACAGCCAGCACTGAAACCGCCGCCTTCTGTGGGAGCCTCAAGCAAGTTCAAGATCGCCGTGTCGAAGTGGAGAAGAAGGTGCACTGGGGCAACGGCCGTACGACTCACACAACCCACGAGTCGTTTTGTGAAAAAGTGAGCAAGAAAGAAGTCGTGAAGAATGAAGCCTCTGGTGTGTCCGCCGACTCTCTTCACCGGCGGGAGTGCGATACCTACACAAATCGCACCCAGAAGAACGGCAAGAAAAGAAGAAAGAAGTCCCAGAAGCCGAAGAAAGAAGACGTGAAGAATGCCACAGTGAAGATTCAAGAAAGAAGATCGCCTAACACGCCAAGTGACAAGAGTGTCTCCGGGTGTGCGCAACAAATATCTCGCACGCCAAGCGCCAACAACGCATGCACGCGGCTGAACTCTCAGGCAGCCCGCGTCCGAACACTACGGCGAAGACAGCAAAGAAAAAGATCGTCGCAACTCCGTGCGTCCGGCTCACCACCGCATTGTGAGAAGAACAAGAAGCGGCCGGCCTTCCCCATCGTTGAGGCCGAGAGCACGCGTACGAAGTCGAGCCGACGCCGCGTGAAAAATGGCGCGAAACCTGCGAACTACAATGTGGCGCCAACGAGATATACGGCGAGAGACGACATAAGCGTGGCGACAAGAACGGACAAGTCGCAGAACTAAGAAGCCTCTTCGCCGCGTCGTGTCATCGGTTCAACACAGCAGCGAGTCAAGTCATCGAGTGTCGACCTTCCCCTTCGTTCGAGGTCGCCAAAAAGCAGCTGTCGGCCTTCTCCTACGTTTGAGGCCGCCAATGTGTGAAGATATCGACGTGACGAGCCGCCGGCCTTCCCCTACGTTTGAGGCCGCGGACACGCCACTGTGAAAATTTCGACGAGCTGCCGGCCTTCCCCATAGTTGAGGCCGCTGAAAACACGAACTCAAGTTGAGCCGCGAAGAAGAAGAACATGGTGAAGAAGACACGACCCGAGACGACGGCGAGAGGCTACCCACCGGCTACGACATCCCTAGCCGCCAGAAAACAAAAGAAGAAAGAAAACGTCGAGGCAGCGCCGCAACAACATAGCTGCGAAAAGGCAGTCGGCGCTAAGAGGCAGCTACGGACCGCCCCCATTCGTTTGCGGTCACGCCAAGCGAGCCTACGCACCTGCCCATACTGCAAGACCGGCGGGAGCCCCTACGACCTGATGTTCCACCGAAGGTCGCCTCATCTGCGACCCCATCCTGCCGAGAAACGAGTGGCCAAGAGGACGGAGCATCAGAGCAACCCCGGTGAGAGCAGCGACGTGCACAGCCAGCTGAGCAGAGGCAGCGTGCTCCAGAGGTCAACGTGGAAGGCCGTCGTGACACCAGGAGTATCGCCAGGCGGCGACGGCGGGAGAAATGTTCACGACGGCAGCCAACGGTGAAAGAATCATCGAGATCGGCCCAGCGGTTACAGAGATACGAAGAAATTAGTGATTATGTAAATACTCTCTTTTGTATAGTTGGTTAAATCTTATCTCTTATCTTTGATAACGTGTTATGTTTAATGTTTGCTTTCATTTTTGTTAGATAGTGATTTAACGTAATAATTTTTTAGTATACTAATATGATATTTTTAGGTTTTTAGGTAGGATAAGAAATTTATTGTATTTATAGCCTATGTACCTCAAATAAAGAATTGGTTTTCTGTTGTTTTATTTAGAAATGGGACAGGCTATAGGGAATTTAGATATAGCGAACCTAGAATAAAGTTAGGTTTCCCATAGTAACTAATAGTTAGTACATGGTAAAATAGATTTTCTTTAATATTCTTGCGAAAATAGATAAAAGTTAGGTCTTAGAGTTAGGTCTAAGACTGATTAGGTCATAGGCATAGGTTTAGGGTTAGTGTTTACGCGGGAAACGCTAGGATTAGACTGCGAGACGTTCCGACTCGCGGAATAGTATTTATAAGGCCCCCCTCTGGCGCGGGGCGAGGGGTAGACACCGCTGCCCGCGCACTTTATAGTGGCAATTTTCCGGGGTGATTTTCTCGCGAACTAGCGTTTTCCGCACTTAGAAAATAGTGTACCTAGGTAGCCTAAGTAGAGACCTATCTAGTAGTATAAGTTTTATTGATAAATGTATAAAATTGTAAGAGAAAATTGGAAAAATAAAGATTAGCAGGTAGCGGGGCGCGGGGGATGAGGTAGCGCGGCCGCGGCTATAAAAACGAGCGTAGCTCGCCGTACAGGCAGTTCAGTCGTCGGGTTCCCATCAAGAAAGAAGAAACTCTGGAAGAAAGAAGCCTCAAGATTTCTTCTACCAATAATTCTGCCTGGCCGCTCTGTCCGTCCGCCACGCCTGTCGCCCTGTCGGTGTATCAGCAAAATCGTGTTTTATTCCACCATTTTCTATCCTGTTTCTTTGATAAGGTTTCTTTGACAGTCAATCTGGTGGAATATTCGAGAATCTTCGCCACAAGCTACAGTCCACCGTTCTACCGTGTCGTTGCTGACCTAGAGGAGTAAGTAAGGGAGCGGCGCCGTGTAGTATCAGACGTCGGTGCTGTTCAATACTAATGTTAGGAAAACAAATACCTTTAAATGGAGCAAATCTTTTTCATGCTGGTTTGGGAGAACGGGAAAAACATAGTATACACCAGCTACTTTTCTTCCCGCGCAGACCGTAAAAGACGGACAAGGGATCGGGCTAAGGAATCTAGTCAATAGGCGATGCGGTTAGCAACCCATCACTAATTTTGATTCCGCTTTCCACCATAACGTCCACTAACACGCTTAACGTAGTCTTAAGGTTTTATGATCTTGGGCTCTGTCTACCCCACAAGGGATAAAGACGTGGTAATATGTATGTATGTATGTGTAAATCTTTTTCGTAGGGGAAACATCCGAAAAAAATAATTAGTGAAAACCAGAAAGATGCATTTTTTTAATCTATGGTAAAACTACATTATAACAACTGACATCAAGTTTTAAATAAAAATACCATTTATATTTTCGTTCAATATTTTACTGACGTATAATTATAAATATAAAAAAATTATACTTTTTTAATTAAAGCTTAATTTTTCTAATTTAAAAATAAAGAAATATGTAGGTGTTATAAAATACCATTTGTATTTCTCGTTCTATTTTGAATGGCGAATAATTATTAAAAAGTTGAACGGCACAAATTATACTTTTATAATCTCAGTACAATTTTTCTAATTATAATTAGAGAAAAAATACGATTTTATTTCATAGAAATAGAGAAAATTTATGTCTAATTTTACCTCGCGTACTCTGACATATTTCCTCTACTTCCCGCAATGTTAGCCGTGTGCTAGTAAGCACATTTTATTTCCCCGGAGAGGAGTGGTGAAACCTCTAAATTTACGGGCGTAATATCAGAATTTCACGTAGGTCTCTAATTAATGCCTCAAAGAGATCTCTGACCAGTAGGATGATGATGATTTTTATTAACTATGTCCTTACTTATGATTCTTATTAACTACGAAATTGAAGGTAAAGGTATGCCAGTGCCCTGCGTAATGTATATAGACCGACACTGCAGCAACTACTGCTAACTAAAAGCAGTTCGTTTTCTAAGTGGCAATTATGCAAAAATGGACAAAAAAAAAAAACAGACCAAGATTCTACACTAAAATGGTTGACAAATTTACTACCTAATAGAAAAAGGAAATTGATGTACAGGCACAGATCTATTTTTTCCGAACCACTCTTATTCCGCGCATTTTTTTTTCTACAAACAATTTGTCCATACAATTATACCAATGAAAGCCTAGCTCTTTTTCGGATTTGATAAAGCTGTGTCGTGTGGTTCCCGATGGAGTAGAATAGGACCACTCCCAAGATTTCCCATGGATGGCGTAGAAATCGACTTAGAAAAAGACTAATATAGTCATAAGAAACACAAGCTAAACAAAGCTGATAAACATCAAAGAGACCTCTCCAACCCGTCTGGCCAGCGTAGAGAGTATAGGCCAAATCCCCTGACTGCTTTGGCTAATATATGCTTCGGTACAGGTAGGTTTGTGTTCTCTCTCGTGTAAATGATGATAATGAAGGGTATTAAGTACAACACTAGGTAGTCGCGAAAAATTTACTTTGTTTCGTTTACGTTGTGAACGTTTCCACTTTTTTACGAGTACAAATACCTATAAATATGAAAATTTGATATAGGTATGCAGGGGTAAACTCAACATAGCAAGGTGAAACAGAATAGCTAAATTACTGAGAGCACACCTGATGCTTATGTTACGGTTCGACGCTCCGAAAAGCATTGTTACCTTCTTTGCAAAATATTTTTGAAGTACAATGAGAATATTTTTGTTCTGTATACTTTAAAATCTAGTTTAAAAAATCTAGCGACGTATGATCTATTATTATATTGTTCAGCACTTTTTCACTCTGACTAGCCATGAAGGTCAGTCAGGACTTCCTTCCCCCGACTACCTCCTCGTCAAAACGTTTACGCTATCAATATGTAAACTGATTTAATAATACTAAATAAATAAATAAATAAATATTCTGATGTAGTATAACTTTTCAATACTAATGTAGGATACATTACAAGTTTACAAATTACTTTAGGGTTAGCTTTATCAGTGCGATTTGTGTCTACAACGTGTTGATGAAAAAGCGCAATGCCTGAAATTAGTTTATACAGATTTTTTTTATTGGTCATGTCTTGATACTCTTTCATTCGTAAAAGTCCGCAAAAACTGAATTTAATAATTTATATAAATTCTTTTACTTTAAAAATAAGTTGAGGTGTCTGAAATTATGCACTTTTTATATTTATTTATTTATATCCTCCGTGCTGGGCTTAATTTAGACCTTCTAGGATTCGATAGTATATTATTATACATCTGACTACCATTCTAATGTTGGCGTGAAACATTAAAAGTACAGATTTAAATAAATAAGGATAAATAGAGAGAGATAGAGCTAGCCCTAAGTAAGTTCGAGATTTTAAGATTATGAAACATTGTATTAGGAAAAAATACCAATACCTCTCCAACCCGTCTGGCCAGCGTGGAGAGTGTAGGCCAAATTCTCTGACTACTCAGGCTAGTATATGGCTCTGGTAGTACAGAGAGGGTCGTGCTCCTGCAGTGGAGACTAGAAGGACCTGATGATGATGATGATGATTAGGAAAAATATATCTAGTAATGTAGTTATGTTTTGTCTTCTCAATAATATTGTGTCTTGGAAAGCGTTTAGTAATATTGTTCTTAAATTACGCACGAGGCTGTTAAAACATTTTTATTATTTCGATAGCAACTGGTTTATTTGTTCATGAACTGAACGAGTAGCTTTATGAATGACTAAAATAAATACCTACAAGGTACCGTTGTCATAACGATATTGTATGATGTTTTTTGTTACTTACCGAAATTGAATATTATCCTAATCCTATCCTAACTAATATTATAAATGCGAAAGTGAGTTTGTTTGTTTGTTTGTTACGCTTTCACGCCGAATCTACTGAACCGATCATCATGAAATTTTGCATACACATAGGTTAGGGTACTGAGAAGGACATAGGCTATAAATCACGCGGGCGAAGCCGCGGGTAACATCTAGTTACAAATATTTAAGCGACGCCAAACTTAGCTTTTTTATTTTCACGACTGTTAATTATAACCACTATTTAGAGATATAACAGAATCATTTTATATCACTGGAAATACACATAATAATAAGAATTATTAAACTAATTTTATGAAAATTGTATTTTATTTTGTATGATATTTTGAAATATTTTGTTTTTTATATAGTTTTTATAAAATCCTATTCTAAGAATTTAAGTAGATAAAGAAAAAAGAATAACTAAAATAATATTACACTAGAGAACAATATTTATATAAACATAACTACTAAATTATGAAAAAATAAGTAGCTGCGGACAGCATTAACTGTAGCAGGGTGCCCAGAAGGCTGCCGGCATTTCCTCGCTGAATGGTGGACCATTGCAAGAGTTGGAACTCATTGCATTTTTTAGGAATTAATAAATCAAGTAGTCCTTAAGCCTTGAGGCATGTGAGTCCATGATGCACATTATGCCAATTATTCCCAAGTTTAATAAAACTTATAGATGTTTTCTCTGTGCTTATAGCTATCGATCATCTTAACTAGCAATATCGAGAGAGATAATTGGACTGGGGAAGAATAAGACAATAGATTGAGCGCTCAAGCGAAGGAAACTTTGAGATTGATATCGCAAGTTTTTAATAGGAAAGTTGCTAAGAGGCTTGTTACTGAGCGCATCCTCCTTCAATAAACTTTTCAAGATTGAAAGATATGGTCGAGTACTTGGTCACTTTTTATTTAAAACAACAACAATAATATGTAGCTTTGTGAGTCTGTCTTTGTATATATAAAACTTCATTAATGTTTACCCAGCACTTTAAGGGGAAACACGAGTCCAATGATGCTCCTATTTGAAATAAATCATTTAAGAGGATCGACTCCCTATAATTTTCATACAAAAAGCGATAACTCTTCTAAACCTTTACAAAATGACAAAAATATTGGTGTAATTCGATTTAGCATACCTTAATCTAGGGCTAACCGTTTTCCTTTTTATGATTCGGTTTAGATTAATTTAAATAAATTTAAAAGACCCGAGTATTTTTTAAGTAAAAAATATAGATATTTACTTAGATGCTCATAAGCAATATATCTTAAAATATCAAAACGTACAGCCCTACTTCTCTAATTTATCAATAATGTGTAAAAAAAATATTGAAATTGGACTATGTTTAAGGGATGGGAAGCGTTAACGCTTTTTATATGAAAATTATTATTATCTTCTTAAGAGAAAACAGAGAATATTTGAATTCCTGTGTTGCGAGGCCCTAGATAACCCTTCAAACTATAAACATTTGTTCACAATTAAAAGTGAGACATTGAAGCTTTTTTTAGTATTTTTTATACATAAGATTTTTATTTTCGAAACTGTTAATTGTAACCACCATTTTATAATATTTAATTTTTTATAAAATCCTATTCTAAGAATTTAAGTAGATAGCCCGAGAAGCCCAGCACGGAGGATATAAATAAATAAATAAATAAAAATAAATAAATAAAAAAAAAGTGCATAATTTCAGACACCTCAACTTATTTTTTTGCACCACATTTCGAAGGCGTCTATGCGGTCTCTATCAGCTTTTTTCAGAACCCATGTCTCGGAGTCATAGCTGAATATGGAGAAAACTAATGTTTGGACAAGTTTCTTTTTTGTCTGCCGTGAGATGTTACGATCCTTCCATATCTTTTGCAGCTGAGACATGGCGTTTTTAGCCATACCTATTCGCCTCCGTATTTCCATCTCGCAGGATCCCTTATCATTGATGTTTGCCCCCAGGTAGATAAAGTCATATGTATTCATTATTTTTTATTTGCTGGTTAATAACCAACAGACAAGCACCAAACAATTGTTATGTATGAAACGCTAGTGGCCGGGCCTCCTCATGCACAACAATTGGATATGGAGCATTGAACTGTATATAACATCCGAACACGGCAACAGGACAGCAGGGGTCCCAAAGCTCAGCACTCCCTTGGTTACTGGGTCCAAAGAAAACCTTACTTATCTTCCTTCGTCTTCCGTCTTTTTTATTGGCTTCCACTTTCACTTTTTCGGGTTCACATATACGAGAACGAATAATAGTCATTCGATTTAAAGTTTAAGTCTTTATAGAATATTAGGCTAAAATAAAATAGAATATTATGTACCATTTTTGATGTTTGACGCATCTATCAATATTTTTAAACATTTACACTGTCATTTTCATATTGAAACCGATACTCAAAAGTGGCTTGTTGTTTGCAAATATTAAGCTTTTAAGGCTTCTAGTTAGACGTCCAGACAGCCAGACTTATGGCACTTAAGAAGTACGCTAAAAACAAATCTACAATACAGCAACATTTGCTAGGAATTTCGTTTTTATTTCGTTAAGTGATTTCTGAGATTGCGAATTGGTTTGATTTATAGGAGTCACGTTAAATTTAGTTTGTGATTTATTATTTTTCATAACCATTGTATTTATTTCTTGTGAAGAAAAATACTTACGCGGCGAGAACAACCTTTTATTTTTAATAAATTTGGGTTTTATTAGATTACTTTTCAGAATCATATAAAAAATGGCTTTATTTGTAATAGATAGGTACTCGTAAATATCTTATTTAAATTAAATTATTATCTATTCAGTGAAAACGAATTATACGAGTACTTACACAGAACCTACGTGATCTATGACGACGCCCTTCTTAGTTCTTATTTTTGTTAACATGCAGGAAAGATCAGTCAATAGTGTATCGTAACAATAATCTATGATTGAAACCCTAATCTTAATAAAGTTTTTGTTTTATACAACTAACTTGGGAAACAGGCATAAGGCCCACCTGATGGAAAGCGGTAACCATAGCCTATGGACGCCTGCAACACCAGGGGTATCACTCGCGCGTTGCCGACCCTGAAGAAATCATTTCACGCCCTTTTTTGAAGAACCCCATGCTAATTCCGTACATGGAAGAAAGTTCCCTTCAAAACCTAACCATTTAGGATTTACGGTATGAATATGAACCCCTGTCGATGGCGTGAGGTGCGATGATAGAATGTGACCATTAAACAAACGGTAGAACACACAGAGAGAAGCAAAATCTCTCCTTAAACTCAGTGGCTCGATACCGCTTGTAATATTGGGAACGTCGATAAAGATCTGAATTCTAACCAAAAACGACGGCTACAAGTAACGCATATATTTACGTTTGCGCATAAAAAATATATCTCATAAATAAAAGTGCCAACTGGAATACCGTACCCGCCCGGAAAAGTTTGAAAGCCAAATCGATTTTTCACCTTTTCGTGGCCTATCATCAGGCAATATAAGAGTTTGCTGCCTCTCCAAGCCTTGCGCTCACAGGAAACGCCCAAGGCAGAGCTATGTCCCACCTGGGGATTAGATGATGTTTATACTGATTGAGGACACTATGACAATACATACCTACATTTCTGCGACAAAAATCTTAACTAATATTATAAATGCGAAAGTGGGCTTGTTTGTTTGTAATGCTTTCACGCCCTATCCACTGAACTGATCATCATGAAATTTAGCATATACATAGGTTAGGATACTGAGAAGGACATAGGCTATATATAACGCAGGCAAAGCCGCGGGTAACAGCTAGTAGGCTATAATTTACGTAGACAATGTTGGTATAATACGAGCCTGAAAATAGCTATGTGGGCGATAAACCGGCTCAATCCTAAATCTACATTAAATCTGTATAAAGTATTTATTTGAAGGCTGTAAAAGCGATAAACGGCCTTATTTCGCCGTATTTCACAATTTGCGCTCGCCCTTGCGGTTCTATTTAATTACTGTTGCCTATTGCCATAATGCCGTTATAATTCTGCTTTATAACTAGGTCTCAGCAATAAAATCCGCAGCCGACAACAGCGTATATTTTTAAAGTCTTAGCTTCAAAAGTCTTTTTAGGGTTCCGTACCCAAACGGTTGAAAAATGAGACTATTTCTAACCCTTCGGCCGTGTATGATACCAGAGTTTGGTAACCGGTATCATACAAAGAAAAAATGATCGTCGTAGGATACTGGTATCCAACTAATAGGGTTTATTACTTTTCTGATACCCTTTATCATGTTTGGTAACCAGTATCCAGTAAGGAATATAACATTCTGCCTATGAAACCAGCTGGGCAAAACTGTGTTAAACAAGGGTAGTTCCCAACTCAACACTGAGATGAGAACCCTAACTGCTTATGTCATTATCCACTTCTAATACTACGTTGTTCATCCGTCCGCCTGTCACAGGGCTGCCGCTCCTTCGTGTGCGATTCTGACTCGCACTTGGTCGGTTTCTATCTTCGAGCAACACGGCCTCCGTACCGGACGGAGTTTCTATTGTAAATTTGATGACAGCTAGGACCAACTTGTGAAAACGCGTGCCTTCAGAAGCACGAAGGAGTTTGAAATACTTTTATGCCACTTGCGCCCACCCTTCTTAGTGGGAACTGCCCGGGGTGGCCCAACATGCGTAAGCGCTAAAAATACTTATGCCCACAGGGCCATCAGACACCTCATTTATATTTTAATCATTATGTAAAATTATTTTCAGAATTAACATGGTTTACTACAGTTTAAATAAAATTTTGTTACGATTACGACGTGTTGAAAAGTTATATATTGACGTAAAACGAAAATTACAAATGTAATTCAGAGAACTTTGCTTGAATATTGTTATAAAAAGTGTGCTAACTTTAAAATTGTGTAGTTAAAAAAACAATGCGTGTGCTAAAAACTGTAGAAAAGTTAATTAAGTATGTAACGACACCTCGCTGCGTTACTACCAAGTGACCTACCGCTGTGGTTTATAAAAATTCATACCAAATATAAGGTAGCTAAGGGCTACTCAAATATGATGCGTGTAGCCCTGGGGACTTGATGAGGTGCAGATTGGGCGAGTTGATGGCGAGTCGAGTTGGCTAGGTTTTCAATTGTATTCAAATAGGCAGTCAACGAGAGACAACGAGATTTTCTGATAGGATTGCAAGTTATGATTTCCTCCCGTATAGCTCACCATCAAAATATTTATTGGTGGATTATACGGAGACATTAGTGAAACGAGTCTTGTGGGTCTAATTTAGACATATGAACAAGCCGAATTATCCTTTTTAATTAAAAAGTATAATTCAAACTGCACCTACCTATGTACTGTGTACTTCCCCTCTCCAAAAGAACAATTAATTGTATTTTATAGATATTTTTTATGCAATCAAAATGCTATTTTGACATTCTTTTACAAAAATATATAGTCGTGTATCTTACACGACTGTGTCTATAACATAATCTCTTTGCACGAGTAACAAATCGTTGACACTGCTAGTTAAAATCCTGCCAGGGCAGATTTTTTTCCGACGTCTTATTTTTTAATTGAATTAAAATTTATCGAAAAATATATATCAGGAAGTTGTTGAGAAAAGTTCCAGCAAAAAGTCGATTCTTTATTCACTGCCAATCAACTCGCACTTCAACTCGTACATTGTGACCGACACATGCCCATAGCTCGGGTTTATTTGTCTGGGACCAACAGACGGACAGGTTAAATAATTACCTGGCATTGATGGAAACCATTGCTGGAAACTGCCCGGGGGCACGCACAGATTTGTTCTTTTTTTATTTGCAATTCCATTTTGTCTTTGATCATGAAATTTGGATTAATTACATACGAACGTATTTTTATTTTGGCACATGTAATTAATGTAAATATGTACATGCATAGTATTTTTATTTTTTATTTGACAATTCGCTGTAATAGTTTAATCAAGATCAAGTCTAATGATGTAGTCTAGCCTCTTACCTAATATCTCGGAAAAGTAACGCTTGTAACAGCCTCTGTTAATAACTAAGACATACTGTTAGACCTTTCCACTATTAACACTGGCTGTAATAATACATACGCACTAAAATAAGATAGTATACTACAGCTGCCGTGGCCGCTCCGATCCCTCTCCTGTCACTATGTGACTGAGAGGGACTTGTGAGCGCGCCTTGGAGGGGTCGCTAAGCGCGACCGCCGCGCCTGGGCTGTGGAGCGAGAGTAGCACACGACCCCGGCACATAGCGGCTTAGTAGTGACACCGTGGAGTTTAGTGGCCACACCACATAACCGCGCGTGGCTTCCCGTAGCCCGCGCGGTATCCGAAGGGATTCTCCACGTTAAGAAAAAAAGTATACTACAGCTGTAGTCTCTAGAGAATACGGAGGAAGACGTTACACATTTCTCAACGCAACGAGAGCTCTATTTATAAAAAGAATTAATAAATAAATACATAGGGACAAATCACACAAATAGAGCTAGCTCTACAGTAAGTTGGCACTCGTTTCGTAGGATACTAACTCAACGCGACTTTAATGTACAATGGATATTTATATTGATAAACATCCAAGACCCGGGCCGATTTGAAAAATTTCGTTTTCCATCATGACCTGCCGGATCTACTCTGTCGCAGACTAGCGTGTTAACCAGTGCTTCACGGAGACCGTCAAAAAATAGTTTTTTTTATGCAACTAAGTTGGCAAACCAGCATATGGCCCACCTGGTGGAAAGTGGTTGCTGTAGCCTATGGAAGCCTACAACAGGGGTGTCACTCGCGCGTTGCCGACCCTGAAGGAATAATTTCACACGCTTTTGAAGAACCCCATACTGTAGTATATTTATTTGAGCACTTTTTTTCAAAGGAGCATTATTTAGAATATTTAAACTTAGCAGCATTTTTCTTCAAATAAGAATCAAAAACCTACCTGGAGGCCATTCCTGTCCATAAACGAAGATTTCAGACTGGGCAATGTCCACCCGGTTCCAAGTCAGTGCCAGAGACAGTTGTTCACTTGGAGACAGATGTTGAGCTCTGAAGAGAGCCGTGAGGATGACCTGGTCCAACTCCTGGACCTCGCCGCCTTCCGCCCGCTCTTGGATCCTGAAGACTGTGATCTGATGAAGAAAGGAAATGTTATAGTGAGTATATAAGTAATATATTATTACTATTTTTCAAGTTTGGTTTGGTTAAGAAAATTTACGACGCCATTGTTTGCTTACGACTATGATCCGACTCCATTCGAATGACAATTCCATCGCAACAAAAGGCATAAAACATGCAGAAAAGGCGTACGGCGAAGGCACGGTGCAGATACGGTGCAGGCGAGGGATACTATAATAGGATTTTAAGGCTTATTGTCATACTGAAAATGACCAGTATCGCAAGAACAAATTAACGCCTGCTTTACTCGCACGTGGCGTTCTGCGACAGCTTTAAAATCATAACAGTGTTCCATGTCTGCGCTGTATCTTCGCCGCACGCTTTATCTATTAGTTTTACGCAATATATATTGTTTTCTTGCTTTATACAATACATGTAATAGTTTGTAAGTTAAGCTTCCGTTCTTTTTGCCGGATCTGCTGGTGGTGCAATCATGATGCTTCCCACCACTGAGATACAGGTTTATCCTAGTTCGATGGTGGGCTGGGGAATGATGGCACCTTTCACAGATTGAGGCCGGGATTGCTGTGAACTGTTACGTTGCCATTGTATTGTGTATGTTGTAAAACGAGACAATAAATTATTTTATTTATTTAAAAAAATATTCACGCAAACATATACATATTTTTACGTCTTTTTCCCTTACCAATATAGTCAGAGCCCAATAACCTCTTCTTTAACGGAATAACGAGGGTCAATTTCACGCTGTATAGTCAAAGGGTAGCTAGGTAGTGACAAAATCATATATGTCCCACACGTCTCAACCCAATATCATTCGTCCTTTGTTCAATCAGCGGCTCAAACGAATAATACAATCTCAATGAAAACCGAAGATGAAATCCCACACTAGACTCTACGTTTGCATTTGTGTACAAATAAGGGAATTTAGATCTTCATGCTTTGGTCTTAAGTTGCAAATTGTTTGAATTTGCGAAACCATTTCAAAGTCTCCCATTAAAAGGATGTCTTTTGTGCGGGAAAAAGCGCAATTAACTGCCCTTGATATAAAATGGTCGGTTTAAAAAGGTCATTTAGATTTAAAGGCTCTTTAAGCAAGTGGTCTGCTAAGCTAAGGTGAATCACGATTACCTTAATGATGTAAAAGGTTGTGTTTTGCGTGTATAAAGAATGTAAGTACACACTTGGGGAAGATGAAAAGCGTAGTTGCACGATTGTTTTTTGCCTTTAGTTAAAACCCTGCTACTACTGGCTTTTAGAAATAAACTTAAATTTGGTCTTAAAATACCAAATTGACTGCTCTACTTTGTTGAATTTAATGCATGGTTTAAAAGAGTTGACAGGCAATTAATTAAAGCTAAAATGAACTGACAAGTTATTCTGAAAGAATTTCAATGCAAAATGAATGGAGCATGGAGTGAAAGAATGAATACTCCTATTTATGAAAAATTACCAACTTTAAATGCATTGAGTAGCCTTTTGTTGCTACTTAATACTTACCTACATAAGTTAAATGTAGTAGTTACGAATAATCATTAAAATATGTATGTAACAACGAGTTACTGATGTAAGAAGTCAGCTAATGGCTATGGACAGCAAATATTTCATCCGAAGGTCTTTCAATATCAAATGACTTAATAGTTTCATATTGCACCTCACTCCTTTAACGATGGATTAATATCACAAACGCAAAAAAAAAAACTGTTACATATAAAATTGAATATCTTGTGGAAGAAAATATATGGGAGATTTGGGTTCGGGGTTGATCCTAAATCCCTTTTCTTCTCTTAGTAAAATTATGTCTTGTTATGTATGTATGTATGTATGAGTTCGATTTGCACTCGAAGAACTTGACCGATTTTTAATAACTATTTTTTACTGCTACGAGTAGATCATCATAATAATGGATCGGTTGGGTCTGCGGCAAGCTCGTTAGCGCGGTAATGGATGCCTTGAGGCGGAACTATAGGTGCGCAGGGAATACTTACTGTTTGGTATACTATTGTATTTTCTAGTAAGTAAATATAGGTCTTCAAGTCAAATTGGGGAGAAAACACATTTTATGTTACATATGTTTGTTCGACGATGACTTTTGGAACACCGGCCAAATGAGATGAAATTTAAACCTTATGACTAGTAAAATTTTCATGTTCATTGGGCATCAAAATCGGTTCAGTACTTTATGAGATTAAATTATTGTTTTCGGATCCAAGTTCGCGACGAATTACTAGGTTTTTTTTCGAAATGGCGAAATATTGCGATGATTCGCGAGATCTACAGCTCACAGAGATACTAATTAAACAGAAATAAATAGGAGTAATAAAGATATTAACACACCATTCGATCATACCATATTTCCGAGGTAATACAGTAATTTTGAAAAAAACAAATGGACATCCGAAAGGACGCAATATTTTCGCACTGCTACCATATTGCTGGCAGTGGAAAGGAGTCGGAATAAATTTCCTTTACGACCCCATGTATTAGAATAAGGGTCCTCGAAGCAAACTCTCGGTTCATATACTGCAATATTATATTATTTGTGAAATCATATTCCGTTATTCGAATATTTTATATAAAAATATGATGTGTTTTTCTCCGTGACTTTCAGCGACCTGACTTGGAATTTACACAGATATCTTCAGGTTAAAAGGAACATTAATTAAATAAAAAATAAATTTATAAAGCCATTTATTGCCGTACTTTTACACCACAAGGTAAGTTAAATTGTAATAATAAAGCATATGACCACATTCCTACATTTACCAAAGTACAAAAAGCCCGAATTGAACCTGGAGCCTCTTATGTACTAGACTGGTTTATTAACTACTCCACTACGGAGATTGTTGTCATCTCTAAAGATGCGTAATCATCAAAAGCATCTTAATTAACCACAGTCACGTCAAATGTTGCAAATCTCACTCTATATTTGAAGAGCTTAAAGTTGTTACAAATGTCAAAGTCTCCGCGAACGCCGACCTAATCTGTGTCTGTTTATCTTTGATTTATGTAGGGAATTGCTTTCCTGCTGAATGTCGGATTAATATCAACGCTTTGCTTTTGCTCTTCCGTGCTGGTCTGGGAAGAAAAATAAACAGAACGAGCGAAGCGAGCCCTAACACTATCCCACAATCTATGCATTTTTGTAGTACGCTTTACTGAGATACTATTTTTTTTTTATTTAACTTCATACACTGTTACACGTGTAAAGGCGGACTTAAAGCCAATGGCTTTTTCTACCAGTCAACCTAGCAAGTGGTGTTGAGAAAACATACTATCACATCTGTGGAGGCTTTATCATATTAATTATAATTAGTGTCTAGATATGATATCTATCATTGTCTGTGGCTTCGTCTACGTGGGTTCCTAGGTGGTCCGTGGGTGGGTTTATAATTATTACTTACTAGGTATAATACTTCACAACCATATACACCTATATAACCTCTTCAAATAACCAAGGATAGGTAGCTGACCGCGGGCTGTGAGCTGTTTGATTGAGGATGCAACTGGGAATTCCCTGGGATGTTGATTATGAACGTAGATAGGATAGACGTTCGTACAATTTTGTGGTACCTGGTGTCAGAGTTCTTCGGAACCACCTCTCGGCCTCTGACGTGGTTCCTTTAACGACTACCAGATGGCAGCCAGGACCAACGGCTTAACGTGCCTTCCGAAGCACGGAATCATCTTTCTTATCAGACAATCAGGTGATTCATGCCTGCAATATCCTAACCAAATAGGAAACAACTTAACAAAGTATGCTTCCCGTGGGAATCGAACCACGACCCCCGGGTCAACAAGGCAAACGCCTTAACCACTGGACCACGGAGGCAATCATGGATTGAATAATATAGATAAAACCCCTTACTAACCTTAAATATCTTCGTCCAAAATTTCCTCTAATCCACATTCCACAGAGTATCACTTTTGTCAGAGAGCGGAGGCCTAATAAATTCAGTTCCGACGAGTTTCCGGCTTTGTCCCTAACAAGGCTGTGACCGTTTGTGACCGAGAGCAGGAAATTGGCTGTCTATACACTTTGTCGATGGTTCATGGTTGTGTCTTGTAATAAAGAACAAAATAAGGAGACAGAACTTGTCGACTTTTATAAAAAAGCTTGTCTGCTATTGCTAACTTATGTTGAGCAACCCTGGGCATCATCCCCACTATGTTCGATGACCAGAAGTGGCATTAAAATAACATAATTACCTCGAGACCCTTTGTGCTTCGAAAGGCCCATACTGAGGGCCCATATTTCTACGGCTTTTTTTTCTAGAATCTAAAGCACTTGTGATGTGACAGTAGACAATAAATTAAGGCGAGTTTCCGGAATTGTCCCTGTTATCGTTTGTGGCCGAGAGCAGGAAATTGTCTCTCTATAAACTATTATTTTCAACCACAGACATGATTTTTTTCGTTGTTACAAGTAAAAAATTACTTCAAATAACCAAGGATAGGAAGCGGTCCCCTGGCTGTAAGCTGTTTGACTGAGGATGCATCTGGGAATAAGCTGGGATGATAATTATGAACGTAGGTAGAATAGACGTTAGTATTGTTTTGTCTTTGTCTATATTATATCCCGTCAAATACAGTCGATATCTATATTAAAATTCAAACAATCTACAGATCTTTCGTCTTCTTAGCGTGGCGACTCGGGCAAATTATATCTGTATTGACTAAAACTCTGCTACTGCTATCATGGATTGAATGCTTACTTATTCAATCCATGATAGCAGTAGTTAGTTCTTGCGTAAATAATTTACAAAAATGTTCAAACTTTCAATTATTATACTATTAAATTACCCTTAAAATGAATTTAAATATTTACAAATTATACCTCCGTAAAATAATCTATCTATAATAACTCATATTATAAGGATAAAATATTAGATGTTTTGTTTAATTGTATTGAAAGATTTGCATTTGCTCCGAAAGGAGGTACTATACCGATTGTAAAAAAATAACTCTCATAGAAAACTAATTTATCTGCGGGTGATATAGGCTATAATTTACGCGGAAGACGTCGCGGTAAAATTGCTATTCTTAAATATGTGTATACGTATATCTTTATTATTCTTCAAATTTGCCCTACAAAAGCCAAAGCATTTGAGACGGTAGAGGCCTAATAAATTTAGTTCCGGAGAGTATCTGGTTTTGTCCCTAACAAGGCTGTTACCGTTTGTGGCCCAGCGCAGGAAATTGGCTTAATATAGAATATTTACATATAACGCTAAAACCATAGGCAAGTGGCTATTCTTAAATATATGTATACGTATATCTTTATTTATTATTTTAGTTCACGGGAGTTTCCGGCTTTCCTAACAAGGCTGTTACCGTTTGTGGCCCAGCGCAGGAAATTGGCTCTCTATGATTATTATCGAAGATTTATATATAAAGCTAAAACCAAAGACAAGGTTATTTAATAAAATAAATGGATACCTTCGTAAATTAATCTATCTATACTAACTAATATTATAAGGAAAAAAATATTAGATTTTTTGTTTATTTTCATTGAATAGGCTCCGAAATTACTAGACCGATTGTCAAAAAAAGTTCTCATAGAAAAATAAAAAGATAAATTAGTTATCTGCAGGTAACTTAGGAATGACGCCGAAACCGCGGGAAAATTGCTAATCTTAAATATTTGTAACCTTCTATCTTTTTATTCTTCAAATTTTAACTACAAAAGTCTAAGCATTTGTGACGGTAGCGGCCTAATAAATTTAGTTCCGGGGAGTTACCAGCGTTGTCCCCTAACAACAGAGCAGGAAATTGGCTCTCTGTGAACTATTTTTGAAGATTTATATGGACAAAACCAAAGACAAGGTTTTTTAACTGTAATAAAAATAAAATGGTTATAAAAATAAATATATAGGTCTATCTACGTTAATTATTACTATCTATAGTAATATTATAATATTTTTAATATAAAGAGATATTTTATATATAAAGAGGGAAAATTTAATTGTTTGTTTACATTGAATAAGGTATAAAAGCTTATTTATCTGTGGGTTTCATACATAGGGTATAATTAACGCGGACGAAGTCACCGGAAATTTGCTTGTAACTATTTTACACACAGATTGATCTAGCAGCTATGAAGGTCTCTTTTGGGATACTATCTCAACAATACTATATAAAAGTCACATATTTAAATAAACTTAAATGAACATCCAAAACCCAGTCAAATCTGAAAAAGATCGTTTTTACTGCTCAGGCTGGTATATGGCTCTGGTAGCACAGAGAGGGTCGTGCTCCTGCAGTGGAGACTAGAAAGACCTGATATGATGGGGATGAATCCGTAGTCCTAGGTTAAGTTTTGCAGTGCTTTGGTATAACTGTAATGCTGTACAATTTTGTTAATAAATAAATAAATAAATAAATGATGATGATAATGATATCTTACAAATAAATGATAATGTTTATGATCTTGGGACCCTGCGATTCAAAGCCTGCTGTACTACTGGGCACAGAGATAATTTTTTTGAACCTTTCGTATTAATTGAAGTGTAGCATAAATTTTAATTATAACTTTAACCTCGCTATATCAACCTTCGTAATAACTCTCTCCTACCCTACACGTACCGTTTACATCAAACTTTACATTTCCACGTATGCAGTAGCTAACTCTGTTATCTTGAATATAAATTAATGCACAGTTCAAAACTGCGAAACTTTGATCGTTACGTTGTTTATGTGGATGCTGATTTGCACTCTTAACTAATCTGAGACCCAGTTGGGAAAAACACAGCACTGTAGATTTAATTACGTATTAACGTAAACTTATTGTTTGTTTAGTACAGACTCAAATTTAAGATCTCATTTTTAGGGTTCAGAAAAAGAATAGATAGTTGCAAGGGATTGGGCTAAGGAATCTTGTCAATAGGCGATGCGGTTAGCAACCCATCACTATTTTGATTCCGTTTTCCACCATAACGCTCATTAACATGCTAAACGTGACCATTAGGTCTTATGACCTTGGGTTTTGTTTACCCCGCAAGGGAAAAAGACGTGATAGTATGTATGTTTATCTAATACTGATTTAAAATTTAAGAAAATCACATTTTTAGGGTTTAGAAAAAGAATAGATAGTATGGCCAAGAGCCAATTTCCTGCTCGCGGCCACAAACGGTAACAGGGACAAGGCCGGAAACTCACCGGAACTAAATTTATTGGGCATGTACTGTGACAGTCACACAATCACAAGACAAAATACAAGTACTTAAGATTCTAGTAAAATTTTTAGGCGTAGATATATGAGCCTTTCGAAACATAGAGGATCTCGAGGTATTTGTGTTATTTTTCATCTCACCTGCCCTTAAACAGTGTCATTAAATGCAAGCAAAGTGGGCTGGATGGTCGCTATTACGACCGCGGGCTATAAGATTTCATACAAATTTCATAAAGCCCGAGAGCGCATAAAGTATTTTTTTAAATTTAATAGGGCACTATACCATGCACAAGTGTCAAATCTTCTACATCCAAAAAGTTTTCTAGTCGAATATTCAAATTTGGAATTGCCAGGGAACCCGATGAAAAAAACATTTGAACGATTCTGCGAGATTTTGTCCTTAATTCAAATTTGGAATTGTAAATGGCCGTGCGTGGCTGGCTGTTTGTATTCATCGATCTTTGAGTTCCACTTTTTGGATAAAACATTTTCGTTATCTATGTAATCCTCGGATGCATTTTCTGTTCACTGTTTGCCGCTATTTATTTTTAGGCATAATATTTATAAGTAATCGTAATTTTTATTAATTTGCATGAAATACATTCGCTATGATAAATGAATACATGGTCAATAATGTTGTTATAGATAATATACTTAATCAGCCAGCTTGCAGACGCATAAATATTAATTTTCAAGGTAAACTATATAGAATATTCATACTATACAATTGCAACCAATATAATATGAAAAATATTTTTTTTTACTCTACTATTTACTCGGTGAGATGAAAAACATTGTGTGTATCACGGCCGGTATTAGACATCACAAACTCGGACTACTAAAAGCACTCGGCTTCGCCTCGTGCTTGTTAGTAGTCGCTCGTTTGACGTAATGTCTTCTATCCCGCCCTTGCTACACAATGTACTATTAATGTCACCCAACATAGTAGGAACCATCCATCCCCATGGTTGCTCACCATGCGTAAGCAAGCATTTACCAGTAAGCACTGGGCAAATGAGCTTTTTCTTATTAGTCGACAAGTTCCGACTCCTTTTTTACTCTTTATTACAACATATAACCATTGACAATAGTTTATAGACAGTCAATTTCCTGCCCTAGGTCACAAACGGCCACAACCTTGTTAGGGACAAAGCCGAAAAACTGAATTTATTAGGCCTCCACTGACACAAGTGCTCTGGACTAGAGAAAATTTTCTGCGAAGATATTTAAGGTTTCTGAAAAGGGTTTTTATTCAATCCACGATATCAGTATATTAAAAGGTTTTGAATTTATAAAGTATATTCATCATCAGGTCCTTTTGTGTCTCCACTGCAGGAGCACTACTCTCTCTGTCATCATCATCATCATCATCAGGTCTTTTTAGTCTCCACTGCAGGAGCACGACTCTCTCTGACTATCATAACTATTTATTAGCCAGAACAGTCAGAGGATTTGGCCTACACTCTCCACGCTGGCCAGACGGGTTGGAGAGGTCTCTGATGTTAAAAAAAGCTTTGTTTAGCTTGTGTTCCCTAAGTCGCCTTTTACGACACCCACGGAAAGACTTGGAGTGGTCCTATTCTACTCTGCCGGGAACCACACTCTCTCTGTACTACAAGCTATATTAGCCAGAGCAGTCAGAGGATTTAGCCTATAGTCTACTCGCTGGCAAGCGTTAAACGTTGTAACTATTTTAGCGAGTATTTTTTACGAGATGTTATGTTTCCTAATATTATTCAAACTAATGAGAACATTGGCTTAATACCCTTTTCAGCTACTTTTGAAAAGGTAAATAATGACTATAAAACATGAATAAACCCTTGACATAAAGTAATCTAGAGGTGATTATTATCTTTCAAAGCGAAAGGAGCAATCTTAATAAATACTCGCCGAGAAAGTCCACCGCGGCCTGTTTGATCCCTTATCTGCTCGGGATTACTGAAAAGCCGTCTTACGCTTGACTCCTCCAAATGTAAGAAAAGCCATTACATTTTTTATTATGTGATTTTAATAAATGGCATAATTTGATAATAATAACTGTGGCGAAATTTTGTTGAGATAGGTTTTTTATGATTTCATGATAATTTGATACAAGTTTTGTTCATACTCTGAGTATGAATTCCATGTTCTTTAATCAATCATGAAAGGCCATTTTTTTCTTATTGACATTCTGTGAATCAGGCGTTATACGTTTTAACTATTTCAGCGGTTATTTTTGGGACATTTTGTTATTGCGAATATTATTCAAATTATTAAGAACTTTCGCATTGAATTACCTTTCCAGCTAAGTACCTATGAAGAGGTAAATATTGAAAGTGTTAATAATGACCATAAAACATGAATAAACTCTTGACATAAAGTAATCTAGAGGTGATTCAAAGTGAAAGAAGCAATCTAAATAAACACTCGCCGAGAAAACCCACCGCGGCCTGTTTGATCCCTTATCTGCTCGGGATTACTGAAAAGCCGTCTTAGGCTTGACTCCTCCAAATGTAAGAAAAGCCATTACATTTTTTATTATGTAATTTTAATTATGGCATAATTTTATTAACTGGCGAAATTTTTATGAAGATCTTTCATGCTGGTTTGGAATGGAATAAGCCACCTGCAATTTTTTCCGCACAGACCGTAAAAGCCAGTCAAGGGATAAGGCATAATTCTATGGAATCACGTCAATAGGCGATGCGGCTAGCAACCCATCTGTATTTTGATTAAAAAGGTAGCACCTTCAAAAAGATAAATCTTAACTAATATTATAAAGCGAACGTGAGTTTGTTTTATGGGTCGTGCTCCTGCAGTGGAGGCTGAACAAGACCTGATGATGATGATGATGAGTTTGTTTGTTTGTCTCTTTGTTACGCTTTCACGTTCTATCTACTGTACCGATCATCATGAAATCATCATCATCATTTCGTGTAGGTGACACGGTCAGTCGACCATGCACACCCTGGTGTCAGAGTTCTTCGGAACCGCCTCTCGGTCTCTGACGTGGTTCCTTTAACGACTACCAGATGGCAGCCGGGACCACCGGCTTAACGTGCCTTCCGAAGCACGGAATCATTCATTTTCTTATCAGACAATCAGGTGATTCATGCCTGCAATGTCCTAACCAAACTGGAAACAACTTAACAAAGTATGCTTCCCGTGGGAATCGAACCCACGACCCCCGGGTCAACAAGGCAAGCGCCTTAACCACTGGACCACGGAGGCAGTTATCATGAAATCATGAAATTTGGCATACACATACGTTAGGGTACTGAAAAGGACATACAGCAATGTAAATAAACACTCGCCAAGAAAACCCACCGCGGCCTGTTTGATCCCTTATCTACTCGGGACTACTGAAAAGCCGTCTTACGCTTGACTCTTCCAAATGTAAGAAAAGATATTACATTTTTTATTATGTAATTTTAATAAATGGCATAATTTGATAATAATAACTGTGGCGAAATTTGTTTTTTTTTATTATTTCATGACGATTCTCCATGTTGGTACGGAAAAACGGAAAAAATAGAATGAACCAGCTTATCTTCCTGCCCAGACCGTATTACCTGGTCAAGGGATTGGGCGAAAATCTAAACAATCACGTCAATAGGCGTGTAATATCAGTATTTTGGTTGCGCTTTCCACTTTAACGCACTTACACGCTAAACGTGGGTTTTATGACCTTGGGTTCTGTCTACCTAAGGAAACACAAGCTAAACAAAGCTTATAATCATCAAAGAGACCTCTCCAAGCCGTCTGGCCAGCGTGGAGAGTGTAGGCCAAATCCTCTGACTACACAAGCTAATATATGGCTCTGGTAGTACAGAGAGGGTCGTGCTCCTGCAGTGGAGACTACAGAGACCTGATGATGTTCTGTCTACCCGTAAGGGATAGAGACGTGATTACATGTTTGTATTGATGATGATTCCATAAAGTTTGTTAATCTGTACATATTCCGGTTGCAATCTCAGCATTTATGCTGTAACTAGCCTTTACCCGTGGCTTCGCTCGCGTAGGTATAAAAAGTAAATTTGCAGTCGTTTATCTCAAATTACACGGAAACAGTTTCTTCCGGGATAAAAGGTACCTTTTATATACACCATCTAAGTCCTGTTTATGACCACCATTTTATACTAATGTACTCTGTAATTGCCGTGCGGTTCCCGGCAGAGTAGAATAGGATCACTCCAAGTCTCCCCGTCGATGTCGTAGAAGTCGCCTAAGGAAACACAAGCTAAACAAAGCTATAAACATCAAAAAGACCTCTCCAACGTGGAGAGTGTAGGCCAAATCCTCTGACTGCACTGACTAATATACATGGCTCTCTACAGAGAGGGTCGTGTTCCTGCAGTGGAGACTAACAAAGACTTGTTGATAATGATAATACTAATGTACTCACCAGATTCTTCTTTCTCGTACATTGCAGCAGTTCCCCGTAAAGACACTCAGCCTGCTGAAGCCCAACTTCGAAGGTCTTCTGGATGGTTCCAATCACGAAGTCTCGCATGGACTCCAAGACGGTTTGCTCTCCGCTTTCTGATGCATACCTGGAATTCAAAATTCATTTAACAGGAAACCAAACAAATAAGAGAAGCTCTTTATTTTTGTTTGTTTGCTTCGTCTTCTAAGAGGTATTTTTAATGTAATTTTTTTATGTTACTTAGGTACAAAAGAATACTGGTGAAAAATCCCAAGTAGGGTGGTGTCATCATCATTTTACAGTAGCAGATTTTTATTGTTGTAAAAGTTGTTTGTGCGGACAAACATAATACTTACACATATGAAATTTGGCACATAAGAGTCCCACGTAAAGCCGAAATCCCATATAAACGTAGTTTGGTTTTAGTTTTACTTAACCAAATTTCGTACATACGACCGGATAAGGCATATTGATGTTTATAATCAGATTTCAATTTTAAAACAATACCTATACAAAATTACAGCGAGTACAAGATTTCGAAACTTCTACTCGCTGTAATTTTGTAAAACCAAACTACGTTTGACTCTTCGGCTTTACGTGGGACTCATAAAGACCTATAAAACTCGAATTGCTAAACTCCTTTTGTGAAGTCGGTGGAAAAATATCTATGACCTCCGTTCTTTCGTTCAAAAGTGAATTAAAAACCGTCGATAAATGATATTCCTCCGTTTCCTAAGGAAGTACCTAGCTCATTTCTGAAGCCAATATTGACAGTGTACCAGAGTATCGCCGAGATGTTTGCCTACATCGGCTGGCTGGCTTACACACTGAAAAAAAAATTTTATTAAATAAATCAAAATTTTGATTGTGATAACAAAGTAACTTGATGTATAGCGAGCAGATCAAGTGAGCTAATTGCAGCAATCAAGTTGAAATTATTAAAAAAGGTAATAAAATAAATTTGTAAATCCAGTCATGACTTTAATATAGGAAACATGTTTTTTGACTAATATAATCAAGAAATATTTAATAGAAGCCATCAACGTCTTTACAGACACAATGTAAAGGAAGTTTTTGATAAAATCAAGTAAAATGTTTAAATTAATGAAGCTTCTTAAATAATATTATTAGGGTTCAATAATTGATGCCATAAACATCGCGATATATTCAATCAAGTAGAATGTTCGATTCAAATA
This sequence comes from Rhodophaea formosa, assembly GCA_963082605.1. Taxonomy (NCBI): domain Eukaryota; kingdom Metazoa; phylum Arthropoda; class Insecta; order Lepidoptera; family Pyralidae; genus Rhodophaea; species Rhodophaea formosa. The sequence goes on along the minus strand of OY720220.1, from coordinate 4,862,477 downwards.
ACTAAAATAATTGATTGAACGTATGATATCATACTCTGTATCAAGCTGCTTAAAGTATCATATTAACTAGGTTTATCGTGTCAATAAAGTAGTAGATTGATTTAAAAAATGAACTTTGGTAAGATTTATTAATACATTTTTTCATGTATTCATGTTATCTGTTTGAGTTTATAAAGTCTCTCTTATGAAATATATATAGTACACGATTAAAATAATCAAGTTTCCTTTATAGAATATATAAAGCGTATGATTAAATTAATCAAGTCTAATTTTTGAAATATATATAGTGCACGATTAAAGTGATCAAGTCTCCTTTATGAAAATTATATAGTGCACGATTAAATTGATCAAGTCTCCTTTATGAAATATATATGGTTCAGGATTAAATTGATCAAGTCTCCTTTATGAAATATTATGTAGTGCACGATTAAATTGATCATGTCTCCTTATGAAATATATATAGTTCACGATTTAATTGATCAAGTCTCTTTTATGAAATATATATAGTGCAGAATCAAATTGATCAAATTAAACAAATCACTTGATTACTATAATTATTGCACCTAATTGATTTTTACAAGGATAATGTTCTATCCAAGCATTGAACTTATTTATTTCAAACAAAAGGCTTGTTTCCTAAAAAATAGCATTTAAAATAATTAGTTCGTCTTATAGATTATCGAAAAATATTAGATACGTCTTTTTTCTTTTTTCAGTCAAACAAAAGATGATAAAGATAAAGCGCATCAAAGTTCAGGAGTGGGGGCTCATGACGCACTAGGCCGGTAAAAAGTATACCGGATTGTGACGTCACGTGGAACTTTAACGGGCTTTATGTTTATCAATTTTTGTATGATAGAAAAAAGTAAAAATACTTAGCCAATAATTTTCGATAATCTATAAGACGGACTAATTATTTTAATGGTATTTTTAAGGAAACAAGCCTGTTACTGTTACTTATTTCAATGAAGTACGAGTAAGTAAGTTTAGTATTGCTAGACAAGATGCATTTTCGAATAGCGAAATGTTAGCTTTTTCTTTCGATAACTATCGTGATTTTTATACATAGCTTCGTAAGTTAGGTATCGAGAAAAACTAACAATTCGACATTAATAAATGCATCTGGGCTTGCAACACTGTATAAGTTGTATGTATGTATAGGTACGATTATACAGACTTACTCAATTGACTTAAATAACAATATAATTTTTTTATGCACAATATCTGCTGAAATACAATAAAAATTTAGGCAGCTTGGATATCCCATAAATAGTGTGGCAAAAATAATAAAGACAAGTATTTTCAAACCATATTTGTTTTATTATAGACTTTTTTACACCTAGGTACATTACGTAAAAAAATTAAAACAACTATGGGGTATAGCCAGTAGTTCCCCCCACCCTATTCTGAGCTAGGGAAATAATGCGAAAAAAATACCCAATAGTTCTACACATTTATTGCAGTTATATGATGATCAGACATAAAAGTTTGAGCAGCACCAATGTCATGTACCTACGTAGGGAGTTCTTAGACGATATAAATTTATTGATAACTGCTGTATACACAATGTTTTCTTAGTGAATATTGTCTAATGTAAATCTTAATAGATTTCGTAGTGAATATTGGAGATCATCTGACGTTTATATAGAAATTAAGTTTTATTTTATAGACTATCGAAGTTATCTAAAATATTTTGCGTCTTTTTTTATGGATTTTTTAAAAAGTCATGTACCTGCCCCCATTTGAAATAAAATTTTTGAAAGGAAACGGAGATACTGGTTATTTTCAAATTCTCCTTCTGTTGCGCGCTGTGCTGACCACGTATCATTTCGTTGGTTAGTGAAAATAAAAGAAATAAAGTTTGTGGTGTGTATTTCTGACTTTTGGTTTGAACAAACATGGAGGAAGTGGAAGATTTACTGCAAGTATGAGGTCTACCGCAACTTATGCCTATATTTAAGTATTTATAAGCTACGTATTCTGTACATTAAAGCAAAATACAATGAAATTGTATATTCGGAAATCTTCGATAGTCTAAAAGACAACTTGATATTTTTGCATTGTACGCAACCAGTTTAAATAAGTCTGACTTTACAATACGATAGTTTTTGTCATACAATTTGTTAATAATCATTTCTTTTAAACACACTTACCAAATATTTACTGCAAAAAACTCGTTTAATGAGTAAAATTAATTTTTGAAATCCTGATTGAAAACATTTTATGCAGCTGAATTCAAAAGTTTTACTTTATTATAAAACTACTTTTTGGACTTATATAGTTGCGGGCAAAATAAACATCAATATAATTACAAATTTACAGAAGTATTAAACATAGTGTTGCCGATCGATAGGCCACTATCGAAAGAATATCGATAGTCTATCGATACTGCGGCAATAGTGGGAATATCGATAGGGCTATCGATAGTATCGATACTATCAATATTATCGATAGTATCGATAGATCAAATAGTGGTAATACTATTGATGATTTGCAATTGTATCGATAGTATTAATCCTTGATAGTCGCTATGCTATCGATACTATAGATAGTATTACTATCGATACTATCGATAGTAAAGTTGTTAAATTAAATTGATAGTTGTTTATTTTTGGATAGTATTGATTAAAGTAAAATAGTAATAAAACCAGAGAATCTCGTTAAACCCACATATAGTTACAAAAGTTTAGTTAGTACCATCAAATTAAGGTTTTATGATACAATATTTGTGGGTTTAACGAGATTCTTTTGTTTTTATTGCTATTTAACCTTAATCAATACTATCGAAAAGTAAACAACTATCGACAGTTTAAACCTATCGATAGTTCAAACCTATCGATAGTATCGATAGTAAAGTTGTTAGAGGCGATAATAGTATCGATACTATCGATAGCATAGTGACTATCAAGGATTAATACTATCGATACTATTGCAAATCATCAATAGTATTACCACTATTTGACCTATCGATACTATCGATAGTATCGATACTATCGATAGTCCTATCGATATCCTAACTGATTTTCGAGGTCAACTATCGATAGTGGAACAATCGATAGTTCGGCAACACTAATTAAACAAATACATAGATGGGAACTACTAGAAAAAAAATCCCAGTAGGACGGAATGGCAACTACGGAGAAATTAACCATTATGATGGTTCTCCTTATTTATTTGACAATAATATGTAAGTGTGTCTGAGCTAAGTTTAGGAGATGTAATTATATGACTTTATTAAAAAGCGTAAGTCTTTGTGACAAAGGAATCAGACAATCATCACGTTTGAGAAAAAAATATTTATAGACTAAAGCAAATTACAGACTGTCAGTAGTGATTCCACATTAGTTGATCCTTTATCGTAAGGGCTTACTAGTTTATAAAAACCTTTTTGGATGAAAGTCCATGGTCCATAGCAGTCAGCTGAAGATTCAAGGTTTAAACTCCAAATACAAAATTTTAAAGCATGTGTCTATTGCAGACAAGATATATTAGGCAGATTATAGAAGACTCTAAGATTCACAACTACAAAGTATGAATGGATTGTTTGCAAATTAGGGCCTCTTATCAGAACATATGGTTGAGGGGAAAGTCCCTTTTTATATTTTTTTCATGGTGTTTACTGATGGCTACTGTAAGGTAACTATCATCTTTTATATGAGAAATGAAAGCTTCCCGGTACTCAGCTTTTGTTGGCTTCCATTTTTTTCTTTAACTTTTCGCTTCTTGGCAGGTTGAGGATCCTTATTGCAGGCAGAAGTTGTAGCAACTTGCGATGGTCTTGTGATGACACTGGCGTTTATCAGTTTCGGTAAACTCAAAATTGCTGCAAGATTCGTTTTTTCTTCATCCGTTTCTGACAAAGAAAAATATACAGCTCAACAAAAGTGAAAAACTGACCAAACATGAGTTGGGTATTATTAAATATGTATGTCGTTGGGTATTATATATTATAAAAATTGTAAAAATGGTATGTCTATACATTAAAAATATTAAAATAAGAATGACTAAAGTAGGCTTTTTGAAAGATTCTGATCCAAATATATATTTTTTAGATTTCTATGTACGTCGGTAAACGCATCACGTCTTAACAGCTGTCAGATTTCAAACATTTTTTCCATGGGACTAGCTGCTGCTGGAAACCCAGGGAAGGTTATCAAATATTTCGGAAGCGGATCCCTAAATTGAAAAATGGTGTTCTCAACCTCACTATATTTTTTAAAGACCTATTTAACGATACCCAACACGATGTGTTTATATAGAAAAAAAAAATATTACTCCCTCTTAACTTGTATGGGAGCTACCCTAAAAAAAAATTTTTTTCAACATTTTTGGCATGACTAATATACATACCCATACCAAATTACAGCTTTCTAGTATTTATAGTCTCTGAGTAAAACCGCGGACGGACAGACAGACAGACATAGCGAAACTTTAAGGGTTCCTAGTTTACTATGGAACCCTAAAAAAAAGCCAAGTGCGAAAATTTCAAATGTCTATCACGGTTCATAAGATACAGCGTGGTGACAGACGGAGGGACAGTGGAGCCTCGTGATTAAGATCCCGTTTTTACTCTTTGGGTATGGAACTTTAAATGAATAAATAAGTACTTACATTTTATATGTCTTTATCCTCATCCACACTATGTGACTTATTTGATGTTGATGGAGTGTATATGTTATCTTGAATTACTTTACTAGCAGAGGTTAGTGTCTGAAATTTAAATTTGTTTTTATATATTTTATTATTGTTGTTATATAAAAATACCTAAATAGGGACAAAACGAGACTTGTGTTGTGGGATATAATTCAATGATACTATATTTTATAACTAATACATATGTATATAGATAGACATACAAGACCCCGGCTAATCAGGAAAAGATCTTTTTCCATCTTGACCTGACCAGGATCCAACCCGGGACCTCCTGGGTAGCGAAAAGACATGTTATCATTTATAGTGTAGTTATTATGTAGTGTAGTTATTAAACACTCTCCAGTTGCTAAAGCCAACATAACAGTGTGGCATTAGCAACTGGAGGGATAAGTAAATTACAAAAGGGGGCTTTCCAACAGCTTCGCATGAATTTAGATATTCTGCTGAATTTTTCTCTCTATGGCAGAAATTTTAATTTTTACCAAAACAAAGCGAGCGAGCGTCCCCAACTTAGGGCGAAACCCCCAAATGCTAACCTAAAACAATGCATTTCAAGTCCTATTTTGTATGAAAATATAAGTAGTATTGTAAAGAAGTGCAAACCAAGCTCTACTAGATACAATCAACAGAAATTACTTATTTGTGCTAAGCTATTGTAAAGCTCACCCGACAAAATTGAAACCAAAACTTACATTATCATTTGATTTATCACTGCCTGTTTCTAGTAATGAATATGTTATAGTTTTTGGTGGTGATGTCTGTGATGGCAGTGCTTCGGTCACTACTTCAAGCGGCATAACTTGTATATCCTGAAACAAACCAAATACCTATTACATTTATTGCTACTTTTATACTAATAAATGTATTTTACCTGATAAAAAGTGGACTGCGCCTCATGGACAATTGCAATCAACAACTATTTCTGTTAATATACATATATTATGTATATATATTTTCATAAATACTTAAGAAAAATATATTTTCATACAAAAGTTGCAGAATTCGAACCCGCAATCTCTAGTTTCTCAGTCAGTCTGTAGTTTTAATTTCATTAAATGGTAATTGTAAAAAATAGGTTGCTTTCTGTAGGTACTTAAAACTATGGTGTGAAACTAACTGTGTAAATAGGTATTAAAGATTAAAAAAAAAACAATTCACTCACACTTATAGAAACATTGCAACTTGACAAGGAAAAATCGTTCTTCCGTGCACTCCATATCAAACAGGGCCCTGGGGCCTACTTGGGGTATCAATTCCTTCACATTGTCAATACAAAGTGCTGACAAAGCATGGATGTTTATTTGGTTTTCTGCAATAAAAAATATGACATTAATTTGATAATTATGAACTTTGTTGCTTGTCTTGCTTGTATAAAACAAACTGTCCTAGATAGGTACCTACCTACCTATCGAGTTGTTTACTCTGTAAGTAGGTATATGTTTCACTTGCACCTGTACTGTACATACCTACTTACATCGTTCAGAACCGAAAATAATGAAGATTGTACATATACACACAGCGCATACAACACACATAAGTAGAGCCGTTATTTTAAGTACCTAGGTATTTTCTTACAGCGTCCATTTGCAAAGCCGAATTGCCGCAATGTCTAGCAATCCTTTTTTAAAGCTGGATCTTTGGATCTTCTGGGCTCATGGATATGTCTGGGCTTAGGGCTAAAGATCTAAGTAGAGCATTACGCCTAAATACGTACCTACCTACATAATAGCTTGTTGCGTACTAGTACCTCGTACCTACCTACAATGCAAAAACATCAAAATGCCTTTTAGACTATCGAAGATTTCAGAATATATAATTTCATTGTATTTTGCTTTAATGTACAGTACATTATATACGTATGGTATGATAAATAAGTGTACTCACCCTTAAATATAGGCACAAGTTCCGGTAGACCCCATACTTGTTCCCCAGACTCAATGTTTGTTCAAACCAATATGAAATATCAATAGCACAGCCACAGAAGTACGCAAAACAGAACACTCGGTCAGAAATACACACCACAAACTTTATTTCTTTAATTTTCACTAACCAACGAAATGATACGTACGTAGTAACATAGCGCGATTGCCCTGCAGTACTCAGCACAGCGCGCAACAGAAGGCGAGTTTGAAAATAACCAGTGTTGCCAAATTATAAATCCAAAAATGTCCGGAATATTTGTAAAAAAAGGCGGACTTTTAGTTTAGTCGAAAATAGTCGAAATTGAAATAAAGAAAAGCTATTTTAGTAAATATTTTAATGGTTTAAACAAGTTTTAAAACCAATATGGCGAGGAACATGTTTAGCATCCCTTTCCTTTGTATGACTTGAGGTTACGTCTCTTTCATTCACAACACCTACGTTACTCGCCTAGTGAGTCAGTTGCTCTGACTGGGACAGCAAAACCAACCATTGTTTCTAGATCAAGACTAAGACTACTACTACTTACTTACCAAGACCCTATTTATTAGTTCTGTAATAAACAAGGAACCCTTATTGTTTCGCCTCGCCATGATTGTCTATAATTTTTTATTAATTTTAATACCTAATATTATTACTACTTTATTAATCGCGGGTAAAGGCTAAAATTTGAGGAGCACGATAGCCCGGCGGGAGTGGGCATTACTAGTGCTCTTGCAAATTAAAGCGACACCGGGCGTGGTCCGCACTTGGATGGGTGGTGGGACCACAAGTGGTATAAAAATTGTTAGAGCTCTACCTGCTGCTTCGGAACGCATCATCATTGTATGGCAATCGACAAGCTACGTCAGATGCCTTTAGGCAGCTTGAAAAATCTGACACTAGTCTTGGCCACTTGCACACACGAAAAGCAAGCAAGGCAGCAAAAGGCAGATTAGTGGACCTTAGCCCTTTTCGGGCTAAATGTAGAACTCTGAAAGAAGTCTTTTTTTAGATTTTAGCCCAGAAAGAGCAATCTAGCCCTTTTCGTTATGACACTTTTGGTTATTACCCTGTCTTTACTATCCCTTTGTTAATAATGAATGTTAATAAAATTTGGAATAATGACATCCATAACCCATACAAGATCAGGGCTTAAATGACTGAAAGAGTCTTGCTGTTCCCGCAAGGTGCCAAATGAAATAATGAAAAAAAATTGGAAGTATTTGGAATAGGTACTCTTTAAAACCGGTAAAAAAAAAACGCAGATGCATCGCATCAACATGCTTCGGAAGATAATAATATGGATGGAAGATTCTGATGAAGAGTTCGAGTTATAGTAATCTTTATTTTAATCTACTGTTCGCAAAACAAAATTATTCGTAAAATTTGTTGCATTTTAAATTTGATATACCTAGTTAGCGCAAAATATGTGTAAAATCTAATTTGCCTCGTCAATAGTACTTATATAGTTTTAGCCCTTCCTAGCACCTCTTTTGGTACAAAATAAAAACTTAAATTTAGCTCTTTACTACTCATTTAGCTCTAATTCATACAAAAATCAAGATGGCAACACTGGATTGTTATTTTGTTTGCGGACATCAAGTTGACTTTATAATTTTAGTCAAATTCATTGTTTAATTTTGTTAAGCGCAAGCTTAGTTGTATTATGTTGATTAATTTATTTAAACTCTTTTCCGTTTTATGTAATTAATTGATTATAACTGAATGAATGATTTTACTTGATTCGTGTGATTAAGTTCAATGATACCATTCATTTCATAATTCATTCAATTCATCTATACATTTAATTCTTTAAGTCAAGTTGATTTATTACTTTAATCTCTTTTCTGTTTGATGTAATTAATTGATTTTAATTTAATTAATAAATATAACTTGATAAGTGTGATTAAGTTCAATGATACCATTAATAAACTGAACTTATGGATTCAAAAAATTCCATATTTCGTTGAGTTAAGTTAATGATTGGTATAAAAGTCAATTAAGAAGCTGATCAAATGTAACATTGTTATTTAATTATACGTTTCGATCAATTTAACTTTTTTGTAGTAAGCAAGTGAAACTTGTGTATTTTATTAAACAATTAATTAAAACAATTATAATTTTTCTAATCAAGCAAAAAGTCAGCTTGATTAATTCACTTTTTTTTCAGTGCATCGTTTCTGAGAACTTAAAATGTATCCAGCGTTTGCAGAATAAAAGCCGAATATCAGGTCTAATAGTTTGGATGGTATTACGGTCTAAATAGTTTGGATGGTAGGTAATAAGGTACGTCTAAATTTGGATGGTAATAACGACTAAATAGTTCAGATTTCTATTATTTTCAAGCACAATTAAAATGGCAACCTAGTGTGTGCGTGATAATATAGATTAATGTTAGGTAACTGCCTTATTCATTCTGTGATAGTATTTGAATATGAAAATATTGTTATTCTTTAACAGTCGGTCGGCTCCTTCGCCGGCTTTCCTGTCGCGATAGTTAACATGGAAAAAATAAAAATAAAATCAACATTCTCTTATAAATTTCATTCTCTTACATGTAGCAATATGTTAAAATTAATGAAACGTGCTACTTTTATCGATTAATTGCTTTATATGGCGGTTAAAATGGAGGGACGTCGTGGCAAAACATATGCAGATTGAAACATCATTATCGAAATGTTATTTTTGTTTATTCAACCACTTTCGGAGGTAATTATTCACTGATTCTGTACAAATGTATCCAACTCCCTTCAATATACCTTAAAGTTTTACTAAGCTTAAGTTTACCAAATCCGTAACACAACACGGCAGAGCGCGATACGCAACATATTGAAAGTTCTGACCGGAGAGTTTGTAAACATAATCGCGTTAAATGTAACAGTACTTAAAATTAATGTAACATGTTACTTTTGTTGATTAATTGCTTATATGGGGCTAAAGTTGAAGGATATTTTAGTAAAACATTCGCAGATTGAAATATTATTATAGAAAGGTACTTATTTTTATTTATTTAACCACTTCCGGAGGTAATTATTCAGTGAGTCTGTACAAATTAATCCAACTTCTCTTTAAATTACTAAATCCGTAACCCGGCCTGAGCGCGATACGCAACATTTTGAAAGTCATGAGCGGAGAGTTTGTAAACTTAATCGTGTAACATGTAACAGTGTGTTAAAATTAATGAAACATGTTACTTTTGCGGATGAATCGCTTATATGAGGGGTTGAAGTTGAGGGACGTTTTGGGTAAAACATACGTAGATTGAAACGTTATTATCGAAACGTAAAGAAAGAAAGAAAAACGTATTTACTTTTATTTATTTAACCACTTTCGGAGGTAATCATTGTGATTCCGTACAAATGTATCCACCTTCTATGTTACATACCTACTGGTTATTTAGTGAACTTGCAAACAGTTAAGCACACAAGTTTTACTGAGCTTAAGTTTACCAAATCCGTAACACGGCTAGAGCGCGATACGCAACATTTTGGAAGTTTTGGGCGGAGCGTGAAAACTTAATCGAGTAACATGTAACGGTATGTTAAAATTAATGTAACATGTAACGTTTGTGGATTAATTAATTATATGGGGCTAAAGTTGAGGGACGTTTTGGTAAAATATACGCAGATTAAAGCGAAATTGTTGAAATGTACTTACTTTTATTTATTAAACCATTTTCGGAGGTAATGAGTCATTGATTACATAATCAAGTACAAGTGTATCTATCTTCTCTTGTACCTACTGAACATGTAATAAATAAAATTAAAAAAAAAAAAAAAAAAATAATGTTTTATTTCGGCATATTGGTACATTTTTATGATACTCGTAGCAGTGGTTGGAACCTTCTTTTAAGCAAATATATTTGCTTGTGCCAGAAGGTTCCGCTCCTCCATAGCAAAATTTACAATTTAAATTTACCGTGTGTGTGTGTGTGTGTGTGTGTGTGTGTGTGTGTGTGTGTGTGTGTGTGTGTGTGTGTGTGTGTTTGTGTGTGTGTTGGCGTGGGTGTGGGTGTGTATACGTGAGACTATTATAATAGATATAAATGATTACATATAGTATAGTATAAATAGGTTTATAACATTTGATATTAAATATAGTAATGATAAATAAGTTTGTAGGAAAGTAATTTTACTCCATAGTAATATTAGTCAAAGCCATTTACCCCTAGATTCTAATAAATGACTCCACCTCATCATAAGTCATGGTTTTTAGCCAAGTAGTTAAAATTATTTTACATTTGTGAGAAGTATTTTTGTGTTTATCTAACAATTTATTAATTTTATTATACAAGTAAGCAGAACGATAATCGTATTGAACCCTAGCAAGTTTAGTTCTAACATGGGGAAGACTAGCAACTATCCATCTTCTTCTTTTTGTAGTAGCCATATTTGTGGGTAAGATTTTGTGTTTTTTTAAAATTAAATGTAAGATTTATAACTTTCTTAAAGACAGTAGATTACATGTTTGATACAGAATTTGCGTAGAAAAAGCCTTTTTTTTTAAATACATTACTTTCAGTAACGTACGTTGAGATCTTTCAGCTTCAAGAAATTTAGTTTTTAGAGCTCCGCCCCATACCGGGACACAGTATGTAGCTACCGATTGTACTAATGATGTATAGATTCTGTTTAGAAGGTTTGGTGGGACTACATACCTAATAGTTTTTTTGAACATCCATATGAATTTACGTAGTCTACCGGATAGATATTCAATTTGAGGATACCAAGATAGGTTTTGATCCACAACCACTCCCAAGTATTTAGTGTGCCGAACTTTAGAGATTGATGGACAATTACAATTTATAGTTTTATTACAAGAGTGTATTTTGACTGTATATGTAATAAACTTTCAAACACTTAAGCGCATAAGTTTTACTGAGCTGAAGTTTACCAAATCCGTAACACGGCCAGAGCGCGATACGCAACAATTTAGAAGTTCTGAGCGTAGAGTTTGTCAACTTAATCGTGTAATATGTAACATTATGTTTAAATTAATTGCACTTCATTGATTACGAGGGTTAAAGTTGAGAGACATTTTGGTAGAACATTCGCAAATTGAAACGCTCACCGCAATAGGCATTTGTAGTTGGCCGATAGCCCAGTGGGCGTGAGCATTTTTTTGCGCTTACCCATGTTAAGCAACCTTGCACGCAGTCCCCACTTGGATCAGTAACCACAAGTGGCATTAAAATATTTCGAACTCCTAAGGTACCTGTAGGCCAAATCCTCTGACTACTCTGGCTAAAACATGGCTCGGATAGTACAGAGAGAGTTGTGCTCCTGCAGTGGAGAACAAAGGCCTGATGTTAATGATGAAAAGGGAAGGGAGGAAGGTGTAACATTACTCACTTGTGAACAAAAGCGATGAGGTCCGCCGCCCGCCCACTGCCATCGCACACAACGACTGGTACTGGTGGAGTATCAGTGACGTACTCCAACACCGCTCGCACAGTGTTGGTGCCGCCTTCTATGACCAAGCACACGACGGGCGTGGAAGAATGGGTGTCTGTAACAAAAAATATAATAAGAAACCACGCTTTGTTATTTTAAAATGGACTAAAGTAAAAAAATATATATTTATGAAAAGTAAAGTCATCATGATCTCAGATGACAAGTCTACTGCCGAATATAGCCGAAAAATTGGTTTCAGACTGCGAATATAAGGTAACTACGTTTCTGGAGGATTTTTGACTGATCAAGCGAGCGTGAAGCGCGAGCAGAGCATTTCTGTTTCAGCTTGGGCAAAATGTTCTAGGTACAAATAAGTCTGCCCGGCTGTTCCCCTCTATATTTCACAACACATTCACGTGAAATTTTGTGAGCAGGTTTAATAATTACATAGAATTCTTTGGTCCATTAAGTTTTTGGAAATTTTTCAAATGGTGATTAAGGCACAGAGGACCTAAGCGCCACTAAGGTTAGTGGCGCTTATGACCATAAGTTATTTTTTAGGTTTCTTTTTATATTTACAAGTTTAGATATAACTGCGATAAATCCTATATACTTAATCAAACATTTTTAAAATATTAGGTATATTGGTATCAGAACAAAAAAGTTTTTATCGGTACAGTATCGTAAATAAAGAGCAGCTGCGCCATTTGTCGGGTATAAATTACACTTGCGCGCATTTTGCAATAAAATACTTTGGCCTTTGTTGTGTAGATGTCACTGAAAGAAAACATCTGAGTGGTCACGTAAACGAACGAACTCAGAAGGTTAATATGAATAACTTTTCCTATGGGAGCGCTATTGTAACACACTTTGTGTTTGGGGACTTATGTCGGAGCTTTGAGTGGTATGATAAATAAACAAAATATCGACGAAACGCGGTCCGGATCCGAATATTTTTATGCTGCCTAAGTAAAATGGCAGCCATCTTACTTTTTATGCTATGGAATCACGTGCGATATGTTCGCCTGTGAAAGTTATACAAACATAAAAACGTTTAAATTCACATAACGTAACTAATAAGTTCTTTAAAAAAGATTTTGCGAACCCCCCTTTACTTACTAAAAAAAATTGCAGCAAAAAAAATTTCCCCTTTTTTATTTTACTTTGTTCAAAATATAAGATGTCAATATTCGTTTTCAAAACTAAACAACAAAATAGCTAAGAATTGCCTTCAATTTATAATTTACGGAACATTTTTTGTTGGCCAGCAAAAAGCCTGAATGAAAAAGTTTAAAGAAAGCTTACATTTCTTGCGATGCGGAATCTAGCTTTATTTAGAAGGCCGAGTTTCCCTAATTAAGTTTTAATTAGGGAAACAAAGGAATTTGCCGGCCTCCCTGTTAATTAAATTTGTTAATGTAAACAGAGCGTATGAATTTCTGTCGATATTATAAGTGTTTGTTTCGCAATAGTTCTTTTGAAAATACCAACGTTGACGCATTCACGCCTTAACTACAAATTCATAAGACTGTACCTATCAGAATAGCATTACAAATGCGTAAAAACACAAATTTAAATACAAAGACGAATTTTCTATATATACTACATTATGCATGTAAGTATAAAAATGTTTAAGAATAAAAATATCAATGCACTAGACATACAATAATGACATATTACAATATAGGTAAAATAATTGTCAATTAATCAAAAATGTAAAATATAGTAAGGTCCCAGGAAGACGCTGGATGGTAGCCGCATCCAACCGGTCGTATTACATTTCCTAACAGTAGGTCTTATTAAGTAGAACAGAATAGAATTAAGAAGCTGATAAAGATTTACATGTTTAAGAACCGTGCAATTCTGACACTATTACATGATTATAACGTATAATGTAAAATTACTCATTAGCCAACTAATAGGCTAGATTGTAATAATATTCGCGTATTTTAATATAAATATCGCGAAAAAAAAAAACTATTACATGCAAACGGGTCACATAGCGCGCAGAGCCGATTCTCGAATGGCGACTATGTATTGGCAAGCGCATCGTCGGACACCCACCGATCAGATGGTAGGAGGATCTGACCAAGGTTACAGGAAAACGCTGGATGCAGGGAGCTTCCAATCGATCATTTTGGATTTCCCTAGGAGAGGCCAATGTCCAGCCGTGGACTTTTTGCGGCTGAAACGATGGGTTGCATTGTGAACCTCCTTTTTTGACGGTTAATAAAACAGTCTGAGAACCTGCAAATATTTGTTTGAAATATCTAGAAATCCCTTCGGCACCAGAAGTTAGATTGGCAAGATTTGGCGGCCGGCGGCAAACTTCGTCCCCCGAGGACCTCGAGTTTGCTTCATTTGGAGAATAATGGCTTTGTTTTGTCAAGATCAAAAGTCACCTGTTAAAAAAAATTGTGGTTTATCCCAATCCCAACTAATATTATAAATGCGAAAGTGAGTTTGTTTGTTACGCTTTCACGCCGTATCTACAAAACTGATCATCATGAAATTTTGCACTTACGTAGGTTAGGGTACTGAGAAGGACATAGGCTATAAATCACGAGGGCGAAGCCGCGGGTAACAGCTAGTTATCATATAAAACCGAGATGTTAATGGAAAGCCGCAACTTACACTTTTGGGATTTTTCAAGTTTCGTTTCAAGCAAATGTTTGGCTCTGAATGCTGAGGTCGCGGGTTTGAAAGCTCATCTGATAAGAATGCTGATCCGTGCTTCGGAGGACACGTTATGTCGTCGGACTCGGTCGATGTCTTTGACAGTAGTTGTTGCAAAACACAATGTCAGCTCAAGATGAATAACCCAAACGACGTGATGATGACGTGACGTAATTTGTATGCCCAAATTTATGTAAAAATATTAAAATAGTACCTACTTGTTATTCTCACCATTATATTGGTTTCGTGTTCGTAGTTTTTAATATAAAAATTATTAGGTACCTAGAAATTTTATTATGTATGTTTATATTGTTAACAACAAAGTTTAGCATGCTGTGCGCACGTTCTTGGTTTTGCAACCAGCCATTGAATCCGTTGATTAGTTTATTGTAAAATGAATAGATGTAAGACTGTTTTGTGTGCCAATAAATAAATAGATGATGACCCACATAAGAGCTTTGGTGCCACTTACAGACGTACACACATACATAGTGGTCCAACTTATAACATCCCTCATCACTCATTGATTTTTAGTCAGTTAACTTGATTGTAGTACTTAGTTCTTCGCCCTAAAGACGGCCTACTATTATGGGTTGAAACTGACGGCATTTTTCGACAAGGAACACGTAAGTAATTATACCTACTTAATTATACAAAATAAAATAAAAAACTAATATTAAATTTTGTCCATGTGGCAAAGTGCCTAGAACGCTGGCTGCATTACCTCGTTGGATGGCGATTGCAATCCTTTGTCCGAGGTAAGAGCCAGCCTTTCCGTCACCTGCAGCGTCGACAAGCTTAGGCGCTAAACTTTGAATAACTTTTTTGTACCAGGGCCCCATGGACCAAACGTTTCGTAAGTAATTCGTTAAATATAAAACAATCTATTACATTACTCTCCTAATATTCCTAACCCCAATATGTAATTCATCATTTTGTTTAACTAATACTGCAAGGCTTTATCACGCCAATCTTAATTATAACCCGGGCGTCGACACCTATTTTTCGTACAACCAACCCTTATACACGTCCGAATAAAATAGCATCGTATATCCGAAGTTATTTCTTATCGGCGATGGCCAAAACTCACCGTCCAGAGTCGGTATTTTTTATCAATTTCGCTACACAATAGCTGGCCACCTTAAATCTGCGCTTATGGCTATAAAGGGGATGATGTGGCCTCTGGAGCACAAATAAAATAGATACAGATACGGCACACCATTGAGAAGTTTACATCAGCCTACTAACGCCACCAATAATTTTAATTCTTTTACTCCAAAACCCTTAGATCATTTAAGGCTTTAATGTCTAAAATTAAGTCTTAAGTGATCTAAGCCTAAACCAGATTGAAAAAATCTAATTAGTACAGTCCGGAGAGGCGTAAGCTGAGCTTTGCATTTGTGTGAGTAATCACCAAAAGTAGAGTCAGACAAAAAACTTATAAAATAAATTATATTTCTGTGTTTAAATTACATAATATTTCTTTTACTTGGCTATTTAAGGGTTTGTGTATTCTGCGGTTACTTATGTTTGCAGCCATTTCACTAATTAAATCAAACACAATAACAAAATATTAAGATTTAAATACGTCACGCTGATCCCAGTTCTAAGGCTGAAGTGTGACAGGTGCGCGGCGGAGATGCGCCACGCTGTAGGCCGACGTCACACCTACACTATCTATGTGCACTCACACAAATGCAAAACTCAGCTTAGGCCTCGCGAACTGTACTTGGGTAGTCAATTACTTAGTATTTTTGTTATTGTTTATAATCAATTATATAAGCGAATTACTTATTTCCGCCTGCACCTCTGCCCCATTCTTTGGAGTTGTTAAGAGGGTATACTAGCAGTGCGTTTTCCATACAAATGTATTTCTCTATTTTCTCGCTGAAAACTGCTTATAGAGGCACAATTCTTTTTACATAAAATCTATTACTAAAATAGGTACGTCCCTATGTTTTTTTTTCTAAAATCCTGTTTAAAAGAAATTTTTTTTACAAAAACATAGGGCCATTCCTATTTTAGTACTAGATTTTATGAAAAAATGGTTGTGTGTCAGTTTTCAGCGAGAAAATAGAGAAATATATTTGTATGGAAACCATATTGAAAAAACACTGCTAGTAGGTATACGCTCTTAAGGTTTTGAAAAATAAGGTTAGCTGTTACTGTTACCAGTCGCACGTTACGCGTCGTCTGTAGTGTATATCGTTAGTACTTGAAGTCACTCTGCGTTGGCAACCCTGATTATTACTCACACATTGACATGTGCACAGATGTTGAATTTCTTTTGTAGTAGTAAAAGGAATATTTTAGTTTTTATTACGCTGGCATAAAGTTTCATACAAGCAAACTTATAATTTCGCTTGTATGATGCGCCATACCTGTGCCACTACTGCGTGGGTCGCATCTGTAATTATGTAATTTGCGCCCGAGGGCAGCGAAACGCAGAGGTTATTTTGGTGACGATAAAATACATATTAGAACTTTTATGGCGAAGTAAATAGAATGTACGAGTTATTTTGTGGCTATTATTATTAAGAAAAGCTACAAAATATTGTTGAGCATTTTGTACTACGTAACTTTATTTTACAAGCTTTTGCATTAGTAAATAGATAATAAACATTATATCGGATTGAGTGCCATTAAAATTTTGTGGTTAACATAGATGACTATAAAATTAAACCTAGTGTCAACTTCCTATATCATCCGCATTATTGTGTGAACTAGTAGCCCTCCCCGGCTGCACCTGGCCATGTATTATACCTTCATATAAACCTCATTAACATTTAACCTATATAAAAAAACCGCATCAAAATCCGTTGCGTAGTTTTAACATACTTAAGAACTGTCGAATCAGACATCGGGAAGCGATTTTGTTATATAATATGTAGGGATAGTGATTATGATCTTCATCATTATTACAAAAGGAACTCCTAATAATCATTCTGTAAACAATCCCATTCGTGAATATAAATATCGCCATCACACGTGAAAAAGTTATAACTATAAAAAGTAATTGAAACAGGGAAATGTCGTCATTTTCGGCAAATAACCCTTAACATTCTTATTTGTACCGACGTTGCGGTGGGCGGTAAAAGAGGTAAAAGCGGTAAATGTGGCAAAATGATATTAGTGTACGTGTCGCGTCGATGTTCAGCGGCAAATTGACGTTAACTGCTTGTCTAGGAATATACAAGCTGTTTGAATCAACAACGTTATCCCTCAGACCATTAAATCAGCTCTTTTGTTTAAGCAATTTTATCTCTCAAACCAAATCAGCCCGTCACAATTACCTAATTTTCCTGGGCCCAATGCTGGAAACTCAAAAGAATATGGCGTTTTCATACAAACTTACGGACCAGCCGAACACTTTTGCATGAAAATGTCGATTTATTTTCCACTTCCCAGCATTGGTCCCATAGGAAAAGTTAATCGCTTTGACGGACACAATTTTATAAAGCTTAAGAGTTTGTTTGTTTGATTGTAAACGCAGGAACATCCGGACCGATTTCTGAAATTCTTTCACCGTTCGATAGTTATGTTATACCCAAGTGCCATAAGCTAGATATTTACCACGGGCGAAGCTGGGGCGGACTGCTTGTTATAGGATATGTATAGGACATTGAATCACTCCAAGTCTTCATGTGGATGTCGTAGAAGGCGACTTAGGAAACACAAGCTCAACAAAATTTATAAACATCAAAGAGAACTCTCTAACCCGTCTGGCCATTGCAAAGAGTAGAGGCCAAATCCTCTGACCTCTCAGGCTCTGGTAGTACAAAGAGGGTTGTGGGCCTGCAGTGGAGACTTAGAGACCTGATCATGATAATGACGAAGTGTGTTGTGGCCCTTTCAGCTTTTATCCAATAATGTGTCCCCAGCGTACTCCCACCTGTCGCTGCCTCTTGTTTATTGGCTCAATAAAAACGTGTTTTATGACGTTTTCACGACGACTGCCGTTCAATGAATCTATAGAGTAGAGAATGTGACTGTCGCTCGCATGCTACTAGAGATGATAAAACCCACGGCCAGGTTAAGTGTGTAGCCCTCTCCAACCCGTCTCGCATGCGTGGATACTTTAGGCCAAATCTTCTGACTGTTCTGGCTGATATATGGCTCTGATAGTACAGAGAGGGTCGGGCTTCTGCAGTGGAGACTTAAAAACAGCTGATCATGATAATGACGAAGTGTGTTGTGGCCCTTTCAGCTTCTATCCAATAATGTGTCCCCAGCGCTTTCCCACCTGTCGCTACTTCTTGTTTATTGGCTCAATAAAAACGTGTTTTATGACGTTTTCACGACGACTGCCGTTCAATGAATTTACAGAGCAGAGAATGTGCATTTTCAACACATTTCATATGAAACAAGCGTTTCAGCGGGGGCAGTAAGGAAGCGTTTATTGAGGTTTTGGGTTTCAAGGTAATTAATTATAAAATGCAAGAATCTGCTATTTTCTACTTACTTGTGATATTGTTACATCACAATATTGTTTATTAGCAATTTTACTGTAAATATGATACTATATCACAGTATATTAGTCCATTTTAAAGTTTTTTTGAGCACGAACTGACAGGCCGAGCAGGCGACGTTCGCCCAGTGGCCGGGCGCGGACCTGCACGCGGTATCAAATTAATAAACAAAACGTTTATTCAGAGATTAGGCCCTTGCAAGCACTTTTCCCGTCAGATCACATTTAAAAATAAATATGTGTTTAATTATTTTTTGTTCAACAGCTTCAGACTACTAGAGTTTCGGAACCGATCACTGTAGAGAAAAAATATAGCCGAAACTCTTTTCAACAGTTTTGGTCGCCTACTTGCCTGAAGGGTTTTGTATGATTACTTAATTAGGTATTTTTATTTATTTTTTGTCTTTTTCTTTTCTTTCGTCTCCAGCAGGGCACGAGCGACATATCGTGCTCTGTGAATGAATCCGATGGACGCGGCCCCGACTGACGTAATTTGATCACAGGTGTCAATCACTTTGCTTCGGGTAATGCTTTTAGGAGGGTACGTTTGTTTTTATTCGAATATTTCAATTGGGCTTTGTTTTATAGCAGTAAAAATCGGATTACGACGTATAATATTTATTAAATTCGCACGAACTGACAAGCCGAGTATGCGACTTTCGCCCACTTCCCGGGCGCGGACTTTTCGTCTCCAGCAGGGCACGAGCGACATTTCGTGCTCTGTGAATGAATCCGATGGACGCGGCCCCGACTGACGTAATTCGATCACAGGTGTCAATCACTTTGCTTCGGGTAATGCTTTTAGGAGGGTACGTTTGTTTTTATTCGAATATTTCAATTGGGCTTTGTTTTATAGCAGTAAAAATCGGATTACGACGTATAATATTTATTAAATTCGCACGAACTGACAAGCCGAGTATGCGACTTTCGCCCAATTCCCGGGCGCGGGCTTTTCGTCTCCAGCAGGGCCCGGGCGACATTCTGTGCTCTATGAATGAATCCAATGGACACGGGCCCGACGGACATAATTCGATCACAGGTGTCAATCACTTTGCTTCGGGTAATGCTTTAAGGAGGGTACGTTTGCTTTTATTCGAATATTTCAATTGGGCTTTGTTTAATAGCAGTAAAAATTGTAATACGATTCATAAAACAATTGAACCTGCTGATATACGTACCTATACAAGTTTTGTTTATTTCAATAGTTAAGTGATTTATTGTTTTGTTTTTCGTATGTGTAAGTGGCCAACACTGGTGTCAGATTTTTCAAGCTGCTTTAAGGCATCTGACATAGCTTAACGACTGCCATCAACGATGACAGCCGGGACCAACGGCTTAACGTGCCTTCCGAAGCACGGAGGAGCTCGAGATATTTTTATGCCACTTGCGGTCACCCATCCAAGTAGGGACTGTACCGGGGGTTGCTTAACATAAGTAAGCGCTCATAGAGCTCACACCCACTGGACCATCGGGCTACTCAGTGATTTATTAGTAGGTTAGTTAGCTCAAAGGTTTTATTTTTAACTAGTGACTAGTCGTTTATTTATCATAAACTGATAAATAATGACAAAAATAAAAAGAAATTAACCTATAGGAATACTACGGACTCAGCAGGCGTAAAGCAGCGCCACATTAAATATGATATTTACAATGAAAATAAAAAGATAACCGAAAGATGGGAATTAATCCAAACCTTCAATCAGTTCTCGAAATAAGCATGTTAAAAAGCAACCAAGTATGCTTTGAACATACATAGCTTACCAGCTATTTCTTCTAACTCTACTCTCTAGCTATCACGGTTCATGTCATGGGGTACAGTATGGTGATAGAAACACAGGAAAGTCTCGTGAAACTAAATTAACCTATGGATTCCAATTCGCAGAATATCTGAATTCGTGCTAAGTCACCCAAAGCAAATTTTATATGGAGCAAGAATTTGCTTGCAAATTCTTGCTCCATATAAAATTTGCTGGTGTCGCATTTACCACTTGTCTGTTACTAACTCGCTCGTTAACGTCTTCGTTTCCGTCAAGCTGCAGTCGGTGTGAATAATTAAGCCATTTGTCTTTCTATGTGTTAAGCAAAAACCCTGATAGCGTTGCCAGATGTCTTGTTTTCGGGAAGACGCCGAGTATGTACGTTAGTAGGATAGGATATAGGTATAATACGAATAAAACAAAAATTGTATTAAAAAAGTTCGAAAATTAAACTAAAACGCGTGTAATTTTAAAAATAACGCAGCCTCATTCTTATTTAATCGTTTCGTAATCCAATGGATTCCTAACCGCAGAATATCTAAATTCGTGCAAAAACTCTGATAGCGTTGCCAGATGTCTTGTTTTCGGCAGAACACCGACTATTTATGTTAGTAGGATAGGATATAATAGGAATAAGGTATTTTGTATTAAGAAAGTATGAACATTTAATTAATACACGTATAATTTAAACAATGACGCAGCGTCGTCCTTATTAAATTGATTCATATTCCAATGGACTCCAAACCGCAGAGTATCTAAATCCTTACTGAGTCACTTAAAACCAATCATCATCAGAGCGTTGTTAGTCTCCACTGCAGGAGCGCGGCGCGACCCTCTCTAACCACCAGAGCCACATATTAGCCAGAGAGTCCGAGGATTTGGCCTTTGTTGTCCACGCTGTTCAGACGGGTTGGAGAGGTTTCTTGATGTTTATAATGCTTTGTTTACCTTGTGTTTCCTAAATTGTCTTCTATGACATCCACATGAAGACTTGGAGTGGTCCTACTGTCTTTCACTAACTCGCTCGTTAACGTCTTCGTTTCGGTCAAGCTGCAGTCAGTGTGAATAATAAAGCCATTTGTCTTTCTATGTGTTAAGCAAAACTCTAATAGGGTTGCCAGATGTCCCGCTTGTGGCTAGACGCTGATAATTAGGGTAGGATAGGATATAATAATATAACAGGAATAAAGAACTTTATCTTTTTTTAATTATAAAAAATAAATCAAAAGGCGTGTAATTTAAAAAATGAAGAACCCTCGTCCTTTTTCCATTGATTTATAATGCAAAAGATTTCAATCCTCAGAAAATCTAAATTCAGACTGAGTCACCCAAACCCAATCTTTGCTCCTTATATAATTTGCCGGTATTGCATTTACCACCTGTCTGTCACTAACTCGCTCGTTAACGTCTTCGTTTCCGTCACGCTGCAGTCAGTGTGAATAATAAAACCATTTGTCTTTCTCTGTGTTAAGCAAAATCTCTGATATTGCTTTGCCAGATATCTTGTTTTCGGCAGATCGTTGTCCACGTTGGCCAGACTGGTTGGAGAGGTCTCTTGATGTTTATAATGCTTTGTTTACCTTGTGTTTCCTAAATTGTCTTCTATGACATCCACATGAAGACTTGGAGTGGTCCTACTGTCTGTCACTAACTCGCTCGTTAACGTCTTCGTTTCTGTCAAGCTGCAGTCGGTGTGAATAATGAAGCCATTTGTCTTTCTGTGTGTTAGGCAAAAACTCTGATAGGGTTGCCAGCGATGTCCCGCTTTTGGCTGGACGCCGATTTACAGGAATAGGAATATAATTTTTGTATACATTAATTATGAAAATAAAATCAAAATGCGTGTAATAAAAAAAAACCGGCCAAGTGCGTGGCGGGCCACGCGCAGTGTAGGGTTCCGTAGTTGCGAATGACAACTTTGAGTTCACACCTCACAGTTTAACGACCAACAACATCAAACAATGAATGTTGTATGAAATTTTAAATTTCCGAGTAAATTTTATAACTTGGTTGCCTATAACTTTTTAGTTTGTACTTAGTACTCAGCTCTGATAGTTTTCCTTTCAACTTCAGTATTATATACTACTGCTGTAATTTTTTTCACGTGTCTACAACCGTTTATGTTATATATATTGTCATAATTTACTACATACCCTAAAAATGACGAACCCTCGTCCTTATTAAATTGATTTATAATTCAATGAATTTCAATCCTCAGAATGTCTAAATTCAGGCTGATTCACCCAAAGCCTGTGTCGCATTTACCACCTGTCTGTCACAAACTCGCTTTCGTTTTACGCCGCAAATGCGGTAAAATTATATTAGTTTACGTTACGTAGTACATAATATATCTCCATGGTGTATGTTTTGCGTTGATGTTCAGCGGCAAATTGACGTTAACTGCTTGTCTGGGTATAAAAAGGGGTCAGGTAAAAAACCGTTATCTCTCAGAACATCAAATCAGCTCGTCTATATTAACAAACTTTCCTATGGGAAAAATGCGGGGAACTAAAAATAATCAAAATTTTTATATAAAAGTCTGGGCCGGCCAAACATTTTTTTTCACGGGCTTCAATTTCTTAGGGTTCCGTTTCCATACCCAAAGGGTAAAAACGGAACTCTATTAACCAGACATTCCAGCCGTCTGCCTGTCAGCAGGCTGCATGAACCCTAGACAGTGAATTTCAACAAACACTAAAATCTAAGGCCCCACACTAGGCACACTAGCGACGCCAATCATTTTATTCCTAATACTTTACAAATAGATATGATTTACATTCTTGAATGTCTTGCTATTTGTAAAGTATCTAATATAATTATTGGCGTCGCTACTGTGCCTAGTGTAAGTAATTTTTGCTGGCGAAATAATGATGTGGTATTTTTTCGACTCACATTTGGAATTTTTTTAATAAATAATAAGAAATACGCGCAGCTACTAAAATACGAATATTTCAAGAAGAAGGTTACGTAGAACAAGAAAAATTGCTGCATGAAAATGTTTTTGCATAAGAATACAAGACTTCGTTACGTTCAGCTTGCAAATTATGTATTTTGCGAGGTCAGAGATATTTTAATGAGGCGAACATCTCTTGGGGTCTTAAATTCTATTTGTTTTGAAAAATCTTCACGAATTCCATTTGGCGGAACGGCTAAAAATATATTTTTTTAACATCAAAGAATCCTTCAAAAGGATAAATATTTAAGGAAAAAGCACCAAGTTGAATATTTATTTTGCTCAATAGAATCGCAGATTTGTTACAATAAAAGAAGTCGTTTCATTTTATAAAGGCTTATTTGTTTTCACGAAAAAATACGATTTGTTGAATCTTTTACTTTTTAAAAACAAAAATATATATTCCATACAGCATTATTTTAACTTTAAGAAAGACACTCCAACTA
Organism: Rhodophaea formosa; assembly: GCA_963082605.1. Taxonomy (NCBI): domain Eukaryota; kingdom Metazoa; phylum Arthropoda; class Insecta; order Lepidoptera; family Pyralidae; genus Rhodophaea; species Rhodophaea formosa. The sequence continues at coordinate 4,838,229 of OY720220.1, read as the reverse complement.
GTTAAATGAAAATTAAAATACAACACAAGCACTTTTAATCACATAATATAAAACAAAGTTCTCCGCCGCATCCGTTTATCTGTCTGTTCGCGATAAACTCAAAAACTACTGCACGGATATTCATGTGATTTTTACAAATAGATAGAGTGATTCATGAGGAACGTTTATATACCCGGGCGCAGCCGGGTAGTACTGCTAGTTTACTTTAATTTTGCCAACTGCTCAGAGACACAGAATTCATCAGTCAAAAATATAAAATAATAAATAAGAGGCAGATTTCTACGTAGGTGCGTAAACTACCTAAATAATTTGTTATGAATTGATTTAGAACAAGAAAATAAGATGTCAAGAACACATGTGCAGAGGGATGATACCACGATAATACGATATATGATAACGTCGATTCGTATCAGAGTGAATGCGCAAGATAGGGTTTACCGAGATATTCAATTTCGCTGAATATAATTCCATTTCTATTAGCTAGACTTGATATCTATTAGGTTTCTATTTCGCGAAAACGCAGCCTGTGCTAAGTTTAATTTCATATTCTTTTCCCTCCCTTGAAAGTTTTTTTTTATAATCTTTTAAAATACTACTCTGTAAAGATAGTATAGGGAAAAGGCCACTTTTAAATAAAAAGTTAATTGTAATTCAAGTTAAGCACATTACGCCAATGAATAATACAACTATCAAAACATTTTTTAAACACATTTTCCGGGATTGTCTTCGGTTCACGCCGCGAATAATTATGCACAAGTTTGTGATAAAGTCGATTTAACGTAAGCTGTTTTAGCATTTTCAACGACTCTGAATATTAAATTCTATTTGAAATACAAAACTTGAGACAGACCCTTTGGATATTTTTATTAATTTTGAAATTCGCATTTACTCACTTGGGATGAACTAAGAAAATCGAGCACTGTAAACAAACTAAATAAAAAAACAAATGGTTTTCAAACTTCGCGCCAATATAGAAAATATCGAAAACAGCACATACCTACCTATATTGTTAAAGGATAATTGAATTTATGAAATAATGTTTTAATAAATAAACACCTAACAAAAACAGTTTCAATTGTTTAATGTTATTATTTTATTGAAAGTTATTTTTATTGTTTGAATAAATAATATTAAAAAAACAAAATGTGATCGAAGTTCGAAGCAATAAAGATACCGCGCGCAAACTACCGCGAACACTGATAATGTTCGCCATTTTGTGCGATCGCGCGGCTCGATGACGAGTTTCATTGTTCTGAGTTCATTGGTCGGTCGAGTGAACAAGAGGAGGTGCGGCAGGGGCGCGGAGAACCAGGCATGCGCCTCCCGCGCCCACCCAACACGCACAGTGACCTGCGCGGCGCGCGGCTTGGCGAACGTGCTCTGTCGGCGCGATGAACAAAATGGACATCAGCAATGTCGTGTTCCCGCGCAAACTGCTCAAGGAGTTCATCATAACGTACGGAAACTCTCCATGCCTATGGAACCGCGAGTGCTCAACGTACAAAAACAGGAAGAAACGGCACGATGCAATAACAACATTGACGGAGTTGGTCCAACGGTACGACCCGAGCGCCACGCGTGTGCATGTGTTGAGGAAGATTGAGAGTTTACGAGCATGTGTGCGTCGCGAACACAAGCGCGTGATCGAGAGCCGGCAGGCGAATGACGAGGAAGTTTATGTCCCACAGCTCTGGTATTACGATCTATTTTCTTTTATCTTCAATGAGGACGGCAAGAATGGAAATGATAACAGGATTAAAATCGACACGAATGACCAATCTGCTGTAAGCATTCTTTCAGTTGTACGTATTTTATACGTTTCTTTTTTATTTTATAAATTATTTTATACCTAGTTAGCCTGGTCTCCTTAATCATTAACTTGAGAAGGTAAAACCTAAGTCGAAGAGTATATTTTCTGATTGATATACCTACTTCTATCTAAATGCAATTATTGTTGCTGTTCGCAGGAGGGTCAGGTTTATCTGCTCCCGACTGTACATAAATACCTACTAGGTTATTTATATCTTTCCCTAGGTCGTTAGTATAAAGGTGCAACAGAATCACAGTCATAATGTTAATTGCAGATTTGACCTATATAAACATACTAATACTAATTTGATATTAATTATAACGAGTGTTTCTAATCTCTAGAGGTATTGCAATGGACATTGAATTACCATCATGCATGTCCTACGATTTCCATACATGCGATAATCCTTTTATAGCTATAGTTAGGTCTAGTTCTAGCCCCACTAAAGTAAGAATATGGAAAGACACTCTGATAAAAATGTGTCATTGACCTTAGCCGAAACATCTTTGATAAGATAGATGGTAATCTTGTCTTTGGCGGGTAATACAAAGTTTAAAGGTATATCAAATCACGTAGCATTATTAAGAAACATTTAGATTAAACAAATGCAGTACATATTGATGCATTACCAAGATTCGCCAATTTTAAAAAATCTTTTATACTTACCTATACATTCATTGGTTAACACAGTCAATAAAGTCGTAAGTACTCTCAAGGCACTCGTAGTCCCAAAAGCAACCCCAATTAAAATTATATTCTGGGAGGCAACTCAAAGATACTAAATATTCAAAATTAGATAGATATTTTATATATGATTAGCCGTGTGGTTGTCAGCAGAGAAGAATAGGACCATTAAAAGTCTTGTCATAGAAGGCAACTTAGGAAACACAAGTTTAACAAGCTTATAAACATCAAAGAACGTGGCCAGCTAGGAGCAGTGTCAGGCAAATCCTCTGACTGCATTGGCTATTATATGGCTCTGGTAGTACAGGGAGGATCGTGCTCCTGTAGTGCAGACTAAAAAAGACCTGACGATGATGAGATATTTCACAGCTTTATATACTTGGCCAGGACTTGAACCCGGAACGTAACATTACGTCCTAAAGTTAAAAACAAAAAATACTTACAAGGATGTAACTTCTGCGCAGCAATATACTTCTCAAGCTTCCTCCTCAGCACGATTTCAGCGCCATAGCGGCCGACGGAGCCGTTGTCCACTAACAAAAAGTACGCGTGTCTGTTGTTTAACACCGCCAGCTTTGATCTGGAACAAAAAAAATATTTTATAGATGCATTATATTTATTGTTACGTCTTTCTCCTTTTCGAAGTAGACAGAGAGACTGAAGACCGCTTATAGCTTGTTGGTGGGTGTGTAGGTGGAAAACGGAACCAAATTAGTAATGTGTTGCGAGCCGCATCGCCTGTTGACATGATGCCTTAGTCAATGATTTTAATACAAAAGACCCAGTGATCATCAAGAAACAAAGGTGTATAGAATGCTGATGAAGGCATTGATCAAAGAAATACATAACTGAAGAAACTTGATTTCCACAAAATTACGCGTGGCTCATTTATCACAAAATTGTCCATAAAATCTAATTCCAGTATTCATCGACCGACATCTACAACTGATTAAGGAAAATAATATAACGAAACCAGTACAAAATAATATGCTTTTTTTTTATGTCAGAGGACGGCAAACGAGCAAGCGGGTCACCTTATGGTAAGTGATCACCGCTGCCCATGAACTAATGTAACACCAGGGGTATGACAAGAGCGTTGCCGGCCTTTTGTTTTCCCTCCCCAGAGGGGAGGGGGGATGGGCCTCCGGCTCTCTCACTCACCGAACGAAGCATAGAAGCTGTAAAACTACTACTCAAACGTCGATTTGCTGTGAGAGTGTGGTACTTCCCCGGACGAGCCGGCCCATTCATGCTACCAGCTGAAGTGATTTTTGCCGGTAGCGTGGCTCTACCACAACTAAAAGTTGCTGCATGCTGATTATAAACTAAATGTTGAAGTGGTTGAAGCGGTGGAAAAAATGTTTTGGAGAAATTAACTTGAGTCCTTTATTATGTTATAAGCTGGTACTATACATAATTGTGTAGGTCTTTATATGTCTTATGAATCACATGTGAATATGTCAAAAGAAGTAAAATAGAATCATCATCATCAGAATTTCTACAACCCACTGCTCATATACCTCATTTTGTCTGCACCACCCCAGCTAGGATACATTGTTATAGAAATCCAGTTCTTTCCATTTTGCTATGCTATCGAACGACCACCGATTAAAATATTGAAATCAGCAATCCATTATGATCACGGAATCAATGATGATAAATGGGAAAATCAGATTGGAGCTGATGAATTGCGCAAACCAAATGATTTGTCGTAATGAGCGATTTATTGACGACTGGTCTGTAAATTCGTGCACAAAATGCACTCCACCGTTTACATTGTTCTGGGCTGCTACACAAAAGGCACTAGTTGCAACTCCTAGCGCGCACGCATTCTTGTACTTCGTTTTTATTAGAGTTTGTATACGGTTCTGGAGCTACCTTAACAGGTGTTAAAAACAGGTGGCCAACCATAAAAGCTTTCGCTAAATCATATTTCAACATGATAACTGTAATAATAGTGGGGCCTAGACTCTAATGGAAAACACGCGGATTAGGAGAAGAAACCTTCCGAGAAAGAAAATCGGAAATTGTAAAAAAGTATTGCAAGCAATATGTATTTTCTAAAAGACGGACAAAGGCAAGTTAAATCATCAATGTTTGTTGTTCGGACTTAGAAGCCGAGATCTTTCGCTGAGCCAGGCTGAGCCCATTTGTTTGCGGATTGAGATATCCTGAGATACGAGTATGTTGTCACCTCGCGACCCTTGCTATTTTTAGAACATCTTACATTCGCTTTCTTATGTTAGATTTCACGAAACGGTTATGAAGTTACTTTGTTTGGAAAATGGACTTTAGTGTTAACAAATAAAATAGCTTCTCCAATGCCCGAAATGGTACTTGGTTTTAATTGGAGTGACATTCAAACAACTTTTTAATAGTTCTGACTGATAAAAATGCAACATTATTATAAATTGTGTTCGTACTTAATAAATTCTAAGATAGGTAACCTTTTGGAGAGACTTGACAAAAAAGAAATACATTCAAATTCATGACAGCATGAGAGTACATTAATGCCGTTTGCCACCACAGCATACGAGTTTGTTCTACTGCCAATATCACTTCGAAGCGCAGTGTTACTGTACTACCAAAGCTTTGACTATATACTCTCTGTTTCCCAATTTTTCATTGTTTGTGTGCATGACAGCCTTAGGTGTTAGCACATGTGTTGTACTTATGTCATCAAATCGGTAGCTATAGGTGTTTACATCATACTCTAGAGTAGGAAAAAATATTTTTCTACGCTTTTAAGCTAATAGAGTCTACCTAGACTTTATATAATCTAAGTGCCAAACTATCCTAATTTCGTAAGTGGATATATCAACGAACTTGCGGATGCCCATCGAGTTTCAAACTGGATCTGAAACTATGTAGCAGCTTCGGATGTTGAAGTTTGTGAACACCGCGGAAACGGGGCTTTACTTACAGAATGAATTCTACTCTGATTTTGTAAGTGGATACATCGACATGCGGCCCAGGCTGTCTCTTGGTATTTGGGGGCTTGGAATCTGAAAACGTCCCGAAAGTTTTTGATCTCAAGAGAGTCCAACGGGTAAAAGAGAGGTTGTAAAACGGTGGACATAATTTAATCAAGTTGATTCCATTTGATAGATATTTAAAAATTGCGGCTACTTTCGTGATTTGAATAAAGTGTAATATGCTTTACATTTTAACAACAATCAGTTTGTTTATTCCAGTACACAACAAATATTATAACAGATAAAAATAAAAGCATAGATACGTCTGTTTTTAGTAATTAATATTAATCAAGTCTATAAGTAAAGACAAAAAGCTTGGAAAAGCAATATTTCCATTAAATCAAGTATACTATAATTTCTTTATTGAGCCATAAAATACAATACAGTAAAGATGGTACATACAGGTAGTAGCAGTTTTCGTTAGTTGTATTATACTGAGTCCCTTGATCCAGCCAGTTACAAACCATCTCTGAACTAGACGATAATCTGTATGTCAGTATGGTTATAATCAGTATGGTTAAAGTTTGGTTTTACTTCGATTATGAATTTAGTAAAATCCATACTTACCAACTGGAAAAGTGTAAAAAATGTTGTTTAATTACATTTTTATACAAATGAAGGCCTAGCTTTCCGAGTTTTCCCGGTGACATCTTTAGCAGTAATGCTTCAAAGTCAGCCAGCTGTCCTAGGAGATTTAACGAGGTTACTAGTTTTTACATAGGGTGACTGCTGTCTGACCTCAGCAACCCAAAGGGTAGACCAGAATCAATCTTAGGCTAGGTTTAAACAAACGCTATGTCGTTCGGGACTCACAACTTTACGAGTCTTCCAAAGAACGGTTTACTTAGAATACAGATGCATAACATATGAGTATAATACCTTCCAACGATATTAATAACTCAGGCAAAGCATCAAAGTCTGAATTATTATTGTCTGTAGATCCCCGACTTGAGCAGATTGTATTGGAGTTGTTGTGGATAATGGAAACACTTCTCGTCTTATTGAATTATCGGATAGATTGCAGTTCGAAACCATTACGGGCTCAAATGGTTCGTAGACTGCGAAATGAGATTTATAGCCTTTATAGATAGACAATTTAGATGCAATTTAGTTATATGGTAATAGACTCGTCGACATTCTATAGTTTACTAGTTCTTGCGACGTTTTCCGCGTATATTATGGCTAATCTTACTAGCTCGTAAAATAGCCTGAGATTGTTTTCAATTCTGCTTTTGATGTGTCCATTACAACACCTTTATTAAAATCGTTGCTCTTTAAAGTTTAGGGTTTCATCTCCTAGGCATTTTTTTCAGGGTGCAACAACCTATCACTACATATTATAAATCAAAGTCCTCCGCCGCGTCTGTCTGTCTGTCTGTTTGCGATAAACTCAAAAACTACTGCACGGAATTACATGCGGTTTTCACCAACAGATAGAGTGATTCACGAGGAAGGTTTTAAGGTATAATACATGCCCGGGCGCAGCCGGGTAGGGCTGCTAGTTAATAATAAAAAAACAATAAGAGGTTTCCAGTCGAAGATACTTTAAATGTATGATGTATGACAATTATTAAGTGTTCTTTGAAACCTTTATTAAATAAACATTTTGAATTGCATATGTTAAGCCATGACATGGCCTACTTCTGTGCCAAGTTTTATTCAAATAAATTCATTACATGAGACATAATTGACTAACAAACATCCAAAAATATTCCAATTTACAATATCGGTAGGATGGTTTACAGAACCAAAAAAGCCGATAGCATAGCTTAAAATTCCTTGTTTGAACTTAAACGGGGTCAGGCCAAGACGACCTCATCAGGATCACCGGGAGTCGGTGGACTCAGCATGCACAAAATCGCATTTGTGGCGATCCATGGGCCTATGTCCAGTGGACGTCCCTGGCTGATATAGATAGATAGATAAATAGAAGTCAAGCTCTACGTAACTAACTATTCGTTAGTATTTTCGTTGCATCGCACGCAACGAATTTTCGGATGAACTAGTGAGTCGATTAGTTGATTGGTTAGTCCGTTGACTAAACTACGTTAACGTTGACAAACGTTAAACTAGCCTTTCAGGCACAATTTAATTAAATTTGATTTGTTAGTGCTTGGACTAGACTGGACTTCCCTTCAAATCAGACACAGTTACGACGTCTCCAACCCTCAAGAACACAAAGCAAAGGAAGCACGACCATGCTTAGCAAAATGGCGGTTTTCTTCGAATATTTTCTATATTCTATCTAAGGTGGTTCATAAGATAATTAATAATTTGCGTATCTGCAGGAAGCTACATTTGAAAAACATAAAAAGCGTATCCCCTGAATGTTTTTAGGGTTTCGCAATTGGCGCCCAATATACTGGACCAAATCAGGTGAAATATGGTAGAGTGGTGTAGTAAATTCTTCCAAAGGTCCACAATTTTGTGTGTGGTTCCGTGTCCAGTAATTTAACCTTATTGTCCCGAAATTCAAAAATACTAGTTTTTAACTATAACCGTATATGGTATGGTAAGTATTCAGTTTCTTAGTCAATAAATTTCACAAAAAAAAAGTATTAAATTCATTTGCATTTTTTGTTGCAAATGAATTTAATACTTTTTTTTTGTGAAATTTATTGACTAAGAAACTGAATACTTACCATACCATATACGGTTATAGTTAAAAACTAATTACCTTACTAGTAATTATGTAATTTTTTTTATTGCCCTTTCAACAGCCAACATTTTTAGTTCAATTAAGACTCTAAAACTCCTACCTCGTTCGCTACTTCGGAAATGTCAAGGAAAAGATAAGCCCGTATAAGGCAACCCTACTCTCGATGTGTCTATCAGCATTTAGCTCACGAACTAATCTAATGTGGGAATTATTGGTCAAAGCCCTGGTCCTAAGAGAATGGACTGTGAGCACTGACCTTTAGGAATTATTTAAGAAAGGCAATTTAGTAGCCAGGAACGAAGAAATATGTGGTTTTAGTATATTAAAGGTTAAGAAACTTACATCAGCAAAACTAGTGGCACCCGTAATTTTAATCCTGCACTCCTAAATCGTAAACGCCGGTGGTTCCCGGCAGAGTGAAATAGGACCAGACTTCCCGTGGATGTCGTAGAAGGCGACTTAGGAAACAGAAGCTAAACAAAGCTTAACTATAAACATCAAAGGAATGGGATGAAAGCGGAATTTAATATCAAGGTAGGTAGAACACGGAATAATTATTATTATTTTGAGGAGGTGGGGTGAAAAAGTGGGTTGGAAACGGAAAGACCCAAGAGACCTCTCGAAACCGTCTGGCCAGCGTGGAGAGAGTAGGCCAAATCCTCTGACTGCTATGGCTGTAATATGGCTCTGATACTATAGAGGGGGTCATGCTCCTGCAGTGGAGACTATTAAAGACCTGATGATGATGATGAATGTTCGCACACAACTGGTTATATATTCTTTGATGTACATTTCTGTAATGGACGTCATGTCGCATACAGTTTTCTGTTGCCTAATTTTGGTGCATGTTAAATATTTTAAACGCCAAGCAATCACCCTGTACGTAGATAAATAACATTTAGGGTATAGACTCAGACTGTGATAACTTTAATCAAGGTAGGTAAACAACATTTAACTTTGTCAAATGTGTCAAGTACACACGACTTTCCAATTTGCCATTGTCGAAAGGAAACAATTCTAAGTGAAATATATTTGACATCCAAAGAGACCCGTTTCACAAACATTTCGCATTTATGACTGCAAAGAAAATTTCTACGTTAGTTTAATATTTAATCGGGACGACATTTACTAAAGTATTGTACTTTCATCATCAGGTCTTTGTTAGTCTCCACTGCAGGAGCACGACCCTCTCTGTACTACCAGATCCATATATTAGTCAGAGCAGTTAGAGGATTTGGCCTACACTCTCCACGCTGGCCAGACGGGTTGGAGAGGTCTCTTTGTTGTTTATAAGCTTTGTTTAGCTGGTGTTTCCTAAGTCGCCTTCCACGACGTCCTCGGGAAGACTGGGAGTGATCCTATTCTACTCTGCCGGGAAAAACACGGCAGTTTGATTGGTGGCAAACATCCTATTCTGCTCACCTGAGTCTGTTACTTTTACACATGTTACTTATACATCCTATTCTGCTTACCCCAGTCTGCCTTCGAGGCTTACCATTGCCGAAAAACTGGTTTTAAGGATATAAGGGGAGAGAAAACGCGTCAATTAAGTTTGAGTTTCTATCCCCGGAGCACGACCCTCTCTGTACTACCAAAGCCATATATTAGCCAGCGCAGTCAGAGAATTTACCCACACTCTTCACGTAAAGTCAAGTCACTCGGTGATAATGTATTTTTCTATCGGTGAAATACATTTTTAAATCGATATAGTAGTTTCTCAGTTTATCCATTTAAAACAAACACACAAATCTTTCTCTTCTAAATACTCCATTTTGTCCAGAAGTCTAGATTATAAACATGCGACATAGGTTCTCCATTACTACATCAGCTGTAATTTAATTATTAACAAATAAACTGAAAGGCCAATATATCAGGTTGATGAATTTTTTATTTCGCTCGTCCGCAGACTGTGACATAGAGTAACAACGCTTTTAGAACCACAATTTTTATATCTCACTCGCACAACACTCTTTACATAATTAAAAGTCACCTTTATTTTTTGGAAAGAGGTGAATGCGTTTTATCTACATATTTCCAGAATACTTTAAAAATACCGACTTTGAAGAGAATGGTTTGCATTAATCGAATATATATATATCAATACATAGAAATCTTCGGTGGGTTGAAAAATCTTAAATTATAGCTACATGTACTCCAGTATTTTTATCGATTGATTTTCTCTTCAGTTGCCTTTATCTATGCTTACCTCAAAATCGAATATTTGTTTTTGTAATAAAAACACCAAAAAAATAGACATGAACGTGAGTCAAATCCCCATCTGTCTTTCATTACTCTCCATCTATGACGAAGTAGGCATCGAAGTCAAAGGATTTCCGATAAAGATTATCCGCGAGTAATTGCTTGTTTCCAACAAGACGTGACGCGGCTCCTGATGTTATATTTGATGGAGAGGGATCGGCTTTACCTTTTTGTTGACTTTATTTATTGGGATCAACCTCGATACATAAAATAGATGTAATTTGCCGTGTATTTTGGGGCTTTACGGAGTGTTTAGTTGTTAGATATACTTATAATACCTATGTACATAGAAGGCTCTAATAATGATTGCAACATAAGTGATTATTATAATATACTCTTTGACTACATAGTTTCTGATGTGCAAGACTAGTCGATTGATTATGAGGGATCGGCTTGTACCTTTTTGATGACTTTATTTATTGGGATCAACCTCGATACATAAAATGGATGCAATTTGCTATGTATTCTGATGCTTTAAACAGTGTTTAGTTGTTATAATATGTACAGAACGGACTAATAATGATTACTACATCTGATGTGAAAGACGTGTTAACTGATCGAGAGGTATCGACTTACGCGTTTTGTTGTCTTTATTTGTTGAGACCAACCTCGATACATAAAATGAATGTAATTTGCCATGTATTTTGGCTTTATGTACTGTTTAGTTCTTATTTATTACATGTCCAGAGAAGGCTCTCATAATTATAACTACATACTTAGTCACTGATGTGCAAAGCTTTTGTTGGCTTTATTTGATAAAATTCAAAGTCAAAAAAGTTTTGTATTCGTCCAGTTGTATTTCCAGCATTCGTCCAATAGGAAAAGTTGTTCATATTGACGTTCTGAGTCTTCCCTTTAAGGGAAGTGTCCATTCACACCATAGAAGTAGGAAGAAAGACGCGTTTTTTAAAAATCTATGATTTACACGCTGTATAAAGCTAGAGTGATTTCAAGTCTTTAAGGCATCACAATCTATAAAGAAACAGGTGTGTTTAATAGTGTCTATTTACATATTTTTTATATTTGTGCTTTTCTTGTTGCAGGAATCAGAAGATGACCAAGAAGAAATATTAGGCGACGAAGAGACTTCCTTCGAAACGCACTCTTACCCTGACTACCCGAATTTAGCTGTTGACATGAACGACTCCAGTTCCTCTAAAGGATTCGTGAATTATACAAATGAGGAGCAGGGAAGTCAGAAGACGGGGAAGAGGCAATGGACGGAGGTGGAGGACGAATATGATGCCATTGGTAAAGACTTAAGATTTTTTTGTTAATGACATAGGACGGCTAACATGCAAACGGCTTGCCAGATGGAAAGTGATCACCGCTGCCCGTGGACAACTGCAACACCAGGGTGTGACAGGAAAGTTGCCGGCCATATATTTTTCCCTCCCCAAAGGGAAAGGGGAGATGGGCCTACGGGTCTCTCACACACCGAACGAAGCTTTTAAGCGGTAAAGCTACTACTCAAAAGTCGTCTGTGAGAGTGTGGTCCTTCCCCGGACGAGCCAGCCATTTAGCGGACGTCAACTGTCAATAGTTAAGCAGCCGAATTTTTTTTTGAATAATGCAACTTGTTTGGAATTTATTGTCACCAATATCACATTACTAGTTTAATTACTAAAAATGAAGAGAGGTTAATAATTTTTCAATTATGAAATGAAACTCATATCATCGGGATTGGACATGTATCAGGCAATGTCAACATTATTTCCTTAGTAAATTATTTAGCTTCAAACTAATAAATTAACTACAACTTAAATCAAAACTTGCTTGTGTACGCAACCAGCATTATTCAAGATTAAGCTAAATCAGGCTGTTGAAGATAAACTTTCATAACTGTCATATATGAGCATGAATTTGCTCCAAAGGAACTAACTACCACATAATATACGAGTATTAGCGTACACAAGTTTAATAACACCCAAGGCACAGATTATAGTGAGAAACAGATGCAACACAATTTAGATTAAAACAACTTAGAGCTCTGAAAATGCCGTGTGGGCCCGACATTGCAGAATAGGACCACTCCAAGTCTTCCCGTGGATGTCGTAGAAGGTGACTAAGGAAACACAAGCTAAACAAAGCCTATAAACATCAAAGAGACGTCTCCAACCCAGCAAGCGTAGAAAGTGTAGGCCGCATCCTCTGACTGATTTGGCTAATATATGGCTTTGGTAGTACAGAAAGGGTCATGTTTCTGCAGTGGAGAAAAAAGACCTGATGATGACGAGAACTCTGAAACATTCCAGCTAAAGATGCAACCGGATATATGCTTAGGAGGAAGAACTATTCACATATAATCATTATATTTAAAAAATTGATATGCTGATGCTAAAATTTTCAGTTACCAAAACTAGATCTTTATTCTTTTCCTAACAGAAAAAAAGTTCTTGTTTTGTCCTTAATCATGCCTTTAAATGTGAATATTTTGAGCAGTTTCGGAAATGTAATATCAGTCAGTTATACAAAAGAATAAGAATACATGAAATGTTATAAGTATATAATATTTAATAGTTAATTCAATGTGTGCTATGGGTCTTATGTAACCTGAAATAAATGAATTTTATTTTATTTTTATTTAATAAGATGTCCTTGTGTTACCCTATTTAATTTACACTGAAGACCGGTTTTATCATAAGAAACACCTTCCAAAGAAGGTTGCCAGAGCTTGTAGAGAATATTATGAAAATACTGAACATAATTAGATATTCAGAGAGTGCGACACGAACTTAAATGGTGTCGATTAATACTAATTTTGGCAAATTAATTATAAATTCAGCTATTCTCTGTAAATTAACTGTCTTTTGAGATAATTAATGTGTAATGTTCTAGTAAAATAATTAAGTAAATTTGAAGGTTATTAAAATAAAAATACAATCATACAAAATCCATATTTTAAAAGTTGTTCTTTTGTTAAATGAAGAATTAAGTACGCACATTATTTTTTATTTGATTTGTTATTTTATGCATTAAACCCATTGTATTCTGAACAAAAACAAGTCTTTTTTTTTCAAAATTATTCTTGCAATTTGACCATTTACCATGTCTACTTCCTTACAAGTCTATGTAGCAGCTGCATCACAGCGTAATCCCTTTCATAAACCTTTCTCAGATTTATACGTTTAAAGCTGCTGTATTTTACAGATATAAGCGTTTGTAACTTGCATTTTACTATTTGGAATGTTATCGTTTAGCTATCGCATTATCTTTTAAGTTTTTAGAATTTTCCTGTCTATATTTTTTTGTAATTACTGAACACTTAAATTAACTTGGTAAACCAATTTATTTGGCGAACAAAGCGAGTCATCTGTCACAGCCAGTACAGTTTAGTTCGAAATTGGACATACTTATTTAAATTAATGCCTAGCGGAGTTGTCTAACAATTTGTTAACAAATTAAATCACAACTTTTAAAATAGCTGGGTTTTTAGCTTGCACCAACTATAAATTATTTTGTTGTTTGACACGTCTATTTCTTAACAAGTCTATAGTCCAGCTGTATCATAACGAAGTAATCCTCTTGTACAGCTAACTCTGATTTATATCCTTTTAAAGCTGTTGTGTTTGTCGTGTGGTTCCCGAGATGTTGTTCTATGTCTTCCCGTGGATGTTGTAGAAGGCGCCTTAGGAAACACACGCTAAACAAAGCTTATAAATATCAAAGAGACCTCTCCAACCGCGTAGGTAGCTAAGGCTAAGTCCTCTGACTGCTCTGGTTAATATATGGCTCTGGTAGTACAGAGAGGGTTGTGCTCCTGCAGTGGAGACTAACAAATATCTGATGATGATGAAAGCTGTTGTGTTTTACAGGAATAAACGTGGCTGCGAAGCTTCGGAACCTGGGGCCCAACATGAGGATAATTGCCGAGAAGTTGATCAACGACGTGTTATTCCAGGCACAGTTGAATGGCCTCAACTCTTCAACGGTTATATCAACCAGTGATCCATTTAAGCAGGATATTAACTAAAGCCTCTTCCATACTGGTTTGGGAGTAAAAGAAAAGCATAAAATATACCAACTGCTTTTTCTATTGTACCTTAGGATTGGATGAAATTCTTAGGAATAACGTTATAAGCGATGCGGCTGGCAACCCATCGATATTTTGATTCCGCTTTCCACCATAACGCCCACTTACACGCTAAACGTGGCCCTTGGGTTGCTGAACCTTGGGCTCTGTCTACGCCGCATAAATCTATGTCGCGGATAAGTTAACGTTAAGGCTAGTGATTAAGTAATTGTAATTATGTAAGCTAAACTAATTATGTAAGCTAGTTTAAATAAAAACGATTAAAAATATCGATGTGTTATACTTATTAAATTAAAATTATCGCCGATTTAGGTAAAAAAAAAATTCTCATGCTGAATATGAGATCCGAACTAGAACTTATAAAAGCATTCAGATTCAGTATTCAGAAAGATTTATCATTTTTAGTCGGGGAAATTATAAATTACCAAGGGTAACTAATATTATAAAAAGAAAAGATTAAATTGTTTGTTTGAATGGGCTATTTTCCTAAAAAAAATATAATTAGTCCATTAGTTAGATTATCAAAAAACATTGGACACGTGTTTTTTCTTTTGTCAAACAAACAATAAATTACAAAGATATAGCCCGTTAAAATTGTGTGTGACGTGACTAGCCACTACACTTTTTACTGGCCTGTGATGTCACAAGCCCCCACTCATGAACTTTGACACGCTATATCTTTGACATTTATTGTTTAATTATCGAAAGAAAAAATACGTACCCAATATTTTTTGATTGTGTAACTGACGGTCTAATTTTATTATTAGTATTTTGACCCAGGAAAATAGCCTATTGAATAGCTCCGAAACTACTGGACCGATTTTCAGCATACTTTCACCATGTGGTCTCAACGCATTAATCGTACGATTTGTTCTCAGAGACTCGCATAGATGGCGCCACTCGAAACTTCACAACATTGTATCTACCGTATTATGAGAATATAAAAACATGATTCACAAAATATATCTTATTAAAAATCAAAACAATATTTGAGGCATAATATTTTAAAATGACACCGTATATTTAGTAAGTTAATGGCTAACGCAGATTACCGCCATCTAGTATCGACTACCAAGCAACTCTCCTGCGCCATACATTCGCCTGCTTTTCGCAACCTTAATTTGGTCCAATATTTTTGTATGAGGTGAGCAGTTTATTACGTTAGTATTATATTGTCTTTGCTTTCACTTATAGGAAGCTAATTTATCTGCGAGTGAAATTAACTATAATTTACGCGGACGATGTTGCGAGAAAGTTTATAATTATACTTCTGTCAGATTTTTCAAGATGCCATAATAACTGTTAAGCATCTTGAAAACTGTCAGGAAACAATGGATTTATGCTGCCAACGTCAACGACGTTGAATTGGTATTGGTATAGAATGTAGAAGTAGGTAGAATATATTATTAAAGAACATATCCGTACCACAAACTTTGCCGAGGCGTGTAACGCTCGTGGTTTGGGATATCTCTTTACTTCCCGATGAATGCATTGGCACCTTTGACGATACACCACGGTGCTATACTGATGCTGATCACACAACTTGCTCGGTGTGCGACCTCTAAATTCGCAATGAATAACAGATTTATTTGGAATGCTCCTAAACAGAACAGTAGGTACACTGAACAGAAGGAAGCACAGTGTCAGTATGGTCATGAAGAGCAGACCATAACATCTATCTCGTGACCTTTATGTTCCTGTAGCTGCCCAAAAAAATGACATTTATAAGTTGTCGCAGAGGGGTCTCAAAGTGGCGACCTACTGGAAAGACTTTTGAGCCAATGGACACTTTAAGAAAAAAAAAAACAGTAAACAGACCTGTAGGAGAGAATAAAAGATAAAAAAAATTACCTTGGTGATGCTATTGCATGGTATGGAACATCTCTTCCTTTGCCGATGAGTTCGTTAGCACCTTCGACAATACCCCAGGGTGCTATACCGATGCTGACCACCCGACCTGCCCGTTGTGACCTCTCGAGCTGCAGTGCGTCGCCGACTTGCCGCGTTACACCTACAGACAAAATAATATATACTGACTTCATTTCAATCTTGGTCAATACTTGCCGTGTTACACCTACAGACAAAATGAATAAAATACTTCATTTAAATCTTGGTCAAATCTTCAGAGCAAGAAATATGATTGCCGCTCAAGAGCGCGGTGATATTCTTGCTCTGTGGTCCACAGAACAGGGAATGTGACTGTCGCTCGCGCGCTAGTACATAAATATAACAACTTCCAACACATTTCAACTTGGACAACGGGGACACTTGACTTCAATAAAAATCTTATTGGCTGAACACCTTTGTATAAAAATCTCGAATTTTTTCAAACGACGTTTTGAGCACAAATAACGACGTATTACTTCAACATTTTCAATATAATTCTCAAGACAAATAGTTGTCTAGTATATTAAATTTTCAGGATTTAGCGCAACATCGCTGGGGCGTCATAAAAACTTCACTTAGTTTCCCCGCGCGGATCTAAATCTATTAGAGCCCTGCACATAAAATAAACTGAAAGGAATCTCATAAAAATAAAAGGATTCCGAACATCTACAGTAGATACCATAGCCATTCAGAGGAACACAGTTGGGTATTTGTTCTAGTTTAGTTTGTAAGATTTATTTTTTGTTTTATTTTCGATGTCATTATAAGTCAAGCCGTGTGGTTCTCGGCAGAGTATAAAAACACCACTCCAAGTCTTCCTGTGGATGTCGAAGGCGATTAAGGAAACAACAAGCTAAACAAAGACCTCTCCAACCCGTCTGGCCAGCGTGGAGAGTGTAGGCCGAATCCTCTAACTGCTCTGGCTAATATATGGTTCTGGTACAGAGGGGGTCGTGCTCCTGCAGTGGAGACTAATAAAGACCTGATGATGAGAAGCTGTATCGGTGATATTGATCCATAGAAATTAAAAAATTTAAATGTGTATCAAGCAAGTAATCAATTATTCTATAGAGCAGCCTTTAAATAAATAAATAAATATATACGGACAAATCACACAGATTGAGCTAGCCCCAAAGTAAGTTCGAGACTTGTGTTATGGGATACCAACTCAACGAGACTATATATTATAATAGATACTTATATAGATAAACATCCAAGACCCAGGTCAATCTGAAAAAGATCATTTTCCATCTTGACCTGACCGGTAATTGAACCAGGGACCTTCCGTGTCGCAGGCAGGCGTGTTGACCGCTGCGCCACGGAGCTCGTCAAAACGCCTTTGACTATATACTGTATTAAATATTAAATTACTGTACCATTTGCAGATCACTGAATAAAGATTGTTCTATTCTATTCTAAGGATTGGTATGCATTGCCTGCGTCTTTATATTATGTATCTGTTCATAAAAAACGAGTAAATTCTTCTGGGGTAAGGTCGCTCCATATTACGCCATTTCTTTACCCATTTCATATAAAAATATCAGAGTGTTTAAAGATATCATATCACATAAGAACCAAGTTACAAATATTGATTTAAAGAAGAAAAACCGACTACGAGACCGATTTTGATGTAAAGTATATGATATATATGTATAATTCATCTGTAAGGTTCATCTTTTGACTATTATACTCGGATCATCATAAGTTTTTGTGTGGTAACAACAAATACTAATTGATAAAGTATATCTTTCTTAGAAAAAGCGCTTGATTTTATATGTACTTTATAAGCTGAAGGTATCACATCATCATCAGGTCGTTTTGAACTTCCACAGCAGGATCATGACTGCTCTGGCTTGTATATTGCTATGGTAGTACTACAGCCATTTATACTAGCCAGAGCAATCAAAGGATTTGGCCTACACTCTCCACACTGGCCAGACGGGTTGGAGAGGTCTCTTTGATGTTTATAAACCTTGTTTAGCTTGTGTTTCCTAAGTCGTCTTCTACTTCATCCACGGCTACCCATGACCCGACTTAGGCGACTCCAAGTCTACACTTGGAGTAGTCTTATTCTATTCTGCCGGGAACCACATGCCAAGAAGGTAGACGTACCTGTATTCGTTCCTCCAGTGAAGATCCAAGCGCCAGTTGTTTTAGCAGCCTTCAGCAATCCTTTCCTCAGCACCTTTTTCAGTTTCGGCTTCAGGTCGAAGTTGGCCTTGCCTCCTTGGATGGTGATGAGGAGCTTCGGCCTTTCGAGCGCCCATTCTCTCGTCAGCAGTTGAACTATCAGCTCTGGGCGGGTGTCGTGGGAAAGACGGACGTACTGGAAAAAAATAACAGAATGAGATTTTTGTAATGTAAATGGTCCGTGATTGGAAGGAAAAGTATAATTGTGATTTAGTAACATCTGGTATTATGCAGTCCTTCTTCGGGAATCACCGTGTGGGTGAGTAAGGCATGGGGTAAGTACAAAATAACCCAAAGGTTAGACGTGCTTCCGATTTTAATGTAAATGATCCGTGATTGGAAGGAAAAGTATAATTGTGATTTAGTAACATCTGGTATTATGCAGTCCTTCTTCGGGAATCACCGTGTGGGTGAGTAAGGCATGGGGTAAGTACAAAATAACCCAAAGGTTAGACGTGCTTCCGATTTTAATGTAAATGATCCGTGATTGGAAGGAAAAGTATAATTGTGATTTAGTAACATCTGGTATTATGCAGTCCTTCTTCGGGAATCACCGTGTGGGTGAGTAAGGCATGGGGTAAGTACAAAATAACCCAAAGGTTAGACGTGCTTCCGATTTATAATCGGCC
The DNA here is from genome assembly GCA_963082605.1 of Rhodophaea formosa. Lineage (NCBI taxonomy): Eukaryota > Metazoa > Arthropoda > Insecta > Lepidoptera > Pyralidae > Rhodophaea > Rhodophaea formosa. The sequence goes on along the minus strand of OY720220.1, from coordinate 4,819,103 downwards.
CCAATGAAGATAAGATAAATTAAGAACATCTGGTAGCATGGAATAAATAAATAAATATATGTATAGGGATAAATCACACAGATTGAGCTAACCCCACTGTAAGTTGTGAACTAGTGTCGTAGGATACTAATGCAACGATACTATTAAACTTACTTACTAAGATTTTACTAAAGATACTTTTAAAGATAAACATCTAAGGCTACTTTTATAGTGGCGCGTTCGCCGGCGCTGTTAGTAAGCGTCGCGGGTCACTAGCTATGAGTGTCTCAGTGTCAAGGGATCGTCACATTGTAAAATAAAACGAGCGGATCTGCCGCGCTTTGCAACCGCGCGCGTTACACAGTCACGCCAATCGGACGCGCCTATGCGAACCGTCGCGTCGCCACCAAATTGATGAGGCGGCAAACCACGTGGCACTAAACTCGTTTTATAGTTTCGAGCAGGTCATCCGCGTGCTTATGGGCCTCTCTTACCATCCGCGCGGGCGGTAAGTGTGACTGTAAAACCAGCCTAAGACCCAGGCCAATCTGAAAAAGATCGATTTCCATCATGACCTGACCGGGAATCGAACCTGGGACCACTCGTGTCGCAGACTGGAGTTTTAACCGCTGCGCCGCGCAGGTCGTCATGGAATCGCACCTTCCTATGCTTGAACCCATTTCTATTCCTCAAAACCGTCATTTATTAGCGCGAAGAGACCAACTCAGACCGTCAATATAAACAACTTTTCCTATAGGATTAATGGTTACCATCATCATCATTTCATGTAGGTGACACGGTCAGTCGACCATGATTAGTGGTAAGAAAAAAAAATACAATTATTAGATTTTCATACAAAAGCGTTCTGCTGGGTGATTAGTAAGGAAAATAAAAATAAATCGAGTTCCCTGTAATAGGAAATGTCGAGGGTGAAGTAACACGCAGTAAACAGCGCCTATCTTAATCCTCGACATTCCCTTTAAGGGGTGGTCCAGACTAGAATTGATCCAGGAAAATACCCAGGTACTTTTTCGGATGAGGATCAATGCTAGAAACTAGAAAAAAATCGTCATTTTCATAATACAGTTTAAGTTTCATAAGTGTTCCAGCCATCATTAGTATAAGAAATTAAAGAAAACGAGTTCCTAGCATTGGTCGCATACGGATTAAGTTAAAAGTTGTTCACATTGACAGTCTGATTCCTTTTTTAAGGATATGTAACAGCCTCCGTGGTCCAGTGGTTAAGGCGTTTGCCTTGTTGAGTTGTTGATGTTGTCGTGGGTTCGATTCCCACGGGAAGCATACTTTGTAATTTCTTTACAGGACATTTCAGGTATGAATCCCCTGATTGTCTGATAAGAAAGATGATTCCGTGCTTCGGAAGGCACTTCAAACCGTTGGTCCCGGCTGCCATCAGGTAGTCGTTAAAGGAACCACGCCAGAGGCCGAGAGGCAGTTCCGAAGAACTCTGACACCAGGGTGTGTATGGTCGACTGACCGTGTCACCTACACGAAATGATGATGATAAGGATATGTCGAGGGTCAAGTTGCATGCAGTATATTCTTGTATGGTTCTCAACCACAGATTTAAAAAAAGTCGCCTCTTCTCACCTGTGCTTTGGTCGGGTGTGGCCCTCCTTGGAACTCGACAGTACCATACGCGTCTGTGGGGGCGGCATGGGTGTGTCTGGCTGGCACCCATGCCTCCCCCGGGGCAGCCACTGCTGTGTTCGACCCATGAGCAGTCTTGCTGAGTCCGCACCAACATCTGAAAAAAAATAATACTATTAGGCCCAAACAGGAATATGTTTTCGGAAAAATCATTTATTCAACTGCTTGCAGGGGATTATGAAGAACTGTTTCTTTTTCTAAAGAAACTAAGTATAGCCAAATAATGAGATTCCTACAAGATGTTTTCGAAACAAAAAGATCCAAAGGAAGAATCAGTAGCAAGTTGTACATACCTACATAGATTCTCCTTGTATATTACCTAGCCAGTTTAAAATATGTTAGAAATTGAATCAATCATCAAACAAAAGAACATGACAACGTCCACGTTTTGGCAAGTAGCTATTGATTTTGATGCATATCTGATATCTTAGTTCGATTTTATATTTACTGTTTTTTATAATTTTTCAATGATATCTTTTTTAACAAAACGCAAAAGTTATATCTAGAGAAATGGACCAGGACAACGCAAATGAGGAACAGCCTACCTCAAGTAAGAAAGACAGTGAAAGGGTAAATTCTCGTGACGATTTATTTGACGACAAGAGAAAATACGACGGAAGACGGAGACACCATGACAAGGCCGCTGATGCTATCTCTAACAGCGCATCTTTCACGTCTTCTTACTCTTGCAGAAGCAGAGAATTAACAGAAGCTAACGCAAATATGCCGAAGCCTCAAGGAGGTAAAATAGATAAAGAAGTAAGAGATAGGACGTTTGATCCCAAAAAGAAGCGTGTTCGACGAACAGGCAAGGTCCAAAAGCGGGGACGCTGGGATGCGCGGCGGCGGGTTCTGAGGAGGGCTCCTAGGCGTAAGCCAAGGGCACGGAGAGAAAGGGCACTTTCTATATCCACCGTGTTCACCAGGCTATCATCAGCTGGAAGCGCCTCTCAACATGGAGAGTACATTTGCAAGTCTTGCCGACGCCGTTGCTACCAGGGAAGGTATAATTCGTGAAAGATACAATGTTTTTACTAATACAGTTTTACGTCTTTGTCTGACACTAAAATATTTATTAAAAATTCTTCAAAAGTTTAGTTTTGTATTGTCCCTATTACAGTCTGATTACCTACTTTTGATGTTGTTTTATTTCTTATGTTATATTTTTAATAAAAGGGTACCTATATGCATAACCTGAAAGAGTCATCATTTTGAATTTAAAATCTTGGCCGATAATAACATTTTCTACTCCAATTTAAGTTGATTACCAACTCTTATTTTCTCTTTAGTTAATTCTGAAAGTAGTTCATTATGATGTATTGAACGTGTCTTTAAAAAGACCCTCTTAAAAATAATTATGTATCTTGTTTGAAAGATAAAGGCGATAACTGTATGTACCTCTACAGTGTTTGGCATTGACTTGCCGACAATAATATAAATTCACTTCACAACGTTAATATAAACAACTTTTTCTCTGTGTTTCGTTCGACCTTCTGTGACAAAGTATGAAATTGAGGCAGTTCTTCGGAAGACACGTTATCCCGTTGGTCTCGGCTGTCATCATTGATGGCAGTCGCAAAGCTATGTCTGATGCCTTTAGGCAGCTCGATAAATCTGACACCAGTGTTGGCCACTTACACACACGAAAGACAAACAAACAATTGAGGAAAACATAGATTGTTCCACATGAATGGAGCAGCAGCAGATTTCAGGCTTGGTCACAGTACAAAAGTTGTTCGTATGAGGTTAAGAACGTAAATTTAAATTATCAGTTCAAAACCAAACTCATTGAATATATTTATTAAATAAGATAATGAATTTGGCCCTACAAAGTAAAATACAGTTAACATTATTTCCAGTGAATGCAAAGGCCCCAGTGCGGTCAGGCGCCAGAACCATAGACAGTGAATATACCTGCACTCCTTCAGCTAGATTATGTTTTTCACCAGATACAATGGTCGGGGGAGGAAAGTATCAAGAAAGCTCAGAGCTAAAAAAGCTGTCAGGAAGATAAGAAAATATTTTAGTAAGTGATTTAATTTTGTTTACGTCTGTTCCGGAACGAAACGTTGGCGAAACCACGAAACGCTGTTGTATGATTCCGTTTCGGTTTTGTTCCGCTTGCGGTGTGAGACGCAATCGCTTCCTCGCACGTGCCCTGCGCTTAAATATTGTGTACTGCGCATCGACTCGCGCGATCTTCTGAAGAGCTATAAAGTTAGGTGCGAGCCATAGATTTAAAAAAATGTTACTTCTAGTTGCACTGTTTGCATCACAGAATGTAAGTTACATTTGCCGCTTGGACTAATCTCACTTCACATACATACATTGTGACTCGTTGAGTGCGGATTCTCGCAGCAGAATTATCAAGTTAGATGAAAACTAAACCGAGTTTGCGAGCGAGATTAAATATTATGGCGAGATGCGACGGAGGAACTTTGTCTTTACAGAATGATATCCTCCATGGCGCAGTGGTTAGCAACCCAGCCTGCGACACGAACCGCCCAGGTTCGGTCATGATGGAAAATGATCATTTTAAGATTGGCCTTGGTTTTGGATGTTTTTCTTTATAAATACCTATCTATTATCAAATGTATAGTTGAGTTTCCTACGTCACGAGTTCACAACTTACAGTGGGGCTAGTTCAATCTGTGTGATTTGTCCGCAATAAGAAAAATTGGCCAAATGGCGAGTCGGACTGGCGTTTGAAATGCAGACGCACCCAAGGCGCATGTCTCCATACAAACGGAAAAAGGGAATTGTGGCAATACTTGATAATTTTAGGGCAATATTAGGCATCCAATCAATTAATCTTATTATAATCTACGTACGTTCCTATACAGTTTGGTTAAATTATTAAATGTTTGAGAATTATACGCCTCTCAAGATTTCCATACAAATCTGAAAAGGCTTGTAATTCTCAAACCATTGGTATTTTAACCAAACTGTATAGGAACGTACGTAGATTATAATGAGATTAATTGATTAAATGCTTAATTTTACTCCAAAATTATCAAACATTGCCACAATTCCCTTTTTCCGTTTGTATGGAGACATGCGCTTCCAGGCGACTCTTAAAGAGTGGCAGGTGGCAATCTAATAAAATAAAAGAAACTATTTTTTTGTAGATTCAAACTGCATCTTGTTCTTCAAAGTTATAAGAATAAGATGCAGACAAATCTACATAGGTACTACTCTTAAAATCTACAAGTTATTGACAAAAGTTAAAACAAAATAAAAGTATTCATTGACATCACATATTACTATAATGATCCACATTGTCACTGACATAATCATTTGCATGAACCCGATATTCATCTCGAGTTTTCTACACGGAGAAACAAATTTAATCTTGTTTAATTCCATCCCTTGTTAATCTCATTCCACGCCAAGTTAGATTTCCAATTTCTATTCGCAGTGACGGCCAATTTTCGAGATCCTATCTAATGTAGGCATATGAAGCATTGGAAAAAGTGAATAGACATTTAGAAAACTGATCATTAAGTAGGATAGAAAATAAGTATTGGTTTACTACTACTTTAGGCGAGCTCCGTGGCGCAGCGGTCAACACGCCAGCCTGCGACACGGGGGTCCCGGGTTCGATCCCCGGTCAGGTCATGATGGAAAATCGATCTTATTCAGAATGACCTGGGTCTTGGATGTTTATCTATATAAGTATATGTTATAAAATATAGTATCGTTGAGTTAGTATCCTGCGACACAAGTTCACAACTTACTGTGGGGCTAGCTCAATTTGTGTGATATGTCCCTTTATATTTATATTATATTTAACATTTATTTTAATTAGTTATTTACACGATACATTATACTTATACTATTTAAAAACTTAAACTAAAAAGAAATAAAACCATTAAATAAATACCTAACTAGATAAAAACAAAAAAAAAGCTATAAATAAAAAATGTCCCGCAGTTCGTTGTCTTATTTTGTTTAATTTTAATTTTAAAATATAGTTAAATTTAATTTGTATTTAACTATATTTTATATAGATAATTATAGAGATAAACATCCAAGAACCAGAACAATCTGAAAAAGGATCGTATTCCATCATGACCTGGCCGGTTTCGAATTCGGGACCCTACATGCCACAGGCTGGCGTGTTAACCACTGCACCACGGTGCTCGTCATATTGAATATATACATTTTCAATGTACCTAAATAAGCAATACTGATCGTCATTACCACTTATATTGTGACCAGCTCCAATGTGCTTCGAAAGACGATAGCCATTGATCCCAGCTGACGTTGTAAGTTGGCTATCATTGTGTTATGTAAGATTTCTTTACACAGCTTAAAAATTTCATACTATAGTGTTGCCGATTTACACCCACAATGAACAAACAGAAGCCTACATAATATTTTATAGTGAGAATATGCCGTGTGGTTCCCGGCAGAGTAGGATGGGACCACTCCAAGTCTTCCCGAGGATGTCGTAGAAGGCGACTTAGGGAACTCAAGCTAAACAAAGCTTGTAAATATCAAAGAGATCTCTCTTAACCGTTTGGCTAGCGTGAAGAGTAAAGGTCAGATCCTCTGACTGTTCTGGCTAATATATGGCCCAGGTAGTCAGCGAGGGCCGTGCTCCTGCAGTGGAGACCAAGAACTCCGGATGTTGATGGTGATTGTTTTATCTAACCAGGTGCCAAAGCCATGCAGGCAGGGTCTCGGAGCCACATGCTGTCTCCTTTATTCATCAGTTCTAATTTACCTACGCCGGCGGATTTGGAAGAAGAACGGACAACGTATTGCCAAGTAAGCAAACCTTTGATTTTTTATCATTAGCCATGATATTCCTGAAGCGACTTCTACATTCGCCACAAGAACTTACACGAAGACTCAACTGTGAATCTGGCGACACAATAAATAACAGCAAGACTTCTCACAAGATGGCGCTGATCAATCCTGAAACGCGCAAACAAAGTTTCTTCGGAATTCGGCATAAATAACACCTCCGGCAGAACTCAGTCGGCTCCGAACAGTCAGAGGAATCCCACCCTCCGACCCCGTCGCACTCGCCACCGGAACAGAGTGCGTAGAGTAGGACTAGCTTCCATTACCGGTGACCGCCCGGTGGTCCCGGGTGATTTGCACCCAGGATAGGTTCTTCGGACACCGTAGCTTTCGGCCCATACGGCAAAACATGAGAGTTGCTGTTGTTTCTCAGTTGGGCCCTTCAGGTCATGCATGCAAATCGCGGCCCATCAGGCAAATGAGAGTTTGCCGTCTCTCCAAGCCTTGCGCACCCAGGCAACGCCCAAAGCCGAGGTTCGTCCCTCGCGGAAACCCTTTGGTGATGTTTGCCCTACAGGTTGAGGGCACTCAGCTCTCACCTCAAAAGTCCGGTGAAGTAGCGAAAGCTCATTTGGAGCTAGCTACGTAAGTACGTAAAAAACTCAATCTGAGCCGTATGGTTCCCTGGGCGCACACCTTGCCTAGCGGGAAGATCTTCCCTTTGTGGCAGTCGAGCATACCAACTTAGCTCCCGCTACAATCCCAATAGGCTATTATTTATATCTAGGCTTGCTATTATTTATAGCTAGACTAGGCTAGACCACAGGTGTGGTGCTTCATACGACCACTTGTATAATTATCATTAGGCCTTTTTTCGTCTCCGCTGCAGGAGTACGACCTTCTGTATACTACCAGAGCTTGAGCAGTCAGAGGATTTGGCCTACAATTCTACGCTGGCCAGAGGGGTTGGAAAGGTCTCTTTGATGTTTATAAGCTTTGTTTAGCTTGGGTTTCCGTAGTTACCTTCCCCGATATCCATGGTAAGACTTGGAGTGGTCCTTTTCTACCCTGCCGGGAACCACACGGAATGCGATATATGGTGGAGTAACATTTGTGCCTAGAACAACTACAAACGAAACTTTAGATCCGTACACACTGTGTCTGTGTGTGAATGGACTTTCGGGGGCGACACCGCAGAATGAATACAAGCAATGTACGTATAAGAGCCGTGTGGTTCCTGGCAGAGTTGAATAGGACCACTCAAGTCTTTCCGTGGACGTCGTACAAGGCGACTTAGGAAACTATCTAAACAAAGCATGTAAACATCAAAGAGACCTCTCCAACCCGTCTGGCCAGCGTGGAGAGTGTAGGCTAAATGCACTGACTAATCTAGGTAATATATGGGTCTAGAAGTACCAGAGAGGGTCATGCTCCTGCAGTGAAGACTAAAAAAGACCTGATGAAGATCAATTTTCCTGCTGCAAATTTTTATTTTAAAAGTATCAGAAAATGTATTTCGCTCATAGATTGTACGATTAAGCAATGAAATATTCAAAGCACGCATACACGGTCGCGCCCGGCCGCTACCCCGCAATAAGGGCTGATTACTTCAGCTAATGTGTGCAATTTTGTTCAATCAGAGTCCCGGACACCCGCGTAATGACTTGGCTAATTTTGTTTCTATGGAATGTATGGGTTCCGTAGGGGTAAAGATAATTTTAGTAGCAAAATCACTATATGTATGAGAAAAATATAGTAGATTTTGCTATCTTTAATTCTGTAGCTAGACTATCGCTTGAATAGTCGCAAGCTTACGAGATACTAAACCTACGATATCATGAGTTATATAATATATAGGGATGTTTATCCTAAACCTAGATTGTATCTGCCCTATATCCTGTAATGACCGATAGAAGCAAAATAAAATATGATTTATGATACAAGTACGGTTAGTTGGTATTATTGTCGACGTGATTATAGGCACGAGTGCTTATAATAACTGATAAATATAATAACCAGCTTACTTAGTACGAGTATCATACGACGCTTTTCAATTTTAATTTCAATTTTAACGATTATCAGCACAGAACACAGAACTTTCTGTGTTCTGTGATAACCATATAAATCGAGCGATTGTTTTATGGTAATCAATCATAGTGTCGATTGATGTAAAGAAAAAGGGCCTAGTATGTAAAATACAACATAACAATCCAACTTTTGAGGACATAAGTAGTTAAGTACCGTATTAAAAGCTAATGTAGAAAATTGAGCTTTTGTGTACCCATATTATTTTGCTTTTAAGATTACCCCGGAGATGATATACGAGACCGTCAGAAAGCTCACCATGTGGAGGCAGTGCGCGGCAACAGCTGCTATTTTTGAACACATGAAGGTTAGTATGAATGAATATTTTTTATTAAGTTGTGATAGAGATGAATGAATAACTTTTATTAAGTTGTGTTAGAGCCACACTTCCAGATAAATTCACTTTTGCTAGTGAATGGCCCGGCTCGTCTGGGAAGTACCACACTCTCATAGAAAATCGACGTTTGAGTAGTGAGAGAGCCGGAGGCCCATCCCCTCTCCTCTGGCAGGGAAAAATAAAAGGCCGGCAACTCTCTTGTCACACCCCTGATATTGCAGTTGTCCATGGGCAGCGGTGACCTCTTACCATCAGGTGACCCGCTTGCTCTACTTCCTGATCCAAGAAACTGCAAACGTCAAGCTATTCCAATTGAAAGTTGTTTATACCTTATATTATAAAGGCGACACTACCGCGAGCGAAGCTGCGGATAAAAGCTTATTTTAACTAATATATATATGCACTTTGAGTTGAATTATTTTGTGTGCTTCCGCCACCAGTTAGTTCATGCAAACTATTGCTGGCCAGCGCCCACCCACTACTGTTAGTCCCGTCATGCCCGCCACCAATAGTTAATGCATGCGAATGCCGATGTTGCTGCATCCGTTGAGGCTGCAGCAGCATCGGCCGTCGTGCTCGCGATACGTGTTTTGCCTCTACACGAGGCATCTTCAGGCAATGAACCTAAGATGTCGATCGTTCGAATAACAAACAACGAATGATTGTCATTCGTTGCTTGTTATTACAGCTGGCCAGCAATAGTTTGCATGAACTAACTGGTGGCGGAAGCTCACAAAATAATTTAACTCAAAGTGCAAATAACTTTGACTTCTGCAAAGTAAGTAGTAACGCCTGATTCAATTTAATAATATATATAAACAATGTGTGTAACAAATTTGTTTGTTAGCTTTCACGGAATGTCATGATATTATGCATACACGTTATCTGGGGTACGGAGAAGACCATCCTCCTCCTCGCGTTGTATTTCCTCATTGCTGAGGGTCGTTACTCCCTCGAAGAAATCACCTTCTTTCTAATCATTTGCCTCCACATGTGACGGTCCTTTGTACGGCCTTATGCTGGTTCGTGATAAGAGATGATGCACTTAGTCTGACTATCTCGTAAGACTACAGCCTATAGTTCTTTTTCCGTCAACCTTGCCTGTCTGTAACCATCAATCTCTCTATGTTGTGACTGCCTTCCCTTGCAATGTCGCCAAAAATCTCCAATATTCTGCGTAGACATAGAGTCTCGGAAAAAAGAATTGATAAGATTAGCAACATTCTGTTTCTTGGAAGCCTTTATTGAATACTAGCTGTTACCCGTGGCTTCGCCCGCTTGATATGTCCTTTTCAATACCCTAACCTATGTGTATGCAAAATTTCATGATGATCGGTTCAGCAGATAAGGCGTGAAAGCGTAACAAACAAACAAGCATTTATAATATTAGTTAGGATGAATAACATAGAGCCATTATAAATTTAATTAAATGTTGTCATATACCTACCTAACAGACAATGCTGTTGTTCTCTTGTAATGTAAAACAACTCCATATTTCCGAGCACAAAGTCTAAGAGGGAACTGGTGATCACATTACTTAGTTTGAAGAACGAGATTCCGCTAACAGCAATCGTGGGGAATCAAACGAAAGGTTAAGTGCGCTTACAAAGAAGCACTCACGCTGAAACTAGCTTTATCAGCTTCATTTTTCATGTAGGTACCGACTTGTCAAGTGTTTCCGTGACTATTGAAAAAGTTAGCAAAGGAAAAAATAAGTGCTTGCATGAATTCCATTTAATGGATTTTATTTACACAAATCACGTCTTTCTACCTAGACAGAGCCCAGGTCTGTAAAACCTTAAGGCCACGTTAAGTATATTGGTGGGCTTGTAGGTGAGAACGTTATAATAGTGATGGGTTGCTAGTCGCATCGCTTGACATGATTCCTGACGCCCATTCCCTCAATAGGCTTTTACGAACTGCGCGGGAAGAAATGCAGCTGGTACATTATATGTTTTTTCTTTTCTCCCATACCAGCATGGAGGCATCCCATACCAGCATTTTATTTAAATGTGTAATAACGTAAAAGTCACTGAAATAAAAAAAAAAGTTAATTCCTTATTATAAAAGGGCTTAGCCTACTATGACACCCTTCATTTTATCTTTTCCTACTTAATGCTTTAATTTAAAAAAACGCATTTAAAACTCCTACAAAGTTGGAAATATGAAAATCAACTTGATTTTACTTATTGCAGCTGAACTTTCCCGTGAATCCCGAGGAGAGGGAGCTAATGGCGGAACTGGACGAAAAACTTCACGTAGCGGCTGTCGCCGGTGAGTTGTCGGGTTATTCTCCAACTGGACTCATGATTCTGAACACTAGTGTATCAAATGGAGGAACCCTGTTATGTAGTTTATAAAAAGAAAAAGTTGCTGAACTCCATAGAAGAAAAACACGTGGCGTCTAGTGCCGGTGAATTGTCGGTTATTCTCCAACTGGACATACAAGTTTGAACGCTAGTATATCAAATATAGGAAATATGTCATGTGGATTCATAAACGAGTTCTTGGTGGAACTGGACGAAAAACTTCACGTAGCAGCTATCGCTGGTGAGTTGTTCTCTAACTGGACACACGAGTATGAACACTAGTGTATTAAATAGACGTTTCGACAGTCCTTTTTGGAAAATTATGACAGGGAAATCATATCATCCTCCTTACTGTGGTTTCTGAAAGTAGGTGTTAGTGGCGGAATTTGACAGAAAAATGCAGTAGCGGCTATTGCCGGTGTTGGATAATATTCGCCATCTGGATACACTGTGTCCGGTATCAAGTACAGACAAACAGTCATTTTGATGCCGAAAAGAGGTAGTAATTGGTGGAACAATACAAAAACACTCCACATCGCTGCCTTACCGGCAGCGATGTAGAGTTGTCGGGTTATCCAACTGGATACACGGAAATGGCTACCATGTCCAGTGCAGCTAAACAGTCACGTGGATTCTAAAAATAACAAACTGCCGGCAGAACTTGAGTAATAAGTTTGTGGTGACTTTTGCCGGTGAATTACCAGCCCCGCCGCGTCTATATCCAGTGAAATTCAAAATGTGTTTGTTCTACTTTCGGCATCTGGACACAATTTAACCAAAAAAGATGGCGATAATGTTATCACCGTTTTAGGTTAGTGACATTTATATTTTTAAGCTTATGCTACAATATATTGCATTTATTTATCTCTAAACCTTTGCAATTTTGGTAAATGAAAAAAAATGTATTAAAAGATTTACGATTTACGTTCTTGCTTAAAATGTCCAGTTTGTGAATAACCTATTTTCTATAAGGTTTTATAGAATGAGATAAAGGGGCAACCGAAATCAACATCAATTCATAAAATTAAAAACTAGAGAGGAAGGAGGAGAGGCGCTCAGGAAAATATTCAGCTACACAGAATTTTCACGAATAATTTTGTATTTGTTTTGCAGGAAAATAAAGCTTAACAACTTATTTTGCATTGTTATATAAGTACTAGCAAATCGTCCCAGTTTCACCCGTGATACATACATAGCCTATGTTACTCAAAGATATAACGTACCTATCTAACGGTGAAAGAAATTTTGATATCGGTCCAGTAGTTTCTGAGATTGGCGCGTTTAACAAACAAACCCTTCAGTTTTATAATTTTATATAATATTAGTATAAAATAAAAATAAATAACTGCAATAGTATCCTCTGTGTTGTCCGGGAAAGACCCGACTGTCCAATATGGAGGCACTAGGTGCACATGCACGTGGCAGTACCAGGTGGTCCGGGAGGACTAGGCGGGTTTTTCCTCAACTAAATTATTTTATTTTGTACTAACATACTCGTAGTATGTAAGGATTTTGTTACTAACAAAATATGGACGCAAGTCTGAAATAAAATTATTTTATTTTATTTTTTATTTATATAATATTAGTATAGATTATTCAATAAATAAATCCTCCTTTTCAGAAATAATAACGCAAGAATCGGAAGACACATGGTGCCTGAGCTGCCGTCTCCAGAACCGGTACATCTCGAAGAACCACGTCACGCGGTTCTGGCAGATTTACGGCGATACTCTGAGACCCGTTGTGAAGAGAAGTCAAAATGTAAGTATGTTATGTTATTAAATTTGAAAATATGTGATAAATATAAACATTAATTTTTACAATACTTAAATCAAAATAAACATACACAAGCTTATTAATAACGTAAATACAACTGAGCAGTGACGCTGCGGCGTCACAGGTGGTTTCCCGCTTCATCTCGGGGGGTGCTGTCCGTCGTTCGTGCGTCGTCACAGCGTTGCGTCGACGCAGCGCACCGTGTGAGTGAACAGTACAGTTTTTAGTGATCACACATGTCATCTTTTGGGACGAATATTGACATAGGGTACTAAAAAGTTGACATCTCGCCCGTGGACCACATCCCGAGCGGGCCAGGCGTCTTCTAAAGGCATTATTATTGTCTAATGTGTTTCCTAGGAACCAAGAAATCTAACAACAGTGATTTATATCCTCAGTTTTTCCTAGGAACCGAGATATCTACCAACAGTGTTTTAGGCAAAACGTGCTGTCTACGAATAGAGATTTCTGTCAGCTGTGCTTCCTGCTTGTAGTCATATCGTACAAGCGTGTTTCTGCATGAGGTTCCACACTCGTGCTACCAACTACACCACCGTTGCTTCGAATCACCGCGTCGAATTCTCTCATCACATATTTACCCCGTAGGGTATAACGCATTGCATGCGTATTTGTTACGTTGTTAGGACTTTTTGACTCCTTCTTTTCGAATAAAAAAAATATATTTTTGCCTTTTTCTTTGCCGTTTTTGACCAGTAGGTGGCCACAGAGACTCCTAACTTCATCTTAACTTTTTGAATTGTCCTGATTTGCAAAATTACCTGTCCATCCTACGTCATAAAATACAACGTGTAAAATCTGCAAATTTATCGAACGTACCTATACTGTATCACACTAAATAACTTTCCCCTAGGAACATAGGACGGAATAATAAAAAAAATATTACATATTAGTACTAAATCGACCAGCTGATAAGGAATTTGTATGAAAATTACATTTAAAGTACTAAACTCCATCGGCGGGTAGCCCTGGTGACTTGTGTTACAGTTTTTTTTTCCAAAAACCTACTTCAGGGACCAGTCCTTTGCAAAGATAGGTTTTGCAGGGAACTTTAATAAGCTATTTGTTTTTAATGTTATCAATATCAACTTATCAATATGTTCACTCATTCGTTATTCATCATTATCAGGTCTTTTTTAGTGTCCACTGCAGAAGCACGACCCTCTCTGTACTACCTGAGCCATACATTAGCCAGAGCAGTCACAGGATTTGGCCTACATTCTCCACGCTGGCCAGACGGGTTGGAGAGGTCTCTTTGATGTTTATGAGCTTTGCTTTGTTTAGCTTGTGATTCCTAAGTCGCCTTCTACGACATCCACGGGAAGACTTGGAGTGGACCTATTCTACTCTGCCTGTAAATGCAATATATGTATGGTATGCAAATACCTTTGTGAAGGAAAACAAAGATGTTTTTTTTATTTATTCGAAATATCTTGTTTTCAGAAACCTCCGGAAACTGCAGAAAAGAATCAATCGGTACCTCAGAACCAACTTGAGTTGTTACTCAACGAAAAAAATGATGTGTGAACACCGTCGTGAAATAATAGGTTGCCTTTTGTCTCGTGATACACATATTTTATATCTGAAATATGAGAATGTATTTTACATTAAACCTTCCTCTTGAAGCACTCCATTTTTTGATGAAAACTTCATTAAATCAGTTTAGTAAGATTAAGTGAAAGGGAATTCATTACAAACTATATTATATATATAAAGATTCATGTCTGATTTTTATGACTTAGAAAAAAAATAAGTAAGTTTTATTCCGCTGGCCGAACCAAAATTGATTTAATATATTTGCAACAAGTACTTAAATCAAATATTAGTTGTAATCTTCTTCGCTACCACGCTGGTCTGAGAGAAAAGAAAAACCGGCCAAGTGCGTGTCAGGCCACGCGCGCAGAGTAGGGTTCCGTAGTTGCGAATGACAACTTTGAGTTCACACTGTTCACACTCGTCCCTCACAGTTTACCGACCAAAAACTTCTAACAATGAAAATTGTTTGAAATTTTACATTTTCGAGTACATTTTACAAGTAGGTTACCTATAACTTTTAAGTTTGTACTTAGTATTTAGCTCTGATAGTTTTCCTTTCAACTTCAGTATATATGCTACTGCTGTATTTTTTTTTCACGTATCCATATATAACCGTTTAGCAGATAGAGGCGGGGGGCACTTACCTCTAACAAAAATTTGGAAACTGACCCCTAAATCGAAAAATGGTGGTCTCAACCTCACAATATTTTTTAAAGACCTATTTAACAATAGCCCACACGATGGGTTTGTATACAAAAAAAATATCACTCCCTCTTTACTAGTATGGGAGCTACCCTAAAAAAAATTTTTTCAAGATTTTTATCACCACTTTTTTGGCATAATAAATATACATACCCATACCAAATTACAGCTTTCTAGCACTTATAGCCTCTGAGTAAAACCGCGGACGGACGACAGACAGACAGACATGGCAAAAATATAAGGGTTCCTAGTTTACTACGGAACCCTGAAAACGTAGAATGTACCAGCTGCTTCTCTTCCCGCGCAGATCCTAAAAGCCTATCGAGAAAATGAGCGTAAAGAATCATGTCAATCGATGCGATGCGGCTAGCAACCCATCACTAGTGAAATTCCTTTATCCACCTACAAGCCCACCAATATGCTTAACGTGGCCTTTCGGTTTTATAGGCCCGGCTTTGTCTACCCCGCAAGGGAAAGAAACGTGAAAGTATGTTTCAAAATGAATCAACATATTGCAGATTGTGTTTCGTTAAGGGAACTAGTTTCCAGATAAGGAGCTTTTGATCCTATTCACCAGGATTTTATAGAGGCCAACTTAGTTCCTCAAAGCTGTAGCAGCTTGAATTAATTGGCTGTAATTGTCACATAACAGTGATTTTTATGTGACGCAAATTTCACAAATAATGTGTTCGGACAAATACTAGCCCCAAAGTAAGTTCGAGACTTGTGTTATGGGATACTAACTCGACGACCATATAAATATAAATATATATGGACAAATCACACAGATTGAGCTAGCCCCAAAGTAAGTTCGAGACTTGTGTTATGGGATACTAACTCAACGATACTATATTTTATAATAAATACTTATATAGATAAACATCCAAGACCCAGGTCAATCTGAAAAAGATCATTTTCCAGCTTGACCTGACCAGGGATCGAACCCGGCCATCCGTGTCGCAGGCTGGCGTGTTGACCGCTGTCCGATGACAAATAATTCAGTAGGTAGGTAACTCAGTCAGTCGCAATCGTTTCTTTTGACATACGAGTTCCAACTTGACGAGCTCCGTGGCGCAAATGGTCACCACCCCAGCCTGCGACACGGAGATCCCAGGTTCGATCCCCGGTCAGGTCATGATGGGAAACGATCTTTTTCAGATTGACCTGGGTCTTGGATGTTTATCTATATAACTATATATTACAAAATATAGTATTGTTCAGTTCAGAGGACTACAGGCACTACGCACCAGGTGATATCCTGAAGCTCATGCAGTCCTTCTTCGGGAATCACCGTGTGAGTGAGTAAGGCATGGGGTAAGTACAAAATAACCCAAAGGTTAGACGTGCTTCCGATTTACAATCGGCTCCAATGAAGATAAGATAAGGTAAGATAAGATCGTTCAGTTAGTATCCTGCGACACAAGTTCACAACTTACTGTGGGGCTAGCTCAATTTGTGTGATATGTCCCTATATATTTATATATTTAACTCTTGGAACTGAATGGAACACTCACAGTAAAACGATTTTATTCTAACAGCTTTGCAATTCCGCGTTATTTGGACACGAAAAAGCTTTAGGTCGACCGCACTGTTTGAACTGTGAAATACACACAAAGCTGTTTTATACATATACATAAATGCGCTATTCGTATTCAAGATTAAACTAGTTCTATTTTCACAAAATACTGATATGTTAATTAAAACTGTGTGGGGTTGAGTGATTGTCATTACCAGGTCTTTTTCGTCTCCACTGCAGCTTGCACTCCGCGAGTTAACGAAACGCTTTCTGCGATTTCTGGGGCAATTTGGGAATATAAATAAATACGATGATAAGCACTATTAGGAAAAAAAAAAAATATATATTTTAAGGCAGATATTATAGAACCCTCCCAGGTACCCTCAGTAGAGGTTTGTAGGATCATCATCATCAGGTTTGCAGCATGACCCTCTTTGTTCTACCAGAGCCATATAAGTAATAGCCCGAGCAGTCGGGCCAGACGAGTTGGAGAGGTCTCTTTAATATTTATAAGCTTTCGACAACCACGGGAAGACTTGACGTGGTCCTATTCTACTCTGCCGGGAACCACATGACAAAGTAGTTACCATTCCTACGCCAATGGTGGCAGGAATATGCGCGTTTGCACTTCCTATTTGTTAACATCTTCAATTTATGTTATACTTACCATATTCTAAGGAATAAATTAATTAATTTGTACCCGAAACCGGCGAGCATGTATGAAAAGAGTGATGGATGTAGATGAAGCGAAAGAGTTTTGTAAGGATCGTAGCAAGTGGCGGTCCTTGGTCTCTGCCTACCCCCATGGGAAAGAGGCGTGATAGTATGTATGTATGTAATACATTAATATAATTATGGCACACCAGTAGTTTCGGACCTCTTTCGGTATGGTGCCCTAAAAACGATGCATTTGTAACTGGCTAGCAATAACACCAATTAGACTTGGAGCTTACAGACATCAAACAGAATTGAAACAAGTAGTCGCTAACTACGGCTACAATCCGCGAGTTGGTAACGAGACGCTTTGTGTGATTTCTGGGGCAATTTGGAAATATAAATAGATGAGTATATTTACAGATCCCTTCCAGGATAGAGGTTAGTAGGATAATAAATCCTATTAAAGAAGATAATATTTTTTTTAAACTAGAGCCTTAAATCTGAATAATCATTGCTATTCCACATCTACATCCTTTGGTCTTTTTTTCTCTCTCTCCGCACAGTAGCACAACCCTCTCTGTTCTACCAGTCATATATTATAGTTTATATGGGATTTATTTTGCATTCACAATGCTATTTTACCTTATTTATTAAATAAAGAAAATAAGAAATGGTGAAAAACTTTCACTTTTTTATTTTCTTTATTTAATAAATACATTCATATATTAGCCAGAGCATTTGGCCTACATTCCACGCTGGCCAGACAGGGTTTGTAGGATAATAAATCCTATCTATGAAACTATTTTTTTTTTTAAATTAGAGCCTTAAAGCTGAATAACTGGTACTATCAATTTTTTGTTATTATTAAACAATGGGTAGAATAAATTGATTTCATTTGTTTGTCAAATGTACAAAAAAGTGGAGCACGAAGGGTTCCGTAATAGGAAGCACAGAAGGTACCAATTACCTACACCAAGTGAAATTATCACTATATTTTTTGTCAGCAAATGTTATTTTGTTTTATGTCATCCGCGGATAAATTAGCTCTCTATAGGTTAAAGAGGTTAAAAAATCTGGCCAGTAGTATCGGAGCCTATTCTATTTCTCTTTATATTATTACTTACCTACTTAATATGTAAAATATCCTGTTTTGTACATATATTTAAAACAATGAAACACATTCGCTGATTCGCATTGAATAATCTCGATTGTACGCTCGGGACGTTTGCATTTTCCCGTATTTCCAGAGCAGCAAAAATTTTATTGAGACTATTCTATTCCACTGAGCATCCATTCAAAGTAGGTAAGTAAGCTAATTTTGTCACATGACGTCAAGTATAGATTACTTGGCGTAATGTGACTAAGTTCGCTCCGTGTCAGAAGTACTACCGAAAAGTACAACTGGTAGTACAAATGATACAACCTTGTATCATTTGTACTATTACAAAAAACACAAGCAAATCGCTTGGGTTTGCTGTTGGCTGGCATTAATGTAATTATTTGTACTAATAATATTACCTACAAGCCTACCAATATGCGTAACGTGGCCTTTAGGTTTTAATGATCTCGGCTTTGTCTACCCTGCAAGGAAAAAGATGTGACACTAAGTATGTATGTACTTATATTTTTAATATATTTTCATCCGCGTCTCTGCTTACGTTAATGGTCTTTGGAAACAGTTTTCTAAGATAGCCTATGTCCTTCCCCGTATCGCAAACGACGCGTAGGTATGCAAAAATATAATCATTTGTTTGTTACATTTCCACGCCTTAACTACGGAACCGAACAATTGTTTATAATCAAACGAACTCACTTTTACATTTATAATATTTATACAAGCTAGCTAAATAAGACTTTGAAATGCAAGTCTGAGGTTTTGTTTAAAATATATTCAGATCATAGAGATAATTAAATACTACGAGTATGTCCCAGTTGTATGTCCAGAGGGAAATGAACCCTTCGCAATTACTTCATTTCACTGAGCATCCGATTAAAATAATAATAGCCGGTGATTCTATTAATCGATACTTGGGGAAGTGAGACTGAATTGGATATAAGTGGCTCATTTTGTATATCGAATGACTGTGTATCACAAAGGTGTATCATATGAACAGTTGGGATTTGATTGGGGTATTCAGAAACTCTTTAAATCGAATATATTTTATTTTACTGAGCGTCAGCATATGTGTAATAGCCGGTAAATCAAGTAATCAATACTTGGTATGACTGAATTGGCTGTAAGTGGCTCATTTCGTGTATCGTATGGCGGTGTATCATATGGTGGTGGATCATGTGAACAGTTGGAATTGGATTGGGGTATTCATGAACCCTTTAAATCCAATTTATTTTATTTTACTGAGCGTCCGCATAAGTGTAATAGCCAGCAAATCAAGTAATCGATACTAGGTTAAGTATGACTGAATTGGCTATAAGTGGCTCATTTCGTGTATCGTATGGCGGTGGATCATATGGCGGTGGATCATATGAATAGTTGGAATTGGATTGGGGTATTCATGATCCCTTTAAATCGAATTTATTTTATTTACTGAGCGTCAGCATAAGTGTAATAGCCGGCAAATCAAGTAATCAATACTTGGTGAAGTATGTCTGAATTAGCTTTAAGTGGCACATTCCGGGTCTTCTGTGACCGTGGTTCAAATTAGCAGTTATGATTTGATTGGGGTATTCAAAACCATTTAAATGTAAATTATTTCAGTCCACTAATCATTAGCTGGTTAATCTTGATACTTTGTGAAGAATACTCTATTATGAATACTCATAATATTGTGAATACTCATTCCGTGTCTTGTATGACCATAGATAACAGTTGGAATTTTATGGGGTATTCATAATCATATTAGCCGTTATTATTTAATTGAACTAAGGATCCGATTAAAATTATAATAGCCGGCAAATCAAGAAATTGATATTTAGTAAGTGGTACTAAATTGGCAATAAGTGGCTCATTTCGTGTATCGTATGATGGCGGATCATATGGAATTTGATTGGGGTATTTAAAAACCCCTTAAATCGTATTAATTTTATTCTACTGAGCGTCAGATTAAATGTAATAGCTGGCAAATTAAGTAATCGATACTTGGTTAAATGGGACTAAATTGGCCATAAGTGGCTCATTCCATGTCTTGTATGACCGTAGATAAGAGTTGGGATTTGGTTGTGGTAATAATCCTATTAATCGTACATAATGCTTTAATTGAACTAAGGATCCAATTAAATTATAATAACCGGCAAATAAGCAATCGATACTTGGTAAAGTGGGACTGAATTGGCAATAAGTAGCTCTTTCCGTGTCTTGTATGATCGTAACGTCGAGCTCCGTGGCGCAGCGGTCAACATGCCAGCCTGCGACACGGGGGTCCCGGGTTCGATCCCCGGTCAGGTCATGCTGGAAAACGATCTTTTTCAGTATGTCCTGGGTCTTGGATGTTTATCTATATACGTATATATTATAAAATATAGTATCGTTGAGTCAGTATCCTGCGACACAAGTTCACAACTTACTGTGGGGCTGGCTCAATTTGTGTGATATGTCCCTATATTTATTTATAAAAAAAAAATCAAATTAGCAGTTGGGAATTGATAAAGGTATTCATATGTATAACCCTTTAAATCGAAATTATTTTATTTAAATAAGTATCCAACTAAAATAATAATAGCTAGTATAAATATAATAGCTTCAAGTACTGAATACTGCTGGGATTAGATTGGGTAATTTATTACTTTAAATTGAATTCACCTCTTACTACTGAGCAACCGATAAAAATTATACTAGTCAATACTTCAAGTCATAGATACTTCGTGATGTAAAATTTAATTGGCAATAAGTAGCTCATCCCATGTATTGTGTGTCTTTGAATCAAATGAACGTTGGGATTTGATTGGGGTATTCAAAACCCTTAAAATTAAATAAAGTTCATTCAACTGAACATCTTATTAAAATGATAATAGCCGGAGCTACAAGTCATCGATACTTTGGCTCATCATTTCGAGTAGGTGACACGGTCAGTCGACCATGCACACCCTGGTGTCAGAGTTCTTCGGAACCGCCTCTTGGCCTCTGACGTGGTTCCTTTAACGACTACCAAATGGCAGCCGGGACCAACGGCTTAACGTGCCTTCCGAAGCACGGAATCATCTTTCTTATCAGACAATCAGGTGATTCAAGCCTGCATTGTCCTAACCAAACTGGAAACAACTTAACAAAGTATGCTTCCCGTGGGAATCGAACCCACGACCCCTGGGTCAGTAAAGTCCTTAACCACTGGACCACAGCGGCAGTTAGATTATAATTTAATTTGATTGTTACTCTTAACTTTACGATACTTTGGCTAAGCGGGATTAAATAATCAATAAGTGGCTAATTCTATGTATTGTATAACTGTGGATCATATGAACAGTTGGGATTTGAATTTCAAATTATTTACATAGATCATCATCATCAACAACAGGTCTTTGTTAGTCTCCACTGCAGGAACAGGACCCTCTCTGTACTACCAAAGCCATATATTAGCTTGGTCAGTCAGAGGATTTGGCCAACACTCTCCACGCTGGCCAGACGGGTTGTATATTGAATATTATTTAGATAAGAAATTACAACAACTATTAAGCATTTTAAAAATTCAAATCAAATAATTCCGTTCAGCATCAGATTATAATAAAAACAGACTGTAATTCTTGTAATATATATGTCGCAGTCATCTGGTTGAATCTGCTATTTGATTGAATGACTAGCACGTTCATTGAATGACCACGTTTAACTGAATGACTAAAGGACAACTCTCAGATTAATAACTAGGACAACTCGTCAAGTCGTTGAATGTAACGTTCAACATGTTGACTGAATAAACGTCATTTAGCGAAGTCGTTGAATCTTAGCCGACTTTGTAATATTTGGTGGTAGCATGATTTCCAAAGCTTTATTTAATCTCATATTTTTGCAATTTATCTTAGTTTTTAAAGTAGCCGGCGGCGGCGTAATAATAGGTAAATCCATGATGTAATACTATTTTATTACAAATAAGGCACTTTTATGTAAATTTAATCGAAAAAAATATCAACACCGTGCCATCTGTTCGAGCTGTTTGACGCCATATTTGTTTTGGTGACTACTAGCGCCGCAGTGGGAAAAAAATGAACTAAATTTGAATCACCTGACTGATTCTATGTCCGCTCTTTTCAAAGGGCTATGTTACAATCCGCTAACTAGTTGGACGTTGAGCGACGCTTGTTTAATCAACGTTCGGCCTAGTCATTCAATTAAACGTAGTCATTCAATGAACGCGCTAGTCATTCAATCAAATAGCAGATTCAAACAGATGACTGCGACATAGACATTGTGAAGATAAGATAATTTACTGTTTACTCTGTCCATACAAAGCTACAGGATTTACCTATTTTACTACATTAAACCTAAAAATATATATAATACACTACACGCCAAGGAAATAACTAAAAGCTTTCCAGTGTAGATTTAACATCCAGAATTACAAACGGCAAAAAATGTTTTCTGTGTTAAAAATTCATACACGTGAAATAAAACGGTTTCATACAAAAGCTTCGCGTAAAATTTACAATGTTTACCGAACTTTGTATTGAGTGTATTCCATTGTATTAACAGAAAGTTGATGGAAGCTATACAAAAAGAAAATAATATTTTGTCTCAAATTATTTTTTAATCACGAGAAATAGGTAGGTAAGGCTTCGGGTAGAAATACCCGAAATTGATAAAGGTATTCATATGTTTATGTTTTCCCTTCGGGTAGAAATACCCGAAGCTTAAGAAAATAGACTATCGTTAGAAAACGGCAAATACTCATGTCTGTTGCATCTTAAATATTTAATTTATTCTGTTTTTTTTTTCATTGTTATAGCGGCAAAAGATACAGCCTGGTGACAGACTGACGGACATCGAAGTCTCGTGAATAGGGTCCCGTTTTTACCCGATGGGTACGGAATCCTAAAAAGGTAAAAAATATATAGATACAGCATCACACCAAAGGGAAAAGGAAGATAACAAAACAAAATAGGAGGAAAAATAAATTACAAGCGATTTGAGGTCGGGAAGTGGGTAGGAGTGAACTTTAAGTGGGGTAAACCCGTATTTATTTATTTATTTTTACAATGAGGTTTACAAGCTGTAAACCTCATTGTAAAAATAAATAAATAAATACGGACAAATCACACAAATTGAGCTAGCCCCAAAGTAAGTTCGAGTCTTGTGTTATGGGATACTAACTCAACGATACTATATTTTATAATAGATACTTATATAGATAAACATCCAAGACCCAGGTCAATCTGAAAAAGATCATTTTCCATCTTGACCTGACCGGGGATCGAACCCGGGACCATCCGTGTCGCAGGCAGGCGTGTTGACCGCTGCGCCACGGAGCTCGTGATTGATAGTCGTGAGAAGTTCAATGAAATCGCAGGGGGATTTCACTTTTTTGGTTACTTAGGATGTAGGTTACGTAGGAGATGGTCGGAGGGGGTTCGGAGTTGATAATGGGGCGGAGATGATCTTCTAAGCAGCTCAGGCCTTGGACTTTATACGGCTATAATGATGATGAAATTAAGCTTATTTCTACCTTCTAAGTTAATACACATCAGACTAGATAGACAAGAACAGAAATAAGTGAAGGTACTTATTATAAAAAGTATTTTAATCCATGAATATCCTACGAGATTTTCCAGGTTAAAATGAAATTCTGAGATAATAATAAATTTATTTTGTGCAAAAGCTGAATCTTCCGCAGCGCTCGCTGTTATTCCAGTTAAATTGTTTGGAACATGCAATCACTTTGAAAGGATTTTGGAGATTCTTTAAATATTAGGAAGTCTGTGGTCTTTCCGCTTAGATAATATATCTCCATTCCCTTTTTTGTGAATCTCTTTCAAGCTGGTCTGGGCGAAAAGAAAAAAAACAATATACCAGCTGCTTTGCGTAGAAACCAGCCGAAGGAATGGGCACAAATCTAAAAAATCATGTAAATAGGCGGTGCGGCTAGCAACTTATAATTATTTGATTCTGTATTTTATCTGTAAGCCCAAACTTGCCCTTTCGGGCTTATGACCTTAGACTATGTCTACCCCGTAAGGGATAAAGACGTAATACTATGTATGTATTTATGTATATGAATTTCTTGCAAGTGTGCACAAAATACGTATATGTGTACAATGAACAGCCGTACATATTGATCGCGTGAACTTAGAACCTTTATTTTATCTTAGCTCTAAGGGATCGCCGACCACAATACAAAGTTATTTTGAACCTCTGAGCTTTCTTGAAATCACGGAATTAGAATCCTTAACGGAATACAGAATTACAAGAATAATTAGACAACAAGAAAAACAAAAGTAAGAGCTCCTAAACAAAGTCACCGATCATCTGGGTGAATATTGACAGGATTTTTTATTTTTATTTATTTTATCTAACTATCAGTCTTTCTAGACTATAAGCAGATGAGGTGTGTGCTTCTTGGCATGTTGGGTGCTGCTCCCACCGGAGCTAGCCCATTATTTTTCTTTTTCATCATTCATGACTGTCTAGGTCGAAGATGTCTCGCCGCTTCTTAAGGGGGTATACTAGCAGTGCGTGTTCCATACAAATGTATTTCTCTATTTTCTTGCTGAAAACTGTTTCTAGAGGCACAATTCTTTTTACATTAAATCTATTACTAAAATAGGTATGTCCTTATGTTTTATTTTTTTTCTAAACACCTGTTTAAAAGAAAAAAAAAATTGTACAAAAACAGTTTTTTTGGAAATGAAAAAATAGGGGCATTCCTATTTTAGTACTAGATTTTATGAAAAAAGAATTGTGACTCTAGAATCAGTTTTCAGCGAGAAAATAGAGAAATACATTTGTATGGAAACCATATTGAAAAAATACTGCTAGTATACGCTCTTAAGCGGCGGCTCAACGCTGGCTGAGCTCCAGAGTTGTATGCCGTATGTCCAAATAGGCTCTAATAACATTTAATGTGGGTTCCTAATATGCTTGACAATTCTACCCATTTCTGAGAAAGTCCCCGTCAGATAATTGGCTCTTCGCTTTTGTAGATATGGAATCCTAAAAGAAAACTTAACTAAATATCTAGAAAGTGAAATATTCAATCTTCAGGTGCTAATTGTACACAGCTATCAATATTTGGAACGTGTCATGTTATGTACCTGATGATATATAGCAGCAGACAACGCGCAGATCAATATTTTTCTCGATAATATGCTTTTTATCTCTTTATGAATACAAATTAAAATATAACCTTGTGAGGAGACCATTTAATCCCATGATATTCTGTTAAATGTTACAAAGATATACTGAAAGGACAGAAATTTCAGAGACAAGCAAGGTGAATTCGTAATTATTCAGATGCAGCTCGCCACCTTGAGACAGCATTACTTTTGGATGTTCTGGGTCATGAAAATATTTATGAATACACTAATGTATATATTATGAAATACTAGCAATTATTTTTGTCTGGGTAAATTATAGCATATGTCACCCTTGGATAAGTCAGCTTTCTAACAGGTGAAATAATTTTGAAAAACGGGCCAGTAGTTTCGGAGCCTATTCAATGCAAACAAATAAACAATCAAATTTCCTGTTTATAATATTTGTATAGAAGATAGATATAAATATTTAATTTTGCGAATGTAATCATTCTCGAAGACCAGTATTTCTGAAAGAAGAAAAGCGGCTCTGTGTCTTAAAATGGCAGCTGATTTTTGATGTAACCCTGAGTGATAATATTATGAATAATATAATATAAAATACTAGCTGTTACCCGCGGCTTCGCCCGCGTAATATATAGCCTATGTCCTTATCGGTACCCTAACCTATGTGTATGCAAAATTTCATGATGATTGGTTCTGTAGATACGGCGTGAAAGCGTAACAAACAAATAAACAAACAAACAAACTCCCATTCGCATTTATAATATTAGTTGGGATGGGATTAATGAATGATTCCTGTAGGTATGTATGTAATATATATGAATATTGTAGCTCACGAATGCAACCGTTCTGGGAAGACTAGAATTTCTGAGAGAAACAAGCGAATTCGTCGTAATTATTCAGATGCAGCTCGCCGTCTTGAGACAGCAGTTGCCTTTGGATGTAATCCTGGGACACAATATGCAATGAGAATGTTTGTGAATACATACATTCAAATATTTATGAAATATACAAATATTTCATATTGCGAATGTAACCATTCTGAAAGGCCAAGAGAGAAGCAAGCTGTATTCGTCGTAGTTATTGAGAAACGCGTCAATGACTTGACGGCAGCTGATGTTGGATTTAATTTTGGGTCACAATAAGCAATGAAAATAGTTTAATGCATTAATGTACTTATGTAATACATTAATATTTTATCTTGCCAATGTAACCTTTCTGGAAGGCCAGATTTTCTGAAAGAAGCAAGCTGTATTCGTCATAATTATTCAGAAGCGGCTGGGTGTCGTAATGGCAGCTGAATTTTGATGTAATCCTGAGTCACAGTATACAATGAAATATTAATGAATGATTCCTGTATTTATAAAATATATGAATACTAGCCGTTACCAGCGGCTTCGCCCGCGTAATGTATAGCCTATGTCCTTTTCGGTACCCTATCCTATGTGTACTTCTGAGAGAAGCAAGCTGTATTAGTCGTAAACGTAATTATTCAGAAGAAGCACGGCGCATGTAGAAGGCAATTGCATTTGAATGTAATTCTAGGTCACAAGATGCAATGAAAATGTTTTTAAATACATTTATATGTTTATGAAATGTACAAACATTTCATCTTGTGAATATAACCATTATTGAAAGCCTAGGAAAAGATAAGGAAGTTGTTTAATATTTATTTTCGTAGTTATAAATGCCTTGTGCTGGGCCTAGAAACGGCAACTGTACTTCTGACACGGAGCGCTCTTGACTTGCGGAAAAACAGCGAAAATTTGAACTTGCAGAAAATTCGAAATTCGAAATTTTATACCTAATGACATAATATTTTAAAGAAATCTTTGAAAATTCGCTCGATCTGGCAATTAGGCGATTTCCATAGAACACTGATCAGTGCTTAAGCAACGAAGAGGTTTGTATGTAATTCTGGGTACCTAACAAAATGCAATGAGAATATTAAAATTTATGTATGCATTTATATATTTATTAAATTAACACCTATTTCAGCTAGCGAATGTAACCGTTCTAGAAAGACAGAAATTCCTGATAATTCCTAAGACAGAAATTATTCAGACGGCAGTAATGGATGTAATTCTGGGTCACAAGATGCAACGAGAATATTTATGTAGATGTATTCAACTATTCAAACACTTATAAAATGTACAAACATTTCATAAAAAGTATGTTGTTGTCGTAATAATGGATCCCGGGCTCCGATGCATTACAGCTGAGGACGCAACCAGGTTAAGGTTTAAAGAGTTCTTCGGAACCGCCTCTCGGCCTCTGACGTGGTTCCTTTAACGACTACCAGATGGCAGCCGGGACCAACGGCTTAACGTGCCTTCCGAAGCACGGAATCATCTTTCTTATCAGACAATCAGGAGATTCATGCCTGCAATGTCCTAGTCAAACTGAAAACAACTTAACAAAGTATGCTTCCCGTGGGAATCGAACCCACGACCCCCGGGTCGACAAAGCAAACGCCTTAACCACTGGATCCTTATTCCGGTATTGAAAGAGGCCATGAAAATTACGTCACATTAAGAAAATTTTGCCAGTTCAGAAAGGGCAAAATTGACATAATTGTAATACGTTTGTAGTATGGGAGTCTACATAAATGTATTAAATTATGTTTTTTTTCCGTAATTTAAGCGACCTTTATTGGGGATTTAAAGTTAACAATTAAACGTTACAACAAAAATATTAACAACTAAATTAAAATTAAATATAATTGATTTAAACTAAATTAACCTAAAAAAAATATTCCTATCTATTACAAAACTTACCTATAAAAACAAAAACCTACTTATAAATAAAATATGTCCTGTAGGTCATTGCCCTGAGGTAATGTGCCCAGAAGACTGGCAGCATTGCCACGCTGAATAGCAATGCTTATTCTTTGTGCGAAATAGCTACCAGCCCTCTGGTCATTGGACACCTCGACCAGCCATATGTTTTTAGTATTTGAGGTTATAGCTGCTAGATCGTTTATATCGGCAACAAAATGCATCATCTGTGAAAATATCAACTGTCTATCTATGACGAATAGACAGAATCCCGTGAATAGGGTTTTAGTTTTACCCATTGGGTGTAAAAAAGACATACAACTGAATTGCTAACCTCCTCTTTTATTTTGTATTTGTGAATTGGTTAAAATAATGTTTCTTTTGAGACAAATAGTTAAAATCATAATCTTCAAACATGCCTCTGCGGTACTTACACATGCTCGTCCTTGGCACTCGGCACGAAGTACTTGCACTCCCTCTTCTGAAATGTGCTCTCGATCCAACTGCGGGTTGTTTTCTGAAACAATACAACATTTTTATTGTAACTATATTTTATCAAAGACATTTTCAGGAGGAAGTGGGTCCTTCTTCGGGACACGTTTTTTAAGTGGCTTCACTTATAAATAGTAAAAAATCAAAAAGTCAGCAAGCTACTTTTTTTTTTCGGACACTCCTTTAACCCTCTTTTAACTAGGTCATGGATTATCTTTATGTTTAATATCATAAAAAAAAATACCCCCATTCTTTGATTTTCGTGGAGTGTCCCATTCCCCGACCAGCAGGCCGATTTGCTAACTCGGTGTACAACGATTTGATTGTCACTTTAGCATCCACTACGGTTTTCATACCTTAAATAAAAATAGTCATTCATACCAAAGCCGTAATGAGTATTGAAGTTACCATGAAAATGATGTACACCGTAGCTGTCAAAAGTTAGCAAATAGGCCTGCTGGTCAGTAAATATAAATTATAAATTTTTAACTTAACGCTACATGCTTCCAAAAAAAAAAAAACACTAACTCCTGTAAAGATGACAATACTATGAAAAATAAGGCCATAGTTCTAAAACAATTATATTTTTTTTTTAATAAATGAAACGTAACTGTCCCGATGTAGTTAGTGATTTGCGTGGATCATTGTAAATTCACTTGCACATCCCAAACTTTGCGGCCCTATGATGTGTCCTCCTAATTAAAGTTACAACTAGTCGCGTTCTAACAGCCGAGTAAAGTGCTTGTATGATGACGAGTCAAGTGTCCAAAAAATTAAGGTTTTACCTTCGTAGCATGGTTATGGTTTCTTAAAACTTTGCGTTGCTTTAAATTTGCGTGGTACCATTTTCTCCGGTATCTGTGTTTTTTTTTACTAAATTAAATATTGTAGCGAAAAAATATAAGGTGACGTAACTTATATACAAAACACAGTCTATTTGCTCCATAGGTTTGTGTATAATTTTAACATGAAGGGTTTATTTTGATTTTCGTGGTCGTTATTTGCGTGGTTTACGTGGCATTTTTGACCCAGGCAAATCAATTTTTGGCCATACAAATGAAATAATTTTAAGTTTTGTATGATAAAATGTATTTGCTACTTTAATTAAATGTAAATTCGTTTAAACAAAGTTTAAAATGTTACAGTTGATAGATTTTGGATTTTATAAGTATCTCATTATAAAAAAAAGAATTGACCCATACTAATGAAATTGAGGATTAATGCAAAGTATAAAAAAAAACAAATAAAATAAAATATAAATAACAAACCAATACACAGTTAAATTTAAAATAATCACTTTCATGAGGTGTTTTTTTGATTTACGTGGCCTTCAATTTTTTCACTCGATTATCTCTGTAAGTATAATGATCTGGCACCTCAGTGCCTCTTTTATAAAAAAATATTACTTTTACGTATATTTTAAAATTCTCACGTCGATTTCAAAAAAATGTTTAATTTGAAAACTGCCACGAAAATCACCGAAGAATGCCTTGCTCGAAGAATCACCCAAGCATGTAAATGACTAGGGCATAAAGGAGAAAGAAAATGTAGGAGTAGGACACTATATTATGATTTCAAGTCATATTATCATACTAAAATCGACCAATATCTACAAAACGTGATAAAAGTACTTTTAGACCTGCTTGTATGCGTAAAAACCTCTATCTCTATAAACTAATTTTGTTCTAGGAATAACAAAACTTGTCCATAAATAGTATAGTAATTATAATATATAATTATAATTTTTACTGACTCAAAAAAACAATACAGTTTGCAAAAAATCTCAGGGCTCCACACTAGGATTCCCTCTGTTCCCAGTCTCTTTCGTTCACTTTTACTATTAAAGGCTATACATACATTGCGGAATTGTATAAATAACTTGTAAATGTACCATTCTTCACATCCTTTTAAATATGAACAACTTTTCCCATAGGACCAGTGCTGGGAACTTCAAAAATTCGACATTCCTATACAAAGTTCTTGGGAGGCTCATTTTGGTACGAAAATGTTGATTTTTTTGAGTTCCCACCATTGGTCCCATAGGAAATTTTTTTCATATTGATAGGCTGAATTACTCCATTAAGGGAAAGTTGAAGGTAATTACATCGGGTAAGTAAAAGTATAAGGTAATTAAATACATTGGGTATCTTGTTCGACGTTATATGTATGTTCTCGTACAGAGTACATTTCTCCAGGATATTGTATCAATAATACGAACAGATAACGACA
The DNA here is from genome assembly GCA_963082605.1 of Rhodophaea formosa. Taxonomy (NCBI): domain Eukaryota; kingdom Metazoa; phylum Arthropoda; class Insecta; order Lepidoptera; family Pyralidae; genus Rhodophaea; species Rhodophaea formosa. The sequence continues at coordinate 4,788,071 of OY720220.1, read as the reverse complement.
TACGAATGTTCAATATCCGCAATAGATGCTGTAATGGCGTTGTTTCCGATATAACGGCTATTTTCAACGTAACATGTTGCGAATAAAATGATATGCTTCGTTTATGAGTTAGTATTGGAATAGCCTTTGCCGCTATCTCATTTGCTTGTTCATAAATGTTATATTGTTATGTTTTCGCGATTGTTACACATCATCATCATCATCATTTTAGCCGCATGAACACACTGCTGAACATAGTTCTCTCCAAAGGATTTTTAAAATGACTGGTTGGAAGAAACCCTGCTGTTCTCCTCTAGGTAGTCACAGGTAGCATTTCTCAACCCATAAATAACTAAAGTTCGCAACCGATTTTTGAGAAATATAAGAGAATAAGAATTTAATTTTCGAACTTGCTCTCATTTTTTTTGTTGATTTAATATATATTTATATATTTTAATGCTGACAAAATTACTAATTTTTTGTGGCGCTTATGACCTTTGCGACTTTGCAATAATTATACCTAATGTAAAAAGAAACTTGAATCTTTATTATATTTTGTCATCTGGTACAATAGCTAAAGTGGTTATACATAGTTACAGGTTAATATCAAAGAGTATTTCGAAGTCTAGAGTACGAATCTTTTTATTTTGTGGGGATTTTTTTAACGTACTAGAGTATTAATTGTGTCATCATCTCAGAGTATTGATTGTTTCATCATCATTGTCTTGACCATAGCCTTCTCTTCGTCTGTAATTTGTAATTTTCTTTATATTTTCAAGGGTCTCGTAGATCTTTGTTCTAAGGTGAGTGATGAACATGTATTCAATTCTGAACTATCTAAAGACAGACTAGCGAGGTTTACCAGCTCACTGATCCACTACTTTTAAAACTAGGCCAGTAAAACCATCGTATCAAGACAGGAAAGTGTTTAAAAATGTATGAATTCCTCATTACATATTCCAAGCTCTGTGTTAGTTCGTCTTATGAAAGATACATTCATTCAGATTAGCCATTCTTCAACCCTTTCTATATTCCGTGAGGATCCGCACCTACTGAACAATTCACGATCCCTTTTGGATTCGACCCACTATCGGATATTTCATTTGTGTTATAAGAAGTTTCGATGGGTTGTGTTATTGAATGATAAAACGAAGAAGATATACAATATGTTAATAAAACTTTATATAATTGTATTGTATTCAAAATGGAGGAGAAACACCAAGAATGTGGTCTCGGGATGCAAATATACGAGACAGAAATAATCTTGTTAATAATAATTTTAATCTACAGGAGAAATCACAGCTAGCCGATAGTTCTAAACTTGTATCGTAGAATTCAAAGGTAGAATACCAACTAGATGATACATTATTTTATAATATGTAGTGTAGATACTTATATGGATAAACATCAAAGAAAAATCATCGAATCACCTTGGATAGGCATTTAATATGGATCACTGTTATCTATAATATGTAAGTAATATGGATCACTGTTATCTGAAATAAAGACAATTTATTTATTTATTATTTTAATATCTTCGTCTCTATCGTCACTTACCATCAGGTGAGATTGAATTCGATGGGAGACAAATGCCTTATTCAATACTCAATGAAAAAAGTGACCCAGACAAGTCAAGCTTATAAATCCACTGGTTTTAAAACTAGGCCGGTAAAACCATCGTATCAAGACAGGAAATTGTTTAAAAATGTATGAATTCCTCATTACATATTCCAAGCCCTGTGTTAGTTCGTCTTATGAATGATACATTCATTCAGATTAGCCATTCTTCAACCCTTTCTATATTCCGCGAGGATCCGCACCTACTGAACAATTCACGATCCCTTTTGGATTCGGCCCACTATCGGATATTTCATTTGTGTTATAAGAAGTTTCAATGGGTTGTGTTATTTAATGATAAAACGAATAAAATATACAATATGTTAATAAAACTTTATTTAATTGTATTGTATTCAAAATGAAGGACAAATAGCAATAATGTGGACCCTCGATTCTGCAGTGCCTCTGAAATGTTTACGCAGGCAAGGACGGACGGCTTTTACGCCGTGCTCCGTAAAAAAAATGGCGTCGTTGCTGAGGAGAATCAGGGCGAGTGACAACAGCATTCGAAAAACTGTGGCGGATAGACTGCAATCTCTAATAATGAGGCACGTTGAGAGGGGACCACGTCTGTGACCGTGCATGGTGAAATATGAGTGGGGTGCTCAGCCCTCTTGATGCTAAATTAATTTCAATTAAATTTATTATTAGTACCTACTAACACTAGTCGTAAGTTTTTTTGCAATAATACTAACAAATAATATGGATCACTGTTATCTGAAATTAAGACAATATATTTATTTATTTTATTTATAATAATAATTTTCTTAGACAGCATGTAACTTAACCTTCAAAATTTTCCTAAAGTGGTGACTCAGAACGTCTATGTGATCATGGGACCAATGTTGGAAACTCAAATTTCTCGTTAAGTTCCCAGCTTTGATTCCACAGAAAAAGTCGTTCATTCTGATTGCCTGAGACACTACTTTAAGGGAATGTCAGGGGTCAAGTTTCACGCTGTATAGGTTCACCTGGTTCCGCGGGCAGTTTTCCACACTTAGGCCTCTTGTCTGGGCCATTGGGTGTGAGCAACGCTGTATAGGATAAATCACTAAAATTGAGCTAGCCCCACAGAAACTTGCGAACTTATATCTTAGGATACTAATTCAACGATACTATATTTGTAGTCATACTTATATAGACGAACATCCAAGACCCAGACCAATCTGAACAAGATCGTTTTTCATCATGACCTGACCGAGAATAGCGGCTAGCGTGTTAACCACTGCGCCACGGAGGAATCTGATATAAAAGAAATTGTTTTTATATGGAAAGCAATTACTATTTAACAGCGCCATTCCCGGGATGGTTACGATCCGGGTGCTCCAGAATTAGTACTTTACACTCCGAAACAATTAAGTAATTGTGTTCTGGTAACAACAGTGTAGAACGCTAGCCTTGTGTGGCTTTGCCACTTTGAAAATCTAGACTTTAGAATTTAACATATTATTAAATACGGGATATTTACAGCGACTATTGTGGTTTCTATGTGTTAAATTATAATGTTGATATAACCGTGACAGTTTAAACAAAAGAAAAAATAATATTATACCTTCTTAAACACACGTAAGTTCACGCTGAGTACAAGAGTTTAGTTATTTTATTATTTAATATCAAATCAGGTAGACATAGCCTGGCTTAGGTCCGACAAGTTTTGATTCTATCCGGGGGAAATAGAATCACGCGGATGTAATCGGGTACTATTTTTAACAGCTTTTATTCCACTTGCCCTGTCACAAGTGGTCCAGTGGTTAAGGCGTTTGCCTGTTGACCTGGGGGTGTGGGTTCGATTCCCACGGGAAGCATACTTTGTTAAGTTGTTTCCAGTTTGTTTAGGACACTGCAGGCATGAATCACCTGATTGTCTGATAAGAAAGATGATTCCGTGCTTCGGAAAACACGTTAAGCCGTTGGTCCCGGCTGCCATCTGGTAGTCGTTAAAGGAACCATGTCAGAGGCCGAGAGGCGGTTCCGAAGAACTCTGACGCCAGGGTGTGCATGGTTGACTGACCGTGTCACCTACACGAAATGATGATGATGAGGTGAGGGTTAAATCTGCAAGTCAATTTTGAGATTGAGCTGATACTTATTTGCATATTTATGTTAGTCGGATGGGTGATTATGGTGCCAGGGGTGTCATGCTCAACTGCCTGTCCGGTGGTTGCATGCATGGCATCGGGTAGGTACGCGCGCCCGGCCTCCCCAAGCTGCTACTTTCTTATCCCTAATTCTTCCGAGCAAGTTGATGATGTTAGTCGGATGACAATGCATTCTTATACCATAGATCTGATCTCATCATGAAGTCCAAAGGTGGTCAAAGGCACTTCTAAACTAAATAAAATAACCCATCGTGTTTGGGCTCATTTGATTTGTCTCGGCAAGTACTTTACAATATGTATTGCTTATACATACATGACGTTTGTCTAAAAAATATTATTTTTAACAAAACTTATTAAACTCGTGATTTTACATGACAAGCGATGTTTTTCGTGCAAAAAACATACATTTTTGAGCATAGTCGTTTAAAATAGTACTTCAATAAGGACAAAATTGTTCGCGAGTCTCAATAGATATTTGATACATTTAAATAAATAAATAAATATATACGGACAAATCACACAGATTGAGCTAGCCCCAAAGTAAGTTCTTAAGAGTCCCACGTAAAGCCGCAATCCCATAAAAACGTAGTTTCGTTTTAGTTTTACAACAGTTAAGCCAATCTCAACCAAATTGCGTACATACGACCGGATAAGGCATACTGATGTTTATAATCAGATTTCAATTTTAAAAACAATACCTATACAAAATTAGAACGAGAACAAGTTTTCGATACGAAACTTTAACTCGCTGTAATTTTGTTTAAGTATTGTTTTTAAAATTAATATCTAATTATAAACATCAATATGCCTTATCCGGTCGTATGTACGAAATTTGGTTGAGACTAGCTTAACTGTTGTAAAACTAAAACGAAACTACGTTTGTATGGGATTGCGGCTTTACGTGGGACTCTTAAGGATGCGCTAGTCCGGAACTCGAACTCGTCAGCGCACGTGGCTAATTTGCGTGCTATTTCGCTGAGAAAGGGGTAGACTCGGTTTTGAATAGTGCGGAACTATTTACACTGATGTATAAGCACATCGGAACTACAGTCTAGTGTGTGCAAAGACAAAAATTGTTAAAAATCTAAATCTTCGTCGTTTTTAATTCGCGAGTATGCGTTTGGGAGAAGTGTTCTTGTGATAAAAAAACTGAATTTTTTAATTAAAAGTAAAGATATTTAAATTTTTTAATAACCAAACTATGCTTGTATGAATTTTGTTTTAGAGATTTATACTCCTTCCGGTATTTAATTGTGCCCAAAGTTGCGTTAAAATTACGTGTTGAAACGGCATGTTTTGAGACTCATAACTTTTAAAGTACTTATAATTTTACAATTATGATTCCATACAAGCATAGATAACGACAAAACAAATCGATAGAATTAAAAACTTTAAACAGACGATACCGAACAACGGAGTCATCACCCTACAGAATTTGTATGGCGAAACACCTGACTAGCGTACCCTTAAGTAAGACTTGTGTTATGGGATACTAACTCAACGATACTATATATATTTTATAACAAATGCATATATAGATAAACATCCAAGACCCAGGTCAATCTGAAAAATATTATTTTTCATCTTGACCTGACCGGGGATCGAACCCGGGACCATCCGTGTCACAGGCCGGCGTGTTGACCGCTGCGCCACGGAGCTCGGGTAGACGGTAACTTTCATTCCACAATATTAATCACATGAGTCAGAACCAGATACATTAAATCACGGAATATCTCCAGTCTCTGCGTTTTACTTCGACATTTATTACTGAAGTCTAAGTAATGTGTGTTTATTACCAGTTGTATTATCATAATCTGTGGAGCTGAGAAGGCTATTTCGTCTAATTCAGAATGGTCGAGTAAATGCGGGACAAAAAAGTACATTAAGTAGTCAGAGAAATGGACTAGTTTCAATATTCGTAAAGCATTCGTGAAAACATCACTGGACAAGTAAGTAGACTAGGTATATTCTTGTAGAACCATGGTTTAACATAATTAGGTTTTTTAGTAACCTAAAATCATTGAACGATGAGAAGTTATTTCTTGATTCGCTTTTTAGCGTTCCGTACCTCAAATGATAAAAAAAGAACCCTCATTTGATCACTCGTCTATCTGTCAAGACCTTTTTCTCTAGAACACACGGTTGTATTACGTCGGATTTTTTTCTTATAATTAGATTTGAGCCCGAAAGATCGAAGAAGTAAATCAACGCAATCAAAAGATGAGAGAAGAGGGCTTAATGTCGTAAATTTTGCGACATTGCTCTAAAACACAGCGTAATCAAAACATATTAAGGATACTTTCCGTGTAATTAGGAACATGAAATTTTGTATAAAGCCAAGGTTTTAAATATAAAGTTAAGGAAAATATCTAAAAACTGTGAATAATAGGAATAGTAATAAAAAATTTAACGGTCTTGAGACCGACTCGTAGGTGGTCACATTTTTACTTTATTTTAATCGTAAGATATGTAAAAACATTGTTAAACGACTATCTTCTTACCCAATGCTAATATATCATCATAATCAGCATAATCTCAACTGTAGGAAGTTCACTGTTGGACATAGGTATGCCATAAGGATTTCGAAGCGAACTGTATCCAGCGCCTTCCTGCGACATTAGTCAGGTATAGGTATAGGGATAGTGAAATTTTTCTACCAGAATTTTTTATTGTTGATATTTAGAATCGTGCGCCCGTGTGCTTTTCTGCCCTCAGTCGTTCCGCGTGGTCATAAAAAAAATAACCTGAACCTAACTTCTTTTCTGCCCTCAGTCGCTCCGGGTGACCATAAAAAAAAATCGGGGCGCACGATTCTAAATCCAAGCCTTTTTTATTGTACACTATTTTCCAATAATTTTCATTGGATAATTGAATCAATCAACTAACTCGCTTATTCAACTCGGTCAATGTGATTCTTGTCAGAACCGCAAGGGCGAAAAATATAGAGCCGTTTGCATACGAATCGCGCCGACGGTTGCCGCATACCCAAGTTTCCCGGGTCTATATGACTAAAAGCAGACTGTAGAAGTCCATATAAAAATTTGAATTTATGTTATTACCGACCTTTTTGTATTTCATTTGATTTTAAACTGACTTTGAAAAAAAGGCAAGTTTTTAGGTTTAGTAAATACAATAGAAGTCAATTGTAGTGTTTCCTGGGTGGGACTAAATGACTAAAAGCGAACGGTTAAAACTCAATATAAAAAATTTAATATTATTAGGTACCAACCTTTTTGTATTTCATGTGATTTCAAACTGACTTTAAAAAAAAGGCAATCTGATATATTGACTTTGCTTTTACATCTTTTACTCTACTTTTACATCCAATAGCAATGTCAAGTTTTGTGTTCCCGGGTCTAAAAGACTCAAAGCACGTATGGAAGAAAAGTGCAGCTTTTAGCCTAAGTGCTTGACCTCATACCCCGATTGCCATCCCGACCTGTCGCGAACATCAGGCACATAAGTATGTGTCTGTTGATTCTTTAATTTTCTTGTTTTTTTGATTGAAATATTCCGCTCAATAATCTACAGAATGATGAAGAAACGATAATTTATAGATGTTCCACTCATACAATAGACATACTAAATAAGGCATATTTTTGCTTGGAGAAAACATTTCAGCTTTAATTAAATCGGTATTCGAGTTTAGTCGAGCCGTTAATTTGATCACGGCTACTAATAGTGCTTTTATTTTTACCAACATAGCAAATTGTGCAAAAAATTATTTTAAATGAACCTTGATTATTTAAATTTTACATGCCTTATTTTGAGTAGAATATCACAGACCGAGTCACAGAGATACCGTGTAAATCTGTAACTTTGCATATTTTCAAACGAACCTATTATATTATATACTGACCGTACTGAACGACTTTCTCCAAGGAATATACGTCCTAATATGACCGAAGATGGGTTCCCTATAAAATTTCTAATTAGCTGGTCTATTGTGTATGCCAAGATTTTCATATTTTGAACTATGTTAATTGGAGACAGTTGTTCAATGCGATAAGTATACGTTCGAGAATATGGAAAAGCATAAATAGGTAAGTGTAATAGGTCTTGGTCTGAGGTTAAAACAAAAACAAAATGTTCACAATGTTTTCTTGTTTTCGCGATTGTTACACATTTAAATAAAATTATTTTAATTACGGTTTTTATCGCTTAGTCTACCTGCGACCACGAACACTGTAAAACGTTAGGTAGGCTCGAAACGTTAGGTGTATAAAAAATGTTCATGTTAATAATGACCATTTTTGTCTAAGTACTGAACAAGAAAAGCCATTTAAAGTACTAAAAAGTCAAATTCTCCACAGAATTTCGAACTTTCCCCGTCTTTGCCAGCGTTATGCGTTTTTATGCAGAAAGTTCATGCGCTTCGGCGTTTAGGAAAATGTTGAAGTTTGTACTTACACAGCGTAGTGATTATATGCTCTTTGTTACACAGATACAAGTTTTATTCGCAAAATCAGCAAAGAGTTTCTGACTCTACTTGTATTAGTAAATAATGTGGTCTAGTTGGCAGCACACTTAGGGCTAAGACCAAAGAATCGTGGGTTTGAATCCTACCTGTGGAAAAATTCTTTTTTCATCACATATTTTCAATTTTAATAATATACCGAACATTGTAATGCTATTTAAAAACCATTTAATTCAGAAAATAATGCTTTTAACACAGATATATAAACAGACATTATAATTATGTGAGTTAGCAGATACAACATGGGAGGTTAATAACGGCATGCTGAAATCTCCTACTCCCAAAATGTAAACCTTGCAAACATTATTAAATGTCAAATCCCGGTTCAGTAAATACAAATTAAAGAAAAACATAGTTTTTCTACAATTTTGCTATTAGGTGTGTATAAAAATACACATCAAAATTATCCTTTTTCATCAATCACCAGCCTGTTGCTGGTTTCTCAGCCATATCCAAATAACAATAACTGGACGCGCGGCTTTGTCTATGCTGTCGGTATTGATAGTACCCGCACCCGGGCAACACCGCCCTCGCGCGATCCGTCTAACTCGCCGCTTGCTTGAGAGTTCACGCCGTTCTCTCGAGAAAAAAAAAACACACGCCCAAAAGCCCGCTCGCGCGCGTAATTGTGCTAATTGCTCGCAAAACCAAAAATATACAAGCAGCCTATATCATATTCGGCGTACCTGTCTTCACCAGGATCGGAAAAAGGTCAGTGCTATTTTTATCGTATAGTGTGGAGAAGACGCCGCGTGGAATGCCTCAATCCCAGTGATTTTGGATTTGCAACATTTTGTTCAAAATTCATCGTCCCGCATCACGAATAACATTTTTGGTAATCGTTTGTTGTTTTTCGTGTAAGTTGCTAACACAGGTGTCAGATTTTTCATGCTGCCTATCAATGATACAGCTGTGACCAACACCTTAACGTGCCTTCAGAACAACGCAAGCACGTACGTAAGCGCTTATAATGCTCACTTTCATTAGGCCACCGGTGATGATACCACAAGTTTGGTAAGTTCAATCTAGAGACGTACTAAATATAATTCAGTGTTTGCGGAACTTTCACAGTTGAGCTGGAGGAATGACAATCAAAATTCATGTCCGTGGTTTATCGATCTCAATGCCAGTTCCAAAGGGACAATATCAGGGATTGCCTCTAAACCTACAGTCTAAATGACGACAATCCCACAAGTTCAACATACACCGACTGCTTTCTGCGTAGAGTGATTTATTACGGTGATTTCACGGTTCAATGGATGATGAACGGTGCGATGTCGCGGAGGATTAACGGGGTAAAGATTGCATTGAACCTGGATATATGGCTGCGTATGGGTAAGGTATGCTAATGGGGTTGAATTGGAAACTAAGGGTATAAATCACAGGATAAAAGTTGATTATGAGGAGAGAAAACTTAGAATTGAGCCGTTTTTACTCATAACTCATACGTATTTTTTATGGGACAAAGCAATATTACAATGTTAGGATCAGTCTTGTGGTATTGAAAAAAAAATACTTAAGGTAAAGAGCAATTTGTAGATCTAATTAAGAAAAGATAAGTAGACTATAATTTACTGGATTTAAAAATAGAACGCTCTGTGGGTTAAGTACAAATTAACCCAAAGGTGTTCCGATTTTTAATCGGCCTCATTGAAGATAAGATCTTTGTTCAAAAAGTTTAATAAAAAATGGGTTTAAAGTTTAATCAATGCAATGGTCAGAAAAAGTTAATTGAAAATTCGTTTTTCGCTTTCAGTTCATGCCAGTAATCCATAAATCCCGATCAATTAGCGATTATTTTTTTCCGAATATCGGATATATTCGATTTATATACTGGTATGATGGCCATCTGAATTGGCCGAAACCCGATCGGCAATACCGACTAAATATAACGTGAGTGCAACCGTTTTTAATAATAATAATTAATATACTGGTATTTTGAAATCTTCATATCATGGTATGTGGATTCAAAATAGTGCTGGGTTGCTAGCCGCATCACCTATTAACGTGATTCCTTAAATCTTCGCCCAATCCTTTGACTAGCTTTTACAGTTCGCGCGGGAAGAAAAGTAGTTGGTATATTCTCAGTTTTTTCTTTTCTCCCAAGCCAGCATGTAAGATATCCGAATATTTAAAAATCCGGAACTATTTCAAATGCGGATTTGCTGAAAATCCGTCTTTTAATTTGTCGATGAAATTGCGGGGGAAACGAATCGAGATTTTGTTTTATTGCTTTTGCGCCAATCGTAAATGAGTGTGTTTGGCTGCTACGCGGAAATCCGAGTCACTGAACTGAAAATATCTGTTATTTAACGATTTATACTTTAAGGTTGTGATACGACAGTAATATTTTAAGGTAACGTTTATTTCTATACAAAACTCTACCATATACTATTGTTTGTTTTTTACCCGAATGACCTCCGCATTTCGCGCGTTTGTATTTCATCATCATCATTATCAGGGCTCTTTTTAGTCTCCACTGCAGGAGCGCGTCCCTCTCTGTACTACGAGAGCCATATACTAATCAGAGCAGGCAGAAGATTTGGCCTACAATCTTCACGCTGACCAGACGGGTTGAAAAGGTCTCTTCAATGATTATAAGCTATGTTTAGCTTGTGTTTCATAAGTCCCATCTACGACATCCACGGAAAGGCTTGGAGTGGTCCTATTCTTCTCTGCCAGGAACCACACGGCAAACATATTTATAACAACTAAACACTACATAAAACCCCAAAATACACGGCAAATTACATCCATATTTATTGTGGAAGATTAGTTACTATTAAGCAAAATGTGTAATATGTCATTAGATTTTATATTTTGAAAATTATGATACGGGTATTCTGTATTAATAGATATTACACCTGGGTTTTGCTCACTAGTTCTTAGCTTGAACTTGACTTGATACGACTGGCCCATATTTCTTTTTAATCATGATTTGTTTTTGCGAGCAATTAGCACAATTTCATTTCATTTATTAATCATTTTATCATATTACATTTACAGCTTTTACATCAATATGTAACATGAGAATACTGTATTATTATCCATTCCTGCTTATCCATCCATGACACATTTGTTGAGATCAACACTCATTCGAGCTCCGTAGCGCAGTGGTCAACACGCTAGCCTGCGACACGGGGGTCCCGGGTTCGATCCCCGGTCAGATCAAGATGGAAAACGATCTTTATCAGATTGACCTGGGTCTTGGATGTCTATCTATATAAGTATCTATTATAAAATATAGTATCGTTGAGTTAGTATCCCATAACACAAGTCTTACTTAAGAACTTACTTTGGGGCTAGCTCAATCTGTGTGATTTGTCCATATATATTCATTTATTTATTTAACACAATGTTATTTTAATAAAACACTCCACATTATTGCTAGTAAAGCTAATATTTTCCAACTTATCCATCAATAACACTGCTTACTACTTATCCTAAGCCAACACACTCGGTACACTCGACAAGCGATCACTCAACTCGATTACATTCAACACTATGAAAGGATGCAACTATGTTGGTTCTCCGATACTCTATCAATTTTATATTGAGTACTTAAATGGATATAAAAATATGAGCAAACTGGGTTTATTATACACATGCTTTGCAAGTATCTTACTTATCGGCTAGACGCAGTCAATGGGCCATAAGATAAGACCTGTAGATGGAAAATGGAGACTAAAAAATCGACCAAACGCGAGTCGGACTCGTTCACGAAGAGTTCTCTATAAAATATCAGGATTTTAAGAAGAAAACGGTAAAAAATTCACATCAGTTGTATTAAAGTTATAGTTGTATTTTATACTGTTAGTATTTTTGATTAAAGCAACAACAGAAATACATGTGAACTTGTGTCTAGCTATCAAGGTTCATGAGATACACCCTGGTGACAGACAGACAGACAGACAGACATCGATCTCAGTAATACGAGCCCGTTTTTAGGGTTCCGTAGTAAACAAGGAATCCTTATAGTTTCGCCATGTCTGTCTGTCTGTCCGTCCGCGGTTTTACGCAGAGACTATATGAACTAGAAAGCTGTAATTTGGTATGGGTATGTATATTAATCATGGCAAAAAAGTGGTAGAATAAAATCTTGAAAAAAAAATTTTTTAGGGTATATCCCATACAAGTAAAGTGGGTTAGTAATTTTCTTTTCTCTATTTACTTATCGTGTGGGTTATCGTTAAATAGGTCTTTCAAAAATATTGTGAGGTTGAGAATACCATTTTTCGATTTAGGGATCCGTTTCCGAAATATTTGGTTTTAGAGTGCGAATTTTCGTAAGAGGTAAGTGTCCCCCCCCTCTATCTGCTAAACGGTTATATATAGACACGTGAAAAAAATTACAGCAGTAGTATATATACTGAAGTTGAAAGGAAAACTATCAGAGCTGAATACTAAGTACAAACTAAAAAGTTATAGGCAACCAACTTATAAACTGAAAAATTTCATACTATTTTCATTGTTAGATGTTTTTGGTCGTTAAACTGTAAGGTGCGAGTGTGAATAGTGTGAACTCAAAGTTGTCATTTCCAACTATGGAACCCTACACTGCGTATGGCCCGACACGCACTTGGCCGGTTTTTTACCCTTTGGGTACGCAACCCTAATAATTAACCTGATTTGTCAGATTTTCGTCCATTTTCACAACCAATTTTAGCAATATGTGCGAGAAAAAATATTCAATGCTTTCTAGCAACGATATATTGTAGGATTATATAGTATGAAATAAAAAACTAAATTGTCAGTCGTTTCTACCACAATTTTACCGACAAATGAAAGGAGACTTTGCAGCAAATAATTCCGCATTTGAAATAGTTCCGGGATTTGCAAATATCCGGATCTCGAGTGCGGATATGTTTGAGACACTGAGTAAATGAAGTATGGAGACGACACTGTTAAAAAGAAATTAACATTTCATCGTCAACGTTAAATTCATTCATGTAACATTTTGTTTTTTAGAAGACTTATTGTAAGTGGTATGAGACCAATGCGATAGGTTATATTTTATGAGTTTATTGTTAGCAATTAAACCTCCATATTTGAAACATTAGTTTTTGAGTTGCAGATAATACCTACATACATATGTATGTTTGGGTTGACTAATAAAATCAGAAGATATAACCGCTTAGTTAGTTTGAATACCTACACATTACGTTCATTATAAAAAAAGTTTTAAAATATTCTGTCGTCCGTTTTAATTTTAGTATGCAAAATGAAAGCAAAGCGTAAGTGTCTTTTACATAAATTCCTGTGTTACAAAAATTTTCACACTGCTGTCAGTGTTGGATGTGAAATTATAACAATATATTGATTATGGTGGGAAGTAAAAAGTAGCAATAGCCGATTATGTTTTTTGAATAGAAGTTGTTATTGTTTTTTTCAATATGTATCGCGCATATGATTGAGTAGTTGCCTGCAAGCAGCCTGTAGTTCTATTACACTTTTGTTTGCATTAAATCTGAGTTGTCAATTCGTGTCATACAAATCTATGTAACCGCAGGGATCCTCTAACGATGTTACATGCCCAAAGACAATAGCAGCCGCACATTAAACATGACTCAGACAATCCGGGATCAAGTTGATTACAGTTCTACTAGTTCGGCTTTTAGGTGGGATTACGCCTATAACAATATTTACATGGATGTTAGATAAGATGGAAATACAAGTAATTTCCTTTTGAAATCAGATTTCACAATAAGCACTGTTGATAATCTGTGCAATAACCGTGTCATCATTTTCATAGTTGAGCATTTTGTAACTTATATCTCGAGTCTATAATGATTTTAATATCACCATAAATGTTTCCTTTGAACCATTTCAAACTGTTCTAATAAGTATATTACCAAATTGCGAATAGCATTTAGAAGTACTTCATCATCAGATTACCTTCATAGCTTCAAAATATAATATTGTCAATTCAACTAACATTCCTAACGCCAATTTTCGGCTCTATTGGTATACATTGCTTCAGAAAAACCAGTCAGGACCTCATCTGTGACAGCAAATCGAACTAATTTTCATAGTTCGATTTTGCAATTCAAGTATCGAGAGGTTTTAGAAAATAATTTAAATGAAAATAACGTAGGGACCTAATTATAAAGTACCTATGGCACAGATGAACGCAAGTAAAACTTCAGTTATGTGGTTCCCGGTTGACAAGAATAGGACCACTTCAAGTCTTCGTGTGCAAGTCGAAGGCGACTTAGGAAACACGAGAGCAAACCTTATAAGTATCAAAGAGACCTCTAAAACGCGTCTGATCAGCGTGGAGAGTACAGGCCAAATCTTTTGACTGCCTTCGCTAATATACGGGTCTGGTAGTATAGCACCGAGAGGGTCGTGCTCCTGCAGTGGAGCCTAAAAAAGACCCTTATGCAGGTACGAAGTACTTTTCTAAAAAGATATTTAAATTTATTTATAACTTGTTTAAACTCACGAGGTGTGAGCCACAGTAAATGAAGCCTAAAATGTCTGCCTTGCGGGTCATTACGCCTGCTCCGTTTAAGGCTTTCATGTATTTATAAAATGAGGTAAATTTGGCCAAAAATATTGACCAGCGGCCAGCAGCTTTAATACAAAGATCTGGTTTTGAAAATAACTGTCTAAATACCTATATGTACAGTTATATCTTGCTCTCCGGCTTTGTATAACAACATTTTAAAGATATTTCGATTTATTTAAAAGATTTATTTCAAACTAGCTGTTACCCACGGCTTCGCCCGCGTGATATATAGCCTATGTCCTTCTCAGTACCCTAACCTACGTGTATGCAAAATCATAATGATCGGTTTAGTAGGTTGGACGTGAAAGCGTAACAAACAAACAAACTCACTTTTGCATTTATAATATTAGTAAGGATAAGGATGGGGGCAGCGTACTAGACCCCTGCTACTTATATAATATATACAACGAGGAAGGAACATATCCGTAAAGCCGTAATAAATCGATCGAAGCCGAAAAGCAAAAATAAAATTCGGCGTTTCCATACAAAACTGTGCAGCCGCACGGGCGATTTGTATGGCAACGTCAATTTTGTTGTTGTGTTTTGACCGTTATTTTAATTTCAATATACGAAAGCTATTTAGTATAGCCCATGGTTCGATTTATTACGGGTATGTCTATTCCATTTTGTATACTGTTTACGCTATAGGACAGAGATTTAAAAAATATACATCCTTAAAGATAATCTCCAAGATGTGTATGCATTTAGCTACAAACAAGTTAAGCTTGCGACATAGTTGCAACAACCTACTTTACTTAATCCAACTTAATCAGACTTACAATGTACTTTTGCAATGAAGGAACTAATTAAAACAACTTTTGTAATAAAATCTCAGAACCTTGTTTAGAGACGTTAAATCCTACAAGGAAATTCAAAATTTAACTCAACAAAATTAAGGCTTTTTGTCCAAAACAGGGACTATTTTTATTTTATGTAAGTACTAGGTTGCAGAAAAAGTATTTTCGTATTTTTATGATGATTTTATCTATTTATACAAAATAGGTGTAACTTGTCAAAGTTACACCTACTTTGTATAGAATTTTGACGTCAATCAAGATTCTCAAAAACAAACTATTGAATCAACTTTATACTATTCTTACTGGAATCGTAATATACTACTACTTTTTTCTCGACCTAATATGTATGAATACAAGTATGTATGTGAGTTTCTTTATTCCATCAGCACTCCGAAGTGCCTCAACACATCTGAATGTATCCAAGATCATTGGAATTCTTATTACAACCCGAGTAACACTCGCTATAAATTTTATAGCACGGCAGTCTTATATTTTTATATAAAAATAGCTTTTCACCCTTCTCTATCGAGTAGACTAAAAGTCTTCTCTTCTTGAGTAATAAAAAATAGTTTCACATATTTTTAAAAGAATATCAATTTTTGAACATTATGAATGAGGATTATTGAATTTTGTTCGACTTCTAACACTTAAAAAATATAATTACAGCTGTCTAGAACTGATGGGTTCTGTCTAACCTAAAACGTGAGTAGACGGACAGACGGACATAGCAAACCTATAAGGGTACCTCGTTCACTACGGAACCCCAAAAAAATGAAAGAAATTACTTATTTTGTTCCGCTTACTTGATTTTCTATACCATATCTATAGATAAAGCAATGGGGGTATCCTGAAATTAGCGGCGGCAGCACTGGCCCGTCGGGTCCGGTAAGCTGCGATTGGGCCACAATGTGTCAATTGTTGCTGCTTGTCAAATATTATCCAATGACAGCGGCTTATCGAAGTCGACGCCTCAGCGCTGCCATCCTGTGGTAAGCATTTAAAACCCTCATTGGCTCTACTAAGCGTCCAAAACGGCTCAGATTAAAACCTCAGGCCCATATAGAATCCTCAAGCTTCAACCATAAAACGATTGACCGCAATGAATTATTAAATATGGTTAGTTTTATACCCGCATCGGTCAGAAACGGGTCCAAGGGTAGAGTGTATTATAAATATCGGGCAAAATGGTCCGGAAGGGTAGCCTGCATTGCCAATAACTTAGCGACCCCGTGTGTTAGTAAAGCAAAAAATGATTTTAAAATAAAGGTTTGAAGATTCAAATTTGGAATGCTTGTGACCCTTGAAAATTAATTAAAATTCTAGGGTACGTCATAAATATTTATTGGGGAATTACGTTTTGTGCATTATAATGAAATTAGGGATCTAGATGCTTGTAATAATTAATCCGATAGAAATGATTGCAAAATAAAATGTGTGCTGTATGCTTTTTATATACAAGCAGTATATAATTAGACAAAAAAAATACTAACCTTTTTGACTGTTTAATTTCGCGATATTGTTTTTTTGCTGCCGTCACATAGTTTATGACTATTTGTAATACAAAGTTCATTAAAATCGGCTCAGTAGTTTTGGTGTGAAAGCGAGACAGGCAGAGTTACTTTCGTGTTAATTACTAATATTATAACTGCCTCCGTGGTCCAGTGGTTAAGGCGTTTGCCTTGTTGACCCGGGGGTCGTGGGTTCGATTCCCACGGAAAGCATACTTTATAAAGTTGTTTCCAGTTTGGTTAGGACATTGCAGATTGCAGGCATGAATCACCTGATGTCTGATAAGAAAGACGATTCCGTGCTTTGGAAGGCACGTTAAGCCGGTGGTCCCGGCTGCCATCTGGTAGTCGTTAAAGGAACCACGTCAGAGGCCGAGAGGCGGTTCAGAACCTGGGTGTGCAAGGTCGACTGACCGTGTCACCTACACGAAATGATGATGACTAATATTATAATATAAGTATGGATTATCCGTAATGTAAGCTGTTTTTTTTTTCATGCCCGTGATTGTTACATTTAAGTTCAAGCAACTTGGTAAAAAGAACTTACTAAGAATAACAAGAAGTCAACGGCCTGGAAGTTTCAGCTACTTTTGTTTTTGTAAAAAGTTACTTTGTCTGGTTAGGACCGCGCCAAGTTTGGCGTTTCTTGCAAACTTTGAGTTCTCAATTGAAATCTACATTTTAATTTGCAAGTTTTTGAATAGGAAGAAAAAGGGATACCTGATTAATTACAATCTACGTATTATTAGAATTGAGGAGCCCGTTGGTCCAGTGGGTGTGAGCTCTATGAGTGCTTACGTATGTTAAGCAACCCCTGGTGCAGTCCCTACTTGGATGGGTGACCGCAAGTGGCATAAAAATATCTCGAGCTGCTCCGTGCTTCGGAAGGCACGTTAAGCTGTTGGTCCCGGCTGCCATCGTTGATGGCAGTCGTTAAGCTATGTCAGATGCCTTAAGGCAGCTTGAAAAATCTGACACCAGTGTTGGCCACTTACACATACGAAAAACAAAACAAAAAAGTTTGAATTGAATTTACTTACAAACTTATGTTATTCTTTGGTTAAAATGTGTTGTGTGAAATAATGAGTATTTGTGCAAATTAAATCAATATATCATATCAATAAACTTGTGCTTAAGGGATTACTACATAATGAATTAAAATACTGGGGTTATATATAATACACAAAAAATACAATACCCTTTTTTGCACATAAAGAAACGGTTTACACCAATGTCGTTTTATAATTTACAAATTGTGCAAAAGGGGGCCTAAACGCTAAAGAGTTTCAGAGTTTATTTACACCAAAATAACATGATATACATTAACAATTTGGATCGCAAAATAATCGCGATAGTTTAAAACTGTGTTGCAGTTGTTTGCAGTAAAAGAAACAATTACGATAATATATTTTATCTATATCTAGCGCTATAGAGACATTAACGGATCCCACAGCTATGTAAATGAGTTCCGGCAGTCGTCTCCGGATATTAGCGCCGGAAAAAGGGCGGAAACCACCGGGCCGGGTAAACTCAGTCGTGACATTAGTGTGACTCATGAAGGTAAAGCATCATAGAATATTCAAGGTGAAAAATGTAATCTATATTAAGGGGGAACAGTAGGCACAGTAGCGACGCCAATCATTTTATTCCTAATACTTTACAAATAGAAAGAAATTCAAGAATATAAACAATACAAGCCTTAGTAAATAACCTGAAGTATTTTTGGAATCATGTTTTTTATTATCGGAATCAGTGAGAATTATGAGAATCTGATTACCGCCAAAAACGGCCGTTTTTGGCGGTTATCACTTTTTCTCTCAATGACTGATTTTCATAATATCAAAACATGATTCCAAAAATACTTCAGGTTATTTACTAAGGCTTGTATTGTTTATATTCTTGAATTTATTTCTATTTGTAAAGTATTAGGAATAAAATGATTGGCGTCGCTACTGTGCCTACTGTTCCCCCTTAATATAATGAAGAGGAAGGATTTGATTGTTTGCTTGTTTGAATTGAATAGGCTCCAAAACTACTAAACTGATTTTTTAAAATTCCTTTCCCCTTTAGAAAGCTAATCTATCTGCGGGTGCCAGCCCAACTAATCCAATCCCAATCCCAACCAATCCCAATCCCAATCCCAATCCCAATCCCAATCCCAATCCCAATCCCAATCCCAATCCCAATCCCAATCCCAATCCCAATCCCAATCCCAATCCCAATCCCAATCCCAATCCCAATCCCAATCCCAATCCCAATCCCAATCCCAATCCCAATCCCAATCCCAATCCCAATCCCAATCCCAATCCCAATCCCAATCCCAATCCCAATCCCAATCCCAATCCCAATCCCAATCCCAATCCCAATCCCAATCCCAATCCCAATCCCAATCCCAATCCCAATCCCAATCCCAATCCCAATCCCAATCCCAATCCCAATCCCAATCCCAATCCCAATCCCAATCCCAATCCCAATCCCAATCCCAATCCCAATCCCAATCCCAATCCCAATCCCAATCCCAATCCCAATCCCAATCCCAATCCCAATCCCAATCCCAATCCCAATCCCAATCCCAATCCCAATCCCAATCCCAATCCCAATCCCAATCCCAATCCCAATCCCAATCCCAATCCCAATCCCAATCCCAATCCCAATCCCAATCCCAATCCCAATCCCAATCCCAATCCCAATCCCAATCCCAATCCCAATCCCAATCCCAATCCCAATCCCAATCCCAATCCCAATCCCAATCCCAATCCCAATCCCAATCCCAATCCCAATCCCAATCCTATAATATTTTAATATTAGATTTGAATTATTTGCAGCTGACTTTTAGAAGCTTGTTTGTTTTTTTTTATTGATCAACGTTCGTCACCAGTTTAGTTAATTATTCGCCAATCCAAATTCGTATCTAAGTATTTTTTATTCGCCCGGTTAAATGTTCCCTTATTTTGGAGGCTATGCAAACAGTAAAATCTTACCTCTTTATAATATCAGTATAGATAATCAAACACACAATCAAATATTTTCTCTCTGTAATATAAGTATAGATTATTGGTTCGGGTGAGGCAACGTTGAGCCTCCAGGCTCAGTACATCACGGAAATCCGTTTGATCTCGTACTTTAAATGGAAATTGCCTGCTGCAGGGTTACGTTTCACTCATTTTCAGTAGCTTCTTCATAAAGGAAATGTAACGATTTTTTGCAAGTTTCAAAATGACATAGCTCCTATGTGATATATGATGTAAGAAATCCGATATTTATGATCGCTAATGAGTGGTGACTTACGGGTCCGAAACGTGGTCCCTTACTATGGGCCTCATAAGAAAGCTCAAGATCGCTCAAAGAGCTATGGAGAGGGCTATGCTCGGTGTTTCTCTGCGAGATCGAATCAGAAACGAGGAGATCCGTAGAAGAACGAAGGTCACCGACATAGCTCAGCGGATTAGCTCTTTGAAATGGCAGTGGGCGGGGCACATAGCGCGAAGAATCGAAGGCCGATGGGGCAGAAGGGTTCTCGAATGGCGACCACGTACCGGCAAGCGCAGCGTCGGGCACCCACCGACTAGGTGGTCGACCAAGGTCGCAGGGAAGCGCTGGATGCAGGCCGCTTCCAACCGGTCATTTTGGAAATCCTTGGGAGAGGCCTATGTTCTGCAGTGGACTTCTTGTGGCTGAAATGATGAATGATGATGAAAGATGAATGAGTGTATAATAGACGCCAAATATTTTGATGACGGTCTAGTCAGGTCATGTTGAATAACGATCTATTTCCGATTAGCCTGGGTCTTGGATGTTTAAAAAGTAAATCATACATAATTAATTAATTACATACATAGGTTAGCTCGAAAAACAGTAGGTACACTCCGTTTTTGGCAGTCATATAAATATAAAAAATAGAAGGTACTTTACAGTTTTAAGTTTAAGTTATCTTTCGTGATGATTTCACTGAAATTTACTGAAACTGCAAATTAATCCGATATTTTTTTTACCTAGATCTGATGTACCTCCATGATTTAAATTTGGAATTGTTAATTTAAATCATCAGCTAATCTAAATAGGTTGTTTATGTTCTTCGATCCTTGACTTTCACTTTCTGGATAAAACATTCTCATTATCTGTGATGGAAAAAAATCACGTTTGTTGTATCCCCCTAAATATTTATTTTATTCTGTTTTTAGTTATTTGTTGCTATAGGGCGAACAAAAATACATAATTTGTGAAAATTTTGACTATCTAGCTATCACGATTTATGAGACAGCTTGGTGACAGACGTACAGAGAGACAGACGAACATCGAAGTCTTAGTGGTAGGGTCCCGTTTTTACCCTTTGGGTAAGGAACCCTAAAAACGAGTTACTACTAACAAGCACCAGGCGAGTGCTTTTAGAAGTCCAAGTCCGAGCGAATAAATATTTCATTCCCGGAAAATAAATGTCGGCAAATATACATTGGGGTGAAAATATTTCCTTGGCTTCCAAAGATAATAAAAATTTTATCCAAAAAGGAAAGTCGATGAACATATAAAAAATATATACTCGTCAAGTTGATTACCTCCACAGTTTTCGGCGGTTAAAACGGAATCAAGTTTGGTAGAAACGCAGACCGCTCTTGTAAAACGGTTGTTGTACCCACAGATCTGTATATTTGTGATTGTACCGGTCATAAATATTCGTAATGAGATTTTAATTATGCAGATAAAGTTATTTCGGCACAACATTCATTGTTATTACATTAAAACCCTTTGCATGCGCAATCGCCACGTTACTAACAAATTGGATTTTCTCATATTTGTATTTTATTTATATTCCCAATAATATATTCATCATTATGTATATTTTTTTTTGCATTAGATCCGCGTTTTTTATATGTAGTTACTCAGAGATTATATTACTTAATGCTATACACAAAATATATACGAAAATTTTAACTTGACCATAATAAATATAGAGTTGACACCAATAATTCTAGTCTCAAGGAGTCTTTCTAGATTTTTTTTTGGGACTGATACTAAAAGAAAGCTGATTAAGTATGTTTTTTCCAGAGAATTGAAATGATTCTTGCGTATAGACGTTGTATGAATATTTAAGAAGAAAAATAATTAAAATTGTTGGGCCACGCAAAGCAGTTTCGACCATCCACCAAGTAAGTACTTTTCTTTTTCGTTCAGTTTTCTCAGAAGCGAATTAAGAATATGTCATTTCTTAATTAATAGGAATAATTTTTAGTCCATTTTGTTCAGTAAATCTTCTGTTTTATCATTTTCATTCGCATGTGGCTAAAATGATTTGGCGATTATTATCTTTGTCTCCGCTCGTTTCCTGGCTACACTTCGCCAAGCTTTATATCAAATAAATAAATAAATTGATTAATTTATCACCAAAAAATTAAAATAAATAAATCAAACAAAAAGTAACGAATGAAATAATATTGATTAGCCAGATTTTTAAACTTTAGTATTTATCATAAGCGATAAAGGGGCCAAGATTTGGCGACCACTGCACGGTTGATCTTTGTATATTACATTAACAGCTGATTATTCCCGCTCATTTCCTGGCCACACTTCGCATGGCTTAATAGCAATCCCACAGTAAAATTGTTTTGTAAATTTTAGGGTTTAAATTATTCATATCGCATTTCGTGCGCTAACATTTGCTTACATTGACCTGGGTCTTGGATGTTTATCTATGTATATATTATAAAATAAAGTACTCATCGTTGAGTTACTATCCTACAACACAAGTTCACAACTTACTGTGGGGCTAGCTCAATTTGCGTGTACAAAAGAAAAAGATTCATTAACAGCTGATTCTTCCCGCTCATTTTCTAGCCACACTTCGCACGGCTTAATAGCAATCCCACAGTAAAATTGTTTTGCCCCGAATTCCTAATTACCATTCGAGATCTAACCGGGGGTTTAAATTATTCATATCGTATTTCGTGCGATAACATTCGCTTAGACATGTATACGGTTAAACAATTCGTTAATGAACTTGTCAAGGACATGTTAACTTTATCCCACGACTTCGCCGAAATTACGAGTATTTTATTCATCAGCAGGAGGTCTTTTGTAGTCTCCACTGCAGGAGCACGACCCTCCTTTGTACTACCAGAGCCATATAATAGCTAGATCAGTCAGAAGATTTGGCCTACACTCTCCACGCTGGCCAGACGGGTCGGAGAGGTTTCTTTGAAGTTATAAGCTTTGTGTAGCTTTTGTTTTCTAAGTCGCCTTTTACGACATCCAAGGGAAGACTTGGAGTGGTCCTATTCTACCCTGCTCGGGTACCACACGGCTTAACAGGTATCATTTGTCAATCAATGTCAGGTGCCTACGCAGATTCAAAAAATTCAAGTTTGTGTTTTTACTAATAAATACACAATAATTGAAGATATTTTTAACAAAAAACAAAAATCGACTTCAACCTAATATTTTTTTTAAAATAAGTATAAGTAAAAAAATGGAAATATGTGTAATCCGAACGGCATACGTGTATAATTTTTTTTGGTTTTTGTGTATTTTTTTATAAAGCGCTCGACACATTTCGATAAAAATTTAATGGGACTATTTGTAAAGTATTACCTATCGAAAAAAAAAGAGTTTTCTCATTCGGTCCAAGCGTCTTCGAGAAATCGGGGAACATACATAAAAAAAAACATTACGCCGAATTGAGAACCTCCTCCTTTTTTTCGAAGTCGGTTAAAAAGAAGACGAAACTCTTATGACGATGACTAGGTATATTAACCCACAGCCGCAGTAATGAAATGTACATCAATAGAATATAGATCACAAAACGTAATAATACTTTTTAAACAAATTACTTTGTTGAATGACTTATTCTAAAAGCGTAAATAAATTGTTCTCATTGTGACTCAATAACCATTTTGACAAACAGGCCAAATTACACAAACAATCAATTAAATAAATAGACTTTAGTAACTAGTATAATTGACGCTAAACTTGGTAAAATTTGAATTTATCTTCAATAGACATTGCCACAAAGCTGACAATTTAAATTGCAAATTATTATTTAAATATATAAAAGAGTCAACCGTTGACAATGGGCATCCCCATGTCAACGGTTGACTCTTTCACGACAACTGTCACGTTGACAGTTTAGTAAGGTTGAGGGTTGTTCCGACACAATTGTCAAATGTACGAACTTTTGAACTAATCTATATTTTTCTTCACAATCAGACCAAAGCTCGTTAAAAAACTATTAAATTGATTGTCCCCTGCGGTGGTAAGCGGTAGCAAGTTTCCAAAAAATTGGCATACATAATTTATTGAAAGTATAACAGAAAAAAAATAATAGGTTATGTTTGCAGAATACTTAAAAATATTTTGATAAGGGAACACATATGAGTTATTTCTTACCAGCTAGTGTTCGCTGAATCCGTGTTATTTGTCTCTATATATTTATTTACTTTGTCTTTTAATATTACAGTTAAATAAATTTTACCTTTTGAACGTGTTCAAAAAGAGACGAGAAGAATATTAAACAAAGTTAAATTTAACTTCAAAAACATAGATTAAAAAAAAATTTCGTCATGTTCAGAATAGTACACGATTTGTTTTATCGAAACAATGGCATTAATAAAATAATTTGAGCTGGCCCTTGCTCAATTCAGTCAATGTACCTTTTTATCAAACACTGCTCGATGCTTAAATTTCTAGTAGCGTAAATAAATTTGCTTAATTGCAACACAATAATCCGGCCAAATTACACAAACAATTATAGGCTTTAGCAACTAGTATAATTGGGGTAAAACTTGGTAAAATTTGAATTTATCTTTCAATTGACGTCACCACAAAGCTGGCTAATACAAGTTTACAATTGAATTGGAACTTCCAAAGTTTGTACTCAGAGTATTTAGAATTTAGTCTCTTGCTTGAGACTTAATATCTGAAATCCATTTTAGGTTTTGACAGGTTTATACTTGGACTTTAATACTCTCTAGACCGTCATGCCTGTATTTCAACTATTAAAAAAAATTAGGCAATTTTTAATTGCTGGTGTGCGTGACAGCTTTGTGTACAGGTCGGTTTACTAAAGCTGGCACGTACACAGTACTCACACTTATGCAATTTCACTATACAGTATGTTGAAGTTGAAATATAAATGATTTTGTTTCAAAATCTCCTCCATCACTTTTTTTATTATGATGCAAGAAATATTCAAAAACATTGTACACCATTTCACGAGATTGTCCTGTTAAAGATTTTCCGGGACCAATTCTTTCAGAAGACATTTTATTCTAACCTCCAAATAGGAAAATAATCACACGCGTCACAAGTCGATCACATCTGAATGACGCTAAAGACCACGCTGTATATATGAACAGTAGCAAAAGCAAAACAATTAATTATGCCCTTCATACACATAAGATAGTCCGCGCGAGAGGGAAACGGGCAGCCAGAGTTTTCATGATGCACATGCAGTGCGACGTAACGCCGAACGCTTATGCACAGACACTACACAAGCGCAATGTGTAAATGTGTTGAACGTGCCAGCTTTCGATAAAAAAAATTAATAAAAATATAAAAAAAAAATTTTAAGTCTATGCTCACAGGTCAGTACCTGTGAGCATAGACTTAAAAAATTTTCGACACAAGCGCAATGTGTAAATGTGTTGAACGTGCCAGCTTTCGATAAAAAAAATTAAAAAAAATATAAAAAAAAATTTTTAAGTCTATGCTCACAGGTCAGTACCTGTGAGCATAGACTTAAAAATTTTTTTTTTCATATCCTGTAAGCATGTGTCATCTCAACTTATCAAATCAGTAGCTAGGTATACTTTCGTGGTAGCTAGTCTATGTTTGACACTATTGTTTTTTTAAGAAAAACCGAACCCTAATAGATTTGTCATGTCTGTCTGTCCGTACTTTCATTTAAATCCGAAACTATTAAAACGGCACAGTTGAAATTTGTTTTCAGCTGAGACGGAGGAAATAAAAATCTTATCTTGAATAAGATTTTGATGTCCTCTGTGCCAATATTAATTAGTCAGTCCAACCAACAGAAATATATTGAATGGCTTACTCGCCTAGCTCGTCTGTTAGCGTCGTAAGCCCTTGTGTAATAGAATTAGCCTATAAAATTGCTGGTGAAACTTATGTAGACAACATTATTTGACCCAATTTTGATAAATGACTGTATGCACTTGTTAAAATTTAATGAGCGAATTTCAAAATTATAACATTAGCGAAAATTATTAAATAGCTGTTGAATATTTCAGTGCTCTACTTCGAACCAGTTTTAAGCAAATTCAGATTTCGGAAATTAGTTCACGGCACCACGGATATTATTTATTAGTTTTAAATTTTAACTCCTTACATCTTTTTAGGTAACCAATCGAGGGAAAGTATTTATTAAAGAAATATTGAATACAATATGTCGATAGGTTGTTATATATTTTTGTTTATTAATAAGAAATATAATTCCAGGAATGGGTTCTGGCTAGAGAGTTTAATTGCATCAACATCTTCAAAGGGGTTCATCAACACCTTCCAAAGGACCGGGGTAACACCCGTGACTCCAAAAGAGATGTTCATTTCTTACAATATATACACATACAAAAATATGTGTTTGAAATCTAGGTTTAGGTAACTGAATTGCCAAATATTATTTTATATTATCTATAGTCCGCGACTTTTTCTAGGTAGGCAACTAAATCATGACATACGTATATATAAGAGGTAATTACGACTTTACCTTAACGATGTGGACAGAGTCTAACTATTAGCCCTAAACGCCACATTTTGCACGTAAAAATCTTTTTAAAATAGTAAGTCTGGTAGATTTTTGATTAAACAAAAATTGATAAAGGTCCCGTGAAAATTCCGCGTGACGTCCCTGACCGATACATACTTTTTACTAGCCTGTTGTGTCACAAGCTTACACTTCTGCACTTTGATGCACTTTATCTTTACTTTATGATCATGTTTGATTGAAAAAAAAAATACATATCTAATATTCTTTGATTATCTATAAAACGGACTAATTAAATTTTAGTCTATTACATGAGAGTGCACGCAACCCATGAGCTAAAGTTACAAAGGATAGAACCTTACCAGGCTCGTTTTGTACTTGATTTGAGTTTGTAGTCCAATCTGATTCAAGTTCGGTCACTTTCATCGATCACTTCTTGCTCCCGGTGAAAAAAAGTCTCATCAGGAAACCTACACCGACATCGCTTAGCTCTTGTAGGTATCTCTGACAGGTTAAAAAGCTATGTGGGAATCAGTGTGATGCCGTGTGGTTCTCAGCAAAGTAGAATAGGACGACTCCAAGTCTTCCCGTGGATGTCATGATTTAGAAAAACAAGCTGAAGAAAGCTTATAAACATCGAAGAGATCTCTCCGACCCATCTGGCTAGCGTGGTGAGTGTAGGCCACATCTTGTCTGCTCTTGCACTATATATGGCACAGAGCTAATGCAGCGGAGACTAAAAAATGCCTGATGATAATTATTAAGTTTTAGTCAGACGAGTGTTAGCACTTCACCAAAAAGAATAAAGTTCTTAAATAATAGATAAAACGCGTGTTAGAGCTAACGAACTATGACTGCTTAAATTACAAAATTAAAAGTTAACGATGAGCTGCTAAATATTCCAGTGTCCTACATCGCGCCAGTTTTTAGCAAGCTTAAAGCGAACTCAACTTACACACATTATTTATTCAACGGAGCTTTGAATTTACAATAACTACATATTTTTGGAGAAGTTGGCTAGTAGTTCAGATTTTTTTATTATTATTATTTTTTTAAGTATTAAGGCTTGTATTTTTGTTCATTTTTATTTGCGTATCGACTCGGGCAATTATATTTTTGTGTTGACCAAAAGTCAGCTTTATCAGTAGTATTGTAAACGTCGTCGGGTCTTAAATATTTTATAAGTATTGAGGATTGAATTTTACTTCATTTTTATTTGCGTGTCGACTCGGGCAAATTATATTTTTGTGTTGACCAAAAGTCTGCTTTTGATACAGCTTTATCAGTAGCATTGTAAACGTCCTCGCGTCTGCAGGTGGTAGGACACGAAGAGCAAGATATAAGTGTGCCATGGTCTGGGGGTGGCACCACAGGAACAAGCGATTTCCGAGCTGTAACCCTGTTCATATTCGACTGTTTCATGTTCATATTTTTGTCTCTGTTCTCATGTTCATATTCGCATGTTCATATTCGCCCAACCTGTTCATATTCGTCTTGTTTGGGCCGACTTGAGTCCGGAGTCAATGAATAACCCTGATAATATGTATGTATGTTTGGATGTATAGAATGAAAAAAGAGACACTCCAAACTTACAACAACATAATATAGGTACTATTTCACAGTACGTTGACAATGCAAGCGTGAATACTAAATAGTATTTTCACGATCACCATAAATTTAAGAAAAACTCTATCCAGAAATTATTCAGTGCTATAAGGGTTACTCGTCTCCATATAACGGTTTTATGAGAAATTAAAGTTTTATGAGCGAGTAACAAGTACTCAGGTGTGGCTGTTCACGTTAAAATAGTTCACATCATAAAATAGTGCTTAAATGGACCGTAACATAAAGTTAAATTAAATGAATTTTACTCTTCTACGCTGGTCTGGGAGAAAAGAAAAAAAGTATAATGTACCAACTGCTTCTCTTATTCGGCAGATCGTAAAAACCGATACAGGGGATTCGACGAATATCTAAGGAATCATGTCAATAGGCATTGCGGCTAGCAACCCAACACTCTTTTGATTCCGTTTTTCACCTAAAAGCCGGCTTGCTGTCTCGATTTTATGATCATTAATGTCTAGTCCACGAGAAAAGAAAGAAAAACTCACCTTTCCCTGACCGTTTTTAGGGTTCCGTAGTAAACTAGGAACCCTTATAGTTTCGCCATGTCTGTCTGTCTGTCTGTCTGTCTGTCTGTCTGTCTGTCTGTCCGTCCGCGGTTTTACTCAGAGACTATAAGTACTAGAAAGCTGTAATTTGGTATCAGTATGTATATTAATCATAGCAAAAAAGTCGTAGAAAAAAACCTTGAAAAAAAATTTTTTTTTGGGTAGCTCCCATACAAATAAAGTGGAGGAGTAATTTTTTTTTCTCTTTTTACCCATCGTGTGGGGTATCGTTAAAAAGGTATTTAAAAAATATTGTAAGGTTCAGAACACCATTTTTCGATTTAGGGATCCGTTTCCGAAATATTTGGTTTTAAAGTGCAAATTTTTGTTAGAGGTACGTGTCCCCCCCCTCTATCTGCTAAACGGTTATATATGGATACGTGAAAAAAATTACAGCAGTAGTATATATACTGAAGTTGAAAGGAAAACTATCAGAGCTGGGCACTAAGTGCAAACTAAAAAGTTATAGGCAACCAACTTATAAAATGTACTGGAAAATGTAAAATTTCATACTATCTTTATGGTTAGATGTTTTTGGTAGGTAAACTGTGAGGTGCGAGTGTGAACAGTGTCAACTCAAAGTTGTCATTCGTAACTACGGAACCCTATACTGCGCGTGGCCCGACACGCACTTGGCCGGTTTTTTTTTATTAGCATATTTAATTATTTACTCAGTTGAGTAGACATACTTAATACGTTTTCACTTATCGACGTAAGCGTCCAGGAATAACCAAAATACTTTTTTTTAAAGCGAGTTAAACATTAAATTAATTTTCTATTAAGGTTTCTCTTAGACGTTAAACATAGAAATAAAAGTAGTAGCACTCTTGTAGCGCCAAATTGTGAAAACCACAAATTACTGCTTTCTGCTCTTTCCATTTTCCTTTGTTATTTTAGTGTAGTGACATTTACATATTTTGGAGAATATATCTCAGTACGTTACCACTAATTAGCGGGTAGCATACAGTAAAAATCAATTTAAAATTTGCTATATAAATACATTTATGTAACATAGCCACTTGAAAAGATACATGATGTGTCGATCTTGTGTAGAAAAAGACTGTTAAGCAAACATTAAATTTCATAATGGTACGTCAAGTTTGTTAAAAGTTGGTTAGGCAAATCCACTTTAAATGTACGAATAAAGTAAAAAAATGATTTACAGGAGGCCATTCCCGTAAATGCAATATTTAAAATAGCTATCGAACAATATTCTCATATCGCCCGTGCAAATGCGACATGTTTAAAGTCATATCTGTCTGGTGTTATAATTTTTTAAAGGTGGACGGCGGCGCCATAAATGGACTTGGTCAATAAATGGTGCAATTTTACATCTCATATAGTTTTTAGACTATATAAAGCTATTTTTTTCACTGATATGCATACTTATATAAGAGATGTATTTCGGACGAAAAAATATACGCACGGTTTTCATAATTATCATCTCATTAATTAATAAACTGCGTGAAAGTTTTTTCTACATTTTTTTTTATCATAAAACTAGCAGCCCTACCCGGCTGCGCCCGGGCATGTATTATACCTTAAAACCTTCCTCGTGAACCACTCTATCTATTGGAGAAAACCGTATGAAAATCCGTGGAGTAGTTTTTGAGTTTATCGCGAACAGACAGACAGACAGACAGACAGACGCGGCGAAGGACTTTGTTTTTAGGGTTCCGTAGTAAACAAGGAACCCTTATAGTTTCGCCATGTCTGTCTGTCTGTCTGTCTGTCTGTCTGTCTGTCTGTCTGTCCGTCCGCGGTTTTACGCAGAGACTATAAGTACTAGAAAGCTGTAATTTGGTATGGGTATGTATATTAATCATGGCAAAAAAGTGGTAGAATAAAATTTTGAAAAATATTTTTTTTAAGGATAGCTCCCATACAAGTAAAGTGGGGGAGTAATTTTTTTTTCTCTATTTACCCATCGTGTGGGGTATCGTTAAATAGGTCTTTCAAAAATATTGTGAGGTTGGGAACACCATTTTTCGATTTAGGGATCCGTTTCCGAAATATTTGGTTTTAAAGTGCGAATTTTTGTTAGAGGTAAGTGTCCCCCCCCCTCTATCTGCTAAACGGTTATATATAGATACGTGAAAAAAAATACAGCAGTAGTATATATGCTGAAGTTTAAAGGAAAACTATCAGAGCTGAGTACTAAGTACAAACTAAAAAATTATAGGCAACCAACTTATAAACTGTAAAATTTCATACTATTTTCATTGTTAGATGTTTTTGGTCGTTAAACTGTAAGGTGCGAGTGTGAATAGTGTGAACTCAAAGTTGTCATTCGCAACTACGGAACCCTACACTGCGCGTGGCCCGACACGCACTTGGCCGGTTTTTATAATATGTTGTGATAATAACTAGCAATTTTTTCGCGACTTTATCCGCGTAAGTTACAGCCTATGTCACCCGGAGAAAAATTAACTTTCTATAACGAGAGAGAAAAAAATGTAGAAAATTGAACCAGTAGTATTGGCGTCTATTCAATTCAAACAAACAAACAATCAAATCTTTTTAACTAATAATGGTATAAGGTAGTGGCATATAAATATATGATTAAAAATAAATTAATAAATATGAAACATTTCAAAAAGCTAAATTCCACAGAAAGAATCATACTTCAATCAAGTTAGCAACTTGGTTTGCTAAACTTAGTTAGTAGTAATAAAGACATGACGAAGTTAAATTGGATCCTAGGGTCATTGTTTTCCCAAGTTATTAATTTAGTTTGTATTTTGTTACGTTCGCTTCATTAACCCTTCACTGTTTATTTATTGTGGCAAAACTCATAAACTATTTGATTAGAGAGGTTGAATTCAATTTGATGTTTATATTTTATTAGCTTAGCCGTCCCGGCTTTGATAATGCATACATACTATCACGTCTTTATCCCTTGCGGGGTAGACAGAGCCCAAGGTCATAAAACCTACAGGCCACGTTTAGCATCGTAGTGGGCGTAAAGGTGGAAAGCGGAATCAAATAGTGATGGCTTTGATTTTCGCCCAATCCCTGCACCGACTTTTACGGTCTGCGCGGGAAGAAAAGCAGGTATATTCTATGTTTTTGCTTTTCTCCCAAACCAGCATGGAAGAGCTTTGATAATGTTATAATTTACTAAATTAAATTTATTTCAAAGGTTGATCCAACACATATGGTGGTATATGGTGGCATCCCCTTACGGGGAATACTTCTTAAACTTTCGTGCTTTAAACACATTATCATGTATATCAACATGACTTAGCATGAACGTTTTATTTATTTGTTTCCGTTGACTGACTGAGTTACATCTATCTGAAGACTTGAGTTAGTGGAAACAAATAAATAAAAGATTCGTGGTAAGTTCTGTTGATATTCATAAAGACTGAACAAGGACCGACAGCAGCGTGATCAAGCGTGATGAAAAGTCAGTGCTCACGTAATATTTTATTACTTTGTTTTTTTTTTCGACACTGTCCCGTCGCCGACCGGCATGGTGTTGTGCCGTGACATGTGGCCACGAGCTAAGAAGCAGTGTTGCTCACAACAAACACAAATCAGTTAATACATAAATAAATTGCTAAGTAAAAAAATATGGCAACCTCCTATTCGCAATACAGGTGATTCTAATGAAGAATCCCAGGAATAGTAAGTATACATACGCAAGAAAAAAAGGAACAAATAAAAAAAATTACTTTCCATACACATTAGAGCAGCTGATATGTGAATATTTTTTTATATAATTTTGCCAAGTATAACTTGGTACAATTGAGACAATCAAATAGCCAGTATTTTTTTAAACCACTCTTTACTATCCGTTGAAGCATTACAAAATATTCATTTACAAATGCTGGCACTCCACAACAAATGATTTCAGTAGAGAGGAGTAATTTGCGGTTTTAGCAAGTTTGCGGGATCGCACGAGTGCTACGAGCTATATTTCTAAGTCTTACGTCTTGAAGAAACCGTTAGCAGAAGTTCTTTATCTTTAGCTGGCTTTAAAATTTTATTTCTAGTACTAACACGGGTACATTCCGTGGTATATAATGTCGACACGTGGAAACTACGTATTATATTTACGTGATACGTGCTTCAGCGTAGAAACGCTGGCGTGTTACTGTTAATACTGTTTATTCTTTGTGATACTGCATTACATTCGTAGGCTTCAGTGCTACACGGATCATTTGTTACATGGCCGTAGTCGGAACTAAACGCTGCAATAATTCTATATATACTCACATAAAAATACGACATAAAACTGCATTAAAATAATTGCCTTATATTTAACATTAAAGTGACATCAAATAATAAATGTTAATAAAATCTATCTAAGAAAAGAAATGACAAGTAACTATTTATATAACCATAAAAAGCAATCAAACAATCAAGTAAGTAACACATATTAAACATATACACGATAAATTACTATTATTTCTTATTATTTTTTTTAAATATAATTATATTTTTTAATATCTTATAGTTAAAAAACCCGTTTGCCATTCCAAATTTTATTTATGCGATGCCCGACAGTGTTCATATTGTACCTATTTAATATAATTACAGTGCAGTGACATTATTGTAAGAGCTGATGTAATGTACAATACGAAACGCAATAAAGAAATTGAAATTGAAGTCATCTTAAAGCGTCATTTTTGAAGGATAGCTCGAATATTATTCTGAGGCGCGAATTGATGTTTGACGCGGATATTTTTAATTATTACATAGGATATTCTATTTACAAAACTAAGAACATTTTGTTAGCTGTTAGCCCTAACACTCGTACCTACACGCAACGCTCCCATTTCATGTCATCCTAGTGACAACAGTAATTTTTGCCCGACTTTCTAGATAACCTAGCAAGACAAAGGCAATCTGTGATGAAAGATTATCATTGGTGAAGATTATTGAGGGGAGATTCATTATCAAACCAAACCTAAGCCCTCTCGGTATATAATTCAAAATATTGTCTAAAGCCCGAATATTCAAAGCATTTTAAGTAAAAACGATCTCATAGCTCGTGCTGTCCCAAACAACTTCTTTGCTATAGAAAAATGGTTATGTGTAGGTTCCATATTAATCTTTAAATCTTAAAATATAGGGACATATCACACAAATTGAGCTAGCCCCACAGTAAGTTGTGAACTTGTGTCGCAGGATACTAACTCAACGATACTATATTTTATAATATATACTTATATAGATAAACATCCAAGACCCAGGTCAATATGAAAAAGATCTTTTTCCATAGTGACCTGACCGGGGATCGAACCCGGGACCCCCGTGTCGCAGGCTAGGGTGTTGACCGCTGCGCCACGGAACCCGACAATATTCTAATGTTTATTTACAGTTATAGCTCCAATAGCCGATATACTCGATGTACCATTGGGCGTAAGCATTTCTAGCTCTTACACATATAAGCAACACCGAGCGTGGTTCCCAATGGGATGGGTAACCATAAATGGCATAAATATATCTACATAATTCTTTGCTGTTGTTGGTCAGCTAAAATCTTTGATAAGGCTGACTGAAATATCTGATACAAGTGCTGGCCACACACATTAAAAACAGAACATTAATAGAATTTCTGCAAAACGGAAAAATATTAGTTAAATGTTCCTGTCAAGCGGAGTCAGTGTATTGCGCCAAACAACTTTCTTTGCATAGGAAAATTGTATTGGATCGTTCAATTTTCTAATGTTTGATCCAGTTCAGTTCAAATTTTCCAATTACCCGCTTCAAAACCAATTTTGTTTAATGATCTTAGTTTTATTTAGGTATTCGCTGTAATGGTAAAGAAAAACATCACGAATATCACTGAAATTTTATTACTTCATGGCGTAGTGGTTAGGTTACAAGCCACTCTGCGACTCAAGGGGCCCTGGGTCGATCCCCGATTAGGTTGGCCAGGATCTTGGACGTTTATCTATATAAGCATTTTGTTATAAGATATATACTATCGTTGTGTTAGTATGCTACGACACAAATTCAGACTAACTGTCGTTCCTATACATTTATTTATTTATATTTATTAAAATAATCGAAATTTTGCGAAACGGAAATTAGCTAAATATTGTCAGAAGCTGCGGAGTTAAAGTGTTTTGCGCCAAACAACTCTCGTTGCTTTAGAAAATTGTTTCGGGTCGTTCAATTTTCTAATCTTTGACCCAGTTTAAGATGAAATTTTCCAATAATATGCTTCAAAACCAAGTTTGTTTATTGACTCCTGGTTTTATTTAGATCTTCGTTGTGATAGTGAAAAGAAATATTTAAATATTACTGAAATTTTATTTTATCATCATCGTCATTATCATTAACTTCGTGGCGCATTGGTTACAAGCCACCCTGCGACACAAGGGGCCCTGGGTCGATCCCTGGCCAGGTTGGCCAGATCTTGGATGTTTATCTAATAAGCATTTATTATACCTAAAATATAGTATAGTTGAGTTAGTATCCTACGATACAAATTCAGACTAAGAACTAACATAACTAACTTCTATATATATATAAAACAAAGACGGGTTTGTTACAACAC
Organism: Rhodophaea formosa; assembly: GCA_963082605.1. Classification (NCBI taxonomy): domain Eukaryota; kingdom Metazoa; phylum Arthropoda; class Insecta; order Lepidoptera; family Pyralidae; genus Rhodophaea; species Rhodophaea formosa. The sequence goes on along the minus strand of OY720220.1, from coordinate 4,752,686 downwards.
TTATAACTCGAGATCTGCTGAACCAATTTTCCAGGTTATTGATTCGTTGGATTTGTCTCCGCCCCGAATAGCAGAATACATCTTAAAAACAATGAAAACTCGATATGTGTAATTAATACTTAATCATTGACTGTTAGGCGGTACGAAGTTCGCCGGGTCAGTATAACAAAAAAACCCACGTAGATATATGTAAATTTCCTTTTTTTCGTCGAGCTATGGAAAGACCTCCCAAAAATAGACACATTAGCATCAGATAAAAAAATATCTATACTAGATAACTAAGAATCATTAAACAAAATTTGTCTTGATGCGGATTATCAAAAAGAATTTTGTTTAATGATTCTTAGTTATATTATAAGCTATTGATAGTTATATTATATATATATAAGGTATTCGTAGTGATGGTAAAGCAAAATGTCATGATTTTTTTTTAAATCAACCTGTATTGTCCCATTGCATATATATGCAGTTAGCTAGTCAGCTTTTATTCATCACAAATAGGTAATAATGAATTTATTTTACTTAAATGAGTGAAATGAAAATTAGATGAATATTGTCAGAAGCAGCGGGAAAGTGTTTTGCGCCAAACAATTTTCTTTGCTTAACAAAATTGTTTTTGATCGTTCAATTTTCAAATCTTTAAACCAGTTTTAGATGAATTCTCCACTAGTACGCTTCAAAACCAATTTTGTTTGGTGATTCTTCGTTTCATTTAGGAATTCGTCGTGATGGTGAAGAAAAATATCACAAATATTATAGACATTTTATAAAAATAGCAAACTGTTGCTATTTTTAGTGATATAATTATATCTTATGTGTACTATTATAGCTTCCGAAGCGCAGTGGTTAACACGCCAGCCTGCAACACGAAGGCCCCGGGTTCGATTCCCGGCCAAGTCAAGGTGCTCCCTTCACAGCAGTTGTGTAACACTATAAAGAACATTAATAATAAATAATAAATAAATATATACGGACAAATCACACAGATTGAGCTAGCCCCAAAGTAAGTTCTTATGAAAGACTTGTGTTATGGGATACTAACTCAACGATACTATATTTCACAACAAATATATGTATAGATAAACATCCAAGACCCAGGTCAATCTGAAAAAGATCGTTTTCCATCTTGACCTGACCGGGGATCGAACCCAGGACCATCCGTGTCGCAGGCAGGCGTGATGACCGCTGCGCCACGGAGCTCGTCAAACATTCTATAATTATCATATTATATAGTCATAACATTCTTGGTAATGTATGATATTATAGAATGATATCATCGTTACATATTGTTTTATAACTTTATTTATTTGCTGTGTGGGATCACCTTCATAGTGGAAAACGTTTATTTTTTCAAATACTATACATGGCGAAATTTTGATCGTTCTGGACCCTTAAAGGGGTGATTCAGCCCGTCGATATGAACCATTTTTCCTATGGGACCTATGCTGGAAACTCAAATTTTATTTCGACATTTTCATACAAAAGTGTTCAGCCGCCCGGGCAATTTGTATAGGAATGTCGAAATTTTTTTCGAGTTTACAGCATTTGTCCCATAGGAAAAGTTGTTTATATTGACAGGCTGAATCACCCCTTTAATGGTCCGGAACGATCAAAATTTCGCCATGTATAAAATATAGCATCGCTGAGTTAGTATCGCACGTCAAAAGTTCACATCTGCAGGGTTAGCTCAGTATTTTTGATTCGTCCCGAAAAATTTATATTTATTTATCAATTACTGCGTTTTTTTTTTTACAAAATACACTAAATTTGAAAATGTACAAAAGCAAAAGGTGTAGCAATATCAATTTTATACGCTGTACAAAATGGATTGCGATACCCGTTCTTTCCAACAAAACTTTCTTTGCCACACAGATGAAAAATTGAGCGCAATTTCGTACGTCCATTTTGAAAAACGAGACTGTTCTTTTTTTGAATTGAACTTTAAATTCTTTCTGAAAGGCTCTGTAGTCGATGGGGGAGTGAAGGTTAATTTATGGGTTTCAATTCCCATACTCACTGGCTGCGGTATGAACGATTTACTTTTTAAAAAAACTCCGGACCACTGGGTTGTTTCTTATTCATCCCACTTTACTTTTAATTATATGTTTTCTTCAGTGTTCTTATTTATATTCTCAAAACATCCTTTGCGTTTTTCAAAGTAAAAAGACTATGATAAAGTTCATAATAATTATTTTTCTTTTTCTGGCCGTTAAAGTTTACATTACAAATGTCTTTTTATCTTATCTGTGTAAAGCTTTTCAAAGGTACCTAATATATATTAGCGTTCTTACCACAGAACTATAACCTGTTATTAATCTGAGGTTCTTACCAACATATAAATGATTAGTTAACAAATTTAACGTGTATGTTATTTCAATGAAAAATCTTTATAATAAACTAACGAAATTTAATCATAAGTTACATGTTTATATATAATTATCTATCTATATTTCATCTTTAATCTTTCCGGTAAAAGTAGGTTTTAACCGAACAACCGTACCGATTTTCATGAAATTAAAATAAAACCCATTTGGGTATTTGTATTTTCAAATAAAATAAAAATTTACATCAGATTCAACGTTCTTGATTAATCAGGGAATATACCTATGCATATAATCGTAGAAAAGATTCATACAAAAATATACCAGCAAATTTAAAACCTTCTCCTTTTTAAAGTCGTTTAAAAAGTATTACCGTATCGACGAAGTACAAGGTAAATATTTAGGTTTACAGAATGTCTGTGTAAAGACAATGTACACGAGTGAAGGTGGGTGTAATGTAGATTGTATCACACCAACGCCTTGAACTTTAATAGACTTTTATATTTTCCTTTAAGAGATATTACAGAAAATATGATTCTCACAATAGTTTTTTTATTTCATACTAGCAGCCCTACCCGGCTGCGCCCGGGCATGTATTATACCTTAAAACCTTCCTCGTGAATCACTCTATCTATTGGTGAAAACCGTATGAAAATCCGTGGAGTAGTTTTTGAGTTTATCGCGAACAGACAGATAGACAGACAGACAGACGCGGCAGAGGACTTTGTTTTATAATATGTAGTGATAGTGATTTTTAAATGCCAGCTGTATTATTATACACCCGCTTTTAACATTTGAGATTTATAAATGACAAAACGGTCTTCGTGATTCTTAAGATACTACTTATTACTCCCACGTTCTTTGCTTTACTCCCACTTTGCTGGTAACCACCAGCAAAGTAGAATAGGACCACTCCAAGTCTGCCCGCTGGATGTAGTAGAAGGCGACTTAGGAAACACAAGCTAAACAAAGCTTTTACAATCCATCTAGCCAGCGTGGAGAGTATAGGCCAATGTCGCAGTCCTATAATACTCTGCCGGGGACCCATTATAAAATTCTCGACCGAAAACAACAAATCATAAAAGCTACTGAAAATAACCCTCCCCTAATGACAAATATCGATTACTTGCCCCGGACTCTATAAAAACAAAGGGCTACAGGTGTCATATGTGAGTAATAGGCATTGTTAATGTTTTATTAACCGGCTCATCCCGGCCGTTTGCATTAGCATGACAAATGAGCCTGCGGCCGGCGAAGTAGGTCGCTGGGTCGATGGCTAACTCGCACCAATGGAAGCGTTAACGTACTTATTTTATTAGATGCCATTTAGACAGTTCACTCTATTTCGTTCGAGCACTCAACTATGTAATAACAATTAATTTTATTTAAACTATTCTAACAATAAAACTAACTATAATTAAAAGCCTAAAAATACAAATCTTACAATCCTTCCAGCTGCCCACCCCTGGGCATCATGCCCAAAAGGCTGGCAGCATTGCCAAATTGAATGGCAATGAGCTAGGAAGCTTCCAGCCCTTTGGTTACGGGATACTTCAATAAGCTTTTTAGCCAAGAGACTAAAAAGCTTATGGGCTGATGGACCCCACGAACCCAATGTTTCTATCCCAAAAGGCTCAAATATGTAGTTATCTCCGATACCTACATATTTGCGCCTTTAAAGGGTTTCTGCTCCTGACGCAGCTGTGCCCGCCTTTGACTTAGTGCATAAACGAACTAGCCTCGAACTAGGTTCAAACATAAACTGAGTTAGCCTCAAAGTAGCTCATCAATTTGGACAACTTTACCATAGGAAAATAATTAAATTCATAGGAAAAGGAACTCAAAAAAATCTTCTATGGTAACAACGTGTCAATTGATCTTCGATCTTGGAGTGATCCTATTCTACTCTGCCGAAAACCACACGGCCTACAAATAACAAAAATATCTTAAAGGTAAAAAAATAGTAAGTCACATCTAGTGCTCTAGCGGGGGTCAAGTGCTGCAGGTGTGATACGCGCAACTTACGAGGCCAGTGTAGATCGTTGTTTGCAAAAATACCCGCAATTTCGCAACTCATATTCGTATCTACCGGTAATTATATGAGAATAGCCCAGCATAAACGCTATCATTTTACCGACTGACATTACCCTCCTTGGGAGTGGCCCAAGGAGGGTAATGTTTTTCGCGCCTATGTATGTATATATGTTTGTATGTGTGAATGTTTATATGAACATACATACATTCAACCGTCCAAAATTTAAAAAAAGAATATTATGGACTATTCATATCAAATATTAATAACACTAATCAAAAAAAATTTTTTCATCTTTTCCACTTCAATGATTAATCATGATCAAATATTAAGAAAAAATAACTTTCTTAATACCGAATAATTTCGGTTATCAAGGCCAGTTTCTTTAAGAATTGTAAATACTTTTTAAAGTGTAGATATAAAAATATTTTGTTCCTTTGCCTAGTAATATATAGTAGCTTAAAGTTTGTGACCTTTACCTTTACATACACAAAACAAGGTCATGTAAGACATACCGTCTAGTACAAATATGTATCCTTGAAAAACGGAAACGCTACGGCGTAGCGTGTTGTTTACTTGCTTGCTACGTAAGCTCGTAGCAAGGTCTACGGAAAACGGTAGACATGCTACGCCTCGTAGCAAGCTTTAACTAAGGTATAGCAGGTAGATAAAGGCTATGAGGCTACGCATAAAAATAGCTGCAATAATTATGTTTTTATGCAGTAGTTCTAATAAGGGAAACTCTGCGATGCTTACATTTGTGTGCATCCTGTAAATTTTGACGACCTCTGTGGTTCAGAGGAGGCATGAATCTACATAAAAATCGATCAGTCAGGTTTCGAATTCACATAGGGATCCCATTAAAACGCATGGTCAACGGTTCGATTCCCAGTTAAGGAAAATGAAAAGTGAATTCGAAATTATAAATTCAAAGACAATGGAAAAGATTACTTTTCGGATTGCCCTGAGTCTTTGATATTTATTGACAAAGCGAGCGAGGAGAGCGAGCAAAGTTCGGGCTAAATGTTCTAGGTAAGGTTATCTGGTATCGCTATCTGTTCTCCTCTCAGGTCGCGTTTCTCAACCGGTTGTCGTAAAATTTTGAGAGCAGTTTAAAAAATTAACAAACTATTTTTGCCCATTCAGTTTTTGAATTTATTCAAAATGGCAAAGTTAGCCATTGTGAAACAAAACAGTACTTATTATTTTATTTTGTCATCGACAAGATGGATAATTTCACTGATAGAGTCATCGGCAAAATATGAAGCTAAAGCGGTTTAAGATAACTAGTAGTATCTTAACCTGTTATGAAGTCTTGAGTTGAAAAAATTAAGTATCGTTGAGTTTATATCCCACGGCCCCCGACTCAAATTCACAAACTAGCGTGGCCTACAGCTATCAGAGCCACTAGTCTGTAGATATAAGAATCTATTATAAAATAAAGTAAGACACTGTTTACAATTGACTTTGAGGCTAGCTTAACTGCGTAACTTGTCCTTGCATTTTTTATTTTTACTTAACCTGTTTTATCCCACTGCTGGGTGAAAGACTCCCGCATTTCCTTCCAGGACTTAGCTTTTACATAAGTATATTTATTTATTAACTTAGAAATATTACAATTAATGTGAACTATTAATTTGATTCGCCTAGGGCATGAAACATCATATTATTAACTGCAATATAAGCCATATTTTTCAATCGATCTGTATTTACGCTATAAAAGCTTGACTAAAAGCTCAATCTTTAGCGATCGCTATATAGTGCAGGCCATTTAATGTAGATAATAAATAAACTTTACTGCTTTTGTTTATTTTTATTGCTTTAAAAGGCTTTTATATTGATGAGTTGATAGTTATGACTTGCCTTCATTTCGTTTGATTGTGCAGTTATACGCTTAGTTTATGTCAAAGCTTTACACATTTTTAAAGTTCTTGCCATTCACGAAGTTAACCGGGATTCAGGTACTTTTGATAAACTCGTCATCATCATCATCATCAGGCCTTTGTTCGTCTCCACTGCAGTAGCACGACCCTCTCTACACTACCAGAGCCATATATTAGGCAGAGCAGTCAGAGGAATTGGCCTTCACTCTCCGGGCTGGCCAGACAGGTTGGAAAGGTCTCTTTGATGTTTATAATCTATGTTCAGCTGTGTTTCCTAGGTCACCTTCTACGACATCCACGGGAAGCCTTGGAGTGGTCCTATTCTACTCTGCCGGGAGCCACACAGCAGATAAACACGTATCTGAATAGGTATAATTAAGCTTTCACGGTCACAATCACTATTATTTTCACTATGGGACTTACCGTGATTATTTTTGAGTTTCGTTTGATATTTTGACAATATTTCAGCTGCCATTTTCACGGACTGACTCTCACATATCCCTAACTAAGCGTCGTTCAAACTTGGCAGCTGTGGAAATCTCATTTTCATTATGAAGTATGAACTTTGGCGGTTCTGCCCGAAAGGTCAACGCCCACATAGCGCCCAGCTGTGTCTTACAACGAACTGTCGACATTGCTACACGTTACTTTATGTATTATTACAATCGTTTAAACTCTTCCATGCCGGTTTGGGAGAAAAGAAAAACAAAAATATACCAGCTTCTTATTCTTCCCGCGCAGACCATAAAAGCCGGACATATGAAACACAAACTTTGTTTAGCTTGTGTTTCGTAAGTAATTTTCTGCGACATCCACGGGAAGACTGTTGTCGTATTCCACTCTGCCTGGAACCACATGGCTAAACTTGTCGAGCTCCGTGGCGCAGTGGTCAACACGCCAGCCTGCGACAAGGAGGTCCCGGGTTCGATCCCCGGCCAGGTCAAGATGGAAAACGATCTTTTTCAAATTGGCCTGGGTCTTGGATGTTTATCTATATAAGTATATATATATATATATATAAGTATATATGTTATAAACTATAGTATCGTTGAGTTAGTATCCCACGACACAAGTTCACAACTTACTTTGGGGCTAGCTCAATTTGTGTGATATGTCCCTATATATTTATTTATTTAAACACATTTTAAACACTTAAGTTTATACACTCGACGAAATAGGTAGCCAACTTTCTTATTTAATAGTAAGACAACTATATTTAGTTTGGGTTTTTTGTCTTAAAGGAACGGTAGTGGCTCAGAGATCTAAGTCTTCGACTAACAAGTGAAAGTTCCCGAGTTATTCCACCCGGCCTGACCTGTATTGTACCTTTGAGTTTGTAGACCAATTTGACCCAAATACGTGTTTTTCATTGAACACTACCTGCTTTACACATACACACACATACACACTATCAGGTCTTTTTCCCTTGCGGGGCAGACAGAGCCCAGGTCTGTAAAACCTTAAGGCCACGTTTAGCAGGTTGGTAGGCTTGTAGGTGAGAACGGAAACAAAATAGTGATGGGTTGCTAGCCGCATCGCCTAGTGACATGATTCCTGACGCAAATTCCCTCGATCGGCTTTTACGATCTGCGCGGGAAGAGAAGCAGCTGGTACATTCTACGCTTTTTCTTTTCTTCCAGACTAGCGTGAAAGTTTACAGGTAGGTTTGAAGAAAAAACATCTTGAATCACTGTCCACACATACCTGCACACTAATTGGATTGTCCACTCGTGTGTAAAATAAAGAATAAGAAAAGAATGAAAAACTACTCATTTCCTGCCAAGAAAGTAGTTTAGCACGTTTCTTTCCACACAATGATGCCATAACGGAGAGAAAAAGAGAGAGAGAGATAGGGAGTCAAAATCTTAGTAATCTTTAAGGGACTTAATCGTCAAAGACAAACAATTTGTTTTTTAGTGCGCCATGATTATAATTAAGAAAAGGATATTCTGGAATACCTTCCTTGTTACGAAAGCCGCACCGTCCATTTTTAATCAACCGTGCTAAGTGCCTAATTTTGTTTAATTAAATAATGGAATATTAAATCAAGGGAGGGTACTATGATCATGAATTAAATAAAATACAGAAGAGACTCTTCAAATAATTTTTAAATTCGTAGTAAGAAAGACAGAGTGCTTCAAGTAGATATAATGACAAAGTCTTGAATATTATAATTATTTGGGATAAAGACGCAGCGATATTATGGATGGGATTCAAAGTAACAGTTGATCAAACTGTTCCATAGTCTCTGCCTAACCCTATGCAAAACAGGCGTCATACCATGTATGTATGAATGTTCAAACTGATCGATAAATAGAACGATATATCGAGATCACAAATGACACCATCGAAGCAAAGGCCAAAGAGAATTAAGTTATTCTCGTTGGTTTTGAATAGAGAATTAAACTTTACATAGGTTTGTTCTTAACCAAATGGTTTCACTCACGAATTTTTGGTTGGTATCGCAGAAGCTTAAAGGCCGATAAAAAGTGTACTGGTCAATGGTGTTATGCGGATCTTTATAATTTTTTTATATGAAAAACATAAAATTAGTATCTAATATGTTTCGAAAATCTATCAGACATACTCGTACTATTTATATTTAAAAAATTAAGATATTTTTTAGAAACAAATGCCTATTTTATGTTGCGTAACTTTTAGAAAGTTGTTCTATTCTTCTGTTACTCAGTTAGTTTATGCTATGTAACCTGCTAAAATGTTCCATGTTACGAAAGTGGAATTTTGGATATTGCATGTTTATGGGGCAGGCCGATGATTTTATATAAATTACTACCTACCTACTTGGCATACACTCCGTAGGCATACATATACGTATAATAGTTCTCCGGTGTATTTTAATATCAGGAGGGTTAGTATCATTTTAGATCAGGAATAGTATAATTACAGTACTCGTTTCATATCGAATACGCTCAGGTAATTGGAAATGACATCAATATGAACAACTTTTCAGATAGGACCAATATAGGAAACAATTTTTTTATATTTTTTATTTTTGTACTTATTGCACAGGTGGCTAAACAATTTTGTCAATCACGTCAATTTGAGAAAACACTCAGACAGATCTGAATTAATTTACAAAATTAGGCAGATAATAAATTGAGCTTTCGAAGAATGAGTAAAACCTAATTTATCGTAGGTAATAATTTTGATTATGTAGTTTTGTAGTTCCCGGCAGAGTAGAATAGGACCACTCCAAGTCATCCCGTGGATGTCGTAAAAGGCGACTAAGGAAACACAAGCTAAACAAAGCTTATTAACATCAAAGATACCTCTCCAACCCGTCTGGCCAGCGTGGAGAGTGTAGGCCAAATCCTCTGACTACTCTGGCTAGTATATGGCTCTGGTAGTACAGAGAGGGTCGTGCTCCTGCAGTGGAGACTAGAAAGACCTGATGATGATGATGATTATTTATTATCTATCCTATCGATGTTATGTCCCACTGCTGGGCAAAGGCCTCCCCCTTATTTTTCCATTCACTTCTGTCTATTGCAATTTCTGCCCGACCATGCAAAAACTTGTCGAGATCATCTCTCCACCTCCTTCTTGGTCCACCCAAAAGGATGCCAACTTAGCCCACCTTTCTGACCGCATACGACAAACATGTCCGTCCCAGTTCCACTTTAGTCGGGCAGTTTTTACACCTACATCTTCGATCTGAGTTAAAGAGCGCAGTTCGGTGTTTCTCACTTTATCTATTAGGCGTAGGCCTAGCACGCTACGCTCCATCGCTCTTTGGCAAACCTTGAGTCTGGACTTTTGAGCCTCGGTGAAAGACCATGTCTGTGCGCCATATGTCAGAATAGGCAGGATGCACATATCGAAGAGTGAATTTTGATTAATATAAAAAAATTATGAGTTTACATAAAAGTAGTCGTAAATTTATAAATAATCAGCTTTTTCATATGACTTCTAGCGATTTTAGGGAAGATTTTCACATTGTTCTGATTCACTATGCGTAACGAGTAAAGCCCTTCATAAAATGCCTCAACTAGAACGAAATTGCCTTAGTTATCATATGATATCACTTGGAAATGCACGACATAAAGAAACCAGATCCAATGAGGAAAAGTCACTTTTGTTTCGTTTGTAATATTTTCTTTCGCAAAAATATTACATACTTTAGAACTCAATGTTTTTGTACGTCGTACCGAATGTACGACATACAAAACACTGAGTTAATCAAAATATTACGAGAGAACAAAACATTCAAAATCCACTTTTGTATTGTAATGGATAACGCTCTTTGAAACTAAAGCCACACATAAATGTTTTAAAAGTAATAAAGTCTATCTCACGTAACCTTTTGAACAGTTGCTATACTCTTCTGTTATTCGGTTAATTTATGCTATATAACCTGCTTTAATGTTCTAAGCAGGAAATTATGTTTTTATTTTTTTTAATCTATGTTGGAAATAGTAAGAAGTCATTACACATCAAACTTTTTCTGTTCAGTTCATAAAAGATCTCGAACATTAAGTATATAGGAATGTTTTATTGATTATTTTTTATTTTAAATATTGTCGAAGATGTAGCAAATTTGACTGAAATCACAATGTTGTTTTTAATAAAGAAGCAAAAACAAAGCACAGCTGTAGGAAGCTTTAATATTCATTGTATGATGATTGTATGATAGAGGCATGAATTTGAAATGTGTTTTTTAGAGGCAAGAAAAAGCCAAATTTAGGAGGCTAGATTTTATATTTCTAGAATTTGAATGATTGTGTGTGTGACAGGCCAAGCAAGATGTAGAAGAATGGTTAAAATTTAGCAGCTTGCTCTTCGAGTTTAGCTAAGATTTTTGATATAAATAAGTAAATTACTTTTTAAGTGTAATATTTTTGTCCAGATTTAGGTTAAGCTCCTATTGAATCTAATTTGTCCAGATTTAGGTTAAGCTCCTATTGAATCTAATTATTCTTTGATAAACAATTTGGGTACACAAAATAAGAAACATGGCCAACTTAGTAGGTACGTGCAGGTTTGTAACAAAGTGAATCATTAATGAAGCGGGCCGACCTTGATGAAGCCCAAATTACATTCGCCAAACATTTACGGCGGCCCTAAAACTGAAAAGCTACTTATTTTGCCGTGCCTTGCTTCTAATATACTACAAAAAGCTAAATACTGGTTTTTTGATTGTATTTTTAGTCCCGGTGTTTACACTGCATAGCACTTTTGAAGCGCGTAGTGTAGCTCAGTTCTTTATGACTTTAATTAGTAACACAAAACCCAATGTCCATCAAAGTATCGCACAAGACGCTTAATGCTCTAATTTTGAATTTCAGGAACAATTTTTTTAAGTGAAAAAATGATACTGACATAGTCGGTGCGTGTTGGCTCGTTACAAAGTGAAACATTAATGAAGCGGCCCAACCTTGATGAAGCCCAAATTACATTCGCCAAACATTTACAGCGGCCCTAAAACTGAAAAGCCACCTGTTTTGCCGAGCCTTACTTTACTTCTAGAGTAAAAAATCTAAAGTCAAAAGTTGGGTATTGCTTATATGTAACACGACTACAAAAAAAGATGTGTAATGCTTTTCAAGATCATGTATGTATGAACGTTTTCATATTTTACGGTGACTTTTGAATGTCTTAAAAGATTTGGACGTAAGGAATATCGTAAAGACCCTTTTATCCTTTTAAGTGGCGTGTTTTTTGGTTTATAAAAGAAAAAGCGCACATGATATGACCAGTGAGACATTAAAGTCGTAGAAACTAATGGGCTGACCTCAAGTAATGGTGGGACAAGGTCATCATCATCATCAGGTCTTTCCAGTCTCCACTGCAGGAGCACGACCCTCTCTGTACTACCACAGCCATATACCAGCCTGAGTAGTCAGAGGATTTGGCCTACACTCTCCACGCTGGCCAGATGGGTTGGAGAGGTCTCTTTGATGTTAATAAGCTTTGTTTGGCTTGTGTTTCCTTAAGTCGCTTTTTACGACATCCACGGAATGACTTGGAGTGGTCCTATTCTGCTCTGCCAGGAACCACACGGCAGTGGGACAAGGTAAAGACGAATATCTATTATTCAAATATTTTATTTATTTACACGTTTATTTACTAATTTATTAGTAGGATATCTTCTTGCAAACTGATTCCTGAAGGCTGTCGAGGAAAGTCTCCGAGCGTTAATAAGTCCCAAAATCTTAATCCGCTTTAAGCTTGTTTACTTAGGGACGCGAACTCAACCATTAAGAGTTTAAGATTTTAATTGCTCGACTTGAATACGAATCCGCCGAGGCCAATTAAAAAAATATTGCCAGAATTCAAATCCAGAAAGTAGAGGGAGAAATATCGAAGCACAAGATTTGATTCTTATTTAATTCTTTATATTTTATTCGACTGTATATTATTTTGTATGTCTGTTGTCATGTCATTGTCTCCGTCATTTATGAATGATTTAAAAACACCACCATTGGGCTGTATTTAAATTTCTTTTTGTAATTAATTCAGGCGATACTTTGTGGAAATCAAAATTACATGCACTTTAAGTTAAATTTATTGGTATGCTTCTAATGTAAGCTGGCCAGAAATAGTTTGCATGAATGAAATGGTGGCGGAGGCACATATAGAAATTTAATTCCTCGAATTTATTTTAGTATTTAGGCTGGGGTCGTTTTTTATTTACCCGAAACATTATTAATTACTATCATAATCTTGATTAGCACAGCTTAAGGTTCCAACGGCAAATTTCGTGCGATATCTAATCACTGTCGGCTATACACAATGTCACTCTGAAAAGAGCCCGCTACATAACGCACGACTTTGCTTACATTTTCGCATTGTTCAAATTAACAACTGTTTGAAAATGAATGTTTATGCGACAAGTTCTTCGTCTATAAAGTCACCCCACGTTCAAACATTTGACCATTCAATATTTAGTTGTCGATCATTTGCTAATCGATTAAGTATATATTTTTTGCATAGCTACTTTTGCATACCCATCCACATAATCCATGTAATCTTTAAAAAATTTTTTTGACATACTGAGTATACGTACACGATGTAGTGGTTTATGCTCTTTGATGAAACTACTGCAATAATCGTGAAGTAAGTAACCGATAAAGATTACAAGAACTGTATCCCGAGTTTTAAACCAAAGAGATGAAATTATCCTACAATACCTTACATCGTTTTACAGCCTTGCAACGCATGTTCGAACATAAAAGCGTTTAAAAATAATACGGGTTTGAAGCGTGAAAAAGGGCGTTCAATATTTGACAGGTTTACACCGCTAAGCCCGTAAATCTTCAATTACTCCGATCCCCTACGGCTACGTGCTTTTTTTGAATACTGTCGAATTAATTATCCCATTATTTCTGCATGTCCTACGATCTTTTACAAAAAATTATCGATGTAAATACTTAGAAAATTATTGAAATTTTTTTTGTGTGTCGCATACACTTCATTATCTTTTTTTGTTGTTGTGTGATATACAGTTTAAACTTTACGTGGTGATACTAAAAACATTTATGTAGAATAACGTAACGGGGTAAATAGAGCCCTGGCTTATATCACTGTGGTTTCACCTTTGCCAACGAAGTTTCATACAAACTAGAGTTATCCTCGTATTATACACAGATGGTGCTACCGATATATTTAATATAACAACTAACTATAGAAAGCATTTTCGATTATTGCATTAGTTCAGATTACATTATTATAAATTACAAATTTTTCATTTAATTGCGTACATCTTTTTATGAGTAAAAACATTCTGTTTAGTCTAGTTAACTAGGAGTGGACCTGCTGCCATCTAGCGGTGAGTTTTTGAAACTTAGCTCGACAGAGGGTTACGCAGAGCGCGTGTCTCAGGTTAAGACATTTACTCTTGTAGAGTAATTATATCTATAACAAATAAGATTCCCTAACAACTCCTCTAGAAACTAATAAACATCTGAGCTTCCAAAGCTCAAGCATCAATAATCTGTAATAGCTCCGTCTAGACTGCTTCCAAAGCGTACTCGTATAATTTGTTGCTGAAGCTTTTGCACTTGGTAAGTTTCAAAACAAACTTGAAGTGAAATTCCTTAAGTTATAAGTTAAAATGCTTCAAGACTAATATACGTTCCTTGAAGATATAGTCATAGTATTTTTTTCATCATCCTAACCAAACTCAATGTTATTTTATGATCAATAGATCTATAATAACTTTAGTTAGGAAAAAATGGAGAAGAAAAAATTAATAAGCAGAACATGATTCTTTAATTACAGGCCTTAGACTTTATCTTTAGGTACGGAAACCGGAAGAAAAAAAGAAACTTTAAGTCACAAAATAAGTCAATGTGACTTATTTTTTCGTGCAAGCTCCGTGGCGCAGCGGTCAACACGCCTGCCTGCGACACGGATGGTCCCGGGTTCGATTCCCGGTCAGGTCAAGATGGAAAATGATCTTTTTCAGATTGACCTGGGTCTTGGATGTTTATCTATATAAGTATTTATTATCAATTATAGTATTGTTGAGTTAGTATCCCATATCACAAGTCTTGAACTTACTTTGGGGCTAGCTCAGTCTGTGTGATTTGCCCGTATATATTTAATTTATTATTCAGTGATTAACTTAAAAAAAAAAACCGGCCAACTGCGTGTCGGGCCACGTGCAGTGTAGGGTTCCGTAGTTGCGAATGACAACTTTGAGTTCACACTGTTTACACTCGCACCTCACAGTTTAACGACCAAAAACATCTAACAATGAAAATTGAATGAAATTTTACATTTTCTAGTACATTTTATAAGTTGGTTGCCTATAACTTTTTAGTTTGCACTTAGTACTCAGCTCTGATAGTTTTCCTTTCAACTTCAGTATATATACTACTGCTGTAATTTTTTTCACGTATCCATATATAACCGTTTAGCAGATAGAGGGGGGGGGGACGACGACGACACTTACCTCTAACAAAAATTTGCACTTTAAAACCAAATATTTCGGACACGGATCCCTAAATTGAAAAGTGGTGTTCCCAACCTCACAATATTTTTAAATACCTATATAACGATACCCAACACGATGGGTAAGTAGAAAAAAAAATTACCCCCACTTTACTTGTATGGGAGCTATCCTAAAAAAAATATTTTTTCAAGATTTTCCATGATAAAAATACATACCTATACCAAATTACAGCTTTTTAGTACTTATAGTCTCTCTGAGTAAAACCGCGGACGGATAGACAGACAGACATGGCGAAACTATAAGGGTTCCTTGTTTACTACGGAACCCTAAAAATATTCGGGGAAAAACACATTTTGTAATTTGGATGAAGCTTTTATCCATTCATACAAAACAGGTGTAATTTTGTCTTTAAAAGACATAAAATGCTTTAACCACCTTTGTGCTAATAATTATTTGGACTGTAGTATGTCCATAAACATTTTGGCGTATTTTGCAATATCTCCTTCTTTCAAATTAAAAATTTTATATTTTTTTCGATAAACTTTTAATAGACACTAATTCAATGAAAAATGGCCGCAAATTGATTTTGTAAATTTCTAAAAGATTTTTGAAAATTTAACCTTTGAAATGATATCTTATCCAGCCAGATACATACAACATACCCAAAGATATTCTGCAAGATACGAAGTCACACTTTTTCTTCGATCATATGTATGTAATTTTCTTATACTCTATAAGTTTCTTATAAGAGACAGGTCCTAACAATATTATGCTAAAGCTATAATATATCTTATCAGAGAGAGTAATGTCGAGGCTCATGGTCGGAGCTCCTAGCCAGGATAAATGTAATGGCAAATGTCAGCTCAGTTCAAGATGCGTTGTCGAGAAAAATGTGAACTAAGTAGAACTTACAGTACTTGACAAGTCATTTCAACGTAACTTGAATTGAAGACATTTTAAGCTCGTTTTATATTTAGAAAAATGTAACGAGTGTTAATGCAATTAGTGACAGTGGCAATTATATATAAATAAAATGTAGGTATATTAGTTTTTAAAAGTTATCTTGCGAAAAGAAGCGCTTTCATCATTTACAATGTCGATGAAAAAGCACTTAATTATTTCTGACAAAATGATATTGCGTGTTTATTTTTAACTTATTAAATCCAAATTTATAAAATATACTCGATCTTTGTCGGATTTTTGTACATTTTGTTAAAAAAGCACTTCTACACATGAATTTATATTAAAATACGGAACCAGCGTGTACCAGTGTCATTCATTATAAGAAAGAACGAAAACATAAAACAACAAAGAACAGGCAAGAATATAATAACAATATTAATGTATAGACAGTTACCTTGTTCATAAACCGCGTATTAAGGGTTTCTCATATTGTTTTTCCATATAATTTTATATATATTTTTGTAGAAAATTTTCTAGTGTTGCCGTTTTCATAAAGTTCGAAAATATACAACGAGCAAGAACATAGCAATATTGATAGTAGCCAGCAATCTTATATATTTTAAGAACTAATAAAAGAAGGTACTAAAAAGGTGCATGTTGGTAAAAGTTCGTAAAATGACGGCTCAATTTAGAGTGTTACCGTTTCCAGAAAGTACAGAAATACAAGCAAAACCATAACAAATTTAATCAGTAGTCGGCAACATTGTTCATAAAACACCTAATAAAGTACTAAAGGTTCTCACGCTTCGTTTTTACTGTTATTACTGTTTGCTGAGGGCATTCGATTTCATTATTATTCAAGCAAATTTTTCTTTTGTGGTTTTTTGTACCTTCACTGTAATTTTTAAGAAACATAGGCTCCTACAATTTTTTATGGATTATTTATATTACCTATTCGTTTCATTAAGGGGGCACCCTAGGCACAGTAGCGACGCCAATCATTTTATTCCTAATACTATACAAATAGAAAAAAATTCAAGAATGTAAATCATATAAGCACTAGTAAATAACCTGAAGTTACCGGCAAGAACGGCCGTTTTTGGCGGTAATCACGTTTTCTCTTAATGACAGATTCTCTTAATATTAAACATGATACCAAAAATACTTCAGGTTATTTACTAGGCCAATATGAATTTAATAATTCTTGAATTTCTTTCTTTTTGTAAAGTATTAGGAATAAAATGATTGGCGTCGCTACTGTGCCTAGTGTGCGGCCTTAAAACACATCAAGTAACCTTTTTCACACTTATATTTAGTACTAACTAAAATGATTAAATATTCGACATTACCATACAATTATCCGATCGACTGGAGTTTGTACAAAAAAGATAAAATCCGGGGAAAAATGCAAGGTGTTTCGATAGAAAATGTTAGTCTTATCTTTTGAAAAGTTAAATCTTTGAATAAGTCAAGTGTAGATTTTCACCGGCTCAAACGTATTTAATTTCAATAGTTGTTTTCTTAAAACTATATCATTTTTATTAACCGACTTCAAAAAAGGAGGAGGTTCACAATTTGTCGTAATGTTTATTTTTTTATGTATGTTCCCCGATTTCTCGAAGACGCCTGGACCGATTTATGAAATTCTTTTTTAGTTCGATAGGTAATACTCTACAGATGGTCCCATAAATTTTTTATCAAAAAGTGTCGAGTGCGTTTTGAAAAAAACCCACACAAACACCAAAAGAATGTTTACAGGTATGCCGTTTGGATTGATTACACTTATTTCCACTTTTATCTTATGCTTATTAAAAAAAAATTGATAGGGTTGAAGTCAGTTTTTGTTTTTTGTTAAAAATATCTTAAATTATTCCTTCCAAGTAGCGGAATACTTGATATGTTCTGAGCATAGATATCAGAATATGTGGTTCTGAGTATACTCCTAATTTTTTTTTATAGTCAAACGTGTGGCCGTGTCGGGGGCCTGAACGGCCTGATGTTTGTTGTCTTGCTCTGTTTCATATTTTATTGTGAATATTGTTTATTCATATCGTAGTGTACAATCTGTGGAGTTATTGACGTCAACAATAATATAACTTTGTAAACCAATCGTTATGTATGACAATCTCCAAATAATGTTCAAAATATCTTAAGATGAATAAAATATTTGACTATTGACTATTAAGGCCCCACACTATGCACACTAGCGACGCCAATAATTTTATTCCTAATACTTTATAAATGGAAAGAAATTAAAGAATGTAAATCATATAAGCACTAGTAAATAAACTGAAGTATTTTTGGAATCATGTTTTAATATTATTATAATTTAGAAATCCTTAAAAAAAATCTATTGGCGTCGCTAGTGTGCCTAGTGTTGGGCCTTAAGTATTTGTGTTTGGAAAAGCTTTTGTGTATTCGACATATTCCTTTGTATCAGAGACTTAGTTTTTTTTTTTTTTTTTTGCTAGCCATATGTGTCCCACTGCTGGGCAAAGGCCTCCCCTCCCTCTCTCCACTCATCTCTGTCGTTGGTCCTTTCCATCCAAAACTTGTCGAATGCCCGCAGGTCATCCGACCACCTCGTCTTAGGTCTTCCTCTCTTCCTATGCCCGTCCGTTGGAACCCAGATTGTTGAGATGTGAGCCCATCTTTCAGAGTGCATACGGCAAACATGACCCGCCCAATTCCATTTTAATTTCGCAGCCTTCATTCCAACGTCCGTGATTTTTGTGATGGCGCGCAGTGTAGTGTTTCTAACCCTGTCGGTCAGTTTAACACCCACGATACTGCGCTCCATAGCCCTTTGGCAAACCCTCAATTTGGACCTTTGCTCTTTAGTAAGTGACCAAGTTTGGGCACCGTAGGTTAGAACGGGCAAGATACACATGTCGACGAGTTTTTTCTTGAGGCATAATGGAAGATTGCCTTTGAGTAGCTCTTTCATCGACCAGAAGCTTTTCCAGGCGTTTTCGATCCTACGATCGATCTCCTTATCTTGGCGATCGATGAAAGAGACTACTTGACCTAAATATATGTAATCGTCGACATATTGCATAACTTGCCCATCCACCACGACTCTACGTTTCGTGCCCTTGGTCATGAGCTTTGTTTTGGTCTGGTTCATTTCAAGTCCAACTTGAAGGCTTGCTGTGCTCAGGTCTTGGAGCATTGATTCGAGCTCGGATGCGGAATTCGCAAAAAGAACGATATCGTCGGCAAAACGAAGATTGGTGAGTCTCTGCCCGCCAACGATAATGCCTTTTGATTTCCATGACTCGGAAAGGGTGTTGAACATATCTTCAAGAACACTAGTAAATAATTTAGGAGAGAGCGGGTCACCCTGCTTCACACCACGCATTATTGGGAAAGATGGACCCGGAGATTCTAATTTAATTTCAGCAGTACTTTTTTCGTAAATTTTCTGTAAAAGTTTGATATATATTTCATCTATGTTTTGATTGTACAGGGCTGAAAATATGGATTTGTGATATAAGCTATCAAAAGCCTTTGAATAGTCCACAAAAGCGATATATAGGGGTTTGTTAAATTCGGAATGTTTTTCTATTATTTGGTTTATGGTTTGCAGGTGGTCAGTGGTGGAAAAACCAGGACGGAAACCGGCTTGTTCTGGGGGTTGATGTTTATCGAGAGTGTGGGCTATTCGATTCTGAAGGGCTATTACAAAAATTTTATAAATATGTGATATTAGGCTAATAGGGCGATAGTTCGATATATCTTTCTTGTCTCCTTTTTTATGTATTAATATTATATTTCAGAGACTTAGTAACGTGGTTAAATCAAATTCGCAACCAACTCACGTTCGAATTCACGTGGTAGCGCCAGCAAAATTAATCAGAGAAGTTCGGTGTGCGGACCAACTTCCTCATCGACATCTGTTAATACAATTAGCCATTCTTCTGACACAATCTCGTTTCTGTTTACGTGGGTGAATCAATTACTATTACACCTAGGAAACTTCTATTTTTGGACAAGTTCTTACTAAAATATGTTCAAAAATAGACTAAGATTGCTACAGGTATTTATTTTATAAATTTTGTTGCAATGTGGTCCCAACTTCTAAATCATACGAATTTTTCTTACAATTGCACATAGATGGAACTACTAGTAGTGTTACAACTTTGTATCTACCAAATTACCTACGAGAAATAAAAACATTAATTACATAATATATCAGTTTTCTTTTTGGCATAATATTTATAAATTATTTCTCAGTTTAAGAAAGTTTAGGCTTACGTGGATGAGCGCCATCTAGTGCCGAGTGGAAAACAACTTTGCAGCACCGTCGTATAACTATGACCACGTTGTAGAGGCCTTAATTTGGTCCATTACTTTTGTATGAGGTTGGCAGTCTATACATTGGTATTATACATACTTAAAAACTATCACGTCTTTATTCCATGCGGGGTAGACAAAGCCCAAGGTCATAAAACCCAAAGGCAAAGTTTTGCATGTAAGTGGGCGATAACGTAGAAAGTGAAATCAAAATAGTGACGGGTTGCTAGCCGTATCACCTATAAAGTTATTCCTTAGATTTTCGCCGAATCCTTTGACTGGCTTTTACGGTCTGCGGGAAGAAAAGCAGCTGGTATATTCTATGTTTTTCCTTTTCTCCTAAACCAGCGTGAAATTAGTTGGTATTCTATTCTCTTTGATTTCATGCACCAAAGAATTCACCTTCATCTGTATATGCAGACTACACTGTGAGTCTACAGCAGTAATATGCATATTGTAAAGCGCATATTCTAGTGTCGAGTCTTTCCAAGACGAGTTTGTGCAAAGATAATAAAGTGCATTATTAAACTGTTTTAGGATGTGCTGTTTATGCCCTGCAGAATTAACTATTAGATGTTTGTTTTGTAAAGCAACCTGGACTTTAAGGGGAAAATGAATTGTTCTGGGTCCTGTTCTGTCCCTATCATCCAAATCCTATCCAAACTAATATTACGAGTATAAATGCGAAAGTGAGTTCGTTTGTTAGTTACGCTTTCACGCCGTATCTGCTGAACCGATCATCATGAAACTTTGCTTAAACGTTGTCTGGAGTACTGAGAAGGACATAGGCTAGCTTTTATCACGGAGAAAGATATTATTCCTGAGGGATTAACACTAACGCGAGCGGAGCCGCGGGCGAGAGCTAGTTTTAAACAAAACGTTTTTAAGGAAAACAGTGATTTCATTAAGAAAATTGTTGTACTGGGCCCTAGACAACCCTTAAACTGATTTATAAACATCTGCATACAATTTACAGTGAGAAAGTGAAACATTTCTTAGCGTTATTGGCAAAACACACACATACACACACACACACACACACACACACACACACACACACACTCAGTAGTTCATCAAATAGTTTGAAAGGGTTGCCCAGAGCCTCGTAGAAAACTATCACACCTTTAGGCTTTGGTTTACAACTTAGTATAATAATATCAATTCATATCTGCATGTGATCATCAGCATCAGGTCTTTTTTAGTCTCCACTGCAGGAGCACGACCCTCTCTGTACTACTAGAGCTATATACCTATTAGCCAGAGCAGTCAGAGGATTTGGCCTACACTCTCCACGCTGGCCAAACGGGTTGGAGAAGTCTTTTGGATGTATAAAAGCTTTGTTTAGCTTATATATGTGTTCTAAGTAGCATTTTACGAAATCCACGGGAAGACTTGGCGTGGTCCTGTTCTACTCTGCCGGGAACCACACGGCAACAGTAGAATAGGACCACTCCAAGTCATCTCGTGGATGTCGTAAAAGGCGACTAAGGAAACACAAGCTAAACAAAGCTTATTACCATCAAAGAGACCTCTCCAACCCGTCTGGCCAGCGTGGAGAGTGTAGGCCAAATCCTCTGACTACTCAGGCTAGTATATGGCTCTGGTAGTACAGAGAGGGTCGTGCTCCTGCAGTGGAGACTAGAAAGACCTGATGATGATGATGATGATGAGGTTTCGATTTTATAATTAAACTTCGCGATTCCTCGTAAAGCACCCCTTTACTAGTAACTAAAGGTAGGAAATGGCCGTGGCTACCAGAACTATAACAGAAACTCACATAAATTTGTTAAAACTACCACACAGCAATTAAACACAAGAATGCCACGTTCAGTCCAAAGTTTGGCAAACATCAAGATGGCCGTCAGAAGCAATTGCGAAAGTTAAATAACTTGGTCGTTTACACTTGATATATTTACGCAGGGTAACCGCGGTGCGTTGAGAATCCTTAAAGTTACCAACTTCATTAATGATAATAAATAAAGGGCGTTCCGTATCATCATCATCATCATCATCTCAGCCACAAGAAGTCCGTTCCGTATACAGGGTTATTTTTAAAACATCAATAACCTTTCAAATCCATGCGAAAATCGGAGAAAAAAAAAACTGGACCTCCCATACAAAAATTAACCGGTCTGCTGGTCGAGTTTTTATGGGAAGTCTAAATATATTTTAGTTCTATATTCCATAGAACGTTCTCTTTTAAAGTAAGTAGATTAAACACAACAATTTGTAATTTACCTTACCGTCTCCATATTTCGCCAACTCACCTAGTCTTGCATAAGAAACTAACCTTATACTGTCTTGTTTACACGACAACCACATCTTAATCAGTCATTAATAAACAAACTATTTATTCACTATGAACAAACTTATGAACAAACTTACTAGATCAATTCCGTACATCTCAATTCCACAACTTCATATTGTCTTGTTTTCACGACAACCATGTTTTTATCAGTCATTAGTATTCAAACTCTGTATTCACTGTGAACAAACTAACAATTTCGTACGAGTCACTTCCACATAGATATTGCAAAGACAGGTTATTGTAACTAATTACAGGCCGTGCCAAACTTTGTTGCGGCTCAGAAAATCGCGTGAGTCGATGCGCAGTACACAATATTAGAGTAAGACGGGTGCGCGCGGGGAGGCGGGGCGCGGACTGCGCAGCTCGCAGCTAATATAAGATCCACAATAAAGATTGATGCGACCTGTACAGAGGAAAAGTCTACAAAGTAACTTTCCATTGCACTCACTATAATTTTCTAAGTAGTTTATGGCCAGGCCTGGTGGCCACGACCTCCTCAGACGGCCACCCTTGAATGACAAGCCTCATTGCTGGCCAATCTACACACAATAGATTATCACCAAAATAATTACACCAGAAGGCTAAAAAGGCAGAGATGATGCAAGAAGTATTTAATACAATTTGGTCACGCGATAAGCTATAGAAATTTTATTATTTACCTTACTTATAAAAGTATATAGAAATATAAAAGTATATAGAAACTTAAATAGATACTTTTATTTTTATAAAAGTCTATAAAAACAAACGTTTTGATATTATCTCTGACTCCTGAAATGTTTTTTTTTGTATTGATTAAGCTTAATGATTAAGCATTACCCATAGATATAGAAATTCGAACTTCATTGAAAAAAAAAACTTAATTGGTTACGGGATTTTTGAATTTATTATTTTTAACATATATTGTCCCACTGCTGGTCAAATGACTCCCTACATATCAAGGGCAATAAAAATACATGAATTTAGTTACGCTAATTTTCACTTAATTTTTTTACTACAATTATTATGGTAAAAATTGGAAAATATTATGCAATTGTACGATAAAAAATGACTTTGAATTTATAATAGTCGCAATAAGTAGATCGCGTTTGATCTACAATGAGAATAGCCCAGGACAATTAGTGGGACCTAGATTTATATAAAACGTTTTGTTTTACCGCTTGATAGTTCAGTGGAATACTGAGTTTGCAGTGAGGTTACAGTGGAAGGAATAAGTGAGATTTAAAGTAAAATATTTTCTTTTAACACATTACGTAAGTTTTTAAGGTTCTCAGTTTTTATACTACAAGTAATACTTTATAGTATTTTCGTTCAATCATCATGTCTTTATCCCATACCTGAAAAAGACTACTCACAGTGATGATATTCACTCGCTTTTGAATATCAATAAATTGAGGAGCCCGATGGTCCAGTGGGTGTGAGCTCTGTGAGCGCTTACGTATGTTAAGCAACCCCTGGTGCAGTCCCTACTAGGATGGGTGACCGCAAGTGGCATAAAAATATCTCGAGCTCCTCCGTGCTTCGGAAGGCACGTTAAGCCGTTGGTCCCGGCTGTCATCGTTGATGGCAGTCGTTAAGCTATGTCAGATGCCTTAAGGCAGCTTGAAAAATCTGACACCAGTGTTGGCCACTTACACATACGGAAAAAAAAACAATAATTTGGCATTTCCTCCACTTACTAATATGTATTTATTTTGTTTTGACCATTTTACCGTTCTTACCGTACAAAATGTTCACAAACTGCCTTTGGTACGCCATTTTCGAAGCCTCCATTTTAACACTTACCTGTAACAAAAAGACAAATATATTAATAATACACACATAATTTATGTACTAATGTAAATGAATGTGAACGATAAGACTAAACATCAAAATAGTTTATCATGAATGTTTTTTAATTGGCTACAGAAGAGTTCTAGAGTTCTATGGAAGAAGTGGAGGTGGACCCTGGCCTTGGGAGACACGTGATGGCTCGACATAATTAAAAACAGAGTTTCTATTTGATTACTTATTTAATGCTTCAGTTCTAAAGAAGGTTTAAATTGTGAACATAGAGGTTCTGCAGTTTAAAAGGACACACTAATAAATTACTTTATAATTGAATAACGACAGGCAGGACCTTGTTTGACTGAGACACAAGCCAGATGTTCCAATTAACTAAGATATACAGTACGTTGTAGCCAGTAACTTTCATCTTTGTGTGTCTGCTAAATTTTCACATTGATAAAATTCTTAAGTTAATTTGTAATTGAAACCGTCAATTTGTCACATCGCATGGCAGATGACAAACACAATAGCACAAACGAAATATTTCGTATAGCTACCAAACAAAGTTCTCACGCCACCCATACAAAATACAAGGTTGTGACGTCACAAATATGTAGGCAAATCTGCAGTGCGTTTTCACGTCTAAAACATGTGTCTTTAAAACTTTTATATCTGAAAGAGTTTTTTTGCTTAGAAATGTATTACTGTCACTATTGTGTTTATTTTTGACAGTTCTTTACATAGCAAAACAAAAAAATTTTTTGTCAACTAGCCAATTGTCTTTCAGCAAAATGGAAATTCAGATAGATATTATTTCCTAGACTTATTAACCATTTAATCGGCCTTATTTTCCAGAATCATGCACGTGCTAATACTACTCCTTGCGCTGCCTCTCAGCTTCGTCATCGCCCAAAAAGATGACGAGATGTACACCGACCGATACGACTCCTTGAAGCTGGATGAAGTGCTGCAGAACAGGCGACTGACCCTGGCTTACGTTAATTGTATGCTGGAGAAGGGCAAATGCACTGCTGAAGGCAGAGAGCTGAAATGTAAGTTGAATGTTTCGTACAACTAAGTGATAAAATTAAACTCTTATAGCATCACTAGTGCGATGTGAGGGATGGGTAGGATTGTCTGTCTGTTACAGCCAATTTGCTTTGAATCTTCTGGATTACATAAAAAAACACAAAATAAAAAAAAAATTACACCTGTTTCAAATTTAAGGCCCCACACTAGGCACACTAGCGACGCCAATGATTTTATTCCTAATACTTTACAAATAGAAAGAAATTCAATAATGTAAATCATATAAGCCTTAGTAAATAACCTGAAGTATTTTTGGAATCATGTTTTAATATTATGATAATCAGTAATTAAGAGAAATAGAATCAGATTACCGCCAAAAACGGCCTTTATTGACGGTAATCTGATTCTCATAATTCTCACTGATTCTCATAATATTAAAACATCGACTCGACTAAATGCCGCAAGTTCTTACAAAGAATATTATTTATTCCGATGGTTTTTAGTGTATTACATTACGTATCTTAAGTTACATTAACCTAGCTATATTACATTAATGAAAGTTTTAAGTCGAAATCTTTCATATACCACTTCTTGCTGCTAGTATTTGACATGTATTTAAATAATTCATAAGTAAATATTTGTGTTATCGAATAGAATCGTGTTTTTTTGCATATCCAACTTTCAATTCAAACCATTTGCATTTTTCCCACGCGCTGTTCATTTATCAAAATGTGTACTTTTTGCTCAATACTCATAATTCATAGAAACTGTTCACTAACGACCGTTGTTTGTTGTAGTTCTATGTGTATTTAATAACAATTTTTTATTTTATTATGAAATTTATTGGTATGTAATATTTTGTTCATTTTTTGTTTAGTTCTAGTTTGAATTTATTTAGCTTTATTTCTACTACTTTGTTACCTGATGTGATATTCCGAAACAAAGGCTTTAACATACATTGGCTAGTCTCAAACATATGCGCATGAAAACGGTATAAATTTTTCCAGTAGTGAGACAGTATCACCATCACCATCAGGTCTTTTTATACTCCACCGCAGAAGCACGGCTCTCTCTGTCCTACCTGAGCCATATTAAGCAAGGATTTGTCCACTGGATGCTCTAGCTTTATATATAGCCGTGTGGTTCCCGGCAGAGTAGAATAAGACCACTCCAAGTCTTCCCGTGGATGTCGTAAAAGACGACTTAGGAAATACAAGCTAAACAAAGCTTACAAACATCAAAAAGACCTCACCAACCCGTCTGGTCAACGTGGAGAGTGTAGGCCAAATCCTCTGACTACTCTGGCTAATGGTGATGACCTGATGGATGGATGATGGATGCTCTAGCTTTATAAGGCTCAGCGTGGAGAGTGTAGGCTTTGGCCTACACTCTCCACGAGGAGAGATGGGCTGGAGAGGTCTCTTTGATGTTTTTAAGCTTAGTGTAATTTGTCAAAATCCAATCCAATTTATAGGAAGCAATCATTGTTATATATCGTACGCTATAAATTGAAATTTTATCAAATGACTCTACAACATGCAATTTGTTATCGAAAGTAACAATCTAATCTAATTCCACCATTATAAAATAAAAACTAATATGACTTATCTTTTCTTAACTATGTCATAAAATAGACTTAAAGTTGTGGTAAAAGCTTTTACAAATATCTCGCCATCAAAGATACCTAATAATAGAATTTATCTTGCATTAAATATGTGAACCCTTATCGGGTTGTCGGCCTAAGTAGACGTATTTTTTCAAGCGTCTACGACGTATGTAAAGTGGACATTAATCTTATTATCCCTTTACGCATTTATTTTTGACATTCAAAATATATTTTCGTTAAAATATATTTAAGTATAAGATCTTAAAACTCTCTGCGTTAACAAATATTAATTACATTATCATCAGGTATTGTTTAGTCTCCACTGCAGGAGCACGACCCTCTCTGTACTACCAGAGCCATATATTAGCCAGAGCAATCAGAAGATATGGCTTACACTCTCCACGCTGGCCATATGGGTTGGAAAGGTCTTTTAGATTTTTATAAGTTTTGTTTAGCTTGTGTTTCATAAGCCGACATCCACGGAAAGATGTAGAGTGGTCCTAGTCTACTCTGCCGGGAACCACACGGCTCTTATTTTACTCGAAATGACTATTATTCTAGAAATATGTTTTGAAGGATATATTCAATATATCTTCTACGAAATGCTAATAAATATTTTCATTTCAAGGAATATATTACCGAAAAGCTTAA
This sequence comes from Rhodophaea formosa, assembly GCA_963082605.1. Lineage (NCBI taxonomy): Eukaryota > Metazoa > Arthropoda > Insecta > Lepidoptera > Pyralidae > Rhodophaea > Rhodophaea formosa. The sequence goes on along the minus strand of OY720220.1, from coordinate 4,724,976 downwards.
ACAATTTGTTATACGCGATTCGTAATATTTGCCAAGATATTGGATGTTGCCAGTAGAAAACCAACTAATATCAGTCAATTTTATACTTTCTTTCTTACCGAATTTGTTTTATTTATTACTCATGTTAGAATTTTCATATTGAACAAATATAAGCGACTGACATAGTTTAATTACCAATATCTAACAGCTGGCACTTTTACACACTATTGAATAACAGACAAAAGTATGCTAAAGTCAGATTAGACAGCCATATCAAAAATTCGGGTGGGGATTGAATCCGGTATATTTCGGCTACCTATAGATTAGACTTAAAGACCACTGTTATGTACCAATAACGCTTCAAATTAATGAAGAAGATTGAGCTAGGTCCGTAGTAAGTTTTGAACTTGTGTCGTAGGATACTAACTGAACGATACTATTTCTATAATAGATAGTTACTTAAATTGATAAACATCCAAGATCCATGTCAATCTGAAGAAGATCGTTGTTAATTATGACCTGTCCAGGAATGGAACTCAGGTCCACCCGTGTCACAGACTGGCTGACTGGTTAACCTATGCACTATGGAGGCCGTTGCGTAGACTTACTTAACGATACTAGATTTTACTTACATACAACTGAGAAAAAATGTATCGTACGTTAAGAACTAAAGTATTTAATTTTCATTACAGCCCACGTCTCAGAAGCTCTCAAAAATGGCTGCGTGAAATGCACAAATGCCCAGAAAGCAGGCGCTAAGAAAGTCATCAGGCATCTGATCAAACACGAGAGCAAGTCCTGGAAGGATCTGGTGAACAAATATGACCCCAAAAGAGTATATATGCATAAGTATGAGAACGAACTTATGACGTTATAAAATGGAAATTGTTACTATATAGGTAGAGGTTAACCTTGATAGATTTTCAGGCATCAATACTTTTTTACTAGGCACTATTTAAGTATGGGTTGAAAATTTGGCCTTTTTGTCACATACTTAACTAAGGAAAAGAAACAATATCCACGATACTTTCATAAATTTTTAAACTGTGGGCCCTGAAAATGGGTTAAAAAGTGACTTTGTCATATGCAAAGAAAAATAAACACACTTTCATAATTCTTCAGATAATTAAATTGCTTCAATATCTCAAATTCGACATATCATGGTTAATCGAGTACCTATTTCCATAGCTATCTCAAACAAATTGACTTGACTTTATTTTGTAAATATATGGTAAGATAAAGAAAAACTTAATTTAATAATAAGACATGTTAAATTGTTTGTAAGGTATTTATTTATTTTCTGTTGTAATTAAAATCAGCTATTTGCAAAAAATCCTGTGACACAGAACATAAGCAAAGCACAAAGATTGTTGTATTAGTATTTGTAGTAAAAAAAAAAAACAACGTTGCTGTATACCAACTTTACCTCTCATTGTATGTCCGTTTAAACTTTAACCCTGTTTTCTGTAATCTTATTTTTCTTAACAACTTCCAGAGATTCTTGAGATTCAGATCTTTTTCATTAGTATTTACTTCTTTATCTTAGCTATATGACATTTTTATCTTAACCAGTTTTTATGATTAACTATTTCAGTTTATACTTTATTTTCTTTAACTTTTCTTCTATTACTTCTTTCAGTATTTTAATTCTAAATGCTATCATTTACATCAGAAGTACGATTTATTGTAAATGAGTTGTGTGTCTTCCAAACTGTGTGTGTATAATTTAAGAATAAATGTAGAATATAGTTATAATTTCTCTTGTTGTTTCTCTGTTAAGTTTGTTTAAATGAATAAAAATAAACTGATGCTAATATTTTGGTAAAATGCTTTATATTTAAAAAAAAATATGTTTGTTTTGCGACAAAGCATGATGTTAACAAATTTAAAGTTTTAATTTGCAATATCCCCTTGTTTTTTTTCCCCCTTAATTTGCCTTAAGTTTACACTAACTATATATACTAACCATGTATTCAAATATAAGTAATTTTTCTACCAAAAGTTTAACGTCAAAGATTTCTTCAAAATTGGAAATACCTTATGGTATACTAGCTGTTACCCGTGGCTTCGCCCGCGTAATATATAGCCTATGTCCTTCTCGGTACCCTAACCTATGTGTATGCAAAATTTCATGATGATCGGTTCAGTAGATACGGCGTGACAAACAAACAAATAAACAAACAAACTCACTTTCGTATTTATAATATTAGTTGGGATTGGGATTTTTTTTGCAACAAAATGTCAAACTTTTTTTCATAGTTCAGGGTTGTCACCTATAACAATTTCAATACTTTTTGCAAGTAAGTAATTAATTTTTTTTTTATATATAATCTGGCTACTTATAAAACAACAGTCTTGATCTATTACTTTCAGAATACAAAACGTTCGATCGTAAACCAAAGTTGTTGCCGAGTCGTTCAAAGAGTTTAGTTACATTGTAATAAATTGTGATAACAAAGTTAAATGGTAATTAACGGGAAATTTACGGCGCTTTTATTCGCCCTCGGCTTTATGGCTGCTGTTTCTTTTATTACTGAGTCTTTTTAGGAGTTTCGTTTACTTGTTTGGCATTGTTTTTATAGATAAATAAATAAATATACTTATAGGGACAAATCACACTGAGCTAGACTGACAGCAAGTTATGAACTTATATCGTAGGATAGTAACTCAAAGATACTATGTTTTATAATAGATACTCATTTAAATACACATCAACACAAAACAACAAACATCCAAGACCCAGACAAATCTGAAAAAGATAGTTTTCCATCGTCACCATACTGGGATCGCACCCAGGTCCACTTACATTTACGTATTTTATTTTATTCCTATTTTTTTTATTTATATAAGTTTTAGAGATAAAATCAAATTAAGAATATGTTATATCTCCTTAAAAATTATCGCATTCCCAGTATATCTCACTTTCCCTTAGCCTAGTTTCCTATAGCAATAGAAATTTTCTAGACTTAATATTTGTATAATAATTATAAGGGGCAACCCTGAACTATTTCATGCGGGGTTTTATGATAAGTATTCAGCATATATTTTAATATACTCTCATTCATTTTCCCACACTTTATTGCAGGTGAAAGCAGAGACAGGAACTTGTGCCTAATATTTCATCGGGCTTCATTGAGGTGCCCGACATTATTCAAGGCAAATTATTCCACAGGGAGGCGAAAGGAAATATCGCGGGATCCCTCCGTGGCTCTGGAGCGTTATTTTTGAACTGGTTGTTTCGAATCGGTATTTTTGAATGATAACTCGGATGATGTCAGCACTCATTATATATACTCAGCATATTCACATGCGAATTAAGTATTATCCGAACGATAACGTTTATTTTTGACGTTAGAATTAAATTATTCATTTGGATAAAATTGCGTGCTGTGTTGCCGTTTTAATAATTTTAATTGAGTATAAGAGCGCAAAGCAACGAGATGTGATAGAGAGATAGATATATTATTATCTATCTATCTCTCTATAACATCTCGTTGCTTTTATCTAGTTTAGTTATTACTAAACTAGATAAAAACTAAGCTCTCTTTACTTATTTTAATCTTTGTTTCTTTCAGCTGTTCCCTTTTCGAGTCGCATTAAATCTCGTGAAATTTGGCGAGCAGGTTCGATAATTACATTATAGCTTTTTAGTCGCTTCAGTTTATTGGAACTATTCAAAATGGTGAAATCACTCTAATCAGTGCGTAAAAGTATGGAATTTAAAACAAGGGCCAATAAAAATTAAATAGAAATAGAAATTTGATGATGATTGACATTCGTTGCGGACAGAATGATTCAAAAATCGCTCTCCGGAGTAACGGCAGTAATTCTTGGAGATGTGCCATACATTTGTCATTCTAATGCGGAACACTGGTTAATAATTTGGATCTAACACACAATTTGACAGAGTATTAAATCACCGAGAAATTTACTGATTTTCCGGTTTTATTTTTGACTAGCAGCGTTAGTACTATTATTAATTCTGTGCTAGCAGTTCGCCCCGTCTATGGTACAAGCATAGCCTATGTCACTCAGGGATAACTTACCTATCTAACCGTGAAAGAGTTTTTGAAATAGCTCCTAGGTTCCTGAGATTAGCGCGTTCAACCAAACAAACAAACAAACTCTTTAGCTTTATAATATTAGTAGATGACTGGTATATGATTATTGTACTTTTTTCTACGTTTTACGAGTGTTAACCTTTGATCGGCTCTTTGGAGAAGTTGATGTAATGAAAGTCTCCCGCAAAAAACCATTCCTGTAAAAAAAACAATGTATGATATGCCCTTCAATAGGTTATTCATCATCATCATCAGGTCCTTGTAAGTCTCCACTGCAGGAGCACGACCCTCTCTGCACTTCCCAAGCCATATATATTATGTATCATACATATAGCCAGAGCTGTCAGAGGATTTGGCCTACACTCTCCACGCTGGCCAGACGGGTTGGAGAGGTCTCTTTGATGTTTATAAGCTTTGTTTAGCTTGTTTCCTAAGTCGCCTTCTACGACATCCACGGGAAGACCTGGAGTAGTTCTATTCTACTCTGCCGGGAACCACACGGCTATTAAAAGTAGGTTATTAAAAGTAGGTATTATAGGTGGGATTTATAAATTGGCTACTTACATCATGAATCGATATCAAATTCGTAAGTTGTAGGAAGGTGACTTAATTTTCCTTTATCTTAATTATATGGCGATATTAATTCCGTTTCGCGAACAAAAACGAACGAAAAAATATGTTCAGCTACTAATACACCATGTTGCTATCCTATCACTCCGTGCCCTTGTTTGGCAGTTACGAAATGCTAGAGAAGTAAGTATGTCATAATTATTATTAGATCTTTTTTGTCCCCACTGTAGGAGCACGATCCTCTCTGTACTACCAGAGCCATATATGAGCCAGAGCAGATAGAAGATTTGGTCTACACTCTCCACGCTGGCCAGACGGATTGGAGAGGTCTTTTTGATTTTCGTAATTTTTTTTTAGTTGTGTTTCCTAAGTCGTCTTCTACGATATCCACGAGAAGACTTGGTGGTCCTTTACCTCTCTGCCGGCCATAGCACAAAAAAGTAGATATAGAGTCAACGTATACTTGACCTTTAAATTTATTATTCACACCTTAAAATTCCTAGCGTGTAGAGCCACCAACCCACAGCAAATATTTTTCAAACCGAGCCCTCATTCCTCTGATAACTGGGTCGTTTCCGTATTCAGAACTAGCTTTTACTCGCGGATTTGTTTATTTATTTCAATAATAGTTAACCGCGGCTCCACCCGCGTGATATATAGCCTATGTCATTCACAGTACTCTCACCTATATGTATGTAAAATTTCATGATGATCGGATCAGTAGATACGGCGTGAAAGCGTGACAAACAAACATAGGTACAAACTCACTTTCGCATTATAGTATTAGTTAGGAAGTTAGGAAAGGATTAGGAAGTTAGGATTGGGATATGCAGATAATTTCACATACTGTCAACTCAAATCATTTGTCATCTTCGCCTGACCTCAGAAAAACAAAGAATCTAAATATTTCATCAAGAAAAAGCCCTGTTGTTAATCTTCTTTTTCTTCTTCTTTCAGGTCTTTGTTAGTCTCCACTGCAGAAGCACGACCCTCTCTGTACTACCAGAGCCATACATTAGCCAGGACAGTCAGAGGAGTTGGCCTACACTCTCCACGCTGGCCAGGCGGGTTGGAGAGGTCTCTTTGATGTTTATAGCTTTGTTTAGCTTGTGTTTCCTTAGTCGACTTTTACGACATCCACGGAAAGACTTGGAGTGGTCCTATTCTACTCTGCCGGGAACCACACGGCTTATGTTGTTTGTGCCTGTTGTTAATGATTCAAGTGAAACAAACACAAACCATTTTATTCCTGTGAACATATCAACCTGATTAATCATTTAATTGTGAACAACACCCAGATTTGAGCATGTTGCGTGTTCAGTCTGATTAAAGATATTATAATGAATATTTTACGACGACTCTACAGTGAAATGTGGCTTTTATTTCAAACAATGTCGCTTGGTAAAGTGAAAATAGCCGATAAAATAAATTTTGAAGCCAAAAGCTGGTTGGGGAGAAAGAAAATGTATATAGAAACGACCTCCGTGGCGCAGTGATTAACACGACAGCTTGCGACACAAGTGGTCCCGGGTTTGATCCCTTGTATCATCATCCCATCCCTTCATCCCTTGTATCATAGCCTAATATTCAATCTTTTTCTTCTTCTTAGCGTATCGACTCGGGCAAATTATATTTGTGTTGACCAAAACTCTATTACTGATAATGCGTTACAGTAGCATTGTATAGGTCCTCGCGTGTACAGGTGGTAGGACACGCAGGGCAAGATAATAAGTGTGCCATGATCTGAGGGGTGGCACCACAGACACTAGGTGTATGCGAAATTTCATGATGATCGGTGCAGTAGATAGGGCGTGAAAGCGTAACAAACAAACAAATTTACTTTCGGATTTATAATATTAGTTAGGAAGTTAAGATAGGATAGTTGTTCATATATTGCTTCTATGCTGATCTCGCAGAAAAAAACTAACATACCAACTGTATCTTTTCTTGGGCACACCGCTAAAGCCGCTTGAAGGAATAGTAGAAAATAATGATTGCGATTGATATGTAACCCGTCTTTTTTTCTTGCTCTATCCTTATCCTAACTATTCTATCCAAATCCTAACTAGTATTATAAATGCAAAATTGAATTTCTTTGGTTTATTCATTTTTTTGTTTGTTACGTTTTCACGCCGTATCTACGGAACAGGAACAAGAGATTTCCGAGCTGTAGCCCCACCTGTTCATATTCACTTTGCTTCGGCCAACTTGAGTCCGGAGTCATTAATATGCAATTAATGTTAGGAATACAACACTGCGCTCCATGACACATAAGTGGTCAACGATGGGTGGAAATCTGCTATTTTAAAGTGGGACTGGGCGGGCCACGTTTGGCGAATGGTACCAGAACGATGTGGTAATTCAACTACCTCATGGATACCTACTGAGAGGCAGCGATCAAGGGGCAAACCTAAAATAAGATGGACAGATGACTTGTCTTGTATTGACAAAAGTTGGAGAGAGATGGCGAGAGATAGAGAAATAGACAAATCTGGAAACAAAAAGGGGAGACTTTTACCCAGCAGTGGGACCTGAATAGTAAAAAAAAATATCTAAGTATAAGCCACAGACAGCAAGTCTATGTAATATCAAAGCAATTAAAACCTAATTCATCTTTCGTTCCCTCGAACCTTAGTTTAATAGAACCCAATTAAGGAGGCATACACTTTAAACAAAGTTTTATCGGTAATGATGCATTAACGTAGTTCGTGTGATCGCTTCATTTTGTTCAATTTAATTTCTTTATTGCATTTCATATCGTAATTTATAACATCAGTTCTTAATATACACTGCACTGTAATTATAGTATAGATATATTTGCTTAGAAGATGAACAACTTTTTAGCTTTAACAAGTTTTGCGAGGTTACAAAGGTCTTTTAACAAACTCATCTTAATAGCACTTTTTAATTCCTGCTCTTTTAAAGCAGTTTAATAAAAATAGCTATTATGTGTACATAATGTCACCGCAAAGTTTCATAATCTGTACTTCTAATAAAGTGCGAAAAGATTTTACTGTTTGTTTATTTCTATGTTTGATAGGCTCTGAAACTACTCATTGACTTTCAAAATTGTTTCACCTATAGAAAGCTAACCTGCGGATGACATAGGCCATAATTTAAGGGTCAGTTCACACCGAAACGCGACGCGACGCGCACTTTTTACACTGTGATAGGATTTTAACTCTTATTTGTACACTTATAAGACTAAAATTGCTAGAAAAACTTGATAGACAGTGGCCGCAAGATACAGAGGAGGAGGCGAATTTTTGATGCGAAATTGGTCGTTTTGATTATCCGTATAAGGGTTAAAATCTTATCACAGTGTAAAAAGTGCGCGTCGCGTCGCGTTTCGGTGTGAACTGACCCTTAGGCGATTGAAGGAAAAATTGCTAGTAAATATGTCAAAATATTTCGAGATTTAAAATGGAGGCAGAGTATTCGGGAAACGCAATCTGTCCGGGCCCCCGGGTCCATCACAGGAACAAACTCACGCTAAAACGAAGCCAGAAATCTTCTGAAATGAAAGAGAAATTAAAAATTATCCATAAATTCTCGTTCATTAATGACATTTTTACGCAAATTTTTGATAATCTTGGATTACATTCTTGAAATATTCCACCAATTGTTTCGAAAATAATATGATTTTTTGTATTTCTATTGTGCATATACAAACACACAACCTTAAATATTTCCTTTTTTATAACATTCGTCTAAATTATGCATGCAGTATAGAACTCTGAAACTTTTCGGTACAATCGTCCTTAATTCAGAAACTGTATTCAGTTGGAGAAATTATGCAAATCCTATTTATATCCTTTCACAGTTCACTGCGAAAGGATATAAATAGGAAAATTAGCTCTCTTCAGAGAGCTAATTTTCCGAGTGTTGAACATAGAACTAGGCCGCCATTATGAACTGTTAGGGTGGTCCAGTCCAATTTAAACATTATGGCGTCTCGAATATTTGCTGCAAGCTGCGTAGTAACCGCCCCTGCCTCCACGCGCGCGCCCCGCTGAACCTAATATTGTGTACTGCGCATCGACTGTCGCGATGTTCCTAGCCTAAAGTTTGATTCGGACTGTCGCTGGGTTTAGACACGCAAACACATATTTAACTGTCAAACAGAAAATGAACTACAAGTAAAGTAAGTGACTTTATTGTATATAGTATTCCGTTTATGGCTTCTATGCTGATCTCGCAGAAAAAACTAACATACCAACTGTTTCTCTTCTTGCGCACACTGCTGAAGCCGCCTGAAGGAATAGTAGGAAATAATGATTGCGATTGATATCTAACCCGTCTTTTTTTCCTGCTCTATCCTTATCCTAACTATTCTATCCAAATCTTAACTAGTATTATAAATGCGAAATTGAGTTTCTTTGGTTTTTAGGGTTCCGTAGTAAACTAGGAACCCTTATAGTTTCGCCATGTCTGTCTGTCTGTCCGTCCGCGGTTTTACTCGGAGACTATAAGTACTAGAAAGCTGTAATTAAGTATGGGTATGTATATTAATCATGGCAAAAAAGTGGTAGAAAAAAATTGAAAAAAAATTTTTTTTAGGGTAGCTCCCATACAAGTAAAGTGGGGGAGTAATTTTTTTTTCTCTACTTACCCATCGTGTGGGGTATCGTTAAAAAGGTCTTTAAAAAATATTGTGAGTTGAAGTAACACCATTTTTCGATTTAGGGATCCGTTTCCGAAATATTTGGTTTTCAAGTGAAATTTTTTTTTAGAGGTAAGTGTCCGCCCCCCCTCTATCTGCTAAACGGTTATATATGGATACGCGAAAAAAATTACAGCCGTAGTATATATACTGAAGTTGAAAGGAAAACTATCAGAGCTGACTACTAAGTGCAAACTAAAAAGTAATAGGCAACCAACTTATAAAATGTACTGGAAAATGTAAAATTTCATACAATTTTCATTGTTAGATGTTTTTGGTCGTTAAACTGTGAGGTGCGAGTGTAAATAGTGTGAACTCAAAGTTGTCATTCACAACTACGGAACCCTACACTGCGCGTGGCCCGTCACGCACTTGGCCGGTTTTTATTCATTTTTTTGTTTGTTACGTTTTCACGCCGTATCTACTGAACCGATCATTATGAAATTTTGCATACACATGGGTTAGGGTACTGAGAAGGACATAGGGTTTCACACGGAGCCGTGGGTAACAGCTAGTTAATTATAATTAAACCTACATCCTCGAAAAAATATTTAAGGGGCTCCCATACAAGAAACATGTTTTTTGCCGTTTTTGATCGATAGTCTAATCTTGTATGGTTTGGAACCCTTTGTGCGCTAGTCCGGCTCGCACTTGGCCGATTTTTTTGGAGCCGTCTGGCACAAAATATACAGGTAATGCTCTCACTCATAAATATAACAATACGGCGCCAGTCCAAAGTTATTTGCCTATAGGCATAATTACGGCCGTCACGCGAAGGCCGGTCGATGTGACACCAATTTAGAAGAATCCATTTCTTGTAATTATTTTCATAATGGTTCTTTGGTAATAAAACAATGAAATTTATTGCGTACTTTGACTATATAAGTATACTTTCTAGACTCCGTCAAGTCCATAGATTTAAGTGACTTGAAGTCGCTTAGGAGTTTAGAGGATTCTAACAATACCATACCATACAAAATCGTTAAGTTATTTAGAAGTTATGACGAATAAAGAAACTCGAAAAACAATTCACTTCGTTTTTGGCGGTCGTATAAAAATCATGAGTCTTTTGTTCGTAATCGAAAACTGTAGAGATCTATATGTCGCAGTCATCTGGTTGAATCTGCTATTTGATTGAATAACTAGCGCGTTCATTGAATGGCGACATTCAATTGAATGACTAAAGGACAGCTCGTCAAGTCGTTGAATGTAACGTTCAACGTCTTGACTGAATGAACGTCATTTAGCAAAGTCGTTGCATCTTAGCCGACTTTGTAATATTTGGTGGTAGCATGATTTCCAAAGCTTTATTTAATCTCATATTTTTCCAATTTTTCGTAGTTTTTAAAGTAGCCGGCGGCGGCGTAATAATTGGTAAATCAATAATGTCATACTATTTTATTAAAAATAACGCACTTTTAAGTAAATTTAATCTAAAAATATCAAAACTGTGCTATCTGTGCGAGCTGTTGGCGCCATATTTATTTTAGTGACTACTAGCGCCGCAGTGGTAAAAAAATGAACTAAATTTGAAAGACCTGACTAATTTTATGTCCGTTCTGTTCAAAGGGCTATTTTACAACCCGCTAACTAGTTGGACGTTGAGCGACGCTTGTTCAATCAACGTCCAGCCTAGTCATTCAATTAAACGTGGTCATTCAATGAACGCGCTAGTCATTCAATCAAATAGCAAATTCAACCAGATGACTGCGACATATACACATTGTACACGTATACGTTACGAACATGTAGACGACAAAATCAACTATGCATAAATTTTTAAATTGAAAGTATAGGACAAAGCTTTACAGAGCAATACATTACATAACACCATAAAATCAAATAAATACGTACCTAAGTTTAAGGATCAAGATTGAAATTACGTCTAAGACTAATAGACAAGAAATTAATTACCAATTCGATCAAGAAATACCTTGAGTAACTAATCATAACTTTAACTACAGCAATCAAAACCTCAATAATTTATTCAAATACCCTGTTTATCTTGCCATCGCCATTCCCTGAAAGCATAAATTAAAGAGCAATAGAAGAATACTTTACGAACTAAAGTGCTTTGTTGACTCCGTACTCGTAAGTTCTTGAAACAACTGACGATCAGGCGGTGCAGCTGGCTTGGCCTGTCCGTCCAGTTCACGGTCACTAGCCTACTTTTGTATAGGTATTGATTTTGAAGTGAATTGACATTTGAAACATGTAGAAAAAAAATAGTCTAAAAAATCCAACACGCAAAAGTTATCGTAAAAGGAGAAAATGCTACATTAATCTTTAAGAGCAATCTTTTAATTCGTAGTAGTAAAAGTGGATTGAGGGAAGGCCTAGTTCGTAATTTTATTAAGTCAAATTGTGAGTAATGAAGACAAAAAGACAATAATAAGATTATCATCATCAATCATCAACAGGTCTTTGTTAGTCTCCACTGCAGGAGCACGACCCTCTCTGTACTATCAAAGCCATATATTAACCAAGGCAGTCAGAGGATTTGGCCTACACTCTCCACGCTGGCCAGTCGAGTTGGAGAGGTCTCTTTGATGTTCAAAGCTTTGTTTAGCTTGTGTTTTCTTTCCACGGGGAGACTTGGAATGGTTCTATTCTACTCTGCCGGGAACCACACGGCAAGATTATCATACCAAACTTAATATTACCAAGATAGTCTTCCTATTTATCTTGGGGTATACGTATACCACAGTAAAAATATAAAAAAAATATTCTGTTTCCTGTATATTTTATGCTCGCTGATCCCGTGCAGTGTATGTACGTAAGTAAATGCAAAAAGTATAATTTGGTGCAATGCATGTCTATTATTATGCTCATATTTTTTCTTGAGTGCCGAATCTGTTTCTACTTTAATTTACACTGAAAGGTCCATTTCCACGATAAGCGCAGCCCTAATTTAAATGTGTAAATCCCTTTTAATATTAATGACGTTATTACAGATGTGTTATGGCATTGGTTCTTATCTTCGAGGCTTTGTTAGTTTGCCATTGTAAGGCATACTGAGGTATTATGATTGTAACTAGGAATAGCAAAATATCCTCAGAGAAATTTGAGTACCAGTTTAGTGCACCTATCTTTCTAAGCACTGGTATCTCTATATACTCTCTAGACACCGTCATGCTTTTATTTCAGTTTTAAAAATAAGCCAATTTTTCAGTGCTTGTGTGCGTGACAGCTTTGTGTTATCACACGCATCCAGTCAAATTAAGCCATCAAAATCCGTCAAATTGATATCTGTGTGTGTGCGCGACACTATGGGTTGACAATGGGTTGGACGCTAGTTTTTTCTACGGTTTTAGGCTTATAGATTCTAGTCTTTCCAGGCTTTAATCTAAGTGTTATCTTTAACTCCAACTACTCATACCAAACAACTTTTCAAAGGACTCTCATAATCATAATTCAAATCTAGCAGTCCGCCCCGGCTTTGCTCGTGGTACCTACCTAGGCTATGGCACTCAGGGATAACGTACCTATTCAGCGGTGAAAGAGTTTTTGTAATCGGTCAAATAGTTCCTGAGACTAGCGCGTTCAACCAAACAAAAAAACTCTTCAGCTTTATAATATTAGTATAGAATCACGTGAGAGATATATGGTTTTGTTTTTGATATTATCATAGATAGGTATAACAAATCTAAAGATAATATTTTGTTTACTGCCACGCTCTATTATCTCTATTATATGTTGCATCTTCAGCTGTAATTAATAAAAAAAATATGATTTGGCGAAAGCTTTTACGGCCGGTTGCCTAACTAAGGCCAACCCGCCTTGATTAGTCTACACACTCTATTAGTTCTCTCATTCATTTTATACATACATACATTATTATCACATATTTATCCTTGCGGGGTTGAAAGCCTGAGGTTTTCAACCCAAAGGCCACGTTCAGCGTATAAAGTGGCACACTAGGCACACTATCGACGCCAGTAATTTTATTCCTAATACTTTACAAATAATAAAAAATTCTAGAAAGTAAATCATATAAGCCTTAGTAAAAAACCTGAAGTATTTTTCGGAATCATGTTTTAATATTATGAGAATCAGTCATTAAAAGAAATAGTGATTAACGCCAAGAACGGCCGTTTTTTGCGGTAATCTGATTCTCATAATATTAAACATGATTCCATAATTATTTCAGGTTATTTACTAAGGCTTATATGATTTACGTTCTTGAATTTCTTTCTACTTGTAGAGAGTTAAGAATAAAATTATTGGCATCGCTAGTGTGCCTAGTGGGGCTTAAGGGTACGCTAGTCAAGTGTTTCGCCATACAAATTCTGTAGGGTGATGACTCCGTTGTTCGGTATCGTCTGTTTAAAGTTTTTAATTCTATCAATTTGTCTTGTCGTTATCTATGCTTGCATGGAATCATAATTGTAAAATAATAAGTACTTTAAAAGTTATGAGTCTCAGAACGTTCCGTTTCAACACGTAATTTTAACGCAACTTTGGGCACAATTAAATACCGAAAGGAGTATAAAATCTCTAAAACAAAATTCATACAAGCATAGTTTGGTTATTAAAAAATTGAAATAACTTTACTTTTAATTAAAACATTCAGCTTTTTTATCACAAGAACACTTCTCCCAAACGCATACTCGAGAATTTTTAGACGACGAAGATTTAGATTTTCAACAATATTTGTGTTTGCACACACTAGACTGTAGTTCCGATGTGCTTATACATCAGTGTAAATAGTTCCGCACTGTTCAAAACCGAGTCTATCCCTTTCTCAGCGAAATAGCACGCAAATTAGCCACGTGCGCTGACGAGTTCGAGTTCCGGACTAGCGCATCCTTAAGGTGATAACTGGAATCAAAATAGTGATATGTTGCTAGTTCTAGAGGTTCACCCAATCCTTCGATCGGCTTTTATGGTCAGCGCTGAAAGACAAGCAGCTGGAATTTTTATTTTTTTCTTTTCCCCAAATGATCAATGAATATAGTCTATATTATCCTAAAATGAATTTTCAAGGATATATGTCAGATCAGCCGGAAAATTGCATTTCGCTGCGTGATTCACGGTAGTTACATTCATCTTCCGGTTATTTACCATAAACCTCATTTGAGGGTGTGTGCGCGTCATATCTTTTAATACAAATTCATTTAAGTGAAATAGCGTAAGTTTAAGTGAAATAATGTAATAGGTAAAGGCAGATGATGAGCCAAAAGTCTCTATGAAATTGGCAACTAAATTTGCTCTTTGGTTATCATGGCCTTGGGCACTGTCTGCCCCATAAGCGATAAGGAAGTGATAATATATATGTCTGTATGTATTTACATAATAAACCTTCTACGTCGTTAGATTGATATAACTTAAATAAAAAGTTTATTTTTTCTTCACAGAGGGATGTGTTAGTTAGGAACAGTAATGTAGCTACCAAACGCTATTACATAACTCTGGAATAACAGTGTACGCTTTGTAAAAAGACAATTACCTGAAATAGGTCCTGGTGGACCTGTACTATAATTCTATCTCTTAATCGTCGTGGCAAATTAAAATACTATATTAATACTAAGGTAAGTAGTTAATATTATAAAGAAAAAAAAATTGTTTGTTTGATTGCATTGAATAGGCTCTGAAACACTACTGGGCCGATTTACAAAATTGTTTTACCTTTCCTTTGGGATCAAAGCTGGGAACTCAAAAAAATTTTAAACATCCACACAAATTGACCGCGTGACTGCGTGACTCTATATTTTTCGATGGAAATGTCAAGAAATGAGTTTCTAGCATTGGTCCCAAAGGAAAAGGTGGCCAAATTCGTCAATTTTAGATTAATACTGTACTGGGTATATTGACTAACCTTCGTACTTGAGAGATACAAGTTAAAAAAAATTGTAAACTTCAAACTAATGCCTTTAAAAGATCCTTCTAATCTACGCTCTTTCAAAGTATGACTTTACTTTGCTCAAGTGCTCGAGTTAACACGTGCAAGCTAATCGCTGAATGGCTCTCAGGACTCCAATTCAGGAATTGGGTCAGGCAGGTGATTACCAAAAGTGCTCTTACTTAGATCGATGCTGAGAGTTCGGAGCGTAAAGATAAGATAGCTTTTGTGCACTCCAAAATATCACACCTGGAATTTTTACGTGACTCACGCAGAAGGAGGGCAATCATTTGGCGCTTATGTATGTTATATACTTCTCGTAAATTAACCACTGACATTCTTCTCAATGGGTGACTCAGACCGTTAGTATGAACAATTTTTCCTGTGAGAAGAATGCTGGCAACTCAAAATTGTCATTTTCATAGTGTTCAACCGCCCGGACAAAAGTATGAGAAAGTTAAAAAAAAAAGCGTTCCTAGCATATGTCCCACAGGAAAATTTGTTTAATTCGGACTGATTCACTCCTTAAAGGGTCTAAAACATATATTGACTAGCCTTTGTCCTTGAAATATAATACGTTTAAAAAAATTGTACTTCCAGCTAATGCCGTCTATCTACACTCTTTCAAAATACAACTTCACTTTGCTCAAGTGCTTGAGTTAACACGTGCAAGCTAATCGCTGAATGGCTCTCAGGATTCCAATTCAGGAATTGGGTCAGGCAGGTGATAACCAAAAGTGCTCTTACTCCGATCGATGCTGCGAGTTCAGAGCGTAAAGATAAGACAGCTTTTGTGCACCCCAAAACAGTACATCTGGGCTTTTTACCTAACTGACTCACCCAGACGGAGGGTAATATTTTCGCGCGTATATATAAACAACGTGTAAAATGACCTTCGACAATTTCTAAAAGGGGTAACTCAGACCATCAATATGAACCACTTTTTCTATGGGGACAATGCTGGCAACTCA
The DNA here is from genome assembly GCA_963082605.1 of Rhodophaea formosa. Taxonomy (NCBI): domain Eukaryota; kingdom Metazoa; phylum Arthropoda; class Insecta; order Lepidoptera; family Pyralidae; genus Rhodophaea; species Rhodophaea formosa. The sequence continues at coordinate 4,708,890 of OY720220.1, read as the reverse complement.
AATTTTTTCGTAATTTTTTCGTCACCCAGGCAAAAGTATGAGAAAGTAAAAAATGTGCTCTTTACATTAGTCGTATAGAAAAATGTATGCAATTCGGGCTGAAAGGGTCCAAAACCATCAATATTTCACCGTGTATATTTAAAAGATCCTTCTAATCTACGCTCTTTAAAGTATGACTTCAGTTTGCTCAAGTAGTCGAGTTAACACGTGCAAGCTAATCGCTGAATGGCTCTCAGGACTCCAATTCAGGAATTGGGTCAGGCAGGTGATAACCAAAAGTGCTCTTACTCCGATCGATGCTGCGAGTTCAGAGCGTAAAGATAAGACAGCTTTTGCACCTTCAAAAATAGCACACCTGGACTTTTCACCCAAGACTTACGCAGAAGGAGGGTAATGTTTTTGCGCATATGTATGTACTAAAATGTACACACGTACAGCATGACCCTCGACATTCTCTTGCTGAGTACCATTACCGGGGTGACTCAGACCGTTAACATGCTTGCAATTGCTTACCTGAAACAAAGAAAACCTTTGCTTAGATCACATAACCAAGTTGACAAAAATAAAAGGTATTTCTTTTATATTAGATAAGATTATAAGTAAAAACAAATCCTCAGAAATGCTCGCGTTTTAAGAAAAAAAAAACCGGCCAAGTGCGTGTCGGGCCACGCGCAGTGTAGGGTTCCGTAGTTGCGAATGACAACTTTGAGTTCACACTATTCACACTCGCACCTTACAGTTTAACGACCAAAAACATCTAACAATGAAAATAGTATGAAATTTTACAGTTTATAAGTTGGTTGCCTATAACTTTTTAGTTTGTACTTACTACTTAGCTCTGATAGTTTTCCTTTCAACTTCAGTATATATGCTACTGCTGTAATTTTTTTCACGTATCTATATATAACCGTTTAGCAGATAGAGGGGGGGACACTTACCTCTAACAAAAATTCGCACTTTAAAACTAAATATTTCGGAAACGGAGCCCTTAATCAAAAAATGGTGTTCTCAACCTCACAATATTTTTGAAAGACCTATTTAACGATACCCCACACAATAGGTAAATAGAGAAAAAAAAATTACTCCCTCACTTTACTTGTATGGGAGCTACCCTAAAAAAAATTTTTTTTCAAGATTTTATTCTACCACTTTTTTGCCATGATTAATGTACATACCCATACCGAATTACAGCTTTCTAGTACTTATAGTCTCTGCGTAAAACCGCGGACGGACAGACAGACAGACAGACATGGCGAAACTATAAGGGTTCCTTGTTTACTACGGAACCCTAAAAATGATGCTGGCATAAAACGATTAAAAAGACGAAAAGAAATATCCGAAAACACCAAATTTGTATTCTAAAATACGAAAATTCAAATCACTCTAGTTCCACGATTCGCTTTGTCGGCAGAAGGTCCGTGCAAAGGAAAATTTAATAAAACAGTAGTCCACGTTAACGAATTGCTTGTCTACTTAATTTGACAGGACGCCGGCTTTTTTTGTTTTCTTTTAAAACTTCAGAAAAAACCTTTTCCCAACGACAACCTGTTACACCCTAGTCGCTGATAATGTTAGACCTTTTTTAATTTTGAATTCAAATTAGACCCTTATTGCTTTTAAAAGAGGATGTATTTTTGTTTGTTTTCGAAGAGATCGGGTTTTTTTGTGAAGTAGATAGATTAGGGATGTCATTTTGGCTAAAGAATTTGAATCCGGTTTGAGGTTTAAGGAAATATGCTACCTTTTTTTTACCAATATGCGACAAGTATTCATTTAATGAACTGGTCTTGAGGAATTTTTTGATGGACACATTCCACCGTTTTCTTAATACATCTTTTTTATCACTTTCTTCATCAACATATTGTGGAATCCAGTTTTATTAAATAATTTCCTTTTAAAGCCAAAATTGCCGTTGTAAAGCTTTATTATTTAAAAAAACAGTAGGTACTATAAACGGTATTTTTTGGTCGATTTTATTCAATTTTAGTTTTGTAATTGCATAAAGATGATATTTGGCCCACAGTTCTGACAGCATACGGCTTATGTCTCCGGCCCAATCCCACTTCAGTTTAGCAAAATAAATAGTTTTAGCTAAATTTACATAGCCAATACAAATAATAAAATATTACACAAGCCAAGTGTAATTAGGTACTAAAAGCAAGAGTATCTCGGGAAGCAGGCAGCGTCGACGTTTTGGCTCGCATCCAACTCTCTACTCGCGCTATCGGCCTTTCCACCAGATTACGTTGTATTTCTCGAATAGCGGTTGGATTTCAAAAACTGACAGTATTTCGCAATTTTGGTGGTTTGGTGACCTCAAGTGGCATAAAAATATCGAGAGCCCGCCCCTACAAAGAACCTGAAACCTGAATGGTATGTTAAACCGTTGTTGACCTAACTGTCATTAGGTGGCAGTCTTTCAGCTAAGACAGAACCTAGAAAAATCTAACATCACATTGGCCGCTTACACGCACGAAAAGCAATAAAAACTGTGGTTTATCACGTTGACGTTGATGCTATTATTCTCCATTTTCTTCCGACGTTGTTCACACACCGAACAACTTTTCCTTCTCGACGATAGTCGTAGCACGCGGTCGCGCCACCAGGAGGTACCCAAATATGTAACCTTACTTTTTCACACTCGCCGATATTACCAATAACGATGAAACTTTTCACTTCCTGCAATTACCGCCAGGAATATGTACTCTGGGCCCATAACCTGTGGTGAAATAAAATGCAGGATCTAGAACTATTTCACTTTTATTGAAAGAAAATGAGTTACGGCAACATAACGAGCAAATTAAAAGTTCAACCTTACATTGGCACTCTGCACAGATATCAATGTTGATACGGCTTAACTAATGTTTTAAATGTTACATTGCATATACTTTTAACACAACTGCTTCTATTATTTGTTTTTTCAGCGTTGGTTGTAAATATTGATATGTAGGGATTGATCATCAACATAAATAATGATCAAATAATTTAACAACTGATAATGATGGTTGTCTTAAATATTCACCTGCAGATGGCAGCACCGAGATATCAAACAAGTTGGTTATAATGGATGGACGCACAGATTTATACAGATCTGTGGATGGATGATTTGTAAATCCTAATCTTTTCGTACAACAGTCATAGCAAAGTCGATTGAAGAGTATAAACAACTAAACTTAAGAACTAAAGACTTGAAGAAAATTGAAAGGCTTATTTAAATATTAAACTGTAAATCCGTGAGAACGGCGGCAGATTGAACCAGCCGATTTGAAGATGTGCCTCTTGGCCCTGTCGCCAGGCCCTGACATTGCAGAGATATTACATTTTATATTAGCCCATTTTCCACTTGGCACTGCGTTGTCTTCAATGCAGTCTAGTTTTGGCTTATGCCCTACGAAAGAAAAGAAATAAGATTTAAATTATTTTTCTTTCTTTCACTGTAAAATTGTACCATCATCATCATCAACAACTATCTACGACCCACTGCTGGGATGTTTTTTTTGCCCCTGTGCTGAATCACTTTCCACCTATATCAGTCATCTAATTAATTGCCATAAACATAAGTTATACAATATGTTATTAAAACGCTGTCCGATCCTTAAAGGATACTTAGCCCGACACTATGAATAACTTTTTCAATGGGATTATGCTAGAAATTCGAAAATCAATATTTTAGTACAAATTTGATTTTGATTGGATTTGATATCCTAATTAATTATTTTATTTATGTTTTTATAAAAAATGTATCCTGCCTATTCTGAGCTACGGCGCACAGACGTGGTCTTTGACTGAAGCTCAAAAGTCCAGACTCAAGGTATGCCAAAGAGCAATGGAACGTAGCACTTTGGGCTTGCGCCTGCTGCTGCTTTGGGCTGCGCAACACTGAGCTGCGTTCTCAGACACAAATAGCAGATGTGGGGGCTAAGACTGCCATACTGAAGTGGAACTGGGCCGGACATGTCTGTCGGATGCCACCTGAAAGATGGGCAAAATTGGCTGCATTTTGGATGCCGGATGGTCGTCGCAGTAGAGGCAGACCAAGGTCGAGATGGCGGGACGACCTGGACAAATTTTCAATAGACTGGCAAAATATCGCAGCAAACAGGGACGAGTGGAAAAATAGGGGGGAGGCCTTTGCCCAGCAGAGGGACAGTACACCTACAGGCTGATAAAAAAAAATTATAAAAAAATATTAAATTTAGGCATAAAACATTTCAATAAGAATAATAAAAAAATTTAACCAATTTACATTATTGGTCCATAATCATTTAAATAAGTACTTAATCTGACATACATATTGTATAGTTTTGGCAACAAAAGGTAACTGCTTTCAAAATTATTTTAATAGATATGTTTCCAGTCCCACATGCTCACTTAACTCTTATGCTTCAGATAAGACTTTTATTATCAAGGGGTCCCGTGTGGAATGCAGCAGTTTAATCTAGCTCCCTTGAGCGCCCTTGAAGTTATTAAAGTTACCGTTGAAGGCGTTATCATCGGTCTGGGCGCGTTTCGTGCGTCGTTGATTTTTTGTAAACAAGTAAATTAGTTGCGATTCGGGCGTTCAACAAAATGTATAAAAAAATGCCTCCGCTGACTACTCGCGTTTCGTGCGCTCAATATCTTGTAAACAAGTAAGTTAGTCGCGATTCGGGCGTTCATCAAAATCAGTAAAAAAATAACCCACCGTCTACTCGCGTTTCGGCCGATTAATTTTATTTATTTTGACTGTCAAATTAGTGCAAAGAGACATAGAGTTAGATACGTTTGGACATGACCACGACCAGCGCACAATGAAACGGAATCACAAAGATGAGATTTAAGGATTCGTAGACAGACGTCATTTGCTTGGGTCCTCCCGGCCAGATCGGTTTTCTAATCAGTAGACAGACAGTCATCATTGCCAATCGGTGGACAGTGTCATTGCATTGTAAAGGTTGAAGGAAGTGGGGTCCGGACAATGTGTAAACATTGGTATAGTGCGTCGAAATCTTAAAATGAAAGAGGATTCTTTTGTAAACTAAAGATAGTGGAGACGCTGCAGCGAGCTAGCGCCTCTGCGGTGGGGCTGATATTATTAGAACAATACCAGGATGATTCCTTTCGACTACAATTCTACAAATCCTTTATTTTGAAGGTCACTAATGGGCAAACCCTCGAAAATCTTTAAATAGACTCACCGTAGCAGGCTAGTCGACTCCCGATGTAGCAGCAGAGTCCTGGACGGCGCCTGAGTTTGATGTTACACAATCACATACACGCACGAAAATGTCCTGTGGATCCTTAGGGAAGTTTGTCCATGAGCGGCGGGACGCGACAAAGATCAGCGTTCCTCGTGGGTTGCGGGCGACGCGATACGCGACGAAGAAAGACTTTATCTAGGCGAGAGAAAGTGCGGACGGAAGGCTTGGAGCGTCAGGCCCAGCGGGTGGTGCTTCACGCGTGCGAATACACCGGCGGTTGCGAGCACTTGGCCAATTTGAATGACCTAGCGGGAAGGACACGCGTGTGATCCCTCAAAGTGCATGTGCGGAACTGTCTGTTGCGCGACAAAACCTAGCGTGGTTTGCCATATTTAAAAATCTCAAGAGACCAATTAGCGACCTCTCCTGGATTTGCGTTCGAATAGTTACACCACTTGGCGTAACCAGATAGAATGTTACTTTTAAAACGGGTTTTTAGAGTATCTAGTATTTGATCTCTTTCATGCTGGTTTGGGAGAAAAGTAAAAACAAAGAATATACCAGCAGCTCGCTTTTGTTCCCGCGTGGACTGTCAAAGCCGGTTATGATATATATGTATGTATATCCCTCATGCCGTGTGGTTTCCGGGAAAGTAGAATAGGATCACACCAAGTCTCCCCGTGGGTGATGTAGAAGGCGACTTAGGGAATAATAATAATAAATCTATTTATAGGGACAAATCACACAGATTTAGCAAGCCCCAAAGTAAGTTCCAAACTTGTGTTATGGGATACTAACTCAACGTTACTTTATTTTATAATAGAAACTTATATATAGATAAGCATCCAAGACCCAGGTCAATCTGATAAAAATCATTTTCCATCTAGACCTGACCGGGGATCGAACCCGAGACCATCCGTGTCGCAGGCAGGCGTGTTGACCGCTGCGCCACGGAGTTCGTCAATACAAATACATACAATAGGGAATACAAGTTAAACACTTTTGAACACCAAAAATACTCCTCGTAGTCGCTACTTACGACTGCGTTGAGAACATAAAATGCAGAAATAAACAAAAAGCCCTCCAGATATCATAATAACAGCCTCCCGATTACTCTAAGGCCCTCTTTTCTTTTGTCTGCTCGTTAGGACGATCCCGGCAATTAATGGTGGCTATTATTTCCGCTGAATAGGTATCCACGAAATACAACTGATTTTATCGTCCGGACGTCTCGATACGGGTGACGCTAAACGCCACTTTCGCAAAATGTCACCATGAAAGAATAAGTAATTTTTGCAGAATGACACATTTTTGTTACGGCATTGACAAATTTGGTAGCAAACTTTCGCAAACCTTACGCTAACCTCGGTCCAGGGGGTAATTGTGCCAGGTTGCCACACCAGAGGTCCTGAGTTCAATGCCTGGTCAGGTCAGGATGAACAATATCTTTTTAGATTGACCTGGGTCTTGGATGTTTATGTATATGGCGGAGAAGTATAAGAATGAGAAGCCATGAGGGGTTTGTACTCATGGCTTCTCATTTTGATACTTGTCCAATACGGCATGGACCTACAATCCCATAAGAAGGCCCTACTACTACCGGACGCAATATCAATGTCACGCGCGTCCATTTTAAAGAGCCGGTGGTGTATAGATCAGGAGCTCAATTTTTGAACTACTCGTAGTAGAATCGATCCGCCACTCGTTGTGACGTCAGCACTCGGTTCGTATTCACATATGAATAAAATCAACGAGTAGTCCTGTTTTTACGTATTTTTGAACCGTACGAATATATTTTTTGTTTTTTCTTACATTAGTACCTTTGGTAGTTCTTGGTGTTCTTGGCTTGGTGGATGGTACTACCAATGGTACTTAATGTGCCCTAATGGTACCTGTGGGACCCATTGGATGCATGGGACCCTTGGTACCCATGGGATCCTTGGTACCCATGGAACCCTTGGGACCCATGGAACCCTTGGGTCCCATGGAACCCAATGGGACCCATGGAACCCTTGGGACCCAATGGGACCTATGAAACCCTTGGGACCAATGGAACCCTTGGGACCCAATGGAATCCTTGGGACCCTATGGGACTCATGGGACCCTTGGGACCCTTGAATCCTTGGGGTCCTCGGGACCCAATGGGACCCTTGGGATGTAAAGGGACCCTTTGGGTACCCTTGGGACCCTTTGGGACCCTTGGGACCCTTTAGGTCCGATGGGATCATAAGTAGTCAAGTCAAATTTCATATTTTATTGTATACGTCTTTGAATCCGAGTGCTCTCGTGCGACCATTCGGAAAAACCATTCGAATAAAGTTTCAAAAATAGAGCCAATTAACATTCACCATGCGAAAGCTTAACAACGAGTGGTGGATCGATTCTACTGGTTCAAAAATTGAGCCCCAGTTCTTGGATCGTGTGTACGATTTTAATTTTCGAACCTGCTTACACAATTTAACTAGAATCGGTTAAGAAATGCGACATGTAGTAGAACAGCCAGACAGACATACCACATACATTTCAATCTGAAACAGAGACGCTTCGTTCGCGCTTCGTGCTCGTTCGGTCAAAGTAATGCTCTAAGGTTAAAGTAAATGAAGTGCGGACTGGGACGACTTCGTGCGCGCGTTTCACATTTGCCCTGAGGAAGACCTCCGGATGAGGTTGAAACATGTCGACCTGTAGCTGACTTCAAACGTGAGTGACCCGTATTTTACATATTAATAATGTAAATGAAGGACTTATTCGAAAGACGGGATTTTTCCAAAATTACATTCTACAGAGTACCTACGCTTTTTTTGCTTTGTGACATTTTGCGAATGTGATGTTCATCGTCACAATGGTCGGTGGTAGCAGTGATATATATGCTCTTTTAATGCCAACAATTGCTTGTAATAGTAACCAATTTAGTTTTGTACAAAAGTACCTATTGCATTCACCGCCGTGTGGTTCCCGGCAGAGTAGAATAGGACCACTCCAAGTCAACCCGTGGATGTCGTAAAAGGCGACTAAGGAAACACAAGCTAAACAAAGCCTATAAACATCAAAGAGACCTCTCCAGCCCGTCTGGCCAGCGTGGAGAGTGTAGGCCAAATCCTCGAACTACTCAAGCTAATACATGGCTCTGGTAGTACAGAGAGGGTCGTGCTCCTGCAGTGGAGACTAGAAAGACCTGATGATGATAGCATTCAACTTTTAAACTTAGCAATCCGATCTAATGGCATAGTGGTATTTTCAAAAGGGAATTTGAGAGTGGCAAACACTCAGTTTACGGTTAGTGATCCAGGAGTACTATTTTTGAACACGGGACACTCGTCTTCGAACGATTTTCCCATACAAAAATCGTTCGAAGACGAGTGTCTCGCGTTCAAAAATAGTACCCCTGAATATAAACTATTTTTTTATGAATCGATAGAATGCGTTTGACCCCTATCTTGTCACGTCGTCTCGTCTCGTCTCATCCGCAAGAAGTCCAATGCCTGAAGGCTAGGAGTTTTTAGGGCTGGGGAACAGGGATAAACGTATTTGGAATGCTACTTGCTTGAATGTATTGAGGATTAAAAGAAGTAGCAGCTCCGAAGGCTGTGCGCAAGTACCCGATGCCATACCTGCAACCACCTGACAGGTAGTTGAGAATGACACCGCTGACCTGTCTTGCCTGATCATCATCATCATTTCGTGTAGGTGACACGGTCAGTAGACCGTGCATACCCTGGTGTCAGAATTCTGCGGAACCGCCTCTCGGCCTCTGACGTGGTTCCTTTAACGACTACCAGATGGCAGCCGGGACCACCGGCTTAACGTGCCTTCCGAAGCACGGAATCATCTTTCTTATCAGACAATCAGGTGATTCATGCCTGCATTGTCCTAACCAAACTGGAAACAACTTAACAAAGTATGCTTCCCGTGGGAATCGAACCCACGACCCCCGGGTCAAACAAAGCGAACGCCTTAACCACTGGACCATGGAGGCAGTGCCCGATAGAAAGCAACGATGAGATGCTAGGGTGATACACGCATATAAATATAATGTATATAATACCATACTTTTTCGCTGATCTGGGAAAAAAAGAAAAACGTAGAATTTACTAGCTTTTTCTCTTCCCGCGCAGATTGTAAAATTCCATCAAGGGAGTGGGCGTGACGTGAGGAATCATATCAATAGGCGATGCGGCTAGCAACCCTATTTTGATTCCGTTCTCCACCAACAAGCCCACCAACATGCTAAACGTCGCCTTGAGGTTTTAAAGACCCAAGTTTATATGGTCAGGGCTCTGTCTACCCTGCAAGGGAAAAAGACGTGATAGTATGTATGTATGTAGTACCATGAAACTAGTTAGATAACGGGTTGTGAGCAAAGGCCTATATTTAATGAGAAAGATAACGCCCAATAGTTAATTAAACGATTTTAGATGGGTTCGAACATACGTAGCAATAATGTGATAATTATATTATCCTCCTTAACAACTGGTTTAAAGGTCCAAATGTTGGTGGTCGGCTTGAGGCGACTATTACGTCATCATCATTCTACGCAGATGGCGCTCGATTGAAAATCATTCGGTCTTTTTAATCTCAAATGCAGGAGCATGAACCTCTCTGCACTACCAGAGTCATAAATTAGCCAAAGCAGCCAGAGGATTTGACATTTATACTCTCCATGCTGGCCAGACAGGGTGGAGAGGTCTCTTTGATGTTTATGAGCTTTGTTTAGCTTTTGTGTCCGAAGTCGCCTTCTACGACATCCACGGGAAGACTTGAAGTGGTCCTATTCTACTCTACCGGAAGCCACACGGCCTTACGAATATTACAAAAATGTAGTACCTTTTACAATGTAAAGTATTACGTATGTATGTATGTATGTCTTTTTTTCCACTTAATAAAAGTATGGGTATTTCCCATACTTTTATTAAGTGGAAAAAAGAAACATCCACAGAAGTCTGGGAGAAAGTAAAAGTTAGGAAAAGCACGCCTAGTACACAGAATGTAACATGACATTCGACATAACCATAAAGGGGGACTCAACCCATCAATAATTGCGATTTTGGCAAAAAATAGTGTTTAGGTAAGGTTTCGATTTTAGCATGAAATCGGATGAAACTTCAGCCTCACCAAAACTTACGTGTTCGGGTGAACTCATAGATATCAGAATATTACTGGGGAACTGGTGTCGCGAGCGTGCGACTCATCATCATCATCAGGTCTTTTCAGTCTTTACTCGGTACTACCGGAGCCATATATTAGCCAGAGCAGTCAGAGAATTTGGCCTACACGGCCAGCGGGTTGGTTTGTTTAGCTTGTGTTTGCGTAATGATTGTGGTAAGTACCGTGTCGAAGAGATTTTTTTCTTGCTTGCAAAAGATGGCCGATCATTGTGCAAAAATTTTTGTCGTTTAAACAATTGGAACTGCCACATAAAATGCAACAAACCATGCCTCATCAAAATAAATCATCATCAACAGGTCTTTTCTTTAGTTTTAACTGCAGGAGCATGACCCTCTCTGTACTACCAGAACCATATATTAACCAGAACAGTCAGAGAATTTGGGCTACACTCTCCACACTGGCCAGAAGGGTTGGAGAGGTCTCTGATCTTTATAAGCTTTGTTTAGCTTGTGTTTCTTAAGTCGCCTTCTACGACATCCTCGGTAAGGCTTGAAGTCTTTTCATTATCAAAAAATCTTTTCATTTTATTCCTTACATTACATGTATTAACATATTACATAGTAAATAACAATAAAAATATATACATTTTCGGTTTTTACGCCCTCTAGCAGGCGTTATATTGAATTTTAGTGCGACGTATCAAGCGGACTATTCTGATATCTATGAAGCGGACTGTCAAGACGAGCCGCTCTTGCTATGTTAGATAGTTTCGGAGACGTACATGCAACACGGCCAAAAGACCACATAAATAAACCCTTTTATTTACGTCAGGATTCAGTTAATTTGTACAATGTAATTGATACAGGGTTGCCTTACAAATAAAGACAATTAAGGTCTGGGCCGGCAGATATTAATATCACTTTAATAAGAAGAATTGTACTGCGTAGCGGTTCTCAGAGATTGTTGAATAAATATAGCAATGTCACAGTACACACATACAAAATACAATCACGTCTTTTTCCTTTGCGGGGTAGACAGAGAGGTCTATAAAACTTAAAGGCCACTCTTAGCATGTTAGTGGGCTAGTAGGTGACAGTCTAAATTACTATTCTTGTGTGTGTAGAATATCTTAGTTTCACAATAAATAAATAAATATATACGGATAAATCACACAGATTGAGCTAGCCCCAAAGTAAGTTCGAGACTTGTAGTATGGGATACTAACTCAACGATACTATATTTTATTACAAATACATATATAGACAATGGGACAGCATATACTTGAATTAAGTAAAACTCTTTAACAAAAACAGTAAATCACCTATAAAACTGCAAAAGGGATCCCCTTTTATTCTACCCTTAGCGTTGTTTATTTTTTCCACATTTACGAGACGAACTTTGGGATATACCCTATTAAATATAAAAAGAATTATCAAAATCGGACTACTCTGTAAAAAATAATACGGGGTCATACTTAAAAAAAGCGTCTACTTGAGAACTGCCTCCGTTTTTGCATAGGTTGAAAATTAAAAAAACTAACTTTAGACATTGAATTACAGGAATTTCTAATACAAATACTTATATAGTACTTCTTTCTCCGTCTTGCATCAACAGTGAGTTAAACGGAAAACTTCATTCTTTGCAGTTCCATCGTTCTTTTGGACCGTATTTACCTTTGGCAAAAACTTTTAATGGCCCCAGAATGTCTGGCTCCGAGTAGGTACAAGAATAAAAATAACAGCTCGTTAAATGTTCTTTTTTATGTTTTTGACATTGCTGTCTCATTAAAGACACATTAAAATGTAGGAGTTCGAAAGCCCAGCGGGTGTATGCTTTAGAAGCTTTTTTTCTGCGTCTTTTTTTAATTGCATGATTATAGCTTACTTTTATCTTTCGCCCACGGCTCTTTTTATGTCATAGGACGGCAAACGAGCAAGCGGGTCACCTGATGGTAAGTGATCACCGCTGCCCATGGACAACTGCAACACCAAGGGTGTTACAGGAGCGTTGCCCGCCTTTCTTTTTCCCTCCCCAGAGAAGAGAGGGAGATGGGCCGCCTCTCTCACTCACCGAACGAAGCATAGCAGCGGTAAAGCTACTACTCAAACGTCGATTTTCTGTGAGAGTGTGGTACTTCCCCGGACGAGCCGGCCCATTCATGCTACTAGCAAAAGTGATTTTTGCTGGTAGCAAGGCTCTGCCACAAATAGTGCTCTGCTCGAGTTAGAGTCAATCCCACGAGAACAGTACTTTTCTCCGGCATGAAAGGTAGCCTATGTTCTTCTCCGTACTCCAGACAACGTGTATGCAAAATTTCATGACGATCGGTTCAGTAGATAGGGCGTGAAAGCGTAACAACCAAATAAACAAACACATTTTCGCATTTATAATATTAGTTGGGATCTATACTAATATTATTATTAGAAAAGAGTAGATTATTTGTTAGTCACACCGATTTTCAAAATTCCTTTACCTATAACTAGCAGCCCTACCCGGCTGCGCCCGGGCATGTTTTATACCTTAAAACTTTCCTCGTGAATCACTCTATCTATTGGTGAAAACCGTATGAAAATCCGTGGAGTAGTTTCTAAGTTTATCGCGAACAGACAGACAGACAGACAGACGCGGCGGAGCACTTTGTTTTATAATATGTAGTGATGTAGTGAAGAGCTAATTTATCTGCGAGTGGCATGAGCTAGAATTTACGCAGACGAAGTCGCTGTAAAATTCCTAGTGTTCTGAACGATGTATCAGCTATAACATTGTAAAGTTCGTGAAGTAGTTTTGTAAAATTCCTAGTGTTCTGAACGATATATCAGCTATAACATTGTAAAGTTCGTGAAGTAGTTTGTGCGTGACGGGGTAACAAATATCTCCAAATCCATTGAAAACTTTCTCAGTTATAACTTACTGCTTCCCACGACTTTGTCTTTGTAATTTATAGCCTACGGGCTATGCTGATATGTCAGCTATAACACTAAAAAGTCTCACCCAAAGAAATATAGTAGTTTTTGTATTATAATTAAATTTTATCCTAATACTAACTTCCTAACTATCCTAACATCCTAACTAATATTATAAATGTGAAAGTGAGTTTGTTTGTTACGCTTTCACGCCGTATCTACTGAACCGATCATCATAAAATTTTACATACACATAGGTTAGGGTACTGAGAAGGACATAGGCTATATATCACGCGGGCGAAGCCATGGGTAGCAGCTAGTAGGGTATAAAAGTAAAGTAGGTACAAAGTTTTACTGTTGTGACCATAATATCAGATAATATTTTTTTTATACTACTGAATAGGTTAACAGGCATATGGCCCGCTTCAAGCAGAATTTCCATTTGGATAAACCATACAGTTATCAGTTACTAACCTTTATCAATTTGACAATTTTCGCACACATTTTAGAACCTTTGACCATCCATTATTAAAACGTAAACACAATTATTTCTGCATCACGAAAACCAAATTACAACACTACACTTTAAAAAGTAATACAACCACCAATAAAATTTGTAACTTAGCAATAATTTTAACACATAAACATATTTTTTCAACAGAATCACTGCATCAAATGCTATTTAAAATAATAAAAATCCATCCACGTCGTCAACAAATAAGTTACTAAAAATAACACTCACAAACTGGGACGTCCTGCTGTCTGTGTATTCGCGAATGCAACTCGTAAACTAAATGATACAAGTACAAAAACAGACCCATCTGTTGACATCTCTTTCACTCTCTATTTAAAAGATCTATCTCTTTCATATAGTCACAATGTTTATCAACGTTAATATAAGTGTACAGGAGACGTCACATTACAAATTACTGCCCTACCAGTCATTTATTCTTTATTGTGTTGACATAGAGTCGCACTTTGATCGTAGTGCTATGCGTGTTCTACCGTTCTTAGGACGCACCCACTTTAGTTACCATTCAAAGAATGATCGAGATCCCTTTTCCCTTTAAATTTGTAAAAGATTCTTATTCACAAATGATAGGGATACAGGTAGGAAGATCTTTTCATTCAATAGTATTGGGAGTATGACTGCATAAATAAATGGGTGTAATGCGTAGTGCATAGTGTAAAGTACAAAAGGGTTTGAAGGAAAGATATAAATAAATTTAAAGGGACAAATAACAAAAATTGAGCTAGCCCCACAATAATTTGTGAACTTCTATCGTAGTATATTAACTCAATGATACTATATTTTACAACAGATAATTAGGATTTTATAAAAACATCCAATATACCTTAATAAATTAGGCGGTCCAAAAGCTTTTGTCATATGTATATTGAGCTACTCATTTGAACTTTACTTACTACTGAAAGTATTTCTAATGTTTTGTTATGCTTCGTAAAATGATAAAGTCGGTTAAAAATATAGGTACAGTATACCTATATTTATACCCGACTTCAAAAAAAGTCAACCCATATATGTTGGTAATATTGTCAACGTTGCATAGTTTTTATATAGTATGTATAAGTGTATTCCATACAAATGTATGTATGTCTATTTGTGTGTTTATCGCACATATTTCAAAAACTATAATTCGGAAAGCAAAAAATATTTTTTAGATAAACTCCAATGTCCAACATGTTAACAATTCAAGTTTCAACAAAATTACTTATTGTGTTACAAAAGAGACAAAAGCTTGCTACGTAAATTGCACTACTTCAACGAGGCGTGCGCCTGGGCAAGCGTCTGAGATGGCAATTGCTCTTCAAAAGATAGCAGTAAATTCTGTGTAAAATGTCATCCGCGGAAAGGGATTCAACTCAAATAGTATCTGCATCTGTTATAGTTATATTATTTTTTGTCAGTATTTCACATATGTAGTCAATCGTAGCATTAAATTAGCAGTCATTAAAAAAAAACTCCATTTAAACAGCAAAATTTCAGTGGGAATAACTAATTCGAAGAAATAACCTTCCAAATTAAAAAAAAAAATAGAAATGTATCATACCAAATCCTGAACCTCCTCTTTTTAAAGTCGTTTGCGTTTTTATAATGGCTTGGAGCAACTCCGCTGAGCACGGAAGGTAGCTCGCATCGCAATCCGTTGTTATGAGGTGTCATTGGATAGTTCTTCAAAAATATTGACAGTGTCTAAACACCATTTTTAGATTCAGGCTTCCGTTTGTGATATATTACGCTTTAAATTTAAAGTTTTTGAACCGCTCTGTTTTTGTTTCAATATGTGCCTAAACAATTTTTGGCACTGTTGTTCTTTTATGGTATATTCATTTATTCGCTTACATGTACAGCATAAAGATAACAAATATGCAAATTATATTTGTCGACTAAATCGCCACACTCAAACTGGGTACATGTCAAACTGCAAATTAGTTTGACATGTACCCAGTTTGAGTGTGGCGATTTATTAATGAATGGTAAATAAGTTTTATTTTGTTTCAATGACCGTTTGTTGCCATAAAATAAACTAAGAAAAATTAAGCTTCGAGAATGCAAATTTTTGTTGGAGTCAAATGTGCTCCGACTACCGAGCAACATTCACATCCAAGCTCTGTTAGCAACTCTCACGATTTGGTTTGTATTTTTTTAGTAAATAAGTAAGTTTTATTTTTGTTTCCATGACTGTTTGTTGCCATAAAATAAATTAAAGAAAAATTAAGCTTCGAAAATGCAAATTTTTGTATGAGTCAAATGTGTCCAGAGTACCGAGCAACATTCACATCCATGCTCTGTGAGCAACTCTCACGTTTGGTTTGTTAGTTTGGAGTAATTTCGCACATGTTTGCCTTTTGGAGCACTTACCTAAAATTTGTTTTTTGGTCTCTCAAATGTTACTGGCTTTATTTTATTTTCGTTTGTTAGTTTCTCCATTCCCCTTTTAACAATTTTTTAGTCTTTGCGAAGCAATGCTGATGAGAACGATGTTGCTCCACTAATCTACCAGGCAATCTTTCACATATGAATTGCCATATGGTCGTGACAGCCCCCACTGGTCATTATTCTTCATCTTTTAAGGTCCACGTGCCTATAAATAATACTTACATTAAGCTTTGTAATAAGTAGGGAGGGTAGGTAGGGTGGGTAGGTAGGGTATTGGTGAACTTTGAGTTTCAACTCATTACTTACCTTTAAATTACTTTGAATCATGTGTACAGTCTATAATTAAAAGGATTCCAATTTATTCAGAAACA
The DNA here is from genome assembly GCA_963082605.1 of Rhodophaea formosa. Lineage (NCBI taxonomy): Eukaryota > Metazoa > Arthropoda > Insecta > Lepidoptera > Pyralidae > Rhodophaea > Rhodophaea formosa. The sequence continues at coordinate 4,692,431 of OY720220.1, read as the reverse complement.
CCTTGTCCCAGTCAATGTTTCTTTGCTAAACTTCTGTGCCAATCGCACAATCATGCATGAGGTATATTATGCTTATATTAATATGATGAGGATATAGGAAATGGCTTCAATGACTTTTTTTTTGTTTGTAGGGGTTTTCAATTTCCCTTTCGCACCATAGGTACAATATTGAACTAAGAAAACACGCTCGTAAAAGTTCTTGTTTGGGTTACTTATTTTTTATTTTACTTTTAATTTTTGGTTTTTAGCTGCAATAGATACCTATACTACACTAGTGGTGAAAATTTCAAGACTACCTAATTACGGTCACATACAGCCTTGTCACTTGTGGACAACGGAGGCTTAGTAATAGGGTCCTGTTTTGATCCTTTGGGAACGGAACCCTAAAAAGGACGTAACTGTCAAACTATTTCAGATAAGGCGAGTTTAAACTATTACGGCGTATAATTTGTCCCGGCGCTCCAACTTCGCCATCCGTTCTGTAACTTTGTGAACAACTGTTTTGACATTTTGATCTAGTTATAAACTTACATCTGAATATATAAACAATGTGATGCAAGAACGGTTAGCTGCATATTATACTCATGTTCTTTTTAACTACTTTTAAACTTTCGCGTTGCATGATTATTAAATGCAATGTCGGGAATTAACGCGAAAACATACCGTATTTCTCCAGACGTTTCGGCCGGGTTACACGGTTACCACGGTCGGTGTAACCCGGCCGAAACGTCTGGAGAAAAACGGTATGTTTTCGCGTTAATTCCCGACATTGCATTTAAATTTCTTTTTAGGCATGAGCGAAGCCAAGTGCTGTAATAGTCAGCTTACTGAGTTCGACGATCATACAACTGAGAGACAACAACAAGAGAATGTCGTTGGGAAATTAACACGCTATATATCCAGCTAAATGTCTTATTCATAATTCGTGACGGACATTACCAACTGCTCGAAGAGTAGTGCAGCCTCTTCCTCTTCGACAGTTGTGTAAAATATAAATTTCGTTTGCAAATTTCAGCTTTTCCTGTCAAAAAAATTAAACTTGACTCAATTCATGACTATTTGAATAATGAGAGAACTATTCAAAGCGAGGACTTAATGTTAGCACCGAATTAGTGCATATAGCATGTAACTCGGCACTTTGAATTTGCCCCGAGCAGGGCAAATTGGAAACGCCGCGGGAATACTTAATCGATAGTTGGCTGAGTTCAACTCAGTTATGCTAAGTGTCCTTATTAAAATCTAAGTGGTTGTCGTGCATTAAGATGTGACAATCTTTGTTAAATCTTATGCTATTGTTTTCACACACTTAGTAAATAAAAATAAGTATTGTCGACAAAATTCAGCTTTGGCACTCTAAAAATAAATTTACCTCAAATACCTGACTATACAATGTGTTTTTTAATTCATTAGCATCCTTTTAAATAAAGACTATACCTATTATTGAACGTAATTTAAGACTACTTTCGAGTAAATTAAAATTACACAATTTCAAATTTAAGAAAAACTCAATAACTACCTCAAACGCTTTGAAAGAGGCTATTAGTTTAGATAAAAACGAAAAATTAAAACAGGACTAAATTTCCAAAAACACCGAAAAATTAATTCATTTAAACAGTATTAAATCAATCGGTTGGTGAAATTTACGCAAAACAAGTGACTTTAGATCGATACACAACCAGCAATTTAATGTTGACGCAAAAAATGTGTTTACGTGTAATTTTTTTGCGTATGCTAACGAATTTGATTCCACCCTGCTGTATATGCATAATGAGAGAGAGACACTCAAAGCAGCCTCAGTCAGCAAAGACTAAAAGTCAGCACCAAATTAGTGCATATTGCATGTAACTCAGCACTTCGAAATTGCCCCGAGCAGGGCAAATTGGAAACGCCGCGGGAATACTTAATCGATAGTTGGTTTAGTTCCACTTTGACATAGTTTGCTTGACTAAGTGAACTAGATATAATCTTAGTGGCTGTCGATCATTAAGAGAGGCTTTCTAAGTGATAATAAAAAAAATAGTTCGCTAGATGGCGTTGATAAAAAGGCAAGAGTCAATGCTAGTACGTAGTACATATATCTCCATGGTCAGTGCCAATGGATAACAAAAAATTATTGTTGATTTTGTTTTTTAACTAGGGCCTTGTTTGGCACTTGACTCGCATTAACGCCATCAGTGAGAAAAATAGTAACCATTTTTAGGGTTCCGTAGTAAACTAGGAACCCTTATAGTTTCGCCATGTCTGTCTGTCTGTCTGTCTGTCTGTCTGTCTGTCCGTCCGCGGTTTTACTCAGAGACTATAAGTACTAGAAAGCTGTAATTTGGTATGAGTATGTATATTAATCATGGCAAAAAAGTCGTAGAAAAAAATCTTGAAAAAAAATTTTATTTTGGGTAGCTCCCATACAAGTAAAGTGGGGGAGTAATTTTTTTTTCTCTATTTACCCATCGTGTGGGGTATCGTTAAAAAGGTCTTTGAAAAATATTGTGAGGTTGAGAACACCATTTTTCGATTTACTGATCCGTTTCCGAAATATTTGGTTTTAAAGTGCAAATTTTTGTTAGAGGTACGTGTCCCCCCCTCTATCTGCTAAACGGTTATATATGGATACGTGAAAAAAATTACAGCAGTAGAATATATACTGAAGTTGAAAGGAAAACTATCAGAGCTGGGTATTAAGTGCAAACTAAAAAGTTATAGGCAACCAACTTATAAAATGTACTGGAAAATGTAAAATTTCATACAATCTTTATTGTTAGATGTTTTTGGTTGTTAAACTGTGAGGTGCGAGTGTAAACAGTGTGAACTCAAAGTTGTCATTCGCAACTACGGAACCCTATACTGCGCGTGGCCCGACACGCACTTGGCCGGTTTTTTTAAACGTCACTTTGAAAAGCCTTCTTGCCCTAGCCCACTTACAAAGTTTTAGTTCTTTATGACTCTTTAGCATTGACATACAATAAAACGACATTGTTAATCAAAGCTCTTTAGATATTATTTTTTAATCTTATGGAGAAGAAAGCAAAAATAAGTCTGGTCGAAAAATTCAGCTTTCTCTAAAAAATTAATTTGCTCCTATTCATGACTATAATATGCATAATGAGAGAGAACCACTCAACGCAGCCGTAATTAGCAAGGTCTGAAAGTTACTTACTACCAAATTAGTACATATTGCACGTAACTTGGCACTTCGAATTCGCCCCTAGCAGGGTAAATTAGGAAAACGGCGGGAACACTTAATCGATAGTTAGCTTAGTTCCACTTTGACATAGCTTGGGTTCAGGGTTCAATTAGCTTGATATGTTAAGTGAACTAGTTATAATCTTGGTGGTGATTGTGTGTTAAGACGAAACGTTTTCAGCTTTTGTTTCAGCAGGAATATTATGTATTTATGTCTTAAGCTATTGTTTTTATGCATTCTACTTACACACACTTATTACTTTATAACTCTTATGGAGAAGAAAACAATAATAAGTCTTGTGGTTATAATTCAGCCTTGGCACTCAAAAGAAACAAAATTGCCTCAAATTCATGACTATGAAGAGAGAACAACTCAACACAGCCCCAGTTAACAACGACTGAAAGGTACCACCAAATTAGTGAACAATTGAACATTGCATGTACTTGGTACTTCGAATTTTCCCCGAGCAGGCTAAATTGGGAACACCGCAGCAACACTTAATCTAAAGATTGTTTAATTTATCTAAAGCCACAAGAGTTCGTTACAAGCAATACTTACAAAACTCCTTAAATAATATTTAGTGCCCGAAGCATTTGATATCACATTTCCTTTTGGTACATGTCTAAGCTTCAATACGAATCAAGATTCTAAAGATTATTTTTATATAGGTTTGTTTAAACATTCCAAAACTTTTTTCATTATCATATTTAATTACACAACTGAAAATTGTTGACGTCAATAATTGCCTACTGGCTAAATTAAATGCGGCTTCAAAAGCAGAGTGCAGAAAAAGCGGCAAACGTCAACTTACATTTCTAGAACTAAATAGTACTGTCGACAAATAAGATTTATTGCAATACACGCCGCCTTTGTAATACATAGTTCTTATGCAACGTGTAAATTTACCCCCGGTATAACCTTAACCTTGCCCGTTAACATAAACAACTTTTGGGATCAATGACGGGAACTAAAAAAAAAAACGAAATATTCATACAAAAGTTCTGCCGGTCGGTCAATTATGTGGGAAAGTCAAAAAAACATTTCAAGTTCCCAGCATTGGTCCCATAGGCAAAGTTATTCATATGGACGTTCTGCGTCCAAGGGTCAACTGTACAAACTTTAAATAAATAGATTTGGTTCGCCAAATTCCGTCATATGAAATAAATAATAATAAACTTGCCTCAAAGTTAGCAGCATGTAACTTGGCGCTTTCAAATTACCCAGTACAGGGTAAATTGGAAACGCCCCGCGAGAATACTTAAGAGCGTATACTAGCAGTATTTTTCAATATGGTTTCCATACAAATGTATTCCTCTATTTTCTCGCTGAAAACTGACTCTAGAGCCACAATTCTTTTTTCATAAAATCTAGTACTAAAATAGGAATGCCCTTATTTTTTATTTTTTCCAAAAAACCTGTTTTTGTACATTTTTTTCTTTTGAAAAGGTTTTTAGAAAAAAATAAAACATAGGGACATAGCTATTTTAGTAATAGATTGTATGTATAAAGAATTGTGCCTCTAGAAGCAGTTTTCAGCGAGAAAATAGAGAAATACATTTGTATGGCAAACGCACTGCTAGTATACCCTCTTAATCGATAGTTGGTGTGTGGTTTAATTCTGGTTTGACACTTGGCAAATATGCTGGTAGCTTCTTGCAAGACTGAGATTTATTCTATGAAAGCTTGACGTATGTGTTTTAGAAATGTTGCTTTTATATTAAGGTGCTTCTTCCCGCGCAGCATTTTAGTTAACCTTAGAAATTACGTATAAGATATGTGGACTAGTATGAATTCTTTATATTAAATGTCATTTCCAAAATTGAATTAAAAAATCATATCATTTCGTCTATTTTCTGTGCCGCTTCCAAAGCGGAGTGCAGAAGAAACGGCAACAAACTGCACAGCGCATTTTCTACAAGTGACGTCAATTCTAAACTTTATTTAACCCTAGAAACTACATAGTACTTTAGACGAAAAAGTTTAATAGCAATGGTGGCCGCTTTTTGGTGGCGCAATTCATAGTTCTCAAATAAATGTTAAAAATAGAATTGATTCGCCAAATCCCGGCGTACGTTATAAAGTAAACTTGCCTCAAAGTTAGCACCAAATTAGTACAAATTGCATGTAACTTGGCACTTTCAAATTAACCCGTACAGGGTAAATTGGAAACGCCGCGAGAATACTTAATCGATAGTTTGGTTTGCGGTTTAATTCGCTTTGACACCGAGCAGATACGTTGATAGCTTCTTGCTAGACTGAGATTTTATTCTATGTAAACTTTTCGTATACATACTATCACGTCTTTTTCCCTTGCAGGGTAGACAGAGCCTAGATCTGCAAAACCTTAATGCCACGTTTAGCATGTTGGTGGGCTTGTAGGTGAGAACGGAATAAAAATAATGATGGTTTGCTAGCCGCTTTGTCTATTGACATGGTAATAGTATCTCGCTGTAATTTTGTACAGGAATTGTATTTAAAATTGAAATCTGATAATAAACATCAATATGCCTTAACAGGTCGTATGTACGAAATTTGGTTGAGATTGGCTTAACTGTTGTAACACTAAAACCAAACTATGTTTGATGGGATTTCGGCTTTACGTGGGACTCGTTATAGGTTACATATGTTAAGCTACGTTTGCGATTAATTTGGCTTTGACACCGAGCAGATATGTTGGTAGTTTCTTGCGAAACTTGAGATTTATTAGGATATGAAATCTTTTCATATGAATTTTGGAAGTGTTGCTTCTAGTTTTAGGTGCTTTTATTAAGCTATTCTTTAAAACGAGAATTCGTAGGAAATTTTTGGTTCATTTACTATGATGGGACTGGCATATAATATGGTATAAGAATTAACAAGGATTGATATTGAGACCACTACTTTTGTCCTTGCCCAAGCGAACCCGGAAAAGAGTACCTGTGACCATAATTATATTTATCAAAATAGGAAGATTCGGGAGCGATTTATTATTTACAAATGAATGTATTTTAATTAAAAAGTGTTAATTAAGTGCGTGCGTAAGTAAAAAAGATTTAATTCTTAACGTTTAACTAACTTAAGACCTAAGCAAGTCGACCGGCAGATTTCGGTGCTGATTTGGGACTGAACTTATTTTACTTAAGTAATAAAAACTCATAATGTAACTAAACATCAATCTAATTCATAAATAGTAACTACGTAACCATTGTGGATTAGAATTAGGATATACTTATAGGCACGACAAGTGTTTTGGCATAAAAAATAACACGGGGGTATTCCTCGTAGCGCAACCATTTGAAGCGCACCTAATGAAACGCAACTAAATTATTCCTCGGAGCGCACCTTTTAGTTGCTTTAGTTGCAGAGGTTAGCGGAATACCCCATAACACGAGCGCAGAGTACTTATTACAATATACCTACATTTTATTTTGTTGGCAAACAAAGAACGTACAGATTACAGAACCACTTTTTCTGTTATACCATTACAATACCTGTGAAACAATGTGAATAAGTAATACGATAAAAACCATGTTCGCGTAACCAACTTTCTGGATAAAATATCAGAATTTGTTATGAGAGTTGTCAGAAAATTTTCAGGTAATGTATGTGTAATAATTGCCTCAATATTTTAAGGAAATTATTTGGGGCTATTTAGAAGTTTACTTCGTAAGCGTGTTCCCGGTTACTGACTGAAATGTGAGTATCTTTCGCTTGCGGCTTCGTTCACGTGCATTGTACCCATTGTCTGAGGGCATGAAGAAAGAAACCCTTTGCCTTTGTTAATTCATGAAAATTCATAGTGATTGGTTCCGTAATTGTGGGAGTCCAATGCTGCGCTTGGCAACCACGTCGTCGGACGGGGATCAGACGGGGTCGGACGGCCTGAGCAAGTTCGCAGGAAGACACAGGATGCAGACCACTTCTTACCGGTCGTATTGAAAATCTTCGGGGGAAGCCTATGTCTAGCAGTGGACTTCTTGCGCCAAGTTATTTTTAAATAAAAGACTATCTTCCGCATTTATAATATTAGCTAGAATAAGAAGGTTCCGCTGACATATATGTCAACCCTCGGTTATTTTCGTCATGGTTTACCATTTTTCTTGCATTTCTTTATTTTTTATAGGTATTTTTATGAATTCACAATGCTATTCCGATATACTCTTTTTAAATTTTGAAACATGAAACGGCAAAAACAAATTACGCGGGCAGGATATGAACCGTTTTATTCTTTATTTTAATAGAGATTGATTTCGAGATCTCAATGAAGCTCAGAGGTTAGAAATCACGTAGAACTTTGGTTAAAGGTAAAAAAAAAACTCGTAAAAAACAAATTACTTAGCTTCCAGACCTTTAGTTGAAAGGCATTCATTTCAGCCTAAGTGGTAAATTACTGTACTAGCCTTGCGCATTGCTTTTTACTTCAGCAAACTCAATTAGTTCAAGATGGTGAAGGTGGGACTCTGCAAAGTTGATTTGTAATTGAGAAACAAGAACTTTCAACCTTATACCGTTGTGTTAAAGTCTTTTAAGGTGGTAGAGTTTAAGTTGTTTATGTAGTTAGCTTGCTGTGCGCACATGCATATATTAGCATGGCATCAGCTGTGTTGAAATTAAAAATTTATAATTAATCCTTGCCTGTAAATTTCAAATGAATTACAAACATGTTGCATTTATACACTTTGAAATTCTGCATGTTGTTTAAAAAATTTTTTCTAGTAACAAAAATATTTTGCCATTCGATAAAGTTAGCTGGGCCATCAAGTAGTCTTTTATTTGTTTTAATCGCATTTTTAGCTTCCCGTAGCTTAACATTTATACTTTTATGTTTGTACCCGTTACGGGGTAAACAGAGCCTAACTAAAATAAGATCCCAAAAGAACCAATTTTACATGATGGTGATGATGGTGTAAAAAAGAATCCTAAGGGAAAAAGCGACGCTAGCAACATGGCTTTATGGCATAGATTTTTAGCTGTTTGCCCATTTTTTGACTGGCTTTTATGATCTTTTGTATTATCCCACAATAGTATGGCCATACGTCCTAATTAAAATAAAAATTTCTACATAAACTAAAAATATTAAAAACTGCGCTTTTTGTTACAAATTATTGATTGATATCAGAAACACAACTATTGCTGTCATAAAACTACAAACCCAATTAATAGCTTGCTGCTACCTAGGCATTATAATAGAGTTGCCTACAGTAGCGTGATGTCATCAACCGATTTGATAAAAAAAAATAGGGGCAAATGACACCGATCGATACACACGTTAAAATGTGGACTTGATAGATATTTATACAGATAATATCCAAATTCAGGCAAATCTGAAATCGATGGTTTCCTATTATTACCTGACCGAGGATCGAATCCGGAATCCTATGATTCAAGGACACAAACTTGCGGTACTCCTGAGTTAGAGAGGTTGTCACTTAAGTGAGACATAACCCCACATAGATATAGAATAAACAGTATAACATAGAAGCCTCCGAGAAGAAACAAATCTGTCTTATAATGTAGCCTCATACTCTTATCAAAGTAGATCAATTGAACCTAGTATTTGATTCATCATCATCATCATCTCAGCCACAAGAAGTCCACTGCTGGACATAGGCCTTCCCCAAGGATTTCCAATACAACCGGTTAGAAGCGGCCTGCATCCAGAGCCTTCCTGCGACCTTTGTCAGGTCGTCCGACAACCTGGTCGGTGGGTATCCAACGCTTCGCTTAGCGGTACGTGGTCGTCATTCAAGAACCTTTCTGCCCAATCGGCCATCGGTTCTTCGCGCTACGTGCCCCGCTCATTGCCACTTCAAAGTATTTGATTAACTCAACTCATTAGACCTTCGCGTCGGGTAATTAAATAGATTTGCCTGCGTCGCATGACATCATTAGTATTAGACATACATATAAGACAAGGTAAATTTAATGTCCCAAGTAACATTTACTAAATATTTACATGATGTAGTCAATCAAACTCAAATGAAAGTAGATCAATTAATTAGTAACTTAATTTTTTTAAAGTAAATAAGTCACTAACAGTAGTTTTATAAGTTATTGTATCTACTAACAATTATGAGACCATGTTTCTTGAATAAATAACTTTTCATTCATTCATTCATTAACTCATCAAACCTTCTAATCTTGTAGTCATGTACTTAAACTACTGTACCTAGAAGTTTGAAATTTAGTGCCTCGGTTCTTTTAATGTGAGTGAGCACTACGAAAGAATTATTAGAAATTCAAACCCTAAGGGGATGAAACAGGAGGGGTGGGGGAAAAGTTTTACGCGAACGAAGTCGCCAGAAAATTTCTAGTAAGACATATACATGGAAGCACCCAAATTGTATATGCTTAATCAAATCTCAGTTACCATGTAGCTAATCAAGCTGTAACTTAAGTAGATCAAATAAACGTAACTTCGATAAACTTAACCCACTATACCTTCATCGTGTAATTAGAGTCACCTACATCGCGTGATTACGTATGCAAAATGAAAATGTGCCAGGATATTTTGAAAACTTCGGATATACGTTGTAAGTAGTATTTAAAAATCTTTCTTGTTTAGAGGGTTTGTCCAATCCTGCTTCAGTGATTCGCTTTTCAAAACTTCCAGCAATCAAACCTAGTAACTTTTAAAAATATAAACCGTTAGATCTTCGAATTAGAGTTTCCTACGTCGCATGATGCCATAAGTAGATACGAAATAAGACACATGCATGGAAGCCCCCAAGTTCATCATCATCATCAGGTCTTTTTTAGTCTTTGCTGCAGGAGCACGACCTTCTTTGTACTACCAGAGCCATATATTAGCCAGAGCAGTCAAAAGATTTGCCAACATGCTGCCAGTCGGGTTGGAGAGGTCTGTTTGATGTTTGCAAGCTTTGTTAAGCTTGTGTTTCCTAAGTCACCTTCAATTTCATCCGCGGGTAGACTTGGAGTGGTCATATTCTACTCTGCCGGGATCCACACGGCACTTGGAAACCTCCAAGTTGTATTTGCTTAATCAAATCTCGGTTACCATGTAGCTAATCAAACTGTAATCAAAGAGATCAAATAAACCTAGTAACTTTGATATATTTAACCCATTAGACCTTCGTCGTGTAATTAAATAGAGTTGCCTGCGTCGCGTGACGACCTATGCTAAATAAGAATGTGCTTCCATGTTGTAGATATAATAAAAACTTCGGAAATATTGTGCTAAGTGGTATTTAAAATAATTCCTGTTAAGAGGGTTTATCCGATCCTGCTTCAGTCATTCGCGTTTTAGTAATTTCAGCAAATTAACCTAGTAATTTGATTAAAGTTAACCCGTTAGACCTTCGAAATATTTTGCTACTATAGTAAGAAACTATTTCGAAACTATAGTAGATAAGGAATGAGACATATACATGGAAGCCCCAAGTTCATCATCATCGGGTCTTTTTTAGTCTCCACTGCAGGAGCTTACCTTCTCTGTATTAATAGAGCCATATATTAGCCAGAGCAGTCAAAGCATTTGGCCTACCCGCTAGCCAGTCGGGTTGGAGAGGTCTGTTTGATGTTTGTAAGCTTTGTTAAGCTTGTGTTTCCTAAATCACCTTTTACGATATCCGCGGGTAGACTTTGAGTGGTCATATTCTACTCTGCCGGGATCCACACGGCACTTGGAAACCTCCAAGTTGTATTTGCTTAATCAAATCTCGGTTACCATGTAGCTAATCAAACTGTAATCAAAGAGATCAAATAAACCTAGTAACTTTGATATATTTAACCCATTAGACCTTCGTCGTGTAATTAAATAGAGTTGCCTGCGTCGCGTGATGACCTATGCTAAATAAGAATGTGCTTCCATGTTGTAGATATAATAAAAACTTCGGAAATATTGTGCTAAGTGGTATTTAAAATAATTCCTGTTAAGAGGGTTTATCCGCTGCTTCAGTCATTCGCGTTTTAGTAATTTCAGCAAATTAACCCACGTAGTAATTTGATTAAAGTAAACCCGTTAGACCTTCGAAATATTTTGCTACTATAGTACCACCACACGGCACTTGGAAACCCCCAAGATGTATTTGCTTAATTAAATCTCAGTTACCATGTAGCTAATCAAACTGTAATCAAAGCGAATCAAATAAACCTAGTAACTTTGATAAACTTAACCCATCAGACCTTCGTTGTGTAATAGAGTTGCCTGCATCGCGTGACGCCCTATGTTAAATGAAAATGATGAATGAAAGTGCTTTCATGTTGTAGATATAATGTTCAAAGTAGTATTTAAAATCCCTTCTGTTTGTAGGATTTATCCGATCCTACTTCAGTCGTTTGCTTTTCAGCGCTTTCGGCAATTAACCCTAGGAATTTATAGAATTGATTCAGGCGTTACTTTGCGGAGGTCTTAGTTACATGCACTTTGAGTTAAATTATTTTGTGTGCTTCCGCCACCAATTAGTTCATGCAAACTATTGCTGGCCAGCGCCCACCTACTACTGTTAGTCCCGTCATGCCCGCCACCAATTAATTTAATGCATGCGAACCTTGCCGATGTTGCTGCATCTGTTGAGGCTGCACCAGCATCGGCCGTCGTGCTCGCAACACGTGTTTCGCCTCTACACGAGGCATCTTCAGGCAATGAACCTAAGATGTTGATTGTTCGAATGACAAGCAACGAATGACCCATTCGAACGATCAACATCTTAGGTTTAACTCAACGTGCCTAGGAATTTGATTAAAATGAACACGTTCGACCTTCAAAATAGAGGTTCCTAAGTCACATGACGTCATATGTAGATTCGGAATAGGACATATACATGGAAGTCCCTAAGTTGTATTTGCTTAATCAAATCTCAATCAAACTTAATCAAAGCATATCAAATAAACCTAGTAACTTTGACAAACTTAACCTATTAGAGCTAGTCGTGTAATTAAATAGAGTTGCTTGCGTCGCGTGACGACCTATGCTAAATGAAAAAGTGCTTCCATGTTGTAGATATAATGAAAACTTCGGAAATATTGAACTTAGTAGTATTTAAAATCTTCTTAGAGGATTTGTCCTGCGTCAACCGCAATTCAGCACTTTCGGCACACTTAAACCTAAATGTGCGGAATTAATCGCAAAAAGCTCTTTTCGGACAGGTCAGTAAAAAAATAAAACCTGAAAGCTTTAAAGCAATCTATAGTAATATTGTAAAATAGGAAAGATTTGTTTACTTTAAGTTTAGTAAAATTGGTTCGAAAAGTCCATTTCAAAAGTATAAAGTTTTAAAAAACTAATATTATCATAAGACTTTAAAATTCATAGCAACTTTTATTATGAAGACTTTTCCATAAATGCAATATTAAATATAGGTGCCGAATTTTTGTTAACGACTTTAACGCCGAGAGCAAAAAATGTGTACTTTTATTCCTCAAAAAGCTTTTGGGATAGCAAGGTAATTTTTACGATATTATTCTTTCCCATTATTGAGAGTTCTTTTCTTAGCGCAACGAAATGAAATAATTCTGACCAAAACATTTATCAAAACAAAATTACGTGTTTCGATTTTCGGTCGACAGCTTTCCTAAAAGACGAAAGATATGTTTTTTAAGTTTATAGAAGCAGAATATATGGTAAAAAAGCCATTTGGCATTTGAAACTTCGTCGCACGGTTTTCGAGCAAATAAAATTCGAAGAAACAAAATTCTTGTTTATGATAGGTAACCATATGTGTAAGACCTCCATCCCATTCCCAACTAATATTATAAATGCGAAAGTGAGTTTGTTTGTTTGTTTGTTTGTTTGTTACGCTTTCACGCCGTATCTACTGAACCGATCATCATGAAATTTGCATACACATAGGTTAGGGTACCGAGAAGGCTATATATTACGCGGGCGAAGCCGCGGGTAACAGCTAGTTGTCTATAAAATGACATCACGATATTTGTTTTGTCAAATCTCTCATCTGAATCTTTTCCTGTCCCATCCTCAGCGTTAATTCGTCAGAGCCGCTAGTTTCACATCATCATCATCATCAGGTCTTTTTTGTCCCCATTGCAGGATCACTCTGTACAACTACATATTAGCCAAAGCAGTCAAAGGATTTGACCTTCACTCTCCACGCTGACCAGAGGTGTTAGAGAGTTGCTATTCAACAGCATTGTTTAAAATGATTTAGCATAGTTTTTGCAGCCAGCCGTCTGCCTGACGCCATGGGTGTATATTGATATAAGACCAGTATCAGGATCGTATATTCTTGGATTCAAGATTCAAGAATCATCGTTTATTTAATATAGGTTTCTTTGAACACTTATTAATTGTCATATTTGTGTTTACAACGCATTCAAAAGGAAATTAAAATGCTGGCTTATTAGTTGCTGTTTTTACTCTGTTGACGAATATTTCAATTTCTTTTAACCAAATGTAATCTGAAATATATATGTGTGTTTGTAATTGTTTTAAACAAATATGACGAGATTTTTTAAAATGTGTTATTGACATAAAAGCTTAATTAAATTACATTAGTTATTTATTAAAAAAAACAATATGTAATAATAACAATTTATATATTTTTGCATGCCAGTGTCTGGTTAAATGTGAGAAACCAACTTTTACCATAACATGTATGAATTTGTACCACATTTAATGCAAAATAAAAGAATTTAAATTTGAATTTACAATCTTTACAACAAAAAAAATTGTTGACTTCAATATATTACTTATGGCTTGGTTCATATTCATGATTAATTCAAGTGAAAAGTTTAATAACGTTTTTTTTTTTAAGAAGTGACTGCTACATTAGGTTTTACATAGGGTTTAAAATATCAAGGTTAGGTTATTGATTTTTATTATATAGGTAGTTAGACTGATATCTAGTGTATAAAACCAAGCATTACATTGAAATCTATGTATGTATGTATGTATGTTTATTTATTCACACATTTTTTTAGCCATTTTTACTTATTGCATCGTCCACGCATCCACATTTTTTCTTTTATATGACCAAGAAAATATAATTGTAGGTTGTCGTAAGAATATTGTGACACTGGCAAAGAGTAATGTTATTTTTTATTTTAATTGATTAATTTAATGTTACCGGGAATTATCTCAGGCTTCATTGAAATGAAATAGGTTATCCACAAAAAAATATGTGCTGACTTTGGCAGCACGAGGCAAATTTTATATCCAGTTCAGTTAATATTAAAAAACTTAATTTAGAAAAACATTGAGTAAAATATGGTAAAAAATTCCTTACTAAGTTACCACTAGTTGGAAAATTTATATGGGTAATTTTCCAAAATGGTGAGAAAATTTTGAAAGGTTTATTTTTAATTAGCTAAGCAATAATTATTATTAATATTAATGATACAAATGTTTAAAAAATCACCAATATACACTTGATAAATAAAAAAAAAGTCAAAATAATATAAACCTTCTATTTGAACACAGAGAGACGTATTTTCCTTTAACACTATGCGCGTGACAGAATGCCTCTAGCCTAGATTAGGACGAGCGAGTGTCAAAGGGTTAATATGCGGAGGCGGTCAAATTGCAACAGGAATGTCACAGGATAGAGTTCAATTATGATTTATTTATGCTGTGTGTTCCCGGCAGAATAGGACCACTCCAAGTCTTCCCGTGGATGTCGTAGAAGACGACTTAGGAAACACAAGCTAAACAAGCTTATAAATATCAAAGAGATCTCTACGACCCGTCTGGCCAGCGTCGAGTGTAGGCCAGATCCTGTGACTGCTCTGACTAATATATTGCTCTGGTAGTACAGGGAGGGTAGTGCTCCTGCAGTGGAGACTAAAAAAAATTGACGTGATGATGAGAGATTTGGTTGATTATTTTTTAACATTCAATAGGCTCCAAAACTACTTGACCGATTTAATAAATTCTTTCACTTATAAAAAGCAAATTTATGTGCGGGTGATATAGGCTATAATAAACGCGGATGAAGGCGCGGGAAAATCGATGGTTTGTTAATAAAGGCCTCTGATTTACTTCTACACTCTGCTCTAATACCTATGACATCATATTTAACAGTAACTTGGACGTCCCCTTTTTTACATATTTAAAACTACAATATTTTCTGCGTACTGTTTAAGTCATACGCCATTTAGTCATATTTTTATCAGCTTAGGAACAATGAATGGAAACGAAAACACCTAGTAGGTAGCTGGGTGTCATCTATTGATTTGATGACGTTATTTACCACAGTAAATCATTAGTGGTTTATTGAAAACTTACTCATCACAAATCCAACATGTGGCTCCAAATAGCTAGGCTTGAACTCAAAACTTAAAACAAACTTTTTACCGTACCGCATTGAATTTCCTTAACTATTTCTTTATAAGGAGTTCTCTAGATTGACTTGATTTTTGATTGAGTTATATAAAACTAAAATAAGATAGGACTTATTTTCAATTATTTCTAAACATTAAGGTGCCAAATAACCTAAGAACCTACCGCCTTTTTGGAACAAGACCATTAATCAAAAATTGCAACTTAGCTTAAATTACAATTGACTTTGTTTAGTTCGTAGGTGTTAATTTGGAATTCAAAGAAATCTTCTGAACCCGATATTGTGCGAATCACAAGTAGTCACAACAGGCTCCTTCCGTTTGACATTTATTGGGGATAAGTAGGTACCTAACTGTTCAAAATTTGACCTGGGAATTCCCTAAATCTACTTAACTTTACCTGTTACCTGACCAAACCCTCGCGCAACTTCCAACCTTAGGTAACTTATAAAACGCATTCTTGTTGTTCAATGAGCAAACAATGCATGACGAAACGAAGACTCAACAGCAAAACAAATCATACATTGCCACTTCAACACGAATGACTCTTTAATTCTTCGAAAAAACCCGTCCATGGACTGCGTGCTATCAGCTAATCTTTGAAGTAGTTACGTAGCGTCACAGTTGCGTCATGGCGAGCCGGCATTTAAAAATTTCATTCGTGTTTAGCTTGTTCCTACGTGCGCACGCGCGTTCGAAATTCAAAATGTTGTTTTTATTTTTAAGTGCCATTTTGGCGGTAGCCAGTGCTCAGAAGACGTTAAGTGTTAACACTACAGAGGGTGTAGTGGTAGGATATGGTGAAGAGTATTTTGAATTTTACGGATTGAGGTACGGAGGGCCCGTCTCGGGAGCAAACAGGTTTAAGGTACGTTTTAAGGGTTATTTTTTGCAGTGTTTGGTTCAAGGATATATTTTCATTGGCATTTAGTTTTTGTTGACAGTAATTTGGTTCCGTCTTTTGTGTTATTTTTGGAACTGCGCCTAGTTATTCTTGGAAGTGACTTAGGTTGTAGCTAAAATTGAGCAAATATTTAAAATCTGGTACACAGAAGTACCCTGGCAAGTCGAGCAATTCTTTTGCATAGTATTCAGTACTATTTTGATGGGAGTAACCTTCATATTTAGATCTCTACTCACAGAGTTGTAAAGTAAAAAGAACCATTAACCGATATTTTAATTGCTACACTTTTACGAGGAAAGTGACTATCAAACCTGTATGCCATAATAATTGAGTGCAATACTGCATAACGACATTTTAACAATCCTTATCAATGGTTACAGTTAGGGTACGCACGCACCGCGACGCGATAGTCGCGTCGCGTCGCGCGACAGAAAAAAGCAAATCATGGGTGCGCGCACTGCGATTCGGCAGTCGCGTTTTAGGGATGGGGCGTTATGACTTTTCGTTTAAAATCGTAACGAAACTGTTATTCGTTTCTTGTTGTATTACGTTGTTTACTTCTTCGTTAACTTTTAGAATCGTTACGAAACTGTTATCCGATACTTGTCGTAAAAATAAACGTAAGTATACAAATTACTTAGGAAACACAAGCTAAACAAAGCTTTTAAACATCAAAAAGACCTCTCCCACCCGTCTGGCCAGCGTGGAGAGTGTAGGCCAATTGCTCTGGCTAATTTAATGGCTCTGGTGATCAGAGAGAGTCGCGCTCCTGCAGTGGAGAATAAAAAAGACCTGATGATGATGATGATGATACAAATTACTATCATAGAAAGAAAGAAAGAATTATATTTCTTTGGCGCATAAAATCAAACATATGAAAACACACAAGAAACACAACTACTATGAAAGTTATAATAATGTTTACTATGAAGAATTACTGATTGAGAAAATTCATTATCGCGATGAATCTACTTCGATCTTCAAAAGTTGCTATGGAGAAATGCTTCACAGTGAATGTTCAACATCTTTACACGAAACAGTAAACATAAACTAAAACAGAAACAGTAACTATGATGCTAAAAGTGGCCAAGTCTTATGGCTTTCGGCTCTGTCTACCCCACTAGGGATAAAGACGTGATAATATGTATGTATGTAGTAAACATGAACCAGTAGGCAATGAATTGACACTGTGTGTTTCTGTCGGTTTGTTTCAATATGACTTGGTTTATTATACTTGTGTCTTCAAACTATACAATTATTCAATATTAAATATTTAAATCTCCTGACCCCATAACATCTCCAATAAAATTTGCAGTACGGTGCTACACCACACCTATTCAGGATATTTGAATCTCAACTCGATTAACATTAGAAAACACGTTTTTATTTGAGTTGGAAGTGATTCGGGCTGATGCGAGTACATATTTTCAATTTGAGTCCCATCAGTACATATACTACCAATATAAATAAACTGACCAAATCTAGTGAAAGAAACTATTGAAATATTGGCTGGCTGCCGACAAATTGACAAATGAAAACATTGAAGTGTATGAAAACTTAAACCAAAAGTATTTTATAGGTAACGTTTCAAAAATACTTAAAACATATTTTGTTGAGGGAAAATATAAGAGTTTCATATATTTTATGACGAAAGGTCAAATGATTGATCACTATAAATAAACAGTAATCACAAGCACAAAAGGCTAACAATAAAAAACAAAAATATTTTTGTTAAGGAAAACTGTATGTAAAATTTGCAGTACACTGTACAGTGCTACATCTATTCCGGATATTTGAATCTCAACGCGATTAACATTAGAAAACACGTTTTTATTTGAGTTGGCACATCACTAGTTGGCTATGTCCTGCGCAATGTTGCCAGGTTTTACTTTTGTTACTTTTTTTGTAAAGTTACATAACTGTTGGTACAATTAAAAAAACAATACATAATAAGGATTTAAAGTTTATTAAGCTTATTTGCAATAGTAATTTTTAGGTACTAATTCCAACGATATTTTCCAGTATTACAAATATATTAAATACGGGAGTATTAAGATGTAAACACTACTTAGGAGTTAAAATTGCTTAGGCATAGCTTATTAAAGTAACTAGGAACTCAATAAAAAAATAAAAATAAAAGTTAAGTATGTTCGAATGGGTTAATTATCCAAAAATCGAAAGTAACTTCAAGTTACGCCAAGGATATGAAAGTTACAAATATGTAAGAAATGTTAATATAATGGCAACATAATCGCGCGACTGCCGAGTCGCAGTGCGCGCGTCTTCATAGATCTCCATACGTTGCAAACGCGTTTGCGACAGATCTGTCGCAAAAATAGCAACAATAGGTATGCGACGGCGCGACTATCGCGTCGCGGTGCGCGCACTTCTATGGCACTCCATACGTTGCGAATTTTGCGACAGCAAATCGCGTCGCGGTGCGTACGTACCCTTACTTGGAAAGTATGCGGTGTTAATCTGAATATTTAATACTGTAGTAGAGCCGGTAGAGCGTCTCAAGGTTACTGATATTGATAACAACAAAAACAATCTCTTGGCCTATTTGCTGACTTTTGACAACTACAATGTACGTTTTTATGGTTCCTTTAATATTCATTGCGTTTTAAAATATTTTAATAAAATAGTCCATCATACTAAAGCCGTAATGGAGGTTGAAGTGACCATCAATTCGTAGTACACCGTAGAGTACTAGAAATAGATAGAGTGACTTGACTAGCAACGTGGGCAAGCTACTCTACTACTTACTTGCCTTCCCCCACTACTGTGTCCACTCTACTATACCATGCACTCTACCAATATTGGATTACTCTACCTATGTTCCTATTAGCTAAGTAGAGTAACGTTTGGGTGCTAGCCGCGGCGTTCTATCAATATTTACAAAATTCAAATTTATGTGTAGACATCTACTTTACCAATACTGGTAGGGTACTCCACATTGGTAGAGTATAGACTAATGTACAGTGCCCGGCAAATAAGTTGACCTAAGTGTGAGTAGGACACCGCAATACATTGCCACTGATTAATATAGGTGTGTCTCGCTCACACTTAGTTCAACTTATACGCCGCGTGTTGTACTCTACGCCTGTACTGTATACTTTAGTGTTGAAGATACCTACCAATTTCATTCCAATAATAGCTACAACACCTATATACCTACCTAGTGGAACAAGTAATAAAATATAGAGTTACTTTTGTTGAGAATGGTACCTCCTGCCTTTTTAAGATAATGTCTATTATTACTAAATACTCTCAAAACACATTAGACTATGTTTGAATGTGTTTGCCATTAAGTAAACGTCGATTTCCAATAATAATTAAAAACTCCTTACTTTTACATTATGTATGGAGATAAATATTTGACTCAGGTAGGTACTTCTAGTTTTCAAATTATGACACCATACCAGTAGTATGGTTCCATGTTTCCATTTCATGGAAGAAGGAAGGTCGGCTAGCTGAAAAATATTATGCTTAGCTGCTAGGTTCACAACTTTAAAGTTTGGTAACAGATATAAAGATCATACATACTACACAAACATATTTCTCCTTTGCGGGGTAGACAGAGCCCTAGTCTATAAAACCTAAAGGCCACGTTTACCATGTTGATGGGCTTGTAGGTGAGAACGGAAGCAAATAGTTATGGGTTGCTAGCCGCATCATCTATTGATATGATTCCTAACGCTCATTCCCTCGATCGGCTTTTACGATCTGCGCGAGAAAGAAGCAGCTGGTACATTCTACGTGTTTTGTTTTCCCAGACCAGCATGGAAGAAATATAAGTAAGCAAAATAAGTATAGCCTTGTCGTAATTCTTATGCCTTTGATACATGTAATACCAATAGGTCTTATCAATGATAAGTTGATTGACATGAATGATAATATTCATGTAAAAGATAAGTATTCAACTGATGCATAAAACTATTATGCAGCTAACCCAGACTAGCCGAGGAATAATCTTAAATAATTGAATAATATGAACTTTGAAAACTACTTGAGAAAAAACTCAAGTTTTCAACAGACATTTATTTAACTGCTTACACTTATTACTCTCTTATGAATTGCTAAATTCGTCGCTAATATAGGCCTTGTTTATTGCTAGATCAGACACTATATGAAACAGAATTTCCAAAGGTCACTATTGAGTCCATAGGCTGCGTTTATGAGAATCAGTGGCTATCCAATTTGCAGCATTCAATGCCAAAGTATGCTTGCTTATCTCTAAACCGATGTTTATAATTAGGGCGGGAGTAAAAACCATTATAAACGTGTTTCCAAAATTCTCCCCTGGGAAAAGATATAATAGCATGGATTGATCACGTCCCTTAAATATTATTTCATTATTTTGTTACACCCTGTATAAGTAATATTATGTAGTATATTTTCCTCTGTGATATAAGTCTGCTTGCAACTGCAATTATGCCTGTAGTTATGCGTTAATAGGCGACTGTTTTAGAGTTGTAAGTTGCAACACGATTACTACAAATTGCAGTGACCACAGACGGAGGAAAATATCATAGTGACTAAACATTGTGAAATCTACTTAGTACCTATAGATAACTTAAATACACATAAAAGATGATAAAACGAAATCCATCGACACCTTATCCAGAATATACTAAATATCTTACAACTCTACCTATTACAGACGCCCTATAAATTGGTTGCTTAGCAAAATAGCACGTTAAATATAATTTAAAATTAACAAAATTGCATTTTTATTTTTTATTCTTTATTAGCAGTTATCTTAGGCACAGGCGGACTAAACTATCATCGTACTTAGTAACACCGATCAATTTGATCGGGAGTTTTATGCAATAATCCGACGCTTAAAGGCATATAAGTGATATTAACTGCCTTATTAGTTATGTATCACCAAATAACCGCCTTTTAATCATGTAAGACTAAATAAATATTACCCGCCGTTTAGAGTATTTTAAAACTATAACTCATCATCATTTCGTGTAGATGACACGGTCAGTCGACCATGCACACCCTGGTGTCAGAGTTCTTCGGAACCGCCTCTCGGCCTCTGACGTGGTTCCTTTAACGACTACCAGATGGCAGCCGGGACCACCGGCTTAACGTGCCTTCCGAAGCACGGAATCATCTTTCTTATCAGACAATCAGGTGATTCATGCCTGCAATGTTCTAACCAAACTGGAAACAACTTAACAAAGTATGCTTCCCGTGGGAATCGAACCCACGACCCCCGGGTCAACAAGGCAAACGCCTTAACCACTGAACCACGGAGGCAGTACCAAAACTATAACTGTTTTTAAGCTAAGCATAGCTAGAGGCAACCACCAAAACTATAACTGTTTTTAAGCTAAGCATTGACCGTAAAAATCCCCATATAATCTTGCATTGCTTGGCTTGATACTTTGCTACTTAACTCTCTTTAAGCTTTGTAGTACTCTTTAAATATATATTTTTTTGTAGTTATCAGTTTTTAACGTCAATTTATTTTCTAAACGAATAAAGATAAAAATACTTTACTTTTCCTATATAGATTGATAAAGATTTTTTTAATATAGGAACTACCACATCCACTTAAAATGGAAAAATAAAATAATTTTTACAAAAAAGCAAAAACCTACTTCTACTTGCGTATAGATAGGGTTGAAGTTGGTTTTTGTTTTTATTTTTGTAAAATTTATTTTATTTTAATATAGGATTGCATTAAAAAGTAAAAAACGACCATGTCACTTAGGTGCCTTTTAGTTTGAGGACGGCAGTAGAATATTTTTTTCATGTATATGTATGTTTTCATGTATGAACAAAGGGAAATAAATCCTTCTTATACATTCTTAAGGATCGGTCCAGTGATTCATGCGGTCATAAACGTCGATGAATCGGTTCATTGACCCTCACTTGACCTTATCTATGATGTCCACACCTTTGCCTTATCAATTACTGATAGCAGTTATTTTTAAATCATTCAAATCAAATAAGGTGGTCTGTCGTGATGTCGTGTTGTGGAGTCATAGAAAAAAAACTTATATATTGATCGCAAAATGTTCCTATTTGTAAAATACACAGGGCAGAATTTCAGGGCTTTTAATTTATTTAGAGATTTCAGTTTCATTTTTTTCTTTTAATTTAAATAAAGGCATGACGGGGTTTAAATAGTTTGGAGTATGATAAATTTATCTTGATGATCAATTTCCAAATCATTGGTAACTGAAATAACTATTTTTTGTGTTTGTCAAATCCTGAAAAAAAAGGCACTATCGTCTGAAGGCACTACATATACGTTACAAAAAGTTAAATTAAATCATGATACTTAGGTTTCAATTTTATGAAGAAGAGATCAAAATTCTGATAAATATCTCTCCTGAATGAACATCTTGTCTAATTACAGGCTCCAACACCAGCGACTTCGTACCCTTCGGAGTTCCACGCACAGGACAAGAACATCCGTTGTCTTCAGCGCACACCTACAGGACATGTTGGACAAGAAGACTGCTTATACCTCAGTGTCTTCACCAAGAATGCCACCTTCTCCAAGCCCGTATTTGTATGGCTTGAAGGCGAGGGATACCTCTCCTCAGGCATGACACCGTCCTTCAAACAACTAGTGGCTAATGACGTAGTAGTCGTATCTCTAAATTACCGAGTTTCTATCTTCGGGTTTCTGTGTCTTGGCGTTCCAGAAGCACCAGGGAACGCTGGTCTGAAAGACATTATTCTTGGACTAAACTGGATTAAGAATAATATTGCCGGTTTCGGCGGCGATCCTAACAATGTAATCCTTCTTGGACATGGCTCTGGAGCTGCAATGGTTGATCTCATAACCATGTCTCCGTTAGCTCAAGGTTTAATACATAAAGCTATTGCTCTAAGTGGATCAGCATTAGCTCCATGGGCTATAGCTTATGATCCTGTTGGATATGCTGAAATTGTTGGAGCAAAACTTTCGTATAATGGTAAGAAACCAGCTGAATTAGCCAAAGCACTTGTCAACACTGATATAGAAGTACTGATGCCCGTTTTAGATTACGAATTCACCAATGACTCTGTCCTTTTTGCACCATGCATTGAAAACAACAAATTGAATGGTTCATTCATAACTGATGCTCCTATCAATATACTACGCTCTGGGAACTACAGTCAAATACCATATCTTATTGGATACACTGATCGCGAAGGTACGCTACGAGCAGCTGAAGCAGATAGATGGACAAAATCAATGTTTGAAAACTTCACACAATTTCTTGGAGTAGATTTAGCGTTTGATACTGAAGCTAATAAGAAGAATGCTTCGTCCTCAATTTTCAACTTCTATTTTGCAAACAGTACATACATGGATATTGAAGATTACTTGGACTACCATGGGGATATTTCAATATTAGTTCCAGCTATAAGAACTGCCTTAGAAAGGGCAATGACTTCATCAGCCAGTGTCCATCTATTCGAGTTTGCGTACAGAGGATCTACTAATGCTGACTGGACGTATCCAGCCATACCTTTGAATGGTGTGAAGCATGGTGGTATATTGGAATATCTGTTTGACACCAACTTAACAGATCAAGGACGTCAAGCTATGCTGGCATTTATCAGACGATTGGTGGTGTTTGCCAATACCGGGTAAGTTCTTTTCTTTCTGTTATAAATTCTGCAGGTAGCTTTGTAGTCTAGTTCTTCAGATAAATTTCTGGTTTACATTTTATTTACGGGCATAATTTTTATATGTAGCGCTTTGATATGAGAAAAACTGAGCCGTATATACACGAATATTGTAAAATGTTAAAGTTGTAGGATAACAGATTTGGTATACTAAAATACATAACGCTCAAAATCATGAGTCATGACCATGTATTTGGCTTCGCCGTAGTCGGTTTAAAATTGCATATTAGGTTTGAAAAAGAAGTTAAAAATACCAAGAATTATATAAAAATCAAATGAACAAATAAAAAACAAAACTGTGAATATCTAATTTAAGCTGCTAGATGGTCATGAGCTCTTCATTAGATCATCTTAATTAAAACAAACATTGAGATAATTATTTCTGTAGTTAACGTAATGACGTACCGTCTTTATCACTTTGTCTATTTATTTGTCTTGGCAAGCACAGTATGGAAATAATACTCAAAATTGAAATTTTAAAAAATCTTATCTCACCTTTGTTTGTCTAATTGCCTAATTAATGGGCCATCTATATAATGGATCTTAAGGATCGAACGAGACCATAGGTAAAGTTGTTCATATTTACGGACTGAGTCACCCCTTTGAGGATTGGAAAAGGTTTTATGAACATATTGGATAGAGTGATAT
The DNA here is from genome assembly GCA_963082605.1 of Rhodophaea formosa. Classification (NCBI taxonomy): domain Eukaryota; kingdom Metazoa; phylum Arthropoda; class Insecta; order Lepidoptera; family Pyralidae; genus Rhodophaea; species Rhodophaea formosa. Next base: position 4,667,820 of record OY720220.1, on the reverse strand, counting down.
ATGTTTTAATTTAAATAAATTGTATCGTCGTTGTTGGTAAAAATGCCTACGTTTTAGTAGTAGTTACATATAGGAAGCAATTAAAACTTTGAATAGATACAGTGACAAGAGAACCATACCAAGTGGTTTTTCAGATACTTTATTGTCCATATTTGATACTATATTTATTTTGGAAACATTGATAGAATGTATGCTGTATCTTTGAACGACTTAATTGTCATGGAGAGCGGGGATTGCAAACTAAAGTATATGTTTACTTAAATGTAACTCCCATTCACAACCCAGAAATGTAAACTTAAGATATATAATCTTATATTTTTTTAAACATTTAATTAATAAATAAATACTATCTTTTTCAGACATCCTAACTTCGCCACGCCGCGCGACACCAACGCCCAATGGCTGACAGTCACCAACTCATCGTACAACTACTTCTACTTCGGAGGCTCTCCAGGCCATCCTCTAGTTGAAGAGCCGAAAACCAACCCTCACACTTTGAGAATGTCATTCTGGAATAGCATCTATTCCAAGTACTATAAGGTCCCTGTTTCCGTATCTTCTGCTCCGAAGTTGATAGGAGTGACTGTTCTTGTGATACTGTGCCAAATTCTAGCTCTGTAAGATTAGATTTTATGGTTTAATTTTAGTTTTTCAGTATTATTTTTAAGTATCTTATTAAGTACATTTTGTTTTAAAGTGCCAAAATGATGTTTTAGTGTAGGTTATTAGTAGATACCTAAGTACATACTTATGTACATGTGACAAAGATTTGATGACTATTTTCGATTCTTGTTATTCTTTTGGAGTCGTAATTACTATTTTCGATTGGTTTTCTATTATTAAAGTATACTTATTCTGATGCTTCCATTATAATCAGTTTAATAAATAGTCATTTTAATGCATTATACACAATTATATTATGTATAATAAACTTATTCTGATGTTTCCATTATATAATCAGTTTATAAAATAGTCAGTTAGTACATATTAAGAATATAAAATTGATTCAGGCGTTACTTCGCCAGAGTAACATGCACTTTGTGTGCTTCCGCCACGAAGCGGCAAACACATAAGTGGCAAGAAATATGAAAATGCGGAGGACGCAAAGTAACACGAAAATGCCGGAAGCACACAAAATATTTCAACTCAAAGTACATATTAAAACGAACTCATATTTAAAAAGTTGGGTATTATTATTCTGTTTATTAACTGGATTTATGATCAATAGGAACATTTTTAATTAAAAAATATTAATTATTTACTTTCGTTACAGCCATATTGGGTAACTTTGAATTTAATTCCAACTTTGAATTGAAAAAAAAAAAAATTAATAATTTAATTTAAGAATTTTAATAATACACCAACGTGAAATTGGAGTATTTTTATCGTATTTTAAAAAATACACACATAGGTACTTTTTGATGCGCTTCAAAGTTGCATAAAAGAATGAAATTCAAAGTTACCCAAGTTGACGTAATTTTATTCCTTATCATTATTTTATCGGATATGAATGTTTACTTCGTACTGATTGGTTTCGTAAAAATATTATGGATTATTTGAATTAATATTTAAATTTCTAAATTTTGTCACTAAGTACCGACTGGGATAAGCCATTCCATGAATTCCACCGAATATAATACAAAATGCTACTTTGTGATTTTCGACTACACCTAAGATATTTTGACAAGTACATGTAATACAGTAAAATTGTTTTTATTATACTTATTTGATTTTTTTTTAACATATCATTAGTTTGTAATTTATGTAAGATTAATTACTTATTATCATAAAAATCCAAAATATCAATTAACATTCACGGGATGAAGTAAAATTTTCTTGATTCAGTTTGTTGCCACATGGTTGCCACAATCTATAAAATATACATATCATGATACTACAAAAGCTGTATATATATTCAGAACAATAACTGCGAAAATCTAAGGAATCATATCAATAGGCAATGCGGCTAGCAACCCATAACTACCATAACCCAATACAATGCTAAATGTAGACTTTGGGTCTTATGACCTTGGGCTTTGTCTGCCCCGCAAGGGATACTGACGTGATTACATGCATGTAATAACTTAGAATATCAATATAGATATTGAGAAAATGCCACCAGACGTGCTTATTACTATATTTTATCCAAAAATAGGCACAGACTTCCAATAAATTGAGAATCTGATAGATGTCATAGCGTCCTTAGGGACAAATCTATATGCGTTAAACCTCCTTGAAACTGTCATTGGAAAACCGTACTTGAAAAGCAATAGCGACCGTGTGCTGCATATAAATAGGGTATAATTTACTCCGTCAGTCGCCCTGGATCCAATTTACCATGCCTACTAATAGAAATCCAATGATGTTAAAGTCAATGGTTTGGAAAAAAAATGCAGACTTATTTACTGCCTTATCTATTTTATGTTGCAAAGAAATAAACAGATTTTTTCTGAGGATTAGAATCGTGCTCACACGCTAGAACTGCCTCCGTGGTCCAGTGGGTAAGGCGCTCGCCTCGTTGACCCGGTCCCGGGTTCAATTCCCACGGGCAGTTGTTTCCAGTTTGGTTAGGACATTGCAGGTATGAATCACCTGATTGTCTGATAAGAAAGACGATTCCGTGCTTCGGAAGGCATGTTAAGCTGGTGGTCCCGGCTGCCATCTGCTAGTCGTTAAAGGAACCACGTCAGAGGCCCAGAGGCGGTTCCGCAGAACTCTGACACCAGGGTGTGCATGGTCGACTGACCGTGTCTCCTACACGAAATGATGATGATGATGATGATGCTAGAACTCAGGTAAACTTGACCATTTGTTAGATTTTTAGGGTTTTGTACGCAAAGGGTAAAAACGGGACCCAATCACGAGACTTCAATGTCCGTCTGTCTGTTTGTCTCTCGTTAACCGTGATAGCTAGACAGTTGAAATTTTCACGGATGATGTATAGTTATCTGTTGCCGCTAAAACGACAAATACTTAAAACAGTGATTTGTTTTGCCGTTTTTTTTCAATATTAATAACGGCGATAAGTAGACTTTTGAAATATTCACAGAATTCTTTTATATTTACTTTAAAGTAAAGAATTTTAACCAAAATAAAATAAATATTTAAGGGGCTCCAAAACAAACATAATTTTATTGCCGTTTTTACTGGAGAGCCTATCGTTGAATAGATAAAGGAAGACTGCACGTGTGAGTCCGACTCGCACTTAGCCGATTTTTTTGTTCTTGTTCTAATTGTCCAAAACTAAAAAAAAATATAACAGAAAAGTATTGTCATTATAATATAACACATACATACATACTGTCACGTCTTGCAGGGTAGACAGTACCCAGGGGGCTTTTAGGGGGAGAACGGAATCAAAATAGTGATGGGTCGCTAGCCACATCGTCTTTTGACATGATTCCTTCGATATTCGCTCATTCCCTTGATCGATTTTTACGATCTGCACGGGAAGAGAAGCAGCTGATACTTTTCTCCCAGATCAGAAATCACAACTCGTCTTATTGAGGCAACGGGTGACCCTAGAGCTGGTCATTACTTCGCTCAACGCATCAGCATTGCTGTTCAGCGCGGTAATGTTGCCAGTATTTTGGGCTCGTTGCCTCAATGTGACGAGTTGGAAGATTATTTCTACTCATAATTAAAAATCTTATAATATAATCATCATCAGGTCTTTCTAGTCTCCACTGCAGGAGCATGACCCTCTCTGTACTACCAGAGCCATATACTAGCATGAGTAGTCAGAGGATTTGGCCTACACTCCCCACGCTGGCCAGTCGGGTTGGAGAGGTATCTTTGATGTTAATAAGCTTTGTTTAGCTTGTGTTTCCTTAGTCGCCTTTTACGACTATATATACTTAATACTTATAATATAATAAATAAAGGAAAAAAAAAGAAAAATTGGTAATATCTTTGTGAAATTTGTATATTATATAATAATAAAGAGATAGATCAGCTTAGATAAATTAATGGCCTTCAAATTATTTATATTATAGCGGGCGATCTTATACATGGCGAAATTTTGATCGTTCTGGACCCTTAAAGGGGTGATTCAGCCCGTCGATATGAACCATTTTTCCTATGGGACCAATGCTGGAAACTCAAATTTTATTTCGACATTTTCATACAAAAGTGTTCAGCCGCCCGGGCAATTTGTATAGGAATGTCGAAATTTTTTTTGAATTTACAGCATTTGTCCCATAGGAAAAGTTGTTTATATTGACGGGCTGAATCACCCCTTTAATGGTCCGGAACGATCAAAATTTCGCCATGTATAATACCTATAGGAGATATATAAAAAGTGTCCACCAAATAGCATCAAATAGCTGCCCAATTTTGCATTAGCTAGTGTTAATAAAACTATATTTAGTTTCCACTGTCAACTGACCAAACCCTTCAGGAACAGGGCGTGAAAAGTAAATATAGCGTGGCTATGTTGCTTTAAACTACACAAACAGTCAATGTTACTTATACCGTTTGACGTGTTATTTTTGGATGCTTCTAGTTAAAATAAAAGGTCTAAAGCCCGCTCCACACTCTCGCAAAACTACACGGCAATAGGCGAATACGAGAGTGTGGACGCGAATACGAGAGTATTCGGCAAGTCTCGGCTATATTCGTGTAATCTGCATGGTGGCGGTACTTCGTCTTTTTTAACGCCTTTTAATAACTACTTTTCTCGTTGTAAGAAGTATAATACGCTACAAGACATAGTGCTATAAGGCCGCAGCAGTTTCAACGTCCATCTTCAACGTCCTCAAATAGACAACTGCGCTAAGCGAGAATGTAGAGAGCTGTTCTCGATCTCGTCTTGTTTCGGCGAATACCGAGAACGAAACCTCTCGACGAGAGTGTGGAGCGGGCTTAATAGTTTCGTGAGCGTCATGTTCCGAATACTCTCACAAAAATTGGGTAAGCGGTCTCTGGAGGCGTTGAGTCGAAGAATGACCTACTATATTAAGAGTATGTGCTCTGAAGACAATCCTCTGTTTCCTACAAGAATTTGTTGGCAAGGCAAGGCAATGAGCGCAAAAGACCGCGATGTTGCAGACGAGAAACATGAACATGTTTGCTGGATTTAAAAATTCAAATAAAATAGAAGGAAAGAGTGTTTCTCTACGAGTGTGAAATGAAATAAAAGACTTTGATAAAATATATTGCTATGTGGTTCCCGGCAGAGGAGAATAGGACCACTCCAAGTCTTCTCGTGGATGTCGTAGAACGTGACTTAGGAAACACAAGCAAAACAAAGCTTATAAACATCAAAGAGGCCTCTCCAACCCGTCTGGCCAGCGTGAAGAGTGTAGGCCAAATCTTCTGACTGCTCTGGCTAATATATACCACTGGCAGGGCAGTACAGAGAGGGTCACGCTCCTGCAGATTAAAAAGACCTGAAGATGATGATCATCATCATCATCATTTCAGCCGCAAGAAGTCCACTGCTGGACATAGGCCTGAAGATGATGATAAAACATACATATTACTTTTCGTACTTACAGAAATATGTATCTCGTTCTCTGTCTGTTGTCAATCATTTGGGCATCGAACACTTACCTGAAATTAAAAAAAAATATATTAAACCGAATTGATAACAATGAAATGCTAAGTCATAAAATTATTGTACAACTTTTGCCCCACGAACCGTTGTGCAGACGTTAAAACTCTTTTCAACAGTATACTTAGGAAGGCATTAGTCCTACAAAGACTAAACACTGTTAGTTCAAATCCTGCCCACGTGGAATTTTACCCATATTTTTTTTCTTAATTTAATAAGAGTATATCAGAACATTATCATGAAAGCATAAAAACACCCATAAAAATACGGTCTTTAGCATTAGGTGTAATCACAGATTATGTATCTTTTGTAAACATGGGACTTCTTGGAAGAACAATTCAACTGCCATCTGTATAGTCTAGATATAAGAGACGTTTAGGCTCTGGTGCGTAGCCATTAGTCGGAGAGACAAAACACTTCGGAACAACATTCAAAGGCCTACACTAATGACTATGACTGTATCGAGGATCCAATATCACAAACAAATAAATTGTAGCACACCTAATCCGAAGCCAATATATTTACATACTTACTCTAATATTATGAGAAGGAAAGTTACATAAGATTGTTTTTTTTTTTTTGTTTGCATTGAATAGGCTCTGAAACTTTATTTTGGACCGATTCTTTCTTTTTTTTTAATAAAAAAATAAATATATATGTTTCACTATCCGAACGCATAACTTTTTTTGGTATAAAAGTTTTTAGTTAATAAAGGTATGTTACGCATAAAATTTGTATGGAAAATTTATGCGTAACATACCTTTATGCGAAATATTTTTATGCAAAACAACTTTTATACCAAAAATAGTAATGCGTTCGGATAGTGAACCATAATTTACACAGTCGAAGTCGCGGAAAAATTGCTAGTCTGTGAATAAAATTGGCCAAGTGTGAGTGAGATTCGCACACACTAAGGGATCTGTACTTATTATACTCCAGGGAAGAATACAAATCTAGTGACACGTCACACTTCTAAATCCGTCATGCCGGTGAGGCTATAGGAAGCACTTTACATACATAGATACGTACCAACTCGTCTGACTAGCGTGGAGAGTGTAGGCCAAATCTTTTGACTACTCCGGCTAATATATAGCTCTGGCAGTACAGAGAGGGTCGTGCTCTTGCAGAGGACCAGAAAAGATCTGATGATGAAGAAAGATCCGTTCATACGTGCGAAAGACATTACCGTCCTTCTATAGGTAGCGGGGGTAAAAGTCAGGTAAAAAGTGCTGGTTCGAAGGTATCGACAATAACGCGAGCAGAGTCGTGGGCAAAGCTAGTAACTATAATATGTAGGAACACCAATAGGAGGTACAAGAGATAGAAACACATCTATCTCTTGTACCTCCTATCGTCTAGACATCTAACGGAAGCATACCCACCATTAGCTAGCAGGGGAAAACGCTTTACTTATTAGTCCGGGCCCACTATTAATTTCGGTTGCCTGATGTTGCTTCGCTGTCGATCTAGGACTTTTGATGCTTTTTACAGCTATTTATTGGTTTTACCATAAATCATATTATAGAGGAACGCCACGATAAAGGTACAAGAGATAGAAATGGGAGACGTCTAGACATCTAATGGACGCTACGCACCATTAGCTGGCAAGAGAAAACACTTTACTTATTACTGCGGGTGCGCTATTAATTTCGGTTGACTGATGTTGCTTCGCAGTCAATCGCTCATGATTTTACGCCGACTTCTATTTTCTAGATACAACAAGCACTTAACTTTTTCTACTGGAACTTGCTATTCTTTTATTACTTTGATAGTTTTAGAACGAAGTTTTTTTTTATATTTGATTGCAGTTAAAGTGATTCCCTAATAAATACATCAAGTAACAGTCCTTTATTCACGCACACATTCACGTTGAGCATGTGTGCGTTTTGATTTTGCCATAAGCATATAGGTAATATAACATGGAGAAACGCCACAATAGATTTATAAGAGCTAGAAACAGGAGACGTCTAGACATCTAATGGTAGCTACGCACCATTAGCTAGCAAGAGAAAACACTTTACTTATTAGTGCGGGCGCGCTATTAATTTCGGTTGACTGATGTTGCTTCGTAGTCGATCGCTCTTGATATTATTCCTACTTTCTGGATAAAACAAGCACAAATTTTTTTCGACTAGAACTTTGCATTTATTATAATATGGAGGATTGCCACTATGGAGGTACGAGGGATAGAACTTGGGGACGTCTAGACATCTAATGGAAGCTACGCACTTTACTTATTAGTGCGGGCGCGCTATTAAATTCGGTTGACTGATGTTGCTTCGTAGTCGATCGCTCTTGATTTTACGACTTCTATTTTCCAGATAAACCTAGCACTGAACTTTTTCTATTGGCACTTGCTATTTTAGAACGAAGTGCATTATGTTGAAAAGTAATTCCTTATAAACGCATCAAGTAACAGTCCTATATTCGGTAGCACGCACCCATACACTTTGAGCATTTGTATATGCCAGCAAAGTGAAAGTTAATTTTGCAATAATATTCAATATCAGTTTGACTCAAGTTATTACAACGTGAGGCTGCTGTCCTTAGGGTCTAAGAGTTCAAATCAAATATGAGTAGTTATAATTTTGAGTTTTCTAACATATTTTTTTTTTGGTTTTGCCATTTATTTTCTAATAATATGGTGGACATGTCGCAGTTATCTGGTTGAATCTGCTATTGAATGACTAGCGCGTTCATTGAATGACCACGTTTAATTGAATGACTAGGCCGAACGTTGAACAAGCGTCGCTCAACGTCTATTTTATTTGTTATATTTTTATTTGTTATTTTTTTTATTGATTAAATTTACTTAACAGTGCGTAATTTGTAATAAAATAGTATGACGTTATATTATTACGCCGCCACCGGCTTGTTTAAAAACTAGAAAAATTTGAGATTATATAAAGCTTTGGAAATCATGCTGCCACCAAATTACAAAGTCGACTAAGATTCAACGACTTCGCTTAATGACGATCATTCAGTCAAGACATTGAACTTTACATTCAACGACTTGACGAGTTGTCCTTTAGTTATTCAATTAAACGTGGTCATTCAATGAACGCGCTAGTCCTTTAATCAAATAGCAGATTCAACCAGATAACTGCGACAGACACATAGTTATGACAAAACCTATAATAGATACTTATATAAATAAACATCCAAGACCCAGGTCAATCTGAAAAAGATCATTTTCCATCTTGACCTGACCAGGGATCGAACCCGGTATCATCCGTGTCACAGGCAGGCGTGTTGAACGCTGCGCCACGGAGCTCGTCAATAGCTGCAATAGCGCTGCAATGCAGCTTACCCTGTTTTTCGAAACCTTAATAACCCTTTTGCACGGGGGAGAGGTGCGGGGACGCCATATTATGAGGGTCGCTGCGAGTTGCCTTTCTTTTATCATAATAAACCAAAATCTGGTTTCTGATTAATATTTTCTTAGAAAAAGCAGGCCTTAGAGTAAATGTTAACAAAATACATTGAAGTAGTTATGAGAATAATGAATATTTACTTTGGTTTATTCACATATTATTAGAGGACGCTATATTAAACCAAACAATTACGTTAATACATTGACGTAGATGTTTTTGCATTCGTAAAATGTTCGGAATAACTGGAGTCTGAAGCCAAAGCAAATAAATAGAGCGAGAACGGTAATATTTACTGAAACATTATGATAATACAGACTATAAACAGCGAAATCCCACATAATGCGAGCTTCCAATACAATGTTGTTCTCAGACGAATTTGAATATTATTGACTGCGTTTAAATTTTAAAATCGGTCTTAATATATGCCACGCTGGGGTGCGATTTTTGAAGTTTCACCGTCCGCGAAATAGGGGTTTTTTCATAAAAAAATCGTTCGAAGTCGAGTAGTCACACGTTCAAAAATAGTACCCCTGGTCTGGGAGAAAAGAAAAAACGTAGAATGTACCAGCTGTTTCTCTTCCCGCGCATATCGTAAAACCTGATTGACCGTAAGGAATATTGTCAATAGGCGATGTGGCTAGCATAGCAACCCATCACTATTTTGTTTCCGTTCTCCACCTCTAAACCAACCAACATGCTAAACGTGGCTCTTAGGTTTTATAGATCTGGGCTCTGTCTACCCCGCAAGGGAAAAAGACGTTGATGTGTAGTATGATATGCATTTTAGGATTCCGTACACAAAGGGTAAAAACGGGACCGTATTACTGAGATTTCGTTGTCCATCTGTCGGTCTGCCTGTGTTTGTTTTTGTCACCATAAATTATTTGTCATCTCATAAATTGTGAATGTAGACTCTTGAAATATTCAAAGAATATTGAGTTGTATATTCACTCTAAAAATAAATAATTAAATCGTAATAAAATAAATATTTCACGGGAGGTTTCCATACAATACGGAGGTCCCGGGTTCGATCCCCGGCCAGGTCAAGATGGAAAACGATATTTTTCAGATTGGCATGGGTCTTGGATGTTTATCTATATAAGTATATATTATAAAATATAGTATCGTTGAGTTAGTATCCCACGACACAAGTTCACAACTTACCGTGGGGCTAGCTCAATTTGTGTGATATGTCCCTATATGTTTATTTAATGAAATTTTTTCGCTTTTAATTTTGCTCGATAGTCTATGTTGTATTGATAATAGGCACGGTACCCTTCGTGTGCGGGTCTTACTCGTATACTTGGGCGATTTTTTACCACGACTGTCCAATATGCATTGTTATGATTTTAATCTTTCCCCCACAATGCTCTTCCATGCTGGTTTGGGAGAACAGGAAAAACATAGAATATACCAGTAGCTTTTCTTCCCGCGCAGACCCTAAAAGCCGGTCAAGAGATTGGGCGAAAATCTAAGGAGTTACAGTTCGCGAGGCCTAAGCTGAGCTTAGCATTTGTGTGAGTGCACACAGATAGTGTAGGTGTGACATAGGCCAAAAGCGCGGCGCATCTCCGCCGCGCACCTGTCACACTTCACCCTTGTACTGATAGCAGCGTGACGTATTTAATTATTTATATTTTGTTATTGTGTACGATTTATTATTGAAATGGCTGCAAACACAAGTAAACGAAGAGTACGAAAACCTTTAAATAGCCAAGTAAGAAAAATATTATGTAATTTAAAGATATATATTTATTTATTAAGTTAAATTTCCAATCATTTATTACATTCACTTATTTAATAATACAGGTCGTCAATTATTATATAATAACATAATAGCTTTAAAACCCGCCCTGTAACGTTTCTGGCGCAAAGGTGCCTAAAACGCTGGCTGCATTACCACGCTGAATGGCTATTGCCATTCTTTGCACCAAAAACGTGCCAGAGCGGGAGTCACCGTTGTTTTCAGCCATTCTATGCCCTAATTCATTAACAAGACGCTTAGCGTCCGTGCCCCAACATCCCATGGTCTCCACAGCTATGGGAATGAAATTATTATGTAATTTAAATAGTTTTTTTACAGATATGAACAATACAAAATAACATATATTTTTAAAAGATTTTTGTCTGACTCTACTTTTGGTGACTACTCACACAAATGCAAAGCTCAGCTTACGCCTTCCGGACTTGTACGTCAATACGCGATGTGGCTAGGAACCGATCACTATTTTGATTTCGCTTTCCGACTTCACGCCCACTAACACGCTAAACGTGGCCTTTGGTTTTTATGACCTAGGGTTCTATCTATCATCAATCATCATCAACAGGCCTTTGTTAGTCTCCACTGCAGGAGCACGACCCTCTCTGTACTACCAGAGCTATGAATTAGCCAGGGCAGTCAGAGGATTTGCCCTACACTCTCCACGCTGGCCAGACGGGTTGGAGATGTCTCTTTGATGTTTATGGCTTTGTTTAGTTTTTGTTTCCTTAGTCGACTTCTACGACATCCACGGGGAGACTTGGAGTGGTCCTATTCTACTCTGCCGGGAACCACACGGGTATCTATCTATACCGCAAGGGATAAAGATGTGATAATATATATGGATGTATGTATAACTTTTAAGATTCATGAATGTATGCACATGAGTTTTTGTATTCTACCTGGTGTAACCAGGCGGTTACTGCCTCGAGAAACCTACGTCAAAGTCACACGGTGTTTGCACTCCCCACCCTGTCCTTCTGCCGTTGGAGCTGGAGTGTTGCTTTATAGCTTTACACTCAAGTTTTAGTTTTAAGTCTTTGCCTTTATTGGCAAAGACTTAAAACTAAAGGTAAAAGCTAACTAAAGTTCGGCCTTTTCACTCTACGTCCGGCTAAACCACTTTTATCCTCTTTGGTTAATAACTATATTTTTTTCTATTTCGTTCCACATAGTAAATAACATTTTCATATATTTAATATTGTCAATAACATAAATACAAAGGCGTCCCTTTGCGCCTCGTCGCGAAAAATTATTGTAATATCGCGAAATAACAAAATAGGAATTTCCAACTTCGGTCAAACTACCAAACAAGTCGTTTCAGAATATATACGACTTTACCCCATTGTGATAAAGCTCATTTTCACTTATAACTTTGTAAGGTATGCTCCCAAGGGAAGCCGGGGTTGCGTAAATCGGTAAAAAGTATGGGCGGGCGAAAATGAGCTGGCTTTAGGTCGGTAGGGGTAATAAGGGACACTTGTGGATTCTTTATAATGTGTTACTTGGTGGTTTTTGGCCAGGGCATTTAATGTTGTGGAAAAAGAAACCCGCAAAGGGAAAATAAATCACAAGGACAAACCTTATCCGTCTTATTAGGTATAAAACGAGGACTAACTTTAGTACCTGGTTTAAACCATTATCCAACCAAAACAAATTTATTAGTGTCGCTAATCAAACGTCGAAGTAATAATATATGTTGACTTATTTTGGCTGGATAATGGTTTAAACGGGTGCGTATCGTTTGATATAATAACAAATTATATATTTTCATTTCAATAAAGTTCAAAAGATATAATGTTTACTTGATATAATTATTACTGTTTATATTCTTGAAAGCTATAATATTCATAAAATATTCAATTCGAAAACCATAAACTCATTTATTATAACGTTTATGAACACTAAACATCACCTGTCATACAACTCGTTCCATGCCATAAAATATAACAATCAAAACGAATACTATTTAAAATATATATCAATAAAAATCTAAATCAATCAAATTGATTATGACAAGCGAGCGAGCGATGACCTTAGGTGCGATAGTGACTGGTTTGGATACGCAACTTGGTAACAAAAGGTAGGTTAGGTTATGGTTAGACATAGACCACCATATGAGCGAGCGAGCAACAACTGGGCGCGAAAGTGACTGGTAACAAAAGGTAGGTTAGGTTATGGTTACACATAGACCACCACATGAGCGAGCGAGCGAAGCAAGTGAGCGACGACTTGGTGCGAAAGCGACTGGTTTGGATACGCGACTTGGTAACAGAAGGTAGGTTAGGTTATGGTTACACATAGACCAGCATATGAGCGAGCGAGCGAAGCGAGCAAGCGACGACTGGGTGCGAAAGCGACTTGGTAACAGAAGGTAGGTTAGGTTATGGTTACACATAGACCACCATATGAGCGAGCGAGCGAAGCGAGCGAGCGACGACTGGGTGCGAAAGCGACTGGTAACAGAAGGTAGGTTAGGTTATGGTTACACATAGACCACCATATGAGCGAGCGAGCGAAGCGAGCGAGCGACGACTGGGTGCGAAAGCGACTTAGTCACAAAACGTAGATTAGGATCTTCTATCAGTTTATTTGTATTACCAATGATTATTATGTTTAATAATAAGTATATATTACGTTTATTATACGTAACAACAAATCGATTTGTTAAATTTTATAACGATAAAACTGTATATGAAAGGTTTGTTATGTTGAATAATTGCTATAACAAAAGATTTTATTTTTTTCAAAATTATTTCTTCCGAATTTTATCTTGATTGATAATTATACTGACCAAAATTATATATTTCGTTGGTATTGATCTTAAAACATATATATTTTGTGTTTATATGTTATATTACTTACCCCAATTGCTAATAGATGTCATAATGAAATAAAAAGGACAGTTATAGAATAAGAACATTGAACGAAAGTATAATAAAATAGTAATAAAATAAAATAAAATTAGATCGAATAAAAGCAAAGTATAGCTACACAAAACAGTTAATACAATCAACATAACTTCCACAATATCCCTTTTGCCCTGTCTGACTAAACAAACAGAACAAAAGTAATGTCAATTTAAACATTCAAGGAGTATATTCGACTAATGCGGCGAGCAAAGCATTTGTACATATCGTTTTTTTGAGTTTCAAGACGATGTAATCTAAATAACTTTTTGAAAGTAAATTTGTTTGTAACTTTTCTGATGGGTGGAGGGATATTATTCCAACACTTTGCTGCCGCGTATCTGAAACTACCTGTGAACGCTACAGTTTTATGGTCTTGTGTTGAAAGCACGGGACGCGAACACCTTTCATGGCGTTGTGATAGAAACATGAGCTTTTCGAATAAATATTCAGGTTGTTTTAGTCTGATCAGGTCAAATAACAGACTCGCAAGGTGTTGTTGTCTGCGTGATTCCATTTTAAGCAAGGCCGCCTTATTAAAGTATGGCGTTATGTGCCTTCTAGGAGGAATGTCATCTATCAGTATATATTTAATTTCGTTTAATATAAGACTATTTGTTAGGATTAAGACTTTTTGTCAGTCTCCGTGGCGCAGTTGTTAACACGACAGCCTGCGAGACAAGTGGTCATGGGTTCAATTCCAAATCACGTCACGATTGAAAACGGACCAACTGCATTTATGTTTTTTCCAGGCTAAAATCAATATTAGTAAATCCACATTGAAATGCAATTTATAAATACAAAAAACTTTTTAGTTGGTTTAAGAGAATGCTTAAAACAAAGTTTATGATAAACTCAAAGCCATCATTACGACCGTTACAGTCTGCTCAAAGCGACCTCAAAGCCGATTCTCCGCGATATGAATATTTCAGTAATCCTTAATTATGCTCATGATCTGTGTGAATCGTATGTTATTCCTTTTATCCCTGCCTTATAAACGACGAGCTCCGTGGCGCAGCGGTCAACACGCCGGCCTGTGGCACGGATGGTCCCGGGTTCGATCCCCGGTCAGGTCAAGATGAAAAATGATCAGGTCCGGTCAGGTCAGATTGACCTGGGTCTTGGATGTTTATCTATATGTATATGTATTTGTTATAAAATATAGTATCGTTGAGTTAGTATCCCATAACACAAGTCTTACTTAAGAACTTACTTTGGGGCTAGCTCAATCTGTGTGATTTGTCCGTATATATTTATTTACTTATAATCTTATCGCGTATCGTGTATTTTCCAGTGTAGAATAGTCCTTTCACGCTGATTTAGGAGAAAAGAAAAAACGTAGAATGTACCTGCTGCTTCCCTTCCCGCGCAGATCGTAAAATCCGATCGAGGGAATGGGCGTGAGGAATCATATCAATAGGCGATGCGGCTAGCAAATCACTATTTTGATTTCGATCTCCACCTACAAGCCCACAAAGAGACGTGATAGTATGTATGTAAGTATGTAGGATTCCAATGAGGAGCAAGAGACGACCATGCTCGAGGGGCGAAGTCCGTATTACACAGGCTAATAGCTCTTTTAGACGGTTTGGGAAGCTTGACTAAATTAAAAATAAGTTCGGAAGCCGAAGTCCCCGCTGCAAAAGAATTCAAATATACTTTAAAATGATTTGGGGGCCTGACAAAACATAGGCAATTAGAGGATTCGGAAGGTGAAGCCTCCCGCTTTAAAGTAGTTTCAGTTATTCTATAAGATGATTTTAAAACTTGAAAGAAAGGAAAAATAAATCTATCCATAAGATGGTTTGGAAAACTTGACAAAATTAAACAAGTCAGAGGGTTGCTACGGGCTAAGAAGTCTAGCCAAAAAGAATATTTAAATACTCCACGGACGAGGAAAAAGGCTTAAATAATAAAGATTTAGATGTCTTTAGTAACGACTTTATGTCATTTCGTGTCTTACTATTTTCGGAAAGGATTACTTAAAAAACCGAACTAGGCGGTTTTTGTAAGCTTTATTTAACATTAAACTTATTTGAGCATACAATCCTCTTGACCCTTGCTAATGTCAGTAAATTACAAGTAGCATTCATTAAAAAAATGAAATAAACCCGACTGCCTTTGTTGACAGGTTTCGGCCGCAATATTATTATATTACATAGCATAAGTCACTTCGGGGAATAATACGAATCTAATGACAGACACTTTAAAAGCGGTCATGCCGTTTAAGTTGCAGAAAGGTACAATAGGACATACATTATATTCATACATACCTGCAAAAAAACGTTACCCTCCTTCTTGGTTAAAAAAAATTGTTTTGCATAAAAAAATATTGTATTGGACTTAAACAATTGAACACAGAAGGAACCGCGATGAAATCAATAACAAGAATAGGCGGCAGCTTTTTGTCGTAGCTTGTTATAAAGTTCCTCTTATTGCTGTAGGCAATATTCCATTAGCTTTGCTGAAAAATTGCCCCGTAGCAAAGTTAATCGTTATTAGAAATGAAGTTGGAAAACACATTTCTACGCTCTTGCACTTGACTTATTTAGTGTTCTAAAGTCATGTTGACGATTATGCACATAAGCGTATTTCCTTACAAAAATAAACCGGCCAAGTGCGTGTCGGGCCACGCGCAGTGTAGGGTTCCGTAGTTGCGAATGACAACTGTGATTTTATACTGTTCACACTCGCACCTCATAGTTTAACGACCAAAAACATCTAATAATGAAAATTGTGAAATTTTACATTTTCGAGTACATTTTATAAGTTGGTTGTCTATAACTTTTTAGTTCGTACTAAATACTCAGCTCTGATAGTTTTCTTTTCAACTTCAGTATATATACTACTGCTGTAATTTTTTTCACGTATCCATATGTAACCGTTTAGCAGATAGAGGGGGGGGGGGGGGGGGGAGGTACAATTTCGGAAACGGATCCCTAATTTGTAAAATGGTGTTCTTAACCTCACTATATTTTTAAAGACCTATTTAACGATTCCCAACACGATGGGTTTATATAGAAAAAAAATATTACTTCCTCTTTACTTGTACGGGAGCTACCCTAAAAAAAAAAAATTGATTTAAGATTTTTATCTACCACTTTTTTGGCATGATTAATATACATACCCATACCAAATTACAGCTTTCTAGTACTTAAAGTCTCTGAGTAAAACCGCGAACGGATAGACAGACAGACATGGCGAAACCATAAGGGTTCCTAGTTTACTACGGAACCCTAAAAATAACAAGACTATCTCGATAAAAATTCTAGTACTACCATCTTAAGAAAGGAGATGTTAGAAGTATCCGAAACCGAAGAGCATGCATGGGGAGAGTGATGAGTGTAGATGAAGCTAGAGTAATTTGTCAGGATCGTAGCAAGTGGAGATCCATAGTCTCTGCCTACCCCAATTGGAAAAAGGTGTGATTATATGTATGTATATTACCATCTTCAGGTCATTCTTAGTCTCCACTGCAGGAGCATGATCCTTTATGTACTACCAGAGCCATATATTACCCAGAGCTGTCAGAAGATTTGCTCACTCGCACACCACAGTCTCCAAGCTGGCAAGTGAGAGGTCTTTTTGATGTTCATAAGCTTTGTTTAGCTTGTGTTTCCTAATTCTACGACATCCACGGGAAGTCTTGGAGTGGCCTCATTCTACTCTGCCAGGGAACCACACTGCATTAGTAGTCTTTGCGTTTATTAATAACAAACAAACAACCAAGAATTAAATTTTTCAGATCTCCGCACGCCTAATCAACGTTTCGGGTGACGTAAGCGCACATTTTGGAAAGAGATTAAGTTTAGCCATCCAGCCTTTTGGACACTCTGCCTGTATAACGCAGCAATTTTGATTCCATTTTTAGGGTTTCGTACCTCAAAAGGTAAAAAAGAAACCCTTATAAGATCACTTCGTTGTCCGTCTGTCTGTCTGTCAAAAGCCTTTTTTCTCGGAAACGCGTGAACATATCAAGTTGAAATTGATACCACATATTAAGATCTGCGGTCCCTTGAAGGTGTGCAAAAAACATTTTTTTAAATAATCGCTGTCAAAAGATATACAAAAAAAAAGTTAATAATTAATATGTTGTTTTTATATTATTGTTGTAATTTTAGTATATGTGTTTATTGTAGTGTTCATAAATATAAAGTGGTCATATATATATATATAGTATAAAAAATTGCGTGTGAATCTGAAACTACAAAGCTATATATAATAATAATAAATATATACGGACAAATCACACAGAGTGAGTTAGCCCCAAAGTAAGTTCGAGACTTGTGTTATGGGATACTAACTCAACGATACTATATTTAATAATAGATACTTTTTTAGATAAACATCCAAGACCCAGGCAAATCTGAAACATTTTCCATCTTGACCTGAGGGGGATCGAACTCGGGACCATCCGTGTCGCAGGCAGGCGTGTTGACCGCTGCGCCACGGAGATATAACCGTTTATATCGCATATTTTGCACATTCGCAAGGGAATCAAAACCGTATTTATATATATATATATATATAAACAAAATGGGTATTTCCCGTTGTATTTTGGGATACTAATGCAAACAAAAAAATAATGCACGTAAAATGTAGGTTCCGACAAACACGTACAAACTTTTACCTCGCCAAACGGGACACGTACATTCTCTTTTTATACATTAAATAACATAAAAATTCCAGGTCTGTGGCGAGCCTAGTCCTGTGGGAACCGTATTTTTGCTAAAATAAAGGTCTAAAATCTTTCCGAGTTTCATCAAACTGTACACAGGTACGTCCGGCCCGTAGAGACTGCTTTTATTGTTGTTTGCAGTAAAAACGTATTTTACAATACTTTTTTAGGAACTTTACCGTTCTAGGGCCGAGTTTTTCCCTAAGGAGCATCTTTTTCTGCAACTAGATTTTACGGTCATATAATTTTCAGGAGTTAAATAGGTTTATTATTTTTTATATCAAAATAAATGTAACAACTTATCTATTAATTTTTTTATATTAATCGTAAAGACACAAACAGATTACTGACAGAAGTTATCGTTAAATTAACACACATTTACCTACATAGCAACTTACATGTAAGTTGCTATGTAGGTAAATGCGTGGACAATTTACACCCTGAATATGTATATTCAGGGTGTAAATTGTCCTTTGATTCACTTGAAGGGGTGAATCAACCCACCAATATGAATCACTCTTACTACGGGACCAATGCTGGGAACAATGTATACTATTTAAATATTTTCATAGAAATTGCCGGACCAACCGAACACATTTCTGGAAAATGACGATTAACACGTATACATTGCATACCTTCATTCATACACCATGAAAACATTAACGGTGGAAATTTAGTAGGAAATGAATATATGGTAGTTTTTTTAACAATACCAGGAACTAATACCTACTCTGTTTTGTGGCGAACAAAACACTTATGAGTAACATACCTTGCGAGTTAGTAAATAAAAATTATATATGTTTTTAAATACTCATATATATATATATATATATTTTTATTGTGCTGATGGTTTCATTTTGTAATCATTCCTGCGGTGCATCGTCATATAATCGATCACACTAAAACACGGCAAACCATTTTTTTATTAATTTATCCTATATTTGTTACTAATATTATAATTATGAAGGGGAAAGATTTTATTGTTCATTTGCATTGAAGGGGCTCAAAAACTACTGAACCGATTTCCATAATTCTTTCACCTATAGAAAGCTAATTTATCTGCGGATGACATAGGCTACAATTTCCACGGACAACAAAAGAAAATTGCTAATATTTAATACTTCAACAGATGTCACAAATTGATTTGTTTGCAAAAGTAGCGATAAAAAGATGCAGGTTGCGCAGTAATCCCCAGACATTGGATTGTGCTCGAGCAATCTGCTTTTGTACGGTCAACAGAAAAATCTAAAAAAAATCTTTCTATATACGTAAAATAAAACGCAAACCTGACTGACTAACTTATACTATACATCAACGCACGCCGAAACTAATGTATCTAGAAACTTAAAATGTTGTACAGGGGCTCTTTCATGATGTGAGCTAAAAAATAATTTTTGAAAATTCAACCCCTAAGCGGATGAAATTGGGGGTAAAATTTTACACGGACGAGGTCGCGGGCAAATTGCTAGTATTTTGATGACTGTTTTAAGAAAAAGATACTTTTTGATGCGAAAATATATTGAGGTTCGTTGAGCGATTTATCAAAGGTGATAAGTGTGAGATTCGCATCACGTTTTCACTTCTATAGACAGTTTTTTTTTTTTTAGTAAATAAGTGGCCAACACTGGTGCCAGATTTTTCAAGCTGCCTAAAGGCATCTGGCATAGCTTAACGACTGTCATCTATGATGACAACCGAGAGCAACGACTTAACGTGCCTTCTGAAGAACGGAGGAGCTCGAGATTTTTTATGCCACTTGCGGTCACCCATCCAAGTGGAGACTGCGCCCGAGGTAGTTCAGCGCTAAAAATGCTCATGTCATTTTGTGTATATAGAAGAAGCTAACCGATTCACCGGTGAATTCTTTTTCAGTGTATCTATATTTGATGGACATAAAAAAGAGGAAAACCAAAACTAAGGTGGTCTGATGATTTAAGGACATTTGATAACACGTTGCTAAACGCCTGTAGGTTTTATGACCTTAGGCTGTCTAACCCGCAAGAGACAAAGACGTGATAGTATGTATGTATGTATGATAACAACTGGAAGGATATCAAGAAAAATCGAGAAAAATGGAAGCAAAGAAGGAAGCTTTTGCCTCGCAGTGGGACATAAAAAGCTAGTAAAAAAAACTTTATTTGCACTACAACTTTTTCTGCTGACGCTACCAAGCAAATTACTACGATGCAGAGAACCAACTTCAGGTTCTATTCGCTACGAGTGCATCTTTCGTAGACAATCTCCGGTCGAGGGTTATTTTCCAGCGGGGCTTTAGCGACGAGGTGGAAGGGAATTAATAGTTGGAAGATTAAAGAAATGGCTTTGATGCTCGCTCGGCATAATTATATTGATAGCTCTTTTGACTTTTTGTTTGCGTTAAATATAAGAAGTTTGAAGGTAATGGAGATCTTTGGATAGAAGTAGGAAAATACGTTAGATAAGAGTCGCCTGGACATGTCTCCATACAAACGGAAAAAGGGAATTGTGGCCAATTTTTGATAATTTTGGAGTAAAATTAAGCATTTAATCAATTAATCTCATTATAATCTACGTATGTTCCTATACAGCTTGGTTAAAATACAAATGGTTTGAGAATTACAAGCCTTTTCAAATTTGTATGGAAATCTTGAGAGGCATATAATTCTCAAACTATTGATAATTTAACAAAACTGTATAGGAACGTACGTAGATTATAATGAGATTAATTGATTGGATGCTTAATTTTACTCCAAAATTATGAAATATTGCCACAATTCCCTTTTTCCGTTTGTATGGAGACATGCGCTTCCAGGCGACTCTTAAAATACATTTTGTTAAACTTTTATTCACTCACACATATATTATTATAATTTCGAGCCTAGAAGATTCTACTGCTGGCCAAAGGCTTGTATTCTGTCTAAATCATCTCGCCATCTACGCCGTGGTCTTCCAGGAAGCCGATGTCCTGCGGGTGGTATCAATAAAGTTACAAATTTAGCCCACAGTTCTGACAGATTACGGCTGACGTGTCCGGCCCAATCCCACTTCAGATTAGCAGCATTGATAGCAACGTCAGTGACTTGTGATGGAACGTAGCCACCAGGCAAATCTGAGAAAGATGATTTTCTAGCTTCACATCACCGGGGGTCGAACCTGACCATGCAAATAAAGGGCACATGCATTACCACTGAGTCGCAGAAGTCCAAAAAACTACAAAATAACACAGTAATCTATTAACTTCTTGTTAAAACATTAAAGAAAATAACATTCCAATTACACACGGAACATTTAATCCGCAACATTTATTTACCGTCACTCACTGTAGCATAAACTTGTAAGGTGAAAACACTAATATTTACTTTTCAGTGGAGCTGCCTAGAAATAGAACAACCTTGCTGGCTGACGTATGCTGTTTTGTTAACAAGCGAAAGCGGATGGCTTGATAAGGTGATCGATGGGAGTCAAAAATGTCAAGGCTAGTTACATATTTACTAGTTTCCTTCCACACTGGTCTGGGCTCCTGACGAGTCCAAAACTATAGTCGGCATATAATGTGTTCATCTCACGTTGATATTTATAGAGATTCAATATGAACTACTATTTCATCGGACAATCTTCCGAATTGAGTACTAACAACTTTGACAGCATCGAGAAATAACACAAAAAACATTGTTGTACATTCTGTAGTTTGTAATTTTATTTTTAAAATTATTGTTTCAAAGGCAAACGATATATATATATATACTTAGTCAGGTCATAAGTTCTGTCAAAACTTTTTATAAAATTTATGATACACTTTTTGATAATTATAAAGAAATTATATATGAAATTAAAGGTAATTTTATTTAGAATACAATTTTATTTACAGTATTCAAAATGCCCTCCCCTATTTTGAATACATGCCCTTAATCGACGCGGCCAATCATCAATCGCAGCACGCACCTCATTCATATACATTTCTGCCGCTGCTTTAGCCAAAGATGCTTGTAGAGATTCCAAATTCTGATGAGTTCTCCAAATGTTGCCATATCTTGTAATCCAGTGGGTTTAAATCTGGACTAGAAGAGGGCCAGTCTTCATGTCCGATAAAGTCAATTCCACGGGCAGTCAACCAGTTTTGCGTGCTTCGTGCTCTATGAGCTGGTGCAGAGTCCTGTTGGAATATCCAATGTCTGTTTTTGAACATTGTTTGAGAAAGAGGTTCCACTATGTTTGTTAGGACGGTATTTTGGTACACCTCGGCACTGGTTTTTACACCTTTTTCACAGAAAAACACCTCAGTTAAGCCTGAATATGAGACTCCAAGCCAAACCATAAGTGACGAAGGATAATGTCCTCATTAAACCCTTAGAATACGCGTGCTGGCTTCTTCACTGCTGTGGGCATACACCTTATCATTTTGTTCATTATAACTTTCTTCGATGTTAAATTTTTTTTCCAAAAAACAAAATTTCGCGGTATTTTTTTCCCGCGTACCGACGTAACAAAGCGCGGGATCTATCCGGACTAATTTTTTTCAAACGCTCGTTAAAAAAATGTCCGGTCTTCTTACGATAAGCTCGTAGTCCTAGGTCTTCATTAATCACTCTTTCGACCGTGGTTCTGCTTAGGCCCATCTGAAGAGCTAAGATTTTTTGTTTACCAACAGGATTTCGTTGGATTCGCGCCTTCACTGCTTTGATGATCGCTGGTGTCCTAACTGTACGAGGTCGGCCGGTCCTCTTACGATCTTCGAAGCTTGAATCTTCAGTGAATCGTTTGATAGGTCGATAAACAAATCGTAGGGTTATTTTAAATTTTTGTAGAATATTGAAAACAAACGCAACGCGATAACCGCTACTCTATCTTCTTTCTTCGACCACTCCATATTTGAAAATGAATAAAAATTAATGTCTTTTCTATTTTCGGCAAGCGCAAACGTTCTATTTTTAAAAATGGTAAAGTTCATCTAGCCAGTATTAAAAAAAATTAAATAATAAGGTTTTGACAGAACGTATGACCCGTACTCTGTTGCAGTGTATCTGAATTTAAAACACCCAACAAACACATCTTGGCGCATTAAAAACACATTATCACGACATTTTCCTCATATTCATTTAATGGTGTGTCTAGTGTAATCCGGTCTTGCCTCGTTTGTCATGTACTTCAAACGGAAATTGGGGAAAAACCTCGTAAAGGTGACATCGGATGTACCTAACTCCAGTTCAAACGATTGCTACTTAAAATTGACTTCATTAAAACATACACTATGAACTTTGTCCGCCAAACCCAATTTTAGGACAAACTAGTTTGTAACCTTTCCTCTTAATAATATTAGTATACACTAGCAGCCCTCCCCGGCTGCGCCCGGGCATGTATTATACCTATAAACTTTCCTCATGAATCACTCTATCTATTGGTGAAATCCACATGAAAATTCGTGCAGTAGTTTTTAGAGTTTATCGTGCACAGACAGACAGACGCAGCACAGAACTTTGTTTTATAATAAGAGTAGTAGTGCTTGGGAAGTGAATAACCTTCTTCTGCTTGCTTTCACTTCTGCGTCAGTCTCGTTTTTCCAGTACATACTGAGGCCACTCCGTCTCTTCTAGGCTTCGAGCAACACGGCCTCCGTACCGGACGGAGGGAGTGGGCAAAGCGACAATTTACTATGACAATTTTTCTGGCGTTTTTTGCGGGGGGAAATGTGCACACAAGTTTAGTTCCGCACACCTACATATAAAACTTAAACTGTCACTTGATAGTAATTATGACATTGTCACAAAAAATGACATAAAAAAGAAAAAAATAATTTGTGTACAGATGAGTCACACAACTAACACATAGACATGCATATGCCTAATTTTGGCTTGTACCTTGACAGAGGGGAATGCAGCGTATGGCTACTCCCTTCCGTGTTGCTCGAAGCTTCTAGGTCATAAGAAATGACAACGGAGGTGTTAATCGTTTTTTCTTAGTAGATACTCTATTACATCATTAACGGAACCTCTGTATACCAAATTTCGAGTTTCTAGTTACAGGAGTTTCGGCCGTGCGTTGATATACATACATACTATCACGTCTTTTTCCCTTGCGGGGTAGACAGAGCTCAGATCAGTAAATCCTTAAGGGCACGTTTAGCATGTTGGTGGGCTTGTAGGTGAGAACGGAATCAAAACAATGATGTGTTGCTGGCCGCATCGCCTATTGACATGATTCCTAAAGCCCATTACCTCGACCAACTTTTACAATCTACGCGAGAAGAGAAGCAGCTGGTACATTCTACGTTTTTAATATTCTCTCAAACCAGTGTGGAAGTAAAAAGACTATAAAACTGGGCATTAAATTTTTAATACGTAACAGTTAAATTATTACATGATAATTATTAATACAGCTATTAATTACCTACTTATAATACCACGTAATAATTTACACGTGTACCTACCACATCACGATCATCGGATAGTAAACAGTACCTACTCGTATCAGTAGTGTCAAAGCACTTTATGTTATCATGTCGGCTCTGTGTTATGATGTAGAAGCATAGTGCTGATATTTATACGAGGCTCATTGATTTATGATTATGAGGAACTTGTAAACATAGTGGAGTTTACAATAGACAGTACTTGTAGGTAGGTGTTCTAGCCACGTGTAATAAACCGGCAAATGCGAGTCAGATTTACGGACAGACACACAGTCACGTCAGCCGTGTGGTTCCCAGCAAAGAAGAATAGGACCACTGCAAATCTTCCCGTGCATGTCGTAAAAGGCGACTTAGGAAACTCAAGCTAAACATAAAGCTTATAAACATCAAAGAGATCTCTCCAACCCGTCTGGCCAGCGTGGAGAGTGTAGGCCAAATCCTCTGACTGCTCTGGCAGTACAGAGAGGGTTGTGCTCCTGCAGTGGAGACTAATAAAGACCTGATGATGACACAGTCACGTCTCATCATACACTTATTAACAATAAAAACTCACATTTCTTGACCTACCCCTGGGTAAAAGTGTCAACAAATCAATTTGTCAAGAATAACATAATAACTTGTACCGCAAGTTTAAAATTGACATTAACGAACAAGACAAAAGTAAGGAGAAAAGACCTGGTTTCCGTTTTTTTTTTTTTTTTGAATGGACTACTTAGCTAACTACAAGTGAGCTTTCGCTACTTCACCGGACTTTTTGCGCTGAGGGCAGAGTGCCCTCAACCTGTAAGGCAATCATCACCAAAGGGTTCCCAGGAGGGACGAACCTCGGCTTTGGGCGTTGCCTGGGTGCGCAAGGCTTGGAGAGACAGCAAACTCTCATATGCCTGATGGGCCGCGATTTGCATGCATGACCTGAAGGGCCGAACTGAGAAACAATGGCAAAGCCTTTAGAGAGCAGCAACTCTCATGTTTTGCCGTATGGGCCGAACCTGGTTTCCGTTGAAAAGTCCTGATTTTTATTTTGCAGTCTGAGAATTTTCTCTCAAAAGTATACTAAGTAAACAATTTCTCAAAAAGTCATTTCAGTATCGGTCGCCCGGGCGGCCATACACTTTTAAATGAATATACATCGAAATTTTACCCAGCATTTATCCCATCATCATCATCATTTCGAGTAGGTGGCACGGTCAGTCGACCATGCACACCCTGGTGTCAGAGTTCTTCGGAATTGCCTCTCGGACTCTGACGGCGCTGTCATTCAAGCGCTGCCGTAAAACGTCTATTTTTTCGTCGCGCGGTCAGCCTTATTTTTCATGGAATACTAGCATGAAAAAAATATCAAGTACAGTTTAAAGATCAAAATAAATGCTTACATCAAAATATTTTCAAATAAGTATTTTAAACCTAGGAAAATTAAATAAAATAAAATATAAATAAAAAGCTATATATAAGCTATATATCCAGAAAAGGTTTCGTCGCGAATTACTCGATATTTTCAACGACAACTACCAACTTTTTTACATCTATAAAAAGTATAACTTAATGAGCCAAAGAGATACCTAAAACTTTTAAAATATTTGGTTATAATTACTGAATTATTAAATTAAAACTGAATAAAAACTACCAAAATGACAGACACAGGTAAATAAATAAATATATACGGACAAATCACACAGATTGAGCTAGCCCCAAAGTAAGTTCTTATGTAAGACTTGTGTTATGGGATACTAACTCAACGATACTATATTTTATAACAAATACATATATAGATAAACATCCAAGACCCAGGTCAATCTGAAAAAGATCATTTTTCATCTTGACCTGACCGGGGATCGAACCCGGGACCATCCGTTTCACAGACCGGCGTGTTGACCGCTGCGCCACGGAGCTTGTCATCGGAGGTTTGATTTGAGATCGTCTAGCCGGTACCTATTGCCACCTTAAATCTTATTTCATTAATAGTACGTACTATTATCGCGCGATACCAGTACGTACTATTATTATTAGGTGTTACAGCGCCTACGACTACCAGATGGCAGCATTTATCCCATTATATCGAGGATCAATCGATCACATATATGGTGTAGTAAGAAAAATTCACAACAACCCATGTTTATTAGCGAGCAGGCAATCTTCGTGTAATTTAGCCGTAGTACACTCTACTTTAATTCTCTGTTACAAATTTTGACCGTATTTTTGCCCCATCGGGCTTCAACAAAGAGCATAGAATGAAACAATAAACTATTACGGTATGACAAAGTATGGCCTACAATAGTCAATAGTAGTCAATAATCAAAGACTTTATTCATCATAAGATATTTCAATATCATTTGGAGAACGTCAATTTTCATTACAACATTATATTATTGTTGACGTCAATTATTTACTATATATATTAATATTACACGTTGCAGTAATAAAAGTTCATAACAACCCATGTTTATTAGCGAGTAGGCAATCTTCGCTTAATTTCGCCGTAGTACACTCCACTTTGATTCACTGTTACAAGTTTGATTACCCCTTAAGTGGTAGATAATGTATCAAGATTAAATTTGTCGCTCGCGCTACGCATTACCCCCCTAGGGCTGTCACGGGTTTAATTACTTCACGGAGACTAACAACATTCAGGTATATTTGCGAAACTTGACACGTTAACCGTATTTTAGGTTAAAGTCATTATCTTGCTTCCATATTAGATGGTGGAAAAAGAAAAAAGAAACACGATACTATATCATTACTGACCAAGTAAATAAACTCAAATGTAAATTGTGCTAAATAAATATGGTGCTGATCCTCTGAACAAAGGTTTACCCACCCTTTAACAGGATTTAAAACATAAATTAAAAGAAAATGACACGACATGTATGCTTAAGAGGATCGACTACCTGTAATTTTCATACAAAAAGGGATAACTCTTCCACCCCCCTTAACCTTTACGAAATGAGGAAATTTTGTTGTCATTCGATTTAACACACCTTAATCCAGGGCTAACCGTGTTTCTTTTTGATTGATTCGGTTTAGATTAATTTAAATAAATTAAAATGCACCGGGTATTTTTTATGTAAAAATATGGATATTTACTTGATGCTCATAACTTTTGTTGTAAGCAATATATCTTAAATATCAAAACGTGCAGCCCTACTTCTCCAGTTTATCAATAATGTGTAAAAAATATATTGAAATTGGACTATGTTTAAAGGGTGGGAATCGTTATCGTTTTTTGTATAAAAAATTCACAAACGAATTACGCTATTGTTTCTCGAGACTACAACATCGGACTCTTTATGAAGGATGTGCAAGGATTTCAAGGGTCGGCAAAGCGCGGGTGGTACCCCTGATGTTGCTGGCGTCTATAGCTACGGTTACCTTTTTCCATGAAAAAGTCCGCATGTCTGTTTGCCAACCTGCTCCCTTGTTTACTAACTCGGATGACAGGATTGGTTGCCTATCAATCAAGAATTTAACGTTACAATGCGGGTTTTGTTTGCTCGAAATTTTTATATGGAATACAAAAACCGCATTGTAACAGCAAATCCTAGATTGATAGGCATCGACACCTGTCATCCGAGTTAGTAAATAGGGGGGCTGGTAGTATGAAAAAGACAATGCCAAGGATTCAGTGTGAAAAATTTGAAAAAATAACTTTTCATATGGTTTTAATCGCATTTATATATCGTGAATGTGGTTAATCTTTTTCTTTTTTGCATTAAAGAGTTGTTTCTTGACATCACATTCTTACAAACTTTTACACGTATAATATTAGAAGGATTATTTATTTATATATAATAATTTCTTTATTGAGCCATAAAATACAATACAGTAAAGATGGTACATACAGGTAGTAGCAGTTTTCGTTAGTTGCATTATACTGAGTCCCTTGATCCAGCCAGTTACAAACCATCTCTGAACTACACGATAATCTGTATCTCTGAGACAGCTGGCACCTGGTTAGTAAGGCACTCATAGTATGTAGCTCGTATGGTAGTAAAGATTCATATTATGATATAGGTTTCCCAAAACTAGACAAGTCTGTTATAATGGGAAACCTTTAAAATAACCTTTAATAAAAGGACACATGATCAATTAAGTCTAAATTAATAACTAGCATAATTTGAAAATAGTACATAATTATTGGGTACAAAAATTGATGTGTGTATGTTTGAGGATGTGTGTGTGTATGTATGTGTGTGTGTGAGAAAGTGTGTGTGTGTGTGTGCGTGCGTGCGTGCGTGCGTGCGTGTGTGTGTGTGTGTGTGTGTGCGCGTGTTTGTGTGGGGGTGGGGGGGTGTGTGTGTGTGTGGATGGATTAGGATGCATATGTGTGTATTAGTGTATGTAGTGTTATATATCTAAAAACAGTTCTCCCTTTATTATAATAAATACAGTGTTGCAGAGTGGCTTTTACAAATTCCACGCCACATCTCTAAAAAGACTTACAAAGTAATAAAAAAACTAAATAGTATATTTTATTCATCTCGGACCAGCAATACCACGCTGAAAGCATTCTATTCAAGTCGACGGGTTAAATAATGCTTATTGAGACTACTTTGATCCGCTTCCGCTTTCCAGCGTTTCTTTGAATGAAAAGAGTAATTAAGATATTATTAAAATACGTAACAACGGGTTACTCATGTAAATAGTCAGCTACTGGCCGACATGTTTCAACCTCATCCGGAGGTCTTCCTCAGGGCGCCCTGAGTAAGAGTAACGTGAGTAACCCGTTGTTACGTATTTTAATAATGTCTTTATCTCACGTTAGTTTTAATCAGTAATTAAGATACCTGAATTCTGTAGGTCATACGGCAGAATACACAATATTTACAAAGTTATACCTTGGGCCATGTCTACCCCGCAAGAAATAAAGACGTGATAATATGTATCTATGTAATAATATACCTATACTAGCTTTTCCCCGTGACTTCGTCCGCAAATAATTTACTATGATATGTTTTGTGTTTGGTCTCAAATAAATGGTATTTTCATGTAGATTACAAAAATATATAATTTATATACATAATATACTAACAGTGAAGTCCCATGAATAGGGTCCCGTTTTTATATTTGGGTACGGAGCCCTAAAAAACCCGACTACTAATACTTCCGGGCGTATTTTATCAGTCCGTCTGTCTGTCAAATAAACAGTGATAGTTGAACAACAACAAATAGTAAAAACAGAATTTAATAAATATTTAACATAGTTTGTTGTATGGAAACCCTTCCATACAATAAACTATGTTAATCGCTAGACTAATGTTGCATAGATAATGGTACGGAATCCTTTATGCGCGAGCACGACCCGCAATTGACCGATTTTTATAATCATATAGTTTAATGAGTTACTTAATGATAGTCATAAGTCATGCTGGGATTTTTCAGTCTATTAAGAAACCAACCCCAAATTTCAATAAAGTATCTACCTACCGCTATGTATTATCTTCCTTAGTTTCGAGCTTTTGACTTAAAAATACGCCTATGTTTTAACTTCACAAAATGTCCCACCCCACTTTACGCCCTTCATCATCATCATAATGAATGAAAGTCCACTACTGGACATGACCTCGCCTTAGGATTTCCAAAATGACAGATTGGAAGAGACTTGCATCAAGGGTTTCCCTGCGACCTTTGTCTGGTCATCCGACCACGTGGTCGGTGGGTTTCCGACGCGCGCTGCACTGACTTACTCTGCCCGATCGGTTCTACGCACTATGTGTTTTTTTTTTTTTTTTTGTATGGACTACGTAGCTAGCTCCAAGTGAGCTTTCGCTACTTCACCGGACTTTTGAGGTGAGGGCAGAGTGCCCTCAACCTGTAAGGCAAACATCACCAAAGGGTTCCCAGGAGGGACGAACCTCGGCTTTAATAAATAATAAATATAAATAAATATATACGGACAAATAACACCGATTGAGCTAGCCCCAAAGTAAGTTCTTAAATAAGACTTGTGTTATGGGATACTAACTCAACGAAACTATATTTTATAACAAATACATATATAGATAAACATCCAAGACCCAGGTCAATCTGAAAAAGATCATTTTTCATCTTGACCTGACCGGGGATCGAACCCGGGACCATCCGTGTCACAGGCCGGCGTGTTGACCGCTGCGCCACGGAGCTCGTCTAAGCTTTGGGCGTTGCCTGGGTGCGCAAGGCTTGGAGAGACAGCAAACTCTCATATGCCTGATGGGCCGCGATTTGCATGCATGACCTGAAGGGCCGAACTGAGAAACAATGGCAAAGCCTTTAGAGAGCAGCAACTCTCATGTTTTGCCGTATGGGCCGAACGCACTATGTGCCCCGCTACTGCCACTTTAAGGAGCGTGGAGCCACGGCCACTTTGCGTCTGTGGTGGGGTACAATTTAAAAAAATGCCCAAGTGCAAGTCGGGCGCGCCCATGCAGGGTTCTGTAGAAGCAAGCTTAGATAAGCCAAAACCTCTATAATTTTTCGCCAGCAAAGATAACTTTGTTTTTCAGTGTTTGTATGAATGACAAAGTTATATTTGCGAATCATAAAAAAGTGCTATATCTTAAAAACTCCAATTTTCGTTGATAATGTGTATTGAAATTAAGAGCATATTTTTTATTTTGGAACACATTTACCACTTTAGCGACGCCTATCTTTCAAGTTATTGGCTAAAAATGTTTTAGGAATCTCAGTGTCATTTTAAAAACCTATAGACACACGCACGTTAGGTTTAAAGAGAAAAAAATTTCATTTCCGTGGGAAGCCTTCTTAATTCTAAAAACTATATATTCCTGATTGACTTGGGTCTTAGATTTTTTTTTTTTATGTCAGAGGACGGCAAACGAGCAAGCGGGTCACCTGATGGTAAGTGATCACCGCTGCCCATGGACTAATGTAACACCAGGGGTATGACAAGAGCGTTGCCGGCCTTTTGTTTTCCCTCCCCAGAGGGGAGGGGGGATGGGCCTCCAGCTCTCTCACTCACCGAACGAAGCATAGAAGCTGCAAAACGACTACTCAAACGTCGATTTTCTATGAGAGTGTGGTACTTCCCCGGACGAGCCGGCCCATTCATGCTACCAGCTGAAGTGATTTTTGCCGGTAGCGTGGCTCTACCACAACTAAAATCTAATTAAAATAAAAAATAATAGATGTTTATCTATATGATTATCAAATTATAAAATGAAGTATTGAGTTAGTATAAGGACACGTTCACAACTTACCGTGCGGCTAGTTTAATTTGTGTGATTTGTCTCTATACATATTTATTTAACACCATTTTATTTACCACAAAAATAATTCTACTACAAATTAATAATTTGCTTCATAAGCTCTATAGCCCAAAGCTTAGGCTAAATTAACGAGATAAATAATTTAAATAAAATTATTTTAATACGGTTTTTATCGCGTTTATTACATTATTTATACACCTAACGTTTCGAGCACTTTACAGTGTTCGTGGTCGCACGTAGACTAAGTTGACATTTGTCTAGTATTTTATAAGAACTGCAAAATCTACCGCCTAAAATATTTTATTTAAATGTGTAGCAATCGCGAAAACATAAGAGATAAATAATATTATCTTTTTGTGACATTGATAAAGGAATTTATAATATTTTTTTTTTATTTGGTAATATGATTTAAAAGTAATTCTCAGTCGAGTACAAATCATGTGCAATACACTCTGGACGAATGGAAGAACAGACGGACAAGTAAAACCTTTTTCAATTTTTAACATCTTTGAATATTCATTAGGACTTGATGAAAGGGTGAGTGAGTAAGAAATAAAAATATTTTCTTTTCGTTCTTTAAACATGAAATAAAATCAAGATCCGTGTTCCGAAATAGGTAAGACTTAAAATATATTTCCCAGCAAAACATTAAAGGTACTCCACTAAGAGTGGATTATAAAATAAAATATTTATACCAACCTTGAGCGTGGTTTTAGGTGTGGTGCACTTTATGACTATTTTATGGTCGCCGTTAAATTGATCATGTAAAAATTTTCCGGTATTGACAGCCCTGGGATGGAAACAGCACATCTCAGACGTTAAGGGATTTTGAGCTTTAAAGCTTTTTATTTTAAGGTATAAATTAAAAATAAAGTACTAGCCTAACATAAATTGATTTTTATTTATAAAAACGTTTAAGGATCAGAACACTTTGCAAGGCTTCAAAAGATTTATATTGTTGGGCTGGATCAAAGACAATATAATACTATCGTATAGTTAGACGACGGCGCTGTAGAGTTGTTTTCCAATTGTCATGAAGTGGCATTGATCCGTATTAGTCTAAACTTATTTATAAATATTATGCCGAGAATATTGTTTTACGTTAAACAATATTTTATTTTTAACCGACTTCAAAAAAAGAGGAGGTTCTCAATTCGTCTGTATTTTTTTGTTTGTTTGTTACGCTATTACTCAGTCAGTTATAGATTGATTTTAGTGATTCTTTTTTGTTTGATAGGTAATACTCCAGAGGTGGTCTCATAAAATGGATGCCGTTCGGTTTAAACTTATCTGTATTCTATTCTTATGCAAATCAAGACAAATTGATGAGAACGTTACTCTTCTGTTTTGTCTGAACTTCAAAGGTGGTCCAATATTTTTTTTAGCGAAATGTGTCCAGTGCTTTTAGAAAACTAACAAAAACCAAAAAAAATTGTAGTTTGCCGTTTGGTTTAATTTCTTTCTGTTTAATTCTTTCGCGAATCATGACAAGTTGATGACGACGATGTTCCTCTATTTCGGTTGAACTACCACACCACTTAAACCTAAGTTTTAGTTCCAGTTTGTATATTTACGTATACAAGTGGTGCCATCTATGTGTAACCCAAAAAAACCGTACAAATAAGACTGATGTTGAGTGAGACCACATGCTCTAGTTGTCAAAAGTTAGCAAGTAGCCCAACTAGATAATAAATCACCACGAAGCCCATCATAACATCATATTATATTCAAGGCATTGAGATTAAGTCTTCATTCTCTTTTCTTATTTACGCAAGAATTTCTAAAAAAGTCGTATTGAGAGAAGAATTAAGTAGGTACTGTCATGACGTATCGTCAAATATTTATTTCGAATTTGTGACATCTGCGATGACGTCTATTAGTTCTTTTATCATTATAAAGATTTGCACGGAAGATTTGTATGTCTGTAGGTTGGTACTTATAGTATTTATGGCATTATATTCCGAACCCTGAGTGTGGGTAAATAGAGTGAAAAATACTATGCCACGAAAGCCGCCCACTACAAACATTTCTTTTTAACTTTAGGAGATACAGGATTCCAGTGCTACCCTCATTTTAATAAAGCTTTTTAAAGAAAACGAAAAGGTCATTAAAAAAATTGTTCCTATAATGGAACAATTTTTTTAACTGTACTAGATAACCCCTAAAAGTATTTTATGAAATTCTGTTTACAGTTTAAGTGTAATCGTGGAGTTTTTTAGCGTTTTTTTTTTGTCAAAAACGGCCACTTTTGGTGACCTCTTTGTTTTCTTCCAAATATTTTTTTTTTTCAAATGGTTGCAGCTCTGGACAAGGAGCTTAGATCAACCAACTATCGCAACTATAAATTAGATAAAATCTAGTTCAGTAGTAAAGTACTTGAAGTATTTTTGGTATACTAAATTTTCATCATTTCAAATTTGATGAACTACTCATTATCGCTAGAAGCTTTTAAAGAGGACATGAGAAATACAAGTAGGTACGCCGCAATGCGAAAAGTAAGCATTTTTAAGCCACTGCCGAAAAAGAAATTATTATTTTGGAGTACATGTATATTGTATGTATATGAGTATCATTATTCCACCATAACTTCTAAATGCTTCAACGAATTTGGACAAGTGTATAGTTATAATCTTAACACCTAAGGGTGACATAGTATCCCAAGTATTCCCAAGGCTAGCACGTAAAGCAGTGGTTAATTTTCCTCTGCGACTATTTTTTATCGGATGAACCTTAAATCATTTTAAATGGCACGAACGTGCTTTTTGAAAGTTAAGCCTATTACTGTGTAAAATGAATGAGCGGTTTTTCAGCTTGAATTTTTATCCTAGGTAAATAAATTCTCTGTGAAAAATACGACAAACGACACCAACGAAAAATATGGAGTTTAAAATTCCCACCGACATTCAGCGGTGATGCAGTTCAGTCCATCAAAATAAATATAAATATATACGGACAAATCACACAGATTGAGCTAGCCTCAAAGCAAAGACAGTATAATACTAACGTACTCAAAGTAAGTTCGAGACTTGTGTTATTGGATACTAACTCAACGATACTATATTTTATAATAAATACTTATATAGATAAACATCCAAGACCCAGGTCAATCTGAAAAAGATCATTTTCCATCTTGACCTGAACGGGAATCGAACCCAGGACCATCCGTGTCGCAGTCAGGTGTGTTGACCGCTGCGCCACGGAACTCGTCGTAATAATCACAACTTTCTATGGGCTAATACGGGTTACTCAAGAAAATTTCGACATTTCATGCTACATCCCGAGCTAGCCGAATACTCGTCGTCCAGCCTCAAGTCCGTTTCCTTCCGTCCGTCCTCAAGTTTTCAGCTAGTTTCCAGCATTGGTTCCCTAGGAAAAGTTACACGTTTTTGCAGGGTAACTCTTCCCTGGGAATTTAGGTGGTAAATTTACAAGCCATACAGATATATTTTTTTATATTATAATAAAATAAAAACGTATTTTTACTACTGTCTTCATTTGAGTTAGAGCTTTTATTACACGAAAAAAAATAATAAGTTACATAGTGATTTCACGCAAAGAACCTCTAAATACGCTGGCGGTGAAATTACCCCTCTGTAGAAGAGTACAGATAGTTAACATAACATACCTTTTTGGGAGCAACTTTCACAGGTTTGGGCGGGTACGCTGAAGTGTACAGGATTGTATGTATGGGCGCCTCCGTGGGTATCCCGAGTGACGTCATTGCTTTCACATTTCACTTTTAGAGGTTTATATCACTTCACTGGACACCAAGTTTAAAACTTCCGGACAACGCTTGGTCGCCTGTGTAACCTTAGCTGCTTACTGATAGAAGTTAAATAATTATAACACCCTTTTTAGGTATCGTAATCTGCTAGACAGAGGTTCAATTATAACTTTATTTAATATATAGAAAAAGGTTATTAATCGGTTTATTATTTTAATATTTGTTATTTTATAATTTTATTCTTTTGTTTACCGTAGTATAATTTTTTTACATCCTGTAGTTCGACACTGGATGTAAGAAAATTAGAATGAAAATTGTTTAAAACTTTATTATTTAATACCATTATATTGTTGTTTATAACTCTATTTCACTCTCTACTTTTATACTTGTGTATACTTTATACTGGTGTTACAATGTAATACAAGTGCACTTAAGCTCAAATGCTCTTGAAAGTGACTAACATGATCAACGATAGTGAATTATATATTGCGGCAAATAATAACTGAGATCTAATTGAACTATTGTTTGAAATTTACTACCCCTCATAAAAAAACAGAACATTAAGTATGTGTTACCGGACAAAAATGAGGAAAAATATACGTATATTTTATTGATAGGTAAAAATATATTTAAGTAATTAAAAGTAAATGTTTTTACTACAAACACTAATAGGGTAAATATTATTATAAGCTCCGAGCTTCTGTGTACGTTAACATAGTGAAAATGTTGAAAATTAATGTAATAAACATTTTAAAATCAATATTTGAGTAAATTAAAGTGTTTGCAATAAATACTGAAATATTTCCATTTAACACAAAAAAACATGTTTCCTTCTTTTCTATAATTTCTACCCTTAAGTCAATATTCTTACAGCAATAGAATATTTATTATGGAAGTCAGCCATTGTCTGCTTCATCCACAATTTAATATGAGCTTTTGAAACAATGATCTTTGTCATTTTACATTTTACCATTATAAGGTGGGTTCGTACAATATAAAAATTTTCGACCTCACATTCCTATAAAAAGTGTTTTGTAGATAACTCCATAAAAATCCAATTTTAGGACATAAAGTCCTAAAATTGGATTTTAATGGAGTTTTCTGTCTCTGATATTAAGAGCTATTAAGAGCCTTGTGTTGGGTGAAAGCAAAGATTAAAAAAACTGCGTCTTTATAGGTGAAAACTTCGAGCAACACTCCTTCGTACAGAAGCCGTGTTGCTCGAAGGGTGAAAAAGAACTATCAGTGAAACGCACACTACGCTTGAAGCTTTCCTTCACCGGATTTTTACAATCGAGGGCCAATGTATAAAACCGAAACAAAAAAATAACACTGACACAATCCAAAGAGGATTTTAATCAACATCGTGATTACACAGTCAGTGAGTCGAGTTTCGTTTGTTTTGGATTATATTGAATTGCAAATTGTCCTTTTGCCTCATCGATCAAACAAACCCGTGTAAATTGCCATATTTTATCGTTCGAATAATTGGCCTCTTTTTAGATAAATTAAATTTTTAGAACAATACATGACAGGCAAGTTTTTAAAACCGATAAGAGATACAAGAAGGTATTCTTTGCGAATACAACCAGCATTTCAAAAGACGAGGAAATTTTTCCGTACAAAAATCATTTGTTTTCAAGTGTTCATAAATAGCACTCCAGATTGTTTTTTTGGCGTAAGCGTAGGTTGTTGTAAATAATGGGGTTCACGATCATCCGATACTCCAACGAAAAGAGAAAATTTACTTTCAAATTCACAAAACGGCCGAATAAAATTAGGTGCTTGTTAGTTTGGAAATTTCACATATTTCACTAGATATCACAGAATTTTCTGAAAAAATTTAAAAATCATCTCTAAAAGTATCATAAATTATTGCCGAAATTCCAAACTTCGGCAAAGTTATTAATTTTATTTAACAAATCACCCACAAAAACAATAATATTATTTTTAACTAAGGCTACCCAGGCGGAATCGCTACTGTTTGTCCTGCGTATTTTTCCAATGATAAAAAAACAACTTGAAAAGCACCAATGAGCACTATACAAAAAAAACAGTTTAACTGTCAAAAATTTGAAATGAGAACGATTTGAATGTCAAAATGCGCGGGCGCCGCGTACTATACTGACTAAACAAATACATACATCCGAGAGGTGGTTGAGGTAACCTCGTCGGGAGAATATTCTATATTTATAAGACGATAACATTGATGCAAAATGATTTATGGTAGGATTTTATTGGTATCTATGGATTATTTTTAAATGTTTTGGAGAAATAACATGAGTACAGCTCGTGCATGGAAGTAGTTTTATGGTTCAATATTGAAAAACACAGTACAAAGCATCGCACGTGCGAGGTACAATTCGTAACTCTTGTGTATTGCAATCTTGTGGAAAGGAAACCTGTAAGTACTTTGTGATTATGACCGACTACAGTGCTACTAGGATGTTTTGGCACGTGGCCATCATTGGAACTAAACGCTGCCATCGTCGTCATCTTGTAAAGCGTCACTTTTGGAACATAGCTTGAATTGATGTTTATTGTGAATATTGCGTGCTTTTAATTCTATTTATAAAACTAAGAATATTTTGTTAGCTGGAAGTCCTAATTACACTCATAATTAGACACAGCGCCCCCGTTTCAATGTCATTCAAGATTGTCATTCGAATTCATATTATTTTATAAACTACTGAGTGTAAACGTGAAGCTTCTTCGCCGAAAGTGTGTTTTTTTTTTGAAAGATTATCTAGTGCCTCGAAGAACAACATTTTAAATGATCTTTCCTTTTTTAATGGGTGGGCTGGTCCCTGAAAATGCATGCATGGCTTTAAGGATAAAATATAAGCAGAAATTTGTACCTAGACTTAGGAAATTCCTGAATTCGCCTGAAAAAGTACGGTGAATCTTCTCTATTATAATAAAAACTCTCATAAGGTTGCTTAACAAGATGCAGAAAATACAAGTGTGACTCCCGGTTTGTTTGTATTTTTAGAGTAATTGAATATTCAAATTCAGTTTTCCTAAACATTGTTGTTCGCCGTTTTCATAATCCAATTAGGTTTATGAAAGCCGCGAAAATTGAATTTGTCAACTACTTGAATCAACAAGAAAAATCAGGAGCATGTTTTGATTTCATTAAAAATAATCGGAAATTTCTACGTAAGTATATTTTTAAAACAAGAATAATTGTTTTTTTTCAAGACTTCCAAGTTTTAGCTTAATTTTGACCTTACGAGAAATATTTTAAAAATCACTCTTTGATTTATTTATCGGAATAATTTTGTGACTATTCATATAATTAGACTAATTATATTTACATTTTTATGACTTAAAATCATACTTGGTTTAGCTTTAAAGCTTATTTCAGCCTAGGAAAATATTGTAAATCGCATTATATATTTTAGTATACTATTAAAGTGGCCACAAAGGTTATAACAAAGAGCATAATAGACAAAAGCCCTACAGTAAGAAGGGAAGCGGGGTCAAAGGTCACTTACATTTGGGGTCAAAGGTTGACCTGAAATTCACTAATTAATCATGTAAAATAGTTTTGCTTGAGGTTATTTGCCACAAAAATTTTATAACAACTTTAAATTCTATGGTATAAGGTATAATATAAAAATCTACAGGCTCTTTCGTGGTGTCTCAACCATACAATACAGAAAACAAAAATGAAATTATTTTTTTGCGAAATTACTGGATAAGTGGTTTTTCTGAAGAACGATCAGATAAGTTTTTCAATAAGTTATTACTGAAAAAAGTTTATTTCATCTTTTTATTTTCCTGGTAGGTACATTTTATATTAAAATTTATAGAAAAATATTTCTCCTCTCTCTATCACTACATATTATAAAACAAAGTCCTCCGCCGCGTCTGTCTGTCAGTCTGTCTGTCTGTCTGTTCGCGATAAACTCAAAAACTACTCCACGGATTTTCATACGGTTTTCACCAATAGATAGAGTGATTCACGAGGAAGGTTTTAAGGTATAATACATGCCCGGGTGCAGCCGGGTAGGGCTGCTAGTTATATATAAACTGCTAAAATGAAAATTTACTCCCTTTTGGAAGTCAGTCATATGATTTGTATATCGCAGCGCTTCTAGCCACAGATATATAGTAAGTAAGCAGATACAATAAGTAGGTATTTAAAATACAAACCCATTAATTTAATAGTTAACTTAATAAACACTATCAGTGAAATATTTATTTTTACGGAATGTGAGTCACTTCAAATTGTAACAAACCATGACATTTTC
The DNA here is from genome assembly GCA_963082605.1 of Rhodophaea formosa. Lineage (NCBI taxonomy): Eukaryota > Metazoa > Arthropoda > Insecta > Lepidoptera > Pyralidae > Rhodophaea > Rhodophaea formosa. The sequence continues at coordinate 4,627,985 of OY720220.1, read as the reverse complement.
AATGTACCTAATGACATTTTTTTTCATTTTCTTTGAAAATAAATGTTAATGTAGTGTCATTAAAAAAAATAGTGTCCGTGCTTCTAGCTTTATTCAGCAAGGTCCTTCGCCTATTGCGTGTATTTCGTTGTTAGTAAATCATTGTTCTTTGCGAAAGGCAGCATTTTACTAAAATAATAATACATGAAAGGTGTTTAGACAAAGAATAATGGCTGGCCCATGACTCGATTGTTTTCTAGTGCTTTTTAGGGTTGCGTAGTAAACAAGGAACCCTTATAGTTTCGCCATGTCTGTCTGTCTGTCTGTCCGTCCGCGGTTTTACGCAGAGACTATAAGTACTAGAAAGCTGTAATTTGGTATGGGTATGTATATTAATCATGGCAAAAAAGTGGTAGAATAAAATTTTGAAAAATATTTTTTTTTGGGGTAGCTCCCATACAAGTAAAGTGGGGGAGTAATTTTTTTTTCTCTATTTACCCATCGTGTGGGGTATCGTTAAATAGGTCTTTCAAAAATATTGTGAGGTTGAGAACACCATTTTTCGATTGGGATCTGTTTCCGAAATATTTGGTTTTAAAGTGCGAATTTTTGTTAGAGGTAAGTGTCCCCCCCCTCTATCTGCTAAACGGTTATATATAGATACGTGAAAAAAATTACAGCAGTAGTATATATGCTGAAGTTTAAAGGAAAACTATCAGAGCTGAGTACTAAGTACAAACTAAAAAGTTATAGGCAACCAACTTATAAACTGTAAAATTTCATACTATTTTCATTGTTAGATGTTTTTGGTCGTTAAACTGTAAGGTGCGAGTGTGAATAGTGTGAACTCAAAGTTGTCATTCGCAACTACGGAACCCTACACTGCGCGTGGCCCGACACGCACTTGGCCGGTTTTGTGTAAATACGATACGTGTACGAGTTTTTTGTGTAAATGTAATATAGTATAATAGCATGTTAAAATTCAAACACAATGTAATTGTTTTTATGAATAAACTATAAAATGTAGTACTATACATTACATACTGGTTGGAAATGTAAAATGTGACGTAGCATAGATACATAGTTTAATATTTTGTTTTGTTGGTTTGAAAATAACATAGGTATAAACAATTTTGATATTTGTTATTCCATAAAAAAAAGATTTAAAACAATATGCCGCTGCGTCAAGCTTACCACAACAAGTTATCACGCAGCTCTATAAATATTGGCCTTACCCTCAAACAATTTGACTAATTGAAGCTTAACAATTAACAAAAAAAAAACATAATAAATTGACTAAAAAAAAACATGACGCCGCGTCAAGCTCACACCACACGACAAGTTATCACGCAGCTCTGTAAATAAGGGGTTTACAATCAAACAAATTGTTTAATCAGAGGAGATTACGTGGGCGTAATGGCACCACAGCTACCGGGCCGACAACTAGGTTAGGAAAATGGCGGCAAATTCCAGCTGGTTTTTATTCATAAAAGGAATTACTTCGATGTATTTCAATAAACGATATTTTTATAGTTTATTAAAATACATCAAATCTAGTTATCTGCACTTATATTATAAAGAAGAAAGTTACGAATATTTGTTTGTTTGTTTTAAATTGAAAAGCTCCGAAACTAATTGAAGGATTTTCAAAATTCATTCACCTATTGAAAAAAAAATATCTGCGAATTACATAAGCTATTTACAAGGACGAAGTCGTGAGAAAATTGCTAGTGTTCATAAGGGAGTTAACTATCAAACATATTGTCGAGATGGGGTGGGCGTAATGGCACCACAATCATTGGGGGAAAACGATAGCTAATTGAGACTGGATTAATAATAACTAGCAGCCCTACCCGGCTGCGCCCGGGCATGTATTATACCTTAAAACCTTCCTCGTGAATCACTCTATCTATTGGTGAAAACCGTATGAAAATCCGTGGAGTAGTTTTTGAGTTTATCGCGAACAGACAGACAGACAGACGCGGCGGAGGACTTTGTTTTATAATTTAAAATAATAATATGTAGTGATAGTGATGAGGAATTTCTAGGCTAGTGGATTTAAAAAAAATCGTTTTTACTGTTATTTTTCCTCTATGACTATACTAGCCTATAGTTATGTATGATATAACCAGAAAAGATTCGGTTGTTATGGACTTTTAGTTTTACATTTTTGGTTTGATAGTTTGAAAGGTAAGTTTTTTTACCTAACTACTTGTACGTTTAAAGAGTTTATTTTACAACAAAATAACATGTTATACATCAACTATTTGGATCGTAAACAACCGCGATAGTATTAAACTGTGTTGCAGTTGTTATATTTAATTATTTAATTTTCTATGAGATTATAGGCAATGCGTAATATCGAGAAACATATCCCAGTATTACCAACTAATTGCGATTCAAAATAGAAGGGTAACGACCTAAGATATACATCTTACGTGGCAACCCTAGCCGTACTTAATTTTGTACATATTTAGACGCGTCTGAAATTGCGATTTGGTGGGCGTGATACGGGACCCTAATTTATTCCCCCATGAGGCGGAGGTCAGAGCCATTTGCAGCAAAACAGCTAACAAATGACTGCGTAATTGTGAAGGACATACATACATACTATTACGGCTTTCTCCCTTGCGGGGTAGACAGAGCCCAGGTCTATAAAACCTAAAGGCCACGTTTAGCATCTAGGTGGCCTTGTAGGTGAGAACGGAATCAAAATAGTGATGGGTTGCTAGCCGCATCGCCTATTGACATGACAGACCAACATGGAAGATAATTATTCATTTTAAAATAGAAGGGTAACGATCTAAGATATACATCTTACGGGGCAGCCCTGAACGTACATAAATTTATACATATTTAGACGCGTCTGAAATTGCGATTTGGTGGGCGTGATACGGGACCCTAATTTATTCCCCCATGAGGCGGAGGTCAGAGCAATTCACAGCAAAACGGCTGACGAATGACTGCGTAATTATGAAAGATCCCCGCATTAGCTCCAGGGTAACTTAAATACGGAAGCAGTATAATTAATAAATATACATACATGTGTGTTTAAGACGTGCTGTTAATACGGGTTGGTTGGAATACAGAATGACACTTTTCCTGAGGAACCTATGCTGGGAACACGAATTTTTTCTGACTTTCCACTTTTGTATGACAATGTCGATTTTTTTTGCTTTGCATCATTGATCCCATAGGAATAGTTAATATTGACAGTCTGAGTCACCCTCCCGAGAATCAATTTACACGTTATATGTGTAATTTTAAACCATGCTGATATTTTCCAAGAGAAAAAAAATTACTTAGTGGCCTGACAGCTCGACATTTCATCAAACGGTCTCGCTCGATGTTTTTATTTATTTATTGTCATCGACAAGAGCCCCACTCTGATATTTGCATGCCTTAGCTTAGGTGAAATACAAATTATATAATTTACATCTGATATGGACTGTATTTGAGCAAATAAATGATTTATGAAATACCAGAGATTTGAGATTTACAGTAACTTTACTAAAGCCGCGGGCCAAATCTAGTTAGGCATATGAGAGCCTTATATATAGCCTTATCCATATGCCGAAAAAGATTTATGCCGTGTGGTTCCAGGCAGAGTAGAATAGGACCACTCCAAGTCTTCCCGTGGATGTCGTAGAAGGCGACTAAGGAAAAACACGCTAAACAAAGGTTATTTATAAACTCAAGAGACTTCTCCAACCCGTATGACCAGCGTGTGGAGTGTAGGCCAAATCATCTGACTGCTCTGCCTAATATATGGCTCTGGTAGTACAGAAAGGGTCTTGCTGCAGCAATGGAGACTAACAAAAATCTTATGATGATGATGAAAATCAGTATAGGTACGTTCGAGTCGAGTATATCGCAAGGTAACAGATTTATACGGTGTATTAGAGCCACGTTTCATAGTATCCACAATAAGCCTATTTTTGAATCGGTGCAAGTGCACTCAAAGCGTAACACGTGTAGAGCAAATTAGTGCAATAGTGTTCATATTACAGTACATTGAACAATGCCTTGACCACAGTTTTCCTATTCACGTGGTATTGTGACTAGGCGCCAATTACATTTTACTAAGTACCTAATTGGTACGCGACTCTGTAAGAATCATTCATTCCTTACTCTATGTACGTTCACATATTATGTGTACCTTTTTAGTACTTTTTTCTCGTGAATTGGTCCGCGTCACAGATTAATAAACATTGTCGAATTAACCAAATCTTTATTGCGTAAAGAAATGACAGACGTCACTTAACGTGATTATATTATTCAGTAATGATTACGGCAACAGATAGTCGCTTAAAATATTCGCAGGATATTTAGTTAATATACTTTAAAAATAAATACTAAATTATAAATTTAAACAAATATTGAACTGGTAGTATACAGCAAACGTGATTTTTTTTGCTCGGATTTGCTCAATATTGATGATGACAATAGGTTTGTTGTATGGGAAGAACAAATGTGATTTATTCCATGACCATTGAAAAAGGTCTTATGATGTACCTATAGATAATGGTACAGAACCCATTGTGTGCGAGTCCGACATGTGCATTAAATTTAATAAATAATATCAGGGATAATAAGATCGTATCCTAAATGTAGATAAAATCACATGGGCTTGGCTTGGTATTCATCATGTTGATGTATAACAACTGCGTTGACAATGACGTCAATGAATCGATTTGTCCCAACGTACCCAATTTAAATGCATGTATGCCAAATTACATAACCAAAAGAGTCGGGTGTCCACACGTCAGGCAATACATATTTAATTTCTCAGGGTGTAAGGCGAAGCTGTTGCCAACTGTAGCGAAGGGGCCATGAAAACTGCGAATCTAAATTCGCTCGTTGTGAGAGGTGACGTTTATTTTTACTTATGCAAATTTTTAGTAATAAAAACAATCCGAAAGCTTTTATTATGAAAACTGTTTCTTAATTGTATAAAATATTTAACACATGTATAGAGGGACATAATTGTACTATTTACCGTGCGATTTCTGGTACATAAAATTATTTACTCTCAATGAAAATTTATTGTACAAATAGAAAAAATGTTGCAACACAGTGCATGCCTAAGCACAGACTTTAGTAGAGTCTGTCTTATTCATGTGTTGGTTAAAATTATTAGTGTATGATTTAGGCAGCTTGAAAAATCTGACACCAGTGTTGGCCACTTACACACGAAAAACAAACAAACATTAGTGTAATGCTTTTTTCGGCTGCTATAAAAGCATTGTGAGTTGTGAAATGTCCATTAGTTATTGGAATTATTATCTGAAAATAATAGTCCTTATATATCCAAGGATAAGGACCAGGGGCAAAAACAGAACATAGTGATTGCGAGTTACGACTACAGAGTTAAGGATGTGACTGTGATTTCATACGAAACAAGCGAGTCAGGTTGCAGTACCGTTTATTAAGTTTTTGAGTTTCAAGGGAATTGTAGAAATGCAAACATCTGCTATTTTCTACTAACTTGTGATATATTAGATTAAACCAGAATTTCGCATTAACCTTTTTACTATTATTATGACACACACACAGCACATTCGGTTATTTTTACGTTGTATTGAGCACAAACTGGCAAACCGGCTAATTGGTGAAAGTCGCATACTAGATACTCCGCTCCGTGGCGCAGCGGTCAACACGCCGGCCTGTGACACGGAAGGTCCCGGGTTCGATCCCCGGTCAGGTCAAGACGAAAAATGATCTTTTTCAGATTGTCCTGGGTCTTGGATGTTTATCTATATATGTATTTATTATAAAATTATCGTTGAGTTAGTATCCCATAACACAAGTCTTACTTAAGAACTTACTTTGGGGCTAGCTCAATCTGTGTGATTTGTCCGTATATATTTATATTTATTTTTATTTACTAGATATGAGTTTCACCTATTAGCCGGGCGCGGTATTATTATTAATAATAATAAAAGTTTTTTATTCAGGCTCCCGTCCATTTTTGTTAGTACTACATTGAGCTTAACCTAATGTTAGTAACAATAATAAATTAAATAATAACATCAATCACTGCTGTACCATCCTATGTGAGATAGCACAACAGCGATTAACATTCCTGCAGTCCAGTCTGCTGGCCACCATCCTTAGGATGCTGTTGGGCCTGGCCCGCACTCTCCGTACCGGGGATGCACACGGGTTGTACGATTTTTTGCTAAAAGTATTTATTTAATGTATAAAAGGTGGTGCAATGTGCTCGCAAGTGTGAAGTTTTCACTTCCTTCGAACATCGTGCAAATCAACGTTGACTACGTGTAATTATTGTTACTTTAGTCTCTAGTAGGGCGCGAGCGACATTCCGTGCGTACAAATCGCCAGTTTCGTGGCCTCACGCACGAGATAGCCCGTGTAAGATTACTTAGTTCTTACTGCACTATCCGCTGACCTATTTCTGTTCATCGTGGATTTAATTTCATCACTTGATAAGTCAAATATAAATCTGATACGGCTGACACTTCCGTAAATGTTGAAGATAAAATTCTGCTAACTTTGTAGAGCCAAGTTTAATGAGAGACGGTGGATTCTGATTCCACATGATAATATGTTTAATCTTAAGTAAGTAGGCACATACTGGAGTAACACAATTTTATTATACCTTCTTGATCTATCAAGTAAATTTGCCATACGAATAACTTTGACTATATACGAGTACCTACTCTCTAAACACCGTCATGCTTTTATTTCAATGATTAAAAAACTGGCCAATTTTTCAATGCTTGTTTGCGTGACAGTTTTGTGTCATCACATGCGTCCTGTCAATTTATGCCCTTAAAATCCATCAAATTGGTAGCTGTGTGTGTGTGCTACCGACTATGAGTTAGACTCTAGTTTTTTCTACGCTTTTAGATTAATAGAGTCTATCTAGGCTTATATATATAATCTAAGACGAATAAATAATAAGGTATCAAGATAACTTCGTATTGACTGGCATTTTCGGATTTAGTAGCTTACATTGGTTCCTCATCAGATTCGTTTCACTTGTAACTATAAATTACACTACTAATTAACGTCATATCATTATTTTCTATCTCCTTTTTTGGTGTAATCTTCTTTGTTAGGGTTACCTAGAAAGTAAGGAACCCTATGGTTTCGCTATGTCTATCTGCCTGTCCGCAGTTTAGCTCAGAGAGTATTACTACTAAGCTGTTTTTTTTATAGGTTTTCCATACATATAATACCTATTACACAATGTAAACCATGCCGACAAAGTAGTGTAAGAAAATTTCGTCATATTTTAAAATCCTTTCACCTATAGAAAGCTGATTTATTTGTGGTTGACATAGGCTACAATTTATGCGGTCGAAGTCGTGGGATAATTGCTAATATGAAAAAAACTTCGTCCCAAAGATGTGTATGTTTTTGAGTGATATGCACTCAGTGCACTTAATTAACATCTCAGAGACAATATTTAAACAGAGTTTAACGTCAGTAAAAGCCTTCATTAGTAAATGTCCAGCCTGTTTGCGTTGGCGCTGTTATCACGGCGTTCAAACAGAATATGTGTGACGCGACACACTTGCCTAATTACAGGAACGACGTAGTTTTACAGAGAATAACATGAAGTTTGAAAAACATTTTCTACTGTTAAATAACAAAATTACGTTTGTTGTATGGGAGCCCTCCCTTAAATATTTATCCCGGGTCCCGTTTTTACCCTATGGGTACGAAACCCTAAATAGTAGGCTGGGAAAGTCCATTTTAAAATAAAAGTTTATTTTTTTATTTTATGAATAACATTATTAGAGAACATGCCTAATTTACTTTACTTATATTGAAGTTGTGGTGTAACAAACATAAAAAAATAGGTCAAATACGAGTCGAACTCACACTCGAAGGGTTCAGATACAGCCTGGTGACAGACAGACGGATGGGAGGACATCGAAGTCTCAGTAATAAGCTGCAATTTTTACCCTTTGGGTAGGGAACAGTCAAAAACAGAACCTTCTCCTTTTTTGAGTTGGTAAAAGAACTATTATACGTCACTAACATACCTATTGCAAACTCAAATAATAATCTAAAACAAATTAGTTTCAACTATGTGTACAATAGGTTGGCACTACTGTTTGCAGTGGCAATTTCCCCGGGCCGAGCTTCGGGGCAGCACCGTGTTACACAATCAACCCCTGCTTATCGAGGTCAAAGACAATATAATATTAACGTATAGACTGCGAACCTCATACAAAAATATTGGACCAAATTAAGGCTGCTAGGGCCTACTATAAGTCACTCCTCAAGCTCCTCGTCTCTGGAATGCTTTGCCCGTTGACATAAAAGAAATTTCGACAATTTTTTTTTTTACTTACACTTTTAAGGCGAAGTGAGTTCACACACTACCCAGCAATTAATTAAGAGAACAAATTAAGAAAACGAATTTTTACGGCCTAAAGTAGCCACTTTTGGCGGTAAAAATTCGTTCACTTAATTCATCAAATTAAAAATAGTGAAAACTTGTACCAATAATACTACAAGTAATTTACTAGGGCATTCAGCTATTATTTTTTTTTAATTTGATATGATTTAGGACTTATAGAATTAATTGCTGGCTGGCGCTAGTGTGTGAACTCACTAAGCCTTAAGAGTCGCCTGGACGCGCATGTCTCCATACAAACGGAAAAAGGGAATTGTGGCAATATTTGATAATTTTAGGGCAAAATTAAGCATCCAATCAATTAATCTCATTATAATCTACGTACGTTCCTATACAGTTTGGTTAAATTATCAAATGTTTGAGAATTACAAGCCTTTTCAAATTTGTATAGAAATCTTGAGAGGCGTATAATTCTCAAACTATTGATAATTTAACCAAGCTGTATAGGAACATACGTAGATTATAATGAGATTAATTGATTAAATGCTTAATTTTACTCCAAAATTATCAAATTCTCCCACAATTCCCTTTTTCAGTTTGTATGGAGTCATGCGCGTCCAGACAACCCTTAATATACGCATTATTAATACTGCATATACCTAAGAGAAATTGTTAACAATGCGTATAAGAGAAATGGGATATGGTGGAGGAATTCGACGTGTAGGATAGGATAGGATAGTGTAGGAAGCGCGGTGGCCTAATTGGTAAGGCGTTAAACATACATAGTCTAAAGGCTGCCGGTTCAAATCCTGCCACGTAGATTTTTTCCCATATTATTTTTCCCATTTCTTTATTTATTTAAAAAAAAATCGTCTTAAAATAAGTATAATCAGAATAGCTTCGTAAATGCAAAAAACCACCTAAATATAAAATTTGTACGTATTTACGTTGAGAACGTGAATTTGATTTACCGCTAGTTCTATACCAAACATAATGTAATAGATAGCCTTAGTAATGCTAATGCCCTCACCGGGAGTTAATGCCCTGCAAATATTGCTCAAAGCAAGGTTTACTGGGCCATTTTCACAACTTCTACACAAGTTTACTCGAAGGGCAGTGACATCCTCAGCTGTGAACTGAACAGACATTTTTACTTTTGACAACGTATTGAAAATAAAGAATAAACCAGCCAAGTGTGTCTCGGGCCATGCATAATGTAGGGTTGCGTTGTTGCACGTTATTTTTTTAGGCGCTCGACTTTTAACTCTTTGTTAAACCAAATTAGCTGTGAAAGACTTTCTTGTAATTTCGTTATCTGCTTCTGCCCTAACATTTTGAACGTATCCATAAATAGTCATTTTGTAAATAGATTCAGGAAGGGGTTGACGAGAAACAAAAATATTATGTATTCAGGAGTGGGTTTTATTCACCTCTTTCGTGATGAATATATGTATATATACCCTGCCAAATTACAGCTTTTAAATACTCTCTCTGTCAGAAAGGCATAGGACAGATGAACAGAAAGTTTTTTGATTCCTACGGAATTAAAAAAACGTAATCATTCGACCAAGAAAACAAACTTGAGCTCACAAGAGGTCACAAAATAAAATAACAGTAAAAGCTGGTGCGAATAGTTTTTAAACATTCCGCTTCATAGACTATTGTCATAAATAAAAGTGAGCTATAAATATGTCGCTTCACACGATAATAGCTTGTAAGCGGTAATCGATATCTGTGCGAAAATCTAAAGAACCACGTCAACAGGCGATGTGGCTAGCAATCCTCCCTTTTTGTATTCCGCTTTCCAAAATTATGGTCACCATCATGCTAAATGTGGCCTTTGGATTTTATAGTCTGCAGCTATGCCTACCCCGCAAAGATAATATGTTTTTTCTTATTTACTATTATGTATAACCAAGTTTTACCCTGGTGACACTAGCTAGAATTTTTAACAAGACGTTAAAAATGTGGTGACACATTAGATTTACGACTGTCATAGCCCATACATTTAAATACGTACAATCACGAGCATTAATATGTGTACAAATCGGTTCATAAGTAAATATGATAAGGTCTTAAATGGATAACGATTGTGCATATATTATTGCAATAAGGTAAACCTCACAGATATTAGGTAAAACTGAATGTAGGTATTACCTTGTTTAACCAATACTTTTTGATCACTCTCAACCTTGAGCTCATTGTATTCCATTTTATCATAGAACTCGAAATAATTATTTAGAGTTATTTGTTTTTATAGTTGTGTGATGAAAGTTGAAGGTAGTGGTAATGAGAAAGAAAACTTTTATTTTAAGGTTTAATTATTTATTCATGTAAGAACTAAAAAGTTATAACTTATCCCAAAAGACGTAACTTAGTACCTTTCCCATGTGTGATAAAAAAACCGGCCAAATGCGTGTAGGGCCATGCGCTGTGTAGGGTTCCGTAGATACGAATGACAACTGTGTGTTCACACTGTTCACACTCGCACCTCACAGTTTAACGACCAAGAACATCTAACAATGAAAATTGTATGAAATTTTACATTTTCCAGTACATTTTACAAGTTGGTTGCCTATAACTTTTTAATTTGCACTTAGTACTCAGCTCTGATAGTTTTCCTTTCAATTTCAGTATATATACTACTGCTGTAATTTTTTCACGTATCCATATATAACCGTTTAGCAGATAGAGGGGGGGGGGACTTACCTCAAACAAAAATTTGCACTTTCACAAATATTTCGGAAACCGATCCCTTAATCGAAAAATGGTGTTATCAACCTCACAATATTTTTTAAAGACCTATTTAATAATACCCCACATGATAGGTAAGTAGAGAAAAAAATACTCCTCCACTTTACTTGTATGGGAGCTACCCTAAAAAAAAGTTTTTTTCTACCACTTTTTTGCCATGATTAATATACATACCCATGCCAAATAACAGCTTTCTAATACTTATAGTCTCTGTGTAAATCCGCGGATGGACAGACAGACAGACATGGTGAAACTATAAGGGTTCCTTGTTTACTACGAAACCCTAATGAACGAAATACGTATAAAAAAGTATAGGTATATGATTTTTTTTGTATTGAGATCGACATGCTGACATTTCCAATAGTTATCTCTATTTAATAAATCTTTTTTGTTTCAACGCAAATAAGTCAGCAAATACCTCTACTCTTTTTATTTTGCACGCTCGCCGAGCTTTACACAATAGAACCATTTTTCAGCTTTCAGCGTTGCTATTCACCCTACGTACATTTAAAGACTTAACACTACCACACAATGGAGTAGGGTCGAAATAACACTCTAGTTATGTAGCGAAAGGGAATAAAAGATTTTATTACGGATTGAAGTAATGATATATTTTTTGTATTAAGTTACAGTAGGACCACTTTTATAAGCTACATTGGCGTTGTTCGATGGCGCAGAATAGCGCAACCGACCGCCGACTCGGGCCGAATGAAAACATCAGTGAAATAACGAACTTATTGCTACAACATAAGATTTGAAATCCAAAAGCAGTAGGACTCGTGTTATCTCGCTCACAATACTTGTACGCCTGCCGAGTTTGGCCGAGACGCCGCATGGCGCGTACGCATCAGCCAATAGCGGACGGATATTTTCGCGCCATGCAAAAATTTGATTTCTGCGCAGGTACATCGGTGTAACTTATAAAAGTTGTAGTACTGTAGCAGTAGCAGATTTTAAGGATTTTCAATGAAGTCTTTAGATATATATTTTCAATACAACATCATTATTTCATATTATTTACATCTCTGATAAATCTGGAAAGGCTTGTACCATATAAGTTAATATTTGTACGATGTATAGTGTTATTTAATAAAATAGATGTACAGTGATTTTTAAAGAGGTTTTAGTTAACATCTTGTTTACCGTTATGGAACCTAAAATTATTTTATAAGTCTTCTAGCTGGTACCTGTGGCTTCATCTGCGCAGACTTCAATTAAATGCAGATCAGATTTCCAGTCTCGAACTATCTCCATTTCAATTGTCTATAAAATTGATTCAGCCATGTTGACGTGAAAACGGAACACACAGAGAGACAAACATACACATTTCGCATTTATAGATCATGCATAACGTGCATAATATATAAATTATAAGTGCATATGCATAAGTAGCGCTTGTTTTATGAGGATTTCAAGTAACCCGAGATAAGACGCGTGACGCGGGCGAAGGCTAGTTAATAATATTTTATTGTTCAGATGTACACAATAAAACACCAAAGGTTCCATAACAATATGAAAATTTAATACAATCCGCAGTACAACAAACAAAACAATTTGAACAGCGTACATCCTGTCTCCTGCTCTGAAAACAAGAATTATTGTTGTAAAAGCTTGAGTCTTTTAGCCTTTAAAACGGAGTCCAATTACAAAATACTTACTGTAGAGATTTTTGGTTCCCTAAACTCTTTATTTATGTTATGAGTAACTTACACATACCGATATTTCACTGTAAACTAAGTTTACTTATAATTTTTTTTTTTTTCATAAACATGTCAGGTCAGTTTTTTCATAAACAGGTCTAACCCTTCTGAGCGCTCTTCGGTAAAACATTACCAAAAGGCCCCAAGGAAGAATTCTCAATTTAGCTGTTGCCTATACAGGTTGAGAAGTTGAAAATGCAGAAGCCTTACATTAAGTTTTTGCTCCTCCTCTGAATGTGTCTTCGGCTGCATTCTCAGCTAAAATGCATTGGAATCTAACGTCCGCTTTCTTACCAAACTAGATTTTATCCGCGGTTTCGCTCGCGTACAAATTTGCCAAACTGTTTATCGAGAATCCCACAAAACAAACAAATATACAAACTCATTTTCACATTTATATTGTTAGTTGGGACGTGTACTGCAATATGATTTGGAATTTTGTTTGCGGCCGGAAACCTGTCAAACTCCAAATAGCTTCTTCGATCCCTAAATTGCTCTAAAACCGCCTTGTTTGTCTCCTCAAAAAAAAGACTCGAGTCTCAAAATTGACGTCTAGTTTTTCACAACACTATAAAACTAACAATACGAGCCATTATTTAGATAACATTTTGCAGTTTCCGGTAAGAAAAATATATGTGCGAATGTAAATTTTGAACCAGATAAAGTTTTTTGTGTAGTTAACCGGTGTGGATGTGGAACTGTTGATGATATGTAGATGACGACATTGCTACACATTTGGCACATGTTTGTTAGTCGTTATTTGCTGCATGGTTGTTTATCACTTTTAGATATTTTAATACAGTTTTCGTTTTAATCTCTCTAGATTTGTGATATTTAGTTGATTGTTCCTTTATCAATAAAATAAAATAATTTATGAAATTTAGGAAAGGGTCAGGGGTGTCATCTTCAACTGCCTGTCCGATGGTTGCCGTTATGGCATCGGGTACTACTACTTTCATTCCATCCGAGCAAGTAGCATAAAGTGCAAGTAGCACCCAAATACCTTTATCATGTACCTCTTATCCAACAAAGTCCTACTCTTCCCTTGGAAATGGTTTTTATGGAACCTGCCCGCCAAGCCGTTGATCTCGGCTGTCATTGGTGACAGTCGTTAAGCTATGTAAGATGCCTTAAGGCAGTTTGAAAAATCTAACACCAGTGTCTCACGAAGTAGTAAAATATCAATTTTAACATCTTTCTTGGTGAGTAATTATTATTTTTGATTTGCAAACGTAATCATATGTCGTAAGTTGTAGTGATTTATTTTGGTTTTATAAGTTACTTTTTTAATTTTATTTATTGATCAATAATATTCAATGTCAAACTTGTTTGAATGAATACCTAAATGGCGCCACAGCACCATATTCACGTGCTAAAATCAGATGACACCTCCAATTAGCGAACTGCCGGTAAACTCACCTTGGTACATTTGAAACCACAACTACTCGTACGTCAATCGAATACTACTTACTGGCATTTATTTGATAAAAATAACACTAACATAAGGCGTTTACGAGTATGTTATACAATAATAATAGTTATTTACTAAGGCTTGTATTGTTTATATTCAAGAATATAAACAATACAAGTCTTAGTAAATAACCTGAAGTATTTTTGGAATCATGTTTTGATATTATGAGAATCAGTCATTGAGAGAAAAAGTGATAACCGCCAAAATCGGCCGTTTTTGGCGGTAATCAGATTCTCATAATTCTCACTGATTCCGATAGTAATAAACATGATTCAAAAAATACTTCAGGTTATTTACTAAGGCTTGTATTGTTTATATTCTTGAATTCCTTTCTATTTGTAAAGTATTAGGAATAAAATGATTGGCGTCGCTACTGTGCCTAGTGTTCCCCCTTAAAACTTTGGTCCGTATTTTTATTAATGTCATGTGGGTACCTACATCGCTATAAAGAATATGACGGCTGGCTGCGACCAGTCGAATAAACGTGGTCAAATACACCGGTTGTTTATCTTCGATTTCCCCACCGTTAGAACAACTTCTTAATAATTTTCTTAAACCTGTAAAAAAAAACAATCAAGACTCTGTAATCACTCAGGGTATTCACAAAAAGTCACAAAAGTCTCCAGACAAACACCAAACTCATGCTGGACCATCGTTCCAATGCAACAATCTGTACAAACACCTTCAGGTCTTCGGGAAAATCAGTGATGATGATGATGAAAAGTGATAAGTAAAACAAAAATGCAGAAATTATGATGATTTATGTATTGTGTTATGGGGTGAGTAGGTTGATTTTATTTCAAATAAATCTATTTTTTTAAATGTTATTTTAACGAACATAACTCTAATGCTGCTCTGTGGTAGACACCTAACTGCAGGTGCCTACTACAGAGCAGGTTCAATTGTGGTGTTTGAAATCTACTCAAATTATATTCATCCTCTTTAAATTAAATTAATCAAATAAAATATTCAAAAGCAAACATGAACGGGAATGAAATGAACAAAATAAATAAATTTTTGAACGATTAAATACATAACACGGTTCAGTAATTGAACATTTCGCATACAAATGATCCAATTAAAATTCATTCGGCGAATGTCCGATTTACCAATAGTGTTTTTTATAATGCGAGCATTGATAGGTCTTTATATGTACGTAACGGTTTTTTTTAGTATATACATACACCCGCCAGTATGCAGGTGTAAATGAAAAAAATGAACCTCCTATACAAGTTCACCAATCAGATAAATGGTCAAAAATATCTGCGACGTTATATTTCTATGGATGGATAGTCCATATATTTTTATTGTTTACCTTTTTATTACGTATCATGTTGCAGCACTAACATGCTAAACGTGGCCTTCGGGTTTTATGACCTTAGGCTCTGTCTACCCCGCAAGGAATAAACACGTGATAATTCATGTATTTAAATATTGTCAGGTCGTTCGGTAGGTCGGTATAGAGATTGACTAATCTAAAACATAACGACCAGTGCATTTAATTTTTTTTAATTATGCTTCTTTTTGGATTTGTCCATCTCTACTACTCTCTTTTTTTCTCGCAATCACGTAAAGAAACAAATAAATAATCAGTAACACAAAGCTTTCTAATAGATATTTTTTAAAAGTACTTTATGAATGAAAAATGTACTTTACCAATTTCTGAAAAGGATCTATAAAGTCTAATCTATTTAAATTTTTACTCAATTATTTTTTTGTTACTGCTTGTTTTTGTTACTGCTTGCTTTTGTTACTGCTTGCTTTTACTGCTTGCTTTTGTTACTGCTTGTTTGTTAACGGAAAATCAATTTTTAGTGGTGTGCACTTATTAACAATGATAGTGCAGTGTTTTGACTGATGAATATGATATTTTTGGTGTTGATGATCGAGGAGCATGCTCAATCGGATCAGTTTTAGTTCTCAAATGATGATGACGATGATGATGATTGACGAGCATGCTCAATCCGAGCTACTGACTTTCTTTTTGTCATCCACCGGGATGGACAAAGACAGCATCGCCAGGCCAACCACTCTTTTCAGCCCACTATGCACGCCCGCCTGAAAATATACCTAAAATAAGAGAAGGTACAATAATATACGGTATGTTGAAAATAAATAAAAGTTTCACAACAAAAATGATATGCATGAAAGTGAAAATATACCTAAAATAAGAGAAGGTATGATAATAATCTAACAAAAAAGAAACCAATTTCGCTCAACAGGTTAAAGGAGTATAAAATAATTGTCATTTGTATCGTTTAAATTATTATTATTTAACTAAAATCATTTAAAATTATGTGCAGCAGAAATTTTGCGGCTAAGATGATGATGATGATTCACATTTATTATTCATCATCATCATCAAAATTTAAGAGCGATGTCGGTGGGGCTCTCTCCATCTTTCTTTGTCCTCCGCCAGCCTTTTGACATCTTGGTACGACATGATTTATTATTACTTTAAGTATAATTTGAAATAGTACTCTAACACTAATTTGAAGTAGACTCGGCTTCAAAGTAATATAGGATCCAATTGAGAACATTTGTTATATATTTTACAAAATCCAGGGGGTATTATTACAGCAATCAACAGTTACGTAGCTTTCCCTCGTTGCCACTGTAAACTGTAATAAACAGTATCCCTGCAGTGCGGCCTTCATAAATATACTCGTACACAAACAACGAGATTGCTAGACACAAATGAACGATGCTCAATGGTCCACTAAGCTTTTACTGAGATTATTATTATGTACAGTGTATTTATTATTATGGTGACTGTTACCATTTTGCAGCATAAATGGAATAAATTAACATGCTATCAGAATAGCGGACCCCAGCTCCAAACCACCATATAATTATGATACAATTGAGGGTGAAAAAATTTAGCAACGTTTGCCATAGTATGAAAATGAAACCCTGTATTAGTAACCGCAATCCCTAAGTTAGCAGCTTTTCCTCTGTAAACGGTAATAAATATTACCCCTGTAGTGCAACCTTAATAAATAGCCTCGTACAAAAAAATAAGGCTATCGGAAGCAAATGAACAATGCTCATCGGGCAACTAAGCTCTTAATGAGATTATTATTATTATGTACAGTGTACTTATTAATATCGTGACAGTTATCATTTTTGCAGCACGAATTGTATAAACCTACATGCTATCATAATAGCGGATCCCAGCTCTAAAGCACCACATTATGATACAATTAAGGGCGACAAAGGTTTATCAGCCCTTTCCGTAGTTTCACATTGAAACCCTGTATTATTACAGCAATACCTAAATCTTTTTTCATGTGGCCACTCTGTAATAATGCTGTAAATGGTAATAAACATTACCCCAGTAGTGCGACCTCAATAAATATCCGCGCATACAAACAGCGAGGAGGAAACTACGGAACATAAATGGACAAACCGAGCGCTTACCTTTAAGATTGCAATTATTATTTTTTTAAGTTATAGGACGACCAAGTGTGTAGCTTAATTGTAAGTGATCACCGCCCTCCAAGAATAACTGCAACACCAAGGGTTGTGACAAGACCGTTGCTGGCCTTTTATTATTCCCTCCCAGAGGGGAGAGGGTGTGAACCTTCGGCTCTCTCACTCTCCAAATGAAGCATAGAAGCGATAAAACTACAACCCAAACGTCAATTTTCTACTATTAGCGCAAGAGATTATTGCCGGTAGCGTGGCTCTACTAAAACTAAACCTACTCAATCTAACTAATATTAACATTAAAATTTGCATACACGTTATCCGGCATTCGGAGAACAAAAGGTACCTTTAATCCCGATCTATTTAAAGGACAAAAAGCCAAGATGAGGGTAAAGTCCAATGATAATAGTACTAACGAAGGTTTTATTTGAAGAAAAAAAAACTATTGTTTCTTTTCCTTTTTTGCATATATAGTAAGTAAAGCAAAGCTAAATTGTTACATGGCTTCCCTCTCATTGCCGATGTAAACGGTAATAAAAGTACCCCTGTAGAGCGACCTTTATAAATATCCTCGTACACAAAAAGCGAGGCTACCGGAAGCAAATGAACAATGCTCAACGGGCCACCAAGCTCTTATTACTTAGAATATTTAGTAATATATCGAGGCTGTTGTTATATTTCTGCACGTATGAATGAAATCCAGCTCCTAAGCACCTCATATGATACAATTAAGAGGGATAGACATTAAAGCGCAGTGGTATGTGAAACTAGCACCGCTCAGAAATTTGTCCCTATAATCCTAGATTTTAAGAGAAAAACCGACAAATTTTTATAAAACGAATATTAATGAAAAGTTTGTTTGTTTATATACTTTTTATTGCACACGACACAAAAATACAAATTACCAACGGTAAGATACAGTTTTAAGGAAGTACATGTATAGTGGCGGAGTGGCCGTTGGTCCCGGCTGCCATCTGGTAGTCGTTAAAAAAACCACGTCAGAGGCCGAGAGGCGGTTCCGAAGAACAGGGTGTGCATGGTCGACTGACCGTGATACCTTCTCGAAATGATAATGAGTGGCGGACTTATCCCTGAAGGGATTTCTTCCAGTCAACCTAATAGCTGAAAGAATTCTAAACAGAAAATAACAATGGGTATAAAGTTATACTAAAATACTACAAACTATTTACTAGTGCATTACACTATTTGATTATCACTACATATTATAAAACATAGTCCTCTCCCGCGTCTGTCTGTCTGTCTGTTCGCAATATACTCAAAAACCACCGCACGGATTTACATGAGGTTTTCACTAATAGATAGAGTGATTCGTGAGGAAGGTTTATAGGTATTATACATGTCTGGGCGCAGCTAGAGAGGGCGAGGTATTGGCAGCGAGTTTCATATGAAATTAATTTAGCATTAAAAGAATTAATAGCTGGGTGACGCTAGGTTTGGATACCTCTGCGCCGAAAGTAGCCTTTGCCTTAGTTTCATGCTGAAACCAAATAATAATACAGCAATCCTTAATCCGTTTTTATGTGACCTCTCTGCATTGGCGCTGTAAACGGTAATAAACATAACGCCTGCAGAGCGGCCTTAATAAATATCGGCGCACAAAACAGCTAGGAGGAAACTGCTGGACGTAAATGGACAATACTCGAAGGCCCTCACCAAACAGTAACCTCTAAGGTTGCGATTAACCTATTAAACCTTACTAATAAATAAATAAATAAATACGGACAAATCACACAGATTGAGCTAGCCCCAAAGTAAGTTCGAGACTTGTGTCGTGGGATACTAACTCAACGATACTATATTTTATAATAGATACTTATATAGATAAACATCCAGGACCCAGGTCAATCTGATGTTATTGATTTACCGCTTTTACGCGCAATACGTCGCAGGCTCAGCGTGTGTCCTAGTGTAGAAGTTTTTTTTTTTTTATATTTCATATGTGTAGTCTTTAAGATATAGGTATATCATATGGCTCACTTAAGCTGGTTTGGGAGAAAATGCAAAACATGAATATATCAGCTGCTTTTCCTCCTGCGCAGACCGTAAAAGCCGGTCAAGGATTGGGTGTGAATCAAATGTATGTAAATCATCAACCATCCAATGTAAGACGTGGCTTACATTGGATGGACAATACGCGATGCGTAGCAACCCATCACTATTTTGATTATGAAATTCTACCTTTACGCCCACTAACTCCCTAAACGTGCCCTTGATGAACGTATTATGACATTGGGTTATGCCTACCCCGCAAGGAATAAAGACGTGATAATATGTATGTATGTATATGGGCCACCCTTTGAAAAAAGTAGTAAATAAATTAATCACTATTGTTTTATTATATGGTAGTTGTGTTTAAAATAAATAGAAAGTTTTATAACTGGGCATAAAGAATAAGCAAATTCATGGAAAGTTCTATATCTAGGAAAATGGCAATCACTGTCGCTTTTCATAACAACAATGAGACTTTCAACAACGCTGCGAACTTCACTTCTTCTTCTTCTTAGCGTGTCGATGGTACGTTTATTTTTAAATTAAATTTTGTCGCTCCAATAAAGGGCTACCTGAGTAGCCCTATCGTTTGCCACAAGTAGATCGTCCCTCGTGCAGGTGTTTGGGCACTCGGGGCATGTGAGTAGGTGCGCCATAGTTTGAGGAGAGAAACCACACCGGCAGAAATTTTGCGAAGAGTCAATCATTCCCCATCGGGCAAGGTTATCCTTGCAACGGCCTACTTGTGTTCGGAGCCTGTTAAGGGACTTCCAAATGGGCCAAGGCAAGTCATGACCAGGGGGAAGTTCTTCTCGCGCTTTAATAAAGTTAGCTGCAGAGTAGTTTCTCTCCCATTGTTGTAATCTAGCCGTATTGATGTCTCCATTAAGAGCATGCACACTTCTCAAGAAACTATGGCGACTTTTTAGTCTCTGAAGGGCTGGACAGTAGTCAAATAGGGGGTGGCGGGGGTCCCGCTCCTGGGCTCTCCGTTCAGCTGCGCTTGACACATCCCTACGGACCTTCGGAGGAGCAATGCCCGCGAGTGGGTACAACATATTTACCGGAGTCGGTTTCAAGCAGCCTGTTATAGTCCGGCAGGTTTCATTAAGTGCAACATCTACTTGGTGAGCATGTGCGGACCTACTCCATATTGGGCTTGCGTACTCACCCGCAGAGAAGCATAAGGCGATACTTGTGGTGCGAAGAACCTCAGGAGCGGCACCCCCGAATCAGATTATTACGAGCGCAAACTTTCTGCCTGGTGTTGTGACAGTGTTTTTTGAAACTGAGAGTTCTGTCTAGAGTAACACCTAGGTATTTAGGGTTGTTATTGTGTCGGATTGGGACTCCTCTCCATTGTATGTTCAAAGTACGAGATGTTAAGTGATTGCGCAAATGAAATAAACACGACTCCGTTTTGGATGGATTAGGTCTCAAACAGTTTGCCTTGTAATAATCCTCGAGATGTTCAAGGGCCACAGTCAGATTTTTTTCAGATTCCTCAAAGGATTTCGCTTGAGTCACTAGAGCCAGATCGTCGGCATAGATAAAATTTGCGGTGTATTGTGAAATGGGTTGGTCATTGGTATAGATGTTAAATAACATTGGGGCCAGTACACTGCCTTGAGGTAATCCATTTCGTTGCAACCGCCATCTACTTTGGTCAGAAGAGAGATGCACCTGAAACCTGCGGTTATGTAAGAGTTCACAGAGAACCTTTGTGAACTGGTTATCCCCCGTAATATCTCGCACTTTCCACAACAATCTTTTAAGGTTTACAGTATCATAAGCTGCTGTCAGGTCAACAAAAACCGCACCAGTCACCAAACCTTTCTCAAAACCATCTTCGATTTATTC
Organism: Rhodophaea formosa; assembly: GCA_963082605.1. Taxonomy (NCBI): domain Eukaryota; kingdom Metazoa; phylum Arthropoda; class Insecta; order Lepidoptera; family Pyralidae; genus Rhodophaea; species Rhodophaea formosa. Next base: position 4,606,447 of record OY720220.1, on the reverse strand, counting down.
GATTTATTGGGTGAGTTTCAAGGTTTGGCTGGTGCAGGATTTTCCCGGCCTAAATCCAGCTTGCTCAGATATAAGTTTTGGATCTATAGATAAAGTCAGGCGATTAAGTAGCAACCTTTCGAATAACTTAAAAGTGTGACACAGTAAACTAATTGGGCGGAAGCTTTTAGGGTCGTCCAGAGGCTTTCCAGGTTTTGGAATTGCTATAACCTTCGACTTTCTCCAAAGACGAGGAATTCGTGCCGGATAGAGGATGTTATTAAACATTTGAAGGAGCCAGGAGATAGCAACGGGGCCTAGATGTTTCAGCTGTTCGACAGAGATGTTGTTAACACCCGATGCCTTACCACATTTTAAAGATTGAACCGAGCTAATCAATTCATCTAAAGTTATATATTTACTAATATTGTTATTCTCGACGGTATGGTATTGTGAGTTGACTGGACATTTGGTACGACTTGGTGGTTTTCCATTTAAAATTAGCTGGTGCGCAATCTGATTTGCAGTAAGGACGTTCGGCTGACTGGCTGGTGGTGGCTCATTTGTAAGTTTTCGAATCGTAGACCATGCCTTCTTACTATTGTGGGTAAGATTAAGGTTGGTTACGGTATCTATCCACATATCCCTTCGACTTTGTGACACTTGTGTCATTAGTTCAGTACCAGTCGAGAGCGTCTCCTCTGAAAATGGGTCACTATTGTAAGATTCCTCATACCGTTTCAGTGTGGTTGCAGACTCAGAGTTTAGACCGGGTATATAAGATGTACGACATCCACGAGGGATATGCCGACGAGACACAGCGGATACTATTTTGACAAATTCGTCATAGTTTTCAGGGGATGGTTCTATTGTCTGCAACGACTCATCAATAAGCTGCCGATAAGTCTCCCAATTGGCTTTTTTGTAATTAAAGCGCCTTCGGAAAGGAACTTTGATGGGTCTGACAGATGCCATTACTTGAAGGATGGTTGGTCGGTGTTGAGTCTTAGGGATTGGTTGCCCCATCGACTTGGTGCATTGTTGGCTTATTGATGTAGCTACAAAAATTAGGTCAGGGTTAGAGCCATGTTTCCAACGGCGGCTGTTGAAAGATGGTGGAAGTTTTGGGTCGTGAATTAACGATAGATCATAGGCTTCCGCCCATTCCTCTACCTTTTGCCCATCGTTTTCTGTTTGGCTATAACCCCAGGTAGTGCTGTGACTGTTGAAGTCACCAAGAACAATTTTGATTGGTCTATTGTCAAAATTATCAGGTTTTTCAAAAATAAATGGTTGTCTTGGGGGCTTGTAAACAGAAGTTATAGTGCAATTCCCCAAGTCAAGAGTGATAGATTCTATTGAGTTTTGGAAACAACAATGAGAGGAAAAAGTTCGAATGGATGGCTTTGTGAAGATGGCACTGCCATATTTTTCGTGGGGAACTTCGGCCACAAGCGTCATGCCAGGAATTTTTGGCCTAAGTTGGTCAAGGCCACGGTGTGTTTCTTGAAAACATATCACATCACACTGTGTGCTGCGACACAATTCAGAAAGGATGGATGCTTTATCCTCCGAGAAGCCTTCAATGTTGATAGACAACACTGTGAGTGAAGGCCTTATTAGCCCTGATAAGGGCTGTTGGTTTGGCTTTGAAAAAAGCCGTTGTGTCACTTTTGGGTGTACCATCGCGAACTTCACTGAAAGCTCCCGAGATAGAGTTTTGCAAAGTTTTATACGGAAACTGCAATTTTGTTTTATTTCTCTGCTTAACTATGTGTACTATAGAACAAAGAATTAAAAAAAAACGGAATTTTCGTTCGAAAACATCGATTTTATTTGTACAACTGTTTTATAACAGATTTTTATGCATTGCAGCTTTTTATATCAAATTTTTACCGACTTGTAAATAGTAGTTCTCAGTTAGTTTGCGTAAATTTTGCCGTGTTGCTCGAAGCGTAAATTAGGATTGAGCTAAGTACTGCGATACATACGAGTATATTAAATACTTACTACATATCTCAGGCGATATACAGTCATGAATCTCGCCAGTAATGTAAAAGTCATCAGTACGTGGTTTCTTAGAAAAGGTTAAAGTGCAAAAAGTTTAGACTACCTCACAATATAGCTCACGATCACGATACTGGCTCTTTTTAGACTTCATTTTTTTTTCGGACAAATCACACAGATTGAGCTAGCCCCAAAGTAAGTTCGAGACTTGTGTTATGGGATACTAAATCAACGATTCTATATTTTATAATAGATACTTATATAGATAAACATCCAAGACCCAGGTCAATCTGAATAAGATCATTTTCCATCTTGACCTGACCGGGGATCGAACCCGGGACCATCCGTGTCGCAGGCAGGCGTGTTGACCGCTGCGCCACGGCGCTCGTCATCTAAAATAAAACATACTATAGGCATTAGTATATGCCTCTGGTAGTACATAGAGGGTCATGCTGTTGCAGTGGAGAATAAAAAAAGATCTAATGATAGTATGTTTTATTTTAGATGACGAGCGCCGTGGCGCAGCGGTCAACACGCCTGCCTGCGACACGGATGGTCCCGGGTCCCGGGCCAGAGCAGTCTGAGAATTTGGCCACACTCCACGCTGGCCAGACGGGTTGGAGAGGTCTGTTTGATGTTTATAAGCTTCGTTTAGCTTGGGTTTCCTAAATCGCTTTCTACGACATCCATGGGAAAACTCGGAGGGGTCCTCAGGAGGGCAAAACATACTGACATACAAACAAATCTTTTGTCTTTAAAATATTAGAAAGTAAATGAGCTTATCATATAAAGTGCCACCGACATATCAATTAAGCTCTTGACAGACGCCGCGACCACCCAGCGTGGTGTCAGGTTACCGTGTAGTGTACAATTACTACATGTAAACATGCAGTGCGCTTGCACCCGAGCTTTGTAAGTGCATCCGAGGGTCCAGACCCCTTTATTGCAGAAGACTTTCACCTTAAAAAGTCAGTGGATACTAAGCCACTCTTCACCTATTGAAAAGATTACACAAGAGACTAGTACTGAGTTAGACCTCGCAAGTCCCGGAAAAACTAGTAATCCCAATTATGAAAACAACTTTGTATAGTGTAAGTTGCAACTCAATGGCTGTGAAACTCTATAATAAATTGCCAAAACAAATAAAACTCTTGCCAAAGTCTAAATTTAAGCGGCAACTATACAACTGGCTTGTTTATAAATCTTTCTACAGTGTACAAGAATATTTACAAAATTCTCATTAAATATGACAAATAATTAAAATGTTGTGTATTCAGTATATTAATTCCATTAAAAATTTGACATAATATGTACATAGATTTATATTTGTCATAATTAACAAATTTGTGTCTATTGCATGTCAATGTCGACTAAACATGTGATTCCTAACTACGTTTTAATTCTACAACACCATTTGTTACCATGTTTAAAGCAATAAAGCTCAATTCATTTCATTTCAAGTCTGTCTTTGGAATATTAAAACTGTATCTAGACGACCTCCGTAGCGCAGCGGTTAACAAGCCAGCCTGCGACACTGATGGTCTCGGGTTCGAACCCCGGTCAGGTCATGATGGAAAACGATCTTTTCTGATTGACCTGGGTCTTGGATGTCTATCTAGTAGATGTCTGTCTATTTGTAGTAAAATATAGTATCGTTGAATTATAAATTTTAAATCTACGACACAAGTTCACAACTTACTATGCTAGTTCAATCTGTGTGATTTTCCCTATTTTTTTTTTATAAATGCAATGTCTGGAATTAACGCGAAAACTTCTCGTTAATTCCCGACATTGCATTTAATAATCATGCAGCGCGAAAGTTTAAAAGTAGTTATTTCATTTATTTAAATACTTTAATTTATACACAATACCGTGTAAAGGCGGACTTAAAGCCAATGGCTTTTTCTGCCAGTCAACCAACCGGGTGATGATGACAATTGATGGGGTAGTGCAAAGTTAGAAAAAAAATTAAAGAAAAAAAAAACAGTTTTTTTTATATGTAAGTATATTATAATAAATTCCCTTTGCAGACTCCAAAGCTAAGTTTAAGTTTCATACTATGGAACTTCTTAAATCTTAATAACTACTCTAACTGTAACTGTATATTTTATTTCATTGTTGTTCAACTCAAAAATAGTATTATCGTTAGCTTCCTCCTAATACATTATAAATAATCTGAGATATTATTAAATACTGTTTATTGTTTAGCGTTAATTTCACCAATTGCAATAACATTATTGCAACAGATAGGGATACCTGTTTGTACGGTGCATCCGTACATTTTTGCTGTCTCATCATTTTACGCTATGTGCGTCATTTTTATTGCAACAACAGTTAGTTCACGTTTTGGCTAGCATACAGCTACGCGTGCTCTCGATCGCCGCAATAGTGATCAACTTATCATATTAATCATAAATTTCCATCAATTATCATTAGTGAAGTTAGTGTCTCAAATAATATATCAATTATCATTATCTTTAAATAATCAGTGTAAATTGTGTGAGAGATAATATAGACATTTTATATTGAACTTGCCAGACTTTGATTTATCACTTTATCAAACCAGCAAGCATTCATATGTACGGGTGAACAGGGGCCCGTACATTGTGGTCCTTCGAGTTATCAGAACAGAACCTTGCAAGGGAACATAGTGGAGCAGTGAGCATTAACACTGGACAGTGACTGTGTTTCGTGAGTGACGACTGAGCTATCCAAGCAGTATCAACATCAATCATCAGCAGTATCAAGCACATCACCAGCTCAACAAGGGCAGTAAATACCACCCCAAGCAGTAGCAGAGTGGATCATACAAGTAAGATCTTTCCAATTTACATATCATGTCCAGCATGGAGGATCTATTAGCAACTCAACAGCAGATAGCAACATCAATTGAGCAGACATACACTAACTTTAAAAAAGACGGTTCCGACAGGAAAACCGTTGATTATATCAAACGCAGACTAGATACTTTAGATGGGTATTGGCGTGAATTTCAGTCTAACCACGTCAATCTCTGTAGCTTTGGGATCAGGAATCATACATACTTCACCACTGATCAATATAACGTGGTGAAGGAGCGTTTCGATATTGTGCGTTCAGCAATTGAAACTTATCAACCCGTAAGCAGGCCGTCAACCCCGGTACTGAAACCAGCAGCACTCCAGGTTCCAGGACCGTCGGGATCATTATCAGTCTCCAAGGGCACCGAAAGCAAAACCGAGGACATGTTGAAAAAGCAGGCTAGCAACTTCCGAGCTTTTAAGCGAACTGTCTCGGCCATTAACCTCGATTCGGTGTCAGAGAAGTGGGAGTTAGAAGATCTTTTAAAAACCTTACAATCACGTTGGGCTTTAATTGATTCCTTGCATTGGGAACTCGATAAAGAAGCAGACGGTTCTGTTAATCATGACTATGAATCGATGTTTTGTCATTATGAGCAAATTTATAACGATACTAAAAAATCTATCAATAGAAAACTCTGGCCAGCATCGCACAGAGAAAAGGTTACTGAGAAGATGGTCATTCCTGTTTTCTCGGGCCAATATAATCAATGGTGCTCTTTCAAAGATCTTTTTATTGAAAGTATTCACAGTAATCCGCATATCACTAACGCTCAAAAGATGCAATTTTTGAAGGCTAAGGTGAGAGGTGAGGCGGAGCGACTCATTCAGCACTTATCAATCAGCACAGATAATTACCCAATATGTTGGGATATCCTTAATAATAGGTACAACAACCGCAAATTGTTATTTACGTCGCACGCCAATACCTTACTATCATTACCTTCCAGCCAAAAAACATCAATTAGTCATATCAAACGCATACATGACGTAGCATTAGAAAGTTTAAACGCAATAAAAAATTTAGGGGTTGACATTACATCATGGGACCCACTAATTGTACATATTTTGTCCCAAAAATTAGATCAGGACACTTACAATGAATATGTACAATCCGTTAAGCAACCACGTGAATTGCCAGTACTCAAAGAGTTTTTAGCTTTCTTAGAAAGTAAATTCACTAGTTTAGAAACATTTGGCCGTAATTCAAATAACCAGTATACATCAAATACTAGTAAACCCACTATCCAAAATCAGAAACAAAATGTTTATAGACAGGCATATTCTTCAAGTAGCACAAATAAATCATCATCGGATCAAAGCAAAAATAATTTATCATCTAATTTGCAATCAAAACGTTTTAAATGTGTAGTGTGTAATAGCAATGATCACGCCATATTTCAGTGTCAAAGGTTTTTGGATATGTCTCCTTTTAACAAAAAACGTTTTCTAAAAAATTCTAACATTTGTAACAATTGCCTATATGATCACCGTGGTAAAGAATGTTATTCCGAAAAAAGATGTCGTAATTGCAATGGACGACACAATACCATTTTACACGAGGCATTTGCTAGTAACCAGACACCGTCGACATCAAACGGCGGGCCGGCCACACAGGCCACGCCACCGGCATCACGCGGCACCTACGTGTCCGCGCAAGGTGATACATCGGAAATACTATTAGCAACTGCACTTATTAGGGTACAAAAAGCAGATGGTACATATCAACAACTACGAGCTCTTATCGACCAAGGGTCGCAAGTTTCGTTAATTTCCGAAAATGCAGCCCAACAATTAGGCATCCCTCGACAAAGTACCAAGGGGAAATTAATATCAGGCATAGGGAATAAACCGAGTAGTTGTAAAGGAGCTCTTATCATTAATTGCGTTTCTATGTATAGCGACTACTCGTTTCAAGCTAATGTGTGTATCATGAAAACATTAACTAAGCATTTACCGAACACATCATTCAATAAAATATCCAGCCCATACTTAGAAAATATTCAGTTAGCTGATCCCGAGTATTACATACCACGGCCGGTGGACCTTCTGTTGGGCGCGGAGGTCTATGCGGAAATTTTATTACAGGGTGTTTGTAAACCGAGCAGTACTTTACCTATCGCCCAACAGACTAGACTCGGGTGGATTTTAAGCGGTACAGTAACCAGCACGTTGCACTGTAACGTCGTCATTAGTGAAATAGATGATATCAGCAGATTTTGGGAAATTGAGGACATTAACGAAGTGCAAAATATATCAGAAAAAGATCAAAGAATTATTGAATTTTATAAATCTACTACTATCCGACGCCAAAATGGACAATATGAGGTTAGGCTTCCATTAAAATTAAATTTTGAAAAAATATTAGGCCAGTCTCGCGGCAAAGCGATTGCGCAATTTAAACAATTAGAGCGGAAATTCGATCAGCAAAGAGAGTTCGCACAACAATATAAATTATTTATGAACGAATACATCGCGCTTGGACATATGACGCTTGTTCAAGGAATCGCAACCACGCAATTATTTTTACCTCATCATGGCATTCATAAAGCCGAGTCTCCATCAAATAAGTTTCGCGTTGTATTCAATGCCTCATCAAAAACAACATCCGGTCATAGCCTTAATGACGTGATGGAACAAGGGCCCAATCTGCAGCAGGACTTGCAACGTCTTATCATGGAATGGAGGCAGTTTAAGTTCGCCTTCACTGCAGATTTGGCTAAAATGTTTCGTTATATTTGGCTAAATGAAACAGACCAAAACTTACAGCAAATCGTGTGGAGAGACAATCCGCACGAGCCCTTAAAATCATATAAATTAGCTACCGTAACATATGGTACAAGAGCGGCTCCTTTTCTCGCGATGATGACCTTGCGTCAACTCGCACATGATGAGAAATCGAACTATCCAGATACGGAAGCAATCAACGTCCTTGAAAGATCATTTTTCATGGACGATGTTTTGTACGGTTCACACAATATCGAGCATGGGAAGAAGTTACAGAGAGATTTAATAAACCTGTTAAAAGCAGGCGGATTTAATTTACGGAAATGGCGATCAAACTGTGCCGAATTATTGGTAGGCGTAGAGTGTGAACAAAACAATCAGCAAAACAATCAGCAAGAGTTTGACTTCAAGCAACCGGAGTCAGCCAAAACATTAGGTCTTAGTTGGGACCCGTGTGAAGACACCTTTATACTACAGTTTAAAGTAGAAATGCCTAAGTCAGCATCAATCACAAAACGTGCATTATTATCAGCAATATCAAAATTTTTCGACCCATTAGGTTGGATCTCCCCACTCACCACTAAGCTTAAAATATTATTTCAAAAAAGTTGGTTATTAAAAATTGATTGGGACGACTTGTTACCTGAACCTATATACAAAGAGTGGGTAAAAATAACAGAAAATATAAATAGCATCGAACCTTTCACTTTGCCTAGGTGGTTAAATACACACCAAGATGGAACGATAGAGTTGTATGGCTTTTGCGATGCTTCAACGAAGGCTTACGCATGTGTTATCTATTGTAAAATGTTCGATCAGGGTACATTCAAAATCAATTTGGTGGCAGCTAAGGCCAAGTTAGTTAACACAAATAAATATATAGCTACAATACCGAGGTTAGAGCTATGTGCAGCACTCCTCTTATCAAAACTAATGAAAAAGGTTCAAGAGTGTTTAAAAGATTATGATATTAAAATCTTTTGCTGGGTAGACTCCATGGTTGTGCTGGGTTGGCTCAATGGAGAACCTAGTCGATGGCAAATATTTGTCGCGAATAGGGTAACTCAAATTACAGCAGTCATACCGCCTAACAAATGGAGGTATGTAAAATCTGAAGACAACCCCGCCGACTGCGCGAGTAGGGGATTGGACGCAGCACAGCTCCATGATCATAAACTATGGTGGCAGGGCCCGACTTGGCTCCCACAGTATCAGGAATCAGAAAACCTAGACATCATTTATACTACTAATCAAGAGGAAAGGAAATATATACAGACTAACATGGTCGTAAAATCCGAGAGGGAAAATTCTATCATACAATACTTATTAGAAAAATTTAGTTCATATATTAAAATTAAGCGAATATTAGCATGGATATTACGGTTTATAAATAAAAAGCGAAGCAAGCAAGCATTCCTATCACTACAAGAATTAAATAAAGCAAATAAATTATTAATTAAGCATGCACAGCAGGAAGCATTTTACGAAGAAATGAGCAGTTTACAAAAACAAAGCAAAATCAAATCAAGCAGTAAAATACTTAACCTTAATCCTTACCTTGACTCAGATGGCCTCCTAAGAGTCGGTGGGAGACTCCGTCATGCGTTGTTACATGATGATGTCAAACATCCCATAATACTGCCTTCAGACAGTATCTTATCAGCATTAATCATCGATTATACTCATCATGTACTCACCTTCCATGGGGGAGCAAGGGTAACATCAGCAACACTTCGACAAAAATATTGGTTATTTGGTGGTAATCGAGCTGTCAAAAAGAGGTTACGTAATTGTGTTACGTGCCGTAAGCATAGCCCTATTAAACAGCAACAGCTGATGGGTGACTTACCGCCAGCTCGATGTAATGCCGCCACCCCTTTCTTCAACACCGGCTGCGACTTAACAGGCCATATGTATATCAAAGCCAACAAGGGTCGCGGTATAAAAACTACGAAAGGATACGTAGTTGTCTTCATATGTATGGCAACTAAACTTTTCATCTTGAACTAGTATCCGACCTTACGTCATCGGCGTTCCTCGCAGCATTAAAGAGGATGGCAGCTAGGAGAGGTTGCCCGCGCCACATGTATAGCGACAACGGGACAAACTTCGTTGGCGCCAGCAAAATTTTAGAGCAAGAATACGAACATTATCAAAAATTGTTCAATGACGAGCAGCTCCTAACAGATATCACCAACATGGAGATACAATGGCATCCCAATGCACCTTCCTGGGCCTCAGCAGGAGGAATCTGGGAAGCCGCGGTAAGAAGTCTGAAGCATCACTTGAAGAGGGTGATAGGTGACCAAAAACTCACATACGAGGAGTTTTATACAGTATTGACTCAATTGGAAGCAGTTTTGAATTCTAGGCCTTTATGCCCTTTAACAGAAGATCCAGAAGACTTGGAGTTTTTAACACCATCATCATTTATTAATATCAATACCAATCTTAACATTTTGGAAACAGAGTCAGATATGCGCACGCGATGGTATCTGACTCAAAAGATAGTTGGAGATATTTGGCGGCGGTGGCGAACTGAATACCTCACCCAACTGACAGCCCGCAGCAAGTGGAGATCAAAAACAAATAATTTACAACTAAACAACATAGTAACCATACATGACGACAATCTTCCGCCAGGAAAATGGGCAATGGGTAGAGTGACAGAGCTCCACCCTGGAAAAGACGGCTTAGTAAGGGTCGTTACATTAAAAACCAAAAACGGATACATCAAACGTCCCATCATCAAATTATCACCATTGCCGGTCAACAAAGATACTGGGAAAGGTCAACAAACTGCTCAGTCATATCAGATTAGAACGCGATCATTGAAAAACGGTTTAGTATCTTTGGTGACTGCGTTATTATTCTTTATGAATATCGTTGCAACATCATACGGTTCCTTTAATGTAACTCAACTTAATTCTAATCAGACATTTTACTTTGATCGCATTGCAAACATGCAATTAACGCGTGATGAGTGGAAGCTAGTTAGTTATTACAATATGGATCCTTTCTGGCAGGGTATATCTGCTTGTGAGCAATACATATCATATCTAAACTCTATTTGTTCTCAAATAAAAAATAATACGCATTGTAAAATTATAACAATTCAATTAGATCAAGAGTTCTCAGAACTAAGTAACTATAATACTATGCTGCTAAGTCAGCACTCCAGCACGCGTGCGCGGGCCAGACAGCGCCGGCGCCGCGGTCTTATCGACGGAGTCGGGTATCTAGCTAATAGTCTCTTCGGAGTACTGGATGCTCGCTTCGCGGAGAAATATCAGTCAGACATTCAACTTGCGCGCGATAACGAACATCATTTAGCATCCCTTATTAAAAATCAAACGTCGATCATAGAGGCAGAGTTCAATGTTTTAAAACGTCATCAAGATTCAATAGATAAACAGCATAAGATGTTAAACCAACTATCATTAAAATTAGATAATATTGCTCTAGAAACTAACAAGGAAATTAGATTGAATTATGTTATCAGTGATTTTAGTTTAGGGGCTTTAGCCGCAAGCAACATATTGCGACACCTTAGAACTATACAAACAACGCTGTTAGATACTATTACAGACATTTATCATGGACGTTTCAATTTTCATTTGATATCTCCGGAGCAATTAAAGGAACAACTTAGCGTAATTTCAAGTCATCTTTCTAAAGACCTATCACTTCCGATCAACGTACAAACAGATCTAAAAAACATTTATCATTTATTGAAAGTTCGAACTAGATTGTCCGATGATTATTTATTGTTTGAAATAAGATTGCCTTTAGTAAGCCGAGACGCTTACGAAATCATGCGCATCATACCCATACCGCGCGTGGCAAGGAATAGCACGGTCAGCGTTACTCCAATCGCGGAGTACGTGGCTATTAATTTACATAAAGATTCTTATTTACAATTATCTAAATACGATATACAATCATGCACACATGATGATATCAATAGTTTTATTTGTTTTATTCAGAAACCAATTTTTCATATCACTAGTAATGAAAGGTTTTGTTCTTTTCAGCCAAGCATTAATAAATGTGAAATCAAAACTAGTAAATGTACAAATCAATGGATCGAGACCCATAAGGTTAATAAGTACTTTTTCTTCTGTTGCGATCGCTGTCCTATTCGTGTCTTATGTGATGATCAAGTAGGTTTATATCAATTAACAAAAGCTGGAATCATAAGCATTGATCATGGATGTACCTTAAAGACGGAAGGCCTTACAGTTTTTTCGCATTACGAAGGGAAAAGTGCCTTCGATATTAATCAAACAATAACACCTTTCAAAATTGAGCCCATTAATCATATTTTGAATCTATCTATTCCCACGGCCGAACTTGAGAGTTATACCGAGTTGAACAGTTCTAAAGATTTACAACAGATTCATCAGCAGATCAAGAATATACAGGAAAATTCAGACATATCAGATCGAGTGTCATATCATGATATACATCATTACACCGCATTTTATACTGTCCTTGGAATCTCGATCATAGTTGCCCTAGCAATTTGGTGGGGAAGGATCCGGAGGATCAAGCAGCAACGTCAGCAGCCAGTCAGCCGTCCAGCAGAGACTGACGCACCCTCAAACACCACGGAAGTCGAGATGTACACCCTCCCTCGTCGTTCTCGGTCGCGAGCGACGACCGAGCCCCACTCCAGCAGTGAACAGTGTAAAAATATCAATAGTGAAGTTCAGTGTGACACTCAGTATAGTGAAATGTCGGAAATAGCGCATAAAGTAGACAAAGGCACAACGCCTATAGTGAGAAAGGCCGAGTTCAAGTAGGGACACTAGCAACTAGTTTAGATAAGGATTGTTACTTCACCTTGTAATTCATCATCCAGCATCTTTTCTTTTGCGGCGGCGAGCATGTACGGTGCATCCGTACATTTTTGCTGTCTCATCATTTTACGCTATGTGCGTCATTTTTATTGCAACAACAGTTAGTTCACGTTTTGGCTAGCATACAGCTACGCGTGCTCTCGATCGCCGCAATAGTGATCAACTTATCATATTAATCATAAATTTCCATCAATTATCATTAGTGAAGTTAGTGTCTCAAATAATATATCAATTATCATTATCTTTAAATAATCAGTGTAAATTGTGTGAGAGATAATATAGACATTTTATATTGAACTTGCCAGACTTTGATTTATCACTTTATCAAACCAGCAAGCATTCATATGTACGGGTGAACAGGGGCCCGTACACTGTTATTGGCTTAATAATAGTTTATAAGGCTGTTAATTATTATGTAACGCTGTTGGCTTTCTCAATAAATAAAATAAAATAAATATTTATTAACTAGCAGCGCTACCCGGCCGCGCCTGGGCATATATTATACCTATAAACCTTCCTCATCGGTTCAGAAGTTTTTAGTTTATCGCGAACAGACAGACAGACGCGCCGGAGTACTTGTTTGATAATATTTAGTGATAAAGGTCTTGACAGACGCCGCGCCCACCCATAGAGGGGTCAGGTTACCGTGTACAGTTACAACATGTAAACATACAGTGCCCTCGTACCCGAGCGTTGTTTGTTTATCCAGACGTCCAGACTCCTTAATGGTGCCGTAAACATTCACCTTCAGAAGTCAAAGATCAATGGGTTACTCTTTAAGTTAGGTCATGGGTAAGGTAGGTAAGGACAAACCGTTTTTAAAGTTCTCGTCCACGCTGGTCTGAAAGAAATAAAAAAACGTAGAATGTACCTGCTGCTTCTCTTCCCGCGCAGATCGTAAAAGCCGATTGAGGGGCTGGGCGAATATCTGAAGAATCATGTCAATATGCGATGCGGCTAGCAACCCATCACTATTTGTGGTTTAAGTAATTTTTTTTTTAAAAAGAATTTTAACAATTCACTTACATGAGAAAAATATTTTACATAAGTACATATTATAGACGACTCAATTAAGAATCAAAAAGAAAGAAAATTTCGATTCCATTTTCCACCTACAAGCCCACCAACGACGCCAACGACGTGGTTGGTGAACGTTTAAAGGACTTGGGCTCTGTCTACCCCGCAAGGGAGAAAGACGTGATAATATGTATGTATGTTTTGAAGTGAAAACTACCATTGAACTCACGACATCGTTGCCAGAAAAATCCGACACCGTCCTGTCCTAACTTAATATTATAAATGTGAAAGTGAGTTTGTTTGTTTGTTTATAACGCTTTCACGCCGTATCTACTGAACCGATCATCATGAAATTTTGCATAGATATAGGTTAGAGTACTGAAAAAGACATAGGCTATATATCACGCGGGCGGAGCCGCGGGTAACAGCTAGTATATTAATAAAATAAAAAAATATTTCCGTAGTATTTCAGTTGTTAAAAAAGTATTTCCTGCACAATATATAATATTTCCAGAAAAAAAAACAAAATTATTCCGGAGGATAATCATTCAGCGGGAATCCTATAATTACACACAGTAATTTTTTTTTTGTTAAATTCCATCTAATTCTTAGAAAATTGGCTTCATTTAATTCCCTAGCTAAAATATTCGTGGCTTAATATAAATAATGAAAACTAATTAGCAGGCTAGCAGGAGCTAATGACGACACCACTGTGCGCGAACCGCAGATTAAATACACGAAGGAGAATTCTGGACGGTGCCGTTAATTACCAACCAAATAAATTTTTGAAAGATTTTACTACTGCTTGTCATATTACGCAAATTATTGATTTCATAATTTATACGACATAATTCACGAGGAAAATCATTCGTCCAACATCCCAGGCTGATTTTATCCATTAGGTTAATTATATTATATCTCACCTAAGACTTTCAAAATCTTGGCTTTATTCAAATCTTATTTATTCGTGGAGTGATAAAAGCTAGTAAGAGCTAATGCAATGACGAAATGTGTGGGAACCGCAGAAAGAAATAAGTACTATAGAAATATTATATTATAAATTAATTCAATTTGGCCATAATTGAATTTTGTACACACGTATTAAGAGAAATCTATATAAAACTGACATAAAAGTAGGTGAGTTTCTTTATTTTATCTCTCTCTCTCATATAAGAGCATCTAAGTGCGGGTCATTCTGTATTCATCCACTAAATCGCATCCATCCTGTTCTCATATCATGTCTAGTCTGAAAAGATCTGAGTCGGTTTTTAATCTGAAATGAAAATTCGAGTAAGGAAATGGGACGCCAATTCCGTCTCACCACCATTGGCTTTGTCCAATCAGGAGCCGGCAAATACAGTTTAAACTTGGGTCCGATACAGTAAAAATAATTACGTCCTGAAAATTTTCTCTTTTGTGTAGTTTGTAATATAAAATTAAAAGAAAAAACCTGTTACCTCATGGTTACTAATTTATTTTTGCTTTCAATGCTCCAGATATATACCGCGGTCCACCTGTTAGTGGCTGCTGCCGTAAAGGGTCAGATAGAACATCCATTTCAAAGCTAAGGTTACAAAAAAAAGCTGAAATGAAAGTATATGACTGCAGTTACTACCCGTATGTTTTCAAACATGTGTATCCCAAGAGAAACTGTTTTCGTCTGACGACGTTACACAGCTACTTTAGGACTATCGTCTGCAGGTAATAAGTAATAACTTATGTCATAAATATTAATAAGACTACTTCTTCATGTATTTATGTTAGTGCGTAGAGTACCTTTCACGAAAATAAGTAATGAGAATTTATTTGCAGAAATATTATTTAAGGACCTAGCAACTAGCAATTAATTTACATAACACTGCATATTCCCATCCTTTAAACCTTAGAGAGCAGCGAGATATCTTTACAGACGTAAAGGTATATTCAATGAAATAAAGTAACAATATATATTTCTTTTAAATAGATAAATATATATGGACAAATCACACAGATCGAGCTAGCCTCACAGTAAGTTGCGAACATGTGTGGTAGGATATTAACTCAACGACACTATATTTGATAATAAATACTTATTTAGATAAATCGTAATCGGTGTGGTTCCCGGCAGAGTAGACAAGGACCACTCCAAGTCTTCCCGTGGATGTCATAGAAGGCGACTGAGAAACATAAGCTAAACAAAGCTTATAAACATCAAAGCTACAACCCTTCTGACCAGCGTGGCGAGTGTAAGCCAAATCCACTGACTGCTCTGGCTAAAATTTGGCTATGGTAGTACAGAGAGGGTCGTGCTCCTGCAGTGAAGACTAAAAAGCCTGATGATGATCTTAAATTATTCTTTTCATTCAAAGAAACGGTGAATGCGACTCAGTCTGAATTAGCATTTTAACCCGGCGACTTGAATAGGATGCTTTCAAGTTGGACTTGCTTGCCCGAGATAAATAAATATACTATTTAGTTGCTTTGTAAGTCTTTTTATAGTTGTTGCGTGGAAATCATTTGGGCTATTTTTTTTAGCAATTCGAAATACAGCAGAATTTGCTTTGCGCAAGCAGAAAAAAGTGTAATTAATTATTGAACATTTCGTGGCGATTAATAAATAATCCACGCCGTGTGGAATGCTTGGAGTGGTCCTATTCTACTCTGCTCTGCTGCCTGAAGCAGAGTAGAATAGGACCAATCGTAGAAGGCGACTTAGAAAATACAAGCTAACGAAACTTAACATCAAAGAGACCATTCTCCAAATGGTTTTTGCATCATGAGCCGGGGATTGAACCCGAACCCGACATGTCGCAAGCTGCCGTGTTAACCACTGCGCCATGGAGTGCAAATCCGGTTGTACCTATGACCAGGCCTATGTTCGACATCTGCTTTATTAATTTGGCTACTAGTTACTACATCACATCAATTCACGATCAACATCCCATCCTTTACATAGACTAGGGCTTGCATCCCTTAATACAACTAGCGATTATATCATGCGATTACTTCCTATTTTTAGTAATTAAATTTGTTTTTGTTAATTCAAGATTATTTCACTAAGACTATAACTTTAAACTTTCCTTCGGTGGGTAACCCTAGAGTAAATATTTGCCCTAATAGCATTACTTAGTAGTTGTCTAGGTAAAGTTGGCAGCTTACCGCATGAGAAAAACAACACTGTAACTTGATTATGAAACATGCATCAGTTTTTAAGTGTAGTAGTAATATTCCTAACTAAGAGATAGAGTAACTTCTATATAAAAGTTTCATAATACAAATTTGGAAGTATTCAGTGCAGAACTATTCTTACTTGAGTGATACAAAGTATGGGCATTTGATAACTACTTCCTCCTCTTCTTATAGTTTTGCGCAATTTTTGTTTTAATAAGCTTAGCTCTTTTGAGTTGAGATTAGGTACGCAATGGCGCATACTCTGGCTCTATGTTTTGTGTTTTATCCTTCAAGACTTGATACGACATTACACCACAGCCTTTAAACTTTCAACAAAACTTCGGTCGCTCTGAACCTAGCCTTTCTTTCTTATATTTGTTGTGGTAGAGCCACGCTACCGGCGAAATTCACTTTTGCTAGTAGCGTGAATGGACAGGCTCGTCCGGGGAAGTACCACACTCTCACAGAAAATCGACGTATGAGTAGTAGCTATATCGCTGCAATGCTTCGTTCGGTGAGTGAGAGAGCCGGAAGCCCATCCCTTCTCCCCTCTGGGAGGGAAAAATAAAAGGCCGGCAACGCTATTGTGACACCCCTGGTGTTACAGTTTTCCATGGGCAGCGATGACCACTTACCATCAGGTGACCCACTTGCTCGTTGGCTGTCTTATGACAAAAAAAGAATCTAATGGGACTAAATGGCTCTGACGCTGATCTGGGCTGGCTGACAATGATCTATATTGATCAGCATCATCAGACTGATGACACTAAAAACTCGCAGAAGCCCGGTCGTTAGACTAAATCATCGAACTACTGACAGGAGAGGGACTCAAAGGGAAGACAATCAACATGTGTTACTAGGACTGACTAGGATAGGGTCTCAAAAGGGAAGACGATCAACACGTGTTTTTCCGCTGGTGAGATACTCGTTCGTAATAGCAAGCAACCCACCTAATTGGTCTCGTTACGATTACCACTTGGCAATTATTATCATGAATATCCGAGCTAGCAATTATTTTGTCAGATAACATCTTGGAGGAGATAATAAAGAGTTCTCACTATGCTTTTCAGTTCTATATCGTGCTACTATGAATTTTATTTCAGTTTCTTATTTCAATACAATGTATTTATCATCTTATTTTCGTGAATAATGAAATAGTGATACGGCACAAGACGTGTTTTTGAAATAAGCCTGTGTGTCAATTCTAGTACATAAAACATAAATATCTTTCAACATTATCGTAGAATATAACGAAAGAAGATACTTTTTCCGCATTTTCAAAAACTCGTTCAAATGAGACATTTATCATATTTTTTCACAATTCTTTCATTGAACGCACGTTAAACCATTGGTCGCAGGTCTAAAAAATATCTGACACTAGTTTTGGTCTCTTACACCAAAGAAAAACAAAAACCAAAAACCTTAAAATTTTCTTTTTAATATCGTGTTTTATTTTGTGATTTTCATGTTATTTACTTCAGTATAACACAATTAAGCAATCAAAACATCAAAAATATGAAACAAAAAATTGAAACAGTTATACATACGAACAAACAAACGCAAGATAAACAGCGGAGCAAACGAAAGGGGAATTTAATTAATAAAGCCGCGTGCAGGCGGGGATATATGTTTAGAGGGAGCTAAGAATTGAATGGAATGCTTCTCGCAGTGCAGCAGTCACCGCAGTAAATAGCTTGTGATCTGTAGCCCACGCAAGTACTTTCGCAATGATCTCACAATAGCCCGATAATAAACAAAAGATCTTAATCTTGAATTAAGCCGTTAAGAGTCCCACGTAAAGCCGAAATCCCATACAAACGCAGTTTGGTTTTAGTTTTACAACAGTTAAGCCAATCTCAACCAAATGTCGTACATAAGACCGGATAAGGCATATTGATGTTTATCATCAGATTTCAATTTTAAAAACAATTCTATACAAAATTACAGCGAGTAGAAGTTTTGTATCGAAAACTTCTACTCGCTGTAACTTTGTATAGGTTATAGTATTCTTAATAACGTTTGACAGAGAAGAACAGCCAAAAAGAAATGTAATTGCGAGGTTTTTTGGTAATATATCATAATGGCAGAAGGCCGATTTCCAACGACATGACATGCTTTTTTGCCATAACTTCGTCCGTTCCATTATGGTCAACTTTAATTACTTAAGTACGAGACACAAGTTCCATCTTCGTTAAAATTAAGAGCGAATCTTTTAACCTTACTTGATGCATGGGTTTTACTCTACTAACAGATTATTTGGATCCATAACACTTCCTAGTCTCTCATTCTCTCGTCAGAGCATTTGCATTCTCAGTTGGAATGCTTTGGAACCCTAATTAATTAGAAACAAGTTATATATAGGTCCTGCCCAACACATACCTACTACTCTACTATTTTATAGTATACATAATATACCCTTTGATTATATTGACATATTCCTTCAATTATTAGTCAATATAATATTTTTTTTCTTAAACTCTATTCGTCTCGTAGCTCGTATTTTAAAGCAGCATACAGACGCATATATTCAAGCGCCTGCGAGGTGGCTGCGGGTAATTCACATTAAATGGTTGTGACAGCCGTGTGTGGCAGGCGCTACATTTATCCAGCTGATTGTGATAGAACGGAGTTCTTCAGTTTTAAAATTAATTGGTTCTTTCTCTCTTATTAAAGGGTTTTTTTGTATGAAAGTAAGTCTGTATGTATGAACAATAGTGTTAACTATTTAAAATGCTTCAAGGTACCTTTCATGCTATTGGTACGACTAGGTACACGTCCCGTCCAGCTATCTATTTTTGGCGATTGGGGACTTATTTATTGGAAAAGTGTTTTGCAATAGACGAAATGGCTTGATGACATGGATTTCAAAGTACTTTGACTTTTAAATAAGATATAGTTATGAATAAAGTAATATTGTGTGATTAATTGTTATTAGTTTAAGTAGATGTAATTATTTTTCAATCTGTAATTCTATGTTATTATTTTTCTGTAATTTCCGACACAATGTTTTATTGTATAATGGAATAAATGAATTGAATTGAATTGATTTTTTTATATCTTCAAATCTGATACATCCCATCTATCCTGAGGGTCTGACGGACCAACGGGTTAGGTTATTTTTCTTTTTTATGGTTTGACTTAAGTAAAAAACTGCATCACGAGCACTGACAATCAATAATAATGAATCCTCCTCATCCAGACCTTTTGGTCGTGTTCCGTCGGAGCCCGGATTCCGCTATTATGACAACTTTCATGCCGTGCTTTGATTATAAATAATCAAAGATGCCGTGTTATGATTTGGCGATAATTTTAAGTCGGCCGCCTGCCTGGCGTATACCATCCTTGGATAGGTAAGCAACGTAAAGTAAACGTAAGCCTATTTCCTGCTTGATAATATATTTTTCCTTTTCTTCGGCTCTATCTCATTGAGCAAACGCTGCGAGATTATAATAATAAAACAGGCAAATAAGTTTATATATTTTCTGAGCTCTCGGTCTAGTCGTTTCAACCTAAAGGAAGTTACATCTTAGTATACATTTCAAACCGACTTCTTTTATTTATTTATACAAACGAGCACCTGACCAGCGAGTCACCTGATGGCAAGTAATCATCGCTGCCTATGGACAACTGTAACACGGGTGTGACAAAAGCGTTGCCGGCCTTTCATTTTACTCTCCCAGAGATGAGAGGGGATGGACTACCGGCTCTCTCACTCACCGAACGAAGCATTGCAGCGGTAAAGCTACTACTAAAACGTCGGTTTTCTGTGAGAGTGTGGTACTTCCCCGGTCGAGCCGGCCCATTCATGCTAGTAGCAAAAGTGAATTTAACCGGTAGCGTGGCTCTACCATAACTAAAATATACTACTAAATATACTAAACGCTAGTAGTTTTTCGATTTAGCATATTAAAAATTAGAAATAATATGAAAGAAAAATATGACGGTCAAAAAGAGATACAATTATCTAATTTTGAATAAAAATCTTTGACTTTGACTAGACTACAAAAATAGGAGGTTATCAATTCAACCCGTAGTTATGTAGGTATTTAATATTGTCAAAATTGCCCAGTTTTTGTAGCTATGAGTTGCATTGAAAAAAAAATACTTTTTATGTCGATTAGCATGGGTATAGCCCAACGAAGGTAACCGTAGTAGTGTATTATTGGATCAATAAAACACTACGTACTCTACTACCGTACAAATTTTGAGGTTGAGAATAGTTTGTTTAATACGGTGTCTACACTTGTTTTTGATTATTCTTGATTGGAATAGAGAAAACACAGAAATTATCAACAACGAGCCGAGTGTAGATAAAAATAGAACTGCATATAATAAAAACGAATACTCCCACATGCAAAGTCGGCTATCAATGACACGATTTATCGGCAGTTAACGGTGGAATTGCCGATATACGGCGCCGGTATCCGACATGAGTAGAAGTTATGGGGAACGTAATATGTTGACGTCTGTTCATAGCGTTTATTATCACATTACGCGACATGATGGATTATAAATTCAAAGAAAGCCATTTATTGCCGTATTTATATGTCGCAGTCGGGTCGTTTAATCCGCCGTATTACATTCCGGCTAGCTGTTATCAAAAACAGGGCCGTTTTGAAATGCGGCAGTTCAACGACTAGCCGGATTGTCATTGCGATACGATCTTCAATAAGGCGGCCCAGGTTTAGCCGCATCGTACTTCTAGTTAGATTGTAGGGTGACCATACTTATACAATAAAAAATAATAAAAATAATAATAAAAACTATAATAAATAATAAGGATACAATTATTTAAATTGCCCTCTTTTGAATATAAAGTTTATTTTTAATAGCATACATCATTTTGTCTCGCCCACCGAGGCCACTTTCCTTGTGAATTTCCATTAAAGTATCAAAATACTGCTCCATGGGAGTAGTACCCATGAAGCAGTATTTTGATACTTTAATGGAAATTCACAAGTATTGTTGTAAAGAAAAAAATCCTGAAGACCACCAATAATATTGTGTAGGATTCCGCCGAACACCAGAATCTATGGCCACTTTAGCAGTTTTGATGTGCGTTATAACCTCAAAAACTCGGTCCTTTGTCCATGGTTTCTTTACCGTTCCACATTGAGAAGAATAGAAATCCTTTAATTGTACATGAAAATTGTTCTTAAAGTCACTGTTTACAGATATATATTCATCACGTTTTCTTTGTTTATTTCACTATTATCTTCGCAATTTTGCAACACACTTTCTGTATCCGACGCCATTGTTGTTGTTATGTCAGGCAGCGCCACGAGTGTTAATAAAAACCGGCCAAGTGCGTGTCGGGCCACGCGCAGTGTAGGATTCCGTAGTTGCGAATGACAACTTTGAGTTCACACTATTCACACTCGCACCTTACAGTTTAACGACCAAAAACATCTAACAATGTAAATAGTATGAAATTTTACAGTTTAAAAGTTGGTTGCCTATAACTTTTTAGTTTGTACTTAGTACTTAGCTCTGATAGTTTTCCTTTCAACTTCAGTATATATACTACTGCTGTAATTTTTTTCACGTATCTATATATAACCGTTTAGGAGATAGAGGGGGGGGGGACACGTACCTCTAACAAAAATTTGCACTTTAAAACCAAATAAAGACCTTTTTAACGATACCCCACAAGATGGGTAAGTAGAGAAAAAAAATGACTCCCCCACTTTACTTGTATGGGAGATACCCAAAAAAAAATTTTTTTTCAAGATTTTTTTCTACGACTTTTTTGCCATGATTAATATACATACTCATACCAAATTACAGCTTTCTAGTACTTATGGTCTCTGAGTAAAACCGCGGACGGACAGACAGACATGGCGAAACTATAAGGGTTCCTAGTTTACTACGGAACCCTAAAAATGGTAACTAAAAACTATCAAAGCGGCGGCTAATGACTAGCTGTATTACAATAAGGCTAGTCGTGTTGAAGAACGTATGGCGCCGAATATATTCCGGCGGATTTTCATTCAGCCGCATTCAATCCGGCTAATCGTTGAACCGCCGTATTTCAAAGCGGCCCTGTTTTTGAAAACGGCTAGCCATAATGTAATGCGGTGGACTATACAATCCGACTGCGACATATACATTACAAGGTAAGTAAAAAAAGTACGGCAATAAATCGCATGATAGTAATACATTACCATTTATTAAAAAATATAGATTGTAGGCAAAGGAATGCCTCAGCTTGTGCTGCCTCAGACAGGCGTCTTAGGTAGCACTGATTTTTAGGCACCCCTTCTCCCTGAGATGTTATGCTCCAGACATTGATATTATGAAAAAGAGTTCTATTTTTGATAGCTTAGTTGTGGTAGAGCCACGCTACCGGTGAAATTCACTTTTGCTAGTGGCATAATGGGCTGGCTCGTCCGGGAAAGTACCACACTCTCACACAAAACCGACGTTTGAGTAGTAGCTTTAACGCTTCTATGCTTCGTTCGGTGAGTGAGAGCGCCGGAGGCCCATCCCTTCTCCCCTCTGAGGGAAAAATAAAAGGCCGGCAACGCTCTTGTCATACCCTGGTGTTGCAGTTGTTCATGGGCAGCGGTAATCACTTACCATCAGGTGACTGACCCGCTTGCTCGCTTACCGTCCTATGAACTAAAAAAAAGAAACTTCTAAGGGTCCGTGGTGGGGCCTTTTAGCTACAATGATTTAAAATCTTGAGCAAGAGGCTGGTCGAAGTATCGGGTGATTGGTCTGGCAATTTCGCGCACATCGCATTAGCATTGCCATTCAACGTGGCAATGCGGCCCGCCTTTTTTAGATTTGCGTTGCACTCTTATTGCTTTGGTAAAAAGAATGTTACTTATACCACTCGACAGTGTGTAAGGATTTTAACGAAACCCAAATACCTACGTTTAAATCTGTTAGTATTAAGAAGTAATAGGGGAATAAATAAATAAATATATACGGACAAATCACACAGATTGAACTAGCCCCAAAGTAAGTTCTTAAGCAAGACTTGTGTTATGGGATACTAACTCAACGATACTATATTTTATAACAAATACATATATAGATAAACATCCAAGACCCAGGTCAATCTGATAAAGATCATTTTCCATCTTGACCTGACCGGGGATCGAACCCGGGACCATCCGTGTCGCAGGCAGGCGTGTTGACCGCTGCGCCACGGAGCTCGTCCGAATATAAAATAATCTCATAAAGAACCTTACATACACATAGATACATACATAAAATGTTTTTATGGCTGTCGTGTAAAGGTTAAATTCGCTTCGTCGTTATGATTTTAAGAATAAATATAAATAAATAATTATATATATAAATATATAGGGACATATCACACAAATTGAGCCAGCCCCACAGTAAGTTGTGAACTTGAGTCGCAGGATACTAACTCAACGATACTATATTTTATAATATATACTTAAATAGATAAATATCCAAGACCCAGGTCAATATGAAAAAGATCTTTATCCATCTTGACCTGACCGGGGATCAAACCCGGGACCCCCGTGTCGCAGGCTAGCGTGTTGACCGCTGCGCCACGGAGCTCGTCCGAATATAAAATAATCTCATAAAGAACCTTACATACACTTAGATACATAGGTACATAAAATGTTTTATGGCTGTCGTGTAAAGGTTAAATTCGCTTCGTCGCTTCGAGCAACACGCCTTCCGTACGTGTTGCTCGAAGCTTCGTCGTTATGATTTTAAGAATCTTCAGATAGTGAAATGTTCTTATTCATATAATGTAGTGTCTACATATTAAATGAATCAATTTATATACAGTTCTGTGCGATAGATAACCTTTTAATAATTAGCGGAAGCTAAGGTCAAGCCAACGTTCTGTCTACATCACAGAGCACAGAACGTCGTTCCGCGCACGAGTGACAGTCACAGACCCTTGAGGCTTGAGGAGCCCGATGGCCTAGTGGGCGTGAGCATTATTAACGCTTACGCATGTTAAGCAACCCTGGGCGCAGTCCCCACTTGGATGGGTGACCGCAAGTGGCATAAAAAATATCTCGAGCTCATCCGTGCTTGGGAAGGCACGTTAAGCCGTTGCTCCCGGCTGTCATTATTGATGGCAGTCGTTAAGCTATGTCAGATGCCTTTAGGCAGCTTGAAAAATCTGACAGACAAAAATATCCTAATTTCAATAGAGAGGATTGTTGGCAGTTACCACCAGCTTGGGATCCAGTCATCAATTTAATCAAATCTCAAGCTAAGCAGAAGACTGCAAGACCTTCAGACACCGTGAGCCAATACTGCGTACATCCGGAACGTTATCAATAAATATTTTAGGCGGTAGATTTTGCAGTTCTTATAAAATACTAAACAAATGTCAACTTAGTCTACCTGCGACCACGAACACTGTAAAGTGCTCGAAACGTTAGGTTATAATATAAATAATGTAATAAACGCGATAAAAACCGTATTAAAATAATTTTATTTAAATGTGTAACAATCGCGAAAACATAAGAAAACAGAATTTGTTAACTAGCAGCCCTACCCGGCTGCGCCCGGGCATGTATTATACCTAAAAACCTTCCTCGTGAATCTCTCTATCTATTAGTGAAAACCGCATGAAAATCCGTGTAGTAGTTTTTGAGTTTATCGCGAACTGACAGACAGACGCAGCGGACGACTTTATTTTATAATATGTTAGTCCTAAATCTAAACGAGTTATAGTTTTTCAGTAAAGTTTGGTAAAGTGTAAAAAACAGGCCAAGTGCGTGTCGGGCCACGCGCAGTGTAGGGTTCCGTAGTTGCGAATGACAACTTTGAGTACACACTGTTCACACTCGCACCTCACAGTTTACCGACCAAAAACATCAAACAATCAAAATGTGTATGAAATTTTACATTTTCGAGTACATTTTATAAGTTGGTTGCCTATAACTTTTAAGTTTGTTCTTAGTACTCAGCTCTGATAGTTTTACCTTTCAATTTCAGTATATATACTACTGCTGTAATTTTTTTCACGTATCCATATATAACCGTTTAGCAGATAGAGGGGGGGGGGGGGGGGACATACGTCTAACAAAAATTTGCACTTTAAAACCAAATATTTCGGAAACGGATCCCTAAATCGAAAAGTGGTGTTCTCAACCTCATAATATTTTAAAGACCTATTTAACGATACCCCACACGATGGGTAAGTAGGGAAGAAAAAGTACTCCCCCACTTTACTTGTATGGGAGCAGCTATCCTACAAAAAAAATATTTCAAGATTTTTATACCACTTTTTGCCATGATTAATATACATAGGTACCCATACTAAATCCACAACTTTCTAGTACTTAGTCTCTGAGTAAAACCGCGGATGGACAGACAGACAGACAGACGGACAGACAGACAGACATGGCGAAACTATAAGGGTTATATAACCTTGTTTACTACGGAACCCTAAAAATGCATTCGGAATAGTGCTACCTAGGGCTCTATTTTCGCGCCCTGACTATTGTGTGGCATTAGGTAAGTGGGACTTATTTATTTTCTTTCTGAATAATTCCATTACTCATGATGAGTAATGGAGTAGGCTACGTTATCTTCTTCCTTGAATAAGAGGAAATTAATACTCGAAGAATCTTCTTATTTTCTAAAAAGTATTCCTAGTAGTGTAGGCCAAATCCTCTGCCCGCTTTGGCTTATATATGGCTGTTAGAAGACCTAGAGAGGGTCGTGCTTCTGTGATGATCTGTCCGACCGATTTCGGCCATTGCGACCTCTTCGACTCCTAGCCGGTGTTTTGGCGATCGTGTGCTCGCAAATGGCTTATATAGCCTATTTTTGCGGCGAAACTTCGTGCACATTGTGAGCACATAAGTACACCGTCCCCATAATTATAGGTTATGGTAGCAGGTAGGCGGGCCTTTAGTTGGTCGCGTTTAGAATCGAGGTCAGCTTCACGCTGATCCTCGAACTCGCGTACTAGGCTATTCACCATCCTGCGCCATTCTGGCCGCTGTGCTGCCAAACTTTCCCATTGCGAGGGCTCTATATTGCATCTCTTCATGTGTCGCTTTTGGACATCTTTGTAACGGAGGAGCTGTCCGCCATGCTTTCGCTTGCCCTCCTCCAGTTCAGAGAAAAAGATGCGCTTCGCCACTCTCTCCTCTGCCATTCGTGCTACGTGCCCACACCACCGAAGCTGACGACGCATTAAATACGCTTCAATGCCACCAACATTGCTTCTGTAGTGGAGACTAAAAGGGACCTTAGAACTCCAGAAACTACAAAACAGATACATTGTGAAATACAGGCGATTCCAGTAAGTCCGATTTACGATTATGAGTCATGTAAGTGCGTGGTTACTGCTGCATATCGTTGTTTAATATTTCGCCGACTTTGATAAGCTATTTTGTGGCTGTGAAGTGAGGTCACGTGTTTCGGGCACTCCTGATTGTGGAATCTTGAAAGCTACTTTTATACTGGACTGCTATGGTTCGTGAATATTTTATAAATATATCCTAATCTTTTTCTGATTTATTCCAAACCAATACCACGAACGAATACCACTGGTATTACTTTGAGTTTTTAATTAGTTTCCATTACGAACAAATACCACTCGTAAATTTTTTAATTTTATGTCCGAACGAATACCAAAACTTAAATTTGGTACAGTCAGCTCAGTCATCAAATTAAATTTGTTTTCTGATATTTTATATCATCGAAATACTTACATAAAATTCTAAAACTTTCCGAAGTCTCTTAATTTTCAAGGTATTAGTAAGAGTCGTTTAAATGAGTCATCATTCTTCATAAGTTTTAAATGCTTGAACAGAATGGGATGTGTGAAGTTAAGAAAAAAAAACCGAAAACTGTAATTTTTTTATTAGAATTAAATTTATAAATATTTTTTGTTGAAAACCCCTGGTGTGCGAGTCCAACTCGCACCTGGCCCAATTTTTATTATCGTACAACATTATTTGTGTGTGTTTCACCGCCTAAGCTAATATTATTTGTTTTATATTTTTTTATTATCTTTTGTTCCATATTTTACGCGCATAAAAGACCGTTATATTCTAATTTAAATGATTAAAAAAAAAACAAATGGCAAAAATGTCTTCAAGCACATTTTACGAAAAGCAAACGAAAACTTAAATGTAACTATAATTATATTTATTTACTTTAAACGAATAAACCATTTCATGCGTGCAAAATCCACTTTTTCTAATAGAACTAAATGAGAAAAACTGAATTCATTCAAAATACCTACTTAATTTAATTCTTTGCATTCAAATGAAGTACTTTTGCAAGTTAAAATAGTTGAAAATAAGGTTTTTACTGAGAGACATAAACTTGGATGAGCTATCCAAAATTTAATCTAACTTGACTTTAACTTTTTCGCACTGTAATGGAAACTAAATAACTTATATTTATCTTTAGGTTTATGAGTACATATAAAGTTTATTTTTGATTAAATAAAGTACTTAAAAAGTTTATTTTTGGTTTAAATAAATTTGTGTTAGTTAGTTTAGTTACTTGCTTGCGAAAATCTTGCCCAGTGGGAAGATCTTCCCTTTATGAGGTCAAGCTTACCACCTCACCTGTTAACTAACTCCCAGTGCTACAGCGCCACAATATAATTGCAGGAAATTGAAAAAAAAATTACGTTCCCATACAAAATCGTTTAGCAGGCCGCGGCAATTAGTATGGAAATACTGAACTTTTTTCGAATTTCCAACATTAGTCCTATAGGAAAAGTTGTTCATAATTCATCATCATCATAAATCATGATGATAAGGTTTATGATGATTCAGTTGGCCGGGCAATTAGTATGAAAATATAGTTTTTTTTTTAGAATTTCTTACTTTAGTCCAATAGGAAAAGATGATCAATATGATCATACATAACTGACTTTGAGGATCTGACAGGATTCTATAAACATATTGTATTGAACAACTACAACTATACCTAGTCTTTAACCAAATGATTCATCATCATCATCATCAGGTCTTGTTTAGTCTCCACTGCAGGGGCATGACCTATTCTACTCTGCCAGGGATCACACGGCCCAACCGAATGATTAAACGATAAAATTGTCTGCACGATAAAATCAGTAGGTATACACATAAAGATAACATTTAATATCTATTATACAAGTCATGGAATATGGAAAACTATTACAAAAATATAGATTAGCTACATGTTAGCAATAAAGGGCATATAATAATATAGTTAATTTGTACTGTATTTGTGACATCAAAATAATCTTAACTAATAAATAACATTCTTAAATCTCAGACTACCTTTCTTCTTCTACTGTTTTATAATGAGATACTAAGTATCGGTGTTGTTCGGTAAAGTTTTTCCAAGTAGCATCAAAGATGACGTATGTTCTTTGACGCCTCGTGGGAGCTTGGGACGGCAAATCTATACGAGTCCATTTATCAGTCCACTTTAACTATTTCACAAATTGTTCATGAGCAAGAGCATTTATAACACCAAACTACACCTATTTCATATTATAAAGTTCACTAAAATCAATTTGCAAAATTGTCTAAGGCAAACTTCAACTGTACCCCTTAACTTCCCACCACAAACTCCAGACTACCTTTGTCTTTTTAAGTTATCTAGATAGTGACAGAACGAGATTTGTGGAGAACGTTTTT
Source organism: Rhodophaea formosa (assembly GCA_963082605.1). NCBI lineage: Eukaryota > Metazoa > Arthropoda > Insecta > Lepidoptera > Pyralidae > Rhodophaea > Rhodophaea formosa. Next base: position 4,577,260 of record OY720220.1, on the reverse strand, counting down.
AGTTAAGATGCATCTAAAATACATTTCAGTATCAGTTATTAATATATGAGTTAGCTCTGAGAACACGCGAGATATACTTATTAAATCACAGCTATTCCACCGTTTTGCAATGTCCAGAAATGAATTGTATTACTTTATATTCTTACAGAGCTGACTTTATTCTTTCAGTGCAGTAATATTCCCAAAGGAATAATAAATATTATTATTTCTAATAATAAAATATCCTATGCTATACGTAGCTTGTTTGTGCATTGTGCTCTCTATAATTAACACGCATCTGTAGCTCGGAATGTTCCTGCGTGATTAACTGCAGCACGCTAATAAGGTAGACAAACACAATATTCCTATCGTAAAAAATATCACACAGGCTATAATATCTTAGAGATTTTATTGATTAAAACCATAAGAAAATATTATATGTCTTAGGTAGCCTTAAACTCGTCATGGGCTTGTACGCCACTGTTTGTGCCATGTTCCCTATAATTAACACGCATCATCTGTAGCAGAAAATGTTCCTGCGTGATTAACTGCACCACGCTAATGAATGCTAACTCCGTGTTAGACAATCCCATTGTATCCTCACAATATTATTCACAAAAAGTAATATTTATTATTGATTTTAACATCAAAATATCTTATGCTAGTCGCCATGGGCTTTTTAGCCACTGTTTGTGCGACCCACCCTGCCACCCATAAGTTAACACGTATCATCTGTAGCACGAAATTAACTGCAGCACGCTAATGAATGTTAAAACCATGGTAGACAAACACTATATTCCTATAGTGAAAAATATCACAAAGGCTATAATATACTAGAGATTTTATTGATTATAACCGAAAATATTCAATGCTTTATGTAGTTTTAAACTACTCATGGGCTTGTATGCCACTGTTTGTGACATGTCCCCTATAATTAACACGCATCATCTGTAGCACGGAACGAAATGTTCTGTGTGATTAAATGCATTTATATGTTTTTCATTTAACCAACGGTAGACGAACACACTATATTCTTACAGTAATATACACAAAAAGTAATAATCATTATTGATTTTATAACATCAAAATATATGCTATTTGTAGCTTTAAACACTAAATGGGCTTCTAAACCACTGTTTGTGCCATGAGCTATACAATTAACACGCCTCATGACATAACATTTATTCTTACAGTATAAAAAATATCACGGTTTTCAGTTATTCTTTTAACATCCTTATACGCCACAACCCCTGCCTTATGGAGACATGGAGAGTACTACACCGACAAGAACACAGTTCTTAAATTATGGATAGGTATGAAAATATCACAAGGGCAAATAAACTAGATATTTTTACCAAAAAAATAATATTATTGTTATACTCTACGTAGTTTGATTTTGCACGAAATAGGCTTGTGCCATGTGCCTTGTAATTAACACGCTACATCTGTAGCTCGGAACGGAATGTCCCTGCGTGATTAACCTATTAGATAGATTTTAAAACCTATGGTTGACAGCCAAATATTGCTATGTAATTAGTCTACATGATGATACAAAGATAATGAACGTATACGGTATGTACGGGCAACAGTAAATGAATTTATTTCTACAATAGATCATCAGAGATAACAATAACAGATTTAAATAAAACTAGCAGCCCTCTCTCGCTGCGCGCGGGCATGTTTTATAACGATAAACCTTCCTCATGAATCACTCTATCTATTGGTGAAAACCGCATGAAAATCCGTGCATCCGTCTTTTTGAGTTTATCGCGAATAGACAAACAGACAGACGCGGCGAAGAACTTGTTTTATTATATGTAGCGATTACTGCCGTGTGCCCTGTTATTAACACGCATCATCTGTAGCTCGGAACGGAATGTTCCTGAGCGATTAACTACAGCACGCTAATGGATTTAAAACCTATGGTTGATTACCACATATTGCTATATAACTACATGATCATACAAAGATTCTGTACTTATATACGGGCAACAGCAAATGAATTTATTTCTACGATAGATCAGAGAAAATAAATAACTTATTTAAATAAAACTAGCAGCCCTCCCCGCCTGCGCCCGGGCATTTTTTCCTAATAGTGAAAACCGCATGAAAATTCGTATAGTAGCTTTTGAGTTTATCGCGAACAGACAGACGCGACAAAAGACTTTGTTTTATAATATGTATCGATTACTGCCGTGTGCCCTGTAATTAACACGCATCATCTGTAGCTCGGAACGGAATGTTCCTGTGTGATGAACTGCAGCACGCTAATGGATTTAAAACCTATGGTTTTCAACCACACATTGCTGTGTAACTACATGATCATACAAAGATTATGTACTTATATACGGGCAACAGCAAATGAATTTATTTCTACAACAGATCAGATAGAGATAATAAATAACAGATTTCAATAAAACGAGCAGCCCTCCCCGGATGCGCTCGGCCATGTTTTATATCGATAAACCTTCTTCATGAATCACTATCTATTAGTGAAAACCGCATGAAAATCCGTGCAGTAGCTTTTGAGTTTATCGCGAACAGACAGACGCGATGAAGGACTTTATTTTATAATATGTAGCGATTACTGCCGTGTGCCCTGTAATTAACACGCATCATCTGTAACTCGGAACGGAATGGAATGTTCCTGCGTGATTAACAGCAACACACTAATGGATTTAAAACCTATGGTTGACAACCACATATTGCTATATAACCTCTTGATCATTCTACGATTAATACGTACATATGTACCGCCAGCAGTAAATTGCTACAACAGCAGCAATAAATAACAAAATCAGTAAAACTAGCTGTGCCCTCGACTTGGTACGCGGAGAACAAAGTAGCCTATGTCCTTTCTCAGGGTCTGTGTACCAAATTTTATTTAAATCAGTTCAGTGGTTTTGGCGTGTAAGCAAGACAGACAGAGTTACTTTCGCACATATAATAATATATATAGGATATTTATTTCTTTTCGGAAGATTTACAGCTTACTTAATAAAAAATATTACAAAAAAAAGACTTAAATTACTGCACAGCCATTTACAAATCTTCACTTATGCATAACAAGATTATAAATGTGTTCAAGATTTTATCGTTAATTTAATTTGAAATGTATTAATGTATCAATTTGCCTACTATATATAGATTACTTTTATACGGTCTTTTTGCGTTTTTGTGCATTCACTCTTAATACAACCAACGTTTTGAACTCTTTGTTGTGTTCATTTTCGCAGGTGGATTAACTAGGTTGACATTTGTCTATGTTTACAGAATTATGCAAAACTGCTTTTTTTGTTAATATAATAACATCCTTAATCTGCTATGAACATAATATATAGGTATGCACGAACAGCCGCTTATGAAGTTATTCTCTACACTCACCACTTTTTGGGATGTAGGTAATAGCCGTACACTTTGTTTGCAGTCTTTTGTCTGAACATATTATTAAGTCACAGGGAAAACTAATTGCTTATTTATGTAGGTATTCCTATATTAAGATCGCTGGTATAAATTATGCCATAGTCAACTTGATGTTAGTACATTAGTCTACACACAGCCATTAGAACTCATGGTATGGGTTTGCAAGCCACTCTTCGTCCATGTTCCATATAATTATCATTTATCTCACATTGTTATGCGGAATGTTCTTCTACGTGATTAACTTCAGCATGCTAATCGATGTTAAAGCTATGGTAGACATAGACCACAATATTCTGCTCATTCATAACTATTGCATGCAACAACAAATTAATTGTTTGTTGGTATATTGCTAGCTGGCAGATCCGAAGTAGTTACAGCTCTCCGAATTCACGCGTGGCCAATCTTTGCCATATACCTAATAGTGTTATTCCTTTCCACGAAACTAGAAACTCACGAAGATCGACGAAGCGAGTCTTTGGGTGGAGTCATTTTAACATGCCTGCATGCATTTTTGCATGCTGCATGCCTGCTTGCAAATTGTATGACTGCTTGCATGATGCATGTATGCTTGCATTCTGCATAACTGCTTGCACGAAGGCCGACGAAGCTAGTATTCTCGTGGAGTAATCTAAACATGCGGGCGCATGCATTTTTGCATGTTGTATGCCTGCTTGCATGTTGCATGTCTACTTGCATGCTGCATATCTGCTTGCATGATAGGTATGTCGAGAGAAATTGGATTCAATTATCGTAAGGAGTTTTACTTCATGTAAAGAAACAAGCTGGATTTTAATTATCTGTCATCTTTAGATCATTTCATCATCAGAAAAAAAAGTTCATCTTTAGAAAGCTCTTAAATGATAAGTAAAATTTTATTATTTTACTTATTATTTAAGAGTCCCACGTAAAGCCGAAATCCCAAACAGACGTAGTTTGGTTTTAGTTTTACAACAGTTAAGCCAATCTCAACCAAATTTCGTACATACGACCGGATAAGGCATACCTATTGATGTTTATAATCAGATTTCAATTTTAAAAACAATAACTATACAAAATTACAGCGAGTAGAAGTTTCGTATCGAAAACTTCTACTCGCTGTAATTTTGTATAATTAATAATAATTTATATTTATCATATCAAACGTCACGAAATTTTTAAATAATTACTTTAATATCTGCCAGCGTAAAGCAAATTCTCCACTATTTTAGGTAACTAGATTATCGAAACATAGGTAATCTCTTTCTCTAAAAGACAGCATGAACATTATTTATTACTAAACTCTAACAAATATTTATAACCGCGACGCAGTTAAATAAGGCCGTCTAAAAATAACTGTGCGTTTTGTATTATTTTAAAACTTCCTCATATATAGTAAGTTGCCAGCATTTTAAGTCTTGGGATAGTGTGAGAATAACGATACGCCATAAATTCAAATCTGTTGAGTCAGGCATTTAAAAATTATTGTGGAATAAATAAAAAACTAGCTTGTTTCCTAAGTCGCCTTCTACGACATCCACGGGAAGACTTGGAGTGATCCTATTCTACTCTGCCGGGAACCACACAGCTAAAAAAAGCTAAACAAAGCTTCTAAACATCAAAGAGACCTCTCCAACCCGTCTGGCCAGCGTGAAGAGTGTAGGCCAAATCCTTTGACTGCTCTGGCTAATACCTATATGGCTCTGGTAGTACAGAGAGGGTCGTGCTCCTGCAGTGGAGACAAAAAAAGACCTGATAATGGAAAATGGAAGTAGGTACCTTGTGTAAGTGTTGATTATATGAATTAAGAGTCCCACGTAAAGCCGCAATCCCATACAAACGTAGTTTCGTTTTAGTTTTACAACAGTTAAGCCAATCTCAACTAAATTTCGTACATACGACCGGATAAGGCATATTGATGTTTACAATCAGATTTCAATTTTAAAAACAATACCTATACAAAATTACAGCGGGTACAAGTTTTCGATACGAAACTTCAACTCGCTGTTTTTAAAGTTATTGTTATTAAAGTATTGTTTTTAAAGTTGAAATCTGATTATAAACATCAATATGCCTTATCCGGTCGTATGTACGAAATTTGGTTGAGATTGGCTTAACTGTTGTAAAACTAAAACGAAACTACGTTTTTATGGGATTGCGGTTTTACGTGGGACTCTTAACCTTTGGCTGTAAAAAAATTTTGAATACTCCAACACCGTGAAATAAGAAACAATCTAGGAAATAATTAACTACTTTTTGCCTACTTTCCACGCAGCTGTCTAAGAACTTGGTAACTACTTAGCAATATAAATTAACAAAATAAATCAACAATAACAAGAAATATGCGAGACATTTGTTTCGTGTGAGAATGGTAAATTAATTCTTTAAACTCCATACTACTGTACAATAACACGGTAACTGACAATCACGTAAGTGTAACAAATCTTGGCTTTAAGTAGCATTGTTCATGGTTCACGTATTTCACACCTATTTATACGGATCCGACGCCAGCGATGCTAGTTTTGTTAATGATTAATTTATTTTAATAGACTATATAGGTATAACAACGACTCCGAACAATTGACTCGACCTCATATATCGACTTGTAATATCGATTGTTTATTGTACAAATCACACAAGTAATGTGTCCACTGGGTCCAATAAGACGTCATCGCAGCTAGTTGTTCCGTGAGATTATTTTACACAAATAGAGAAACGGTCACTTGATTATCTCGTTAGTGGTTTTAAATACCGATTAAAATTTTATTTCATTGAAAATAACCTACAAAACACTGAAATAAACTCAGCAAGGTCAGTAACCATTTGCATATTTACACGATAAACAAATGTTTTTAAACTGCACTTACCGTTTTTACTTCGTTGTTGCTCGATTTTGCCGTGGACATCGCCTTGATCATCCTGCTGGAGTTATCCAGGAGGCACTTTTGGATACTCATTTCTCCTTTTTTTTGTAACACAACACACAATGCACTAAAATTCACATCGTTGGCACGCACTAGCACGTCACTTTTCAGCGATCTTACGACACTTTACGGAAGCTGTGTAGGGACACAAGGCATTACCATTTTACACGTTTAATTTGCAAAACGCGCGGCAAGTTAGGTTATATCCATTGATTTGACGTAATAAAGTTTTGATCGGGACGTGTGTTTCGAGCACGTGCGGCGTCGGCCAAGTGCGAAGCCCGACTGCTTTCTGCGTGGACCGGCTACGTCGAACCAACTGATGCGAAGGCAGCTGGCGGCAAGCGCCCCCTGCGTGGCCAAGTCTAAACAAAGAACAGTCACAGGTCTGCTGCAGCCACACCTATGGCATAAAACTGGAAAGATGGGAGCGCACTGGAATTTTAATCAGCTGGTGAGATTGCCTTTGCCCTGTTCCTCTGTTTATTTTTACACTAGAAATATGAAACATAATTTCACAGCTCGCACTGAAAAAAGGATAACAGAATAATTTAATGATTACTCACCGTAGATTATTAAGTAAATTTGTTTTTACTCATATTCTAAACTATAATTATCGACATATTTATATCTAACCAATTAACCAATTAAGTTTAACATTTATAAAAATAAACAACGAGGTAATAACGGCTGAGTTTTCCTTTTTAGATCATTTCCCGCAGAATTAGTGCTAGATTCTTTTTCACCTACGATAAAACCAGGTAAATGACATCTTTATTTTCAGTATTTATGATGTAGGTAGGTACATATGGTTTACAATAAATTTTACAATGTTTCACTATTTTACCTTAAAATACCAGGAAAATATTCATTGATTTTAGGTAACATATTCTATGTTGATTGATACATATATTACATTAATTTACATATTTGTTGTGAACTTGAAATCATTATTATTTTTAGTTAGTTACATTTAAATAAATAAATAGGTACATAAACATAATACTCAACTATTCATGCTAACCTGAACAAAGATATTAAATTTTATACAAAAGAAATATCTGAAGAAAAAACCTTTCAGAGGATACATATTTTGTTATAATATATGATTAGTATTAAGCTGAAAAAAAGAAAACTAATTATGCTTATGGTATAATTCATCTGTCGGTTTAACTATGATTTGGCAAATTTATATCTTTTCCAAAAATCATAACATTTCACAGCTCATACAAAAATTCTTCTTTACAACACAAATCAAATTAATTAACATTGATTAAACGATAAATTATGTATAATAAAAAATAAACAACAATAAATATATTTAAGTCAGATAAGAATTTTCTGATATCGATACCGTAACTATTTCCAAGAGATGTAGGTAATTAATTACTGCGTGAAAAAGAAGCGAAGCCTCACCGTTTCAGCTTGAGTACTAAAAATCATTTGTCCATCTGTCCGTCTGTCTCACCGTCAGGCTGTTGTCCTATACAGGTCGCATTTCTCTGCAGATTTAAAAGAATGTTTTAGCAAGGACATAGATTTCTTCCGTATCAGTTTTTGGAAATTCAGCAAAATGGTGGATATTAGCATAAAATTTGTGGCTCTTAGGAATTTATGTCGCCGTGATTTTAGTCGTGTGAGGTCTCACTCAGAGCCGCTAGTTATAAGTAACAATTTATGCTTCCAGTTCTACAATACATGTTTTTATTATGGTTCGTTTGTATTATCAATAACATTGCCAAAGTTGTATCTAAATAACTGGTTGGGGAACTAATTCGTTATCAAGTATCCCATTACTCACTAAAATATTTGTAACTTACCAAAGTTTGACCCCCAACTCCGAGTATAAATGCTGTTTTTTAAATCAATTTTTCTACTATTAGATAAACGAGACGTACTCATCATATTATCATTTAATATATACCGTGTAAATCTATAATATTGCCATATTCTCAAACATACCTTTTCAGACTATAGTGAACAACTTTCGACACAAATTTGTTTAGTATGATGGTGAATATGGCAATAAAATTTATATTAATAATATTCAACCGGAATATAAAAAAGTATTTATAAAAATGATCCCGAGAATATATACGTTGCGTTATATTTAATACAGCAAATATTTATAATACTGTTTTGTTACTTTTCTTGACTTTTCTACCCATTTGTTATCTCTGGGATCGAATACATACAACTGTCCCACATAATGTAGATTACTATGATGGTTTCTGCTATTGATTGACTGTGACAAAGCATATCGTCGGGTGGCATCTATTATGTCCATGTGTTACAGTATGCATTATTAACTTTACTTTATTTTTTACATGCTGTCTTTTCATAAATAGTGTCAAAATGTGTGTTGCGAAATTCAAGCTGTAAAATGTAAATAACATTGATTTTAAAATTACTTAGTGCTTATATAATTTACGCTATTTTTCTTATTTTTTTCATAATTTGCGCTGCGGGAATGCTGCATTTTTAATATCATTTAAAAAATATCTTATTTGTAACTATACGTATAGCAAATTAGCGTTAAAATGAGTTGATTTCCTCCATCACAACAGTTATTCAAGTATGACATGTAGGTACAGTCGAGAGCAAATAAACCTAACGCCTCTACAATTTTAAGTCTGTTCATAGGGGGTACGGTTTCTCTGCCTCTTTCTGTAGATGGATAAAAGCTAAATTTTCAGGATGGCTGCCACGCAGATTGGAGAAAGCTGGAGCGTGTTGTAGGTAGAAATCTAAGTCACAGCTAAATTAAAAAAAATATAATATAAACATTTTATATATATTCGCATATATAATATATTGAAATACCTTTATTTTTATATAAACAGGTTTAATACTTTTCTTTTTTCTATCAACTTCATTTCAATTGCATGCATTTAGTTGCACCATACGACCATACCTATTTTAGTTCAAGGCCATAAAAATAAACGTATAGTTACTGGCTGTAGAGACATGCAAAGGTGAAACACGAAAGCATGCTGTAGTAAGAAAAATAATAGGTAATTTATTAATTTTTCTAAACTTTAACATAATAAACCGTTTATATTAGTTATTTAAACTTTACGTAAAAACCCGCAAATTTACATAAATGAGATTTTGCTGAACTATAGAAAATACGTTTTTCTTAATTTCAACATATAAAAACATCAACTGACTACACAGTACCTGCAGTTGTGGCCCGACAAGTGATTGTAATATCAAAGACAGCAGTGCACTGAGTAACCTAATTAATATTACGAGATACTACACTCAAAGTTATTTAGGGGATACATGAATTTTAAGGGATCCAGTGCTCTCCATTTAAAATAAATCATTTTAACTAAAACGGAGAGATATCACTTAAAATTTTGTCCCTGGATAATATAATATATATAGGGACATATCACACAAATTGAGCTAGCCCCACAGTAAGTTGTGAACTTGTGTCGCAGGATACTAACTCAACGATACTATATTTTATAATATATACTTATATAGATAAACATCCAAGACTCAGGTCAATATGAAAAAGATCTTTTTCCATAGTGACCTGACCGGGGATCGCACCCGGGACCCCCGTGTCGCAGGCACTAGTTTCAATTAAAAGTGCGAACATGAAGCTACTTAACGTTTCTACCAAAAGTGGCCATCATTGACAAAAACGCTAAGAAAAGATTTACGTTCTCATTTAACAATGTAAACAGTAATTCAAAAAATTGTTTAAAGGCTTTTCTAGGGCTTCTCAAACAAAATTTTTGAACGATATATCTTTTTTCTTTCAAAAACACTGGGAAAACCTTCAATGGTTTCGCGAAACAATATGTTTAATATCCGTTTTCTTTCAAATGATTTATTTCAAATGGGGACAGCATCAATGGACCCCGAAAAATTCATGCTTCCCTTATCTACATCCATTCTTTTCAAGTCTTTGTAAACATAACCGGTTTGATGTCGCATGCAAAAGAGTTTGTCATCAACACCTAAAATCTCATAATAATTTCATGTGTTACTCTACAAATTACGAAAATTTTAGTAGATTACTTAAAAAATCAACTTTGAATGAGTGGTTTCTGGGTCTGGAAACAGCTTTCTAGATCATTCTTCTTCATTTCTTTCTTTATTTAACAAAGTATAAAAAGAGATGAAACGATGTTCGCTAGCGCTCGCCTCGCTCGCTCGCTGACGGTGTGAACCGCCCTTTACCTGTATAGGACTGAAAAGTGTCGTAAAATATCTTTCTTTAGTAATAAATAATAGATTCTCAATAATTTAGATAACTCTGATTATAAAAAAGGACTAACCTACCAAAACTAGTTAGTTATTTTTAAATTGAAAATGCTACCCCCGAATATTTTAGCCCCTAAAGGAATAATTGTGTACTATGCATAATGGGCATTTGCCAAGTATTTGGTGCGGAAAATACCATCATATTGATGGTATTTTCCGACAGTTGAGTTGAAAACAGTTTCAATTCATTCAGGTCATTAAAATAACAAGTTGCATGTGTAGTTATTTTACGTGCAATGAAATTCCTGATTATAATTTTGTTGGAATCGGTTTCTCTTATCATTATCGTTCCACTATTCATTCTCATGCGTGTAATGACCGTGGAACTACTAACAAACTAAAAGCACTGAAAACATGCTGATCAGTATCACCAACCGAAAGCATCTCCACAAACAGAACCCAAATTCATTCTCTGTCTGTGAGCAATGAATATTTTAGTTCATTAAAGTTTTAACAGATGGCTCTGATCTGACCACGTGTAGTGCGGTAAAGAATGCTTTTTCCTTGTTTACACTTCGGTACGTAAGCATCATGGTTTATCTGAATGAAATTATCAACAATCGTTTGATATCAGTCTGGTTTGTCAGTCTCGTTCATTAATTTATAGTGAATGGTTGTGAAATCTCATATATTTTATGTGTAAGTTTCCTTATAAATAGTATTTTAAAATATTTTTCATTTTTTTGATACTTAGATTGAATCCTTAACTGTGATACTTCGGAGCCCGGGGCCCGCTATTGGACAGTATTCATGCTGTGTATGATTTGGCAAAAGTTTTTACGGCTGGCTGCCTGTCTAATGGCAGGCCGACTTCGGTAGCTCTAGAATCGTGGGGGAACCTGTGAAAAAGTTTACAAGTATTTGTCCACGTCCCACTGCGCCACGGCTGCAGTGAGTATTTAATCAATAGTAACAAAAAATATGATGCCTCTACATATAGGTACATCAAAAAACGTAAAAACTTTTTTAGTAAAAAATGGCATATACCCAGTTTTGATTTCGTAGTCTACTTACAAAGATTATATGTAGCGCATTCGGTTAGTTAAATTCATACATTTAGTCGCCAACGTCCATACCACGTTGAATACACCGGTTCTCGTCCGATCACCGAAGTTAAGCAATATTGGGCGTGGTCAGTACTTGGATGGGTGACCGCCTGGGAACACCACGTGATGTTGGCTTTTTTTTTTTTTTTTTGTAGTTTAGAACTTATCTTGTATTTATTTAACCCCTCTATCAAAATAATTGAGGTAACCTACTTGTAGTCTTTTTACTGACTTTTTTTAGCTAGGAGCCTAATAGAGCGCGCAAAGTTGTCAAATTACACCAGCCCCCAGGACTATTTAACTTTGGACAACTCTATGGTGTACAATGATTATATTATAAATGCGAAAGTAACTCTGTCCGTCTATCTCGCTTTCACGCCAAAACTGCTGAGTTTACTTCAATAAAGTTTGGTAAGGAGTCTAACCCGTCTGGCCAGCGTGGAGAGTGTAGGCCAAATCCACTTACTACTCAAGATAATATATGGCTCTGGTAGTACAGAGAGGGTCGTGCTCCTGCAGTGGAGACTAGAAAGACCTGATGATGAAGGAGTCTAAGGCCTGAGAAAGGACATAGGCTACTTTTTAATTCGAAAAAATACTAGTCAAACTCACTATTCCACGCGGATGAAGTCGCGTGCACAGCAAGCAGAATATAATCAGAAAACAGCGTCAAAAACGAAATAAGTTCTGTCTTTGATATTTCAGAGTTAGCAAAATGAGCAAAATAAAGCCAAACCCAGCCAAAGCTCTACTCAGGGATCAGATAGCGTCCAGACTTGCAGCCCTCTCAGCAGATGAGAAAAAAAGACATTCAGAATTTGTCTTTCAGAAGGTAAGGCAAATACGTCAAATTCTTTAACTCTTCATGCTTCTCGTCTCTGCTATAATGGTTCGCCCGTTGACATTGACTATTTTTTTTTATATGTCGTAGGACGGAAGACGAGCAAGCGGGTCACCTGATGGTAAGTGATCACCGCTGCCCATGGACCATGTACCACCAGGGGTATGACAAGAGCGTTGCCGGCCTTTTATTTTTCCCTCCCCAGACGCGAGGGGGGATGGGCCTCCGGCGCTCTCACTCACCGAACGAAGCATTGCAGCGATATAGCTACTACTCATACGTTGATTTTCTGTGAGAGTGTGGTACTTCCCCGGACGAGCCGGCCCATTCATGCTACCAGCAAAAGTGATTTTCGCCGGTAGCGTGGCTCTACCACAACTAAAGAAACTTTCTTATAAAGAAAGGTTCACGCTCACCATTTATTATCATCTTAAACTCTTTTCAGTAATTATTCATCTATGTAATTTGACGACAGCTGATGGAATGGACGCGAAAATGGACGAAAAAAATTTTTTTCAAATCTATGCAAAAATGTAAGGAATCGTGCCAAAAGGCCAAAGAACATAAAATAGAAATGGCTACGAACCATCAATATTTTGATTCTGTTTTCCAACTGCAGTAGAATCCGTTTATTATGACTCAGAGACGAGTTCACGGATACGCTAAACATATCCTTTGGGTCTTAGGCAATGTCTTCCCCATTCTTCTTCTTTTCGAGTCAAAATAATGCTCTAAGCAAAATGGCTTTAATTTACACTAATCTTGATCAAAATTTGCCCACCTCAATCGCACGATCGTTTGCCGCAACCAGATCCTCCACAGTACAAGCAGTTGGGGCAACTCATCAGATGGGCCATCGTTTGGACAGCGCCGCATAGAAGTATATATGCAACACTATTTATATACATTATATGCAATAATGTGTATATTTCGTCAAAGATTTCAAATTATTGTAATCGTTATATAGATATTAGATTAGATATTATATATATATATATATGCAGTATAAACAATTCTTTGACATCAGTACTGATAAGGATTATTATGTCAGTCATCATTCAGTCATATGACTTGTAAGAACACGGGTCAAAAGGGATTCCTGTTTGACTCTATTATTGTAACGCTATGCCCGCAGCTTCATCCGCGTTATTGTAAAGTGAATTTAATCAAATACAACGCTAGTAATAGTTAGGTGATGCAAGCCTTTTAATGCATCTTTGAGGAATTTTGGAGAATTTCGACGAGTTGGTTCAAAGTGCAGTGGCCAACTCCACTTCACCCTAAATAGAGCAGAGGAAATCAGGCTATGGCCGGAGGACAGAAGGTTCGATTTAAAAAGATCCCTCCCGTCCACCCTTCGCCATTTTCAGGGCTTTGCCCCGGATTCGAAAATTGCGCTACTGGTGTCGCTATTAAGTCATACTAAATGCGCGACACTTACCGCTGCCACGGTACATCAAAATTTATCTCAACCATAGATGTTATAATTATACTTACTGGGATAGATTTCGCATCCGAAGGCACGCGCTCTGACAAGCTTTCTTACTTTCTTTCAAAAAGCCACCGTTAGATTGCTGTAGGTCCATAGGTACTACTTAACCAGACTAATCGGAATGTATTTAAGCGTAAAAAGCATAGTAAGCACTTATTTTAAACGATAGAAATGTAATCTGAACAAATGCAATAACCGAAATATTTATTAAATATAGCACCAAACGCCATCTGTGTATGATTGGAACGCAACTCTAGTCTGTATGAAACTTATAGTAGGACATATCAAAGATGATACCACCATGCCTTAACATATACCTAACTACTTGCATTATTTGCAGCTGATCAACCATCCCTGGTACCAAAACTCAAAGCGGATCTCGCTCTTCATGAGCACCGATACAGAAATCAACACGGCGCCGATCATTGAGGACATCCGGAGCCGGGGCGCAGCCGCCTTCATCCCTCAGTACGCTGGAGGACGCATGAGGATGCTGCGCATACAGACGGGGGATGAGAAGCTCATGCCGCAGACAAGACATGGTATTCAGCAGCACTCCAAGGATATGGCTAGAGAAGACGCTATGGAAAGCGGTAAGAAGGCTCTTTTTTAAAGGTTCTGTACCCAAAGGGTAAAAGGGGGAACTATAACTGAGACTCCGTCTCTCGTCGACTCGTCCGATGTCCGTCGTCCGATATCGACTCGGTCGTGGCTGCAGTTTTTTTCTTTTCATATTTTGTAGTTTAACATATCCCTGTGTCTCTGTATTTTTTTAATTGAACCGACGTTCCAGTGTCCCTTTGAGCTGAAATTATACATAAACCATGTAAGTAAATTGAATGACAATTCAAAAAAATCCGTCTGATGATGGAAAGCTCCTCAACGTTGAATGGCTTAGTCGCAATTTTGCAGTAGGCACTTTGGCTCTACTTCGCATAGATTTTTTTCCATCATTTATTTTTAACTTTCAAGGTTACAGATACCTACACTTACACATGGTTTTTTTTTTACTTATTATTGAATTAGGCATTTCTCTCCGATCTCACCTGATGGTTAGTGACGATGAGGACGAGGATGTTAGGTACATGCCTTTTCAAGAGATACCCATTTATTCTACTTTTGAATGTTCCGGGACTATACTTGTCTGAGAATAGGTATAGACGCAGGCAGTTCTTTCCACACGTTAGCTACTCGAACCAAAAAAGGAACTGAGAAATTTTATAAAGGTGCAGACAGAAATTTCACCCATGTCAAAGTTATAATTTCCTACCTATACAATTCAATCTTCACATTCATGATTCCAGGTGGTCTGGACCTGATCATAGCTCCAGGCGTGGCGTTCACGCGTTCTGGGGACAGGCTGGGACATGGTGGAGGATACTACGACAAGTACATCACCAATGCTCGGTCCAACCCTGATACTGCTCCTAAGGTAAATACTTTCCAATGAGTTCATCCCGATTTTCACAAAGATACAATCAGCATTACATCCCATCAACACATCCTAGACGTAAGAAGTCCACTGTTGAACATAGGCCTCCTCCAGGGATTGGAATCACCATGTTCAGCCCAGTTTGTTTGGCTTGACGCTGCTGCCCATCGAAAGGAAGGTTAGGAGTTTGTTAGACTGGGGGAACGGGATAAACGTCCTTGGAATGCTACTTGCTCGGCTGGATAAGGTGTGATAGTAGCAGCCTGGGAGGCGTGCGGTTCAGGAAGAATTCAGCGCTAAAAATCTACAATCTATAAAAAGTGTGGTTCTGGACGTACGCGATTTTCACTGACGTTTAAAAGAAGACAAAAAAATTTGCGAATCTAATGTTGACCGTTATGAGTTATAGGTATTATAATAAAGACTTCTAAGTATATATATTTTATAAGTTTGAGACTTGTGTTATGGGATACTAGCTCAACGATACTATATTCTATAATAAATACATAAACATAATAATAATAGATAAACATCCAAGACCCAGGTCAATCTGAAAAAGATCATTTTCCATCTTGACCTGACCGGAAATCAAACCCAGGACCATCCGTGTCGCAGTCAGGCGTGTTGACCGCTGCGCCACGGAGCTCGGGTTATTTGTAGAGATAAATTCACCTAGGTACCTACCTAAAATTCAATAATAAGTAATTAAATATTTTTGTGATTCCAGGTAGTGGCCATTGCATTTGACTGTCAAGTGGTGGACTCCTTGCCAATGGACGAGCATGACCAAAAGAGCGACGCAGTTATTTTCTCAGAATAAAAATACATCGAGAAGACACACAGACAACATTTTTAGGAATACTCATTATAATTATGACATATGAAGTTTTATGATTATAATACACCACAACAACAATGTATGCATTTAAATCTCGGGTCAACAAAGAATAGGTACCTACCTACCTAAGCAGGTTCCTATGTAAATATTTTAATGACAATAAATCTTTGCACATAACTGCCTTCATTTTAATTATTTCTTTTCAGAGGAGTATGCACAGACATGTAATATATGCCTTTTTTTCATACACGTGAGAATATGAAGTACCTACCTACCTACTTACCTGCTAACTAATTAGATGGCATAAATTAATAATGTAGGTGATCTGATTGAAAAATTGTTGGTAGGTGACCGACGAATTTGATTATTTGGTGATAGTACCATGGACCAAGGACGCGTCACACACATGTGATGCCAACTTTTTCATAGGACGGCAAGCGGTTCACCTGATGACCGGATGGCATGGACATATAATAGGTAGGTACCTATTATACTTTCGTGCCTGATGGTTAATAATCACTGCTGCCCGTGGACTAAAATGCAACACCAGGTTTTTTGTTTGAAAGGACTGCGTAGCTGGCTCTAAGTGAGCTTTCGCTACTTCACTGGACTTTTGAGGTGAGAGCAGAGTGCCCTCAACCTGTATGTAAGGCAAACATCACCAAAAGGTCCTCAACGCAACACCAGGGGTGTGACTAGGCCTTTTATTCTACCTCCCCTGGGGGCCTCCGGCTCTCTCACTCGCCGAACCAAGCATAGAAGCGGTAAATAGTCTACTGTGCGAGGGCGGCACTTCCCCGGACGAGACGGCCCATTCATGCTACTAGCAAAAGTGATTTCGCGGGTAGCGTGGTACACCCATGGACCTAGGAATAATATGGACCCGGCATTAGACACATCAAAAGTGAAGCATAACGTACGTCACATCAAGTCACATGTGTGCAGCATGTATTTGACATTTGGGAAATTTGACATTTCGTTCGACCGGGGAAAAGTGTAGGGATTTTTGTGCCGATGTGTGCGTGCGCTAGTGTCGCGACACGAGTGTAGGGATTTTTATGTGCGTCACTGTTACATTTTCCAAGGGCATATCCTGATTATTCTTAGATCCATGGGTACACCAAAAAAACAAGCACCTCCTTCGGTGCAGTCGGGTAAATTATTATTCACAACATTTGGCTGTATATGTTGTCTGTGGGCTGTATGGACTGGTATTTGGATGCTTTGACAAAAAAAGGAAACGTAACTGTCAGCTGTCAAAATATTGTCATTTAAATGTCACAACAAAACCCGTGACAGACAAAACGTTTGTTGTGCTTTTTGTGCGGCTGAAATTATGATTTTCTTTTTTCTTTAATTGCTTGAAGCCCATGAAATAGGCAGATCAAATACCCAATACACTTGGAAATAATAAATAATGTGCTAAACGTTCAACATCTTGGTATAAAAGCAGAACGTTTACTTAGAAAATGTCTGTGAGCCCCTCGCATTCTGAGCTGGCCCCAGCTGTCTGCCGGGTTTGCCTAGCAGTCGACGTGCGATTGCATACAATCGCCGAAACTCCTTTGCAGCTGGTCTATGAAAAACTTACGAATATTTCGGTAAGTATAATGTTCAACTACCAATTTATTATGTGAACGGAAGAGTAAGTGCCGTGTGGGTCCCGGCAGAGTAGAATAGGACCACTCCAAGTCTTCCCGTGGATGTCGTAGAAGGCGACTAAGGGAATACAAGCTAAACAAAGCTTATAAACATCAAAAGACCTCTCCAACCCATCTGGCTAGCGAGGAGAGTGTAAGCCAAATCCTGTGATTGCTCTGGCTAATATATGGCTCTGGTAGTGCAGAGAGGGTCATGCTCCTGCAGTGGAGACTAAAAAAGACCTGATGATGATGATGAAGAGTAAGTCAGGGCCCTCAATGCACGTACCGTGACCAGATTGCGAACATTCTTGCCAAAAGCAAGTCAGGAGTACCCAAAACCGGCGAGCATATGTGAAAAGAGTGATGAATGTAGCTGAAGCCAGAGAGTTTCGTAAGGATCATAGCAAGAGGAGGTCCTTGGTCTCTGCCTACCCCCAAGGGAAAGGCGTGATAGTATGTATATGTACTACCTACTCACACCAAATTAAAACCATGATGAGGGGATAACTTCTACATGTTAATCTAACATACATATGCCTACGCCAAATGAGCGATTTACAATTAAAGTATTTAAGTAAGTACTTGTGGGTTTGTGGTGGAAATCAAGGGCTGCAGTTAGAGTTTTCCTTAGATGATTTTGCAAAATTAGTTGACTTTATAATAAATAAATAATAAATAATAAATAAATAATAATAAATATATAGGGACATATCACACAAATTGAGCCAGCCCCACAGTAAGTTGTGAACTTGTGTCGCAGGATACTAACTCAACGATACTATATTTTATAATATATACTTATATAGATAAACATCCAAGACCCAGGTCATACTGAAAAAGTTCGTTTTCCATCATGACCTGACCGGGGATCGAACCCGGGACCCCCGCGTCGCAGGCTGGCATGTTGACCGCTGCGCCACGGAGCTCGACAATAATAAGAAATTCATGTAGTTAGGTGTTATAAATGCTTGCGCTCATGAATAATTTGTGGAATAGTTAAGGTACAGATTTGTCACAGAAGCTCCCATGAGGCAGTCAAAGAGCCTACGCCATCTTTGATTGCTACTTGTTAAAACTTTATTGTACAACACCAATTCTTAGTATCTCATTAAACTGGAAATTGGCAGAATCACTGAAACCTCATTGGAAGCCATAATATAAAGCTGAAGAAGAAGAAAACAGACAAACTTAAAGTACTTACTTAAATATTTTAAATTAAGGTTTTACTTACAGATAAGCTTAGTGCCGCCTCAGTTGCGTAATTATACCTTCTAGCAGTCAACAGAATTTTCACTCTGCCACATATTTACATCTCAGTACCACTTTCAAATACACAAGCCTAATATAGAAAATACTTAGCTTGGTACTTACTTTTGACTTTCTGTCTACTTTGTATCAAGAAACAAATCATCAGATTGAATTTAACAGGTACAAATAATGTTATTACAAATGTTTCAGCTTAACACAGCTGATAAGAGGCCCTTAGCAGCATGTTACATCTGCTATGCCCTGCTGTACAAGTCAGGCAAGCTATTGCTTACTGCTGCCAAGTCAGAAAAAGTTCTGACAGATGTATTAAAAATGTATTCTAAGGTACTACACACTATAATCCTACCATACAACCTACAATTCATGGACCTAGCCTATGATAGTGCTTTTCTATTACTTGATTTACAATTTTCTATCAATAATAATGAATAGGCTTCAAAACTACTGGACCAATTTTCAAGACTCTTGCATCGATAGAAAGGTATATCTGTGGGTGACAAGGGCTATAATTTTACAGACGAAGTAACGGGAAAATAGCTAGTAATCAATAAGAAGATACCACAGCAAACTTATCCAGCGTTAGAACTTTGACCCCAACCTTCTCCCTTTGAACGACCAGGATTCCAGGAACCATTCCAGGTTTACCAAAGATAAGTATCTTTGGTAAACCATTTCAATCCTGGTCGTCCAATATCTGCCCCTTTCTTTCTAACTTATATTGGACACCTATGCTTAAATTGGACCATGCCATAGTTCATGCGCAAAGTCTTTATTTTAATGTTCTACATTTAAATAAAATTAAAAATTAATTTTATACGATTTTATCGCGATTCTTACATTATTTATACATCTAACATTTCAAAAATCTTAAAGTGTTCATGGTTGCAGCTTAATTTCATTTAAATGTGTAACAATCACGAAAACATTATTTAATTTTTATATTTTTTGGTGATTTTGTATATCACTATATAAACTTGCTATCTTCTGTAACCTTTTTTTTAAACCTATGCTATTGCGTGTTACAGATCACTATAGAATCAATATGCCTTGTTGACCGCGAGGCTAATGGTCTTGCTGGGTCACTGACTGCCTCAAAAGCTGAGTATTTTGACAACATACCTCCAGTCAAGGAGGAGAATTTGAATGAGATGAAAACTGAACCAGGCTTAGAAGATGACTACACTGAGATGGAATTTGAAGATTCATATGGTATGTGTAATTAATTATAATTTGTTAGAAGCACTGTTGATCATCATCATCATCATCAGGTCTTTCTAGTCTCCACTGCAGGAGCACGATCCTCTCTGTACTACCAGAGCCATACTAACTAGCCTGAGTAGTCAGAGGATTTGGCCTACACTCTCCACGCTGGCCAGACGGGTTGGAGAGGTCTCTTTGATGTTAATAAGCTTTGTTTAGCTTGTGTTTCCTTAGTCGCCTTTTACGACATCCACGGAATGACTTGGAGTGGTCCTATTCTACTCTGCCGGGAAACACACTGTTGTTGTTTTCAGTTAATTGAAAAAAATGAAAGACCGACTTTTTATTAACGAAAAAGAACTTTCAAATTCTTTAAATTATAAGCAATACTCTTTTCTTTTTGGTTTGAGAGCAAAACAAAAAAAAAATTGTGTGTAAAACACAAAAAAAGAAATTTTAAGACTCGAGATAAAATCAAAACGTCAGGCAAGTTGTTAAGGCGCTGTAGTATCAGATACTAGCGCCACCCAGAAATTATTTCTTAAAGTCCTTAATCATATCAAATTTAAAAAATCTAATAGCTGAATGCCTAAGTAAATTACTTCTAGTATTTTATTTGTATAAGTTTTTATATTTTTAATTTGATGAATTAAGAGAACTACTTATTACCACCAAAAGTGGCCACTTTTGGCGATAATAAGTAAACTCTCTTAAACTTAAGGCCGCACAGGCATAGTAGTGACGCCAATCATTTTATTCCTAATACTTTACAAAAAGAAAGAAATTCGAGAATGTAAATCATATAAACCTTAGTAAATAACCTGAAGTATTTTTGGAAATATGTTTAATATTATCAGAATCAGTGAGAATTATGAGAATCAGATTACCGCCAAAAATGGCCGTTTTGGGCGGTAATCACTATTTCTCTTAATGACTGATTCTCATAATATTAAAACATGATTCCAAAAGTACTTCAGGTAATTTACTAAGGCTTATATGATTTACATTCTTGAATTTCGTTCTATCTGTAAAGTATTAGGAATAAAATAATTGGCATCGCTACTGTGCCTAGTGAGCCCCCTTAAGAGTCCCACGTAAAGCCGCAATCCCATACAAACGTAGTTTCGTTTTAGTTTTACAACAGTTAAGTCAATCTCAACCAAATTTCGTACATACGACCGGATAAGGCATATTGATGTTTATAATCAGATTTCAATTTTAAAAACAATACATATACAAAATTACAGCGAGTACAAGTTTTCGATACGAAACTTCAACTCGCTGTAATTTAGTATAGGTATTGTTGTATGAGAATTTGGTTGAGATTGGCTTAACTGTTGTAAAACTAAAACCAAACTACGTTTGTATGGGATTGCGGCTTTAGTGGGACTCTTAAATTATAATGTATATATAAAGTAATGTAATGAATACTACAAGTAATTTACTAGGGCATTCAGCTATAGCATTTTTTAAATTTGATATGTTTTAGGATTAAAATAATTAATTGCTGGGTGGCGCTAGTGTCTAATACCACAGTGCCTTAAGTAAAAAATACTTTTAACAATTATTCCATAAACCAAAAATGTGTCTATTATATATCTCAGTATTGCCCGACGACGTGTAACTATCCGAAATGTTATGGTGTTTTTTTCAGAAGTTAAGGCTTGAAAGCTTACTGTTACAAGTAAATATAAAACAAATCACTTTCACATCCATAAGTAGTCAGGTCAAAGTCAAATAAATTTTATGACAAATACTTAATTTGCAGGTGGTCCTCAGTCGCTGCACGAAGATGCCTGCAATAATAATGATGAGACTCATGTCAATGATGATGAAGATAAAATTCCAGTAGACACTTTTATTGCAGCACAAAAGTGTGCCGCAGCTGGGGAGTTGCTAGAGGAAATGAAGATCCAGAAAGGTACGTAGCCGATGCTTGTCAAAATGACGATAGTCTTTCTGAACTGTGTTACATAAAATACATACATACTGTCACGTCTCTCTCCCTTGCGGGGTAGACAGAGCCCAGGTCTATAAAACCTAATGACAACGTTTAGCATGCTAGTGGGTTCGTAGGTGGAGAACGGAATCAAAATAGTGATGCATTGCTAGCCGCATCGCCTATTGACTTGATTCCTCACGCCCATTCCCTCGATCAGCTTTTACGACCTGAATGGGAAGAGAAGCAGCTGACACATCTATTTCTTTTCTTTTCTTCCAGACCATGGTGGATGATATACTTATTAAATAGTCACTAATTTTACAGATGACGAAATGGAAAAACATCGAAGTGAAAATTATTCGACCACCAGGAAACGGAAACACGACTCTGGAGAATCAAAAACCTTCACTGGTGACCGTCGATACAAATGCGACGATTGCCAACAACCCTTCCGTAATAAGAGCTTTCTTGAAAGACATATTGAAAGACTGGTTTGCAAGAAATACCATTGTGATACGTGTCAAAAACAGTTCAAAAACTCCCACGTTTATAAAAATCATGTAAGAATTCACACAGACGAAACTCCGTATGAATGTAAAGTTTGTCCAATTAAATTTAATACTGTAGGCAATTTGAATAGACACATAAAAGCCATGCATGGCAATAGTACATTCGAATGTAATATTTGTCAACGTAAATTTAATCGGAAGGATTATTTGAAGAGTCATTTGAAAGTACATTCTAGCGACAAACTTTATGACTGTAGTATATGTAAACTTCAGTTTAAAGATCAGTCGAACTATAATAGACATTTAAAACAACATACCAATGGAAAGTCATATGAGTGTAATATTTGTCAAAATAAGTATACGTTATTGCATCATTTGAAAACTCATTTAAGAAGTCATACTGGTGAAAAGCCGTATGTATGCAAACAATGTCCGATGTCCTTCAGCCATCAGTCTCACTGGAGAACGCACACCAGAACGCATACTGGTGAGAAACCCTTTGAGTGTAATGTCTGTAAACGCAAGTTCAATCGACAAGCACATTTACAAAGTCATTTGAAAATTCATGATGCGTAGCCAACAAAGTCTTTATTATCATAATAAGAGTAAACTATTTTGTAAAACTAAAGAACTTGCTCTACTGATGACAGTACCTCTCAGTCTCATCTAAGTTTGTTAGTCTTGTGTCCACTGCTGATTATCACGTGTGAAATCATTTAAGAATATTTAATAGGCAAGCAGAAACATTTTGAAAGTTTTTTTTGGAAAGTTTTAATTGACAACTTAATAAATTTCAATTCATTTAATAATGTATTTGTTTACTTTCTTCCATTAAACAAATTCGCGTTCGAAAAAAAACAAAATTGTCACTAATTCTGGTTGTCTATTATATTAGGTATATATTCTTCTTATTCAACTACTGTTTACCTACAACGTTTTGATATTCACTTCAACATCCATTCAGTTTATGGCGTAGGTAAATTTGATGTATAATCATGTATATCACATAAACCACATAAACCAACCTGCTTACGCAAGCGTAAATGCGCTGCAAGGCTATTTATTAGGCAAGTAAAGGTTCGAAAAAATTGAGAACAATATAATACTGGTAAGTATATTTTTTTATTTATCACAAAATAACGCACTTGGTGCTTTAATTACAAAATAATACATTCGTATAGACCGGTACCGAAAATCCAAATTTTTTAAAAATTTTATACATTGCATAATTTTACCAATTACATTCCCACAAAGCAGTGACTAAGCCCATCAAAATGAACAACTTTGCCTATGGGACATCTGGATATCTTAAAAAAAAATAGAATTTTCATAAAAATCCCGAACCGGCCGCACATTTTTGTGATTTCTGTTGATTATTTTTAGTTTCCAGTGAAAAAGTTGTTCATCTTGACAGGCTTAGTCTAGTCATTGCTTCACTGCTTCGAGAGATTGTTGGTGGAAAATTTGCACACTGTAAAATGTTGATTTTTGCAAACAATCTCTAAAAAATATACAATAAATCACAATATCATTCTTATTTATCTAATTACATCACAAAATAGTACACTTCAAATTCTGCAAAGAATTAATATAGTAAGAACTTATTTTTACAAAAAATAAAAAAATTTTTTTTTGACAAATTTTACAAAAGTAATTTTCGATTATATTAAAAGAAAGATTGCATAAAAAAAATGCTTTAACTATTATTTAGTTCAGGAGAAATCAATTGTAATATTTATATTTTACTTATTTATAATTAAATTTTCAATCGTAACTTCTATTATACTCTCGGTTTTCACAATACCTTCAGTTTACTTTATTTTCATGTAATATTGTAACATCTCTTTTTACCTTAATTACTTAGATTTTAGGATGTTTATCCTTTTTATTTATCAAAATTTAGTACCATTTTGTGTTATTTTTTTTTTTGCAAACGCACATTTCTTTTTATGGCACCAGAAAATACAAGTTTTAAACAACCAAGAAATCAAAGTAAATTAAACCATCACGTCGTTGAAAAATTTAAAAGTTTTAAATGTATGTATAATATGCATATCGTCAAAATACACTAGAAAGTACTATGCAGGAAGATATATTTCATCGTCTACATAGAATACCCTGTCCCCGAATATTCCATGATCAAAGTCAATTTATTTTACTTATTTACCAATATTTTACACTTCATAAGTAGGTTAATATAATTAAATAAAGTACTTATTATATATTTATGACCACATAAATTAGTGATAAATATTTATGTGATTGAGTTGCATCCCACTATCAAAGTTTAACATTAAATATATTAAAACTTACGTTATAACAATTTATATCGCAGAAATAAACTTACATAAGTACTTAGGTATATTATTAAGTTTAGAGACCAATAAATCGGTACTGTAATTCAATGAAAATACAAGTTTTAAACAACCAAGAAATCAAAGTAAATTAAACCATCACGTCGTTGAAAAATTTAAAAGTTTTAAATGTATGTATAATATGCATATCGTCAAAATACACTAGAAAGTACTATGCAGGAAGATATATTTCATCGTCTACATAGAATACCCTGTCCCCGAATATTCCATGATCAAAGTCAATTTATTTTACTTATTTACCAATATTTTACACTTCATAAGTAGGTTAATATAATTAAATAAAGTACTTATTATATATTTATGACCACATAAATTAGTGATAAATATTTATGTGATTGAGTTGCATCCCACTATCAAAGTTTAACATTAAATATATTAAAACTTACGTTATAACAATTTATATCGCAGAAATAAACTTACATAAGTACTTAGGTATATTATTAAGTTTAGAGACCAATAAATCGGTACTGTAATTCAATAGTTATAAAACTAAATTATAATGGGCATGTTGACTAAATTTTTTTTCATGTTGCTATGTAAAGACCTGCCAAAAAGAAACCCAATAGTGACAGAAATACATTTCTGAACAAAAAACTCTTTCAGTTATAAAAGTTTTAAAGATACATGTTTTTAGACGTAAATTTTTAGACGTGAAAACGCGCTGCTGAAATGCCTATATATTTGTGACGTCACAAGCTTGTATTTTGTATGGGTGGCGTGAGAACTTTGTTTGGTAGCTATACGAAATATTTCGTTTATGGTATTGGTTTCATAATAAAAGTTGCTATAAATTTTGCAGACTAAAATACAGTATAATTGTAATTAAGATTTTCATACTTTAAAAAATGGTCCTATTCACCCAACTTTAAAGAAGCTTTAAGATCACTTAACGAATCTATATCAAATTAAAAGTGTTCTTTATAGTGTTTTTAGATAGAAAAACAAAGACCTGATGATGATGATGATGATGATCAAAGAGACCTCTCCAACCTATTGAACTCTCCAAATCCTCTGATTGCTGTGGCATACGGCTCTGGTAGAACAGAGAGGGTCATGCTCCTGCAGTGAGACTAAAAAAGACCTGATGATGATCTCAATACTGTGATGCTAAGACGGGGATGCAAAAATTCGATTGTTTCAAACCGACAAACAGGAGGTATAACGGATTCACCGTAGCAATTTCCAGGCTAATATTTCAACACACTTTCATAAACAGAACAGTACTAAATTATTTATAATAAAATTATTTCCTTTGATTCAATACAGAAAATACTTTATCATAATATATTAAAAGCTATAACGCAGCGTGTAAAATCTATCACTCTACATAATACACTGGCAAATACTATCTATAAGTATTTAACTTACATACCTAAATTTTCATTTTACTTAAGGAAACTCCGTTCGCTAACTTGAGTACCGCAATAAGAAGCCTTTGACTTGACGTTACTCATTTTGTGTTAACTATGCATAGATCAAAGACAATATATATTATATTGTCTTTGGCATAGATTCTAGAAAATCCCCTTTTTAAACGCAAAACGGATCTTTTACGCAAAATTTCTTTTTATAACCATTTTTAATTACGCGCAATATTAAAAAAAAAACTGCCGAAATTGGCTTTTCATACATAGTATTTATTTATTTATTAGTAGGCTTATAGTATTTATTTTTCAGTCTAGTGAGACTGAAAAATATGTTATTTCGGCTTCACTAAGCAATTGTTAGTTTCTGAGCGAACGGAGTTTAAATATGTGTATTACTTTATTTTACCCTAAAATAATATGCAACCATATGTTTTTCGATAGTGGAATTCAAATCTTTATAGTTGCTACTTAAATACTAGGTAAGTGCATATTTTAAGGCACAAAATGTTATACCGACTATAAAAACGTTCATCGGTGTAGGATTTATATCAACTCGAAATGGTGTCAATGTAAGTACCTATTTGATAAGGTAAGGGGAGACAAAAATACGCATATCTTATACAAGCTGTGGAATTGTGGCAATATTTTAATGCTTATATAAAATTAGGCATACAATCAATTTATATTTTCATCATTATCTACGTTCTGATACAGCTTGGTAAACAAAATAATGGTTTGCAAATTAGCATCTTAACATCGGTATTTTAGCATCATTTTTACAATCTTGGAAGTAAATAAATACCGTATGAACATGAAGATTCATTTTTTTACATAGCTTCGTTACTCATACATATATATATTTATTAATTAATAAAAAATTAATTACAATTCATTTTGGAAAAAATGCGCGTTAAATAACGCTCCGAATTAAAGTATAATCGTCGTTTCTATAGCTGTTTATTTTATTCTATTTGTGTGTTTGCATTTACATTACCATTCTGATATATTCTTATTACATTAAAGGTTTAAAATATTGGAAAATTGCACGCGGACATGACTCGAAGCTGCGTCTTTTTGTCTATTTAACCGACTTCAAAAACAGGAGGAGGTTCTCAATTCGTCTGTATGTTTTTTTTTTGTATGCATGTTACGCGATTACTCAGTCAGTTATGGATCGATTTTAGTGATTCTTTTTTTTCAATAGGTGATGCTCCAGCGGTGGTCCCATAAAAATTTTGTCGCAATGTATTGAGCACTTTTTGAAAAAATAAACAAAAACCCAATAAAATTGTAAAAGGATGCTGTTTGGTTTAAACTTTGTGTTACGTGATTACTTAGCTAATTATGGATCGATTTAAGTGATTCTTTTTTTGTTTGATAGGTAATGCTCCAGAGGTGGTCCCATAAAATTTTTGTCGCAATGTATCAAGCACTTATTAAAAAAATAAACAAAAACCCAAAAAAAAAAATTAAAGGATGCCGTTCGGTTTAAACTTATTTGTATTTTATTCTTATGCGAATCAGGACAAATTGATGAGAACGTTTGTTCTGTGTTTTGACTAAACTTCAAAAGTGGTCCTATAATTTTTTTATAGAAATGTATACAGTGCTTTTAAAAAAAATCAAAAAAACTAAAAAAAAAAAGTGCAAGTATGCCGTTTGGTTTTATGTTTAATTCTTTCGCGAATCAAGACAAGTTGATTACGACGTTGTTCCTCTATTTTGATTCAACTACTCCACCCATTTGCGTATAGGGTTGAAGTCGGTTTTACTTTTTTGTTAAAAATAATTATTAAAGTCCTGCCCGCGTGGAAGTTTTTTCCATATCTTATTTCTTTTTTTCAAAACTCTTTCACCTATAGAAAGCTAAGTATATGCGGGTGACATAGATTATAATTTACGCGTACAAATTTGCGTGAAAACTGCTAGAAATGTAATGAACGCGATAAAACTGTAAAAAAGTAATTATATTTGAATGTGTAACAATCGCGACAACATTAAAAATAATTCTGCATACATTTCCTAAATAACTATTTACAGTTACTGAAATAGGTATTTCTTAAACTATTTACAGCTACTGAAATACATTTAAATCACGTGAAACATAGAGGTTAATCCTGACACGAATAAATGTAGGTAAACTGTATTTAGCAAATGGTGGGCCTTGCGAAAGAATGCGGCGGAACCCGTTTCGCGCCGAGCGTGTCGCCGAGGGATTCCTTCAAGTTCACGAGGCAGCCCCTGAAAAGTGACAAATCGTTTTACTTTAACAAGCATTGAAGTTCCTGGCGGGAATTTTAGCGGAATACACGATGTTTGTTTTAGATTTTTTGATTAAAACTAACGTGAGATGTTAACATTATTAATATGTAAAATACGGGTCACTCACGTATGAAGTCAACCTCATCCGGAGGTCTTCCTCAGGGCGAATATGAACCGAGACGCGCGCACGAAGTCGTCCCAGTCCGCACTGACGTTAGCGTCTCGGTTCACATTCGCCCTGAGGAAGACCTCCGGATGAGGTTGAAACATGTCGGCCTGTAGCTGACTTCATACGTGAGTGACCCGTATTTTACATATTGTTTTAGATTGTTGCAAATTGATTCTAGTGGACTTTATATTGTGAAATTGGTGTTATTTGGTAATTTTGGAAATTTAAATTAGTATTTTAATTTTATAAGTCCGTCTTGCTACGTCGTCAATGACTATACCAGTGGATTCGCGAAGAGTTGTCGCCAGGGGCTCCGTGAAAGCCCAAAAAAACAAACATTGTTTTGTTTTTTTTTTTAAATTTAGTGTTCACATAACAAGATTATAAAAATAAATAGGTATACATTGTATTCCTTATTAAAATATCAGAAAGAAAAAAAAGAAAAATTTGTTGTAGAGCATCACATGTGCCCATACTTACGGCATTTCTTCGCTGTATTGATCTTTTATAATGTATTGTATTCAAATTACAAGATTTTGTAATACGTAGAAAAATTGACAATGAAACCGCCCCGCATCGAGTCTGGTGCAATTGTGCCCATATCCAAGGGAATGCCGCAAGCGTTTTCTAGGGATTGACACTAACGCATACGGGGCCGCGAGCGAAACAAAGTCAAAGATTTTTATTCAAAATTGGATAATTGTATCTCTTTTTGAACGTCATATTTTTTACTTTCTTATTATTTTTAATTTTTAATATGCAAAATCGAAAAACTACTAGCTTTTCGTAATGACCACTGGCGAGAAGAATACGCCGAAAGAAACTCAATCCAGACCAAACCTAGATCTACGGGCAACAGTTCCAAATACCCTCTGGCCTTAGGCATGAGCAACTCCACCGCTCGGACTGCTGCTAGTAGAAGCATCGATGCAACTGTTGCTAGGAAAGTTCTCTAGCATGGCCCTATAAATTTTTTAGCCAAGAGGTAGAAGAGTCCAGCAAGATAATATTACCCGTCAACGAAGAACTGCTCCAAACACCCTCTGGCCCTTAGACATGAGCAGCTCCACCGCTCCAACCGCCGCCAGTAACAAAAGCAATGCCACTACTGCTAAGATGGCCTTGCAGCGTCTTCTCCTGCGCTCTCCTCGGGCTAGGCGGCGGGATAGGGCTTCGCCTCGGGCTCCGTCGAGAGTGAAGAGGGCGCTGGCGGCCTGCAATGATAAATTATCAAATCACTTCATTATACATGTATCGTAGATAATTAATAGTCATGTGACATTTTTTTATCATTATAAAAAATAAGTTCTAGCATAAGTAGAGGGATGATCGATTTATAATATTGTTATAAGTTGTATCGAAATGGGGATGTCAATGACCACTTTAAGATTTATAACGTACACAGAAAAAAGTCGCCTAGCAAATTGGAGCCACATGACCATTGCCCTACGCTTTTGAACAGTTAAAGTGAACAACAAAAAATGATCCTTCAACACCTATAATAAAAATCTCAACAGACTTGAATCATGAGGCGCTTTCGAATGTAATATCGTTAAAAGATAAGTAGAACATATAATATGACATTACGTGTCGAATAAGATTATAATAACAGATGGGCCCAACAAACGACCTTGTGGAAGTCCCTGTCAATTTAATGCGATAAAATTATATATTTATATTTGATGTTCTGAAATTGGTATTTCGCAAGAAGTTATTACTCTTATATTGAAAATACAGATCATTGTTATTATTCAAGCCAACGATGATTGCATTCTGAGTGTGCATTTAATGTCGAAAGCTTTATTCAATTCTGAGAATCATATAACGAACTCCATAATAGTATTTTATTGTTATTAATAATCGCCATTCTGTGTCTGTATGTTTACGATCTCATTAGGCGTTATTTTAGTCATAAACACGGCGATGTTTGTTGTTTATTAATCATAGTTTACTATTAAATAATAAATCATCCTTTACGGTTAATAATAAAAGACCTTATCAAATTAATAAGATTTTTATATATTAGATTTTATTCAGTCGCTGATTTATTGAGACATAACAGTACTTTATATAAACTACTTAGACTAACTAATACTCTCTTCTTACAGGTAGTAAAAACTTTTCTGAAGGAATTATTTACGATACATCGAAATAAAACTGTGTACAGTTGTTGAGAAGAGCTAAATTTTATTGATGAATATTGTTCGAAACAGACTAGACAGGTTTTATGATTGTTTGAAATATGCTTACCTTTCGACTACTTATATACTCTCATGCTTACGAGATGACAAACTTTATGAGCCATTGCATATGCGCAAGTGCCATATAGCTTTCAAACTTTTATCGATTTCATTTACTGTCCCAAAATAACAATAGGGATTTCTCGCCACGTCTTTTTGTTTAGTGCTCCCTTTGTTTTGTTTGTTTAAGGTGAGGTACAGTGGGCCACATAAAAAGTATACTATCCCTGTACTAATGGCACTAAATAGGAGTCAATGAGTGAGGAGTGGTATACTACTATGCGGCCCACTGTACATGTTATTTTTCTAGTTATTTATTTACGAGTAATAAGATATAAAATATTAATATAGATACGCACAGGTAGATATTTCAGATGGGGGTTTAACTTAAATGATTTCGCAATTGATTTTAGTGGATTTTATAATATAAAATTGTTGCAGTTTAGTGTTATAAAGGCTCGTGCTTATGACCAATATGTGAAATAGTTAAAGTAGACTGTTATATGGACTCGTGTAGTTTAGTGACCAGAAGCTCCCATAAAGCAATCAAATCTGTTAAAACTGTTTACTGTACAACACCGATACGTTGTATCTTTTTAAACTGGACATTGGCCGAACCACTGAAACCTCGGTGGAAGCTATAAAATAAAAATTAAAATAGAATAGATATCTTATCAAACCCACCCACAAAATATTATTAACACTTTCGAAATACCTACCATTAACATTGCATTCAAAACATAAATACCAGAGATAGAAATAAACTTTTTTATATAAATACCTCTCAGTTGATGTGGCAATTCTAATTTGAGGTGTTCAACAGTTATCCGTTAATTGGTTAAGCAATAAACTGTTGTCGTAAATTTTCATTAAATGAGCAACGGCGTTTTAAAAGTTAATGTTTCACTTGTTAATGCTAGGTTTGCTACCAATTACGTCTTGTGTACACGAGGAAAGTAGATGATACAGCAATGCAGCAGAGTACTGGGGTACTATTTTTGAACGTGTGACAATCGTCTTAAAACGATTTTTGTATGGAAAAGCCGCTCGTTTTCGAGCAGCGAAATTTCAAAAATCGTTAATGATTCTCCCACAGTCACAAATACTACATGTGCTTCGGAGGTCAGTGGCATCAATTTGACATGTGCGAAATTTGAATCACCGTTTTATCAGTTGCGACAGTGCCCGAACACAGAAGTCGTAAAATCTCAATGCAGCATCAATACAATCCTTAGAGCATTAAACCAACATACAATCTCAAAATGCGTGATTTCTGATTCATGCGATGGAATACATAGAGTCGCTAAAACTCGATGAAGCATTACTACACTCGCTTTAACACCGAGCACCGATGCTAAAGCAGTATGTGTGCGGTGGCCGTACGAGTAGTTGTGGACTTGGGGCTAATACTCAAAAATACTTTATTTTGTAATAATTTAAAATAAAAGACCCCTTCAAACTATCGTTTTCCATTATGCCCTGGGGATAGAAAACTGCG
The DNA here is from genome assembly GCA_963082605.1 of Rhodophaea formosa. Classification (NCBI taxonomy): domain Eukaryota; kingdom Metazoa; phylum Arthropoda; class Insecta; order Lepidoptera; family Pyralidae; genus Rhodophaea; species Rhodophaea formosa. Next base: position 4,544,554 of record OY720220.1, on the reverse strand, counting down.
CCACAGATACCGTCAAACAGTGTTAGTAGAGTAAAGCCAAACTGTAAAATCAAATAGAGCTGAAGAGTTGTATGAATTGGATGCTTATGTTCCATGAATGTAGATATATCGCTATATCTATTCTATCTGTATAAAGTTGGATTTGTTCGAAAACTTAGATATACATATAAACTCAACTAAAATGGCTTCAAAGTAGCAACAGAAGCAACCTACGAGTACTCTCCCAACCTACATTGCCTTCCTCTAAACTATTCTATGTACAAAATAACCGTAAATTAAGTTATTTAAACCGCTTTTTCTTCGAATTAAGTGCATTATACTTAGTCACACCCTTTATCCACTTACTCGACCTGTAAATGATTGACAATCAGGATGTCCTGAACACATAAAGGTGCCTCAACTTAAAAAAGATTTATATTTGGTCGAGAAGCCTACGAGATGTGAGTCCACGAGTCCACTATACCAGTGTACCGCAAGTCTTAGCGCAGTTTTAATTGTAAAATATGTGTAGTATCCAATCCATTAATCAGATAAGCAACTGGAAAGCAACAGTCTATTACACTTGTAGAGAACAAGCGCTATGTCCCGGATTCGCACGGGAACAAGTAGTAGGAGCACGACCCTCTCTGTACTACCTGAGCCATATACTAGCTTGAGTAGTCAGAGGATTTGGCCTACACTCTCCACGCTGGCCAGACGGGTTGGAGAGGTCTAGTACGTATTTATTTTTACCCGACTATTCCACCCAGAAGGAGGGTAATAATTTTAGCGCGTATTTATGTATGTATGTAAATATATTTAGTCCATTTTTGCTTACTAGCCTGAACGGCTGGACACATTTTTAAGGTAGGTGTCATTTGATTCGTATTTTCCCCGGAGTGTCATAGGCTATGTAACGTCAGCAAAAAATAATATAGCGGACATACTCTATCAAAAACCGGCCAAGTGCGTGTCGGGCCACGCGCAGTGTAGGGTTCCGTAGTTGCGAATGACAACTATGAGTTCACACTCGCACCTCACTGTTTACCGACCAAAAACATCTAACAATTTTTCATTTATGAGTACATTTTATTTAGTACTCAGCTCTGATAGTTTTCCTTTCAACTTCAGTATATATAGTATTGCTGTAATTTTTTTCACGTATCCATATATAACCGTTTAGCAGATAGAGGGGGGGGGGGGGGGACACTTACCTCTAACAAAAATTTGCACTTTAAAACCAAATATTTCGGAAATGGATCCCTAAATCGAAAAGTGGTGTTCCCAACCTCACAATATTTTTTAAAGACCTATTTAACGATAGCCCACACGATGGGTAGGTAGAGAAAAAAAATTACTCCTCCTCTTTACTTGTATGGGAGCTATCCTAAAAAAAATTTTTTTCAAGATTCTTTTCTACCCCTTTATTGCCATGATAAAAATACATACCTATACCAAATTACAGCTTTCTAGTACTATAGTCTCTGAGTAAAACCGCGGACGGATAGACAGACAGACAGACATGGCGAAACTATAAGGGTTCCTTGATTACTACGGAACCCTAAAAACGGCAGTCAGGTTTTTTTGTAATAATGCTACATACATACACTGAACCCAAAAAAATTAATCACCGATGGTGAGGTAAATAGGCACTTAGGAGCCCGATGGTCCAGTGGGTGTGAGCTCTATGAGCGCTTACGTATGTTAAGCAACCCCTGGTGCAGTCCCTACTTGGATAGGTGACCGCAAGTGGCATAAATATATCTCGAGCTCCTTCGTGCTTCGGAAGGCACGTTAAGCCGTTGGTCCCGGCTGTCATCGTTGATGGCAGTGGTCAAGCTATGTCAGATGCCTTAAGGCAGCTTGAAAAATCTGACACCAGTGTTGGCCACTTACACATACGAAAAACAAAACAAACAACTTACGGATATTGAAGTTTTTTATTAGGTAATTCAAGTTTGAAATTATAATATTCCTGCCCTGGCGAGACAGTAATAATAAGAATCAGTCAATGTACAAAATAAGCATAAATAATGTACATGACGTTAACTCGGTGGGGCAATGAAGAATTACAATAGAAATCGGTCAAGAACATGAGAAGATTACACATAATACGACAACAATGAAGATTTCTGATTTGCCGACCAAATCGTTTAATACTATGAAATAACGTATTAGATGAAACTCAGTGTACGAGAATAATAGCAATAAACTATTTTTCAGTAGTGCTCATAAATAAATATACAAGGTGCTTTTTAATTCATTGACATTCTTTTAATATTATTATTTTTAATACCCATGATTGAAATTAATTTAAAAATACTTTGAGTAAAATAAAGTTACTAATTTTTGAGAAAAGCTCAAAAACGCTTTGATAGCTCTGAGGCCATTACTTTAGATCATAATCAAAAATATAAATAAATAAATATATAGGGACATATCACACAAATTGAGCTAGCCCCACAGTAAGTTGTGAACTTGTGTCGTGGGATACTAACACAACGATACTATATTTTATAATATATACTTATATAGATAAACATCCAAGACCCAGGTCCTGACCTGACCGGGGATCGAACCCGGGACATCCGTGTCGCAGGCTGGCGTGTTGACCACTGCGCCACGGAGCTCGACTATCGAATCCTCCTAACCTTATCTGCCTGCCTTACACATCCTATCCATCTCTTTTTTCCCCCCTTCCTCGCTTTCCACTTACATTCACGCTTTAGATAAAAACCAAAAATTAAAATAGATCTGAATCACCATACAATTGATTTAAACAGTATCTAATCAGTCGTTTGGTGAAATTTACGCAAAACAAGTAATTTTAGGTACAGGTACCAAGCAGCGATTTAGTGTTGATGCAAGAAATGTTCTTATATCATTTTTATTTTTGAGGATTTCAATGATTTCGATTCCCCACTGTATAGGGATAAATCACTTTGAGCTTGCCCCACAGTAGTCTGTGGGGCTAGCTCAAAGTGTATTTTGTTAATTTGTGTTGTAGGATACTAACTCAACGATATTATATTATTGTACAGGGGGGCTGCTCTGCTCGCGGCCTCTTTGAGACTACTCTAAGTATCATATGTTGTTTATTATTATTCGTAGCTTTCTCTTCGTTAAAGTCTATTCACATAAATACTGGACTGATAATATCGGATCGGACAACTAACGTACAAAAGACATAAACGGGTCGCGTCGCCGTGTAAATTTGTCTACAACATTTCCTTGCTCTTTCCTTCCTTAGACAAAATAAACATTTTCCCTATTGCAACTAACGCTGGAAACTCGAAAAAACCTATATACCACCGTACAAAAGTGTTCTGCAATTTGCATGTAATGTAAGCCGTGTGGTTCCCGGCAGAGTAGAATAGGACCACTCCAAGTCTTCCCGCGGATGTCGTAAAAGGCGACTTAGGGAACGCAAGCTAAACAAAGCTTAACCATCAAAGAGACCTCTCCAATCCGTTTGGCCAGCGTGGAGAGAGTAGGGCAAATCCTCTGACTTGTCTTGCTAATGTATAGCTCTGATAGTCGGAGAGGGTCGTGCTCCTGCAGTGGAGACAGAAAGACCTGGTGATGAATTTGCATGAGAATATCGTTTTTTTTTTATTTCATTCATTTCCTCGGGCTGAAACCTTGTTTATAAATCGATTTATTGCTATTTTTTACAAATTGCATGTCTATAGTACAAATATTATTAAGAGGAAGACTTATTAAATTATAAAGAAATTAAAAAGATTTGATTGTTTTTCTGAATTTAATAGACGCCGTACCAACCGGACCGATTTAAAAAAATATCACCTATAGCAACCTATAGATATAGAAAGCTAATATATCAGCGGGCGATATAATTTACGCGGACAAAGTCGTGGGAAAATCGCTTGTATCATATAATTCTGCGCAATTTAGGTTTAACTTTTTAAGTCATACTTTTTAAGCGCACTTTCAAATCCATTATTTTTATTTGCTACGGATACGCTTATCATAAAATTAAAAAACAAGGACAAAATTGCATTTACGAAATGACACGACGTTTTGTCAATACATGCCCATTATACTGAGTCGGATTTCCGTTGAAATGTTTAACTAATATAAATTAAATTAAAATTTGCCAAGTCCGGGTTGAACTATCACAGGAATGGGTTCCGTAACATGCCAAAAAAAGCATTGGGGAGCCTATTTAATGTTATTTATTACATCTTTTAATTTTAATAAACTAGCAGGTGTCACTTACCTCGGTAGACCACTCAGAATACCCTGTAAACTCCCGTTTCAAGTATTTCTAGTTTCAAATATTTCAAGTACATACCAGTCTATACAGGATGATTGTGAAAAACCAAGCAATATAATCTTAATGGTGTAATCAAAAACATTTTGAAAAAAAAGGTTAAAATGAAAAAAATCTTTGAGGCCCCCCATAAAAATTTAACCAGGTCATTCGTAAATTTGTATGGGAGGTCCAATATTTCCTTTGCATTTTTATCGTTTTTCCATGTGGCTCTATTTCTTTTAGGGATTCTGATTACATCTAAATATTGCCAGGTTGTTTAGAATCACCTAAATAGGGTATAAAATATGCATACTTACGTCTATGTATCCTAACTAATATTATGAATGCGAAAGTGAGTTTGTTTGTTTGTTTGTTACGCTTTAACGATTTATCTACTGAACCGATCATCATGAAATTTTGCATACATATTGGTTAAAGTACTGAGAAGGACATAGGCTATACCACGTGGGCGAAGCCGCAGGTAACAGCTAGTATAATATAATAATTAAGTTTATGGTCAGACAGGAATAAACATGTTTCTTGTAGTTTGGTATCTTGAAGTTAATTTTTTATTTTTCTTATTATAAATTTTTGATTATTATATTATTCGATGGCAAAAACATTAAATTGTCTTGGCCCAGAAATTAGCTACCCCAATAGCGTTGTCGGTGGCAGCTGTTAGGTGCTGTCCTTTTTTTAATTTTTATATTATAATTCATTGGCAGAAGAGTTTTAGTAATAGGGGCTCGTTAATGCCTCTTGGGCAAGGAACCCCAAGAATCGATATAACGACTTGTCGTATGGACGGATATCCTTGCCAATTTACTCACGATATGCAATTATAAGTTTTGTTAGACATGACTCATAATTAAAAGTAATTAACGCAATTAATGTAAATTAATATTTTAATTGTCCAATAATTTTGAAAGTGTATTGCTGTTGTGATATATTGTGTAATTTATGGCATTTTTATTATATTAACATTAACCTAGGGTTTTTTTGGTGGGTCGTCAAGGAGTTCAGTTGGATTTTGCCTTAGACGATTTAGCGTGAAATTTATAAAATGACATTTCGAGTTATAAATACTCATGAACATTTTGTGAAATAGTTAGACTATCATTTGGACACGTATATAGTTGTCACCAGAAGTTCGCATGAATGGACTATCTCATACTAATCAAAGGACCTCCGTATATTATGTTGACTGTATATCGAACAACACCGATACTTTGTATCCCTTTAAACTGGACATCGGCAAAATCACCAAGACCTCGGTGGAAGCCATAAAATAAAAAAATAGAATAGAAATACAAAAGTGGGATGGGCTTCTAAACTTATTATTAATGGCATGCAGGATGGGAGGGTCTGCATCTTGATGACGACAGTATTTGTACATTTACATACATTTCATACATTTTAAAAATTCAACATACATTGTTTTTGAAACTGATGCCAATGTTTACTTAAGCTGGGGCGAGGGGATGTGTTTTTTTTTTCACACACAAATTTACGTTTACATACATTTCATACATTTTACAAAATAAATATACATTGTTTTTGAAACTGATGCCAATGTTTACTTAAGTTGGGGCGAGGGGATGTGTTTTTCACAAACAGAATTTTTTTTTTCATGTCTGTGTTTTTTTTTACATTTGCTGACAAGAGCTATTTAAGCTAATATTCTGCTTACCTCCAACGTAATATTTAATTGAGCCCTTTTTCCGCGCTGGGAATCAAATCCAGAATCGAATCTATTCATATAGTTCTATACATTAACAAAACGCTTTATCATGTTACGCAACTCCGGCATCCAGCCTTCAGAGATAAAACAATGCAAACCAATTTGCACGACTAATGGCATGCAAAAAAATCATTAAAACAAAACAAATTGTCATTAAAGGCGTGACAATAAATAATTAAACGTACGGTGGCAAAACTGGCCTCTTTGCATCTTGGTAACACTCTGGACACAAATAAAGGAGATGCAGAAATACGTCATTACATAAAATTTCTTATACAGATACTATAGTCACTTTTTTTATAATTGTTTTTACGGCCCTGGATACGAGTCCTTTAGAGCCTTTCTTCATTTATTTCGCCAGTTGGCGATCTATCAACGAAATGATGGTGTAATTCATTTCGTTGCTTTCACGGAGCCCCTGGCAACAACTCTTCGCGAATCCACTATAATCATCGACGACGCAGCAAGGCGGACAACCACCAGCCCGCTAAGTAAATCTCACTCTACAGCCGTACCATGACAATTTATTTTAGTTATTCCACACATTGTTCTTAAATATGAGCATTTATAACACCAATCACATTATAAAGTCCACTAGAATCAGTTTGCAAATCAATCTAAAACAAACACCGTGTAGTCCGCTAAAATTCCCACCAAAAACTCCTATAAAGTCACGAAACTTAACAACTGTCAAAACTGTGGCAGAGAAAAGATTAGTAAATTATGAAAAAAAATTGTTTAAGGTGTGTGGAGAACATCTATGCAGTTTTCCAAAGACAGCCTAGCTAAGTCTAAAGCTCACAGAACCAATAAATATTATAAAACCGGCAAGTGCTAGTAAGAATAGCGAAGGGTTCCGTACCAGCATCCAAAATTTAACGAAAAACGCTCAAAAAATACGTTTCTTGTTTCTTTCATTTTGTTTTTGTCCTTGAAAAATTCAAATCCCTTACTTTTTAACTGACTTTGAAAAAAAGGAGGAGGTTCTCAATTCGTCGGAAACTTTTTTTATGTAAGTATGTTCCCCATTTCTCGACGACGCCTGGACCGATTTAAGAAATCCTTTTTTTGTTCGATAGGTTATACTTTACAGATGGTCCTATAATTTATTTATCGAAATTTGTCGAGCGCTTTTTGAAAAAATACACAAAAACCAAAAAGTGTTTACACGAATGCCGCTCGGATTGCGTTTATTTCAATTTTATATATAGATAGGGTTGAAGTCGGTTTTGTTTTTTGTTAAAAATATATTATTAATTAATTAAACGGTTCAATAGACGACCTGACTAGTGACAGAAGGACGGGGAACGGAGGTCTCATTTTTACCCCTTTTGGTATGGAACCCTAAGCCTCGCCACACACAAGCCACAAACCACAACCATGAAACGCAGCCGCCGTCCTCTTTCCTGTTGTTTTAATACATTTTATATGGATTTGCTGCTCACTGTTGACGCCGAATATCGCCACACGCTCTTTCAGATAGCGGCGATTGTGGCTGTGGTTATTGGCTCGTGTGCAGCGACCCTACGTAACGTTAAACAAAAGCTATCCTTCTCACCCCTCATTATTTTGTATCTGGCCTTTTTGCAAATTATCGCCAAGAATTCAGACAATTACTCTACGTCAATATCAATGCAAGATTTTCTACTGCCTGATGTAGCCCACGCTTGTAATGTTTTATTAACCGATTTCAAAGAAGGAGATTATCAAAAGAGGTGCTAAGTCCTGTGTATACCTTTAAATACATAATGATGTGTTTAAAACGCGAAAGTTTAAGGAACATAAAAGGATTTGTCTCGGAAATTTGCCCCACATTCGAACTTTACATGTGACCTAGTCCTGACTTATTTATCATAATGTGCCAACTTTAGCGGGTGCGGTATATCTTTAATGAGCCTATTGGTTTGCAGTCGTGACGTTGTTTTCGCAAATTGCCAGTATTGATGACTATGCAGGCTCAGTTAGGCTGTATTTCCACCAAATGTAAGCTAGAAAGCGGAACGCGTGTGGCGTAAAAATCCACCGCAGTATCGCATGTTTACAGCCAGCACAGCCGTGGTAACTGGCGGTAACTACGAAGACATGTGACACCACAATCTTTTTCAATTTTTCAAAATAATAATATCAAAATATATATACTTAGCTGGGGCTTCTTAGTGCTCACTAACATTATAAAAAGAACTTCTCTTTGTTCAGATTTGGCGGAATACTGGCACTGTTCGTAAGACATTTTAGATACCATCAAGTCGCTACTAACATCTTGGTGGAAACACAGCCTTAACATATTCGTACAAATTGGGCCATTTTGTATCTGCCTAAGTGACTCATGATTAGCATATCTATCTATCGTAGCTCAGTAGTTTTCGTCCGCGACTTCATCCGCGTTTAAAACTTAAACAAATGACATCCTAATCCATTGTCTTTTTTATTAACACGCTTTTTTTAGCTTCACTTGTAACTATGTATGTAAGAAAATCTTGGAATCTTAATTTGACCCACTTCCCGATCCTCGATTAGGATGAAATTTTGCACACGCAACTAAAACAAATCACATCCTAATCCATTGTATCTTTTTTATTAACACGCTTTTTTAGCTTCACTTGTAACTATGTATGTATGTAAGAAAATCTTGGAATCTTAATTTGACCCACTTTCCGATCTTCGATTAGGATGAAATTTTGCAAACGGTCTGGGTTCTGATGACATTACATGAAAAGCGAGTTTTTAGTTTTTTAAGAGTCGCCTGGAAGCGCATGTCTCCATACAAACGGAAAAAGGGAATTGTGGCAATATTTGATAATTTTGGAGTAAAATCAAGCATTAGATCAATTAATCTCATTATAATCTACGTACGTTCCTATACAGCTTGATTAAAATACCAATGGTTTGAGAATTACAAGCGTTTTCATTTTGTATGGAATTCTTGAGAGGCGTTTCTCAAACATTTGATAAATTAACCAAACTGTATAGGAACGTACGTAGATTATAATGAGATTAATTGATTAGATGCTTAATTTTGCCCCAAAATTATCAAATATTGCCACAATTCCCTTTTTCCGTTTGTATGGAGACATGCACTTCCAGGTGACTCTTAAACTATAATTATTATTTATGTAATTAAAAACAACACTATATCAGCTGTTTCAGATACTTAATCACTTCTTTATCCCTGCTACGAATATTCAAAATAACCTAATGACATTCCTAAATCACAGACTTTCTTTGTCTTGATATGTTGACTAGACAGTGGAACAGACTCCATACTAAGAACGATTTAAGTAAAGATTAATTTAAGGTGCCTTTGAGTATCCGAGCAATACGGAAAGTTTAAAGAATTGTTCCACCTAAATCATCCGTCAAAATTAGCCGGGTGATTTAACTCCTATCCTAAAATAGAGTACTTAATTCTCCTGGGGCCAGGAGATATAAGTCAACTACCAAATTTAAAGACAGAAAACGAAATCAAAAGAAGTTTGCTTGATATTCCTCAAATTAATGCAAATTCCTTTGACTTTAACTATCACGCGAGAAAAGAAGCAACTGACACATTATATGTTTTTATTAGCCCAATGACATCGCGAGAAATTGGAAAACGATAAACACAGCACTCGTCTGCTACAATAACAATAGTATACGTGTGTCAATCAGTTTGTGACGAGAGTATGAACTCTGTGCTCGAGTTCATTATGTAACGCATTTCCGAGATGTGGTCCGCTTGCGACCTCTCGAGACGACTCGGTGGTGTCATGGTGGTGTCACAGTGTTAGTAAAAGAAATTCATATTTATAACGGGTTTACAGACCATAGGAATGATACCATGAATGTATAATGATATTGTAAAATGAAAACAGATAAAAAAAAGAAAAGTAAAAAAGAAAGAAATACATATAATATAATCATTAATCATACAAAGCCCTTCAGGCGAGTAGGCGACCTATACTGTTGAAAAGAGTTTATTTCGTCATTTCTTCTCTGCAGTGGTCGGTTCCGAAATGCTAGTAGTATGTAGCTTTTGAACAATAATTAGTAAATGCATAATACTTAATAAGATAATTTTAAATGTGAATTGACGTGAAAAAGTGCCTGCAAGGGCCGATTTTCTGAATAAACGTTTTGAATCTTTGAATAGGTGGTCTGTTTCAATTGTTTTATTAATATGTCTCATTTAAGGACTGTGAACCGGTTAAAAATATCGTATTAAGTAAAGGATTCCATAGCGATTAAACGACGTAATGCAGCCAGCATCATAGGAACTTTTGGACCAAGTTTTTTGGGTGAAAACGTCGGGTGCGAAAAAAAAATTGTAGGTACTTGAGTAATTCTTGCAGCAAGTTGCGGATGCATTTTTGTAACTTTTCTGACGAAGCATGTTGCGAATGCATTGATATTACTTTATTGACGAAAAATGTTGTGGATTCTTAAAATTGTAATAATAAGTTATGTCGAAAACGGAAATGAATAATTGAAAATACCTTCATAACCTCAGACTTGATTCCATTATTTAGAAAATACCCGAGTAATGAATCTCAATGTAACTCGCGCGAGCGACTAGACATTCCATGCTCTGTGAGAATAATGTTTAAATCGGTAACATTCAAACTTCCTGTAAAGAAACCGTTTATTTGTTGTTGCTTTGCTATTCTGCATGGGTTCATGTTTTTAACAAAATCAAAACAATGCTATACTAGCATTCCCCGATAAAGTTCTGAATTTCAATCTAGTGATTCAAATGATTTTACAGACAGATTTTAAGGTTAGCATAAACTTAACAGTGAATTTTAGCAAATTATTATCTTTAATGTCAGTAATATATTTTTATAAATAATATAATCTTTCAGATAAATCTACCGACTTCAACCAAACTACTTAATTGATCAAACAAATATAATTCCCAATTAGTTATTGCCATAAGTATTGTTTTTTTTTTATTTTGTAACGTCAAAGCAAAACATCGAGATACAATATGCCAACGTTAATACAAAATGTTTCGATGTCATTAATTTTTCATACAAATTAGGTGCAGTACAGTCGGTGCAAAGCGGAGCACACTAATTTCTCTATAATCACAGTCTACGCGTCCGCGTTCCGGCTCTAGTTTTTCTCTACATGAAACTGGTTCGTCTGTCTGTTTGTTATGCAGCTGCAGCAGAATGTGGAACAGGGTATTTCGTAATAGCTCGTAAGCTATTGCGCCTTGGTTTGCTGGTAATAAAATAGACGTATGTAGATTAAATGGTGCCATGTAGGAACACTCTCGATACTTCCAATAGGGCTTTTCGAATAGGGCAATGGGATTAACGATATTAGGGATGCTTCTTGCACAGATGGATTGGGGGTGGAGAAGTAGCAGTTCGGGAGGTCAGGCGCTCACACCCGATGTCATACCCGCAACCGCTGAACAGCAGTTGAGGACCCCTGACCATATAATAACTATCACTTCATCATCATCATCAGATCTTTTTAGTCTCCACTGTAATGACTGTACTGACAGAGCCATATATTTAGCCAGAGCAGTCAGAAGATTTGGCCTACATTCTCCACGCTGGCCAAACGGGCTGGAAAGGTCTCTCTGATGTTTATAAGCTTTGTTTAGCTTGTATTTCCTCAGTCGCCTTCTACGATATCCACGGAAAGACTTCGAGTGGTAATATTCTACTCTGCCGGGAACAAAACGGCAATTAAATATCACTTCATATTATATCATATTATAAAACAAAGTCCTACGCCGCATCTGTCTGTCTGGCTGTTTGTTCGCGATAAATTCAAAATCTACTGCACAGATTTTCATGCGGTTTTTACCAATAGATAGAGTAATTTACGAGGAAGGTTTATAGATATAATATATGCCCGGGCGCAGCCGGGGAGGGCTGCTAGTAATATCTATGGCAGAACATAACTACGTTTACCTAGATACTATCTGCCAGCAGCGCGTTTAGCCGTAAACATTTATGGCCCCATTTAGATTTAGTATCGACTACTTTGTTTTTAATTGCATTTTCTCTTCATCTACCTCAAGGTACATAGTCACTTCCAATTCCTTGTGATATACAATTTTCCCGCAACATCGTACGTGTAAATAAGGGCCTATGCCAATTTTGAAAATCAATAGATTAGTTTCAGAGCCTATTCAATGCAAACAAACAATCAAATATCCTCTTAGTAATAAGTATTAGGATAGACTTGCAATTTTCCCCAGACTGCGTTCGCGTTAATTATAGCCTACTAGCTGTTACCCGCGGCTTCGCCCGCGTGGTAATAGCCTAAGTCCTTCTCAATACCCTAACCTATGTGTATGCAAAATTTCATGATGATCGGTTCAGTAGATTCGGCGTGAAAGCGTAACAAACAAATAAACAAACAAACTTACTTTCGCATTTATAATATTAGTTAGGATGTCACCCGCAGATAACTAAACTAGCTTTCTGTAGGTGAAAGTGTTTTGAAAATCGGTCCGGTAGTTTAGGAACCTATTCAATGCATACAAACAAACAAGCAAATCTTTCCTCTTTATAATATTATTAAGATAAAGATGTATCTCCTGCGGAACACAGTGGCTCTATACCATCACAGCTGATGATGTTACAATACTCATGTTACAGGAGACTCATCCGAAATACCTACAGTACCTACTACCACTTTAATAAGTAACATCGGCATTGTTCGATGGCGCAGAATAGCACAACCTACCGCCGACTCAAGCCGAATGAAAACATCAATCAAATAACGAACTTATTGCTACAAAATAAGATTTGAAATCCAAAAACAACAGGACTCGTGCTATCTCGCTCGCAATACTCGTACGACTGCCGTTAGTGGTCGAGACGCCGCATGGCGCGTACACATTGTAAAATGCTAGTAAACACTCACTATAGTTACTTACTACACCACTACGCCACTCAGTATTACGCACCACGTCCGCTAGCTATGGCCGCTGACAGATGAATGTCCCCCACCCGTATATTTCCTACTACTGCATACTATGGCCGCTGACAGGTGATGTCTCATACTTACGCACTCAGTACACTACATCCCTTCTTCATTTTATACGATAAACAACTTTTCACAAATATTATTTATTCCAGTTTTATAACTTTGATTAGTTCTGATGTAATAACTTCTCTGTAACTTACTACTTTTTATGGTAAACTTATTTTCTCTTTTGGCTATGCTGACACCTTCGTTTCCAGCATTTGTCTCGATTATACTCCATTTCCCGCCCTATTAAGATTGACTAGATTTCTGTAATATATATATTTTTTCCATCGAATCTTTTCTGACCATATTCTGACTAATATTACCACTATTAATATCTGTCACTGTATGAGGTTCTGGGTTATGTAGAAATTAATTTATTTTCCTCAATCATGTTTAATACATAAACCTCGTCATAAGTTTTTTGGCAATTTCTATGTTAGTATTATTTGTTATTCGTTTCTTGTCTACATATTCTTTCCCTTTCTCCTTCTTTGCCTTATTTTTGTCTCTCACCGCTGAGTGTATTAATTTATATCCTAATTCCGCTAGTGCTGGCATCCCTGAATTCTCTGAAAAACAGTTCTTCAAAGTCATTCGTTATAATTCATAATAGCAGCGGTGATAATAGCGGTTTGTAATAGCACATGAACAGACATTCCAATGATATGTCAAGAGGACATGTCCTCTACCCTGGGACTTGCTGCATCCACACAACTGTGTGTTACTGTTACTTTAAGTCCTAGCTGAGCTGAGTAGGTAGAGCATGAGGTACTTTACTACTATTCTGTGCCTCAAAACAGAATACTATCAATTGAGAGGATATCCAATAATAAACCAAGCCCGTCCGTCTTTGAAGTGGTGGTCTCACTAACTAAGTAAAGCATATTGAGCTAATTACTCACATGCTTAAAAATAAGATTCCGGAAATCAGAGAAGAAGCAAACCGGACCAATTCTTTAAATGATGACTTTTGGTTTAAACAACAGATAAGTTTTTTTTTGTTTTGAATTTAAGAACGCTAACTGACAACAGCCAACTAGCCTAAGCAAAAATGCTGAGATACCAGCTGCATAAACTAGGTCTCAGTAAAATGCGCCGTCACGGTTTCTGTGAGCCGAGACCTTAACCAGCGTTGATTTTACTCCTGTATTCCGGCAAGGAGGATGAGAAGAATAAGCATAAGCATGGCATTGGACTTCTTTTTACAGATACAGCTAAAATTAGCCATATCAACTGGAAGCCGATCTCAAACCAAATCATGTATGTATCCCCCTCTTAACTCAGATCCCGCAAGAAGTGTTAAGTGTATCTTCTACCAACATAGCCTCTGCAAAAACAAAAGGCCAACAGTTCCTTTAATGCAACTGTCAGGAATTATCGTCATTTCATGAGTGGCCTAAACGCTAAAATTCATTATGATAATCAGAATTGCAAACAACACATGAACACCCAGGGACTCGGTGAATGCTATTACAATAGGTAAAGGTATATAGAGTTTTGCCAAAATTAAGGTCTCATTACTGGCGGAAACTATAAATTTACCGGGACCGCCACAAATATACATGAACTAATTCCTTGACGTTATTGTCAATAAGAAACCGAATAGACCATCTATCCATCAGCTTTAAATGGTGCTTCTCACTTCACACTAGTGCATATTAATGCACAAATTGCGAGACCCATGTAAGAACTTCTGTAAAAAGTAACGACTCGAGCTACGTAACCGTTTTCCTTACTGAAACAAACGGCAGAGCTCAAGACCATAGATGACCAATGGAATGGTAGTAAAATGACTTACACTGAAGTCCGCTCCATCGTTCTGGGGAACGACCCTCACAACGTGATGAATGGATTTCACGGGAAACATGGCACCTAATTTATATTATAAAACAACCCCATCTCAAATTTCTTGGAACTTGTGCTGAGATCCAAAGAGCCAATCTACAATTGCGCCATATACAGTGAATCTATCGCAGCACACGCAGGACAGAAGATAGTGGACTGACAGTATTGCAGATCAAGCCCAACATACTGGAAATACGGTTTTTCTGACGGGGCTTTACAAAGCCACAAAAGCCCTGGCTTTCTGTTACTCTTTTCCCATTGGAGAGATCAATTTAAAGGGGCTTTGCAGGTTTATTCATGGGCTTTAAAATATGGACAGTAGAGCTGAAAGTCACCCCAGCTCCATGAAGTTGAGATTATCCACCATAAGAAAAAAGAAGTGGCCAATACCATTCTTTTCCTAAATTTGGCAAAGCTCCATGACTTGACCTAACAACCTTTGTAAATGGTAAAAGCATATATACACTTTTTTCAACCCTTATATCTTTAATTGCCAGGATTGGGGAAGCTAAGAATTACTTGACAAATAGAGAAAAGGCCTTTTAATGAATTACTCAAAAGGTGCCTTAAGTGAATGTAACAACTGGAGAGGCATCATTTCGACTCCTGCTAAAGTCTTTTTCAAATCATAACGGGCAGATTATCAAACGCCGTAGACCGACTCTTCCAGAATGGATAGGCTAGATTTTGGTTGCCTGATCGCCCGACTCAATACTTTTCGAATCATACTTAAACAGGTTTAAGATTTGCAAAGAAAGATTTATCTTACATTTTGTTGACTTCAGAAAGCCTTTGATACGTTAAGGTAGTCCAGTTTATGGCCCTTATTGGTGTCCCGCAAGAATATACTACTTAAGTAGAAGTGCAGTGCTTCTGCAGGAATCACCGTGTGGGTGACTAAGGCATGGGGTGAGTACAAAATAACTCAAAGGTTAGACGTGCTTCCAATTTATAATCGGCCCCAACGAAGATAAGATAAGGCTACTAACAAGATTTTTCTTGTAGAATGACAAATGATGGCCTTATGTCGAATGACATCAACTTTCACGGTAGAGTCCGGCAGGGCTATCTCCTATTTTTTTAATATTCTTTTTAAGCTAACGCATAATGCTTTTGCATTATGCGTCGCAAATGCCGGAAAGGCCGCCCCACCCATTATACTGTACTTTTAACCATTCAAACGTACCCAGACTAAAGGTCTTTTGTTTTTGTTTTTCAATAGCTGCCTAATAAATCGTCAAATACCTTTTCAAATGACCGGCTACGTGGACGATGCCATAAAATCACGATCAGTACACTGAGCACCACCAAAAGATTGGCCAGCAGTGGACAAGTATAGGCTGATGATGATGATGAAAGGATTGGCTACACTTTATAATGGGGTTCTGATCATATATCAAAATAATCTATGGATTGCATACCCCAAGGAAAGTGTAAGGCTGGCCGATCCAAACAAACTTGCTGTCGTACCACGTACATCTACGTGGCGTGACGTGAAATGCTATGCTCAGGACAGAACAAGACAGAGAGTCACTGTCGACGCGCTCTGTCCCTAATAAGGGATATAGGACCATAAATCAAGTCCCCGTTACGCGGACTAACATATTTTCCATTTATACAGGCTATCGTAGTACCCAATCACATGGACTATCATACCTGTCCAACTCATTATACAGGCTTTCCTATTGCCTACTCGCACAGACTATCATTATAATCCAATTCATATAGGTTGTCTTATTGTCCAGTTATAAAGACTGTCATATTGTCCCACTCAAAAAGGCTGTCTTATTGGCTGGTTACGAGGACTATCATATTGTCCAACTTACACAGGCTTTTTGCCCAGTTACACGGACTATCATATTGTCCAACTCACACAGGCTGTCTTATTGCCCAGTTACACGGACTATCATATTGTCCAACTCTCACAGGCTGTCTTATTGCCAGTTACACGGACTCTCATATTGTCCAGCTCACACAGGCTGTCTTATTGCCCAGTTTTACAGACTATCATATATTGTCCAGTACTCCCACTACACAGGATGTCCCATTGCCAACTTACATGGAGGATATTGTCCAGTATTTCATCCTCACATCGCGCTCTTAATTATTATGATATCATGCAGTATAGGCTGTCATATTGCCTACCTACTTAAAGTTGACTATCTCCATCACCTCACATCGTCATTTCAAATCCGTAAAATGTTGGCTTATTGACGAACTATCATTTTAGCCTTTCATGTACAGTTTCCGTATTTCAGCAAAATTACCTTTTTTTTCACACACAATGTCATATCCGTAATTTTATCATTATAATTTCATAGAATTAATTTCAGATTTTTTATGTTTCAAACTGCACTAAATGATCTACACGATGAAAGAATTTAGTACGCTACCAAAAGTAACATCATGATTTCAATAGCTTAATTCTCAATATGAAAAACAAATTACAATAAGCAAAACGTTCGGTGGCCACGCGCCTATCCAATTTTACCAGAAATCAGTTCCGTTTCAACAACAACACACTGCCGCGCTGTGTGTCTCAACAACTATAATTTATCATAGTACAATATATCCATCAACCGCTTCGCGTCACGCGCGTTGCGCGTACGCTTTTTTACGACTATTAACACTATTTTCAATTTATCTTTCGTTAGTTTATTACGAAAGCAGAACATCGTATTACCCTTTACTTAATTGACACTATCCCATAAGATAAAACAAATCATTTAACTCGCGTATACTAAGCCATTACACACCCTTTCTTTCTTTAAAAAATAATTAAATAATATTCTTACGTTTTCCTCGTTCGCCACTTGTAAAATGCTAGTAAACACTCACTATAGTTACTTACTACACCACTACGCCACTCAGTATTACGCACCACGTCCGCTAGCTATGGCCGCTGACAGATGAATGTCCCCCACCCGTATATTTCCTACTACTGCATACTATGGCCGCTGACAGGTGATGTCTCATACTTACGCACTCAGTACACTACACACATCAGCCAATAGCGGACGGGTATTTTCGCGCCATGCAAAAATTTTACTTCTGCGCAGGTACATCGGTGTAACTTATAAAAGTGGTAGTACCGACCTAATAAGTTTTCCGTATGAGGCAACGGTTTTTGGCATAATTTGAATTTGGCTGCAGACTTTCTCAAAAGATAATAAATATTTTTGACATTTACCCTGTATACTGAACATAATAAAGTAACTCCTTATTTATTATAGATTTGGCTGACACATTATGACTTGATGACTTTATAGGTAACGGAAGTAAATGGAAATATTTTAATGGTAGTTCCAATAGCCGGTACAAAACAATTACCCCCTAAACACAACAAAGCATATATTTTTTGTATTATTCTATCGATCAGTTGCACATGACAATAAATTATCTTTGTATTATGTACCGAACGTACCAAACGTAATATTTCTGTGCATACAGAATTACGAGGCTTCTGCGCCAAGCTCAAGCAATGAAAAATTATCTTTTTCAGATTGACCTGGGTCTTGGATGTTTATCTATATATGTATTTGTTATAAAATATAGTATCGTTGAGTTAGTATCCCATAACACAAGTCTTACATAAGAACTTACTTTGGGGCTAGCTCAATCTGTGTGATTTGTCCGTATAATATATTTATTTATTATTTATTTATTTATTGTGATGTGTCTGATGTATCATAAAAAACAAACACAAAATGTGTAACTGATAAAAACAAACACTCTGTATAAAAACATTGTACGGCAAGAAGCGCGATGTCATATTATTGTTTACAATATTTATTACTAAAAGATATCTATTGTGTGTTTGTCAGTTCATTGCAACCGCATAAATTACCCGTTCTCCCGGCGGCCTTCGTTCGTCTGTCATGTCCATCCGTTCTCTAAACATGATTGTCTAGTAATCTTCGCCAATTTATAGTTTTAGTTTCGAAATATATACATCAAAAGAAAAATACGTTGATATGTACGTGCATGTTCTTAAACAAACAACCTTCTATCTGTCAGAATTTTGATGCCCCAAATTTCATTTGGCATAACTCATTTAGCATAATATTTTTGAACGAATATTTTTAAGGTATAAAAATTAGTTGATATAAATAGTGTTTATCTAAATATTTATACTTATGCCTGAAATCAATTACTTGTTACACATAATAAATTATTACATGTAAATAGTTCATTAAAAAAATCGTTACGTATAAGAATCATTTGGTAGAAGATTCTCAATATGTAATTATCATAAGTTTCCTAAGACCGCTGAAAATCACTTGTTCGCTCTCTTCTTGGTCACAAAGAAACCTAACATAAACTGAATTTTACGCATAAACTTTTATAAAAACAATTCGGAACTAGTTTTTTTTTATTGCACAAAGCACCATCTACGAAGAAGATACTTTTACTAGTATCAGGCGACCGACTGCATTATAGACACCATAGACAAGTATTGGAGTGAGGCTATAGATTTTTACACTATGGATAAATATTAGAGTGAGGGTAAAGATTTAATAAAATAATAAAATTGAGTTCGATTTTGTACTATTAGGTATTTAGACATGTTTATAAAGACAATTTTTCGGCAGTGACCGGTATAAAGTAGCCAAGCAATACTGGCTGTTTTAACTGGGGTCTTTAACTATATTTAGTTTTATTGTAAGAGCTATTCTGAAGAACATATTGAACCCCCCTAAATTACGGAATGCGCTCTTAGCCCAGAGGTCCATATCACAACGGCTGAGTAAATAAATGATTACCTATCATTTTATTACCTATACAGGACGTCGTAGATGGTCATTACACTGTCATGCCACGTTAGTATCCGATTCCTTGACACACAAACGTGGAAGACGATGCAATGCTAAAATGGTTTTGCAATTTTTCGCTCCATGAGGGTTTTCTAAAACTTAAACTTATCTAAATTAGATAGTAGATCTAAAACTTTTTTCATTCATTTTTATTCAAATATAACATCACTATCACGGTTCACTATCCGAATGCATAACTTTTTTTGGTATAAAAGTTGTTTCGCATAAAGGTATGGTACGCATAAAATTTGTATGGAAAATTTATGCGTAACATACCTTTATGCGAAGCTTTGTTTTGTAATATGTAGTGATAGTGAACCCACTATCACTACATATTACAAAACAAAGCCCTCTGCCGCGTCTGTCTGTTTATCTGTCTGTCTGTTCGCGATAAACTCAAAAACTACTGCACGGATTTTCATGCGGGTTTCATCAATAGATAGAGTGATTCATGAAGGTTTATAAGTTTAATTCGGGACTTTAGTCGTTTCGCACCACAAACGAGTCAAACCGCGCTGCGAATGGTCTAAGAGCCCTTTTTGAATGGGATTTTTCGCACCGCGGTGCGAATCACCCAATAACTCTTTTTAAATGGGTTATTTCACACCGCGGCAGGTGTTTGAATAGCCCAAATCATGCCCGGGCGCAGCCGGGGAGGGCTGCTAGTTTACCTATACTCGAGGCTGCCATTATGCATTGGCAATTTTTCGAGTTCCCAGCATTGGTCCCATAGTAAAAGTTCTTCATCTTGACGGTCTGAGTCATCCATCGATGGTCAATTTACATTCTGTTTAAGTACATAATATAATTTATAAACTTAGCACTTTGCTTAACCTATAAGTAAACAATATTATGAGCTACTAAAAATTTGCTATGGAATATTGCAAAAGTTATTGAAAAAAAAGTTGTTTATCGTACATAGATATATTTTGAAACTGACTATCAGTACAGGTACACTCGCGCACAAAACTCATTAGTATCTATGCAATTATTTTTTTAACTTTATTCAATTTTTTATTTTGTGGCTTCCAACAAAGTTTCGGTGATTCTGTCAATGTCCAGTTTAAAGAGAGTTCAAAGGTTGACTTCTGTTCGTATACAGTTAACAAGTATCTATCAAAGATGGCTGAGATCTGAGGTCCTTTGATTGCTTTATGGGAGCTCTATACATATTCATATGATAGTATATTTTAACTATTTCACACATTGTTCATGAGCACGATCATTTATGACACCAAACTACATAATTTCATACACCAGGGTGTGCTTCGTCGACTGACCGTGTCACCTACACGAAATGATGATGATGATGATGATTAAAAAGTCCACTTAAATCAATTTGCAAAATCATCTAAGGCAGACCCCAACTGACTTCTCATCAAAAACCCTCGTGCAATTTTACATAAATATATAGTTATATAATATGTAGTTTTAATTGCTTGGCTCCACATAAATCACACAAGAACATTGCTCACAGAAGTAACCTATCCCAACTTACCTGATTCATTTAGGACCCCAAACGTTGTTATGAAGACTTCGCAGCATTATTTCTGTCATCATGACTTAGTAAGCTTTTGCCAAAACGTGAAACAGTTTTGATCGTGTGTCTGTCAAAGGGTTTGAGTAGGCTGTAGCAACGGCATTGCCCGCGGCAAGATAGCAGCCATTTCTGTTCACAAAACTATGTCCATATACCCAGCAGGACCATGCGCATAATAAAATGGGCAAGCACTTCAAATATCCCGCTTTCCTATATCCTACTGGTCTAAATACCTGCTATTGAGGGACTTGCTGAGTATACGGACATCACAGAACTATATAACGAGGAGCCCGATGGTCCAGTGGGTATGAGCTCTATGAGTGCTTACATATGTTAAGCAACCCCTGGTGCAGTCCCTACTTGGATGGGTTATCGCAAGTGGCATAAAAATATCTCGAGCTCCTCCGTGCTTCGGAAGGCACGTTAAGCCGTTGTTCCCGGCTGTCATCGTTGATGGCAGTCGTTAAACTATGTCAAATGCCTTAAGGAAGCTTGAAAAATCTGACACCAGTGTTGGCCACTTACACATACGAAAAACAAACAAACAGAACTTAACCCAATCTGAACCCAGACGGATCCATTATTGATAGTTTTTGTAATAATTACTCCGCAGTAAACTTTTGCCAAAAATACGAAACAGTTTTTATACGCAGTAAGATTTTGCCAAAATGTGAAACAGTTTTGATCGTGACAGTATGCTGACTGGTTTGAGCAGGCTGTCGCAACGGCATTGCCCGCGGCAAGGCAGCGGGCGGGTCACTGTTCACAGGACGACCAGCGCTCCGAAAATTATCTTCTTGATTTGATTACCGTAAGCACATGTGACTTTATATTTCTCCCTAACTTTTTCTTCATGTATCTATATTATATTTCCTATCATAATAGCGTCACTAGCTTTCGACCTCGTCTGTGCTCGCGTTAATGTCTATTTTTCGGGAACAGTATAATATATCTATCTACTTTTTCGGGATTAAAGTTACTTTAATCCCGAAAAAGTAGGTAGACTTTACTAAGGATATACCTTGCCCGTACCTCAAATAGGAGTGTGCAAAATTTCATGATGATTGTTTTAGTACTCGAGACGTAAAAGCGTTACAAACAAACAAATAAACTGACTTTCACATATATAACACAGTTGTCGACGAACTTCAAAGTCAATCCTTAGGGTTCATTGCCGAACACTTTTTTTATTACACGGCTTTGTACTAACAGTTGCTGTTAATAAATAAATAAATAAATATATAGGGACATATCACACAAATTGAGCTAGCCCCACAGTAAGTTGTGAACTTGTATCGCAGGATACTAACTCAACGATACTATATTTTATAATATATACTTATATAGATAAATATCCAAGACCCAGGTCAATATGAAAAAGATCTTTTTCCATCCTGACCTGACCGGGGATCGAACCCGGGACCCCCGTGTCGCAGGCTAGCGTGTTGACCGCTGCGCCACGGAGCTCGAAGCTAGAATCGAAGCTAGAACCATGCGTGTAAAACAGTATTGTATCGTAGTCATTGGTATCTTTAGCATGGAACTGATAATAGGTACCTACGGAGAAATATGTGGTGTAACTGTAAAGTTTAAGTTTTAATTACTTATTAAAGAGGAGCCCGATGGTCCAGTGGGTGTGAGCTCTTTGAGCGCTAACGTATGTTAAGCAACCCCTGGTGCAGTCCCTACTTGGATGGGTGACCGCAAGTGGCATAAAAATATCTCGAGCTCCTCCGTGCTTCGGAAGGCACGTTAAGCCGTTGGTCCCGGCTGTCATCGTTGATGGCAATCGTTAAGCTATGTCAGATGCCTTAAGGCAGCTTGAAAAATCTGACACCAGTGTTGGCCACTTACACATACGAAAAACAAACAAACAAATTACTTATTAGAATAACGTTCAGCAACAATAGTGGTACAAGCTAACCACAACCTTGTGCAGTTTTTTTTTAATACTTTAGTTAAACAATAAACTTATCACTATAATAAATTGGACTACAGCATTAACAAAGTTATAATTATTATATATTGGAATATATAGACTCAGTAAATATTAAATTTACATTGATGTAATGATCAAGACGCTCACGATCTGGGCCAATTTAATGAAATAAAGTTATTAAATAAACAACGCAGTAGGCAACTGCCATTATCTATTATGTTTATGAGAATTGGCTAATGATGACTTCGAGTTTGGATCGTGAGATATCAGAAACGTCAATTATTTAAATTGCTCTTATTTTAGTGTACTTTGATTTTAGAATATGACTTGGAAGAAGATCGCATTTTACTGTCGTGTAATTCTCGGCAGCGTAGAATAGGACCACTCCAGGTCTTCCTGTCATCATCATCATTTCGTTAGGTCACACGGTCAGTCGACCATGCACACCCTGGTGTCAGAGTTCTTCGGAACCGCCTCTCGGCCTCTGACGTGGTTCCTTTAACGACTACCACATGGCAGCCGGGACCAACGGCTTAACATGCCTTCCGAAGCACGGAATCATCTTTCTTATCAGACAATCAGGTGATTCATGCCTGCAATGTCCTAACCAAACTGAAAACAACTTTACAAAGTATGCTTCCCGTAGGAATCGAACCCACGGCCCCCGGGTCAACAAGGCAAACGCCTTAACCACTGGACCACGGAGGCAGTTAAGTCTTCCTGTGGATGTCGTAGAAGGCGACTTAGGAAAAAAAAGCTAAACAAAGCTTATACACATCAAAGAGACTTCGCCAACCCTTCTCGCCAGTTTGGGGGATGAACTGCTCTGGCTAATATATGGCTCTGGCAGTACAGAGCCGGTCAAACTCCTGTATTGGAGACTAAAAAAGACCTAATTATGATCGCATATAACGCCTTTTCATCGGCTGCGCCTGGGTATATATGTAAATGTTTATTCATAAAACTGTGTCACACGTTATTGGGGACCACGTCAGAATCGCCCGAAAACCGAAAGTATCCAAGATAAATCATGATTTTAACTCTAAAGAGCAAAGGCCAAACCTTATTAAATATAAATCATTAATTAACATATTAACTTCCTTATTTAGTTCCAATCTTTTTTATAACCAAATTGTAAAAAGAGTAAGCTATTAATCAATTAAGTAACTACCTGGCTACCGAAAACAAAATAAGAAATGTTATCAAATTACAATTAGACACACGAACAAACGTAATGGATCTATATTATACAATGCAGTATCGTCGGGAATAGTAATGCATTGATTTCTATTTTTTTTTTTGCTTGGCGTTTTCTATTATTATTAATTTTTAAGTTATCGGGAGTTTTTCTAAGACATTAGATACTTGTTATATTTTATAACCAACATCCAATGCCTACGAATAAAATAACTTATCTTCGTTTTTAGGGTTCCGTAGTAAACTAGGAACCCTTATAGTTTCGCCATGTCTGTCGTCTGTCTATCTGTCCGTCCGCGGTTTTACTCAGAAACTATAAGTACTAGAAAGCTGTAATTTGTTATGAGTATGTATGTTAATCATGCCAAAAAAGTGGTACAAAAATCTTAAAAAAAAAATTTTTTTAGTGTAGCTCCCATACAAGTAAAGAGGGCGTAATATTTTTTTCTATACATACCCACCGTATTGGGTATTGTTAATTAGGTCTTTGAAAAATATTGTGAGGTTGAGAACACCATTTTTCGATTTAGGGATCCGTTTCCGAAATATTTGGTTTTACAGTGCAAATTTTTGTTAGAGGTAAGTGTCCCCCCCCCCCTGCTATCTGCTTAACGGTTATATGTGGATACGTGAAAAAAATTACAGCAGTAGTAGGTATATATGCTGAAGTTGAAAGGAAAACTATCAGAGCTGAGTACTAAGTACAAACTAAAACGTTATAGGCAACCAACTTATAAAATGTACTGGAAAATGTAAAATTTCATACAATTTTCATTGTTAGATGTTTTTGGTCGTTAAACTGTGAGGTGCGAGTGTGAACAGTGGGAACTCAAAGTTGTCATTTGGAACTACGGAACCCTACACTGCGCGTGGCCCGACACGCACTTGGCCGGTTTTTTATTAAATTTATGTTGTATGAAATATGGACTCAAAAAAGTTAATTTTTGAAAACAATTTCACAGCCGCGAAACTACCAACTAATAATGTCGCAAACTTACTTATAAATTTACGTTCTATAAGTTTTTCAAAAGATTAAGACGGACAATTAGCAAGAGTAATTTTTCAACACCATTATAAAATACTAGCTATACTAAGAATTTTTAAATCAGCTGAATAAATTTTGAAATAATCAATTAGCAATTAGTACCCGCGTGATATAGCCGATGTCCTTTCAGTACCCTAACTTATGTGTATGCGAAATTTCATGATGATCGGTTCAGTAAATAAGGCGTGAATGCGTAACAAATAAACAAACTCACTTTTGCTTTTATAATATTAGTTATGATTACAAAACAACTTTTTCTTTTTCAAAAAAAGGAGAAATCGAAAATAGGTGTGGTTAGAACCCAATAAAACTTCTCTCCGCGATGATACCCTGAATTACGCTCACAAACGCTGTTATGCGTAAATTACGAACTGGATAATATCTCGTGGGTTCCAATTCTTATCTGCAGCTGTTACATCACGTAAGTCATGAGTCGCGTTGTTATTATTATCAAAGGGAACATGAAAAGAAATACTTATATCGTTCAAGTTTCTCCATAAATTTTTGCAGTGGCACTATTTTTCAATATGTATTGCTCGAAAACTAATGATTTTTACATGGAAAAATCACTTGTCTTGTGAAGTTACGAGTTCAAAAATAGTACAGATCTGTTTACCAAGGTAACTATGAACAGTGAAACATACAAACTGTAGCGTAGCTAGGAGGGGTGGGGAGCACCCCAGGACACACCCATAAAAACCAATATACCAGGGACAAACGCCGTTGGGGATCGTCTTCCGTCAAACTTGTAGGATGATTTGATTTTCACTAAAATAACCAACAAGATTAGAAAGATACGAGTATGCCGTTTGGTTCCCGGTAGAGAATATGACCACTCCAAGTCTGTCCGTGGATGTCATAGAAGGTGACTAAACCGTCTGGCCAGCGTAGAGAGTGTAGGCCAAATCCTCTGGCTGATCTGGGTCTGCTCTGGCAGTGGAGACTAACAAAGACCTTTTGATGATGATGACGATGACCCAACAAGAAGTACGTAAATATTAAAGCACTTGCACTACATTATTCTTATTGGTTGATAATGTTTATCTAAACTTTATATTATAACCTATTGCAATACTGAAATATGATTTATCGGAATACCACCTCAGGGTAAAACCATATGTTTAGTCTTAATGAAGGCAATTTTTGCCGCCAAATATACTATTAGCATTTATCAGCGACAATTAACAACCTATAAGTGGTTTAATCTTAACTGCTGTCACTAAAGTAGTCCATATGCAGTGGTTCCCAAAGTACAAAATTCTGTAAAATACAGTTTTGTTTAGAGTTAAGAGCAAAGCAGTTTTAAACACCAAAATATGTTGTCCATGGGTGGCGGTGAACACTTACTCTCGGTCGCCTGATAGTAAGTGATTACTCGCTTGTTCATTTGCCGTCCAATGTTATAAAAAATAAGAAAAAAAATTGCTACCCATATGAATGTGCATTATTTATAATGGTGTTTTTTTTTTATCACTGCGAAGAATGCACAGGTCTATATATATTTGTATAACGTGGCACACATACAGCACACATAAGTTCAAGTTATCGCGGAACAAACATAGCTACATGCATAAAAAATATGTATTTGGCTTACTCGTCTTGAAAAACTTGCTCGTTTCGCTCGTTAAAAACAGTAAGGGTCGTATAGCTAGGCTCAATGTCCCGCAAAATGCGCATTTATTCTTATTGTTTGATTTTCATAATTATTTTAGGGTAATTAAAAGTCAATAAAATAAATGAAAAGTTAATCACATAATTTATAAAAATGCGATTTGTTATAGACGCATTTTAGATGTATGTTTAAAAATAGTGTTATTGTGGAGTTATTTGCTGAAAAAGGGGACAAGCCTTTTTTGTAGAAGTAAAGTGTAGTATGAATAATCTTCTTTGGTACGAAGGACACAAAAAGTTTGAGAACCTATGCTATAATAAGAATGTCAGCCAAAGCTATGGCTATTTAGTGATTGCTAAAGTAGTTTATATAAATAAAATCAATAATTTCTCAGTAAGATAATATAAAAATATGAGTATATGTTTTATCTAAATTGCCGTAATCTAAGTAGTTCAAAGAGTTTAGAATACTTATCTTAAAGCTATTACGGTCTCTAAAATGTTTCACCTTCAACATAAATTATTTTTCAATTATGACAATTTAATATAGTGACATGTGGTTCTAGGATCCTAACTAATATTATAAATGCGAAAGTGAGTTTGTTTGTTTGTTTATCTGTTTTTTAGCTTTCACGCCGTATCTACTAAACAGATCATCATGACATTTTGCATACACATAGGTTAGGGTAATGATAAGGACATAGGCTATATATTACGCGGGTGGAGCCGCGGGTAACAGCTAGTCATTCATATATTTATTTCCACCATATAATGAGAAAATAAAAGCAGTATTCACGAATTATAACTTATTCAAGATTTCTATTTATTCATCTAGCCCAGAGGCAAAGATATGGCCTAAGATGAAGCCTATTCACTCTATTTTAAAAAGATTCAGGTTAGTTAGGTATGCATTCGGAAATACAGACGCAGGCAATGCGTTCCAAACCCTTCCAATCCCAGTAGTGCGCATAATACCTAAATGAGAAGAAGCGCTTGGTACGAATACTAGGAATTTCAACAAGGTAAGGATGGCACCCAGCGGAGCGTCAATGATTTACTAGGGCATTCAGCTGTTAGATTTTTTAAATTTGATAATGTGATTTATGACTTATAGAATTAATTGCTGGGTGGCGCTAGTCTCTGATACCACAGCGCCTTAAGGAAACAACCAATCTTGCTTTTGCATTAATAATATAGTAATACACACATACCAATGTTATGGATAACTGTAAAGAAAATCTTAACAGAATTTTTCCATTGAATTCATTAAAATCGGTAGTCCACCCCGGTTTCGCCCGTGGTACATACCTAGCCTATGGCACTCAAGGTTAAGGTACCCAATGGTAAAATAATGTTTGACATCGATCTAGTAATTCCCGAGCTTAGCGCGTCCAACCAAACAAACTCTTCAGCATTATAATATTGGTATAGATTTGCTAGCTGGACGGACTTTCTACTAACTAGCTTCCATTTATTACGGCTACATTATGAGAGCTTTTACTCAAGAAAGCTGCATAATTCCTGCACGCTTGGAATAACGTCTATTTTTCTGGTTTAATGAGTTCATTGGCACTACGGAATATTATACAAATATAAATATAAATAAATATAAATATATACGGACAAATCACACAGATTGAGTCAGCCCCAAAGTAAGTTCTTAAGTAAGACTTGTGTTATGGAATACTAACTCAATGTATCGTTGAGTATTTTATAACAAATACATATATAGATAAACATCCAAGAACCAGGCCAATCTGAAAAAGATCATTTTCCATCTTGACCTGACCGGGGATCGAACCCGGGACCATCCGTGTCACAGGCTCCACCGGCCGGCTGTTTGAAGCCCGGGGTTCATTATATATTTATATATCTGTTTGCATTGAATAGTGGAGAGAGAGCACAGGTAGAAAGGAGAGAACACAGATCACACAGGTAACCAGATATACTTCGTTATATAATGCTTCACTCTTTATAACACTTTTACTAGTATAAAAACACAATGTTAAGAGCTAAAACAATATGGTAGGCAAGTGCCTACCTATGAGCAAAGAGATCGAGGGACCACGACCAAAGGTATAGATCTCTAGAGATGGAATGACTGATGAATAGGAAGAGCTGTGATGAAGATTTGAAAATGGAATTAGGAATTTGAAATTAATACATACATACTATCACGTCTTTATCCCTTGCGGGGTACATAGAGCTCAAGGTCATTACACCTACAGGCCACGTTTAGCATCGTAGTGGGCGTAAAGGTAGAAAAAGGAATCAAAGTAGTGATGGGTTGCTAGCCGCATCGCCTATCAATGTGATTCCTTAGATTTTTGCCCAATCCCTTGACCGGCTTTTACGGTCTGCGCGGGAAGAAAAGCAGGTATATTCTGTGTTTTTCTTTTCTTCCAAACCAGCATGGAAGAAAATATATAATTGAAATTAATTATGTTTCTAAATAAAAGTGGACAGGGTGATTGAGAGATGAGAAAAGCAAGATGCAGCACGAAATTATCATGCATCATCGTTACAACCTCTGGAACATTTATCCCTTAGTTTAATCAAAGGTTTGACACTATTATACTACCCCATACATTTATCCAGGATAAAGGAAACTGAACCCAATTACATGATGACAAGGTATTAATTAAATAATTTTGTGATATGCAAAATAGTGTTGCCACATTTCGCTCTTGAACTACATTCACTTGCGAAGTGGAAATATTTAGTTTCGGTGAGAGTTGAGTAACTTGGTAACTTGTAGCGTACTCACTTCGGGTCTAGTTTAAACAAGGCGAATTTACTAATATTGTGTATTGACAGCTTCGATACGGGTGGACCCAGGTTCGATCCCCAGCCATGATCTTTGATTTTTATGTATTTATGTTTACCGTCATCAGGTCATTTTTAGTCTGCACTGCACGACTCTCCCTGTACTACCAGAGCCATATATCAGCCAGAGTAGTGAGGAGATGACCCTCCACGTTGGCAAGACGGATTGGAGGGGTCTTTTTGATGTTTACAAGCTTTGATTACCTTGTTTCCTTAGTCGTCTTCTTCGACATCCACGGAAAGACTTGGTGTGGTCCTATTTTACTCTGCCGGAACCCACTCGGCGGTTATCAATATATGTAAGTATCTATTATAAAATATAGTATACTTGAGTTAAACAAATTTTAATGGAATTAAATTTCTTTTCCATCTCTCGCTAAGATTAAGATCACTGGAGGCTCAACGTGTAATAATATAATTTCTAATACATTAAAACAAATATTACAATGGAAATAATTATTATCATTTAAAAATGCTATATACTCGTCACAGAACTCGCATAGTAACTCGGCCAATGTGATACTTGTCTTACGTTTGATTTGATGGATATGGACTAATTTGGCAATCGCTGTAAATGGTAATGGAGATAGGCATATGAGATGGTCAAGATGAGAATTCCCATTAAGATAGGCCTAAATATGTATTACGTAAATAAGTATGTCCGACATAACATTACATGAGTCCTGCTGACAAAAAAATAATGTGAATAGGTACAAAAACTTTCATGACCAATACAAGACTGAAAAGAGAAATTGAAGTACTACGCCTCCAGTCACAAAGTGGTTAATACGTTTTTAAACTACCGTCTACGACTCTAGATTTTATTTCCAGCGCGGGCAAATATTTTTACTTCATTGCCACAGGTATCAGATAGTCTGCAGCGAATTTTTTTTAATCTATGGTCTGCAGTTATGAAATAGACTTGTTTCCTAAGTGAATTCTTATTAAAATAATTAATCCGTTGGACATATATTTTAACTATTGCCAATTAAACAAAAATTGATAATGATATGGCCCAGTATAGTTCTGTGTGACGTCATTGACTGATACACTTTTTTAGGGTTCCGTAGTAAACAAGGAACCCTTATAGTTTCGCCATGTCTGTCTGTCTGTCTGTCTGTCTGTCTGTCTGTCCGTCCGCGGTTTTACGCAGAGACTATCAGTACTAGAAAGCTGTAATTTGGTATGGGTATGTATATTAATCCTGGCAAAAAAGTGGTAGAATAAAATCTTGAAAAAAAATTTTTTTTAGGGTAGCTCCCATACAAGTAAAGTGGGGGAGTAATTTTTTTTTCCCTACTTACCCATCGTGTGGGGTATCGTTAAATAGGTCTTTAAAAAATATTGTGAGGTTGACAAAACCACTTTTCGATTTAGGGATCCGTTTCCGAAATATTTGGTTTTAAAGTGCAAATTTTTGTTAGACGTACGTGTCCCCCCCCCCCCCCCCCCCCCTCTATCTGCTAAACGGTTATATATAGACACGTGAAAAAAATTAGAGCAGTAGTATATATACTGAAATTGAAAGGAAAACTATCAGAGCTGAGTACTAAGTATAAACTAAAAAGTTATAGGCAACAAACTTTGTTTTTGGTCGTTAAACTGTGGGGTGCGAGTGTGAACAGTGTGAACTCAAAGTTGTCATTTGCAACTACGGAACCCTACACTGCGCGTGGCCCGACACGCACTTGGCCGGTTTTTTCATTGTAACTTTGCTGGCCGCACGCTTTTCGCCAAAAATTAACAGATATGGATTTTCATAAATCATTTGCTGGCGTGTATTTAGCCAGTCAATGTTCAAATGGCCAAGCGTGTATGAGACAGGAATATTAATTTACTCATAGTTATCTAGTGAATTATTAAATCCTACATCGAGCGTCGTCATTAAATAAGTTATTGAATAATGATAAATTGAATTAAGCTCTGCAATATATAAAGACTTATGAAGATAACTTGGAAGCCAAAAGGTAATTAAGAGTGAATTTTGAATTTAGGTAATTTAGTCATCTGAGAGGCTCGGTGCGTAAATACCAAGGCCGCTGCGAAGTGCTGCGAAGAGTGTGTTTTTGTAAGTATTTATATCCTAATTTTCCTAATCCTATCCCTTAGATCATATAAAGCCTAGATAGACTCTTAGCCTAAAAGCGTAGAAAAAACTAGTGTCCAACAGATAGTCGGTCGCGCACACACACAGCTATCAATTTGACGGATTTTGAGGGAATAAATTGACAGGACGCGTGTGCTAACACAAAGCTGTCACGCATACAAGCATTGAAATTTGAAGCATTGAAATTGAAATTTTTAGTTAAAGCGCGTAAATTATTATTGTAATGACTAATGGTGCTAAATAATGGCGAATTTAATTGTGAACGAGTTTTTGACGTTTGTGCAGAACAAAATATCAGCAATAGACGAGTTAAGTATATTACAAATTTGTGCATCACACTACTCTGACGAAGAGGTTGAAGCAGGGAAGGACATTTTGTACAAATCTTGTAGTGATGGATCTAGAATGGTGCAAAGAAAAGGAGAAGACAAGAGAAAGAAAAATATTAAGGACGTAATAAAAATACTAAAAGAGGTTGACCCCACGAACCAACCATTTTTGTGGCAAAAAATTTGGACCGTCTTCCAGCAGTGACAATGGACCACGTGGATGTCACACGCCTTTTAAAAGACATGTCTTTTATGAAGACAAAAATGATAGAATTTGAGTCGACAGTTACATCGGAATTATCCGTTTTGCACTCGGCTGTGCAACGTCGGGAGGTGGTCGTGGTCGATAAGACGCCAAGTACCCCGAAGAGGCCTAAAAACTCGATGCCGGCAAAATCACTGCAGCCTATGATTAGGCCACCGCAAGCGCAGGCACCTACTATCGAGCCAGAACCGGTCCATACTCCGACGTACCGAGACATAATCTCAGGTAAACAACGGTTGCGACAAACGAAAGTCGACCTTGCTCCCAGTACGTCTAAGAGTGAGAGTACTATACCGGCTGATTGCACCGAGTTACATGAATGCCAGATGCTACCGACAACTATTGACGATTATGATTCATTTACTACGGTTCGAAATAAGAAAAAGAAAACTAAAATGACTAATATGCGCGGAACTCTGAAGACGGGATGCAAAATACAGGTAGCAGCGTCCCAATGTTCCGTGTATGTTTCACGCACTACAAAGGATGTAACGGAGAATACTATATTGGAGCATATTAAGGATATGGGGGAAGAATGTCTAGGTGTTGAGATACTGAAACAGAACCATGAAACCTCATTTAATTCCTTTCGCATAAAAATATTGAGTAGTAAACTATCTACTTTCCTTAATGGTGATTTCTGGCCCGCTGGATTGGTTTACAGACGGTATCGAGAACGAATGACCCGCCCCGCTCTTACCAACAAATAATATGGATATACACATAACAGGCACAATAACATTGGGTTCCTTCAACTGTAAAAATATCAAAAGATCGACAGAGGATATAAGGAATATGTGCAAAGATATTGACATCCTACTAATGCAGGAAACGTGGCTCCTCCCCCATGACCTGGGATATGTGAACGTCATTAGTCAGGATTTCGGGTGTTTTGTTAAATCTTCGGTGGATACTTCCGTTGAAATACTAAGAGGTCGACCATTTGGAGGTTTAGCTATGATGTGGCGAAAGTCCCTATTTCCCAAAGTTTCAATAATTGATTGCGCGAATGCCAGACTGGCGGCTATTCGTATTGACTCAGATGGACGATCCATGTTAGTTATTAATGCTTATTTACCATACGACGACAAAAAGGATGAGTGCCTGATTGACTTTATAAGCTGCATGGGGGACATTGAAGCGATAATTAAGGACACTGATATTGACGCTGTGTATGTACTTGGGGACTTTAATGCACATCCTGGGACAAGATTCGCGGATGAATTGCTGTCGTTTTGTTCGGAGCACTCTCTTACTTGGATTGATCGGGAGTTGTTGAGTCCGGACACGTACACACATATAAACGAAGGTACGGGTGCAAGGCGATGGTTGGACCATGCCCTTGTTTCTGAAGCAGCTCGAGGATCGGTAAAATCGGCTTGTGTGGACCTAGGAGTATACTGGTCTGACCATTTTCCGCTCAGGTTATTGTGTGAAGTGCGTACCTTAACCAAAAAACTTTCCGTAAGTGATGAAAGTGAGATGTTACGCGGTATCCGATGGGGTAAAAGAAGTGCAGAGGAAATAGATTTGTATACAGCTAAATGTGCAAGTGATATTATTAACCTGAAACTTTCTAGTCAATGTGATAACTGTGATATTTTGTGTTATAAGTTTTGTAAAAATCATTACTATTTATTAGATGATTTCTATAATAATTTAATTTTAACGCTACAGCAGGCCGCAAAAAGGAGTAAATGTTGTCGTGATGTACGGAAAAAGCCAAATCAGGTATCGGGCTGGAACTGTCACGTTAAAGACAGTCACAAAGAAGCCAGGTTACAGTTTGAGAGTTGGTTAGCCAGTGGTAAGCCGGATTCAGGTGAAATTTATGATAATATGGTCCAAAGTCGCCGGAATTTTAAAAATAAATTGAAATGGTGTATGAAAAACGAGGAGCAAATACGTATGGACACCCTGGCTACTCACCAAATGAATAAAAATTTCGTGAGCTTTTGGAATGCGACTAAGCAGCTGGATTACAAATGTAATTTAGCTGAGAGTATTGAAGGCATACATGGTAAAAAACAAATAGCGGAGTTATTTGCCGACCATTTTAAACTGAAGCCATTACCTGTCACTGGCGCAGGCAGTGTGCGCCCGCACAGCGTACCCAGCGGGAGCGATGTCTATCTGGTTTCGCCAGATGACCTCATGAAGATCGTAAGATCCATGAAACGCGGAAAAGCGGCTGGTTTTGATGGGCTTAGTATGGAGCACATTGTCTACGCTGGTGAGTATATTTATCACATTTTGGCGGAGTTTTTCAATTTTTGTATAAATTCTGTATATTTACCTACTGACCTAATGAGAACTGTAGTGGTTCCAGTCCCAAAATGCAAAACAGCAGACCTGTCCAACATAAAGAATTATAGGCCGATTTCGTTGGGCACAATCGTAGGCAAAATATTGGAGTGTGTTTTATCTCCTTCACTGAGGCAAGGTATTAAAATAGATGATGCTCAATTTGGTTTTCGTCCCGGGCTCTCGACAGATTCTGCGATTTTTAGTCTCAAAAGCGTAATAAGTTACTATACGACTAGGAATACTTCGGTGTACTCGTGTTTTTTAGATCTCAGTAGTGCTTTTGACCTAGTAAACTACGATTTACTATGGGAAAAACTCGCTGAATCTAATGTGCCTAACGCAACCGTAAATCTGTTGAGATACTGGTACGAGAACCAAACTAATCACGTAAAATGGGGCGACAGCGTCTCTAGCGATTATAGGTTAGAGTGTGGTGTTCGTCAGGGAGGGCTGACCTCTCCGGACCTCTTTAGCCTTTATGTGAACGGCCTGATTGAGGAGCTGAGGAGCAGCAAAGTCGGCTGCCATATTGGCACTCTGTGTGTAAACAATATTAATTATGCTGATGACATGGTGCTCCTCAGCCCCTCCATCAGTGGTTTGAGAATGCTATTAGAAATTTGTGAGCGTTATGCCAAAAGACATGGTCTGAAGTATAACGTCACAAAAACGCAGATGATGGTGTTCCATAGCGGAAGAGGCCCGGAGAAAGTCCCGCCGGTGTTTCTGGACGGCGCGTCAGTGGAGAGAGTGGGACGGTTCAGGTACCTCGGCCACATAGTTACGGAGGACCTCCGCGACGACGCGGACGTGGAGCGCGAGCGCAGGGCTCTGGCTGTGCGGTGCAACATGATCGCGCGCAGATTCGCGAGGTGCACGGACCGGGTGAAGCTGACACTGTTTAGAGCATACTGTCAATGCTTCTACACATGTCAGCTTTGGGTCAACTGCACCAAGCGAACTCGTGGCTCCATCAGGGTGCAGTATAATAATGCATACCGCATCTTGATGCGGCTGCCGCGCTACTGCAGCGCGTCGGGCATGTTCGCCGCGGCCAGAGCCCCTGACTACTACGCGATAATTAGATCGCGCGTCGCAGCGTTCTGGACCCGTGTCCGAGACTCGGATAATGAGATCCTCCAGACTCTGTCCGAGTACCTGGATAGTTCAATTTTTAAATATTGGCATTCCGTACATCACGACAGCAATAGCAAATAACCTATTAATTTATATAATTTTATATAGGTATACCATTTTTATGTTTTATTGCATTGTATTTTATATTTTTATCTAAGTGTAATGATATGGGTCTGTACTGTGCCTGAAATAAACATATATTATTATTATTATTATTATTATTGAAAAAATTGGCCTGTTTTTTTAACATTGAAATAAAGGTGGGCATGACGGTGTCTAGAGAGTATATTGTCAAAGTCCTATCCTAACTAATAGTATTAATGCGAAAGTGAGTTTGTTTGTTTGTTTCTTACGCTTTCACGCCCTAGTAAATACTAAACCGGTCATCGTAAATTTTACGCTCGTTGTCTGGAGTACGGAGAAGGACATCGGCTACCTTTCATCCCGGAGAAAAGCAGTTCCCGACATTAATGCGAGTGGAGAAGCAGGCGAAAGTTAGTACAATCATAAATATTCAATAATTCGGCGGCCCACGCTCTGGCAAACCCTCTGGCAAGCTGAGTTTAAAAAAGTCTTAAAAAGATAGTTAACTAGACTAATCAGAGAGAGTTTAAGCGTAGAAAGGATAGCAGGCATTTATTTAAAAAATAAAAATTGGAATCGAAATAAATGAAGCAATCAAAAATTCTGTTTGTACTATGAATATCAATTAAATATAGCACGTAGTGCCATCTGGGTACAGTTGGGGCGCAACTCTAGTCTGTATGACTCTTCGTGGTCACGTCGAAGATGTGGAGCTTTACCTAAGACACAGTACGCGTTATTACCGATGATATATGCTAAGCAACCCCGGGTGTGAAAACCAATTGGATTGAGATCTGTGGTGACCACAAGTGGCTGGAAACTATCTCGAGTTCTTTCTTACTTCGAAAAGCCTTTGTAAATCAACGTTAGCTTTTAGGGAGTGTCAAAGATCTGACAGTATTAGCCACTCATACATGTATTAACATCTTTACCAACTAGGTTTCGAACCTAAAGTCTTTAAGCAACACTGCACATTGCAAGCTACGGTGCGCTTAATCAGTTTTTAAAAGCAGTCTGATTAAAATAAACACACAAATCTCTTACCAAAAAGGGCTTGAAGTCTTCACATCACTAGTTGATGTAAAATAACCGCATCTTGGGTAATATAGTATGATGTTATGCACTACCTTAATATTCTTCGTGATTTAATAATGAAACTAGTATAATAAAATACATATTTAATAGTAAAGGAATGAGAATCTAAATAAACTGAGACTAAATTATTAGCGATGTGGTTCGTATTTAAATGTTTTTGATCGTTCGCTACTTCACCTGGCGTTTGAGATGAGGGCAAAGCGCCCTCAACCTGTAAGGTGAATATCAGGGACAGACCTCGGCTTGGAGATACAGCAAATTCTCATATGGCTGAATGTAACATTACCTTTCCGCTTAGATGAAAGTATATAGTCAAAGCCTATCCGTTTATAGATTCTGCAGAAAAGGGAAGCGTTACGTAAAAGGAAACCAACGTAGTATTTTTTCATACGAAAAAATACACCGTACAAATCTGTAACTTTGCCACACTCTCCAACGTACCTTTGCCTACTGAACAACTGTCCTTTGACGTAATATGAAAATATATTGGTTTCCCCATACAAAACCGCTAATCAACTGATCGATTTAGTATGAGAAGTCCAAGTTTTTTTCACGTTTCTACCTGATCACCGAGAAAACTTATTCAGTATGATCAGTATATGTGCGTTTAATAATACATAAATCACACACATTGAGCTAGCCCCAAAGTAAGTTCGAGATTTGTTTTATGGGATACTAACTCAACGATACTATAGTTTATTACAAATACATATATTGATAAACATCCAAGAATATGGCAAGGTTTATAATTACACGGTGTATTCATAAAAGCACTTTTCCAATTATTTTTTTATTTGTCTTTCCTTCCGAAACATTATTTTTCCGGGACGATATAGCCTATGTCCTTTTCTGTATTCTAGACAACACGTATGCAAAATTGAAAGCGTAACAAACAAATAAATAAACCAACAAAACAAAGTCACCTTTGCCTTTATATTAATTAAGATTGATCGCTAAATAATAAGTTACTTAATAATAAGTTTAATTATTTTTTTTTAATAATATAATTTGATTTTTATAAGTCAAATATTAAGTATAAAACGTACATGAATTTAGTTTCGTCAGTATCATAATTTATTATTAAATTGCATTTAACTTAATTCATTTTTAAACGTGCAATTATTTGCTAGAGCAGAGCGTAAGAACATATTGCATTAGTTTCAGCAAATGACAGTTACAAATTGCACAGTGTAATCCAAGATTTATGGTTAGTTTACATCGGTTAATGTCATTGGAATACATATGTACCCTTGACACTCCCTCTGTGGGGTGACTCAGCCCGTCAATATGAACAACTTTTGCTATGGGATCAAAGATGGGCACTGAAAAAATATTTCGACATTTTCATACCGTGTTCAGCCGCCCGGGCAACTAAAATAAAAATGTTTTAGTTCCATAGGAAAAAGTTGTTCGTATTATTGGGCTAAGTCACGTCTTTAAAGTAATGTTGTGGGTCAATCTATACCCTGTAGGTATCTATTAGAAAATATAGTTTTGTTGAGTTAGTATCCTACGTCACAAGTTCACAACTTACTGTGGGGCTAGCTATATTTGCGTGATTTCGTCCCTGTATATTTATTTCTACTATTCATTTATACCAAGTTTTCCCGTGGATGTCGTAGAAGGCGACTTAGGAAACACAAGTTAAACAAAGCTAATCAAAAACATCAAAGAGACCTCTCCAACCCGTCTGGAGCCAGCGTGGAGAGTGTAGGCCAAATCCTCTGACTGCTCTGGCTAATATATGGCTCAGGTAGTACAGAGAGGGTCGTGCTCCTGCAGTGGAGGCTTAAAAAAACCTCATGATGATGATGATTCATTTATTGTCTATGCTTGAATAGATGATTCCGCTCACTAATTTACATTGTATGCGGACTACAAAAAACAACCACATTCCCATGTAAATTGTCTAGTCATATTCAGGGTAGGTACATGACATTAATACTCGTACATGATACCTACATGTACTGACAAATCGATTTATGTCTCTCTCAGGATAATCATCAATCATATAAATATCACATTTTAATCCCACACAAAATAAAGCGCATTTTTCTACTTCACAAAAATAAATGACATTACCAAATTAAGAATCTGGTAGTGGACGCGCCAAGTTAAGGCGACAAGTTAAGGCGACTCGTGAATGCTAAAGAGATCTATCGTTATCCATTGTTCTCACGTATGACTGCAGCAATGACCGACTTGGCACCCGAAGACGGTGACGAAATGCAGTTTTGTCCTTGGAAAATTTGGTCAAGTGTATTTTGGACATTACGCAGTAATTATTGAACATCACTATAGTAATTTGACCCCAAAAAATATCTTATGGTGAAACGGTTCTATGAGTAGTCCTTGTCTCGATTCTAAATGTCTTTATAAGTTTCTGTGACAAGGTTCTATTATGAACCATTGTTACTGAAAAGCGAAGAATGGGTCAAATATGAAAGGGTTTTCTAGGGTTTATGGTACCATAATATTGCATTGTCATCTAATTTACATGAATACAACAACATATTATTTTAATCAGAAAGATATTGAACTGACTCCAACGCACCACATCTGATGACAAAACCAGGTATGAGGAGGCCAAAGCAGGAACATAATATAATAAGGTACCTATTGATTTACATAAATAATTAGTCTTAAAACTGTTGCATCAGTAAAATAATGTGCACTAATAGAAACATTCTTCAAATATTATTGACGTAAATGTGCCACATAAATCACGTTTTATAGGTTCATTATTAACATAATTATAATAATATATCCGATCTTGGCTCATTGCACATCCCCGAAGGCAGTAGTGACACGTTAAAAAACATCTTATATGCAAATATTGGAAGTTAATGAAGGGCTGTTAAGATAATTATTATTCACATACCATAAACCAGTAATTATTTTGAAATTCTTAAACTTTTATGACACTTTTCTATACTAACCCGTTTTAATGAATATTTAAACATTAGCTTTAATTGACAATAAAAATGTGCGACTTTGATAATGTTATGAAATGCGCAGTAAAATCGTCGTGAGTAGTACTGAATTTCCAAATATGAAGTACTTGCGTGGGTAAAAGTCATAATCATAAGGTTTGAGATTTATGAAGCTTTAGTAAATGTACCTACTTTAAATCAACATATGCAGTAGGTATTTATTGTTAATGGGTTTTCACTTACACAACACGATATTTTTATTGAACTTATTACAATAGACTTTAATAAAGAAGAAAATGTAAAAAACGGCCAAGTGCACGCTGGACTCGCGCACGAAGGGTTCCGTACTATTATCTATACTAAACAACATTAGAGACTATCGATCAAAAACGGCAAAAAATCATGTTTGGTGTTGGCAGCCCCTCCCCCTAAATATTTATGTTATTTTGATTTGGTTATCTATTAAAGTGAATTTACTACTAAATATTTTGTAAATATTTCAAGCCTATTTCTGTTGTCGTTATTAATATCGAGCAAAAAACAGCACAATAATCACGTTTGTTGTATGGGATATTACCCTTAATTATTTTATTAAATTTTTAGTATTTTTGCTTATAGTGGCACCAGAAATACATAATCTGTGAAAATCACAACTATCTAGCTATCACGGCCTGGTGGCCACAGACAGACTGACGGACATCGAAGTCTCGCGAATAGGGTTCCGTTTTTACCCTTTGGGTACGGAACCCTAAAAATACGATAGTCTAATGTGGCATACATAATCGTACGGAACCCTTTATGCGTGAGTCTGACTCGAACCACACAAGTTTTATTTAAATTTATATGTGACATTTACCATAATCCTGGCTCACTCAAAACCTCTCAAATCAAAACGAGTGTCACAAACGATCAAATTGAACGACTCTCCAGTCAATGGTCAGCCATGTCATCTTCAAATAGTCTGATTGACACGATTGATTGAGATTGGACGAGTGTTTGTGTAAATATGATCGTATCTCCAAAACCGACGGTCAAGTTAGAGATGTGTTTTGTATAAGGTGTTCACTCGCTTTTTCTTTGTTTTGGTTTTGACAAATAGATACATTATTTTATATTACAAATAAAGTATATAAGTACTTAATTGACTTTCTTACAATAAATATTTGATTATATACAAAAAAATAAAATTGTGTTTTTTTTTGTTAAATTTCTTAGACACAGGCTTGTGAGATTAGAAAGATGTATACGATTTTAACAAACACTTTGACTTGGAAACATATAACAAATAATCGGCCAAATGCGAGTCGGCCTCGCGTACAAAGGGCTCCGTACCAATATCTGTACAATATTAGACTATCGAGCGAAAAAAAAAACACGTTTGTTGTATGGGAGCACTCCTTATATAAATATATTATAAAAATATTATTGTAAGCAAATGGAATTAATATAAAGATCATTATTTTTTTATGAACAGGGTGAAAAAGAAGATGGAATCATATTTTAATCCATATGATTCCATCTTTTTTTACATTCTTTCTTATCTCGTATGTTTGGATTTTAACAACTTTCCTTTCAAACAAACTCGCAATTCATGTAGGATACTGTAACGAATGAGTTGGGCTTTGAGCTAAAAACAATAACACTGAATCTATATTATATTTGCTTATCGATGATATATATGTTCATATCTATGTCTTCGTACAAGCTACGGAAGACTACTTCTGTGTCAAAACAACCGTTTCTTAATAAGGAATCATATACAATAGTTTCTTTTGGAACGCATCAAAAACGTTTCAAATATCTAGTCAAACCTCCCTTGTACAATACCTACCAGCAATAAGGGCAGCTTATGCCCATCAATGGCATATCAGCCCACTGCTGGGCATAGGTCTTCCCTTATTTCTGAGCTCGAATGAGTACGGATCCCTAATCAATCAATTGATACCTATACAATAATTTAATCGTACTTGGCGTCAATTTGCTTTCGTAACACAGAGGCGATGCTAAGAATGGGACGTCTCGCTACGCCCACCATATTTATTTGAGTATATAGTTGGGACCTGTCATTTTGATTACTAATACAAACACTATAGGAGTTATGAAAGTTAACTATGTAAGAAAGTCATACTATCTGCGATATGACGGACAATACCTTCAGCTAGCAGAGCTATGCTCGACGTAATTATTATAATGGGACGTCTTGCTACGCCTGCCATATTTATTTAAGTACTAGCTGTTACCCGCAGCTCCGCCCGCGTGATATATAGCCTATGTCCTTCTCGGTACCCTAACCTATATGTATGCAAAATTTCATGATGATCGGTTCGGATCGGTTATAATATTAATTAAGATGCAATGGTTGAGACCTGTAATTTCGATTACAAATACAAACACTAAAACAGCGATGAAAGTTAACTATGTAAGAAAATTATACTATCTGCGGTATGACAGAAAATACCTGACTTCAGCTATTAGAGTCGATGCTCGACTTAATAATTAGAATGGGACGTCTCGGTACGCCCACCATATTTATTTGAGTATATGAATGCGACCTGTTATTTCGATTACAAATACAAACACTGTACCAGTGATGAAAGTTAACTATGTGAGAAAATTATACTATCTACGGTATCACAGAAAATACCTAACTTCAGCTATTAGAGTCGATGCTCGACTTAATAATTAGAATGGGACGTCTCGGTACGCCCACCATATTTATTTGAGAATATGGTTAGGACCTGTCAATAGTGTTTGTTTTTGTTATAACTATATAAGAAAGTTACTATCTGCGGTATGACATGAAATACCTACCAAACATTGGCAATGTACTCTAAGGACATGGTAGAGTATTTTGGTGTGAAGCCATGGGGTTTGGTTATGTTTTGGCTGAATTGATTTTGCAAATAAATTTTGGTGTACTCTATTATATGAAATTGGTGTAGTTTGGTGTTATAAATACGCATGCTCATACACAATGTGTGATATAGTTAAAGTAGGTCGACATATGGACTCGTATTGATTTGTCATTAACAGCTCCCATAGAGCAATCAAAGGACTTCATCTTTGATTGCTACTGTGTAAACAACAGACCCAGGGATTAGGGGAGGGAGTTCCATTCCTGAGCGGTTCGTATAATTCGTCATTATGAACATAAGCTTGCATTAATAGTACCTATATTATATATTCATATAAAGTTGCGGCAGGGTATAGCAATTGACCCCGGGTGGAGGCGTGTCAGTGTCGAGAGTCGAGACACACCCACCCCAGAGGGTAAATTTGAAGACCGTAGGGTTGCCCCACAGGCTGCTCCGAACCGAAGGTACCGGGAGCGAGCCGAGCCGAGTCCGCAACTAGTGGCCACCGCGCCGGGCTGTGGAGCGAGAGTAGCACATAGCCCGGCAAATACGGTAGAGGCGTCGACAGCGTGGAGTTTAGTGGCTACACCACATAACCGCACGTGGCTTCCCGTAGCCCGTGCGGTATCCGAAGGGATTCTCAACGTTAAAAAAAAGGGTATAGCAAGTGTATATAATTGCTCACCGAGCGTATAAAGATCAAACAACACGTTTCTCACAGTCACTAACTTTCGTTTACGGATTGTATAACATATAACGATTTAATTGATAGAATACAAAACATCATCACAGATACATCAAAGCGTTTAGGCGCAAGTGGTTCAATTCGCTAATAGTAAATTGTTAAAACCTGTAGAATATCTAAAAATAGGCCTATGTCCAGCAATGGACGTCCTGTGGCTGAGATAATGATGATCTAAAAATATTGGCCTGACTGTAAAAAATAATGTAATTAAAATTTATTTATTACTAGTTTTTGCCCGCGGCTCCGCTCGCGTTAGTGTCGATCTCTCGGGAACAGTACTTTTATTCGAGGTACAACCTATATCCTTCTTCGTACTCCAGACAACGTGTATGCAAAATTTCATGATGATCGGTTTAGTAGATAGGACGTGAAAGCGTAACAATATTTACCTATACACTTTGCGTCGAAGAAAATTTATGAGTTTTCGTGTTTTAGGAAAATTTAAAGAGTGTACAATTGACACCACACAAAATTGAATCTACGGAATTGGCATGGGATAACGGGGTGGAAATTAAAGGACTTCTGTATTTTTTTAGTAAATTTGGTTTACCCTTTTTAGGGTTCCGTAGTTAACAAGGAACCCTTATTGTTTTGCCATGTTGTAAAAGAATAACTTCGTCGGCTCGGACGATCTACTTGAAATGACAGGATTGCTATTTGAACAACGTGCGAATTGCGCTTTCTGCGCCTATCCAGCAAATCTGTTACTAATAATCATTTTCCGTGTACAACAAAGAAAGATTTCGATCTTTTATGATAATTTTTGCAGCTTGAATATTCCTAATGAGATTAGGATGTGTGATATGAATGGAAGTACGCGTAATTTCATGTTATACAATGTCGATAGAGTAAAAAACGGTGCAGTAAAGTCTTTGTTGTATACTCGTTTCCGACGCATTATCATTTTCTCGTTGTAATTATGAGGAAGAAGTCTTATTTGGTCTTTATTTTACTCTTATTTGGCCCGTATTTTACTCTTAATTGGCCTGTATTTCACTCGACTGCGAAGGAATGAATTAAGTTCTTGACTTATACATATTAAAGACCTGTCCGACCCTTAAGGGGCAACTCAGCCCGTCAATATACACAACTTTTCCTACGGGACTAATGCTGGAAATTCTATAAAAATTCAACACTTTCATAGAACTGTCGGCTA
Organism: Rhodophaea formosa; assembly: GCA_963082605.1. NCBI lineage: Eukaryota > Metazoa > Arthropoda > Insecta > Lepidoptera > Pyralidae > Rhodophaea > Rhodophaea formosa. The sequence continues at coordinate 4,499,753 of OY720220.1, read as the reverse complement.
AACAGTTTTGTATGGGAACGTCCAATTTTTATATTTTAATTTAATACATTCGTATATTTTAATTTACCCTCATTGCTATAACAAGAATTTAACTGTTCAAAGATCAGACATAACTAGGCTAGCACTGATCGTGAACCAATTTAAATAAATAATTTAAGATCGTTATTCTTTGAAACGCAATTACCAATACCAAAGCAATTTCTGTACCTATTTTAATCTGACATTGTCAATAATTACTCACAAATAAATATCGGATCAATAAACAACAAGGATTTAAAACAAACTATTACTGCTATTATATATCCCATAATACTCCGCCATTTACAACGCCCTAATGGCCAAAACTATTATCCAACAATTTACAAACAGTCATATTTTACCCACAATTATATACAAATAAACACATAATTATAAGGGCGGTAACTCGCACCTACTCACAAGCCCTTTAATAGCTGTTGCATATACCTTGCATCACGAAATGAATATTAGGTATTGATTTGAAAATAATTGTTTTTAGCCCTCAAGGTCCGAGGGCCAGCAATTAGAATTATATCGAAGGTATCGATGTAATAATTGGTTTATGATGAATTATAATAATGCCCTTAGGAACATGTCGTGCCCTCGCAAGGGCTTGTTTTAATTTAAATAGGTCGTCATTGTCACGTTTCTTATTAAGCGTGAAAATTAATAGGTTAAATATAGCTGTAAAACACAAAAATTACATTAACAATAATTAGTTTTAAATTACTTTACATTTTGTATTTTGTTTGTTTAATGGAATTATTTTTATACCTATATACTATTGAAAAATTGTAAGCTTCATTTAGTACTTAAAAATTTCAGATATGTTTAAGCGAATATGGGGACGAATGAAGTAAGTACTGAATTTTAGGTAAGTAAGTATTCTTTTTTGAAATCTAGATATCACCAAAAATAAGAAATAAAAACAACATAAAATAAATGTTCTAAATCGTAAGGCCTTATTCATTCTGCGTTTTTAAATGGCCTCAAGATATATAGAACAACTCACCAGCAAAGACATCTCCGTAGTTTTAGGCATCATAGTGACGTCACCGGGCCGGACGCCAGGGCCGCAGTAAGGCAGTGACGGGCCCCGGTTTGGCACCCTAGCCGGCTCGTGTAGCGCCAACAGGGCCGCATGCAGGCGCGCCCGGGCAGCGCTGATGCCCCCTGCCCCTCTTACTGCAGCTTCTACTACGTCACCGACATCTTTTTCCCATCTGTGAATGCAATATTTTTTTGAATTATGGACTACTACAAAAATTTTGCTATGATTGGATATTTAACTTGATGAAAGACCAGGTTTCAGTCTCTGAATCCCGTAATATAATGAGAAATATCATTAAACAAAGTCTAAAATGCTTTGTCTTAAAACTTATTTTAAAAAAAGTAAAGCTAATACAAAAAAAAACCTAAGTTAACAATTAAAATACCTACTATAGTGATGAGTAAATTCTCTCTGAAGATTTTGGTGTTTTACTCCAATTCCCGACCGGGGGGTCGGGAACTTAAGTGTTGACTTAACATTTGGTGTCAGAAGTGGGATAGAAGATGTATCACCGCACGTGATGTCTTAAGTTGACCTTGTCTACTGACCTGCATCCTCCTAGACACGACCTAATATCCTCCTTGAGACTCCTGGAGAGCGTGCAGACCGGAGAATCGGAGTCGGACGTGGTGTGAGATCCATCGTTCTTGTCTGAGTCGGAGAGCCGCGGCTCGGCAAACTCCGTCTTTGGTAAGCTTGGGGACACTCGGCCGTGGCTCCCGCCGCCACTGCCGTACCCTGGGAAAATAAATCAATCGAAATATCTTCATTGCGCCGTGTGCTTCCCGGCAGAGTAGAATACGACCACTCCAAGTCCCGGATGATTTCCCGTGGATGTTGTAAGATCCACTCCTCAAATCTCTCAAATCCCTACGTGGTAAGGTGACTTAGGAAACACAAGCTAAAGTATTGTGCTTTTAAACATCAAAGAGACCTATCGACGCGTCTGGCTAGCGTGAAGAGTGTAGGCCAAATACTCTGACTGCTCTGGCTAATATATGGCCCTGGTAGTACAGAGAAGGTCATGCTCCTGCGGTAGAGGTTAAAAAAGACCTGAAGATGATGGCCTTTATTGAAAATAAAGTTTTCACAGACACTGTAGGGATCGGAGAGCCCTTTTTTAGCATTTATGCCTGTGTCAGGATCCTCCACTTTTTCGTACATAGATCACTAAAACCTACCTATAAACCAACACTAGCAGTCCGCCCCGGCTTCGCCCGTGGTACAGACCTAGCCTATGACACTCAGGAATACCGTAGCTATACAATGGTGATTTTTTTTAATCGGTCTAGTAGTTCCTGGGTTTAACGCGTTCAACCAAACAAACAAACTCTTTAGCTTTATATGTTAGTATAAAGATATGCTCGCTGTGTGGTTCCCGGCAGAGTAGAATAGGACCACTCCAAGTCATTCCGTGGATGTCGTAAAAGGCGACTAAGGAAACACAAGCTAAACAATGCTTATAAACATCAAAGAGACCATCAACTCGTCTGGCCAGCGTGGAGAGTGTAGGCCAAATCCTCTGACTACTCAAGCTAATATATGGCTCTGAAAGTACAGAGAGGGCCGAACTCCTGCAGTGGAGACTAGAAAGACCTGATGATGATGATATAGATATGGATATTTTACGATTCAAATTATGCACCAAAGCTAAAAAAAATACAATCAATTGATACTACTACAATCTAGCATGGGTACTTATTATATATAATTACAATGAAATACATCTGATTGTGCAATTAATACTAAGCTTGTCTGATATGAAATTACGAGGAAGAAGAAGAATGATAGAATGAGGGATGTAAATTACGATTAATTGAATAAGTAGTGAAAGAAAGATAGATGGATTTCCTTTCGAACTGTTACTAAGTTTATTATCTGGATTGTCATCAGCCCGATAAAATGCTCCCTTAGCCGTCAATCTGTATAAATGAAGTAGGTACGTACGTATGTTTACACGTTTTGGGAATCGATCTTACTGCTTTTTCACCCACCCAATACAATTGACATGAAATGCATACGCCACCGACGTCAGTAAAAAAGTTACGTTTGTAAATAGATTAATTATTATTTTTTCTATAGTCGTGTAAATAATGTAATAGCTAAAATGTGTCCGATTTTTCATAGCTTAGCAATAGGTATCCGTTTAGTGGTAACAACTGTGATCATTGGCATATAATATAACGAGCTGTTTTTTTTTTTTTTTTGTACGAACACTATCATCCATCTGAGTTCGTCGCTAATTTCCTTACGATGATAATGTCACCAAAAAAATTGTGACATGAAAATTTACTTTACTTTGAGAATTCTGCGAATACTGAAGTACCTACAAGTTATAACCATTCGTGTTCAAGTATAACTGATTCCTCACACTATATAACTACTACATTCTCAACATATAATGTGAAATGCAAATCATCTGATGTGAAATAGATGCGAAGCAAATAGTGGATCAGATACCAATCTTCCACGCAAAACGCATTCTCCATTTTATATGGGAATTCGCCAAGCGTAGATTATCTCTACAAACCTTTTTATGATTATGTTTCAAGGATATCATAATGGAACTGAAATATTTAACGATATGTGCCTATTTTGCTTTAATTCATTTCTTAAGAGGATATACTAGCAGTGCGTTTTAACAGATTTAAAAAAAAAATAAAAAATAGGGGCATTCCTATTTTAGTAAGTAGATTTTATGAAAAAAGAATTGTGGCTCTAGAATCAGATTTCAGCGAAAAAAATAGAGAAAAACATTTGTATGGAAACCATATTGAAAAAATACTGCTAGTATACGCTCTTAATTATGAGACCTATAACGATTTAGCTCTATATATCATATCACCATGATCGGGAAGCCTTGGTTAGGTCGTTCGATCACTTGATCTGTAGGTGAAATGCTGCATATCCCGATAGAGTTTTTGAATAGAGTATGTAGCTAGCTCCAAGTGAGCTTTCGCTACTATACCGGACTTTTGAGGTGAAAGCAGAGTGCCCACAACCTGTAAGGCGAACATCACCAAAGGGCACCAGGGGGGACAGACCTCGTCTTCAAAATAAATACCTGATGATGTGGAGGGTGCGCGGCGCGGGGTGCGGGGAGCGTCCACCGCCTCCCCCTCCACGACGTCCTCCAGAGAGTCCACGATTATCACTACCTCTTGCTCTTCTTCCTCGGTGTATAGGGGGTTCGACCTGGAACAGTAGAAAAGATGAGTGGGAGAAGTTGGAAGGTGAGTAAATTATTGAGAGTAGTTCACACATCGTGAAACGTTGGGCGTGTGGAATCATTTCAGTAGGCGATGCGGCTAGCAACCCATCACTATTTTGATTCCGTTCTCCACCTACAAGCCCATCAATATGCCAAACGTGACCTTTACATTTTATAGACCTGGGTTCTGTCTACCCCGCAAGGGAAAAAGACGTGATTGTATATATGTATGTTCACACAACTTTTACTACAAATTAAGTATGGCTTGCAAAGATTATCAAATACAGCAGCGCATGCACACGATACTTCCTTAGCTGTGGTGTGTTGGAGCTGTATCCTCTGGTGAGGTGCTAGGAGTCCGGGGTCTGCCGCTATAGTATTTTTTCAATATGGTGGCAATTGGTAATCAAATTAAAGCTTAGAATCGCAAGTTAGCTTACAAAGCCACTAGTATTAACGCTACAAATATCTGGGATGAAAAAGTATATGAAACAAACATTAGCAACTTAGTCTCGTAGATAACAGTCGCGTGTAAACCGACACGCACTTGACCGTTTTTCGCACTTATCACGTCGCAGGAAAATTGTGAAGCCCGCCTCGTAAAATCTAGATACGCATTGCGCATACGCAATTAGTGCAGTCACTGAACCCGCCGTTACCACATCTGTGCCGTGGTCTAATATGACAGGTTTTATCAAATGTCTATGGCCGTGTAGCTCCCGGCAGAGTAGAATAGGACCACTCCAACTATTCCTGTGGATATCGTAGAAGGCGACTTAGGAAATACAAGCTAAACAATAAGCTTATAAACATAAAAGAGTACTCTTCAACACGTCTGGCCAGCGTGGAAAGTGAAGGCCAAATCCTCTGACTGCTCTGGCTAATATTATATAGCTCTGGTAGTACAGAGAGGGTCCTGCTACTGCAGTGGAGACTGACAAAGTCCTAATAATGATGATGAAATGTCTAAGAGGGATTCCACAGATCCGATTCCCATTAAATGATAGAGTACAACAACAAAGCCTTTTTACCGCGTATCCGTATCTAATTTAACAAAAAAATATTGCAGTCTAATGATTATAATCTAATAAATTATGTCTGTGCCGTGGTCCAATAAGGTGGTTCATCCATGTTCCCGTTTTATAATAGACTGTATAAAACTCTTTATTTATTCCTCATCAGACCATATACGCAGTTGCGGATTTGCTCTGATGAGGGAATAACGTGGCTTTTAAAATTTACTAAGTCTTAGTTACTTCCGTATGTTAAAGCCTAAGGTTCTCGCTACACCTTTTCAGGAGAAAACCGTCATACTCTTTTTCTGGTCACTTGGAACGACAAGTTAAGATTCTAATAGGGAATAAACCAGGCTTTACTTAATAAAAAAAACAACGAAACGACAAGTTTAAAAGTATTTTGGGCCGTTCTTGTTTAGTAGCCTAAGTTGAACCCTTAAATACTTGATATTTTTATAAGGATAGAGTAATAAGAACACCAAAAATGTTGGCAACCAACTTGCATTGGTTCAAATAAATGCCTTGTGGTATTTACCTGCAGAGTTTATATATTTGTACCACGATCTATACAATATACATTTAACCGAATATATTCTTAAATTAAGTGCTAATAAAGTACAATCTTCAATCCCACTATTGATGCAGGTTTGTGGTTTTGCTGGAATTTTGCATTTTTCCTACTTTTGGTATGCGGTGAAGCAACCAATGAGTATGTTTCCTTTGTTTTCTAGATGAGAATCTTTTATTGCAAAACTTCGTCTTTCCTGACTTCGTTTGAGTACAAAGATTAGAATACTACTTAGTGTTAACGGAGGTAAATGCCCGCAGTGAGTAGGTATCTTTGGTAATATTTTAAAGCTGAAGACTTTGCTTGTTTGGTTGAATGCGCTAATCTCAAGAAAAATGGACTGAATATTTTTTTTAAAGAATAGGTGGAGGCATCTATAGAATAAGTCGATAAGTTTGTCTGTATGACTGTTACCTGAGTAGCGACGGATGCATCTCATCCAGTGCTCGCAGGGGGTACGGTGATGAGGCGGTCGGCGCGGGCGGGACGTATCGGCTCGAGAAGTCTATGTTTCTATTACCTGAGGCTCTCAACCAGGGCTGGCAGGGTGTGTGGTGGTAAAGCTACGCGTCGCCACTTAGAAAATTCTGTATGCTGTTACCTGAGGGTGGGATCTGCATATGTCTTTCTGTGTAAATGTCACCTTTGTCGAAGTGTGGGCATCTCGTTTAAGGATCGATATCAACGTCGCACCTAAGAGAAGTCTGTAACTCTGTTACCTGAGTGAGGCATTCCATCCAGTGTTTGCAGGGGGTGCATTGGCAAAGCGGGCTGCGCAGACGGGATGAGTCAGCTTTACGACAAGTCTGTGTGATGACCAAGGCGGGACACGACTACCCTATGAAACGTCTGTATGCCTGTTACCTAAGTAGAGGTGGAGGCATTTAATCTATGGATTTCAAAGGGTGCAGTGGTGAAGCGGGCTGTACTGGTGGGACGAGTCAGCTCTAAGACAAGTCTGTATGTTCATCTATATGACTGTTATCTGAGAAGAGGTAGAGGCATCTCATCCAACGCTTACAGAAAGAGCAATGATGAAGCGGGTGGGATCTGCATGTCTTTTTATGTAACTGTCACCTTTTTCGAAGTGTGGGCATCTCGCTTAAGGATCTACGTCAAAGTCGACCCTAAGAGAAGTCTGTATGTCTGTTACCTGAGTAGCGGTGGAGGCATCTCATCCAGAGCTCGCAGGGGGTGCGGTGGTGAGGCGGGCGGCGCGGGCGGGACGCGTCGGTCGCCGCACGCGCACCGGCCCGCGTCGTCGCTCTCGCGTCGCCCTCCACCCTGCGACAAAAACATAATACCGTTAACACTTTCATTCTCATGTGTACTTGTCATTCCATAATGAAGTCACATTGCTTTTGTCAATAAAACAGTTGAGATGAAATGTTTTGTTGGATGATTGGTGATGTAAACTCGAAAAATGTTGGACTTTTCCTTAATAGTTACCCAGGCGTCCGAACACTGTATGAAAATATCGGTCTATTTTTTGAGTTTCCACCATTGAACCCATAGGAAGAGTTATACGTATTGACGGGCTGAGTCACCCCTTTAAGGGTATGTCGAGGGGCAATTCACACTCTGTCATATATTTTACCTGAGTAGCGGTTGAGGCATCATGGCTCTGGTAGTACAGAGAAGGTCGTGCTCCTGTAGTGGAGACTAAAAAGGCTCGATGGTGATGATATATTTTAGACGTGGATGTGCAATGCCTTGGAACAGTTATGGTAGAGCCACGGTACCGGCGAAATTCACTTTTGCTAGTAGCATGAATGGGCCGGCTCGTCCGGGGAAGTACCACACTCTCACAGAAAATCGACGTATGAGTAGTAGCTATATCGCTGCTAAGCTTCGTTCGGTGAGTGAGAGAGCCGGAGGCCCATCCCCTCTTCCCTTTGGGAGGAAAACATAAAAGGCCGGCAACGCTATTGTCACACCCCTGGTGTTACAGTTGTCCATGGGCAGCGGTGATCACTTACCATCAGGTGACCCGCTTGGTCGTTTGCCGTCCAATGACATAAAAAAATACAATTTACAGTTACTAATGTAGCATTTTTCGCAAAAGATTACATTACAGAGAACAAAGAATCGTCCAAATGGAGAAGATATCAAACAGTTTGAATAATAAAGTTGCTTGCCTTTTGTTTTCAAGGAAATTGAGTCGTTCGTTATGCATTGATGACTGATTTGTATGATAATCTTATAAACTTAATGTCTCTTTTAAATTAGTTGATTGCAGATTCATAATTAATTATTTATTTTTATTTCGTTTAAGTATGCAGGTTTTTGTCGCCTTAGTTTCGCAGAATATTAGGATCAAACGTTTAGAATGGGCATGTTGACTAAAAATTTTTTCCATGTTGCTATGTAAAGACCTGCCAAAAATAAACACAATAGTGACAGAAATACATTTCTAAACAAAAAACTCTTTCAGTTATAAAAGTTTTAAAGACACGTGTTTTTAGACGTAAATTTTTAGACGTGAAAACCCTCCGCTGAAATGCCTACATATTTGTGACGTCACAAGCTTGTATTTTGTATGGGTGGCGTGAGAACTTTGTTTGGTAGCTATACGAAATATTTCGTTTATGGTAATTTTCATAATAAAAGTTGCTATAAATTTTGCAGACTAAAATACAGTATAATTGTAATTGAAGATTTTCATACTTTAAAAAATGGACCTATTCACCCAACTTTAAAGAAGCTTTAAGATCACTTAACGAATCGATATCAAATTAATAGTGTTCTTTATAGTGTTTTAGATAGAAATTAGTCTCATTAGAAACAAATTTTATATAATCTTAACATTAGGCAACTACCGTATAGTAGAAAAACGCAAAATACAAATTTCAATGCAAATAAAAATATATCATTCAATTCAGATTATAATTAAATACAAATTTGCATACATAGGGGCCATTCCGGTAATACTCCCTCCCCTCTTGTCAAAAGTAAGTGAAGTTCTTTCCCCTCACCCTAAGCTTACGTAAACATTGGTATTATTCCTCCCCCAAATATCATTAAAAATAAGCCAAGCCTGGACACCCCACCCCTTTTCACTGCTTCGAAATATTTGAATGACACCATAGTAATTATAACGTAATTCACCATTTACCTATGTAAGTCAGTTATCATGATTATGGTAGGTGTCCCACCATTTGCAATCCAGTATAAGTCCACCCACAGTTCAGTGTAGTAAAGTATAGTGTAATCCCATATCTTTTGATTAAAACTAACGTGAGATGTTAACATTATTAATATGTAAAATACGGGTCACTCACTTATGAAGTCAGCTACAGGCCGACATGTTTCAACCTCATCCGGAGGTCTTCCTCAGGGCGAATGTGAACCGAGACGCGCGCACGAAGTCGTCCCAGTCCGCACTGCGGACGCATGTCGGCGCATGTCGGCCTGTAGCTGACTTCATACGTGAGTGACCCGTATTTTACATATTAATAATCCCATATCCTTACTAATTTCTCTTTTAAAATGCAATCGTTCTCCATCCGGCCGGCCAGACCAGTTCAAGAGCATATCATACATTGGTATTTGTAGGAATGGGTTCTGGCTGGGGACCTACTTACACTACAGCAACTTTTCCATAAGGCCTCTACGTGTTGGATTTTTATATCGACGCAAGCCTCTCAAAGGACCGCCGTATTCCCGGTCTTTTGAGAGACTTTGAGAGGCCCGTGACTCCAAAGGAGATACATACTACAATAATAATAACATTCTTAACATTAAACACAACATTTGAATGATACTAGTTTCAACAGCAACAACAAGTAGCAACTCAGCGTGGGCAACTTTCAAAGTGACACACAGATTTTCAGTTTCAGCCCTTTCGGATACATACGTACGGGTGCTAGAGTATGGAAATAAAAGAAATATGAACCTATTGCATATGAGTGTATCTTCTTTATGATATCATTAATTTAAAATCTTTATTTGTGATTGATAAACCCAGAGGCTTGGGGGCACACTAGGCACAGTAGCGACGCCAATCATTTTATTCCTAAAACTTTACAAAAGAAATTCAAGAATGTAATCATTTTTTTATTATTATGAGAATCAGTTATTAAGAGAAATAGTGATTACCGCCAAAAACGGCCTTTTTTGGCGGTAATCTGTTTCTCATAATTCTCACTAATTCTGATAATATTAAACATGATTCCAAAAATACTTCAGCTTATTTATTGAGGCTTATATGATTTACATTATTGAATTTCTTTCTATTTGTAAAGTATTAGGAATAAAATGATTGGCGTCGCTACTGTGCCTAGTGTGCGGCCTAATTTGAACAAATTAGGGTCAGTATATTTTCAGAAAAGATAGTAATACAAAACCAGGATAGCGTTTTAAATAATAGAGAAGGGATTCAGAATTGTTACAAAGACTTTGCGACGAATGTTTTCATTTTAAAATTTAGACATTCCGCTATGTCAGTGTTATCATCAGCCATCATTATAACATAAGATAATTTCTAGCAATCAGTTAAACAAGCCATGGCGCCCTCGTTCTACTTGTTATAACATTGAGTAACGTATTCTTATAATTGTTCTCACGCATTTAGAGGTTTTTGAAAACTGTTACCTCAAATTAAGAACTTGTAAAGGGTTTCAGGATGTAAGTAGTCAACAGGACTGCACGACTATTTGCTAACTTTTGACAGCTACAGTGAACTTTGTTTTAACGGTCACTTCAACATCCATTACGGTTTAAATATGTAAAACGTTTAAGGTCAATCATACGAAAGCTGTAATGGATGTTAAAATGACAATCAAGAATTTGTACACCGTAGTCGTCACAAGTTAGCAAATAGGCCGGCATATCCTTTTTGAGGCTTGCCGTGTGGTTCCCGACAGTGTAGAATAGGACCACTCTAAGTCTTCCCGTGGATGTCGTAAAAGGCGACTTAGGAAACACAAGCTAAACAAAGCATAAAAACATCAAAGAGATCTCTCCAACCAGGCCAGACTCTGACTGCTATAAAAATAATAAAGGGCTCTGGTAGTACAGAGAGGGTCATGCTCCTGCAGTGGAGACTAACAAAGACCTGATGATGATGATGGTGAAACAGGTCATCAAAGAAAACCGCTTTCAAATATTTTGATTAGGTTTTCAAATCAATACATCGTTCCTCCTGTGTTATCTGTCATATTTTCTCTAAATTTTTTTACTAAAAATTAGTTCAGTGTATCATTTAAGTACAGTAATTTTATCCAACCCTCTAATTTTTACGATTCGTTCTGATAATTGCACATACATATATGGCATCACTGGTTGCGTCAACTTTATATCTACCATTTTATGAGCACATAGAAGCGCAATTAACGACATATCTTTTTTTAATTAAAACAAAATTTTATCATTTTATGCTAACGTAGATTAATGCCATCTAGTGACGAGTGGAAAAGAACTCTGCAGCGCCGTCATCCAACTATGCCACCTAACTTGTAGCGGGCCTTAATTTTCTCGAATATTTTTGTATGAGGCTGGTAGTCTATACGTTAGTATTATCAGGTTGTATCAGGTCTTTCTTAGTCTCCACTGCAGGAGCATGACCCTCTCTGTACTACCAGAGCCACATATTAGCCAGAAGAGTCAGAGGACTTGGCCTACACTTTCCATTCTGGAAGTTTCCAGACGGGTTGGAGAAGTGTCTTTGATGTTCAAAGCTTTGTTTAGCTTGTGTTTCCTAAGTCGCCTTCTACGACATCCACGGGAAGAGTTGGAGTCGCCCTATTTTACTCTGCCAGAAACCAGACGGCACGTTATCATTAAGTATACCTACTGTCTTTGGTTCAGTCATATCTGTGAATTTGGTCGACTAATAATGAGACATATTTGGCTAAGTGAGTACGTCAAACAATCCCACGCTTGCAGTAGGAGCAAATACTAAGAGATATCACCAATTGTACATATAAGTAAACTAAATATTTAACCAATTAATTGTGCACACATGCAAACATCAAACACTACTGGATCTTGTACGTTTACGGACGAAGTCAATTTTATAAAAAAATCATTTGTGTATTGATGATATGATATAATTCGTGTTAATGAATATTTTGTATAATTAAAGGGTTCTGTACAAAAAAACGGTACCTTTATAAGATCACTTGTGCGTGTATCTGTCTAACACAGCCAATTTGCTCCGAATCAGTAGAAATCAGGTGAAATTTGGTAGGATGGTGTAATCCTATGACCTAAACAGAGATGTGCAAATTAATTAACTATTTTCTTTTTACATAAGGGTTACTTTCAAGGGACCAGTCAGGAAATTTGAAAATGTTTTCAACCCTTACTGTGTCATCTTATTCATGACAGAAGATGAAAATTGACCTTATTTTTATTTTTGGTTCCTAATCTTGCGAAGTACTTAGTTACACTTACACACCTATCAATCAATGTTTCTCTTTAAATAGATACATAAAATTAAATTGATTATTCGTGCATGAAAAAAACAACATATTACATCCATAACTGTGTTTTCAATTTAATCAAACAATACAATCGGCAGATTAGACAAATTAATAAATCAATGTGCACGAAATAAATTACTCTAATTACAAAATCACGCCATCCCAATAATTCATCAACAAAAAAAAATGCATACAGATGATTAAACGATAAAAATGATAAATGAATCAACACCTCATTTTGCGCCTAAAGTTATTCTATTCAAATTTTAAAATTAGAACGCGTTCATCTCTAGTGAAGTGACCTAGAGATACTGCGTTCGAAATCAAGTTAATCGATCGATTATTATTTATATATCACGTTTGTACTTTAGAAAACATAATGTAATGACTCGATTCAGTGATTAAGACGTTTCGTTCTTTTTTCACCTGTCAGTAGACGTGTAATTCGTACTATAGTAGGAATAATGATATAAATAAAACGTGATATATCAAAAGCAATTAGTGCGTGAATGTCCATTTTGTAACACTACTCGATTGGGCAATGTATTAATTACAGTATCGATTCGATTCGAGTGCACTTCACACCTCGTACGAGAGGAATTGGAATCTGTTCAAATATAGCACTACTCTAGTTGTTACGCAAAAGTCGGTCAAGTGCGTGTTTTTGAATATGCAAAAGTTTTTTTTGTTTATCTTGCAAAATAAATCATGCCTTATCAGGTGTGGGATTAAGCCTACACTAAGTATTATGAAAACACGTTTAAAAGGCACGTTATTATTTTATAAATTGTTGTTTAGATAGTTATCTTCCCTGTAAACTAGTCCAAGTAAATAATAATAATAAAAACTTGTATTCTCGTGGTTAAAAAGATTTCCTAAATTTTGAAAATTATCTAAAATGGAGAATAACTTCCACCAAATGAAAAAATATTGATGTACCAGCTGCTTATCTTCTCGCGCCGATCGTTAAAACCGATCGAGGGAATGGGCGTCAGGAATCATGTCAATAGGCGATGCGGCTAGCAACCCATCACTGTTATGATTCCGCTTTCCACCCTAACATGCTAAATGTGGCCTGTATGTTTTATGATCATGGGCTCCGTCTACCCGCAAGGTATAAAAACGTGATAATATGTATATGTCGCAGTCATCTGGTTGAATCTACTATTTAATTGAATGACTAGCGCGTTCATTGAATGACCACGTTTAATTGGATGACTAGTCCAAACGTTGATTGAACAAGCGTCGTTCAACGTCCAACTAGTTAGCGGGTTGTAACATAGCCCTTTGAACATAGCGGACATAAAATCAGTCAGTTGATTCAAACTTAGTTCATTTTTTTACCACTGCGGCGCTAGTAGTCACCAAAACAAATATGGCGTCAAACAGCTCGAACAGATGGCACGATGTTGATATTTTTTTTCTATATTTTAGTTATTGGTGGAAAACGGAATCAATGCTGCCTCCGTGGTCCAGTGGTTAAAGCGTTCGCCTTATTGGCCCGGGGGTCGTGGGTTCGATTCCCACGGAAAGCATACTTTGTTAAGGTGTTTCCAGTTTGGTTAGAACATTGCAGGCATGAATCACCTGATTGTCTGAAGAAAGATGATTCCGTGGAAGGCACGTTAAGCCGGTGGTCCCGGCTGCCATCTGGTAGTCGTTAAAGGAACCACGTCAGAGGCCGAGAGGCGGTTCCGCAGAACTCTGACACCAGGGTGTGCATGGTCGACAGACCGTGTCACCTACACGAAATGATGATGATGAACGGAGTCAATATCATGATGGGATTCTAGCCGCATCGCCTATTGACATAATTCCTCAGATTTTCCCGCATTTGCTCAATCGGTTTTTACAATCTGCGCGGGGAACAAAAACCGCTTTTTTTTTCTCCCAGCCCAGCTTGTAAGAAGAATATTTAAAAATGTACAGTGGGCCACTTTAAAAAGTACCCATACCACCGTACTCGTATAGTAGTAAAAATAGTATGGGAATAGTATACTTTGCTAAGTAGCCCACTGTACTTTTAGCCTTAATAAAAATGATATGGTCACGTTCGGTCTATAAATCCAATGATAAATCCCACACGTCAACTCGTAGGCAAATATTTAAAACCTATCGAACCAAATAAATCATTTTAATTGCTTGAATTCACGATTAAAATCATCATTAGGCAATATTAAACATCCCTGCCTGATGCTATCTTCAAAATTACGATTCCATATTGAATCGGCAGATTTTTATCATTAGTAATGATCTAGAGAATTTAATTTTCAGAGCATCATTTGAGATATCGTAAGCAAATATGACAGTTACTTTTGAATAAAAAAAAATTATTTAGAACAAAGATAGTATTATATACAACGTGTTAATGAAAAAGAAAGCGCGAATCCTGAAATTAATTTGTTAAGAACCGAGAGTAGAATCGATTCCCCAAAAAAAAAATTAAAATGTAATGATTTATATTTTACATAAATTATTACATTTTTATAAAAATTAGTTGGGGTGGGGTGTCTGAGATTTTGCGCCTTAACGTTGTATACAGCGTGTAACTTGACCCAGTGATATACCCCTGGAAGGGGTGACTCAACCTACTTAAACTATGGGGGTACTTATCCTATGACATAAAAGCTGGCTCAAAAAAAATTTACATTTTATACTATAGTTTTTCCCAGCTATGATCCCATAAGAAAAGTTGTTCACATTGATGGGCTGAGTCACCCCTTAAAAAGGAAATGTCGAGTTAAGTTTCACGCTGTATAGATAAACATCCAAGACCCAGGCAAATCTGAAAAAAATACATATATATAAACATCCAAGCCCGTTCATCGGACCAATCAGAAAAAGATTGTTCACCATCTTGACCTGACCGGGGTATGAACCCGTAACCCTGCGAGTCCAAGGCACTTGCAGTATCTGAGCCACAGAGGTCGCCAAATGACCTCAAACTCTAAATTATCTATCACTAAAACGTAAAAAAATATAACATTTGACGAAACAAACCATCAATCTTGTTTGTTAATAATTCTCGCTTCACATAACCTCACTATCATTAATTTTGTATGAAAACCAATAAATAATGAACGGACTACTGAACTATTTGGCTATTAATCACATTGCAAAGATTGGAATGGAAGCTAATGCATTCCTTATATAAGAATATAGATTTTCGACATATCTAGAAGTTTAAATTATTTCTCGTGGTTGTTTATTTATAGTACCTACATGTACTTAAAAATATACCTAAAAGCTAAAAAAATATAAATTATTACATTAAAGAACTTCTAAGATTAAACGAAGCACGGTACATTTTTAAATATTGTAAAAATGGAAATAGATGTATACATTTTGTGGGTTAATAGTAACTGTTTCTTTTTGCCGCTTCACATAACACTCCAATCACTAAACTGATTTACGTAAAATTTTAAATATCAAGAGATTATCCATCATCTGAGTCAGAAATTTAGAAAAAAAAAATGATTCTTATTTCTTTTTCTTTTCTTCAAAAGTTTAGATTCTGTCTGCTTGAGGCTGAGCTAACCTGCCATACATTTAGTATAATCTAGTAACAAATAAAGAAAACATGTTTAATCCTAACAGTTCGCCCCGACTTTGCCCGTGGCACATACCTAGTCTATGGCACTCAGGGATGAACTAGTAATCCAACGGTGAACGAATTTTTGAATATCGGTCTAGTAGTTGCTGAGATTAACGCGTTCAACCAAACAAACAAACCAACATACAAATCAACAAACTCTTATAATATTAGTATAGATAAAGCACGACAAAAAAGTTTCTGAAGAAAGTGCACTCTAATGAAAAATAAAGCAAGCGTGGGCAAATAATAAAACTGGGCAAATGTTTGGTGTTGTTTGCAATAATTACATTTTATCTATTTCACTTTTAATAAAAAATTACACAGATAACGAGCTACCCAAAAGAATAGAACAACTTTCCTGCCATTCTTTCACTCCATGTCACATTGTCCAACTCTCTAACATTTCATTATTTTGGCGCAATCTAAAAATTGTCGCCGTGTTGTAGCTGTCAAAAGTTACACAATGTCTTTTGTCTGCTCGGGCCACGGAACAAAGGGATTCGGTGTTTTAAAACAATTGCTTGAGATTAATTGTTTTATTACAATAACACTGGAGATAAAAATATCTGCGCGAGATAATTTGACGGATCGTTATCATGCTAAGAGTAAAACTAGTGGTTTTGAATTCAATTTTTTTAGCAGTTTTTACGGCAAATGGCAAACGAACCACCTGATGGAAAGAAGTCACCGTCGCCCATGGACATGAGCAATACCAGAGGAGGTACTGATGCGTTGCCAACTCTTAAAATACCTGTAAATACGCCTTTTGCAGAACCCCAAGTCATAGCACGCGGTGGAAGGTGTAGGTTAATCATAAAATATGTGGTCATTCCTTTGTTTTATTTTTTTGAGAGTATACGATAAATGTCGAGGGTCAATTACACGCTGTATAAATGTATGTCTCTGTATTTCTACCTACTATTGCATTAGTTAAAAGTCCTAATAGATTTTGGAATGTAGTGTCGTTTAATTGATCTGACTGCCTCTGTAATTCAATGGTCAAGGCGTTTGCCCTATGTCCCGAAGGTCATGGGTCCAAATTCCACTGGGAAGGATACTTTGGGAAAGTTGTTTCCAGTCTGATTAGGATATTGCAGGAAGAAAGACGATCGTTTGGTTAAACTTATCATAAGATATCTATTTATTTATTGTTTGGCACCTATTTATTTTATCTGTTTTTCAATTCCCAAAGGTTGACTGGGAGAGAATGCTTTTAGCATTAAGTCCACCTATTGTAGCTTCTAAGGCACAATAAAGCTTTTTAATAAATAAATAAATAAGATTTGTTCTGACCAACCCTTTGGGTTGTAGAGGTAAGACGACAGTGATTGCTCTGTGTATATGTGTGATGTCGTTTAATTGAACACAGCAGACGCTCATAGTTCATGGTCAATAAGTTGTTCTAGAAAGAACAAAAAAACTCTAAAATTTTGACTATTCTTAACTACCATAGATAGGTATTATTTTGACTTACTTGTACATTTTTCTGTTTGAGGAGTGTCAATAAATATTCCGTTTTCAAAAATGAGGCAATTGAGAAATTATTTATAAAATCGTTTGCTTCCCACAGCTAACTTTGCACGGAAACAGCGACGAAACTCACAACAAAAATTAGACTATTTCTCAAAGGCTTCAAGGGTAATGATCCGACATTTAAATCCATTATCCAGTGATTTGTGCCGACCGCAAATTGCTTGCTTTTCACGAAATTAAATTGTGTTATTGCGGTTAAGATTCAACGTTAGAGGAAGAGTTCAAACCATTTTTAGGGTACCGTGCTTAGGGGTATTAGTGGCAAAGACGGCTCATAGTGGTTCAATTTGAACCATTGTTTTTACCCAACTGACTCATCCAGAAAGAAGATTGATGTTTCATGTATCTTTGTATGTCTGTTTATTGTTGCCACTTGTAGCCTAAACGGCTTGACGGATTTTGAAGTGTAAGGTGTCAATAAGATTCGTATTCGGATCGTCGATATGGCAGATGGTAGAGTACTTAGGTACTATGCTTCTAACTACTAGTATAGTAAGACTCTACCGTCTAGAACAAACGGTAGTGTAGGCGGTAGAGTACTTTACTATGCTTCTAACTAGTAGCATAGTAAGATTCTACCGTCTAAAACAAACGGTAGTGTAGGCGGTGAGTACTTACTATGCTTCACTAGTAGCATAGTAAGACTCTACCGTCTAGAACAAACGGTAGTGTATGCGGTAGAGTACTTACTATGCTTCTAACTAGTAGCATAGTAACTACTCTTCCGTCTGGAGTAAACTGTAGAGTAGACGTAGTACTACCATCTATTCTACCGTCTGCACTTTGCGTGTACCAGAGGCTTAAATAGCCTGGAGAGTAGGTATTCAAAAGACAACATGAGAACGCCCAAGCAATAACTAAGTATATTCTTAAAATTAAAATATGAGTTTCTTCAGCTAATGACGAAATAGCCCGGAGCAATTGCATAAGTAATTAAAGACGCATAATGCATTGAAAATAAAACAATTCGCTGCCATTGTAATTTAAAATTAATGTTTATGAGTAAATATTTAATGCATGTAATTATAATTTACTTCTGAGGCCGCCAAATGGTACCCGACCCTGGTTACAACTTTTATAGTGTTCACATAATGAATATGTTTCTAATAACCATACCAATAAGCATATCTGATCATCATTTGTTTAAAAATATTTATGTACATAAAGTTATAAGGGCTCTACCACACAGATGTGTATAAAAACCGATAAAATCGCGTGTGGTTTTGCGATAATTGCTCCCAAGTGCAAAACACATTTTTATCTTATTTTATACTAGCTGTGCCAGCAACCTCGTCCGCGTGGAATAGTGGTTAAAAAGTTGCCTATGTTTTTCTCAGGCTCTAGCTAGACTATCTGTATACCAATATCGGTTCAGTAGTTTTGGTGTGAAAGCGAGACAGATAGTTACCTTTGCATTTATAAAATTAGTATAGAAGTACAGATAGTATAGATAGGTAGAAGTATAGATTATGGAATTAAATTCTCTTAAAGTTCCTTTATTAGTACCTACTGCAAAAATTTAGAATGTTCAACTATAAAATTATGTTTGAAAATAAAAAGTGGCCAAGTGCGTATCGGACTCGCCCATAAAATGCTCCGTAGTGGCAATCATAGATAGGCCAAAATATCACTACCATTTTTAGCCAGCAAAATTTACTTTAATTATAATTATACGGTTTTAGAAAATTTGCTAGTTATATCTCAAAAACTGTTCGGAAATCTAAAGTATTCTTTTTAAAGATTGTTCACTGTCTTATTGTAAAAGTTAGAAGGGAGAGACCACATTTTTCTCCGTTAGAATGCCTATCTGACTTTAAGTAAAAATGTTTTATGAATCTCAATATTATTTTTACAGATCTATGGACATTGTTTATCACGCATGTGTATAGGTTTAATGATATATTTTGTTTTGTTTTAGTTCCTGGGTAGTCCTTAATCTTTGTTTTCTTTTTGTTTACACAATACATCTGCCTTCTAAGTTTCTTGCAGACAAGGCAAAAAATGGAAAGGTATACAGCCTTTCGATTTTTGAATTCTTTTCGACTTTAACCGAACTACCTAACTTAAATTAAAATGGAACCCATTAGGCATTCAAGTATTTTTTTTTATTCGGGCTGCATTCTTGACGACGTAAAAAAGCAACAAACATTTTTTGTTAAATTCAGTCGAATTGAGAATGTCTTCCTTCTTTGAAGTCGGCTAAAAATTAAAACTGTATGCATGTGAAGCTATTATATCCATGAAATATTTTTAATCAAAGAGGGTGTTCTGCGACTAGTCGTCTTCTGGTAGAATTTATTTTCCAAATACAAAATTCTGTTGCAATAATATTTCGTTGGACTTCGATTTAAACGAAGAAGAACACACAATATCGACTATTAATATGCAGTGTGTAAGAGCCTTTATAATATACCCAAATTTAGAAAACAATATCTCATTACGTAGCCATGAGACGAGAAACATTGAACGAATAAAGTAATCGATCGTGACTCGATGCAAAATCGATATGTCGGTAAAGAATTTACAGCTGATTTCTCGATACAACGCTGAAATGTTTGAAAATGGACAGCAAGGTGATTCTGATATTAATCGCCTTGGCCTAGCTCTAATAAGTTATGAATGTAAGTTAAATAAATATCTACAAGGCGTAAATTGACCTGACATTCCCTGAAAGGGGTGACTCAGAATGTCAATATTAATGTCAAAACTCTTCTTTTTTTTGTTTTACGGCCCTGGATACAAGTCCTTTTGAGCCTTTCTTCATTTATTTCACCAGTTGGCGAGTTATTCTTGATTGTTGTCAACGAAATGATGGTGTAATTCATTTCGTTGTTTTCACGGAGCCCCGACAACTCTTCGCGAATCCACTGGTTTCATCATTGACGACGCAGCAAGGCGGACAACCAACAGCCCGCTATGTAAATCTCACTACGGCCGCACAATGACAGTCTATTTTAGTTATTCTACACATTATTCTTAAATATGGGCATTTATAACACAAAATAACACTAATTTCACATTATAAAGTCCACTAGAATTAATTTGCGAAACAATCCAAAACAGACACCGTGTAGTCCGCTAAAATTCCCGCCAAGAACTCCTCAAAACTCTTCCTAAATACTGGGAAGTCGATTTTTTTTTACTTTTCCATACAAATTGCCCGGGCGGCTGATCAGTTTTGTATGAATATGTCGATTTTTTTTAATTCCCAGCATTGATTCAATATGAAAAGTTGTTCATATTGACGGGCTGAGTAGCTTTAAGGATATATCGAGGTATATCGATCTATTTACACGCTGTATACAGAGTGATTTTGAACTCCCTGGTAGATAAGTTAAGCACTGTAAGATATACATCTTCCGAAGAAGCGGACTACCACTTACGAGCTCCGTGGCGCAGCGGTCAACACGCCTGCCTGTGACACGGAGGTCCCGGGTTCGATCCCCGGTCGGGTCAAGATGGAAAATGATCTTTTTCAGATTGACCTGGGTCTTGGATGTTTATTTATATATGTATCTATTATAAAATATAGTATCGTTGAGTTAGTATCCCATAACACAAGTCTCGAACTTACTTTGGGGCTAACTCAATCTGTGTGATTTGTCCGTATATATTTATTTTATTTATATTATTCAATCGAACCCCGCCCGGCCTGACCAGCAAGCCTTTTTGCTAACTTTTGACAACTACGGTGTGCAACGTTTTGATCGTCAACTTAACATTCATTACGTTTTACATATATTAAATAAAAATAGTCATTTATACGGAGGCCGTAATGAATATTGAAGTGACCATCAAAAAACGATGTATTGTAGTTGTCAAAAGTTAGCAAATAGCATCACCAAAGAGCATAATTATAATCACTAAACTCCCCGCCACGAAAAGCTATAAATTAAGTACTTCAATAAACTTCTACTGAGTTGGAGTTACCTAGCGACAATATTATGAGTTAACCAAATATAATTGACTTAAATTACTATACGGGTAATACGAATCTAAAGACCTATTCTAATTAGTCGGGTTATATTTTAACGATACAAAACGCTGTCGCTCAATGTTTTTTGGTACAGGAACGAGTCCGACTCCGTGAATGTAAACATTTGGCGCATTTCTGAGATATAATAAAGTTTTTGCTATAAGTTGTTTTTTTTAGTAGCTATTGAGTTTTACGGATTTATAATAAAGTTTCTGTAACAGTTTTTGCTATAAATTGTTTTTTTTTATTAGCTATTGCGTCTCAATGCAGGGCAAAAGATTTTTTACGTTGCCAAATAATTACTTCACCTACAAACTCCCTCCATTCATTATGGAAAAATATTTCTAACGATCTCTTCTTTGGTTTATTTTTTTACACAAAAAACAACTATTATTTTTTATTTCATCCAAATGTTGCGAACCCCTGAACATTTGTTTACATAATTTATATCTTCTTATGAAGTGGACTTTACGTTAGCAGCATCTCTAAATTTGTAGATGAAGCTTACTCTATATTAAATAATTTGTCTTTTTACATAATAGACTTAGTTCATGCGGAAAAACTGCATTCGACTCTGAACTCTATATATTATGGATAGGCGACGCTCCCAGAATGATAAATTACCTGAAATTTGTAGTCCGAGCCTAAGAAATCATGTCTCAATCATCGTTGGTGGCACATTCATCATCACATATTTGGCATGGCACTAATTAATTTTATTGTCTAATCATCAGATCTGTCTAATTTGTTTAGCGTTAAGAAACGTAATTGCGGGAATTAACATTCGGAAAGGTCATGGTGATAAGTTTCGTTTCGAAATTTATGAATTTTAGTGAAGATTTGGATTTATCTTCACAACATACAAACATTTTTAATGCCGTATATTTATCTGGCAGTAGTAGTAGTGACGTATATTGTCGTGTGGTTCGCGGCAGAGTAGAATAGGACTACTCCAAAAAATCAAAGAGACCTCTCCAACCCATCTGGCTAGCGTGGAGAGTGTAGTCCGAATGCTCTGACTGCCCTGCTAATATACTATATGGCTCTGCTAGTCAGAAACGGTCGTGCTCCTGCAGTAGAAACTAAAAAGATCTGATGATGATGTTATTTCTCTGCGCCCCGTCTCAACCTTCTTCAAGAATGTACAAGCATTTTTGTCGGTCACGGTCAGTCGACCATGCAAACCCTGGTGTCAGAGTTCTTCGGAACCTTGTTGCCTGTAAATGGTCAGTCATCCTCGTGGGTATGGCATCGGGAACGAGCGCCTGGCCTCCCAAGCTGCTATCATCCTCAATACATCCGAGCAAGTAGAATCTAAACCTATATCCCGTTCTCCCAGGCCACCTACCTTTCCCTTTCTTAAAAACGGTTTCGATGGGCAGCAGCGTTGGAACCAATATAGCCAAACAAACTGCCCTATCCAACTTGTTTACCAAGCGTGGTGAATAGGTCAAAACTCCTCTGTTTCCAGTAGTGGACATCATACGACTGTGATGATGATGAAAGATTTGCTGAAAGGTGACCGTTCCTGCCCGGTGCACAGATAGTTCCTTGTCCCAAGTGTAATCCCATACACAATCTCCCCTACACTACACCCTTCGAGACGAGTTGGAAAAAATCTATACTATAATAATCTATGCAGCGCCACCCAGCAATTAATTTATTTACTCCTAAATCAAATCAAATTCAAAAAATCTAATAGATGATTGCTCTAGTAAATTACTTGTAGTATTCTTTTTGTTACTTTTCATAGATATTACAATCTAAGTTAAGAGAACGAATTTTTACCGCCATAAGTGGCCACTTTTGGCGGTAATAATTCGTTCTCTTAATTCATCAAATTAAAAGTAGTGAATACTTGTACCAATAATACTACAAGTAATTTACTAGGGCAATCAGCTATTAATTAGATTTTTTAAATTTGATTCGATTTAGGAGTAAGTGAATTTATTGCTGGGTGGCGCTAGTGTGTGAACTCACTAAAGTCAAAGTCAAAGATTTTTATTCAAAATTGGATAATTGTATTTCTTTTTACGTCATATTTTTTACTTTCTTATTATGTTTAATTATTTTTTTTTCACTACACCTTAAAGCCGATCGAGGGAGTGAATCATGCCAATAGGCGATGCGGCTAGCAACACATCAGGTTGAATCACTGCTTAAAGAGTCGAAAATGATCAAATTTATTTCGTTAGGTATTCATTTATACACAATTTATAATACATCTTTTAACTGACATTTGTTGTGATTTCAGCTATTTAACGGTATTCGCCACAGTACATTAGTGATAACCTTTACAATACACATTATTCATTATAACATTAATGTATCTTAATGATGCCTCAAAAGGCTTATCATCAAGGCTATGCAGCTTTGATCTGGCAAGTGGTCGTCTTCGTGTCATCTTGAAAACGAACACTTCAACATCCAATACCTTTTTCGTATGATCAAAAAAATAAAAAACATATGAAACACAGCAATGGTTAACGAGATTGTGGTTTGTTACGCTGGTCAGGTAAACAACGGGTAAAATGTGGGTCATTGTATAAATGAATATGTGGAAGTGACATTTGAATTTTGATTGTCGATGTTGCTTGTTCCGATAAAATGTCACACAATTTATATGAAAATACCTAAATATTCGTGGATTTACTAGCATTTTCCCGCGATTTCATCCGCGTTAATTATAGCCTATGTCACCCTCAGGTAAATTAGCTTTCTATAGGTGAAAGAATTTTGAAATTCGATCCAGTAGTTACGGAGCTTATTCAATTCGAACAAACAATCAATCAAATATATCCTCTTTATAATATTAGTATAGATTATTAAATAGTCGAGGATATATTGTAAACAGAAGAACATACTATAAATAAAACCTACCTACCTATAAATAAAACTTACCTATAATTAGAAAATGTCCAGCAGGACATTTTTTTTTATATATCACACAGATTGAGCTAGCCCCAAAGTAAGCTCTTAAGCAAGCCTTATGTTACGGGATACTAACTCAACGATACTATATTTTATAACAAATATGTATTGAGCCAGCCCCAAAGTACGTTCTTAATAAGGACTTGTGTTATGGGATACTACCTCAACGATACTATATTTCATAATAGATACTTATTATATAGATAAACATCCAAGACCCAGGTCAATCTGAAAAAGATCATTTTCCATCTTGACCTGACCGGGGATCGAACTCGGGACCATCCGTGTCGCAGGCAGGCGTGTTGACCGCTGCGCCATGGAGCTCGTCAGTGCATTATTTTATTTTATAGGTAGGTTTAATAACTTAGTTTATATAAGTTAGTTTTAATATGGTTTAGTGCCATTTATTTTTAACTTATACGCAAAGTACAAAATTGAAGAACATTATTTTCGTATGTTTGCCAACAGTAAAAAAAAATATTTATAGTATCCAGTTGCAAAATTGACATTTAAAGTTAACGTTACATTAGTTTCGCGCTAATATCTTCCTTATGACAAAGTCACAAGAATATTTGCGAGTAAAGTGAAATGCACAGAATGACTTACTTTATATTTTTATGCGATACAAAGTTAGCCAATTTTTTTTAAAATTAAGTACGCAAAGTATAATCGACCGATATTCATTAATAATTTAAAATTAAAATGCAATGTGTTTGGTATTGAACTAGTGATAATTTACATTCACGATCTCAGCATGAAAACGAACAACTTCTGTTCTGTGTGTGACCAAGTCTTAAGAGTGCCACGTAAAGCGAGTAGAAGTTTTCGATACGAAACTTCTACTCGCTGTAATTTTGTATAGGTATTATTTTTAAAATTGAAATCTGATTATAAACATCAATATAAGGCATATCCGGTCGTATGTACGAAATTTGGTTGAGATTGGCTTAACTGTTGTAAAACTAAAACAATACTACGTTTGTATGGGATTTCGGCTTTACGTGGGACTGTTAAATCGAGATAATTTAAGAACTTTTCCATAGTAGGTTTACGCTACTACTACCTACCTACTATACTTACTGATTCAAAATGAATGTAGCAGCTAAAAAAATTCTCGATTTTAGGATTATTCACAGAACAAAAGTTTTTCATTTTTATTTTGAGAACTTGAATTTAAATGTAAGCTCATTACCAAACATTGTATAAATTTTATTTATTTATTAATCACAACTTTATCAATATGTAGTTACAACCTCCTCAAAAGAGTCGAGAGTGTTCCTACAAGTCCCAATCTCAAAGTTCCAAAGTTAGTTTTAAGCCCCAAAAAAAAAATTTAATTTCCTATAATTTTTCCTTTCGATTATTTTCCAGATCTCGCACAACTTGTTTACAGTAGTAGTAAATATGAGCGAGTACCTATTTATGTATTTTAATTATTCTTTATTTTTTCAAGTAATTTTTAACGTTTTTGAACCTTGCCTTATATATCTCTTTATTTTCAACTACCCTAAAGTACTTGCCTGGAAGAGATTGCTAGTTCTTAAGGCTGCCTTTTGTACATCTGTTTTATTTATTTTTTTAACATTAATGTGCAAGAAAACGTTTAAAAAATAAATAATTGATCGCAAAAAAATCTGTCGTCTGGGATAGGCCTGAGGAACATTAACCTATTGGAAATATAGGGTCAGCATTTCAAATTACATAAGTTAGGTATATATCAAGGCGTATAGTTTAAGTTTATGACTCTTATTCGTCCAATCAATAGATTAAAAATCCGTGTCAAGTTGGAATTGAACCTGCTGCACAGTATGTTTCATTGACAACATTGCCCATTCAGCCATAGGTCAGTCTTTGTTGTAAATCTTTATGGTCTGATGTAATCTTTTGATGCCTTGACAATGTCTGATTACATTATTGTTACGTAAGTCTTTGAATTTGTTAGATACATCATTAGTGTTGCTATCAACATTTCTATAGGAATTATACCTATATTAAAGTATGTAAGGTTTAACGTAAAGGGTCGGTGCTAATGCGGAAGCAACGAGTTACGTTAAGAGTCGCCTGGACGCGCATGTCTCCATACAAACGGAAAAAGGGAATTGTGGCAATATTTGATAATTTTGGAGTAAAATTAATGATTTAATCAATTAATCTCATTATAATCTACGTACGTTCCTATACAGCTTGGTTAAAATACCAATGGTTTGAGATTTACAAGCCTTTTCAAATTTGTATGGAAATCTTGAGAGGCGTATAATTCTCAAACATTTGATAATTAAACCAAACTGTATAGGAACGTACGTAGATTATAATGAGATTAATTGATTGGATGCTTAATTTTACCCTAAAATTATCAAATATTGCCACAATTCCCTTTTTCCGTTCGTATGGAGACATGCGCTTCCAGGCGACTCTTAATCCAAATTAGTAGTACTTATTTCAGGGTAGAAAGGTAGCTTGTTCTTCTCCGTATCCCAGGAGTGGTCCTATTCTACTCTGCCGGGAACCACACGGCTATTATTATTATCATAATCTTATTGGTGTATGTATCACATTCGCCTATGGTAGTCCTCAGTTAGTCGGCGTCAGTCACGCTGGCTTAACAATAACACGATATAGAAGGTAATATCACGCTTCTGAAACACGCGAAGATGGAAGAATTAGAGCATACAAATAATTACTCAATAGGTAGAGCCGTAGAGACAGCCAGTTCACAGTGGTAGAGTCTACTGGATAACTTGGTTTTGTGGGAAGACAAATGATATCTTTCCATAAATCCATTGCATGGTTGGACAGATGGTCAAAAGTGTCATATGGTCAGGGGAATCATGTGGAATCCAGAGTATGTCTGCGTAAGTCACGCTGCCTTGATAATACCACGTTATAGAAGGCAATATCACGCATCTGAAACACGCCAAGATGGGAGAATTAGAGCATACAAATAATTACTCAATAGGTAATCGTAAAGACAGCCAGTTCACAGTGGTAGAGTCTACTGGATAACTTAATGGTTTTGTGGGAAGACAAATTATGGTCAGGGGTGTCATATGGTCAGGTGTGTCATGTGATCAGGGTTGTCATATGGTCAGGGGTGTCATATAGTCAGGGGTGTCATATAGTCAGGGGTGTGATATGGTCAGGTGTGTCATCTTCAACTGCCTGACCGGTAGTTGCAGGTATGGCATCAGGTACGCGTGCCCCGGCTTCTCGAGCTGCGGTATGACTACGAGGATAAGTATATTCATATTTATACCGGTATGGTTAACTACGCAGCCGCTGCAACAATCATCTGTAAAAGATGTAGTGGCCAATAAAACTTACTGGCTTAGTGTGTTTTTACACTGCGTAACATAACTTGCTCGGAGCAACGCAATGTTGTAACTAATGGCGCGTCCATTAAGAGTTATGATAAGTCAGTGCGATCGACAGGTGCTGTATTTTAACACCCATTGTTAGCTCCGAAACTCTTGAAATATTGTCCAAGTATCCAAGTCGTACATAGTATCTTCAATGTTTCAACATTAGTCAAACGATAAAATTCACTGGCCTAGTGTGTCATGTTACACTGCGTAACATAACAATGCTCGGAGCAACGCAATGTTGTAACTATTGAAGCGTCCATCACGAGTTATGTTAGGTCAGAGCGATCGACAGGTGCTGTATTTTAACACCTATTGTTAGCTCCGAAACTCTTGAAATATTGTCCAAGTATCCAAGTCGTACATAGTATCTTCAATGTTTCAACATTAGTCAAACGATAAAATTCACTGGCCTAGTGTGTCATGTTACACTGCGTAACATAACAATGCTCGGAGCAACGCAATGTTGTAACTATTGGCGCGTCCATCACGAGTTATGTTAGGTCAGTGCGATCGACAGGTGCTGTGCTGTATTGTAATGTTAAACACCCATTGTTATCTCCAAAACTCTTATTGTTATGAAATAGTTAATTTCTTTATAATAAATAAATATATACAAATCACACAGATTGAGCTAGCCCTAAAGTAAGTTCGAGACTTGTGTTATGGGATGCCAACTCGACCATACTATATTTTATAATAGATACTTATATAGAATAAACATCCAAGACCCAGGTCAATCTGAAAAAGATCATTTTCCATCTTGACCTGACCGGGGATCGAACCCGGGACCATCCGTGTCGCAGGCAGGCGTGTTGACCGTTGCGCCACGGAGCTCGCATAAGGGAGTATGTTCTTTTTTTGTAAAAATAAACCAGAATAAATGTACTTGATTACAAAAAAAATACTTTTACTAACTTTAATAAATTCCTAATCTGCTGAACTGCAATCTTGTTATAGTTTATTTATGGTAATCGCAAATGTATTGAAAAACGACGTATGAAGCTCGTACGCGGTTTATTATAAACTCTTTCACTGTAATATCCAGCTTGCATTACTTACATCATAACGTATTATTATGTGACTAGCTGTAATACCTATTAAAGCTTCAAGCCATAAAAAGACTCTCGACATTACTAATCTTACATCTATCATCTATCAAAGAGAAATAAAAACACGACAGCCCATCCATAAAAATAATAAATAAATAAATATACACGGACAAATCACCGTGTGGTTCCCGGCAGAGTCGAATAGGACCACTCCAAGTCATCCCGTGGATGTCATAAAAGGCGACTAAGGAAACACAATCTGAACAAAGCTTATTAACATCAAATAGACCTCTCCAACCCGTCTGGCCAGCGTGGAGAGTGTAGGCCAAATCCTCTGACTGCTCTGGCTAATATTTGGCTCCGGTAGTACAGAGAGGGTCGTGCTCCTCAGTGGAGACTAGAAAGACCTGATGATGAAATCACACAGATTGAGCTAGCCCCAAAGTAAGTTCGAGATTTGTGTTATGGGATACTAACTCAACGATACAATATTTTATAATAAATACTTATATAGATAAAATAAAGCCTATGTCTTAATTCGTTAAGATTAATTCTATTAATTTTGTAGTTTTTTTGTTATAAATATAATAGTTTAATTAATTATTACCTGTATGTTAATAAAATCAGCAGCCGGCGCCGTGTGGTTCCCGGCCACAGACAACATTTGTTCCCGGCAGAGTAAAATAGGACCACTCTTAATCTTCCCGTGGATGTCATAGAAGGCGACTTAGGAAACAAGCTAAACAAAGCTTATAAACATCAAGATACCTCTCCAACCCGTCTGGCCAGCGTGGAGAGTGTAGGCCAAATCCTCTAACTGCTCTGGCTAATATAGCTTGGTAGTACAGAGAGGGTAGTGCTCCTGCAGTGGAGACATAAAAGGTCCTGATTATAATAAAATCTGCTGAAGTGACTTAGATATGATGGAATGAAGAAACTCACTAACTGACATACTTGTACATACATAACTAAAAGGAACTATTCGTTTTTTGGGTAGGCGTGTAAAACACAAGAAGTGGACATTTACTGGTTTGTTTCATAAAACACAGCAGGAAATACACTGAGTCATCATTATCACGTGTGTAATATTTATGTACGATTATGTATGATGCATGCAGTGGCTGCAGCACACTGGCATCATTTCGGCGGGCGGCGGGGCAAACAAACAGAGAAAGTTAAGACTTTACGAGCAGCTGACCGGCAGTGATGTCTGTATGCAAAAAGTAGCCCGCTTATCAGTTTTGATGTAATTTTACTTCTTATTTTTCAAACGAGTAGATGAACAAGCATGTACCTATTATAGAGTGACTTTTATAGATATGAAATCACTATATCATGTTTATTGTATTCGAAGAACTACATATAATATTCAATACTGCAAATGGGGACATATTTACGGTTTGTTTTGGGGCGAACTGGCAGGCCGAGAATGCGACTTTCGCCTACAAGCCGAATGCGGGTTGACATGCAGTAAATATTACTTTGCGTTGCGGTGGTTCTTTCATATCTAGTAGGGCGCGAGCGATACTCCGTGCTTTGTGGTATCATTATTATCATTATCATCAGGTCTTTATTAGTCTCCACTGCAGGAGCCCGACCCTCTCTGTACTGCCAGAGCAGTCAGAGGATTTGGCCTACACTCTCCACGCTGGCCAGACGGGTTGGAGAGGTCTCTTTGATGTTTATAAGCTTTGTTTAGCTTGAGTTTCCTAAGTCGCCTTTTACGACATCCACGGGAAGATTTGGAGTGGTCCTATGCTCTGTGGTATGTAACTACCTAATCCATACGTATAATAAAGCAGTTAAATTCGCGTATCTGTGATTGTCCGTCCACGCATAAAGCCATCCACGTCTGACGCAACGTACACTTTACACTAAATAACGGCACATTATGCGAACAATACATACAATTGATTAATTTGAAAATTGACAGTTGTGCTAAACTATTTTATTAAGTCGTTATTTTATTAAGAGTCGATGCGCAGTACACAATATTAGGTACAGCGGGGCGCACGCGGGGAGGCAGGGCATGCCCGCAGCCCGCAGCTTATATCCGAGCCGCCATAAAGTTTGTTTCAGACTACCTACCCAATCCGTACACATAAAAAAACTGCTAAACTTGCATGTATGTAATTGTCAGTCCACGCATAATGCCGACCACGTCTGACGCAACGTACACTTTTCACTGGATTACGGCACATTATACAAGCGACATTGAAACCCGTGACCGCGATCCGCTAAAGCGCGTATCATGCTCATACCACAGAATAATAAAGGTACAAACGCACTAATACGTTAATTGCTAATTAAAGGGCTATTTCATGGTGTGACCTAACAAGTTTGTTACGTACTTATCTCAAGTTATGTCAAGAACTTTTTATATTTAGACGGTTTTCTTAAATATATCCTTAAAAATATAAAATTCTGGGACAAACTCGCGTGTAGACGTAAATTCTGTTCTTATTAGCCGATTGAGCTTATCAGAAGGAGGATAATGTTTTTCGCGCGTTTAAATGTACGTATGTTTCGCATGTCTGTTCCATTGTTAGTTCCATCTTGTAGACTAAACGGTTTGACCGATTTTTAAGTGAGAGGTATCATCAATTTCGTATTCTTCCCCGGAGTGTCATAGGCTTGTGACGTCAGCAAAGAATTATAATATGGCGGACGTAAACTTTCAAAAAGACAGTCAAGTTTTATTATTTTTTGTAATAATCCACTTTTTCTATTGTGTCTGGTTCAGGAGTTAAATATCTTAATTTTTTTGACAGCAAAGCGTAAGTATTAGGATTATAATTTAATGTTGAGAATACTAAATATGTTGTAGAGTTCGTTGTACTCTACAACATATTTAGTAAGTTAACTTTAAGCATAACTTTTTACAGGTAAGTCCGATTTCAATAATTCATTTCTTTATTGGAAATGGTATACATACCCCAAAGTTGGTTCCATATAAATTTAGAAAAATATCCAACCGTTAGAGTAGAAAAACATTTAATTTTTGCGTTAAAAAGTTTTGTTTTGGCTTTTTTCTTTTTTTTTGCTTTTCTTGGCTTTACGCTTCTACCTTTCCAAAATTTGAGTTTTTATTGTTTTTATTTTATAGTTTGGCCTATTTCTGACTAAAATGAAAGAGGCTTCAATGACACCAGTCATATGATCCGCGTATCAACTGACACCCTAGCAAGTATTTACTTGCGTGTTATGAAATTTGACCTCGTTGGTGTAAACTCTATGTGGTGTCCACTTATCACTTTCACGTTGTACGTGTCAGTTTGTGCCAAGGACCTTATGTATTAGTAGAAGGACTGGGTACCCATCGTAACTCTTAGCATAGAAAGAAACGGAAATACTACAGGTTTGTGTCCCGCTCGCACCTATGCAAATGTAAACAACTATAGTTATCATAATCATCATTATCAGGTCTTTTTTAGTCTCCACTGCAAGAGCACGACCCTCTGTCTACTACCAGAGCCATGTATTAGCTAGAGTAGTCAGAGGATTTGGCCTACACTCACCACGTTGGCCAAACGGGTTAGAGAGGTCTCTTTGATGTCTATAAGCGTTTTTTAGCTTGTTTTTACTATGTTATTGTGTTCCATATCTGGGAGCAGGACACCAACTTGTATATCTAGTGCTTTCTTCTCACGCACGATCAACCATTGATCTTTGCAGATAATTATACTCCCTAATGCAAGCTAAATAAGAGTTTTTACCGCATATCAAACATTGAAACCGTTCTGTCAGGTTTCTAAGGAGTTAGACCATACATGCATGTTCTAAGTCCAGTTCTTCCCCGATTCGAAAGACAATTATTTTTTGTACAACAGTTAACAATTTAAGCTCTCACTTAAATTGTTAACAGTAGTTCGTGAGGCTTTTCCAAGCATTTTTTTCAAAAACTAGGCTACATAAAGCTTCACATTGACACTTTGTATTGTGAACAGTAGTCAATAAAATAGTTGGAACGATTATCTAGGGCCTTGCGGAACAAAATTTTGAATTACATCTCTGTTTTTTTTTTTATTAATTTATTTCAGTCATCTAACTAGCACGGGTGTCACCCGGGGCTACGCACTTTATAATGCAAATAAAATTTGTCCTTGAAGTAAATACAGATATATAAACTTTGGTATGAATGAATGCAAAGCTAAATAGTTAAAAGTAAAAGATGTCCGTTACTATACAGATGACACCACGCATCTTGATTCTAAAACCAGTTTGACAAGACGTTTAAATTCACGGGTTACTAACACACGTTTTTGCATTTCCGATTGGAATAATTCAGTCATGGATTAATTATTTGGAACAGTCTGTATAATAAACACAATAGAATTTGATGTAAAAATATAAGAACAGGCTTTAATTTACGATTAAAAAAAAACTTTTATCCTTACTTAGTTGGATTAGTTAGATATGCTTAGATCTTTTTCACTACTCAACGGATTTCGATGCAGTCAGCAATAGATAGAGTGATCCATTAGGAAAGTTTATAAGTAGGTAAAATATGTCCCGGTAGGGCTGGGCCCGGTAAGTCATAGTAAAGTATAGGAAGTAATGAAGTACTTAAGTAAGTTCTCTATTCGGTGTCATTTTTGGCAGGAATTATAGAGTATTTCCTATGGGGTTGGGAGAACAGGCAGCATAGCTAGCCGATGAAGATTGACTTTAGTTACGATTGATGCATGGTAAAAAATTGGGGCTACCTAGATATGCTTCAGACTTGCTCCTCTCGAAAGGCTTTTGCCATCGTTTCTCAGATCGGCCCTTCAGGTTGAGGGTTTGCTGCCTTTCCAAGTTTTGCGCACACAGTCAACGCCTAAAGCCGAGGTATGCCCGTCATAGGGCCCTTTGGTTGAGGGCAATCTGCCCTCGTCTCTATCGCCCGGTGAAGTAGCGGACTCTCACATGGAGCTAGCTACATTTTCTATTAAAAAAAAAACCGGCCAATTGCGTGTCGGGCCACGCGCAGTGTAGGGTTCCGTAGTTGCGAATGACAACTTTGAGTTCACACTATTCACACTCGCACCTTACAGTTTAACGACCAAAAACATCTAACAATGAAAATAGTATGAAATTTAGTTTATAAGTTGGTTGCCTATAACTTTTTAGTTTGTACTTACTACTCAGCTCTGATAGTTTTCCTTTCAACTTCAGTATATATGCTACTGCTGTAATTTTTTTCACGTATCTATATATAACCGTTTAGCAGATAGAGGGGGGGACACTTACCTCTAACAAAAATTCGCACTTTATAACCAAATATTTCGGAAACGGAGCCCTTAATCAAAAAATGGTGTTCTCAACCTCACAATATTTTTGAAAGACCTATTTAACGATACCCCACACAATAGGTAAATAGAGAAAAAAAAATTACTCCCTCACTTTACTTGTATGGGAGCTACCCTAAAAAAAATTTTTTTTTCAAGATTTTATTCTACCACTTTTTTGCCATGATTAATATACATACCTATACCAAATTACAGTTTTCTAGTACTTATAGTCTCTGCGTAAAACCGCGGACGGACAGACAGACAGACATGGCGAAACTATAAGGGTTCCTTGTTTACTACGGAACCCTAAAAACAGATTGAGCTTTATTATTTCTTGCTTGAAGTTTTTAATAAGATAGTTAATGATATTATGATTGTAGTGTGTTAAAGCAAAGACGGATCGGGTCGCTAGTAACACAGCTATAACCCAAAAACGTCTCTTGGGACCTAGTTCTCTAGTTGTCACCTGTCACATAACTGCGTTGGCACCTCGAAAACTAACGAATTGCTAAGCAAACAGTCTGACAAGAATAGATGGCCTGCTCTTATGTGACCCTGGCAGATCGTCAAATCTGACAATGTCTGAAAGTTTGGGGTGCTATTCTCGAACGGGTTAATTGACTAGACGATGGAATGTTCCATAAATCTTCAATCAGAAGAGCCCCAAGTCAAGGCGGTTTCAAACGAGCAGTCACAAGTTTATTACTTCAATAAGTCCTCTCATCAAAATTTATCAAAATATTAGTCTTACTTTACGATATGGTAATCGCAAATTAATTAAAAAATATGTCGTATGATACTCGTACTCAGTTGGCTTTTATAGTCATCGGTTTGTTGTAAACTCGGCTTCACCACGAGCCTATACACCTTGACTATAATATCCAGCTTACCGTACTTTCATCATAATGTACTATTACCAGTCACTTTCTCAAAAAAATTACAGCTCTAAGGCTGGGTTCACTCAAGACCCTGATTAATCGTCAAAGCTGACACTGTACAAGTATTGGCCCAATCCTGAAGCACTAAGGTTATTAATAGCCTATAGCAAGGTGTTATTTTTAAATAGCAATCAGCGACTTTAATAGCTCTTTGTAATGTACAAATGTATATCAGTATCACTACATATTATAAAGAGACGATTTTTTTTTAAATCTATGTATAAAACAATGTCTTCCGCCGCGTTTGTCATCTGTCTGTTTGCGATAGACTCAAAAATACTGCACGAATTTTCATGTGGCTTTCACCAATAGATAGAGTGATTCATGAGGAAGATATTAAGACGAAAAAATTTTTTAATCTATGTTTAGATATAATTCATGCCCGGGTGCAGCCGGGGTGGACTGGAAGATTCTTAAATAACATTACTTTAAAAACGGATTTATTCCGTTTATTAGATTTTACAACTAACGTTTCGAACACTTTACAGTATTCGTATTCGCAGGTAGGCTTAGTTGACGTTTATCTATTACTACCCGACTCTACTTACCCAGAAGGAGGAAGGAGCTTGAGATATATTTTTGCCACTTGCCACACCCATCCAATTCGGGACTGCGCTGGGGGCTGCTTAACATATGTTAGCGCTAATAATGCTCACGCCCACTGGACCACCGGGCTCCTCCCGGTCGTCTTTCATAATGATAGCTCACCATAATTAGCATCTCGGCCCTTTGTAGACACACCTTACGACACTAAGTTAAATAATGTGTTATTTCGCAATAAATACACTATGGTTCTTGAGCAGCGTTGCAAAATTATTTGAACTTTAGCGTAACTAATTGGTTGTGTGTTAATGTATGGTCAGGAGTGTCATCCTCAACTACCTGCCCGGTGGTTGCAAGTATGGCGAGCTCCGTGGCGCAGCGGTTACCACGCCAGCCTCCGACACAGGGGTCCCGGGTTCGATCCCCGGTCAGGTCATGATGGAAAACGATATTTTCAGATTGACCTGGGTCTTGGATGTTTATCTATATAAGAATATATTATAAAATATCGTATCGTTGAGTTAGTATCCTGCGACACAAGTTCTGTCTTACTTACTGTGGGGCTAGCTCAATTTGTGTGATATGTCCCTATATCATCATCATCATCATCAGGTCTTTCCAGTCTCCACTGCAGGAGCACGACCTTCTCTGTACTACCAGAGCCATTTATTAGCTTGAGTAGTCAGAGGATTTGGCCTACACTCTCCATGCTGGCCAGACGGGTTGGAGAGGTCTTTTTGATGTTTATAAGCTTTGTTTAGCTTGTGTTTCCTTAATCGCCTTTTACGACATCCACGAGATGACTTGGAGTGGTCCTATTCTACTCTGCCGGGAACACACGGCAATAGGCCTAGATAATATCGCATAATCCGACTATAAATAATTTAAACGAAAATAAAATTGTTAGCATAAAAAATATTTAAAATTAGCCAACAACACAATACCAATAAATAAGAAACCTTATTAAATATAAATCATTAACTAACACATTAACACACTATAATTTATATTAACTTCCTCATTTAGTTTCAATTTAATCTTTTTCATACCAAATTGTACAAAGAGTAAGCTATTAATCAATTAAGTAACTACCTGGCTACCGAAAACAAAATAAGAAATGTTATCAAATTACAATTAGACACACGAACAAACGTAATGGATCTATATTATACAATGCAGTATCGTCGGGAATAGTAATGCTTTGATTTCCATTTTTTTTTTGCTTGGCGTTTTCTATTATTATTCACTTTTAATTTATTGGGAGTTTTGTTGTTTATAACCAACATCCTATTCTACTCTGCCGGGAACCACACGGCGTTCCCTATATATTTATTTATTTATTTATGGCATCGGCACGGGCGCGCGGGCCTCTCGAGCTCTTACTTTGTCATTCCCAATCCATCCGAGCAAGTAGTATCTCAAATACCTTTATCCCTCGCCCCAGTTCAATGGACTCCTACCCTTCCCTCGCCTGAAAAACGGTTTCGATGGATAAAAGCGTCGAAATAAGCTTAACAAACTGCTCACCAACCCGTCTGCAGAACGTAGCGAGTATGGCAAAACCCCTCAATAATGGAAATCTTTGGTCCAGTCCCCAGTCCAACATTGGACTTCTTGCGGCTGAGACATTAACGAGATATAAACGGCTAAGACAATCTCAAAAATTAGTATTATATTTTCAATTTAATTTTACATTACATGATACTTAATGTATATTTCTTTATACCACGGATAAATAGGTCTTGCATACCAACCGATATAATAAACAAAATACGTGTTACGTACTTTGTTGTTGTGCTTAGAGTATATAGTCAAAGCATACGTGATTATTTTCAAATTTCCTTCCAAAACCTAATTCTGAGTGAACAAAAGACATCAACGAACACATTTGACGATAACGACGACTCGTTTACAATCGTTTCTCAAACTGATTTTTCCCCTGAGAAAAGAAATCATGTACTGAGACAACGAACAAAACTTTTGTCATTGGCCAACCACGCGAGTTAGTGTGACCGTTAGTACTTTTTTTCTAAACAACAGAGAGTAACAACACGGGTGACAGTTTGTTTTTATTATGTATTGATTGAATTAGGCATTTGTCTCCCATCTCACCTAATGATAAGTGACGATGAAGACGAGAATGTTACTTGCCTATGAATATAATTTTTACTGTACTTGTCTCGGAATATGGATGCAGGAAGTTCATTACGGTTAGTTAGGTCATTACGGTTATTAGTACGGTTTCACCAAAGGTCGTCCTACCACGGACGCAGGAGTAGCTTTGCTGACGTATATTTTAGAGGCTTGGGAGAAGTCACAAAATGCAATAGGAGTTTTTTGCGACCTTTCTAAGGCGTTTGACTGTGTTGACCATGAGACTCTATTAATTAAATTAAGTTATTACGGAGTAAAAAACCAATCATTGGAACTGCTTAGGTCATATTTGGCTAATAGGCTTCAAAAAGTTACTTTAAATGGCGTGAAATCTAATGGATCGTATGTAAAAATGGGAGTACCTCAAGGATCAATCCTTGGACCCTTGTTATTCCTTATCTATATTAATGATTTGCCATTCTACGCCAGTGTCTGTAAAGCAGTGTTATTTGCTGATGATACATCACTTGTTTTTCAAGTTGATAGACAGAAGACAAATTTTGACGATGTAAATAACACTCTTACTCAGGTATTAGATTGGTTTACTGCTAATAATCTGTTGCTTAATTCTAAAAAAACTAAATGTATTAAATTTTGCACCCCCAACGTTAAGCATGTGCCAGCTAACATAGTTGTTAATAATGAAACAGTAGAATTAGTTGACTCAACCAAATTTCTAGGAATAACTATCGACTCGAAGCTACAATGGGGCCCCCATATAACAACTCTTGCTGGTAAGCTTAGCTCCGCAGCGTACGCTGTTTGGAGAATAAGACAACTAACAGATGTCGAGACAGCACGCCTTGTTTATTTCAGCTACTTCCACAGCATAATGTCTTACGGGTTATTACTTTGGGGAAAGGGAGCAGACATCAACACCATATTCGTTCTGCAAAAGCGTGCTATTCGATCTATCTATAAACTTGGGGCTAGGGACTCGCTGAGAGAGTTATTCAAAGAGATTGGAATTTTAACTGTTGCGTCTCAATATATTTTCGCTAACATACTGCGTGTACATAAAAACTTTCAAAATTATAGTAAAAATAGTGACATTCATAATTACAACACAAGAAATAAGAATAAACTCGTGACAAGAGCTTGTAGACTACAGAAAACTAATAATTCATTCTTAGGGCTTGGTATTCAATTTTATAATAAACTACCAGAAGATTTTACATCTTTGCCCTATCCAAAATTTAAAGAAGTGACTAAAAGTATATTATTAAAAAGAGCCTATTATAACGTTAATCATTATTTAGCAGATAAAAATGCATGGAGCCTTGACCTCGTGTGAGATACAGGACCTCAAAAACGTTATTTACCTATTTTTTTGCTATATTGTAATTGGTTTTTAACACACCCAATGTTAAATTATATAGAATCAACTATTAATTGATTGTAAAACATGTAAATGTTAGCGAGCGAGCAACAAGTGTAGACCATAACATAATATTTTGTTTGACAATGTCTCAAGAGTTAGAGTTAGTCATGCTCACTAAAAATGTTCAACCTGGTGGCGGCGTTGTGTGTCGGGTCGTTGGGTTCCCTCTAATATGGTTGAGCTCAGCGATGGCTGATCCACACGTCAACTCGTGAACGGGTGCTGTCAGGGGGAACTGGTCTGCTCGGCCTCTTTGAGACTACTTTAAGTATCATATGTTGTTTATTATCTTTGCACACTCGATCGTTAACATAAACATGTTCCAAAAATAATAAATCTCTGTATATTGAAATTGTAACATGAAAACAGAAAAAAGAAAGAAAAAAGAAAGAAAAAGACAATAAGGAATAAATATTCGTAATCATATAAAGCCCTTCAGGCGAGTAGGCGACCAAAACTGTTGATAAGAGTTTCTTTCGGCGTTTCTTCTCTGCAGTGGTCGGTTCCGAAACGCTAGTAGTCTGTAGCTTTTGAATAATTAATAAATACATATATCTAATGAGATAATTTTAAATATGATATGACGTGAAAAAGTGCCTGCAAAGGCCTATTTTCTGAATAAACGTTTTGATTTTGATTTGATTTGATTCATTCCTCACATTAGCTTCGAACCAAAAAGGAACTGTCATAGCGATTAGTACGACTGTCTGGTATTTCAAATATTAAGTTTCTATGTCCCTTAAAATCTTATTGTCATATTAATCCTATCTGAACTTACCTTTATACAAAGAGATAAGTAATCAAGTGCAAGCAATATCTAAATATAGATTTTATTACCAACGAAAGCATAAAGAATTCGCCAAAAGCTCGATGTTGGCGCCGAAAACCTGCAGAATGTAGCAGCAAGAACAAATCGCAAGGCCGCGTGGCGCAAACGACGGCTCACCTAGAAAACGCGGCCGGCATCCAAACAATGTGCTCATTAAACATTTACTTGGAAAGAAACTTTCTGTATGGAAACTTTACTATTTTGCGTATTTTCATGTATTCTAATATTATAGTTCAAGATATTTTTAACAAAAAACAAAAACCGAATTCAATTCTATCAATTTGTTTGAATACGCATAAAAATAAAATGGAAATAAGTGTAAACCGAACGGCATCCTTGTATTCATTTTTTGGTTTCTGTGTATTTTTTCAAAAAGCACTCAAAACATTTAAAAAAAATTATGGGACCTGCTGTAAAGTATTACCTATCGAACAAAAAAAGAATTGAATTGAAAACGTCAACTCGTGAACGGGTGCTGCCAGTGGGGACTGGTCTGGTCGGCCTCTTTGAGACTACTTCATGTTCTGTTGTTTTGTGATTTGCTCACTCGATCGTAAACATAAACATGTTCCAAAAATAATGAATGTATAATGATATTGTAAAATGAAAACAGATGAAAAAAAAGAAAAGAAAAAAAAAGAAATATAATATAATCATTAATCATACAAAGCCCTTCAGGCGAGTAGGCGACCTATACTGATGAAAAGAGTTTCTTTCGGCATTTCTTCTCTGCAGTGGTCGGTTCCGAAATGCCAGTAAGTAGCTTTTGAACAATAATCAGTAAATGCATAATACTTAATCAGATAATTTTAAATGTGATTTGACGTGAAAAAGTGCCTGCAAGGGCCTATTTTCTGAATAAACGTTTTGAATCTTTTGAATCTTTGAATCGGTCCAGGCGTCGGTCGGTCGAGAAATCGGGGAACATACAAAAAATAAAATGTTCCGACGAATTGAGAACCTCCTTCTTTTTGAAGTCGGTTAATAAAGAAGACAGATTTGATCATTTGTTTATTTGCATTGAATAGGCTCTAAAATTACTGGACTGACTCAAAATTCTTTCACCTACATTACATTACATTTTTTTATTATTTATTCAAGAACATACATATAAATATGGTGTTTACCAATTGTTCAAAAAAACTATTTTATAGTTTGTCTGTAGAATCTATATGTTTAACAATATTTATAAATGGAGTGCTTATACATATATTTATTAACTTATACTTAATTAACATAAGTTTACAGAGTATAAAAAATATGACAAGGTTTACAGATAAGTTTAAACAGCAGATACTATAATAAATTAGCTGTAGGAACAGCTAATTTATGTGCGGGTGATGTAGTCTATAATTAACGCGGTCGAAGTCGCGGGAAAACTGCTAGTACTAAATAAAGAAATAAGATATGGTTGTATGATCCACGCGCTCCGATCATACACGTCGATATTGAAAGTCGATATCGAAATTTACGTGTAGGATGGAAGCGCGGTAGCTTGGTTTTTAGAACGGTCGTACATTGACTAGGTCGAACCCTTCTCGCGTAGATTTTTACCCGAATGATCCAACCAGAAGGAGGGTAATGTTTTCTGCGCGTATGTATGTATATATGTATGTAAGTATATCTAAGTAACCGGTGTATAATCTCATTTCAAAATGTTTCAAGAACTGAATGCAGTAATGATGTAGTCATCTATATCAACACTTCTCAAATCTCTTCAAATATTATTAAAACAATGTAAAACTCGCTTCATAAATCATTCAAGCGAACTGAAACTGATCTACGTTCTCATAATAACTTGTGGTTACAGATCACTCGCCTTACTTTAAACATATCATCAAACTATTAGATGTTATAAAACATTCGGGCCGTCGCACCATTATAGAACAATTCCTACTCACAACAAGTCATTTTTATTTAGTGGTATGGCAGTCTATGGTATACATACATACATAGGTACCTACCAAAGGTACCTTCATATAAAGCCGTGAGGTTCTCAGCAGAGTAGAATAGGACCACTGCAAGTCTTCCTGTGTATGTCGTACACGGCAACTTAACAAAAACAAGCTAAATAAACATCAGAGTCCTGTCTAACCCATCTGGTCAGTGTGGAGTGTAGGCCTAATCTTCTAACTGCTCTGTCTAATATATGGCTCTGTTAGTACAGATAGGGTCGTGCTCCTGCAGTAAAGACTAAAAAGAGACCTGATGATGATGATGACATACATTCACATAATCACGTCTTTATCCCTTGCGGGTTAGACAGAGTCAAAGACAATATAATACTAACGTAATAGACTGCCCACCTCATACAAAAATATTGGACCAAATTAAGGTAGTGAAAAGTATATAGGCGAATGTATGGCGCAGGAGAGTTGCCTACTATTCGATACTAGATGGCGGTAATCTGCGTTAGCCTAAACTTACTAAATGCCTTAAATTAATTTATTATTATTATTTTTAAATTAATGCCTTAAATATTGTTCTGATTTTTAATAAGATATATTTTGTGAATAATTTTTATATATTTTCATAATACGATAGATACAATGTTGTGTAGTTACGAGTGGCGCCGTCTATGCGAGTCTCTGAGAACAAATCGTACGATTGGCGTTGGGACCATATGACAGAGTCTAAGGTCAAAAAACCCAAAGGCCACGTTAAGCGCATTACTGAGTGTTAAGGTGGAAAGCGGAATCAAAATTGGGTTGCTAGCCACATCAACTGTAACGTGATTCCTTAGATTTTCGACCAATTCCTTGACCGGCTTTTACGGTCTGCGTAGCAAGGAAAGCTGCTGGTTTATTCTATTTTTTTTTCTCCCAAAGCTGTATGTCTTCCATACAGGTTTGGGAGAAAAGAAAAATATGGTCTATGGCAGGCGTATATGTATATGAGTTTTATAAGTCAACATTCAGTTTTCTTAACTATTTAGCTGCGACTTGGGCAAGATCGTAGATGTCCTCGACAAGTCCCGGGTATGAATGTATTGGACATCGCTTTATTATGTGATCTATGGTTTGGGCTTTATTTTATGCATAATTTTGATTGTGTTTGAATCTTGCCTGATGGGAAGCAACGATGAAATCTAGGGTGGCACAAAAAAAAACAAACGAAAGAAATTGCAGCGGTCGTGTCCTGATGCCTGCCTGTTTAGGGTACACCATAGCTTTCGTGGCAAGTAAAAAGTAATTGTTCGCGCCTATCTACCATCAACCATCCGTGAACGATGAGGGCTCCGAAGACACCCGACTGCTGCCGAAAGCTGCCGAAGCCTGCGCGGCCCCCGGACTCACTTGCCCTCTTACCGCTGGCGTGTGCGCATATACCTAATTCTGCCTTGCCTATGTACTCTGATTGATGTACCAGTTTCTCAAAGTACCATGAAAGAACCAGCAGTAAACAGTCCACTTTCATTTAACACCACGGAGGATCCGCAACATAATTTATTTACAGGATTAGTATACAAGTAAGTTTGCCGATGCAGAGTGGAGGCTGGAGCCTGTCGAAGGTAAAAACCTGTGTTACAGTACTCCAGTGGCTGTGACATGGGCTAAAATTCCAGTACCTTCCTTTTCAGAAAAATTCCATAAATTTTAGTAGCTTGACGAGCTCCGTGGCGCAGTGGTTAACATGCTAGCGTGGGAAACGAGGGGTCCCGGGTTCGATCCACGATCAGGTCATGATGGAAAACGATCTTTTCAGATTGGCATGGGTCTTGGTTGTTATAGAAAAAACTAGTGTCCAACTCATAGTTGGTCGCGCACACACACAGCTACCAATTTGACGGATTTTGAGGGTATAAATTGACTAAATATTATTATTTTTTATTATAAAGTAGATACTCTACATTTACGGACATTTTTAAAACAACAAAAATACATTTTTCGTTATATCGTAGGTAATAAAACCTCTTTCTATGAACCACACAAAGCGTGGGATATGATAAATTAGCGATCTTGAATATCATTAACATTACTAATACGGTCAGTAGTCTTAACAAATTAATTATTAGGTTAAGCAGTTCGGCGTTGGTGGAAAAATATAGCGAGGGTAAAAAAGTTTTGGTAAGTAAACGGTGTTGATGTGAAGGCGGGTTATGAGAAGGGACTTATAAGGATATGTCAACGTAAAAACGTGGGCATTTCTATATAAATGTGACATAAAAATAAAACGAAATA
The DNA here is from genome assembly GCA_963082605.1 of Rhodophaea formosa. Lineage (NCBI taxonomy): Eukaryota > Metazoa > Arthropoda > Insecta > Lepidoptera > Pyralidae > Rhodophaea > Rhodophaea formosa. The sequence goes on along the minus strand of OY720220.1, from coordinate 4,455,719 downwards.
ACATTTTATGCCTTTCCAATGATAAAAACCAGCTGCTAAGAATAAAAACTGCGCGTTGCCCGACACGCACTTGGTGTGTGGCAGGTTAGGGCTTTGTAAATGCACATCATTTATAAGTTGATCGACTATAACTCCTTGACTTGTGAACCCTACTTATTGTCATAGTAATAGAGAGAAAAAAGTAGAGTAATAAATAAGCTTCAAAAAACATTTTTTTTGGATCATTAACTTGACAACATTTCATTTTTTTAACCCCTCTAAATATAAAGTTAGATTGAAAATAGATACAAAAATAGGGGACACGTATTTTTCCTTTTAATTTTTAAAAAATTATTTAGCCAGGAATTTTAATAATTAAAAGCTGCTCATTACAAAAGGGCGTAAGTGCAAAGCTAGGCATAATACGTGAGCAGTTCATTTGCTTCGGTTGGTGTTTAAAGATCTTAGAGTATAAAATAGAATAGAGATCGCCTAGTTCTCAGCTATATATTCATCTCTTTCTTTTTAAAGTATGTAAGAAATAAATAAATATAGGTTTATCAATAAGTGCTAATACACACTTGACAAATGTCATTTTTGATACCTTGATATCTTTATGCGACCAATTTGAAAAGACAGTTTTGAAAGTAATTGACAATTAGTCAATTGCTATGTTCATCTTAAATCGTTCTTATAAAACGCTGGCTCGTCTGCGTTGGAGGGGATGTGGTAAAATTAATTTTTTACTTGAATAAATTAATTTATTGTATAATTAGCGAAAGAAAAAATACGAGTCCAATATTTTTTGATTGTCTAACTGATGGTCTAATTTTATTATTAATATTTTGATGCAGGATAATAGCCTATTATCATATAGATATGAATTAATTGATTATTTTTGTCAGACATCATATTCATATCAGAAGCTGACTTTATTACACCATAGACAAAAAGACCAGAATCTATTACATCCCTAGTAAAAACTCTATTGTCAACGACCGTGTACGTTTTGTTCCTTGGAAGCTCTTTCTATGAGAATTCATATTCTTAGAAATCAATAAACTTAAATGTCACTGTCAATGTCAATAATTCATTGACAAAAAATTATTTCTTTTTTATTAGGTCCCAGGCAACAGGAACGAAATTATGTTGGCCTGAGCTTCCATTTTTTGCATATATTTTAGGAATTATTTATTATTTCAGTAAATAATGTTCTAAAAATTCTGAAAAGAATATATATTATTTTGAATGCTAAGATCTCCAAATGGCTTTTTTATTTTGTGTCCTTAGTGAAAATGAAATGTTGTCAATTGCAAAGTTTTCATTGAATCAAAAAAAAAATTCAGACTTACATTATTTTTCAAAGACCTATCCAAGAATATCAAGGGATTGACAGGAATGAAAATATTTCCCTTACGCGCACCGAACGGAAACGCTTATAATAAGGACAGTAGTAGTACTATCCTTGTTTATTAGGGTTCCGTATTGAAAGGGTTCAAACGGGACCCTATTCTTCGATATCCGTTAGTGTAGTTGTCTATCTCTTTAAATTTATTTCACCTATAGAAAGCTTATTTATCTGCGGCTGACATAGGCTATAATTTACGCGGATGAACTTGCGAGAAAATTACTATTTTAAATAAAATGTGCGCGACATATGCCGCGGTTGCCGAACTTCTTAGTAAACCTTAAAACCTGCTGCAACTTAAAACGTAATGCACACTGCTATTTACCAATAAGTATAGATAATGTATTATTATCCGTCTAATACCACTAAATAAGGCATCCGAGATAAATCCTTCGGATATTGGCTTGCCGCGGTTTCTTGCGAAACCCTGCCGGCAAGGCCGCGGGCAAGTAATCTTAATACCTCTGAAGACAAAACAAAATGGCGTGCAGATTTTAAGCAACATTTTCAGGGCCAAGAAACCCCTCATGTTGCAGGCTGGCGTGTAACCACTGCGCATGGAGTTTGTTTTGACATGGTAAGATACCAAGTAATAAACAATAATCAATACACACCACTGCCTCCGTGGTCCAGTGGTTAAGGCGTTTGCCTTGTTGACCCGGGGGTCATGGGTTCGATTCCCACGGGAAACATACTTTGTTAAGTTGTTTCCAGTTTGGTTAGGACATTGCAGGCATGAATCACCTGATTGTCTGATAAAAAAGATGATTCCGTTCGGAAGGCACGTTAAGCCAGTGGTCCAGGCTGCCATCTGGTAGTCGTTAAAGGAACCACGTCAGAGGCCGAGAGGCTGTTTCGAAGAACTCTGACACCAGGGTGTGCATGGTCGACTGACCGTGTCACCTACACGAAATGATGATGATGATGAATACCCACCAGAAGTAAAAAATTTCATATTTTGTGTCATCTGAGTGCGTTATTACAGTTGTAACTACTAAAAGTTTGACGAGCTCCGTGGCGCAGCGGTCAACACGCCTGTCTGCGACATGGATGGTCCCGGGTTCGATCCCCGGTCAGGTCAAGATGGAAAACGATCTTTTTCAGATTGACCTGGGTCTTGGATGTTTATCTATATAAGTATCACTACATATTAAGTCCTCCGCCGCGTCTGTCTGTCTGTCTGTTCGCGATAAACTCAAAAACTACTCCACTGATTTTCATACGGTTTTCACCAATAGATAGAGTGATTTACGAGGAAGGTTTTAAGGTATAATACATGCCCGGGCGCAGCCGGGTAGGGCTGCTAATCTATTATAAAATATAGTATCGTTGAGTTAGTATCCCATAACACAAGTCTCGAACTTACTTTGGGGCTAGCTCAATCTGTGTGATTTGTCCGTATATATTTATTCATTTATTATTATTATTAAAATATCGCCATGAATTCCGCATAGAAATAGTTACTTTGCCTTTAAGAGATTGTTCTGTTTTTTGAGTAAAGTTAGCTTTAATTTGATGTTTTCGCTTTATTTGTATCTTTTTTTATACATATACCATATATACCTAATGATTGTTCTTTTTATATATTACTAAGTATTCATTACACATATCGATTTTTTATTGTTTTTAAGATGTATAAGTGTTGTAACAAACCCGTCTTTGTTTTTTTTATTTAAATATAATATTTATTAAATTAAACTAAAATAAACTTATTACATATTAAATAATTATGAAAAATTAACCTAAAACTAAACACCTTAAAAAATATGATAAAATACCTTTGTTTTATATATATATATATATATAAAACAAAGGCATTTGGGATGCTACTCCCCAACTATTCGAGCAGTTGTTGTAACTACAGAGTTGCAAGTAGCAGATTTGGAAGCCGGACGCGCGTACATCATCAAGTCTTTTTAGTTGCCACTGCAGGAGCATGACCCCTCTGTGTACTACCAGAGCCATAATTCGGTATTCGCCTAATGTTAAGATTATATAAAATTTGTTTCCAATGATACTAATTTCTATCTAAAAATACTACTAAAAACACTTTTAATTTGATATCGATTCGTTAAGTGTTCTAAAAGCTTCTTTAAAGTTGGGTGAATAGGACCATTTTTAGGGTTCCGTAGTAAACTAGGAACCCTTATAGTTTCGCCATGTCTGTCTGTCTGTCTGTCTGTCCGTCCGCGGTTTTACGCAGAGACTATAAGTACTAGAAAGCTGTAATTTGGTATGAGTATGTATATTAATCATGGCAAAAAAGTCGGAGAAAAAAATCATGAAAAAAAATTTTTTTTTTGGTAGCTCCCATACAAGTAAAGTAGGGGAGTAATTTTTTTTTCTTTACTTACCCATCGTGTGGGGTATCGTTAAAAAGGTCTTTAAAAAATATTGTGAGGTTAAGAACACCATTTTTCGATTTAGGGATCCGCTTCCGAAATATTTGGTTTTAAAGTGCAAATTTTTGTTAGAGGTACGTGTCCCCCCCCTCTATCTGCTAAACGGTTATATATGGATACGTGAAAAAAATTACAGCAGTAGTATATATACTGAAGTTGAAAGGAAAACTATCAGAGCTGGGTACTAAGTGCAAACTAAAAAGTTATAGGCAACCAACTTATAAAATGTACTGGAAAATGTAAAATTTCACACTATCTTTATTGTTATATGTTTTTGGTCGTTAAACTGTGAGGTGCGAGTGTAAACAGTGTGAACTCAAAGTTGTCATTCGCAACTACGGAACCCTATACTGCGCGTGGCCCGACACGCACTTGGCCGGTTTTTTAAAAGTATGAAAATCTTAAATTACAATTATACTGTATTGTCCGCTAAATTTATAGCAACTTTTATTATGAAACCAATACCACAGACATAATATTTCGTATAGCTACCAAACAAAGTTCTCACGCCGCCCATACAAAGTACCCATGCCCATAAAAGTTGTGACGTCACAAATATGTAGGCATTTCAGCGGAGGGTTTTCACGTCTAAAAATATGTGTCTTTAAAACTTCTATATCTGAAAGAGTTTTTTGTTTAGAAATGTATTTCGGTCACTATTGTGTTTATTTTTGGCAGGTCTTTACATAGCGACACGAAAAATTTTTTTGTCAAGTAGCCAATTAGCCAGGGCAGTCAGAGGACGCGCGTACTTACCCGATGCCATATTTCAACCACCGACAGACAGATGAAGATGACATCCCTGACCCGTTAGAGAGAGAGGTTATTTGTTAAATTTTTATTTACCATACTTAAAGTATTAGATTAAGAGTCGCCTGGAAGCGCATGTCTCCATACAAACGGAAAAAGGGAATTGTGGCAATATTTGATAATTTAGAAGTAAAATTAAGCTATTAAATCAATTAATCTCATTATAATCTACGTACGTTACTATACAGCTTGGTTAAAACACCAATGGTTTGAGAATTACAAGCCTTTTCAAATTTGTATGGAAATCTTGAGAGACGTATAATTCTCAAACATTTGATAATTTGACCAAACTGTATAGGAACGAAAAAATTTTTCGTGTCGCTATGTAAAGACCTGCCAAAAATAAACACAATAGTGACCGAAATACATTTCTAAACAAAAAACTCTTTCAGATATAGAAGTTTTAAAGACACATATTTTTAGACGTGAAAACCCTCCGCTGAAATGCCTACATATTTGTGACGTCACAACTTTTATGGGCATGGGTACTTTGTATGGGCGGCGTGAGAACTTTGTTTGGTAGCTATACGAAATATTATGTCTGTGGTATTGGTTTCATAATAAAAGTTGCTATAAATTTAGCGGACAATACAGTATAATTGTAATTTAAGATTTTCATACTTTTAAAAAACCGGCCAAGTGCGTGTCGGGCCACGCGCAGTATAGGGTTCCGTAGTTGCGAATGACAACTTTGAGTTCACACTGTTTACACTCGCACCTCACAGTTTAACGACCAAAAACATATAACAATAAAGATAGTGTGAAATTTTACATTTTCCAGTACATTTTATAAGTTGGTTGCCTATAACTTTTTAGTTTGCACTTAGTACCCAGCTCTGATAGTTTTCCTTTCAACTTCAGTATATATACTACTGCTGTAATTTTTTTCACGTATCCATATATAACCGTTTAGCAGATAGAGGGGGGGGACACGTACCTCTAACAAAAATTTGCACTTTAAAACCAAATATTTCGGAAGCGGATCCCTAAATCGAAAAATGGTGTTCTTAACCTCACAATATTTTTTAAAGACCTTTTTAACGATACCCCACACGATGGGTAAGTAAAGAAAAAAAAATTACTCCCCTACTTTACTTGTATGGGAGCTACCAAAAAAAAAATTTTTTTTCATGATTTTTTTCTCCGACTTTTTTGCCATGATTAATATACATACTCATACCAAATTACAGCTTTCTAGTACTTATAGTCTCTGCGTAAAACCGCGGACGGACAGACAGACAGACAGACAGACATGGCGAAACTATAAGGGTTCCTAGTTTACTACGGAACCCTAAAAATGGTCCTATTCACCCAACTTTAAAGAAGCTTTTAGAACACTTAACGAATCGATATCAAATTAAAAGTGTTTTTAGTAGTATTTTTAGATAGAAATTAGTATCATTGGAAACAAATTTTATATAATCTTAACATTAGGCGAATACCGAATTATGGCTCTGGTAGTACAGAGAGGGGTCATGCTCCTGCAGTGGCGACTAAAAAGACTTGATGATGTACGCGCGTCCGGCTTCCAAATCTGCTACTTGCAACTCTGTAGTTACAACAACTGCTCGAATAGTTGGGGAGTAGCATCCCAAATGCCTTTGTACCGTTTTTCCAGCCCAACAAAGTCCTAACCATTCCTTCAATTAAAAACGCGAGTTTTGATGGGTGTTAGCGTCAGAACCGAGATAAGCTATAACTTTAAATATTGATTCATTCATATTGTTATATTATTCATACTTATTTATGCATTGTTCTTTATTCATATTTAGTCTGTAGACATAGTAGGGTAATTTTAATGATTTTTTTCAAATGTTGTGATCACCTATAATTGGGTTGCATGCTAGGCCCAATATTGTTAACATATTTTGTAAATGTGTACATGTAACCTGTTGGTGTACCTTTATAAATAAATAAATAAATAAAGCGCTTACCAATCCATCTGCCAAGCGTGGTGAGTATGGTGAAAATCCTAGCGGGAGGCCTGTGTCCAGCAATGGACTCTTACGACTAAGATGATGATGCTAAACGTATAGGTATACTTTCTCTGTTCCGTCAAAGTCAAAGATTTTTATTTAAAATTGGATAATTGTATCTCTTTTTGAACGTCATATTTTTTACTTTAATATTTTTAATTTTTAATATGCAAAATCGAAAAACTACTAGCGTTTCGTAATGACCACTCGTCGTGGGTAAGAATAAAATTTCATAAAATTAAATTCAACGTTCAAAATGGATGGCATGCATTGAGAGAGGCCTATACCCAGCAGTGGGATGCAGAAGGCTGTTGATGATGATGAAATTCAACGAATAATTGATCAACTCCTTTGATTGGTCAATAACTAATATGATCACTAATATAAAATAACGACTAGAAAAGAATTCCTTTGAGGTAGACAACTAGACACGACACTCGCGTCATTAACAAGAAATATGGAAACCTGACTGACGCCTTTCTTGGTAAGTTAGTTAGTAATAAAAGTCTCTGAAACGGAAACAATAGGTGTTTTATTCTCAATTAGTGGTAGTAAGTCTTGTTCACAAGATTCACAATGTACAATTAATTGGAGATTTGAACGTCAGACCACTCTGCTTGCGTGTGAATCCGTTCTCGGCTAGGCCTATAGGGTTGTCGAAAATGACGTTTTTTTGTTCTGCAGTTTTTAAGCCTCCTTCTCAACAACGCATTTCTACGTGTTTACCTAGTTGTAAGTAGGTATGTCGTAGATTGTATGATTCATTTGGCGAAAATATAATACGCTGTGCAGTTTATTGCCACTATATATATATACTTCTTCTGCACTCCGCAGCTGCACTAAATTTTGCTTTACGAGAGAGATTGTAAGTTAATTAAGTATTATAGGTACGCTGTGCAGTTTGTTGCCGCTTCTTCTGCACTCCGCAGTGGCACTAAACTTAGCTATAAGTAAATTATTGACTACAAAAATAATATATTATTTATTGTAAACAATAATTTGTAAGTATTGAATTGACATTCTCTATTGAAATAAATAAATAAATAAATATAAATATATACGGACAAATCACACAGATTGAGCTAGCCCCAAAGTAAGTTCGAGACTTGTGTTATGGGATACTAACTCAACGATACTATATTTTATAATAGATACTTATATATATAAACATCCAAGACCCAGGTCAATCTGAAAAAGATCATTTTCCATCTTGACCTGACCGGGAATCGAACCCGGGACCATCCGTGTCGCAGGCAGGCGTGTTGACCGCTGCGCCACGGAGCTCGTCTATTCAAAAATTAATAAATAAATTGAATAAAAATAATATAATAATAGGGATTTTAGTGCGTCGGAGCTTGGGATCCTATTACGATAACTCGTTAAGGGCGTATCCTAGCAGTATTTTTTCAGTATGGTTTCCATACAAATATATTCTTCTATTTTCTCGCTCAAAACTGCTTTTAGAGGCACAATACTTTTTCATAAAATCTAGCACTAAAATAGGTATGGCCGTATTTATTACTTTTTTTCTAAAAAAAGATTTTCAACAGTTTTTTTAGAAAAATATTTAACCATAGGGCCATACATATTTTAGTACTAGATTTGATGAAAAAGAATTGTGCCTCTAGAAGCAGTTTTCAGTGAGAAAATAGAAGAATATATTTTTATGGAAAAAATACATATGCTAGGATACGCTCTAAAAAATTCATGCTGTTATATGATTTGGCTGGATTTTAACAGCCATCCGTCTCTTTAGGGTATATTCAGACCCACAGACAAATACCCGGAAAATGTAGTACTTACAACTATTTTCACAAAGTGTGGTCCCGGATTAGATCCCCAGTCAGGTCATGATGGAAAACGATCTTGTTCATCATGATCTGATGACCTTGATACTGGCTAGATACGTAAGCATGAAAGCCATTAAAAAAAGGAAAAATCAGCCATGTGTGACTCGGACTCGCGCATGAAGGGTTCCGTACCATTATCTATACGACATAAGAGTATCGAGCAAAAATGGCAAAAAAATCATGTTTGCTGTATGGAAGCCCCTTAAATATTTATTTTATTTTTATTTCATTATTTATTTTTAAAGTAAATATACAACTAAATATTCTGTGAATATTCCAAAAAAAAATAATGTATGGGAGCCCCTGTCAAATATATTTAATTTATTCTAGTTTTAATATTCGTTGTTATAACGGCAACAGAAATACATCATCTGTGTAAATATCAACTGTTTCCTGCTGACAAACAGACAGACATCGAGGTCTTGTGAATACGGTCCCGTTTTTACCATTTGGGTACGGAACCCTAAAAAGATGTTTTATTGTTATAACTGCTTTAGACATTCGCTGTCTAGTATTGAGTTAACATGCGTGTAATCGTTAAGTGTGCACCACTGGGCCGTCGAGCTCCATTTTCCAGACGTAACCATTGCATTTGATTTAATTTCATGGTAATTGGCTATAAAATTTTGCATTTCATTATTTCATCCTCATTTGCGAATACGTCCGTATTTTGGGAAACAGAGCGTAAAAACAACTTGTTAAAATACTGCTGAGTATATCTTAACTGATATTAGGTAACGTTTAAGATGAGATACATTGACGTAAACCTGTGTACTTTTAGTTGTTAAAATAATAATTTTATTTAAATCGTTTATTTTTATTCATGGTTTGCATTTAAAACAGTTTAACACGTTCACTTAGTGGCTTAATTTTGCGTGCTACTAGGGCGTAGTAAAACGCAAAATTAAACTAGTAATTAGTCATTATATACTAGTTTTTCTGCTGATCTCCCTCATCTTAGTCCGCGTAAATTATATATACTTACTTAAAAGTAAGAGTGTTCAGAAAATCATTTCAAATGTTTTTGAGTTTAACCTTCATAAACACAAAAAATCAAATCTACCAACTAAAAAAACCAGCAAGTCAAAATGTACTATATTGCCATAATTTATATGCGCTGCCTATCCAGATGTTAGATATTGGATACACATCCCAATTTTGTTTTATTTTTTCTAAAAAACTGTTTAAAAGATAAACTTTTTTTGGAATAAAATAAAAATAGGGGCATAAGTACCATTTTTAGGATACGCTTTTGATTTGGTCCAATGTTTTTGTATGGTTGACAGTATTTACGATAGTATTATATTGTCTAAGCCCGAGCTGAGAATTGAACCCAGAGCTCGTATGTTGCGGGCTGGAGTGATAACAACTGTGCCACGAATGAGTCTTTACCTTTGCTCTATATTCAACAATACCACTGTCTTTAATATTTACTTACGGATCCAAAACGTGGTCTCTTACGAAGGTCCTCACAAGAAAGCCCAAGGTCGCTCAAAGAGCTATGCCCGGTGTTTCTTTGCGAGAGGGAATCAAATACGAGAAGATTCGTAGGTCAAAGGTAATCGATATTGCTCAGCGAATTAGCTCTTTGAAGTGGCAGTGCTGCAAAGAGTTCGCTCTTAGCGCGAAGAACCGATAGATACGTCAATGGGGCAGAAAATTTCTTCAATCACGTACCGGCGAGCGCACCGACCAGATAGTCGGACAACGTGACCAAGGTCGCAGAAAGACGCTGGATGCTGACCCCTTCCAACCGGTCGTATTGGAATTCCTTGGTGGAGGCCTATGCCCAGCAGTGGACTTCTTGCGGTTGAGATTATAATGATGACAACATTTACTCTGCATAGACAACCCTGTGGACGGATTCAACAGTTCGTAGTCAAAGTCCCGCATGAAATTATGCGATTAATCTGTTACGAAATGGATTTTCGTCAAATTGTTTGCTCAAGAAAGGCCGCACGATAAGGGCGTAGCCAAGACTTTATTTAGGGGAGGGAGGGCAGGCAAGAATGTGGTAGTAATTATGTTTTTATACTTTTATGGGTACCTATGGGTCACTCGCATAACGTCTGTAGTAGTAGCAGAATAGATTACGAACCTATTGGTTATTCACTGAAACAGTTTAAAAGTTGTATGTTTTTCGTGTAAGGGAAAGAAAAACAAAAGTCAGATTTTTCTGCTCAGCCTAATGACAGCTGGACCAATGGCTTAACGTGCCTACTGAAGCGCGGAGGATCTTGATATTTTTATGCCACTTGCAGTTCCAGATATAGAGGAGCGCAAGCGCCCGGGCGGCAAGCTCAGAGGGAGACCAAATTCACACCTTGACAGACAAAAGGATCACTTACTATTTACCACAGAATAAACGCTAGTACATAAATTGAAATTTCACTCAGTATTGCTGAGTCAGCAAGCACATTTCAATAAATAACTACTCTTGCAGCTTAAATTATAAAACTGATAAAGGTAAGACTAAAAAAGTAAGTGGGCAGCGTTTCAGAAAAATTGAAGATCCGGTTCACTCATCCCGGTAATTCGCATGTGATACAAACGTTTAAAAGTTGTTTATGTAAGTTTGTAATTATTCCAGCCTATCAGGGTGTCCCAGTAGATCAGTGGTCGGTGACGTCGCTACGCCAAAGCTGCACAAAGCCCATTACGGTTACCACGGGTACACCTGTCGTGTCCAATTTCTTTTAATGGCCGCGAATTTGACATCCGTTCGGAGAAAACGGACTGTATTTTGGATTACGGTTATGATGCAATATTATGAGAAACAAAGAGGTTCAGAAAGCATGATAATGCTCTGTTTATAAATGTCGCGGCTGTCGTCATGTCCGATGCTCTTAAGAGGCTTAAACCAGCGAAGCTAGCGTCGCCCATCATTTAATTTCTTTTAATACCAAATAAGATCCAATTGAGAAATCTTATTCTGTACTTTGATAGCAATTAGGTACCTACTTGTAGTATTTTTGGTGATACTTTTCATCAGTAGCATAATTTCATTTGTCTCATAATTTACCAAATGCAAAATAATCTAAAGTTTTACCAAATATAGTACAAGAAATTTACTAACGAAGTAAAGAATTACATTTTTCTCAATTTGATCTGATTTGGTAGTCATTATCATCAGGTCTTTCTAGTCTCCACTGCAGGAGCACGACCCTCTCTGCATCACCAGAGCCATCCATTTGCTAGAGCAGTCAGAGGATTTGACCTACACTCTCCACCGCTAGCCTTCAAGAGGTCTCTTTGATGCTCATAAGCTTTGTTTAGCTTGTTTTTCCTAAGGCGCCTTCTATGATATCTACGGGAAGACTTGGAGTGGTCCTATTCTACTCTGCCGGGAACCAACGGCTTGTTAGTAAAGGAAATAAAATGATGGATGGTGCTAGTTGGCTCATCTCAGCCTCTTTAGTAAAAACTTTGTTATATATATATCCATTATACCTTTTTCCCCGCTGGAAAAACCACTCCTCCCGTGCCCTAGAGTTTAGAGGACGAGAGTCAGGCAAAGACGCTTTGCAAAATGTTCCGGCCGATCCGGAGAATCATAGGATAGATACCTACGTTTTATTACGCGATGCGGCAAGCAACCAGTGAGTAATCTGATTTCTTATCCACTAATAACTCACCAACACTCTAAGGGGGGTCTAATATATACAAAAGTTTGTTTTTTTAATAGCTCTAAACTCTGTCTACCCCGTAAATAATCAAGACTTCATTAGTTTGTACCTATGTGTGTAACTGCATATAGATGCTAAGTCAGCAACACAGAATCATCACCCAGCTCTCTTGCGTGTGATCACGGGGACCGCTATTATAATAGCATTTATGCTGTGATAAGGTTTTGGTAAAGTTTTTAAGCTCGGCTGGCTGCCTGCCGCCAAGTCTCCTTGGGAACAGAATTAGATTCGAGTATAGTCAATAGATAAGTGTAATTACACGCCACTTTCCATATTATTTCTATATAGTTATATTTATTAAAATTAGATATTGAATTATACTAAACAAGTCCAAAAATACCTATGGTACTTACCCGCTTCTGTCGAAATTAACATTGATTTGATAACTCTAACAGTAGACGGAAATGCAATCAGAAACGCTTAATATTTATATTTGAAGATAATTAAAAAAATACTTAGATATACCACACTCACTTTGCGACAGATGGTGCCTCCAAAATGTAACTTCACTGCACACACACTTCACACTAAAGCACAAAAATCAAAACTATAAGTTCTACACATTTTTACAAAATACAAAAGCACAATACTAAGACAGAATTATTACTTGTTCGCAGTTATTAAAAAGTTAAAATGATACTGGCTGTCAATATTCTTATCTTACACAAAGTTTGAATTTCGAAACCGAAAAGGCGCGAATAATTTAATCGATTTTCTATCAGTAATTGCGAGAGTCACTCAAATTTTAATTTGAAGATTACGTCAGCTAAATCTGAGTTTTTAAAAGTCGTTTGTCAATTATTTTTGTTAGAATAGCCGGCTCGTAAGTATGTCATACGAATGCGGGCGTGTGTTGCATAAGACCGCGCGCGTACGAAGCCGTTCGACGACCGAAACTGAAAGTGGTCTCCCTGCGAAGTTCGCGTAACCCCTCCAGGTGTCTTCGTTAGGTAATGATGATTCCTCTTTTCATGCTCCATCCGACGCTTTGTTGACATTCCGCAGTCTACATTTGTTATGGGTAGGTCATTCATAATACTCTTCCTTTTCGTGTTAGTTGTGTTGAGAATTGGTGTCGTATTCGGCTACCTAAACATAGACACTGAAATGGCGACTTTCGCGAGTTACAAAATAACTTGGTCTTGTCCTAACCACAGAATAGTAACTAAATAATTTATATCTATATTTCTACGATTATACTTAATATTATTTAACGCTTTCACGCCAAAACTACGGAACCGATAAAAATGTAATTTGGTACACAGATAGTCTAGAGCCTGAGAATGGACATGTTAGGCTTCTTTCTAATAATTCACTATTCCACGCGGACGAAGTCGCGAGCACAGCTAGTTTTCTATAAGTCAGTATATATCGGGATCATCCGTGTTTACTGGTGTTTACTTCACCGAGAGTAAGTAGCATTCGATGGAACTGCTCATAAGGAGTCAGAGCCGGGTCGAGTCCAACTCCTCTTGAATACCACTATTAAAAATTGTTTTTCATGTGTGTGAGTGGCTAACACTAACAGATTTTGCAAGCTGCCTAAAGGCATCTGACAAAAGTTAACGACTGCCAATAACGATGACAGCCGGGACCAACGGCCCTTCCAAGTCACTAATCTAGAGATATTTATTTCTGTGGTCACCCATCCCAGTAGGGACTATGTCACGGGTTGCTTTACATGGGTAAACGTTATTAGTTCTCACGCAAATGACGCGATCATACTTCTTACTGATCCAGTGGCGTAGCGTGCCCAAAATTGGGTGTGTGCGAAGTGGCTTTGCGAGGCCCCCCTAGGGTTTGGAGGCCCCCCTTTTTAATTAGTAAGTAAGGTAATTGTAATTGTATATTAAGTAAGGTAATAAATAAGGTATTTTGATGTTGCTATGCAACGTAAGGACTGTTGGCCTTGACCCCACCGACCGGGCCCGATTTTCGAACTTTTATTTCTTTTTATTAGATATTAGTAAGTTGACATTGAAGCAGGTATTGAAAACATTGCCAACGAATTCAGGGCCAAGGGTGGCCGTGCCCGTCCCAGTGCCAGGCCATGGGTGCCTCAAGTCCGTGAGACCCCCCGAGGAGTGTGCGACCGCACTCGGCCTCCGGGCAGGCCCCCCCTGCCCGGAGGCCGAGTGCGGTCGCACACTTCGCACACACCTCGCTACGCCACTGTACTGATCAAATTGATAAGCAAACTTAATTTACCAATTGGCATATAGAAATAGATGGTTGCCGCATCACCAAGCACCACGTAGAACATACCTAATATACCTATTTGTGTGAGTCTACAAAAGCGTGCGTGCAAGATAAGGTACTCGTATCTAGGTAGATAGGTACTCGTCTTTGGTAGTATCTGTGACCATGGTTGGTGGTACCATCCTACAAACTAAAGTTGTGCTGCAACTATACACAGATGGCGCTACGCGCTAGAGCACGTTTAGAAACACACAAAGACATGATTGAATAGATTCAATCATGTCTTTGTTAGTCTCCACTGCAGGAGCACGACCCTCTCTGTACTACCAGAGGCATATTAGAATACCCAGAACAGTCAGAGGTTTGGCCTACACTCTCTCCCGCTGGCCAGACGGGTTGGAGAGGTCCCTTTGATGTTTACGCTTTGTTTGTTTAGCTTGTGTTTCCTGCCTATGTCGACTTTTACGACATCCACGGGATGACTTGGTCTTAATCTACTCTGCCGGGAACCACACATACTTCAATATTCTTATGACAACATTAAAACAATAAACATGCTCACTTATTGCATTTGAGTGTTTACTTCCTACTCGTGTAGAAGACATAGGTAATTAGTATAAAATAAAAATTTTAGAAAATTGTGCAATCTGCGAATTATTTCAGTAAAAGAGTAATCAACCTTATTATTAAGCTACAAATTACATAATTTTTAAATCATCCATCACAATCGCAAAGTGTAACTTTCTCTAGGATAGGTCAGAGTTCACGTAGTATTTACCTTTCGGGCCGCTCTGAGCTAACATTATCGTCTGTGGTTAAGTATGTACATAGGTATAGCTACCAGTCGAATTATAAGAGGCAACATTTGATAGTTGTTTGTGTATAGTATACTAGAAACCCTCCTCGGCTATAAACCTTCCTCATTTTAGACAACATGCAAAAAAGAGAGGTGTTATAAGTTTGACCACTCTGTCTCTGTCTGTCTGAGGCATCATAGCTCTAAAACGGGGTGAACGAATTTAAAGGGTTTTTTTAAAGTAGTTTCTTGTCGACGGTTCTCAGACATGTTTTATCAAAATCGGTTTAGCCGTTAACAAGTAAAGGGATTTCCTTGCAGAGTTAGGTTAAAAAATTTAATTTTGCTTAAATTCTGATCAGTGTTCTATGGAATCGCCAGGCGGGCGAATTTTAAAAGTTGCCTTTAAAATAACTATTATGAAATAAGGTATAAAATTTCAAATATCGAATTTTCCGCAAATTCAAAATTTTCGCCGCTTTTCTCAAGTCAAGACTATATGGATGAAAAGGTACAAGCATGTATTATCGTGTAGACATAATACCTCTATAGTGTAGTGTCGGTATACCGACACTTCATAATCCAAACGTTTTCAGAGCCCCAAATGTAATCGTATCTATCCTTATCCCAATATTCGATTCAGATATTATGTATTTAAACATATTTTGCCAACCTTACAAAGTAGGCCATGGCGGGGCATGTCGGGTGTGCCGAGACCCCTAGGCAATGCCAATTTTCTCATGTACCGTTTTCTACCTTCCTGGCCAGGTCTTACACGTGACCCAAGGTGTATTGAAAATGGAATTTCCTTGACTATGTAATCACCATCATAACCTACATATTATAAAACAAAGTCCTCCGCCGCGTCTCTGTGTCTGTCTGTTCGCGATAATCTCAAAAACTACTACACGGTTTTCATGTGGTGAAAACCACATGAAACTGAACCACGTGCAGTAGATAGAGTGAGCACACACAATAGATAGTGATTCATGAGGAAGGATTAAAGGTATAATACATGCCCGAGCGCAGCCGGGGAGGGCTGCTAGTGTATAATAATCTTTTGAGCCTAGTATCGACTCAAGCTACCGTTATTTGTAGTAAGGCTGCCCATTATATCTACCATCTATGGCCAAGAACCCACACATAGACAAATAGGAAACTTAATAACACTTACCGGGCAGGTAGAGGCCGAGCTGTTGGCAAACCAAAAATACATAGAAGCCGCCTTACATACTAATTCGCTATCATTTTGGGCACCACGTGAAATAACAGCTTGTTGGATTAAACAACTAAAGAGTGTCCTAATTACATTCAAATCCCTGCGTCAGAACCTTTTAGAAAAGTCCAGCGCACACCATTCGTGAAGCCAACCTCACAGAAATAAATTATTTCTGTGAGCCAACCCCATAATTTTAAGTGGTTTTTATTAATTTTTCGCTCACTGACAGGAATAAGTAAAATAGTTACATTCAGGCAGGTAAATAAAAAGCAATTATTATGCAATATAACATTTTATTCGTCGAATTGTTTGGACAAAAATATCGTTACATTCGGACTGATAAATATTATCTTATTTACATACGACGGGATTAAATCATAAATCACATTTTTTATCTTACGATATAATTTGAGTGAGAATATTTGTTTTTTCTACTGCTATATGCCTGTCAGGTCAGGAGTCAGGACACAAAAAAAACATACAGTGGTTATTCAAAAATGTAATGTAATGTAAATCAAGCCTTGAAAATCAACACTGAGATATTTCTTGTGCAACTTCCCTGTTGGTCCTGAGACGAAGTTACGTGTATTGATTTGACACGATATATTCTAATATTTAGGTTCTAAACCGTTCGTCAAATTTATGAAAATGTTCTACTATACCCATATTCTCTCTCGTAATCGAAGGTAAATTGCTACTTTTACATTTGTCTAAATGGATTTTTTTTTGTTATTGAATTCTGAAAGTATAAGCAAAAAAATGCAAAAGAAATTTAAACGCATATGGCTTTTTAAAAATGTAATAGTGCTGATGAAATCGATTTACAATGTATGCGTTTACATTAATATATTTTTTAATCGCTCTTCTGCGTTCAGTAGCATATCATTGCATTTTTAATGTTACAAAGGCATTGCTTATTTAATTTGGTCAATATTTCATAGATCTTAAAACACAAAATTTGCATTATATTTTGGCACATTTGATTTTTATTACAATGGCGACATTTATAGCGCTGTAGTTAAGGAAACCGACAAATAAGTCTCACAAATAAAATTAAGGTTTGTTTTTCGTATGTGTAAGTGGCCAACACTGGTGTCAGATTTTTCAAGCTGCCTTAAGGCATCTGACATAGCTTAACGACTGCCATCAACAATGACAGCCGGGACCAACGGCTTAACGTGCCTTCCGAAGCACGGAGGAGCTCGAGATATTTTTATGCCACTTGCGGTCACCCATCCAAGTAGGGACTGCACCAGGGGTTGCTTAACATACGTAAGCGCTCATAGAGCTCACACCCACTGGACCATCGGGCTCCTAAAAATTAAGGTAATGCTACATCAAATTGAAAGAATATTGAATAGCTCTCCTCAACTTACAGCGCCAACTAGCAAGATAATTATTTAATATCCCCAACTCACAAGAATTCGTGTAAAGATTGGCATTAACATGTGGAGAGTGTATGCCGATTTTTCTGTATGAGGACTTACAAATATCTTATACATATACTTATAAAAAAAATATTGCCTGTACAGTTTGTACATAAACCAGGTACCTTTAAAATAAGTACATTATCAATTAAAAAACATCCTTATTGTCATAAAATTACCATTAATTTGTGTATAAAAGCTGCGGCGTGGAACACTAAACAGAAAAAAAAATTACATTTTATTGCATCAGCACATTGTATAAACAATGTGTTTGGTATGTCATTATATATTGAAGAACTTTGTTCTTGTCGGTGTTTGGTATGGAGCTAGCGATAATTTAACTTCGAATAAAAAAATATCAGATGCTCCATGCATTTTGGACATGTGATCCAAAATTTTGAACGTACTATAGACAACCTCATTAATTTTTCTCCATTTCAGGCTTCGTCACAGAACAAAAGTTGTTCGTTTTCATGTTGAGAACGTGAATTCAAATTATAGCTAGTTCATACCAAATACATTGTTTATAGCTCTAAGTCTATCAGTCTTCATCGCTCACTAGCTAGATATTACTCTGTCTACCCAGTGAGCGATGAAGGCTGATTAATATTATCGCATTTTCAATTAATTTGCCAATAGTTCCCCCTTCTGCAGAGACCTTCAGGCCTCTTTGCTAACTTTTGATAACTATGGTGAAAATTTTTTGGCACATTACGGTCTTTGTATGATTGACTATTTTTAATTAAAGATGTATAAACCGTAATGGCATTTCAACTCATTGATATGGTCGGGAGCGGGTTTTGGCAGAACCACATTACTTCATAATATCCGAAGGGTTTCTAAATGTTAGACGTGTGTCCCCGCGCTAGCCAAAATTTTTAGATCTAGCATTAAAAAAATATTAGAGCACTCATATAATAAAATCGGCATTTCTGTACATTCATATTTTAATCTATACAGTGCTAAGACTATAACTTAAAATTAAAATTATTTACAAATCCATAACAATATAAGCCTTCGACTAGATTTTTATAGTTTCTAAATGATTACATTATAAGTGATATGACTTAGGGCGCATTCTGATTTGTTGACGATTTTCATGGACTGGCGTCAGTAACTGAGTTTAATAGTTCACTTGAGAGCTTACTTGCCTCACTCGACTCGCTAGCTGAGCCCTCTCGCGGTATGAACCACGTCACTTAGCTTATAGTTTCATTCGCCTCGCTCGCCTCTCTCACCTTTTCGCCTCTCTCGATCGCTGGCGGTATGAACCGCCCTGTTTATCTGCCCCCGACCGTACTATTTTCATAGCGTTAGCCAAAGAGCATATAATCACTACTTTTAGCGTTAGCATTGGCGACAAGCGACAATCGACATGTCTTGAACTTAAGACCGATTTATATTATTACTGTCCACTTAAATGTAGATGTGGCGTAAGCCGAGAAGGATTTAAATTCTTATGAATATAAATCTTGCTTCATTTCTTTTGTAGCAAATGATAGCTGTCATCATAACAATCTGGATGCGCCCTTATTAAAATATAAATTACACTTTTCTGTTCACTAACTGAACCATGTCAAAAAAATATATTATTTTATAACTATTTTCATATATTACATTGTATTCCCATGTTAATAATAAGCTTTAGTAATAAACAACATTTAAACTGGAAGCTATATGGAAACGTTAAAGCCTTGTAAGCTTACTATAGTTTAATATAACAGATTTTTATCTCGATTAGTTTGTATGTAAAATAAGAAAAGGATCGATTTGTTTTTATATAAAGAATTTTTTCAAATTTGTTTTTCTAAGTTCTCTTTTAATAGTTATTTAGTACCTTCACATATAATATTTTAAGGTCTTCACATATAATATAGGCTTTAATTTTTATTAAAAATGTACTCTCTCTTGAGCGTCCTACATAAATCATAGGCAGTAGTTTGAAAAAGGCGCAAAAATATATAACATTATAGGAAGCACAAATAAAGGAGCTCAATGTAAGAGAGCGAAAGCCACGAGAATATAGTAAAAATAAATAAATGAGGGTTTCAGTCGCTTTCAGCTCATGTTTTCTTGTAGGAAGCCTAGCAACCAAAGATTTTTTATACAAAATTGTGCGTCAACATGCTTCACACGTTATTCTATGCTACTAGAAATATTATTTCAATAATATATTGTCACTATATCTTAAATTAGTTACATAATATTTGTATGTACGATTAGTCGTATGTTATACTACTGTCTAATCAATAGTCGGAACCACATCAGTGTCACATACATACTTTTAAAATTTGTGAGACTAATATGATCCAGGGTCACTGAATTACATTTTCGCTACATTTTTATTTAGAATTAGTATGAATACGGATTTATTAATATTAATGTCGAATATCCGCTAACAATTAAACGGCATTTAAAGGTAAAGAGACTAACTAGAATGCAGGAGAAGCGGCCGAAATTAGGTACGGCTCGCTCAAAAAATATAGGTAAATTTCCAATCCCTCATCACTGGGGGGCGATTAAGGTTCTTTTAAGTGATGTCAGCACTGAATCGTAGGGTCAGATGAACCTTTGTAATTGGATAGTATTTGTCAAGCCGTGACAACTGGTACATATTGGCTAATAGAAGCTTACCGGACCCGACAAGTGCTGTCGCCACTTACATATTCAGAAAACTCTCATTGGGGCTTCACATGGAAGCAACTAGTGGTGTCATCTTTGTAAGCCTATGAGAACAAATCGTACGAAAGAGGTTGGAGTCACATGGTTATACTTAGACATACTGCCTGTCTCCCCTGGGAATCATAGTATCTATCACCGCTTCTCTCACATTCCTCAGTTAAATGCAAGTTACCTCATGAGGCTGCAGATTATTTGGAGAGTAGCATAAACGATATGAAGGTTTGAATCATCTTTAATTAAAGGTTAATTTTGCGGGTCGCTACGTGCTGCCGGACAATATGCCGGATAGATGCGATGTCGGTCAGTCCGACCCGATACGACCTGTCATTACCACGTTTACAATACGAACCAAAGATTCTTACGCAGCGTGTTATGGCCACGATGCAGCCCGCATATGTGCCGCTACCTGTATAATATCATCTAAGATTTTTGAGTAAACACGTCTATACTACAAATCTCGTAAACTTCAAGCCTCATCATCAAAGGCGCATCTAGCGATGTCCTTACTACATTACCTTACAATAAAATATATTACATCTATATTATTATCACAACAGTCGTCCCTACGATTCGTTTTCGATATTTTCATTACAATAATATAATTTGAGCCTTCTTTACAAAA
Organism: Rhodophaea formosa; assembly: GCA_963082605.1. NCBI lineage: Eukaryota > Metazoa > Arthropoda > Insecta > Lepidoptera > Pyralidae > Rhodophaea > Rhodophaea formosa. The sequence goes on along the minus strand of OY720220.1, from coordinate 4,434,663 downwards.
TATTTAGTTGCCATCTGAACACATACGAACCCTGTGTTCAATAACATTTTTTGGATCATTTGACATTTTTCAACATGAAGAAGCTACATATAATACGCATTTAATTTGTATGTCTAATCGATTCTAATTACAAAGCCAATTTCTCTACAATAATGTCCATATTAATATATTTTTATTAATAATTATCTACTCTATTGTATTTGAATATTTTGATTCAGATAATTTGAATTTCTCGACTGAGACGATATAAAATGTCACGTTAAGCCGTCAAATTTGAACTTGTCAAAAGAAGAAAAAAACTATAAGGGTTCCTAGTTTACTACGGAACCCTAAAAATGTGTTAAAGCCTCAAGCGCAATACATTCTATTAAAATAGATATTAGGGTAGTTATTATTCCTGCACATCATTTACAAAATAGCTTGAGATCATTTTACCTAGCTGCCAGAATAGATACATTACAGATTAAACTGATAATACTTATGTTATAAATATCATGCTTTATAAAGTTACAGCGTAATTCACCTTAGGATGATTTCCTTTGCAAACAGAATACAGCGTATTTATTGACCTTCGATATACCCTCAAAGTGGGGTCAACATTAAAAAAAATTCCCGTGGGATCAATGCTGAACTGAAAAATTTACGACATTTTCATACAAGTGTTCAGCCGCTCGGGCAATTACTATGGGAAAGTCAAAGAAAATTTCGAGAAGTATTGGTTACATTGAAAAGTACTTTAAGGAGAACATCGCAGGTCAATTTACACGCTGCATAGTTGTTTATGTTAAATATCGGTACAGTACTACCACTTTTATAAGTTACACCGATGTACCTGCGCAGAAATCAAATTTTTCCATGGCGCTTAAATATCCGTTTGCTATTGGCTAATGAGTACGCGCCATGCTGCGTCTCGGCCTTTCTCTGCAGGCGTACAAGTATAGTGAGCGAGATAGCAATAGTCTTACTACTTTTAGATTTAAAATCTTTAATCTAGCAATAAGTACGTTATTTCACTGATGTTCTCATTCGGGCCGAGTCGGCGGTCGGTTGCGCTATTCTGCGCCATCGAACAATGCCGATGTAACTTATAAAAGTGGTAGTACTGCAACTCACGAACAAAGTCAGCGACAAAGAGCACAGCGAGCCATGGTCCGTGCCGCCCGCGCCCACCACGCGCCGCGGGTCACACTACACTAGCGTCAGTGTGGATTGGGACAACTTCGTGCACGCGGCTTGGTTTACATTCGCTAAGGTTTACTTACTTATTACATTTGCTGACATTCGCAGGTCAAAACATGTCAGCCTATAGCCTACTTTGGAATAATCCGTATTGCACATATTAAAAATAAATAATAAATAAAGATAAATTAGACTCTCGCGTTAAATCAAAAAACAAAAATATGTAACAGCTTTAGTTTGCTCAACTTTTACTTATTGTAGACAAATTTTAGGTACTTTAAACAAAACTCCTAAAATGAATATAGCTTCAGCAGCCGACAATAGCAGGTGGTATAATGAATCACTGTAAGTAGAGATTGTCTAATAAAGCAACTCCCCTCCAGTATATTTTAGCATACATACAATATGGGTTTATAAAAATAAAACACATGAATTTGATTTTCGCCTTTCCTAAGTCTTTTCGAGTTTCTAAACGGTCATATTTGATGACCAACTTGAGCGTTAATGACACGAGAGTGCGAGATAAAGATGTATCACAAGACTACATCGGTTGACAGCACGATATTTTACATATTAGCGCGCGGATTTCTTCCATCCTCACATGGTGGTTTCGGAGAAAAAACACAAAGATACCCGAAAAGGGCATCGTTAAGTTATTTTTTTTTTTCATATAAATCTTAAAAGTTCCATACTTTCGGGACCCCCAGGAGTAGCACAGGGTTGAGAAAGTTGGAAACTTGGGTGCAGGCTATAATATTTTTAGCAGTCTCTACAATATATAAAAAAAAGACGTTACATGCGCGTTTGCAATGTTTGCACTTTTTTGTGTTGATATTGACTGGCCTATAACGTATGTATGTATAAATACAACTTTTTATTTTTTGCCTAGAAAAGCACTATACAAGCCTTGGCCGCAATAAGGGAATAATGGACTCTCATTCGTCCATCAATGTCTCTATTATCATGAAGTGAGGGGAGTTGATTTTTTATAAAAAACAATCTAGACAATCAAACATAACGGCGGAGACTCACAGCTGGGTACAGCAGACCAGTGCTAGTGCTTGGCGGCGACGCCGTGCATGGTGAGGAAGGCGTGCATTTTTAGATTGTTTAGAGCGATTGCCAAGTACATTTATTATCAGATAAAGATGGGAGGAGAGTTTTTACAATAGACAATCTCAATTATAACAGCTCAGACTCACAGCTGGGTTCAGCAGACCAGTGCTGGTGCTTGATGGCGACGCATTATTCCACCACGAACATTGTATCTCACAAGAAATACATATATTGGTTAATGCGATTGCCAAGTCAATCTATTATCAGAATCTCGCGTATAACGGCGAAGTCACAGCTGAGTTCAGGCTAGTGCTTGGCGGCGACGCCGTGCATGGTGAGGAAGGCGTGTAGGTCCCGCGGCACGTGCGCGGGCCGGTACGTGAGGCCGTGCCGCGACATCTTGGTATCTCACAAATAATACATATTTTATTAGATTGTTTAGAGCGATTGCCAAGTACATTTATTATCAGATAATGATGAAAGGGGAGTTTTACAATAGACAATCTCAATTATAACAGCTCAGACACACAGCTGGATTCAGCAGACCAGTGCTGGTGCTTGGCGGCGACGCATTAATCCACCACGAACATTGTATCTCACAAGTAATACATATATTTGTTAATGCGATTGCCAAGTCAACCTATTATTAGAATCTCAAGTATAACGGCGAAGTCACAGCTGGGTTCAGGCTAGTGCTTGGCGGCGACGCCGTGCATAGTGAGGAAGGCGTGTAGGTCGCGGGGCACGTGCGCGGGCCGGTACGTGAGGCCGTGCCGCGACATCTTGGTATCTCACAAATAATACATATTTTATTAGATTGTTTAGAGCGATTGCAAAGTACATTTATTATCAGATATGATGGGAGGAGTGTTTTTACAATAGACAATCTCAATTATAACAGCTCAGACTCACAGCTGGGTTCAGCAGACCAGTGCTTGTGCTTGGCGGCGACGCATTAATCCACCACGAACATTGTATCTCACAAGTAATACATATATTTGTTAATGCGATTGCCAAGTCAACCTATTATTAGAATCTCAAGTATAACGGCGAAGTCACAGCTGGGTCCAGGCTAGTGCTTGGCGGCGACGCCGTGCATGGTGAGGAAGGCGTGCAGGTCGCGGGGCACGTGCGCGGGCCGGTACGTGAGGCCGTGCCGCGCCAGCGATAGCGCCGCCAGGCACGCCAGCCGCGGCCGGTACGCCGCATGCACGATGCTCTCCGCCGGCGCTATGAAAACACATTTCACTTATTAATCTACATACGCCGTAAAGTGTCTATAACGATTTCAGAAAGTAGCCATAATAATCCTTTGATCCTATCTTTATAGTTTGCAATAAATATTGAGTATTGAGGTTAATCACTGCATAACAACAATTATATGGAGTTATATAACAATTAATTAAATTATATTGTGAGGAAAATACGTACAATATTACCTACGGCGAAATACAATAATATTATTATAAATCGGATTGACGGTATGATGGTTATTATAGTCCAGTTTCTGATAGCATTATAGACACTTTATGGTATATATTTACTATATTAGCTATGTGTAGACCAATAGATTTACTTACTTCCGGAAGAGAATAAGAGTGGTGTGACGCCCTCTGAGTCCACGGCGTCTGCGTGCGCGCCGTGTGACAGTAATTCGCAAACCACTCCACAAAGCGCCTCTTTCCATGGCTCCAAATCGTCTAAAAAATTGTGCATCAAAAATAACGATCCACGTATTTTTTTTTGCAAAAATAGCAAGCCGACTTCTAATTACTAAATTAATAATTATAGAGCAGGGATGTGACTGTCGCTCGCACAAGAACGTAGTACTAAACGAGCGTGTCAGAGGACAGTACCGATTATTGAGGTTTAGTTGTCTGCTATTTCTAGTGTTACTTAGCCTACATGCGACCACTAACACTGTAAAGTGCTCGAAACGTTAGGTGTCTAAAAAAATTAATAAACGCGATTTGACGAGCTCCGTGGCGCAGCGGTTATCACGCCTGCCTGCGACACGGATGGTCCCGGGTTCGATCCCCGGTCAGGTCAAGATGGAAAATGACCTTTTTCAGATTGACCTGGGTCTTGGATGTTTATCTATATATGTATTTGTTATAAAATATAGTATCGTTGAGTTAGTATCCCATAACACAAGTCTTGCTTAAGATCTTACTTTGGGGCTAGCTCAATCTGTGTGATTTGTCCGTATATATTTATTTATTTATTTAAAACCGTATTAAATTAATTTTATTTAAATCTGCTAGTTTCTTCTTACTTGTGATTATTATACATCAGAATTTTGTTTATTTGATAAAGGGAAACAAAAACTCACCAGAACTGTAAAGGAAACATGAGATTAGCGCCACGATAAGCGGCGTCCGTCTGTTCTCGTCCCAGGCGTCCACTTCTAGGCCACACTCTAGCAGCAGCCTTGTCGTCCGTATACATGGAAACCTGAAAAAATGCGTGCTTTTTTAAATACCTACTAATTTTATTTGTTTTATTATCTTCTTATCATGACATTTAATTAAAACAATGCACACTCAGTCCACATATATATAAGTAGTTTATAAGGTCTAACTAGAATTGTGAGTTGACGTCGCTTGGAGAAAATGCGCTGTGCAGTTTGTTGCCGCTTCTTCTGCACTCCGCTTTGGAAGCGGCCTAAACTTAGCCATAAGTAATTATTGACGTAAACAAAAAATTTTTTGTTGTAAAAATTGTAAACACAAATATGACAATTAATAAGTGTTCAAAGAAACCTATATTAAATAAACGATTGAATCTTGAATCTTCTCTCTCGAGAAGTAATCTCGAGAGAGAAGGAGATAATAAAACAAAAATGGGGCAAATTTTAGTCTGTTACCGAGGCCATTATTTCTAAACTCGTATTCTGGGAAGACTCAACAAGAGAAATTAAAAAAAATATATTAATAAGGGTTTATATACGAATGTGGGTTTATAAAACGAGCCAAAGGTAAGTTTCCTACTAAGATGATATGAGTATTATCAGGCCTAATTACTGATAGTAACATACAATACGTATGTATGTAACTATCAGTAATTAAATCTCAAATGGTTCAGAAAAAGTACTATAAACTTTTTCATACTTCATTCTTGACTTATTTGACAAGCGTTTATTATACTAAATGCCGCGTAGAGAAATTCAGGTGTAAATACCCACTTTGTCATTATTGCGACCTTAGGAATACGAACGTGATGTACCTGCAGGAAGTGTTTAAATATTGTTAACTTAGCAAGACACGTACATCACGTAAGAATATACACGTATTCCTAAATCAGCGATCTCCCCTACCAATGCGATACCTATGTATATTTCCTTAGTATATAAGTTACGAGTAGCATTTCTAATAAATCATCACTTATCCTGGTATCGATCTCAATGGTTTAATTTATGCACTCGTCATAATTGGTGACCCCGACGTGATCTAACCGACGTGATCTAACCGACGTGATGTAGTCTGACATGATGGATACGCGCCTCAACACCGAAGACCCAGACGATCTAAGCCTGAAGAACGGAAAAACCAACGTGCACATTTTCACCGGATTCCCACAAGCGTGTCTCACCGGTTTGAAAATGCAAGAGGCACTCCGGCAGTAACCAGAACCCTTAAGGACAACAAGGGCCATCAAAAATGGCTCCAACCACGCTGAAAAAAGGAATCAACACCGGCTCACACGATTCATTGATCGAATCTTGCACCATAGCTGAACGGTCATAAACTCATAAAACAGGAGGCACAGGAACTACCAGGCAACCACAATGGACAACCCCGAGGCAAAGAAAAATCCGGGGAAAATCAGCGCAACCGCAAGCTGTAGCCGTCAACTTCAAGAAAAATAAGAGAGCGCATGCACAGAAGAAAAAGGCATCGCGAGCGGCAGAATTATAAAGAAAATGATGTCACAGAGGATCAACGAAATTATTAAATACAATAAAAACAATTACGCAACGTGAACAGCTGATATCTATATGATGACGCATTTGACGTCACAAATTGGATCACTTAACATGCAATCAACAACGAACGAAAGTGCAACTGCAACAAATAATTGAACGAGTTCAAGATCGCAAGGCCGCAGATGGCCGTATGTTGTTCAAAAAGGCGTAATGAGAAATAATATAAATATTTGCCTATTATTTGAAGAAGAATTTGTTTGGCAACGAAGAATCTTGCACCGCATTTCGTGATATCATTAAGTTCTAATGCCTAATTGCTACCGACTTACACAGTGGTATAGATTTTATAGCTAACAAGGACAATAAATTGATAACTTTAAAGCCTGCAAGCAAAGGAGCGAACAACTTTAAGATGGAACAGCGATCAACATATTGGCAAGAAAACATTTACGCAAAATGGCGATCACAGAAGCACTACTTTAACTGAAAATTACGTCTCTCAAGATGCAGCAAATGGTTCATAGCAAGCAGTCTCAAGAGCAAGCCAGCAAACGGGTCATACTCCAGGGCCGCAAAAGCCGACGCACCGAGCTCCTGGTCCTGAGCACCCAAAATGTTTATTTTCGACAATTATAGCGTCCGACACAGCCGCCGAGCTCACGATTATAATTTTTATAGAGTGGCCACTCTTCAGCGGAGCATTTCGGCAGGCCTTCCATCGGCGCTAGTCGACATCGCTCTCTACAGTCTCACGAAAGACTACGAGCAGAAATTATCTCCCGACTCACTGGGATTGAAGCAACTGGCAAGTGAAAACGTATACGAGAAGCTCAGACTGCTCAACAAGACCATATTGAGAACATAAGAACTATTCAATATCTACCAACTATAAGAAAGAAAAACCCATACACAGGGTCAATGTCAATGCATAAACGCATAATTTGCCGCGCAGAAATATTTGCCTACACAGCGTTTTTCAGCACGTGCACTATGCAATTGATGGATATATTTAGTATATTTGCGTTCGCTACAGTTTTTACATTTTTGTTATTTTATTGTTGTTACAGTTTATGAATTTTTCGTTAATTTTATTGTTAATTGTTTTTATTTTTTACAAAAGGGGGAGTACTATTGCGACCTTAGGAATACGAACGTGATGTACCTGCAGGAAGTGTTTAAATATTGTTAACTTAGCAAGACACGTACATCACGTAAGAATATACACGTATTCCTAAATCAGCGATCTCCCCTACCAATGCGATACCTATGTATATTTCCTTAGTATATAAGTTACGAGTAGCATTTCTAATAAATCATCACTTATCCTGGTATCGATCTCAATGGTTTAACTTACGCACTCGCCATAGTCATCACGTTTTGATTCGCTATCTTTCACTATTTAAGTATAACAAATAAATCTAGTTCGCAATGGCGGCAAATTTAACTAATTTCAAGGATTTTTTTTAAATATTTGATAGAGATCCCTCATCTAATTAAGGTACTTATTCGAAAATATTACCCGCGGCCAGATACAATATTTTTATTATTATAAATGATTTTTATTACTGCCAGTTTTTTAAAGCATAAAAGACACTTTTTGGTGTAAATAAAAAAAATACTCACTGACAAACGTCGCTTGTGTGGAAGTCGTCTACCGGAGTTTGCCTATTGACCGCTAGATGTAATATCGTCTGTCCTGACCGTAGCCTCACGTTGCGTAGTTTGAATACCGCGCGCCGCACTGACCTACATGTGTCCTAAAATCATATTTACAAATTTGTTATAAACATATACTATCAATTTTTCATTGTTATACAAGTAGGTACAGTTCGCGAGGCCTAAGCTGAGCTTAGCATTTGTGTGAGTGCACACAGATAGTGTAGGTGTGACATAGGCCAAAAGCGCGGCGCATCTCCGCCGCGCACCTGTCACACTTCACCCTTGTACTGGTAGCAGCGTGACGTATTTAATTATTTATATTTTGTTATTGTGTTCGATTTATTAGTGAAATGGCTGCAAACACAAGTAAACGAAGAGTACGAAAACCTTTAAATAGCCAAGTAAGAAAAATATTATGTAATTTAAATAGTTTTTTTACAGACATGAACAATACAAAATAACATATATTTTTAAAAGATTTTTGTCTTACTCTACTTTTGGTGACTACTCACACAAATGCAAAGCACAGCCTACGCATTCCGGACTGTATAGGTCTTCTTAAAGGGTTGACTCAGACCGTCAATATGATCAACTTTTTCTATAGGACCAACGCGGGTAACTCGAATGATTTTTTTACTTTCCCAGACTAATTGCCCGGGCGGCTGAATACGTTGTATGAAATGTTGATTGTGATGATGATGAAAAACATGAAAAATGATATAAAACAATAATGTATATTATCATACATTATTGTTTTTATCATTTTTTTTGTGAACTGCAATAAATGCTTTTTCTTTTCTTTTTTGCTAATGAGAGAGTTCCCAATGCGGTGCCAACCAGAGACCTTATATATTTTGGTAGATGGACTGAGTACCCATAGTAACTTTTGGGCATAGAGTGAGAGGGAAATACTACAGGATGGTGTCCCGCTCGCACATATGCAATGGGCATGTTGAATATTTTTTTTTCATGTTGCTATGTAAAGACCTGCCAAAAATAAACACAATAGTGTCAGAAATACATTTCTTAACAAAAAACTCTTTCAGTTATAAAAGTTTTAAAGACACATGTTTTTAGACGTGAAAACGCGCCGCTGAAATGCCTACATATTTGTGACGTCACAAGCTTGTATTATGTATGGGTGGCGTGAGAACTTTGTTTGGTAGCTATACGAAATATTTCGTTTATGGTAATGGTTTCATAATAAAAGTTGCTATAATTTTTACAGACTAAAGTACAGTATAATTGTAAATAAAGATTTTCATACTTTAAAAAATGGTCCTATTCACCCAACTTTAAAGAAGCTTTAAGATCACTTAACGAATCGATATCAAATTAAAAGTATTCTTTATAGTGTTTTTAGATAGAAATTAGTCTCATTAGAAACAAATTTTATATAATCTGAACATTAGGCAACTACCGTATTGTATAAAATCTATCGATATTATGTACGTGTGTATTATATCCAATTGCATATGTCGATCAGGAACCGGATCACTAACCTGTAGTATTTCCGTCTCAAGGTCAACCATACATCTTTTGCACAGAATTTTGCTCTCTATTATAAAAACTTTAAGGGTAAATATTGCATATCAAAAATTGAAACAGTTCTATCAGGGTACTAAGGAGAAGAAGCTTACTATACATGGTGAAAATTGTATCGTTTAGGACCCTTACAGGGGTGATTCAGACCGTCAATATGAACAACTCTTACTATTGGACCAATGCGGAAAATTAAAAAAAAATACATTTCAATACAAAATGTTCAGCCACTCGGTAAATTTTTGTGGGATAGTCAATTTTTTTTAAAGTTTTCAGCATTGGTCCTATAGATATTTTCGCTTCTGTGGTCCAGTGGTTAAAGCGTTTGCCTTATTGACCTGGTCGTGGGTTCGATTCCCACGGGAAGCATACTTTGTTAAGTTGTTTCCAGTTTGGTTAGGACATTGCAGGCATGAATCACCTGATTGTCTGATAAGAAAGATAATTCCGTGCTTCGGAAGGCACGTTAAGCCGTTGGTCCCGGCTGCCGAGAGACGGTTCTGAAGAACTCTGACGCCAGGGTGTGCAAGGTCGACTGACCGTGTCACCTACACGAAATGGTGATGACCATGTATAAATGATGTTTGCTCTATCTGTTTACTCACCTCGCTGATCCCTTCATCCTCCAGCAACCTCGCAGCCACAGCGACAAGATACAACGCCGTCCTGACGTTGCTCTCGTACTCCTCCTGCAACAACATCACGCGGACCAAAGTCTTCGCGTCAATACTAGTGGCGAGCCGCACCGGGGGACATGATCGGTGTTAGTGTGGATGTGTTTGAGTAGCGCTAGTACGGGTTAGGCGTATTTCGGACGTTTTGGACATTTTAGATATTTTAAATAGTAATGTAGCACGCTAGTTTACCGAGCCTATAACTAGATGGCGCTGAGCGTAACTTAGAACGCGCTATGAAAGTTTCTTCGTCGCCACTTAAGTAGTCCGTCAAACAACGGATCATTTAGTTCTCTCCACTTAGTACTAATGTACGGTTTCCCGGACTTAGTACTAGGACCAATCCTCCTCACAGCTCACTATGTAAGGGACAGTGCTCGGATTCCCGGCCTTCCCGTAGGGTTCACGATGTAACTGTGTCGCAATAAACGACGTTACTATGCAGTTCGCTCTTCTTGTGATTCCTGCTGAACCTCGACGTTATAGTAATAAATAAATATCAATTAAGGCGCTCCACTTCCTTTGAAACGTGCACTCGCTCTTGAATTCACGCGTTGACAGGCCTGTCTCACTCCGCGGTAGGTATTGAAAACGAAAGTACGTACGGCGGCCCATCAAGCTAATCAGAGGGGCCGAGCGAGCGAGCAATAGGTAAGCGCTACGCGATAGAATGAGATGGAACGTTTAGGTGAATATAACTGTAGGTTATTAGCGTTGTGCGATCTGAATTTAAGCAATAACTCCTATATACTAGTGATAAGAACCGTTGTATTACATTCTTAGATAAGTTTTGCTTTTGTAAAGAGAAGAATAAATAAATGAAATTATTATTAATTGCAGCTTATTGTATCGTGTCGAGAGTCGCTATTCCTTTAATCGATTTTGGATTTCGGACTGAATCTTCTGTACTTGTACTATTATGTATTCTGTGGCGTTGATTGAACGCAACAAAGTATCTGAGTATTTCGAATCGCACGCAATACGCGCGAGTCTGGCGACGTGCGGTTTGTTCCCATTCAGTTACACCACGATCTGTAACACTGCTACACAATGGGAAAAAAAAACTCCCGTTGTGTAGCAGTGTTACACATTGCAACTCAGTTTCCCAATGAGTAACACTGTTTCTCAACGGCACTTTGTATTCCCGTTCAATAACACTTACAAAGGTTAAATAAACCTTCGACTTGTTTTATATAACCTTTGTAAGTGTTACTGAACTGGAAAACAGAGTGCCATTGAGTAACAATGTTACTCATTGGGAGAAATACAGTTGCAATATGCAACACTGCAAGATTTTTTTTTCTGTTTAATACCAGTGTCACAGATCGTGGTGTGACTGAATGGGAACAAACCCGAAGTGCACGCGATTGACGCGCGTATTTTGTATTTGCACGATACTTGTAGACATGATGTATTTGCGCCGAGTGTCTCTCTAAATCGCGAATGAATTTGCGCGATACTTATCGTGGCGACTTCGCCTCTTTTGGGCTAGTTCTAAGGCGGAATAAATTTTTACGCGAGCTTTATGAAAGATAACAGAAGCATGGTGCATATACTTCTGACAAAAGCAAACAAAACCAAAATAAGAAAAAAAAATTACATATCTACAATTTTAGGTCTCAAACATTTTATTTTACAAATTGATGTCTTAAATATAAAATTATTACCTAATTCAACTGAAAATAACGTCCAAAATACGACTAACCCAAAGCGTAAAGCAGTACAAAGTTTCTTTAAAATAAAGATAAACTAAATTCTATATAGTAACAAAATAGACTACACTATAATACAATTATATGGACACCGAAAACCAACATTGACATGCATTGCACAATAAGATACTTATGAAATTGAGGGCAGCATTTAACGTCTGGTCATAGAGGTGCCTTTAGATAAACATACATACATAGATAAATATATTCATCACGTTAACCCTTACACAAATAGCCAAGGCACCGGAGGTTTTCATTTAGACTTGCATCTGTAATTCTAAACAAAACAGAGTCGGCTCAATGCGAACCTCATGCTATTCAAATAAGAAATCTAATAAATAGGTATAAGGTCAATTTTCTTTTGCTGTATTGTAAACGCGGGCCTGCTAGGTGACTGCAGAGTAGATCTAAAATAAAGGCACCTAATATGAAAATCTTCAGTTAGGATAGGATCACCAAATATTATCCATTACCTCGACATTTGGTAATACCATCTAGTTGTAAGCATATCTAAAAGCCCGCCGAAAACGAATAATTTAAAGTATTGTGTCGCCCTTTCTAGTGTTCAAAAATGATGACTATCTACACAAAACTACACCTATATAGATTACAGCTATAATGGTCAGTCGGAAAGACGGTCAACATAATCGTCTATGCACATTTAATTATTTAATTCTTTATAAACATTGAGGTGTCATTAGATTCCTATTCTTCCCCGGAGTGACATAGGCTATGTAAGGTCAGCAAAATATCAAACTGTCAAAAACGGCTGTCGGGTTTCTTTCTAATTTTCTTAGGTAATGAAACTTGCGTATACCCTCTTTCCAACTAACCTAGTAGAAAATAATGGTATTATGCATAACGACAACAATCAAACACAAAGCTACATACTATTAGCGCGTCCGGGTCGTGGTTGACTGACGGCTTCTCCAGCCTTTTAGTGCCTCTCCTTAGCTCTTCGACGCACGATTCTAATACGTAGCATACCTATGAAAAGAATAAAGTATCAAGTAATATCAGTTAATCGAATAATGATATTTGACAGTATTAACTAGCTAGACCACGGTTGCGTTTTCTTTCGACAAAATAAATAAAATTAATAGTTTTTATGCAAATTTGGATCATATGTATTGCATTTTGAACATCATTTTCTTTCTTACTTATTATTAATGCAAAATAGACAAACTACCAATGTCCTTCTTTTTACTCTTAACACTGAGTATTCCAATTAATTACAGCATGAAAGCGAAACAAACAAATACACAAAGTTTCACTTTTATAATTTTAGCTAGGATGCGTTAAAGCGTAAAAAGCAAATATACAAATTTACCTTCGCATTTATATATTCGTTACGACAGTATATCATCATCATAATATCATCTTTGGTCCGCTGGCAGTTGCCATGTTGCGACAGGCATTTCAAAGCTATAAAAATTTATTTATTTATTCCAATATTATACCTACACTAGTAGGCCACTACACTTTACTACACCCTAGACCGGTTAACTACTTATACGACCATCCTTGGGGAACCTATGTCGATTCCAGAATAAGGCTTTGCCGATATCAATAATTCAAAAGACTTACTTGCACTAGAGGTAATTCTATTCCTATGTGGATCATTTGTGAGAAAACTTGAGCAAATCTGAGCAGATCTTTCACAACCGACACCTGTAAACAAAATAAAATAATATCTTATTATCAAGTAGGTATGCGAAATGCAAATAGAATAAAACTTTTCTCTTTTCTCAAGGCGGGTACGTCTCACTAGTCAAATATCTTTGCTAACCCCTTGAACACAATAGATCTAATGTTATTACCATAGATCTAACTAGAACTACCAAAGGAGCGCGTTTGAAGCAGTAAGTATAATGTTCCCAATGTAAACCACATATTGAACCCCTAGTGGTTCATGGCAACTTTGAAGGACTCTACAACCATTATAGGTACTAAGGAGAAGACGCTTACTATATACAGTACTGTACCTCGTTGCTCTGTCGTAACGCCAACGCATGCCGCCACAGAGCCAGGCAGCGGTCGAACCGGGCCTCGTCCGCGAACACGGCGCCGCGGAACACGACAGGGTGCGGCAGGTCGGGGCAGGCGCGGCCCAGGATGCGCTCGCGCACGGTTAGACCCTCCATGTGTAGCGCGTGCGCGTTGCCGTGCAAACGCTCCACGTCCTGCAACGTCACATTGCTTAAACCATTTGTCAAAATCACGCCAAAATTAAGTCCGAATCAAACTTTAGTGCGGAAAAACGTGCTAGTCGATGCGCAGTACACAATATTAGGTTCAGCGGGGCGCGCGCGGGCAGGCCGGGCACGTTCTGCGCAGCTAACATGCGAGCCGCCATAAAGTTTAATTCGGACTGTAACAGTAATAAACATCGGAAAAAATTCACAATGAGTAACAGTCGTACTCATAATTGTTACTGAAATTTTTCCTAGTAACACTGTTACTAATGTTTTGTTTTGTTGTTTTTCGTATGTGTAAGTGGCCAACACTATTGTCAGATTTTTCAAGCTGCCTTAAGGCATCTGACATAGCTTAACGACTGGCATCAACGATGACAGCCGGGACCAACAGCTTAACGTGCCTTCCGAAGCACTGTTACTAATCGGAACTATGTATTCCCATTGAGTCACAGTAATAAAATAAATTTCGTATAAAAGCATGTCTTAAGTTTATTTTGTCAATCAGGCCCTTCAGGACATATACAGGGTCCGAGGCCCATCAGGCAATAGTGATCTTGTAGCCTCTCAAAGCCTTGCGCACACAGGCAATGCCCAAAGCCGAAGTCCATCCCTTCTTGCGGCCCTTTAGTGATGTTGCTCAAACAGGGTGACGGGAGGGGGAAGCACTCCACCCTCGCCTCAAACCTCGGTGAAGTAGCGAAGGTTCACTTAGAGCTAACTATATATGTTATCAATAAAAAAAAAGTCTTGATCTCAAATAAAAAGGTTACGTCAACCTCTCTCTTGACGTATATTCGCACGTTTTCTACAGTATCAAGCAAGGTGCATTCAGTTTTGGTTTCAGTCGAAACAATCCCAATTAGATTCCATCAAAAAATATATTTGCAACAGTCAAACCTCAATTAATTTCAATTTCCTATTTACCTCTAAAGTCGTACTCTCCTTCCAATTGTCATACGCCGGAATAGGCTCCGCAGGCTTCTTTAACATCAGCCCGTATCTTGTGTCGTAGCGCATCGCCATCGCTCTGTGCAGGTATTGATACGCCATCTAAGAACAAAAGAAGATGCCTTGATGTAACACATTTTGTTAATAACTACCATATAATTCTTATCAAATTAAGTAATACCTCTCGGTAGAGTGCCGCCATCTGGAGGATATCTCGATTACAAACACCCTAGTTAAAAAGACACAACAAGTATTGTAACAAATATTGTTTTCTTCCAACTACGCTGCAATTCTATCATAACTGCACTACATATCCAGCACAAAGCGGAACTTTGCTGCTCTAGTGCAGCAAAAATGTATGGAAATCCTTTACTGCACTGTTTAGTTTTTTTAAATCGTGGACAATATTTGACACCTGACATAAAGAAGGTTGGCCAACCTAACGGCCGTATGGAGTTAACAATGGGACGTGTGTATTGCCTTGCCTAAAAAAAAATACTGGCCATAAAGAAAAAAAGCGGGAATGTGAACAACATTTTTTTTACTATTGTAATTTGTCTTCAGTTTTATTTTTCAACTACTTTTATTGCAGTAGTTGAAAGAAAAGCAGATTATGCACCTCGCATTAAGTAAGTTAAATTGCACTCGTGCTTTTTGGAGCCCGGTTGTGGTAGAGCCACGCTACCGGCGAAATTCACTGTTTGCATGAATGAACCGACTCGTCCGGGAAAGTACTGCATTCTCATAGAAAATCGACGTTTGAGTAGTAGCTTTACCGTTTCTTTGCTTCGTTCGGTGAGTTAGAGCCGGAGACCCATCCCCCCTCCCCGCTGGGGAAGATAAAAAGAGCGGTGATCACTTACCATCAGGCGACCTGCTTGTTCGTTTGCCATCCTGTGACATAAAAAATACTACCTAGATAAAAATAATGATCTCTTCAGAAACATACTTACCCGTAAACAATAATATTCCTTGTCATTCGCAAACGATGCTCCTAACAGTTCGTATGCCTCTATAGCTTGTGCCCGTGTGACTTCAGGTCGGGCAGCTAGAATTTCTACTACTGAAGCTCGTGCCCTCTCCGCCGCGCATAGTAGTGGTGTCATACCTGTAAATAAGAACAACATATTAACATAACCACCCATCAGTTCTTTTTTAGTCTTCATTGCAGGAGCATGTCTCTCTCTGAACATCAGAGCCATTATATTAGTCAGAGCAGTCAGAGGATTTGGCCTACATACGCCTCGCTGACTAAATGGGTTGGAGAGGACTATTTGATGTTTATAAGTTTCGTTTAACTTGAGTTTCCTAAGTAGCCTTCTACAACATCCACGGGAAGGCTGGAGTAGCGAATCTCACTGCTTATATTAGCCACCCAATATGAGTCTTTTAGATTCTAGGGTAAGAGTAGGACGTATTCTGCTTTTATATTCTGAATACTATCGTGGCGTATAAATACCATGGTAGTCTGCTATCCCGAGGGCATGGGTTACAAGTTTGAACTTAATTTTCACAGGTTTTTATTTGTTCGCAAATCTTGATGTGCAGTGCAAAGTCATTTGCGTCCATCAGAAATAATCAAGACATCTGATATTACCATTTTCATTTCTTAGTATTTTAGCGTTGTGGTCAATAAGTGCCATTGCCACTGATGCGTGGCCGCACTCTGCTGCAAAATGTAACCGTGTGGCATCACATAGTGCTCTGTCATCTACCGTGGCTCCGCTGTCTAATAGTGATATCATAATTAGGTATTTGTTAGTCTCCAAACTACTACTACACACACTAGCCGTGTGGTTCCCGGTAGCCTTGTGGTTCCCGGCAGAGTAGAATAGGACCATTCCAAGTCATCCCGTGGATGTCGTAAAAAGCGACTAAGGAAAAACAAGCTAAACAAAGCTTATAAACATCAAAGAGACCTCTCCAACCCGTCTGGCCAGCGTGGAGGCTGTAGGCCAAATCCTCTGACTACTCAAGCTAATATATGGCTCTAGTACAGAGAGGGTCGTGCTCCTGCAGTGGAGACTAGAAAGACCTGATGATGATAGTCTCCAAAAGTTGGAAGATTATTTCTACTTAAAATTAATAATTTGTAATATTTTTGTGAAATTTGTATATCCTACTCCTCTGTATTACCAGAGCCATATATTAGCCAGGGTAGAGGATGTGGCCTACTCTCGCCAGCTACTACGCTGGCAAGATGGGTTAGAGAGGACTTTTTAATGTCAATAAGCTTAGTTTAGCTTGTGTTTCCAAAGTTGCCTTCTACGGGATCCACGGGGAGACATGGAGTGGACCTATTCTGCTCTGCCGGGTACCACAGTAATAATATCACTTACCATTTTCATTTGTCAGTATTTTAGCGTTGTGGTCGATAAGTGCCATCACAACTGATGCATGGCCGCACTCTGCTGCGAAATGTAAAGCTGTGGCACCACATAGTGCTCTGTCGTCTACTCTGGCTCCACTATCCAATAGGAACTGAACCTGGAAAGAAATAATTTAAAATATTTTTAACAAAAAACAAAAACCGACGTCAACCCTATCAATTTGTTATAATTAGCATAATAAGAATAAAATGAAAATAAGTGTAATCCGAACGGCATTTGTGTATACATACATTTTAGGTATTTGCGTATTTTTTCAATAAGCGCTCGACTTATTTCGATAAAAAGTTAATGGGACCATCTGTTAAGTACCTACGAACGACGACCTATCGAACAAAAAAATAATTTCTAATTATGTCCAGGCGTCTTCGAGAAATCGGGAATGTACATAAAAAAAATATTCCGACGAATTGAGACCCTTCTCCTTTTTTGAAGTCGTTTAAAAATACGTGAAAGATATGTAGGAAGGACAAAATATTTGTTACACGACGTATTTTCTATCATTCCGTGAGAGATATTATAGGCCAGTCAATATCGACATCAAACATTGCAAACGCTCATGTATCGGCGATTTTTTTATAAATTGTAGAGACCACTTAGAATAGCCTACACCCGAGTTTGCGACTTAACCCTGTGCTACTCCTGGGGGGCCCGAAAGTATCGCACTTTTTACAGGTTTAACGAAAAAAGTACCATAATTATCATTTTTGGGTATCTTTGTGGTAAGTATACTTTTATGAAGTACACTTAATTATATACCATTACCGATCTAGTATAGCACGTGGTTTGATTTATTACACATGACTTTTACGCGTTGTTTATGCTGGAAAGTAATAACCAGATCCCAATGGCTAGCAAAAACTATGCCATTTGCTTATGTAGCACAACACAATGGTTCACAGAATTGCGCCATGTAACATTGCATAACATCACATTCTCTTCCACGGGTGCGTTTGTTTGAAATATGGAAACGCACTGAATGAAAATGTAACAATTAAAACAGAAAACGCATATGATAATGTGGGTTAAACATACACGATAGTGTGTCCTTCATTTCGATAACATAGTTCAAATTAGGTGGTTAACGGTTAGGACGATACATGAATTTTCGGGGTACAGCCCTATTTTAAATAAATTAGTTGAGAGAAAACGGAGTCATTTAAAATTTTGATCTAGGAGGCCCTAGATGACCCTTCAAACCACTTTATGAACTACTGTTAATCTTTACTTAGCGTTTTGCTGCGTGCACTGCTGCCATTTTAAGTATGAAAATTATTCTTTATGAAAAATCCGCAGGGTATACACACTGACACTGATCTCCGTGCGGAAGCAGATGCGGTGCGGTCCGCAGATAGACTAAACTGAGCTATGCAGTATCGTACGTACAAAAACTACAACAATAAGACAAAGAAAGAGGACAGACCAATACGTGTTCCCTCTAGGAAAACCATCGCAGTTCCTCATTAAGTTTGTGAAAACGCCAGCAACCATGTTTATCAAAACCAATCGCTATAAGTCCCGTAATAGTGACTTACCACGTCCAAATGTCCCTTATACGCAGCGATCATGAGGCATGTGTTGTTGTACTTATTCGCCTTGTTAATGTCCGCGCCATGCCTGACTAAATATTTCACTATGTCCAATCTGGCATCAAAGCAGGCTGCGCGAAGGGGGGTGCTCAGTGTTTTGGTGGCGTGGTTGACGTTGGCGCCGCCGCAGACCAGCCGCTTGACGATTCTAAATAGTGAAAATACTCGAGACTTACCACGTCCAAATGTCCCTTATACGCAGCGATCATGAGGCATGTGTTGTTGTACTTGTTCGCCTTGTTAATGTCCGCGCCATGCCTGACTAAGTATTTCACTATGTCCAATCTCCCATCAAAGCAGGCTGCGCGGAGGGGAGTGCTTAGTGTTTTGGTGGCGTGGTTGACGTTGGCGCCGCCGCAGACCAGCCGCTTGACGATGCCAAGATGGCCGGCGCCAGCGGCACACCATAATGCTGTGGCACCTGAAAATGCAATGCAAGTTAATATGCGAATTTGATATTTTATAGGTCGCAGGATTGGGTGGGAAGCCAGTTAAATAAGGAGGGCATTTGGCTCGGTTTAAAGTCAAGAGGATTATGCTACGCTCCCCCAATTTTATAATTTTTTTAAGTAAATTTGTCTGTGCTTATTGCAGCACATTTTTGTTTTTTTGGTGTAAGGCAATCTTTACGAAGATCGTGGCTTTATGATGGAAAACTATCAGAAAGAATAGTTAATATAATAGAGAGTTATATTCAACCAACATAAATCGCCCGAGTCGACACACTAAAAAGATCAGAGCATCTCCCTTGGCCATGATCTACCTCGGTTGACTCGGAACTCCTTGAAGAGACTACAATACTCAAGTCGGACAAAGCAACGACAATATGAACGGGTGGGGTTACTGCTCCATAACCACCTGGTACATGCTAGGACCTTTACAATGCTTGTAACGTTGTAAAACCTAGTGGCATATCCGTGTGGTTCCCGGCAGAGTAGAATAGGACCACTCCAAGTCTTCCCGTGGATGTCGTAGAAGGCGACTTATGGAACACAACCTAAACTAAGCTTATATAAACATCAAAGATACCTCTCCAACCCGTCTGGCCAGCGTGGAGAGTGTAGGTCAAATCCTCTGACTGCTCTGGCTAATATATGGCTCTGGTAGTACAGAGACGGTCGTGCTCCTGCAGTGGAGACTAAATAAGACCTGATGATGATGACCTAGTGGCAGAGTTCTGATCTATATTATAATTTGACGGAGTCGACACGTTAAGAGGAAGAAGAAGATATCCATCATATTATAATACCTAGGTTAAAGACTATTTTTAGCGGCAGCTAGAACATTCTTGTGTTTATATGCTCTCAGAGGCTAACATAGAATATGAATGAATAAAGTACTAAAATAAGTTTTCTTGAGACAAAGCCATTAAACAGAGAAGAAAGAGCACCTTAAACACACAAACACAATCTTGAATCGTATTTTTGGAAACCCAGCAGTTTGTTTACAATTTCTAGCAATGACCCACTTTTATTTGACTGTTGACGCCAATATGTTTACGGAAAAAATAACTTTGTAACCGTTATTTGCGCGGTATAAAAGTGAGCTTATTTTATTCATTATTTTCTTTAATAATATATAAAAATAATAGCTAAAAACTTACCTAGCGGTAACCCCTTCTTATTAGAGAAATTTAGCCATAAACATCAAAGAGAACTCTCCAACCCGTCTCGCCAGCGTGGATGGTTGAGGTCAATTCCTCTGACTGCTCTGGCTAATATATGGCTCTGGTAGTACGCAGATTGAAATACTCATGCAGTGGAGACTGAAAAAGACCTGATGATGAAACGAAGCGAGCGAAGCGGATGCAGCTACTTATTCACATTGACTGAGATCGAAACTAGTCGGCGATTCCGTCGGAAACAAGAGTAAAACTGTGATGCCGTTGGTATTATGCATAATAAACATCCATCCGGAATATTTGGAGTATGTCAAATTGAACAAGTCATTTAATGACCAGAGATTTATTAATACAAATCGGAAGATTATACTCACGCGTTTCTGAGTGGGCGAATTAGTAATTTGACCGGAATAAAGGTACTTATTGATGATTCAGTTGATCCAATTGCAACATGCTTTTTAACGTCAACAAACAAACTCATTTACGAATGACACTTTTTTTGTCTTTGTGATATTTAAGGAAGGAAAAGCACTAGATGACTATATGTACTGACTATTCTATTTTTGGCACAAATAATAGAGAACCATTGTCTATTGAATTGACTATTACACTAAACCAGTTGGTTCCCTCACGATTTTTCTTATACCGAAAATAGTTATATAAATAAATAAAATAAATAAATATATAGGGACAAATCACACAGATTGAGCTAGTCCCAAAGTAAGTTCTTAAGTAAGACGTGTGTTATGGGATACTCGTACTAACTCATCGATACTATATTTTATAACAAATACATATATAGATAATCCAAGACCCAGGTCAATCTGAAAAGGATCATATTTCATCTTGACCTGACCGGGGATCAAACCCGGGACCATCCATGTCACAGGCCGGCGTGTTGACCGCTGCGCTCCGGACCTCGTCAATATTGTTTATATGAAGGTTATATTATACGACATAGATACTCGGAGGTAAAGTCAGGCGCTTAGGCGAGGCAACTCGTGATTTGAATCTGGTAACTTTTGGACACTAATGTGAGACTGACCGGCGCGCTAGGGCCACTTGACCCAGTGGCGGGGTGATCTACGCATTTGCTGCTGCGAGGCTATTAAATTATTCCAGTCCCCAATTTTTACTTTAAATGGAACTGAAGGGATCTCAATCACATATTTACCGCCTTCATATTGACTTTAGCCAGGAGTTTGTGGTGGGAAGTCAAGGGGTGCAGTTCGGGTCTACCTTGGACGATTTTGCAAATTGATTTTGGTGGACTTTATAATATGAAATTGGTGTATTTTGGTGTTATAAATGCTCGTACTCATGGAACAATTTGTGAAATAGTTAAAGTGGACTGTTATATGGACTCGTAAAGACTTGTCACCATAACCTCCCGACCACGAGGCATCAAAGAACATACGCCATCTTTGATGCTACTTGTTACAACTTTACCGCACAACACCGACACTTAATATCTCAATTTACTGGACATTGGCAGAATCACTGAAATATCGGTGGAAGCCATTTTATAAAACAGAAGAAGAAGAAGAAGACTTTAGCCAATCAGGCTATTCACACCTAAAGTATGGCCATTTTTTTTTAAATATTTTAACCAAATTTATAATGCCGTGTGGTTCCCGGCTGAGTAGAATAGGACCACTCCAAGTCTCCCCGTGGATGTCGTAGAAGTCGACTAAGGAAACACAAGCTAAAAAAAGCTATAAAAATCTAAGAGACCTCTCCAACCCGTCAGCCAGCGTGGATAGTGTAGGCCAAATCATCTGACTGCCCTGGCTAATATATAGCTCTGGTAGTACAGAGAGGGTCATGCTCCTGCAGTGGAGACTAACAAAAACCTGTTGACGACAATGATTAATGAGGGCTTTTCAGGTCCGAAACTATAGTCGGCAATTACGACAAAAAAGCACGTGAGTGTCACGTTTTGGGGAGACCCATGTCCAGCAGTGGACTTCTTGCGGCTGAGAGACGACGACATGTTTTTTAATATACTTATCTAGAGCTTTTCAGGCACACTTAACTGATATTTCTTTTATTATTGACTGTAACATAAGTTTGACTTCTGGCAAAAGCAGCGAACTATAAAATCGTAAATTTACACAATATTGTAAAATACGTACAAGGGCAGCGGGCACCGGCGACCATATTTACATCACATGCGTCTGCGTTCTACCTGACGCTGTACTGAATTATAATGCCATACGTTAATTAGAGTAAATCATAAAACGCGAACAAAGAGATAAATGGCAATACGCCAACGCTGCGAAGTACAGACGTTCAAATTCGGTGCCTTTGTATGTAAACGCTGGTATTCTAAATATACCGTGCACGCGCCTGTGGGAGCGACGGCATAAAAATGTAAGTCAATGTTCTCTCGGAAAAAATGTGGAACAAATCCGAACAAAAGTCTTTGTTTTGTTAGCGTGCGCCTGACGCGCATCTTCTTTATTGTTACGCGGAAATATTGAACTTGACACTGAAATCGTATTGTGAATTCTTTATTGTATTGAAACTGTTTTGTCTATAGTCTATTGAGAATATAGAGCAAAACTTTTGATTAGAAAACTACTACGTTAGCTTATTCTATTGTTTTCCTTGAAGTGTGAGGCGAGGTGAGTGGTTCAATGAAATTCAGAGATTCGGAACAAAGATCAAGCGATACCTACAGTAGTGGTTTAGTGAGAAGTTCTATTTATTGGATTGAGAATACAAAGCACTGTTGATTAGAAAACTACTACATTGGCTCATTCAATTGTTTTTCTTAGAATATGAGTAGTTCAATTAAACTTCGGAAAAAATTAAGCGATACCTACAGGCAGTTTTGTGCTGTTTGGAATTGAAATTCGATTAAAATTGTTTCGTCTGTAGGTAGTTAAACTATTGGATTGAGAATATAGAGCAAAACTGTTGTTGATTAGAAAACTACTACATTGGCTCATTCAATTGTTTTTTCTTAGAATATGAAAAGTTCAATTAAACTTCGGAAAAAATTAAGCGATACCTACAGGCAGTTGTGCTGTTTGGAATTGAAATTCGATTAAAATTGTTTCGTCTGTAGGTTGTCAAACTATTGGATTAATATAGAGCAAAACTGTTGTTGATTAGAAAACTAGTATGTTGGCTTATTCAATTGTTTTCCTTGCAGTGTGAGTAAATAGTTCAATAATAGTTATGGCGTCCGCGAAAGACCAGCGTTGTGGTTCATACCGCTGAGCGGAGACCTTTTTGGTCATAGATTTAAAAAAAAAATTTCGTCTCTCTTTTTGGTATTAACATAAGTTTTATGTCTATAATTGTGTAACTATTTTCTAATTTCGTATTATTCTTGTGTTTTGATACCAAATAAACGAAAATAAAACTTTAAAGCTTCGGAACAAAGATCAAGCGATAACTACAGGCAGTTGTGCTGTTGTACAACAAAATGCTCTAAGACAACAAAACATTTAAGTGAGGAACTCTATATAATGGATTGAGAATATAGAGCAAACCTATTGTTGATGAAAAAACTATGTTGGCTTAGTTATCCAATTGTTTTCTTATGAGTACGAGTAGGTTAATGAAACTTTAGAGCTTCGGAACAAATATGAAGCGATACCTACAGCTTGCGCTGTTGTACAACAAAACATTGAGAAATTCTATCTATTGGATTGAGAATATAGGGCCAAACATTTGATTAGAAAAGTACTATGTTGACTTATTAAATTGTGTAGTTCAATGAAATTCAGAGATTCGGAACAAAGATCAAGCGACCTACAGTCGTGCTTTTGTAAAACATTAAAGAAATTCTTTCTATAGGATTGAGAAAATAGAACAAAACTGTTGTTAGAAAACTTCTAACTATGTTGGCTTATTCAATTGTTTTGCTTGGAGTATGTGTAGTTTAATGAAACTTTAGAGCTTCGGAACAAAGATCAAGTGATACCTACAGGCAGTTGAGGTGTTTTATTGGATTGTTTGTCTATAATCTATACCTTTGATTATATGTCTATACATATACGACGAGCTCCGTGACGCAGCGGTCAACACGCCTGCCTGCGACACGGATGGTCCCGGGTTCGATCCCCGGTCAGGTCAAGATGGAAAATGAACTTTTTCAGATTGACCTGGGTCTTGGATGTTTATCTATATAAGTATCACTACATATTATAAAACAAAGTCCTCCGCCGCGTCTGTCTGTCTGTCTGTTCGCGATAAACTCAAAAACTACTCCACGGATTTTCATACGGTTTTCACCAATAGATAGAGTGATTCACGAGGAAGGTTTTAAGGTATAATACATGCCCGGGCGCAGCCGGGTAGGGCTGCTAATCTATTATAAAATATAGTATCGTTGAGTTAGCATCCCATAACACAAGTCTCGAACTTACTTTGGGGCTAGCTCAAACTGTGTGATTTGTCTGTATATATTTATTTATTTAATATAGGTATTTGTATACATTTTGCGTAATTTTTGCCAATCGGTGGTTAGATTTAGCAAATAGGCTTGCGTGAAGTAGAGGATGTTAGTGCAACCACATGGGTGCAGAATTCTGACGTCGTACAACGATAAATGGCAACGAAAGGACGTCAAATGCTTAAGGGGGCACACTAGGCACAGTAGCGACGCCAATCATTTTATTCCTAATATTTTACAAATAGAAAGAAATTCAAGAATATAAACAATATAAGCCTTAGTAAATAACCTGAAGTATTTTTGTAATCATGTTTATTATTATCGGAATCAGTGAGAATTATGAGAATCTGATTACCGCCAAAAACGGCCGTTTTTGGCGGTTATCACTTTTTCTCTCAATGACTGATTCTCATAATATTAAAACATGATTCCAAAAATACTTCAGGTTATTTACTAAGGCTTATATTGTTTATATTCTTGATTTTCTTTCTATTTGTAAAGTATTAGGAATAAAATTATTGGCGTCGCTACTGTGCCTAGTGTGCCCCCTTAAGGTGATACATAAATTATACGTGATGTTCCAGTTCTGAAATATATGATTTGAAAGAAAACGAAGATTTAATTAAGAATTTTGTTCCGGAAAGCCCTGATAACCCTTCAAAGTATTTTATAAACTACTGTTTACAGTTTAAAGTGTAAACTTGAAGATTAGTTAGCGTGTTGGCGAAAAAATCGCGTTAAAAATGCTTCTCGTTCAGGTTTTTCTAGGGCTTCTCTGAACAAAATTTTAATCATCATCATCATTTCGTGTAGGTGACACGGTCAGTCGACCATGTACACCCTAGTCATGTCATGTCAGTGTTGTTCGGAACCGCCTCTAGGCCTCTGACGTGGTTCCTTTAACGACTAGATGGCAGCCGGGACAAACGGCTTAACGTGCCTTCCGAAGCACGGAATCATCTTTCTTATCAGACAATCAGGTGATTCATGCCTGCAATGTCCTAACCAAACTGGAAACAACTTAACAAAGTATGCTATGCTTCCCGTAGGAATCGAACCCACGACCCCCGGGTCACTAAGGCAATCGCCTTAACCACTGGACCACAGAGGCTGTTAATTTTAATAAAAAACCGCTTCGTTTTCTTTCAAATGGGGGAAGCACTGGACCACATAAAATTCATGTTTAACCTCAAGACCGGTGCCTGTAAATACATACCTTCTATAACATATTCGTCGAATTTGACCGTGCCTTCTGTCTCCAATCTGACTGGGGGCCGGAACTTCTCTATGAGTATTCTGACTGCACCCTCTCGCCCATGACGAGCCGCTGCTATCAGCGGAGTACATTTCACGCCATCACAGCATACGTCCTGCAACAAAACATATCATCGAGTCTTTTTTAGCCTCCACTGTAGGAGCTTCTCCGTACTACCTGAGCCATATATTAGCCAGAGCAGTCAGAGGATTTGGCCTACACTCTCCACGCTGACCAGGCGGGTTTGAGAGGTCTCTTTGATGTTTATAAGCTTTTTTTAAGCTTGAGTTCCCTAAGTTGCTTTCTACGACACCCACGGGAAGACTTGGAAAGGTCCTATTGTAGTCTGCCGGGACCCACATGGCATATACCATGTATTTTTATCTCTTGCGGAGCAGATAGAACCCAAGATCATAACCCAAAGGCCACGTTAAGCGTGTTAGTGAGCGTTAAGGTGGAAAGCGGATTAAAAATAGTGATGGGTTGCTAGCCACATCGCTCATGACGTGATTCCTTAGATCTTGGCCAAATCCCTTGACCGGCTTTTACGGTCTCTCTCCCAAACTATCATGGAAGAGCAACGCCAAACGAACATCATTCAAGTAAAATAAATTGCTGGTAACAGAGCTTCCGATACCTAGTTAGTTTACCTACACAGCCTATAGCAGGCCATACACAACACTTTTTCTTCTTTTTTTTAAAGGCGTATAAACTAATAAATATATAGAAGAAAAAAAGCTCAGCAGGAATTTATTCTGCGGATTCTGAGAGTGTAGGCCAAAATGAAATGCAGCCCAAGCACTATAAGCTAACAAGGCAATATTATCCTATCCTACTCCTAACTTTCTCACTTATATTATAAATGCGAAAGTGAGTTTGTATATTTGTTTGTTGCCTCTTCACACTTTATGTACTGAACCAATCTTCATGAAATTTGGCATACACGTTGATGATGCTACGGAGAAGGACATAGGCTATAAATCACGCGAGCGAAGCTGCGGGCAGAAGCTAGTAAACACATAAATTACTGGTGAGATGCCACATAAGATTCTGGCATGATATAATACCTGATGATATATAATAGGAAGCAACCATTAACTCGAGCTTTAGCCTTGTATAATTACATCCAAATGGTGTTTCTCAAATTTGTGTGACTCATTCGCACCGTATTATGAAATTTTAGGAGGATTAGAGGAGCTCGATGGCCCAGTGGGCGTGAGCATTATTAGCGCATCTACATGTTAATAAATCTTGCTGTGGGCAGGTTCTTAATCTGACGCAGCATATAGAGAATGGCTTTGAGCAAAACCTTATCACAGGAGCGGTTTTCGGAGACCTTTGTGCAGCTTATGACACGGTCAATATAAGAATCCTACTTGAAAAGGTGGCCGCGTTTACAAACAACTACCAATTTGTAAACGTCCTTGGTGAAATGCTTCGAAATCGTCGCTTTCAGGTTCTTTTACACTCCCAAAAGAGCAGATGGCGTAACAGTAAAGGCGGCCTCCCCCAGGGCAGTGTCCTCGCACCTACACTGTTTAATATATATACAGATGACCAGCCCAGTCTCCAGGGTACTATTCGCTACATCTACGCCGATGATCTGGCTCTAACATCTCAATCTAATAGCTTCGAGAAGATAGAAGAAACCCTGTCTAAGGCTCTGGAACGCCTGACAGAATATTATGAAAGTAACTGTCTGCGGCCAAACCCTTCAAAAACTGAATCTTGTGTCTTCCATCTGCGCAATAAGGATGCAAGCAGGAAATTAAGAATTTCATGGGACGGCGTAGACATCAAACACAACCCCACACCAACCCAAGGTCCACCTTGGACCGCTCCTTAACATACAAAGAAAACTGCAAAAATTTGAAGTCCAAGGTCTGCTCACGGAACAATATTCTACGCCGTCTCACCACTACCCGTTGGGGTGCATCACCCCACGTACTCCGGACAAGCTGTCTTGCCCTATGCTACTCCGCTGGCGAATACGCTAGTCCTGTGTCCTAGGGCACGTTCTGTACACGCCAAAAAGGTTGATGTCGCTCTCAATGCCTCATGCAGAATAATCAGTGGTACTTTAAAACCTACTCCTCGACCGTTCCTGTATACTTTGTCTGGCATAGCCCCCCCGAGCGTGAGACGCGACGTTGCAAGTGCAGTGGAGAGATTCAAGCAATCCCATGATGAGAAGCACCTACTCTATGGACAAACTCCACCACCCTCACGTCTTAAAAGTAGAAGCAGCTTTCTTAGGCAGCCCTATATTATACATACTAAAGAAGCTTCAAACGCGCGACTGACACAGTGGAAAAATAAATACCCGTCTACCTCTTCCGAACTTCCTCCTGCAGAGAAACTCCCACCAGGAAGCGATCTCCCCTGGGCAGTTTGGAAGTCCCTTAACAGACTCTGAGCTGGTGTAGGGAGATGCCAAGAAAACCGAGTAAGGTGGGGTTTCTCCAATAATTACCTCTGTGACTGTGGCGCCATCCAGACTATGGCTCTCCTAACGACGTGTCCTAATTGTCCCTCCACATGCAGTATTAAAGACCTAAATGAAGCAAATGACAAAGGTATCGCCGTGGCCAACTACTGGTTAAAATCAATATGAGTTTTAAACAAATATAACCATATCGACTCGAAAAGAAGAAAAAGATGTTAATAAATAAATATATACGGACAAATCACACAGATTGAGCTAGCCCCAAAGTAAGTTCGAGACTTGTGTTATGGGATACTAACTCGACGATACTATATTTTATAATAGATACTTATAGATCATCATCATCATTTCGTGTAGGTGACACGGTCAGTCAACCATGCACACTTATATAGATAAACATCCAAGAACCAGGTCAATCTGAAAAAAATCATTTTCAATCTTGACATGACCGGGGATCGAACCCGAGACCATCCGTGTCGCAGGCAGGCGTGTTGACCGCTGCGCCACGGAGCTCGGCAACCTTGGCCACAGTCCCCACTTGGATGGGTGACCGTAAGTGGCTTAAAAATATTTCTAGCTTCTCCGTGCTCCGTTAAGCCGTTGTCATGGCTGTCATCATTCATGGCAGTCGTCAAGCTATGTCAGATGCCTTTAGGCAGCTTAAAAATTTTACACCAATATGAGCCACTTACACACACGAAAAATAAAATAAACAATTGAATTTTAAATGCAAAAGTAACTCTGCCTGTTACCTCGGGTCTTTAGTCGTTTCGAACCACAAACGATTCGAACCGAGTTGCGAATCGCCAAGAACCTTTTATGTATGGGTTCTTTCGCACCTTAGTTGTTGGAGCGGTGCAAATGGCCCAAAATATTTTTTGGATTGGGGCGATTCGGACCACGAGGCGAAACGATCCAATACTCTTTGCATGGGTTTGATTTAGACTCATTAAAAATTGAAGTATTCGAATTGATTTAAGGTATGATTGGTCAAGCCTGTAATGTTTTGATTCGTCAGGCGAATTTTTATCACCCATTTTTGTATAAGTTCGTCAATTGTCAATAAGGTTTCATTTCACCAAACCATGTAAAGTTTCTGATTGGTGAAGTCTACAAAAAGTTATAATTTGTCAAGTTTATTGATAGTATCGATTTGTCAAACGTTATATGTTTCGATTCGTCCAGCCTATTTTTAGTTAAAAATGAATTTATAATTCTTTTATTCAACCTATTATATTTTAAACTCCTCGTTTTTTGCAGTTTGTTAAAACGTTCATGTCTCTGCACTTTCTGATTTTCCTTGTATTTCTTGCATTCAATGTCAATTTATTCTAGTAAGAATAAGTCAACAAGAACAAGTGTAATCAATCACAGATTTGTGATTGATGATTGAATCACTTTCGAATTGACTCATTCAAATAAATATTATTTCGCACCACGGTGTCAAATAACAATTCAAAAAGAGCTATTGGTCGATTCGCACTGCGGTGCGAAATATCCCATTTAAAAAGGGCTCTTGGGTAATTCGCACCGCGGTTCGAAACGCTTGTGGTGCGAAACGACTAGACCCGTTACCACGTCAAGATTTTAACAAAAACAATAAAAACTAATAAAAAAATAAAATAAATAATTTAAGGGGGACTCCTATTCAACATCATCATCATCATCAGGTCGTTCTAGTCTCCACTGCAGGAGCACGACCCTCTCTGTACTACCAGAGCCATATATTAGCTTGAGTAGTCAGAGGATTTGGCCTACACTCTCCACGCTGGCCAGACGGGTTGGAGAGGTCTCTTATATGTTTATAAGCTTTGTTTAGCTTCCTATTCAACAACTATGTTTTATTTTTTCTTTGTTTTTCTTGCTATTGAGCAATAAATGGCAGAAAAAATAAAACATATAAGTCCATGTTGTAGATAATGGTATGGAACCCTTCGTGTGCGAGTCGAACTCGCCCTTAGCCAATTTTTATAACTTTTGCCATGCAGTTACTGCCTCACAACTTGTAACTTAGTTGACTAGTAGATGATTGGTCTTGGCAATGAGTGATTAAATAAATAAACAATTAAGTAATCGATCATTCAATTGCAATCACATAATACATAATAGTAGAAGTATGCAATGTTATTTGTTTTGCTATTATAGTAATATCATAACAAATTACATTGCATTTGCAGTAAAATTACAATTTAAATCCATTGATTATAATTAGTAAACCAACACACTTTCATGCTTATTATAATAGTATCTTTTGCCTGCAGCTTTATTTGCATTACTCTAATCCCTTAGAAATAGCCCTTTTTTAGGGTTCCGTACAAAAATTGAAAAACGGAACCCTTATAGGATCACTCGTGCGTCTGTCTGTTCGTCCGTCCGTCTGTCACAGCCGATTTTCTCCGAATCTACTGAACCAAATTAGGTGAAATTTAGTAAGCTGGTGTAATC
The DNA here is from genome assembly GCA_963082605.1 of Rhodophaea formosa. Taxonomy (NCBI): domain Eukaryota; kingdom Metazoa; phylum Arthropoda; class Insecta; order Lepidoptera; family Pyralidae; genus Rhodophaea; species Rhodophaea formosa. The sequence continues at coordinate 4,403,619 of OY720220.1, read as the reverse complement.
CTATGACCCAAACATGGATGTGCAAAGTAAATAAAGATTTTTTTGAAATAAGGGTCATTTTCAGTGGCCCAATAACAAAATTTAAAAAAAAGTTTTGCAAACCTTACTGTGTCATATATCAAATGAAAAGGCTCATAATGAGGATCTCAAAAATATTTTTTTTTGTTCGGTTAAAATCAATACTTTTGATTTTATTCACGAAAGAAGGCAAAAATTGACAAAATTACAAAATGTAGTTCATTCCTTGAAGATTACAGGAAAAATAATAAGCATTCTATCACTTGAAAATAAAGTGGTAAACTCACTATAATAAGTTCAACTAGGGAAATAGTTCACTAAAACACTACTAGATAGCGCTAGTCAATTGAATAAAACATTTTTGCACATTGTGTGTGCGTGTGTGTACACGAAGCATATTGTACGGAACCCTCATTGCGCAAGTTTGACTCACACTTAGCCGGTTTTTCTTGATAAACTGTATCGAGTACTGCTACAGATTACTAATAAGTTACTATGTAATGTAAGTTGATAATGAAAGCATATCCTAATCCTAATCGTAACTAATATTATAAATGCTAAAGTGAATTTGTTTGTTACGCTTTCACCCCCTATCTACAGAACCGATCATTATGAAATTTAGCATACATATAGGTTAGGGTGCTGAGAAGGACATAGGCTATATCATGTAGGCGAAGCCACGGGTAACATCTAGTAAACAAATATACTAAAATCAGTGTGTGAAATTATAATAATTTAATATACATATGCATATACTTTAAGGACACTCACAGATTAATATTTCTACAAAACACATCACACTAATATTTCAACTGTCAAAGCTCAGTTCACTATCATAAAACATATGACGTTCTAAAGATAACATCATATTATCTCCTCTGCCAATGCCAACCTTCAGATCTGCGTAAATATAGCTGCTTCAAGTTCAACGACATGTCATTTACCTGCATATGCACAATGAGTTTTGGCAGAAAAAATTAAAATTAGTATCTACTAAAAGTTTTTGACCCTTGAATTATACAATAGAATAGTTCTTAGGTGAAGGCGACTCTACACTTACATAATACACTAATTAACAGAGGAGGTAGTATTCTGAGGGGCTCAGGCTTTGCCCTTGCCTCGAAGCTTAGCCAGCAGATCTTTTGCACTCACCCTTCAGACTTGCATAATGGGTCCTACAATAGCCTTGTACGGCAGCCATCTTAGACTTTGAGATTTAAAAAACTTAAGACACATTGCCTTTATCCCCCCATTTCCTCCCCCTCTCCATCTCCACAGGCTGTCCTACTCAGGATCTGATTATCATCAACATATCAGATGATTTTGGCTAATTTATGGAGCCCTACACTACACCTAAAGAAAGAAAGAAAACTTTTCAGACTTTTCTGGTATGTACTGAAACACCCTCTATTTAATAACATCCATTATATTCTTCCACCATAAAGGGACCACTATAAAGACCCTTCCATGATATATAATATTGACAGTTAATAAAAGATGTTGGACTATAAAATGCCACCCTCTATATGATGATATCCATTTATTCTTCCACCATAAAGGGACCACTATAAAGACCATTCCATGATATGTAAAGAATATGTATTCCATAATATGTAAGAAGAAAACATCTATTTGTGTTAATAGCTTTCTGATAAAGTTAATTTTCTGAAGTAAACCTATTTTAATTATATGTTCAAAGAAAACAACAAAAACACATCAGGAAGGCACTTCAACAACTGGACATCACAAAGGCTAATAGGCATCATACTAAGTAGTTCAACAGTTAAAGCTCATTTTCTACAAAGTCTATTTGTTCATAATAATATGTATGAAGTATAGTCAGCTGCCTATTGTGAGCAGGTACAATTGGCGCATATAATAGTAATGGCGTATTGTCGGTTTTTGGTGTGAACGAAAAAGCGAATATGTATGGAATTGCAATACACTGCGTAACGCTCGCTCACTGTCAGCGGCTGACAGTCATTTTGGTCTGAACACGGCATTTAGGTTCATCATTACACTGTTGTAGTGTGTGAAGTTAAATAAATAAAATGACTGTAATAACTTTTTAACTGTCTTTAGGCATTTCATTTAACTCCTTTGATAAAAATTGCAGACAGTATGTTTTAATATTTAGAGTGACACAAGTTACTATTAGGTTTGTGGTTAACCACAAACCACTGACCAAATAAATACTTAGAGATAACCAAAATCTCTTGACAATGTTGAATTAAATTAGAATGCAAGCAAATGGACACAGTGAGGCCCAAGTGTGGGAAATAGCCCACGGAAGCAGTAAGCAGTTATTGGACACAGGACTATATGACATTGTATTGTCTGTTTGTATTTCAAACTTTCAGGAAGGACCATGTTGTATTTGATCATTTTTAATTCACATATTAGGTACTTATAGCCTCAAGTAATCTAATTGTTTGAGCCAAACGTCACATTCACTTATTGGGTACCAAATCCTTGTGTTGTACAAGAGAAGCAAGCACTTAGTTGTCGGTAAATTAACTGGGTATTTTATCAACAAAGTAGATAGACGTGGCCCTAGCTGATACCAAGGTTACTACAGCAGTAAAACGTTCGTGATACGACGCAAATTCTCATTCCGACGACGCAGGAAAAATAATTCATAACTCACGAGTTTCGTACGCAGCGCGCAAAAGGTAACACAGTCTGATTTGTACGATAAAAATAGATAGTATGTATCACAAAAATTAAACAAGATGACATTCGAAAATACTGAAATCCACGCTCAATGTTTCAATGTGTAATAAATACTTACACTATTTAATATATCGTCAATTTCGTCTGTAGTTTTCTCGTATAACAAGGCGTAAAGGGTTAGAGACATTCCATCCCTCGCTGCAAAAAACACCCTTTCTCTCAAGGTAGCATTCAAATCCTCCGACATTAATTTGTACTCCATTGTCTAAATGTTTGAAATTATTTCAACCACTACTATCTTCACAAAGGACACCACCACGTTTCACTTATTTATTTGTCGACTTTCCAATAAAAATTAGAAACACAACACTTTTCTCACAAGAAAATATGAAAAACTAAAAAAAACTAATGTAATGTAGTGATGTGAAGTCACTGACTGACTGACAGACAGCGCACTCGATTGAATCAACAAATCGATAAGAAAAAATAATTTTGAATAGAATAGAATAGAAAAAATCTTTATTCAGTGACTTACAAATGGTACAGTACAATAACAATAGTTAACAAAAAGTTAGTATTTAACTAGCATTAATCACACGGGAATCGAGTCGGGCGGGAGGGAAGGGTTACACACACCCACCACACACACATATAGCACAATAAAACAATGCAACGCACTTTATGTTTTGTTGTGCACTATTAGTATATTTATTTAGTGCACAACAAAACATGAGGTGTGAAAGTTAGACTTTAATCAGTTTCTCCATACGTCCTTCTATCGATACCATACTAATTCTAATAATTTAAATGTGATAGTAACTTTGTCCCTCTATCTGTCTGTGCCTGTGATTTAAAGTATTTTTTTTATTTTAATTAATTGTGCAACTTTTTAAACGAAACGATGAGGTACACACCGTCTGTGGAGGTACATAACGGACACAATCAAAATAACCCCAGTTTAATGGCTTCCTGTCCTAAGTCACATCCCTCCACCTCACCTTCGCGGAAAAGAGGCCCTACTTTGTGAATCGCAAAAAATCCACGCCAATACCAAGAAGGAATATTCGGACCCCCCTTTACTCCGGTTGAGGTCTCGCCAGCCATCCTACCAAACAGCACAAGAACTCGCCCACACCCACGCCACCTTCTCCATCAAAAATGAGTGGTTGCAGGAATAGATTTAAATTCAATCTAACTGCATAGACATTGAAGTAAATCCAATAGCGAAACCCCCTGGTTTCGATCTTCTTCGGTAGGAATGGTGCCGAATCAACTAGCTGAAAACTGGCTGTGGAGAACCAAGGCATTTGATTAAATAGGTAACGTTCCGAATAGATTGACTGGCTGGCCTACGATTGTGGCGCTGTTGAGTTCAACGATGGCTGAAAATGCCATCTTGTGAACGAGTCCTGCCGGCCTATTTACTAACTCGGATGACAGGTGTTGATGCCTATCAATCAAGAATTTACTGTTACAATGCGGTTTTTGTATTCCAAATAAAAAGTTCGAGCAAGTAAAACCCGCATTGTAACAGTAAATTCTAGATTGATAGGCATCGACACCTGTCATCCGAGTTAGTAAATAGGCTGGCTGAGCTGCCAAGGGCCAAGGGGCACTGATCCACACGAATTTTGTTTTTTTTTTGTCAATTATTGCTACCAACTCGATCACTAGCATAGCATAACATTTCAACAAAATTATGTAGGTACACACAACATTCTAAAGTCCAATCAAACTTCAAAGACCGAATTACCTTGCACTACGCATCTCACATAAAGTAGGACCTCTATAAGTGAGTAACGTCCATATCGCAGTGTAGTGTGCTACACACCGCTGGCTGGACCAGGAACTCAATTTTTGAACTAGTAGGATTCATTCACCACTCGTTGTTAAGCTTCCACATGGTGATTAATTGGCTCTACTTTAGAACCATTATTCGAATGGATTTTCGAATGGTCGTACTCACCCAACACCATCGGTCCCATCGGTCTTATAGGGTCCCATTGGGTTTCTTGGGGACCCATTGGGCTCCATAAGTCCCATTGGGTTTCATTTGATCCAAATGGGACCCGTTGGATTCCAGAAGTCTCATTGAGTTCCATTCATGGATCCCATTGCCGTCGTCACGATTAGTGGTGGATCGATTCTACCGTTTCAAAAACCGGCTAAGTGCGTGTCGGGCCACGCGCAGTGTAGGGTTCCGTGGTTGCGAAGGACAACTTTGAGTTCACACTGTTCACACTCGTACCTCACAGTTTAACGACCAAAAACATCTAACAATGAAAATTGAAGGAAATTTTACATTTTGCAGTACATTTTATAAATTGGTGGCCTATAACGTTTTAGTTTGCACTTAGTACTCAGCTCTGATAGTTTTCCTTTCAACTTCACTATATATACTACTGCTGAAAAATGGTGTTCTCAACCTCACAATATTTTTTAAAGAACAATACCTAACACGATGGGTTTGTATAGAAAAAAAAATATTACTCCCTCTTTACTTGTATAAGAATTACCCTAAAAAAAAATTTTTTTTAGATTTTCTTCTACCTCTTTTTACATGATCGACCCATACCAAATTTCAGCTTTCTAGTACTTATAGTCTCTAAGTAAAACCGCGGACGGACAGACAGACAGACAGATAGACGGACAGACAGAAAGACAGACAGACATGGCGAAACTATAAGGGTTCCTAGTTTACTACGGAACCCTAAAAACGTGAATGCAAATAAAAAAATATATGACTGTTTATTAATTAAATAAATTTATATGATACACACGTTTTATATGTAACTTAAAAATAATACTACTTGTTTATCAATAAACCTATTTTTTTATAAAATACCTACTTACAGTCCCTCTAGCTAGGTGTTCATCATACAAAGATTGGCAACGATGCTGATATTATATTGACTTGGTACCTCAATAGCGTTTTATCCTTCGAGCAACACGGCCTCTGTACCGGACGGAGGGAGTGGACAAAGCGACAATTTACTATTACAAATTTTTCTAGCGTTTTTTGCGGGGGGAAATGTGCACACAAGTTTAGTTCCGCACACCTACAAACAAAACTTAAACTGTCACTTGATAGTAAAATTATGACATTTTCATAAAAAGTGACAGAAAAAAGAAACAATAATTTGTGTACAGATGAGTCACACACAACTAACACATATACATGGCTGGCTTGTACTTTGACAGAGGGTAACGCAGCGTATGGCTACTCCCTTCCGGTACGGAAGGCCGTGTTGCTCGCTCGAAGGTTTTATCCGAAAAACTAAAAAGCATATTTATGCATGGCATTGACACTCCTTTATACTAAAATTTTCATGATTTAAATCATAAAATGTACATCACTACATTACGCTTCACTCTACCGATAAATTCCGAATATCTTACGATATTATTTAGATGAATTTATAAAAAAAATGTTCTATACCTACTTTTCAATATTGATTCAAGATTAAGCTACTTAAGTATTTGTTGTCGAATTAAGTCGAAGATTTTTATCGAATAAAATATAGTGAATGTAAAATATTCTATGTCTATTACCGATTTTTACGATTTTTATAATGTTCCGATTTTTTCGTTGAGCTATTGCCACGTTTTGACACTGTGGAGTTTGTTGACCAATCACAAAAAAGCCGAGTTTTTGTGCTGTGCTGTTTGATTTTGACGTGTAACCTGTCGCTTTCTCTATATTTACAAATAAAATCTAAATTTTCTCAAAAAATCCCTGCAAATATGTCGAATGGTCAGTGGGAAGTTGTCGGGAAAGGCAAGAAGTCCCAAAATGGAAAAATCAAAACTAAAGAAGACGACAAGAAGACATTTAAGAATGGCCCCAAACTTGAGGATATCAGTGAGTAACATACACAAATATTTTTTTACCAATTCTGATAACAATAATCCGCATACAGCTTATATGCGTTACTTATTCGCACTCCTAATGATTTAAAATTATTGTTGTAATCATCAAAAACGGAATTTCATTCGGAATATCATACATATTGGTTGGGTATTATTAGCAAGACAATTCTCTCTTAGGAGAATTAAAAGAGGGCGCTCAAACGTGTGTCGAAAAGCAGGTATTATGCCTCGAAGCAGGGTAATTGTCTACGCGTCCTCTTTGAATTTTTATAGAAAATTTCTCAATTTATTAGTAATTATAATTTGAAAATAAATATACTTACATATTTGACCCTAAAGCCACTTTTATGTATTGATAATAAATAAGGTACATATCAACTGTATTTTTCAACTACAGGGGTTTCTCAAGTATCAGGTGTTACTTAAAAATGTATTTAAATTGTAAAACTAATCAGTGAGAATACTCAAAGTGCTAGATTCTTTGTAACATATGGTTAAAATACTTCAAGTAAATTTAGATTAGCAATGGGAATGACTGGTACATATATAATACCATGTTTAAATTTGTGTAATATTGCATCTGTGGAGAAATATAATTAAAAAATAAATATTTGTTGTTACTTAACCTTTCAGTTACGTTTGACCCCCAAAAGACTATTCCCATAAACTGCTGACAGTTGGAGGAAATTTGTGAATTTAGAATAATAACTTGTTTTTAAAGGTTTCTTAGTATGTGTGTCCGTAGGCAGTATTGGTGAACCAATAAAAAAAAATATCAAATAAAATAAAATCACTATGCCATGCTTATGCAGTCAACAGGGGTGAGAACTGATTAGTGCGTCCACAGCTTAGGGGTTAATTGAGTGCTACCCACTTACATTATAGACTGATAAGTGAGTAACATTATGAGTAACCTGTTATTTATATATATTATTTGATTATCTGTTCTGTGGAAGTAAATATTTTATGAATATAAATTGTATATTACTGAAAAGTATAAAATATTTTTTCCTATTTTAGTGCCTCACTCTCAAATAAAGTCATTCTATGCTGGCATGGAGATTGATGATGATAGGAAACCTGCCAAGGAAAACAAAAACAGTGCAAAGAAGAAGAAAGCACAAGAGAAAAAAGCTGAGCCTCCGAAACCTAAACCACCGAAAACTATAGAAGGAGCTTTTGAAGCTGTAAGTCCTAAAATAAACTAACATTTTATGTGTATATCATACTTTAATGTGACAACCTCGCACGCCTAGCTACTAGTCGATTGTGGTTGTGGGTAAGCAAAAGTGCTCTGGGTGAAAACTGTCGATTTTTTTAAATTGGAACAGAGAAAAATAATTTGTGGATATGATAAAAAAAAACACTTGCAGGCCATAAGCAAGGCGATTTATGTGTTGGAAACTGCACATTTTAGAAATTGGGTCAAAACTTTATTACACAACAATTTTGAGTTTGAAAAGGCATAATAGTTTATACATAATTACTTGGCTCTCATTTTTTACCACATTTTAGAGTTATGCAACACAAGTTACATAGCTACCTATTTTTAAAGTTCTGAATACCAACTTCTGAGCATTAATGTCATAACAACATTCTTGAAGTAAATGTTTGTCTAAATTGATTTAAAAAACAATGGAGGAGGCCTTTCCTCGAAAGGAGGTCCTTAATAATAAAAAAAAACTTACTTAGAAAAAATAAATGGCTTATTATTATTACACTGTATTACGCATGCCCAATTTAATAAATTTGATCATTTTCAGATTGACCCTGCTGAACTGGCGAACATAATAACAACAAACAAGATCCGCTTCTCGAACGCTCCCCTCGTTTGGTTGAAGGAGGTCGCCAACTTCCTCAACTCAAAAACGCAGATAGACGTTGATGACCCAACATTCTCCAACTACCCAGCCACATATCCACTGTCCACATTACCAGCAGAGATCAAAAGCAGCTTGGAGAATTTGTTGGCTGATGCTGGAAAGGCGAATGCTCAGTTGTTCTTTGATGTTACACTTACGGCTCTAGCAAATGATATGAGCAGAGGTATTTATCCAATGATGATGACATAGGCTATAATTAGTTTTTCCTATTGTTTTATGTTGTTAAATACTGGCCTTAATATTTTGCCTGTTCAGACATAGCCAGGAACAGGCAAAATGATGTGGTGTTTAATAATATATACCCATATTTTTACAGTCTCACTCCTTACATTCTTAACCATCATGAAATCTTGTATACAACGTTTTGTTTGGTATTGAGCTAGCAATAATATTTGAAAGAACCCATGCTTTTTGAATGTGACACTTTCGTCAACTTCCCACAAAATAGTATTTTTTTGTCTCCAGGCCAATCAGTGAACGGTCATAGACTGCTGCTCCAAATGCTAGCCAACGACTACCCTGAGTTCTGCATCGCGTCCGTTCAGAAGAGTGCCAGTTTGCGTAACTCTTATCAGAACAGGCCTCCTATTGGGCTCTCCCTTTTGTGGGCATTCGGACAAGGAGGGCTGACTGATTTCTCTGTGGGACTGAAAGGTAAATGTTTTATTACGAATTTAGTCTTAGTTTTAGTAATTAAATAAATATTCTATGTATATGCACATAACAGAGTAGAATGCGGGTGAATTTTGTGTAGTGCTTCAGTCCTAATCAGTCACCTTGCTGCCGCTACAGAGGAGGTCGAGAAGAACCACAATAGATAGAGAGCGCTACGGCTTAATTGGTAAAACACTATGGACAACAAAATACAAGTCGCCGGTTCGAATCATGCCTGCATTTAAAAATATATACACTACACGAAAAGAAATTGTTATGTACTCAAATGAGGGTACATTATAAAATAACCAGTCTGCAGTGTCATCTGAACCAGTCTAGTTTGTGCTTCCGAATTTACGTAATTTCGTGAGTATATAATATAGTATTTAATAGTGGCGACGAGGAAAACTGTTAAAAAAGTGATATTAAAGTGACAATAGTGAAATTTAATATAAAATATGGGTATAAAATTTAATGAGTTTGATGTAGTGAATGGGTGTTGGCAAAATTACATAGAAAGATTTTGTTACTGTCTACAAGCTAATGAAATTGAATTAGATGCAAAGAAAAAGGCTAATTTACTAGCCGTTTGTGGTTCAGATTTGTATGATTTAATAATATCATTGATTTCTCCAAAAAAAGTAAGTGAGGTTACCTTCACTTTTATTTTCGAAACTTTAAACGGCCATTTTCATCCGAAACCCAATGAAATAGTGGAATCATATAAGTTTCACACAAGAAACCAGGAAGAAAGTGAAAAAATCAGAAATTATATTGCTCAGTTGCGGAAATTGAGTATTAGTTGTAATTTTTCTGATCTAAATCGCACTTTAAGAGATAGGTTGGTATGCGGTATATTGGATAAAGATATTCAAAAGAAACTGCTACAGCAAAGTAAATTAACGTTTGAACAGGCTTGTGACATTGCGTTATCACATGAAACAGCTAATTTTGATGCCAATGCAATCATTCAGCCTTCCCCGAGTACAAGCTACACCTCACATGAGATTGTAGAACCGATGGACATAAATAAGGTAACTGGTAATAAAAATTATAAGGATGAGAGTAAATCAAATTGTTTTCGTTGTGGCAAGCATCATAAAGGGGAATGCAGGTTTCGTTGGAGTAAATGTAACCACTGTGGCAAAGTAGGGCATATTGAAGCGGCTTGTTTCATGAAGTCTAAACAAACAAAGAGGCACAACTCTGATTGTAATGGATTGTATGAGGTAGGAATCAATAGTATAAGACAGGATAAAGTTGATCCTTACATAATTAAGATGTTGCTGAATGGCACAGAATTGCAGATGGAAGTGGATTCAGGCTGCCCATACACCATTGTTAATGAAGAGACAGCGAGACTCATATGGAAAGGAAAATTACCTAAATTAGGAGTAACTGACATCGGATTAAAATCATATACTGATGGTAAATTAATATTACTAGGAGAGACTATGGTGCAAGTTAAATATAAGAATATAAACAAGAGTATGAAGATACTTATAACAAAAGGTAGTGGCTCAAGTTTAATTGGGAGAAATTGGTTCACTGACTTAGGAATAATTATTCAAGGGATACATAATGTGAAAATAAGTTCCGGTGACAAGTCTCGAATCAATAACTTGGTTAACAAGTATAAACAGGTATTTGAGCCAGGATTAGGCAAATATACAGGACCGGTGGTGAGTATAACACCAAAGGAAGGATCAGTGCCCAAATTTTTAAAAAGTAGACCCATACCATTTGCAATACGAGAAAGAGTATTTAAGGAAATTGATAGATTGGTAAAGGAAGAGGTACTGGATAGAGGTGGTTAAAATAACGCATAGCGCCTAAATCTAGCGTGCTATTTTTACATAGCGCATAGCGCGTGCTGTTGAAATAGACGCTATGGTGCTATGAATATATAGCGCGATCGCGGACCGCGGGGATCGTGGATCGCGGGCATCGCGGCTGTGGCGCGTTTGGTTTCTCGCAACACGCACGCTATATTACGTATCGCGCGCGATCTTAGCAATTTTTTAACAACTCTGTGTGTAAATAAATCGTTATTTGATTGTTGATTATTTTTGTACATAAAATCAATGAACTTTAAAATACGCCTGTAAATGAGTTACAATTTACAGTAATGTTAAAATAACGAAACAATCAATTATAGACAGTTCTAAGCCTGAAAAGTATGAATTCATTGATTTTCTTCCACTGCTTTATTTTAGACATTTTAGTCTAAAATAAAGCAGTGAAATGTGTGAAAGCGATGGATTAAATAAGTAATATTGTATAGCTTAGCGGTTGGTAATGTAACGTGCTACGAGATATAGCGAGGTGCTAGATTTAACGCGCCTGCTGACCGGCCACACGCTAACACAAATAGCGCGCTGTAACATAGCGTATTAAATAGCACGCTATAAAATAATAGCATTTAGTCTATAGCGCGCTTTTATTTTATAGCCGTTGCGAACATCTCTAGTACTGGAACCAACCCCACATTCCGAATGGGCTACTCCGATAGTCCCGGTATTAAAACCAAATGGTAAAGTGCGATTGTGTGGGGATTATCGTTCAACTGTAAATGCAGCTACAAATACGGATACCTACCCTCTGCCTACACTGAATGAAGCTTTTGTTGAGCTGCAAGGGGGGGTAATATTCTCAAAAATTGATTTAGAACAAGCGTATACACAGGTGTCTGTGGACGATAAGACTGCTATGTTACTGACACTAAATACACCGAAGGGACTTTATAAAATGAAACGTTTGGCATTTGGAGTTAAGGCATGTCCAGGGATTTTTCAAAGGCTAATGAATTCCTTACTTGCCGGGATTCAAGGAATAGCTGTCCTGTTAGATGATATAGTAGTCTGTGGAAGAGACATATTTGAACACAAGGAAAGATTAGAAATGGTCCTACAAAAATTACAACAAGCAGGCCTGAGAGTAAATAAGGAAAAATGTATGTTTGCTGTACCAAGAGTGACATTCCTGGGATATGAAATAGATGAGTCTGGGTTACATCCATGTAAAGAAAAGATTGACTCCATTGAGAAAACTGCAGCACCGAAAAATATTAAAGAACTACAAGCATTTTTGGGGCTCCTTAACTTTTATGACAGATTTTTACCCCACAAAGCGACTATAGCCGATCCCCTATATAGATTATTGGAGAAAGATTCTAAGTGGAGATGGAACAATGATCATGAGACAGCTTTTAAAACCCTGAGGACAATGTTGTCGAGTGGGGATACACTGGTCCATTATGATGGCAAAAAGAAATTAATAATGTCATGCGATGCATCTCAGTTCGGCCTTGGGGCAGTTCTGGAACATGAAATTGACGACGGCACGGTGAGACCTATCATGTTTGCATCCAGAACAATGAATATTCACGAAAGGAACTATGCCCAAATAGACAAGGAAGCCGCTGCAATCGTTTTTGGGCTTAAAAAGTTCCACCAATATATTAGTGGACGAAAGGTGGTCATTAAGACAGATCATAGACCGTTATTGGGCATTTTTGGACCTGGTAAACCAATTCCCAACATTATATCACCAAGGATGCTTAGATGGGCATTACTACTGAACTCCTATGATTATGAGATTGAATATGTAGAAGGACGGAAGTTGGGTAATGCAGATGCGTTAAGTCGTTGGCCATCAGACGAAGCAGCGACTGAAGAAGAATATTCTGGAGTGTTATTAATAGAAGAGACACCACTAGAGTTGGAATTCACTGCTAAGGAAGTAGCAAAATTCACAAAAAAGGATAAAATTTTAAGTAAAATAATGTATTGGACAAGAAATGGATGGCCTGTGAAGGTAGAAGAAGATTATAAAGCATTTTGGCAGCGGAGAGAAGAAATATCAGTTTTTAATAATTGTATATTATGGGGTAATAGGGTGGTGGTGCCGGAGAAGATGAGATCAAATATTTTGGAAGAGTTACACAGAAATCATGATGGAATAGTGATCACGAAGGCATTAGCAAGAAGCTATTTTTGGTGGCCTTCCATGGATAAGCAAATAGAAGGGATAGTAAAAAATTGTAAAACATGTTCAGAAAATAGAAACATGCCAGCTCCAATTACCCACCAGTGGATTCAACCAGATAAAGCTTGGTCGAGGTTACATTTAGACTATGCTGGACCATTCCAAGGAAAAACATTCTTAATATTGATTGATGCCTTTTCCAAATGGCCAGAAGTTAAAATAGTTAACGACCTTAGTAGTGCCACTCTGATCAGAACTTTAAGAGACATTTTTGCTGAACAAGGTTTACCAGAGGTTATTGTAAGTGATAATGGCAGAAGTTTTGTATCAGAAGAGTTTAAAAGATATCTGAAAAGCTGTGATATTCGGCAGGTACTAGTAGCTCCATACCATCCCGCTTCAAATGGACAGGCTGAAAGGACAGTACAAACAGTTAAGAATAAACTGAAAAAGTTTACACCAGAACCTTGGCACACACGATTGCCTAAAATGTTGTATGGACTACGAGCCACACCTAACAGTGTTAATGAAAAAACTCCAGCAGAACTCTTAAACGGCCGTCGATTTAGAACCAAATTTGATTATTTGAACCCTTTGTCATATAAAGTAAAGGAGGAATTAAGTGTCGAAGAGAAAAATGAAAAATTGGAAGTACGTCAATTCAATATTGGCCAAGCAGTTTCTGTTCGAAATTACGGTAAAGGGCCAAAGTGGTTACTAGGAAAAGTGGAAAAGAGAGTAGGAGTGTGCAGATATTTGGTACGATGGAATGGAAGGTTGTTACTGCGGCACATAAACCAGATGTATAGCCTTGGGGGGAAGAATGATAACCCGAAACCAAAAGAGACATCAGAACCTGAGGGTATAAGTGATGATAGTGATGAGGAAGGACACTTAATTAATATACCATCACCTCAGAAATGGGCCGATATAATTGGAGTATCAGGGCCACGAGATATGGTAATGCCTGGAAGTTCTGGAGAAATTACAAGAAATAAACGGACATTATCAATCTCACCACCAATGTCTATGTCCAAGAAAATAAGATCAGGAGGAAGGAACAGCCCTGAATCTAGCTTAGAAGATCAAGATTCAGAGGAGGATTCTGATCTTGAATAGACAGCGTTAAGAAGTCACACCCATGTAAATATTAAAAACAGTATAATATATTAATAATAAGTAATTTTAAGAACATGAATGTTGAATTGGACAGTGGACTTTATTAAGTGTTAAGTGTATAAATTTGTGTAACAATAAGTGAACTTAAAAGTGTATGAGACTATTCCGGGGGAAAGGCATGTTATGTACTCAAATGAGGGTACATTATAAAATAACCAGTCTGCAGTGTCATCTGAACCAGTCTAGTTTGTGCTTCCGAATTTGTGTGCACAGTGAACAGTGAGTGGCTACCTACGCGTTGTCAACCCTAGCGCATACACGTTCTGGCTCAAGTTCACCGATGCCCATACTCAACGTATAGGGAGTGTCGCTTAGAAGTTTTTCACAATAATCTTATTTCTTAATTTAATAAGAGTATCTCGAGAAATATTATTTACATCACAGACTTACTACGTTTTAAAGTTTGAGAAACTGTCAAATATTCTAGGTCAAAGTTGTCACATAACAAGATAACTGTTATCAATCCCTTATCACCTGGGTACTCTCATCTTAAGGTGCCACTTATCAGTTTCAAAAAAACTCTCGTGCTAACGGCCACACAGGTAACGTGTAAATTTTTATATTTATTTATCGTCTTATGAGGCTAGCTAGCGCCGCCCGCCATTTTATTCTTGTTCTCTTTTGATAAAATCTACTTCTGTAGTAAATAGCTCACTTTTAGTGTTTTAGATTAATATGATCTTTAAATACATATAACCATGTCGACTCGAAAAGAAGAAGTGTTTTAAATATAATTCTTTAAAATTTGTAAATCACAATCACCGAATAAAGTTTTTTCTATTCTAGTAGGTACATTTAGGATTATTTTTCACTATCTTGCATTTGGTAAATTAAAAGAACTACTCATTACCGCCAAAAGAGGGCACATTTGTCGGTAATGAGTAGTTCTCTTAATTTGAAATGATGATGTTGATGAAAACTTTTACCAAAAATACTACAAGTAATTTACTACCGAAGTGATTTTTTTAATAAAAGAAATTAAATGACGGGTGGCGTTAGTTAAATTAGTATATCTAAGTCCCTGTAGCGCTCTCCTTGTAACGGTAAAATAGTTAATTTAATGCTTATTATCGCAGTTAATTTTATTTACCTGTTATCGTCTACAAACAAGTATCAAGTACAGCACTCGTACAGCACTCTTACAGCACTTGATTAGAAGTGGCTTTTTGTAAAAAGTTTGAATTATTTCCCGTGATTTAAATACTTTCAACCTTTGTAATCTTTTTCTTTTTACAACAATTTGTCTATGAAGTGTAAGTGACATTGTAAATATTGACGTATTAAATTAATCAATTTGAATTCTCTTTGGTATTTATGATTTATGCGTAGTTCAAGCTTATTTCCGAGATTTATTCAAGATATTATTGAGCATATTGTATTAGTGGCTCGCTCGTACTTTAGGTATGTTTTTTTATGAAATTGTCTTCCATGCTTGTCTGTCTCTTCCCGCGCAAGCCGTAGAAACCGGCCGAGGGAACGGGCGCGAATTTAAGGAATCATGTAAATAGGCGGTGCGGATAGCAACCCATCACTATTCTATCTTTAAGCCCATCAACATGCTAAACGTGACTTTTCGGTCTTTATAACCTTACTATATTTAACATGCTAAACGTGACTTTTCGGTCTTATAACCTTATTATAAAGAAAAAGACAATAAGGAATAAATATTCGTAATCATATAAAGCCCTTCAGGCGAGTAGGCGACCAAAACTGTTGATAAGAGTTTCTTTCGGCGTTTCTTCTCTGCAGTGGTCGGTTCCGAAACGCTAGTAGTCTGTAGCTTTTGAATAATTAATAAATACATATATCTAATGAGATAATTTTAAATATGATATGACGTGAAAAAGTGCCTGCAAAGGCCTATTTTCTGAATAAACGTTTTGATTTTGATTTGATACTTTCTGACTACCCCGTAAGGGTTAAAGACGTGCTATGCAATTATGTGGTAGCTTCTAGAAGAGGTCTATCCGTACACATTCAGGTAGTGCCCGGGACGTGGTAGGACCGTCACCGTGTCGAGACCGTGCATCCGTATCACGTCAGCACGTCCAACCAACAGATAGAGTCAATGGCACTAACTGCTTCCAAAAAGTTGGGCATTATCTCAAAAGTTCGGCGGTACTTTAGCTCTGAACGGCTGCTCAATCTTTATACAGCCCAGGTTCGCTCTTGCATGGAGTACTGCAGTCACCTCTGGGATGGCTCAGCTAAATACCAGCTTGAAGCTTTAGATTCGGTTGACCGAAGAGCCAGAAGCCTAATAAATAATGATGTGGTCGTAAATCTGCAATCCCTGGAGCATCGCCGTAAAGTAGCTTGCCTATCGGTTTTTTATTGGATCCATTTTGGCGAGTGTGCGAAGGCGCTCTTTGAGCTAGTAGAACCCTCACCATTCCTCCATAGGACTACGAGACGCAGAGAGAAATTTCACCCTTTTGTCGTAGAAATTCCAAAGAGTCGTACTAAACGCTTCGACAGTTCCTTTTTGGTTCGAGTCGCTAAGGAGTGGAATGAACTGCCTGCGTCTATATTCCCAGACAAGTACAATCCCGGGACATTCAAAAGTAGAATAAATGGGTATCTCTTGGATAGGCATGTAACATCCTCGTCTTCATCGTCACTTACCATCAGGTGAGATGGGAGACAAATGCCTAATTCTATAATTAATTTAAAAAAAAAGAAGCTTTCTGTTCACACAGGCCAGTGATTTTAGCGGGCTGTGGATAGATCGAGGCCTTACGAATGTAGCACACAGCCGTGAATGCGAAACGTCTCTTTTACGTACGTACATACTAGAATTCAATCTGCCTGTGGTTACCCTAATTGTTTACCCACACATTGACATGTGTACGGATGTAAAGTTTCGTTTAGTCCCAGAATACATAATAGTACAAGCAGTGCCGGATTTTTATGTTTTATGAGTGTAGGCCAGAGAGGGTCGTGCTCCTGCAGTGGAGACTAATAAAGACCTGATGATGATGATGATGATGATGATGAGTGTAGGCCGCCGCCCCATGAACATACCTTTCTAAAATAATAATTTTCCATTTGTAGTAAAGGGGACTCCTTTATTACAAATGGAAAATTGTGATTTAAATAAACGAATGAAAGTTAAATAAACAAATGAATTAGTCGAAAGAGAGCGTAGAAAAGAAACAAGTTATACAATTTTTAATAGGGATTTATTGAAAGTATAAAGAACCATGAGAAAACCAGTGGAAGTGTTTGACTTTTATCCTCTGAAATCAAGTGACTGTCCTCTGAAATCTGCCGCCCCTAGGACGCTGCCGCCCCTAGGCCGCGACCTATACGGCCTATTTATAAATCCAGGACTGAGTACAAGGTTTAGTGTATTAGGCATACTCTGCTTGTATGAAGTCAGATCTGTAGTTTACTAAAAAAAACACCTGTAACTTTTCCATGAATTGGTAACAAAAATTCCTAGAAACTTAGCAATTTTAGAAAGATTAATGTCATTTTTCATTATCAGCCTGGCAAGAACTGTTCCTCCCCATCATCGAGCTGAAGAACTACTCCAAATACGTGGTGGTGTACCTATCGAGCCTGCTAGACCGATTCGCCAGGATGGATAACAAAGTGACGCTGGACCAACTGTTAGCCATGTGCGACATGATTAATGCGAAGCGGAACGCGGTGCCGAAGGATTTGTCAAGTGACCTTATGCAGCAATTAACTAAATATAAGGTAAGTGTCTTCTTCCATCATCATTATCAGGTCTTCACGACAGCGTCTTCAGCACGATCCTCTCTGTACTACCAGAGCCATATATTAGCCAGAGCAGTCAGAGGATTTGGCCTACACTCTTTGCCCAGATTGTTGTTTTCTAAGTCGCCTTCTACGACGTCTAAGAGAATACTTACAGTGGTCCTATTCTACTCTGCCGTACACCACACGGAGTGTCTTCTTTGCAACAACTCTTATTTTAAAAGTGATTTTGTATCCGACACTAGTGTCAGAATGCTTTTGTGCAATCGTAAAACAGACTCTGGCTTCAGAACATTACGGAGGATGTAACCGAAACTACTTAGGTAAGAGAGACTAGACAGGGTTCTTGAGCTACATAGTGGTATCTACCATGATGACAAACGGGTTAACTCTCTCTGCATCATCATTATCATCAAGGCATGAACAATAAAGTGACGATAGACCAACTGCTAGCCATGTGCGATATGATTAATGCGAAGCGGAATGCGGTGCCGAAAGATTTGTCAAGTGACCTTATGCAGCAATTATCTAAATATAAGGTAAGTGTCTTCTTCCATCATCATTATTAGGTCTTCACGACAGCGTCTTCAGCACGATCCTCTCTGTACTACCAGAGCCATATATTAGCCAGAGCAGTCAGAGGATTTGGCCTACACTCTTTGCCCAGATTGTTGTTTTCTCAGTCGCCTTCTACGACGTCCACGAGAATACTTAGAGTGGTCCTATTCTACTCTGCCGTACACCACACGGAGTGTCTTCTTTGACCGATACGCCAGGTTATGATCAATGCGAAACGGAACGCGGTGCGGAAAGATTTGTCAAGTGACCTTATGCAGCAATTAACTAAATATAAGGAGTTTTTGGTGGGAAGTCAAGGGGTTCAGTTGTCGTTTGCCTTATACAATTTTGCAAATTGATTTAAGTGGACTTTATAATATGAAATTGGTGTAGTTTGGTGTTATAAATGCTCGTGCTCGAGAAAAATTTGTGAAATAGTTAAAGTAGACTGTTAAATGGACTCGTATAGATTTCTCGCCAAAATCTCCCACGAGGCTGCCAAAGAACATACGCCATCTTTGATGCCACATACCGTACAACACCGATACTTAGTATCTCATTATACTGGACATTGGCAGAATCACTGAAATCTCGGTGGAAGCCATAATTAAAAAGAAGAAAGAAAGAACTAAATATAAGGTAAGTGTCTTTTTCCATCATCATTATCAGGTCTTTTTTAGTCTTATCTGCAGGAGCACGACCCTCTCTGTACTACCAGAGCCATATATTAGCCAGAGCAGTCAGAGGATTTGGCCAACACTCTACACGCTGGCCAGATTGTTGTTTTCTAAGTCGCCTTCTACGACGTCAACGAGAATACTTAGAGTGGTCCTATTCTACTCTGCCGTACACCACACGGAGTGTCTTCTTTAACCGCTACGCCAGCCCCCGTAGCATGGCACGCGCGACAACGTTTATCGAATATCGCCATCTTGCTTTTCGCAATACTGAAGAGCGAGAAGTAGATAGTTTATCGCGCGATATAAACGGCGTCGCGGGAGCCATGCTACGGGGGCAGGATATGGTCAATGCGAAACGGAACGCGGTGCGGAAAGATTTCTCAAGTGACCTTATGCAGCAATTAACTAAATATGAGGTTAATGTGTAGACTTTACATTTTTATATTTGCCTGCGTCGGGACGAACCCAGTGCTCCTTGTGTTGCAAGGCTGGCAGGCGTGTTAAGCACTGTGCTACCGAGGCAGTAGTACTATATGCTTCCAGTAAGTAGTAGCAAGTACTCTATCGTCTACTCTATACATCTCTATATAGACGGTAGAGTACATACCATGCTTACTAGTTAGTATCAAAGTTGGTACTCTACCGCCTACTCTATATAGACGATAGATTACTTACTGTGCTACTAGTTAGCAGCAAAGTAAGTACACTTCTGTTTACTTTGTGTTCACTAAGTAGAGGCTTAAGAGCCTAAAACCTATATTATCAGTGCCTCAGAGATGAGTCAGTATCTACAAGCAACGAACGCCTGTCGCCTCTAATATTGTACTCTCCTCTCACGGGTCTGCTGGAAGAGTTTTCATATGGAATAAGCAGCACCCTTGTATGTAATATCTCTAGTTATAATTTTTTTCTGTATTTTTTTGTATATTTCCCCATCTACATAAACTGTTAAATAAATAAATAATGATTTTTGTCCACAGGATATGTATTTCAGTAGAAGCGGCAATAAGCTACAAGTGACCTTCAACCAGATAATGAAGAAGCTCCCCAACCAGTTCCTTAGCGGAAACAGTTTGGACCCGTACACGCAGGTGCTAGTGGAAAGTCTGGTGGACTGCCTGGAGAAGGATGACTCCTGCAACGCCACATGGAGACAGCTATTCCATAGGTGCACCAAGCAATCTGCCACGTTGCTAGATTTTATTAGTAAGTGTCATTTGTTATTTGAATGTATATTATTACTGGAAATTTTCCCGCGATTTCGTCCCCGTAAATTATAGCCTAGATCAACTGCAGATAAATTAGCTTTGTATAGGTGAAAGAATATTGAAAATCAGTCCAGTCGTTTCAGAGCCTATCCAATGCTAATATTCTATCTCAATCTCCTTCATTATTATCTTAGTATAGTTAAGGATTCTTTATGCTACTGAGTCGGAATCCGTTAGACAGCAGAATGGTCTATTTCTAACGTTTTTATTTTTAATAGATTTAGGCTGCCGGTCCGCCTCCCTCATACCCAAGCATACCCTCCTTGGGTATGCTTTTATGTAAGAGATATTAAGGCGGTCTCTAGTCAGTGGCCAAGAGCGGCATCCTTAAGACCTAGATGAAACGCCAAGCAAGACAAACTAATTGTCCCTAGAACACTATAGGTAGCCAACCTTCCTAATAATAATTTTGAAAAAAAGAAAAGAATGCTAAAAACAACTTTTCCTTGTTATTAAACATTCAATTGAATAATGAAATAAAAGGAACAGTAGGTATAGCAGGCACTGATTCCGTTTATTCCCAATTTCCTTTTCAATATCAATTCATAATGAGATTTTTTTTGTAGACAACAACTGGGAAGAAATTAGTCCAAGACTGAAGAAGAAATCACTGAAGATCACCGTGACCGAATACAAGTTAGTTAGCGCAGATGCCCTCAAAGGCAAGAAAAAAGATGAAACTGTCGTGAAGGCTAACAAAATATGCCAGGTAAATAGATATTTTATTCCATTACAAAATTTCTGATATGTAAAATGTAAAACCAAAAACCGATTCATAACGAATAAAAATAAAATGATTAATATTTAATTGACCATTGACCACATCCCTATCAGATGTTGCCCTTTTATTGTTAGAAATATCGATTTTTGACCTGCACCTTTTTTGGCTAGACCGAATTGGTTTAAAAAAAATTATT
Source organism: Rhodophaea formosa (assembly GCA_963082605.1). NCBI lineage: Eukaryota > Metazoa > Arthropoda > Insecta > Lepidoptera > Pyralidae > Rhodophaea > Rhodophaea formosa. Next base: position 4,382,206 of record OY720220.1, on the reverse strand, counting down.
CAGAAGATTTATTTATTTCATTTTGATTTTTTATTACAATCCATCATTAAACCACAAAATAAAATTATATTCATAAAATAGGTTGACCTTGTTTGCACTATCAAACGTCAATGTCAATTATCATCTGGCAACCCCAGTTTGGCAGTTGTGAAAAAAGTAAAATCGAGCGACGACGACATTTTCGATCGTAAATTAATTTTATTACGAATTCGAATTATTTTCATTGTTCATTAAAAACGACACGAAATAGGTAAATATCGTAATTGTTTACTATTCACTACGATACACGTTAGTTTATGCCTATAGTATTAAGTTTGTGTGCCGTGTGTGCTTGCAATGGTGCTTCTATACAGAAGAAGCGCGTAGTTTTGCCTCGTGAATGAAACCAGAAAAACCACTTCGGTATTCCGTGGCGTACCCACTCGTTCGTAGTAACAGTAAAAGCGATGTGTGATTTCCGTTAGAACGCGGGAGGTGGCTTTGTGTTGACGTTAAGTTTGTGCTTAGCCAGGTAAAAATCTTTTCTCGAAATCCTTGTTGTGTAGATGAAGGTGGTACCTTCGTCCTTTGTGAACAATTTTCATGTTCACTTTGAGGTTAACTGTGTTAATATACTACACTTTTAATTAGTGCTTGATAATGGTGTTAAATTTGTCATAATATATACACACCTTTGATGACGTTTTTATTTCTGAAGTGGAAAGAAATATGTGTTATAGTCACTGAAACTGTTCCAAGTATATAATAATTTTAATTCAATCAATGAAACACTAATGGTTGATTCTACAATATTCCTGATGGTAAAAATATTTGGAGTTAATCTCCCTTTCTCATAATGTGTTGTACTTGCGTTAGGGTTGAGCTATTTTTGGGCATCTATTTTTAATTTTGAAGATCAAGATGTCCTGTGCTATTTGAAAAATACTTCAATGTATTCTGGTTTTATCCTATCAGTTCATACATTGTACGTATGAGGAAAAAAGTAACTTATAAGTATGTTGTTACTTTGTGTGGTGCACAATGTGTACTTATTAATGTGGACTAGGTACCTAGTAAATTGTTATAATATAATCATTTCTTGATTATATTATAACAATTTACTAGGTATTACTTGAAAAAAAGTTACAATGGATGATTGTATTATTATTTTTTGTAAAATGACATTGAACTATTGATTTAGGACTGGACAAATACTATTGAGTTTTGAATTATGTCATTTAACACTGTATTATTCACATTTAACCCTTCTGTGATTAGAGACATGACAAGATTTTCAATTAAAACATTGGCATAAACACTTAAATACACACACACACACATAATTAACTGCAAAATATGCCTTCTTTTCTGTGAGATAAAAAAATCATAATAAACAAAATTCTCATTAGCAGGATCGAAGTAGCTATGACTAATTTGGCAGTAGCTATTGTAAGTAAAAGTATTGCTCTGGCTGAATGCCATGAAATTAGGCATCTTATATTAAATTGGAAGGAAAGTTAAAAGAAAGAAAAAGTCCATGGCGTAAAAAAAAGGTTGCATGCCTGCCACTAAACCCAAGGTCATAAGAGTGGAGAAAACTCCAAAAAAAAAAGTAATTTAGCATTGTTATTTATAGACCTTGTAATAAAAAGATTGTGTTGTTACAGGATATTCTAGACAGAATGACGAGTACTAGAAGGTTCCCATGGCTTTGGGCTAGCTTCTTCCTGTTGCTCAGCATCGGAGGCCTGGTGTCCTACGATGTGTATAGGGTCGGTGGTAACTTCCCCAGTAAGTATTATTTCACATTTCTTATATGTAAGAGCTATACTCAGGGGCTGTGTAAACTTGGAGATGCGTGACAGGATCTTAGACAATGTACCCATACTTTGTTTTCTATATTTTACATTTTTTGACAGGTATGGTAGACATAGTATGAATACATACTCTTAGGCCACTAAGAAGGTCGAGAAAGCTCAGATAACACACCTTGAAAATGCATGGTCAGAGCATAGCATCTATAGGACAGGGTGAGGGCTTAGTTTTCGCCTAGGTGCTGTCATTATAGGGTCTTCCCTTGCTATGCTCCTAATGGTGTAAATGTGTAGAAAGAAATGCACATGTTGGGTAATAATAGAGTGATTTTCCTTTCCATGTACACATTTTTCTTCTTTAACAGCCAATAAGTTTTTAAAATGTCTATCCTTACTGGTAGGAAAATGCAAATATATGGTAGTAGTATTATTTAATTTTAGCTATCTTTCAGCATGTGAAATCATAATCATAATCCTTTATTTGCAATAAATAGGGTACACACTTAGCTGTTATCACAATTTACAATATGTTTCAGTTCAGTCTATTTAGCCATGTATCATAGCATGCAAATCACATTTTAAAAGTTAGATATTAATTCATGCATCGTTGATAAATATATAATTAATAACTTAAGAATTCTTCTATTGAATAAAATTTTTTTTCTAATAACCATTCTCGCAACCTTATCTTAAATCTATTAAATGGTAGATCTTTTATTTCGCAAGGAATTTTGTTATAAATTGTTATACACATTGCATAACAATTATTCTTATATTTTTCGCTCTTAGGAACCAAATCTAGTACTAACCTGTTACCGTTACGCGTTGATCTAGGGTAAAAATTACTTGCCTTTATAAATAGATCTGGGTTTTGTTTGACAAAAATACTTATATCCAATATGTATAAGCAAGGCACAGGCAGTATTTTTAGTGACTTAAAATATGGCCTACAAGATACATATGGCGCAATATTACAGCTCACACACCTTTTCTGCGCCAATAATAATCTTTTTATGTATATGCCATTTCCCTAAATAATTAATGCATATCTAATTAAGGATTCTACATAAGCAAAATAGCTAGTCAAAGCTGTATTTTTATTAGCTATTTTATTTAATTTAAAAATTGCATAAACAAATTGATTTATTTTATTACAAGTTTTATCAATTTGTTCCTGCCAATTTAATTTGCAATCAATAATTATACCTAAAAATGTCGTACTTGTAACATTCCTTAGAATTTGTCCATCATATAAAATGTCAATTTGTTGATTTTGTAAACTATTAAATTTATAAGTTTAGTTTTTGAAATATTTATTTTTAAATTGTTTTTATTAAGCCATTCAATAACTAGTGTTAAATTATCTAAAATGTCATGTTTATGCTGGTCCAAAGTTGATTTTTTATCAGTCGTGATTATGATCGATATATCATCTGCAAATAAGATTGTTTTATGTGTAACTATATCTGGTAGGTCATTTATATAAAATAAAAACAGTAATGGGCCTAATACACTACCTTGAGGCACACCAAATTTATTTTCTCTTAACTCAGATTTATGCGTTTGAATAGTGCCATTTAAATCTAATTTGTCGACCTCCACATACTGTAATCTGTTACTCAAGTATGATTTAATCCAGTTTAATGCCGGACCTCTTATGCCTTTACATTCTAACTTATACAGCAAATGTTCATGAGATACAAAGTCAAATGCTTTCGTCATGTCTAGAAATAACACCTGTGAAAGTGAAAGTGATTGTATGTTTGTTTACACTTGCCTCGCATTCATTATCAACAGTTACTGAACACTGATACCACTATTGACACAATCATTAATGTTGCAGCCACATCCTATCAATTACTTTTTACTTTGTTTATAAAGTATAATTTCTATTTTGTTACTTTATATCTCACCAGCATTGTAAAAAGCATATATTTTTAGCACTCTTTTTGGACCCTATTACTTAGCCTCTGCTGTTTGTTGTAGTGAGCTAGAAAATATGTAATTCTAGTGCACTTATAATACTGGAGGTCCTGGGTCTCTGCCTACCCCAAAGGGAACGAGGCGTGATAATATGTCTATGTTTCTTATAATAACAAAAAAAAGGGACTGATACAAATATCGTAACTTTAGCTTTTTTTTGCTCAATCACATCACAGGGCTTTATTTATTGATCGTCATGAAAGGTAGAGACCTGAAGTTTTCACAGGATAATGTATTTCTATTGCCAGCATAACTAACTTCAAATGATTAAAATAAATTTAAAAGTAGAGCACATGCAAGTAACATTTTTGCATGGGATGCTTAGTGCACTAGGCAGATTTGCACCAATCTGGTAAATTTTTGAAACAAAAAATATTTTTAGTGTTAATAAAGTGTCAAAAGCAGATTTTTGCAGCCGCTACTGTGTATGTCTAGAACTTATGACTTATTCATAGGTCTAGAATAACTAACATTAAAATGTACAAACACATTCTTAGACTTATGCAATTTAAAACTTATACAAGTATTGAATTCCTGACACAGAGCCACAAATGTTATCAATTGTTTCTACATTAATGCACCAATATGTTACATGCACATAGATTGAATGTGGCTCTGATAAGAGTATTAAGAGTACTGTGCTGATAGCTGTGTGTTTAGAAAAGTGGTTCAAGTGAATTTGATATGCCCCAGTTTAATTAACTTTTATATTCGACAGTATCCAGTACACACTCTAGTATAAATGTCATTTTTACAAAATGAATAATTTTAATTTCATATTACTTACCTAATTAAAAATAACCTAGCTACAAATCACAATTTCAAAATTAAATAAAAGCTTTTATATTTAATTTTGGAATTTCACCATTCATTCAAGATTCAATGGTTTATTTAATATAGGTTTCTTTGAACACTTTTTAATTGTCATATTTGTGTTTACAATTTTTACAACAAAAAATTTTTGTTGACGTCAATAATTACTTATGGCTAAGTTTAGGCGTTCGTTATATTAATTTTTTTTATTTACCTCAATATCACATATAAAAAATTATATTATCAAAGAAAATAAATCAATAAACATCTATCCATCCATCAGGTCTTTTTTTAGTCTCCACTGCAGGAGCGCGACCCTCTCTGTACTACCACTGCAATATATTAGCCAGAGTAGTCAGAGGATTTGGCCTACACTCTCCACGCTGGCCAGACGGGTTGGACAATAAACATAGTTATGCACAATCATATGTTACCAAAAATACTATTTGTTTTTAACTCCATAAGAAATGAAACTTATTTATCTACCTAATGACATGCTTATGACTAGTTTGAATGACACTTGACCACTTTCTATACAACTGTCTTAGCTATGTAGGGAAACATAACATACCATTTTCTATCACTTTCTTTAAGAGTCGCCTGGACGCGCATGTCTCCATACAAACGGAAAAAGGGAATTGTGGCAATATTTCATAATTTTGGAGTAAAATTAGTGCGGGATATAAAATTAGTCCGTGGCGCAGCGGTCATCACGCCTGCCTGCGACACGGATGGTCCCGGGTTCGATCCCTGGTCAGGTCAAGATGGAAAACGATCTTATTCAGATTGACCTGGGTCTTGGACGTTTATCTATATATGTATTTGTTATAAAAATATAGTATTTTTGAGTTAGTATCCCATAACACAAGTCTTTCATAAGAACTTACTTTGGGGCTAGCTCAATCTGTGTGATTCGTCCGTATATATTTATTTATTTAATCTTATTATAATCTACGTAGGTACATTCCTATACAGTTTGGTTAAATTATCAATAGTTTGAGAATTATATGCCTCAAGATTTCCATACAAATTTGAAAAGGCTTGTAATTCTAAAACCATTGGTATTTCAACCAAGCTGCATAGGAACGTACGCAGATTATAACGAGATTAATTGATTAAATGCTTAATTTTACTCCAAAATTATCAAATATTGCCACAATTCCCTTTTTCCGTTTGTATAGAGACATGCGCGTCCAGACGACTCTTTAGGCGCTGTAGTATGAGTCACTAGCCCCAACTAGCAATTAATTCTTTTAATCCTAAATCATGTCAAATTTAAAAAAAATTATGGCGGAATGCCCTATTAAATTACTCAAAATATTCTAGATACAACTTTCACTATTTTTAATATGATGAATTAAGAGAACTACTAAAAAAAAAAACTACTATTTAACGCCAAAAGTGGCCACTTTTGGCGGTAATGAGGACATATAGGTTACTTTATAAGTACAAGCTCTTAACCCGCGGCTCCGCCCGCGTGATATAAAAATATATATAAATAAATATATAGGGGACATATTATATATCGCTCGCGGTAATATTTCATGATGATCGGTTCAGAAGAAAGCGTAACTAACAAACAAACAAACTCACTTTCGCGTTTATTATATTAGTAAGGATTCTAAAAATGTCTGTGATAAAACTGAAACCGCGGTTCAAATCCCGGGAAACAGCTAGTTAGTTATACAAAAAATGACAAAGAGAAAGCGCATCAAAGTGCGACACAACTTACTGTGGGGCTAGCTCAATTTGTGTGATATATCCTTATTTATTTTTTTACAGAAAGTGCAACTGGCAAGGTTCTCAACGACCTCGGAGTCCTAGAGCACAGCCAGCGAGCCTGGCAGAAGACACTATCGACGTCAGCAAGAGGGTACCTCTGGCTCGAAACGAACGCCCCAATCTACTACGCACAAACCGCCGAGTTTTGCAAGCCGTACGCGCAACTATCCAAGGACACTTTCATATTAGCCTATAAGAAGTCTGGAGTCCTATACGGCAATGTTAAAGATTACGTCGTGGAGAAGACGCCTGTGGTCGTAGCTACCATAGAGCAGTATGCCCCGGGGCTCATAGATAGCGTCCAAGGGTATGCTTCTTCGGGATATCAAGTCGTTAAGAAGTACTCGAACGATTATTACCAGTTCACTGCTGAGTATTTGAAGACCAAAGTTTTTGTGTAAGTATACGTTTTTTTTTTTTAAGTAAAGCAGGAAAATTTATTTTTTCGTTTTTCCAGTATTCTGTTGTCTGGAATAAATGACAGGGATTTTTCATCCATAGATTGTGGAAACTACATTAAGCACATTAGGTGGACTGTATGCCTACTAAGGCACGTCGCCCACAAAACGGCCACGACCGGATTAACAATTGTCGCCAAGTGCAAAGTTATTTTTTTTATATAAATTGGATTTTTAGCCAAGAAAAAAAAAACAGAAAAATCTACGAATACTGTTTCAGATTAGAAATCCATTAGAAAAAGAAAATTAGAATATTTCTAAAAGAATAGGCTATACATTTTCCATTAGGTGCACTATGATGTGATGTCTAAACACCTATTGATCATTTGCCCTTGGCAAGGTCAGCCTGTAACACAGCTCTATTGATTCAGCTCATTTAATTAGTAGGTAAACTGGGCGTAGCAGAGTAATGATGTAATTCTAATAATAATTTTGCCGAAGTAAAGCTTATTGTTCGCCGTGTGGTTCCCGGCAGAGTAGAATAGGACCACTCCAAGTCTTTCTGTGGATGTCGTAAAATGCGACGTCGGAAACACGAGCTTACAAAGCTTATAAACATCAAAAAGACCTCTCCAACCCGTCTGTCCAGCGTGGAGAGTGTAGGCCAATTCCTCTGACTGCTCTGGCTAATACATGGCTCTGTTGTACAGAAAGGGTCATGCTCCTGCAGTGGTGACTTAAAAAAAGACATGATGATGAAACCTTATTATTAAGACCAATCCAATTCTTCCTTCTTTATTTTTTCGCTTTCATCCGCGGCTTTGCTTACGTTAGTGTCGTTTCCCAACTGGGCCTAGCCACAGATTACTAAATAGTTACTTCGGCCTAGCGTAGCTGAGTAATGATCTATTAATAAATATGACTAAGTAAACCTTATTGATCAATCTAATTTTTCCTCCTTTATTTCTTACTAGTTTTCGTCCGCGGGTCTGCTGGCTTTAGTGTCCTAGCCTCTTCTCAGTAACACCACGAATTTGCAGAAATTCACGATGATTTAAAACGTGTAAGCGTACAAACCAATAAATAAGGAAACAAAATGATTTTTACATTTAATTTTATATTAGTTACGATTTAGTAGAAACAGAGATAAATATGTGAAATCACTAAAATTCCGTTGACTGTTGAAATTTAGACGCACAATGCATATGAAAGTTGTTTTGTAATAAAGTGAGTTTAGTGAGTTTTGATTACGCTCACGCAGCAATGTAGGTATTTAGTTTGTTTTATCTATAGCCACAGAAAAGTAAAATAAACCTACAGAACAGACACTCGATGCATCCCCCCGCGAAATGCGCGTCACCGCACCTTTTCCTCGAGTGTCTTTAATCAGCTGTGAAAGCACATTATTGTTCACCCTTATTGACTGCGCAAGCAAGTGCTCACCAATGAGGGTTTTCATTATACATGTTCACCAATCATAAAATTGATGATTAAACATGATTGGTGGATTTTGACAGCAGCTGTCAAAAATACCACTCGACACAGCGTCGCCACCTGGGGGAAAAATCAATTCTGAAAACCCTCATTGCCTACGTAACATATAGTTTGCAAAAAGTTTAACATTGAAAAAGTATCAAATGCTTTTTATTATATTTTCTTCAAAATTTCTAATTTCCGCCACTGCCTGTCAACAAATTAGGGGATTCGTTTTTCGGCGCTGTTTGTTTTATTTTTCGTGTGTAAGTGGCCAACACTGGCGTCAGATTCTATAAGCTGCCGTGAGGCATCTTACTCATTAAAGCCGTAAGAAGTCCACTGCAGGACATAGACCTCCCCCAAGGATTTCTATTAATAAACTGGATATTATTAAACTGTTTGGTGAGGGGACTTGGTTTGGTATATATCGGTTTCGACGCTGCTGTCCATCGAAACCGTTAAACATGGGGAGGGAAGAAGTTTGTTGGATTTGGGGGATAAAGGTATTTGGAATGCTACTTGCTCGGATGGTATAGAGATGAGAAAGTAGCAGCTCGGGGAGGCCGGACGCGTATACCCGCTGCCATACCCGCAACCACTGGGCAGGTAGTTGACGATGACACTCCTGACCATTTGCAGAGTTAGATTCCATCTTTCTTTTGTTAGGATACCCACTACTGAGCAAAGGCACTTTCATTCATTCTCTCAACAAAAACATTTCAATTCCAGAGGAGACTGGGCCCCCGAGATCCTACAGAACAAAACGCAGACAGCTCTCAACGTCACCAGGGACCACATGACCACCTACTTCCACTGGTTCCGGCAGCAGGTCAACATATACTCCGAGATACCCTGAAGAGGCAGGTGACTCGAATGTGTTGTTTCTGCCATGTGCTGATGGAGGAATAATTTAGTTTATAATAAGCCAGTTACATCTTCGGCTGACAGTGAACGGGATAATTTGGAAAGTTTTGTGACATATAGATTATGTTTTGGAAACGGGTCATTTATTTGCAATAAGTTATCAAGCAGATAGTCTTAAATTCTTCGCATCTTTGCTACGGCAAGGTTAAAATCTCAAAAATGTCAGCAGTTTTTCTGATAAATCGCGTCTTTATTGCACCCCAGAACATCACGCGAGTCATAGCGCAGTACAATCCGAATCAACATTTGTGGCGGCTCGGATATTAGCTGCGGGGTATTCCGCGTAGCGCAACCATTTTGAAGCGCACCTAATGAAACTCAATTAAATTATTCCTCGGAGCGCAACTTTTAGTTGCGAAAAGGTGCGTGCTACGTGAGGTATTCCTCGTAGCGCTACCATTTTGAAGCGCAACAAAATTTTCCTCGGAGCGCGCCTTTTAGTTGCGCTCACGATAGCAATTTTGGATAGTAAAATTTTATTCCGCGTAGCGCACCTATCTTTAACTTTTGAATAGAGCTAGGAACTAACTGAAACTATCGATAACAAGTAGTGCACGTTCTTTTTTTAACGTAGGTCTTCGCGGAATAAAATTTTAATATTTTAAATTGCTATCTTGAGCGCAACAAAAATTTGCGCTCCGAGGAATAATTTAGTTGCGCTTCAAAATGGTTGCGCTACGATGAATACCTTTGCTACATAGTACGCGTTCCGCCTCCCCGCGCGTCCCGCTGAGCCTTTTGTATACTGCGCATTTACACGCGCAATGTTCCGAGGCGCCATAAAGTGCCGCCGCCGGACTACACAATATTTGGTAGCGCGGGGAGGCGGGGCGAGAACTGCGCAGCTCGCAGTTAATATACGACACGCAATAAAGTATGGCGCGACCTGTAATAAAATGCGAAGTATACTTGATTTTTACGCAATTTCTGTGATCCCATTTTGTGTTGTTTTTTTGGCGGTGTTTATCGCCAGTCTCGAATAAATTGCACGTGGATGACCTGTTCTCATAATGTAGTAATTAAGATCTTCAAATTATTGGCTTTGTTCACGAGTTGACATCATTTTGTGTAATATTGTAAATATTTTGCCTCTCTATACTTTCGTTCCTTGTGTACGGCCTGTTACTGACTAACATCTTATGTCTTCTCTCTACAATCGCCGACGATCGGCTGTCATCGCGACGATTTACTGTTCATTGCTGTTTTATTCACAAAAGCTATTGAGAGTTTTCTATCCAACGCAGCAATGGGTTGAATCGTCGAAAATTACAGCCGATCATCGGAGATTTCGCAGAGAAGGCATTATGAGTGTTTAAATATGAAGCCCTAAGTTAACTTAAATATTGGGTCATTATGATACAGAGTCTAATATATTAATTTTTAAATCAATATTGCAGTAACTAGCATTTTTTTTTCATTTTTAGTACTATTTTCGTGATACATATTTAGAAATTATTTTTGTCTGCAAAACAGCTGTATGTATGAAAGTATATTTATTTGATAAAAATAGGTTAATCAAGGGCTAATATTATATATTCAGTATGCACAAATATTTTTTTTTTTCTAATTACACCATCCTCCATCTACACATGTCTCTTAGGAAACCCGAGATATCTTTTATTTATATTGCTGTTACAAAAAATCAATACAATATGTTTTAATTGGCTACTTTACAACGAATGAATCTTATTCAATGCAATAATTATACCATATCACCGAAAAATCTATTTTTTACTCGTGTCATGACAAATTTTGTAAATTGTTTAGTATTATTTTATTGAAATCTCCAAAATCAGTATTGGACACTAATTTACATTCCTATTATTGCATTTACACCAAGTTACCCTTGGGTTTTCATCTAAATAATTGTAAATTAACTCCAAATGAAATTATTTTATTAACTAAAGCATGTAGCTGTAAGTTTGTAGTATATTTATTGTTTGAGAGTTTGTGTTTAGTGATTACTGGATTTTTATAAAAGAGGGATGAATTTCAGTGTCTTGGCGGTCTGACTGCGTTCCAAAAGTGCGATATTGTACATCACCATAACTGACGCTGTCTGAGGTGTGTGGAGGAAAGGGGGGGGGGGGGGGGTCTAGTGGTCACAGCGCTGCCAGTATTCGCCTCGCCACTTCCCTTTGCATTCCTTGCGTAGGGGCAAAGTAAACGTAGTTACCTATAATGATATTCAATACCATTCAACTGTACAGTAAGTCTCATTTAAAAAAATTGTCTGTGCCAAGAGAACATTATTCATTTAACCCAAAATCAAATTGCACAGACGTTAGAACCATTAGAGTAAGTCCATTCACATGGTAATGAGAAATTTCATTCAAATGGTAATTTTAGAAATCTTTTTAAAATATTTAAGCTTTGTGAGCGATCTACTTTCGGAATGTGGTCTGTCAGGCCGACCATTATCTGATCAGATTAATGTTATGTGCTGAGTAACTGTAAGGAGTCACAATGAAAATATTGTTAGTGAATCACTGAGTTTTATTTTCTACCATCCTCTAGGTAATCCCTTGGGTCAGCCAACAGATAAAGCTAAGCCACTTTTCTAATTTGAAGGGGAAGAATTGAATGAATGAATTTGAAATGAATGAATTTTTAGGTGTCCAGTTCTGCCGCCCATTTGAAAGAAAATTAAGGCGCTCTTATAGTAACACTAGCGCCACCCAGCAATTAAATTTTTATCCTAGAATATATCGAATTTTAAAAATCTAACAATTACGAAAGTAGTAAATATCTTTTAGTATTTTTTGTTTATTACTAAGTAAGTTACTAGTATTTAAAGAGAAAAATCTATTAACGCCAAAAGTGGCCACTTTTGGCGTTCACCTGTTTTTCTCTTTATCAGACGAATATTAGTGAAAATGAATACCAAAATACTACAAGTGTGTAATTTTCTAGTTATGTACTTGTTAGATTTTTAGAATTCGATATAATTTAGGATTAAAAGAATTAATTGCTGGGTGGCGCTAGTGTTACTATATGAGCTCTTTAGGTACCTATTTAAAATTTTGTCCTACGAAGCCCTAGATAACCCTTTATCAACTATTTTTGTACTACTGTTTACAATTTAAAGTGAGAACGTGAAGTTTAAAAGGTTATTTTGGTTCTTTAGGGCCTCTGAACAAATTAAGTAAATAATATCTCCATTTTGAAATGATTTATTTCAAACGGGGGCAGTACTGGTATGGGCGGATCCAGCTAGGGCAGGGGCCACTTCTATAGTCTGTGAAAAAAATGTCGGTTAAGAAATATAACTTATTTATTTTCAAAAAATAACTTATTAGTATTTTCATGAATGGACTGGGCTAGTTCATCGATGTTTTCTTTCCGTATTGCCGCTAAGATCTCTAGCACTTGCCTGAAATGGAATAAAACATAAATTTAAATCCACCAAACCAAGGTTTTAAAACACCCCTATTTTTCTTTTAACTTGACTTCTAAAGAAAGATAACATCAGAATAATGTTCAATCTGGTGGCGGCGTTGTGTGTCGGGTCGTTGAGTTCCCTCTAATATGGTTGAGTTCAGCGATGGCTGATCCACACGTCAACTCGTGAACGGGTGCTGTCAGGGGGGACTGGTCTGCTCGGCCTCTTTGAGACTACTTTAAGTATCATAATATGTTGTTTATTACCTTTACACACTCGATCGTTAACATAAACATGTTCCAAAAATAATAAATCTATGTATATTGAAATTGTAACATGAAAACAGAAAAAAGAAAGAAAAAAGAAAAGAAAGAAAAAGACAATAAGGAATAAATCGTAATCATATAAAGCCCTTCAGGCGAGTAGGCGACCAAAACTGTTGATAAGAGTTTCTTTCGGCGTTTCTTCTCTGCAGTGGTCGGTTCCGAAACGCTAGTAGTCCGTAGCTTTTGAACAATTAATAAATACATATTATCTAATAAGATAATTTTAAATATGATATGACGTGAAAAAGTGCCTGCAAAGGCCTATTTTCTGAATAAACGTTTTGATAACATTACATATAGAATCACACAATGCATAGTCACTAGATTTTTATTAATACAAATATCCTTTATTGTGTTAATATGAATACATTTTTATTTTGATAATTGTTATTACATCATCTATTGTATTGTCCATCATCATATTCCATAGTAATAATAGACTTTGTACAAAAACTATAGTGAGGTGTCATCACATTCATATCCTGAAGTGTCATAGGCTATGTAGAGGCTCAGCAAAAAATCAATATGGCGGAAGTAAACTAACAAAAACTGAAAATTTGACAACTTACACAATATTGATTGGCTCATTCCGTCCTTTCACTTGGTTGTCAGATTCAATGCTGTACTTCTCCTTCTTCACGGAAGGGAACTTGGTAACAACATGCCCATACCCTGGGTGGGTCGCCTTCACTTCACACCACGGGCAGTCGGTTTCAATCATCAACCTGTCGGTTGGTATTTTTGCCGCAACCTCCAAATTCTCTTTGGTCCTTAGTGAACTGAAATTGATTTTTCAATGATTATAGCTACGAATTATAGATGCTATTATTTTAATTTCCTAACAGAAATTGATTTTTCAATGATTATAGCTACGAATTATAGATGCTATTATTTTAATTTCCTAACAATGGAATAGGGAATATGCATAAAAAAAATATCTGTTATCTTACCAGTTTATCCTAAAATATTCAATAGTAAGGTACTGAAAGTGAAAACAGAATAAAATTTGGTTGAAAAACGAACGAGATAAAATGATTTTACGAAAACATGTCTGTCTCACTCGCGAAAACACTATTTTATATGACATAGACTATGACGTATGAAAGTTACTGGAAACCAGAATAGAGGAAGGCCAAAGAAAAGATGGATGTAGTGTGTGAAGGAGGATATGGAGAAAAAGAAGGTGACGAAGGAGATGGCTCGTGATAGAGCGAAATGGAAAAGGCTTACAGGCTGTCCCGACCCCACATAAGTGGGATAAGGTGAGGAAGAAGAAGAAGATAGACTATGACGTCTCACTAGTCCATATCGGACTTCTCTTATATAAACTTTAAAGTTTCACATCTTCGTCGTTAATTATGATATTTTAAAAGATCTTATTTTTTTGCTGTGGTTATTAAGGATTATACTAAGCAAATAAAAAAATTACGCGCATACTCCCTATTATTATACACTAGATTTCGCCCACGGCTTCACTCGCATTGGAAATTAGCCTATGTCCTCCGTACTCCTGTGTATGCAAAATTTCATGATGATCAGTTCATTACATAGAATGTGAAAGCGTCACAAACAAACAAATAAACAAACTCACTTTCGCATTTATAATATTGGGAAGTTGGGACACAGAACTATAACGAGTTGGGATTATCATAACAAGCGATAGGTACCCACGATGCCCCATGTCTAGTTTTATGACAACTATGCTGCCCTTATAAAAGCTTTGGCAAGGGAATATTCTTTTAGATTCCTTTTATTATCTATAAGCTCATCATGCAGCTAAATATATAACTTTGGGAAATGCAACAGTCATCAGTTTAGGTCATTCTTCTTTGAACTGACTTGACTTCTTTGACTGAACTTTTGGCAGATAAATAATTGTTTAATTCCTGAAGAGGACATGAAAGAAAAGGGCTGCTTCCAAAAGTACAAAAAAAATAATTACCATCCGTTGATACCTATGTACAACCCCAAAGCCAATATCTTGTTTAGTGCATCTTCTGAACCATCAAAAGAGTGCACCACACCTCCCACCACTTTATCCTGGTTTCTGCTCAGGATATCAACCAGGTCATCGGCCGCTGCTCGGCAGTGCAAGAACAAGGGTAAGTTGAACTCTTTACTTAGCTGCAGTTGGAATTCAAAATACCTGCAATTTATAGGAAATCTAAAAATGTTGCTCAAGTG
This sequence comes from Rhodophaea formosa, assembly GCA_963082605.1. NCBI lineage: Eukaryota > Metazoa > Arthropoda > Insecta > Lepidoptera > Pyralidae > Rhodophaea > Rhodophaea formosa. The sequence goes on along the minus strand of OY720220.1, from coordinate 4,367,145 downwards.
AAAGAGCGAAAGTAATTCATTCAGTTTTGCATAGCATTTTTTTATTGAAGGGTTGACAATGAAATCATAATGAAGGCAATAACAATTCGGTAGTTGCCTAATGTTAAAATTATATAAAATTTGTTTCTTAAGATACTAATTTCTATCTAAAAACACTATAAAGAACACTTTAAATTTTATATCGATTCGTTAAGTGATCCTAAAGCTTCTTTAAAGTTGGGTGAATAGGACCATTTTTTAAAATATGAAAATCTTTAATTACAGTGATACTGTATTGTAGTCCGCTAAATTTATAGCAACTTTTATTATGAAACCATTACCATAAACTAAATATTTCGTATAGCTACCAAACAAAGTTCTCACTCCGCCCATACAAAATACAGGCTTGTGACGTCACAAATATGTAGGCAATTTAGCGGCGCATTTTCACGTCTAATAATTAACGTCTAAAAACATGTCACTTTAAAACATTTATATCTGAAAGAGTTTTTTGTTTAGAAATGTATTTCTGTCAATATTGTGTTTATTTTTGGCTGGTCTTTACATAGCAACACGAAAAATTTTTTAGTCAACATGCCCATTGTTATTGTATTGCTGTTCTGGCAACTCCTCTGTTCTCAACCAAGCAATATAGCAGAGAACAAAGATTGAAATTTTAGGTTGATAGAATCTCATTTTGTGTATTTCATATTGTTGAATACAATAAACAACATTGATAAAAATAAATACAACAAACATCCAGGATTAAATAAATAAATATATAGATATGGACAAATCACATAGATTCAGCTAGCCTCAAAGTAAGTTTGAGACTTGGGTTATATGATAGTAACTCAACCATATGTACTATATTTTATCATAAATACATATATAGACAAACATCCAAGACCCACATCAATTTGAAAAAGATAATTTTTCATCTTGACCTGACTGAGGATCGAACCTGAGGCCACCTGTGTCACAGGCTGGCATGTTGATGCTGCACCATGGAGCTCATCAACAGCCTGTTGCCAACATTGATAAAAGATTTGATGTAGGTACTTACTTTAGTTGCACATCCTTCTCACAAAAATGCAATCTCTCATAGTCCAATCCACATTCTCCAATGGCTACTACTTTATCTATATTCACAGTGATCAACTCTCTCAGCTCATTGAGATATTTATCCGGATCTGACACAAAGTCGTTGCATCTTGTTGGGTGACATCCTACAGTAGAAAACAGTCTAGCTGAAATTGGGGATATATTGTTTTTTACTTTCTTAGTTTCCAATAACTAAATGTTAAGAAGACAGACTACCTGTAAATTTTCATACAAAAAACCGGCCAAGTGCGTGTCGGGCCACGCGCAGTGTAGGGTTCCGTAGTTGCGAATCACAACTTTCATTTCACACCGTTCACACTTGCACCTCACAGTTTAACGACCAAAAACATGTAACAATGAAAATGTATGAAATTTTACATTTTCAAGTACATTTTATAAGTTGGTTGCCTATAACTTTTTAGTTTGTGCTTAGTACTCAGCTCTGATAGTTTTCCTTTCAACTTCAGTATTTATACTACTGCTGTAATTTTTTTCACGTATCCATATATAACCGTTTAGTAGATAGAGTGGGGGGACACTTACGTCTAACAAAAATTCACACTTTAAAACCAAATATTTTGGAAACGGATCCCTAAATCGAAAAATGGTGTTCTCAACCTCACAATATTTTTCAAAGACCTTTTTAACGATACCCTACACGATAGGTAAATAGAGAAAAAAAATTACTACTACTTGTATGGGAGCTACCCAAAAAATATTTTTTTCAAGATTTTTTTCTAGGACTATTTTGCCATGATTAATATACATACTCATACCAAATTACAGCTTTCCAGTACTTATAGTCTCTGAGTAAAACCGCGGAGGGACAGACAGACAGATAGACAGACAGACAGACATGGCGAAACTATAAGGATTCCTAGTTTACTACGGAACCCTAAAAAGCAATAATGCATCCCACCCCTTAAACATAGTCCAATTACAATATTTTTTTTACACATTATTGATAAATTGGAGAAGTAGGGCTGTACGTTGTGATATTTAAGATATATTGCCCACAACAAAAGTTATGAGCATCTAAGTAAATATTCATATTTTTTACATAAAAAATACCCGGGGCATTTTAATTTATTTAAATTAATCTAAACCGAATCACTAAATAAAGAAAAATGGTTAGCCCTAGATCAAAGTGTGCTAAATCAAATGACACCAAAATTTCCTCATTTCGTTCATTCGATTTAGGGGGGTGGAAGAGTTATCGCCTTTTGTATGAAAATTACAGGTAGTCGATCCTCTTAAAGCTAAGCTCTTTTGATGAAAAGATGGAATATCACCTGATTCTAAACTTCTGAAAGGTTAGGCCAAATATATTCCAATTATTTAAAAGTGTAGAATTATGTCAATTTTACAATTATTTGCTAATGAGTGTATATTTAGATGGGTATTGCAATTCAGTGTGGTAATGCTGCTAGTGTCTTAGACAACTTAGGAAAAACATAAAAAAATATACATATTTATATTATTATTTTTTCTAGTCCAACAACTGGCTGATCTTGTGTACTGCCGGTGTCTGTATATTCAATTTATTCTAACTTTACAGGAATGACCTTTTATTGAGAAGTTTGTAATTTTTTTTTATTTAGATTCAAAGTTTTATCTTTAATTATTTAACATGCATAACTAGTAACAAGTTCCTTACAATCAGTGCGGGCAAGATTAATAGCCTTTTTACTATCTTCCAGACTTCCTCCAGTGATGATCATCTTATCCATTCCATTACTCCAACTTCTGGTCAAAACTTTGTCCAAGTCTGGTTCGTGTTTCCTCGACCCATGGTACACTCCCTGGTACATATCATCCGTTAGATTTGCGCCTATATCTAAAAATATCGATGAAATACCTATTAATTTTATACACAATATTGTAAATATTGAGAACAGAGAAATTAAAACTATGCTAGCGATCAACTTACCTATATATTTTCTAAGTGACGCCATCCTTTTCATTCAGATTTTATCGGTTAACTTATCGTTTTTATAGCAGGTATTACTAATTTAATAATAATTATTTTGCACTTTTTACTATAAATAACCTCAAATCCGGACCGGATAGAAAAAAATCATAGATGTCAGTGTTAAACCGTCAAATTAAACTGTCAGTGTGACATTTTTTTATTTTTATTTCCTTTGTTTAAAGTATTCCTAAATCTGCCTAAATACAATGTGATTTCCATACACTTTATAATCATCATCATCATTTCGTGTAGGTGACACGGTCAATCGACTATTATGCATACTTTATAATAATTATATACGATGAATGATTTGATGATAGCTGCGCTGTGTTTGCTTGTCTATTCTACTTTTCCTCAAACTTTTAAGTACTACAATACATTACAATAATGGAAATTTTTGCTCAATGTAAGAACTCCCAATACCGTCCTTCAAACATCCACATCTTTTTTTCGTTATAAAGAATCTTCCTGAAAAATATTAACTGGTCAGATAGCATTTTCCATAATAAACTAGCAAAAACAACAATACAAAATAGCTGCGCAAATTCTTAAAACAGAAAGGCTATTTTTAATGCACATAAATTACTTTTTTACTTACAATCTGAAAACGGCAATTTCCATCAGCATAATGACAAGCGACAGCAAAGCTCCATACAGCATCAGCAGCAGCACAGGACGGAGGTCCATCAGGCCGACGCTGGCGAAAGCGGCCTTCTTGTTCGAGCAGTGAGGCTTCGGGGTTTGCAAACGACGATTCTGAGCTGATAAGATGCCAGTCTCTCGCATTTGCTTGTACCTGAAAAATTGTTCTTTCTATACAGCGTGGAAATTGACCGTCGACATTTCTTTAAAGGGGTGACTCAGACCGTCAATATGAACAGATTTATAAAAGCTGGGGAAAAAATTGTTTAGGTACCTACTTACACGGTGCTTATTACGATCTGCGCGGGAAGTGAAGCAGCTGGTACATTCTACGTTGTTCTTTTCTTCCAGACCAGTATGAAAAAGGTATTTTTTGGATCGTGAGGAAATATTTTTTGTAGTTTTTATTTACATATAGGTATAACATAAGAACTTATTTTCAGAGGTGTCGGTTACGGTCAGAAAAATGTCACGAATCAATGACTACGTATCTCATACTTATGAAAAAAAAATGCCCAACGTTTTCACTGCTTTCAATCTACTTACACAACTTTGAGCAGTTCCAAATAAGGGGAGTCCTTTTTCACAGGAGTAGAAGCGTCGAAACTGCCAATGAAGTCCACCTCAGTCAGGTCACACTTCTCTGTCTCAAGGAAAGTGTCCTCGACCCGATGGTACACTGGCTCCACGATCGAATGGAAGGCAAACAACCCCTAAAATATTCCATCTTTATAATTTTATACTCTAAATGGATAAGAAAATCAACTCAGAACGGACAGTGCAAAATCATCACTACTATCACTACATATTATAGAACAAAGTCTTCCACTGCGTCTGACTGTCTGTTTTCGATAAACTCAAAAAATTTCTGCACTGTTTTTTATGTGGTTTTCACCGATAGATAGAATGATTAATGAAGGTTTATAGGTATAAAATTAGTTTTTTACCCGCCTTCACCTCTTATTAAAGTATTACTAGTACATACGAGTATTTCTCAAAAAAATGCATGTGTCAATTCACACGAGCATGACTATATCAGATAGTCGTGTATAAGTGAATTGGCGTGTTGTTAATTAAATTTAAATAACATATTTCGTATAAGAAGTCATTTGGTGACTAGGCGTCTATTATTTACTAGTAATTTTCCTGCGACTTCACTCGTGTAAAACTTAACCCCCTATTTCGACCCCTTAAGGGTTTAATTTCTAAAAATCCTTTCTTAGTCCCACTTATTACATCCAAATTCCAAATCCTCTGACTGCTCTGGCTAATATATTACTCCAGTAGTACAGAGAGGTTCGTAATCCTGCAGTAGAGACTTTGTTTGGTTTTCGTGTGTGTAAGTGGCCAACATTGGTGTCAGATTTTTAAGCGGCCTAATATCTGATATAGCTTAACGACTGCCATCAATGATGACAGCCGGAGCTCAAGATATTCGAGTGGAGACTAACAAAGATGAAATGATGATGATGATGATGATACCTACATAGATTTACCTTTCTAATCCTTTCAACGCCGTCATAGATGTGGTAGAACCTTCCAGAGCCTCCGTCTGGGTTCACTCTATCGTAAATGTTCAGCAGGCCTATTTGCTAACTTTTGATAGTTACGGCTGTGGTTACGGTGTACATAATTTTCATGGTAACTTCAATATTCATTACGGCTTCGGTAGGATGCTAAAGTGAAAATCAAATCGTTGTACACTGAGTTAGCAAATCGGCCTGCTGGTCGTAGAAGACTTAGGAAACACAACCTAAACAAAGTTAATAAACATCAAAGAGACCTCTCCAACCCGTCTGGCCAGCGTGGAGAGTGTAGGCCAAATTCTCTAACTGCTCTGGCTAATACATGACTCTAGTAGTACAGTGAGGGTCGTGCTCCTGCAGTGGAGACTAACAAAGACCTGATGGTGCTGGATGGTATATATAAAGTGGAAGGGACATATCCGTAATAAATCGAACCACGGGCTATTTCAGATCCCTTTAGTATAATGGAACAAAAATAACAGTCAAAAACAAAAAAAAAAACACGACGTTCCCATACAAATCGCCCGGGCCGCTCACACGCCGTATTTTTGTTTTTTGGCTGTTATTTTAATCTTTTTTTTTTCTTAGCTATTTGTGTCCCACTGCTGGGCAAAAGCCTCCCCCTCCGTTTTCCACCTTGTCCTTGTCCTTATTTTAATCTTATTATACTTTATTGATCTTATATAGACCGTGGTTTTTTTTTTACATTTATGTCCCTTCCGCATTGTAGATTTACCTTTCTTATCCTTTCAACGCCGTCATAGATGTGGTAGAACTTTCCAGTGCCTCCGTCTGGGTTTACTCTATCGTGAATGTTCTGGTGGATGGGGTCTTGGGATGTTTGGTTCGGCTGAAAGCCGCAAATAAAAAGCAATATCTAATTATTGGATTATAACTAACGTGAGACTTAGACATTATTGCAATACGTAACTACGGGTTACAGTAAATAGTCAACTAATGGGCGACATGTTCTGGAGGCACGGCCGTTGTTGGATGGGGTGGCGGCATCGAGATGCAAGCATGATATCGTCTCACTCCGCACTGCCGCGCGTCTCCTCGATTCACGTTCGCTCTGAGTAATATCCCTCTTCATCCTTCTTTTCCCCTCATTCGCCGTCCTTCAGTGAGACTGAAGGAAGATGAGGTCGAAACATGTCAGCCAGTAGCTGACTATTTATGTGAGTAACCCGTTGTTACGTATTTAAAGTAGCAGACCTATGCAGTTAGGCGGGCAGTTAATAGCATCTAAAGTTTTGGTAATATTTAATTTAACTACTGAATGCGTGTTTCTAAAGTATTTCCACAGTGCACGAGCAACAGTCACAGACATTCCCTGCTCTGTGTTTTTTCATCATCATGTCAGCTTTAAGAAGTCCACTGGCTAAAAACAGGCCTCTCCCGAGGATTTCCATCATTGGGAGGGGTTTGCCATACCTACTCACCATGTATAGCAAACGGGTTGGTAAGCGCAGTTTGATTGGCTTATATCGGTTCCGACGCTGCTGTCCATCGAAACCGTTTTATACGCGAGGGATTACGAGTATTTCATTCCTCTGTGGTATAATCAAAATTCACTAGTATTTATAAAAGGTTCGAAAAAAGTTAAAACCATTGAAATTATTACGCTCAAAACAAAACGGTTGTAGTCCAAATCGTTAGCTCCGAGGTCCATCTTGGAGGAGGCTAGCTGAGCCAAAGAGTGGATGGAGTTGGAAGGCGCCTGCAGCAGCACCACGATGTTGGCGGAATATGCTGCGTAGAGGGCCATCACGGCGGCACAAAAAACCCACTCCATGATTCGTCCTGATGATAAAAGTTCAAAACATATTTTGGTTCATGAACGAACATAGCGGAATGGTAACTGAAGCATAAAACAAACGAAATTTCTACTTACAGCTGTAGTCCAGCTGTAAGTAGAAAGTTCGTTTGTTTTTTTTAGTGTAAGTAGCTAACACTGGTGTCAGATCTGCATCTGACAGCTCAACGACTACACCGACACACACAACGACGGGACCAGCATCTTACGTGCCTTCCGAGCCTCTTGCAGTCACCCAGTGCATCCATCCAAGTGGGGACTGCACCCAGGGTTATTTAACATCCGCAAGCGCTAATAATGCTCACACCAACTGGGCAATGGGTTCCTCAAAGGTAAAGTTTAGTTGAGGAAGGTGCGTGGGGGAGCGAGTGGTTGGAATTCGAGGGGCCTGCAGCAACACCATAATATTAGCTGGATATGCTGCCAAGAGAGCCATTATGTTGGAAAATTTTACGACACCATTGTACGACCTGATAGTGAAGATGATACTTATAAGTAGATAGATCTCCGTCCATGGATACCTCAAAAGATATTGTTGAAGGATCAGCATATCTGCAGATTATTTTTATACGGAAGTGTTGAGTCAGTAAAAGCACGTAAGTCCTTGGCTTACATTAGTTAGAAGCCTAATTGCGACAAGCATTATGACAAACAACATCAGTGGCTGCGCTGGGATTACTAGCATCTCGGGCGAGATTTCAACGGTTACCCCATCACAGGATGCAAATCGTATCACGCTAATCACCAAAGATTTTAAAGGTGCACTTTCCGTGTAAAAAAATCCCCTGTTGTGGCCCTCTTAAACTTGGCACCCTTGGGCGGTCGCCCAACCGCGCCCTACCCAAACTGCTACTGAACAACATCATGGCCTCTATGAACGCTAATAAGTATATGTATATATTTCTTATTGCACTCACCTGGTGCCCTTCTCGGCTCTAAAGCACACCCTTGCTGAGTGACCGCACTCATAGTTACTAGTAAAGCATCTCCGAAACTTCCATCGAGTTGTGTGGCACCCTGAAAATGTTTATACCATCTGAGGAAGGGTTGATGAAGAACAAGTTCACGGTAGTAACTAAAAGTGAAAGTACCGTGCGACTTGTATAGTTCCAACCACCTCAGACTTGACGAACATTAACTAAATTACTACAATCTTCCTTACGTATTTTAAACCACTATTGAAAGAAATGAGTTTTGTGTACCTTTTCAACTCGAATCTCCCATTTGCTCGTAAAATAAAGTGTAGCAGTGCAAGCCACAGAGCATATGAGTATCGCCATCCACACGTTCATGGAAAAGGGCAGGGCGAAGATATTAGTGACGTAGGAGAGGGGAGGCTGGCGGAATATGAAGCGCATCCTCATTGGGGCTACGGTGTCGGTGTAGACGGCGACTTCCATGCGATCCAGGAAAACTACGCAGTTGGTGCCTGAAAGGAAAAAAAATCAGAGGCAGCGTTAGACGTTAGCGGCGTGGGCCACGGCCTCGCGCCCGAAGGAGCCTCGCACATAATGTAGCCGACCTTTTTTTTTGGGAAGGCGACGATTTGCGATAGTGAGCCACAAGGCCTTGCGGAAATGCTCACTTAGGTCTTACGCCGCCACTGAACAAAATTAACGCGTGATTAGAGTAAATCTTCTTTTCTCTCCTGCTATTTCCAGCACCTCTTCATTAGTTTTTCGATCTGTCCAACAGGTTTTTTCATCCTTCTCCAACATCACATTTCGAAATTGAAAATAGGAGGGTTAGCGGATGATTGGTCACTTTGATTCGACATGATGCCTTCTTTTCAAACATACTAGAGAGGAGCTAGAGAGTGAGGTAAAAGGAAAGAAAGGTCCAGTAAGACTAAGGAAAAGTTTTGTAGACCAACAAAAAAAGAAGGCTGGTGTCTTGTCATGTCTTGTTTGTTTTTGACAACAAACAAAACAAAAGTCTGATAAGGACCATTTCCCAAAAAGTCAATATCTCAAAATACCCACTTCTCAAAACGCCCGCTCTGAATCTATACAAGGGTTTTTATCTGCTGCTAATTTACCCAAATCAGCTTTTCCATCCTGAAGATCCCGTATCATGCCAGTCCATTGTCCTTTGACTTTGTACCCGAAGCGGTAGCTGAAGACGTGCCGAGTGGTGACGTTCAGCATCTCAAAGGCAAGTCTCGCTGATATGTAGCAGATTTTAGCTACAGAGTCGTACTGCAGTTCCCTGTGGACGACAGTTTGTGGTAAGCAAGCTAAGAATAAGTATTTTGGCTATGTGGCTCCCGGCAGAATAGAATAGGACCACTCCAAGTCTTCCCGTGGCTGTCGTAGAAGGCAACTTAGGAAACACAAGCTAAAAACAAAGCCTATAAACATCAAAGAGACCTCTGGGACTATGCAGCACGGAGGGTGTAGGTCAAATCCTCTAACCACTCTGGCTAAAATATGGCTCTGGTGGTAAAGAGAGGGACATACTCCTGCAGTGGAGGCTAAATAAGACGTTATGATGATGATGTTGGCTGTGAAATAGAGGTAGCTCTGCCTCAATTCAGAGAGAATAAGTAAGTCCTTAGTAAACTTTGCGGCATTCAGCAGTGCAAGTGCAAGGCAAAGTCAGGAGTGCCCATTTGTTTTTAGGTGGACCCCGTCCTTAACTTACCTAGCCACATTACCTACTGGATTAGCAAATGCTTTTATGGAGCTATGATGGGACTCAAAACGTGTTACAATTTTATTAGTGTTTTAGTGTGTTAGTAGATTACATTTACAATATATATTAAAGGTCCTGCCCCCGTAGCATGGCTCCCGCGACGCCGTTTATATCGCGCGATAAACTATCCACATCTCGCTCTGCAGTATTGCGAAAAACAAGATGGCGATAGTCAATAAACGTTGTCGCGCGTGCCATGCTACGGGGGCTGGATTCCTGGTTAAGCTTTGATTATCAGATCCGTCTTATCTGAGGCGAATAAGCGTCTTTTTTGTTTGGGGCCAACTCTACTTAGACTACTACTACTCTAGTCTTGTTACGTGGCTAATCTGGTACTGCCTAGCCATATGAAATGATGATAAATAGGTACTTACAGTCGGTTCTCTTGCAATAGGTGGATTTTAGTAGTATTGCTGTCCTGAATGACGTTGGAAATCGTCAAGGCGTGACCCATCAGGTCTCTTCTTCGTCGGAAGACTTGCTTGTACAGACGGACGTCAACGAAGGTTCCGTTGTAAGTTCCCTTCGGTGTTGATATCATGGAGTAGTTAGCTGATGGTTTATAAACTGGTGAAACAAAGTTTAGTGTGGAAGATATAATTTTACGTATGTGATAGGAATAGCTTGTTTTCTGAATACCTGTGCCATCACTTACGAAATTAGTTTTACTTAATGTTTTAATATCGTCATCTACCTAGGCCTCTCTGTTATCTGAGCATGTTCCCTGAACTCCTCAGCTGAAACGTTTCGGAGACCAAGGAATCTTAAAAGACCCACGATCCCTAATGGATTTTCTGCTCTCCTTTTGTTTGTACCTGTACTCAGGCACCGTTTGCACAGCGAATATTTACCTATTAATAGGCAACCTAATAAGTACGTAAGAAAACATCCTATCCAACTTACGTTCAGTTAAAGTAAACACTCCCATCGTCTTTTCAGCCAACACCAAATCACTGTCAGGCATCGCCGGGATATCCCATATCATGGAATCTGGCTGCTGAACTCCATCAGAAATTATGAGCCAGCGGAAAGGCCAAGCGAAAAGGTTGCTTGTTGTTGCCTGTTACCAGACAAATAGAAAAAATAAATAATAAACAAGTAATTTAATTAAAAAATTTAAACAACCCGCCTGACCATTAGCAATACCTATTTACGTCTGGGAATTTTACGGAGAAACATTTTGAAATACTGGACTGGAGATTCGGCTCTCTGTTTGGGTTCACAAGATGGTAAATTTTGTTGATATAAAAGGGGTTCAAAATTTTCTGTAACAAACCAAGATATTTTGCCAAACTAATATTTGCGTTTTTTCTATGCTGGTCTTTGAGAAAAAAATAAACTTAGGATGTACCAGCTGCTTGCTTCTCTTCCCGCGCAGATCGTAAAAACTGATCGCCGAAATGGGCGTCAGGAATCATGTCAAATTAGCGATGCGCCTAGCAAGTCATCACTATTTTGATTTCGTTCCCATCTACAAGCCCATCAACGTGCTTAACGTGGTCTTAAGGTTTTACAGATCTGGGCTCTATCTACAGTAAATCATCACTGGTAACACCATATTAGCCGAAGATTTTTGCATCAGTGCCCAAAGTCAAAAGTCCTCGGCGGCAATATGTATTTTGGACGAGAAGACTGTGAAGCTTCCAGAAAGCTGCCCAGCAAAGTCAGATTCACTGAAAAACCTTGTCCTTGGACTGGAGCTTCCTACCTATATCAATTGACCCTGTTAGCAGCAGACTGTAGTTGGAGTAGAAAAACGATACCTCGAGCTTGCTGAATACATGTTTATTTAGGTACGTTTAAGTAAATGTACTGCTCTACAGGTTCAAGGGTTTAGTTTCCAACAATCACTGGAGAAGGCGCATCATGAATATTCGACATAATTTTTGTCTTATCCATGATCTTTCTTCTTGGGAAACTTCATTGAGGTCATTGAGCATGGTCCTAAAATGACTCCGTCGGTTTCAGAGAAATGATGTCTCCCTTCGATATAGCGATGGTCAATACGGCATCACTGGAGAGACCGAAGTACAAGTACAGTCTATGTTTCAATTAAATCGAAGGCTTTCTCATAATCCACAGACGCTAAGTATAGTTGGTCTACTGTATAACCTGCCGCTGCGTAGTGATGTGATCTATGGAACTAATAGCATTTTAAACCGATCTATCTGAAATATCTGAAAAATTAAGAATATTTCTTTCTTTCGGAATCAACTTGTTATCCCTTTTGTCACGCTTAGAACATTGTTGTTTATATGTCTTCACTTTGCATGTTTATTGCGCCTTATACTATGATGTATTCTGTGGTTGCAGCGCTGTGGTATGCAACACTAGCGCCACCCAGCAGTTATTCTTTTAATCCTAAGTCATATTAAATTTAAAGAAATCTATCATTACTAGTGAATTACTGGTAGTATTTTGGTTCATTATATTCATTTGATAAATTAAGAGGAACACCGGCTAACGCCAAAAATTACAACTATTAGAGTCCTTTTTTTAAACACGGTGTAGCTAGCTCCAAGTGAGCTTTTTTCACCGGACCTTTGCGGTGAGGACAGAGTGCCCTCAACCTGTAAGGCGAACATCACCGAAGGGCTCCACGAGGGACGGACCTCGGTTTTGGGCGTTGCATGTGCACGCAAAGCTTAGAGAGAAGCTAACTTTTTACGCCTGATAGGCCGCGATTTGCATGATCGTAAAATGGGATTCCTCTGGCTATTTAGAGCCGGAGAGCTTTCAGTAACGAAGTAGTTCCGTCATTCGTAAGTACCGTGGCTACCGGTGGCGCGGTGAATGAAACGATTAAACACATGGGATATTACGTCGTAGGTCATGATCGGGCGGATGCAAAGCTTATAGAGAGTCAACTTATTCCTAAGTGACATCCTAGCATTGCCAAATTGAAAGCGGCATGGTTTCAGACTTTGTAGATTTGGGGACCGAAAGTCATGAGACTATCGAGTACAACACCAAGGTATTTAGCCTTTTAAGCCCAGGGAATGGACTTGTCATACAGCTAGAGTAATCCTAGTGGGGGTTCAAATTAATCTGGATGCGCTATCTCCTAAACCACAAGCCTAGTGAGTCGAAGGCAGATTGGAGACGTTTCACAATGACTGATTTCATGTGGTGAGACGTATTAAAGAGCTGTATCTTCAGCAAATAGAGCCAACTCTACGTTAGGGGTCTTAGGGATCATCATCAAGTCTTTCTAGTCTCCACTGCAGGAGCACGACCCTCTCTGTACTACCAGAGCCATATACTAGCCTGAGCAGTCAGAGGATTTGGCCTACACTCTCCACGCTGGCCAGACGGGTTGAAGAGGTATCTTTGATGTTAATAAGCTTTGTTTAGCTTGTGTTTCCTTAGTCGCCTTTTACGACATCCACGGGATGACTTGGCCACTCCAAGTCCACTCCTATTCTACTCTGCCGGGAACTACACGGCTAGTCGTAGCGTCGTAGTGTCGGCTGTCTTAGGGATATCGTATGTGTAAAGCAAACTCAGGCGGGGCGAAAGAACAGCGTCTTAAAGAACGCGGGGTCAAATGGGACGGGTCTTGGAGACATCCTTCAACTCTGTAGTGGAAGGTCCTATCCGACAAGAAGTCTCGAATGATAAACGCGAGACTGTTGGGAAGGCCCAAGTTGCCAGCTTGGAAATTAAGCCAAAATGTCAGAATTTGTCAAAAAAATTCGCTATACTGAAGAAGAGGGCTCCCGTGAAACGATTCCTGGTTCGTAATCTGAAGATATGCTCCGTAAGGCGGTGTTTTGATAGATATGCTCCGTAATTGATGGTTACACGCATGTTTGGCTTGGAATCCAAACTGTTCGTCGGAGATGAGACTTGGACTTTACATAGTCCTTAAATAAATAATAATAAATATAAATTTATACAAATATACAAACAACTAGCTATTTCTATGTGTGACTGTGGAGTATTTGTAGTTTGATTCAAAGTGTCTCTAAGTAGTAATGTACTGTGCTGTAATAGCTAGCTGCCTGTACAGAAAATTATTAATAGAGGGATAACTGTTACTTACAAACAACCCTAACACCTAACACCCTAACCACCTAACACCCTAGCCCTAACCATAAGTTAAAAATATATACGTATATAGATAAATCAAGGAAGTCTAATACCGTGAGACCTAAGATATTAGACGGAAAGGCGGAAGGATCAAGGGTGTGGTGTACGAGGTGCAATGTACGCCAGACAGTAGATTTTCCTACTACCAGTCAAGCAGACTCACAAGACTGATCAGTAAACTGACGGCTAAGGGTGTCTTGGCCGTAGTAGGAGGTTGGTGGTGGATCGGTTGATCTCAGACAATAATACTAGTCGATTGTCCGAACCAAAGAGAATTTATTAAAGTAAACATTATCTATTTATACAAAAAATAGTTACAAATGTGCGTATTGATCACATTTAAAACAATATTTGTCTGCGTCAAAATTAGTTTGCGTTGCGTTCTTCGTGCTTGCATATTTTTGGGTGAATGTCCTGGAGGTCACATGTTCACGTGAACACACAGATTGAGCTGGCCCCAAAGTAAGTTCAAGACTTGTGTTATGGGATACTAACTCAACAACAGTATATTTAATAGTATATACTTATATAGATAAACATCCAAGACCCAGGTCAATCAGAAAAAGATAATTTTTCATCTTGACCTCTCCAAAGATCGAACCCAGGACCAGCGACACGGGTGGTCCCGGGTTCGATATCGGCCGATCAGCCAGCGTGTTGACCGCTCTGACACGGAGCTCGTTCTTGAGTCTTTTGAGGTGGATCCGCTCATAGATTTTCCCCAAAGAACTCTTTAAGCTAATACGATGTGGGATTTTTATGTCTTTGCCTGGCTTGGGGATGCCGATCACAAGTGCTTCCTTCCAGCCGCCTGGAAAGGTGCAATTTACAAAACACGCATAGAAAATGCTCAAAAGTAGAAGGGGGAGGGTCTGTGGAAGGCAATTGAGCGTTTCGTTTGAGACTCAGAGCCGGGTGTATTTCGGGGTGTGAAATTGCGAAAACTGGCAAGTTCTTCCCTACGCTTGTAATCAAAAGTAAAAAAAACAACCATAGCGCGTTTTAAAATTGCTCCAGCGCCATCTAGTTCTCGTTACACGAACTTAGTATTTACTCCTGCAAAATTGTTCATTTAAAGCCGAAAATATATATTTTAACTGACGTTACATGGTTCTCACCTCTCCTGGGAAGACCACAAATCTAAAGAGACCTCGTTTTTCAAAATTGTTCAAGGCATTATGGCTACAGGAAGGGTCAACTTTTTGCCAGTTTTTGCCAGTTAACGTCCGCTGTATATTTGTTTTTTTGACGTCACATAGCCTATGACACTCCGGGGAAGAATCCGAATCTACTGACACCTCACACCACAAAATCCGTCCAGCCGTTAAGGCTGCAGGATGCAACAATGGAACAGACATATTTACATACATACATACATACATAGATATATACATACATACATACATAGGCTCGAAAAACATTACCCTCCTTCTGGGTGGGTCAGTCGGGTAATAAAATCTAAGATGAAAGAAAGTTAATCTCTAATTTTTTGAAAATAAAGCAGGGACTGTAACTAGCTCACGCGCTACTATAGAGACGCCTTTTCAACACATTTCATACAAAACAAGCATGTCAGGGCCCCTGACATGGGGGGATGGGTGGGCAGTACCGTTTAGTAAGGTTTTTTGTTTTCAAAGTTCTGCAGTTTTTACTTGCTTGTGAAATAGGCTACACTTACATCAGAATTCTGTTTATTATATTACCTACCTTTTTACTGTATTAATATAACAGCGTCTTTTTAAGTTTTTTGAGCTCGAAGCTCGACCTGACAGGCTGAATATGCGACTTTCACCTACTAGACGGGCGCGGGTTGACACGCGATATTATTATTACTTTCATCATCTCCAGTAGGGCGTGAGTGACATTCCGTGCTCCGTGACATAAACTTAGAGCAAGATCAGCTGACTCTAGATGGATCAGAAGTGACTTCATTGGAAAATAATCATATTGAAGGCATGATCTTCAATAAATAAATAATAAATATATACCGACAAATCACACAGATTGAGCTAGCCCTAAAGTAAGTTTGAGACTTTGAGAATGATGGGGTAAAATCCTTACGTTCTCCAGAAACTCTTCAGCAGTGTCACAATTCAGGTCAACCAGGAAAAGGAGGTCGTGGTAAAAATATTTTGAAGGCAATCGCAGGGTTGAAGACGATCGTACGCCAATTTTAAACATTTCAGTCATTAACTTAATTTGAGCACCTGAAAATGATTATAAAAATAATCTTTTGTGATTGTTAACTGTTGAATTAATAAAAATTGGCCAAGTATGAGTCCGCTTAACTATACAACATTAGACTATCTAGCAAAAAGCGGCAAAAAAGTCACGTTTGTTGTATGGCAGCCCCCTTAAATATTTATTTTATTCTGTTTTAGCATTGAATACATAATGTGTGAAAACCTCAACTGTCTAGGTGTCGCGGTTCATGAGATACAGCCTGGTGGCAGACAGACAGACGAACAGACATCGAAGTCTTAGTAATAGGGTGCCGTTTTACCCTACAGACAGGTTACTAGGTACGGAACCCTCATCATCATCATCAGCCACAATCAAGTCAGTCAGTCAAGTCATTGATCCAAAAATAATTATAAAGATTCTGTTCTTACCTTTATCCCAACATAAACCTTGAAAAATCAGATCCGTCGGTTTGTTTTCATTATCAATGTAACTCTTAATGAATCCTATGGTATTTTCATCTTTAGCTGACGCTAAACACACTATGAATATTCTTAATATAAATATGACTATTAGAAGATTCATAATATTTTTGAGAAATCAAGTAAATAATGTTTTTAAATCCCTATTAGAAGACCTGTCTACTTTGGTGTTTACTTTTTACTATGAGTGTGATTTAGAAAGGGATGGTCAGTTTAAATAGAGTATGCAATTGGCTCAATACAGTTTAGAAGATGACACCTAATCTTTTAGTCAAAAGTTAAAGACAGCAATTTACGTGGACAACTTGTTTGTTTAGCTTGAATTTTTAACGGTAAGGTAAATAAGGGACCGTTTAAGTAATACGTAAGCAGAATATTAGCTTTTTTACCACCTTTAATCTTTCAGTAAAAGAAAGAAAAGCTCTTGAAATGAAATCAAATGAAATTCTTTATTTGCTAGGGTCCCCCCCCCCCCCCCTAACATTGGTATAATTTTCACAATAGTACATTACTGCAGAGGCCGGGTACACATAAAGTTTCATTCTTTCATATATACCTAGTACTATTTTCCGGAAATACACTTTCCATTGCTCATTTAGCCTCCACTTTCAAATCAGACGAAGTCTCCTACTTAAAGCCTCCAGTCCCCCATGTCATCAAATGCAAGCCACGCCTAGACTCCTAATCCCCCATTCGCTGCTTATGTAATATATGAAGGACCACTAAGTTTAGGGATAGAAATAAAACGGCACAATCTTATCAAAATTCTTGCATTTGTGCATTAATACAGTTATTTTATACCATAACTAGGAGCCCTCCCCGGCTGCACTCGGGCATGAAATTTGCTAATAAACATTCTTTATGAATCACTATATATATTCGTGAAAACGGAATGAAAATCCATGCAGAACTTTTTGAGTTTTCGCGGTAAACTCAAACAGACGCGACAATAGTAGATTGTTGCACTGAGCAGAAAGTAAGTTATTGCTGCACGAGTGTTTATTTGGAGCCCGAGCGCTAGCGAGGGCTCTAAAAAGCACGAGTGCAATTTAACTTACTTAATGCGAGGTGCATAATCTGCTTTTCTTTCAACTACTGCAATAAAAGTAGTTGAAAAATAAAACTGAAGACAAATTACAATAGTTAAAAATTTGTTGTTCACATTCCCGCTTTTTTTCTTTATGGCCAGTATTTTTTTTAGGCGAGGCAATACACACGTCCCTTTGTTAACTCCATACGGCCGTTAGGTTGGCCAATCTTCTTTATGACAGGTGACAACTATTGTCCTCGATTAAAAAAAACTAAACAGTGCAGTAAAGGATTTCCATACATTTTTGCTGCACTAGAGCAGCAAAAATGTATGGAAATCCTTTACTGCACTGTTTAGTTTTTTTTTTACTTCTAGTGCAGCAAAGTTCCGCTTTGTGCTGGATATGTAGTGCAGTTATGATAGAATTGCAGCGTAGTTGGAAGAAAAGTACTTTGCTTAATAATATGTAGTGATAGTGATGAAGTGTCGATTTTTTTCTAAATATTTAACTTTATCTGTTAATTTATATTATCTGTTACATTTATTTCTAAATGGCTTTTCTATATTCAATGATCGAAATGACGATAACATTTTCTGTCTTTTCCTCGTAATCATCCTGAAACAAAAAGAATAATAAGTGGAAATAGAGTCATTAGATTTGAATCCGAAACATTTCGGGTAAAAGGTAAAAGTCACGGCTTTAACTTGTCTTCCGCCGACGTTTCGGTGATTCTATGTCCAGTTTGAACATCGGTTTTGTACGGTACCTATATAGTTAACAAGTACCAATCAAAGATGGCGTAGGTCCATAGATATCAGAGTGCGTAGGTCCTCTGATTGCTTTATGCGAGCTTTTGGTGACAAAATTTGTAATATGGACTCATATAAATTTAATCTAAATGAGTCCATATGTCTACTTTAACTTTTTCACACACTGATCATGAGCAAAAGCATTTATCAACTATTGACTAATTTCATCATCATCTGAACATATTCTCAGTTGTATCCTCAGGGGTAACGCTTCAGCGCCCGGGGTCCGTTACCTGCCCTAGCTAGGGCGGCCCCGGCTCCAAAGTAGGTATTCCTACAGATAAACTGCTCTGATTAATATATAATATATATATATAACATAGCCATGTACATAGATGGTCGTGCTCCTGCAGTGGAGACTAAAAAAGACCTGATGATGAATCGCTGACCCCAAACTCAGAGAATGCAGTCAGGAACAAGACTGAGGATGGATACTTACAATCGATGATAAGCCATCTCCAATATAAGCACCGCTGGGGCCAGTAGCATGCCGTACAGTGTAGCCAACATGGCGGGGTACATGTCCGTGATACCCACGCTGCTGAAGGTGGCCACTGTACCGGAGCACTTCGGCCGCGGCACGTTCAGCCGCTGGTGGATGTTCGCTTGGATTCCTGATTCACGGATCTTTATGAAGCTGGGAAGAGAAATTTAATCTTTTAACTAAAGTTCTATATAAAACCTAGAGATCATATCTTCTTCATCATCAGTTAAGCTTAATATTTTTAGTAAGAACTATAGAAGGTACAGAATGAGAAAACGACTCACTCGACAAAATAATAAGTGTATAACTATACACTTATTATTTTGTCGAGTGAGTGTATAACTATACATCTTGCCTTCGCCCGCGACTCCACTCGCGTCAGTACGTTTCTCCGGGATAAAAGGTAGCCTATGTCCTTCTCCGTACTCCAGACAACGTGTATGCAAAATTTCATGATGATCGGTTCAGTAGATAGGCATGAAAGGGTAACAAACTAACAAATTCGCTTTTGCATTCATAATATTAGTTGGGATTGGGATATGTCCCTGTAATCCTCTCCAATCTTTAAAAGGACCATCTATTCTCAGTACCTAGTTCAATTAACAGTTCAATTGATTGAACTAGTGAAACTTTTTAGTAGCGGTATTTCAATCAATTTTTATTGATTGAACTAGAGAAACTTGTTAGTATCGGTAGTACAATTACAGGCTATGAATATGAACAACTTTTCTTATGGGACGAATACTGGAAAATCAAAATAATAATTGACATTCCCATACAAAAGTGTATAGTAGCATTTGTATGATAATTTAATTTTTTTCAAATTGTTTGGTATTGTATGGTAAGGATTGGACAACGTTACAGGTAAATATTATATTAGTGTGTAGTAGGCTAGTAACATAAGTATGATAGTAAGTAATAAGTTATAGTAGCTAAGATGTCGTATAAAGATCGATGAATAGATAGACAGAAACCCACCGATTTATTAAATAAAGACTTTATCGAATGTTGAATCAAAGTTAGCATGTAGTTAAGTTAAAACTCAGTACGATTAACATTTCAAATTCCTATCACGTACAAATTGTATTTTATTATCTACTTGTTAGCGTGCCTTACTTGTAGGGTTGCCAACACTTTTTGACGGAATATAATATTTTTATAAAAACATATAGTACGCTTCAAAATAAATAAAAAAATAGTATTTTAGTAGAGGACAGTCAAAAAAGACTGTTATGTTTTTAATCAATTATTTTTGGTTACACACAAACACCCACACTATGTCTGTCGTACGAAAGGCGCGTTACAAAATTGCGGGATCATTTTTTTTATTAGTTCTGTTGCAAAATATAAACTTAATCTATTGTGTTGAAATGTAGTATTTTGCTTACCTACATATTTCTCCAACAGTATAGTACGGAGTCCCGAAATATAGTCCAATACTGTATACATTATAGTACGGTTGGCAACCCTACTTACTTGATCTTGAAGAGGTCTTTGTAAGGTGACCGCTTCTGCCCTGGCACCCAGGGGTCAATCTCGTTGATGTAGTCGATCTCCACCAGGTCGCACTTCTCGTCTTCGTGGTAGGTCTCCTGGATCAGGCGGTAGCCCGGGTTGGACTCCATGTGGAAAGCAAACAGGCCCTGTTGGAAAATCAGAATGAAATACTTAGTAGTTACCTACCTACTTACAGTCCGAATCTATCTTTTGGCGGCTCGGATATCATCTGCGAGCTGCGCAGAACGCGCATCAGTCAAATGGCTCTTTGACAATATGGCGGTTTTTTTTATGTCATAGGACAGCAAACGAGCAAGCGGGTCACCCGATGGGAAGTGATCACCGCTTGTTTGTTTGTTTTTCGTATGTGTAAGTGGCCAACACTGGTGTCAGATTTTTCAAGCTGCTTTAAGGCATCTGACATAGCTTAATGACTGCCATCAACGATGACAGCCGGGACCAACGGCTTAACGTGCCTTCCGAAGCACGGAGGAGCTCGAGAAATTTTTATGCCACTTGCGGTCACCCATCCAAGTAGGGACTGCACCAGGGGTTGCTTAACATACGTAAGCGCTCATAGAGCTCACACCCACTGGACCATCGGGCTCCTCAATCACACAAGTGATCACCGCTGCCCAGGGACAACTGCAACACCAGGGGTGTCACAGGAACGTTGCCGGCCTTTTATTTTTCCCTCCCCAGAGAGGAGAGGGAGATGGGCCTCCGGCTCTCTCACTCTCCAAACGAAGCATAGCAGTGCTGTGAGAGTGTGGTACTTCCCCGGACGAGCCGGCCCATTCATGCTACTAGCAAAAGTGATTTTCCCGGTAGCGAGGCTCTACCACAACTAAAAATGGGAAATGGGTTTCGTTAAAAAGACTTTCCATTAACAGTCCGAATCCCCGCCCCGCTTCCCGACGCGCTCCCCGCTGAATCTAATAATGTGTACTGCGCATCGACTCGCACGATGTCCGAGCCGCCACAAAGTAATAGAAGAAACGATCCGCCTGATTAAAACGAATGCTGGTTAAATCTACTACTTAGTATTTATTTACAAGTGCAAGATGTTTGGAATGCAACTCATTTAAATTAAAATTAAAAAGCCTTTTATTTCTTGCAATGGAGTACAAATTTAACAAACAAAAAGTAAAACGTAAGAGAAAAAACTTAACGTAACATATTTATAAAATAAAAAAAACCTAAACAATGCAAATCCGCGTTACGGTGAGCAAATGTCTCTAAATATTGTATTGTTACGATGATTTTTTTTTTATTTTTATTTTTTATCTGTATTTTCATCTGCAAGAACCCCTCTACAGGTGAAGGCCTCCTCCAAAGTTAACCAGTCCTCTCTAGACTGGGCTGTCTGAAGCCAGTTTGAGCCGGCTGTTTTGACTATGTCGTCTACCCATCGTGCGTAAGGTCTTCCTATCTTCCTCTTTCCGTGTGGTCCCTTCCAGAGAGTCGCTGTTTTAGTCCACCTCTGGTCTTGAAGGCGCGCTACATGTCCAGCCCACTTCCATTTAAGTCCTAAAGCCTGTTTTAGTCCGTCTGTGGCTTTGGTAATTTTCCTTATTTTCGTGTGTCGAATTTTTTGAAGTTTCCTTATATTTAGCATACTCCGCTCGATCCCTCGTTGACATGTTCGGATTTTTTCTTTACTTTAGCAGTGAACTTCCAAGTCTGGCAGGCATATGTAAGACATGGGAGAAGACAAGTGTTCAATACTTTTGTTTTAAGCTTAGTGGGCATGTTACTTTTAAATAATTTTTTTAAACTCCAATACTTGTTCCACGTGAGTTGTGTCCTGCGGTCCACTTCTCGTTCGTTAATGTCTCTGTTGAAGCTTATTTGTTTGCCAAGGTATATGTATTGTTCTGTATATTGGAGTGGTGTGCTACCAATGGATATTTGACTCTTGGCGCTGTTTGTCATTAGCATTGTTTTTGAAAGATTTATTTCTAAGCCTACTTTATTGCTATTTTTGTTAAGAGACTCAATCATGTTTTGGAGTTCTGAACCTGTCTCTGATAGGAGCACCAGATCGTCTGCAAATCGAAGGTGGCTAAGGTACTTGTTTTCGATCTTTATTCCTTTTCTTTTCCATTCGAGTTGGCTTATTATAGTTTCTAGCACAGCTATAAATAGTTTAGGGGATAATGGGTCGCCCTGTCTTACCCCTCTTTTTACAGGAAACCATGGGCCGACTGTTTCCAATTTAACTCTGCTTTTGCTATTGTTGTATATACTTTTTATCACTTGTATGTATTCGGTTTCTACTTCCTGTTTTTCTAACGCTTCCCATATGCTGTCGTGTGATATAGAATCGAATGCTTTTTGGTAATCTATATAAGCAATGTAGAGAGGTCTCCTTTTTTCTTGATATTTCTCGATAATAAGCTCGAGTGCGTGAATATGGTCGATGGTAGAGAATCCTTTTCTGAATCCTGCCTGTTCGACAGGTTGTTTTGCATCTAATTTGGCGCTGATTCTTTTATTTAAGATGGAAGAAAATAACTTATATAGACATGATAATAGGCTGATCGGTCTAAAGTTGCCGATGTCATTGGGATCGCCTTTTTTATAGATTAAAATTATATTCGACTCTGACCATTGGGTCGGGGTGTTTCCCGTTTTTAAAATGCGGTTAAATAGATTTGTTAGGGGAGCAGCGAGTATTTTTGAAGCTGTTTTTAATATTTCATTGGTGATGTTATCCGGTCCTGGACTTTTGTCAGGTTTCAATCTCCTCAGCTCTTCGATGACTTCGCTTACTTCGATGCTGGGTGTTTTAGTACTATTTCGAGTTGTATTCTTAGCAGTGTAGAGCACTGTATTTTTACTTGAATATAGTTTTTTGTAGAACTCTGTTGCTACGGTGATGATATTTTTGCGACTGTTTACGGTATTTTGTCCTTTCTTCAGTTCATTAATCCAAGTTTTATTAGTTCTCAACTCTTTCTGCGCTTTTTTGATACTACCTGATTGGTTAAGGTGTTTTTTTATGGTGTGATATCTGTGCTCAGTGTAATCCCGCTTTATATATTTACTAATTAGCTTGTAAAGTGCAGAGATTTCATTTTTTATTGCCCTGGTTTTGTTTTTTGACTTTTGGGGCTCTTGTCTTCTCTTTATAAGTCTCAGTGTGTGTTCTGAGAATACTTTGTGACTTTTATTTAACAAACCATTCCTTCAGTCTATCTATCATTGAATCAGTCCTAACTGATCACAAACAACTCTATCTTGAAATTGGAAAACTAACACCTGTAAAAAATAGAGAGACGAAGTACACAGCGCTCGATTACGAAAAGCTTTACAAAAGCATGTCAAAAGTGATATGTAACAAAGATGATGAAGACTACTGTAACCTGGAAAAAGATATTAAAGAAAATGTAGAAAGTTGTAAAATAGAAAAGGTTAAAATACAAAACCCACCCCAGAAAGATTGGATACATAAGAATATTATTGAAGCGATAGATACAAGAAATCAACTATGGCAGGAAACTAAAAAGAACCCAAATAATGAAGAACTAAAGAAAACTTTTACAGAGAAACGAGACGGCGTTCGAGACATGATTAGAACACATAAAGAAAATTACTACCACAAGTTATTTAAAGAGACTTTTGACCAACCAAAAAAGATGTGGGAATTAATAAATACTCTCGCAGCAAACAAATTCAAGAACAGCTGTGCTCCCCCAAAACTTATCTCAAATTCTGAAGTAATTACTGACGGCACTAAAATTTGCAATCTGTTTGATTCTTTCTTTTCATCAGTAGGTGCAGACTTAGCGAACAAAATACCTCAAAAATATCACAAAGATAAAAGTAAAATTTTGACTTATGGAGATAACTATTCACATAACTCAACTCTTAGTGACTTAAGACCTTGTACTACAAAGGAAGTAAGCAAAATTATAGATGATTTGGACTCCAATACTAGCACAGGTATAGACGGCATCTCCACCAAAGCAATTAAATGTTTAAAAAATCTTATTGTTGATAGATTAGTTAACGTAATCAATAAATGTTTAAAATTAGGCACTTTTCCGGACTCACTTAAAGTCGCTAAAGTTAGCCCTATATATAAATCTGGACCAAAAACAGATCCTAGCAATTATAGGCCAATATCAGTTTTGCCGGTCATATCGAAAATATTTGAGAGAATTTTGTATGATCGCCTAAATGAATACCTAAATAAGAAGCAATTTTTAATAGAGGAGCAATATGGTTTTCGTCCAAAATCCAGCACTCTGACAGCTGCTATTGACCTAGTAACGAAAATAAAAATTAACATCGACAAAAAGAACATAGCTTTGGGTATCTTCATCGATTTTAAAAAAGCTTTTGACACCGTGAGTCATCAAAAACTTATAGCTAAGCTAAAAGACCTCGGTATCTACGGTGCAGCTTTAAATATTTTTAAGTCCTATTTGCATAACAGGCGTCAAATCGTAAAGATCGATAATTACGAAAGTTCTCCTCAGATTATTTCATATGGTATACCGCAAGGTTCCATAATCGGTCCACTGTTGTTTTTAATATATATAAACAGCACAAATCAGATAGGACTTAAGGGAAACTTCACACTGTATGCTGATGATACATGTTTGTTTTACTTTGGGAAGTCCGTTGATGAAATAGTCACTGTTGCTCAACAAGACCTAAATGTCCTTAACGAGTGGTTACTTCATAACTTATTAACAATTAACATATCTAAAACATCCTACATGATTTTCTCAGCCAAAAATAAAGTAATCCCAGAATATGAACCTCTTAATATAAATGGTACAGTTATTCAAAGATCAGAGCAAGAAAAATACTTGGGTCTACTTATTGACGAAAAACTCACCTGGACGCCACATATTGAACATATCAAAAACAGATTAACATCGGCACTAGGAGCTATTCGAAAGATGGCACATTGCATTCCTAAAAACGTTAAGCCAATCATATATAACTGTCTAGTTAAGTCGCATCTTGAATACCTAATTGAGATATGGGGATCTGCTGCACCAACTAACTTGAACTCGCTACAGAGATGTCAAAATAAAATAATTAAAGCACTATTTCATTATAAATATAATACACCAACTAAACAACTGTATAAAAAGACTGAACTATTTAATCTCGCCCAGCTCTATCAATATAATACTTGCATTTTGATTAGAAAAATTATAACAAATTCTATAAAATCCAACATACAGCTAGAAATTAGAGAAAACAAACACAACCTTCGAACCACAAATAAACTTAACCTAATTACACCACGGACTAATTACGGGAAAAATACAATACTTTTTGAGGGAGCACAGATGTATAACAAGTTGCCAAATGATTTGAGGAAATGTGAGAGCATCAAAACATTTAAAAAACAACTAAAACTACTTATCGCGACCAGTACTTAATTAGTGATCTATGCATGTTATTTACTGTTACTTTGTATCTCATTTTAAGTGAAATGAAATTTCTTATGAGAATAAAGTTCTTTAAACCTAAACCTATTTAAAGTATTTTCAAATCTAGCACAGTTTATACATTTTGTGATAAGCTTGATTAGGTTGTCATAGCAGTGCTGAACTGTTGCATCTTGGACTTCATCTAGTTTACCATTCAATGCATAAGAAGTTAGGCATTCTTTGAATTTAGAGAGCTCTTGTTCATGTTTCAATATTGGGTTTTGGTTGTTATTGTAGTGATTCCTACTTTTCTTTGTTTGAACAAGAGAGATGGTACCTCTAACTGGCCTGTGATCTGATGGGTAATTAATGTTGAGTACCTCCATGTTCTGAAACATAAGTGGTCGGTTGGACAAAATAAAATCAATTTCATTTTTGAATTTCCAGTCCGGTGAATGCCAAGTCCATTTGTTCTTTGCTTTTTTCTTGAAAAATGTATTTAATATTGATAAGTTCTTCTCTGTAGCAAAGTCTATTAGTCTTTGTCCTCTTTCGTTTCTGTTACCGTAGCCGTAGGTCTTCATAATTAAGTATTCTTCCTTTTTGGGTATTCCTATTTTGGCATTTAAATCTCCCATCAATATGTAGTCTTTGTGTACTTTTTCTATAGCCGTATTTACGGTCTGATAAAAAATATCTATTTCCTCTTCTTTTGCTTTTTCTGTAGGTGCATAAACCTGTATAATCGATAGTGGGGAGCCTCCAAATGACATATTGAGTATCCCTACCCTTTCTGACAAACCTATGTAGCTTTCTATATTATCCTTGTGGCGTTTGTGTATGATGAAGCCTATTCCGTACATTCCTTGTGTCTGACCTGTGTGACAAAATATAAAGTTGTCATATTCTTCTATCTTGTTTCCAGTACGTCTTGTTTCAGCTAATCCAATTATATCGTATTTGATTCTTTTAAGTATTTCGCTTAGTTCCAGGAGACGTTCATATGATGAGAGTGATTTTACATTGTATGTTATAATGTAGAGCTTTGTTGATGGGTTTGTTTGTTGTTTTGGAGGGTTGTGGTCATAATCTTCCACGGTGACCAACCGGCTTGGAAGATGATTTTGGTTTCTTGATATTAGTTTGTGTTTATAATCCTTGTGAGAGGGGGGCGATAGTTGCTGTAAGTTTTCATCGTTTTGGGCTGGTTGCTTCGAATTGGCTGTTTTTTTGGTGGAAAGGAAATTTAGCATTCCTGGTTTTAAGACTCCTTCTGATAGACTTGAATTTCTTTTCACCGTTGCCTGGGTTTTATTTTTCTTGTTTACTTGTGTACTTGTTGTGGCTCCGGCTGGCTGGTTGTTTTCAGGAGACATTGAAAGCGTTCTTTTATTATTTTTACTTGCGTTCGTACCTTTATCAAGTATAATAAGTTTATCATACTTTATTATCGCTAAGTTACCCTTCTCTTTTTCAATTTTAACCTGTTCTATCAAGTCTTTCCTTTTTTCTAAGATATATTTTGGATAATCTTCTTTTATGTAATATTGGGTATCCTTTAGTGCTTTTTTTTGTTTAATTATTTCTATTTTCGTGCCAAGTGTAGAGAATGTAATGATTATTGGTCTAGGTTTTTCTCCTTTTCTTCCTACTCTCTTTATTTCTGCTATGTCTCTTCGATCAAGATCTAGAGAGAAATATGTTTTTATGAATCTAACCATGTAACTTTCCAAATCTGAGTATGATTTTTCGGTTTCTTCCAGCCCGAAAAATACAAGGTTTCTTTGTCTAGCCTGTTTATCTAGGTAATAAAGCCTTTTTTCTTGATTTTCTACTTTTTTCTCGAGATTGTCATTGCAACTCATTTAGGGTACAAAAATTAATATAAACTTTTTAACAAAAAAGATTGATAAACTGAAAAGCAAAAAAATCAATCATCCCCTAATTTCCTACCCATCTTTTTTCCAAATTTATATTTCCCTTGCCAAAAATAAGAATTGTCAAAATCGCTGTAAAATATAAGCTTGGTCAAAGTTGGGTCAAGGATAAAAAAAATATGTTTCAGAAATTTAGTAAAATAAGTCAATATCTACTGAATAATAAGTTACCCTTCTAATTTTCTCCACCCCGTCCTTCATGCTGTAGAAATTAGGCTTTTTCCCCTTCGGCGCTATTTTCTTGTCATAGATTGCCTTTCGGATCGGGTCGTTAAGTTTCTGAAAGCATACATATTTTATAGGCGAGAAAACGGTCTGTCCTTCGTGGGTTATGATGAGCTTTACGTTGAAAATTTACATGTTTTTGTCAGAAGATGGCTTTGTATTTACCGATATTTTATTGTAAGTAGCTTTTCATATGTTTTATGAGTGAATTCATATCGTAGCAGGATTACAATTCGAATTTTAATCCTTTTCATCACTATTTTGTTTCCGCTTTAGTTTTATGACCTTAGGCTCTGTCTACCCCGCAAGGGATAAAGACGTATGTATGTATGTAGTATTTTGTAGTATAGATATGAAAGTGTGTGTGATACATACATACATACAATAACGTCATACATCAATAGTTGATCTGATTTGTCTGTACTACAACAGCAAAATAATTTATGTACTTAGAAGTTGAGTAGGCATTTATTTGTTTGCATAGAAATAGTACCAACTTGAAGGATGTTTATTTTAATAAAACTAAAATTTGAATCGTAGATAAGAAAAAAAACAGAGTTTTTGGTGGTAAGTCAAGGGGTACAGTTCGTTTGCCTTAGACGATTTTGCAAATTGATTCAAGTGGACTTTATAATATGTTATTGGTGTAGTTTGGTGCTATAAATGCTCGTGCTCGAGAACAATTTGTGAAATAGTTAAAGTAGACTGTTAAATGTTAAATGTACTTGTATAGATTTGTCATCAGGAGCTCCAAAGATGGCGTAAGTTCTTTGGTAGCCTCGTGGCTACCAAAGAACTTACGCCATCTTTGATGCCACATACCGTACAACAACACCAATACTTAGTATCTCATTATACTGGACATTGGCAGAATCACTGAAATCTCGGTGAAAGCCATAATTTAAAAGAAGAAAGAAAAAAACAAAATATATATTATTATCCCATGCCGCCCCTCCACCATGTTAAAAGAGTTGGTGGTTTTATTTGGTTAAGCACATTGGTAAGTCTGTCAAATACGGTAGAATCTAAGAGCTCTACAAATATATTAACACTATTTACCTTAAAGAAATACCGAATACTCAAAGTCGCTGGTCCCGAGTTTTAGCGGGGAGTTGAGGAGATCTGGCAGCGTCCTGAGTGAGGAGCTTGGGGCACTCTATAAATATAATTACACTATTTACCTTGAAGAAATACCGATTATACTCAAAGTCACTGGCTCCAAGTTTAAGCGGGGAGTTGAGGAGATCCGGCAACGTCCTGACTGAGGAGCTGGGGGCCCGCAGCAGCACCACGATGTTGGCCGAGTAGGCTGCGTACAGGATTGTCAAGGCGATGAAGAGGAGGAGGGTAACGGTTCTACCTGCAAGTTTGTAAGATAGGCATCTATTAGATATAGATTGAAAAACTTTTCAACTAAAAATTCAACCGCCGAAATAAACTTAAAGGAAAAATCACTTATCCAGTACTTTACTACATTTAGGGTTGGATTATTTTTTTCTAAATTATATGAAACTTCGCTTCTATCCAGAAAAAAAAAAAATTCAATATCGGACTACTCTGTCGCAGTATATAATTACTTCTGTGACTAAAAAGTTATGCGTGGTCAAAAAAATATTCACGTCAACATGAGAACTTTCTTCGTTTTTTCATCGGTTGAAAATAATAATTCTAATTAAGGCTTCGTGGGTGTAATTATTATAAGCAATAACGCATGTCAAGCAACTCCGAGCGTGGTCCCCCGACCTCCATGCTTTGGAAGTCACTGGTCTCGACTGTCATCACTGATAGCTGTAGTGTTGGCAACTTACATAAATTAAATCAAAAATTTAAATCTTGAAATAGAAAAGAAGGATACTGAAGTTTCACGGGATGTACCTGCGGCATATCGTGGCTCCAAAGTACATCCTTGTTGTAGAACCGCACCAATGATCAGGATGAGAACGTCGGCCCAGGTTCCATCTAACTGAAATGGATGCTGCAAGAGAAACTTCGCTTCAACATCAAAATAATGCTTTTTACTTTTTTTATGAAACTATTGAGTGCATTTGACTCTATCATACACACACATATAGCACATAACTCAAGTAATGCCTATTCACTCTTTCCTTTGAAAAAATTCTAAATTGAACGGGACGGAAAATAGTGACGCGGTGAGTAAATTCCATTGCTTAGCGGTTCGAATAATTGAATATCGCCAAGCTTCTTCTAGTATTGAAGCCATGATAAGTCTCATGCCGTGCTGTTTGTTACTGTCTACGAGCTCCGTGGCGCAGCGGTCAACACGCCGGCCTGCGACACGGATGGTCCAGGGTTCGATCCCCGGTCAGGTCAAGATGGAAAATGATCTTTTTCAGATTGACCTGGGTCTTGGATGTTTATCTATTTATGTATTTGTTATAAAATATAGTATTGTTGATTTAGTATCCAATAACACAAGTCTACAACTTACTTTGGGGCTAGCTCAATCTGTGTGATTTGTCCGTATATATTTATTTATTTTATTTATCTAATGTCTGATGAAGAGCGTTAGGTACAAAGTCAGTGTCAGTATGAAAATATCCTGATTACCTAACACTACATAGAAAGCTACTTAGCAAATAAAAATAAAAACAAGAAAAAGAAAATGTTGGCAAAGAAACCTTACCATACTCATAGTAGCTTCCCACTTGGAAGTGATGTACAGGAATACGGAACACCCCAGCACGCACACCACGATCGCCAACCAGACGTCTCTAGTGAAGGGCAAGGTAAAAATATTGGAGATGTAAGCTAATGGAGGCTCCCTGAAGATGAAACGGACGGTGGTGGAGCCGACCATAGCGATGTAGTCGATGACTTCCATGCGTTGAAGAGTGAAGATTGTGAGAGTTCCTAGAAATATAGAAAACATTTGGGCTATTTAATAAGTCGGCTTAATCCTTCCGAGCAAGTAGTATCCCAAATACCTAAGCTGCCCATCGAAAACGGGTTTTTAAGCCAGGGTAAGAGTTTGTTCGATTGGGGGCACGGATTATTACTCAACTAACTTTTGCTTGAAAACCCGTACTCAAGAATAATTTATTTTATTTATTTATTTATTGAGAAAACCAACAGCGTTACATAATAATTAACAGTCTTATAAACTATTATAAAGCCAATAACAGGTTTCCCTATCTGTTACAATAATGTTATCGCAATTGGTGAAATTAACGCTAAACAATAAACAGTATTTAATATTTGAATAATGTCTCGGGAGGAAGCTAACGATATACTATTTTTAAGTTGAACAACAATGTAATAAAATAAACAGTTACAGTTAGAGTAGTTATTAAGAATAGAATAGAATAGAAAAATCTTTATTAAGATCTATTAATATAATTCTTCTCAAATCTTTATTAAGATTTAAGAAGTTCTACAATATGAAGCTTAAACTTAGCTTTGGAGTCTGCAAAGATGTCAATACTATCAAATGTCTTGTTATAATGATGACAATGTACAAAAAGATTAAACCAAGAATACAAAACACGTGTCAACATAATGGCCTATAATGACCATTTCCTGAGCCGTGGAAATAATTAGTAATAGCTATGTTTGCACTACCGTCATACGGACAATAGTAATTATGATCCTAGATGAGATGAATCAATCAAAAGCTACAATGATTAATGACCATAGGTTGTCGGTCTTATTAAACGCAAAATAAACAAGACAATTTGTCTCGGTGGAACGAATAGTAAACATATGATACTCCTCGTATGAACCTCTGAAAATAACGAATGTATCAGAATAAATATTGCACTTTCTTGTCCGCTCCGTGGCGCAGCGGTCAACACGCTGGCCTGCGACACGGTCGTCCCGGGTTTGATCCCCGGTCAGGTCAGGATGAAAAATGATCTTTTTCAGATTTACCTGGGTCTTGGATGTTTATCTATATATGTATTTGTAATAAAATATAGTATCGTTGAGTTAGTATCCCATAACACAAGTGTCGAACTTACCTTGGGGCTAGCTCAATTTGTGTGATTAACTCCGTATATATTTATTATTTCTCATTTCTTGATGCCAATAAAACACAAAATTTTCACACAAAAATACAAAGTTTGTTTGGCTTGTATCGGTTTAAAGCCTGCTGCCCATCGTAATCGGTTTTCAAGCGAGGCAAGGGAAGGCTATACTATGCATTGGGGATTAGAATTGAACATATCGGGATATCTACCGTGATTATTGAGTTTGAGTTTTCGATATTTCGATCCAGTTATACGGACCCTGAATTCGATATCACACGTACCCAAGTCAGCTTCCTTCTTTATAAGGTGGTCAACCACGCCCTGCCAGTTTCCATACTTGTCCCGGTAGCCCCAGGTGTGGGTAAACATGAGTCTCTCCGTGGCGTTCAACATCTCAAAACAGACTTTCACAACGCCGTACGACATCTTTGTTATGCAGTCCTGGTGAAGATGCCTGCCCAAAATAATATGATTACACAATCATTTGAGCCACAAGAAGTCCACTGCTGGACATAGGTTTACCCCAAGGATTTCCAATACTACCGGTTAGAAGCGGCCTGCATCCAGTGCCTTCCTGCGACCCTCATCGTCCGACCACCTGTAGGCCGATTTGCTAACTCAGTGTACAACGATTTGATTGTCACTTTAGCATCCATTACGGCTTTCATATCTTAAATAAAAATAGTCATTCATACCGAAGCCGTAATGAATATTGAAGTTACTATGAAAATTATGTACACCGTAGCTGTCAAAAGTTAACAAATAGGCCTGCTGGTCGGCGGGTGTCTGACGCTGCGCTTGCCAGTACAGGGTTGTGATCCGAGAACTTTTTTGCCCCATCGGCTATCGGTTTTATGCGCTGTGTAGGCAGGCTCTATTACAATTTCCATGATCTAGTTATGCCTATTCATGGGATTATAACAGAAAAAAAAATATGCTCTAGATATCCCTGAGGTGGACACTCCCCTTGATATGAACAACTTTTTCCAAGGGAGGGACCTATGGTAGAAACCTAAAAAATACGCCTTTCTTATATATAAAAGTATTCAGCAGACGAGTAATATCAAAAATGAATGTCAAATAAAATTTTCGATATCTCAGGATAAGGCTTCATATAAATAGTTTTCGTATTGATGGTGGGTCGTGAGAAGATCATTAAAGTTATTGCAGCCTCATCTTTAGTATTCATGTTCCCGTCAAGCAAGTTTTAGAAACAAGTTTATGATTTTGTTGTAACCATTTACCTACATGAGAATAAAATTATTCGCAAAATTATCTTTAAGATCAAAATAGACAACTGTTAATCAGCAATTTATATGCTTATAATATTAGAGATGTTCAGCCAACTAGAAGCCAACGCATAAATATTATACCTTCTTTAAACTGATATCGATTTTTAAGAATTTTATTTATCCTATTTAACTATTTACATATTTACATATTTACATAAATATATATAATATTATATCATAATATCTATCCTATGTAAAATATTTTGTTTTCAATAATTTTTAAATTTGACGATGTTAAGTCTAAGTTTTATTTCAACAAAAATACTTTTATCGTAGAAACATAAACAATACTTTCTGGACATGTTTTAGTTCAGATAAAATAAATTGATACAAATGTCCGATAAAATTTAGTGCAGACTGTTTATTGATACATAACTGGGCAACTCTACAGATAAATCACTTTACTTAACAAGAAAAAACAAAAATCACTTACAAACGATCATCCATATGGTTCCTGGTCTCATTGCTGTCCGTGATGACGTTGACCATTGTGAGAATATGTCTCCTCAAATTTCTCCTTCTAGAAGACAGCACTTTTGACTTCCTATAATCTTCTATCACTCCAAAACTACTCATAGTTAGTGTCTTTGGAGATACATTGATAAGAACTCTATTATCTGTTGAAGTTTCGGTTATATCAGAAATATTAGTTGCTGTCTCAGTTATATCTTTAGAATCTACTAAAAGATACTTGTTGTTGTTGGAACGCCATACTGCTCTTGTTGAATAGATGACTTCAGTATCTTTTGCTACTTTGTATACTGAAAAAAGAAACAAACTATAATAACTACTTAGTAGCTCTGTGAGCTTTAGAAATCGCCAGTCTCATCAGCATCACAGGGAACTCACAATGGTTATAGATTCAAAACCAAATTTTGCCATTTTGAAAACTTTCCAAAACCTGATTTGTCAAAAAAATAATAAGCAATTATCAAATCTGCTTACAAAATTTCACCAAATTCGCTAGAAAAAAGCGTTTTGCCGAGGATAACATACGGACAGCCGGACAGATGGAATTTGATGATGGTGCTTCTTTTGAGATATACTATATATATCTGGTGATAAGTTAACATAAGCCTTAGTACATTTAAATATATTCACTTCCTAGCGAAAACTGACTCACTGTAGGACAGAGTCTTAGATCCCGTTCTTCAGTACCTTACCTACGAATCCCTTTAAGTATTTTATATTTACCATCTTGAATGAATTGACTTGAATCTGTGGTACATTATATTTCATCAAACAGGTGCATAGATTTAATTTATGCAATCTTATTTTAGGTTCTATGATAATTAGTTGCAGCGCAAGACCAGTTTTTTCTACAATGACTAGGTATGCTTTGAAAATAAGTTATCAAAACTAGCAACCTTGTTTTATTTTAATTTGCCGTATTTGATTAATCTATTATTAAATAAGTCGTGATACGAACATAAGCACATTTATCTTAATTGATATTGGAAATAATAAAGACATTTTAAAAGATGATGCAACATACATACATCTGTGGGCAATTTATTCCACGAAAGAATGCGTCTCTCAACTTTACAAGAACGTTATTATGCCATATTAGTGAATGCCTGCATTCTGTACATATACCTATATTTATTTATTCAATATTTAGTTGTAGATACAGCACAAGTGGTTACTACATCACTGTCAGATTCAGGCACAGTTTTTGAAGGAGCTTGGAAGGCTTAAGAGACATTTAAGAGATAGAAGAAAAATGTATATTTTCAAGTGTTTGTGGTGGGAAGGCAAGGGGTACAGTTGAAGTTTGCCGTAGACAATTTTGCGAATTGATTTTAGTGGACTTCATAGTATGAACTTGGTGTAGTTTGGTGTTATAAATGCTCGTGCTCATGAACAATTTGTAAAATAGATAAAGTGGACTGATAAATGGACTCGTATAGATTTGCCGCCAGAAACTCCCACGAGGCATCAAAGAACATACGCCATCTTTGATGCTACTTGTAAAAACTTTACCGTACAATACCGATACTTAGTATCTCATTATACTGGAAATTGGCAGAATCACTGAAATTTCGGTGGAAGCCATAATATAAAACAGAAGAAGAAGAATATTTTCAAAAGCATCTGTTTCTTCATGATTCACTTACTATTAGTCTTTTAATGATGACAGACACTATTTGTATTAAAAGCATTAGTGATTATCATCATCATCAGGTCTTTTTAGTCTCCACTACACAGGAGCACGACCCTTTCTGTAATATCAGAGCAGAGGCATATATTACCGAAGCAGTCAAATTGGCCTACACTCTTCATGCAGGCCAGACAGGTTGCAGAGATCTCTTTGATGTTTATAAGCATGTTAAGAGTCACATATGGACGCGCATGTCTCCATACAAACGGAAAAAGGAAATTGTGGCAATATTTGATAATTTTGGAGTAAAATTACGCATCCAATCAATAAATCTCCTTATAATCTACGTACGTTCCTATACAGTTTGGTTAAATTATTAATAGTTTGAGAATTATACGCCCCTTAAGATCTCCATACAAATTTAAAAAGGCTTGTAATTCTCAAACCATTGGTATTTTAATCTAGCTGTATAGGAACGTACATAGATTATAATGAGATTAATTGATTAAATGCTTAATTTTACTCCAAAATTATCAAATATTGCCACAATTCCCTTTTTCCGTTTGTATGGAGACATGCGTTTCCAGGCGACTCGTGCTTTCTATGTCGCCTTCTACGACATCCTCGGGAAGATTTGGAGTGGCCCTATCCTACTCTGCCGGGAACCATGAGCTTTGCTGGGATAAGCGATAACATACCTATGTTATTTCTTTACCATATTTTAATTAATGCAGGTATTGAGAATTAAAGTTAGGCTTTGCATTAGTCGTGTTGATGTGGAGATAAGCTAGGCATGACGTGATTAGGTACGTGAAGATGATATGCAGATGAGAAAGATGATGCTATTAAAATCCATCATAACGTTTTATGCATTCTAGCGCTAACTAGCGCTAGCGCTACCCCACATTTTATTTCTTTAACTATTAAATAACATCAAACTGAAAAATCTACGTCAGGACTTTGGAAGGTACAGTGCCCGGCAAATAAGTTGACCTAAGTGTGAGTAGGACACCGCAATACATTGCCACTGATTAATATAGGTGTGTCTCGCTCACACTTAGTTCAACTTATACGCCGCGTGTTGTAGTAAATTACTTTTAGTATTTTTGGTACTACCTTTCATTATTTTGCATTTGGTAAATTAAGAGAATTACTCATTACTTTTGGCGGTAATGAAATGACAGTAATGTTTTAATAGTTCTCTTAATTTAAAATTATGATAAGCAATACCAAAAATACTATACGTCGAAAAACAAAAAAACAAACCTATAGAAAGCTATTTTAGCTGCAAGTGATGTAGCCTATAATCTCAGCCTATAATTTACGGGGACGATGTCGCGGGATAATTGCTAGTAGGTACACAACAAAGTAATTTAATTTTTATACTTTTAAATAAACACTCATTTAATTATCTTTCCCTTCTCACAAAAACGTATTCAAAACAATTTAAAATACCTATTCGATTGATACAAAAACCAGACAACCTAGTTATTACATTGAATTTTTTATCCAATTTTTTGCGACCTCTTTATTGGTTGTCAATATCAGCAATTTATTCATATTAATAGCATGTGTACCGGTTTTTTTTGGTTGGTAACTACCGTTTTATATGGATGGAGTGTTGCAAATGAATGACACAACGAATGTCTGGAGGTTATAAGACAAGTTCACACCGAATACCATTTACTGCCATTACTTAATATTGCATTGTATGAAAAATACAGTATATTTTAATGTGAATTGTTGATAATGTATTACCTCAGAAATAAAGATGACTATACAGGGTGTAACATGACCCTCGACATATCCTTAAAGGGGTGAGTGACACCGTCAATATGAACAACTTTTGCTATGGGATCAATGCTGGGAACCCAAAAAAAAAATCGTCAATTTCATACAAAAAAAAAAATTTGCCGCCCGGGTGAAATGTATGGGAAAGCAAAAATTTTTTTCGAGTTCCCAGCGTTGACCCCATAGGAAAAGTTGTTCATATTGACGGTGTCACTCACCCCTTTAAGGATATGTCGAGGGTCATGTTACACCTGTATGTAATAATCCTATGACTAGGACTGCTCTGGCTTATTATATTATATTTTATAATATATAAAGCTACATTACCACTCACTCACTCACTCACTGACATGGTTGTTTGACCTGTTCCCGATATGGTGGAGGAAAATGATTGACGGTGTCGTATAGTGGCTGCTCCAGTGAGTACCAGAAAAATCTGACATGTTCAAGATTGAAGAAACCTGACGGTAGACCTCTACTGCCTGCATAAACGGTAAGACCTAGGGGGATGATTTTTTTTCCAAAATGTAGGGGGTTGTAAGCAATTTTAAAAGTCGATGGTTTTTTTTTAATTTTTTCAAAATTCAAGATGGCCGCCATACAAGGCCAATTCGGGTCATTCTACGCGAGCCCGCAGGGCGAGCGCTAGCGAGGCCGGAGGCCGAGCTGCGTGGCGAGGGCGAAGCCCGAGCACCTCGGAATACCTCCCCCGTCCAATTAACCCCCCTCTCCCCCCACCCACAACCCCCCTCCCCCAAGTAACTAGCAGCGAGGCCGCAGGCCGAGCTGCCGCGAGCCCGCAGGGCTCGCTGAGTGGCGAGGCCGAAGGCCGAGCCATTTGGTTCTTGACATTTTTCATCCCCCACCCCTCACCCCCCTAAGATTTTATGGAATTTCAATTGAATATCTAATACTGTTGCGGCCATTCGGTTTTTGACCCTTTTTCAAGCACCACAACCTACCTCACCCACCTTCGACTGCACAAGGTACATGACCCTCCTCAATAGCTGCACCGACACCTCGCGGGCTGCTCGCAGCCCGCGCCCCCACCCGAAATACTAGTTATTATTAGTATATAATTAGTAATATATAAAGCTACATTACCACTGACTGACTCACTGACTCATTGACATGGTTGTTTGACCTGTTCCCGACTGTATAGGGTTGTGATTGGGGTATGGTCGTATAGTGGGTGCTCCAGTGAGTACCAGAAAAATCTGACATCTTCAAGATTGAAGAAACCTGACGGTAGACCCCTACTGCCTGCATAAACGGTAAGACCTAGGGGGATGATTTTTTTTCCAAAATGTAGGGGGTTGTAAGCAATTTTAAAAGTCGATGTTTTTTTTTTAATTTTTTCAAAATTCAAGATGGCCGCCATACAAGGCCAATTCGGGGCATTCTACGCGAGCCCGCAGGGCGAGCGCTAGCGAGGCCGGAGGCCGAGCTGCGTGGCGAGGGCGAAGCCCGAGCCCCTCGGAATACCTCCCCCGTCATGTGACCCCCCCCCCCTCCCCCCCTACAACCCCCTCCCCCAAGTAACTAGCAGCGAGGCCGCAGGCCGAGCTGCCGCGAGCCCGGAGGGCTCGCTGAGTGGCGAGGCCGAAGGCCGAGCCATTTGGTTCTTGACATTTTTCATCCCCCCCACTCACCCCCCTAAGATTTTATGGAATTTCAACTGAATATCTAATACTGTTGCGGCCATTCGGTTTTTGACCCTTTTTCAAGCACCACAAGCTACCTCACCCACCTTCGACTGCACAAGGTACATGACCCTCCTCAACAGCTGCACCGACACCTCGCGGGCTGCTCGCAGCCCGCGCCCCCACCCGAAATACTAGTTATAATATATAAAGCTACATTACCACTCACTGACTCACTGACTCATTGACATGGTTGTTTGACCTGTTCCCGACTGTATAGGGTTGTGATTGGAATATGGTCGTATAGTGGGTGCTCCAGTGAGTACCAGAAAAATCTGACATCTTGAAGATTGAAGAAACCTGATGGTAGACCCCTACTGCCTGCATAAACGGTGAGGGTTAGGGGGATGATTTTTTTTTCAAAATGTAGGGGGTTGTAAGCAATTTTAAAAGTCGATGTTTTTTTTTTAATTTTTTCAAAATTCAAGATGGCCGCCATACAAGGCCAATTCGGGTCATTCTACGCGAGCCCGCAGGGCGAGCGCTAGCGAGGCCGGAGGCCGAGCTGCGTGGCGAGGGCGAAGCCCGAGCCCCTCGGAATACCTCCCCGTCATGTGACCCCCCCCCCTTCACCCCCCTACCACCCCCTCCCCCAAGTAACTAGCAGCGAGGCCGCAGGCTGAGCTGCCGCGAGCCCGCAGGGCTCGCTGAGTGGCGAGGCCGAAGGCCGAGCCATTAGGTTCTTGACATTTTTCATCCCCCTCCCCCTCACCCCCCTAAGATTTTATGGAATTTCAACTGAATATCTAACACTGTTGCGGCCATTCGGTTTTTGACCCTTTTTCAAGCACCACAAGCTACCTCACCCACCTTCGACTGCACAAGGTACATGACCCTCCTCAACAGCTGCACCGACACCTCGCGGGCTGCTCGCAGCCCGCGCCCCCACCCGAAATACTAGTTTTAATATATAATTGGTAGTAAAAAGAGGTGCACGCTCCTGCGTGAAGACTAAAAAGACCTGTTGATGATGATTTTGCGGTATGGGTAGAAATTTT
The DNA here is from genome assembly GCA_963082605.1 of Rhodophaea formosa. NCBI lineage: Eukaryota > Metazoa > Arthropoda > Insecta > Lepidoptera > Pyralidae > Rhodophaea > Rhodophaea formosa. The sequence goes on along the minus strand of OY720220.1, from coordinate 4,327,404 downwards.
GCTTATGTACATACCTTCCGTCAAGATGATATGATCCCTGGCTCTCCTGGCGACCACTACATCACTATCGACCAGTATCTCTAGTTCATCAAGCAATTCCTCCAAAGGTTCTTCTTCGTCAACCTTCAAGTTGAGAAGCAGCCAGCGGTAAGGGGCCTTGAAGTAGCCTTCCTCACTTGCCTGAGCATGAACAAAGCCAATTAATTCTAGACAGCTCATGCTCATTTGCTTAACTCCTTAAGCATTAGTTGACTAGATTATAAAGTTAAGCAATTTCTCCAACGGTTCCTCTTCGTCAACCTTCAAGTTGAGGAGCAGCCAGTGGTAACGGGACTTGTACGGGACAGTAGCCTTCCTAACTTGCCTGAGCATGAACAAATTCATCTAGGAGATGAAGTGGACCCCGGGCGCTGAAGCGTTACCGTTGAGGATGCAACCAGGAATATGCTTGGATATTAATCCCAACTTTACTATTATAAATACGAGAGTGAATTTATTTGTTTGTCACGCTTTCATGCCCTATCTACTGAACCGCTCATCATGAAACCTTTTTTTTTTTTCACACAAATTGAGCTAGCCCCACAGTAAGTTGTGAACTTGTGTCGCAGGATACTAACTCAACGATACTATATTTTATAATAAATACTTATATAAATAAACATCCAAGACCCAGGTCATACTGAAAAAGATCGTTTTCCATCATGACCTGACCGGGGATCGAACCCGGGACCCCCGTGTCGCAGGCTGGCGTGTTGACCGCTGCGCCACGGAGCTCGACAAACGGACGACACGGAACTTGACTTTGCATACACGTGGTCTGGAGTACGGAGAAGGACATAAGCTACCTTTCATCCCGGAGAAAAGTACCTACTGTTCCAGAGGGATCGATATTAGCGAGCGGAGCCGCGAGCGAAAGCTAGAGTTGGTATATTTTGAAGCTGTGCCTTTTGAGTTATGTAGTCTGAGTTTATACTTCTGTTTTATTAAAAGACGTAACAACGGGTTTCTCACGTAAATAGTCAGCTACTGGCCGACATGTTTCAACCTCATCCGGAGGTCTTCAGTTTCAGTGCGGATTGGGACGACAGTTGACGACACCGTGCGCGGGTCTCAATTCACATTCGCCCTGAGGAAGACCTCCCGATGAGGTTGAAACATGTCGGCCAGTAGCTGACTATTTACGTGAGTAACCCGTTGTTACGTATTTTAATAATGTCTTTATCTCACGTTAGATTTAATCAAAAAATACTTCTGTTTTGTTTATATCCTATTCTACTTTCGATTTTGTGGCTTCCACCGAGATTCCAGTGATTCTGCCAATATCCAGTATACGAGATACTAAGTATCGGTGTTGTATGGTATAGTTTTAACAAGTAGCATCAAAGATGGCGTATTTCTTTTATAGCCTCGGGAGCTTCTGGTGACAAGTCTATACGAGTCTATATTACATTCTACTTTAACTATTTCACAAATTGTTCATGAGCACGAGCATTTATAACACCAAACTACACCTTCTTCTTTTGATTCGTAGATGGCTAGTTTTATATTTGCCTTGATCAGTAGCTTGCATGCAATTGTGACTGCCCGGTCTTTTGCCTCGTTAAGGTCTTATGAGTGCAGGAAGCTGGACATTTAGGGCACACCAATAGGTGGTCCATTCAAAAACTATTTCAATTTCATATTATTAAGTCCACTAAATCAATTTGCAAAATCGTTTAAGAGTCGCCTGGAAGCGCATGTCTCCATACAAACGGAAAAAGGGAATTGTGGCAATTTTTGATAACTTTGGAGAAAAATTAAGCATTTAATCAATTAATCTCATTATAATCTACGTACGTTCCTTTACAGCTTGGTTAAAATACCAATGGTTTGAGAATTACAAGCCTTTTCAAATTTGTATAGAAATCTTGAGAGGCGTATAATTCTCAAACATTTGATAATTTACCCAAACTGTATAGGAACGTACGTAGATTATAATGAGATTTATTGATTGGATGCTTAATTTTGCCCTAAAATGATCAAATATTGCCACAATTCCCTTTTTGACATTTATTTATTTATTTGAACTAAATACAACGGTACATTGAGTTCCATTTACAGTATTAGTACAAGAGTAACGTAAAAAAAAAAAAAAAAAAAAGTACAATAAATCAAAATAAAACTTATTGCATACAAGACGACTCACATTCGTCACCCTCACAAAACAGTAAACATTGCCTGACAAGAACACCATATCCATCCACGAACACATCACACTTAGGCTGTTGTGTCAAAAACTCATTTAGGTCTGAAAGCATGCGACAGAGAGGGGATTGCGCATGCGATATAGTGCGTGTGATAGGTGGGGCGAACAGTTTTCGAGGTTGACATGTACGCTGGAGCAAACATCTGTTCGGCACGTTAAGCCGACATAGCTGGTTATGAAGGTCAGGGGCGTCGATATAACCACGTAGGATTTTTAAGCATGTTACTAATTGACATAAATCTCTACGAGTTTTTAATGAATTAAGACCTAGGATTCCTAGTAAGAATAGAGTAGGATATAAATAGGGATAGTACCCATAAATACGTTTATAAAAATATCTAAGAAATGCTTTTTGAATTTTTTCTAACATAATTATGTAGGAAGCCTCATGTGGGTTCCATATACAACTACTTGACTCGAGTTTGCTACGGACTAGTGCAAAATATAACAGTTTGATTGCATGCGGATTATGAAAATCTTTAGAATTCCTTAAAACAAATCCAAGACGTTTGAAACTGTCTTTGACTAAAGAGGATATGTGATGGTGAAAAGTTAATTTGCAATCAAATATTACACCGAGATCCTTGACTGATTCAACGCGGTTGATTTTTTGGCCATTCAAAACATAATCATAGCGTGTTTTCAATGCCTTTCTTCCAAACGTCATTACGGCACATTTACTACTATTAAATAACATTTTGTTCTGACTACTCCATTGTTGAACAGCATCTATATCTTGTTGCAATAATTGATGGTCTGTTGGATTCTTTATTTCCAGGGCCAGCTTTAGATCATCAGCATACAACACACATTTTGCATTTTTCACAACTTTTACCAAATCGTTTATCATTATAAGGAACAATAATGGTCCTAATATGGACCCCTGACTAACTCCGGAACGCGTATGATAAGGTTTTGAGTTGTAACAACCGAATTTCACAAATTGCTGGCGATCTCGAAGATAGTCTGAAAAAAGCTTAATCATTTTCAGTGAAAAACCTATCAACCTAAGCTTTAATAGTAAAATATCGTTATCAACCCTATCGAAAGCTTTTTGATAATCAAAATAGATTACATCAACTTCATTACCATTATCCATGCTTTTCGATATAAAATTAACTATTACTAGGAGATTTGTATCCACAGATCGTCCTTCTCTAAACCCATGCTGTTGATCACATAGCACAGAACGTAACTGATTATAAATTTTATTGTGAAGTACTCGCTCGCAAACTTTGGCTGGTGCTGATGGTACAGCAATAGGTCGGTGATTCTCTACAGATAGTTTTTCACTTGACTTGGGTATAGGAGTCACACGAGATAACTTCCACTGAACAGGATATTCTCCGGTTTGAATAGCTAAATTAATTATATATTGTAATGGTAAGGATATGTATTCTTGGCAAACTATTAAAACTAGAGAAGGGATGTTATCGGGCCCTGTAGAACTATTCAATTTAAGTTTACTTATAGACCACGTTATGTCTTTTTCACTACAGTTTAGGATATCTACTTGGCTAGAATCGAAGTTACAAAATTGACTAAGTTGTGGTGAATTTGGATCTAAAGAAGGCGTTTCAGGTAAAAATACGCTTGCAAAATATTCAGCAAAAGCTTCTGCTGCATCTATACCACAATGCGTTATGCCGTTATGTGATACGTTTGGGTTTAAAGAACGCTGTGATCTTAAGTTAGAAATATGTTGCCAAAAAAGATTAGGTTTGTGTTTTAGATTATCTTCCATGCGTTTTATATAAGACTTATAAGCTACAGATATGCGTTTTTTTAGATCGGATCTCAAATTTGCAAATAATATGCGAGAATCTTCAGATTTCTTACGTTTCCAGTCTCTATGAAGTTTGGTTTTATGTTTTAGATCTTTTATTATATCACTAGTAAACCAAGTTGGATAACTTGTATTGCATTTACTATTTCTTATTTTCTTAGGCACTGCGTCGTCGAATATATTGTAAAGAATGTTGTAAAAATTATTTGTGGCTGTAGTGACATTTTTAGCACCAAAGACATCGTCCCAAGATATATTGGACAGTAAATGTACAATTTTTGGCAAATCAGCTTTATTGAAATTCCAATCTCTACTGCGATCTGCGTTACTAGGAGCTAATTTGGCAAATCTATATGATAGTGAATTTATTTTGTAAGTGAACTCCAAAGGAGGGTGTGGAAGATCGACACGCACTATACCGCCAAACTGCGATTCTGTGACACATGAAACATTAGCACATTCCTGAACTAGAACGACGTCCAACTTACTACCTATAGGGTTAACTATTTCATTCATCTCTTTCAGACCACAATAAGAAAGAAAATAACAATAATAATTATTAACATTAACGGTGGCGCTGTTTAAATTAAGATCACCCAATATAATAATATGTCCTTTTAAATTACACAAGAAGCTCTCCACTTTACAAAACCAATTGAAATAGATATCATCTGTGGCACTGGGACTTATATACACTACACATACGTAAATAGTCTGACCTTGAACGACGAAGGAACCCCACAAGTCCTCACCACACTCCGTTTCGAGTTCCACACGTCGCTCCAGCGTGATGCCGGCACAGGCAGAGAGCAGTACGCCTCCACCAGCTGAGCCGCGATCGCGACGTATAAGACTCCAACCGCCACATATTATTTCACTATCCGCAATAGAACTATCCAGATTCGATTCCGTCACTGCTACAAGATGGTGTTCCAGTAACATCAGGTTAGTCTTCCATAACTCTAGCTTTGTCCTGATTCCGCGCACATTTTGATAGAAGAACTGGAGCTCACTGTTCTTACTGCATTTAAGTGTGGAGGGGTTTGCGTTTGTACCAGCATAAAATTTTACAGTGTTAGTATTTTTACTTTCGAAAGTTGCCTCTTGGCTTGCGAAAGGACATCCAGGGCTTTACTTGAGCATTACAAGGCCATATATCTGGGGATATCAATTTATCATATAATTCTTCAGGAACTGAAATCTTATAAGACTTGTAATCCCCACGAGCTTTCAGTTCAACAACTGAGCATCTACTATCAGAAGGGCACAGGCTTTGCAAGTAACTGGTGATATCATCCGCATTTGATTCCATATTCCAGAGATGAATCATTTTCCTTGGTTCAGCAGCTTTAAGAGATGTAACTTCAGGGCCAGCCGTGCAGCGCAGTGACATTGGTACCTGTGGTTTTTTAGCGCGCACCTGTATCAAGGTGTTTCCATTTTGTGTGGGTACCTCCATTTGCTCAACGTCTAAGAAAGAAACATCTTCTGATGTTTGTTGCTGTTTAGATACTGCTTTTTTATTTTGAGACTTTCCTTCAGTAGTGGATAAGGTGCTATCATTTCTAGAAACTTTGAATTGGCTTGAAAGGATCGGTGAACTTGGCATATTATCTTTTTTTATCTTTTTATGTTTCTGTAGCTTACCTTGAGATTTTGTCTTCAAAATGTTGGAATGGTCAGGCTCCGTAACACTATGCTCAGTTTTTTGTGAATTTACTTTGGGTAGTTCAGAAGCTGAATGGCAGGAACAGTTACAGGACAACGGATTGGTACGAGGCATTTCAATACTTTGTAAACGTTCATCTATTTCGGTCAATTTTGTATTACTTTCATCCTGCTTATTATTAGATATTTCAAGTAAAAGAAGAACTTTTGATAATCTGTCACTTAAAACTTCGACCTGGTTCCGTAAAGAATGCAGCTCCTGCTTTAAATCACTATCGCCAGACTTTTGTTCAGAATCGAAGCTAATAAGCGACTCATTTTGATCGTCAATAAGGCTAAGGTTCATAGCTTGAATTTCAGGTTTGTTTGTTTTGCACCTCTGTGTAACAAACGAACTGTCTAAGGGAAGATTGGTGCATACATTTTTTAAATCGTCCAAGTTAGATAAAGAGCAAGCAATAGTGTTGTCACATTTAGGTATTTTGCTGCGACATAAAGGACATGACCAGTTGTCTTTGTTATTCATATTCGAAAATAATTGTAATGTGACATTAGAGCATTCCAGATCAAAATGTTGTTTACATGCAGAGCAAGTTAGGTATTGTTCAGAGGATATAACTTTAAAACAGCCGGAACATTCACCATAAGTAGAAGCCATTTTTTAATCGCTTTCCCAATCCCAAAAATAGTTCTAAAAATAGAAGCGGTTCATGCAAGGTCACGGTCACACTCAAGTCACTATGCGTAAACAAGCGCCGCAAGCGCGCGACAGCGTACGCGCAGTCCAGTAAGCCGCTTTGTGAAAGCGCTAGCAGCGCCAAGCGATCAATGTACTTTGTCACCAGCGAGCGAAGGCCGCGTCCCCGCACGATTTTGACAAGAATATTTTTGATAATAAATCAGAAACGGCACAATATTATGAAAAACCAATAACACCACTGAAATCCTCGTCAATTGTTTTTAGAAATAAAGTATCACAACGGTTTAACTCGTAACTCTAAACTCAAAAACGAATAAAAAACGTACGGAGCTAAAAAATACGCGTCCGTATAAAGTAACGCCACGCGGCAAAAAAAAGGCGACATGCGCGTCCAGGCGACTCTTAAGGCAAACCCCAACTGTGCAGTTGGGGTTTGCCCTTGACTTCCCACCACAAACCCTCTGTTTTGTTTGTAAATAAATACCTACTTGTTTCAGAAACATATCAACCCCAGGGCAGCTCAAATCAGCCAGAATGACGACGTGGTGTCGAAAATATTCAGTTCTGTTCGTCTGCAACGAACAGGCAATGTTTGTTCCAGACGTGTGTAGTCGTCTGGCCAATGACGTCATCGACACTGTAAAAATATTGGTCGTTAAATCTGGAAATAATTATGGTTAGTTTTTTTTTGTTAGTTCCAGTGTAATTTTGTAAAAAGCTTGATAGCTACGATGCCAGAGGCGTCTATACAGATAGAAAGTGTTAATAACACGCGTAAAATTCCAATTAATTGCTTTCCTGTTATTAGAATTTGTTAAATCTGATAGCAATTCAACTACGAAATCTTCTTCTGGGTATAGGGGATAAATAGGGATGATTGATTTATTGCTACTCAGTTTATTTCGGTGATTTAATTTTTTTTTAAGAAACGCTTTGTACAAACGTTTATTAGATGCACGTATGGCAATGGCATTTTTTTACGGATGTGTCTTATTTTGGGAGAACTTTCCATGGCTTAACGAAAAAAAAATCATAAACCAAGTATTGGTTAATTACTTTCGATTTTTAATATTACTAATAAAAGTAATAAACAACTGTGCAACTGTGTATTGGCAAATTTTGCGTTTCGAATCAAATCAGCGAGTCACCTTTATCGGTTTCCCATATGCTAGCGCTGCGTTTACCGGCCGTAAAATTGTCGTTATTATGTGGTAAAAATAGCAATAAAGTCCCATTAAAAAGCGATGATGCAGTTCTGGGAATTTACACGTTTCTGTTGTTTATAATTCTATAGACTGAAATTGCGAACCAAGGTTATACAAATATAGTATAATTTTAGGTGATTTCTAGGGTTCCGTATCCAAAGAGTAAAAACGGGATCCGATTTACGAGAGTTCGATGTCCATCTGTCTGTCTATCTGTCTGTTTGTCACCAGGCTGTTACTATAAACCGTGACAGCTAGATAGTTGAAACTTTCACTGATAATGTATTCCAGTCGCCGCTATAACAACAACTACAAGTTATGGGTTGCTAGCCGCATCGCTTATTGACGTGATTCCTTAGATTTTCGCCTAATCTCTTGACTGGCTTTTACGGCTTCTACGCGGGGAGAAAGCAACTGGTATATTCTATGTTTTTCCTCTTTAGGATGGAAGAGCATTACACATAGATACCTAAAATTATGTACTCACGTTTATCCCAACACAGATTTGGGGTCAGCAAAGACGTGGGTCTGTCATCCAGCTTTAAAAAAGAAGCGACCATATCCAGTACATCACTATTTAAACACGCGGACGAAACACAGCAAAGAGTCAATACTAAAATATTTATTTTGTTCATAATTATCCATAGTATTATAAGATTTCTGCACTTGAGGTCTGTCTTTGTCCAACAGTATATAGTTTTAATAAACTCCTTCAGGCAAGAAATTAATCAGAAAGTGAAGCTTTTCTTGCCGTTTTTGTCAAAAACGGCCACTTTGTCCATGCACTATCCTAAGTACAGCTTCACATTCACACTTCAAACGGTTAACAGTACCTAGTTCAAAAAATTGTTTAAGGGGTTAAGGGCCCGGCGGAACAAAATTTTAAATGTCCCCTTTGTTTTCTTAGAAATAATTTATTTTAAAGCCCCGTGCTTCCCGCAGTACTTCAAAAAATTCATGCCCTTCACAAATATGTACAGGTTCATTAAAAATCCTGAACGGCTTTATTATTATTGGTTTTTTATTGCATTAAATTTTCTTTATTTTTTTTGCTACTTCTTCTAAGAGAAAGTGGAAGAATTTTTCTTCCAGATAAAGAATCGTACGATAAAATACTTTTCGTCTTCAAATTCACTCCGCTTATAGATTGCAAGTAACTCTTTTACTGGTTTGTTTATGGTAAAATTATATGGGGCGTAATCTGGTGGACATTATAACAACATTACGGCATGCTTATCGAATTTTCTTTCTTTCGAAATCCTGAATTATGTTTCCAGTACAGTCACAGACAAAACTCGATTAGGTTGTCTGATTTTTTGGAGATGATTTTAAATCAAAAGTGATTCAAAGTTAATGACATTCAGTTTAGAAGTTTATGGTACGGTTTCAAAGTTATTATTGTGTAGACGATTATTTTAAATGAAATTATTTTGAATGAAAATGTGTATTTATGTAATTTTGACTTACTGTGTAAATGTATATTCAGACACAGTGTAAAAATTGTTATTAAATTAAATTAAAAGCCTCAAACACCGCAAATTATTAGCAAGTTTGTGTGTCTTTTACAGGTTGCATTGCGGGGAGTGTGCTTAGGAACTGCATGATCCAATTCCTCCTGCACCATTCCATCTTCCGACTCCATCTATCCGATTCCATCTATATGTGGTCGATATTCTTCTCATCGCACCTCTCCTCCTTCATTGTGCGAACCGCGAAAGAGTTTCACGTCTCGTTCAATTTAGGGATTTTCAAGACAAGAGTGAAAAGGCATTATTTGACTTTGCGAGTACCACCCTAGACCTCATCGTTGCTTCCCATCAGGCAAGATAGAGGTCAAACGCACTTTGTTTTGTTTTTCGTATGTGTAAGTGGCCAACACTGGTGTCAGATTTTTCAAGCTGCCTTAAGGCATCTGACAAAGCTTAACGACTGCCATCAACGATGACAGCCGGGACCAACGGCTTAACGTGCCTTCCGAAGCACGAAGGAGCTCGAGATATTTTTATGCCACTTGCGGTCACCCATCCAAGTGGGGACTGCACCAGGGGTTGCTTAACATACGTAAGCGCTCACAGAGCTCACACCCACTGGACCACCGGGCTCCTCAAATAAATACTTAAATTATTCATATAAAAAACCTCATCATCCGCGTATATTCCCGGTTGACTTGACGAGGTTACTGTTTTTATACAGAGCGACTGCCGTCTTACCTCCACAAGTCACAACCAGAGGGGTAAACCGGAAATAATTCTACCCTAAGTTTAAACAAACGCTATAGGTTAAGTTTAGACAATGGCGTTATATAAGTAGATTCTAAGTAGATTTATAAGTATCTACAAAAGGTTTTTGTTCGCGATGGTACCTATTGGAAAGGACTGAAATAAATAATTCCCTAAACTGCGGGCAGCAATGAATCCACCGTAATGATAAGTTGTGTGGCCTAACGTATAATTTCGTAAATTTATTAAGAAAAATTAATATTTAATAAACGGTTTTCTTGAAAATTTTGGGACAACCACAAACTTAAAAAAATATATTTATTTTATATTAGCAATTTTCCTGCGATTTCCTAACTAATACTTATTATAAATGCGAAAGTGAGTTTGTTTGTTTGTTTATTTGTTACGCTTTCACGCCCCATGTAACGTAATTTACTACCCAAGCAGCACAAGGAGCACTTTAAGCAGTCAATATCGATGTCATGTATAACTTTTGGTACTTATAAGCCATTACAATTGTTCACTTGATATTCTGAAGCAACTTAAAGGCTTTTTAAAAACGTTTAAATTCTTTAGGCTATACTGCAACTGGCTAACACTAGAAAAAGAGGTTCTTAAAAGGCCTCTAGTTAAAGTGCAGCAAACCACAATGCCGCTGAACAGCTGTTAGTTGATCTTAGTCCGTTTGGACCTATACTTGCATGTTTAGCTAATAGGAAACTTCCAAGTGTCATTTATGAGCATTCTTTATTACTATTTCAATGCTCCTGAACAGCTTTTAGCTGTCATCGGCCCGTTTGGACATATATTAGCAAGTATAGCTAGCCGAGTACTGCTTTATGATATTTTAAAGAATTGTGTATTACAATTACAATGCTTAAAATTTAAGATAACACCTTCGTGCTACTCTAGTGTCTTCAGTTTTATTATAATATTCGCTTGAATTATTGGTATGCTTTCAGTGTTATTAATAATATTTTTTAACCATCATAAAGCGTAAAGCTTTTGACATGTCTTTTTATCGACTTCAGCAGTGTCATTTTCTAGTAATTTCAGTAGAATAGCTTAGAAGTATTGTTTGTCTTCAAAATTTAAAAAAAAACATGGAAAATGAAAGCTGGAACCGGTGGAATTAGGCGAAAAATATCTAAGCAATATATGAGAATTATGAATTTGACGGACGAGAAACTGAATCGATATGTAGACCTGTCAGACCAAGTTAGGTTTCTTTCATACCGGTGAGAGTTCCGTAGGTACTGAATCTACTTCCCAAAATCAAATGGATTCTATAGACATAATAAATCTATATCTTCGATATTTACGAAGTCAAAATTCAGGATGTTAACACTTATGACATTATTTTAGACCCTCAAGATATCAAATGCAAATTAGTATAAGTGAATCATATGGATGATAATTTGTATTTGATACCATTGTTGCATACGTTTAAATAAAAAAGATTTCTTTTTTGTAACTCTTTTGTCTTTATTTATTATAATCTTTCATTGATTAGAGTGATTTCCACTAAGAACCAAATGTAATCAGCCAATACATAATATAAGACGCAACTAGTTTCTTATACACTTTTTGTCTTCAAGTAACTTAATTAAAAATCAGTTTTCTTGAGTGTCTGCGTGATCTGTGTCTGAATTTAATTCCATGGCATATATTTCGTTATCAGCTTGCTGGTACGTTGGAATATTACACCTTTTTACTACGCATTTCAACTTCTGCCAGTCATTATTCGGTTTGGATTCGCCATCTTTTATAATTTTATCCCAATTTTTTTAGGCGGCCACCACAGGATTCCGTTCCCATAATGAAGGCACAACATAAGCATTGTGCGGTGTCTTTCGATAGACTGTACTATTATGTACGGCATTTTACTATTTTATTCAAATGGCTGAAACAAAGAAACAGTATTAATAACAAAGCGCGTTAATAACTTTCCTTCAACATTAATGAGGGAAAGATATAAAATAAACACTTGTTACTTTACTTTGATTTAAATTATACTCAATATACATATATATTTAGCTTAAATCTTTGTTATATTTCTCTCTATATCTTATAATTGCGGTTATTTTATAGATTACAAGTTTTGAATGAATTGGGTTCACTAAACTATATAGGTTTTGTTTGGGGATCTCTAAAATTGCTTTGATGTACTACTTATGTAAAGGCACTATTTTAGTCCGTATCTAGCCGTTTGGAAAATGTATGAACTCTACAAAAACCAATTACCAGCTTGTAGCACTACCATTGTTCAGTAAAAGTCTTGTGTCTGGCTTATCTCATTATAGTAAGGCAAGTAATAGTCTTTGTATAACTAACAGAAATAATAAAGTTTGTTATTAGTTCACTAAGCATTTTCAAAAGTCCACCATTTTTTTAATAATTTTTTTTTTGGATTTTGTAAACAATGATTTAGGCCTTTTAATTAAGAAATAACCAATTAACATTAGTTATTTCATAATTATTAAATTTCAAAATCCTGAATCTATGAAGCAGATGACAAATAACAAGGAATGTGCTGTGAATTTGTTTCGCATCTTACGAGTATATAAGTGTATATTATTTTACTTTAAAACCTTGTTATATGCCGGCGCATGAAAATTTTACAAGAAACTACTACATATATTGACAGTAAACTGCATTTCGCAATAACATTCGACGATAATAAGACAAAAAAACTTACCTTATAATTTAACAACAATATTTAAATAAAATTATTTTAATACGGTTTTTATCGCGTTTATTACATTATTTATACACCTAACGTTTCGAGCACTTTACAGTGTTCGTGGTCGCAGGTAGACTAAGTTGACATTTGTCTAGTATTTTATAAGAACTGCAAAATCTACCGCCTAAAATATTTATTGATAACGTTCCGGATGTACGCAGTATTGGCTCACGGTGTCTGAAGGTCTTGCAGTCTTCTGCTTAGCTTGAGATTTGATTAAATTGATGACTGAATCCCAAGCTGGTGGTAACTGCCAACCCTCCTCTCTATTGAAATTAGGATGTTTTTTAATTTCAATAGCCTCACGAAGCATTCTTGGAATGTATCTGTTTTCTTTTGCAAGGACTTGAGGATTATCAAAACGCATATAGTGGTTGGGTTTGTCTAGGGCATGTTCACAGACTGCAGACTTCGTTGAGCGCCAATGCTTCATGTCAGCAATATGTTCTTTAATACGGGTACCGATGCTTCTCTTTGTTTGCCCAATGTATGATAAACCACACTCACAGTCAATTTTATAAACTCCAGCATCTTGTAACGGGATATTAGATTTGACAGGTCTTAAAAGTTGGTTTATTTTCTTGTGCGGCTTGTAATAGGTCTTGATTGAAGCACGCTTAAGTATATTACCAATTTTGTCTGTAACTCCCTTTACATATGGTAAGATGGCAGGAAAGCGATCAACTGTGTGAGGCTTTGGGCGGCTTCTGTGATGTGTTTTTGGGAGGTTGAGGTTGTTGCTTCTTAAAACCGATTTTACTTGTTGAAGCTCCTCCTTGAGGTGGTGGGTGTCACAGATGCCATGTGCTCTCTGAAACAAAGATTTACCAACGGTAGCCAACTGACATGGATGATGATGGGATTTGCCATTGAGATATTTGTAGTATTATCAGGATTTCTAATTATTAAAATGTCAAGAAAAGCTAATGAATTATTTGTCTCAGTTTCTAAGGTGAATTTAATTTTGTTATTAATTGAATTTAGATGGTTTAGTAATAAAGATACTTGAGTTTTTGGGAGAACAACGAAAGTATCATCTACGTACCGTTTGAACATCTTCGGCATAGCCAGGGTGGATGAAAGAGCCTTCTCCTCAAGGTCTTCCATAAATATGTCGGCGACAATGGGGGAGACTGGTGACCCCATGGCAACACCGTCGATTTGAAGGTAAAATTTATTCTCCCAGAAAAGGTAGCCTCATGTTAAGCAGTGCTCAAGCAACTCTGCATATTCTTGAGGTAGCTGGTGGTCCTCTAGTCTTCTCTTAACGATTTCAATACAGTCATACAGGGGAAGGCTGGTAAATAATGACTGCACATCAAAACTAACCATTGTGTCATCATCAGTTAGTTGTAGATCTTTAATTAAGCTGATGAAGTGGTAAGAGTCCTTGACATAAGTATCAGTGTGCCCACGAAGTGGTGATAATATATTCGCTAGGTGTTGTGCCAGTTTGTAAGTTGGTGCATCAATCTGGCTCACAATGGGTCGTAATGGGCAATCTTTTTTGTGTATTTTTGGAAGGCCATATAATTTTGGCGGTTTCACACAGGAAGGTACGAGTGACATGGCATCTAAGTTTAGTTTTTCGGAGTATTTTGATATTAATTCTTTTGTTTTTGTGACGATCTTGTTAGTAGGATCATTTTTAACTTGTTGCCACCACCATTGAAGCTCTGAAAAATGGATTAAATTATGCGGTGGCACCCAGGAGAATCCCATATGAACATATCATCTGTTCGGTAGAAAACGTCCTGGTTAAAAATCAGTTGAAAAAGGAAGATTTGGAAGCGATACGCCAAGATGTGTCAGCAGTTCTTCGTCATGGCAAGCCGCCAAAACCAAATCTTCCTCGTGAACAATATCTTGCACTTACCAGCCTTCGCAAGAACCCGGACGTTACCATCTTACGAGCTGACAAAGGTAATTCAACGGTTATAATGGACACCTCGGATTATAACTTTAAAATAGAAGAACTGTTATCGGATGAAAGTACATATAAACAAGTTAAAAATGATCCTACTAACAAGATCGTCACAAAAACAAAAGAATTAATATCAAAATACTCCGAAAAACTAAACTTAGATGCCATGTCACTCGTACCTTCCTGTGTGAAACCGCCAAAATTATATGGCCTTCCAAAAATACACAAAAAAGATTGCCCATTACGACCCATTGTGAGCCAGATTGATGCACCAACTTACAAACTGGCACAACACCTAGCGAAGATATTATCACCACTTCGTGGGCACACTGATACTTATGTCAAGGACTCTTACCACTTCATCAGCTTAATTAAAGATCTACAACTAACTGATGATGACACAATGGTTAGTTTTGATGTGCAGTCATTATTTACCAGCCTTCCCCTGTATGACTGTATTGAAATCGTTAAGAGAAGACTAGAGGACCACCAGCTACCTCAAGAATATGCAGAGTTGCTTGAGCACTGCTTAACATGAGGCTACCTTTTCTGGGAGAATAAATTTTACCTTCAAATCGACGGTGTTGCCATGGGGTCACCAGTCTCCCCCATTGTCGCCGACATATTTATGGAAGACCTTGAGGAGAAGGCTCTTTCATCCACCCTGGCTATGCCGAAGATGTTCAAACGGTACGTAGATGATACTTTCGTTGTTCTCCCAAAAACTCAAGTATCTTTATTACTAAACCATCTAAATTCAATTAATAACAAAATTAAATTCACCTTAGAAACTGAGACAAATAATTCATTAGCTTTTCTTGACATTTTAATAATTAGAAATCCTGATAATACTATTAGTCATACTGTGTATAGAAAGCCTACCCATAACGACAAATATCTCAATGGCAAATCCCATCATCATCCATGTCAGTTGGCTACCGTTGGTAAATCTTTGTTTCAGAGAGCACATGGCATCTGTGACACCCACCACCTCAAGGAGGAGCTTCAACAAGTAAAATCGGTTTTAAGAAGCAACAACCTCAACCTCCCAAAAACACATCACAGAAGCCGCCCAAAGCCTCACACAGTTGATCGCTTTCCTGCCATCTTACCATATGTAAAGGGAGTTACAGACAAAATTGGTAATATACTTAAGCGTGCTTCAATCAAGACCTATTACAAGCCGCACAAGAAAATAAACCAACTTTTAAGACCTGTCAAATCTAATATCCCGTTACAAGATGCTGGAGTTTATAAAATTGACTGTGAGTGTGGTTTATCATACATTGGGCAAACAAAGAGAAGCATCGGTACCCGTATAAAAGAACATATTGCTGACATGAAGCATAGGCGCTCAACGAAGTCTGCAGTCTGTGAACATGCCCTAGACAAACCCAACCACTATATGCGTTTTGATAATCCTCAAGTCCTTGCAAAAGAAAACAGATACATTCCAAGAATGCTTCGTGAGGCTATTGAAATTAAAAAAACATCCTAATTTCAATAGAGAGGATGGTTGGCAGTTACCACCAGCTTGGGATCCAGTCATCAATTTAATCAAATCTCAAGCTAAGCAGAAGACTGCAAGACCTTCAGACACCGTGAGCCAATACTGCGTACATCCGGAACGTTATCAATAAATATTTTAGGCGGTAGATTTTGCAGTTCTTATAAAATACTAGACAAATGTCAACTTAGTCTACCTGCGACCACGAACACTGTAAAGTGCTCGAAACGTTAGGTGTATAAATAATGTAATAAACGCGATAAAAACCGTATTAAAATAATTTTATTTAAATGTGTAACAATCGCGAAAACATAAGAAAACATTAACAACAATATTTTTACTCACGACGATTCACTCAGATTCTGATGGATGTTATATTATTATACGAACTACACCATAAGTTTTAACACAAATAATATTTATTACTTTAGTGCGACACAATAAGTATGATTTTTGACTGACACAAATTATGACTGAGAATGTGTAGAAAACCATAAACTACCTCTACCAATGCTTTTATCTGATTATAATGCCAGTGAAATGCTTCAGTAATGCCAAATATCAAATCGTTAACCCTTATAAAACAATAAACTGACAAAAATAATGCTTTCAGAATATTTACTTGCTAATTTAGTGCTACTATAATGCCCCAAAATCAACTTGTGAACTTTTAAAAAGCAAAGTAACAGCCCTTAACATGCTATTAATGCTTTTGTATTGCTTTTTCAATTCTCAAAGCTGTTTAATTTGTGCCCAAATTAGCACTAAACTACCATTAGAAACGTTTGCAATTCTAATATAAAACTAGCCCGTAAAGCTTAAAGAATAAATGATGACCGTAAGCCGGCTGTTGTACAACTTGAGTGTGCTACTTGGGTATGGAGCAGCGAAGTTTTTTCGCCATTTCAGCATTATTTTCAGTTTAATAGAACCTACATACACAAGCTATCCTATGACTTTCACCACAGAACACAGAATCTGTGTTTTGTGACTTTCACGTATCGAACAGGGTTTTTGTCATTTCACGGCAAAATTAACAATAATATTTGAACCCTATTTGGGTAGAATATATCTTCAGCTAAGAATAATCCAAACAAAGATGGAGAAGGTGCATTATTTGCTACAAAAATTAGTTTTGTTTGTTTTTCGTATGTGTAAGTGGCCAACACTGGTGTCAGATTTTTCGAACTGCCTTAAGGCATCTGACATAGCTTAACGACTGCGACAGCCGGGACCAACGGCTTAACGTGCCTTCCGAAGCACGGAGGAGCTCGAGATATTTTTATGCCACTTGCGGTCACCCATCCAAGTAGGGACTGCACCAGAGGTTGCTTTACATACGTAAGCGCTCATTGAGCTCACACCCACTGGACCATCGGGCTACAAAAATTAGTTAAATACACTTGCTGAATACATAATATACTCAGGCAAAAAAATATCTTAATCCATAAACTTGTTCTAAGCAGGAAAGCATTCCGCAGCTGTTTTGGTAACTTTTAAAACAAGTTTAACGAGAACTACCTTAGTAGTTTCTTTTGCGTCGCTCCTAGGAAGATTTTCCAACAAATAGATTGGCGAAGTTACATCTTAAACATTTATTTTCTAGCTGGTGTAGCAGATAAATTTTAAGAAATTATGACAAGTATCAAAGAAATTCACAGGCTCTTAAAAAGACATATAGCTTATGTGGTTCAGAAGGGTTTAAGGATTCTAATGATAGAAACGTCCAAATTCGGCATTTGGAAAATAAATGAAAAATTAATTCCTAGGATTGCTTGATAACATAACACTCCTTTTTGGGCTACAGCTGATAATTTTTGGCAGGTCTGCTCGCTTACTTTTGTCAACTACGGTGTACTTACAACGTTTTGTGCATAGGTTTAGGTTTAAAGATTTTTTTATTCTCATTCAGACATATTTTACATCACTTACATGAGAACATAAATTAAAACACATAAGTAGTTACATATATTCGTTGTCACTATTGTCACAAAGTTGTCACACTTATAAACAATATAAACAGACAGGTTCAGTATATTGAAATGATGTGTCTGGCTTATTTAGTGTATTAGTTTTATTTATTGATAGTACAAGATTTTTTTATATATCACATGTATATACCATTTTTATTTTCTAATCAACGTCTTAATTCAATTAAAGATCTCTGACGTCTGGCTAATTGTTTCTTAAAGGTACATCGAGCGAGTTGATATTTTTAATGTCCGAGGGTACGCGCACCTTCGCATGTTATTGTCGACTGGCCGTAATTTGACCGTGTCAATGTCCGTGCTTTGTTATTTTTCTTCACTTTAAAGTACGGTTGCGGCTTTTTATTTAAGACTAGCAGTCCGCCCCGGCTTCGCCCGTGGTACATACATAGCCTGTAGCACTCAGATATAATGAAACTATTCAACGGTGAAAGAATTTTTGAAATCGTTTCCTGTGATTGCGCGATCAACCAAAAAAAAAACATACTCTTCAGCTTTACAATATTAGTATAGATATAATTATAAATGTTAATGAATGTTGAAGTGGCGATGAAAATTAAAAAGATAACAAGTAGTAGTAAATAAAAATATAATGTACGTTTCTCGAAGGACTAATTTAGTCTTATCGTAAAGGCAATTTGCCTTTACGATTTAAATAAAATTATAATTTACTTTTAGTTTAATGTTTATGTTCTTGGATTATTACAAGTAACATATAATCTGGTACATTTATATTAAAATAGTTGTACCTACACATGTAAGGATTCCAATTAAGATATAGGTATAACAAGTTAAACTTAGTCGAAAATATGTTGTAACGACTTCTTAATTAAGTAAAGAAAACATGCTTAATTATGACTATACCAACATATTCTGATAATTTCAGTCATTATGAGCCAAAACAATTTAATGCTAATGAATAGCAAGGATTTTTAAAGGTTTAATAGACACTTTTTGGATAAATATATGTCGCAGGGATATTGTCAAAAACGTGACATTATAATTTCTCTAGTGAAATTATAATTACAATGATTATTGTCAATAACGTCTGGTTCGGATAATTTCACGGGCTCTTTTCAGAGTTATTGTAATTTCACTGGGCCGCAATAGTGATATTATAATAAATCTAGGTTTATTATGAGTTGCGTTTGTGGTGGGAGCCCCACGTGTTCTGATTGGTCAATTTGTTATTAATTTATCATTCCATTTGTTATGTCATTTAAATTACTTGCTCAATTATGTAACTTACCAACTTTTTTAAGTAACCTATTTTCACAAATAGTACATAGTTATTATTCACTTATTTTTATTAATTAAGCTCTATTCAAATCCAAAAATTGATGCTAGTGACTAAAATGTTGCTACCAGTATTACGTACTATTAAGCTTATAATTATTAAAGTTATGATTTGATTAGTAAGCGTTATAACTTTTTCAGCATATTTTATAGTATAGATAGAACTATAAAAAGAGACAAGTTAAACTAAAAAAAATATTTTCTAAAATCTGTTTTTTATTTCCTAACTCTATGTTTAGTACTTGTTGGTCCGGTGGTAACGAATGCGGACCAATCAGCGATCGCTCTGAAAATCTAACGGCTTTCATAAACCAGTGTTTTTGTCAAAATATCACTGCCTTACAATTTCACTGCATCGGTCTAGTGAAATTATAATGGTACTGAAACTAGCCCGTTAAATTGTAAGTAATACAAACGATTGACAATAATCTGTGTAATTATAATGTCACTAGGGAAATTATAATATCACGACTTTTATAATATCCCTGCAACATATACACATCATTAAGTTTTTAATTTTAAGAATTGGGCAAAACACTGTTTTTAATCAAGCAAAAAGTCATGTAAAAATAAGTATGGCTGGTTAAATAACTATATAGGTAAATCAATTTATAAGTATGCAACAGCAATACTAAAAGGTCATAGCTTAGTAATAAATTAGTGTTATATTGTCTTTGTCAGAGATTATAATCAGCAATTCCTGCTGTTAATTGATTTCCTATACAAATAAAACATATGAGCCGATGCACGATGGCTTCATCTCGTTTTAACTTCATCATCAGAATAACGCTTTGAGTCCATAATATGAACTATAGTGTCATCCCATGCTAGGACACATGAGCTAAACAAAGCTTATAAACATCAAAGAGACCTCTACAAACCGGCTGGCCAGCGTGGAGGGAGAGTGTAGGCGAAATCCTCTGACTTTTCTAGCTAATATATGGCTCTGGTAGTACAGAGAGGGTCGTGCTCCTGCAGTGGAGATTAAAAATTTTGATGAGGATGATGACCATGTGGTACCAATCCCAACCTCTAATTCATACAATTATTTTGGCCGTTGCACGCGTAACTATGGCACTGCTGGTAGCGTGACAACACTGGCTTAGTTTGTGCCATAGTGTTATTGGCACTCCGTTGGTTACTGTGGGTAGTTTACCCTGCTTCCCCTAGAAGCAGGTGCCTGTGGCATGGGCTCCGACTAGCAACCACACTAGATCCAAGCTGAGCCTAGACAATTATCTTGCTAACATTTGTCTTTGGTCTTTATTCTGGCCATCAGGGCCAGAAACGTAAAATGCTGCACTTTTTCGGCCCCTTAGACGAGGATGCAAATCGCGGCCCATCAGGCACATGGCACTTTGCTTTCTCTCCAAGCCTTGCACACACAGACAACGCCAAAGCTGAGGTCCGTCCATCCTAGGTGGTCCCTTCGGTGATGTTCGCCTGCCTCAAAAGTCTGGTGAAGTAGCGTAGCTTACTTGCAACGGACTTTGTAGATAAAAACAAGCTAGCTACAAAGGTTTTCGCTCTCAGTCAGTTTAAATAAAATACAAACTGCGACTGTAATTCGATCCTTGTTCAAGAAACTAATTAACTTGAAGCGTGTCTAACGAAGCTTAAAGTTCTGACCTACAAACAGACATGAGCCGGCTACGATCAATGGCAAAGGAATTATGAACCCAGATTTATTTACATTTCTTAGAAGCCCAGAGGAAAATTAGATGTAATTATATTTTTTTTTGTAGTTTTATCTTTGCAAATTTAGGTGGTCTTAAAATGGACTGGCAAACTTTTTATATAAAGAAGGCTTACATGTTTGACTTGTCTTTCTGTGGTACCTCACAAATGGCTGAGCTTACGCCGATGCAGTTATTTTCAATCAGGCCAACCATCTATAATATTTTAAATGTAGTCGTAATATTTTTTAATGTTCTTAAAAGATTAAAAAAATAATAGGTAATACCGCACGTCTACAGTAGACGTGCGTCTACTTTACTTTAACATCCATTACGATTTATATATCTTAAATAAAAATAGACAATCCGCAATAAGAAAGCCGCAATGTACTTTGTAGTGATGATCAAAATGTTACACACCATAGTTGTCAAAACATACAGCATTGGCTGTATGTTTATACAGCATTGGTTGTTTCAGGCGTCATTTGTATAAAGAAGAAAAAGTAAGGGGCCTAAAATGCGGCCCTGTGGGATGCCTGTAGCTTTTTGTAACATGAGAACATGAATTTAAATTATCGTTACATTAGCTTTTACCCGCGGTTCCGCCCGCGTAATATATAGCCTATGTCTTTCTCAGTACCCTAAATTTTGCATATACATAGGGTATATGCAAAATTTCAAGATGATCGGTTCAGTAGATACGGCGTGAAAGCGTAACAAACAAACCCATTTTCGTATTTATAATATTATATAGTTAGGATTAGGATAGTTAGGATTACACACATACAATCACAGACAACATACAATGTATGACGTGTTTGGTATTGAAGTCAATACCAAACACGTCGTATATTGTATTTTCTCTATTTACTATAGAATATAACTACGCATTGACCTATATTTATTCTTGAAATATTTGTTACAATAATGACCTTCCTCTAAGATACATTTTTATGCTCGTTTCCTGTTTTGTCAATATTGTTTTGTATCAGGCCTTCAGTCCCAATTAGTTAGTTCGTTATTACCACAAGGTGGAGGTCGTAGGAAGTCACAGGACGTAGTCCTCATCCAATCACAATGTGATCTACAGGACAGAATAAGTCTTTAATTCTCAAAATCAAATCAAATCAAATCGTTTATTCAGAAAATAGGCCTTTGCAGGCACTTTTTCACGTCATATCATATTTAAAATTATCTAATTAGATAATATGTATTTATTAATTGTGCAAAGCTACAGACTACTAGCCTTTCGGAACCGACCACTGCAGAGAAGAAACGCCGAAAGAAACTCTTTTCAACAGTTGTACAAGGAGTTAGGGTTCACACCGTTGTCCTTCAAACCATCAAATCAGCCCGTTAAAATGAATAACTTTTTTCTGTAGGACAAACGCTGGAAACTCAAAAATTTTGTCACTTTTCATATAAATTGCCGGGCCGTCGGAACACTTTTGTCGAGCTCCGTGGCGCAGTGGTCAACATGCCAGCCTGCGACACGGAGCTCCCGAGTTCGATCCCCGGTCAGGTCAAGATGGAAAATGATCTTTTTCAGATTGACCTGGGTCTTGGATGTTTATCTATATAAGTATATATTATAAAATATAGGCCTTTGCAGGCACTTTTTCTCGTCATATCATATTTAAAATTATCTAATTAGATAATATGTATTTATTAATTGTGCAAAAGCTACAGACTACTAGCATTTCGGAACCGACCACTGCAGAGAAGAAACGCCGAAAGAAACTCTTTTCAACAGTTGTACAAGGAGTTAGGGTTAACACCGTTGTTCTTCAAACCGTCAAATCAGCCCGTCAAAATAACCGCCCGACAAACACTGGGAACTTAAAATTTTTGACACTTTTCATATAAGTTGCCGGGCCGTCGGAACACTTTTGTACGAAAATATTGCTTTTTTTCGAGTTTCCAGTATTTGTCACATTGTGTGTGTGTTCACGAGTTCACGAAGCATATTGTACGGAACCCTCATTGCGCGAGTTTGACTCACACTTGGCTGGTTTTTTATTCAGATTATCCTAGGTCTTCGATGTTTATCTTTATAAGTATCTATTATAAAATAAAGTATCGTAGAGTTAGTATCCTGCGACACAAGTTCACAACTTACTGTGGGGCTAGCTCAATTTGTGTGATATGTCCCTATATATTTATTTATTTATTTAATATGTCCTCATATTTTGTTTTTTTGGGCTACTGTACTCTGAATATGATGAATTACCACAAGGTTATACAACACGTCAACATGATTCACTTGGGATAGCTTGAAGAAAGACTGGTCAGACTGGCCATGACATAATTATGATGTACGAAATCCATTGACTCATGTTGATTGCGTTCTTCGAAAGCTTAAATTTATGGCGTGTTTTCCTGTTGGTTTATTTTAAGAATATGTAGACAGTATGTTTTTTACCCTACTGGCCCATCTAGAATGGAAGTAATGTTTTTCACACGTATCTATGTACAGACCTATATATGTAAGAAAGTCTGTTCTATTTCGCTTCCTGTAGCCAAAACGACGCGATCGATTTTGATGTGTTTCCTCGGGAGTGTCATAGGCTATATAACGTTAAAAATAATCAAAAAGGGGAGTCAAAATTTTAATTTTTTAAAGTTTAGCGCAATATAAACGGCATCGCGGGCGCTCTTCTACGGTGCTGGTTAGATTATGTTTTGTAAGATCCTTTATACGGTAATAAATGAAAAAAAACCGGCCAAGTGCGTGTCGGGCCACGCGCAGTGTAGGGTTCCGTAGTTGCGAATGACAACTTTGAGTTCACACTATTCACACTCGCACCTTACAGTTTAACGACCAAAAACATCTAACAATGAAAATAGTATGAAATTTTACAGTTTATAAGTTGGTTGCCTATATCTTTTTAGTTTGAACTTAATACTTAGCTCTGATAGTTTTCCTTTTAACTTCAGTATATATACTACTGCTGTAATTTTTTTCACGTATCCATATATAACCGTTTAGCAGATAGAGGGGGGGGGGGGGGACTTACCTCTAACAAAAATTTTCACTTTAAAACCAAATATTTCGGAAACGGATTCCTAAATCGAAAAATGGTGTTTTCAAACTCAATATTTTTTAAAGACCTTTTTAACGATACCCCACACGATGGATATGTAGAGAAAAAAAAATACTCCTCCACTTTACTTGTATGGGAGCTACCCTAAAAAAATTTTTTTTTCAAGATTTTTTCTACCACTTTTTTGCCATGATTAATATACATACCCATACCAAATTACAGTTTTCTAGTACTTATAGTCTCTGCGTAAAACCGCGGACGGACAGACAGACAGACAGACAGACAGACAGACAGACAGACAGACATGGCGAAACTATAAGGGTTCCTTGTTTACTACGGAACCCTAAAAATATATAGGGGGTAGCAAAACGTCATAGGTTAGGTTAGTAATTATTTCGTCATCGTCGTAATCTTGCCTGCAGGAATCATCTTCAAATCTAATTCGTGACATCCCAATATAAAAAACGTGTTTGTAGAGCGGTTAATTCAGTAGATAGTAAAAAGTCAAAGATTTTTGTTCAAAACTAGCGTTTACCCGCGGCTCCGCCTGCGTGGTTTATAGCGTATGTCCTTCTCAGTCCCCTTACCAATGTATATGCAATATTTCAGGATGATCGGTTCAGTAGATACGGCGTGAAAGCGTAACAAACAAACAAACAAATAAACAAACAAACTCACTTTCGCATTTATAATATTAGTTTATTAAATAGTCTCTGAGTAAAACCGCGGACGGACAGACAGACATGGCGAAACTATAAGGGTTCCTTGTTTACTACGGAACCCTAAAAATATATAGGGTAGCAAAAGGTCATTGGTTAGTAATAATTTCGTCATTAATCATCCAAGCTAACGTATCACTGTAATCTTGCCTGCAGGAATCATCTTCATATCTAATTCGTGACATCCCAATATAATAAAGAACAATTGCAAGCCTCAAAGTGGGTCAAGTGTACAACAATATTGCATGCAACTGCATGCATCCAATAACTCATTTCTGTGAGCAATCAACGAGGGAGGGACTTCTAGGAATGACGTGGGAGAGCGGGTTAAGGCGAATAATTCTTCATGTGTTTTCGTGCTGAGAGAGATCATCATCATCATTTCGTGTAGGTGACACGGTCAGTCGATCATGCACACCCTGGTGTCAGAGTTCTTCGGAACCGCCTCTCGGCCTCTGACGTGGTTCCTTTAACGACTGCCACATGGCAGCCGGGACCACCGGCTTTACGTGCCTTCCGAAGCACGAAATCATCTTTCTTATCAGACAATCAGGTGATTCATGCCTGCAATGTCCTAACCAAACTGGAAACAACTTAACAAAGTATGATTCCCGTGGGAATCGAACCCACGACCCCCAGGTCAACAAGGCAAACGCCTTAACCACTGGACCACGGAGGCAGTGATCTACTAGCTTTCGCCCGAGGCTCCGCACGCGTGAGTGTCGATCCCTCGAGAACAGTACTTTTCTCCGGGATGACAGGTAGCCTCTCCTTTTCCGTAAGTACTCCAGACAGCGTGTATGTAGAGCGGTTAATTCAGTAGATAGCGTGAAAGCGTCAAACAACTCAAAAGTCAAAGATTTTTATTCAAAACTAGCGTTTACCCGCGGCTCCGCCTGCGTGGTTTATAGCCTATGTCCTTCTCAGTCCCCTTACGTATGTATATGCAAAATTTCAGGATGATCGGTTCAGTAGATACGGCGTGAAAGCGTAACAAACAAACTCATTTTCGCATTTATAATATTAGTTAGGATTAGGATTAGGATAGGATAGTTAGGATAGGATTGGGTAAATGTACCTGTTTTTAAAAGTCATATTTTTTTTTCTGTATTTTTATTAAAACAACGTAACAAACAAACATATAAATAAACAAGCAAAATCACTCTCGCATTTGTAATATAAGTTGGGATTGGGATGGGATTAATATGTCATTGATTGTTTCCTAATAATATTTCATTTTCTACTTCCAGTGAGATAAAATTAGTTAAACAATAATTTACAATTCCATCCCAACTAATAATCTAAATGCGAAGGTGAGTTTGTTTGTTAAAGGGGAAGTCTAAATACCTATGTTTTTCCGATTTTCACCAAGATTCAAGATTCAATCGTTCATTTAATATAGGTTTCTTTGAACACTTATTAATTGTCATATTTGTGTTTACAATTTTTACAACAAAAATTTTTTGTTGACGTCAATAATTACTTATGGCTAAGTTTAGGCCGCTTCCAAAGCGGAGTGCAGAAGAAGCGGCAACAAACTGCACAGCGCATTTTCTCCAAGCGACGTCAACTCACAATTCTAGTTAGACCTTATAAACTACTTATATATATGTGGACTGAGTGTGCATTGTTTTAATTAAATGTCATGATAAAAATTGAATTGTCTTTTTCACCTTTTTTCTTGTGGGTTTATATTATGTTACGATTCTGATTCCAATATTAAGAGGTTATTGATGTTTTACAAATAACCCTGTATACCATAGATTGAAAAAAAATCATGCTGTATCCGAACCTTTTCGGATTGATATTCTCTGGGCAAGAACATTTCTAAGTATAATAACTAGTCAAATTATAATTTCTGCTGTATGTATGGTTGCGTTTCTGTATGGTTATAGTAACGTGTAGAGTGGCCAATGGACCTACCTATAATTTAAATGTTAACTACCGATGCGATGTTCATTCACTGGCGACCTCATTTCGTGAGACTTCGTTTTCCTCGTCTTAGTGTGAATTATTCAATCTTGAGAATACTATTGTTAAATAATACCTAAGGATGCCTTTGGGCTATATTTAGAGTACCTACTCGGAGTTGCTTGGGTTAAAATCAAACTTTATATAGCGGCTCGGAGCATCGAGCGAGTCGATGCGCAGTACACAATATTAGGTTCAACGAGGCGCGGGGAGGCGGGGCGCGTACTGCGCAGCTAGTATCCGAGCCTCCATAAAGTTTTTCGGACTTGTAATTATTAGATCATCATCATCAGGTCTTTATTAGTCTCCACTGCAGGAGCACGACCCTCTCTGTACTGCCAGAGCAGTCAGAGGATTTGGCCTACACTCTCCACGCTGGCCAGACGGGTTGAAGAGGTCTCTTTAATGTTTATAAGCTTTGTTTAGCTTGAGTTTCCAAAGTCGCCTTTTACGACATCCACGGGAAGATTTGGAGTGGTCCTATTCTTCTCTGCCGGGAACCACACGGCTCAATTATTAGATAAATAACAATAAAATGCCTACGCGAAATAAATCATCATTCATCAAGCAACCCGGCTTTACTCACTTTTTAGGGTTCCGTAGTAAACTAGGAACCCTTATAGTTTCGCCATGTCTGTCTGTCTGTCCGTCCGCGGTTTTATGTAGAGACTATAAGTACTAGAAAGCTGTAATTTGGTATGGGTATGTATATTAATCATGGCAAGAAAGTGGTAGAAAAAATCTTGAAAAAAAAATTTTTTTAGGGTAGCTCCCATACAAGTAAAGTGGAGGAGTATTTTTTTTTCTCTACATATCCATCGTGTGGGGTATCGTTAAAAAGGTCTTTAAAAAATATTGAGTTTGAAAACACCATTTTTCGATTTAGGAATCCGTTTCCGAAATATTTGGTTTTAAAGTGAAAATTTATAAATTAGAGGTAAGTCCCCCCCCCCCCCCCTCTATCTGCTAAACGGTTATATATGGATACGTGAAAAAAATTACAGCAGTAGTATATATACTGAAGTTAAAAGGAAAACTATCAGAGCTAAGTATTAAGTTCAAACTAAAAAGATATAGGCAACCAACTTATAAAATGTACTGAAAAATGTAAAATTTCATACAATCTTCATTTTTAGATGTTTTTGGTCGTTAAACTGTGAGGTGCGAGTGTAAACAGTGTGAACTCATAGTTGTCATTCGCAACTACGGAACCCTACACTGCGCGTGGCCCAACACGCACTTGGCCGGTTTTTTTATTTCGTAGGGATCGCCAACTTGTTTGTGACTAAAGCCATTTATAATCTACACTTTAGGAACACGTCTATAAAGTTTCATCATCATCATCAGGTCTTTTTTAGCCTCCACTGCAGAAGGTTGACCCTCTCTGTACTACCAGAGCCATATATTAGCCATAGAGCAGTCAGAGGATTCAGCCTATACTCTCCACGCTAGCCAGACGGGTTGGAGAGGTCTCTTAAATATTATAGGCTTTGTTTAGCTTGTGAAATACAACTTTCCAGAAAGTTTAATAATAATAAAAACAGTAAAAATTGGTAAGATTGTTGTAAGATTATTTTAAGTATAATTTAAAGTGGTTCCCACGAACAAACAGTTTTTCTTTTTAACATTACCAATGTACATACGCCAAAAAAGGAGGGAAGCCATTTAGTAAGTTGTGATAAAGAAAATACTAAATAGTAAAATTACTAGCAAGAAATATTTTTAATAGCCGCACATTTCGTTTGATCAAGTATAAAAATAACACATTTTATAAACAATAAAAGCCTGTTTGGCTCAGCCTTTAAATTTTAAATCCATAACTTATTTATAGTTTATAGTACTCTACTCAGTAGTTATAGTATTTAGTTTAAGTCACGATAGAAGCGTCTATAAATTATTAGTTTAATATCATACAATTATCAAGAATTGTACATTGCATAGTTGTTGATGTTATGACTTATGTTTGACAGAAACATTGTTATTTGTATAATAAAATAATAATCATTTATTTTTAATTAAGGCTTTAATACTGCATTGATTACAATAATAAAAGGGATCTTCTGACAATTCTGAACAGGGGACTTGAACACAATCTTTTTTGGTTTTTCTATGAAAAGAGTTACCAAAATGGCACCTCAGTAAAAATTACCTTGATAACCCAAAATTTCTCTATGATATAAATGTTACAACATCAATTTTTTTCGTCTTGGTTAATAAGTAGTTACTTTTATTAATTCTGTGACTGAGCCTTTAAACTAAAACGTCCCTTTTTGATCTATCTCCCTTGTAAATTAATTTGTTGTGACAAGTTACTGTACAGTGGTTAAAACGCCAGTCTGTGACATAATATGGGTGGACCCGAGTACGATCCCCGGCAACGCCATGATGGGAAACGATCTTTTTCTGGTTGTTCTCGGTCTTGGATGTTTATATGTATATAAATATCTAATAACAAATATAGTTTCGTTATGTATGTATCGTGCTCCTGCAGTGGAGACTGGAAGGACCTGATGATGATGATGATGTATATATTCTATGGTATCGTTGATTTAGAATCCTACGACTACTTACTTTGACTTTATACATTCTAATTCTATTCTAACTACAATCCTAATCCTAACTATCCTAATACTAACTAATCCTAATCCTAACTAATATTATAAATGCGAAAATGAGTTTGTTTGTTTATTTGTTACGCTTTCACGCCGTATCTACAGAACCGATCGACATGCAATTTTGCATACTCATAGGTTAGGGTACTGAGAAGGACATAGGCTATATATTACGCGGGCGAGGCCGCGGGTAACACTTAGTATTAAATATTTTAAATGCGAAAGTGAGTTTGTTTGTTTGTTAGTTGCGCTTTCACGCCCTAGCTTCCAAACCGATCATCATGAAATTTTGCATACACATGCGTTAGGGTACCGAGAAGGCCATAGGCTATATATTACGCGGGCGAAGCCGCGGGTAACAGCTAGTTTATTATAAAAGATCACCCTACCTATTTAGTTGTTGCCATTTTACTGTGGCTTGTGGTTCATCATTACTGATGATGATGACCCACACGGATACTATACCTACCTATAGACACGCATCACGCCTCATGCATGCGGCTACTGTTATGGTTATAATTATAAATCTATTAGTAGATTCAAGTTGAGTATAAAGTTCCATTCAATAGTCAATTAAATATAGATACGTATAAGGCCTTACCGCAAGGCCACGAAAACGCGCGTTGCGCGGCGGCGACGGGCTTCGGAGGCAGGCGCACGCGGCGGAGGCAAGCGCACGCGGCAAGGTGTTCACGAAAACGGGCGGTGCGCTCGGGCGGCAGAGCACAGTAGACGTATTTAGGTCACAGAATAATAATTACCTACATTCTTATTTTGCAATGACATTGTATTTGTATTAGAATGTCATTGTTATTTTGGGTTGCACAGAACACAGAATGGGTTGTATTAAAAATATTAATCTATGCATTTTTGTGGTACACATTAATGAGAAACTTTCACACCTTTAGGCTTGGGGTTTAACATTTTGATTTATGTCTAGATGTATTATCTACCAGTTCCCGCGACTTCATCCGCGTGGGTTTCGGTTTTTTAATTAAACTTTGCACGCCCTTAGGGTTCCGTATGCAAAAGATAATAACGAGACCCTACTACCTACCCTCCGCTATCGTCATCGTCATCGTCATCGTCATCGTCATCGTCATCGTCATCGTCATCGTCATCGTCATCGTCATCGTCATCGTCATCGTCATCGTCATCGTCATCGTCATCGTCATCGTCATCGTCATCGTCATCGTCATCGTCATCGTCATCGTCATCGTCATCGTCATCGTCATCGTCATCGTCATCGTCATCGTCATCGTCATCGTCATCGTCATCGTCATCGTCATCGTCATCGTCATCGTCATCGTCATCGTCATCGTCATCGTCATCGTCATCGTCATCGTCATCGTCATCGTCATCGTCATCGTCATCGTCATCGTCATCGTCATCGTCATCGTCATCGTCATCGTCATCGTCATCGTCATCGTCATCGTCATCGTCATCGTCATCGTCATCGTCATCGTCATCGTCATCGTCATCGTCATCGTCATCGTCATCGTCATCGTCATCGTCATCGTCATCGTCATCGTCATCGTCATCGTCATCGTCATCGTCATCGTCATCGTCATCGTCATCGTCATCGTCATCGTTACCACTGGGCGCCACCGGAAACAACCGGGTACGACCAGGCACCACCAGGTACCAATAAACACGATCGGATACCATAGGGCACGTAAAGTTGACCATCGACTTCGACTACAATCTTGTTACATCAGTTCCCAACTTCCCATTGAATTCCATTGGGGAGTCCAATCCATCTACTTCCATGTTTCTACTACCGAAAAACACTCCTACTTAACATCCAAACAAAAGTAGTAAACCAAACAAATGGTAACAAACATACAGACGAATTGAAGACCCAGTCCTTTTTAAAGTCGGTTACAAAATAACAAGAATATAAAAAGTATCAAAAATCAAATTTCAATCATGTACATTACAAAAGTTTTTTAATATAATTATACCCTAGATTATACCTAAAAACAAAGAACGAAACTAAGATTATAAACTATAACTAGTCTTAAAAAAAATGAAAATTAACCTACAAAAAAAAGAAAAATAAATAAATAAACATTAAGTTAAATAAAAAATAGAAGCCAAATCGCTGCAGTCAGCGGGCAGGGTGCCCAAAAGGCTGGCGGCATTTCCTCGTTGGATTGCCAAACTTAGTCTTTGGCCAAAATGCGCGCCTGCCCTTTGGTCACCGGAAACGGCGATTAGGCGTGCGGAGATCTCTTTGAAAATCTGTCGTGCTTCCGCACCCCAAGGCCCTAAGGTCTCCACGGCGAAGGGCACAAATATGTAAGGCTCGCCTAGAGCTGCATATTTGCGCCTCTTAATGGCTTCTGCCGCCGCTGCTGCCGCGCCCGCTCTGCGGACGGTCGCTTGTAAGTGGGATGGGGCTACAGTATCCACGCATGTGGCATCCCATACAAGCGACCGCCCGTTTTTCCAAGGAATGAGTGTCATTCCGTCGGGCCTCTTGCCATCATCACGCGTAATACCAACAGGCTCGAGCACTGCTGGCACACCTGCGGATGCAAGGGCACGACGGATGACATCATTAAGCGCGGCATGACGCGAAAAGCGTCCTGCACTGCGGCGACAGGCCAGGCCGTGGTGGCCCAGGGAATCGACATGTCCCCCGCATCGGCAGCGATGAGGTTCATTCGTCCTGGCCCCAAGACGCAGACTCACCGCCAAGCTGAAAGTGGTCCTCTCCAATAGAGTCCCTACGCTCGCTGACGGGATTGCATTCAACCAGTAACCCGACTCTGGCTCGCAGCTAGCTAGGAGACGAGACCGCTCCGCATCACTATTAGCAGACTCAATTAATAAACTACGCGCCTGCACGCAGAGCGGCTCATCCCATTGTCGCTGAGAAGCCAGATTCAAGGGTGTATGAACATTACAAAATAAATATTATTTTTATTTATATAGTACAAACAAACAAACTTACAGTTCAATTTAGAACCTCTTTCTTTTTAAGTCGGCTGAAAATTACTAAGAATGTATAATAAAATGAGTACATTAGAAAACATTCATAAATTTTGTTATAATTTAAAAATTACTCTCCCAATACATCCACCTAATCACTCCCGCACTCGTTCTAACACAAGGTCGGGCACATCGTGCCATCTCTTTCTATTTTGGCGCAAGGCTGCCGCGCTGTGTTTGCGCGCATCCGTGCCGCTCAAGCGTTTTGTTCGTGAACACCCTCTAAGATTTGTATGACTTTAGTCAGAAATAGAGATGGGCAAACAACCGGGTTTTTACCCAGCGGCCGGGTTTTTACCCAATAACTACCCAAAATTTTTACCCTTTGGGTATTTATGCGGGTATTTATTTTAAACAAATTAATTTATGAATTCAGTGCAATAAATGCTCTTTTAGGTTTAGTATATATATATAACTAGTCCTGCTATTTAACTTGATTTATTATGAATTGATATACTCGTACATTC
Organism: Rhodophaea formosa; assembly: GCA_963082605.1. NCBI lineage: Eukaryota > Metazoa > Arthropoda > Insecta > Lepidoptera > Pyralidae > Rhodophaea > Rhodophaea formosa. Next base: position 4,294,637 of record OY720220.1, on the reverse strand, counting down.
AACTGAACTAGGTATATTTATAAGTATTCTACGATAGCAAATTAAAACATAACACTTATTCGTTTAACAATCTTTAAGCAATAAGAATCACTAACATATTATATAAATTATATTATAATATTAAATTATAAAACAAAGTCCCCCGCCGCGTCTGTCTGTCTGTCTGTCTGTTCGCGATAAACTCCAAAACTACCGAACCGATTTTCATGCGGTTTTCTCCAATGGATAGCGTGGTTCTCGAGGAAGGTTTTAGTATATGATTTTGTTAAGTTTTTGTATACATTTTTGTATATACCAACGATATTTGTTGGAGGTGTCATAAAAAAATGAGCCGTTTGGGAGCTTTCAACGAAAACGCTGTCTAAACCCTTTGAGATATAACAAAACAATGTATGGTGGAATTGTGTATCTTATTTAGGTCTGCAGAAAAGTCCGCGATGGCATATGTTTATATATTAAGGATAACATACTATATTCATTTACTTTAAAAAATGGGCAATTATCAAAGATCACGTGCAGGCCAAACCCTTAGAGCTAGAAATTTGAAATTTTGCTCAAGTATTCCTCTTGTGACGTAAGCATCCACTAAGGAAGGATTTTTCAAAAGTCATCCCCTAAGGGCGTGAAATAGAGGGTTAAAGTTTATATGAAACTTTTTATTCCTTGGACATATTTGTATGAAATTTCGTGTGGATTGAGAACGGCAAAAATAATGAGTAACATTTTTAATAGTTTCCCGAAATTAAACCTCTAAGGGGGTAAATCGGGGTGTATGTTTAATTTTCCGCTTTGTAGCGTTATATTTTATAATCCCCGCATTCCAAACCTGAAGTCACTGCGGACGAAGTAGCGGGTAACTGCTAGTAATAATTAAAGCATTAGCTGAGTACTTTTTATCTCTTTCATACCTGCGTAACATTTTGTCTCATTCACACATGCGTATTGCGTTGCGCTATCTCTTTCTAACCTGTGGTGATTCATTAGTTGCTTTGCTCTTTGCCGAAAGATACAAATCCAGATTAGCTAATCATCCCAATGAACTAGCAGCTAATCTGCGATATAGAAGTTACCAGAAACGCCTAAAGGGATTTGATATACTAGACTCCCGACACTAACAAGGGCTGCTACCGCTGGGAAGCACCTTTTGACTGGAAAACATCGCTTACACCTCATCCGCTCATAGTCGACGACTGATCGCAGATAAAGCCATCAAAAAAAAAAAGTTTGTAAGATCCGGATTTGTCGTGGGTCCTGTTTTACCCGTTATTCAACATTATTACAAATTGTTTCGTTTCATTTTCTACTACATTTTACAATATTTTAATAGTTTTAAGTTACAATTTTATGTTAAAATTATGTTGATTTTATAATCTTTATATTAAAGAATGTTTCACCTGTATTGTTATTTTGTTTTTAGATTTTCTAAATAGTTTTAAGCTTCAATTTATATTTTATTATCTATATTTAGTTTTAAATTGTATATTGTGACATAATAGTCAATATTATTACAAACGTATTTTGATTCATTTTCTATTACATTACAATAACATAAATACCCACCGTTTGGGTGAAAATTCGGGTAATTACCCATGTAAGCCGACCATAATTTTTATGAATTATTATATATATTGTTATAGTTTATCAGAAACATTTTAATATTTTCTTTTAATTAATTTTGATATCAGGCAACACCATCGGTGGTGTAGGGAAGGGAACGGTCGGCGGATTGATTCATTCAGTGTTGTAAAGTCGAAAAGGACGTTTGTGACAGGAGATAATTATAGAAAGGAATAAAATAATTGGAGCTAATGGGCAGTTTTATTGTGCATATACGCGCAAGCTTACATCTCAGAAGTGGATAGAACGTGTAAGTACAATCCATGTTTATATTTCGTCATGTCGTAATTAAATAGCAAACAGTACCTCATATGTAATCCACAGTTAGCATAATAATCCGATGAAATTTCATGATTAATTCAAACGTTATAATTTAATAAGCCTCTTCATTACTGAAATTTGTTTATATTTTTGTGATATTTGCATTTTAAAATACCCTACATATAAAAATATTCGATAATTCATACATGGTTCAAACAACCTTCTGAATATAAATCTGATATAATCTCAACAACCTGATGGATATTTTTAGAAGAAAAAGTAAGATAAAATTAATAAATAAGTAATATCCTAGCTGACATTTCAATTTCATTCCCTATTACTACTTTGCATTTAGTAAATGATCTATTCCATATTTTCTTTTTGTTAAAAATTCATTGTAGGTAATAACTTTGTTCCGTTTTCTTGTCGAGGTTCAATGGATGAAACATAGCATCGTAACGACACGGATCGCCATCGATTAAGGACCTCAAGCTGCAGTCGTGGGCGGTCCAAGGGCCCACTCGAGAGCATTAGGAGACGCACGAGATTGAGTCGACCACGCAGTCACCACAGTAGGATAAGAACACGGCGCGGTGAAAGCCTGCGGTACCGAGAAGAAGACTTGAAGCAGGAATGAGAGCGTCTACGGCAGTTGGAACGAGTACTATAGGAAGATAGTGACTGAGGCCCACTCCGAGTGTAGCAGGCAGTGCCGTCAGCATATGGACGAGCAACGTCGCTGTGGAGGCCGACGGCGTCACGATAACTGTTCTGGACGTAGTTCAAGGTCATGTAATCCATATTTTTTTTTATTTAATAGACTTTCCTTAAATACTGTAATCTATTAAAAACGGTTCGACATCTCAGTCGTCAGAAACAAATGCACATTTAAATAATAAACTTGACTGTAAAATATTTTGCCAGAGTTTGACCCGTCCATCAAAAACCAACATATGGACGTGTGGATTAGAAAGGTTAATGAAAAAAACTACAGGGACTGGCCAAAACTTGGTACCAAAGCCTAAGCACAATACTTTTCACATGGCTTCAGTGACAAAACTATGAATTTAAGTGCTCTAGCGTAACGGTATTCTGAACCTGACGAATTGTTGCAATTCTCTTGACGAGCTCCGTGGCGCAGCGGTCAACACCTGCCTGACACAGCCTGTGACACGGATGGTCCCGGGTTCGGTCCCCGGTCAGTTCAAGATGAGAAATGAAATTTTTCAGATTGACCTGGGTCTTGGATGTTTATCTATATATGTATTTAATATAAAATATAGTAATGTAGGTAGAGTTAGTATTTTATAATACAAGTTTAGGGCTAGCTCAATCTGTGTGATTTGTCCGTATAAGTATATAAAAAAAAATACTCATTGAATAATAAAGATTGTTTGTTTGTTTGTTTTGAGTGTTGGGTTTGCCAAAAACAAGGTTTTTCGCAAACCCAAAACTTATATGGGGTTATTTTGTTACAAAGTTAGATGTTCAAGATGGCTTGTAGTCAACTATGAATGGTTCTGGAAACAGACTGGTCCATCATCATATTGTATGGCATGTATCTGAAAGAATCCTAGATATTTCGTTTTATGTTTTTAGCCAGTCTTTGGCTTCTGAAGAAAGCCAGTGGAGGTCGTTTAGGACTCCAGGAAAACAATAGAGTGGGCATTCTTCGACAATATGCCGCAACGTTTGGTCACTGGCTCCATGACATTAGGGAGAATCTCTGTATCCCAACTTATAGAGGTGGTGATTAGACCTTCCGAATCTCGTTCGAAAACGGTTAATTTAACCCAGACATTTCGTTACGGATCAAACCCTGCTGGGTTCGTTGTTCAAAGATAATTTCTCTTAGTGAAAGGTCGCGGTTCTTCTAAGATTAGCGCCAGGGTGTTTCTACACTGAATCGAACTGCCAGTCTCCTTCAAACTCCAAATTGGAAATCTATGTAGAAGACGCTGAGGTGGTAGATTGTTCAATGGCTCTTGGATTAGCATTGCTTTCTTTTGGCATTTCTACCACTCAGCTACAGCTGCTCTGCACATGCTCAACTCTGGTGGTGAAACATGGGCTAGAGTTGGTAGCCATGGTAGCGGGGTAGGTTTTATCGTCCCTGTTATTATTCACATTACTACGTTGAGCTAAGTATCAACTTTGTTGACATACGAGCTGCGGTACCACACAGGTGCACAGTCGTAGTAAGGGTAAACAGGAACTGATGCAGATAGGCGGCAGAACTGGACCTTGTTTATGAACTACTCTTATCACCGAAATAGATTTTAATATATAGGGGACCAAGCTAAAATTTTATTAACTTTTTGTTTTGCGACATAGAAGAACTTGACCAAGTTTGTGCTAGCATTTCTGTCCACACTGTGTCGAATGTGGCACTTATGTCTACAAAGGCCACAAAGGTTTTAGTACCTCTGAAATCCAGCTTCGATGAAAGAGGTGGGAGGAAGGGCTTGATCTTGCCAGTTCATCTTCTGTAAAGGGTAAAAATCCATGTGAGATTTAGTTTTGAACCTGTTTGGATTTTCTCACTAAGCCTTTTATCTCGGTGTACTTATTTTGTAAGAAATTTCATATGCTTTGCTTTATCGTTCCGTTGTACAGGTGGGGTTCTTTGTTCTTCTACGGGGACCCTTCCCAGCAAGCGCAGTAATAACCAGTTTTTCTGCTGGAATGTATGCATATTTAGCACCAGGGATCTAGGGCCTTTGTTGTTCCTCATTTACATCAATGATCTGCCTTACTGTGTCACTACATGTAAGGCTGTACTATTTGCCGATGATACTTCTCTTGTGTTCAAAATAGATAGACAAACTGAATTTTTTGACGAGGTTACATTAGCTCAAGTGTTAGATTGGTTCACAGCGAACAATCTTTTGTTGAATACTAAGAAAACTAAGTGTATTAAATTTTGCTTACCAAATGTTGCCAAAATACCAACTCGCATAGTAATGAATAATGAACCACTAGATTTGATAGATAAAACAACTTTTCTTGGAATAACTCTTGATGCCGGGCTTCAATGGGGTGCCCATATTACAAACTTGGCAGGTAAACTTAGCTCTGCGGCTTATGCTGTCAGGAAAATTAGACAACTGACCGATGTTGAAACCGCGCGTTTGGTATATTTTAGTTACTTTCATAGTGTTATGTCTTATGGAATTTTACTATGGGGTAACACTGCAGAAGTGAACACAATATTTATCCTGCAGAAACGAGCTATTAGATCTATATATAAACTTGGTGCTAGAGAATCTCTTAGAGAATTGTTTAAAGATTTTAATATTTTAACCTTACCTTCTCAGTACATATTTGCGAATATTATGTTTGTACACCATAATTTACATTTATATGAGAAAAATAGTGACATTCATGACCGAAACACAAGAAATAAAAATAAGTTGGCTACACCAGCTTTGCGATTGCAGAAAACTAAGCGTTCATTTATGGGTCTCGGAGCACGCTTCTATAATAAAATTCCCACAGAAATATCGGGTCTACCTTTACATAAGTTTAAAACTGCTGTTAAAAACCAGTTAGTAAAAAAGGCATATTATTGTATTAATGATTATTTAAATGATAAAAATGCGTGGCAGTAATTTAATTGATTGTAATTTATTGTAATTAATATAAATAACATTAGAAATAAATAAATACTTGTAAAATATTGTAATCGAAGCCCTTCAGGCACGTAGGGACCAAGTCTGGATTGAGTTTCTTTCGGCGTATTCTTCTCACCAGTGGTCATTACGAAACGCTAGTAGTTTTTCGATTTTGCATATTAAAAATTAAAAATAATAAAGTAAAAAAATATGACGTTCAAAAAGAGATACAATTATCCAATTTTGAATAAAAATCTTTGACTTTGAATTTGACTAGCACGGAAGCTTCTATTCCTCTTCCTATCTCCATCTTTGACTTTGAATTTGACTAGCACGGAAGCTTCTATTCCTCTTCCTATCTCCATCTATGTTTTCTTGATGTATCCAGGGATGCCAGAAGCTTATGAGCGGCATCATTATTTGTGAAAGTAAATTCCTCATATACTTCTTCAGTTTCAGGTGAAGTCTCAGGTATGGAGCGTTTGGTTGCAGCTATGGCGGCTTTTGAAAAACGTGCGTAGTTGTTAACTTTGGGTTTTATGAAGCGCAGCATAGCGTCTAGGCTTACCGAGAAGGATTTCCAATTTGCTTTCTTAAAATTCCAACGCGTCCAGGGGAATAAGGTGACTAGAGGTATCTGAATACCAATAGTGGTAAGCGCAGGTCTGTGTGGACCGTTTGAAATTTGAGAGTATCCATCTAGTTCGAACGTCGTTGGCTTCGGTGTCACTAGAGCTTTCTATTGATGGGGATAGAGACTCGGTTGTCTTCTTGCAAGGTAGTTGATGATAGTTTGCTAGACCAACCAATGCCCTTTGGACAAACGTACTCGGAACAGCCGCATATCGTTGTCTTTAACAATTCAACCAAGTTGCAATTTCTTGACCTAGGTGCTGAAGTACCTTCAAACTATTTTAAGACACTAAGGGTAAGCAAATTAGCCTAAAATAACAGGACATAATCAACTGGTATAGCTAGTGTTAGGGCGAAGACGAATTTCATATTTTGGTAGATTCAAAAGTATTAGGAAAACCGAATGATTAATTTATAGTGCTTGGCGGGGTTCATAGTCTGGTATTTTGTACGTTACCTTAACATCTTGTTCAATACCATGCATGATACAGGAGAACCCAAACTTCTATCCAGCTGGGAGCTGGGAGTAATGAATCTATAAGTATAAAAATTATAAAATCGATGTCTAAACGAGATCAAGGTGATCTTGTAGAAGATATATGTATACTATCCATGAATGATATGAGTGAGGGCGAAGTTACCTTTTTATTGGAATTAAGAAATATTTAGACTCGATTAGGAGATCCCTAAACCTAATTTGAGTGTTATCATTTTCATATGCTAATAAATTTACGTAATGATACTATAAGCATTAATGATGCGTATTCTATTGAGATTATTTATTGTTCCAGGCCAAGCAACGAGACATCGTGAGCGAGCGAGTTCGTGGTTTGGCCTTATCAAGTTCTAAGAGAGAGTCGGGTGCGAGGCTTCGCGAGCGAGCGAGTACGTGACCTGACGTCGTCATAAAACCATTGAAGTCTTAGGGGCGAGGGTCTGGCGTGGAGCTTCGTGAGCAAGCGAGCACGCGACCAGGCATCGTCATGCGTAGTCTTAGGGGCGAGGGTCTGGCGCGGAGCTTCGTGAGCGAGCGAGCACGCGACCAGGCATCGTCATGCGTAGTCTTAGGGGCGAGGGTCTGGCGCGGGGCTTCGTGAGCGAGCGAGCACGCGACCAGGCATCGTCATGTCTAGTCTTAGGGGCGAGGGTCTGGCGCGGGGCTTCGTGAGCGAGCGAGCACGCGACCAGGCATCGTCATGTCTGGTCTTAGAGGCGAGGGTCTGGCGCGGGGCTTCGTGAGCGAGCGAGCACGCGACCAGGCATCGTCATGTCTAGTCTTAGGGGCGAGGGTCTGGCGCGGGGCTTCGTGAGCGAGCGAGCACGCGACCAGGCATCGTCATGTCTAGTCTTAGGGGCGAGGGTCTGGCGCGGGGCTTCGTGAGCGAGCGAGCACGCGACCAGGCATCGTCATGCCTAGTCTTAGGGGCGAGGGTCTGGCGCGGGGCTTCGTGAGCAAGCGAGCACGTGACCAGGCATCGTCATTGTTATGTAATCAGAGAGTTTAAAAACGATTTTATTTATTTCCATTTAGCTTTGTTTTTTTAAAGTATACATACAATGTGTTAACAATCAGTAAGGAATTACTACAAAATTAAATACTGTTATTAATGTGTTATTATTTTTTTACAAGAAATAATGTACTATGTAAGTCAAATGAGATGGATGATTTAAAGTTAAAAATGTAACAAGTTATTTTAAATTGTTATTTGACTTTTAATTAAGTTTGTGTGTGATGCATCAAAAGATCACATAGGTAGTCGCGAAAAGAAAATAAAACCCATCGAGAGTTTCTTGCTTGTTCTTTTACTCGAGTGGGTCGGATAGGGTTGGAACAAGCACAAACTTAATTGTAAGATAGAATAGAAACAAAAAGTGATCTTATCTTTTGCTGATTGACTCAAACTGCCGAGTGTAAGGTTAACAGTAGTATCGTGTATGGGGACATACACGTTGTCAGGACGGACGAGTGTAAGCCGACCATAATTTTTATGAATTATTATATATATTGTTATAGTTTATCAGAAACATTTTAATATTTTCTTTTAATTAATTTTGATATCAGGCAACACCATCGGTGGTGTAGGGAAGGGAACGGTCGGCGGATTGATTCATTCAGTGTTGTAAAGTCGAAAAGGACGTTTGTGACAGGAGATAATTATGGAAAGGAATAAAATAATTGGAGCTAATGGGCAGTTTTATTGTGCATATACGCGCAAGCTTACACCCATTTTTACCCAAACGACCCGGTTTTTATCAGTTTTTACCCAACGGGTATTTACCCACCGCCCATCTCCAGAAATGCAGGCGCCTGCCTCTGCCGCGTGCGCCTGACGCGCGTACTCGTGAACGAGCCGAAAGTATTTTTATTCGCTATATGCGATGCGGAAAGTAACCTACTTGTTCTTATCCTATTACCTACTACAATATAATATAACTTATTCCTTTGGTATCATCCACTGGTCGCAAACCGATCTAAAAAAACACCAGCGTACTATCAACACACATATGACGAAATACAGAAAACACCACCCGAAATCCTGTATACAGCGACAAACACTCCCCAGACATGAAGGTGGCCGCGGTATAGTTGATATACAAAATCTTCACAACAAACAAATAACCACACTACGTTCCTTTTTTCATACTAAAAACACACCCTTACATAATGCCATTGTAAAAGCTGACGATAAATACACACCACTTAACCTTAAAAACTATTCAAAACAACCTAATGAAAATACCACCACGCCTCAGGAAAAGATTGAAGCATGGCAGCAAAAATCCCTACACGGGAGACACCGTCACGACCTCAACAACCCTATCGTCGACAAGACAGCGTCGAACGCGTGGTTGAAGAGGGGCGAATTATTTCCCGAAACCGAGGGATTTATGCTGGCCATTCAAGACCAAATTATTAACACCAAAAACTATCAGAAACATATTATCCAAGATCATAACTTACAGTCGGATCTCTGTCGACACTGTCATAGTGCGTCAGAGACCATACAGCATGTAACCGGAGCCTGTAGATCGATCGCGCAAACAGATTATAAACATAGACATGACCAAATAGCAGCTATCATACACCAATACCTCGCTCTCAAACACAAACTAATATCGGACAAAACAGCTTATTACAAATATCAACCGCAGACAATCCTAGATAATGCGCAGTTTAAAATGTACTGGGACAGAACAATAATTACTGATAAAACTATTCACCATAACAGACCTGACATAACTCTCCATGACAAAAACAATAGAACAGTATATCTTATCGACATAGCTGTACCAAACACCCACAATCTTGCAACAACCCATACCGAGAAACTTAGTAAATATACAGATCTTTCCATAGAACTTAAAACTCAATGGCGGGTAGAAACAGTTAAAACTGTACCCATTATCTTATCAGCAACTGGCGTTATCCCCAAAACTCTACACAATAGCTTACAGACCCTACAAATACATCCACTAACATACCTTCTTCTTCAAAAAGCAGCAATCCTGAACACCTGTAGAATCGTAAGAAAATTCCTATCCCTTGAATAAACTTTCTTTTTCTTCAATATTTTTGCTTGGCCAAAAGCCCGTGAAAATATTTAACTCCCCTGAAAAGGGTGTGAAAAAATATATAAAAACATAATAATAATAATAATAGCCTTTATTACCAAACTTAATTTACAAATTAACACTTTTTTGGATTGTTCATGTTCACAATATGTCTCTTCGCTCGGTGTGCCTTACGGCAAAGGCCTCCTCCAAATTCTTCCACTGCTTTCTGTCGGCCGCGACTCGTAACCAGAGGGGGGCCTAGGGTCATTTTCAGGTCATCTTCCCATCTTTGCACTTTACGACCCCGGCTCCTAAAACCGTCTCTTGGGTACCAGACTGTCACCTTTTTACTCCATTTTTCATTTTTGCAGCGGAGCATATGCCCTGTCCACCTCCATTTGAGCTGGTCGATACGTAATAAGATGTCTGTTATTTTTGTTTTACCTCTGATGTCTGCACTTCTGACTTTGTCTTTTAGTTTTATTCTTAACATGCTCCTCTCCATTGCTTTTTGGCATTTTGCAAGTTTATCCCTATGCCTTTTAGTCAGAGCCCAGGTTTCGCAGCCATATGTGATACAGGGGAGAATGCATGTATCAAAGGTTTTTTTCTTGATTTTAATGCCTAAATCCTTACTTTTCATAACTTCCTTTAATGCCCAAAACTTCCTCCATCCTGTAGCAATTCTTTTGTCTATTTCCTTAGTCATTTGATCATTGGATGATATGATCTGGCCCAGATATACATATTCTGATACATATTCAAGTTTTTTTCCGTCTATGATTATGTCTGCAGCTATGGAGTTTGTCATTATTTTTGTCTTATCCGAGTTTATTTCCAATCCTACCTCCCTGCTCTTGTCTGCTAAGGTCTGTACCATAGATTCCAGTGCTTTTGGGTCCTCCTCCAATATAACTAGGTCATCGGCGAATCGTAGATGGTTCAGTCGTGCTCCGTTTATGTTTAATCCTAGATGGTCCCATTCCAATTTCCTGAACATTTGTTCTAGCACCGCTGAAAATAGCTTTGGCGAGAGTGGATCGCCCTGTCTGACTCCCCTGTCGATTGGAAAAGTATATCCCAGAGATTCTAGCTTGACACTAGCTTTACTTTCACTGTAGATGTTTCTTATAATGTTTACATAAGTATTTTCTACTCCTTGCTCTGCCAGACTTTGCCATACTGATTCATGTTCTAGGTTGTCGAAGGCTTTGGTATAGTCTATGAAAGCCAGGTAAAGTGTCTTATTGTATTCATTATATTTTTGTAAAAGCTGTTTAATTGTGTGTATATGATCGATAGTGCTGAAGTTCTTTCTGAACCCAGCCTGTTCAATCGGCTGGTTTTCATCTAGCCTGTTTGATATTCTGTCGAGAATAACTTTCGCAAAGACCTTATATACGTTTGAAATGAGGGATATGGGTCTGTAGTTTCCAATATCGTCCTTTGAACCTTTCTTGTGGAGAAGTATTATATGTGACTCTGCCCATTGACTTGGTATGTTTCCAGAATAAAGTATCTCGTTAAAGACCTTTGTTAATATTGGGCTTAGTTCTTCTATTGTTCCTCGCATAAGCTCGTTCGGTATTCTATCTGGACCAGGGGACTTTTCCATTTTTTGGCTTTTTATAGCTTTCTCTACTTCGGATATTAATATTTCTGGTATGTCATTGGTATCTTCTGTTATATTTTCCAGTCTAAGGCTTTCGCCCGGAAGTGCTTTATTTTGCGGGTTAGAGTATAACAGGCGGTAGTAGTCTGTTGCTATTTTTAGGATTTCACTTCGTGAATTGGTTGGCAACTCTTTATTTCTTAACTTCGGTATCCATTCTTTTCCCTTTTCTCGAAGTTCCTTGAGGGCCTTTCGTGTGCCTCCGGTATTGTTGATGTGGTTTTCTAATATTTTTATTCTGCGGTTCTTCCTGTCTTTTATCATATTTTCCCGAATTAGTTTGCTTAGATCTGAAATTTCTTTGAGATGTGTCTTTTTATCTTTTTTTGCTATTAAGTTTCTTCTTTCTTCAATAAGCTTGAGAGTCTCTGCACTTAGATATAATTTTTTATTCTTGTTTGGTTGCACTTTTACCTGTTCTTTCAGCTTCGTTTCTATTGTAGTGTATTTATCACTCAGTTTCTTATTTGAGTTTGCGACTTTCATCATGTATTCTGTGACCTCATTTTTGACCACATTGTCACTAGAGAGTTGCAGGTAATTTGTGTGTGTTGCTTTTGGCCTTGGTTTTTTTGGACCACGATGTGGCAAGCAGCTGCGAACCATTCGATGATTGGTATTGAAGTTGAGATTCTGTATTACACTTGTATCAGAGAACAGCCTGGCTTTGTTGGTTAAGATATAGTCTATCTCATTTCTAACCTTTCCATCCGGGGATATCCATGTCCATTTATTTTTGTGCTTCTTGCGGAATATCGAGTTGAGCAATGTTAAATTGTGTTCTAGTAGGAATTCTACCAGTCTTTCGCCATTTTTACTTCTTTTGCCGTTTCCAAATTCACCAATAACGTGTTCTTCTCTGGCCAGTCGTGAACCCACTTGAGCATTAAAGTCTCCCATCACTACTACATTGTTTCTAGCATATTTTTCTGTAATTTCACCTAGTTGTTTGTAGAAATGGTCTGTTTCTGTCTTGGTAGCCTTTTCCGTTGGTGAGTAGACTTGAATAACTGTCCAATGTTTCGTATATTCTGGTAGGTTAATATGGATTGCCACTATTCTATCTGATATCCCTTCAAATCCTATTATTTGGCTTTTAAATTTTTTCTTCACCATAAATCCTACTCCTCTGTGTCCTGCAACTTCTCCTTTGTAGTAAAGAATATAGTGGCTTTTCTCCTCTATTCCTTCACCTATTCTTCGCATCTCACTTATGCCTAAGATGTCCCATTTAATTTTTTCCAGGGCTAGTTCTAGTTCATGAAGACTTTCTGGTGTTCTCAACGTTCGTGTGTTTAGTGTGCATAAGTAGAAACTGTTAGCATTTCGTTTCTGTTTATCTTTGTGTATGTCCGAAATTTGAGGTATTTTATTGAGCTCTTGTACCCGATGAGAATGTGAATTTATTTTTATTGGAGGGTGGCGGTCTTCTTCCCCCACGGTGACCAACCGGCTTGGGGTGCTTTTTACAAAAGTTGACTTTAATAATAGTTTTGAAGTGTCAGTAGTTATATTTCCGTTCCGGCTTGCAATAGACATTAGTTTTTTGGCGGCTCAGACAGAGAAGGTGATCTATCCCGTGATACATAATTGAGGATGTTTGGCTTCAAAATTCCTCTGTTAGTTTTATCAGAAGATTGGGTATTTTCCTCGCTGCTGCTAGCTCTCTTCTGTGACGTACAGTTTTGTGGGCTTGTGTCCTCCCTTTTTCTCTTTTCTCGAGCATTTTCTTTTTGTTTCCTTACTACCAATTTGTCATACTTTAGATATGCATGGTTTTTTTCTTTCTTCTTCCAGTTGTGTTTGTAGTTGCCTTCTTTTCTCCATTACTTCCTTCGGGAAGTCTTCCTTGACATAGATGCCGGGCGGTATTTTGTCCTTGTTTTTCAGTATCATATGCTTTTTCCACAAATACGTAATGGAGACTACGACAGGGCAGTTCTTTTTGTTGCTTCGCTGCCCGATTCTGTATACGTTACTAATTTCTTGGCTTTCCATGTGTATTCCCGTTTCTATTATTATATCTTTAATGTAGTCCACAAGTTCAGCTTCTGTTTTTCCTTTCTCTTCCAGTCCAAAGAATACTAAGTTCTGTTTCCGTTTATCTTTTTCCACTGCACTAAGCTTTCGTTGCAGGATATTTACTTCGGCTCGTAGCTCAGTATTTTCATCTTTTAGTGCTTTTAACTTTTCGTCCAGTGCTTCCATAACCTTTGTTGTTATTAATGTTGTTAAAGTCGCTGTTTGCTGGTCGAGTTTTTCGTTCAGTTTTGTCAACAACATTTCCATATTTTTTTCCATTTTTGTAGCTTTTATTTTCTCTGGCAACACTGAACAGAGGTAGTATTCGGAATTTTGTTGATGTCCACACTTTTGGCACTGACAGCTGTCACTTTTTTTTTTTTTGTGTTGGTACTATTTGTCTATGGTCCGTCTTAATTTCCGCTGTTTGTAATAATTTTTGAGGTTATGTTATTCACAGTATCTTTTAACTTGCGTATGATTTTGTTACGAATAACAATGCCCGCACTGTAATCACTTCACAAAAATGTTTATTAGCGTTTGTTTAACAAATTTCTGTCCAATCTTCTTTGCTTTTCTACTTGTTTCACTGATATTACGAATTTATTTTCGGAGAGCGTTGACTTGCGTGTTTACGTTTCAATGGCCGGAACCGGAACTATACGAATACAATATACGAATTATAAAATAAATATGAATTAAACTCAAATGGTCAATTTCAAATATTGCTCCTGCATTGCGATGGCCCTTGGGCGTGAGCATTATTAGCGCTTACGCACCGGTGCAGTCCCCATTTGGGTGTGTGACCGTAAGAGGCATAAAAATATCACGAGCTCCTCCGTACTTCGAAATGCACGTTAAGCTGTTGGTCCCAGCTGTCAACATTGATCATTGATCTGGACGCACATGTCTCCATACAAACGGAAAAAAAGAATAGTGGTGAAACACAACTTATACACACTAAATACAAAAAACAATAAAAATTTGATATGTCAGCTGAGCCATGCCTAGTTTGTTAACTTCTCTGAGCGAGGTGCGGTCACGCAGGCACTATAGCCTCCGTTACTTTTTCGTGGTAGCCATATTCCAAATGGAAGCTGTAGCGAGGTAGGGCACACCCACCCTCCGGGCATGGTCCGGAGTTCGAGCCCCTCACTACCATTCGCATGGGTGAGTGGTGTGAGCTGTCGAAGATATGTGCCTTGTAATCTGTAGTGATACTACCCCGTGTATGACGTCAATATGATCATTACCTACTCACAATCGTAGGTACTTATAGGTTAAAACATTAAAGAGGATGTGTCTACATCCGCTTTACTTTTTGCCCATTTCTAGGGACTATGATTCACAGGAATCAATTTGATGAGTGATGGTGATGTGATGACACACGGATGGTGTAGTAGGCGAGTGCGTGTCTATGTGTAAATAATTAATGTTATTATTATTTAAGTAACTGAATATTTTCGACAAAATGAATATTTTTTTCGATGGGACCAATGCTGAGAACTCTTGAAAATTGAAACTTTTATTCAAAAGTGTTAGACCGAAAAAACATTGAGTTCCTAGATTAGTCTCATAGGGAATGTTCTCATATTGATAAAAACCGTAAAGCGGTTCATCTACTACCAAGTTTCCACTGTGTATAGTCGAAATAGCTTCGGAATAAAATGGCTGTAGCATACGGACAGGCAGACAGACGGACATGACGAATCTATAAGGGTTTTGTTTTTTACTATTCGGCTACGGAGCCCTAAAAGGTACTTGCATCAATGTGAAGAGGTATTTGGTATGAGGTAAAACTTTTGATAATGATGCCTACCTACCTCTCCTTTTTCCCAGGTTGTTGATATTTTTACCGAATTGGTTATTTATGTAATAAAATAGGTTTGAAATGATAATCTTTACAAATTAGAGTGCTACATAAGTTACACTCAGTGATAAATGTGAAATTAGGACAATGATTCTCATTCGTCGAACTAAGTTGATATGAATCTTTTAATTAAAAAAATATACTGACTTCAACCACTGACTGAATCGGTTTTGGTAAAATTGAAATAGGACCTTGAAGAGAGATAACGAAAATTAAACATAAAATAATCATACAACCGAATTGATAACATCCTTCATTTTTTTGAAGTGGGATTAAAATGTCTAATCTAATTGGTCCTACCCAAGTATCATAATAGGTACCAAGAATCATGATCTCAGTCGTTAAAAATTCACTGTTGGAAACAGGCCGCCCCTAAGTATTAACATTGTGGGGAATTTGCCATACTTACCCACCACGCGGCAGTTTATTTGACTTATCTCGGATCCGACGATGCTGCCCATCAAAACCGTTAATTATAAGCGTGGGAAGTGGAAAGGGTAGCTAAGTTTAATGGTCTGAGGATGAAAGAAAGGTATTTGGGGTGCTACATGCTCGGATGGATTGGGGATAAGCAAGTAGCGGCTCGAGCACAGAACACAGAGGCTCGAGACTCGAGAGGCCGGATGCGCGTACCCGATGCCATATCCGCAACCACCGGACGGATAATTCAGGATTCAACACTCCTGATCGTACCAAAGATTATTGGCTGCGTGAATATTATGTACTTTTAGGCCGGGAACTTTTCTATACTTTATACGCCTCTCTAGGGCCCATGATTCAAAGTAGCGATGACCTATACGGATGTTGTAGACCTAGGCGCAGTAGGCGGGCTGCACGTCTGTCTGTGACTAATTAATTTTATTCTTAATATTAGTAATAGCTTGACGCGTGCGTGTTGTACTTATTGACCTTTGTACTAAGATGCACTGTGGTTTCTCGTATACGTTGCATCACACTGTTTTATTTACTAATACATTGTGGTTAGTATTTATGAATAAATACAAACCACAATGTGTTAATGAATTGTGTGATTACCTGTCTATCGTTACTATTGTGAGAATCGTGAAAGATTGCATAAATAATCCGTACTAATAATATTATTAATGCGAAAGTAACCCTGTCTATCTGTCTTGCTTTCATGCCTAAACTACTAAACCGATTTTAATAAAAATTGGTACACAAATAGTTTACAGCCTGAGAAGGGACATAGGCTGTTTTTCACGAGGACAAAGTCGCGGGCGCGGCTAGTTTTAATTAATTGAGTAATGACTGCCTGCGACATGACGCCCGGATTCGATCCCCGGTCAGGTCATGATGGAAAACGATCTTTTTCAGATTGGACTGGGTCTTAGATGTTAATCTATATGTATAAGTATCTTTATGGTCTTTATGGTTTATAGTATCGTTAAGTTAGTATTTATAACACAAGTTCGTTACTACTGTGGGGCTAGCTCATTTGTTCCTATTGTAGAACAGCACAATCCAGTGAATGAGAAAGCATAGAAGCCACCTAAACCTACCACCAATGGAATACTGCAGCAGGCTATTTCTTAAGGCTGTGACGCAGTAAATTGACACCTACGAGTACATATTTTCATTAATCTTGATTTATTTACCCTACATCCAGCGACTTAGTTATTTGCTCCGTTAAAAGCTGTCATTTTACGAGGTGCCTGAAATTATAGAGATTTTTTATCGAAGGCATTAATATAATGCCATGGATCTGAGTATAATCAGTATAGGCACACTAAAATACTTACATTGACGAAAATACCTATGCAGGTGTACACGCAATCTCACGCACACATTAGTATTAAAAATTTTGCAATTTTCCCTTATTTTCCTCTGTTCAGAATTCAAACTTTTCCCAATGTTAAATTCGTACCTCAATTATCATAATATTTTTTTTATGTATGTTCCCCGATTTCTCATAGACGCCTGGACCGATTAAAGAAATTCTTTTTTTTGTTGGATAGATAATACGTTACAGATAGATCCATTAAATTTTTATCGAAATCTGTAGAGCGCTTTTTGAAAAAATATGGTTTACAATTATTTTCATTTTTAGGGTTCCGTACAAAAGTTGAAAAACGGAACCCTTATAGGATCACTCGAGCGTCTGTCTGTCCGTCCGTCCGTCTGTCACAGCCGATTTTCTCCGAATCTACTAAACCAAATTAGATGAAATTTGGTAAGATAGTGTAATCCTATGACCCAAACACGGATGTGCAAAGTAAATAAAGATTTTTTTTAAATAAGGGTCATTTTGAGGGGCCCAATTACAAAATTTAAAAAAAAAGTTTTGCAAACCTTACTTTGTCATATATCAAATGAAAGGGCTCATTATGAGGATCTCAAAAATATTTTTTTTTGTTCGGGTAAAATCAATACTTTTGATTTTATTCACGAAAGAAGGCAAAAATTGACCATTCCCCCCCCCTGATCTCCGAACCTAATGGGCCGAAAATTTTGAAAAAATTACAACATATAGTTCATTCCTTGAAGATTACAGGAAAAATAATAAGAATTCTATCACTTGAAAATTAAGTGGTAAACTCACAATAATAATCTAGGGAAATAGTTCACTAAAACACCACTAGATGGCGCTAGTCAATTGAATAAAACATTTTTTGCACATTGTGTGTGTGTTCACGAAGCATATTGTACGGAACCCTCATTGCGCGAGTTTGACTCACACTTGGCCGGTTTTTTTAAATGCTTATTTAAACATATTGATAGGGTTGAAGTCGTTTCTTATTTTTTGTTAAAAATGCTACAAGCAACGTAAAAAGTTGGCGTCAATTGTAATGTCCTCAGCGTTCAGACTATATTATACCTAGGTCCATGTAAGAATAGTATATTAAATGCAACTTTTCCTAAATTTTCTCCCGTTCAAAATTCAAACTCTTTCAAATATAAAATTAGTTGTAATCTACCTACGCTGCACATAATATGTAATTTAAAAGTTGGCGTCTAGTCTCTACTAGTGACTTCGCCGCGCCCGGTCTATATTATTCCTAGGTCCATGATTTGGCCAAAGGTTAAACGGTTTTCATTGAGATGTTGTCCACTGATTATACCTACCTGCAAAAGTAGCTATAGGTATCTGGTTTTACCAGTGTTGTGACTCGGAGCTGTCGCAATCTGTCCGACTGTCACCTCCTTGCCATGTAAAGACTAATGATGTTGCTGTAATGTAATGGCAAGTATGTATGAATCAATCCATCAATTCACATGGGAGGTTTATCTGTGAATTGACGTAGATTGCTTTTATATCCTTATACTATAGTCTTTATACCTACATGCTCATTTTGATACTAAGAGCTATATTACAATCTCGGAATCAAAATCCCTAATGGAACACAGAATTGTAAAAAAAGGTGAAAAACCAAAATTAAAATTAGACTTCCAATAGGAATTCGCTCAGCTGATTGGTGACTTTGCATAGGAAGGCATTTTTTATTTATTTTACCTCTTTTTTTGCATTTCTGTATTCCATAATTCCATTAGGGATTCTGATCCCGAGATATCAATATAGCTCAGAGGATCAAAATCACCCTGTATACTGTCAAAGTCTTTCCTATCAATTAAGCTGTAATACAACTACAACGTCATGGGACTCATGGGACTACAACCCAATCAATTTTATCGAAAACAAGTTCGGTAATTGCCAAAAAAAATACAGCCTTATTTTAAGTTTGCCTCAGAATGGGCTGTCATGCCTTATAAAAGCACTTTAAAAATAAATAGAAAAAATGCTGTAATACTTCAGAGTCGCCGTCTATAAATATATATATATAGATATACATAAATATATACGGACAAATCACACAGATTGAGCTAGCTTGTGTTATGGGATACTTACTTAACGATGCTATATTTTATAACAAATTCATATATATGTAAATAAAATTATTTTAATACGGTTTTTATCGATAAAAACCGTACTAAAATAATTTTATTTAAATGTATAACAATCGCAAAAACATAAGAAAACATTAAATTCATATATAGGTAAGCATCGAAGACCCAGGTCAATCTGAAAAAGATCATTTTTCATCTTGGCCTGACCGGGGATCAAACCCACCCCCCTGCCGGGAGCATCCATGACACAGGCCGGCGTGTTGACCGCTGCGCCACGGAGATCGTCTATACGTACATAACCTATTGTTTTCTGTTTCATTTATGATGTAAGAATGCAAAGACTCTCGTCGAGCTCCGTGGCGCAGCGGTCAACACGCCTGCCTGCGACACGGAGGTCCCGGGTTCGATGGAAAATGATCTTTTTCAGATTGACCTGGGTCTTGGATGTTTATCTATATATGTATTTGTTATAAAATATAGTATCGTTGAGTTAGTATCCCATAATACAAGTCTTACTAAGAACTTACTTTGGGGCTAGCTCAATCTGTGTGATTTGTCCGTATATATTTATTTATTTATTTAAAGACTAGGTTACCTTGGCATAGTGCAGCAAATATTCCATCACATACACAGGCTGGCTGCAATCAGTAAAGCTGTCGGCGGCACGCGCCAAACATTACCCTCGATATGTTACGTCGGTTGACGCTGGAACGCTGCCAGTAGATCACGGATTGGAGAATGTCCTCAGTAGATTCCACCAGATATATACATACGTATTATTAAATTTGTAAAATAAATGAAATTCATTAGGATATTAAAACTAATACGAATTTATATTCAGCGCTCAGCTTATTAAGTTTACCTATAGGTTTATTTAGGACGCGCCACGGAGGTCGTGGCGCAGTGGTAAACACGCCAGTCTGCGGCACGGGTGTACCCGGGTTCGATGAAAAATCTAGGTCATAATGGAAATTGGTCTTCGATGTTTCTCATATAAGTATTCATTTTGCAATGCTGCCAGTCTTCTGGGCACATTACCGCAGGGCAATGACCTGCGGGACATTTTTTATTTATAAGTAGGTTTTTGTTTTTATAGGTAAGTTTTGTTTTAGATAGGAATATTTTTTTTAGGTTAATTTAGTTTTAATCAATTATGTTTACTTTTAACTAAAAGCACTTTTTTTTTTTTTTTTTTTTTGAATGGACTACGTAGCTAGCTCCAAGTGAGCTTTAACTAAAAGCACATTATAAAGTATTCATTTATAAAATATAATATCGTTGAGTTAGTATACTACGACACAACATCATAAATTTCTGTGGGGCTAGTTCAATTTGTGTGATTTTTCCCTTCATATTTATTTATTTCTTTTTAAGGTCCCGTACCCAAAGGGTGCAAACGACTCTACTACTAAGCCTCTGCTGTCCATCCTTCTGCCTGAGGGCCTTATGTATCAGATAGAGACATGAAATTTGCCTACTGACACTATAAATTATTTGTTTGTTTGTTACGCTTTCACGCCATATCTACTGAACCGATCATCATGAAATTTTGCATACACATAGGTTAGGGTATTGAGAAGGACATAGGCTATATATATCACGCTGGCGAAGCCGCAGGTAACAGCTAGTATTAGTACAAAAGTATAGATAATAATTTGCGGCCAAGAAACACAAGCTATCTAATAAAATGGGCAAACTATTACGGTGACGTCGTCGGTTACATGTGTTTGCGTTTAGACGCCACGCTAATGCGCGGTTTATGGGCAAATAAATGGTCGTATGTAATGGTTCAAGCGGCTAAGCACTCGATCTTGGACTGTATGAATATCTATTGACTTTTAATTAATTTAGGTTTGTATTAAAATGATAAACTATATTATTACAAACTAAATATAGGGACAAATTAAACAGATTTGAGCTAGCCTCATAGTTAGTTGAGAATTTATGTCATGGACTCATGGGATACCTTGCACTGCGATAGGTACTTAATATTCGAAATAATAGTATAATTGCCCAATAACACTCCTAAGTGCTTTGAAGAAAGCGTTACTGTCGTGTCGCTACCCATGTCGATCGCCCCGATGATAGTCTTCGAAGCAGACTGAAACTAGTCGGCGAATCCGACGAAATAAAACGTGAAGCTTAGTTTTCATAAAGGTGAATTAGCTTAAGAAGCCTATTCAATCTCCCGTGACTCAGTTATAAAATTAGAGGTTGGTTCCAGAGGCCAGAAAAAACAATTGTGGCTTGCCTGATAATTCTACGTTTTCCACGTGGCCAAGAAGGACAAGCTATACAATAAAATGAGTAGTGTATTACGGTGAGGTCAACAGTTACATATGTTTGCGTTCAGACGCCACGCTAATGCGAAGTTTATGGGCAAATAAGTGGTCGTATGTAATCGTTCAAGCGGATATACACTCGATCTTGGACTGTATGAATATTATGTTGACTTTTGACTAATTGAGGTTTGTTTTAATGTGATAAATATGGGGACAAATCACACAGATTGAGCTAGGCCCATTGAAGTTGTGAACTTGTGTCATGGGATACTTGCTTAACGATAGGTACTTAGTATTAAGAGTGTTTAATTATAGATAAACACCCAAAAACCCAGACCAATATGAATTTCATACGGAGATGAACGACGACAGCGTCGACTCGGACGAACACGTGACTGCAGTGAAGTACTTAGGTCTTTATGAATGAAGATGCGCTGCTTGTTGTGGTGCGTTGTGCATGGTTGTGGCCTGTTTTCTTCTATTGTGGCTCGTATTTACAAATCCTTAGCTTCTTCTCAGGTATGGTATTGAGGTAATGTAGGTATACAGGTATGTATGGTGTAGCCACAGAACCTAAAATACTGGGAACGGTTTTATATCGAGATCACAAATATATTTTTGGCACTCATTCACTGTTTATATATTTCTTAGTTTTATATAAGTAGGTACCTCTCTTTTTTCGTGTGTCACGAGTAAATGACCAACACTGGTGTCAGATTTTTCAAGCTGCCTAAGGGCATCTGATATAGCATAACGACTGCCATCAAAGATGAACAATCGGGACCAACAGCTTAACGTGCCTTCCGAAGCATGGATGAGATATTTTTTGTCCCTTGCAGTCATCCATCTAAGTGGGGACGACGCCCGGGGATGCTTCACATGCGTAATCCATGCCCATGGGGCCATCAGGCTCCTCACCTATTTTTTAACATCATCATCATCAGGTCTTTTTTAGTCTCCACTGCAGGAGCTCAGAGCCAGAGAAGTCCAAGGATTTGGTCTACACTCTCCACGTTGGCCAGACGGGTTGGAGAGGTCTCGTTGATGTTTATGAGCTCTCTGTTTAGCTTATGTTGCCTAAGTCGCCTTCTATGACATTCACAGGAAGACTTGGAGTGGTCATGTTCTATTCTGCCGGGAACCACACGGCTTATATTGTCTTTGACACGGCTTACAATACAACATACCTATCTAATAGGAATGCAGCACGTAATATTCTAGATATCCTAAATTAATTTCGTTTATCAAAATAAGCCAACTTATGTGAATATTATCTTAATTTCACGAACCAACTTGATTTATCTTAATGCATATGACATCTGGCTTGTGTGGGTCGATAAACTGATTTGTTGAAACAAGTAACTAACCAAAATAAAAATGGATCCTATTGATAATTACAGTTCATTTAGACTGATTTAACATCTTGACCTGACCGGGGATGGAACCTGGGTCCGTGTCGCTGGCCGGCGTGTTGACCGGTGCGCCACGGAGCACTAATGTTACCTACTATAGATCAGTAGAGCCTCATTATTTTCTTTCAAAAGCTTTTTTTTGTTATTTCTTTAGTTACCTACTTAAGAAAATGTTAACAATCATGAAACGTTTTTTATTGAAATATAGGTACACTTTAAAAATCAAAATATTTACATTTTACTTGAATTTTAGAAATTAGGTACATTTTATTTAACATTGAATTGGCTAAGTTTAAAGATTTTGATTAAAAAAGTTTATTTAGTAATAAAAAGACGTATACGTATATGTACCTAAATAAATGGACTTTAGAAGATTACTTATTAGATACATACCTATGTCGATTGACGCAAATTTGAAATATTAAACTTCAAAGGTTGTTGTGGTTCCAACCTCCATTAGTTATTTACTTTGATTTAAAATATGTTTATTGTAATATTTCTGTAAGAAGTACAGTATCATTATATTATTATTTGGAATATTAGTAGAGCTAGCTCGATATTAAAGCTCTTTTCTACATGAGATTTTTCATTTGTTGTTCTGTGGATTTTTCAGTTCCTAATTTTTGATTGGATTATGTGTTTGAAGATGTTTTTTGTTTCATTTCTTTTAATTAAGAGCAGTTGAGGGCATTAAAAAGACGTTCCTTTCGTGATTAGGTATTTTGAGTGTCTTCTCTAATTTTTATTACCTTATATATCTAAGTCTTGTTTGAAAGCTTCGAAACTCGAGAAAACTCGCGAATTCCCGTGCCTCGAGAACGAAAACAGTTCGAGAAATCAAAAACCCTACTTACAAGAGGGGAAACATGGAAGTAGGTTTATACCATGGTACTCGTACCTACTACTATTAATAATTCTGTGCCATGAGCATAGAATAGTATACTATAGTACAAGGCCATGGGACAGAATTCTGTTTTACAGTTGGAGAAATGATTGGCATTTAGCCGGTTTATTATAAATACAGAGATGTCTATGACCGCTAGAATAATATCCGGCATTTCACCAGATTCTAACCTGTGTTCAACCTGTTTAATAATAACTTAGGATGCTCGCCAAAATCTAGAGACTTTCTAAAAATTCAATTAAATTTTATATTTGATCTTAGACAGAAATATTGCTAATAACTTGTTCAAATGAGTAATTAAATAGACGAGTTTTAATTTCAAAATACCGTCCAAAATCTAAATATCTGTTCAATAGATAACAATTTGGCATAAGAAAAAAATATGTAGTAGTTTCGTTGGTTAAAAAATATTTTTAAATCATGGAATAATAAGTGAAATGTAAATTAATTTATTGTATGAGTGGGTATCCAAAAATGGTTTTTGATTTCTGACACTAAAACATACTTTTATATAATTTCATAAATAAGTTATCAAAATTGGTATTATAAACCCCTATGTACCAATAGTTTATAATAGTTAATAAATAAGTGGTAAACTCTAGTTTAAACTATGTATTTTCTAGTTATTACAAAGGCATTTAGTAAAATCTAGTTTCAACTAGGGAAAACGAGTTCTAACGAAAAACGGGTTCTAACTCATCATCATCATTTCGTGTAGGTGACACGGTCAGTCGACTATGCACACCCTGGTGTCAGAATTCTTCGGAACCGCCTCTCGGCCTCTGACTACCAGATGGCAGCCGGGACCACCGGCTTAACGTGCCTTCCGAAGCACGGAATCATCTTTTTTATCAGACAATCAGGTGATTCATGCCTACAATGCCCTTACCAAACTGGAAACAACTTAACAAAGTATGCTTCCCGTGGGAATCGAACCCACGACCCCCGGGTCAACAAGGCAAACGCCTTAACCACTGGACCACGGAGGCAGGCAGCAGGTTCTAACTGTCACATATACATACAAGGTCCAGTGCACTGCTGAACAAATTTTCAAATGATAGCTTCGTTTTCTTCAAATGATCTGTCTTATATGGAGGTATATTCATCCTTCCTCTTAACTGTAATCTCACCGGCCTATTGGGCAATAATACTATTATTTCGGATATGAGGAAACTGAACGGCTTGTTGTTTCCATGCCACCGAAAGATAACAGGTCATCGACCTTCAACTTGTAGCTATTAAACTTGTCTATAAATATAACTCATCCGAACGGTACTTAAATAACTAGTCTCATCGCACGTCTAGAAGTTTAATACTAGTTTGGTTTTATGAGTTTTAAAATGCTGTAATAAAATTTGAAAGTTTGATTGGATTCAACGTGTGAATCAGGCATTTATTTCGCACGAGCATAGATATGTTATTTTTTTAAAACTGCAGTAGTAGGAATGTATTTTTTTTCGAATGCATATAGGTACGTTTGTAACTGCGTAAATATAGAAGAATGTATGTATGTGAGCTTAGTTATTTCACTATAATTTTTAAATGGCTTAACGGATATGGAAAAATTAAGTAAATAGACAATATCCTTAGACATTCAAAATTCTGTAAAATTTGTGGACCAGAACTACTTGAAACTATTTTCCTTTAGGGTCAGGAAGTTGAACTATCATACGAGTAAAGTTCAGTATAAGTATAAAGTCCTCTTTTAAGTAATCGATGTTCAAATTTATTTACATGCATTCTTGGTATGGTATTTATTACTTAAGTTTTTTTTTTGAGACAAAAAGAACTTGCATTAATTGTAAGTTTTTGTTAGGCAGCTTTTAGGTAATTAATTACTATCCCTACTTATTTGAATATACCTACCTTACCTTACTTACCGAAAAGTAACTTTATGTGAGTACATTACACAGAATCTAACATCACATCACTTCACGCGTGATTCCCCAATACCACCTTTAAATATTTATCTATCACGTTTCCGATGATTTCCATAGTCATAGTTTAGCAGGGTTGCCAACATTATTTGTCTGAATATAGTACTTTTTTAAAGCTAATACAGTTCGCTTCAAAAATATATTATTTTAGTAGGGAAGAATTAAAAATAGACTGTTATATTTTTACTCATTTATTTCCGGTTACACGCACATCGAAGGCGCGCTCGAAAATTGCGGGATATGTTATTTTATTAAGTAGTTTAGTGTTGCAAAATATAAACACTGATATATTGTACTGAAATATTTCTTTCTGTGACTGAAATATAGTATTTTCGCGTACCATATATTTCGGCAACCCTATAGCTTGATGACGTACCTATATGTATATAGTGACGTCGCAACAATGACATGATCGATATGAACGAGGCCTGATGATTCAACTTTAGCAATAATTGAGTTAGTTTTTACGAATATTGTAGTTTGGGAATACTTATTACAGAATAATGCCTGTTTATTTATAAATTCGTAAATGTGGGTTGAGTATAAATGTATAATATTTTGGGACATTAACTATCAAAGTTCTTTACAGATTTAAATCACTACATAGTATTTATACAAAGTCGCTTCCAGTTGTCGGTCTGTCACTATGCATGCTTAGATCTCAAAAACCACGCAACGGATTTAGATGCAATTTTTTTTACAGGTAGAGCGATTCATGAGGAAGGTTTATATAATACATGATCGATTTGAACGAGGCCTGATGATTCAACTTTAGCAATAATTGAGTTGTTACGAATATTGTAGTATGGGAATACTTATTACAGAAAAATGCCTGTTTATTTATAAATTGTGATTGTAGGCTGAGTATAAATGTATAATATTTTGGGACATTTACTATCAAAGTTCTTTACAGATTTAAATCACTACATAGTATTTATACAAAGTCGCTTCCAGTTGTCGGTCTGTCACTATGTATGCTTAGATCTCAAAAATCACGCAACGGATTTTGATGCAATTTTTTTAATAGGTAGAGCGATTCAAGAGGAAGGTTTATATAATACATGATCGATGTGAACGAGGCCTGATAATTCAAATTTAGCTATAATTGAGTTTGTTGTTACGAATATTGTAGTTTGGGAATACTTATTTATTACAGAATAATATCTGTTTATTTATATAAATTCGTGATTGTAGGTTGAGTATCAAAGTATAATATTTTGGGACATTATCAAAATTCTCAGGACCTGTACAGATTCAAATCTCTACATGGTATAAAACAAAGTCGCTTTTCGCTGTCTGTCTGTCACTTTGCATGCTTGGAACTTAAAAACTACGTTATGGATTTTTATGATTTTTTAAAATAAGTAGAGCAATTCGAGAGGTAGGTTTATATGTCATGTCCGGGCGCAGCCGGGGAGAACTGCTAGATTTTTAAACCTATTACAATGTTCTTAAAAAATATTTTTTAATCGGGATGCAGATTTTAGTAGGTTCTAATAAGGCACCTTAAATATGTCCTGGTTTGTAATTTTGTTGACTATTAATTAAGAAAATTACAAATAAGAAACATTTGTACTACCTGCTTGTGTCCCGTAAGGTAAGCGGCGTGATGTCAGTTAGGTACATAACTTATTCCTTATTCTAAGTGGTGGACTTTTTGGTGCCTCACTCTTCACGAAATAAAAAATGAATGTATTTATGTGTGGCTCCGAATATTTATTTTTCTTTCTTCCAAAAAATAAATTATATTAATTTGAATGAAAATTGTTTGTTATTTGCAGACAGATGAAATGAAAAAGAAATATAAGTAAGTACATAAAAATCATGACGAATGTACAGATTTTCTCCGGGGTTTCCCAGCTGCGTGGTCGCCCTCGCCGGCGCCTGCGTCTCCAAACATATACCCGAGTACCACCGGTCTGAGATCAGTCCGGCGCGTGCGCATCGCACAGTGCGAACTATTTCGTGCGTGAGAAGTTTGTGTGATTTGTGTGTGGATTCAAATTGTGTGTGGTGTGAGGAAAAGAAAAGGTTTGAATTATTTATTACTAGTTTTCTTTTAATGCTGCAAACAGACAAAAACAATTTTTTTTTATAGAATTAGAATGTTATTCATTATTTTTATGGGATGCATTATTTAAATAGTTTATTTCACTTAATTATAAATTAGGAGATATGATTACTTGCATGTGAGAAAAAGTAACCCGATCTAAGATAACAGAAAACATTGAAATTATGATGTCAATTTCTCCAAGCTTCAAGGGAAAGATATAAAATTGCTGACTTTTTCTAAACATAAAATAAAGTTCAATGAATCCTTAATATACTTAATAAATAAAATAAAACTATGCAAAAGACAAAACGACCTTTTGAACTTCATCAATGTAAATTTAAACACAAAATAAATTTATCGCACAAAAATTTACATAATTACTTGGGTAGGTATCTACTTATTACTAACTATTATACTTTTCTTTAGGTAAGACATCTGTGTTTGTTGTGATAATATTTAAAAGTAAATTAAGAACTCAATCAAAGAGATTTTAATTTCGATAATATCACGATAAATCATATTCTAATGAGCTGAACTATTTTTAATTCAGTGTATTCTACTTTAGCATTCCTACGGATAATTAACAAAAATATTTAAGTAAGTGATTTAAGATACATAAAACCAAGCAAACACAACAAAGCTAAGAGGGAAATCACTTAAGTTAAGCAGGTATTTTTCTATTGATTACCTTTAAAAGTAATTTAATTTAAACAGTTTTTAAGTACTTTTCACTAAAATGAATAGATGACTGTTAGGTACATACAGGTTCAAGGTATATATATTTTTTTGTAATCAGTTTGGTCTGCTATATAAATAAATAAATACGGTCAAGTATCAATATTATATTTTCGGCATTAGGTACAGGCAAGGATAAGAGATACTTTAAATAAAATAATTTATATCATTTAAGCTCTGAAAGGAGATTGTATTTAACTCAAAATCCGGGTTGTAAGTTCAATTTACATCCTGAGGGATGTAAGTAAATTTGAAAATCGAAGGGGGTCGCAGGCCACGCATCGGCTCCTATAATGCTCATCAATTTATTTCTTTTTTTAAAACAAGCGCACTGGCCACCATAAATGGTAGAATCGTGGGTTGAATGCATCAAGCGCAAGGGCCATATAAAAAAAAACGGTTTGCCGCGAATTTTCTTGTTTTATTCTTTGTTGCAAATTACTTATATCTTTCCTCGCTATTATGATGTAAAGTAGAGTGTTCAATTCAAGTGTAAATGATCAATTACACCCTCGAACTATAAGCGCACGAGCGAGCGAACTCGGGTGTAATTGATCGCTTACAACCCTTGTATAACAATCTACTAAGTATTTGTGTTTCATGACATTAACAAAGATAAATAATCATGTTAAGTTTATTATGTTTTATTTTTATTTATTTATACTTTATTGCACAACTAAAAAAAATAATGTACAAAAGGAGGACTTAATGCCATATGGCATTCTCTGCCAGTCAACCATTGGACCAATAAGAAAAATCAGTTTGGGTGGTGCGATAGAGTTCATTATACATTATCAATTTATCTAAACTTTAATGATTAATAATAAACAATACACGTACACACATACAAAATATATATACATACTTACTATATATTCATTCATCATCATCATCATTTCAGCCGCAAGAAGTCCACAGCTGGACATAGGTGGTCCAGGTGGTCGGACGACCTGATAAGGGTTGCAGGAAAAAAATTGTATGGAAAATTTATGCTTAACATACTTTTATGCGAAATATTTTTATGCCAAACAACTTTTATACCAAAATAAGTTATGCGTTAGGATAGTGAACCGGATTTCCATTATGACCGGTTGGAAGCGGCCTGCATCCAGCGCCTTCCTGCGACCCTTATCAGGTCGTCCGACCACCTGGTCGGTGGGTGCTTCAACGCTGCGCTTGCCGGTACGTGGTCGCCATTCAAGAACCTTTCTGTCCCATCGGCCATCGGTTCTTATATCGGCCATCGGTCAAGTCATACTATACATAGGTATATTAGGATGACTTAATTTTAATTACATAAATTTTGTTCTATGTAATGGGTACGAAACCCTAAAAATTACAAAAGTAATTTAAGTTACTTAAAACTGTTAAGTAACTTGTAAACACACAATCTGATGATTCTAGTGCAACATAATCTACCTGGTGCCCATCTGGTGCCATATACAATAATATACATCAAAGACAATGTAATAAGCATTATTATTAGAAACACCGATTCGTTGAATTTCAATTATAGAACTGAAGTAACTACCAGTATTTTCGTGTAGTATAAAATGCAATAGTTTGGCCTAGGTGTAATTTCATACAAAATAAACACGGGTGCTTCAGCGGATTCGGATTTTTGCGATGCTGCTCTGCCCGTCATAATGTGGTAATAAAAGAAATAAAATGATGGGTGGTGCCAGCTGGCTCATAGGAGCATAGAAGCTTATATTTTTTTGTTTTGTTTTGTTTTGTTTTTCGTGTGTGTAAGTGGCCAACACTGGTGTCAGAATTTTCAAGCTTCCTTAAGGCATCTGACATAGCTTAACGACTGCCATTATGATGACAGCCGGGACCAACGGCTTAACGTGCCTTCCGAAGCGGAGCTTGGATTATTTATCGTCAGTCTAAGGATAGAAGTGAACTAACGAGGTACCTGTTTGTACCTATATTTACGGGTAGCGACAAGTACCTATGCAACCATTTGGCGCCTACATCATCGATAAACTAATTTTCTATTTCTAAAAGTAAAGTCTGACCGATAAAACTGTTCTGGCTGAGTTCCAGTCCGTGACTAAATATTTTGAAACATCAAGTAGGAAGGTGTTTGGCGAAAAATATATGGCGAATAATCCACACTGTTTTTGCATGATTTACAAGTGCGAAGTTTAGCAGGTAAGGAGTTTATTAAAGTTAAGAATTAAAGCAATTTGTAAAAGTGCAATTATAGTTATCTGGTACTGTTATTCAGGTGTTTAGATTCATCAATATACGAGGAAAACTGTAGAGACACAAAGTCAGACAGTTAACCGTTCCATGGTTTAAAACATCCGCGGACCTTATGACGGTAAAATGTACTGATCTGAAATACACAAATATTGTCAACCTATAATTTATATACATTCATGTAAATAAATATATGTATAGGGCCCTCCCTAGATTAATCTGTGTGATTTATCCCTATAAATCACACAGATTAATCTAGCCCGCCCACAGTAAGGTGGGAGCTTATGTCGTAGGATACTACCATAACGATGCTCGATACATAACTCAGGCCAATCTAAATAAATAATAAATAAATAAATATATACGGACAAATCACACAGATTGAGCTAGCCCCAAAGTAAGTTCGAGACTTGAGTTATGGGATACTATATTTTATAATAGATTACTTATATAGATAAACATCCAAGACCCAGGTCAATCTGAAAAAGATCATTTTCCATCTTGACCTGTCCGGGGATCGAACCCGGGACCTCCGTGTCGCAGGCAGGCGTGTTGACCGCTGCGCCACGGAGCTCGACTGTCTAAAAAAGATTATTTTCTATAATAGCCTGGCCGGGTGTAGAACCGAGACCCTGCGATACAAAGGCACTTGCGGGACAACTAAAAAAATAAACAAGTACCTACACATGTTGACAGTTAATTGATAGAGCTTTTATTGTTTCAGAAAAAAACAAGATGGAACCCCTAGTAGTTGATGTAGTTCATTTCTACCCGCGGGAGAACGCACAAACTCACAATACTGTAAGGTAAGAGATGGCAATTATTGGTCGCGATTTCACCAGTCAATCCCAATTATCATAGATTTTTTTTAGTCTCCACTGCAGGAGCTCGACCCTCTCTGTACTACCAGAGCCATATATTAGCCAGAGCGGTCAGAGGATTTGACCTACACTCTCCATGCTGGCCGGATGGGTTGTGGAGCAGTATCTTTGATGTTTGTAAGCTTTGTTTAGCTTGTGTTTCCTAAGTCGCCTTCTACGACATCCACGGAAAGACTTGGCGTGGTCCTATTCTACTATGCCGGGAACCACATGGCCAATTTCACCAAACATGACTTTATTCGAGAAAATATTCCTTGGAAAAAAATTATTGCTAGATTTTACTCTGGGATTGCTTCTTTTACGTTCCATCACAAAGAAATAGAAAATGGAAGTCAGCTCAAATTTTTTTCAAATTACCATTTGTTATTTCTAGATTCGAAGTGGTGAACGATGAAAATCCCATAGCCACCATCCTGCGTCGCGGGCAGCCGTTCAACGGCGTGGTGCGTTTCACCAGGCCCTTCGATGAGGAGAATGACGTGGCGCAGCTTGTATTTACATTAGGTGAGTGTTAGTGGTCAATGATCTACGCTACTGAGGAAAATCACTTGTGTAGCGTGAATGAGCCGGCTCGTACGGGAAAGGACCACATTGACCACAATCTCACAGAAAACCGTCGTTTGAGTAGTAGCTGTAGCGCTTCTATGCTTCGTTCGGTGAGCGAGAGAGCCGGAGGCGCTTCCTCTCAGGGGAGGGAAAATAATAGGCCGGCAACGCTCTTGTCGCACCCCTGGTGTTGCATTAGTCTATGGGCAGCGGTGATCACTTACCATCACGTGACCCGCTTGCTCGTTTGCCGCCTTTGTCATAAAATCACATGATGGGAGCCCTACAGTCACAATCCTGCTGGCGGGTGGCCGTTTAACACCGTAGTGCCCTCCAGCAGCCCCCTCGATGAGGGGAATGACATGGTGCAGCTCGTCTTCACATTAGGTGAGTGTTAGTGATCAATGATGCACGCTACCGGCAAAAATCACTTGTAGTAGTAGCATGAATAGGCCGGCTCGTCCGTATAAGTACCACACTCTCACAGAAAATCGAAGTTAGAGTAGTAGCTTTACCGCTTCTATGCTTCGTTCGGTGAGTGAGAGATCCGGAGGCCCTTCCTCTCAGGGGAGGGAAAATAAAGGGCCGGCAACACTCTAGTCATACTCCTGGTGTTGCATTAGTCTATCAGCACCGGTGATCACTTATCATCAGGTGATTCGTTTGACATCCTAGGTCATAGAAAAAAGTTGATTTAAGAGGGGGCGGAGATGGGCCTCCGGCTCTCTCACTGACCTAAAGAAGCATAGGTAGAAGCGGTAAAGCTACTACTCAAACGTCGATTTACTGTGAGAGTGTGGTACTTCCTAGGACGAGCCGGCGCATTCATGCTCTAACTAAAAATATTTTTGCCAGGCTCTACTATAACTAATGCTTGGAAGTCGAACATTATTTTGAAAACCTTGGAAGGAAGTACTCAATAAAATAATTCTTGTAGGTGACAAGCCGCAGTTCGAGACCATGGGTTCAGTGTTCTTGCGCCGCGACGTGGTCTCCGACAAGCATTCCTGGAGCGCCAAAATACTGGATGTCCAGGATGCCACAGTTTCTTTCGAGGTCAGTTTAACACCCCATGTATCTCCCTATGCCTAAGCTATACTTACTTATAAAGGCATACACCTGACTTGCTGACTCACTGACTTATATATCTGTCGCAGGGAAATGAGGATCACTTAATTTGTAGGTAGTGTTGTTTTATTACTTTGTTCTTCAACAGTATTCGTTATTTCACTAGATTTAGTTTAGTGAAACGACGTATCACTGACGGTTACTTGGTATTTTGACATATCACTAGATATTTTTAGTAAAAAGTCGTAAAAAACCAAGAATATTCGACATCTACCGGTATTTCGTGATATCCCTAGGGATTTCGTGAAATCCCTAATATTCTCATTTCCCTGTGACATATCAAAAGCACAGCTGATAACTACTGTATGTTCCTAGAAACTTGAAATTTTCATACAGGAGGGGTTCCTTTACATGATGTAAGTGAGAACTAAGAAAGTATATTTATAAATTCAACCCCTAAGTGGATGAAATAGGGGGTGAAGTAACACGGGTACGAAGGCACGGGAAAATTTCTAGTAGTCTAAGAAAAATCGACAAAGTGCGAGTCGGAATCACGCAGGAAGGGTTCCGTTCCATTATCTATCTATGCAATGATAGACTGACGAGCAAAAAATAAAAAACATCACATTTTTTGCCCCACTTAAATATGTATATTTTAGTTAGATCGAGATATACGTTGTCAGCAGTTTGCGAGATATAGCACATTTTATTACTTTGTCATTTAATATACAACCCTTCGAGCAACACGGCCTCCGTTAAACACTAAAACCCTATGAAAAACAAAATAATTTTTGCTGTCCAAAAACGATAGTGGTGTTTTGGGTAATCTATATGTACCTACTTGTTGCTACGGAACCCTTCATGGGCGAGTCCGAGTTTTTTTAAAGTTCTAAAAGAGATCTAGGTATATATATAAAGGTTCAAGATCACGCCATTCAATTTAATTTCGTGTTCGTCGTGCTGTTTATTAGCATGCAGACTTCGTATCATCAAATTATTTTAATATTTTAGTTGAACGCCATTTGTATGCATCCAGAAGAATACTGTTGTAGCTTTATTTAGATAGAGCTATTATTCTAAAATATTACTGATTGTTTAAATGCTAACTATGTTAGGAGTCTAGTAATGTACGTACTTACAGGATATGTGTTGCTAATGATTAGTTATTTCTAATTGAATAGGTCCATATCCACAATTGTTTTATAGGAAGTTATAATAGGAACAAACATAAAGGGAAAACTAGTAGTCTTTTCAGACAATTCAACATTAGGATAAATAAAATTACCTACAAAATACACAAAAAATTTTGGTAGTTTCTATTCTTTTAGGTTCCCGTAGTGTATCTGTCCGTGTAGCCGACTCGGACTTGACCGGTTTATTACATTTTCCCGTCGTTTTTAATAAATTAGCAAATAAGAAAGGAACGAACGACGAAAACGTTAAAAACGTTTTCGTCTTCACAATAAATAATTTCACAGTAGATACCTAATAAAAACAGGCAAATCATCCTGAGCCCGACGCTGACCTCAACATTCTAGATAAACTTATTTTCGAAATCTTTGTGACTTATAGACTCTGAACGAGAGTTATGTATAATTGACATAAATTTCGCTATAGTAAAAAAAGAACAAAACGACGGTAAAAAATCGTTTGTTATTTTCGAAACAGCTTACAAAATTTTACTAGAATCGGTTGTGAAATAAGTAGCTGACCCGGCTAACTTTGTGTTGCTAATATTTTTTGTCGTAGGTAAATATTTCTTATGTTCTATTTAATAGTTATCCTCCCCTAATAGAAGATATTAGGGGAGGAGACGATTCTAACAAATAAAATATTAAATATACTAATAATACAAATAAATAATAATCTAGTAACAGTTCTCCCCGGCTGCACCCAACCATGTATAATAAACCTTCCTCTTGAGTAGTTTTAAGATCTAAGCATAGTTACATATGGACAGACATCGGGAAGTGACTTTGTTTTATACTATGTAGTGATATTTTTTGCCTCTGCTGTGCCCAAGTTAAATTAAAAATAAATTAAATCTATGCCTTTTACACGATTATCAAGCATGTCAGCTCTACTACTTTGTCACTCTAGAATTCATGCCTTGGATAAAACAACGTAGAGTTATTTAATTTGCAGAATTGATTAGTAATTTATGCATAGCCGTGTCATGGCGTTTGCATAAATTAAGGTTTCACCTGCATTGAGATTCTACCTTTTTTTTTTATCTTACATATAGTTGAGATAATCCTGATTTTAAAAAGGACACAGGCGGAGGCATACCAACAATATTTACGAGGGCACGTGGCAAACTTATTCAATGGGAATGGTAAATTTTTGTCTTACGTAGGTACAGCTTATTTTATAATAATAAATTTGAGATCCTCATAACGAGCCCTTTCATTTGACATATGACACAGTAAGGATTGCATAATTTTTTTATCAATTTCGTTATTTGTCCTCCAAAAAGGATACTTAATATAAAAAATTTTACTAAGCACATCTGTGTTTGAGCCCTAGGATTACACCATCAACCAAATTTTACATGATTTGTCCATGCCGTGTGGTTCCCGGCAGAGTAGAATAGAACCACTCCAAGTCTTCCCGTGGATGTCGTTAAAGGCGACTTAGAGAACACAAGCTAAACAAAGCTTATAAACATCATAGAGACCTCTCCAACCCGTCTGGCCAGCGTGGAGAGTGTAGGCCAAGTCCTCTGACTGCTCTGGCTAATTTATGGCTCTGGTAGTACAGAGAGGGTCGAGCTCCTGCAGTGGAGACTATAAGAGACCTGATGATGATGATGTCCATCGAAGGCTTTGAGATCTAAGAATTTGTCCATGTAGATTCGGAGCAGATTGTCTGTGATAGACGAACGGGCAGATAGACACACACGCAAAAGTGATCCTATAATGCGTTTTTTAATTTTTTGTTCGGAACCTTAGGGACAGATATTTACAAATGACGTTTCAAAAGTCAATTTTTAAATTATTCTATCTTACTCCGTCTGGTACGGAGGCCGTGTTGCTCGAAGTACTGAGTGCAATAGAAGTAATGGAGTAATAGACGCTGTACCTACATAACGTGCACAGGCCCTTATCATTAGGCGTCGTAAGTGTAGATTACGATTTATGGCAAAAGCACTTAGCAATTATGGGTCAGTGTCACTTTGAGCACTTAGTAAATCATTATTAACAGTTAAAGCTTAGATAATAATTATCTAGTATACCATGTCCCAAGAATGCGCTGTAACAAATGAGAATGCGTTTATTTTTTAAGAAGTTATGTAATCTTCCAAGCTGGCTTGGGAGAAAATAAAAAAACATAGAATATACCAGCTACTTTTCTTCCCGCGCAGACCGTAAAAGCCGGTCAAGGGATTAGGCTAAGGAATCACGTCAATATGCGATGCGGCTAGCTACCCATCACTGTTTCGATACTGTTTCGGTACACCCTAAAACTGCATATTAAAAAGTCCACCAAAATCACTTCGTAAAATCATCTAAGGCAAACCCCAACTGAACCCCTTGACTTCCCACTAAAAATCCCCCTTAATTTGTTGGATTGCAGGTGTCGACCCCTGTCACCCTACCGGTGGGTAACTGGGCACTTCGCGTGGTCACCAAGCGAAAGGACTCACCTGACAGGAGGGTCTACGACTTCGATCAGGACATCTACATCTTGTTCAACCCATGGAACCCTGGTGAGTTTTAAGTTTCCCGTGAGTGTAGGCTAAATCCTCTGACTACTCTGGCTAATATTTTGCTGTGATAGTACAGAGAGGGTCGTGCTCCTGCAGTTGAGACTAAAAAAGACCTAAAAAAGACCTGCAGTGGAGACTAAAAAAGAATAAATAAATTTTAATTTTAATCTTGAACTTGGAGGCCGTCTGTAAGACAGATTCATATATATTTGGCAAAATACCTACATACTTACAGCAATACTTAGCAAATTAAAAATAAAATGGAAATTGCCGAAAAGGCGGCAGCTTTATGCTGACCTGACAGCGCAGCGGGGTGCTACAGCGCTGGTTTTCAGCTGGTGCCATGAAGACATGGGCTTTAGTACTATTATTAATTCTGTGACGTGGGTTAGGTGGCGTAATTATTTACGTTATTTATGTGCAATATATATATAAAATGTTTTGTTTCTTACATATTATTTTATTAATTTCATACGTTGAAGAATACAGACAACAGAATAAAAAAGTAAACAAAATATAGTTAATTTCTATATACTAAACTTCTTCATATATTCTCAATCCAGATGACCAGACCTACATGGAAGATTGCCAGCTTCTCCAAGAATACGTCCTGAACGATGTCGGCAAAGTCTGGGTCGGCCCCATCAAGACCACTCGAGGGAAGCCCTGGTTCTACGGACAGTTTGATGCTGTTGTCCTGCCTGCGTGTATGTTCATGTTGGACCGAGCTGACATTCCTTTCCATCAGTAAGTTGGCTTATAAACACATTAAATGATATAACATGTCATCAAAACGCGCAAAATCAGCTACAAAAATATGGAACCTTGGCTGAAACCCGACTTATCTACCACTCACTACCAATGAAGAAAAATATGCATCACACTTAAGACTGAACTTATGGGATTAAAATCATAGAGAATAAATATTATATCATTAAAACTAACGTGAGATAAAGACATTATATATATATACATATCCCCGCGTCCCGCACTCGCCTTGAAAATGGGCTCCTGACGAGTCCGAAACTATGATCGGCTATCCCGACAAATAGCACGTGAGTGACCCGTTGATATATATATATATATATATAATGAGAATAAATATATTACACTAGCAGCCCTACCCGGCTGCGCCTGGGCATGTATTATACCTTTAAGCCTTCCTCGTGAATCACTCTATCTATTGGTGAAAACCGTATGAAAATCCGTGGAGTAGTTTTTGAGTTTATCGCAAACAGACAGACAGACGCGGCGGAGGACTTTGTTTTATAATATGTAGCGAAGTGCCAATAATATTTCGGCTAACCGCAACCCAACCACGGTCAACACCAAAGCTCAACTGGCAAAGCAGACGCGCTGCTCCTAAATTTTATTATAATAAAGACAATAAAAGTAAAATTGAAAAAAAAAAACAAATCCCCCAGACACTTTCAATACCATTGAAGTAACACGGTACCAATTGCGAATCGATCGGACATAAGGAAGTAAGTCAGATCCCCTCAGCTTGAAAAGAGCTGATGAGCTTCAAACGGCCGAACAGATTTTCATGAAACATGGCTAAAACACTCGGGATGAAATTATCTATGCTATGACACAAAAAATACTAAACGAAAATAGCTTCATCCGTTTGGAAACTACGATACCACAGACAGAAAAACAGACAGACACGTTACACTCATAATACTACTCTCTTTTTGCGTCGGGGGTAAAAAAATGTCTCACGTAGAGAATTTACTTTTCAAGAGAAGTCCCCTGAAATAGCTATATTATATTATAAAAATCTATAGAAATGACATATTTCAGGCGTGGAGACCCAATAAAGATGACACGTACGATCTCCCGGATCGTCAACTCGAACGATGACGCTGGCGTCTTGGTCGGTCGATGGGACGGCAATTATGAAGATGGAACAGCTCCTTCAGAATGGACTGGATCTGTGGATATCCTACAGCAGTACTTAGAAACTCAGCAAGAGGTACCTTACGGACAGTGCTGGGTATTCGCTGGTGTTGTCACGACAGGTGATTATATTCACATAGCTTTCTGTTATTGTATCATCTAGTAAATTGATCAAAGACTAGGTTGGCTACTATGAAGACGGTACAGCCTCTTCAGAATGGACTGGATCTGTGGATATCCTGCAGCAATACTTGGAATTTGGAAACTCAGCAAGAGGTGCCTTATGGACAGTGCTGGATATTCGCTGGAGTTGTTACGACAGGTTTGTGAACAATTGCCCTCTTTTTTTAGCCTTTATATAGGTTGAGTAGTCTTTCAGTTAATCTAAACAACATTCCATGACCCTAAGTTGAACCTTTTTCCGCAGTTTGCCGAGCCCTTGGCATCCCATCCCGCGTGGTCTCCAACCTGGTGTCAGCTCACGACGCCAACAGCTCTCTCACCGTGGACAAGTACTACACAGAAACGATGGAGGAGCTGGAGTTTGATCCCAATAATCCTAACGGCGCCGACTCCATCTGGAACTACCACGTGTGGAATGATGTATGGATGGCGAGGCCTGATCTTCCTGCAGGTAACATTGGTTTCTACTTTCAACTCAAATGATTTCAAGTTACTGGGACTTTGATTCTTTCTATGCCGATAGTTAGCCATGTAGTTCCCGGCAGAGTAGATAGGACCACTCCATGTCTTCCTATGGATGTCGTAAAAGGCGACTAAGGAAACAAAGCTTATAAAGATCAAACAACCCTCTCCAATGCTTCTGGCCAGCGTGTGTTGTGTCATATCCGTTAACTGCTCTGGGTAACAAATGGCTCTGGTAGTAAAGAGATGGTCGTGCTCCTGTAGTGGAGGCTAAAAAAAGACCTGATGATGATGCCCAAAAGTTATTATGGGTACTTAGTCCTTCTACTAATATATAAGGTCTTCCCTCCAGGCTATGGTGGCTGGCAAGCCATTGACGCGACACCTCAAGAGACCTCGTCAGGCATGTACCAATGTGGTCCGGCATCCCTCGAAGCCATCAAGCAGGGGGTCATTGGCCTGGCACACGACGTGGAGTTCATGTTAGCGTCAGTCAACGCTGACTTGATGCGGTGGAGAACAGACCCTGATGCGGAAAGTGGATTTTCTATGGTGGATACTAATAATTACCAGTAAGTCTTCTTTCTTTTATTATTTATGTCGTGTGGTTCTTGGCAGAGTAAAATAGGACAACCCCAAGTCTTCCCGTGGATGTCGTAGAAGGCGACTAAGGAAGCACAAGCTAAACAAAGATTATTAACATCAAAGAGACCTCTCTCACCCGTGTGGACAGCGTGGAGAGTGTGCCAGAGCCATATTCTGACAAAAGTATCGGCCACGAATTTACATTAAAAAAAAAAGAAATAGCTCTTGTAGTATAGAAAGGGTCATGCTCCTGCAGTGGAGACTAAAAAGATCTGAAGATGATGATTCTTTCTTTTCAGGGTTCCGTACCTGAAGGGTCAAAAAAGTCCTATTGCTTAGTCTTTGTAGTTCGTCCGTGCTTCCGTCTATCACAGGGCTGTCTCTATTGAACAGCAGTAGATACTTGAAATTTTCACGGAATGTCTATTGCCGCTATAGCTACAAATAATAAAAAAACAAAAATGCTCGAACAAAAAAAATGCATTTCGAGTGATACAAATCCTGGCCACGCTTTTGGAAGGCTTTGCATTTGTATTTGATTCATTCGACAAACTTGTTCTACAGTTAAGCGGTTTTATAAATAAGTTTTCTTTTTGCAGCATCGGCCGTATGATCCTCACCAAAAAGCCCTACGTATTCGACCCCCTAGGAGACGAGGACCGGGAGGAAATCACAGACCAGTACAAGTTCAGAGAGGGCACCACGTCCGAGAGGCTGGCTCTTATGAACGGCGTCAGATACTCTGAAAGGGCAAAGAGGTAAACATATAAAAACATCTACTTTTTTAATTGAACTTAAAAACAGACAATATTTATTGATTGAGTGCCACATGGTGGTATCTTTTATCTTTAAACTAGAGTTGCGTTCCAACTAAATACATAGGGCGTTAAATACTACATCATCATCATCCGAGCGTGATGTCCCGGTTGCTCTTCAGCCGCTAGGTTTTAGAGCCCGGGGTACGCTTTCAATCATTATGCTAGATTTGACAGATCTGGTTTTTACAATGGTGCGACCAATATTCTGATATCTATGGGTGCGACTGTCGTCTGACATCCGTAACCCTTCAATAGAGAAACTAGACCGAAAGATAATGAGAGGGACCCCCGCGGCATCCTAACCAAACTGGAAACATCTAAATAAATTTGTGATTCCCGTGAGTTTCGAACCGACGACCTCCGGATCTTAAGGCAAACGCTTTAACCATTGGACCACGGAGACAGTCAGGGCATTACGTACTTTCTAATTTTTATTTTATGTCATAAGTCGGCAAACGAGCAAGCAGGTCACCCGATGGTAAGTAATCACCGCTGCCCATGGACTAATGTAACACCAGGGGTATGACAAGAGCGTTGCCGGCCTTTTATTTTTCCGGCCGAGCCGGCCCATTCATGCTATCAGCAAAAGTGATTTTCGCCGGTAGCGTGGCTCTACCACAACTAAAACTATTATTTCGGGTCTTTCGTGGGTTAAACGTATTTATTTGTGTCCCAGGTATTACGCCGTCGTGAACAACCTGAAGAATGACGTCACGTTCAAACTGCGAGAGCTGGACACCGTCCCTATTGGCGAGCAGTTCAGAGTGACTGTTGACATCGTGAACAACTCTGACCAGGTACACAGCGACATTTGCGAAGGAAATAAACTATTTATGAGTATAGGCCCAATAGGCTATCTTTCTACGGCAGTACATTCATTCTTTTAGGACTTCTAGGGGTTTATAAGGAAAAATTCTTATTAGGGACTTGGGGTCTGATGCGTTCTGAAGTCCACGTAGAAGTAAGTCCATCTAGTTTTGAGAAGGATCTCCAGGTTTAATAAGTTTTTTTAACTTCCCGGTTATTTATACAGTGAGGGTCAAGTAAATGCCAATTTCGTACACACACAAGAGTAGAGTAAAATAGAGACAATGAAAGAAACGAAAACTAAGAAATATTCTCCTTCAGGTGCGAAACATCAAGGCATCGCTGTCGGCTACCAGCGTGTTCTACAACGGCAACAGAGCTGGAGTCGTGAGGA
This sequence comes from Rhodophaea formosa, assembly GCA_963082605.1. Lineage (NCBI taxonomy): Eukaryota > Metazoa > Arthropoda > Insecta > Lepidoptera > Pyralidae > Rhodophaea > Rhodophaea formosa. The sequence goes on along the minus strand of OY720220.1, from coordinate 4,252,646 downwards.
AGGTCGAGGGAAAGATCCCCGTGGCAGCCGGGAAAAGTGAGTACAAGAACCTTTGGCAGCCTCTGTGGCGCAATGGTTAACACGCCAGCCTGCGGGTTCAATCCCCGGCCAGTTCATGATGGAAACGGTATTTTTCAGATTGGCCTGGATCTTGAATGTTTATCTATATAAGTATCTATTTTAAAATATAGTATCCTTGAGTTAATATCCCACGACACAAATACAACTTACTGTGGGACTACCTCAATCTGTAATTTGTCCCTATAATTTGGGTGTACCTATCTGATGGGCTCTTGTCGTTTACAGTGGCGTAGCTAGGGCCTCGATGCCACCCATGGTGGGTGAAATCCCTAAAAAATATATCCCAGACAGAAGACACGGGTCACTGCCAAATCGTGCAGGAGGCGCAGAGCGTGTATCTTTTTTATGTATGTTTGACGGCAAACGAGTCACCTGATGGAAAGTGGTCACCGTTACCCATGGACATCTGCAACACCAGAGGTGCTGATACGTTGCCAATTCTATAGATATTTGTAAACCCGTCTGTTGGAGGACCCTACGTCATAGCACGCAGGGAAAACCTCAGGATGGGAGCCCATTCCACAAACCTGCTGTACGAGGAAAAAAAACACGTGACGGTCTGACCTTCTTGGAGATCCAAGTAGTACTTTTATTAATTCTACGTCCAAGTATCAAGGATGTGGTATCTTCGATTTTGATGACACCCGTGCTAGGTACGGTACTCTCTCTCTCTTCGACCCTCAACCACGGAGCTCTGAGGTTTAACAAAGTTCTTCTTCCGTAAAACTTCTTGAAATGTCCGAATCAAGTAATCGGGTTTTACTTTTATTATATACTTTCTTGTTTTCTTCTTTATACGAAGTTTCTAAATCAACGAAGTCAGATATGACGATTGAAGTTCTTGACGTCTATGGAATCAAAGAAAATTTTTAAAAATTTCAGCTGAGCAGATAAGCATCCTGGTGAAAGCTGAGGAGTACTTACCCAAGCTCGTAGAGTACTGCAACATGAAGATATCGGCAATGGCCATCGTCGAGGAGACCAAGCAGTCTTGGGCTGATGACGATGACTTCCAGATCCTTAAGCCCAACATCAATATCAAGGTATGTTTTTGGTGTGGGTAAGTGGCCAAACTTTTATTTCCATCCATCGCAATGTCTGCCCATCCACGTGTAAACTTGTCGAGGTAACCAGTTAAGTGCAAATAATGTATTCTTTTCATAATTCATCATCATAAACAGGTCTTGTTTGTCGTGCTCCTGCGGTAGAGACAAAAAAACTCTCCACTGCAGGAACACGACTCTCTCTGAACTACCATAGCCATATAAGTATCAGCTAGAGCAGTCAGAGGATTTGGCCTACACTTTCCACTCTGGCCAGACGAGTTGGAGACATCAGAGACCTCTCTTTGATGTTTAGTAAGCTTTGTTAGCTTATGTTCCCTAAGTCGTTCGTTTATACGACATCCACGGGAAGTCTTGGAGTGGTCCTATTCAACTCTGCGCTGCGGGGAACCACACTGCTTCTAGGTTATTGTATATGTATGTATATCGGTTGTTTTCTGTTCAATTAGGCACAGTTTAACGAAGATCTAATCATCTGGCCGCTACCGCCGTGCTGACGTAGTACAGAGAAAGTCATGCTCCTGCAGAGGAGACTAAAAAATACCTGAATGATAATGAAGATATTGTATATGTATGTACCTATATTTTTTTTCCAATTACAGTTCAACGAAGATCTAATCATCGGGCAGCCAGCCACCGCCGTGCTGTCGTTCGCGAACCCGCTGGAGGTGACGCTGACCGGCTGCGAGTTCCGCGTGACGTCATCCGGCATCGTCGGCCGCACGCTCCGCTGTCCGGCGCCGGACGTGCCCGCGAGAGCGCCGCTGTCGATTGAACTGCCCGTGCAGCCAAATGTAAGCAGTGAAATAGTTGCTCAGTATGTCCTAGGCTATGTAATGAATTTTATTTTTGTAACAACTTTAACAATTTCCCCACTTGAGCCGGTTATGTACCTATAACCGGCTATCTGCTTTCGTAGTTAACCTAAAAATGGTTCTTTTTAGGGTTCCGTACAAAAGTTGAAAAACGGAACCCTTATAGGATCACTCGAGCGTCTGTCTGTCCGTCCGTCTGTCACAGCCGATTTTCTCCGAATCTACTGAACCAAATTAGATGAAATTTGGTAAGATAGTGTAATCCTATGACCCAAACACGGATGTGCAAAGTAAATAAAGAATTTTTTTAAATAAGGGTCATTTTGAGGGGCCCAATTACAAAATTTTAAAAGAAAGTTTTGCAAACCTTACTGTGTCATATATCAAATGAAAGGGCTCATTATGAGGATCTCAAAAATATTTTGTTTGTTCGGGTAAAATCAATACTTTTGATTTTATTTACGAAAGAAGGCAAAAATTTACCATTCCCCCCCCCCCTGATCTCCGAAACTACTGGACCGAAAATTTTGAAAAAATTACAAAATATAGTTCATTCCTTGAAGATTACAGGAAAAATAATAAGAATTCTATCACTTGAAAATTAAGTGGTAAACTCACAATAATAAGTTCATCTAGGGAAATAGTTCACTAAAACACCACTAGATGGCGCTAGTCAATTGAATAAAACATTTTTTGCACATTGTGTGTGTGTTCACGAAGCATATTGTACGGAACCCTCATTGCGCGAGTTTGACTCACACTTGGCCGGTTTTTTTATGTACGGTCATGTTTACGGCACGGCTACGGCTACACGACGGTTACGTTTCCCTTAAAACACTGAGAACAGAAAAGAAAAGGTTTATTTCATCATTGAGGAGCTCGCGTCGTCGCCCGCGCCCCTCTAATGGTCTTCAGACAAAACTAGTCGGCGAAACCAACCGAATAAAACGGTAGTAAAGCCGGGTATCCATATTAAATTTATCTCGTGTATGTATGTGTCATATACGTCAAATGTGTAATAATCGCGAAAGCATAAGAAAACATTATTTATGTCGTGTAAGTTTTAATATTATTATATTTTTTTACTTTCAGAAAACTGGCAATATCAACTTCGTAGCGACCTTCAAGTCAAATGAGCTGAAGGACATCACTGGAGCGGCCACAGCTGAGGTCTTTGAGGGCTAGAGGACCATGGCAACATGCAAATTCAGGAACTTTTATAAGTTTAAATTTAAGGGTCAAGTTTAAAGTTCAAACTTGATTTAATTCATCAAATATCGTTCTACATAAACCGTCTTAAAAAAAAAAACGAGGATTAACTATTAAACTATTATCCCTTATTACTTGACGATTGGTCAACTGTCATTGTAAATTTGTTTTGGATCACGGAGTACGTAGTACACATATCTCCATGTTTTGGATCGACCTAAGTGACCTAGGCGGAATGTGTTTTCATAATTTCATTGTGATATATAAAGTAACATCTCAATGTGGAAGGTTCAGTCTTATGGATGGATTTATTTAAAAAAGAATTGTAACAGTCAGCCAGTGAAATGTATGACGATTTTTTACCCGACTGATCCATCCAGGAGGGTAATGTGTTCCTGCATACGTAAGAATGTACCTATGTCTGTTTCATTTTCACTTTCTGTAGCCTAAACGGTTTGACCGATTCATGAAGTGTCTTCCTATTCCTCCCCGGACTGTCATAGGCGATGTAACATCAGCAAGGAATAGGACGGACGTAAACTGTCAAAAAGAGCAAGTTTTTAATAAAAAAAAAATACAATTTAATTACGTTCAATGTTAAAAATTATTTTGGCCAGGCAAACGGATTATTTTAATTTGTTTAGAGCACACGACACGGTCATCTCAATGAAACAAGGTCGTATATTTTAAGTCGTCCGATTACTAAGACCTTGGCAATGATAAGAATGTTGAATGTTTATAGACGCAAGCTTAAAATATCCATACTCTTAGGCGTAAACCCAACAGGGAAGGCGTACGACGCAGATACGGACGGAGTAGGAGTGGGACACTATGATAGGATTTTAAACCTTATTGTCATACTTAAAATGACTAGCATCGCGAGAAAACACTTAGTGCTCACAAGATGCCAGGTGCGGGTAGAAAAGGCGTCAACTTTTTTTGCGGTATTGGTCGTTTAATGTATGAAAATAAGGTTTAAATCATATCACAGTGTCCCAGGCCTGCACCGTATCTGCGCCGTGCCTTCGCCGTACGCCTTTTTCGTGTGTTATACGCCTAAGGACGAAAGTTTTCAGATTATTTTATAAGTGAAAATATAAGTGAACATTAGTTTAAGCAAATTCATTTATGTGATGATAAATTATGCATATGTCATATCATTTGATTCTTGAGTGCCATACAATAAGGGTGTTCTGAAATAAGCTGCGGCAGCACTGGCGCGTCGGGTCCTGTGATTGGGCCACAATGTGTCAATTGTTGCTGCTTCACAAATATTATCCAATGACAGCGGCTTATAGAGGTCGACGCCTCAATGCTGCCATTTGGTGGTAACCAAGTGTAAGGTTTTATACTCCTAAAATAATGCTCTTGTATGATGCCGATTTTAGTAGGTACAGTAGATTTAATGAAGAGTTTTGATAGAAATATGACAATAAAAGAGATATAATATACACCTTAAATAATGCTCTTGTATGATTCAGAGAATCTTTTTTATACACCAGTAGATATAGTGAAGAATTTTGAGAGAAATATGATATTTTTAAAATATGTTGTTACTTATTATACCTTGATTATGTTAATTTTTTATATTCAGAGTAAGAAATATTATATTTTTAGAAATAAATTTATATTATTATACCTACAGTTGTTTTACTACAGCTGTCCAATCGCATCCGCAGCATCAAAAAAAAAATTATAAAACAAAGTCCCCGCCACTTCTGTCTTTTTGTTCGCGATAAACTCAAAAATTACTGCACGGATTTTCATGCGGTTTCTAAAAATAGAGTGATTCATAAGGAAGGTCTGACATACACTGATCACCGCTGGCTGCTCATGGACAACTGCAACAATAGGGGTGTGACAAGACTCTCTCTCTCATCGGGGGTGTTGAAAAATCTGTGACTAGTGTTAGCCACTTTATTTTTCGTGTGTGAAACGAAAAATAAAATAAAATCGGAGGTGTTCCCGGTTGCCAAAGACTTCTATATTAACTGGTAAGTAGATGTGCCCAACTCCAAAAAACAGACATTATTGTGTCACGTGACGTGAACGTCTTCACGGTACAGAGTTTCGGTGTGATCTAAGCGCAACGGTGTTAATTAGCTTCTTTTGAACGCTTTAGAATTTTGTATCTTTGTACAGCTAGTCTACTTCAGTTTATAAATAAGTCATTGCCGGTTGTATCAACGTAGTGATTATATACTCTTTCTTCTTTGCATCCTCAGCTAGAGTGTTTTAGACATAGCATCTATTGGTAGGCAGTTCCAGTAACGGCGCACCAGATATCAAAGTCTTCAAAGTTCGATACATATCCCCACGGATTTCCGGGATCGAAAGTACTCTAAGAGTTGGCGTTTCAGTAATACTACGTTAATAATTCACATCGATATTATTCGATGGCGCAACCTACCGCCTACTCAAACCGAATAAAAACATCAATGAAATAACAAACTTATTGCTACTTCATAAAATTTGAAATCCGATAACAACAGGACTCGTGCTATCTCGCTTACAATACTTGTACAACTGCCTAGTGACCGAGACGCCGCATGGTGCGTACACATCTACCAATAGCGGCCAGATATTTTCACGCCCTGCAAAAATTTTACTTCTGCGCAAATTCATCGGCGTAACTTATTAAAGTGGTAATACTATACACCCGTGTATAGCAAGAAGACGAAACAAAAAGGGGCTTCAAATAAAAAATGCTATTTAAAACAAAGGTTTATTTCAATTCCATGCAAAGTTCACCACTTTCACTTAGACTTCAAACTTTTGACACGATTTTGTTCAGGAAACTACACAAACCTATAGATAACTTAATTCTTTTAGAACATCCATTTATTCCATAAGTATCCTGAACTATTTACTTAACAAAGACTATTATACAAGTGATTAAACGGATAAAAGCCTCTTTTAGTAATTCATAATATTACACAAAAAAAAGTTTAAAAGACCCCAAGCCATGTCTAATAGAATTAAGAGATCTGTAGTAAACACTTCAACAAATTAAAAATACATAGAGCTAATATAGCTTTTTGGACGAGATAACATTCTATTTAAATTTACAAATTTATTGGTTCTTTTTATTTTAAAAGCAATCAATAAATTCATTTGTTTCGTGACAGAAGTGGGATGCAGAGAAAATATGACGTACACTATTTTATAGACTCGTCCATTACCCAAAGATAACTTACAAATACAATTTGGAACCACACAAATGCCACCGACCTACGAATTGATCTTAATCTACATTTCACTGAAGTTAAACTAAAATAAACACAACAAGCATGGTACTGGTAAATGACTTATTTATTATTACCGCTTTGCAATCTTCAACATAAAGTAACAGTTTAGCTTACAATTCTATGGCAGAAATACTGGGTTAAATTGTTTTTTTTTTTTTTTAAATACTTTTCCTAACAAAGCCCTTATGACATCGAAACTTTGGTCGTAATGCTGTATTTTACAGAGGGCCTTTTTTATAAACCAATCACAATTGCTCAATTTATTTTATGGTGCTGCAAATGTATTGAAAAACGTCGTACGATGCTCGTACTCAGTAAGCTGTATAGTATAGTCATCGGTTTATCATAAGCACAGCGGAGGCGAACGACTACAATATCCAGCTGCACTTGCATCATAATAAACAATAACATCTTTTTTGTTATATCAATATCACGCATATGAGAGAGTCGTAATAAACTTAATTTAAGACCTTTTGACAGCGTTGACCAAAGTATGACTTCACTATCCCGATGGATAAGAACAAATTATTTACATATTAGAAAGCAGTTGAAAAAGTAGAATATAGTCATCATAACTTTATTTTAACAAAGATTCAGGTCAACAATAAAAAATTGTTTGTCAGCCAACACTTAGTAAGGGATGCTAATTTGCTGCGCGGGATTAAAAAAAATTACTTATGTTCTTGATTTTGAAGATTGCATAACAGTACATCACAAAAGGTCTGAAACTCAACTCACCGAACACAACTTTATAACTTAAATGTAAAGGTATCAAGTCTCAAAATTACATAAATTATTTGAACACTTAAGACTAAGTTTCAGAAATGACTAACGTTGGATCGTTGTAACTAGACTGTTTGAAAACAAAGATTAAACGGATACTTAAACTATTCGAGGTCCAGTTCATATAAACAGTTTGAAAAATACCGGTTACTTTTCTTAAATTTTGTTTTGTGAAGCCCTTTCAAAATATTTTATTATCTGCTTTTACAGTTAAGAAAAAAAGCTTTAAAAAAAATAACGTTATAAAAAAATGGGTTTATTTTTAATTTTAATTTTGTTTTTTAGTACACGTAAAATTTTAATTAAATTATTTTAAATACTTTGATGATTTCTTACTTTGAGTTATGATATTTTATAGAATAATGTATGATAGCATCTCCGTTTTTTTTCGGTCAGAACTGGACTTCGAAAACTTCATTCCTTAACATTGAACAGACGATATTTCGAAATAATTAACCTCATAAATTGATTTATTGCAAGGAACTATATGCTAGGACGGCGAAAACATATTTAACTGTACAAAAGCCTGCGTGGGAAAATGCGCCTTGCCCCCTTGATTTTACTTATATAATGGAGCATAACCATTTAAGGGGGCACCCTAAGCACAGTAGCAACGCCAATCGTTTTATTCCTGATACTTTACAAATAGAAATAGATTCAAGATGTATGATGATGTAAATCATATAAGCACTAGTAAATAACTTGAAGTATTTTTGGAATCATGTTTTAATATTATGAGAATCAGTCATTAAGAGAAAACGTGATTCCAAAAATACTTCAGGTTATTTACTAGTGCTTATATGATTAACATTCTTGAATTTCTTTCTATTTGTAAAGTATTAGGAATAAAATGATCGGCGTCGCTACCGTGCCTAGTGTGCGGCCTTAAGAAATAGCAAAATAATTTATGGGTTATGCAAAAATTCTTCGTCTTACCTTCGACATAGATAAATAATAATAATTTTCTGTATAAGACCAATCCTTTATCGGATTAGTTATGGGGATAAGCATTCATTCCCGCTAATATATCCCAACTCGGGTAAAATGGTAAACCCCGATAACGACGGTAAATAAAAATTGTACTGATAAACAATTTCATGATCTAAACTAAATAATACTTAGAACCGAGATACATTCCAATATATTATTTCTTTAACCCAATCATCTTAAATTAAAATGTATTTATTGCATTTGATTCATTAAATTCAAAAAGAGCAATATAGCCGCCGTAATAATTAAAAAAAAATACACGGTGAAATATCGCTTGGACCTTTTCAAAAGTGATTCAGCTCGTCGATATGAAAAACTTTTCACATGGGACCAGCCCTCTTATTTACTAACTCGGATGACAGGTGTCGATGCCTATCAATCTAGGATTTACTGTTCCAATGCCGGTTTTGCTTGCTCGAACTTTTTATTTAGAATACAAAAACCGCATTGTAACAGCTAATCCTAGATTGATAGGCATCGACACCTGTCATCCGAGTTAGTAAATAGACGGGCAGTGGTGGTGACCAAATAAATATTTTTTTGACATTTCATATCAATTGACAGGTCAATTTGTATGACAACTGAAAGGATCCTAAAGAATTAATATATCACCGGGTATAGTGCCTGAAAATTTGGTATTTTTGAAATAAGAAGTTTTCATTTATATTTAACAATTTAACTACACTACATTCGTCATTTACATAAAACAGTTTTTATGTACAGAAGAAACAATATTAAAACAGCATAATTTAAAAAAAGATATACAAAAAGGTCAATTTGTTGTTTTTCTACATTCTATTATGGTATTATTTAAGTATGTATATATTAATAAATTTAATTTATTTAATGGAAAATCTGTATGTACCTATCATTATATGGTAATCAAATTGTTCTTTAATCATGTGACAATAATACGAAATAGTTAGGACTTAATTTAGTCCAGTCTACACAATAGTGATAGCACTATAGTGTAGCGACACCCTTATTTCGAGTTTCTTGCGATTCACGAAGGCATCACAAAACAAGAGCACAACTTAGTGTAGTTTTTCCGTATATATATATATATATATTTTTATTAATTTATTATCCAACCATTTTGCATTCGTCTTCATTGATCCATCCAATGCTTCATTTATCTTCATTGATGTCGAAATCAAAGTTCGCTAAGTTAGACTTCGATACTTCATTTATTCTCTTTCAATATTTTTATATGTTCAATGTAGTACTTTATAATTAAATGACGCGATAACAATGAGCAAAAGTTGCCTTAACGACTGCACAACTTAAAATACAGAAACGGCGTACGGCGAAGGACGGCACAGATACGGTGCACGCGTGGGACATTATAGGATTTTAGGCCTTATTTTTATACACAAAAAAAGACCAATATCGCAAGAAAAAATTGACATTACCTCTGCCCGCACGTGGCATTGTGCGGGAACGTTTTGACTCGCGATATAGGCGTTTATGTATCAAAATAAGGCTCTATTTATCTATCCTATCACAGTACCTGCGCCGCGCGCCTTGTCTATTAGTTTTGCACCAAACTGATTACTCCATTAGACACACACTAACGCAATGTACAGTTGTACAGTCGGCAATTAAAGCTGACCTCCCCCCTACAAATAGATTTAAAATTGTAGGGGTTTTTATTTGCCCTAGACTGTATTTCATGTCACTAGCCTTCCTGAATTGCAAGAATCGTAGGTACGCCAAACTGATAAAGCAGACTACTTTACCAGTTTTTGCTTAAAAGCAACCATATATGCACCGCTATAACCCATTGCCTTGAACCAACACCATATTTCAGATATTTCACAGTAAACTATCCTTTTGATTTTCAGAAAAATGAGTATACAGGAGTCTCAACCAGTAGAAACTTATTTGTTGACCATGAAAATAAAAGAAAAATGATGATCGAAGTTTGAAGCAGCTTGGTCTCAAAACCAACAAAAAAAAAAGTAAATAATTGGAGACATTTTCATATATTGTTCGTCTTAATTGTTCTAAATAAAGGGTTTTTAAACGTATAGATAGCAATGATCGTTACTCGAGAAGTCGAGTAACTCGTAATCTATCTCAGTATACTGATAGACTCTCCGAAACTATTTAACAAATCATATCATCCAAACAACTCATTTTAAATTAACAAATAAGATATGGGAAAGAGTTCCACGCGGGTCGGATTTGAACCAGCATTGTTCAGTATTTGTAAGACTAATCCTGCCCTGTGCATTCTTCCCATTCTCACATACGGAGCACAAACATGGTCTTTGACCAACATTCAAAAGCACAGGCCAGCGAGGTATGGAACGTAGCATACTGGGCGTTAAACTCTCCGATCGCATACGCAACACCACGCTGCGCTCCCAAACTAAAATAATAGATGAAGCCGACAAAGCTGCAAAATTAAAATGGGACTGGGCCGGGCATGTGACCAGGATATCCCAAGATCAGTGGGCCAAAAGAGATTGGATTCCAAACGGCAAGCGACTGCCTGGTCGGCCCCGGACCCGCTGGTGCGACGAATTAAACAAATTTAATAAGAACTGGCGCGCACTAGCACAATCTAGAGAATCTTGGAGGAGTGAAAGAGAGGCCTTTGCCCAACATTGGGACACTCATGGCTATTAAAAAAAAACCCCGCCCGCATGGACCGAACTACGTTTTTAGGCTTCCGTAGTAAACTAGGAACCCTTATAGTTTCGCCATGTCTGTCTGTCTGTCCGTCCGCGGTTTTACTCAGAGACTATAAGTACTAGAAAGCTGTAATTTGGTATGAGTGTGTATATTAATCATGGCAAAAAAGTCGTAGAAAAAAACCTTGAAAAAAATTTTTTTTTTGGTAGCTTTAGTAAAGTGGGGGAGTATTTTTTTTTCTCTATTTACCCATCGTGTGGGGTATCGTTAAAAAGGTCTTTCAAAAATATTGTGAGGTTAAGAACACCGTTTTTCGATTTAGGGATCCGTTTCCGAAATATTTGGTTTTAAAGTGCAAAATTTTGTTAGAGGTACGTGTCCCCCCCCCTCTATCTGCTAAACGGTTATATATGGATACGTGAAAAAAATTACAGCAATAGTATATATACTGAAGTTGAAATGAAAACTATCAGAGCTGGGTACTAACTGCAAACTAAAAAGTTATAGGCAACCAACTTATAAAATGTACTGGAAAATGTAAAATTTCATACAATCTTCATTGTTAGATGTTTTTGGTCGTTAGACTGTGAGGTGTGAGTGTAAACAGTGTGAACTCAAAGTTGTAATTCGCAACTACGGAACCCTACACTGCGCGTGGCCCGACACGCACTTGGCCGGTTTTTTTTTACAAATAAATAAGTTTATATCAGAATTGCATTGTACGAAAAAAAAGATTCAAATAAGTTTCAACTACTCGAGAGCTCCCCACCCTTCTACTACCAATATTACTACTTACACTAATTCACCTTGACCTTCCCTGTGACTACTCTGGCGTACTCCTCGTAGAAGCGCGGGAACACCTGGATCGCGAAGTACACGACCGTCAGGTATGCTAGGATGGCTAGCGTGAGGATCAAGTCGAAGACAGCTGGTTTTACACTGGAAAAGAGAGTATATATAAACTTCAAATTCCACTTGCCGAGAGAGAGAGCTGAATGATGAGGACAAAGCACAATATGATGATGCTTCGGTAAGCTTATTGTAGAATGCCTATACAGTTACATAAATGACGTGTGGTCCCCGGCAGAGTAGAATAGGACCACTCCAAGTCTTCCCGTGGATGTCGTAGAAGACGACTTAGGAAACAAGATGTTTATAAGCTTTGTTTAAGCTTATAAACATCAAAGAGACCTCTCCAACCCGTCTGACCAGCGTGGAGAGTGTAGGCCAAATCCTCTGATTGCTCTGGCTACTATATGGCTCTGGTAGTACAGAGAGGGTCGTGCTCCTGCAGTGAAGACTAAAAATTTTGATTGTTTTGGCTTCTAAAAGAGGTGATTCAGACCGTCATTATGAACAACTTTTAATATGAGAACAATGCAAGAAACTCAAAAAAATTACATTTTCAGCTGCTCAAAAAAATTACATTTGTATTGGAATGTAATTTTTTTTATGTATGCTAGGATAGCCAGCGTGAGGACAGGTCGAAGACCGCAGGCTTTACATTGGAAAAGAAAGTACCTTATATTAAAGAGTCGATTATTCGAACTAATTTTTTTTTGACAAATCGCACCGATTGAGCTAGCCCCAAAGTAAGTTCGAGACTTGTGTTATGGGATACTAACTCAACGATACTATATTTTATAATAGATACTTATATAGATAAACATCCAAGACCCAGGTGAATCTGAAAAAGATCATTTTCCATCTTGACCTGTCCGGGGATCGAACCCGGGACCTTCCGTGTCGCAGGCAGGGGAGACTTAGGTGTTCAGAAAAGCTTATTTTCGTAGAATACTGAAAAATATTTTTTCTACTCCTGTACTTTTATCTGTGAGGAGCCCGATGGTCCAGTGGGTGTGAGCTCTATGAGCGCTTACGTATGTTAAGCAACCCCTGGTGCAGTCCCCACTTGGATGGGTGACCGCAAGTGGCATAAAAATATCTCGAGCTCCTCCGTGCTTCGGAAGGCACGTTAAGCCGTTGGTCCCGGCTGTCATCGTCGATGGCAGTCGTTAAGCTATGTCAGATGCCTTAAGGCAGCTTGAAAAATCTGACACCAGTGTTAGCCACTGACACATACGAAAAACAAACAAACAAACTTTTATCTGTCATTTATATGATCACGAACACAAACATAACAACATCCGTAACAAGTCTATACTCTATTCTCCATAACAGTACGGCAGAGCCGTACTATAATGTCGCTATTACGATACGCCTAGCAGCCACAGACTATCAAACCTAGATTTCGTGATTGCAAAAGATTTTTTTTGAAGAATCAAGCGAACATCAATTAAAAAAAAGAAGATAACCATAGACACAAAATTTCATTTCATTTCACCGTTTAAGACCCCTATTATAAAACCATTGCTTAAAAGACTATTTCGTTTTGCAATCAAACAAAATTTTGATAAAGATATAGCCAGTTAAAAATCCGCGTGACGTCACTAACCGATACACTTTTTACACACCTGCTTTTTACAGGCCTGTTGTGTCATGAGCCCTACTCCTGCCCTTTTGATGCGCTTTATCTTTATGATATTTTGTTTAATTGAAAAAAGAAAAAAATACTTGTCCAAGAAACTAACTTTTTGTTTTGAATCATCATCACCATCAGGTCTTTTTAGGCAGTTAGACGATTTGGCCTACACTGACGGGTAGAAGAAGGAGAGGTCTCTTTGATATTTATAAGCTTTGTTTACCTTGTGTTGTTGTCATGAATAAGAGGATTTTTTTTTAAATAATTTATTTAGGAAACAAGCCTATTGCCTATGTTAGCGAACATGTCTTACCTGTAGACGTAGAGCATGGCCCGCGTGCTGCCGTAGAGTGTATACTCCGGCTCGCGCTTGTCCACGGCGTGCGTGCTCACCGTCACCTCCATGTAGCGAGACAGTGCGCGCTCTAGTGCTCCGGTCACACCTGATAAACAAGATAAATGCGATTCAATGATAACTTTAAGAAAGTTTAAGTCAAAGAATTTTATCAAATACGTAACTCGTGTAAACAACGAGGTTACTCGTATAAATAGTCAGCTACTGGCCGACTTGTTTCGACCTTATACGGAGATCTTCCTCAGGGTGAATGTACGCGCGTCTCGATTCACATTCGCCCTGAAGACCTCCGGATGAGGTCAAAACATGTTGGCCAGTAGCTTACTACTATTACATACGTGAGTAATCCGTTACGTACTTTGATAACATTAATATCTCACGTTTGTTTAAATTAAAGATTTTTATTCAATAGAAATAGAAAGGATGGATGAAAGAAGTCTCGCAAAGAAACTCTATAAGGCAGATGTGACCGGAAGAGTAAGTCAGGGCCGGCCTAGACGCACATACCGTGACCAGATTGTGGACATTCTTGTCAAGGGGCAAGTCAGGAGTACCCGAAACCGGCGAGCATGTATGAAAAGAGTGATGGATGTAGATGAAGCGAAAGAGTTTTGTAAGGATCGTAGCAAGTGGCGGTCCTTGGTCTCTGCCTACCCCCATGGGAAAGAGGCGTGATAGTATGTATGTATGTATGTATGTGTATTTTTTATTCAAAATTAGATAAATGTATTTTTTTTTTATTTTCAAAATCGAAAAACGGCTAGCCTTTCGGAACGACCACTGATGAAAAGAATACGTCGAAAGAAACTCAATCCAGACTTAGTCCCTCCGTGCCTGAAGAACTCAGATTGCAATATTTTAGAATGATTTATTTATTTATAATGCTATTTATATTTATTACATTAAATGAAATTACTACCACGCATTTTTATCAATTAAATAGTCATTAATACAATACTAAGCCTTTTTTACTAACTGGTTTTTAACAGCCGGTTAAAAGTTATGTAAAAGTAGACCTGATATTTAAATAAATAAATAAATATATACGGACAAATCACACAGATTGAGCTAGCCCCAAAGTAAGTTCTAAACTTGTGTTATGGGATACTAACTCAACGATACTATATTTTATAACAAATACATAAATAGATAAACATCCAAGACCCAGGTCAATCTGAAAAAGATCATTTTCCATCTTGACCTGACCGGGGATCGAACCCGGGACCATCCGTGTCGCAGGCTGGCGTGTTGACCGCTGCGCCACGGAGCTCGTCATATTTATTTCTACAGGAATATAATTATAGAAGCGAAGAAAATGAAAGTATATTCTAATCATCGTCATCAGTTCGAGTAGGTGACACGGTCAGTCGACCATGCACACCCTGGTATCAGAGTTCTTCGGAACTGCCTCTCGGCCTCAGACGTGGTTTCTTTAACGACTACCAGATGGCAGCCGGGACCAACGGCTTGACGTGCCTTCCGCAAGCACGGAATCATCTTTCTTATCAGACAATCAGGTGATTCATGCCTGCAATGTCCTAACCAAACTGGAAACAACTTAATTAAGTATGTTTCCCGTGGGAATCGAACCCACGAGCCCCGGGTCAGTAAAGCAAACGCCTTAATCACTGGACCACAGAAGCTGTTATATTCTACTGTTTGTTTGTTTGTTTGTTTGTTTTTCGTATGTGTAAGTGGCCAACACTGGTGTCAGATTTATCAAGCTGCCTTAAGGCATCTGACATAGCTTAACGACTGCCATCAACGATGACAGCCGGGACCAACGGCTTAACGTGCCTTCCGAAGCACGGAGGAGCTCGAGATATTTTCATGCCACTTGCGGTCACCCATCCAAGTAGGGACTGCACCAGGGGTTGCTTAACATACGTAAGCACTCATAGAGCTTACACCCACTGGACCATCGGGCTCCTCTATTCTACTGACGCGTATTAACGCCATCTAGTGTCAAGTGGAGAACAACTCTGCAGCACCGTCGGCTAACTATGACGCCTAAATTTCTTTCTTATATTATGGCTTCTACCCAGATTTCAGTTATTCTGCCGATATCCAGTTAAATGAGATATTGGTGTTGTACGGTAAGTAAAGTTTTTAAGCATTAAAGATGGCGTATGTTCTTTGGTAGCCTCGTGGAAGCTTCTGGTGACAAATCTCTAGAGTCCATATACCGGCATACTTTGACTATTTCATAAATTCTTCATGAGCACGAGCATTTATAACAAACTAGACCATTTCATATTTTAAAGTCCACTAAAAATAATTTGCAAAATCGTCTAAGGCAAACCTTAACTATACCCCTAGATTTCCTGCCAAAAACTCGACACCTACCTTGTAGCTGGCCTTAATTTAGTCCAATATATTTGTATGAGTTTGTCAGTCTATACAATAGTATTATATTGTCTCTGCCTGATGTATAGTTTTAACAACTGAATAGGCATTTTCTTACCGGCATTAGGAGCAGTGGTGGTGAGGATTTGTGGTGCTCTTGATTGCGACGACAAATACTTGTACCAATGTTTGACGAACGCCTCGTCTACTCCCTGTGAACAAAAGTATGTGGAATTAATAAATAAATGTGAGCAAATCTCACACATTACCCAAGCCCCCAAATGAGTTCGAGACTTGTATTATGGGATACTAACTCAATGATACAATACAGCGTGGAAATTGAGCTTCGACATTCCTTTAAATGGATGACTCAAACCATCATATTGAACAACATTTCCTATAGGATCAATGCTGGGGACTCAAACATTTTCGTCATTTTCATACAAAAGTGTTAGCCGCCTGGGCAACAGAACAGGTAGAAAAAACAAGTAAAAAAAAAACCGGCCAAGTGCGTGTCGGGCCACGCGCAATGTAGGGTTCCGTAGTTGCGAATGACAACTTTGAGTTCACACTGTTTAAACTCGCACCTCACAGTTTAACGACCAAAAACATCTAACAATGAAGATTGTATGAAATTTTACATTTCCAGTACATTTTATAAGTTGGTTGCCTATAACTTTTTAGTTTGCACTTAGTACCCAGCTCTGATAGTTTTCCTTTCAATTTCAGTATATATACTACTGCTGTAATTTTTTTCACGTATCCATATATAACCGTTTAGCAGATAGAGGGGGGGACACGTACCTCTAACAAAATTTTGCACTTTAAAACCAAATATTTCGGAAACAGATCCCTAAATCGAAAAATGGTGTTCTCAACCTCACAATATTTTTTAAAGACCTTTGTAACGATACCCCACATGATGGGTAAATAAAGAAAATTACTCCCCCACTTTACTTGTATGGGAGCTACCCAAAAAAATTACAGCTTTCTAGTACTTATAGTCTCTGAGTAAAACCGCGGACGGACAGACAGACAGACAGACATGGCGAAACTATAAGGATTCCTAGTTTACTACGGAACCCTAAAACCGAGATGCCAGTATTTGTCCCATAGTAAAAGTTGTTCATATTGGCGTTTTGAGTCACCCCTATAAAATTGTCGAAGGTCAAATTTCGCGCTGTAATATACCATAGACACATAGACCTAATCCTCTGACTGCTTTAGCTAATATATGGCTGCAGTAGCAAAGAGGGTCGTGCTCCAGCAGTGGAGACTAAGAAGAGACCTAATGATGATGATGACATAGTCACACTTACCAACCATCATCATATAGTCCTTTATCTCGAATCTCGAATTCTCCAACTGTCATAGGCCGAATTCTCGGCCTTTGACGAGCTCCGTGGCGCAGCGGTCATCACGCCTGCCTGCGACACGGATGGTCCCGGGTTCGATCCCCGGTCAGGTCAAGATGGAAAACGAACTTTTTCAGATTGACCTGGGTCTTGGATGTTTATCTATATATGTATTTGTTATAAAATATAGTATCGTTGAGTTAGTATCCCATAACACAAGTCTTTTATTAGAACTTACTTTGGGGCTAGCTCAATCTGTGTGATTTGTCCGTATATATTTATTTATTTATTTATTCTCCGACTGCTCTGGCTAATATATGGCTGTGGTAGTACAGAGAGGGTCGTGCTCCTGCAGTGGAGACAAAGAAGACCTAATGATGATGATATAGACGCTTAATTTACCAAAGCACCATCACATAGTGCCTTATCCTTATCATTCAGCTCGTCTGTGAGGTTGTACACGTGCGAGGCCAAAGCCCTGGCAGTGCTGCCGATGTTGTAAACCAGGTTCGCCAGGTTGCCGTCAGAGGGAGTGTCTGACGAGCACACAGTTGAGACTTACCAACGCATCATCATTAAGTCCTAGTTCTCATAGTATAGCTCATCTGTATATTTGTAGCGTTTTAGTATAATTTTTGCACTAGTTGGGCAACAAATCCGACTATTTCGTAAACTTTACGGGTGCATAACTGTATGGGCATTCTAGAATAATCCATAGACTAGGGACAGCCGAATATTTAATAGTACTTTATATAACTGTCAAGTAATAAGGGTCCTTAAAATGCGAAGGCGAGTTTCATAATAAGATAACATGAGTATTTTAAGGACTAATTACGAACAGTTGCATACAATACTTTATCTACAAAAACGAGTGTCTATGTTTCAGAAACTGTTTTAAAAACTTTTTCATATGTACTTCATCCTTGACTTATCTGGCGACAAATTGTTGATTATCTTCGCTGCCCTGTAGAGAATTTTGGGTAGTATACATAACTGTTTCCTCATCACTTTTTCGATTCACTATCATTCGGAGGAATAGTAGTATAACTTACCAAAGCATCATCATATAGTGCTTTATCCTCATCGTTCAGCTCGTCTGTGAGGTTGTACACGTGCGAGGCCAAAGCCCTGGCGGTACTGCCGATGTTGTAAACCAGGTTCGCCAGGTTGCCGTCAGAGGGCGTGTCGAGGATCGAGCTGCGGGATGGCTCTTTGTGGCTCTGAAAGAGTATTTATTGTTATTAAATTAAGAAATCGAAAGGTTCTTGAAAGGTTGGCAGCACGTTACATGGGACAGGGATCAGTGGGGAAAAGAAGGGGAGGCCTTTGCCCAGCAGTGGGACACGAAAGGCTAAAAAAAAATTTAGAAATAAGATATGGGAATATAGTCCACGCGAGCAGGTTTGAACTGCGTTTTAGTCTTTATACGACACGCAGAACTCAAATCATATCAGAAGAACATTGTGATAAAAAATCTATAAAAATTAATATTAATCATTTTTAAGGTTCCGTACTCATAGGACAAGACCCTATTACTAAACCTCCAATTACCGTCTCTCTGTCACAGCGCTGTATCTCTTTAACCGTAATAGGTAGAAACTTTAAATGTTGACAGAATGTGTTTATCTTTTGCTATAATTAAAACTATCTATACTAATATTATAGAGAGAAAAGATTTGCTTGTTTGCATAGAACAGGCGCCGAAATTACTGAACCGATATTCAAAGTTCTTTCATCTATAGAAAGCTAATTTATCTGCGGGTGACATAGGCTATTATTGACGCGGACGAAGGCGCGGGAAAATTGCTAGCAACGAATTATAAAAATAAACCCAAAAGGACGAAAATACGTTTACGGGAGTAAAATACTTACTATTAGATATAAGGTTTTTAAAATCAAATTGTTGGATTTATATTTAAAATGTTTAGCTTATAATATGAAGTGATTGTCATGGGATTGAGCGATAATCTACGGAACCACGTTATAGTCGATGCGGCTAGCAACCCATCACTATTTTGATTCCGCTTTCCACCTTAAGGATGCGCTAGTCCGGAACTCGAACTCGTCGGCGCACGTGGCTAATTTGCGTGCTATTTCGCTGAGAAAGGGATAGACTCGGTTTTGAACAGTGCGGAACTATTTACACTGATGTATAAGCACATCGGAACTACAGTCTAGTGTGTGCAAACACAAATATTGATGAAAATCTAAATCTTCGTCGTCTAAAATTTCGCGAGTATGCGTTTGGGAGAAGTGTTCTTGTGATAAAACAGCTGAAAGTTTTTATTAAAAGTAAAGTTATTTATATTTTTTAATAACCGAACTATGCTTGTATGAATTTTGTTTTTGAGATTTTACACTCCTTCTGGTATTTAATTGTGCCCAAAATTGCGTTAAAATTACGTGTAAAAACGGAATGTTTTGAGACTCATAATTTTTAAAGTCCTTATAATTTTACAATTATGATTCCATACAAGCATAGATAACGACAAGACAAATCTATAAAATTAAAAACTTTAAACAGACGATACCGAACAACGGAGTCATCACCCTACAGAATTTGTATGGCGAAACACCTGACTAGCGTACCCTTAACGCCCACAAACACGTTAAACGTGGCTTTTGAGTTCTACGACTTAGGGCTCTGTCTACCCCGAAAGGGATAAAGAGGTGAGAGTATGTTATATTGACTCGTATGGAAATAAAGGTACTCACTTGTAGTGAACTGAGAGTGAACGCCGTCATCCTCCTTATACTGAACCTCTCATGCTGCCACGCCAGGGTTTCATCAGCCAAGTTGATCTTCTTGTGGTTGAGTGGGACTCCCAGGCGAGCCTTGATGGAGTGAGCCGCGCCGCCTGGTTTCGGAGGCTTGGAGACGTGCATGGTGAGTGACGGCGACGATGAGATTGCGTCGAGGCACATGACGAAAGATACGTCCTGGAAATAAAATGGTTGCTTCGGATATACTACTATTATCATCAGGTCTTTTGAGGCTCTACTGCTGAAGCACGACTGTCTCTGTACTACCAGAGCAGTTAAGCCAGAGCAGTCAGAGGATTTGGCCTGCACTCTTCACGCTGGCCAGACGGGTTGGAAAAGTCTCTTTGTAATTTATATGCTTTGTTAAGCTTATGTTTCCTAAGTCGCCTTCTACGACATCCACAGAAAAACTTGAATCGGGACTCCGAGGCGGGCCTTGATGGAGTGCGCCGCGCCGCCTGGTTTCGGAGACTTGGAGACGTGCATGGTGAGTGACGGGGACGATGAGATTGCGTCGAGGCACATGACGAAAGATACGTCCTGGAAATAAAATGGTTGCTTCAGGACATACTACTATTATCATCAGGTCTTTTGAGTCTCCACTGCAGGAGCACGACCCTCTCTGTACTACCAGAGCCATTCCGATAGCCAGAGCAGTCAGAGGGAGCCAGACGGATTGGAGAGGTCTCGTTGCACTTTGTTTAGTTTATGTTCCCTAAGTCGCCTTCTACGACATCCACAACTACGGTTTTTTTGTAAAAGTGTTTTTACCTGCAGCAGCGATGCGTCAGCAGAATCCAACTGCTCTTCCAACCACTTTTTAGCGGCGAAGTAGTTAAGCGAATGTCCAGCTGACGTCAGCACGAATAGTAACGTTGGAGCGCCCCTCACGGAGGCAGTAGAGTAGAGACGGGAGAAGATGCGAGCTAGCTCAAGTACGGCTACAGCGCCTGATGCGTTTGAGTCGGCGCCTTGTGACAGCTCCTGTATAAGAAGAATGTAATTTATGAATAAGGAAAATATTTTTTTCATCACACCTACTCTTAAACAGTTTCATTTAATGCGAGCGATATGGGATGTATAGCCTCTTTTAGGACCACGGGCTACGGAATTCAATACAAATTCCATTTCGAACGAAAGCGCGTGAAGTAGTTTTTCAAATGTCATGTACTACCACACAAATCTACTGAAAGTGGAATTCACTGCTAATGAAACCAACAAAAAAATTTAACTAGACAGAGATTTTTCTTCTTAATTCAAATTTGGAATTGTAAATGTAGCTGGCTGTTTGTATTGATTGGTCTTCGATGTTAACTTTCTGAATAAAATTGATATTAGGGTATATAACACGCAGAGGGGGATACAATTTCAAACTCAATTGACATGTCAAGGATAATACCACCACGTTAATAGGATCCTATTTTTACCATTGGGTCGGAAACGACTCTTACAGAAAAGCGATGTCTGAGTAGTAGCTTTACCGCTTCTATGCTTTGTTCGGTGAGTGAGAGAGCCCCAGGCCATCCCTCTCGCCAAATAAAGGGCCGGCAACGCTCTTCTAACACCCCTGGTGTAGTAGTTGTCCATGGGCAGCGGTGATCACTTACCATCAAGCAACCTACTAAGTAAGTAAGCTGATACCACCAAGGTAAATAGAGTCCCATCATCTTCATCGTCAGCTTTTCGCAGTCCACTGCTGGACATTAGCCACCTTTATTTTTAAACTTTGGGTTCGCAACAGTTGGTTGCCACTTACAGAGAAGTGAAAAAACTGGCGGGAGAAAAATAGAATGGAAGAAGCTCCACCGACAAGAGCCCCGCTCTTAAATTTGATGATGATGGGTTCGGAATCTAAAATACTTACAGGAGCAACAGCCGAAGCGTCGTAGTGTGCTGCAATAACAATGGTCTGAGCAGATCCTGACCGACCCACTAGTTTCCCGTGCAGAGTAACCGGCTTCGAGTCCACTTTCTGGGGAACTGATGCTGATACCACTATAAAAGAATTGAAGGAAATATTAATGGAAAGTATAAACATGTAAAACAATTTTTTATATTGTCATTGTTTATGTTAAGGGCCATTTAAGAATGTCAGCTATTTTTGAATTGTCAGCAAAAGTAAGAAAAGCTCTTACATCTCGCCCCAAGCTTTTGGTAAATTCTACCGACAAAACATTTTTGAACATAAAATTGTTAGATACTAATATAATTTTTACAAAAAATTATACTTATTTTGGGATCTGTCGGTAACATTATCACCATGCAAACCCTCTGTCCACATAACATTAAATATAAGCCCAACCTAGACATAACTACTTTGGCAATATTTGAATGACCCCTTTTGGCAAGTTACAGGTGTCAGTGTAAATTTATTTGGATTGCAAAAATAATGTGTGTGTGAGTGTGTATAGGATCAATAATTGATTTCTGCATGATATTAAAGATTAAAACCCAAAATATATTTACCAATTTGATATCCATTAGACGATACACTGTTAAACATAGCTTCCAAAGCAGTGCCCGACTTATCATCGGTGATAAAACTGTGCTGCAGGTCCTTGATGATGTCCTCGAATTCTGGGGTCCACTCAGCAAAGTACACCGGGGCATTGACCTCGTTCTGGATCATAGCCAACTCCAAGAGTTGAATATGCTGAAAATTTACACTACTATTATTTATTGTGTAGCTGTAGAAGTATGTAGAATTTTTAGGTAAATTTAGGTAAAAATTCTGCATACTAGGTTTAAACGGAACCCTATTCACGGGACTTCACCGTCTGTTCGTTTGATTGTCACCAGGTTGTATGTCATGAACCGTCATAGCTAGATAGATAATGTATTTCTGTTGCTGATATTATAACATAGTTACTAAAAACAGAATTAAATAAATATTTAAATGCGGCTCCAGATAGCCTAATGTTGTATCATAGATAATGGTACAGAATTCATTTTGTTTCTCATGTCAAAATGGAGCAACAGTATGACATGACTTTTTCATTTTGATTTTTGAGGTACTATATAATTGATATTTTGTCCACAAAACCATACTTTGGCTAGTAGTCAATACAGGTTCCCTTGGAATACCTAAAATCCAACTTGAAATTGGATTTCAGCCTTTCTACCTGACTGCTAAGAATAGTTATGTATTTCGCCCGTATCTCGAATGTTTGTAAATTTCTTTATTACATTGTATCTTCTTAACAGCTCTAAGGATTTCGACAGGGCAGTTTCCCCGAGAGAATCGCGACGAATTCGCGCTTCAATCTTAGATTATTGTATAAATATATATACATATAGAATATATTATATTATATACGTAAGTTCTTGTGTTATGGGATGCTAACTTGACCATACTATATACAGACATACATCTAAGACCCAGGTCTATCTGAAAAAGATCATTTTCCATCTTGACCTGACCAGGGATCGAACCCGGGCCATCGGTATCGCAGGCCGGCGTGTTGACCGGTGCGCCACGGAGCTCGTCAAATCGTATGTTCTCTTCTATAGTCGATATGATTGACGTTCGCTCGCACTCTGCCTCTCGTTGGATCGCCGCGATAACATCGCCGTGTGTGGACATATTCGAAGAGAGAGTATATGCATTTAGCATTAAGTCTACCTATTGTAGCTTTTATAGGTTCAATAAAGTTTTTAAATAAATAAAAATATGTGAAACAGGGATGAAATCGCCGCGATTTTCTGACTCGTGGAGACAAACACTGAAGAGTTAAAAAAAAGAGGAAGGGTAGGCAGGTAGTTTTAATTTTTGACCTATTACTTCTTGTTCCATTTAAAAACTAGTGTTAAGAGCACTGGTTACTAAAAATAAAAAAAATAATATGCACCATTTTCTAGAGTACTAAGTCCTGACTATTACTTAGGCTTTCAAAATTTGCAAACCAGATATAGAATCATATTATCTTTTTTTTTTTTGGATAAATGTGTTGACTTCCACAACTAACATGTTCATCATCATCATCAGGTCATTATAATCTCCACTGCAGGAGCACGACCCTCTAACATGTATGACACCAATTACAATGAATATTTTAAGCACTTTGTTTTCTTTAATTAACATATTTGAATAGTTTCAATACAATAGGTTAGTCAGCGGCATGTGGCAGTAATGCAAAAATAAAATAAAAGACTGAGCTAATGATTTTGAGGTTGTAATACCTATCTTAGTAAATTTAATATGATTATTATAAGCACAGATATGGATATTTGTTATAACTGTTTTAAGTTAAATATTAACATAGGCATAGTTCAATGCACATATTTTGGGGTCCCCAGTGGGTTAATTACTGTACTCTTATATAAAAAAAAACATTAAGACTGCTTTATTAAATAAATGGATGGTAGAAAATTTAAGGAATAATTTAATTTAATAGGCGAGGCATCACTATTTGAATTTTGTTTGCCAACATGGCAAATGGCTTTAGGGTTTTGTGGTTAGGCTCTGCCTTCCATACATGATAATATTATGTATGTAAGTATGATATTTTTTAATTTGGGCTTATGAATCCTACATTGTTTACTTCAGTAAAAGCGCCTACATTTGAGGTTTGTAAATCAGACTCAATTATGTGCTTACAAATGTACTTATTATTATAATTAGCTTTGTTCTCACACATTTCCATGTATATTTATTTAGATATTAATTTGATTCATAAGTGATGTGTAGTCCCCTGCGTGTAAAAGCCTTCCATAATACAAGTAAAGTGTCATACTAGTGAATTTAGTATATTATTTAACAAATTTTGTATACCTCTTTCTCCTCAGGCGTCAAAACAGTATCATTCTTTGGCATAACCAGCAATAACGCTCCAGCTTTGCTCCGGACTTCCATGAACTGTTCCACGGTGATGTCCTGCACACGAGCCACCACACAGTGGCGAGAGGTGCTCCACGAGGTGAGCGAGCGGCCCTCCAGGTTGAAACTTGCGCTACGGCATCCTACAATTTATCCAAGCCATAACCATATTACTTTACTTCTTA
Organism: Rhodophaea formosa; assembly: GCA_963082605.1. NCBI lineage: Eukaryota > Metazoa > Arthropoda > Insecta > Lepidoptera > Pyralidae > Rhodophaea > Rhodophaea formosa. The sequence goes on along the minus strand of OY720220.1, from coordinate 4,227,514 downwards.
ATGTGTGTGTAGACTGGGTCAAATTATATTTGTATAAGTTATTAATATATTTGTAAAAATATTTGACTAAGATTATACTGTGTCAGTGGCAATGTTCTGGTCAACACAATTTGTCACTGCCACAGTAATCTTACACATCATCATCATCATCATCAGGTCCTTCCAGTCTCCACTGCAGGAGCATGACCTTCCCTGTAATACCAGAGCCAATAGCCTGAGTAGTCAGAGGATTTGGCCTTCACTCTCCACGCTGGCCAGACGGGTTGAAGAGGTGTCTTTGATGTTTATAAGCTTTGATTAGCTTGTGTTTCCTTAGTCGCCTTTTACGACATCCACGGGATGACTTGGAGTGGTCCTATTCTACTCTGCCGGGAACCACACAGCAAATCTTACACATATGTATTATTAAATTGAGAATTTTGGGTCTGGATGGCACTTGAAAGTACCTATGTATGCAAACTCTACTAGATGGATTTTTACTAACTTTACAATGTTATAAGCTATTTTCAGAATAGCACTGGTACGGATGAAGACATACTTTGAAATGTAAATAGAAATAAATGAAATTCAAGACTCATATGATTAGAACATTCTAAACCATACAGATACAAAATAGATTTATAGGTATTTTATATGGTACTGCTCAAACCTACAAATTAGAGTTATAATCAGTAAAAAGCAATACAATGATCTTCAAGAATCATGATTTTGCTCTGTATGTATTTCAGACACTTTTGACTATTTGCTCAAGATCGTATCTAGAGAAAATTGGGACATAAACTTTCTTTGATAAGGAGATACCGTTATCAAAGTAAACAATCTCTATTTCGGCTGAACTCTCACGATAGTGAAAAGTTAACCTCAAAATTTTAAGCTCATCGATTTTTAAGATTTTTATATTAGAGTTTAACAACGAAGTATGACTTACCATGGGGAACTGTGTGAAGGTCGTATTGCTGCATCCTGTACACTGAAAACTCATGAGAAGCCGCCACAGGATTCACAGGAGACATGATGATAAAAATAGGTAAAGCCACCAAGAGGTAGTACGGTAAATAACCCTTAAATATTTCGGCGAAGCCGTCCGCTTCGTCTAGCCACATCTTGGTGACTAATTATGATCTTATGCTAACGAAATTAACACAAATACCAATTTTTAACACATAATCCAATCAGAAACCCTACGTGTGATAAACTCGGTCAATGACATTTATTTTTTTCGTGACAGAATAGTGCTTGACGCAAGCGCGATATTAACGTTAACGGACAACCGTGAAAATCGATCGATTAAACTAAAATTTTATTTATTCCAACCACAAACATGAAAATAAATAATTTCAACCGTAATCCTTAGATAGGTAATTATTTCAAAACATACATTATTTTTATTTACTTATGCTATGGTTTCCTAGACCGTTCGTCGTGACGGAGGACGGAGGTGGAAGCGGGATGAACCTGCTGTAATATCTAAGTAATGTCGTGAATTTGTGATATGGAGGGAAGCATCAAGTCTGTTATCTCTAGCGCTCCCAACTTTTAAGCCTTCTCCTGAGTTTTTCGACTACGTCTTCCCCCTACCCAAAATAACGTGTAAATATTTTTTTTATGTTTTCTTATCATAATTATGTTGCCGTAATTGTTACACGTTTTTCCTTTGGGATCAATACTGCATAACTATTTAGGTACTTACTCTAAAAAATTTGATTTCTATACAAACTTCTTCATGAGCATGGTAATTTATACAAGCTTATACAGCGGGTAAATTAACCCTCAACATTCTCTTGAAGGGGCGACTCAGACCGTTGATAGGAACAACTTTTCAAAAAGGACAAATAATTTTCCATACAAATAGTTTGGCGGCTGCAAACGTTTGTATAAAAATGACATTTTTTTTGAGTTTTCAGCATTGATCTCAAAGGATAAGTTGTTTATATTGAGTGGCCGAGTCACATCACCAGGTCTTTCTAGTCTCCACTGCAGGAGCACGACCCTCTCTGTACTACCAGAGCCATACTAACTAGCCTGAGTAGTCAGAGGAGTTTTCCTACACTCTCCACGCTGGCCAGACGGGTTGGGCGAGGTTTCTTTGATGTTAATAAGCTTTGTTTAGCTTGTGTTTCCTTAGTCGCCTTTTACGACATCCACGGAATGACTTGGAGTGGTCCTATTCTACTCTGCCGGGAACCGAGTCACCATTGCACTTAATGGGTATGTAGAGGGTCAATTTACACGCTGAATGAAGAAGTTGAATTTGTTTTTGAGTTGATAATAAGAGAATTTGCCCATTACCGGCTGAGTCGCTCATTAAAGCGTTTATAATTAAAAAGTACATAATCCCAACTAATCCCAATCCCAACTAATATAATAAATGCGAGAGTGAGTTTGTTTTTCTATTACGCTTTCACGCCTTATCTACTTAACTGATCATCATGAAATATTGCATGCACGTTGCCTGGAGTACGAAGAAGAACATAGGCTACCTTTCATCCCGGAGAAAAGGACTGTACCCGAGTCCCGAGGGATTGTTACTTACGCGAGCGGAACCGCGGGCGATTCATTGTAGCGTAAATAGGAGACTTGTTTTCAATGCCGGTAAATACTTAAAATGTTATATGGGATTTTATTTTGCATTCACAATGCTATTTTACCTTATTTATTAAATGACGCAAGCCTAGATGCGTGTAAGAGGAATGGGATATGGTGGAGAAATTCGGCGCCGGGGCTTGAAGCGCGGTGGCGTAATTGGCAACGCATAGATCGTACTGAGATCTAGACGCAGGTTCAAGTCCTGCCCGCGTGGAAATTTTTCTCCATTTCTTATTTTCTTTATTTAATAAATAAGGTACTTAAAATTTTCTAGTGAACCATAGCTAAACTTTTACTAAAGTTTTCTAACTAATTATTCCTAGTTTACTACGGAACCCTAAAAAAGCGCCGATTAAATTACACATTTGAATCATACATGTAGTTTGTTTTGTTCCTAACCTGTTAACTTCCAGAACCTAAACCAACAGGTTTTATAAGTGCACTAACGCAACGATATAAAGATGCAATTTTACACACATTAACGGATTAACGATTAACGTTAACTTCCGTTAATTCTTCCGAAATGTAACGCTTTAACGTTTAACGAAGCTAACTTATTTTGTAGCTGATTAACGATTAACGAAGTTAACTATTTGATTAACGGTGCCCAGCTTTGCTAATTATAAGTTTAATATTGAAGATGCACCTTATTTGTATATGCTCGTTACGGTAAAGAGATAAGTTTACAGGGTGACTTCCTTATTCTTTACCTAAATAATGACCCAAGTGAAACAAATTATCGAAATAAGCAATTAATTTAATAGGTACTTACCCAATTCGCAAATAGACCTACCGGAAGAGGTTGATAGGACCGTACTCTGAACGCTGTTAAATAAATTACGGTAAATTATGCAGACGAGGTCCATTCGTGTTTGGCGTCCCTAAGGTCGTAGCGTAAGGGACGCATTTAAATTGCCAATAGCTTGCTAATTCCGAGGCATGATGTATGGGTATAATTACAGTAACGTTAAACATATGTAGTACCTACCTCATCATCAGGCCGTTTTAGTCTCCACTGCAGGAGCATGACCCTCTCTGTACTACCAGAGCCATATAGTAACCAGAGCAGTCAGAGGATTTGGCCAACACTTTCCACGCCAGCCAAACGGGTTGGTGAGATCTCTATGATGTTTGTTTGTAATATAAGCTTCGTTTACCTTGTGTTTCCTTCGTCGCCTTCTACGATATCCAAAGGAAAACTTGGACTGGTCCTATTCTACTCTTCAGGGAACCACATGAATTTAATCACTATATCACTACATATTATAAAACAAAGTCCTTCGCCGCGTCTGTTTGTCTGTTCACGATAAAATCAAAAACTACTGCACGGATTTTCATGCGGTTTTTCGCGATTCTTGGGGAAGGTTTAAAGGTATAATATATGCGGGCGCATCCGGGGAGGGCTGCTAGTTTAATTATACTTAAAAAATATATATACTTACCCAATTCGCAAATAGACCTGCCAGAAGACGTTGATAGGACCGTACTCTGAGCGCCGCTAAATAAATTACGGTAAATTATGCAGACGAGGTCCATTCGTGTTCGGCGTCCCTTAGGTCGTAGCGTATGGGACGCATTTAAATTGCCAATAGCTTGCTAATTCCGAGGCATGATGTATGGGCATAATTACAGTAACGTTAAACATATGTAGTACCCACCTCATCATCAGGTCTTTTTAGTCTCCACTGCAGGAGCATGACCCTCTCTGTACTACCAGAGCCATATAGTAGCCAGAGCAGTCAAAGGAATTGGCCAACACTTTCCACGCCAGCCAAACGGGTTAGTGAGATCTCTATGATGTTTGTTTGTAATTTAAGCTTCATTTACCTTGTGTTTCCTTCGTCGCCTTCTACGATATCCAAGGGAAGACTTGGACTGGTCCTATTCTACTCTTCAGGGAACCACATGAATTTAATCACTATATCACTACATATTATAAAACAAAGTCCTTCGCCGCGTCTGTCTGTCTGTTCACGATAAAATCACAAACTACTGCACGGATTTTCATGCGGTTTTTCGCGATTCTTGGGGAAGGTTTGAAGGTATAATATATGCAGGCGCAACCGGGGAGGGCTGCTAGTTTAATTATACTTAAAAAAATTATATACATACCCAATTCGCAAATAGACCCGCCAGAAGACGTTGATAGGACAGTACTCTGAGCGCCGCTAAATAAATTACGGTAAATTATGCAGACGAGGTCCATTCGTGTTCGGCGTCCCTTAGGTCGTAGCGTATGGGACGCATTTAAATTGCCAATAGCTTGCTAATTCCGAGGCATGATGTATGGGCATAATTACAGTAACGTGAAACATATGTAGTACCTACCTCATCATCAGGCCGTTTTAGTCTCTACTGCAGGAGCACGACCCTCTTTGTACTACCAGAGCAGTCACAGAGGAATCGGGCTACATTTTTCACGCCAGCCAGACGGGTTGAAGAGATCTCTGATGTTTGTAATCTTTTTAGGGTTCCGTAGTAAACAAGGAACCCTTATAGTTTCGCCATGTCTGTCTGTCTGTCTGTCCGTCCGCGCGTTTACTCAGAGACTATAAGTACTAGAAAGCTGTAATTTGGCATGGGTATGTATATATAAATCATGCCAAAAAAGTGGTAGAAAAAATCTAGAATTTTTTTTTTATTAGAGTAGCTCCCATAAAAGTGAAGTGGAGTAGTTTTTTTTCTCTACTTACCCATCGTGTGATCGTTAAATAGGTCTTTAAAAAATATTGTGAGGTTAAGAATGAGAACACCATTTTTCGATTTAGGGATCCGTTTCCGAAATATTTGGTTTCAAAGTGCAAAATTTTGTTAGAGGTGTAATTTTTTTCACGTATCCATATATAACCGTTTAGAAGATAGAGGGGGAGGGGGGGGCCTCTATCTTCTAAACTGTTATATATGGATACGTGAAAAAAATTACAGCAGTAGTAAGTATATATACTGAAGTTGAAAGGAAAACTATCATAGCTGAGTACTAAGTGCAAACTAAAAAGTTATAGGCGACTAACTTATAACATGTACTTGAAAATGAAAAATTTCATACAATTTTCATTGTTAGATGTTTTTGGTCGTTAAACTGTAAGGTGCGAGTGTGAATAGTGTGAACTCAAAGTTGTCATTCGCAACTACGGAACCCTACACTGCGCGTGGCCCGACACGCACTTGGCCGGTTTTTTTAGCTTGTGTCGTCATCCACGGGAAGACTTGGACTTGTCTTTTTCTACTCTACAAAGAATCACTTGCTTAATTGATTCCTAATCCCAATTAATATTATAAATTCCGTACCTAATATTAAAAATGCGAAAGTGAATTTGTTTGTTTGTTACAATTTCACGCCCTACTTATCTACTGAACTGTTTGATGGTTTGAAGAGGGTGTTTAACATAGGTAATTTCCTTGTATAACATAGGTGTAGAAGGCATACATGAACCTTTGATAATACGTTCGCTAATAAAAAAAGGCTCTACCAGTTTGTTTATTTTGATAGTGGCTGTGAAGCTACTAAAGAACCAACTTTAATGTAGATTATTGGAGCCAATGCTTCAGCTGAATTTTCTATGACAGTACTGAGAATTTGAACTGTTTTCAGGAAGCCTTGTTGAATTCTGAGTATTGCGATAAAATTTAGCCGCAGTTATAGACATATAAAACTGCTATCTAAAGCTGTTTGACGACAGAAAAGGGAGATCAACTAGTCTCGAAACTGTGGTTTTCTAATATTTATAACCCTTAATTAGTTTTACCCTGTGCATTTAATGATGTACTTAGTGAAAACAATAAACTCCTATCTACGGTAGTTTGTACACTGATAATAAATATTTAGATTTTGGTGCTTTTACTTTTGATATTTTCATAGAATTGGTATTTATTGTGGTTTTGTACACGCAGGCGAAATATTCAAAAATATATTTTTTATCTAGCCAGCGAAGCAACTAAAGAAAGAGGCGTCTTAGATATATTCATTCATACACATAAGCATAGGTGAATCAATAGTTTCTATATGTCATTATTTGACTGCATCTTGTTACCTACTTAAAAATACAATGTCACAGAAATAAACTATTTTTTTGGTCTAATACATACATTCCGTGGTCTATATGTACCTATTTAAATCGTAAATTTTGTCGCTTTATGGCAGAAAAACGAAACAACGGTAAGCTACAATCCCAATATCCCAACAAATATTATAGTTACTTATCTAGTGAGTTTGTTACGCTTTCACGCCCTATTTACTGAACTGATCGTCATGAAATTTTGCATAGGTACACGTTTTTTGGAGTACGGAGAAGGGCATAGGCTACGTTTCATCTCAGAGAATAGAACTGTTCCTGAGGGACCGACACTAATGCGAATGGGGCCACGGGCGTAAGCTAGTTACTGAATAAGAGCTAGTAAAATGTTGAAGCAAGAGCTAGCAAACTCCTTCATCATCATCATCATCAGGTCTTTCTTGTCTCCACTGCAGGAGCATGACCCTCTCTGTACAACCAGAACCATATACTAGCCTGAGTAGTCAGAGGAATTGGCCTACACTCTCCACGCTGGCCAGACGGGTTGGAGAGGTCTCTTTGATGTTAATAAGCTTTGTTAAGCTCGTGTTTCCTTAGTCGCCTTTTACGACATCCACGGGATGACTTGGAGTGGTCCTATTCTACTCTGCCGAGAACCACACGCCGAGAGCAAACTCCTACGGTGATGTATTTACTGATACTACGATAGCGGCGCTAAGTGGCGCTTTTAATTGTTTTCCATCGAGTTAGTATCGATTACGGGGTGTTAAACTTTCGCATGTCTATGAATTAGGTTTCTTCTGACGTATTATTGTTATAATCTATTTCAGCGTTTCTAGATTTTCTCTTCCCTTATAGGTGAGGTATATGATGTGTGCTAAGTTAGCTTTACTTGCTGGAAGCGGGAATGGGTTAGAATTTGAGGAATAAGTAATATTAAAAGGCGATGCTGCTAGCAATGAATTAATATTTTGATTTCATTTTCCACCTTTACGGCCACTAAGACACTAAATGTGGCCATTGGGTTTTATGACCTTAGGCTCTGTCTCTGGGCGATAAAGATGAGATTATATGTACAGATATGTATGTTGATACTTAAAAATAGGAAATGTCACAGAAATAAAAATATTTTTTTGGTCTTTACATTCCGTAATATATGTGTAACTTAATCGTAAATTTTGTCTTTTTATGACTGAAAAACAAAACAACGGTACGCTAAAATAACTGAATAAGAGCTACTAAAATTTTGAAGCAAGAGCTAGCAAACTCCTACGGTGGTGTATTTACTGATACTACGATAGCGGCGCTAAGTGGCGCTTTTAATTGTGTTCCATCGAGTTAGTATCGATTGCGGGGTGTTTAAAGTTCGCATGTCTATGTACGAGGGCTTCTTCTGAGGTTTATTACTAACTATAGTTTTTCAGAGTTTTGAGATTTTCTCTTTCCTTATATGTGCGCTAAATTGAATGTTTTAGCTACTTTTCTTGCTAGACGCGTGGACGGTTAGAAATTATAGCATATATATATCAATCAAAATCAATTTCACATTACAAAGATAAATTTGCTTATCATTTAAGGTAAAAACTCCATACATAACTCAGGAACATATTTAATAAAATTAATTTTAATACGGTTTTATCGTGTTTATTACATTATGTATACACCTAACGATTCGAACAATTTACAGTGTTTGTGGTCGCAGGTAGACTAGCTCTCATCATCATCATCATCAGGTCTTTCTAGTCTCCACTGCAAGAGCACGACCCTCTCTGTACTACCAAAGCCATATACTAGCCTGAGTAGTAGAGGATTTGGCCTACACTCTCCACGCTGGCCAGACGGGTTGGAGAGGTCTCTTTGATGTTAATAAGCTTTGTTTAGCTTGTGTTGCCTTAGTCGCCTTTTACAACATCCACGGGTTGACTTGGAGTAGTCCTATTCTACTCTAGACTAGCTCTATTATGTACATAATGCGATAAAACCGTTTTTAAATTAATTTTAAAGTGTTATATTCGCGGAAACATTAGAAACATCAGGGACATAAGTATTTTGTAAACATCTGTATAGTTAGAGATTTCTTGTAGTACTTAGATGTGAAAGTTTTTAAATGAATGGATGTTAACTTGATTACTGAAACGATACCACTTGAGTTACACTAAAAGGATTTGGGTGAAACTTGGCTCACAAGAAGAGTCAATTCATCTAAAACCAAGAGTGTAATGAATAGATCTAAGTAAGTTGTTTACGTTTGGCTAAAAGTATGTCCTGAAATAAGAGCCAGAAATATGTTTTTCTGTTCTTCTCCTTCTTCTTCTTTTCGAGTCGTAATGTCCTGCATTATAGTAGATTTGCCCAGTATGCGGCCACAGCCACTGCCCAGTCATTTGCCTCCTCCAGATCCCTTTGTGTGCAGTGAGTGGGGGCTTTAGGGCACGTCAAAAGGTGGCTCATTGACTGGACGTCGCCGCAGTCGCACATGCTGTTTTTCTGTTAACATTGGACCTTACAAACTATTAATAAATCTTTGATCTTACTCGATTAATGCGTAAATCATCTGCATCAATGGCTTATGGTACCGACCTATAGGGTAACGGAACAGACTGGTGTAGAGTTTTTACCCAACAAAAAAGACTAGTTCGAATACTAGCAAGCTTTACTTTCAAAAATACAACATACTAACCATGCCCAGTATCTATATTTTAGAAATATGCAAATTTGTGCGTAAATATTAACACTTTTTCAAAAAAAGAAAAGACAAAGTATCGAAATACACTTTCAGGCACAAAAATAGACTTCAACTACCTACTTCGCGCCTTCAGCTGCATTCATCTAGTCTTTTCGTAATGGCTATAAAGATATATAATAAACTCCCAGACGAAATAAAAAAAAGAAAATTATAAATATGTCTTAAAAAATATAAAAGAACTGCTAGCTAATAAATGTACAAAATACAGTTAATGAATATTTAGAAGATAGTTATAGGTATTAAAAAAAAATGAATACTTAATAATGGATCTTTTGGGCTCTGTCTATTTCACTGTCCCGTACAATAATCCTCGAAAACCATTGATTATGCTTTGAAACTACTGAACCAATTTTCAAAATTCTTTCACTTATAGAAAGATCATTTATTTAGGGTTGAATTGCTAGTAATAGATATACTCAAAGACTATGGGACCGGACGGGACAATGATTTTAAAAATTTATCCGTCCTAAATTTGCATTATTATAAATTATAGCCAATTTTGCCTATATACGTAATAATTGGGCGAGGCTTTTGACTATCGAGGTCTATGAAAATTATTGATGACTCTGTCGTCTAAGCGTGTTCACGGTTTCATCTTTGCCTGAAATGCTTCGAAATCCGGGATCTGAGCGATGATTCTTTAGATTTTCGCCCAATCCCTTGACCGGTTTTACGGTCTGTGCAGGAAGAAAAGCAGCTGGTATATTCTATGTATTTCTTTTTCTTCCGAACTATAAAATAAATAATATAAATATATACGGACAAATCACACAGATTGAGCTAGCCCCAAAGTAAGTTCGAGACTTGTGTTATGGGATACTAACTCAACGATAGAATATTTTATAACAAATACACATATAGATAAACATCCAAGACCCAGGTTAATCTGAAAAAGATCTTTTTTCATTTTGACCTGACCGGGGATCGAACCCGGGACCATCCGTGTCGCAGCCTGGCGTGTTGACCGCTGCGCCACGGAGCTTGTCATTCATGGATGGATAGACATGGAAGGAAGAAGAAGTATCTGAGCAAATCTCAAGTAAAGTTTCATCCCCAATCAACTTTCTGTAATTTGTTGGAACAAATGTACCTTTTCCAATAATAGCTAAAAGTTTATACCAAATCAGGCTAATTTATTTTAGGAGCGCATGTCCGTAAATATTAACTTATTTCCTAGCATGCACTACTTAGTAGGTACAGGCTTAAAGTCTACAAGGGCGATGCGTTTTAAACTCTCATGCAAGAACGTAATTAATAAAACAAGACCTGAATTTTAGGATTTAGAATAATTTTTATAAACGATCTGTTTAGTGTTTTCTAGCCGCATTTTTTAGTTACTATCAATTTGAATAATTATCTGAAATTTCGTCCGAACCTAACGAAGAGGACTGCGAGAGCCGTCATTAGAATAATTTATTTAAATCGAATCATAGAATGTGCCTCAGATAAGTCAAAGTCTGAGCCAATTGAAAAGCAGTCCAATTACTAGCAATAGGTTTTGGGAATGCTTCTTGTACTTGGCTAGGGTGTTCGTTCGGTGGCGGCGGCGCGGCGCAGTGCGGCGCTATCGAGCGGGCGCTCCGGCAGGGGCGGCGGAGGGCGCGGCACGCGGCAGTGTGCTCGGAGCCCCCGGGAGCGCGGCATGGGTGGCGCGCTGCTGCTAGCGCTGCTGGCGGCGGCGCGGGCCGGCGAGCCCAACGCGACCGACCTCGACTACCCCTCCCCCTCCCCCACAGAACCAGAAGAGAAACCCGCGCCTCTCTTCCCCACCGACCTCTTCACGGAGGAGCAGCGGCGATCGGGCGCCGTCATCCTGCACGTGATTGGCATGGGGTACATGTTCGTCGCGCTCGCGATCGTCTGCGATGAGTTCTTCGTGCCTTCGCTGGACGTCATCATCGAGCGACTGGCGATCCGTGATGATGTCGCCGGCGCCACGTTCATGGCGGCGGGGGGCTCCGCGCCCGAACTGTTCACCTCCATCATTGGCGTGTTCGTGTCCTTTGACGATGTTGGGATCGGGACGATAGTAGGCTCGGCCGTGTTTAACATTTTGTTCGTAATCGGTGCGTGCGCGCTGTTCTCACGCACCACGCTCTCATTGACTTGGTGGCCGCTGTTCCGCGACTGTACCTTCTATTCGATCAGCCTACTAGTGTTGATATACTGTTTCCGAGACAGCCACATCTACTGGCAGGAGGCGCTGGTGATGTTCTCGTTGTACTGGGCGTACGTGATGTTCATGCGGTGGAACCAGCCAGTGGAGCGCGCGGTGAAGAAGCTTATCTACAAGAACAAGGTGACGCGTGTCAGGAGTACTGATCAGCTGATGCCAACGGTAAGCTCGCCCGCACAGCCTTGCATGCCTCCACATATGTTTGACGCAGATTTGTACTCCGTAAACACGAACGCGTGCTGACAGAGTAAATAATTAACTCCTAAAAGGCTTTCGAATGTCGAATGGCCTGACATTTCCTGAGACCGCGATGTTTAACAATGGCCTTACCTAACTTCGAACTTTCGATTGTCTTTTGTTGAACGTAGATATTGTCAGAATATTTCGACTTTCAAAAATTAAATCTGAATTTTTCGAATCTGCGTCAAAATAAAAATAAAAATGAATTATAGAGCCTGTAAGGATGTCGAATGAGTCCTAAAATCTGTATTTGAAAAACACATAGATAAACTGTCCCACTAGACTGTAATAGTGCATCGATGTGATTAGCTCTATGTAGATCGTTGTCTACGCAATCATACGTTCATATTCTAATGTCTTTACATTTATTATTCAAGAGCTTCCCGCCATAACAACATTGAACCACAGACTGTAGTAGATTTAGATATGTCCCATTATAATTTTATTATTATTTTCAGAAGACTTATATAGGTACGTAGGTAGGTACGTTTTCATTTTGCGTATGAATAGTTTAGTTAGTTTTTTGTTTATCTTTAAACATTATATTAGGTAACACGAATAAATTCACCAAAATTTTACAACAAAAAGAATTTCGAAGAAAAAGCACAAAAGAATTTTGAAGAAAAATATAAAACCCTAAAAAACCCTTACTTAGTACGAAACTCGAATTAAGTACTACGTTGAGGGTAAACAGATACTTAAGTATTTTTGGAAGTCACAAATTTATGAAATTAATGCTATGACATAATAATTGTTAAATTTAGTACTGAAATTCGCTTTCTACCTAAGTACTTTTCATCAAGTAATTAATATCATAATAGACCTAATTGTTTACTAAATCGAATACCCATACCTCAGTTTTTTTCTAGTGTTAATCTATTTTACTGGTAGATTAGATACCAAATCCAATATTTAAAACCAGATAATATTTAAAAATAAGCTTTATGAAGTAAGTTTATAATTAAACTTACTAAAAGTACAGACTCTACCTCACTCATAAGAACGTGTTTACAGAAATTTTACATCTCCAGCTACGGTCGGTTGTAAACTCTACCCCCCTTATTCATAAAAATTAACAATTGCTTATTAAACCTATTTTAGTTAAAATATGTTTTGCCTCGTTCTTACAATGTCAAACATTAGAGCGTGAAATAAAGACAAAACATATTTTAACTAAAATAGGTTTAATAAGCGTTTGCTAATTTTTATGAATAAGGGGGTACATGTATATGTACCTACAATTTACTATAAGTACATCAATTTAATCTAATACCTACTGTAAAACATTACTTATATTTTTCACAATTTCTCTTCTATACATTTGGAAAACTAAAGTTATATCCCAAAAGCCAAAACTCGCACCATAGGCTGCCTTATTTATTAAAGTTGGCCCGTTTTACGATCTTACGAAACCATCCCTCCCTTTCTTACGTAGTGGTGCGAAAGAGACGGAGATACGAGTACATTATGCGGCCCACGAATTCGGGCATTAGGTCAAATAATTTCTTACCGAAATTCTTTGCAATATTGGAAGGTGTTCTTGGACATAGTAAACGAAAAATAATGCGGAATATTGAAATATCAAAGATATCTAGCTAAATGTATATATTTGACTTTGGATTTCTGTTTATTCGTTTTTCCTTGCTATTTTCTGAAAGAACTACTTCAGGAAAGAAGTACTATAGGATTTAAACCACTCATTGGATGTCAAAATTTAAAGTAAAGAAGTCACCTGTTGTTTTTTATTATAAATAATTTGAGTGCGTTCGACCCTTAGAGTACCTACCTATGAAGATTAACTGTGATACTCTAAGATTTGACTGATGGGAAGCAAATATGAGGTCCAGGGTATTACACGCAAACTCAAATAATGTCGCGGTCTTATGAAACTCTATGATTTCTTAAACCAATCAATAAATAATATATGGTAAAATAATAATAAATGGTAAAATAATACAGCGTAATAAAATTAAAATTCGAAAGATTTTTAAAGTCACTTTGACTTGTTTACAATAACAACCTCATTATTCGCCTCATTGTGGCGATCTATGAGAGAGACTTATGTCTAGCAATAGACGTCCCTGGCTAATAGATAGAAAGATTATGAAGAAAATGTGACATAGCAACAACTCCAAATTTCTTTTTTTTGACCGTGCTACCACGTAGTTTCTCCATTTAAGCTTGGTCAATTTTTTTTACTATATAACCGTTTATCGTGTTATCCGGCTGTTCTCCTCTACAGTTTGAATTTATCAAGTTCTCAACCGAGACGTTTTGAGCAATTTATTAGTAGAAAGTTTATCATCATTATCATCTTAGACACTATAGCCATGTGGGTCTTATCCTGATCCAGTTAAGCTTTCGGGCCGTTTCTTTTGTCTTTTTCCTTCCATCATCGGCCGCCTAGTACTACTTATAAGGTTTTATTGCACTCCATCCAACCATCGATGTTTAGATCTTCCGGACGGTCTTCGCCCTTCAAGTTTTCCATGGAGGAGGCGCTTGGGAACTCTTTCATCTTCCATTCGGTCTATGTGACCGGCCCATTGAAGACGCCCCACTTTTATGCAGCTCACAATGTTTGGCTCTTTGAAGATGTCATAAAGCTCCTGATTGTATCTGGATCGCCAAAAATGCTTCGTAGGATATTTTCAAAATTTCCTTATCTTACACACAGACTGCTCTGGTAGTACAGAGAGGGTCGTGCTCCTGCAGTGGAGTCTCGAAAGACCTGATGATGATGATGATGACACACAGACAGAAGGGGTAGGATGATTGGTCACTTGACACGACATGATGCCTTCCTTAAAAACATACTGGAGAATAGTAAGTTAAAAGAAAAGAAAGATCCAGGGAGACCACGGAAAAGTTTTGTTGAAACCAAAAGAAGAAATCTGGCTGTCATGTTGTGTCAAGAACTAAAGCCTAAAGCAGAGAGTAGAGAACTTTGCCGCATACTCCATCGACAAGAGCTACAAAGCTCTCAAATTACGACACTACAAACAAAACTTTACATTCGTGCACACGTCAATGTGTAACAATCAGGGTTGCCATCGCAAAATGAATTCATGTAAAAACTTACGTAAGACGGTGCGTAATGTGCGACTAACAACAGTAGCAGAACAGCTAACCCTGTTTTTCAAAACCTTGAAAATTGAAAAGTGACGTCGCACACAACCACAACCACTAAACGCAGCCACATTTATATGAACCTATTTATATGGACTCGCCACACTGTTAACGCCGGTGGTCACCATCAACTACTTCAGATGTCGGCGATTGTGGCTGTGACCATAGTTGCCCGTGTGCGGTGAACTTAACAAGGTCTTGAACGGGCATATCTCCAATCTCCATACAAGCGGAAAAAGGGAATTGTGGCAATATTTATTGATAATTTTGACATGAAGTGTTAAGAGGATTAAAATTCTCAAACCATTGATAATTTTACCAAGCTGTATAGGAACGTACGTAGATTATAATGAGTTTATTTGACTGAATCTTAAATTTTTAGCAAAATATCAAATATTGCCACGATACCCTTTTTTCGTTTGAATGTACCTATGTTGTTTTCCCGGAGAAAGGGGAAGAATAGCGGGGATGCATCGAGCTGTCGTTCAGTATCTTAGTAGGTACTTTTAATAATTCTGTGGTATTGGTCTTTGAAAGCCTAAACTGAATGAACAAAAGGGTGACGAGGAGTGGGGCTATTAAATAATCAATAGTGAAACCCGATTAGCTCCCGTTCAATTACGAGATGTAAGGATCGGTAATAATTTGTGTGACCGTATTGACGAGCCTTAGGACGGGGCGACCGTACTCAATGTTACGCATTGAGCGTATTACAAAGTAGTGAAAATCTAGAAATATATGACGAACAGCACAAGTATTAAATTGATGATCCTCTCGAAGATTACCAATAAATATATAGAAATAGTCATAGGAATTTTTAGTGTAATTATATACTTGTATATAATATATACACTAAAAATTCCTATGACTATTTCTATATATTTATTGGTAATCTTCGAGAGGATCATCAATTTAATACTTGTGCTGTTCGTCATATATTTCTAGATTTTCACTACTTTGTAATACGCTCAATGCGTAACATTGAGTACGGTCGCCCCGTCCTAAGGCTCGTCAATACGGTCACACAAATTATTACCGATCCTTACATCTCGTAATTGAACGGGAGCTAATCGGGTTTCACTATTGATTATTTAATAGCCCCACTCCTCGTCACCCTTTTGTTCATTCAGTTTAGGCTTTCAAAGACCAATACCACAGAATTATTAAAAGTACCTACTAAGATACTGAACGACAGCTCGATGCATCCCCGCTATTCTTCCCCTTTCTCCGGGAAAACAACATAGGTACATTCAAACGAAAAAAGGGTATCGTGGCAATATTTGATATTTTGCTAAAAATTTAAGATTCAGTCAAATAAACTCATTATAATCTACGTACGTTCCTATACAGCTTGGTAAAATTATCAATGGTTTGAGAATTTTAATCCTCTTAACACTTCATGTCAAAATTATCAATAAATATTGCCACAATTCCCTTTTTCCGCTTGTATGGAGATTGGAGATATGCCCGTTCAAGACCTTGTTAAGTTCACCGCACACGGGCAACTATGGTCACAGCCACAATCGCCGACATCTGAAGTAGTTGATGGTGACCACCGGCGTTAACAGTGTGGCGAGTCCATATAAATAGGTTCATATAAATGTGGCTGCGTTTAGTGGTTGTGGTTGTGTGCGACGTCACTTTTCAATTTTCAAGGTTTTGAAAAACAGGGTTAGCTGTTCTGCTACTGTTGTTAGTCGCACATTACGCACCGTCTTACGTAAGTTTTTACATGAATTCATTTTGCGATGGCAACCCTGATTGTTACACATTGACGTGTGCACGAATGTAAAGTTTTGTTTGTAGTGTCGTAATTTGAGAGCTTTGTAGCTCTTGTCGATGGAGTATGCGGCAAAGTTCTCTACTCTCTGCTTTAGGCTTTAGTTCTTGACACAACATGACAGCCAGATTTCTTCTTTTGGTTTCAACAAAACTTTTCCGTGGTCTCCCTGGATCTTTCTTTTCTTTTAACTTACTATTCTCCAGTATGTTTTTAAGGAAGGCATCATGTCGTGTCAAGTGACCAATCATCCTACCCCTTCTGTCTGTGTGTCATCATCATCATCATCAGGTCTTTCGAGACTCCACTGCAGGAGCACGACCCTCTCTGTACTACCAGAGCAGTCTGTGTGTAAGATAAGGAAATTTTGAAAATATCCTACGAAGCATTTTTGGCGATCCAGATACAATCAGGAGCTTTATGACATCTTCAAAGAGCCAAACATTGTGAGCTGCATAAAAGTGGGGCGTCTTCAATGGGCCGGTCACATAGACCGAATGGAAGATGAAAGAGTTCCCAAGCGCCTCCTCCATGGAAAACTTGAAGGGCGAAGACCGTCCGGAAGATCTAAACATCGATGGTTGGATGGAGTGCAATAAAACCTTATAAGTAGTACTAGGCGGCCGATGATGGAAGGAAAAAGACAAAAGAAACGGCCCGAAAGCTTAACTGGATCAGGATAAGACCCACATGGCTATAGTGTCTAAGATGATAATGATGATAAACTTTCTACTAATAAATTGCTCAAAACGTCTCGGTTGAGAACTTGATAAATTCAAACTGTAGAGGAGAACAGCCGGATAACACGATAAACGGTTATATAGTAAAAAAAATTGACCAAGCTTAAATGGAGAAACTACGTGGTAGCACGGTCAAAAAAAAGAAATTTGGAGTTGTTGCTATGTCACATTTTCTTCATAATCTTTCTATCTATTAGCCAGGGACGTCTATTGCTAGACATAAGTCTCTCTCATAGATCGCCACAATGAGGCGAATAATGAGGTTGTTATTGTAAACAAGTCAAAGTGACTTTAAAAATCTTTCGAATTTTAATTTTATTACGCTGTATTATTTTACCATTTATTATTATTTTACCATATATTATTTATTGATTGGTTTAAGAAATCATAGAGTTTCATAAGACCGCGACATTATTTGAGTTTGCGTGTAATACCCTGGACCTCATATTTGCTTCCCATCAGTCAAATCTTAGAGTATCACAGTTAATCTTCATAGGTAGGTACTCTAAGGGTCGAACGCACTCAAATTATTTATAATAAAAAACAACAGGTGACTTCTTTACTTTAAATTTTGACATCCAATGAGTGGTTTAAATCCTATAGTACTTCTTTCCTGAAGTAGTTCTTTCAGAAAATAGCAAGGAAAAACGAATAAACAGAAATCCAAAGTCAAATATATACATTTAGCTAGATATCTTTGATATTTCAATATTCCGCATTATTTTTCGTTTACTATGTCCAAGAACACCTTCCAATATTGCAAAGAATTTCGGTAAGAAATTATTTGACCTAATGCCCGAATTCGTGGGCCGCATAATGTACTCGTATCTCCGTCTCTTTCGCACCACTACGTAAGAAAGGGAGGGATGGTTTCGTAAGATCGTAAAACGGGCCAACTTTAATAAATAAGGCAGCCTATGGTGCGAGTTTTGGCTTTTGGGATATAACTTTAGTTTTCCAAATGTATAGAAGAGAAATTGTGAAAAATATAAGTAATGTTTTACAGTAGGTATTAGATTAAATTGATGTACTTATAGTAAAACTAACCTGAGAAGTCGGTTATTGTTATGGACAACGCTTCTTATCACAATACTCGAAGCAGCAAAATACCGACCTCTAATTCCAGTAAAGGGGAAATGCAAAAGTGGCTGACAGAGAATGGCATCTCATTTGATAATAGTTTAAAAAAAGTTGAACTATATGATTTGATCAAAAAGAACAAGGACCGTTTTATAACATTTAAAATAGACGAATTTATAAGAAGAAAAGGTTTCGAAATCTTAAGACTCCCACCGTATCACCCAGAGCTCAATCCCATTGAAAATATATGGGGTATTATAAAAAATCGAATTGCCTCAAAAAACATAGGCCAAAACATGACCGTTGTTCAAAGTTTGATAGATGAGTGCATAAATAATATAGACCAAACCACTTGGCGAAATACATGCAAGCACGTTGAAAAAATTGAAAAAGAATACATGAAATATTTCGACTATGATTTCCAGTTTATTATAAATGTCAGTGAAGATGATGACAGTGACAATGACAGTGAAGATGATGACAGTGACAGTGTAGAAATGTTCGATGAAAGTAGTGATATAAATTAATATTATTTAGGATTACATTTCTTTTGTGTTTATTTTCGTTTTCTACCTGTATTTATTTATTATTACTAATTTAAATTAGTAGTTACTTTAAGGATGTTGTTTTTTTTTATTTTGCCCACTCCTAATAAGTAAATAAAAATAAAAAACTTAAAATATAAAATTGAGTGAAATCTTAAATTAATGAATTTTTGTTTGCTAACCTTACGCACGGTCACTCTCACGCCTACATTGACGCGTATACAGATTGGTCACTCGCACAACTAAGGGCGCCGCGCGTTCGTAGATTGCAAGATCTTTCCTGCCAATGACAAAATAAGTATTTAAATCTGAAAAAACGTTGAATTACTCACAATATGACAACTTTCACTCCAAGAAAGGCCCAAAACTTGGCTGGTGTCATGATAGTAGAGCAACGCAGTTCTTAGTTTTTGTCAGGTCGTAGTAGTATAGGGTAACGATCTTCTTCAGATTGGCTTGGGTTTTGAATGTTTATCTATTTTAGTATCTATATACCAAATATGGTATCGTTGAATTAGTATCCTACGATCCAAGTTCACTACTTACTGTGGGGCTGGCTCAATCGATTGTGTACTTTTTCCTATATATTTATGGATAAAACTTGTGTATTTTACGGCGCCTACCGAGCGCCTTTTAAATTAATTGACCAATTCGCTCGTTATAAATAAGGGCTCTAGGTACTTGACAAGAAGTAGCTAGGATTATCATCGACCTCATACTCTTTATCGTCCTGAATGGTACATTTCGGGCCTCTTCAAGAAAAAGTCTGCCTGGGAAGGTTCGAGTGCCAACAAGATTCTTCTACCTTTGAGTCCTTAACATTGCATATTGAGATATTTTTAACGGTCCTACCAGTCGAGCCCTGTATGATATGTAGGAAAAGGAGGGTATAAAAAAATTTTAGAAGAATATGAGATTCTCGTCTGTATTTTTGGTATTAGGTTCGTCCTGAATGTTACGCATCGAGCCTTACCAAAAAGTCTAGCTGTGACGATTCAAGTGCCAACAAGACTCTATTACCTGTCCTTTGAGTCTTGCATATTGAGATATTCATAACGACCCCACAAGCCGGGACCTTGAATAACATGTAGAGAAGAAAAGTATGTAAGTTGCGGTAAATATATGAGGTTCTCGTCTGTATTCTCGGTATTTGGTTCGTCCTGAATGTTACGCATCGGGCCTATTCACGAAAATAGTCTGCCTGGGACGCTTTGAGCGATAACACTGCCCCGGACATAAAGGATCGTTCGCTTATGTTGCTATAAGTACATATAGTTTTATGGTTAATAAATACATTAAAAAATAGTGTATTATTTGTAAGCAGTATTTTTTTGCCTCTATGGTATTTTGTGCCAACTGACTACTTTTTTTGCACAAACGCTATCATAGCTTGCCGATCGTAAGAATCAGCTAAAAATCTCAAAAATCATGTCAATAGATGAAAAACATCATTCATAAGGCCGTATGCCTGTTTTTTCTTCTTAGTTGTATAAAAAAAACCCTGAAGAAGACCTCTGGATGTGGTTGGAACATGTCAGCCTGTAGCTGACTTCATACGTGAGTGATCCGTGTCTTACATACTTATTAATAATCTCAGTGACAGAAAAAAAGAAATAT
Organism: Rhodophaea formosa; assembly: GCA_963082605.1. NCBI lineage: Eukaryota > Metazoa > Arthropoda > Insecta > Lepidoptera > Pyralidae > Rhodophaea > Rhodophaea formosa. Next base: position 4,206,862 of record OY720220.1, on the reverse strand, counting down.
ACGAGGTCTCACTTTCGAGTGCAATGCATTTAATAAAATAATCGCGCCTACCCTTTTCAGTACCAAAGCGTTGTACGTAGATGTCACATTTGAAATCCAGTTCCTGCTGAGAGCATGAAGTGAATGTAATTACATTTGTAACATATATCTAGCATGTTATTGGATTTGCGTAGTAGGCACGCAGCGAATAAGTACAGCTGTCTTATCAGAATGTCACATAGATGAGAATATTTTTTTTAATTTCCTTGATCATGCATAAAAAAGTATGCACAGTAGGGTACTGGACTAAATGATATTCTCTAGGTGTAGCTGACTTTATACGTGAGTGATCCGTATTTTATATATTAACAATCTCTGTGATTGTAACAAAAAGAAAGAAGAAATATACCTGCGAGGTCTCATATGCAAGTTCAACGGATTTAATAATAGTCGCGCGTACCCTTTTCTAAAGCTTTATACGTAGCGTTACATTTGAAGTTCAGACACTCGTTTAATTTCAGCCGAGAGCATGAAGTGACTGTAATTACGTTTGTAACAGATATCTCTAGCATGTTATTGGATTTGCGATGTAAAAAGTACGCAGCGAATAAGTACAGCTGTCTCATCAGAATGTCACATAAAAGAGATTTTTTTTAAATTTCCTTGAGCATGCATAAATATGTAGGCACGGTAGGATACTTGACTAAATTATATTCTCTAGGTGTAGCTGACTTTATACGTGAGTGATCCGTATTTTATATATTAACAATCTCTGTGATTGTAACAAAAAGAAAGAACAAATATACCTGCGAGGTCTCATATGCAAGTTCAACGGATTTAATAATAGTCGCGCGTACCCTTTTCTAAAGCTTTATACGTAGCTGTTACATTTGAAGTGCAAACACTCGTTTAGTTCCAGCCGAGAGCATGAAGTGACTGTAATTACGCTTGTAACAGATATCTCTAGCATGTTATTGGATTTGCGATGTAAAAAGTACGCAGCGAATAAGTACAGCTGTCTCATCAGAATGTCACATAAATGAGAAAAATTTTTTAATTTCTTTGATCATGCATAAAAAAGTATGCACGCTAGGGTACTGGACTAAATGATATTCTCTAGGTGTAGCTGACTTTATACGTGAGTGATCCGTATTTTACATATTAACAATCTCTGTGATTGTAACAAAAATGAAAGAACAAATATACCTGCGAGGTCTCATATGCAAGTTCAACGGATTTAATAATAGTCTCGCGTACCCTTTTCTAAAGCTTTGTACATTTGAAGTGCAGACACTCGTTTAATTTCAGCCGAGAGCATGAAGTGACTGTAATTACGTTTGTAACAGATATCTCTAGCATGTTATTGGATTTGCGTAGTAGGCACGCAGCGAATAAGTACAGCTGTCTCATCAGAATGTCACATAAATGAGAATATTTTTTTTAATTTCCTTGATCATGCATAAAAAAGTATGCACGGTAGGGTACTTGACTAAATGATATTCTCTAGGTGTAGCTGACTTTAAACGTGAGTGATCCGTATTTTATATATTAACAATCTCTGTGATTGTAACAAAAAGAAAGAAGAAATATACCTGCGAGGTCTCATATGCAAGTTCAACGGATTTAATAATAGTCGCGCGTACCCTTTTCTAAAGCTTTGTACATTTGAAGTGCAGACACTCGTTTAATTTCAGCCGAGAGCATGAAGTGACTGTAATTACGTTTGTAACAGATATCTCTAGCATGTTATTGGATTTGCGTAGTAGGCACGCAGCGAATAAGTACAGCTGTCTCATCAGAATGTCACATAAATGAGAATATTTTTTTTAATTTCCTTGATCATGCATAAAAAAGTATGCACGGTAGGGTACTTGACTAAATGATATTCTCTAGGTGTAGCTGACTTTAAACGTGAGTGATCCGTATTTTATATATTAACAATCTCTGTGATTGTAACAAAAAGAAAGAAGAAATATACCTGCGAGGTCTCATATGCAAGTTCAACGGATTTAATAATAGTCGCGCGTACCCTTTTCTAAAGCTTTGTACATTTGAAGTGCAGACACTCGTTTAATTTCAGCCGAGAGCATGAAGTGACTGTAATTACGCTTGTAACAAATATCTCTAGCATGTTATTGGATTTGCGATGTAAAAAGTACGCAGCGAATAAGTACAGCTGTCTCATCAGAATGTCACATAAATGAGAATATTTTTTTTAATTTCCTTGATCATGCATAAAAAAGTATGCACGGTAGGGTACTTGACTAAATGGTATTCTCTAGGTGTAGCTGACTTTATACGTGAGTGATCCGTATTTTACATATTAACAATCTCTGTGATTGTAACAAAAAAGGAAGAACAAAATATACCTGCGAGGTCACATTTGCAAGTTATACGGATTTAATAATAATCGCGCGTACCCTTTTCTAAAGCTTTATACGTAGCTGTTACATTTGAAGTGCAAACACTCGTTTAGTTCCAGCCGAGAGCATGAAGTGACTGTAATTACGCTTGTAACAAATATCTCTAGCATGTTATTGGATTTGCGTAGTAGGCACGCAGCGAATAAGTACAGCTGTCTCATCAGAATGTCACATAAATGAGAATATTTTTTTTAATTTCCTTGATCATGCATAAAAAAGTATGCACGGTAGGGTACTTGACTAAATGATATTCTCTAGGTGTAGCTGACTTTAAACGTGAGTGATCCGTATTTTATATATTAACAATCTCTGTGATTGTAACAAAAAGAAAGAAGAAATATACCTGCGAGGTCTCATATGCAAGTTCAACGGATTTAATAATAGTCGCGCGTACCCTTTTCTAAAGCTTTGTACGTAGCGTTACATTTGAAGTTCAGACACTCGTTTAATTTCAGCCGAGAGCATGAAGTGACTGTAATAACGTTTGTAACAGATATCTCTAGCATGTTATTGGATTTGCGATGTAAAAAGTACGCAGCGAATAAGTACAGCTGTCTCATCAGAATGTCACATAGATGAGAATATTTTTTTTAATTTCCTTGATCATGCATAAAAAAGTATGCACGGTAGGGTACTGGACTAAATGATATTCTCTAGGTGTAGCTGACTTTATACGTGAGTGATCAGTATTTTACATATTAACAATCTCTGTGATTGTAACAAAAATGAAAGAACAAATATACCTGTGAGGTCTCATTTGCAAGTTCTACGGATTTAATAATAATCGCGCGTACCCTTTTCTAAAGCATTGTACGTAGCTGTTACATTTGAACTGAAACTCATCCAATTCTTGCCGAGAGTCGACTGTAATTACATTTGTAACAGATATCTCTAGCATGTTATTGGATTTGCGAAGTAACAAGTACGCAGATAATACGTACAGATGTCTCATCAGAATGTCACATATGTTAAGAGAAATATTTTACAGTGTAAGATTTAATTTTTATTTCCTTGAGCATGGATAAAAAAGTATGTACGGTACTTGGCTAAGTGATGATTTTGATGGTTAAATCGACAGCCTAAATATCAGCTGCTTTCTTCAAAACATAATGAGTACTGCACTTCATTTGTAGTTGAGCAAAATAAGGGGTTTAATTATTACCGAAGCCCTTGGTTTTAGGTACAATATGGTTCATTATTTCTCTCTCAAATGAGCGATTTCCCTTTTGTATCGTCAGCTGGAATGCTTCAGAGCCTTGGCCTCATACTTTTTCACACTTTAGTAAGAGAGATACATTATAAACTAACAAATGGGCTCCGAAGTAAAGGGGGAAAGAGAGACAGTGACAGTTTGAGAGGAGAAGAACAATTCCCTGGGTCAGAAAAAATAAAATGTGAATAGTCCGTATGGTTAAAATAAATAAAAATTAAATAAATATATACGGACAAATACCCTAATACTCAAGAAAAGAGAGAAGAGATATTACTTAATTTAGACAACCTAAAGAATACGATAACATAGTACGTAAGCGTAGAATCGCGTGCCTTCTAATTCACGTGTGATTTCACCAATTACGATATATTTCTACGGCAATGATTAGCAACTTAGTTCAGGGGTCATGATTGGTGGAATTAGGTTAAGTTTTATGGGTGATTTAGGAAAAACTTACGGCTTAATATGAATAGGCTTACGCTACAGCTGTTGACACGCAAAACTACGTGCATTGAATTGGGGACGTTGAGCGGCCATGGAATAATTACCGTACCAACGTTTAGGAAATGGTAAACTTTAAGGGTGAAAATCCCTTGGAAGGTCTGTACTTCGATGGCTTGGTTGAGTACAATAAGAATTGAAATAACTGTGAATCAGAAGTTAGGTAAATAAAAATATATACGGACTAATCACACAGATTGAGCTAGCCCCAAAGTAAGTTCGAGACTTGTGTTATGGTATACCAACTCAACGATACTATATATTTTATAATAAATATTTATATACATAGATAAACATCGAAGACCCAAGTCAAACTGAAAAATATCATTTATCATCTTGACCCGACCGGGGATCGAACCCGGAACCATCCGTGTCGCAGGCAGGCGTGTTGACCGCTGCGCCACGGAGCTCGTTAGAAAAAGCTACAAACCGTTTCGTGAAAATTGCTTTTATTTACATGGTGGGTACAAAGTTGTGACATAATCAGTGACACCATCTAAATATGTGCCACTGTCAGAAAAATCATAGGAATTGAAGGGCCACAAATCTGTAAAGAATTTCCAAAATATTTTTTTCAATTTAATGTGACCAGTCACACAACCAAGTACATTGTTTGCTTTGCCCCGATCATCTATTTCTCTTTATATCCCAACCTGTAGCACACAGCCGCGAATGCGGAAAGAAAGCGTTCCGGAACGAAACATTGGCGAAACCGCGAAACGTTATTGTATGATTCCGTTTCGGTTTCGTTCCGCTTGCGGTGTGATGTGAGACGCACCAAACAAATTCATACTAGACAGCTGTTCGCGGTTCAGCTAATGTTTCGTTCCGGAACGCTTCCGTTTCGCATTCGCGGTTGTGTGCTACAGGCGTAATTCCTGTCATGTCATCAAACTCATAGTAAAATCACGTGAATTTGTGAGCACGCGATGCCACGCTTACGCAACGTAATCACTGCTTTCATAGCGTGTACAGTTAGGTACCGGCGTATTAGTTTAACCATTACTGTCTAATGGTAATACTTTCCTAAACGATGATAGTGTATAGATTTAGCAAAAATAGCATTCTTGCTGCCAATGGGAATAACAACTGTTATTGTTCCGAAACAAACAGCCGAATGTACGGATTTCTGACTTAAATAAATATTTTTATCCATCAACTGAACAAATCTCATGAAATAGTGTTTATAATAGCTGGTTTAAGGCAAATCACATTTATTGTATAAAAACTAAACAAAAAGTTATTAATAGTATTATATAAGAGACAATTAAAACGCTGTATACTTTGATTAAAATCAAAGTATACAGCGTTTTAATTAAGCTCTTTTTATGGCGCTGTGGTATCAGACGCAACAAGCTAAACAAAGCTTATAAACATCATAGAGACCTCTCCAACACGTCTGGCTAGCGTGGAGAGTGTAGGCCAAATCCTCTGACTACTCAAGCTTATATATGGCTCTGGTAGTACAGAGAGGGTCGTGCTCCTGCAGTGGAGACTAAAAAGACCTGATGATGATGATGATGGTATCAGACGATACGAGACACTAGCGCCACCCAGCAACTAACTCGATAAGTCCTAAATCATATTAAATTTAAAAAATATAATAGGGTTTACGTAACAAAATCACTCCTCTATACATACATACTATCACGTTCTTATCCCATGCAGGGTAGACAGAGCCCGAAGTAAAAAGACAGGAAGGCCACATTTAGCATCGCAATGGGCGTAAAGGTGGAAAGCGGAATTAAAATAGTGATGGGTTGCTAACCGCATCGCCTATTGATGTGATTCCTTACATTTTCACCCAATCTTGCCTTGACCGGCTTTTACGGTCTAAACCAACTATCTACTAAACCGATCATCATGAAATTTTGCATACACATAGGTTAGGGTACTGAGAAGGACTTAAGCTATAAATCACGCGGGCAAAGCCGCGAGCAACAGCTAGTATTCTATTTTTTCTTTTGTCACAAACCAGCATGGAGAAGATCCTATCCTATCAAAAGAAAGTAGAGAAACGCGTTCGAATTTAATAAAGCCATGTTTTACGAATCAGGTAGATCTCATATTTCAAAAGCAGCCCGCACCTCTCTTGTATCGATTCGTCTCTATTTGCCCAAATCCATTCGGGCATCCACGAAAAAAGATCATCCCTTAGCGAGGGGCTCTCGCTTTGAAAGGGAAACATAAAATTGTTCAAATAAAGGGTTGGTCTCCGAAGCACTTATTTCGGCGACGTGGCAATGGGAACGTATGCCCTGAGTAGATAGGGTGAATGTTAGTAGTTATATATCTTTATAATAGAAAAGGCAAACTTACTGACTTATATATCGACGAGCTCCGTGGCGCAGCGGTCAACACGCCGGCCTGCGACATGGACAGTCCCGGGTTCGATCCCCAATCAGGTCAAGATGAAAAATTATCTTTTTCAAATTGACCTGGGTCTTGGATGATTATCTATAAATGTATTTTTAATAAAACATAGTACGAGTATCGTTGAATTAGTACCCCATAACACAAGTCTCGAACTTACTTTGGGGGTAGCAATCTGTGTGATTTGTCCATATATATTTATTTTATATCAACGCACACCCGAAACTATATAGTTGTACCTAGAAACTTGAAATTTGGTAAACGGGTTCCTTTCATGATGTGTGCGCACTAAGAAAGGACTTTTCAAAAATCAACCCCTAAGGGGATGAGGTTTTAGTTGTACTAGTTTCGGCTGTGCATTGATTGTATATAAGTCAGTGAGTCTGGTTTTCATTTAATAGATTGCGGATGTACGCAGCAATGGCTCGCGGTGTCTGAAGGCCTTGAAATAAATGTGTAACGATCACAAAATATATGAAATAATTTCAATCATCACAAGCCAGAACCAAGCAACAAGAGCTTAAATACATTTAACTAACATAAACGACCCAAATCACAGTTTTAGTATCTGTAATCAATATACTATAATGACCTGGTTATTTGGTGAAATAACGGCTTGTTTCGACCGTAAAATTACCTATTTCCGTAGGGTACACGAACGTAATATAACTAGCGTAAATAAAAAGCTTAATAAAACTGCAACCACTACTACGACCCATAAAATTCAATTTTATTAAAACCACTACCATTTGCATGCCAGAACAATACATGAAATTTTACGGGGTTCAGTGCTTTTTGAAATTAATTATTTGAAACGGAGGTATCATTTAAAAGTTTGTACTGCAAAGCTTTAGATAACCCTTCAAAATATTTCATGACTTTTTTATTTTTTTGTATTTTTTTAAAATGTATTCGTACATATACCTTTAAAATTTAGATCCATCTTACAACTTCTCACTAATTACTTCCTACTTGAATAAAATATTTTATGACTAATGTTTACAGTTCAAAGTGTGAATGCTTTTACGCCAAAAGTGGTAGTTTAATACAAAAACGGTAAGAAAAACAAATTCAAAATTCAAATTCTCACTGTAAGTGGTAAAAAATGGGGTAATTAAATTTTAAAAAGATATTTTCATGATGTGCTACGAAAAATTGCTTTTCTTCCACTCAGTGGCCTGCTCAAGTTACACGCTGTATAAAACGAAAAGGTCATCTTGATGACGTTACCTGGGGTTATTTTATTATTTAATATTTTTAATTTAAACATTATTTTAGGGAGTCAGTAATGTTAAGGTACCAAAATATATGTACTATTTGATTATTTATGGTCTATACAATAAAACTTATGCTGTCGTTGAGTTGGTATCCTACAACACGATCACTACTTACTGTGGGGCTAGCTCAATTTAGGTGATTTGTCCTTATACATTTTTTAATAACCTTTTGATTATTTCCACTGACGTTTCTATGGAGTAAGGGAGTTACATTCACCGTGGTCCGAGCGAATAAATAAATAAGCAAAAAGTTCGTGATAAGTCTTGTTAATATTAATAATTATGTGTTTTTGGCTGTGTTTGAAGCGTGAATGTTGAAAAAGAGTATTGTCCCTGTATATTTATAAATTTATATTGGTTTAAAATTGCAAGCATTGCCATCATAAAATACTCAAATTGAATAATAATATTATCTCTATTTGCTTGCCAAGGAATACATTCAGCCGTTCTAATATAGGGAATTCAATATGCGGTCGCAGTGCAGGTGGGATTGAAAAATACAGCCTTTGGAGTCCGACGTTTAACTTTACTCTGCAGATGTATGAGTACCCTTATAAATGTTTCCAGTTTTTTGACTTCTTTCCTGTTTCTGTCAGCTGTTCTGCGGAAATTGTAATATTTTTATGAAGAATTCTCATCATCAGGTCTTTTTTAGTTTCCATTGCAGGACTATGACCCTCTTTGTAATACCAGAGCCATATATTGGCAGAGCAGAGCAGTTAGAGGACTTGACTTATACTCTCCATGCAGGCCAGACGGGTTGAAGAGGTCTCTTTGATGTTTTAAGCTTTGTCTAGCTTGTGTTTTCTAAGCCACCTTCTACGACATCAACGGGAAGACTGGAGTGGTCATATTCTACTCTGCTGGGAACAACACGGCATTTAAGAAGAAAGGAAGTGTTTAAGTTATACTTCTACATGCACTGAAATAGCAGGCATGCAACAAAGAATTTGTTTAACCTTAAAAGAATGGTCGCACAGAAGTTACATGCGTACATCAGAGACTATATACACGAAGCGTGGTTTTTGTAGTTTAATACTGTACGGAACCCTTAGTGTGAGCGACTCGCTTGGTTGAATTTATTTTTGTTAAACTTACTAAGAAACCACAGATAATTAAGAAAAATAAGGCCACTGTAAAAGGCTCGTTAGAAAAAGTTTGGTTAGAGACAAAAGGAGGCTTACACCCAGCAGTGCGGTGGTGATGATGATAACGAAGAAACGACAATCGGTATTTATCATATTCCAATAACCGAATATAAAATGACAAAGTACTCCTCAAAAAAAGTTGAATTCAAACCAAACGCGCTCAAAGTCTACGCCGTAGCAATACTACGCTGAACAGCTACGAGTGCTACGACGAGCTCTATGTGCTACGACTTGTGATGTCTACGAGAAAGAAAAGATGCTAGGATAATCTTTGTTAAAAATTAATGTATTCTCGAACTTGCTTGCTTTAGAATGAGAAATTATTTGCCACATATATCCACATCATCCACGGGAAGACTTGGGAGTGGTCCTATTATACCTTGCCGGGAACCACATGGCGTGGATGTCGTAGAAGGCGAGTTAGGTAACACAAGCTAAACAAAGCTTATAAACAGCTCTGGTAGTACAGAGAGGGTCGTGCTCCTGCAGTGGAGACTAACAAAGACCTGATGATGATGATATATTATACTGGTGGCAATAATATTTGTATCCAATCCCTCCTCCTTGTCATTACTTTACTAAAAGGTACACACAATAATTAATAAGCTTTAAGGCGGCAACTGTATTAATCTGCCAACTTTTGCCCGTACAGCCCGAATTTCAAAAGCGTCTTAGAATCATCTTAATTAAAAACGTCCCCAAATCTCGTTCTGTCATTGTCTAGATGATTACTCAGCAATACAAAGACAGCTTGAGATTTAAGAATGTCTTTACTGAAGATTAACAAACAACTGAAGATAATTTGAGTTTTGTGGGGTAGCAATACTACGCGGAAAAGCTACGAGTGCTACGACGAGCTCTACGAGCTACGACGAGTAATGGTCTACGAGAAAGAGATAGATGACAATAATATATGTAACCAATCCTTCCCCCCCTTGTCGATACGTTACTAAAAGGTACACACAATAATTAATAAGCCTTAAGAGTCCCACGTAAAGCCGCAATCCCATACAAACGTAGTTTAGTTTTAGTTTTACAACAGTTAAGCCAATCTCAACCAAATTTCGTACATACGACCGGATAAGGCATATTGATGTTTATAATCAGATTTCAATTTTAACCTAACTACCTATACCAAATTACAGCGAGTTGAAGTTTCGTATCGAAAACTTGTACTCGCTGTAATTTTGTATCGGTATTGTTTTTAAAATTAAAACCTAATTATAAACATCAATATGCCTTATCCGGTCGTATGTACGAAATTTGGTTGAGATTGGCTCAACTGTTATAAAACTAAAACGAAACTACGTTTGTATGGGATTGCGGCTTTACGTGGGACTCTTAAGGCGGCAACTATATTAGTCTGCGAGCTTTTGCCTTCTGCATTTTAAAAGCATCCTAATTAAAAACGTCCTCAAATCTCTTGCTGTCATTGTCTAGATAATTACTTAGCGAGACAAAGACAGCCTGAGATTTAAAAATGTCATTACTGAAGATTATTTTAAGTATTCTAAATTTTTTCTTAAAATCTATGGTTCTGTAGTTAGTGAGCAAAATTTATGTGACAATTTAGACCTTACAGACAGATTATAATAGTAACTAGAATGATTTAAAAATAAAGAAACCCGACTGACCTTTTTACAGTTTACATCTGCCATATAGGTAGATTGTTTGCTGACGTGACATAGCATATGGCACAAGAAAAAATAGTCAAAAATTATGTTGATTTTAAATGAAATAAAAGTCATTTGTCGCAAAGATATACTTTGTTGTTTAAAATGTTATCTTTTTGAAACTGGTGACAAATTGACAAATTTTTTCGAGAATTTCTCAATTATTCTCGCTCCCATCATCATCAGGTCTTCTTTAGTCTCCACTGCAGGAACACAACCCTCTCTGTACTACCAGAGACTAATATTAGTTAGAGTAGTCAGACGATTTGGCATACACTCTCCTCGCTGGCCGAACGGGTTGGACAGGTGTCTTTGTTTATAACCTTTGTTTAGCTTGTGTTACCTAAGACCCCTTATACGACATCAACAGGAAAACTTGGAGTGGTCCTATTCTACTCTGTTGGAACCACATGAACACGGCTGATTCTCGCACTTGAGAGAAGAAATTAGAAATTCCCGGGGAAAAATGCCAAGCCGTGGTCTCAGTTTTCAAAAATATCAAAGGGCACATCCCTCTACCTACGAGCTTTTAAAAATAATGCGTCGCTCTTTTTTGTTGCCGCAGAGTAAGCTGCGTTTTTAGGCCGCTCTATTATGCTCTTTAAAATGCACTACATTTTTGAGTTTCGTGTATTTTGGGCCCATTTTTTAGTGAAACAAAATATAGGATGTGGTATCTGGTATAGAATAGAACCATTTCAGTTTTTTCTGGGACTTCGTATTAGGTAATTAAGGCACTGAGTTAATAAAAGTGCTAACGTACAGAACCCCACGGCCCCCCTCCCCCGTTCTAAGGAGTTCGTATGGTTTTACAAAATATGGTTAGCTGTTTCTGTTGTTAGGAGCCCGATTATTTTAAGCTTACAATCATCAAAAAGACCTCCTACCCGTCTGGCCAGCGTGGAGACTGTAGGCCAAATCCTCTGACTGCTCTGGCTAATATACAGCTATGGTAGTATAGAGAGTGTCGTAATCCCTTTAGTTGAGACTAAAAAAGACCAGCAGGCCTATTTGCTAACTCATGACAACTACGGTGTACATCATTTTCATGGTAACTTCAATATTCATTACGGCTTCGGTATGAATGACTATTTTTATTTATGATATGAAAACCGTAATAGATGCTAAAGTGACAATCAAATCGTTGTACACTGAGTTAGCAAATCGGCCTGCTGGTGATGATGATGGATATGTAAGTGTGTTGTTATAATAGCGAATCCCGGGCTCACCCCAGCTAAAAATGCGATCAGGAACACGTTTGACGGGGAGAGGGGTAAATTTATTTTTCGCAAATTGCTTTACTGCCATTATATTTGCACTGTAACGTTTGGCATCCCTCCAGGCTCTCGGGTCGGAGTATAGCAGCCAGTTTGTGAAATTGTCGAACAAATACGCTCCAAATTATGCGGTATCGTCTCCTTATTTTAGAATAATGTTGGAATAGGTAATTATCCTAGTATGAAAATACTTTCATACTAGGATAATTACCATCGAACTGTCGTTAGCTTATCAGTAAAGGTTTTTAAACCAATTTTTCTAAACTTTGTTTTTAAATATGCTTTTATTTTTATAAGAAATCATATCCTAACTAATATTATAAATGTGAAAGTGAGTTTGTTTGTTTGATTTGTTTATTTGTTTGTTTGTTTGTTACGCTTTCACGCCGAATCTATTGAACCGATCATCATGAAATTTTGCATACACATAGGTCAGGGTACTTAGAAGCACATAGGCGGGTGAAGCTGCGGGCAACAGCTAGTATGAAATAATTACATTACACGTTTAACTATGTGATTGAAATCGCACGGGATTGGTTGAAACAAAAGTGACTTCACTGCTACTGACGCATAAAGCTGGAAATTTTTGAAAAAAAAAACGACATTTTGACACAAATTGCTTGGTCGACTGAACTCTTTTGTATATTAATTAGTTTTTCTCGACTTTTCAGCGTGAGTCCCATAGAAAAAGTTGTTCATTTTGCCACACATAGTCGCTCCTTTAACGATCGGACAGGGATTTTCTTAACATTTTGTATACAATATATGTAACCAAAAAATATAAACTTCCTTTCGACTACAGTAATGTAAATATCTATACTTATTTTACTTATATTATAAAGAGAGATTCGATTGTTTCTTTGTTTGCGTCTGAATCGATTTTCAAAATTCTTTCACCTATAGAAAGGTAAGTTATCTGCGGGTAACATAGGCTATAATTTACTGCGACGAAGTCGTGGGAAAATTGCTAGTCTAGTCTTTTATAATAATGTTATTGAGTTTTGGAGTAAAGCGTCACAAACAGTTCCACCATTATATTGTAACTGCAACTGTTGGCAGAGGGCCAGGCTCTCAGCATCCCAATATGGCCGCCGTAGTCTGCAAAACTGTCGAACAAATACTCTCAAAAGTATGCAGTTACACCGTTCATTTTAAAATAAACTTTTGAATGAGTAGTCAATTTTGCAGTAAAAGTAAGTGCAGGCATTTAAATTCTATGCCCAATTTTATCTGTACAGAGCTAGAAGATGGGTAAGTTCTATGTACAGAGTATATTATATAATGGCTTAGTATTAATAAGAGGGAACTCCAAATAAAATTATTTTTTATTCGGTTTTATTGTGTTTATTATATTATTTATGCACCTAACGTTTCGAACACTTTATAATGTTCGTGGTTGCAGGTAAATTTATTTAAATGTGTAACAATGGCAAACACATCAGAAAACATTATGTAAGGGTATTCGGTTATCTTAAATATTACCAAGTTAGTACGTTAATAACAGATAACCAGATCGGTTTTAACCAATAAATAAGTAACTTCTATAAATACTGCCTTTTGTCCCTTATCGAGAAAAATTTAATAATAACGTATAGGCTGCCAACCATACAAAAATAATCCCTAATTATTTCCACTGAATGTTTCTCTCAGAAGTTACAGGAGAAAAATAAAAAAATGCATTCACTCTGCAAACGTATTTACTCCCATCTAGCGAGATGAGAAACGAAGCAGCAATATATTATTCATCGGCAAGACACACAATTTCCAAATTGCAACCTCTGTGACCAACTTCCGTTGCCATTTATTTATTCATGGATAACATCCGTTTTAAAGTTGGAAAAGAAGTGGAGTCTCTAAGGAATAGGAGCACAAATCATAAATTTGAATTTTATTATCGAGATACTATAAGTAATGACGATATCATACTAACGTATAGACTGCCAGCCGCGTACAAAAATATTAGACCAAATTACGGTCTCCAACAAGGTAGGCCGTATAGTAGACGACGGCGCTTTGGAGTGGTTTTGAACTCGTTACTAAATGGTGTTAACCCGCGTTAGCCTAAACCTACTCAAACTGAGATTAAAAAGTAATTTCTATAAATACTGCTATTTATCCCGTAGTGAGGACAATTTAATATGAACATATAGACTGCCAACCTATACAAAAATAAGCCACAATTATTTCCACTTCATGTTTCAGAAGCCTCAGAAAACTAAAAAAATGCATTCAGTTTCCAAACGTATTCACTCCCATCTAGCGAGATGAGAAACGAAGCAGCAATATATTATTCATCGGCAAGACACACAATTCCCAAATTGCAACCTCTGTGACCAACTTCCGTTGCCATTTATTTATTCATGGATAACTTCCGTAAAAAAAAAACAACGTGTTGCACTGCGGGAATGCCGGCAAGAGTAAAAATTTGAATATTAACGTTGTGCATTTTTGATATTTTGGAATTGTTAGGGAATAATATGCAATAAAAAATACGAAAAAAATGGAATAATGTACATTATAACAATAAATACCATGAAATTAAACAATGGCTTTGATCATTTATTTAAATGTGTGCATGGTCGAATGACCGTGTCACCTACACGAAATGATGATGATTTATTTAAAATACGGCGGTCTACGGGCTTCAATGACATTGTAACAAGTTTTCGATCAGGTCACGTGTCCGTCTTATGAAGTTTCAATCTGACTAATCTGTCGGTCACGTGACCCGGCGCCAGCTTAAGAGGGTATACTAGCAGTGCGTTTTCGATACAAATGTATTTCTCTATTTTCTCGCTGAAAACTGCTTCTAGAGGCACAATTATTTTTACATAAAATCTTTACTAAAATAGGTATGTCCCTATGTTTCATTTTTTTCTTAAAACCTGTACAAAAGAAAAAAAAAATTGTACAAAAACATTCTTTTTGTAAAAAATAAAGGCATGCCTACTTTAGTACTAGATTTTATAAAAATAAATTGTGGCTCTAGAATCAGTTTTCAGCGAGAAAATAGAGAAATACATTTGTATGGAAACCATATTGAAAAAATACTGCTAGTATACGCTCTTAACATTTTTTCATAAAAAGTGTACAGTGCCGCTAGAGAAGTTTTCACTTCAAAAATCCTCAAGAAAAATAAAAAAATGCATTCAGTTTGCATGCCTACGAATACTTATTCGTAGTTTCAAAAGTATTCACTCCCGCTAGCGAGATGCGAAACGGGGCAGCAATATATTATTCATCGGCAAGACACACAATTTCCAAATTGCAAGCACTGTGACCAACTTGCGCTGCCATTTATTTATTCATGGATAAGTTCATGGTTAACTTCCGTTTTAAAGTTGAAAAAGAAGTTGAATCTGCGAGGAATAAGAGTATAAAATTATAAATTTTAACATCGATATACAAGCAAAGTCAATAACGAATAGACTGTCAATTTCTTACAAAAATATTGGCCACATTAGTGTTGTTCCTAAAAAAAATAAAAGAATTTATTCATAATAGTATATCTCCACGATAAAAGTATAAAAATAGAAAACATGACTGCATAGGCATATTTTTTTTTCAATTTGTAAGGCAGAGAGTTCAAATCAAAGTTAAGTTTAGTACTTAAGAGGGCACACTAAGCACAGTAGCGACGCCAATCATTTTATTCCTAATACTTTACAAATAGAAAGAAATTCAAGAATAATCATATAAGAATTAGTAAATAACTTGAAGTATTTTTGGAATCATGTTTTAATATTTTGAGAATCAGTCATTAGGAAGAAAACGCTTTTTTGGCGGTAATCTGATTCTCATAATTCTCACTGATTCATATAATATTAAACATGATTCCAAAAATACTTCAGGTTATTTACTAGTGCTTATATGATTCTTGAATTTCTTTCTATTTGTAAAGTATTAGGAATAAAATGATTGGCGTCGCTACTGTGCCTAGTGTGCCCCCTTAAGTAAAAACTATCTATGATGTTTTAGTAAACATTTTTGATAGTTTAATACCGATATAATTCAAACTTATTTGTAACGTTTGTATTACAAGTGCAATTGTAGCCTCGCAATAGTAGTGTTCAAGCAGAGTTCCAGGCATTGTCTGTTAACAACATTCATGTTGGGCCCAGACAGGCTTTAGACAGACTATTACCTAAAGCTACAGATAAGCCCTAGGGAGGATCGTCTGCAATTATTCCGACGTCTATGCTGGTGTCTGTTGTGAATTCAATTTCACTATGAATAGTGACAACACATCGAAATGGATTTATTTGCTATTAGTCCAGTGAAATGCACAAAAAACATTGTTTTGATCCTTAAGAGGGCCCTGGACGTGCATGTCTCCATACAAACGGAAATAAGGAATTGTGTCAATATTTGATAATTTTGGAGTAAACTTAAGCATTCAATCACTTAATCTCATTATAATCTACGTTCGTTCCTATACAGCTTGGCAAAATTATCAATGGTTTAAGAATTATAAGCCTCTCAATATTTCCATACCAATTTTAAGAGGTGTAAAATTGAATGTATATTGGGAGTAAAACTTAATTGATGCTTTTTCTATGCCCTTATATCCATATAGGCAGTTTTTTGGCAGTAGTTTCTACCCTAAAAGACAAATCTGTGCAAAACACAGAACAGTTGGAACATTCACATTCTTTGAAAGTCGGTTAAAGTATGAAAGTTCCTGAAAACCATTAATATACACACCATATCGGGATATGGGAGAGATGAGTGATATCGAAAGAGTGATGGATGTAGATGAAGCGAGGGATCGTAGCAAGGAGGTCCTTAATAGCTGTCTATCCACAAAGGAAACAGGCGTGATAATATGTAGGTAGGTATGTTATGTGCGTGTGCAAAATTTCATCCTAATCGAAGACCGGGAAGTGGGTCAAATTAAAATTCTAAGATTTTCTTACATACAAGTGAAGCTAATAAAAGCGTGTTAAAAACTACCTAAAACCATCAAATTCAAAGTCAAACGTTTACATATTTTTTAATAATTATATATATTGTCAAATTGAATCTCTCCGTCGGCTTTTGTGGTTATAACAGTGAGTTGACGTCGATTGGAGAAAATTTGCTCGTGCAGTTCTGCACCTCAGCATTAGTAAATACATACTAAAAGGCAAAGTAAAGTTTAATTTTATATGAAGTACTTACTTATTAATCAAATTATGAAAATTATATTTTTTAGATTGGCCAAGGTCTTGGATGTCTATCTAAATAAGTATCTACTATAAACTAAGTATCCATACACTCAAGTTTATATCCCACGACAAGTTCACAACTTACTGAAGGGCTAGCTCAATTTGTGTGATATGTCCCTATTGTAAAATGTTGTGTGTGTGTGTGTGCTGTATGCAAAAACTATTTTGAATATATTTTGTATTCGAAACCCGTCAAAAGCTGTAACCCATATTGCCCTGAGGCTTGACTGTATAAATTTTGACCACAGTAGAGAGCAGTCTCTAATTATATTTATATCCAAAAGAAACACAATATTAATCAGTGTACCATAAAACGAAATTTCTATTGTAACTTGTAATTCAAGTTAACGTAAAGACTGAGGTGAATCGTAATAACCTTTGATATGGATAATTTGGTTGTCTGAAAGTCAACATAGATTTAAGATAATTGGATAAACTAGACGTTTATAAATTCTGAACTAATTAGTCTTTTATACCTTATTTGTGATTTAATTAATTTATTGTGATACATATTAATTTGAATTTATTCTGATATTAAAATAGCAGCCCCTATTATTGTAACCTAGTCTGTGAATAACGCCATGGGCTATGTTATCAACAATTCTGTGTTATATATAAGCTTCTAACATGTTCATATAATGTAGCTGTTTGTTATTCCTAATAAACAAATAAATAAATTAGTTACAAACATCCAACATAAAAAAAGAATTATAATTATGATTGACATATCTGTAATTAATGAATGTAATATTTGCATGTCGTAAGACTGTATATGACAAGTTCTGACATTTTATACTAACACAAGACATTTGTACTCATCTATGCAAATAAAGAACATTGATTGATTGATTGATTAAAGCAATTTTCCCACGCCGTCGTCCGCGTACGTTACTTGTTTGTTTGTTTGTTTTTCGTATGTGTAAGTGGCCAACACTGGTGTCAGATTTTATGTCCACTACAGATAAAATTAACTTTTTAATTGAAAGAATTTTGAAAATCGGATTTATCCCTAATGGAGAAAACATTGGATTGCAATCTCCATTAGGGATAAAAACGAGTAAACGCTTTGATTGCTAGCAAATCCATATCCTAACTAATATTATAAATGCGAAAGTGAGTTTGTTTGTTATTTGTTTGTGACGCTTTCACGTTATCTAGAAAGAAAGAAAGAAAGAGAGAAGAAAGAAAGAAAGAAAGAAAGATATTTATCTAGTGAACCGATCAGCAGGAAGTTTTCTAATGTTTTCGCGATTGTTACAAATTTAAATAAAATTAATTTAATACGGTTTTATCGCGATAAAAACTGTATTAATTAAATGTGATCAGCATGAAAAGCCTACACATAGGTTAGGGTACTAAAAAGGACATAGGCTATAAATCAGGCGGGCGAAGCCGCCACAGCTAGTCGAATATATTTCAAATTATGTTTCTATTTGACCACCGCTGACTGCACAATAAAGGTCGTTAGGACTCGAACTCTCGACCTCTGGGTCAAGCTCGGTCGGTCTGACCGCTTATCCACACTTCAAAGCTCACCTTTTAAACTAAATATACAATTACACATAATAGCATTTACGTACTACAAAATAAAACGTTTATTGGCGTGTACATATTTGTATTTATCCCAATCCGACGATTGACGAGCCAATTGACGAGCTCTGTGGCGCAGCGGTCATCACGCCTGCCTGCGACACGGATGGTCCCGGGTTCGATCCCCGGTCAGGTCAAGATGGAAAACGATCTTTTTCAGATTGACCTGGGTCTTGGATGTTTATCTATATATAGTATCGTTGAGTTACCTAGTATCCCATAACACAAGTCTTTCATAAGAACTTACTTTGGGGCTAGCTCAATCTGTGTGATTTGTCCGTATATATATAAAAAAAAAAAAAACCCAACTATCCCAATCCCAATCCTAACTAATATTATAAATGTGAAAGTGAGTTGGTTTGTTTGTTTGTTTGTTTGATACGCTTTCACGCCGTATCTACTGAACCGATCATCATGAAATTTTGCATACACATAGGCTATAAATTAAGAGCTAGGAAGCGGGTAATAGCTAGCTAAATAAAAGGAATCATTGATTGATGATTGACATATCAATGCATAGCAGAAGCCTTGAAGAATTTTGCACTTAGTTCTTTTTAATGATGTAAGTGAACACTAAATAGGAATTTTTGGAAATACATCCTCTAAGGTAGTTTACTAGGGAAAATAATTTTGCATGGAAGTCGGTGAATTTTCAACATGGAAACATGATAGAAATTATATAAACAAGAATAATTTAAGGGAATACGAGGAAGAGAAAAACCTGGAGAAGTTTTTTGACCAAAATTCTATTATATTTTTATAAAAAATACATAGACATCGCTCATCCAAGAACATGAAAGACTCAAGCCAATCTGAAAAAGATCGTTTCTCATCTTGACTTTACCGGGGATTGAACCAGGGATTTAACGTGCGAATCAAAGACACTTGTGGCTGTGTGACTGAGTCACGAAGGTCAAGACATTGCAGGCATGAATCACCGGATTGTCTGATAAGGACATGATTCCGTGCTTCGGAAGGCACGTTAAGCCGGTGGTCTCGGCTGCCATCTGGTAGTCGTTAAAGGATTCCATGTCAGAGGCCGAGGGGCGGTTCCGAAGAACTCTGACACCAGGGTGTGCATGGTCGATTGAACGTGTCACCTACACGAAATGATGATGACAAAGGTCGTTAAATATATTAATCTCTTTGGCTGTGTATGATGTGATGTAATTTAAAGATGATTTTTATCTTCATTTCATTTCATTTTAGTTGCATAGAAAAAGTTTATTTTGACGCGCTAAGTCACCCCTTCAAGGGAAAATCGGTTGTAAATTTTCACGTTGTAAGTATATGTACATAAAATATTTTATGGTTTACTAAATTTACACACACACACACACACACACTCACACTCTACACACTATGTCGGCGGGCAAGTCACCGCTACCACGGTAGAAGCCGCTATAGCACGGGGGTGCGCAGTGGCCGTCTTCCCGTGGTTGTTGTAGAAAGCGATGTACGATGCAGGCAATGGTGTTAGCCATACATCATACATGACGAGATGTTGACTGTAGGTTGTGGATGTTAGTGTGGAGACACAAGATCACGTCACGTAGAAAGTTGTTTATTTCTCTTGATATTACATTACATGTTTGTAGCTGGGCGTGACGGATCCCTTCTCGATGGCAGCACAGCAGCACTTGACCGCCGCTTGATTGTATCTCGGCTGCTGCTCGATAGTGTCTCGGCTGCCGTTCAAGAGTGTCTCAATTTGTTACTTAATTTGGTTGTAATTATAGTGTTAAAACAGCTGAATCGCGCCCTACATGATGTAGGGCACGGGTCGGCCAAATGTGCGTGCTATGCTCGAACAAGCGACTTAGGAAACACAAGCTGAACCAAGCTTATAAACATCAAAGAGACCTTTCCAACCCGTCTGGCCAACGCAACGTGGAGAATGCAGGCCAAATCCTCTGACTGCTCTGGCTTGGTAGTACAGAGAGGGTCATGTTCCTAAGACATAAAAAGACTTGATGATAATGAAGCCGCTCGGTAAAAGCCGGCTGGCGGTCCAAGCCGCCGGCATGTGAAATGAAATGAAATATTATTTATTGTAGAACACAAACGCTCACACAAAAACATAGAAAAAAAAGGACAGTAAAACATTATGCATTGTGCACCACAATGTGGTGGCTCAGTGTTACGCTGGACACAAAGATGGCCAGCACTGATTTTCAGCCATGTGTGTAGGATCCTTTAGGGACTAACTCAATAAGTGAACGTTAACGAACACTAAGTTGCTAAACCAGACTAAAACGTTTATTGACAGACTTGCGTGTGCGCTAATGGCTAAATGGAGTTAATAGTGAAACTGACAGATAGTTGTGAGTTGCGAATTGGTGTAGTGATATAATATTTTTTAGGGTTCCGAAGTAAACTAGGAACCCTTATAGTTTCGCCATGTCTGTCTGTCTGTCCGTCCGCGGTTTTACTCAGAGACTACAAGTACTAGAAAGCTGTAATTTGGTATGGGTATGTATATTAATTTTAATTAAAAATTAAAAAACATTTTTTTTATGGTAGCTCCCATACAAGTAAAAAGGGAGTAATATTTTTTTTCCTATACAAACCCATCGTTGGGTATCGTTAAATAGGTTTTTGAAAAATATAGTGAGGTTAAGAATGCCATTTTTCAATTTAGGGATCCGTTTCCGAAATATTTGGTTTTAAAGTGCAAATTTTTGTTAGAGGTAAGTGTCCCCCCCCCCCCTTTATCTGCAAAACGGTTATTTATGGATACGTGAAAAAAATTACAGCAGTAGTCTACATACTGAAGTTGAAAGGAAAACTATCAGAGCTGAGTATTTAGTACGAACTAAAAAGTTATAGACAACCAACTTATAAAATGTACTCGAAAATGTAAAATTTTATACAATTTTCATTGTTAGATGTTGGTCGCTAAACTATGAGGTGCGAGTGTGAACAGTGTGAACTCAAAGTTGTCATTCGCAACAACGGAACCCTACACTGCGCGTGGCCCGACACGCACTTGGCCGGTTTTTTTTGACTTAGCTTTCCAGATTACAAGAGCGCTTGCCCTCGGATGGAACATCTATTTCTATAGAATTATAATATCTATGGTCTTACTCAGTACAAAAAATAATTTATGACATTATACTCATGGTAAGCCTACCAGTACGTACGTTCTCACAACAAAATCACTAACGAATCACTAAATATCCCCCGAGATCCACTAAATATCCCTCGAGATCTCACTAATTCGCATCTATCTGTGTATTTGGCAGCGGAGTCCGCTCATCCATTAGCGCAAACTAGTCACTGTCAATAAGAGGCTGTATTAGTTGTACCAAAGACAATATAATACTAACGTTATAGACTGCCGACCTCATACAAAAATATTGGACCAACGAATGTATGGCGCAGGAGAGTTGCTTGCTACTCGATACTAGATGGCGGTAATCTTCGTTAGCCTTTAACTTACTATATATACGGTGTCATTTTAAAATATTATACCTAAAATATTGTTTTGATTTTTAATAAGATATATTTTGTGAATCTTGTTTTTATATATTATCATAATACGGTAGATTCAATGTTGTGTAATTTCGAGTGGCGCCATCTATGCGAGTCCCTGAGAACAAATCGTACGATTAAGGCGGTGAGACCACATGGTAGTACTTAGGAGTTATGAGTATCTTCTTCATGGAGTTATGTCGTGGCGTATTTGGTAAATTTGAATATAGAACAAGAACAAGAAATATGAAAAAAAAAAGTTTTTTTAAATACGCGATTATGATTTTTTGCTAATGTCCTAATAGTCCGTGATACTCCAGGGATGAATACGAGTCTAATCATCATCAGGTCTTTTTGGCTCCACTGCAACAGCACAACTCTCACTGTACTGCTAGAGCAATATATTAGCCAGAGCAGTCGGACGATTTGGTTCACTCACACTCTCCATGCTGGCCAGACTTATTGTGGGGCTATCTCAATTATTATCTTTTGTCAATAAAAATATATAAGTACTCAGCGCGATTTTAATCTTCTGAGTTAATTCAAATGAATACTAAACAAACAATGTTTATTTTTTTCGTTTCTTTTTAGTCAACGTCGACAAGATACCTTTATCCGTGCAACTAAAAATACGTGGGTAGTATGTATGTATGTATGCAAGGTGGTATGTCTTTTCTATTGTTGCTTCATAAATCTTGAATAATATAAAATCTGTCAAGCCGTTTGGGCTATAGGAGGCAACAATAGAGTAGAATAAAACGCAAAACAAAGCTTATAAACATCAAAGAGACTCTCCAACCCGTTTGGCCATCGTGGAGAGTGTAGGCCAAATCCTCTTTCTGGTCTGACTATATGGCTCCGGTATTACAGAGAAGGTCGGGTTCCTGGTAGTTCAGATTAACAAAGACCTGATGATGATGATGAATGAAATATTTTTTACTAATATTTCATTCATCATCATCATCAGGTCTTTGTTAATCTTTTTCTAGACTTCGTATTGTTAGACATATATGTATGTATTAGCTAAGGGCAGTCAGAGATTTGGCCTACACTCTCCACGCTGGCCAGACGAGTTCGAGAGATCTTTTTGATGTTTATAAGCTTTATAACACAAGCTAACTTGTGTTATCTTAGTCGCCTTCTACGACATCCACGAGAAGACTTGGAGTGGTCCTATTCTAGTCTACCGGAAACCACACGGCATTACTTATATTATTCGTTAGGAATTCGCTACCGAATTTACAATAACTCATTCAATATCTGTAAACTTTTATACGTGGGCATATCGTTTCATTTATTATCGTATCCCAGATAAGCAGTGTTGAGCGGTCCATGGCCCAGTGAGCTCTGTCGTTGATAATAGGGTCCTATCTGAACCGAACAATGTACTCTTGCCCGCATCAGTAATAGTATACCTAAACAGGCAAAGCCCTTCAGGCGAGTAGGCGACCTATACTGTTGAAAAGAGTTTCTTTCGGCATTTCTTCAGTGGTCGGTTCCGAAATGCTAGTAGTCTGTAGCTTTTGAACAATAATGAGTAAATGCATAATACTTAATAAGATAATTTTAAATGTGATTTGACGTGAAAAAGTGCCTGCAAGGGCCTATTTTCTGAATAAACGTTTTGAATCTTTGAATAAACCTGTAACCGGAGCACATTTGCATTTACAAAAGGTAGCCGTTACAGACTGATCTATCAACATATCACCCAGCTCCACCCAGCTCCAACCACTTTTAAGGGTGCTCCTTGGCCATTTCGACTATTTTTAACCTCTATAAAAATGGTCAAACATAAAGCACAATACCCAAAAAGAACATATATTGTAGAATGGTTTTTAATCTTTACTTGTGAAAGAGGACTTTTTTCTAAAGTTCATAGTACCTATTTTAGAAAAAAAATACCGCGTACTTCGATTTTTATTGCAAATATTCATTAACTACCTACTTAACTCTTTGTCTTAAGAGTCACGCAATTTTTATGTTCAATACAAAACCATTCAACCTACAAACTCTCCCGAGGAATTTTATTTTACAGATTATTCTTCTTTTTAATATTAAATTTATTATATTTAATATTTGGAGGGCGACGGGCGGCAGTTGACCGCTGACTTTCTGACCGGAACTAAGGTTCAAAACTCGGGCAAAATTTCAGTTTTGTTTAAGCATAAACCAGACTATTATATAATTTCTGCTTACTTAGGTATATGTTTGGTCTGAAAAAATATTAGTTTAAGTGGAAAATTATTCAAAGATTTATTTATTATAAAGGTCTCTTCTCTCAGTTACTTTTGGTTTTGGGTTCAAGGATTTTCATTGTTAGTGATTATTAATTTAATAAAATCATACATAAAATATGCGGGAAATATAATTGATGTGAATAAAATAAAATCTAAAAATTGGTGGGACAGTCTTGCGTCAAATATGTGTAAATAGTCCTTCAATCTTAATTTTCAAGATTATTACGTATCTTTGGTTAACTTGAAACGTATCATATTTTAAAATTTACTTCCTTAGCAATATAGTTGACAAAATTCAGAAAAAGCTACGCAGTTTTTTTTTATCACAGTATAAAGATACTCGATAATGATTATTTTCAAAAGCAAAATTATTTATCAGAATACATTTATATCAAGCCTTCAGGCATCGCCTCCATGAGCGAGAGAACCGCGACGAATTTATCGTCGTGCCACCTATTTCAATACACTCCTTAGCATCATCTACACACGGCGATGTTAACCGCGATGCATGCAACGAGTGGCAGAGTGCGAGTGTAAGTCAATCGTACCCCATTAAGAATAAGAGATATTACGCCTGTAGCACACAGCCGCGAATGCGGAACGGAAGCGTTCCGGAACGAAACATTGGCGAAACTGCGAAACTGTTGTATGATTCCTATTCGGTTTCGTTACGCTTGCGGTGTGAGACGCACCAAAAAAAAATCATACTAGACAGCGTTTCGCGGTTTCGCCAATGTTTCGTTCCGGAATGCTTCGGTTCCGGATTTGCGGTTGCAGCAGTGATCGTTATGAAACAATGTTTAACAACGATAACATTCTATAACACCATACATTGTCAAGAATGTTATTGTGTTACACATTGTTATTATTATAACGTTATGTAACTGCTGTGTGGGAGTATACCAATAGAAGCGCGGACTCGTCGTTCTCTTCGTTTCGATTCTCTTGCTCGTGAAGTTTATCCCATAGATACGTGATAGTCTATCTGTCTGTAGTTCATTGGAGTTGGCTCTCACTCTATGCTTAACCTGATCTTACTGGCCTACTGACCCAAGCCTGTTTTTCAGCACCAGTCGGCCGCTCAGACCTTGGTGAGTGAATGCCTATATGCCTTTTTAGCACCTTTTTCACTTTTTCTCATAAGGTCTCGTACTGATCGGTGACATTCGCTTTTGCAACAGTTCGGCAAGCAGTAAGATATTACACACACTAATTATTAATATTAACAGGACTCAATTCATATTAAAATAAAAGAATAAAAGAGAATATGACACACACTGTTTTATTATACCTACTGAATAGGTTAAGTAGGCTATTCATAATATTAATATAGTCACGAATTATATAATATAGACACGAATAGATGTCTTAGAACCTCTGAAGTAATAAATTAGAATTTTACAAGTATTGTAATTCATATTGGTATTATAAGGTACCTACTCATATGACCACGAGTATATAATATATAATAAATAATACAGTCTTGCCGGATAAATTGAAAGTTGTTTCAAAATGGCATAATTACCTTTTTTTTTTCCGATAAGTAAACGTTGCTAACTAGGATGAATTATTATAACAAATAATTGAAAAAAAAATTAAAAGTGTATCTACTGAACAGTGCCTTATCTTTTTTATACGGGAGTTTTAATATGATAAATATCAAACAAATTGATGTAATAATTACAGGTGTGTAATTTCAGATGGCAGGTTTCCAAACTGTTACAGAATTTGTTTCTAGTCAGTGCAAACCTTACAATTTTGCATTCGCTTCACCTATTTGGCATATTATAGGCAATATTATAACAATGCCTATTTTTATTGGCATATCTTATATTTTAAAAAATTTTCTTATTTAATTTAAGGCATTTATTTTTAAAATATATTTAATATCATCTCACCAAGCATGACACAACTAATTATTTATTCTTAATTAAAACTGCATGAAGCAGCCAAAAATACAACTTTTAAAACGATTTGCTTTTGGTAAGTTTAAAAGTTTTTGCTTTATATTATAGTTACCTAAATATTTAAACCATTTCATTTTTATAATGTATTTTACTTATTCCTGGGATATTTAAGGAATATATTATTTTAAACGTTATATTTAGCTTTGATATGAATTTCCACATTTATATTTTCCCTTATGTAATGAATGACGTAAGTGAGTAATATAAGCAATTTTTTTCAATTATTTATCCTTACAGCAATCATCGCTTTATAACCAACTACCTTTCGCGCGCGGCTCCGCTCGCGTTAATATTGTTCCTTCGGGAACAGTTCTTTTCTGCAGGATGAAAGGTATGGCCTATGGCCTTCACCGTACTCCAGGCAACGTGTATGCAAAATTTCATGATGATCGGTTCAGTTGATAGGGCGTAAAAACGTTACAAACAAAGTCTAATATTAGTTGGGATTGGAATTGTCCGTCTATGAATGCTAGTTTGGATCTTTTGAACTCTAGTACTGCAGTAATAAGACGGCAAATAACTAGGCAGTTCTTTATCAATATGAAGATATCATGATACCACTGTAATGCAGATTATAATAGGTGTGTAAAAGTGTAAAATGTTTTAGTGCTCTGAAAATAATTGGCGGGAACCTTTTAATGGCTACCTAATTTAAGTATTTCAACCCAAGTTTAAATACTATTGTATTATTTAGAAGCTGTTGATTTATCCTAAATTAATAAATAAAAAAATATTTTTAGGACTTAGCCCTGTGATGGGACGAACAGACGGACAAACATTAAAACAAGTTTATGGTTTCGATATGTTTCTTTTCATTAAACCATAAAATCACGCACATTTGTGGAAGACATTTTATTAAGACTTGAAATGATAAAGGGTAAACCACACACAAGTAAGGGTACTCCCTAATACAATAGAACGGCCCTGCTCAGTAAATAGGATAGAATTATACCTAAGTAAACGAAATTCATTAATTACTCCAAAACAAGAGCCTACCGATGATTGAGCAGGATATTAGATATTATAGACCCCTCCCTTGGGCTACAAAATATGAAGCGTACAGAATGACATCTAGTTTGCAAATAATAACTCTGATTTCCACTTTCTCGTCAAACTTACCCTAATAGAGATCAAAAAAACAGGATTTAGTCTTCGAATAACCTTTTACAGCATAAATAGTAGAGACAATGAGGAATAGTCGAAAGGATGGATGAAAGAAGACTTACGAAGAAACTTTATAATGCAGATGGAATAGGTCAGGACCGGCCTCGAAACATGTACCCTGACCAATTTTTTTTATGATGTAGGACGGCATACGAGCAAGCGGATCACCTGATGGTAAGTGATCTCCGCGGCCCATGGACAACTGCAACACAAGGGGTGTGACAAGAGCAATTGCGGAACTTCTTAACAACAGGCAAGTTAGGAGTATCCAAAACCCGCGAGCATGCATGAAATGATGATGTAGATGAAGCGAGAGAGATTTGTAAGGATCGTAGCAAGTAAAGGTCATTAGTCTCTGCCTCAAGTTTCCTTGGGGGTTCAAGGGAAGCAGATATGATAGTTTGTATGTATTTCTGTAAAGTTGTCTCAATAATCGGATAAGCGAGTCAAAGAACGAAAGAGAGACAATGATAGGAAACGAAATGTAGCGTTTTCTTTTTGCTTATGAGTTTTAAAATGAGTCCACTCAAAAAGCGGTAACTAATTGGGAGAAAAACGCTCATACGTTTTGGTATCAATTGCTTTTTATCATATAATGCAACAAAACGCGCATGGTCGTTGCCTGTATAATCCTTAAACTCCTACCTAGACCAAAATGCTTTTTGAGCGTGTGGGTAGGATTAGTTTTTACCTGCCGGATTTTCATCATAGTTCTTCCTAAACTGGCTTAGGTGTTGACCTAAAGTTCTTTCTGTCCCACATCTAGGCTCCGCAGCCGCAGCAGGATTCAGCAGCTTCCGTGGTCCAGTGGTTAAGGCGTTTGCCTTGTTGACCCGGGGGTCATGGGTTCGATTTCCACGGGAAGCATACTTTGTTAAGTTGTTTCCGTTTTGGTTAGGACATTGCAGGCATGAATCACGTGATTGTCTGATAAGAAAGATGATGCCGTGCTTCGGAAGGCACGTTAAGCCGTTGGTCCCGGCTGCTATCTGGTAGTCGGTAAAGGAACCACGTCAGAGGCCGAGCGGCGGATTACGAAGAACTCTGACACCAGGGTGTGCATGGTTGACTGACCATGTCACCTACACGAAATGATGATGAGGTGAAAGATTTTATCTGAATATTTGAGGTGTCGCATCTATACTTCTTCAATTTGATCCGAGGGGAGGTAGAATTAGGCCGCTCCATCAGAAATCCAAGGGCTGTATTAATCATGGTGAGCAGTGACTTGCGGTTTCAGCCTCAGCACTTCGATCGGGTGAGCTAGCGGACTGCCCTGATTTTACCTGGGTATTTATACAACGTGTAACATAATAGTCCGTGAAAATATTTAATATGTCTCTTTCCATTATTATTGCTAGAGTAATAAGTAGTTTTTGAGCTAGCGTACTACCCTGATTTCACCTGGGTATACAACATTATACAGGTGTTAGTGTGAACAGTGCTATCCTTTGAACCAACAAACCAGTCCGTCAAAATGAACAACTTTTCCTGTAGAACCAATGCTGGGAACACAGTTCTTTTTTTCAACATTTTCATACGAATTGCCGGCCGGCCGAACACTTTTGTATGGAAATGACGAAATTTTTTTAAGTTACCAGCATTGGTCCCATACAAAAAGTTGTTCTTTTTGACGGGCTGGTTTGTTGGTTAAAAGGAGGATACTGTTCACACTAACAGCCTGTATATACAACGTGTTACATAGTTTTCTATGAAAATATTTGATATTAGCAATTTTTGTGTGACTACGTCCAAGTTAAAGCCTATTTCACCCTATTTATTTAAAGAATTTTGAAAATCTGTTCTGTAGCTTTGGAGCCTATTCAATC
The DNA here is from genome assembly GCA_963082605.1 of Rhodophaea formosa. Taxonomy (NCBI): domain Eukaryota; kingdom Metazoa; phylum Arthropoda; class Insecta; order Lepidoptera; family Pyralidae; genus Rhodophaea; species Rhodophaea formosa. Next base: position 4,177,530 of record OY720220.1, on the reverse strand, counting down.
ATCGTGTTATGGAGACTAAAAAGACGTAATGATGATCATTTTGAAGTTTCATAAACAATGATTGCAGTGTTTTTTTAAGCGTTTAACAGTAATAAACATCCAAGCATTTAAGGTATTAAAATGGCGAAGGAGTGGTAAAAGATAAATGAAATAAACACGAATGAACTGAGTCTTAATTTAAATTTAAATTAAAAAAAGAAATTTTGAATCCGTTTATAAATGAACAAACTATAGTAACTCATAAATAAAAAAAAAAAAACAAATATAAAAAAGAAAAGTATTTTTACAACATCTTGCCAAAAATAGAACAAATTTAAGAAACTCAGTTTTCTAATGTATGGCAAATAATGCAATCTTCTCCTTTATTAAAAAGTTTGAAATACAAAGCGCGTGATATTAAACCATAGATTAAATAAAAACATGCGTTTTCTGTATGAAACATACTTCAGATTTAAAATACGCAATACAGCGTCTGAGGAACACATAAATGTTGAATTTTAATGTGTTGAGGGCGCAGGTGTGAATGTGGGCGGAAATACCGCCTGGGGTGAGTAGGGAATGTTTTTCAGCAAAAATAAAGCGTAATGGAACGTAAACGGTCTTCATTTATGGAGCTGTGATGGCGAATTCATTGAATTTGTGCTGCTTGACTTCTTGTGATATTGTTTGTGAAAGTGTTAAACAGTTTAACACTCTGAATGAACAATGTTGAACGAGGAAATTTTTAAAGTAGGTAGCTTACTATTTTTATGTTTATACATTCAATTCTTATTCTCATTGCACATTATATAGCTATATAGCGATGCGACTAGACTACTATCATATTTTTTCCACCATCACATTTTAAACCCTGCACATTTATTCTAATCCTGATTTAACCCAGTTTTATTTGTACAAAAAAGCGGCAATGACAATGACGTCACATGGAGAAAATTTTAAATTCAATTTTATGAATGAAAACTTTAGACAAAAATATCGAAAGTAGTTTCTTAGAACAAAGTTTTCTTTTACAATAAAAGATAAAATCGTGACGTCCAGAAAAAGTTATACCCAATAGCTAGGTTAAGTTGACTAATATTATAAAGAGGAAGGTTTGAAGGTGTGTTTCTGTTTGTCAAAAATCATCATCAATTATAACTAGGTATGTCCGCTTTTAAATTCCTTTCTATAAATGAAAGCTAACCATGTATTAGATTAGAGACTAATCCCTCCATAAATACTAATCGATTTGCTTGGGCAGTTTAAATTATTGGCCAGTGCAACTGAATTGACTTAGATATGCTAAGCTATTGGTGATCTTATCTATATAGTAATACTAATAGGCAAACGCGACATATTCCTTCATACATACATACATGCATACTATCACGTCTTTCTCCCTTGCACGGTAGACAGAGCTCAGGTGCGCGGTATGTTTTTTTTTAAATTACTTTATTTCCAATAAATTTTTGTTGTTTTTTTTTCAGTTGTCTTTTATTCTTCCACCGAGATTTCAGTGATTCTGCCAATGTCCAGTATAATGAGAATTATCTCATACCGTACAGCACCGATACTTAGTAAAGTATCGGTGTTGCACGGTAAAGTTTTTTCAAGTAGCATCAAAGATGGCGTATGTTCTTTGATGCCACGTGGGAGCTTCTGGTGGCAAATCTATACGAGTCCATTTATCAGTCCACTTTAACTATTTCAAATTTTTTTAATGAGCACGGTCATTTATAACACCAAATTACACCAATTTTATATTATAAAGTCCACTAAAATCAATTTGCTAAATTGTCTAAGGCAAACTTCAACGGCACCCTTTGACTTCCCACCACAAACTCGTGTTTTTTATTAATTTTGACATAGCTGCAATATTATTTTATAATATTCTACCTTTTTTTAAACTGCGTGGTGAATATTTACTATGTATCTAGTACCTACTTAAATCTCCATGGTATTCAGTTTTTAGTAATATATAAAGAAAGGCAGATTCGCGAAGTTTACAGCTCATATAGCTATTAGTTAACTATACTAATATTTAACTAGGAAGTTGCTCTATGAGCTATTGACCGATTTGGAATATAGGTAGACTCAAGTAAATTCTTTTAGATTCAAACGTCCCAGGAATCGTGTCAGTAGACGATGAGGGTAGCAAACCTATCACTATTTTGATACCGTTTTCCACTAATACACGCACAAATGCGTCAAAATTTGTCTATGTATGTATGCTTCAGTACTAAAAACAGCTAAATAATAATTCACACACCATAATTCATCAAAAAGTAATTTATAATGGCAACCCAGAAAAATTCTCCCGCAAAGTTTGAATAAAATCAAGAGCTACGTCAAACTCACTAAAATTACAACATCATCCTCGTAATTACACAATAGGCTTAAAAAGCTCGCTGGAGGCGGGAAGCTACGGCTAATGAACGGGGCCTGCCAGGGATAATTAGGATAACTTTATATTATACTATACATACTCTTCATGTTATACACAGAGCAAAGAATTTCAATGGAGCGCGGGCGCGAGCGATGAGATATGCCTTGTTCTATTGTTTCGCCTCTAGCAATCCTTGCTCTGTGATGTGTTACTTTCATCTCTCACTCTCTCTGATATTTAAGGAGAAGCATGAATTTTTTGCCGTGTGGTTCCTGGCAGAGTAGGATAGGACCACTCCAAGTCTACCCGTGGATGTCGTAAAAGGCGACTTAGGAAACACAAGCTAAACAAAGCTTATAAACATCAAAGAGACCAGTCTTGCCAGTGTGGAGAGTGTCGGCCAAATACTCTGACTGCTCTTGCTAATATATGGCTCTGGTAGTACAGAGAGGGTCGTGCTCCTGCAGTGGAGATTAAAAAGACCTGACGATGACGATGATGAATTTTTTGGGGCCCAGTGCTGCCTCCATTTGAAATAAAATTTTCTTTTATGAGGCCCTAGATAACCCCTTGGCATTTTGTTACACAGTTTATCTCTATTTATCGTATAAATATAAATAAATATATACGGACGAATCACATAGATTGAGCTAGCCCCAAAGTAAGTTCTGTAAGACTTGTGTTATGGGATACTATCTCAACGATACTAATTAATAATAACAAATACATATATAAGTATAAATAGATAAACATCCAAGATCCATCCTTTTTCAGATTGACCTGGGGTCAATTTGAAAAAGTTCATTTATTTTCAAAAGACCTGACCGGGGATCGAACCCGGGACCATCCGTGTCACAGGCTTGTTGACCACTGAACTTGTAGACTTAGAAACAGTTATTTTTATTGAACCTTTGTTTGCTCCGAAGCCTGACTCCGAGTGGGCACGCGAACTAAATGACCCTGACCTCAAAACAACACTTTATAGGGTAACTGACTCAAACTTTCCTATAGTGCTGTCGATTCCACAAAGATTTATATCAGAACCCGGCCAGTGTTGGCCACTTACACACACGATTAACAAACATCAGAACCCGAACTCCGACGCATATCATATACATATCGATAATATCGTGTTGCATTTGGCCATGTGCACCATGGTCGACTGACCATGTCACCTACACGAAATGATGATGATGATGTGCAGCGGTGATCACTTACCATCAGGTAACCCGCTTGCTCGTTTGCCATTCCATACCTATCATAAAAAATACACTCAGATGAGGAAGTAATTATATCAGCCACAAGAAGTTCATTGCTGGACATAGGCTTCACCAAGGATTTCCAATACGACCACTAGGAACTTGCTTACCTCCAGCGCCCTTTTGCGACCTTGGTCAGATCGTCCGACCATCGGGACGGTGAGTGTCCAACTCTACCAGCACTTGGATGCCATTCGCAAACGTTTCTAACCCATCGGCCATCGGTTCTACGCTGTGGCTGTGGTAGTGGGTGGGAGGAGGAAATATTACAAAGGAAAAATACTACGTACAAACGTAATTTTTTTTTAATGTTTAGTCTATGGCACGCTGGACCTGTTTTTGTGGTCCTCCCTCGTACAACTTTTATTCCTTCTTTTTTATTTTAGTTGTATTTTATTTATTCTTTATTTGTTTTTGTTTTGTTTTTGTGTCATTTGTTACTATATTGTGTTATGTGTATTGTGTTAGGCGCTACTGGCATTGGAGCGTCGTTGATGTCACAAAAGGTGACGGCTGAAAATCAGTGCTGGCCATCTTTGTGTTCAGCGCTACACTGAACCGTCACCTTTTGTACTGCACACTGCATAATTTTGTACTGTTCTTTTATGTTTTTTCTAGTATTTTTTTTTGTGTGCGTTTGTGCTCTACAATAAATAATATTTCATTTCATTACAATAATAGACTGAAGAGAATTTGCTTAAAAAGTGATGTATAGCTACAGATAGGTACTAAGTATTTAAGGCCCTAATTTTTGTATAAAATGTTAATGAAAACCAGAGGGCATATTAAGATGTCGTGGTCGTCTATTCTGCTCTGCTGGGATATTGAGTTTTTGAGAAACATTTGCAAACAATTACACAAACAATCAAATCTTTGCTCTTTATATAAAGTCTAGATAAGCTAGACGTATTTTCCAAACTGGGAAATTGACCGGTCTATTTCTTAAAAAGCACTATTATTGATTCGAGCTTTTATTCTAGAACTCATAACATTTCTCAAGGTGCTTCCAAGCGGGCTTCGTCACGTGATGATAGCCTGCAACGTTAATACTTGATGGTGTTAGGGCTCACGTCTTTTAATTAAATATTTACGTCAATTCTAGGGATTGGAAGGGTGTGATCAATAAAAATTTGATGCTTAGGTGGTACTGTCAGTTTTTGGAATTTTTACCCAACTGGGGAACCCAGAAGGCGGGTAGTGTTATTCGCGCGTATGCTTGTATAATATGTAAGTATGTCAGTTCCATTGTTGCTTTCTGTAGCCTAAACGGCTTGATCGACTTTCGAGTGTTATAGATAAAGTGTTTAAATGATGTAAGAGCATTTGATAAGAACTGGAAGTACCACCGATTGTCAAGAAATTGGAAGGAAAAAAGAAAGGCCTTTGCCTAGCAGTGAGGCATAGATAGCTCAAAAAAACGTGTCTTCTTATAAGATTATTCTTTTTGTTGGATAATATATCCCTCCATGTAGTCTAGTCCGGTCCCTGTAGTACAAAATTACTTTATTTTTCAAGTCATTGCTTCTGTTACTTTTTGTATACCTACCTATGTTCAGAGTATGGGGAACAAGGCCCCTTTTTTCAATCTATACCTTTTTAGGGTTCCGTAGTAAACAAGGAACCCTTATAGTTTCGCCATGTCTGTCTGTCTGTCTGTCCGTCCGCGGTTTTACGCAGAGACTATAAGTACTAGAAAGCTGTAATTTGGTATGGGTATGTATATTAATTATGGCAAAAAAGTGGTAGAATAAAAACTTGAAAAAAAAATTTTTTTAGGGTAGCTCCCATACAAGTAAAGTGGGGCAGTAATTTTTTTTTCTCTATTTACCCATCGTGTGGGGTATCGTTAAATAGGTCTTTCAAAAATATTGTGAGGTTGAGAACACCATTTTTGATTAAGGGATCGGTTTCCGAAATATTTGGTTTTAAAGTGCGAATTTTTGTTAGTGGTAAGTGTCCCCCCCCCTCTATATGCTAAACGGTTATATATAGATACGTGGAAAAAATTACAGTAGTAGTATATACATATACTGAAGTTGAAAGGAAAACTATCACAGCTGAGTACTAAGTACAAACTAAAAAGTTATAGGCAACCAACTTATAAACTGTAAAATTCCATACTATTTTCATTGTTAGATGTTTTTGGTATTTAAACTGTAAAGTGCGAGTGTGAATAGTGTGAACTCAAAGTTGTCATTCGCAACTACGGAACCCTACACCGCGCGTGGCTCGACACGCACTTGGCCGGTTTTTTAGTGTTAAGTATCTGAATTATCAAATCGCTAAAGGCATATTATATTTGGTACTTAAAGCGAGCGCTCAAAGCTTGATTATTTCCGAGAAGTGATGGTGGTGAAGATCAAATCATTTCAAATCATTTTATTCATCAACAAAATTTGCATCATACAAAGAATGCTGGAGCCCTGTGCTAAGTTAAAAACTTGTGTTACAGGAGCTCCACTCTTTACACATGTTACATTTTTACATTAATAATCTTACTAAGTTATTCGCTCTTTATATAAACTTCCACATATATATGTGGATGCACATAGAACATTAAAAATAAAAATAAAATACCATTAAAACTAAGAAAACGAAGAAAAGGTACATTTATTTAATGCTAGTATTACGTGTGTACATTTATATATTTATTGTTTGGTGTACGTGTGTGTGTGGTAATTATATGAGTTTGCATGATTAAACTAAAAAAATGTAAAGGTACATAAAATACTTAAATTAATTTAGTCTGTCTAGAAGCGATTCAGTGTTGTTGTAGTCAAAGTCAATGCAAATTACCATATTGATCAGTGTTGCCATGCTTTGATTGAACGCTATTAATAATTCTAGGAGCTTCAATATAACTATTCCAATATTACATATTAATCAAAACATTAAATCCTCCAGCAAATATCACAAGCCAAGCGAGTTAGAACCGAACTATCTATTGTACCAAATTCGCAATAATTGAGCGAATTCAGATCCGATTCGATGAATCGATACATATCTCGGATTCCTCCAACCCGGGTTGGAATAACAATATCGATTGGGTATGATTTAGTACGGTGCACCACGCGACGGCGGGCGTTTCCGTTTTCATCCCATAATTTCAACCCACTAGCTTCAAATTTGAATTTGAAACTCTAATAGTTAAGAGTGGCTTCTAAGCAATCATTTCAATACATACTGAGAAAGGGAATTAGGGCTTTTTCAAATCGGAAGCACGTCTAACTTACGGGGTATTATATTCTTACCGCATACCTTACTCACCATGCGGATGAGTAAGTTATTGGCTAAAGAAGGACTGCATCATCTTCAGATCACCCGGTGCGTAGTGCCTATGGCCTTATAGATAAGGGTTTATAGTAGGACGATCCAAAGAGGTCGAAACGCTTACCAGACAACGAGTCATAGGGACACAAAATTAGTCTCATTGTCTCCTCCGATTTCTCACATACCCTACATAGATGGCTTTACATCTATGTTAATCTGTAATGATTACTTATCCCTGTTAATCCATCACAAATCAATGTAGATTCCAAACGATACTGGAAGACATCAGCGACATTTTATTTCCAGCTTATTGTAATCCTCGAAATATAGGTAGTAAGGGAAATTATCGTGTTGAGAATCTAAATTATGAGTTATAGGGTTGAAAAGTTGAGTAGAGAAAGGAATAACCCCCGATGTCACAAGGAAACGGCAGAACGTTGGCATTATTTCGAGAGTTAGTATTCTATTGCATGTTGTCACCAGTTTCGCATAGAATAATAAGCAAATACAAATAAATTCTAAACGTTAACCAAACGTTAACGCAAGACATCAGTGACATTTTTTTTCAAATTGTTATAAACCCTGAAATGTAGTAAAAAAAGAAATGTTCCATGAAGAGAAGGCCGTCGGGAAAGTTCCGTAAAGGCTGGCAAAGCTTTGTCACACCCTTGGTTTTGTAGTTGTACATGGGCAGCGGTGATCACTTACCATCAAGGGACCCCCTGGCTCGTTTGCCGTCATCATCATCATCATCAGGTCTTCATTAGTCTCCACCGCAGGAGCACGACCCTCTCCGTACTACCAGAGCCATATTATTAGCCTGAGCAGTCAGAGGACCTGGCCTACACTCTCCACGCTGGCCAGGCGGGTTGGAGAGGTCTCTTGATGATTATAAGCTTTGTTTAGCTTGTGTTTCGTAAGTCGCCTTCTACGACATCTACGGGAAGACTTGGAGTGGTCCTATTCTACTCTGCCAGCCCCTGTAGCATGGCTCCCGCGACGCCGTTTATATCACGCGATAAACTATCCACATCTCGCTCTGCAGTATTACGAAAAACAAGATGGCGATAGTCGATAAACGTTGTCGCGCGTGCCATGCTACGGGGGCAGGAACCACACGGCCTACGACATAAAAAAAGGGAATAAATAAATAAATATATACGGACAAATAACACAGATTGAGCTAGCCCCAAAGTAAGTTCGAGACTTGTGTTATGGGATACTAACTCAACGATACTATATTTTATAATTGATACATATATAGATAAACATCCAAGACCCAGGTAAATCTGAAAAAGATCATTTTCCATCTTGACCTGACCGGGGATCGAACCCGGGACCTCCGTGTCGCAGGCAGGCGTGTTGACCGCTGCGCCACGGAGCTCCCAAATGATTATGGGTTATGAGGTTGAAAAGTTGTGTAGAAAAGGAATAACCCCCGATGTCACAAGGAAACGGCAGAACCTTGGCATTATTTCGAGAGTTAGTATTCTATTGCATGTTGTCGTCAACTTCGCAGAGAATAACAAGTTTGTGCAGCTTGACATACTTCTCGGCTGGGGATTTGTGTAAGAATGCGAGGAACATATAAAATATTCATATTGATAGACTTTTCGAGAAAATATCTGTGGCTTAAGAAGTACCTATCTGAATCTTTTAAGTCCACTTGATTCCTAACCAAAAAGATGTTCAAAGAATGTTATTAAATTATTATATACTTACTAATCCTCGGCTGTCCGTCCAAGGTCGGTCTCTGGCATGAATCAGCAGAGCCTTAATTTTTTTACTATGTCCATTGCCGCTTTTGCGGCAACAGCGATACAAACATCGTGTTTTATTGTAATATTTTGTTATTAATTGTTTGGTGGTATAAAATCCGCCATATGTGAATGTAACTTGATCTTGGCTGGTTCAAATACGTTTATGTACCAGAAAAAAAGACAAGATACCTACATAAATAGCTTTTAAAAATTCAATTCGAAGTTATTAAAATGTAACAGTTAGCTACTACTTCTACAATAACCTTTACGCCCACTACATTGCTAAACGTGGCCTGTAGGTTTATGACCTTAGGCTCTGTCTGCCCCGCAAGGGACAAAGGCGTGATAGTATGTATGTATTCTACAAAAACAATCGTACAATTATCACAAAATAATCGATTTAATCATACAAATTGATACATTTTCCAAATCGATCACAACAATGGTTAACACCAAACACTAAAACTAAACAAATATTAAATCTATATCCAACAATAATACCTACAAAAATGACAACTACTGGAAATCATTCCTTCCAGCATCCGTCCAACAGAACCTAGTTGGGATCCTATTAGGGTTTTCAGGCTTCACAGCTACTTCGGGGACTGCATTTAGCAGACTTGCGTATTCTCCACCACCGAGAGATTTTTTATTATGTTCATTACTTTTATTTTGATCAAATTTCGCTATAACGCTTTTGCTTTTATACATTTTCTTTTTTTCTTCAGCTTCCGTTACTTCTTCTTCTGATGAATGATCTCTTGATAACTCTAGATCTTCACCTAGTTGCTCAAGTTTTGATGTTTTGGAAGCTTGAAAATTAGGTGGCATTAAAACTTCAATCTCTTTATTGTTATGGTTTTCCATATGTTTCTCTATGCATGTTATTTTGTCAAGAATGTGATCTAACTTTTCATTATTGCACTTTATTAATCTTTGCACAGATTTCAATTCAGAATCTATTCTATCGTGCTGATTTAATTCTGTAATACAATCTTTGATTGCTTTTATTATAGGAATTCGTAAATTTTCACTAAAAACATTCTTATCAGTGTCGTTCATAAGATGTATTTTAATATTGGCACCGTCACATACATTTAATGTTTCTGTAGCTAAGGCTTCAAAAGAATTTGAGACTCGTATTTTCCTGTTGTGACTTTTCTTGTGTTTAGTGCAATCTCTATCTTTTTTGGCATATTTCCTCTCGGACACTTCTGAAACAGTACAGGTCAATGACTCATTAATGTTAAAGTCTTCTAAAGTGTTCTGAGAAGAATGACTGATGGATTCCTTTATGCTGAGACTTTCGACGTGACTAATCACTTTAGGCTTGCGGAAAGTATCATCAATTTTCTTTGCTTTATTCTTGCCGTATGTTATATCTCTTTCATTAATGTATGCTTGGGGTTTCTTTTTCGTTTTCTTAGTTTTAATAGTGTAAAAAACTGGCTCATTATAATTTTCCGGGGGTATTATAAGAGGAACTAGTTTTTTAGCAAACTGTACTGTTTGATTCAGTATAATATCATTTTCTGTCTTTCTATTACATCTTGCTCTTTTATTTAGATGTTCATTTTGTATAATGCCATCAAATTGAATTCCCTTATCATATTTGTCTTTCTTTCGTTCGAAACATTTAGTCTCTTTATGTTTAAAATCTTTCTTGACCTCTTTTTCAGATTCTTTAGGATTGGCTAAGAATCTTTTGTGAACATAAACTACGGAATTGTACGAACGCTGATTAGGGAAGTAATTATCCAAGTTGATCCCGTTAAAGCTCAGGGGAGTCGGGAACAAGTCTGCAAATAAAACGTTACTTCGGTTCATTCATATTAATCTTGAAAATCTGCTTTAATACTTTTATAGGCAAACTTCTTTGAGAAGTAGAGGGAATTTTACAGTGGGTATTTTCAAGTAATTAGATTCTTTGTTGGTAAGGATTCCGAGCTCCTTATATTAAAATGGTTTGTTGTTTGAAGTGGGACCGAAGGAAATATTACGTTTATTATTAGAATCTGCAGTTCTGTAGAAGAAATCCTTATAACTTATGCTGTACTTTGAATAGGTATGCCTTTGCATTTCGTTCAAGTACTGAGTATTCGAAGATGCATAAGCTATTATAACATTATTTTCTAGAAATATTACCTACCAGGGTATTTATATTCACATTCCTAAGCTATTGTAAAATAATACTACTAGTTTTCACCCGCGGGTCCACTCACGCTAATGTCGATCCCTCGTAGATAAAAAGAAATATTTCTTTTGAGTGTGCAAATAAATATTTTAGTTTAAATGTGCAAGTTAAAAGATAAGCTAAAATACAAATACAAATACTAATAAATGAAATACAAATAAATGTTTATAAAAGATAAGCTAAATAGTTATGTACAGGCTGTACACCAGGTGAATCATCTAACGGCAGACCTAATAACATCAGCTCATGAACAAATTTATACTAATATTATACAGAGAAAAGGTTTGATTGCTTGAATTGAATAGGCTCCAAAACTGTTGCCTATTTTGAAAATTCTTTCACCTTAAGGAAGCTAACTTATTTGCGGGCGAAGTCTATGTACCTATCTAATAAACTTGAAAAACCTTGTGGCAATCAGGTATTAAATATTAGTAGCTAGCTATTTTGCATATAGAAAATGCTTTTGATTAGCTCTATCTAGCATCGCTGTGTTCTATAAAGATCAAAACTATTGAATGTCCTAGGGTTTACGTGTATTATAAAGCGTATTAGCCGTGTGGTTCCCGGCAGAGTAGAATAAGACCACTTCAAGTCTTCCCGTGGATGTGATAGATGGCAACTAAGGAAACACAAGCTATACAAAGCTATAAACATCAAAGAAGGTGTATTCAGCCCATTTGGCGTGGAGCAGGGAGAGTGTATAGGCCCAATCCTCCTCACTGCTCTGGCTAATATATGGCTCTGGTAGTACAGAGACTACTTCCCCGGGCGAGCCGGCCCATTCATGCTACCAGCAAAATGAATGTCGCAGGTAGCGTGGCTCTACCACAACTACAGTATAGATTATGTGCACCATTTGATGAGTAATAGTAGATATTTAGTCTTACCTGCCATATATTCAGATAAAGCGTAATAAAATCTGGCTTTATTTAATGATTTTTGGAATTATATCTGTGAAAATAATTGGAGAATCAAATATTAATTTGATAACAGTGTGCGGTAACGTCAGCCAAACGTCAACAATGACCAAAGACAATAATACCTACTAGTTATAGTTCTGTGCCTACTAGTATTTTGACCATAGATATCAGAATATTTACTAGGTCTGTGATTTTGACTTTGACCATAAGCCATAAAGTACCTACCTAACTAAAAATAATATGATCTTTGACTTCGGGAAACACGGCCTTAGCCCGTCTTGCTCGAAGGATTTTGGTATTAATATATCTGTGGGTTTAATTCATAGAGGTAATATTTGAAGTAGTACCGTAAAAAAGATGTTTTATAATGTATCTATGCAATCTCATGTTTTGTTATTATTTTGTACCATATTATTAAAACAAAACTTCACTAATATATGTAGGTAAAACTTTAACGCAAAGAACATAAAAAATTTCTTGCATATGTTGTAATTCGTTCAAAAGAAGCAAATGGCACCTTGTCCATTTTACTTTTCAGCGCACGACGCATCAGCCAACGTAACAATATAGCACAAACGTAGCTTTTCTCGAAGGCTTTTCTCCTTAGTATTCCTTTGAGCAGCTTTAAGCTCGCCATCCCGATACAATTTACTTCATTTTTCGTATTATCCATCGCGTTGCATTAAGGCCTCCCAAGCCATTACCAACTTTATGTCAAAGCTCTTAAGTCGAAGTTTCAACGAGGATTTTTAAGTTTATTTGTGCTAAGTTTCAAAGGATTGTGTTTCTTAATGCAATTGTGCGAGGGATGGTTTTTGCTTGTTGGGGCTGGTTTCATGAAATGATAGGGTTTTCTTTGTGACAAACTGTAGGATTTCCTGGGCCAGGCTCAGCGATTCTACGCTCTTTGGAGCTTTTGCCCCTACTACTTGAGATCTGCTGCTCACTTGCTATCGAGCTGTCATTTCAGTTTTCAGATGAATGTTAGAAACGAGCGAGCCTTTTGAACTTAGGAATTCTATACCTTTGCTTTGAACCTAGACATTCTTCGTTGAATTCATAGAAGTTCAGCATTTTCAGATAGCACTTTGTATTGTAGATATGTGGACACCTTGTATTGTGTGTGTGATGGACGCCGTGTGGTTCCCGGCAACGCCGTGTGGTTCCCAGCAGAGTAGAATAGGACCACTCCAAGTCATCCCATGGATGTCGTAAAAGGCGACTAACGAAACACAAGCTAAACAAAGCTTATTAACATCAAAGAGACCTCTCCAACCCGTCTCGCCAGCGTGGAGAGTGTAGGCCAAATCCTCTGACTTCTCAGGATAGTATATGGCTCTGGTAGTACGGAGAGGGTCGTGTCGGTCCTGCAGTGGAGACTAGAAAGACCTGATGATGATGATGATGATTGTAGATATCAAGCCAAAAAATATTTCATATTTGTAAAAGTAGTAATAAATCTATACTTCTTTTTCTTTATCTATTCTTTTTTTGTATGGTTGTTTGTTTTTTTTTTGCTTTTCGTATGTGTAAGTGGCCAACACTGGTGTCAGATTTTTCAAGCTGCCTGATTGATTTGTATGGTTGAACGCGCTAATCGCAGGAGCTACTGCATTGATTTAAAAAAAAACAATTACCGTTGGATAGTAACGTTATTCTTGAGTGCCATAAGCAATGTATGTACTACGGGCAAAGCCAAGGTGGACTGCTACTGTAAAGAAATCGGGACAAATCAAACCAATTAAGCTAGCACCATTTTCTTTTTCTTGACGGCACACGATAAAATTTGGAAAATCATCGCCAAGGACAGAGATCTAATGGTGGACTAGAGAGGAGGCCTTTGCCCAGCATTGGGTCACTATAGGCTAATAAAAATCCTAATCCTAACTAATATTATAAATGCGAAAGTGAGTTTGTTTATTTGTTTGTTTGTTACGCTTTCACGCCCTATCTACAGAACCGATCGGCGTTAAATTTTGCATTCACATAGGTTAGGGAATGCAGCAGGACATGGGCTATATAACACGCGGGCGGATGGCCACGCAGCCCATGGGTAACAGCTAGTAAAAAATTAATCGAATAGTCAGTTCAATTCTTACTTCAAAGCAAATTATCCCGAATAATTCCGAATAAAAATCATATTTTCGCAACGCTAGCCAACAGTAGGGGCAGCCGGGCGCCCTAATTCGCCACTCGAGCCCCAGATATTCATCGCAACCAAGTTTTTCATGTTGTTATTATATTTATTAACGAAATGTCGACCCTAAAGCGCGGGATAAAATGATTAAACCAGCTTTTATTGCACTGTAAACTTTTTATCTGCCTTACAATGTTGCTGGTAATATCTCAGTCTTCCGCGTAATTAGGGAAAGATTGAAACATCTCCTTTTTAGTAACTTTGTTGTCACAGTTTTGTTAATTGGAGTTAAATTTTGTTATCTTTTGTTCGAAGACGGTAAAAAAAAATAACTTTTAACGAATCAGAAAAAAGTTTTTATGCTGAACTTGAAACTCTTTATTCGGATTCTATGAAAAAGTTTAAATTTTGCATCTGTGGCATTGGGCTATTGAGCGGTTGTGATTGGTATAAAGTAAAAAGTACTAGTGCCGTAAATACATCATTATGATACAGACTTCGATGTCATAAGAACCGTATTATTAGCAAATGTATTGAAAAAGTAGTTTAAAGTGGCTTTATCTAGGGATTCGCAGAACAAAATTTAAATTGATATATCCGTTTTATATCAAATGGAGGCAATACTAGACCCCGAAAAATGAAGTTTCACTTAAAGAGCTATTCACGTTTTAGTTTCATCTTAACAACAACAACAAGAAAATGAGTTTTTATATGCGATTATTAAAATCCGTGAATGCGTCTTCGCACTTCAATGGCTTCATGGATGTGTGGGTCCTTTATGGCTTAAACCTTCGCAAAGTCTCCCACTGACCGTGCTTTTATGCTTTATTTTCCACACTTAATCGGCTCTTACGTTATAAGTATGTGCTTGTTCTAAAGCGCTCGAGATCTACTTTTGAAATGGACGTCTTTTTATATGATGTGAAATTCAAGTAGCAATATTTCTATATGATAATCTGTATGATAATCCAGTTCTAAATACATACATACATAGCATCACAACTTTATTATTTACGAGACTGAGCCTAAGGTAATTAGACCGATAGGACACGTTTAGCATGTTCATGGGCTTAAAAATGGAATACGGCATCAAAATAGCAATGAGTTGCTAGCTGCACCGTCTATTCGAATATACTTAATCCAGTTCTAAATGTTAAAAACTAGTTGGCTTAAGTCTAAAGTTATAGATACATATGCTAGTCAGTAACAAGCCTCTGAGCTAGTTTTGAGCACGTGCAAATAGGTAGCATGCGTGAACAGGCCTACATTGAAAAAAGTATATTTAAAATTTAATTATTTGTTTATAAATAAACAACGTATTTGAATAAGCTAGTTACAAACAATTACATTTATAATGTTATGTTATTCACTTTATTAGCCGTACAATATTTTTTCCGTTTTTCCCTATGGTTGACTGGAAGAGAATGCTCGCCTTTTGTAACAAATTTTAAATTTGAAGCAACAAAGTTTATTAAAAAAAAAATATTCAATTTTATCATAAATATCTTATTTATAACAAAAACATTCTTATAAGACAGCAACAACTAATTAAAGATCATCAATAGAATAACAGCATCTTACTAACAACAATGTTCTAATTTTTTCTTAAAAATAGAAAATTTCCTCACCATATTTATGTCGTTTGGTAATCTCTTGTAAAGGGGTGGAAATTGGTCAAGAACTACCTCCTCGTGGTTCACCCCGGGCAACGGACTAGTCTACAAGCGAAATCCGGCTAAATGCTCTTGGCCCAACTCTGGCTCACCGGACTGTTCTCGAAGCGATTTGTGAATCTCCCGGTGCTATGGCTGCAATAACATCAAAGAATCCTATAAACTGTCCTTCTCAGGGCAACACTAAAAACTGCCCTTCTCAAGGCAACACTAAAAACTGCCCTTCTCAAGGCAACACTAAAAACTGCCCTTCTCAGGGCAATACTAAAAAATGTCCTTTTCAGGGCAACACCAAAAACTGCACTTCTCAGGGCAATGACAAACATAGCCCTTCTAAAGGGTCTAATAAAAACAGAAATATCGGACCTTCCGTACGCATTTTACAGATTAACATCGAGGGAGCGTCACAAAGTAAGAGCGAGTACCTCTCCAGATTAGCTCAAAAACACGATGTGGACATAATATGTATCCAGGAACATCATATTTCCAAAGAAAATGAACTCGACCACAGAGGTAAAATCAACGGCTATAACTTAAAAGGATACACTCTCTCCCCCATATATGGCTCGGCAATCTACGAAAAAGCAACGCTAAATGACTGTCAAGTCTCAGTGGCATCAGACGAGAATGATATTGAAATTTTAGTGGCACATGTTGGTGAACTGAGCCTTACATCCATCTACAAGCCACCGGCATTACATCTGCCCATACAGTCTCTGCCAGTGAATGCCCACCCCTCTCTCACTATAGGCGATTTCAACTGCCATCACACAGCTTGGGGGTATAAGAAAAACGATCGTAATGGAGAGCAGCTCCATATGTGGGCTGAAATAAATAAACAACACCTTGTTTTCGACCCCAAAGAACGGAGCTCTTTCAGATCAGCTAGATGGAGGAGTGATACTAACCCAGATTTGTGTTTCGTTTCGGAGAATGTACAGGGAATTGCCCTTCCTATAACCAGACGCATTCTTGCAAATTTCCCTCGTAGCCAACATAGACCTGCACTGATTAGTATTGGCATTCAAGTACCTTTAGTAACATCAACACCGCGGCCACGTTGGAATTTTAACAAAGCAGACTGGAAATCATATTCGGAAAGCCTAGACGCTACTTTGCGCTTTATAAAACCAGAAATTAACAACTACATAAGATTCTGTAAAGCTATCATAGCTGCTGCTAAACGCTTCATTCCCAGAGGTTTCCGCAAAGAATATGCACCAGGCTGGTCACCTGAGACCGAAGAAGCCTATGAGGAATTTATCTCCACTAATAGTACTGATGCCGCTCACAAACTACTGGCATCCCTGGATGCATCTAGAAAAAGTAAATGGGAAGCCTCTGTGCAAAACATGGATTTCACACATTCTAGTAGGAAAAGCTGGTCATTGCTGCGTAAATTGGGAGGGGCCGCAACATTGCAGCAAAAAACATATCCTATACATCCTAACGATATAGCAAAACGTATGCAATCGCTCACTAAAACTGCACACCCAGATAAAAAACTAACGAAGGAAATCCGACAATACAATACCAATTTTCAAAAATCCAAAGTTCAAATAGATTCCTACTGCCAACCTTTCACTGAGAACGAACTAATGACTTCACTTAAATCTATCAAACTTAATAAAGCTGCAGGTCCCGATGATATATATCCTGAATTTTTAGCACACCTCGGAAAACTAGGGCACAAATGGCTACTCAAATTTTTCAACCATATCCTTGAAACCTGTAGGATTCCGGATATAATGAAAAGATCTAAAGTCATTGCGCTTTTAAAACCCGGAAAACCACCAGAAGATGCCTCGAGTTACCGACCTATATCTCTACTATCTGTTACATATAAATTATTAGAGCGCCTCATATACAATAGAATCTGTAAAGATGTAAACACCAAGATCCTTCCCGAACAAGCAGGATTCAGAGAAGGCAGAAGTTGTGCAGATCAAGTCCTAGCTCTCACTTCTTTTATCGAAGCAGGCTTTCAGAGAGGTATGAAGACTTTTGTGGCCTTCGTAGACCTAAGTGCCGCTTACGATTCGGTGTGGGCAGCGGGACTCATGCTTAAACTTGGCCTAAACATACAATGCCACAAGACACAAAAGCTTATTAAAAGTTTGCTCGGTCCCCGATACATCAAAGTATACCTGGGTGAAACAACTAGTGCCTATAAGTTACTGAAACATGGTCTCCCACAAGGTTCAGTGTTGGCGCCGCTTCTGTTTAACATCTATATTAATGACATGCCTGACACCAAATGCCATAAATTTGCATACGCCGATGATCTTGCGATTGCAATTCAAGCAAAAACATTCGAAGAGGGCGAAGCTATACTAACCGCTGATCTTAAAATACTTGGCGAATACTACGCAAAGTGGCGCCTAAGCCCAAATCCCTCAAAAACAGAAGTGGCTGCCTTCCATCTTTCAAACTGTCTTGCAAATAAAAAACTAAATGTTTCATTCTGCAATGAGCCTGTAAAACATACTTTCTCGCCAAAATATCTAGGAGTGACGCTGGACCGGTCATTGACATTTAAATGCCATCTGGAAAACGTTGCACAGAAACTTAAGACTAGGCTTAACATTCTAAGACGTTTAGCTGGCACTAGTTGGGGGGCTTCAGCCTCAGTATTGCGTACATCTGCAATAGCACTTGTCTATTCCACCGCAGAATATTGTGCACCCGTGTGGTACCGCAGCGCGCATGTCAACAAAATTGATACTCAGCTCAACGAAGCCATGCGCATAATAACGGGGCTGATAAAACCAACCCCAATCCCATGGCTACCAACGTTAGCACATATCCCCCCATCCGAGATGCGCAGGTGTAAGGCTGCAATATCTGAATGGCAAAAATGCCAACGGAAAGATATGCCAATCCAGGAGACACTAAACGATCTACCACCTCAACGTCTTTCATCGAGATCGCCAATCTGGACGGATGACAGACTTAAAACTCCGTTTAGTGTCGAAACATCTTGGCGCTTATCCTGGGAGGCCTGCGAGCTTGCGCAAAAGGAGATAATCCTGGACCCGATCCAGAAACCAGCTGGTTTTGATGCTCAACGAGCTGTTTGGGTCAAATTAAACCGATTCCGGACAGGATACGGACGGTCCAACCACCATCTACACAAATGGGGACTTAAGGATTCTCCAAGGTGCGACTGTGGGGCAGCAGACCAAACTCTGCGACATATTGCCGAAGAGTGCCCACTACATCGTTTCCCCGGAGGACTGAGTGAACTTCACTCTTTGACGCCGAAAGCTGTAGAATGGCTGAAGAATTTAAAACTAGACGTATAGGATTCTTGCAGTAGGTAACCTGCCATACGAAATGATGATGATGATCTCTTGAAAATGGTCAATGTTCGATAGGTACTTAGAAGCATGTCAAAAAATCGATTGCGGGTCGATTTAATTATGATACCTGAAACGGGAGTGAAAGGAGAAAGGGTTTTTTTATTTTTGCTTGCAAAAACATGCTATATTTAACAAATGTGTGCAGGTCACAAGCTTGCTCAAAATTAGCATAACTTTTTTCCCGAGACTTAGATAAGCTACAGGGCGTGAGTATTAGAAAAAATATTTTAATGATATTCAAGTATTGTGTAATTGCGTACAGGGCGTAAGTGTTAGTATAAAATAGTTAATGATATTTATGTTAGACGTGTGGCTCCCGGCAAAGTGGAATAGGATCACTCCAAGTCTTTCAGTGGATATTGTAAAGAGCTACTTAGAAAACACAAGTTAAACAAAGCTTATATACATCAAAGAGACCTCTCCAACCGGTCTGGCTAGCGTGAACAGTATAGGTCAAGTCCTATGACTGTAATTCTGCCTAAAATATTGTTCTGGTAGCACGGAGAGGGTCATGCTCCTGCAGTCTTTGTTAGTCTCCAACAAAGACCTGATAATATTCAAGTTACCGGTCATTTCAACAGAGTTGGCCTATACCGATTCAGTTTTCAGTCTTATTTTAAATTCTAATTAATCTATGCCTTGCAGGACATATTAATTTGAAGAATAATTACTTTTAATTTATGTAATCTGCATCACGACATATTCGTTACTTAACTATTATGACCCACAAAAAACAAATGATTTTCTAATGATTTACAAATAAGCTCGAATCACTACGCGCACAAAAGAATAAATTAACATTGTGAGTTGCGTACACACTGGGGCAGGTAATTAATCACTTTTGACCCAAAATATAGACAATACAGCAGGATACACTTTGTTACAATAAAAAAATTACATCCAAAACTTTTATACTTGGCCGAAAATTTACTCGAGTTTCAAGAATTGTTACGCACATTCCGTATATGCATTTTATTTATTTACGTGGTTTTATATTTGATTTTACTATGTTTTTTTTTAATGGACCAATATTTAGATCTTTTGTGGTTTGTACTAAAAACGCCTGGACGACTGAATTTCTTTTGTAGGAGTTTCTCATGGATGACGTTATTTTTAGCTCCTTTACACCCTGTAAATATTATTTTTATGGAAATTGTTAGAGTTAGAAAAGTCTAAAAAATAAAGAAATATCACCCAAAGGTGAATAAGGTGACACGTAACGGGAATGGTGGGATACTTTAAGTTGGAGGTTAGGAGGGAATTAATTTTAGTAATATACATTTTTAAAGTATTAAGAGGCGTCTATTGCCCGGATCTTTTATTATTATCTTTAAAGTTATATGTACCTAATAATTACTTACGCGCACGCAGACTCAAGTTATTTGCAGTACCTCAAGGTAGGACAAATGTTCTTAATCAAGCATTGCTTACTAGGGCTCTTTGCATGTTAAATAAAATATGCAACTCGGATATAGATATTTTTACTTGTACTTTGATGAAATTCGCAGATATTGCATTGAAATGTATTAGTTATAAGTAGTTATAGGTTGCATTTTCGCGGTTGACTTGCATTGTCGCGTTGGTGAAAACTGAGACTATGTATACTGATTTAAAAATAAATAAATAAAAATAAAGTATATATACATTTTCAACAATAGAACTTTTACTCTATGCTTTAAAAAACTAGCAGAGTTTGATGCTCAACGACGGGGGTTAATTAAAACGTTTACAAACAGGACAACGACGGTCCATTCATCATCTCTATAAGTGGGGCTTCAGGGATTCTCTACAATGTGACTGTGGGGCCAGAGACCAAACGTTGCGGCATATTGCTGAAGAGTGATCCCCTCTTTCGTTTCCCTGGAGGCCTAAATAACCTCCATAGCTTTTGACCAGCAGCTGAGATTGGCTTTAAAAGTTATAACTGTAATGATGCTGCATGATACCTTCATGTTGCTTTTCACCTCATTTCTCATCATCGTTATAGTGTCCACTTTTATTATTTTAATTTTACTCGGTGTAAAATTCTGTGATTCAAAGGCCACTAGTATATTACGACTGCACCATAGATGTAGTCAGTTAGCAGTCGCATCTGTATTATCTTTATTTTGCCCTTTCGCCCTAATGTAAGGCTTTGTGCTCACAAACATACAGAGTATAGCTTCCTTCGCTTTGTTATGCAAAACAATGGTGTTTATCACGTTCTTTATTGCTGGAGTTAAGTGGTTGCTTCAGTGGAAATTTTACAGGTACCATAAATTCAATTTCATTTTCTGGATGTTTTCATCTCCAAAATTGTTTTGATTAGGCATGACGTTATATTTTTCTAAAAGTACCTATCTAATACTAGCGCCGTGTGATTCCCGGCAGAGTAGAATAGGACCACTCCAAGTCATCTCGTGGATGTCGTAAAAGGCGACTAAGAAAACACAAGCTAAACAAAGCTTATTAACATCAAAGGGACCTCTCCAACCCGTCTGGCCAGCGTGGAGAGTGTAGGCCAAATCCTCTGACTACTCAGGCTAGTATATGGCTCTGGTAGTACAGAGAGGGTCGTGCTCCTGCAGTGGAGACTAGAAAGACCTGATGATGATGATGATGAATACTAGCAGCCCTCCCCGCCTGCGCCCGGGCATGTATTATACCTATAAACCTTTCTCATGAAGCACTCTATCTATTTGCGAAAACCACATGAAAATCCGTGCAGTAGTTCTTGAGTTTATTGCAAACAGACAGACAGACGCAGCGGAGAGGAGGACTTTGTTTTATAATATAATAAATAAATAATGTAGTAATAGTGATTTTATTTGTAAGTATTGATGATTTCAAAACCTTCAAAGGCTCCAATGATTTTAATCTAATGTAGTGTCATGTTGTTATCATCTTTGATGTGCTCACGAAGTTCCACTTACAGAGAGGGCGCTACGTGCCATATTTAGTACCTACTTACAACTATGAACAATTAAGAACTAAAAAGATTTTCGTTGTATTTGTTCAGATAAAATTTGTATCTTTCAAATAAATGCGTTCTATCCTTTTTACGCTTAAAAACCTTCTAATAAGTCTAGTTAACTAGCAGTAAACCTACTAACTTCTAAGAGTGACATTTTGAAACTTAACTTGTCAGAACGCGTGCCTCCAGATAAGACAACTACTCCTGTAGAATTATAACATCAATTACCGGGGCGAAAAATAAATCTGACGGCGTATTTTGTTGCATCGTTTCATGCCCAGTTACATCGTCTCATCCCTAGAAACTCTGAGCAAGTTTGGTCATTAGAATTTAAAACAAGATTTAAAGATTAATCATTTTATAACTACAAATAAAGAGCGATTTTACCAATCCATAGAAATGTTTGCGCTGTCACGTAGGTACTCCATTAATTCCAATGATAGATTTAAAAAATCCCACTGCGACCTAATTTCGAAAGTTCATCTGTTGCCGAAATTCACTGCTCTTTTCAATTGTGTCGCCAACACAAATTTGACCTAAAATGTAACTACATAGGATCCAATTTCGGATAACAATAAGGTTACGTCATTGTCCCGAGGATTCCGACCTCTTTTCAGCGAAGTGGTTCGCGCACCGACCTTTCTGCCGCGCCGTGTCCGAAGAATCCGGTGTGATCCGGTTTTCTATAAACACTTCAGTTAGGCTCCGGTTTCACATTTCAGGCACACCGCACATGCCGCTTCATACAAGCGGAGTAATAATTATGCCTAATACCTACAAACGATATTTTTTTAGTGCACACTACAAAACACTAAGTGGTTTGAGCGAAGCGTAACCGTCGTGTCGCTCGCCCCAATGAAGGTCTTGGTAAAAGACCTAAACAGGTCGGCGAATTCGACGAAATGAAACGTGAATAAAACTGGGTTTCCATAATGAATTTATCTCGCGTAAGTTTTAATATTACTATCAGTGCATACGTTAATGTGTGAGTTAATAGCCATGTTCACAGTTTCAAGTAGTACATACGTATAGGAGACGTCGCGTAATGTGCGATTAGCAACCGTGGCAGCTCACCCTGCTTCTCAAAGCTATCAAATATACTCGAGACTGGGAACGAGATGCGGGGGGGTTCCCCCGCGCAATATGGTTATATTGCGCGGGCGGGACGCTACGAATTTCCGTTCCATAAGTTATTGTTTAATTATTAGTATAAGATAACAATCTTTTGTGCCTGAATATGGCTTCAGGTAACAAAGCATTCGTCAACCAGTTTTCATTCGTACGGTTCATATTGTTGTTTTCTAATATTTTCGCGATTTCAATTGAAATATGGTTTTATGGCATTCATTCATCAGGTCTTCTAGTCACTGCAGGAGCATGACCCTTTCTGTATTACCAGAGCCATATATTAGCCAGAGCAGTCAGAAGATTTGGCCTAAACTGTCCATGCTGGCCAGACGGGTTGGAGGGGTCTCTTTAATGTTTATAAGCTTTGTTTAGCTTGTATTTTCTAAGTCGTCTTCTACGACATTCACGGGAAAACTTGGAGTGGTCTTATTCTACTCTGCCGGGAACTATACGGCGTTCATTACATTATTATAAACGCAATAATAATAATAAAATAAATGATAACGTAACAAACGCGATAAAATCGTATTCAAGTTAATTTTATTCTACAGTTCTCGCTGACTCTAAAACCCTAGCCTTACTACTACAGCTCGAAAGCGCTCGAGCGCTTGTAACGCCAAAAGAATCGTAAAATCCGAATAGATGAGCGGATATACGCGCTCTTATCTCAGAATTTGTTTGATGGTTTCGCATTTTCACTTTTATTGGAAAACCGTCCATTGACAATTGTTTTTTTTTCTCTTTTCCCGACATGTGAGGATTGTAGAAGTTTCTTTTGCAATATTTATTCAAAGGGATTTCGTTTGCGAAATAGATTTTGCTGCCGGCTACTTCGATCACATATAAAATTACTTTAAGAGATCGAATGCCGGCTATTGTATAAAAGTATTTGTGGCCAAGAGAACGTAGATCCATAGAGCAGGTAATGGACTGTTGTCTGCGCGTTATTAAAGACGCTTTTCAAGTTTTTCCGAGTGGTCTACTGCGACCATTCGGAAAACCCATTCGAAAAATGATTCAAAAATAGAGTCAATTAAGATTCACCATGCGGAAACTTGACAACGAGTGGCGGATCCATTCTCTTGGTTGAAAAATTGACTCGCTGAATGGCGGGATAAACTAAGTACACAGAAAAGTGTTCCATAGAGATCACGACCTTCAGCAATGAGGATTACGAAGCAAGGAGGAGGATTATCATTACTTACGTCTCTAGCAGGGCGCGAGCTGCCTCCGTGGTCCAGTGGTTAAGGCGTTTGCCTTGTTGACCCGGGGGTCGTGAGTTCGATTCCCGCGGGAAGAATACTTTGTTAAGTTGTTTCCAGTTTGGTTAGGTTAGGTTAGGTCTGGAAAGATGATTCCGTGCTTCGGAAGGCACGTAAAGCTGGTGGTCCCGGCTGCCATCTGGTAGTCGTTAAAGGAACCACGTCAGAGGCCGAGAGGCGGTTCCGAAGAACTCTGACACCAGGGTGTGCATGGTCGACTGACCGTGTCACCTACACGAAATGATGATGAGGGCGCGAGCAATATTCCGTGCTCTGTGCGTAGAACGTTGGCAGCTATAAGTGGCACGTATTTTGTATGAAATGACAGGTCACGACACGTGGCACTGTCTTTCATACAAAATGTGATACTTGCCGCTGTCATAGAACTAAAAATTTTATGTTTTGGTGAATGTTAAAAACTGGTAGACAATTTAAGCATACAGTATGCTAGCCTGAAAGAGTCGACAAAGGGTTCCGTAAAGAATTTTTTTTTGAGTCTACCAATTACAGCGTTCAGGTTTTTTCTACCCTCACTTGATTGTGACCTTTTATATTTTCAAGTCAAAGTTATACATAATTGCATTTAATCTCCAAATTAATTCGGCACTAGGTACTCGAAAAATCTTGGGATCAAAGATCCAATATTAAGTTCTGAAATTATACTTTTCGCATGAAATTTTCTAATTATAATATTCATCACTTGAAATGTATTTTCGGCCTTTTCTATTTGAGGACCGCCTCTTGGCCTCACTTGATACAGTCTGGGCATAGACTTCTTTAAAATAGACGAGGCAATCCGAAAGTCTTTAGATATTTTATTTTAAACAGGCAAAAGTTAACAAATAGTATTTCTTGCACTATGAATCGTCGCTTTTATTTATACTTTATAAATTTAAAACTTAGACACCAGAGCTATAAATAAAAAATGTTTCACATTTTGCTCACAGAAAAAAACAATTTCTCAAACAATATGAAAATCTCTATCTGTCGAGTTTTAGCAGCCAGCAAAGTTGCTATGAAAACTCATATCGAGATGTGTAATAAAAAAAATCTATTAATTTGAATTTACGATTTTAATATATAATTATTATTATATTATAATAAACTTGGCCGCTATCAGGCATTGATGGACTCACCTATGTATTTGTGCCTCGGCTTTGCCTCGGGCTACATTCTCACGTTCGTCTATCAATGCCTCTATTGCCGGCCGCTGCAGTAATCATACTAATATTATAAAAAGGATACATTTGATTGATTGTTTGTTTGCATTGACTCCGAAACTACTGAACGGATTTTCAAAATTCTTTCACCTATAGAGAGCTTATTTATCTGCGTGTGACATAGGCTATAATTTACACGGAAAATTCGCGGGTAAAATTGCTAAAGTGCCATATTTAGTTTTTTTTTATCTACATATAGTGTCAAGTTTTTGATTAGGTTTAGAAGTCTATGTGAGTGTGTCTATGTGCCTTACTGGGTGAGATTTGACTATACATAATAAATGAGTTCAAGATAAAGGTCGCAGGCTATTTAGGTTGTACGACAGGTGGAAGTTTGTTATTTACTTTCATTCTAGGGGTTAAATTACGGTAAGACAATGTTACACACTCGGATCGAGCTAAGTCAACCCGAACTTGCATGGTTCACCCTATTACCACCTTCACCATATAGGTACAAAAAGCAAGGTTATTAAACAAAAAAAAATCGGCCAAGTGCGAGTAGGACTCACACATGAAGGGTTCCGTACCATTATCTATAAAATATTAGACTATCAACTAAAAACTGCAAAAAAATCATGTTTGTTGTATAGGAGCCACCCTTTAATATTTATTTTATTTTGTTTTTAGTAGTAGACCTTAAACTATCCTGACGTAGGCAACTTATAGTCCGTACGACACAACTTTGTACTACTTACTCTCCAAGGAGCTTTCGTGACTCAGCCTAGTTTTCAGATACATCGTAGTTTTTCAACTATTACCGGGCATTTTTACTCAAACGGACCCAAAACCAGAACAAAGGTTAACCTTGAGAGACGATTTTTTTTTAAATCTATGGTTAATACACTGCCAAAAAGTGCCTTTATGAATATAAGAGCAAAGAACACGCATCAATTGAGTTTGAATTTGAGGCTCCGAATAGAAATTCAAACTTAACCCCTCGAGGACCACTGTCACGATATCGTGACATCACCGTTTTACCGCAAAAGACCAAGGACACGATATCGTGACATCGGGTCTTGACGGGTTTAAATCCTTATTACTTAATAACTAAGGCTTAGTTTGTCCGGATTATTTTTAGACAAAGTCCTATAATATGTACACCAATAGGAGTAAAGTGAATGAGACAATTCCTTACGTAGCGAGCGAAAAAAAAAATTTTGAAAATCAGTCTGTCGTTCGCGCGGTCGTCGGCCATTAGTGTGTGTTGTGTGTGTGGTAAAGTGCCGTAAAATGTGGATTTTTGCAGGAAATATCGTGTTTGAAGGCAAAATAAAGGTAAATATAATTAAATTATCATTTTTTTGGTTACAAAAAGTGTCAATAATTGTATTTCGTTGTATATTTTTTGTAATAATTCACTTTTACTATGACGTGCGCACTAACCTAAAATTGAAGCAATGCAAATTACAAAAATTTCTTATTATTTCAATGATAAGTTATGTATAAATCCATTTATGCACTCAATTGTCGTTTTTGTTTAGTTTTGTCGGTAATTAATTAAAATAATTGTAGGAAGACGAAAAAAATTTTTTTTTTATTATCTCGTAGAGCGTAATTTGGAAAAAAAAATACGTAACATTCAGACCAACTATTTTCAGTTTTTTATTATGGGTCTATACTTATATTTTATCTTTATAAGAAAGCTTACGTACTGTAGAATATAAATAAATAAAAAGTTTATACTTTATGTTTTTATAAATATTTTTTACACAATATAATTTCGAACTAACAATCTTCTTATCACTATGGCCACTTTAAGTGCCGACAAAAAATACTGTAAACATCATAAAGCTGTCCAACGTACTTAAGTAGTTAGTTTATTTCAATGGCTTCTCAGAACAGTCGCTGTATTGTTCATAAGTGCTCACATCTGTTTACACTTAAATAAACAAAGCGATAACGCGCGCGTCAGCAAAAAAAGTACTGGTGTCGGGTTTCAAGGCGATAGCGAGCGCGCGCGCGCGGCCTTGGAAAGGTTGTGCCTATCACATTTTATCGACACATTTATCGCACATTTTGCCGAGCTCCGTGGCGCAGTGGTCAACACGCCAGCCTGCGACACGGAGGTCCCGGGTTTGATCCCCGGTCAGGTCAAGATGGAAAATGATCTTTTTCAGATTCACCTGGGTCTTGGATGTTTATCTATCCTAATCCTAACTAATATTATAAATGCGAAAGTGAGTTTGTTTGTTTGTTACGCTTTCACGTCGTATCTACTCAACCGATCATCATGAAATTTTGCATACAGATAGCTTAGGGTACTGAGAAGGACATAGGCTATAAATCACGCGGGCGGAGCCGCGGGTAAAAGCTAGTATAAGTATATATTATAAAAGAATATATATAAAATATAGTATCGTTGAGTTAGTATCCCACGACACAAGTTCACAACTTACTGTGGGGCTAGCTCAATTTGTGTGACATGTCCCTATATATTTATTATTATTCTCTTTATTTATTTCTTTAGTCTTAGATTTAGGTTTTTATAAAATTGACATAAAAAGTAAAATATAAAAATATAATACATAACATAAAAACTTTATAAAAACCTAAACCTAGAGTGCCGCCAGCAGCGGAGCAAGGCTCAAGCTACCAGCGGTCAGGGCACCAGAGAAAGAAACCTTCTGACAATACGTGCCGTATCCAAGAGTACTGCCCTCTGTATCTGTCCCTTGATCCAGCCATCTAGCGAAAGCCTCTTTAGATGTTGGTCAAGACTCTTCGCTATAAGACCGTTCGCAGATACGACTATCGGGACAATGATCGTTGAATCCACATCCCACATGGCGGTTACCTCGTGGGCCAAGTCAAGGTACTTGCTGAGCTTGTCCTTCTCGGCCTTCACGAGGTTTTCATCATGCGGAATGGTGATATCAATGAGCACTGCCTGGCGTGTTGATCGATCTGTCAGAACGATGTCAGGCTTATTGGCAACAATAGTCCTGTCCGTAATGACAGATCGATCCCAATACAGCGTGGCACGACCATTTTCGAGAACGGGCGTTGGTGTGTACTTATAGTACGGCACCTCAGATTCCACAAGACCATAACGAAGAGCAAGTTGCTGGTGGATGATCCTGGCTACAAGGTTATGTCTGTGCAAGTACTCTCCGTTAGCCAGATGAGAACAACCGGAAATAATATGCCTGAGTGACTCACCGGGACGGCGGCATGCCCGACAGATGTCGACCGTACCGTCCTTCAGGATATATTTCCGATAGTTGTTCGTCATCATGACTTCGTCTGCAATTGCACAAACAAAACCCTCGGTTTCTCCAAAAAGATCACCAAAACGTAGCCAGTTCACCGACGCGAGCAGATCTACATCAGGCCCTGTTAAGGCCCGGTAGAACCGCCCATGTAGCTCCTTGCTCTTCCATATGCTCCTGCGGTCTTCGATGCTTAACACCGTTGGTCTACGCCAATTCTCGTTTGCCAAGGAGAGCGGCGTGAAGCTCCTATCTACTACTACAACGTCGCGATGCATCCCACAATCATTGTTTAGGAAGTAATCCCTAAGACTGCACACCTCACGGTTATGGAGAGTTTTGGCGTTTAAAAAACCATTATATTATTATTATTATTATCATTTTTACCCTCACTCCAATATTTGTCTATGGTCTCTATGTCAGAGACATAGATGGTCTCTATGTCAGAGACATAGAGACCATAGACAAATATTGGAATTTTCTTAGAGAAATAATAAGGCCGTTCAATAACACACCAAATCAAGGGATTGACGAGAAAAAGAAGCATATCTCCACTTTCCATGTATGGTACATTAAAAATAACTCACATTTTTATTTTACCACTTCGTCAGGATAGTTTTAAAAAAATCTGATGTTAGAATCCATAGCTGAATATAAAGAAGAAAACCAGAAAATAGGTAAAAATTAAAAATAAATCGGTCCTTCCATCTCATACTACCTATTCTAGTTCCTAATAGTCCACACGGGGCGAAACTTTGTAACTTTCTCCGGAACCTGCCTAGCTTTCAGATAGATCGCAGTTTCCGGACTAGTACGAACCATTTTTATTTGTGGTCTGATTTTGGTTTTACATACTCTTATCTCCCAAAATTAACTTTAAAGCAACATACAATTATTAATATATTACTATTAGACTAGTGTGTCATGAGACCACGAACACTGAAAAGTGTTCGAAACGTTAGGTGTATAAATAATGTAATTAACGCGATAAAAACCGTATTAGAATAATTTTATTTAAATGTGTAACAATCGCAAGAAAACATTGTGTCTTGAGCGTTTAGATTATAGGTATAAAGTCTAGATAGACATGAGATAGATTCTATTAGCCTAAAAGCGTAGAAAAATTGTGTCCAACACCAGGACTATGACTTTGACATATTTTTTTCTTCTTCTGTTTTATAAAATAAATAAAATAAAAATAAAATAAAAGTGGCGTATGTTCTTTGATGCCTCGTGGTCGGGAGCTTATGGTGACAGGTCTATACGAGTCCAAATAACAGTCCACTTTAACTATTTCACAAATTGTTCCATGAGCACGAGCATTTATAACACCAAACTACATCAATTTCATTTTATAAAGTCCACCAAAATCAATTTGCAAAATCGTCCAAGGTAGACCTCAACTGCACCCCTTGACTTCCCACCACAAACTCCCATATTTTTTTTACACATACCTACCGATTTGATGACATAAGTTAAGATTACGCATGTATTTACAGTCTTACATAAAACTGTCACGCACACAAGCATGAAAAATTTGACAATTTTTTAAATAATTGGGGTATGACGGTGCGTAAATAGTACGACAAAGCATGAGAGATATCGCTAACCTTAGATTGTATAAGGTCCAGATATACTCTATAAGCCTAAAAACGCTGAAAAAACTAGTCATCATCATCATCATTTCGTGTGACACGGTCAGTCGACCATGCACACCCTGGTGTCAGAGTTCTTCGGATCCGCCTCCCGGCTTCTGACGTGGTTCCTTTAACGACTACCAGATGGCAGCCGAGACCACCGGCTTTACGTGCCTTCCGAAGCACGGAATCATCTTTCTTATCAGACAATCAAGTGATTGATGCCTGTAATGTCCTAACCAAACTGGAAACAACTTAACAAAGTATGTTTCCCGCGGAAATCGAACCCACGACCCCGGGTCAACAAGGCAAACGCCTTAACCACTGCACCACGGAGGCAAAACTAGTGTCTAACCCATAGTCGGCCGCGCACACACACAGCTACCAATTTGACGGATTTTGAGGGCATTAATTGACAGGACGCGTGTGCTAACACAAAGGTGTTACGCACACAAGCATTGAAAAGTTGGTTAGTTTTTTAATCATCGAAATAAAGGCATGACGGTGTCTAGAGAGTATATAGTCAAAGTCGCTAACATATAGATTTTTTCTGTACATTCGTACGTTAAATACCCAAAATTATCTTAAACTACTAGTAGCAGCTCTCCTTGGCTGCGCCCGAGCACGTACTGTACATATAAATCTTCGTTTTGAATCACTCTATCTATTACAACAAACCGCATCAAAATCCGTTGTGTAGTTCAAAAGATCTAAGCATAGGTACATACGGTGAGACAGACAGCGGGAAGTGAATTCGTTTTATACTATGTAGTGAGTGATAGCAGCATACAATTATTGGTACATAAACGAAGTTTTATTTAAAGTATAATTTAAGATATTTTGAACAAAAAACAAAAACCGACTTCAACCCTATCAATTTATTTAAATAAGCGTAAGAATAAAATTTAAAAAAGTGTAATCCGAACGGCATACTTGTAAATATAATTTTTATTTTTGTGTATTTTTTCAAAAAGCGCTTGTCATATTTCGGTAAAAATTCAATGGGACCATCTGTAAAGTATTACCTATCGAACAAAAAAAGAATTTCTTAAATTGGTCCAGGCGTCTTCGAGAAATCGGGGAACATACATAAAAAAATAATAAAGATTATTACGAATTGAGAACCTCCTCCTTTTTTTAAAGCCGGTTAAAAACGGTTAAATTACACAAGGGTACCACAATTTTAGACAAAAACTACCCTGGCGGTAACTAATAGTCTATACGGCGCAACTTCCTAACTAACTCCCGAAGGAGCTCCCTAGTTTCCAGATGGATCGCAGTTCTCGGAGTATTTTTTATCTGTGGTGAGGTTAAGGCTTTATTGTTGTGAATTTCAAAATTTTATTCATACATTACTTCAATATTTATTTGTTTTCTTTCGAATAATGTTTTATTCGCGAATAATTACTATTATTATATATTTATTTATATTTATAATATAATATTATAAAACAAAGTCCTCCGCCGCGTCTGTCTGTCTGTCTGTCTGTCTGTTCGCGATAAACTCAAAAACTACTCCACGGATTTTCATACGGTTTTCACCAATAGATAGAGTGATTCACGAGGAAGGTTTTGAGGTATAATACATACCCGGGCGCAGCCGGGTAGGGCTTAAACAAATTAAATATATAACTAAATAAACAAAATAAAAATTTTGCCGTGTGGTTCCCGGCAGAGTAGAATAGGACCAACTCCAAGTCTTCCCGTAGATGTCGTAAAAGGCGACTTAGGAAACACAAGCTAAAAAAACTTATATTGCTGTGGTGGTACAAAGAGGGACGTGCTCCTGCAGTGGAGACTTAACCAGACCTGATAGGAAAAAAATAACTAAATTAACTCTGAAGTTGACAATAAGAAATATTTATTTCGTAATTATACCTACGTTTATTGAATCATGATCTCTGACTCTAAAAGAATAATACCAAGCGTTTTGGCGCGCCGCTGCGGTTCTCAGGAGTTAAACCAGCTTTTATTAACCGAGTTCAAAAAAAGGAGGAGGTTTACAATTCGTCGTAATCTTTATTTTTTTTTATGTATGTTCCCCGATTTCTCGAAGACCCCTGGACCGACTGAAGTAATTCTTTTTTTGTTCGATAGGTAATACTTTATAAATGGTCCAATTAAATTTTTATCGAATTGTGTCGAGCGCTTTTTGAAAAAATAGACAAAAACCAAAAAAATGTTTACAGATATGCCGTTTGGATCACACTAATTTCCATTTTTTTCTTATGCTTATTAAAAAAAATTGATAGGGTTGAAGTCGGTTTTTGTTTTTTGTTAAAAATATTTTATATTGCGACTGGGTTGCGTAAATTATAGCCTATGTCACTCGCAGATAAATTAATTTTCTTACGGTGAAAGAACTTGCCAATGGGCTACGAAACTACATTCAAACGATCACACAAACAATGAAATCTTTTTCTTTATAATATTATCATCTTTTAGAAGTATATCGATTCCTTAAGAATTTTTACCATACATGCCATCCATACTCATTTATTGTACAGTAACAGTACCTAGATTTAAGCAAAAAAAAAATCATGTCTGTGGTAGATTTAGAATGTTGAAATTGTTTTTGATCGTTATTATTCATAGTATTATTGTATATGTCGTGGCCATATTGTAGAACCGATCACTTTATGAAGTGATTGACAATTTTATGAAATGGTCGCATTTCATGAAATGTTTAACTGTCTATTGGCCACATCATGATGTAGATTGGGCAGATCAATGACAATATATCGTTTAACGATATGTGCAGCTAAACGCGTGGCTCTTTCATGAAATGGTCAAGATTGTTTGATCATATCAGTTCTTTAATTACCGGTAGAGGCGCTACAAACGCTTTGTTTGTTTTGTTTACGTGAAAAGGTGGCGGCCGGCGAAAACCGCAGTGGAAATGTGAACGTTATGTTGAATTTGCTATATTTTTTAAATTTTGTGTCATGCAGACGTAAGAAATATAAAATGTTCTTAACATATTCTGAATTTTTGTTAATTATATTTCCTGGACATCCTATTTTACGATCCGGCCAAACGTGAATGACAATATCGTTAAACGTTGACGATTCAATGATCTGATCAAATAAAGTTGGCCACATCATAAAATGCCACCATTTCATGAAAATGTCAATCGTTTTATGAAAAGATCAATTCTACGATATGGCCACGACATATACATACCATACCTATCCACTACGAACACAATAAAATCGTTACATATTTATGTTACTTCTCCCTTATATAAAACGCAGACAAACGGTTATGTTCAGACCAAAATATTCGGCTTAAAAAACTACAAAGATAGTCGGGAAAATGATCTGTATTAACAATTTCCCCGCAGCTTCGTTCGTGTTAATTAAAGCCTATGTTACCCTCAGATAAATGACCTTTCCATAGGTAAAAGAATTTTTTAAATCGGTTCGGTAGTTTCGGAGCCCATTCAATGCAAACAAACAATAAATCTTGCCTGTTCCTAATATAAGTATACCTACATTAAGGGCGGCCAACCCGTCTATCTTTCCATACAAACGCTCGTACGTGATTATGGCAGTGTAACAAATCTTTCTTTGAAGCTTTTTTTTTTTTGATTAAAACTAACGTGAGATGTTAACATTATTAATATGTAAAATACGGGTCACTCACGTATGAAGTCAGCTACAGGCCGACATGTTTCAATCTCATCCGGAGGTCTTCCTCAGGGCTAATGTGAACCGAGACGCGCGCACGAAGTCGTCCTCGAAGGCATCTTCGGCGGCGCGGGCGGTGCGGGCGGCCCGGTCCGCGGCCCGCTGGGCGCGCCGTGACAGTACGGACGTTGGTGTCAACCAAGTCAAACAAGTCTTAAATAAGACTTGTTTTATGGGATACTAACTCAACGATACTATATTTTATAACAAATACATATATAGATAAACATCCAAGACCCAGGTCAATCTGAAAAAGATCATTTTTCATCTTGACCTGACCGGGGATCGAACCGCGTTTATAATGTACTCATTAATTGTAACAGTAAAGAAAATATTTATTTAGAAACCTTGAAAATGTAATGGAGAATCTAGATGTACAACGTTTTTTTCATAAACTTGTAAGGCTTACTAATAAACACGTAGGTATTTCTTGAAACAAGTTTAATGAAATTTCCGCACACTATTTTTCGTACAATGTTTTCGCGTACCCACTAGCTTGTTACCATGTGGCAGTAAGAGGTGTGCGGGAGACGAGGGCAAGGGGCTCTTTTCGCTTTGCCTCTTTATCTGGCATTGCGCTGGACGGAACAAGCTTTTCGACCATGCTCGCGTTGACGATAGTCGGTTGGGGAAGGGCCCTCTTAAGTTTTAATGTGGTTTCAAATCTAACTTGTATCTTGAGTTTGAGATTTATAAGGCGGTATACAATAAATAAGCAACGCACACCAGTCAAATATACTTACAAAACATACAAGTTTCTTTTAACATTTTCTCCACAAAAGATTTCTGCAATAAATTGTTAAAGTTCTATTAGAAAAACCCGGCCAAATGCGTGTCGGGCCAAGCGCAGTGTAAGGTTCCGTAGTTGCGAATGAAAACTTTGACTTCACACTGTTCACAATCGCACCTCACAGTTTAACGACCAAAAACATCTAACTATCAAAATTGTATGAAATTTTAAATTTTCGAGTACATTTTATAAGTTGGTTGCCTATAACCTTTTAGTTTGTACGTAGTACTCAGCTCTGATACTTTCCTTTCAACTTCAGTATATATACTACAGCTGTATTTTTTTTTCACGTATACGTATACATATATAACCGTTTAGCAGATAGAGCGGACACTTACCTCTAACAAAAATTTGCACTTCAAAACCAAATATTTTGGTAACGGATCCCTAAATCAAAGAATGGTGTTCTCAACCTAACAAAATATTTTAAAGACCTATTTAACTATAACCCACACGATGTTGGGACATGGGTGGGACTGCCCCTGGGAAAGGTAAACATGCGTAAGCGCTAAAAATGCTCACGTCCTCTGGGCCAACGGCCAATATAACAATATTTATATTCGCGAACAATATTGTTAATTCATTTCAACTTATCCTGCGTTTGATAAAAAGATGTAGAGAGTATAAATGAAATATGAGTCCACAGAGCAAGAAATGTCTCGTAGCGCGAGCTACATTGAAATTTTTTGTTCTATGATTGAGACAAGTCATTTTTAGAACGTTTTTCTTTTTGCTGAAACGGTAATGTATAGGGACCATTATAATTATGTGACAATATTTTGTGGTAAATGTATGTTAATTTATAACCCATCTCTTGCATCTTCCTACCATTTCTAGGTTAGAGCATGATCTAGGAATGAAGAGTGTCTAGAAATTTAGAAAATAGTTACCCTTTTGATAGCGGGCGAGCTAACTGTGCTACTTTTAAGATAACTTTAGTTTTGTTATATTAAAGTAAGCTGGGTGTTCACTAAGATACATTTTATTACACAAGAGCCACACGACTGTTGGACATTGTACAAAATTCTTTCTACAAATTGCGAGCCAGCTTAAGCTGAAAGATAATGTATCTTTTAAGACATATTTTTACCATGTTTTAAATGTTTCGTGCTTAAAATCTTTTTGGCATTTTGTAGACAATCTTGAGAAACAAATGAAAAGACGAAAAAATTTTTAGTAACATCTACTATATACAGGCAAACTTATTAAAATACCTATTAACACTACAGCAACTACACATCGCAAAATAAAAGAAGTTTCAAAAATCAGAAAAGAATTGAAATTTGATTCTACAAAATGCCATCTCAAATACATTGCCTTATACACAAAACCCTAGTGGAAACCCAGCTCAAATTTAAAATTAAGAATTTTAAGGGTGATGTTTAAGTATATTCATCACTGGGCCAGGCACCTTACCTGTCTCTTGCCTTTAATAACAACCATGAGCGATGTTGACACTGATAGTTAAAATTAAGTCAACCATATGTTTATTGACAGAACTTAGCACGAACCTTATAATAGTTGTTTCCGTTGACGTTTCAATGGAGTAACATCCATCGTGGTTGCAGCGAGACTGGAGTACTCCAGTTACGACCACGATGGATGTCACTCCATTGAAACTTATGCAGAAACAAATAAATATAAGGTTCATGCTAAGTTCTGTTATATACCTACCGGGTATATAACAGATAGGGTAACCATATGTTTATCAGTCGAATTAAGTATTATACTTGCCGTGTGTAGAGGC
Source organism: Rhodophaea formosa (assembly GCA_963082605.1). Classification (NCBI taxonomy): domain Eukaryota; kingdom Metazoa; phylum Arthropoda; class Insecta; order Lepidoptera; family Pyralidae; genus Rhodophaea; species Rhodophaea formosa. The sequence goes on along the minus strand of OY720220.1, from coordinate 4,140,955 downwards.
ATGTCCCGGCAGAGTAGAATAGGACCACTCCAAGTCTTCCCGTGGATGTCGTAGAAGGCGACTTGAGAAGCACAAGCTAAACAAAGCGTATAAATATCAAAGATACCTCTCCAACCCGTCTGGCCAGCGTGGAGAGTGTAGGTCAAATCCTCTGACTGCCCTGGCTACATATATATTGCTCTGGCAGTACAGAGAGGGTCGTGCTCCTGCAGTGGAGACTAAAAGGGACCTGATAATGAAGAGGTATTATACGGGGTTTTAAATACTGAACCGGCCCTCATGCAATTTGGCATAAACGATATCTGGGGTACGGAAAATGAGAAAGAGGTACTTTTTATTTCAGAGAATATGATCCTGTATTCAAGGAACCGACTTTTTACAATCGGAGATGCGGACGACAGTTAGTCACTACATACTTATTATAAAACAAAGTACTCCGCCGCGTCTGTCTGTCTGTCTATCCCAACTTCCCAACTAATATATATATATTATATTTATGTATACATAATATATAATATTATAAATGCGAAGGTGAGTTTGTTTATTTGTTTGTTTGTTTGTTTGTTACGCTTTCACGCCGTATCTACTGAACCGATCATCATGAAATTTTGCATACACATAGGTTAGGGTAACGAGAGGGACATAGGCTATATAGTACGCGGGCGAAGTCGCGGGTAACAGCTAGTTCTCGATAAAGTAAAAAACTAGTGCACGAATTGTCATGTGGTTTTCAGCACTAGATAGAGTGGTTCGTGTGATGGGCGCAGCCGGGGAGGCTGCTAGTTAAATATAAAAGAGCCCTTTTCACGAAAATACTTAATAAACTTTAGTTTCCACAAAGGATTTCCCGCGGGTAAACGACAGTACAAATAAAATCAGATTTTGTTGACAGTACTGGTTGAAACTCCGTCAACATTGACCAACCAAGTTTACACAGTAAAAATGAAAAACATCTTTGCGAGCGCTTTTCAACAACTTAATAACTGATGGTTCTAAAGAGATTTCTTTTTGTCATACTTAAGTATTTCTTATTACTTTATTACGGTCATGATGTAATTTTTGTTATTAAGTATTGCAATAGGCATTTGTCTTCCATCTCACTTGGTTATCAGACGATAAAGACGAGGATGTTAATGCCTATCCAAGAGATACCCATTAATTCTACTTTTGAATGCCCCGGGATGTTAAGATATCACTTAGTTTAGAGCAAGAAAGGAATCACAGATCAGTGTTGTCAACTACCATCATCATCATCAGGTCTTTTTTAAGTTTCTACGCAGAAGTATAACCTTCTCTGCTAATAGAGCCAAAACTAAAAATAAAAGAGCCTTATTCACGGAAATACTTAATAAACTTTGGTTTCCACAAAGTATTTCCCGTGGGTAAACGACAGTACAAATAAAATCAGATTTTGTTGACAGTACTGGTTGAAACTCCGTCAACATTGACCAACCAAGTTTACACAGTAAAAATGAAAAACATCTTTGCGAGCGCTTTTCAACAACTTAATAACTGATGGTTCTAAAGAGATTTCTTTTTGTCATACTTAAGTGAAATACTTAAAGCGTATAATTCTTAAACATTTGATAATTTAACCAAGCTGTATAGGAACGTACGTAGATAATAAAGAGATTAATTGATCATCATCATCATTTCGAGTAGGTGATACGGTCAGTCGACCATGCACAGGGTGTCAGCGTTCTTCGGAACTTGAAAATTAATTGATTAAATGCTTAATTTTACTGTAAAATTATCAAATTTTGCCACAATTCCCTTTTTCCGTTTGTATGGAGACATGCGCTTCCAGGCGACTCTTAATAACTGATGGTAAAAAAGAGATTTCTTTTTGTAATACTTTTTTCTTGTTAATTTATTACGATCATGATGTTTTTTTAAGGATTAAGATTTATTTATTTGCAAAAACATGATATTACAATACAATAATAACTGCAAGGAATTAAAAATCTTTTTTTTTATATCATCATCATCATCAGCCTATACTCGTCCACTGTTGGACATAGGCCTCCATAATTGCACGCCATCGAGATCTATCTTCGGCTGCTCGCATCCAGCTTCTACCAGCCATCTTGCGCAAATCATCACTCCACCGTGCCTGAGGACGTCCTACACTACGTTTGCCGAGACGTGGTCTCCACTCAAGAACTCGTTTGCCCCAACGGTTATCGGTTCTGCGGCTAATAAGCCCTTTCCATAGCCCGCTGAGCGACCTTCAACTTGTGGACCAGCCGTGCCGTTAGTGTCCACGTTTCGGCTCCGTATGTCATGACGGGTAGGACGCACTGATTGAAGACTTTTGTCTTTAGGCACTGTGGGATCGACGATGTGAAGACCTGACGTAGTTTCCCATACCATATCATATTTTTTTATATTAAGTATTGTAATAGGCATTTGTCTACCAGCTTTGTAACGAAGACGAGGATGATACATGCCTATCCAAGAGATACCTATTAATTCTGCTTTTGAATATCCTTGGATGTTAAGATATTACTTGGTTTAGAACAAACAAGGAATCACATCTGGCTCTGATAGAAATTATCATCATTATCATCAGGTCCTTTTTAGTTTCCACTGCAGGAGTTCACCATCTCCTCACTACCAGAGCCATACCTATATAAGCGAGAGCAGTCAGAGGTTTTGGCCTACACTCCACGCTGGCCAGACCGGTTGGAGAAGCTTTGTTTAGCTTGTATTTTCTAAGACGCCTTCTACGACATCCACGGGATGACTTGTAATAGTTCTATTCTACTCTGCCGGGGACCACACATATAAGAACTATGCCTAACTAATATTACGGTAAAGGTGTATACATTACATATATATCTACTCGTAAGTCTGCCATTTGCTAGTAATTTAGTGTGGCTAAATAGGAATTCCTATTCCATCCAGCGCCAGCCGCCAGCAATTCGAACCTGTAATCGCGTTCTGCGCCCTGTTCCTTCCTAATTGACCATTAAGCCATTGGATTACGACACTATAAATTATACTGATTCATTTTTCCTGGGCTCCGTTTTGACCTAGTTGCGCCAAAATATATAGAATGTAGAAAGATAACTAACAAAACTTTCAAATTAAGAATTAGTATTATTGGCGACTTTGCGTAGGCCTATAAAAATGTAAATAAAACCCCGTCTGATCTTTAAAGGGGCGACACAGCCCGTTAATATGAACAACTTTTCCTATGGGACTATAATACTGGAAATATAAAAAATATTTGACATCCTGTACAAAAGTATTTAGCCGGCCAATTATAAAAAGAGGGAATATTGGATTGTGCGTTTGTTTAAAATAGATAAGCTTCAAAAGTACATAGACGGTTTCATATCATATACTTTTTAAATTTATTAGAGTGCCCTGCCAAAATAAAAGGCCACTTAAGAGACTGTAAAAATTCTACTCTTACTTCACATAACCATATTTTCAAGCACTTAAAAGTAATAGTGGAGTAAAGTAACTCATCCTACATCTTTTCAAATGTACATTGTACACAGGGTGCATAAATCTCTTTCTCTCTACCTGCCTATTAATCCCACTTGGTGGTGAGGTCAGCTTTCCTTGTTTGTCTCTCCCACTTCGCCCTATTTGCTCAGATACGTTCCATGCCACCATATCTTTTTGCACCACTTCTCTCCATCTTGTTTTGGGTCATCCTATGGATCTTGACAGGTGCATAAATCCTGAAAATATTATTATTTTCTTCATCATCAGGTCCTTTTAGTCTCCACTGCATGAGCACGACCCGTCTACTACAGCCATACATTAGCTAAAGCAGTCAAAAAATTTGGCTTACACTCTCCACGCTGGCCAGACGGGTTGGAAAGGTCTCTTTGATGTTTAAAAGCTTTATTTAGCGTGTGTTTCCTAAGTCGCCTTCTACGACATTCACGAGAAGAGTGGTCTTATTCTACTCTACCTGGAACCACATGAAATTATTTCCATGGGCAGTGCAAAAATAAAGTAAGCTTAAACTTCTTCTTATCGTGTCGATGGCTCAAAAAGTCTAAAAAATCTTATATTTTATCCCTCCAGTATGTTGCAACAGCCACGCCACTTGCTTAGGCGTAGTTGAGGTCGTACTTTGTGCAGGTAGTGGGGCACATGGGGCACGACATGAGGTGTGACATGGTCTGGTCTCTTTGACCACATTCACACTGAACAATTTTGGTCGATGTAGCCCGACTTGGCTTACATCGGCCTACCCCAGTTAAACTGATGAGCTCTCATTCTGTATAGTCGTTATTTTGTATAAACCTTTGCTAAGTGGATGAGCCCGCAGTGACTTTTGGGATTTGTCAAGTTTCGAACATATAGCCGAAGGTCCAATAATTTTGTCTTCTGAAGGTCGTCCCTTGACTTGTTGTAATTAATCGTGATTTCAAATATGCACAGGTTCATAAATCCTGAAACTGTAAAATCCAGTTACTTCTTGGGAGTGATAAAAGTAAAGTAAGCCTAAACGAGCTCTTCTTCTATAAAGTTGATATTTTGTACAAACCTTTGCTAAGTGGCGGGGCCGCAGTGACTTTTGGCCGGGCTTTGTCACTTGACAAAGTATTGTTAATGTGGCAAAAAGCTCAATACTTTTGTCTTCTGAAGCGGTCGTGTGGTTTCCGGTAGAGTAGAATAGGACCACTCCTAGTCTTGCTGTGGATTTCGTAGAAGGCGACTTACGAAACACAAGCTAAACAAAGCTTATAAGCATCAAAGAAACCTCTCCAACCCGTCTGGCCACCGTGGATAGTGTAGGCCCAATCCTCTGACTGCTCTGGCCAATATTAGGGCTCTGGTCAGAGGGTCATGCTCCTGCAATGGAGACCAAAAAGGACCTGATGATGTACCTGAGAACCTTTGCTAAGTGGCTGAGCCCTTACTTAGTGACTTTTTGCCGGCTTTGTCAAGTTTCGTACACGCGGCAGAAGAACTTTTATCTACTGAAGCCCTTCAGTAGATAAAAGTTCTTTTCTGACTTGTTGTAATTAATCGTGATTTATATTTTTCAAGCTTCTATCGCTTCGCTCTCAATTTTTAATTTATTGTTCAAATAATCGTTTATTTTGTTCAAATTGTGAGAGTATACTTTAGCACTTTTTGAATGTCTTTTTGATCAGCAGAAAAATAGTTCGGTATCATCCTGTACAGAAATATTCTTAGTATCATCCGGTACAGAAATATGCTTACCTCGTTTCCTTCCTCGGTGTTACAACCCTCTATGGGTCTTTGCCTACCTTCTTCTTTCATTTGTCCTTCTTTCTCCTTAAAGATGGACTAGACGGACAGACAACGACAGTTTCGTTGTCATCTTGGAGGGTATAAATCTCCATAATTTTTGCTACTCAACTCTCGCCTCGGCTTTAGGGCGATCAAGTAAAACAGCCCACGAAATAAAAATACAATATTTAAACGCATTTTCCGTTAATTTTTATCCCTTTAACGATAACGGGCGTTTCATATCGTAAAACGATTTGCGAGCCATAACGAAACGCTTCAAAACAAATAGGGAAATATCGCCACTCCGAATGATTGCTTTCCGAGCGTTTGCTGGCAAATTATTATGTTTTCTGTTGGTTTTCTGACCGGTGCAGTTCAAACAATTTAGCTGGAAAAGCACATTTTCCGAATGAGTGGAAATTGAGTATTTATAAGCTTTTTTAACTTAAGAGGGTATAATAGCAGTGCGTTTTCCATACAAATGTATTTCTCTATTTTCTCGCTGAAAACTGCTTCCAGAGGCACAATTCTTTTTACATACAATCTATTATTAAAATAGGTATGTCCCTATGTTTAATTTTTTTCTAAAAACCTGCTCAAAAGAAAAAAAAATTGTACAAAAACAGTTTTTTTGGAAAAAATAAAAAATAGGGGCATTCCTATTTTAGTACTAGATTTTATGAAAAAAGAATTGTGGCTCTAGAATCAGTTTTCAGCGAGAAAATAGAGAAATACATTTGTACGAAAACCATATTGAAAAAATACTGCTAGTATACGCTCTTAAGAAGTAATAATCCCCTCATCCCTATGGGAGGGGAAAAATAAAAGGCCAGCAAGAGATCTTTCGTTCAGATCTTTTCACACCCATAGTGTTGCAGTGGTCCATGGGCAGAGGTGATCACTTACCATCAGGTGATGCTTGCTCGTTTGCCGTCCTATGATATGAAAAGAACCAACAGCAGCGCAACCTACCATGTCAAATTGTGATTTCAAACCACTTACACACAAAATTATAATCCAAATTGGTTGTTAAGCAAATTTGGTGAAACAATTTGCGAGTTTTATTAAGAAGGTGGTTTTAAAATCTTACGGAACATAACCTAGTGGTAGGTAAACAACCTCTCCTCTACCTGGTGTAGGTTTAACGTACTTTTTGTATAAGTATAGAAGAAAACTCCAGTCAGTAATCAGTACTGGTTAAAGAATAAAATATATACGTTCCCGCAAAATACTACCTGTTAAATGCTTCGTAGAGCTCGTTTCGTAGCTCGTGTAGCATTAGTGCTACGACGATCGAATACTAAGAGCTGGCTACGAGTCTGCAGCGCTACCGATTTTTGTGTCTTGTCTTGGGTATGGTAAATAAAACTACATAAAAACTACGGTAGGTATCTCATTAAAGTGTAGTAACCTCTAATATTCAAAAATACTACCACGATGACTTTATTGTCAAGATGGTACACTCAAAGATAGGATATTCTAGTGCATATTTACCTAAGGAAGTACATAACAAAGACATTTTTATATTACAGCGATATAAAATTTATGTACGTATATATTTGAACCTGATTTACATTAGCCTAATATTCATTTAAACGAAGCCAACATAATTTTATTTTGTGGAATTAAAATAAAGCTTTTTAATTTGACACAATTTTAGTACGGAACTTTAAAAAAAGCAATATAATTTGTAAATTTAATAATTTGTACCTCACTATTTATAATCTTTATAAATTTGAGCTACTTAGATAATGATATTTAAATAACGATATTAAAAATATCCTAACTAATATTATAAATGCGAAAGTAACTTTGTTTGTTTATTTTTTGTTACGCTTTCACGCCGTATCTACTGAACCGATCATCGTGAAATTTTGTATACACATAGGTTAGGGTACTGAGAAGGACACATGCTATATCACGCGGATAGAGCCGCGTAACAGCTAGTTATTTTATATTTTAGAGGTGGTATTATCAAGTCTTTGTTTCTTTACTTCCTCGAAATTTAGGTAATTATGCACTAGAATATCCTATATTTGTACATTATCCTCTATCTAGGTGGGTGAGTAGGATAAAAATAATAATCCTCCTATTACCTACTTTTCCTACTCCAATTACCAAGAAAATTCAGGTCGTTGCCTAAAATGACTTAATAAAATTTCGCCCGACCCGAAACGGGATGCAAATACTGCAAATTGCAAAACTTGCTGCACAATTGTTGAACTAAATTGAAAACTTAAAATTTAAATTGAATTGAATTTTAACTTCTCAATTCTGGGTAGAGATTAAACATGCAATGGTATAAACGTGTTAATTTTATAACTTTTTGATCGACTTAGAAAAGGAGAATACCAACTTGATTCGTAGGTATTCGTAAGAATTGCGCAGTTTTTAAGGAATAGGAGTCGCTAAAACCTACCTTTTTACTAAGTATCAGACCTAATGGTAAGTGAAGATGAAGGCTGTTACATGCCTATCCACGAGATTCCCATCAATTCTACTTTGGAATATCCGGGACTGTATAGGTATTATTGTGGGAATATTAGACGCAAGCAGCTCATTCCACACCTTAGTACTCGATCCAAAATAGAACTGTCGAAGCATATAGTACAAATCTTTGGTATTTCAACGACAAGAAGGTGAAATTTCTGTCTGCGTCTCGTAGTCTAATGGAGGAATGGTGAGGGTTCTACTAGCTCAGAGAGCGCCTTCGCATACTCCCCATTTTCTCTCTGTCTAACCTTTATTAATAAATAAATAAATAAATTTGACGTTAAGGCGCTGTGGTATGAGACACTAGCGCCACCCAGCAATTAATTCTTTAAGTCGTAAATCATATCAATTTAAAAAAAAAACAGCTGAATGCCCTAGTGTAATCTTGTAGTACTTATTCTTGCTACAAGTTTTCACAATTTTTAAGTGTAATGAATATTTCTTTTTTTGTCTAAAATGCCTTAGCCGTTCACCAGTTTCACCTTGCCTTAACCGTTCAGAACACAATTACGTACCAAGTTTCAACTGTGTGGTCTCTATAGCTTTGTAATAAAATTGATGTGACATACATTACAGACAAACAGACAAGACGAATCTATAATCGGTCCATTTATTGCCATTCGACTACAAAACCCTAAAAAGTTAAAAAACATATGTATAGCATACATTAATACCTAACACGTACCCATGACACAGAATGCCCCAGTTTCATCCTCAAACTACATTCATGCGAATTTACCAGCGATATCCTGATATTAGTACAATTTATAGTTCCCAGTGGCAGAGGTGGAATCATAAACACCCTATCTTTAGGGGATCAAGCCACTATCTTGAAATATTAACTTTTCCTTTATAATTCCTGGTGGAAATTGCAAATATGTTTCTGATAAAAGCAATTCGATTATACTGACTTCGCGGGTTTGGTTGAACGTTTATTTGGATCAACGTTTTTCTCGATTTTCTATGACTCGAATTTTATCTTCACAAATAATTATTTTTTTAATTTGTGGTTCTTTAATAATTACTTAATAACAATAATTAAATGAATAGAATAGAGAAGAAACCCTTTATTGCACATCAAAGGAAAAACAGAAATAATACAACTTAATAACTAGATATTGCGCAAAAGACGGCCTTATCGCAATGCTATTTCTTACAGGCAACCTTAAGAGTCCCACGTAAAGGCGCAATCCCATACAAACGTAGTTTCATTTTAGTTTTACAACAGTTAAGCCAATCTTAACCAAATTTCGTACATACGACCGGATAAGGCATATTGATGTTTATAATCAGATTTCAATTTTAAAAACAATACCTATACAAAATTACAGCGAGTACAAGTTTTCGATACGAAACTTCAACTCGCTGTAATTTTGTATAGGTAATGTTATTAAAATTGAAATCTGATTATAAACATCAATATGCCTTATCCGGTCGTATGTACGAAATTTGGTTGAGATTGGCTTAACTGTTGTAAAACTAAAACGAAACTACGTTTGTATGGGATTGCGCCTTTACGTGGGACCCTTAAACCTTTAAAATAAACACTTGAAAATACAAAGAGTGCGGTATAGTTTAATGAAATTTTATTTTAGTGCAGACAACGAACATGTTTTTTGACCGTTTTTATTTTTTTGTTAGATAGATATTGTTGTCAAACATTGGAGCATGGAGTCCTTCGTATACGATTTCAACTTGCACGCGATTTAAGCGCATGTAATATAAACCGATTTTTTTAATTTTTTACCTTTTACACCTATTAATGCAATGATATTAAAAACATTTAGTCCACAATTATATTTCACAATACATCGGTGCATTATGTAACATGGATGTAACCGAAAATCAAATTATTTCACCCCAGATTAATAGGCCGAGCTTTAGGCCATTTTGCAGAATGACCAGACGAATCGCGGTCATTATGCGTAATGGCCGGGATGAGCGGCCGTATTGCCGTAGTTTCGCCTGATTTCACCTTATTAATTATTCTCACTGTGTTTTGGCAACTTTTCTTTGGTTCGTTGTTTTTTAGTTGAATAGGCACTTTTATTTTCAGTAAGTACTTGGATTGCTTTTTAATCTCAGTTACTATTTTAATATTCATTTTATAGCCTTAACTAATATTATTACTAACCCACTAAACGAAAAATTTTACCTTTTCAATTGATTTCTGATTGGAGCAGTAATTTAAGAGTTATTGCTGATCAAAAGGATGTAGCTAGCTACAGAACGTTTAATAAAAGTTTAAACCTCTTTCTTAACTAAGTGTATCCCATTCAGTTAAAGTTAGAAAAAAAAAAAAAAACAAATTGAGAAATTATGCTGTAAACTAAATAGATATGTTTACGTTTTAAATAGGTTGCAGAAAATTGCTACACAAAAATCGGCTCTTTTTACGTACTATGGCTATGTCGAGTCATTGTTAAGAGTCGCCTGGAAGCGCATGTCTCCATACAAACGGAAAAAGGGAATTGTGGCAATATTTGATAATTTTAGGGCAAAATTAAGCATCCAATCAATTTTTCTCATTATAATCTACGTACGTTCCTATACAGTTTGGTTAAATTATCAAATGTTTGAGAATTATACGCCTCTCAAGATTACCATACAAATTTGAAAAGGCTTCTAATTTTCAAACCGTTGGTATTTTAACCTATTCAAATCTTAATTATCTTCAAATATTGCCACAATTCCCTTTTTCCGTTTGTATGGAGACATGCGCTTCCAGACGACTCTTAAGATATTGTATTATTATTTGGGGAAATAGTGTTGATTCTTGTAAAGCTTTTATAGCCCAAAAGAAATGTGTCAGAGCAATTGCGGGAGTTGCACCATACATTTCTTGTAAACCGTTCTTTTTAAAATTTAATATATTGCCTCTGCCATGTATTTATATAATGGAAATTTCAAAATTCGTAAAATCAAATTTAAATTTATTTTTAAAGGCAAATGAATTATATCCTCGAAATACTAGACGTGGTGATAGACTAGTTTTTGACCACAACCCCCGCACGACAATGTATTTAAAAAACTGCTATGAAATGTGTGTAAAAATATACAATAAGATACCTGAAAACATAAAAAGCTTACCATACCCGAAATTCAAAAACAGCCTGCGTAAATTTTTAATGGAAAAGCGCTACTATGGCGTGAATGAATTTTTAATTACAAGATTATGAGTTGTTTAATTGACATTTGTATCAATTTAATATCTAAAATTTAACTTAACTTATTTTGAAAAAATTATGTTATTCGCTGTAAATTACTTACTCACATTGTAAATTTCCTACGCCAACTCTGGCAGAATATGTTTGACACAATTGCTATTGTAACATCTTTATAACTACCATGTTCTAAAGGAATAAATGATCTTGAATCTTGAATCTTGAGCCGGATTTTAACAGTTTGTATTATAAAAAGCTGTAAAATATTTTTTTCGAAGGAAAAAAAATATCGAGAGTGGGCTAAGAGAATATGAAATAAAAAAAATAAACAGTTGAGGTGAGGGTATGTCATTTAGAATTACACCACCGATTAGAACCCGTCTCGATAATAAGTAAAAAATATTAATTGGCTATTATTTACTTATGAAGATATACTTGGCAAATAAACTTTCGAGACATTGTGCATTACTCTCGACTTATCAAGGTTAAGCCATTTTCAGAACTTAAATTGTCTTTTCTTTGAAACTACCTTTCGCCCGCAGCTTCACTAGCTTTAGTGTCGATCCCTCGGGAACAGTACTTTTCTCCGGGAAGAAAGTCACCCTATTTCCTTATCTGTACTTCAGGAAACGTGTATGCCAAATTCCATGATGATCGGTTCAGTAGATACGATGTTAAAGCATTTCAAACAAATAAACAAAATTTCTTATTTATAATATTAGTTGGGATTAGGATTTGATTCGGTTATGTTATAACAGTCTCAGTGCTGAACTAAGCACGTTTTCAGTGGCTTGTTAATTTCATGCATCCTGCACTTTGCAATTATGTGGCAATTGTACTGCATTGCTTTCATAGAAGGAATTAAGTTAGAGAACTGAATGTGAAGTAAACGCTGAATGCACTTAATTTGAAACAAGAAGCTGGCATTTCTAACTGACTTCGAGGAGGAGGTTCTCAATTCGTCATAATCTTTTTTTTTATGTATGTTCCCCGATTTCTCGAAGACGCCTGGACCGATTTAAGAAATTCTTTTTTGTTTGATAGTTTTTTGTTCCCATTAAATTTTTACTGAAATGTGTCGATTGCTTTTTGAAAAAATCCACAAAAACCAAAATAAATATACAAGTATGCCGTTCGGTTTACACTTACTTCTATTTTATTTTTAAACTTATTCAAACAAATTGATAGGGTTGAAGTCGGTTTTTGTTTTTTGTTAAAAATATCTTAAATTATTTTACTTCACGTTAAAAGTGAAGCTTAGCAGTTTTAAGTTTTGCTGTCAGCAATTTCAATAGATTTCAACAATAATGGATTTAAATCTATCTCCAGAAAGCATCCGAAGAAAAAATTGTTTTATTGATATAAAATTCACACAATCACATATTCATAAAAAATAATAAACGCTTTTATAACCAATTAATTAATAAAAATTTACAACAATCACCTCAATATATTTTATGATAATCGCAAATGTACTAAAAACATCTTATCGTTTAGAAATAAACACTGCCTAGGATAATACGCCAAAAAAAAACTCAGAACCCCGGTTCTCTCGTATTGCCGGCTTGCGTGGCTGTCGAAGATTTGATTGTTTATAAAAACAATCAAATCTTCTTCTTCATAATAGTAGTACAGACTTTCGAAAAATCTAACTTATGTCTTCTTTCACAGCACGGCAACGCCACAATGTCATCAAAGACATCCGTGAGCACGAACACAGCCACGGCGACCGCAGCCGTGTTCGTGCCTATAAATGCAGTTGTATATACTATTTACGTACCTAAATCTATGCATATGTGCGAGCAGGACACCAACCTGTAGTATTTCCGTCCCTTTCTATGCCAAAAGTTACTATGAGTACTCAGTCCTTCTACAAACATTTATGTCCATGGTACAGACAAGTCGAAAAATCTAACCTATAGATATTTAAAAAAATAAATAAACTAACGTGAGATATAGACATTATTAAAATACGTAACAACGGGTTACTTTCGTAAATAGTCAGCTACTGGCCAACATGATGCGCGCACGATGTAGTCCTAATCCACACAATTTTTTTTTCAGGGGAAACAAATAAATATAAGTTTCGTGCTAAGTCCTGTCTTATACATAATAATAAATCTAACCTTTATCTTCTTCCACAGCACGGCAACGCCACCACCTCATCAGAGACATCCGTGGGCACGAACACAGCCACAGCGACCGCAGCCGCCACCGCGGGCTCCAGCAGGGCTGCGCCCCCCGCCGCCAAGTTCCGCCACGGTCTGCTGCAGCTCATGATACATACCATCGACCCGATGCACGATGGTGAGTTAGGTATGCACCGCGCTTCGCTTCACACCTTCACTCTTGCTGTCGGGGGGTTTGGTGAACGAGGTTGTCATGTCATTTCACACCGTATGACGTCATCATTTTAGAGTCAAAAATATCGAGGTCCGTATGTCATGTCCCTTTCACATCGTATGACATTATCATTTTAGAGTCAAAAATGTCGAGGTCCATATGTCAATCCCTTTCACATTGTATGACGTCAGCATTTTAGATTAAAAAATATTGAGGTCTGTTTGTCATGTCATTCCTTTTCACACCGTATAACACTGTCATTTCAGACTCAAAAATATCCCCGTCTTTCTCTTACATCTTCGAAGATTATATGTATTGTATCCATTTCCACCATTATTATCTACAGTGTACAAGGAAAAAAATCCTTATCCCTTAATCCATTAAATCAGCCCGTCAAAATAATCAACTATTTCAACGGGAGGTCAAAAAATTACCTCGACATTTTTATATAAATTGCCGGGCTGGCCAAACACTTTTGTATGATAATGTTTTTTTAAGATCCAGCATCGGTCCCACCCATATGAAAACTCTCTGCGTCCGATTGTTGTTGGTATTTTACAAGTAACCCTGTATATAGGGAAAACATTTGATTGTGTTTGTGGGTTTATTTGTAATGTATAAATCAAAACCCATTGAGGCAATTTTAAATAATTTAATCTTTGCGAACCAAATCCCAAGGTAATCAAGCAGTTGTGAAAAAAATAACATATTAATTATTAAACTAAGACATTTGGCTTAGTTTAATAATTAATATGTTTCATGTCATTCTCCATCTCAATTGACAAAATATTTTCACTTACAAGTTGATCCCTTCACTTCACTTAATATTTGTTCATACTCTTCAATATATAAATTTCTTTTTAATTTTCGATAAAGTATTTTACTGCAAAATAAGCTTAATATTTTCTTTGATATCTTCTAAGTACCTTTTTTTAGAATATTGCATGGTAATCGTCATAACAATGCATGTGTTTTATTAAATCTATTTTAACTTAAATTGTATTTGTCATTTCTACAAACTCCATTTCATTTGTTTATTCTACTACCTATAACTTATTGTCTATTTATGTATAGAATATCCCCCGATTCATACATCAAGTAGTTGTCATTCATCAGTTTTTGCCCAAACAAGAATAAAAATTGAGACCTGCGATTTTTTGGTTGGAATAAGTAAATACTTCGTAGGGTAAAATAAAAAAAGTAAATACTTTAATACTTATAATAGTATTCAATGAAAAGTTTAAAAAACACGACGCCCTGCGAACAAAAATATAGTTAGTGTTACTCGGAACGATGAAGGATTATAACAATACCTCACACATACATTCATGAACCCTGAAACCATTACCCTCCTTTATTCGGCGTCGTGTAAATATGGGAGTACTCGTTCACCCAACACCCAGGCAGATCAGCCAATTCTCACTGTCGCCGTCTCTCAGACACCTTCGCATTGATGTCACACGACCTGGCACGCTACGTACGCAACTTCAGCTTGACTCTTCCAGCCTTTCGAAAGGTAAGTATCTGTGTGCATTTTTTTTAAATACACCTTAAAAAGTTTTATTGGCACTGTGTAAATAATTCACTCTTGACTTAATTTTCGAAGTACTTATCTTTAACATAAAATAAAAGTCCTATTAAAACTTGCCTCTTTTTTGATAATGTCGCAAGGCAAGCTCTTAGTACCTATTTCTAATAAAAATTGTTTGGCCCGACGTTTTCCTTGCGTGCTATGACTTGGCCTTCAAAAGGCATGTTTACGAGTATCTTAATAGTCGGCAACACATCAGAACCTCCTCTGGTGTTGCAGATGTCCATGGGGTGACGACGACCGCTTTCCATCAGGTGGCTCGGTTGCAGTCAAAAGGAAAAAAAAACAAATAGATGCTAGCGACCGAATGTAAAACGTGAAAGGAAAACAAAATCTTTCGTCGACTCTCTGTCTTGACACTCGTTATGTGTTTTGGACACGTTATTTGTGAGACCCAGGACAAGCATTTTTATTATACCGACTTCAAAAAGGAAGTTATCGATTCCTTGGCTGCATTTGATTTTTTTTTTTGTGTTAAGTGTGATAGACACTTCATAACTCTGTCATATACAGCATGTTAATTGACCCTAGACATTCGAAAGGGGTGACTCAATCCGTCAATATGAACAAATTTTCCTATGGGACCAACGCTGGGAACTCTAAAAAAAATTTGAATTCCCCATACTCTAATCGGTCCGCTGAAAACTTTGTATGAAAATTTTGTTCTTTGAAACTTGTTGACATCAGACATTTACATAAAAAATATGTCATAACATTGAAAATAATATACAACCCCTTATGCCTATATATTAAGCCCTCAAGATCCGATGAAGCAACTACCAGCTATTGAAGTATTGCAAGTCAAGACCAGCAAGAAACACCTAGTACTCCCGGGTTTTAGTAATATAATGTACTAAATTTTCCATAATGAGGTACACTTTATTACTATAACCTGTGTGTGCTATGTCGTCGTTGGATCATCGCCTCATCATCATCATAATGGACAGTGGTTTACGTTTTTGTGTATTATGATGTTTTTTTTATCGTATTTAGATAATATGTGACTGTAGTAAGTAAATTTTGGATCCTAAAATCCTTATTTAAGAGTTCCTTAGTATTTTTTTTTTAATTTCTTAAAAATATATTTTTTCATGAATACTTGGGTGTTTAAATGAGGAAATTAATGATTTAAAATATTAACTTTTATCTGTATTTTCTTATAAGTAATATGTTACCTTAAATTACATGAACTCTTGCGGAGGTACCTTTAAAATATACATTAATAATACACTAATGTATATTTTAAATTAATTATAAGACTATTATAATACATAAATTCAAAGATACTAAGTTAATTTGAAACGCTACTAAAATCCATAATTAAGTAGTAATAAAATCTAAAAATGAATGAATCCTAATTACGAATATGTGGTTGTTTTTGTTCGGCTAGCTAACCTCAAGCAGCAGTGCCCATTATTTGGTACACTAGAGATAGGGTTTTCTTCTTCTTCTTTTTAACTTTAAAGTAAAGTAGGAAACAATTTGTCAAACGCATTGCAACCTAATTACAAAATGTGGTTGACATTTCGAAGTTGTGCCTTTTGGCTAGCTAACCACAAGCCACAGTATCGATCAGTTGGTACACTTAAGATTGAGGATAATGAGTCTCATATTATTATTTTTTTTGCTTTTAATGTAAAAAAGGAAACAATTTGTCAAAACCATTGCAACTTAATTACTAAATGTGATTGTTGTGTCGAGGTTATATGCCTGCACGGCCAGCTTATTAGCTGGCCGTGATGGAAGATGTGGCTTGTGGTTACAAGCCGCAGTGTCCATTAGTTGGTACACTAGAGATTGAGAATAATGGATCACTATTTTCCATTTTTTTTTCAAGTTTTGAATTAAATTAGGAAACAATTTGTCGGAAGCATTGCAACCCAATTACAAAATGTGGTTGTTGTGTCGAGGTTGTGCCTGTTCGGCCAGCTAATCACAAACCGCAGTGTCCATCAGTTAGTACTCTCTCTAGAAATTGGGACAAATCGGTATCTAATAATGAAAATACACGCACTCACACACACAAAAATAGGTATGCATGATCCTATTAACTTTAAAAGTAAAATAGGACACAATTTGTCAGAAGCATTGCAACCTAATTACAAAATGTGGTTGTTGTGTTGAGGTTGTGCCCGTTCGGCCAGCTAACTGCAAGCCTCAGTGTCTATCAGTTAGTACTCTATCTAGAAATTGGGACTAATCGTTTCCTAATGGTGCTCCCACACTGCTGTTAAAATGTTTACAAACATTTTCTAACATTCAAATAAAATAACTTATTGTTGTAATTTTGTTTTAAAGGTATTTGTTCAGCCATATTTATAATCAACATTAATTGTTGTAGTTGTATCATGTTGAAGAAATGTTACTAAACATTTTTAATAGCAATGTGGGAGTTAGCACCTTAATGATGAAAACACACACACACAAATATGTATGTATGACGAAACTAGGCTTAATTTAATTTATCTTTCATTTGTTTTGATAATTTTCTTACTATATTATGATTATGTTATAGAAGAGCGAGGTTTTCTGTCATATGCTTCCCACCACTGGGAAGGTTGGGGAATGATGGCCCCTTTCACAGACTGAGGCTGGGATTGCTGTGAAGTTGCCATTGTATTGTATGAATTGTAAAATGAGACAATACATTGTTATTATTATTATAAGTAATTATACTCAGTAGAAAGCCTTCATAACGTGTTTTATACAAAAAAAATTGAATGATTAAACTCTACAGTATATTTTAATTTAAACTGACTTCGTTTTTCATTCATACAGAAGATAGATTCTTAAAGCTCAGAAATGGACTTAGAGTCTTAATATAGTAATATTATATAGTTCCCCAATTAATCCTTTTGGGAATTTACAATAAACAAACTAAAACGAATCATAAAACTAGTAAATGTTAGATCCTAATCATAACTATCCTAATCCTAACTAATATTATAAATGCGAAAGTGAGTAACAGCTAGTAAAATATAATTGGCACCTTTAACTGACCCCAATAGGTCCATGTAATTAAGGGTGTTACATCATCTTCCATCATAATCAAACTAATTTAAAGTTTACGGTGGCGTAACTTTTACATACATACATACATACTATCATATCTTTGTCTCTTGGGGGTAGACAGCGCCAAAGGCCACTTTAAGCATCATAGTAGGAGTTAAGGTGGAAATCATAATGTAAATAGTGATAAGTTGCTAGCCGCATCGCCTAGTGATATGGATTCTTAGATTTTTGCCCAATCCTTTGACCGGCTTTTATAGTTTGCGCGGGAAGAAAAGCAGCTGGTATATTCTATGTTTTTTTTTCTCCCAGCATGGAAGAGCTTTTATATAGACCATCATTTTTATTATTAATTACCTAGCTTCACCATGGTAACTTTATTTAATTTTTGTTAAGAGTCCCATACAAACGTAGTTTCGTTGTAGTTTTACAACAGTTAAGCCAATCTCAACCAAATTTCGTATATACGACCGGATAAGGCATATTGATGTTTATAATTAGGTTTTAATTTTAAAAACAATACCTGTGAGACATATGATTCCTGAACGCAGCAGTACAGCCAGCGCCCCTACCGGATTTGACATACACTATCATCTACTTGGGTTCAACTAGCCGCCATTATGAACATACCCAATTTACTGTACTTATTTACAATAAATACGTGCCATAGATAGAAGTAAATTTATCATTGTGTATACCCACATTATGTTACACTGGCGACGAGAAAGTGGAGTACAGTGAAAGTGCATTATAACATCAAGTTTCAAAAGGAAACGCGTGGACATAACCTCGCTAAGTGCGTAATTTTTTTTCCCAAGTGTATCCATACAACCTTATTTCTTTCAATCCAGGGGCTTCCTGTCCTGTGATGATAGCCCGCTTCACAACATTCCTTCTCCCATCAAAATTATACAATGGAGCAATTGTCACAGGTACTAACACAAATGATGGAAACCATGCGTGGCCTACAGGCACAACAAGTGAATTTACAACAAGCTTTACTAAATCAAGGAACGAGCAAAATAAGTGGCATTACATTGCATCCATATGATGAGATTAACGAATCGTTTCCCAGCTATTTACAAAGATTACAAAACTACATAACATTGAAAGGGGTCAGTGATCCTTCAACAAAAGTACAGATTTTTCTGAATTGCATTGGACCTAAGTACTATCAGGTTCTGAAAAACATCACTGCACCAGAAACACCGGAGTCCAAATCCTATGATGATTTAATTAAAGAATTAGGCAACCACATTTCCCCAGAACCGGGGGAAGTTGCACAACAACACAAATTTTGCCTTCGGGCACAACATGAGTGTGAAAGCATCTCTAATTATGTAGCTGCACTGAAAGAAATTGGTGGTAAATGCAATTTCACCTGTAATAATTGCAAAAGTTCAACTTTTGAGACTCACCTACGAGTTCAATTTATCAGAGGCCTGCGGAATACAGAGATCAAGGAGAGGTTATTACTGGAATCACCCAAAACCAAATTTGAAGAGATTATGAAAATCGCTATGGCGATTGAAACATCAAAATCTGAAACTAAAGAAATGGGACAAGAAATACAAATAAATAAAATATCTGCCAGTACATATAATAAGAATACAAGAAAGTACAACAAGACTACAAGTACAAATGATAAAAAGGAACAAGACATACAATGTTTCCGATGCGGAAAAGATAACCATATAGCAAGTAAGTGTAAAATCAAACACAAATTATTCTGCAAGAACTGTAAACTGAAGGGACATCTACAGTCAGTCTGCTTCAAAGATCAAAAACAGCTACAGCTGGAAGAAGATTTATCAGCATCGGAAAATGAAGAAGAAATATATGAGATTCACAAAATTCCTATTGATAATAATACACAAACAGATAAATTCAACATTACACTACAATTGAATGGAAAGTCACTTACCTTGGAATTGGATACTGGAGCTGCAGTTACTACATGTTCTACAGAATATTTTAAGAAAAACTTTGGCAACTTGAAACTGAAAAAGACAGTTGTTAAATTGAGAACATACACAGGTGAAATAATACAGCCAAGAGGAACAGTGGAGCTAAATGTAAAATATAAAAATAAAGAAATACAAGGAAGAATCTTTATAATTGATAAGAAGGTTGACCCTGTTGTTGGAAGAGAATGGATTAGACACCTAAACCTACAATTTGATATAAATTCTATTAATAAAGAAGAAAATGATATTACAGAAGAAGAATTTAAAGAAAATTTACAGAAATTAATAGAAGAATTTAAAAACTTATTTACAGAAGAAATTGGAAAAATAAAAGATTATCAAGCTACATTCAAATTAAAAGAAGGAGCAACACCCACATTTTTGAAACCACGCCCAGTGCCATTCGCACTCAGAACTCAGGTGGAGAAAGAGATTGACAGATTAGAAGCTGCAGGAGTATTAGAGAAGGTCACATATTCACAGTGGGGTACCCCAGTAGTTCCAATAGTTAAACAAAATGGAAAGATACGATTGTGTGCAGACTATAGAGCTACACTGAACAAAAATTTGGAGAATGATAATTACCCAATACCAAGAATTGAAGAAATATTTGCCAAACTTAGTGGTGGGAAATACTTTTGCACACTGGACATAAATCAAGCCTACTTACACCTGACAACCGATGAAAACACATCAGAGATGCAAGCGATAAGTACATGCAAAGGAACCTACAAGGTGAGAAGACTAATGTTTGGTGTAAAGGTGGCACCAAATGTTTGGCAAAGATATATGGACCAAACCCTACAGGGAATGGAAGGTACAGCATGTTTTTTTGACGATATAGCTATACAAGGAAAAACATACATACAGCTATTACAAAGAATCAGAGAAATATTTCAAAAATTACAAAACTGTGGATTACGCCTCAATAGAAAGAAATGCCAGTTTTTCCAAAAATCCGTTCAATATCTAGGCCATACTATAAATGAAAGAGGATTACATCCTACAGTAGACAAAGTAAGGGACATCCAAAACAGTCCAAGACCCACCGATGTCTCATCACTTCGCACCTTCTTAGGAATGGTAAATTATTACCAGCAATTCATACCCAACTTGGCAACTAAGCTTAATCCCCTATACAAGCTACTACAGAAAGATACTAAATTCATATGGACCAAAGAATGCCAGAAAGCATTTCACGAGCTAAAGGAAGAAATCTGCGGAGATAAAATACTTACACCATTTCAAACTAACTTACCAGTCACACTGGCCACCGACGCATCACCAACGGGATTTGGAGCTGTGCTATCACACATTTTTCCAGATAAGACTGAGAGACCCATAGCATTTGCATCAAGATCCTTGACAAAAGCCGAAAAAGGTTACAGCCAGTTGGACAAGGAAGCAGCAGCCTTAATATGGGGTTTGAAGAAATTCTTTCAATACTGTTATGGAAGGAAAATTACTTTGATTATTGATAATCAACCTTTAGCTAGAATTTTACACCCTGAAAAAACTACACCAGCTACAACAGCAATTCGACTAGTACACTATGCAAATTTTTTGGCAGGATTTGACTATAACATACAATTGAGAAAAACTATGGAACATGGAAACGCAGATTACTTGTCAAGACTGAATAATGAGAAGACTGAACTTGGAAAAGACAACCTAACGGATGATGATGCATTTTATTTAAATCAAATCTCAGAGATGCCAGTTACTCTACAAGAAATAAGAGCAGCTACCAGAAAAGACTCGGACTTACAGAGACTGTATGTTGACATACAATCTGGCAGAAGCGATGATAAGAGACTCCATGAATTTTCCCTACAAAACAACTGCATTTTCTATGGAATTAGAATTGTCATACCAAAGGAATTACAATGCAGAATTTTAGAAGAGCTTCACACAGCACATACAGGTATTGAGAAAATGAAGGCATTAGCAAGGAGTTATGTTTGGTGGAAAAACATTGACACTGATATTGAAAGAATGGTAAAGGAATGCAAAATTTGTTGTTTGATGCAGAAAAACCCGGCAAAAGTACCAGTACACATGTGGGAATATCCTAAAGAACCTTGGAGTCGAATTCATATAGATTATGCAGGACCGTTCATGAATAATTATTTTCTTATAGTTGTGGACGCTTACACCAAATGGCTTGAAGTTATACCAACCACATCTATAACAACTGCTTCAACTATAAATGTCTTAAAAAAGTTGTACACAACGTTCGGCTTGCCAATTACTCAAGTATCAGATAACGGAACCCAATTTAGATCAATGGAGATGTCAAAATTTTTAAAGGAAAATGGGATTCAAGCGAAGTTCACTGCCCCGTTCCATCCTTCAACGAACGGACAGGCTGAAAGATATGTACAGACATTTAAAAATAAGCTAAAAGCAATGGCCAATGAAGCAGGATCGCTACAGGATAAACTACAAAAATTTCTTATGGCATACAGGAAGACACCAAATAGTGCTACTGGACTAAGCCCTGCAGAGATGATGTTTAAAAGGTTATATAGAACAAAAATTGATTTAGTCAAGAGAGATGACATTGAAAAAGATAGTAAGAATGACAGCCTAGAAGTAAAAAAAGAATTTAAGACAGGAGACAGAGTGCAAATTCGAACCTATGATAGTAATAAATGGAAATTTGGAAATATTGTTAACAGGAAGGGAAAATTACATTATGAGGTAGAGGTAGATGGAAGGATACATCAAAGACATGTAGATCAAATCATAAAAACCTCATGTGTGAGTGAGAACCATCACTTACCTGATACTTACCAAGTCAATCCTAGACATCCACCAGAGCCGGTGCATACAGCCAATGAACCTGAAAACAAAGAGACCATGCACCCCACTGCTGAAGATACAACGGAGTTACCGACGGAACACAGTCCTGTAAAGCATACAGAAGGCCAAATGAGGAAATCTAGGGAAAGGCCACTGGAGCAGGAACCTAGACAACATTCTCCTATATTACCTGCAGAAGCTTCAAATACAAGCATAAACTTACCTGCACCGATGATACTACGCCGCTCACAGAGAATCATAAAGAAGCCGGATCGACTGAACATCTAGCTGGATGAAGAGTTTAAAGTAACGTGGGAGAGGCTGTGAGACATATGATTCCTGAACGCAGCAGTACAGCCAGCGCCCCTACCGGATTTGACATACACTATCATCTACTCGGGTTCAACTAGCCGCCATTATGAACATACCCAATTTACTGTACTTATTTACAATAAATACGTGCCATAGATAGAAGTAAATTTATCATTGTGTATACCCACATTATGTTACAATACCTATAAAAAATTACAGCGAGTTGAAGTTTCGTATCGAAAACTTGTACTCGCTGTAATTTTGTATCGGTATTGTTTTTAAAATTATTAAGGAAAATGTAATCGGGGTAGGCTACAAAATTATGTAGTCTTTAAGATAAAACTTTATTATTAATTGTCCATTTCGTAACTGTTTGTTATTCCGTATTAAAAAATAAATAAAAAAACATTATGAATACTTTTTGCAAGTTTATCTTTGATGGACGGATGCCCATTGCTAGTACGATGAATGCAAATTGATTTAAACTAAGTTTAGTACTTAAGTAAAGAAAATCTTTAAATTCCCTGTTATTGGATCTCAAGAGCCGAATCCTACGCTTAACTTCTAAGTAGGATAAAGAAGAAGTCTTTTAAACTTATCAAAAGACGGACGACGTAAGAAATTTAAAGTATTATTGACGTCATTTAGTAAATTGACCGTGTAACATTAAACTTCCATCTTAATTAAGCAAATTTAAGGATCAGTTTACGAGGAAAGCGTAAAGATGCCAATTTTATTTTAGAGTAAGCTTTTTATAGTCTTTAGATTGCCAGAAGGTCGCATTTTCATTAAAAAGATAATTATCGTTTTATTAAGGCTTAATATTTTCTCTTCCTATGCCATGTGGCTCCCGGCAGAGTAGAATAGGACCACTCCAAGTGTTCCTGTGGATGTCGTAGAACACGACTTAGGAAACACAAGCCAAAAAAAACTTGTTAACATCAAAGAAACCTCTCCAACCCGTCCAGCAGAGAATATGTAGACCAAACTGCTTTGGCCAATGAAAATTTCGCTCTGGTAGTACAACCTCTTTGTACTACCAGAGCCAAATATTCATTGGCCATTTGATGTTAACAAGTTTTGTTTAGCTTGTGTTTCCTAAGTCGTGTTCTACGACATCCACAGGAACACTTGGAGTGGAGTGGTCTTGCTCCTGCAGTGGAGACTTAAAAATACCTAATGATAATAAATGTCAATTTTTCTCTTTCAATCATTTAGAATTCTTCACATTCCTGCCCATTTAGCATAGTGATTTGGTGACAAGAACGCTTGTTAAAGAAAAAAAAGGTGATGCGGCTAACGAAGCAACCCATTAATATGAATGAATGAATGTCCTTTTTTTGCTTTTGTATAGGGTATATTTTGATTTCGCTTTCCACCTTTACGCCCACTAACATGTAATTCGTGGCATCGTGCCGTCTGAGTTTCATGACCTCGGGCTCTCTACCCCGCAAGGAATAAACACGTGGTAATATGTATGCTGCCGTGTGGTTCCCGGCAGAGTAGAATAGGACCACTCCAAGTCTCCCCGTGGATGTCGTAGAAGTCGACTAAGGAAACAAAAGCTAAACAAAGTTATAAACATCAAAGAGACCTCTCCAACCCTACTGGCCAGCGTGGAGAGTGTAGGCCAAATCCTCTGACTGCCCTGGCTCATACATGGCTCTGGTAGTACAGAGAGAGACGTGCTCCTGCAGTGGAGACTAATAAACACCTGTTGATGATGATGATGAATATGTATGTATGGTATTTATGTAAATTATTCCAATTTCATATTATAAGGCCACTAGAATCAATATGCAAAACAATTTAAATCAAATACCGCGTAGAACGCTTAAATTCCCGCCAAGAACTCCCCTCTACGAAACTTCAACAGAAAATTCTTTGCGATAACGTAACCAACTTATCTTGCCACGTAAAAGGAGGTTATGAGTATAAATCGATGTTGAACGAGCAAGAGGTCAAGGCAGGGTTACAACTAGATTCGCACGCGGTATCGACCAAATATCCTAACGAAAACAGGCTCGCGTAGTTTTGAACATTTGTGGGTTTATGGACTGTATGTATCTGTATTCGATATGTTATTACATAGCCAAGTAAGCTTACTAGTATCTTTTTCTATCTTTTGTCTGATTTTTTGCTATTCGGCAGTAACATTTTTTGGGTTAAATGTTTTATCAATTAAAAACGTAACGTCTCCAGTGATAGCTATGGCAATGAGTCAACAGACACACCAGTCTTCTTCTTCTATCTTCTTCTAAATATATAAAAAGCAAACGTGACTGACTCATCTATCAACACACAGCCGAAACTACTGATTGATTGATTTCGCTGAAATAGCTATGGCAGCTTCCCATACATCATTTTAGTAATACATTTTATTCTATTGACGAGTATTTTGATTTGTTTAATTAATTATTATTTTTTAAATTAATTTGTGAAATCTAATTATTATGTGACATGACAAGAAAGTGTACCTTTCTTATGGTATCCGATCGATCCAGGTACATTTAACATAAACGAAGATATTTTATTACAACTTACACATTAAAACGAACTATTCTAACAATAAAACTAACTAAAAATAAAATTAAACGGCTAAAAATATAAAACATACAGTCAGTAATTTTAGTTATTAATCAAAACTAGTGTCTATGAATAATATATACCTTGTTTTAAGAACATATACTGCAGATTCTAAAGGTAAAAAAATCATAATTATAGAACTTCAGATTTTTTTAGTTATGACGCTTAGAAATTTTATAGGTTGTATCAGTATTATGATTAAACAGTATTATGTAATTAGTATATATATACGCAACAATATATTTTTTTAAACTAAAAATTAAAACAATAATAAAGAATTAAACTAAAAAGCGTATAAAAATAATGTATAATTTTTAGTTGCAATGGGTTTTTAAGACGCTTTTGGTGCCCTGAACTAAAAATCTGCCATAGCTCATTGGCATACAGATAGTTGTAATGACGTAGGCTAAGAAGGATTTTCGAAAATTCATCCCCTAAGCGGGTGAAAAAGGGATTAAAATGTTGTATGGAAGTCCGAAATTTTTAGAGCTAGAAGCCTGAAACTTTTTTTCTAGATTAACGATTAGTAATAAACAATTACTTGACCAAGGATTTTTGAAAATTCAATATCTAAGGCAGTGAAAAAGTGCTTGAACGTTTGTATAGGGAAACAAATAAAATAGGGAACCTTCACAGGAGTACTGCTATCAATAAATGAGTAAACAAGTACTTCAGGCTCTTTCAAAATTCAACCCCTAAAAGGTGGAAAAGGGTATGACAAATTCTGAACATCAACATGGGTATCGTTTTTATGGTTTATCGGGTCGCTGATCACGAAAACAACAACCATTCCACAAAAATTGCACAAATATGTTTTTCTACGATATAACCGAACTCTACGCGGACGAAGTCGCGGGCAAAAGCTAGTATCTAATAAAACAATCCTAGTAACCAACACACTTATAACATAACAGACTCTCTTTATTGGTCAGGGGTTAAAAAGGCAGTCAAAAGGCGTTAGTTCCACCCTCCCATCGATAAAACGGCCAATTCAAACGACACTTTCCTTAATTAACCAGGAAATTGTCTGCAAATTGCCTCTTCACGTAAAGGATGGCAGTCCGCCATATTTTGCGGCTACGTGTTAACCCGAATGGTATTTTGTCTTCTTTTACATATTATGGTACCTTTTAGGCTTAAGATGGCACTGGACGCGTGAATCATAGCATACGATTTCATATAAATATTGAGAGGCTTATAATTCTCCAACCATTAATATTTAAACCAAGCTGTATAGGAACGTACGTAGATCATTTTGAGATTAATTGATTGATTGCTTTATTTTATAGGAAAATTAACAAATATTGCCACAATTCCCTTTTCCGAGGACCCTCTTAAGAGGGCCCTGCCCGGACATATCTGCATACAAACGGCAACCCGAGTCGTACCTCTGGTGTTCCAGGTGTCAGAAGGCTACGGTAACCGCTTTCCATCAGTGGTTGCGCAGTTGGCAGCGTGTGGTTTATTCCACTTTGATCACCTAGGTGATTTCACCTAGGTGAACAAAATACACTCTCTTAGTCCACTTTGTTCACCTCGGAATTTGAGCACCTAGGTGATATCACCTGGGTGATCAAAGGCGACTTTTTTAGTGTACTTTGTTCACCTCGGAATCTATCTCTCACTATTATATTCGATTTTGTTTAAATTTAATTAATAATATTTAATGGTTTTTACTTTAAAACACAAAATATCTTTGGCATTTTATATAGGTGATCAAATTCCACTAGCGTGGGAAAAAAGAGTCCCCATTGATCACCTAGGTGATATGATTCCGAGGTGAACAAAGTACACTAAAAAGTCGCATTTGATCACCCAGGTCACGTGACCAAGGTACTCAAATTCCAAGGTGAACAAAGTGGACTAAAAGAGTTTACTTTGTTCACCCAGGTGATATCACCTAGGTGATCAAAGTGGAATAAACCTCAGGTCAATCAATCAATTTATTCATTAACAATTTACAAATTGTGTTTGAAATTTACTTAAAATTAAACTTAACATATTATACATAATTACATAAATTAAAACATTTACACATTTAAATTTAAATTATAAACATCGGAAAAAAAAATACAAAAGATTATGTCACATTAATATCAGTCAAAAAAATACGCCGTCAATACCATTAATTAAAAAATTCATCAATGTCATAATAATTTTTGTCAATTAAAAATTTCCTTAATTTATTATTAAATGATGGTACGCTCATGTTCTCTCTTAGGTCTACTGGTAGCCTATTAAATGCTATTACCGCCTGATATTGTGGACTGTGTTCTACCACTTTTAATTTAGGACTCAGTTCTGTTTTAAAATGTTTTCTTCTAGTTAGGTGTATGCCTACATAGTAGAATTCAAAGGAAGGTTTGTCAATAAGCTCTGGAAACACTGAACCTTCCTTGTTCTGTGTCTGGAACGTATCGTCAGATAAATAGCTCGCGTCAGAAATATGACGCTGCGCTCCATCACTATAATAGCCTCTTGTCACATTCCTGGCAGGGATGATCTCTTACCATCAGGTGACCCGGTTGGTCATTTGCCGTCTTTTATCATAAAAACCCTTAAAACCTTAGTCAAAATGCAGAATAAAGTTCCTTGGTGGCATGTTTAACTCCACATAACTAGTTTAAACTGCGCCGAAGTTACTTACATAAATTTCCCTCATCCCACTGTGATCCAAGCCGTAACACTGCAGTAGGGAATTGAGGGTCGGTTTCCACTATTAAGCCAGAAGGTTATTAGATTGTTGTAACTAGTCATTTATTTATTTATTTATTTAAACTTTATTGCACAGTAAATAAAAGTACAATTGGCGGACTTAATGCCATAAGGCATTCTCTACCAGTCAACCATAGGACCAATCGGAAAATAAAGTGTGGCTGGTGCGTGGTTTAGTGATAAAAAAATAATTAAAAGAGAAAAAAAAAACAGTAATAATCTAACAGGATACATACATAATTTTATAAAATTTAATTATAAATATTGTTTATTAATCATAAAATAAGCAAAGTATTAATAAATATTTAAAAACTACATAATAATACTGCCATATAAAAAAAATAACAATTAAATATACTACATTATATACATACAAACACATAAACATACATATATATTTATATATTAGGATGACGCGGGGTTAGAAATTTTATCTAGAAATAGTTTAAATACTGCTCGCCTGAATGCGAGACGACTAGGGGCTCTTTTGACTGCTTCAGGTAGAGCGTTCCAGAGACGAATGGCCTGTACCTGGAATGATTTGGCCATAAAGACAGAGCGGTGGGAAGGTGTAGCCAGATCTAGCTTG
The DNA here is from genome assembly GCA_963082605.1 of Rhodophaea formosa. Lineage (NCBI taxonomy): Eukaryota > Metazoa > Arthropoda > Insecta > Lepidoptera > Pyralidae > Rhodophaea > Rhodophaea formosa. The sequence goes on along the minus strand of OY720220.1, from coordinate 4,112,155 downwards.
TTGGAGGAACGCAAGGAACGAAGGTGAAGGGAACTTAATGGCATGAATTTGGATTTAAGATAGTCAGGAGCGTTAGGGTTGTTGAGGATAGAGTAAAGGGTAGACAGTATTCCGACGTTACGTCGCAAAGGGATCGGAAGCCAAGCCAGCTGAGAGCGGAAGGAAGAAATATGATCGAATTTTCGAATATTGAAAATGAACCGGATACAGTTATTGGCCAGTTTATCTAATTTTTGGACTAGCACTTGTGTAATATCACAATAGCACACGTCCGCATAATCAATAATTGGGATTAATAAGGATTGGACTAGGGATATTTTAGTTTTGAGCGGAAGGAAATTCTTTAGTCTGTAGAAAGTACGAAGCGTGCCAGTGACCTTACGGCAAACCTCAGTGACATGGGTGGACCAGCTAAGTGTTGAGTCAATGTGCAAACCGAGATCTTTTACACTCTGGCAGTATGGAATTTTGACATTGTTGAACTCCACTGAAGCAATAGTGTCGAAATCAATCTTGCAAATCTGACGAGAGCTACCGATTATAATTGCCTGACATTTACTCGGGTTAACTGCCACCCCGTACTCTGCCGACCAATTGGCGATTCGACGTAGGTCATTGTTGATGAGAGCAACGGCTGTTTCAATGTCATTGTATTTACAAGATTGATAAAGTTGGAGATCATCCGCATATAGGTGATGAGAAGAAGAAAGGAGATGAGTAATAGAATTTATAAAAATAGAAAATAATAACGGGGATAAAATGCCTCCCTGGGGAACTCCACAATGGAGATCTTGCCAGTTAGAGAGTGATTGCTAAACACGAACAGCTTGCTGGCGACCGCGGAGGTACGATGACAACCAGTCCAGGACTGTTGACGACAGGTTAAATTGAGACAAAAGAGCTAACAAGACGTCATGGTCTACAGTGTTGAATGCGTTGGAGAAATCGATGAGGACAAGCACTGTAACCTTTCCATCCTCCATGCCACTTCTGATGTCTTCAGTTACCTTAAGTAAAGCAGTACTGGTGCTATGCCCTGGGCGAAAACCAGACTGAACATTGCTAATAAGGCTGTTGGATAAAATAAGAGACGATAATTGTAAGTGCACAACAGCCTCGAGAATTTTGGAAAAAAAAGTAAGAATAGAAATAGGGCGAAAGTGATTCAAGCAACTGGGGCTATCTATTTTAGGGAGAGGTAGAACGAAAGCTTTACGCCATAACGAGGGATATACCCCAGTGCTGAGTGAAAAGTTGATAATATGAGTGAGAATTGGGAGAATGAATTCTAAGAGTAGAAAGATCATGCGACGATTAATGTCATCGATACCAGTGGCTTTAGTGTTAATAGAAAGTATTATTTTTTTTACATCGTCGCTAGAAACTGCTGAAAAAGAAAAGGTATTTAGTAAAAATTTGGGTAATGAAGCTATGTGAGAAATAGTTAAAGATTTAGTGACTGGATCTAGAGAAGTATTACAAGAAAAATGACGGTTAAAATCATCCAAAGTAAACGAAGTCAGGTTAGCCTTGGATCGACCTTTACTTAAACCTACGCTCTTGAAAAATTTCCATATATCAGCTGGAGAGGAGTTCGAAATATTATCGTGAAAATATTGTCGCTTGGCTGATCTAACCATCTGGTTGCAACGATTTCTTGCTTGTTTGTATAAAACCCAGTTAGAATCGCTACGATCACGCTTGAACTTCATGAACGCTCGGTTCCGTTTTGTCATTGCCATACGCACTCCTCGCGTAATCCAAGGGCAAGGTGGGCGCTTAAGTTTGACTTGGCGAAGTGGCGCATGCCGGTCGAATAAAGAAATTATGGTGGAATTAAGGAGTGACACCTTTGACTCAATGGAATCAGCGTTCACAATGGCTTCCCAGTTAGCTGATGCTGCGTCTTCGCGCAGGGCTTCAACATCTAAGCCTGCATAATTGCGCATAGGAACAACCATGGGTTTTTGTTTCGACATATGTAACTTATAGGAGGCAAAAATAAGGTCATGACGGGAAAAAGCTGGCGCCGGATGTTGCCCGTGTAATAAAATATTGTTAGGTGCAGAAGTAATTATATGGTCAAGCCAAGTATCGGGCGAGTCTTTATTAAAGTGAGTGGCATCAAGTGGGAGGATTGATAAATTAAAAGAGTCAATGATATCGCGTAATTTCGAGGCATAGGCGGTGTTTACTAGGAGATTAGTATTGATATCACCAAAAATGAGGAGATGAGAGTATACAGACGCAATAGAATCTAGAATAGTTTCCAGAGTTGAGAAATAGTTTATGCCTGGTGGACAATACATTACTCCAAGCACAGCCTTCACCCGTTTAACTTCGACTTCTAGAAAAATATACTCAGCTGACGCAGAGTATTCAGATGGCGATTTGCAAATTATTTTAAAGGGAATATTGCTACGGAGATATATGGCCACACCCCCACAACCACAGCCTGTGCGATCGTTCCTGATAAGAACATAGCCCGGTAAAGCTACTGAAGTCGAGGCCAAGCAAGGCTTAAGCCAAGTCTCCGAAACTAATATAGCCTGAAGGGCCTCTACTGCGCCAAGCTCCAGAAGATCCGTGTAATGAGCAGGTATGCTTTGTGAATTTATGTGACAAACATTAAAATATTTTTTAACTGGAGCTAAGTCTTTATACAAAAGATCACCTAGGGACACAGTATCATAGAATGATGTATCAGAATTATCTGAGCTTGAAGAGCCTCCATACGCTGAGTGAAAAGAGTCATCCATTATAAATACAAAATAAAATAAATAAATACAGATAAAATATATCTAAACTAATTTATGAAAAAAAAAGGGAATTAAAATAGAAAAAATATTTTCATACAAAAAAAGCACTAAACTCTGCATTGGTCTGCCGGCTTACAACATATTTGTGAAGTATAAACAAAAAAAAACACAAAGAAAGAATTTCCACAGAGGAACTAAAAAAAATCACTATTTTTCACAATATCTCCAAGCTATTTTATAGAATGAACCTTAAATGAACGACTAACAGATACATAAGAAAAAAAAAATTATCAGAACAAAATTAATCGTAACAAAACGAATTATAGAACAAAACGCAGATGTCAACATCAAACGATGACAGGAGTTGTCAAGCTAATCGCAGTCGCAGTAAACAAGACCACAAAAACTTGTAAATAACTTGGGTACATAGAGAAATTGTTGACAAAGAATAATTTGAATTCTCCAGTGGCACTGGGGGGTAGATAAAAAAACACTATTTCCCTCTCACCGCCCGCTTCGGCCTCTGCTGCTTATTCGATGCGATATCACGCTCCACGGAAGAAGCTTGTTGGTTCTTTTCAACATCAGCGGAAGCTCCAGATGAGGTGGCCGTTGCAAAGGCCTCTGAGGCCCGCTCCAGATCCTGCTCGGTATTGACAAGTAGAAGCTTGCCACTCGGAGGCTTTATATATATGTTGCCATCTAGAGACCAACATTTTGTGATTCCGAACCTCTTCCGCGCTTCAATGAAAAGTGTCTGCCGATTTCGAGTAAGGAACTCCGAGAGGACATATGATGTACCTTTTAAAGCAGTTTTCTTGCGCCAAATTGAAGCCTTCAGGGAGTGGTCAGCAAAGCGAACCAAGATAGGCCGGGCACGACCTTCCTTTTTTGCACCCAGCCTGTGGCAAGCCTTGAATGAAGAAGCCGGTACCTCAACGTTAATTTTGTCTGTGAGGATTGAAGTTATGATAGCAGGCAAATTCTCAGTGGTTTTATCCTCGGCCTCGGAAATTCCTCCAAATAAAAGATATTTGCGTCGATGCCTTGACTCAATATTATCTGTAGTTCGGGCAAGCTCACTTATTTCCTGCTGGAGCATTTGCAACATATCAAAAACATCAGCTTTGTACCTGTAAAAGTCCTCGGTGAGCTTTTCAAGCGTTGTGGGTTCCCTAGATGCTGCTTTCAGTTGATTCTCGAAGTCAGTCAATCTACGAAGCAAAGATGACTCAAGGGTTTTCTGCTTCTTGAAGACATTAGTGATTGTGGACATTTTGATGTAGTGATGTAGTGAATAACTGATGTGGAAATATGAAGTGATAGTTGTAACCGGCAGTAGGTACTTCAAATGTAAAAACTAGTACATGTAGGTTGTTACTAATAACAACATGTAAGGAGGGCACTAATTAGAGAAGATTTATGCAGGATAAAGGTAAAAAATATGTATTTATGATATTTTAAATTAAATTTACAACAAGAGCTAACTGTGTTCTTTTTCTTCACCTACCGCCGAAAAAAAAGCCATGTCATAGTCATGCTATTTTATTAATTTATTTAACGTTATAACACAATCGTAAAGGGCGGACTTAAAGCCAGAGGCTTTTTAATAGTCAACCTACAAGTGGTACAGAGAAAAGAACATTATGGAAATTGGTGCAAATTAAAGAAGCATGTTATTCTTCTTCTTATTAAACCCAGATTCTTATCAGTGGAGACAGATTTCTCTATGGGCTTATTGTTTTATTTCCTTGGTTTTAACATTTAGTTCATTTTGGAAATATTTAAGTGATGATTCTGCCAGCTATATGCAAATATTTTTTTAACGGACCTTAAAACAGGAAAGAATCTTTTGTCAGAATCTTTTACTTTTTTAAGGAAACTGTGACTGAAATGGGTAACAATAGGGAACAACATTACCGATTGTGCTATTAAAGAATTTTAACATTAGGTAATCAAAATACACCGTGTTAATTCTCAAACGTACCTCTTAATGATAATACTCAACAACTTTCCAAGGAACCATGGCCGATATATGAAAAAAATAATTGGACTTCTCATACTAAATCGATTAGCTGCTTAGCGGTTTTCAATGGACACTCCAGGCAAGGTTTTAGAATTTTATTTTTAAAAGGCCAACTTTTTTAAGTTTCAATTGGATGCAAGTAAATGGATATTTGTTCACTAATGAAGTGCGCATCCATATATTATAGCCTCCAAACACTATCTTATACTTCAGAAAATCACGTTGAGTCGACGGTTTATCTCGTGCTACTTCCATTTCGTTTCTGGCACATCACAATATCAGTTATGGCGGAGTTTTGAAATTGAAATGGAGTGAAAACTGTTTTAAACTTTTCGAAGTTATCATATATGAAGTGAACGAGATAAGCGCTTGAATATAGAGCTCATTACAGTTGTTGCAAAAATGGGTCAAACTACGGCTGTTTGCTGCAGCAAGACCCACTTTGGAAACTTTGGACGGACGTCTGTCTACGTCATTGTTGGGAGAGAGTGCCCTACTTAAATGGTAGGCATTTAAATATTTTTTACATTATTTATATTTGAAAGATCTTTTACTTTAATCTGAGAGGAAAAAAGTATACGTCATTGTTGGGAGAGAGTGCCCTACTTAAATGGTAGGCATTTTAATATTTTTTACATTATTTATATTTGAAAGATCTTTTACTTTAATCTAAGAGGAAAAAAGTAGGATGTACCAACTGCAACAGCGGTAAACACGCCTGCCTGCGACACACATGGTCCCGAGTTCGATCCTTGGTAAGGTCAAGATGAAACATGATCTTTTTCAGATTGACCTGGGTCTTGGATGTTTATCTATATAAGTATCTATTATAAAATATAGTTTCGATGAGTTAGTATCCCATAACACAAGTCCCGAACTTACTTTGTGGCTAGCTCATTCTGTGTGATTTGTCCGTATATATTTATTTATTTATTCACACACTGTATAGTGGCATTTAAATATTTATTTACATTATTTTTATTCGATAGATGTTTTATGCTGATTTGAGAGGGAAAAAATAGAATGTATCAGTTGCTTTGGTTATTATGGCCACTTTCTGAAAGCATTATAGACACTTTATAGTGTGTGTACAAAAATAATTAAAACGTGGGAATAAATAGCGTATCTATTTTGAACGAAAATTGCTACAGTTATTTACGTTAGCACCTTTGTCCTCTAACTAATTAAATAATTATTTTCACCGCCACTCGCTCATTCATGGCTAAAAATAGAAAAGGTAAGGCCTTCTGTATTTAGACATTTGAGGCTCAGTAGGAAATGGCACGTGTTGGTATTAATTTTTAGTACTTCTTGTAGTTCTTCCCAAAAAGCTTTCTTTTTGCAGCAACCCCTCTCTGTTTGCAGAGCTGCAAGACCACAGACAGGCACGTTAAACTTATAACACCCCTCTTTTTTGCGTTGGGGGTTAAAAATATAAGTTTCCAGTGATTTCTATCGCAGGGTGGTGCTTGCCAATAGATCCAGGCTGTCTGACATTTGCCGTCTAAGTGAGTGCCAAGTAAATCTTGGCAGCGGGTTATCTGCCTAAATTTATGCAGCGATATTTTTATATAAACATTTTTATTCATTTACTAGTTATCCGCGATGTGCCTATATCCTCAGTACCCTAATCTATTTGTATGCAAAATTTCACGATGATCGGTTTAGTCGATACGGTGTGAAAGCGGCACAAACAAACTCACTTTCGCAATTTTTAATATTAGTTGGGATTGGGATGTTTCCGACCTGTGGTTCCCGGCAGAAAAGAATAGGACCACTCCAAGTCTTCCCCTAAATGTCGTTGAAGGCGACATAGGAAACACAAGCTAAAGCTACTATACATCAAAGAGGTGTAAAGTGTAGGCCAAATACTATGATAAATCTGGCTAATATTGCATCAGGTGGTACAAAGAGGGCCGTGCTTCTGCAGTGATGATGATGACGATGATGTTGTTTCCGCCTACTTTGCGATCCTCCCAAAATAAAATGACGATTATGATAAGGCTCAAACGTATTTATTTTTGTGAAATGTGTAGCTCCAAGTAAGCGTTTGCTACTACATCTACATCTCAACCTTTAAGTCGAACATCACCAAAGGGCCCCCAAGAGGGACGGGTCTTGGCTTTGAGCGTTGCCGATGTACGCAAGGTTTGGAGAAACAGCAAATTCTCATATGCGTGATGGGGTGCGATTTACATATATAGCTTGAAGGACAAAACTAAAAAACCAACAAACGTAAAAGATTTTTAAAAATAGACTATGTAGTTAGCTCCAAGCGAGCTTTTGCTACTTCACAAGGCTTTTGAGGTGAAAGCAAAACCGTCAAACTGTATGTCAAACATCACTAAAGGCCCCCAGGAGGGACAGACCTCTGCTTTGAGCGTTGCCTGTGTGCGCAAAACTTCGAGAGACAGCCAACTCTCGTGTGCCTTATGGGCCACGACTTGAAACTGAAAAACAATGGCAAAGCCTAAGCAATTCTCATGCTTTGCCGTATGGGCCGAAAGCTACTTTGCCAGAAGGGCTTATCCTGGGTGCAAGTAACCCGGGGCCGTTGCGTGGGCCACCGGTAGCGAATGCAACGGGGTCGGAGACATCAACGTGGGATATCAAGCAGACCAAATTCTGAAAAAAATATTAATGGTGCATTCTAAGATCCGTTTACAGCCATCTAGTTATTTAAAAGCAAATTATTTTTTTTATTTTCGTTTCCAACAGGTTATCATGACAGGTAGATGACACATTATAAGAAATCTTAGTTTCAGGTTTCAGTTAACTTGTCTTATCATTCCATCCGTTTAACTTTAACTTAGACTTACTGCCATGGCTATTACGTGACGTGAGAGAGATGCCGCAGTACCTAAGATACGAGTGGAGAAATCTCCATGTACATACACACTTTGCTCCATACTTTATATGTACCTATATAGTTTTAGTTTAGAGTTAAGAAATAAACTTCATTGTTGTGGGGAAAAATAAAAAAAATATTTTTATCTGATAAAGGCGATGCTTGATGCCAAGAGAAGTTACATATGAGGCCCTAAACGGGCATATCTCCATACAAACGGGAAAAGAGTATTGTGGCAATATTTGATGATTTTGGTATAAAAATAAGCATTTAATCAATAAGTCTCATTATAATTTACGTGTAAAAGTATCAATAGTTTTAAAATTATATAAGCCGTTTGTATAGATGTTAAGTGGCTTATTATTTCTTCTACTCTTTTGTATGGAGTTATGCGCGTACAGGTCCCTCTTAAGACTAGTACTTCAATTGCAGAGATAAATGCAAATAGAATTATTAACATATCTATTTAAGTTTAAATAAAGGATTTGACTTCGTTATTAATCCTAGGTTTTTTATGTAATGCTAAGAGCATTACATAAATTTTATCTAATTATTTATATAACTTTAGTTTAATTCTTTTATTGTATCCAGAGGAACATTGTTAAGTTAGCGCTCAAAATATGTAGAGTTTCTCAGTAGTGTTTTGGTACTTCAGGAAGCTATCTGATACAGGGTGTTTGCCAATACATCTCCACTTTCCTGACATTTGCCGTCAAAGCTAGTGCCATGCCAACTATATCTTGGCAGCGTGTTATCTACCCGCGAGCCCAAACCACAGCAACATTTGTAAAAAATATTTTTTCAATTATTTTATTAGGACACATACAAACGATTGCAAAATATTAGATTTTATCTAAGTTGATACTCCATTGTTTGTTTGTTTTTCGTGTGTGTAAGTCAACACTGGCCACTAACACACTTTTAATACTGCATTAAAAGTTACTGAAAAGGGCATATCTCAATACAAACGGGAAAAGGGAATCGTGGCCAATAATTTATGATTTTGGTTAGAAATAAGCATTCAATTAATTTATTTTATTATAATCTGCGTATCAAATTATCAATAGTTTGTGAATTATAAGCCATTTATGCCATGTGAGTTGTAACATTTATTATAAGTTAAGTGGCTTTAATTCTTAAAATCTTCTCTATGGAGATATGCGTTTCAAGGCTAATACTAGGCATAATACTAGGTTACTTCAATTGAAAAGATGAATGCAAATAAAATTATTAAGATATTTATTTAAGTTTTAATGGAGGAGTTGACTTCCATTCGTTGTTTTATTATGCAATGCTCTTCTTTTAGCTTTTGCTTAACGTTAGCGCCTAATAATATTTAAAGTTTCTCAGCAGTGATTACTTCAGGTGGCTATGTGATACAGGATGTTTGCTAATAAATCTGCACTGTCCTGACGTTCTCAAAGTGAGTGCCAAGTATATTTTGGCAGCGTGTAATCTACCGCCAAATGCGGTGGGTATTCGTAAGAATATAATTTCTAGATATGTACAGTCGAAGGCGTCAGTTTATATAATATCAGGTTACGGATATCTGATGTCTTGCTGGTCTGCGTTAAAAAAATTACCCTGCTGTTTTCTCGTCTCATATTAGTAGAGAAACTGAAAGAAAATTTGAGGATAGAACCTACTCACTATTTGTATTTTCCAAACTTATAGAAAATGTTATCTGAAAAAAATTTATGATCCAAAAATTTTTGTCATTATTTTTCTGTTAAATGCAACACGTAGCGCCCCCTATGTAAATTTGCAGCGCAACTCTATTTTGCATGAAACGTCGTAGAAACGTCAATGATAGCACCATGCTACCCAATGGATCAAAATGTACCAACTTTTTACTCGTGTTTCATTTATTACCTTCCGGAATAACTATCCAATACCCGCGGCTGATCGTTCCTTTGTATAGTTTTTATATAATGTTTTCTTATGTTTTCGCGATTGTTACACATTTAAATAAAATTATTTTAATACGGTTTTTATCGCGTTTATTACATTATTTATACACCTAACGTTTCGAGCACTTTACAGTGTTCGTGGTCGCAGGTAGACTAAGTTGACATTTGTCTAGTATTTTATAAGAACTGCAAAATCTACCGCCTAAAATATTTATTGATAACGTTCCGGATGTACGCAGTATTGGCTCACGGTGTCTGAAGGTCTTGCAGTCTTCTGCTTAGCTTGAGATTTGATTAAATTGATGACTGGATCCCAAGCTTGTGGTAACTGCCAACCATCCTCTCTATTGAAATTAGGATGTTTTTTAATTTCAATAGCCTCACGAAGCATTCTTGGAATGTATCTGTTTTCTTTTGCAAGGACTTGAGGATTATCAAAACGCATATAATGGTTGGGTTTGTATAGGGCATGTTCACAGACTGCAGACTTCGTTGAGCGCCTATGCTTCATGTCAGCAATATGTTCTTTTATACGGGTACCGATGCTTCTCTTTGTTTGCCCAATGTATGATAAACCACACTCACAGTCAATTTTATAAACTCCAGCATCTTGTAACGGGATATTAGATTTGACAGGTCTTAAAAGTTGGTTTATTTTCTTGTGCGGCTTGTAATAGGTCTTGATTGAAGCACGCTTAAGTATATTACCAATTTTGTCCGTGACTCCCTTTACATATGGTAAGATGGCAGGAAAGCGATCAACTGTGTGAGGCTTTGGGCGGCTTCTGTGATGTGTTTTTGGGAGGTTGAGGTTGTTGCTTCTTAAAACCGATTTTACTCGTTGAAGCTCCTCCTTGAGGTGGTGGGTGTCACAGATGCCATGTGCTCTCTGAAACAAAGATTTACCAACGGTAGCCAACTGACATGGATGATGATGGGATTTGCCATTGAGATATTTGTCGTTATGGGTAGGCTTTCTATACACAGTATGACTAATAGTATTATCAGGATTTCTAATTATTAAAATGTCAAGAAAAGCTAATGAATTATTTGTCTCAGTTTCTAAGGTGAATTTAATTTTGTTATTAATTGAATTAAGATGGTTTAGTAATAAAGAAACTTGAGTTTTTGGGAGAACAACGAAAGTATCATCTACGTACCGTTTGAACATCTTCGGCATAGCCAGGGTGGATGAAAGAGCCTTCTCCTCAAGGTCTTCCATAAATATATCGGCGACAATGGGGGAGACTGGTGACCCCATGGCAACACCGTCGATTTGTAAAGTGCTCGAAACGTTAGGTGTATAAATAATGTAATAAACGCGATAAAAACCGTATTAAAATAATTTTAGTTTTTATATATACATAAGATTATGTGTTACTTTAAGTTCTTAGGTCTGAGCTTTTAATCACCTCACAAAGCACTGCGTTACCACAATCAGCTGGCAAAGACCGCAACGCGATCAAGTTCCACTAAGAAACAACTACGAACTTCATCCTAGTTTGTATATTGTACAGTCAATACGTGTTAGGTTCCTATTGAAATATATTAACTCCTCTATAATTTAAGAAGGTACGTTATATTTATACCTATAAATATAACGTACCTTCTTAAATTATAGAGGAGTTAATGACCTAGAGATTGTTTTCTGATTTCGGTTTCACGTGAATAACTCTTAAAATAACTCATCATCGGGATGAAATATGTTGAATATGTTTTATCAAGAACTAACCGGTTTGTATATGAATATTACCTGCAGATATAAAGGGTTACTTTCGAAACAATAACAACTAATCGAGGTAATATTTAGTCCATAATAAGAAATTACTTTCTTTGACAAACTTATAGTCAATAACTGAATAGAAAACAATGTTTTGTACAAGTTTCAGTGGTTGAATTACTTGTTTGCATTTTTGCTATAGAGTCACCCGAAGTAAAAAAAACAAACCTTTGAACCAAAAGAGTGTTAGAGCTTCAGAAATAATCTTGCAGTAGCAATTTTTCAAGCTTAAGTAATATGATATCAAACATATTCTTCATTGACATTGAGATAACCAAAACTGAGTGCCAAATTTTTATTTCAAATATCCCTTCTTCCTTTCAAAATAAGACCATATTCACCACAAAATTTCAACCACCAGGTAAAGTGGACGAGAAGGCGACGCAGCTGCACGCCATAGCATCCTTGAAGGTGCTTCTCGAAGCCACGAAGCCGAATGCGGGCGGCGCGGGGGCCACGGCCGCGAAGCACTCCGCCGCCGCCACGCAGGCCAAGGAGACGCCTCTGGACCTCCCCAACGGAGGCCTGCAGGACGTCCAGTTAGATGCTATAGAAGAGGTAAGTTTCTCAAAGGGAATTTTGTTGTATCTTTCTATAGATTGGGTTTCAAGAAGCTATGAGACCGAATGCGGCGCGGGCCAAAGCCACAAATCACTTCACATCACCATATAGGGTTTAGGACTTGGACCGCCCTAACAGAGAGCTACGGGATAGCCAGTAAGATGTTATGGAAGAGGTGAGAGTCATCATATAGATAGCACTACTAGACGGAAACGTTCCTGAATCTCCTATTAAAAGAGATTTCGAGAAGCCACGAAGCCGAATGCGGGCGGCGCGGGGGCCACGGCTGCGAAGCACTCCGCCGCCGCCACGCAGACAAAGGAGACCCCTCTAGACCTCCCCAATGGAGGCCTGCAGAATGTCCAGGTAGATGCTATAGAAGAGGTTAGTTTCTAGCAGGAACCTTTTTAGACTATAAGGCGTTTCTTAAAGCCACTAAGCCTAATGCAAGTAGTGCGGGCCCCAGCACCGCCACGTACGCCAACGAGATATCTTTGCACTTACACAACGAAAGCCTGCGGGATAAGCAGTTGAAAGCTATTGTAGAAGTAAGTTTCCTTTTTTTAAACGCCCACTGTTTCTTGGGCCAAATATCAGGGAACTCTAGGTAATGGTAATAAGGAAAGCAAACCCTGAAAATTAGATTACTCTGCTAAGTCGGCTCATATATGCCGTCTGGAGTCCACTCTTATTTTGTTTATGACATTCATAATTGAGTAAGATCAAATATATTTTTCTACTCAAATATTCACATTTAAAAAATCTAATGCAATTCACCGAACTTTCCTACTAAGAAAATTAGTCCGCCGCCGCCTCACACAAAGGGCTCATCAAAGTAAGGCCACGCGTCCAGACCGGGCACTCGATAATGGATTTCTGGCCGATGTCCAAGGTGTGGACAATTAATCTTGCGGAGCAAAAATTGCCTTGAAGATGACGAATTTCGTTTGCCGCTGACATATAATGGGAAGACCCAATTCCTGTGGTTATGTTTTTCTTAACATTCACTTTGATAATGCCAGATCAAAATATGTTCCTATCCTATGTAGCAGCAGCTACATACATCGGTGCATCAAAACAAAACCATATCAGCCCGCGCACGCAACTAGCCAATCACAGCGCAGGATTCGTAAACGCCACCTTATAAGGAAGCGAGACTCGACGACGCGCAAATTTCAAATACATTGCCTAATTTAGTAATGTATTCCCCATAAATAGTGCATTTTGTGCAAAAATAAATTAATTCTATTCCTAGACTTCGAACACGCAACATTAGTTTGATTTATCTCCTATCAGGTACACTACCTACCTACACACCTAATGCTAGCTCCTGCATAGCTACACCTATAAAGTAAATAGGAACATCTAACATCTTTTTAAAAATAGAAAATAATAATAACATCTGAAGGATTAAATTACCGAAATTTCGAATTTTACACAAAAGTTCCATCAAAGTATGGCGACGATGCTGTGCGATTTCTGGTCGATGTCCAGGTCTGGACTCTGGACAATTAATTAATTAATCTTTCAGAGCAAAAATTGCCCTAACAGTATCTGAACCGGTGGGATACAAATAAAGTTTTTATCATGAGATGAACTAAGTGTTTAAATACCACTTACTATACACATTAAATTAAGCTTAAAAATACTAAATTCAATATCTCTAAGAAACTCTCCATGGTGGTTTAAAAGAAAAAGAAAAACATAAAATAAATCAGCTGCTTTTTTTGCCCTCGCAGACCGTAAAAGCCGGTCAAGGGATTGAGCTAAGGAATCACGTTAATAGGCAATGCGGCTAGCATCACTATTTTGATTCCGCTTTCTACCTTAAGAGGGCGCAGCCAAATTTGTGCAAGTCAAACTATGAGCGGGAGTCGATATTAACTCACACAGACGTAAAACTATATAGGATGTCATTGTGTGTGTTAGCGCTAGATTGAGCGTAGTCGGACAAGTAATTTTGATACTCGTAATTAATTTTTAAATTACTCACCATTTCAATACTTGTATAAATATGAATGTTATAAGATACTAGCTGATGCCCGCGACTTCGTTCACGTGGACTTTATAACTCCGGTGAATTAATATACCTTAATATGAACTAAAGTCGATTCATAAGAGTAATCTGTGAATTTGACCTGCTGTCATGCTGCTCAACTTAAAAAGCGCACATATCCAAAGGGCCTTCGGGAAAGACGGACCTCGGCTTTGGGTGTTGTCTAAGTGTGCAAGGCTTAGAAAGAAAGCAAACTCTCATGTTTTGCCGTATGGGCTGAAAGCTACGTTGCCAAAAAGGCATATCCAGCAAGCCGATTTGCTAACTCAGTGTACAACGATTTGATTGTCACTTTAGCATCTATTACGGTTTTTAAATCACTACATATTATAAAACAAAGTCCTCCGCCGCGTCTGTCTGTCTGTCTGTTCACGATAAACTCAAAAACTACTCCACGGATTTTCATACGGTTTTCACCAATAGATAGAGTGATTCACGAGGAAGGTTTTAAGGTATAATACATGTTCGGGCGCAGCCGGGTAGGGCTGCTAGTCATATATAAAAATAGTCATTCATACCGAAGCCGTAATGAGTATTGAAGTTACCATGAAAATGATGTACACCGTAGCTGTCCAAAGTTAGCAAATAGGCCTGCTGGTTGCGAGTGGCCCGGGTGTAATAAATAAATCTGTTCCAAATCTTCAATTTAAATATCTCAACAAAGTTTGCTCCTCAGGTTGAATAACTTTTGCTAAGGCGTCATTTATATATTCTTATAGTTTACCTGGACCTTTATGGTTCTGCACTCCAAATCTCAGATTTTTTTATACCTCAACAAAAATGCTCATCAGGCTCAATAACTTTGGTAAGGCTCCACTTTTATATTTCTTATAGTTCATAATCATCAGGTCTTTTTAGTCTCCACTGCAGGAGCACGACCCTCTCTGTACTCCAGAGCCGTATAATTAGCCTGAGTAGTCAGAGGATTTGGCTTACACTCTCCACGCTGGCCAGACGGGTTGGAGAGGTCTCTTTGATGTTTATAAGCTTTGTTTAGCTTGAGTTTCCTAAGTCTCCTATTACGAAATCCACGGGAAGATTTGGAGTAGTCCTATTCTTCTCTGCCGGGAACCACACGGCATTAGTTGTTTCAACCCATTAGTAACTTTAGTCCGCGTTTTATTAAAAAACCTTTTTTTTAAAGATACTTAAAGTTCATTCATTCTAAAGCACTCTCCACGCTGGCCAGACGGGTTGGAGAGGTCTCTTTGATGTTTATAAGCTTTGTTTAGCTTGAGTTTCCTTAGTCGCCTTTTACGACATCCACGGGATGACTTGGAGTCGTCCTATTCTACTTTGCCGGGATCCACACGGCGTGTCCTTGTCTCACATATTTTTTTAACTCCTAATACCAGTAGTCCAAATTTTGTTTTCATACAATTTTACATCCTAATAATAAAAACAATAATAATATGAATAAGATTTTTATGCGAGTCAAAATGGACACATATAATAGTTACTCAAAAACAATCGAAAAGTATAAATACTTAGTAAACGATCAACCCGGTCGGGTCGCACTATACGTGTCTACACACAGTAGATCGATGACCTTGTAGACGTCGACTGGCGAGCGACGAGCGATACGTCC
The DNA here is from genome assembly GCA_963082605.1 of Rhodophaea formosa. Taxonomy (NCBI): domain Eukaryota; kingdom Metazoa; phylum Arthropoda; class Insecta; order Lepidoptera; family Pyralidae; genus Rhodophaea; species Rhodophaea formosa. The sequence goes on along the minus strand of OY720220.1, from coordinate 4,096,627 downwards.
ACCCGTCAGGAAGGCTTGGCGCGTACTAAATTGTCACTACACGGGCGCTAGAGGTGTTACTGATATATCAGAACTGATACCGCGAACATAATATGAGAGCTGCAGAACATAATACAAATATATTAGGTTATGTGATATCCGAAGAACGCGTTCCCGAAGAACCGTCAAGAACAGTTAATATCCAAAGTATCGTATCGGTGAACCGGCTGCGTTACTGCGTTCCGCGCCAGGAGTGCTATTTTTGAACGCGTGACTCACTAAACGAGTGATTGACGCGAGTGTTTCCAAACGGCCGCATTTTTGAATCGTTAGTTGACGAGTGATTGCAGCGAGCGGTTGAGACCGCTCGTTTCCGCAGGCGACGAACGCTTTTATGTCAAAGTCACTTCCTGTCATTTGAAGTTCATCTGCTTAGAGTATTAAATAGAATACATATTCTTTGAGCGATGGTTTCAAAAATAAGGCAAAATGGCATTTCGTGTCTTGGAAGACGAGTGTGTGTGACTTGTAGTCGTGCACGACTTGCGTTTTAGTGAGTCACGCGTTCAAAAATAGCACTCCAGTTCGCGTTATTTTGACAGTTCTAAGCCTGTTATAAGTATGAAGAAAAGAACAATCGCCTAAAAAATGTCACATCTCTTATTTTATATTGATAGGTAGATGTAAAATGCCTCAAAAAAAATATCGCCTGCAAAATCCCAGCCTGTTCTTCACCGTTCTTGGAGAACGTTTAACGGAACATAATATCGGTAAACTAATATATTCGATAACATGGTTCTTGATATCTGACCCTAATATAACACCTCTAACGGGCGCTTGGTTTTATAGGCGATTTTAAAAAATTCATATAAAATGATAAACATCGGATATTAATTAAATTAAAAATTAGATTTGCTTGCAAACAGTATGTTTATTAGTAATACATAGAATATCAAAGAAAAAAATAAGTATTTATCGTGGAAAAGCAGCGCTATAAAACGTAAATTATGACATTTTTTAACGAATTTTTATCAGTATATAGATAAATAATTTATCATATTTTCCTCTGAGGTGCACTAAAAGACAATATAATCTGCGTTCTAAAAATATTAGATTAGTTGCATTAACATGATTTAATTTTTATTTCATATTTCAAAGTGAGCTTTAACCGGTATTTTTGCAATTCGGCGTTACGAAAACCTCATAGTAATAAAAGTGAACACCTATAAACGGTAATTTTACGTTGCAGTGCACTAAAAAAAGAGTTTATCTTTATGTATTCACGAATTATTTTATTTAATTTGGATAATTTAGGCGTAAATAAGGCTGTCGAAAACACCAAAATACTGAAATTTCGCCGTAGATTGACTACTCGCTCTTAACACCCACTAACACGCTAAACGTGGCGTGGTGGTTAAGGTTTTGTGATCTTGAGCTCTATCTACCACCCAAGGGATAAAGAATGGGAAATTATAAGTCAAGCCACAAAATTATTTATTGGCCACGTGATCAAACTTCTAATGTTATAACTAAGCAACGGGAAAATGACCTAGCCTCTAATAAACTAACTTGTCTTTTTTACAACGCCAACTAAATATTCTATAGAAAGCATCAAGTAAAGATCATCAATTATTATGATTTGTCCTTCATATTTATATAATGCCACCTAATTTACTAACTCGGCCACGGACGTTACGTCTGGTCACCATTTTACGTTTTACAGCTACAACACACGGTCCTCAAAAAAATATGATTTTAGCCTCCATAGACAACATCATTTATTATAACTTAGCATGTTAAAATACACATAAAGTTTTTTAAATAACCACCATGCTGAGTTGTATTTAAAGTGGCTTTCTAAGAAAATAACTAGTGGCTAAGATAGTATTATTCAGATTCTCGTTAATTGTGGCTGACTTAGTAATTTAGAAGCCAATGTATATTTTAAGAGGCAAATAATGCTATTAAAAAGAAGCCTGTTTAATTAGCACCCAAATACGTTATAATATGTATGTATGTATTTAGCAAACTATCAAAATAAGCCCAAGGCACTCAGCTCAAGCACTCTATAATAGATTTCTGTCCGATGTCCAAGGTGGGGACAAATTATCTTGCGAAGCAAAAATTGCCCTGACAGTTTCTGGACTTTAGTCTCACAAATGACGTTTTGATCACATCTAAGTGCTCAAACTTATGTAATAGCCCTGACAAAAAGTAGATTATTTCCTATTATTTATATATTTCACTTCGATTTTAAAACAAAGTTCTTTATTGAGGTTGGTATGTTTGCGTACTTAATATAGAAAGATAATTTGACCACCAATCAGAATGAGTGCAAAGTTAAAGAGACTGACAATGAATTGTAAGTGATATGAGTGAGTAGCATACTTTTACAACGGCCTTTTAATCTCTTTTTTACACATGTAGCATAAAATCCACTAATGTATAGAGTATTCATAACACTCGCGGCAAGATAAATCCAATGAAAATCTTTTATTAAAATTGGCTAAACAGTTTGTTTGTTTGTTTAAAATCTTTATTGTACAAACACATAAAATAATCATAATAAAACTAGATCTATATTCCGTACAAACGGTGGACTTATTCCAAGAGGGATCTCTTCCAGTCAACCAGTTTCGCAAAGGATAAAGTTAATTTACAATTGGAAGGTACGAGTAGCAGTTTTAACAATAAATACACAGTGGTATGAGTGGACACATTAACGGTTGTACTGGTTAAATACAACCCTTCTTTTGGGCCGCAGTCGGATTAGTCAAAATGTTTTAGTTTCTTCCCCGGCCCATCGGTTCATGATTTATAATATCCCTCAGTCCCGACACTACAATTAGGAAACACTCCTCGCTCCCGACGGGTCGAATTCATAATAGAACATTCTGGCGGTTACATTTTCTCCGCTCTCTTGGGGGTTACACTTTGTTATGGCCAAGGATCGATAGTGCCAACGAATTCTTATATGATGCTGTGTAGCCTGGTGTGTTTGCGCCTAAAATATGGGATAACCACTCTCCTTTTTCGAATCTATAATACTTAGAACATATTAGCGGTTGCATTTTTCTCCGCTCGTTTTTGGAATGACACTTTGTTATGGCCGAGGAGTAGGATCAATAATACGGACGATCTGTAGATTTTCCTTTCATCTATTTCCGTTCTTGGCAGTTTTAGCTGTAATGTTTCAATACCGGAGGTTTGCGATGTGATGTTACTAGAGTCCCGGCGGTCCCAATACGAAATTACAAAGCCAGTCCCAACGCCTTATGATTTATTAATCCCGTAGTCCCGGCACTACAATCAGGAAACACTCCTCGCTCCCAACGGGTCGAATCTATAATAGAACATACTGGCGGTTACATTTTTCTCTGCCCTCTTTGGGGTGACACTTTGTTAAGGCCGAGAAGTTCGGATCGATGGATTTTTCTCTCATCAATCTGCGTTCTTGGCGGTCTTATTTGTCATGTTTCAATACCCATGGGTTCGCGATTGATGCTAGTAAAGAATATAAATGCGGTTCCAAAATGAAATTACAGAGCCCGTCATTGGGACTGGCTCTGTAAGCACAACCCTCCATTTTTGATTTTACCGCAGTAAGATATAAAATATGTTTCAGATTCTTCCCCGGCCCACTGCTGCATGATTGATACCCCGCAGTCCCAACACTACAATCAGGAAACACTCCTCGCTCTCGATGGGTCGAATCCATAATAGAACATACTGGTGGTTACATTTTCCTCCACTCTCTCGGGAGTGACACTTTATTATGGCCGAGATAAATTTTTCTCTCATTTATTTGCGTTCATGGCAGTCTTAGCTATGATGTTTTAATACCCGTGAGTCCGCGATGCGATGCTATTAAAGCATGGAAATGCGGTCCCAAAACGAAATTATAAAGCCATTCCCCAAGGCTTCATGATTTATTATACCCCCCAGTCCCGTCACTTCAATCTGAAAACATTCCCGACGGGTTGAATCCATAATAGAACATCATCAGGTATTTATAAGTCTCCACTGCAGGAGCACGACCCTCTCTGCACTGCCAAAGATATGTATTAGCCAGAGCAGTCAGAGGATTTGGCCTACACTCTCCACGCTGGCCAGACGGGTTGGAGAGGTCTCTTTGATGTTTATAAGCTTTTGTTTAGCTTGTGTTCCCTTAGTCGCCTTTTACGACATCCACGGGAAGACTTGGAGTGGTCCTATTCTACTCTGCCGGGAACCACACGGCACATAATAGAACATATCAGCGGTTAAATTTTTCTCGGGTTTTGTGAGAGTGACATTTTGTGGTAGCCAAGGATCGATAGTGCCGACAACGAGCCGTAGATTTCTCTCTCATGTAAGCATTCTACTATGATGTGTGTAGCCGCGAGTTAAATTATAGTCAAAGCCGAAAGTGTATTCTTTCTGCATTTTACTCTTTTTGTTAGAAACAAATGGTCCACTTCATTTCAAAGTTGACGATACTTACGAAATATTTACAAATATGCTGTTATTGGAACGAACACAACGCTGCATATTAAAAATAATACTCAAAAAACCAGTCAGATATCCTACTAAGTCAATTTATGAAGAGTTTGGCGTTCTTAGCGTGCGTGGATTGTTTATTCTAAGAGTAATGATTAAAACACATAAAGAAGTTCTCAAATCACCAAACTATGAAAACATGCTTAAAACCAGACTTTTCAAGTTACCTCTTCCATCTTTTAACACTAAATTTGCTAGAAAGTTCAGTCCATATCTTCACCCATATATATATAATAAAGTCAATTTAAAGTGTCTTATTAAAAATTGCACCACTAGAGAATTAAAGGAAAAGATTACAATCTGGCTCAATACATTAGACTACACTGACATTGAATTAATTCTTAAAGGGGTCCAATAATTATTACACTCCTAGTTTGCCATGAAATGTTAGACATACATTCACTCATCACACACCGAAACATACACACACACACACTTATTTCACAAACACTCTCCATACCACAAGCAACTTTCCTTTTGTTTCCTCTTTTTTTTTTGTAAAATAGTTTTAGATTTTTTTTTTCTTTGTATTTAACAATAATTGAATTCAGGTCATAAACTAGTTGCCTACAATACAGGCACTGCCTAGTGTAGGAACTAGAGGTACATGATTTATTTTCATTCATTTTGCTCCATCTACCAAATGTTTTGTGTTTTATAGATTTATGTCAACTATGTGTGGAGATAAATAAATATTATATTATTATTATTTCCAAAAAACTTCGCGTCAAGGAGATTTTGAAGTACGTAAAAATATACAGATTATAAGTATACATTAGTAGTTGCAATATCCTTGTAGTTACCAGAGCACTCCGTCTCCATACCGCGCTCGAACCAAGCTCCAACATATTTCTCCCTCAATGGGCTTACCGACAACACAATACATTTACTAGTACGAACAGTTTCTAGTAGTGAGATTAATAGGTTCCTTGCTGCATTAAGAGGCACTTAGTAACTTTGGCGACGAGTAAAAAATAAGGGATCTTGACTAGATTCCCATGTTTGTATCTGTAGCCTGAAATATTGACGAGTATATTTTTTTTTGATTGCTCGATCGATCTCCACTGTAATTATTCTCCAGTTTTAAAACCAAAGGCCACTTTTCGCGTGTTTGTGGGCATAAAGGCGGAAAGCGAAATTGCCTACTAATCTACATGCACAGATTGTATCTCAACTGTGATATGACCGAGTCCAAGTTCTTACAAGTTAACAAGATAAGTTATAAGTTCTTAAGTCTTGAAGAAAAGTGCCCGTAACAAACAAAGTAAGTACGCTTACACTTTAGAATGTGCCATGGTTACACTAATAGATTAGTAAATTAGTTTACAGAAAGTCGGGAATTAGGAGAAATTTCATGGCTGAAATGCACACTTGGAGTACTTGGTTTTCTAGTCATGCCTCTCCAGTCTGATGATGAAGGAGCGTGCTAAGAAGACATTGTTATATCAGCCGTATGAAGGATTTTCATGTCAATAGTTTTTTGCGGGCTGCTAACATTGCTTTCCTTGATCTTGGTCAGGTCACCCGACCGTGGTCGACAGCGGTCGGGTCAAGAAATGCCAATCATATTGGTCACCATCGCACCTGTGCGCCGCCAGTCAGCGTAGTCCTCACTTTGAGCGGCCTTCAGCTTTCCCATGAGGTTTTCTTTCTTGTTATGGCAGCACTTTTGATCCCAAAGCTCATCAATGGTAACACAGCTCCGGTGCGCAGCGGTCAACACGGCCTGTGACACGGATGGTCCCGGGTTCGATCCCCGGTCAGGTCAAGATGAAAAATGATCTTTTTCAGATTGACCTGGGTCTTGAATGTTTATCTATATATGTATTTGTTATAAAATAAAGTATCGTTGAGTAAGTATCCCATAACACAAGTCTTACTTAATAACTTACTTTGGGGCTAGCTCAATCTGTGTGATTTGTCCATATATATTTATTATTATGTCATCTTGCTACTTATTTTTCAGAAGTGATGTTTTTGTTTATTTTATCAACGTCGGGACTGACATAAGCCAAACAACTGCGCTCACCAACTCGTCTGCCAAGAGTGCTGAGTACAGCAAAATCCCCTAAAAATGTAATAGAAATCCTTGGGCCCTCCCCCAAGGACTTCCATTATAGGGGGATTTTGCTTGATTGATTTTTGATTCCCATGTCTAGCAGTGAACTTCTTGCGGCTGAGACAATGTTTTAACAAATTTCTCTGCCTTCCAGATTGGAGATCTGGAGGAGGACACGACGCCGCTGGACATGTCGTGGCCCTCCGGTTTCCGCAAGCGGCTGACGTACCTGTTGGTCGCGCCCATTGTCTTCCCGTTATGGATCACCCTCCCGGACACGCGGACTCCGAGAGGTTAGCAAACCTTCACTTTTTTTCTCTTTTTTATGAACAATTTGAGTGCATTTGACCTTTATCTTGCTTGATGGGAAACAACGATAAGATCTAGGTCTACACAAACTTAAATAATGCCTTGACAATACCTAAATACTTCTTCACGTTCACTTTTACTTGGGCTCATAAGTTTCGTATTGTAGAGTACTATAAGTGTGGTGGTTTCTCCACTTGCCTTCCACACCTTGATTTAACCGACAGAAGCTGATAAAATCCAGCTAAGACCCTTCCGGAATCATTTTCTAAGGGCTCTCTGTCGTTACTACTCGTAGCACCGCCACTGCGCAGCACTAGGATCTTCAAAGATACACAAAAGCCCAGGTCTTTAATTTGATGACTTTTAGTCAGGTTACTAGATTTTTTTATTGGTTATTCGATGTACAGTTGGGCGCAGATAAACCTGACTCATATACATTTTGACATCTGTTTCTAGCAGGCTATGTTTATCTGCCCCCGACTGTTCTAACCACCGAGTTAATTTCCCTGAGGAAAAAATTCTAACCTCAACTTTTCTTTTTCAGGGAAGAACCTATTCCCTGTAACATTTATAGGGTCAATAGTTTGGATAGCGTTTTTCTCTTACCTTATGGTGTGGTGGGCGAACGTGGCGGGAGCGACGGCGTACGTGCCTCCAGAAGTGATGGGCCTGACGCTCCTGGCCGCGGGGACATCGGTCCCTGACCTCATCACGTCTGTGATCGTCGCGAGGAAGGGTTTCGGAGACATGGCCGTCTCTAGCTCTGTGGGAAGCAATATTTTTGATGTTACTGTTGGGTAAGTAGACTTTTAACCTTTTTTTCACCATTGTCCTAGGATAACAAGTGGAGTGCGGAGGTTTAGTGATGACCTTGACGCTCCTGGCTGCGGGGACCTCATCACGATAGTGATCGTCGCGAGGAAAGGTTTCCGAGACATGGCAGTCTCTAACTCTGTGGGAAGTAATATTTTTGATCTTACTGTTGTGTAAGTACTCTATGAACCGTTTTTTTAGTATGGACCTAGGAATCATATGTCTAGTGAAGGGCCTGAAGCTGCTGGCTGCGGGGACATCGGTCCCTGACCTCATCACGTCAGTAATCGTTGCGAGGAAGGGTTTTGGAGACATGGCAGTCTCTAGCTCTGTGGGAAGCAATATTTTTGATGTTACTGTTGGGTAAGTACTATAAGAACCTTTTATTACCATGGATCAAGGAATGATAAGGACGGGGCACTAAGGTCTCACAAAGACACCAATATTTTACGTTACATGTGTGCAGCATAAACTGCATACATAGACACTCGCAATTTTCCCACGATTTAATCCGTGTAAAATGTTAAACAATAGTAGATTGTTGCACTGAGCAGAAAGTAAGTTATTGCTGCACGAGCTCTGCACGAGTGCAATATAACTTACTTAATGCGAGGTGCATAATCTGCTTTTCTTTCAACTACTGCAATAAAAGTAAGTGAAAAATAAAACTGAAGACAAATTACAAAAGTTAAAAATTTGTTGTTTACATTCCCACCTTTTTTCTTTATGGCCAGTATTTTTTTTTAGGCAATACACACGTCCCTTTGTAAACTCCATACGGCCGTTAGATTGGCCAATCTTCTTTATGACATGTGACAACTATTGTCCCGCAATTTAAAAAAGAACTAAACTGTGCAGTAAAGGATTTCCATACATTTTTGCTGTAAAAATGAATGTATGGAAATCCTTTACTGCACTGTTTAGTTTCTTTTTACTCCTAGTGCAGAAAAGTTGCGCTTTGTGCTGGATATGTAGTGCAGTTATAATAGAATTGCTGCGTATTTGGAAGAAAAATAATTTACTATAATTTAAATGAAACATTACGAGCTGAATAAAAATTGTTGACGTAAGTGTAATTTTGCGCATATTGCATATTTCGCTTTGTTACTTGCACGTAATGTCTTTCATAATAGGTTCATGATGTAACGTTTTTATATCGTGCTGTTTATGTGTGTGTTAGCTTATGTTACTAACGACGTTAATATAAAAAGTAGTAAACTTCATATAAAGAATTAAACACATTACTTCACACAATGTGACAAAAAGTATCCATATATAACGTACGAAATATATTCTATCGACATACATGGCGGAATTTTTATCATTTAGACTGACTACGCCCATATTTAGAAACATCCGCCTTTCAAAGACGTGAACATGTGTGTTTGTCCCAAAACGACTTTTTAATAACATATGTACTAATGAGTTGGGCGCGCAGACTGGCCTTTGTAACTTTTATGTTTATGTTTCTTGGCTGTAAGATTTTGGCAGTCCCGGTAAAGCTTTTTGTAACTGGATATTTTAACTGCTCAAATGCTTTTTTCTTATGGTTTAAAACATATGAAAAAGGTTATAATGAGAATTTTGGTTCGATATTCTGTGGAAACCTTAATAAATATATAAATACTTATATATTTATTTCATTAAAGATAACTACTTAAGATATCTTATACAGAGTGTAACACGACCCTCGAGACACTTTTAAGAGGTGACTCAGCCCGTCAATAAATAAATATATACGGACAAATCACACAGATTGAACTAGCCCCAAAATAAGTTCTTAAGTAAGACTTGAGTTATGGGATACTAACTCAACGATACTATATTTTTATGACAAATACATATATAGATAAACATCCAAGACCCAGGTCAATCTGAAAAAGATCATTTTTCATCTTGACCTGACCGGGGATCGAACCCGGGACCATCAGTGTCACAGGCTGTGTGGGCAGTGTTGACCGCTGCGCCACGGAGATCGTCAATGATGGGAACTCAAAAAAATATTTGAAATTTTCATACAAATGTGTTCGGCTAAATGTATGGGATAACCCCTTATCCTATATGACAGTCATAAAAAATTTCGAGATCCCAGCATTGATCCCATAGCAAAAGTTGATTTTATTGACGGGCTGAGTCACCCCTTTAAGGATGTCCTAAGGGTCATGTTAGTCTGTATGAAGGATAATTTTTATTTTTGTGAATCTTAAAGACATCCATATTAATGGACTCTGAACATCGCAACTTCAGTGTAGATTTCCGGTACGGAAAAGCCGTGTTGCTCGAAGGTGTAGATTAAGTATTTTTGAAAAAGTATGAATAATTTTGACTAAAAATTGGTCTATGAAAACTAATTGATACTATAAATTAAAAAAATTCCGCAGGTCGTTGTCACACGAAAACCCTTTCGTGTGATAACGACCTGCGGAATTCTGGGTACCCACCCAGAATGCTGGTAGCATTGCCACGTCGGATGGCAATGCTTATCCTCTGTCCTAGAAAATTACCAGCCCTCTGGTTACCCAACACCTCAACCAGCTTTTGGCTCAAAGCCCCACGGACCCAGAGTCTCCACCCCAAACGGCTGTATTCATGATACTTACAATTAATATTCATGATTTTCTGAGATTAAATGAGTCGAATCACTCTAAAAACAAAAAGCTTTATCTTGATAAATATTTTTTCTCCCGAATTAACTGTATAAAAATGTAAATGAACTGCGAAGATTTCTTACATCCATTAATTTTAAAGGATAACAAAAGCACGCAAATGTAAAGGCATAAAACCATCCCTTACACATAACTGTGAGATAAAATGCTTTAAATCCACTGCCGCTGGCGATAGCCGGATTTGTCTCGAAAGTGGCTTTTTTCGCTAAATTCTGATAAGAATTCTGTGGCAGCGTCGGCAAAATTAAAGAGGCATAGATGCGACAGAGTTACCCACGCCATCCCACACATAATACTTTGTACCACAATTTAACTACAACTATAGTATGATTTTTATTTACACGCATATTTCTTTGTCTACAAAATATATCGGGAATTGTTGATCTGAAATGAAAAAAAAAAACATTATTTCCCTGGGTCACGTCATGACTTGAGAACTACTTTCTTCTAATAATACCAGGAGCCCAATGGCCCAGTGGGCCTGAGCATTATTAGCGTTTACACAATATTGTGCAATCCCGGGCGCAGTCCCTAAGCCATTGGTCCTGGCTGTGATCATTGATGGCAGTAGAAAGAAATAAGGTAGATAAAAATGCTATATTGAATTCTTGGAATCAGAATTCCAGGAATACATAATTGTATCAAAAAGATATAAAAAAAGAAAAATAATCATACATAGTCACCGATCAGCTGAGCAAATTTCCTGCACAAATTATAAGAACTTTCTTTTTTCCTTGCAATTCTGTATTTAATCCCGTTGTTGTTTAAACACACCATAGGCAGGAAGAAAATTGATCTCCAATTACAAATATAGTCAGAAGTTATCGCTCTGTTACACTTCATACTTTGAGGCCTCGACTTAAATGACACTCCCTCTAAGTTGCACCGTTTCTGGACCCGGGCCAAAGATGCTGAGTCGTAAGTCCCTAAATTATTTTTACTAGCGCGAAACTTTCGAATTTTAACTAGAATCTCTCGGTTTTGGCCGTCAGTAGGGTTGAGTTATATTGCCGCTTGTAATTTTGTGGAATGGAGAAAAAATTTAAAGTCTTTGGGTCTCCTATAACTCTTAAATTTAATTTTAACTTTTTAAGGCGAATATAATATAAAACATAACTAGCAATACATAAGGTAGGTAAGCAGGCTTTATTAAATTTATGAATCAGAATCCTGTATGAGAAACATAATTTCATCCAGAAAAAGGTAAAAGACGAAAAATAAGAAAGAATTTCAAGGAGAAGTATTTTCCTTTTTTTTCTTGCAACTCTGTATGCTATTAGGGGTCCTGATTCCGATATCGCTCATAGGTTCAAAACAGCCTGTATTCATGTAATATTTTGGATAAAAGTAAGTAACTCCTCTTGCCTTTTATTATTTGGCGCAATTTCTTTTAGAATCATAAATAATTTGTTAAAATATTCAAAGTTTTGTAAATGTTAATTTCTGAGAAAATATATTAATACATATTTACCTACACTTAACGTTTAAATTTTCAATTCACTTATCTCTATTGATTGTTTGTTGTTTTTATAATCTTGCTCTACTTACATAAATATAACAATAGGCAGTGCAGATATTGTTTGTTGTTTTCGAGGATATTGTCGAGGAGCCCGATGGTCCAGTGGGTGTGAGCTCTTTGAGCGCTTACGTATGTAAAGCAACCTCTGGTGCAGTCCCTACTTGGATGGGTGACCGCAAGTGGCATAAAAATATCTCGAGCTCCTCCGTGCTTCGGAAGGCACGTTAAGCCGTTGGTCCCGGCTGTCACCGTTGATGGCAGTCGTTAAGCTATGTCAGATGCCTTAAGGCAGCTTGAAAAATCTGACATCAGTGTTGGCCACTTACACATACGAAAAACAAACAAAAACAGTGCAGATATTAATAATTGATTACTAATGTATGTCACAACGCTTTGTTTGTTGTTTACTTCGAAAAAACATAAAATGTATACATATACAGCCTAATAATGTGGGCTGAACAAACCGAAATGGCATTGCCAAAAGTCAAGTCACTAAAAGCTGCCATAAACTAAAGAGGAAAGGAAAACAAGAAGCAAAGGCCACAAGTTGTGGGTCCCTGCCAACTCATTACTACGTATGTATTGTAATTAAAAAGCCGTTTGTGAGATGTTCACATTCTGCTGGAATTGCGACGTGTTCTGACTTTTAACCGTTTACACGGACTCAAAAGAGCAAATAGATATTATTTATCTCAAAAAATATACTTGTATGCGTATGAGATTTGTCGTGTGGTTCATGACAGAGTAGAACCATTCCAAGTCTTCTCGTGGACGTCGTAGAAAGCGACTTAGCAAACACAAGCTGAACAAAGCTTATGGGTATAAGCTTTGTTCAGCTTGTAGGACGGTTAAAAAGTTCCAACCCGTCTGGCTCCGTGGCGCAGCGGTCAACACGCCTGCCTCCGACACGGATGGACCCGGGTTCGATCTCCGGTCAGGTCAAGATGGAAAATGATCCTTTTCAGATTGACCTGGGTCTTGGATGTTTATCTATATAAATATATATTATAAAATATAGTATCGTTGAGTTAGTATCCTATAACAGAAGTCTCGAACTTACTTTGGAGCTAACTCAATCTGTGTGATTTTGACCGTATACATATATTTAAAAAAATTGTTAGATTTATTTTAGTATTTATTATTTTGATCCAGGAAATAAGCTTATTCATGTGTAAAAGAACAAACTTACTAAAAAAAGATTATTCCTGAACGTGTTAGGTATACAAATTTGATAGCTTATAACAGTCCAAAAAGCCTAGCTCTTAAATATCACATAATTGTTGAGTGAAGGAACAATCCCTAAAAAGATTATTTCGAAATGTCTTAGGTATACGAAAATTAAAAGCTTATAACAGCTTAAGAACACTTAAAATTGAAAACCTTCCGATTTATTTACACTGTTAAAGGTCACGCCGCACTACGGCACGAGGGCGTTAAAAATCCTCAACGCGGCTTCAAAAATTGATTAACCCGCCGCAAGTCTATCAAGTTTGAAGGCACCTTTATTAAGAGCGGCCCTGAGCTTCAATGCCGCCCCTTGACCTTTCGGCCCCTTGCTCGACCTTTACACCTTGCATCTACGTTACAGATTTAATTGATATCGGCCGATAGTTAATGTTGAAAAAGTCCATATTTTATTTCCTGTAATTGCAATTTTCCACGCAACTTCATCCGCGTAAATTATAGCCTATTTATTCAATGTAAGCAAACAAACAAACAATCAAATATTTACCTTTTTATAATATTATTTATCCTGTATCGTGTGCAAAACATTATATATCTGCACACAGCAAAAATATATAGGAACAAATTACACAAACTGAGCTAGTCCCATAATTAAGTAGGTAGTTGTAAAATTGTGTAGGATATTAACTCATTGACACTATATTTTACTAGATGTTACCCACGGCTCCGCCCGCGTGATATATAGCCTATCTCCTTCTCAATACCTTAACCTATGTGTATGCAAAATTTTATGATGATCGGTGTAGTAGATAGGGCGTGAAAGCGTAATAAACAAACGAACTCACTTTCAAATTTATAATATTAGTTGGGTGAATAGATACTTAGATAGATAAACATCCAAGACCAAGGCCAATCTGAAAAATATCATTTTTTTATTCTTGAACCGATCGGGGATCAAATCCGAGGCCTCTGTGATTCAAAGGCACTAGCTATACCATTGAGTCTTAAGATTTTCTAAAATAGGAAGTTATTAGTGAAAGAAAGTTAACACCAATATAACATTACAAGTATAAGCACCAATTCAACTGCCAAATGCCTTTGCCAACTGCCACTAAAAGGAATCTAGAAAAACCTAGTATATTCTCCTTTGAGCTATGTAATAGAAATGAGGGTAAGAATCAATCTGTACCAATAGTTTCCGTTTACAACACGTAAAACCGAAAAATACGATACCCAGCAATTACTGTCACGTACGCCCCATTCGACAACCCTTATTTCAAACCACAAAAGGTTCAAAATAGCAAAGCTTAGCAAAACCGCAAATAGTAACATACATACATTTAAACAAAGCACCAAATAAATCCTTTACGTGGATGGGATGCGGGATTTTTGCAGTCCATAAAGTGTTTTATGACTAGAAACATACGGTTGAAATTCCAATGGGGACGTTTTGAGCAATGTATCGGGAAAATAAAACTGTGAACACAGCTAGTCGAACGCCCGGGACGCCCATCCACAGGGATCATAAATTCGGAGAATCAAGTCGTTGGGCACCTGTGAGTTACGGCTTTGCGATTTCGTTGCGTACTTTGTAGCACATGCTACGAAGTACTACGACTCGTAGCATCTGTAGCAGGTGCTACAAAGTACAAGATTTTAGAATTTGAATTAGGGTTAATTTTCGTATGTCGTCATAATCAGGGAGTGTTTAGTCTCCGCTGCAGGAGCACGACCCTCTCTGTATGGTCAGAGCCATATATTAGACAGAGTAGTTAGAGAATTAGGCCTAATTTCATATATACCAAGTAAAATTAAATCGCTACCTTTTACAAAAATAAATGTGTTACATGTAATTACAGTCTATAAACTACCAAAGAACACGAGTTTTTTTTAAACCATTCTGTGGAATACATGTGTATTTCTTTACTTTTCTGATTTCTTCGTATATTGGTATATCTTATTAATCGTAAAATAAAATAGTCAGAGGTTTGATTTTTAATCGCAGTGATACATAAACGTTTTGGACCGTAATTATTATATTAAGTTTATTCAGATTCTCAAGCCAGAGCCTCTTGTAGATTTTTGGGGATTCGCAGTAAAATATGAAAAATAAAATTAAAGTAAAAAACTTATCTATACGTATAATAAAACAGTAAAAATATTTTGTCTGTACATTTAGTATTTTTGACTGAAATGGGAGGGACACTTAAAAGGAGTAATAGAAAGCAAAAAAAAAAATTTGACTTTCTTGTCTGTCTGTCTGTATGTATGATCACGTTTATCTCCGGAAATATTGGACGAATTCAAATGAAACTTTTTTGCTATATAGTTATTAAACCGGGGCAACATATAGGGTAGAAATAACTTTGGAAAATGGAACACCTGATGCAGCATCATAATTGTCCAGCTGAACTATAAGAAATATAAAAGTGGAGCTTTAGCAAAAGTTGTTAAGCCTGATGAGCATTTTTGTTGAGGTATAAAATATCTTAGATTTGGAACACCTCAAGCAGAACCATAATGGTCCAGGTAAACTATAAGAAATATATAAATGACGCCTTAACAAAAGTTATTCAACTTGATGAGCATTATTTGTTGAAGTATTTAATTTAAAGATTTGGAACACCTGATGCAGAACCATTATGGTCCAGGTAAACTATAGGAAATATAAAAATGACGCTGTAGCAAAAGTTGTTCAGCCCGATAAGTATTTTTTGTTGAGGTAAAAAAAAATCGAAGATTTAGAACATCTGATACATTACCATGTCAAATGTTATATCGATAATTTTACAGAGTCACACTTTCCACTAGGATAGAGTGCGTAGAGTACGATTAGCTCATAATACTGGTGATCGCCCAGTGGTCCCCCTTTGAGCAACGTAGTTTTCTGCCCATACGGCAATACATGAGAGTTTGCTGTCTCTCCAAGCCTTGAACACATAGGCAACACCTAAAGCCGAGGTCTGTCTCCCGAAGGCCCTTTGGAGATGTATGATAGGTTGAGGGCACTCTGCCCATACCTCAAACTTTGGTGAAGTAGCGCAAGCTCACTTGGAGCTAGCTATATAGTCTTCTTCTTATTGTGTCGGTGGCTCAAAAAGACTTAAAGAATCCTATATTTTATTCCTCCAGTATTTAGCAACAGCCAATGCAATGCCATACAATTTTATAACACTGCTACAAGTATTTTCTTGTCTGTTTAGTTCGTATTAAAGTATATTCATACGCCGGAGTCATAAAGTCCACGCGAACGAGGTCGCGGGCATCAGCTAGTTGTAATAAAAAGGCAAATTATATTTTCCCTGACTGACCCACCCAGAAGGAGGGTAATGTTATTCGAACGCATATATTTATGTATGTATGTTTGTGTTTGTGTGTGTGTGTGTGTGGTGATTTGTATTCTTCCCTGGAGTTTTGTTGTTTTACGTATGTGTAAGTGGCCAACACTGGTGTCAGATTTTTCAAGCTGCCTCAAGGCATCTGACATAGCTTAACGACTGCCATCAACGATTACAGCCGGGACCAACGGCTTAACGTGCCTTCCGAAGCACGGACGAGCTCGAGATATTTTTATGCCACTTGCGGTCACCAATCCAAGTAGGGACTGCACCAGGGGTTGCTTAACATACGTAAGCGCTCATAGAGCTCACACCCACTGGACCATCGGGCTCCTTCTTCCCTGGAGTGTCTGAGTCCATGTAACGTTAGTAAAAAAAAAATATAACGGACTTAAAGTATCATAAAGGCATTCAGGTTGTTTTTTTATGATCCACTTGTAAACCAGAAGTAAACACATATAAGGATTAGTGGATTTAAATTGAACTTTCTACCTAAGCGTAAGTCAAAGTTGTTACAATATAACTAGGTCATGTGAAAATCTACTAAAATTCCGCAGTTGCATTCCTCGAATAATTTTATCTGTATAGATGCGGGCTTATCTCTACTTTTCGGTGGTTGAAACGTTGGATGCATTCGCAAAATGACCTGCAGTAGGGAAAAGTGTTCGAATAAACACTCTGCGTCTCCAATATTTAATAGTTCTTTATTATCCAATTCGAAAGTTACTCTGTCGCTCACTTTCACAGGTAATCTAAAGCCTGAGAAAGGACATAGGCTATTTTTTCCACGCGGATTAAGTCGCGGGCACAGCTAGTGTCGAAATAAATGCACATAATGATTTTTTTGACATTTATAATTGAGCCTGGTTCAATAGTGTCTGAAATGGAGAAATTATTTCTTCCTCCGTTTTAGACAATACAGATTTTTTCAAAGTGTACAAGTTTTCTCACGATGTTTCCTCAACAATGAAGTTACATTCATCCCAAATAGAGTGAGATCGGGATAAAATTTTCATTCTGAAGTATCAAGTACTACTTTTTCCACCTTGTATGCGTAAATTATACTCTATGATACTTTCAAATAACGCAAATATCTATAGCTGAAATAATTTTAAACATTAGTTCAATCAATTATCAATTTAAAATAATTACTCACGAAAAAACCCAATAATTCAAACACAAAGTAGTAGATAGATTATTATGAAACTTTACAATGTCATTGCTAACACAGCAGAATATAGAACATAAGCTATATATAAGGCAGACTAAGATTCGAAAAATGAAAACTAGTATGAAATAAAAAAACATTTTTGTTTTATTTACTAGGCAAATAGGACATTTTTAGTATTAGGTCATTTTACGAAAAGCATCACTACAAACCAAACCTTAAATGCTACATTGTAACACAATTGGGTGCACGTGCACGCCGCGGTCAATACGTGAGCTGTTAAGTGCTTCAGACTCTACGCCAACGAGGTAAAGTTTAATTTCGTTTGGCATTACCGGGTTAGACTTCGGCTCCCTTGTAGTTGGAAACATTTTGTGTTTTGCATCAGTAGCGAGCCGATGCACAGACAGACAGTTTGCTTGCAGTTTTACTGTAGGCTTTTCAATGATTGCTTACTTTTTGTATGTTAAGTTGCCAACACTGGTGACAAATTTTTCAACTACCCAAAGGCATCTTACATAGCTTAACTATTATTGTATAACATGTCTTCCGTCCGAAGCACAGCGAAACTTGAAATATTTGGCTATATATTTGTGGGGCTAGTTTAATTTGTGTGATATGTCCCTATATATTTATTTTTTTATTTATTTGATCACCCATCTCAGTGGCACCACACTCGTAATCAAGGGATAAAGTAAGATACTAGATTTTGTATTTTTAACGTTATAAGCATTCACAAATATTATTCTCTCATAATCTTTTTAAATAAAGAAATCTAAAATGGTAAAAAAGCCTCAGATCCGAATCTTGCGCGGAATTATTGGCACGTATTTTCCCTTGCGGGGTAGACAGAGACCGAGTCAATAACCTAAAGCCACGGTCAGATGATGGTAGGCGTGGAGATGGAAAACGGAATCAAATTAGTGATGGGTTGCTAGCCGCATCGCCTGTTGCAATGACACATAATTTTTTGCCAGGTAACTTAAGTATTCAGAAAATAGGCCCAATTTCAGTAATAGGTCATATAAAGAATAGCCTCACTGGCAACCAACCTTGCATTGCCACTTCGTATCAGCGCGGTCGATACGTGAGCTGTTAAGTGATGTAGACTCTACACCAACGACGTAAAGTTTAAATTTGTTTGGCATTACCGGGTTAGATGCAAACTTGTGCTGTTGTCGTTGGAAACATTTTGTTTTGCATCAGAAAGCCGATGCACAGACAGACAGTTTGTATGCAGTTTTATTGTGGCATCGAGAAATAGAAGTTTTTGTGTTGTCTGTCTTGTAGTTTGCTAGCTTTTGCCCGCGGCTCTGCTCGCGTTAGTTATAATAGGTAGCCTATGTTCTTCTCCATACAACATTTCATGCAACGTGTATGCAAAAATTCATGATGATCGGTTCAGTAGATAGGGTGTGAAAGCGTAAAAAATAAACAAACAAACTCACTTTCGCATTTATAATATCAGTAAGGAAGTAAGGATTTGATTATAAAGAACTGCCTACGTTTGTACGGCCACGTCTTACCAAAGGTAATTATATAGGGGAAAAATGCTATGCCGCCTCCGCCGAGCTCCGGCAAAAGGAAGAAACCAAAAAAAGCTGGCTTGATGACGTTCAGGACATTAGTACTATAATAAATCGTTCGCGTTTATGCTACACTAATTACTCATTTTGATGAGTCAACAGTACGTTGTTGGAAACTCATACTTATCGAATTAATGATTTTTTATTTTATGAACTTCCAAAACTGGCAATTTGACAAAAAAAATTTTCGTGTTGCTATGTAAAGATCTGCCAAAAATAAGCACAATAGTGACAGTAATACATTTCTAAGCAAAAAACTCTTTCAGATATTGAAGTTTTAAAGACACATATTTATAGACGTGAAAACGCACTGTAGATTTGCCTACATATTTATGACGTCACAACTTTGTATTTTGTATGGGTGGCGTGGGCGTGAGAACTTTGTTTAGTTGCTATACGAAATATTTCGTTTGTGGTAATGGTTTCATAATAAAAGTTGCTATAAATTTAGCGGACTACAATCAGTATATTAATAGTAATGATAATTTTCGTACTTTTAAAAATGGTCCTTTTCACCCAACTTTAAAGAAGCTTTAGCATCACTTAACGAATCGATATTAAATAAAAAGTGTTCTTTAAGGTGTTTTTAGATAGAAATTAGTATAATGGGAAACAATTTTTTTATAATCTTAACATAAGGCATCTACTGAATAAGCAGAAAATAGCGTAGTAACTAGTGACTTACAAATAAATGCCACGCAACCTATTTAATTTTTTCATGTTCTTCTTTGTCTATCCCTATATTTGACTATTGCGTCTACTGATAATTCCTATTTTGGTCCTCGATGCAAAATTATTACTACAAACATAGTCTACTTCGAGAAGCTTAAAATTATTTTAGGTATTAAATGTGCTTTTAAAGTCTGATCCATTTCCATTGATTTCATGCACAGATTACAATAAACCGAGGTAAATAGAGGCAGACTAATTTGAATTCAACGCGTTCTTGCGTGTGACGCGAAAGCTTGGTCATAGCACGGAATGGGTGCTTACAGAAAGTTAACATCATATTACTGCATCTTGTAATTACATAGCTATAATTTACGCGGACGCAGTAACGGAAAAATAGCACATTCGTGGCGCAGTAGTCAACATGCCAGGCTGCGACACATTGGTCCTTAATTCGATCATCATGGCGACCAAAACTGTGGAAAAAAGTTTCCTTTGGCATTTCTTCTCTGCAGATGTCGGCTCCGAAACGCTAGTAGTACTGAATTTTTCAGCAATTAAGTTAAATGCTTATTTATTAATAAGATAATTTTTAATGTGATTTGATGTAAAAAGTGCGTTTTTTCAGCAATAAGATTTGGTTTTTGATTTTGATTTTGATCCGTGGTCTGGTCAAGATAGAAAACGATCTTCTTCAAATTGGCCTGGGTCTTGAATATTTGCTATATATGTATCTTTTTTGTATCAATTTTAAGATCTAGTATCGTGGAATTAATATCCTACGCCAGAAGTTCACAACTTACTGTAGGACTTGCTCAATTTGAGCAAGTCCTACAGTAAGTTGTGAATTTGTGTGATTTGCCCCTGAACTTAAATGTATGTAATGTATGTAATTTTTCCTAAATGTATGTAATTTTTCCTATGGGATCAATGCTGGGTACTCGAATTTTTATTGACTTTGTGGCGGTTAAGTACTTTTGTATGTAAACGACGAAATTTTTTTTTTGAGTTCCCATCTTCGATTCATAGAAAAGTTGTTCATATTGACTGGCTGCGTCACCCTTCTAAGGGTATGTCGAGGGTCAATTACACTCTGTATATTTATTTAGTTACAAAATACAAGTCAATAATGTCTTGAGTACAAATGACGAAAAAATTGGATAATAGCTCTAGAACAGCAGGATAAATAAATACTTCTGAAAATAAATTTAGGAAAAGCCGGGAATCAAACCCAGTGCCTTGATATGAGAGAATATCACGCATCACGGAGGCCGCTGAATACGCAAGTTAACGAATTTTTCGATCATATCTTACCTGACCAGGTGATGAACCGACTTTCTGCTATTATAATACTGTAGACAAAGGCCTTAGTTCGGACGCAACCTACTTTCTTAACTATGAAACTCCAACGTTACCACAATACCCCACGTATAAATGCAGGGTTGGCCTACAACACTTTCGAGCCTTTAATATTCCCACAAATATTTTAGCCAAAAATAGTTTTGAACATTCTGTGTAATGGAATGCATGCTTCTCTCAGAATTTTTAGGTACCATTATATTCTACTTCTTTTTGCTTATATGCCTAAGCTCACCTTACTGAGACTGCATAGTATCTCATATTTTCAATTTTATTCTATCGCCTACCATAATGAGTCATAGCGTTGGTCATTCTTTTCCTGTTTATTCGTTTACTAAATTATAATTATACTAGCTATTACCCGCGGCTTCGCCCGCGTAATATATAGCTTATGTCCTTCTCCGTACCCTAACTTATGTGTATGCAAAATTTCATGATGATTGGTTCAGTAGATACGGCGTGAAAGCGTAACAAACAAATAAACAAACAAACTCACTTTCGCATTTATAATATTAGTTGGGATGCGATAGTTGGGACAAGGGATTGGGTGAAATCCTAAGTAATCACGTTCTACGCGATGCGGCTAGCACTCCATCACTATTTTGATTCCGTTTTTCACCTCAACGCCCCACAACTAACACCCTAAACGTGGACTTTGGTTTATAAGGCCTTGGGCTCTGTTTTCTCCGCAAGGGATTAAGACGTGATAATATTTATGTATGTATGTATGTATAAATTATAAAATGGTCTGAATGAACAAGTGATGTGCCATTCACGAAATTTCAGAAAAGTAATAGAATGCGGAAATGAGCAGTACTTTTTTTTCAAATTTGTGTATGACAGTCGCCGTCGTGAGAAACACCAACTTCTCTTAAGTTTGGTAGTTAATCGTCAAAGGTTTATCAAAGACCTTCTGAGAATCGAAGATTTTTCTTCTCGTAAATTAGCTAAAAATATGAAAAAGACGTTTATTTTTTCAATAGAGAGTATGCACGTAATTTTTTTATTTCCTTAGTATAATCCTCAATAATCGCAGTAAAAAATTATTAAAAAACTTTTAAAATATCTTAATTAACGACGAAGATGTGAAACTTTAATGTTTTAGATTATCATACTTTTGCCTTGTAATTGGATTATTGTTTACTTTCTGCAACCTACCACTTATTAATTAGTTGTTAAATTGGGAAACCTATAATTGGCCTTACTTTTTAGATAAACTATAGCATTAGACTTTTTGTAACGCTGTTAGTTTTCATAATAAATAAAATAAAAATAAAGTGTAAATAAGAAAGAGAAGTCCGATATGGACTAGTGACGTCATAGTCTATGCCATGCATACATTTGCCATATACAATAGCGTTTTCGTGAGTGAGATAGACATATTTTGGTAAAATCATTGTATCTCGTTCGTTTTTCAACCAAATTTAATTCTGTTTTCACTTTCAGTACTTTAAGATTGAATATTTTACGATAAACTGGTAAGATAACAGATATTTTTTTCATGCATATTACCTATTGCTATTTTTTTTTTGTTGCAAATTATATTGAGTGCATCAACTAATAAGTTCTTTCCAGCTCGTAAGTAGTTAAATTAAGGCGCTTACACTAGCCAACTGGCGCCACCACAGGTTTTATTTCTTTTACTACTAAATAAGATCAAATTGAAAGAATCGACGTAAGTACTTCACTAGTAAATTACTTGTAGGAATACTACAAGTAATTTACTAAGGAAATAATTACGTAGATTTTTTAAATTTGTTCTTATTTCGAAGTACAAGAATTAAATAGCGGGTGTCGCTAGTTTCGCTGATGTAAGTCTCTTAATAAGAGAAATATATCAGCCCTATCATAATCGTACCCCGCTACGAAACTTGCGCGTAACACTGATATTTATCTAATTTGTAACCTTGCCCTGCTTGCCCCGAATTCTGGGGTCACACAAATACCATTTGCAAACAAGTTTTTCGATATTATATGCCAAAAGATATAATTAACCGTACTATCCCCTTTTTCCGACTAATATTATAAATGCGAAAGTGAGTTTATTCGTTTTCACACCTTATCTACTAAATTGATCATCATAAAATTTTGCATACACGTTGTCTGAAGTACGGTGAAGCCAAGACGTTTTAACTCGGAGAAAAATATTGTTCACGACAGATTGAAAGTAACACGAGCAGAGCTGCGGGCGGGAGCTGGTTTTAATGTATAACTCTAAACGGGCTTACTGATCAAGAGCGCAAGCCGATGGCTATTTACTTACCAATATTTAGATATATCAAATCAACTTCAACCCCTAGGCTCTAGGCGGTCGAATGGTTGACCATAAAAATATCATTAAACAAGGTCTAAAATGCTTTGGATATCATTTTTCCGCAAACTCGAAAACTGCAAATTTCCGTTATCTTGCCGCAACCAAGGGGTAAGAAGTGTATGTATTATGCCTGAAGTGTATTCGTTCCTAATTTAAATATAAAAATACGGAGAAATTCTAATTAGAATTGACACTTCAGAATTTTTTTTCTTCCCTTTTATATAATACCTTCATCATATAAAATTCTAATAGTCGTCTTGCATTAACAAGATACTATTAAGTATGTTTTAGGTGATTACATAGAAATAAATTAGTCAAAAACATCAAAATGCAGACTTACCAACAAACTATTTTTTTTATTGTGATAGCGATGTGAGTCACTGACATGAAAATTTCGATTTTCCAGGCTACCGCTCCCCTGGCTGCTATACGGGCTCATCAACGGCGAGCCGGTGGAAGTGAATTCCAAAGGCATGGTCTGCAGCATCGTCCTCCTATTCGCCATGCTGATCTTCGTCATCATCAGCATCGCATGCTTCAGGTGGAAGATGAACAGAGGCCTTGGATTCACCATGTTCCTGCTATACTTTGTCTTCGTGGCTGTCAGTTTAGGACTGGAGTATGGGTACTTACATTGTCCCAGTGAGTAGGGAACGGACAACATCTTTAGATCCAGCAAGTTATGACATACAATGGTGTTTACTATCACGCCTAGAAAAGACTGTTGTTTTGATAGCTGACGAATCTATCAGAAATACATTTTTAGACGTGATTGTATTAATCATTTGAAAATAAATAGTGACGTCTCAGTTAAATTTCATTTTTAGTTTTCATCTCTATTGGGAACAAATAATCATTTGTAAATGCAGTCTCTGAAATTAAAGCAATTCAAATCATAGAAGAATCATTTGCTACAAAGACATAGAGTAGATATTTTGTACGATTAGTAACGAAGCTTTAAATTTGATCGCGAAAAAAGGTAAAGGACTATTACAATATCAACAAATAAAAGAAAATAAATTTGTCATAGTAAATTTAGCAAAACTAATTAATAGAACTGATGGATTATTTGATTTTGTATTAGCAAAAGCTTCAAAAGACTTGAACGATAGTGTGGTTTCTACTTAAGAAACAATTGAGACTAACTGATTATTGGATTAGTGTAACTCTCTAATGGATGTAGATCTAGTTGTGGGGTCTTCACAGATTTTGTTAAAGTTAGTTTTAGTTATATTTAGATGTTGTAATAGCACAATTTGTATAATAATAAATTGCTCAAATGTATCATTTAAGTTGTGGTTGCTTTGCTGAATAGGATTGTTTAGATTTTTTCAGATAATAATACTGCTTGTGATAGAAAATAACGTACAAGAGAGAAATGAGCACCAATATAAGTATAATTTAAGAGTATTTATTTAATGGTTTTGATGGGAGATTTTTATGTACCTCCAAGAATTCCTATGAAATGCAATAATTACAATGAATCTTCGTGATTTAAATCAAAGTTTATGGAGACTTTGGATGATATGAAAAATGTGTAAATTAAAGACATTTTTTATATCGATGATACTAAAATTAATGGAAATGTATAGCCATCGATAGAGACTGTAGATCATTATATAAATGTTAGTTGTTCGTTAATAAATTTGATGGCGCTTACAATGACGTTTTAGCGTTTGATAATAAGTTTTGTCGATATGTAGGGCTACTTTTGAAACATTCGACTTTAGAGGCTGTCACAAATACTTTTCTCAAGTGGCGACATTCTAAGTGTGATAATGAATATGCTAAAGTTTAATTATCTGACGTCGAAACTGTTTTAGAGTACGTACCGAAATATTAGAATGTTCGTGTATGTGTCAGTTCAATTTATTTTTGTAAATATACATTTTGTTTGTATACAATTAGATTATATGGATATCTAAAGGCCAATACAGGCCTTCAGTCCATGGTTGGATGGTTTAAATTTTATTGTATTGTGAAATGAGATGTTCGGTGATGTTGTTGTCTCAGCACAAACGTCTAGTAATGAAAGAGATGTAAATACACTTATAGAGAAAGATAAGGCGTCGTTGATGGAGCGGGGCAGATGTGACAGAATTTTGAAATAATGTTTTCATTCCATAAAATGTGCCTAAGAGTTCCTAAGAGCTCAGTAACATTGTTAGCTTCGATATTTATAATGTAATGAGCCGATACGAAGTGTTGTCATTTTCATTTACTATGAATATGGTAACGAATATAATAATAGATCTAAAGTTTTCAGGGCGCATATGTCCCGCTCTCAAATTATACGGTAGTTAGATTTTACACTATCTTAATAACTTGTCTACCTTTACTTACTTTAACGTTTTTTTTTTCTCATATGTCTCGATATTTAACTAACTTTATCTTCAACAGTTTGAATATCAAAAATAACATTTGGCAAAATAGTCAATTCTAAAAATATATCTTAGTTGTAAGTTTGGAATTTTTTCTCAATACAAGGCACGGTTTGAAATTTAAAAATTGGCAGGAAGTTATCGATTTTATTAGAACTGGAACATCAAAAACCGTCCATAGTTTTCTTTCTATTGTTATTAATTTTTGCTGTCGCTCTGTAAATGTAATTTCTTGTTCTTATAAATTCACCAAAATGTAAAGTCAGAGTTTTTTATCCAGTTTTGTATGTTCAATTGTTAACATCCCACAAAATTTTATATTGATACCCGCCTATTTGAGATAGCAATAAATAGACTAGAATAGATAGTTAAATATTTGTATTTTAAGCTTTAACAATTCAGACCATTGTGTAACGCTCAAATGGTGGAAATCATTGTCATACAACTGCATACATAAAATCGTATATATGAATGCGCACAAAAATCAGAAATTTCTTCTTTGTCAGTGACAATCGGTCAAAATATTTGTTTTGAAGCATTAGAAACAAAGAGATATATTTAAATTGTAATAGAGTGGTCACGGCCGCACTCAAAAACTAGAGGGTTTGAGATAAAATGACATATCGATAGGTACCGGACAATGGAGTAGGTCATAATCTGTGATAAGGGCATGCTTATGACGTATTTATAAAGTGTTTATAGAAGCTCATCTCTCTAAATCACATAGTTTCTGTACATAAAGTTAAGCTTGAATTTATAGTCTTCTGTAGTTCGCTTAGAGCGCCACAACGGGTCGAGCAGTTTCAATTCCTAATTCTATTACTTTATTAACTTCTTCTCCTTCTATGGTTGTATCTTCTATATTACGAATATCTTCCAATTGAACTGTTAGATCTACGTGGCCAGTCTATTCAAGTATTCTAAGAATCGAATGATCTTTGCTCTGATTCAATTAAAGATTTATTTAATGAAATTAAAGGTTCGATGATAAATTATACTTGTACTTATACAGGCTGATTTTGAATCTGACTATATTTCAATCCAGGAATCATAATCCCTAATGAAATACAGAATAGCAGGAAAAAGATAACAAACGAAAAAGAGATGTTCCATTGGAATTTGTCAAGGTAATCGGAGACTTTGTAAGGGAGGTCAAAATTATTTAACGAACTTTTTCTAGAAAATCTTTCTAGCAATTCTGTATCTCAGTAGGGATTCTAATTCCAAAATTGAAATTATAGTAGGGGATTCTAAACAAGGCTGTATAAAACAACCTAGGACAACATAGGGCGCTGTAACAAAGTACATATACTTTATACGTGTGTCTTTACGGAAAGCACCAATAATAAGCGTTGTATTACGCCTACACAACACAACTATGCTAAACATAATTAAATTAACTATTTACACTAGCAATTTCTATCTATCTCTTGAATAATGTAAGTAGTCTTTGTAAATTTACCATCCTTCCATTATTTCTGGGGCTCGAAGCCTATATTTAATCTGTTGAACTGATATTTAGTTCACAATTTTGATGGTCATATCATGGCATCTGTGCCTCTTGCATGTCATACACCTTAGATACATCAACTTGCATTTGTTCAGTACCAAATAGCACAACCCAGCTAGAGTTCATTCAACTTTGTTATACCTAGTTACAATAAGAGTTAAAATTATTTATCTATTCGATTAGCCAGGCTTTCTGCTAAAATTGTAATTGAAGTAATGTGATAATCACAGGAGAGGAGAAAATCTACCAATCGGACTATTTATTGAAAATGGTAGCTGGATTAATATGAACAGTAGCACATACGCATGAACGTGAATATGAAGAAAGATAAATTTAATGAAAGCGAATCGGTATCATTTTCTCACCTCAATATGCACCATTACTACAGGTT
The DNA here is from genome assembly GCA_963082605.1 of Rhodophaea formosa. Lineage (NCBI taxonomy): Eukaryota > Metazoa > Arthropoda > Insecta > Lepidoptera > Pyralidae > Rhodophaea > Rhodophaea formosa. Next base: position 4,068,842 of record OY720220.1, on the reverse strand, counting down.
TGGTGGGAAGCTGGCTAACTCGAGTATCGGCTACTCGTAACCTTTATAACTTCTCTTGTAGCATAAGATTATATAGTCTAAACGCTATCATTAAAATTAAAATGTTTATTAACAAAATTAAAATATAATATCCAGGTAGAGATTGTTACTAGAGTGATGGTTTTTATATAAAATTATAAAGTAAAAATTATTGCAGATAATAAAAATATGACGGTGTACTTCTGTTGGTACCATAGCGAAGAACACCATAACTATTAATAATCGTATATTTAGTGAATGCTATTTACTTCAATCAGCTTTAACATGTTGGTACCAGGAGAAGTGTGGTGAATCTATTTTAGTCCAAGATATAAATTAGAAGCGATCTTTATCTATTTGCTTACCGGATAAAAATTATTGTTAAGCAAATAATTTGTAACGCAAAAAAAAACGGAAAACCGTCAAAAAGGGAAACAAATCACCTAGCAAGAGTATCTTGCTAAATATTGTCAATCCCAAAGTATTACTTAATATTGTCTTAAATTGTTAAAAAATGGTAATTTTTATTTTTTATTTGTTATAAATAATTTTAACAAGTGTTAATTTATATTTCAAAATACTAAGAAAGTTTTCAAATTTATTAGTGTCTATTCTATAATTTTGTATCATTCATCTCGGTGATCGGTCATGCATTGAGAAATACAGGACACGAACAACTAAGAATGAAGACCAGACTCTTCTTTGTATGTCTATGCAGAATAAATTCTTTGGACATGTTCCCAGGAAATACGGAGACCATGTTGAGGAACTCCTTCTTACTGGCAAAATAGAAGTGATGTCCCAAACGCAGTTCCATGTGTTGGTCCACCTAGATTCGCTAGACACTCAAGACAAAGCCAGTGACGCTGTAATAACTACAGAGCACAGGGCTGAACTTAGTACACAGAAAAAGGTTCCATAGATATTACGACCCTCAACAATGAGGATTACGTAACAAGGAGGAGAAGAGATGCATAACTGTAGGTTGTTCACAAGTTCATTGAAAAAAAAGAACAGTAACAAGCTACAGTTTAACAATAACAGCCATTATTAGTAGCTTGCCTATTTTTAGGCAAACCTTTCATGATTGTAAGTAGATATTATATTATCATCATCATCATCATCATCATCAGATCCTTCCAGTCTCCACTGCAGGAGCACGACCCTCTCTGTACTACCAGAGCCATATATAGCCTGAGTAGTCAGAGGATTTGGCCTACAGTCTCCACGCTGGCCAGACGGGTTGGAGAGGTCTCTTTGATGTTAATTAATAATAAGCTTTGTTTAGCTTGTGTTTCCTAAGTCGCCTTTTACGACATCCACGGGATGATTTGGAGTGGTCCTATTCTACTCTGCCGGGAACCACACAGCAATATTATATTATGGTATAAAATATTTTTCATCCAATCAGCAGACAGGTAAAGATCGTTTTTAATTCGTCTTCTCTACTATTTAGTCATCGATTTGGTTTATAGCTGATGCATCTCGATTTCGGGAAGATATTGCATTCGAACGTTCTTGGTAAAAACGTCAATTGTTCACAAATTAGATTTTTTACTTGTCTTTAAATTTAGTACAAAATAAAAAAAAGTAAATCAAAATACGATGGAAGATTTTATAATGATATAATCAAGTTACAATACAATATAATCCATATTGCTTTAGAGGAAGCTACGAATAAGTCTACTTATTTCTAGCAGGGTAGACAAAACCAAGATTGTTTCAAGAGCACGATAATTTTTTTTTTTTTTTTTTTTTTTTTTTTCATATCACACAATTTGAGCTAGCCCCACAGTAAGTTGTGAACCTGTGTCGCAGGATACTAACTCAACGATACTATATTTTATGATATATACTTATATAGATAAACATCCAAGACCCAGCTCAATATGAAAAAGATCTTTTTCCATCTTGACCTGACCGGGGATCGAACCCGGGACCCCCGCGTCGCAGGCTAGCGTGTTGACCGCTGCGCCACGGAGCTCGACATAAATGACCGTACTGAATTTACCAAGGTGGATTCAACGGCTAAATATTACGAGGGGTAAATATTAACAAGAGTAGAAAAAATGACAAAATATGATTACGTTTTCTTATGTTTTCGCGGCTTCTGTGATGTGTTTTTGGGAGGTTGAGGTTGTTGCTTCTTAAAACCGATTTTACTCGTTGAAGCTCCTCCTTGAGGTGGTGGGTGTCACAGATGCCATGTGCTCTCTGAAACAAAGATTTACCAACAGTAGCCAACTGACATGATGATGGGATTTGCCATTGAGATATTTGTCGTTATGGGTAGGCTTTCTATACACAGTATGACTAATAGTATTATCAGGATTTCTAATTATTAAAATGTCAAGAAAAGCTAATGAATTATTTGTCTCAGTTTCTAAAAAAAAATCAATTCGTGACGGAATAAATACAGTAACGGTCATAATTAGGAACAAATGACGTGAAATAGCATTTTTCTGAATATTAGTTAACAATTGTTCATATTAAAGAACAAACTTCATGAAAGCTCGAACTCGGGATGCCAGCGTAGGTTGTTAATAGTGATATTACAGTTAAGTAAAAATAAAAAAAAATGTTATTAATTTTAACAAAGTAGATAAGTTTAAGGTCTTTTCATCATGTTGTAATGGAATAAAAGGAAGGCTCTGTTCAGCGTTTAATTGTGATTTTGATGAAGGTTAACTACTAAAACAAACGCGTTTTAGCTATTTAAGTCGGTATTTCCAGCCTTTTCAGGGCAAATATAGGCAAAGCAGTGGCATGTGTCGTCATTGTGTAACCAACTTGCATAAATGGGTTAAAAGAGGCTGTCAATGCTTAAAAAGGGGCTGAGCCCCCCAAAAATGCATAGGAAGGGGGCAGAGCCCCTTGAAATACATAAAACCGTTTAATTTAGTAGTTAATTATGTTATTTCGCGTAAGTTTGAATAATATTATTGACGAAGATTTAACAGTATTACGAGATTTGTCGTAGTTCAGTCAGCTAGTTGCGTTTTGAGATTTTTGTACATTACATTTTGCCGTATATATGTATATTGTTGCTCTTGTCAAAGCTTCTATGATTGTTGATATTTAAACATTGTGATAGTTTCTGTAATTAACTAGTTTATGCATTCAGATGTTTATATTATTCTTATTTTAGTAATTACCCAAAGTTGACACGTTTATAATGGTAACGAGAAAAGTAACAAGAAAAAAATATATTCAAATAACAACAAAAATTATACGAATAACTTTGACTGGATATGATGTCTTTGGGTATTTCTAAAATGAGGAAGATTAGATATTGGTTTGTAATTAGTGTTTAAATTTATAATTTTCGCGTATCCACGGAGCGTTGGCGAACCGAGAGCCGTCTGACGGCGGTATTATGAAAAATTACAATAAAAATAATAAAATAGTGAGTGAATGTGTCTTTTCTTCATATTTCCTAAACTAAATAATTTCGGGAGAAGTCTACTATGATGTGAATAGATCGTTTATAATGATTTTAAGCCTTCGCGGTCACAATCACTGTTATTTTCTCTACGGTTTTTCTATAGCAGCTGCAATATTTTTGAAATATCAGTAGAAATTCAAAACTGTTTTTTCTGACTAAAACGGAATTAAAAAAAGGACACACTAGTCAGATTCCTTTTTCGTCAGAACAAAGTAAAGGCTGTTGTTTTTCCGACTAAAATGGAATTTCTCTTTGACCGTGATCTTAAAACATTTAACATCACGGTCAAAGAGAAATTCCATTTTAGTCATCGATACTAATTTTATAAAGAGGTAAGATTTAATTGTGTGTTTAATTGCACTGAATAGGCTCTCAAACTATTGGAACGATCGTTCACCCATAGATAGGTAATTTATCTGTGGGTAACATTATATTTTACGCGGATAAAGTCGCGTGAACATTGCTTCTTATGAAGAATTGCAAATTGCAGAGAAGTGTCCACCACTAAACCGTGGCAGCCAGGAAAATTAAAAACTACATATTGACGATTCATGTACTAGTCATACGATGGCGATGATGATGATGATACTAGGAAGTAGGTTTAGGTTAATTAAAATTTAGAGAATCCACAAGGTATCTACGTAGATAATAGTATTAAAACAGTCATAGTACTTTTAACCCGAAATAAGAATAAACTTAAAGATTGATCTAAGATGACTCTAAGTGAGGGTTCTCCTCCAAGGGGGTAAGTAGTAGGGGGTAAGTAGTAAAGGTCCCCTAATTTGTCCTATGCCCTAAACTTACACAACTTTCGCTGCCAGCCATAAGATAGTTATAATAACGGGTTCAATGTAAAATAATTATTCAGAGATTAAATTACCCAGATCGAGCTAGCCATACAGTAATTTTTGAACTTGTGTCGTGGGATAAATAAACTCAACGATAATATATTATAATAAATTCATATATAGATAAACATCCGAGACCCAAGCCGTTTTAATGCTCTAAGCCCAAGCCAATTTGAAAATGGTCGTTATCCATTTTGACCCGACCCCGTTATCCATTTTCATGGTACCCCGTACCCTGTGATTCAAAGCCTCTAGTGATACCACTAAACCACAGAGATCGTAAATTTAAAATGTTTGAAAGTTTAATTTAGACAAAATATTTAAAATGTAGTACAAAGAGGGTCTTGCTGCTGCAGTGGAGACATAAAAAGACATGATGATGATGATTAAAATTATAAAAAAGACATAGTTTCTAAAACATTTTATTGCAAAACACATTTATACTATAAAAATAATCTTAATCAAACCTATTTATTTTACCAACCCCTCCAATATATTCCAAATCCCTCCAATATAAAAATACCCCATAGACTCTTATTCCTTGATTTTCGTCCCACATTTGGCTGAGATTACCTATACAACGTGTAAATTAACTACCGACATCCCTGCGAAGGAATTACTAGTTAAATCCATCGCAATGAACAATTTTTTCTATTGGACCAATCCTGAGGCCTCAAAAAATTTACTTTTCTATACAAAAGTGTTCGGCAGTCCCGAAATTTTGAATGAAAATGTCGAATATATTTTGAGATTTCAGTGGTGGTCTTATAGGAGAAATTGTGCATCTAAAGAGCCTTGGAGGTAATGTTAATGGTAAACTTATACGCTGTATAGACCGATAGAAATATATATAAACTAACATTTATTTAGACCACAAACATTTACGAGAAAATTCTTAATTAATTTTCAAATAAACAATAATTTATTGATTAGAATCATTAAGACAGTCTCAAAACTGGTATTGATAACTGACAATTAAATATAATTAACATATAACAATAGATTATTAAGTTTAGGTATATGTATAATATCATTAAATATAGGAAGATTTCTCCTGATTTTCATATTTTAGCACTCGATTGCCAATTCGTCATTCTTCGAAACTTTGCGAGCTGAGTTCAAAGCTTTTTTTTTAAGCTAAATGACCAAATATTAGCTTATTTTGCCAGTGCATATTCAAAAAAAGGTTGAATGAAAATAACATACAATTAAGTCTAGGTATAATAGCGAAAGATGAGAATAATTTTGTAGATTACTCATTAGATCATAAATTCCTCCAATTACTTTCCAAGAAAGACCATTCTGATGTGCCCTTGAAGGTATCACATCTGTCTTTCCGCCGTCAATGCCCCTAGGCAAGAGTAGTGAATCCAAAAATCCTAGTTATTTGTCAGCCTACAGCAGAGCATGTCGGAGGCGAGTGCGGCAGAATAGAAGGAAGGCCAGTAAAGCAGCCACTGCAGCACCAGCTATGAAGGTCGAGTCATCTCGTCGGGCACCACCAGCTCGTTCTACTACTGCACTCTGAAAGAAGACAGCATCGTAAAACTAACAAAGAAAACGCATGGCGTCGACATAGAATTTTAAACCTTAAAATTTTTTATTTTTATTTATAGTCATAGGACGGCAAACACGGCAAACGAGCAAGCGGGTCACCTGATGGTAAGTGATCACCGCTGCCCATGGACTAATGTAACACCAGGGGTATGACAAAAGCGTTGTTGCGAAGCATAGAAGCTGTAAAGCTACTACTCAAACGTCGATTTTCTGTGAGAGTGTGGTACTTCCTCGGACGAGCCGGCCCATTCATGCTACCAGCAAAAGTGATTTTCACCGGCAGCCTGGCTCTACCACAACTATAATATAAAATAGGATTTTAAAGCCTTATTTTTATACTCGTGACATCTTGCGCTAGAACATTTTGTCGCCAGTAGCCTGGCGACGAAGTGTTCTAGCGATACAGGTCGTGTTAAGAATAATGCCTGAAATTCTATCCCAGTGTAAATGCTCACTAAGTCGCTGCTATTTCGATGTGATTTAATCCAAAGAGCAGAACAACGATTCAAAACACAGTCATCGGATATTATAATTTTTTATTTTATTTAGGTTTTACCTACCATTTAGTTTTTATTTTATTTTGTGATTATTATTTGTTATTATAGCGGCAAAAGATCTCAAAATAAAAATTTTAGGTTTCTACCTATTACGGTTCTAGAGATACAGCCCTGCCTGTAACCTACGGCCTGACAGACATCGGAGGCTTAGTAATAGGGTCCTGTTTTTACCCCACTAACCTGCCCTGAAAGAAGGTAATGTTTTTTTGCGCGTATGTAAGTATAAGCGTTTGTTCTATTGTTGCATCCTGTAGCCAAAAACGCCGGTTTTGAAATGTGAAGTGTCATTAGCTGTATTTGCCTCGGAGTGTCATAGGCTGTGTAATATTAGACGAAAACTGTCAAAAATGGCAGACAGATTTTTTATTTATTGAAATAATGCAACAAGTTACCCTTTGATTACGAACGAGCTCCGTGGCGCAGCGGTCAACACGCCTGCCTGCGACACGGATGGTCCCGGGTTCGATCCCCGGTCAGGTCAAGATGGAAAATGATCTTTTTCAGATTGACCTGGGTCTTGGATGTTTATCTATATAAGTATCTATTATAAAATATAGTATCGTTGAGTTAGTATCCCATAACACAAGTGTCGAACTTACTTTGGGGCAAGCTCAATCTGTGTGATTTGTCCGTATATATTTATTTATTTAATCCTAAAAACGTGTAATACACACCCAGCCTCCATGCTTGATGGCCCAGGGTGTAGCACACTGCGCCACGTGCCTGGCCGCCCAGTCAGCAGCTCTGCACCAGCCCCCCACCCTGACTGCTCTTGCGCAGACCTCACAAAGGAACGCCAGCACCACCAAAGCTCTTTGTTCCACGTGGGCACATCGCTGTAAAAATAAAGAATTAAGTCACTGTGTGTCACACACAAATACATAGCGAAACTTGAAACAATTGACGTGAAACTACGAAACCCTACACTGTTTGTTTGTTTTGTTTTTCGTATGTGTAAGTGGCCAAACACTGGTGGCAGATTTGTTTAAGCTGCCTTAAGGCATCTGACATAGCTTAACGACTGCCATCAACGATGGCAGCCGGGACCAACGGCTTAACGTGCCTTCCGAAGCACGGAGGAGCTCGAGATATTTTTATGCCACTTGCGGTCACCCATCCTAGTAGGGACTGTACCAGGGGTTGCTTAACATACGTAAGCGCTCATAGAGCTCGCACCCACTGGACCATCGGGCTCCCCTACACTGCACGTGGCCCGACACGCCTTGGCAGATATTTTTTATCTTCACATTTATCATTTTCCAATATCTTTACTAAATAAAGTACCTATGGTGGGCGGACTGTATATAGATGAAAACTAATAAATGAGGCGAAGATTTATGAGATGTATGTACAAAGGAAATGGATTATAAGCACTTCCTTGTAAACTTCGTATTGATACAACCAAAACCGGCCAAGTGCGTGTCGGGCCACGCACAGTGTAGGGTTCCGTAGTTGCGAAAGACAACTTTAAGTTCACACTCACACCTCACAGTTTACCGACCAAAAACATCAAATAATCAAAATTGTATGAAATTTTACATTTTCGAGTACATTTTATAAGTTGGTTACCTATAACTTTTGAGTTTGTACTTAGTACTCAGCTCTGATAGTTTTCCTTTCAACTTCAGTATATATACTACTGCTGTAATTTTTTTCACGTATCCATATATTACCGTTTAGCAGATAGAGGGGGGGGACACGTACGTCTAACAAAAATTTTTAATTAAACCAAATATTTCGGAAACGGATCCCTAAATCGAATAGTGGTGTTCTCAACCTCACAATATTTTTTAAAGACCTATTTAACGATACCCCACACGATGGGTAAATACCCATCGTGTGGGGTATCGTTAACCACTATTAAAAATAGTGTTCTCAACCTCACAATATTTTTCAAAGACCTTTTTAACGATACCCCACAAGATGGGTAAGTAGAGAAAAAAAAATTACTCCCCCACTTTACTAGTATGGGAGCTACCTTAAAAAAAAATTTTTTTCAAGGTTTTTTTCTACCACTTTTTTGCCATGATTAATGTACATACCCATACCAAATTTCAGCTTTCTAATACTTATAGTCTCTGCGTAAAACCGCGGACGGACAGACAGACAGACAGACAGACAGACAGACAGACATGGCGAAACTATAAGGGTTCCTTGTTTACTACGGAACCCTAAAAAACTGACAATATAAAAACAAAAGCAAGATATATTTATAAAAAGGTAAATAGATTTATTAATCTGGGAGATATAAAAACTAATGAGTTCGTAACAGTACCTTACATGGAAAAATAGAAGTAAAAAAAAATATTAATGCAGGATTGTAGGTACCTATTATTTTATGTTTATACCTATAAGATGGATACAATGGCAAAAAACGTAAATTTGGCATTATAGCTCCATCTCACGCTACTACTTTGTTCAGGAAATATTGCAATCACCTTGACTTATAGAGAATTTCGGTCGGTACTTAATAGGAGTCATATTTTTAGTTCACAAAACAATATCGAACACGAAATAAAGTAGCAGTTGCGTGGCTTTGGTTCTAAACTTAGCCAGGACGTCAACATTTTTGTTTTGTTGTGAAAATTGTGTACTCAAATATGACAATTAATAAGTGTCTCAATAAATAACCATTTCAAATCTTCTTATGACATTGAACTTGTACTGGATAGGGATGCAGACATGATACTTTGTATGTATACCTACGTGTATATATTGTTAAAAAATGATTTTTTTCTTTAAGTAGGACCGACCACATTGGACATATACAAATTTCGTCTCAGCCGCAAGGACTCCACTGCTTTGTAACGGAACACATATATGTGTCGCGTTCAGATTCTCAAATATTAATGGGAACACTTGAAATCATACAATAACTATCTGCGGTTTGACTTCGAGATAAAATCATACAATAACTTTATAATTTGTTTACAAAACTATTGTTTACAATAGGCCAAATTATGACATTGACATTCGTTCATAATTTGATTGGTCTGTAAAATTAAGTCATAGTTTAGAAACTAATTGAGAGATAAATAATGGTTAACATTAAATCATTAATTCCATTAAGATTTACTTATATTTTTATTAAATAACATTAAATTTATTGGTCCTTTGACAAAGAAATCATTCATGGTTAAATAATGGGTACCTAATTGGTTGATTTCCTTTTACCTTGTAAAAGTTGAAAAATTGATAAACGAGACTTGTAATTAATGAATATATGGAAAGAATTTATAAAAGAAAATAATTATGATAATTTCCTAAAACTTTACGATGATACTTTAAAGTAAGAGTTTATGAGGATTGAAAATAACCGGAAGTATAGTCTCGAATAGCCAATGGGAACGTTTGAACCAGAATGCCAGTTTTTCAGAAAGGCGACGACCAATCACGATTAAGATGATGAGAAGACAGAGTGGGAGTAAAGTTAACAAAACTGGAACACCTTCAATTCCTGGGACAGTTTATTTCAAATTTTCTACGAGTTTATATCTTGGGGTGTCATTATGCTGGAACTGTGACTGACTTCTGATTTTGCTGCTGATCGCTCTGGAAGTCCAGGCTTGTCCATGGTGACCTGATCTGGCAGGAGATAAGCGCATATCATTGATAGTTGGGATCAGTCCACGTTTTGATTTCCTTTGATTTTGGGCTCTGGAATCTCTGGATAGTATTTCCGTAGAGATCTCTCTCGTTTAAAGTATTGAGGGAGAATCCATGCTGGTCGCCATACGCCGCGAAGGCACCGCTGGATCCTTTTAGCATTTTGATCTAGAATCAGTGTTCTTTACTTCGCACCTATACCTATTTAAAATCTGTTACGTACGGTTTGTAATTCAGGTTATCCTGAAATCATTATTTAGCATTTCATACATTTAAAGTCAGTGATTAATGGGGTAAGTTTTTGCACATATCACTAGCTGGAGGCCGCTAGGGAGATTGGATTCTCCTTGAAGGTATTTAATTGTATTAATCTATGTTGTAACGTGATTTGTGAAATTTTGTGCAAAAATATCCATTTTACTAAGGGTAGATTTGATTTTGAAATTGTTGAGAAATCTTTATGCTTTATGGAAAATTTTGAGTAAATCCTTATTTCCCTAAGCTGTGTAGAATCTAGGTAATGAGATTCCTAACTTTGTCTTAACTATTAAACTTTTGGTGGAAAATATTTCCCAGAACATAACTATTTTAACTGTGGGTAGTTTTCCAAACAGTTGCCACTATTATTTCCGATAGAACTCAATAATTAAATACTTCCCTGGGATTTTAAGCATTGCTCAATAGAATTTAATTGCTGTGGCATAAATTCCTAGTTTAATTTCACATAAGATTGAGACTGATCCGTCTATTCACTAGCATGAATATCCTAACTTATTGTCTTCAGAACAATTATTATTAATCAGACTTTATGGTCATCCATACGAAATAACAATGACCTTATATTATTTACCATACCTATCATTTTATTCTCTGAATTGGAGGTGTCAGTCCGTGAGATGTCGGTCACTAAGTCCTAGAAGGTTAAGGTTTGACCATGACATAAGTAAAAGGAGTGATACTATCTATTCCTGGAATAAATAAGAAATTCCTAATAAGTAGTGTCCATTTTATACCATTAAGGCCGAGTATAAGATTTACTCACATGCCTACATATCAAAACCAATGGACATTACAAATCACAAACCTATTGAAGGTGTTACAATGACTAGTAAGTCTGATGTAAATTTACTTTGAATGAGAATAGACATTTCATCTCAATCTGTCTCTAAGATCTAGAGATAGGGTATAATAATGCCAATATTTGAGATCATGGTAAGAGATTTGCCATTATAATCAATTCCTTAAGTAATGGGAACATAGATAAAATAGTTAACAATTAATACTAGTAAAAGTATTATTGTAGCATCTCTTATAAAAGATATGCTCTACCTAGGGTGACAGACAGACAAATTCCCCTTTTGAATTAAAACTCCTTAAGAGAATTAAGTAATATCTGTATTAGTTTAATTAAACTGAGCTCAATTGCTTTTACACAATATAAGTGTACCTACCTCGGTAGATTTACAGATATGAGCTCGGCCCAGCGACCAGAGTGAGTCCTAAAAGGATCCTCTGTAGACAGATATTACGCTTGAAGACACTTTGTCTTTCCTCTTGTCTCCTACCTATTCTACTGACAGTAGATATAGGCACTATGTTAACTCAAGTATGAGTTTCCCTAGTTTTCTTCTCAAGTGTTAGAGTAGCATACGGTAGAACTGGTGTCCAATTCTGGAGTCGAGCCGTATAGTCGGTACGGGGAGGGGTGCCGACCTAGCCGTTAAAATAACACGCTGGGCTTATAAATACATACCATACAAACATACACATACCTTACTGAACTGAGAGTACCTCACAATGACAGACAGACAAACTATTAATCCTAGATTTTACTTTAAACATAAAATACATTCTCTTAATCACTTCATAGATGTCTTAAGGCAGCTTGATTTGTTTAGTAGATATCATTCATCAAGAGAATCATAAAATTAAACATATTTGACAATACTTTGATTTTCCTATAACACATACTGGCATAGTCTTATCATAGATGCTTTTAGGTAGCTCAAATGTCTGATAGACAAGCTTTAAATATAAAGATCTAGAAGAATCTAGATTATTACAAACCACATACTTTCATTGTTTTATCATAGATGTTTTTAGGCAACTCGGTATGTCTGATAAACAAACTTTAAACATAACCAAATCAAGATTATACTAAAACATATACTTTCATTATTTTATCTTAGATGCTATTAGGCAGCTTGGGATGTGATTCCAACCTTGTAGGGAAACATAAATAAATCAATAATCTTAAATTTTAATACTTCCATACATTTCGGTTAGGTACTATGACTATATTCAGCAGGCATAGCAGTAAGCTATGGAGGATAGGATCATACTAGCAGGCATCTTTTTCCATATTGTTATTTTTCAATAAACTTCTCCATAATAAGGCAAAATTATAAATTACTAGAGGCAGGCAACAAAAAGAAACAGTGCAATTAAAAGTATTTATTAAGTAGGTAAATTCATAAGTGCATCATTAAAGTAAAGTTTATATTCACAGTAACAGCGTGCATACACCCAAAGATAGCTATTTAGGCAAGTCTAAGTTAGGTTATGTTTCATTAAGTTAGGTTTATAGTAGGACAAAACCACAGCCTTAAAAAGTTCACGGGTTGCCACGGAAAAACAAGGGATTCTCCACTAGACATTGATCACAAGCCAACATAGGGATTGAATAATTGGAACAAACAAACATACATAGCAGTTGATAATAGGCTTCTGAATTAGGCTAGCGTTTGGTGCAGTTAGGTCATCTTAATTTGGCAAAGCTTTTACAAAAATATTAAATAAAAAAAAAAAAAAAATTAAAACATAAGTAGCTAGGGTACAATTTCGTGTTCCGTGTCCAGGATTTTAATTGTTAGCTAGATTTGAGAGGTAGCAGGTTAATAATAAGACAACTATCATTGCATTTAGGGATGCATACATGCCTAGGTTAGTTTGGTAGGAAAAATAGCTGTTCCATTGTTCAATTCCACCAGGTGACTGGAGGGGCTGGATTCTTCTCGAGTTTAGCTTGTTCTGGTCACATTTGTTACCGCGGCATGGATAAGAGGTTCTGGTTTTGATATAGGAGAATAGATCACTTTTTGATTGTACTGAGTAGGCTCATTGTTGTTCACGGTTTTGTTGTAGTTCATCTATAACATCACTTTGGAATAAAGTATTAGGGTCGTGTTTTCTGTTAGTCGTATTGTTTATCAATTTAATTACCTGAAACAAATAAAATACTTTAAAATAAGATCATAATATGCGTGTCGTATTGTTAAAAGATTACTTTGATAAGCTGTCATGTTTGACATTTGAAAGTTGTTGTCATTGACATGTCAGGCGAAGATAATAAACCATCATACAGCCATACTAACAATGATGCTCTACACTATCCGATAACATTTTAGACAAATTCTTACCTTTGGTTGTAAAATAAATAATAGATTTAGTTAAATTTCCCTATTTATGTAGATCTTCCTATAAAGATAAATAAAATTAGCATTGCGATAAAAATAGCTTTAATAAAATCAAGTAAAGCCTTCTGTATAGAAAATAGTCCTAGGTTGCCTCACTAGTGCCACCTTGTGACCGCTAGGTGAGTTGCAAATTGAACTATAGAGTTAAATGTTGTCGATTACTGTGATAAATGTAGATGTCGTTACTAGTATAAAAACTAACATGGTATCGATTACTTATTTGATAAATTATTGTTAAAATCTTTCTTTATCTTGTGAAACTTTACTTTGAAAATAAAAATTAATACCTATAAGTCTATTAATTATAAACTAGATAGAATACGGACGTGAACTATAATAATAGTAAATAAAGGTATAGTAAAGGAGTAGGTACCTCACAGTATTTTGTCATGAAGAGATATATATAAGGTACTTAAGTACATAAGGGATAGATACTATTGGAAAGGTCTTACTAAACAAGTTAAAAGGATGTTAAGGGGATGTCCTGTTGTCTAATTTAGAAACATTGTATAACATTACTCTCCATGAAAGTACTGGATTTACACCTTGTGACATCTTAAATGATAAATCGGCTTAGCTATGGTAGAGTTAATACTGATATTCAGACTAGTCTCTATAACAGAAAGGTTAGAGAAAACTTAAAAGCAGATTAGGAGTCGATAAGTAATTTCTATATAAAACATAAATCTACACAATATCAGATAGGACAGTTAGCTAAAGTAAGGAAGCTAGTTAACTCTGACAATAATTGAAAAAAATGACTGAAAAATTTGAGCCATTAAATGAGTCCGTATGTAATAACAGCTAATCTACACAAAAATACCTATCTGTTTGTTGATCCGAGAACAAATAAGAAAAAGGAAGGTTTAATGCTATACATCTTTCTAGGTATAATAAGTAATTGTAGTAATATACAAGTTATAATAAGAAAATGTAATATTATAGGAATGAGTGAGACATTTATATTGTTAATTCTATAAGTAAGGTTCTTCATTCCCTTGAGTAACTTCCAGACCCAAGACTTGTCGTAGGGCTGGGAACCTTTGCTAGAAAGAGGAGTAGGTACATAATTTCAATATGTTGCTTGTTTTAGCTACTTAAGTTTGAATACTGTTATTTAAATAAATAAATAAAGATTTGGGGTAGTTTTGTGTCGAGTCTCGTGGCTCAGGGGAAAGCTTATCTGACTTACAGGAACTTACACATTCAGAAGTAACATTGCAAATTAAGATTCCTGTCACCAGGACATTATACCTGCTTACATACAGATATTCCAAAAAAAAAAAAAAAAAAAAAAAACTTAATTTTTTTAATCAAATTTTTTGGGCTTAACATTAATTTAAAGCGGATATTTAGTTAGATTGTAAGGTAAAATAAAGTGGAGTTGCGACGGCTTACTTTCGAGGGGGGGGCTTAAAAATAAATAGTAACGTAGAAGTGCAGTAGTTTGAGTTGACTGCGGGCAGATTTACGGATGTGGCGGAGAACTTTGTTTTGATAATAACTAATGAATGTGTGATAAAGATGTAGTGTGATTTTAATAGTACCTACTTACTATGTGTTCGGTTATTATGAAATTATATACAGGTATATACTTAAAATTAAAATAAGCAATGTAGTTTCACTAAAGTATTTATTTTTTTAAATACTTCGGCCACTGGTAGTTCATACACTTCTTATTTAGGTAGAACATTTAGAAAAGTAGTAACACCTAGTATACACACTGGTAATAGGTACATGCTCCATGCTTCATCATTCCAATAACTTGAAATTTCAACATCCAAATTACGGTCAACTGGATTATTTTCTATTGTTGAAATATGACTTTTCTTATCTTACAGTTTCTTAACTTTTGAAAGGAAGCTTCAATGCTTGTGTTACGTCATTCATATTCTGAAAAATAAAACATGCATGTTAATACTAGGTATATGTTTACAATGAAAGTAAACAAAGTTTAGTTGGTAATGGGTAACGTCCGTGATAGGGTCGCACTATTTGTGTTATTTTGTAGAAAAACAATTGTTAAATGGTGTAGAGTTAGTATTGTAGAGCTAAACAGTTTTTACAGTTAAAACAATGAGGGTCGTGCAGAATTTAATGTAAGACAGCTTTGTACTTACATGAGGAATTCATAGGTTATACAGCATAGTTTGTTGACGTAGTTTCTATTGTTTTACAGATATTTTCCATTTTATTGTGAAGGAAACGAAAGGAAAAACCATTTTTGAAATCGTTTAGTAAACATAGGTTATCATAATGAATTGTCATTTTGACAATGCCACGTTGTCCATTGTCACGTTGGTGACATTGACAGTAGGTAGATTGATTGGATGTCAACGCCATAAAATAGTGAAGTGGTAATAGATAGTCAATAACTATAGTGTTGAGCCATGTATTCGTAATTGTAACTATCGATACTAATAGTACCGATAAGACTTATCTATAGTGCCAGGCTTGATAGTGATAATATTTGGTGTCCATCCTAACTAATATTTGTAATACTAATATTTATATTCCTTTTCAGGTTCCGAATCACTGATATTGGGAGATATAGGAATTATTTCGTAAACGTAGAGTCTGGGATTTACCGTTGTAGAAAAGATTGTTGGGTGAATTTTATTCTAATGATTATAAATATCTAAAATATGCTGCCAATTGAATAAATTACTAATATCTTGATTAAATTATAAAAAGAAATTTAAATATCTTAATAATTTTAAATTAAATATATGATAATTGACGGAAAAAAAAAAATTAAATAAACTTATAAATCCTAATCAATTATAATAAAATTTAATAAATTGTAATAAATACAAATAAATTCAAATAAATTGAAATAAATTGAAATAAATTGAAATAAATTGAAATAAATTGAAATAAATTGAAATAAATTCAAATAAATTGAAATAAATTCAAATAAATTCAAATAAATACAAAAAAATTCAAATCAATTCAAATCAATTCAAATAAACTCAAATAAATTCAAATAAATTCAAATAAATTCAATTAAATTCAATTAAATTCAAATAAATGTAAATAAATTCTAATAAATTCAATTAAATTCAAATGAACTCAAATAAAATTAATTAAATTCAAATAAATACAAATAAATTCAATTAAATTCAATTAAATTCAATTAAATTCAAATAAATTCAAATAATAAATTCAATTAATTTCAAATAAATTTAAATTAATTCAAATTAAATTCTAATTAAACCAAATAGGTTCTTATAAATTTTAAAGTAACGTGAGATTTGCGGTTCATGCGGTTCAAGCGGTCGTGCAGGTTGTGTTGATTTTGTGGTTCACGCAGTTCTTGCGGATTACGCGGATCATGCAGTTCATGCGGTTCATGCAGATCATACAACTATGCAGGATAACGCGGGATGCGCGGTTCTTGCAGTCCACATAGACTCTGTCTTGATTTGTTAAATGAAACTATTAGATTATTTCTTAGTCATTTCACATTATATTAATGAGATTATTACTCAGTAATCTGGTGAAGCGCTGATATATTTTTTGGCAAGAATGTAAAAGTGTGGAGGAATGTACAACTTTGATTATAACGGGGCAATAAAGGGGGGGCAGTGTTTAGGGAGGGCCTTGGATTATACCAGATGTGAAACCAGATTACCAATATTATTTGCCCAAGATTTAGAATATACACTACACAAACATGAGTTTTATACAGGGGGATTAAGGTGTTAGGTTAATTTGAAGGATATTGACTATCCATACTCGTATGTTATCCCACGTGAGACTACACCTGTATAAAATTCCACACTACACAAGAAGCTAACAATCAGTTAGCTCACTGATATTCATCGGGTCCCGCCACACTCTCCAAGGATATGTTGGAATTTGTTTGAGCGAAAGCTTTGGGTATGACTTTTGGGTATGGCTTACAACGGTCTTTCACTATAAGGGTGGATCGGGTTCAAGGATGGATATCAATGGTGGATATAGTTTTGATTGTAAGGTTGAATCAAATCATATGCCCATGATAGGATCACTAGGGTCAGTAGCTTCACGAACTACTCCGTCCTAACTTTGGATGTACCTTGAGGAAGGTTGCTGTTGGTTATAAACGAAGGTATTAGCTCAGATCTGTAGTTCTGATAAAGGAAAACATGCCCTTGGTTTAAATACACATCACACTCGTTCTCTCTCACACACACACACTAGGGCTACACACTTCGAAGATCTTGGGAGAATAATATTTTTAATAAAAAGGGGGGTTTAAAAAAAGGGGTTGTTTAGCTTATATTTAAATAAACTGAAGTAATGAAATATTTGAGAATGTAATTTAAATTTAAATTAGGTAAAATTTCGACTCCAGGTCCTTTGAGAAAGTCGCTTCAGTCCAAATTTGAAGGGTCGGCTGTAACGGAACACATATATGTGTCGCGTTCAGATTCTCAAATATTAATGGGAACACTTGAAATCATACAATAACTATCTGCGGTTTGACTTCGAGATAAAATCATACAATAACTTTATAATTTGTTTACAAAACTATTGTTTACAATAGGCCAAATTATGACATTGACATTCGTTCATAATTTGATTGGTCTGTAAAATTAAGTCATAGTTTAGAAACTAATTGAGAGATAAATAATGGTTAACATTAAATCATTAATTCCATTAAGATTTACTTATATTTTTATTAAATAACATTAAATTTATTGGTCCTTTGACAAAGAAATCATTCATGGTTAAATAATGGGTACCTAATTGGTTGATTTCCTTTTACCTTGTAAAAGTTGAAAAATTGATAAACGAGACTTGTAATTAATGAATATATGGAAAGAATTTATAAAAGAAAATAATTATGATAATTTCCTAAAACTTTACGATGATACTTTAAAGTAAGAGTTTATGAGGATTGAAAATAACCGGAAGTATAGTCTCGAATAGCCAATGGGAACGTTTGAACCAGAATGCCAGTTTTTCAGAAAGGCGACGACCAATCACGATTAAGATGATGAGAAGACAGAGTGGGAGTAAAGTTAACAAAACTGGAACACCTTCAATTCCTGGGACAGTTTATTTCAAATTTTCTACGAGTTTATATCTTGGGGTGTCATTATGCTGGAACTGTGACTGACTTCTGATTTTGCTGCTGATCGCTCTGGAAGTCCAGGCTTGTCCATGGTGACCTGATCTGGCAGGAGATAAGCGCATATCATTGATAGTTGGGATCAGTCCACGTTTTGATTTCCTTTGATTTTGGGCTCTGGAATCTCTGGATAGTATTTCCGTAGAGATCTCTCTCGTTTAAAGTATTGAGGGAGAATCCATGCTGGTCGCCATACGCCGCGAAGGCACCGCTGGATCCTTTTAGCATTTTGATCTAGAATCAGTGTTCTTTACTTCGCACCTATACCTATTTAAAATCTGTTACGTACGGTTTGTAATTCAGGTTATCCTGAAATCATTATTTAGCATTTCATACATTTAAAGTCAGTGATTAATGGGGTAAGTTTTTGCACATATCACTAGCTGGAGGCCGCTAGGGAGATTGGATTCTCCTTGAAGGTATTTAATTGTATTAATCTATGTTGTAACGTGATTTGTGAAATTTTGTGCAAAAATATCCATTTTACTAAGGGTAGATTTGATTTTGAAATTGTTGAGAAATCTTTATGCTTTATGGAAAATTTTGAGTAAATCCTTATTTCCCTAAGCTGTGTAGAATCTAGGTAATGAGATTCCTAACTTTGTCTTAACTATTAAACTTTTGGTGGAAAATATTTCCCAGAACATAACTATTTTAACTGTGGGTAGTTTTCCAAACAGTTGCCACTATTATTTCCGATAGAACTCAATAATTAAATACTTCCCTGGGATTTTAAGCATTGCTCAATAGAATTTAATTGCTGTGGCATAAATTCCTAGTTTAATTTCACATAAGATTGAGACTGATCCGTCTATTCACTAGCATGAATATCCTAACTTATTGTCTTCAGAACAATTATTATTAATCAGACTTTATGGTCATCCATACGAAATAACAATGACCTTATATTATTTACCATACCTATCATTTTATTCTCTGAATTGGAGGTGTCAGTCCGTGAGATGTCGGTCACTAAGTCCTAGAAGGTTAAGGTTTGACCATGACATAAGTAAAAGGAGTGATACTATCTATTCCTGGAATAAATAAGAAATTCCTAATAAGTAGTGTCCATTTTATACCATTAAGGCCGAGTATAAGATTTACTCACATGCCTACATATCAAAACCAATGGACATTACAAATCACAAACCTATTGAAGGTGTTACAATGACTAGTAAGTCTGATGTAAATTTACTTTGAATGAGAATAGACATTTCATCTCAATCTGTCTCTAAGATCTAGAGATAGGGTATAATAATGCCAATATTTGAGATCATGGTAAGAGATTTGCCATTATAATCAATTCCTTAAGTAATGGGAACATAGATAAAATAGTTAACAATTAATACTAGTAAAAGTATTATTGTAGCATCTCTTATAAAAGATATGCTCTACCTAGGGTGACAGACAGACAAATTCCCCTTTTGAATTAAAACTCCTTAAGAGAATTAAGTAATATCTGTATTAGTTTAATTAAACTGAGCTCAATTGCTTTTACACAATATAAGTGTACCTACCTCGGTAGATTTACAGATATGAGCTCGGCCCAGCGACCAGAGTGAGTCCTAAAAGGATCCTCTGTAGACAGATATTACGCTTGAAGACACTTTGTCTTTCCTCTTGTCTCCTACCTATTCTACTGACAGTAGATATAGGCACTATGTTAACTCAAGTATGAGTTTCCCTAGTTTTCTTCTCAAGTGTTAGAGTAGCATACGGTAGAACTGGTGTCCAATTCTGGAGTCGAGCCGTATAGTCGGTACGGGGAGGGGTGCCGACCTAGCCGTTAAAATAACACGCTGGGCTTATAAATACATACCATACAAACATACACATACCTTACTGAACTGAGAGTACCTCACAATGACAGACAGACAAACTATTAATCCTAGATTTTACTTTAAACATAAAATACATTCTCTTAATCACTTCATAGATGTCTTAAGGCAGCTTGATTTGTTTAGTAGATATCATTCATCAAGAGAATCATAAAATTAAACATATTTGACAATACTTTGATTTTCCTATAACACATACTGGCATAGTCTTATCATAGATGCTTTTAGGTAGCTCAAATGTCTGATAGACAAGCTTTAAATATAAAGATCTAGAAGAATCTAGATTATTACAAACCACATACTTTCATTGTTTTATCATAGATGTTTTTAGGCAACTCGGTATGTCTGATAAACAAACTTTAAACATAACCAAATCAAGATTATACTAAAACATATACTTTCATTATTTTATCTTAGATGCTATTAGGCAGCTTGGGATGTGATTCCAACCTTGTAGGGAAACATAAATAAATCAATAATCTTAAATTTTAATACTTCCATACATTTCGGTTAGGTACTATGACTATATTCAGCAGGCATAGCAGTAAGCTATGGAGGATAGGATCATACTAGCAGGCATCTTTTTCCATATTGTTATTTTTCAATAAACTTCTCCATAATAAGGCAAAATTATAAATTACTAGAGGCAGGCAACAAAAAGAAACAGTGCAATTAAAAGTATTTATTAAGTAGGTAAATTCATAAGTGCATCATTAAAGTAAAGTTTATATTCACAGTAACAGCGTGCATACACCCAAAGATAGCTATTTAGGCAAGTCTAAGTTAGGTTATGTTTCATTAAGTTAGGTTTATAGTAGGACAAAACCACAGCCTTAAAAAGTTCACGGGTTGCCACGGAAAAACAAGGGATTCTCCACTAGACATTGATCACAAGCCAACATAGGGATTGAATAATTGGAACAAACAAACATACATAGCAGTTGATAATAGGCTTCTGAATTAGGCTAGCGTTTGGTGCAGTTAGGTCATCTTAATTTGGCAAAGCTTTTACAAAAATATTAAATAAAAAAAAAAAAAAAATTAAAACATAAGTAGCTAGGGTACAGCTTGCACATGGTCATCAAAGGTTTTGCCATACTCACCACACTTGGCAGACGCGTTAGTCAGTGCAATTTGTTTGGCTTATCTCGGCTCCGACGCTGCTGCCCATTGAAACGATTTTTCATCATTTTTCCCATCGTACAGGACGAGAAGGTTAGGAATTTTTTGGACTAGAGCAACGGGACAAAGATATTTGGGATGCTATTTCTTGGGTGGATTGAGAAAATAGCTGCTCAGGAGACCGGGTGCCGAACTTCTTTACTGCGCGCTAGAGCCTCCAGAGCTTGCCAGTACATCCACTTTCTCACCTAACCCAACACCTGTATGATATCTTAAAGGTCACATCATAAAGACTCAGCAACGATAGTTGAGCCTTCTCCGCCACTGCTTTGTGCTATGGACTCACAGAATTTTTTGGCTGAACTCTTCTCTAGAGCTCACCAGTCTCAACAGTACAACCTCCTATATAGGATTAGTGAAGCAGTAATAAGTGCTGAGTCTCCTCAACCAGTCTGCCTTGAGCGACGGGCTCTCTGAACTTATCGGCTGCGTGCTACAGAACATGCAAGTACATGCATTTGTCTTTATGAAATCAAGAACTTTCTAACCTGACACAACTCCTGCATGATATCCTCAAAGGCCACTTCGTCCAAACTGAGTAGTGATATGTGCTGGGCCTTTTCCGCTAGTCTGCCTTGGGCGATAGACTCTCTGAACTTCTTAGCAGCTCGCTCCAAAGCTCGCCAATCTCGCCAGTACATCCACCAGCCTCTAAAATAAAATCAAAGAATTTCTATTAAGTACCCCATTTTTAGCAGTCAAACAAATTAAAGTTTTTTTTTATTTAACTGCTTTAAGCTTATCCGGGACCTTTTCAACTCTTTGCTGTCTACCCCGAATAAGCAAAGAACTTTTGATAGGAAATTTTGGAACTAGAAACCAACGCATTTGAGGTTTATTGTCTCTTTTTAAGTTATCTCGTTGAGTCCGATTGCGAAGGGCTTACGCGCATGTTTAAAAAAGATAGTATATTTACTTACTTCTGTATTTTTAATGTCTCTTGTGCATTAACAATGCTATTCTCGATATAAATGTTAGTTTATTTAGTTGGTCGGAGTGGAAGTATGGACTTTTTCCCATATCTTATTCTTTAATTTAATAAGAAATTGACATCTGGATGAATCAATAAGGCAGAGATATTTGGAGAATGGAATTGATGTAGAGACTATCAAGAAAAAGTATACACGAATGATCTGATGCAACTAGCCAATGATGCCCCATGGGTAAATCAAAAGAAACATTTAATAGACAAATTAACAGCTGTAGATAAGCCGTACCTGGGATCAGGTTTAGCCGCAGCCAAATAACAAGGAGGTGGCCTCAATTCTTCCAGCCTCAAATGCTGCAACAGCAGTGCTCTGAATAGCCTGACTCCTTTCTCTTCCTCCTCATCCTGTATGTGAACTCCTCTCCAATGCCCTCTGCAATCATCGCGTCGTTCTTCGTCTAGAGATACCTGTCTGCGGAGAGGCGCTCTTGGGCCTTCGTAGTCTTCTAAGGGTTGAACACTGCATGCTGGAATCAAAACCAAAATTTGATTGTTGATAAGTGTACCTCCAACCTCCGTAGCATTACAACTGAAGATGCAATAGCAAATACTAAGGTAAAAAGCTTCCGTGTGGTTTGGTAGAAATTAAATTAAATTTTAATTCTAATTGTTAATAATTTAAATTAATTGTTTAATTACATGCAATACATACAAAGTATCATCTAAAACAAACACTTCCTAGACCCAGGCCAATCCCAAAAGACCATTTTCCACCATGACCTTACTGACGTAAGTTTCTAACTAGGTATGCTTAATTATTACGAAATGTACAACAGATTAGCTGCCACTAGTTCATTAAGTTAATTATCGCTATATAACAGTTTAGTTTAACATTGGATAACTTCCAAATAAAGTGAGGCTTCCATGTGATTTGTCCGACAGAGAAAACTCCTATTCATTTAAGTAGCTTTTGATTTTTAGGGTTCCGTACCTTAAGATCACTAGATTGTCTGTATGCCTATCTGTCATCCACGACCCCTTTTCTCAGGAACCCTTTTTTAAGTGAAGATACCTCAGGTACCAGAAGAAACAACGATTTGATTCACGTAACGTATAAACACGAAACATTCTAAAATATTTTTATATATCCTTACAATAATAAAATCCATACATATAATTAAACAGTAATCATTGTGTCTGTAGATTGAATAAAAAATTGAAGCGATGGAGACATAATAGTAATAGACATAGATATCAGAATATTTACTAGGTGCACATTTTAATGGGTATCTCTTGGATAGGCATGTAACATCCTCGTCTTCATCGTCACTTAACCATCAGGTGAGATGGGAGACAAATGCCTAATTCAATGATTAATATTTAAAAAAAATCGGTGGTAAAAGAGTAAGACTTAAAAAAAACTGTTCGTATACGCAGTACACTTCTATCCGGAAATACTAGCCGGATTCGAATAACTACAACAAGTAATTTACTAATGCACTTTTATTTTATATATAGTATCACACTATTGAATTTTTAAATTTGATATAATTTGGGATTAAAATAATTAATTGCTAGTTCGCGCTTGTTTCCCATACCGGGCAGTGGTATGGGAACTACTATAATACCCTGGAGTCATAAAGATCACGTGACCAAAGTTATGGGCATCAGCTAGTACATAAATAACATCAGAATTAATTTTACCGATTTTTACATAAATAAAATATATTTCTACTTTTATCAGAAGCTAATAATTTTATTTATTAAGATACCTTTAAAAAAATATAATCACACAAAACTCGAACAAATACTTATAATAACATTTCAGACTAATACTGAAAAAAATACTAAATCTTGAACAACACTATTAGTAAAAATTCCAATAATATTTTCCAAAAAATGCATGTATCCCACTTTCAGGGAAATCTAATAATTGCATTTTTCATATCTGAATAATCGGTGTAGTAATTCCTTTGACAACTATCCCCTATATCCTACAGTTTCCGATATTTCCCCTCTGATGACGGTTTGATATATTACAGAATACTACCATCACCACTCAATAAATGAAATTCCGCAAAACAAGGTAACGAACTCATGACCCGAAATAATTGGAAGTCCAAGCAACTCAACCTAAGAGGTTATGAAAATAATTAGCGCTAAGCAACATAGTAACAACACGTAACGAAGATAGAGTGAGATTTATAGTAGTTACTTACCTTGAACCGCAGCTAATGGTGGTACTAAATCCATTATAATAAAGAATAGTTTGGACGACCAAGAATATGGGTTGCTGCCGAGAGGACACTGCGAGGAATGACAGTGGAGTAAAACATGAGCGACCTTGGGTGCCGTCAGGTCATGTCCCTGACACAGTTCTTCGCGCATGCGCTGAGGGTTGTAGACGTTGGTGGGAACTTCAAAGGTGGCTTCGGAAGGCTTTGAAAGATGAGACGCTTCTTTGTAAAAGATGGATGAAAAGCCTTAAGAGATCTCAGATGACACAGTAATTGTATTTAATCAAATTAGTTATTCTTAGGTAATTTAAGCCTTAGCTTTTAACAATAAATTCGGTCAGTAAGATGGTAAAAGTGGTGTAAATTGGTGGCAAAACAAAGAGATTTCAAATTAGTTTGTTTGTTTTTCGTATGTGTAAGTGGCCAACACTGGTGTCAGATTTGTCAAGCTGCCTTAAGGCATCTGACAGCTTAACGACTGCCATCAACAATGACAGCCGGGACCAACGGCTTAACGTGCCTTCCGAAGCACGGAGGAGCTCGAGATATTTTTATGCCACTTGCGGTCACCCATCCAAGTAGGGACTGCACCAAGGGTTGCTTAACATACGTAAGCGCTCATAGAGCTCACACCCACTGGACCATCGGGCTCCTCAAATTAAATTAGTATGTATTTGAAATGATGTTGTATTACTAGCATTTTCGTGCGACTTCAACCACAACCGAGTTATTTATAAACCAGTAGCTTTCGCCCGCGACTCCGCTCGCGTTAATGTCGATCTCTCGAAAACTATACAAATACAAATAATCTTTATTGTGGTACACAGGTATAAAAGATAATCTCGAGGTCGAGCTCCGTGGCGCAGCGGTCAACACGCTAGCCTGCGACACGGGGGTCCCGGGTTCGATCCCCGGTCAGGTCACTATGGAAAAAGATCTTTTTCATATTGACCTGGGTCTTGGATGTTTATCTATATAAGTATATATTATAAAATATAGTATCGTTAAGTTAGTATCCTGCGACACAAGTTCACAACTTACTGTGGGGCTAGCTCAATTTGTGTGATATGTCCCTATATATATATATTTATATTACAATAGTTACATATAGTGTGTCACTGCGACCTGTCAGTATTAGACGTACAATATTCAACTGATTTACTGAAAATAAAAATACAAAAAAAAGTCACATTATTAGCAATAATTAAAAGAAATCCTAAAGTTATTCGTCCAAATATTTAATTCCATTTCGTCAAATTGTCATTTAAAAAGTCATTAATGTTATAATAGCATTTATTGGTCAACATTGATTTCAATTTATTTTTAAATAATCTAAAATTAAGCTTAATACTATCCGGCAATTTGTTAAAGATAATAGGAGCCATTCCCATAATATTTTTGTCCATCATAGCAGTATGAAATACTTCTTCGGGATGGAAAATAGCCTATGTCCTTCTATGTACTCCAGACAAAGTGTATGCAAAAAAATGTGATGATCTTCAGTTAAAGAAAGCTGATTAAATTTTGAAATTGAAGTCTACGGGTGACATAAGCTATAAATAACGTGAATGAAGTCGCGGGAAAATTGTTACTTAGTAAAATAAAATAGTACCAACCACTTCATCACAGTGCAGTGCCTCACAAGAATACGTATCAAATTCCGTTAGGAACACGTTAGAAAGTAGTAAGCATTATATTTTTTATACGTTAGTCTTTTGGGTATCCCAACTATCCTATCCTAACTAATATTATAAATGCGAAAGTGAGTTTGTTTGTTTGTTACGCTTTCACGCCCATTCTTCTGAACATATCATCATAAAAGCACACATATAGGTAGAGTACTGAAGGACATAAGCTATAACACGCGAGCGTAGCCGCAAGTAACAACTAGTTTATATAGTTCATATTTGTAAGCCTGCAAAAAATTTACAAATTAAAGAAAAGTACTTTTTTAAGTGAAGGTGTAACAACATCTTCTCATCCATACATACTAAGTAACTTGGAGTGATAGATATAAACAAAATTGGCTAAGTGCGAGTCGGGCTCGCCCATGAAGGGTTCCGTAGAAGCAAAGCTTAGATTAGCCAAAAACCTCTATAAGTTTTCGCCCGCAAAAATAACTTTGTTTTTCACAGTGTTTGTATTAATGCCAAAGTTATTTTTGCGGTTTTTGAAAAATCGCTATAGCTTTTCAGTTTGCACTTAGTACTCAGCTCTGATAGTTTTCCTTTCAACTTCGTTATATATACTACTCCTGTTTTATATTTTTTTACGTAGGTATCTATCTATGTATAACCGTTTAGCAGATAGAGGGGGGGGACACAGATTTTCTATCAAAAATTTTAAAAATTCTACTCTGCCGGGAGGACGGGATCCACACGGCGGACTTTGTTTTATAACTATGTAATTCATGGATAATCATTGGTTTTGTGTGAGTCAGTAATTGAACTATTCGAACTATCGCAAACGAATAACTACAGCAAGTAAAGGTCAGCGCATTTACCATGGGTTAGTTCGCTATCGAATTAAAACTGAGAAACTGAATCAGTTGTTTCCTACGTCTTCCTTCGCGTGGGTTTTCAGTTTTATTACACTCTTTTTTCCTATAGAAAAGTAGTCTATATACTTTCTCAGACCCTAAACTATCTGTGTAACAAATTTCATTTGTATCGATTAATAAAAATCAGTAATTCTAAGTCAAAGTCAATCATTTTATTCAACGTAGGATATTTCAATATTATTGAGTGAACGTCAATTTTTTTCATAATTACAATTAGTTTACAAAAACATATTATTGTTGACGTCAATCATTAACTTACGGCTAAGTTTACACCGCTTCCAAGGCGGAGTGCAGAAGAAGCGACAACAAACTGCACAGCGCAACACGATTTTGGCGTGATAGCGATACAGTGAGACAGAGTTACTTTCGCATTTATAATATGAGAATGGATATCATAAGAAATATTGTTAAAAGTTTAAAATATTATTATTCAAAACGTATATTTAAAAGTATGTTCAACCCAGGGCTCAGTACTTGTCCTGTCGATTGCCTGATTGAGGTCCGCCAGTAATAGCAGTCTCAATTGTTATCGGCGGGAGTTGTGCAACTACTATCGTGCCGGAAGAGCCATTTGTACTGGATTATGTTCAGATAACTCGGCAAGGGAGAACGCGCGAACAGATTACTCCCGAAATATCACGGATTCAATTCTGACCTTTGGTGTTTGACAAATATAGGAAATTTGGTGAATATAATAAGTTCTTTGGTGATAATAGTGATAATATTGATGATTTAGAGCTTGTAGATAGTGAATTTGGTGTTAATAATAAACTTTGGACTTTCGTTAATAGTGGAATTAAAAACAGTAAATTTTTGGTTGATGATGTGAAGTTTTTTGCACATGTAATTTATTAAAATACTCATCAAAAGTGTTCACACCTTGATTGATAGTGGTAAAAAAGTAATATTATTGAGAAAAGAAGAAAGATTTGTGATGATGTGAAGTAGTTGGTACACGAATTTAGTAAAGTATAAGATGATACATTGTTCAAGATGAAGTTGAAAAGGAAAGTGTCTATAGAGGATGGATCGGAAACTCCGTGCTGTAAAAGATTTGCAATTCTTGCGTGTGTCTGTGCTTTCATATCTCTACTAGCACACACATATAACTATGTTGAAAATGAAGATGTAAAACATAATTTGGATGTAGAAGTTCGGAATGTGATTATGAGTGTCCTAGATGATAAATTAGAAGGAAGAATTGAAGAATATTTCACGGAACTGACTGGAACGACTTCTCATAGACTAAAGAGAGAAGCTATGTTGGTAAGGCATTTATTTTACTTTGTTAAAAAGTAATGTTCCTAGTTATTTATAATAATAAATATTATATGATAATGGCGAATTAGAAAAAGCTTTTGCTCTGTCTTGTTAGACAAAAGCGTTACGAATTATAATATATCCAAAATAAAATATAATAATTGTTAGAATAAAGATAGAGGAGTGTTAGTCAATTCCGTGGCTCTAAGGGCCACGTCGTATATCTCGGCTCAGATTTAAATAAAAACTTCTACATTAAATGATCAATTTTTCCTGTAGGACAAATGACATTTGCATACAAATTTCCGGGCTGCCCGAACACCAACATTGGTATCATAGGCGGAGTTATTCTATTTGGCGGGCTGGTTTGATATAAACGTAACGTAACCTGTTTTAAGTAGGTAATAGTAAAAATACATTTGACAAAGATCTAGAACATAGAAGTAGGTTACTAACTTGCCAATTCTGTCACCAGAAACAATCCCAAGTTCAAGAAGATAACACAGTTGCCCCACATGTGGAGTTCTTCAATCCGAAAATGAGGCCTGAGCTGGAAGAAAAGGATGCAGCGGAAATGCGAAGGACCGGGGCCAAAGGACCGGCTCCCGGGGGTGACACATGGGTCTGGCTGACTAGCTACTCTAGAGTTCCTGTAAGTAGATGATTCATATTAACTTTACCTTACTTTGGAGGCAGTTGTTATGTTGGTTTGTTTTTTTTGTGTGTTTTAGTGGCGAACACTTGTGCCCTCAAGCTAACTAGATGCATATAATATAGCTTCTGGGATTAACGCTTTAACGTACCTTAATAGCTCGAGTTATTCTTATGCCACTGGCGGTCACTATGGCAAGCGCTCAAAGTGCTTACGTCCAATGGGCCATCGAGCTCTTCGAAGTGGCAGTTGAAGGGACACCATTGATATAAAATAACTTAAACTTCACTTATAACGAACGAATCGACAAATACTTTACTAAGAGTAAAGAAACATAGTTAGGGGCTGATATGTGAATAAAAGCCAGTAATGTTATATGTAACACCATTTTTTACTAAAATTAATCAATGCACATCACCGTTTCTATCCACATAACAACCTGGAAAAGTCTAGTTCTGACTCTACTTACATAGGTTTTTTATTTATTTAACAGTACAAAGTGGTTCAAGGATTTTGCAAAGCAACCCAAGACTACTGCCCGCCTGGCGTGCAAGGACCGAAGGGCCCACAAGGCGTGCCTGGGCCTAAAGGCGAGAGAGGAGACCCTGGTGCTCCTGGTACCCCGGGTCATGGCGGTGGAAGAGGGCCCGTTGGACCTCCTGGACCTAAAGGTGAAAAGAATCTTTAAATTAAGTTGAATCGCTATCATAACCCACAGTTTTTAAATCTCCTAAATGGGTCCTAATTCCAAATGCTTTTTAACAGATGGATCATACCTCTATACATCATATCATGATCATATCATACCCTCTATACATCATATCATGATCATATCATACTTTATATCTTTTGGATTTTGGAGCAAAACATTCTGAAAGTTGCACACCTACATACATACATACATATTGTCACGTCTTTTCCCCTTTCGGTGTAGACAGAGCCCATGTATAAAAACCTAAAGACCACGTTTAGCATGTTGCTGGTTGTATAGGTAGAAAACGGAATCAATATAGTGATGGGTTGGTAACCGCATCACCTAATGATATGATTACTCAGATTTTCGCCCATTCCTTCGATCGTATTTTTACGATCTATGCGGGAAGAGAAGCAGCTGGTACATTCTACGTTTTTCCTTTTGTGCCATACTAGCGTGGAAGATATTTTGGTAAGTTTCTGAGCTTAGATATCTCACACCTAATAAAGGGAAAATATATCGAAAATAAATGTAATGTATATTGATTTTGCAGGAGAACGTGGTTTCCCTGGGAACCCTGGATTAGACGGCAGAGACGGCGTGCCTGGAGAGCCAGGACTGGATGGAATGTCAGGCAGGAATGGTGCTGATGGTGCACCAGGGAAGGATGGACGAGATGGCATCCCTGGAAAAGATGGGAGTCCTGGCAAAAACGGAAAGGATGGAAAAGATGGTTAAAAGATTTTACAAGTTGTTTATATTATATTCAAGATTTTACAAGTTGTTTATATTATATTCATTATCTTGTCTTTAGTAGCACGACCCTATCTCTGTACTACCAGAGCCATATATTATTCAGAACCGGCAGAGGATTTGGCCTATAATCTCCACGATGGCCAGATGGATTGGCGAAGTCTCGCCTGCTACGACATCCACAGGAAGACTCGGAGTGGTCTTATTTCACTTTGCCGGGAACCTTTGACCTTATTTGGGTGTTGTAGGAACAGAGGACTTATAGGTAATATTATTATTCGGAGACCAAAAGTAAATTCATATTTTTTTTATTTCCCTAAGGGAGAGCTGGTGCTCCAGGTCCGCCTGGTCTGAGAGGTCCTAAAGGTGATAGAGGTCCGATGGGTCCTAAAGGGCAGCGTGGTAACGACGGGAGAGATGGTGCGGCTGGCAGACCAGGTCTATCGATATACAACTACACCAAGGAAAAGGAATTGTTCATACCACCAACTTTTGCACGTAAGTTTTTTTGCAGTGCTTTCGAAATTCCTAGAGATATAAGTAATTTTATTTTAGCAATTTCCTAAACAGCTTACTGGATTTTAGTGGAAACTACCCTTTTTTATTGTGTCTTGTCATGTGTCTGAGAAAAAATCCTGCTACGCCAACTTCAACTGAATGACAAAGCTCTTATTTTTTTCTGTCTTGTACGAAAGAATTAGTGTGTGACCAGCGTTGAAAAGAGTTTCTTTCTACGTTTCTTCTCTGAAGTGTTCGGTTCCTTCTTCATATTAACCTGAAAAGGCCCATTTTCTGAATTTCAAGATTCAAAGATTTATTCATAAATCTTTGAATCTTGAACCTGTTGTGTCTGTAAAATATCTATCTTGATTTTATTCCTTCTTTCAGAGGATCATACTAGGGTGATAGTCCGAGAAGGAGATACTCTTCGCATCAGCTGCAATCCTATGGGCCGACCAGAGCCCAACGTGGAATGGAGGCGAGCTGACGGCACTGCAGTTATACAGGTAATTAATTAAATATGACATACTAATTTTACGAATTTATCTTTCTCTACATTTTTTCATCATCATCGTCATCATCTCACTCGGAAGAAGTCTAGTGCTGGACAAAGGCCTCCCGCAGGGATCTCCAATACGACCGGTTGGAAGTGATCTGCATCCAGCGACTTCCTGTGACCTTTTTCAGGTCGTCAGACCATCTGGTTGGTGTGTGACCTTACCTTTTCTTCGTTTCCTTAGTTTTAATGGTATTTTATTTTTATTTTTAATGTTCTATGTACATCCACATATATATGTGGAAGTTTTTATAAAGAGCGAATAACTTAGTAAGATTATTAATGTAAAAATGGAACATGTGTAAAGAGTGGAGCTCCTGTAACACAAGTTTTTAACTTAGCACAGGGCTCTTTGTATGATGCAAATTTTGTTGATGAATAAAATGATTTGAAATGTCCAACGCTACGGCTGCCGGTATATGATCGCTTTTATTTTTGCCCCATCGTCCATCAACTTTCTTTATTAGCCCATATGTCATGATCACAACTATGCATGAGCCTATCTTCTTTTGTTCTTATCAAATTATCAATCTTTCTACATGAAACATCTCCCCATTTGACATACTACACACATACATGCTTGAAAAGTTCGAGAGCCCATGGTATTTGCATGGAATAAACTTATGTAAAATTGTGGTCTAGAAGTATTAGACTATATGCATGTAGTAATTCCTACCAGCACAACATCTTTAATTTTTTATTCTGAATAGAATCTTCAATTTACCTTTCCTTTTATTTAAAAAGTCACAAATCAATACAGTTTTGACCAAAATAAAACAAAATAAACACGGTATTTAAACGATATATTTTAGTTCAATTTACGAACTACAATTTTTTACCAAAAATCTGTAGCCATAGCTTAGGCTTGTAATCTGGCCGACCTCGCTTCTCCTCTGGCAATATGCCAGAACTAAGATATTATTTTATTGCAATACTTTTACTAGAAAATCTTATTGGAAGGCTAGAATGCCATGTATAGTTTTATATTAGGTAGTTATCTTTTTGGCTAGATTTGGAGAAACTTTATTTATTTGTATATTATACAGGTCACCGACCTCCTAAACTATGAGTATTGACTTAGAGTTTAGGAGGTCGGTGACCTTAATTTTCTTCTTTACGAGTTATAATAGTTATAAATGTAGGTACATTTATTTAGCATCCATTCTAATCGTATGTTTTTTGCCAAGAAAGTATATACGTGGCGAAATTTTGATCGCTTTGGGCCCTTAAAGGGATGATTTAGCCCGATATGAACAACTTTTCCTATAGGACCAATGCTAGAAACTAAAAAAAATTACATTCCCATACAAATGAAAGGACGGCTGAATAATTTTATATGGAAGTGTATTTTTTTGAGTCTCTGGTTCAATGCCCTGTTTTTGGATTTCTTAATTATTCTCTTAATTTGCCACATAACGATTCAATATAGTACCTGAGTAATTTTATGTGGAAGTGTATTTTTTGAGTCTCTGGTTCGTTACCCTGTTTTTGAATTTCTAAATTATTCTGTTAATTTGCCACAATCTTGATTAAACAAACTTTTAATATAAATACTTATATTAAAAGTTTGTTTAATCAAGATAGACACATAAATTGGTCTGTCTTTCTATATTGACTTTCTCAGCCTATAAAATTAAGAATCTCAAAATATAAAAGACACACCTGACTGACTCACTGACATGTACATCAACGCACAGCCGAAACTACTGAACCTAGAAACTTGAAATTTGGCACAGTGGCAAGAAAGCACTAAGAAAGAAGTTTTAGAAATTCAACCCCTTAGAGGGTGAATTTTTTACGCGGTAGAAGTCGCGGGAAAATTGCTAGTTACAAATAACGGCTGTATTGGTGTGGCCTTATTTTTAGTTGTGGTAGAGCCACGCTACCGGCGAAAATCACTTTTGCTAGTAGCAAGAATGGGCTGGCTCATCCGGTGATGTACCACACTCTCACAGAAAATCGACGTTGGAGTAGTAGCTTTACAGCTGCTTTGCTTCGTTCGGTGAGTGAGAGAGCCGAAGGCCTTTCCCATCTCCCCTCTGGGAGGGAAAAACATAAGGCCGGCGACACTCTTGTCACAACGCTGGTGTTGCAGTTGTCCATGGGCAGCGGTGATCACTTACCATCAGGTGACCCGCTTGTTCGTTTGTCATCCAAATGACCTAAAAAAACAAATTTGTCTCAGCTTTAAAGAATTAAGAATTTGCAATAAAGTCTTCATCATACATATAAGATATGCGGTCTCATTCTTTTTGCAGGGATCCTGGCGCGACGCCTCCGTTAGCGGTCACATGCTGAACATACCCAACGTGTCGCGGTGGCATACTGGAAAATATGTGTGTTTGGCCAACAATGGGATGTTGCCTTCCGCCAACCAAACTACTGACGTCGAAGTACACTGTAAGTTTATTATTCCTCATATCATTAAATCTAACGTAGATAAATACATTTTGGTTAAAAGCAAGTCATTCACGTGCTCTTTTGTCGGTATTGCCGACTATATTAAGGGCCCGGGATATTGAATTACCTTGAAAATGAACTCCTAATGAGTCTGAAACTACAATCGGCAATCCCGATAAAATAGCACGTGAGTGTCACGTATTCTTCTCCTATTTATACAACACTTTTTTGTGTTCTTCCTTTAAAAACAAAATAAATTCAGCAAAAGAAGCTGGGCCAAGATCTAGCTACTTTTTATCTCTAACAAAGCCTCCTTGATTACATAATAGTGTATATTACCATATCTCTTATGGAAACACCAAATTGATAGAAAAGTAGCAAAGTATTTTAACCCATGTACTTCCCGAAATATCCATCTTCTCTTCCTATCGAGGTTTGTTACATATAACAATAGGTTTTGTTTATCTTTTGTTTATTTTTTTCAGTTAGTCCATATATCCGGGTACCAAACAACATTGTCTACGTTCAAAATAAATCTGCCAAATTGGAGTGTGAGGTAATTATCCTTTTGTTATCGGTATTATACTTAAAGAATATAATCATCATCATCTTCAGGTCTTTGTTAGTCTCCACTGCAGGAGCACGACCCTCTCTGTACTGCCAGAGCAGTCAGAGGATTTGACCTACACTCTCCACGCTGGCCAAATGGGTTGGATAGGACCACTACAAAGCTTCCTGTGGATGTCGTAAAAGGCGACTTAGGAAACTCAAGCTAAACAAAGCTTATAAACATCAAAGAATATAATACTTTATTGAATATATACAAATAAAGGCAAATATGATAAACCGTACCCGATGCCATACCAGCAACCACCGTACAGGCAGTTGAAGATTACACCACTGACCATAAATTCACTTCTACAAATATTTGATTTCAGATTCAAGCGTGGCCCGAACCAGTATTAGCTTGGGAATGCGACGGCGCCACTTTAGAAGGGCCTCGCTACCGAACAGAGGTGACTCCTAACAAAGTTCCATGGCGCTGGGTCATGACCCTGGAGTTTCATGGAGTCAGAGAGCATGATCTGAGGCGATACAGCTGCGTGGCCAAAAATGAGCTGAATAATCAGACAGTTAAAGGAGATATTAAACTTTCCTGTAAGTATGTGAAGCTTCATGATAAGCATCATCATCTATATATATAAATAGCAAACATGACTGACTCACTGACTCATAATATCAACGCACAGTCGAAACGATTGTACCTAGAAACTTTAAATTTAGCACACGGGTTTCTTAGATAATGTAGTGAGCACTAAGAAATGATTTTCAGAAATTCAACCCCTAAGGAAATGAAAAAAGGGGGTGAAGTTTACGCGAATAAAGTTGCAGGAAAATTGCTAGTCGCTATATAAGTTTTCTAGAGCAGGATTTTAAAAAACAGATGGTTCTCAATTTGTTGGAATCTTCCTTTTTTTTGTATTATCCTCATACCCCCAATATTTACGTACAGATTTGTAAAAAAGACAAATATTTTCAACTGGTCCCATTTAATTTCATTCCAATCGGTTCAGTATATATTCAGTTACAGTTGGTTTCCTTACCAAAAGATTATTAGTGTAGATATAGCTTTTATGTACCTTTTATCGTGCTTTAGCATCATCATCATCATCATCATCATCAGGTCTCTTTTTAGTCTCCACTGCAGGAGCACGACCCTCTACCTGCGCATATATTCCTTTCTTCTGCTTCAGCAAATATGTACTTCTTGTCCTGGGTCCGAACCAACCGTTACCAGTGCAACAACCCATGGAGTTTTGCTCCAAGCCGCATCCTGACGTCCTACGAGGAGTTGTGTCAGATTCAGAAGTGCTTAAAAAAATTTTGATACAGTTTTGGGTCGTTTTTTTTTTCACAAACTTGTATCGTGTTTAAGAAAATACTTCGTTTCAGTCCTAGGTCCAAACCAACCGCTGCCAGTGCAGCAGCCCATGGAGTTTGGATCCAGGTCTCCCATCTTGACCTCCTACGAGGAGTTGTGTCAGATTCAGGAGGGCTTAATAAAATATTCTGTTTCAGTCCTGGGTCCAAACCAACCGCTGCCAGTGCAGCAACCCATGGAGTTTGGTTCGAGGCCCCCCATCTTGACGTCCTACGAAGAATTGTGTCAGATTCAGAAGTGCCCTTCGTGTCCGAGGTGTGACCGAGCACAGCTGCTCATCTTGAGCATGAATGCCACTACCAGCTACAAGCCTAGGAGGAATACCAGTAAGTTGTTTGAAGTATTGGAGATTTTATTTTTTACTTAAACTTTTATAATTAAATTATAACGTGAGGTATAGACTTCATTAAAATAGTTACGTAACAACGTTATTCACGTATAGTCAGCTACTGGCCGACATGTTTCGACTTCATCCGGAGGTGTTCCTCAGGTCGAACATCGTGCGCGTGTCTCGATTCACATTTGCCCTGAAGAAGACCTTCAGATGAGGTCGAAACATGTCGTAAAAACAAAATGTTTGCTAAATGTTTAAGAGTTGCCTGGAAGCGCATGTCTCCATACAAACTGAAAAAGGGAATTGTGACAATATTTGATCATTTAGGAGTAAAATTAAGCATTTAATCAACTAATCTCATTATAATCTACGTACGTTCCTATACAGCTTGGTTAAAATACCAATGGTTTGAAAATTACAAGCCTTTTTAACTTTGTATGGAAATCTTGAGAGGCGTATAATTCTCAAACTATTGATAATTTAACCAAACTGTATAGGAACGTACGTAGATTATAAGAAGATTAATTGATTGGATGCTTAATTTTACTCCAAAATTATCAAATATTGCCACAATTCCCTTTTTTCCGTTTGTATGAAGACATGCGCGTCCAGGCGACTCTTAAGTACTAGGTTTTTTCGAGGCAAATGAATAGGCATTATTTG
Source organism: Rhodophaea formosa (assembly GCA_963082605.1). Classification (NCBI taxonomy): domain Eukaryota; kingdom Metazoa; phylum Arthropoda; class Insecta; order Lepidoptera; family Pyralidae; genus Rhodophaea; species Rhodophaea formosa. The sequence goes on along the minus strand of OY720220.1, from coordinate 4,031,716 downwards.
AGTTTGCGTGTACTATCCTAGACCTCATCGTAGCTTCCCATCAGGCAGGATATAGGTAAATAAATAAAAATAAATATATAGGTACGGAAATCACACAGACTGAGCTAGCCCCAAAGTAAGTACTTAAGTAAGACTTGTGTTATGGGATACTAACTCAACGATACTATATTTTATAACAAATACATATATAGATAAACATCCAAGACCTAGGTCAATCTGAAAAAGATAATTATTCATCTTGACCTGACCGGGGATCGAACCCGGGACCATCCGTGTCACAGGCCGGCCGGCGTTATGACCGCTGCGCCACGGAGCTCGTCATAGGTTGACGGACTGTAATATTATTCATTAAAAAAAACTATCCCTATGGTTATTTTTTAGATTGTCAACTCTATGCTATTGGTAAACCCGTGTACCATCGCTACAAAGATGAACTATTTGGAGCTTGGCTTCGAGATTCTAATGCTTCAGACGCTCAGGTAATTGAGAACATTATTTACTGTTACACACTTATTTTTAGGCAAACAGAGAAAGAAATTTTGCGAAAATAATATGATTTTAAAAAATTTCAAAAGTTCTCACTTTAAATTGTAAACAGTAGTTCAAATAATAGTTTACACTACTTCTATGGCTTCGCAGAGCAAAATTTTAAATGATTTCTCCGTCGTCTGTCAAATAATTTATTTCAAATTGAGGCAGCACTAGATTCCGAAAAATTAATGGCTCCCATGATTAGAATAATGCATATCTGCTTATTCCCTAAATCTAAGCAATTTCTAAGATTAACAAAAATTGTGAGTTGATGTTGCTTGGAGAAAATGCACTGTGCAGGTTTTACAGCTTCTTATGCACTCTTTTTTGGAAGCGGCCTAAACTTAGCCTTAAGTAAATTATTGACTTCGATAATTATTTTGTTGTAAAAGTTGTGAAATCAAATGACAATCAGTAAGTGATCAAAGAAACTAATATTAAAACAACAATTTTCTCCCGAATTTACGCGTAAAATAAAACTTATGTCACCCGCAGATAAATTAACTTTCAATAGGTGCAATCATTTTTAAAATCAGTCTAGTAATTTCGAAGCCTAGCCTCAATGAAAACAGACAAACAGTCAAATCTTTCCTCTTTATTATATGACTTATAGGTAAGCGTTTGAAATGTTGAAATAATCTATCATGTATTCCTGAGTATGTATTCCTTTTTTGTTATTTGTGTTTCAGAAAGAAAAGCTATGGACTACGAAAGAAAATGACATAGAGAGATTGAGAGAATACAGAAGCAAAGTCAGTTTCAAGGCAGACCATGTGGACGAATTTCATAAGCTGCAAAAACCTTTCTTCGTAAGTTGTCAAATAAGTATTCATTTAAAGCCGACATTTATCTTCTTGTTCGCAGAGTTTGCAACTATTTTAAACTTCTTTAATACGAAAATATACCTTAAAAAGGTATAAGGCTCACCTTTTTTTGTCACTAAGTAATAGTCATAAAAGATATGATTATAATTTGTTATAGGTTATACATTTGTAGACAAAACAGTGCCGAAACTTAATTAGCTATTATTACTTATATAAATTTAAGGCCGCTGGTAGTAATAACAATATAAAAAGCAATTTTGAAATATTGAGCTTACTCTTCATCAACCAAAAATAACAAATTTAATAGCCCATTAAATATATAATAATTATAAAAAATATATATATATATACGATACATGGGAGAAAAAATGTAAGTTACATGAGATGTGATAGATAACTAAAATATACATATTTAATTCTGAGTATTTAACTAAATTTGAAACTAAAATTTAACTACGAATATTATGTGATAAGTGTTTTTGAGATATTGTGTTTTTCATGTTTTTTTTGCTACATTAGGATTGATTATCTTAAAAACCATATTATATGTTAGTGTGAATGCCCGCTTTTAGAGGATGTTGAGAGTGGAGACTAAACAAGACCTGATGATGATAATAAAAACGGTTCTCTTTTCAATCACAGGGCAACGGCCACATAGTATACAGCGGCTCCTTCTTCTACCAGGCCAATGAGTCGGGACAGCCGGGTGAGATCATCCGGTATGACCTGACCCAGAGCAGGATCAAGTCGGTGCAGCTTCCGTATGCATCGGGAAGACTTTATTCTGCACAGCACAATCAGGTAGGCATTTGTTTTTTCATTTTCTTTTACTGCTCCTCGCCCCCAACCTCTGAACATTATCCCTGGTTAATTCCACAAGTCGTCCCACATGCTTACAGCCCATTTGGGATGAATTGCAGAAAATTAAAATTAAAATTTAATTCTTCAATTTTTTTGGTTCAAAACTCTATACACAAAAATAATGGGACGAGTTGCAGAATGAAAATATTGTAAATTTAGATTTTCTTCAATTCGTCCCAAATAGGCCGTAGGTATGTGGGACGAGTTGTGGAATTACTCTCCCTGTTGCATTCTCGGTTGTCATGCGTCGGAGTCCCGTTTCCAGTCAGCATTCATGCTGTCATAATAGCAAAATTATTCAAAAGAATGGACGTAGGCATGGAGATTCTCACAAATAGGTAAATGATATACAAACCTGTCTAAAATGTTGAATAATTATAACGTTATAACGTCAAATATTCCAACTTTCTATCATGTTTCTTAACAAATATTGAGCCTCTTAACATGGGATATACTAAACTAAGCACGTAAATATTCTGATAATTATCTATGAAACTAAGCATAATATTCGCGCTCGTTGTTTTAAAATTGATCTTAAGCTTCTTAAAATTTCATAGCTACATTGTAGAATAATACCCTCCGAACGAACCCATAAACATCATCAGATGTGCCTAATGCCTCCTATAGACAATCGCCGTTGTACAGTTGGGGGGGATAAACCTGACCCTGACTACAAATTAACTAGGTACAATTTAAAATCTGTATGTTGCCTTCGACTGTACGCGTCAGTTTACTGTTCACTGCTTTTTAACTCACAAAAGCTCTTGCGAATTTCCATCGTATGCAGCGTACAATGCTTGTGATGGTGAGAGAATTGTCACGATGACAGCCGATCATCGACGATTGTGTAGAGGATGCAATTGCAAAAATTTTAGCCTTTTTTTATTTTAGGTGGATTTCAGTGCTGATGACAACGGTCTTTGGGCGATTTATTCTATGGAGGGCTCTAACAACACAGCTGTAGCTAAGGTAAGATACCAATATTCATCGTTTCTGCATTTGAAGTCGGGTATGCAGTAAACTTGCGGTGTCCGGCGAGTTTCGAGGTGTCCGGCGAGTTTCAGTAGAGAAAAATATGCAACATATTTTTAAATAAGCACTGAGTCAGTACTTTCATTTAAAATAAAATGGATGATTTCAATTAAAATTTTGTTCTGCGAGGCCCTAGATAACCTTTCAAAATATTTTACGAATTACAGTTCAAAGTATGAACGTGGAGCTTTTATTAGTGTTTCCGCCTAAAGTGGTCGTTTTTCACAAAAACGCAAAGCAAAAACTTTACGTTCTCCACAGATTTTAGAATACAGATCTGTGTGTACTTATTCACTTTTAATTGTAAACAGTACTTCAAAAAATAGTAACTTAAAAGCGTTATCTTCTCTTCTCAGAACAAAATTTTAAATATCGTTTTCTTTCAAATGATTTATTTAAAATGGGGTCAGCATTGGACCCCGAAAAATGCCCGCTTCCCATGCAAAAATCTATGCTTAATGATTGTAACAGCAGCTTCTTTAATTTCATAATCTTTTTATATTTTCAGTTAAGTTTTGACCCAAACAAAGATGGATTAAACATCGATTATATTTGGAACATTTCTCTCAATCATAAACAAGTAAGTAAAAATTGAACTTACAACTCCTATATTTTTCCTCCATTGTTTCTTATAAAAGGCAAACCTGACTCATTTATTAACTATCAAACTACTGTACTGAGGGGATTGCTCCTCCGAAGGTCCGTAGGGAAGTGTCAAGCGCAACTGAACGGACAGTCCAGGAGCGGGACCCCCGCCACCCCCTATTTGACTACTTCCAGCCCTTCAGAGACTAAAAAGTCGCCATAGCTTCTTGAGAAGTGTGCATGCTCTTAATGGTGACATCAAAACGGCTACATTACAACAATGGGAGAGAAACAACTCTGCAGCTAACTTTATTAAAGCGCGAGAAGAACTTCCCCCTGGTCATGACTTGCCTTGGCCCATTTGATAGTCCCTTAACAGGTTCCGAACACAAGTAAGCCGTTGCAAGGATAACCTTGCCCGATGGGGAATGATTGACTCTTCGCAAAATGTCTGCCGGTGTGGTTTCTCTCCTCAAACTATGGCGCACCTACTCACATGCCCCGAGTGCCCAAACACCTGCACGAGGGACGATCTACTTGTGGCAAACGATAGGGATACTTAGGTAGCCCTTTATTGGAGCGACAAAATTTAATTTAATAATAAACGTACCATCGACACGCTAAGAAGAAGAAGACTGAGGGGATGAATTTTCACGAACGAAGTTGCGGAAAAATTTCTAGTTCTTCATAAAGTCTAAATTTGAATATTTGAAATTTAGGTCCACCTTAACAGCGTCATAATATAACCTAATTTAATAAGATATATCAGAATAGCATTATGAATGCATAAAACACCTATAAATGTAAAATTATTTATCAATTATCTGTGATTATATTTTACATATTAATCGAGACGTGTTGGTTCTACAACTGTACGTCTATAAATTTTTCACTTGAATAATTACCATCCGTCCCGCCACAGCTTTTTGTGAAACTTACCTGGTTCCCTTGTTCAACATTCCAGGTCGGAGAAATGTTCATAGTGTGCGGGGTGCTATACGCCCTGGATTCAGCCACGGAGAGGGAGAGCAAGGTGACCGTCGCCATCGATCTGTACCTGAAGAAACCCGTTGAGGTGTCTCTCCAGTTCACCAACCCGTTCAGGAAGACCACGCAGTTGGGATATGATCATATGCATAAAGTAAGATTTCATGCTAATTGTACTCCAGCAGAACTCTGAAATGTTTTATGTGTGCGTGAAAAAGTGTCTCCTAGAATGATGTTAGTGGAATGTATAATCAGAGTTAATTAGTTAATTAGCTATAGAATGTGCGTTGCATGCACTGTTTGAACAAGTGCGAAACGTAGTCCCTTACTATGGGCCTCATAAGAAAGCTCAAGGTTGCAAAGAGCTATGGAGAGGGCAATGCTCGTGTTTCTCTGCGAGATCGAATCAGAAACGAGACGATCCCTAGAAGAACTAAGGTCACCGACATAGCCCAGCGGATTAGCTCTTTGAAGTGGTAGTGGGCGGGCACATAGCGCGAAGAACCGATGGCCGATGGGGCAGAAAGGTTCTTGAATGGCGACCACGTACCGGCAAGCGCAGCGTTGGCCATCCACAGACCAGGTGGTCGGACGACCTGATAAAGGTCGCAGGAAGGCGCGGGATGCAGGCCGCTTCCAACCGGTCGTATTGGAAATCCTTAGGGGAGGCCTATGTCCATCAGTGGACTTCCTGTGGCTGAGATGATGATGATGATGTAAGTACGTTGCATAAAAATAAATGTGTATCATCATCAGGTCTTTGTTAGTCTCCCCTGCAGGAGCACGACCGTCTTTCGCTAGAGCCATATATTATTAGCCAGAGCAGTCCGAGGATTAAGCCTACACTCTCCGCGCTTGCCAGACGGGTTGGAGAGGTCTAGGTAATGTTTATAAGCTTTTGTTTCCTAAGTCGCCTTCTACGACATCCACGGGAAGACTTGAAGTGGTCCTATTCTACTCTGCCGGGATTGTTCCCGGCACGGCAAATAAAAATGTGTGAACAGCGTGTAAATAAACCCATGATATACCCATAAAGGGGTGACTCAGTCCTTCAATATGACCAACTTTCCCTATGGGATTAATCCCGAGAACTCCTGTTTTTTCAACTTTTTCATGCAAAAGTGTTCAGCCGCCGGGGCAATTAGTAAGGGAAATTCAAACAAAAAATATTTATTTATCACAGAGCAAAGATTCAATGTAGCTCGCGCAAGAAACGAGACATTCCTTGCTCTATATGTTATTAATTAATGATGCATTTAAAATAATTTTCAGGAGCTCTACTCTTGGGATAGAGGCAACCAATTGACGTATCCAGTCCGCTACAACGAGCTTCCGGGGCCCTGAAATTAATTTACGACCAGAATTTATATATTTTATACAAAATAAAAAGCCATCTAAGTAAAAATCATGTTTTATTTCATCTCATTTTGTCATCTGTGTGTACTTGTGTGATTTTTTTTATGTCCTTGCACACAATTCGTATGGTCAAATCGATGGTTCGAGGCGGCTTCTATGCTTTTGAATTGTTAACTGTCAATAAATTCACTACTAACATCACACTTTTTTTTTGGAACATTAGGTAAAAAGCGCCACCTATGGGCGATAATGTAAACAGCTACCAAGCCCACACAATACTGCTTGTGGTATGCTTCTTGTGTAGAGGACGCAGTGCTAGAGACGCTATATTTCTGTGGACGCTCTACATTTGAATAAACACTGCCTCTGTGTTCTCAAAGATGGCGCTACCTGTAACTACTCACCCATTAATTTCACCCGACCGACGCACCCAGAAAGAGGGTAGTGTTTTTCGCGCGTGTGTAAGTATGTATGTTAGTATGGTTACGATAGTTGAGTCCTGTAGCCTAAACGGTTTGACCGACCGGAACTGAGATATAATGTATAAATATTACCTTAAAAAATATTATTTTGATTTTAAATAACTTATAATTAATGAATGGTGCTTTTATTTCCTCATAATCTATATCTATAAAAGGAAAAATTTGATTGTTTGTTTTCATTGAAACTCCAAAACTACAGGACCGGTTTCTCAAAATTCTTTCACCTATAGGAATCTGATTTATCTGAAGGTGACATTGGCTATAATTTACGCGGACAAAGTCACGGGAAAATTGGTAGTATGAATATACTGAGTAGAGAATATAAAAATCAGTAAGGTAAATATAACAAAAATAACAAGACATGCTGAGAGCATGTACTTATACCTAGATAGAATGACTCTACTTATCTCCAATTTCGTGTTCCATGTCTCTACGGATACATTGTATTGTGGAAATTATTGAGCGTGCTTGTAACTACTTATATGCGATTAGTAAAGTCTCATTGAATATGTAATCTAAGTTTCACCTTTTAATTAAATCGATTCGTTTATACGTATAAATCACACGAACAACAATCCATTATAGTGTATGATAGTGAATATGACGCAGAATGTGTATGTCGCAAAATAAACAATTGAAGAATAAATTATTCCTAAAAAAGATACATACAATGATACATAGAACCTCTTTCTTTTTGAAGTCGGTTAATAATAACGATTGCCTTAGCAAGAAATTATAGCAAATGTCACTCCGGAGGGTATTTATTACCTACCAAAATGAGGTAAATAAACCTTCAGATAATTTTCAATTATGATATTTTTCATTTTTAACAAGTTTCCTGTCCCATTGAGCAAATATGAAAACATCATAAATTTTTTACTGTTGCCTTATTCATGGTCAATGGTAAGGGTTAAAATATTATTATAATAATAATCAGATTGAATATATAACAATAGGTTTAGTCGTTATTACTCATGCAAAAGTAAACTTTTACAAATACAATATATTTTAATTTTTCGTCATTTGGCATGACCAAAGGCAGCTCCAAAAATTTTTCATTTTGCGAGGTGCACTTTTTGAGAAGCGTAATCCGCCAATAATTACATTGATCGAACAATATGTTTGTCACACAAAAGCGTACTTTTACAACTTACAAAATATTTTTGTTTTGTGGCCAATTAGACTGAACCATGGCAACTTCAAAAAGTGTAGATTTGAGAAATACTTTAAGAAGTGCACCTCTTGCGAAATGCCCGTTCTGCATCAAACTCGTGATAGTGTCAATAAATAACAAGCATGCGCTCCCGACTCCGCCTCTCAAATAACACGGTTCCTTAATTGAAGGTAAACCTGGGTCGGTTGTTGGTATTTAACCCTGATAGGGAAAGAGGGGTATTACATTGGTTCTATTCCTTAGAGATAAATAATGGACCGAAATACATTTTTCTTTCTCTTATTTTAGGCAGTGATCCCCTTTTTGACTGTCTCCATGGCGCAGTGGTTAAAACGCCAGCTTGCCTCCATGGCACAGCCCGGCGCGGGCAAATACTTACACCATTTTAACGGTTTTGATGATAGGATACGGAGGAGGTTGGCGTCAGGCAGGCAACCGGCATATATGCTGTCATTTGTTGTATGTGACCCTTAAATATTTATTTTATTTTGATTTAATCATTCAGTTTTAAAGGGAATATATAACTAAATATTGTGTGAATATTTCAAGTCCACATGTTGCCGTTATTAATATCGAGCAAAAAACGGGTAAAAAATCACGTTTGTTGCATTGGGTTAATTTTATCCACTTTTCAGTCTTGTTGTTATAGCGGCTACAGAGTATATCATCTATGAAAATCTTCACTGTCTAGCTATCACTGTTTATGAGATGCAGCCTAGTGACAGACAGATAGACAGGACAGGTAAGTCTCAGTAATGTTTACCGTTTGGATACGGAACGCTAAAAAAGAGAGGATTTCGGGTTCCGATATGCCACAGCTAGGTTAGGATGCTACCAAGAACTTGCTCGGTGAGACAGAGAAAAAATTTCGTAAGGCCTTATAAATTGGGAACTGACTCCGCCCCCTAAATAACACGTTGCTTAATCTGTTCCTTTGTAGCTATGGGAAGCCGGCTGTAGATCTATGATATTTTGTAGAGACTGAGCTGCACAGGATATTCTGCTGAAAACAAAAACTAACCGTTGGGACATAAATTTTATTAAAAAATATAATTTTAATAATACGGTGTGATTTGTTACTGTCAAGTTTTAAACTTTGTCAAACAAATACCCACATCAAACCATCATCCTTTCGTACAAAACGTCCAACATTACAAATAGCAGATCTAATCGACGCCAAACACCTAACAAACTAAAGGCTATTACGCACAGAGCCGGCCGCTCGTTCAGTATCCCATCTCAGCCCCCCATTTTTCGCCACAATAGCCAGCAATACATTTCGTGACTTGGCAGAACTTAGAATTTGGCCCCCTCTCTGCGATCAATACATGCGCGTACCGCCATCTAGCAACGGCCGCGCATCCAAATTGCAGTTTAATAGTTCATTAGATCCGACAAAAATGGCGGAGACACAGTTTAAATTCGGAACGCTATTGATTCGCGAAGTTCCGTGATAGGTTGGTATTTTTATTTCTTTTTATATAATCGGCTTGCTTCTTTATATCCAGCCAGCGGTTAGCAATAAAAAAAAATCCTATTTTTACCAGTATTAAGTGTTTATCCTTTTTCAGACAATATTATTTTAATAGCTCTTTAATTATCCAGCCAGTTATTATCATTATACTATTTCTTAATTGCCAGTGTCAATTAGCAACACAATTTTTTTTCAGCAGATATAATTATATGAAACTTATCAATCAATAAGGAATAAAACCTTATCGGGCATGAAAGGTTCTCATCGGCCGGCGTCCATTTTAGGTGTTCAGTGTTTCAGCCACCCTCTCCTCCCTCTCAGGCAAATGAATGAATCATCGGATGGCCAGCTCGTTAATTTGTAAAAACAGATCGATGCCAATCGCTACGAAAATCGCCATTTAAAAGGAAATTGTTCGTGGGTAATAACTTTATTTTAGTTTTAGTCCATGTTGGTTTTGGAGGAAAAACATAGAATATACCAGCTGCCCTTCTTCCCGCGCAGACCATAACAGTAAAAGGCGGTCAAGGGATTGGGCGAAAATCTAAGGAATCACGTAGACGATGCGGCTAGCAACCCATTACTTTCCAATTCTATTTTAATTCCGCTTTCCACCTTATTAACGCCCACTAACACGCTAAACGTGGCCTTTGAGTTTAATGAACTTGGGCTCCGTCTACCTCGCAAGGGATAAAGATGTGATAATATGTATGTATGTTTGTTTGTCTTTATTTATCTGAAGTAGGACATGGCTGGTTGTTGTTCAGAGCGCATACACATGTTCATCCTCAGCAGTAGGTAACGCGTAGGGGCCCACTTCATATCCTAAATACACAAAGTGCATGTAAAGTAAGTAACGCTGGTATACCCCGTGAAATATTCTTTGTTCTCATATTTTTTAAACATTTCCATATAAAACATTCAGTCCGGTCAATTCGCATTTGTGTCCCAACGGAAAAGTAGTTCAAATTGACGGACAGAATCACCCCTTATAGTATCCAAAACGAACAGCACTTCACCGTGTATAAGATATTTTTATCCGGCATCCACTGCCGACGTCTAGGGCATAACAAATTCATGGCCAGATAAAAGCCATATAAATAAGTAATTAGGTCAGCAGGCCGCTAAAACGGGCTAGACGGAACCTCTCAGACATGTATGACCTAGCTGGAATAACGCCCTAATCTTAGACTCTCCTACCTACCCTTTATTGTTACCCCCTCTTTATTGTCACGTATTGAAATACAGGCTGCTGGTATGGAAAGGAAATACATGCATGGAGTTTGTGGTGGGAAGTCAAGGGGTGAAGTTGGGATCTGCCTTGGACGATTTTGCAAATTGATTTTAGTGGACTTTATAATATGAAATTGGTGTAGTTAATAAATGCTCGTGCTCATGAACAAATTGTGAAATAGTTAAAGTAGACTGTTATATGGACTCGTATAGACTTATCACAAGAAGCTGCCATGAGGCATTAAAGAACATACGCCATTTTTGATGCTACTTGTTACAACTTCACCGTACAACACCTATACTTAGTATCTCTATTTACATGGACATTGGCAGAATCACTGAAATCTCGGTGGGTGCCATATTATAAAACAGAAGAAGAAGAAAATACATGCATGCGTGCGATCACGTCTTTATCTATTGCGGCGTAGATAGAGCTCTGGACCCTTAGGATGGCATTATGCCATATGCTGTTGACGATATTTGCAGTTCACGATATAATTCAAGCGTTCATATTCAATTTACTTTTGCTAGTAGCATGAATGGGCCGGCTCGTCCGGGGAAGTACCACACTCTCACAGAAAATCGACGTTCGAGTCTTTACCGCTTCTATGCTTCGTTCGGTGAATGGAGCCGGAGGCCCATTGCCCCCTCTCCCTGTGGGGAGGGAAAAATAAAGGCCGGCAACGCTCTTGTAACACACCCCTGGAGTTGCAGTTGTTCATGGGCAGCGGTGATCTCTTACTATCAGGTGACCCGCTTGCTCGTTTGCCGTCCTATGTTATTAAAAAAAATGAATGTAAAAAAAAAACAGTGCTGCTTCGGGAGTCCGGATAGAAGTGAATACTTGAACAAATACGTGTTTTTGAGTCGTCGGGAAATATTATATCGTGCAAGAAATACTTTTCTATACTAATATATAAAGCTGATGAGTTTGTTAGTTTGGTTGAACGCGCTAATCTCAGGAATTACAGGACCGAATAAAAAAAATCTTTCCCCATCATTCATTCATCATTTCAGCCGCAAGAAGTCCACTGCTGGACATAGGCCTCCCCCAAGGATTTCCAATATGACCGGTTGGAAGCGGCCTGCATCCAGCGCCTTTCTGCGAGCCTTATCAGGTTAAATAGGTATGTTATCTCTGAGTGCCATAGGTCAGGTGTCGGTTTTTTGGTAGCGATGTTGCGGTTTTGTTCCTATTTCAAAAATGCACAGCGCGCCTAAAGAGGATTCCATTTCAAAAAATAACCAAAATGCGTAGCCCGAACAACTATAAGACATCGCTTAGTTTTGATCCTTCAGAGTAATCTGAGCGTTACAATTAGGCTAGCCTATAAAAGTTATGGTAATAAGGTGATCCCTAATTTGATAGTTTTTGTTAGGTGGGTCGGAGCCCAGTCACCTTTGGAAACTACTTACTATATTATACCATAACACGCCTAATGGTGAGCGTGTACGTAGACAAAGAAATTCTATATTGGATTGCCAGTTAATCTAAACATAACAATTCTCGACAAATTCACTCATTTCTTTGATTAGCTTTTTTTTTATTTGTGAAAATAAGTAAGTAACTGGTTCAATTTACAATTTTCCTATACCGGTCGAAAATAGGCCAAAACCACACGGCAGACGGCGAAATTCATAATAAATTCAAAGACAGGTAATAGCTATTGATAGAAGCAATTAGGTCAGCAGTCTGCTAAAACGGACTAGACGGAACCTCCCAGATATTTATGAGCTCGTCGAAATAAAGCCCTAATCTTAGATTCTCTCCCCTAGACACCCCTTCTAAATTTTACACATGAAAATAATAAAAATTAAATTATCATATAATCAAGTCTTTTTTAAGTCTCCACTGCAGGAGTAAGACCCTCTCTGTACTACCACAGCCATATTTAGGCAAAGCAGTAAGTCACAAAACACTCTCTACGCTAGCCAGACAGGTTGGAGTGGTCCCTTTGATGGGAACCACAAGGCGGTAAAAGATAATTCATCATCATCATCATAGGGATATCAGTCTCCACTGCAGGAGCACGACCCTCTTTGTACTGCCAAAGCAGTCAGTGGATTTGGCCTAAAAGATAATTAAAAAATAGAATTACCAGTCACTTCTCTTCCCACGCCAATCGTTATACCTGGTCAAGGGAATGGACGAAAACTGAAGTAATTATTTGGTTCTATCTAAGATCGTCAAAGATGCGATTAGAACGTATACTTAAATAACTGTGGCGTGGCGTAGCGGTCAACACGCCTGCCTGCGACACGGAGGTCCCGGGTTCGATCCCCGGTCAGGTCAAGATGGAAAATGATCTTTTTCAGATTGACCTGGGTCTTGGATGTTTATCTATATATGTATTTGTTATAAAATATAGTATCGTTGAGTTAGTATCCCATAATACAAGTCTTACTAAGAACTTACTTTGGGGCTAGCTCAATCTGTGTGATTTGTCCGTATATATTTATTATTTATTATTATTATTTATTACTACGAGCTCCGTGGCGCAGCGGTCAACACGCTAGTCTGCGACATGGGGGTCCCGGGTTCGATCCCCGGTCAGGTCAAGATGGAAAAAGATCTTTTTCATATTGACCTGGGTCTTGGATGTTTATCTATATAAGTATATATTATAAAATATAGTATCGTTGAGTTAGTACCCTGCGGCACAAGTTCACAACTTACTGTGGGGCTAGCTCAATTGTGTGATATGTCCCTATATATTTATTTATTTATTATTTATAAGGCTGATTTTCCAGGCTCCAAGGCCAGCATAATAACAGCATATTTCAATACTTTAACATTAAGAATGTAAAATTATTGAAATATGTAAAAATATGTATAAATTCGAGTTGTGTGCATTTAATAACGGAATGGCAAGACAGGGCACTGGATAGGACTAGGTGGAGAACAGAAGGGGAGGCTTTTGCCCAGCAGTGGGACCTAAATAGCTAGGTAAAAAAAAAATAAGAATTGGATCGCTATAGGGGTGGCTAGGAGACGCTAAAATTAGGTCGCTATTTCAGCCATGTCATACATGACTGAGAAGTTCCATTTTTCTATTCCGTGGGTTCCATCTAGCTTGTTTTGGCGCCCGGCTAACCAAAATTTTTCATTTTTCTATTTTTTATGCTATAGGACGTCAAATGTAATTAATTATTTATATAGCAAAAGGAACGCCTTATACCAACATGACAATAAATATAATTATTTGATACTAGCTTTTACCCGCGACTGCGCTCGCGTATAATTTTGCATTTAAATTTGCCAAGTCGTTTATCGCTAATCCCACAGGAACGTACTTGTTTCCGGGATGAAAGGTATATGTCCTGTAAAGTACCCTTACCTATGTGTATGCCAAACTGTAAGAAGATTGGTTCAGAAGATAAGGGCTGAAGAAGTAACAAACAAATATACAAACTCACTTTCGCATTTCTAATAGAGTTGGGATTAGGAAGTTGGTGTTGGTATTAGGATAAAGTTAGAGTAAGAACCTACATATTGTTTTTAAAAATGTAGAAATATCTATCCCAACATCCCAATCGCAACTAATATTATAAATGCGAAAGTGAGTTTGTTTGTTTGTTACGCTTTCACGCCGTATCTACTAAACCGATCATCATGAAATTTTGCATACACATAGGTTAGCGTACCGAGAAGGACACAGGCTATAAATTACGCGGGCGAAGCCGCGGGTAACAGCTAGTTACTTATATATGTCATAGTCCATAAAGTTTCACTTTCATCGAATCAGCTGTTGTAATTCGATATATAATTATGTATATAGATGACGTCGCTATACGTAGGTACTACGTCGACGGAATTTCCTCGCAGCCGAGACGCCGGCTAAGATATTCAGCGCTGCAGCGCTTTTTAGCTGCAAAGTGATGAGCTATTTATAGCAAGACATATTTTAGTACTGTACACTGAGTTCGATATTCTATTGATACGCTTTTGTGCTTGACTGGGGTGGAAAATGAACAATAGCAGGCAATAATGGAAACATGCAGTGTGGTTCCCGGCAGAGTAGAATAGGACCACTCCAAGTCTTCCCATGGATATCGTAGAAGGCGACTTAGGAAATACAAGCTAAACAAAGCTTATAAATATCAAAGAGACCTCTCCTACCCGACTGGCTAGCGTGGAGAGTGTAGGCCATATCCTCTGCCCTGGCTAATAATTATGGCTCTGGTAGTTCAGAGAGGGTCATGCTCCTGCAGTGGAGACTAAAAAAGGCCTGATGATGATGATGAATGGAAACATGGTAATGAGAACCTCAAACAAAGTGGGCCAAAAACGATAGAGACTTTTTAATAATAAACTAGCAGCCCTTCCCGGCTGCGTCCGGGTATGTATTAATACTTATTAACCTTTCTCATGAATCACTATCTAGTAGATGACATAGTCATCATCATCATCATTTCGTGTAGGTGACACGGTCTGTCGACCATGCACACCCTGGTGTCAGAGTTCTTCGGAACCGCCTCTCGGCCTCTTACGTGGTTCCTTAACGACTACCAGATGGCAGCCGGGACCACCGGCTTAACGTGCCTTCCGAAGCACGGAGTCATCTTTCTTATCAGACAATCAGGTGATTCATGCCTGCAATATTCTAATCAAACTGGAAACAACTTAACAAAGTATGCTTCCCGTGGGAATCGAACCCACGACCCCCGGGTCAACAAGGCAATCGTCTTAACCACTGGACCACTGAGGCAGATGATATAGTGAAAACACATGAAAAGCCGTTCAGTAGTTTTTCAGTTTATAGCGAACAGACAGATGCGGCGGAGGACTTTGTTTTATAATATGTTTATAATATGTAGTGATATTTAGCTGAATAATTTATATAGCTATGAAGAAACACAAACTTTTACATTACTTATTAATAAGGTTTATGCCCATTTAATTATATTACCTTATTTTCTTCCAAGCAATAGATATACAATACACATATTTCCGACCGCCAAAAGTGGCCACTTTTGGCGGTAATAATTCGTTCTCTTAATTCATCAAATTAAAAATAGTCAAAACTTGTACTAAGAATAGGTACTACAAGTTACTTAAAGGGCATTCAGCTATTTTTTATTTTTTTATTTTAAATATAATATGATTTAGGAATACAAGAATTAATTGCTGGGTGGCCCTAGTGTCTGGTACCACAGCGCCTTAAATTGTTAGGTGAATTGGTGATTTTGGGACAAAGGTAGAATTTTAACGTTTTATTACAAAGATTTAAACCGTGGTTATGAAAATATCAAGAGGAAATTCACCGCATCCATATCCCATATGCGTTATGTGATGGATGAGGATGTGGTAAAGTACTTTCCACAAAAAATATCTAACACCTGTTTTAATGTTAATATAACTAATTTCCTTCTTTTCCGGCGTTATCTTTACTTTGACAACGCTCTGCCGTAAGTCGGCTCAACGGGGTTGGGTTCACATCCGGACCACGAAAGGTCGAATCTCGAACAGCCAAAAATTTATATACAAATATAATATATAAAATAAATAATAAATAAATACGAGCTCCGTGGCGCAGCGGTCAACACGTCAGCCTGCGACACGGGGGTCCCGGGTTCGATCCCCGGTCAGGTCATGATGGAAAACGATCTTTTTCATAATGACCTGGGTCTTGGATGTTTATCTATATAAGTATATGTTATAAAATATAGTATCGTTGAGTTAGTATCCTGCGACACAAGTTCACAACTTACTGTGGGGCTAGCTCAATTTGTGTGATATGTCCCTATATATTTATATTTATATGCAAATGTCATAATATAAAAAAACTTGTCTCGGTTTGAGGTTGGAAAAATAATATTTCGTATGTTCATCTGTCTGACTGGCTTTCCGCGTGTATTCTTATATAAGTCGTAACCGATTATCGTGGAATTTTGTAAATCGATATTTACATAGAATGTCGTTGATACACCTTTATACATTTTTCAAAATAGCTTAAATGCTGTAATAAGACTCACGAGGTCTATAGCTCTCAGAACCCCTAGTTTAATTAAGACTACAAATGTTTGGCTTTTCATATTTACTTATTCGCTGGTTAGTTAACTTTCCCAAAAAATAATGGAAGAATTTGAACATTACGTTTCGCCCCGTAGCAAGAAATAATAAAAGAAGTAGGTACTTACTTATATCGGATGCCCAACTAAAAACACATTTATTATTTGCTGTTTCGCTCGTGAAATAAACTATATAAATCTGACGGAAGCAAGACAGTCAGACGTGACTTTCTGCTCCAAATTTTTTTCATTGTTTTATATTTCTGGACTTTAATTTTGTTTTTCTGTGCAAATATTATTTTCTTGATAATAGACAATTAACTAAAACTAACAGTTTAAACTAAGATTTTTAACTAAAACTAATTTAAAAATAATAATAACAAATAAGAGTACCTAAAAACTAAACTAATGTAAAAAATAATATCGCGTAGATCTTTGCCTTAAGGCTGGCTGCATTGCCACGTTGGATGGCAATACTAATTTGGTAATATCATACATAATCCTCTATCAGAGTAGGTATGTAGAGACGTTTCGGACTACTACGCGTCGAAGTAACGTTTCAAACTCTACATGTATCTACTTCTTTAAGCTCTATAGATTTTATTTAAGTTTTTAAATTATTTAAGATATTTTTAACAAAAAACAAAAACCGACCTTAACCTTATCATTTTTTTATAAGCATTAGAAAAAATGGAAATAAGTGTAATGCGAACGGCATAACTGTAAACATTATTTGTTTTTTTTTTCAAAAAGCGCTCCACACATTTCGATAAAAATTTAATGGGACCATGTATAAAGTATTAACTATAGAACAAAAAAAGAATTTCTTAAATTGGTCCAGGAGTCTTTGAGAAATCGGGGAACATACATAATGTTTTTTTTTATGTAAAAAAGAAGGTTCTCAATAGAACCTCCTCCTTTTTTTGAAGTCGGTTAATAAGGTGACATTTCTCATAATCATTCTTTCAGTATAGAAGTTTTGTACATCGGTAACTACAATACATTGATAAACTATAGAGTATCATAAGTTCATAACATAATAGAGTAGGGACATGTTATTGACTTTATCATCACGTAATGATGACTACTTCAAAGGCAACAAAGCTATAGCTAACCAACATTTCCTCCTCTGTCTGTGCACTTTTGTGGACATGCAACATGCATGACTCAAACAGTGAGAATTTTTGTATTCCATGAAAGGGTTAAAGGGTCGTACATAATACAGGAAGTCCATGATTAGCTTACCAATCTAGACACTTAGATGTTCTAGACTAGACATCTACCCAGCTTACATGTGTGCTGTAGACTATTTTAAGACGGCACGAGTCAAGGCGATAAATTACGCAATGTTTACGTAAAAAAAATGATAAACAAAAAGGTCAACGCACACCGAGGATAAGTCAGCGGCTGCAGCGCTGAGGAAATGGAATCTCAGCTGAGCAGCGGCGGCAGGTCGCACACCTGACGTCGTCGCCCTCCGCTCCCCGCGCGTCGCAGCCATCAGCTGTTAATGTACCCCCGCCCGCGCCCCGCCGGCCTTTCCCCTTCGTTTGTGTAATGTGAGGAGGCTGGGCCAAACTGGATTACAGCCAATTATATTTAGTGTTTTAGCGCTTTTCTTCACGATTCCGTTGATCTTTGGTATTAAGTTTTTATTGTTCATTTTATATCAGTCACCAATAAGAATATTTTCTGCACAAAATATGTAACGTAATTGAAGACGTTAATGCAAGTAATACCTAAATCTACTTAATAATGGGAAAAGTTTAATGCGATTGCAAATGTCGTAGCAAAGTCAGCAGAATCGATTGCTGATAATAATTAATAATGTGACGTTGGCAGCCGGGCAATCAGGTGATTTAAATAAATGATAACCACCTCGTTTCCACACAGTTATCGATTTTATTCCTCAGCACCAGAGAACAACACAAAAATGCCAACTTTTAATAATATATCGCACATTATGCCGGCAAATGAATAATTTATCGCCGTGTGTCGATTCGGGGCGCGCATCCCCAGGGCTAGCGGGGGGCCCGTCTCGGCGGGGGGTGCGGAAGTGGGCGGGGGGAGCGGCGACCGCCGTCAGTCCGCGCCGAGCGGCCGAGCGAGCGCCATGTCCGTGTGTGCGCCGCGCGCTTGCTGCCGGCCGCGCGCCCCACCGACGCTGCTGGACATTACAGCCAAAATAGTAGCCGCTACTATTCCATTCCAACGCATCGAGGAGCGTTATGAACGTATACCGGAACCAGTGCAGCGGCGAGTCGTGTACTGGTCGTTCCCCCGGGATGAACGGGACATATGTATGTACTCGTCCCTGGCGAGGGCACCGCCTGACGACCACCGCAACATCGCCTTCTGCCGAGGCCTCAAGCTGCTGGAGGCCGGCTGCGTGGAGAACGTGCTACAAGTCGGTGAGTGTCCGCCTCCGCCGCGCCTGCGCTTGTTTACTAATATGCGCCTCGCCCACCCGCGCCGTATAAATAAAAACCTCGACGTATGCGATCGATAGCTGCTCCTCTCGGGAATTATTCATGCGTCGGCTCGTAAAAGTTTCAAGAGATTAGGAGCTGCCAGGGCTGGTGGTGCAAGCACCCTTTGCCCCACCCGATGGTGCATCATTATCGAAATGACGCAAGTGTTGATTTATCTGCCCTCGATACAGATAACCCACTGCCACCCGATCGATTCTCAGGAGCATTAATCACAGCACATAAAACTAGTTATAGCGGACCGATAATGCCTCCCTGAGGCACGCCTATAGGTCAATAGGAAATTGTAGCGCTAATAATTAATTGGTGTTAATTAGTATGCATTTGGTGCGAGCCGCATCCATAATCCATAAACCACGATTCATCAGTGCGCTTCCTGATCCGTATTTTTCCTTTAAAAACATGATTTTACGATCGATGGCTCGATTGAAATCGACTTTCAAAACTACGACAGATGCCTCGTGAAATTCGGCTAAGATTAACATAACTGGATGTGCCGTTACACGTATAGGGAATTACACAACCGGAATCTTCGGAGAGTTTGCTGTATTACACAGGCTGCAGAGCGAATGGAGCGCATTAATCCATGCAGACGTCGTTTGTTAGTGTCGCTGCTCTGAATAACGGACGCAAATAAACAATATTAATTGCCAGTTTTTATTTTTATAGGGTCAGGCCCGTTTTATTGTGTGCGGCCGTGGGAGGACGGACGTTACATATTCATTTGCGCTTATCTTCCATCTGAACGACAATTACTGGTCATTTCGGCCGTTTCGGGTCGTGCCTCGGTCGCATACGCCACATTAGAGGCTCTGCTCTCCATAACGCTGTCACGTCTTAAGAGAACGCGGGCAATAAAAGATACGCTGTATAAACACGGCTTCATAGTTCAAACATGTCCGCAATACGATTTTAGGCACTGGCTTTCGTCCAACTTTAGGGCGATGGAGAAACATTTCGAGATAGCGCTCGTGATATGAATCATGTACTTAAGTTTCAGATAAACGTGTTAGTAGCCCATATATTCCTCGTGTCTAAAGTAATATAAGTTCCCACACCCATATCATCTGACTCACACAATCTACGATCAGACGGAACCGCCCACTTGAAGTAAAAACAGGCTGAAATATGTTCTGAGAATTTGGTCGTAGGCAACAAAGTTTCCCCGTACGAGGAGGAAGGATTAAATTGTCTGCCTTCGTAAATTATAGCGCAAACGAGGTCAGGGCTTTCAGTAAAAATTTGCTTAATTTCCAAGAAAAAGTGAGCCAATCTATTGGATCGCCCTATTTAAATTGATGAAACTTTGTATTGAACGTGGCAGCTGAGTGCATACTTATATTTGGATGCTGTTCAAATAAGGAGTGGTTGAAAAAATATCTCGTTGGCACGGTCCGACGAGTTACCAAACGAGAATTGCCAGATTGGAGACCATAATGAATAAAGAACGTATCTGCCCTGAAGGCTCATGCAAATGGTCGGCGCATTTTAAATATAACGAAGTCGCATGTACATATTTGATTGTCATGCAAAAATAAACGAATGCACCCGGCAATGCTCTGTAAATATTTTAATTTAATGTTAATAACTTCATGTGCTTCGGAGCCGAACCGCGGGGGAACCGGTTCTTGGATAAAGATCTCTAGATTTGGATGCATTCGATTGAATTGTTGATAATAAACTGTATTGGAATTCAATTTAAGATTAGCATTAGAAGAGGCCCCCTTACACGCTTGGTAAAACTTGAAATATTAATCATCATCAGAACATGTATTTGGTGCTGACAAATTGCAATTGAACGTATTAATCAACTAGTTAATACATAAGCATTTCCTTGCAAGTTTTGGAGATAAGAAAAAACGTAGTATATAAAAATTGCTTCTCTACCCAAATTGTAAAAGCGGACGAAGGAATGGCTGAATGTTTAAGGAATCATCCCGATATGCGATGTGTCTAGCAATCCATCACAATTTTTATATATACGCCCACCAACACGCTAAACGTGGCTATTTGTACTTAAAGCCCTAACTTCCATTCTACGGAAAGAATAAAGTTAACTAAGGATGAACAAATTAATAAACGTTAACTTATCAATCAGCGTTTCTCATTGCTGCATTAATGTAATATGTATCATCGTTTACACAAAGTTAAATTCAATTGAAATCACATATTGCTGCTTGAAATGTTATAAAAGGAAATAGTGGAATGTTGTACTTGTCACAAACTGCATTACGAAACTATTGTCAACACCGCTTATTATATTTCTGGTCACATCTCGAGCTCAGATGTGATTCCCAGAAGGTTTGGAGGCGAGCGTTTTATGGCCAGCGTCATGATTCATCCGTGATGATCTTTGATATCCTTTCATGTACATAACGAGTTTCTTGAGCTGCGGGACAAGGTTTTTGTTGCTCCTATTATCAGGATTTGGAGTGCGCCTAAAATAACTTTGAATAGAACTGAATCAATAGAACGGGCTTTTGGGCTTACTTCAGCTTCTAATTCTTGTTTTAATGGTTGTGACGTAGATTACATTCACAGAATGTTATTTAAACACTAATTTTCATTTTAGCTGAAAGTTTTCGCAAAATTTCCCTTTCGCAAAATTGCACTTTTATAAAATGCCATTCAAAAAATCGCGTTTATTTTATGTTAATTGTTTGCCTCTTGATTGAGTATAATATTAAAAAATGGATAATTTACTTACTGCGAAAGTTACTTTTCCCTAAAATGATATTTTGCGAAAGTAATCTTTTGCGTCACAGTTAAATCATCAAAAGCGTTTATCAGTGATGTAAATGTAACTATTACGTCTATCCTTGATTTTAGTCGACGTTCATTGATTGTCTATCATTCACAATTTATGGAGGTCGGCGCGGGCAATAGGCGTTTGTACTTGTATTAATAATCTCAGCGAAAACTGTTGGCTCTTGCATACAATAGGCGAATTGTTTCCTTAGTGTATGCTTCGTTTTTTGTTCTGTTTCATTTGCTTTGTATTTTTCAATGTTCATGGAAGTTACTTCTTTTTTTTAGGAAGGATTATGACACCAATATTATTTAAGGATAATGTATTGTAAAATTAAGTTTATTGTAACATTGTTTTGTTCAACGAACAGCATTCATAACAAATATATCAGAAATAATAAACAGTAAAGTCAGTTATTGCTAATTATTCTATTTTTTACGGGTTTACTGCTCAAGAACGACAGTCGTTTGACCGATTGCTAGGAATAAAGACGTAGATTCAAGGACCGAATTTGTAGATCATCAATATACCGCAATTTCGAGCGTCTGCTTTGCCAAAATACCACTGTGCATGATAGTCTTATCCTTTGAATTCAATATCATTGATGTAGGTACCATGTGTGGTTCCCGGCAGAGTAGAATAGGACCACACCAATTCGTCCCGTGGATGTCGTAGAAGGCGACATAGGAAATACAAGCTAAACAAAGCTTATAAACATCAAACAGACCTCACCAAACGGTCTGGCCTGCGTGAAGAGTGTAGGCCAAATCCTCTAACTGCTCTGGCAGAACAGAGAGGCAACTCCTGCAATGGAGATGATGATGACGATAATGAAGATGAATAGCTTTAAATATGTAAGTACAAGTATGTGATGTTCTAAATCAACACAGACATGTATAATGTCAAAGAACAAAATTCCGTCCATTCGTTTTTGTGAAACACATTTAAAAGTCCATTTGTCTGTTCGTATTGTAATGTTTCGGATATCTAGTTTGAACAACTCATTGTCTTAGAATATGTAAGCGACGGTGGTCTCTCCAAATAGAGTTCATTACTTCGACGCGACAATGTCGACGATGGTTCTCTTTTATTGTTATTGAAAAAAGTTTGGCTTAACTTTGTATGTTCTAAAAAATTGGTGCAATTGTGCATGACAACAGCTTGCTAATTTAAATAAGAGTACGTGGATACCAAGTTTCGCTCTAAAGTTTTTTACCATGTGTGCAATGTTAGTAATCCAAAAAAAAAACTATATTTTCATACAAAGTTTTTGTGTCTGACTGGCAGTACACTTTTTTATGAAATATCGATATTTTGAGTCCCATACGAAAAATTGTTCATGTTGACGGACTGAGTCAAGGGAATGAAAGTTATAATACTTAACGTATTAATAAAGTACCTATTTATTTATATATAGAAATAAGAAAAGAATTACTCGTATAACATGGACTATGTTAATAAAATTTGACATTTCAAACTTCATGCCCTACCTGCGATCCTCTATGATTTAAAAACAATAAAAGCGTAGTTTCTACGTCTATGAAATCTTAAAGTTTTATTTCTTTAGGTGTTTTTATGCATTCACACTGCTTTTCTTATAAAATTAAGAAATAAGGTATAGGGAAAAATTTCACATGAGCAGGATTAGAAGCTGCGTCTTTATACGTCAAAAATTTGCGAGTAGCCGCGCTGAATGTCAATATGGCACTAATTAAAACATGATATTCAAATTTTGTTATTAATTTTAGTTTTACATAGGTATCTGAATGTAGATAAATTGCCATAGTCACAGATAGTCATTTCATGATAGTTGTAGATAGATAGTCATTTCGTGAGAGCACTAAAGTGCTAATGTCATCAATGCTTAACTAGGTAACTCCAAAACATTAACCAATGTCTGCCTTGGACCCTCTACAGTTTCCAAAGTTCTGTTTCTTAATATCCGTTTTCAGAAACTACTAATAGCACAGACATAAAAAGACATCAGCGTACAAACACGTTTCACTGCAACAAAGAGAACACAGAGCATCCTGAATGATTCTCTGTCCAATAAACAGAGTTCCAGTGTCGACACAAGAGCATTTCTGTCGCACGACCTCGCACCAACAACCATCCTTACATGACATCTCAAACCCCTTCAACCACCCCCTCAAACCCCCACGCTAATAACTAATACGGGAGGCGCGGAAGCTCAACCTGAACTGGCCGCATTACAAAGACCTGCTTGTAGGAGCACCTCCGCGTTTTAGAACCCATGTTATTACATTTGCAATCGTAACACCTTATGGTGTATACATAAAGCATATTTTGCAATGGCAAATGTGGGTTCGAAGGCAAACAAGATTTGAAGTCGTGAATGTCTGATTTGATGGTGTGCCCATAGATAAAGTGGCGATTGTTAGGATATAAAAAGGTCTTGTTCTTTCAAAGGATATTTACGCAGGAATTAGCTGGTAGGGGATAATGAAGGCCAGTTATGAAGAGACCACACACGAAAGGAATGAAAAACTAACACCTATAGACATTGTCTTTTTTAAACATAATCAGTCTCTGAAAAAAGAAGCGAAATAAATTTAGAATTTTCTTTATCAATTTCTTCTTGTTGAGTTTTAAAAACTTTTTTATCATATGATTAGGATTCTGAACCAAAAGGGTAAAACGGCACCCCTAAGTCCATCCGTACGTCCGACGGTTTGGGCTTCTTCTAGGATCGACAGCTTCACGTGTCTTCCGAAGCACGAAATCCTATTTCTTATCGGATAATCATGTTAAAGTTAAAAGCAAAAACGCTTAATGGTTTTCCGAATCTACAGCTTAACGTGCCTTCCGAAGCACGGATACCCCCTTTTTAGGGTTCCGTACAAAAATTGAAAAACGGAACCCTTATAGGATCACTCGAGCGTCTGTCTGTCCGTCCGTCCGTCTGTCACAGCCGATTTTCTCCGAATCTACTGAACCAAATTAGGTGAAATTTGGTAAGATGGTGTAATCCTATGACCCAAACACGGATGTGCAAAGTAAATAAAGATTTTTTTGAAATAAGTGTCATTTTCAGGGGCCCAATAACAAAATTTAAAAAAAAGGGTTTGCAAACCTTACTGTGTCATATATCAAATGAAAGGGCTCATTATGAGGATCTCAAAAATATTTTTTTTTGTTCGGCTAAAATCAATACTTTTGATTTTATTCACGAAAGAAGGCAAAAATTGACCATTCCCCCCCCCCCTGATCTCCGAAACTACTGGGCAGAAAATTTTGAAATAATTACAAAATGTAGTTCATTC
Source organism: Rhodophaea formosa (assembly GCA_963082605.1). Taxonomy (NCBI): domain Eukaryota; kingdom Metazoa; phylum Arthropoda; class Insecta; order Lepidoptera; family Pyralidae; genus Rhodophaea; species Rhodophaea formosa. Next base: position 4,006,643 of record OY720220.1, on the reverse strand, counting down.
CTTGAAGATTACAGGAAAAATAATAAGAATTCTATCACTTGAAAATTAAGTGGTAAACTCACAATAATAAGTTCATCTAGGTAAATAGTTCACTAAAACACCACTAGATAGCGCTAGTCAGCTAGTTGAATAAAACATTTTTGCACATTGTGTGTGTGTACACGAAGCATATTGTACGGAACCCTCATTGCGCGAGTTTGACTCACACTTGGCCGGTTTTTTTGTATAATCAGGTTAAAATAAAAACAATAGACAATGTTCGGAACCCACAGCTTAACGTGCACGAAGCACGAAATCCAATTATATCTATATCTGCCCAATGCAGTGCAGCCTCCGTGGTCCAGTGGTTAAGGCGATTGCCTTGTTGACTCAGGGGTCGTGGGTTCGATTCCCACGGGAAGCATACTTTGTTAATTTGTTTCCAGTTTGGTTAGGACATTGCAGCCATGAATCACCTAATTGTCTGATAAGAAAGATGATTCCGTGCTTCGGAAGGCACGTTAAGCCGTTGGTCCCAGCTGCTATCTGGTAGTCGTTAAAAGAATCACGCCAGAGACCGAGAGGCGGTTCCGAAGAACTCTGACGCCAGGGTGTGCATGGTCAACTAACCATGTCACCTACACGAAATGATGAGTGCAGCCTCAAGAAAAAGGTTATTTGTAATGAAACTAATATTGCAACATGTTATTGTCATGTTCGCTTTGGTCGTGTATTTTACATTAACATCATTATTTACTGCTTTAAATAATTAAACCAAAAACCATTAAATCCAAATCACGATTCTATTTAAATTATAATTAGTCATTCGAGTAAACGTCTACATTGTATGTAAATACAAAATTAATAATAAACCACATTGCTAAATCACTTTGCAGATGACTTCTTTAGGTATGAGGTTAGAATTTTGGACAATTGTGCTAAAGTTTAATAATACGAAAGGATGGTTGTAACTCAATGACGTAATAACACAAAATTTAAATATAACGCTTGTTAAATTTAACCTTTGCATTGCTTTGAAGGCATAGATACAAAAAAGTGCGTATTTTGCTTGAAGAGGTAAGTCCGCCTGTAATAATGAACAACTTTTACCATAATAGAATGGAAGTTTGCACTATTTTTTATTTTCCCATACAAATGTTGCCGGCAATTTGTATGGAGATGTCGAACTCTTTTTAGTTAACAGCATTGATCCTACAAAAGTTGTTAGTAGGTACTAACGGGCTGACTCACCCCTTTAAGGCTATCCCGAGGATAAATTTATACCCGAATTGTAACTTAGTGTAGTACTTTAGTAGATATAGGTAGACTAAATACGAGTAGTTTTTTTGGGGAGCTAGATTTTTACAGGTTTAAGTACCTGATACTTAAAGTATTTCATTAGTAACATTTTGCGTAATATGACAAAAAAAAGTCGCCTTTCCATTTTGCCAATTTTTATAGAAAAGGCGTTGTTTTTTGTTTTTCCCTAGGTACTGAACTGTAATTTAACTGTGTAAAAATTTACTATTAAAAATCGTCAGTTGTGTTGTTATTGGTTACTTTGATATAGTAATAACGTAGCTAAAATACTTTTTTAGTTTCCTAAGAAATTATCGTTAGAGAAGCAGGCAAAATTTTGCACCATGCAAATAAAGTCACATTTTCGACCATAACTGTTATTATTAATATTTTTAAAAGAAATTAATAATATGGTAGTTACTTGAGAACCTGGTCCTTTTGAAGGAGGTTAAGTGTCCGTTAAAACCAAACAGATGAGTACATTTCTAATTATGGACCCGCAGTCGTGGGAAAGCAAACATTAAATGCCATAATTAAATCAAAATTAGCAGACCTGCGTCGAATATACGGCCCACGTGTGATTTGAATCAGAATTTGTTGGGCCGTTGTGTATTTTCTACTACATATCTACTATCGCACCTTAAGTTTTCTTCAGGGTCTTTTTTAATAATTGTTTTATGAGTCTTTTAGAGCGTTCGTCGTTTATTTCGCTAGGTTGGCTAGTTCATTATTATTTTTTAAGAAAAATTATGAACTGGTCAACTTTTTTTTCTTCTTCCCCCTAATTCTGTGTCCTAAACGAATTGACCATTGTGATGTGTGAGGTATCATTAGATTCTTATTCTTCTATATCCCCGGACTGTTTTTCACTAACTTTTTGAAGAGCATTGTCTTCATTATCATCCGAGCATATTCGCGGTTGCATCCTCAGAGGTAAAGCTTCAGAGCCCGGGCTCCGGTATCTATCTTAGGTGATTTTTATTTAAATACTAGTGTTTACGTACAAAAATGTCCTGTCTTTAAAATACCGTGATCTCTCACTAAAAGTAGAATTAACCGCTTCAAATTGGCATAGCCATTTCAATAAACAGACAAAACCAGCACCTACAGTAATATGTTTAAACAATAACCACATTGAATGTGCATTATTCGCGAGAAAACCCCACAAAGAAGGTTACAAAACACGTTGATTCATCGAAAAAAACGCGTTCGTTGGAAAATAACGATACGTGTTGAGAAACAGCTGCAGAGACAAATATTTTGGAACATGCTTTTTTTTACACCGTTGACATAAAGTAGGCTAGCGATTGTTTTTAGGCAACGTAAGTACTTATACGGAGTGTAAAGTAAGCGCTTATATCCCTTGGGTGACTCATGATCTCTAAGTATTTATTAGTGTTTGAAGGAATCTTACAGTGCGACAAGGATCATTTGGCACTTGGATGATATTGAAATGGGGGCACTGTGTGTAATTACGAGTGTACCTAATTAGGACTACCAGCTAACAGAATATTCTTATTTTTATAAATAGAATTAAAAGTACGAAATATCCGCAATAAACATCAATTCGAGCTATCTTCTAAAAGTGACGATGATGCTTTACGAGATGACGGCAATGGCAGCACTTAAATAGATTATATAAGTTAAAGTGGTAGCACATAATTCTGAGGGTAGCACTCACAGCACTGCTATATTGACGTTGTCAGCAGCGTGTAAAGCAAGCACTTTATTCCCTTGGATGACTCAAGCCCGAATATTCAAAGGAATCTTAGATGCATCTTAATTCTTCTTTCTTCTTTTTAATTATGGCTTCCACCGAGATTTCAGTGATTCTGCCAATGTCCAGTATAATGAGATACTAAGTATCGGTGTTGTACGATATGTGGCATCAAAGATGGCGTATGTTCTTTGGCAGCCTCGTGGGAGATTTTGGCGACAAATCTATGCGAGTCTACTTTAACTATTTTACAAATTGTTCTCGAGCACGAGCATTTATAACACCAAACTACACCAATTTCATATCATAAAGTCCACTTAAATCAATTTGCAAAATTGTATAAGGCAAACGATAACACTGAACCCCTTGACTTGCCACCAAAAACTCCATTCTTAATTTTTAATTAAAATTGTTCTCAAGTCTAGTTCTGTCACTGTCTTGATAACCTAGCAAGAAAAAGATAGACAGAATTTTTTAACTGTCATTAGTTAGATTACTTTTAATATTCGAGGTCAGCCCGTGAAAATAAAACTTTTCATATTTAACCACTACTGGGATCTAAACAGAAACGTCATTTTTACAAATGGCCGGATCGGCCGAACGCTCTGATTTAGAAATATCGATTTTTCATCATTTATCGATCTTTTTTCCAGAATTTTCGAAATTGACAGGCTAAGTCACCGCACTAACAGAATGTCAGAGGTTAAGTGCTTAATTAATAACGAAATTTTAGAATCGAAAAATCCTATGATTTTCGTATATTTTCAATTTCTATATTCATATTAATTTGCATTGTGTCGAGGATGATAATTAACTTCACTAATAATTAAATACAAAATAACTTATAATAATAAATCATATACTAAGTATATGTAATATATCTTTATAAATATCCGTCAAAAGATCAAAATGGCATACCTACATAATTATATTTTTTTATACTCTCATCTCTTTATTGAATCAGCGCTACAATAGAAAGGTCATATCACCAGGTCGTCTTATTGACTCCGAGGGTGCGAGGGGGTCGCCCAATTAGCCCCAATCAGGTACAGGAAGACCAAATTAAGTGATTACCGCCCAGAAAAGTATTAATAGGATGAACAAAGAGTTTATTTTTAGCCGCATTTTATCTAACGGTAAATGAGTCAGCTGTTCTAATGGATGTAGAATATAAACCCTTTCAGTGTTTAAGAGAAAAGAAATAATTTAAATATTATTTTCATTGATATTTAAATAAATATAGGATCGTTTAATATCACAACCTAGAATATATATATTTATAAATAGGTGTTGTAAATGCATAAAAACAACTATAAAAATCACTAGTGATGTGATAGTATGGGCAATATTAGGAAATCCAATTTTGCCAGAAATTCAACTTTGCCTGAAGTAATATTGCTGCAAAAATGGCAAATATTTTGGAATCAATCCTTCACTAATTCACAACTTATGAGCTTTGAAACTTATTTAATAGGTAGTCAAGAATATACATACCTATGCTATTTATGATAAAAATTGTTTAGTCAATTTTTAATAACGCGATTGTATTTTTATGATTAAATTGTATCAGCAAAGCCCTTGAATTCGTGACTAATAATAGTACTAGCTCATATCTCTACCATTTTGACAGTTTCTACATAGTTGACCTTGATACATATATACATATTCATTCTCGTAATGACCATAGTAATCAAAATTATTTTGAAGTCCAACTATAATGAGGCAATCTGTGGTTTATGATATATGGTTCCAGGTAATTCCAGTTTCTATAGTATCTTTACACAATAATATGGTAGTTCTGGTTAAACTTCGGTTTTAGAAAGAGGAATGTCGGTCCATACTGACTGGTATGATTACTTTGCCCCATAATTAAAAAAACTAAATTCTATGCTATTCTATCTAAAACGAACTCTAATATGAATCTCATATTATTTGTATTTTTAGATATACTTATATTTTACCTATTTTTCGATTATATGAGATGATTGAGGTGATAAACATGACTAACTTGAAAAACCTAAGGTTACGAAAGAATGGGTTTATAAGCTTTGTGTAGCTTGTGTTTCCTAAGTCGCCTTCTACGACATCCACGGGAACACTTGGAGTGGTCCTATTGTACTCTGCCGGGAACGACATGGCTGGAGTGTTGTAGGTAATGTTTTGTATTTAAAACCTTTTTAAACTAATATATTGTCAAAATTTATCATTAGGTCACCTACACATGCAGCAACAATTTCTTAAACCTGTATCTCATCTGACACAACAATACTTGTCATGTCCTGGCTTGATGCATCATTATAATTGACAATAATAAATGACGGACAACCCCTGGATGGGCATTGTAGTCTTTTGATGAGATTTATAGCATTTTTCAATATGAATAAGTTCACGCTGACATTTTTAACTGGTTTGTATTTTTTAACTTTCTTTGCTTCATTTTAAGATGCTTAGGTACGTTGGTGAAACTAGCGACACTCGTTATTTTATTCGAGTACTCCTGAATAAGATCGAATTGAAAAATCTACGTCAGTAAATTAATCTTGGATTCCACTGTTTTCAAAGTATTTAGTACTTTTATTAATGCTGTCGTATTACCAAAATTTTAAGCTAGTTTTAAGGATGTGTAAATAACATTATACATGTGAAATACTTTTCTGTATAAACATGCGAATATCTTGTCTATAAAATTCTTATATTGTTTTATTGTCATCTTATGACGTTTATAGGGAAATTTCATATTTCATTTTATTAATTTATCAATGATTATTTGTGTTTCTATTGTATTATTTATTTTTGTGACCATAGAGTAGTAACCATTGAGAAAGCTGTCGCCCGCTCGCGTTAGTGTCGATCCCTCGAGAATACTTTTCCCCGGGATGAAAGGTAGCCTATGTTCTTCTCCGTAATTTAGACAACGCATATGCAAAATTTCATAATGATTGATTCAATAGATATATAGGGTAAAAGCATAACAAACATATAAACACACTTTCGTATTTATAATACTTCGCCCGCGTAATATATAGCCTATGTCCTTTTCGGTACCCTAACCTATGTATATGCGAAATTTCATGATAATCGGTTAAGTAGATTCGGCGTGAAAGCGTAACAAACAAACAAACTCACTTTCGCATTTATAATATTAGTGGGGTTACGATACGATATTACATAGGTAGGTAGGCTATGTATAAATCCTATTTTGTTACTTCCATAGGATGGGTTTAATTTCCTTGAGACCCGAGGAATATTCTAAGCTCGAATTCTCGAATAACAGAAGTCCATCACAGAGAATGACACACCGGATATTCGGCCCAGCGACATTCTAAGGATTATGAACGCCTCCAAAACTGACCTGGATTCTGCTTTTACGATCATGGAGGATGTAAACCTAATACCTATATATAAATTAACTATTAACCTAATACCTAAATCGTACAAGACCCATCAAATTTGCTATAAATAGATCATGTCATAGTTCATGTATGTTATATTTTGTATATTTTGATCTGTCGTGTCGTAAACAAAAGGAAACACAATCTTACGTGCTTAAACAACATAACATTATTTTTAAACAAAAAAAAAACATACTTCCGGTAGTGGACAAACTGGAACTTAAAAAATATGAGAATAACAATACGGTAGTTGCCTAATGTTAAGATTATATAAAATTTGTTTCTAATGAGACTAATTTCGATTCGTTAAGTGATCTTAAAGCTTCTTTAAAGTTGGGTGAATAGGACCATTTTTAAAGTATGAAAATCTTTGATTACAATTGTACTGTATTTCAGTCTACAAAATTTATAGCAACTTTTATTATGAAACCATTACCATAAACGAAATATTTCGTATAGCTACCAAACAAAGTTCTCACGCCACCCATAAAAAATACAAGCTTGTGACGTCACAAATATGTAGGCACTTCAGCAGCGCGTTTTCACGTCTAAAAACATGTGTCTTTAAAACTTTTATAACTGAAAGAGTTTTTTGTTTAGAAATGTATTTCTGTCATTATTGTGTTTATTTTTGGCAGGTCTTTACCATGTCTTTACATAGCAACATGAAAAATTTTTTAGTAAACATGCCCATTTCATTGCTATAAAATAGACAAATTATCACGACTTTCATGCCTATTGCATCTATATTTTCCATTCAATTTTTATATTTTGGTGTGGTAATTGAATCGAATCAGAAAAGCAACGACCTCTTCAATTTGTCTTGATTGACGAAAGAATAAAAGATAAATGAAACCAGGCAGCAACCGTGTTTTTGTTGATTTTATTCAAAAATGCTTCATACATTTCGATTTTTTTTTACGGGGCCAACTTTGAAAGTATTTCCTATCGAAAAAAAACCTACCTCACTTTCATTGCGTACAAAAAATCTAATTCATCGGGAACTGAACTAACCCGGAAAAGGGTTAGTTCTGTTCCCGATGAATTAGATTTTTGATGTATGATGACATGAAAAGTATGTCCTTGCCCTTTCTTGGGCCTCAAACTATTTCCGTTCCTAATTTCAGCTTTATCGGCATAGAAATTAAAGCGTGAAGAGAAAACAGACTGTATAGTTAGCATTTGATTTTATTACATAAGTATGGATTACAAGCAAAAGTATGATTCTCTAATCAATGAAACATCATAATTTGTTTGACCGATTTCGACATTTTCAACCCACTCCCACACTTACCCATAACGAGGAATCTGTGCCAGTTTAATGTTTACAAACAAATTGACAGGGGGATCGGCCATATTGAGGCCGCCTCTTTGAAGCGCTATCGTATCGCTTTACGCAACTTATCGTTTTGCTATCACTGTATCGTTTTCGGCCCAGTTAGACGACCCAAATGATAGATTGGAAACTAAATACTCTAAAGAGTTACATACGTGTTAGAGAAGCAACAAAAGATCGGCTGAAGATTCGGTTTCGGTAAGTTTCGGCACAAAAAGAGAGCAGAGTTAATAATAGTACTAACGTACTTGCAATATGGCGTCCCTAGACCTCTTCCCCGTGCTAAAGAGAACTTTAGATTTCGAAAAACGCTGCTACTGTTCTCAGTCAAAAGATGTACAGATACCTAGTAAATATTCTAATACTGAGTACTAGTCCAAGAATAAGCACTTATTCTGAACAAACATTTGAAAGTGTGGATGCTTTTGCCGTTTCTTAATTTCTTGTGCGCCTGCCTGACCATGCATTTTTTTACATTTATATTTTTATATTTTGACGTTTTGCGTCGGAATTGACTTCATTCAGTTATTTCAGTATCGCATGGCAAACAGTAATGATATTTTGTTACTGTTGCCTGTTTGCTGTTTCTTAATTTCTTGTGCGCCTGCTTGACCATGCATTTTTTTACATTTATATTCTATTAATTAAATCCATAATCCTTTTTTAATTAAATTTACACATTGAAAACGTGTTGCGTTGGAATCGATCGTTACAATGTCGCTTCATTCAGTATCGCATGGCAAACAGTAATGATATGGCTGTTTGTAAGAGATCTATGGCCATGCCGTGTATCTTAAGCCCCATCGTTCTTAGTGAGACACGTTCCGTAATTTGTGATATCGTTCTCTCTTGATCAATTCTATCGTTGAGTACTTGGATGTTTTATTGATCATTTCTTTTTTACATTTATTATTTTATTTTCATTAGATTTACACATTGAAAACGTGTTGCGTCGGAATCAATCGTCACAGTGTCGCTTCTTTCAGTACCTATCGCATGGCAAATAGTAATGATATAGCTGTTTATAAGAGATCTATAGCTACGCCGTGTATCTTAAACCACGTTTGTAATTTGTGATATCGTTCTCTCTTGATTAATTCTATCATTGTGTACATGGATGTTTATTGATTTAATAAGTTGTTAAATATACGGCACGCACAGTACAATAAAAGTTAATCCTAGTATCCTGGATCAAGATGGGGAAGATCATATTATTATTACTTCGCCAGTTAGATAGTCAAAAATATAGGACACGCATTTTTTATTAATTAAACAATAAAAGATAAAGATAAAACGCACCAAAGCTCGTGACGTCACAATGTACAAAAGTGTAGCAATTGACAAAAGAGAAAATACGACGTGTCCAAGACTTTTTGAGTAACTGACGGATTTATTATATTTTCTAAATATTTTTTTTTTCAATAAAAGTGTATCAATCCGGCATTATAGGTATAAAGAAAGAAAGATTAATTTAAATTATTATTATTATATAAAAAAATAATTTATTTTACGTCCGATAGCCTTTTTAAGTAAAATTACTAATAGATATACTATATAATAGTAGGCAAAGTTGACGATACCTACTTATTGTATTGCCCCATCACACTAGTAGCTGCGGCAAAAACAAGTAAGGTTAATCTTTTCACAACCCTATCAATTCATATTTTCGCTGTTTACAATCAAATCTTGTTTATTATGTGTGTCAGTGTCTACGGGCAAAAAATTATATACCTATGTTAAATCGAATTGTAATGCAATAAAATGGTGTCAACCAGATGGCCTGATGATGTAAAACACTGAATAGCTCATTCAACAAATTTTGCTGTACTTTACTCGCAATAATAGCTTTTTAAGACTAACCTTAGGGTACAACACACAAGTAATAAAAGTTTAAGGCCACCCCCCACGTGAAATTTTGTCTAATCTTGCTAACAGCTGGAGATTTCGATAAAACAGGTCTACACCATCGCTAGAAAACTTCTTTAAAAAAAAAACCAACCACAAATCCCCCGTTTAAAATGGCGGCTCAAATATTAGCTGCGAGCTGCGCAGAACGCACCACGCCTCCCGCGCGCGCCCCTCTGAACCTAATATTGTATACAGCGCATCGACTCGCGCGATGTTCCCAGTCATGTATTCTCCTTGGTTACGCCAATGAAGTTAATAAGTAGTTTCAAAGCGTTCAAAGTTATTGTGCCGAGAGCCCGAGACTGCTGAGAGGCGTTCGTGGGAACCGATATGAAGATTAGATTGCTTTATCGGAAGTTGAGTAATTTAACCCAGCTGATAAAAAGCAAGTACTGGTTGTATAAAAAGTTTATCACTTATTACTTTATTCCGTTTCCTTTTTGTTCACTTCTAAAATGAGGTTTGCAATGCGTCGTAAACTATTTTAAAATACCTATATTTATTTGCGTTCAGAGCTCAAGAGAAGTAATTTTAAACAAAAAAAAAGTTATGTTTTCTGATTTTATGTATGTAAGTTGTATTTTCTGTTTAGAAGTATTCTTAATCCACTGCAACTTCTAAAGGCCTGACAGAATTGGATATCCTTGCCTTATTCCGAATAGCATAGGCTATTTTGGGCAGGGTAGTCTAGCTTTTAAACATATTTAGAAAAACTTGTATGTCTATATGTTAGCCTAGTTTACTTTTATATGATTTAATATGAGTAACATTTAAGTTGCTTTTAAGAGTTTGTTAAAGTTAATTGTTTATTATAGGCAATTACTTTGACGAAACGTTACTATAGTCGAATATTTTTCGTGTCGCTCTTGAATCTTGGCCAGAGTCACAGAGCAAGGAATGTATTGTCGCTCGCACCATTGGCGAAAATTAGATCTCGCTCGCTACATTCAAATTCCTTACTCTGTGGCCAGAACACACTTATTAACAATATTCTTGACCTATGCCACGTCGGGTCAAGAGTCAAGAGTCCATGAAATGACTCATGACTCAAACATACGTCAAGGCCATAGCAAATATACTTACGTCAAAACTTCCAAAAATTATTCGACATAAATATTAATTTTGACATGTTTTCCATTTTGTTCAAAAATCATTATTTATTATAATATAATACAGTAAAGTCATACCTTCATAAATAATAAGATATTTTTGACTTATTGCATAAACCATTACAAAATACGAGTACACAAGGGCGTCGCAATTTTGCCCGGATTTTTTTTTCACAGACTCAATTTTCCCGCGACTTCACTTCGTCTTTTGGCACCCGCAGATAAATAAGCTATCTATAGCTGAAAGAATTTTTAAAATCGGTTTAGTAGTTTTGGAGGCTAACCAATGCAAATAAACAAACAATCACATATTTCCTCTTTATAATATCACTATCACTACATATTAAAAAATAAAATTCCCCGCCGTGTCTGTCTGTCTGCCTGTTTGCCTTAAAGTCAAAAACTACTGCACGGATTTTTATGCGGTTTTTACCAATAGATAGAGTGATTCTTGCATGAGGAAGGTTAGTAGATATAATACAAACCCGGACGCAGCCGGGGAGGGCTGCTAATTAGTACAGATGAAAAATATAAATAAATAAAATATAAATATATACGGACAAATCTCACAGATTGAGCTAGCCTCAAAGTAAGTTCTTAAGTAAGACTTGTGTTATGGGATACTTACTCAACGATGCTATATTTTATAACAAATACATATATACATAAACATCCAAGACCCAGGTCATTCTGAAAAAGATTATTTTTCATCTTGACCTGACTGGGGAACGACCCCGGGACCTTCCGTGTCACAGGCCGTCGTGTTGACCGCTGCGCCACGGAGCTCGTCAATATCACCGCATGCCGTGTCTTCTGAAGAATCTGGCATTTCTTGAACTTCCATAACAATCTGTGTGATCTTAACTAATGTTTTTGAAATTGAAGACCTTGTTCCACACACAATAGCCCCACCATGAGGTCAGTGCTATCATTACCGCCTTGGGTTAAGCTTGGTGCAGGCTATTGTAATGTAACCACAGGCAATAATAAGAGGGGCATGAATTTTCGGGGTCTAATTCTGCCCCCATTTGAAAGAAAACGGAGATATTATTTAAAATCCACGAGAAAAGAAAAAATGTAGAATGTACCAGTTGCTTCTGTTCCCGCGCGGATCGTAAAAGCCAATCGAGGGAATGGGCATGAGAAATCATGTCAATAGGCGTTGCGGCTTGCAACCTATCACTATTGTGCTTCCGTTACCACCTACAAGCCCACCAACATGCTAAACGTGCGGATTTTAGGTTTTGTAGCCCTGGGCTCTGTCTACTCCGCACGGGAAAAAGAGGTGATAGTATGTATGTATGTATCATTTAAACATCAGCCTTCAATATTAAGTGAGAACGAGAAGCTGTTTTTGGCGTTTTTGCAAAAAACGGTAGTAGTATTCAAATGTTGCACCAAAAAGGTCCCTTTCCTTCAACTCATACTACCAGAGATACTACTGATAAAATAAGAATCTTATCATCATCACCATAAGGTCTTTTTTAGACCCTCTGAATGCCTGAGCAGGCACAGGATTTGGCCTACACTCACCACGCTGGCTAGCGGGTTGGAGAGAGGTCTCTTTGATATTTAAAAGCTGTGTTTAGCCTATGTTCCCGAAGTCGCCTTTTACGACAGCCACGGGAAGACTTGGAGTGGTCCTATTCTACTCTGCCTGGAACCACACGGCAAAGTATTTTGGCGTTCGTTAATGGTTAAGTTTCAATAGTCTGTACTAACCTCAAGTGCGAGTTAAAATCCGACGGAAGTGTATCATTTATGTGATTCCGTATTGTTTTGTTATAATTGAGAATTCGTGTTTTCTTATCTGCAGGTGTGAATGCTAATAAGAACGCCTTTTGTAAGGCGTGAGCCAGTCTATTTATGATCCTAATAAATTGTATTTAGGGGCTCTTCGATAATGATACGTATCTGACGTGTGGTGTAGAATTTATTGAATACCATGACCTGCTGCGGCTTCGCGGAGGTAGAAAATAGAGTCTATGATAGATAGTATATTAAATAAATAAATAATAAATATATAAAGAATTAAATATATACGGACAAATCACACAGATTGAGCTAGCCCCAAAGTAAATTCGGGACTTGTGTTATCAGATACTAACTCAACGATACAATATTTAATTACAAATACATATATAGATAAGGCAAATACATATATATTTGACCTATAAGAGTGTAGGCCAAATCCTCTGACTGTTCTGGCTAATAAATGGTTATGATAGTCAGAGAGGGTCGTGCTCCTGCAGTGGAGACTAAAAAGACCTGATGATGATGATGATGATATAGATAAGCATTCAAGACCCAGGTCATTTTGAAAAGGTCATTTTCAATTTAGACCTGACCTGACCAGGGATCGAACCCGGGACCTTCCGTGTATAACTTTGTGGAAAGGATTGTATATCTTCGGTTCCATTACGCCCTACGGTAAAAAAAAAACTTTCTTATTGAAAGTATTAGCATAGAAAGAACACTAATGTGAATTTCGAGTCTAAATCTAAAGGAACATATTCTACCTATAAGTCAAGTAGATAAAGTTTAAATCTAAGCGAAACAAAATGATAAGTAAGTACTTAATCGGTTCCGTCTTCGAACAATTTCTACATGTTTAAAATTAGTACGATAATTGGTTTTCCTAACATTGTAAGATTTACAATGTTAATCCTAAATTTTGGGATGAATTAGTGCAAATTATTGCTTCACAATACTTCTAAACCACAAACCATTAACCAAGCGGTGTTTCCCAAACTGATGTACCTAAAACCCTCAGTGTCGATGGTAATCTACTGGGAGGTCGGACCAAATAATAAGTTATAAGTAAATATTCTTTGACCTGTTCTAATAATAATAAAACTTGCATTTTATTATACACTAATACTATATGTATTTATTTACACTAAAAACTAACAATTAAACCTACCTTTAAAATAAAACTTACCTATGAATAGAAAATGTCCCGCAAGTCATTACCCTGCAGTAATGTGCCCAGAAGTCTGGCAGCATTGCCACGTTGAATGGCAATGCTTTTTATTCAGGCGCGATAGTTGCCAGCCTTCTGGTTATTCGACACCTCGACCAGCAAAAATTAGCCTTTCAGCATTAAATTGAAACAGCAAATTCTAAACTGTTAAATATATTAAAACTTCAATAAAACTTATGAGTTTGGGACCTGCTTGGTGTCAATTATATTGTAGACTACAATATAATTCCGATATCAGTACTGATTAGGGATATACCCTAGCAGACCCTAGCTGATTAAAATTTCAACCTGCTATAGGTGAGACCCTTACTTGTTAAATCTGATTAAAAATATAGAAACCGAATTCAAATTCCTTCATCCGAGTAGTGGCTATAAAGGCACAGACATAAACTACGATGATCAGCAGGCCGATTTACTAACTCGGTGTACAACGATTTGTTTTCACTTTAGCATCCATTACGGTTTTCATATCTTAAATAAAATTCGTCATTCATACCGAAGCCGTAATGGATAGAGAAGTTACCATGAAAATGATGTACACCGTAACTAAAAAGTTAGCAAATACGCCTGCAGCACACAGGTATTTTTTTCGTCGAGAATAAAAGACAAGGAAAGTGTTCCACGAATCAAAAAAGTTTGAGAGCCTACGCTCAAAAGTAATCAAAACTATAAATATTCCAGGGCCGGACTCACAATCATCTGTAATTTGGGGCAATAATTTGTATCAATAATAAATAAATTGCTTACCTGCGCCCCTCGCTATTATCTGTTAATGATTTCAATACAATGTTAGTATGCCCTGCAACTTGGAAAAGAACAATATCTTATTTTGTTATTGTTGTTCTTTTTACTAAATTTCGGAATAAGAAAATTTGGTTTAATTTCAGCATCGCCCAAAGACAGTTGTTTCAAGTCATTGTTTTATGTTTATTTTCGATAAGCTTGCTTTTCAAAATTATTGAAATGTTAGTTTTAAGCTTGTTTAATTTTCCTCTTTACAAGTTACATTTTAAATAATATCATTAATTAAATACTAAATTTACCCATTACGGTTCAAATATGTCGGTTTTGTGACAGACAGAAGGAAATCGGGGGCTTAGTAATAGAGTCCCACGTCGTTTGGATACAGAACCCCAAAAGGAGCATTGGTAGTCTAAAATAAAAATATTTAATTGACACTCATAAGAATTCAGACAACTTCTCTGTATTATCTTATTTATTATACATTCAGGTTGATAACTTTGTTTCCCAAAACCGTAAACGTCGGTTTGCGGTTTCCTTGAAAAATGCGTAATACTTCAAACATTGTACCGCCTTTACAATCAGAGGGAATAACTTTTTAAAGCATACTTAACTGGTCGGTCTGGTCGCGCAGACTTATAGGGTTATTGTCAAATTATGAGTTATGGCAGACTTGATACTTTTGGCGTTGCCGACTTGCGATTGCCGATCGCATTATTGTACCATGTTTAACAAGTTTTGATCCTGACAGAATCCAGGGGACTCTCATAAAAGCTTCTTGCTAGGACTGAACTCAGTCAAAAAGAAAACAGTTTTGTTTTTCGAAAATGAGATTTTTGAGGAATGCTTTTAATATAAGCAGTTGATACTTCGTATAAAGAGTTTGCAAAGACAAATCATATGCCATAATGAGTTTATCTTCTCTAGTTTAGAAGCGCTTTTAAAATATATAGGAACCACGATTGCCGATCGCATTATTGTACCATGTTTAACAGGTCTCTTTCACATATAGTTGTGGTAGAGCCACGCTACCGGAGAAAATCACTCTTGCTGGTAGCATGAATGGGCCGGCTCATCCGGGGAAGTACCACACTCTCACAAAAAATCGACGTTTGTGTAGTAGCTTTACAGCTTCTATGCTTCGTTTGGTTAGTGAGAGCGCCGGAGGCCCATCCCCCCAAAATAAAATGCCGACAACGCTCATGTCATACTCCTGGTGTTACATTAGTCCATGGGCAGCGGTGATGACTTACCATCAGGTGACCCGCAAGCTCATTTGCCGTCCTATGACATTAAAAAAATTATTGTATACATAAGTATTTTTTATGAATGACATTAAATAAACAAATAACTGATAACTTAATATAACATGATATATGTATTTATAAACAAATAATAAAGACTATGAACTAAACTAAAACTATAGTAACCTAGACAAAAGATAAAAAACACTAAATTATATAATTATACATTAAATTGTATGATTGGATACTATGAATTCGATGTTTAATTAACTGAACTTAGTTTCTACGTAGCTTCTAGAGCCGAGCCACGCCATCATAGAATGTATCAGTTCATTCTGTTCCCGAGTAGACCGTGGAAAGCGGTTGACGGAATGTGTGAAAATCTAAAGAATCATATAAATAACGAGCTCCGTGGTGCAGCGTGTTGACACGGATGGTTCCAGGTTCGATCCCCGGTCAGGTCAAGATAGAAAATGCTCTATTTCAAATTGACCTGGGTCTTGGATGTTTATCTATTTAAGTAAGTATATATTATTATGTATTTGTGTATCAATGATCCCAACTTTGACGACGCTGCATCTGCGATTCGATTTCTACTAAAAGTTGCTAGTCTAAAATGTCACTAATATACCTTAACCACAGTCTACTTTGTTGTTGACGTTTGCTTTATGGGCGGCCATGTTTTCGATCGTTTGTTTTATATGCACGTGTCAATTTTTTATTATAGACACGCGAGCTTGCATTTATTGATGATTTGATCGTGATGTTTTATTGTTCCTAGTGATAATAACTATTCAATACTTACATATAAATACGTCAAATATAAAATCCTATCCTAACTTCCTAACTAATATGCGAAAGTGAGTTTGCTTGTTTGTTACGCTTTCACGCCCAATCTACTGAACCGAGCATCATGAAATTTTGCATACACATAGGTTAGGGTACTGAGAAGGACATAGGCTATATATCAAAAGCTGTAATAACGTTAAATCATCACAAATGTTATATATCTGTAAATGATCAAAATTATTACATAATATTTTCATTTGCAAATGTCTGTTGCACTAATAAGATCCACAACTTGTTACGGCCCTTACTCCTTCCCTGGCAATTCCAGACTTCCACCATTCAAAGTTAGGCCAAAAGTTATCTGTATTAGCATTTAGGCTTTTGGCATCAAACTCTAAAGGCTGTATCGTGAGCTACGTCATTGCAGATACTAAAAAAATAAATCTCCGCCTCTTGGCAAGCACCTGGGCCGCTGGCTCGGCCTGCGGACTTGGCACGGTAACCAGTTTCGACACCTTGTGAGGAGGGATTTATGTTTCTAATCTGGCGTCTGCTACTGTTACCAGTTTAGTGTTATTTATTCAAGACTACCATTGTTATTGTCACTGGAAAATTGTGGAAACCGTTGCTTTGTAGAGAAAATGTTATAGTGCGTTACCTAACTTCGAAAAACGCAACAGAGAATACCACGTCCCCGTAAGTTTTGATCCTGACAGAATCCAGGGGACTCTCCTAAAAGCTTCTTGCTAGGACTGAACTCAGTCAAAAAGAAAACAGTTTTGTTTCTCGAAAATGAGGTTTTTGAGGTATGCTTTTAATATAAGCAATTGATACTTCATATAGAGAGCTTGCAAAGACAAATCATATGCCATAATGAGTTTATCTTCTCTAGTTTAGAAGCGCTTTTAAAATATATAGGAACCACGGAACAGTAAAATGAGATGGGAACAAATTACACATATTGAGCCAGTCACACAGTAAGTTGGAAACTTGTGTCATGAGCACTTACTCAAAAATACTACATCACTAACATATTATAAAACAAAGTCCTCCGCCGCGTCTGTCTGTCTGTCTGTTCGCGATAAACTCAAAAACTACTCCACGGATTTTCATACGGTTTTCACCAATAGATAGAGTGATTCACGAGGAAGGTTTTAAGGTATAATACATGCCCGGGCGCAGCCGGGTAGGGCTGCTAGTATTAGATAAAAAAAACGTAATATAGTTAAATACCCAAGACCCATGTCAATCTAAAAATGATCATTTTCCATCTCGGCTCCACCGGGTATCAAACTCGGGACTCTGTGATTCGAAGGCTCTTGCCTGAGCCACAGAGGTCGTCTAATATCCACATTCCGACTCCATCATCAAAATAGAATAGAATAGAATGTTTTATGTTCCAAAATAGCACCAAAATATTTCATTGTCTAACATACAAAAGTACCCAAGAAGTTTAGTTTTAAATCGAATAGAATTAACAGGAGATCTTTGTGTTCGTGTGGTAAATAATATAAAAAGGAATGAAAAATAACGCACGATTGTAAGTTCTTACAAAAGTTGCCCACAAATTGGAGCACCAGTTGATTAAAATAGAATTAGTAAACAGAAACCTTCAATTTACTCTCTAATTAACTGAAACTGAGTTTTTTCTACAAAAACTCACGTGTCATTAGACCCCTGCGTCGGTCACAATTTAAAACCTTTTTTGTTCTAATGCTGGGGGTTAAAGTTTATTTTTGTGTGTCCGGGGGGTGTAACATGAGGAGATAATACCCCTTGGAGAGAAAGCGCGTTTTTTTCGTGGCTTTTTGCTCGTCTACCTGCGGTCGCGGCAAAAAGAGGGTTCCGTACAGATGCGAGCACTTTTAATGGTGAAGCCACGTTGGGCTGAGCGTCTTTTGTGCAAGGAACACTGGATGCTGTTGCAAGAATGTGAATTGCATTTCGTGAGAGGAATAGAGGGAATGTTTTTAAGACTTGGGGAATGCTTGGTTCAGTTTTAGGACTCAAAGGCCGTGGTATGAATTATTTGATACTCAATAGTAATAATTCGAGCAAGGAGTATTTCTGCGTAAGATTCAATGGCTAAGTAAATATTCTCTGTGGAATAAAATATTTATCTTCTAATTTCGGCTTGTGTTGATTTGTGGTTCGTCTTTTGTTTCTTTTCTATTTCATAACTTGGTTTTGCTTGACAAATATTTAAGAAGTCAAATAATTTTACTGCCGCATTACCAGTGAATAGTCTAGCTGGCTAACCACCCGATATGAATTCGGACGAATCCTTCAGCTAGCTCGCTTATCTCGGGGAATAAGAGCAAAAATTATTCGATTCGAGACTCGATATGACGCTCCATCTCAAAAATAGACTTCCTTATCATTTTCATAGCCACGTAAGACCAAAAAGTCCTGTAATCGACTGACCGAGTGTTATCTACCCCACAGCCTACCGACACATCCGGGTGGGCTAAAAAAAGCGTTCAAAACAATAGGCGGACTCGTTGGACCGGTTGCACCAGGAACAGGTTGCGAACCGGTTTGAGTCTTATCACTTGGTGATATGATTGAATTTCAATTGAGCGGGTTAGAATGCATTGATGATAAAGCGGTTTTGATATTAGATTCACTTCCTTGCGGTGAAGAACTGTCTATTTTTTGTTTCGTTTGAGTTGCTGCACTCGTCGTTGTATGGGCGCCATAGATACGCCATACTGTTTTTAATCTTTGTCGCGTTTTCATTGCCCTGTTGATTTTTCTTCGGCTCAGCTATTTATTTGGCAACTGTAGCATTTCCATATTCAAATAACAATTTGAAAACGGTTTTATCGCGTTTTTTACATTTTTTATACACCTAACGTTTCGAAAAATTAACAGTGTATGTGGTCGCAGGTAGACTATATAAACGCGATAATACCGTTTTAAAAGTAATTTCATTTAAATGTATAATAAGCGCGTAATCATTAGAAAACATTATTTCCATATGCCTATACATATATTCTATATATTTTAATTGTTATTAACTTTCATGAATTTGTGTGTGACATCCGTTGGATTTTAATGTAAACCTAAATATAACTATTTCCTTTTTTACTTTCCTTCTATTCTTTCCATATAGATGGCCAAAATAGTCTATAAATTCAAAAAGAGATAGATACAATTCGGTTTTCGTTTCTGACAGCGTCATCCACATACAGTTATGATTATCTATGGTCACCCACCACCTCGCTCTAAAACAGGTTGACGAAAATTAGGCGCCAGGATAAAGATAAGCCCGGAAGCTACGATTCCAATAAAGTACCTGCGTTAATTTAACCCAAATCACCTGAGCAAGACCTTATAAAACGGTTTGTTAAATTGATCACAATCATCGCAGGTCGCCGGACTATTTGTACCAATAAGTAGTACCATTAATAAAGGTAAATCATTAACTGTCAAAGAAAATCCAAAATATTCCACCAACATCCCAATGCTGGGCACGAATGTCACGGATCCCCCTCCATCAGAACGGTCGTCATACTTGCATAAGTTGGTCTCCACGCGTGACAGTGCTCCCCCCTAACGGATCAAAGTACAAAATTATACTAACTGCCAGCTAAAATTTCAATTGGTTGTTTGTATGGAAATGCTACGCTGGCACCGTGAATGGGGAGATAAAAATCGATGGCTCACAAATATGAAGGCGAAGCGGTTTGGTACAAATAGTATGTAAAGTAACAGTCGTTTAAACTTAATTTAGTCGTGCAAGAATTTAAAGATTTTAAAACTTGGAATATGATAGTATTTACAAAATAATCATAAAGACAAGTGTCTCAAACATAGATATCAGAATATCTGTGGTTTCAAATATATGTGTTTCTTTAAAGCTGTTTCAATAGAAAAGAAAGGCTAAATTCATTAAAAAAAAAAAGATACGCCCAGAACTTACCTATGACCTGAAACTGAAACAGAGTATGGAAACTAACTTTACCATGCAGGAAATGAAATAATAAGTGAATTTGCATGTACTATTGTAGAAAAAAATGTGGCTGAAAGGCCGGATCATCAAAAAATACAATTTACACAATACGATTACATATTGTGATTATTGAGAGTCGTCCAGTGACCCGGCTTAAACGTTTGGACAGCAAAATGATATTCCCAATTTTGTATTTTATACCATTATGTGCCATCAGACAAGAAAACTATTCTAACTATACATTTAAAACAATGACTAACATTTCCTTCTATTTTTTCAGGTAAGTTGAGAAAAGTCTTCGTGCTGCTCTTACCCACATTTTGGTAAGAAACTTCCAGCAGTCCTAGACTATAGAAATTATAGACGGAGAAGTGGTACTGTTATTAGACAACGTGCCAGAGAGCTCAATCAATACAGAAAAGGCTCTTGTTTTCAAGTGATCTCCTTCAGCATTTTTTGGCTCCATTAATTCTTTCCATCTTCCTACGTCTAATTTGACCTGCTCATCTCCACTTTAATGTGGCTACCCTGTTTGCTATATCGACAACTTTCGACCGTCGTCTCATTTATTAATTACTAGCTGTGCCTGCCACTTCGTCCTTGTAGAATAGTGATTTTGAGTAGCCATTTTTCGAATTAAACTTTGCTTTCTCAGGCTCAGATTATCTGTCTACCAATATTCATGTCAATCGGTTCAGTAGTTTTGGCTTGGCGAGTGAGACAGACAGAGTTACTTTCGCATTTATAATATTAGTATAGTTGTTTGTTTTGGTTTTTTTTTTTCATGTGTGTAAGTGGCCAACACTGGTGACAGATTTTTCAAGCTGCCTAAATGCATCTAACAAAGCTTATCAGTGACGACAGCCTGGACTATCGGCTTAACGTGACTTCCGAAGCTTGGAGGAGCTCGAGATATTTTTATGCCACTTGCGGTCACCCATCCAAGTGGGGCCTGCGCCCGGGGTTGCTTAACATGCGGAAGCGCTAATACTGCTCGCGCCCACTGGGCCATCCTCCTAAATATAGTATAGTATGGTATAGTATATAGTAATATATATAGTATTGTATTACATAAATTATATTTGTGTAAGTATATAGTAAAATTGAAATATATATTATTAGGGTTTGTTTTTTCAAATGATCGTATGGAAATATGGAAAGTATGGATTAATACCAATTAGATTATCCATATCATCGTGCAGTGTAAAGCGCCCTTGATTACTGCTCGTGACATCTGATATAACGTGTGCCGCAGGCTGTTTGGTTTTCATTTATTTCGATCACGCCGTTCGCTGTTGGTGTTGAATTTGGTTGATGAGTTTTGGAATTTAAAATTTTGTTTAACATAGATAAACGTGCTGGCAATACACGATTTGGAAATTTTGTTTAGTAATATCACTGAAACAGCCACTTCATTTTTGCGGACAAATTGATATTTTAGATGAAATAAAGAGAACAATTTCAACTGTCAATAATTATTTAGATATTTTTTGATATATACATATAATCAGCTTACATTTTATTTAACAATATGCAAATTTTGTCTACTGCTGGACATCCAGGAGAGAGAAGAGGACCAATTGTCCACTTTGATAAAACTTAGGGATTACCAAATAGAGAAAAGAATGTCAAAATAATCGCATAAAAGGGCTTGTTTCTTGCTTCTTTTCTGGCTTCTTCCTCACAGTATCTTTATTTAAACATAATTTAAAGCAAAAAGTAAAGCAACGTGTTTAGACTTTACGTTTTAAGTTTTATCTATCTTTTATTTTTGCAGCATTTTCTCTGTTTTGATAAAGTAATCAAGTCATTATCATTAATCAGTAACCAGGAAATAATCGTAAAGATTACCGTGTGAATTTTCCTCCTTATACTGGGCCTGATAAGTGACATGCGGCAAATGGGTATGTTTTGTCTAACGTTTTATCTTTTAGGTTTTGTGGTGACTTATGGAAAATGAATACAATCAATATAGTATTTACTCCTTTGTAACTGCTAAGATTATCTCCTGTATTTGTAACAATGATGTCAGATGTTTTAGCCTGCCTAAAGGCAACTGACAAAAGTTTACTTACCATTACACATTTATTGTGTTTCTTCTTTCAATAGACTAAATTTTCAGTCATGGTTTAGTCGCGTCCTCAAGGACTCATGAAAGTACGCAATAAACAACAATTAAATGATTCATAAAATTTGATAATCTGTAAAATATTGCCTCTTATTTAATATAATTTAGAAGAGTAAAATTACTGTTTGATTTAAATAAATTACTGGTAGTTTGTCACGAATTTTGAATGAATTTTGCGGTCACACATTTCAATATCTTGTTAACTACAGAACCGATTTCGATGCCCATTGAACTTTAAAATTGCACTAGTGCTACGTAAATACGCTTTTGATTCATCGGAGCAACGGTTCGAACGTTATCGTGCAACAAACGTAACTACATACTTACATACAAAAAATTGCTCACTTCGCTTGCTCGGTCAAAACTTTCTATCAAAAAATTGGCACTTTTTTTGGATAAGTTTTGGAATTTTCCTACTCAATTTTGTTTTTGGCTACAGTATTGCACATTTCTTGCAACCCTACAAAAAATATGAACGCTACCACATGGCCTGCATCCTCAGAATCGAATCGGGTGACCGGCGCCGGCATTTCCGTGACGGCCGGTCCGACGACCGGTCAACCTACCTTCTCATTTTTTGTTCCACAACGTTGTCCAGTTACCCATATACCTACGGATATAGTCGGACCGGTCTGTCATTTTAGCATGGCTCCGGATGCACCCTTAGCTGTATCAATAAATTACGTTGGCTTTCTGATGACGACCTCAGAGCAACTGCTAATTACGGTTGAATCGCAGGAACTAAGGTTAGATCTTCGGATCCAAGGATACTTATCTTTATAAGTATCTATTATAATATATAGTATGGTTCAGTTAGTATTCTACGACACGAGTTCAATTTGTGTGATTCGTCCTTATATATTTATTTTTTAATTGTTTTTACTATCCTCTTTCACTAAACAGTGCTCCCCGGCTTTACTTCGTTTCTCCTCCGATCTCTCTTTCTTACATCGCACATACTCTTATCACAAATTTACAACCGCGGATTTCGCACATCTTTACCACAAAATTATATCCTTAAATCATAATTTAGTATCTACTTGAATATTCCGAGCCTGAAAGCACTTTCATATCTTGAAGCAAAAACACCCAGTCTTAGCATCCATAACTATCTTTTAATATTTAACGCCGAAACTGCCTACACGTTTAAGGATACATGTAGTTCCTCCCTTTTATAAGGCTATGTGTCCACTGGCGAAACGAGGCGAGGTATGTTAAGTCAACGACAAAAATAACACGTAAAAAGCTTCACGGAGAGTTACAATGGCGAGGAAATAATTTGAACCTTTATGACTAAAAATTAGTTTTGTGAATCTTCATATGATGCGCTAGATGATCCTTCCATTACTTACTTATGTACTTAAGTTAAATCTTAATCTTATTGTTTATACCGTAGAACACATATTTGCGCTTACCATTGAAATGTCCAATGCACTAAATGAAAGACTGCTTTCTGCGCACAAAATAAGATGCAGGGATTTTTTTTTCAAAAAAGGCTAACTTCGGCCCAATCCATTGATGGATTTACAAGTTCGTTGTAACTTGTAAATACATCAACGGATTGGGTCGTTTAAAGGAACTTACATATTTACGTACATGAATTTGAAAACCCCCTAATATATCGACCGGCGCATGTCTGTAGAAGCGTGATTAAAACGTAATTTTAGGAGACCATGATCATCCTAATCCTAACTAATATTATAAATGCGAAAGTGAGTTTGTTTGTTACGATTTCACGCCCAATCTACTGAACCGATCATCATGAAATTTTGCATACACATAGGTAAGGGTACTGAGGAGGACATAGGCTATATATCACGCGGGCGAAGCCGCGGGTAATAGCTAGTAAATTAATAACCCACCAGTGTAGTGAGACGAAGCAACATTTGGGAGAAGAAACAGTGTAAAACTGTCAATGCCATTTCTGTTGTCACTGGCTCGTCGAACTTGCGTTGATGGTGGAAAACCGCCTTTAGTAGGGGGATTAGCCTCAATACCTCCTCCTTCTGGAGCACTGAAAGCCCCCTGAGGACGGCCTGATTAAAATTTCCGAGGCTTAAGCAGTGATTAAGCTAAGACTATGTTAGTTCCATGTCGCTTGAATCTGAACATTGTTTGTCTTACGAACTCTTCAGATTTGTGGCTTTAGATCAATTTAAAGTCTGCTTAGAGGGCTTCAAAAGGATGGCACACAAAACCCGTAAGACTTTGATCAACAAAACTAAATTTCGGATCTAAATTGATTTTGTATGCCTTATCTCCTTCATAACGAATATATTTCATTGTCTTTACTTATCCTGTTAGAACTAAACTGTCCCGAAATGGAACTCACTTTGAAATTCTATGATCTATCATAATTCTACAAGAACTATGCATAACCTTTTTTTTTTACTTTTTGAAATCTATGACTATTTATCTTAAACTATTTTTCCAAAATTAGTTACAATCATTTTATACAAACTACGTAAATATATATTTTTTTTATGCAAATCAAATACTTAGTGAATTCGTTATATATTTAGATTAAAAATCTTGGTACTTAACTCATACTACCAACGACTAAGTAATCTATAATCGCAGTACATACTAGTAACTTTCAATTTATTTTAACTTAGACCATTGTGCCCATAACCTCAATTCTCCACATGTGCTCCTCTCAAGGCCCTTGAGAGCCAGGAAATAGGCCTACTTAAGAGCATGGGGGCTCCTGTAGGATCTGTATTGAGTTAAATTCGAGATATATTCAATTAGAACCGCCCCTTACTATCTTGAGATGTTCTGAGAAGTTGGGATTAGAGTAAATTGATTCAGATACGGTGAAACTATTTTTTTTCTCTAATATGTAGAATCAAATTTGTTATTACCAAATTTTTAGAAGTCTCGGTCTTTTTTCGCTTAGTCAGGAGTCTACTTGGTCTCTTAGTCTATTGGATGGGTGACCGCAAGTGGCATAAAATATATCGAGCGACTCCGTGCTTCGGAAGCCTTTGACCATGGCTGTTATCAATGATGGCAGTCGTAAAGCTATGTCGGATGCCTCTAGGCAGCTTGAAAAATCTTGTTCACCAGTGTTGGCCACTCGAAAAAAAAACAAATAAACCACAGCTGTCACGTAATATTCGCAAGCGTTAGATATGTAAGCAATAGAGTATTTCTGAGTATCTGGGACGGGCGGATTAACCCCGTTTGCTCAGCGGATCCCAACGCCCGAGGACACTGAATGGCAGCCGGGATGAGTGGCTCCTTGATTAATATTGAGCGTTCAAGACCACGATCTTTGGAAGATGTAATAGCCTGTCTTGAGTGATTATAAATTAGAAAATAATTTTGTTTTCAAATTAGAAGCTGAATCAAGTACATACTCGTAGGGCTAAAACAACAAAAAGACTGTGAGAAAAGGTGACAGCTCTGTAGTACTCTAAACGAGGGTCCATCATTGAATTTTAGTCGTCACCATCTGCGGCATCAGCATAGACTTCTCTGATCATTGAATATTAATGAAAAAGCATCCCAGGCTAACAATTTAACTATAAATCGTATTACAAATAAAATATATTTTAATTGTGTAAAGCTGCTGTATTTGTAACAAATTAAGACGTTACTACTCTCGATTTTATTTGCGAAAAAACATTTATAATGTCTAAAGTTAAATTTGATTAGAAATTATAACTGGCTTTTCTAAATAAGGAGTTTTATGCCAATCCGTATATATTCATCATCATCATCATCAGGTCTTTATAAGTCTCCACTGCAGGAGCATGACCCTCTGCACTGCCAAAGACATGTATTAGCCAGAGCAGTCAGAGAATTTGGCCTACACTCTCCACGCTGGCCAGACGGGTTGGAGAGGTCTCTTTGATGTTTATAAGCTTGTTTAGCTTGTGTTCCCTTAGTCGCCTTTTACGACATCCACGGGAAGACTTGGAGTGGTCCTATTCTACTCTGCCGGGAACCACACGGCACGTACCTATATATTAGTTGAAATCAATTATTCGCAGCTGCAGTCATCAAACATTGATCTTTGGTCAATATTAAAAAAAAATGCAATAATGAAAGCTGGCTAAAAATATCAGCGTTAGTTGCAGACTTAAGTGCTAACAGATTGAATGACAGACGCGGTGGGGGACTTCAAGTTACGCTCCCAATATCCTCAGTCACCACCATTTGTTCAACACAGTAAAATTTTAATATTTAACGCTAACTGTCACAGCAACGATTGTACAACACCATTGTTTTAAATTACATATTTTATGCAACGAAGCAGATGCGTCACGATGCTTGGCCATAAAAGAAACGCACCCTGCTGCGGTATTGCTCGCTTGAACTCTCCTGCCTCCCATTTAGTTCCAAAATGCGGAGCGCCAGGGGGATTCGTTTAGAAATCGTGAGACCTTCTTTCACTGGTTGCTAGGGGAACACACATTGGCACTTGATATCGATCTTTGACTCCCTCGAGCCTGGGCTGAAGCCAGAATTTTTGTTACAGGCTTAGGACTTGCCCTGCTAAATGGCTTAAAGTTCGCATTAGTTCCTTTTAAGGCCCACTTAGCCGTGATGGGTGTCTGATTGGCTTTGCGCGGAATGTGAACCAATTGTAAACGGCTTTAGATCTTGGTTAGATATGAATTGTTTTCACTTATTTGGTAAATTTTTGATTATTGATAGTTCTTTTTTTTTTCTTCACATCATACATATCTTTTTTGTCCATTTTTACATTCTAAATACATACATGGTCATATTATTAATGAAATTTTTAGTACCACCAGTTATAATATACATAGTATTAAAATAAAATTTGTGTATTCGGGGTATTTCTTACATATTACTCTATACTTCTTTGGATAGTAATCATGTATTATCAAAAACATAATTATAGATTGTTTTATTCATTTAAGCCATTAAAACAGCCCTAAACTCTTATTTCTTGTTACTATTCTACAGACCTCTGCAATGGTTTACTAATAGTACCCTTAGGAAAAAAAATATTTATTTGTATTCTCACTAAGACCTCCCAAAACATTCCCCGCAACACGACTAGCAATTTTTACGGCAAACTAACTGGCATCCATCCCCCGCAGACAATACGAAGTTATCGGTCCGACTAAACAAGTTTTCGAGTGGGGATGCCACCGCTTATCTGTTCGGGCACATGTGAGCTCGTGCCTTGGGGCCTTTAAACTAATGCCACTATAAAAAAGACCCCACCTCCCCCCTCGCTGCGTCATAAAACAGGCCGTAGATGGAAATGGGCCTGTAAACTGAGAGCTCAGGTTACACTGGTGGGTCGTATAAAAGCTTTTGCCCGATTACTCGGTTGCCTGCTTCGCGTGCGTTCTATTTCCAAACGTGATAATGATAACCGAATACTTTGAACGCGTTTCGTTTCGACGCACCGTTCAATATTCAAAACTTCTTCCACAGACTAGACGTCAACTTGGTTTTTAGGTTAAGGAAATATAAATTATGATGCCCTAACTTGTGATGTCTTTCCTCTGTGGGATTCTGAGAAGGATAATCATCAATTTCTTTTTGCTTGGCCCATCAGCAAATCCGTGTAGAGTGGGGTCAACCCCGCAAAAACTAACGTGGCCAGGCTGCGACCCAGCACCCTTGTTTATTCTGTAGATTACGGGACTTTGCATAATCTGGCCACGCTAGTGGAATAATACAGAACAGTATTAAGGAAATTGGCCATTCTAAAAAAAAGGCCAAAATATTATTGATCGTAGCTATTCATTAAAATACAAGGGAAGCCATCCTGTTTTTTTATCAAATTCAAGAAAATTAAACGAAATTCCCTGGATATTCCCAATATAATTGGGTTATTTTTTCCTAAGTAAAAGATTAAGATATCCTATTTAAAGAATCGAATAGCTATATATAGGCAAGCTCCTAGGCATAATTACATGAATTTAAGTATAATGTATAAAAATATCATAATTTGAAATATATAAATTGATAGATTCACTTTTCTTAACTATTGCACCTACTTTGATGGGCTTTTTACATTGTATAAATAAGTATATTGTTTTAAATAGCATGGATTAATAACACATATAAGAGAAAGAAATGGGAGGTTAATCATATTAAAATTCAATATTAATTAATGTTACAAGTTTAAATACTATTGTGAATATTAGAGGCGTGATGCCTTTGAAAACAATTTCGTATATAAAAGATATTTAACTAAATAATTAACAAAAACAAAAACCGACTTCATCTACCTGTCAATATTTTTTAATGGACCCCGTTATACTCGTTTACAAATTTTTATGAGTATTGTATGTAAATAGAATTGTTAACTTCTATATAATATATAAAATATAACTCGGCAATTGATAAGTTGTTATGAAGAATTGCTAAACACTAATTACTTGTAATTAATAATGAATTGTTCGATAAAACACAATTTATTGGAATCTTTGTATGAATGTACTATCATTCATATTAATAACTTAAGTATATCTAATAAACCATGATAATGCAGAATTGAAAGATGTTTTTGGCGTTCATTAAATCTCTTCTAAACTAAACATGAGAGTATTTTGATGTCATTTATACATTTAAAATGCTTTTTAATATAAACTGTTGCGTAGCGTTTTCAACGTTTTTGACAAAACGCAAAGAAAAAACTTAACTTTCTCACTATAAATTGTAAAAAGTAGCTCATAACATACAATGAGTATAAAATTGTAAATAATCTTTCCGTTTCCATTCAATTGATTTATTTCAATTGAGGGCAGCACTAGAGCGGAAAAATTACTACTTTTAGGACACATAACACCTTAAAATAAAAAGAGTAACTACTTACGTAAAATAAAAAGGTAAGAACTACGCATAACATAATGAAGCCTTTACGACAAAACAAAAAAGTGTTGCATTATGTAAACCTAACCAAAATCCTTTTAACCCTTGTACAGCAAGCAAGGCCTGAGAGTCCCCACAGGCCGAATTCCAAATGGCAAATGGGAATAGTTGAGCTGAAAGCGTGGTTGGTACAACTCGAGCCATAAGTCCCGATTAGGTTAATGTCGAGGTGCCCACTGAGGGGGTGAAGGCTGTAATAACGCCCGGGGGAGGGGACGTTCGAGAGGCACCATTAGATGGGCAATGGGCAGGTAAAATAGTTGTACCATAGGTAGAGTTTGAGAACTCGCTTGTTTCTCACTTTACGCACAAGGTTTTAGGACCCTTAAAAAACTAAATAAGTCAATATTTGCTTGTATTACGTTTATTTAAGTAGCCAACACTGGTGTCGGACTTTTTCAAAGGTATCTGACATAGCTCAATGACTGCCGTCAATGATGACAGAAGTAATTATAATTCGCTATTAGACAGTTGTAGCAATAAAATATGGAATATATTTTTTATGGTAGCTTATAACTAAACAATTATCATCCAATATGTTTTTTGCATTAAAACAATTTATTAATATTTTATTTTTGCAATTTTAATCTCAGTTTTTTTTATCTGTGGTCTACAAGTGGCGGCCATGATTAATCTTCGTATGACGTCATAACTCAATAAACAAAACGTCAAAGTCAACGTGATCAACGTCAAGTGCTCGTCAAGTCGTTTGTTCTCATACATATGTCTCCATTTTCGTTAAACAATGTTTTGAGCCTCCTTGGTTCTATATTTTGCTGAGAAAAAGTGGAGAAAAATCGCTCAAATATTTCAATTTATGCTATAACAAGAGTTTCACGAAATGGAGTCAGGCTACATTAAAGCGGATAGTGCAGCCCAGAGTCGATTCGTTTATGATCGCAAAAAGATTTAAGCAAACATACATACAGACAGCAGGATGCGACTTTGTTTTATAGGTACTATTTATTAGTGATAGTGATTAGTGATGATTTTAAGAAATTAGGTAAGGTGTAATTTGTTTTTGTAAAATCGAACATATTGATTTCTTTTAAATACTTACATCAAAGTGATTCGCACAAAAGAAAATCACAGACTTATCAGATGGAAACTGTGGGTCTCGGCCTCGGCGTGGCAGGACTGGACTTTTAGAAACGTGTATAAACAATTTGTTGGGACATTTAACTGTCGTACTTCTAAGCATAGGCACCGCACACGTTTTGTAACTTGTCATTTTACAATTCCAGTTAAATCTGTTTAATTTACACCTCAAAACAGTTAGAGCGCCGTATTAGCCGTGCTTTGTTTATTGAGTTGTGACGTCATAACATGGAAATGTCACGTGACACAGTGTTTTAGCGCGAAATTCCAACCAAAAGATAAAAAAATCATGTTTTCTTATCAAATAAAGCTGTTTTGAAAAAAATATAATTGTAGGGGGGTTTAAAATAAGTCTACAGATATTATGAAATATATTTCAGAAAATTGTCAAGTAGCGAATTATAGCGAGAAAGAGCTCGAATCAAACAAACGAGTCGATGAAACCAGTCAAAAGATAACTTTTACGTATAAGTATATTTTTAAACATGTTAATAGTATTTCTGCTGACCAGTGTGGCGTAAATACAGTTAGTAAAATTAAGGTTATACTTACATTTAAATACGAAATTCTAAACAGCTATGCTATTTAATATTGACGGAACAAAATAATATATACATAATATTAAAATAAAGACATAATTTTGTTAGCAGCAAATTTTATTAGTTTAATTAATTCTATTGATATAACTATTAATATTTGTTCTTATTATCGATACGTTTTCACTTCGAATTCACATGTTTGATACATTTTCGGGACACGATAAAGAAGCTAGTTCAATAAAACTTCGAGTTCCCATAGTACACATTTCTTGTCATCGTAAATAAACACAGTTTTTATGTCCGTTTGTTTGTAAGTACAAATTCTTGGCATACGCCTGTAAAAGTGGATGTATCCGCGCGTATAGATACTTTTTGTATTAAGTTTTCTGATAATAGGGATGATAATTTTGGAGCAAAAGTAAACGCAGTGATCTGGTTCAATGTTGAAAAACGAGTATAATGAATTCAAATTTACATAGGTCAGGGAATAAGGTAGTGGGAACAATTAGACCAATGGTATGAGCATACAGAGAAATTTGGGCGCGTTTATTGGCCGCCCACGCAGCGCCCGTCACGTGATGAAGATGGGCGGATGATGTGCGTGTCTTCCGTCAGGGGGCTCCACCGCAGCAGTGTTGCCATTGCGTTAACATGCCCGCGGCCTTGAAAGCATCAGCTTTAAAAAGTGTTTTCGTCTTCGTCGTTCATCGTCAGAGGGCAGATTTTAACGTATGGGCGTCTTATAACGCCTGACGATGTCTGGATGTCCGCAACACGAGCGATGCCATCGTTTCCAAGTATGCTTCTGACGACTCGACCCAGCTGCCATTTTAGGGGAGGAAGGTTATTATCTTTCACGACTACGAGGGTGTTTGGTTGCAGATCAGCTTTGTTCTCTCTCCATTTTATGCGTGTCTGCAGTCCGGAGATGTATTCCTTTGACCAGCGAGACCAGAATTGTTGTCGGCACTGCTCCACCTTCTGGTAGCGGTTGAGTCGATGTATGCTCCGGCCAATATTTTAAATAATAAAGCTAATAGATAGTGTATATTTTTGATGATGGATTGTGTCAAGGAGAGGATTATAGAAAGGAGTGACAAAAGCTACATATGATAGATGACAGAAAAAAATTAGAGAACTGACACGCTGTAACAAAATAAAGGAAGAAGTTGTTTTGGAAATCAAAGTTTGGTGAAACATCATCCTGGTATCTGGGTAACAAATTTTGCAAATCATATTTAACTTTTTTTGGAGTCTATTAAATTTGAGAAACTAATTTTGCACCAAAAATCCGTCCATTTTTGACGTTGACTAAAAGCTTTACGTTCATACTATAAACAGTAGTCCATATAAAGTTTGAAGTGTTATCTAGGTTATAGCGATACAAAATTTAAAATTATTTATCTTCCTTTAGTTAATTTATTTTAATTGAAGGCAGTAGACCACGATAATTTCTGGTATCCCCTAAACTTTTACGCTAACTATAAATAAACCGGTTATATTCAAATTATTTTTAGAATGTGCGAAAAATCTAGCACGCGGATAAACGTACTATTTTAAGAATCAAACTTAAAGAGGTTATTTTAGGCCAGTTTATATTCCGTGCCATTGGCAGATGAAAAGCATAATATTGTAATTTAATAAGGAAATTAACATACTGACCTAGTCAAATAATAATACATATTTTAATTTTAATAAAGTTTACATAATTCTCTTATTAAAATTAGAAATCTCTTATTAGGTTTCAGTTTCATTATATAATTTAAATAAGGAAAAATCATACAATTTGGTATACAAACACATATTTTTATTTTATTAAGAAGATTTTTTTATTTATACTAAGTTATCATATCGCTTTTTTTTTAAAGATAAATATCTATCATTAGGGTAACATAAGGTTTTTTGCAGACGCACTACAGACGCAAAATTAACAAAAAAAAATATAAAACTAAAATAATATTATTAATAAAATTTGCTTCACTTCATATTCCATAAATAATACGAACCTACGAAGAAACTTCCTTGTTTTTTTAGGACGGGGCCATTCAAAATCTTTGCAATAGGCTGAAATACCAAGGTTTATTTTTATAAGCTTTTATTTAACTCAAAGTTAGTATGTACATAATTGTAAAAAGATTATAGTTGGAAATCTCACCTCTGAGAATGCAGGAAGGATGGTTAGACATATGAGCCTCCATTTTTTAAAGGACTAAGTAGCAAGCTCTACGTGAGTTTTCGCTACTGCACCGGGCTTTTGAGGTGAGGGCAAGTGCCCTCAACCTGTAAGGTGGACATCACCCCAGGACCCCTAGGAGGGACAGTTCCCGGCTTTAGGCGTTGCCTGTGTGCGCAAGGCTTGAAGAGACAGCAGACTCTCACATGCCCGATGGGCCGCGATTTGCATGCATAAGCTGAAGGGCCTAATTTTGATTACATGAGCCTCTTTTACATGCTTGGTAGAGAACGTGGTAGATTAAACTAGCCTCCTTCTCTACCAATTTTAGTACTGTACCAGTTTGGGTAAAGTTGGTGGCTACACCTAATTTTGAATTTTGCTAAAAGAGTCAGAATGCCGCAGCTGCCACTGGCACTCAAACTTTACTCTACTAAGCGTAGGTATTACTACATTGGCAGACTAACCAAAAATTGGTAGAACAAATGGTGGAGTGGAGGCAGTAGTGGAGAAGGCGAGTGGTAGAGTAGCTTGTCCATGCTAGTCACTCTACTATATAAATTTTTAGTACTCTATAGATACTGTATAAACCGGTATAGTTAGTACTCTACCATCATCAGGTCTTTTGTCTACACTGCGGGAGCACGACCCTCTCTGTACTACCAGAGCCATATTTTATAGCCAGCGACGTCAGAGGATTAGGCGTACACTCTCCACGCTGGCTTCCACGCTTTGTTTAGCTTATGTACCCTAAGTCGCCTTCTACGACATCCACGGGAAGACTTGGAGTAGAATAGCAGACCTATTCTATTCCGCCGGGAGCCACACGGCAAAAAAGTACTCTACCGTTTATGCTAAACTGTTTTATTTTTATGTGCACAGGAATAATGTAAGCAATCAAGGCCTTATTTGAGCGTTAAGACTAAGAAATCGTGTTTAGCATAATGGCATCAATTTACTTTACGGTTTCTCATCAAGATAAAACATCGATAGTGACTGCATTTTTAATACATAGTTGTTTGATTTTTAAGTTATGTAATAATGACATACTCTACCCGCCTGTCCCTGCCTGTCAATATCCATTAAGAGTCCCACGTAAAGCCGAAATCCCATACAAACGTAGTTTGGTTTTAGTTTTACAACAGTTAAGCCAATCTCAACCAAATTTCGTACATACGACCGGATAAGGCATATTGATGTTTATAATCAGATTTCAATTTTAAAAACAATACCTATACAAAATTACAGCGAGTACAAGTTTTCGATACGAAACTTCAACTCGCTGTAATTTTGTATGGGTATTAGCTCAGGGTATTAGGGTACAAGAGTTCTATATTTTCTATATTAATCAGACATTTTAATATAATCTTGTATGCGAGTGACGTATAACATGTTTACTTTTTATTGTAATTTTACATATATATATTTTGATTATGTAGCTTTGTCAATCTTTTCTTATATAATAAAGCTGGAGAGTCTGCTTTGGTTCATTGAACGTGCTAATCTAACAACCGGATTTCAAATTTGTACGGGCGACACCGGGGCGGACTGCTACTCATCAATATCATCATCATCAGGTCTTTCTAGTCTCCACTGCAGGAGCACGACCCTCTCTGTACTACCAGAGCCATGTACTAGCCTCAGTAGTCAGAGGATTTGGCCTACACTCTCCACGCTGGCCAGACGGGTTGGAGAGGTCTCTCTGTCGCTAATAAGCTTTGTTTAGCTTGTGTTTCCTTAGTCGCCTTTTACAACACACGGAATGTCTTGGAGTGGTCCTATTCTACTCTGCCGGGAACCACACGGCGAAGTCATCAATATGTTGTCAACCTTTTATTACGTGACCAACCATGAAATAAACTTCCTTGTTACAATACATACTTGTTATCGTGGTCCATACGGATGCAGTGGCCCTCGTCGCTGTTATACTTATATCTTAGCATATACATTATAATAAGGCTTTACACAAGATAAAGTCAATATTATTAGAATTTAAGTTATATATTTTTTACACGAATACACTTGCATATCGTGGCTAGAGTAGGTAAGTCACTCAAATTCTCTCTGCGGCACGTACGTGGTACGTTAGTACCCTGCCCACCTCGCGAGGGTCACGTTTGCTTGTTTGCTCGTTTGCAGGACGTCATTAACTTCTTTTTCTATTCAATTAATTTAGTAAAAAATGTAGGAAAGTGCCGTGTGGTTCCCGGCGGAGTAGAATAGGACCACTCCAAGTCATCCCGTGAATGTCGTAAAAGGCAACTAAGGAAACACAAGCTAAACAAAGCTTATTAACATCGAAGAAACCTCTCCAACCCGTCTGGCCAGCGTGGAGAGTGTAGGCCAAATCCTCTGACTACTCAGGCTAGTATATGGCTCTGGTAGTACAGAGAGGGTCGTGCTCCTGCAGTGAAGACTAGAAAGACCTGATGATGATGATGATGATGATGTAGGAAAGTAGTATATTATCTCTAACAATCTTGCATATATGTAACATGGAAATAACAAGAGAGTTAGAGGAATGCAGTTTGGAGGAGACTGGAGCCTGATAAGGTATGGATGAAGACGACCATTTAAATTTTAAAAACAAAATATTCCAATATAATTTTTGTAACCACGTATTAAATGCCATGCGAACTACACATCGAAGCGAAATAAGGCTTTTGAAGTCATGTGCGAAGTCGAGTCTTATCCTACTTTCTGAGCCAATTGCCACATTGTAAGTAAGTCATTCTGTCTAAATACTTACCACGGAAATGATCTGTCAATCTTATAACTTAACTCGAACTAAAATAAAAAATGACGTGTCCTAATGTCCCTCCACCTGTAAAGACCTAAAAGAAGCGAAACGGCAAATGTATCACTGTGGCCATCTAATTGGTTAAAATAAGTACTTATGAAATTAAAATAAATATATCTAACCATAAGGACTCTAACAGAAGAAAATAAAAAGAGCATCTTTTTATGATAAAACAAAAAAGCCGTATATTTTTTTGTTCGGTCTTGCATTTAGTGGCATAAAGTAGGTAATCCACTGCTCCTATTATCTCTGCGGCACGTACGTGGTACATTCGTACCCGGCCCACCTCGCGAGGGTCACGTTTCGTTGTTTGACATGGCGTTCGGCTAATTGAAAAAGGTTTCCAACTATTTTTATTGTTACTCGCCCATCCTTTTATAAATTACTTAATGTTATGTTTGGTCCGGACGTTGGGTGGAAAAATATGGAGTATAGTGGATATTATACGGATACCTACAACATAGTTTTCTCAAGTCAAATCAATTCAAATCAAAACGTTATTCGGAAATTAGGAAAATAGTAAATAGGCTTTGCGGGCACTTTTTTACCTTGTAACATATTTAAAAATCTATTGATTATTTTTAAAAGGCTAGAGACTGCTAGAGTTTCGGAGCGGACCACATCAGAGAAGAAACGCCGAAAACAACTCTTTTCAACAGTACCTATCAAGTTGTTCCTGCCAATATTGCCAACAGAGAGATAAAATATCGCTACAGGCGTCATATCTTTTCATGTAAGCTATTATGTACATATATTATACATATCTGTTTCCTACATGGAGATAAATGTAAGTGTACTACGTATATTTTCTTGATTTCGTACTATTACGAAAAATTCCTAAAATATATTGCAATAGTTAATGTACACTCAAGTGCACTGTAAACTATTTTCACTCAAAACCGTAATTCAATCAAACCATTGTTCATTAAATCAATGTTGACCTACTAGTTTTTGCACCTTATTTTCCACTGCATTAACCGTATTCTGCAACGTCGATCTTGCCCAACCAACGCTTGCCGAAACCCTATCGGCCACAGAGCAGGCAATGTGACTGTCGCTACTGAGACGAAAGCAATAGTGCCCTACCCTGCCCTGTGTCAACCCACGCCGCGCCCGCGGCCGCGGCCTGTCAGATCGTGCTAAAAAAACCATAAGCAGTAGTAGTATTATAATTACAGTCATCATCAGGTCTTTCTAGTCTCCACTGCAAGAGCACGACCCTCTCTGTACTACCAGAGCCATATACTAGCCTGAGTAGTCAGAGGATTTGGCCTACACACTCCACGCTGGCCAGACGGGTTGGAGAGGTCTCTTTGATGTTAATAAGCTTTGTTTAGCTTGTGTTTCCTTAGTCGCCTTTTACGATATCCACGGGATGACTTGGAGTGGTCCTATTCTACTCTGCCGGGAACCACACGGCGGCATAATTACAGTAAAAAGTGGTAAAAAGATTAATAAACCAAAGTCTCATGTTACCTATATCACAAGTAAGTTAAAATAGAAGATTTTTGCATTTCTACAATTACCTTAAAATTAAAAACCTCGATAAACGGTACTGCCCCCTGACACGCTTGTTTCGTAAGAAATGTATTGAAAAGACGTCTCTCGTAGCGCGCAAGCAAATGTCTAATTCCCTGCTCTGTGTTATCGACCAACCGATTTGTCAACAGTCATCTGGCGAACTCGACTTGCACGGATTAAAAACCACCCTTCGCGTTATAATTTAAAATAAACAGCGCGAAACGAATCGACCAACTAAAGGGAGCCTATACAGATTTTACTGCTGCCATTCCAACATAATAAGACCCGCGAGGGTTTGAGAGGGGGGTAATAACACAGGTCTGAGTATAATGGACATGTTTTATAACCCCCCCTCAACATTAAGGCGGTATAAAGCGCGTAATAGAATTTCAGTGGTGACGACTTGCTCCTCCCTGCTCGTGTAACGATGTTACAGCGCGCATGCTCTGTGCAATCATTCGAATTATGCGCGCTCACAACCCCCGTGACGCAGGATCTCTATGGTCTAATGGAAACTGAAACTGCGGTTCTATTTTGAACGTGTGACAGTCGTCTTCGAACGACTTTTCTGTGGTAAAACCGCTCATTTGCCAACGACGAAGTTTCAAAAATCGTACCCCTGATGTTTTACGTTTGCTAACAAAGAACTATTGCGTAATACTGACGGTGAGGGTACAAAATGCACGCACATAAATTCTGACGGTGACGGTAAAAAAGTCGGTCAAATATGACATAGTTACGAACTAGAAACATATTGGCTGGAAATAATTATACAAACGATTTTTAAATTAACCAATTACAGTCTATAATGTTATTGGTTAATTTTACAGTAATATATGTATTTGTTATAAAATATAGTATCGTTGAGTTAGCATCCCATAACACAAGTCTTGCTTAAGAACTTACTTTGGGGCTGGCTCAATCTGTGTGATTTGTCCGTATATATTTAAGTATTTATTTAAAATTCCTAACAAAAATATTTTGAAAGCTTCGACACCAAACCAAAGTTGCAAAACGACTTTGGGAATACGGTGGTGTAGTTGGAATAATAGGGCGCAGACCTAAGAGCTATGGGTTCGAATCCTACCTGTGGCGAATTCTTTTTCATCACATATTTTCAATTTTAAAATACATTTTGTTATTAGTAAGTACGTAAGATTTTATAAAGACTCTATTAGCCTAAAATCGTAGAAAAAAATGTGTCCAACTCAGATGCAACAGGCTATGTGATGCAAACACAAAGCTACCGATTTGATGGCATAAGTTGACATGAAGAATGTGCGCCTTCTAGCCGTCTCACGCGTTAAAAAATTTCCAATCAGTTTTTAATCATTGAGAAAAGGCATGTCGAAGACTAGTCAGATTTATAAACCTAGTCAAAGACACCTACGGCAGTTTCTGTGATATGTACCAGCCCTTAGAGCATTGAGGTTTTAGATCCACACCAAATAAACTGCCAAAAAAGACAATCAAATCCATGTAATAAATTTTCTACTTCTTTAGTGATTGCGTGTACATGTAAGTACAGTATGAAAAAAATGAAACGGTTGTTCAATTTAATATATCCAAGAAAAATAAATAGGTCCTGTCGAAGCGTAGACAACAAATTCCGAAGTCTGCAAGTAAGTATTGACAACAAAGAAAAGTTTTAACGAAGCAAATTCTATTTGGCCATCTAGTGACGGCGGGTTGGACAGGATTTTCTTTTTCCCAAGGCGTCATGTCCGAATGTTGGGGGGAGGTGGCGCCCTCATTGTTATCCAATTACGACCTCCCGCGCGATAATACGCTGCGAATTCAAATTAGGAACGGGGAGAGCGGTCGCCGACCTCGCTGATCAATCGCTGGACCGCGCCCGGTCGAACACGCATCGATAGAAGTGCACGCGAGAATCGAGACCATAGAGCAGGAGTTCTATTTTTGAACGTGTGACCAATCGTCTATGAGCGATTTTTGTGTGAAGGGACCGCTCGTTTGCGAACGGCGAAATTTCAAAAATTGTACCCTAAAGTTACTGTCGCTCGCGCGCTACTAGAGACGCTTTTTCAACACGTTTCATACCGAACAAGTGTGTCAGGGGGCGGTACCATTTATTGAGGGTTTGGGTTTCAAGGTTATTGTAGAAATGCAAAAATCTGCTATTTTCTACTTACTTGTGATGAAGGATACATCAGAATTTTATTTAATGACCTTTTTACTGTAATAATGATACTACATCACAGCACATTGAGGCATTTTTACGTTTTTTTGAGCGTCTAGTGTGGCTGTAGCTTTTGGTAGAGATGTGAATTCTCGCAATAAAAAGCAAGAAAATATCAATCGCTAGAAATTAAAATATTAAAAAAAACAATCGCGTGTCAAGAATCGGCAAAGCATTCGAGCTCACAGTCAAGTCAAATAAAAAGGTTAAAATTTCAATTGTCATAACCCGAAGGGGAAAGAGTGACGTCTCGATCCGCGGTCTCGGTTCTTGCGTGCGGTGCAACCAGAGTTATAAGTAGGTACCACAATTTTTTTTCAATATCTTTGTTAGGTGCATAGATGTAAATGATGTAAGTAGCCGTGTGGTTTCTGGCAGAGTATATTAGCACTACTCTTAGTCTTCCCGTGGATGTCGTAGACGGTGACTTAGGGTACACAAACTAAACAAAGCTTATAAACATCAAAGAGACCTCTCCAACCCGTCTGGCCAGCGAGGAGAGTGTAGGCCAAATCCTCTGACTGCTTTGGCTAATATGTGACGCTGGTAGTACAGAGAACCATGCTTCTGCAGTGCAGACTAAAGACTTGAAAATGATGATGTAGAACTAGAAGATGGATGGGACTATAGCTCAAAATGCAGGCTAGACATTTTTGGAGTATGAAAACAAATTTTCTAATACAAATTATCTCTATGCTAATTTCATTTTGATAGTACAACGGTTAAGCGTGAAAAGGTAGTAAAAATAGACTTAACGTTGCTAGAGAGTGATAATTGTATGACAATAAATTGACCCTCATCATATTCTAAAAGGGGTGACTCAGCCCGTCAATATGAACAACTTTTCCTATGGGATTAATGCTAGGAAATAATATTCATATTCTTGGTCTGAGTTATTCTTTTAAGGGAATGTCGATGTCAATTTACACGCCCGCCTTATACTTACGCATCTAATGATGAAAATATTATCTTATCGATTCCAAAATCAATATATTTCCAAATTAAGAAATTGCGTAACAAAATGAAAAAGCAGCTTCAAAAGCCAAGTTATTCTTTAACCTGCATCCTATTGGGTACGAAACAAGTTTGGGTTCGAAATCGAATGGCTAAGAACGAGAATATCGAGTCGTTTATGAATATTATTCTATTTTTATCGATTTAACTGCTTCCAATGAAAACACTGCAGATGAAATACAGTTATCGCTCTAGCCACCCTACGATAAACTTTGATTGCTTATTTCATAGCTACGCCTCAATATTTATACACCTGATGTTTCTAAATGTTTTGACTTTTGCCACGGAATTTTCAATAGCACTGCTTTAGCAAAAAATTTCGTTGGTAAGTTAACAGTGAATCAGAATAGTGAGTGACCTATACTGGTAAAAAAATTAATAAATATTTGGCAGCTGATTGGTAGACTTGTATTGATCCAATTTTGTTTTCCTTTTTCTCTGTTTTTCTTGCATGTCTACATTCTATTAAAAATCCTAATTCCAATACTAAAATATTGCCAGGTTATTCAAATTACCTGTATATTGTTTTAGACGTAGAAATCAGGCATCTCTACATATCATCATCATCATCATCAGGTCTTTCTAGTCTCCACTGCAGGAGCACGACCCTCTCTGTACTACCAGAGCCATATACTAGCCTGAGTAGTCAGAGGATTTTGCCTACACTCTGCACGCTGGCCAGACGGGTTGGAGAGGTCTCTTTGATGTTAATAAGCTTTGTTTAGCTTGTGTTTCCTTAGTCGCCTTTTACGACATCCACGAGATGACTTGGAGTGGTCCTATTCTACTCTGCCGGGAACCACACATATCTCTACATATAGAACAACATAATGCAAAGGTATTCTGTGGCTTTCAAACATAGGGAAATGCCTGTATGCATCATGTTTACAGTAATAATAATATAATTTAATAATGTTAAATCCCGAGTGGAACCCATGAGTCATATTGTTGTGATGATCTTCTATTTCATGAATCATCATCATCAGCCTATACTTGTCTACTGCTGGACATAGGCCTCCCCAATTGCACGCCATCGAGATTTATCTTCGGCTGCTCGCATCCAGCTCCTGCCAGCCATCTTGCGCAAATCATCATTTCATGAATAAGCTGTATCAATACCTATAAACTACATATTTAAAAATGCAATTCGCTGCTTGCAACTTACACAAACAAAGGCACAGCAAATGCAGGCAAATAAAGTGCGTGCACTAATTTATATGACTGCGTTGGTCTAGTTGCCCTTGCCACCCACGATGCGTACTGAGTACTGACTGATGACTTTGCGGCGAGGCTTCCAGGGAAGGCGTGGCGTGGGCCATTCTTGGGCAAACCATATCAATGAAACAGTAACTACCACAGAAATAAAAATAAAA
Source organism: Rhodophaea formosa (assembly GCA_963082605.1). NCBI lineage: Eukaryota > Metazoa > Arthropoda > Insecta > Lepidoptera > Pyralidae > Rhodophaea > Rhodophaea formosa. Next base: position 3,964,478 of record OY720220.1, on the reverse strand, counting down.
ATGATTTAAATAGACTCTACATAGACATTTATTTTCATAAAAATTGAAGAAAGTCACTGAAAATATTGTTATTGTTGCAATGTCCGAAATGCAATTAATATAAATTGCACCGATAGCGTTTATTTATTTGACTGAAATTTGTATCTTAAATACTTAGGTATTTAAATACTCACAGAAACTGATCCATACCGTCTGGCCAGCATGGAGAGTGTAGGCCAAATCCTCTGGCTGCTCTGACTTTATGGCTCAGGTAGTACAGATTCGGTCGTGCTCCTGCAGTGGAGCGGAGACTAACAAAAACCTAATGAAGATGATACTACTGAGTAGGCAAACAACATTCGGCCCACCAGATGGAAAGCGGTAACCGCAGCCTATAGACGCCTGCAACACCAGAGTAGCAACTCATGCGTTTCCAACCCTGAACAAATCTTATTACGCCCTTGTTAAAGGATTCTATGTTGTAGTCTCTCGGGAAAACCATGGCTCGTTCCACAAATTTAGCGTAAGTGGAAATAAAATAAAATAATATTTTTATTGGCGTTCCTTTAAAAATTACGAGCGAATACTTGCTCCATTTACACGGGTATTTGTTTACGGTTCTGGAGCTGCCTAAGGAGAATTGGCGTCAGGCAGGCCGCCAGTAAAAAAATAATGCCAAATTATATGAATGCTGTCATAATAGCGGACTACGGGAACCAACGCTTCACAGCTGAGGATGCAACAGGAAAACGATTTGAGTTGTGTTTTTGGCTCTCCCCTTTTATGTAAATAGTTTAATTTATATGTAATTAACTACTTACCTGACATTAAAGCAAATTTGGTGCATATAAAAATACATCATCATCAGGTGTTTTTTAGTCTCCACTGCGGGAGCATAACCCTCTCTGAACTACCATAGCCATATATTGTGAGCTCCAGAGCCAGAGAAGTCAGATGATTAGACCTACACTCTCCACTATGGCCATACGGGTTGGAGAAGTCATATAAAAATAAGGTCAGATAAAAATACAACAACATGAAAATCTTAATGATAGCTTGACGGAATATGTTACCAAAATGGTTTCCCTGAGCCATGGCGGGTGTGCCACCGTGACGCTGGTTTTCAAGGAAGCCAGTTGGGCGGAAGATATGACACTGCGTCACATGAACATTTGTTACAATAATTGAGAAATGATACCGGAGGTAAATATTTTGAAGCAGCCAATGGTCAGAACGCGAAATCAATAGCGGAAAGTCCCAGGAGTGCTATTTTGGACTGGTGACTTCACCAAAATATACGTGTTTAGCGCAGTCGTCTACACAATAATAGTTCTCCAGATTCGAACTGGATTCAGATTTATACGATGTACCTATGCACTGGCTTTAATCATTGGCGCAGTGGTTGACACGCTAGTCTGCGACAAGTAGGGCCCGGGTTCGATCCACGAATAAATTTTTATCATTTGCATAAAAATTGCTCGGACGGCTGAAGACTAAGGGAAATGTAGAATTTTTATTCGAATTTTCAGCATTAGTCCTATAGGAAAAGTTGTTCATATTAACGGGCTGAGTCGCCCCTTTCAGGATTAGACAGAATCTGAGATAAGACCCGGAAATATCGACATCCGCGTGGGAACCAGAACAACTAGTTATTGTTACACGGATATAACAACTTATAATTAAATACTAGTTCTAACGATTTCTCGAAACGGTCCAGCGGAGCCGTACCTGATATCCCGTTGATAACTGGCACCGTGTGATCCTGTCGACCCGCTACTCGATACGGAGGTATCAGTGACCGTGACAACGGTACGACGTACTAGGTACTTTAAACAAGTACGAGTAAAAGCGCAATTTTTATTGACCCATCAAGAAGGAATGTGTAAAGAAAAGAAAAAAATATTTATGGCATCTTCTCATCTCTTCCACTCTGGTCTGGGAGAAAAGAAAAAAGAAGAATGTGCCAGCTGCGTCTCTTCCCGCGGAAGGAATGGGCGTGAGGAATCATGTAAATGAATCAAAAATAATTAAGGCGATGCGGCTAGCAACTCTTCAATATTTTGATTCCGTGCTCCACCTACAAGCCTATCAATATGCTGAATGTGGCCTTTAGGTTTTATAGACCTGGGTTCTATCTACCCCACAAGGGAAAAAGACGTGATAGTAAGCAATTATGTATGTACTATTTCTAATGATTTTTCGAATAAATAAATAATAAATATATACGGACAAATCACACAGATTGAGCTAACCCCAAAGTAAGTTCGAGACTTGTATTATGGGATAATAACTCAACGATACTATATTTTATAATAGATACATATATAGATAAACATCCAAGACCCAGGTCAATCTGAAAAAGATCATTTTCCATCTTGACCTGACCGGGGATCGAACCCGGGACCTCCGTGTCGCAGGCAGGCGTGTTGACCGCTGCGCCACGGAGTAGCCTTTTTGATGTCGATGCCGACCGATGGGACTCCCCTTTATTATGTCGCTGGATACAGCTTCATGCTCCTGCTGCTGGCTACCAATATCTGAAGCACAGGAGTTTCATCGGAAGCCAACTTTAATAATATTTATTTTAATTATTATAGTTACTAACTCTAGAATAAGTTTAATGTTACTAACATAATATGGATGTTATATATCTGAAATAAATGGTTTATTATTATTATAAATTTTGTTCAAAGTCAAAGTCAATCATTTTATTCATCGTAAGATATTTCAATATCATTTAGTGAACGTCAATTTTTTTCATAATTACGATTAGTTTACAAAAATATATTATTGTTGAGGTCAATAATTTACTTACGGCTTCACGTTGTGTTTCCTAAGTCGCCTTCTACAACTCAGTAGTATAAAAAATCAAACCCGGAGCCCTCAGCAGGGTGGCATATTATCCACTGCGCAACGGAAGCCGTCTAAATATTTATCGCAACTATTGGTAAATAAACAAGAATGTTTTAATGCGTATGTCCCCACTGGTATTCTCGGTAGAGCAATTATTTTGACGCCATATTATTGTGTGCAAACTGTTTATTCATAATATTTTGTGTTTGTTCCAGGTATGTTACCGCAATCATCTTTGATGCCTCTGGAATGCTTGGTTTGAAAACACGGTTGCTTATAACAGTAGGGATTGTATCATAGTCTTATTTTAAGAGAGAAACGGCTAGAAATGTTAGCCTTTAATGAATGTCATTATGTTATCATTATTAACATTAAAATAAAACAATTGATTAAGATTCCAAACTAAAACTCTCAACAAAATGAACATGCATAAAGAGTGGAATTTGAAATATAGCAGCAAGACCAGACCAAACCAATGGTTTCTGCTCTGTAACTAAGTATCTAAAAGATGAGGATGAATTACAAAGTACGGTAGTGGATATATTCTCATCTCGCCTCCTTTATTACACATAAAATATTTAGTTATCTGTACAGAGAGGGTCGTGCTCCAGCAGTGGAGACTAGAATGACCTGATGATGATGATGATGATGATGACGGTAAGGGATAAAGACGTGATAGTATGTATATATGTATGTATGTATGTAACTGTACGAAGTACTCTAAAGCATTCTAGCTCAGGATGCAAGAGGGAACAAGCCCAGTTGAGTAAGAGATTTAGTATAGCAGTGTATATTAGTATTCTGTGATTATAGTCCGAATCAAATTTTATGGCGGCTCGGAACTCGGAACACCGCGCGAGTCGATGCGCAGTACGTAATATTAGGGTCGCCGGAGCGCGCGCGGGGAGGCGGGGCGCGTACTGCGCAGCTCGCAGCTAATATTCGAGCCGGCATGAAGTTTGATTCGATTTATGATAAAACGCAATACATATTGTCATTACTAACCTTACCTAATAATTTATTTATGATGCATCATCATCCTTCACTGGGAATCCCTGGATTAGTACCACAAAACAACAAACACTTACACATGCTTGGCCAAACAGGAAAAACTAAAATAGGTATCACTTTAGTCATGGCAATGTTATCTTAACATCCATGCTTTAGTCATTGAGAGTTTACCAAAATTCAAACGAATTTGCCAGTTATCCTATGTCAGTCTTCTATTCGGTCTCAGCACCGGCTTAGTTTTCTCCAACATAACTTTGAAATTACTCCTCGGAACCTGTTTTTGCTGCAATATTTTACAAATTTATAGTCATTAGGATAGTATACTTCTATTACAGGCCGCGCCAATCTTTATTGCGACTCCGAACATCGTGCGTTATAACTAACTAAGTACAAATGATAAAGTAGAATAAATTCAATAATTAAAGGTCCCCACCCCATAAAAGAAATAACAAATCCTTTGTGCGACTGTGAATCGGACTTGGCCGGTTTTTTAACGTCACAATTCCCAAAATCTAAATATTCCTCAACAGAATCGGTGAGGATGAAAATACGATTTAGATGAACTGACGATTTGTAGTACGATAGCGAGATATAGTTCAATTTGAAAAAAAAACGGCATTTAGCAAGCCTGCTGTGAGCACAAACAAGAAATTGCCACGTTCCTAGTATTATCGTCACCTCAGCTGCAAAAAGTTCACTGCCGGACATGGGTCTCCCCCGAGGATTTTCATCGGATTTGCTATATTCACCGCGCCTGGCAGACCTGTTGGTGAGCGCAGTTTGTTTGGCTTAACTCGGTTCTGATGCTGATGCCCATCGAAAACGTTTTTTAAGTGAGGGAAGAGTAGGAGTGCGTTGGACAGGGAAAAGGTGTTTGAGATGCTTACTCACCATCATTTCGTGTAGGTGACACGGTCAGTCGACCATGTCAGATATCCATCTGATGATATCATCATGCGGATGAGAAAGAAGCAGCTCTGGAGGCTGGGCGTGCATACCCGAAGCCATACCTGCAACCACCGAACTGGCAGTTGAGGATTGAGGATGACAGCCCTGATCATACCCTATACGTGTCGGAAACTGTACTCTAAAAACGCGTCATTAAAGCACTAGCTATCGACAATCCATCAATCAGTAATTGCGTTTACACACGGCAATTTATCAAATGGAACACTGCATACTTGCCTACACGAATGGATACGAGAGCGCCAATAATGGACGTTTTGCTATTATTTTGTAAATTCAGTTGTTCCTCCGGGCCGGTGATGCCTTAAATTGGATTAAAATCGGAGTGGAAGGTAAAATAATAAGGATTTAGGGTTTAAAATCGGGACAACGAAAAATTCAGCTTCTTTCCTAGTACCTTATACGTGTCGGAAATTGCCTATAAATGTACTAAAACGCGTTATTAAAGCACTAGCTATCGACAATCCATCAATAAGTAATTTCGTTTACACACGGCAATTTATCAAATGGAACACTGCATACTTGCCTCCACGAAAGGATACGAGTGCGCCAATAATGGACGTTTTGCTATTATTTTTTAATCATTTAATTAATTATTACCATTTCTTTCTCTATTAATGTCATCAAAATGTATGGATTTAAATTATCTGAAATAAAAATTATTTTACTTTTTTATTTATTTATTAATTTGTAAATTCAGTTATTCCTCCTGGCCGGTGTTGCCTTAAAATTGAATTGAAATCGGAGTGGAAGGTGAAATAATTAGGATTTGGTGTTAAAGATCGGGACAATGAAAAATCCAGCTTCTTTCCTAGTACCTTATACGTGTCGGAAATTGCCTAAAACAGAAATGTACTTTAAAAACGCGTTATTAAAGCACTAGCTATCGGCAATCCATCAATCAGTAATTGCGTTTACACTCGGCAATTTATCAAATGGAACACTGCATACTTGCCTACACGAAAGGATACAAGTGTGCCATTATTGGACGTGTTGCAAACTATTTTGTGAATTTAGTAGTATAATTTGTAAGAGATGCTGTTCATACTGACGGGTTGTGTCACCCCTTTAAGGATTGAACAGGGTTTTATTAACATACTAGCTGTTACTCGCGGCTTCGCTCGCGTGAAATATAGCCTATGTCCTTCTCAGTACCCTAACCTATGTGTGCCAAATTTTATGATGATCGGTTTAGAAGATAGAACATGAAAGCGTAACAAACAAACAAACTCACTTTCGCATTTATAATATTAAATAGTAGGATAGGATTGTATAGGTTTAGGGAACTTATGTACAAACAACAATAATAAAAGGAAATCTCTCTCAAAGGAAAACACGCTGTGAGAGCCATATTTTTGGAGTGGATTCCTTGTCGATTAGGGCTACCAAATGATGGGAATTTTTGCTGATATGTCCGTAATTTTAGCTGTCTACCAGGGAAATAGGGAAAATTGGTAATTGTTTGGAATTTTAAGGAAAAAGAAAAACGATAAAATCAAATTATCATCAAATGACAATCAATTGATTAAATTATACCTCTGCCGTACGGTCATCTGTACTTTCTTCCCGAAATGTCAGGAAACTTAATTCTGAGGCAAGGATTTTGCCATGAAATCTTATTTTTGGACCTGGTAACCCTATTGTCGATGTCGTGAGGCCTTGCACTTGAAGAGCAAAGTAAGCCAACAAGAATAATTCTAAGTTTGCAATGTATTAACAATACTCAAATGGCGCTCATGCGTGTTGCAGGCAGTGATGCATCAAGTGCATATTGCACGTTTGCATCACTGCAAGGTCAGCTGCATTTCCGAGTCATTAGTACAACCAACGTGTACATGCCACTTATAGTAAAAAAAATTGTTTGGGTAGTAATTTCTTTGGGTGATGTTTAGAAAAACAAATTTGTGTTCAAATTTGTTACGAGTATTTTTGAGGATTGGATCTATTCGAACTCGCCTCTCTTCAAAACAACATGTTTTTGAAAGCGCGGGGATGTAATTTCATACATAATAGCACATTTTTTTTTATAAAGAATAAAAATGCGGAGTTTCGGCTAAGTTGAGAATGTTCGCTCGATTCGCTTGCTTGCTCTGTTATGGTCCCAAAGAAACCTAACAAAGTTTCGTTAGGTTTCTTTGGGACCTTAGGTTTACCTACCTTCTGTGACCAACTTGGTTTTTTGTTTATCATTTTGTATGTAAAGTATGAAAGTTAAAGATCTTATAATTTTGAAAACGGCCAAATTCCGCGCTTTAAAACTGGTGTCTTTATAAATATAGATTCCAATCTGCAGAATATTTTAATTCGTGCTAAGCTATTCTAAAACCCATCTATTCCTTTTCAATTTAGGGTATGATTCGTCAAGCGAAGTTTTATCACTTATTTTTGTATAATTTTGTCGAAAACCACTTTCTCGGAGATGGTTAAATGAGACCACTTTTTTCACCCAAGAGATCAAAGTGGAATTATCATCATCATCATCAGGTCTTTTTTAGTCTCCACTGCAGGAGCCTGACCCTCTCTGCACTACCAGAGCCATATATTAGCCAGAGCAATCAGAGGATTTGGCTTACACTCTCCTCGCCAGACGGGTTGGAGAGGTCTTTTGATGTTTATAAGCTTTGTTTAGCTTGTATTCCCTTAGTCGCCTTCTACGACATCCACGGGAAGACTTGGAGTGGTCCTATTCTACTCTGCCGGGACCCACACGGCAAAGTGGAATCGACCAATGTTATAGAGCACTTAGGTATACTAAATTTCTTGCACTGGAAGAACACGTACAGTACGTGGTGCATCGAGTGCATATTTACCTACATTTTGCATCATCGCAAGGTCATCCGCATTTCCGAGACGCGGTGATTTAATTAGGAAATAAATCGAGCTGAATAATGAGGTCGCCTTCATCGCCTTGTCTATTTCTGTATGCTTCAGATTCTCTTGAAACTAGTTAACAAAGAAGCTAAAATAAAGAACAAGTTGAAATAAAATAAGTAACTTAATAAAATAATTTTTATTTCAGATAATATAATGATATTAATAATGTGATCAAAATCCATACAATTTTGATCACATTAATAATATTTTTTTATAAATAATGAATTACAATTTTATAGAAATAAATTAAACTAAATTTCGTGGAGAGGTCCAATTTTCAGCCACAGTTTTCAGAATGCTGTTCATCTGACTACCTCTCACTCCCCTGTTTTTTTGCGTATTATAGCGTGAAAGCCATCAGTGTGGTAGTACGCAATTGATATGGGCAGTCGGGATTTTATTTTCCGAAATTGTTTTATTTGTTTCTTGTGTTTTAGCAGAGGGTTTAGTGATTCCAAAATCTCACACTTGTGTTACCTATTTAATAACAAAGAAAGCGATCCGCTTGAACGAGAACTAATTCTAGGAAAGCTGGGTTTTCTGAAAATAAGATGTTTACTCTTATAAAACCCTAGGTCCATAAAGTTTCTAACTCATTTCCTCTCTTCAACGTTAAAAATCATTTCTCAGCGGATCCACATCCGAGATTGTTGCCAGTTGCATTCTCAGCTTATATCGGAAACCAATGTCTACTATAAATAATTAAAACTGTTTGATCCTTAAAGTGGTGTCTCAGCCCGTCAATATGAACAACCTTTCCTATGGGACTAATGCTGGAAATTGATACAAACTTAGGACCCCCGTTTCATCTTATAGGGGGTTGAAGTTTGGAAAATCCTTTTATAGCGAATGCCTCCGTTATAATCACTATCAGCGTGCCAGCGTAACATTTTAGCGCAAAACGTTCAAGTGGTTTGAGCTGTATGTAATAGATCAGTCTGTAACGATTGCCTTTTATATATACAGAAGAAGAATAAGATTATTCTTTTCTAAACCGATATTTATATAAGAAACCAAGGCAAAATTATTATCTATTCGTTTCTTTAAACATCAGTCAATACTTACGCATTTCACAAAAACGGACATACAGTAAGGGAAGGGTTTTTTCATCGCCCATGGGCATCATTGACTGATTTTGGCAGTTCATTACGGACACACGGATATGTGCAATTTTCGTGCCGGAATCCTGACAGTTCCTTGGGCGTACGTGATACACGAAATTTACACCGGAGAGGCTCCGGGCAGTGTTATAAATTACCCGTAATTTCAATCAAACTTGCCACCGTTTTCACGTTGAATCTGGGCGTTGAGTCTGCTTGTATCCTCTGGTACAAGCGAAGTAAGTATTGAACTACTTACTATGCAACTAGTTAGTAGGATAGTAAGTAATCTACCGTCTAGAGTGAACAGTAGAGTAGAAGGTTAAGTACATACTATACTACCAGCTAGTAGTATGCTACTAGTACTTACTATCTATGGTTAGTGCAGTAATTTTCATATCTATGGTAAGTACTCTACCGTCTACTCTACCGTTTACTCTACGCGTGTACCGGAAGCTTTATAGTTGGCTACAGATTGACTCTATTTGTTATATTCCATGTATTGTAAGTTTGTTTTATTTATTTTTTAATATAATCGATACTAAATATTAGGTAACCAAACTTTATTTTAATACTATATTCTGATATAAAGTAAACTTTAGTCAGCAAAGTCTACATATCTATCTAAGTTTTTATAAGTTGCTGAAGGAAAAGTGCCTTTTGATTTTACATCTATGAAGTAATTCGTTTTCTATAATGATACAATGACAGTGACTTGTACAGAAGACTGAGCCCCCAATGCAATGACCACAAATTACCAGAAAGCATTTTTATGCCGGAACTCGCAGGATCCTCAGGCGTACGTGATAATGTTAACAAAATAACAAAATACGCCTTAGGCACAAAATAACCAACACTAACAATCCCCAAATAACCAAACTGCCCTCCATTTTCTCATTCAACCTGTGTGAACCGATTAAGGTGCGCTTCCAATGGGCACAAAAAACGCCGAATGCCTTGGCGTTTCACCGGTACGCACGTTTACCTACGTAGGAGACAATGAACCCACAGTCAATAATCTTGGTATTCTCAGTGTTTACCCGAAGGTCGACGCACCGCCTTAGGCTATAAGTGCTATAACAAAGAACCTTTTTATGTTTACCAACGATATTTTTAATTTTGCAGATGTGTGTGGACTTAGAAATTTATTGCAGCGATGTTGAGTATCAAATCAAATCAAATCAAATATCTTTATTGTGGAACACAGGTAAAAAAAAAAAAAAGTGTTACAAAATATTAGGCATCACTGTGACCTGTCTTAATAGACATACAATAGTTATTTCGTTTCAAAATCTAATATAAGTGAAAAAAAATATATATATATATATAAATTAGTATTAATTAGAGTAAGAAAGGATATTAAATATGATTCTAATGTAGATAATAGAAGAGTAAAAAGAATAAAACGGGTGATATACTAAAATTTGTGTTTACATGTCTTTGTCGAAGTACCTCTGTATTCTTTCGCAATACCACCTCACTAAAAAACCGTAAAAGTCTAGGAGAAGCATGAATATTTCGGGGTTCAGTGCTTTGCCATTTGAAAGAAAACAGAGAACATTTATAATTTTGTTCTGCGAAACCCTAGATACACCTTGAAAGTATTTTAGGACTACGGTTTATACTTAAAAGTGAGAATATAAAACTTTTCTTAGCATTTTGTGTACAACGGCCCCTTTTGGCAAAAACGCCAAGTAAATCTTCATACCGTAGTTTGGACGTTATCTATGGCCTCGCAGAAGAGTTTTTGAAGTGTTATCTTTCTCCTCATTTCAAATGAGAGCAAGACTGGACCCCGTAAGATGCATATCCCGTTAACATATGAATGAAAACTGTGGGTATCGTAAAATAACCTCAATTTATTATAAGTAAATGACCTATGACTCTATCAATCTAACATTCAAAGGCCATTAGGATTTCCCATCTACTTGTAACTATAGCCCGCAAAAAACGTCAGATGTGTTCGAAATCAGATAAAGAGCTATTCTTATAACGCGTACAATTAAAAAACATACAAAACGAGGTAATTCGAGCGATAGCATCAGGAATAATGACATAATAATATCGGCGAAGTTGTCCCCTCGGCCGTGCGCATCTGGCCCTCATGATTTTTAGTTTTTACGTTTTGTACGGCTCTATGTATAATCTTTTTTACTACGGTTACCATATGTGCGCGTAGATATACGTTTATGTAACTTCAATTGTCACTAAATCAGGTGTAGACTGTTGGGGCAAATTAACCAAATTGTTTTTTAGAAAAACTTTATTTAAAAGTTAAGATTACCTTGACGATGTTATATAAAACGTGCGGGAAGTTTTTTGATATTTTATTCGTCGCAGTGTCGTTTCTTGTTTCTCTGTATTTAAAGATTATAGGTAATACCAAATAAATAAGCTTTTAAGTTGAGTATCGGTAGATAACAAAAGCTTACAACTTGTGCAAAAAATCCTTCGTACCGATGTCCCACTGTCCGGTTGCTCTTCTCTACAATTAAAATTTTTCGCTACTGAATCTCGTGCAGTTCAATAATTTAGTAGAACCTTCTCTTAGATTACATTTTTCGATTTTTTAAATTATGCGTGTTTTCTGGTGGTATAGAACCACTCCAAGTCTTCCCGTGGATGTCGTAGAAGGCGACTTAGGAATCAAGCTAAACAAGCTTATAAACCAGAGACCTCTTCAACCCGTCTGGCCAGCGTAAAGGGTGTAGGCCAAATCCTCTAATAGCTGGCTTTCTCTAATCTTTACTACCAGAGCCAGAGCCAGCAGTCAGAGGATTTGGCCCTACACCCCGAAAACTAAAAAAAAACCTGATAATGACGATGAAATTTTTTGAAATGGTGTGATTGGTACAATTGGGGAAGGTGTATAGTGCTTAGAACATTTTAAGCTCGCTATGATATGGATGTCGCCCGATGACAGCTTCTGACCTACTTGTCATAAATAACCTGCCTCCTAGTTTACCTAAACCATGAAATTAGATCCCGATCCGAATACATAAATGTTTTATTGATAGTGATGGATGCAGCCATATAGGAAGAGCGTAACAAGATGGATGGACTGTCTGAAAAATGATATGAAATGGGAGAAGGCAACTGCGCTGCGACTGATGGATGATAAAACATTTCTGTAATATTAGGTGTATGCAGACTGGCTGACTGGGTATATCACACTTGACATAATTCACTGCAAGTTCAATCAACAGTTAATCAACGAAAATTTTGTATTGTAAAAAAAAATTTTCTACTCAAATGATTCCGTCATTAAAAATTTTCCAGGGTCACTCTTTATATTTCCAAACTAAGTTAATTTTAATAACTGCATATTCAATATCACAGAAGCACTCGTTACCAAACAATACATTTTTTTCCCACAAAGGCAGAAGTGTCAAAGACCTTTACAAAAAAACTACCCTAATTTAAAATCAGTGTTCGAGCGACAAAAGTTACGCAACGGATCGAACCACTGGCACTGTGTACTTTTTCTGTGGCCTTTCATTTTGTTTTATTCTTTTGCTTTGTGAATGCTGGCTGGCAATAAATTTGTGCATTCGGATATTATTCATTGTGCAGGTAAATTACTTTTTTTTCTGTCGCAGCGTTTTTTGCAAACCTGACATTACTTAAACTGACTAGACAAGTGTTAGGTGACTCGTGGTAGAAGGGTTCCGTATCGACTTGATTTAAATATTGCAGCGTACATAAAATATGGTCTTCTTATATACAATGCTAATAACAAATGTAACGATGTTAATGATAGTGTCGCTAGTGCACACAATCTGTTTATGTTTAATAAGTAAATAAGGAATATGTCTACATGAATAATTCATTTTTATTCTTTCAAGTTTAGTCACTCTAATTTTAAAGTTTTACATCTCTTTGCATTCATCATTTTGGCTACATACAAGTTTATTGCAGATAGGCTTGGCTTTCTTTTCTTTCTATTATTTAACAAATTTTCATATAATATTTGTGTACTTTAATTTTTAGATCATTTTGATAATGATCTTAATAAAAATAACCTTGTAAAACTACCCTAATTTAAAATCAGTGTTCGAGCGACAAAAGTTACGCAACGGATCGAACCACTGGCACTGTGTACTTTTTCTGTGGCCTTTCATTTTGTTTTATTCTTTTGCTTTGTGAATGCTGGCTGGCAATAAATTTGTGCATTCGGATATTATTCATTGTGCAGGTAAATTACTTTTTTTTCTGTCGCAGCGTTTTTTGCAAACCTGACATTACTTAAACTGACTAGACAAGTGTTAGGTGACTCGTGGTAGAAGGGTTCCGTATCGACTTGATTTAAATATTGCAGCGTACATAAAATATGGTCTTCTTATATACAATGCTAATAACAAATGTAACGATGTTAATGATAGTGTCGCTAGTGCACACAATCTGTTTATGTTTAATAAGTAAATAAGGAATATGTCTACATGAATAATTCATTTTTATTCTTTCAAGTTTAGTCACTCTAATTTTAAAGTTTTACATCTCTTTGCATTCATCATTTTGGCTACATACAAGTTTATTGCAGATAGGCTTGGCTTTCTTTTCTTTCTATTATTTAACAAATTTTCATATAATATTTGTGTACTTTAATTTTTAGATCATTTTGATAATGATCTTAATAAAAATAACCTTGTAAAACGCCGTTCTATAGAGCTTATGTTTTTGGTATAATCATCTTGTTCGGACCAACAACCCTCGAACCACAAACAACTAGGTTTATATTTTTCTTTTTAACCACGGATCCCTTAAAAAAGATAGTGGCATGTGTCATGCGGGCGAGACGAGTTCTGTATCGCTAAAGGGCACTCTTTTTTAATATGCACGGAGGCATAATTATTTAGCGATTACGGCAATTAGCATAGGTGCTATTTTCATTATATTGTCTCGTTTTGTCACGATTTACATTCCAGGTGCCGCTGGTAGCATTTTTTTTAGCTTCTAGTAAAGATAAAGTATAGATGTGAAAATTCATAGTATTTTTAGCTATTACTAGCTACGATGATAGGAGCCTTTAGGGAGCTTAAAAATTACACATAAAACAAAACGAAAATTTATATCTAAACATAAAAGAACTGAGACCTTGCGGCATTAAAGTTTATTTCTTTCTTTCTTCTTAGACCAAGCTGAAAAACTTACGTTAAAAGATGTATGAAATATTGGTATCAAGAAAAGAGAGCCATTCTTAAATATAATAGTTGTCTGAGATTAACCTTCTTTTTAGGGTTCCGTACAAAAATTGAAAAACGGAACCCTTATAGGATCACTCATGCGTCTGTCTGTCCGTCCGTCTGTCTGTCACAGCAGATTTTCTCCGAATCTACTGAACCAAATTAGGTGAAATTTGGTAAGATGGTGTAATCCTATGACCCAAACACGGATGTGCAAAGTAAATAGAGATTTTTTTGAAATGAGTGTCATTTTCAGGGGCCCAATTACAACATTTTAAAAGAAAGTTTTGCAAACCTTACTGTGTCATATATCAAATGAAAGGGCTCATTATGAGGATCTCAAAAGTATTTTTTTTTTGTTCGGGTATAATCAATGCTTTTGATTTTATTCACGAAAGAAGGCAAAAATTGACCATTACCCCCCCCCCCCCCCTCTCATCTCCGAAACTACTGGACCTAAAATTTAAAAAAAATTACAAAATATAGATCATTCCTTAAAGATTACAGGAAAAATACTTAGGAAAAATAATAATAATTCTATCACTTGAAAATAAAGTGGTAAACTCACTATAATAAGTTCATCTAGGGAAATAGTTCACTAAAACACCACTAGATAGCAAATAGTCAATTGAATAAAACATTTTTGCACACTGTGTGTGTGTATGTGTTCACGAAGCATATTGTACGGAACCCTCATTGCGCGAGTTTGACTAGCACTTGGCCGGTTTTATTTTAAATAACGTCACTGGCTTCTGGTCTTTAAACCTATTTAAAGTTAAATACATTTACAAAAATAAATTAATGAGACGTGTCTATTACAATCTAAAATTACATGAAATTACTGTCGTAATGAATAATGTACTAGTCCTAGGCAGTAGTTTCACTCATGTGTTTGTCATGTTCCGCAAATTGGCATTTTTATTGCTTCTGTATCGGAAAAAGTATATTGTGGATTGAATGGTTGGTTTTATATAATACGCTTATTTTTTCATAAATTTAAATAATTTTTGTAAATATCGATGAAAGGATGTAAAAAATCGTCTTTGCATCAATTCTCATTCCTGAAGGTTGTTCAAAAAATTATACTCGGTCGTTCACATCTTTGGTCGAAGTAATCTTTAGTTGTTTAGTTTTTTTTTGCTTTATTATCAGGAATCCCAAGTCTTCTGGGACTTGAGTATGGATACAGTGTGAGTAAATGCTCACTATCAGCAGAGAAAATATCTTTAAGGTGCATTTAGTATATGTGTTCTTTGTTGTGTTCTTTTTCTTACAACTACGTTTTTCAAGAAAATAATGGTGTGTCTTAGTTTTTGCATATGAATGTATATTTTGCATTTTATCTACAAACTAAAAGCCTTACTATGTAACCATCTATTTATGCAATGCGGGTACAAGTGTGAGCCAGCTGATGGCAAACGGTCACTTTACGCATGGTAAGAGCTACCGCCGACCACATGACTGTAATACGAATTGTAAATTACACAGGAAACATAACATTTTCTTTTGATGTTATTGAAGATGCGGGTAGTAATGTGAATATTAGATGTTTCTTGTAATTTTGATAACAAGGAGTCAATACAAAACAGAATTATATGAGTAGATTTGGGGCAAATGATTCTAGATTCTAGGACTACATTCTACAAAGTAAAAACTTACGTTATTAAAATGTTACGTATGTTTATATAAATGTTAACTACTACATAATGATGATCCATAAATTGAGAAGTGAAAAATAACATCAAACAATAGGTGACTCAAAAAATGATCAAATAAGTCCTGAAAATACTTTTATTTTGGATTGTGATAGAATTAGCTAAGTATGTGAAAGCGGCGAACACTAGTGTCAGATTGATTTTGATTCAATGACTTGTCTGTTAAGTACAAAAATGAAATATGACTTCTTTTTATCTAAAATTTTAACAATGGTAGCTACCAACATATCACTAATTGGCATTCCGTTTTCCACCTATATGTATACGCCCATAACACACTCTAAACTCGTCCTTTGATCTTTACTGCCATACACTCTGTCTATCCCATAAGTGAAGTTAATAATAATAACGTGATTAAAACGTACCTGTATGTACATTTCAAATGTTCTTCCTATTATCATGTGCGTTTATAAATAACACTAATATCACGAATTTTAATGTCGTCATCCACCTAGGGAATGAATTTACACAAAATGTTAGCGCTTTTCTCATCTAGTTCCATAAACTTACTATAGTTGACTCATATATTTACAGGAAGTGAAGAAGGAGTCCTATTTTAGACAGGAAACCTCAAAGCATTAATTCCGCCAACAATATTTGCAAAGTTTAATCTCCGATCGGCGCCGCGTTGTAAGTAAATCCAATATCAAAGAGGGCGGGTTCTTGTCGCTACCACCTGCCCCACAGGTGCCGGAAATCTATTAACACTTGACACGTAACGATCTTTGTCGAACCTCTAGATAAAGGTAGTAAGGTCTAAGAAATTGTTCGATTTGAAAACTACAAAAACTGGGAATTATTACTATATGTAAAATACGGGTTACTCGCGTATAAAGTCAGCTACAGGCCGACCAGTGTAGATAGAAGTAGTAAGGTCTAAGTCATAGTCATAGTCAAAAATTTTATTCATCTTAAGATATTTTAAATATCATTTGTTGAACGTCACTTTACATTTACAATTGGTTTACAATGTTATGTTATTGTTAACGTCAATAAATTACTTAAAGCTAAGTTTACACCGCTTCCAAGGCGGAGTGCAGAAGAAGCGGCAACAAACTGCACAACGCATTTTCTCCAAATGACGTCAACTTACAATCTACGACATACAAGTATTTTATAATACGAGTAAATTGTTCTATTTGGAAAACGACAAAAAATTGTTGATTATTACTATTAATCTGTTAATATATAAAATACTGGTTGCTCGCATATAGAGTCAGCTACAAGCGGACAAGTCTAGTTAAAGAAGGTGAGGTATAAGAAATTGTTCGATTTGGTAAACGACAAAAAGTGGGGATTATTACTATTAATACGTAAATATGTAAAATACGGCTCATACTCAGTCATAAAGACGAACGCATGAAAGTGAAGAAAGAAGAAAAAAATTTCAGTGGCATCGGACATTAAATTCGACTAAAAAATATAGAGTTGATTAATATTTATCTAGAAATTCTATCTATATTATCTGACTTCACCCGCGTTTATTCTATGTTATTTCCGGAAAAAGGTTGTAAATTTTCCTTAGTAGTTGTTGCGCAAAGGCTTCCATACATGCATACATACACCATCCTCTTATCTTGCTGGCTAGCGACCGTAATGTCACTTTCATTTGCTTCCTTTTTCACGAAAACTATACGCATATATACATTTAAATCAGGAAATAGTTATTTAGGAATTATCCTATCAAATAATACATCCAATATTCCTGTCATTTCTATTAATAAACCACTTTCACTGGAACTTTATCTACAATTCTAACTCTACAATATTGCGAATAGCATATCAAAGTAAGTTTTTGTTAATCACAAGTAATATCAGCTTTTTGAGACACTTTATATGTTACTTCAGTAAAGTTAAAGTTCAAAATGTCCTGGCAAAACCACCCCACTAGCGATTCGCGACAGTCCCACAGATGTCAGTGTTTTCTAACACTTGTTACCCACACCCTCGCCACCCCAGCCTAAAATAACAGCCATCCCCCGGAATCTTCATAATTTCCAAGTAAAACAAGGTCTAACCAAACATTCGTTCAAAGATAATTAATTTGTCAGTATTTATATATGTACCTATAATAGTACCTTTATTCTGAATAAGAACTGTTATTTTTGTACCATTAATATTTTTATACTCTTTCCGTATTGTACCTACATTTATTTATGCAACAAGTAGACAATTATTGATATTATTGTACCATCAGAATTTTATAATTGTTAAGACTAGAATGTCATCCAAATAATTAAATAAGTTATCTAGTATAATCACAGATTACTTATTAATTTTTCATAGTACAATCAAGCTGGTAACCTTTTCTACAATCGAATATTAATTTCTAACCCTGTTTTAATAAGCTAGTATAAATAAAAGTATTGCAAATTGAAAAGACTGTGGTAGTAGTGTGCGTTCCATACATTTGGAACTGACTAAAAGCAGACGGTTAATCCATCGCCCGTCACACATGGAAAATATTAATTCATCTTCCCCAAATGGCTATGTGTGCGTAAACATTCCAGTTCGCATTACTTATTTATACAACATGATCTTGTAAGCTTTTTTTTTATATGGTGTTAAACTAGGAGGCATCCATTTATATAGTTATATCCAATATAAATAATTATGTAAAGGACATCTAGTTAAACTTGCGACATAACTAGCGGTTAAGGTCACAAAAATGTAACATTGACTTGACGTACACATAGCCGCCATTACGTGTACACTCACACAAGCAAACGCGTGACGAAACAGTTCGTGACGTCACGCCGGCACGCGAACACACCCACACGCGCACGTGCTACTGCTACCCACGTGACGTTCCACGCACATTAACAAACAATTCAAATCAGTATATAGAATTGAAGCGCACACTTGCGAAGATGTAAACAAAGTGACGTCGAGACATGACTCACACGAGCGCGTGGCGATGCACACAGCGCCGGTGATTAATGTAAACAAACCGGTCGTGTCATGGCGCTCACACACACCAATGCGATCCTTTCAAAAGTGGGCCATCTGTTGTGTTTGTATTGAACCCGGCTCCGACGTCGAATTGCATTTCAGGTTCTTTTACAATGACAAGCTTTACTTAGACCGAAGAATGTCACACATTTAAATACTAATTCCTTTGAAAAGTTAGTTCGTTTGGCTCTTTAACTTCCTTTGATGCAGTAATATTATAACGGAACACCATTGCATGATAATTTAAATACGAATTTATTATCGTGAACTTCGTTGAGTATCATATGTTTTTTAAGGGACGACTTTCATATTTACATTTTAAGTTTTGTTTTTTTATATATCATTTTTTTTGAGGAATCAATTTTCTTTTTCATTGATAGATATTACAGTAATTTCAGACAAATGCGAACAAATACACAACGGGTAATAATCATAAATCTGAATGAAATTGAAATTCTATCGAAGCAACTGGTTTCAAAGATTGAAAGTATAGCTATAACAGTAACTTCAAATTCTTCGAAACGAGAAACTGCCGCCGTCCACAGACAAAGAACAATAAAACCGCCAAACACAGATACTGGCAGCACAAAAAAATTAAATAAAAATCAGGAGAATACAGTCGTGCACAAAAGTTATAACCGGCTGAATGTGAAACAAGTACAGTCGTAAATAAAAACGAATAGCGCGCAGGCTGACGCGTACTGTTATTACTCCCAAATTTATGGCATTTGCCCAAAAATTACCAGTTTATGACGCACTGAATTCCTACAGCTAGCTACTAGGCCTCCCTTCCTACTAAATAAAATAACATAAATAATTGTGTTATCGACCTTTCCGCATTTTGCTGTAGGTAGAGACTGTAGATTTCATAGAACAAAACTTACTATAAAAATTAACATTACAGAACTATATACGCTAAACAAATAAATAAAATTAAAAATATACTGACTTACTAATAAAGAAGTGAAAAACTTAACCCAGCCTAACGCGTCTCTTTAAGTATGTAACTCATCTATTAAACACATGAATGAAATCACACGTGTATAGAATCATACAGCCTACAGAGAAATTTAAAAAGTTGTCTCCAATTTTTTAGACTTAAAATTTAAAAATGTTGTGTTTGTCAATGAACCATCCAGAAATACCGTAAATAAATTCGAAGTAGCTTTATTTCCAGTTAGGCAAGTATCAAATTTCTCCTAAACTAATAGAGCTGTGTGAATTATGGCGTACGAAAGTAGTTCTTATTTAAAATTGTGATTTGACTCAAGTTCTCGCAACTTTCTAACTCGTCTGACTTCCGACAATTTTCCTAACTGCTCTGTTGATTATAGCCAAAAACAATATATTTCGCTGGAAGTATACCTACTTAGTGTACCGAACTATTTAAATACCTACCCTTACGACGAAATTCAATGCATGGCATCGATCTCTTCGTTCTGGGGTGAAGCGCTGCTTGTCTTGGCTCCTGTTTCTGTGTCTACGCCAAGGAAAGCCTATCTCAAGCCAAAAATATGAGATTAGATTAACGTATTTAGTACATACTTGTACTGTACATAAATAGGGATATTATTTCGCATGTTCTGCCTTAACTATAATATTCCATTTAAATTAAACCACGAAACGATAAAGATTCCGCAATTATTTATTATGATTATTTTTGATGAAACATATCTTTTGTTAGATGATGTTATATGTAGGTATACGTACTTAACTTTCTTGCGTAGAAATGTAGTTAATACATCATGAATACAAAAATTACATTTATCTTATTATAAAATCATCAACTTTGCCTTTTCTTTATCTGGGTTGGCTCTATAACCCCCTCCAATTCTTTCTATCTTTAACCATATACTCATTAGCCTTTGTCTCTCATATTTCGTCTAATAGTTATTCTACGTCATTCTCTTCCTTTGTAGCCATTAACTTTTAGGTGGACCACTGTCAATCTTATAAAACACTAGTAAATTTCCTGCGACTTCATCCGCATAAATTATAGCCTATGTCACCTGCCTATAAATAAGCTAGTTATAAGTGAAAGAATTTTGAAAATCAGACTAATAATTCGGAGTCTTATCGAATCTTTCCTCTTTAAGATTTGTATAGATGAACTAGTTATAATTAGAACTAGGCTACGCAAAACAATTTAGACAAAATATGAACGAGAACAGTACTACGACATTTTCTCCGCTATTCATAACATTGTTCTAGTTTTAACAAAAGTCAGTATTTTAGACTACAACGATTTGGAAGCGAATTGTATAATACCCAACTATGAATTGGCATAAGCCCACATTTGTAGAGATTCGGTACTCTACAAATGAAACCTTGGCCGACGAGAGGCATTTAGCTCAGCACAATAGCACTATGCTTTGTGAACAAGAATGACAGAGAATGGAGATTTCCAGCCGTAGCCATGACAGATGGCCTTAAATTCACAGAGGATAGCTGTAGCATAGTGCCTTTAAGACTGATGGTAAATTGTTACATATGCCTGATTGGTGTCTTTTCAATTTCAATACATATTAAGTAACAGTAGTTCTTTAGAAAACGATAGAGATTCAAAACAAAAATGAGGGCTTTTGCCCAGCTGTAAGACATATCATGCATGACGCTAGGCTAATTAAAAAAAGTGACTAAGTAGCTACATTTTTTTCTTCTTCTTATTTAAGAGCTTTATAGCTCTTGTCGATGGAGTATGCGCCAAACTTCTCTATCTTCTGCTTTAGACTTTAGTTCTTGATACGACATGACACCAGCCTTCTTCTTTAGTTGGTCAACAAAACTTTTCCTTGGTCTCCCTGGACCTTTTTTTCCTTTTACCTTACCCTCCAGTATGTTTTTAAAGAAGGCATTTTTTTATGTAAATTAAATTTCATTAATTTGTAAATATAAACTTGATAAGATTGTTAAGTTTACGTCATGGGTATTAGTAGAAATAGGTATTACTATTAATCTGTGGTATAAGTGTTTCTAAAATCGAATGCAAAGTATTATTGTTTGTGAAAGAATGAATTGAATAAAATTGATAACAATGAGCAATCAACTATTAATAAACGAGTCCGATAAAAAGTATTCGCACGAGTATAATCTAATTCAGGAAGTCGGCAACAACGTTTGCTTGGTACCATACCACGTGGTTAAAACCATTGCATCGTATCTTGTTATTAATATAATCAAAAATGGGAAAAGCTTTTTCTTCCCATTCCAAAATCACTTCTTCGCCCATTTCATCTTTTTTATTAAGGATAAAACCTTAGGGATTCTTCCAAATACAAAAGGCGTTCCATCACTATTATCAACTTTCAACTTTAGTCATCTTATTGATCATATTATTAAGGTGCTTTGACCTTGGTTCTCTTGATAGACGGAATTATTTGTGGTTTTGTTGCTAAATTCAACTCTATATGGTGCGTGCCATGAATTTTGTCGACTCACAGATTTTTTAGTCCAAGAGCTGTTTTTTTCAGTACCTATAATCGCTCAAAGCCCCTAAGGCAGTTTCCTCTTCAAAAAAAAAATAGTGATGTATCTGATCGAGTTGATCCTTGACCACAGCCGGTTAATCCCAAATCGCTAGATAATTATGTAATTAGGCGTAATTACACATTGTTTAGAGCACAGCATTACAATGCCTTGACCTCGCTATTGACCTGGTTCAGCTAACCGGGTTACGTTACATCAGTATTGTTGGAGTCATAAACAGCTGTTAGCTCGCTCGCACCTCGCCTATTGTGATTAATATCAACTACTGGTACATTTAAAGTTTTTTTTGATGTTTAGAATTTATTTTCTGTTACTAAAATATAATAAACATCAGTAACAGTATTCTTGGAATCACAAAAAACTGTTAGCTCGCTCGCACCTCGCCTATTGTGATTAACATCAGCTACTGGTACATCTAAAGGGATTTTGATGATTAGACTTTATTTATTACATAGAGGAAATTATTTTTTATTGCATTTAATAGACGGAAACTACTGGACCTTCAAAATTCTTTCACCTATAGCAAGCTAATTTATATGCGAGTGACATGGGTTGTAATTTACGCAGAGACAAAGTCACAGGAAAATTGCTAGTCAAAGGTACGCAGGTAGTCAGGTGTTTCGCCATACAAATTCTGTAGGGTGATGACTCCGTTGTTCGGTATCGTCTGTTTAAAGTTTTTAATTCTATCGATTTGTCTTGTCGTTATCTATGCTTGTATGGAATCATAATTGTAAAATTATAGGTACTTTAAAAGTTATGAGTCTCAAAACATTTCGTTTCAACACGTAATTTTAATGCAACTTTGGGCACAATTATATACCGGAAGAAGTATAAAATCTCTAAAACAAAATTCATAGGTACAAGCATAGTTTGGTTATTAAAAAAATTAAATAACTTTACTTTTAATTAATAAAACATTCAGCTGTTTTATCACAAGAACACTTCTCCCAATCGCATACTCGCGAATTTTTAGACGATGCATATTTAGATTTTAAACAATATTTGTGTTTGCACACACTAGACCTTCGAGCAACACGGCCTCCGTACCGGCACTAGACTCTAGTTCCGATGTGCTTATAAATCGGTGTAAATAGTTTCGCACTGTTCATAACCGAGTCTATCCCTTTCTCAACGAAATAGCACGCAAATTAGCCACGTGCGCCGACGAGTTAGAGTTCTGGACTAGCGCATCCTTAAGATATAAATTCGTGTTTGAGTCTATTCGTTTTGGATTGATTCCTTTAATGTGTTAAGTTTCAAGGTTTTTATTTCAACTTGATGAAAAAGTTAACACCACAGTGAAATAAAATAGTTAAATGATAATTTAACAAGTAATGTGATACAATTTATTACCTTGTATTATTAACATAACAACATTATTTTATAAATTCATGTCACGAACGAAATAATTTTGGCAACTTCAATACACGTTGGTTTTAATTCAATTGAAATCTTCATATAATTTCAGTAGTCAGATACATATAAAAATAAAAATTGTTTGTTATCAAGAATATTAATGGAATAAAATAATATAGTATTTTAACTTTATCCTGATCAGGTAATGGCATTTTATTTTCGTCAATGACATTTTCATTTATCTCAAAATTTATATTTAGTGGTTTGTCCAAGACCTTTATCATAGTTTGAATATTATCGCTGATATTTAAGGGTCTATTTATATTGAGGTCAAGTGAAGCGAGTAAGTGATAAATGCTACGCTCAAAATAGATCTTGAATAAATCAATTAGTTAACATTATGTTTTTCAATCCAAAACATGGCGAAGTTTTAATGGCCTTGAACTCTTAAAGGGGTAATTCAGCCCCTCGATATGAACAACTTTTCTATGGGACAAATGCTGAAAACTAAAAAAAAATACTTTAAAAAATACTTTTTACAAAATAAAAAAATAATAAAAAAATACTTTTTACATACAAATTGACGCTGGAAACTATTATATAACTTATTATATTTAATACCCGTGCATATAAACAACCTTTTATGGAGAAAAGATTGTTTGTCATGTAGGTACCTATATCTGATTCTTTTTATATAAGCCAAAGGCTACCAGTTTGCCCTTATTTCTTATTCAACTTTTCATATTTAAGCATTTATAAACTGAAAAAGTCTTGCAAACTTTGCCCTGAAAGGAATAGTGATACTGTATCATCCTAAGAAAACACGCCCGCCGTTCATTATACAAAACCCATTATCCAATTTTACTCGAAAGTTGTTCTACAGAATACTGAGAAAGTCTGTTGGTGAGCTGGTTTCGGCCTGTTTATCAGGTTTCGGCTTTCCGATATAATTTCCAAAGAATATGAGGTCGACCAGTTTCCCAAAGAGATCTTTGAGCCAATAGCTGGCTTGGAAGGTGACTGCTGTTAAAAATTATATGAATAAAGTACCATTTATGTTTTGTCCTACGAGGTAGGTAAAACTAGAGGTATGTCAACAGAGGTTTAGCAAGTTTATGAGTTCATAGATTCATTTGTAGTTTTAAGCGTATATGCACAGATGACATTAAGTTACCTACTACAAAGCTAGTGCTTCATTAAAATTTGTATGTTACCAAATACGTTAAAAATTGTACCAAATACGTAAAAAATGACAATAAATACGTTGCTAAACTACATAAATTTGTGCTTCATTAAATTGCATATAGGTATTGTTACTACTTAACTGGACTAAGTTGCAACAAAACGTTGATTCCTGAGCAACTAAATTCTGGCATTCTTGGGTTTAAGAATAAAACATTGTTGTAGATCGAATAAGACAACAGTTTCCATAGTCATTTCGATCGATTGCTAAGATCGATTGTCTTTTCCTTTTTTGTCGTTATGGTGAAATTGCAACATAAATAATTGGTTCCAAATTACCAACGACAATTTATCAGAGATTTCTTCTTATTATAAACTTCGTCACGCGTCTTCAATTCTAACTGTAAATGACAATTTAATGATTTAATAAGTCATGTGGTTGGGAAACGAGTTGTGTGCTATCGAGAAATACGGAACTGGCAAGTTTGTCTGCCAAGACGCTTGCCAAGATCATTATCGAGCGTTTTAGGCCGTCCGTTCTTGGCAGCATTTGGGACATTAAGTATTGGAATCAAAATTTGGAGGCGTAGTAGTGGCGCCAAGTTTCTTGACTTTGTTGTGGTGTCAAAAGCGTATAAATAGATGGTTCAGCTTTGTGCTTTAAAATGTAATTATTAATATGTGAAAGTTTGGGTATTTGTTCTCAACGACGCACGAAAATAGGACTGTTTTGAATGAAACTAAGCATACAGGGAGACCATGTGTTAACGCTAAAATCATCCTACCCAAAACAAACTAAAGGTTTGATTAACAATAAAGTAAATAAAAATATTAATCATCACATAAAACATAAATAATTTTGGTTTTTCGGTAATATCCTGAAACACCTCAAAGGTGATCCTTAAACCTAGGATTTTAATTATAAAAACAAGATCAATTATAGTACAGAGTGGCAGTAATTTCACCTAAAAGCTAATGAAAAATGGAAAAAAATCGTTTCACAAAGACATTCCTGGTCATTCTAAATTGAAAAGTCTACACTGCGTGATGCTTGGGTGGGTCAGCAGAGCGGTGACTTTATATAATTATGCTTAATTTTTTGGTAAATATTTTTAAATATGGTAGTGGACTTGCCTAGTATATAACTGTTCAAGAAATTACTATAAGGCAATGTTTAAAGAAATTAGGTAATCCTATGCGATCATCATTCTAGATTTTACTTCTTATTACATTTTATCCAGCTTCCATTCAAACGAAACCTTAGGAAATACGAAATCTGAAACAACAATAGCTAGAGGAAAGAGGCAAAATCTTATCTCTTGATAAACCGTAAATAAAAAGTGATTGCTAGTTATACAATAAAGGTACAGCTGTAAAAACAATACCGTTTGATCACCGTAGCTATAAATCTGAACTCAAAACCGAATTTAGTGCGCTGCGCCATATTGGAATCGCCCTCGAGGCAGCTGTGCCAACACCCAGTACTTTTTTCACGGTTTTTTCTTCACAAAATCTCATTCTTTTTCTCGAGTGCCAGCCAGTTTCCATCTCCGTAACCAAGCTCAAAGGTAAGGGAATGCTCGATCTCTCCGCGTGTCCACGCAACATTGAACTTTAAAGCATGAGCAATAACGACCATGGGATAACAAAGTGCGGGCTAATTGTAGTTCAGCGTGTTGTATTGCCGCAATTGCTTTTCAAATCGGTCCATTTTTTGTGCGTCACAATGGCCGTCGTTTTGTCGTTCTATCGATTTCGCGTTCGCGATTTATCGGATCCGATGCTTGAGCAAATGATTGTTTCGCGTAAAAAATCGAGTGCTTTAATCGATCTTGGAATTTAACATTTGGTTTGGTTTCAATTACTTACTCTTACGATAAGAATTGGTTCCATAATTTTCTTTTGTCGATAGCAATACCGTGTACCAATTATATGAAAATATTGTTTGAATTCATTTTTACTCGCTTTTGGTTTGAGTTAAGTTTAGTTTTGGCTTTCCTTCTTATCTTGTTTTCATTTGGGATGCATGAACATTACATTTTATTTATAATGTATATATTCGGATTACTACACTACACTACAGCTCTGACTGTATAGTCAAACTTATTATTATAGATGTTACAACGAACCATTCCGTTATTCATACAGATATGGATTTCTGCTTTTAATTTGGCAAATGTAAGATATTTCCTTTTTATTCTTCTTTCCCAGTAAATATTCATATCATATATTAATCAGATTGCTTGATTTGTCATTTGATCCACGGAGGGAAATAAATACCCTGAACTTTATCATTCATCACTAGTAGATAAGACATCATCGATATAGAGTTCCATGTCGATGATATCTCCTCAGATCGATTCAAATACATAGTTAGTAGTAAATCTTTTCATCCGCATCTTTATGAGATTTTGTCACGCATTTCATTAGGGATTTTAAAAGCAAATGAGCTTCTTCTGTTTATGTTAACTTAATTCATATCGCCTAACACACAACATCGATATCTTTATCTTTTTGAATTTCCGCTAGCTTTTTAGTTATGTTTGTGCTAATATTCTGTTTTCATGGCATATTATCAATTACATTGTGCTTTTAACTATTTATTTATAATATTAAATGCTGTGTAGACTGTTTTTTTTTTGTGTCCAATATAAAGTTTGTTTTGAATCTTTTTTTTTATTCTTGTGTTAATTTGTCTATTCAATTCATTCAAGTGAATCATGTCTGTATAAGCATCATATTCATCGATGCTGCTTCAAATTCTCCAAAATGCAACTATTTAATGCTCCAAATAAATTATACTTTATAGATTTCATAAATGTAAATGCCTTTTAGCACTGGTATAAAATCTTGTTACTATCGGTATAAAAGCTGGTGTAGTGCCGGGTGTAGCCATCTAGTAGAAATATTATATACCATGGGTCCATGGTTTTGAGGGCCCTGCAACTATTAACAAAAACATCTATAATATGCTAAACTAGGCGTTTAGGTTTTAAGGACCGGTAGGCTCGCTCATGTCGTGGTGGATATCGGAGAAGGTGAAATGAAATGAAATGAATAGTTTTTATTCAAATTTTGGATCTCATGTATCGCTTTTTGAACGTCATTTATATTTCTTGTTATATTTTTTTTTTGCAAAATCTAAAACTACTAGCGTATCGGAAAGACCACTGCTGAGAAGAATACGCCGAAAGAAACTCAGTTCAGTATTGGTCCCTACGTGCCAGAAGGGCATAATACATAACAGGAGACTTGGGATCACAAGATAACAAAGCTTATGAAATCAAAGAGACTTCTTCAATCAGTCTGGCTAACTTGGAGAGTGTAGGCCAAATCCTCTGATAGCTCTGGCTAATATATGGCTCTGGTAGACAGAGAGGGTCGTGCTCCTGCAGTGGAGACTAAAAAAGACCTGATGATGATGAAATAAGGAACCACTGTTCACATTTGCTTGGAGCCCCGCATTGGCTTAATCCTTACTGGCTGCAGTAAAAGTAGAATAGCCACAGGATATGGCCATCGTATAGGCCATAAACTCGGTTTTGGACCACTCTCTAAATATTTCCCGGTTATTTTGTAAACTGCGCGCGTTATGGTTCCGTATTTACAAAATATTAAGAGGTTTTGAGCCATTAAGTTTTATGAAAATATTATAGCTTTGGAAGCTAAGCTGTAACCTAAAATAGAGGATTGTAATCGCTTACTGTACGTTAGCTTTATTTTCGCAAGACCATATTTCATGTGGCCACCATGCTGTTTAAATTAAAATATAGGCTATTACAGCCTGATTTTGAACCTCTGATGTATTGAAATCTCGAAATCAGAATTCGAAATGTTTAACAGAATTGTAGGAAAAAAAAGTTAGGAAATACGAGTCGGACTCACCTATAAAGGGTTCCGTTTTAATTAACCAGCTTAAATGATACGACTATCGTTTTTCGCAAGCAAAAATTACTTTGCTATTCATAGTAATTGTATTAATGACATGACAAAGTTATGTTTGCTGTTAATGAAAATTTTAAGGATCGTCAGGGTTTTATTAATATACCTATTGTATGAGTTTATATGGGTGTAAAGATATTGAACTACCTACGAGAAGAATTTCAACGAAACTTCATAATGTTATAGATGTCTGATAAAAATAGCATAAAGAATAGACCATAAATAAAATAATTTGACGAAGTCTCAGCATAAAGCAAGTTTGAAACAAAACCTTATCGAAATCTCAAGATCGTCTATGAATCTACAAAGGGCGATGTAGTAACATTGGAAAGTGAAACTATGAAAACCTCGTCGAATCGTTGGCCCATAAACGTCGTCAATGGCTGTTTTGGTGAACTTTGACTGCACGCAGCCAATCTGCTATATTGTTCAATGTTCATGTTTTGCAATGGTATGATTTGACAGCCAGAACGGAAATCATCACGAGTTCATCACTGTAAAGGTTACTATTGTTGCCATGCCATGATCTTACCACGAGGTAGTTAATTCGTAGTGGCATAAGTCATTATTACAGCCGTATGTATTCCACTATGGGACACAGGCCTTCTACAAACATTTCCACCATTGGAGGGGTTTTGCCAAACAAACCACGCTTGGCAAAAGGGTCCTTGAGCGCAGTTTGTATGGATTACATCGGTCCCAACGCAGCTGCCCATCGAAAGCGGTTTTTTTAAGCAGCCAGAGAAGAGTAAGGGTTTGTTGGTGTATTTGGGATGCTACTTATTCTAATGGATTGGGAATGAGAAAGTTGCAATTTGCACCCGCAACTACAGGACAGGCAGTTAATGATGGATGACACTCCTGAAGCCAGCATTGGTCCCATAGGAAGAATTGATTATTTTGACAAGTTTGTTTGATGGTTTGAAGGGTAAGGGTATTTTTCCATTGAAATGAAATGAAATGTTTATTTGCTAGGGTCTTGGACCCTGGATAGTAAAATCATATCACAGGATTATGTACACTAAATAACATACATAGTTCGATATGTAAACTTTGTGATATTCGCTGGCTAGGGTGGCCGTAGTCGATACGAAACCTTACATTCCAATTACATTTGCTATTCTATTAGTGATAGGGTTTCCCTTTTTAATTTAGTTAACGCAATCTGAACACACGATACGCACGACTTGACAATTTGAGAAGCTTGTTTTGTTTTTTTGTAAGCAGCCAGCGACTTAACATTTTCTCGTGTTCTTTTTACAAAACACCTTGTAGTCTTCAGTCCAGAAGACTGTGACAAAGAGCTCTCTTCTCGCGTCCTGATAACGTCCGTCGCTGAAAACCTTACACTCCTCGAAAGATCGTTATAGCAAGTTCAGAAATCAGAAATCTTTATTTGCATAACACAGAACAAAAGGTGTTATGACAAATTATAAGTATCATGTGTCCGCCATTATAGTACAGCATGCAAATTTTATTTAAGTGTATTTGTATAACCCAAGGTTAGTTATATACTTTTAAATTGAATTTATTACCATTAATATTTTTCATAATTAGTAAACATGCCATAATTAGTAAAAATATAATAAGAAGTTCTCCCGAAGAGCGTGGTAGGAACATCAGATCGCAACCTCAACGTAAAATAAATAAATAAATAAATATGTATGGTCAAATCGCACAAATTGAGCTGGCCCCACAGCAAGTTGTAAACTTGTTTCGTAGGATACTATTCAACGATACTATATTTTATAATAGATGCTTTACCATCCAAGACCCAGGCCAATTTCAAAAATATCGTTTTCCATCATGACCTGACCGGTAATCGAAGACAGGAGGGACCACCACTGGTATCGCAGACTGGCGTGTTAACGGGGGCCGTCAGCGTGCGAAGGAGAATATAATTTTCGGACTTTAGACTTACGTATTCTTTTAATTGTTTCAGGGTTCCACCTCAGCGGCGTGGTACGCGCGCCGGCGACCGTCCCACCGTGCTCAGAGCCAGAGAGATTATACAGGGTCACAGTTTCCTTCGACAGGTAAAGTATTACACTTACTTCTTTCATTTTCGTGTGTGTAAGTGGCCAACACTGGTGTCCAATTTTTCAAGCTGCCTAGAGGCATTTGTCATTCATTGCTTAACGTCTGCCATCAACGATCACAGCCAGGACCGACGGCTTAACGCGCCTTCCAAAGCACGGAGGACCTTAGGATATTTTTCTGCCACTTGCAGTCACCCATCCAAGTGGGGACTGCGTCCGGGGTTGCTTAACATGCGTAAGCGCTTATAATCCATACAGATCAAAAAAAGAAGAAGAACTCTTACTCTTCATACTCGATAATATAAAGAGACTATAGTCCTTTAAAACATCGGGTGGAATAAATCGCCTACACCCACAGACATGGTTTTTTTGCTTTATACAGACTGAACATAAACTTAGTTTCAAAGAAACTGAAAAAGTCTATAGGTACGTTACATTGAAAATGTCAACCTACGGACCCAGTGTCTCTACCCCAAACGGCTCAAAAATATATGCGTCACCCAGGCATATATATTTTTAAATACTTACTTACCAATACTTACATAACCTTGAATTGTAGGAAAATGTGTTTTTCTTTAATTAATATTTACTGAATCGCGATTTGACATTTCATATTGTTTAGAATTTTGACACTATTACACTAAAAGATTTCGGCATGCCATAAAACATCTTATCTTACATACTAGATATCACCTACTGTGCCTATACCATATAATATAACTTTATTTTTGAAATTATTTTTTACTTTGAAATTATTTAATTACTTCTATACATCACTTTTTTACATTTAAAAGTACTTTTTAAAACAAGTAGTCAATTATATTATTTACGCCTAATTGAGTAAACATCAGTTTTAATTTACTGTTAACAGCAGAAGATTTAATACCATATGCGTTTTTCAAATAAGGTACTTATGGATTTGATTAAATCGTTATCGTAATAATTAATGGAAACAAAACAATTCGCCATAGAACTTCGGTTGGAAATCCCAAACAAAACAGTTTTATCAGCAATACGCTGTGTACGGGTTTGGTTTGTACATTGAAATTTGGTAGATAAATATAAAGTCTTGTAATGGTAATTAAGTAATTGTTTATTGTAAAGCACAAATACACAGAAAAACAAGAACAATAACAACTAGTATAACTATACGTGTAAAATATAGTAAAAGGATTAAAAGGTATAAAATTATGGTAAAATTAAGAGTAAATGAAAATGGTATAAAAATGGTAATTAATTGGAATGGTAATGGTGAGAGAGCACACGCGAATATGGTTAGATGATAGGTAGTGTACTGAGTATGCCTATGCGTATTTCTGACTAACGTTGTGTTTCTCTGAAACACAACGTTAGTCAGGAATACGCATAGGCTACTAAACTGAGCCTGTGTCGCACCTAAAGTTGGACAACTGGCCCTAGTCAAGACCCATGGTCCAACTAGTTGGACAGAGCAGTTGGACCACTGGGGCAGTGGTCCAACTGCTCTGTCACCCGATCCAATGGAAATAAACATAAATAAAGCACCCAGCAATGTAGAGACTAACAGTGTGTGAGCAGTGGTCGGTTCCGGAACACTAGTAGTCTGTAGCTTTTGGACAATAATTACTTAGTAAATGCATAATACTTGATAAGATAATTTTTAATAGAATTTGACGTAAAAAAGTTTTTTTGAATAAACATTTTGAATCGTTTGAATCTTTGGAGAAAACGTACTCCTAGGTAGTAGTCATACGAAGTATTCGTGATTTCCAGTAATTTATGCATTGACTAGGCTGACGGCTTTATGTTCAATACTTTTATGGTGCATCATCAACACCGCTGTTAACATTTGTGGACCAACACTGTAAAACACAGTAACATTTCATTAGGTACATCTGCAACTCGACATGTTCAAAGAAATACTCTACGACATGTTACTATTTCATGCATCATTTAATCCCATAGGAAAATGTGTTCATATTGACGAGCTGAATCACCCCTTCATCATCATCATCATCAGGTCTTTCTAGTCTCCACTGCAGGAGCACGACCCTCTCTATACTACCAGAGCCTTATACTAGCCTGAGTAGTCAGAGGATTATAATCACCCCTTTAAGGATCCTAATTTATAAAAAAATCACTAATGTATACAAACACGGCAACATACTAAAGGGTGCTCCTTGGGCCATTTCGACTAGATATGTTTAACCTCTATAAAAATGGTCAAACATAAAGCACAAAACTTAAAAAAAAACATATAATGTAGAATGTTTTTTAATCCTTACTTGCTGAGGAGGACTTTTTTCTAAAGTTCATAGTTTTTTAGAGAAAAAGTACCGCGGACATCGATTTTTATTGCAAATATTCATAAACTACGTAACTCTTTGTCCTAAAGTCACGCAATTTTTATGTTCAATACAAAACCAATCAACCTACAAACTCTCCCGAGGAATTTTTATTTTACAGATTATTTTTCTTTTTAATATGTATTAAAGTTATGTTATTTAATATTTTGAATGCGGCCGGGCGACGGGTGGCAGTCGACCGCTGATTTTCTGACGGGGAATTAAGGTTCAAAACTCGGCCCATATCCTGAAGGTCATTACCGCATGTACAAGCCTTAACAATATCTTTGAGAATGTTTACTACTAACAAAACAAACAAAAACTTAATTTTTGCTACCGGACATTGCTCAGCAATACTTTTAAACGTTTTTCTAAGTATAAAAAAATGGCGGTGTGGATGCACATCTAAAAGCTTCTAACAGATAAGACCACAAAAAGAAAATAGCACTCGGCCTACCCCATCCGTGAAATGAGTTTACAGCACAGTAAAAAGGAGGTATATCTGTCGTAAATAAAGAGACCGCTGCTATTATAACGCTAAGTTATAGGACGATAGTGCCATAGTACGTTGCCCTTTGGCATAATAAAAGGTCCTTTAGTTTACCGATTAGACAATAGGAAGGGATCTTGTGACCGATAGACTTTATTGTTTCTGGGAATAAAGTTGTTTAGGTACCGATGTTATAGAAATACAAGCTGATAATACAAATAAATATATAAATCAAATTTATACATACATACATACATATTATCACGTCTTTTTCCCTTGCGGGGTAGACAGAGCCCAGGTCTGTAAAACCCTGTGGCCACGTTTAGCATGTTAGTGGGCTTGTAGGTGAGATCGGAATCAAAATAGTTATGGGTTGCTAGCCGCATCGCCTATATACATGATTCCTGATGCCCATTCCCTCAATCGGCTTTTACGCTCTGCACGGGAAGAGAAGCAGCTGGTACATTCTATGATTTTTCTTTACTCCCAGACCAGCATGAAAGCGATTTATTCATCATTTATCATTAATATTATAATCACTCCACTGAAAAGAGCATAGCTCTTAAATACAGGTTGCAAGTATAAAAAATAATCGCAGTGTGGATGCACCTCTAAAAGCTTCCAAGAGATGAGACCACAAAAAGAAAATAGCAAGCAGCCTATCCCATCCGTGAAATGAGTTTACAGCACAGTAAAAACGAGGTATATCTGTCGTAAATGAACGGCACTACTGCTATTAAGAGGGTATACTAGCAGTGCGTTTTCCATACAAATGTATTTCTCTATTTTCTCGCTGAAAACTGTTTCTAGAGGCACAATTCTTTTTACATACAATCTATTACTAAAATCGGTATGTCCCTATGTTTTATTTTTTTCTAAAAACCTGATTAAAAGAAAAAAAATGTACAAAAAAAGTTTTTTTGGAAAAAATAAAAAATAGGGGCATTCCTATTTTAGTACTAGATTTCATGAAAAAAGAATTGTGGCTCTAAAATCAGTTTTCAGCGAGAAAATAGAGAAATACATTTGTATGGAAACCATATTGAAAAAATACTGCTAGTATACGCTCTTAAGTATAACAATAGTACCATAGTACGTTGCTCTTTGGCATAATAAAAGGTCCTTTAGTTTACCGATTGGACAATTGAAATCCTCTGACTGGTCTGGATAATATATGGATCTGGTAGTATAGAGAAGGTAGTGCTCCTGCAGTGGAGACTAAAAAGACCTGATGAAGATTGAAAAGGACTGAAAAGAGCTCTTAAATACAGAGATTACGCTAAGTTATAGGACAATAGTATCATAGTACGGTGCCCTTTGGCATAATAAAAGATCCCTTAGTTTACCGATTGGACAATAGGAAATGATCTTGTGTCCTATATACTGTATTGTTTCTAGAAAGTGGTTTTGCTACAAATTTTCAAAATTAAGACATCTTTCCTTAACATATATTACGGCAACATCACGAATGTTACAACAAACGAAATACTTAACTTTTTGCTACCGGACATTGCTCAGTATCACTTTCAAAGTTTTTTTAAGTATAAAAAATAATGGCAGTGTACATGCACAAGCACATCTAAAAGCATCCAAAAAATCGGGCCTCAAAAAGAAAATAGCGCGCAGACTATCCCTTCCGTGAAATGAGTTTACAGCACAGTATGCTGTATTTGTGTGGTTGGTAATTAATGTTTATGGGTACAGCATGTATTATAATAAAGTTCACTAGTGCAGTATGTGAGATGATGCGTGTTCTATCGTCTTAAGTCCAATAATTGCAACACCAAAAGCAGTTGGATATGCGTAGCCTTTATTAGGCATACAGGACACGACTGTTGTCTCTGTGCCTCGCAATTGAGTATATGAACGTTGTACACAAAACAGTTGTTACAGATATGGAACCTTCAACATAAAATATTGTAAATAATAAATATTCAACATAAATAATAAATAATCAATAAATAAATAATAAATATTCAATAAATAAATAATAAAAAATAAATAATAAATATTCAACATAAATATTGTAAATAATAAATATTCAACATAAATATTGTAAATAATAAATATTCAACATAAAATATTGTAAATATTGTAAAAACGAGGTTACATATCTGTCGTAAATGAACGGCACCGCTGCTATTATAACGCTAAGATATAGGACAATAGTGACATTCATAGTCGTGGACATAGTAATGGTATATTGCCCTTTGGCATAATAAAAGGACCTTTAGTTTACCGATTACACAATAGGAAGGGATCTTGTGACCTATAGACTTTATTGTTTCTAGAAAGAAAGTGGTTTTGCTATGCTACCAATGAAATAAGAATACAAACTACTTATTAATATTTTGTTATCAAAAACAAATTAAGTTTAACATGAACATTAAAATCACACACTGAAAAGATCAATGCTCTTACAGTGTGATTCTGATCAACCTTGCAATATTTTAACGATTGAACCAGAATACCTTAGGGACATTCAATAATTATGTAAGACAATTTTAAGAGTACGAATTTCATATAGGTAAGAGTTTTAGTGGAATTTGAGTTTTTGCTTGGTTTACAGACATAACAAAACATAAAAGATTAAGGCACAGGATACAAAAGATCAACTTCTATGATCTGCACAGAAGAAGCAGAAGCTGGCATAACATTTCAATTTTTGTAATCTCTACATAACTTAGTCTGAACATCAAAACTATAATAACATCATATCTTATTCCAGATGCAAGATAACCGGAGTGACGTGCAGCTGCGAGGCTCGCGACATCTTCTGGTGTCAGCACGTGGTTGCACTGGCTCTCTACCGCATCAGAAATGCAGATTCCGTCAGACTGAGGGTGCCTATATCAGGTAAATGTTCACCTATGGAGTTTCCAGACGTGGAGCATTCTCCGGTATATCAGCGAATAGTTGCACTGATTCTCTACCGCATCAGAAATGCAGATTCCGTCAGACTGAGGGTGCCTACATCAAGTAAATAACCTTTTATTTGACGAGCTCCGTGGCGCAGCGGTCAACACGCCAGCCTGCGACACGGGGGTCCCGGGTTCAATCCCCGGTCAGGTCATGATGGAAAACGATCTTTTTCAGAATGACCTGGGTCTTGGGTGTTTATCTTTATAAGTATATGTTATAAAATATAGTATCGTTGAGTTAGTATCCTGCGACACAAGTTCACAACTTACTATGGGGCTAGCTCAATTTGTGTGATATGTCCCTATATATTTATTTATTATTTATTTTATATTCTCCTCTGGAGTTTCAAGGTACGGTACATGTTCTGGTGTAAACATATGGTTACACTGGTGCGTACGTTAAGTAAATATCCTTTTATATTCACATCTTCTGGTGTCAGCACGTGGTTGCACTGGCTCTCTACCGCATCAAGAATGCAGATTCCGTCAGACTGAGGGTACCTATATTAGGTAAATGTTTGTTCATATTCTCTGCAGCTGCGAGGTGCAGGATATCTTTTGGTGTTAGCACGTGGTAGAAATGGTTTTTCTACCGCATTAGAAATGTAGATTCCGTCAGACTGAGGGTGCTTATATCAGGTAAATGTTCGTTCTCATTCTCCTCTACATCAGCGAGGGTCGGGACATGCTCTGTAACACTCGTTTCATATCATTACTCACTTATTTAAATTCCTATAAATATAAAGCATTAATAGATTATTCAACATCATCATCATCATCAGCCTATAATCGTCCACTGCTGGACATAGGCCTCCCCAATTGCACGCCATCGAGATCTATCTTCGGCTGCTCGCATCCAGCTTCTGCCAGCCATCTTGCGCAAATCGTCACTCCACCGTGCCTGAGGACGTCCTACACTACGTTTGCCGAGACGCGGTCTCCACTCAAGAACTCGTTTGCCCCAACGGTTATCGGTTCTGCGGCTAATATGGCCAGCCCACTGCCACTTCAGCTTGCTAATCCGGTGGGCTATGTCGATGACCTTGGTTCTCTGTCGGATCACCTCATTTCTGATTTGATCCCGCAGAGAAACGCCGAGCATAGCCCTTTCCATAGCCCGCTGAGCGACCTTCAACTGGTGGACCAGCCGTACCGTTAGTGTCCACGTTTCGGCTCCGTATGTCATGACGGGTAGGACGCACTGATTGAAGACTTTCGTCTTTAGGCACTGTGGGATCGACGATGTGAAGACCTGACGTAGTTTTCCAAATGCAGCCCAACCTAGCTGAATTCTTCTATTTACCTCGCTCTCGAAGTTGTTTCTTCCTAACTGCAATGTTTGCCCGAGGTATACATATTTTTGAACAACTTCGAGAATGGCACCGTGTACTGCAATCGGTTCCGGTAGTACATGTTCGTTGAACATGACCTTGGTTTTATCCAAGTTCATCCGTAGGCCGATGCGTATAGAAGAGTCAGCCAGGTCATTCAGCATCTGTTGTAGGTCCTGCAGCGTTTCTGCCACGATGACGATGTCGTCTGCAAATCGCAAGTGAGAGATGTACTCGCCATTTATGTTGATGCCACGTCCTTTCCATTTCAGCGTCTTAAACATATCCTCCATTGCATTTGTGAACAATTTGGGAGATATAACGTCTCCTTGTCTCACTCCTCGATGCAACGGTATGGGACTAGTCTGCTGATTCTGTACTTGGACGGACATGGTGGCGGCCTCGTACATACATCTCATCACTTGAATGTATCGCCAATCTACTTGGCATCGCTGCAGGGACTCCAGAACGGACCAGATTTCAATCGAGTCAAAGGCCTTCTCATAGTCCACAAATGCTAGACACAGGGGCTGATTATACTCTTCGGTCTTCTGTATAATCTGCCGCACTGTGTGGATGTGGTCTATGGTGCCGTATCCGCTCCGAAACCCAGCCTGCTCCGGTGGTTGGAATTCGTCAAGTCTTCGCGCAAGACGGTTCGTGATCACTCTTGAAAACAGCTTATAGACGTGGCTTAGAAGGGAAATGGGTCGATAGTTCTTCAGCATGGTTTTGTCTCCCTTTTTGAAGAACAGGACGACAACACTTCTACTCCACGCCTGCGGAGTTCTCCCTTCGAAGAGGACAGCATTGAAAAGTTTTTGGAGCTCCCTCAGTACGGGTTTACCTCCTGCCTTTAATAATTCTGTTGTAACGCCATCCTCTCCAGGGGCTTTTCCATTTTTAAGCTGCCCAAGAGCAATCTCGATTTCGCCAATGCTGATTTCTGGCAGGTCTTCAGTGTAATGGCGTATTAATGTGGCTCTAGAATCCTCATTTTCGGGATCAGGTCGAGGTGCATGCGAAGCGTATAACCGGCCATAGAAGTT
This sequence comes from Rhodophaea formosa, assembly GCA_963082605.1. Lineage (NCBI taxonomy): Eukaryota > Metazoa > Arthropoda > Insecta > Lepidoptera > Pyralidae > Rhodophaea > Rhodophaea formosa. The sequence continues at coordinate 3,925,722 of OY720220.1, read as the reverse complement.
TTCCACCTCTGAAAGGACTGCCGGCTTCGAAGCAACGACTTCTCCACTTGCTGTGGTCAACTTTGTCAAGTGGCTTCTTCCAAGAGATTTTACGAACACTTTTGACCCCCGGTTTTGCTCGATCGCTTTTTCAATAGCGACAGTATTAGAGCAGCGGAGGTCGTGTCGTACGTGCTTGCTGATCTCTTGGTTTAGAGTCCGTTTTCCTGACAAAGTGACGGGTGGGTTTTCACGTCGTTCCTTCATCAGCCCTAAAGTCCTATCCGAGAGCTTAGACTTCCTACCCTTACGCTGCATGTTACAAAATCGCGTACCTTCTTCCCTGAGAATTCGAACCACATTTTCAAAGTTCTGGTCAACGTCAGTTGTGGTTTCCACGGCAGCGAATCGGTTCTCAAGATTTGACTGAAACGTTTCAGATTCCGTCATGATTTGGAGCGGAGTAGGTCGGAGCCTGGCCTTCATCAAGCGGATACGTTCAGCTTTGAAGTCGATATTCAGAGAGCCTCGGACAAGTCGGTGATCGCTACCGGTATTAAACCTGTTGATCACGGAGACGTCCCTAAATATGTGCTTTTTGTCCGTCATGATGAAGTCGATCTCATTTTTTGTCATAGTGTCGGGGCTTTGCCACGTCCACTTCCTTTGGGGCTGTTTCTTAAAGAAGGAATTCATCAAGAAGAGCCCCTCCCGTTCGAGGAAGTTGACGAGCATTCGCCCCCTATGATTTCTACTTCCAAATCCATGGGATCCTACTACCGATTCGTTGCAATTCTGTACTCCCACTTTAGCGTTGAAGTCCCCCATAACAACGTTGTAATGGGTCTTAGTAGTAAAGTGGAGGGCCCTCGATATGTCATCGAACATATTCTCCACTTCATCGTCTGAGTGTGTCGAGGTCGGTGCGTACACTTGCACCACCTTGAGGCTATACCTCTCGGTGAGCTTTACAATGAGGTACGCCACCCTACTCGAGACACTGGACATTTCCACAACGTTGTCAGAAAGGGACTTATTTACCAGAAACCCAACGCCGCCTTGGGATTGTTGGTCTCCCTCGCGGAAGAACATTAGGTGGCCGGATTCGAGGGTTATGGTGTCCTCTCCCTCTCTTCGGACTTCACATAAACCCAATATGTGCCACCTAATCTTCCCAAGTTCCACTTCAAGTTGCGCCAGATGCGAGTCAAGCCGTAGCGTGCGTCCGTTGTACGTCGCCAGGGTCAGTCGGTTTTGGTGGCCTCCCGTAGCCCGGAGATTTTTCGCACCCCCTGCCCCGCCGTTACCATGGTCGCCACCATGACCAGGAATAGCGGGGCCGCCGGGAACTGGGGGCCGTGGCCTTGTGTGCTTTCTCATTAATGGGGGGATATGCCCATAATCGCCACGCTGGGCAGGCGGGTTGGCGATCGCAGTATGGACCGATCCTGCGGCCCGCACAAGGAGACGCTGCTGCCCATCTCCTTAGATCAAGTTTCCCTTAGTCGCCTCTTACGACACCCACGGGATGAAAGGGGGTAGTGCAATTCTATGCCGACACTACACGGCGTTATTCAACAGTCAGTGAAAACGTTAACATCACAGAAAATCTAGGGAAAATATCTAACTCATCTTTCACGTTTAGATGTGACAAATCCCCAAGATCAAGAAGAAGTCACTAGATCTCTACATTATCTCATGCTAATAAATCTCCTACATTTTCCAGAAACACTGCTACAAATGGACAGACAGCAGCTCCAGAAGTTCGTCCAATACTTAATAGCAGAGCATCACACCGAGGTCCTGCCGACGGCGCAGCGGCTGGCAGACGAGGTGCTGCAGGCTAGGTCCGCCATCAACAGGATCTGCGGTGCACCAGACCCCACCGCTGGGCCACCGCCGGATGCGCATCATGCTTGGCACTTGGACGAGCAGCAGGTAAACTGATTAATGATTTTTTCACAACACCACACAAGTCCGGTGCAATAGCAGAGCATCACACCGAGGTCCTGCCGATGACGTAGCGGCAGGCAGACGTGGTTCTGCAGGCCAGGTCCACCATCAACAGAATCTGAGGGGCACCAGACCCCACCGCTGGGCTGCCGACGGATGCTCATCATGCTTGGCAATTGGATGAGCAGCAGATAAAAAGAAATGTTTTTCCGGGATTCAACACTGGTCCGTATTATACCATAGCATAATCCTCTGGTTTCCTAGACCCTCCGTCATGACGGAAAACTGAGGTAGGAGTAGGATGAACCTACTCTTATATAAATTTGCGAGAAACCTTTACAACTTCCCTTTCAGGTATAAATGTTTATCCTGCTCTAACGGCAAACAGTAACTGCGTTTAATACGGTAGTTGCCTAATGTTAAGATTATATAAAATTTGTTTCTAATGAGATTCATTTCTATCTAAAAACACTATAAAGAACACTTTTAATTTGATATCGATTCGTTATGTGATCTTAAAGCTTCTTTAAAGTTGGGTGAATAGGACCATTTTTTAAAGTATGAAAATCTTTAATTACATATATACTGTATTTTAGTCTGCAAAATTTATAGCAACTTTTATTATGAAACCATTACCATAAACGAAATATTTCGTATAGCTACCAAACAAAGTTCTCACGCCACCCATACAAAATACAAGCTTGTGACGTCACAAATATGTGGGCATTTCAGCGGCGCGTTTTCACGTCTAAAAACATGTGTCTTTAAAACTTTTATAACTGAAAGAGTTTTTTGTTAAGAAATGTATTTCTGTCACTATTGTGTTTATTTTTGGCAGGTCTTTACATAGCAACATGAAAAAAAAAATTAGTCAACATGCCCATTCCCTAGGAGGAATAGGAGCATTAGCGGCATTAAAGTGTAAAAAGCAGGTTCCTCCTACCATCCTCCTTAGATCATATATGGCCTAGATAGACTCCATGCATGGCAAACCTTGGTTGAAGCTGTAGTTTGCTGAAGAAAAGTAAAAAGAGAACAAGTGAATAAAACCCACCACCCCCAGCTACACAGAGAAGCTCGGAAGCAAAGAAACACAAATAATCATTAAAATTTTATTACCAATGGTTAGGTTTACGAGTTCAGTACAATAAAACATAACAAGCAGGATCAATTAAAGAGTTTGTCACCCCAATTACAGTAACATCTGTCCATTGCTTGATATCCAATAAATTTAAGTACTTGTCTCTACTGTAGGTACATTGCAACTATATCTTTGTACCTACTTATCTGACAGAGGGAGGAGTTGTGAATATGTTTACAAAGTACCTACTCAACGTTTACTTTAACGTTGAAAATAAGGAGAAGCTAGAAATACCATAAGTCGACCTAGTGTATTTATACAATATCATGACCTTGTTTGTCTCCACTGCAGGAGCCCGACCCTTTCTGTACTACCAGAGCCATGTATTAGCCAGGGCAGTCAGAGAGTTTGGGCTACACTCTCCACGCTGGCCAGACGTATTGGAGAGGTCTTTTTGATGTTAATAGCTTGTTTAGCTTTTGTTTCCTTAGTCGACTTCTACGACATCCACGGAAAGACTTGGAGTGGTCCAATTCTACTCTGCCGGGAACCACACAGCAACAATGCATATCTCCAATCTCTTTTCCTTCTGGAGTAAAAGTTTGTTAAAGTTAAAAGTTAAAAGTAACCTAAAAGGTTACTTTTAATAATACGGTTTAATTGCGTTTATTACGTCCTTACTGCCTTACTAAAATTATAAATGCGAAAGTGAGTTTGTTTGTAACGCTTTCACACCCTATCTACTGAACCGATCATCGTTAAATTTTGCATATACATACATCATGGACCTAGGAATAATATGGACCCGGCATTAGACACATCATAAGTGAAGCATAACTTACGTCACCTCAAGTCACATGTGTGCAGCATGTATTTGACATTTAGGAAATTTGACATTTCGTTCGACCGGGAAAAAGTGTAGGGATTTTTGTGCCGATGTGTGCGTGCGCTAGTGTCGCGACACGAGTGTAGGGATTTTTATGTGCGTCACTGTTACATTTTCCAAGGGCATATCCTGATTATTTTTAGATCCATGACATACATTAGGGTAGGTACTGAGAAGGACATAGGCTATATCACGCAAAGCCGTGGGTAACAGCTAGTTATTAATAATTTAAATGGGTAACAGTAGCGAAAACTAAATTTCTAAGGAGAAACTTTAACTAAACTTTACTAAGGAGAAGATTTACTGCAAAAGTAGGGTCCTCATTTACTTGACATTTACTTATGTATTTTTACTGGTAAAACTCAACTCGTTTATTCGGCTCATTGGACCCATTGTGTAAGAAAATTAATTCCGATATTTTTTAAAGATGCGCGAGTAACTAATTCAGGATTAAATAAGTATACTGGATGTTAGTGTCAACAATGCTGGGAAATAAAATAAAAAATTCTTCATTTCCATACAAAATGCCTTGCCGGGAGAATATTTTGTATGAAAATGTTGATTTTTCGGGTTTCTAGGGTGGGTCCCATAGAAAATTTTGTTCATTTTGATGGACTGGTTTGAAGGATAAGACTGTTTACTCTAACACACTGTATGTCAATGACCGCTATTCACTAACTTACTCGTGGTACCTATATTTACATGGCACATACCGCGAAGAAGTATTCCTATACTATTTTTATTTCGTTTTTAAGACCACTAATGACCACAAATCGTCCCCAGCTGATCGCATCACACTATTTAGGCCCTAATGACCCTAGATAATAACTGCCAGTAATTATGTGTACTTACGTCTTAATGTTAATGTTTTTTTTTTACAGGTCTGCGAGCAAGTCCGGGCGTACTTATTACAGGGGACTTATTATAATGCAAATAAGCAACTAAACTCATTATTTTCAAAGGTGAGTCAGACGTAAAGTAATCTTGTGAATTGTTGTAATTTTGATTCTTTTTTATAACTTACAGAAATTGATTATAATATGTAAATACTAAGTTGGAACAATTTTTTTGTAGAAGTATCAATGATAAGGATCAAGGTTGCAAAAAATATCGCTTATTATTTTTATATAACTTTTTTTAACGTTTGGTTTACTATATTTAAAAATTATAATGAATTAACGACCTAACATTGTGGTTAGTAAAAACCTAGAGGGATACAGTTAAATTAAAATTGAGGAAATTGTATTTTTGAGTTTAACTGTAGTTATGATATATACTGCTATTAAGGCAGCATTCATGCTGTATTAAGATTTGGCAAAGTTTTTTCAACCGGACACCTCACTTACGACGATTCCTTGAGTAACTCCAGAACCACAGACGAATACATGTGACAATGAAGTAGGTACAAGTATTCACCATCTGGGTAACGAACCCACATCCTCTCATTTATAGCAGCCTAGTGTTTTTCGAGTGGGTTAGCCACGGTCCTACGGGAGTTGATAGTTATATCCATATCCCTCAACCCACAACACGTACAGGTCGAGCTAAACTTTATTGCTGCCCAGAACATTGCGCATTTCTATGCGCAGTACACAATATTAGGTAGGCGCGGGGCGCGCGGGGAGGTGGGCCACGTACTGCGCAGCTCGCAGCTTATATCCGACCCGCAATAAAGTTTGGCGCGACTCTCAGTTCGGCCTCAGATTTTGCATGCAAAACGTGGCCCATCAGGCATATGGGAGTATGCTATCTCTCCCAGCCTTACGCACATTAGGCAACGCTCAAAGCCGAGGTCGGTTCCTTAAGGTGATGTTCGCCTTACAGGTTGAGGGCAGTCTGCCCCTTACCTCATAAAGTCCGGAGAGGTAGCGAAAGTTCACTTGGAGTTAGCTACACACTCCTGTTTTTTAAAAGACTGTGTAGCTAACTCCAAAATTTGGCGCTTCCTGTAGGGTACTGGAAGCGCCAAATTTGTTTTTCTACTATTCCATTTAACATATTTTTATTTTTAGGTTAGAGAAATGCTCCGAGCCCAAGACTCCAACGGTCCACGAATGCTCATGCTGATGACTGAACAGTTCCTATCAGACCCTCGGCTCCTCCTCTGGCGGAACCAGAACACGCCTATGACGGAAAAATGCAGACAGTTGTGGGAACAGCTAGGGGCACTGTGGGTCAGCATAGTACTGGACCCGGGGAGTAATAAACATCATCGGATGCAGTGGAAGAGTCTGCTGGAGAAATGGTCTGCAGTGGAAGTCTGTCCTACGGAAGATCCGGACTATAGGTCGTTTCCACTAGTGAGTAGTCTTCTTTTGAAAATTGATAAAGTTAAAAAACGCCTTGACGGTTTTCGGAATCTATTTTTTCCCCTGGTTGCGACACTACTGTGAAAAATAAGTCTTACCTATCTAAATACGATACACAAAGCCACAAAAAAATTGTTAGTGGATTTTAATAGATGCTGCAAAAAGTATTCGAAAATTCTATTGCCGCTATTAAAACTACTTTGAGACCGATTTTTCTGTTGTCTTCCCGCCTAAAAGGAAAAAGAAAGGGTAAAAGTAATATTAATAGATTGCCTCTAGATTGCCTATCATAACGGATACAGTAGGTACAGCTCGGATAAAAGGGACAGATATTTTTGAAAATCCATCTTCATTATATTAGCTAATAGCTTAATAGACTTCCCCCTAAAAGCCTTTTTTCAACCACCTCATATTATTTACAAAATTATAAAATAATAATGTTGACATACAATTTAAAAATTATTCTTAAATCCCACCTCGAATCGTTTAACCCATTATGCAATTCCTCTTTGTATAGCTATGGATAATCTTAAGGCCAAGTACCATCCCGAACGGTAGTCATACCCCAATATATTTTACTCACTTGCTGATTCCATACCTCTTTTTTTCAGTATGCAAGAGAAAGAGAAAGAAATGAAAGGGACCGAGATAGAGACCACAGGGACCGCGACCGGGAGAGACATAGAGACAGAGAAGAGCGGGACAGAGAGAGACTGCGGGAACGAGAGGAGAGAGATAGGTGAGTGAAGAAGATAATTATATGACCACTGACCATCCTTCCGGCTGTCTTATGCCACATTTACACCCTGCCACTGCCACTGCTGCTGTCACTGCCGTAAATATTTCCCTAAATACTTCTGCCGCAATAACGACGCGAGCAAGTATATACACCCAGTCTTCATACTTCTTTATTACACCCAGTCATCAACACTCAATAATGACTGTAAACAGTCGCTCACATGACTTCCGCGTGAAAAACGGACAATCGAGGGAGCGCAGAGCAGTGGCAGCAGCATTAGCAGTGACAGCGTAAGTGACCTCGTACATACACGCGCTGCCCATTTCCCTGCCCAAAGGCTAAATGTAAATGTGGCATTAGACAAAGACTCAAGGAGATTGTTTACCTTATGAAAGAGACTGGAATCTATCTCTTTCACACAAACGGTACGGAGAGAGACAGTGGTCAGGGGTGTCATCCTCTAGTGCCTGTCCGATAGTTACGGTTATGGCAACGGGTAGGTACGCGCGCCCGGCCCCTTATGCTGCTACTTTCTCATCCCTAAACCATCCGAGCAAGGTAGCACACTAAATACCTTTACATCGTTACCCCAGTCCAATAAACTCCGCTACCCTTCCCTCGCTTAAAAAACGGTTTCGATGGGCAACAGCGTTGGAACTGATATAAACCGAACAAACTGCGCTCACTAACTCGTTTGTTCACAAAGCGTGGTGAATTTGGTGAGCTTAATCATTATGCTGAAAGGATCCAGACTGACACTGTTCCCGATTCTCTTCTAGAGTCTATCCAAATAAAGGAATGGCGCATCACTAGATTAAGGGCCACCTTTTGAAAAAATAAAACTACTGCTACCAATCATTATAGGTACTTTACTTTTTAAGGCCCAAATATTACATTTTGTACTTAATGACAATCAACTTTATTTCAGGGAAAGACACAGAGACCGAGAAAGACAGAGGAGAGAAATGCATTCCCATTCAGAGAGTTCTGATGAAGAATCTAGGCCCAATAGTTACGAGCGTGAATACAGGAGAGCGAGTAAAAGACTACGGCTACATAACCAAAGGAATGCGCCGCAAAGTACGCCGCGAACGGTGTTTCATAAGTAAGTACATTGCAAATTAGCCTCTGTTTACTACTCACTAAGGTGTAATACCGTGTGAAGAAGACTGGCGAAGAGTCTTGGACTAATAGTTACGAGCGTGAATACAGGAGAGCGAGTACAAGCCTACGGCTACATAACCCAAGTAATGCACAACAAAATACGCCGCGAACGTTGGTTCATAAGTAAGTAAACATTGCAAATTAATCTCTATTCATTAGCCCAAAGGTGTAATACTGCGTGAAGAGAGCTGGCGAGAATCAAGGGTTGATAGATGCGGGCGTGAATACAGGAAAGCGAATTAAAAACTACGGCTACTATACACAACCAAGGGAATGCGCCGCAAAGTACGCCGCGAACGGTGTTTCATAAGTAAGTGTATACATTGCAAATTTGCCTCTATTTCCTAGCACCTAAGGTAAAATACTGTGTGAAGAGGACTGACAAAGAATATAGGCCCAATAGTTATGAGCGTGAACACAGGAGAGCGAGTAAAAGACTACGGCTACACAACCCACCCAAGTCCACTTTAATTTCGCAGCCTTTATTCCGACATCCGTGATTTTTGTGATGGCGCGCAATGTAGTGTTTCTAACCCGATCAGTCAGTTTAACACCCACGATACTGCGCTCCATAACCCTTTGGCAAACCCTCAATTTGGACCTTTGCTCTTTAGTAAGTGACCAAGTTTGGGCACCGTAGGTTAGAACTGGCAAGAAACACATGTCGACGAGTTTTTTCTTGAGGTATAATGGAAGATTGCCTTTGAGTAGCTCTTTCATCGACCAGAGCTGTTCCAGTCGTTTTCGATCCTACGATCGATCTTCTTATCTTGGGGATCGATGAAAGAGACTACTGTATTTATAATATCTATAAAATATATAGGGAGTAAAAATATAGGAACACATCACTATATAAGGATATCACATTGTAAGTAGGTATACGTTATATTATAGCGATAGAGTGAAGTGGAAGAACCTGACATGCTGTGCCGACCCCACGTTAAGTGGGAAAAGGTAAGGAAGAAGAAGGTTACGTTACAATGTAAAATTATTAATTCAGTCCAAACCCAATGTGAAACAAAGTACCCTACTGGTAAAATCTTTTGTGTAGTAAGTGCTTGGTTAAGGTACTTAATGACAGCATTTTGTTCCCAGGGCACTGGACGCGGTGGACATATCCTGGGAGAACGAGCACCTTAAGAACATCCTCAGCAGCGACGAGTTCAGCGACCCTGAGAAGCCATCTGAGAAGGCGGGGGGCTCCGCTAGCGCCGCCCCGCAGCCCTATCCTAAGTTCAACGACTTGGGACAGCCGTTGTGGCATGGTAAGATAAAACTTTTAATAAAAAGTATTGTAACAAAAAAACACAACGGATTGCACTCCGGGAATGCCGGCAGAAGTGAAAACTTAAGGACTATCACACCTTTCCTAACAGGGTCACCATCCATGGATGTGCGTAGCACGCTGAACTCAAACACACATGCACATTCGCGCAAGCGCTCTGCGCCGTCTTACGAATTTTCAATATGACGAATCTGACAAGCACGTGACCTGTTGCGGGTTGAACGTTTTTCCCCATCACAAAAAGTGCACAGCACCGCTAAAGAAGATTTCATTTCAAAAATATATAAATTAGATATTTTATTTTATTTCACACTCGTCAATAAACTTATGACAATTTTTTTTTTTTATGTCGTACGTTTATACATTTGACAGTTTGTTTTGGAACAACCGTAAACAACGCCACTGTTGCCTTCTTCATAATTTACAACCTGTCCTTTATTTCTAGAACACTTGCCAGTCGTAGGAGCCCGGATAGAAGCGCTCCGTGCACACGGGCGGGCGCCTGCTGCGTTGCGGCTTGCCGTTAGCGCGGCGAGAGCCATGCGACATCGGCAGGTTTGTTCACATTTGTTGCAACACTAGCAATTTTCCCGCGTCAATTATAACCTATTTAACTCGCTCATAAATTTTCTATGCGTGAAAGATTTTTAAAAATCGGTCCTGTAGTTTCGGTGCCTATTCGAAACAAAAAAACAATCAAATAGTTTCTCTTTATAAGAATAATAATATTACGACTTTTCCCAAGAGCGAGACTCGCTGCGACCACAATGGATGTAACTCCATAGAAAAGTCAGCGGAAATTAATAAATAAAACTAAGTCCTCTTATATGTTGCTAAAGTTTCCAATAATCAACAGGAGGTAGCCCAACACCGCTGGCACGAGGCGGGCGGCGGCGAGGCGTCGTCGTCCGGCACGCCGGCCGCGTGTCCGGGCGGCGACAGCTGCGGCGGCGGCTGCGGCGAGCGCGCCAAACTGTCGCTCGTCTGCGCGCACATGGACGCCGGGACTTGCCTCACGTCTAGCGCCACATGTGCGTTGAGTCACACGCAGAGGTGTATAGGACGAGGTAAGATTTAAGATTATTTTTTAATAAAGTAATACAACTTTGCCTACTGAGTATTTTCTTAGTAAATTCAAAAACTGCCGCAGAGTGCTCTTTATAAGTATTAAATTAATATAATATAATTCAAATTGTTAAAAGTGCTCTATAACATAAAGCTTATACTACTATGTATTATGTGCATGAAGTCTTATCTTATCCCGAGAGACATTTGTTCCTGCAAGTTATTATTTGAAAGCCATCCAATAAATGGAAATATATAAATTACTACATATTCATACGCTGCAAGCAATTTTATAATTAACTAGCTGTTACCCACGGCTTCGCCCGCGTAATATATAGCCTATGTCCTTCTCGGTACCCTAACCTATGTGTATGCAAAATTTCACGATGATCGGTTCAGTAGATTTGGCGTGAAAGCGTAACAAACAAAATCACTTTCGCATTTATAATATTAGTTTGGATTTGGATTGGATTAGGAAATTCATTCTCAGTGGGCAACGTACACTTTACGTAGTACAACTTTGCCCAACTTTGCCCTTTACATATTATGTAAAAAAAGGTGTGAATCATTTTCATTCGTTTCTTTAACACATGTTTCTTTCTCTTTTGTAAATAATCAAAATTCTAAAGACAGTTGTAACATTCTAATACTTTTTTTTACATACCTACATAAACTTTTTTATTTTAAAAGTGTACACTGTGTGTTTACCGTCCAAAAAACATATAAAACGGCATTATCACTTAGCATTTGTCATATGATAACATATATTAAAACAGAATTTCGATTTCACAGACAGCAGATGTTGGACAGGCTGGACGCTCGAGGCAATCTGGTGCGTGTACGAGTGCCTAGCGGACGCCTGCCTCGCGCCTGACGACCAGCGTGCCTCGCCTCGCCTGCACACTGCCTACCTTGATGAGGAACCCAACACTGGCCTGCCACCGAGGTTAGCGATTTTTCATCACTATCTTTATAATGAAAGTTATGGTCACACAAATAAATCAACATAGTACAATGATGCAAATACGGTAAGCTGAATATTACAGTCTGTAATATTCACATAAAGCTGAGTGTTTATAATAAACCGATGACTATATAGCCAGCTTACTAAGCACGAGCGTCATACGACTTTTTGATTTGCGGTTACCATAAAATAAATTGAGCAATACACTTACACATACGAAAAACGAAAAACAAACAACAAACAATTGAGCAATTGTTATTTCAGTAATTAAAGCCTAGTTTGTAAATTACAACATTACCTACGATCCAAATTTCGATGTCATAAGGACCGTATTAATAGCAAATGTATTAAACAATATTTTACATATTGGTAAGATTTTTTTATTTAACCTAGTAGTTCCCAATACTTTTTCGGACCCAGTTAAAGGTGGTTTTCATCTTGCCCCTTTGCGCTTGTAGTTGTTGTGATTAACAATAAAGCATCAGTTTTATTTTTACTAACTCTATACTAATTCATATAGGTATTTATCGGGAATTTGTTGTCATCAGATACCAACACGTGCCAGTGGCTGGCAGTAAAAACCCCGAAGAGACGTACCTAGCGTTAGCCCTGGAGGCGGCGCTACTGGGCTTGGGGGTGCAACGGATGCTGCCCAGTGGTTTATACGCGCAGGAGCGGTACTGCAAACAGGTGAGATTGTTTATCTGAATGTTCCTACAAATAATTTTGGTCGACTAACAGAAGCTTATTAATGAAGACTACTTTATTTCTACCCTCTAACTCACTTTCAAAAGGTATCACGAAAGACTAGCGGCGTGATGCCAGTTGCATGCATCATTGCCGTATACTGCGTGGCCCCTTCTTGGTGCCTCACTCTTAAAAAATGTACACTTAAGTGTGTTGCGTGAAATTCAGATTTTTTTCATAAAATTGACATTTCCTAAATTGTACCTACTTTAACAGGAAGAGCGTCTCATCGCGCAACTACAACGGGTAGAGGGCGAGGCAGCTGGTGGGGTGTGCGCGCGAGTCGCGCGAGCCCTACTGGCTGGCGGACCAGCCTCCTGCCTCGGGGCCAGGGTGCACCCCAGGGCAGCACCCGCGCACACCTTTGCTAGGTTCCTGTTCCTAGCTCTGTTGCCAACCGACCCTGATCTCGCTTATCGCGTCGGACTTAGAGCTATGAGGTAAGTTAGTGAAGATTTTGATACAAAATATATAAAAAGGTGTAAACTAAAACTATAAACAAATAAAACAGGCCTGGCAGCACGTTGCCCCGTGGTAGCGTGCCCAGAAGGCAAGGCCAAACTATAAGCCAGCCCTCTGGTCACGAGGAAATACAAATAACAGTTTAGCGATATTCTTTTGTTATGACTTTTACAACTTCGGTACGACCGTTATTCAATTTCAATGGACAATTTGCTTTTGTAATAATAATTCAAATGTAGTAACACTTGCAATTTTTTATTGCTGTTCTAACAACCTTCAACTTATGAAGTAAAACGGTAATTTAACTACCGTTGTTATTGCTAGTAGTAAAATTGGTGGTAACACGGGTAACAAAAGACAAAACTCGGTCAAAGACAATATAATACTAACGTAATAGACTGCCCACCACATACAAAAATATTGGACCAAATTAAGGTTGCGAAAAGCAGGCGAATGTATGGCGCAGGAGAGTTGCTTGCTACTTGATACTAGATGGCGGTAATCTACGTTAGCCTTTAACATACTAAATATACAGTGTCATTTTGAAATATTATGCGTAAAATATTGTTTTGATTTTTAATAAGATATATTTTGTGAATCATGTTTTTATATTCTCATAATACGGTAGATACAATGTTGTGTAGTTTCGAGTGGCGCCATCTAAGCGAGTCTCTGAGAACAAATCGTACGATTAAGGCGTTGAGACCACATGACTCGGTGTTAATACACCGCTTTTTAGGGTTCCGTAGTAAACAAGGAACCCTTATAGTTTCGCCATGTCTGTCTGTCTGTCTGTCTGTCTGTCTGTCTGTCCGTCCGCGGTTTTACTCAGAGACTATAAGTACTAGAAAGCTGTAATTTGGTATAGGTATGTATATTAATCATGGCAGAAAAGTGGTAGAATAAAATATTGAAAAAAAATTTTTTTTAGGGTAGCTCCCATACGAGTAAAGTGGGGGAGTAATTTTTTTTTCTCTATTTACCCATCGTGTGGGGTATCGTTAAATAGGTCTTTCAAAAATATTGTGAGGTTGACCCGACCATTTTTCGATTTAGGGATCCGTTTCCGAAATATTTGGTTTTAAAGTGCGAATTTTTGTTAGTGGTAAGTGTCCCCCCCCCCCCCCCCTCTATCTGCTAAACGGTTATATATAGATACGTGAAAAAAAATTACAGCAGTAGTATATATACTGAAGTTGAAAGGAAAACTATCAGAGCTGAGTACTAAGTACAAACTAAAAAGGTATAGGCAACCAACTTATAAACTGTAAAATTTCATACTATTTTCATTGTTAGATGTTTTTGGTCGTTAAACTGTAAGGTGCGAGTGTGAACTCAAAGTTGTCATTCGCAACTACGGAACCCTACACTGCGCGTGGCCCGACACGCACTTGGCCGGTTTTTTACTATTATTTCTCCATTGTTTCCGAACAAATGTGGCCATATCTTAGAGCCTAAATATAAAACTAATTTTTAGAACCTATATTTATAACACTTGCCTTTGTAAAGAGTGGAAATAAACTTTTACTATTATTTGTAATATAAGATAGTAATTAGTTTCCCTTTTTATAAGAATACATTTCTTTCAGGTTACCTATGGTAGAGGAAGCCTACGCTCTCGATGGTGCGGGGAGCGCTGCAGGAGCCGTCGGTGGCGCTGGCGCAGGCGCCTGGCATACCTTGCAGCACGCTGAACAACAGCAAGCTGCACTCGCAAGCGCTTTACTAGGTAAGTCATCGTCATTCTAGCGTATCCCTGGTGCCATCTATAGCGGTAATGCTTCAGAGCCCAGGGTCTTCTACCTATTCTAGGTGATTTGATGATGTTACTGATTTTTATATATACCGCCTATCCTAAAATTAAACCCAGAAACAATCCTAGGATAGGTTAAAACAGACACTTCGAATTCGCAAGACCTATATAACTTAACTTCTTATCACTCTCCGCACCTCTAAATTCAAATTCTATTTGTTTTTCCTTGCAGGCGCAGCCCGCGGCAACCCTGGTCGGCTACGTGCGGCGCTGGCAGCGGCGCAGCGGCACGTGCGGTCGGCGGCGCAGCTGTTCCGGCTGGCGCAGGACGCGCTGCGCCACGCCGCGCCGCCCGACGCGCCGCACCACCACCGCGACCTGCTCGCCGCCGCTTTCGAGCTCGGACTGCAGGTAGGATTAGCGTTGGCCTCCATCTGGATAAAACCAGACAGTGTTGACAGTGTTAAACTTTTTGACCTCCTGTTCAGTTAAAATAGAATGTATTCTTACTTTAAAAACTTACTCAAGAGTACACATAATCATACATGACCCTCAATCTACCCATTTTTAACGTCCGGTCTTAAGACCCAAATTGGCCTAAAAATTCTGATTTTTAACGGCTAAGTCCGGTTCTATTAGATACCATTATCTCAACCTATCCACCCATTGCTTTTGGTTCTGTGTTGATCTTATCCAGGAGCAACTCTTGACTAGAATTATCACATAAAACTTGAAACACCTAGAGGTTTTCTACTGACAAATGTATAAGAAAAAATGATGGTATGACGTTAGTTGATGTTCAATGTTTATAAATTTTCTGTTTTTCATCAGGTGCTACGGATGACGTTATCGTCATCAAACTGGCGGAGACGTGAAATGGTTCGCTGGTTGGTGACGTGCGCGACAGAACTTGGACTAGACGCGCTGCTCTCTATCATGCAAAACTGGTAATTTCCATTTTATTTGTGTCGTTTTGGAAGTGTTGATAAAATAGAGGCACTATCGTCTTCACCAAAAGTTTAAAGTAACACATGATGAATGTTTCTTTAGTGTATAATAATCTATAGTAATATTATAAAGAGGAAAGAATTGTTTATTTGCATTGAATAGGTTCTCCGATGGCTATTGAACCCATTTTCAAAATACTTTCACTACTTATAGAAAGCTAATTTATCAGTAAGTGACACAGTTATAATTTACGCGGATGTAGTCGCGGGAGAATTGCTAATATTGAATATAGCTATTTTATTTAATCACCTTTTTAGGGCCGAAAAGGACTGAAAGCATAGGTTAATACCGCGCCAATATGACATTCAGTGTAGTTCTTTTTTCTATTGTGTATATGGATGTATTCTTTTCTTACTTGCTTTAATTCGTAAACAATCCAATCTTTTTTTTTATAGACGTAAAATATTAAATTGCATTTTTATTCCAGGTACGAGCTCTTTACACCGACGGAAGCAACGGGACCCGTTGCGGCTGCAGCCATGTCTCACGCCACGGCTCTGAGGCTAGGCCTCACCTTCGAGCAGCAGGAGAAACTCAGTGCCTGCGCGCGGACGCTTGCTTTGCAATGTGCTGCTAAGGTAATTTACAACTTTCCTCATCATTGTTGCAACTTTGCCCAACTCTGTTCTTCTTGGTTTGCAATGTGCTGCAAAGATAATTAACAACTTTATCCATCATTGTTGCAACTTTGCCCTACTTTCATGTTCTCACTTTGCAATGTGCTGCTAAGATAATTTATAATTTTCCCCGGCGTTGTTGCAACTTTGCCCTGCTGTGATGATAATTATCGAACCTTTTGTCTTTAATAGGCGTTTTGACAAAAGATAGAGCAAATATTTTAAAAATAAAAATGTCTTGCACCTTGAGTCAAAAAAAGTGTTCCGTAGCTTTTTGACATCTGTTCCTATCGCGAAGTGACGCTAGACCAAAAACTAGACTAAATTTTTTTCGATGTATATACTAATTATGTATTCAAAAGAAAAGCTAACAGTTAAAATCTCCTCTTGCAGGATCCCCCAGGTTGTGCTCTAAGCGCTTTATCCGTGTGCGAAGGCTCGGCGGGCGCGTTCGAGGCGGCGTGCGCGGCGGTGGGCGGCGCGGCGGCGCGCGGCGCGCTGGCCTCCAGCACGCTGTTCGCCGTCGCCCGCTACATGGAGCAGAGGGGGCAGCCGGCCAGAGCCATGCGGCTGGCCACGCTGGCCATGAGGAATCTCCATTTACACTATAATCAGGTTTGTTACATTGATTGACTTCATTTCTTCCATGGAAGAAATTGCATTCTTTGGCGCTTCCATGCTAGTTTAGGAGAAAAGAAAAAAAAATAGAATATACCAGCTGCTGTTCTTCCCGCGCAGACAGTAAAAGCCGGTCAAGGAATTGGGCGAAAATCTTAGGAATCACATTGATAGGCGATGCGGCTAGCAACCTTTACGCCCACTACGATGCTAAACGTGGCCTGTAGGTTTTATGACCTTAGGCTCTGTCTACCCCGCAAGGGATAAATACGTGGTAGTATAAATCAACTTTTTTTTTTATTTGACAACCTCCGTGACACTTCAGGTTTGTAACATAAGATTCATCGACTTTATTTTTACTTTCTTTTATTTTTACGACCTCCGCATGCCAGCCTGTGACACGAGGGTTCAGTCAGGTTATGATGGAAAACGATCTTTTACAAAATGGCCTGGGTGATGAATGTTTATCTATATTAGTGTGTATATATCTATGTATATGGTCAACACAAATATAATTTGCCCGAGTCGATACGCTAAGTGTACAAGAAGTGTGTATTATATGTATAGTATCATTGAGTTAGTATCCTACGACACAAATTCACAAATTACTGTGGGCATAGCTCAATTCGTGTGATTTGTCCTTATACATATATTTATTGTTATTATGATGTGCACCTTATTTTACAAAGAAGATTGTGATACGTGGCTCTAAATAATTTGATAACACTTTATTTTGTATTTCTTTGAAACAATTACCATTTTTACTAACTCGTCTTTATTTGCATTATAGGACAGCCATCCAGCGATAGCAGACATCCACTGGGCAGTAGCGCTTGCCCATTCACTCGGCCGAGCGGAGTTGCAGGCAATGTTGCCGCTCTTGGTGAAGAATGTACAGTGTGCGCCTGTACTGGTACGTTTCAGTAGAAATCATTTGAACTTTATTTTAAATCAACACACAACCACAAAATTGTAAGAATTTGGAAGTTATGACGATAATTAGTGGATTGTTTTGACGCAAAAGCTTTATTTAAAAAAATATTTTTAATAACAGATTTAGAAGTGCATCGTTCTGAAAATCTTGATATTTTCTAAAATATCCTTACTTCTTACAGTCTGATGTTCTGCGCCGTTGCTGCGTAGCGGCTGCTGGCTGCTCGCGTGCTCGTCCCGCGCCTCCTCGTCCTCCAACCCCGCTCCGGCCCTTGCTAGAGGCTGCGCTACGAGCCTATGCCTCTACAACGCATGCTCGCCTCGCTCACATCTCTCCGAGGCATTATGCGGACTTTGTCGACTTTCTCGGTGAGTATTTTGTATACATCTAAGGGTAAAATGTTCCAAAACAACCACTAATGTTTACTGTCTTAATCATAAACATTTTCTGTTGCACTGAATGGTTCATAGCAGTACTTAACTTCTTTTTACTATATTTAAACAACCAGGTTCAATTACAAAAACTTATTTACTTTCATGTCTCCGAAAGATTATGCTAATACAAATTTATCTTTTTAGGCAAAGCCCGAGATACCTTCGCACTCGCCCATGATGGGCCGCACCAGTTCGCAGCTTTACTGCAGGAGATTAAACTCAAGTACAAGGGCAAGAAGAAACTCATGTTTCTTGTCAAAGAACGGTTCGGTTGAACGCAATGTATTGTTGATGCGGCATTTTCTAAAGAAATATAACATGTCCCAAGTAAGTTTGAATTCAAATTCCGAACGACCGGAACTTCATAGATGTTTGTTTTTATTACTTAGAATTTTGATTTATTTTAAACTCAGATTATTATAGTGTCAGATTTAATGTATTCACAAACCTAACGTTTGAACAACAGAACGATTAAGACTGTATGTTTACAAATACTTGATTCTATGATAATCTGGGTGTAATCTAATTGTTTTGTTTCCGTTTTTAATTGTTTTTTGTTGACACCGTGCAATAGAAAACTGTAAATAAATCTATTAAAATTACAATGTAGCATAACATTCACAAACCAGAGGACATGTGACAAGTTAGACTCGAAAAATTACCATTACGGTAAACGTTATTACCTCATGTATGGTAAACACTGTGTACCCGTCGTGTACCAAACCAGTCTATTCTAAAGTATTATTTTTATTTAATAACTACTGTAGCTGACCTCGTAAATGTCATTTTATATTGTAAGTAATATTGTAATGATCTCAATGATTCCATTTGTGTAAATAGGTATAGGTTTGTGTAAATATAGCGCAATATAAGATTAGTACTGAGATATAGATGTCATAAGTAGACGACTTGCGTTTTGTGTCCGCAATGATGTTTTATATAATCTGTAATAATTGTAAAATGTACCCTAATCGGGTGCAGTATTACCTTGTGAATACAAAACGTGATTTGAAGTAGGAGAATAGCAACGCCATTCTTATAGCGTCCGATAGCAATGGATATCATTAAAATGAAACGACACAACACCAAAGAAATAATATAGTAAGTCCAAGTGTGAGATAAGCAATGCCATCATTGTTTCAGTATTCTTGAGTATTCGATATGTATAGTATATTTTTTTAACTACTTACTATTTTTTATTGAATAATTCAGTTTAAATATTCCAATGTTTTTCCCCCATTTCGTATAACGCAACTAAAGCGTTTTGTTAACTTTTTTTTATTAATCCATCCATGTTATACATATATTTTAATTTCAGGTCATATAAATACAAGTTGTCATTTATTTTCTCCGATAGATTTAAAATTTTAACAAGAAGTGCATTTATAAAGATAGAAAATGATTAATATTTAATATAGAGGGTGAAGTTTGGATAGTGTTCAAAGATTAGAGAGGAATGAATTAGGCGTTATCTATAAGCTTAAGTGAAGGACTTTTGTACTTTTTGTGGTGTGTAAGAGGGTTGTGCAAACGCGAATTATTTCCCTTCTACATTGAAATAAAAATATCTGTATCTGTAATATTTATCAATTATAATTTCAAACTAAGACAACCCTGTAATGTGTCAAATCAAAATTAAAACAAAAAATACTATGCAAAACAGAATTATTAACTGAAATGACTCAATATTAGTTATGCTTAAGTTTATAAAATGTAAATATAAAAAGGGATCGTTAAGTTAAAGCGCTGAATTACACCTTATTTTACAATGGCTATAAAAATTATTTCCAGCTCTTCAAAAAGTAGAGGGACACTGATTGATATGATAACTGAATACAATAGGAATTATAAAAAAAATATAAGGTAGCTTATACTGAGAGTTTTTGCGCCAAATCGTTTAGACATGACGCCAAAAACCTGTAAATGTTCCCGCCTTTAATCGTATACTTTGTACAATGTAACAAGGCTTTCTACGTGGTATAGATAATGGCTACGAACAGACTGAATTTTTTTACCCAATAAAAATGTCTTTATGTAAACAAATTTTGTCTGTGCTCGGTCTAAAGGCGTAGTAAATTATGTACGAGTACAATGTTTTTGTAATATCTATTAATTTTTATCGAAAGCAAATAAATATTAAATATAAAGCAATAATTTTGCCTTTTAGCCGGTCTGTTTGTAATTCTGTGTGTTTAATTAAAGTGCTATTTTAATGTATTTTTATATTAATGTAGATACTTACTTATAATTCGTGTATATAGTGTAATTATAAAGACGATAGTAAATAATTGAATGTTGACCCCAGCACACTACAGTACCGTAATATAAATTAAGCTAATTTTATATTGGCACTTTAATTGTCATTTACATCGTCTTTATAATTGAATTATTGATCTCAATAAAATCACGAATAAAAATGCGATGACTTGCCACGTTATAACTCCAAGCAAATACATATTTGACCTCAAGTGCCTTCAGGCGAGTCCACATTGGCGTCAGACCGGCTTTTTACCCTGTTTAGTTATTTTAATTTTTTATTATTCTCCCTTTGCTCCTAATATTTCAGTGTCTAATATCATTTGTAATTGTGTTGTACGTAAAACGTGGACACCCTTCCGTGCTGGTATTAAGATGGTGATAATTTCAATATAAATAATTAAAATTACTCGGTTGTTTCATTTACCTAATCATGCTCATTATAAGAATATAGAATATCAATGTTAATATGTGGCAAAGTTGTCGTGGTCCACGACTACCTCCGAAAACTTTGCCACATTGTTATTCTATAGTCGTGGTTTAACTTTGCCTTTCCAGTGCTTTTCTATATTAACCAACCATAAATGTGAGAGAGTGTGCTAAGTACTGTTAATCAACCTCAACAAAGGAAATTAATGCCCACCCACATGGATGGGTGCACCGTCGACCGTCGTACACATATTTCCATCTTTGATTATTTAGAGTATAGGTACCTATAGTCAAAGATCTACACGGATGGTTGAGATTAGTCGCGTTGACTTTTTTTTCGGCACTCTAAATGAATGAGATGACTACATTATCACAAGCATCAACCTTATCAATCTTATCAACCATTTCGTTGATATAGGTAAATCGCAAACTGGCGTAATAAACGGAGAAAAGGCAAAATATTTTTTTTTTCATGATTAAAAAGGTTAATAGACTCGTATCCAGGACATACAATCAAAAAAAAAAGTCAATGAAACGTCATGACTTGACGTTTGACGCATGACATTGTCATTACAAAACAGCTGACTTTGTTTACATTTAATTTTGTTTGTTTTCCTGAGTGCGACTTAATGTTTTTTGAATTCTCTGTTTTTGAATTCATTATTTTTTAGTCGTCTTTTTACCAACAGTGTTATAATATAATAATTAATACCTAGTAATCATGCGCCATCATTACTAGTTCTGTATTCTTACATCATGATTTCTCAGGTACCTAATTAAAACACATAAGCAAATAAATATTTTTTGATGATGTGCTCTGATACTGTGTGGGTTGGTGGCAGGCGCCGCGGAACTGGATATCATCACCTTTGGGAGTCAACATCCTCTTATCATTATGTGGGTGCAAAGGACATTTTGTGGATAAGTTCACCAAGGTAATATTCCAAAGCCAACTCTAAATCGACCTTCACCGAGCTGTCTTTACGTAGAATGAAAAGTACTTCATCATCATCAGGTCTTTTTAGTCTCTACTGCAGGATCACGACCCTCTCTGTACAATCAGAGCCGTATATTAGACACACAGAGCAGACAGATGATTTGGTCTACACTATCCACGCTGGCTAGACTGGTTGGAGAGGTGTCTTTGATGTTTAAAAGCTTTGTTTGGCTTGTGTTTCCTAAGTCGCTTTGTACGTCCATCCACAGTAAATCTTGGAGTGATCCTAATATACTCTGCCGGGAACCGCACGGCACGGAAAAGTACTTATTTCAAACCTTTAAAAGGCAGTACAATAGGTATACTCAAAAGTCATGGTTTTTGGACCTTATCTATGGGGCATTAGGTTAAATTTTTGGTGACCATATATTTTCCTCTCCAACCCGATTGGCCAGCGTGGAGAGTGTAGGCCAAATCCTCTGACTGCTCTGGCTAATATATGGCTCTGCGGTTCTACGCTTTCTCGACGAGCTGGGTTGGCTCGTGTAAAACAACTGTAGCAACCCACCAAAGAAGGAGATCTGGGATCTCCTATCAACAGGAGACCGAGGAATGGACGTCTTCTGTTCACACACAATTGGCCCGAATACGCGGCCTAAGTGTGGAAAATGGCCCACGGTAGCAGTAAGCAGTAGGTATATATGGCTCTGCTAGTACAGAGAGGGTCGTGCTCCTGCAGTGGAGACTAGAAAAGACCTAATGATGATGATATATTTACCACCTCCTTCAGATTTATTAATCACAATTCCAATAGCATGTACCATAGCTAAAGTATTACTGAAAATATTGACAATTTTTTTGTTATTTATTCCCGTGACTACACAGTCACGGGAATAAATAACAAAAAAATAGTAAAAAGTTTTAGCCTAAAAAACTACTTCTTCAGTATGATATTTTTTATTATCTACATAGGTATATGCATAAGGTACCTACACCCACATGGTACAGAACTGCACTGTAGCAGGCAAAGTTTGATATTGTTTGAACTATAATGCACTGACTTGCAAGATAGATGCACACATCTTGGCAGAATCAATAAATGCCGATACATGCGTTACCTGCATCTAACAAGTCATATTAGTTTTACATACATACATACTGTCACATGTTTTTCCCTTGCGGGGTAGACAGAGCTCAGCCCCCTTCTTTACTAACTAGGATGACAGGTGTCAATGCCTATCAATCTAAAATTATCTGTTGCAATGCGGGTTTTGTTTGCTCTAATTTTTTATTTGGAATACAAAAACCGCATTGTAACAGCAAATCCTAGTTTGATAGGCATCGACACCTGTCATCTGAGTTAGTAAATAGGGGGGGGCAGGTCTATAAGACCTAAAGTCACGTTTAGAATGGTGGTGGGCGTGGAGATGGAAAAATGAATCAAAATAAAGATTTTTTTTTATGTAACTACCTTCATTATAATTTTCCAGATACAATCAGATTTCAAAAACAGCAATGTGGTAAACATAAGGAATAAAATACTTATATCGACAACAGAAGACGTAAGAGGCATCCCAAAAGACATCAAAGAAATACAGGAAGTGAATTTCAAAAATGATGATTTGAAAAATGTTATTTCCTCTTGGGTAATAAAGGTTTATGTTAAAAAAGTAACTAAGTGATAAGTGGAGAGAAATGGGAAAGATCTTTGCCCAGCAGTGGGACTACAAAGGTTAAAAAAATTACAAAAAAAAATTGACACAGGGTAATTTGCTCTGCTTGGTCTGCAGGCCTAGTTGCTAACTTTTGACAGTTCTGGTGTACATAATTTTCATGGTAACTTCAATATTCATTACGGCTTCGGTATGAATGACTATTTTTAATTATGATATGAAAACCGTAATGGATGCTAAACTGACAATGAAATCGTTGTACACTGAGTTAGCAAATCGGCCTGCTGATAACTGATAGCAAACTTTATTAAATTTGTAATAAAAAGCAGATAAGTCAGTGATCACTGATCAGCTTAATTAAGTATTCATTCGGCAATTTGATAATATTATGTTAGTATTATATTGTCTTTGTAAATGTACAGTTTGGAAAAATATTGTTTATTTGTTAGAAATTAAATCAGCCGGAATTATGTAAGCTTTTTTTTATTTTTGACGTATTTTCAGGCTAATCAGTACGGAGACTGGAACCATGATATTTTGAAGTATATTACACCAGACACTTCTACTATTTTTCTTAATATCTGTACAGTTAAGGTTAGTAGAAAGATCGTTTTAATATTAATAAAGAATAATTTTCTGTGGTCCCATTCTATTAATGGGACCACTCCAAGTCTTCCCGTGGATGTCGTAGGAGGCGAATTAGGAAACACGCTAAACAAAGGCTATAAACATCAAGATACCTATCCAACCCGTCTGGCCAGCGTGGAGAGTATAGGCCAAATCCTCTGACTGCTCTGGCTAATAAAGCCTTGGTAGTACAGAGGGGGTCGTGCTCCTGGTCGTGCTCTGTGATGATGTATGAAATAATTATGCCGTGTGGTTCTCGGCAGAGTAGAATAGGACCACTCCAAGACATCCACGGGATGACTTGGAGTGGTCCTATTCTACTCTGCCGAGAACCACACAGCATAATGGATGTCGTAAAAGGCGACTAAGGAAACACAAGCTAAACAAAGCTTATTAACATCTAAGAGACATCTCCAACCCGTCTGGCCAGCGTGGAGAGTGTAGGCCAAATCCTCTGACTACTCAGGCTAGTACATGGCTCTGGTAGTACAGAGAGGGTCGAGCTCCTGCAGTGGACACATAAAAAGATCTGATAATGATGATGAATGAAATAATTCTAATATTTTTAAATAAAATTATTTTAATACGGTTTTTATCGCGTTTATTACATTATTTATACACCTAACGTTTCGAGCACTTTACAGTGTTCGTGGTCGCAGGTAGACTAAGTTGACATTTGTCTAGTATTTTATAAGAACTGCAAAATCTACCTTTACCTAATACCTCTAATTTTGCAGTTCTTATAAAATACTAGACAAATGTCAACTTAGTCTACCTGCGACCACGAACACTGTAAAGTGCTCGAAACGTTAGGTGTATAAATAATGTAATAAACGCGATAAAAACCGTATTAAAATAATTTTATTTAAATGTGTAACAATCGCGAAAACATAAGAAAACATAATTCTAATATTTCATTATATTTCAGACTAAATGGCAATCAATGGTAGATGGTAAGGGTCCAGTGATGAAAATTTATAACTCTTTCAATTACACCGAAGATATCAAATATGAAGCCAGGGTAATTATTTTCTTGATTAAATCTACCTATACATCCTTCCTCTGACTACTCAGGCTAGTATATGGCTCTGGTAGTACAGAGAGGGTCGTGCTCCTGCAGTGGAGACTAGAAAGACCTGATGATGATGATGATACTTCCATAGTAATATTATGAGTTTGTTAGTTTGTTTGTTGTTGAACGCACTAATCTCAGAAACTACTTGACCGATTTCAATTTTTTTTTTTTACTTTTGAATAGGCGTACATTATCTCTGAGTGCCATAGGCTAGGTATGTACCACAGGCAAGCTGAAGCGGACGTTTTATCAATTAAAGTAATTTATCAAATGAAAGGACTTGTTATGAGGATTTCAAATATATTTTTGTCATTTTCATTTCGTGTAGGTGACAGGGTCAATCGACCTTGCACACCCTGGTGTCAGAGTTCTTCGGCACCGCCTCTCGGCCTCTGACGTGGTTCCTTTAACGACTACCAGATGGCAGTCGGGACCACCGGCTTAACGTGCCCCCCGAAGCACGGGAATTTATTTATTTTTGTAATTGTTGTAAAATAAATAGTTTTCATTTTATTCATGAAAGAAAACGAAAATTCACTATTACCCCCAGATATTTTTTAGCTTCTTGAACTGCCTTTACAAGACGATGACATGAAATTAGTGATCGTAGTGCCAAACGAGAAGGACACTCTCTCAAGCCTAGTTAGTACATTAACAAACAAAGGGCTAGATGAAGCGGTCAAAAGCATACAACCTCTGTTCACTGTTAGCTCGGAATTGACACCGCAGAAAATAAATTTTGAGTCTGAAA
Organism: Rhodophaea formosa; assembly: GCA_963082605.1. Classification (NCBI taxonomy): domain Eukaryota; kingdom Metazoa; phylum Arthropoda; class Insecta; order Lepidoptera; family Pyralidae; genus Rhodophaea; species Rhodophaea formosa. Next base: position 3,899,976 of record OY720220.1, on the reverse strand, counting down.
CGGTAAGTAACGAACTTTTGAGCCTTATTTTTTGTTGTTTGTACCTCAATATAACGCCCTGACTGCTCTGGCTAATACGTGGCTCTGCGCCCGTAGCATGGCATGCGCGACAACGTTTATCGACTATTGCCATCTTGTTTTCCGTACTATTAAAGAGCGAGATGCAAATAGTAATCGCGCGATATAAATGGCGTCGCGCGCGCCATGCTACGCGCGTGCTGGTAGTGCAGAGAGGGTCGTGCTCCTGCAGTGGAGACTAAAAAAGACTTGATGATGATGGTGAAGTAAAACAAAGATACTGTACTTATCCATGCCGTGGCCATATCGTAAAGTCGATCACTTTATGAAGTGATTGTCAATTTCATGAAATGTTTTACTGTCTATTGGCCACATCATGATGTACATTGAGCAGATCAATGACAATAAGTATATCGTTTAACGATATGTGCAGCCAAACGCGTGGCTCTTTCATGAAATGGTCAAGATTGTTTGATCATATCGTAAAATAGTTTCTTTAATTACCGGTAGAGGCGCTACAAACGCTTTGTTTGTTTTGTTTATGTGGAAAGATGGCGGCCGCCGGCGAAAACCGCAGTGAAAAAGTGAACATTATGTTGTGTAATGATGAAGAATTAGAAAATATAAGAATTTACGACGAAAAAAATACAAAATGTTCTTAACGTATTCTGAATATTTGTTAATTATATTTCCTGGACACCCTATTTTACGATCCAGCCAAACGTGAATGACAATATCGTTAAACGTTGACGATTCAATGATCTGATCAAATTAAGTTGGCCACATCATAAAATGCCACCATTTCATGAAAATGTCAATCGTTTCATGAAAAGATCAATTCTACGATATGGCCACGACATCTATACATAAATGCAGCCGTAAATTAAATTAACCCTTTACAAGGCATTAGATATATTCAAAAGTCATTGTTTTTGGTCCTTATCTCAGGGGCATAAGGTTCAATATTTGGTGGCTTTATATTTACCACTGCCTTGAAAAAAACATCTTCGTTTCAGAGAACTAGTATTGACAAATCCAAAACAGCAGTTCAATATGGTGGCATTGATGTAAACGACAATGGCGTTTCTGCTAAAGTTCTCACATGTAAGCATTTTATGTATCTGTATGAATAAGTTGTTTCTATAGTGGGAAAAATGTTTTATTTATTCTTACGAAATTTCCACAAGTTGACAACTAATATTTTACTTTTATTTTTATAGGCCTGTTATTACATTCTAAAGAAGTCGACACTTCAAACCCAAAAGAACAACGTGAACCGTCATCTTTCTTCTTTGCTGTAACATTTAAAGGTACTGCAATATTAACCGGAAGATTTACTCCGTCATGATTTGTACTAAGTTGTATCTATGGGTAGGAATAGGTAAGGCGACAGTCGCAAGAGTCGCTCATTTTATAGATACAAAATGTCGCTAAAGTGTCGCTGTCTATTCGTTTAATATGCGTGATACTTGTCGATGAAAGTGAATGATAGCAATCAAAAAGTGACGACGACGAAGTATATAAGTATGTAAGTAGGTACACTACCCGAATTCCTCTAAGTATTTGTTGTCAGAAATATCAAGAATAATGTATGAATTTTTTTATAGTAAGTACCTGCAATTTAGGCACTGTATAGTATGTAATTATCCCTTAAAATACTCGCGTGACCATACATGAGACTCGCCTGCGGCTCTTTTCATAAATCTACATTCATATTTTTTTCATTAATAATGATTCTTATTGCTTAACAGTTCTATACTACACTACTTATATGTTTCAATTTACTTAAAAGATGGCTGTGACGTTAGGTCCAAGACGATGACCACTACCCTTTCCTCCTCGAATTTCGGGCTTAGGGATGTGGTTTACCTTGTTCTTATCGATGTAGTGACTGATGTGTATTTTTGACGTTAAGTAAAGTAAATAAAAATAACGTTGTAGGTACCACAACTTTTTCTTTTGTTTCCCCTTTTTTGGTTCCTCACGCTTCCTATATATAAGAAAGAGACATATGTAACCATATTACTATTGCTTGCTAAACGTGGCCTTAAGGTTTTACAGATGTGGGCTCTGTCTAAGCACAGGAAAAATACGTGACAGTCTGTATGTATGTAATATAAAAATGAAATAAAAAAATAACATATAATTTGTTATATGTTTATTCATCCCCGTTGACAAGGACAAGGTGTTTCCGCCGCACTCCTCTTGGACCGCCGCTGTATTTTCTCCACCACATCACCTTTTCTGCCATCAGTGACAGTGTTCACTTCTATCGCCATTTCATTGGTAAAATCATCGCTATATTCATCAACAAATTCCCCATCACCATTAGTTACATTGACTTTAATTTTATCATCTGTATTTTCAAGGTGTTCTCGCTCAGTGGAGTGTGTGTTTCGTAATGGAGGTCTAGCATTTTGGTTTTGCCTCGTTTGATCTGCTGCAGAGTTGTCGGGCGCCTTGGCCATTGCGTCTGCATATAGTTCCTCATACCCCAGCACTAGAGGGGGTAGGACGAGAAGACTCGCCTTACGCTCCTTATTTTCGGCATTAATCTGGTGAATTTAAAAGTAAAAACAAATTACTTGGCATTAAGAATACATACGGTATCATGTTCCTGAGCTGTTGAGTGTTGAAGAGCTCTTGTTGGTCATTGGATTTTGAAACGAACTTGAATAACATTTCTGGTTTATTTACAGAAGGTGCAAATAAGATTATGACAACAAGAACATGAATATCCTCGTAGTCATAACTGGTATGAAAAACGTAGTATGACCATAAAACAGCGGAAATTTTTGCTACATACGTTCCTTTCATTATAATAGGAGCACAGTTCGATATAAACGAGTCTACGTTCTTTTAAAAGGCCGGCAACGCTCTTGTCACACCCCTGGTGTTGCAGTTGTCCATGGGCAGCGGTGATCACTTACCATCAGGTGACCCGCTTGCTCGTTTGCCGTCCTATTTCATAAAAAAAGGCAGATTCACTTGACGGGCTCCCTTGAAGGGTGACTCAACCCGTCCAAATGAACAACTGTTCGTAAGGGATCTATGCTGGAAAATTAAAAATGAAAAACTTTTCATACAAGAGTTCGGCTGGCCCGGAAAGTATATACCTAAATGTAAAAAAGTAATGGAGTCCCTCTTTAAGAGAATGTCAAGGCAATCACGCTGTATAACGTGAAATAAAAATAATGTATAGGGGAAAATCACATAAACACGTTACATGATACTAATATCACAATATAGACAAGCATGTAATTGGCTATTTTGAAATTGATTCATCATCATCATCAGGTCTTTTTAAATCTCCACTGCAGGAGCAAGACCCTCTCTGTACTACCAGAGCCATATATTAGCCCGAGCAGTCAGAGGATTTGGCATCACTCTCCACGCTGGCCAGACGGGTTGGAGAGGTTTCTTAATAATTTAATAAGCTTTGTTTAGCTTGGTCACCTTCTATAAATAACATCCACGGGAAGACTTGGAGTGGTCCTATTCTACGCATTAATTAAATACTTACTAATGCCACGCCCAATCCGAAAAACACAATATAGATTAACATAATGGCTTAAAAAATAATTTATTAAATAAAATAATAATATATTTCTATGTCAGTTTATCTCTTTCTGTCAAATGCTGCATGCAAGCCAACATTTTCATATATTTTACGTAATGGTACTGCATTTTTTTTTGCAATTGATTGCCTTTATCGAATTCTCGATAGCATAACAATTTTTATGGTTCTACTGCGAATCGAAACCATACCATGAACTTTAAATAAAATAGGTACCTATCATAAAATACAAAAAGTTTATTCCATTATGTCTCAATATGTTGAAATCGGTCAGTAAAACGAAATTAAAGTAGCGTCCGGTACGGAGGCCGTGTTGCTCGAAGAGTTTAGATCTACTTATAGAATTTCGACCAGAATTAATCGGTGAGTTTGTATTGGAGGCCTAAAGGATAGAATCGGGACCCTATTACTAAGTCTCCGCTGCCCGTCTGTTACTCCAATGGCTCATCTGATAGGACGTACACTGAGCTGTTTCTATTGACATTGATTTGATATTTTGCCGCAAAAAACAACTTTAAAAAGCCAAACAAAAAAATTGTGACGTATAAAACGCGTAGTTTCGAGAGTTTCTTTGCTGGTAAATATTAAATCAAATCAAATATTTATTTATTTTTTCTCCACAATAAATTATAAATATATGAAAAAATATTATCTTACATAAATGAATGATGAATGGTACTTAGCAAGCAATTATTTGAGTGCGATTACGACTCAAACTTGGCCTGTTTTATTATTTCATCATCATCATCAATTAAGCTGTAAATAATCTACTGCTAGACATAGACCTCTGCAAAGGATTTCCAAAATGATCGTTGGATCCGGCTCGAAGGACCATTTGTAGCGGACTGTATATATGTACTTATGTAGGTCTGTATTCTAGTATCTCCCAAATAAGACTATTTAGAAAGTGCAGATTATTATTGACAAGACCAGAGATCAGAGAAGGGCACGCAAGCAAGTAAGGTCCGGTCCGGCTTCAATCGTCTTCGGTTATATTCGGCTCCAAGGTGCAGTAGTGGGATCCGCCGGCCGTCATCGGTCAATAGGTTCAAGCTTGTACAAGCGGCCTGTATCCAGTGTTTCCCTGCGACGTTGGTCAAGTCGTCCGACCACCGGGTCGGTGGGTGTGCGACTATTTATTTCATATAATTTTGTATTCTATTATTATTGAAGCTGCTGCCGGAATTTCAGTACTGCTAGCGGTTTTAAAATTAACCTGAACATGTTAACATGGGTAAGCAAATATACTTTAAACATACTTAATTATCTTTTTTTTAAAGGTACTGTTGTAAATCGTACCCAAATAAAAATACTGGGTGTTAGGGTAAACTACGGAATAGAAAAGCAAGGGCCAAACACGTATCCTTCAAACCAGTAGCCCGCCAAAATAACAAATTTTCTAAGACCATGAAGTACTTTAAGGGGGCACCCTAGGCACAGTAGCGACGCCAATCATTTTATTCCTAATACTTTACAAATAGAAAGAAATTCAAGGATGTAAATCGGGTGTATCCCATTCGTCACCACCAGCTTTGTCCCCACTGGGGACGAATGGGATTTTTTCTAAAAAAAAATCCCATATGTCCCCACTGGGGACGAATGGGATGCCACTTAGTAAACATCCCGTATGTCCCCACTGGTGACAAATGGGATTATACTTAGGAGACATCCCAGTCGTCACCCCTAATAAAAATAAAATTTAAAATTGTATCTTACATACCTAATATATACTTCAAATATTAAAAAAATAAACAACCACAACGTTTTTCAAAATCAACAGGTTTTATTTGTATACATATAAAAGATCACAGCCTAATCGAAGTAAAATTTTCAGTTATTTAACTCATATGAGAGAGTAGTGTTATAAGTTGCCTAATTGAATAGGCTACTATGTTCCGAAGTATCATTAGAAAAAAAACTTAAAAATACATCGTCACCTACTATGAATAATTTCTTATTATCACAGATCAACATTATTTACATAATTGAATAGACTTAAACATTCGTTGTTTTCGTTTCTGAGTAATCATCTTGACATGACATTACTAAATTAAATTAATAAAAAATCTTAAAAAATTGATCTTATCTACTATGAATAATTTCTAATTATCACAGATTAACATTATTGACATAATTGACTAGGCTTTTATATTCATTGGTTCTGTTTTTGAAGTAAGTAATCTTAATTGCATCACAAACTCGTCTCACTCTTAACACCCATTTTTTTGTCGGGTTAAGCTACATTTTGCCTTTGGTTGTTGTCTGCTGCGCTACTGTTGATTTGACCACAACGTACAGAATACAAGCGATTCCCTAGCTTAATACCTATGTAATAAACTCGAATATCCTCGGCATTTATATGCGTCGGCGAATTGATTTCAAATAATTTCCACAGATGTCGCTTTGACTAGGGTTTCATGAGTGATTCATGCAAAACTAACTCATAACTACAATGCATTTAGATCTAAAACTGTTCCAAGGATTTGGATAAGACTCGGCCGGGAACGGGGTAGCTTTTGTCGTCTTATCTATCAGTGCATTCGCAACAATGTCAGGGTCAAGTGCATCGTGTAGTTCCGGTCAAGCATCATTAGTATATATAAAAAGAAAAAATGGAGTTGTTTTGCTTCACGGAGGACACCAATATTATATAAAAAGAAAATTTTTAAGTGGTTTGAATGTGTGGGAATGCACTCAAAGAAGAGAGAAATGCAAAGGAGTTATAAAGATTCGTGTAAGTTTTTTATTTCTATGTTCAATAATAAAGGAAATAAATATTTTATAAAAAAAATATGAAAAAATGGTTTTATATACAAATTACATGGGTTTCTTTATGGGAAGGTACTTATTTCATTTTAACTTTATTTATCCTTCACGTGCTTATTAATACTTTCATCTAGCTACCTACTTAGATTGTTTAAGTGATATTGTTGTAATGATCGAATATACAAACATGAAAACAAATTTCTTTCTTGTTTGTTTAGGATATTCTCGTAAAAAAAATAACAATAATAAACTTTTATTTGATAGTGTAATTGTATAATTTTCTATGTAAGATAACTTTATCAGAAGTTTGCGATTAGATTTAATCATTCATTTATTAATTGTAGCTGTAACTAATTTTGAATCACTGCACATGCATCAGATAACATTACTTAGATATTTAATTTTCTTTTGCAGAATAATAATATCGTAAATGAAAAGCCACATTTATGTACGCCCGACTTCTTAAAAAACGAAGTTGAAGAGCGACTCTATAAATCCAAACAAGAAACTATAGAAGGAAATTATCAACCAATTCCTCAAGCTTATAAAAATATGGTTGCATCATTCGAAAATAGCGGATTAGATTTGGTATGCAAAGTGCCAAGCTACGAAAGTGTAAAATCATCTATGTACAGATTCCGGAATGCACATGCCGGAGTTCAATGCTTACGACCGAAGTTGGCAAAAAAAGTTGAAGTCCCGAAAAAATTTTCAAATTTTTTATTAGCTGATTATGCTGATGATGAAATCAGAATACTAGTTTTTTGCTCAGAAAAAGCAAAACTTTTAATATGTAAATCAAATGATTTTTATAGCGACGGGACTTTTAAGAGTTGCCCTAAACCTTTTTCACAGCTGTACGTTATATTTGGAGACATGGGAAGTACAGCAAGTAGTACAAATTTAATGCCTTTTATTTACGCACTCATGAATAAAAGAAACAAGAAATCTTATGAAATTCTATTTTCCATGATTAAATCGCAAATCCCTGGGTGGAATCCGAAGAAATACAAAACGGACTATGAAAAAGCGGCAATGAGTGCGATTAAGGAAATATTCCCGCAAGTAAATTTAAAAGGTTGTTATTTCCATTATAACAAAGCCGTTTGGGATAAGGCCCGTAAACTTAATATTACAAAATCACAAGACCAAAAAAAAATTAGAGAGGTTGCACTTAGTGCAGTGCTTCCATTACTGCCGTCACACGAAATTACAAATGGCTGGAAATATATAACTCGCAACAGTACTAAAGAGGAAGATCTTAAAAAATTCAGAATGTACATGGAAGAACAATGGCTACGGGAGGAATTTATACCAGTTTGGAGTGTTTATGGAGACCAACATAGAACAACCAACTTCTCGGAAGCTTGGAATCATAAGTTAAACCAAGAAGTGGGAAAAAAGAATCCTAATATTATTCATCTATTGAACGTGTTGGTTAAAGATTTTGCATATTTCAGTGTATGTAATAACATTAAGAACACCAATGAAACACCTTTAAAAAAAAGGAAGAAAAGAATAGTCGTAACTGATGAGTTTATTTTAGAAACTCAGTTAGATTTATTACATGGTAATATTACAGTAGGTCATTTTTTGGAAATTTTAAGACAACGATAAGGTTCTTTCATCGATTTCAAATTTGTTCTGCGAATTAAAAATATTAAGAACTTGTTGACTGATATGTGTTAGCTGAGATAAATAATGTTGATTTAAGATAGTAACAAATTATTTAAAATAGGTATAGATCTAGTTTTATATATATATATATTATAAGTTAGGTACGCATTGATGCGCCAAGCCAAAACTGATGAACATAGTCTATTCAATTACGTAAATAATATTGATCTGTGATGTGTAATTACAAATTATTCAAGAAGGTAATTCCTATGTTTTAAGTTTTTTTTATTTAATTTAGTAATGTCATGTCAAGATGATTACTCAGAAACGAAAACAACGAATGTTTAAGTCTATTCAATTATGTAAATAATGTTGATCTGTGATAATAAGAAATTATTCATAGTAGGTGACGATGTATTTTTAAGTTTTTTTTCTAATGATACTTCGGAACATAGTAGCCTATTCAATTAGGCAACTTATAACACTACTCTCTCATATGAGTTAAATAACTGAAAATTTTACTTCGATTAGGCTGTGATCTTTTATATGTATACAAATAAAACCTGTTGATTTTGAAAAACGTTGTGGTTGTTTATTTTTTTAATATTTGAAGTATATATTAGGTATGTAAGATACAATTTTAAATTTTATTTTTATTAGGGGTGACGACTGGGATGTCTCCTAAGTATAATCCCATTTGTCACCAGTGGGGACATACGGGATGTTTACTAAGTGGCATCCCATTCGTCCCCAGTGGGGACATATGGGATTTTTTTTTAGAAAAAATCCCATTCGTCCCCAGTGGGGACAAAGCTGGTGGTGACGAATGGGATACACCCTGTAAATCACATAAGACTAGTAAATAACTTGAAGTATTTTTGGAATCATATGATTCCAACATATGTTTTAATATAATGAGAATCAGTCATTAAGAGAAAACGTGATTACAAGAAGGCCAAGAAGGCCAATAACGGCCGTTTTTGGCGGTAATCTGATTCTCACTGATTCTGATAATATTAACATGATTCCAAAAATACTTCAGGTTATTTACTAGTGCTAGTATTGGCGTCTCTACTGTGCCTAGTGATTTGGTCTTCACCGCAGGTCTTCACATATTAAATACCTAACATAAATTTTATAAAGGTTTGATTTATTGGATAAACTTTGTAATTTTCACAATTCAAACTTCGTCCGGTGCCATATTGTGCTCTTCATCAGGAGTGGCCGGTGTGTCCACGCCAGGTGGTTCAGGGTCTACTTCTGGCACAGGCGGAGGAAGCTGATTTAATTCTACTCCAACGTCGCGGAGTTGAGCTAACAGAGTGGCTAGAGAACTGGCCAGCTGCAAAAAAATAATGTCATGTTAATTTTTTTGATCAATGTGGTTTCTACTGGATGACGACCCTGAATATTAGGTCCCGGTGAACCGCTGTCATTGGGTTTCTAATATTTAACAATCAGTAACAATGCATTGTTGCCCAAACAGCTGACCGGATACGACGCCTCAGTTTTGCCGCCACTTATTTCGGAAAACAAGGGCGGATCCAGGTGGGTCATGATCATGAACCTTCCTGCAGGCCTATTTGCTAACTTTTGACAACTACGGTGTACTACGTTTAGATGGTCACTTCAATATCCATTAAGGGTTAAATATCTTGAGCAAAAATAGTTAATCATACGAAAGCCGTAATGGATGTTTTAGCGACCATCAAAACGATGTAACACCGTAGTTGTCAAAAGTTAGCAAATAGGCCTGCTGGACTGGGTGCAGGACCTAGGTGGACCACTTATTAAAATTATTAAACACTAGCAAAGACAATATAAATACGACACTAGCCAAAGGCGGTAGGTACTTTGAGGGCTCGTAAAGTTGAATTATAAGAGCAAAACCCATGCGGACGAAGTCGCGGGCAATAATAGATAACACATTTAAATTAAATATAGATACGTATTTTTAAGTACATTTTTATCATTATCAGGTCTTTCTAGTCTCCACTGCAGGAGCATGACCCTCTCTGTACTACCAGTGCCATATACTAGCCTGAGTAGTCAGAGGATTTGGCCTACACTCTCCACGCTGGGCAGACGGGTTGGAGAGGTCTCTTTGATGTTAAAAAGCTTTGTTTAGCTTGTGTTTCCTTGGTCGCCTTTTACGACATCCACGGGATGACTTGGAGTGGTTCTATTCTACTCTGCCGGGAACCACACGGCGTTTTAAGTACAGTACCGATATATATTTTGACTTGTATGTATTATTGTCAAAATTAAATTAAATTTCTTGTGACTTGACCATGATACGATTAGAATGACCTACCTATTACATTTTTCAATAAACTAAGCATAAACCACTTTTCTTCGACTTTGACAATCACGTAAGATGACGTCAAGCGTTAACCCAACTTTTCTTTCGTCTTACCTGCGCATCAACTTTTTCTTGCCCCTGCAATAGTCCTGCCGTCAAAGTAGCCTCCTCCACCGCCTCTGCCAGTCTCCCCACCCTGGCATGTCGACCAGCCAGGTTCAATCTAATGAGAGGATCGTCTGGAGACAGGGCCACTGCTCTAGCGTATGCTGCGTCAGCCCGACTGTCGCCGAGACGCTCGAGAGCTACTCCGATTAATAGGACCTGGATAGAAATTAAAAAACACTTTTTAGCTATTTATGCCCCTTTTCTTTTAGTTTTTTTTATCACACCACTTCTGGGCAAAAGCCTTCCCTTCATTTCTCTGCACCCATTCCGCAGTCCTTCCAATTCTGGTAATAAATCTGGGTTTTGCCACTAAGCGTTCAAGAGTGGATTAGCCCAGGTAAGCTCAAAATATTTGCGCGATTGATAAAATTTTCCAGACGCCAATACGTACATATATGGCTTTAGAAAATTATCCCTTAGCTGTCTCACACTCTGCTGCGTATGGAATTTAACAGAGGCAATAAATCCAGGACTAGAGGCCTGGTCTGGTCAGAATTGAAGTGCCTCGGTCTTTTAGTGTCAAAAGGATTTTAGTTACTTACCGTGTAAGGCTGAGTGGGTTGCAAAGCAGCTGCCGTCGCGAGTCGGCAAAAGGCTGAAGCTGGCCTCTTGCACAGCAGCAAAGCCAAGCCCAAGTCGTGAGCCGCCCGCGCGCTGAGAGGCGCTGCCCACACTGCTCGCTGAAGGCAGGTCAGAGCCTGTAAAAATATGAACCACTTATACTATCTGAAACTTAAAAGCAGGGCAGTTCTCTGGCTGCTGACTGCTTATCTAGTGGTTGCAAGTATGGCATTGAGTACGCGCGCCCGGGCTGTCGAGCTGCTACTTTCTTATCCCCAATCTAGTGATTCGAGTGTCAGATGTTGCAATACTGCTGTCAGCTTACCGCGATATACTTCTTCTTGGCCAACAAAGCCAGCCCCAAATTGGTATGAGCTGCCACGCAAGTGGGGTGCGCAGACAAGGCCGCCTTCAGCCTCGCTAGAGCAGCATCCACGTCTTTATGCTGCAGCATCATAGCCGCTAAAGCTAAAGCAGCAGCATGCTGCGTCGGCTGCTGAGCTAATGCTGCGCCGAGCAGTTGGAAGGCGCGACGAGGGTCGCTGGCGCGGAGGCAGAGTGCTCCAGCTGCAGCTAGGGTGTCGGCGCCACAGGCGTGGGATCTAATAAAAGAATATATAAAAGGATAACATATAAAAGGTCTTCAAATTGAAGTAGGCGAGGTCTGGCTAAAACACAGTTTTTATACTGCATGTAACTTGACCTTCGATATTCCTTTACTTAGGCCGTCAATATGAACACTTTTCCTACGGGATCAATGAAACACCAAAAATATTTTGACTTTCCCATAAATACTAATTGCCGGGGCGGCTAAACACTTTCGTATGAAAAAGTAGATTTTTTTTGAGTTTTCAGCTTTGATCTCAAAGGATAAGTTGTACATATGGACGGGCTGAGTCACCCCTATAAGGGTATGTCGAGGGTCAAGTTACACTCCTGTACTTATGTATGTTGCAACTACGTCAACCCTCGAAATGTACTCCAAAATACAATTTGGCATTTACGTAGGTAAGTAATTGATCGAGCGAGCAAAGGGAGTAAGATTTCCAAATTGAGTAGTACCTAGCAGAAACACTTTATGTAGGTACCACTTACGTCAAAGCCTGGTCATAAGCCATCAGCGCTCCTCTGACATCGTCACAAGCCAGCAGCAACTTAGCTAAAAGAGCTCCTGCCCTCTCTCCACCTCCTGCCTGCACCCCCGCCCTCGCCCATTCTACTCCCCTTTCAGCATCTCCAAGGTTCCATGCACACTCCGCTGAAATGTAAAGAAATTATAATGAAAAAAACCGGCCAAGTGTGAGTCAAACTCGCGCAATGAGGGTTCCGTACAATATGCTTCGTGAACACTCACACAATGTGCAAAAAATGTTTTATTCAATTGACTAGCGCCATCTAGTGGTGTTTTAGTGAACTATTTCCCTAGATGAACTTATTATTGTGAGTTTACCACTTTATTTTTAAGTGATAGAATTCTTATTATTTTTCCTGTAATCTTCAAGGAATGAACTATATTTTGTAATTTTTTCAAAATTTTCGGCCGGTCAATTTTTGCCTTCTTTCGTGAATAAAATTAAAAGTATTGATTTTACCCGAACAAAAAAAAAATATTTTTGAGATCCTCTCTTTATTTACTTTGCACAGCCGTGTTTGGGTTATAGGATTACACTATCTTACCAAATTTCATCTAGTTTGGTTCAGTAGATTCGGAGAAAATCGGCTGTGACAGACGGACGGACGGACAGACACGCCACTCGAGCGTCTGTCTGTCCGTCCGTCCTATAAGGGTTCCGTTTTTCAACTTTTGTATGGAACCCTAAAAAAACTGTTTTCTCGTATTTAGATTTATCTACGTCCCCTGAAGAGATGTCCCCTGTTTGACTGGGCATTTCGCTATTTTGTTACCAACTGTCCGAATCAAACTTTATGACGGCTCGGATATTAGCTGCGAGCTGCGCAGGTACGTGCCCCGCCTCCCCGCGCGCGCCCCTCTGAACATGGTATTGTGCTGTTGTTTACTACGCATTGACTCGCGCGATGTACAGAGTCGCTATAAAGTTTGCATCGGACTGTACCTACTTTACATTACATAGTGAAATAAATATCTTACCCAAAGCGCAGTACACGTCCGGATCCGGATGTTTTGTTACCTTATCTGCTTCCAAGTAAGCTTCAAGAGACAACTGAAACCGCCCTTGACGGAATCTGAAAATGAAACACTTACTTGTGCTGTAAATGTAAACCTAAGGAATCGTTTCCACGAGGGAGAGAATCGCGGAAAATTTGTTGCCGTGCCGTACCACGTCTACGTATTTCTATAGATTCTCAGAAAGTGTACCACAGAGCGCGGAATGTGGATTGTTTTTTTTTTTTTTTTTTTTTTTTTCGCTGCGTCCAACGAGTGGCACAGTACGAGTACGAGCGATGTCAATCGTATCGCCTCTAGAATAGAATATGCAGAATATGTAATAAATAATAGAGGCCCGGACTCTTGATTCGATCGCTCGTGAAGACAGCCTCTAAGATTTTAATTATCCAAGCGTGTTCCCCGTTGCATCCACACTAAGCATCCACAGTTGTAGTTTGCCTATTACATCCGAACATAGATTTAAAAAAATGCGATGCGACCGAATGTTAATTTACGTAATATTATGCCATCCTATGTATAGCAGCTCTGAATCTAGGGTTTAGCTGGGGCCAACGCCCTGGGCGGCATGTCCAGGGGTGGGCAAAATCACAACGGATATGGCATGTATACGGCACGGGGCCCAAAATAGGGACGGTGGAAGTCATGGAAGAGCATGATTTTGGCTTTGCATCCATGGTTTGCATTATTAGAGCCTACCAAAGAGACTGATGCCTTACCAAGGACTTAACGCATGTATAGCAACCCCACGCTTAGGTCGTTACGCTAGAGAAATAATATAAGTAGGTACCTACTTAAGCTATGTCAGAGACAAGACTTTTATAAGTTGGCATTTTTTTATTAGCTTGAAAAATCTTGCACCAGTCTTTTTCACTTACACACTTGAAAAGAACAACAGAAAAATACGTAAATCCTTACAAACACTTGGCCACTTCTTTCAAAGGCTCAGGGTCCTGCGGCTGCAACCTGATGCAGCTGTGGAACCTCTCCAGCGCCTCCTGATACCGCCCAGCATCAGCCAGTACCGAAGCCTGCGGATTTACAAAAATAACCCTGACACGGGAGCCATACTTTCGTGAATAAAAAATATATTGGGTGGTAGTATGAACACTCTTATCCTTCAACGATCAATCCAGTTCAGCAAAAATAACAACTTTTCCTATGGGAACAATACTGGAAAATAAAAAAACTGCAGGAGCATGACCCTCTCTGTAATACCAGAGCCATAATTAGCCAGGGCAGTCAGAAGATTTGGCCAACCCTCTCCACGCTGGCCAGACGGGTTGGAGAGGTCTCTTTGATGTTTACAAGCTTTGTTTAGCTTGTATTTCTTAAAGTCGCCTTCTATGACATCCACGGGAAGACTTGGAGTGGTCCTATTCTACTTTGCCGGGAACCACACGGCTAACTACTACTAGTACCTACTTACCTTTATAAAATGCGCATATCTGTGTGTGTTTTCGCAAAACCTCTGCAGATCGTCAGCCAAGTCCAAGCATTGTGCGTGCTCCCCTCGCACATAGCGCGCGTGTAGCAGCCAGTTTCGGGATGTAGGAGGGAATTCTGAAAATATTTGCTTTTTTAGTCTTTTCCCACGCTTATTACTTACTAGCTGTTACCCGCGGCTTCACCCGCGTGATATATAGCCTATGTCCTTCTCAGTACCCTACCCTATTTGTATGCAAAATTTTATGATTGGTTCAGTATAATAGGGCGTGAAAGCGTAACAAACAAACAAATAAACAAACAAACTCACTTTCGCATTTATTATTGGTTAGGATTAGGATTATACAAGGTCAGATTTAGACGTGGTAGTCGGGGCCCAATGAATCCCCAGTTATTTAGGTCAGTAAATACTTTTTTTTTATAACTCTTGGGTTTCATTAAAAAGTAAATTTTAAAGTCGAGGGAAATTTAACTTGTGTTGTTGCAGATTTCTATTATAGGAGAAACTACTAAGAATGTTAACTTATATAAAATACTAGCTATTCCGCTTAAATTATGGCCCATGTCACCCGCACATAAATTAGCTTACTATGTGAAATAATTTTGAAAATGGTCCAGTAGGTAGTTTTGGAATCTATTCAATGCAAACAAACAATCAAATCTTTATATATTATACCTAATATCTTAAATGATCTAAGCATATAATAAATAAAATATATATTAAATAAATATCCTTATGGGTGAATATTTTAGTAAGAATAAAAAACATAAGGACAAGCATTTGTAATGAAAAAATAAGTGCGACCACTAAACTCAAGCACATTTTTTCGTTTTATACCAGTGTGAGGTGGTTTATCAAACACTAAAGTATGTTTCCGCATATTTTCAACGTAAGCATTAATAATATAATGCGTAAATACCGGTAAAGAAGCGATTCTTACTGCATTATTTATTTGTTTACCAGTTTTACTGCCATAGAAACTATAGACATGACATGACACGGTAAAAGTTAGTTCTTTAGGTGTACATTCATAATTTAAAAGCTTTATGGGTATAAAAACAGGACGTGTGCTTAGGTATAGTTTTTGCCTTAATTAAACGATACAATATTTACAATACAATTTAAAAAGATATTCTGATTTGTTGTAGGGACTTATGAGTTTAGATTCTAGTGCTCTATCCCCGTTGCAAACCCGGTGCTACTTACTTTTTTTTATTTCTGGCACATTATGTTCCAATATTAAGCATTGCTAGTAAATGTCACTTTTTTAAAGACATTTAGTTTGATACATTGATTGCAAAATGCGTGAGTTTGAAATGCTTCACTAAGGAAACGTCAAGTTGAACTTCGTTTTGGAACAAGCTCGCTCCATACCATTACAAATCAAAATTTGACAAGTGTCTTATCACTGCTGTGTATTTATAAATTGAATAAAAGTTAATTTAAATATTTTTTTATAACAATTCGTAGTGTAGAAATTAGTAATTTAGAGATGGAAGATATGGCACGATTAGCTTTAGTGGAGCAGAGTGTCCGGGATACTGACAAATTCAGTGATATTCTGTACGAAGTTCTGCGACACATAAACATTATTTTAGAAAACCCTCATGATTATGAATTACGGACTATCAAGAGTGATGTTCTGAAGAAGTGTTTGGAGTGCGAGGCTTTGGGCGACTATATGAAATACGTAGGCTTTCAAACGGTATGGCACAAACCTAGTTTTGCGCTACTTTTTGAACTTATTCTTTTTGTAACAATTCCCTCTCTACACCATTGTAATACGTACTATAAATTAGGAAAACATTACAAATAAATAACACATTTAGTGATTGTTATTGTCGAGACATCATTGGTCGTCATCATTGTAAAATAATTACATGTAGATGAGCACTCGGTCAGCATCAGACTGGAAATATTATTTTATAGTTGTCATTGGTTCCAGGGGCTGTTGTGTGTACTCACTGTGTTTTTGACTCCTGGTTTATAAATAGTATCATTTTGTCTTGTGACTCAATCCACACCAGCCTGTTTTGGGGCATATGCCTCAATATATTATGTCATAGTTTGTCAGTTTCATCAGTAGATCGTGTATCAAAAGGTACAGGGTTTGGAACTAGAAAAATTCTAAATGATATATTTTTTATTGGTGTTATGATAATAGACTCCAGGTCTTTTTTAGTCTCTACTTTAGAAGCGACCTAAACTTAGCCATAAGTAATTATAGATGTATACAAATTTTTTTTTTCGAAAATGAAAATTGTAAACACAAATATGTCAATTAATAATTGTTCAAAGAAACCTTTATTAAATAAATGATTGAATCTTAATCGCCACTGCAGGAACACTACCCTCTCTACACTACCAGAGCCTTATTAATGTATGAAATATATTATAAAAAATGGCTCAAGCCAAAGCAGTCAGAGGATTTGGCCTACACTCTTCACGCTGGCTAGATGGGTTGGAAAGGTCTCTTTGATATTTAAAATCATTGTCCAGCTTATGTTCCCAAAGTCGCCTTTTACAACATCCACAGAAATACTTAGAGTGGTTCTATTTTATTCTGCCGGGAACCACACGGCTAATATAATAAATAATGCATAATAATTATAATATGTTTATATTCAAATGTTATTTCAGGTAGCAGACAGCATGACATATCCCAAAGAGTTTTCCCTCAGTAAATTGAGGATAGCTCAAGCGACCATTGAGCGGAAACTATGCTTTTGCTTCGGGCCACTGGACCAGAGCAGAGTCACCATAAAGAACTTTCAGAATACTCCTGCAAAAAAGCCTAAGTTCTTGCCAGCTAACATATTGGTATGACATTGCATTATATTTCATTTTAATGATTTATACTTGACTAGCTTTCTTCCGCAGCTCCGCTTGCGTTAAAGGTAGCTTATGCCCTTCTCCATACTCCAAACACTATGTATGCAAAATTTCGTGATGATCGGTTCAGTAGATAGGGCGTGAAAGTGTTATAAACCAATAAACAAACTCACTTTTGCATTTATAATATTAGTTGGGATAGTTGGGATTTTTCAGTGTAAAATACATGCTTTGGTTAGAACTAGGCTAAGGCATGTGGTCTCAACGCCTTAATCGTACGATTTGTTCTCAGAGACTCGCATAGATGGCGCCACTCGAAACTACACAAAATTGTATCCCCCGTATTATGAGAATATAAAAACATGATTCACAAAATATATCTTATTAAAAATCAAAACAATATTTTAGGCATAATATTTTAAAATGACACCGTATATTTAGTAAGTTAAAGGCTAACGCAGATTACCGCCATCTAGTATCGAGTAGCAAGCAACTCTCCTGCGCCATACATTCGCCTGCTTTTCGCAACCTTAATTTGGTCCAATATTTTTGTATGAGGTGGGCAGTCTATTACGTTAGTATTATATTGTCTTTGGCTAAGGCCATTGTCTGTATTAAACATGTTGGCAATGTCAATATGTCAAAATTCAGGAATACAGGTAGAATGATGCAGGAATAATTTAGGGAGTTTTTTGTGGGAAGTCAAAGGGTGCAGTTGGGGTTTGCATTAGATGTTAGTTAGTTCGCTGTGCAGTTTGTTGCCGCTTCTTCTGCACTCCGCTTTGGAAGCGGCGTTAAACATAGCCATAAGTAATTACTGACTAAAATATATTATATTTATGACAATTAATAAGTGTTCTGACACAACCTATATTAAAAATAAACATTTGAATTTGATGATTTTTCAAATTTATTTTAGTGGACTTTGAAATTGGTGTTGTTTGGTGTTGAATGATCAAATGCTCATGAACAATTCATGAAATGGTTTATTAACTAATAGGTAACTAAAAAAACAACTTAAATATTTTTTATTAATACATTAATAATATCTTTTTACAGAAAACAAAGAATCCTCTGCTGCTCAAGATAGAATCATTATTCAACAACATGATACGGTACGAAGATGAAGAACTGCAGGAGTTGGCTCGCGCACACATACCAATAGTGACGTTGCAGCTGATGGCAATAGATAGAGTCAGGGAGCATCAAAAGAAGATAAAAGCAGGTGAGATATTAAAACATTTGTGAAGAATATGTGGCACTGGATTGAAAAAGTATGCTTACATGCAACACATATGCTGTTTACACAGATGTTACCTATAGAAGCATGACAGAGAATGACAGTAACTACTAACACTGCTTGAAGTATTTTCTTTACATTATTGTACAGTGGGCCACATAGAACAATAAACTGTCCCCATATTATTGGTACTATTATTTGAGTACTAGCTATTACCCGCGGCTTCGCCCGCGTGTATTATAGCCTATGTCTTCTCAGTACCCTAACCTATGTGTATGCAAAATTTCATGATGATCGGTTCAGTAGATACGGTGTGGCGTGAAAGCGTAACAAACAAACTCACTTTCGCATTTATAATAGTAAGGAAGTAAGGATAGTAAGGATACGGATTATTGGTGGTATACTCTTCTATGTGTACTTGTACACTGTTGTTATTTATATTATAACTGTTTAGGAGCCGAAGTCAAGCCAGGTAATATTTTTACACTTTTATCGAAAATTGATAGGGCCTAAATTGTAACGTTTCGGAATCCCGCGCTCTGATTGGTCGATATGTCACGGCGCGCCACGGCATCGTATTTCAACCAATTGTGGTGTGACATGAAGCCCTCACGATATAAGCTTATAAAAATAATTATTATCATCAAAAGCGACGGACTGCGGCGAAACGGTCGAGTTCACTTTAGTAAATGATTATAGAAAAGAATAGAAGCATAGGATAGTGCTGCCAGATGTAGCTTACTGCCTTTATCTCAACCCTAAATGAAATATAATGCCTTACAGGGGAAATCAAGAGCTTGGACCTGCCATTTGATATTGCTCTGTTGATGGAGCTGCTAAGCTGGTTCAAGTATAAGTTCTTCTCATGGGTGGACAAACCAGCGTGCTCGCAGTGCGGTGGGCAGACTAGATTCATTGCTACTTCGTCATTGAGAACCGAGGCTGAGAATTGTACACTGGAGGTGCGTATCATCATTGTCATCATCAGGCCTTTTTAGTCTTCACTGCAGGAGACCGACCCTCTCTGTACTACCAGAGCCACATATTAACCAGAGCAGTCAGAGGATTTGGCCTACACTCTCCACGTTGGCCAGACGGGTTGGAGAGGTTTCTTAATTTTATAAGCTTTGTTTAGCTTGTATTTCCTAAGTTGCCTTCTACGACATCCACGGGAAGACTTGGAGTGGTCCTATTCTACTCTGCCGGGAACCACACGTTGAAGGTGCGTATGTACATACCTATATATTACACTAGCTTTGCCCGTGGTACATACATAGCCTATGACACTCAGGGATAACATACTTTTTTAATTATGAAAGGTTTTTTTTAATAGTCCAGTAGTTCCTGAGATTAGCGCGTTCAAACATACAAACAAAGTCTTCAGCTTTATAATATTAGATTATTATCACGTCTTCATTCCTTAGACATAAAACAGAAAGAGTCACACAAATGTCGTACGTCGCAGGCACGGCGCAGATACGGTACAGGCGTTTGACACTATGATAGGATTTTAAGCCTTATTGTCATACGCAAAATGGAACAATATTGCAAGAAAAAATTAATGCCTCGTCTGCCCGCACGTGGCAGTCAGTAGCTAGCGACTAAGCTTTATTCCGCGATACTGGTCGTTATGAGTATGAAAATAAGTTTGAAAATTCTATCATATTGTCCCACTTCTGCGTCGTACCACTCTGTTAGTTTTGTCACACTTAAGTTCACATTTTAATTAATATTATTAATAAAGTTCTTTTGTTGCAGCTATACGAATGTATAAAATGCGAAGTGGAAGTAGAGTTCCCGCGATACAACGACCCCAGAGCACTACTGAAAACTCGCCGCGGTCGTTGTGGAGAGTGGGCGAACTGCTTCACCTTACTGTGTCGGTCGCTCGGCTACGATACAAGATACGTGTATGACACTACAGACCACGTGTGGTGTGAAGTAAGTACGTCATCTATACAGGTACGAGGAGTTTACTTATAGATACAGGTCACATTATTATCATCATTAACAATATCATCTGAGAGCATTGTGTCGAGACTTTTATGAAGAGTGAGCGAACTCCTTCGCCTTACTGTGTCGGTCACTCGGCTACGACACCAAATACATGTATGACATTACAGACCACGTGTGGTGTGAAGTAAGTACGTCATCTATACATCTACAAGAAGTTTACTGCTAGACACAGGCTCTACAGGTTGCATTATTATCTTCATCAACAATACTACCTGAAGGCATTGCGACGTGGCTTTCGTGGAGAGTGAGCGAACTGCTTCACCTTACTGTGTCGGTCACTCGGCTACGACATCCGATACGTGTATGACACTACAGACCACGTGTGGTGTGAAGTAAGTACGTCATCAATACAGCTACAAGTTTACTGCTAGATACAGGTCACACAGGTCACTTTATTATCTTCATCAACAATAACATCTGACGGGCCGTTGTAGAGTGTGGGCGAACTGTTTCACCTTGCTGTGTCGGTCGCTCGGCTACGACACCCGATACGTGTATGACACTTCTGACCACGTGTGGTGTGAAGTAATTACGTCATCTATACAGCTAAAAGAAGTTATACTGTATAGTATATTATCTGAGGTGGTGGAAAGTAATATGTCATCAATACAGCTTCGAGAAGTACACTGCTAGACACAGGGCACATTATTAACATCATCAACAATATCATTTGAGTTCACCTTACTGTTTCGATCGCTCGGCTACGACACCAGATATGTGTATGACACTACAGACCACGTGTGGTGTGAAGTAAATACGTCATCAATACAGCTACGAGAAAGTTCATGATACACGCAGGTCATATTATTAACATCAGCAACATGTCATCTGAAGGCATTGCGTATAGTTCCCACGATGTAACGAACCCAATGTTTACTGAGGTGACGTTGTGGTTGTTGCTGATTACTTCACCGTTGTTTTCCACTAGTCAGTAGATCGATTGATGGCAGTCGTTAAGCTATGTCAGATGCCTTAAGGCAGCTTGGAAAATCTGACACCAGTGTTGGCCACTTACACATACGAAAAACAAACAAAACTAGATCGATACTATCGTCTTACTATGATACCTTGTAGCACGCCTTAATTTGGTCAATATTTTTTTATGAGGTTGGCAGTCCATACGTTCGTAATATTGTATTTGCCATCAGCTACTGTATATTCCAGTCTGTTGGCTTTTGAAAAAGATATAGTTTGATCAAAATATTTTCACGATAAACATACATATACGTCACACTAGCATTAATATACATTTTCTTTGTTTTATTAGTTTTACCAATAACATTTTTTATTGATAAAACTAAGAAAACAATATATGATGAGAGAATTCGACGCAGTGATTCGAATTCACGGTGGTGTAGTTGGTAACACACTTAGGGCGCAGACCTAAGACTCGTGGGTTCAAATCCTACCTGTGGCGAATTCTTTTTCATCACATATTTTCAATTTTAACATTTTTAATGTTTTATTTTTATCCACATATTTATATGAAAGTTTATATAATGTAAAGACGGAATAGTAGAGCACCTGTAACACAAGTGTTTTAACTTAGCACAGGGCTCCAGCATTCTTTGTATGATGTAATTTCTTGATGAATAAATGATTATGATTTTTTTCTACCACAGGTATTTGACTACGATTCCAATACTTGGCTCCATGTGGACCCTTGCGAGGCGAAACTCAACGCTCCATTGATATATAGCCATGGCTGGGGCAAGAAACTGTCGTACATCATAGCCTTATCTCGGGATGACCTACAGGATGTGACCTGGAGGTACACCAACAACCATAAAGAGGTCAGTTTTCATGTTATATTTTATGAAGGATTCATCATCAACGGTCCTTGTTAGTCTCCACTGCAGCACAGAATTAATAGTATGACTGCAGGAACAAGTTCCTCCTTGTACTACCAGAGCCATATATTAGCCAGAGAAGTCAAAGGATTTGGCCTACACTCTCCACGCTGGCTTGGTTGGAGAGGTATATTTTATGTTTATAAGCTTGGTTTAGCTTGTGTTTACTAGGTCGCCTTCTACGACATCCACGGGAAGACTTGGAGTGGTCCTACTCTACTCTGTCGGGAATCACACGGATGTAGGTGGATATAGGTCCATGATAGTAATAATACGGTAGTTGCCTAATGTTAAGCTTATATAAAATTTGTTTCTAATGCGACTAATTTCTATCTGAAAACACTATAAAGAACACTTTTAATTTGATATCGTTTCGTTAAGTGATCTTAAAGCTTCTTTAAAGTTGGGTGAATAGGACCATTTTTAAAGTATGAAAATCTTTAATTACAATTATACTGTATTTTAGTCCGCTAAATTTATAGCAACTTTTATTATGAACATTACCATAAACGAAATATTTCGTATAGCTACCAAACAAAGTTCTTACGCCACCCATACAAAATACAAGCTTGTGACGTCACAAATATGGAGGCATTTCAGCGGCGCGTTTTCACGTCTAAAAATTAACGTCTAAAAACATGTGTCTTTAAAACTTTTATAACTGAAAGAGTTTTTTGTTTAGAAATGTATTTCTGTCACTATTGTGTTTATTTTTGGCAGGTCTTTACATAGCAACATGAAAAAATTTTTAGTAAACATGCCCATTATGTGTTTTAGGTGCTGGCTAGAAGAAACCTTTGCAGCGAATCAGAACTAATAGACGCCATCCAAACGTTGAGGGAGCATAGACAGCGACAAGTGTCGGAGGCTCGGCGGCGGTACCTCGCTAAGAGAACGCTAGAGGAACTCGTACAGCTCATGGTGGAAAGGTATGTTTGTTTATCATTTAACATTTTCGATTATTGCATTTCTTCAGATTAAATATTGAGTCCTTACCTATGAAATTGGCGTTTCTTTTCGCTTGCCATTTTGTTCCTAATGATAATAATTTTTAGGTAAACACATTTCTTTTTATTAAAACTTGAAAGTAGCCTATATTATTAACATTCTGCATGCATTAATTATTTTTTGTTTTTGTGTATTTAATTATTGGAAAATACTCATGAAAAGAACTCGTGCTAGGATTGTCCGTTTTAATCAAAAATTTAGCCATATTTCTATTATTTTTCTAACTTTTTGTAAAGTTTAGAATGTCTAAATTAGGCTTAATGCTGTCCGTAACCACATGCAAAATTAAATTTTTGTTGAATTTATCAAACCAGATATAATACTAAAAACGTTAGTATAAAAAATTCACTTTGCTCGAAATTCTCCATAGAAAACGCCAATTTCCTATGAAATTGGCGTTTTCTATGGAGAATTTTGAGCAAAGTGAATTGCACTGACATCTCGGTGGAAGCCATAATTAAAAAGAAGAAAGAAAGAAAAAAAGAAAGAACGCATTTATTTGAAACCTAAATATTGGGTCCTTACATAGGAAAGGACCCAATATTTAGGTTTCAATTATTTATAACAATTGAAACCTAAATATTGAATTAAAAAACCGGCCAAGTGCGTGTCGGGCCACGCGCAGTGTAGGGTTCCGTAGTTGCGAATGACAACTTTGAGTTCACACTGTTTACACTCGCACCTCACAGTTTAACGACCAAAAACATCTAACAATGAAGATTGTATGAAATTTTACATTTTCCAGTACATTTTATAAGTTGGTTGCTTATAACTTTTTAGTTTACACTTAGTACCTAGCTCTGATAGTTTTCCTTTCAACTTCAGTATATATACTACTTCTGTAATTTTTTTCACATATCCATATATAACCGTTTAGCAGATAGAGGGGGGGGACACGTACCTCTAACAAAATTTTGCACTTTAAAACCAAATATTTCGGAAACGGATCCCTAAATCAAAAAATAGTGTTCTCAACCTCACAATATTTTTGAAAGACCTTTTTAACGATACCCCACACGATGGGTAAATAGAGAAAAAAAAAATACTCCCCCACTTTACTTGTATGGGAGCTACCCAAAAAAAAATTTTTTTTCAAGATTTTATTCTACGACTTTTTTGCCATGATTAATATACACACTCATACCAAATTACAGCATTCTAGTACTTATGGTCTCTGAGTAAAACCGCGGACGGACAGACAGACAGACAGACAGACAGACAGACAGACAGACAGACAGACAGACAGACATGGCGAAACTATAAGGGTTCCTAGTTTACTACGGAACCCTAAAAACGCATTTATATGCGTTTTTTCTTTCTTTCTTCTTTTTAATTATGGCTTCCACCGAGATTTCAGTGATTCTGCCAATGTCCAGTATAATGAGATACTAAGTATCGGTGATGTACCGGTATGTGGCATCAAAGATGGCGTATGTTCTTTGGCAGCCTCGTGGGAGATTTTGGCGACAAATCTATACGAGTCCATTTAACAGTCTACTTTAACTATTTCACAAATTGTTCTCGAGCACGAGCATTTATAACACCAAACTACACCAATTCCATATTATAAAGTCCTCTTAAATCAATTTGCAAACTTGTGTAAGGCAAACGACAACTGAACCCCTTGACTTCCCACCAAAAACCCCCTCTTTCTTTTTTTACGCTTACATAGATTTGATTTGTCAAATTAACTAGCAGTAGACTTGCCAGCGAACGGTGCTTTTTGAAAATTTTGCCCGAGCGTTTGCTAGCGCGTGTCTCCAGACGGAACATCTATTCGTGTAGAATTATAACATTTATGATGAAGGTCCGATCTCCATAATCTCCTATAACCGCAGCTATGACAGATCCCAATATGAAGCCGTACAAGACATGAAACACCCAGATAAGGCGTACGGCGAAGGCACGGCGCAGATACGGTGCAGGCGTGGGTCAATTATAAGTCTTATTCTTTACTGAGAACTACTAATATCGCAAGAACAAATAGACGCCTACACTGCCCACACGTGGCATCTTGGGATAGAGTATTTTCTCGCGATGCAGGTCTTTTTGAGTATGACAATAATGTCTCACGCCTGCACCGTATCTGCGACGCGCGCCTTATCTGTTAGTTTTACGCCTAAGATAGCTGAAAAGACCATGAAACATACTACCAGTAACGATGTTACCTTTATATTTTTAACCGACTTCAAAAAGAGGAGGTCTTCAATTCGTCGGAATCAATTTTTTTATGTATGTTCCCCAATTTCTCAAAGAGGCCTGGACCGATTTAAAATTTTTTTTTTTTTATCTGAAAGGTTGTACCCTCTAGGTGGTCCCATGATCACAAAGTCAGGTTCTTATAAAGGTACCCTCGAAATATTGAGGGAAACCAAAAAATTGTGTGCACTGATTCCGTTCGGTTAAAATTTATTTCTATTTTATTATTTTTCCTAATTTTTAGTTCCAGTTTGTACACTTAAGTATAGGGTTGAAGTCG
Source organism: Rhodophaea formosa (assembly GCA_963082605.1). Lineage (NCBI taxonomy): Eukaryota > Metazoa > Arthropoda > Insecta > Lepidoptera > Pyralidae > Rhodophaea > Rhodophaea formosa. Next base: position 3,873,949 of record OY720220.1, on the reverse strand, counting down.
GTTACGTTTTTTGTTAAAAATAATTATTGTTTCAGAAAACCCAGTGACTACGAGTCCCACGGCCGGATATCCGGTTCCAAAGAGTGGCGGACGGACCGTGGCGAGATAGGCTCGCAGAAAAGCCACACCTTCGAGTTCGGGTTACCAGGGGACTACCAGATCCGGTACTACCCGGGTACAGACAAGTACCGGGTGATTTGCAATGGGATCGAGACGGATGTCATACCCGGGTGGGACGCGGGCGTGTATGAGAAGCAACATATGTTTAGGAAGATCGAACTGGATTGGAAGAAGGTGTACTTGGCAAGAGATGGTGAGCCTTTATTCAAATATTAAATATATATAAAATAAATAAATATATACGGACAAATCACACAGATTGAGCTAGCCCCAAAGTAAGTTCTAATGAAAGACTTGTGTTATGGGATACTAACTCAACGATACTATATTTTATAACAAATACATATATAGATAAACATCCAAGACCCAGGTCAATCTGAAAAAGATCATTTTCCATCTTGACCTGACCGGGGATCGAACCCGGGACCATCCGTGTCGCAGGCAGGCGTGATGACCGCTGCGCCACGGAGCTCGTCAAGCTACTGTATGCAATGTAGGGCCGTGTGACTCCCGGCAGAGTAGAATAAGACCACTCCCAAGTCTTCTCGTGGATGTCGTAGAAGGCAACTTAGGCCACAAGCTAAACAAAGCTTATAAACATCAAAAAGACCTGTCAATTACCGGGTGTCGTGCGATGGGACGGAGACAAGACAAGAAACATATCTTTAGGAAGATCGAGCTGGATTGGAAGAAGGTGTACTTGGCGAGAGATGGTGAGTAGACTATCCTAACCTTCAAATACCGTGAGCCAATACTGCGTACATCCGGAACGTTATCAATAAATATTTTAGGCGGTAGATTTTGCAGTTCTTAAAAAATACCAGACGAATGTCAACTTAGTCTACCTGCGACCACGAACACTGTAAAGTGCTCAAACGTTAGGTGTATAAATAATGTAATAAACGCGATAAAAACCGTATTAAAATAATTTTATTTAAATCCCAATCTTCAAGTTTATTTTCAGGCGTTTTTTTTTTCTCCACTCCAGGAGCATGACCCTATGTGTACCATCAGAGCCATATATTAGCCAGAGCAGTCAGAGGATTTGGCCTACAGCCTCCACGCTTGCCAGATCGGTTGTTTAACTTGTGTTTCCTTTGTCGCCTTCTATGACATCCACGGAAGAGTTAACGTAGTCCTACTCTGTCGGGAACCAGACAGACGTCTGGCGCTTCATAAATATTTTTTTTCCTAGCCTATCGATGTTATGTCCCACTGCTGGGCAAAAGCCTCCCCCTTATTTCTCCATTCACTTCTGTCTATGGCAATTTCTGCCCAACCATGCAAAAACTTGTCGAGATCATCTCTCCATCTCCTTCTTGGTCTTCCTCTACCTCGACGGCCCTCAGGTACCCAAAAGGTTGCCAACTTAGCCCACCTTTCTTTCATAAATAATATGCCGAAAAAAATTGAATGGAATTCATAAATATTATGCCGAAAATAATGTTTTGATTTTAATTATTACATATTTCATGGATAATGCTTTTATTTTCTATGTGTAACCGTCAGAAAAAATGTGGGATTAGTGTTTGGGACCACATGACATGCGTTTTGAATGTTTGACTGTTATAGTTCTTTTATAACAGTTAGTATAGTTAAGTGGGCAATGAGATTTGTACCTATATAACGAGCACGTAGTAGGCACTTAGCAACCGTTGCTAGGCAACCGCAGTCGTGCGATCACGCCACCCGAGCCGTACCTCACCCCGCGCGCGTCTCTCCGCCAACGCGGCCACCGCGGCTCGCGCGCACCGACAGTGGAGGTCGATCCGCGCCACTGCCGAAAAACTGCCTTTACGGATTTTAGGGCATAGAACACACGTCAATTGACTTTGAATTTATGGCCCCCCATAGAAACTCAAAAGGAATTGTATGGCATTTTTTTCATTTTCACCCTCACTCCATTATTTGTCTATGATCCTTATTGCCTAGAGAAAACATATGGCAGTCGGTCGTCTGATACTAGTAATAGTATCTTCTTCGTAGTTTGTGATCCGCGCTTGCGTACACTACCTACGATGCTGTACTCGTTAATCGTCATACATACCTAGAGTGTTGTGCTATCGTGTTTCTGTAGAATCTGTTTTGTGGAATAAAGGCATATTTTTCAACGCGAACGTGTGGTACTTAATTCGCAGCCCCCTTACACCTATTATTTATTTATTTCAGAGGATTCGTCAGAAGGCTCAATATCATGGCGTCTAAGCACCAGTGGAGACCTAGCGTTCAAGATGCTGTGTATAAGACTGACGTCGGCGTTGTACGGCACGGGTCGTATCGTCTGGACGGTGAAGTTTGACGACCAAGAGCCCCGCGTAGCTAAATTAGGAGGTAAGTGTGTGACGAAAAAGTCAATATTCTTCTAACAAAATTCTGTGTATAAGACTGACATCGGCTTTGTACGGCACGGGTCGTATCGTCTGGACGGTGAAGTTTGACGACCAGGAGCCCTGTGTTGCTAAATTAGGAGGTATGTGTGTGACGAACAAGAAAATAATTTTCTAACAAATTTCTGTGTATAAGACTGACATCGGCTTTGTACGGCACGGGTCGTATGGACTGGACGGTGAAGTTTGACGACCAGGAGCCCCTTGTAGCTAAATACGGAGGTGAGTGTGCGACGAAGCCGTGAGGTTCCCGGCAGAGTAGAATAGGACCACTCCAAGTCTTTCCGTGGAAGTCGTAGAAGGCGACTTAGGAAACACAAGCTAAACAAAGCTTTTAAGAGGCTTATCACAAAATAGTGCTCTGAAAGATTAGGCTTTTACGCACGGCGACCACACGGTTGGGGTCACGAGTTCACGACGCTAATGCTGTTGCTACAACTGCACGATTTTGATACTTTTCATATTCTTTAATTTTTTGATATTGGATTTTTTTATTTTGTAATATTGTTAATCATGACAAGAAATTCCCACATACGTTCATTTTTGTTGGCTAAAGATACTTATATCAGCGAAACTAGCGATACCCGTTATTAAATTCTTGTACTCTGAAATAATAACACATTGAAAAAATCTATGTAAGTATTCACTAGCAAAGTACATTTAGTATTTTTAGTATAAATTTTCATCAAAATCATCATTTGAGATTGAGAGATCTACTCATTACCGCTAAAAGTGGCCGCTTTTGGCGGTAATTAGTAGTTCTAGTATTTACATTTACTATCTTATATTTACTGAATGAAAAATAATAAAAAGTTATACCAAAAATACTACAAGTCATTTACTGAAGAAGTACTTACGTAGATTTTTACAATTTGCTCCTGTTTAGCAGTCATATCATCATTTCGTGTAGGTGACACGGTCAGTCGACCATGCACACCCTGGTGTCAGAGTTCTTCGGAACCGCCTCTCGGCCTCTGACGTGGTTTCTTTAACGACTACCAGATGGCAGCCGGGATCACCGGCTTAACGTGCCTTCCGAAGTACGGAATCATCTTTCTTATCAGACAATCAGGTGATTCATGCCTGCAATGTCCTAACCAAACTGGAAACAACTTAACAAATTGTGCTTCCCGTAGGAATCGAACCACGACCCCCGGGTCAACAAGGCGAACGCCTTAACCACTGGACCACGGAGGCAGCAGTAAAAGAAATAAAATGAGGGATAGCGCTAGTTCACTGGTCCAAGCGCCTTAAGCTCTTTAAGTTTTTGCCAACATTTTATTTACAACCTGCGTGTAATTTTGGAATATTTTTTTAGGGTTTAGTACCTAAAAACGAAACGTAACGTTGGTGTCACCCTGTCATAACCATTTGCTACGAAACTACTGAACTGATTAAGTTGAAATTCGATACTTATATAAGTCTGTAACCCGAAGATGAGAGATCAAAAGAGTATTAAGTACGTGTATAATATTTTTCTTAAACATGCTTGGAAATGTTCACATTATTTTGACAACCTTGTTTGGGATAAATCAATATTGCTGTACTGGCCAATACACAGCAGCAAAGTATGTATGAAAATCCCAAGAAAATCTATATCTGTCGTGTCTTAAAGTAACTATGAAAATTCATATCTGTCATGTTATTTAAAAATGGAACGACGCGTTTGCTGCGAAATAATTCAAGTATGGAGGTTACAAATTCGAATTTAAAATTTTACCAGGCTAGTAAGAAAAAAGAAATTAAAAAACTTAAGATTTTGGCGCGATATTTTCTACATATTGTTGTTTATGAACATTTTATGAATATGAATTGACATATTAACATCAATATTTCATGATGGTCTAGGATAAAAGAAAAATCATAGAATATACCAGGTGCTTCTCTTCCCGTACAATCTGTAAAAGCAGGCCGAAGGAGAGGGCGAAAACCTATGCAGAAGAATATGTCAATAGGTGATGCGACTAGCAACCCATCACTATTTTAATTGCATTTTCTACATTAAAATCCACTAATACCCTAAACATGGCTTTTGAGGTCCGTCTCACCTGTAAGGGTAAACACGTGATAATATATGTATATTTGTTTGTCTATAGACTATTTTTTTTAATTTCCGTGCAATATTTGATAAAAGTACTACACAAGCCTTGGCCGCAATCAGGCATTGATGGACTCACGTATGTGTGCCTCGGCTCCGCCTCGGCCCACATTCACACGTTCGTCCATCAATACCTCTTTTGCCGGCCGTTGCAGTAATGTACTTTATTGGTAAATTAGATATTTACAAAAAATATATCGTAATCGTATACATATGTCTGTTGACGATTTATATAACAAATAAGTTGGAAAGTATTTGACCAAATTAATTCAATAAAACAAATAAGACATTTTTACAAACATGATATTTATTATTTGACTAGCAGGAATTGGTTTTTTGGCTGACCTAAATAATTAAATATAAATATATACGGACAAATCACACAGATTGAGCTAGATTTTATAACACATACATAATTACATATGTATATAGACAAACATCCAAGTCCTAGGTCAATCTGAAAAAGATAATTTTTCATCATGACCTGACCAGACTGACCGCGGAGCGAACCCGGGACCATCCGTGTCACAGGCCGTGTGGTGTTGACCGCTGCGCCACGGAGCTCGTCGTCATAATCATTAATTACAATTTTACTTAATAAAAATAAATTGGAATACTTGTGCCTCAGTGGCATGTATCTGGTTTAGTTAGTCGCACTATACGCTTTGCACTCAATCGTTTGACGAAGAAAATTCGGCATAGGTCCGCCGTCGACAAGCTCTCGCGCAGTACTGAGTTTGAGCGGTCGACGCATCGAAATATATAGTAATTTGGAGGTTGCAATTACGTTTTTTATAGTCATATCTTTAATTATTATTATTTTAAAGTACAAAATTTAAATTCCTTATGAACTTACGTTTATTCTAGTACATATTTCATGTAATAATATTACTGTAGTAAGGAGAAATTTGCAGTTGATGTTTTAGAAATTTCGTGGTTTTACGGTTTTGAATGGATATTTTTTACTAAATATTCCATACATATTTTAAAATTCTGATTCCGCTATGAACTTTACCACTATTAAAGAGATATTATTATAATTTTTTCGTTTAAATTCCGTCTGTACAGTTGTTCAGTTTTGAGCACGAACAAGGGCCTCGCCCTCTTTTTGTGTAAAACATGCTTCGGAATTTTGGCTTTATTTTAATTGATTAGATAAAAATGCAAAAAGTGAAGCCGCTATGAACTTTACTAATAACTATTCTCCATTGTTAAATAGATTTTATTTGTCAAAGTCTTTCAGTTTCTTAGAATTTGAATGCCAAAATCGCGGTCAAAATGTGATAGGCCTCTTAAACATCAAAGAGACCTCTTCAAACCATCCGGCCAGCGTGGAGAGTACATATACATGGCGAAATTTTGATCGTTCCGGACCATTAAAGGGGTGATTCAGCCTGTCAATATAAACAACTTTTCCTATGGGACAAATGCTGTAAACTCGAAAAAAAATTCGACCTTCCTATACAAATTTCCCGGGCGGCTGAACACTTTTGTATGAAAATGTCGAAATAAAATTTGAGTTTCCAGCATTGTTCCCATAGGAAAAATGGTTCATATCGACGGGCTGAATCACCCCTTTAAGGATCCAGAACGATAAAAATTTCGCCATGTATACTATCACGTCTTTTTCCTTTGCGGGGTAGACAGAGCCCAGGTCTATGAAACCTAAAAGCCACGTGAGCATGTTTGTGGGCTTGTAGGTGGAGAACGGAATCAAAATAGTGATGGGTTGCTAGCCGCATCGCCTATAGATTTGATTCTTGACGTCCATTCCCTCGATCGATTTAAATACATTCTGTTTTGTTCTCAGAAACTCCAACGACTTTTGAGCTTGAGTTCTCGTCAGTGGTCATCACGGCCTCTCTATCGGGTGGCACCGGCGACGTGGCCTGGCAACAGGCCCAGCTGTGTCGGATGTCTCTGGAGAGCAAGGCCAGTGGGCTCGAGATATCTGCTACCGTGGGCAGGAAGTAGATGTTTGAAGTTATTTTAGAATATTATCACCATTCCACAAGCCTTTGTCAGTAAACTACATTAATAATATATTAATAAAACCCTCTCAGATCTGGCAACAGACACAGCTGTGCCAGATGTCTCAGAGCAAGGCCAGTGGGCTGGAGATATCTGCCACCGTGGCCAGGAAGTAGATGAATTATAACCATACCCAAGCCTTTAGCAGAAACCTTAATATAAAACTGTTAATAAAACCCTGTCATATCTGGCAATAGACACAGCTGTGTCGGATGTCTCTGGAGAACAAGGCCGGTGGGCTGAAATAACTGCCACCGTGGCCAGGAGGTAGATGTATTATCACCAAACCACAAGCCTTTGTCAGAAACCTTAATATAAAATTGTTGATAAAACCCTGTCATATCTGGCAATAGACACAGCTGTGCCAGATGTCTCAGAGCAAGGCCAGTGGGCTGGACATATCTGCCACCGTGGTCAGGAAGTAGATGTATTAGCACCATACCACAAGCCTTTGTCAGAAACCTTAATATATAAATGTTAATAAAACCCTGTCCTGTCATATTATAATATGGTAATAGAACCCTGTCATATCTGGCAACAAACACAGCTGTGTCAGATGTCTCAGAGCAAGGCCAGTAGGCTGGAGATATCTGCTACCGTGGCCAGGAAGTAGATGTCTGGAGTTATCTTACAATATTATCACCATACCACAAACTTTTGAAACCTTAATTAAACAATATGTTAATAAGACCCTGTCCGATCTGGTAACAGGCCCAGCTGTGTCGTATGTCTCTGGAGAGCAAGGCCAGTGGGCTGGTGATATCTGCCACCGTGGGCAGGAAGTAGACGTTTGGAATTATCTAAGAACTAGCAGCCCTACCCGGCTGCGCCCGGGCATGTATTATACCTTAAAACCTTCCTCGTGAATCACTCTATCTATTGCTGAAAACCGTATGAAAATCCGTGGAGCAGTTTTTGAGTTCATCGCGAACAGACAGACAGACAGACAGACGCGGTGGAGGACTTTGTTTTATAATATGTAGTGATATTATCACCATACCACAAGCCTTTGTAACCTAAATTAGACAATATGATATTAAAACCCTGTCCGATCTGGCAACAGGCCCAGCAGTGTCGAATGTCTCTGGAGATGTAGGCCAGTGGGCATAATCATAATCATTTATTTCGAGAACAATACAATATTGTGTGGAAATATTAATAATATAATAGGGCTGGAGATATCTGCTACCGTGGCCCGGAAGTAGATCTTAGAATCTGTAACCAATATTATCACCATAGCCCGTTAAAAACATCCTTGTAGCACTGTACATATGTTAAGAGCGTATCCTAGCAGTATGTTTTCCATACAAATGTATTTCTCTATTTTCTCGCTGAAAACTGCTTCTATTCTAGAGGCACAATTCTTTTTTCATAAAATCTATTACTAAAATAGGTATGGCCCTATGTTTTACTTTTTTCTAGAAAAATGTTTAAAAAAGATTTTTTTATAAAAAAATTTAGGCTAGTAAATAGAGAAATAGGTACATTTGTATGGAAACCATACTGAAAAAATACTGCTAGGATACGCTCTTAAAACTTGTCAAAACGTAAGCGTGTCACCTTTGATCGAGGATGTGTTAGGAATTTATATTTGCAATAAACTTGCTACGAAATATACCTTTTTGGTTTATCAAAAATAATAAGATTTAAAGTCAAAGTCAAAGATTTTTATTCAAAATTGGATAATTGTATCTCTTTTTGAACGTCATATTTTTTACTTTATTATTTTTAATTTTTAATAAGCAAAATCGAAAAAACTACTAACGTTTCGTAATGACCACTGGTGAGAAGAATACGCCGAAAGAAACTCAATCCAGACTTTGTCCCTACGTGCCTGAAGGGCTTCGATTACAATATTTTACAAGTAATTATTTATTTCTAATGTTATTTATATTAATTACAATAAATTAAATTACTGCCACGCATTTTTATCATTTAAATAATCATTAATACAATAATATGCCTTTTTTACTAACTGGTTTTTAACAGCAGTTTTAAACTTATGTAAAGGTAGACCCGATATTTCTGCGGGAATTTTATTATAGAAGCGTGCTCCGAGACCCATAAATGAACGCTTAGTTTTCTGCAATCGCAGAGCTGGTGTAGCCAACTTATTAAATTTAAAAAATCTACTTATTATGTTCTGGACACTTTGTGCCATTATTGTAAGGTGCATATCAAAAAGTCAAAATTATTCAGTTATTATTATTACTTACAAAATTGACTATGTATATTGATATATTGTGCTTGCAATATGACTTTCTAGTTTGTAAATTGTTTTTGAAGATTTTGTAAATTTTTGAATGTTTTCTAGCGTTACGTAACTATACCTAGACCGCCTAACACTTAGGGCCGCGCTACACTGGCTTGGCATGGGATGGCATCGGAAGCGACGCGTCATTTCAAAACAAGCTATTATAACCTTTATACTTTGTGACATAAGATGCATAACTGCTTGAACGTGGCGAGCCGGCTGGCGGCCTGGCCCGCACTCGCGTGGACTAGACACCCGCGAGCGTACAACCCCCGTTTTGCATCTTATGTCACTAGACATATAGCTTGTTTTAAAATGAAGTGTCGCTTCCGATGCCATCCCATGCCAATCCAGTGTAGCACGGCCCTTACAGAGCACAACACCAGAGGGATGGTAGGGTGGGAGGGTAAGGGATGATAACTCACCTATACACTCGTTCTTCGGCTTACATATCTTACTAATTCGCATTCTGGATTGGTTTATACATCTAAGTAGTAAGCGCCTTCTCCCCTGTGTTAAAATAGTACCCTGATAGAACTGTTTCTTTTTTTATTTACGATATTTATCCTTATTGTTCCTAAAAATAGAGTGCATAATTCTGTGCGACGATTTGTGGTTGAGCATGAGACGCAAATATTACAGGTTGGTGTCCCGCTCGCACATATGGTGTATGCACAATACGGTAGTTGCCTAATGTTAAGATCATATAAAATTTGTTACCAATGATACTAATTTCTATCTAAAAATACTATATAGAACACTTTAAATTTGATATCGATTCGTCAAGTGATCTTAAAGCCTCTTTAAAGCTGGACGAATAGGACCATTTTTTAAAGTATGAAAATCTTTAATTACAATTATACTGTATTGTAGTTCGCTAAATTTATAGCAACTTTTAATATGAAACCATTACCATAAACTAAATATTTCGTATGGCTACCAAACAAAGTTCTCACGCCACCCATACAAAATACAAGCTTGTGAAGTCACAAATATGTAGGCATTTCAGCGGCGCGTTTTCACGTCTAAAAACATGTGACTTTAAAACATTTATATTTTAAAGAGTTTTTTGTTTAGAAATGTATTTCTGTCATTGTGTTTATTTTTGACAGGTCTTTACATAGCAACACGAAAAATTTTTTAGTCAACATGCCCATTGTGTATAATATAATCGTACTTATAAATATAGTTTTTAAACAATTGCATATGTGCGGACAAGACGCACCTGTAGTATTACCGTCTCTTTCTATGTTAAAAGTTACTATGGGTACTCAGTCCAACTACCAATAGGTATATAAGGTCCTTGTTTCGTATCGTACTAATGACGCCTTGAAAGTAAAGATGGCGGCCGGTGAGACGCTATACAGGCTGACTGGTAAATCATTTTTAACGGACTTCAAAAAAAGGAGGAGGTTCACAATTCGTCGTAATCTTTTTTTTTATGTATGTTCCCGATTTCGAAGGCGCCTGGACCGATTTAAGAAATTCTTTTTTTGTTCGATAGGTTTTACATATGGTCCCATAAATTTTTTATCAAAATGTGTCGAGCGCTATTTGAAAAAAATACACAAAAACCAAAAAATATGTTTACAAGGATGCCGATTGGTTTACACTTTTTTTCATTTTATTTTTAAGCTTATTCAAAGAAATTTAAGTCGGTTTTTTGTTAAAAATATATTAAATTATACATAGTGAAAGAGGCCCACTCAGTACACGATTCTCGGTCCAAATTATAAAAAAAACGGCCTAGTGCGTGTCGGGCCACGCGCAGTGTAGGGTTCCGTAGTTGCGAATGACAACTTTGAGTTCACACTGTTCACACTCGCACATCACAGTTTAACGACCAAAAACATGTAACAATAAAAAGGTATGAAATTTTACATTTTCGAGTACATTTTATAAGTTGGTTGCCTGTAACTTTTTAGTTTGTACTTAGTACTCTGATAGTTTTCCTTTCAACTTCAGTATATATACTACTGCTGTATTTTTTTTCACGTATTTATATATAACCGTTTAGTAGATAGAGGGTGGGGGGCCACTTACCTCTAACAAAAATTTGCACTTTAAAACCAAATATTTCGGAAACGGATCCCTAAATCGAAAAATGGTGTTCTTAACTTCACAATATTTTTAAAGACCTATCTAACAATACCCAACACGATGGGTTTGTATAGAAAAAAAATATTACATTTCAAAAAAAATTTTTTTTCAATATTTTCTTCTACCACTTTTTTGACATGATTGATATACATACCCATACCAAATTTTAACTTTCTAGTATTTATAGTCTCTGAGTAAAACCGCGGACGGACAGACAGACAGACATGGCGAAACTATAAGGGTTCCTAGTTTACTACGGAACCCTAAAAAGGTGCTTAAAAGTTGACCAAATTTTCCAATAAGAACAAGAAGTGTGGACACTCAAGATGCGCGCGATGATAAGTAAGTGTAGTTACTAACGTTACGCGTTGCGTGTCGGGCCGTGTAGCTGGAGTCGCGAAGTGACCGGGCGGTGTCCAAACATTCCGAGATATTGCGTACTAATTTGACTATTGTTTTCCTTGTAATTAATAAGTCTTTTGTTGGTTTTTTATTTTTTAACGATACTTGAGAACATGATTTATTATGTCCTTAAGTATGACACATGATTTACCAGTTAGTCTGTAAAGCTGTCGTAATTTAATGCTGGCCGTCGCTGTCATCCTTCATGGATTAACCCTCCCCTCTTCGCCCCGCTTTTCGTACGTAGCATCTTGAAAGAAGTGGTCTTGCTATAGTTACTTAATTTTGCCTTGCCAATGCGCTGTTGTGGTATGTTTTAAAATTATCGTGAATAAATATTACTACAATTGTTTAAGATGACTGCAATAATATTGTTAAGTAATGTTATTGTCAAATAATTTAAATATACTAGTACTAATATTTAATTTCTTTGGTTATTGTTTTTGTTTAAATAAAATAATGTTCAATTTTACATTTGTTTACACTTTCTTTTTTACAAAATTAACTAAAACTTTTTTAGAGATTAGGCTGTTATATAAACTCTTTGAAAAATGGACTTCTCATGCAAACAGAGATTTATATTTCTTAAAATAAAGGTCCAATGTAAAAAAATGACCAACCATGTTCCACAATGTCCCAAAAATATTCCACAACATAAATATATAATATCATTGAAACTAACGTGAGATAAATGACAAGTGGTTGAAATATAATTGTTTAAAATTTTTACAAAATTGGTGATATGTATTAGCATTTGTACTGTACCATTTGTAAATCACTGAATAAATATTTTTTCTTTTTTATTCTATAAATACATGTGTACAAACATATAGATGAAATATAAATATATGATACATACATATATGTACGAAAAAGTAATCATGTCTTTGCTTATTTCCCTTTGGTTGTGGAAAAGTTGGTTAGTATTGGAGCAACACTAGATATTTTTAGTCAATTTTGTAAAACCATATTTATATGTCATAAATTAGGCTCGCACCTATAAATAAGTATCTTTATTCGGGCCGATTATAAATCGGAAGCACGTCTAACCTTTGGGTTATTTTGTACTTTATAAATAAGTAACTCCACGCAATATTTTAACACATTAATAAAAGCAATAAAAAGTTGTGAAGACCAAAATGCCTTAGTGTTGTACTTTTTGAAGTTCCGTAATTTTACTATAACAGTTATCATTGTAATGAGGGTGTACTGAACTATGCGGCGGCAGCACAAGCGTCAGGTCCGGTTTGGGTCCGGTTAGCTGTGATTGGGCCACAATGTGTCAGTTGTTGCTGCTTGCCAAATATTAACCAATGATAACGGCTTATCGAGGTCGACGCTTCAGTGCTGCCATTTGATGGTGAGCATTTCAGATAACCCTCATTAACACACTTGTTTTACATCTGCCAGGCCAATCTAAAATCGACTTTAATGCTATAGTCGTAGATTTTTTTCTAAATTAGCTTCCATAAATATACACAGTGAAATAAGAACTCTATTTACATGTTAATAAAGTCTATTTTAGATCGTACAATAAACCCTGACAGAGGTTAAACAGATTACTGACTGTATGTAAGTACTGTTTTTTTTTTAACCTAGGTGTTGTAGTGTTCAGGTTAAACGTGAGCTGCAAGTGTCGCGCGACACCTGTCGCCATCACCAGTTTATATGGAATAACTAACAGCGACATCTGTCGCTGAACTGTGAAGTTATTCCATACAAGTCCATAGCAAAGGTACGTTAGTATTATATTGTCTTTGGCAAAGGTAAAACTTAAAGTTCAGCGGCTAAGTTAATTTGTATTGTCGCGGCAAAGTATCACTCGTCTTCGAACGATTTTTGGATGAAAAATCGTTCGAAGACGAGTGTCACGCGTTCAAAAATAGTACTCCTGTAGAGCAGTGTTTTCCAGTAGTCACAAAATGGCGCAGCCTAAACTAGATAAAAAGAAATATTTCTAAACAGAAGCCGAGATATTTTTTGCCATCTTACATAGTAGGTATATATTTCATGAATTTTGCATTTATTTTCTCTTAATTTGGTAAATAGTTATGATGAAAAACCTATGGCGCCATACAAATGTTGAGTATGAACAAATTGTAAGCGATAGAAGTTGATACTACAGGCCGCGTCGCCGAACTTTAAAGTTTACCTTTCCCGTCTCCACGAGCGAAAGAATCGCGGCGATTATCACGTATATTCTATAATCTCTTAAAACGCGTCTAATGCACGGTGGTGTTATCGCGGTAGACTGACTAGTGGCAGAGTGCGAGCGTATGTCAATCGTATCGCCTATTTAATAGAATATAATAAGATAAAAAGCCGGACTCGTCGCGATTCTCTCGCTCGTGGAGCCAGCTCCCTTAGGTGTTTCTATTCATACACGTTGCATTGCTCCCTGAATAATGTGATTTTAGTCTTTAGCTTATTTTTGTGAATTTCTAGTGTACTATTGATTCCTACTTATATACATTCCTATTGTAAACTTGTTGAATAAAATGTTTCTTTTCTATAAATTCTAGTGTTTTATTTTACCTTTTAATAACTTTTTCACCATTCATTTATAATTATTTTAAATACGGACGATAGAAAATTCCATTTAGACGCCATTATTTTGTCTTCAGTACAGATCTGCTCTTCTCCCTTCCTTTTTGGGCTCTGAGGGTAGTTTTTCGAGAAGATCCAGGTTTTGCATGTCTAGAAGAATGTTTTAGTTTAGGCATAGAATTACCCATTCTACCAAATGCCGGTTCAGCATTCATTCCCTTCATTCCAATCAATGTATGCTGCGGATAACTCTTCGATTTCATCTTTGAAGGAAGAGACTGGATAGTATTCTTTCTCTTCGTTTTAAAGCCTTCCATTGGTGGAATTGGATGATTGTCGTACTGCACAGCTGTAGACTTTTTCGCACGTTTTTCTTCAAGTTTTATCAGTTGGTTCATTTTAGGATCGATCCCGATTGCGAGATTGGTCACCAGCGTCTGAAGATCCGACAAAGCGTGCCCATGCGAGTTCACGTCATCCTGTAATTTATCCAACTTCTTCTCGAACACTTTGAATGCACCTAAAACCTGCTGAAAGGCATCTATAGGCCGTGATTTCTGCATCGTTTTTTTTTGTAAATTATAATATATATCTTCACTATAATTTATAAGGGACCAAATAATAGTGTATGTGGCTAAAATATTAATCACATTTCGAATTCTGGACTGGTGCAAAAGCTTTCAAATAAAATAATTATTCACTCAGACATTTTTAATCGGTATTCGAGACGTGTATTTGGCAAAGTCAACGCTGTCAATTTCAATAAAAAGAAACAGAATCCAACTTCTTTGCAATCAATGAGATTTTATTGAACAAAATGCAAATCTTATGAAGAATGTATTAAAGAAGTCTGCAAAAATCTACTTTTACAATGCCTTCGCCATAAAAAATAATAGATTGTCGTTTATCGCGCTACTTGTCTGTGGAGTTCTTAGTGATTATATGCTCTTCGTTCTTGGCGGGAATTTTTTGCGGACTACACGGTGTCTGTTTTGGATTATTTCGCAAATTGATTCTAGTGGACTTTATAATGTGAAATTGGTGTTATTTTGTGTTATAAATGCCCATATTTATGAACAATGTGTAGAATAACTAAAATAGACTGTCATTGTGCGGCTGTAGTGAGATTTACATAGCGAGCTGGTGGTTGTCCGCCTTGCTGCGTCGTCAATGATGAAACCAGTGGATTCGCGAAGATTTGTCGCCAGGAGCTCCGTGAAAACAACGAAATGAATTACACCATCATTTCGTTGACAACCAAGAAGAATAACTCGCCAACTGGCGAAATAAATGAAGAAAGGCTCTAAAGGCCTTGTATCCAGGGTCGTAAAACAATACTTTAAAAAAAACTACTTTTCTGTCACTGTCAGCCGGGTCAGATAGATTGATAGTTGTCAATGTCAAAAGAGCACACGAGCGCAATGGGTGACACCGCCGCTGCAGAAATTCAGAACCTAAATATCAATGAAAAGGCAGGGTTTTAAACAATTTATTTAGTTACAAAATATATGTTTGTGCATTTTTATCGCGATGCTAAAGTTATTCGGCCTTCGTGGGCGCTGCGTCGTCCGCCTGAAGGAGACCTATGCCACATGGGTTTGTAGGCCTGAATAATGATTCGTCAGCAGTGATATCATAATATCTTAATAATAACATACTTCCAAGAAAAAATACTTAATGCTAGAACTGATTGTAATTAGTTTGACCTGTAGTGCATCCCAGTGCACGCTTACCCGAACGTAATTTTAAATTTCCGAGTTAACTTTCACTTTGATTTGTGCTACCGCTTTTCTAATGGCACCAAATCTGAAATAGTACAAATTATTGTCAGCAGGGGTAAAAAAATTATCGTTAATGTCTTCATTAGTTTGTATGAAAACAATTTTGTGTCACTTGTTGACATTCTGTTTCCTGGGATTTTCATTTACATAAATGATGCAATTTTGCGGAAGCCTTACTTTTTATACATTATATTGGTTTATTTATGGATGTCTATGAAGTTAAAGTACCTTCTCTAAATTCCCAATTTTAAAAAAGTATGTACCTACTCATATTTTTGGTGTCACCATCAACATCACCAGGTTTTGGCTTTTTTAGTCTACACTGCAGGAGCACGACCCTCTCTGACTATCATAACCATTTATTAGCCAGAACAGTCAAGAGGATTTGGCCTACACTCTCCATGCTGGCCAGATGGGTTGGAGAGGTCTCTTTGATGTTTAAAAAGCGTTGTTTAGCTTGTGTTTCCTAAGTCCCCTTTTACGACATCCATGAGAAGACTTGGAGTGGTCCTATTCTACTCTGCTGGGAACCGTCATTATTGATTATTTTTGTGCCCCCACCTACTTTGATGGCAATAACTGAATATCATTGGTGCCAAAGAATGGCAGAGTTATGGCCTTTTTCCTTGCTACACAAATAACATATTTGATTGTGGTTAGATATAGAATTATTTGTACTCTACTATTTGGACTGCTTGTGGCAAAACATAATACCTGTCTTAAATAAGATCTTTTAATGAGTGTCACATTACACTTTTAAACTTTTTTATTGCAAGTTTCTATTTATTACTGCTATTCAGAATCTATTGCTAACTGGTTCAACTTTGTTTACAGTCTAAAACAAAAGCCATGAAGGAAAAAAAGAAGAAACCGGAAGATTCTGGGGCTGTATCAGAGCTGAAACCATGGCCTGAGTTCATCGAAAAGAGGATTGCCCTTTGGGACAAGTATAAGGCCCAATACGTAGAGGAACTGGCCTCGAAACCAGAGATAAGCATTGTGGTGACCCTGCCTGATGGAAAAACAGTGGAAGCTAAAGCCTGGAGGACCACCCCTTATGATGTGGCTAAAGGAATCAGGTGAGTTGAAATTTATTAATAAAAATTATGTGCAAAGATCTGGAGTAACACCGCATAGTGAAACACTAACTAAACTCCCTGCGACGAGAAGCTATAAATTAAGTACATCAATAAATAAATAAAATAAATAAATAAATATATAGGGACATATCACACAAATTGAGCTAGCCCCACAGTAAGTTGTGAACTTGTGTCGCAGGATACTAACTCAACGATACTATATATTTTATAATATATACTTATATAGATAAACATCTAAGACCCAGGTCAATATGAAAAAGATCTTTTTCCATCCTGACCTGACCGGGGATCAAAC
Organism: Rhodophaea formosa; assembly: GCA_963082605.1. Taxonomy (NCBI): domain Eukaryota; kingdom Metazoa; phylum Arthropoda; class Insecta; order Lepidoptera; family Pyralidae; genus Rhodophaea; species Rhodophaea formosa. Next base: position 3,856,834 of record OY720220.1, on the reverse strand, counting down.
CCGGGACCCCCGTGTCGCAGGCTAGCGTGTTGACCGCTGCGCCACGGAGCTCGACATAATCAATAAACTTCTACTGAGTTGGAGTTACTTAGCGACAATATTATGAGTTAACCAAAAACAATTGAATTAAATTACTATATGGGTAATACGAAACTAAAGACCAATTAATTTTTAGTCAGGTTATATTTTAACGATACAAAACGCTGTCGCTCTATGTTTTTTGGTACAGGAACGAGTCCGACTCCGTGAAAGTAAACATTTAGCACATTTCTGAGATATAATAAAGTTTCTGTAGCAGTTTTTGCTATAAGTTGTTTTTTTATTAGCTATTGAGTCTTACTGATTTAGGTATAATAAAGTTTCTGTAACAGTTTTTGCTATAAATTGTTTTTTTAATTAGCTATTGATGCAGGGCAAAAGATTTTACGTTGGCAAATAATCTCTTCACCTGCAAACTCCCTCCATTCTTTATGGAAAAATATTTTTAACCATCTCCTCTGTGGTTTATTTTTTTACACAAAAATCAACAATATTATTTTTTATTACATCCAAATGTTGCGTACCCCTGAACATTTGTTTACATAATTTATAGCTTCTTATGAAAGGGACTTTAGTACCTTGAAATACTCTAACTTAAAAATTATACACCTGTTTAAAACATTAAAAAAAATAAATTTAATTTTAAATCAGTAATTAATAAAATCCGACAGTCAAGGGGTTAAATTGTATCAAAAATGGGGTACCTAGTGTGATGAACAATAAGTTTTGAATTTGCACATAATTTTTTACTTGGTAAAACTTAGTTTTAATTTATAAAGATACTATATGCACTTCATCCTAACTTTAACACAGTTAAGTTTCATTTTTAAGTTAAATTGATATTTGGTAATCTAATTTTGGTACAATATAGAATGTTGACAATTTAACTTCATTTGATCGAGATTGCTAAGTAAAAGATCTGCAATTAAATAACTTTAAAATGCATACATTTATATTGAGAAGATTCATTCATTTAAAAATTTTTGTTCTTGCCCTATTCACGTTTTAAGGCACCAGTCAATATGACAATGAACTTACCTGTAAATCATTTCAAATGACCATTAATGAATTATTAGTCAGAACAATCCATATGTGTAAACGAAGCTATTTCATGGTTTCTAAATGTCAATATTTGCACAGACTGTACATAACCAATTGCCTTATTTGTGCTCACAAGCGAATTCTGGAGCCATTAGTAAGTATTCCACACATTCACAGCTGAATGGTGTATCTGTGTGTGAGTTTAATGTATTAACTTTAATAAAACTTTAAATAATAATAAATTAACACGAAACAGACTTTTCCGTATCTTCATGAATTGTCTAACACTGGTGTCAGATTTTTCAAGGCACCTAAAAGTATTTATAGTCCTTGCATCATACCAATATTTTATGACATTTGTATTTGATGGTTCTCTGATGTTTTTTAATTCATTGGCATCCCTTTAAATAAAGACTATACCCATGATTGAAAGTAATTTAAGACTGCTTTTAAGAAAATTAAAATTACACATTTTTCAAATTTAAGAAAAACTCAATAACTACCTCTTTCAAACGCTTTGAAAGAGGCTATTACTTTAGATAAAAACCAAAAATTAAAACAGAACTGAATTTCCAAAAACACCGAAAAATTAATTCATTTCAACAATATTAAATCAATCGGTTGGTGAAATTTTCGCAAAACAAGTGACGTTAGACCAATACACGACCAGCGATTTAATGTTGACGCAAGAAATGTTTTTATGTGTAATTTTTTTTGCGTATGCTAACGAATTCGATTCCACTCTGTATAATAAAGAGTTTTGAGACTTTTATACATGGATAGGCACTTCATTAGTAAACATAAATATTCTATTTCTTAATACCGAATATAAAAGTTATGCCCATAATTTTTTTTTGTTACAAAAGTTGGATGCATTGTGTTATTAAAAGTCTCTATTACCTCTTTCTGTCACAGTTTTATGGGGCTCTGGCCAAGACTTGGTCTCAGCTGGCTGCCATATGTCCAAAATGTATGTATATGATGAATAATGAGACTTCATTCAGGTGTTAGGATACCTCAGATACAATGTTTTATATGTGGCAACCAGCCGGTACCAAATGGACATAGTTCTTCCTGAAACAATCACAAAAATTGGTCTAAATAACACAGAACAGTACTGCCGAAGTGACACACACCACACACTTATTAAAGAATTTTGACTTTTTTAAACTGCTATAACTTCTTTAAATACTTTCTATATGAATGTAAGAAATTGAATATTTATTTATGTTCAGTAATGAAATACATATACAAGTACTTACTTACACATCAGAAAAGACGTATCCAAATACTAACTAACACATCAGAAAATCTGTCTGCATTGCAGGCATCCAAAGGCTTTGATAACTGTTTTCCCTGCGTGTTGACCAACATACTTGTATAAGTACGATGGTCTATTGTGGTGTGAAATGTGTTAGCGTGAGTGAGCCATTTCTAAGGTTTTACCTCTCAGCCCACTTACAAGACCCAGCTTATGTCATAATATTTCCTAGAGACCTAGGATGGAATTCAAAAATGTTATTTGGTTCTTGAGAGGTTTACAGTTCGAATTGCTTATCCTATTGCGATCTGATAATTTAATGACTCCTTCACGCAAGATAACCTGCACATAAATATTACTCTGCTTGCACTGAGCTCTTATCAACCGATCTGAAATGCAAAGCAGACTAATTAAGAATGCGTCTAGTAAACACATTCAATAATACAATGGATTTTAAGAAAATTACTGAATCTAGTTGTAGCCCTCAACACTCTTTATTATTTTAACTAACAAACACTATTTTTTAATTGTGATATGATAACTTTGATGTTTCTGCTCTCATAGGCACAGGCCACATGAAGTTTGGACTTACGGGTCCGAAACGTGGTCCCTTACTATGGGCCTCATAAGAAAGCTCAAGGTCGCTCAAAGAGCTATGCTCGGTGTTTCTCTGCGAGATCGAATCAGAAACGAGGAGATCCGTAGAAGAACAAAGGTCACCGACATAGCCCAGCGGATTAGCTCTTTGAAGTGGCAGTGGGCGGGGCACATAGCGCAAAGAGCCGAGGGCCGATGGGGCAGAAAGGTTCTCGAATGGCGACCAGGTACCGGCAAGCGAAGCGTCAGACACCCACCGACCAGGACGACCTGACCAAGGTCGAAGGGAAACGCTGGATGCAGGCCGCTTCCAACCGGTCATTTTGGAAATCCTTGGGAGAGGCCTATGTCCAGCAGTGGACTTCCTGTGGCTGAAATGATGATGATGACATTGTTAGATTGTGAAAGGAGATTTAAGTGAGGGATGCACGCTTACCGCTGGTTCATAAGGCGTGGGCAGCTAGGTTTTGTAGGCCGCCAGGAAACACTTCACTTTAGTCTCTAATTTCACAGCGTTGATTGTCTCCGTTGGAAGAGCTGATGTACCGTGGTTGCTGACCGGTTACTCGCGGCGGTTGACGGGACAGGTACGAGACGCGTGTCGACCGAACGGCGGCGGAGTTCGAACATGCAGAGTCAGTCCGAGTATGAACTGACGTCTGGGTTTTTGTGGTTTACCCTCATATGCGTGCTTTATAGGAATTATGATAGGAAATACGAGGGTAGAGGAGGATGATGGAATTAGTATGAATAATTACCTAACAGACATGAAGTTTAGGCCAAATTAAATTTGGGATACATGTGGATCACGTCCAGGCCACGTCACTAGGCCACATACAATGTATCCTAAATTGAGCTTAATTTCAATAAATTTTGTATGAAACATAATTGCCGCCTGTGCTCCTTCTGCGCTCGACGCCGTTTAAATGTGACCTACGCCAGAAGTGAGGCGAAAAATCTCAAGATTTATGATTTGCCATTGCCTTTACGGCCTGACGCTGACCCTCTTTGAGTAGCTTCAGAACATCGGTTCTGAGGGTACTCGTTTCCCAGCGCAGGCAATATTTGCCATCGGCCAAATATTGCCTGCGCTGGAAAACGAACCCGGTGCCCAGTAGCAGGTTGGCGTTAACCACTACCCGAATGCTCAAAGGCGTCTTGGATGCATCTTAACTATCCTTAACTAAAATCGATCGCAAGTCTCTCTGTCCCTCTCTAGATAACCTAGCAAGACAAAGACAGACAGAGATTTGAGATTGTCATTTGTTAAGATTATTTTGAATATTCTGGGTAAAGGCTGCCATGGCAAGCCATGGGCAGCGGTGATCACTTACCATCAGGTGACTTACTTGCTCGTTTGCCGTCTTATGAAGGCTGTCATCATCGTCATTTCGTATAGGTAACACGGTCAGTCGACCATGCACACCCTGATGTCAGAGTTCTTCGGAACCGCCTCTCGGCCTCTGACGTGGTTTTTTTAACTTCTACCAGATAGCAGCCGGGACCAACGGCTTAACGTGCCTTCCGAAGCACGGCATCATCTTTCTTATCAGAAAATCAGGGTATTCATGCCTGCAATGGCTGTGAAATGCACCTAGTGTTCCCCTAACATAAATTAATCACAAAGATACACCATCAGCTCATGTGACCCTCCCCCCAGCCAGGGCCTCGCAGACTCCACCATCATCGCCCGCGTCAACAACGAGCTATGGGATCTCGACCGCCCGCTCGAGGGAGACTGCAAGTTGGAACTCCTCCGATGGGACAATACCGATGCTCAAGCTGTCTTCTGGCATTCCTCTGCGCATATGCTTGGAGAAGCTTTGGAGAGGGTTAGTTTTTTTGCACATATACATACCAACTCAATTCATCTCACAAGCAGATGAAACTCGAGGGAGACTGCTAGTTAGAACTTCTTAAATGGGAAAATACTAATGCTCAAGCTGTCTTCTGGCGTTCCTCTGCGCATATACTTGGAGAAGCTTTGGAGAGGGTTAGTTTTTTTGCACATATACATACCAACTCAATTCATCTCACAAGCAGATGAAACTCGAGGGAGACTGCTAGTTAGAACTTCTTAAATGGGAAAATACTAATGCTCAAGCTGTCTTCTGGCGTTCCTCTGCGCATATGCTTGGAGAAGCTTTGGAGAGGGTTACTTTTTTTGCACATATACATACCAACTCAATTCATCTCACAAGCAGATGAAACTCGAGGGAGACTGCTAGTTAGAACTTCTTAAATGGGAAAATACTGATGCTCAAGCTGTCTTCTGGCGTTCCTCTCATATGCTTGGAGAAGCTTTGGAGAGGGTTAGTATTTTTGCACATATGCACACCAACTTAAATGGTCTCATAAACATAGGTGAACCACCTACACTCCCACAGACATGCTACATGTGGTCTTTAGGTTTTATAGACCTGGACTCTGTGTGACCGAGAGACCCTGCATGGGAAAAAGACGTGAAAGTATACAGTACATAATGTCTTCATACTCGATCACTATTTTTGGTTCTATTTGCTGTACATAATTATTAACATTATCAAACGATTTACAGGTTTATGGAGGGTGCCTTTGCTACGGTCCCCCTATTGAAGAAGGCTTCTATTATGACATGTTCTATCCAGAGAAAGGGGTAAGTTCGGACTTAATTTCTGTACAAAACGATACAGCTAAATCACTGAATCCCAACTATCGCAAATAATATTTTAAATGCGAAAATGTGTTTGTTACGCTTTCACGCCATATCTACTGAACCGATCATCATGAAATTTTGCTTACACGTTGTCTGGAGTACCGAGAAGGACATAGGCTACCTTGTATCCCGGAGAAAAGTACTGTTCCTGAGGGACCGACACTCACGCGAGCGGAGCCACGAGCTAAAACTAGAAAGATTATAAATGCAAAACTGAGTTTGTTTGTTACGCTTTCACGCCCTATCTACTGAACCCATCATCTTGAAATTTTGCTTACACGTTGTCAGGAGTACGAAGAAAAACAATAGGCTAATTTTTATCTCGGATAATAAAATTACGGTTCCAGAAGACTTACGCGAAAGCTAGTATTTCTATGAAGTTGCTGACATTTTCCTTGTAATTTTTGTAGATATCCTCTACCGACTTCAATGTCCTCGAAGGGCTGATCAAGAAGATAGCCAAGGAGAAGCAGCCCTTCGAACGCTTGGAACTCACTAAGGAGCAACTGCTTGAGATGTTCGACTACAACCCCTTCAAGGTAATTTTCATTTCTTTTTGTGTGTCTGTCCGTACTACTGACTGTCTACTCGTCAAAATTTTAAATAGAATTTCCGTTTTCTTCAAATAATTTACATCGGTTATTTAGAATCGGCTCTTCAATTGAGATCGCGAGATAACCTATACAGTATCACCTGATTCCGTTATAAAGGCATATTAAAAATCTTCGCGAGCACTACAGAATGAGACGCAGATAATAAAAACAAAAATTTAATTTTTGATAAACATCTTATTGTATTATTAAATTAAGAAATGGGAAAAAATCCACGTAGGCAGGTTATTTTCCCCTTGTCTTATTTCTTAATTTAATAAAAGTATATCAGATGAGCATTTTGAATGCATAAAAATCCATTCCATCACGTCTTTGTTAGTCTCCACTGCAGGAGTACGACCCTCTCTATACTACTAGAGCCATATATAAGCCAGAGCAGTCAAGAGGATTTGGCATAAAAATACCTATAAAAAAGAAGTATTGGTTTTAGGTTCGGATCCTGAACGAGAAGGTCAACACTCCAACCACCACGGTCTACAGATGTGGCCCGCTGATCGACCTTTGTCGGGGACCACATGTCAGGCACACCGGGAAGGTCAAGGCTATCAAAGTAACTAAGGTAAGGGAGGTTATTTTGTTTATTAGCATCATTATTTTGACGAGCTTAGTGGTTCAGCGGTCAACACGCCGGCCTGTGACACGGATGGTCCCGGGTTCGATCCTCGGTCAGGTCAAGATGAAAAACGATCTTTTTCAGATGGACCTGGGTCTTGGATGTTTATCTATATAGGTATGTATTTGTTATAAAATATAATATCGTTGAGTAAGTATCCCATAACACAAGTCTTACTTAAGAACTTAATTTGGGGCTAGCTCAAATTGTGTAATTTATTTATTTATATTTATTGGTAAGAGCAATCAAAAAAGTAAAAAAAAAAAAATCTTTGATTGCTACTTGTATACGGTACAACACCGATACTTTCTATCTTTTAAACTGGACATTGGCAGAATATTCCGTGCTTCGGAAGGCACGTTAAGCCGTGGGTCCCGGCTGCCATCTGGTAGTTAAAGGAACCACGTCAGAGTCCGAGAGGCGGTTCCGAAGAACTCTGACACCAGGGTGTGCATGGTCGATTGACCGTGTCACCTACACGAATTGATGATTGGCAGAATCACTGAAACCTTGGTTGAAGCCATAAAACGTAAAATAGAATAGACTGTGATTTTACTTTTTTTTTCATTAATTTGGTTCGCAAACTGATTGTTACAATTGTATTGTGAAAAGCAAATCATACAGACACTATATTATATGTAGTAGTAGAATCTTCTATGTGCAAATTTTATATAATCTTAACATTAGGCAAATACCGAATTCTTTGTAAATTTGTTTCCTTTCCATGAAAATCAGCATTAAAGCATTGATAGTCCACACCTTCTTCAAAAAATATCATTTTCAATCCCTAGATCTAGTAGCCGCTTACAAAATCGTGTAACCTTTAGCTTACCTCATTGTCGTACCAAATACCGTCAATATTCTCCATTGATTCGCATGAGTTACCAATATAACATAGTCTGTCATGTGATCGACATCTTCAATGCATCGACCAATGCCAGAAAACGATACTTTAATGCGTTATCGCAAAAATAATTTTTAATTGAATCTAATTTACCTGTTTAAATTATTATAATATTATTATTAAATTCGTAAACCTATTTACTGTGAGCCAATGCAATGCTGTGTGCATTGCATTGGCTCACAGTAAATAGGTGTGAAGAGTAAATAGTGATAAATAGCTCACAGTAAATAGTGAAGATGATTTTCATGGAAAGGAAACAAATTTACAAAGAATTCGGTATTTGCCTAATGTTAAGATTATATAAAATTTGTTTCCAATGATACTTATTTCTATCTAAAAACACTATAAAAAACACTTTTAATTTGATATCGATTCGTTAAATGTTCTTAAAGCTTCTTTAAAGTTGGGTGAATAGGACCATTTTACAAGTATGAAAATCTTAAATTACAATTATACTGTATTGTAGTCCGCAAAATTTGTAGCAACTTTTGTTATGAAACCATTACCATAAACGTAATATTTCGTATAGCTACCAAACAAAGTTCTCACGCCGCCCATACAAAATACAAAGTTGTGACGTCACAAAAATGTAGGCATTTCAGCAGCGCGTTTTCACGTCTAAAAATTTACGTCTAAAAATATGTGTCTTTAAAACTTCTATATCTGAAAGAGTTTTTTGTTTAGAAATGTATTTCGGTCAGTATTGTGTTTATTTTTGGCAGGTCTTTACATAGCGATACGAAAAATTTTTTAGTCAAGTAGCCAATTGTCCAGATTGCAAATATCAATGTTATTGTAATCCCCTATTCATAGAAAGTCTGTAAACTGTCGTGTTATTAAACTGCAAACTCAAGTATTTTCGCTTCGTATTTTCCGGCTTTACACTATTGTTGAGTCACTGATATGCCAGGCCAATCTCACGGTTTTGTGCCTTATTTGTAGTCGTATGAGGTGGAAATTTCATTGGCGAAGAATAGCAAAATGTGAGAAATAGCTTGTGGTGTTTGTAAACAAGTACAGTTTCGATAGGAGCCGCAGCCTGTGTTTTTTTATGCATAATTTGAGTGCGTTTGACCTTTGATATAGCCTGATGGAAAGTAACGGCAGTACATCATCATCAGGTCTCTTTTAGTCTCCACTACAGGAGCACGACCCTCCCTGTACTACCAGAGCCATATATTAGCCAGAGCAGTCAGAGGATTAGGCTTTCACTCTCCACGCTATCCAAACGGGTTGGAGAGGTCCTCATGTACTTATTTACTTTATATGTTTTTTTGTAGAATTCATCCACGTACTGGGAAGGCAAAGCGGACGCAGAGAGCCTACAACGAGTGTACGGGGTGTCGTTCCCTGAGCCCAAGCAGCTGAAGGAGTGGGAGACTATCCAGGAGGAAGCCGCCAAACGAGACCACAGGAAGATCGGCAGGGTATTATATTTATATTTTTCTACTCCTGTACTGTAATCTGTCATTTATATGGTCAAGAACACAAACATAAGAACATCCATAATAAGTCTATACTCTATTCTTTATAACAGTATGGCACAGCCGTACTATAATGTAGCTATAACGATACAGCTAGCAGCCACAGACTATTAAACCTAGATTTCGTGATTGCAAAGGAAGTTTTTGAACTAAATGCATTGCTGCCAACTTAAGAAAAACTTATTTCATAGTTTTTTTAAGAGTCTAGCGAACATTAATTTTAAAAGAAAAGGTAACCATAGACACTAAATTTTGTCATGTTTACATTATCCGCGAGTTGTCAAACTCAAAATTTGTTTTACTAGTTTTGCATTTTTTTTAAAGTCGTAGAAAAAATATTGTATGCAAAGGTTTATAATTAGGTCCTAAAAGGCTCGTGGCGCCGCTATTAGCGATATTCGCTCGCTCATATCGCGACCCGCGCCACTCACCTTTTAAGACCCCTATTATAAAACCGTTGCATAAAATACTATTTTCTACTCCTGTACTTTTATCTGTCATTTATGTGATCAAGAACACAAACATAAGAACATCCATAATAAGTCTATACTCTATTCTTCATAACAGTACGGCACAGCCGTACTATAATGTAGCTATAACGATACGGCTAGCAGCCACAGACTATTAAACCTAGATTTCGGGATTGCAAAGGAAGTTTTTAAACTAAATGCATTGCTGCCAACTTAAGAAAAACTTATTTCATAGTGTTTTTAAGAGTCTAGCGAACATTAATTTAAAAAGAAAGGGTAACACAAAATTTTGTCATGTTTACATTATCCGCGAGTTAGTTGTCAAACTCAAAATGTATGTTTTACGAGTTTTGCATTTTTTTAAAAGTCGTAGAAAAAATATTGTATATAAAGTTTATAATTAGGTCTTAAAAGGCTCGTGGCGCCTCTATTAGTGATATTCGCTCGCTTCGCTCGCTCATATCGCTACCCGTGCCACTCACCTTTTAAGACCCCTATTATAAAACCATTGCATAAAATACTATAATTTATTTTTCATCTCACCTACCCTTAAACAGTGTCATTAAATGCAAGTAAAGTGGGCTGAATGGTCGCTATTACGACCGAGGGCTATAAGATTTCATACAAATTCCATAAAGCCCGAGAGCGCATAAAGTATTTTTTTAAATTTAATAGGGCACTATACCATGCACAAGCGTCGAATCTTCTACATCCAAAAAGTTTTCTAGTTAAATATTCATATTTGGAATTGCCAGTGAACCCGATGAAAAAAAACATTTGAACTATTCTGCGAGATTTTTGTCCTTAATTCAAATTTGGAATTGTTAATGGCCGTGCGTGGCTGGCTGTTTGTATTCATCGATCTTTGACTTCCACTTTTTGGATAAAACATTTTCGTTATCTGTGTAATCCTCGGATGCATTTTCTGTTCACTGTTTGCCGCTATTTATTTTTAGGCATAATATTTATAAATAATCGTATTATGATAAATGTACTATGATAAATGAATACATGGTCAATAATGTTGATATAGATAATATACTTAATCAGCCAGCTTGCAGACGCATAAATATTAATTTTCAAAGTAAACTATATATTCATACTATACAATTTTAACCAATATAATATGAAAAATATTTTTTTTACTCTACTATTTACTCGGTGAGATGAAAAACATTGTGTGTATCACGGCCGGTATTAGACATTACAAACTCGGACTACTAAAAGCACTCGGCTTCGCCTCGTGCTTGTTAGTAGTCGCTCGTTTGACGTAATGTCTTCTATCCCGCCCTTGCTACACAATGTACTATTATGTAATAGTGCACAATACAGTTTACAACGACTAATGCTATAATTATGATTATTACGGTAGGAACATGATCTGGTTGTAAAGCCAAATAATTTGTACACTATTTGTATCTTGATTTCCATTCTTAATGATTCTTGATGTACTTAAAATTCTACCTTATTGTTTCAGGAACAAGAGCTATATTTCTTCCACGAATTGTCTCCTGGTTCTTGCTTCTTCCAGCCAAGGGGGGCGCACATTTACAACACTCTCGTCAACTTCATTCGTGAACAGTACAGGTAATATAGTATTCTTCTCCTGCTTTATATTGACGAGCTCCGTGGCGCAGCGGTCAACACGCCTGCCTGCGACACGGATGGTCTCGGGTTGGATCCCCGGTCAGGTCAAGATGGAAAATGATCTTTTTCAGATTGACCTGGGTCTTGGATTTTTATCTATAAAATATAGTATCGTTGAGTTAGTATCCCATTCCCTTAACACAAGTCTTAATTAAGAACTTACTTTTGGGCTAGCTCAATCTGTGTGAGGGGGGATGGGCCTCCGGCTCTCTCACTCACCGAACGAAGCATAGAAGCTGTAAAACTACTACTCAAACGTCGATTTTCTGTGAGAGTGTGGTACTTTCCCGGACGCGCCGGCGCAAATAAATATATACGATATTTATTTATTTATTTTATAATAAAGACGTCATAATATGTATGTTTGTTTATTTTTCTGTTTGCAGAGTCCGCGGCTTCCAAGAAGTGGTGACGCCGAACATGTACAACGCTAAACTGTGGCAGACGTCAGGCCACTGGGCCCACTACGCTGACAACATGTTCTCTTTCGACATCGAGAAGGAAACTTTCGCTTTGAAGCCTATGAACTGTCCTGGACATTGGTGAGTATTTTTTTTGAACATTTAAGTAGGCGAGCACGCATACGGCCATTTAGTAGATTAAGTAGAGTTTATTGTAGAATATACACCGTCTAACATGTACAATGCCAAGCTGTGGCAGACGTCAGGCCACTGGGCCCACTACGCTGACAACATGTTCTCTTTCGACATCGAGAAGGAAACTTTCGCTTTGAAGCCGATGAACTGCCCTGGACATTGGTGAGTAGACATTTTATGTACAACTACTTAATTGTACATATGTTACATACACATAGTACAGAATATCACAGATACATCATTATCATCATCATCAACAACAGGTCTAAAGTCTCCACTGCAGGAGCACGACCCACTCTGTACCAGAGCCATATATTAGTTAAAGCAGTCAGAGGAGGTCTCCAACCCGTCTGGCCAGCGTGGAGAGTGTAGGCCAAATCCTCTGACTACTCAGGCTAGTATATGGCTCTGGTAGTACAGAGAGGGTCGTGCTCCTGCAGTGGAGACTAGAAAGACCTGATGATGATGATGATGAGTCAGAGGAGGAACAGTCACAGATACATGATAAGTAATAAAATAAGTACCCTTCGAACAATTTTATATTCATATGCAGTATAGAAGTAGTATATTAGCCGTGTGTTTCCCGACAGAGTAGAATAGGACCACTTCAAGTCTTCCCGTGTATGTCGAAGAAGGTGACTTAGTAAACATAAGCCAAACAAAGGTTATAAGCATCAAGGAGACCTTCATCTGGCCAACGTAGAGGGTGTAAGCCAAATTCTCTTGACTGCTCTGGTAGTACAGAGAGGGTCATGCTCCTGCAGTGGAGACAAAAAAGTTCTGCTGATGATGTACAACTAAGTAGGCCAACTGGCGTATGGCCCTCTTTCGTTTGACATCGAGAAGGAAAATTTCGCTTTGAAGCCTATGAACTGTCCTGGACATTGGTAAGTAGTTTTTTTTGTACAAAGTAGGCGAATAAGCATACGGCCCATCTGAGGTACAGCGGTTACATTTAGTAGATTTTCTTGTAGAATATACAACGCCAAGCTATGGCAGACCTCGGACCACTGGGCCCACTACGCCGACAACATGTTCTCTTTCGACATCGAAAAGGAAACGTTCGCTTTGAGGCCTATGAACTGCCCTGGACATTGGTAAGTCACATATGGCCTGTGGGACTGTGAACCAGTAAAGAAGATACGAGAGAACAAACGAACATATACAAATATATCGGCCAAAATCGTAATAACCCTCCTTTGGCTTCGCCGTAATGTTGTCGCTATGCAATCATCCTTTTTTTCATAAAAAATAAGCGAAGCAAACCTCCCACCCTTCGCGGGTCACACTAGGGACAAGTTTTTGTTTCGTAAACCTCATTAAATACGTACAGTAGCGTTTTTGTAGGTGTTTAATTTTAAATATTTCTTACATTTAGTGGCGTCCGGACAATCTTCAAAAATAGGAGTATCTAGTGTCGTTTCACCACCGTTACTATCTTTCGTTACTGACGTCATATTTGAATGACCCCTCACCTGTCTACGTTATTCCCAAGATCTATTAATTGCCAAGTCTTTTTGAGTTAACCATTTGTTTCTCCGACAGTCTAATGTTCGACAACCGCATCCGTTCGTGGCGCGAGTTACCACTCCGAATGGCGGACTTCGGAGTGCTACACCGCAACGAGCTGAGCGGGGCTCTCACGGGCCTGACGCGAGTGAGAAGGTTCCAGCAGGACGACGCTCATATATTCTGTGCACCGCAACATATTGAACAGGAGATGGTAAGTGACATCACTTAGCTGACTGACTCTCCTAAAAAGAGAGTTATGTTATGGAGTTTGGAGTGTTATACAGCAATGTACAGATCGGGGCTCTCACGGGCCTGACGCGAGTGAGAAGGAACATCACTTAACCTACACCACCTTGAAGGAGTAATGTTTTCGTGATGGACTTTAGAGTGTTACACTGCTTTGGGGCTCTCACGGGTCTGACGCGAGTGAGGAGGTTCCAGCAAGACTATGCCCATATATTCTGCGCACCGCAACATATCGAACAGGAGATGGTATAAGTGACGTCACTTAACCTGTTGAATCATCTAGAAGGAGTAATGTTTTTGTGGTGGACTTTGGAGCGCTACACAGCAATGTATAGAGCGGGGCTCTCACGGGCCTGACGCGAGTGAGGAGGTGCCAACAAGACGACGCTCATATATTCTGCGCACCGCAACATATTAAACAGGAGATGGTAAGTGACATCACCTAGCCGACTGACCCATCTAGAACGAGCGTGATGTTCACATTTGCTAATAATACGGTTCTTATGACATCGAAATCTGTATATTTTACGGCACTTGTGCTTTTTGCTTTACACCAATCACAACCGCTCAATTGCCCAATGCCACAGATGCAAAATTTAAACTTTTACATAGAATCTGAGCAGAGTTTCAAGTTCAGCATGAAAACTTTTTTCTGATTCGTGATGTGATTTTTTTAACCGATTTCGAAAAGGAGTTAAGTTTATCAATGTACTTTTTTTTAAATAAACCTGAGTAAATGTACCTGATTATTATAAATGTATTTTTACAAACTGCTTTAGTTCCTAACTTAAATTCCTTATTTGCTGAACTGCAATCTTGTTTTAGTTTATGGTAATCACGGTTTATTATAAGCACTCGGCTTCGCCTCGTGCCTATAAACACCTCGACTATAATATCCAGCTTACCGTACTTGTATCATAATGTACTATTGTGACACTGGAGTTATTACACCGCAACTGAAAACACAGGGTATTCTTTTAGGATGTAAGTGGGCACTAAGAAAGTATTTTTAGAAACTCCTAAGGGTTATTACATTTATAACAACGCGTTACTCACGTAAATAGTCAGCATCCGATCGTTAACATCAGTGTGGATTGGGACGACATTGTGCGCGCGTCTCGATTCACATTTGCCCGGAGGAAGACCTCCGGATGAGGTCGAAACATGTCGGCCTGTAGCTGACTATTTACGTAAGTAACCTGTTGTTACGAAGGCGATTAAATAGAGGGGGGGGGGGTCAAATTCGAAGAATATTGTTAGTTTTACTAATATCGTTTTTTTTTGGGTGCAGGTGTCGTGCCTACAATTCCTGGAGCACGTGTACAGCACGTTCGGGTTCACGTTCCAGCTGAAGCTCTCCACGCGCCCCGAGAAGTACCTCGGAGACCTCGCCACCTGGGACCAGGCCGAGAAGGTACCTACCCGCTACCCAGTTCCCGCCAAAGGAGAATAGGACCACTCAAAGTCTTTCCGTGGATGTCGTAGAAGGCGACTTAGGAAACACAAGCTAAACAAAGCTTATACACATCAAAGACGCCAGCCATCAAAGACCCGTCTGGCCAGCGCGGAGGCGAAGTGTAGGCCAAATCCTCTGACTGCTCTGGCCAATATATGGCTCTGGTGGTACAGAAAGGGTCGTGCTCCTGCAGTATGAAGACTAAAAACCTGATGATGATGATGAGTACAAAAATTATTGTATGATTCAAAGATTCAAAACGTTTATTCAGAAAATAGGCACTTGCAGGCACTTTTTCACGTCAAATCACATTTAAAATTATCTTATTAAGTATTATGCATTTACTTATTATTGTTCAAAAGCTACAGACTACTAGCATTTCGGAACCGACCACTGCAGAGAAGAAATGCCGAAAGAAACTCTTTTCAACAGTATAGGTCGCCTACTCGCCTGAAGGGCTTTGTATGATTAATGATTATATTATATTTCTTTTTTAGTTTTCTTTTTTTTTTCATTTTACAATATCATTATACATTTTTTATTTTTGGAACATGTTTATGTTTACGATCGAATGAGCAAATTACAAAAACAACAGAACATGAAGTAGTCTCAAAGAGGCCGACCAGACCAGTTCCCTCTGGCAGCACCCGTTCACGAGTTGACATATGGGTACAAAGAGTATAGAGTACTGGTTCAAATCCTGCCCACGTGGAATATTTTTCCCATATCTTAGACAAAGGACATAATATAGAGTTATCTTTGAAAGGCTAGATTAGCGAAACTATAGCGCTACCAGTCATTTTATTATTTTACACTCGAATCGGATTAAATAAAAAAAAAAACCAGTAAGTAGTTCTCTTAATTAACCAAATGCAAAATAATGAAAATTGATGACCCCATGGTTTGGTTAAGATTAACTTAAAAATATTTTTATTTCTCAGGCCTTAGAAGATTCTCTAAACCGGTTCGGCAAGCCGTGGCAACTCAACCCGGCTGACGGCGCGTTCTACGGGCCCAAGATAGACATCACCATACAGGATGCGTTGAGGCGGTCACACCAGTGCGCCACCATCCAGCTGGATTTCCAGCTGCCAGAGAGATTCAATCTCAGTTACGTCAGGTATGTGACCTCTAAAACAACGAAAACTATAGCTATACCGCAGGTATGTTACCTTGAAAATTACTAAAAACTATATCTATACCGCTTCTACAAGCCGTGGTAACTTCCTTAGCTGAAGGAGCATTCTACGGGCCCAAAATAGACATCACCATACAGGATGCGTTGAGGCGGTCACACCAGTGCGCCACTATCCAGCTGGATTTCCAGCTGCCGGAGAGATTCAATCTTAGTTATGTCAGGTATGTTTTCTTGAAAACAACGAAAACTATAGCTAAACCGCTTTGGTAAGCTGTGGCAACTCAACCCGGATGACGGCGCGTTCTACAGGCCCAAAATAGACATCACCATACAGGATACGTTGAGGCGGTCACACCAGTGCGCCACGCCACCATCCAGCTGGATTTCCAGCTGCCATAGAGATTCAATCTCAGTTACGTCAGGTATGTTACCTTGAACGAAAAATATAGCGAAACGGCAAGCCGTGGCAACACAACCCGGACGATGGTTATACGGATACAAGATGAACATCACTATACAGATGCCCTGCGGCGGTCACACCAGTGCGCCACCATCCAGTTGGATTTCCAGCTGCCGGAATGATTCAATCTTAGTTATGTCAGGTTTGTTATCTTTCTTTCTTTAGGTTTACGGCTCCATCGTTTTTAGCCTAAACGATGATTTTGCCAATGTCAAAGTTAACAATAACACGCACGCACTAACAATATCAAAGTAGGAACATAAAAAAAATATCGGAATTAATAGTAATGGGTTTCCCAAAACAAAATAAAGTTAAAACCGAGTATTTGTTATAATAACGTTAGAAATTAAATGACCGGTAAAATATGGAAATACATGGTATGGTATGGTATGAAAGGCATGGAACAAAAGTGGGCAGAAAATGTTGACATGCATGAGCAATGTACAGTGAATCGTCGCGATGACAACCGACGATCGGCGATTGTGTAGAGGAGTCATCAGATTTAGATTCAGAACAGGGGATGTGACCATCGCTCGCGCGCTTCTAGAGACGTCTTTTCAACAAATTTCATGCGAAACAAGCGTGTCAGGGGGCGATACCGGTTATTCAAGGTAGAGATACAAAAATCTGCTATTTTCTACTTACTTGTGATATAAAATTACATCAGAATTTTGTTTAACGTAATTATGGTACAATATCACTGCACATTGGTGCGTAATTTTTAGCACCAACTGACAGGCCGAGTATGCAAATTTCGCTGACTAGCCGGGTGCGTGTTGACACACGGTATTATTATTTCTTTCGTCTCCATTAGGGTGTGAACCCACAGAGCACATGTCGCTCTGTGGGTTAAGATAAGACAATCTAGATAAGTATTTATGTATTTTTAACAGTGAGAGTGGCGAGAAGAAACGGCCGGTGATAATCCACCGCGCTATCTTGGGCTCCGTGGAGCGCATGATTGCTATCCTCAGCGAGTCGTACGCGGGCAAGTGGCCCTTCTGGCTCAGTCCCAGGCAGGTGTGCGTCGTGCCCGTCGGCCCGGCGTTCGATGACTATGCTGTGCAGGTAAAAAATATTTTTCATTCCCATCCGGTCCCCTCAGATTTCGTGGTATTTATGTATGTCGAGCGGCCATTGCATATTTATTTAAATATTTAATTTTATGAAAAAATTGTTTGTTATTCTACTTTTTTAATTATTAAGTTAACTAGCGGTTCCGTCAGCGTGATAGGTATATAGCCTATGTCCTTCTCGGTACCCTAACCTATGTGTATGCAAAATTTAATGATGCTCAGTAGATACGGCGTGAAAGCTAACAAACAAACTCGCTGTCGCATTTATAATATTAGTTAGGATTGGCATTTAGCTGCCCCTCATTTATTTGTTGTGCCCTAGCAGGGCGTCACATGTACTTTGTTAAATGGAACACCGTGGAAAAGTGTGGCTTGCAATAAAAATTTGAATCTGAATCATTCGAATTGAAATGGCATCAAATATAAGTCAGGATATAGGAAAATGATCTTATAGGCAAAATAAATCTAATATGTTTTAAGATTCGCCTGGACGCGCATGTCTCCATACAAACGGAAAAAGGGAATTGTGGCAATATTTGATAATTTTGGAGTAAAATTAAGCATTTAATCAATTAATCTCATTATAATCTACGTACGTTCCTATACAGTTTGGTGGAGACATGCGCGTCCAGGCGACTCTTAAGGCGAAGTGAGTTCACACACTAGCGCCACCCAACAATTAATTCTATAGGTCCTAAATCATATCAAATTAAAAAAAAAAATTTGCTGAATGCCCTAGATAATTACTTGTAGTATTATTGGTAAAAGTTTTCACTGTTTTTAATTTGATGAAGTATGAGAACGAATTTTTACCGCCAAAAGAGGCCACTTTTGGCGGTACAGTACAGGCACAGTTAATAATTCGTTCTCTTAAACTTAGATTATAATATCTGTGAAATGTAATAAAAAGAATACTACAAGTAATGTACTAGGGCACTCAGCTATTAAATTTTTTAAAATTTGATTTGATTTAGGAGTAAAAGAAGTAATTGCTGGGTGGCGCTGGTGTGTTAACTCACTACGCCTTAAGAAAAACAACAAATGGAATAATACTCAAGATTTTATTGTATGTTCAAAACTTTTCTTTTCTGTCTATAACAATTTACTTAACGACCGTTCTCGTTGACAAGCGAATATCGAGTGACGAGTCCATCTCAAATCAATTAGATTCTTACCCCCGCTGCTTTCACTGGCAGCGGTGAATCATAGTCAAATTAAATACGTTTAACAAATATGCTGGGGAGTCAAGGGAAGGTATTCAAGGGGTACAGTTGAAGTTTGCCTTAGACATTTTTGCAAATTGATTTTAGTGGACTTTATAATATGAAATTGGTGTAGTTTGGTGTTATAAATGCTCGTGCTCGAGAACAATTTGTGAAATAATTAAAGTGGACTGATAAATGGACTCGTATAGATTTGCCGCCTGAAGCTCCCACGAAGCATCAAAGAACATACGCAATCTTTGATGCTACTTGCAAAAACTTTACCGTACAACACCGGTACTTAGTATCTCATTATACTGGACAGGCAGAATCACTGAAATTTCGGTGGAAGCCATAATATAAAACAGAAGAAGAAGAACAAATATGCTGTACGTTGTATTCAAAATATATATTGTGATAGTTATGCAAGTTTACAGGATAGTAACTATTTTTCAAGCCATGGTATTGTGTGTAACATGTATTTACATTTTGTAGAAAGTTGAATTCTTTGCTCTCTTCTTCTGCTTAAACTATACTAATAATACAAAGATTAAACAATCTTTGTATTAACTATAGGCTCTGAAACTACTGGACCGATTTCCAAAATTCTTTCACCTATAAAAAGCTAATTTATCTGAGCGTGACATAATTTACGCGGACGAAGTCGCTAGTTATTTCATAAATATATATTACTTTCAGGTGAACAAGCAGCTGTTTGAGGCCGGCTTCATGTCGGAAGTGGACACGGACGCCGGAGACACGCTCAACAAGAAAGTGAGGAACGCTCAGTTGGCGCAGTTCAACTACATTTTGGGTGAGTGCCTTATAATATAACGTTGTCCTATACCGCAAATCTTTTAAAGATTAATATTTCAATGTATGATGTATTCGAGCTCCGTGGCGCAGCGGTCAACACGCCTGCCTGCGACATGGAGGTCCCGGGTTCGATCCCCGGTCAGGTCAAGATGGAAAATGATCTTTTTCAGATTGACCTGGGTCTTGGATGTTTATCTATATATGTATTTGTTATAAAATATAGTATCGTTGAGTTAGTATCCCATAATACAAGTCTTACTAAGAACTTACTTTGGGGCTAGCTCAATCTGTGTGATTTGTCCGTATATATTTATTTATTTATTTTATGATGGTTTGGGACAAAGTTTGTTTGTTTTTCGTGTGTGTAAGCGGCCAACACTGGTGTCAGATTTTCAAGCTGCCTAAAGGCATCTGACATAGCTTAACGACTGCCATCAGTGATGACAGCCGGGACCAACGGCTTTACGTGCCTTTCGAAGCACGGTGGAGCTCGAGATATTTTTATGCCTCTTGCGGTCACCCATCCAAGTGGGGACTGCGCCTAGAGTTGCTTAACATGCGGAAGCGTTTATTATGCTCACGCCCACTAGGCCATCGGGCTCCACAACTGGGACAAAGTAAATCACATAGAATATACCAGCTGTTTTTCTTCCCGCGCAGACCGTAAAAGCCGGTCAAGGGTTTGGGCAAAAAATCTAAGGAATCACATCGATGGGCGATGCGGCTAGCAACCCATCACTATTTTGATTCCGTTTTCCACCTTTACGCCCACAATGATGCTAAATGTGGCCGGGTCTTATACCTTTGGCTCTATCTAGCCCTCTAAGGGTAATGACGTGATAATATGTATGTATGTATTTATGCAAACAATATTGTTAATCCCAACTAATATTATAATTGCGAAAGTGTGTTTGTTTATTTGTTTGTTACGCTTTCCCGCCGTATCTACTGAACCGATCATCATGAAATTTTGCATACACATAGGTAAGAGTACTGAAAAGGACATAGGCTATATATCACGCGGGCGGAGCCGCGGGTAACAGCTAGTGTTATATAATTTAACCAAGTAACAGTTGGGTCGAAACAATTATTTCTATCCTCCTTACTAGTTTGCACTATAGAAGCTAACTATAGACGTCCGATTTTCTTTAGATCCGATAAAAATAAGAATCTCTAACCTTCATGCTAAAATTGTAAGATTTTAGAGAATGGTAATTACGAACCACAATATTCCTAAAATAATTTAATTTTCAAAATCTGTGTTGATAACTATGTAATAAGAATTATTTGTTTTCTATTGTTTTCGCGAATATTACACATTTAAATAAAATTATTTTAATGCGGTTTTGTCGCGTTTATTCATTTATTACAACAATTTAATTTTTACATTTGTAAATACAATACTATTGCCTTAAATAAATGGTGTGCATTTCCCCAGCGGAAAAGTGTTGAATAATAAATGTTGAATATACTAGATCGTTAGTTCAAAGCTCCCTTCGAATGTTTATCGATGAATGAAATTCGTGTATTCAGTAATTTTTGAGAAATTCTTCAAAAACATATTACGCCAGAGAAACGTTTCCCTGGCGGAATTTTGTCAGGGATCCAAAATTTAATTAGTAGAGCAATTAGTTAATCATGAGAGAGAAATGTTTATGCATAAATGGAATTTGTGTGTCATAGGCCTCCGAAGTTATTCAAAATGCCGCTGGGGAAATGTTCGGCCTTTTGCTGGATCTCATAAACGGTTTGGAATACGGTCTTGGATTTTTTTACACACATTGCTATTAATTTGTTTATAACGCCTATAAAAACAGAATCCAAAAAAACACAGTCACTTATGATTAAAAAATATATACATAAAAGTAGGTATTTTGGTTCTAGTAGCTGAACTAAAGGACCTAATGGAAAGTTTTAAACGTCTATTTATATATTAGAACTGCCTCCAACATCTGCGAAAGTATGTTTGTAATAGAGTAAGTATAAAAAAAGATACAACAAAAATAATGTCTCACGGACATCATGATTTTGAATCCGTCTATTGTAGGAGTTTTATATTATGTGGCAAGTTGTAACTAATTTCAATGGTTTGTTTATTTATTCATCTTTACGCATTCTAATAATTAGCTTGATCCAATTAGTAAAAAAAGAAAAATTGTAAAAAAACCAGTGGCACTTAGAACTTAGTTATAAACCGACCAATTTCGGATGGCTATGAAAAAGCGACCGCTCAGTACAAGTATCTTACTTCTGAAATTTGCAATATTACTGACGTTATTTGGTACAGACGCATACTCAATACATAAGCGTTTAGTTAAAATAGATGCTTAAATACATATTGCTTATTATTTAGATTTACTCTTTTAAAATAAGTATTTAGTAAATAAGTATTCGTGCGTATAGGGTAAAACAGTACTCTATTACTAAGACTCCACTGTCTTTCCAACCGTTTGCCTGTTTTTCACCAGGCTGTTTTTTATGAACCGTTATAAGTAGGCTGTTGAAATTTTCACAGATGATGTAGGCACCTATATCTGTTGCCGCAAACAACATTTACTAAAAACGGAATAACGTAATTATTAAAGGAAGGGCTCCAATGTCAGAAACCTGATTTTTGTCGCTTTTTTGCCTGATATTTTATAATAATACAGTACGGAACACATCGTACGCGAGTACAACTAGCTCTTTGCCGGTTTCTATCATTCGTAAGCATTCTAGTTTGTATATAAGTTCTTATGGTACCTATTTTGTATATTTCTATTATTACTGATACCGAGCAACCGGTAAACGTGTAAAATATTACTGAGCTGTAAAAATTTTTTTTTTACCAGAAGGTTATTTCTGTATGGTAGAAAAATCCTGCATTTATCATCTAAGTACTTATAAAAGAATATATTTACCGTCTAACAGACCTTAGCTTTTCATATTAGCAAATTTCCTGGGACTTTGTGCTCGTATTTTATGGCCTATGTGACCCGCAGCTAAATGACCTTTATATAAGTGAAAGAACTTTGAAAATCGGTCCAGTTTTAAAGTCAATTGTATGCATACATAAAAACAATCAAATCTTTTCTCTTTATAGTATTATAGTAATAGTATACATAACAGATTGACGTTTTAAATTTGTATCATTATTGAAAGTTAAAGTGAGGTATATACAGTCTCCCATCTACTCAGAAATAACACAAATAACTACAAACCATTTATAGATTAATACTGTAAATAAGACTTGTGTCCGCGCCTGTACCTCATTTATAGTGGTATTACATAGTAATGTTTGGAATGACAGCAATTTATATGAAATGGTCGCTTTTTCATAGCCATCCGAAATTGGTCGGTTTATAACCAAGATTTAAGTGTCACTGGTTTTTTTACGATATTACTTTTATTACTAATTGGATTAAGCTAATTATTAGAATGCGTATAGATGAATAAATAAACAAACCATTGAAATTAGTTACAACTTGCCACATAATATAAAACTCCTACAATAGACGGATTCAAAATCATGATGTCCGTGAGACATTATTTTTGTTCTATCTTTTTTTATACTTACTCTATTACAAACATACTTTCGCAGATGTTGGAGGCAGTTCTAATATATAAATAGACGTTTAAAACTTTCCATTAGGTCCTTTAGTTCAGCTACTAGAACCAAAATACCTACTTTTATGTATATATTTTTTAATCATAAGTGGCTGTGTTTTATTGGATTCTGTTTTTATAGGCGTTATAAACAAATTAATAGCAATGTGTGTAAAAAAATCCAGGACCGTATTCCAAACCGTTTATGAGATCCAGCAAAAGGCCGAACATTTCCCCAGCGGCATTTTGAATAACTTCGGAGGCCTATGACACACAAATTCCATTTATGCATAAACATTTCTCTCTCATGATTAACTAATTGCTCTACTAATTAAATTTTGGATCCCTGACAAAATTCCGCCAGGGAAACGTTTCTCTGGCGTAATATGTTTTTGACGAATTTCTCAAAAATTACTGAATACACGAATTTCATTCATCGATAAACATTCGAAGGCAGCTTTGAACTAACGATCTAGTATATTCAACATTTATTATTCAATACTTTTCCGCTGGGGAAATGCACACAAATAAATGATTATTATTATTATATCGCTATAAACTGAAAAAGATCTTCATCTTCTTCACATTTAACTGATGTTTCTGCGAAAGTAAAGTAAATGAAAAATAATTCTCCAAACACAATCAAATTCCCCTACATTTAGGCACACAATCCGTAAAAGGGCAACACTGTTCGATTGTCGAATGGAAAAATAAGACCTTCTGCAGGCGCGACAATACGACGGAAATTTGCAATTTTTCTATTTTTTTTTGCAAATTCGTAATTTGACATTATAGACCTTCATTATCAGGTCTTTTTAGTCTCCACTGCAAGAGCATGACCCTTTCTGTACTACCAGAGCCATATGTTAGCCAGAGCAGTCAGAGCGTAGACCTTATTGGCTAATATTTTATGGCAACCTTTTCAAAATCCCCCCTTATTTACTAACTCGGATGACAGGTGTCGATGCCTATCAATCTAAAACTTTCTGTTACAATGCGGGTTTTGTTTGCACATTTTTTTTATTTGGGATACAAAAACCGCATTGTAATGGAAAATTTTTGATTGATAGGCATCGACACCTGTCATCTGAGTTAGTAAATAGGGGGGCTGGCCTGTCAGACAGGCGATTTCATAGAGTTCTGATCAATACTTCCGCGTTTTAGAGGTTATATCAAAACACTTATGGAAATACATACATACATAGTATCACGGCTTTATCCCATACGGGGTAGACAGAGCCTAAAGGCATAACGTCCAAAGGCCTCGTTTGGCATATTGATGGGCGTATAGGTGGAAAACGAAATCAAAATAGTGATGGATTGCTGCAGCATCGCCTATTAATATGACTTCTTCGGTTTCGGCCCATTCCCTCGACCGGCTTTTACAGTCTGCTCGGGAAGACAAGTAGCTGGCACATTTTTTCTTTTCCCGCAGTCCAGTTGGATTTGTTTCTTTTTATTTATCTATGTCTAGTTTTGATACGGTGGTCAATAAACTTATTCAGTACAAAATATCTTTTATTTCTCTTAAGCTAAGTATATTGCTTAAGCAAAGTTAACTTCAACTAGGTAAGTAATCAAATAACTGCGAAATACTAATCTTTAGACCCTTTCAGGGGTGATACAGCCCGACCGGGGACTAACATACCACGACTGGGAACTCATTTTTAGGGTTCCGTAGTAAACAAGGAACCCTTATAGTTTCGCCATGTCTGTCTGTCTGTCTGTCTGTCTGTCTGTCTGTCTGTCCGTCCGCGGTTTTACGCAGAGACTATAAGTACTAGAAAGCTGTAATTTGGTATGGGTATGTATATTAATCATGGCAAAAAAGTGGTAGAATAAAATCTTGAAAAAAAATTTTTTTTAGGGTAGCTCCCATACAAGTAAAGTGAGGGAGTAATTTTTTTTTCTCTATTTACCTATTGTGTGGGGTATCGTTAAATAGGTCTTTCAAAAATATTGTGAAGTTGAGAACACCATTTTTTGATTAAGGGCTCCGTTTCCGAAATATTTGGTTTTAAAGTGCGAATTTTTGTTAGAGGTAAGTGTCCCCCCCCTCTATCTGCTAAACGGTTATATATAGATACGTGAAAAAAATTACAGCAGTAGCATATATACTGAAGTTGAAAGGAAAACTATCAGAGCTGAGTAGTAAGTTCAAACTAAAAAGTTATAGGCAACCAACTTATAAACTGTAAAATTTCATACTATTTTCATTGTTAGATGTTTTTGGTCGTTAAACTGTAAGGTGCGAGTGTGAATAGTGTGAACTCAAAGTTGTCATTCGCAACTACGGAACCCTACACTGCGCGTGGCCCGACACGCACTTGGCCGGTTTTTTTTTTTTTACATTTCTATTACATAAATATTCAGCGCTATGGTCAGTGTAAATTTTTCTTCGGTTTCGGCCTATTCCCTCGACCGGCTTTTACAGTCTGCTCGGGAAGACAAGTAGCTGGCACAATTTACGTTTTTTCGTTTCTCGCAGTCCAGCATGGAAGATTATGACAATAATTTCTTTATATTCTTTCCAGTGGTGGGTGACCGCGAGAAGCAATCCGGCACCGTCAACGTTCGAACCCGGGACAACAAGGTGCACGGCGAGATGTCCATACAAGGCCTCATCGACCACCTAAACCAACTCGTCAAGGAGAAGACGCTGTCCGATGACTGCAGTTTATTAAAATAGGTTTAGTCGTTAGCCGATACTCTCATACGGTCGAAATTGATCGAGAATCTTTTTAAGACCCTACGTAGATGACGGACTATGGGTAACAAAAGGCCCGCGACGCGCTCTTATTAGTGTACAATTTTCTTTTTATTTTATCAACAAAAAAAAAACAAAGTGTACAATAAGGTTGCACCATTGTGGTACATCATCTTTGAAGTGTCCACGCAGTTTCATACAAATCAGAGTTGTCCTCCAACTATACACAGATGGCGCTACGTAATACATTCAATAAATATTTTGATCTCACCTACCCTTAAACAGTGTCATTAAATGCAAGCAAAGTGGGCTGGATAGTCGCTATTACGACCGCGGGCTATCAGATTTCATACAAATTCCATAAAGCCCGAGAGCGCATAAAGTATTTTTTTTTTTAATTTAATAGGGCACTATACCATGCACAAGCGTCAAATCTTCTACATCCAAAAAAGTTTCTAGTCGAATATTCAAATTTGGAATTGCCAGTGAACCCGATGAAAATATTTTTTTTACTCTACTATTTACTCGGTGAGATGAAAAACATTGTGTGTATCACGGCCGGTATTAGACAGTAGTCGCTCGTTTGACGTACTGTCTTCTATCCCGCCCTTGCCACACAATGTACTATACTGTTACAACTAACTATAAGAAGCATTTTCGATTATTGTATAAGGTCAGATTACGTTTTTATTCAAATAAATGCGTATTATATAACATTCCGATTACTATAAACTAGCAGTGGGCGTACTGCCCTCTATGAGTGACTTTTGGAAACTAAGCTTTAATTCAATTTCTTTATTGCATTTCGTATTGCACATTACATCAGCTCTTACAAGAATGTCACTGCACTGTACCTACATATATTAACAATATCAACCCTGTCGGGCTGATAAGACATCTATTCCTGTATATTTATAATATCTATGGAAGCATTAGTCTGTGAATATCCACCAGGCGATATGAGGTATTGCGCGGAAAAATTGCAACCTTATTACAGTGCCCATAAGAGCGACTTTTGGTCCGCCACAGTCCGACATCTGTTTTGGGCCTTGGATGAAGTACCCATTATAGCTAACTTAATATTTATTACCACATGCCTATTAATTTTAATTAGGGATGAGACGATATGTCTCCTCATTGTGGCCTCATTGGACAACTAACTGCAATGGAATAAACCCTGTCCAACGATTGAAGCCTGCTAGGAAAGAGTTTTGGTATGTTTAGTGTCTCTAATGACAAAAACAAATTTGAACGTTTCATATGGTCTTATCATAAGGCTACATAAACCAATGTTAAATGAGTTACAATATTCGCTGATTTTTTATTGTGATAAAAAAGGCAGACTTACCGTATTCTCTGTGCCCATTACAGTTGAGCGTTTTACTATCTTACCTGTGGCATTATATGTTGTGTAGTAATTTATTTCAAGTAGTTAACATTTTATATAGAATTTCTGAGCATATTCGAAATACCGATCGTTCTGAGGAATTTATATGTAAGCATTTACGCCCAGGCAAACATGATACTTTTCGAAAGGGTTCAATCCTATAGTGATGAGAACACTGGCGTAGCCAGATTTTAGTATCAGGGAGGGTTAAGGAAAATGAAACAAACTAGAAATACTTTTTCATGCTTGTACATGTAAAGTATTCCTGAAAACCCTCATACTCAGGAAATAGAGAAACATAAATTCTTATGCGATTTTTGGCGTCATTCAAACGCAATGTCTCCAAAGTCGCATAAAAACGGTTGTCGAATTAAAAGTATCATGTCTACTTCGGCCCTTAGAAAATGGTATTGAATATTTTGCATTGTTTGTTATTATCTAAACTCATAGGTTATATTATTTATGACTTACCCCCGAATATTCAAAACAATCTTACTAATGACAATCTCTTCCTCGTCACTTACCATTAGGTGAGATCATCCCCACTTCCCCCCCTCTCCCTCTAGGGAGGGAAAAATAAAGGCAGGCAACGCTCTTGTAACACCCCTGGAGTTGCAGTTGTCCATGGGCAGCGGTGATCACTTACCATCAGGTGACCCACTTGCTCGTTTGCTGTCCTATGGCATAAAAAATAAAATAAAAAAAGACTGTCTTTGTCTTGCTAGGTTATATGGATAGTGACAGAATCATCATCATCATTTCGTGTAGGTGACACGGTCAGTCGACCATGCACACCCTGGTGTCAGAGTTCTGCGGAACCGCCTCTCGGCCTCTGACGTGGTTCCAGAACAGAATGAGACTTAAGAACGATTTTAGTTAAGATGTCTTTGAGTACTCGGGCGCTAGATTTTGTATATTTTGATCAGTGCCGTCTCGTAAGATTCCAGTTGGATTTGTTTCTTTTTATTTATGTCTAGTTTTAATACGGTGGTCAATAAACTTATTTAATTCAAAATCATCTTTTATTTCTCTTAAACTAAGGCAAGTGCAATTAACTTCAACTAGGTAATCAATACACAGTACAATACTGATCGTTTTGAACCCTTTGAGGGCTGATTCAGCTCGTCGATTTGTACAACTTGTCCTAAGGGACCACGGCTGGTGACTTAATTTGTCTATGGCATCTTGTAAAACTTGCCGTAATTTAGTGTCTTCTTTAGGGTTAATTTTCGGGTTAATTTAAAAAAAAAAAAAATACATATTTATATAAATTCTTTCTAGCTTATATCATTGTTTTGGAGATGGCAACTATCAAGATTGTCGTTGTTGACGATTGTTCCGAAACAAAATGTCATATGTAAGGACTTTCGACTTAAAAATATTTTTATCGATAAACAGACCAAATCTCGTGAAATGAACTATTAAAATGATTATATTAAATTACCCGGTGGTCATATTGACATAATTATTGTAAAACAAAAAGTATATTTTATATTTACTTGAACCTTGAAAATCTATTGTTAAGGGAACAATAATTATGACTATCAAAAGTCGCCCGTGCGCGCGGGCACAAGAAAGGCGGGCGAAGAGAATCTACCACAAGAATGGCCAGAGACAACAGCACACTATAGACCATGACAGGCTTGAGGTCTATAATGCCGACGCTGCTGAAGGCGGGCTGACAAAACTATGATAGGATTTTAAGTTTTATGTCGTACTAAAAACGATCAATATCACAAGAAAAAAACCGGCCAAGTGCGTGACGGGCCACGCGCAGTATAGGGTTCCGTAGTTGCGAATGACAACTTTGAGTTCACACTCGCACCTCACAGTTTAACGACCAAAAACATCTAACAATGAAAATAGTATGAAATTTTACAATTTCCAGTACAACTAAAAGTTATGGGCAACCAACTTATAAAATATAAGTTGGTTGCCCATAACTTTTTAGTTTGCACTTAATACTCAGCTCTGATAGTTTTCCTTCAAACTTCAGTGTTCTGGACTCTTACCTCTAACAAAAATTTGCACTTTAAAACCAAATATTTCGGAAACGGATCCCTAAATCAAAAAGTGGTGTTCCCAACCTCACAATATTCTTTAAAGACCTATTTAACGATACGCCACACGATAGGTTAGTAGAGAAAAAAAAATACTCCCCCACTTAACTTGTATGGGAGCTATCCTAAAAATTTTTTTTCAAGATTTTTTTCTTCCACTTTTTTGCTATGATAAAAATACATACTTATACCAAATTACAGCTTTCTAGTACTTATAGTCTCTGAGTAAAACCGCGGACGGACAGACAGACAGACAGACATGGCGAAACTATAAGGGTTACGATTCGACCGGCGAGTGAAACAAGAGAATAAAAAAAAAAAGTACCGAGCATGCCACGAGCACCGGCGACTGGCGACGGGACGAAATGTATCAGGCGAATCGCGCGGGCGACCTTCGGCGCGGCGGGCGAGTGAAACAAAATCGTGAATCTGTTCGGCGCATGCCACGGTGTCGAGGCGGCAGTCGCGGCGAATAGTACAAGGAACAAATGTTTTTAGTCGGTTTTAAATGGATGCCGAAATTTTTTTTTATACTTTTTGTCTCCAATTCTAGTTGAATATTTTCGTTCGATTGTTCTCGAAATAAAATTTTTGGTAGGTACATTCTGTATTTTTCGTACTTCGTATGAAATTCTCCATCTACCTATACTCGCGACTTCTATTCAAATCATGTACTCCACAATCTCTTCCAGATAATATGTCATACTATGTCTTCAACTAAAAATGTCTACTTTCTTAACCAAATCAAGATAATTTTGATAAAGACATTAGGCTCTCAGATCTCCGTGTATTCTGGTCGCCGCGCCGTCGTTCGCGTCGCCCGTCCCCGTGGCCAGGCTGTTAGTTTTACGCATAAAACTTACAATCTCCCAAAGAAGATCTCCCCCACAAGAATGGCCAGAGACAACAGCACGCCATAGACCATGAGCAGCATGACCGAGCCGAAGCTGCTGAAGGCGGCCTGCTGACTGCCGCAGCGAGGTTTGGGGAACTGCATGCGACGGAATTTTTTCCCGTCCCTTCCTAATTCAATCCGTCACTCGAATCGGATTTTTACCCGGGTAACCAACCGGTCTTTTATTTTTCGGGTGTCCGGTTTTCCCCGGTTGTCCGGGATTTTTCCCGGGTGTCTTCTAACGGCTCTTGATGCGTCCGTGACAGCTGATTCTGATTTTTCACACAGGGAGCGTGGTCTATTCATAATACACTAAGATAAGTAGGTAGTTGTAATATGCTCTTTGATTGTCATCGTAACTTACAATCTCCCCAACAGAATCTCCGCCATAAGGATGGCCAGAGACAACAGCACGCCATAGATCATGAGCAGCATGACTGGCTTGAGGTCTATGATGCCGACGCTGCTGAAGGCGGCCTGCTGGCTGCCGCAGCGAGGTTTGGGGATCTGCATGCGACGGTTCACGGCCGATTGGATGCCCGACTCGCGGATTTGTTTAAACCTGTCATGGATATGTTAATTTTTCAAGACTTTGAAGTTATTAAATCAAATTCAGAAAATAGGCATTTTAGGTAACGCAGGAAAACGATAGATGCAGGTCGCTTCCAGTCAATCTTTATTAATCCTTGTAGACTCTATTATGTCTTTCAGTGGATTTCTTAAGATTTTTTTTTAATGGACTGTGTACCTAAGTATCTCCAAGTAAGCTTTTGCTACTTCACCGGACTTTTAAGGTGAGGGCAGAGTGCCCTCAACGTATAACGCGAACATCACCCCCAGGAGGGAAGGATCTTGGCTTCTGTTTGCGCAAGGTTTGGAAAGCAAGGCAAGGCTTTGAAGACAGCAAACTTTCAGAGCCTGATGGGCCGCGATTTGCATACAAATCCTGAAGGGCTGAACTGAGAAACAATGTGGATGGCAGCTATTCTCTTTTTTGCCGTATGGGCAAAAAGCTAAAAAGCTACGTTGCCAACTTGGCGCCTATCTTGGTAGCAAGTCACGGGACGGCTGCCACCCACCAGTAATCGGAGATAATTTTTTGAGAAAAACGTGGTGAAAAAAAAAATACGACTCACACAACCCTTAGTAGTTCTAAATAGGGCGAGTCCTTTTTCACAGGTACCAGAGGCTCAAACCCGTTCAAGAAGTCCACCTCCACGAGGTCACACTTCTCGGACTCCAAGAACGTCTGCTCTATACGCCGGTATACTGGCTCCACGATTGAGTGGTAAGCGAAGAGGCCCTGGAACAAATTCGCACAGTCAAATGTTGTAGATTATTGCGTTCATCATATTTTTGATGAGGAGCCCGATGGCCCAGTGGGCGTGAGTACGCTCCTACTCCATTAACTCCTACGCATGTTAAGCAACCTCGGGCACAGTTCCCAAGTGGCTTAAAGATATCTCGAGCTCCTCCGTGCCTCGGAAGGCATGTTAAGCCGTTGGTCTTACACAGCTGTCATTATTTATGGCACTCGTAAAGCTGATGCCTTAAGGCAGCTTAAAAAATCTGACATCCGTGTTGGTAACATACAAAAACAAAAGTAATATTTTTGAAAATATGATGTGACTTTTTGTTACAAATATGATATTTGTTTTTCGTTTACATCGAAAGCTCAAAGCCAAAAACATCAAAAATATTTTCAATGCACGATAGGAGTGCACCTTCCATTCCATTAAGATCTTCAATTCAAGCGATATAATTTTGATTTGGCAGACTCATGCAAATAGTGTTCAGAGATGCGATCGGTGAAGGTTTCTCACATAATTAGGGCGAGAAACCTTCGAGAATTTTAAACGGCCTAGTCTTGATGGTCAGAAGAAGAAAACTAGCTACAAAATTACTGACAATTCATAATTCAAATATTAAGGAATAATGCTTTTATTTTCTCATTATATACTCGTAGTAGACAACCACAGTAGTAGTTGTGACGCTACCATTAGTGCTAGCTATGTGCAACTACCAGAAAATCTTACGGATTAGAGGTTAGGACCACATGCCCATGGCAAAGACAATATAATACTAACGTACCCATGGGAAGTGTAAGGGACGAAGGGTTTGTGATTACCTGTCTGAACCTCATATATAGCAACGGTTCACTCACTTACAAGGCGAGTACCGGACGCGCAGCGTTCGGGACTCTACACCGCGCGTCCCGCACTCGTCCTGAAAATGACTACTGATGAGTCCGAAACTATAATCGGCTATCCCGACGTATTATACATAATATCTTTATAACACGCTAGTTTACCTGTCTGATCCTTTCAGCACCGTCAACGATGTCGTAGAATTGTCCTCTCCCCTTTTCTGGATCCACACGTTTGTATATTGTTACACGCACCGGATCTGGATACAGCTAAAACAAGGAAAGTAACATAAAGTAAAGAAAAAAGAAAAAATGCCGTGTGGTTCCCGGCGGAGAAGAATAGGACCACTCCAAATCTTCCCGTGGATGTCGTAAAAGGCGACTTAGGAAACTCAAGCTAAACAAAGCTTATAAACATCAAAGAGGCCTCTCTAACCCGTCTGGCCAGCGTGGAGAGTGTAGGCCAAATCCTCTGACTGCTCTGGCAGTACAGAGAGAGTCGTGCTCTTGCAGTGGAGACTAATAAAGACCTGATGATGAAAAAGAAAACATGTTTTTTGTAAGCGAAAATTGTCGCAAAATGATTTCGTTCTTTAGAATCCATTTAATCTTACAATTATAATACGACACAAAAAAACATAGTTACTTTTGTTGGCTCTGCCCTGACTAGATGATGCGATTAGCGAAAACAATAGAATATCATGTAAAAATTGAAATCAACAAAAAAAAAATACCTTCCTAGTAACAGTCCGAGTCTAACATTTTTATACGCGACAATCTAATAAAGTTTGTCGCATATAAAAATTAACAATCAATAAAGAAAAAATTACCTGTCTAGTGACCAGTATAACTTACTTTAAAAACAAAATGATTGTAATCCACATCATTGGCGGCCAGAGTCAGTTTGGAGGCGGCCAACTGTGCGAGGCTCTGGATGGAATTAGAGGGAGCCTGCAGCAGCACCACGATGTTGGCTGCGTACGCCGCGTACAACGCCATTAGTGCGGTGAAGAAGATCCACAGCATTATGCGACCTGGGAAACATCATTGTCATTATCTGAGCGTCAACCATGAGTTTATATATGTGAGTTGTAAACGATTCGATCTAAAGTTAACTATTCGATTGTTCGTAATAGTAAACTATTATCTACTCAATAGAATACGAAGGTCAGTTTTGTAACTCATGGTGCTGATGCCGCAGAAAATGTTCCTGTAAACGCAGGATCGTATTCGTTTACATTCAACCTTGAGTTGTTTTCTATAACGAGATTCGAAAACCCTTGTGTATCGTACTTATGGTAAACAAAGTATAGTAAACTATGACGGTTGTTTGTTTGTTTGTTTTTCGTGTGTGTAAGTGGCCAACTATGACGGTTATAAAAACGTTACCGTATACTACTCTCATCAATGAAATGTATAAACTCATGGTTGACGCTCAGATCTTTGTTAGGCTCCACTACAGGAGCACGATCCTCTCTGTACTATCAAAGCCCTAAGACTTATATATAAACTGAGGTAGACGAGCCGTACGTACCAAATTCTGGAGCGTTTAAACCTAAACTCTGTACCGTGAAAACGCCGTCCACGTCACGCGACACGATTGCTTTTTAATGTCTGTTTCTCGGAGTAGGGCACGTCTACCTCAGTTTATATGGAAGTCTTTGCTCTATAATACCAGAGCGTCAACCATGAGTTTATACATTTCATTTACGAGAGTAGTATACGGTAACGTTTTTATAACCGTCATAGTTTACTATACTTTGTCCACCATGAGTACGATATACAGTAGTTTTCGAATCTCGTATTCGAAAACGACTCAAGGTTGAATCTAAACGAATACGATCTTGTGTTTACAGGAACATTTTCTGCGGTATCAGCACCATGAGTTACAAAACTGACCTTCGTTTTCTATCGAGTAGACAATAGTTTACTATTATAAGCCATCGAATAGTTAACTTTAGATCGATTCGTTTACTACTCACGTGTTATAAACTCATGGTTGACGCTCAGAGCCAAAGCTTGGCCGACGCTCACTACGCTAGCTAGTTGGGTTGGAGAGGTCTCTTTGATGTTTATAACCTTTGTTTGCTTCAGATTTAGGATTAAAAGAAAGAATGAATTGCTGGGTTGCCAGTGTTGCTTACTACAGCGCTTTAAGTGAGAAGATGTTTATATAAAGTTAGTAACTAAGATTGTACCTGACACTCTTCTTGGTTCTAGTACGCATCCCTGTTGGCTCACAGCACTCATTGTTAACAGCAATGCGTCGCCGATACTGCCGTCCAGTTGCGTTGGACCCTGCGGGCAGTCCAAGAGATTTAAGAGTCACCTGGAAGCGCATGTCTTCATACAAACGGAAAAAGGGAATTATGGCAATATTTGATAATCCTGGAGTAAAATTAAGCATTTAATCAATTAATCTCATTATAATCTACGTACGTTCCTATACAGCTTGGTTAAAATACCAATGGTTTGAGAATTACAAGACTTTACAAATTTGTATGGAAATCTTGAGAGGCGTATAATTCTCAAACATTTGATTATTTAACCAAACTGTATAGAAACGTACGTAGATTATAATGAGATTAATTGATTGGATGCTTAATTTTGCCCTAAAAGTATCAAATATTGCCACAATTCCCTTTTTCCGTTTGTATGGAGACATGCGCTTCCAGGCCACTCTTAAGTATGGAGTGTTTTACGCCTGACTGCCTGCCTGACGCCAACCCTCTTTGGATATTTCCAGAACCTCAGACCAGCAGGCCTATTTGCTAACTCGGTGTACAACGATTTGATTGTCACTTTAGCATCCATTACGGTTTTTATATCTTAAATAAAAATAGTCATTCATACCGAAGCCGTAATGAATATTGAAGTTACCATGAAAATGATGTACACCGTAGCTGTCAAAAGTTAGTAAATAGGCCTGCTGGACTAGGAATAATGAAGTACAAGTATTTGCCCGTGCCGGAAATCAAACACGGTACCTCTCGTGTCGCAGGTTGGCGTGCTGACTACAGCGCCGAGGAGACCACCGAAAGATATGTTATAGCTGTCGCTTTGTTAAAAATTGGGCTTAGAGAAGCATCCTTTACCTAATGAATGAGATAAGCATAAATGAAATCCATGATTTTGATATAAAAGGACAACGTCTTAAAAAATTATACGAACAAATTGCAAATTGCCCAACTGCCTCCGTGGTCCAGTGGTTAAGGCGTTTGCCTTGTTGACCTGGGGGTCGTGGGTTCGATTCCCACGGGAAGCAAGTTGTTTCCAGATTGATTAGGACATTGCAGGCATGAATCACCTGATTGTCTGATAAGAAAGATGATTCCGTGCTTCGGAAGGCACGTTAAGCCGGTGGTCCCGGCTGCCATCTGGTAGTCGTTAAAGGAACCACGTCAGAGGCCGAGAGACGGTTCCGAAGAACTCTGACACCAGGGTGTGCATGGTCGACTGACCGTGTCACCTTCACGAAATGATGATGAGAACCGCATAGTTAGGCGTCGGCGCTGCAGATGTATCTTCGACTCGTCACTAGATGGCGTAAGTCCACATTAGCTAGAATTTGAAAAAACTGTGATATAACCCATATAACATAGTACAGAAAATTAAGTTTAGTGAATAATGCTCTTGTTTTCTTATAATATGGTAGATACAAAGTTGTGACCTGTGGTTGTGACGCTACCAGTGGTTCCATCTATGTGCAATTGTCAAAAAAATCCAACGATGTGGAGGTTGGGACCACGTAGTAATATGAATAAACTTACGGTTCCATTCTTTGCCTCCCATTTGCTGGTCATATAGAAGGCGACTGTCGCAGTAGCCGCACACACAGCGATGGCCACCCACACACTCGTAGCGAAGGGGAGGGCGAAGATATTGGACATATAGGAGAGGGGGGGCTGGCGGAAAATGAAACGGACGCGGAAAGAAGACAGTGTGTCGGTGTATGTGACCACGGAGAGTCGCTCTGGATCGGATACGAGGCAATTCGTTCCTGAAAATAATTATCTTTATTAACTAGACATACATCCTTCTGCAGCATAGCTCTCTCGTCTATGTTTATAAAATCGCTGTCTTGTTTTATACAATACTAGCTGTTACCCGCGGCTTCGCCGGCGTATTTATAGCCTATGTCCTTCTCGGTACCCTTACCTATGTGTATGCAAAATTTCATGATCGGTTCAGTAGATACGGCGTGAAAGCGTAACAAACAAACAAACTCACTTTCGCATTTATAATATTAGTTGGGATTAAAAGATGGCAATAGTTTGTGACTAAATGGGCTTGTAAGCAGAAATTATACTAGGTCTCGAAGGTTCTGGAATAGTCTGAAAGCAGGAGTAAACAAAGCTTAGAAACATGAATGATACTTCTCCAATCCGTCTGGCCAGCGTAAAGAGTGTATGCCAAATCCTCTGACTGCTCTGGCTAATATATGCCTTTGGTAGTACAGAGAGGGTCATACTCCTGCAATGGACACTAAAAAAGACCAGCCCCCCTATTAACTATCTCGGATGACAGGTGTCGATGCCTATCAATCTAGAACTTGCTGTTACATTGCGGGTTTTGCTTGCTCGAACTTTTTATTTGGAAAACAAAAACCGCATTGTAAAGGAAAATCCTAGATTGATAGGCATCGACACCTGTCATCCGAGTTAGTAAATAGGGGGGCTGATGATGATGAAATAATACGTACCCAAATCAGCATTTCCATTATGCAGATCATTGATCATGCCAGACCACTGCCCTTTCTGCTTGTACCCCCAGCGGTGACTGAAGATGTAGTGGGGAGTCGCGTTCAGCATCTCAAACGCGATTCTCACGTTCACCCAGCATACTTTGGCTACGACATCATATTGTAGTTCCCTGAGGTAGAATAAAAAGAATTTAGTCTTTCTTCATGCTGGTCTTTGGAAACGAAAATAAGTTGGCTTTTCTTAAAAACAAAGCCAGAGGTGGATGAACGGTGTTAAGAGTCGCCTGGAAGCGCATGTCTCCATACAAACGGCAAAAGGGAATCGTGGCAATATTTGATAATTTTAGGGCAAAATTAAGCATTTAATCAATTAATCTCATTATAATCTACGTACGTTCCTATACAGTTGGTTAAATTATCAAATGTTTGAGAATTATACGCCTCTCAAGATTTCCATACAAATTTGTAAAGGCTTGTAATTCTCAAACCATTGGTATTTTAACCAAGCTGTATAGGAACGTAAGTAGATTATAATGAGATCAATTGATTAAATGATTAATTTTACTCCAAAATTATCAAATATTGCCACAATTCCCTTTTTCCGTTTGTATGGAGACAATATACAACAATAATACAATATTTTATAAAATAAGTAACAAAAAATAAAAGGGTTGGGTAAAGGGTTCACACATCTAGGTACAGGCTGCGCAAAACTTTATTGCGAGTCGGATATTAGCTGCTCACTGCGCAGTACGCGGCCCGCCTCCCCGCGCACGCCCCGCCTAACCTAATATTGTGTACTGCGCATCGACTCACGCGAAGTTCGGACTCGCAATAAAGTTTGGCGCGGCCTGTAAGTAATCATAATTCCAAATCAACGCGCGTATCACGGTATGGATTAGTAGCAACTCGGCATAAACGCGACTCGTCATTTTCGCAATTTGTCATAGGAATATAAGCTGCTAGTTAAGGGTATGTAACTCACAGACGGTCTTCCCTGGGCAGATGGTACTGCGTCGAGTTGCTGTCTTGGATAACGTTGGCCATCGTGATCGGAGCTCCCATCACGTCTCTTCGTCTCCTGAAGAGGGATCTATGAGGTCTAGTGTCTGTGAGGAGTCCAGTTGTTATGTTGTAGTATCCTCTTGGAATCAATATCATTGAGGACGTGTTTGAAGGTTTGTGAACTAGAAACATTAAAACGAATGAGATAATAGTAGGTTTTGGTCGTGTTGTGTTCCAATTTTTTTTTTTTTTTGGTTAATAAAATGATAATATTTTTAATATTCTCTGGGCTAGATTGCGCCCACAGAAAAATACGACTCCGACAGAGTTTCATCGGACATTGTATTTATGTTCCGGATAGTTGAAACTCTGCTTGCGCGTCTCAGAATCATTCAGCGCCATCTAGTTAATATTTGTTATAACTGATATTAACCTACCTAACCTTGTTACCTGACTTTGCCATGACCAAATTGTCAAAATGTTTATTTTGTATTATTGTTTTATTTATTTTTACATTTCATTATTAGGCATAGTTAGGTAATCATTTTCTTGTAAATATAATGTACATAATTTATTTGTAAATATTTTTAATCATGTAAAATATGTTCAACGTATACACGGACAAGAATTCTTTTTATATGTATATAGTTCGCCTGGGGCGATGACCGCTCCGCGCATGCGCCTAGGCGCCATCTGTGTTTCGCCCGTGACGGGCAGCGCCCCTGGCGGTTCACAATCAGACTGCTCTCTGCTTCTCCGTCCGTACAAATATTCGCTCGCAATTTGATTAACTAAATATTATAATTTTATTTAGTTGTTGCTCTTATGTATAAATTTCTCCTTCTTGTATATATATTTTGTGCAGTGTGCGTTTATTGTAAATATTGTGTACAGATCGTGTAAATAAACTGTTGTAAATAGTGCTTCGGTTTTTCCTTCATACGAACATTCCCGCGCTTTGCGTTTGTTTTGGTACGGAGATTTGGAGGACCCGAACCTTGCCACTGCTATAGCGCTTTAGTTAGACCACCATATTCTGCGTATTAGTCTTGTGGCTAATGTAGAGGTCGCCACATATTTTTTCATTTTTATGCTGTGCCAATGGTTAATCAAGGCTTGAAGAGGGTTAAGCGCTCCAAAACAGCACAGTCTAGGAAGGTAGGTGGAAAATTAAAAGAGCCTCCGCAAAAGCTGTATCAAGAAAGCATAGCGATCATAGCTCATCATCAGGAGTAATAATTGTTGATTTAAAGCGGTGCACAAAATGGGACTAGGTACAACATCGCAATCGTCGGTCGCACTATAGAACAAATCATATCGACAGTTTGCTTATAATGATACGCAGAAGCAAGCACCACCAAGGGGTGCCAATACGAAAGACCCAACTGAATTAATAATTGAGGCATTTAGTACTTAGCCTGGTCAAAAAATATAGAGATTTAAGTACTAACTTTCTATAACTTTATAACCATCTTCCGTCTTTTGTGCTACTGCTACATCGCTGTCTGCATAAATTGGACTTTGAAAAAGCATCTCCTGTAGGTCATCATCCAGAATCAACCAACGATACGGAGAACTGAAGAGTTTCTGTGAAGTCGCCTAAAATACAAAATTACATCATTAAAAGAGAAAAAAATATATTCAACAGGTTCTGCTTCCGCGAAGATACTGAAAACACTGCCAAGCAAGAACTTAGCTTGGTGTTTTTGATATTAACTTTGTTTAATCTCTGGAGAACCCAAAGCTCTATCACCTGATACTAAGAACGTATAAGTATGTACATGTATGTATAGTCACTGGACCTAAGTACCATGCTTAATGACCTCAATGAAGTTTCCCAACAAGTGGGTCTTATAATGAACATGGACAAGACGGTAATAATGTCAAATGTCCATGTTGCACCTTCACCAGTGGCAAAGACAATATAATACTAACGTATAGACTGCCCACCTCATACAAAAATATTGGACCAAATTAAGGTTGCGAAAAGCAGGCGAATGTATGGCGCAGGAGAGTTGCTTGCTACTCGATACTAGATGGCGGTAATCTGCGTTAGCCTTTAACGTACTAAATATACGGTGTCATTTTAAAATATTATGCCTAAAATATTGTTTTGATTTTCAATAAGTTATATTTTGTGAATCATGTTTTATATTCTCATAATACGGTAGATACAATGTTGTGTAGTTTCGAGTGGCGCCATCTATGCGAGTCTCTGAGAACAAATCGTACGATTAAGGCGTTGAGACCACATGCCAGTGGTCGTAGAAGACGACTTAGGAAACACAAGAAAGTGTATCTTACAGGAATAAAAGCACAGTTTTATCAAAAGTGTATCTACGGGAAAAGTGTACCTCTGGGAATAATTCTGAAGCTTATAAACATCAAAGAGATCTCTCCAACCTATCTGGCCAGCGAGGAGAGTGTAGGCCAAATCTCTGACTGCTCTGGCTGATATATGGCTCTGGTAGTACAGAGAGGGTCATGCTCCTGCAGTGAAGACTAAAAAACATTCAACATACATTCATAATTACTTCCGCGAAAGCAGGACAAGTGACATCAAGGAGAAACAGCACTCCATGGTCTTGATACTTCGGTGCTGCGTCGAAGGATGAAGAAGATCTGAAGCCTGATTCTGATATCTTCTTTACCAGCTCCACCTCTAAATCTAAACAAATACTTAGTTATTAATTATATTATGTAATGAGAGTTAAATATTTTTTTCTACAGCATATTCAGGGGGCACACTAGGCACAGTAGCGACGCCAATCATTTTATTCCTAATAATTTACAAATAGAAAGAAATTCAAGAATATAAACAATATAAGCCTTAGTAAATAACCTGAAGTATTTTTGGAATCATGTTTATTATTATCGGAATCAGTAAGAATTATGAGAATCTGATTATCACTTTTTCTCTCAATGACTGATTCTCATAATATTAAAACATGATTCCAAAAATACTTCAGGTTATTTACTAAGGCTTATATTGTTTATATTCTTGAATTTCTTTCTATTTGTAAAGTATTAGGAATAAAATGATTGGCGTCGCTACTGTGCCTAGTGTGCCCCCTTCAAAAGAAAAAGTTTTCAAATCAATCTTGAAAATAATGCGATGAGGCTAGTACTTAAATCATCACTATTTTGATTCTGATTTTCCTATAATTGCCCACACGGCAAAAGGCGCCCTTGGGTATTAAGGCCTTAAACTCTGTCTACACCGTAATGGATAAAGGCGTGATAACATGCACAAACTGCGTCTCTACTTACGCTTCCCCCAACAAAGGTTGCAGAAATTCAAATACGTCGGTATCCGCTCGTTTTCAACGAATTCTTTTATAAAAGCTATCGTCGGTATATCTCTTCCGAAAGCTACAATGAAGCATATCAAGAATACGACATTTAAAGTATTCATGATTTTCTTCCACACTAAAGATAAAATTTGATTAAAAAAATCTTTAAAACGCCGCAAACTCCCTACATAGGAATTAAGGGGTTAATCAGGCATTAGATTGGTAATAGGGTAGATTTGATTGGACTTTGTTGATTCTTTGATTTAATCTCATTACATGTCAAAACTAAAGTTAACAGACACTGTCACAAAATTGTCCTTCGAGCCGGATCTCAAGTAATGGGACGTCGTGTCTATTTTAGTTTTCAGTTTGACAGCTAATCCTGTTCTATTTAATGGTTAAGTGCAATGTAAGAAACATCTCTTCTTTGTATAATGTCTCTTCGTAAGCTCTTCAATAATGAACCTCTCCAGCGGAAAAATGAATTTATGTTTCAGGCGGCGTGCATTTTATTACAAAAAACATTAAGGCGCTCTTATAGTAACACTAGCGCCACCCAACAATTAATTCTTATAATCCTAAATGATATCGAATTTTACTAAGTAAACGTAATTGTACAAAACTAATAAATTACTTGTAGAATTTTTTATTTATTAAAAGTAATTTATTAGTGCCATATTTAAAAAGAAAAATCGTTTAACGCCAAAAGTGGCCACTTATGGCGTTAACTTGTTTTTCTCTTAATTTATCAAACGAATATTAAAGAAAATTTATACAAAAATACTACAAGTAATTTACTAGTTGTTTACTTGTTAGATTTTTAAAATTCGATATCATTTAGGATTATAAGAATTAATTGTTGGGTGGCGCTAGTGTTACTATAAGAGCGCCTTAAGATCTAAAATTGTGCGCCACCGCTAGGCCAGATCTTGGCAAATCTGCTTATATGGTTAAAAATAACTACAGACCGCAACCCTAAACCGACTATAACCGCGTTCCGTTGCTCGTAAGTAGTAAGTATTCATCAATTTAGAAAACATTAATCACAGACATGAAAAGGTCCTTCGAGCCGGACTTTAACTATTGACTTCGACGACCTGTTCAATACTGCAGTAAAAGGAAACTGCAATAAAATTGATTTTAGTTTAAATTGCCTACTGTCTCTTCGCTAACTGTTAAATATTTGACTAATTGGAACCCGTAATCGAGCATAATAACCTGTAATTGTCGGTTTGTTTGTTTGGTGCAATTAAAGTGAAGTTTACATTGCATAATAAACGAGTTGGAAGCGGACAGATAATTATTTTCGACTTTGACGAAAACCATACATTTTGTACAGTTAACAGCAAAAGTTGATAATTAAAGTGTTAAATTAGAGTTGTTCTTTGCTACAAGTGGTCTACTTAGGCTGGTTTCAGA
Organism: Rhodophaea formosa; assembly: GCA_963082605.1. Taxonomy (NCBI): domain Eukaryota; kingdom Metazoa; phylum Arthropoda; class Insecta; order Lepidoptera; family Pyralidae; genus Rhodophaea; species Rhodophaea formosa. Next base: position 3,813,771 of record OY720220.1, on the reverse strand, counting down.
GTGACACGTTTGACCAGCGCCGGCGACACGCGCGCACTTGCAATTACACTAGAATAGTAACAGCGTTTCAAAGTCACGCAGTTCACACGCGCCGTTCGTGAGACGCGCGCTGTCAGCGCTGGCGAAGCACGCGCGGTCCGAGCTCGTCTACTGGCAGTTAGCGTTTCATAGTGACGCCGGTCAAACGCGCGCTGTTGAGACACACTGGCAACCGGCGCGTGCCGCCAGCGCCTCTCTGAAACCAGCCTTATGATTGATACCTGACAAACAAATATAACTTCTATAATAAATAAATATACATATAAATGAACCTAACTCATCACTTGTTGTGTTATCAGAGAAATATATATTTATACTAATATTATAAAGCTGAAGAGTTTGTTTGGTTGAACGCGCCAATCTAAGGAACACCTGGACCGATTTTGAAAATTCTTTCACCCTTGAATAGGTACGTTATCCCTGAGTGTCATAGGCTATGTATGTAATACCACGGGTGAAGCCAGGCGGATGATAATAACGCGATATGATATGTTAATTGTTTTCTTATACTTATAAATAAATAAAATATAAATAATATATACCTACGGACAAATCACACAGATTGAGCTAGCCCCAAAGTAAGTTCGAGACTTGTGTTATGGGATACTAACTCAACGATACTATATTTTATAATAGATACTTATATAGATAAACATCCAAGACCCAGACAATCTGAAAAAGATCATTTTCCATCTTGACCTGACCGGGGATCGAACCCGGGACCATGCGTGTCGCAGGCAGGCGTGTTGACCGCTGCGCCACGCAGCTCGTACTACACGGATACTTACCGGCAATAAATATTTATTTTGTGAAAATTTCAAGTCTAGTCTCTACCTATCACGGTTCAATAGATACAGTACAGCCTTTCAGCAGTACGGAGAGACATCAGAATCTTAGTCAATAGGGTTCCATTTTTACCCTTTGTATACAGAACCCTAAATGAGATAAAATATAAAAATGTAAAATTTTACGGACAATCATATTCCCTACAAGGCTTCTGTACCTAAAGGATAAAATCGGGACCCTATTACTATGCCTCTATGTCCGTCCGTCACAGCTCAGGGCTGTATCTATTAAATGACTTAGGGAGACTTGAAATTTTCACAGAAGTAGTACCAAGAAAAATAAAAATAAAATTTTAAATAAATGTAGGGCCCATATAAAGAATGTCTTCTTGAGCATTTTGCGATTAGGAGTCGCACTTGGCCAGTGTTATTTATTTATTCAGTAAAATTTCAAAGGCATTGAAAGATAACTTATTTAAATATAAGCATGCAGTGTGACGGTGCCTTTTAGGTACAATATAATTAAAATATGCAAATAAACAAAAAATATGTATGAACACAACAGACGAAGTATTTTGCTGGATTTAATCATTAAATATGTGAATTACATAAGGGATCAGTTGTGTTTTTTGCTCTCGATTTTAAATGGTGTTCGAAATGCCTATATTACCTGTATACCTTAATTAAATTAATTAAATATTTAGTTTCCAAGGTAAGTAGCTACTACATTATAATATACTTTTTTATCTATATAAGTATCTATTATAAAATATAGTATCGTTGAGTTAGTATCCCATAACACAAGTCTCGTACTTACTTTGGGGCTAGCTCAATCTGTGTGATTTGTCCTATATTTATATATTTTTTTTAACTCTTACATACACAATCATAACATATATATTATATATACTGGCCTCGCGACTTTGTCCGCGTAAATTACCGCAGACCAATTAGCTTTCTAAGGGTAAAAGAATTTTGCAAATAGGTCTTGTAGTTTCGAAGCCTATTCAATGCAAACAGTCAATCAAATATTTTCTCTTTATATTATTAGTTAATTAGTTATTAGCCGTTGGTCCCGGCTGCCATCTGGTAGTCGTTAAGGCCCACAAGGCCCCACACTAGGCACACTAGCGACGCCAGTCGTTTTATTCCTAATACTTTACAAATAGATTCGACGTGCTCCGTGGCGCAGTGGTCAACACGCCTGCCTGCCACACGGAAGGTCCCAGGTTCGATCCCCGGTCAGGTCAAGATGGAAAATAATCTTTTTCAGATTGACCTGGATCTTGGATGTTTATCTATATAAGTATCTATTATAAAATATAGTATCGTCGAGTTAGTATCCCATAACACAAGTCTCGAACTTACTTTGGGGCTAGCTCAATCTGTGTGATTTGTCCGTATATAATTTATTTATTTATTAGAAAGAAATTCAAGAATGTAAATCATATAAGCCTTAGTAAATAACCAAAAGTACCTATTTTTGGAATCATGTTTAATATTATCAGAATCAGTGAGTAATTATGAGAGTCAAAATAACCGCCGAACACGGCCGTTTTTGGCGGTAATCACTATTTCTCTTAATGACTGATTCTCACAATATTAAAACATGATTCCAAAAATACTTCAGGTTATTTTCTAAGGCTTATATGATTTACATTTTTGAATTTATTTCTATTTGTAAAGTACCTATTAGGAATAAAATTATTGGAGTCGCTAGTGTGCCTAGTGTGGGCCCTTAAACCTGTGGGCCACGTCAGAGGCCGAGAGGCGGTTCCGAAGAACTCTGACACCAGGGTGTGCATGGTCGACTGACCGTGCCACCTACACGAAATGATGATAAGATAAATAGAGATAACTATAAGAATTGAGACTTGCAGGACATAAGGCTATCCATATACATAGTATAAATAAGTTTATGCGTTTTGAAAGAAAAAACGATTGTTTCTATTTTCAGATAAATATTATCGCCAAATAAGTCAAAATGTGCATCAGATGGGTATCGCCATTCACAAAACAGGTGACAAATAAGTATTATAATTGAGTTTGTGGTGGGAAATCAAGGGGCGCAGTTGGGGTCTACCTTGGACGATTTTGCAAATTGATTTTGGTGGACTTTATAATATGAAATTGGTGTAGTTTGGTGTTATAAATGCTCGTACTCATGGAACAATTTGTGAAATAGTTAAAGTGGACTGTTATATGGACTCGTATAGACTTGTCACCATAACCTCCCGACCACGAGGCATCAAAGAACATACGCCATCTTTGATGCTACTTGTTACAACTTTACCGTACAACACCGATACTTAGTATCTCAATTTACTGGACATTGGCAGAATCACTGAAATATCGGTGGAAGCCATTTTATAAAACAGAAGAAGAAGAAGAAGTATTATAATTATGTATTAATAGCGAACGGAGTCCAATCCAAATATACAACGTGTTAATGAATAAGCGCAAAACCTCAGACAGCCCAGTTTATTTTTATTATAATTTTTTTTATAAATTATTAAATTTAATTTTGGCGGATTATTTACGAAGCTATTAGCCATTTTTTGTTTTCTTGTCCTTGTTGCAAATTAAAAAGTTTATGGTACTTACGCGCGATCGGGTGCCGCCGCCGCAAACATCAAACACGGCGTAACTAAAATATTTGTATGGTTGAAATATGACCCCTATTTTTTTGTGGAACCGGTTCTACTCTCGATTCTGAACAAACTAATTTCAAGTATTGCGCTTTTTCGTTAACACGTTGTATAAACACAGTGAAATATTAATCGTTTTCGACCCTTTAAGTAGTGATTCAGCCAGTCAATTTGAACAACTTTTCATTTGGGACCAATGCTGGGAACAAAATTTTTGACATAACTAGATACAAACTGACCAAGCGACTGGATATATTTTTATTTATTTAAGTTTAATGCACAGAATCAACGATTGGTACAAATTTGCATTCATTATGAAAACACGGCTTTACTAACGTTTTATTACGTCGGATCCGCCGACTAGTTCTGTTACGAAGACCATCATCGGGGCGAGTGAAAGTGAACGTGAGTAAAGCCGTGTTTTCATAATGAATTTATCTCGCGTAAGTTTTAATATTATTATTGCTATTTGCATTGTCTGTTAGTTCACCTTTGGGACATTGTGAAAAAGATATTTTTGTCGCAGTGCTTCGTGACGGTTGCCGTGTCGCTCAACCTTATGGGCCACGGCTTCGACATCGGCTACAGCGCTGTCCTTCTATCCCAGCTGAAGAAAACGCAGGAGATACCCATTGATGAAGAAACAGCATCTTGGCTTGGTGAGTATCCTTGAAGCAGCTGCTCATAATGTTACGTAAAGCATCGCGTGTCTTGATTTTTTATTCGTTTTTGTAGCGGAATGTGTATTAATTAGGTAATCGTTAATTTTTTCACAAAGATATCACAAAGTTCCTTAAGGACAGCATTAAGGTTGTGTTGACTAAAAATCTTTGAGGAGAGCCTTATTGAAATATGTATGTACCTTTTATTTACATCAGTGCTTGCTCAATTTATTTTATGGTAAACGCATATGTATTGAAAAACGTCGTATGATGCTCGTACTCAGTAAGCTGGCTATTATACTCAGACATCGGTTTATTATAAGCACTTGACTCGCCTATAAACAACTCGACTATAGGTAATATCAAAGTTACCGTACTTGCATCATAATTAACTATTTTTGCAGAAAATGTATAAAAATTTTTATTACTCTGATAAGTATATACTTACCACACTACTGAATAGTGGGTAGTATTAGAGTAGTACAGAATAAGTACATATGTTTCGAATACGTCCTATATCCTACGGGGTAATATGTGATGGGAAGAATTCCACTTGGTGAATCGACGTCAAGATGCTGTAGTTACTATCAACTTAGGGCATAAAGAGTCGTGGGTTCGAATCCTACCTATAATACTCTATGGCCTACCAGTGGCGAGTTCTTTTTCATCACATATCTTCAATTTTAAAAACAAGCTATGTTATCGATAACTAAAAGCATTTTTTTTTATTTAGCTTCCATCGCGGGCCTCTCTATAATCATCGGCGCTTTACTTGTTCCGTGCTTCATCAAAAAATATGGCAGAAGAGCCACCTACCTCGTAAGCGCGAGCATCATGACCATCGCCTGGTTCGGCATTACTATATCCACCACCATCCCATGCCTTCTCGTCATGAGGTTCCTTCATGGGATCGCCATGGGCATGTCCGGATTCTTGGGATATATGCTCATTGGAGAGTACACTACCCCAAAATGGAGGGGAGCGTTTTTGAGTACAATATCTTTCGCTATACAGTCAGGTATTTTTTTCATACAATTTGTCATTTTAATCCAAGAACATTACCTTTATTTAAAAAGAAAATTATTTGCACTTCTGTGTTTGGGTCATAGGATTACACCATCTTACCAAATTTCACCTGATTTGTCTTGTAGATTCGGAGCAAATTGGCTGTGATAGGACGGACAGATGCACGAGTGATTCTATAAGGGTTCCGTTTCTTCATTTTTTGTATGGAACAATAATATTAAAATAACACTAGTTTGATTGTACAGTTCTCATCCAACTTTATGGCGCTCGAAATCGCGCGAGTCGCTACGCAGTACATAGGTAATATTAGGTCTGCCCGGGGTGCGCGCAGCGAGGCAGGGCGCGTAGTGCGCAGCTCACAGCTATATCCGAGCCCCCATGAAGTTTGATTCGGGCTGTACATATATTCTCATTTTTTAGGCATCCTCATCACTCACGCGTTAGGAGCATACTTGTCCTGGCAAAGGACAGCGTTCATCTGCGGGGTGATTGGCCTCATCGACACCATCATGATCTTCTGCTCTCCTGAGACCCCAAGCTACCTGGCCATGCAGCATCGCTACGACGAATGCAGAAAGGCCTTCCACTGGCTCAGAGGACATGAAGAAGAAGAAGAATTGGAGAAAATGATCAAACGATACATGCTCAATAGAGCCCAGACTCTTGACAATATAGGAATCAAAAGCATGTTTTTGAACATAAAAACATCTATAAACAAAAAAGATTTTTATAAACCTGTCTGCATAATGGTAGTCATGTTCTTTTGGTCTCAGTGGTCGGGAGGAATCGTCGTAGATTCATATATCAATGATATTATTGATAGCATTTTCGGAAAGGACATAAATGTTGCTTTGACTATAATTTCTTTGGATGCGCAAAGCGTTGTATCTAATACTTTGGCTATACTTTTGATTAGACACTTCAGTCGACGATCTTTACTTGTTTTTAGTGCTTTCGTCAATGTAGGCTCGTTGTTTGGTTTAGGATTGTATATATACTCGAAGAAGAACAACTTACTCCCCTTCGATCACTTTTCTATTGGTATGTTTTTGATTCACGCATTTTATTTTAGTATTTCCACTGGAACTATACCATTACCGAATGTTATGGCTGGTGAGATAACTCCTTTAAAATATAAGGAAATGAATGGAATGATTTGTCTGCTATTCTTCTCAGCGAATTTAATGCTAAATGTGAAAACAGCGCCATCTCTATTCAAAAGCATTGGAATTGATGGAGCCTTTTTTGTGTATGGATCGTTAGTGTTATGTAGCTCTGTAATTCTGTGGGGTTTTCTACCGGAAACCAAGGATAAAACGTTGCAAGAAATAGAAGATGAGTTGAAAGATTTCTATGAGGGGGTATTAAATGAAGACTCAAAATTAAATTTAGATGCAGAATCCCTGGAAGCGTTAAAAAGTTCGAAGTCTAAATGAATGGTCTAGTACCTAGATTTCTAAGACGCGTTTCCTGACACCTTGAAAAATTTTCTAATGATAATACCATGTATATTATTTAGGTACCCTATTTAAAGCAAATAAATGATTTTGAATTTTGAATAATATATATTACCTTATACTTTATAAATACACCCTACCCGGCTGCGCCCGGGCATGTTTTATACCTTAAAACCTTCCTCGTGAATCACTCTATCTATTGGTGAAAACCGTATGAAAATCAGTGGCGTAGTTTTTGAGTTTATCGCGAACAGACAGACAGACAGACAGACAGACAGACAGACAGACGCGGCGGAGGACTTTGTTTTATAATATGTAGTGATATTACGTTTCAATTATGCATAAGTTGGCCAACATCCCAAACGTCTAGCTTTTAAAAGCCTTTTTGAAATACCTATATAGAAGACCAGTTTTTTGTGTGTCACGTATATCAATCTATTTCGTATGTCAGCGTAAATGGCAATATCATAATGGATTAAAGGGGCGTCAAATTTTAGAAAAATATTTAATTTCAAATACAATCGCTAATTAACGCAATATTTTGGTCGATTTATCTTTACCATGTGGTCCTAGCTAACCGCTTTTAACATTGAGATATAATACTAGAGGAGCTACCTTACATATTGGCATTGTTCCATTCCTCGAAATTTAAGCACTGCAGCGCTAAAACAATAACGAAGCGTCCAATCATACATAACTCAATACCTCAGCGCTATATTTGCTACTCTCACGCGTTTCCATAGCAACATGTCGACATAATGCAAAATGGCGGGAGGTAATTATATTGACTTTTTTTTTTAAATAATGTACCTGCTGATGAAAATTAATTCCTTTGCACTGTGCAGTGTTCTATAAGTTATTACTGCAATAACTCAATACACACCAAGGCATTTTTTATGATTTTTACCAAGTTATTGTTTATTAATCGTGGGAAGTACCACAAGCGAAAGAGCTAACAACCGACTGAGTGCGTTGTGGCGCGATGGCCACAGTTGAACGGGACAACGTAAGGATTTGCGGTGTCTTCTCTAGTAGTTATATCTCAATGGCTTTTAACTATTTTTTCTGACAGTTAGAAATGTTCGGGGCTTAGCCATTTTGTTTAAGTTTCAATCAATCGATGTTTATTGGTAGATGTGTAACAATCGCGAAAACATTAGAATACTTTATAAGTAAATGTTATAAAGAACAATAAAAACTTGACTAAAGTAAACGAACCCAAGGAACCTATTATTATAGGAGTAACCTTTTGAAGGTTAAGATAAAGAAAATGCTGTGGTTTTTATGAATATACTTAATGTTTTATTTGTATTGTTTTTATAAATCCCTTTATACCAAGCACTATGCGCTGTGCAAAGAGCAAAGCAAACTTTTGATACGAAATAACAATTCGCTTTTCGTTAATAAACTATGATAACATAAGTAATGATACAATTCCTTTTTTTATGTCATAGGACGGCAAACGAGCAAGTGGGTCACCTGATGGTAAGTTATCACCGCTGCCCATGGACAACTGCAACACCACGGGTGTCACAGGAGCGTTGCCGGCCTTTTATTTTTCCCTCCCCAGAGGGAAGAGGGGAGAGAGATAGGCCTCCGGCTCTCTCACTCACCGAACGCAGCATACCAGCGGTAAAGCTACTACTCAAACGTCGATTTTCTGTGAGAGTGTGGTACTTTCCGGGGCGAGCCGGCCTTTTTCGCCGGTAGCGAGGCTGTACCACAACTAAAACCTTTGATTACTTACCCGTAATACGACATGCCATTATTTATGTTACAGTTCGAATTAAACCTTATTATTTTTTTTTTTTTTTCGGACAAATCACACAGATTGAGCTAGCCCCAAAGTAAGTTCTTATGAAAGACTTGTGTTATGGGATACTAACTCAACGATAGAATATTTTATAACAAATACATATATAGATAAACATCCAAGACCCAGGTCAATCTGAAAAAGATCGTTTTCCATCTTGACCTGACCGGGAATCGAACCCGGGACCATCCGTGTCGCAGGCAGGCGTGATGACCGCTGCGCCACGGAGCTCGACTTATGACGGCTCGGATCATCGCGCGAGTCGATGTACACAATATTAGGTTCAGCGGAACGCGCGCGGGGAGGCGGGGCGCGTACTGCGCAGTCAGCAGCTAATATCCGAGCCGCTATAAAGTTTGATTCGGACTGTACTTATAATATCTAACTAAATACCAGACAAACATTCATTAAAAATATATATTGCCTTATTAATCTTAATTGCTCAATACACGCTTACATACAGTATTAGATTTGTCTTATTCAATGTGTTTGGTATTTATTGAGCTATAATTAAATTCACGTACTTAATCAGAAAATGAACAACTTTAGTTCTGTGACCAAGTCTGAAATAGAAACAAGTTGATAAACTTTTATTTTTTATCATTTCATTCATTTGTAATATCATCAGGTTCTTTTTAGTCTCCACTGCAGGAGCTCGACCCTCTCTGTACTACCAAGCCATATAGTGGCCAGAGCAGTCAGAGGATTTGGCCTACACTCTCCACGCCGGCCAGACGGCTTGGAGAGGTACTCAATACCAAACACATTGTATAATATTTGGTACAGTCATTATGATATAGTCAACAAAAGATTCAGTATTTTCAATTACAAAAAAATAGACATATGTGCTTTTCAAAAAGCAGAAACTATAGAAAAAAATCGTAGTCATAACGACTTTTTGGAAAAAGTCGTTTTGACCACTTCTAGTCGTGTACAGAGGTCTGACAGAGGAAGAAAAGTATGACGAGCATAGGAAATATACTAACTAAATACTATGGTGTCTACCACAAACAATATAATTATAAATTTGCGATATACGGGTTCCTCAGATATAAAGTCAGCAATCGGTCAACATTTCTTGACTCCAACTGAAAGTCGTGTTAAGCATAAAAGACGTAAAAAGGATTTTAATTCTTATTGTCATACTGTAAACGTTCAATATCGCAAGAAAAACTTGGCGCCTCCACTGCACGTGGCATCTTGCGGGAATGTTTTTTCTCGCAATGTTCGTCGTTTTGAGTATAACAATAAGATTTAAAATCCTATCACAATGTTCTATGTCTGCGCACTATCTGCGGCGCACGCCTTATCTATAGTTTCCGCCATAGGAATAGAAAAATATGTCCGGAATAGGAAATTTACTAACTAAATACTATGGTGACTACCATAAACATTACCATTATAAATTCGCAATATACGGGTTCCTCACATATAAAGTCAGAAATCGGTCAATATTTCTTGACCCCAACTTATGGTCGTGTTAGGCATAAACACAGAAAGGATTTAATCCTTATTGTCAAACTGAAACCGACCAATATCGAAGGGAAAAAATTGACGCCTCCACTGACCGCACGTGACATCTTGCGGGAACGTTTTTTCGATGCTCGTCATTTTGTGTACGACAATAAGGTTTAAAATGCAATAACAGCGTTCCGCTAGCCTTATCTGTGGGTTTCACGCAATAAAGGTAGAAATTATGACCAGCATAGGAAGTATACTTACTAAATACTATGGTGTCTACCATAAACATTACCATTGTAAATTCGCAATATACGGGTTCCTCACATATAAAGTCAGAAATCGGTCAATATTTCTTGACCCCCACTGATGGTCGTGTTAGGCATAAAAGACATAAACAGGATTTTAATGCTTATTGTCATACTGAAACCGACCAATATCGAAGGAAAAAATTGACGCCTGCACTGCCCGCACGTGGCATCTTGCGGGAACGTTTTTTCTCGCGATGCTCCTCGTTTTGTTTACGACAATAAGACTTAAAATGCCAGTGGAACAATGTTATAGCATTATCACCTAGCTTTATCACTTAGTTTTACGCCATAAATGTAGAAAAATATGACCAGCATAGTAATTTCACTAACTAAATACTATGTTGTCTACCATAAACAATACAATTATTAATTGTCGATATACGGGTTCCTCACATATAGTCAGCTATCGGTAAATGTTTCTTGACCCCAACTGATGGTCGTGTCAGAAATAAAATACACAGAAAAGATGTACGACGATACGTACGATAGAATTTTAAGCCTTATTGTCATAATGAAAACGATCAATATCGCAGTAAAAAAAAAAACACCTCCACACATGACGTCTTGCGGGAAAGTTATTTCTCGCGATTTTAGTCGTTTTAAGTATGACAATAAGGCTTAAAATTCTATCGCAATATTGAAGTATGTGCTTTATTTGTTAGTTTTACGCCTTAGGCTGAAACTGAATTGAGACACGCGCACGATCAATTACGAGTAAGTAGTAGTCGACTTTGTACGTGAGTAATCCGTAAGTTGCATAATATATGTCTGTGATTCACGCCGGTTTAAACTTAATAAATATTAATGCAATATATTGCCTTTCTTAAATACGAATGTTTTTAACTAATTATTTTATGCTTCTCAACAAACAAAAAAAAGTCTTCTAAGAAGAAAACATAAATTAAAAACGTTACAATAAATAGATTTAACAAAAAAGAAAATCACGATTTGACATTATTTATCACAAAAGATATATCACATGATGCAATAAAAACTTTATCACCGTTTATCAGGTAAATCAGGAGCACTGGGAATAATCTAGGACGATATACAGTCGCTTACTTATAATTGTAGTGTAGTTGATTGTGATGTTTTGCTGAGCGAAAATTGATATAAATTTAAATTACTCAACGCGCGGTACAAAATACTAACTACACCTACTAAATCATCTACATAATTCTAACCTTAGGCTCGATTTATATGCTTACGCGCGACTGAGCGGCCCAATCGCTACACCGCGAAATTACAGGCTATATGCAACGAATTATTTGAGTAGCGGCGCAGGCACCCGCCAGATATGCGAGCCCTGCTGGCAGCGGCGCGATCACAGGCCAAAAAGTTTCACCGTGTTCAGCCTTACTGGTGCATTTTAATTATTTTTTTACTTGAAAATAAAGCAGTGTATCGTTTTTTTTTCATTGCGTCGTTACCTCTTTTCGTTACCTTAATCACTATTGATAGTGTAGGTATCGGAAGCGTGCAAACCATTCTTACAAATGAAAAAGCGGCGCGGCCGCGTCCAGTGGAATCTGCGGCCAGGCAGCTCGGTCTAGCGGCCGCATATAATTCGGCACTTAGATTCAATTGATCCTAGCACAGAGACAAAGGAATTAATATCGACTTTCGCCATTGCCCTCAAGTGATGACTCAGCCCATCAATATGAATAACTTTTCCTATGGGATCAAAGTAGGGAACTCAAAAAAATCTACATTTTCATACAAAAGTGTTCGAACAGCCGCCCGACCAATTAGTATAGGGAAGTAAAAACAATCGAGTTCCCATAAAAAAGTTTTTCATATTGACGGTCTGACTCACACTTTGAAGGCAATATCGAAAGTTAATTTTCACTATTACGATTACCTACGTTCTACATACGAGTATATTTAACTATATACGAGTATAAAAATAAATAATATCACGAACGTTTGGTTGTCGCAACCGCAGCAGATTCTGCCATTCTGCCGTTGCTCTCACTCGACTCCAAAACTCTGCCGTTGCTCTCACTTTTGTTTTCAGTATCACATACGATGGGGCAATGGAAGTTGTCGCACAGGGAATGTACCTGAAAGACAATGTGTATTTTAGAATCGGCCATTATCCATATAACATTCTAACCTGGCAAGAAAATTTCATCTATAGACGTTTTCTTGCCGTGTGGTTCCCGGCAGAGTAGAATAGGACTAATCCAAGTCTTCCCGTGGATGTCGTAGAAGGTGACTTAGGAGACATAAGCTAAACAAAACTTACAAACATCAAAGATACCTCTCCGGCCCGTCTGGCCAGCGTGGAGAGTTTAGACCAAATCCTCTGACTGCTCTGGCTAATGGGTAATATGGGAAGTACAGAGAGGGTCATGCTCCTGCAGTGGAGACCATAAAGACCTAATGATGAGGATTCGAAGTGATATATTGGTATACTCACTATATATACCAAAATAGGAGCGGCTAAGACCGCTCCAGCCAGTACATCCCACCAGTGATATCTCTGGTAGAATATCTTGATAAACTGCTTAGTTATACATTGACAACACTCAGTATTTAAATGGTTATAATTGATGCAACATGTGCCGAAGATGGGCCGTGTGGTTCCCGACAACGTGAAATAGGACCACTCCAAGTCTTTCCGTGGATGTCGTAGAAGCCTACTTAGGAAACAAAAGCTAAACAAAGCTACAAAATTCAAAGAGACTTGTCCAACCTGTCTGGCCGACGTGGATCTCACTGCTCTGGCTAATATATGGCTCTGGTAGTACAGACAGGGCCATGCTCCTGCAGTGAGACTAAAAAAGACATGATGATGGTGATTCAATACGATATAAAGGTATACTAACTGTATATACTAAAATAGGAGCGGCTATAGCAACGCCGGCTAGCACATCCCACCAGTGATGTCTCCTGTCGAATATCCTTGACAAACTGCACAAGACTGCACTGGCGACACTCAAAATTTGTATGGTCAGGATTGCGCGGGAACGTGGTATGTGTCTTGTACGTTGGTGCAGGTAGTACTGTAATAAAAATAAATTATCAGCTAAATGGACAATTGCAGTATATTAATAATAATTTTCGTAGCGCAGTCGTGACCACGCCAGTCTGCGACACGAATTGTCATGGTCCCGGGTTCGATCCCCGGCCAGCAGGCCGATTTGCTAACTCGGTGTACAACGATTTGATTGTCACTTTAGCATCCATTACGGTTTTCACATCATTTTCAGATTCGCCTGGGTCTTGGATGTTTATTGATAGAGGTATCTATTAAAAAATAAACTATTGTTGTTCCTACGACAAAAGTTCACAACTTACTGTGGGGCTATCTCAATTTTTTGTGATTTGTCCCTATATTTATTTCGTGTGGTTTCCGCCAGAGTAGAATAGGTCCACTCCAAGTCTTCGCATGGATATCGTAGAAGGCGACTTAGGACACACAAGCTTAACAAAGCTTATAAACATCAAAGAGACCGGTCAAAACTGGCCATTTTGCCAGCGTGGAGAGTGCAGGCCAAATCCTCTCACTGCTCTGGCTAATACTTATACAGAGTTTAACATCTCAAGGGGTGACTCAGACCGTCATTATGAACAACTTTTACTATGGGGTCAATGCTGGGAACTCTTTTTTTTTACTTTTGCATACTTTTCGCCCGAGCAGCAAAAAAATTTTGTATGAAAATTTCTATATTTTTTGAGTTCACAGCACTGATCCCTTATCAAAAGTTGTTTATATTGATGGGTTGAGTAACCCCTTTACGGGTGTGTCAAGGGTCATGTAACTCCACTCTGTATATGGCTCTGGTAGTGCAGAGAGGGTCGTGCTTCTGCAGTGGAGACTAGAAAACACCTGATGATGATTTATTTATTTTGATACTAGCGGCTGCACCCGACCATAAATTATACCTATAAACCTTCCTCATGAATCACTCTATCTATTAGTGAAAACGGCATGAAAATTCGTTTTTGAGTTTATCGCGTACACACCGACGCGGCAGAAGGGTTAGGGTATACGAAAGGGTGCGCAGGACTTAAATTTTTCTCGATTTTTTGATGTCCTATTAAACCCATTTTTTATGACGCCACGGCTTCGAGATCATCAGCATCACTTTAGGTCGTATAAACATTTTTCCTGCAGGGCGCAGGACTTAGAAAGTAGGGGTAGGTTGCGAGGAGCGAAGCAACGAGCGTTAGGTTCTACATGAGGCAAGCATGAAACGATTTTTTTTTAATCCTGGGCACCCTTTCGTATACTCTGATCGGCAGAAGACTTTGTTTTATAATTAGTGATGATGAATGGACTTACAGCTATAAACAGACCGGCGTGTATTGCCAGTGACGTGTGTCCGGACGGGAAGCTCTTGTCCGACTGACTCAGCCAGTGGGCCTTGGAGCATGTGTAGCTCGAGATGTACTCCGATCTGTGGGCAGGAAAATAAATAACACAACTATAATAATCATGACTTATCATAGTATGTTGAAACGAATGAATTTCATTGCTTAATACCTCAAACATCAACTATAATCCATCATTCCATCAGGTCTTTTTTAGTCTCCACTGCAGGAGCACGACCCTCTCTGTACTACCCAGCAATATATTAGCCAGAGTAGTCAGAGGATTTGGCCTACACTCTCCACGCTGGCCAGACGGGTTAGGAGGTCTTTTTGATGTTTGTAAGCTTTATTTAGCTTGTGTTTCCTAAGTCGCCTTTTTCGACATCCACGGGAAGACTTGGAGTGGGAAGACCTTATTCTACTCTGCCGGGAACAACACGGCTCAACTATAATATTACCTGAAAATAAAATAAAATAAAAGAAAACGGCTATGTGTGTGTGTATCTGTTTTTCATTTCCCAAAGGTTGACTGGGAGAGAATGCTTTAAGTATTAAGTCCACAAGCTTTTTAAATAAATAAATAAGCATGTGCAAGTCTATATATATATATATATATATATATATCTATACAATATATATATATATATATATCTATACAATATTAGACAATCGAAAAAAAAAACGGCAAAAAAAATGTGTGTTGTTGTACCCTTCAAAATTACTTTTATTGTTTTTGTATTTGTTGTTATGGCAATAGCAGATATGTAACATCAATTGTAAAAATTTCAACTGTCTAGCTATCACGGTTCATAAGATACACCCTGGTGACAGACAGAGGGACGGACATCGAAGTCAACAGGATCCCATTTTTACCCTTTGGGTACGGAACCCTAAAAACCGACTGCGCTCCCTGTTTTTAAACACCTATTATGAGAGACCACCTAGATTGAGACGTATCTAGAAATCCATTCAGCCGTTTAGAAGATACAATACATACATACATACTATCACGTCTTTATCCCTTGCGGGGTAGACAGAGCCCAAGGTCATAAAACCTACAGGCCACGTTTAACGTAGTGGGCGTTAAGGTGGAAAGCGGAATCAAAATAGTGATGGGTTGCTAGCCGCATCGCCTATCAATGTTATTCCTAAAATTTTCGCCCTTAACCGACTTTTACGGTCTGCGCGGGAAGAAAAACAGCTGGTATATTCTATGTTTTTTTCTTAGATACTATTAGAATTATATTAACTCGTTGATGGACACTAAACCAAACACAATATAATTTGTATTGTTGTAACGTCTTTAGCATATACTGTCCATCAATGCGTTAATCTATGTTGGAAATTATTCTAAGGGTAGTGAGTGATAAACTGAACAACATACCCTTCACAAGTCTCAGCCTCCTTAGGACTGCAGGTATCAAAGAAGTGCGGTCTTGGAGACCCGACCAGCAGCTTCAGCCCTTGCACGATGGTCAGGTTGACGAGAGTGCCGAAGAGGTACTCCTTGTACCAGAACGCCGCTTGCTGCCTCGGCTGCTCACCCTTTTTGTCTGTGCTGTATTTCCTTTCTACTATTAGCATCTGGAAATTAAAGTAAGTATATTCTAGCAATTTTTCCGCAACGTGTCTGCATAAAACTCCACCCCCTTCCTTATGTCATAGGACGGCAAACGAGCAAGCGGGTCGTCTGATGGTAAGTGATCGCCGCTACCCATGGACAACTGCAACATCAGGGTTGTGACAAGAGTGTTGCCGGTCTTTTATTTTTCCCTCCCCAGAGAGGAGAGTTGGGCTTCCGGCTCTCTCACTCACCGAACGAATCATAGAAGCAGTAAAGGGCTTGAATTTCTAAAAACTCCTTTCTTAATGCTCATTTAATTCATGATAGGAACCCCTGCACCATAGTTTCGGCTGTGCGTTGATATATTGAAACCGAACGTCTCTCCATCAGCTCTCCCCAGGGAGTGTACTTACACATTTACCTACATTTTCTGCCAAAAATTACGCTACTGTGTATTAGTGCCCTCAATCGTTCTATATCTAATGGATAGCCTTTGGTTTCTAAGTTGCCGTTGGAACAATGTGGGGTGGTTAGCTTGGCATAGCTTGGTTTTATAAAATAAAGAAAGTCAGATTGTAACGGGCTCTTGTTCTACTAAACGACGAAAATAATAGCTAGAAAATCAACCTAGTGTAAAACTAAATGGTTTACAGAACCTTAGAGTATAAATATAGTTATATTGATACTCTAAGTACAGAACCATTTAGTTTACCACACTCGACTTTATGCAATTTACATCAGTGTTACGGAACCATCGATAGTTCCCTTATAGATAATTGATCTCGTAAACTATTCAGGCTATCGATAGGCTTATCCATAGAATCCCGGCGTGTCAATACTATCGATACTACAGATAGTGCTTTATGAGCAATACTATTGATAAGGGCAATACTATGTTTTGCGTCTCATACCTTGTTATCGATGGTACCGCTAATACTGACGGATATAATCAAAAACTATCGATACTGTCCATGGTTTTGTACTATCGATAGCCAGTGATCTTTCAATAATATCGTAAGCTCAATAACATAACAGTACACAATAGTATCGATACTATCGATAGTACTGACACGTGACAATAAAATCGATAGACTATCGATAAACAATACTGTGTACATCATACACAATCATATCAAGTGATATCACTTATCATATCAGGTCATAAACCAATGCATGAGCTATTAATATAGATGAGTAAGTGCTGAATTAAAATCCGGAAAATAAGCATGACAAGCCATTTTCAGACTGCGTAAGATTTTTCTGATTATAATCAACTAGCAGCCCTACCCGGCTGCGCCCGGGCATGTATTATACCTTAAAACCTTCCTCGTAAATCACTCTATCTATTGGTGAAAACCGTATGAAAATCCGTGGAGTAGTTTTTGAGTTTATCGCGAACAGACAGACAGACGCGGCGGAGGACTTTGTTTTATAATATGTAGTGATAGTGATTTTCCACCCAGTATAAATGTTAAAGAATTTTTACAATTGATTCTGAAGTTCTCGAAATTTTTGTTATAATAAAAAAAAACACGCATCAAAATGTCCTCTTTATATGTTGAAGTACTATTACATTTGTATTCATCATCATCATCATCAGGTCTTTCTAGTCTCCACTGCAGGAGCACGACCCTCTCTGTACTACCGGAGCCATATACTAGCCTGAGTAGTCAGAGGATTTGGCCTACACTCTCCACGCTGGCCAGACGGGTTGGAGAGGTCTCTTTGATGTTAATAAGCTTTGTTTAGCTTGTGTTTCCTAAGCCGCCTTTTACGACATCCACGGGATGACTTGGAGTGGTCCTATTCTACTCTGCCGGGAACCACTGTATCTAAAGATATATCATAACACTAGCTTTCGCCCGCGGCGTCACCCGCGTTAGTGTCGATCCCTCGGAAACAGTACTTTTCTCCGGGATAAAAAGTAGCCTATATCCTTATCCGTACTCCAGACAATGTCATCATCATCATCAGGTCTTTATTAGTCTCCACTGCAGGAGCACGACCCTCTCTGTACTGCCAGAGCAGTAAGAGGATTTGGCCTACACTCTCCATGCTGGCCAGACGGGTTGGAGAGGTCTCTTTGATGTTTATAAGCTTTGTTTAGCTTTAGTTTCCTAAGTCGCCTTTTACGACATCCACGGGAAGATTTGGAGTGGTCCTATTCTACTCTGCCGGGAACCAGACAATGTGTACCTGTGCAAAATTTCATGATGATCGGTTCATTAAATACGGCGTGAAAGCGTAACAAACAAACAAACTCACTTTTGCATTCATAATATTAGTTGGGTTTAGAATATTAGTTGGGATTGGGATTAAACAACAAGGATAGTCTCAAATTTTACGAATCATACGAGTTTCATACAAACTTTCTACCCTCTTGTTACCCTTTTAGGGGTCGAATTTCCAAAAATCCTTTCTTAGTGATTGCCTATGTTGTGTATAGAACCTGTGTGCAAAATTTCAAGTCTCTACACCCAGGGGTTTAGGCTGTACATTGATATATCAGTCAGTCAGTCATTCAGTTTTTCCTTTTATATAATTAGATAATACCTACTACATAAAGATGATTGACTGATGGTTAAACGAAAAACTGTCAAAGATGAAATTGAATTACATTTTTATTAAATAACACGACAAATGACTTGATTTAAAATAAGCAATTTATTTTAATATGACAAATAAGTATGTAGTAATTTGGCTAAAATCTGACCTTGCCTTCTCCATTTACGTTAGCGAAGCGTTTAGACTATAGGAGGAAACAATGGAACAGACATACATACATACACGCGAAAAATATTACCTTCCTTCTGTCTGGGTTGGATAGTTGGGTAAGAATCCACTATTGTGCATATGAGCTTATGATGATCACCATAACTGGAAACATGTAGTGGTAAATGACCATGGTTGTGTCAGATTGGTCTAGAAGTACAAGTTCTTAGTGTAAAAGTCAGTAACCCCGTCAAATCCCGGGCACTGAAGTATTCGGACGATACATGAACTTTCTTGATCCAGTGACCTTAGGAATACGAACGTGATGTACCTGTAGGAAGTGTTTAAATATTGTTAATTTAGCAAGACACGTACATCACGTAAGAATATACACGTATTCCTAAATCAGCGATCTCCCCTACCAATGCGACGATATGTATATTTCCTTAGTATATAAGTTACGAGTAGCATCTCTAATAAAGACTTCACTTAATTCCTGGTATCGGTCTCAATGGTTTAATTTACGCACTCGCCATAAAGCCCCCATTTAAAATAAATCATTTAAAAGAAAATGAAGATGTCATTTAAAATTTTGATCAACTAGGGCCTAGATAACCCTTCAAACAAATTTATGAACGCTTACAATTCAAAGTGAGGATGTAAAGCTTTTCTTAGCGTTTTTGTCAAAAACTGCCACTTTTGGCGAAAACTCTAATTAAAGCTTCATGTCCACACTTTAAATAAATATAATCATTAAATAGTTTTAAGGGTTGTGCAGGGCGTCTTAGATCAAAATTTTAATCGCTCAGTTTTCTTTGAAATTACTTATTTAAAATGGGGACAGCACTGGACCCCGTAAAAACCATGTATCATCTTAACGCTCATGATGTGACCAGTAATACGTCCCAATGACGATGACAATGAGTTTTATTTATGTGTAAAAACTAAGGTTTATGTTTATTAAATGTCTAAAGAGCAAAGAATTTCAATGTAGCTTGCGTACTACAACCACAGAGCAAGGAATTTCATTCCTTACACTGTGGTAACAACTATAGCACTTGAGTTGTGATACTTACAACAACAAAAGGTAGAAACAGCGTCGTGCCCATCAGCCATTTCCAGCTGATGGTATCTCCAGTGAAGGGGTGCGACAGCGCAGGGTCGTTGCACTGAAAGCCGAGCTGATTGGCAGGCAGGAGGCGGAGTTCCACTATAAGGAACAGGAAGATCACTGAAAAGGGAAAAATCATAACAATAAAAAGTCGCCGGCTGTTTTTTTTTTGGTTATGCATAAGCAGTATCTTTTTTTTGTTTAAGTGTGTACTATTTCTACATTCTATTCTATTCACTTGCCAACAACCTACAACGTTATTGCAGGATTCCCCCACTTAAGTGAATGACTTTATCCTGCTAAACCCGATGTACAATGACCAACCCTGGAAACGGAATGGAATGGAGAGGTACCTTTGATGTTTATAAGCTTTGTTTAGCTTGTGTTTTCTAAGTCGCCTTCTATGACATCCACGGGTAGACTTCGTGTGGTCCTATTCTACTCTTCCGGGAACCACACGGCGGTCAAAGGCTTTACCTTTCATCATCAGATTTTTGTAAGTCTCCACTGCAGGAGCACGACCCTCTCTGTACTACCCAAGCCTATATTAGCCAGAGCTGTCAGAGGATTTGGCCTACACTCTCCATGCTGGCCAGACGGCCACTAATATGCATAAAACTTAAGTTATTACTAAATAGGTACTACTAATTATTCAAAGGAAATCTATGAACACTAAGTACTGGATTTTCCAGACTCAAAATGACTCATTGTAGTAAATTGCTCGTTACATCACTTCACCTATGATTTCAGACATAATATCAATAAAAAGCGTAGGTGCTAATTCCGCACAAGTACAAACCATAGTAAATTATTAAAATAAACACTCACTGCGGTGCCACCGGTTTGTTTTTGACCAAAGCAACTTGATTTTATCCATCTCAAACGATCACTTTCAGCTTTCAAGAAAGAATTATAGTTTAATACGAAGTTCCGCGAAATAATTCACGGTTACAGCACACTAAAATCACTTCAGCGGTGTTATAATCAGAAATGAATGTGATTATATCACAGTGTTTAGAGTGCGGAATAACAGTTACAAATTAATTTAACTTGAGATTAATAACAAAAAAGGTCATCATTGCGTAGATAGATTTCAGCCGCATACGTAGAAAATAACGGTAACAGCACGAAACACCTTTACGTAAATTAAAAACACAAAAATACTACGAAATCGCCGTCGTGAGTCTCTTCCTGTTAGAAATTGACTAACTGACAGAGAGATAGAGACAGACGGACAGACGACAACTTGATTTTTTGACACTTATGTTTTTTTTTTTTTAAGTATTTTATGGCTTTCACGCATTACGTATTTAGCCAGTATCAAGTAAAAAATTTCCCGCGCTTTATCGAGTTTTCTTGTTAACAACGAAATGATGGTGTAAACTCATTTCGTTGATTCTATGGAGCCCTTGGCGACAATCCTTCACGAACCCACTGGATCAATCATAGCCAACGCAGCAAGGCGGACAACCACCAGCCCGCTATATAAATCTCACTACAGCTGCACAATGACTGTCTATTTTAGTTATCCCACACATTGTTCCTTGACATGGGGTTTTATAACACCAAATTACACCGATTTCACATTATAAAGTCCACTAGAAACAATTTGCACAACAATCCAAAACAAACACCGTGTAGTCCGCTCAAATTCCCGCCAAGAACTCCCCACTTATGTTTTAGAGTGATTTTTAACATTGACATTGACAGCTATGACGTTTTACTTTTTAAATTGATCGGCCAGTGCGAGTAGTATATTAACCTAAGAAAGAATATGTTAGATAATAACAGTCTTTTAGTTTATGTGTGGGTGTTAATTTTTATAACTTTATGTTAATTTAACATAAATTAATAGAAGGACTATTAATTTCGCGATACATCACCGTATTTTATATTACAGCCTATGTGCTATTATTAAACCTAAGTCAGTAAGATGCAGATGTTAGGATTTTTGAACAAATATCTCGTCATCGTCGTCATCGCTGGGTTAGGTATTATATTGTCTTTGGCTGGGTGAAAGGGGCGCCGTCAAAGGCTGGTAAAGGGGCCGGATACCGGCTAGTATGGTCTTCGCGCTCTACCAATGAAACGTAAATCTCCTCTACATAATTGCTGATGATGGGCTATCATCGCGACAATTTACTGTACATTGCTGTTTAACTCTTTAAAGCTCTTGATAATTTTTTATCCAACGTTGCAATGTAGGTACAGTTAATCATTGCGATGACAGCCGATTGTCGGTGTTTAGGCTTAACAGTGATGCAATTAATAAAGCGTGTTAGCTACTACTAATTAACACAAGCTCGCACAAACATCGACCTTTTAAACATCCCACCCATCCTAGAAGCAAGTACATACAATGCGAATTATATAAAAAATAAAAATGCCATTTATTGCCGTATTTACACATTTAAAGGTAAGTTACCTAAATTACCATTAATTATAATAGGCAAAGGAATGCCTCAGCTTGTGCTGCCTCAGACAGGCGTCTTAGGTAGCGCTGGTTTTCAGGCACCCCTTCTCCCTGAGATGTTATGCGGGAGACATTGGTATGAGGGCTAAAACTATACTTTTATAAGAAAAATTAACAAAAATTAATTAAACAATTAATTAACAAAATTCTAAATTAACATGACACATTAATAAATTGCTGGCAATATGCAGCATAATACAAAAAGTACCGAAATAACAGTGAGGACGGATGTGCTGTGATGTTCGTGTGCTGTTTCGTGTATGTGTGTTTGTGTGGGGGGTGTGAGTGGGGGAAGAGTATGTGTAATGTATAAAGGGTCTTTGTATATAAAGTTAGAAGTATTGTCTTAGGCTTAAATCCTTCCAATGGCTGCGTATCAAGTTCTCTGCAACCAGTTGTCTTTTTAATAAAGCAGTTTTATATTTAACCTTGAAACATTGTCCACTTAGTTTTATATGCCTCTCCTGTCTATAAAATCTAAGATGCAAGCGAGAAAATCTATCGTTTTCTAGGTTTGGCAATCATAAAGTGCGATGTAGGTAAGTGTATAATGGATCCACCATTTGATTGTCGTTGCAATGTATCTATGTGATTGACGTGAAGACTGATTTTATTTTTCGATTTTCATCTTTTTAGGGTTCCGTAGTAAACAAGGAACGTTCATAGTTTTGCCATGTCTGTCTGTCTGTCCGTCCGCGGTTTTACTCAGAGACTATTAGTACTAGACAGCTGTAATTTGGTATGGGTATGTATATTAATCATGGCAAAAAAGTGGTAGGTAGAAAAAAAACTAAAAATTTTTTTTAGTGTAGGTCCCATACAAGTAAAGTGGGTGTAATTTTTATTTATCTATATTAATGTACCGTGTTGGGTATAGTTGAATAGGTCTTTAAAAAATATTGTGAGGTTGAGAATACCATTAGGTATTCGATTT
The DNA here is from genome assembly GCA_963082605.1 of Rhodophaea formosa. Classification (NCBI taxonomy): domain Eukaryota; kingdom Metazoa; phylum Arthropoda; class Insecta; order Lepidoptera; family Pyralidae; genus Rhodophaea; species Rhodophaea formosa. The sequence continues at coordinate 3,790,458 of OY720220.1, read as the reverse complement.
TGGGATCCGTTTCTGAAATATTTGGTTTTAAAGTGCAAAAATTTTCTTTAGAGGTAAGTGTCCCCCCTCCCCCTCTATCTGCTAAACGGTTAAACATATATACGTAAAAAAACAGGTTAAGTATATATAACGAAGTTGAATGGAAAACTATCAGAACTGAGTAAGTACTAAGAACAAACTAAACAGTTATAGCACTTTTTTATAAACTGCAAAAATAACTTTGTCATTCATACAAACACTATGAAAAACAAAGTTATCTTTGCTGGAGAAAAATTATACAGGTTTTTGGCTAATCTAAGCTTGCTTCTACGGAACCCTTCATGGGCGAGCTCAACTTGCACTTGGCCATTTTTTTTCTTTCGATTCTGTATTCCATTAGGGACTGATTCCGAGATTATAATGAGTATAGTTCATAGGTATTACCAATCGATATTTATTTACGCTAATAAGGTTCTTATAAAGAGAATTATGAAATTAAACGATTTGCGTTCACGAATATTTACTTAGACTTTTTATGATACAAATTAGAATGAATTACACTAAGGAATTACATATTTACAAAACAAAAGGTAAAAAAATATACCTAATTCAAAATAAAGAATCCTAAAACTATAAAGAGTTTGCATTATTAGTGTTAGTACATATGTAGACAACATTGGATGCATAAATGATAATTTCATAGACATGTCATAAATTTAAAAAAAAACAAATTAGTTAAGATTATCTGTGGATTCCTTCTGGTTCCGTTGTTGCGATTGTGAAAAAACATGGCGTTCGTGGTTATAATTTATTAAATACCTAAAAATGTATTAAAAGTGCGTTTTTATCAGTAAATAGTTAAAATACAAAAACATTTGGTCCTTCATCGTCGGATGTCGGAAGGGCAAGTGAAATTTACGTGAAATTCAGTGTAATTTGTGTTTGTCGTTGTATGCCGGCCGGCGGAAAACAAAAGACGCGAATTGTGGGTTTTGATAGTGTGAAAATTTTTCCAATCTGCGTGCAAAATGGCAGAAAGCAATAAAAATGTTGTTAAACTCAACGAGTGTTCTCATAAAATAATGAAACTATTCACTAACACCAAGAAAAGTGCAAAAACCAGACTGACGCGTGGTTACTTGGAAGCGCGGTTGGAGGCATTAGCTGAGTATTGGCAAAATTACAATAACCAATATGAAGTGGTATTAAATAGTCTTACAAAAGAAGAATTAGAAAAAATTAACATTGAAGCCAGTTACGAAAGTGCAGAAGACGCGTACTTGGGGCTAAAAACTTGGATAAAAGACTATTTATACGGGATGGAACCATCTACCATGGATACTTCAACCACAGAAACCACAAAGAGTATCAAAACTAAGTTACCGCCAGTGCCATTGCCGAAATTCTGCGGAGATTACTGTGAGTGGGTCAGTTTTCGAGATATATTTCTGTCATTGATTCACAATGACACCCGTTTATCTAATGTTGAGAAACATCACTACCTAAGGTCAAGTTTGGTTGGAGAAGCTGCCCAGCTGTTGAAAAACTTCTCACTCACTGATGCAAATTATTTGGATGCTTGGAAAAAATTAGAGGAGAGGTATGACAACAAAAGAGTTATTGTTAACACTATCTTAAACCGTTTGCTGAATCAGAAGAAACTCTCAAGTGAGTGTGCTAAGAGCCTAAAAGAATTAATTGATACTACCTGTCAATGTTTAGATTCACTCAAGAACATGAAAATAGACATTGCGCATTGGGACGCCATATTGGTGCATATTACTGTTACCAAATTGGACTCTGAGTCACACAGGCTATGGGAACAATCACTTGGCAGCTCAACAGACATCCCAGCATTCAGTGAGTTATCTTCATTTATTGAATCTAGATTCCGGACCTTAGAAATGATCAAACAGCCCACCACTCCATCTAAAGTTACTGTTAAGTCATTCAATACTACTGAAGAATCCAGCACTTGTACTTTCTGCTCACAAAGCCATTATATTTGCCACTGCAAACAATTCTCTTCTTTGACTGTACCCGAACGTCAAAAATTTATCAAAGACAATAACCTCTGCTTCAACTGCCTAGTTAAGGGGCATTCTGTACAGCACTGCAGACAGAGCTCGTCTTGTAGAAAATGTGGACGTCGTCATCACTCACTTCTACACTTCACAAACCCTAACAAGGCTGACACACCTCGAGAGAGTACTTCTGTGTCCTGTAATAACACTCATATGAACAGTGGGCAAGTAATCTTAGCCACAGCACAAATACAGGCCATAGCAAAGAATGGAACAGCACATACTCTACGAGCACTCATCGACCCTGGGTCCCAGGCCTCGTTCCTCACAGAAGCAGCAGCACAGTTATTGAATCTTCGTCGCACACCAATTGATGGTAAAGTCTCAGGCATAGCCAATTCATCAGTGGTTGCCACTAAGTCTATTGTCACATTAAATATTAAGGATAAACACACACCCACTGTTACAATCGAAGTGAAGGCTTATGTCTTGAAAAAACTAACATCATTACTTCCTTCCAGAGAGTTTTCTCACTCCACTTGGCCTTATTCATTGCAACTTGCTGATCCAGATTACCACAAGCCAGGTGTCATTGATGTTCTATTGGGTGCCGACGTGCACGCTCACATACTTCTGGAAGGACTGCACAAACATGATTCTCTTGTTGCTATCAACACTCGACTAGGCTGGTTGATATCTGGAAGAGTGCTAGAGAAGAATCCCACAAAGCACAATGTTATAGTCACTCACATCAAAGTTGAGCTAGATCAGCTTCTAAGAAAATTCTGGGAAATTGAAGAAAGCTTACCCACATGTAAACCGTTGTCACTGCTAGAGAAACAATGTGAGGAACATTACACACACACTCATTCGCGCAATGATGAGGGACGCTATGTCGTTCACTTACCTTTTAAGGAGGTTCCTCCCACGAATCTTGGAGATTCTAGAATGATTGCTCTCAGACGCCTACAACAAATGGAAAAACGGTTTGCAGGACGCCCAGAATTCAAAGAACAATACAACAATTTTATGAGAGAATATTTATCATATGGTCACATGCAGTTAGTGTCACAAAATGAGCTTCATTCTACAGCTACAAAACAAAAATATTATCTGCCACATCATGCCGTTCTACGACCATCCAGTTTGACTACCAAGTTGAGAGTGGTCTTTGATGGAAGCGCTGTTCCTGATAAAGGAAATCCATTGAATGAAGAGTTGTTGATTGGTCCTCCGTTACAACAAGATGTTAGAAACTTAATCACTAAGTGGAGACAACATAAGATTGGTTTGATCACAGATATTCAACGGATGTACCGACAGATACTGATTTCACCTGAAGATGTAGACTATCAGAGAATTTTATGGCGTGAATCTCCACTGGATCCTGTTCAAGAATATAGATTACTCACAGTCACATATGGAACATCCTGTGCACCATATTTAGCCATTCGCACATTGCATCAGCTGGCTGAAGATGAGCAAGCAGACTTTCCCTTGGAAGCTGAAATCCTCAAAAAGGAGGTCTACATGGACGATATCATGACAGGAGAATCTACAGAGGAGAAAGCTGTGCTATTGCAGAATCGTCTCACCGTCCTTCTTCAGCGTGGTGGTTTCCCGGCTCATAAATGGGCATCTAACAGCAAGGTAGTTCTTAATCAAATTGGTGATGGTCAAAAAGTGAATAGTGATACAGTGAATCTCAAAGTGGAAGACTCTATTAAGACATTAGGTATCATGTGGAATTCTGACACTGATAACTTTGAACTAACTGTAAAATTAGAGTGTGATAGTAGTAGTTTAATAACTAAACGCACAGTTCTCTCTATAATTGCTAAAACGTTTGATCCCCTAGGATGGTTAGCCCCGGTAATTATAGTTTTGAAAATATTTATGCAACGGCTGTGGCTAGCTGGCCTCGATTGGGATGAGCAGCTCCCTCCAGACCTGAAAGCTGAATGGGTAAGTTTTTTGAATGATTTCACTCCTCCACAAACTATTCAGTTTCCAAGATGGCTGGGTGTCTCACAAACAACCACTAAAATTGAACTTCATGGGTTCAGTGATGCATCTTGTGCCGCTTATGCTGGTGTGGTGTATCTCAGAGTTTGGGATGGTGAAAATATTACAGTCACGTTAGTCTTATCTAAAGCCCGTGTAGCTCCTGTTCGACAGGTCTCACTTCCGCGACTTGAACTCTGTGGTGCAGTTTTACTGGCCAAGATGTTGAACTGTCTCAAATCTTTATTTAATGTTAATGATGAAGACATATTTGCTTGGACAGATTCTACCATCGTTCTTGCATGGCTGCGTAAGACTCCTAGCACATGGACTACCTTTGTAGCCAATCGTACTGCTGAAATATTGACAGTCACAAACAACAGCCAGTGGCATCATATTGACTCTGCCAATAATCCTGCAGACATTGCATCGCGAGGTTTGTCTCCAACTAATTTAAAACAGTCTGAACTATGGTGGAATGGCCCTTGTTTCTTACACAGCAATATGCATATAATCAATCCTGAAATGAAAATATCTGAAACAGAAATAGAAAAGAAACTTAAAATAAAAACACATTTGTGTACAATTGATAAAACTGATAAAGAAACTTACCTGAATAGATATTCAAACTTATCTAAGTTAATTAGAGTCATAGCATACTGTGTTAAATTCATCAAAAAATGTAAAGCTAAGAATAAGCTCTCACTTGATTACACATTTGTTTCTTATTTAACAGTAAATGAGTTACAACTTTCTTTGAATATTTGTATTCGTTGGTCACAAACTTTACATTTTGAAAATGAAATTTATGAACTCTCAAACAATAAATGTGTTCATAAATCAAGTAAATTATACACTTTAAGTCCATATTTGGATAGAAATAATATTTTGCGTGTGGGTGGTCGACTTGCTAATGCAGATGTTTCTGATTTTTTGAAATCTCCTATAATACTGAGTCATTGTTGCTCATTGTCTAAGTTGATAGTTTTGGAAGCTCACACAAAAACGCTGCATGGTGGTCAACAACTTACCTTAAACTATGTTCGACAAAAGTATTTTATATTAAGATTAAAAAACCTCGTAAAATCTTTATTACATAAATGTGTTACTTGTTTTAAATACTTAGCAGTGCCACAAGCACCATATATGGCCAATCTCCCTTCATGTAAGATAAATCCAAATAAAGCTTTTAAATCTAGTGGTGCCGATTTCTGTGGGCCTTTTACATTAAAATTGTATCCAGGGAGATGCAAAAAGACAACTAAGGCATATGTATGCTTATTTGTATGTATGGTCACAAAAGCCCTTCACCTCGAGCTTGTTAGTGATTTAACATCAGCGGCCTTTATAGCTGCCTTTAGGAGGTTTATTTCACGCCGAGGTCACTGCCAGAATATCTGGAGTGACTGCGGTACAAATTTTGTTGGGGCTTCTAAAGAATTAGATTTAATTTTTAAAAAATCACAAGTCATCGCAGAGATAGCTGAGCTACTTGCGAATGACTCCTGTCAATGGCATTTCATACCCCCAAGTAGTCCAAATTTTGGAGGCCTTTGGGAAGCCGGAGTTAAGTCTATAAAGGGTCATTTGAAACGTGTTATAGGTCAATCTTGGTTTACGTTTGAAGAGTTTGCAACTCTACTCACTCAGGTTGAAGCCTGTGTTAATTCTCGTCCTTTGACACTCATCAATTCATCTCCTGATGAACCACCCTTAACTCCTGCCCATTTTCTTACTGGTGGTCCTCTAGTTCCAGTAGCTGATGAACCTTTGGTAGATGTCAAACTTAGTTCTTTGGAACGATGGCGTATAATACAACGTCACGTGCAATGCCTCTGGCATCGTTGGCAAGAAGAGTATTTAACTTCTCTACAAAATCGTTACAAATGGTCAAAGTCACAACCTGACATTGAGTTAGGTACGATAGTTTTGGTCAAAGATAACCGTCTACCTCCAGGTAAATGGCTTTTGGGACAAGTGGTGGAAAAACATCCAGGTGCTGATGGCATCACTCGTGTTGTAACTCTTAGATAGGTACAAGAATAATTTCTTTAAACGTCCAGTGAATAAACTATGTCCACTACCGATTAATGGTAAATAATTTTGTCGCTTTCTTTTTTATAACAGTGTCTTTAAATGTTGTTACTTTAGTGAATATTTCTTCACAACTGTTATCAATGATTGTTAATCTCTTTTTAATTTTAATTCGTAAGTTTATTGTTACTATCTGCAGATAACCTTTAACATTTGATTTGTTTGAAGGACTTAAACCGTCCTTGGGGGCCGGAATGTTAGTACATATGTAGACAACATTGGATGCATAAATGATAATTTCATAGACATGTCATAAATTTAAAAAAAAACAAATTAGTTAAGATTATCTGTGGATTCCTTCTGGTTCCGTTGTTGCGATTGTGAAAAAACATGGCGTTCGTGGTTATAATTTATTAAATACCTAAAAATGTATTAAAAGTGCGTTTTTATCAGTAAATAGTTAAAATACAAAAACAATTAGGTTCAAAATCAGCCTGTAAAATAAAGAAAAAAAAATACGGTCTACCGCCTGCCTGATGCCACCTATGAAGATATAGAATAAAATATTTTATTGCGCCGGGAATCGAACTGCCACTGCGCTACGTAGGCCGTCACTATATTCCATAGATATCAGAATAATTAATTGCAAAGTAAATATATCAAGGAGCTTCGGCGTAATCACTGTAAGCGCTTGTACACATACATACACTATACACTACACATACATACTTGCATGGGTGGCCACAAGTAGAGGCATAAAAGTATCTCGAGCTCCTCCGTGCTTCAGAGGGCTTGTTAACTCGTTGGTCCCGGCTGTTATCATTGGTGGCAGTTGTTATATGCTATGTCACAGTCCGAAGCAGTATGAAAAATTAAACACTAGTGTTGGCCACTTATACACACGAAAAACAAACATAAAGCTAACAAACAACAAAGTAGTTATGTTATGTCTAAATCAAATTGCCTAGTAAGTATTCATACATACACTAGGCTTGTATATTATTTTAATAGAATAATTTTCGACAAGGTGCCTGGCCGGGGTTCCATGCATTATTCAATTCGCATTCGGTTATTAGCTGAATTATTCAAACTATTTACGAAATGTAGGCTTGTGCGAATTATTTATCTATTTGCGCAGTCGTCTTCCAACGAATTCCAAGTTGTTGATGTAACTGTTTCGTCGAGCAGAGGATCCCAACTGCAAATTTAAATGTGTCTCGTCGTCAGTGACGACGCAGCGCCCTTGTCAGAGTTGTGACGACTCTTCACGATTCTGACAAGGGCGGTGCAAGGCAACCTTGATCTGGAGCAGTCAACGCTAAACCCTGAAGGTAGCCATAACAAAAACTACAAAGATATAATCACTAGTATCACAGAAAATTTCAGAAGATCATCGAAGCAACTGGAAAATTTGAATAAGCAAAATATCTATTTTAAATATTTGGTGAAAACTTCAAACGAGATAATACAAGCTCCTATTATGTTGTAGGGTAAAGACAAAAAGAATAGCCTCCGTAACGCAGTAAAAAAACGAGGTGTACCGGTGGTAAGGGTTATAGGTAGGTACTTCATTAAAAAAATGCAATTTCAACAAAATTATGTACAGAAAAAAATACAAGGTAAATTCTCACTTTTTACCAGGGGCAAACACAAATAATACTCCAGAGGGTTAAAAAAAAGTCCAGCCAGCTTGCATCGCCTCACTCCCCTAATTAAAGAATTTCCTAATTAATCAGGGTAGGGTAATATTTGTATCTAACTTGGCAATAATAAGTAAAACAAGTCAACGAAATTGAAACTTAAGAAATCTTATTGAGAAACATGCTCTCTCGTCCAGGCTGTATATATTTTGTATCTTACTATATCTGCAAATGAAATATTGCTATTGTCTCTATTCCCTAATTAAAGAATCCCCTTTAATCATTAGAGGGTAGGGTATTGATTGTATATTAGCAAATTTGTAAGTTAAACAAGTCAACGAAAATTAAACTAAAGAAATCCCATTGAGAAACAGTGCTCTCTCGTCCAGGCTGTATACACTTTGTATCTTAATATGTCTGCAAATGAAATATTGCTACTAAATTTTAATAAGGCATATTTCTTGCCATTGACAAAGAGAAACTATACGTTTTATACGTCTGACAAGTGAAATATAAAATTTTACAGTTAAGTTGTTAACTACTTGGCATTGTAACTACATTATATTATAACTACCTTAGCCTGTAAATTGCCCCTTGAAATATCCTCAAAGGGTGACTCAGCCCGTTAGTATGAACAACTGTTCCTATGGGATCAATGCTGGGATCTCAAAAAAAAAAAACAATCAAAGTGTTCAGCTTAAGTCAAACTCATGGCACTCATGGGTCAACTTTCACTATTTTTTTACACGTTGTATAATGTAGGTGTAAATCTGTAACCTTCAATATTCTCATCATACTGGACAACTTTCCCCAAGGAACAAAGATCGATATTAGAAAAAATATGGAATCGATAACCTGAATACTACGCGCGTAGCCGGGTTTTAGTAATGGGGTGCATTCAAGAAAATAAAAGGATATGAAAAACAAACTAAAAGTTTGTTTTTCATATCCTTTTATTCATGCGATCCGAGTTGTTTCGTCTGAAGCAATCGCATAGTCGACGAGCTCCGTGGCGCAGCGGTCATCACGCCTGCCTGCGACACGGATGGTCCCGGGTTCGATCCCCGGTCAGGTCAAGATGGAAAACGATCTTTTTCAGATTGACTTGGGTCTTGGATGTTTATCTATATATGTATTTGTTATAAAATATAGTATCGTTGAGTTAGTATCCCATAACACAAGTCTTTCATTAAAACTTACTATGGGGCTAGCGCAATCTGTGTGATTTGTCCGTATATATTTATTATTTATTAGTCGACGGTGGCGGCGGGTAGTAAAGAAATCCAATTCTAAAGACATTAGTGTAATAATCAGTAATAATAATACTGTTATAGACCTCGCATCTCATTTTGAACCCCCTAGCTTGTAAAACGATCCTGGCTACGGCCGTGCATAGGCAGGATGCTGATGCAATTTTTTCTGAAAAGCAACTGCTATTCAGCTAAAAAAAATTGAGGTCCCCGTACAAAACTTCGTATGGGGGAACCTGAAACCTATTTTCATATTTCAACCTTTGTTCCTAAATAAACGCAATGGCAATGATTACATAGGTAAAGGTAGAAAGACTTTTGGACAATTGCTTTCTACTTCCTTAGTACAAGCCAAGTGTCGCAACTTAGAATTTCTTCCACGACGGTTCATTATCCTAGCAGTTAAGTACTATTTTACTTAATGATTTCCTTACCTCCACTAAGTTAGGGCCATTGTTTACGAACATGATCCTGAGTCACAATTAAAAAGGATACAGACACGACTCTCTATATTCAAGTACGATTGCCTCGTATTTTTAACGTAGGTAATTAGCTGTCGTATATAATAAGCATGTGGTCCCGTCCACAGATTAGACAGAGTATGTCCTAAAGTCCTGTCCCAGCCTGTAATTCGTCCGGTTTTTCTGACAGATGCACTTAGATGGCACCACTGGTAAAGTCACAACCAACTCTGTATCTACCATCATCATGTCTTTCTAGTCTCCACTTGTTTGTTTTTCGTATGTGTAAGTGGCCAACACTGGTGTCAGATTTTTCAAGCTGCCTTAAGGCACTGCAGGAGCACGAGTCGTGCTCCTGCAGTGGAGACCCTCTCTGTACTACCAGAGCCATATAGGTAATCGCAAATGTATTGAAAAACGTCGTATGATACTCGTTTAGTCGTCGGTTTATTATAAGCACTCGGCTTCGCCTCGTGCCTATAAACACCTCGACTATAATATCCAGCTTACCGTACTTGTATCATAATGTACTATTACCAAACTTGAATTGCGATGCAGTAAGAAATGATACTTATATGACCCAGAACCTACGCAGAACCGAGTAACCTGGAGAAGATTAACTAGGAGAGCCAAAGAGTATGGAGGAGAGCCGACCCCAAATGATGGGACTAGACCTAATTCTCTAACTCACGTTATTTTGTGCCTGAATCTACGCAACCAGAAATCAAGAATAACTATGCTATTGTTTGGCTCCGCTTCGCGTAACTTTGTATTGCGGAAACAATTTTGCGCGGGAAAATTAATGTTATCACTGTGTTTTCTAACTTGCGAGCCGAGCCAGACGCCTACGAAGGTGTAATCGCAAAGTACATCCACAGATTTTTAATGGGACGACGGGCGATGGGGCCAACGGGAACACACGTTATATTCTTCTATAAAAATACTTTTACTAAGGTGAAGAGCTCGATGGTCTAGTGGATGTAAGCATTATAGGCGCTTCCGCATGTAAAAGCAACTCTGGGCGCAGTCCCCGCTTGGATGGGTGATCGCAAGTGGCATAAAAATTTATCGAGCTCCTCCCTGCTTCGGAAGGGACGTTAAGCCATTGGTCCCGGCTGTCATCGTTGATGGCAGTCGTTAAGTTATGTGCCTTAAGGCAGCCTGAAAAATCTGATACCAGTGTTGGCTACTTTACATAACCGAAAAACAAAAAACAAAACAAACTAAGGTCAGGGGTGTCATTCTCAACTGCCTGTCTGCCGGCCTATTTACTAACTCGGATGACAGGTGTCGATGCCTATCGATCTAGGATTTGCTGTTACATTGCGGTTTTTGTATTTCAAATAAAAAGTTCGAGCAAGCAGAACCCGCATTGTAATAGTAATTTCTAGGTTGATAGGCATCGACACCTGTCATCAGAGTTAGTAAATATTAAATATAATATTAGCTGGTCGGTGGTTGCAGTTAGAGCATTGGGTAAGCTTACCCGGCCTCCTGAGCTACTAAGTCCTTTCTCATTCCCAATCCATTCGAGCAAATAGCATCCCAAATACTTTTATCCCATTCATCAAGATTTACAAAGTCCGCCATCTTTCCATTCCACTATGACAAAAAAAAAAATACGATCAAACGAAAAATTAAACTAAAATTCATTTATATAGGTACAACCTGAAAGAACTTAATAAAAACTCAAGAATCAAGTTCGTACTTTATTGCTCAAAAAAACTAATTGTCTATGGTCGCCGTTGCGCAACTTGGCGGCAAATGATAAGCAAATCCCATGAGACCCAGCTTACCGCTGTAATAAAACCGTTATCAGTTCCCCACGCGTTTTAAAATTTACTTCATTAATATAATACTATCCCAAACTGGACTATTTTATCTGATCTCGTTATAAATTACGACGCTGTGGTTACCCAACATCCCGAATAGGACCTTTAAAATGTTTCGCCCTGGCCACACACGATGAAAAAATAAATAAAAAAGGGCGCGCTTCGTGTGTTGTCTATTTTGTCTATTGCTTGTTTAATTAATTATTCTTTTGTCGTATGTATTGAGCGATAATACTTAATTAAAATTTGAATGTGTCCTCGTCAATCATAAGGATAATGTTTATTTTATTGATGACAATTTGTTTTATTAGGTATATGGAATTGTTATTTTATAGGCATATTATGTGAACAACATAACCTAGGTGGTCTATATGATAGGGACGTTTCTTCGTCTTCATGTCCTAAGGATAAATAATAGAATAAGATAAAGTTAGGAGTTCTTGGCGGGAATTTTAGCGGACTACACGGTGTTTGTTTTGGATTGTTGTGCAAATTGTTTCTAGTGGACTTTATAATGTGAAATTGGTATGATTTGGTGTTATAAATGGCCATGTCCATGGACAATGTGTGGAATAACTAAGATAAACTGTTATAGTGCGGCTGTAGTGAGATTTACATAGCGGGCTGGTGGTTGTCCGCCTTGTTTATTTTATTTATTTATTTAAAAACTTTATTGAGCCTATAAAAGCTACAATAGGTAGACTTAATGCTAAATGCATTCTCTCCCAGTCAACCTTTGGGATAACGTAAACAGAGAATAAATAAATAGGTGTCACGAATAGAAGCTGTTCAAAGAAAGATACAACAAAGTTTTACATAACGGATTGCTTGCTGCGTCGTCTATGATTGAGCCAGTAGATTCGTGATGGATTGTCGCCAGGGGCTCCGTCGATTCAACGAAATGAATAACACCATCATTTCGTTGTTAAACAAGAAAACTCGAAAAAGCGCGGGAAACTTCGTTTTTATTACTTGATACTGGCTAAATACGTAACGCGTGAAAGCCATAAAAAAAGAAAAAAAGAAAGATGAAGTTAAAGTGACACCGGCCAAGCATGAGTCGGATAGGAGGCTACCAAATTCAAACTCAAAATATTTATAACTTAATAAATGTGTTACGTTGATGGCAAACAAATAACAACAGTTTTAACAGTCTTATACCCTTTCAGACTTGCATTAGTATTATGTAAATACAAGTACAAAGCTTAATTATTGCTTAGTACTACAGTATTATATTGTCTTTGGTACTGTGTTGCCAATAATTCATTATCAGCACAATACTTACTAACCATTTCCAAGTACCGTACAATTACTTACCGTTTACGACTTAACTATTGTTTACAAACACGCATATTTCTAGCTCTGTAATAACGATTGACTAGTTTCGGAGCTAAACAGGAACGAACGCACCAACGAATATGTTTGCACTTCCGTACGCTTGTTTCAACATATCAACATACAATTTATAAATATGCATGTTGCGGTACAACTGGTGATCGTTGTTTGTTTTAACAAAAATGTCTAGATCATACAAATAAATAGCTGAGTGAGCAGTAGACCTCGTGACTTTGCGTATACCTATTATAACTACCACCATTATCAAAATTTCCACAACTCTCCAAAACTCCAAAACTCTCTCCAACTTTCCAAAACTCAATCAACAACAACAATGTGGTAAATGGTGCTGAAAGCAATCAATTACATGTCAGCATAGCATAAGATTAGTATAGTCATTTATTGTTTTTGTTTGCTTACCCAAATAAAAAAAAAAAAAAAATCAACAAAAAAAATGTTTTAATAAAAAAAAAAAAAAAGTTATATTGCACCTGTAATAGAAGAACAGCCGAATAGATATACGAAAGAATTTCTGTTACAGATATGCATTGCTCGTGTTTTGTGCTCGTTTGGTCATAAGGCAGCCCGTTTATTGGACGGCGAAAAATTAAGAAGCTTACACTAGCGAAACTAACGACACCCGTGATTTTATTCTTGAACTCCTGAATATGATTAAATTCAAAATCTACTTCGGTAGTATATCAATTATTTGTAGTATAACTTTACATCAAACATCAAAATCAATTACTTACCGCCAAAAGCGGTCACTTTTGGTGGTAATGAGCAATTCTCTAAATTCACCAACTGCAACATAATAAAAAGTAACACCAAGAATACTACAAGTAATTTACTACCGGAGTACTGTAGTAGATTTTTTAAATTTGATCTTATTTCGAATTAAAATAAATAAAATGAGGGGTGGTGCCGTGGTGCCTAGCCAAATTTTTATAGCCGATATAAGTCCATGGTAATATTAAAAAAAAAATACTTATCAGCCCAGCATTCTGGAATGGATTATGGATCTTGAAATGTTAAGGAATAGAATTAAATACCTCATATGATACTTTATATGGGATTTTATTTTGCATTCACAGTGCTATTTTACCTTATTTAATAAATAAAGAAAATAAGAAATGGTGAAAAAAATTCCACGCGGGCAGGACTTGAACCTGCGTCTAGATCTCAGTACGATCTATGCGTTGCCAAGCGCGGTGGCGTAATTGGCAACGCCTTTTTTTTTACCATTTCTTATTTTCTTTATTTAATAAATACCTCATATGATATTAATATGTTTTAAATACATTCATGTTATTATGTTATAATTTCCAGCCTGAGTCGTAGCAAAAGACAACAAGAAATATGGAAAGTTTTGAAATGAATAATGTTTAAACTTCAACCGTAACATCTCTCAAACATTTAAAAATCAAACAGAGATCAGCCGAGAGCCGGCTCCTATTTGTTTAGGTTTCTTGAACTTGAAGGGCACACGCCCAAATACTTTAAAAAGCGTACGTACAGACTCTCTTTTTAACTCTTGACGCAAAAAAGACGGGTGTTACAAGAGTGTGTATTTATGTCTGTCTGCTTGTGCTCCCGTCCTCAAATTAAAAGGCGGCTAAGTGACATCTCGTCATTATACTCGTATCATACTTTTTCATGAAATCTTAAAAACAAAATCTCTATTGATCATAGGGACAGTATTCTTATCTGTATACATTTAGAAAATAAATTTACCTACGATAAAGCAATTAACAATCCTCTAACTCCTAACAAGCCCTTCAGGCACGTAGGGGCCAAGTCTGGATTGAGTTTCTTTCGGCGTATTCTTCTCACCAGTGGTCATTACGAAACGCTAGTAGTTTTTCGATTTTGCATATTAAAAAATTAAAAATAATAAGAAAGTAAAAAAATATGACGTTCATAAAGAGATACAATTATCCAATTTTGAATAAAAATCTTTGACTTTGACAATCGTTTACTACTCCGCACTATGACTTTGTATTGCTAATGTGGGCATGCTATGTAGGTAAGACTGAAAACAGCAAATTAATTTTAAAAAGTAACTGTACCATACAGGGTACCTACGGTAGATTGTAATGGTTTGCCTAAAAACCTGACTGAACAAAATCCAAAACAGGATTTTCGCAGGCTGGGGTGTTAATCGCTACGCTACGGAGGCCATTAGAAGATATTATTATTTGTTTTCAATCGGCAGAAGTCGATTTCAAATTCAATTGTAAGTAGCAAATAGGTACTTATTTTCTTGACACATACTGACGCCCACATGATATTGCACGACCAGTTTTCTCCGCTATACTAATAATAAAAAAGTAATAGTGTTGCAATTGAAATTTCTATTAGTATAAAGTAAATAGATACATACGAGGTACATATCTTTTTAAGTGGCTATGAAAAGGGTTCGGCTGCATTGTCAGCGGATTGTTACAGTCGAATAAACTTATTTTTATCTTCCACTCTGATCTGGGAGTAAAGAAAAATCTATTCTCGCGCATATCGTAAAAGCCGATCAAGGGAATGGGCGAACATTTGAGGAATCATGTCAATTGGCGATGCGCAACCTACCCCTACACATCACTATGCATGCACGGGAGAAGCATCACTTACAGCGCGGCCGGCACGCTGCTGTAAGTGAGGCTCCTCCCTGATGTAGAGAGGCCGATCCTAAGCATTCTATTACTTAGTGCACCCTAAGAACATATCGCTTGTATCTCTTTAGTTGCTGCGTTTGAGACGCGTACAGTCGCGACCGACGATGAATGCAGGATATTATGGCGAGGATATGACGAAAAACCCAACATTTTCTCTTCCAATATTGTACTACTCTTGTAAATATTGAACTTAAATACCATACATGTCTTACATACGTCTTATATCTTACGGGGCAGACTCAAGGCAATAAAACCCAAAAGCTACGTTCAGCAACATGCTGGTGATGATGATGTCGTAAATAGGTAGTCTGTTGGCATACGAGCAATCAAGGCGTTGAGTAATGTAACGGCTTGGTTAGTGGGCTCGTGCTCGTACTAAGCGGTGTCCGAACTTAGCGCGGCTGGCACGCCGCTATAAGTGAGGCTCCTCCCTGATGTAGAGAGGCCGATCCTAAGTATTCTATTACTTAGTGCGGCCATTGAACATATCGCTTGTATCTCTTTAGTCGCTGCTTGATTGAGACGCGTACAGTCGCGACCGACGGTGAATGCAAGCAGGGGAATATGACGAGAAAATTTTAACTTTTTAACTTGTATATTTTATTGAACTTAAATACCATATATATTATTACGTCTTTATATTTTACGGGGTAGACAGAGTCGTGGCCATTATACCTAAAAGCGACGTTTAGCATGCTGGTGGCCGTATAAGTGGTAAACGGGTTTTGTTTTTCGTGTGTAAGGATAACATGGTCTCCGATATTTCAAGCTGCCTCAAGGCATAGCATAACTAGGTACTGTCTGCAATGATGACAGCCGGGATCAACGTGTTAACGTGCCTTCCGAAGCACGAGATATTTTTATGCCACTTGCGGTCACCCCTCCAAGTAGGTACTGCGCCCAGGGTAGTTTAACATGCGTAAGCGCTAATAATGCTCACTCCCACTAGCTAGGCCATCGGGATTCTCGGGTAACCGGGTGGGTGGGTTATTACATTTTAAAATAATTCTTTACATTTTCGCCCATTCCCACGCTCTACTTCTAAGGTCTGAACGGGAAGAGATGCAGCTGGTACGAGTATATGACTTTTTTCTTCCCAAACCGTCGTGTAAGAAATTGAACTTAAAGCGTAAAGCACACCACAGTTTGTGGCACAGTTCGTTCATTAGAATGCAGGTGTATGATTTTCCCTACTTACTTTATAATATGGGTTTTTTTAAGGCATAAACAACAACTTTTTTATATGCATAAGTTTTAACCCAGCGTCTCATCAATCGTGTGTCAAGCGTCAATCGTGCTGCGTGTCATCATCATCAGGAGTACTATTTTTGAAAGCGTGCCACTCGTCTTCTATTCTCGACTCACAAGACGAGTGGCACGCGTTCAAAAATTTCACCCCAGGTCTTTTTTGATCTTCACTGCAGGAACACGACCCTCTCTGTTCTAACAAAGCCATATTTTAGGCAGAGCAGTCAGAGGATTTGGCCTATACTCTCAACGCTTGCCAGATGGGTTGGAGAAGACTTTTTGATATTTTTTAGCTTTATTTACCTCGTAACCGTGAAAACTTGTAGTGGTCCTATTCTATTGTGCCGGGAACCACACGGCTCATAATCACAATTTATATTTTCGTGAATCTAACTATTTAGGTTCACGAAAATATACGATAACGACATAAAAAAGACTAAATAAGTAAATAAATAAAATAAATAAATATATAGGGACATATCACACAAATAGGTAGACTAGGTACTTTTTCTTGACTACATCTCCGGAATACTTCTGTGGCCACCAGTACTTCAACGGTCAATTTCTCAACGCCTTCATTCGTTTCATTATCATATTATGAACATTGCACAAGTTGAAAACTTATAACAACATTATATTACGTCATAAAGTTAATGCATCTTGTTAGGCTAGTGGGCATAAAGCTAATATTTAAGTTCAAAGGTACTTATGTCGTATTTCCGGTCTGGGACACGAACACTTCTTTTTTTCCTAAGATGTCGTAAAATTAATAAATTGTTAAGTATTAAGAGTCGCCTGGAAGCGCATGTCTCCATACAAACGGAAAAAGGGATTTGTGGCAATATTTGATAATTTTAGGGCAAAATTAAGCATCCAATCAATTAATCTTATTATAATCTACGTACGTTCCTATACAGCTTGGTTAAAATACCAATGGTTTGAAAATTACAACCCTTTTCAAATTTAAATGGAAATCTTGAGAGGCGTATAATTCTCAAACATTTGATAACTCAACCAAACTGTATAGGAACGTAGATTATAATGAGATTAATTGGATGCTTAATTTTGCCCAAATACTTTGCCAAGCTGTTTAAGGTACAATTACTTTTTTGAAGTTAATTCTAAATTATAAATATCCGGTTACGCGCGGCTGGTTTTTTTGTCATTTTATAATTGTTTGTTTGTTTTTCGTATGAGTAAGTTTGTAAGTATTTTATAATTAACAAAAAGACACAACTTCCCAAATTTGAATTTCCCTCCACATTTTAGCGAGCAAAATAGTTTAAAATAGTCCCACTGAAAAATCGATACGAGAACATTTTTAAAACCAGAAGAATCATTTAAAAGACCTTGAATGGCGTTTAAAGAAAAGCACTTCTAAAGCGACGGTTTTCGGTGTGGTCAGCTTTGGAAGACAAAGAATGAAGTGGCCGAGAACTTCTACAAAAAACGTGCCCGATGGCCTAGTTGGCGTGAGCATTATTAGCGCTTCCGTATGTCAAGCAACCCCAGGCGCAGTACCTACTTGGATGGGTGACCGCAAGTGGCATAAAAATATCTCGAGCTCCTATACACTTCGAAAGACACGTTAAGCCGTTGGTCCCGGCAGTCATAATTGATGGCAGCCGTTAAGTAATATAAGATGCCTTTAGGCAGCTTGAAAAATCCGACACAAGTGTGGCCAGTGTAGCCAACTTAAATAAATAAAAAATATATACGCAAAAAATCACACAGATTGAGCTAGCCCCAGAGTAAGTTCTTAAGTAAGACTTGTGTTATGGGATACTAACTCAACGATACTATATTTTATAACAAATACATATATAGATAAACATCCAAGACCCAGGTCAATCTGAAAAAGATCATTTTTCATCTTGACCTGACCGGGGATCGAACCCGGGACCTTCCGTGTCACAGGCCGGCGTTTTGACCGCTGCGCCACGGAGCTCGCCAACTTACACACACGAAAAACAATCAAACAAAAAACGTGCCAGCTTAAAACTTGAAAACATAAGAAAGGTTCACAAAAAATTATATCGAAGGTTTCATTTATTAGCAGAACGAAGATCGCCGTGTCAGCTAGTTCCGAATAAGAAAACTTGTAACTTGCAAGGCACTCATTTCCTTAATTTAATAACTCATTCAAGCACGAGCAAGGCAACAAGCTCAATTAACGCATTGCCCAATAAAAGGCAAATATTAACAAACGTTAATTGGTTATGGCTGTCGGGTCCCGTACTGTGACCACCTAAGTAAACATACCTTTAGCGTGTGCGCACGGGATAGTGTCTGTGACTAAAAAAATCGTGAAATTAAATATCGGTAAGTATTTTCAACCCGTTAACGACGTGTGGTTCCCGGCAGGGTAGAATGGTACCACTCCAAGTCTACCCGTGGATGTCGTAGAAAGCGACTTAAGAAACACAAGCTAAACAAATTATTATAAACATTAAAGTAACCTCTCCAACCCGTCTGGCCAGCGTGGAGAGAGTAGGCCAAATCCTCTGAATGCCCGGGCTATGTATGGCTCTGGTAGTACAGAGAGGGTAGTGCTCCTGCAGTGAAGACTCAATAAGACCTGATGATGTTAAACCCCCGAGTAAATAGTGGGGATCTGGCTCCAATCCCTAAATCGTAGATACGGGTCCGAAACGTGGTTCCTTACAAGGTCGCCCAAAGAGCTATGAAGAGAGCTCTAAGCTCGGTGTTTCTCTGCGAGATCGATTCAGAAACGAGGAGGTCCGTAGAAGAACAAAGGTTACCGACATAGCTCAGCGGATTAGCTTTTGAAGTGGCAGTGTGCGGGGCACATAGCACGAAGGACCGATGGCCGATAGGGCTGAAAGGTTCTGGAATGAGGACCATGTACCGCCAAGCGCAGCGTTGGACACCCACCAACCACCTGATAAAGGTCGCAGGAAGGCTCTGTATACAGGCCGCTTGCAACCGGTCGTATTGGTAATCCTTGGGGGAGGCCTATATCCAGCAGTACACTTCTTACGGCTGAAATAATGATGATGATAATGATGATTGGTGCTACTCAAGCAGGGTTGACAGAATGTCACCTGTCTATCGCCTCACGCCTGATCATATCTCTTCGACGACTGGGAAAGTCTTTCAAATGGAGGATACACCTACCTATGGTTTAGTATTACATTATATTATTGTCTTTGCTATGGTATAATCAAAGTTCGTTTCTCAAACTTTTAGTGTCCATTGAATATAGTCGCAGTCGGATAAAAATAATGGACTCGACATCGAGACAAGTTCATGATGATGAGACTTGGCGTTATAGTCCCCAATTTGCAATAGATAGTTATTTTTGCCTTGATGATAGGAAATGACACATTATCGCACGATTTCTAGTGGGCATCTTGACGATTAAAACGGCATTACTCGACACAACACGACTTGCAATTATGCAAACAGACATAAATTGAGCAAGACCTTTCATATTTTAACATACATACGTCTTTATTCATTACAGGGTAGACAGAGCCCAAGATCTTTTCTCAAAAGCCACGTTTGGCATGTTTACGTAAAAAATGGAATTAAGATAGTGATGTGTAGCTAGCTGCAGCACGACATCCACGGGAAGACTTGGAGTGGTCCTATTCTTCTCTGCCGGGAACCACACGCCACATAAGTACATAATTATTTCTCTAATTGATAACATTTAAGCAGATAACAGTAGTACACGTAGTTATAGTTGTTTGGAAAATCATTAGTAGCTGTTAAATGGCTCGTAAATCACGGAAATACTAGGTTTAGCCTAGATGAGCCTCCTGGCGGCTAAAGCTAACAGTAACTGTTTATAGATGGGCCAAGTTACGAACTTAAGTTGGAACAAAAATTAATTGGCCATAAGCTGAAAAGGCTGCATAAAGTCAAGTATAGCATATAGATTTGTAATTGCATTTTCTAGGTAAGTATGATATTATTTCCTGAATTTTCGCTGAGCGGAAACAATCAGTCATTAAAATTTATTTATTTATTTCTGCTGACGTTTCTACCTACAACTTGCTGCGACTACGATGGATGTAACGAACGTCAGAAACGTACGAACCTTCAACGTAACGAAGGAAACGTCAGCGGATATAAATGAAAGGTTCGTTCTGAGTCCTGTTAATAATAACCACATACAAGGACATTACGACATTACTAATGGAGTTACTCAACATCACGTTATTGGACGTTTAAACAGAAACGTTTCAAATGCCTCCTTTACATATTCGCCGATGATCGGCTATTATCGCGACAGCTCACTTTATTTTCCTGCGTTGAATAGAGAACTCTCAAGAGTATTTGCGAGTAACCAGCAATGTACAGTGAATCGTCGCTGATGATAGATGATAGCCAATTATTGGCGATTGTGTAGGGGAAGTACTAGACGAGGTTTCCGCGAGAGCTTATAACTTGTTACTTTTAGCGTTTCGCGCATAACCCTCTAAGTAAGACGATCTCAATTCTCGGAGTGTGCTCGTCTCACTGGCATACTTTGTTCCACCTGCTTTCTTCGGCAAGGATTGACGTTAATTAAGACGACCATTAGTTCCTTTTATCAACAGCTGGTTATGTCGTGTGGTTCCCGGCAGAGTAGAGTGGTCCCCGTCGTAGAAGGCGACTTAGAAAACAAGCTAAACAAAGCTAATAAACAGCAAGATATCTCTCCAACCCGTCTGGCCAGCGTGGAGAGTGTAGGCCAAATTGACTGACTCTTGAGTTAAACTTATCAGTTTGTCCAATTTACTTTGCCCCCTAACCGTTTGAGCTTATAATATGACATGTGCTTTTAAAATATATTAACAGACAATCTAATATATTTAATCCAGACAAGAAAACCGTTGGGCAATTCCACCTTATATATAAGGAGTACAAGGTGTTCTTGGTACCAAGAGATACAATTCGACTATATACCAATGAAAAGAAATGAATGCACAGCCAACCTTGTTCTGCATAATATCTAGGTTTATATTCACGAATGAGCATAGGAACTTGGATATTTTCCTTGCTTAGGTAGGTGCTCAGATCACATCAAGGTGCCTATATTTTTTTCACCGCCTTGAAACACAGTCAGAATCTGTTATAACTTATAACGATATGTCATTGAAAAAATTACTAGATAAAATACACATTTTACCCTTTGGAATTGTCTATTTGACTTTGAGAAAAAATGGTTTTATAAATCAAGTAATTTTTAAAGACCAATCTACAGATGTAAAGGTTAAATGAAAAAAAAAGAAATTGGGCCCCCTTAGTCTTTTATTTTTTCGCAAGTTTCAATATAATGTAGTCCTAATAGTATCGGAATAAAGTGACTGTGTGTGACATATGGAAGGGATAGACAGATGAAGTCTATAAGGGATCTGTTCGCCGTTCGGCGCCCGGGAACCCTCAAAACAACATTATAGCAACCTTCGCTCGCATTTACGTCGATCCATCAAAAATAATAGAAAGTAGGTACCTTTTTCCCGGTATAACATGTCCTGCCTCCGATTTTGTAACCAAAGCAAGGGAGGTATTCGGTTGCGTTACTATGGATTAATTATGAATAATAATAAATACATTATTAAAATACGTAACAACGGGTTACTCACGTAAATAGTCAGCTACTGGCCGACATGTTTCAACCTCATCCGGAGGTCTTCCTCAGGGCGAATGTGAATTGAGACCCGCGCACGGTGTCGTCGCAATCCGCAATCCAGTAACCCGTTGTTACGTATTTTAATAATGTCTTTATCTCACGTTAGTTTTAATCAAAAAATAATAAATACCTTTAAAATAAAACAAATTTAACGGAATTAATTCTAACAATAAAACAAAGCTCTGTAAAAATACAATGTTTTGTTATATTAAATTAAAAAAAAAGAACATCAATCGACTCTATTGTTTTCCTGTGCCGCGTAACACAACAGTGTTGCCATAGCAACGCGACAGTCCCATAACTCGCGGTATCACGATCGCATCGGGGATTAGGGTAAAATATGCACTTTGCTCGTGCGTTTTTAGGGTTCCTTTCTTAAGGAGTTAAAACGGGATCAAGACTCAAGTGTTTATTTTAAAAAAGACCTACATTTTCTTATTCTCCTCAAAACATTTGATCACTTATTGGCTTACTGCGCTGGTCCAGTGACCCGAAGAGGATATATTGGCTTCCGACTACAGAAGACGCCAATATTTCCTATTCTGCGGAATCGGCAATAGCCTCGAACTTAGGTAGGGTAAAATAAGCATTTTGCTTGAGCGGTTTTAGTCTAGGGTTAAAATCACGGAGAAGATGGCTTTTTTGTGTTCTGTGATTAAAATAGTACCCAAGCTCAGAGTTTGTTAAAAGCAAATCTCCATAATCTTTTGCCATCAATATATTTTACCATCAATTTATTTGTATATTTTAAAATTAGGTCTGCTTATTTATATAAATATTGTTAATATTATACTTACGTAAAGACTGACAACCTCATACAAAAATATTGTGTAAGGTAGGCAAAGATAGATAAATCATTTATTCTGTTCAACTGACACGCACATTAAACACAAAATAAATAGCAACAACGGAAAATGCGGAAAGTTAGTATTTTGTAGCACTATGATAAGAAGATGAAATATGACAATTTATACTACAAATATAAAATAAAGTCGCTTCCCGATGTCAAAGACAATATAATACTAACGTTATAGACTGCCCACCTCCTACAAAAATATTGGACCAAATTAAGGTTGCGAAAAGCAGGCGAATGTATGGCGCAGGAGAGTTGCTTGCTACTCGATACTAGATGGCGGTAATCTGCGTTATCCTTTAACTTACTAAATATACGGTGTCATTTTAAAATATTATGCCTAAAATATTGTTTTGATTTTTAATAAGATATATTTTATGAATTATGTTTTTATATTCTCATAATACTGTAGATATGATGTTATGTAGTTTCGAGTGGCGCCATCTATGCGAGTCTCTGAGATAAATCGTACGATTAAGGCGTTGAGTCCACATGCCGATGTCGGTCTGTATGCTTAAATCTTTAAAAAAATAAAATACGCAACGGATTGTGATGCGGTTTTTTTTGATAGATAGAGTGATTCAAGAGAAAGGTTTATATTATAATACCTACATGCCTGGGCGCAGCCAGAAAGGGTTGCTAGATAACTTAAAATAAACGCAATTCCTTTAATTATTTAGAATCGTCGTGTTGAAGTCTAAGTCGCACTTGACCATTATGTAGGTTGATACTAGCTTCCGCTCAATGAGTGTACGGCGGCTTTTGTTGTTCATTGCGGTTTTATGTGCTTGAATTTTTTATTGGGCCTATCAAAACGTCATTGTATGCGAAAGCACTTGTAATATGAAGACTAATGACAAGGCTCTATCGTGAACTTTTTATGTTACTCGTAATGTGTGCTTCGCATGCTATCTTATTAGTTTAGAAATAAAGTCTGTTTTATTACTGTACTTGTTACTTTAGTGCCGTTGACCTGGGTCTTATAAGTTTTCATGACTGTAGCAAGTAAATCAAACCCTATGAAGTAGAGATTTAGGTACAAACCTTAATTACTTATAATATACAAATGGGACTCAGCCCGAACCTTTTATATATTTGTTAACGAAGGAACCTTTTACCTCACTCACTTTTTTGCGACCAAACGTGTTGTGTTTAAGTAGCCAACACTGGAGTCAGATTTTCCAAGTCGCCTTAAGGCATCTGACATAGCTTTAGGACTGCCATCAATGCTGACAGCTGGGACCAACGGCTTCACATGAATTCTGAATCATGGAGGAGCTCGAAATATTTTTATGCCACGTGCGGTCACCCATCCAAGTGAGGACTGCGCTCGGGGTTGCTTAATATGCGTAGGCGCTAATGGTCATCTTTGTTACTGAACAGTGCAGGTTTCATTTGTAGCTTTTTTACTACTTGATATCTAAAATTGACATAATTTGTTTTATGTTTAGGTACTTATATGTAAGATTGCGTGCGATTTTTAACTTCCTTTTTCTTCTCCTTCTTCCTCACCTTCTCCCACTTTATGTTGTTTTGCGAATTATTAATTCTACAAATGTTTTACCCATATAGTATCTTTTATCAATATGGTACCTATTACTACTTCATACTCTACCTGAGTAACTCAAGAGTTATTACGATTCCCCAATGTTTGAACGAGAAGGGCCGTAATTTAATCAAATCGCTCTGATTTCGCCTAATAACTATAATTGCTGGCTTCCTTACCTTCTATTTGTGTAACTTTTCTTTTGTACACAAGGCTGTAGATCAAGCATAACAGAAAAACTCACTTGTCGATCTTATTGCTGTAAATGATATTATAGCATAGATGATTTTTTTAATGACAATAATAGGTATAATTAATTTGACATTTACTTTTTCTTTTAAATTTTATTGCTGATATATAGGTAGATAAATAATTTTGTTTTATTCATTATTATTATTGTAATTTATTGTAATAGCATGTTAAAAATTCAAACACAATGTATATTGTTTTTATGAAACTATGAAACTATAAAAACTATAAACTAAATGGAAACAAGTATATTTTGTCTACAACTCTTCAAGCATAATCTGTATGAAAGTAAAAATAAAAATTCGGCCAAGAGAGAAAAAAGAGTTTGCTGTATGGAAGCCCCATTTAAATATGTATTTTATTTTTATTATTTTTTTATTTTAAAGATAAATATATACTGTGAATATTTCAAGCGTCTACCTATTACCGTTATTAATATCTAGCGAAAAGGACAAAAAAAAATCGCGTGTGTATGGAGCCCTTAAATATTTATTTTATTCTGTTTTAGGATTTTGCAAATGTAAATTTTAGAAAAAATTTAGTTATTTTCCATTTGACGTGAGGGCCACTGTACGATAGGACAAATCGTTTATGACTGTGAAAATTGTATTAATTGAGTTAACTTTGCACACACCGCTGTTAGTGGAGTTAGAGTTTGGCTTATATTTTGATGGAATAGTGCAACACTGGTGAAATGCACCGTTCTTTCCAAATTTCCCATTTCTTGGTACGAACAATTTGTCAAGTGCCTTATCTAAAGTGAGATTATAAACAAAGAGATACTCTAAGTAATGAAACGTGAACAAGCAAATGAAGATCAATGATCAATTGTTATTTTGAAAAAAATAATAAAAAAAAACTATAATATTTCCACGAATTAATATAGACCTCTCTTACCAAATAAGCATTAATACCTTCTTTGTCTTATTGAGAAACTAGCTGGTACCCGCTGCTTCGCCCGCGTGATATAGCCTTTGTTCTTATCTATCAGTACCCTTACCTATGTTTATGCAAAATTTCATGATGATCGGTTCATTAGATAGGGTGTGAAAGCGTAACAAACAAACTCACTTTTGCATTTATAATATTAGTTATTTATCAATTTTAGTAAATTTATGCTAGCCATCTAGAGACCAGTGGAAACGAACTCTGCAGCACCTTCTTCTTAGGTACTATTACAGATTACAGCCTACCTTGTAGCAGGCCTAAAATTGGTCTAGTGTTTTTGAATAAAATAGCAGTCTAAAAGATAGTATTAGGTATATTGTATTTGACACTACTCACGGCTTAGCAGCAGGAGATTTATCTGCTAGCCTGACAATAACTAACCATTTCCTTCTTTACTTGGTTTGCATCGTTATCTGATGCTTTTCAATTTAAACGCTTTTTGTCAAGGAATTTATCGCGCCATCTTAACCATTCAACATCGTAGTCGGAGAGCTTCGTGTCAAAA
Source organism: Rhodophaea formosa (assembly GCA_963082605.1). Lineage (NCBI taxonomy): Eukaryota > Metazoa > Arthropoda > Insecta > Lepidoptera > Pyralidae > Rhodophaea > Rhodophaea formosa. The sequence goes on along the minus strand of OY720220.1, from coordinate 3,764,237 downwards.
ACGTCTAGAATGAAGTTCCTCTGGCATTTTTATTTTAACCCACTAAATGCTCGATTACTATATTTCAGTCACATTAGTATTCAGGCAACGGCAGATTTTTCTTTCTTTCTCGGAAAATAAAACCCGACTGCGTTCTTTGATAGTTTACACCATTCCACCACATTGATTTTTGCTCACACCACATAGCTGACATAGCCTATGACTGTCCGGGAAAAATAAAAATCTAACGGCACCTCGAACTTCAAAATCGTTTAAGCAGTATATTAGTTTACAGGATGGCTTGACTTTAGGAGGCGACAATGGAACATACATACATACGTGTGAAAAACATTACCCGCTTCTTCTGGGTAAGTCCGTCGGTAAAATAATAGCATGAAAGCCTACTGTAGGTGATTTATATATATTATTTGCTTCTATATCGTGAATGATGCGCATCTTAATTGATGATAACATGGAATGCAAGAATTTTACTTAAGATTTTCTTTCATAAACAACACATATGAATTGGTCTGAACTTTTCTAGGGTGTACAAAACCTGTTATCTTTAAAAATCGCAGGGTTTATACTCTTAAAGCATTTATCGTTCTTATCTCTTATACTATTTTATAAGTTAGTTTGTGGGCGTTTTAAGTCACGAACAGCTATAATTTTCTTTCCAGCTTCGAGATTTTGTCTTTTTTGAGTTATTTTAAGGACACTGGAGAATGTCTAGCTTTACTCCCGCTTCGTTTTTACTGGATTCTGTTTACGACACATTTTGAACGTGAATCTTTATTTTTTGTTCAAGTAAACACAATATAATATTAAATTCAGCAAAACATGTAGGTAATTTACGTTTTGTAAAAAATACCAAAACATTCGTGATAGAACACTCGTCAATAGAGTTACTCAATATACGAGTATGTAAAGTTTAAGAGTATATGTATGTACATAAAAGCAAAACCTTACTTAGAAAAGCAAGTGAAGTTTAGACATAAGACTGCTGCATTTAGAGGTAGTTTTAGGTACTAGTTGCTGGAATAACATCCCGCCTCCTATTAGAAAATCGTTACCTATTAAAACCTTTAAAAAATGAATTTAAAGGATATGTTTAATGTGTTCAAAAATTGTAAAATTATAGCGGTTTTAATATCCTGTTATTATTATATTACATATTTTAATACTTTTTTAGCACTTATATATTCAAGTTTTATTAATATTCTTATTTTCTTTGCATGCGAACTTGTTTTTTCACAAACAGAATTAGTGATAGAATTAATATGGTGCCAACCTAGATCGCTTTTTTAAATTTTATGTACGTGACGTTAATATTTATTTTAAATTTTATTTTGTTTGATAGGCGGAAGACCTGCGTTGCGGTCAGAAGGCCATAACTTTATGCTGAGAGCAGGCCATTTTGATATTGCAAATAAGTATGTTATTTGCTGAGAATTCATTACTTATCATTGTACACCGTGTTTGTGATAAGTATATCAAATTAATAATTTTTCTTTCTTTCTATCTTTCATAACTTTTTACTGATTATTAAAGCTAAGCTAAGCTAAGTCAGATGCCTTAAGGCAGCTTGAAAAATCTGACACCAGTGTTGGCCACTTACACATACGAAAAACAAACAAACAAACAACTGATTATTACTCTAATAAGTATTTCAAAAGACAATATAATACTAACGTTACACAGTATTTCTTTGGATCAGCCCGCTCTCCCCGCCGCCGCTGTCGAATATCTCTATCACACTGCACGGATTGTACGCCATATATTAGTTAGGCATGCACTTTTAGTAGTACATATCATTTTCTTGAACCCTCCCCGATATAAATCCTGGCTACGCCCATGAACCCAAGTATTGGTTATAGATTGTATTAAATTAAAATACTCATGATGCGGGCTGGTAATTGTCCTGTCAGCGCTCAGTTAACTCGTTATGGGGTTCTAATTTGTTTCTTATTTTTAGGATTCATTTGTTGTGGTAAAGTTATGATAGGGGAACATGACTATACTTTTACGTACAAGCTAAAGTAAACTTACGATTGTTTGACCCTATTTTAGCAAAAAAAAAACAAAATAATAGACGAGCTCTGTGGCGCAGCGGTCAACACGCCTGCCTGCGACACGATGGTCCCGGGTTCGATCCCCGGTCAGGTCAAGATGGAAAATTACCTTTTTCAGATTGACCTGAAAAGTATTTGTATTTGTTCATACGATTATGTCTTTGTTATTGGATTGAGTACTCAGTAGGTACTTACTGAGGCAGTAAGATTTTAATCAAAGATTTCATTTGTGTGAATAATTTCGTTATGAGGGATTCGTACTGTAAAGTGCTCGGACAGATGTTTTGAGCCCAAACATGAACTGTCCTAACTACTAGCAGCCGTCCCCGGCTGCGCCCGCGCATGTATTATAGGTACCTTCCGCATGAATCACTCTATCTATTGGTGAAAACTTTCGGACGACGGAGAAAACGGATTTTCATGTAATCCGTGCAGTAGTTCTTGAGTTTATAGCGAACAGACAGACAGACGCGGTGGAAGACTTTGTTTTAATAATATGTAGTGATGATAAAACAAGGACTAACTTTAGTACCTGGTTTAAACAATTATCTTAATAGATAGTGATGAATGTCATGAAAACCGTGAATAAACCAAACGATCTCTAATGAATTTACGAATATGCTTATGAGATAATCTTCTACGCAGATTAGGAGACAGGTCAGGGGTGTCACCTCAAGTGTCGGTCCGGTGGGTGCAGTAACGGCATTGGGTATGCGCACCTGGTCTCCCAAGCTTCTTCCTCATTCCAATCCATTCGTCCAAGTAGCATCCCGAATACCCTAATTCTGGCCCCCTTTTTTTGGGTTGGGATGAAAATGCCTTCGCATACCACCTCTACTGCGGTCCAACGTTTTCCTTGCTTAAAAAACGAATCCGCTATAAGGCAAACTGAGAACTGCGTGGCGCAGCGGTCAACACGCCAGCCTGCGACTGCGACACGGGGGTCCCGGGTTCGATTCCCGGTCAGGTCATGCTGGAAAACGATCTTTTTCAGTATGACCTGGGTCTTGGATGTTTATCTATATAAGTATATATTATAAAATATAGTATCGTTGAGTCAGTATACTGCGACACAAGTTAACAACTTACTGTGGGGCTGGCTCAATTTGTGTGATATGTCCCTATATTTATTTATTTATTATTTATTTGTGGTGAGAGGAACAGCCGATCAACGTTAAAGACTAGACTGTCCTCGCAGATTCCTTTCATATCCTTATCATTATCGGGACTTTTTTTAGTCTCCACTGCAGGAACACGACCCTCCCTGTACTACCAGATCAGTCAGATGATTTGGCTTACACTCTTCACGCTGACCAGACGGGTTGGAGAGGTCTCTTTGATATGTATATAAGCGTTGTTTAGCTTGTGTTTTCTAAGTCGCCTTTTATGACATATATGGGAAGACTTGAAGTGGTCTTATTCATCTCTGCCGGGAACCAGACGGTTGATAATAAATAAAAAAGTATGAATTTTACGCTTATTTTACATGCATATTCCTACACATGACTATTTATTTAAGTTCTCGTAAATGTAAGTATTTCTCTTTGAATATACTCTAGGGCTTACTCGTGGGAGGAACGCTACTCAGAATTTTAGATGAGCTTGGTTTTCAGCCCAAGCTTTGTTGGTTTGACCTACCCGCTCCCACGCTTTTACATTACCTATGTGAATTAAATATTTCATGTGAATTTGCTTTGCTCTGGTTCAACATACAATATAAATATAAATTTTGCGACGCGGTCAGTAATATATAGTCCAAGAGCTGGTAAATATTTTCATGTCGGTATATAGGCTTGTAGGTATATTAATTTTAGTTTTATTATTTGTTGTCATACATACTGTCACGTCTTTTTCCCTTGCGGGGTAGACGGAGCCTAGATAGCTCCAAAAATAATTGATAATTTTGATACACTTTTTCGATTAAATAGCGCAAGGATAATAGAAAAAATGTGTTTGGAAATTAATGTATCTATCAAAGCCTACAAGGTGAATGCCTTTTTGGTTTGAGGATGAAGTGGTATTAACTACTCTATGTCACACCAAAGACAATATAATAATGTCACACCATGGAGATATATGCGTGGAAGTTACATATCAAATTCTTTACGTCATTTGAAGAAGGAAAATAAAAACAAAAAGTGTATTGAAAATTGTCTATTCATTTATTTGAAACACTAGCCATACATTCAGACACGCATCTACACATTCCTATTATTTACAATGTTGCAAAATTAAAAAATCTACATCTAGAATGGTTCATTAAATGCGAAGGAATGTCAACGTGTTTTAAATACACAGATTATAAAAACGATTTCATATACTATGTAATGTCAAATGAAAGTATAAATCTGTAACATTGCTATATTCTCGAACGCGCTTATTGCTCATACTGAACAACTTTGCCCAAGGAACATAGGTCGTATATGGAGAAAAATGGACTTCACATACTACATCGATCAGATGATGAGAAGTATTGTATGAGAAACACATTTTTTAATATTATGACCTACTTTCCTTTTAAGGAAAGTTGCTTAATGTGATCCTGATCAGTATACGTACATTCGAGAATATGGCAAAGTTACAAAATTACACCTTGTATAACCTGCTTCAAATTCAGCACCCTTAACAATTTAGGTCATTTGCATCTGATGTCTAAAATCAAAAGCGACTACTTTTTTTTAGTAAATCTGTACCCAACTGCAGTAAAATTCACAATTTAAGATACAATCTTGAAAGACTAAAATTTAAGACAGATTGATCCCTTTCACTGTCCATTGGACAGGACTCCTTTTTTGTTTTGTTTCAGTATCATTATTGTTTCTTAAATTATGCGCGCGTTGGGTACGTAAGAAATATTAATAACAAAACAAGTCTGCTACGTATTATTTATAAATACAAGGTGGGTAATGATATCTAATACTTATTTGTATAACACTAAACTTACGACTAGACAGGTACTGTACAGCGAATACTGCTTTCAGCTTGCCCATTTTTATACGGGTAGTACGATGGGCCACATATCTCAATGATTGATGCAAAGTGTGCTCTATGATGCGGAATAAGGTGCAATGCTATTGCACTTGAAGTTATGGCCGACTTTGTAAGTAACTGGCAGCTTTGATTATATTGGAATTATCATATATTTCGTCCTAGATCGGTTTTCCAAAGCGTCAAAAAGACATTTAAAATAAAATTATTTTAATACGATTTTTATCGCGTTTATTACATTATTTATACACCTCGTTTCGAGCACTTTACAGTGTTCGTGGTCGCAGGCAGACTAAGTTGACATTTGTCTAGGCAATTCCTAGTAATAAACGCGATAAAAACCGTATTAAAATAATTTTATTTAAATGTGTAACAATCGCGAAAACATAAGAAAACATTACGTCAAAAAGACAGTTAACCACATTTAAAAACATAGGTAGGTTAAGGAAATAGTTATTTATTTCTAAATGAAAACTTTAAACGTAATATATTTTTGTTCTGCTTTTAAGATTTTAAAGGCTTATTACTTGTTTTCAAATGTTGCTCTTAAAAACAACAATAAAGAGTTAAAAATCATCTTCGCAATCAACAAACGCCTAATTGCCTCAAGGCAAACCACCCTATTTTTGAAATTTTTACGATATTTTTCACTGCTTTATGGTTTATGAAAGTGCAAGCTTTACTGGAATTATCAGATAAATTGACTAAATTGGAAACACGCCTGTATAAAACGGATTAATTATTTTATAAAACAGTGAAAATAAATAAATTAAGTGCAAGATAAGTAGATTAATCTCAGAATTAACATTTTGTTATGTTATTAGCTACCTACTTATGATATAAATAAATCACTGGTAAACTTCAGCTTCACTCGAAAATTATTTTAGGGAAAAAATAATTTTGAGTTTAGAAATAAACTTTTCTACATATTGAGTATGTGAGACACAATATTAATATATCATTGCAAAAAGTCACATTAATAAATTTGATTCCTCACATAGGTTTATTTTTTAATACAGTTTAGCTTTAATTGGATAAATAACGCAATTATTTAAATAACAATTATTGTTTTGATTCAGACTTTGTGCTAAACCAACACAGTACACCTTTGAGCTTTTGCAAGTTAATGTCAGATATAAAATAGGTAATGTGTCATACCAACAGATTGAATTATATTGGTATCTAATAATTTTAGTTTCTAAGGAATGTCAGAATCGTTAAAAATAAATAATCGAATAGGTAAAACATTTTGTCATATAGGTAAGTGTAGTCTTAGTTCTAAATTACTTATTTACAACAAATACGCTTACTTCAGCAAGACCAAACGTGCCAATTTTCAAGTTATAAAACTACAAAATCAACGAAGCATCAACTAGTTTAGGCCATCTACGTAAAAATAGCTATATTGCTCTTTTATAATTGGCTTTAGTGCAAAATACACTTAATTGACTACTACCATCACATTATTATGGCAAAACCAAACCATCACGTTCGATTTAAAGTAGTTCCCAATTTCCAACTTGTCAAAATGATTACCATACGGTAACGTTGTGTATTAAAATTAATATTTACAAAATAATTGCCGCACTTGAAAATCTACGATTAAAAATGTTCTTGTTCCCGCGCGTATTTCGAAATTCAAACTTCGAAATGTCACACGCGACTACCATAGAGATAGTTTTATTTTTTCCAAGTAAGCACAAGGCTTACACCGCCTGAGGCTAGGGCATCTCCACGTGTGGTTTGCTGGACAGAAGCCGTCTCACTGATTGGTGGTTGTTGCCGTCGCTGCTGGAGATATCACTGGTGCTTACCACGGCTGGCTGGGAGAAGTTCTTGCATAGAACCAGGACCTGAAAAAGAGTTGATGATAAGCCTCTTTTGTGATTACATAGCTACCGGTGTTAAATGCAGCTCAATAACTTTATCGCCCAAGAATGGAGGAGTAGGAATGTCTACCACCCTTTTTTCGCGCTCTAATACTATACGCATATATCTATTTTTCTTCTTATTTTCGAGTAAAAAAGGCTATATGAATCTTATTTTAAGTCAGACCAATATATGGCGTATACCTTAGGTTTAATGAACTTAATTTGAAGTATATGACTATCTTGACGTCATAGATGTGACATCTACAAGCTAGCATACCTAGAATCTATGCCTTCTTTTTATGTTAAGTTAAACCTAAGGAATACTTGTTTTCTTCCACTAATTAGTGACTAATGAACAAAATATGTCTCTTTACGTCCAAAAATGTAAACATCAATACGACAAAGCGAAAAATGTATACCAATTATATTAAATACTTATGTGTTTACATTTTAAGGAATGATAATTATTCTAGATGATGCACTTATTTTGCAATGCCTTTTACGTACAAACACAAAAAAGATGACGTCTTTCAGTTAACATTTGTATAAACTATGATTACTGGCAAGTGTTGAAAAATTGTCTGTGGCAATATTAGCGCTTATTATCTTTTATTATTTGCAATGTCTGGAATTATGCCGCAAATATTTTCCATTTAAAACAAATAAGCAATGACGGCTATAGCTGGACATGACGCAAGTATAAGAAATAAGTATTTAATTTTTTAATTGGCTTATTAAATTGTTACAACTTTTCCCCTTTTTAATGAATAAATGAGATGCAACACATACATAAGTATCATTCGGCAATGTTACTCAAATGTGGATGCAGATTGGGTATAGACTAACTAACCTTCCAATTAGCATCCTACGACATAAGTTCAAAACTTACTGTGGGGCTAGCCCAATTGGTATGATAATATGTCCCTATAGTGTCGTTTTTGGGCGCCATTGGCGGGCGCCCTCATTATTTTTATGGTTAAAAACACTTTGTAGAGAACAGCCGATGCTCGTATGGACCTGCCGACGACCATCTCACCAATAGAAGCGGTGTTTTGTCAATCTGCTCAGGGTACAGACGGCAGCGTAGATGAGACATAATGCCTGGACTAGCGCCATTAGGGATACAGGGTCAGAAGACAACTTACTGTGTACAGAACAGCCAATGCTCCCATAGACCCACCGACGAGGACGTCCCACCAATGGTGGCGATGGTCTGTGAGTCTGCTGAGGGTACAGACAGCAGCGTAGATGAGACATAGTGCCTGGACCAGCGGCACGATGAGAACGGAGCGGTTGTGCCAGCTGAACGCGCGACGTTGGAGGTACCACTGGAAGAAGGCCTTTTATTTAGGAATCAGATTACAAATAAACTTTTAGTCTGACGAAACACTGCCTTCATGGATATTAAGGTATAGTAATAGCGTCAATTGAGTTTGAATTTGTGGCCCCCAATCTTCCCAATAGAAATTCAAACTTTATTGTATGTATTGAATTTAATCATCTTTACCCTCACTCCAATATTTGTCTATGGTCTCCATTGCCTAGAGTATAACGCAGTTGGTCGTCTGATACAAGTAATAGTATCTTCTTCGTATAGTTTGTGGACATGAGCCCCTTGGTAGTCAGATTATAATAGTATGATATAAAATACCATTGACCACTGTTATTTTACTGGTTTGGTGCTTTTCGAAGGAAACAAAATACTTACAGCCAAGAAAAGCCCGCAGTATATAGACATGGCGGCGTGCGCAGACGGAAAACTCCTTCCAGAGTCGATCTTCAGGTACCTGGAGTACTTTGTCGAGGTACACGTGTAGCTGCTCACATACTCCGACCTGAGGATGAAAGAAATAATCGTTAATTGTGGTTCCCGGCAGAGTCGAAAAGGACCACTCCAAGTTTTTCCGTGAGTGCCGTCGTTATGGATGGCGACTTAGGGAAAAAAGCTAAGCAAAGCTTATAAATCAAACAGACCTCTCCAAGCCAAATTCTCTGACTGCTCTGGCTCTTCTGCAGTTGAGTCTAAAAAAGACCTGATGATGATGAGTCTTCCCTTACATTCCATTACTAAGGATGGTTTGTATGTGCTTTTGTTTGAAAACATTAATTGATTCAAGCGTTACTTCGCGGAAATCAGATGTTGAGCTAGTGAAGGTGTTCTGAAATAGCGGCGGCAGCACTGGGGCGTCTAGTTCGGTAAGCTGTGATTAGGCCACAATGTATCAGTTGTTACTGGTTAGCAAATATTATCCAATGACAGCGGCTTATTGAGGTCGACCCCTCAGTGCTGCCATCTGGTGATGAGCATTTAAGAAAACTCAAGTATGTACAGACAGTTGACTATTGGTGTTGTTTTTAGTGTGTAAGTGGCCAACATTGTTGTAAGATTATAAGCTGCCTAAAGGCATCTAAAATAGCATGACGACTACCATCAATGATGGCTGCCGAGCGAGACTAATGGTTTAACATCTGTGGGTTTAACGTTCTGAAGTGCGAGGAGCTCGAGACCACTAGTTCTATGCTCGAGATATGTTTATGCCAATTGTGATCACCCATCTCAGTAGCGGCCACGCATCCAGTTGTCCAACTGTGCAGTTAATTATTATTTCTGTACGCGCAATGCCATGAATAGTATATAACTTTTCTTAATACGCCACTTAATGAAATAATTTTCTGGAAGTGAAGCCGTAAAAAAGAGATTGCGTATTAACCTTTTGACTTGATGGTGTTAAAATATAAATAATGTTGGGTTGAAAATTAAGAAAAAGTGATAAAATTGATTCTAGAGTTTTTATTACGCGGCATATTTATAAATGAATTTAATAATATAAATATTTGTAGTATAAACATAGAACTTTACAATATAATTATTTCTTTTACGAGTAATATACGCAGATAACTATATTATTTTATTATAATAACACATATTAGAGGACTATAATTATTTTAAACTGTTTCTATTATATAGAAATATATTATTTATTGAATTTTATAATGATAACCCTTTACTTTCTTCTATTTGTTAGAGTTGTTATTAAAACTTTAAAATTCTAACAATATTCAATAAACAATTAAAATAAAATGTATCGTAAGCTTTACAGTCAACCCACTCAATATCAAACATTGCAAACGCGCATGTATTGGCGATTTTTTTATTTTTTTTTATTTTATTTATTGTAGGGAAACAAACAATTATATAATACAAAATACTACATACACTAAAATTTTACATAAATCAATAAAGTTTCCACAAAAAAGATATTTTATATTGTAGATTTTATATTGTATATATTGTAGAGACCACTTAGAATAGTCTACACCCAAGTTTGCAACTTTCTTAACCCTGTGCTACTCCTGGGGGGCCCGAAAGTATGGGACTTTATTCAGTTTTTACGTGTGCGTTTGACACTTTTTGTGTCGATATTGACTGGACGAGTAGTAAAACCTCATTTGTGTAGGTATTAGCAAATTTTCCGCGTGAAAAATTTCTGTGTAAATCATAGGGTATGTCACCCGCAGATACAGCTTTCTATAGGTGAAAGAATTTTGAATATAGGCCTGGCAGTTTCGGAGTCTATATTCAATGCAAACAAACAAACAATCAAACCTTTCCTCGTTGTAATATTAGTATAGATCTTTTTCTTCTTCATCAGTTTTTTTTAGACTCCACTGCTGGAGCACAACCCTCTCTGTACTACCAGAGCCATATATTAGCCAGAGCAGTCATAGGATTTGGCCTACAATCTCCACGCTGACCAGTCTCTTTGATGTTTGTAAGCTTTTTTAGCTGTGTTTCCTAAGTCACCTCCTACGACATCCACGAAAAGACTTGGAGTGGTCCTATTCTACTCTGCCGGGAACCACACGACGAATCGAATAGTCTAGACATCTGTCCCAAATACCAATACTGTATCGAGCTCCGTGGCGCAGTGGTCAACACGCCAGCCTGCGACACGGAGGCTCTTGGGTGTTTATCTATATAAGTATATGTTATAAAATATAGTATCGTTGAGTTAGTATCCCACGACACAAGTTCACAACTTACTGTGGGGCTAGCTCAATTTGTGTGATAGATATGTCTCTATATATTTATATTTATATATCTGCCACTGTTGGATTTATGCGGACGCGGAGTTCCCATGGGTTGAAGTGTGACAATCGCGGTTGTAATTAAATTAACGTTTAACACATTTACTGGGAAGCAAGGAACCGCGTCGTTACATTTTATGAGCTTTTAATGCCATTTGTGCCGGAAAGATACGGTTTGTAGCCGAACTTCCCGGGATGATCGACCAATGACATTTCAAAAATAATATGACGTTGTTGAGATTCTGCAAAATGTTGCACTGATTTATATATTTGGTTAAAAGTTTATAAACATCAAAGAGACCTCTTCAATCCGTCTGGCCAGCGTGGAGAGTGTAGGCCAAATCCTCTGACTGCTCTGACTGCTATGGCTCTGGTACAGAGAGGGTCATGCTTCTGCAGTAGAGACTACAAAGATCTAATGATGATAATGATATATTTGGATGTCTATTCCGGTGAGTAACAGAAGAATCTGACAGGTAGAGGATCAAAGATATCTGATGGATGGCGTGTACTAACTGCAAAAATGTTTTATTTTCTTCGTGACTGAGTGTCGTGACCACCATAATTTGCCCCGGTCACAAGGTGTTTCCAGGCCAATCTGTTCAGGCCAGGCCAAGGCCAGCCTGGGTGTTGCGCTTCAAGGCATTCAGGAGTGGATCAGTACAGCGGGTGGTTTGCCTCTAGGTCTTACTCTTGCCTTACTTATCATCATCATCATCATCTTCAGGTAATTTTTAGTGTCCACTGCAGGAGCATGTCAGAGGATTTGGCCTTCACTCTCCACGTTAGTTGGTATTATATCGTCTTTGACGTTAGCCAGACTGGTAAGCTTTGTTTAGCTTTTTCTTATATCGTCTTTTACGACATCCACGGGAAGACTTGGGTTTGTCCTATTCTTCTCTACCACACAGACCACACACCATTGGCCTTGCTTATAGCAGGCCTTAACTAAGGTCAATATTTTTGTATGACGTTGGCGGTCTATACGTTATTATTATAATGCCTTTGCTCATGTGTAAATGCGTGCACATTATAAAACAATTATTCACAATTAACGACGTTTACCGCTTACTATAAATACACGCAGTACCAGCAACACCGATAACCTCATGATAATGCCCGCTCTGTATTTGCCATTATTTTGGCCTGACGAGACGGTATGACGTAAAAATTACATATAATTGAATAGAATTTGTTAGAGTGTAATGTTATTTGTTTGTATTTCTTGGTCACAGCATTCCTTTTCAATTTTTAATTTTTAACTAGGGAAATCAAGTTTTTATAGAGATAATATTTATAGCGAAAATTGTACTTATGCTTATGACGTTATGATAATGCCCGCTTTATATTTTGGCCTGACGAGATGTACCGACGTAAAAATTATATATCGTTGGATGGACTCTGTCACCTTTTCAGACTAAATTTTCTTATTTTTTGCACTTAGTGGTCGCAGCATTCCTTGTTAATTCACACCTAGAGGTAATATTATAGTAAAAATTGTACTTATGATAATGCCCGCTCTGTATTTTGCTATTTTTTTGGCCTGACGAGACGGTATGGCGTAAAAATTGTATTTGTATCCGGATTCCGGATGCCCTTTTTCTAATCGTGGTTGCGATTAAGGATTCAGTTTTTTAATCATTGTATGGAGCCCTAACACGCTGAAAAAATATTGCCTTTTGAGTTTTCTCCTATGCAGATCAATGCATTGGCTGCATTGGCTTGATAATCTGACTACAGTGTTGGCCACTTACACGATAGTTTGATTGAAGAACAAGCTTTTATGATAATGACCGCTCTGTATTTTACCATTATTTTGGCGTGACGACATGGTCTGACGTAAATATGATTTTTATGGAAGGGTCTGTCACCTTTTCAGACTAATAAGTGAATACTTTTTTTTTGCATTTTGTGGTGGAGTTCCTTCCTCGCTTGTCTAAATGAGAAGGAAAAATAAATTTATGTGTCTTACAAACCTAACCAGTTTTGTTTGCTTCTTTTTTCACGCTTGAAATATGTATCTGTTGTAGCGATTATCATGAACTAAACCATAGAGCAGGGAAGTGTTTGTCGCTGGGGCGCGAGCGACATTCCGTGCTCTATGAACTGAACGTTGTTAACCAAGAAGGATGGATTTTCATTACAAAAAGAAGTACAGTTTCATACGGTATTTGTCACTACTAGGAATTTAAAAGAGTAAAAATATCAGCGAATAGACTTAAATCTTATCAGCGAATAGTGTTTAAAACGTTAATTTTGCAAAACTTAATAGGTATGTAATATTTTTTTATTTTTATTTACTTCCTAGAAGGGTTTAATATTTACAATTTTTAATATGAACAGAAGAGTCCGTTTTATTTTTATATAAAATCGTGACGTAACAATATTAAAATGTCATTCAAACGTAACCTACATCCCACGCGAAACCCCAAGTCACGACTTTTCACTCGGCTAATCGGGACCTATCAATAATGATTATTTTAATGATGGCCGACGTTGATGCTCGTATGATGACATTTGGATAGACACGGCACGATTTGGGTCGTCAAGGGGTATGTGTTGTCATTATTTGAAACCAAGTAGCTTTATTTCAAAAAATAAACAAGTCGCATTAGTTAAAAAATAAATAATCTAACTACCGTTTTTGACAGTTTACGTCCGCCGTATTAAGTTCTTGCTGACGTTACATAGCCAATGACACTCTGGGGAAGAGTACAAATCGAATGACACCTCACACTTCAAAATCGGTGAAGCCCTTTAGGCTACAGGAAGGAACAATAGAACAGACATACTAACATATATGAAACACGTTACCCTCTTTTTGAGACCCACTTAGTTGAAATAAAATCCTTTATATTCTAGTGCTACTCGTGCATATATTTAAGTTCATCACGATTTTACATCAGAGGTCTTTTCTTTTCCACGAAGTACAGAAGGGGATATTGAGAGGCAGCAAGGATCTAGTCTTTTTCTGTATAATCATAGGTTTAATTTCATTTCTTTACTTGCCATGCCAATTTCTAAAAGCAATTAGAAATGCTTCCATGCTGGTTTAGGAGAAAAGAAAAAACATAGAATATACCAGCTGCTTTTCTTCCCGCGCAGACCGTAAAAGCCGGTCAAGGGATTGGGCAAAAAAATCTAAGGAATCACATTGATAGGCGATGCGGCTAGCAACCCATCACTATTTTGATTCCGCTTTCCACCTTAACGCCCACTACGTTGCTAAACGTGGCCTGTAGGTTTTATGACCTTGGGCTCTGTCTACCCCGCAAGGGATAAAGACGTGATAGTATGTATGTATTAGAAATAATATTTGCAAGCTTCTATCATCATCCATTAGCCGTGTGGTTCCCGGCAGAGTAGAATAGGACCACTCCAAGTCTTCCCGTGGATGTCGTACAACGCGACTTAGGAAACACAAGCTAAACAAAGCTATGAACATCAAAAAGGCCTCTCCAACCCGTCTGGCCAGCGTGGAGAGTGTAGGCTAAATCCTCTGACTGCTCTGGCTAATATGTGGCTCTGATAGTACAGAGAGGGTCGTGCTCCTGCAGTGGAGGCAAACACAGACCTGCTGATGATGATCATCATCCATCCTCTCAGCCGCAAAAAGTCCATGCCAGCATTCAATAAGCTTTCTGCCCCATCGGCCATCAGTTCTCCGCGCAATGTGCCCTAACGCTTTTGTTTATTAGTTGCAAGGTTTTGCACACTTACCCATTACAAGTCTTGGCTTTATCAGGCTGGCAGAGATCAAAGAAGGTCGGTCTCGGAGACCCGATGACGCACTTCACCACCTCCAGAATTGTCAGGGTCACCACCGCTCCATAAATGTAGTCCCGGTATATCAAGGCTGCTGTCTTCGCAGTGGTCCCGAACTTGTTATGCACTTACCCATTACAAGTCTTGGCTTTATCAGGCTGGCAGAGATCAAAGAAGGTCGGTCTCGGAGACCCGATGACGCACTTCACCACCTCCAGAATAGTCAGGGTCACCACCGCTCCGTAAATGTAGTCCCGGTATATCAAGGCTGCTGTCTTCGCGGTGGTCACGAACTTGTTATGCACGTACCCATTACAAGTCTTGGCTTTATCCGGCTGGCAAAGATCAAAGAAGGTGGGTCTCGGAGACCCGATGACGCAGTTCACCACCCCCAGAATTGTCAGGGTCACCACTGCTCCGTAGATGTAGTCCCGGTATATCAAGGCTGCTGTCTTCGCGGTGGTCACGAACTTGTTATGCACTTACCCATTACAAGTCTTGGCTTTATCAGGCTGGCAGAGATCAAAGAAGGTCGGTCTCGGAGACCCGATGACGCACTTCACCACCTCCAGAATAGTCAGGGTCACCACTGCTCCGTAGATGTAGTCCCGGTATATCAAGGCTGCTGTCTTCGCGGTGGTCACGAACTTGTTATGCACTTACCCATTACAAGTCTTGGCTTTATCAGGCTGGCAGAGATCAAAGAAGGTGGGTCTCGGAGACCCGATGACGCAGTTCACCACCCCCAGAATTGTCAGGGTCACCACTGCTCCGTAGATGTAGTCCCGGTATATCAAGGCTGCTGTCTTCGCGGTGGTCACGAACTTGTTATGCACTTACCCATTACAAGTCTTGGCTTTATCAGGCTGGCAGAGATCGAAGAAGGTGGGTCTCGGAGACCCGATGACGCACTTCACCACCTCCAGAATGGTCAGGGTGACCACTGCTCCGTAGATGTAGTCCCGGTATATCAAGGCTGCAGTCTTCGCGGTGGTCACGAACTTGTTGGCTTGCAAGTTGTATTCCACGTCGCGGTGGTGTATCGCTTCCACTGCCCACATCTGTAACGAAGAGAACAATATTTTAATTGATTTTGAGTATCGAAAAATAACATCCGCCATATTTATTTTTTGCTGACGTTACAAAGCTTCCCACTCCGGGGAACAATATGAATCTGATGACACCTCACACTTCAAAATCGGTGCAGTCATTTATCTTACAGGAGACTTACGCGCGAAAAACATTACACCATTACCGCCTTCTGGGCCAGTCGGGTAAAAAGTTATGCGAATTGATGAGTAATTAATTATACAATCTCTATTCATCTTGAACAACAAGTTTTTGAATAACTTCGTTTACGTTACTCCTACAAGTTCGTCTCAACTTTGACACCCCTCCCGCCTCCGCAGACCGCTACCCGCGCTCGCCTTGTTACTAGACGATCGCTCTATTGCTCGGTCGATTTGTCATCGGCCAAATTGACGGAGCGTAACCGTACCGTTTCGTTTACTCCTAGTCTGATAAGGTATATGAAACACAGAGACAATATGCATAAAAATCTCAAACTGAATCCTAGTAACACACTTCTTGGAGTAACTTATAAACGTTATCATAACTATTAATGTAATGCTATTAAAAAGCAAAAGAGAACATATGAAAAAGGAGAGTTAAATTAAGCAGGATTACATTCAAATAAGTTGTGGGAGGCAATACGTAGTTGCATAATAATAGCGCGTGCAATCTGCAACACCATTTAGTGTCAGTTGCGGGCCGCTATCTAGACAGATAGTTTGAAAGACGTAATAATGTCATAGGAGATAAAAACTGCTATCTGTACGTCTGTTGTAGTTTAATTAGGAGCAGTATTTGGGTCGCCTTTTGTGAGATTATGACAATAATTTAAATGAAGAAAGTTTTAGAAGAGATACGAAAACGACTCTTGCTTTACTTTAACACTATGTTCGTATAGGGCATTAGGGCCTACTATTTCGTATATAGTCTACTCACTCGCTCATTTATATATGCCTCTCTTTTAACTAATTAATTACGATATAAAGGATCAGTAGCATAGATCTGAGTTGGTACAAAAAAAGGCAAGGATTACATGAATTTATCGTTAGCGCCCTTTTTATGCTTAGTTAAAGTAAAACTTGAAAATTTAAAAATAATACGAGTAGGTATTACTTTTGAATTTTTAAGTCTTACTTTACGTACTTCGTTAGGTGCCTTCACATCTCGAGATTTGTCTACAATGCAATGAAGTATTTTGGTACACTATTTGCACATTCAACATTTCCTTTATGGGCAAAGCTAATCGATCACACATTACAAATGGTGCGAAAACCAACACCATCTTGCCAAAGCCAATGTATGACGCTTTTTGCAAGCGGAGTAATATTTATGCCTAAAACTACTACAAACTTTACATACACGCTCACGTCAATGCCATCATCATCAGGTCTTTTTTTAGTCTCCATTGCAGGAGCACGACCCTCTCTGTACCACCAGAGCCGAGGTATTCCTCGTAGCGCAACTATTTTGAAGTGCAACTAAATTATTCCTAGGAGCGCACCTTTTAGTCGCGCTCACGATAGAAATTAAACATATTAAAATTATATTCCGTGACGCGCACCCACGTTCAATTAAAGAACGTGAATCGATAGTTTCAGTTAGTTCCCAGCTCTATTCAAAATGTAAAGATAGGTGCGCTTCGCGGAATAAAATTTTATTCAAAATTGCAATGGTGAGCGCAATTAGTTGCGCTTCAAAATGATTGCGCTACGAGGAATACCTCCCAAAGCCATATATTAGCTAGAGCAGTCAGAGGTTTAGGTCTATACTCTCCACGCTGGTCTTCTTCTTCTTCTTCTGTTTTATAAAATGGCTTCCACCGATATTTCAGTGATTCTGCCAATGTCCACTAAATTGAGATACTAAGTATCGGTGTTGTACGGTAAAGTTGTAACAAGTAGCATCAAAGATGGCGTATGTTCCTTGATGCCTCGTGGTCGAGAGGTTATGATAACAAGTCTATACGAGTCCATGTAACAGTCCACTTTTACTATTTCACAAATTGTTCCATGAGTACGAGCATTTATAACACCAAACTACACCAATTTCATATTATAAAGTCCACCAAAATCAATTTGCAAAATCGTCCAAGGTAGACCCCAACTGCACCCCTTGACTTCCCACCACAAACTCCTCCACGCTGGTCAGAACGCGTTAAGAGCGTATACTAGCAGTATTTTTTCAATATGGTTTCCATACAAATGTATTTCTCTATTTTCTCGCTGAAAACTAATTCTAGAGCCACAATTCTTTTTTCATAAAACTATATACTAAAATAGGAATGCCCCTATTTTTTATTTCATCCAAAAAAACTGTTATATATACATAGAAAAAAATAAAACATAGGGACATACCTATTTTAGTAATAGATTGTATGTAAAAAAAATTGTGCCTCTAGAAGCAGTTTTCAGCGAGAAAATAGAGAAATACATTTGTATGGAAAACGCACTGCTAGTATACCCTCTTAACCGCGAAGACAGCAGCATTACGTCAATGTGACAGTTGTCAATGAGAGAAAATTCAAATTTATCGATAAAGTAATAATGATGAGGAAACAAATAAACAATTGTCTTTTGCATTTAAAATATCATCTAGTATCATGGATCTACGTAAGGATTTAACATAGTCAACAAACTGAATTGTAAAGGATTTTCCGAGTATTGTCTCAATCTGCCTCTTTATCCCCGCATAATGTATATTTGCAATGCAAATTTGGCAGCCGTCTCCGTCTCGTCTCCGTATGGCTAAAATAATTTGGCATTTGGTTTCGGTTTAGATTTTACTTGACATGTTTAGCAAAGTAAGTAAATAATTGATCCTGCAATGGACAGCTTGAATATACCTATAATTTTCAGATTACAGATAATCTATGTTGCTCGTCTTTGTATTTTGGACTTTTGAATTATTATCGTGGCACTCAATATCACGAAAAATATGTTAGCCGAATTATTCACTCACACCCTAAGATAATTGAAATGTTTCGCTTTTCGCCATACTATAGGAAATGTGCATTAAATTGCAAAATAATTGAATCCTACTAATTTAGTAGGATTCAATTATTTTTTATTAATCAATATTTTCTACCATGCTCGATAAGCCTTCCCCATTCTGCTTTTTTGCTTTACAATTTAGAACATAATAATATCAAACAACATATTAGGCCGACTTGATGTTGGGCATGTTCCAAGATTTAGATTGCAGAAAGAGGGAATCTGCTAAATTAATCGCATTTAAAATGGCGTTATATCGGCGGTTATATACAGCGATTACGAGTGAGATGTTTCTCTTTAATTCACAAAAATAAGACATTTTTTAGGTGTAGTCAAATAAAAAGCTAAAATACTCACAACTAAAAATGGCACTATAACAGTGATAGTGGCGACGAGTGAGATGGAGAATGTGTCTCCTGTGTACGGGAAAGAGAGGGCGGGATCGTTGCAGGTGAATCCACTGCGGCGGCTCGGCAGCGCTCCCACTTCCAGCAGGATACATATTGCGGCCACTGTGGACAAAAGAAGAAACATATTAATATGCGTAGAAGTGAGAAATGTGTGATCGCATTGATTCAGCTATAAGATAATTAATTATATAATGCCTAGAACTAAGCCGTGTGGTTCCCGGCAGAGAATAATAGGACCACTCTAAATCTTCCCGTGGATGTCGTAAAAGGCGACTTAGGAAACTCAAGCTAAACAAAGCTTATAAACATCAAAGAGACCTCTCCAAACCGTCTGGCCAGCGTGGAAAGTGTAGGTCAAATCCTCTGACTGCTCTGGCAGTACAGAGAGGGTCGTGCTCCTGCAGTGGAGACTAATAAAGACCTGTTGATGATGATGATGATGCCTAGAACTACACCTATAAATTTCCAATTTATAAATTACAAGCAATTTTTCCGCGGCTTTGTCCACTCAAATTATTATATCCTTGGTCACCCGCAGATAAATTAGATTTTTCACAAGTGAAGGCATTTTGAAAATTGGTCAAGTAGTTCCGGAGTAATCCAAACAAAGATAAAATCAAATCTTCTTTTTGTAATATTAGTATAGTTTAGTATAAGTATAGTATAATTTACACTATTACAAATAATATATCAACATCAAAACCGTTTCCCGATAATAATAATTTCGATTTCTATTTAATAAACAGAGCCTACAAAAAACTATCAAAATAAAATTGATGGAATCTCATTTCTGTCTCCAATAAAATAATAATAAAATATAGTTTTTAGGAAATGAATAAAACTCTAATGCTAAAAAGTATTTCTGTTGTACTGGAATGCTTCCTTCAGAACATTCATAATTTACCTCACTTACGCAACTTCTTAATTCAAATTCCTATAAATTAACAAACAAACACTTACAACGATTTACAACTCCAAATTGTGTCACAGCTCAAAATTAATATGTTTATAATTCACAAGAATCCTAACCCGAGAAACTTTTCACAAATTGCCCTAAATACCTCGGTGTCATAACAGATATTTAAAATAAAGTTGTTAATATGTTTGTAATGTTGTTTTAACGAGAACTGCTTGTAGGATAGATGGGGCAGGTTGGTGATTTATCGTGTGTAACTTTTCATAACATTGTATATTGAATGAGATAAATATACTTGTTACGAGAGTGTATTTATAAAGAGTTATGCTGTAAAATTATACTTGTATATACACATCATATGTATTCCCTACCATGTTAAAATTAACTTATATAAACTAAAAATTTACAATAAAACTTACCTATAAAATAAATTGCCTAAAAAATACCTTTATTTATAGAAAACGTGGCTGAGAAGACGAGTTAATATTGATGGCTTAAAACAATTTGGAACCAAATTGACGCTATTTTACTTTCTTCTGATGATTGTCTATTATTTAAATATGCAATGACATAAAAAATAGTTTAATAAAACATAAAGAATATAAAATAGCAAAAGGGAAATATATTTGTTTTCAATGAATATACTGTTATGATACCCACAACTAGGTAATTGAATGTTTCCTCACATTTATTTCTCTTGGGTTAATCAATACAAATTTATATTAAAATTTACATGACAGAAGTTATAATTATTAACTTGTAAATTATAATGCTAACGTTCCAAATGAAATAACATGAAGCATTAGATTTGACTCTAAGGATTTGACATTTAAAACTGTTAAGTGCTGCAAATCCTAAAACTAGCCACGATTGCAACCTCTGGTTTTCGAGTGTACTTAAGTCTAATTGCTTGTGATATGATAACTGAAGCTTAATTGTAATTTTACTTGCAGATACCGAGCACTTGAAGATTCAATTAATTGCATTAAGCAGCAATAAATGATCCAGACGATGTAATCAGTAAGATCTAAATCTTTTCTTTATTGGTAAAATATTTGCCATTTGTTACTCCTCCTGATTTATTAAGATACCTTATTTATACAACTTTTACTTAGATGTAGCCATCTTGTTTAATTGAATCACGTCGGGTTACCCATAGCCTCAGCTGTTATGACATTCCACTCAATCATTGCTAAATTAACTTTGACTTCCACAGCAGTGACTATATGGAAAATATTCTAAGAAAGGCGGAACAATACGTCGTCACGCTTATAATATTTCATATTAGTAAGGATTTCTCATCAATGAGTCCTCAAGATGTCCCGCTGTCAGCTGTAGATTAAATAACCTTCAAGGAAGACGCAAGGGTTTCCAAGGAATTTTAATGACTAATAAAATCTACAGGATTCTCGAACTTCGAAATTCAAAAAACAAACTTCTTGGAAACCATTTTGTAATCAATGATTCAGGATATTGGATTGCATTCTTATTAAGATTTTGTAGGTTTACACCTCATAAACGTCTCAAAGTGAGGTTATGAAAAAAGAAGTGACCCATTTATAGTAGGATACTCAAAATATGTGACTAATCGCAAAATTTTGCCAAAATTGGAAAAGTGTAAGACGCTGACTATTTAAAGAACTTTGTGTACCTCTTTGTTGGTTCTTAGATAGTTTTAAGCTAAGGTTTTTCATTTATATATGCCGTCCGCGGAGGACCAGCGCTGTGTTTTATACGCTGAGAGGAGACCATTTTGGTATTACCATAAGAATTGAATGACTTTAATTGTTTGATATTCATTTTGTTTTTTTATTAACTATAATTATTATGTTTTATACTAAATAAACGATTTGTCTGTCCCTATTTCGATTTGGGCGCAATATTTAACGATTTGTAGGTATATTCAATCCAAATTCTTCTTAATATTGTAAATACGAAAGTAGAGTACTTTTATTTTTGTCACTTCCTGGTTCAAAAGTTATACTCATTCCCCTTGTTCTATAAATATTTTCTTATCTGAAATTGTCCTCAGCCGTGATCCTTAGACGGCCGGACATAAACTACTATTATAAATAAGAATCATCAAATTTTTATTTTTAGGACAATCTTTTTTTGCTTACTTTGAATGTTAGGATTTTCCAATTATCTGAGCATCTTATTTGACCATATTACCTATAATATATGTATATATATTGCATTGTCATAAAATTCATATTGTAGGTGAGTTACGATAAATAAAGATTAGCAACCAGTCCCAAATTTTACATTTGGCATATATAAAAACTAAATTGGACATTAGGAAGTGGGTAAAATGTTACTTGCAAGATTTGATTACCGACGTACAAAACTCCCCTCAAAAGCACCGAAATGTCATACATTTAGAAGATAATCAAGAATCAAAACGAATAACAGTAACTTTTTGTATGTTTATCTTCAAAAGAGCCTTTAACGACTGAAGATGTTATAAAAGTGCTATTGAAGTGTTTGTAAAAGGATTCTAGACGGATGTTAAACTATTTTACAGTTAATGTATTCCAGTCAGTAGATAACCCAAATCAGAAATTTAAATTACTAACAGTACGTAGATAACTCTTAAGTTATCTACAAAAGAAGTGCTATTAACGATAAAGGTGTTATAAAGGTGCTATTGAGTAGGTAAAAGGATTCAGTAACCATCAATGAGAACTAATCAATGGGATAGGTACTTAAAGTAACTGTGATAGAGTAATGGTAAGGCGCAGAGATAATAAGTAGGCAGGCATTGATTACATACCTACGCATTGATTACACAACTGGGTACATACTTGAAAGGTTCTTGAAATAACATGGGAATGTCGTAACAAGGAAACAGTACCTATTTCTATAAAATGTCGAAATGAAATTTGAGCCCAGTCGAAGAAGAGAGCAAATATGTACTTTATTATAGTTTTTCTTATACACACCGACACTTTCCCAAAGTGGTGACTCAGCCCATAAAATAAACAAATTTTCCTAGATATCTGGGAACGAAAATCAATTTTACATTTTTATACAAATTTTCGGACCTTTTGTAATGAAAAAAATGCATTTGATAATTTCACACGTAGTATATACCTCGAAAATATAACACTCCATTGTGTAGTCAGGTTAAAAGGGAGTCACTCACATTGTATTAACATAGGGTCAAATGCACCAACTGCATCCGCCCAACAAAGCGACCTATCTCGTCCGTTGCATCTCCGCTGCATACATTGTTAAGATGCACTGATAATGATGAATTATCGTCAAGGACAACTTTCTCTTAGGCTAACCACAGACGGACGATAATTTTAAACACAGTCAGGCCTAATCACGAATTTATCATTTACAGGGTAGAAGGAACTTAGGGTCAAGAACCAAAGACCACGAGTGAGAAGGGTATAAAAATAACGCGAAAATAGTTTACCGCACATATCGGTACATTCTACATGATTTCTTTTCTCCTAGACTAGACGGAAGGATATTTTAACAAATGGGATTATTTTAAAAAATAAAACACCTGTCTGCCATTTTAACAGTTAACGTCCGCCATATTGATTTACATAGCCGTAGAAACGTACGCGCAATTTACCCTCCTTTTAGGTAGGTCTCAGGAACTGTCGGTTCAGAACATTACGAACACCATTTTCTGCAGTTGGCAAGTACAACAATACAAAGGTTCCATAAAAATGATTCAACAATTTGAAACAGACAAACATATTATAATGATTCTTTGGTAACAGGTCTACATGATTTTGAGAAAAAAAAAATATTTACGAAAGGAACTTAAAAATGGGGTTGATAATTAAAAATTACCGGTAAAAATCTACGTAGTATTTTTGTTCTTCCATGTAAAATTACTAATTATTATTAGAAGGACAAATTATGTATCTTTTACGTCTGCCTCCGTACGAGTTTCTAATTAAATCTATAAATTATACCTACTTAATGCTTGTGAAATAGAAAATCTCTTATGAAATTTTCTACAGTTATGCACTTAGTAAGTTAATAATAGAAAGTGAAATGGAAAGATGCGCAATTTTATTTTATGTAGAGATCTTTATTAAGTTTATAATCGAAACTATTAGAAATACACTTTCTCTGCCTCACAAGAATCAGTAAATGTAATTATATCAAATATTTTATTGTGCAGATTATATCACATGAAAGAACTATATTATCATATTTCATAGGTTTATTTTGCATTCACAATGCTATTTTGTTTTTTTTTTAACCTATTATGTCCCACTGCTGGGCAAAGGTCTCTCCCATTTCCTTCCACTTGTCCCTATCCCTTGCAGTCTCTGACCAGTTACGCTGGAATGCGTCAAGGTCATCTCCAACGCTTTTTAGGCCTGCCCCTACGACTCGTAGGGGCAGGCCTAAAAAGCGTTGGAGAAGGCTACGACGCCGACCACCTTCAGGTGTCCACTCAGTTACCCTATTCGCCCATTTTTCGGGAGCCATTCTACTAACATGACCCGCCCAGTTCCATTTTAGTTTGGCAGTCTTGTGCCCCACATCAGTAATCCCGGTTATAGAGCGAAGTGTTGTATTCCGCACTTTATCTATCCGTTTGAAGCCTTATTAAAATAAAGAAATAAGATTAAGAAAATACGCAGGCAGGATTTGAACTGGCAGTCTCTAGACTTTGTACGACTGTAGGTACGTCTAATTTTCTCCGAATTGTATTTCTTTATTTGAATAAAACCGTATATATCTCCTAAAATATCTCGATCTTCTCTGTGCTTTGGAAGGTACGTTAGGTTGTTTTTCTCGGCTGTCATCATTAGATGGCAGTTGCTAAGTTATGTCCGATGCTTTAAAACATCTTGCAGCGTTGGCCATTTAAAAAAAACCTATAGTAAGTTTACCTGTCTCTTATTTAACTAATGATAACATTCACGCCTTTACTACTGAACCGATCATCATAAAATTCCTACATACACGTTCTCTGGGATAAAGAGCAAAGAGGATACATTTAATCCCGACATTAACATGAGCTACTCAGTTGTAATGTAAATTTACATTTGGGTACATCAAAACGAGTATTTTCCCTAAAAACTTACACAATAATGGTTAAGTAACTTAACAATGTTCGCGCTTTCCCTTACTTGTGCTTAATGTACAAGTACCACAGATGGGTACTGCCCATCACTTAGATAACCCTAACAGCTTTTTAAGTAATACACACATACGTAGTTATCTTAAACTACAGTTAGTTTATGGTGCTGCATTAAATTTAAAGTGTTTGCGTGGCTAAGCCTCTTCAAGTATTTGTCCTTTCTGAGGTACGGAAATCCATGTATTATTTGAGTATGTTGACCTACACGGAGAAAAAACTCTTGTAGCTTTTACAAGAACAACGATTGCTAATACGAGACTTTCTTATTGTTATCGACACAACAAGAATAGCCGTATTCTATATACTAAACAGAGTTTTCTTTATCCTTACCTAGTTAATGTAGTAAAGGTTACAAACACTAACGATTGTCGATACTTTACACATGGTGCTCTTTACCAGAATGTTACGTAGTTGTAACAACTCGAAGAGTTAAGAGCGTCAAATGTGTGCTACGCTTTACTTTGTTCACGGTGCTCTTTACCAGAATATTAGGTACTTGTAACAACACGAAGAGTTGAGAGCATCAAATGTGTGCTACGCTTTACTTTGTTTACGGTACTCTTTACCAGAATATTACGTACTTGTAACAAAACCAAGGGTTGAGAGCATCAAATGTGTGCTACTCTTTACTTTGTTCACGGTACTCTTTACCAGAATGTTACGTACTAGTAACAACACGAAGAGTTGAGTCAAATTTTAAAGTGTGCCTTTTACCGATGCGATCTTGTAAATGTTACATTATTATGTTAGGTACCTAGTACTTAGTAGTTATTTACTGAAATCACATTTTTTCACATTCTAGTAACCGTTTATGTTGTTATTATGTAATGTTGAACGACGTTACACAACAACATCAAATGGTTACTAGATTGTGAAAATAACGTGATTTCAGTAAAAACTACTAAGTACTAGGTACCTAACACAATAATGTAACATTTACAAAATCGCCCGCTATATTAACATTGGATACTAAATAAAATGCTTGAATCTTTAAAATAATGTTTATTTTTACATAATATAGTTTAACATGAGGAACTGTACAGAATCATTCAGTCTTTTTTAAGAATTATAATTAATAATTTAAAAAAAGGAATGATTTTTATACAAAATGTTTATTTTCTAATTGACTACGTATAATATTGCAAATTGAAAATAGTAGTTTTCAACACATTCGCTCGGAATTGCTATTTACCACTGGAATCTGGTCCCCCACTGGAATGATTAAATCTTTGGCCAATTCAGCATCCAGCATTGGAAAAATGTCTGATGAAACTTGATTATCTGCAAAGATAAACAAAATGAGATCTTTAGGTTTTAACGTCATTTTTATTCCATTCCAATTTAACCTGGAAGATTTTGACCCTTATCAATATGACATGTGTGTTGGTTTATAATGTAGATTTTAATAATATTATTTAATACTCGTCATCATCATCACCATCATAAGGCCTTTCTAGTCTCCACTGCAGGAGTACTACCAGAGCCATATACTAGCCTGAGTAGTCAGAGGATTTGACCTACACTCTCCACGCTGGCCAGACGGGTTGGAGAGATCTCTTTGATGTTAATAAGCTTTGTTTAGCTTGTGTTTCCTTAGTCGCCTTTTACGACATCCACGGGATGACTTGGAGTGGTCCTATTCTACTCTGCCGGGAACCACACGGTAAATTTAATACTCGTAACTTCACTTAAAACTCGTAAAGCGCTCAGAATCTAAGGTACCTATTAGTTTGCTACTGCATAACAATCAAGCAAAAGTTTGAAAATGTTTCTTTTGAGACACCCGTTATAACATTGATGCATGTTCTGTTAAAGAGAACCTGCTCCGAAAATTACCAAAAATTAGCTTACCTTAAAATGGGATATATTCTTGAAGATCCCATTCTGCAATCAAATTTTTTACGTCTTCATCCATATTTTGAGTTAATACACTTCAAATGCACATTAGCCGGAAAAACGAACTGTGATACAGTACAGAGGTACCGGATACGTAACTGAACGGAAAGATAAAAAATTGAAAGGGACGTGACAGCTGTGCTGCTGCCGTCCGCGAATTGAGTGGTTTTTTGACATTTGTTACAATGCGGTCCATTTTTGCTGCGAAACAAGAAGTTTGGATTACGATAAAGCTTGTATTCACGGCAAGGTGTGTTGTTTGTGTTAACAAATTAATTGGTTTGTTAATATGAAATGTATTTTTATGTTAATAAAACCAGATGTTTAATATTACTCACTAAATTCGTATTTGTTATCTATACCAATACTATATCGTATTATTAAGTGAATCTGTTATTGTTTTACAAACAACAAAGTTGTATTTAAAGCAGAGTATTTTGTTACAAAAACTAGTGATACCGTATTCACCACTTTACAGTATATCATATAAATCACTATTAGTTTACTTTGTATTGCTTACTCATTGACTCGTAATGAATACAGATCTAGACTAGTGGCAGATAGCACAAGAGTTCTTGTTAGATCACATGAAGTTTACTACACAAAATCAAATGCAAAGAAAACTAAACGTTAGTAACGTTTACCAGAATATTGTTATAGACACTATAAATTAGTAACGTAAATTAAAATTCTTGTAATTATTTTTTACTAATCAATTCTAGTAATTTTTCCGGTCACCGATTTTTCTCCGTGTATCAACCCTGAATTTGTAACACTTTCTGAGAGAACACTATACCATGTGGTCTCAACGCCTTAATCGTACGATTTGTTCTCAGAGACTCGCATAGATGGCGCCATTCGAAACTACACAACATTGTATCTACCGTATTATGAGAATATGAAAACATGATTCACAAAATATATCTTATTAAAAATCAAAACCACCGTATATTTAGTAAGTTAAAGGCTAACACAGATTACCGCCATCTAGTATCGAGTAGCAAGCAACTTTTCTGCGCCATACATTCGCCTGCTTTTCGCAACCTTAATTTGGTCCAATATTTTTGTATGAGGTGGGCAGTCTATTACGTTAGTTAGTGTTACATTGTCTTTGACTGTATAGTCAAAGACAATATAAACAGTATTGTTTATCTACCATGAACGTGAATGGCCATAATATATGAATATAAACTAGCCAGTGGGGATAGTTAAATGAAATTGTCTTAAGAGATTAGGAAAGTCCAGAAATTGTGAAATTTATTCAATAATTATAGATAGATAATAAACCCTTTATTACACATACAATTAAATAATACAAATGAAATATCTTAAGACTAGGACAACGCGCAAAAGGCGGCATTGTCGCGATGGAAATTTAAAACAATGGAATCTAAGTGACACATTTTGATGGATAAAAAGCTGTCTATCTATCACTTGATGATAAGTGATAGCTAGACAGCTCAGTTGGATAGGGACGAACTTTTATCCTGAAGGCCGAGAGTAAAAGCAAAATGAATTTAGGTACTTATACTTTAACCAAATGACACCAAGAGTCAAGCCCGCAGGTAAGTATCCATAGAAAAGAATAAAATATATAACTTTCAAATCAGTTACGTCTCCTATAATATGCTATAAAAGTTAATAGAGCCATTAATAATAATAATATAAATTACTACATACACAGTTTTATTACAGGTGTTGGATACTAAAATATCGTTATGCATACGAGCCAAGATAGTCAAGATCCAATCACTAATAACTTACATGGTTGGGACATTATAATTTTCTTATAGAGAGTGACCCTATGGTCACTTTCTTAATATATGGCAAAAGCCTGTATTATGGATATGTGTAGACATATCCAGATATAATACTGGGTTTTGCCTTTTCCTTCCATGCTGATAAAAAAAATTCTCTCTATTTATCCGCTTACAAAAGCTAATTGCAAAAAAGTTACTACTGTCTGGTTGAAAACGCTTGATTATGACAACACCGAAAACTTAATAGGTATCCCTAAATAATTAATACAAAAAAAATATTAATGTGTAACGCAATCTCGTGGATATATTTATGTGCTTCTATAGTTACCCATTTATTTATTTTCTCTCTTTTTGTGATAAGTATATTCCAAGGTTTATTTCGGAGGTACTGACCGACACCTAGTCCAGTGTTGGAGAGGCTGGCAATCGGTCATACAGGTTTTCCTAGTACGGACGCCAGTCTCTCACATAGATGTATCAATTGCTATTGTACCTAAACTCTATTCTATGTATTTTTTTCTGTGTGAGAGAAGAAATAAAGATGTTTATGAACTACGGTGTACATCAATTTCATGGTAACTGTAATATTCATTACGGCTTCGGTATGAATGACTATTTTTATTTAGGATATGAAAACCGTAATGAGTGCTAAAGTGACAATCAAATCGTTGTACATCGAGTTAGCAAATCGGCCTGCTGGTCTGGGAGAAAAGAAAAAAACGTAGAATGTACCAGCTGCTTCTCTTCCCGCGCAGATCGTAAAAGCCGAAGGGCATCAGGAATCATGTCTGTAGGCGATGCGGCTAGCAACCCATCACTATTTTGATTCCGTTCTCACCTAAAAGACCACCAACATGCTAAACGTGGGTTTTACAGACCTGGGCTCTGTCTACCCCGCAAGAAAAAAGGACGTGATAGTATGTATGTTTGTTTTGCCTGAGGCTTTGGTCGTGCAGAATTTAAGTAAACCATATTGTGTTTGATTCTCAAAATCCTTTTAGGATCAGATTTTGGCCCTGTTGGACTTGAACCCATAGGAAAAGTTGTTCATACTGACGGACTGAGTCACCCCTTTAAGGGTGTGTCGGTCGAGGTTAATTAACAAGCTGTATAACATTAGATGGTTACCTTTATATTTTAAGTGAGAACTATGAAGTTTGTCTTGTGTCAAAAGTTAGTATAGGCAATGACAATATAATAGTATGGGTACTCATCTAGACACGCAGTAAAGCCAAGTAACAAGGTCTGACTTGGCTAGTTTTCATATATTCAAAATTCAAAATCATTTATTTGCTTTAAATAGGGTACAATAATAAACATGGTATGGTTTTGCTTAGTTCAGGCCTATTTAGCTATATTAATAGCATGCAAATTTCTTTTTTTTTTCTATTACAAAACTATTATTAATAACAATTTTTAAAGCTAGTGAATAAAATTATGTCCAGTTTAATAAATGTCAAAATGTATTAATATTATTGTTAAGTAGTCATAAATTCATTGATTGTGTAGAAGCACTTGTCAAGAAGCCAATTGTTCAATTTGATCTCAAAGTGGTTAAAAGGCAGTTCCCGAATATTATAGCCTTCGCAAGTTCTAAATCTGTTACTTGTCGGTTTTTATTTATATATTCCGTAAATTTGGCTTGCTGGTAGAAAGTAAACATCGAACAAAATAATTCGTATATGAGAAGTAGCCAAGTCAGACCTTAGGCTACAATATATTATCTTTAGTTCCAATATATTATCCGTAGTTATAAGAAGAAATGATATATTAAGTTGTTTAAATAAATTTCAAGACTGACCATTGAACTTGGCACCCATTTAGGTATCACTTCTTTTGTCGAAGTCAACAACCAAGTCATATATCATAATATTGAACTTGGCTCTCATTTCACATTAATGTTTTTGATGGGATTCCTTCTACTTCTTTATAGAAGGTCCTTGTTCCAAAACCGAAATATAACATCGATTATTTTTTGTAAGAAGTCTTCTGGTTCTGACGTAATACTGCGCAGGAAGGCATATAAAAAATGTTATTACACTTATTGCATAAGTTTCCGGGATATATCTTAACTAACATCTAAACAGACGTGAGTTTGGTGCGATCGCAGCATCCGGAATGTTTAACATCGTAAAGAGGAAATAAGAAATAACTGGTTGCAATTGCAGTCATGTGCCGTGAGGTTACCGGTCCGGAATAAGACCACTACGTCTTCTATATGGATGTCTCACGAGACGATTGAAGTTGCCCTGGAGGCACATATCTCCATACAAAAGGCGTACATATATACATACTATCACGTCTTTCTCCCTTGCGGGGTAGACAGAGCCTAGGTCTGTTCAAACTTTAAGGCCACGTTTAGCCTGTTGGTGGGCTTGAAAGTGACAACGGAATCAAAATATTGATGGGTTGCTAGCCGCATCGCTTATTAACATGATTCCTGACGACCGTTTCCTCGATCGGCTTTGACCAGCGTGGAAGATGCATACAAACTGCGTAGCGATACCTTTATAAAAACAAACTCAACATTTTAATTGTTACAAAAAAAGAAATCTTATGCTACTTACGTTGGGACGCCATGTTATTATATACAGTGTTTAAATGTAACCTCAACAGCCCCTTAAAGGGTTGACTCAGCCCATCAATATGGACAACGTTTCCTATGGGACCAATGCTGGGAACTTGAAAAAGTTTTCGTTACTTTCATACAACCATGTGGTCCCAACCCCTAATAGTAGGTTTTGTTCTCACAGATTCACATAGATGGCGCTACTCATTGCTACACGACATTGTGTCGTCGGTATTATGAGAATATAAAAGCATTATTCACAAAATATATCTTATTGATAATTAGAACAATATTGTTGGCTTATTATTTCAAAATGACACCTCAGTTTTAATTAGTTTTAGGCTAACGCAGATTAAATCAGCCACTCGATACTAGATGGCGGTAGTCTGCACCGCCATACTTGGCCACACATTCGCCTACTTCTTGCCACCTTATTTTGGTCCAATATATTTGTATGAGGTGGGCAGTCTATACGTTAGTATTATATTGTCTTTGATACATCTTTCTGAGCCGCCTGGGCGATTCGCATGGTTCTTTTTGAGTTTTCACAGCATTGGTCCCATGAATAAGCTGTTAGTTAACTTGTACATATCCGATACATAGATCCATACCAAAGACTGATAAATTGATCAAAATGTTACCTGTATGGTTATAGTATTTTAAATAAGTTTGCTCCTGACCTTGGAAGCTCATCCATCTGTCATCTATTACAGCTCAAAAAATCATATAAATTATCGACTTTACAATTAAAGGGGTGTGCCATGATATGGCAGATTACATTGCGAGACCACTGCATGAACATTGATCTGATTGTGGTCTCCGTTGCTCAGCATCAGGTGTGAAACCACATCGTGTATGTAATTCCACATCGTTTCTCTGATTGCAGTTGTAATTAGGACACAAGAACAATGCTATTTCAGTACTTTAGAAATGATATATAAAATACCTAGGTTGGGCCAAGTGCGAGTCGGACTCGTGCACGAAGGGTTCCGTACCTTATTTTTCCGACATTAGAGTATTGGGCAAAAAATCATGCTTGTTGTACGTGAGCCCCCTTAAATATTTTTTTTATTCTGTTTTTTATATTTGTTGTTAAAGCGGCAAGAGAAATACATAATTTGTGAAAATTTCAACTGTCTAGCTATCATGGCTTATATGGCCTGGTGACAGACAGATGGACAGACAAACAAACGGACATCGAAATTTCAGTAATAGGGTCCCGTTTTTCCCCTTTGGGTACGAGCCCTAAAATGAAATAGAATCAGTTCCTTACTTCCAACGACAAGTTAGACAAGTTAGAACCGCCTTGTCATGCAAATAGCTGGAAAATCCATTTTTCTCAACGCTAAATCTAGCTCTAACTAAACCGTAGGTATTCAAACAAAACCATGTTTGTGAAGCTCGGCTAATCACATTGTTTCACGCCTCTGTGTTAGTTCTACGCTATGTAAATGTCACTATGTGTCATCTGTAATTTTTGGACCGAAATTAATATTTACATCTTTAGTTAAGTACTTATTCCATTCTCTTTTAAATTCACTTGGACACCCTTCGACGATTCCACAAACGAAATTACCAAATCCTCAAAATATTATTTCGACGATCAAAGAAAAATACAACTGTTCCATCATCAAAATTGCAAAACATATCAAGGTAAACATACTATTTTATTAACAAAAGGATTACGATGAGGAATAATTTTATTTATTATTTCAGAAGTATTTTTTTTATTTCTTTTTTTTGAGCTTTTTTTGATAGAAGTTTTTCAGCAAATATTGAAATTGGATCTATTTGACCTCCAATAAGTATTACCCCATTTCAAATTCCTTTATTAAATACTACAAAAAATCACGCAAAAAAAGTACCAGCTATTGAAAAATACTGTCCTATACGGGATTAACCTATGATACTAGGTTCCAAAGATATTATTGTTTAAACCTTAATGCTTATTGAATTCTTAATCTAAAATACTAAAGCTAAGTAACTATGTACATTATCCCTTAGCCTAAACGGCTTGATTGAAACCAGATTGTCATATGGTATAGTCGTGTGGGGAAATTGCTGTGAAGTGAATGACATATTTGTTTTGCAGAAAAAATGTCTTCGAATACTTGTAAACATAGATCAGGTGGCATCATGTAGACCATTTTTTATTAAACACAAAATATTGACCCTAACATCAATTTATATTCTTGAATCATGCAAGTTTGTAAGAAAACATGATAATCTGTACGTGAAGCGGGAGAATAAAAACAAGAGAAATAATAGGGATTTGAACAAATTAGAAAGACCTCTCACTAAAATGCAATTAGTTTCTTCAAGACCCCACCATATGGTAATAAAAATATACAATCATATTCCAAATTATCTCAAACATATTAAAGAAAATACCCGATTTAACAACCACCTCAAAACGTTCCTTGTTGATAAATGCTACTATAGTATATCAGAGTTTTTTGATGATAGGCAAAAAGATATATAATTTTCTTCGGTTTCTCAACTCTATCTATATTAATTACTAATTGTAATTTAATTCGATTTTTTTAAGTAAATTGGCATCTAGTTGCCCCTCATGTTTGCAGTGCCCTAGCAGGGCGTCACTTGTACTTACTTGTATCGTGTATATGTAACATCTTATGAAACTGTGACTTGCAATAAAAATCTGAATCTGAATCTAAAGTGTGACATGCCACTTAATTTGTATTCTTCCCCAAAATGTTAATGGCTATTTTCTGTATTATGAGTAGGCTATGTAAAGTCAGTCGGATGTTATTTTTGTTTTAAATACTTACTTT
Organism: Rhodophaea formosa; assembly: GCA_963082605.1. Classification (NCBI taxonomy): domain Eukaryota; kingdom Metazoa; phylum Arthropoda; class Insecta; order Lepidoptera; family Pyralidae; genus Rhodophaea; species Rhodophaea formosa. The sequence goes on along the minus strand of OY720220.1, from coordinate 3,729,944 downwards.
ATGTTATTATACACCCACATCAAACTCTCTGATCAACCCAAAGGTTCGACTGTTAGAGAATGCAGTTTAGCAGACCAGCTTTTAGTACTATAACATTTTGTGTATGTGTACAATAAAGCATTAATGATATATGCTTGATAAATAAATGCTTGATTTAGAACATCTCCATTCTCTAGGAACGTTCGCAAACAAGTCGAATCTAACCTATAAAATTTTCAACATGACGAAATAGAAAAGACAAGATATCAAATATCTAATTTAAATTCCCGAAGATGTCAAAACCAACATGGTTCACTAACTACCTACTATCTCAAAAATGCGTGTCCGGCAAATTATGATAATGTATGGGCCCAGTTTAGGGTCTAATTTAACATGTTGGCTGATTGTGTTCAAGTTGAAGACAAAGTTTAAATTAGTCGAGTGGACTACGAGTTTACATATGTGATGATATAAAAGTCGAGTAGGTAGATATGAAAATTGATTTTCAAAAGGCAAAAGCAAAGGATCAGTTTTGTTATTAAATTTGAAATTAGTAGGTGTAGTTATTAAATCAAATTAACTATCGATTTTTTGAATTTAGTGGCGTGGCGTAGTTAATTTGTCCTGGAACAAATGAAAATATTTTAATGAGTAAAAGCTATTAAAAGAAACAACAACAGTGATTTGGTTTTATTATATTTTATATATTAAACCGAGTCGGTTACATATAATTTATTTCAGTAATTTTACCATATGGCACGGATCCTTCTTTTTATTTTTGGATGGGAGACTGAGTGCCTACTTAACCCACAGAACAGATAATGTGACTGTCGCTAGAGCTCGAACGACATTCCGTGCACTGTGACTCAGTCGAACTGTAATCGGCGCAAGAAAGGTAATGGCAAAGACAATATAATACTAACGTAATAGACTGCCCACCTCAAACAAAAATATTGACCAAATTAAGGTTGCGAAAAGCAGGCGAATGTATGGCGCAGGAGAGTTGCTTGCTACTCGATACTAGATGGCGGTAATCTGCGTTAGCTTTTAACTTACTAAATATACGGTGTCATTATAAAATAATATGCCTAAAATATTGTTTTGATTTTCAATAAGATATATTTTGTGAATCATGTTTTTATATTGTCATAACACGGTAGATACAATGTTGTGTAGTTCCGAGTGGCGCCATCTATGCGAGTCTCTGAGAACAAATCGTACGATTAGGGCGTTGAGACCACATGGTAATGGGATCTTGGTAGTTAATGGTCAAAGGTGTCATCCTCAACTACCTGTCCGGTAGTTGCTAGTATGACGCCGAGTACGCGCGACTGGCTTCCCGAGCTACTTATTTCTCGTCCCTAAACTACCCGAGCAGCTTCGGAACCAATATAAGTCTAACAATCTGGTACTCACCAACCCGTTTGCCAAGCGTGGTGAGTATAGCAAAAACTCCTTCGATAATAGAAATCTTTGGGCTAGCCTTTGTCCTGCAGTGGACTTCTTACAGCTGTAATCATGATGATGACGATTTTATTAATAGAGAACGTATTACTCGACCAATGTAAATAGCTCTAATATGCGTGGGGAAACGAGTTCGATTAAGGGCCTATAGGCAGTATCGGGCCTTTTAAGTGTGGGAGAAAGTCATCGCGAAGTTTTATAAGTTATCATTGTAACCTTTTTGGATTAGGGTTACGCATTTTCTCTTATCAATTAGCCTTAAACCATATCACGTTAATACCGCATGAGATTATAATAAGAATTAATGCATTCTTATCTTCTGAGCGAGATCATCAAAAACTCCAACATAGATTTATTGAAGTTTTTCAGATATCTGTATCCTACTATATTTTAAATGTAATTTCCCTCTCTCTTACATCTGAGAATTTTCCTGATTGCTCATTATCAGCCTATTGCAGTCCACTTCTGTAATATTATTAGGCAAAGTTTTTACAATCGGCTTCCTTCCTGAATCCATTTGAGTAGCTCTAGAATTTAGCTCTACAATCTGCAGTACATACTCGTACGAATGCCCAAGCTGAGAATAGAACCCATAGCCTCACTTGCATCAGGCTAGCGTGATGATCATAGCGGCACGGAGTCCGTCGATATAGACTTGCGAGATAGTAAGAAATGCATTATGTGTCTATAATCGACTATGTTGAATAGATTTCTACGAATGGGAATATTATAACGGTACAGTTGCTCCATAGGCAGTAACTTGAAGTGGGATAAGGTAGTGTTGGTAAAGTTACATCAAACGCTTTTTACTTGTAAATACCCTATTAAATCACTTAGTTATACTTAGAATGATGGAAGAGGAGGCTTCTACCCAATAGGGATCCATTACATAAAAACAAATCCTTAAACAACTTATAATGTAAAAATTTACTTTTATGGAAATAAAGAGGCTTATTATTATTAGTTATACCTAAATAAATGAGCAAATCTATATGAAGATTTTAAATAAACATTTGAAAATATTCTATAACTTTTTATTAGAATTATAAAAAAAATAAATTTTCATATAAAAATGCTCACCGCCCGGTCAATTTGTATGGAAATGTATTTTTCAATACATTTGCTAATAATACGGTTCTTATGACATCGAAATCTGTATCGTAATGATGTATTTTACAGCACTAGTGCTTTTTACTTTACACCAATCACAACCGCTTAGTAGCCCAATGCCACAGATGCAAAATTTATTTTCATAGAAACCGATCAAAGAGTTTCAAATTCAGCATGAAACTTTTTCTGATTCGTGAGATGTGATTCTTTAACCGACTTCAACAAGGTTGAAAGGTTAAGTAAAGGTTATCAATGTACTTTTTTGGAGAAAATTGACCTGAGTAAATGTACCTGATTATTATAAATGTATTTTTACAAACTGCTTTAGTTTCTAACTTTTATAAATTTCTTATTTGCTGAAATGCAATCTTGTTTTAGTTTATGGTAATCGCAAATGTATTGAAAAACGTCGTATGATACTCGTACGGTAAGCTGTCTATTATAGTCGTCGGTTTATTATAAGCACTCTGCTTCGCCTCGTGCCTACAAACACCTCGACTATTATGTCCAGCTTACCGTACTTGTATCATAATGTACTATTTTTGAGTTTCCAGTATTGGTCGCATTGAAAAAATTGTTAATATCGACGGGCTGAATCACCCCTTTAAGTATCCAAAGGGATCAAAATTTCGCTATTTACAAGACCCTTTAGCCGTGTGGTCCCCAGCATAGTAGAATAGGACCACTCCAAGTCTTCCCGTGGATGTCGTAGAAGGCGACTTAGGTAAAACAACCTAAACAAAGCTTATAAACATCAAAGAGACCTCTCCAAGCCATTTGGCCAGCGTGGAGAGTGTAGGCCAAATCCTCTGACTGCTCTGGCTAATATATGGCTCTAGTAGTACAGAGAGGGCTGTCATCCTGCAGAGACTAAAAAAAGACCTCATAATGATGATGACATAGACCCTGGACTTCGGAGCAGTGTAGGATATAACTAGATACGCTTAGATGAGGGCATATTACTTACTTAATATTAAGACTTCCGCAGTCAACTTTTACTAGTTACATAAGCGAAATATTTATCAAACCCTTCAAATTTATCGCATTCTGTCACAGGCTCTTATGAAACTTCTTAATTAATTAAAACTTACGGAAATATTCACGTAATATTGCTTCATACTTCTCTCATAAGCAGAGTTTGAGACAAGATTGCTGACACCATTGTTCGTTTGCCAACCTGTTTCTTAAAATAATTTAAAATATATTAACAAAAAACAAAAATCTACTTCAACCTTATCCTTTTTTATTTTGTGAGCATAAATACAATGTGTTACAAGTGTAATCCAAACGGCATTTGTGTAAACATTTTTTTTTTGGTTTCTGTGTATTTTTTCAAAAAGCACTCACAGTTCGATAAAAAATTTAATGAACCATCAGTAAAGTATAATCTATCGAACTAAAAAAGAATTTTTCAAATCAGTCCAGGCGTCTTCGAAAAATCGGGGACAATGCATAAAAAAAAGATTCCGACGAATTGAGAACCTCCTTTTTGAAGTCGGTTAACAAAAGCCGCATAACTTTTATGCACTTGAAGCTATTATAGTATAGATGACTGTTTAATACCTACATCGTTATGTAAATTTGTTTGTTTCACCCACCGTTACTTTCTATAGTAATCTGGCCTTATTAGTATTACAACAAAACTTTTGGTAGGCCAAATTCTTGGACACCATAGCACATAGATATGTGCATAATAATTATAAATAAATAAATAATAAATAAATAAATATATACGGACAAAACACACAGATTGAGCTAGCCCCAAGTAAGTTCTTAAGAAAGACTTGTGTTATGGGATACTAACTCAACGATACTATATTTTATAACAAATACATATATAGATAAACATCCAAGACCCAGGTCAATCTGAAAAAAATCGTTTTCCATTTTGATCTGACCGGGGATCGAACCCGGGACCATCCGTGTCGCAGGCAGGCGTGATGACCGCTGCGCCACGGAGCTCGCACGGATATACTTATATTCTAAAGAGCAAATATTTGATTGTTTGTTCGCATTGCAAATCAAATACTGGACCTATTTTCAGCCAAAAGCTGGTTGAGGTGTCGGGTAACCAGAAGGCTGGCAATTTTCTTGGACAGAGGATAATCATTGCCATCCAACGTGGCAATGCTGCCAGCATTCTGGGTACCCTTTCGTGTAACAACGAACTGCGGGACATTTTTTATTTATAGCTTTTTTGTTTTTATCTAGTTAGGTATTTATTGAATAGTTTTATTTCTTTTTAGTTAAGTTTAAGTTTTTAATTAGTATAAGTTTAATGTATCGTGTAAATAACTATATAATGCCAACTTAAATAAATGAAGTTTTCAAAATTCTTTCACATATAAAAAGCTAATTGAACTGCGGGTGACAAAACCTATAATTTACTAAAACGAAGAAGAAGAATTTTGGTAGGTAGGCCAGATTCTTTAAAACCAGAGCGAGCTTTTATTTTATATATTCATTTAAAATAATTGACATAGGTACACCGAAAGTTAACATAACATCACTAATTCAGGAATTATGGTCATAAAATAAAACACATGTCAACAACAGTCGTATAACACGTGCCGTTAATTAAAACTGTGGGATAGGGTTACCGCGGCATAGTTTTGAAACGAAATGTGTGGTTAAAATAAATTGAGCACAAAGGGAATTATTATTTATACCATATGGTTAGGCGAAGGGAGAATAGGTATGTGTTCCTATGTCAAAGACAATATAAAACTAACGTTTAGACTGCCAACCACATACAGAAATATTGGACCAAATAACAAATAAAGGCCTACCTGCTACAAAGTGGGCTCATCGTTAGACGACAGTGCTGTATAGTTGTTTTCTTCCCGCCACTAGATGGCGTTAATCCGACTAAAAGACGTTTTTGTGCATAATACTTTCAATTTTCATAATATGCTAGAATACAAAGTTGTGACTATCTATGTGACGCGACGCGACCAGTAGTGCCATCTACGTGCAACTTACAGAAAAAATCGTACGATGTAAAGGTTGTGTTGATATTATTAAAAGTATTTATCTAGAAGGCCATGTAAGTCCAACACGTAGTGATTAGGTGTAGGTATATTATATGCTCTTTGAGTCAGACTTCAGGTGATGAAGAACATGAAGTCTTTTTAAAAAGGAGGCAGCCCTGAAGACGACAGACTGCGTGTCGCACAAAAGGCATGTAATTACCACGAACAACAGTTAATATTAGTCGACTGACTAATCCAGAGGTGAAAGCAGGATCGACGAAAATAATCGAGTGGGCGACAGGAGCGGGCGTGGCGCCACTACCAGCGGCGTTTGAGAATTTATATCCTAGGACATTTATTATCTATTGGCAACCATAAAAAATAAGCACAGAAAAAAAGTTGTACAAAACTTTTTTGTACTTTCGGCACAAATCTATTGATTTTTTTTTACTATCACCATCTTCATCTTGAGGTGAGTCTCCACTGCTGGAGCACGAGTGTTCTCTGTACTACCAGAGCCTTATATTAATTAGGCAGAGCAGTCAGACGATTTTATTAGTACACGCTGTTATTATTAATTTGCTGCTCTATAAAATTCCTCCCGAAGTATACGCTAGGTGTTTTTATCATAGTGAAGACTCTTGCCTATCCAACAAACCCTTACCTTTGTTTAAGCATGTCATGCTTACCCTGACAGCCATTCAAAAATATTTTGTCGCGTGCACTGGCGCCCCACCCGTTCCGCATTCTATACAATGCAGGCGCCTCATGCATAACTTATCTCTATAGCTTCGGATACACATGCTAGTTTTAAGCATGTATATAGCATGCTACTAATGAGCATGCTTGTGTCCGACATGCACACACGTGCTTAAAATCATCATCAGATCCTTTTATGTCTCCTCTGCAGGAGCACGATCCTACTAGAGCCGTATATTAGCCAGAGCAGTCAGAGGATTTGGCCTACACCCTCCACACTGGCCAGACGGGTTAGAGAGGTATCTTGATGTTTATAAGCTTTGTTTGGCTTATGTTTCCTAAGTCGCCTTTTACGACATCCACGGGAAGACTTGGGGTGGTCCTATTCTTCTCAGCCGGGAACCACACGGCATCAGGGAACCACACGGCATTGAAATAAGCATGCTTATTTGCCGTAATTTCTCTTCGCTCTCCCACTGCCGCTTCAGGTAGCATGGTCAAAATTGCCACGCAATCAATTTTGAGCATGCTACTATAAAAGCATGCTTTATTTTATCCATGGCTGTTCAAACGTGCTACTAAATAGCTCGCGCTTAAAACTAGCACAGAAGCACGCTATCAAGTGGCATGTGTATCTGTCATCCATCAACAATTTTCAACGAATTTTTGATTACGCGTGGGCGTAATCAATTTACTTAGATCGTGTTTCTATGGATTCTGACCCACTTATGCAGCTAAATATGCAAATTTTACACATTATTTATGTATGTATGAAGACGTCATTAGTCTAATGTTATTTTACAGTCAATAACAATAAATTATTTCAGCTATAATATGTCTATGGTTATTTACGTACTGAATAAAATGCTTATATGATTTGAAGTTATACGATTTGATCGTTAACTTTTGAACTTACTCGTATGTGAAGGCATTCTAGACTTTGTTAACAAATGAGGATGACAATGTAGTGTAACAAATCGATACAGAATCGAGTAAAGATATAAAGAAAAAGACCAAGGTATTACACGAGAATAAAAAAAAAAAAAGTAAATTTCGGAAAGTCCCATTCAAACCTCATGACCTAGTATTATTCTGATATCTATGCTCATGACACATACAGACTTCTTACAGCTATAAGCTTAATATTAAAGATATACCTAAGTAGCAAAACAGTTCCGGATACTGAGTACCTCTGAATAGATGAACAAACGAACGGTACAATTGCATTCGCCGTGCATAGAGAAATGCATGCTAATCACTTATACATAATTGATCAAATGGTTTCACTGACTATCATTGCTTGGAAAGTATTAAGTGTTATTAGAAGTATCGTGGGATCAGTGTCTTTTCATCCTCATCATCATCATCATTTCAGCCGCAGGAAGTCCACTGCTGGACATAGGCCTCTCCCAAGGATTTCCAAAATGACCGGTTGGAAGCGGCCTGCATCCAGCGTTTCCCTGCGACCTTGGTCAGGTCGTCCGACCACTTGGTCGGTGGGTGTCCGACGCTTCGCTTGTTGGTACGTGGTCGCCATTCGAGAACCTTTCTGCCCCATCGGCCATCGGCTCTTCGCGCTATGTGCCCCGCCCACTGCCACTTCAAAGAGCTAATCCGTTGGGCTATGTCGGTGACCTTTGTTCTTCTACTTGTTTTTTTCATCCTGATAAGTAGGAAAACAGTAAGTATTTGTAACAAAATTTTGCGATGCATACATACTATCACGTCTTTTCCCTTGCGGGGTAGACAGATCCCAGGTCTATAAAAACTCAAGGCCGCGTTTAGCGTGTTAGTGGGCGTTAAGATGGAAAGCGGCTGCTAGCAGTATCGCCTATAACGTGATTCCTTAGATTTTCGTCTAATCCCTTCACCGGCTTTTACGGTTTGCGCAGGAAAAAAGGCAGCTGGTATATCCAGCAAGTAACTAGTAACAGTAAGTTCTTGCAACAAAATTTAATTATAATTATCCGGTAATTATTTATGAATTGCCACTAATTATTGTTTTTGACTCATCGACTTAGTAACTTAAGCTGACGGTGAATCAATCCTGCAATAGCAACTGCATTGAATTTTGACTATGTCCTCGGACAAATCCCCTTTTTATTTAGATCCCTTTACAAATATATAACACCTTAAGAGGGTATACTAGCAGTGCGTTTTCCATACAAATGTATTTCTCTATTTTCTCGCTGAAAACTGCTTCTAGAGGCACAATTCTTTTTACATACAATCTATTACTAAAATAGGTATATCTCTATGTTTCATATTTTTGTAAGAACCTGTTTAAAAGAAAAAAAAAATGTACAAAAACAGTTTTTTTGGAAAAAAATAAAAAATAGGGGCATTCCTATTTTAGTACTAGATTTTATGAAAAAAGAATTGTGGCTCTAGAATCAGTTTTCAGCGAGAAAATAGAGAAGTACATTTGTATGGAAACCATATTGAAAAAATACTGCTAGTATACGCTCTTAAGAACTTTATTATTGTCTTATGTGAAACTGTGTTTATAGTCCACAATCTTAGACCTTATCAAGTCACCCCATCCGCTTTTCGAAATGAAGGCGGCTGTGAAATATATCATCCCACCACGAGATTTCTCAACAATTTTAACTAATTTATGCGAAATTACAAATAGGTGTTAATTAGGCTATATGCATTTAAATGTTGATTAGAGGAAATAGCGGCCGGTTTGATGCAGCTGAAGTGGATGAGAGCGGGTCAAGCTTTCCAGTCAATTGGGGTTCACTATCCGAACGCATAACTTTTTTTGGTATAAAAGTTGTTTCGCATAAACGTATGTTACGCATAAAATTTGTGGATAATTGGGCACAGCGTTGGCAATTTCACGATTCTACAAGGAGTGTATTATTTTTAAAGCTCATTAGTGTATATATGTATGAAGGTATATTTGCAAGTTTCATTAGTCCACCAATACTTCTGAAGGCCTCAACTGATAAAAACGTATTATCCTTAGATTCTCCAACACAGGCTATAAGTTCTGTGTCAAAAAACTAGTTCCGTTCCGTTCAAAATGTTTGTCCTGCAGGCCTATTTGCTAACTTTTGACAGCTACGGTGTACATCATTTTCATGGTAACTTCATTATTCATTACGGCTTCGGTATAAATGACTATTTATATTTAAGATATGAAAACCGTAATAGATGCTTAAGTGACAATCAAATCGTTGTACACCGAGTTAGCAAATCGGCTTGCTGTTGTTTAATAACGTCAAAGGGTCAGGTGGACAGATATTTCCGATGAATTGTATGTACACTTGTTGACCCCTATTCCTCCCCTGGATCAGTCCCTGGAACTAGATGCAAGCTAGTTTCCGTTCTATGACGAATACGTTGCTCAACATCGATGCTAATGATATGAAATTCTTAGTAAAAGTTAAAGATATTCTGTTTACGACTGTTCTCAATGGACCCATTGAATTTTGGCGATAAAATTACTTGACTTTTTGTCGTTCTTCTATGAATTGAACGGTACTGTAGCAAGGAGGTTTCATTAAGATTTTGAAATACTTTTGATGTATTCCAAAAGCGTTCGTTCAAGAAAAACGATAAGATTATTGACACAGAAGGCAAGCTACGTTCCTCGTATGAGGACATGATTGTGTATATCTTGCATTAAAGAATTAACTTCGAATCAGTGTGTTATCTTTTCAGCACGAAACCCTACGCTATCCCGTTTACAGTACTATATAGAGCTAAGAGCTAGCATTCTTTAGATTTTTGCCCAATCCCTTGACCGGTTTTTACGGTCTGCGTGGGTAGAAAACCAGCTAGTATATTCATGTGTTTTACTTACTCCCAAACCAGTATGAAATGGGAGACAATCATTATTTCGCTGCGAATAAAGTAACGAAAACGAAAATCAATAGGTACGCATTACTCATACACGTCGTAACAATCAAAACATGCATTACGCAAAGTTCAAATTCAGTTACATACTCAAACGATCCGTTACGAAGAAACTAGGCCAGCAATGCAGGTGCAATTGTACTCGTATCGTATGCAGTGTGATGCAGTGGGGACACACGGGTTGCTATTTGGTTATCAATCGTTAGGTCGTGAGGTTTCCTGACTCGACTACGAACAATCAATGTGTCATCCGTGCATCGCTACCAATTGCAGCGGCGCGGGCTCGTACATGCGCTAATGACCTCCAGGATATGGGCCGAGTTTTGAACCTTAGTCAGAAAGTCAGCGGTCGACTGCCATGTCACCCGCGCGCATTCAAAATATTAAATAACATAAATTTAATAGTTAAAAGAAGAATAATCTGTAAAATAAAAATTCCTCGGAGAGTTTGTAGGTTCATCATCATCATCATCATTAGGTCTTTCTAGTCTCCACTGCAGGAGCACGACCCTCTCTATACTACCAGAGCCATATACTAGCCTGAGTAGTCAGAGGATTTGGCCTACACTCTCCACGCTGGCCAGACGGGTTGGAGAGGTATCTTTGATGTTAATAAGCTTTGTTTAGCTTGTGTTTCCTTAGTCGCCTTTTACGACATCCACGGGCTGACTTGGAGTGGTCCTATTCTACTCTGCCGGGAACTACACGGCTACACGGCTTTGTAGGTTCATTGGTATTGTATTGAACATAAAAATTGCGTGACTCTAAGACAAAGAGTTACTTAGTTTATGAAATTTGCAATAAAAACCGACGTACGCGGTACTTTTTTTTCTAATAAGTAACTTTTGAGTTATAATCATTCATAGAAATAATCAACGGTTGATTAAGGTGTGGATTACTTTTCAGCTTGGTTAAATCACTACATCCATTGTGAGAAAGTGAAATCCCTGAAGTTACGGGCTACACAAGAAATTTTGACGTTATCAGCAATATCTTAAAGGCTAAGCATAGTGTGGGGTCTAGGGTCGCACAGAACATAGCAAAAGCTAGTATTGTTTGTCAAGCTCAAGGGAGAAAGCATATTATTTATATATGCACCTTACAGAGCTAAGTGGTGTGGTGACTTTTACTTGTTCAACGCCTTTACTGCATAAATAATATTTGCATTTAAGGAAGAAGAAATTTACTTTGAATAAATACTTGGCTTAAGTTTTTCAATTGGCAGGTACTAAAGATTAGTTTCCCTTCAGTTGTGTGGGTAAATCATCTTTCTTTTCATCACTTTTGATCGTTAAAAATGCATCTAAGCCCATGCCATGGGTTCTATGCATGCATCAAGTAACTTTTTTTATGGTGGGATGGATTTTTGCATCGATTGACAATGGTTGACATCTGATAAAGATCGTTTTGGTTCTCTAATTTGCTTCACTGCTTATTAACATAAAACTATAAGCCGTGGCATGATTATGTAATGGTGCTCTCTCAAACCGTCACGCTATAAATTTTCGCAAGTCGAATATCTCAATGAAAAAGTCATCATTATCGACATCAGCAGGCCTATTTGCTAACTTTTGACAGCTACGGTGTACATCATTTTTATGGTAACTTCAATATTCATTACGGATTCGGTATGAATGACTATTTTTATTTTATATATTAAAACCGTAATGGATGCTAAAGTGACAATCAAATCGTTGTACACTGAGTTAGTAAATCGGCCTGCAGGTCTTTTTAGGCTCCACTACTTACAAAAGCACGACCCTTTTTGTACTACCGGAGCCATACATTAATCAGAGCAATCATAGGGTTTGGCCTATACTTTCCAAGCTAGCCAGACGGGTTGGGGAGGTCTCTTTTACATTTATAAGCTTTGCTTGTTTAACACACCGCCTTCTACCTTCTACATTGTCGCCTTCTACGACATCCACGAGAAGACTTAGAGTGGTCCTATTCTACTCTGCGGGGAAACACACGGCCTGCGTTTTAGACCGAATTTCGTCCCGTATGCCATCGATAGGAAACAAACATTTACGCCATCGACCTCCCTGCCAGTTAGTGTTGTTGCTCTAAAGGTAACGATGCTCGGTGGCTTGCTAAAATACCTCAAGGCATGAACTGAGGCAAAGACAAATAATACTAACGTAATAGACTGCCCACCTCATACAAAAATATTGGACCAAATTAAGGTTGCGAAAAGCAGGCGAATGTATGGCGCAGGAGAGTTGCTTGCTACTCGATACTAGATGGCGGTAATCTGCGTTAGCCTTTAACTTACTAAATATACGGTGTCATTTTAAAATATTATGCCTATTTAGTGAATCATGATAGTATATGCTCATAATACGGTAGATACAATGTTGTGTAGTTTCGAGTGGCGCCATCTATGCGAGTCTCTGAGAACAAATCGTACGATTAAGGCGTTGAGACCACATGACTGAGGTATGTAACGTTTAGCCGTGTGGTTCCCGGCAGAGTAGAATAGGACCACTCCAAGTCTTCCCGTGGATGTCGTAGAAGGCGACTGCTGCCCTTTCAATGTAATTTTTCAACCTCTAAACTATATTGAGATAACAGAATCAAAATCCTTAAAAGAATACAGAATTGCAAGAATAAAAATGTGAAAAGAAAAAATCGTCCTCCCAAAACCAATAAATATTTAGAATTTCTATACAAAGTTTTTTTTTTGTGTTTTTTACTAAATTATTTGTTGTGTTTATATGTCTGTTTGACCTTTAGCCTTAGTCTGAGATTGGTCGTTTGTTTGTAATGGATAAACTCAAAAAGAAAAAGACAACCTTTTTAAAAATTCTTTTATCTAAGTTACATTTTCAGCGGGTAGCATAAGCTATACTTACTTAGTTTTTTTTTTTTTTTTCAAAAATGCTTTAAATTTCTCTCCAATCCATATCTAAACTTCTTGAAAGGTGCTCCTTTCAAGAAGCAAGAAAAGCTTATGTTTTAAGAAATTTATGATTTGGAATGCCTCATCACAATGATAGATTGCAATCCTATCCCAATGATCTTCTAATGACTCCAAGATGATGATCACTTAAAGCTAATGATAAAATATCTAATCCTAGCCTCTGTTCTTTGTATTCCATCCATAAAGTAATACGGCGGTTTTTATTAAATTACCACGCTGCATTGGCTGACCCTATTTCGAACATAAACAAACATACATATGCGATCAAAACATAATACTTTACACCTTATAACAATTGCATAAAGGCGGTAATGCATCAGTGGGAGTGCAAATATAAGTTAGTGCTGCGTTTCGTTCAGGCAATTAGCATTTGGAGGGGTCATTGCTCATGGATAGTGTGTGGTTATTTTTTGGTTATGGTCTATCACGGTGCAAAGACCTAGTGTTGTATGAATAGGTTAATATTGTAGGAATTCGTTCATTTGTTTTGATGTGACTAGTGCTATAGTAAATAAGCAAGCAAGGGGTATTTTGATAGGTTTTCTTTTTGTGATTTGTTAAGTACTGTGGTTCTCGGCAGAGTAGAATAGGATCACTCCAAGTCTTCCCGTGGATGTCGTAGAAGGCGACTTAGGAAACACAAGCTAAACAAAGCTTATAAACATCAAAGAAACCTCTCCAACCCGTCTGGCCAGCGTGGAGAGTGTAAGCCAAATCCTCTGACTGCTCTTGCTAATATATGGCTCTGGTAGTACAGAGAGGATCATACTCCTGCAGTGGAGATTAAAAAGACCTGATGATGATGATGATGAAGTACTTTTAGCTAGCTCCAAGTGATATCTTCTTCACTGGGTTTTTTACTAGAGGACAGAGTTCCTTTAAACCGTAAAGGCAAAATTTTCATACCTTTTTCACAACCACCGTTAACGGAAATACATCTTCATTAAGCCCGCTCCACACTCTCGGCAAAACTACACGATAATAGGCGAATACGAGAGTGCGGAGGCGAATACGAGAGTATTCGGCAAGTCTCGGCTATATTCGTATAGTCTCCATGATGGAGGTATTTCGTATTTTTTAACGCCTTTTAATAACAATTTTTCTCGTTGTACGAAGGATAATACGCTACAAGACATATTGCTATAAGGCCGCAGCAGTTTCACTGTCCATCTTCAAAGTCCTCAAACAGACAACTGCGTTACTGCGCTAAGCGAGTGTAGGGAGCAGTTCTCGATCTCGTCTTGTTTCGGCGAATACCGGGAACGAAACCTCTCGACGAGAGTGTGGAGCGGGCTTTACAGACTTTGTCCTGCCTTATATTTAGATTTGTCATATTTTGTAACTGTGCACAGAAGTGTGCTCATATCGGTGGAGTCCTCGCTCTCTCGGTTCTCAGTCATTCTCTTGATACTATATGCATGCCTATTTGCTAACTTTTGACAACTATGGTGTACAATGTCTTGATGGTCACTTTACAGTACACTATTACGGTTTACATAATACATCTTAAATGAAAATAGTCCATCATGATGGTCACTTGAATATCCATTGCAGTTTAAATATCTTGAATGAAAATAGTCAATCATACGAATGCCGAAATCGATGTTGAAGTGACTATCAATACGACACAGTAGTTGTCAAAAGTAAGCAAAAGGCCTGATGGACGGGAGCTACATTGTAGATAGTTGCAGTAAGCCGAGGTTCTGACATTCCCGTCAGAGATAATGATGTGACTCTTAATCATACAAACAGCTGATGTTCTCACAAGGACTTTGGCCTTTCATCTCGATAGAGCGCAGTAGTGGACCACAAAGAGGACTGACCGATTGCGAGTGACATTGATGAACTAATTGCCTTGTTTGGCTAATGTAATCTGTGGAGATAGTGCTACTGTAACTGTTAGGAACATAAATTCTAAATAGGTTTAAAATCTGGTAAAAGAGACATTCTATTTTTAAAATAAATATGTACGCGCAAAATATTCCCTACATACAATATGAATAAACTCCCTCGTATGTTTAAGACTTTTGTAGCTTACATCAACAAGCTTTATTACGTGAATATGTCTACAAGACAAGATTGGATAAAACTTCCAAAATTATAGCTTCCTCTTCCTTTGACAGTTTTAGATGTACCACATGACGTCACTTCCTGCCAGTTATTGATAAACGCATCACAGTAACAGTTTTATGAATATAATATAATTTTTACGATCAAGGTGCAAGCTTCCAAATATGGGGTTCGTCACTGATTGAACACGAAAAACTTTACACGCTTTTAAATTTAAAAGTTAATTTATATTCCAGTTTGATGTCGGAAATAATTAAATTATCTAACTCTCGTACTCGTAATAAGCACCTTAATGTTACGAGTATAAGAATTTCAGTAACGTTCAATTATCGCATAGATAATTATAGAAATGAGACCATATAATATTACCTAATAAAAATAATTTTACTTCAATATTAAAAGATTGTCTGACATGAATACCGGAAGTATATTTTTTTGCACTTGTTTGTAGCAAACACAGTTTGGAATTTTGGCAACGAAGCATCGTGTGAATTATAAAAAGTAAAACAACTATCATAAAATAATTATATTGAATTTTATCGGTACGTAAAGTTGGTTACAAACCCACGCAAAAATTAGATATTAAAGTCAATAAATTAAAATTTCAATTAAATTAATTAAATTTATTTTAGTGTTAGGTGTTTATTTATGAAACTAATAATTATAAGCACTTATAAGTGTTGTTATCATTTAGTGCCAATTATGGCTTGAAACCGAAGCAATTATACTAATTCAAGTTAATAAAAGCTTCCATATAATCATAATTTATTCTGAGAGGAATATCTCTGATGTGGTGCTAATAACATCCGCTGCGGACTCACGATACCCCTCATTTATTAATGGGGATAACTTGATTCTCTCTCATATACACAAACAGAGTGTAACATGACCCTCGAAATACCCTTAAGGGGTGACTCAGCCCATCAATATGAACAACCACTAACTAACTTTTCATATGTGACCAAAGCTGGGAATTCAAAGATTTACATACAAAAGTGGTGAGCCAATTTGTATGGCAATCTAATATTTTTTAATTACAAGAAATTCTATGATTTTTTTGAACCATACGCTCTCCGAATAACCGACACGTCTCTGGTTCGATGCCTGGCCAGCCCTGATACCTCTAGGTTTTAGTATAATCAAACATACGTACTATCATTTTTGACCACAACGACTAGACTGTGTGGTTCCCCCAGCCGCGTAGAGGACCACTCCAAGTCTTTCCATGGATATCGTAGAAAGCGACTTAGGAAATACAAGCTAAACAAAGCTTATAAACATCAAATAAACCCTCCAACCCGTCTGGCCAGCGTGGAGAGTGTAAGCCAAATCCTCTGGTTAATATATGGCTCTGGTAGTACAGAGACGGTCATGCTCCTGAAGCGGAGATTATGATAGCTGATAAAAAAAGACCTGTAGGCCTATTTGCTAACTTTTGACAACTACGGTGTACATCATTTTCATGGTAACTTCAATATTCATTACGGCTTCGGTATGAATGACTATTTTTAATTTAAGATATAAAAACCGTAATGGATCCCAAAGTGACAATCAAATCGTTGTACACCGAGTTAGCAAATCGGCCTGCAGACGTCTCTTGATAAGGAAAATAATATTTAGTTATGATTACTTAAATATCAAAACGATATTTGATAATTTACCTATTTATTAACTTTTTATAACTTAAACCTTTAACACATAACAAATCATTCTATTTGAATTATTCAGTAATGCTTGTCCCATTCATACAGCTTGCCAGGAGTAGGGCTTACTGTTGCAGCTGTTTTAGGAATATATATAGGAAGCTAGTAATATTCTAATGTGGAAATAATACGGTGTTAGTATTATCTGGGCATAACTTACGTTTTGCCCTAAGGCATCCATAGTTTATTACCAATTTCTAAATAGACCATTACAAATTTTCCTCGCTCGTAAAAACCTTGTGCATGTTTCCTAAGACCGCCTAGAGCTACTCCAAGAGGGTTCGTTTCCAAGTTTCCTGATAGAAATAGGGCTGTGATTGAAATCTACATCGATTTTAAAATAACCGCTTTATTGCAAAATAAACTGGCCAAGTGCCCTTGCCCGTGCCAAGTTGCCAACTGAGATGACCTTGCGATGAGAGGGTTCTGTGCAATGCCAAAGTCAAATGTTTTTATTAAATTGACTAGCGCTTTCGAGCGGTGTTTAAGTGAGCTATTCTTAAAGGTTTTCCTGTAATATACAAGCAATGAACTTAATTTTGTTTCATAAATTTTCGTCTTCTTTCATGAATAAAATCAAAACTATTTATTTTATGATAATAACAAAAATGTATTTGAGATCCTCATAACAAGCCCTTTCACTTGATATTTGTAAAGTCTATCCACCAAAAACGACCCTCATTAAAAATAAATTATTTACTTTACAATTTTGGGTTATAGGATTACGCCATCCTACCAAATTTTACTGATTTGGTCCTGTTTTGTACGGAACCCTAAAAAGCACAAAAACGTCAAGTAATTTTAATGCAGAATAAGAGGCAACCCTAGCTAAATTGATTACCCGCAGGTCACAGATTTCATCAACCTCGCGTTCCCTCTCACTTCACTATCTTTTGTTCTTATTATCCATGCTTTTTCAACACGTACCAAGTACGAGTACTTTAATAAAATATAATATAACTATCTAGACTAGGAAATATTTTTATGTGTTTTTGTATTAGTTTGTCTAAAAAAAATTTTATTAGATTTTTTTCTACCACTTTTTTGGCATGATTAATATACATATCCATACCAAATTACAGCTTTCTATTACTTATAGTCTCTGCGTGAAACCGCGTACGGACAGACAGACAGACAGACATGGCGAAACTATAAGGGTTCCTTGTTTACTACGGAACCCTAAAAAGTAAAGATTTTATTGTTTTCTTATTTGCATTGATTGGGATACGAAACAGCTGGACCGATTTTGAAAATTCTTTCACCTGTAGAAAGCTAATTTATCTGCAGGTGACCAAGGCTGTAATATACGCGGACGAAATCGCGGGAAAATTGCTTGTATTTAATAATTAAAGCCTTGATAAAATTAGATAACGATGACAATTTAATGGTTAAGTGAGAAAAATAATGGTTCATACCTAGTTTGTGATGTCGCTTAATAGATCGAAGGGATTTACAGACACATTGATATATCCGGCTTTTTTGAGATCATCAATAAAGCGAATAATTCGTATATTCGATTGGTATGCTCTATACAGATGATGATTAAATCAAAAATTGTCCTAACCTAGGCTAAGCTTATTAGCAATATAAAAAAAACCGAGTGCCGTTTTTGGCTGTTTACATCCATAGCATAGCTTCTTTGCTCACGTCACATAGCCCGTGACACTTTGGGGGCGAATACGAATCTAATGACACCACACACTTCAAAATCCGTCAAGCCATTTAGGCTACAGGAGGAAAAAATGGAACAGTCATACGTACATGCGCGCGAAAAACGTTACCCTCCTTCTGGGTGGTTCAGTCGAGTAAATAGGAAAAAATGTAGTTCGACTTAGCATAGAAGGTACTCGTCAGTCATACATAAAACAAGGTTCATGTTAAGAGACCACCCACGAGCTACTTTAATTGTATGCAATTTTAACGAGCCACAGTACTGCACATAGGCACCTGTCAGTCTTCGGAAAATTGGGTATGTTCACTCGGATATAATGATCAGTAAGATAAGTGAAAATTTACACATAATATCTCGGGCTAAGAAATCACGAAAAGCTATCTTTTTCAGGGTTGCCTATGTATAAACTATCACGCATAATGTGTATACAAACCCATATCAACTAATTTGATGACGTAAGTTGATATGACACAATGTGTCAGATTTGTGTTAGCGCATGTCATGCGCTAACACAAAGTTGCTACGCAAACAAGCATTGAATAATTAGCCAGGTTGTTAATCAATAAAGGCAAATGATTTGATCAGCATTGCGAAATATTAGTCAAAAAATATTTCAATAAAATCCCTATATATAATTATTTGGTTGAATGCAAAAAAAAAACATGTTTGGAAACAGACCGTATACAAACAAGAACGTTTGTTTCTGACTTCAAACAAAGTGAAATTTTCTAATAACTACATATTTCGATAATTAGGATATTAAATTGTCACGAAATCAAGACCAACATTATTTTTTTAGTATATGATAATTACAAATCGCAACGGATCATATAATTAGAGTGGCCGTACCCTTCTAAACTATCAGAAATGCAATACAACCTTGCTCAGGAAATGTTTCTACAATGTTAAACTCTTTGTATGACAAAGTTAAAGCTTAGAAAGTCTCCTTTCAAATTATGTAAAGTTGCCCTGTATGCAAAGTTGGAAAGTGAAAATATATGGAAGAATAGAATATGTCCAGGAAAAGTTAAGTGACGTTCCTAATAAATACAGTTTTAAATGAGGCCCTTTTGCCCTGACTTATTTATGGGCATGTTTATGGGCTATATTTGAAATGAAATATTAATATCCATGAAACTGTTCTTCTATAAAGTAAATGTTGGTGAGTAACTATTTAATTATTTATACTTCTATTGGTACTAATATTATAAAGAGAAAATATTGAATTGTTTGTTTTCAGGGTTTGATCGATGAATATAGCAAATTTGTTAAAATAAAATAAATGCTAGTCCGGGAGTAAAGAGTGCAAATCATGGTCTTAGGGTCTTGTGGGTTTGGGCTGTCTAACCCGTAAGGGATCAAGACATGGTTAAGTTAAGAGTTCCTAGTCTCACTCTAGTAGGGCGCGACTCACGAGCAAAATTCTGTGCTCTGTGACCTATAGTCACGTTCGAAAACATCTCGTTCAGGAATATAGAGTAATGTCCGTAGCGATTATATACTCTTTGGTAATGTCCACGAGCTAATCGATGGGTTCTGCCTGGCACTTCCTCGAGTCACTTCGCATTTCTGACCACATGAAAATTAAAGTTCAGCATAGAAGTTAGAACATGTGAAGCAAGGCGTAGCGTGCTTTGTTGAAGTTCATTTTGATATTGTTACACTGGATACACTGAATCAGAGTATATCGACAACCTTCGTGTTGTAATTTCAAGGCTTACTTTAACTTCTCTAAAGTAACTTCTGCGATTAAAAGGTTAGGTTGGAACCACTTCAATCTGAAAAAGATCATAAATAACGAACTTTTCCAGATTGACGTTCTTGGATTCAAACTATAGTATCATAGGTTAGTATCCTACTAAACAAGTTCACAACTTAATATAGGACTAGCTCAATTGCCTTTCAAAAGCCTTAAAATTACAACAAGTAGGTATTTCGCCAAACTTTAATTTTAGGTGAGCGTGTACCTATTTAAAAGGAAATTAAGACTTTTAAAGATGCCTAGATTTACCTATACATATATGGTAAAGAAGTCTTAGCGGGTTGGCCGGAGTAGGGTCTTTCCCGGCGATGAAATGCGGGAGTACATGTATTTTAACCTTATCTTATATCTACCTGTTATCCCCTGAAAGGCGTTGAAGCTCACCTTTATAACCAAACGTTGGCTCTACATTATCCTAAGCAGGAAGAAAAGGTGATGCAAAGGGTATTTAGGCAGACTTTAAGTGACACAGAACCAATGATTCGCAGTTTTACTGGCAACTGAGACTATTATCAACAGACTTTTTCCGCTACGCGTATCAACATGAAAAGCCATGTCAACAGAAGCGTATTCTGTGATTTTTTTATTTGCTAGTACAGGTCAGTGGTAGTAACCAATGCCATAAAACGCTTTAGTCGCGTCGTAAACCACTTTGTGGATCTGCCCCAATTGACGCTAAACAGGTCCTGGGGAACAATCCAATAATCTGGTGACGCTAGGTAATCCAATTGGCTTGGTTTGCGAGGGATTTGCAATCGAACTGGGTTCCGTACTGCCAGAAAACACATTCTTAAATAGTTCAGAACTAAGAGACAAGAAGTTTCTTGCTCTGTGGTTCAGAGAGATGAAATTAAAAAAAAAATACTCGTTTGTTAGTCACAGTGAAACTTTTTGTGAATAAAATATCTCGTTCTTCTTTTTCTTTGCGTGTCACTCCATTACTGGAGGTTGGCCGTCAGCTCGGATAGAGAAGAGTTCGGAAAATATCTTGTGTCGCTAGGTAATCAAATTAGTTTGGTATGCAAGGGACTCACAATCGAAGTGGGTTCCGTACTGTTAAAAATACATTCTTAAATAGTTCAGAACTAAGAGACAAGAAGTTTCCAACCCGTCTGGCCAGCGTGGAGAGTGTAGGCCAAATCCTCTGACTACTCAGGCTAGTATATGGCTCTGGTAGTACAGAGAGGGTCGTGCTCCTGCAGTGGAGACTAGAAAGACCTGATGATGATGATGATGAGACAAGAAGTTTCTTGCTCTGTGGTTCAGAGTTACTCACACACACACACTCAGTCACAGTGAAACTTTTTGTGAATAAAATATCTCGTTCTTCTTTTTTTACCCGACTGCCAGGAGGGTTATGTGTTTAGCGCGTATCTTGTATGTATGTAATATTCTTTATTACCTTGTATCTCTAGAACCGTTCAATGGATTTTCACATTTGAGGTATCGTTAGATTTGTCTTAATAGCCCGAGTGTTCTTAGGTAGGTGAAATATAAAATAATTGTAGTTATCCATGCAGGCGGGTTTTTTGTTTTTTAAATTATTAACTTGTTTCTTTAAGTGCCACTCCAATACTGGAGGTTGACCGTCAGCTTGGATAGAGAAAAGTTCAATAAATATCTGGTATCAAATTATCTTGGTATTAAGAACTCGCAATCAAACTGAGTTCCATACTGTCAAAAAAACGAATTCCTATATTGTTCAGAGAGACGAAGTACAAGAAGTATTTGAAAAAAAAAAGACTTCAAATTTTTCTACTGGCTGAAACACACATCTATCTTTCAAACTACGGAACCGATTTCGATGAAACCCTAAGTTGAATAATACCAAAAATAAAAAAGAAATTATTGTTATCCAGCTTATACTTAGTTCTTGATATTTGCGCGGACAAAAATACAAATATACATACACACACTAACACATACAAAAACTGTGTAATTCTGACAGTAGTACATACATAGGGGCTGAATTGATAACCTTCTTTTTTTAAACCGGTTGAAAACATTTTTCTCGGTCGGGACTCACAATGAAACTCAATTTATTTAAATAGATATACTCTACTTACTAATACGTTACCATAATAATATAGCCCGTGTCCACCCACTATTTGGATACGAAACCTTATACTATAATGTAAGTAATGTATCTGATGACACGAATTAAGACGAATTCCGAAATGATTATCCATCGAATATCGTCACAATACTGTAACATTACACTCGAGCATCCATCCACACTCATACAACACAAAAAGTCTCAGTATCATGACCGCAGCCAAATACGAGAAGTGTCAGGTTCCATCGTTTGTTTTGGTTCTCGAGAAACAGTGTCCGGTGTAACATTGGTAAGGGCAATGTTCTGAAAAATATTATGAATGCTTTGAGAAGTAATTTGATGAATAGTCCACTTGAAACCTTTATCGATTAATATAACTAAGTTCATCGCCTAATTTAAACCCATAAAGAATAATATTTACAAATAACACTAACTAAAATCGATCAATATTATTTTGGAGGTGGTTTTAAGCATTCACAATGCTAATCTCTATTCTGACTGATATACTATTGTTAAGCTAAGAAATATCTACGGGAAAAATATTCTAAAATATATAATTTTTCCCATATCTTATTCCTTAATTTACTTATGTATGTATATCATGTCTCATACTTATTTTTAAACGAGAGCTAAACCCTGAATAACGTTAACTTAACTTTACACGAACCTAGTAAAAGAAATAAGTGGACGGCTTGACTTGAACTTTGAGAAGAAAACGACAGCGGCAAGCAACACATGTTACACACTTGACCAAAAAAAGTTATTTAGTTTCACAGACATGAAAAAATATTGTTTACACCCCACCGCGGGAAAAAGACGTCGATATAAACAATTCAAGTGTTTACCCACCGATAGCGGTTGGCGCGCTGGTGGTCACTCTCTGACATGACACGCGATACCTGACAAAGATACCTGACACACTGTTGACACAACGCTGACATCGGTGACACCGCGGCACGACTGAAGTACAGCCAGTTAGAAAATGCGGTTGACGAATTCTTGTTAGTTTTATTTGAATATCGAACGCAATGGTATAAAAAGAATATAAAAAAGTGTCGGTAAATTTAAAAAACATTTAAAAAAGAAAGTCAAATTGCAAATTTGTATTTCGAATTTAGAATAGGTTTGTACCTTTTTATTCGATTTTTTAAAGTAACGAATATTTTATCCTTGAATTTGTTATCCAGAATCCTGAGAGAATTTAATTTTTTTTTTGCTAGTGAATGTTCAATGTCCCACTGCTAGGCAAAGGCTACTCCCTAGTTTTCATTAAGAATATGAAATCCTTTAAGATTCTGCAAGCCTGCAGTGATTAAAAGATAACATCAAAATTATCTAAAGTTGTTGCAATTATTTTTAAGAACTTAGTCAACTCCACCAAATTAAAATATTCGAAAATACTTTATTTATTCAGGTAATTCAGTTTCGTCAATAAATACCCATAAATTACAATACCTAATGCAAAAACAGTTTTCATGTATAATTTAATGTCATTTGTAAATAGATTCGTTCCAGCCCCGCCGACTGACTGGAACCAATTCTTGGCAAAATGTTATCGTCCATCGGACAACTTGTTTGCTACGGCCAGGCTTACAAATCATTCGCGAATGCCTTTCATAATTGACGCTATGAGATTAAGTTGTATAGACTATACCTTAGATAATATAAAGCCAGATATACTCTATCCCCGGGCCCCGGCAGAAGTGGGAAACCCAAGAAGCGCTGGCTTGATGTCGTTAAGGATGATATGCGTGTTAATGATCTCACAAACAAGGATACTAAAGAGCGTGCTAAGTGGAGAAGAAAAGTCGGGAAGCGGACCCCGGGTTCCGAAGCACTCCAACTGAGGATGCAACTAAGAAAACGCTCAGATGAGATAGAGTAGTAGAGATATACTTTATTAGCCTAAAAGGGGAAAAAAAAATTAGTGTCCAACCGATAGAGTCGGTCGCGCACACAACTACGGCTACCACTAAACACAGCTACCAATTTGACGGATTTCGAGGGCATTTAAATTGACAGGACACGTGTGATAACACAAAGCTGTCACGCACACAGCAAGCATTGAAAAATTTGCCAGTTTTTAATCATTGAAATAAAAGGCATGACGGTGAAACATTTACCTCCTATGACAGAGCACGGAATGTCGCTCGCACCCTTGTAAGCAGGCGAAAGTCGCATACCCGGCCTGTCAGTTTGCTCTCCAAAAACCTAAAAAATGTGCTAATTTGCTGTGATACTGGCAATTACAGTAAAAAGGTTAATAAACAAAATTGTGATGTAATTAATCTTTATTACAAGTGGTAAGGCGTAAGTAGAACAAAGACCAAAGACTGCTGGTTTAAATCCTGCTCATGTGGATTTATTTACCTATCTTTTTTCTTCATGTAATAAGATGTTATCAATTTTGCTACTTTCAGGCTTACATATCATTTGCAAAAGCCTTTTGTACTTTTGAAATTGTCGCTCTGAGATTAAGTTGAATATACAAAACGTTTACACATATTCTGCAGTCGAATGAATTTTCAGGTTCGATTCGATGATAACTGAGAAAGTTCAAAAATTTATTTAAATTATGAGATAAATTTGCATTACAATCAAATACGCTAAATCTAAACCAACATTAAGACTGGCAAAATGTAATCAATTTATTTGACAAGTTGCTTGCTACAGCCACGTAACAAATCATTAGTAATTCTATAATTGACACTGCAAGATTTAATCGTAAAATCAAAATAGGTTTATTTGTAAGTTTGTTTATATGGTTGAACACAAGAACTATTAAACCGATTTTAAAAATTCTAATATTAATATTTAATTGGTTTTTAAATAGCATTACAATGCTCGGTATATTATTAAAATTGAAAATATGTGATGAAAAAGAATTCGCCACAGGTAGGATTCGAACCCACGAGTCTTAGGTCTGCGCCCTAAGTGTGTTACCAACTACACACACACTTAGGGCGCAGACCACAGAACACAGGCGCAGACCTAAGACTCGTGAGTTCGAATGTGGTTCGAATCGTACCTGTGGCGAATTCTTTTTCATCACATATTTACAATTTTAATAATATTAATATTGTTTAACAATTTCAACATTTTGTAGTGAGCACAGAACTGATATACGACATATCAAGAGTGAGTCTGGCAAAACCTCCTCAATGACCGAAATTCTTCTGGGACTTGTTACGGTTGAGAATCTGAGATGCATGAATATATAATAGAAGGACAAAGATTCCATTCATATCGAAAATAAATAACAACTGTACGGAATACAAAAGACAATAACCGAAAAAAATAACAAATACACCGAACTTAAGGAAGAGATAACTAAGATTTGCAACTTAGAAAAAGTATTCATAGTACCATTGGTGATCTCTACTACAGGCGACATTCCAAAATACCTCTCTCATTCTCTCAAAATACTAGATTTACCAGAAAATACATATATAACTATGCAAAATGCAGCAGCAGCAGCATACTTAACACCTGTCGTATTGTCAGAAAATTTTTACAGGATGACCAGCCATGCTCTAGTAATTCTGCTGACGCTGATACTTACTTGGTGTAAACCCGTAGTATTAGTCGTATACCGAAATTTATATTTCGAGATAAAAAAGAGAAAAGAAAAATATATAATCCTTAATCCTATCCTAATCCTAACTTCCTAACTAAAATTACAATTGCGAAAGTGAGTTTGTTTGTTACGCTTCCACGCCGTATCTACTGAACCGATCATCATGAAATTATGCATACATATAGGTTAGGGTACCGAGAAGGACATAGGCTATATATTAAGCGGGCGAAGCCGCGGGTAACAGCTAGTAATAAAATATTTTGAATATCACCGCTGTGCTTCACAGTACCGCCGCATAAGGGATGACGAACTAAGAATGTCTATTTTAGAATAATGCATTATTCATTTCTTTTATAAACAGATCGATTGTGATGTGAACATCATTCTTACAACAATGGACAGTAAAAGGCTTGTATGGACAGTGTTAAAAAATTATCTTTTTAGGGTCCAGTACCTAAAGGGTAAAAACTGACCCTATTCACGAAACTTCGATGTCCGTCTATCTGTCTGTCACCAGGCTTTATCTCATAAACCGTTATAGCTAGAGAGTTTAAATTTTCACAGATGATGTATTTCTGTTGCCGCTAGAACAACAAATACCTAAACAACAGAATAAAATAGATATTTAACGAGGGCTTCCATACAACAAACTTTTACATTTTTATGTTTAACAAACGTGATTTATTTGCCTTTTTTTGCTCGATGTTAATAAAGGGAACAGATAGATGCTTGAAATATTCACAGAATATTTAGTTGTATATTCACTTTAAAAATAAGTAATTACATCTAAATAAAATAAATATTTAAAGGGTGCTCCCTACAACAAACATGTTTTTTTGCCGTTTTGCTCCATAGTCTAATTTGTATAGAAAATGGTACGGAACCCTTCGTGCGCGAGTCCCACACGCACTTGACTGATTTTTTAAAGAGTGTAAAGATAATCGAGGGAATTACCATTTGAGGAATAAATTTGATAATGTTTATTTTTTTCATTTTTATGGTACTAAGCCGAGTTTTAACTCGGCCTCGGCACAGTAGTACTATGTTTATTACAAAATAACTACAAACATATAAATATATAAATAAATAAATATATACGGACAAATCACACATATTGAGCTAGCCCCAAAGTAAGTTCGAGACTTGTGTTATGGGATACTAACTCAACGATACTATATTTTATAATAGATACTTATATAGATAAACATCCAAGACCCAGGTCAATCTGAAAAAGATAATTTTCCATCTTGACCTGACCGGGGATCGAACCCGGGACCATCCGTGTCGCAGGCAGGCGTGTTGACCGCTGCGACACGGAGCTACCTATACATACATGTGATAAATAAAAAAACTACTATCTTTAAATAAAAAACTAATAAACTAAACTACTTTAACACAATAAATTAAAATTATAAATCAAAAAATTCAAACGTATGTAATGAAGTTTTTATACAAATAAATGTTATAACAATTACATATACGACCATTATATTATATTTATTTACATACAGCAAGCGCAAGGCCAGAATTGTTTAACAACGATTTGGGTATCAAGAGACTCAGATAAGTAACTTCCGCAGCTTATAATCTTGTCAAATGTTTGATTCCCTGTTGAAAAACTTCCCATAACAAAATTAGGAAGTGGTCCTATCTTCCTGCTTTCGTATTTTTATCAGAATGTATCTTAAAAATCTTGTATTTATCAATAGACATGGAACTTACAGCAATGACTGGCAAACTAAATGGCATAGGAAACGTATTTTCCCGATAAAAAAAAAAAACAGAGTGTAATAATTTCAGGGTTCATCTACGTATGTATGAGTATTCTATATCTGCTTAATGTCATGTGTAATATTTTTATTCTGTTCGTATGATTCGGAAGGCCCGCAGCTTAAAAGTAACCTCAGTCCTCCAAAAGAAAGTCAGTCCAGTATCAAACGCTTAGACCACGCGGACGTCACAAGCAAAAGTTAGTTGCAATAATAAATTTAAGGTTTTAAATTTATTATTGCAACTACTACAAGTAGTTATTCAAAGGTAAGCTGTGTTTTATGCAACTGTATAAAGCAATAAATGTACTGCATTGCCTACGAGCAATTAAAATTTAAACCTTTCTGTGATCGACAAATCAAACGCCGCGACCAGTGAGCTATTAATTATAATTAATTATGCAAAGATTGTCCACCGCTGATAGTGGGACTGCAGTATTTACGAGATTCTAGAGCCTGACGTGATCTGTGGATCTTGTTAGTGAATACATCTGTCCTATAGCCTATGAGTATACTTATTTAGTGGATACGTAGATGTACAGATTAATAATAGTACTAAACGTAGAGAAGGATAGGTTTTTACTTTGAATATTCGTGAGACCTACGATGAAATCTTCCAGTGGCTATTTTCACGATAAAATAATGTGATGTTTTTATTTTACTTGCTAAGTTATATATACAATAAACCAAGTTACTTATATTAAATGATCTATGGAGGCTTGAATCATATTTTTGAGGACCTTGTGTTGAAGATGAGATGTAAAAATCTGTGGCTGAGTTAGTAAATGAGGTGACAATGATTATGTATAAATAAGAAACCGGCCAATTGCGTGTCAGGCCACGCGCAGTGTAGGGTTCCGTAGTTGCGAATGACAACTTTGAGTTCACATTATTCACACTCGCACCTTACAGTTTAACGACCAAAAACATTTATCAATGAAAATAGTATGAAATTTTACAGTTTATAAGTTGTTGTTGTTGAGGTTGCCTATAACTTTTTAGTTTGTACTTAGTACTCAGCTTTGATAGTTTTCATTTCAACATCAGTTCATTTTCACGTATCTATATATAACCGTTTGGCAGATAGAGGGGGGGGGGACACTTACCTCTAACAAAAATTCGCACTTTAAAATCAAATATTTCGGAAACGGATCCCTAAATCGAAAAATGGTGTTCTCAACCTCACAATATTTTTGAAAGACCTATTTAACGATACCCCACATGAAGGATAAGTATAGAAAAAAATACTCCCCCACTTTACTTGTATGGGAGCTACCCTAAAAAGATTTTTTTTGTCAAGATTTTATTCTGCCACTTTTTTGCCATGATTAATATACATACCCATACCAAATTACAGCTTTTTAGTACTTATAGTCTCTACGTAAATCCGCGGACGGACAGACAGACATGGCGAAACTATAAGGGTTCCTTGCTTACTACGGAACCCTAAAAATGACAAGATAATGAATGATCTTTACTTGACGCTCTTTAAAGTATATTTAGATGGCGTTGAAAAAAAAGACGAATAAGTTTACCTATATTAGAGCCTAACAAATTTTTCCGTTGCTTAAATAAATAATTAGAAGTTTGATCGCGTAGCCAAAATAAATTTGTGGCTTAACTATAATTTTCCGAATACATTTTACTTGTATGAATATTTTTATGAACTTTGTTTGCATTTCCTACAATATTATTTGCATCATTTCTTTGTATTGATATTCAGCAGAACGCGTTGTTTACATCGTAATATCCGCTCCGTTTCTCACAGGCCTAGTTTCCAACAATATTTGTTGCATCCGCGTGTAATTCTCGTTAATGGACAAAAAACGGTGCAATGATTAAGAAATTACCGGAACTACGTAAAAAGTAACGTGTTGAGATCATGAGTTGTGGAGTGTATTAGATACGCTCGTTGGATTGTAATGTATGTCTGAGCGCAGAGTATACACAACACAGAGGTTAAGCTCCTATATCTTACGGATGAAAATGATTTTTGGCAAAAAGGCCTATAGCTAATTAGAGAGTAAAAGTAACACGTGAAGCCTTGATGTATTGAGCAGAGACTAGATACAGCAAATATTTTAAGAACTTGACTATGCGGCTAAAATTAATGAAAATACATAATCAAAAAACATACATCATTTCTTTGTATTGATATTCAGCATGCGTTGTTTACATCGCAACATCCGCTCCGTTTCTCGCAGACCTAGTTTACAACAATATTTCTTGCATCCGCGTGTTCGTTAATGGAGAAAAAACGGTGCAATGATTAAGAAATTACCGGAACTATGTAAAAAGTAACGTGTTGAGATTATTAGAGATGCTCTGGGGATTTGTAATGCATGTCAGAGCACAGAGTATACACACTACAGATGATATGCTCCTTTATTTTACGGATGAAATTATTTTTTGGCAAAAAGTGCTTTAACTTCTTAGAGAAGGTGCAATGATTAAGAAATTACCGGAACTATGTAAAAAGTAACGTGTAGAGTTCATGAGTTATGGAGGCTATTAGAGACGCTCTGTGGATTTGTAATGTATGTCTGAACAAAGAGTATTCACACCACAGAGGTTAAGCTCCATATTTTTATGAGGCAAGATAGCCGGATGGAAAACAAATAGAGAAAATTGATTGAAAATTATTTTAGGCAAAAAGTGCTATATAGCTATAGAGCGAGGGATCAAAGATTACTAAAAGCCGAAGCCTCGTTAAAAAAAACGTGTGGAGCCTTGATGTAGCAGAGACAAGATATAGCTCAGCGTTTAAGAATTGAACAACGGAGCTAATATAAGCAACAACCAGAATTGTGTAAAACGTAACGTGTGGGGATCATGAGTTATGGAGTTTATTAGAGACGGTCTGTGGTTTTGTAATATACGAGTATGTGTGAGAGCAGAGTATACACAGCACAGAGGTTAAGCTCCTTTATGTTATGATGAAAATTATTTTTACTTACTTTAGCTGCTAATAAAAAATACCGAAGCCGCGCAAATAGTCACGTGTGGAGAGAAGTCTAATGGAAACGCTCTGTAAAATTGTGGACTGAATAAGTTTCAACAGTATCACTAAAATCGTATTCACATAAACGTATAAAACTATGTGTTGTATCTTCTCTATAGCTTTCTAAGATATAATTTGTTCTCGTCGTTTCCGGTTTTACTTTCCATGATAGAGATGTTAGATTGCAACGATATTATGTACAACTTAGTTTCATTGAACCTCAAAGCTATAATGATTACCATTACTCCGCTAGTACCTACCTATTTAGTGACTCGTAAAAGGTAAAAAAAAATAACAAAAAAACTTTTTTTTGATTAAAACTAACGTGAGATAAAGACATTATTAAAATACGTAACAACGGGTTACTCACGTAAATAGTCAGCTACTGGCCGACATGTTGGCAGACGAAGAAGTAATGGTGAGCTTTGACGTTGCGTCACTATTCACGAATGTACCAGTAGAGGACACACTAAATATAATTAGCGAGCTGATAAATAACACTAATATACCTACTGAGTACATAAGTGTCATGGACTTCTGTCTTAAGAGCGGTTTCTTCGTCTGGAGGGGCGAATATTTCATCCAAATTGACGGAGTGGCAATGGGCTCCCCCATAGCGCCAGTGGTGGCGAATATTTTCATGGAGTGGTTTGAGGAGAGAGCACTTAACACCGCGGAACACAAACCTAGATATTGTGGAGGTATGTGGACGATATTTTTGCGATTTTGCATAAAGATCACGTAAAGCCCGTCCTTGAACACCTGAACTCGATACACCAAAGAATAACATTCACTATTGAGCAGGAAAAGGATGGTGTCCTTGCTTTTCTGGACGTGTTGGTTATGAGGAAAAACGATGGTACACTAACTCAGACAGTGTATCGGAAACCGACGCATACAGACCGCTATTTGAGAGCTGAGTCTCATCATCATCCAGCCCATTTAGCGTCGGTACCACGATCACTCATCAACAGAGCTTTAAGACTGTGTGACCCACAATATTTAGAGTCTGAGCTTGCACACGTAAAGAGAGTTCTGGAGAGCAATGGATACAAGTGGAAGCAGAGTCTCAGAATAAGTACCAACGGGAACGTACAATTAACTTCGGCTAACAGAGCCTTACTTTATTTGCCGTTTGTGAAGGGAGTAACGGATAAAATCAGCAAAATGCTTCGTCGGAAATTTGATATTAAGACCATATTCCGACCCTTCACAAAAATTAGACAACTTGTGCGTTCCCCAAAGGACCGCGATCCACTAAACGTTCCCGGCGTGTATGAAGTCCCGTGCGACTGTGGGAAGAGCTACGTGGGAGAGACGGGACGTAATGTGTCCACTAGGCTGCATGAGCACATTCGCAGTCTGAAAAAACTGGACAGTAACGGGTCAGCCATCGCCGAACACGCGTTAGAGTCGGACGTCACACACTACATCCGCTTTGACAAGGCCAAAGTCTTAGCCAGGGAAAAAAGCTTTGTCCCTCGTAAAATACGAGAAGCTATGGAAATAAATAGACGTCCCAATTTTAATCGTGATGTAGGTTGGAGCTTACCCGCCAGCTGGAAACCGGTTCTTCAAGTGACGAATAATAAAAGCCATGTTCAGCTTACAGAGCTTGACACAGTAAGCTCTTTTCACATACGGCCATCATCACCCGTTGCCGCAGAGGATGTTCAAGATGACATGGTTCCTAGTACATCCATTGGAATCATTGATGCAGCCAATCAGCAACCCCTACCAACCTCCGCACCGACTCAGCGAGCGCAGCGGGCGGCAGCGCGCGCCGCCCGCGCCGCCCACGCATCCGATCGCTAACATCAGTGCGGATTGGGACGACACCGTGCGCGGGTCTCAATTCACATTCGCCCTGAAGAAGACCTCCGGATGAGGTTGAAACATGTCGGCCAGTAGCTGACTATTTACGTGAGTAACCCGTTGTTACGTATTTTAATAACAAAAAAACTCTTATTTTTATATTATTGAGGATATAAGGTAGGATAATAATAAAAAAATATTAAACTCATGAAATTCTAAGCAAGAGAAAAACCACAAAAAGGTTGCCTACACCTAGGAAAAGTTGTTCATATTCACGGACTGAGGGTCAATGTACACGTTATAAATTGAAAATTTAGCTAAAGCCATAAAACCACTAAATCCAAGCAGGTTCTGCCCACGTCGTTTAAGATTCAGATGTAGGTTATCTAGATTTCAAAATGACCATTTGTAACAAATGTGTTAGGGACTGGGTAGACAGGAAGCAGTTACGCTCTCAAGCGTTTGGCGAGACATTTACGTTCTGTTAAAGACAACCTATAAATTTCCGACGCCATCAAACAATTTTGTCATTATATACATAGGTGTATATAATGCGGAGCCGTGGGTGAATGCTAGTGCTATAGCCCGCGGCTCCGCTCGCGTTTGTGTCGATCCCTCGGGAACAGTAATTTTCTCTGGAATTAAAGGTACTCTATGTATTTCTCAGTACCCTAACCTATGTGTATGCAAACTTTCAAGAAGATTGGTTCCGTAGATAAAGCGTAAAAACCGGCCAAGTGCGTGTCGGGCCACGCGCAGTGTAGGGTTCCGTAGTTGCGAATAACAACTTTGAGTTCACACTGTTTACACTCACACCTCACAGTCTAACGACCAAAAACATCTAACAATGAAGATTGTATGAAATTTTACATTTTCCAGTACATTTTATAAGTTGGTTGCCTATAACTTTTTAGTTTGCACTTAGTACCCAGCTCTGATAGTTTTCCTTTCAACTTCAGTATATATACTATTGCTGTAAATTTTTTCACGTATCCATATATAACCGTTTAGCAGATAGAGGGGGGGGGGGGGGGGGGACACATACCTCTAACAAAATTTTGCACTTTAAAACCAAATATTTCGGAAACGGATCCCTAAATCGAAAAATGGTGTTCTTAACCTCACAATATTTTTGAAAGACCTTTTTAACGATACCCCACACGATGGGTAAATAGAGAAAAAAAAATTACTCCCCCACTTTACTTGTATGGGAGCTACCAAAAAAAAAATATTTTTTCAAGGTTTTTTTCTACGACTTTTTTGCCATGATTAATATACACACTCATACCAAATTACAGCTTTCTAGTACTTATAGTCTCTGAGTAAAACCGCGGACGGACAGACAGACAGACAGACAGACAGACAGACATGGCGAAACTATAAGGGTTCCTAGTTTACTACGGAACCCTAAAAAGGTAACAAACAAATAATCACATAAACTTAATTTCGCATTTATAATATTAGTTAGGATTATATAACAGAAGAAGTAACTACAATTCAAGAAAATGCTATCTGCTTAATATTATACAATTTTTGTAGTATTATTTACATTACCTATGGCAATATTATCAGGTATGGGAATTCATACATATGGAGATATATTTATGCCTAAAACTACTAGAAACGAAACTTTACATCCGTGCACACGTCTGCATGTGAGTTAACTATCGGGGTGGATACTGCAGAATGAATTCAAGTACTAATGTACAGCTATTAGAGACGGCGAATAGTGTGTGACTGAAAACAGAGCAGCAACCCTGTTTTTAGCAACCTTAAGAACTCTTTAGCAGGGGGGAGAGATGTAGCAACTTACTGGTGTCACAAGTTCAATCTGTGTAATCTATTGAACTTTCTCTGTATGACATATTTAAATGGTTCTGGTGAACTCACGATGTACTGAACTTTGTGTTCACGAAATCGACTATCTGACAAAGCCCTTACAGTTGACTAATATAGGTCAAAACGTGAACATTTCATTTAAACTTTATTGTTTTGAACAAAACGATTACGACTGTTACAACGTTAAATAAATGGTTCTTGAGTAATATTGCTAAATTGCAGTAATAAGCCTTGCAGGGGTTTCCATGACCATATTTGGATAAGACTTAACAATATCAAGATGAAAACAAAATTTAAATATCCATGACTTATTATTATTGATGTTGAAAAATTTACTGACAACGCGATATTTAAGTTGCGTGAATCAACAACAAATAGATTTATCATAATTTAATATACTCCTTCGCTAATTCTCTGCTGCTCTCCAAAGGCTTTGCTACTCATTTAGGCCCTTCAGGCTATGCATGTACTTAAATCGCCGCCCGTCCAGCATATGAGAATTTGCTGTCTCTGCCAGCCTTGTGCACACAGTCAACGCCCAAAGCCGAGGTCCGTCCCTCCTGGGGGACCTTTAACAGCCTCCGTGGTCCAGTGGTTAAGGCGTTTGCCTTGTTGACCCGGGGCTCGTGGGTTCGATTCCCACGGGAAGCATACTTTGTTAAGTTGTTTCTAGTTTGGTTAGGACATAGCAGGCATGAATCACCTGATTGTCTGATAAGAAAGATGATTCCGTGCTTCGGAAGGCACGTTAAGGATCGTTCGTTAAAGGACCCACGTCAGAGGCCGAGAGGCGATTCCGAAGAACTCTGACACCAGGATGTGCATGGTCTACTAATCGTGTCACATACACGAAATGATGATGGGGGACCTTTGATGATGTTCGCCTTACAGGCTGAGTATTGACTCTACCCTCACCTCAAAAGTCCGGTGAAGGAGCAAAAGCTCACTTGGAGAAGCACAATCGTGGAGATAGTGGCGTCCATGAAAAATATTTAGAAAGATTCTCTTATTCTCAGTTATTGAGGATTCTTTCGCAATTCCAATAATTATTGAGTAACACCAACAAGTAAAATAAACATCAGAACAAACAAATTTCCACATTTATAATATTAAATGGGATAATATCGAGGAAGAGATCAAAGGGCGTAATAAACTTGGCTTACGGGCTAAGCTAATAGTTTTACGGCGACATAATGCCATACAAAATATTTGATAGGTCGTAAAGCAAAATCTGGACCAGTAAAAGCAGGGAAAGTGACTGGGATATAATAATATATTATTCGGCAGTAGGAATATACCCACGCATGTCCGCAGTGTCTTAAAGGAACTTGTTGAGTAATATATTATAAAAGATTTGATAGTGTTGGTAGTTTATTACAACAGATTAAGTCATGCCAGTAACTTTGTTCGCGTGAGGACTTTATGACTCCGGCGAATTAATATAAAATACGAAGTAATGTAGATACATCAATGTATGTGTTGTGTGTAGCTGTGTTATATGTTAAAAGACAATATTTAATTTATTATTAACATGGTTCTGCATCAAGTG
Source organism: Rhodophaea formosa (assembly GCA_963082605.1). Taxonomy (NCBI): domain Eukaryota; kingdom Metazoa; phylum Arthropoda; class Insecta; order Lepidoptera; family Pyralidae; genus Rhodophaea; species Rhodophaea formosa. Next base: position 3,694,117 of record OY720220.1, on the reverse strand, counting down.
TTCCATTTCCGAAATCATTCTATATGTTGCCCAGGCTTTTAACAGCTAATAAAAAAATATAGGAAACATATTTTTTTTAGATAGTACCAAAAAAGATAAAGATATTTAGCCCAATCTTTTTATTAAGAAATTTAGCCCATTACAAACTCGTGTCCGCTCATGAACTTTGATGCGCTTTATCTTTATCATATATGTATTTTGATATTAGAAAAATGTATTTGATTGTTATCACTTTGATCCAGGAAACTATGATTTATCAAGCTCAAAGTAATTCTTGTTCAGTGTTTTTTTTAACGTAAAATTAAGGATTAATTTCGGGGATTAAATGGGGTAATAATAAAAACTTACCCAGCAACAAAATGGGTAGGTCGATAAGCAGATGCCACCAGAAGCTGTGACGCGCCTGCATCTCCACAGGGGCGGGGGGCGGCTCGGATACTGTCTGCAACAATATAAGAAGAAACATTAATGTCTATGCTCAAATTATTTATTTATTTATATGTCCCTATATATTTATTTAAACAATTGTATACATGGAGATCAAATTTGGGATGAAGGTGAAATAATAGATCACCGACTCAAAATTTTTCACTCATCGTTGCCAGGAAAACAAGGCAATCTTTTTCTCCGCTTATCCAATTGAGATTTAGGATAGCTTGGTTGGATAGGTGGAAGGGTCGTACTGCCTGGAAGGAAAATACACAAACAGACTATACAGGAATAGTATAAATACATAATAGTGGGTATATCACGTTTACTTGCAACTGGCAATCGATGAATGATGATGATGATGAATTAAAAAAACATATAATCTATGGCAAGAGTCTGCAACTGTAGAAATAAAAGATATTAAGGTTAACTTAAGGGTAAACTTCATTATTCCATGAACCATTAAATCACTCCGTTAATATGACCACCTTCCTATGAAAACGATGCTTATTCGTCCTATCAAATACATAATAAAACAATCAACACATAAGTACGAGTTGATTCGGTAGATAATATATACCTAAACACAAGATTCATCCAAAGGTCCTTGGGAAAATGCTGATAAATAATGTGTTTTGTTTATCATCAAATAAGAGAAAATGACTTTTATCATTAATGAGAAACTAAACGATGTAATTTAAATAAATAAATAATAAATAAATAAATATATACGGACAAATCACACAGATTGAGCTAGCCCCAAAGTAAGTTCTTAAGAAAGACTTGTGTTATGGGATACTAACTCAACGATACTATATTTTATAACAAATACATATATAGATAAACAACCAAGACCCAGGTCAATCTGAAAAAGATCGTTTTCCATCATGACCTGACCGGGGATCGAACCCGGGACCCCCGTGTCGCAGGCTGGCGTGGTAACCGCTGCGCCACGGAGCTCGTCAAATTACTTCTGATATTATCTCGACGCGACGTCGTCTCATATTTGGAAGAGATACGTATATGAGACAATACGTCGTTCCTAACTTTTTTATCTATCTATAGTTTAAGAACTGTGCTCTTGTCGGTGGAGTACTCTCCATGTCTCTCGGTTCTCAGCCATTCTCCTTATACGACACAACTCCTGCCTTTTCCTTTACATACATACATACATATTATCACGCCTTTTTCCCATAGGGGTAGGCAGAGACTATGGATCTCCACTTGCTACGATCCTGACAAATCGCTCTAGCTTCATCTAAACTCATCACTCTCCCCATGCATGCTCTTCGGTTTCGGGTACTTCTTACATCTCCTTTCTTAAGAACTTACTTTCCTTTCTTTTCCTTTATTTCATCCAAATATGTTCTTCGGGGTCTTCCTTTCCCTCTCTTTGCGGCGATTTTTCCCTCCATAATATTTTTAATAAATGGGCCTTATCGTATAAGGTGGCCAAACATCCTACCTCTTCTTATTTCGATCGTTCCTAACTTAATTCACCTTAATGCAAATGGATTACGGATATAAAAATTTGAAGTTATATGAGTAGTAAATAGTTTAATGAGGGTGTTCTGAAATAAGAAGCAACAGCACTGGCGCGTCGAGTCCGGTAAGCTGTGATTGGGCCATAATGTGTCAATTGTTGCTACTTATCAAATATTATCCACTAGCTTTTGCCCGAGGCTCCGCTCGCGTTATAATGGATTCCTCGGGAACAGTACTTTTCTCCCAGACAAAATGTAGTCTCTGTCCTTCTCCGTACTCCAGACAACGTGTATGCAAAATTTCATGATGCTCAGTTCAGTAGATAGGGCGTGACAGTGTAACAAACAAACAAATAAAGAAACTCAGTGCTGCCATTAGTGGTAAGCTTTTCTGAAAACCCTCATTGTTATAGTAAATCATTAGATGTGTATCACTAAGCGGTAAAGCTATATTTAGAATTTATTGGCTCATTAAGCTGGTCAGTGGTAACCAACTTTTAGGTTACAAAATAAGGTAAGTACCGTCCTAAACCGCCTGAGCAAATTTTATTGCACGTATTGGGGACGCCACAGCCGACACGTCGCCAATTTCACTTATTTCAAGAAAAACTGTCAAAACTAAGAAACCCAGAAAAGTTTACTTATTGGATCATGGACATTTTTTTTATCGAATTTACTATTTAAAAAGCTAACAATTTAGAAACTTTACTACCAAACGTATTCTTCATATTTTTGGACATGAATGTTGGTAAAAGTAAGTATAAAGCTCAAAACAAAAACGGAAACATATTGTAAAGTAAGAATCAGACAATCACTAACTAGTAAATAGTTATGAAAAATATTATTAGATAGGTAGCTATACTAAATAAATAGCTTTTGTTTTACATATCAACTGAATTAGAATTCTCAATACATATCTTACACATGTAAGGATGGTAAGAATTCAGGTCGCAGTGACACCACAGTTACATTTGATACCGAGCCTAGCCTAGACATTTACATTGGCACGCAGGACCACAGGCCTTGAGAGACACAGAGGAAACAGCACAGAGCCCAAGCCACATAAGAATGGAATGTTTGTTTGTTTTTCGTATGTGTAAGTGGCCAACATAGAAAGAATGGAATCATAGCGTGACATACAGTTACTTTTGATACCGAGCCTAGCCTAGACATTTACATTGGCACGCAGGACCACAGGCCTTGAGAGACACAGAGGAAACAGCACAGAGCCCAAGCCACATAAGAATGGAATCATAGTGACATACAGTTACTTTTGATGCCGAGCCTAGCCTAGACATTTACATTGGCACGCAGGACCACAGGCCTTGAGAGACACAGAGGAAACAGCACAGAGCCCAAGCCACATAAGAATGGAATGTTTGTTTGTTTGTTTGTTTTTCGTATGTGTAAGTGGCCAACATAGAAAGAATGGAATCATAGCGTGACATACAGTTACTTTTGATACCGAGCCTAGCCTAGACATTTACATTGGCACGTAGGACCACAAGCCTTGAGACACACAGAGTATACATAGAGCCCAAGCAACATAGAATAAAAACCGGCCAAGTGCGTGTCGGGCCACGCGCAGTGTAGGGTTCCGTAGTTGCGAATGACAAGTTTGAGTTCACACTGTTAACACTCGCACATCACAGTTTAACGACCAAAAACATGTAACAATGAAAATGTATGAAATTTTACATTTTCAAATACATTTTATAAGTTGGTTGCCTAAAACTTTTTGGTTTGTACTTAGTACTCAGCTCTGATAGTTTTCCTTTCAACTTCAGTATATATACTAATGCTGTAATTTTTTTCACGTATCCATATATAACCGTTTAGTAGATACAGGGGAGGGGGGGGACACTTACCTCTAACAAAAATTTGCACTTTAAAACCAAATATTTGGGAAACTGATCCCTAAATCGAAAAATGGTGTTCTCAACCTATTTACAATATTTTTTGAAGACCTATCTAACAATACCCAACACGATGGGTTTGTATAGAAAAAATAATATTACTCCCTCTTTACTTGTATGGGAGCTACCCTAAAAAAAAATTATTTTCATGATTTTCTTCTATCACTTTTTTGACATGATTAATATACATACCTATACCAAATTTCAGCTTTCTAGTACTTATAGTCTCTGAGTAAAACCGCGGACGGACAGACAGACAGACAGACATGGCGAAACTATTAGGGTTCCTAGTTTACTACGGAACCCTAAAAACGGAGACGGTTCATTTGAATAAAAGTTGCAGGATTTCACCGACAACAGGACAAATGGAAATAAAAATAGAATTTAGTAAATACTTGTAAAGCTATATTTCAATTAATAAGTTCGTGATATTCTGAAATTAGAATGGTTAGAAAAAACATTGTCTTAGTCTGATCTCATATCTAACTGAGCGTGTGTATTGCTACATTGACTTCCAAATTTATAAAAAAAAAACAGGCCAGTTACTTGCTTGATATTAAAAAGAGTCATTTAATCAGATACCTTTTTATACGCTTATAAGGTTTTTATTAAAATGAATTAATATCGTTTGATGAGCTTATATTATTATAGTATATATATAGTTAAATATGAGTTGAAAACTTACATGCTGGTTTTCTTCACGTGCAGACCATAAAAGCCGGACAAGGGATTGGACTAAAATCTAAGGAATCACGTTATAGGCGATGCGGCTAGCAACCCATTACTATTTGATTCCGCTTTCCACCTTGACACCCACTATCACGCTAAACATAGCCATTGGCTTCTATGACCTTGGGCTCTGTCTACCCCGCACGGGATAAAGACATGATAATATGAAGTAAGTATGTTAAATTTGAGTAAATATGTTAGGCTTGAACTCTACATTGCATTTTACTCCCGTGCTGAACTGTCTTTAGCCAATGCTAATGATCTGTTCTAATTAATTGTATATAAATGTTATATATCGTAATATTTAATGTCCTTGTTAACGTTTTCTTCTGTTTTAAGTATTTATAGAATTTTAAGGCCTCAATTGAGTACAAGATTTTATAGGGCCTCGTGTAGCTTAATCGCCAGTAATTTAATGCTATTTATAGTGATTGACGTAGTTCATCTTTCAAAACTTTCCTACTTTTCAATAACTTTTGTAATTAAATTATTTAGGATTATTTTAGCGTGACGGTCTCCAGTGTTTCTCTATATAAGTATATCATCACACCAATACATGTAGTGATGATATAGTTAAACAGACATTGTTTAATAATATTTTGTAGCATAAAACAAAGTTCTCCACCGCGTCTGTCTGTCTGTTTGCGATAAACTAAAAAATTACCGCACGAATTTTCATGTAGTTTTCACTAATAGATAGAGTGATTCGTGAAGAAGGTTTCTAGGCATAATACATGCCCGAGCGAAGCCGGGGAAGCTGCTAGTATATTATTAATTATAGTATCGTTGAATTAGTATCCTACGACACAAGTTCACAACTTACTGTGGGACTAGCTCAAATTGTGTGAAAAAGAGCTATAGGGCGATTCGCACCGCAGTTCGAAAGATCCCATTCAAAAAGGGCTCTTGGTCCATTCGCACCGCGGTCCAAATCGCTTGTGGTACAAAACTACTTAAGACACGATTTGTCCCTATAAATTTATTTATTAACATTTCTATTATCATTTTAGACTTCTATTCAGTTAACATACCCAAAATCATTCCACACTTCAAATCAATCAATCATGTTTTTGGCACAGTCCAGTGAACTGTACCATTGTCGGCCAAATAGTTTAGGTCATCAACTTATGATAATGCATAGATTATAGAATGTAATTGATCGATGTTTTGATTGGTACGTGAGTTGCATAAATGCAGGTTTGTTTATGACAATAATCTTTGTATTAATTGTTTAGAATAGATTAGATTTGTGGACTCCTTTTCTTACATTATTCAAAATAAAATAAAAAATTATGAAAAAAAAAATTATAGCATGATATTTTACCTAGATACATATACAGTTTATTTGTTTATTTTATTAGGCACATAAAACAACTTACAATCACAACATGACAACAACAAGATATAATATCACAGAACATAAGTCCAGATTGCAATCCTTCACTTATGCACACAAAAAGCTAATTACAAATAAACGTGACGCAAAGTTCATTCCTAACTTTAGACAATTACATGTTACAATTATAGTACTTATATCTCGATGGATTTATAATGCATTTGTCATGTAGACGACTAAATATACCTACTGCTCAAGCGCTGAGGAAAAGAGCTGTCACATGCCTATTCCAGGATAAAATTTGCAAACCATTATATTGTTATAAGTTTACAACTTGACGGGCAATAAATTCTTTAGGTCGCCAAGTCAGTGAGCATTACCGTAACTTATTTCAGTTAACATATAAATATTAATAGGGCGTAGTGATGTGCGTAATCGGTTACGTCGATATTACATATTATACATATTATCACGTCTCTATCCCTAGCGGGGTAGACAGAGCCGAAGGTTACAGGCCGGCCACATTTAGCATCATAGTGAACGTGAAGAAAAGCGGAATAAAAATAGTGATGGGTTGCTAGCCGCATCGCCTATTGATGTGATACCTAAGATTTTTACCCAATCCCGTGATCGGATTTTGCGGTCTCATCATCATCATCATCAGGTCTCTCTAGTCTCTACTGCAGGAGCACGACCCTCTCTGTACTACCAGAGCCATATTCTGAGTCGTCAGAGGATTTGGCCTACACTCTCCACGCTGGCTAGACGGGTTGGAGAGGTCTCTTGAGAGCTTGTGTTTCCTTAGTCGCCTTTTACGACACCCACGGGATGACTTGGAGTGGTCCTATTCTACTCTGCCGGGAACCACACGGCACTTTTTTTTGCGGTCTTCGCGGTTGATATTACAATTGAAAATATCGTCATCTTCAGTCCTTATTCCATTTATCGCAAAGAGAAATTGAGGAAGAAGGAAATTGTGCGATAGCCATATGAGAAAAAACGTTGAACGTATCAGCTGCTGATCTTTCCCACGCGCACAGACTGCAGAAGCCGGGTGGTAAAATGAGCTGAATTCCTTTACATCCATCACAGAGCAAGAAATTGCAATGTAGCTCGGAAGGGCGCGAGCAGAAACTGGAATTCCTTGCTCTGCGACTCCCATCAACACCATAATTTATTTTTAACGTTTAGCGTAAACGTGGCTTTTAATTTGGCCAAATCCTCTGACTACTATGGCTAATATATTGCTGTGGTAGTACAGAGAGGCATGACCCTCTCTGTACTCTCCTGCAGTGTAGACTAAAAAAGACCTGATGGATGGATGGATGGATGTGGCTTTTAATTTTAAGACTTGTGGATTGGGCCTGACCTTAAGGTCACGTTTGCCTAAATTTAGTCCAATATTTTTGTAACCTCATACAAAAATCAGGCAGTCCATTCTATACGATATTTTCTTTGATTTTATGAAGCACGTCACTATGAGAAGAAAAGACAAGTGAAATCCGTTTGGCAGATCATGTGGTCCATAAATCGCCATTGACCAGCCTTATTTGAATTTGGCAATAGCTACTGTTTTGCGTAGGATTGCGCAAAGATGAGAAACGAATAGATAATGGATGTACTACTTCGAATGAGACTTATTCGTAATGTACACGACAAAATCAAACCATGGACTGGAAGAAATACCTTTTTTTATGTCATAGGACGGCAAACGAGCAAGCGGGTCACCTGATGGTAAGTGATCACCGCTACCAAAGACAATATAATACTAACGTAATAGACTGCCCACCTCATATAAAAATATTGGACCAAATTAAGGTTGCGAAAAGCAGGCGAATGTACTTATGGCGCAGGAGAGTTGCTTGCTACTCGATACTAGATGGCGGTAATCTGCGTAAGCCTTTAAGGGTACGCTAGTCAGGTGTTTCGCCATACAAATTCTGTAGGGTGATGACTCCGTTGTTCGGTATCGTCTGTTTAAAGTTTTTAATTCTATCGAGTTGTATTGTCGTTATCTATGCTTGTATGGAATCATAATTGTAAAATTAAGTTATGAGTCTCAGAACATTCCGTTTCAACACGTAATTTCAACGCAACTTTGGGCACAATTAAATACCGGAAAGAGTATAAAATCTCTAAAACAAAATTCATACAAGCATAGTTTGGTTATTAAAAAAATTAAATAATTTTACTTTTAATTAAAACATTCAGCTTTTTTATCACAAGAACACTTCTCCCAAACGCATACTCGCGAATTTTTAGACGACAAAGATTAAGATTTTCAACAATATTTGTGTTTGCACACACTAGACTGTAGTTGCGATGTGCTTATACATCAGTGTAAATAGTTCCGCACTGTTCAAAACCGAGTCTATCCCTTTCTCAGCGAAATAGCACGCAAATTAGCCACGTGCGCTGACGACTTCGAGCTCCCGACTAGCGCATCCTTAACTTACTAAATTTACGGTGTCATTTTAAAATATTAAATATTGTTTTGATTTTTAATAAGATATATTTTGTGAATCATGTTTTTATATTCTCATAATACGGTAGATCTCTGAAAACAAATCGTACAATTAAGGCGTTGAGACCACATGCCGCTACCAATGGACATCATCATCATCATCATCAGGTCTTTCTAGTCTCCACTGCAGGAGCACGACCCTCTGTACTACCAGAGCCATATACTAGCCTGAGCAGTCAGAGGATTCGGCCTACACTCTCCACGCTGGCCAAACGGGTTGGAGAGGTCTCTTTGACGTTAATAAGCTTTGTTTAGCTTGTGTTTCCTTAGTCGCCTTTTACGACATCCACGGGATGACTTGGAGTGGTCCTATTCTACTCTGCCAGGAACCACACGGCGGACCAATGGACAACTGCAACACAAGTCTTGAACTTACTTTGGGCCTAGCTCAATCTGTGTGATTTGTCCGTATATATTTATTTATTTATTGATGACATAGTCTATAATTAACACGGACGAAGACGCAGAAAAACTGATCGTGTGCATAATAAATATACCTACCGATTTTAAAAATTATTTTCTTATTTGTATACTTTTGAAGTAGCCCCATTCAAATTTCATCAAAATCGGGTCAGTTGTTTGGTTGTAGTCGGTCTTTATATTACAACGGTTAAACTTTAGAGATTTATGGTTTGTAAAATCTATAAACTATATAGTTATGATACTATTAAAAAAAAATGTTCAATGGTCCAGTTATGATCATAGTTAGCGTTTGCCCGCGTAATAAGTATTAGAAATAGGGAATATGCATGAAAAAAATAACTGTTATCTAACCAGTTTATCCAAAAATATTCAATAGTAAAGTACTGAAAGTGAAAACAGAATAAAATTTGGTTGAAAAACGAACGAGATAATATGATTTTACGAAAATATTTCTATCTCACTCGCGAAAACACTATTTTGTATTGGCAAATGTATGCATGACATAGACTATGACGTCACTAGTCCATATCGGACTTCTCTTTCTTATTCAAACTTTAAAGTTTCACATCTTCGTCGTTAATTAAGATATTTTAAAAGTTCTTTCATATTTTTTTACTGTGGTTATTAAGGATTATACTAAGCAAATAAAAAAATTACGTGCAAACACCCTATTGAAATAGGTTTGGCTACGGACACACACAAACAACCAAAGTTAATCAGTATCCACCACAACAATATTTCTTTAGTGCTTTCTACAATGTAATGAATAAAACTTCCCCGAAAGAGTTAACCTAGATTGCTAAAATACATTTTCCAATAACAGTATTATCAAACAATGGTTCCCAAGGTTCAACTGTTTATTCCAGTCTTCCGACAAACATAATTTGTCTGCGCCACCTACGCGATAACATACAGGCTAACTGTCAAAACACCTCGTGACAGGTAACCGTTAGGTTATGTGAACAGGCACAATGTTAAACAAATCAATTGAATGTTCAATGAAGAGGCATGACGAGAAGATTTTTAACTGACTTTAAAAAAAGAGGTTCTCAATTCCGTTGTACGAGTATCTAAGTTTTCATTGTTTCTATATAATGTGTGTTCCCGGCAGAGACGAATAGGACCAGAATATGACTTCTAAACTTCCCGTGGACGTCGTAGAAGGCGACTTAGGACATACAAGATAAACATCAAAGAGACCCCTGTAACCCGTCTGGTAAGCGCGGAGAGTGTAGGCTCTGGCAGTACAGAGAGGGTCGTGCTCCTGCAGTGGAGACTAAAAAAGACCTCGTGGTATGATAATCTCAAGTAGGAACTAAGTAAGTTCTAGATATCATTACAATAAATAGCCTCTATTTGGTCCAATTGGTCCTTTCAATTGGTTTGGTCCCATTGAAATTTTATCATAATCACTTCAGTTGTTAGGTTGAAGTCGGTTATTTTATTTGAATTATTAGACAAGGTTGAGGAAACTTAAACACTACAATAGAAAATAGGAGTTTATATGATACGCTAGCCCGTAGCATGGCGCCCGCGACGCCGTTTATATCACACGACAAATTACAGTAACATCTAGCTTTAATATTACGTAAAACAAGATGTTAATAGTTGATAACGTATCCCTATCTTGCTCTTTAATGTTACGGATTACGGAAAGCAAAATGGGGATAATCGATAACGTTGTCGCGAGTGATAGAAAAGATCATAGTGTACAGTTAATCAAGAAAAAGTGACTGTTCTCATGCGTGCAGACACATGAAGAACCTAGATGCTTTAGTTTTTTGGTATCGGGGTCGATTAGGATCAATGATAATATGTGTGGTCAATCGAAATGAAAAATGTATATTGTATTAGCCAATGTGGTCTCATTAAAAAGTAATAGAACAAATAGTCATTACTACTTGAGATGGGACTGCCGATTAAGGGTCTATATCCAGATCTATTATTCTATCAATTTGTCAAAAAAGAGCATCCATCTTCCATCAAAAGTATTACAGATAGTATTAACTATTAACATTACAAATTACCTCACGTAATAAAAATATTATATATAACAGACCATAATGACACTCAATCAAAAAACATTTATCGCCATTCTTTCCAACTGATTGTTATCAAACCAACAATATAATTTTCAAAATATTTATTCTACGACCATCCGAGTGATTTCATAGGAATAACAATTAGCAGGTGTGTCTCCGTTTCGCGATTTGCAAACCGTAATGGCGAGGAGCCGATTGACGTTAGCTGTCATGTCATGTCCTTTTTGGCGGGCTGTCAAGCTGTCATTGACTCGAGAAAAAATATTGAACGCGCAGAAAATCAACCCATCTACGTATCTTTTTGACAGCTCAATAGAGCAGTTGGCGCTTTGAGTTGGCGCCTCAGAGTCATTGCTCTTTGTCTTTGTAAGGTGTGCTATGTTTTAGTATGTGTTGCACATAATCTTAGGTTTCCGTTAGAGTTCGCTATACCATATGTTTTAAACTTAAAGCGCCCTTAAACATTGTTAAAATTATTGAACTGTTATTAAAATGGCTGAATCTGCTCGGTTCAAAGCAGAGTAGGTATGAAATTTGCGAGTTTCGGGTAGAGCGTAATCTGTAACACCGCGTATTTTTTGTCCTTGGAGTTAGTTAAGAACGTTATAATTTTTATGGTCAAAATGAGGTGCATATTGTTTTTAAAGGTCATGTATTATGTAGTGTGTATGTAAGTTCCTTTATTCCACTTAACTTCTAAATACCTAACGGAATTGAACGTTTGGAATATCGTTAGAGTCCCACTACCCATCCAAGTAATGGGTGGGTAGTGGGACTCTAACGATATTGGGCTTTAACTTTTTTGCCAGTCATGTTTGTTATTTACTTTGCATTCGCGCTTTACAATTTCACCTAAACTTTGTCACTTTCTTAGGTCTATGCAGAGAGCGACGCTCTGTTATTTGTATATTTTGTGCTGCAATGCGTTATTTTGGTTGGCAGCACTGCGCTGATTCATTAGAAATTGCGCGTGAGTTCATTTCATTAAACGGAAATGTCAAATTGTCATTTTGTTGTAAATCTAGGTTTTGGAGAGGTAAATTGGCAGTGAAACTAATTTTAATCTAAAAAGAAGCAGTTTTTACTTATCTACTACATGGTTTGTACGCGTATGTTTGGGCAAAGACAATTTAATACTAACGTAATAGACTGCCCATCTGAAGAAAAATATGGACCAACTTAAGGTGGCGAAAGTAGGCAAATGTATGGCGCTGCAGACTACCGCCATCTAGTAGCAAATGGCAAGCAGCCACTCGATACTAAATGGCGGTAGTCTGCGTCAGCCTAAATTTACTAAAACTGAGGCGTAATTTTAAAATAATTAGCCAAAAATGATGTTCTAATTATTAATAAGATATATTTTGTCAATAATGCTTTTATATTCTCATAATACCGAAGATACAATGTCGTGTAGCAATGAGTAGCGCCATCTATGTGAATTTGTGAGAACAAATCGTACGATTAAGGGGTTGGGACCACATGGTTGGGGATATTAGATTAGGTAGATAGGTTAATTAGGTTGATAGGTCATTATTTTCTTGACTGAACTTCAGTAATACAGTAAAACGATATTTTTTACAATAAGGAAGGAACAATATGTTTTTTTTTAAATTGCGTATAAATAGTGAAACTTAGTACATTTGTTACGCGAGCACAATTTTTTAGATGAATAATTACGCGAGCTTTTTTTTCTAGCCAATATGGAAGCTTTTAGCCAGCTAGAAAAAAACTGTAATAAATAAAAATATTTTTTATAAGTAATCGTTCTTCATAACCTGCGTTTTCTAGTAACAATATCATATTTAACATAGATTTTTTGGTGTGTACACAAATGAGCATTTTAAGTATGATTATGTCTCAAATAAAATAATGACTGTACCAAGTAACCAGAACTAGAAACCATTTTAATTGTAATTGCGATATATATTTGACTGAAACTATTAGGTACCTACTTTTACTTCAATAAAGAAATAACTAACTGTCACGGCTGGCGATAAATACGACATAAAAGCCACTGGTTCCTCTATTTTGCAATTTTTTAAATCTGTTGTTAATATTCTAAAGAAATGTATTTATTCTTTTATTGTCATTTTCGCGGATACAAAGCTTTACGAATCTTTCTTTTTTGCGCAATTTGTACGGCGCCTTGATCTAGTTCTTGATAATAACATTCAACTATCTATAATCATCGTATCAGCCCGCTCAACGAAAACTTACATCTCGTGTGAAAAGTCTTACGTTGACAGCAGCAGGTTTCACAAAAGTTGATATATATAAGTATCTATATAATATTATTTTGCATATGAAAAGATGCAGACCCCCACATGTCTATGGACAACCCGCACGTAGGTATAGGTTTCATAAAACATTGTTTCATTTCCATATATGGGTATTGGGTGTAGAATGCTCCTTAATGTTTATTTTTGTATAAAAATCATAAAGCGTACATCTACTCACAAAGTTTTAACTGCGAAATCCAAATAAATTTTGAATAAAGTAGCTATGACATACAGACATGGCGAATCTATAATCTAATTCGTTTTCTGCATTCCATTTTAGACTATATCAAAGTGATTTAAGAACCGATTTGCTTATAAGTTTCTCGTGACTAACAATCAACAAAGTCTAGTATTATTTAATGCTTGTTTGTCTAGCTACGACTGGCATTATAATAAAGCTAATAGATCTACTGATTAAAAGGAACCTAGATGAATTGCGTGAATAATAACCAATTAAAATGTGGAATGACAATAAACAAATTGGCAGTGTATGTCTCTGTAACGTGTCTAGTGATAAATAGAACTCTGTTGATGAAGACAGAAAATAAGAAAGAAAAAAATGTTAGGCAAAACAACAATAAAATCAAAAAGAAAAAAATATTTAAGAACTTATACAAAAGGTGACTGCCGAAAAAGCGGCTCCTTCTCAGCTACACTATCACTATCCTTCGACATACCATGAAAATCGTATTATAAATTGACCACTACGAACAATATTATAAATCTCCACGCAACCAACGATCAGTTATGTGACCTCCGACATCAGTTACTTACTGAACGATACTCGTACTTTGAAGCCAACATTAGTTTCTGTAATGACCATTACTGATTTTTACGACCACTAAAGTTATATGAAGTCACTTTCTAGCCATTGTACTGCAATATTTTGATTGAAACAAGCTTTCCATAATTGTTTACTACGCTGCGATTCTTTAAACTATGTAACACGACCATTATCGTATAGTTTAAGTATATGATTACTATACAAATTTTGGCTATAATAAATTTTTACAACGCACTTTTGAACAAAATAATCGGGAAATGTCGAAAAATACTTTACCAGTTTCAGTCCCTCGAAATTTTGATAAATTTCCAAAAGCTGAATCGACAAATAGAAAAAAAAATCTATTTATTCACTGATTATTTGCCGTGTGCTTCCCGGCAGAGTAGAATAGGACCACTCCAAGTCCTCCCGTGGATGTCGTAAAAGGCGACTAAGGGAACACAAGCTAAACAAAGCTTTAAAACATCAAAAATACCTCTCCAACCCGTCTGGCCAGCGTGGAGAGTGTAGGCCAAATCCTCTGACTGCTCTGGCTAATATATGGCTCTGGTAATCAGAGAGGGTCGTGCTCATGCAGTGGAGACTAAACAAGACCTGATGACGATTTAATCACTGAACCTATTTACAAAATTTGACGAGAATCGGTAGAGAAATGCGACTTAGAGTGGAACAGCTGGACAGACATCATTATCACGAACATTTTGGGCAACTTAAAACAGAGATGCTTCTCGATCGCTCGCTCAATAATGTGTTGACTAAGAAAATTTCTCATTTCTAATAAATAACCAATTTTATAATCATTATATATAACAGCAGGCACTCACGTGCTATTTTGTCGGTATTGGCGACTATAGTTTCGGACTCGTTAGGAGCCAATTTTCAAAACAAGTACGGAACGCGCGGACCATTTTCCAGACACTTGCCTTAAAAATGGGCTCCTGACAAATCCGAAACTGTATTCGGCAATTCTGACAAAATAGAACGTGAATGATCCGTTGTTATATATTATAATGTTTTTATCTCACGTTAGTTTTAATGATAATACTTTATACCATTTTATTGGGTAAGCACAAAAATATAATTAATGGTGGAACTAAGATAGAACCTAGCGGTACTCCAT
This sequence comes from Rhodophaea formosa, assembly GCA_963082605.1. Lineage (NCBI taxonomy): Eukaryota > Metazoa > Arthropoda > Insecta > Lepidoptera > Pyralidae > Rhodophaea > Rhodophaea formosa. The sequence continues at coordinate 3,679,051 of OY720220.1, read as the reverse complement.
GTATATGGACATAGGTAGTGTCTATAATGACCATTACTATTTTTAGGGCCTCTTAATGTTGCATAAATCACCATTGTTCTGCAATGATGATGAATACGTTTGCGTCAATGCAATTATAGAAATTGAAAAATGAAAAAGAAAATATTTAAGTAATAGCTGTTGGCAGCAGTGGCGGCTCCCCCTTGAGTGCACTCGTGCGCCGCACTACCAGTTTAAGCTTAAATATATACTAAAAAATAACATTGATATTAAGAATAAATAAGCAGTTTTACGTAAAAATAAATTTATTTTTGTGTAAAATGAGAATCAGTCATGTGTTTAACAAAATAAGTACTATTTTCGCTTGACAAAATATTGTGCCGTGCGCCCGCTTCTAGTGCACGCAGCGCGCCTATACAGCTACTATGGAAAAGGCGACAAAACGCCTGGCGCGTGAGACGGAAGATTAGTATGGAAGTTTAGCGAAATCCCGTGCGCCGCACGGGGCCCGACGTGGGACGAACGCCGACGTTCGGAAATGTTCGGATTAGGTATTTTTCGTATAAATTGTCTTACGTTTGTATTTGTGCGTGTTTTACTTTCGCAGTTTTTGTTTTATTTCACTTATTGATCTTATTAAAGTACCTACCTAAATAAAAAATGCTTTATCTAAATAAGAGAATTACTTATTTCTGCGCTTAGAAATTATCCATATTGCTTAGGCATGTTTTATGATGTGCACCACCAGGTCTTTGAGTCACGAGCCGCCACTGGTTGGCAGTCTTAGATAATTCAATGATGTAGTTTTTTTTAAGTAGGCATTATTTTTTACAATGATCATATCATCAATATAACTACCTAAGTGCATTGTGCAATCACTTTCTTACGCCATTATAAGTACTCAGAAAATTTCAAATGGAAAATATAATTACCTTTCTGTTGCGGAAACGTGATTCTTGCTTTTTGTTTTAGAAGAACTAAGTCCCTTCATCTATCCAATAGTATTTCTCCGATGATCCAGTGGGTGTGAGCTCTATGAGCGCTTACATATGTTAAGCAACCCTTGGTGCAGTCCCTACTTGGATGGGTGACCTCAAGTGGCATAAAAATATCTCGAGCTCCTCCGTGCTTCGGAAAGCACGTTAAGCCGTTGGTCCCGGCTGTCATCGTTGATGGCAGTCGTTAAGCTATGTCAGATGCCTTAAGGCAGCTTGAAAAATCTGACACCAGTGTTGGCCACTTACACATACGAACTCGTCGTCTCTCGTAGTATTTCTCAAACTCATAATCAAAACGTTTAGTTAATATAGGTTTCTTTTGTTTCATACTTTTACAACACTAAAAAAATTTGACGTCAATAATTACATAAGGCTAAGTTTAAGCTGCTTCTAAAGCCGCTTCCAAAGAGTGCAGAAGAAGCGGCAACAAACTGCACAGCATATTTCTATCGTAGTCCTTCAATTTAAAAAAAAACATAAAGAACACAGAACTGTAGTTCTGTGATAAAGAATCTAAAAACTAATGAAGTAAACATCGGACCAGGTGACTTCTCTGTGGGACTCTACATTTATGAAAGCATCAATTAATTTTGTTTTGTGCTATTTTATTTCTAAAAGAGCATTTCTCGAAACCGACTATCAACCAAACAACACACCTTTTCATGGCCCGACAAACAAATATTGTTGCATTGTTTCCGGATCGCGCCGACATACAGACTGACATAATATGTTAATTCTACTGATAACGTTATCGCGTCTTAAGAGATAATGGTGTCATTCAGGGGCAGCTTAATTGTGATAAAATGTTGGGAATCTTTAACGTTCAAAGTTAAGTTGGCATGTGTAATAAGAATGTTTAAGAGAGTTTTAATAGTATAATATTAAATAGCATTGGCAAACACAATAAAAGGATTTTTAATACAAACAATGAATTGTCTGCAAGCTAAGAAGACATTTCGTTTTGAATTATTTTTATTGAAGTTACGTGACAAATACAAAAAAAAAATGAAGGAACTAACAGTAGTGGGTGGGTGCTGGCCAGCAAAAGTTTGCATGAACTAGTGGCGGAAGCACACAAATTAATTTAACCCAAAGTGCATGTAGCTTTGACTTCCGCAAAGTAACGCCTGAATCAATTTAATATGAGTTTTCCAAAAAATTAGCAGTGTCTTATCTATCTCTTTTATCACGTTTAGGTTGTTGATCTTTTTCCATATTTGCCATATGTTCTTTAGGAATTCTGCGTTACGTGTTTTCAAAAAAAATATCAGTATCTTTTAACTCTATCATATTTTAAGTATCTACAGAGTCAGGATATTCTAACTTATCAACTTTTGACTTTGACCTGACGTTGACGTCATAGTCGTTAGGAAACAGTATATTAGTAGGTGTTCTTCATTTACTAAGTAGGTTGCTAAATGGCCCCATCTGCATACGGAGTGAAGAGTGAAAAGGCCGGAAGCACAGCTGTACACTCCTGGGCTGTGTTGGCTAGAGGATATAATGTTTATACTGCGCTTGGGGTGACAGACGATCTGAATACAAAGTCCTTTTGAGATGTGTACTTTTTGTTACTTGGCCATTCTGATATCTTGTCCTTCTGATCCTAACCCATGAGTACAAATTCGAGAAACATTTCTTACCAAAATGGTATTTTTTTTTCACATCATGTGTATTTAAGACTAAGAATGATGAAATGAATTGACGAAATGAATGTTAACGAAATGGGCATTGGAAACGAATAAATAAAAGGTTCATGATCAAAGTCCAGTTAATAGACAATATTTTAATAAAACCCTATACAATCCTTAAAGGGGCGACTCACCTTGTCAAAATGCACAAGGTTTTCTATAGGACCATGCTTGGAAAAATAATTAAAAAAAAATTTTTTTTCGTACAAATTACCCGATCGGCAGAACACTTAAGTTTGAGAATGTCAATATTTTTTTTTAATTTCCAGCATAAGTTTCATAGAAAACGATGTTTATATTTATGGGCTGGGTCGCCTCATTAAGGATTTGACAGGATTTTATTTATATAATCATCTCTGGTAGTACAGACAGGGTCATGCAGTCGTGCCCCTGCAGTGGAGACAAAAAAGACCTGATAATGATGATGATGTTAAAATCATTCTCGTGTAACATTCATAGGTAGTCTTAGTGGTCCTATTCTAAACAGGAAACCAGGCGCACCTCTCACGATTAAGTTGCAGACTCTAAACCAGCCGCAAAACCACAGAGCAGGAAATGACTGTATCTTGCACGCTACTAGAGACGCTTTTTCAATAGGTACAATACCACCTGGACTGGCAGTCAACCACTGTACGTTTTAGAAGAAACTTTCTGCCAAGTACGACCGAACTATGGAATCAACTTCCTGCGGTGGTATTCCCAGATCGATACGACATTGGAAACTTCAAAAAACGAGCCTATGTTCTCTTAAAAGGCGGCAACTTGTCACACACACCGGCACAGGTGTTGCAGTTGTCCATGAAGATCACTTACCATCAGATGACCGGCTTGCTAGTATCCGTCCAAAATCATAAAAAAAAACGTACGAAACAAGCGTGTCAGGGGTAGGTACCGTTTATTGAGTTTAAATTGTAAAACTGTAAAAATCTGCTATTTTCTACTTACTTGTAATGTAGGTTACATCAGAATTTTATTTTTACCGTAGGTACATAAGTAACTGTAAGTTTTTTGAGCATGAACTGACGGGCCGAGTATGTGACTTTCGCCTACCGGGCGCGGGTTCAAACGTGGTATTATTATTACTTTCGTTTCTAAAAGTTCGCGACTGACATTGCGTGCTCTGTGCGCACTATTAAAGTCCACTTAGTCACAACAATTTACGATGATAGAAATGCACATAGAGTGGTTATTAAACATTCACGCTGCACCCAATCAATTGCCGCTAATGTGACAGAGTTTACGAGCAATGAGCGACGAGACAGATTAACAGTAAACACGTTTAATTTTAATGTGCGGTTCGATGACCACGCATCGGTGATTCATAGCGAAATTGTCTATGAGCAGGAAGCTCGGCCTTATAGAGCGGTTTAAAAATATACGCCTGTTATTGCAGTTTTTGTAATTGGTCTAAAATTAATACAACATTTTAGAGGTGTGACATTGATGGAGAGAAATTGATTTGGAATAGATAAAAAAATCTATAATGGAAATAAAAGAAATTGTTAAAATTTTCAGTTAAGCACACTATAGTTAAATAAAATTTTTGAAAACTACTAAAACATATTGATAAAACGATGTTATTTTGCGAGCAAGTAATGTAAAATCGATGAAATGAAAACGTTTAATTTAAAAATCTTTTTTTTCCCTGCAGTAGTTTGTTTAAAAAATAAGTGGGTACCTACGTCGTTACTCAATTGGTATTTTATATAACTTTATTAGTACCTATAATAATTAAGATGATAGTTGGCAACTGCTAAAAGTGACTTATTTTCATCATCATAATCAGGGCTTTTTTAGTCTCCACTGCACGAGCATGACCCTCTCTTTACTTCTAGAGCTATATATTACTCAGAGCAGTCAGAAGATTTAGCCTACACTCCCCACGCTGGCCAGACAAGTTGGAGAGGTCTATATGATGTTTATATGTCAAGTGGCCACGCGAGAAAATTATGATTTAGGGTAAAGAAAAAAATGGAGTTTTTGGTGGGAAGTCAAGGGGTTCAGTTGTCGTTTGCCTTATACAATTTTGCAAATTGATTTAAGTGGACTTTATAATATGAAATTGGTGTAGTTTGGTGTTATAAATGCTCGTGCTCGAGAACAATTTGTGAAATAGTTAAAGTAGACTGTTAAATGGACTCGTATAGATTTGTCGCCAAAATCTCCCACGAGGCTGCCAAAGAACATACGCCATCTTTGATGCCACATACCGTACAACACCGATACTTAGTATCTCATTATACTGGACATTGGCAGAATCACTGAAATTTCGGTGGAAGCCATAATTAAAAAGAAGAAAGAATAAAATGATGACTGTTTAGTTTTGCTGATCTAAGCCCCTTAAGAGGGTATACTAGCAGTGCGTTTTCCATACAAATGTATTTCTCTATTTTCTTGCTGAAAATTGCTTCTAGAGGCACAATTCTTTTTACATACAATCTATTACTAAAATAGGTATGTCCCTATGTTTTATTTTTTTCTAAAAACCTGTTTAAAAGAAAAAAAATGTACAAAAACAGTTTTTTTGAAAAAAATAAAAAATAGGGGCATTCCTATTTTAGTATTACATTTTACGAAAAAAGAATTGTGGCTCTGGAATCAGTTTTTAGCGAGAAAATAGAGAAATACATTTGTATGGAAACCATATTGAAAAAATACTGCTAATATACGCTCTTAATTGGATTAAAGTAAGGAAGACTTAGTAACGTTCTGTTGCAGTATTCTGCCATAATTATGCCTCCCGTAACATGAAGCTAAGTGTTGTTCAGCGCATTACACGTTTTTTCTAAGGCTTCATATATGCATTGGAAACCTTTTTAGCCTACTTTAAAAAAGAAGGAGGTAGTATGTTACCTGTTATGTATTTTTGGGATTCATTCGCTATTAATCTTAACTTCCCACCGTTTTTAGGGTTCCGTACAAAAAATGAAAAACGGAACCCTTATAGGATCACTCGTGCGTCTGTCTGTCCGTCCGTCCGTCTGTCACAGACGATTTTCTCCGAATCTACTGTACCAAATTAAGTGAAATTTGGTAAGATGGTGTAATCCTATGACCCAAACACGAATGTGTAAACTATATACAATTTTTTTTTAAATAAGGTTCATTTTCGGGGGCCCAAATAGAAAATTTAAAAAAAAGTTTTGCAAACCGTACTTCGTCATATATCAAATAAAAGGGCTTGTTATGAGGATCTCAAAAATATTTTTTTCGTTCGGTTAAAGTCAATACTTTTGATTTTATTTACGAAAGAAGGCGAAAATTGACCATTCTTTGCTTGAAGATTACAGGAAAAATAATAAGAATTCAACCAGTTGAAAATAAAGTGGTTGACTCACACTTGGCCGGTTTTTTAGGGTTCCGTAGTAAACTAGGAACCCTTATAGTTTCGCCATGTCTGTCTGTCTGTCTGTCCGTCCGCGGTTTCACTCAGAGACTATAAGTACTAGAAAGCTGTAATTTGGTATGGGTATGTATATCAATCACGTCAAAAAAGTGGTAGAAAAAATCTTGAAAAAAAAAATTTTTTAGGGTAGCTCCCATACAAGTAAAGAGGGAGTTATTTTTTTTTTTTCTATATAAGCCCATCGTGTTGGGTATTGTTAGATAGGTCTTTAAAAATATTGTGAGGTTGAGATCACCATTTTTCGATTTAGGGATCCGTTTGAGAAATATTTGGTTTTAAAGTGCAAATTTTTGTTAAAGGAAAGTGTCCCCCCCCCCTCTATCTACTAAACGGTTATATATGGATACGTGAAAAAAATTACAGCAGTAGTGTATATACTGAAGTTGAAAGGAAAACTAACAGAGCTGAGTACTAAGTACAAACTAAAAAGTTATAGGCAACCAACTTATAAAATGTACTCGAAAATGTAAAATTTCATACAATTTTCATTGTTAGATGTTTTTGGTCGTTAAACTGTGAGGTGCGAGTGTAAACAGTGTGAACTCCAAGTTGTCATTCGCAACTACGGAACCCTACACTGCGCGTGGCCCGACACGCACTTGGCCGGTTTTTTTCTTATATTATAAGTGCGAAAGTGAGTTAGTTTGTTAACGTGAACTCACGCCCCATCTACTAAACCGATCATCTTGAAATTTTGCATACAGATTGCCTAGGTACGGAGATGGACATTGGACATAGGCTATCTCTCATCTCAGAGAAAAGTACTGTTACCGAGGGAGCGATAGTTACGCGAGCGGAGCCGCGGGCAAAGCTATTATTTACAATATTAGATTCATCAGATTATATCAATTAAGTACGCTATCAAAAAACCATGCTGACACCCGAAAAGTATCTTCGGAGTCGAGTTAAAAAAAATTAAACCTTAACCAAAGACAATATAATACTAATGTAATAGACTTCCCACTTCATACAAAAATATTGGACCAAATTAAGGTTGCAAAAAGCAGGCGAATGTATGGCGCAGAAGAGTTCCTTGCTACTCGATACTAGATGGCGGTAATCTGCGTTAGCCTTTAACTTACGAAATATACGGTGTCATTTTAAAATATGCCTTAAATATTGTTTTGATTTTTAATAAGATATATTTAGTGAATCTGGATTTTATATTCTCATAATACGGTAGATACAATGTTGTGTAGTTTCGAGTGGCGCCATCTATGCGAGTCTCTGAGAACAAATCGTACGATTAAGGCGTTGAGACGACATGCCTTAACTTAAAGTATAGAATTTATAAAGCATATTGAATTGTATAACATGTCCGAGTTATATAACATAAAAGTCTTCGTCTAATAGACCTTTCGCATGCACTCTGTACATTTTATTGATTCGTCCCTGAAGAACATAGCGTGAGGCGCCCTGCTATTGACTCAACAGTGAACACATGCCATTTTTTTCCATACTTCCTGAATGTTCATTTCACAATAATAACTATAGGGACACAGTAGCCGTGTTGTTCCCAGCAGAGCAGAAATACTCCCCGTGGATGTCGTAGAAGGCGACTTGACAGACGGGTTGGAAAGGTCTCTTTGTCAAAAATCAAAATCAAAACGTTTATTCAGAAAATAGGCCTTCGCAGGCACTTTTTCACGTCATATCATATTTAAAATTATCTTATTAGATAATATGTATTTATTAATTGTTCAAAAGCTACAGACTACTAGCGTTTCGGAACCGACCACTGCAGAGAAGAAACGCCGAAAGAAACTTATCAACAGTTTTGGTCGCCTACTCGCCTGAAGGGCTTTATATAATATGATATGATTACGTATATTTATTCCTTATTATCTTTTTCGTTCTTTTCTTTTTTCTTAAATTTTTTCTGTTTTCATGTCTTAGTTTCATGTTACAATTTCAATATAGTTACATAGATTTATTATTTTTGGAACATGTTTATGTTAACGATCGAGTGTGCAAAGATAATATATATAATACAAGCTAAACAAAGCTTATAAGTTTGATGTTTATAAGCTTTGTTTAGCTGTATTTCCTTAGTCGCCTTCAGCAACATCCACGCAGGGACCGGAACCACTTACCGTAAGAGGGGTTTTCGTTGGGGTTTTTGATCGACTGGTTTTCGTAAACCCTAACGATTTGATAACCATATCATTTGCTTACCCTATCGAAAGGCTTACTAATATGATACAATTAAGTCGACTAAGCACTAACTCATATCTCAAAACCCTATAATAGGCTTACCCTATCAAGTGTTATTCACACGACGTCAAGCTTTTCTAACCTTTATTTTGCAAGTCATATAACTCATAATTGCTCACTCTAGAGAGTTGATAGGGTTAGCAGGGTGCGGGCCTCTCTGAGTTTTAAGAATCGGGGAATTAGGTACTCGTGTCTACTACTGCGTTGGTCACATTCTACTGTTTGCTGCATTGATTGATGGATCGGACTTGAAGTATTTTTTTTTTATTAGGTAGGGGAAAAAGTTTATTCGTATTTTGTATGAAGATTTTATCCGGCCATACAAAAGAGATGTAACTATGACTTTGAAATTCTCAGACAAAAAAATTTAAACGAACTTTGTGTTATTTTTTTGAAATCATAAACACCAAAATTCACTTCCGGTTTAAATAGCATACATACCTTTTTTTAAATAAAATTTCAAAAATGTATACTTTTTTTCGTTGATTCCATAAATTTTGAATAGACAATAATACAGTTGAAGAATGGCGGGGAAAAGTATTTTATCATTTTAATTATTTCTTAAAATGTACCTTTCATATGGTCTCAAATTCATCCATGTACATACAATATAACTGAAGATATTTTATTACAACTTTACACATAGGTACAAAATACGAAATTACTTTTTCCCCGACCTAATATTTTATTACGCGCGGTATTTTTAATTTTTATTAGTTTGTTAGTAGCTCAGACTAATACGTACGTAGGATAAATATGCCTCCTACGGAAAAAAATGTAATTCAGATTAAAATTTTGAAAAATTATAAAAAAAATGGGTACATTTTTTATTAAAACGGACAAAGCTGAAGAGAGTTCTTTCTATGAGCATTATCCAATATTTAAATTCACAAAAACAAAAACTACTACTAACAAATATCGGGCTTGGCTGGTAACATATCCTAAGCAGATCAGAATGAACTAGTTTGCCCTAGGACAAACTATCTTCATTTCAGCCGTAAACTACTGGACATAGACTTCTTCTAAGTATTACAAAAATGACCTGTTGGAAGTGACTTTGCATCCAGCCTTTTTCTGGGACCATGGTCAGGTCGTCCGACCACGTGATCGCAATTTAACAACCTTTTTGCCCTATCAGTCTTCGGTTCTACTCGCTATAGGCCCCGCCCACTGCCACTGCATAGAGCTAATCTGCTGAGCTATGTCGATGACTTTAGTTTTTATACGGATTTCCTTATTTCTGATTAGGTCTCGTGGAAAACCTTCGAGCACAGCTCTGTTCATAGTTCTTTGAGCGACCTTGACCTTTCTTATGAGAACTTCTTATAACACATATTGGTCGAAGAGTTTTGACTTAGCACCGAGGTATTTCGGACGAGGAGACACTAGGGAGCTTCCCGAACGCTGCCTAGCCGAGTTGAATTCGTTGAAGCACCTCATCCTTGAAGCTGGAACTGGATTAATTGACCCAGGTAGACATATTGGTCTACAATTTTAAGGTGAGAGTTCCCAACATGAAACATGGATATTCGACATGATCTTCGTTTTATCCATGTTCATTTTAAGGTCCACCTCGGGCCAAATGAACATGGATAAATATTGGTTGGGAAACCTTATTGAGCATTGTACTTAAGTCCTCCAGCGATTCCGCCATGACAACGATTTCATCAGCAAATCGAAGGTGAGTAATATACTCAACTTCGGTGTTGATGCCAAGTCCATCCCATTCCAATGGAAGACACCTTCTAAGTGTCTTCCATTGCAGCTGTGAACAGTTTCGGAGATATCACGCCTCTCTGGAACGTGGAATAACCCTCGTACTTTGCTCCTGACTGACATGGTGACGCTGCTGTAAAATCACTTCAACACCACGATATACCGATGGTCAATGCGACACCACTGGAAAAACTGAAGCACGGTCCATGTTTCGATCGAATCGAAGGTTTTCTCATAGTCCACAAACGCCAAGCATAGTGGCTAGTTATACTTTTGCGAGACGATTCGTGATCACCCTCGAAAACAGCTTATAGACGGCCACGTCTATAATCTGTTTTCGAGGGTGATGAGCCATCATTATCATCCTTTTTGAAAAACAAAACCACCACGCCCATGTTCCACGCCTCTGGCATCACACCCTCGAGCAAGACGGAATTAAAGAGGTTCTGAAGAGTGAAGAGAAGTATTCCGCCCGCTTTCAGAAGCTCTGATGTGATTCCGTTTCTTTTTGGGGCGAGGTTTCTTTTTGGGGCCAGATTTAAAGATCTTGGATCCCACCGCCTGGACAGCTTCTACGAACCCGTTGTTGAGCTCGTTCACAGAAATGCAGTCTGGAAGGCATTTGAAACGATTTGAGAGTTGGAAGATTTCGTGGTTCTGGATATGGGCTGGTCAAAGCGTAGACTACATCAAGCGAACCCTCTCGAGGCCACTCGCGATTTCAGTTTGGGTACTCGGGTTTGGCCGGTAACATACATTATGTTTTACAAGAGCAACACCCGCGACTGTAGCTGATCTATCCTTTGTAAATCCATACTGTTCACTATGAAAAAGACCATTTCTAGAAAAGATAGTACCTGATTAAAAATAAGGTTTTCAAATATTTTACTACAGTCCTATTTTTTTAACTTTAATAATACCTATTCTACGTTGTTTTCACTTTGTCACTGGATTTCAAAATAGTTTGTCTGGTATATATTGATTTTGCACATGCACATATTCTGTTAAAGACTTTTGAATAAGTTTAAACAAATTTAACAAAGTCAGGATTCTGATTCATGATTATAAGCTTTGATAGCAAGTAATTCGTATAACCTACTAGCTGATGCCCGCGACTTCGTCCGCGTGGACTTTATGACCCCGGTATATTAATATACCTTAATACTAACTAAACATGCATAATAGAATACTTGTAGCAGTGTTATAAAATTGTATGGAATTGCATTGACTGTTGCTAAATACTGGAGGAATTAAATATAGAATTCTTTTAGACTTTTTGAGCCACCGACACGATAAGAAGAAGACTATATAGCTAGCTCCAAGTGAGCTTGCGCTACTTCACCAAACTTTGAGGTATGGGCAGAGCGCCTTCAACCTATCGCACATCTCCAAAGGGCCTTCGGGAGAGACGGACCTCGGCTTTAGGTGTTGCCTGTGTACTCAAGGCTTGGAGAGACAGCAAACTCTTATGTTTTGCCGTATGGGCTTAAAACTACGTTGCCAAAAGGGGGACCGCTGGGCGGTCACCAGTAATTTGAGCTAATCGTACTCTACACACTCAATCTCAGAGGAGAGTGTGACTCTGTAAAATTGTCGATATAAAATTTAACATGGTAGGTACTTAGTGTATCAGATGTTCTAAATCTTCGATTTTTTCACGTCAACAAAAAATACTAATCAGGCTGAACTTTTGCTACAGCGTCATTTTTATATTTCCTATAATTTACCTGGACCGTTATAGTTCTGCGTCAGGTGTTCCAAATCTTCAAATAAAATACCTCAACAAAAAATGCTCATCAGGTTGAATAACTTTTGCTAAGACGTCATTTATATATTTCTTATAGTTTACCTGGACCATTATGGTTCTGCAGGAGGTGTTCCAAATCTCAGATATTTTATACCTCAACAAAAATGCTCATCAGGCTTAACAACTTTTGCTAAGGCTCCTCTTTTATATTTCTTATAGTTCAGCTAGACCATTACAATGCTGCATCAGGTGTTCCAGTTTCCAAAACTATTTCTACTCTATATGTTGCGCCGGTTTAACAGCTATATAGCAAAAAAGTTTCATTTAAATCCATCTAATATTTCCGGAGATAAACGTGATCATACATACAGACAGACAGACAGACAGACAAGAAATTATAATTTTTTGTTTTGCTTTCTATTATTCTTTTTAAGTGTTCCTCTATCCATTTTAGTTAAAAATACAAAATGTACAGACAAAATATTTGTACTGTTTTATTATATGTATAGATTACAGATGTAAATATCTGGAATCTAACTTAATTTCTTAAGAATAATTTCTTAAATTTAATACCGATTGCTGTAACGATTTTCACAAAACTGATATTAGACGTTCGACAGGGATACAAATTCCAGATACAAAGAAATACCATAAAAAATAAAATTACAAATCTTGAATTAACACTCACGGAAAAAAAATATATCGGAATCGGAAGTAATAAGCTAATTTTTTTATCTTTATTTCATTCACATCAATTTCGAAGTACTTATTTGAGTGACCACTGTATTATATTGCATTGACATTCTTGATTGAAGTCAGACTAGAAAGAGTCAGAATATACTGTAGAACGTGTAGAACAAAGAGAGCGATAGGGTAACAGTAACCGAATGCTAAGTGGTATAATCGACACTTTCAGGTTACTGGTAAGTCGAGTTACTATTAGTTAACTAGTTTGAAGGAGTTACCATAACGTTAGGGTAAGTCAATCGATAGGGTAACTCTAATAAAGGGTAGCCTTATGATAGAGTTACACGATCGATAGACTTAATCAAATGAAGGGGTTTTCCGGTCCCTGCATCCACGGGATGACTTGGAGTGGTTATATTCTACTCTGTCGGAAACCACACGGCTTATTATAGTATCTTTACATTTTAACTTCCTCCTTTTGTTTAAGTAAATAACATACATACCTACATACTATCACGTCTTTTTCCCTTGCGGGGTAGACAGAGCCCAGGTCTGTAAAACCTAAAGGCCACGTTAAGTAAATAAAGCCTTAGTAAAAACAAATACACTGTTTCCATTGGACAAACGAAAAACTGAAGCCGTAATAGTTATGTGAACACGGTTACCCTGTTACCGTATTGTCAGTATGTGTGTCAGTTACGCTAATTACTCGGAAACTACACTGTAGCACATTACAGTGGTCTTTGAAACTGTTTCTTCTTATATTACTACGGCTTAAGGGGTATTTATAGTTTTTATTGTCTTTTTAATACACCTTAAGTTTCAAAATGTATGTCTATGTTTTATATATGACTCCTCATTGAGTTTCTAACAAACAAATGTGAATTTGGAACAGCTTGTGTTGGGGTTGCCTCCTGTTAAAAATACAAATAAGTTTAAACCAAACGGCATTTTTTGACAATTTTTTTGGATTTTTGTTTATTTAAAAAAAAATTATGACTCCACATCTGGAGGATTACCCATCGAACAAAAAAAGAATCACTAAAATCGATCCATAACTGACTGAGTGATCGCGTAACAAACATACAAAAAAAACATACAGACGAATTGAGAACCTCCTCCTTTTTCGAAGTCGGTTAAAAATTCATGCGAATTGTGAATCCTACTGCAGAATGAAAGGTTTGTCTCACATCTTATTTCTGCAAAACAAGCAATAAAAGTATAGCTATTGGATAGGCAGAGTACTTGCATGTTAGTCTGGGAGAAAAAAAACCGGCCAAGTGCGTGTCGGGCCACGCGCAGTGTAGGGTTCCGTAGTTGCGAATGACAACTTTGAGTTCAAACTGTTCACACTAGCACCTCACAGTTTAACGACCAAATACATCTAACAATGAAAATTGTATGAAATTTTACATTTTCGAGTACATTTTATAAGTTGGTTGTCTATAACTTTGTAGTTCGTACTAAATACTCAGCTCTGATAGTTTTCCTTTCAACTTCCGTATCTATAATACTACTGTAATTTTTTTTCACGCATCCATATATAACCGCAGATAGAGGGGGGATACTTACCTCTAACAAAAATTTGCACTTTAAAACCAAATATTTCGGAAACGGATCCCTAAATTGAAAAATGGTGTTCTATACCTCACTATATTTTTTAACGATACCCAACACGATGGGTAATAGAAAAAAATATTACTCCCTCTTTACTTGTATGGGAGCTACCCTAACAAAGATATTTTTCAAGATTTTATCTATTACTTTTTTAGCATAATCAATATACATGCCCATACCAAATTACAGCTTTCTAGTACTTATAGTCTCTGAGTAAAACCGCGGACGGACAGAAGTATGAGGCGGAACTATAAGGGTTCCTAGTTTACTACGGAACCCTAAAAATGTAGAATGGACCAGCTAGTTCTCTTCCCGCGCGGATCCTAAAATCTAATCGAGGGAATGGGCTTCAGAAATCGTGTCAATAGGCGATGTGACTTGCAACCCATTTTTATTTTGATATCGTTCTCACCTAAAAGCCCACCAACATGCTAAAACAGACTTTGAAACATGCAGAAACAGGCTCTGTCTACCCCACAAGGGAAAAATACGTGATAGTGTGTTTGTATGTATGTATGTATAGATAGAGTAGTTAGCAAAAAAGCAGTAAGTAGCCAAATTTACGATCCATTCGACACTTCCCTCGCCTCGTGACTGTTTTTTGTAATGCTAGCTACCGTTAGCCAGTCAATGTATTTCTTTCTACTGCCGCTGAAAGTACTAACAATAAGTTGGACTTCAAATTATTTTGTACAATAAAAAATCGATTACCTACTTGTGGTCACAAAAAATCATGTCTGCGATTATGGTACAGAATCTAGGTAGAGTAGGTAGGTTGTACTACCTAGTATTATTCTGATAGCTATGGTTGTATGTACTCGTACCTCATTAAATTTGGGAAATTAAAACGGCAAAAATCTATGGTGCTAAACGGAGCCATTGGTTGTTATCATTGGCTATATCTACACTCCCCACCATTTCGTGTAGGTGACACGGTCAGTCGACCAGCCACCCTGGTGTCAGAGTTCTTCGGAACCGCCTCTCGGCCTCTGACGTGGTTCCTTTAACGAGTACCAGATGGCAGCCGGGACCAATGGCTTAACGTGCCTTCCGAAGCACGGAATCATCTTTCTTGTCGGACAATCAGGTGATTCATGCCTGCAATGTCCTGTCACGTAAGGAATAAAGACGTGATTCTTCTCTTTGTAACTTAATTATAACCATTCTGTACGGATCATCTTCCGTTTCACCTGCCGGAGCATTTCTGTCTCAATGCATAGAGTTTCTATGGAGACGCTTCGTGCGCCCTTTGAAAGCGCTCGCCCAATTTTTGGTTTAGCTAAAATGAGTCTTAAATTTTAATTAATAAAGATCAAGCTTGTTTGAAAATATTTTTCAATATTTCTTCAGTGTGTAATTTAAGTTACTGATTACTGATGATAAATAATATTTGTGTCGAAAAAAAAATTTGGAAATACATAAAAATCTGGTAGTGCAGTGCACGAGTGCACTGAAGGAGCGGCCGCCACTGGTGCTGACTCTGTCTAGCTGGGTCCCTAATTGCAAATAAGACGGCATTATAGGATAGAAATGGCGTCATCATTTCAACCGCTAGAAGTCTACTGCTGAACATTGGCCCCTCTTAAGGATTCCCAAAAGACACGGCAGATTTTCACGGCAAGAGTGAATAGCCATTATTTGAGTTGTACCCTTTGATAATTATTGTACCCAATTGTACCACTCTAGACTCACTCAAGTTGCTTCCCATCAGGCAACATAGGGGTCAAACGCAATCAATTATTCATAAAAAAAATATCCAAAAGTAAAAAGAACACAGCTACAATGGCATATTTTGCAGACTCTACCTTCATTATACATTGTCTACACCAAAGGCGAGTTAGAGAAAGGTGCGTAAATTATAATCGAAATGCTACAAGAAAATACAAGAAAATTTCAAATATCTGCTCGTGCCTCCGTCTCAAGACAACGATTTTCTATAGAACACGAGTAGACCGTCTTCCTGGGTAAACAAGGGTAGTCACCCCCTGCAAATAAATAGAATTACAGGACAGGACAGGGACAGGCCCACTTGCCAAGCCGTTACATTACTCAACGCCTTGATTGCTCATATGCCAATTGACATTTTCTATGATAATTTAAAGATTTTTGTTAATATGTGTATTTCTTATTTGTGTAAGTAGTTAGTTGATACTAGTGTACCTGGCTCACGTGCACGTATTGGGAAACTGTAAGTGCACTGAGTAATTATAAACAATAAAGAATAAAGAATAAAGACATCTTAACCACAAAAGTGCATTTAGATGTCCTATTTATCGCTTTGTTTTCTTTGGGGTATTTTTTAGGGTTCCGTACCCAAAGGGTAAGAACGGCACCTTATTACTGCGACTTCATTGTCTGTCTGTGTGTCCGTCTGTCACCAGCCTGTATCTCTAAAACCGTGATAGTTGGACAGTTGAAAGTTTCACAGATAATGTATTTCTGTTGCCGCTATAAATACAAATACTAAAAACAGAATAAAATAAATATTCAAAAGGGACTCCCATATAGTGAACGTAGTTTTGTTGCAATTTTTTACTCGATATTAATAACGGCAACAGGTAGCCTCGTGAAGAATAATAATTAAATTATAATAAAACAAAAATGTAAGAGGGGACTCCCATACAATAAACATGATTTTATAGGCGGTTAGTAAATGGAACAGAATCCTTCGTGCGCGAGTTTGACTCGCACTTGGCCGATTTTTTAACTTTACCAAGTTAAGTCCTTTGTTTTGTTTCCTTAGCATAGCTTTTTAACTATTTTGTTAAGTTTGTATGGTCTTCTCTTTTTTAAGCATGTTAAAAACTCAAAATAATAAGCGGACTTACTTGAAGTAAATAATCAAAGCTTGAAGCGTTATAAAATTACTTTCCACAGATTAAAATTATGTGTTTGTTTTCGTTTACAACCAAAGTATACAACATTGTACCATAGACAATCAACTTCCTGTTTTTTTTTTTTTATAAAAACCGAACGTATATAGATAAACATCCAACACCCAGATCAATCTGAAAAAGACCATTTTCCATCTTGACCTGACCGGGGATCGAACCCGGGAACATCCGTGTCGCAGGCAGGCGTGTTGACCGCTGCGCCACCGAGCTCGTCAGATTAGATTAGACAAGTATACTAGTATTAACATAGGAAAAACAAATTTTACACAATAAAAAATGAAACAAAAAATAAATACTCAGAAATAAAAAAGAAATATTTAACTATTCTAGGCTGAAATTCTCATTAGTTTTGAAGGTGTCGTGTTAAGACAGTATTTATACTTACAACGACAAACCGTTTTAAGATCAATGATATACGATATTAAATACTTAATAAACTATTAAATACAAGAACATATAAGTAGTAAAACACATAAACTCTCGCTTACTCATATTTATTGGATATAAAATAGAAAGTGGTTTCAAATAATGGCAGGCTGTGGCTTCGGACAGTGGAAATCTAGACAATTTCAGTGGTTTCTTAGCTTTACTTGCAAATCTAAAATTATTTGACTAAACTGTTGGCGCTTTCAAAGATTAGGACTGAATTTATGACATTTTAATGTAAATTTTGGTGTTAATATGGTATTATCATCTAATGTTATTTATAAGCATGCTTTTACTCAAATAGATTGTAAAGCGACGCGACGCAAAGTTTTAAATTAATATTACTGTTTTAAAACCCTAATGTTAATGTAAATATGTAGGTATGTAATAATGTAACGAGCGCCGTGGCGCAGCGGTCAACACGCCTGCCTGCGATACGGATGGTCCCGGGTTCGATCCCCGGTCAGGTTAAGATGGAAAAATGATCTTTTTCAGATTGACCTGGTACTTGGATGTTTATCTATATAAGTATCTCTTATCTATTATATAATATAGTATCGTTGAGTTAGTATCCCATACATAACACAAGTCTCGAACTTACTTTGAGGCTATCTCAATCTGTGTGATTTGTCCGTATATATTTATTTATTTACTGTTCTTAGTATAACATTTGGTATTTTATTTCTAAGTTCACTAAGTCACCTACTGTTTGCGAAAGGTTGACATTCCAATTTTTTAGTGATGTAGACGTACAAGCAAGTTTAAAGCGATTTTTTTTCCACGCAACAAAATAAGAGTATAATCGAATAATAGTTTATTCATCACAATCGGTGTCAAATGAACTCCAACTATCATTGCTATAAGCACTTAGAGACTCTTCATCACTAGTATCTTTGTCTTCTATAATAAAATCTTCCATTGCACTTTCCATTTCTGTATCCTTTTCCCAGTATTCATTCTCCAGTTTGCGAACATTTTCTTCGAAATTTGCCCAATTTTCTTTCGTAACTGACATAATCGCATTCGTTGTTAACTCTTGCAGTTTTGTTAAACACATATCGGTTTTTAATTTTTGTTCCTTAACGAAGCGTTTAATAAAAGCCCAGCCTGATTCAACAGGATTTAAATCGCACATATATGGAGGTAGCCTTATAGTGTCATGACCATGTCCTTTAATTATATTGTCAATTCTATACTTAATGTCAACAGGTCTGTGTTTTTCTATAATTTTATATAAATCTGGTGCCCTCATTGACCTGTCGTAAGTAATGTTATTGTATTCCAACCATTTTATCATTTCCGATTTTACCGAACTTTTCGATGGGGGTTTATTTAGCTGGACATTATGGTAGGGTGCGTTGTCCATTACTACGACACTGTGGGCAGGAATTGAAGGCAAAAGCTTCTTTACTACCCATTTCTCAAAAGTGTCGTCGTTCATTTGTCCATTATAGTCGCCGGTAGTAGAACCAGCCTTTAAAATCAAAGAAGCCTCCGGTATAAATCCGTTTTTGCCTCCTGCATTGATTAGTATAAGTTTATTTCCAGAACTAGTATCTGTGAGAACTCCGGTTGATCCAGTCATTTGCCAACACTTTTTGAAAGTTAATTTGTAGTCCACACACGTTTCGTCTACATAAAAAATATTTCTGTTCTGCTGTCGGAATTCTCTGATTTTCTTTAAATATTGATAGCGTTTGAAAACTATATCTGGCTTTTCAATTAAAACTGAACGTTTTGTTTGACACTGACGCCATTTGTAGCCCATCTTTTTCAACAATCGTTGTAATGTACGGACACCCCAAGGAAAAGGTATTTTTTCGCGTAACGCTTCAAGTAGTTTGGGACACGTTGGAACAGTTTTCTTATGTAGATAAAATTTTGTTATGGTGTTATGGATCACTGCACGATCATAATTGTCTAAACAAAATTTATGGCCTGACTTCTTCCGTTTCATGGGCGATTTTAATAGATCATCGGGCCCTGCTATTTTTGATTCAGATTTAATTCTTGCCAACGTCCTTTTCGATATACCGGTGTAAAATGCAGCCCTATCGAACGTCTGATTGACAGAATATTTGTAACAATTGTTTTTCCGTTCAAGGTCACAGTTTTCTAGTACTTTTCTTGCTAGTTCTCGTGCTTGAGAATGAATCATTGGTTTTTTTTGTTTAACACTCGACGAGGAAGCGGCCGAAGTCATTTTAATACACAACAACAAGGAACAATGTGAGAAAGATCGAAATGGATGAACGCGGTCGACGCGGACTTGTGCAGCGCACAGACTAAGATGATGGCGTAGTCGATGTGCGAGGGGACCCTCCCCCACGCCGCAGCTCGTACCCCGATTGCCATGTCAACCTGTCACGGACAGATTATTAACCCCTCGACTATGGAAGCACTCGGGTACTATTTTTGAACGGGTGGTTCACCAAACGAGTTATATACGCGAGCGTTGCCAAAACACCCCATTTTTAAATCGATCTTTGACGAATTTTGCATCGAGCGGTTTAGACCGTTCATTCCTACAGACGATCTTTGGCGACGGCGAAACTTCTAAATATTTTGGAAGGGATAGAAGTTAGATTTAGAAGTTAATGGCATATTATTGACATTATTTATTCATACATACTGCGTTTATCACGGTGACAAAAACGTAGCTCTTAAATATCAATGTTATAGGATAGTTTGTGAGAATGTTAGGACATTGATCTACTCAGCAGTGGTATTTCTTAAATGCAGTAGTTTTCAATATTGCAATATAGTAAAAGAATAATTAGAAAGAAAAGATGACGCTCAAAAGTAAAACGTGTGATTCAAAATTGAATAAAAACTATTCATTTCTCCTCACTCCCACCTACACGTCATTCTTTATCATCACACGTGTCCGTGGGTGCTGCGCACGCGCACATGTAACGGCTTAATTACTTAACGCCGTACTCCGTACACTACGCTATTATTGCCGTCCAATTAGAATTCTAAACCTTCTTGTTAACAATACTACAATCAAACGAGTTACAGATTATTACTGGCACAAGTTTGGCTACCGTAACTAAAAACTATATGAATAAAGAAGGGCACTCCCCAATCTAATACGTACTATTAAAGTGGTAATCTTTTTAGCTATAATTTCTAAAACTATATTAATCAAAAAGAATTATCATCAAACTATTTTTAAAGTGAAATTAAGTTTGTTTGTGACACTTTTAATATTATTTGTTTGAAAAGTTTTTATACGCCTTACTTTACTATTAAACTTATCATCAAGCAATTTTGCATAATCTTTATCAGGGGAACGAAATTTAGGGTACCTACCATTCATCCCGAAAAAAAGGTCTGTTGACGAGAGGGATGAATTTGCTGTCCATATTTTAAGTTTGTGCAGCGCATTAGTGTTAACTGTTATGTTAAATCTGACACCAGTGTTGGCCACTTACACATACGAAAAACAAAAACAAACTTTTATGTTGCAATGCAAATGTGAATAAAATAAAATAACTCGAGTAAAATAACTAAAGTCGGCGACATAACTAACTATATTAAGAAAAAAAAAATAACGTCATGATCTTCTGAAACTTATTTTAAAGTAAATAATTAAATATCGCATGATTCCGTTCTAAAGAATTGAAAATGTCCGACCACTTTTCAATTTTTTCCTTAGAAAAATCTTATTATTTTCGAGATCAGAGATAAGATAACGAGTTAAATCTAATTTATAATGTCCATTTGAAAAGTTAAATCCAAACAAAAATATTTAACGTGAATAATTTATATGGTACTAAACCTTAGAGGATAAAAACTATACAGGATGTGTATGACACTACACCATCATTCATGCGAGCCTTAACACCTGCAAGATATATCGACATTAAAAACAGTATCCCCTTAACTGACCATTTTTATTGTCCTTTGCTAGATTTATGGTTATGACTTTACAGCGAAGTCGGAATATTAACAAAAATAAGAATGATTTTGTTTGTATGTATAGAAACAGCTTTTAAATATTCCGCCAATTTGAGTGTATTAGTCACTAGGAAAAATTAAATTGGCTAAATTTTATTAATTACTTCTTGTTACGTGTGATTTTAAAATATAATTAAGCTTGATTTTTTATGTCATGGTACGGCAAACGATCAAGCCGGTCTTATGATGGTAAGTGATCACCACTGCCCATGTACAATTGCAACACCAGGGTGTGACAAAAGCGTTGCCGGCCTTATTAAACCCTCCCAGAGTGGAGAAGGAGTGGGCCTCCGGCTCTCTCACTCACCGAACGAAGAATAGAGCGAGTCGGTTTTCTGTGAGAGTGTGGTAAGTTTCGGACGAGCCGGCCTAATCATTGTACTAGCAAAAGTGAATTTTACCGGTAGCGTGGCTCTACAACAACTAAAAAGAATACATAATGGCTGATACGTACATACATTCAAGATGATGATGACTTGGCGAAAGTTTTTACTACCGGTGCCAACTCTTCTTTAATATCTACAGACCCGCAGACAAGGTGTGAAAATGAAATTATGCCCGCACCGAGAATCAAACCCAAAGCCCTTAACCAAAGCCCTTAATATGGCAGGCTGGCGTTAATCACTGAAAACCTATTTTTTAGCCGTTGCCATGGCAGCACCTAGCACGCCCTAGGACCTAAGTCAAGCAGTATTGTACTGCCAATTACTTTACGCAAATATATTTTTGCCATTACCATACGCTAATTTAAACTTTATTCCCATACTAAAAGCAACAGATGACTTTCCTGAATGTGTTGTGAAATAAATTTAACGCCTTTTCTCATGGATATGAATTTTCAGTCTTATTATTTAAGTCTTAAAGTTCATATTTGTTTATTTATTAACGTTGGCGCCATTTAACAAAGTACGTCGTGAAGAATGCGTTCTATGAATAGACCTAAAAGGATTAACTAATTTTATACCCAGGATATTTATAAACTTACGTGACTTGAATAAATTTAAAATTTGCAATATTTCTTGTGCAATTTCCTAATTTGGCATATTCCTAATTAGTCCCGCACGTGTGAAGTGGATTCATTTTTTTTTTACAGAATTGGTATGTAATGTAACGAATAAGGCATTTTTATAAGGCTTATATGTTTTTATAGTATAGGACTACTTAATTATATATGATAATCAATAGCAAAATATTAAGAAGATCCAAGTGTATGAAATGGTAATAATAAAAAACAGGCAAGTCGTCGCTAGAATCTATTTTTAGAGCTTAATTATTTTTATTGATTTCTCATATTCTCCTCTAACACATGGCTAACTCAAAGGAAAAGAAAAAGAATATACTTGTATTATGAAAACACGGCTTTACTCACGTTTTATTACGTCGGATATGCCGACTAGTTTCGCTCTGTTACGAAGACCATCATCGGGGCGAGTGAAAGGGGTGGCGTCACGACGGTTACGCTTGAGCTTAAACACGTGTTTTGAGGGAAGCGTAACCGTCGTGACGCCGTAGTCGGCGTATCCGACGTAATAAAACGTGAGTAAAGCCGTGTTTTCATAATGAATTTATCTCGCGTAAGTAATAATATTATTAATATACTTGTAAATAATGCATTTGCCTTGTGGCATTTATTAAATATTTGCAGACAAAAAAGAAATTTACCGTGGAGCACACTTAATCTCGACATATGTTATTTCGATAAAATCTCGACAGAACATTATTTGAAAAACTCAGTCAAGATTTATATGACCAATCAGAACTTTGACCAATGATGACCTTGACCTAAGATAGATTATAAAATCAGAACGATGCTTACGAAGCATTGTTATAAACTAATCCAAATGTCAAGTAACCGTACTACGCCTCCGTAACTGATGCACACGATTCCTTGATTACCATCGGAGGCGGCTCATGTGTTGTCACTACTTGTAATCACACAACTGACAAAAGCATATTCGGGCCAAAGATATTAGAACACTAACGTATAACTGTCAACCTCATAAAATAATATTGGACCAAATTGAAAATTGATACAAAAGATCGAGAACGAGAACTTCAAAGAGACCTCTCAAATCTGTATGGACAGCGTGGAGAGTGTAAGCCAAATGCTCTGACTGCCTCCGCTAATATATGGCTCTGTCAGTACATGGTTAGTACAGAGGGGGTCATGCTCCTGCAGTGGAGACTAAAAAGACCTGATGATGATGATACAAAAGAATTCAGCAGCCCGGGCAATAAGTATGATAAAGTCGTAAAAATTTTCGAGTTCCCAGCATTCGTCCTATGTTCGTCCTATAGGAATTCATACTTGACGACGGTCTGAGTAACTCACCTTTTTTATAATTATTAATAATAATACTAATAATATACTTGTTTGGCTTGAAAAGGTCAAAAACACTGCTTTGTATTTTTTTCTTTTGTCTTTCGTCTATAAGCTGTAATTAATTAAATTATTGACGTGACATGACAATTAAACAAAATAAAAAATCTTTTACAACCGACCAAACACAAAAGAAGAACCTCATTACAAAACCCTTCAGACCTATCAATTGATCAATGCATCAAAATATTAAAAAAGAATTACATATTATCATAAATCAATATGGAAACCGTCCGGCGCCGATCCGGGCGCCGGCACTTGTTTCATTGACAGACGGACAGCTGTACAAACTGTTATGTATGTAATTTGTATAATAGAAGACGGTGGTTCGGCTTTGGAGATTACGAAGGGACGTATTAAGGAAAATTTTATTCTTGGCTTTAATTTTTTAAGTTATTTTCTTTCGATATTTTTTTTATGACATAGGACGGCAAACGAGCAAGCGGGTCACCTGATGGTAAGTGATCACCGCTGCCCATGGACAACTGCAACTCCAGGGGTGTGACAAGAGCGTTGCCGGCCAGAGGGGAGAGAAGATGGGCTTCCGGCTCTCCCACTCGCCGGACGAAGCATAGCAGTTGTAAAGCTACTACTCAAACGTCGGTTTTCTGTGAGAGTGAGGTACTACTCAATGACTAACTACGAAATTTTATTTCACTGGTACCGTAACCGTACCACAACTAAAATTTTATTTTTCAATATTCGGAAATATTTTTTTATTAAATATTTGTTCCGTTATCTTTTTCTATTATTTTCGGGAACTAATTGTCTAGGATCAGAAGTTTAAAAGTAGTCATACATACCTACTATTTTAATGTCACATACATAACCGAACATATACGTTTGTGTATAGACGTAGGTACTTAAAATTAGGTTATATTTTAGGTTCGTAATGTCATAATGTTGGACCCCGTAAACCTTGACTTAGGGTTTATATTTTAGATTAAATGAACGCTGTAACCCGGTTTAATGTTGAATTTTAAGTTACGACTTATTAAAGTATATAATATGAAGTGCTTAGGTTTTGTAGGCCACCGTCGTTTGAATAGAAATGAGGATAAGAAATTATGTAGATATTTATTTGTATAACGATAAAATGTTTGCAAATGAAGACATCAAATAGTATTAAGATGCAATCAATTACGGAATTATTGATACTTTAGATTTTTTAGAGTTGTAGACTCGATTTAGTTAAGTATAGAACTCTCTATGAATCGTTGGGTGCATAGATAGCTTGCGATAACATTTATGCTAGAAATTGATTATAAAACAAAAAATCCCAACTAATATTATAAATGCGAAAGTGAGTTTGTTTGTTTATTTGTTTATAACGCTTTCACGCCGAATCTACTGAACCGATTATCATGAAATTTTGCATACACATAGGTTAGGGTACCGAAAAGGACATATTTGCAAAATTGTATAAGGCTAACGACAACTGAACCCCTTGACTTCCCACCAAAAACTCCCTCCTTAAAACTCGTTGGGTTCTTTCATAGTATATGACACATTGCAATCTCGCAAATGGAATCCGGGCTCGATATTATCCAAATATGTGTCAGCGATAAGAATCTTTATTTAAAAAAATAAAAATCCTAACGTCTTTTTGACAGTTTGCGTCCGCCATATTGATTTTTCTAACGACATTAGACGTCTATTAGACTCCGGAGAAATATACGAATTTAATGACATGTACTTCAAATCAAAATTGGTGAAGCCGTGTAGGCTACAGGAGGTGAC
Source organism: Rhodophaea formosa (assembly GCA_963082605.1). NCBI lineage: Eukaryota > Metazoa > Arthropoda > Insecta > Lepidoptera > Pyralidae > Rhodophaea > Rhodophaea formosa. The sequence goes on along the minus strand of OY720220.1, from coordinate 3,653,593 downwards.
AATGAAATAGACATATTTACAACATACGCGCAAAAAATATCACCCTTCTTGTGGCTGGGTAATAACGTTAAGCAAAGAAAACAATGGAAATTGTTGATTTCCTTTTTTGGTCTAGTAATCGGTAATTACGTAGTGGTCCGTCGTATGAGGACAATAAAAGTAGTTCGAAGGCATTACGAAGTTAAGGGAAACCCAATATGTGAGTTGTTTGGGACTTGGGAATAATTTGTTTGTCACCTTAGTAATGCAATGTTACCAAGTGTGGCGTATGTTTCAAAATAAAAAATATTAATAAACTGAGTAAGCTATCTAAGTAATATTAATAAAATTGTAATAGTCACTCAACAATGGAGATTAAAAACAGCATTAAAATAATCTCTTTAAATATCGAGTATTCATTAAAAAGCTATCATATGCTAATGATCATTAAGACTCCCCAGATATAAATGTGTTTATTTTAAAACATGATAAAAAATTACATGCTTTATATTTGTAAACGGAAGAAAGGTCCACCTAGCAACAAAATTTAAATTATTAAGTTCACTATCATACTCATATTTGAAAAAGCAAATATCCATGTTTAAAAAATAAATTTAACCTGTTTTTAAAATATTGCTATTTCGGAATAAGAAATATTCATATTCATTCTAAGTCCGGCCCTGAGCTCAAGTGCATTCCCCTAAGGTTCCGGAGAGCTCTGGAGGGAGACGAATTAACACTCTCATGAGATGACGGACAGAAAACGTGTGATCGTTATATCATTAGAGATATGGTACAGCCACCACGTATTCATTTTCAGTAGCACTCCGCTTTGGAAGCGGCCTAAACATAGCATTAAGTACATTAATGACGACAAAAAAATTTTTTTGGTGTAAAAATTGTAAACACAAGTATGACATTAAATAAAGAAAATAAGAAATGGTGAAAAATTCCACGCGGGCAGGACTTGAACCTGCGTCTAGATCTCAGTACGATCTATATCAGAAGCGAGGTGGCGTTATTGTAACGCATAGATCGTACCGAGATCTAGACGCAGTTCAAGTCCTGCCCGCGTGGAATTTTTTCACCATTTCTTATTTTATTTATTTAATAAATAAGGTAAAATATCATTGTGAATGCAAGATAAATCCCATATAAACTACAAGTATGACAATTAATAAGTGTTCAAAGAAACCCATATTAAATTAACGATGAATCTTGAGTAGTTTTGCCTTAATGATTCAGAGGATGAATTTTTAGGGGTCTAGTGCCTTTGAGTGAAGCTATTGAAATAAAGCGTAAGAAAAGTCACACATTTTTGTCCTTTAAATTAAATTATTTTCAAAAAACTAGTCTGTAACTTTTGAAGGTCCCACACTAGGCACACTAGCGACGGCAATAATTTTATTCCTAATACTTTACAAATAGAAAGAAATTCAACAATGTAAATCATTGCCTTAGTAAATAACCTGAAATATTTTTGGAATCAAGTTTTAATATTATGTGAATCAGTCATTAAGAGAACTTCTGCCGCCTAAAACGGCCTTTATTGGCGTGGCCTTAACATATTTCTTAGTTAATCATATTTCTAAGTAAATAAGAATTATTAAAATTATGAAATGACGAGAAAAAGTGCCCGAACAGGCCTATTTTCTGAATAAAATCTTTGAATTAATATTTTCATAATTTTTCTCTTTTTAGTGAACAGTAGATTTTTGAAGTCAGTTTAATTAATTCATAAAAAAGTTTATATTAAATGTGCAATATTTATTTGAGAAAGAAATATGTTTAATTGTGAAGAGACTGATGCCCACGACATGGTGTGTCAGCAATTTATATCAATTTTTCGTTAAGTAGACGGGGGTTGGGGGTGAGAGATAGTTTGTCACTGTTAAAGATAAGGGCATTGCCCTTTGAAATAAATGGACGTCGCTCAGCTAGTCATTTTTAACGGAAATGCATTGTTTGTTTGAAAAAAAAAATTACTCAAAAATTAAACCGCCGTAAAGCAAAAAAATTACCATGCCTGTTCTTCCCAAGTTATAATAAAAAAATAATTATTAAAATTACTAATCTGTAAAAAATTAAATAAAACATAAAAAATATGTACGTGTCGACTTGATAACTATATATCACGCGGGTGAAGCCCCGGTTAACAGCTAGTAAATAAATAAAAATACTTCTGAAGAACTGTCATCGGTAGAACGAAAACACCTCTGCAGTTATTAAAAGTTCTATTCTATAAAATTTTGATCGTGAAATAATGCATCAAACAAAAAGTGAACCACGGAACTGACAATAAACTTCCACCGACCGAAAGGTCTTTGATGTCATAAAGCTCAAAGACAAAGCTCGCGGTTTGACACCAGTCGAGCTTTCCGGTTGGTGTGATGATTTCCGGTTCATTTAAACCGATTTGAAGACTGAATTAATTGTGATCAGTTTTTTTTTAAATTTGAGAAGCCTATATAGGTTGATTTTGAACAAATCTATACTCATATTATACATAGGAAAGATTTGATAATTTGTTTGTTTGTTTGCATTGAATAGACTCCGAAACTACTGAACCGATTTTCAAAATTCTTTCACCAACAGAAAGCCAATTTATCTGAAGATAACAGAGATAATTTACACAAACAAAGTCGCGGAAAAATTGCTAGTGTAATATACATACGCAAGTAAAAGAACAAAAAATTGGGCTCTCATAGACGTTTGACCTGCTGATTGGTGGATTTGTATGGGAGACCCAATGATTATTTTTTTACCTTTTTTTCAGATCTATATCCTACTAGCTGTTACCCGCGGCTTCGCCCGCGTAATATATAGCCTATGTCCTTCTCGGTACCCTAACCTATGTGTATGCAAAATTTGATGATGATCGGTTCAGTAGATACGGCGTGAAAGCGTAACAAACAAACAAACAAACTCACTTTCGCATTTATAATATTAGTTAGGATTAGAGATTCTGATCCCAATATAAAATATTGCCAGGTTGTTCAGAATCACCTTGTCTAAATATACATTACAACTTGAAAAAAGTTCTGACATAAAATTACCGGAACATTCTACATTCCTTTAAGAGATGTATAGACATCAGACGACCAGACTGACCCAATTAAAATTAATTATCATTGCGCGTGTACCGCGATAGTGACTTGTCAAATGTTTAGTGCATTAAGAGACTTACGAGAATACTCAAAGGCATAATAGAAAATAGATGCATCTTACTTGCAGTGTGGTTCCCGGCAGAGTAGAATAGGACCACTCCAAGTCATCCCGTGGGCGTCGTAAAAGGCGACTAAGGAAACACAAGCTAAACAAAGCTTATAAACATCAAAGAGACCTCTCAACCCGTCTGGCCAACGTGGAGAGTGTAGGCCAAATCCTCTGACTACTCAAGCTAATATATGGCTCTGGTAGTACAGAGGGTCGTGCTCCTCCAGTGGAGACTAGAAAGACCTGATAATGATTCATCTTACTTAACTAAAATCGTTCACAAATCTCGTTCTAGCTTACCTAGCAGGACAAAGGCATCCAGAGATTTAAGAATGTTATTTATTACCTAAGATTATTATGAATATTCGGGCGTAAGAACCTTCAAAAAACGAGTCTATGTTCTCTTAAAAGGCCGGCAACACTCTTGTCACACCCCTAGTGTTGCAATTGTCCATGGGCAGCGGAGATCACTTACCATCAGGTGACCCGCTTGCTCGTTTGCCGTCAGCATTGGACCCCAAGAAATTGAGTCAGCCGGAGGGCCAGAAAATCCAAATGGACATATTTTTTTACTTATTATGCCTTTAAAATAAAATAAAAATATAAAATAAAATAGTTACAGAGCACAAGCCAGAGTACCACATATTTGTTTACTTATTAATGAAACGAAAATATAAAATAAAATACTTACAGATCACAGTCGACTGTACGAGAAGGTTTACGAATACCTTCTCGATTCGCAGGCAGTCTTGTCGTCTACAAACTCGCGTGAGCGATACTGCACAAATCTACACAATAAAATACATATTGCACATAACTTCCACTCACGTGCTGGTCCAACTTTATGGTTTTAGTTATGGTTATTTCCACGTTATTTCTATTTCCTATGTTACAATTTTATTCTATGTTTACTGCCGACACAAAACAATAAAATAAACCACTTCCCGCCCACGGGTTAACCGTTACAACATTATTGTTTGTTTTTTTTAATGAGTAGGTAGAGCAAAAATTTATACAGCGTCATTTTATTTATATGTAACTATTATATTTTTATGTATTTTATTTACGTGCCTATGATATTTTGCATATAAACAATAACGACAATTTCCGAAGTATACTGTCTCTCTCTCCGCTTTACCATTAAATAACAAGTAGAATTAAATCGGTCGGAAAAATAGGTCTATGGATTAAAAACTATTTAGGTCACTTGGGGTTTTGAGACGAACCTAAGAGTACCTAAACTGCCGAAATGCATCCTTTTTTGAAAATACGAAGTTATAGAAATTGACAAACAAAATACGCGCATACGAGATTTCTTCGAGATGAAAACAACACTCTATGCTGGATTACAATGTAGGTACATAATAAATAGCTTGTAGAGAGCTAGCAATGGATGTGGCAAATAGGTAAGCACTACGAAAGTAAATCTGTCATAAAATTTTAAGTTTTCTTGTCTTCAAGAGAGAAAAGGTGCTGACATGGTAGCTTTCGATATGCTGCTACGAAATGTTGGAATAATTTTCCGCCATCTATTAAAAACTCTAAATTTCAGTTTTTAAGCGAAGTTCCAAACAGTATTTTCTTGAAATGCAACTTTGACATTACTCCGGACAGAAATACTTAATCTAAATTTCCCCTATCCTTTCTTTCTATTCTCTATGATTAATTCTCGAGTATATATTTTTACTTTATGTATATCTAATACGTCGTATACATGCATATGCACGATGATTTAATAACACACCTAGTTGTGAGTTTGTGGGAACTATATTTCAAGCTTAACCTGTTGACGTGACCAACAACACTTAATAATTTTATTTTATTGTGCTTCCACTGTCGACTGTTATATGACAGTCAGCAATGTATGCTGAGTGGAACTCACTTTCAGTGGTTTAAATATAACTGTTTAATTTTATTTTTACAAAATTTGTGAATTGTACAAAATTTGTGTGAACTATTGTTATTGTACTGTACCATTTTGTAAATTACTGAATAAAGATTTTTCTATTCTATTATCTTTGACTCTGGCAAACGCTCTGCCAAGCTAAGTTTCAAAATGTCACCGTTAGATGGCAGTAGGTTCACTACTAGTTGACTAATCAGAATATGGCGCTATATATAGTAACACTACTGCCACCCAGCAATTTATTCTTTTATTCCTCATATCAAGTCTAAAAAATCTATCAGTTACATAGCTACGAAATTACTTTAGCATTTTGGAATTACTTTTCATTTAATATAAGTTTGATAAATTAAGAGAAACACTTTGGTACTAGCCGGCATTTCTCTTTCAAGAATGCACAAGTAAATTACTTGTAGTAATAAAAAATACTACAAATAATTTACTAGTTATGCACTTCGGTGTTAGTATTAAAGTGTCTTTGATGTGATTTAGGAATAAAAGAATTAGTTGCTGAGTGGCGCTAGTGTTACATAGTACGCATTTTTTTTTAAAGATAAAAATGAAATCTGAGCAAGGGCAATAATTAAAATGCTTTTCAAAATTAGTAGTAATAATGAATATCTATGAAATATTAGCACAAAGCACCATGTGTACCTAACTATAGTTAGACACCTCCAAAATAATACCATGCAAGTACCACTTGGTGCAACATATTTTTGCAAAAATAATTCAGACCGTTGACCTTTAGTCGGCTGTAACGTCATCCAAAGTAGTCATTTACTGCCAATATTATATAATATCATTACTTTTATAACCGAACAACCACCACTATATCATTACTCGATTATTGACTAGTTACCGCCCGCGGCCTTCCTCGAAAGGGTTCCGTTATTAGCGACCGATCAACACATTATGAGAAACGTGACCAGTAGGCGGAGTTACTTATATTATAGCTATAAATCTTATAGCTTTTACTGTGTAGTTAACACTTTAACGTATTATTTATAGTTTTTGCCTGTCAGCTCATATTTTCCGCTTCGTTTATTTTCTCTTATATTTTATCTTCTGTAATACATGCTTGGTTGAAGTAAGTGTAAGTGGTCAACTCAAATTTTTCAAGCACACTCTTCTTTCACTTAAAAGCATCATATAATACACCGTGTAAATCCGTAACCTGGCCATATTCTTCAATGTACCTAAATAATGTACTAAGTAAATAAAATTAGTTGTGGTAGAGCCACGCTACCGGCAAAAATCATTTTTGCTGGTAGCATGAATGGGCCGGCTCGTCTGGGGAAGTACCACACTCTCACAGAAAATCGACGTTTGAGTAGTAGCTTTACAGCTTCTATGCTTCGTTCGGTGAGTGAGAGCGCCGGTGGCCCATTTCGCCTCTCCTCTGGGGAGGGAAAAATAAAAGGCTGGCAACGCTCTTGTCATACCCCTGGTGTTACATTAGTCCATGGGCAGCGGCGATCACTTACCATCAGGTGACCCGCTTGCTCGTTTGCCGTCCTATGACATAAAAAAAAGAAAAAAAAAACACTGATGAAACTAAAAAGTTTCCACAAAGGTTAAAATATGAAAAAAGAATTGGACTTTTCATAACTACTACTTAAATCGATGCGAGCAGTTTGGGGGGGAACCAAGATTTTGCATATTTCATCACAAGTTCCTTGGGGAAAGTTGTTGAATATGGCAAGGTTACAGATATACACTGTATATAATATACTAGTAATTTTCTCGCGACGTCCTCTGCGTAAATTATAGCATACGTCACCCGCAGTTAAATTAGTCATGATTTCTTCCATACTGGGTTGGAGAAAAGAAAAATTGTAGAATGTACCAGCTGCTTCTCTTCCCGCGCAGATCGTAAGCGCCGGTCGAGGGAACGGGCGAAAATTTGAGGAATCATGTCAATAGGCGACGCGGCTAGCAACCCATCACTATTTTGTTCCAGTTCTCCACCCTTTACAAACCCATCAATATGCTAAACGTGGCCTTTAGGTTTTAGAGACTCTGTCTACTCCGCATGGAAAAAGACGTTATAGTATGTATGTATGTATTAATAGTAAATGTATTTATTTTCGTTGCAGATATAGTCGTAAAATGTAGTTTTATCACTTCGTGATAGCAAATTTCTAGGAAAGGCTTGACTTCATACATTCCTTTCGCATGATTCAATTAAGCACCTTTAGAGAAAGTAGTGAAATGGTGTAATTACTTGATATATTAATTAATAAACAATTATGACTGATAATTTACAGTAACGTGTAATAAACGGTAACTATTTCTCTTTATTAACTAACTTGTTAAGCATACTGCGAGTACTTATGAAATAATCAAAAGAAAATTAACCGATTTATGCTTTGGATGGTTATAATATTTATTTGTAAAGATAAATAAAAGAGTTAAGTAGGTACATAAAATCTGACCTAATATAACATTTTTTTGTTAACCTTCTCCCAGCAATTAGGCTTGATTCCTAAAAAAATATAATTAGCCCACCACTTAGATGATTCCGTGCTTCGGAAGGCACGTAAAGCAGGTGGTAACTTTCGGCCATCCGGTAGTGGTGAAAGGAAACACGTCAGAGGCCGAGAGGCGGTTGCGAAGAACTCTGACACCAGGGTGTGCATGGTCGACTGACCGTGTCACCTACACGAAATGATGATGATGATGACTTAGATAATTTAAAAATATAGGAAACGTATTTTTTTTGTTAATTAAACAAAAATTAAAAAAAAAAGCTCGTTAAAATTCCGTGAGACGTCACCATTTCGTACATTTTTTACAAAAGTATGATGTCACGATCCACTCATTCATCAACATTGATGCGCTTTATAATTTTTTTGTTTAATTGACATAAGAAAAAAATACCTGTCCTAAGTTTTTAAATTATCTAACAGACGAACTCATTTTAATGTTATTAATTTGACCCAGGAAACTTAGCCTATTTTGTCCACGTGTATATCCATGTAAAATATATTTTTAATCAAAATCCATCTCGTATACACTGCAGGCCTGGGCCCAGCTCTAATCGTCAGTTTATTTCATATTTCGCAAGAAATTATGTTTCAGTCATTTTCGTTTGTTAAATTTTTGTATTTAGTAGTTTGCGCGCGAGAGACAGTCACATTCCTTGCTTTGTGGTGTAAAAGCTCTTTTATGGTATGCACATTATATATTTAAGCGAATTTTAGCGCAGCGCAAAAATCTGCAGCGCTAAAATTCGCTTAAATCGCTCGAGTGTATTTTTTTATTAACTGTCGCACACTATGCCGGGGCGCAGCGGTTCGCATAAATCAGCCGCGGATTTTGGTTGCGCTGCGATGCGGTCCGCTCCGCCCCGCTGCGGCCCGTCATAATGTGCTCGTACCTATAAAGTGCAAGCATAATGTTGTGTAGTTTATCGCGCGTGCCTTGACCCTGCCCCCTCGCAGATAGTAATGCGGACGTTTTGACAGCAAAAAGACGCAGTTCCACAGCCTTTCTAAGGATAACTTAATTATTCTGTCAAGAGGATGTTGAACCTGCAAGTACCGTACAACCGTGAATATAATTATTAACGTACAGAACGGAAAACCGCAACGTCTCCGCAATATGGCATCCCACCCAGCCTTTCTTCCCCGTTGTGGAGTGTTACTTACATACAAAACTGCATACATAAATCATCGTCAGGTCCTTTTTAGTCTCCACTGCAAGAGCACGACTCTCTCTGTACTACCAAACCATAGTGGCTAGAGCAGTCAGAGGGTTTGGCCTATCTCCATGTTGGCCAGACGGGTTGGAGAGTTCTTTGATGTTTGTAGGCTATGTTTAGCTGGTGTTTCCTAAGTATAAGTTCTACGAAATCCACGGGAAGACTTGGAGTTGTCCTATTCTTCTCTGCCCGGAACCAAACGGCTTCTTAAATACGTAAGAATTAACATATTGAACTTGCAAGTACCGTAAAACCGTTAAATGAATACAGGAACTAACGTACAGAGCGGCAACTCGAATCGTCTACTAATATAGCGTCCCCGCACCTCTCCTCCCTAATGGAGTGTTACCCACATATATTAGACATATTTACAAAGCTTTACCTACATACAGAAGTGAATACATACTTACCATAGATAATATAATTCAACAGGAATAAATGTGTCAGCCTGCGCCACGTGCTCTGGCAAACTCTCTGACTAGCAAAGTTTTATATAGTCACCGTTAGATGGTAGAAGGTTTACTAAGACGAATGTGTAAAAATGACAGTTCGCATTCTGAACAAATACAACACTGGTAGGTCAATGCTTTTTATAATAAGTTATAATTTGACGAGCTCCGTGGCGCAGCGGTCAACACGCCTGCCTGCGACACGGATGGCCCGGGTTCGATCCCCGGTCAGGTCAAGATGGAAAATGATCTTTTTCAGATTGACCTGGGTCTTGGATGTTTATCTACACATATAAGTATCTATTATAAAATATAGTATCGTTGAGTTAGTATCCCATAACACAAGTCTCGAACTTACTTTGGGGCTAGCTCAATCTGTGTGATTTGTCCGTATATATATATATATATATGAATATTTATTAAATAAAGAAAATAAGAAATGGAGAAAAAATTCCACGCGGGCAGGACTTGAACATGCGTCTAGATCTCAGTACGATCTATGCGTTGCCAATTACGCCACCGCGCTTCAAGCCCCGGCGCCGAATTTCTCCACCATATCCCATTCCTCTTACACGCATCTAGGCTTGCGTCACCCAACACAACTACCCCACTTTTACAAGTGCGGTATTTGATTTCAACTCATTTTGCAATGAATTTGGAAATCAACTAATGTGTAGGAAGCCATACAATACTTTATATGGGATTTTATTTTGCATTCACAATGCTATTTTACCTTATTTATTAAATAAAGAAAATAAGAAATGGAGAAAAAATTCCACGCGGGCAGGACTTGAACCTGCGTCTAGATCTCAGTACGATCTATGCGTTGCCAATTACGCCACCGCGCTTCAAGCCCCGGCGCCGAATTTCTCCACCATATCCCATTCCTCTTATACGCATCTAGGCTTGCGTCACCCAACACAACTACCCCACTTTTACAAGTGCGGTATTTGATTTCAACTCATTTTGCAATGAATTTGGAAATCAACTAATGTGTAGGAAGCCATACAATACTTTATATGGGATTTTATTTTGCATTCACAATGCTATTTTACCTTATTTATTAAATAAAGAAAATAAGAAATGGAGAAAGAATTCCACGCGGGCAGGACTTGAACCTGCGTCTAGATCTCAGTACGATCTATGCGTTGCCAATTACGCCACCGCGCTTCAAGCCCCGGCGGATGTGGGATATGGTGGAGAAATTCGGCTTTGAAAATAAAATGAAAAAAATAAAATGAATTAGAATATTTTTAAATATTGCATGAAGCGCCATCTGTTTCGAGCGCAATTCTAAGGTTGTATGAAATTTCGTGGACATGTCAAATAAAATAATCCCACCATGATATTTACGTACGTAGGTACATACAGCCCTAAAACACGTATTCTCATTCAAAGCTCATTGCCGGCAATCGAAAGTCAAATCATCTTGGTTGGTAGTGTTACATAAAACTATCAGCCTGCCCCAGCTGCTCTCAGGCATAAAGTATACCTATAAACCTTCCTCATGAATCACTCTATCTATTGGTGAAAACCACATGAAAATCCGTGCTGCAGTTTTTGAGTTTATCGTGAACAGACAGACAGACGTGGACAAGTTTTAAAATATGTAGTGAAGCTATGCATCTTTTCAATGCCAATTTCGGCTGAAGAGAAACCTGGTAAGTACCTTTTTGGTAGAAGTGGGTATTGCGTGGGTGACGAGACCACTTGGCACACTCTACTTTCGGTATTCTATAAGGGGACGTATGAATTTTTCGGGGCCCAGTGCTGCCACCATTTAAAATAAATCGTTCGACAGGAAAGGGACGTATCATTTAAAATTTTGTTTTGCAAAGCCCTAGATAATCCTTAAATCAATTTTATTTAAAATTTTGTTTTGCAAAGCCCCAGATAATCCTTAAATCAATTTTATTAAAAGTTTGCTTTTTAAACTGTAAACAGTAGTTTACAGTTTAAAAAGCAAACTTTTACTGGAAATTTGCCAAAAAGGCCATGATTTGCGAAAACGCTAATTAAAGCCTTGCGTTCACAATTTAGACTGTAGAAAGCAGTTTATAAAATAGTTTTATGGGTTATCTAGGCTAGGACGTAGGAACACTGGAATAGAAGCTTTGAGATGATTTAAGTCAGCGAACATATGACATCTGTGTTGGTCTCTTACAAACGATAACGAAAAGCGAATTCGAAAGGACGGATTTGGTTTTGGTAAAATATTTTATTTTTGTTCGTAGCCGTCGTAGCACTTGCTACGATCACGCGGTAGCAACTTTGTAGGTGGGCTGTCACATTGAGAGTCGTCCATAAATAAAATCTAATAAATTCATATAAGACACGAGTTTTAATTCAGTTCTTATATCCCATTGACATACAGGCCAATAGGGTGTATGCACGTAATTTTTTTATTTGCCTAGTATAATCCTTAATAACCACAGTAAAAAAATATGAAAGAACTTTTAAAATATCTTAATTAACGACGAAGATGTGAAACTTTAAAGTTTAAATAAGAAAGAGAAGTCCGATATGGACTAGTGACGTCATAGTCTATGTCATGCATATATTTGCCATATAAAATAGTGTTTTCGCGAGTGAGATAGACATATTTTCGTAAAATCATTTTATCTCGTTCGATTTTCAACCAAATTTTATTCTGTTTTCACCTTCAATACTTTACTATTGAATATTTTTGGATAAACTGGTAAGAAAACAGATATTTTTTTCATGCATATTCCCTATTCTTGATACCTTCGGTTACATTAATGCACTTTTGTGATTTGATCACCACTGTGATGTTTACGTTACACGCTGCTTATGAAGCTTTCTTTTGATGTAAGAATTTTGAATATTTCTTTGAGTATTTTGTTATTATATCAGTATATTCTATACTTTTAGTATCAACGGAATTGCGGAAATAAGTCTATTTTCATTAAGAATGAGAACAGCGCGGCGCCTCGGTTATTTCTTTGAGTATTTTGTTATAATATAAGTATATTCTATACTTTGAGTATCAACGAAATAGCGGGAATAAGTGTATTTTTATTATGAGAACGGCGGCGTCTCGATGTACTTTGTTATCGGTAGGTCAACGGGTCATAAAAATTACCGTTTTTGTTTGAACTCGCTGTTTTATTGCTCAAAACATGTGATAATTTAGCCAATTTAAACGGTTCGTGATAAAATTACATCATTTCTATCAATGTGTCACATTTTTCTTTAAATGTTTTGTTATTTATGTTCTTGCCCTTTTCCACATCTTTGTCGAAATGGATTCCATCCATAGTAGTAGATATTCCTGCTTAGCGCACCTCAAGATTCGCTACTTCCTTTATTATGTGAACCGCTACGGAATGGAATTTTACTTTCCACCGTCACTGTACCCGTCTCGTACAATTAAGAGGACCGACTACCTGTAATTTTCATACATAAAGCGATAACTCTTCCACCCCCCTAAACCTCTACGAAATGAGGCAATTTTGGTGTCATTCGATTTAGCATACCTTAATCTAGGGCTAACCGTTTCCCTTTTTTATTGATTCGGTTTAGATTAATTTTAATAAATTAAAATGCCCCGGGTATGTTTTATGTAAAATGTAAGCAATATATCTTAAATATCAAAACGTACAGCCCTACTTCTCCAATTTATCAATAATGTGTAAAAACAATATTAAAATTGGACTATGTTTAAGGGGTGGGAAGCGTTATCGCTTTTTGCATCAAAATGTACAGGTAGTCTATCTTCTTAAGAGTCCCACGTAAAGCCGCAATCCCATACAAACGTAGTTTCGTTTTAGTTTTACAACAGTTAAGCCAATCTCAACCAAATTTCGTACATACGACCGGATAAGGCATATTGATGTTTATAATCAGATTTCAATTTAACCAACAATACCTATACCAAATTACAGCGAGTTGAAGTTTCGTATCGAAAACTTGTACTCACTGTAATTTTGTATCGGTATTGTTTTTAAAATTAAAGAATAATAAAAAATAGGTAGGTATACATTTCAAGCGCTGATAATGCAGCTTTATTAAAGGAAATAGCATGATGTTTTGTTAATTTGAATTAATAATTTTTTAATTTAGCCATTATTGACTGTTTTTCCAGTTCGCGTAAATTAAAGCCTATTTTTAGCGTTGATGATGTTTCCAGTTTCCAGTGAGGAATTATTTATTTTTTAAAATACCAAGTATTTTAAAAAATATATAATTCCTCACTTGGCTTTATTTGAAAACAATTTCAAATTCGGTTGGGTATTTGTTACTTTTTCCATTACAAACAAAAATAATCGGTTATCTTAGATTCCAGGAAAATTACTCCTCTACGTCCTCTACTCGTACAGATTTTTTTTACAAGTTTTTATATGCAGATGTTTGTTGTGCGAGTAAATTTGTTTCTATTTGTGTCCATTCGACCCACAAAATAACTCAGTGCTACATTTAGGCCGTTGAGTGCTGTTGTATATTTATTTATTAAATAGCAATTTTCTTACGACCTCTTCATAAATCGGCTTTCTATGGGTGAAAGAATTTTGTAAATCGGTCCTGTAGTTTCGGAGCCTACCTATTCAGTGCAAACAAACAATCAAATCGTTCCACTTTTATTATATAAGTATAGACTATACCAGACATCGTATTTTCCGTCTTCGTTCGCGCTATTTGCCTATGATGTTTGCTATATTTCAAGAAAATAATTAAACGCATGCCAAATACCGCGCATGCAAAATTTTATGATAATCGGTTGATTAATTCGGGTGTGAAAGCGTGACAAATAAATAAACTCTCTCAGTCGTCATTTTAGTTTGGATACCTCATATTTAACGTTAATTACCTGAAAAATAAATTGCGCAAAATGTTTTTTAAAGGGGCCTAACTATTCAGGTCGAGACACATTAATTAGGTACATTTTAACCCCTTGTCTACGGGAGTATCACAATAGTAGAGTTTTTTTGCATTCGAGGGACTTCGGCCTACTACTGACTGAGTACCAATATTTTTATTTAACAATCCGACTGTTATTTATTGAAGCATTAAATTATTTTTTTTAGGAAAACATAAGAAAACACAGGAAATTAAAAAAAAAATCAAAGTTAATAAATACTTATAGGTAAGTAGGTAGGTAGTAAGGTCCGTATATACATATATATAAATTGAGAATTACCAAATTGATATCTGTATAGGTACCTATTTCCTACTTCAGTTTTAATTGAATTTTTTATTTTGATATATACGCCTAGTACTGGGATTTATTGGGCTGATATTAATAAATAATTGAAATATGTAAATTATTTTTTTTTAATTAAAATATTGAGGAATATATACGAGTTTGTTTTCAATAATTACTATTAAAACAAATCGGCTGTTATCAGTGCAAGTTAGCATAATAATAAATTTAGCGTTATCACTTAGGTATGACGATGAAGACACTTTGATTGTGTACGAGTTAATTATTTTAGCACCTAATGAAATTGTAAGTAGGTACTTAAATAATAGACACTAATGACTCGACTGATAAGATGATAACAATATCACATTCACCTAGTTTGTTTCTAGTCAATATAGAATAAAAGGGGATTAAAAGATATTTAGTTCTGAACTAAGAAATTTATGAAAAATAAAATAAACCTAGTTAAGTATTGTTTAAAAAAAGCAGGTCCCTAAATTATACTGCAACGAAAGGTTTTCAAAATCGTTTTTGAATCAGATATATTTTCCGCTAAAAAATTATCATTTGATAGAAAAGTAGAGAAATAAAGATAACAAAACTGTGTCCTAAGTGTATAAGTTGTTTTTTGTCGCATATTTATATCTACTTAGGTTAAGGTAAGTTTAGGTCAAGAGTTATATTCTTAAACAAATAAATCTTACTAAAATATAAACGAAGGTTCAGATAAAAAACTTACCAAAAGTTCTTATTTACCGGCTTCGCAGCCGTGTTATTTGTAAATAAGCGTCAACTTTGACCATTATTTAATCCAAAACAAAAAAGTTTTTATACACTGCACAAAAAGATACAAAAACATTCACTGCGAATGATGCTGCAAAGAAATAATTTCCTTTGCGTAAAAAAGAAAACACTTTTCGAACGTTCGATCGCGGAATTCAAAAATCGAAGCGCGGGAACGTGGCGTAGGTTGCATGCGTTCGTGTACCGCGCAATGCAGTCGACGACTGGCTTGCTTGAAGAGGGCTGAGTGCCGAGTGTCAGAGTATCGGCGGACTAAACTCACACGGGAGTTACTATTTGGGACTGGAAGTTTGGTGCGTGGATTAAAAAATTGGAGGTACGTAGGTATATGCCTAGAATGATTCAACGGATGCGATGTGCCTTTGATGTAATACTTGCATGTTTCAGAAAGAATGTATAAAAAGAAAAGTCTGTGGAAAAGTTGCAATACTGAGAATATGAAATAAGGTATTCGTTATGTATTAAATAAAGGCAAAGACAATATAATACTAAATAAAGGTGTGTAGGTAATAGCATTCAATTATCATATTAACAACAACTTTCAGGAGTCTGTCTACTCTTTATCAACCTTATAGGTACTTACTTATAGTGGCTTAGATATTGGGAGCCAAACCTTTTATAATTATACCATATACCTTTTATATTTTATATGGAGTAAACCACAAAATATAGGTACTTACCTTTACTTAGTTACGTATGACAATCTTGCTTACATTTTCACCTGTAAAGGTTGATCTGAAATCTGTTCAGAATAAATAAAGATGCAATTACCACGATCGGAACTTACGATCTTCTTGAATGAAAATTTGAAATTGAAACATTTTTATTTAATAATAACAAAGACAATATAATACTAACGTAAATAATAATATCATACAGATTGTGTTCCATTTATTACTGTAAATATAGATTGAGGATACAAATGACAATATCATACATAACTATTCCTATTTTTATGTAATTATGCATCATTACATAATGTGACAATGACAACAGCGGAAATAACAGTATTTTCCTGAAATCTATTGAATAATATTATGGGTATTAACTTATTTGACTTGTAACGCCATCTATACGCGAGTGGCAACATTACTTTGTTTATGCTTCTCGGTGACAGATGGCGCTAAGCGCTTTTTATATAAGCCTTCTTCACCAACAGTTCTTCACCTTGTGCCTGTGCCCTGCGCGGTGAATAATGATTTTAGTGTCTATTGCTGGAACGTAAATTCTTTTTGAATTTTACTTCCCTATTTTTTTAACGGTGGTTTATATGAAAATGAAAATGAATGAAGTTTTCCTCTATCCGAAGATTTGGGAAGATTTTCTTATCAGCTTAACCTACTGCTGCTCCTGCCCTTTTTTCTGTAATACCTATTTATTCGAGAAATAAGCGCAGAAGATAGGTGATGTATCACGGTGTAGATATATAATAATATAACTTACTCCGTGATATAAACAATCGGAGTGAGACGTGATGTTGTGTCTATGATATAGGTACCTATGTAGGTAGGTATGTACTGAAAATTAATTGAGAAATAGCAGCAAAATAGCTTAAAAAAATAATATTAATTAGGTAGGTACGATAAATTATTTGCTCAATGTCTGCACTGCACATTATTCTGCCAAGTTTATCTAACTGCATAACTTTATGGGTTTTCTATTTCACCAATTTTTGTTGATTTTTTTATTAGCTGCGGTGTGTTCGTAACATAAACGCGTTAATTATTATTGTATTTACCAATCTTTATACATCATAAAAGTAGGTATAAAGATCAACCATCACAATAAAAAACAAAAATCTGTCAAATAAACCGCGTCGAATTGTTCCTGATGCAAAAGTACCCATGACACTTGCAGCATTCCCTCGCTGTGTGGCGAGGGATATGCGTTGCACCAGGTACAATCGGCGCGGGAGTCAGTGCCATTATTTCTAAACCGCCTACCCAGCTGTCGCACTAAAGTTTTAGCCTTTGCATACCTCCACCGCAAAGAGGCCAAAAATGTAAGATGCCTTAAGAGGAGCGTACCTACTTGGCGTGTTTTTAAATGGCTGCCCATTCTGCAGTCGCACCAGTTGCGCGTGCTGTTCAGGTTAGATGGGTGGCCACGAAAGTACTGACACTCGTCGAGTCCCACTGTCCCACACCAAACAACGACCTCTGTCCCATGGGACGAGCGAGCGTCAGCCCGTCGGGCCTCTTACCATTCGATCGGCTTAAACCTGGTGGTTCCAGAGTGCACGGCACGCCTACTGATTTTGCCAATGCTCGCTGAATCACCCCGTTCAGCATATGGTGCCGAGGAAAACGACCAGCCGATTTGCTTATTGCAATTTCCAACCCTTAAAGTCTACCCGCGCTCCACAACGGCTAACTGGTATGCTGAAACGAAGATGCTCGCTTTTTGCGCTCAGTTGGTCATAAAGTGCATCAGTTAGAAATTGTGGCGAGACAGATTATTTGCGTGACGCTCTAAATGATAAATGCAGTGTTGATAATATCAACTGCACAGAACTAACACGAGAGTTGTACATAGTGAAATATATTAATTAAATTCACAGTGGTGAGGAAATTAATAAGATGTGATGCTTTCTATTTTAAGATTCTTTTTGAGAACACATGGTTATTAACCCTACAACAAAGAAAAGGTGTGTCAAGAAGTTATTGGCGTTAGCCTGGCTATGTAGTCATGTGTCTTTTTGTAGCAAGTGGAACGATTAAGAGTCGCCTGGAAGCGCACAAATGGAAAAAGGGAATTGTGGCAATATTTGATAATTTTAGGGCAAAATTAAGCATCCAATCAATTAATCTCATTAATAAAAAGCGAAGCGTTGAACACCCACCGACCGTGTGGTCGGATTACCTGACCAAGGTCACAGGAAGGCGCTGGATGCAGGCCCCTTCCATTCAACCGGACGTATAGGAAATCCTTTGAGGAGGCCTATGTCCAGCAGTGGACTTCCTGTGGCTGAGATGATGATAGTGACGAGATCAAACCATTTCTATTTTAGCTTAGTATTTTAAGCCATAAACGGACGGACCGAGATAGCAACACCACGCTGCTCTATCACTCAAATGGAACAGGTTGTTATCTAAAAATAAATAATACCATTTGACTGCAATGGTCCAAGAAAAAATGGCCAATAACAATGGCCAAATATCCCATTGTTGCGGCAGGAAGCCGAACCATTGACCTGACGGGCTTTGTGTAGTGTCCCTCGTGGCCACAGCCTGTTGCGTGCCGATATCTAGTGTCTGTGATACTCCTCAATATATATATATATATATATATATATATATATATATATATATATATATATATATATATGCATAAAACTCTAGTTTCATAATCTAACGTAATTATGCCTTCATTCGCATATTGTTGCATATGTCCATGGGCAGCGGTTATCATTATCACTTACCATCAGATTCGCATGCTTGATTGCCATCATATTTCATTTAAAAACTCGTCATACATAAAAAAAAATGGTTTACGTACTGGTCTTATTTTCCAAAGCGAGCGAAGCTAACAAGTTCTACAAGCCGATTTGGGGCAAACACATATTTTTTTTGGGTTTGGGGGATTACTCTCGAATGGGTGCTACAAAGTTATTTGGGCATCTAAATTGGTTCAGTAGTTTATGAGATATTCAAATAAATGTTTGCGAGGTCCATGTAACGACGAACTAATGTTATAAAACGAGGATTTATTGTTAGTTACTGTACCTGGTTTAAACCATCATGTGACCAAAATAGATCCAAATTTGAAGATGATAAACTAACAGCAGACCCAAATTGGAGGAGAGTTACCAGTGAAAAACGATAGAGGAAGACTATATATTCTATGAGGCTCACTTAGCAGAGATAAGAGTTCCTGTAATAGCACACACAGAGCGAGGTAACGAGCTCAGGATCATCATCATCATCATCAGGTCTTTTTAGTCTCCACTGCAGGAACACGACCCTCTCTGTACTTCTAGAGCCATATATTAGCCAAAGCAGTCAAAGGATTATAGCTTACACTGGCCAGACGGGTTGGAGGTCTCTTTGATGTTTATAAGCTTTGTTTAGCTTGTGTTTCCTAAGTCGCCTTCTACGACATCCAAGGGAAGACTTGGAGTGGTCCTATTCTACTCTGCCGGGGACCACACGGCATAAGCATCATCACGGGAGCTCAGGATAAAAAGGCTATATAGATAGATCCTCTGACTGCTCTGGCTAAAAATAGCTCTGTTAGTACAGAAAGGGTCTTGCTCCTGCAGTGGAGACTAAAAGGACCTCATGATGATTTTAGATCTTCTTCTTATTTAAGAGCTTTGTAGCTCTTGTCGATGGAATCTACGCCAAATACATCTATCCTCTACTTTAGACTTTACCATACAAGCCTTCTTCTTTAGTTGGTCAACAAACCTTTCCCTGGGTCTCTATGGACCCTTCTCTCCTTTTACATTACCTTTCTAGTATGTTTATAAAGAAGGCATCATGCATGTCATTCTACCCCTCCCATTTCAATTTGGTTTATCTGTTTTTTTTTTCTCTCCCAAAATATCCAGCACCTCTTTACTAGTTTTTCGATCTGTCCAACAGATTTTTTTCAATCCTTCTCCAGCACCATATTTCGAAGACAGCTTTCACTATCTTTTTAAGTGAGTCTTCACGTGTCTCGCATCCGTACAAAGTTAGTTTTAACGTAATTTTTAGACGTAAAAACGCACTGCTGAATTGCCTACAAAGTTGTGACGTCACAAATATGTAGGCAATTCAGCAGTGCGTTTTTACGTCTAAAAATTAACATCTAAGAATATGTGTCTTTAAAACTTCTATATCTAAAAGAGTTTTTTGTTTTGAAATGTATTTCGATCACTATTGTGTTTATTTTTGGCAGGTCTTTACATAGCGACACGAAATTTTTTTTAGTCAAGTAGCCAATTGCAACGTCGTGAATTAATAACAAATGCAATTCGTTCCAGAAGCATAAAACTCCAGTTGCATAAATCTTACGTAATTATGCTTTCATTCGCATATTGTATATGTCCGTCCATGGGCAGCGGTGATCACTTAGGTACCATTATTGATTACCATTAGACTGATTCGCATGCTTGATTGCCATCATATTTCATTTAAAAACCATCATACATAAACAAATGGTTTACTATTACTAGTCTTAGTCACCAGACACCAGAGCGAGCGAAGCTAGCAAGTTCTACGAGCCGATTTGGGGCAAAAACACATTTTTTTTTGTTATTTGTATGTTCCACGATTAATCTCGAATGGGTGCTACAAAGTTATTTGGGCATCAAAATTGGTTCAGTAGTTTATGAGATATTCAAATAATTGTTTGCGAGGTCCAAGTAACGACGAACTACTTGTTATAAAACGAGGATTTATTGTTAGTTACTGTACCTGGTTTAAACCATCATGTGACCAAAATAGATCCAAATTTTATCTTCTTATGTATGTACCCCTACACACATCCTGTTAGACAACGGGACAAGTGAAAATGTCTACATTGTCACTTCACTTACCATCAAGAGAGATGGGAGACAAATGCCAAAAGTAAAAAAAAAACTCACTAAAGCCAAAGACAATATAATACTAACGTCTAACGTATAGACTGCCCAACTCATACAAAAATATTGGACCAAATTAAGGTTGCGAAAAGCAGGCGAATGTATGGCGCAGGAGAGTTGCTTGCTACTCGATACTAGATGGCGGTAATCAGCGTTAGCCTTTACCTTACTAAATATACGGTGTCATTTTAAAATATTATGCCTAAAATATTGTTTTGATTTTTAATAAGATATTTTTGTGAATCATGTTTTTATATTCTCATAATACGGTAGATACAATGTTGTGTAGTTTCGAGTGGCGCCATCTATGCGAGTGTCTGAGAATAAATCGTACAATTAAGGCGTTGAGACCACATGCTAAAGCCTACGATCTGCCTTGGGTGATATCGTGCCAACTAAGTATTAATTGCTATTGTAATTACAATGTCGTGATTTAATTACAATTGTAATTCGTTGCAGCCGCATAAAACTGCAGTTGTATTAGTTTACGTAATTAATTATGCCGTCATTCGCATGGAGCATATCGTCATACATAAACAATGGTGTACTTACGGTTTCGCTTAGTGAGCTTGATTGATGAGAGATCATCATCAATATTAAGTATAAGTACTACCGCAAGTATCATCACATCAATCAAGACATCCAGATTAAGTATTAATCTTCTATGCCGTGTGGTTCCCGGTAGAGTAGAATAGGACCACTCCAAATCTCCCCGTGGATGTCGTAGAAGTCGACTAAGGAAACACAAGCTTAACAAAGCTATAAATATCAAAGAAACCTCTCCAACCCGTCTGGCCAGCGTGGAGAGTGTTGGCCAAATCCTCTGACTGCCCTGGCTAACATATGGCTCTGGTAGTACAGAGACGGTCGTGCTCCTGCAGTGGAGACAAACAAAGACCTGTTGATGATGATGACCGCAAGTATATGTAAATGAAAAACATCTAAGTATCTATCTATACAGAGTGTAACATGACCATCGACAGACCCTTAAAGGGTTGTCTTAGCCCGTCAATATGAACAACTTTTGCTATGGGGTCTATTATGAAAATGCCGATAAAATTTTCTTATTTCCTTCCAGCAATGATCTCATAGCAAAAGTTGTTCATATTGATGGGTTGAGTCACCCCTGCCCTGTAAAGGTATGTTGAGGGTCATGTTACACTCTGTATACTCCAAATTTATATATAATTGATAGTCAGGAAATTAAGAAAACGACTAAGAAAATCCTAGTTAGTTTGAAGCATAGCTCCGTAAGGATGCGAAACGTGAACACTCACTTAAAAATATTGTGAAAGGCTACTTGCCTTCGGATTGTGGTGCTGGAGAAGGATGGAAAAATCTGTAGGACAGAACGAAAAACTAATGAAAAGGTGCTGGAAATTGTGGGAGAGAAAAGAATGCAGATCAATGAAATTTTAAATACAAGGGGTAGGATGATTGGTCACTTGATACATGATGCCTTCTTTAAAAACATACTAGACGGTAAGGTAAAAGGAAAGAAGCAAGTTTTGTTGACCAAATAAAGAAGAAGACTGGTGCTTGTATGTCATGTTGTATCAAGAAGTAAAGTCTTAAGCAGAGGATAGAGAAAATTTGGCGCATACTCCAACGACAAGAGCTCAAAGCTCTTAAATAAGAATAAGAGCTATCATCATCATCAGGTCTTTTTAGTCTTCACTGCAGGAGCACGACCCTCTTTGAACTACCGGAGCTTGTTTTAGCCAGAGCAGTAGGAGGATCTATCTATATAGCCTTTTTATCCCGAGCTGGTTAACTCGCTCCGTGTGTGCTGTTACAGGAACTCTAATCTCTGCTAAGTGAGCCTCATATATTATATAATCTTCCTCTATCGTTTTCCATCGGTAACTCTCCTCCAATTTGGGTCTACTGTCAGTCTATCAACTTCAAATTGTTCCTGGTATTTCAGTCTGGCTGTTTCAAACCACAGGTCGCATTTCTCAATCGATTATTGAAATCCGAACCGTGAAATTTTGTGAGCGGGTTCATTAATTAGTTACCATTTCTTTGTCAATTCAGTTTAGATTTTAATCATCAACACAATAAGAAGTACCTATAAATAAGTATATAGTAAGTATTTTTTTTACGAAAAGTGGATAATTTAACTGACAGCATATTCACTAAAGCGATTTTGGAGGTCTTGAGTTCGAATCTTGCGTACGGTGTTAATATTAGGGACATTTTTCGTGGCGCAGTGGATAACACGCCAGCCTGCGACAAAAGGGGTCCATCATCTTTAAAATTCCCTATCTACCTGCTGTAACTTTCAACAAATCTATTCAATTTTTGATTTCTGTGGGAAAGAACTTTTTTACTTATATGAGTGTGGATCAATAGATTTCTTTTATTCGTCCGTTGTACAAATGCAGTCGCACCTGTAGGATGTGGTCCCAATCTCTAATTCATCACTGACTATTTTTTTAAGATAGGTGTCTTTAAAAAATAATAGAAAAGGCGTAATTATAATGTTGAGGTGACCATCAAAACGTTGTAAACTGTAGTTGTCTAAAGCAAGTGGTCCTAACCTCTTAATCGTACGATTTGTTCTCACCGACTCACATAAATGGCGCCCCTCTTTCTACACAACATTGTATCTACTGTATTAAGAGAATATAAACGCATTATTTACGAAATATGTAATATTAAAAATTAGAAAAATAGTTTAGGCTTAATATTTTAAAATTACGCCCTAGTTTTAGTAAGTTTAGGCTCACGCAGATTACCGCCATCTAGTATCAAGTGGCTAGCAACTCTGCAGCGCCATACATTCGCAACCTTAATGTGGACCAAAATTATTCTTTGAGGTTGGCAGTCTGATTATATATTGTCTCTGTCTAAAGTTAGCAAATATAGGCCTGTTTAGTTTGCCCCTAGTAAGATTACGAGGCCAAACGTTATACCTAACACTCTTCAGGCCATCAAAGCAGCTTTTCAAAATAAGCAACGTTTCCTATGGGAGCCTCCCTGGAAACCTGAAAATAAATCAACAATTTAATTCTTAAATTATTCAATTATTCGGCCACCAAAAATTCAATAGTCCCATTGAAAAAGTTGTTCATTTTGACTGGCTTGTTTGATCGTTTGAAGGATAAGAGTATTCATACTAACACCCAGTAGGTACAATTTACATCTTGCAACTTTTGGTCAGTCGTCCATATTATGCCTAAAATATTGTTTTGATTTTTAATAAGATATATTTTGTGAATCATGTTTTTATATTCTCATAATACGGTAGAAACAATGTTGTGTAGTTTCGAGTGGCGCCATCTATGCGAGTCTCTGAGAACAAATCATACGATTAAGGCGTTGAGACCACATGCTCGTACAAAGGGTAAAGACTGCTGGTTCAAATCCTGCCCGCGTGTTATTTTTTCCCACATCTAATTTCTTTATTTTAGACAAAGACAATATAATACTAACGTAATAGACTGCCCACCTCATACAAAAATATTGGACCAAATTAAGGTTGCGAAAAGCAGGCGAATGTATGGCGCAGGAGAGTTGCTTGCTACTCGATACTAGATGGCGGTAATCTGCGTTAGCCTTTAACTTACTAAATATACGGTGTCATTTTAAAATATTATGCCTAAAGTATTGTTTTGATTTTTAATAAGATATATTTTGTGAATCATGTTTTTATATTCTCATAATACGGTCGAAACAATGTTGTGTAGTGTTCGAGTGGCGCTATCTATGCGAGTCTCTGAGAACAAATCGTACGATTAAGGCGTTGAGACCACATGTTTTAGAGTATAATCGAAATAGCATTGAAAATGCATAAACACTTGGAAAGTATTGTATGGCTTCCAACATATTAACTGATTTTCAACTTCATTGTAAAAAGGGTTAAATCAGATAGGTAACACACTTGTAACAGTGAGGTAGTTATGTTAGGTAGTACAAGCAATAATGCGTATAAGGGATTGGATGTGGTGGAGAAATTCGACGTGTAGGGTATGAAGCGCGGTTGCCTAATTGGTAAGGCGTTTCTCGTACAAAGAGTAAAGACTGCTGTTCAAACCTGTACGCTAGGTATTTTTTCCCACATCTAACTTCTTTATTTTAATAAAAGTATAATTAAAATAGCATTAATAATGCATAAAAACACTTAGAAAATATAACATACTTATAACGTTCGGCCTCGTAATCTTACTAGGCCAGATCTTTATAGTCTTTTAAGTTAAGTACTTACTCACAAACGCGTTTAACTCGAGTATGAATATCTTAAAATAAAGTCAGCATGAGACATGCACAAAGGAATTCCCGTACAATAATGTTAAGAATTTCCTACAAAGCCTAAAACTTCCTTCAACAAATATCGTTGTAAAATAATCCTTATCACCATTAAATAAGGTTGAACAATTTTCAATAACGTTAATAACACCGCAGGTAGCGATATAATGCAAAGGAGATAACGATTTACAACCATAACAATATTTAAATAAGGTTGTATTTGCCCTGATAAGTGGTTCTATTTTTAGTTCAAGCAAGAGGATTTGGGGCAGTTTTTTAGCAATAAAAAGCAATTAAAAAATGGTGAAACTGGTTCTTCGTAAGGATCCAAAAGTAGGTTTGGAGTTTCGGTTTTACCTGTGTGTCTTATTTATTTTTGGTTTTGTAAGAAACAATTTATTCTAGGTTATGTAATTTGTACACATAAATAGCAAAAATATAGGCATACAAACTACAATATTACTGGAAGATGTTTGTATACTTACTACTTAACTAATTTTACTGGTAAAATATGGGGTTGTAAAAGTAGATAGTAATATATATATATATATATATATAACTCCAGAGCTTACATAAAACAGAAAGTACCTACCTTATAGGTAGGTATGGTAAGCAGTACACATTACCTATATGCAGGTAAGTAGGTAATAAATAAATGTGCGCCTAAAAAATTATATTAATAAGTAAATAAGTATATAAAGAAATATTAAGTATTTAATGCCAGTTACAAAGCGCGTGAGCTGTGTGGCTCCCAGCATAGTAAAATAGGACCACTCCAAGTTTTCCTGTAGATGTCGTAGAAGGCGACTTAGAAAACACAAGCTAAACAAAGCTTACAAACATCTCTCCAACCCGTCTGGCCAGCGTGGAGAGTGTAGGCCAAATCCTCTGACTGTACTCTGGCACTAAAGAGA
This sequence comes from Rhodophaea formosa, assembly GCA_963082605.1. Lineage (NCBI taxonomy): Eukaryota > Metazoa > Arthropoda > Insecta > Lepidoptera > Pyralidae > Rhodophaea > Rhodophaea formosa. Next base: position 3,627,644 of record OY720220.1, on the reverse strand, counting down.
GGGTCGAGCCCCTGCAGTGGAGACTAAAGAAGATCTGCAGGCCGATTTGCTAACTCGGTGTACAACGATTTGATTGTCACTTTGGCATCCATTACGGTTTTCATATCTTAAATGAAAATAGTCATTCATACCGAAGCCGTAATGAATATTGAAGTTACCATGAAACTGATGTACACCGCGGCTGTCAAAAGTTTTCAAATAGGCCTGCTGATGAACTGCCGGCCTATTTACTAACTCGGATGACAGGTGTCGATGCCTATCAATCAATAATTTACTGTTACAATGCGGTTTTTGTATTTCAAATAAAAAGTTCGAGCAAGCAAAACCCGCATTGTAACAGTAAATTCTAGATTGATAGGCATCGACACCTGTCATCCGAGTTAGTAAATACGGGGGCTGAACAGGGTGCCAATAGGCACTTTATGCAGATAATGTGGGATAAAATAGATAATATCTCCTAGTCAGAACAGCCCCCTTATTTACTAACTCGGATGACAGGTGTCGATGCCTATCAATCTAGAATTTACAATTACAATGCGGGTTTTGCTTGCTCGAAATTTTTATTTGGAATACAAAAACCGCATTGTAACAGCAAATCCTAGATTGATAGGCATCGACACCTGTCATCCGAGTTAGTAAATAGGGGGGCAGGACCGGTAACACCGGCAATAAATACAAAACTGGTTGTGTCAGACCTATCCTTCTTACGATAACATGATCTTGAATTGAATACAATTTTTTAATTAAGCAAATGATGAGAAACAACACTACTTACATTAGTTATAAAAATATTATTTACAATTTGACAAGAGCTGGTTCCATCTTATCCTGTACATTCTGAACAAGGCATTGTACGATTTGTACGTCGTTGTCGTCTCAGCTGCAAAAAGTCCACAGCTGGACATGGGCCTTCCCAAGGATTTCCATCATTTTTTTAGGGTTCCGTAGTAAACTAGGAACCCTTATAGTTTCGCCATGTCTGTCTGTCTGTCTGTCTGTCTGTCCGTCCGCGGTTTTACTCAGAGACTATAAGTACTAGAAAGCTGTAATTTGGTATGACTGTGTATATTAATCATGGCAAAAAAGTCGTAGAAGAAAATATTGAAAAAAAAATTTTTTTTGGGTAGCTCCCATACAAGTAAAGTGGGGGAGTAATTTTTTTTTCTCTATTTACCCATCGTGTGGGGTATCGTTAAAAAGGTCTTTGAAAAATATTGTGAGGTTGCGTTGATACCATTTTTCGATTTAGGGATCACTTTCCGAAATATTTGGTTTTAAAGTACAATATTTTGTTAGAGGTACGTGTCCCCCCCCCCCCCCCCCCTCTATCTGCTAAACGGTTATATATGGATACGTGAAAAAAATTACAGCTGTAGTATATATACTGAAGTTGAAAGGATAACTATCAGAGCTGGGTACTAAGTGCAAACTTAAAAGTTATAGGCAACCAACTTATAAAATGTACTGGAAAATGTAAAATTTCATACAATCTTCAGTGTTAGATGTTTTTGGTCGTTAAACTGTGAGGTGCGAGTGTGAACAGTGTGAACTCAAAGTTGTCTTTCGCAACTACGGAACCCTACACTGCGCGTGGCCCGACACGCACTTGACCGGATTTTTTTATGATTTGGATGGCAAACGAGCAAGCCGGTCACCTGATGGTAAGTGCTCTCCGCTGCCCATGGACAACTGCAACACCAGGGGTGTGACAAAAGCGGCCCATTTGCCGGCCTTTTAAGAGAACATACTCGTTTTTGAAGGTTCCAATACTTCCAATGTAGGAGTTTTGCCATACTCACCATGGCAGTCGGGTTGGTGAGCGCAATTTGTTTTGCTTATCTCGGTTCCGACGCTGCTGCCTACCTAAACCGTTTTTTAAGCGATAGAGGGGGTAGGAGGCTGTTGAACTGGAGGAATGGGACAAAGGCATTTGGGATGCTACTTGCTCGGATGGATTGGGGATGAAAAAGTAGCAACTCGTGGGCCGAGCTCGCGCAACCGATGCCGTTCATGCTGTTGAGGATGATACCTGTGACATGTGGGTTCAAAAAAATATACACCGAAAGGCCAGTTACTAAGTGCCATCATACTAATTAATATCATAAAAAGAAATTGAAGAGATTTGTTTGATTGCATTGAGGCTCCGAAACTACTAAACCAATTTTCAAAATTATTTCACCTATGGAGAGCCAATTTATATGCCTTTATTTACGCAGACGAAGTCGCCGAAAAATTGCCAGTGTGGGATAAAATAACAGTCACCAAGTCAGAGACTCTTAAGAAACAGGATCAGTAGCACCGGTAATAATACTGAAACCGGTCGTCACAGACATAGCCTTCTTACGATAACATGATCTAAAATTGAAAATGTTAACGTTGTTGAATAAATTATTTTTATTTTATTGAACACAAGTTTTAATTAAGCAAATGATGAGAAACAACACAATATACTTACATTTAATACATTAATTACAACTCAACCAGAGCTAGGGTTCCATCTAATCCTTTACATTCTGTAAAATAATTTTAACCCAATGTCCTAATTGATTTTTGTTATACCTATATAATGGCTTTTATCCTCGTTAATCAGAATTGTCCAATTTACCCCTACTAACTAGGTAGGTACTTATTTTGTTAAGAATAAGCTTAATCTAGTCTTAGTTTCCATCATCATCAAAATTTGAGAGCGACGCTCTTATCGGTGGAGGTCTCTCCATCTTTCTCTGTTCTCCGCCGGACTTTTGACATCTTGGTGCGACAGCATTTTTACTCTTTCTTTTATTTGTTTGAAATAACTCTGTTTGAGTCTTCCCCTTTCCCTTCCACTTTTAATTTTGCCTTCCATAACTGTTTTTAGAAACTCGTCCTGTCACATTGTCCTATCATATTATCTCTTCTATTTCCAACGGTTGTCAAAATGAACCTTTTTCTCCTACTATTCAAAACCTCTTCATTCGTTATTATCCAACTTATCTTCACCATTCTTGGTTTCCAAGAAATCGAAATTCAAATTTTTAAAAACCTCTGCTTTTTTTCTCCTATTTAAGCTCTCAGTTACGGTACAACAGCACAATAAGTGTTAAAAGGCTCACAATTTTGGTAATTTTACCAAGCTGTATAGGAACGTACGTAGACTATAATAAAAGTACTTACTTGATTAAATGCTTAATTTTACACCAAAATTATCAAAAATTGCCTTAATTCCCTTTTTCCATTTGTATGGTGATATGCGCGTTCAGGGCCCTTCGGATCGGACAGGGACAGGGTTTTACTTACATATTAAAGGTATAGACTGGTTAAGTTGCTTGTAAGTTATAGTACCTATATGTTCACACGTTTTAGTAAGTGCATTTCGCAATGTATCGCAATACTAGTTAAGAAGGTACCTATTATGTAATAGTTCTACATCAAACACTGCAAATATAACAAAGCTGAAAGCACATATTATAAGATAACACACATATCGTCATATAAAAGTCTCTTAAGCTATTTCCAAACACAGTGGTGTGGTGACTACTTTATAGTGGGTTATCTTCAAGAGTAACATTTTGAAGCCTGTATGAACCATAATCCATTGAAATAGAGGCGTTTCTAAAACGCTGTCAATGCGAGCGACAATACTAGACAATGTACCTACGGTACGTCATCTTGATACCAAGGTAAACAGCTGTTTCAAAAGAAATAGTTCATTAAAAACTACTAATTGATTTAGAAGTAGAATCAGATGAAGCAGTCATTTTGGTTTACTTAAAGTTTAGTGAACTGATGAGTGATGAGTCAATTTTAGATGTAAATTGAATGAAATGTTGACACAAATGTAAAAATTAAAGCTAAAGTCAGATAAAGACACGTCTGCTTTTTGAATGTGATCTACTTTTCTGTAACAATGAGCCAAGTATGCAAAAAAATCGTTAAAGAATAATAATTTTGTGTGTGATACATACCATTTTATTAAACGTTGTTGTACCTTTCTCCAAGAGCGATATAAGAAATGCCTATACTCGTAAACAGGTAATTATTAAATATACCACTGCTGAGTTTCTTCAAGTACCTATGTTACATAGATCTATGGCAGTAAGTCACCAGTAGTCTGAAAGAAAACATCGATATAACAACGTTGACAATAATACCGGCTGCATTTCCTTGCTAGATTGTGATTCTTAACGTTTGTATTATTCTTTTTAGATTAAAAACAGTATAACTTACCGCTACATCGATGGTCGAAGTGGATGACATATCGATAGTAAACACTCCCTCACTACTAGCTGGAACCACTTTAGATCCTCGTTTCGGCATTTTGAAACACGAAATCACTTTGTAAGTGCGAACCATATTGCTAAATCCACTTCACTTCACGATTTCAGTCACAAAATTTGTTTATTTTGGTGTTTAAGCCGTTTTTTTGGTGCAACGTGGTGTTTTGCGGGACAAAATGCGCGCGCGCCGCTGCCGCGTTGTAAACGGCGAATGCTGACAAGTTAAGTAATTGCCAAGCCAAGCTGTGAGTCAGACGTACAGGTAAATCTTGAAGCCGACGGGAACTGCGATTTTTTTTACTATTCACACGGTTTTTATTATCGTAGGTTTCTTTCTTAGAATTGCGATTACTGATCTGTTGTTGTTTATTGTATGGTTAAACAGATAAAGTTAAATTATAAGATATATTAAATGGTTGATTCAACGCATTCCTCGGTTGCCTGTACTTTAATATTTTGATTTAGATTCCTAAATGTTCTTGATACAACTTCTTTGTTTCGCTGATATTGCTTAATTATTAATACTTAATTGAAGTTTGAAATAATATACTAAGCTATAAATGAATACTGTATACGTATTTAAGGGTTTCGTCCGTATGCAAAGGGAAAAACGGATACCGATATCCGTCCATCCGTTCGTTTGTCTGTTACTCATCTATTGAAACTGTAATAGGTGGGAGTTGAAATTTTCACAGAATGCATATGTTGTACCGCTGTATCAGTAAATAAGAAATAAAAAATGAAATAAAAAGCTCTCAAATTGGGGCCCCATGCCCCATACTAAACTGGTTATTTTTGGTGGCTGCTCGATTCTGTCAAAGTTGCAACTTATTTATTACTGAGGCGTCAAACAACAGGTAATTAAGCAAAATATTTTCCATTTAACACCACAAGACAGGCATGGAAGAATTTTCATGCGTCCTTTCTTATAGTATCTAGTACATGAGAGTCCATATACAATGTGTACAAAAAGCGTGGTGTTTGCAGTAAAATATTATACAGAACCCTTAGTGTGAGTTTTGACTAATTTAATTTTTTGAAGGCCATTCACGAAACAATACTGAATAGTAATTATTTTTGACTGCATGCGTGCAGTAGAAGCAATATGTGCATTTCAGTAGCTTCAACTTACCAGGATAATGAAGGTGCTATATCTACTACTATTTCCGGTTTTTTTTGTGTTAGCTTCCTTCTTTTTATTTCGTAGGTATGGGGAATAACTTTTTATTAAAATCATATTAGGTAAGTATATCACAAAAATCTCGCATGCTAAACAACAAATAACTGTAAATCTATTTTACGTCCAAACGCTTTATTTTCTAATCGTTAATTTTAAATGCGAAATGTGTGTTATTCATAGGCTATAAATAACTTGGAGGAAAAATACTTTTTTCCTCTGTAATAAAATATTATATTAGTTACAATTTTATTATCATTCTCATCGTCAGCACTTAACCATGTGCACACACCCAGCCCGATTTACTAACTCGGATCATCATCATTTCGTGTAGGTGACACGGTCAGTCGACCATGCACACCCTGGTGTCAGAGTTCTTCGGAACCGTCTCTCGGCCTCTGACGTGGATCCTTTAACCACTACCAGATGGCAGCCAGGACCACCGGCTTAACGTGCCTTCCGAAGCACGGAATCATCTTTCTTATCAGACAATCAGGTGATTCATGCCTGTAATATCCTAGCCAAACTGGAAACAACTTAACAAAGTATGCTTCCCGTGGGAATCGGACCACGACCCCCATCCGAGTTAGTAAATAGGGGGCAGGTGGTCGGTTGATCAACTCAGGAAGACGCTAATGCGGGTGTTCTGAAATAAGCAGCCGCAGCACTGAAGCGTCCGGTTCGGTATGCTGTGATTGGGCCACAGTGTATCAATAGTTTCTTTCTTTCTTCATTTAAATTATGGCTTCCACCGAGATTTCAGTGATTCTGCCAATGTCCAGTATAATGAGATACTAAGTATCGGTGTTGTACGGTATGTAGTATCAAAGATGGCGTAAGTTCTTTGGTGGCCTCGTGCGGGAGCTTCTGATGACAAATCTATACGAGTCCATTTAACACAATTTCACAAATTGTTCTCGAGCAAGAGCATTTAGAACATCAAACTACACCAATTTCATATTATAAAGTACACTTAATTCAGTTTGCAAAATCGTTTAAGGCAAACGACAACTGTACCCCTTGACTTCCCACCAAAAACTCGTGTCAATAGTTGCTGCTAGTCATGTCATTATACAATAACAGCATATCAAGGTCAACGCCTCAGTGTTATCTTTTGATAGTCAGCATTTCAGAAAACCCTTTGCAATAAGGGTTTTGTAAATTTTAAAACAGGTGAGTTCACGGCGATCTGGGGGATCCTAGTGGACGACCAGTATTACACGCCGCTTCCAACGGGTCGTAATGGAAATCCTTAGGGAGGCCTTTGTGCAGCAGGGAACTTCTTGCGGCTGACACGATGATGATTGAAATAGACTCGACAAGCACGATCCTTGACTTCATAATAGAATGCAAGCTTCCTTCCGTGACTCATTGTGTCTGTAGTCTGTATGTATGTTATTAAAATGCATCATTGTCTTGGAGAAAGCAATAGGAACAAGGACGCTAAATGTCAAGTTGCCAACTTATTCATTGTATGAGTCAACTTGAGTCTGATCTAGTTCAGTTACATCTAACTAAAGTGTTAAATATTATAAACATAATATAACTATCTCTTTTTATACTAATCAACGACCCCCGTGGCGCAGGGGTCAACACGTCAGCCTGCGACACGGGTAGTTCCGGTTTCGATCCCCGGTCAGGTCAGCATGAAAAAGGATTATTTTTAGATTGACCTAGGTTTTGGGTGGTTATGTATGTTAATATGTATTTGTTATATAGTATCGTTGAGTTAGTATCCCATAACACGAGTCTCGAACTAACTTTGGCCCCAAAGTTAGTTCGAGACTCGTGTTATGTATTGCTCAATCTGTGTGATTTGTCCGTTCTTACATTTATTTTATTTATATTTAATTATGTCTCTATCTCTTACGGGCTAGACAGCCATTAGCCGTAAAACCAATAGGTCACTTTTTTATGATATAGGCTGACAAGCGAGCCATTTCCAAAATTATTCCCAACAAGAGCACCAGAGCACTTAACAGAGCTTTATTAAATTAACATAGGTATTTGATTACAGAAAATCGGATATATTAGAAACTAGCTGTTACCCGCGGCTTCGCCCGCGTAATATATAGCTTATGTCCTTCTCGGTAACCTAACCTATGTGTACCCAAATTTTCATGATGATCGGTTCAGTAGATACGGCGCGAAAGCGTAACAAACAAACAAACAAACAAACTCACTTTCGCATTTATAATATTAGTTAGGATAGGATTATAAACATCAAGGAGAGAACACGGCGATAGGTCGTTATGTTCATTATAATGGCAAAACACTTTACTCATTAGCAGATAATTTACTCATCACCATGTGCATAAGATTAGTTTTTGCTAGTCAAAGTTACTCATAAATCAACTCATTAATATTGATGCAAGGTTGTAATTATAGTTTAACTAGCTGTTTACCCGCGGCTTCGCCCGCGTGATATATAGCCTATGTCCTTCCTAGTACCCTAAACTATGCGTGTGCAAAATTTTATGATGATCCGTTCAGTAGATAGGGCGTGAAAGCGTAACAAACAAACTCACTTTCGCATTTATAATATTAGTTAGGATAGGATAGACGTTTTGTTTACAATAGAATACTAACGTAACTTAAGTAATTAATTTAATTATAAATAGTTAACTATAATTTGTGATGCCGTGTGGTTCTCGGCCATAGAATAGGGTCACTCCAAGCCTTCCTGTGGATGTCGTAGAAGGAAGGAAAAACAAGCTAAACAAAGCTTATAAACATCAGACACCTCTCCAACCCGTCTTGCCAGCGCGAAGAGTGTACCAAATCCTCAGTAGTAGTAGACTGCTTTTTTGGTAGTACAGAGAGGGTCATGCTCCTGCAGTGGAGATTAAAAAAGACCTGATGATGATGATGAGTTATAATTGGCCACAAGGCAGCTTGTAGCCAACTGTTGGTGAATAACGAACCACAGACCCAATGGCTCCAAAGAGTCGGTCAGAGCCCTCGCCTCGCCCCCGCCGTATCTTCATCGGTTGGGGTGGAAACCCTATAGAACTTGTAGGGTTCTCGGCTCCGGCATGCATTGTTTGTCCGTTCAGAGAGGAGTGGTGAGAACATTTGCTCCAAGGTGTGACGTCAGCAAAAAATAAAAAAGCGGGCGTAAACTGTCAAAAAGGCAGTCGGGTTTTTATGTTTTAAAATAATTAATTTGTTCAATATATAGAGTAATTCCAGACGAAGGTTTATATGCATAATAAATTTAATGAAACGGCAGATTATTCAATGAATGAATCGAGCGACATTTGGACTATGAGAATTTGAAGTACAATCATAAATAATATAGGCCCCGGTTTAGCAGTATTGCGCAACAACTCCTTTCGATACCAACCAGTTGGTAGGTCTATTTCGTAGAATACTGAGTTGAATCATATCTTAAGCTATTTTAAATTGATAAGATCGTTTCAAGCCAAAATGAGATTATTCACATAACTAGCATATTCGGTCCTATGCTACAAATTAATTGTTGTTTTTGTTGTCAGATGCAGAAATAACTATTATTCTTAACACTGACTACCTGGCTTATATCTTCTTAGTATTGTTAGTTTTTATTCTGTTTACCAAGATTACTAATTATAGCTTAGTTTTACCCGTTGATAATGTAGCTTTCTTTATGTGTATGGATTTTAAGAACGGTTCTATAGATTTTAAGTTTATCCATTACAACCAAACACAATTTTTTCCTCATAATAATAAATAATAAATATATACGGACAAATCACACAGATTGAGCTAGCCCCAAAGTAAGTTCGAGACTTGTGTTATGGGATACTAACTATACTATATTTTATAATAGATACTTATATAGATAAACATCCAAGACCCAGGTCAATCTGAAAAAGATCATTTCCCATCTTGACCTGACCGGGAATCGAACCCGGGACCATCCGTGTAGCAGGCAGGCGTGTTGACCGCTGCGCCACGGAGCTCGTCTATCGTTCTGTCTCGCTCGTCTGTCTGTCCGTCCGCGGTTTTACTCAGAGACTATAAATACTAGAAAGCTGTAATTTGGTATGGGTATGTATATTAATCATGGCAAAAAAGTGGTTGAAAAAAATCGTATAATATAGTATAGTTAGATAGATTACTAAAGCATTTTTAAGTCATGTTGTTAATTTCAATACTAAAATGTTAGGTGTTAAGTAAAATAGAAGAGCCAATGATTAGTTAGCCATAAAGAGCCCTTACTGCTTCACCTTTAATAAGTACAACGGTGCTAATGACAATATTTCCAGTGTGGCTAACTAATTATACTGGTCTTTATGATACTATGGACGAAATAATACTGTAGACGTTATGATGCTATTGACCTTTTGCACCAGAAGGAATCATTACAAACCATGAGAGGTTGAAAGAGGCGCCTGCATCCAGCATTTTCCTGCGATCTCTCTCTCTCTTTCTCATCGATATTCAGTTCACTAGCTGCAAAAAACAAAGAGAAAGTAGTGTGAATCGGATCACCAGCTCCCAAGAAAAAAAAAGATAAGCACTTACATTGATTTAAAACTCATTGTTTATTGTTCTATTATTTTGCTAATTAAATTGCTAATGAATTCAATTTATCGTCAATGCATGAGTAGTGAGTACATTATGATAAATTGAAATCTCGAGCGAATAGGATCATCATTAAAGTAAACTATTTTTCGCCCGTGACTTCGTCCGCGTTATTTAAAAATGTATTGTGTAGTCCTGAATATCCTAATCCTCACTAATATGATAAATGTCAAGATGGAAAAGGATCTTTTTCAGATTGACCTGGGACCTGAGTCTTGGATGTTTATCTATATAAGTATCAATTATAAACTATAGTATCGTTGAGTTAGTACTTATTCCATAACACAAGCCTCGAACTTACTTTGGGAACTTAATTTGTGTGATTTGTCCGTATATATTTATTTATATTATATTATATTATATTAAATGCGAAAGTGAGCTTGTTTGTTTGTTACGCTTTTACGCCCTATCTACTGAACCGATCATCATGAAATTTTGCATACACATAGGGTACTAAAAAGGACATAGGCTATATATATCATGCAGGCGAAGCCGCGGATCTTGCCCGTTGCTTTGCCCGCGTGATATATAGATAATAAAAAAACTATAAAATAGTGTACTAAAAAATATTATTAAAAAGTTAACGTTTTTAATGTAAAGAAGTAATTTCAATGCAGTTTATAGTCTAAATTAGAACAGCAAGAGGTTTTCAATTCTCTGGTACAGTTTTATCTTCATCTTGAGGATTGCGAGGATCCAATCGGCACTGAGCTTCACAAAGCGAACATCGTGATCGGTATGCGTACCCTCGATCCTGAACACCAGCTGAAATACATCATCATTATCATCATCATCTCAGCCCATCATTCACCTACTGCATAGAATTACAACATTTTCATGCAAAGTACCCGGTTGGCTGAATACTTTTCTATGGGTCCGGACTTAGAGTCGCCTGTAAGCGCATGTCTCCATACAAATGGAAAAGGGGAATTGTGGCAATATTTGATAATTTTAGGGCAAAATCAAGCAAGCAATCAATTGATCTCATTATAATCTACGTACGTTCCTATACAGTTTGGTTAAATTATCAAATGTTTGAGAATTATACGCCTCTCGAGATTTCCATACAAATTTGAAAAGGCTTGTAATTCTAAAACCATTTGTATTTTAACCAAGCTGTATAGAAACGTACGTAGATTATAATGAGATTAATTGATTAAATGATTAATTTTACTCCAAAATTATCAAATATTGCCACGATTCCCTTTTTCCATTTGTATGGAGACATGCGCTTCCAGGCGACCATTAATTAGCTAATGCAATTATAGCATTTTGGCCTTATCAACCTAACCGCAAAACGTCATTACATTAAAACGCAAAACCAAGCATTCTCCTAGCAACAAGTTAATATGGGTATATTATATAGCTACTGAATAAATTCCCTACTATGACGCATCATTTCGACCACAGACAATCAAGCTCATGCGTTGCGTAGCGAGGTTCCTCTACTTTTACGTAGTTAAATACCTATAGGTACTTCTATTATGTAATTTTATATTCGTTATTTGTATGTCATCATCATCAGGTCTTTATTAGTCTCCACTGCAGGAGCACAACCCTCTCTGTACTGCCAGAGCCATATATTAGCCCAAGCAGTCAGATGATTATTATTATTTGTATCTCCTTTTGGGTCGCGGGTTTTACCCCGGTCCTTTCAGAGGCTTGCGTGGGGATACAGATCCAACACGTAGAGGCCCTTTGGAGAAGTTGATGTAGTGTAGGTCTCCAGCCAGGACCCAGTCCTGGTAATACCAATGTATGATACGCCCTTGAACAGGTCTTGGCCGGAGGTGGAGCCATTGTATTTTAATAGAGAAAAATATTGGGTTATTGGATGAAATGTGAGTGGTCTTGTACTGGGTTATTGTAAAGGGTCGGACACCTGCCATAATCATGATAACTGACTATTTATAAGCAGGTGGTGGCTTGCCGCCCACTAGATGGCCCCTCAAAAAAAGCCGACGATTATTGCCGACAAATGGGGCAACACCGGTGCGGGCGACTCAGGGGTGTCGAGAGGTGTGCTGCGCTTTCTTCGAAGTTACTCGCGTCGTTAGGCCTTTAACACTTCCACCCCTGGAGCAACAGCTCTCACGACTCCTCTCTGGACAGCCAACTAAGGCAAGCCAGAGCTGAGAGTCCTGCGAGCCCTCTTGGGTTTCCACCCTGACCGATGAAGACACGTCGAGGGCGAGGGCTCTGACCGACTCTCTGGAGTACTCGGGTCCGTGGTGTCGTTACTCACCAACAGCTCGCCACAAGCTACCCTCCGGGCTGATTATTATTATTATTAGATACATATTTGTATGTCAGTGGTGTCAAGTTGCTAGATTAAACTGTTGGTCCTGGTTGTGCTCATTAATCAATCAATGATGGCAGTCGTTAAGGCCATTAGTGAATTTTCGTGGTTCAGTGCTTATATTTAAAATCCTAACTAATATTATAAATGCGAAAGTGAGTTTGTTTGCTTGTTACGCTTTCACGCCGTATCCATTGAACCGATCATTATGAAATTTTACATACACTTAGGTTAGAATACTGAGAAGGACATAGGATACAAATCACGCGGGCGAAGCCGCGGGTAACAGCTAGTATATTATAAATTATTTGAATTGCGATTGAACTATTTTATGAACAAGATACTATCATAGCTTAAAGTCAGAACTTGAAGCTTTTCTTAGTATTTTGCAAAAGATGTTATTAATCGAGATCGAACCCTGGTCCCTGCGGTTCAAAGGCAATACCACTGAGCCACAGGGAGAGACAATCAAAAAGTCTAGGTGAGTCTTCAACATACGTGAGGTAACCAACGTTTTGTACGGGAAAAACATAACCACATATTTACGTGAATCAGATAGTTAAATTCAATATAGTTGTTGTAATAATTGTGCAAAGTTAACACATACTTTTTAAAATTACTAATGTGCCTACTTAAATGGCTAAAACTTTGATTCTATATCTATCATTATATTTTAATTAAACATTTGAATATTTAATAAAAATACAAATTATTTTTACAGAAAAAAATAAAAGTTAAACTAAAACTACTATTTACAAATAAAATAGGCCTGGCAGCTCGTTGCCCCGTGGTAGCGTGCCCAGAAGGCTGGCAGCATTGCCACGTTGTATGGCAATGCTAATCTTTTGGCCAAAATATAAGCCAGCCCTCTGGTCTTCTATATCTTGGATATATTTATAACTACTTTTTTGATACATTAATATCTTTGTAATTGCTAAGCACCTTATTTATTAGTACAAGGGCTGAGTATTCATAGTAACATCTAATCTAGAGTAACCAACACTAGCGCCACCCAGTAATTAATTCATTTACTCCTAAATCAAATCAAAATTAAAAAATGTAATAACGTATTGCCCTAGTAAATTACTTATTGTAGTATTCTTTGAAGAGAACGAATTTTTACCGCCACCGATTTTTTAAGTAGCCACTTTTGGCGGTAAAATTAGATTGTAATATCTATGAAAGGTAACAAAAAGAATACTACAAGTTATTTTCTAGGGCAATACGCTATTACATTTTTTAAATTTGATTTGATTTAGTAGTAAATTAATTAGGTAATTCCTGGGTCGCGCTAGTGTGTGAACTCACTTCGCCTTTTAAAACTCATCTATACTAATATTATAAAGAGGATAGGTTTGATTGTTTGTTTGTTAATTGTATCGATGAGAAGGCTTTCTAGGTTTTGAGTTCCTCATGATAATGTTAGAATGATAGAGATAATAATGAGGGAGTTTCTGGAACTTAAATTAATATCTCGTTACTTTTGGAACTCCTTTCAACTCGGGAGGTTCTATATGTTTGTCCTCAACTCTGAAGAATACGCTAGCAGTGGCCTGAGGAATTGGGTAGCTAGCTGTAGGTTGACTGAAAATTCCCTGAAAATTAAAATTTATTGTTAAAGACATGAAACACCATGAGCCTTTTTTCTCTGAATAAATACATACATACTATCATGTCTTTATCCCTTGCGGGGTAGACAGAACCCAAGGTCATAAAACCTACAGGCCACGTTTAGCAACGTAGTGGGCGTTAAGGTGGAACGCGGAATCAAAATAGTGATGGGTTGCTAGCCGCATCACCTATCAATGTGATTCCTTAGATTTTCGCCCAATTCCTTGACCGGCTTTTACGGTCTCCGCGGGAAGAAAAGCAGCTGGTATATTCTATGTTTTTTCTTTTCTCCTAAACCAGCATGGAAGAAATACCTTTTTTATACCGCTAAATAGGCTAGCGGAACACCTGAAGGAAACCGGTTTCCAAAGTCTATGGATAGAGCAACACCAAAGGTCAAGCATGTCCAACACAAGAAAAAAATTTCCCGCCCTTCTTAAAGATAGTGTCTCGGAAAAATCAAGGCTGAGAGTACGCTGCATAACTTAAGCGTAAGTGGAAGAAAGTTTTCTTCTTCTTCTTCTGTTTTATATTATGGCTTTCACCGAAATTTCAGTGATTCTGCCAATGTTCAGTATAATGAGATACTAAGTATCGGTGTTCTACGGTAAAGTTTATTCCAAGTAGCATCAAAGATGGCGTATGTTCCTTGATGCCTTATGGGAGTTTCTGGCGGCAAATCGACGAGTCCATTTATAAGTCCACTTTAACTACTTATTTCACAAATTGTTCATGAACACGAGCATTTATAACACCAAACTACACCAATTTCATATTATAAAGTCCAAAAACATCAATTTGCAAAAATGTCTCAGGCAAACTTCAACTGTACCTCTTGCTTGACTTCCCACCACAAACCAAGAAAGTTTTCTAAAAAGGTATTGTACGCGACCATTTTGGATCTAAGGATTATTAATTCTGTGTCTAAGGTGCTAAAATGAATTCCATGTCGATGGCGTGAGGTGCGACACTTTGTATCGTCACACATGTAAGGTACCTATGTTTGTTTATAAAAAGGATTGTTAATTATTTCTAGGTTGAATATAAAGACAAATATTCCAAGTGCTTTTCTGATTTCCTGTTTAATGGTGGTTGTGGTTGTGATAACCGCTTGACTAAGAAGGGTTGAAGATACCTCTATTCAGCATATGGTATGGTCTGAGTAGTAGGTAAGTAATTTCTACGGTTTACAAAATGGAGAGTTGACTGAAATGTCTCCAAGCGACGTCAATTCTCAATTTTAGTTTCGCCGTTCTGCTTCTGCACTCCGCGGCCTAAAGCTATAAGCAGTAGTGAAATAAAATATCTAAAGTCTCCTTTCAGACTGGCAGTTTTTGACTTTTAGCCTTATTGTTATACTCAAAACGACCGAAATCGCGAAAAACCAAGTCGCTGGCTATCGCAAGATTTTACGGGCAGCAATAAGAGGAGTCAACCTTTTCTTGCGATATTAATCGTTTTATGCATGAAAATAAGGCTTATACCTAATCCTATCATGGCGTCCCACGTCTGCACCGTATCTGCGCCGTGCCTTCGCCGTACGTCTTTTCTGTGTGTTTTATACCTTAGCAAACGTAGGGTCAGGACTTTTGAGCCTGGTTAGTATGACCTCCGTACTAACCTCAAAATAATAATACTGCGAACATTCATCTTGAGAATTGCCCAGGTAATTGAGCACGTACTTAAACGTGTCCGTCAAGGACCACCGCCCCTCTATGGTCTCCCTAAGGAACTCTCCGCTAGTGACAACCAAGGGGTCCTTTAGGTTGCGAAGGGAAACTATCTCCTGGTTCTCGAGGATATTACGGCTGTCTGTCAAATGATATAACCAAGTTGCATTCAATATACCGTGTGGTTCCCGGAAGAGTAGAATAGGACCGCTCTAAGTCATCCCGTGGATGTCGTGAAAGGCGACTAAGGAAACACAAGCTAAACAAAGCTTATTAACATAAAAGTCACCTCTCCAACCCGTCTGGCCAGCGTGGAGAGTGTAGGCCTAATCCTCTGACTACTCAGGCTAGCTATATGGCTCTGGTAGTACAGAGAGGGTCGTGCTCCTGCAGTGGAGACTAGAAAGACCTGATGACGATGACGATTCAATATGTTAAGAAATTATTCAAAGAATAATACAAATTCGATTGCCCGCTAATTATTGCCAAAAAATTAAGCCTATGTCACTCAGGAAACATATTGAGTAACAAAGGCTATAATGTAAGGATTAAAATATAAAAATATAAATATATACGGACAAATCACACAGATTGAGCTAGCTCCAAAGTAAGTTCTTAAGAAAGACTTGTGTTATGGGATACTAACTCAACGATACTAAATTTTATAACAAATACATATATAGATAAACATCCAAGACCCAGGTCAATCTGAAAAAGATCATTTTCCATCTTGACCTGACCGGGGATCGAACCCGGGACCATCCGTGTCACAGGCCGGCGTGTTAACCGCTGCGCCACGGAGCTCGTCGATTATAAAGATACCATACACCTCAAATCGATAAAACCATTAAAAGTTATAGTAAGAAAAAAAAAACAGAAAAAATCTGTCACCTGTGCGTAAGCTGATAAACCATTTGTACCGATTTTCAAAATAATAGGAAGCTACATTATCAGCAACTAACGTAGGCTATATATTATTTTCAGAACAATAGGAACGCTGTCGGAAATTATATGAATGTAACAGGAGGTATCAAAACTTTACCTAAAAACATCATTATTGGGCGAGCGCTACAAAAGCGATACACAGAAACATAGGATGTCTCTGACATCTAAGCAAGGTTTTTTACCTCAGAGACGTTTCGGAACCCAGGGACCGGGGCTAAAAATCTGCCCAGGGTCTAGGGCTAGAGATCTGCCCAGGGTCTAGGGCTAGAGATCTGCCCAGGGTCTAGGGCTAGAGATCTGCCCAGGGTCACGGAAAGACTTCTTGAATAATTAATGTCTGCTATATTAGCGTGTTTCAGCAAACATCCTTCGGATGAAATGCTTCGAAACCCGGGTTCCTGGCTGTAGTAGGCCCGGCCCGTATATAATAGACTGTGTAATGTAACCAACAACTACGCGGATGAAGTCACGGTTAACTGCTACAGTATAATTTATTGCACTGTAGCTGTTAGCTAGTCTATTATAGATAAGATGGAGTGGTATAAACTATTTAAGATACCTACGTGCTAATTGTGCAAGGTTCTGCCTTTCTCCTAAAGTCTCCTTTGCTTTGTTGATTACAGATATGACAGTGTCGATGGCACGGTCTTCATAAGAGCTGATGGTTGGTATATAACTCATGTTTGTTGCTTTTCGTTATTGATAAGTTCAAAAGTAAATGTTGTTTTGATTTGCGAAAATGAAGTAAAATGTCTATGTAGAGTTGACAAACCCGTGTATTTTTTAATTTTTTATTATCTGACAAAACCATAGAGCTAAGTTAAGTCTATGACAACGATAACAAAAGTAAGTAAGTACTTGAGTTCTTGGCGGGAATTTTAGCGGACTACACGGTGTCTGTTTTGGATTGTTTCGCAAATTGATTCTAGTGGACTTTCTAATGTGAAATTGGTGTTATTTTGTGTTATAAATGACCATTTTTGTGAACAATGTGTAGAATAACTAAATAATCTGTCATTGTGCGGCTGTAGTGAGATTTACATAGCTGGCTGGTGGTTGTCCGCCTTGCTGCGTCGTCAATGATGAAACCAGTGGATTCGCGAAGAGTTGTCGCCAGGGGCTCCGTGAAAACAACGAAATGAATTACACCATCATTTCGTTGACAACAAAGAAGAATAACTCGCCATCTGGCGAAATAAATGAAGAAAGGCTCTAAGAACTTGTATCCAGGGCCGTAAAACAATACTTTAAAAAAACCGGCCAAGTGCGTGTCCGGCCACGCGCAGTGTAGGGTTCCGTAGTTGCGAATGACAACTTTGAGTTCACACTATTCACACTCGCACCTTACAGTTTAACGACCCAAAACATCTAACAATGAAAATAGTATGAAATTTTACAGTTTATAAGTTGGTTGCCTATAACTTTTTAGTTTGTACTTAGATCTCAGCTCTGATAGTTTTCCTTTAAACTTCAGTATATATACTACTGTTGTAATTTTTTTTACGTATCTATATATAACCGTTTAGCAGATAGAGGGGGGGGACACTTACCTCTAACAAAAATTCGCACTTTAAAACCAAATATTTCGGAAACGTATCCCTAAATCGAAAAATGGTGTTCTCAACCTCACAATATTTTTGAAAGACCTATTTAACGATACCACACACGATGGGTAAATAGAGAAAAAAATTACTCTCCCACTTTACTAGTATGAGAGCTACCCTAAAAAAAATTTTTTTTAACTTTTTATTCTACCACTTTTTTGCCATGATTAATATACATACCCATACCAAATTACAGCTTTCTAGTACTTATAGTCTCTGCGTAAAACCGCGGACGGACAGACAGACAGACAGACAGACAGACATGGCGAAACTATAAGGGTTCCTTGTTTACTACGGAACCCTAAAAATAAGTACGTACTTAAAAAGGCCGAATTAGATGTAGGTATTTTTTGTAACGGAAATTCAGTATGCTGTGTTTAACGAAATCTTCTCCAGAATGTAACCAATTTTTTTCTCAAAACCGCGTCAAAATGCGCGGTAATCGAGGACAAACCTCGTTTTTTGAAGTTAGTTAAAATAGGCACAAAAGGCAAGGAACGAAGTCACATTTTTGGGCAATACACCCTCAAGTCTCTACACAATTGTCGATGATCGACTATGATAGAAATGATTCACTGTGCCTTGGTGTTTTCCTCAGAAAAGCTTTGAGAGTTTTCTATCCAATGCAGCAATATACAGTGAATCATTGCGATGACAGTCAATCATCAGCGAATGTTTATTGCTTTGTAGATGCCACTGTTCGGCAAATGGCCCTTTCTGTTTCACACTGATCTTATCTCCTGCCATCTGCCACCATGTTTAATCAAACACATATTAGGAACACAAACAATTTAAACAAACTGTCGTCAATTATCGGTTTGTGTGCGTCATGCTTTAATTTAAGTGGCCATTAATATTAAAGGCGACTGTATGTATGTAAGTACCTATGTTAAACACAGAACGCTACTTTCTGATACTTTACTGGCTTGGCTAAGTCTTAGATTAGCAAAACTAGCGCCAACCGTTATTTTATACTTTGACTCCTCTAGCAAATCAAATTTAATAAATCTTATTCAGTACTAGTAGTTCGGTAATCGGTTATTATATTAGAAAATGAATAAAACGTAAACCAAAAAACATTTAAGTAAGTTAACTAGTGCCGTGCCGATGGCGCTGAATGATTCTGAAACGCAAAAACAGAGTTTCTTCGATTCCGGCACATTATTTATAACCGTCGACCGACAGAACTCAGTCAGACCTGTATATCGTTCCCTGGGCCAAGTGGTCCCAACGCCTTAAGAGGGTATACTAGCAGTGCGTTTTCCATACAAATGTATTTCTCTATTTTCTCGCTGAAAACTGCTTCTAGAGGCACAATTCTTTTTACATACAATCTATTACTAAAATAGGTATGTCCCTATGTTTTATTTTTTTCTAAATACCTGTTTAAAAGAATTTTTTTTTTCCAAATCAGTTTTTTTGGAAAAAAGAAAAAATAGGGGCATTCCTATTTTAGTACTAGATTTTATGAAAAAAGAATTGTGGCTCTAGAATCAGTTTTCAGCGAGAAAATAGAGAAATACATTTGTATGGAAACCATATTGAAAAAATACTGCTAGTATACGCTCTTAATCGTACGATTTGTTCTCAGAGACTCGCATAGATGGCGCCACTCACACACAACATTGTATCTACCGTATTATGAGAATATGTTACGCTAAGCTAAGCTACGCTATATTATCGCTACCACTGACCCCAACGACGATGCATATACGGACCGCCGGGCAGCGCAACGTCAGCACTTCGCGGCGACCAGTTACCCCGAATTTAGGAACACCCGTATGATTGTGATTCACTTGACTTCATTAAGAAAATCTTCAATCTTGATCTAACTTCGATCTTGTATTGTACTTATAACTTTTTATATTAATTAAATTAAGCTGCCTAAAAACATCTTTTTCTTGCGCCTCGCCTGTAGGAATCGTAATTGGCGCAGTCTGCAGGATACTTGTAACAACTAGAACATCATAGACAAGTAACCGAACCTACAGTGATTTCTACAGTGAGTGATCTAAAAATCGATTGTGCAGGAAAAAGATACCGGAGCAGTATGCTGTAAGTACTTTGAATATTTCTTAGTCCTTACCTTCCTACATTTAGTCCTTCCTAATATATATCTATTACATTTAGTACGCGTTTTTAATTCTTTCGCGAGTGGTTTTTTTATTACTTTTCTTCCGTTGTGTTAGTTATATATAGCAGCCAAGATTTTCTATCCAGGAGAATCACGAAATAGTAGGTTAGTTAGAGATAGAAATAGGAATAGAGATGGTTCGATTGACGAACACAGGAATTTAGAAGATATTTTAGAGGAAAATAGTGACAGTGATTTAGAGAATAGGAATTTAGAAGAAAATATGGCAAATAATAGTAATCCAGTAGACTTGATCTATAAATCACTTAGGCTAGTTCCTGATTTTGATGGAAATCCACATATACTGACGCGTTTTATTAATTTGTGTGATCAGCTAGTGCTTACGCATTTTAATAGTCAACCTGGGCATGAATTAACTAACCTAGCCTTACTTAATGGCATTTTAAATAAGATATCAGGATCTGCAGCTAGGCTTATCAATTCTAATGGCATACCAGAGAACTGGCAGGGAATTAGAAGTGCGCTTATAAATAACTTTGCCGACCATCGCGACGAGACCGCGCTATATAGTGATCTATCATTGCAGACACAAGGTTCTAGCACACCACGCGAGTTCTATGAGCGATGCCAAAATTTATTCAGTACCATTATGACTTATATTTCTTTACACGAGTCCCTTAATACAACGATTGAGGCCAAGCGCTTGCTCTATAAAAAGCTTACTCTTCAGGCCTATTTGCGTGGTTTGAAGGATCCTCTAGGATCTAGGATTCGCTGTATGCGCCCCGAAAGTATGGAAAAGGCCCTTGAATATGTTCAGGGTGAGCTAAATACGTTATATATGCAACAGCGTAATGATGGTGGCTCTAGTAGAAAAGATTGGTCACGCCCATCTTCCTATAATACTAATTTACCCTTGAATAATTTTGTACCTAGAGCTATGCCATTTAATTTTCCTGGACCCTCTAAGCCATTGGGGTTTAACATGACAGGATCAGCTCCTCAGCCAAGTAGCCGTCCACAGCCTACTCCAGGATGGAGGCCTAATTTACGCCCTCAATTTTTACCTCCACAGGGTCTGACACGTACTCAGCAGATTATGCGCGCACACCCCCCTAATTACAACCCTCAAAGCCATGTCTTTAGATTACCAAGCAGGCCACACCCTCAACAGCCTCATAACGCTGGTAACGCTTCTCGTCCCATGAGCGGTGTGAGCCATTACGAAGCAAAGGTTTTACCACCTAGCGGACATGATTGGCGTAGATTCGGGAATCCGCCCCCGACTAATTATTTCAAAACTCGTGAAACTAATTTCAATGAGTTTGATTTTTACGACTACGACTATCCTGATTACGATGAATGCTGGTATGACTATGAACATTTTAATGAATATAATTATTACCATGACAATGAAATAGATTATTGCTCAGAGGCCCCAGTTATTCAGGAAGTTGATCAGGCTCCAACCCCTTCTAAAGATGAAAATTTTCAGAAGGTTTCGAAATCAGACAAATTAAAATAGAGTTGAATTTCCATATTCAAAGACAGTTAGGCTATGTACAGATCAGTAACCCTCCGCTCAAGCTGTTAATAGATACCGGGGCAAATCAATCTTTTATCAGCCCCGAGGCAGTTCAAAAATACTTTAGTCACCTACCCTTAAACTATGAACCGTTTCAAATTACTACTGTTCACGCTACTAGTAAAAATGATTATTCAATAACTTTGCCATGCTTCCCTGAATTTAATGAATCTAAAGATGTAACTCTTTTTATCTATAAATTCCATGACTATTTCGATGGTCTACTAGGAATTGACTTGCTTCATGCATGGGGTTCTAATATCGATCTAAAAGCTAAAGTTCTAACTACACGTAATAGTAAAGTGCCTATATTAATGTACGACTCCCGAAATGTTAACCTGTATGAAGACATAATACCGGCAAATTCTTCAAAATTAGTTAGGATTCCGATTAACACACAGGATGGTGAAGTGTTAGTTGAAAATCAGACTATCTGTAACTGCCTTATTTCAGACTGTCTAACTAAAGTAGAGAAAAATAGAGGATGGGTTGAGTTAAGTAATCCTACATCTAATGATGTAATTTTTTCAATGGATAGGCCTGTAGAAGCTCAAATACTGAACATTAACTGTAATAGTACTGAAATTTTATCAGATCGTACTGCTGAAGTGTTATCTCGTTTACGTACCGGGCACTTAAATGAAGAAGAGCGTGTTAATTTGGAGAGACTATGCGCGAACTACGCAAACGTGTTTTATCTTGATGGAGAACCCCTTACATTCACCAACAAGATCAAACATAAGATAAGAACTACTGATGAAATTCCAGTACATACAAAGAGCTATAGATACCCTTACGTTCATCGTCAAGAAGTAAAAGACCAAATCAATAAGATGCTCGAGCAGAACATTATTAGACCTTCAGAGTCTGCATGGAGCTCACCAATCTGGATAGTTCCCAAGAAAGCTGATGCATCTGGAAAGGTTAAGTGGCGTCTTGTCGTTGACTTTAGAAAGGTCAATGAGAAAACGATTGACGACAAATACCCGATCCCCAATATTTCAAATGTATTAGATAAACTTGGCAGGTGCCAATACTTCAGTACCCTTGACTTAGCTTCCGGATTTTACCAGGTGGAGATGGATAGCTCTGATATTCATAAAACTGCCTTTAACGTCGAGAACGGTCACTATGAGTTCCTAAGGATGCCGATGGGACTTAAAAACTCACCATCAACCTTTCAACGGGTGATGGATAATGTTCTCAAAGACCTTCAAAGTATCTGTCTCGTCTATTTAGATGATATCATAGTTTTCAGCACTTCTCTACAGGAACATATACTAAACCTAGAAAAAGTATTTCAAAGACTTCGAGAATCTAACTTCAAGATTCAGATGGACAAATCCGAGTTCTTGAAGTTGGAAACGGAATTTTTGGGTCATGTTATCTGTAAAGAAGGTGTAAAACCTAACCCTAATAAAATTCATGCAATAGAGAACTACCCCTTACCAAAAACCACAACCGAAATTAAACGATTTCTCGGTCTTTTAGGCTATTATCGCAAATTTATACCTAATTTTGCACGCCTCACTAAGCCACTTACCCAGTGCCTGAAAAAAGGTTCAAAAATTACATTCGATCAAAATTATGTCAATTGCTTTAATCACTGTAAAACTCTTCTTACGAACGACCCCATTTTACAATACCCAGATTTTAACAAAGAGTTCATCCTAACTACAGATGCTTCAAATGTGGCTATTGGTGCCGTCCTTTCCCAGGGTTCAATTGGCTCTGATAAACCTATTGCTTATGCATCTAGGACATTAAATTCCAGTGAACTTAACTATAGTACCGTAGAAAAAGAACTACTTGCAATTGTTTGGGCCTGCAAATACTTTAGACCATATATCTTTGGCAGAAAATTCAAAATTTTTACCGATCATAAACCACTTCAGTGGGTTATGAGTATCAAAGAACCCAATTCACGTCTCACTAGATGGCGTCTTAAGCTCAGTGAGTACGATTTTACGGTGATCTATAAGCAGGGTAAATTTAATACAAATGCAGATGCTCTTTCTCGCATTGAGCTGCACAATGAAGAACTCATGTCAATTGTAGCTAATGCTTCTGATAAAACCCCAACTATAGATGATTCTAATTCTAGAACCCTCAGTGCCCCAGATAATAATAGCAATTCTAATACTGCTACTGTTCATACTGATAATGAAAACCCAATTTTAGAGGTACCTATCACTGATGAGCCCTTAAATAAATTCACAAAGCAAATTATATTTAATGTTGTAGGCGATATCAAAAGTAGAACCGTTATAACTAAACCCTTTGACAATTTTACACGCATATCAATTCAAATTTCTAAGTCTAATCTAGAAGAAGAAGTCATTAATGCTATAAAAGAATATGTACAACCTAAAATTAAAACTGGTTTATTAATTAATCCTTACCTAGATATGTACGAAATAGTACCTATTATACAAAGAACATTTAAAAATTCATCTATGAACCTTTTTATAACTAAAAGAGAAGTAGAGAATATTAGGGAATATTTGAAACAGCAGGATATAATTAATAAGTACCACGATGGTAAAACTAACCATCGAGGTATTAATGAATGCTATTTAGCCTTATCTCATAAATACTTTTGGCCAAGAATGCGTGAGCAAATCACTAAATTCATAAATGAATGTACAGTATGCGGACAGGCAAAGTACGACCGCAACCCTATAAGACCACAGTTTAAAGTAGTTCCTGCAGTTTCAAGACCTTTTGAATTAGTTCATATGGACCTTTTAACTATTCAAAATGAAAAATTCTTAACTATAGTAGATGCCTTTTCAAAGTATGGTCAAGCCTATCACTTACGCGATGGAACTGCTGTTAGTGTAATTCAAGCGTTTCTAAATTACTGTACTCACTATGGTGTACCCATAACGGTCGTCACTGATAATGGTACAGAATTTACAAACCAGTTATTTGCAGAGTTTGTTAGAATTCACAGAATTCAGCATCATAGAGTAGCCCCTCATGCTCCTAACGAAAATGGTATTGTTGAGCGATTCCACTCAACTATATTAGAACATTTACGCATATTAAAATTAACGGAAACATCAGAACCGGTTAAAAATCTTATATCATATGCCCTTTTGGCTTATAACAGTACCATACATAGTTTTACTAAATGCAAACCCCTAGAAGTGATAACAGGTCATTATGATCCTCGAGATCCTTTCGATATAGACCTCACATCTCACTTACTACAGCAGTACATGCATAATCATAAGACAAAAATGACCCTTGCTTATAATTCTATTCAAGATCTTTGTAATTCAGCTCGTAAAGATTTAACTGATAATCGTAACGCTACCCGAGAACCTGAGGCTGACTATTCATTCGAACAGCAGGTTTTCGTGAAAAATCCGTTTGCTTCGAGGCAAAAGCTGGCTCCCCGCTATACTCATGATGTAGTTGCAACTGACCTCCCTATTCATATTTATACAAAGAAAAAGAGAGGTCCAGTTGCTAAAACTAGACTTAAGAGAGTCCCTAAAAGCGCCCAATTGTTGCAGGACGCTCCTGGTGTTACACATACTTCTGTCTCCAGTAATGATGCAGGAGATAAAACTTGAAAGTCTTGACAGCGGACCAGGTATTCTCCCTTTTCAACTTGGCCCAGCCAAAATCGTCTCCCACTTTCACTCTTATCTACGTTTTATTGATTTCAGCGATATTCATAAAATAGTTGATTCTATTAATGGTCAATTAGATACATTTAGTCCTGAACTTAATAATCGTACTAAGTCCCTCTTTGAGCCCCATTTGAACTACCTGAAAAGTAAGCTTAGTAACGTAATTAATCATTTAGAAACTTTCGAGGTAAGACGTAGTAAGAGAGGACTCGTGGATGGTCTCGGCTCTGTTATAAAAAGTATTACTGGCAATCTGGACTATACAGATGCCCTTCACTATGATCAAGCGATAAAGTCGTTGAAAGATAATGAGAACAGGATAATTTCAGAATTTAACTCGCATATAAATTTATCTAAAGATTGGATATCTCAACATACGAAAATAATAGATACTATAGTTGATAACCAGAATAAGCTAGAAGCTTTGATAAGAAAAATTAGTCAAAGTGAAGCTACTAGAGACGATGATTTAGTTAAGTACGCCCATTTATTTCAAGTTCTTACTATTCTTGGCGACAACATAGATTATATATCTCAAGAACTTATAAAATTAGAAAATATTCTTGCTTTTATCAGAACATCTACTGTTCATCATGCAGCTTTAGACTTAAATACTATGAAAGAAATAATGAGCAACTTGACTAAGATTTATACAAAGGAAGAAATAGTAGACTTAGATGCTAGGGAAATATATGATATAATTAGTCTAGGTTCTTATTATACAGGAAATAAAATAGTTATAGTATATAAAATCCCAATTCTTATCCCCTCCACTTATGATTTTTATAAATTATGTATGATCCCTAATAAACTAAATCTAATCCTTCCACCACCATATCCGTTCCTTGTCCTGAATAAGAAAGACTTCAATTACATAGCGACAGAATGTCCGAAGACGAGCAAATGGTATCTATGCTACAAGCTAAATAGTATGCACAATCAGGTAGGACCAGATTGTATCCAGAAGCTGATCACCACTCAAAAACGTCCTACTTCGTGCAAACCTGTAAAAGTATGGCTAACCAAACCCGCCTATGAAGAGCTTGATGACAGGCACTACAGCATCAGTTTTCCCGAGGCTACAAAAGTTCACTTATCCTGTGGACGTCGTCTCTATGATACTTTGAATGGCAGCTACCTCGCTATAATACCTCATGGCTGCTACCTAGAAACACCCTATTCCAACATTTCCAACTACAAGAATCGCCTTAAGGGAACAGCATTAAAGATCATTGACATATCAGCTGATAACTCAAATTCATGGGAGCCATCGACATCGTCAGTTCCAGCCTTCAAGTTGAACTCGATCAATTTGGCCCACCTACATGAAGCTAGTATGAAGATGTCCAAGCAGTCACCAGTCAACATGGTTGGAGATAGCAACTACAGCGTATATCATACTACCATTCCAATGTACGCCGTACTATTCGTCACATATCCTGTTTTACCGAAGATACTTTCTGAAACGAAAAGCAATGACTGTGCAAGCGAACGTGGAGAATAACCAGATGGAACTTCAAGGCGTCTATACTGTGCCAGATACTACAAGGGTTGATCCTGACCAACCCCCAGCTCAATTTACGACACCTGTCTTCAATAGTCGCTGTTCTACGGGGGGAGGTGTTACGCTAAGCTAAGCTACGCTATATTATCGCTACCACTGTCCCCAACGACGATGCATATACGGACCGCCGGGCAGCGCAACGTCAGCACTTCGCGGCGACCAGTTACCCCGAATTTAGGAACACCCGTATGATTGTGATTCACTTGACTTCATTAAGAAAATCTTCAATCTTGATCCAACTTCGATCTTGTATTGTACTTATAACTTTTTATATTAATTAAATTAAGCTGCCTAAAAACATCTTTTTCTTGCGCCTCGCCTGTAGGAATCGTAATTAATATAAAAACATTATTATTTTTTATTATTAAAAATCAGAACAATATTTTAGGCATAATATTTTAAAATGACACCCTATAGTTAGAAAGTTTAGGCTAACGCAGATTATCGCCATCTAGTATCGAGTAGCAAGCAACTCTCCTGCGCCATACATTCGCCTACTTTTTGCCACCTTAATTTGGTCTAATATTTTTGTATGAGGTGGGCAGTCTATCACGTTAGTATTATATTGTCTTTGCCTGGGCCAACACCTTGCCCAACGGAAAGATCTTCACTTTGTGGTCGTCGAGTATATCGCTCCCTCTACATGTTCAAATAATAATAACCATCTGTTCTAATAAGCCTCTTCAGTTAAAAACAAGTACTGATAAAAACATTTAAATTTACACAGCTTTAAGTAAATAAAATTATATACCACTCTATATTATTTACTTACGCTGTGTAAATATAAATGTGTCATTACAAAGGATGAGTCATTCAACGAAAGTAAATACAGTATGTAAGTACATACATACGAAGATTCTCATGCGGTGAGTCAGGGCGCCGGCGTTGCCTTGAATTTCAAGGTTAGCAAAGCCGTTTACCCATGGGGTACGGAACCCTAAAAAGAACAATAAGAAAGAAAAGGTGACGTTAAAAAAGTGCTACGTATGTTGTGGTAGAGCCTCGCTACCGGCGTAAATCACTTTTGCTAGTAGCATGGATCGTCATCGGCTCGTTCGGGGAAGTACCACACTCTCACTGAAAATCGACGTTTGAGTATTAGCTTTACTATGCTTCGTTCGGTAAGTGAGAGAGCCGGAGGCCCATCTCCCTCTCCTCTCTGGAGAGGGAAAAATAAAAGGCCGGCAACGCTCCTGTGACACCCCTGGTGTTGCAGTTGTCCATGGGCAGCGGTGATCACTAACCTTCAGGTGACCCGCTTGCTCGTTTTTTATGACATAAAAAAAATATTAGTACAAAATTTAAATAAAATTTGTTCATTTCATCAAAAAACATAGTATTTTCATTTAATTTTATTTCAGAACCCAAAAAAGAGTGGTATTTCCCAACTAAGCTACTGATTTGCCTTACATGTGATGTACCAATCTGACCACACAATACTAACGCGTAACCACAGCACGAAGTCTATTTTAATGGTTTAAAAATAAACATTGTGGTCACATACTTACAACATGTCACGAACACAGTATTTTATAATATAATATAGCATTTTATAAGATATTTTGTAGTTCTTATCCGCTATTAGAGATGTACTAAGTGTACAGTAGTCAGGTTAAATTGCCTGCAACTCTACATATACTATTGTATATTATTTCTGTGTGCCTTTTTTATAATTAGACAGTTTAAATTTGCTAATAATAATGAGGTGGACTCTATTTTGTATATCTGTATCCGTTTGTTTTGATTTTTTTCTTACATTTACTAACTTTAGTACGAGAAAAACTATACTATGGGAGGGGAAAAAAATTCCATTCGAATTTTTATTAAATAAAATTCGAGAGTATACTTAGCGTAAGGTGTCGGTGTTATTTGGTAAAAAAGTCAAGAGGATTAAATTTTTTAAGGTTTAAAGTCATATGATAAAATAATCTTAATCGAAAGTACAAAATTTACGTGAATGCGAGCGAGACAAAGCAATATATTCCATATCTGCAATTTAGATTTAAAAAAATCAATCTTACTTTTAACGGTTTGTTAAATATTCATTAAAATAATAATATGAAAAAAAAATCGGCCAAGTGCGAGTCGGACTCGCGCAAGAACGGTTCCGTACGATTATCTACATATACAACATTAAACTATCGTCCATAAACGGCAAATAATCATGTTTGTTGTAAGGGAGCCTCCCTAAAATATTTATTTAATTCTGTTTTTAGTGTTTGTTGTTATAGAGATAACAGTAATACTTACTTAGGTACTTACTCCGCTGGCTAAGCGACCCCAAGTGGATCTTGGCGTCCGAGACGATGGGAACGCCACAACTTTCTGTTTTTTGCGATATCTTGGTCGTGCTCCAGCAGTGGAGACTAATAAAAAGACCCGATGATGATGATGATGATGATATCTTGGTCGGCCCACTGGTCTTCGACCCGATAATAATCGCACGTAATGTGTAAAATTTTCAATTGTCTAGCTATCACGGTTTATGAGATACAGCCTGGTGACAGTCAGACAGAAGTCTCGTAAATAGAGTCCCATTTGTACTATTTAGGTACGAAACCCAAAAAACAGTATCAGCATTGAGTCACCTGCGTTATCCAAACTGCTACTGCCTGCTGACCACTGACCCAGAGAGCCCATGAGCACATGTGTGTCACACTACACTTCACATTGACCGGACACGGCTACTGTGCTATGTATGTATGAGTCATCCGTTTTTCATTATACAATTTTGAGCGATTTTATTTTATAAAATTACTAGATGTGCCTAGCCAGGGCCTGATGTGTATTTTTTTTTTTTTACGGACAAATCAAACAGATTGAGCTAGTCCCAAAGTAAGTTCTTATGAAAGACTTGTGTTATGGGATACTAACTCAACGATAGAATATTTTATAACAAATATACATATATAGATAAACATCCAAGACCCAGGTCAATCTGAAAAAGATCGTTTTCCATCTTGACCTGACCCGGGACCATCCGTGTCGCAGGCAGGCGTGATGACCGCTGCGCCACGGAGCTCGTTGTTTAAGTTGTTTATTTATATATGTTATATATTATAACTAGCTGTGCCCGCGACTTCGTCCGTGTGGAAAAAAGTAACCTATGTCAGTTCTTAGGTTCTAGCCTATCTGTGTACCAAATTTTATTAACAGAAGATTGGGCATAAAAGTAAGACAGACAGACACACAGACAGAGTTACTTTCGCATTTATAATATTAGTATAGAAGTATAGATTAGATATAGTACAGCATCTGTTGCTGCACAATTACTTAAATATTTTTTTATTGACAAACAGTTTTTCTAAATGTGTTCCCCCACTAATTAGTTTTATTTAAATCAAATGAAACTAGTTTAAAATTTTAATACAGACATATTTAAATCTATAAAAATTATGCGTAAAAATTATTTATTAACATAAAACGAACTATTTTGTTAATTGATGTTTAACTAATCCCAATTATTCCAATCCCAACTAATATTATAAATGCGAAAGTGAGTTTGTTTGTTTGTTACGCTTTCACGCCGTATCTACTGAACCGATCACCATGAAATTTTGCATACACATAGGTTAGGGTATTGAGAAAGACATAGGCTATATATCACGCGGGCGGAGCCGCGGGTAACAGCTAGTTAAACATAAAAAGGGTCAAGGTAGTAGCTTTTTAACTTGTTAGACAAACAACCTAAGTCGTCATATTTCCTTTTCTAAGAGATATAGATATATACGAGTAATCGGTACAATTAACCTGTCTAAAGACTTCATGAATATGTAAATTGGTTATTCGTAGTAATATGCACGTTTAAAAATACTTCTCAGAAATACCTATGGTCAATAATGTAATAGCATTCTTGCATGTGATTCATACTATATTTGAATACTTCTTTTTTTTTTTACGGACAAATCACACAGATTGAGCTAGCCCCAAAGTAAGTTCGAGACTTGTGTTATGGGATACTAACTCAACAATAGAATATTTTATAACAAATACATATATATGTTACAGTCATAGTGATTAAATAGCTATTATACATAATGACTGGTCATTATATATAATAGCAAAATTGACTAGACAATATAATTAATTAATCACTTTATACGGATATTATTCATAATAGCGTGTCAAAGTTAGCCAAAGTAATAAAAACGGTTTAGCTGACTTGTTACCCTTCCCGCTCTTCATCAAGCTGCCGCCTGGCATGATCGCCGTCATTTCGTGGCTAACGCAATAGTGAAGTAAAAATCGTTCACGGTAAACCCCGACACTCCCAATCACAAGGGTCTGTTGAAAGGGCTAACCAAGACGGAGAGAAAATGCTTTGTACTTGGCTGGAATCTAACAAGACGACTAAATGGTCTGAAGGATTACGCTTTATTCAATTTATGAAGAACAGAGCGTATCACGCAGGGATAAATCGTAGCCCTTACGAAGCAATGTTTGGCTGCAAAGCTAAAGTCGGATTAAACAGTCTTCCTAAAGACGCGTTGGTGGACCCATCAACAGAAGAAGAGCTAGAAAATATATTGAACGAAGACGAAAACCAGTTGAATGAGGAAAGGGAAATCGAACCCAATATTACCGATGCTGTGGTTAATGAAGTTGATGTAATAGAAAGCGATACTACAATTTTGAAAGCTGATTCGCAAAATGAAAATTTAGATAACCTGGCAGGAAAACATGATAATGAGACCGAAAACCGTGGAAATCCTATAAATCCATCTAATATAATGCAAACGAGCTCCGTGGCGCAGCGGTCACCACGCCGGCCTGTGACACGGATGGTCCCGGGTTCGATCCCCGGTCAGGTTTTTCAGATTGACCTGGGTCTTGGATGTTTATCTATATATGTATTTGTTATAAAATATAGTATCGTTGTGTTAGTATCCCATAATACAAGTCTTGCATAAGAACTTACTTTGGGGCTAACTCAATCTGTGTGATTTGTCCGTATATATTTATTTATATATTTATTTATTTTATATTTATAACTGATCAAGAAATAGTAATTTCTCTCGATAAAAAGAAACAAGATATAGGAAAATCAGTTGGACAATCTCTGAAAAAAACAAGCAGATAAAATGTTAGCTCAATCTTCGCTAAATTATCCTGCTACTAATACAGGGAATAATGAAGTGGTGAAAATTCCTGAGGTAGACCATGCCAAAGCCGGTGTTAGGAACATTATGGCTGTTATAATTTCTCAGGAGACAGAAGGAATGTATAAGTTAGGCACTAAGCATAGGATTCTAAATTAACTTTACGCAAGGAATCAGTTCATTGTCTGCAAAGAAACGTTTATTACAATAGATATTATTCCTGAACATGTAGTTACCATCAGAGAATGTGCAAAAAAGTGTCACATCTTGGCGGCCAAGGATTTCAGCATTGCAACTGTACTGGAGAATGCGTATCTAATAGGTGTAAATGTAAAAAGTCAAACCTCATGTGTAACTCAAAATGTCACAAGAGCCTTACTGGTAAGAATAAATAATAATTAAGACCTGGTTAATTTATGTCACCTCATTTTAAATATTTTTAAGTCTCTATTGTGTATTGATCTCTGTGTTTTTAATTTTTGTTTAATGGCTAGTGAGCTTTAAATTTACTTTCATAACTAAAGTTAAATAACTTTATAAAAATGATAATCGACGTTTATTTTTAATTTTTAAAATAATCTTTATGATTAGTTATGTATGCTTAAGGCAATTTGAAATATAGTTTTATTATCTTAACCTACACCTACTTTTTTATTACATTATCCAAGTCTTCGAAGATATTATATAAAATTGCTAGTTAATGTGATTAATTATGTGTCAATTATCACTTTATCTAAATTGACAAGACATTATAAATAATAGCTAGACAATATATATAATATCCAGATTTATTACTTTGGCTGTAACATATAGATAAACATCCAAGACCCAGGTCAATCTGAAAAAGATCGTTTTTCATCTTGACCTGACCGGGGATCGAACCCGAGACCATCCGTGTCGCAGCCTGGCGTGTTGACCGCTGCGCCACGGAGCTCGTCAAATACTATGCGAACGAGACTGAGTTAAAAAATGTATGATGAATACCTAAAATGAAATCATTATATGATGATGAGATTATCCGTGTGGTTTCCGGCAGAGGAGAATAGGACCACTCCAAGTCATCCTGTGGATGTCGTAAAAGGCGACTAAGGAAACACAAGCTAAACAAAGCTTATTAATATCAAAGAGACCTCTCCAACCCGTCTAGCCAGCGTGGAGAGTGTAGGCCAAATCTTACATATATGGCTCTGGTAGTACAGAAAGGGTCGTGCTCCTGCAGTGGAGACTATGCACATAGAAGTTGAATATTTTAGTAAATAGACTATGAATGTTGCAGCTATATCGGATATCTTCTAGGATCAAACCCTAAGATTCTCTATACCAGTTTTTTTGTAGTTACGGACCATTTGCAGAATTCAAAAGATTCCACAGACCACAAATAAACCCAAGGGGTTTCAAAGGCTTGTTTTGGCTGTAACAAAATAGTTGATGTTGATGAACGTATGATGCTTAAAAATATGGTTTAAATATTGGCCTAAACAGAAGTAATTATTATATTTGTACTATTTGAAACCATACCTTTTAAATCGAAAAACATTTATGCTGAAAATTATTATTATTATTTATTTATATTGGTTGATTTAGAGCAGGGTATTATTTAATAATAACGAAATAACAATCCATTTAACGACTTCGGTGTCTTCAGCGGCTGACCTGACGACGACGACTAATCTTCTGACTGGTGAAGGCACTACTGTATCAACGAAAGTGTATCAAGAAATAGTTTCAAATAAAAGGCCGCACCCCTAAAAGAGTATGAAGTGCCATAATAATATAGCTCAAGTTGCTGACGTTCACATACAGTCTGTAACAACACATAAAGTTTATGAAGAAACAGTTACTAGCTAAAGCAGCATAAGTAATTGGGCTCACTCACGTGCGCAGGTCATACGGGCGTCATGCAGTTGAGGAACTAACAGCTCTAGACGACCTACAATGCCTAGAAGTGCATAACACCCGCTTCGATTTGATGAAGAGAAGACATTCTTTCGTATTATTGAAGAAACTCTAAAAGAAAGTTAACGTTTCAGTAGTAGGTTTACCCCTTCTATGAGGGGATCTAGTTTCTATATCCAACAATAAAAAGAAAGATCTCCACTTAGCAACCTCGGTTTCTTCAGTGGCTGACCTGACTCTTACGACTGATCTTCTGACAGATGAAGGCAGTAATGCATCAAAAAAGGAAACAAATACAAAGCAGCACTCGCAAGAGAGCATGAAGTACCAATAATATAAGTTGCTGACGTAGACCATCTGTAACAACCCATAAAGTTTATGAAGAAACAGTTACGAGCTAAGGCAGCATAAGTAATTGGGCTCACTCACGTGCGCAGGTCATACGAGCGTCATGCAATTGAGTAAGTAACAGCTCTAGACGATGTACAATGCCTAGAAGTGCATAACACCCACTTCGATTTGATGAAGAGAAGTTATTCTTTTGGCTTATTGAAGAAACTCTAACAGAAAATCGACGTTTGAGTAGTAGCTTTACCCCTTCTATGCTTCGTTCGTTGAGTGAGAGAGCCGGAGGTCCATTTCCGTCCCTTCTAGGGAGGGAAAAAAAAAGACCGGCCACGCTCTTGTCACATCCTAAGTGTTGCAGTTGTCCATGGGCGGCGGTTATCACTTAGTATAAGGCGACGCGCTTACTTGCTTGAAAAAATCAGATACAAGATCAGGGTTCTAGCCTCTTTTCCAACGGCCTCGGCGAAAGGAGAATAAATTGCCATTTATTTACGTCTTGCAGCTAGTACTATTAGTAGTTTCAGGTCATGAATTAATAATAGAGAGATTCTACTCATTCATCTACTTTTGCCTGCACTTTAAATTTGGCTTATTAATAATGTATATTAGTATTTGTGTTTATACTCTGTCAAACACTGAGATTAGCCATCCAAATAGGTTTAATCTTAGATAATAAAAAAATAATATTTCGATGTTTCGATGTAAAAAACTGACAAATGACTTTAAGAATTTTTATTTTTATTTTAACAGCTAAGCTTTTACTCAACATCAATATAGCTAATTCGACCGACTAGTATGCAGATGACTTGCTAACTGTAAAACTGAGTTACAAGTAACTATTTCTGAGTTTGTACAGTTGTATTTCTGAGTTTGAGTACAAGTATAGTTACAAGTAACTTGTAACTATACTTGTACTCAGTTTTACAGTTAGCAAGTCATCTTGTGTACATACACAAACATACAAATTATACAAACAAGTTTGTAAGTTTAAAAAAAATATATATTTTAACTTATCCTCCTCAGGCACTGATAATAGGTACATTCCGGAGATTTATTTTAGATATCACTGAATAAGTATTTGTGTTCATTTAATCAATAAAAATTGTTATCTCCATCAAACAGAGATCAACAAGGCACTAAACTCGTCACCTGTCACTTCTAGTAGCTAAACTTCATTCGCCGGCTGCGCATACGCAAGTAGTCTTAACACATCGTCGCGAGCGCCACCACGCGTCCAAATCCACGGTTTTCGTTCCATCGATAATTTTGTTTTGGTTATACCAGTGAGTGTTCTTACAATGGGAGCATTGGACTGTGTGAAAAACGGGATGCGTACTGGGAGTACAGAAGTGTTTACTATTAATTTATCTTCCAATTCGACGCTTAATGAGTCGGTAAGTTGTTAGATAATTTATACTTGTTTTAAGTCATATTCAAGTTACGGCTCTATCTTGGAATGCGTCCAAGTATGAACGTGATCATGTATGACCAGTAGAAATGTGTCATTTGGATAACTTTATTGCATAACTTGTATTTGTTGTAGTTTTATTACTATCAACTCAGGTTAGATTATTTATTACTTTGAATGTCAAGGTTAGCTTCTTGAACAACTACGACTCTATCTTCGAACATATTTAGAAATAATAATAAAAATACTATTTGGGTATTAGTAGTCCTATTATAACTAGCTATATACTTAGTTCAAGATTTTCGTTTTTCTTTTTGTGTTGACAATATTAAAATAGCGATCCTTTCAACGCAGACTAAGAAAGTCGTTACAGAAATTCGGATCATAATTTGTTTTTAGCACTTTAGAGTCCCACGTAAAGCCGAAATCCCATACAAACGTAGTTTGGTTTTAGTTTTACAACAGTTAAGCCAATCTCAACCAAATTTCGTACATACGACCGGATAAGGCATATTGATGTTTATAATCAGATTTCAATTTTAAAAACAATACCTATACAAAATTACAGCGAGTAGAAGTTTTCGATACGAAACTTGTACTCGGTTGAGATTGGCTTAACTGTTGTAAAACTAAAACCAAACTACGTTTGTATGGGATTTAGGCTTTACGTGTGACTCATAAGCATGAAGAAATACAAACATAAAAGAGCTACTATAAGCAATGTATGGGCTCTAAGATTCAATATTGCACGTGCCAATGGAGATTATACCAGAACAAGAACTAATCAGCTGTTTCAATATGCATCAAGATAACCTATCACGTGGCATGTGGCTATAATTATGAGATATATTGGTAATATCATTGGCTCAAGAGCGCATTATAACTTGGAATAGGAATTTACAACATCCGCATTATTAAAAACACAGATTAAGATGATTCGGCTTACCTTTGCCATTTCAAAGCGTGCTATTTTGTCGGGACTGCCGACTATAATTTCACACTCATTAGAAGTCCATTTTTAGGGTGAGTTTGGGAGTCACGGCGTCTAAGAATCAATGATATTTTAAACATTTCTTAAAATTTTATTTGTACACAATATTCTAAGGCAAATCTTAAATAGGGTATACAAAACCACTGCCAATCTAAAGATATTTTATCAGCTACCATTATCACTTTCATAGACGTGTTTGCTGGTTGTTTATCAAAAGTACAAATAGATGAAATTGGCTCTTAGACTTTTGAATTATTTGCTTGCTAATATGTTTCCCACTGCTAGGTAATGGCATTCTTACTAAGCCTTTTCCCTTACATACATCCCTGCCTTTGGTCTTAGCCTTCTTTTTTATTACTCCATTAGGTGATCAAACAATCTTATTTTGTTAGTTAGTATTTTTACGACCTGATCCACCTTATCCACAGCAACATTTCTGTGATTTGTGTGACCTTACCGAAAAATAAGTTCATTTTTAGAATTCATGTGAGAAATAGACATTTGTTCATTATCTGTTATATTAACCGTTCTTTTAATATTCATTCAAACGGACCTTATGGAATGTATGTATTCAGCAGAACAAATCAAATAGTTCAAATATGCGATTTTCCTCATACATATCTGTCTAAAACAGGTTTTAAAACTCTTGTCAGGTGTTATGGGTTAAGTCATACTGTCTGCTGGCCACTGATTGTGAAAGTTAATACTACATACGGCCTTTCACATACATACTATTGTTTTAATACCAAGAAATACTTCCGGCAAGGGCAAGCATTGTAAGGAAACCTGAAAACTAGCCGTATGTTTGGTAACAGGTGAAATGTATATATATACCTACTATATATACATTTCACCTGTTACCAATACTAATAATACCATAGGATATACCTACCCTAGGTATTAGAAACTAAGTTTCGGAAATCACATTATAGAGTTGAGAGGTTGGCAGTTAAGAAAATATAAAAATACTAGCTGTTACCCGCGGCTTCGCCCGCGTAATATATAGCCTATGTCCTTCTCAGTACCCTAACCTATGTGTATGCAAAATTTCATGATGATCGGTTCAGTAGATACTCCGTGAAAGCGTAACAAACAAACAAACAAACTCACTTTCGCATTTATAATATTAGTTAGGATTAGGGTATTTTAAATTGAGGATTAATTTGAGAATTGCTCCATTAAATAGCGGTGTTTGGGTAAAATTTTTTTTCCCACCACAGGGCACCTGATGGTAAGTGATCACCGCTGCCTATGGACAAGGACATTGAATCATCATCATAATAATCAGGTCTTTGTTAGTCTCAATTGTAGTACGACTCTCTCTTTGTACTACCAGTCATATATTAGCCAGAGCAGTCACAAGATTTGGCCTACACTTTCAACGCTGGCCTGACGGGTTGGAGAAGTATCTTCAACGTTTATAAGCTTTGTTTAAATTGAGTTTCCTAAGTCGCCTTCTACGACATCCATGGGAAGACTTGGAGTGGTCCTATTCTACTCTGCTGGGAACCACACCTCATACTTATTAGTTACTTATTATTATTTGAATTCACACAAATTATTCACACAGTCTATATCACAGTTCGCATTACCATAATGATCCAACCACTTTCTCTTACTCTTATACTTACGAATAGTGATTCATGTTACGCTATGTTTATAAACGTAATCTCTACTTACATAATAAACACACACATATACGACACAAATACATCGAAGTGTAAAACTATTTCGAATTTTAATGTAGCGTGGAGAGTGTAGGCCAACTCTTCTGACTGCACTGGCTTTTACATGGCTCTGGTAGTACAGAGAGGGTCGTGCTCCATTATTGGAGACTAACAAAGACCTGATGATGATGATGAAATATTGTATGGTGATGGATCACGTTAAGAAATTTTTGAGTAAGTACCGGAACGTTGAAAAAAATTTCAAGTAGTGAAAGGAAAAGTAATTCTTTTGAACTGCTCAACCCCTCTCCACTCCACAAGCCCGTCATGTTGTAGGCTTAGTCACTCATCCAAGGTAAATCGAGGGTAGTTTAGTTACTATAATAATAATCGTTTATTTTCAGATATCATGATCCATAATAATGATACATAAGAATAAAATTAAAATAAATTAAGTTCAAAATAAAACTACAAAATCAGAATTAAAGTCATAAAAATAAAATAGAAATAATCAAACAATTAAAATATGTCAAAAATAAATTAAATTAAAGTCAAATAAATCAGTATTAAAATCATAAAAAATCAGACAAAAATTGAAAATAAGTCATAAATAAACTAAAATTAAAATCAAATAAATCAGAACCAAAATCAAACAAATAAAAATTATACCTTAGCATACCTTAGCATTTTGGCTTCTTACACACGAAGAACAAACAAACAAACATACTATAGTTTCGGGCTCGTCAGGTGCGGGATTTTACGGGATGCGCCTTATAAATAAAATGGGCTCCCGACGAGTCTGAAACCATAGTCGGCAATCCCTAAAAATAGCACGTGAGTGACCCGTTGATATACATTATGTCTTTAACTCACGTTAGTTTTAATGATTATAACTGTTTATTTGTTTAACGTGAGTGTAAGAAGCCAACAGATGGTGTCAGATTATTTAAAAGGCATCTGACATGGACTACCATGAATGATGATGATGACAGCCGGGACTAACGGGATAGTGTGGCTTGCACGGAGGCGCTCGAGATGAACTTATGTCAATT
Source organism: Rhodophaea formosa (assembly GCA_963082605.1). Lineage (NCBI taxonomy): Eukaryota > Metazoa > Arthropoda > Insecta > Lepidoptera > Pyralidae > Rhodophaea > Rhodophaea formosa. Next base: position 3,588,164 of record OY720220.1, on the reverse strand, counting down.
GCCGTAACCCATCCAAGTGGGGACTGCGCCCGGGGGTGCTTAACATGCGTAAGCGTTAACGACGCTCTCGCCTACTGCGCCATCGGGCTCCTTGTGTGTAACTTACACTCGATATTGTTGATTAACTTAACTATACTTACATAAGTAAACCTTGCTATAACTACCATAACAGGATCAGCTGTGTAAATTATAAAAACGTGATTATCCTTGTCACGTTTTCGGGTCCGAACGTTGTAAGTTCGGCTCTTGAGGCTATGCATGTAAATGGTTGGTGATGTTCGCCTTACAGGTTGAGGGCACACTGCCCTTACCTCAAAAGTCCTTTAAATTAACAAAATCTCACTTGCAGCCAGTTACACAGTCTAACTATTCAAAAACAAATTCAAGCCATTTCAGACGTCAAGTCTGACTTCAAACACTGACTTCATACAAAGTACATAACCAACAAAATTTAAATTTATGTTCTTCCAAATAAACAAAGATTTTTAGACGAGTAAAGAAATACGCCAGAGGATTTCTGCAGTATTACTAAAAATTTAAGTTAAAATAGCACAAAGTTTGTACGCATTTTTTGCCTGGGATTTATGAGGTCATTTGCATGAAAAATAAAATTTTCATACCTTATACAAAAAAGACATTTTCTTCAACCTATTCCTATTTAAAAGAAAAGTCAGTTAAAAATAAACTTGTATGGTCTTGTGGTCTTGGATGTCAAAAAATGTAGAGACATTTTCGATTCTATCGTTTCCTTATATATTTTTAACAATTCAATATTATAATTATAAGTACCTAAGTATTAATTTACTGTACAATTTGAACTCGGTGACATATTTACTCATTTTATTATTAGACGCCTACGTACCTTGCCACTTTTACTTAGTTCAAGGGCGGCAATCAATAAGTGGAGTTTATTTCTCATTTTCCATTCAAGGTTATATAATTACGTAACCACAGTCGTTCTGAGAACATCTTTTTTTATCTATAATTTTTAAAGGTTTTTTGTTTAAAAAACATGCCAGCCTAAACTCTTCGGTGAAATGTAAACCTAAACTATATCAACCGGTCTATTTTCTAGGGTTCCTCGCAGAAGTAAAGGTTATTTCTCCTCGTCTTAGTAAGTAAGTAAGTAAGTGTAGAAACTTTATTATCGTGCATGCTCTTTAGAAAGAAAAAAAAACATGTAATATACCATCTGCTTTTCTTCCCGCGCAGACTGTAAAAGCCAAGCTAAAAAATGAATAATTAAAATTAATAAAAAAAAAAAGGTGTAAAAGTCAAGGGATTGGGCGAAAATCACGTTATGGCGATACAGCTAGCAACCCATCACTATTTTGATTTCGCTTTCCATTTAGCTCTTACCAACACGCTAAACGTGGTCTAGGTTTTATTACCTTGGGTTCTGAGAATGCAACGTCATAAAAAATCAAAAGCCATACAATCGAGTATATAATATAGCTACATTAATTGTAACCAATTAATTTAGCTATATTATATACACGAAAAAAAAAGAAAAGTCATGTGTTTATCGACTCACCTACCCAGAAGGAGGTTAATTATGTATGTATGTGTGTGTGCCATTTTTGCCTCCATTAGCATAAATGGCATAGAAGTATAAACAGACGAATTTTTTTTTTAATCTATGGTAAATGGTTTGATCAATTTTGTAGTGTGAGGTTTCATTAGAAACGTTTTTTTCCCCGAATTGTCTATGTTACGCCAGTAAAAATCAATATGGCGGACGTAAACTGTTAAACACGGCTGTTTCTTTTTGTTCTTTTTTAAATAATGCGTCTTGTAAAATTTTTATTTTTTCCGCAAATGTCCAATGTCACATTACCCTCATATTATTTGAAACTCGTGTTTCCATTCCATCTTTTGTTATGATAACAGTCTCATTGTGATGTTAAACAACTTACATGTAAAACTCTTTTCAGGCCGACCTTGTCAAACTCTATTGTTGTTCGGTTAAATACATGTAGAGTTAACATAAATGTAGGTTTCAAACCTGCATGAACAGAAAATACTATATTAGTAACTATACTATGTTATGTCGGGGGAAAAGTATTTTAGTATTTTGTATGAATTAAGTTACATCGCCACACTTACTATCTGATCTAACTGTTTTCGACGTTATTTTGATATTTCACTCCTATAATATGCACCAGGAATAATATGGCCCTGGCGCGGGGAAGTCACAAGTGACGACACCTGTTTAAGTTACACAATGTGTGCAGCATAGGTACCTAGTACCTACCGTTTGAAAAACATTGAGTTGTTAGTACCTAGCCTTAGTGTTTGTTAGAAATGTAATTTCAGAAAAAAACTATATTTTCAATATCGACGTGTGACATTTTTGGATGTATTTGTATTTGCGTCACTATTACGTTCCAAGAGGCCTATCCTAATTATTCTTAGATTCATTCCCTACTACTGCTTTCTTCAAAATTAAACATTCTTATAAATTAAAATTCTAGACAAATCGTCGCCAAAGACCTGAAAGAGCTGAAAGTGTCTGACTGGTCAGATTTGGCACAGAATAGGGAAGAATGGCGCACTTTATTGTCGGAGGCCAAGATCCACTTCGGGTCGCTGAGCCAGTGAAGTAGTAGTGGTAGACAAATCATCACAACAATTGATGAGAGAGACCTGTATTTAATGCTGGAATACGATACTAATTAGTCTAACCTGGTAATTAGCGCTGCAGTCATCAGCTAAATTGACTAATTTACATTTGTATGCAGCCCAAATTGTGCTGTGGAATTTTGTACAATTCTAAAAATAGTATGTTGATTTGAAGTTGACGTGAAGAGTGCAGGCCATATCCTCTGACAACTCTGGCTAATATATGGCTCTGGTGGTACAGAGAAGGTCGTGATTCTGCAGTGGAGACTAACAAAGACCTGATGATGATGATGTTGATGATTGGTCTGGTAGAAGAAAAATATTAAATGAGTCAGCTGATTATTTTACTCAAGCATTTCACTAGGCAATTCGGCTACCAACCCATGACTTTTTGATTTAGGGTTGCCAACCGTACTATAATATAGATATAGTGTTGTACTGTATTTCGGTTCTCCGTACTATATACTGTTGAAGAAATATATAGTACACGAGAATACTATATTTCAAATTATATTACTACTTATATACATATTAAATAAAAAAAAAATATCTCACAACTTTTGAAGGCGCCTTTCGTACAGCAGAATAATGAGCGTGTGCGTGAAACCGAAATTAAATAAGTGAAAAATATGATTCATTCTATTTTTTATTGTTCCTTACTAAAATACATATCTATTTTTTTGCAGCGTACTATATTTATCTTAAAGAAATACATCGTTTTTAAAAAATACTATATCCTGATTTAAAAATGTTTGCAACCCTAATTTGATTACATTTCTCATCATCATATCAAAGACAATTTAATGTCATATGTGGTCCCAATTCCCAATATCTAAAATTTTAAATCATACGAATTTTCTAACATTTGCACATAGATGGCACTACTGGTAGCATCACAACTTTGTATCTATCATATTATGAGAGAATGAAAACATTTAAAAATATATCTTATTTAAAATTAAAACATTTTTTTTTTGCTTTAAATTTATAAAACACATCTCAGTTTAAGCAAGGTTAAGCTAACGCGTCTTAACGCCATCTAGTGACAAGTGAAAAACAACTCAGCAGCACCGTCGTCTAACTATGACCGCAGACCTTAATTTAGCAGGCCATACTTTGGTCCAATATTTTATTTTATGTTGGCAGTCTATACGATAGTATTAGAATGTCTTTGATTAGGTTAATCAGTCCTCTACCTCTCCAACCCGTCTGGCCAGCGTGGAGAGTGTAAGCCAAATTCTTTGACTGCTCTGGCTATAATAAGGCTCTGGGAGTACAGAGGGCCATGCTCCAGCAGTGAGAACTAACAAACGCCTGATGATGATGATAATGATGAGGTTAATCAGTTAAATATCAGTACCAAAGATCATAATCATTGCATGTGCGTATCATCACCTTCACAGCCACTATTCAAACAAAGTTACTATATAATCTAGATATAGATAGCCTTAACATTGAGATGTTTATGAATGGCCAAACATCCAAACCAGAGTGACCCCTTCAAGGAAGTGATTTAGGTTCATTAGGAGATTTTCTTCCGTGTCTGTCGACTAGTTGCCTACGTCAATTCGTCTATTGCCTTGCTTTTTATTCGACGCCCGAAAAAGAGGAAGATCTCTTAATATTATTAGATGCATGCATATTATGTTACAATGACTTGTACCAATTTTTTACTTAACTTTAATTAGGAACTTCAAAAGGGCAAATTCATTTGGTGATACTAAACAACATTTTGCATAGATAAAAAAAATTCTTCTTTCACATTCCGTGGGTTTTTTTACTAAAATAATCCGCTGGTTGCTCATCCACGCACAGATATAAAAAAAAATTAATAAACGTACTCAACATAAATATTTATTCATGTAAACCAAAAAAAAAAATGTCTACATTTTACTTAGAGCATTAAACCAACTTACAATGAAAATGTAAAATAAAGATTATTTTCATGTTTTGATATTGTGCATTGTGACTTCCTCCATCGCTTCCATTTTGGGTAGGTAGGTATATAAGATAGAAACCCATTAATATATAAGGTAACCAGTAACCACAAGGTAACTAAAACCGACTTTAATTGAAATATTTATTATTACGGAATGACTATGCTATCACTGGACAGTTATTTTTGTATAACGTCGCGTCAGGGGCGCTATTTATATTGGACCAAATTAAGGTGGCGAAAAGTAGGCGAATGTTTGGCGTTGCAGAGTTGCTTGCCACTCGATACTAGATGGCCGTAATCTGCGTTAACCTAAACTTACAAAAAACTAGGGTGTTATTTTAAAATATTTTGCCTCAAATATTGTTCTAATTATTAATAAGATATATTTTGTGAATAATATTTGTATATTCTCATAATAGTTGTGTAGCTACGGTGCTATCTATGTGAGTCTCTGAGAACAAATCGTACGACTAAGGGGTTGGGACCACATGCCCAGGGGTCCAAAAATTTAAATTAAAAGTCTAGTAGGTACATATTTATACATATATTGTCCTGTATGCTAATAAACGTTAAATGTCTTCAACGTCCAGTCTCACAATGTTTTGTTTTCTCAAACGTCCAGCATCTAGCCCTTATGCCAATGACTCAAACGGGAAGCAGGCGTGATAATTATGTCGCTATTAACTTACACTTTGTAGAATTAATTATTGTAACATAAACAAAACTTTATTTATAGAGACATACGAGACATAAATAAACACATATAAATACGATAAGTGTGAAATACAAAATATAAATAGTGACAGAATGTTAGATGACTCATGTAACTACTAAATATTTATTTCCAGGTATCATAATGTTTTTGATAAAACCGACTACGTGTGATGTAACAAAAATTAAAGAATTATGGAGGGACAACTATGAAAATAAAAATATGTCGAATCGATATCGATTTCTCTAATAATCGAATGGTGATTCAGAACGGCGAAAGAAAATATGGAACGACCCAAGAGGTAGGCCATTTTTAACGGACGATCGTTCAAAAATGTATGATTTTTTTAATAATAATATCATTCGGCTTATAAAGCCACCCGCTTATAAACAGTACCTCAGGAGCGAATAGGAAGATAAAAAGCCAATACGAATAATAAGGTCAAGATGAAAAATGATTTTTTTCAGAATGACCTGGGTCTTGGATGTTTATCTATATATGTATTTGTTATAAAATATAGTATCGTTGAGTTAGTATCCCATAACACAAGTCTTTCTTAAGAACTTATTTTGGGGCAAGCTCAATCTATGTGATTTGTCCGTATATATATTTATTATAATTATTATATATAACCCCCGAAAAATTATACAAATATGTTTTATTTTTATAATTTTTCGGTAAATTTTCTTTATCCTGACTAAAGTAGTAATTATTTATCTGCTCTTATATTTTGTTGTGCAGAGCAACATGCGTCTTTTTTGCAAATCTACGTAGTATAGTATCATCATCATCATCAGTACTTCCTAAGATGTCAGTCACTCAGCTAGCAATGAATTCTAAAAGCTAATTAAAATCAAGTGTTGTCTTTCTTACGTTATTACGCCTACTTCAAGGATGATTAAATTAATCAAATCATATTCTACTTTTTGATCCCTCCTTCCACTTTACTCCAGTAACACGCTAAACATGACCTTTGGGTTTTATGACCTTGGGCTATGTCTACCCCGCAAGGAAAATAAGGTATATTCTAGAGGTTGACAATTTTATCAGTTTTATATTCACAGCACAAATCGTAGGAAGTGTCGCTGTCGCATTTGTAACTATGAGTAATTTGTATTTGAGTTGGTAATTTATGTGGAGCCCGATTGTGAGGTAAACCAATAACTCGCAGGCTTCGATTATCCAACACTCCATGAGTTACGCTCTTGCACTTTGGATGTCTTTAAACAATATGCTTCAATTTTTTTTTATTAATTATTGAATTAGGTATTGGTCTCCCATCTCTCTTATCTGATTTTAATTTTATTTACATACTTACTCACTTAAGTAATCTGGTATGATATTCTTCTTTATATTATAAAACAAACTCGGGTTGATTATATCATTTATATGTCAAGAATGGCTGGACCGATTTTAAGTTAGTATTAAGATATTAATTCAAAATCAAGTGAAGAGAAAGAAACTCAAGATCTAATTCAGAATTATAAAGTCTAGTCTAATAAAATTTTAGATTATTGTCAAAATTATGTAAGTTAATTGAAAAAAAAAAAAACTAACGACCGATATCCATGCTGTTTGCTTGCTGATTTGAATTATAAAAAATACATTAAGCATATCAGCTGCTAACTACTCAAAGAAAAGTAAATATGTATGAAGAGCATTGACGAAAACATTGGAATTCTTTCAATCAGAAAACTTGTTTTTATTGTTTTTTTTTACGTGTCCCCTTGGTGGTGTGGTCTTGGAAAATTTGATTCTGTTTATGTCGCGTTTGTATATGCAACAAAATGTTTATATCTTCAAACCCATCTTAACAATATTATTCGTCACCCAGGTCAAAGACAATATAATACTACCCAACCTTAATTTGGTCCAATATTTTTGTATGAGGTGGGCAGTCTATTACGTTAGTATTATATTGTCTTTGCCTCATGTTACATAACTATTACCCAGTACATACACCCGATAACCTATGCCCAGCGAGTCGTTTATATATTTATATTTATCTAATATATTAGCGACGTAACATATCGCCTCATTTGTTTGGTGGGTCTACTGACACTGTGCGACTGAGTTATAGGACCTACCAGGAACTGTAGTTAGATAAACGTATATAAATAAAATAAATAGAGACATGTCACACAACTTTAGCTAGACCGAAGTTATCAATTTATTTACGAACTAGAAATTATCCTGCTACTTCTTACGCGTTACCTGCAGATAAATTGGTTTTCTTTTATCACGTTAAGTTTTTTTCATGATAGGTTGAGAAAATAAACACTAGGTATCATATAATGAGATATATTGCACGTTTTAGTACAGGATCTACAGAGTCGCGGGTTTTAGGCCAAGGTCGGATGAGTAGCCCCTCAAGTGAGACGAACTACTTAGCTTGGGTTCAGCTCGCAGACGAAGAAGACCGTCGCTTTTTTTTTTAATGCCTTACGTAGCTAGCTCCAAATGAGCTTTCGCTACTTCACCGGACTTTTTGATGTGAGGGCAGAGTGCCCTCAACCTGTAAGGCAATCTTCACCAAAGGGTTCCCAGGAGGAACGAACCTCGGCTTTGGGCGTTGCCTGGGTGCACAAGGCTTGGAGAGACAGCAAACCCTCATATGCCTGATGGGCCGCGATTTGCATGCATGACCTGAAGGGCCGAACTGAGAAACAATGGCAAAGCCTTTAGAGAGCAGCAACTCTCATGTTTTGCCGTATGGGCTGAAAGCTACGGTGTCCGAAGGACCTATCCTGGGAGCAAAAAACCCGGGACCGCCGGGCGGTCACCAGTAATCGGAGCTAGTCCTACTCTACGCACTCTGTTCGGGTGGCGAGTGCGACGGGGTCGGAGGGTGGGATTCCTCTGGCTGTTCGGAGCCGGAGAGGATCTGGACTGGGCAAGAACGATGTCTATGGGATCATCGGGATCGGTAAGGACGTCCTTTGGACGTCTGCGACGTAAGGTCGCAGTGGCATGGAGGGTAGGGGAGTAGTTGGCGGCTTGCACAACTAGGGGATTGGGAGACCGTCGCCGCTGGACCGCGCCTTATATAAGTTTATACGGGCCGCGCGACGCCTGAGGAGGGGAGCGGAGGGCTGCAGACCGCACGTCGTCACACTTTAAGTGAAAGATTTTTAAAATAGGTCCCCTAGTTTCAGAGCCTATTCAATGCAAACAAACAAACAATTAACTCTTTCCGTCCAGTTCTTCCGAACCGCCATAAAGTTACATTCAGGCTGTAGGTACTTCTAACAAAAAAGTAAAGGTGATGAAACCCGAACTTTTTTGTAAGTAGTAAAATTTAAGTGCTATTTTGTATGAAAATTAGAATTACATCTGCGCGCTTTAAAAGCATATTGTTGAGAACAGAAAGGTAAGTTCTATTATATTCAATCCTCAGAAATAACAAATTCGTGCTAAGCTATTCTGAAGCTCACCCTTATCGTCATTGCAAAACTGAGTTACAGGAAATGCAACACAAACGCGAACTCGTAATCATATATTTAAAACAAACAAACATTAAAACAGTGTTCCTTATGTACGTTTACATTATTTGTAATGACATTACGACTTCCCTGTTGCACTTAGAAAGTTATTATTTATTTATCTTGAGTGTAGACCACATCCTCTACTCTGACTAATATATGTCTCTGGTAGTACAGAGAGGGTCGTGTTCCTGCAGTGGAGACTAAAAAAGACCTGATGATGATGAGAGCCTCTTAAAACGCCCAGACAAATTAAAAGTATAAAACAACTGTTATACTTTTGCATGAATTAACACACCAGCAACATAGCCCTAGGAATAATATGGCCCTAGGAAAAATATCGCCGTGTGGTTCCCGGCAGAGTAGAGTAGGACCACTCCAAGTCATCCCGTGGATGTCGTAAAAGGCGACTAAGGAAACACAAGCTAAACAAAGCTTATTAACATCAAAGAGACCTCTCCAACCCGTCTGGCCAGCGTGGAGAGTGTAGGCCAAATCCTCTGACTACTCAGGCTAGTATATGGTTCTGGTAGTACAGAGAGGGTCGTGCTCTTGCAGTGGAGACTAGAAAGACCTGATGATGATGATGATGATGATGAGGAAAAATATGGACACTTTTTTACGTTACGAGTACATGTGTATATCAGAAGGTACTAATTTAACACGTGAAAAAGTTTTAATTTCGGACAAGGGAAAATGTAGATAAATGTATTAAGGCGAGTTGAGTTCACACACTAGCGCCACCCAGCAATTAATTCTATAAGTCCTAAATCATATTAAATTTAAAAAAATCTAATAGCTGAATGTCCTAGGAAATTACTTGCAGTATTATTGGTACAAGTTTTCACTATTTTTAATTTGATGAATTAAGAGAACGATTTTTTCTTTCTCTTCAACTAGAATAAAAATTCGTTCTCTTCAACTTAGATTGTAATATCTATGAAAAGTAACAAAAAGAATACTACAAGTAATTTACTAGAGCAATCAGATATTAGATTTTTTTAAATTTGATTTAATTTAGGAGTAAATGAATTAATTGCTGGGTTTCACTAGTGTGTGAACTCACCTCGCCTTAATATCGATGTGCGACTCGTTTTGCGCATTATCGTCATTGCAAAACTGAGTTATAAGAACTGCGACACGAACGCGAACTCATAATCATATATTTAAAACCAATAAGCATTAAAACAATAAGGAAACATTGTTTTAATGCTATGCTGCACGTTACAACTTTGTTACAATACAACTTCCCTGTTGCATTAAGAAAGTTATAAATATTTAATAACTGTTTTTTGGTATGTATTTAGTAAAACAGCGTCTGTTGGGAACAGCATTTATTGCGAGACTGCGGGTTCTACGCCCCGTCCTAGCTGTCACAATTTGTATGCTACCTACCTCCTAGTAAATATATAACACCTCACCACTTAATTAATACAATACATAAACACAAAAAAGAAAAAAAAAAAAAGAAACAATGCAAAAAATATTTTGCTTATTAAGTTAGGCAAACGTACATCTTACATACAAATAAATGTAGTAACATATATATTATTATTCTACTAATCTCTACTTAATCTATTTCAAAACCGTAACGTTTAACCGGGTATCGTACACGTTTAATTTGCAGACTGTGGGGTTCCGTAGGTAGCTCTGAACCATTAACACACTGCGGTGATAAGGGTTCGGTGCGGGCGGGCGCCGTTGCAGGTGGAGTGGCGCTGCGGACCGACGGGGAAACGGCTGATGCTTTGGAACTACAATGCGGTTCAGCTTCCTGACAACATTCCGTATTCGGCAATGTTTGAAACAACCGCTGAGTTACGACTGAACCTGATGAACCTTCCGGACTAACCCGACCAGAAAAAGATGCATCTACGGCTAATGACCTCCTCTTTAATTGGTCGATGTGTCGATGTGTTTCCCTACCTACACTGTCCCCTACCTTATAATCGGTCGCCCCTAATTTTTCTAAAATCCTACCAGGCGTCCAATTTCGTTTGTTACTAAAATCTTTCAAGTACACCGGGTCGCCTACTTGTAATTCACGGTGGGAACCTTCAGATTTTTCTGCTTGATCCCGTCGTGATTTTGTCACTTTCGTATCCCTGTCTGGTTTTAATGCATCTAATCGAGTTCTTAAATTCCTACCTTGCAAAATACGAGCAGGGCTGTCACCAGTCGTAGCATGCTCTGTATTTCTATATAGCAATAAGTACCTATGTAACGCAGTTTCGACATCGACATTGTCTTTGATAGCTTTCTTGATAACAGACTTACATAATTTGACTGCGTTCTCTGCGGCACCGTTTGAAGATGGATGGTACGGAGCCGAAAAACATTGTTCAATTTTATTACCTTCTAAAAATAATTTAAAACTATTACTAGAAAAGGGAGGGCCGTTATCCGAAACAATCATTTTTGGTAGGCCAAACTGCGAAAATAAGCAACGTAGTTTTTTTATAACTTCTGAAGCATTAGTATTAGTCATTTTAAACGCTTCAACCCATTTCGATGTGGCGTCTACCACAATAAGAAATTTGTTATCGTTTATTGGACCTAAAAAATCAATATGTAGTCGCCGCCAAGGCCTGCTGCACCAGGGCCAGGGTTGGGGCGCGTGCGCGGGCGGCGCCGCAGCCAGCGCTGCGCACGTGCCGCAGTCGCGACACACGGCCTCGATCTGCTCATCCAGGCCAGCCCACCATACATAGCTCCTAGCTAGCCCTTTCATTTTAACAATACCCAAATGAGTTTCGTGAAGTTCTTTAAGCACCTTATTACGACATGTTTCTGGAATGACAACCCTATGACCCCACATCAAGCAACCTAATTCTACGTATAACTCTTTTCTACGATTATAATAAGGTTGAAATTCATTACTAACCAATTCTACAGGCCAACCATCCTGAACATAGCTTAGTATTCTGCCTAAAACCGGGTCTTTCTTTGTTTCCTTTTTTAATTCTTGGTAATCTAAAAGTAACGCATCCCTAGCAAAATGTAAAAACGTTTGCTCCGGTTCAGGTAACTTATTAGTATTCTCATTTGACGGCAAAGGTAAACGCGACAACGCATCGGCATTATTTTTATCCGTCCTCACATATTCTATATCAAATGAGTATGCTGACAAAATTATTGCCCACCTCTGAAGGCGGCTGGCGACCATACTAGGAATACCGGCCTTTGGCCCTAATATAGTGACCAGTGGTTTGTGATCCGTACGTAGCAAAAACTTTCTACCGTACAAGTATTGATGGAATTTCTTTACTGCAATTATAATAGCGAGTGCCTCGCGCTGAATTTGACTGTATTGTCTTTCTGCTGGCGCAAGCGCTCGTGACGCATAACTGATGGGCCGCTCATGGCCGTCCGGCGCGCACTGCGATAGCACGGCCCCGACGCCCTGACCACTCGCGTCGCACGTCACTATCAGCTGCTCATTAGGATTATAGTGCAAGAGCACGTCTACACTAGTTAACATTTTTTTTACAACGTTAAACGCAGAGTCACACTGAGCATTCCAATTCCACCGTGTCGCTTTCTTAAGCAAATTATACAATGGAGCCAAATGAGAACTCAAGTTTTTTATAAATTTAGCATAAAAGTTAACCATTCCTAAAAATGATCTGAGTTCGGATACACTACTGGGTCTAGGTAGATCGACTATGGCCTTTACCTTTTCAGGATCAGTATGAATACCATTTTTATCTATAACGAACCCTAGGTAAGAGACTGATTCCGCAAAAAATATGCACTTCTTTTTGTTTAACTTTAAACCGTTTTGATGTAATCTTTCAAATACCCTTTCCAGAGTTTTTAAATGTGTTATTCTATCCTTAGCTGTTATTAACAAATCATCCATAAATATGGCTACCCCAGGTATGCCCCTCATTACATTCGTCATAATACGTTGAAATATCGCTGGGCTTGATGCTAAACCATATACTAAGCGATTGTACCTAAACAAACCTCGATGGGTATTAATAACAGTATACTTTTTGGAGTCGTCTAATTCAATTTGGTTATAGGCTGATGATAAATCAATTTTAGAAAACTGTGTGCCACCGTTTAAGTCCGCAAATAACTCTTCCACTCTAGGCAACGGATACTTATCGACCAACAAAGAGGGGTTCAATGTTACTTTAAAGTCTGCACATATTCGTAATTTACCGTTAGGCTTACTTACCGGAACCAAAGGCGTAGCCCACTCAGAGAATTCAACAGGTTCAATCGTACCGTTTTGCAACATGGCGTCAAGCTCCTGGTCTACCTTCTCTTTGAGCGCGTATGGTAGCGGGCGCGCGCGGCAATAAACCGGTCTCGCTCCCTCACGCACGTGCAACGTCGCCCGTCCGCCCGTGTACCTGCCCAGCTGACTGTCGAACAATTCCTTATACCTATCGAGTAAACAATATATATCTTCATTAGATTTTTTTTGTATACATAGATTATTATTGTTAAGGAATGTAGGAATTTTTATACATAACTCCGATAACCACTGCCGTCCTAATAACGATGTTGTTCCACCATCAATTACAAATAAATCTAATATTTTTTTACAATTGCCAAACTTAACTAATGGCTTAATAATACCTAATGGCCGGACTTTACTACCATTATAAAATCGCAAAGTAACTGTACATGATTCTAACGGTAATTGCTTGAAAAATTCGTTGTATGTAGTTTTACTTATACATGATAATGCACTTCCGGTGTCTACTTCCATCAATAATTCTCTATTTTCTATCAGTACTGGAACGCTTACCGCTGGATAATTTCTCAACGACATCTGATAAATCGCCTCCTCGTCGGACGAGCCTCCTTCATTGCTGCTACTACCTTCCTCGGGCTCCGCAAAATGTTGACCTGTGCCGTTGTTACGGTTCTGCGTATGCTTTCCTTTAACCTCTTTTTTTGGTTTTCTGGGGGCCTTAAAACTGCCTTTCTTATTCGGGCACATACGCTGTAGGTGACCAGGTCGCTTGCACAAGCTGCAAACATATGCACGGAACCTACATTCGCTCATTCTATGAAAGACTGACCCGCACGCTGAGCACCGCTCCGATCCGTTTATGGACACGTTATTCAGCTCCTCACTTAACTTCACTTCAGTTGGTTTTTCTACTGCTGCCGCGTCCTTCTCTGCCGATTCTAAGGCAGTAGCTAACGTAATTGCCTTCGTATACGTTAGTTCCATTTCCGCAAACAGTCTCTGTCGAATGATATCGTTGGCTAAACCACAAACCAGTTGGTCTCGCATGTTTTCTTCTAATGAATTCCCAAAACCACAGAATCGCGATAGCCGTTTAAGCTCTGCCACATAATTTGCCACGCTCTCACCTACCCGCTGTCGCCGTTGACGAAATTTGTATCTCTCCGCCATTACCGACGGTTTTGGCTGCAAATGGTCGCCGACTATCTTGACCACTTCGTCAAAAGTAAGGGATGATGGTGCCTTTGGGCTTGTTAAATTAACCATAAGTTCGTACGTTTTATCACCAACGGTTGCGATCAACGTTGGCAACTGCAATTCTGGCTTAATACTGTTCACTAAAAAGTACATTTTTACACGATCACAATATGTTGACCAATTCCCTTCGTCTAATTTAAATTCTGTTATCTTTCCGATAGACATTGTTCGACGTTGCCACCAAAAATAGTCTATGCACGCGAAAACACTCCGAATAATTTCCAATCGTCGCCACTTGGTATGTATTTAGTAAAACAGCGTCTGTTGGGAACAGCATTTATTGCGAGACTGCGGGTTCTACGCCCCGTCCTAGCTGTCACAATTTGTATGCTACCTACCTCCTAGTACATATATAACATTTTTATGCGTTCACAATGCTATTTTGCTAATGCTAGGCCTTTTGAAAATATCCTTGACAATAAACATACATATTATCACGTCTTAATCCCTTACGAGGTAGACCTAGGCATGTGGTCTCAACGCCTTAATCGTACGATTTGTTCTCAGAGACTCGCATAGATGGCGCCACTCGAAACTACACAACATTGTATCTACCGTATTATGAGAATATAAAAACATGATTCACAAAATAAATCATATTAAAAATCAAAACAATATTTTAGGCATAATATTTTAAAATGACATTTAGTAAGTTAAAGGCTAACGCAGATTACCGCCATCAAGTATCGAGTAGCAAGCAACTCTCCTGCGCCATACATTCGCCTGCCTTTTCGCAACCTTAATTTGGTCCAATATTTTTGTATGAGGTGGGCAGTCTATACGTTAGTATTATATTGTCTTTGACCTAGGTCATAAATAAAACCCAAAAGCCACGTTTAGCGTGTTCTAGGCGTGAAGGTGTAAAGTGGAATCAAAATAGTGATGGGTTGCTTGCATTGACTTCTTTACGTGACTCCTTAGATTTTCAGCAATCCTTTAAGTGACTTTTACAGACTGCGCGGGAAGAAAAACAGCTGGTATATTCTATATTGTTTCTTTTTCCCAAACCAGCATGGAAAGTTCTTGACAACGCCCATACAAACGAAATGTATGAACAGCTGATATCCTTTAGCTTGATTAGCTCACTAGGCAGCATGGACCTAGGAAAAATATGGTAATGACGCCAATTTTTCTCGTTATGTGTGTGTAGCCTAAGGAGGTACTAATCGCAGACATGTATAGAAACATTTAAACAGACTCAATAGTAACATTTAATTTAATTGAAACTGAAAATATCTTTAATTTTACATTGAAAATGTATTATGTATAATTGTATTGTGCATGTATATGCATTCCGAAAAAAAGTAATATTTCACTGATAGTGTTTATTAAGCTGACTAATTTATTCATGGAGTTGTATTTTAAATACCAATCAATATTAACAAAAGTTTCAATTGTAGAAAAAATGTGTTTACCTTTAATTTATGTTTACTGAATCAAGATTTGGCATTTTTATAATGTTTACAAGTTTGACTTTTGGGCCTTTGAGACTTTACATCATATGTTGCACCTGCTTACTTATTATCATATACCTGTGGTATTAATTCAATATTTGAAAAAGTTATAGTGAATTTGAACTAAACAAAACCAAAAATTGCATGAACTATATAAATGTCGACGTGTGTGTGAGCATGTGTCGCGCGCGATACGTTTACATGTATTGGTATTTTTATATAACATACTTACATTCATCACGCCTGTTTTCCATAATGGTAGGCAGAAATTATGGACTCCACTTGCTAAGATCCTTAGAAACCTCTTTCGCTTCACCCACGCCGGTTTCGGCAACTCCTTACTACTCCTTTTACGAGAACGTTCGCGTTTTGGTCACTTCACGAAAATGTTATATAAAAAAATTATAACAAATAAAAGATTTTAAAATAAGTTTTTTCTTGTTAGCCAATGAGTACTTTTTTAGCAATAGGAGAAAAAGGGTCAAATAAATCCATGTAGGATCGACCTTATATACTCAAAGAAACACATACAAACCTAGTACAATAATGACGAGCTCCGTGGCGCAGTGGTCAACACGCCTGCCTGCGACACGGATGGTCCCGGGTTCGATCCCCGGTCAGGTCAAGATGGAAAATGATCTTTTTCAGATTGACCTGGGTCTTGGATGTTTATCTATATAAGTATCTATTATAAAATATAGTATCGTAAAGTGAGTATCCCTTAACACAAGTCTTAATTAAGAACTTAATTTGGGGCTAGCTAGCTAGCTAGCAATCTGTGTAATTTGTCCGTATAAATTTATTTATTATTATTATAATAGAGTGGAACTTTCAAATTATATCTTTAAAAAAATCAATATTATGATTTATATATCCGTATATATATTTAAACTATAAGGTTAGTATATAATGTTAAATATGAAATTGTGACGTATACAAGCGCGTACATATCGCGGTTACGGTATTCCTTCAGTAATTGCCTTTTATGGCAATAACCTGTTTCTTATTAATCAGGATAAAATGTTAACTAAATATGGACGCTTGATTACGGATAATATATAAATAAGAAATATAGTCATGTCGAAACTTGTATGCTTTGCTTTTCAAGCTCATCGATTTAAATAAGATCATCATCATCACCAGGTTTTTTGTAGTTTCCACTTCGGGAGCACGACCATCTCTACCAGAGCTATACCTATTAGCCAGAGCAGTCAGAGGATTTAGCCTACACTCTCCACGCTGGCCAAACAGGTTGGAGATGTCTCTTCGATGTTTATAAGCTTTGTTTAGCTTGTGTTTCCTAAGCCGCCTTCTACGATGTCCACGGGAAGACTTGGGTCCTATTCTACTCTGCGGGGAACACTACAGCAATAAAATAAGATAGGCTCTATACTGTAACAAAAAGTGGGAAAATCCATATTTTAACATTTTACGTGACCTTTCGACTAATTACTTCGAAAATGAGTGCATTCAAGAAGAATAACTCTCCACCTCACTCGCAATTCGAATAAAACAAATCAGGTTAAGTCCATTTGACGTAGGATGGATGGGTTTTCCTCGACCTTAGTCATACAAATGAACGTGATATAAATTAATTGTAACTGTAATTGTTAGTCAGTACAGCATAAACCTTCAGAAATGTTGTTGTTAAAATTTTGTGTTTTAATTTTGATGAAACCGTGTGTGAAAGTGAAAATATTTAAAATAAATATAACTATTAACTTTTGATGTCAGTTTATAACCGATAGGTAAATATTATAACTTACGGCATTATTTTATGTAATTTACATCTTTACCTACATTAAAAAATATATACAAAAAATTGTGGAAATTTAAAACCTCTTTTTAGAAGTGAAAGTGACGTAAATAAATTGAAAAGTGTCAAATATTGGTATTGATAATTAAGCAAAATGGTGCAACAAAATACTGCGATTCGCACGAGTTTAGAAGGGTTGAAAAGGATGGCTTCGATCAGCTTAAGTAATAATGTAAGTCTATCAGTTACGGAGAGCTTTAGAAAAGCTTAGCACGAATGTAATTTCTGAGGATTCGGTTTTATAGAAATCGCGTTGCTCTTCTCCACAATATAATTGAAAGCGCGAAGATGTTACTAAAATTTTCATACATAATAGCACTGATTTAAGAAAGATTGGAAGATAATATCAAAGGAAAGGGATGTGTGGAAACAACGAGGGGAGGCCTTTGCCCAGCAGTGGGACACAAACGGCTAATAAATTAAAAAAAAAGCACTGAAATAGAATTTTTTTAACAAGGAACAAATAGTTGAGGTTTCGCCCCTTACTTGAGGACGCTCGCTCTGTTTTGGTCACAAGGAAACCTAACGAACCTAACCTGCTTTACGCGAACAATCCTGTTTCTGTTAATTGCGAACCCTCTTCTTGCGGGGCCTGCGCCCCCCATGCTAGTGTCGTGTTTATTCTGTTAAATTTCGTAAATTACCATCTAAAACAATAATTAATTATCATTATGCTTCGCCAAAAAATTTAACTTGAAGAGCTTATAATTTAAAACACAAACGACGCGACTCCGCGCTTTGAAAATGGTCTATTAATAAAGAAGAAAGTGAATTAAATCGACTCCAACAATAACTCCGCTGAATATATAACTTCATGCTAGAATTTCTAATGCCCACCCGTTACGGAATGTACAGAACCATAGAAAGGATATCTCTTCCATTAAGCCGATAGTACAGAACCAAGGTTTCTCCTTTTTGCTCTGCTCAGAATACGCGTTGCCCTGTTAGCATTGGATATGGTTAGGATACTCATAAGAATTTCAACTTTCCCACCTACACTGGCCTCAGGCTCTATCTACATATCATCGTCATCTTTAGATCCTCGTCAGTCTCCACTGCAGGAGTAAACCCATCTGGCCAGCGTGGTGAGTGTAGGCCATATCCCCTGACTGTTCTAGCTAATAATATGGCTCTAGTAGTACAAAAAGGGTATTGCTCTTGCAGTGGAGACTAAAAAGACCTGATGATGACGATGATAATAAAAAAGAGGCATATTTTAGGCGAACCCAGGAGTTATAAAATATTTTAGTACTTACCTATCTACCCGATTGGCAAGGAAATATGCATACAAAAGAAGATTATTTTCTTTGATAATACTTATCGAATAATTTATAAGAAAATCATCGATAGCTATCAGTCATTCGCGATGATTAATACTTGTAGACAGGTGTGCTACAGGTGTAGTCATTTATAACGTTCAAGTCATCTGAAAATAGTGCGACATAGTATATATTTGTGTTGTGTAGTGATAGTTATACAATGTCTAACGAATGGTATGGATATGTGCCAGAAATGATAAGGGTAAATATTTAATTATAATAAATAAATAATAATTAGGTACGTCTTCAAATTTAATTATTCAAATGAGTGTTTTTGGTTTGTTAAATCTTTTTCTGGGAGCTTGTTATTTCCCCTTTGTATCATACGAAATAACTGCCTCCGTGGTCCAGTGGTTAAGGCGTTTGCCTTGTTGACTCGGGGGTCGTGGTTCGATTCCCACGGGAAGCATACTTTATTAAGTTGTTTCCAGTTTGGCTAAGACATTGCAGGCATGAATCAGCTGATTGTCTGATAAGATGATTCCGTGCTTCGGAAGCCACGTTAAGCCGATGGTCCCGGCTGCCATCTGGTAGTCGTTAAAGGATCCACGTCAGAGGCCGAGAGGCGGTTCCGCAGAACTCTGACACCAGGGTGTGCATGGTCGACTGACCGTGTCACCTACACGAAATGATGATGATAGTAAGAACGCCTAGTTTGTGGGGCGTTTCAGCACACTTTTAAATTATGTAAAAAAATATCATAAACCCAAAAATGATTTAGAATTAAGAGTAGGAATTTAAGAAATAAATCCATTATCATCACGTCTCTTTCTTTGGGCGTAGCTAAAGACAGATGTGTATTATCCTTAGAGTATCAAGTATACTATTTCCTCAGAGTATCAAGTATTAATAAAATAACTGTGTAAAATAAAATTCCCAAAACATACTTAGGTCCTCATTCAAATTAAATTTCAAAAATTTTACTAATTTGATATACGCGTAGGTACTTGAAGGTATAATTGAACCTTTGAATTTGAGTTTTTTTTTGCTGCCTTTTTCTCTTAAAATATTTAGATAAGGCTTGATTAGTCAATAAAATATTTTTTCAAATAACTACTTAGTCGACACCCATGTGTGTGTCATCCCAAGGTGTCATCGATTGACATCAGCTGCTTCGATAGAGCTGGTTCAATAACATAATACGCACGCATTATCTTATCAACAAATCAATGAAACAAAACATAATGCTGAGTAACCTATCAATATTATTTTTATTCAGCGAGTTTATATCATGTACTTTACCGATAGCAATCTTACTTTACTTCCTAGAATGGTTTTAACTGCATTATCCTTTTTATTTCTTAGAAAATTCATAAGCATGTATTTTTTGAATCGCTTTATCTGCCTGCGCTGGTCTTGGTGAGAAAGGGAAGGAAGGGGGTAAAGGCCTGTAATGAATGCCCATTTATCTATGGAGACTTGTCCCTCATTAAAAAAAATTATGAAATTATTTGATTACCAGAACCACAAAGACTTCGGTACATAATTGGAATACAATAATACATAAGCATGTTTATATCTCGTGGAGTTATTGGTTATAAATTGTATTTATTTAGTTAAAAAACATATTCTTTTTTTACAGGCGTATGTATACCCAATAGTTACAATAGAACAGCAATGACTTATTAGTTATTTATACCATAAATTATTATATTAATGGCAACCTTTGAAAAATAAAAAACAATAGTTCAATTTTGACTTAGTATGGACAAGGGTAGCTAAATAAAATAAATTGATCAAAATATATTTAAATAAATTATAACTCTATTTAGAATTTTCACGTTTCTTAAATAAAATTATATTAATTTAATTAACAACTTTTTGATGCTCATATACGGTTTATTAGGGAGGACTCGGAAAATGGCAATACCCTTTTCGACTTTACTGCTGCCTACTAATTCGTGGCATCTGAATGACGTGTTAAGATACTCAATATAAATTATCAAATATCATATTTAATCAATCTTTAATAAGTATCTTTAACAACTATCTACTATATAGCAAGGTGACATTGAAAATTTTATTTGAATGTCACTATTTGAAATGTAAAAAATCACATTGAATATTAAAACCAATAAAGTTTGTTCTTTGTAATTTAGATAATACGAAAGTAGGTAGTAAAGTACTTTAGCCTTTTATTATTTAGAAGCGAACCCGAACACTCTTTTATTAGACTTTATATTTTGTTTTTTAAATGAAAAACATTGAAAATTAAACACGCATACAAAAATGGTCAGGCGTGTCACTGCCCGTCTAGTGCATGGAGACTATTATACACGGATAGGCACTTCATTAATGAACATAAATACCCAATTTCTCACATTCGAATAGGAAACGTGCGTATATAGAACTAATGGCAGTTTAAAAATTTCAAAATGTCTTCAAAGATATGTTGGATTTATTCTATCAAAATCCTTTATTAGCACGGCATTGGCAGTATAATATTTAAGTAACATTACAAAAATATTTTCATTGACTAACGCTGATGAACGCCATCTAGTGATGAGTGGAAAAACTCTGCAGCACTATGTCTGATTATGACGCCTGCTTGTCCCTTTTTGGTCCAAAATTTTTGTATGAAGCTGGCATTTTATACAATTTTGCAAATTGATTTAAGTGGACTTTATAATATGAAATTCGTGTAGTTTGGTGTTATAAATGCTCGTGCTCGAGAACAATTTGTGAAAATAGTTAAAGTAGACTGTTAAATGGACTCGTATAGATTTGTCGCCAAAATCTTCCACGAGACTGCCAAAGAACATACGCCATCTTTGATGCCACATACCGTACAACACCGATACTTAGTAACTCATTATACTGGACATTGGCAGAATCACTGAAATCTCGGTGAAAGCCATAATTAAAAAGAAGAAAGAAAATGCTGGCATTATCTATGATACGATTAGTTGTTTCTGTTTCGTGTATACGATAGTATTATATTGTCTTTGGTAGCGGGCACATCTAGACTATGCTAGAGATTTAAAACAAAGAAACCACTAAGTAAGGTACTTAGTGCTAAATAATACAGCAGTCTGCGTCTCATGAAATATGCAACTGAGGGGTTTGACCACTAACGCGGGTTAAGGACCTGGGGGATGATTTATTGAACACCTTTTGATTAATTTAGTAGCAGTAGGGTTTGTTGGTACTTTGCGGTCTGAGTCACAAATTTATTTGTTTTACTTATATCCATCACATCAAAATAAAACATTATAGGCTTTAAACAGATTTTTTTTAAGTCTTAGTTTGAAAATGTCATTCTTTGTAATTGTGCATTATGCACATTCCGTAAAAATAAATCGCTAGTAATGTATAATTTATGCCCATGCCATGCCCGAGGTTGCTTAACTTCTGATAGCGCTAATATTTATACAGATACGCTCTGCAGGCCATCATCGAACTAAAAACGAAAATTATTCGTCTTTCTTTTATACAACCTTCAAATTGTCAGTCAAATTAATGATAAACAAATCGTTTCTTGAAATACTCAATTTCCCTTGAACTTTCAGTTCCTGAAGGTTTCCAGTAAAAACAAATTAGACCTTCAGCGTAAAACCTACCAATTTTGTCAACCTTGAAAATTAAACGTAGTGCCTAAGTTTTCGGAAAGCACAGGACGTACACTTACGACAAAAATGAAGAATGCTCTAGCATTAACTCCGCCTTTTGCAACAAATTTTAAATTAGCAGCAATAAAGTTTAATAAATAAATAAAATAAAAACTCATAATTTAAGAGGCTTAGATCAGCCAAACTAGCATCTCTCAAATTTAAAACATTCAATTTTGCGTTTTATAAATTAAGAGATTGGTCAATTTTAATTACCTTAAAATGTAATATGGTAAATATCAAAATTACTATGCTATGCTACATGTCCTTTACTAGCGAAGTACATAATTAGATTTTTATTTATGTGATTAAGATTTAAATGATAAGTGGCGCAAAATTCACTATTCGAGCATCTTACACACCTCTCCAGTACTTCACAGTAGGTTAGTAAGTATTATTTGATATGTTTATGTCTAATAAATAAAAATCAGTATGCAAATAGTTGCCACAATTTATTTCCTGAATTTCACATGTAGGAAAATGTGGTTCAGATCAGAAGCAAAAAGAACTTTACTTATCTTAACCGAGCTCCTCTATGGGCCCTTTCTGTAACCTTGCTACTCAGCCCTCAGCCGTCAATGAAAGACCGATGACCTTCGATCAGAATGTTTATGCAGTAACTTTGGTGATTTTCCTTACCAAAATAGTTCACACGATTTTCTTAACGAGCATTTACTTGTTTCCTCAAAAACATAGCTGAAGTCGCAAATGTGTGCCCCTAAAACCCTTCCCGTGACCTTGCTACGTTGACCTTCGCCACCAAGGGCGCCCGCAGCCCTCAAGGACCGTTGACCTTCACCCAGGCTATTAATGCGGTAATTTTGGTGATTTTCCTTACAAAAATAGTTCACACCTAAGTTGGATTTTTTACTCAAAAATCGCACTAGCCGCAAACATGCGCCTTAATGAGCATTGGTTTTTTTACTCAAAAATCGCACTAGCCGCAAACGTGCGCCTTAACGACCCTTCCCGTGACCTTGCTACGTTGACCTTCGCCACCAAGGGCGCCCGTAGCCCTCAAGGACCGTTGACCTTCAGTCAGACTATTAATGCGGTAATTTGGGTGTTTAATTAGCTTCCTTAATGAAGGGTTGGCCGGAAGTAATATCAGGGAATGATAATTTACATTGTAGGTAATATTTCAAGTGTATATTCTAAAAGAATCTTCTAATTTTACCATTTAGGGACTACTTAGTTTCTTAGAAGACTTACGACAAAATACAAAGGCTTAATGGGATATTTCATATTCATATTCATTTATTCACAGAAAGTAAAGAGTACACATGCATATAACATAGTATCTAGATCTTATAACTTTACAGACTTAACCTTAGCTAGGCATTGTGAATAATACTTATAACTAAAACATTTTAAATTAATTAATATTATCATCTTTAATTAAATTTATTTTTAAAATAATCATATGTCATCAATAATAATAATAGATTGTACTTGTAAAATATAATATTAATAATTTCTACAATAAAAAAATGTCATTTTTTAAATTTGTCAAGAAAATACTCAGTCAAATTATAGTATCTTTTTAAAATCAGCAGTTTTTTTAATTCGATGTCAAACTTAGGCCCCTGTAACTCTTTTAGGGAATTTGAAAGGTGGTTGTAGACTTTAATAGCCATGTAATAGGGACTACTTTTGTATAATGTAAGATGGGGTGTAGGTAAAACAAGATCGTTTCCTCGACGCGAAGCAAAACGGCTACTTCTGTCACTGTACCGTTCAAAATAGTGCGGTTGGTTTCGAACGAAACGGCATAATTCGTAGATGTACATGCCAGTGACCGTTAACACATTTAGTTTGCCAAAAAGTTCTCGACATGTTTCTCGAGGACGTGTGAAAGTTATTATTCTAACAAGGCGTTTTTGCAAGATGAACACGGCTTGAACATCGACTGAATTTCCCCAGAGGATGATTCCGTATCTTATCCAGGCTGCTGCATGGCTATGATAAGCAGTAAGTGCGCATTGCTCATTTGTGTTCTTTCTTAATTCTCGTAACGCATATGAAAATTTGCTGAGCTTAGCCACTACAGATTCTATATGACCTTTCCACGTGAGGTGTGAATCAATCGTAAAGCCTAGCAGCACAAACTTATTTACCTCATCAATATTTTTACCCTCGTGACAAATGTTTAAAATTACTTCATTTCTTTGATGTGGTCGAAACTGCATACATTTTGTTTTATCAAAGTTAAGTGTAAGACCTATCTCATTACAGTGTTCGGTTATTTTATGTAGTGTTTGGTTTATTGTATTTTTTAACTCATTTAATCTATCTAATTCACAGGTTACCAGCAGAGTAGCATCATCTGCAAATAACACAATTTTATGTGATTTAACTATTGAAGGCAGATCGTTAATATACACAAGGAATAACAAACAACCGAGCACGGAGCCCTGAGGAATAGACCCAGATACAATTGATTTCGAGGATCTATACTCAAACAGTTCATTTTTGGTTTCGGAAAAATGTGATATTTGCACAAGTTGTTGCCTGTTTGTGAGATAGGAAGTTAGCCACTGTTTAGCTTGACCGCGTATTCCCAGTGTATCTAATTTCATTAAGAGGGTGCTATGTATAACTCGATCATATGCCTTAGACATGTCCATATAAAAGGCAATTGCGCACTTGTTGTCATTCAAAGCGTTTTGGATTTCTAGGCAACATTCGAATGCCGCGGTAGTGGTAGAGTGGTTTTTTCTGAACCCGTGCTGGTTTTTATTTAATAGTTTAAACTTTTCAAGGAACTTACTTATTTGTTCGTAAATCGGTTTTTCAAAAACTTTCGAGAATATTGATGAAAGTGCAATAGGTCGAAAATTAGAAACGGCAGATTTGGCACCTTTTTTCTTAAAAATGGGTTTTATTATTACAGTTTTTAATATTTCTGGAAATATTCCTTCGTCATACGATTGATTTATAAGAAATGTAAGTGGTCCTAAAAATTCATTTATGCAATGTACAAGTAAAATAGTAGGTATATCATCGTACCCGCTGGTTTTGTTTCGCTTTAGTCCTAGAATAATTTTTTTTATGTCTGTTTCTGTCACGCTACCTAAATAAAACGAATTGGTCAAAGAAGATGTGCTACTTTGGTACGTCATATTATTATTTTTATTTATATTTATACTTAAAAAATACTCATTGAACATGTCAGCAATTTTTTTTGGTGATGTTATGTTCTGGTCATTATTCCTCAGTGTTATATTTTCATGAGATTTTTTATTTGTCGGTTTAATTTTTTCATTTATCATTTGCCACATAGTTTTATATTTATTTTTCGAATTATTTATTCTTTTAATATTTTGTTTTCTTTTGTGGTTCGCAATTACTCTTTTAAGTATTCGGCTGTATTTTGTGGCGTAGGTTTTGAGAGTATCACTTTTAAAGTGGGTTGTAAGGTGGCGCAAAATTCGTTTATGGTAGCAGCATTTTTGTATTCCTTTAGTTATCCATTTTGCTTGGTGGTCCTTTTTTATGGTTATCTTTTTTAGTGGTATATGGATATTCAATAATTCTTTGATTTTAATATCAAATGCATTATAATTATCATTAATGTTATTGCTGGAATGGAAAATGGTTTGCCAATTTATTAATTTTAAACCGATCCTAAATTTTTCCATATTTTTGTAATTAAATATTCGTTTATTAACTTTATATGATGATGAGTATTTTGTAAAGTTATCATCTATAGGAATGCGACCAATAAGAGTACTATGATCGGATATTTCATAGTCGTGTACTTCTGCTTTCATGACTACAGTCTTGTTCACTATAAATTGATCTAGACATGCCATAGACGATTTGCGAGTTATTTTGTTTATTAAGCATTGAAATCCAAATGTTTGAAGTAAATTTATAAATCTTATAGATTCTTTATTGTATTTTCTTATATCAATATTTATATCTCCGGCTATCACTATCTTTTTTCGCGTTGATTGTTTAGAAATATGGGTTAACATGGCTTCGAGTTGCGTAAAAAATATTTCTAAATTATTTCCAGGCTGGTAAATGGATATAATTATTAAATTGTGGTCTAAAACTTCGATACATATATATTACATTAAGTTATGCTGTGTGTTGAAGAATTTAATTTCAATATTATTTTTATTGAAGTAAAAACTTCTTTAGCGGCGCTGTACACATTTTGTGATGGGGTAATAATGATAAACTCGCGACGGGTCAGGTGACCGACAGATTCGCCAGATTGAAAATTCATAAGACGGACACGTGACCTGATTAAAAAACATTGTATATTCAAGTTTTTACTTCTGCTAGCACTTCTGGAGTGCAATCCGTGGTTTTTTTAAGATAAATGTATTTACATACATATTTTTTTGTTCACAGAGAAGAGACCTGGAGTCGCAACAGCTAAAGTCAGATTTGAACAAGAGGCGGCACAGCATCTGGTGGACTTTAGCGATTGACCTACCTTTATTCATATTAGGTAAGCCTTCATACAATATTTTTCGGCTTTTATTACATGTTGTTTTTAGGGCATACCTACATGAATCTTAAGGGCTCCAATTTAAATAAATCATATAAATGAAAACAAAGATATTTTTTTCTGCGTGCTAGATAACCATTCGAGCTACTGTTTACAAATGAAATTTGGTGGTTACAAATGAAATATATCCGTTTAATTTTAAATTATTTGTTGAATTGAGGCAGCACTCGACCCTAACGAATTCATGTCTTCTCTTAATTTGAAATGTATGCACAATAATTCTTATGGTCACATTAAAAAATTGTATTTTAATCCTGTAGAGTTCTATTATCCATGATTTAAAAGCAGTTGTCTCCAACTGATTGAGTTGAAATTTTGTAAAACCACACAATTATTCCATTGTTTTAACAATAGAATACCTGACCTGATGATGGAGTCGAAAGATGGCCAAAGGGAATCCTTAACTGAAGATAATAAACCTATCGTATTTGGGCCTCTCCTTTACACGCACTCTCCAGTAAAAATTCGCTCGTAATTATAGATTTTCAGGAATAAAATTTCTGTTTTCCGCTTTTAAACGAGTCTTGTTTTCATTCCTGTAATGCAATTTACATCGTATATACGTCAATCAACCTTATACATCATGTTAAAACTGAGAAATCTGGAAATTAACTAAAGGGAAGGATAATTATAAATTAATAAACCTACAAATGGCTTTGTGAGTTACAATTAGGTAGGTACCTATACAGCCATTGAAAAGATTTCAAACATTGAATCGACAAAAATTTACGAACCTGCTCAGAAAAAAATTCAGGAAAATCTGTTGAAAACTGTGACTTGTAGATAAGAACAGCCGAAGAGTCCTACTAAAAATTCTTTCGTATGTCTGACCGTTGCTTCACGCTAGCTTGGTCAATTAATTAAATATACTTGAAGTATATAAATAAGAACTTAAATTCAATAATACATATAGTTATGGTTTAACTATATTAAGAAGGAAAATGGAATCAAAATAATGATTGTTGCTAGCCGCGTCTTTTATATTGAGATTTTACCTAACCCTGGGCAAAGACAATATATAATAGGTGCCCTGGCCCCGTAGCATGGCACGCGCGACAACGTTTATCGACTATCGCCATCTTGTTTTTCGCAATACTGAAGAGCGAGAAGTAGATAGTTTATCGCGCGATATAAACGGCGTCGCGGGAGCCATGCTACGGGGGCTGGGCCATTTATTAAAGTCACTCTCATTAACACTATTTCCATCCATTAGCAGAAAACAGTACAAAAATAGACATTGAAAGGATCATCAATCAAATTTTATCGACTTCACATGCTCTCGGTAAAAGGTAAAAAACACAGCTTTTACGCAGTCGGGTAAAAACATGGTGTAACATGTGCTTTATTCATTGCATGTGGCCGTGCACGCAATATTGCTCTAAAAATAAAATGTTGAAGAGAAAAAAGTGATAATCGTTAAGCGTTCCGTATAATTAAGGATGGATTTAACATGTTTTTGGATAAAGACTAAAGTCTATGTTTAAAGATTTTTTTTAATCTATGGTTTAAAATGTGTTACCATTTTTTAAAAGTGATGACACAAGACACGATATTCAGATTCTGACGAAAAGACGTACTGTGTGTCGTACTGTCTGTCTAACGTACTGCGGTTATAGTCGAATATAGTCACTTTACTGGTCCGAAACGTGGTCCTTGCTATGGGCCTCATAAGAAAGCTCAAAGTCGCTCAAAGAGCTATGGAGAGGGCTACGCTCGGTGTTTCTCTGCGAGATCGAAACGAGAAGAACAAAGTTGGTTTCTCACCCAGGACACTCTTTGAAGTTGCAGTGGGCGGAATGTCTAATGGCGACCACGTACCGGCAAGGGTAGTGTTAGACACCTACCTGATAGCCAGACGACCTGACCAAGGTCGCAGGAAGTCGCTGGATGCAGGCCGCTTCTAATCGGTCATATTAGAAATCCTTGGGGGATGCCATTGTCCAGCAGTGGACTTCTTACGCCTAAAATTGAATTGAAGGGCATTTCTTTGGTATACTATTAGTTTACTTACTTAGGTAAGAACTTGTTGTTAAGCTTATATTTTCCTTTCAACATTAAAATTCCTTAATCAGTGATTATGATGAAATGCATTGCTTTAGCATTTCTTGCTTTTCATGAAGGAAAATACCGTGTACGTTAGTATTATATTGTCTTTGCCGTAAGGAATGGACCTGATCAAAGACAATATAATACTAACGTATAGACTGCCCGCCTCATACAAAAATATTGGAGCAAGTTAAGGTGGCGAAAAGTAGGCGAATGTATGGCGCTGCAAGGTTGGTTGCTACTTGCTAATAGATGGTAGTAATCTACGTTTGCCTAAAACTTACTGAAACTTGGGTGTAATTTTAAATTATATGCCTAAAGTATTGTTGTAATTTTTACTAATATATATTATGTGAATAATGCTTTTATATTCTCAAAAACCGCCGTGTGGTGCCCGGCAGAGTAGAATAGGACCACTCCAAGTCATCCCGTGGATGTCGTAAAAGGCGACTAAGGAAATACAAGCTAAACAAAGATTATTAACATCAAAGAGACCTCTCCAACCCGTCTGGCCAGCGTGGAGAGTGTAGGCCAAATCCTCTGACTACTCAGGCTAGTATATGGCTCTGGTAGTACAGAGAGGGTCGTGCTCCTGCAGTGGAGACTAAAAAGACCTGATGATGATGATGATGATTCTCAAAATACGGAAGATGCAATGTAATGTAGCAAGGAGTAGCGCCATCTATGTCAGTTTAGGAGAAAAAATCGTACAATTAAGGCGTTGGGACCACATGTCATAAGGGAATCTGATTTCAACATTTCAATGTCTCCATTTTACTGCCAAAATGATAGTGTTTTTATTTTACAAAATTATACCAACCAGAGCATAGCTAAGTAATAAATATCAGAGATACAAAGATCATTTTACAACGGAACCCTAAAATCGTGTGAACGAACTTTCGAGTGCTAAGATTTAAATTAGCGAGGCCTGTTATTAATTAGCCGAGAGATTTGTCAAGCGCGAAAGATTATTGTCAATAATTTTATCTCGACGAATAGTTAATTGGTTTCAGATTGCTAAATAAAAACTTTTTAATTTTTAGAAATACTATTTGGTTTATAATCTCCATGCAGGCAGGATTTGAATCGGTGCGGTGACTTGGTGTTTGTATGACCAGTGTTTTTTCAACTCCCGCGCTTCGATCCTACCAAAGACAATATAATCCTACTACACTTTGATTTTCTCAACCATATCCCATTCTTTATATACGCATTGGCTCTTGCGTCACCTAACACAACTTCCCTAAATAACGAAAAGTTTAATTTATAATCCGACTGACGAAATATTTAATTATTTGTTTGCATTGAATAGGCGCCGAAACTCCTAGAATGAATTTTAAAATTCTTTCACCTACAGAAAGCTAATTTATCTGCGGTAGACATAGGCTGTAATATAGGTACGCGGACGAAGTCGCGGGAGAATTTCTAGTCTGAACTTGAAAGCTAAGTGCTCGTCGCTTGTGCTAAATATTAAATAATACTAGATAGGTATCTATAAATACAGTGAATAGGTAATATCTAAAGAAAATGTAAGTGACTGATTTTAATTAGCAATTAAATATTAATGTACCGTATAAATATCCTATTAATTACGTACAATAACTTTCGTTTTAATTTACATATTAATGAGGATCTAAATCAGGGCTCAAATAATTTCAGTTCAATAACTATTAGTTATTAAATAATGATAATTAAAGATTTTAATATTGTACTTACCTTAAGCAGTTTTATGTAATTAGCTCTTCGGCGCCGCAGGACAAATAAAAATCATTAATTAATCGACCCCATGCTGAGTTCTACTTTGAACTATGTCGGGTCTAACTTTCAACTAACTGATTATAATTATTATTGAAATCTAAGGAAGTCAATTATATAATTATGCATTTTTGGTGAAAGTGTTGGAAGAGGTAAATATGGTATAACATGTTTATCGTTTACGGGATAGACAGTGCCACTAGTCACAAAACCACCAAGAAGAAACCGTCAAGAAAACGGCTAATCTAAAATAGTGTGCCAGTTAGTTAATGCAGTGTAGTTCCTGGCAGAGTAGAATAGGACCACTCCAAGTCTTCCCGTGGATGTCGTAGAAGGCGACCTAGGGAATATAAGCTGAACTAAGGTTGTAAACATCAAAGAGACCTTTACAACCCGTCTGGCCAGCGGCATGTGGTCTCAACGCCTTAATCGTACGATTTCTTTTCAGAGACTAGCATAGATGGGGCCACTCGAAACTGCACAACATTGTATCTACGGTATTTTGAGAATATAAAAACATGATTCACAAAATATATCTTATTAAAAATCAAAACAATATTTCAGGCATAATATTTTAAAATGACACCGTATATTTAGTAAGTTAAAGGCTAACGCAGATTACCGCCATCTAGTATCGAGTAGCAAGCAACTCTCCTGCGCCATACATTCGCCTGCTTTTCGCAACCTTAATTTGCTCCAATATTTTTGTATGAGGTGGGCAGTCTATTACGTTAGTATTATATTGTCTTTGCCAGCGGGAAGGGTGTAGGCCAAATCCTCTGACAGCTCTGGCTTATAGATGGCTCTGGTAGTACAGAGAGGGTCATGCTCCTGCAGTGGAGACTAAAGGCCTGATGATTTAACTCAATCGATCGAATTTTACGATCTACGTGGGTAGAGAAGCTTTTATTTGCTCCCAGGCCAGCTTTAAAGTCAAATCTATCAAAATTATTTTTATTTTTTATCTAACCTAACCTAACCTAACGTAAGTTAATAAATATACCTAAACCCTGGCGCTCTTATAGTAACACTAGCGCCACCCAGTAATTAATTCTATTAATCCTAAATTATATCGAATTTAAAAAATCTAACGGTACTAAACTAGTAAATTACTTGAAGTATTTTTTATTTATTACAAGTTATTTACTAATGTCATATTTAAAGAGAAAAATTGGTTACGCCAAAAGTGGCCACTTTTGGCGTTAACCTGTTTTTCTATTTATTTATCAAACTAATATAAGTGAAAATGAATACCAAAATACTACCAGTAGTTTACTAGTTTTGTACTTGTTACATTTTTTCAATTCGATATAATTTAGGATTTAAAGAATTTAATTGCTGGGTGGCGCTAGTGTTACTATAAGAGCGCCTTAAGGATTTTACGTAATTCTAGAATTTGCGGACTTTAGAAAAAAAAAATATTTTCATCGCTTTCCGCGCAAATGCTATACTGTTACTTTATAAGTGGAACCTGAGCGTGGAACCATAGATAATCTCGGCTCGTTAACAAAAACCGATCGTTACAAATACGCGGACTGCCTGTAAAATGATCGAGCCATTCGTGGAATGGAACGCAGCTGGGATTTGCCCCCAAGAAGAGCGGAATTCTCATGAAACGCTTTCTTTTTTTATTACCGTTTTCGGCAAAGTTTTTCTATAGTTTTATTGAATAATTTGGATTGCATACTTTTTCACTAGTTCTAAATACTGATGATATTGTCACATTTATTCTGTTTAGCTCTAATTACCTAAACTGATATTTTAAAATATGGTTAACACTCTTCTTAACTAGGTTACGATACAAAATAAATTTAAATTCTAAACAAATACCTAATACGTTGAAGGCAGGTTTGATAGGTTAAAACCTATCAAACCTGTCTTCTATATATGGGTATTTCATTTTACCATATAAATATAGTAAAATATAATAGCTTTTCTTATAAGTAGGTACGTAGTTTCGAAAATATATAACAAATG
Organism: Rhodophaea formosa; assembly: GCA_963082605.1. NCBI lineage: Eukaryota > Metazoa > Arthropoda > Insecta > Lepidoptera > Pyralidae > Rhodophaea > Rhodophaea formosa. The sequence continues at coordinate 3,555,439 of OY720220.1, read as the reverse complement.
AACCAATTACAATTGCTATTGCATTGTAAAAGGCAGCGTTTAACTTATCCACCGATTGGTAATGGGGCTGAAACTGTTAGCGTTAAAAAACTTAATTCTTACTCGTATTTTTGATCTTGATAAATGTGAGAACATACAATTTTGTATTACAGATAAAGAGTAAACGTATAATTTCGAAAAATACGTACAAAATTATACGTAAAAGTACTTAATATTATTTATTGTTAAAATATGATATTGGTATTATCTCTATTATATTGGTAAGTACCTACTCAGGAACATATTGTCTTTGCCCGTACTAAGTGACCAATTTTTTATAATTTTTATCCTCGCATCCGTAGTCACCACGTACCCATCTGCGAAGAATATAAATTGTCATATCAATTCATTATTATTTGTCTTAAATTTGTTTTTTAAAATACTTATTAATACCAATTGAATATTAAAAAAATGTGTTTTTTTTTATTACGGAACATAATTCCAATAACTTTGCATACTTCGGTACCATTCGGTACAGAGGTAAAGAAAGAAACATACTAGTAGCGCCATCTGTTGTCGAGTAGCAGAACCAAGTTCTTTTTTTGTTAGTGACTCATATCAGATAATAATATGTTAAATCTGCGTAAGGCTATAAGGTACATTTTTATTTAGTGCTTTTGAAAGCTAGCCGCAATTTTTTTTACCGTTAGTTTGTCTAGACTTGCAAAATATCCAGCAAAGGAGGTCACTCATTACACCGAATTACTTACGTTATTTATTTACGTTTAGAATTTTATATTGTCTTTGACCGAATTGACCGAATGAGGTTTCAATGAATCAAGAAAAAAAATATTCTATTTATCAAATTTAGAACCTGTGGCTGATTTATTTACAAATGAGGATTTGTGAATATTTAAAAATAATAATAGAGCAATATCTGGCATAAAAGACATCAACTGATGTGAAATCGAACTAATGGTGTCTATTAGTTCGATTTCACATCAGTTGATGTCTTTTCTGATACTATCTAGTGAACCAATGTTCTTGAAATTTTGCATAGAAACACATATACGTTAAGGTTCTGAGAAGGACAAAGGTTTCCTTTTATCCCAGAAAGAAGTACCGTTCCCGTGGGTTTGTGATAAACGAGCGAGCGAAGCTGTGGGTAAAAGCTAGTGATTAATACACCAAAAGATTGAGTAACATTATAAGTGGGATCGGAAGTGTTTCATGAAGACTGACTCAGAAGACTCTAGGTGCATCGTAACCAAATGATGTAACATCAACGAGCGACTTCCGCCACGTTAGACTCCACGTGCGAATACCGCGTGGAGGGACACGCTGATACACTTGAGCTAGTTCGTTTTTTAAAAGACTTCAAAAAAAGGAGGAGGTCCTCAATTCGTCGGAATGTTTTTTTTTTAATGTATGTTCCCCGGCTTACGAAGACGCCTGGAACGATTTAAGAAATTCTTCTTTTGTTCGATAGGTAATACTTTACAGATGGTCCCATTAAATTTTTATCGAAATATGTCGAACGCTTTTTGAAACATTACACTAAAAAAAAATTAAACGCATACCGTTCGGTTTACACTTATTTCCGTTTTATTCTTATGCTTATCCAAACAAATTGATAGGATTGATGTCGGTTTTTTTATTAATTATTTATACAGCGTGTAACATGACCCTCAACACACACTTAAAGGGGTGACTCGGCCCGTCAATATGAACAATATATATGGTTTGGGAAGTGCAGAGAGGGTCTTGCTCCTGCAGTGGAGACTTACAAGGACCTGATGATGATGATGATGATGATGAGTATTATCTTTGATTCAAATCCTGCCCGCGTGGAATTTTTTCCCATAACTTGTTTCAAATTTAATAGAAGTACTTATATCAGAATAGCATGCAGATGCGAATGCATAAAGAAAACATTTAAATGATTTAAATAATTTTGACGAACTCCGTGGCGCAGCGGTCAACACGCCTGCCTGCGACACGGATGGTCCCGGGTTCGATCCCCGGTCAGGTCATGATGAAAAATGATCTTTTTCAGATTGACCTGGGTCTTGGATGTTTATCTATATAAGTATCTATTATAAAATATAGTATCGTTGAGTTAGTATCCCATAACACAAGTCTCGAACTTACTTTGGGGCTAGCTCAATCTGTGTGATTTGTCCGTATATATTTATATTTATTTATTTAAAAAAAAAAAAAAAAAATGATTCGTAAATGTTTGAGATAAGTTAACGAAGTATTATTTAATATTTTTGAATATGCGAGTGTTCTGCGTAAATTATACTAAGTTCAAAATAAAATCAGAGGGTATCAAATCACAAGTCCCAAGGCGGGTTGCTGAACTTCCATAAGCGCAATCAGTTTCCACTCCCCTTGAACCTTCAAGCTTTTAATGAACTCAATGGAATGAAAATTCTATAAAAGATCCTTTTTATAGAATTGCCAATGATATCGATCAATTTGTAGCTTAGTGCATGTGCAATAATGTGAATGGCCATATGGATTATATTCCCACGTTCTATGTAAAGCTCAGTAGCCTTCAACGTCGATTATCGAGATTTATCGAAGTTAATTTATTGATTCATCATTTTCAGGACCTTGGAGTTTTAATATCGTATTATCCTATAAAGACTTTATCTGGTACGATTACTATAAGAAGTAGCATGAAGTAGTAAAAACCGGCCAAGTGTGAGTCAAACTCGCGTAATGAGGGTTTCGTACAATATGCTTCGTGAACTCACTCCTTTGTGTGTAATTCCCCCTCTTCTGAGCTTTGAATTCGAAAATGGCTTTCATAAAAAATAAAATTTCTGTTTTTTTGATTGACAGCTGTCTCCCATCTATGCGAATATGCAAAAATGTAGATAGCGCTATCTAATCAAAAGTATTGATTTAAACCGAACGAAAAAAAATATTTTTGAGATCCTCATAACGAGCCATTTCATTTGATATATGACACAGTACGGTTTGCAAAACTTTTTTGTTAAATTTTCTAATTGGGCACCCGAAAATGACCCTTATTTAAAAAAAAAATTATTTAGTTTGCATATTCGTATTTGGGTCATAGGATTACACCATCTTACCAAATTTCACCTAATTTGGTTCAGTAGATTCGGAGAAAATCGGCTGTGAGAGACGGACGGACGGACAGAAAGACGCACGAGTGATCCTCTAAGGGTTCCGTTTTTCATTTTTTGTACTTTTTGAAGAAAGATTGTAAAACTGTAACAACATTTCAGGCAGCATGTTGTGTTTATTATTGATTATCATTACTGATCAATAAATCAATTTTCGTCGATACAAGCAATCATAATTCTACAACTATAAAATTCAAGACCTTTTATTAGTAGAGAAAGATTTCCTGCTCTGGACGTCGTGATGATACATGCCTACACATAGTTACAGGTATTAGTTAACGTCCTGCTTGTATATAACTCCGTCCCGTTGCTTTATTGCCTTTATGACATAATACCAATCTGCACTGCGCATGCGCATCTTCAGTAAACGGCGTGACGCGCGAGTTGATTGTGATGGACTGTAGGACCGGATCTAGGGTTTGCTTACTAAGTTTTTTATTCAGTGAACCTACACGTGGAGACGTCCCTACCTATCGGCATGTGGTCTCAACGCCTTAATCGTACGATTTGTTCTCAGACACTCGCATAGATGGCGCCACTCGAAACTACACAACATTGTATCTACCGTATTATGAGAATATAAAAACATGATTCCCAAAAAATATCTAATTAAAAATCAAAACAATATTTTAGGCATAATATTTTAAAATGACACCGTATATTTAGTAAGTTACAGGCTAACGCAGATAACCGCCATCTAGTATCGAGTAGCAAGCAACTCTCCGGCGCCATTGACGAGCTCCGTGGCGCAGCGGTTACCACGCCAGCCTGCGACACGGGGGTCCCGGGTTCAATCCCCGGTCAGGTCATGATGGAAAACTATCTTTTTCAGATTGACCTGGGTCTTGGATGTTTATCTATATATGTATTTGTTATAAAATATAGTATCGTTGAGTTAGTATCCCATAACACAAGTCTTTCTTAAGAACTTACTTTGGGGCTACCTCAATCTGTGTGATTTGTCCGTATATATTTATTTATTATATTTATTTATTATACATTCGCATGCTTTTCGCAACCTTAATTTGGTCCAATATTTTTGTATGAGGTGGGCAGTCTATTACGGTAGTATTATATTATTGTCTTTGCTATCGGACTGTATTTCCGTTTGCATCCTCAGCATTCGTGCTAAGAAGACCACAGTGGACTTAAAGACAAGAGCCAACGTTTATTTACTGCTCTATAGATACAGCGTACCTATACGTGGAAATACCACACTTTATTCCTATTTCCGGTTGCATTATGAGTCGTCATGGTTCGAAGACTGGTATTTTGATGGATTCCAAGACAGAATGTAGGGTTTGTTTACTAAGTATACAGGCATGTGGCCTCAACGCCTTAATCGTACGATTTGTTCTCAGAGACTCGCATAGATGGCGCCACTCGAAACTTCACAAACATTGTATCTACCGTATTATGAGAATATAAAAACATGATTCACAAAATATTATATTTTTAAAAATCAAAACAATATTTTAGGCATAATATTTTAAAATGACACTGTATATTTAGTAAGTTCAAGGCTAACGCAGATTACCGCCATCTAGTATCGAGTAGCAAGCAACTCTCCTGCGCCATACATTCGCCTGCTTTTCGCAACCTTAATTTGGTCCAATATTTTTGTATGAGGTGGGCAGTCTATTACGTTAGTATTATATTGTCTTTGCTATCGTACTGTATTTCCGTTTGCATCCTCAGCATTCGTGCTTAGAAGACCACAGTGGACTAAAAGACAGGAGCCAACGTTTATTTACTGCTCTATAGATACAGCGTAAGCGTACCCTATACGTGGAAATACCGCTCTTTATTCCTATTTCCGGTTGCATTATGAGTCGTCATGGTTCGAAGACTGGTATTTTGATGGATTCTAAGACAGGATGTAGGGTTTGTTTACTAAGTATACAGGGAACCGACACATGGAAGGAGCAATACTTATCTGACCGTATTACCGGTTACTTCCTCAGCCGTCCTTGTTCTTCTGATCTCGTCTATTCGAAATGGTTTTCTGTCACCATTTAATGGTGTTCTTAAAGACTAGACTGTCCTCGCAGATTGGTGTCCAGGGGCCACCGGACGCGTTGGGGATCTTTTTGTTACACGGGGAGCCTCCTATCTTGCACCCCAGTTGAGCTCCGTGGCGTAGCGGTCAACACGCTAGCCTGCGACACGGGGGTCCCGGGTTCGATCCCCGGTCAGGACAAGATGGAAAAAGATCTTTTTCATATCGACCTGGGTCTTGGATGTTTATCTATATAGGTATATATTATAAAATATAGTATCGTTGAGTTAGTATCCTACGACACAAGTTCACAACTTACTGTGGGGCTAGCTCAATTTGTGTGATATGTCCCTATATATTTAAAAAAAATACCCTCAGTCTTGCTTCGAAGACCGCAGACTGATTGTATCATGGACTGTAAGACCGGATATTATCTAGGGTTTGATTACTAAGCTTGGTAAACAGGGATCCTACACGTGGAATATCCTTACTTACTTATCTGACCGTATTTAGGGTTGCGTCCTCAGCAGTCGTGCTTTAAAGTCTTACAGTCCTCAACAACACCAAACTAAGCTAGAGCAAATGGAGCAAACAAACTTAGGTTAGTTTTACATACTTTCTCGTTTACAATAATAGTTTAATAGTAGTTTAAAAACACTTATTATAAAGGAAGTCATTAGATCAACAGACTAGTCTAGCTACTATCATATTTTTTGCTCTTCATAATAGCAATCTCCAAAAACTCGACTCGATAATTGCACCCAAAAAGGAGTTTGTGATCTCATGCGTCTAGAAAGCTAACGGTTTTTAATATAAATATAATATATTATTAGCTTGTGTTTCCTTAGTTGACTTCTACGACATCCACGGGGAGACTTGGAGTTGTCCTATTCTACTCTGCCGGGAACCACACGGCGTACATGCACAAGCTAAACAAAGCTATAAAAATCTTAAAGACCTCTCCAACCCGTCTGGCCAGCGTGGAGAGTGTAGGCTAAATCCTTTGTCTGCCCTGGCTAATATATGGCTCTGGTAGTACAGAGAGGGTCGTGCTCCTGCAGTGGAGACTAACAAAGACCTGTTGATGATGATGAATATATTATTCCGGTCTGATTTTTCAAACCGATCTACGGCCAAATTGTATTGGCATATCTTTATTATTTTTACCCGATTGACCTACCCAGAAAGAGGGTAATGTTTCTTGAGCGAATGTATGTCCGTTCCCTTGTTGCCTCCAGTAGCCTGAATGGCTGTAGTGGTGTAGTTTGGAAGTGTTAGTATTAGGTTTGTACTCTTCTCCGGTGTTATAGACGTCAGCAAAAAATCAAAATCAATCTGACGAACATACGTAAAGTAACAAACATGCAAAGGGCTAAGAGTATCTGTATTGATACTCTAAGGCTCAGGGTTTTTATTTTAATTAAGTACTAATTCACTTGTCATCTCTCATTTAGGAGGCCATTATCCAAAGCCAAGATATTGCGATTAAAATTAATTGTATTTTGATTATTAGTATTTTAGAAGCCACGATAGTAGTTATTATCAGATATCACGTTTTATGCAAATCGATTTTTTGTAAAGTCTTCAAATTTTACATTCCTTTTTTGGACGCTAGTATAACAATAACAAACAACTCAGTGGCCCACCACATCGACTCATTAGCCTGTCAAAGCGTCAGAAAGATGGCGGCAATTCGCAACGATTTGCACCGTTCTTCCTGTGCCACAACATTGACTTTGAACTCCCGAAACAGGGGTCCCGATTGGTTAATATAGTGCCAATGCCCATTTCAATGTCGTGTGATTGTGTAATGGATGATAAAAAGTCTGGTGACGTGAAACATCGTAAATAAACGTCTGTGACTGATAAATATTTTACTGTTATCATCATTACAATCGTCATCAATTTTATAAAGTAGTCATTTAATAATTTATACATACCTACATATATGCAAATATATCTTTATCTCAAAAAGTAATCAAATATGATATTTGATCACTTTTTGAGATAAAGATATATTTGCATGCTCGCGGTTTCTGTATTGGACCAAAATGACCACCCGACTTAGCCGTTATTTTCTTCCAAGATTTCTAAAGACATCTGTATTTTACTTACCATCATTACCGACCGACTCAGCTGGTTATTTCCTTCCACAGTTTGTCTCGATTTCTATATTTTACCAAAGTTCTGCCAGGTATTTTCCACCAAGGTTACTCGTTATTTCTGTATTTTATGGTTACAATGAAGAATTTTCTTTGTTTACAGTCGTCGCGTTCATCGGCTTGATAGAGTTGGCCGTCATCCCTAGCCACAAGGCGGGCTTCTACTGCAGAGACCCTACCCTCGCGCACGCATTCACGGGCGACACTGTCGGCATGAAGATACTTTTAATTGTTGTCTTCCTGGTTCCTGTTGTAGTGGTTAGTTATATTTTTATTATTAAAGAAGCCATGCGGTTATCGTTAGAGTGGAATAGGGCCAATCCAAGTCTTCCTGTGGATATCGTAGAAGGCGACTTACGAAATATTAGCTAAACAAAGATTATAAACATCAAAGAGACCCACAGAGATGTATTCTGATATCTATGAAGAGACCCCCCCACTCCTCTAACTGCTCTGGCCAATATATGGCTCTGGTAGTACAGAGAGGGTCGTACTCCTGCAGTGGAGACTAAAAAAGACCTGATGATAATAATGATGATTAATATTATTAGGGCGCTATCTGAAATAGAAAAAAATAGGGTGTCGTAAAACACCCATTTTTTTTCCAATTACATGTTTCATTGGGAACTGGTAAATAGAAAATGTATGGAACAGTCGATATTTTTCTGTTCTTTTCTGTCAAAATTACATAGTCTCATTTTCTTTTATAGTTCTGGATAACGGAATGGATATTCTCCGAAGAAGACACAATGGCTTCAAGGTCAAAAGAAGCGAGTTTCCAGTGCCTTCGCCTGTTCAGGATATATGCGTACGGACTGCTCCTGAACCTGGGCATTATGGAAGTCATGAAGAGCATAGTCGGATCTCCAAGGCCCACCTTCTATGCGCTATGCAAACCTGATGTCTGGGATACTTGTACAGAGTGAGTTTTTATTTCATGTATTTTTAAATTGACATAGCTACATAGACGATAGTCGAATTGTTTTTGGTAACAAAGAAAACTAAAGTACTAACCACTTTTTAATTACATATGTATTTTAATAAACACACTTGACGTTGGATTAAGCTGAAATGTAGATAAGAGCTACGTATTATAGTCTTAGATAGTGTAATTATATTTCTACATCCCGTAGTCTGGTTTGCCGTGTGGTTCCTGGCAGAGTAGATTAGGACCTCTCCAAGTCTTCCCGTTAATATCGTCGAAGGCGATACTAAGGAAACACAAGTTAAATAAAGCCAGCTTGAACAGTGTAGGCCAAATCCTCGGATTGCTCTGGCTTATATATGGCTTTGATAGTACAAAGAGGGTCATGCTCCTGCAGTGGAGACTAACAAAACCTGATGATGATGATGATCCCGTAGTCTCAAATATCACGTTACGATTCCTGCCTGTCATGTTAGTCGCAACCCAAAGGAACTTAGACCCAAAAGTGGATTTATGATACGAGTATTCTCTATTTCAGATCAGAATACGTGACCAGCTACACCTGCACTTCAGACTACTCCTCATATCTACAAACAGACGCGTCGCGCAGTTTTCCCTCCGGGCATACTGCACTGTCGGTGTATTTTGGATTTTTCTTAGCGGTAAGCAAATTATTTCCCTACTCTAAATCACTAGTATTAAATTCCAATACCCTCTTACCCAGTTGAAACAGACACGAGAACTGGGATATCAAATACATATAATGTCGACAAAGAAAATTCTGTTATATATGAATGTGACAATCGTCGCATTGCCAAGATTTGTAGTCTCACACCACTTTAGGGTCCCCCAGTATGAAAAAGATGATGGGAAGGTGGGGAAAGAGTCTTGTAAAAGAGAAATCAAACCGTGTTGTCCAACACATGGAGGAACGTGTAGCAGAGGCGGTTACAATCACAGAGCAAGGAATGTCTTGTCGCGCGAGCAACAGTGAAATTCCTTGCTCTGTGGCTAAAATACACTTAATAGGTAAAATGCATTAGCCTTGCATAAAAATAACAAAGCCGAATGAAGTGATTAGACTTATTCAATGCAACGGCCTCATTTAAATTGCAATGCGACACATGCTGGTCGCATTCCTCGCGCTATTGCAATGAGAGACTGAGGGTTTATTTTCCCCCTTAGAGAAGGGAAAGTTAGCAACTAAAGATTAATTACACTTGCAGTGGTATCTCCAAAAACGCGCTTTCTGCTGGAGTCACCGCACAGTCTTCCTGGTGCCGTTCCTGCAACTAGCGCTGCTGAGTTTCGCGGCTCTGGCCTCCCTGACCAGGGTCACAGACCACAGGCATCACTGGTGGGACGTCCTGGTTGGAGTAGCTATTGCATTGATGACCGTTTATTACGCGGTAAGTTTTAAATGATTATTATTACAAGCTTTCATTGATCGTCTATGTTTGTAATTGGCCACTTACCTACATACAGAAAAGAAGTTTAATATTTGAAGCTAAACTAAGTACTGCATACTAGGTATGTTATTGTGAAGATTTGGCCATCAAAAACTTCAAATTGGTGGCATGGCAGCACTAAGATGCTCAGGCAGTAAATGAAGAAAACATAGAAGTTACCTCAAACTACGAATTTGGCACTACGGCACACCGGCCGTGGTAGGCTTTTCTGAAATACTTTTCAAACCTTTATGTTCACGAATTTTATCTTTAACCCTGCATACTGAATCTTAAGTCACTCTTTAGTTTTTTGCTCTGTCAAGCGCTGCCATTTTGCGTGGCGCCAAAATTATAGAGATTTGCTCTGGAGAGGTGGACTTCTATCTTTTTCTTAGGTCACTGCGTTCAAGCGTCATATAGTTAGACCTGCACGCGTGAGATATTGTTCAGTATATTATTTGTTAATTTACGTAATAAAATATGTTGTTCAAGTTTTAATTTCCAAAATTTCTCTTCACAGATAAGGGTCCTTTGTAACAACTTCTCTCAGCTGCGATCGAGCGAGTCGAACGAGTCGATATCCGAAGCGAGCCGGCCTACGATTAAGACGATAATATTCGACGGCAGGAGGGGGGATGCCACGCCGTAGTTAGTAAAATAAAAATAGTTTGGATTTTTAAATTGTTTTTAGGTTTTTGGCCAGTGATGATGTAACGTGATTTTTTTGTATTGGACAATAGCGGGATGATACAAGAACGCCGTTTTAAAATATATAAAAAATTATGTATTTTTCATATTTTTTTATGTGTAATTATAGTATCTAATTCAAAAATATGTTAAAATTTACAGTCAAGTAATAAATTATTATAAAAAAATAGTTTATATGTAGTTATGTTAGTTACAATAAAAAAAAATTGAACCAATTTTACCTGTACAAAATTGCGGGCAAGATTATGATGATAATTAGAATAAATTAAAATGATAAAAGAAGTAAACTTTTAACAGTCCATTCCAAATACCAATTCATTAGTAATTTTTTATTTATTTACATACGTTCATACAGAACGGAAAAATAATTTTCTCGTTTTGGTATTAGTGAAATTGTTACTTATTTATTTTATAATATTTTGACAGTATTATTATTTTAATATTTTATTATCTCTATAAATACTTTAGTATACTTAACAATATTTCTCGTGTATATAGTATATTTTAAGAAACTATGTAAATTTGACAAGTGTAAATATTATTTTTATATGCAAATGCCATACATTAGTCATTGTTATAATTATTATTGAATATTATTTTTAAGGTGTGTACTTAAATAGTACATAAGCAAAGTATGACTGCGAAATGCAAGTTATGCTTTATTCGATGCAAAAATAAATTGCGAAACCTGACTAAAAAACGAAAAAACTTATTGATGTACATACATAATTAAACTATTATAAAACAAGTAAATTTAGTTTCGCATACATTATTAGTCTGATAATGATATTGATATTCTCTAGCAAAATTATGTACCTATCTACAAATTTAACAAAAACAGACAACATTTTTGATAAATGCAATACTTAGTAGAATAAATAAATGTGTGTCGTATATGTTTCGATTAATAAAGTTTGGTAAACGAATACAATTTTTTTGCCCTTGTACATTTAGAATCGATTATAATAACTATTGTACTTCTGATAAAAGTATGTGTAGCTACTCGTATGTACTTGTTACACCTACCTCTGTTTGTATATTAATTAGGTATTAAGTATGATGTATGTAGACCATGTGTTGTTTTCAATACAAACAAATAACGTAGAGAAAAAATACAGCTTATATAAATTGGCCCAATAGTTTGATATAATTTTTTAGAAATTAATAATTTCTAATCTCAGTTTCTAATTAAAGGAAGCGAGCTTTACGTTACAAAGGGAATGTTGTTTATTTTTTATCAATGGCATTAATGTTTGCAAATGTAGTTTTGAAAACAATACGAAGTATTTCGTTTTACGGAAAGACTGTTTATGTCATAATATGAAGATTAAAATTATATTGTCATACTTAATACGTTTAATAGTGCGCTAGAATATTTTTAGTTATATACTGTAATTAGAAAGTTGTTTGAAAGTTGAAATATAAAACATTTTGAAAAGTGGTTTTTGTTTTACTTTTTATGATAGAATAATTCTACCTCTTTTAGCTCAACTACGGCAAAGCCAAAAGTAGGATTGAGTATGTATGTATTTAAAGTAGGTTATTTCAAATCTCCGTATCTACCCAATATAATTAGACAAATGATATATTGACCCTTAATAGGCGCCCGCTGGCTTGTGTGTTTAGAATACATAATTTTGATTTAAGTAGGTACCACAACATTATTGGCATAAAAATATTTCATGTAAAGATTGTTACGCATAATAATTAGTAGGTATGGAAAGCCTCACTATCTTTATGCAAATTACTTTCATGCCAAAAACTGTTTGTTAAAATTCATTAAATGTGCACTTTAAAGTATTTTTCAGCGAAAAAAAAGATATACTCTAGGACCACGGGTGAACATCTCAAATAATATAAATAATAATTAAAAAAGTAATAAAATATAACTATACACCCGCCATAAAGTTAGAAATTCCGGTGTATTTTTTAAATGTGCCGTTTAAAGTATTTTTCAGCTAAAAAAAAGATATACTCTAGGACCACGGGTGAACATCTCAAATAATATAAATAATAATTAAAAAAGTAATAAAATATAACTATACACCCGCCATAAAGTTAGAAATTCCGGTGTATTTTTTTTCGGTCTGGGGAAACAGAGCATTTTACAAAATCTACTCTTCATGCAAGTTACCACTATGTACCTACTTGCATTCAGTTCAGTTATCTATATATCATAGTAGTATTACAAATTCAACTTAGTGGTCCTGAACGGTATTTTCGTACTTCATCATCATCGTCCGCTTTTCGTGGTCCACTGCTGGTCATAAGCCTCCCTTTGTCTGCGCCATTTCGTTCTGTCCCTTGCTATCGCGAGCCAGTTCTTCCCAGTTATGGTCTTAATGTATTTCTTACTTAGTTTGTGCTGCATATTCTGAAATGGAAAATAACTGACGCGGAACACTAACAAAAGAAACATCGTTTGTAGAGAGGTAGTCATACTTCAGGCAGTCCTATTGAAAGTCCTTACGCGACTAGAAAGTAGTACTCATGATTTCAAAGGAGTTCAAGAGTCTTATACAACCGATGACTGCGAACAAACCTTAATCAAAGTCATCAAACTAGAACTCACGCGATTGTGGACTTTAAGTCCTCTGTATAAAAGCGAGGAAGTATAAAGATGGTTGCAAGTGAGGTTGGTGTGAAAAGCAGGCTAGGTGGACAGGCTTGCTCTATTGTTTTTCTATCGGAGGGACAATGGCTGTGTAAGGGTTCTTCATGTCGCCTACTTCCTATGCAGTTGCTGTCGGTGTATTGGGATCTATTTCCATTGGACTAGAGAAAAAAGTATTAGGCTATAATGTGTTTAAAACAAATTGCAGTATATTAAAATTATATTAAAGTTTTATACATTTTGAAGGAAGCCTACGATTAGTTGGAATAAGATTGAAATATAACGTAGGATCAAAGAAAATCTATATTATTTTAAAACTTGCTTAGTGTTCCGTAAAGATTTTTTGTTACAACAATATTCAAACTTAATGAGATTAATTCATTTTAGAATCACGAGTTCACTGACGTGTTATTCTTCGGGTTCGCCGACTAGTTTCGATCTGTTTCGGGCGAGTTTAAGAGTGGCGATAATGAGTATTTCGTATCCCTTCCCTCAAAACAATCAAGTACTTTGAAGAAGGTCCCTCTGATCTCTCCCACACTCGCCCTGATGACGGTCTTCTTTACAGATTGAATCTAGGTGGCGAATCTGACGTATCAGCATGTAGTAGAATCATAATTCTATAATATATTTTTATTAGGTGCTACGATTTAACGAATTTTAGGTAAGGTCATAATTTTTTATTAAATGTCTTTTTATTTATTTCGTTCACAAACTGTGAAATTTATAACCGTTTGTATCGCTGTAAAAAGGATGCTGCCCTTAGGTTAAAATATTTGACTAGATCATATTTGTCCTAAAGGCAAGATCCACGAGTAGATCCATTAGAGTCAATGTGGCTTCGTCTCGATGTCGATTTATCGTGACGTAAGTGACAGTGTTTCCGTGCAGACCAACTAGAAAGTCCAGCTGCAGACGACGGAAGCAAATTTCAATAGGCTTTGAGTACCTCGATAGCTTTGTACCTGATCAGATGGTGTGCGACATCAATGTGAGGTAGTACAATGTGCACGGGACCAATTTACGCGAGCTTAAAAGTTACTAGCTGTTGGTCGCGGATGTGCTCACAATAAATACAAACTTTGGACCCCCGTTTCATCCCCTAAGGGGATAAATTTTTGACAATGCTTTACTAGCGAGTGCATTATAATTATGTCAATACATATATAAATATATGCGTGCCTCAACACAATCCGTTTAGGAGCTGTGAGTTGATAGATTAGTCAGCCAGTAACGGCTACTCTTTTACAGCGTTAATTGATTCTCAACATACTCTCAAAGGGGTGACCAGCCCGTTTATATAAACAACTTTTCCTATGGGATCAGTGCTGGGAGCTCGAAAAATATTTAATATTTTGTCTTTTCCATTATAATTGCTTGGGCGGCTTAACACTTTAGTATGAACAATATCGAATTTGAGTTCAAAAGCGCATCAAAGTTCATGGGACCTTATGAACTTTGATGCGCTTTATCTTTCCATCCATCCATCCATCAGGTCTTTTTTTAGTCTCCACTGCAGGAGCACGACCCTCTCTGTACTACCACAGCAATATAATAGCCAGAGTAGTCAGAGGATTTGGCCTACACTCTCCAAGCTGGCCAGACGGGTTGGAGAGGTCTTTTTGATGTTTGTAAGCTTTGTTTAGCTTGTGTTTCCTAAGTCGCCTTTTATCTTTATCATTAAGGTATTGTGTTAATTGACAAAAAAAAAATAAGTTACCAATATTTTTTTCATTTTCTACCCTACAGGCTAATATTAATCTAATTATTTTGACCCAGGAAACTTCTTACTTTATGCTTTGGAAATCGGGGTCCATTAAATGCACTTATTTTTCCTGTCTTATACTAAATCTTACCAACCTTATTCACATGATACATGTAAGAGGCAGGAACTAAAATAAAAATTAACATGGAAAGCATCTTCAAAGGCAACAAACACAGAAACAAATAAATATTCCAGGCGCGTATGTTTGTCAGTTCGGAACGAAAGCTATTCCAAACATAGATCAATTAATATAAATACAGGGAATCGTATAAAAGGATCTATTTGTGTCGTTAGCGCGTGCGCTTGTCAGTTTGTTTGGAGTTCAAGTTTAGGACAACGAACGGATAGAGATGATATCCTGCAGTCAGTCATCATCATCATCATCATCAGGTCTTTCTAGTCTCCACTGCAGGAGCACGACCCTATCTGTACCACCAGATCCATATACTAGCCTAAGTAGTCAGAGGATTTGGCCTACACTCTCCACGCTGGCCAGACGGGTCGGAGAGGTCTCTTCGACGTTAACAAGCTTTGTTTAGCCTTTGTTTCCCTAGTCGCCTTCTACGACATCCACAGGATGACTTGGAGTGGTCCTAATCTGCTCTGCTGGGAACCACACGGGTACCTATGTTTTTTTTTTTTTTTTTTTTAAGTAGGAGATTTGCTTTTATATGCAGTATATTTTTTGAGTTCCCTAAAATTTGCAAAGGCGAGAAGAGTAGATTTTAAAACAGGTTTCTGATTATGTAAGCTAGATGAGCTGAAAAAGACTGACACTTTCACAAATTTGATATCGGTAAACATAACCGAGTTTTGTTAATATTGGTTTGAAAAGTCAATTTTAAAAGTACGTATGATATTTTAAAAATTAGCAGATTGAAATAATAATAATACAGATAGCTGTTAAAATTTATAGCAACTTCTGTTATAAGGCGATTTTCATAAACGCAATATTTGACATAGCATAGCTGACACGGAGTTCATAACACGAGTATTATACTGGATGCTAAATTAGTGACGACAAGACAAGCGAGTCTCTCTATGCGGCTAACAATATATCATCATTATTATCAGGCCCTCTCTGTACTGCCAGAGCTATATATTAGCCAGAGCAGTCAGAGGATTTGGCCTACACTCTCCACGATGGCCAGATTTTTATAAGCTTTGTTTAGCTTGTGTTCCCTAAGTCGCCTTCTACGACATCCACGGCAAGACTTGGAGTGGTCCTATTCTATTCTGCCGGGAACCACACGGCTACTACCAATATAGTGATACGAGAATGTTGCTAAAAATAAGTACTCAGGATATGCCCTTGGAAAATGTAACAGTGACGCACATAAAAACCCCTACACTCGTGTCGCGACACTAGCGAACGCACACATCGGCACAAAAATCCCTACACTTTTCCCCGGTCGAATTTCCCAAATGTCAAATACATGCTGCACACATGTGACTTGATGTGACGTAAGTTATGCTTCACTTTTGATGTGTCTAATGCCGGGTATTCTATATTTTTCAAATTAAAGATTCACATTCGAGCATAGCGACACTGACGCGGCGCCACTGTCGCTGTGACGCCGCGTCAGTTTCGCTATGCTCGAATGATGTTCATTAAAATTTCATACATTTATTTGTATTGAACAACGATCTGTCGCTCAGTCGCGGCGTCACAGACGCGGCGCCACTGACGCTATAGACGCTCGCTTCCAAAGTCTACCTTTAGTCAAAGACAATAAAATACTAATGTAATAGACTGCCCACCTCATACCAAAATATTGGACCAAATTAAGGTTGCGAAAAGCAGGCGAATGTATGGCGCAGGAGAGTTGCTTGCTACTCGATACTAGATGGCGGTAATCTGCGTTAGCCTGTAACTTACTAAATATACGGTGTCATTTAAAAATATTATGCCTAAAATATTGTTTTGATTTTTAATAAGATATATTTTGTGAATCATGTTTTTATATTCTCATAATACGGTAGATACAATGTTGTGTAGTTTCTAGGCGCCATCTATACGAGTGTCTGAGAACAAATCGTACAATTAAGGCGTTGAGACCACATGCTTTAGTCAAAGACAATATAATCTTTAGTTATCTGAATGTACGGACATGTGTTCAATGTACGGTCAAAGATACAATGACTTTGGTACGGAAACTCTTTTTTGAAAAAATTTAACGGCATCTCTAACACCTTTTTGTTCGACACCTAGCATTGTATGCTAAGCCACCAGATTGTGCTACCACGTCACCTCACGGCGCATAGTAAATAAACAGCATTCGAACATTTATAATAACAACAGTATAAACCACAGAGCAGAGAATGTGTCTGTCGTTCGTACGCTGCTGCAGACGTCTTTTTGACCAGCTTCAAAAAAAAGGAGGAGGTTCCCCGTTATCTCCAAGACGCCTTCTTTTTTCGTTCGACAGATAATACTTTACAGACGGTACTCAAGGTCAATTGTTACTAACCCCTATCAAAGACAATATAATATTATATTGTCTTTGCTACAAGTCAGATTGTTCAAATTCTTTTTTTTGTTGGTCTATGTACATACTCTGTCTTTGGCCAAGGTTTTTAATTTTCTTGTAAAAATTTTGCATAGCGCCATCTTTCCATTCTTGCCTCCAACAGCCGGGCACGAAACCGCGGTCAATGGCAGCGCCTCTAGCGGTGACAAATTGACAACCTATAATATCCTCGATGAGAAGCGCCATCTACGAATATTTTACTGTTCAGGGGCGAAACTGGGCTACGCTTCGACATATGAAAAATGAAAGTCTCGATATATTATATTGTCTTTGCCCCTATGGATCCTATTATCCGAAATAAACTTATTATTATTATTTAATTTTTATCGAAATGTGTCGAGCGCTTTTTGAAAAAATACACAAAAACCTACAAAATGTATACACGAATGCCGTTCGGATTACACTTATTTCCATTTTATTCTTATGCTTATCAAAACAAATTGTTAGGGTTGAAGACTGTTTTTGTTTTTTGTTAAAAATATTTTAAATTATCAAAGGGACTAGATCATAGTATCGCCAGCCACTAAATCGATGGTCGCTGTACCTATCGAATCATCAAAAATCATTTTACAGCAGCGAAAGTACCTCATATCGATGGTTGCTGCATCAATGGCGTATCGACAGGCACACATTTCATACGAACGGTACTGTTTATTGAGGTTTTGAGTTTCAAGGTATTATTGTAGAAATGCAAAAATCTGTTATTTTCTACTTACTTGTAATTTAGGTCATATGTGTGGTCACATGGTATCCCATATGACCACACATATGACAGAACTTTGAGAATTTTTACGTTTTTTGTAGCACGGCTGACAGACCAAGTATGTGACTTTCGCCTGCTAGCAAGGCGCGGGCTGACACGCGGTATTATTATTACTTTCAACTCTAGAGGGTGCGAGCGACATTTCGTGAAGGGCTCTTGGGCAATTCGCACCGCGGTTTGAATCGCTTGTAGTGCGAAACGACTATATTTTTACTTTATGTATATCTAATATTATTGATTATATACCTGATTTTGTAAGAACTATGGGTACTTATATTTCACCCTAAACTTGTAAACATGGCCAACAGCACCTCTAAAAATTATTTTTATTTTATTGTGCTTCCACGGAAGACCAGTGTTGCCGACTGTTATATGATAGTCAAAATTGGTGAACTGTACTAACTTTATGTTAACTATTGTTATTGTACTGTACAATTTGTAAATCACTGAATAAAGACTTTTCTATTCTATTCTATTCTAAAGACCTGAATTTATTGTTTACTTGTTATCTATTGCAATGTGCAATAAAATAAAAATAAGCAAATTTCCGTACTCTGTGGTATACCTACTTACATATAAACTAGTCAGCGCCTGCGGCTGTGCTCGCGTGGGCGGTATACAACTATTTTGGGACGTGTCAGGACACAATATTATTATATTATTAATGGACTTCTTAAAATCTTAGTTCTATTTTTCCGAGGAAGTTAACGCCCATTTTATCCTTTTATCTGTTTGGTATTTAAGTATTAAAAGAATACTCAACATTCTTTCAAATTATCGAAATACGCTAGTTATGTACTAAATAAACATAAAGGATTTTCTTTTTGTATCAAATCCCAACTAATATTATAAATGGGAAAGTGAGCAGTGGCGTAACAATAGGGGGCAGGGCTGGCAAAATGCTACGGGCTTCCGACCCAGTAACATACCGAAACAAGTCGGCGAATCCGACAAAATTAAACGTGAGTAAATCCGGGTTTTTATAATGAATTTATCTAGCGTAAATTTATATACTATTAGTTTCATGTTCTTTATTAGTTTACTTACAGTCAAAAGTGTTGCATTCTTCGCACCTAATGAATTTATTTTTAATATTTCGATCTCAAATCTCTCGCCACTCCGTCGTCATAACACTTTGTCGATACTTAACCAGCTTGTTAGGAACACTTCCGCGTTTATTTTAGTCAAAAGTGTCTGCTATTAAAATATGTTTAAGTAATTGGTATGTTTTTCAGCACCTCTTTAAAAAGCGTAACAATAAGTAGGTTGTTGTAATTTGGAAGATTTAAAAACCGGCCAAGTACGTGTCGGGCCACGCGCAGTTTAGGGTTCCGTAGTTGCGAATGACAACTTTGAGTTCACACTGTTCACACTCGCACCTCACAGTTTAATGACCAAAAACATCTAACAATGAAAATTTTATAAAATTTTAAATTTTCCAGTACATTTTTTAAGTTGGTTGCCTATAACTTTTTAGTTTGTACTTAGTACTCAGCTCTGATAGTTTTCCTTTCAACTTCAGTATATGTATTACTGCTGTAATTTTTTTCACGTAACCATATATAACCGTTTAGCAGATAGAGGGGGGGGGGGGGGGACACTTACCTCTAACAAAAATTTGCACTTTAAAACCAAATATTTCGGAAACGGATCCCTAAATCGAAAAATGGTGATCTCAACCTCATAATATTTTTTAAAGACCAATTTAACGATACCCCACACGACGGGTAAGTAGGGAAAAAAAAATTACTCCCCTACTTTACTTGTATAGGAGCTACCATAATTTTTTTTTTTTATATTTTTTCTACTACTTTTTTGACATGAATAATATACATACCCATACCAAATTACAGCTTTCTAGTACTTATAGTCTCTGAGTAAAACCGCGGACGGACAGACAGACAGGCAGGCAGACAGACAGACAGATATGGCGAAACTATAAGGGTTCCTTGTTTACTACGGAACCCTAAAAACGGACTACTCTTCCTTATTAGAGTTTTTGCTGACAGTAACGTTCTTTCTTTTCTCTTTTATATTATGGCTTCCACCGAGATTTCAGTGATATGAGATAATAGTATCGGTGTTGTACGGTACGGTAAGATGGTGTATGCTCTTTGATATAGTCGTGGGAGCTGCTGGTGACAAATCTATACGAGTCCTTATAACGGATAAGTTTAGCTAATTTACAAATTGTTTGAGCACAAACATTTATAACACCAAACTACACTAATTTTTATATTATAAAGTCCACTAAAATCAATTTGCAAAATCGTACAAGGCAATCGTAAAGGCATTTTTTTACAGAAAATAATTATACACAATAATAATGAATGACACGCCAAACGTCAGTTTAGGCTACAAAAGTTACAAGAGAATAGACAATACATACACGGCCAGATTATGATATTTTTTCAGATGGCTTTGGACCCTGGCTCCAAAGAACAATGGCTAAGTATACTACCAAGAACACTCGAGTGAGAGAAGAAAGATAATCACTATGTAGTAATGTTTATAATTAAATGCCACAAATTAGTGTATTCGCCAACTGATTATTTTAGCAGATTTCATCAAATTAGGGCAACGAACTTGCATCTGCAGTGATAATTTGAGCTTTGGAACTAGACTTTGACAAGTTGAGATCACGACTCGTAATAATACTACCTAATTAAGTATACGTTAGTAAATAAACTAAAAAGTATTACTTATTAGGTTGTAACTAATCTAGGTCATATTCTTACCTACCTAATCTATATTATAAACAGGAATGATTTGTTTGTTCGTATACATTGTATGAAAATCGGTCCAGTATTCAAAATTTATTCACCTTTAGACATAGATGAGTACTTTCTCTAATTTGTGACCTATAGAAACCTTATTTATCTGGGTGATATAGGCTATTATTTACGCGGACGAAGTCGCGGGAAAATTGTAGAAAATATATTTTTTTATTAATCAGTGCTGTCCAAAGGCATGTGGTAACGCCCTAATAGGGATATGCATGAAAAAAATATCTGTTATCTTACCAGTTTATCCAAAAATATTCAATAGTAAAGTACTGAAAGTGAAAACAAAATAAAATTTGGTTGAAAAACGAACGAGATAAAATGATTTTACGAAAATATGTCTATCTCACTCGCGAAAACACTATTTTATATGGCAAATGTATGCATGACATAGACTATGACGTCACTAGTCCATATCGGACTTCTCTTTCTTATTTAAAATTTAAAGTTTCATCTTTGATTATATAGTCCCTTTATTATTTTATTTTTTATTTGATTAGAGTATATAAGTAATCAAAGAGTTTCATATCTTCGTCGTTAATTAGGATATTTTAAAATGGTTATTGAGGATTATACTAAGCAAATAAAAAAATTACGCGCATACTCCCTAATTTGTTCTCACGACACTCGCATAGATGGCGCCACTCGAAACTACACAACATTGTATCTACCGTATTATGAGAATATAAAAACATGATTCACAAAATATATCTTATTAAAAATCAAAACAATATTTTGGCATAATATTTTAAAATGACACCGTATATTTAGTAAGTTAAAGGCTAACGCAGATTACCGCCATCTAGTATCGAGTAGCAAGCAACTCTCCTGCGCCATACATTTGCCTGCTTTTCGCAACCTTAATTTGGTCCAATATTTTTGTATGAGGTGGGCAGTCTATTACGTTAGGATTATATTGTCTTTGGTAACAGGCACTTTATAGCTCATAACTTATCCAAAGTGCTCCAAACGTCCGCAGTGCAGTTTCATTGTGATTTATTATGTTTTTCCCTCCTGATGCATTGTAGAGGGAAATGACAGGTGGAGTGGATAGATATAAATGGCTGAATGCACTTTATATTGCACCGCGAAATAATTTGACTAAAATAAATATTAATATACAGGGTGGAATCGAATTCGTTAGCATACGCAAAAAAAAAATTACTCGTAAAAACATTTCTGGCGTCAAAATCGCTGGTTGTGTATCGGTCTAAACTCACTTGTTTTGCGTAAACTTCACCGACCGATTAATTTAATATTGTTTAAATGAATTAATTTTTCGATGTTTTTGGAAATTCAGTCCTGTTTTAATTTTTGGTTTTTATCTAAAGTAATAGCCTCTTTTAAAGCGTTGGAGGTAGTTATTGAGGTTTTCTAAAATTTGAAAAATGTGTAATTTTAATTTACTTAAAAATAGTCTTAAATTACTTTCAATCATCGGTATTGTCTATATTTAAAAGGATGCCAATGAATTAAAAAACATCCTGTAAACGGACAAATCACACAGATTGAGCTAGCCCCAAAGTAAGTTCTTAAGTAAGACTTGTGTTATGGGAAAGGTTCTTTAAATGGAGCAGTTTTTTGGCAGTGTTGCTTGTTTGATTTGTGCATTGCACTGCGTGTACCGGCAGAGTAGAATAGGACCACTCCAAGTCTTCTCTTGGATGTCGTAGAAGGCGACTTAGGGAACACAAGCTAAACAAAGCTTATAAGCATCAAAGAGATCTCTTCAACCCGTCTGGCCAGCGGAGTGTAGGCCAAATCCTCTAACTGCTCCGGTTACAATTTGGCTCTAGTACTAAAGAGAGGGTCGTGCTCCTGTAGTGGAGACTAAAATATACTTGATAGTGATGACTTTTTCATTGTGATTTATTATGTTTTTCCCTCCTGATGCATGTGCAGCTGGAAAGATATATGGCTGAATGAACTTTATGTTGCATCGCGAAAGAATTTGACTAAAAGGTAGGGCTTAGGTTTTTAAATGTGGCGCTGAAGTCCTTTTGGCAGTATTCGCTTGTTTGAGTATGCACTTGCATTGCAATAGGCGACGGAGCGAAGCTATTTTTGTCTTTTATTTGATTTGTAGTCTTTCTTTATAAAGGTCGTACGTAGTTACTTTTATAACAATTAATAACTTGATACCCCTTTTATCTGTAAACTTGATACCCCCTTTTATCTGTAAACTTGATACCCCCTTTTATCTGTAAACTTGATACCCCCTTTTATCTGTGAGAATCACCCGGGGAAATCTTTTTTTCTGAGACAGATCATCGAATTATTCTGATCCTGGTGATCCTGATCGATGTATCACGACAATAGGTCATAAAAGAACGATAATTTGCAGTATTCCAGAACCACTGACAATATACCAATGGGATCAATGCTGGGAACTCGAAAAAAAAACATTAAAGTTTTGGCTGGCAAGGCAATTTGTATGTAAGAGTCTTAAATTTTATTGAATTTCCGTTATTGGTCTCATAGGAAAAGTTGTTCATTTGACAGGCTGGTCTCATTCTTTGAGGGAAAAAGAGTGTTTACCGTAACAATTTTACAGTACCTAACTTAAATTCAGTAAGTTTAGAAATACTTATTTAAGTATAGTCGGGGGCATACAAACTTTACCTCCAACAATTTGAAATCTGTTTATTTAAATTAGGTTTATCTGCCCCTGACTGTACCTTTATTTACTTGGCGGTTTGAATACGTTACACTTGCAATTATAGCGACCCTCGAGTGAGTCATGGACAGGTGCACAGTTAGTCACAGGGTTTCCCTACTTGGACTCAGAAATTCTATATTAACGGTCATTTACGTTAATAGCTAGGTAGTTAGCGTAAATGACCGTTAATATAGAATTTCTGAATCCATGAAATGTTTGCTGTTATGTTTAGGAGATATCCTAAACATAACGGCAAACATTTTGTGCTACAAAAGCCTTGCCATTGACCTCAAAACACACACCACCGAACTCTAGAATAAGAATGACTTTAGAAATAAGTACCTACCTACTTTTATTAAATTAAAAAATAGATACGGGGAAAAATTCCACGCGGGCATTAGTCGAAAATTAGCGTCTTTAGTCTTTGCATGACTAAGGCCATATCCGCTTTGATCCTACAACCGAATTTCTCCACCGTATTCCTGTTTGATACGCATTAAGGCGCTTACACCAGCCAACTAGCGCCACCCTTGGTTTTATTTCTTTTACTACTAAATAAGATCAAATTGACAAAATCGACGTAAGTACTTCACTAGTAAATGACTTCTAGACTTTTTTGTATTACTTTTAATTATTTTGCATTTGGTAAATCAAGAGAACTACGCATTACCGCCAAAAGCGGCCACTTTTGGCGGTAATGAGTATTTATCTTAATCTGAAATGCTGATGTAGATGAAAAGTTCTACTAAAAATACTACAAGTAATTTACTAAGGAAGTACTTACTTAGATTTTTTCAATTTGTTCATATTTCGAAGAACAAGAATTAAATAACGGGTGTCGCTAGTTAACTTACGATTCACGTAACACCCTACCGTTACGAGTGTGATATTTGATCTTACTCATTTTCCAATGTAGTGGAAAAACAATTAATATGTAGGAAGCCATACAATAGTAATGACTATCGTACCAAACCAGACTAGCATTGACAATGGATAAAAACTATAAAAACACACAAACCTGTAATATTTCCGTCTCTCTAACTAAAATACAATGTCTTTGTCTCTTGGCTTAATTATCGCAGATTTTGTATGTAGTTTTATTTTTATAAATAAATTTACCTAAGTATTTACAAAATTAGGACTTAAAATAACACTAAGAATTCAAAAATAAACTAAGAATAAGTATGACCATATTTCCTCGTACCGGTCTGAACTTAATTGGCTTTCCATTCGACAGCGGAGAAACTTACCTACACATACTTTGTTTTCTTTATAATACCTACTCTCTTTAGTCCTTCTGCTCCTAGCTACATGACTTCTAAATTCCGGTTTCTAAGCGCTTCCCATGAGAGGCCTCTGCGCTCTTCAAATACACTTCGCCTTGCTACCCCTGTTCACTGTACTATATAACTTCCTATCCAATTCGTTTGGAGTTACCGCCGTTCGTCTTTGGAACGAACTTCCCGATAATATTTTAAGAATGCTCAAACCCGCAATCAATTTAAGGCACTTGTCAAATGACATTATCTCAGTTGAAAACTCTTTCTGCAGTATTTATTGTTATTATTTATCATCAGGTCTTTCTAGTCTCCACTGCAGGAGCACGACCCTCTCTGTACTACCAGAGCCATATACTAGCCTGAGTAGTCAGAGGATATTATATTATTTATATATTTATTATTTATTTATTTATATATTATTTATTATTCATATATACGTATTTATTACTTAAATATACTTATTTATATATATTACCTTAGGTGTGTAGGTAGTGTGTGTAGTTGTAACTATAAATATATTATTTTATTTGTTCATATATATTAAGATATTATTTAAATTTTAGTAGCACCCATATAAATAACATATCATATCTTTTTCACAATGTTCCAAAGGTGAACTGGTAGACAATGAAAATAGCATTAAGTTAACCTTTTGTATCAATCTTGTGTGCAATAAACTTAAATAAATAAAAAAAAATGTTTCGTCTCTTGCGTTCCTAAAATACTTGCAGCATTTTTTGTTGAAAGAATAGCCGGGGGCAGATGAACCTGACCCCCCAATACAATTTCAAATCTGTTGATATCCATCAAGTATTTCTGCCCTCGACTGCACCAAATTTTCTTTCTTCTATCCCATCCAATAGAAAAATATTCTATTGAATGCAAGATGCATCTAACATATGCAACTAGCAAATGTTGTAAATAAATGCACCAGGCGCTTGCAACCTTATCAGTGCACTTTGATGCGCCGCCTTATCTAGACAGTTGCATTCGCGATAATTAAATAGAAATTAGAGCAATTATTGCATTGAGCGTGTTGAACTGCATTTCACGGAAAATATAGATTGTTGTTTTGAAAACAAATTAGTCAATGTACCGAAATATGGATGATGTATATTCTGATATCTATGGATGATGCAAACTCATACTGATATTAGAGTTTTTGTCTACTCACTACTAGATGGCGGTCCTGAACTAACAAAAACCAAAGACAAGGTATATTATATTGTCTTTGCTAAAACTAGGGTATAATTTTAAAATGATATGCCTAAGACATTGTTCTTTGAATAAGATATATTTTATGAATACTTGCTTTTATATTCTCATAATATGGTAGATACCATATTGTATATTGTCTTTGATATTGTGTAGCACCGAGTGGCGCCATCTATGTGTGTCTGTGAGATCGTACGATTAAGGGGTTTGGACAACCTTGGGACAACATGGTCAGATGTTATCTAGGGTACGTTAGTATTATATTGTCTTTGTCTAGGGCAATGGAAGCTACCAATTCTACTATGGCTCAGTGAAAATAAAAGCGAACCTACCGTAAACAAGTTGCATATTTTAAAAACCCCCACGGCCGTTTTTGACAGTTTACATCCGTAAAATTGAAATTTTACTGACGTTATATATATAGCCTATGACACTGCGGCTGCGGGGTAGAATACGAATCTAATGACACCTCATAACACTTCAAAATCGGTGAGGAGGCAATAATGGAAAGGCATACTTACATACCTACCTACATACATATGTAGATACATACATTATACATACATACGCGCGAAAAACATTACCCCCTCACATTCTGGGTGGGTCAGAAGGGTAAAAATAATGCAAGATTTTCTTTTCAATGAGGGAAGCAAGTAATATTCACAAAGGCAAGCAAGGCCCTATAATGCTACACATTATGAATGAACCATAAACTCAAAAACCATCCAAGTGCGAGTCGAGTCACGCACAGTAGTAGAGTTCCGTAGTTGCGCGTCATTTTATAAGTTGTTTCAAAGTTATTAATATACTTGATAGTTGATGCTAACGTCACGGTAATACTATGATACTGATACCGTGCTAACGTAGTTGTTCGAATAACACTTTGACTTTTGAATCCTTGATAGTAACTTCAATTATTTTTACTAACCGCCGCTCAACTAACCGACATAAAACAGATTTCAGGAAAGAACTGGATTGCGAAGGCTAGGGATAGAGAAGGATGGCGCAGACAAAGGGAGGCTTATGCCCAGCAGTGGGTTATGGAAGGCTGATGATGATAATGATGATGAACCGCCACTGCCCTGAATTTTTAACATTTCCAATACGAGCAAATAACCATTTATTTTGCAGTTTATAACGACTTGACTCTAACAGAAATTATGATTTTGAGGCTATCACAAACGGATCCCTGAATAAAAAAATACGTAGGTTATTTTTTTTTAAAGAGCTATCTTTCAAACGACACAGCAAGGAATTAATGAGAAAAATACTTATTTATTCTCAATTTACATGTATGGGAGAAAGCATAAAAAATAAAAACAGACAGACAGACTGACAGACATAGATACATGGCGAAACTATAAGTGTTTCTATTTTACTACGGAACTCTAAAAAATGAAACACCATAATTCAACAAAGCAAGCACCATAATTTGTAAACCGTGTCAAATTGAAACAAATTGATCAATAAGTGCAGGGCCCTCCCACGGGAATCGAAGGTATATCCTTTAGGTAATGGCCCGTAATAACGCGTTGGGCAACATCTATTATTTGACCTATTTTAGGGCCCTTCAATAGGTCTAGGCCGTTTAAACTTCCAGTCATGGAACTCATGGATCATTTGGTAATAGAACCAAAAAGATGATGCGATTAGAATTAAATAAGGTTTGGCGTATAAATCTAAACGTTTATTTAACGACAACTTCCTGGAATGACAACTTCCTAAGACGACAAAACATCCCAAAACGACTATTGCAAAATAATCGAATTCCGAAAATGACAAATTGCGAATTTACCGAAAATTACATAAAGTAAAATTCTCAAGGTTCCTATTGTATATGTCAGCCACGGACCCCAGATGGTATCCTACCTATATTATAAGACACTGGTTATACCTACATAATAATAAGATTTCTAAAATTAAGTAAGTAAGTTCTTTTGTCTATATACAAATATCTTTACCTTGAACCTTAAGTAAAATAATAAGTTAGAAGGTATTACTTTTTTTCCTGTAACTTGTTGGGCTTTTCCAAATGGTCGCACGAGACCGCCTGAATTCAAAGATCCATACAAAATATAAAATTTGACTTGACTCCATAGGATCCCATTAAGTTCAATCATCAAAAGGTCCCATTGAGTCCCATTGGGTCCAGTTGGGTCCTATGGGCTCCATTTGGTAGCACGAATTAAAATATTATGCGGATTGCACTCGATAGAACTCACTTTTCTCATAAGCTCTTAAACTTACATAGTTTACATACGAAATCAATCAAATCAAAGAAAACAATTTGGTCACAGAAGCTAGGTTAGGTTAGGTGAAGGCATTTTCATCCCGACCCAAAAAAAAAAGGTTAGGTTCGTAAGATAGGAAGTGAGCGAGCGTTGTCAACTCATGGCGAAACCACAACTTCTTTGTTCCTTGAAAAAATTTAAGTAAGTACTATGTATTTTATATGAATTTTTTATATACTTCTCCGCGCTTTAAAAATCATATTGTTGAGAAAAGCAAGGCAAGTTCTATTAGATCCAATCCTCAGAAATAACAAATTCGTGCTTAGCTTTTCTAAAGCACACCCCCGTTGTGTCCCATTTTGTCTAATCGGGTCTCATAAGGTCTATTTGGGTCTTATGAGTCCCATAAGGATCTAATGGGTCCCATTATGTACCGTCCACTAAGTCAAGAAGTCAAGAACCACCAAGACCTGCAAAATCTTATACTCAGAAAAAAAAATATATATGTATACACGTTGATTTTCTTTACATGTGAATACGTACCGATTGCAGACGTCACAACGAGTGGCGGATCGATTGTATTAAATTAAAAATTTACCTCTCCTGGAGGTTCTGCCAACACGCACTGACCTCCTGATCAGATAGATAGTTCTATCGGTGGATAGCCACCGACAAAAGCAGTGACGTACATCGTCCTATCTGCCCTTGAACTTGCCGCGTTCAAGTGCGAGGATGTACAACCGAAATGGGGGCCTGAATTGGCTAATGGTCCAAATTGGCCCGTCTTCCTCCATTCTTACTGTCACACCAATCGAATGATGTACTGCTGTTGTTGCTAAATTCTGTTTTACTGCGTCACTCGAGTGTGGTACCTACTTGCTAAATGGTATTACTACGTTAGTATTATATTGTCTTTGGTATTACTAAGGTAGGTGGTACTACAATACCTTTTATAGGGTTCCGTACCATCTCAAAGGGTAAAAACGGGACTTTAAAACTAGTCTCCGATGACCGTTCGACTGTTACAGTTACAGGCTATAGGTAGGTATCTATTGAAGCGTAAAAGGAAGGTTACTTACCTTTAAAATTTTTCACAGACTATACTTATAATATGGTGCCGCTGTAACAACAAATAAAAAAAAGTGTTGTTATTGCGGCATCATATATGTTACCTACGGAAGGCAAATGGATCTGGCGCGTGTGGCCATAGATTTTAAAAAAAAATTTTCGTCACCGTGTGGCACTCGTCTTCGAACGATTTTTGTATGGAAAAATTATTCAAAGACGAGTGTCATGGATGGATGGAACTAATGCTAAGATTTCGAAAAAAGACATTTTCGCACAAAAGGTTCGACCGGCTCGACCTGCCGTATTTACTAACTCAGATGACAGGTGTCGATGCCTATTAATCTAAAATTTTCCATTTCAATGCGGTTTTTGTATTCCAAATAAAAAAATTGTGCAAACAAAACCCGCATTGTAACAGAAAGTTTTAGATTGATAGGCATCGACACCTGTCCTCCGAGTTAGTAAATAAGGGGGCTGGTCATGTGGTTCCAACGCCGTAATCGTACGATTTGTTCTCAGAGACTCGCATAGATGGCGCTACTCATTGCGACACAACATTGTATCTTCCGTATTATGAGAATATAAAAACATTATCCACAAAATATATCTTATAAATAATTAGAACAATATTTTTGGCTTTTTATTTTAAAATTACACCTCAGTTTTAGTAAGTTTTAGGCCAACGCAGATTAAATCAGCCACTCGATACTAGATGGCGGTAGTCTGCGCCGCCATACTTGGCCACACATTTGCCTACTTTTCGCAACCTTAATTTGGTCAATGCCCACCTCATACAAAAATATTGGACCAAATTAAGGTTGCAAAAAGCAGGCGAATGTATGGCGCAGGAGAGTTGCTTGCTACTCGATACTAGATGGCGGTAATCTGCGTTAGCCTTTAACTTACTAAATATACGGTGTCATTTTAAAATATTATGACTAAAATATTGTTTTGATTTTTAATAAGATATATTTTGTGAATCATGTTTTTATATTCTCGTAATACGGTAGATACAATCATGTGGTCTCAACGCCTATTCGTACGATTTGTTCTCAGAGACTCGCATAGATGGCGCCTCTCGAAACTACACAACATTGTATCAAAGACAATATAATACTAACGTAAAAGACTGCCTACCCCATACAAAAATATTGGACCAAATTAAGGTTGCGAAAATATATTGTGAGGTTGAGAACACCATTTTTCGATTTAGGGATCTGCTAAACGGTTATAATATGGATACGTGAAAAAAATTACAGCAGTACTACAGTATATCTAAATACTGTAGTTTAAAGGAAAACTATCAGAGCTGAGTACTAAGTGCAAACTATAAAGTTAATAGGCAACCAACTCATAAAATGTACTGGAAAATGTAAAATTGCATACAATTTTCATTGTTAGATGTTTTTGGTCGTGCGAGTGGGAACAGTGTGAACTCAAAGTTGTCATCGCAACTACAGAACCCTATACTGCGCAAGGCCCGACACGCACTTGGCCGGTTTTTTTTTGCAGATTTTTATACCAGTCTCATTCACTTAATTTTTTTTTTATTTGTCTGTCTGTCTGTCAACTTTATATTCTTTTGCCTCAATTTATGTAACAAATAAATATGCATCAACCAATCACTTTTACGAGTTCTTGGCGGGAATTTGAGCGGACTACACGGTGTTTGTTTTGGATTGTTGTGCAAATTGTTTCTAGTGGACTTTATAATGTGAAATCGGTGTAATTTGATGTTATAAAAGCCCATGTCAAGGAACAATGTGTGGGATAACTAAAATAGACAGTCATTGTGCAGCTGTAGTGAGATTTATATAGCGGGCTGGTGGTTGTCCGCCTTGCTGCGTTGGCTATGATTGATTCAGTGGGTTCGTGAAGGATTGTCGCCAGCCCCCGTAGCATGGCACGCGCGACAACGTTTATCGACTATCGCCATCTTGTTTTTCGCAATGAAGAGCGAGACGTAGATAATTTATCGCGCGATATAAACGGCGTCGCGGGAGCCATGCTACGGGGGCTGGGGCTCCATAGAATCAACGAAATGAGTTTACACCATCATTTCGTTGATAACAAGAAAACTCGATAAAGCGCGGGAAATTTTTTACTTGATACTGGCTAAATACGTAATGCGTGAAAGCCATAAAACATTAAAAAAAAAAAAATCACTTTTACCCGCCAAGCGAGCGAACGTCAACATGAACTGTCAACTGTCACTGTCAGAAAGTCAGAAACGTTTGTTATTGTTTGCTTTTGAACGGTTTTGCGTTTGAAGATTTAATTTTTATTTATGAATTTAGTTAGTATTCTTATCGATAAGAAAGTGTTGACAAATTCAAAATGAATCCTTTAAACGATATAAGTGATGAAGATTTCGTGCCGTTCCTTCAGAGTTTAGGTGTGGAGACTTATCAAAAGTCGTTTGAATGGATGCTGAACGATCCCAATTTTGCTGGTGTTTTACGTTGGATGTACCACAATTTGGATCAGAACAATGCTCTTAGTGCTCGCGAAGAATACAGGTACATGTTTCATACACTTGATTTCAAATTTTAGTCATATTCCTTCACAGTTTTCGGACTACAGGCAAGGGTCAATTAAATAAAATTCAATAGAATTTTTTTGGTTCTAAAATGATTTGATGCAAAGTATCCTAAAGCTTTGTATGAAAATTTAGATATTCAAAGGTAGGAGACGCAGTCTCCCACCTCCAAATATCTAATTTTGTGCCTCTAAGAAACAAAGTAGTTGGAACACCCAACTTCTTTTTCTATTGTGGGAATAATTCTCAATCAGCCTGCTCAAGAATTTTTGGCGATCTATGGGGGAGGCCTATGTCCACCTGTGGACGTCCCTGGCTTATACATTGATATATATTGTGGAGGAGAGCAAAGCGAGTTCTATTTGATTAAATCCTAAATAATTACCAATTCATGCTTACTAAGCCATTCTAAAGCACACCCATTGAAAAGCCACTTATTAAAGGTTGATGAGGGAGGGAGTGAGCTACCCTCTTAACTAATTTTCTTTACACAGCGGGTGGCCTGCACCTAGAGTCTGTTTTTACCTGTATTAAAAAAAAAACTGTCCTCAAACCTACACAGGAATTTTTAACTGAGATAGAGTGTGCACTGAACGTACAATAAAGGTCCTTGCTTCAGAGTGATCCCTTCAGAAGACATTTATTTACATAAATTCATTTGCAGATACATAGAAATTGAGAAAAACAATCAACTATTTTCCTCATCGGAGTTAAAGGCCTCAGTAGCATCTATTCTAAACGAGTATCCAGGTGTGTGCCTACCAGGAGACCAGGAAGGCTTTGAAGATGTCAAGTTGGACATCAGCATGCAGCAGGAGAGACTGAGCTTGTTGAATAAGCAGTACCAAGTTGTAGAGGACTTTGTAGAGAAAAATGAGTAAGTCCTTTTATTGTTTTATTTTCTTAACCCTTCCACTTTGAATGTCGGATTAATCCGACAAACACTAACATGACAATGTTTTTCTCTGATAAATCTGATATTCACAATTAATACCCGTTGTCTGGGATTGCAGTACAGGTTGGGTGCCACGAATTTCAACCACGATATATCAGATATACCTACTTTGGTTACTTATAAGTTCAAATAACATATTGATTTCATAAGTATAGGGAAAAATGCTCTGATTTTAGGTATAATCATCGGTTCATCTAATCAAATCCAGCCGTGTGGTTCCCCAGAGTAGAATAGGTCCACTCCAAGTCTTCGTAGGTAGGAAGCACAAGCTAAACAAAGCTTATAAACATCAAAAAAACCTCTCCAACCCGTTTGGCCACCGTTGAAAGTGTAGGCCACATACTCGTACTCTGACGGCTAATACAAGGGCTCTGAAGATGGTGCTGATGATCATCGTCTCATCTAGCCCGTTACATGCAGGCAAAACCGCAATAACCCGAAAACTTGTCGAAAGCCAAGGTCGTGCATCCATACAGTTAACTCCTAACATGTAAATACTCGCCTTTCAGACAAACAAGAGAACAATTAATCCTAGAAGTGACAAAACTCCATGCGGCTCAACAGCAGGGCTCTGAGGATGAGTCGTCAGCTGCTGAGGAATGTCTCCAACTGGCTGAGGAGGTGGAGTCCATTACGGAAGCGGTCATAGAAGTCATTGCTGATTCGTTGGATGTTTACACCAATTGTCATGCTGATAAGGTATGTTACTGTTTTTTATTGAAGGTAACCATTCACACAATCCACCACCACCACAATAGAAAAGTCAAATCATACTAACGAGAGATTAATATGGCAAACTTACCTTTAACTTAACAGAATGAATAATGCTCATATTCCTTCTGAGATCAAAATAAATGACGCGTGAATACGCAAGACTGTGCGCGAATTTCGCGCTTCTGAATCTCAGAGGAAAATGAGCATTAAGATCTTGAGTTAAAGGTATGTTTGCCATATTAACATCGTTCTGCTTCTCTTCGACTATGCACTAGTGACAATTTACCCTAAGGGTTTCCTCAGGCAGGCTGTACTTACAGCTAAGGAAGCTGTAAAGGCCAGATTTATTTAGGATTATTATGCTCCTTAATGCTAGCTGAGAAACTTAAAGTAGAATTCTCACTGGGCAGTCTGGAATTCACTGAAACAACTTCAGGTTGGTGTACGGAGATGCCAGGACAACAGGGTTAGGTGCTGTTTCTCCAACAGTGAGGCATGCGTCATTGAAATTAAATAATGTCAATGTTGAAATATTTTATGTATGAAAAAGAGTGTCCTTCATGTAATTGGCCTCCTCTGGACACCCAAAGAACACCCAGAAGACGCTACACATTGTTTGTAGCGACGGATATATTTTTCAAGAACCAATAGAATCACTTCATTTACCTCAAATTAAATCAAATCAAATCCTAGTCCGGTCAGCATCTCCGTCTCAAACCAGTTAAGAGTCCCACGTACAGCGGCAATCCCATACAAACGTAGTTTGGTTTTAGTTTTACAACAGTTAAGCCAATCTCAACCAAATTTCGTACATACGACCGGATAAGGCATATTGATGTTTATAATCAGATTTCAATTTTAAAAACAATACCTATACGAAATTAAAGCGAGTACAAGTTTTCGATACGAAACTTCAAATCTCTGTAATTTTGTATAGGTATTGTTTTTGACGTTTGTATGGGATTGCGGCTTTACGTGGGACTCTTAACACAAAAATCTTGTACTTATGTCAATAACCAATTATTATTATTTTCAGGAATTGTCCAAGAAGTTTTTCACGTTTGGCCCCTTTGAAGCGTACAGGCAGTCGCAAGCTCTCTTTAGGTCACACTTTGACCTCTACACTTCTAAGAAGTTCAACAAGAAACA
This sequence comes from Rhodophaea formosa, assembly GCA_963082605.1. Taxonomy (NCBI): domain Eukaryota; kingdom Metazoa; phylum Arthropoda; class Insecta; order Lepidoptera; family Pyralidae; genus Rhodophaea; species Rhodophaea formosa. Next base: position 3,520,794 of record OY720220.1, on the reverse strand, counting down.
GAAGAATAATGTCACAGATGAGGACTTGCGCTCGGCCTTGATTGAAGCTAAGAGTATGGAGGACAGGTTGGTGGTATCATGTGGTGTCAACCCCTTAATCGTACGATTTGTTCTCACAGACTCACATAGATGGTGCTACTAGTTGCTACACAACATTGTATATTCCGTATTATGAGAATATAAAACCATTATTCACAAATATCCCTTATTAAAAATTAGAAAAATAATTTAAAATTACACCCTAGTTTTAGTTAGTTTAAGCTAACGCAAATTACCGCCATCTAGTATCGAGTGGTAAGCAACTACAGCGCCATACATTCTCCTGCTTTTCGCTACCTTAATTTGGTCAAATATTTTTGTATGAGGTTGGCAGTCTATTACGTTAGTATTATATTGACTTTGGTGGTTGGACATAAGAAAAAAAAATCCTTATACCTACTTACCATGATAGAAATTGTTCATAAAAAAATATAGTTTCTTGTACTTGTAATCCACTAATATTATTTACTTTACTTTCACGTATGTATATTTATTAAAAGTATATATTTTTATATGTCATATAGCATACTTAAGAATATGATTTATTTAAACTAAATAAACCTAAAATACAGTTATATATACATATATATTAATAATACCGAAAGAGCTCTTTTACCTTTTTTGTTTAAAAATTCATAGATGCGCACTCGCTCTTGACAGGCCGTAGCTGAAAATCAGTGAGCTGCTCTCTGGGCAGCACCAGCACTGAGCTATGACCTTTTTGGATTGCTGTGGCACACAGGTACAAAGACCATGTGTTGCAATTGAGATGATGTTTTTATGTTTTGTTCTTAACTTTTTTGTATGTGTGTGACTTCAGCTACAAATAAACGTATCTATCATCTATCTATCTACTTAAACACAATACGTATTTATTTACGAAGTTTATGTACAAAACAAAATCGGCCAAGTGGGAGTCGGACTCGCGCATACCATAATCTATTGAGCAAAAAGGCAATGTTGTTTCAATAGTATAGGAGCCCTCCTTAAAGAATTATTTTACTCTGTTTTTAGTATTTGTTGTTATACCGGGAACAGAAATATATCATCTATGAAATTTTCAGCTGTCTAGCTATCACGGGTAATGACATACAGCCTGGTGACAGACAGACAGACATCGAAGTCTCGTGAATAGGGTCCTGTTTTTACTCTTTGGGTACGGATCCCTAAAAAATACTCTGCTTAGTTAGCTGGCATTTAGCGTGTGACGTCATCGTATTCTTCATTCCCTTATTTTTATATTTTCAGGTTGACAGAGGCGGCTCTTGCTTACGTAGAGTCAAAAGCTGAGCTGACTGGTGAACAAGCGAAATTGGCATTGGTGTCTAATTATAATAATGTGCATCCCAGTCAAGTTACGTAAGTATTTAGTCATCATCACTATCAATACAACCGTAAGAAGTTCACTTTTTTCACAGGGTTTTGTCATACTCACCACGCTTGACAAACGGATGGGTGAGCGCAGTTTATTTGGTTTATATCGATTCTGACGCTGCTGTCCATTAATCGTATTATAAGCGAGAGAAGGGTAGAAGTTTTTAGACTGGGGGTAACGGGATTAAGGTATTTGGAATGCTACTTCTCACGGGAGGCCGGGCGCGCGTACGCCTGGGGGTACGCCATGTCTGCAACCAACAAACAGGCAGTTGACGATGACACCTCTGACCATATAAGTATTTAGTAAAAATTTAAAAAAAGATATACCCATGGGTGGTTTAAAGGTGGTACCCAAAAACAATAACAATGATTATAAATACAAGTAAAAAAGATATACCCAGATACACCCATTCTCAGAAAGCTGGCAACGTTAAGGCCCCTACACCCTAGGGTAATTTCCTATAATACTGTATAATTTTCTCAAATAGAGAAAAAATTCCAGGGCTTCCACGTTAGAAGCTCAAAGTGCCCTCGAACTGCTAGAACAAGAGGAGAGCATCGCAGACAGTCAAGTGCAAGAGGCGGTAAAGGCGATGGTCGAGGCGAGGACCAGACTGGCGGTGGACACTACGGCGAGGGCGGCTCTAGCCGTTAGAGAGTATGTACTCGTCATCATCATCATCATCATCATTATTACAGTTTCAATCAGAGGAAAGATTATCATGTCAGCAGTAGGAAGTCCGCTGTAGGACAAAAACCGGCCAAGTGTGAGTCAAACTCGCACAATGAGGGTTCCATACAATATGCTTCGTGAACACACACACAATGTGCAAAAAATGTTTTATTTAATTGACTAGCGCCATCTAGTGGTGTTTTAGTGAACTATTTCCCTAGATGAACTTATTATTGTGAGTTTACCACTTAATTTTCAAGTGATAGAATTCTTATTATTTTTCCTGTATCTTCAAGGAATGAACTATACTTTGTAATGGTTTCAAAATTTTCGGCCCAGTAGTTTCGGAGATCAGGGGGGGGGGGGGGGGGGGAAGGAATGGTCAATTTTTGCCTTCTTTCGTGAATAAAATCAAAAGTATTGATTATACCCGAACAAAAACAAATATTTTTGAGATCCTCATAATGAGCCCTTTCATTTGATATATGACACAGTAAGGTTTGCAAAACTTTCTTTTAAAATTTTGTAATTGGGCCCCTCAAAATGACCCTTATTTCAAAAAAATCTTTATTTACTTTGCACATCCGTGTTTGGGTCATAGGATTACACTATCTTACCAAATTTCATCTAATTTGGTTCTGTAGATTCGGAGAAAATCGGCTGTGACAGACGGATGGACGGACAGACAGACGCTCGAGTGATCCTATAAGGGTTCCGTTTTTCAACTTTTGTACGGAACCCTAAAAATTACGAAAAAGCATACTCACCAGTCACCACGATTGGTAAACGGGTTGGTGAGCGCAGTTTGTTTTGCTAAGCTTTTAAAACGGTTTCGATGGGCAGCAGCGTCGGAACCGATGTATTCCGACGCTGCTGCCATCGAAACCGTTTTAAAGCGAAGGAAAAGTAGGAGTTTGTTGGACTAGAGAAATGGGATAAAGAAATGGAATGAAAAGAAATTTATTTGCATTGAATGAGTGAAATATAGTTATTATATTAATTTATAGTCCTATACATTCAGCCATTGACGGCGTTCAAATATAGTATCTGAGTATATTTTTAAAGTTAACTAGTAGTTAGTATTTTTTAATGCTACTTGCTCGGATAGGTTGGGATGAGAAAGTACCAGCTCGGGATGCCGGGCGGGTCTGCCGCACCCACCAGACAGGTAGTTGAGATTTCGTTTTGTATGATCATAATCATAATCATTTATTTGCCAACTAAGTGTATACAAAAAGGTCTTATATCTAGTATTGCACTTTACAACTTAGTACCTTCTACAGGTATTGCAAATAGGCGGCGCCTGATATACTTAATTTATATTAAAATAATTATATATATTTTTATCTTTAAATCGTCATATTAATATATATTTACTTGTTAAATGCAAGTTTATGTATTTGTTTATTTATTTTGTATTATTTTTCATATATTCATCTATTGAGTAAAAGCACATATTGGTTAGGAAGTCTTTTAATTTTTTACTAAATATAGATTCTTTTTTCTCACTAATAATATCTTTAGGTAAATTGTTATATAGTTTTATAGCCATATTATGTGGACTATTTTGTAGCATTTTTATTCTGGATGGTGGTAAGTATAATTTATCTTTATTTCGAGTATTTATATTATGAGTCTCATGTATTTTTGTAAATATATGTAAATTTTTATGGACAAAGGAACATAAATCATATATGTAGTCGTAAGCTGTTTTTATGACTATTTCCTGTTTATATTTTCCCACGATTATGGGCATACGTAGTCCTCCGAAGCCCGAGAACCTCGATAATCCATAATTTTTAATTTATAAATGGTCTGAATGCCACATTTATCTATACTAATATGATTAAGAGGATTAAGTTGGTTGTTTGTTTGCATTGAATATGTTTCGAAACCTCTGAATCGATTTTCAAAATTCTTTCAACTATAAATATAAATAAATAAATAATAAGTATATACAGACAAATCACACAGATTGAGGTAGCCCCAAAGTAAGTTCTTATGAAAGACTTGTGTTGTGGGATACTACCTCAACGATAGAATATTTTATAACAAATACATATATAGATAAACATCCAAGACCCAGGTCAATCTGAAAAAGATCGTTTTCCATCTTGACCTGACCGGGAATCGAACCCGGGACCATCCGTGTCGCAGGCAGGCGTGATGACCGCTGCGCCACGGAGCTCGACAGAAACTATACTATAGAAAGCTAATTTGTCTGCGGGTGACAAAGGCTATAATTTACGCCGACGAAGTCGCTTGAAAATAACTAGTTACCTATATTTTAGAAAGTTTGGAAATGAAGAGAGGATAAATGAAACGTGGCTTATGAAAATTATACCGTATGAAAATAATACCCGAAAAATTCATACTTCCCCATACGGCGTGGGTAACATTAACTTCGATCCAAATAGCATTGAACTTAAAATCTTAATCAATTTAACATGTCTTCTACAGACAAATCCACGCCGATCTCTCGCACCTCCTAGACACAACTCAGCAAGCTCTCACGCTAGACCGCTTGCTGTACTGCGCTTTGAGGCACGAGCTCAGGACATTAGAAGAGCTGGTGCAGTTCACTTCGCAGTTACGACAGTACGTCATGGACGAGGCTGAAGCAGTTTCCAGCAGAATTGTGAGTCATCATCATCATCATTAGGTCTTTTTAGTCTCTACTTCCTCTTAAATAGAAGAAGTCTCAACTGCAGGAGCACGACCCTATCTGTACTACCAGAACCAAAGATAATAAAATACTAATGTAATAGACTGCCCACCTCATACAAAAATATTGGACCAAATTAAGGTTGCGAAAAGCAGGCGAATGTATGGCGCAGGAGAGTTGCTTGCTACTCGATACTAGATGGCGGTAATCTGCGTTAGCCTTTAACTTACTAAATATACGGTGTCATTTGATTTTTAATAAGATATATCTTGTGAATAATGCTTTTGTACTCTCATAATACGGAAGATACAATGTTGTGTAGCAATGAGTAGCGCCATCTATGCGAGTCTCTAAGAACAAATCGTACGATTAAGGCGTTGGGACCTCATGGCCAGAACCATTTATTAGCCAGAGCATGAGCTAGAGAGTGAGTTATTATCAGGTCTTTTTTAGCCTCCACTGCAGGAGCACGACACTCTCTGTACTAGCCAAATATTAGCCTGAGTAGTTATAGGATTTGGCCTACACTCTCCACGCTGGCCAGATGGTTAGGAGTCTCTGTGATGTTTATAAGCTTTATCTAGCTTGTGCGTCGTAAGTCGCCTTCCACGACATCCACGGGAAGATTTTGAATGGTCCTATTCTACTCAGAACCACACGGCTATTTGATGTTCTGCGTGCATAATAATAATAGTGCGTGGTTACTTTTACTACTTTTTAAATATTAACTGTAAAGTATTTAAAAATGCTACAGAAAAAAATACTGAAATATTTGACGTTGATATCGTTTATAATAAATAAATAAATATATAGGGACATATGACACAAATTGAGCTAGCCCCACAGTTAGTTGTGAACTTGTGTCGCAGGATACTAACTCAACGATACTATATTTGATAATATATACTTATATAGATAAACATCCAAGACCCAGGTCAATATGAAATAGATCTTTTTTTATCTTGACCTGACCGGGGATCGAACCCAGGACCCCCGTTCGAACCCAGGACCCCCGTGTCGCAGGCTAGCGTGTTGGGACGGACAACTAAGGATTGCTTTTCCGCTTATTGATGTATGTTTCTCGTCGTCTCTCGGGAACAGTACCTTTAAAAATGGGTTTCCGAAACAAAACTGCAAACCAGTTCATCGATCATGCATGGGAAGTACAATTTCTTTGTCATAGTCGACCTACGACCGTTACGAAAAGTTGTTCAATATAAATATATTCGAGAATATGGCAAGGTTTACAGATTTACATGATGTATTTGAATTACGAATGACGCATGAACAATATTGGAAAAAAAACCGAAAATTTATTGATTCTGAATGTTTTACAGGAGTCAATAAACACCATCTGCGCAGAACAAGAGGAGTGCGAATCGAAACTACAAGCAAGTGATCCATTAACAGAAATCCTATGCAATATCCTAGGAGTATCCACAAATGATGCCATAGCTCTGGTGTATAATGAACTGATTGGAAATGTTAGAGAGCTAAAAGATAATATTAACGAAGCGTTTGAGAAGAAAGAAGAAGATATCATTGAATTGTAAGTTTTGAATTGAAAATTTCTTGAGACAATTTTGTTAGCAGGCTTCAAAAAAGGAAGTTCAAGTTTTACTGTATGTAGTTTTTTATGTATGTTCACCGATTTCTCGGTCAATCATGCACGGATTTTCAAACGTCTTTTTTTATAATGGTTCTTTAGAATTCAGATTGCTATTCTATCATAATCTTATGAAATAAAGAAATAAAATATTCCCCATATTTTATTTCTTTATTTCAACGAAAACATTTGAGAATTCAAAAATTCCACGCGAGTTAGTTTCGATTTTTGACGAACAGTTCTTTATTAATTAGGCACTGGCAGGATTCGAACCTACGACTTGTTCTCAGCTCGTGAAAATTTTTTTCCTATATCGTATTTCTTTATTTTATAAAATTCTTAAGAAAAGTTACGGGGGTTTCACAGTGATTACATCAACAACATTTCTCGAAATAAACGAACATATTCTGTGAAAATGGTACTATATTCGTAAATAAAGATATTCTATTCTAATAATTACGTTAGTTTAAGGGGGAAGAGCTATTCTTACTTTGCGACGGCAGTATGACCTTTTTAAAAATTGGCTGATCTTGAATCTTACTTACGTAATAATAGGGGTGGCAGCGCAAAGCTAATTGTAGATGTCACTGCGTACGTTCATCCTTAACAAAAATATAAATATCTTTATTTTTAGATTTTGATGCAATTAATTAGTGCATAAGAATAGTGACAAAACATTAAACCTTTCGTAAAAAAATGTATAAAACGCATATAAAAAGAATTATATCCTTATCAAAAGATTTTTAAGTATTTTGCAAACATAACCTACAATAATAGTTTTTGTTATAGTAACAATAAAACATATATGCCAATTTGTGGGAAACTAGCTAGTATAAACAATGTAATAGTTTATTTCACGAGATTTGGTCTGATTATGAAGAAAAATATTGATAAGTGTAAAAGTCCATACATTTGACAGTTGTATCGGAACAACCCTACTAAACTGTAACGTGACAGTTGCCATCCCCATTATACGAACCAGTGCCATAGAACAGACATAATACCTGATGTTAAAAGTAAGGTTCTTTATCCGTAGTAACTTGCTTCCGATTTTCAAAATAAAGATTCCTTACTCCTCTCGTACTTCAGTAAAAAATCAACGGAGCCCCTTCGGGAGTACATCTGGGACGGCAGCAGCAAGCAAGCGAGCTCTCGGCCCCGGCCCGCCGCCGCGCTACAGCACAAGCTGACGCAGCAGATAGACAACGTGGACAGTACAGTGCTGGCCGCTAGCAGCGCTTTTACTGCTGTCAAGGTACTTATCATTCTCCTCTCTCTCTCTCATCAATGGAACACTGTAGCACGCGCTGACGCAGCAGATAGACAACGTGGACAGTACAATGCTGGCCGCTAGCAGCGCTTTTACTGCCGTCAAGGTACTTATCATTCTCCTCCCTCTCTCTCTTCCGCTCATACTAATCCCAAAAAATGCCAAGAAAGCTGCTGTGTACCATTCTCATGAGATATTGAAACTGACACGTGATAAATATTGTCTAGATGGAAGCCAGTTACAGTAACCATATTCCAGACAACGTGTATGCTAAATTACATGATGATCAGTTCAGTAGTTATGCCGTGAAAGCGAAACTAACTAACTCATTTTCGCATTTACAATATTAGTTGGGGTAGTTGGGATTACATATGTGTAGAAAAACGCAAAAACTTATAAAATAATAGCATAATGTATCTTTAATTTTCTTATTTCAGAATGGAGACAAGAACAATCTGAGAAAGCTGTGGCAGTGGTTCCTTACAGACCCCAACAAGCTGGTTTCTACACTGAAGGGCGTCAATAGGATCTATTCTTGATAATAACGCATTTATAAGTATAATCTTTGAATTTTTCACGACTCTCCACACAAACTAGAGTTGCACTGCAACTAAACACAGATGGCGTTACTTGCTACTATTCACAGATATTTATACTAGAACCTACATACATGTAAGGCGTCAATAGGATCTATTCTTGATAATAACACATTTATAAGACAAGGTATCAGTTTTGATGTTTCCAAGACGTTTTTACAAACTTGAGTTGCGCTGCAACTGAACACAGATATTTATACTAGAACGTACATACGTCTATAGGATCTATTCTTGAAAAGAAATTCATAAGATAAGTAATGTAATATTATGGTGGCATCATCTTTTTATTTTCCACGTCTTTTTCACACGTCACGTTAATTTTAACAATATTTATCCTAGAACCATGGTGGAATATCTCTGACGCATCACCAAAGTTTCACACAAACTAGAGTTGCACTCCAGTTATACACAGATGGTGCTATGTGCATCTTATTATAAAAAGAATTTTTGATTACTGCATTTGTTCAGAAATTTTTATCTTTAAATAAATGCGTATGTATGACGATACCCTTTTTACGATGGAACACATTCAGAGTCTAGTTAACCTACTACCACCATCTAGCGGTGACTTTTTTGAACTAAGCTTACCAGAGCGTTTGCCAGAGCGCGTGCTTCCGGATGATACGTATAATCCTGTAGGTCTGTAGGTGTAGTTATTATAATATCTATGATGTATGTGTAATAGCGTTCTGTAAATTTAGGTTCTACTCCAATTATAGTAATTATTGTTCGCATTGATGAGTTCATCAACTTGTTTCGATATATCTGTCGCAGTCATCTGGTTGAATTTGCTATTTGATTGAATGACTAGCGCGTTTATTGAATGACCACGTTTAATTGAATGACTAAAGGATGACTCGTCAAGTCGTTGAATGTAACGTTCAACATCTTGACTGAATGAACGTCATTTAGCGAAGTCGTTGAATCTCAGCCGACTTTGTAATATTTGGTGGTAGCATGATTTCCAAAGCTTTATTTAATCTCATATTTTTGCAAAATTTTCTTAGTTTTAAAGTAGCCGGCGGCGGCGTAATAATAGGTAAATCCATGATGTCATACTATTTTATTACAATTAACGCACTAGCAAGAAAATTTAACCAAAAATAATATCAAACCGTGCCATCTGTGCGAGCTGTTTGACGCCATATTTGTTTTGGTGACTACTAGCGTCGCAGTGGGAAAAAATGAACTAAATTTGAATCACCTGACTGATTTTATGTCCGCTCTGTTCAAAGGGCTATGTTACAATCCTCAATCCGCTAACTAGTTGGACGTTGAGCAACGCTTGTTCAATCAACGTTCGGCCTAGTCATTCAATCAAATAGCAGATTCAACCAGATGACTGCGACATATCCATACTCTTTTCCACTATGTGTGAAAAAAATACTGTTTTTATTAAAACTGAAAATATGTGAAGAAAAATAATTCGCTACAGGTTGGATTCAAAATCCAGGACTCTTGGTTTTTGTTTGTTTTTCGTATGTGTAAATGGCCAACACTTGTCAGGCATCTGACATAACTTAACGACTCATAGGCTTCGAGCAACACGGCCTCCGTACCGGACAGAGGGAGTGGGCAAAGCGACAATTTACTATTACAAATTTTCTGGCGTTTTTTGCGGGGGGAATTCTGCCGTCAGTATTATAAGCGCATTAACTACGTTTTGACACATTCCAAGAAAAACGCGGTTAAAGTTTTTATTTTTCTTTTGCCTATATCTCTGAAATTCATTGGAGTAGAAACATAAAATTTATATTAATAAATAGAAAAAAATGTCTGCAATACATATATACTATACAATAATTATAATATATCTTAATATCACTAACATATTATAAAACAAAGTCCCCCGCCGCGTCTGTCTGTCTGTTCGCGATAAACTCCAAAACTACCGAACCGATTTTCATGCGGTTTTCTCCAATGGATAGCGTGGTTCTCGAGGAAGGTTTTAGTATATAGTTTGTTAAGTTTTTGTATACATTTTTGTATATACAAACGATATTTGTTGGAGGTGTCGTAAAAAAATAAGCCGTTTGGGAGCTTTCAAAGAAAACGCTGTCTAAACCCTTTGAGATATAACAAAACAATGTATGGTGGAATTGTGTATCTTATTTAGGTCTACAGAAAAGTCCGCGATGGCATATGTCTATATATTAAGGATAACATACTATATTCATTTTAATACTTAAAAAAATGGGCAATTATCAAAGATCACGCGCAGGCCAAACCCTTAGAGCTAGAAATTTGAAATTTTGCTCACGTATTCCTCTTATGACATAAGCATCCACTAAGGAAGGATTTTTCAAAAGTTATCCCCTAAGGGGGTGAAATAGAGGATTAAAGTTTATATGAAACTTTTTATTCCTTGGACATATTTGTATGAAACTTCGTGTGAATTGAGAACGGTAAAAATAATGAGTAACATTTTTAATAGTTTCCCGAAATTAAACCTCTAAGGGGGTAAATCGGGGTATATGTTTAGTTTACCGCTTTGTAGCGTCATATTTTATAATCCCCGCATTCCAAACCTGAAGTCACCGCGGACGAAGTCGCGGGTAACTGCTAGTAGTATATAAATTGAAAAAGGTAGTTATGATTAGCAACGTTTAATATTGTCATTTATGTTGACTTGTCATAAGCGCATTAAAAAGCTTAGTTAATGCCCTAATATTAAGTAAATCGATATAATGCAGTTATTTTAAGTACGTTTATACTTAATTTAATAATATCTACTAAATATAATTGCATTAGGTTATTATTTTAATGCATTTATGTTATGAAAAATAGGTCAGGGAAATAAAATAGGTAAACGAAGGTATTCTATTATCAATAATATATTTCTAAAAAATAGGTATGGAAATCAGACTTTTCCATATAATCACCATTTGTGAACAAAATCACCTTATTCTGTCCAATAATCAGTCTAAAATACCAGTTACTTACTTATTAATTTTGCACTTAAACATAACTCAAAAATAAAACAACGAAAAATATCTTAAACATCAAAATAAACAAATAGCAACTCTTTTACTCAAACATGTGTGTAACTTGAGATCAAAATTACCTTACATTTTAATTAAGAATTATTCTTAAAATTATAGAAATCAATATTAAATGAATAGACAAAACAAGTCTTCAAGGTGGGCAAATAAGATATTCATATCTTTTACTACCTTTCTATATGTTTCAAAAGATACTGACATTTCAGGGAATGTAAGTTTGAAATCTTGATACATTGAAGTAGTTGGTTGCTGGGCAGGTATAATTTGTTGGGCGCATGTTCTCAACGATAGTGGGAAATTGTTGGGTTATATTTGTTTATATGGGCTTTGATGACATCTTTATCTATTATATTTTTACATTCATAACTTCCTCTCCTGTTGGCCTGTTCATCCAGATCCTTATGAATAGCACTATAAACTCGTCTATTGTTGTTAGCATTATAACCGAGAGTGGTCAAAAAATATTTTTTGCACACCTCAACTTTTCTTTCGTTAAGGACGCATTTACAAAAAGACGCGCTCCAAGTTTAGGTATTGAATCGTACTACTACATGCGCAGAGCACATAGACACAGCGACGCTCGCTTCTAGAGAACTAACACATCTTGATACTATGGGCTTTGATGACATCTTTATCTATTATATTTTTACATTCATAACTTCCTCTCCTGTTGGCCTGTTCATCCAGATCCTTATGAATAGCACTATAAACTCGTCTATTGTTGTTAGCATTATAACCGAGAGTGGTCAAAAAATATTTTTTGCACACCTCAACTTTTCTTTCGTTAAGGACGCATTTACAAAAAGACGCGCTCCAATTTTAGGTATTGAATCGTACTACTACATGCGCAGAGCACATAGACACAGCGACGCTCGCTTCTAGAGAACTAACACATCTTGATACTTTCATTGTATTTTTTTTTGTAATGTATTCATTTTTACATTTGTTTTTAATTTTCTTTTGCACTAGTAGGTTCCGAGACTTTGTCCGTCTGGGATTCGATGTTCACACAGTACAATCCATAACCCGGGTGTCGAAGCAATTCATGTGGGGATGTAACCAAGAACAGTTTTATATAACAGAAACATAATTTATCAAAATCTGTTTAAGCCATGGGCCGACCTCTGGACCCCGGGGTTCCGGTAAAGATATGTCCGTGAACACGCTAAGATGAAAGATACTTTTTTCACAGCGCTCTAATAAAATGAGGACTATATAAATTTTTTCTAAACCTTGGGTTACATAATGCTAAAATTAGGATGGAACCATTTTTTCTGAAAATATGTGAATATGTTACTCGCTGATAATATAACTTTACATTGTTGAAAGAATTTTTTGAATCTGTACCTGTCAATTAAGTATGAATCTGCGTCTGTGATTTTTTCAACCTGTAGTTTTTGAGTTAATCCATTACAAAGTAATACACACAAATCTTTCCACTTTATAATATTTTGGTATCTCGACAAAGTCAAGTCAAAGTCTTAGATTTTTATTCAAAATTGGATAATCATATCTCTTTTTGAACGTAATATTATTCAGTCTTATTATTTTTAATTTTTGATATGCAATATCGAAAAACTACAAGCATTTCGGAATGACCACTGGTGAGAAGAATACGCCGAAAGAAACTCAATCCAGACTTGGTCTCTACGTGCCTGAAGGGCTCCGATAACAATATTTTACAATTATTTATTTATTTTTAATGATATTTATATTAATTACAATTAATAAAATTCTACCGCATGTTTTTATCATTTAAGTAATCATTTATACAATAATATGCCTTTGTAGGGTTCCGTAGTAAACAACCCTTATAGTTTCGCCATGTCTGTCTGTCTGTATGTCCGCTCGCAGTTTTACTCAGAGACTATAAGTACCCGATAGCTGTAATTTGGTATAGTATAATTTGGTATATTAGTCTTGCCAAAAAAGTGGTAGAAAAAAATCTTGAATTTTTTTTTTTGTGTAGCTCCTATACAGGCAAAGAGGGCACAATTACAACCGACCGATACAAGTATTATGTCAAGTTGTTGCTCTTAACTTAAGCATATTGCAATAACAAATTATATGATCACTAGCAAAAAGCGCACTAACTTTAACCTAATGCGTTTATGAATAGTAAATTTTTTAATATAAATGTAACATTTGCATTAACGTAACATGATGCGCTCTACATATGTAAAATTATGAATGACGTCCTAGATAATGCGTTTATATTATCTGAAAAACTGTTTTCCCTCTATTTTTCACTAATGGTTACTTAGGGAAAGTTGTAGATCTTGTTCTCCTGATGTCAGATATATATGTAACTCATTTTGCACCAAAAACCATGTTAATGCGTTTTTCATAAGGACGGCAGAATTGTGCACACTAGTTTATTTCCGCACACCTAGATACAAAACTTAAACTGTCACTTGATAGTAATTATGACATTGTCACAAAAAAGGACATAAAAAAGAAACAATAATTTGTGTGCAGATGAGTCACACACAACTAACACATAGACATGCATATGCCTAATTTGGCTTGTACCTTGACAGAGGGGAACGCAGCGTATGGCTACTCCCTTCCGGTACGTAAGGCCGTGTTGCTCGAAGATCATAGGTATACGCCCTAAGTCTGATACCAACTACACCACCGTACTTCGAATCACCGTGTCGAATTGTCTTATCACATATTACTCCGTTGGTTATAAAGCATTTAAAGCATGCTTACTTCTTCAATACTTCCCACTATTTAGTAGTGTGATATTCTACTTCATTCATATTATTCACATATTTTCAGTTTTCATAATATACCGAGCATTGTTAAGCTATTAAAAACCATTCACTTACTGTTTCCTTTATCAAATTAATTTGCGACATGTCTGTATTTTTTTTCAAGGTTAATACAAATAAAACAATGTTTAATAAAAATATTGTAAACATTTATTGAAAAATAACCTACTAACGCTAACACTACCTAAATAACTAAATAAATACTAATTTGATCACAACGATTGTACAGTCCTCTTTAACTAAATTAGTTTCAACCATTGCTTTGACTATACGTAGAGAGAAACATCACATTTTCGACTTGAAAGAGTTTAAATGAAGAATTTGCATTGAAAATAAAGGCAAGCCAAATCAGTGTAGTTTTTTAAGATTAGATAGATTAGATAACAATTGAGTTTAAGATTTTTATTCACAATTAGATACGCGTTTTACCTCTTGAACGTAATATTCATCATCATCATCAGGTCTTTCTAGTCTCCACTGCAGGAGCACGACCCTCTCTGTACTACCAGAGCCATATACTAGCCTGAGTAGTCAGAGAATTTACGTGATATACGTAACGAACGTAATATTATGTTTGAAAAATCTAAAAATAATAGTGTTGAATAGTTTTATTGCATTTAGTAATAAGATATGGGAATAGGCCTAATTGGTAAGGCGTTAGTTGTACAAAGACTAAAGACTGCCGTTCAAATATTCTGCGAGCGTGGAATTTTTTCTCACATCTTATTCCTTAATTTAAATAGCGTTTTGGATGCATAAAAACACCTATGAAATAAACTTGTAACGAATGTAAAGCAAAACAAATTCTCAATTTCTATAGAACTTAATTTACGCAACTTAGGTTGGATCGGATGTACAAGAGTACCCCAATTACACTCGTAAATACACAACTATAATGTCATGCCATGTCAATGTCATCCAAGTGCCAAATGATCTTTGTCGCACTGTAAAAGCGGACCCCGGGCTCCGCAGCACCACAGCTGAAGACGGAACCGGGAAAAACTATTTGAAAGAAAACGGAGATATCACTTAAACTTTTACTTTTGCCGTGTGGTTCCCGGCAGAGTAGAATAGCACCACTCCAAGTCATCCCGTGGATGTCGTAAAAGGCGACTAAGGAAACACAAGCTAAACAAAGCTTATTAACATCAAAGAGACCTCTCCAACCCGTCTGGCCAGCGTGGAGAGTGTAGGCTTAATCCTCTGACTACTGAGGCTAGTATATGGCTCTGGTAGTACAGAGAGGGTCGTGCTCCTGCAGTGGAGACTAGAAAGACCTGAAGAAGAAGAAGAAGAAGATTTAAACTTTCACGTTTTGTGAACTTGAGTTCATATAATAATGATTTTTAACAAAAAACTAAAACCTGCTTCAACCCTATACGTAAATGTACAAAGTGGAACAAAAAATTAGGTTTTAGTGGGTGTGGTAGTTTAATCAAAATAAAGGAACAACGTTGTCATCAACTTGTCTTGATTCGCGAAAGATTTAAACAGAAATAAAATTAAACCAAACGGCATACTTTATTACTATACTTATACCACTTTGTTTTTGTTGATTTTTCCTTAAAGCACTGGATTCATTTCGTTAAAAAAATTTAGGACCTCCTTTAAGTTCAGTCAAAACTGAGGAGTAAGTTTGAAGGGTTATTTAAGGCCTCGTCGAACAAAATTTTAAATGTGATCTCCGTTTTTGGTCTAAGGGGTCATTCAAATCTTAGGTAAGCAGTGAAAGGGGTGGGAAGGTCAAACTTGACCTTTTTCTGATGACAGGAGGGAAGGGAGGGGGGGGGGTTGATCTGGTGATGGCATAAGCAACATTTCGCAAAATACACTAACATTTTTGTGAAAATGCGGCCAATGTTTACGTAAGCTTAGAACTTCTCTTACTTTTGCTGACAAGAGGAGGGAGGGGTCAGAGGTAACAGCAATTTTTCTGCTTATGTAATACTTGAATGGCCCTAAAGATTAATTTCAAATGGGGACAGCACAGTACACCCCAAAAAATTCACGCTTCTTCTCAAGGTGCTCCATTTAGAAGTATTCTAGTCCCACGTAGGGCGGGGTCGTTTCCTGATGAGCGTGTCTTCCGGCGCGACGTGTATGGGGTTCGTGAAGTCCACCTCGATGTTTTCTGGGATGGCGTCGTAGTAAGTCACGTGATCGTTGCTGTTATCTGAAAAAAAAAAGATATTTTTAACGATATGATTTTTCTGTCTTCTGGAATGATTAAGTCCTCTCGTTCATCCGGTGAAACTGCAGCTCAGTTGTACGCATTAATAGAATTTATATTCTAAGTTTTTTGGGCTTAAGTTGCGCCTAAGTTATATTTTTGTATCAGATTAAGGTGCCTTTAGCTAATCACGCAATCAATGTATAAGGTCCTTGATCTAAAATGCTTAGTGGAGGGGACTTACGAGTTGTTTTTGTTGAGGAGCCCGATGGTCCAGTGGCTGTGAGCTCTATGAGCGCTTACGTATGTTAAGCAACTCCTGGTGCAGTCCCTACTTGGATGGGTGACCGCAAGTGGCATAAAAATATCTCGAGCTCCTCCGTGCTTCGGAAGGCACGTTAAGCCGTTGGTCCTGGCTGTCATCGTTGATGGCAGTCGTTAAGCTATGTCAGATGCCTTAAGGCAGCTTGAAAAATCTGACACCAGTGTTGGCCACTTACACATACGAAAAACAACAGTGGAGGGGACTTACGAGTGAGATTGAGCCTAGCGATGAGATTCTCCAGATGACGTTGGTCCAGTGTGGCCTTCACTGTGATTCCGCCGAATCCTCTGACTGCTCTGTGCTACCAGACACATATTTTGTCTCTGGTAGTACAGAGAAAGTCGTGCTCCTACAGTGGACGATAGAAATGACCTCATGATTATGATTTTAATAACACTTACGAGTGAGATTGAGCCTAGCAATGAGATCCTCCAGATGTCTTTGGTCCAGCGTGGCCTTCACTGCGATCCGGTCTCTCAGCAGACTTCGTCGGTGTCGAGACGATCGTCTGGATTCTGCTCGGCTGCTGTTTCGGTTCAGGAGTGGGAGGGTGAACACCATCTCTGATAGAGGAGTGTTGTCTGGTCCGAATTCCTGCAATCATGGAAATACTCCTCTTAAACTAGTGAATCTGTGAGCTGTGTAGACCTCGCGAGTCCGTCTTTGGTAAACTGAATAAATTAAGACTACTTTAAGACGTTTGATATTACGGGATCCATCGCAGTCATATCAAAAACTTATTAATTTTAAAAGGAACCCGATTTTTTTTACCGCTTTTACAACAAAAACTCAATTAAAAACTTAAGGGCCTAACAAAAAACTTTTAATCGTGTTATTACTCTATTCTGTCAAAGTTGCTACGTAGTGATTATATGTTACTCATTTTGATATTTTGGGTAGGCATGTCTCTTATAAAAAATCTTTCTAAAATAATGAATTCGTCTTAATATTTACGAACAATATTGTTTATTGATGATTTACGAATATTTATTTCTTTTATTTTTTCAATCTTGTTTGCTTTTACGTTGTAAGTGGCCAACACTGGTGTCAGATTTTTCAAGTTGCCTAAAGGCATCTGACATAGCTTAAGAGGGTATACTAGCAGTGCGTTTTCCATACAAATGTAGTTCTCTATTTTCTCGCTGAAAACTGCTTCTAGAGGCACAATTCTTTTTACATACAATCTATTACTAAAATAGGTATGTCCCTATGTTTTAATTTTTTCTAAAAACTTCTTTAAAAGAAAAAAAAATTGTACAAAACAGTTTTTTTTTGGAAAAAATAAAAAATAGGGGCATTCCTATTTTAGTACTAGATTTTATGAAAAAAGAATTGTGGCTCTAGAATCAGTTCTCAGCGAGAAAATAGAGAAATACATTTGTATGGAAACCATATTGAAAAAATACTGCTAGTATACGCTCTTAACGACTGCCAATTTTATCAATCAAACAAAAACTGGTAAAGACATAGACGGTGGAGGATTAGAAATAGGGTCCTGCCGGCACCCTTTGGGTACCAAACCCTAAAAAGACATCATACTCAGTACTCTAGGTCGCAGGTGCTCACCAAGCATTTCCCACTGACGCAGTAGGAAGTATTCTTCTTCCCGCAGGCCGTCCCTAGCGGGAACCAGCCCTCGTGTCCGTTGACTAAGTAAAACCGATGGGAAACCCTCTCATCTTGGCAGGCGATGCGGCACGGCCGGTCTGGGTCCTCTGAACAATATGCAAACAGTATTTGTTTAGATCTTTTTATTCATTTCCGTAATTTATAGCTTATGTCACCTGCAAATAATTTACTTTCAATAGCTTAAAGAGACATGGAGAGAAATCCATCGACAAAAACACAGTAGGTACTTAAATTATTTTTAATTATATTTTCAAAAAAGGCTTCGAGTTGCAAAGCAATTGTTCCTCACATCCAGGTAGTTAACTATATCAGTAGAGATAGATCGAGTTTTTAACTGAGTACCTTTACATGCATCTTTGAACACTTCGGTTACGTGGTAATTGGTTACTCAGGTTGCAAAAAAGTGCCGTGTGGTTCCTGGCATAGTAGAATATGACCACTCTAAGTCTTCCTGTGGATGTCGTAGAAGACGTTCTGGAAACACAAGCTAAACAAAGCTTATAAACATCAAAGATACCTTTTCAACCAGTTTGGCCAGCGTGGAGAGAGTAAGCCAAATCCTCTGACTACTCTAGTATATGGCTCCGGTAGTTAGGGTTGCCATAGTATTTTGTGAAAAAATAAATAGTATTTAAGTGGGGAAAAATAAAAAATAGACTTACGTATCGTTATATTTTTTCTTTTAAAAAACAGCTATAAAGAATTTAGTATGTACTCTTCAAAAAATATAGTATTTGTATTTATCTGGGGAAAAAATGAAAAAAAAAATGACTTATTTATAGATAAATACTTTGTCTTCAATAAAACTGACAAAAACTTTATCGCGGACAATTTACCAATTAATAAAAATCAATTCTTATGATTGTAATGGGAATTATGACAAAAACACGTTCAGTAACACTCACACGCACATTACGTCTGTCCAGCGGAAGGCGGTTTAAAAATAGTGGGACCTTTTCTTTATTAGTTTTGCAAAATATGTCCATGGATCTGTTGTACTGAAATATAGTATTTTCGCGTACTATATATTTCTTCAGCAGTATATAGAACGAAGTTCCAAAATATAGTACAATACTATATATTATAGTACGGTTGGCAACCCTACCGGTAGTACAGAGAGTGTCGTGCTCCTGCAGTGAAGACTAAAAAAGACCTAATGATGAGGATTGCAGAAAAGGACAATTATTTACCTAAAGCCGGTGATATTTGCATGCCAAGCCCAGAGAGTCTCCGGACCCTCTCCTTGTACTTGGTGCAGACCATTGTCGCGTACTGGTACGGAGACTTCCGCTGTGTGCAGCCCTGGAAAGATTTTTTGAACTATTAGTACCTAAGGGGGTTTGAGCTAACGCTAGAGCGAGTTTTATTTAGGAAAATTTTTAAATAAAATTATTTTAATACGGTTTTTATCGCGTTTATTACATTATTTATACACCTAACGTTTCGAGCACTTTACAGTGTTCGTGGTCGCAGGTAGACTAAGTTGACATTTGTCTAGTATTTTATAAGAACTGCAAAATCTACCGCGATAAAAACCGTATTAAAATAATTTTATTTAAATGTGTAATAATCGCGAAAACATAAGAAAACATTAGGAAAATTTTCCTTAAATAAGGACAAATCCTGCCCCCGCAGCATGGCACGCGCGACAACGTTTATCGACTATCGCCTATCTTGTTTTACGCAATACTGAAGAGCGAGAAGTAGATAGTTTATCGCGCGATATAAACGGCGTCGCGAGGGGCTGGTTCGAAAGCAAAGCAATGAAAACGAATGTTTTTTCTCCTGTGCGAAAAATAAATGAATATAAATCATACTTTTCGGCATAGTGTGTTTCGACAGTACTTTTACTGTCATAACACACTATGCCGAAGATACGCGGCCGAAGCTCCGCGGCTGATGTTACGCTCCTACCTATTCGGCTGTTATGATACACTGTAAGCGTCGATGCTACGCGGCCACAGACAACATAACCCATACGCGGCAGAAAGTCGGCAGGCGTCCGTTGCGGGCGGGCTTGCCTACCTCCCCTCCTGGATCCACAATTGGGGGGTCCCAAATGCGGATACAGGACAGGAGTGTCCACAGGGATATGACCTAGATAAAATATGTGTGAAAACCGACAGCTCGCACGCAATACGTTTACGTTACGAATACGTTTTGAATAGTGGTGGCATTACTTTTATTGTTCTATACAAAATTGGCCGTGTGGTTCCCGGCAGAGTAGAATAGGACCACTCCATGTCTTCCCGTGGATGTCGTAGAAGGCGACTTAGGGAAATCAAGCTAAACAAAGCTTATATATAAATATCATATACCTCTCCAACCCGTCTGGCCAGCGTGGAGAGTCTAGGCCAAATCCTCTGACTGCTCTGCCCACTATATGGCTCGATAGTACAGATAGGGTCGAGCTCCTGCAGTGGAGACTAAAAAAGACCTGATGAATACAAAATTATGAACATATTTTTTTACCTTTCGTCATCTGTTTGCTATCGCCGCCGAACCTACGCCCAGCTGAAGTTCGGCTGTACGCTATAACGCGGCGTAGTTTGGGCATAAAGTGTCTCTCTCATACGTTGCGTACAACAGTCGTTATCACGCCGATCTTCGGCCACGTACTTTCGGCATAGTATGTTTACACCCTTATAATAACTTTCTTACCAAATCAGGGCGTGTAGAGTCAGGTCTGCACAGCTGTATGTTGGCAGTTTGTCTCGAAGTAGACCTAACGAGGCGCACCCCCACCCCTGGGGTGATGCAGTGGTAGTGACAGCCGCTGGTGGGTCGCCATTGGGAGCCCACTGCTCGTCGCCAGGTTCCGGACGTTTTTGTTCTATGGAAAACAAACATTGAGTAAATTTTACATCACTTCATATTATAAAACAGAATCCTCCGCCGCGTCTGTCTCTCTGTCTGTTCGCGAACTCAAGAACGAAGCACGGATTTTTATGTCATCATCATCATCATCATCAGGTCTTTCTAGTCTCCACTGCAGGAGCACAACCCTCTCTGTACTACCAGAGCCATATACTAGCCTGAGAAGTGAGGATTTGGCCTACACTCTCCACGCTGGCCAGACGGGTTGCAGAGGTATCTTTAATGTTAATAAGCTTTAATTAGCTTGTGTTTCCTTAGTCGCCTTTTACGACATCCACGGGATGACTTGGAGTGGTCCTATTCTACTCTGCCGGGAACTACACGGCTAGGATAGGGCTACGGATTTTTATGTGGTTTTCACCAATAGAAAAGAGACATTCGTGAAGAAAGTTTTTAGGTGTACCTAATACATTCCCGAGCGCACCAGGAGAGTGCTGGTAGTGGGTTATAAAGGTTATAAACTAGTTATAAAGCATTCACAACGCTATCTATCCTATCTATCATCTCAGCTGTTTGTTTGTTTTTCGTATGTGTAAGTGGCCAACACTGGTGTCAGATTTTTCAAATCTCAGCCGTAAGAAGTCCACTCACTGCTAGTCATAGCCATAACCCCCCAATTATGAAAATGATTGATGATTTCCATCATTGAAGGGTTTTCGGGATGCTGATGGTGCTGCAGCCTCAACGGATGCAGTCGCATGCATTAACTATTGGTGGCGGGCATGACGGGACTTAATGTAGTGGGTGGACGCTGTTGAGCAATAGTTTGCATGAACTGGTGGCGGTAACACAATAATACATTATGATGCAAGTATGGTAAACTGGATATTATATTTGAGGTGTTTTTATATAGTTTATTGATTTAGTTTCGATTTTGCATCTGTGGCATTCGGCTATTGAGCAATTATTGGTGTAAAGTAAAAAGGCCTAGTCCTGTAATATAGACATAACGATCCAAGTTCTGATGTCATAAGAACCGTATTATTAGCAAATGAATTGAAAATTTATTTCATCAAAGTGCATGTGACTTTCATTTTAATTTCCGCAAAGTAACGTCTGAATTAATTCAAAATATTTGATGGTGATCACTTACGATGTGATGTGTGTAGTGGCTGCCTGCAGCTGCAGAGCTTCCCACTCGCAGTCTCCAGGCTTCAGCGAGAATTCTGTGTCGGCGCTCGAGGAACATGTGAATTTCTGAAAATGTAATAAACTTCAACTCATGTTGCGATGTTTGACGAAGTCAGAAGTAGGTAGGTACATTGGTTATGCAAGCGTTTTTGAATCGCAAGGTCTCGGGTTCGATCAGGAAAATTATATTTTTTAGATGTATCTGGGTATGTATTTAGAATTTAGTTTCGTTGTGTTAAATGACACAGTTTCCGAACTTATTGTAGGCTATTTCAATCCGTATGTCTTTGTTGTTCGTATTTGTTCGTATGTCCCAATTTTTGAGAGATAAATTTTGTTAACTGTTTAGTGGAAATTAAGGTTGTCGAAATAAAATTTGCAATATCTGAAAAGGTGCTTGTGTTTTAAGTTTAATTTATTTTTTAATTGAATTTAAACATTTGTATGCAATGCAATGAATAAATAAATAGGAGTCCTAGCTGGCGTCACGCTATGTATGTCTATCCTAGCCTAGGAAAGACATACTCTCTCTCTACAATCTGTTATGCCAGCGCTGCGTAATCCCAGCGTTCGGAGGTTGCTCAGCGTTGACATCGCGTCGAGATAACGACGCTCGAAAGACTAGCTAGTGTTGGCCCTAGTAGCATTTAATGTTGGCATTTACTTGGGCCACATACCTCTGGTTAGTTGGCAAATGCATACAATTGGCGCGCAGTTTTCGGGTTGGGCCCAAAACTAATGGCCAACGTCGATTTGAATACGATGGCCCAACTTGTAATAGGACCACTGTACCTACCATCGTTGGCATTTCGTCGGGCCAGTTGCAATAAGATGGTTGGACACTGAAGGGCCATTGACTGCTGAAAAAATATGGGACCTCTTTACGCAATTTTAACAGTTGTGATGTGACTGGTCTACCTCTAGTACCAATCACCCTTTGAAGTGCAGTGCACTTCTGATTAGCGTACTTCCAACCAACTTGGTTTAAAATTTTGGCTCGAAGTATATATCCAAAAGTAAAAAAATGTTAATAGCGCGTTCTAACATACGCCTTACGCCATCTATTGACTAAAAAAATAATTATACAAAAAAACTCCTATTAAACCAGTTTTGCCGGGTAGTTCCTGCCTGCCAAAGAAGAGTAGGGCCACTACAAGTTTTTCCGTGGATATAGTAAAAGGCAAGTTAGGAAACACAAGCTCATGAATGTAAATATCAAAGAGACCTCTCCAACCCATCTGGCCAGCGTGGAGAGTAAAAGCCAAATCCTCTGACTGCTCTGGCTAAAATGGTATTACAAAGAGAATTGTGCTCCAGCAGTGGAGATTATAAAAGACCTGATGATGATGATGATGATAATGATGATGATGATGAAACTAACTTTAGTTGGAAAGACTCAAGATGATATTTAATGTAGGTAGGCAAAAGGTACTACAAAGTACATTACTCACTCGCAGTTTTTTTTTATTCAGTGTACTATACAAACGCAATATTACGTTAGTATTATATTAATTTTCTTTCGAAGGTCTTTCCCTACAGAAAGCACCCAACGGTAGGAGTAGCACTAACAGGCCCGATGAAGGATTTAATTAGTTGGCCCGATGTTATAACCATAACTTAAATCCCTACAATAATAACCCAACGGTAGGAGTAGCACTAACAGGCCCAATGAAAGATTTTATTAGTTGGCCCAATGTTGTTAAATAACTTAAATCCCTACAAATATCACCCAACAGTAGCAATAGTTGTAGTAGGCCCGTTGTTGGCTACCCGTTGGGTAAGTAGTGCATGTTTATGACAGTGGGCCTATTTTAAGTTGAGGTTGGCGGAGTAACTAACCATCTGCCAATATGTTCCCAACTGTTGGCATATGGAAGCCAACGGAAAATGCTACTAGGGGGGGGGATACACCGCCAACTCACCAACGCTGAGCGGCCGCCGAACGCTGGGATTACGCAGCGCTGGCATCACAGATTACAGCTGTGCCATTGCACAGCTGTAATCTGTGTGTCGCCCATTTCTCTTCACTTTTTTTTCAGATTTCTCTGCAATGCAGAGATAAAATATTTGTGTGAAACCGTTTGTTGAAATATCAATATTATTGTACCTGACAAACTCCACTGATGCAGAACATGGGCGAGAGCCTGGAGCAGGCCGTGCCGTCGGGCAGCGTCCAGCCGCGCGACTTGTACCCGCCGCCGCGCGTGTCGCACCACACCGCGCACGCGCTGCTCACGTCTGCAAGCGAGCTCATGTCAAAACAACTGGAACGAGCGGTTTTTCCATACAAAAACCGTTCGAAGACGAGTGGTCTCACGTTCAAAAATAGTACTCCTGTACGTCTCCCAAGACTCTTCCGTTTACGCACGAATGTGCGTGTTTGTTATGTTACAGCGTGTTACGCGCATGCATGGCTAGTGACTGCTGTTTGGAAAGCTTTTGGAAAGGTATTAAATTATAGGCGTAGGTATTTAAGTTTTTACTTCTGCCAGCATTCCCGGACTGCAACCCGTTGTTTTTTTTTAATAGACTATGTAGCTAACTCCAAGTAAGCTTGTGCTACTTCACCGGACTTTGTGAGGTGAGAGCGAAGTGCCCTCAACTTGTAAGGCGAACATGGAGGGATGGACCTCGGCTTTGAGCGTTGCCTGTATGCGAAGGCTTGGAGAGACAGCAAACTCTCATGTTTTGCCGTATGGGCCGAACCATGTCGACATGAACGAGTCGACCACCGGTCCGACTGAGTTCTGTCGGAGGAATTATTTATGGCCGGAATCGAAGAAACTTTGTTTGCGCGTTTCAGGCATGTTCAGCGCCATCTTATGACAAGTAATGTAGTTATTTATTGTATCGCCATATTCACAGATCATTTTCGTATTAATTTTTGTGGCGAATATAAAGGTCGTAACAACACAATAATAAATGGTTCTGATGCAAAGACAAGATAGAAATCCTACAACAAATATCTTTCAAGGGCGTTGCCAAGGTTGATTGAGGGAAATCAGGGAAGAAACGTCGCCCTAGAGACTAATACTTGTATAAGATCTACAATGGGACCTAGGCAGGATCTATGCAATATATATGAAGGTCTTTTTTCAACACTTTTCATTCTAATATTCTAATAGTATTAACAACTACTGTTACAGCCTCGCCTTCCCCGCCTAAACTTTTGACCTCAAATACCTACAGCAGTTTATTTGATCACCATCTAATGACAACACTAGCATGCGCTAGTGTTGTCATTAGACATTATTGAGTCTTCCAGAAAAAATGTGTGACATTATTCCTACTTCCTCTTCTGCTTTGAATGATGGTTTCCACCGAGATTTCAGTGATTTTGGCAATGTCCAAAGAGATAGGTACTAATAATATTAAAACTTACGCGAGATAAATTCATTATGAAAACACGGCTTTACTCACGTTTTATTACGTCGGATCCGCCGACTAGTTTCGGTCTGTTACGAAGATACTACTAGTCGGCGGATCCGACGTAATAAAACGTGAGTAAAGCCGTGTTTTCATAAAGATAGGTACTAGGTATCGGTGTTGTACCTACGGTAAAATTTAACAAAAGTATCAAAGATGGCGTATATTCTTTGATAGCGTCGTGGGAGCTTCTGTGATAAATCTATACGAGGCCATATAACAGTCTACTTTAACTACTTACCTATTTCACAAATTGTTCATAAGCAGTAGGTACATTAATAACACCAAACTATACCAAGACCCCTAAAATCAATTTGCAAAGTTGTCTTAGGCAAACTCAACTGCACCTCTTGACTTCCCACCACAAACTCCCGACATTATTCCTATGAATATTGGTTTAAAAATGGATATAATTTTAAGTGACCCACCATCAGAATCAATCCTTTGCAGACCAGTCCCAATCAGGTCTGGATCTACATCCCGGGCTCTCAGGCAGATTTGGTCGGCAAATTCTCTCACCGTCATTCTCGGTACATTGTTACACTGAAAACATGAATCAAGAATCATTTATTTGTCTGAAAATAAAATGGTACAAAGATGTTACAATTTTATGGTGCACAGCAAATACAAAAATAATTAATCGTTTACAATATGCGACGGCCTCCATGGTGCATTGGTTAACATGCCAGTCTGTGACACGGATGGACCAGTGTTCGATCCCCGACCAGATCCTGATGAAAACGACCTTCCTTAGAATGGCCTGGGTCTTAAAGAATATAATATCGTAGAGTTTATCCAACGACACAAGTTCACAACTTACTGCGGGCTTGCTCAATTGGTGATTGGTCTCTATATATATTTATTTATATATTCATCAGTTTTAATGAGGACGTGCTCCGTGGCGCAGCGGTCATCACGCCTGCCTGCGACACGGATGGTCCTGGGTTCGATCCCCGGTCAGGTCAAGATGGAAAACGATCTTTTTCAGATTGACCTGGGTCATGGATGTTTATATATATATATATATATATATATATGTATTTGTTATAAAATATAGTATCGTTGAGTTAGTATCCCATTATACAAGTCTTTCATAAGAACTTACTTTGGGGCTAGCTCAATCTGTGTGATTAGTCCGTATATATTTATTTATTTATTATTAATTTAACAGCAAATTTCAAGTCTCACGGCTGGTTCAAGAGTCAGTTGGTACTTTGTTATTTGTTTCCTGGTTACTCGTCAACTTGGAAAATTCTACTGTTTTCTCTTTTTGTACTGTTACTAACCTGATGTGCATGGCAGGTTTGGTATTTCTTGTCATAACCTGCACAGTATTTGCTGGTACTCTCGTGCCTGTAAAAATAAACTAAAATGTAAAAAGCTTTAAAAAATATTTGCTTGACCAGCCCGGTCAAGCAGATATTTTTTTATCTTTTTTGAAAATAAGTGTAGCTTCAGGTAGGTACTTTAAAATTTAAGCTATGCTTTTATTCAATTTATCGTAACTCTAGATCATATTACGTTTACTCTTATGTAAAAAAATAAGATACTTGCTGCTCCATTACATAGTAATCCAGCAAAATGGAGCAGAAAGTTTATCTCAAGTGCCCACTAGGTGTCGGACGACTTGACCAAGGTTGTAGGAAGATGCTGAATGCAGACCTAACCGTACATAATAGTTTATATTGAAATCCTTTGGGAATGTTTTAAAGAGCTGTTTTTTTTTGTTCATTTAAAAGGTGGGAAAATTAGAAGTGTAAGTTTTTAAAGGTGACCTAATTAGAAAGGCGATAGACGTACTCGTACCTACAAAATATAAAGATTGCTAGTTCAAATCCTGCTTGCATGGTTTTTTTTTCCACATCTAAATTAAAACTAACTTTTTTAACAATAAAACTAACTAAAAATAAAATTAAACGCCTAAAAATATAAATCATACAGTCCCTCCCGCTGCTCACCCTTGGGCATCGTGCCCAAAAGGTTGGCAGCATTGCCAAAAATCTCTTATTTCTTTATTTTTTTTCCACATCCTATTTCTTTATTTTAATAAGAATATCCTTGGGGAAGCCTATGTCCAGTAGTGTGGCCATCTTGCAGCTGTTATGAAAGTGATGAAAAGATTAGTTATCAAATCTCAGTACCTACCTCGGTCTATTGCACTTTCTGTTGGCTACAGCCACCCCCGTAGCGGCTGGTGAGTGGGTGTCGTCCAGCAAGCAGGCCGACGCGCATTCTGACCAGCCGCTCCAGCGGCCCCACGAGCCACGAGGAATGGTGGACCCTTCTCGCTCCACACATTCTCCTCCCCGACAATACTGTAAGGAATGTGATATTTATCAATCGTAGCAAGTGTTCCTGGATTTATCAGATTTTAAATCCCGGTCTGTACGTAATTTCAATAGCACTTTCTACCTTACATTGAACTCATTGTACTCATATTACGAGACACATTTTGTGTCACCGTGACACTTTGGCTGATAAGCCTTTGGAATAGCACTTCCTATCTTACATCGAAAGCCCTCTATGTACCCATGTGCGGAATCGGAACAGAACCTCCTTGGCTGATAAGCATTTGGACCTCTTCGGATAGGTTTATCCTGATCTAGAGTATATATCCTGAAGGTAATATCCTGAAGCTCATGCAGTCCTGCTTCGGACATAACCGTGTGGTAGATAAAATATGAGGTAAGTACAAAATAACCGAAGGTTCGGCATGCTTCCGATTTCCAACCGGCTCTATTGTTGAAGACAAGATAAGATCTTACATCAGCCCCCATAGCATGACACGCTTGACAATGTTTAAGGACTATCGCCTTCTATTTTCCGGAACACTAAATAACGAGATGGATATAGTTAATCGCGCGATATAAATGGCATCGCGGGCGCCATGCTGTATGCTGGAAGTTCAAATGTGCTTCAATGTACATATCTGATAACAGTTTCCTTACAAGTAGCTTCATTACTTATTTCTTTATATATTGTAAAGCATTTTTTCCACACAAAAGAATGTTTTTTCACTCCAGTCCATGAATCAATTCCAATAGATTCTATGGTTTCCCGAGAATCCTTTTTCATGTTTGTAAAGTTTACTACCATACTTACGCAGTGGCGTAGCGTGCCCAAAATTGGGTGTGTGCGAAGTGGCTTTGCGAGGCCGCCCTAGGGTTTGGCGGCCCCCCTTTTTAATTAGTAAGTAAGGTAATGTATAGAAATAAAATCAACATTGCTGACTTACAGTTATAATTTATGTAATACGAGATTCATAAAAAAGAAAAAAAGGATTAGCAGTAAGTTGACATTGAACCAGGTATTATTTGGCCTGACATCTTCCCTGAATAAAATTTGAAAACATTGCCAACGAATTCAGGGCCAAGGGTGGCCGTGCCCGTCCCAGTGCCAGGCCATGGGTGCCTCAAGCCGCCGGCCTGCCGGCCGGCCGACGGCGTGAGTGAGACCCTCCCGAGGCCCCCCCTGCCCGGAGGCCGAGTGCGGTCGCACACTTCGCACACACCTCGCTACGCCACTGTACTTACGTTTTGTCTCACGAACGTTTATTTCCTAGTGACTTACCATATCTTCACCACA
Organism: Rhodophaea formosa; assembly: GCA_963082605.1. Classification (NCBI taxonomy): domain Eukaryota; kingdom Metazoa; phylum Arthropoda; class Insecta; order Lepidoptera; family Pyralidae; genus Rhodophaea; species Rhodophaea formosa. Next base: position 3,491,646 of record OY720220.1, on the reverse strand, counting down.
TCTGGTTCCTTCCAAAGCAGGATGTGAAGTCCACGTGTACCTCTCTCTTTGGCAGTGGAGATCTCGACAAATATCTTCTAGACTTTGAGCAGTGGAGTGGCGACTGCCACGACCGTATTTGAGCATACCTGAAATTGAATAGCTTCTTTTAAGAAATAGTTATGATAAGTCTATGAAAGATATAATGTCGCCGTGTGGTTCCCGGCAGAGTAGAATAGGACCACTCCAAGTCATCCCGTGGATGTCGTAAAAGGCGACTAAGGAAACACAAGCTACCTCCTCTCCAACACGTCTGGACAGCGTGGAGAGTATAGGCCAAATCCTCTAACTGCTCAGGTTAGTGTATGGCTCTGGTAGTACAGAGAGGGTCGTGCTCTTGCAGTGGAGACTGGAAAGACCTGATAATGATGATGATGAAATCTATGAACCAAAGAGAAATACTATTGTTAGCACTGTCTCAAACATCAGGAAGAGTTGGAATGTACTTACATTGTTGGTCAGCATCAAATCTCTCTCCAGGCAGTATTCCTTCGGCGCTGTGATCCAACTGACCGGCTGAGTTGCCGTGATCCAGAAGACAACGGGATTGTACGGTACTGCAAAAAAAAATTAATGCTATTTATTATTTATCTGAGATGTTTTGTTCTTGTGTAAGAGATGAGTAGATCCGAGTGCAAACTTATCCTGGGGATCAGATCACGTTAGTTATTCATATAATTTTCGGCCATCGGACTCGTATCCAAAAGGGAGTGGGTTGTAAATAGCAGGTCCTCTTGACCTGAACTAACACATTTCTAGTAAGTAGTACAGAAGACAGGTGAATTATAAGTTGTAATTGTAAGAATACGTAGATGTAAATTGTTAGTCACATCACTGGAAATATTACGTAGATTTACGGAACGATAAAATCAAACAGTGGATACAGAGGACCGTAGAAAATGGCGTCAAAAATGGCCTATGCCCAGCAGTAAGCTGATATGGGCTGAGAATGAATGAATGAAAAAAGTCAAAATTGATGGACTTACTCTAGAAACTTCTGTAGATAGTTCTTGCTGCATTGTGACCAGGTAATCTTTCCGCTCCCCAGCGTTGGACTCATTATGTAAGCACTAGGATCACAGCCGTTGTCTGCTAGAGGGCCATCGTGGCGCATTCCTAAGCTGTAAACAAATTTATTTTCCCTTTTATATTAGATCAACAAGATATAATTACGCATCATTATTTTAAATAAATGTTTCAAAAATGTGAATGTTTTGGCCACTGACACAGACGAAAAACGAACAAACATTACCGGTCGGATCATGATGGAAAACGATATTTTCAGATTGACCTGGGTTTTGGATGTTAATTTATAGATGTAGGTATTAATAATAAATAAAATATTGTTGAGGTAGTATCATAAGACACAAGTTCACAACTTAGGTACTGTGGGGCTAGCTCAATCTGTGTGATTTAAATAGTGTCTAGATATGTATTTATTTTATTTATTTATCTTTCAGAAATCGGTTTTAATCTAGCTACTGATTTCTTAATTTGAACTTATTTGCATAGTGCAAAAATTTGATCTTACTGATCTCGTCATTAGACGTAAAAAAATAAAGTGAGAACTTTGTGATGCAGAGTTTGTTTTGTATTATATTATGCGGCTTATTACATAAATGTTTTATCTACTCATGCATGTGTGTGTAATTGCGTACTTACTTGTGGCCAATTTCATGAGCCACAACATAGACGCTCTCAAAGTGCCTTCCCTCGTTGACTGTGCAGCTGCTTGTTACCGTACACATACCGGCAACTGGTGCTAAACCTGAAAAACCAAGTATTGAGTAGGTATATGGGGTATGGCGATACCTCATGAGTAGAGATGAGTGTCAGGGAATTGAGGGAATACATGAATTTTAGTGGTCTAGTCGAAAGTGGCCGTTTTTAATATACATGCTAAGAAAATCTTCACTTTCTACTGTAAGCAGTAGTTCTTAAAATAGACTGAAACCCTACCTAGGGTTTCGCAAGAACAAATTTTAAATGATATAGCTCCGTTTTCTGTCAAACGATTTACTTCAATTGGAGGCAGCACTAAACCCCGAAGAATTCATGCTTCCCCTTAAGGAATTTACTCAAACAACATACCTATATGTGCGTCAAAAACCCCTCTTTACTTAGAACATTTTTTAGGTTGAGATTGTCTCCGGAGAGTAGTTTCTATCTTGAGAATACGGTGTAAATACGATGCAAGTGTACCTAACTTGAATAGACCTCTACCTCTTGTCTTTTAGTTGAACTGAGTCCAAACGAAACTGGTTACCTACTCATTCTCGCACAGCCCGAGATTGTGTCTGACTTTTTTTTATTAAAAAAAATTAATTATCATATATATTTAAGGCGGCAGATGTACAGGTATTCGTAAATAAAAAATAATATCTAAATAAAACCGGCCAAGTACGTGTCGGGCCACGCGCAGTATAGGGTTCCGTAGTTGCGAATGACAACTTTGAATTCACACTGTTTACACTCGCACCTCACATCAAAGATTGTATGAAATTTTACATTTTCCAGTACATTTTATAAGTTGGTTGCCTATAACTTTTTAGTTTGCACTTAGTACCCAGCTCTGATAGTTTTCCTTTCAACTTCAGTATATATACTACTGCTGTAATTTTTTTCACGTATCCGTATATAACCGTTTAGCAGATACAGGGGGGGGACACGTACCTCTAACAAAAATTTGCACTTTAAAACCAAATATTTCGGATACGGACCCCTAAATCGAAAAATGGTGTTCTCAACCTCACAATATTTTTCAAAGAACTTTTTAACGATACCGCACACGATGGGTAAGTAGAGAAAAAAAATTACTCCCCCACTTTACTTGTATCGGAGCTACCCTAAAAAAAAATTTTTTACCAGATTTTTTTCTACGACTTTTTTGCCATGATTAATATACATTCTCATACCAAATTACAGCTTTCTAGTACTTATAGTCTCTGAGTAAAACCGCGGACGGACAGACAGACAGACAGACAGACGGACAGACAGACAGACAGACAGACAGACAGACATGGCGAAACTATAAGGGTTCCTAGTTTACTACGGAACCCTAAAAAGCCATTTATCGTATGAACTTTGAACAAAATTCTGTAATTACTGTCAAGTGCTTGCTTGATAAACGAGACTCATTTTGTAAATTATCGAAGCAGTGACAATGCAAAAAGCTAGAAATCATATCCATTAGATACGAAACATTATCTCAAATGGATATTGACAAAGAGAGCGTAGAAATTGTGGGAATTACTTATTTTATGGTGAATTTACCGAAGCAAATCTTATTGTTGTAATATGTCATATGTATATGATGATGCTCAAGAAGTCGATTTTGAGAATAAGCGCGAACTTAAGAGTTTTAACTCTATATACGACGATGGTTTGCCCCTTTAGCATGATTTCTGATTCCTGTCCCCAGCCTTTCGCTGAACGAGACATTTGAATCGTCTTGCGAAATATGGCAGTGTCGACCCCGTAACGTATTAAGACGTAAGTTCCTATGTGTATTTGTGTGTGTGTTTGGCTCTTACACGCATAGATTTAAAAAAAATGCGTAATTAGTTTATGACAGGTGTTATTTTGATATCGATATCTATATAATTAAAGTATGGGTTTATTCCACTTTGATCACCTTATAATAAGTGAATAGAAACATAGAACACGGTTTTATTTTTTACTTACCAACCACTTGACTGCTGACTTTTCCATTCTTATTGACCACATACAAATCTAATCCAGTCAAAATCAAAGCATGGTCCCAGTGAAGAGGATCGTTGTCCCCCGGTGGGTTCTCCAGTCTTTGCCACGTACAGAAATTACTTAAAAACCTATCAATGTCATGAGGTCGCTTCAAATTTACCGGGTCTTCGTGAAGAATTTCAAGTCTTTTCAAAATAAAGTTCACTGGTCTACCCAAAGAAGGGTCATGGTATAACAACTGGACAGCGTTAATCATAGCTAGTATAAATCTGACTAATTCCCTCTCAGTGTCTTTGGGGAAATTTATCGTCATGTGTTTGTACAAATCTCTATCAACAAACACTGCTGTTTCCACAAAAACAGCTGGCAATATAGCCCTTTTTTGCCTCGGTATATCTGTTACTAATTTCTTGACAAATGTACCTATAGTCTTGTTTCTATGAGCTAGATTCAATTTGAATCCTTCTAAGCTATCCTTGTTCTTCAAAACATTATCATCAACATCTCTTTTTCTTCTATGTTTTGTCCATGTTTTAACTGATTCTGGTGTTGCAAATGTATCAATATCTCTTTCTATACACGTTTCTTCATCATCATGATTATTTACATCATTTATTTCTCTTCTAACTATAACGTGAGCTTTAGAATCGTTTTGGTGAAACCTTTCTGGTAACGGGTGAATAAAATAGTAACTATCGTCGCTTTTGACTAATCCTCTCTGTAAAAAATTAAGTAAGTTGTCGTAATTAGGCATTATTACAAGGTAATGTGATTGTAATAATAATTCTATTGTGTGCTAAGTTTATTATCTCATAGTGGGAATAATCTATACATGACTAGGTTTTTATAATTGATTATGTGTAATGAGCTTTTGTGACACAACTTTAACTATCAAAAGCCTAGTTTTTTCAGGAAATGTTCTTGATTGACTATAAAAATTGTGTGCATAATTTATGGTATTCATAACAACTTAATTAAGAATATTTTCGCATTTTAATTACTAGTTTAAAAATGTGGGAAATTTGAGATACTATCTATGTGCATAGAATACATGTCCGCATTCAAAATAATGATAGACTGCACATGTCAATATCATTCGTTTTCTAGAGCTATCATTATGGCTTAGCACAGAAAAAATATTTTAAATAAATAATTAAAAAAGTACTGAAATTCATGTTGAGTTCAAAATGAAAATAACGCTATATTGAGACACTTAAGTCCTCCATTGATATATATTTAAAATAAAACACTTTTACATCGCTAAAGCATCGCTTGAAGTTGAAGAAAAACATCAATTAATTTATTTGTTCAAGAAGCAACTAATCATACATACCACATCATCACAAGCATACAATGCCGCATTATCACTCTTAAAATAACACAGATCCAACTCCTCATCCGAATGTTGGTCCAGCACTGCTTCTGTATCATTAGACCATCTTCTCAACAGTAGAAACTGGGGGTCTAGAAAACTGTTTCTGGGGTTAAGCTTTAGATCTAAGTGCTTCTTCAGTGACAGAAGTTCTTGGTCTTCGTGGAAGAGAGAGCGTTTGCGACGTCTGGTCTGCTTTAGGTGTGCTATTTCGAATTGTGCTTCTGTAATCAACATTGGTATATTAATAGCTTTAAATTGACAACAAAAGGAAAAAATACAGATATAAATAATACCAAAAACGAAAAAAAAGCCGCGTAAGATCATCATCATCATTTCGTGTAGGTGACACGGTTAGTCAACCATGCACACCCTGGTGTTAGAGTTCTTCGAAACCGCCTCTCGGCCTCTGACGTGGTTCCTTTGACGACTACGAGATGGCAGCCGGGACCACTGGCTTAACGTGCCTTCCGAAGCACGGAATCGTCTTTCTTATCAGACAATCAGGTGATTTATGCCTGCAATGTCCTAACCAAACTGGAAACAACTTAACAAAGTATGCTTCCCGTGGGAATCGAACCACGAACCCCGGGTCAACAAGGCAAACGCCTTGACCACTGGACCACGGAGGCGGTTAGAAGTAGGCCGCGTAAAAAAACAGTATTGAGTAAATTGAGAATGTCTTAATATTTTAAGGATTCTTAAATAGGTGACATGAAACTAACTTGTTCTGAAAAGCTTGATGAAAGAAAAATTGCAACTGACTTTTGTCCAAAATTTTTGTCTGAGAAATCAAGAGATTTGTTAGTTAATTTTAATGAATACTGCTGATGACAACCTTCCGTTCAAAAAATACAGAGACATAAAGAGTCCAGATAGCACACAATCAGGCATAGGCAGATTTTATTTATCAATCCATGAGCTTCTAAATCAAATCTAAATCAAAATATAGGTATTGATTTTAGAGCTCGTAGCTTTTTTAGGTAACCCAGATTGGCAACTGATTATTTGGTCATATTGAACAACGGAAGAGGAATATATATTGCTTAAATAACTGCCAAGGAACGCCGTTGTTGAATGTTTTTTACCCTTGTATTTTACATTACATCACGACTTTCGGCTATAAAGATCACGACTTACATGAAGACAAAGAAAATGCTTTCCAAAGGGATACTGCTATAATGGAATGAAGGTCGTCTGTGGGTCAATAGTTCAATGTCTAACGGTCTTACCATTGTGGTTAGCGCCGAAAAGGAACACTTTTTCCGATTCTGTCAGATGCTCCAACAACTGCTTTGAATGTTCCTGCAACAAGCACAAAATAAATTTTAAAATTAAATCATTGCAAGTTCCTTCGTATGCTGTTATATCATAATTAAACTTGTTTGTGCTCATGTTTATACTATATACTATACTAGCTGTCAGTCGGCAAGTGTTTAAGTTTGATAATTTTTACACTAGTGTTCGCTAAAATAAGTAGTTGCTTTGCTGCGTGGGCTCTTTTTAAGTCTCCACTGCAGTAGCACCACCCTGTCTGAACTACCAGAGCCATATATTTAGCCGGAGCACGCATAGGATTTGGCCTACACTCCACTCACGGTGGCCAGACGGGTTGTCTCTTTGATGTTTTTTACGCTTGTGTGTTTCGCTTTCTACGACGTCCATGGAAAGACTTGGAGTGGTCCTACTCTACTCTTCCGGCTTAGCTTCTGGGAACCACACGGCATTTGTCTCTCGATGACTTGGTATGATTGCTATGCGCAAATTTATTTTAAGTGATGATCAAAACGTAGCATGGTGACTGTAGTTTCCATAGTTAGCGAGTAGTCAATTTTGTGCGTGTGCACTCTGAAAAATTATCGCATATAAAAACTACAGGATAATGATAATAATAGGCGACCTCAAAACCTAAAGACTATTATTTAGATTGTACAATTGTAGTTTTTCATGTAAAGTACAGGGTCACGGTTACCGTACTGTCGTGTACGTAATTGCTTACGTACATGTTGATGTGCGTGTTATATGTCCATCTTTGATATCACTATTGTATGATATAACTGCTAGTGTAGTAGAAGAATGTAACGATTTAATTGTTCTGCATCTAACTTTGTTAGAACGACGGCCAAAGCATTTCAGAAACAAGTAGCATCATTTAAAAAAATAAAAAGGAACCGACTGCCCTTTTTAGCAGTTTAAGAGGCTTACATCACCGAAACTAGCGACACCCGTTATTTAATTCTTGTTCTCCGAAATAAGAACGAATTAGAAAAATCTACGTAAGTACTTCCTTAGTAAATTACTTGTAGTATTTTTAGTAGAACTTTTCATCGCCATCAGTATTTCAGATTGAGAGAACTACTCATTACCGCCAAAAGTGGGCGCTTATGGCGGTAATGAGTAGTTCTCTTGATTTATCAAATGCAAAATAATGAAAAGCAATACAAAAAATACTAGAAGTCATTTACTAGTGAAGTACTTACGTCGATTTTGTTATTTTGATCTTATTTAGTAGTTAAAGAAGTAAAACCAGGGGTGGCGCTAGTTGACTGGTGTAAGCATGGAGATATATGTACTACGTGTAAGCGTCAAGCGTCCGCCATATTGACTTTTCGCTGCAAATGACACTCCGGGAAAGAATATGAAAATAATGACACCAAAATTGGTTTAGGTTACAAGAAGCGAGAATGGAACAGACATATTTACATACATAAATATGTGCAAAAAACATTACACTCTTTCTGGGTGGGTCAGTCGTGTAAAAATAATGTAGATTTGTGTTGGTCGCCATGGTTTTCCGAGAGAATACAACATGAAGTCCTTCAGAAAGGGTGCGAAAAGATTTCTTCAGAGTCGCTAACGCACGAGTAGCACTCCTGGTATTTCAGTCGTCCATAGGCCGCGCCTCTTTGCCTACTTCACGGTATACAAATTAAACCGCCGAAAAGAAAAAAAATCAATCATCCCCTGTTTTTCTACTTTTAGAGTTGGGGTTTTTTTCCACATTTACTTATATGGGTCCAACTTCGGGTAAGCCCTTTTCAATAACAAAAAGAATCATCAAAATCTACTACGGACTACTCAGTCGTCGACATGATACTCCTCCGTTTTTTCGTCGATTAAAAAGAACTGAAAAAGATTTAACTCAAATACTTAATGTCATGAACTCAAAAACTGCTCCGAATTTCTAGGACACAAATGAATTCATTCAAAATTCACATTCGTCATCACTTAAAACAGTTAATGGTCTCTCGACGCGTCATCTGGCATCACTTTTCCATCATTACGCAGCTACTTTCATATCACTGTTTAATTTCGATTTCCTTAATTTCCATGCGAGTAGCTCTGGAGGGGAAAGTGTGTAATTACCCATCTTTTTGAATACAATGAAAGTTTCTTGCGTAAGCGGCTTGTCGTAATTTAGGATGCTCTGGATTCGATTGTTTCAGTGTTTGCCAATGCTGAGATTGCTGTAGATTTATCACGGTCGATTATATTTATGTCGTTAGGATCACGTAAGGATTTTATGTGGATCTCTTCTTCAATATCTCCAATGAAGGAAAACATTAACTTTTTCATCTAGACTAGAATAATAAAGTAAACAAATGGAGGAAAATGCATAAACTCGAAAAATGCTAGATGAGTTTTACAAATTCGTTACTTATAGAAAAGTACGAACCCGATATCCTGCGGTTGAAAGGTACTTGCGGCACCACTGAACAGATGATGTCACATATGCGTAGGTATGTGATTGGTGGATAAGCTTTTTGTTATATTTATGCTTCAATTATTTCAAATGTTGGCCAACGTTGAGATCGTGTCATCACCGTTCAAAGTTTCTGCTTAAAATTATTCAAATCATTATCTTCAGAATATAGAAGATTGCCAGCTTATTTCCTATAAGAGTAATTCGCATAATTTACCAACTTAAAACGGCTTTTAGTAGTTCGGTGGAAAATAAAAATCATGAATTCTGACTTCAAAGCCATATTATACTTATTTCTAACGTGCAAAATTAGCTCCAGTTGATAAAATTTTAGCCTTCAGTGACTTCCAAGTTCAAGTTTCAATCTAGCAAAAGTTAATATGTTGCTAAAGTTCATGGGCTATTGTCTAGTATTTGACAGGCAATTCGTGTGTCAATTTCAATATCAAGTCTAGAATTCTAGCCAACCTTTCGTTCCTTTCGACAACATTCAAACCATTGACATTAAGCTCTTTCTCTTCATTGTTCACCTTGACAGAGTCTATTCATGATTGGTCCCGGTTTGGCCTACTTATCTTCTTTTGTTTAGGGCAGAGGAATTCAGCGAGGTCTTTATTTCCTATGTTTGAAAGGTTAGCATATTTATCTGTTAGGATACTAATAAAAGATAAGGTAGATGGAGCTTGGCTACAACATCCAATGACTTTATTCAACAAGATACAGTTTTTAATATATATCTAGTCTTACTCCCTACTCGTACATAAATGATTTACTAAGTAATAAGTTGTGCCACTCTATATTCAATAAGTTTTTTACATTACAGGTGTAATCATACGTGAAGTAAATAAATTTTCAGTTTAACTGCTTACCAGTTTGGCAATGGTACAATTCTGTCAATAGTACTTACTAAGTTTGTGAATAAATAAATAATGACTCGGCAATATGGGTTTTATTTTTTCGGTATAATTACTCCAAATTAAGTATATTAACTAAGAATAGCTCTACTCGTATTATGTTAATTTGAATAATACCATAGACTTTAATAGTCTCTTTTGTAGTATTTTAAATTAATGGTATTTTCTTAACTATATTACCTACCTGATCTTGATTATATGTTTTATAGACCAGAGTCGATAATTTATTTTTTATTTATAATTTAATTTTCCTTTCATTTGTGTTATTATCTCTACCTTTTCCAATGGGTTTCACCCTTGTTTCATCCTACTACAAATATTTTTGGTCTCAAAAATTATCGGCACTATGGTATATTATGATTATGACAAGATTAGAATATACGTTAATATTGTATTATTGTCTTTGGATATGGTGACTTCCGCAAACTATGAACGCCCAAAGATGATAATGATGATTCGAAATTATAAACAAGATATGACTATTTATCTACTTATTTATGAATATAGTTAAAAATGTGTAAATAAGTAAAAGGTGAGTATCTAAAGATATCCAAGCAATCTTGGCTAAATGTCTTCAAATGTCTATTGGATTAAGCATCCAAGAAATCCCGAGAAACTGTCAATTGCATCCATACAATGATTTCTTTGTCTGTACAATTAAAACATCGTGAGCTGAAGCGAGACCAAAAATGCAAGATTCGCGTTCATACATCTCGAAACAAAGAACGTACAGTCACGCACATAAATTGTTAGAAAAATCATAATAAATCCAGGACTTTATGCAAATTCACATTGAATGCAGATGATTGTAGATTAGTTATAATGACTAGTTTAGTGAAGGCTACGACATGTGTTTGGGGTATAGACGTTTTGTATTGTTTGGGTTATCGCGATTCGTTAAATCTGCGTTTCCTTGTTTACATAATTATCTTTGAGTAGGAGCAACACTCGATACATCGCCGTGTGATGCTGATGTATGAGCCGTGTAGTTCCCGGCAGAGTAGAATAGAATAGGACCACTCCAAGTCATCTTGTGGATGTCTTAAAAGGCGACTTAGGAAACACAAGCTAAACAAAGCTTATTAACATCAAAGATACCTCTCCAACCCGTCTGGCCAGCGTGGAGAGTGTAGGCCAAATCCTTTGACTACTCAGGCTAGTATATGGCTCTGGTAGTACAGAGAGGGTCGTGCTCCTGCAGTGGAGACTAGAAAGACCTGATGATGATGATCATCATCATCAGGTCTTTCTAGTCTCCAAGATGATGATTATAATAGCATACATAATCATCATCGTTAGATCTTTTTTAGTCTCCATTGCTGGAGCATGACCCTCTCTGTACTACCAGAGTTAATTAAGTAGAGCGAGCACTCAGAGGATTTGACCTACACTCTCCACGCTGGCCAGACGGACATAGGTCTTTTTGATATTATGTCTTTTTGATGAAGCCTTGCTTAGTTTGTGTTTGACACCGTCTACGACATCCACTGTGACACTTGGAATGGTCCTATTCTACTCTGCCGGGAACCACACGGCCAATAGCATAAATTCTTTCGGTATTCCACTCAGATCTTGGTTATCATTAGCTGGCCTTTTGAAGTCGGTTAGAAATCGTCAATTGTAATAACTTTTGTACACGAGCATAGTAATTTGGCTGTGATACTAACCGTGTAACACAGGCAAACACCTCGCGTTGCCTACATAATTACCAACAGCTAAGCGTTAACGCCAAGCTTTGTATTGTATAGCTACTACTGTAATAAGCTGTTGTATCACACCATTCATTTGAAATTAACCATTTAGCTGAAATTAGTATACGAGTTTCCACAACTTGGAACATATAATAAATTGCCCGATAAGACAATGAATTTTGTGACTTTATAAACCTTTCTCATGAATCATTGGTGCTTCGGAAGGCACGTTAAGCCGGTGGTCCCGGCTGCCATCTGGTAGTTAAAGGAACCACGTCAGAGGCCGAGAGGCGGTTCCGAAGAACTCTGACACCAGGGTGTGCATGGTCGACTGACCGTGTGACCTACACGAAATGATAATGAATCATTATATAATGGTGAAAATCACATGAAAATCCACTCGGTAATTTTTGAGTTTATCGCGAACAGACAAACGGAGGGACGCAGCGAAGGACTTTGTTTTATAATATAAAAAAAAACATATTCGAATTGCAAGTTACCTGTGCTTGCTCAATCTGTGTGATTTGTCCTTTATCTATATGTTTTAATTTGTTCATAAATGCCTGAAGTGATTTAAGTGTTATAATGATTTCGATGGAATCTTTTCTTCGTCTGGAGTAACACTATTAGTTATCCTATCATATGATCAGATAATATCACAAGGTTTTTTATTGACTTTGAAAAACACGGAATTCATGTAACGTGGCCATAAGGTTTCAAAATCAAAATCAAAACGTTTATTCAGAAAATAGGCCTTTGCAGGCACTTTTTCACGTCATATCATAATCGTCAAAATCAATTAAAATTATCTCATTAGATATATGTATTTATTAATTGTTCAAAAGCTACAGACTACTACTTTTACAGACCTGGGCTCTGTCTACCCCGCAAAGGGAAAAAGACGTGATAGTATGTATGTTTGTATGAATGTAATTCAATCAAAGCGCATTAATTACTTTTCTTGCAACAATTTAATCTAACCATTTATTAATGTAGTCGCAAGAACTAGGCCAGTGCAATGAATCAAGTTATGATTGTTTGTTTTGACCTCTCAGGTGAAGGTCACGGGTTGTTTTGTTAGCACTACATTTTATAAGGCTATTGTTTTACACATTGATGCGAACCAAATTCAATAATGAGCCGTGAAAACTGTAGAACAGAGCGAATTCTAACGTCAGTCATATTTGAGAGCTAAGCTCTTGTCATCAAAAATAGGAATCTTAAGTTACTGCAGTATCATTGCTTCGCTAGTAATCATCAATATCAACCTCTATTCGGCGACCCAAAATTCTCCCGCATAGAACTCTGGTGCAAAAAGTTCCCTACTCCTCCAAATTACATCTCCCCATCCGAGGACCTGCCACCGGGTAATAACCTCCCGTGGTTAATCGCCTCCGGACTGAGGTGGGCCGATTCAGGCATAATTTGGCTCGGTGGGGCTATATAGACCAGGCGGAAGTGCGATGCTGATGATGGTCATGACGACCAGACTATGTCACACCTCCTTTCGTTTCATAAATGTCGTAAATGCGAATGAATGTAATAGAAGGATGGGTTTCGGTTTTATCACATCATCGTCTATTTTACCAAATTTAATTTGTTAAATTAGGGAAGACTCAGAGTGATCTTTTTCTGCGAACAGCACGTTTGGCATAATTTATAAATTATATCTTATTTTTAACAAGTTGAGACTAACACGGATTATTAACGCTATCTAATAGTGTTGAATGGAAACCTACAGCGCTATCGTTTAACTATGCAGCCTACCTTGTATGTTGTAGCAAATGCAACTACCAGAAAAAAGTACACGAAAGAAGTTGGTACCACATGGTCCCAGTGTCATCACATCAACAATGAGGAAACGGTAAGAGGATCTTAGCGGTGACATTTCAAATTAAGCAAGGAAGTGAGTTTTGGCTCCTCAGCCTTGGTTCCGGCTAATTACCGACCATTGTTCGGCTGTCATTGGTCTGATGAGAAGCAGCCTCGAGACAATGGCTTTCGCACGACGACTGGAGTTCTTATCGGCGGTTAGGCAAACTGAGTTTATAAGGAGTTGGGTTTACTATTTGTATTTAGACCAAATTATTATGAAAGTCTTAGGGATAAGTACCTATGTGATTTTTATAGGACGTTGGAGGTTTTAAGAAGACTTATTAGAATCTGACTTAATCGGACTTAAACAATGGTCGATGGATACGCAAACTGAGATTATAAATAAATAAAAGGTACGTGCTTAGTTCTGTTAATATTAATAATTACGTGTTTCAAGAGTCAAAGTAAATTCGTAGTTTTAGTGTTTGCTTGTTATTTTTGGACCAATTTAAAAATAAACTGTTTATGCATTTATTAGGTGATTGAAAAAATCATACCTTTTTATAATATGGCTTCCACCGAGATTTCAATGATTATGCCAATGTACAGTAAATTGAGATACCAAGTATCGGTGTTGTAAGTTTTAACAAGAAGCATCAAAGATGGCGTATTTTCTTTGATGCCTCGTGGGAGCTTCTGGCGGCAAATCTATACGAGTCCATTTATCAGTCCACTTTATCTATTTCACAAATTGCTCATGAGCACGAGCATTTATAACACCAAACTACACCAATTTAATATTATAAAGTCCACTAAAATCAATTTGCAAAAATATCTAAGACAAACTTCAACTGTACCCTTCGACTTCCCACCACAAACTCCCCATGTATGTCTGTTCCATTATGACTTCGAGAGTATTAACTGTCCTTTTGGACAGTTAATGTCCACAATGTTGATTTTTCGGTGACGGCACATAGCCTATGACATTAGGGTAAGAATACAAATGTAATAATAATTACAGATATTAATCGATGGGCACCAATTTTTTAAGATAAGGTGTCATTAGATCGCGGTCGGGACAGCTTAAAATTTATGTATATGTTTATTAATAACCATTTAATAACCGATTCGATACTATTCGACCTACAATGTTTTATATCTTCGAATATTCCATCAAAATTGGCGTTAACATTGAGTTATTTCAATCACGATTTTACGTAAGTACTTCAAAGGAATCTAGGTCAAACTGGTATCCTAACTAGCTTATTGACTAAATTTCCAGTTTTAGGCTGCAAAGAGATTGGCCAGTACCGAAATTGAGAGCGGACGTAGTATTGATATTAGGATTAGACTGGCGACACACTTTCGATTCCAGTTCAATTTTAAATGTTTCCGTTTATTTTTATTTTAAATCATTGAAAAGGGCACACAAACAGATCAAAGACGTTAGAGAACCACAGACATGAAAAAAAATTTTTTTTGCTTCGATGTAGAACATAGTTTCAATAACTAAAATTTATTATAATTGGTCAAAAAACCACTACAGTGAACACAGATTGATAAAATCCTAATCCTATCCTAACTTATATTATAATCCTAATCCTAACTAATATTATAAATGCGAAAGTGAGTTTGTTTGTTTGTTACGCTATCACGGCGTATCTACTGAACCGATCACCATGAAATTTTACATACACATAGGTTAGGGTACTGAGAAGGACATAGGCTATATATCACGCGGGTGTAAAAGCTAGTTTATATTTATCCGAGGTAAGTAGTACTAGGAAAGTAAATATATTTTTTGTGATAATTGAGAAATTTACATATCCAATGAAACAATTATGGATCTTGCTCATAAGTTAAGGTACCCCTTAAAAGGACAATTAATAATTAAGTGCTCAAGTTCTATTGGTTCTTGATTGGTATAATAGGTAAGATCATATATAAAACTACCTAATTAGTTAGCTTTTGACCATGACTAGGAAAGTTAATTAAAATAACCAGTAGGACCAAAAGATGGAGTCGTGCTATTACCAATATAAAGTTATATTTCAACGTACCAATATAAAAGTTTTGCAATAGAGATTGATTAAAAAGTCAATAAAATAATTGTTTCGAATTGCTGTTAGAATTTTACCCTCCCAAAGACACATAACAAAGAATCCAAGCCTTACTTACTACTTACTTACCCGATGCACTTCCGAGATTGTGACAAGAGAAGTGTTTATAATATTAGTTAGGATAGGAGCACGAGCTCCGTGGCGCAGCGGTCAACACGCCTGCCTGCGACACGGATGGTCCCGGGCTCGATTCCCGGTCAGGTCAAGATGGAAAATGATCTTTTTCAGATTGACCTGGGTCTTGGATGTTTATCTATATTATAAGTATCTATTATAAAATATAGTATCGTTGAGTTAGTATCCCATAACACAAGTCTCGAACTTACTTTGGGGATAGCTCAATCTGTGTGATTTGTCCGTATATATTTATTTATAATAATATTATTTATAATTTATTTATAATATAGACTACAACAAAACTGTCAACTGTAACATTTCATTTCTCACGAACGCAAAAAGTTGTGAGCGTGTAAACCGACTTTTCTTTTGGAATGCGTATTGATTTAGGCGTGAGGCTTATTTTGCTTATTATCCAACTTACACAATTTGTGTCAAATTAAAAAGAGTACAAATGCATGTGCATGCAGCATAACTGCTTAAGCAGTCTAACATAGAAACATCAAGACATACTTTCAAATATTTTAAATTCAAATCTTCTCTGTCATTTTCCTATCCATGAAAGCTATTGTATAAAATTTTTATCGTTTAGTCGCAAAGCATTTTGTGTAAACCATTTCGTTTGAGGTCCGATTTTCGAGATGTTTTTGCTTTGTTTCTATCTGTGGAAGGTTCGCACTACTTAGAATTCGAGTTTGTTATACCCGTCGGAGGTCCCATTTTTTTAACAGAAGGTCCCATTTGCCTCAATAAACACTTTATTTCTATCGTAGCATTCAAATTATTATATTTTTGAAAACGGAATAACCTTACCCAGAACCTTTTACGATCTACATACCGACTCCATGACTTTCAAGATGCTAAATAACAAAACAAATCAGACATTTGTTTTTATTGATCGTATTTTTTTCCATTGCGGTTGTACGTACGAATCAATCGGGTTACATTTCCGTACACTCATTATTTTGTGATTGAAGTAATTATAATCAAAACATAGTTTGTATCAGTACTTGTCACCATCGATCATGTTACCATTAAGTGCCATTAAAGTTCAGATTAGTGCACGAGGAGCAGTGAAATATCGTGCATATAAAATTTATAATTCGAGAATTTTTTTTATTTCTTTGATACAGTACCTGCATTCATAGAGAAGGTAATGTGAAATAACTCAAAATTTGACCAAAAACACTCAATAAGTGCGTTTTTTACCACACATTGACACGGGGGCCCAAAATTAGTGTGTGTAAAACATATGGTGAAGCTTAATGTGTGGATACTGTTATTTTGAGTATTGGATACTGTAATCCAGTTCCCGTCACATGGGCCTGTTCATATCATAATATTATTCGCTGCATTGGATGTGCGGGGTCTTTCTTTCGCCATTTTTGAACGGGAAACTGCACGAAACGTCCGGAGAAAAATAACTCGTTTAGTGAAGTCGCAAGTTCAAAAATGATGAGCTGATCAGCAATGATAAACAAATGTTTAGAGCGAATCCTAGCATTATGTTTACCATACAAATGTATTTCTCTATTTTCTCGCTGAAAACTGCTTCTAGAGGCAGTTCTTTTTTTCATAAAATCTATTAATAAAATAATTGTAATAAAATATGTTTTATTTTTTTCTAAAAAACTGTTAATTTTTTTTTTTGACATACAAAAAATAGTTACTTAATGCTTATTTTAGTACTAGATATGAAAAAATAATTGTGCCTTTAGAAGCAGTTTTTAGCGAGAAAATAGAGAAACACATTTTTATGGAAAACATAGGTACTGAAAAAAATACTGCTACGATACGCTCTTAATTATAGTCTATCTGGCATATTACTTTTATGCGGGTGCACCGCACTGTCGGGTGTACATCATAAAACTAACATTATTGATTGTGATGATAATATTTAAACTATACGATGATAATAAGTACTTCAAATAAGTAATTAAATACAAAACACATGGGTTTTCTTTACTTTGACCAGTTGGTTAAATAAAAAAATCACTTTTGTTCATAATTATTATGCTCAATGCGTGTGATCAAAGAAAGATGACCTTTTGATAAAATCGCGACCTTACACTTGGACTACTTTGACAAATTTCAGCAATGTTTACCTTCTCCATAAAGTGTGAGATCGTCAAACAATATCCATCTAATTAACTAATTAGAACAACTCCGTACAATAAGATTGTATCTTTGCACAACGCTGGTATAATTGTTGGGTAAATATGCAGACTTATGTAAGGAATAAGTGACAGTTGTGAGAATGGGTCATATTGCACGAGAAAGTTACAAAAAGTTGCTTATAAAAACACTCACACGACACTTTATTCCTATCCCTTAGTAGTAGCAGTGATTTCAACAGCCTCTGTGGTCCAGTGGTGATTCTTGCCTATTGACCCGGGGATAGTGGGTTCGATTTTCACTTTGATAAGTTGTTTCTAGTTTGGTTAGGACATTGCAGTCATGAATCACCTGATTGTCTGATAAGAAAGATGATTCCGTGCTTCGGAAGGCACGTAAAGCTGTTGGTCCCGGCTGCCATCTGGTAGTCGTTAAAGAACCACGTCAGAGGCTGAGAGGCGGTTCCGAAGAACTCTTGACACCAGGGTGTGCTTGGTTGACTGTCTGTGTCACCTACACGAAATGATTATGAGTACTACCGGTGTGGGTCAATAATACCTATCAGTATTTTTACCCTCTATTCTTGTACAGGGAATATAAAACAATTAGTTTTAGTGGTAGGTAGGTAGCGCAAGTGCCTTAGAATCATTAGGGTCCGGGTTTATCCCCGTCCAAGTCATGATGACAAAACGATATTTTTGAGATAGGCTTAGGTTTTGGATGGTTATCTATATACGTATCTATTATGTATGTATAAGTATATAGTATCTTTGAGTTAGTGTTCTTCGCCCACTTTCAAAACTAACTGTGAATCTAACTCAATCTGGGCGATTGGTCTCTACATATATATTTTTTTATCAAGGTTGTTTTGGGGGTTTAACATAGCTATTAAATAGAGAAATTTTAAAGAGCAGTATTTCTAATTCGATTGCTATATTGGAATACTAGCTGGTACCCGCGGCTCCACCCGCGTGATATATAGCCTATGTCCTTCTCAATACCTTAACCTATGTGTATGTAAAATTTCATGGTGATCGGTTCAGTAGATACGGCGTGAAAGCGTAACAAACAAACAAACTCACTTTCGCATTTATAATATTAGTTAGGATTAGGATAGGACTAGCTGTAACCCGCGGCTTCGCCCGCGTAATATATAGCCTATGTCTTTCTCAGTACCCTAACCTATGTGTATGCAAAATTTCATGATGATCGGTTCAGTAGATACGGCGTGAAAGCGTAGCAAACAAACAAACTCACTTTCGCATTTATAATATTAGTTGGGATGGGATAGTTAGGATTAGGATAGGATAGGATTAGGATTCCGACTTTGTCTAATGAGTAACAGAGATAAATATATTATTAAGGGGAAAATAAACCGGTGTGAGAGAAAATAGTATTTGTATAATAGCACAGTAGAGCCAATAATTGTAGCTTAGCATTTTCTGAGCCTGGGGTGTAAATAATGGGCGAATGACCAGTATGAATAATTTTTGCCGCCCGTGACAAACATACTTGACCGAGCGAGCGAAGCGAGAAAGGCATTTAAGTAAAATACTAGACAAATGTCAACTTAGTCTACCTGCGACCACGAACACTGTAAAGTGCTCGAAACGTTAGGTGTATAAATCATGTAATAAACGCGATAAAAACCTTATTAAAATATTTTTTTTATTTAAAAATATTTGTTGTAAGTATAAAAAAATTTTGTTCCGTGATAACACTCGAATCCATGCTTCAAAAAACTTTGAAATTTAAAACGTATATTGAGGTATAAGGAGGCACCTTGCGGTAGCACTAAGCCACAGAGGCCGTCATAATTAATATTATTACGTGCTTATCACACCTTTATTCGTCACTCATAGAAAATCGACGTTTGAGTATTAGCTTTACCGCTCCTATGCTTCGTTCGGTGAGTGAGAGAGCCGGAGGCCCATCTCCCTCTCCCCTCTGGGGAGGAAAAAATAAAAGGCCGGCAACGCTCCTGTGACGACTCTGGTGTTGCAGTTGTCCATGGGCAGCGGTGATCACTTCCCATCAGGTGACCCGCTTGCTCGTTTGCCGTCCTATGACATAAAAAAAAAAAAAAACGGAGTAGACAGACTAAAAGATCACGTTGGCTTTGTGATAGCCCTCAGAGGCTCTTTAATTCCGTACTGATCGAGGATGTGACGCCAGAGGCGTGGCACAGGGGCGAGGTGGTGCTGTTCTTCAAAAAAGATAGTGTGCGCATACCATTGAAAATGGAAAAGGGCATCAAAATAGTGATGACTTGTTAGTCTCATCATCTATGAATTGAATCCTTGGACATGTATTCCATCGACCAGATTTTACGATCTTCGAGAAGCAGCTGGTTTAGTTTTTGCTTGTCCTATTCTCGTAGCAGAAGATCAGTAATGAATATTGTTAATGAATGCATCCTTATTGCATTTGCTTGTCGCTCAACTCTTCTACTTTGGACCCACCGCAAAGTAAAGTAGTTTGAAATAGATATCGAATAGAAACTAAGAATTATGCGGCAAGTTTACTGCAAATAGTAGCTCAATCGTGCTTTTTCAAAGCTATAGAGAATCGAACGAAGTTATATCGAGCTCAAGGAGCTTAAATGCATTCAATAACCTTTACGTATGATCAAGTCATAAAGCTTTTATTTTACCACAGAACTAAACTTATTAATCTGAGTATTTAACGTGTAAAAGGACTGTTTAATGTAGACTTTGAAGTTTAGTGTCACTTGATAATGTCACCGATGGCCTAACTCACAGAACCATAAGGTCTAGTTCTGTGGCCTCACTTCACTACGCCCTACGCAAACAGCTTCGACCCGAAAATTTTATTGATATCTTTAACTAACCAATCTAGTTTTTGGGCGACCTACGCTACACATCGCTTGTCATTTATCTATTTTTCCTATCACATAGGTATAAAAAATCATGCTGTATTATGATTTGGTAAAGTTGTTACAGCTGGCCACTTGCCAGATGCTAACCCACATTGCATAGCTCCAGAACCGCAGTTAATGCCTGTGCATTAACTGCGGTAAACTTAACTTAAAATTTTTCGCTAGGAATTGAACCCAAATCTTTTCGTACAGCGGGTAGGCGTGGTAACCACTTTGTCACGGCGGCCGTTAATTATGCAGTATGTTATTGTTGCTGTCAATTAAGGTAACCACAAATTATTCGGTGCATTACCACAATTGAGTGACCTTATCGATACACTGATTTAAATCGATATTTTTATGATAAAATTCCAGTTATTTGAAGCAGTTATGAGACATTTTTCATCGAGTTTAAATTGTTGAGTAATTCAATGAAAATCTACTGTTTATTGAATTACTTTGTGACGATGCTGCATGTTTCCTCTAAACTCATTTCGCAATAATCATCATTCTGTGCATTTTATTTGGAGAAATAATTTCAAATTTCATTTTCAAAATCTTCTACGAGAAGATAATATAGGAATATCCTGTTGACATTATTCTATGTTTAACATTACTACAAACATACATACATATTAATCACTTTTTCAGACTTACATCCACATATAACGTGCTTATGTAAATAATGGAAATAAAATAAGTGAGACGCATCAGATTTTCACTTATTTTTTCGATCTGCGCAAGACCTGGAGCTCAATTTTTGAACTAGTAGAATCGATCCGCCACTCGTTGTGACGTCAGCACTCGGTTCGTATTCACATATGAATAAAATCAACGAGTGGTCCTGCTTTTACGTATTTTTGAACCGTCCGAATATTTTTCTTAGAATAGTACCTTTGGTAGTTCTTGGTGTTCTTGGCTTGGTGGATGGTACTACCAATGGTACCTAATGTGGCCCAACGATACCTGTGGGCCCCATTGGATCCATGGGACCCTTGGTACCCATGGGACCCTTGGAACCCAATGAGACCCTTGGGACCCAACGGGACCCTTTGGGATCGATGAGACTTGATTGGACCCATTGGGGCCATATGATACTTATGGAACCCATTGGGATCATAAGGACTCCTTATAAATAAATAAGTCAAGTCAAATTTCATATTTTATTGTACACGTCTTTGAATCCGAGTGCTCTCATGCGACCATTCTGAAAAACCATTCGAATAAAGTTTCGAAAATAGAGTCAATTAAGATTCACCATGGGAAAGCTTAACAACGAGTGGTGGATCCATTCTACTGGTTCAAAAATTGAGCCCCAGAGGTACTAGTTTTGAATGAGTGACCACTTGTCTTCGAACGGTTTTTGAATGGAAAAACCGCTCATTTGCGAACGGCGAAATTTCAAAAATCGTACCCCTGA
This sequence comes from Rhodophaea formosa, assembly GCA_963082605.1. Taxonomy (NCBI): domain Eukaryota; kingdom Metazoa; phylum Arthropoda; class Insecta; order Lepidoptera; family Pyralidae; genus Rhodophaea; species Rhodophaea formosa. The sequence continues at coordinate 3,469,760 of OY720220.1, read as the reverse complement.
GAGGAAGAGATATTAAACGTTAAATAGAGTTAAGTAACTGTACAACACAATGCCTAAACCACGCCTAGACAGAATAAAAATGAACACTTTCCTTTATCTTGTATTGTAATGTTAAAAAGCCAGATTGTCAGTACAAAATCGAAATCTATTAATTCTGAAATGACTCTCAATAACCTTTATTTTTTGGTCCTTTTTTCCAAAAATATAAAGCATTTATTTCTAAACGACTCTTTATGCAATGAATCATGACAATTATCATTGTGGTTGGAGTAATGACAGTCTTACCCCATACCGCAAAACGGCATGGACTTGAGCTTATTTCTACCGCGCTGAGTAGCTAATTTTGTTTTAAAATTTTGCGTGACATCATCTATTATAATCTGTAGTTTCTCTTTTAGATTTCAATCTGTGGCGGTAGGATTTTTCTCCTCTAAAGTAATGTTCCCGATAGCGTTTTTTTTCAGGTTAATCAACATGTTATCTTATAATCATAGTCATCATCATCATCATCAGGTCTTTTTAGTCTCCACTGCAGGAGCACGACCCTCTCTGTACGACCAGAGCCATATATTAGCTTGAGTAGTCAGAGGATTTGGCCTACACTCTCCACGCTGGCCAGACGGGTTGGAGAGGTCTCTTTGATGTTAATAAGCTTTGTTTAGCTTGTATTTCCTTAGTCGCCTTTTACGACATGCACGGGATGACTTGGAGTGGTCCTATTCTACTCTGCCGGGAACCACACGGCTCATAATCATAGTGTTAGGTATCACCTTCGGGGTTTCCACGACTTTTCATACAAACTGGAGTTGCTCTGCAACTCTACATAGCGGAGACTACGTGCTACAAACAGATAGTTTAACAATTAAAAGCATTATTTATTATTTCATATATTTAGATATGCCGTGTGGTTCCCGGCAGAGTAGAATAGGACCACTCCAAGTTTTCCCGTGGATGTCGTAAAACGCGACTAAGGAAACACAAGCTAAACAAAGCTTATTAACATCAAAGAGACCTCTCCAACCCGTCTGGCCAGCATAGAGAGTGTAGGCCAAATCCTCTGACTACTCAGGCTAGTATATGGTTTTGGTAGTACAGAGAGGGCGTGCTCCTGCAGTGGAGACTTGAAAGACCTGATGATGATGATGATGATGCCATCAATGATGACAGCCGGGACCAACGGCTTAACGTGTGATATTTTTATGCTACTTACGATCACCCATCCAAGTGAGGACAGTACCCGGGGTTGCTGAGATGATGATGATGATGATTTAACACCTAAATAAGTACTTAAATACGAAAAGAAACGTGAAAATTTAACCTATTTCCATTAGCTTAGGGCACAGAATCCGCGGAATCTGTATCACGCCGCGGTTCACTCATGAATATTAACAATGTTCCGCCGGTGTTGCGACACAGTTCAACATGTGTTTTTGATTTAATACGCCTTTCACCTACTGTTGGGTTCCATGACAGTAGAATCAGGAATCACATGTAGTAATTTTTATCGTAATCAGTTTTGTTCCAATATTAATAACTTGTACTTTTAAACAAACTCACTTATACATCACCATGATCAGGTCTATTTTAGTCTCCACTGCAGGAGCACGACCCTCTCTGCGCTACCAGAGCCATAAATTAGCCGGAGCAGTCGGAGTATTTAGTCTACACTCTCCACGCTGGCCAGGCGGCTTGGAGAAGTCTCTTAGATATCTATAAACTTTGTTCAGCTTATGTTCCCTAATTTATCCATCCAAGACATCCACGGAATGACTTAGAGTGCTATTCTAATCTGCCGGAAACCACATGGCTAAAATGAACTCACTTGTTTCATTCTAGTTTTGATAGTATACCATAAACATAATACAGACATCAATCATTGTTAGTTATTCGACCTTCAGAACGGTCGACCAAACCAAGCTGACATTTTAATAATGCAGGAATATGGTTTCCGTCATATTATATGGAGCGATTTTAAATAGATAGTTTTGACATAGCTACCGCAAAATTTGATACATGTAGCCAGTAGCTTTGTGTTCATGTGATTTTGTCAATCATTATTCATTGTAACTGATGATTAAACGTCATTTTATCAACAACAAAATGGCACAAATGTATTATTTAAAAAAAATTAAGAAAACCCGACTCGACCCAACTGCTGTTTTTGACAGTTTACGTTCGCCATATTTATTTTTATGCTGGCGTTGCAAAGCCTATGACTATAGGATCAATGCTTGGAATGCAAAATTTTATTTGACTTTTCCCTACTAATCATCCAGGCGGCTGAACACTTTAAAAAATTTTCTTTTTTGTACGGCACCCTCACTGCGCGAGTCCGTCTCAAACTTGTTTGGCTTTATTTGTTGAAAATTACTTTTATTTTGGGCATCATTTGATACTTGTATCATCATCACCAACAGGTCTTTGTTAGTCTACACTGCAGGAGCACGACCCTCTCTGTTAATACAGAGAGGGTCCTGCTCCTGTAGTGCAATACTGGTAATCCAGAGCCATATATTAGCCAGGGCAGTCAGAGGATTTGGCCTACACTCTCCACGCTGGCCAGACGGGATAGTTGATACTTTCAATAAAATAAAAAAGAAAACTTATGTGCGATTAGATTAAAATATAAACACGACTGCACTATTCGTGATAGAGTTGAGTCGTGATTTAAATGCATTCCTATTAGATCATTTTTATAGTTTAGATATATTATTTGTGGCAGCACTTGACAGTAATATAGCTATAAATATTTTAATAACTTGGGGAAATTTTTAATCAACCGCTTTCTGTACAATTAATTATTGGAATATTAATTGCTCTTTCAAAAAGTGAATGTAAAAGGCATCTATAATATAATCCAATACTTTATTTTTAGATATTATTAAATTAAACTATGTATATATTTTTATATGAAAAGAGAGACTACAAAAAGTTGCGGAATAAAAACACAAAAAAATAATAACTTTAAATGATCATGTGATGTTATTTATTTATTTATTCTGATCATTGTCATCTCCTTGTAGGCTAAACGGCGTGACCGATTCTTAAGTGTGAGTGTTATTAAAATCGTATTCTTCCCAAACATATTAACAGTCATATAGATACCTATATACATAAATAAATAAATAATAATAAATAAATATATACGAACAAATCACACAGATTGAGCTAGCCCCAAAGTAAGTTCTAGACTTGTGTTATGGGATACTCACTCAACGATACTATATTTTATAACAAATACATAAATAGATAAACATCTAAGACCCAGGTCAATCTAAAAAGATCATTTTCCATCTTGACCTGACCGGGGATCGAACCCGGGACCATCCGTGTCGCAGGCCGGCGTGTTGACCGCTGCGCCACGGAGCTCGTCATAAGCGCAAAGACCCCTTCTTTTGGGTTGGTCAGTCGAGCGAGTAACTTAGTTTCGCTATCTATAATATACATATATCGTAGCTACTGGAATTAAACACTAAATTTCGTAAACAATTTTGCATGTTAATTAAGTATATCACATAGACAAGTACCGTGTTGAAGCAGTAAGTAGAGTGGTTGACCAATATCCTCGAGGTCACTGACCACACGCGAATGTTTACGATATTGTGATTACTCACGATTGTAATTATAAATAGAATTTGTTACTGAATGAAGTCTACGGTATCAACATTAATAATTATAACTATCCTGTGACTTCGTCCGCGTAAACGCGTAAATTATAGCCTGGGGATTCCCCAGAGATGTTTATAGTTGAAAGAATTTTGAAAACCGAAGATGCCTTTTAGCAGGTTGAAAAATCAGACAGAAGAGTTGGCCACTTATCCATGAAAAATACTAAATGAAACTACTACCAATATTTGGGTTCGATCACTCCTCTCCCGTTTCCATTTTAGTAATGATGTGCCGCCGAGAAATTCTTTGTTATTATTAATTGTCGTACTTACTTGAGAAAACAAAGCAGAAATTCTCGGGAAATAAGAGTCGTTCTCTCTATTCTCAAAAAAATTACAATAATGACTCATCACTAATCTTCAACCGTAGTATTTTCCTGAAGAGAGCAATAGCCTTCCATCTTCATATACTTAATCAAAATTCATGATTTCATTTGAGCTGTACTGCACCAATGGAATAATTGAATATTGCAGGTTGATTTTGAACACATTTTGAACCTTCAGGCAATACTTGAATCACAATCATTAATAGAACACAAAAATTCGAAGAAAATCATTTTCAACCCCGAACCAATATATTAATCAAAGTCAAATTTTTGTGGTCTCTTTTTTTTCAATTTAATTCTTGTGTTTTCGTATTCTACTCGTTTTTAACAATCTTGAGTACTAGATAGATAGATAATTCCTTACTCACTATCGACAACACAAACAAAAATACAAAGTAAGAGACATACAGAAAACCAACGAGCAATGTATTTAAGCAAGTCATTTCGTAGCATGGAGTGTGTGAGTTGCACAGAAAATTTCTACAAGTTCATTGATAGTGAAAAGGTCCTGACTCAGCATAATGCCTGCAACGATGGTCAATGTGCGCTGGTTATTCTGCCAAAACTTAAGGTGAGGTCAGATAAGTGATACAATTATGAAGGAGTAAGTGCGCTTAGGTAACATGCAAGTTTGCAATACAAGTAGTACTAATAATATCGTGTGACATTATAAGTTGTCATGTGGTTCGCGGTAGAGTAGAATAGGACCATTCCAAGTGTTCCCGTGGATATCATAGGAGGCGGCTTGGGGAGCATAAGCTAAACAAAGCTTGTAAATATCAAAGAGATCTCGCCAAGGCATCTGCGGCAAGCGTGAAGAGTGTAAGCCAGTTCCTCTGACTGCTCTGGCTAATGTATAACTCTGGTTAAGTCTAGTAGTACAGAGAGGTCCGTGCTTCTGCAGTGAAGACAAAAATACCTGATGATGATTATGAGTTAAACAAAGCATTTCGCGTAAAAAAAATAAAAAATAAAAAAAAAACAACCAGTAATAGTAACAAATACCTACATTAATTCTCTCAAAAAACATAACTCTTCTTTGATTTTGTCGAGTAAATAGTCCATCTATCAATCTTGTATACAGTTGAACCTCACTGGGTCATATGCCATCGTTAAATTCAATTGTTAACCATTGAAATACAATTTTCTGCATCAAGAATTTGACATTGACATTTCAAACTGAAAAGATACGGGCAACAATATCATAAAGAATCATGGCCTATTACGCCATTGCAGTAATTTAATTCTACTGTGATCATAATTAAAATTAATGTTGCGCACGCTTTTGACCACAGCTTTTGACGCAAGTTTAACTTGGATACTTACTTCATTTGTTATACTTGCTGACAGAGTGACAGACAAGTGACAACTGAGTAATTGTCGAAGTTGAGCAATTTGTTTTGAGTTGAAATTTGGTACTGGTAACTTTTGAGAAAAGCACATGCATACAGTTTTGAAACCAACGTTTTTTATCTGTTAAATGTAAAGCTATTTTTTGTGCACAAAATGCAATACATATTTCTTTTTCCTTTAAACCGTATGGACTTTATTTTTTGCCTTTTTCTAGTTGTAAGTATATAGGAAATACTTCTTCATCAGAAATTATCCTGTTTATGCCATAATATGTGGTCTTAGCTATGAACTAGAACTCCTTGATTCAAGACTGGATTCCAATTCAGTCACGAAATCGATCTTACCATTACGACATTATTATTTTAGACTGCCTTTGTGATTCAACGAGCATAGCGTCGGCAAAATAAATTGTATCAAAGTCAGTCAAGCAAAATATATATTGATTTTTTGAAAATGGCTCATGAAAAAATGTTTAGTTCAAAATAACGTAAACAATTCAATTGTAAAAAAAATTCTAAACTTTTTAAATTAGACAAATTCTCGCTAGTAGCTACATTGGAAATAAGAACCGATGGCTGATAGAAGAATGGTTCTTAAATCGACCAAGTACCGGTAAGCGCAGCGTTGGTCACCCACCGACCAGCCCGTATTTCCTAACTCGGATGACAGGTGTCGATGCCTATCAATCTAGAATTTACTGTTACAATGCGGGTTTTGCTTGCTCGAACTTTTTATTTGAAATACAAAAACCGCATTGTAACAGTAAATTCTTGATTGATAGGCATCGACACCTGTCATCCGAGTTAGTAAATAGGCCGGCAGGTGGTCGGAAAACCTGACCAAGTTCGCAGGAAGGCGCTGGATGAAGGCCACAAACAAACGATCATATTGGAAAGCCTTAAGGGAGGTTTATGTACAGCAATGGACTTTTCGCAGCTGAGATGATGAAGATACAAAAAACCTGTTTTGCTAACGCTACCTCGGCATTCTACAGAAAAATATCATTGTTATGCAAATCGGCAACTAGTTCGACGCGTGTAGACTGCGATGTGGCAAAGTGCTTGAAATTAATTCCATTGTTGCCGGTTCGATTTCCAGTCGTTACAAAATTGAAGTTGATGGTATACTGTACGGTGTCTTGCACTTGAAGAATGTGTGCTAATAAATTGTTTTGATTTTCGTGTAAGTTGCCAAAGCAGTGTCAGATTTTTCAAGATGCCTGGCATGCAGGTGTCCCGGGGCCACCCAGTGGATCAAGAAAATACTAACTAGGTTATGAGTATGATTTTACCACAGACATTCCTTGCTCTGTTGATTTCACTAACACCCGACGGAGTTTTATGGTCTAAATAAAGAAATTTTTATTTTATTTAAAGACATCTGACTTAGCTTAACGACTGCCATCAATGATGACAGCCGGGTCCGACGGCTTAACATACCTTCCACGGTAGCACGGAGGAGCTCGAGATAAAGTAATTATTACAGCTCAAGGTATAGTGCAGAATGAAGTATATATAGTGTAGAATGAAGAAGTTGGAATCAGTCCAGTTCGATAAGTACCTTTGCCTAACGTAGTAATTACAGTAGATTACTACGTTAGGCAAAGGTTTTTCAACGCTGATTAGCATGCAAATGAAGATCTTAGAATAGTAGCTGTATCTTTAGATATCCTATTCTATCCTAATCCTAACTATCCTAATCCTAACTAATATTATAAATGCGAAAGTGAGTTTGTTTGTTACGCTTTCACGCCGTATCTACAGAACCGATCGTCATGAAATTTGGCATACATATAGGTGAGGGTACCAAGAAGGACAAAGGCTATATTTTACGCGGGCGAAGCCGCGGGTAACAGCTAGTTATACATAAAAGTAATAAAAATTGGTCGGTTTATTCACAAAATTAAATAATACATTCTTAAAACATATACTAGGATAAGTGAGACAACCATCATAAAATAAAATATATTCTGCATATTACCTTTAATACCATCCGCTGTCACCTCTTCATGCTTCATGCTTAGTATGAAGATATTTTGAGGCCTGGGTAAGTACATAAGGTACAAGAAGAATAGGGTACTTTTCTGTTTCCGAGTTTTATATGAACGCAACCGGAGTCGCGGGTGAAAACTAGTCCAGTCATAAAATAGAACTCATATCAGCGTAAGAGGCATAACATCTCGATAATAAAAAACCGGCCAAGTGTGAGTCAAACTCGCGCAATGAGGGTTCCGTACAAATATGCTTCGTGAACACACACACAATGTGCAAAAAATGTTTTATTCAATTGACTAGCGCCATCTAGTGGTGTTTTAGTGAACTATTTCCCTAGATGAACTTATTATTGTGAATTTACCACTTAATTTTCAAGTGATAGAATTCTTATTATTTTTCCTGTAATCTTCAAGGAATGAACTATATTTTGTAATTTTTCAAAATTTTCGGTCCAGTAGTTTCGGAGATCAGGGGGGGAATGGTCAATTTGTGCCTTCTTTCGTGAATAAAATCAAAAGTATTGATTTTACCCGAACAAAAAAAAATATTTTTGAGATCCTGATAATGAGCCCTTTCATTTGATATATGACACAGTAAGGTTTGCAAAACTTTCTTTTAAAATTTTGTAATTGGGCCCCTCAAAATAATAATAAGGGTCTTATTTCAAAAAAATCTTTATTTACCTTGCACATCCGTGTTTGGGTCATAGGATTACACTATCTTACCAAATTTCACCAAATTTGGTTCAGTAGATTCGGAGAAAAGCGGCTGTGACAGACGGACGGACGGACAGACAGACGCTCGAGTGATCCTATAAGGGTTCCGTTTTTCAACTTTTGTACGGAACCCTAAAAAGTATCAATTATGCATTTCTCCGATGATGTTGCATGAGAATCGCGACGTAAGTGGATGCAAGATGTGCATGTAATGTAAATGCATCGGCGGAAGAGCAGGAAATCGCGGTGCAACATTCCTAAGATGGCATAGTAAAGATTGTGTACACTTGAAGAGGTTTCGTGGCGGTATCAACAGCATAAATTGATCTTTAGTAGTGTAAGGATTCTAGGATTAGGATTGTTAGCAAAAATCGATCTTCAGAAATGTAAGGATCTAGGATTAATTTGTTAAAATGAAAGAGGAACTGAAAGAGATGGGTGTAATTGCTTCCACCCTGACTTACAAACAATTTTTCAGTAATTATGTATATTAACAGGACCTAGCACGGACCCTTCATTTATTTGTTTGAATAATTTCGTTTATTTGATAAATAAAAGGTTTGTGCTAAGTTTTGGCTAAGTCCTGTTTATACATATACATAATTTATGTTTAAGGCGCGAAAGTGTAAAAATGACCAATTTTTCTAATTATTGATATTATCATACATAGTTCATCGTTTATTAACATTACAAAAAATTACCACTTAGGTATTTACTTCATTTGGTTTTTAGTACTTGTTGTTAGAGCGGCAACAGAAATACGTCATCTGTGAAAATTTCAACTGTTCAGTTATCACGGTTTATGAGATACAGCGTAGTGACAGACGGGCAGAAGGACATCGGAGTGTCGTGAATAGGGTCCCGATTTTATTCTTTGGGGACGGAACCCTAAAAAGTGTAAACAACGAAGAAGAAAAAATTAACCGATAGAAAGTATATTTTCGTTTTTGTTTTTAGATTGTTTCTTGCAATTCAGTATTCCAGTAAAAATTATCATTCCGAGATTTCAATATAGCTCAGATGTTCAATTTCATCGCGCCAGGTATCAGTGTGTAACAATCTTTACGATACTGCACCACTGCATCTAGAGTTCGTTGACTTTCCGCTTTTGCTCGGAAACTCGTTTCGTGACCTTAACCAACTAATTAATCATAATGCAAATGCATAATGATTTCGCCGTCTCAGCCCCAAGAAGTCCACTATTGGACAGGACATGGGCCACTCCCAAGAATTTTCATTATTGAAATTATAAAAATTCTTGCCTAACCTTACACTATATACAACTTTTTTTTTTATTGGAATATGTAGCTGGCTCCTAGTGAGCTTTTGCTACTTCACCGAACTTGTGAGGGCAAAGTGCCCTCAACCTTTAAGGCGAACATCACCAAAGGGCCCCAGGAGGGGCGGACCTCGTCTTTGGTCGTCGCCTGTTGCGTTGCGATGCCATGCGAAGCTTTGTGTGCGTAAAGCTTAGAGAGACAGCAAACTCTCATATTACCTGATGAGCCGCGATTTGCCTGCATATCATGTAGGGCTGAACCATCGATATTATATTTCTGGGCCAAACTGAGAAACAATGGCAAAGCCTTTGGTAACAAAAATAAAAATAAATAAACAAAAATAAATAATAATAATAATATGAGGAGAAAAATACACAAAAATATAATAATAATAATTTAGGCAGAACGGGGATACCCAGAAAATGCTGGCTTGATGTCGTTAGGGATGATATGCGTGCCAATCGCCTCAAAAATAAGGATGTCGAATACGAAAAGACGTGCAAAGTGGAGAAGAAAAAGCCAGAAAGCGGATCCCGGGCTCCAAAGCACTCCAGCTGAGGATGCAACCGAGAAAACGCTCAGTTAAGAGAGAAAGAATGACCTTTGGAGAGCAGAGCAACGTATGATTTTGCCGTATGAAGCCACCTCGAGGTTCAGACGGTATAAGACCCGCTTTCTACCGCAAGGAATAGCGTTTTATCTACATATATCTCATCTTAGCTAACGTAGCGTATCTTACTGCTGCGTTTCTAATTCATTTAGAGGCTGTACAGTTTGTAAATTTTACAATCCAAACTGCTTGCAATTTAAATATTCAGTCTAATTTTTATGATGTTAGGTATCTACACCTGCGAGGCTACTGATGTTTTACAAGTTAACCCAATGGTAAGGTAACTTGTAAAACAGCAGTAGCCTCGCATAAATATTAGCATAGAAGTATAGTTAAATATCATCATCATCATCAGGTCCTTTAGTTAAATATATAGATATTTAACTATACTTCTATGCTAATATTTTATAGAGGGCATATTAGATTGTTTGTTTGAATTGAACAGGCTCCGAAACTACTATTCTGATTTTTAAAATTCTTTCATCTATAGAAGGCTAATTTATCTACGGATGACATGGGTTATAATTAAGGCGGACGAAGTCGCGGGAATATTGCTAGTTATCTATAAAATATAGAATTGTCGTGTTTGTATCGAACGACACTAGTTCATAACTTACTGAGGGCTAGCTCAATCTGAGTGATTTGTGTCTATACAGGGTGGAATCGAATTCGTTAGCATACGCGAAAAAAAATACCCGTAAATACATTTATTGCGTCAACATTAAATTACTGGTTGTGTATCGGTCTAAAGTCACTTGTTTTGCGTAAATTTCACCGACCGATATTTAGGTGTTTTTGGAAATTCAGTCCTGTTTTAATTTTTGGTTTTTATCTAAAGTAATAGCCTCTTTCAATGCGTTTGGGGTAGTTATTGATTTTTTTTTAATTTGAAAAATGTGTAATTTTAATTTACTTGAAAGTAGTCTTAAATTACTTTCAATCGTGGGTATAGTCTATATTTAAAAGGATGCCAATGAACTAAAAATAAAATAGCCATACAAAATGTCGAAAGTAAAAACTATACAAAAACACATTTCCTACGTGATTATGCTTGACATAACATTTTAACTTTTCGTAATTATGTACATACTATTTCCCCGATAGGATGTACATATTTATAAAAATAGTGTTTTTTTCTCTTACCACTGGAGTTTAAATTGTTTTCCGGCGATCGATATGATTTATGGTTGTGGTAAAAACTTGATTAAGTATGTAATACTAAATTAAATAGGATAATCCTGTAAAAGCAGCGCAGTAATTTGATCAATCAATCAATAATAATCATTCCATCAGACAATTACAGTCTATAGTTGTATGTGGTCGTTATTTATAATTAGGTATACCTAGGTTATAATTTTAAATAAAAGTTCTTAAAAACATACATACTATCACGCACGTCTTTATCCTCTGCGGGGTAGACAGAGCCCAAGGCCATTAAACCCACAGGCCATAGCATCGTAGTGGGCGTAAAGGTGGAAAGCGAAATCAAAATAGTGATGGGTTGCTAGCCGCATCGTCTTTCAATATGATTTCTTACATTTTCGCCCATTTTACACTAGTATAGATTTAAAGAGACGCTGTGCGAGAAATAAATATTGAAGCAAAACCTTTTTACCCACGACGGAACGGAGCAGGTATATGCGTTTAGGGTGAGAGATGTTTGTTTGTGTGTGCAAAGTAATGTTCCCACCTATCTTCTAAACTAATGATCCGATTTTGATGCGGTTTTCAATAACGGGTTTGTGTTTGATGAGTTCATGTTCTTAGACAGGGGTCATGGCTGTAACACACTAGGGGGCGCCACAAAATTAGTGCAAAACAATGTGGTGTCGTGGGCTTTTTTCAAAATTTTTAATTTTGCTTACAAACCTCCTGTTTTCTTTGACGGCGCTCCTATAGTAACACTAGCGCCACCCAGCAATTAATTCTTTTAATCCTAAATTACATCAAATTTTAAAAATCTAACAAGTACATAACTAGTAAATTACGTGTAGTATTTTTGTATTTATTTTCACTAATATTCGTTTGATAAAATAAGAGAAAAACAGGTTAACGATTTTTCTCTTTAAATATGGCACTTAGTTAATTACTTGTAATACACAAAAATACTATAAGTAATTTAGTAGTTTTGTACTTGTTAGATTTTTACAATTCGAAACAATTTACGATTTAAGGAATTTAATTGCTGGGTGGCGCTAGTGTTACTTTAAGAACGCCTTATGTAGTATATTTATATACGCAAAATAAGATCATACATTGTTCTTTTTCAATCGCTATTTCCATTCCTAATCTTCGGTTGAGAATTGGTCTCCCTCGTAATTGGTAAAGACGTGATTATACCTGCATCAAAATATTCAAAGTGAATCGGTAACAGTTACACAATCAGGAGCCATTATCATGACAGCGAAAATGATATTTTTTGCACCAGAGGCGTTTGACCGAATCCGAACTAATAATGCGCGGTCAACTGTGTCGTCTGTTGGGTTCAAAATGATTGTCATCATTCGCTGAATTTTGTTACAAATCATCTCATAATTAGGAGAACCGATATGAATTTCTCTTCTTGCGCATAGCCGTTTCAGATCATACTTCTCTCCCTAGAGAAACAAAACGTCCTTAATAACTGCGGAGAAAACTCACGGAGCTATATTAAATATTGTATTTTTTTGCAGCAGAGGCGTTTTTTTTAATCCGAACCTGTAACGTATTTCATGTAATTTGAATTGCGATTTGTGTGGTCCAATCTTTTTTCTTTACAGTGTAGTCGCTTGACAGAATGGAATTAATAATGATATTACACAGTCAACTGTGCTATCAATGATTGTCATTATTCGCTACTTTTTTTAACCGTGTCATCATTAGAAAAACAGGTGTAAAATTTCTTGCGATATTCCGAAACGAGTGGGGTAGACCATGATCGGCAAAGGCTCAGTAATAATTTGTTTACTGGCACTATTTGGGTGTGGTATCGTCTTACCGCCCTAAGCCACCGGAGCAACCAAAAGTGTTATAGTTGAGAAAGAAAAATAGTTGGTCCGTTTAGTAGGTCGGAATGGAAGGACCTATCCTAACAATTACTTCCTTTTGACGCAATTGGGAAGAAGATACTAGTATTCTAACAGCATGAAGAGAGAATCTAGCCCTATTAAACTTATGGAGCCGTTTGGAATTTGGATCCTTCCTTACTGTACCACGTACCTTAGGAAAAGGCGTTATGCAAATGTGTTCCTAGAGACGTAGAAAGTAGTTCTACTGTAGAATGTGACCCTATTTAATTTATAGAGATGTATTTTGTTTTTCAACTAGTATGATTTTCTTTCTGGGATTCCTTTTCCTCTGACCACTAACTATTATTCGGTTTAGCTAGTAATCTCGTAGATTTTTCGTTCATCCACTTTCTTCTTTTTTCGATTTCAATTCAGTTTCCTAAACAGATAACTCAGATAAGCTTCATTCGACGTAAAAGAAAAGTTATATCTCAGACCGATCGATAAGTTCAGCTTCCAAGGTCAATTAAAATCTTGAACCCTTTGCCCAGAAGTGCATTTATTTAGTTTTATCTATATAGTACAGAATACATAATAGTTCAAGTGTGGTTCAAGTATATAGAGTGACTCTGACAGTTGTATATTAATATTTTTGACAACTTGAACCTTTGACTATACTTGAACTTATCAGATTTTATCAGCCAACGTGAAATATAAATTCCATTCACAACTCCTCATCATCATCATCATCATCTCAGCCACAAGAAGTCCACTGCTGGACATAGGCCTCCCCTAAGGATTTCCAATATGACCGGTTAGAAGCGGCCTGCATCCGACGCCTTCCTGCGACCTTTATCAGGTCGTCCGACCACCTGGTCGGTGGGTGTCCAACGCTGCGCTTGCCGGTACGTGGTCGCCATTCATTCACAACTAAAGCGAAATAACTCTTGTTAGTTTTTATAAGGAACGAGTTATGTAAGATCTGCCCTACACTCCGTAACTGGGGCGTAGGTGTGCCATAAACTACTTAGAGTTTGGGACACGTAACGTGTGGTCATAAATTGTCCAATGTAAATGTACTACAGCTCCTATTAGTTCATCGTTGTTGTGTTTCTTCCTGAGAATATATTCTGTTTCTTGTAGACTGTTTTCTGTAGCTTACGAGTCATTAAATTTTTCTTAGGAACAGGTTATATAAGATCTGCCCTACACGCCGTAACTGGGGCGTAGGTGTGCCATAAACTACTTAGAGCTTGGGACACGTAACGTGTGGTCATAAATTGTCCAATGTAAATGTACTACAGCTCTTATTAGTTCATCGTTGTTGTGTTTCTTCCTGAGAATATATTCTGTTTCTTGTAAACTGTTTTCTGTATAATATCGAGTCATGAATATATCTTGCTAGTTTTTATGAGGAACGGGTTTTGTAAGATCTGCCCTAAACGCCGTAACTGGGGCGTAGGAGGTGCCATAAACTACTTAAAGCTTGGGAAGTTAGGACATGTAACGTGTGGTTATAAATTGTCCAATATAAATGTACTACAGCTTCTATTAGTTCATCGTTGTTATGTTTCTTCCTGAGAATAAGTATATTCTGTTTCTTAATGACTGTTTTCTGTAGACTATTAGTCATGAATAGATTAAAAAAATCTATTCATGACTGATAGTCTAAAGTAGTTTTTATTTTTAACGGTTATGTAAGATTGTGTGCCTCATGCAATCAGACAGATGGGCTCGGAAGGTCGCCCTGTGGGTACCCGATGGACCTCGGCGTAGGGGCAGACGACAAACGAGATGGCGGGATGACCTCGACAGATTTTGAAATGGCTGGCAGCAGATTGCACCAGATAGGGACGGCTATAGTATATATACGGGATTAGGCTATAAAAAATATAAGATTTACCCTATACTCCCTAATTGCGCTATTATATACTACAAAACTTGGGACAAGTAACGTGTGGACATAAATTGTCCAATGTAAACGCACTACAGCCACTATTCTACTATTAACAATTTTGTTTTATCTTGGGAAGATATTATGAATTATTTCTTCAAGGCCTTTTTTAAAGATTGTCATGGATGTATTCGGGATAGTTCAGGAAATTTGAACACGTCTTGTTAGTTTTTTTTGGAACAGGTTATGGAGATCTGCGCTACACGCCGTAACTGGGGCGTAGGTGTGCCATAAACTAGGTACTGTTTGTTTGTTTTTCGTATGTGTAAGTGGCCAACACTTGTGTCAGATTTTTCAAGCTGCCTTAAGGCATCTGACATAGCTTAACTAGGTACTTAGAGCTTGGGACACGTAATTTTGTTGCGTTAAACAATAATAAGTTACAAATGTATTATAATAATAAGTTGCGACCTTCCCAACTCGTCTGGCCGGCGTGGAGAGTGTAGGCTAAAACCTCTGACTGCTCTGGCTAACATATGGCTCTGGAAGTACAGAGAGGGTCATGCTCCTGCAGTGGATACTAAACAAGAACTGATGATGATGATGAATAAGTAAAAGCTACTACTAGTACATTGTTATGTTTAAGAACCCTTAAACTAGGGTAGTGATGATTTGTAGGTCTTAATTACAGTAACTTCTTAAAACTACGGTGTACAACGTTTTGATGGTTACTTCAACATCAATGATGAATTTCCTAAGATTGACTATTCTACAGATACATAAATGAATTAAGGTTTTACAGACCTAGGCTCTGTCTACCCCGTAAGGGAAAAAGACGTGATAGTATGTATGTATAAATAAATTGACCCTTAAAACGTTGAACACCGTACTTGTCAAAAGTTAGCAAATAGGCCTGCTGAACCTACAATAATTAGCTATCCGTTGCAAAATTTGGTCCAGGAAAATCTCTTTACCAATAAAAAATATACTTTAATATCTAGACAATAAGATATATAATATGTTTCACAGCGTGAGACAATGTTGCCAGTGACAATTTGTCACGATGGTGCGTTGACACTCACACAATGCGTGTATTCGAACGCAATTAGTGACGGCAAGTGCTTTCGAGGGTTCCGTGTTAAAGACTGGGGTGGAACAAGATAATTATTTCTATGAATAGGTAACGAAACCACACAGATATAAGTGAGAAAGTTTTCAAACCATGAATACACGGTTGTGTATTCAGTCGGTATAATACCATTTACTTCTATACTGGTCATTAATTAGGTATGTGGACCACATCATCATCATCAGATCTTTTTTGTCTCCACTGCAGGAGCAAGTCCCTCTACTGCCAGAGCCATATATTAGCCGAACCAGTCACAGAATCAGGCCTACCTCCACGCTGGCCAAACGGGTTGGAAAGGTCTCGTTTATGTTTGTAAGCTTTGTTTAGCTGGTGGTTCCTAAGTGGCGACTTAGGAACCACCAGCTAAACAAAGCTTTCCCGTAGATGTCATAGAAGGCGTTCTATGACATCTACGGTAAGACTTGGAGTGGTCCTATTTTAGTCAGCAGCGAACCACACGGCTTGAGGACCATAGTGCCCAGTACCTACACCAATAACACCAACTGACGATGAAGGTCGCAAGGCGTGGGATGCAGATCGCTTCCACCTGGTCGTCCAATCCTTGGGAAACCTTTAGGGTGAGCTTTGGAACAGCTTAGCACGAAATTATATATTTTGCAGATTGGAATCGTTATAACTTCTTCATAAGATACCATTTTGTAAACGCGGGTTGCTTCATTTTACAAATTCGTGGTAAGCTTTTCTAAAACTCACCCGACTTTAGTTCAGTCACGTACTACGGCTGAGATGAGAATGATGAAGTGATATTTAACTTTCTAACAATTACCAAAACTTCTAATATATGTTACAGAAAATATACAATTCTTGAATAAAAACATCATGTGAAGTAAAAAAAATGTTTATATAGGCCATATGATGCAAATATATATACTGTCAAATAATACTTTGTTTGGTTTATATACTCTATGTAAAATACAGAACCTACTAAAGGGCAGACAATTTCGCACATAACCGTTTTTATACCGTAAGATTTTGAGGTTTATGGTCCACGTCGGATCATTATTTTACCATGGGCTGCTGGATATAATAGCTGAGATGTCACACTGGATGAAAGGTGAAGATTACGCTGAATACAGACATAAATACATATATTTTATCACGTCTTTATATCTAACGAGGAATACGGAGTCCAAGGCCATAAGACCCAAAGGCCACGGTTTGCATGACGTACAATGTTGAAAGAAGTAGACAGATTTTTAATAGAATCAACGAGTCTATTGCCGTTTAAAGAGTGGTCTCATACATTAAATGTCTTCTTTGACCCTTTCGTCGATTCTGTCAGAGATGCTGCCAAGAGTAGTAATGTCTAAAACTTTGGATTGTACCTATGTGGTATTTATTATTCAACAGTCCTGACATTTCCTCAAGGAACATGGCTATAAGTATATTTTTTTT
The DNA here is from genome assembly GCA_963082605.1 of Rhodophaea formosa. Classification (NCBI taxonomy): domain Eukaryota; kingdom Metazoa; phylum Arthropoda; class Insecta; order Lepidoptera; family Pyralidae; genus Rhodophaea; species Rhodophaea formosa. Next base: position 3,452,387 of record OY720220.1, on the reverse strand, counting down.
TTTGGGAAAAATCATAAGTAAAAATCTTTTAGACTAAAGCAAAAATGGTTCTATGATTTTTTCAACAAAGAAACAGTTGTTTGTGTTTTGTGATTTGCGTGTTCAAGCTGCCCAAAGGCATCTGACAAAACTTAAAGACTGCCACCTTATGATGTCAGTGCTATCACTTGTGATCTGAGTGGGGACCATGCCCAGGATTACTGGAGTCGTTGCCAGCCAATATAACAAGGATAGTTCAATCAACAACAAACCTTCGGACTGCAAGAGGTAGCTTGTGTTAGTATCGTATCGTATTTATCTAAGGCCTGGCAGTACAAAATTTTAGATGATGTCTCTTTTTTATTTCATGTAATTTCAGCACTGGTCCCCGAAAAATTCATGGTTGCCGCGAGAGTAAATATAAAAATATATGTAAAGATTTGCCCCACATAGCAACAACTCCGTATAATTATGAACACTTAATTTCTTGCACGTTTAAATAGTTTCACACCCATTTATCGCCATTAAGGCATTAAGATGGCCAAAATGCTTGCCCAGATAGCAACTGGAGCGCAGATTTATCTCGTGTGAACTGTCCCTGGGAACCAGTGGTGCCCAAACTGTTTAATCTCAAAAGGACCGTTTATTATGTTATTATTAAATTAAGTATGAAGGAGGATATGGTGGAGAAATTCAACGTGTAGGTGCTAACAGCGCACTCACCCAGCAACCCTTTATGGCATTAAGTCCACCTTTCACTGACTTTTTTTAAATTTTGCAATAAAATTTGAGTTAATAAATAAATAACGTTAAGTGCTACTCTTTAGTTGCCTGTGAATGCCTACCCACTGGCATTTGTTGGTCTGTCCTTTGTGCCTTTACTTGCACTAGGAAAAGCATAAGTGATGGAACAGTTCAAGCTAAAGAAGATGCTGAATACTACGAAAATGTTAAATCTTCAGGCGCGGCTCTTGCCGCGCCTCAACAACGAAAACAATTCTATATTTGTCTCATAATTTTCAATTATTTCATAATATTTTTATGTAAAACTTTTAAAAATCACCCGGCTTATGAAGTCGTATGAGCAATGATCAGAGCTTCCGCGTCTTAGATATACCTATTTCCGCGTTCAAGGGGTTGTGAATTATTGACAAGGTAAGAAAACGTCCCCATTCTAATAGACCTTGCCTAAATCTCGTCATCAAACTCTGTGTTCCAATACCTGTTTAGAAACCAGTGCAGTAAACTTAGTCACAGTATATGACCGACCATCTTGGCTTTCATTGTTCGTTATTTCGTAACGTACCTTATGGTTTTTGAGAACTCTACTCATTTGTTTCAAATAGGTCCCTAATTTGGAGACCATGTTTGTTGCTGTTATTTATCTGTGAGACTTTATAAGCATTATCATATGTATAGTTGTATGAACTTGTTTTAAGAGATACTTTTGTATATCTGCAGTCCCCATTTCATCCAGCATCTTGGGCTTTCATTGTTCGTGCTTTCGTAACGTACCTTATGGTTTTTGAGAACTCTACTCTATTGTTTCAGATAAGTCCCTAACTTGGAGACCATATTTGTTGCTGTTACTGATCTGTGTGACTTTATAAGCATTTTCATAAGAATAGTTTTATATAAACTTCGTTACTTGTGGATGTCTGCAGTTCCCACTTCATCAACCATCTTGGGCTTTTATTGTTCGTGCTTTCGTAATGTACCGTATGGTTGCTCTTATTTATTTATCTACGCGACTTTATAAGCATTGTTATATGTACAGTTTTAAATGAACTTGTTTTAAGGGATACTTTTGGATGTCTGCAGTTCCCATTTTATACAATTATTGTTTACTGTCTTAATTTTTGGGTAGGCATGTGTCCATGTCTATGTAATTAGTTACCTAGTGAAGGCATGTCGTGTGATTTTCTGTAATTTTTGTAGTAAATTTAAGTTATTCCACTGATTATATTATCATAAATATTTTTTTATTTAGATACGGCATTAGCTCCATCAGCCGTGTGGTTCCCGGCAGAGTAGAATAGGACCACTTCAAGTCTTCCCGTGGATGTCGTAAAAGGCGACTTAGGAAACACAAGTTAAACAAAGCTTACAAACATCAAAAAGACCTCTCCAACCTGTCTGGCCAGCGTGGAGAGTGTAGGCCAAATCCTCTGACTACTCTGGCTACTATATTGCTGTGGTATTACAGAGGGTCGTGCTCCTGCAGTGGAGACTGAAAAAGACCTGATGCATGGATTAGCTCCGTCTGATTCATTTGCTTCTACAAAGTCCAAATCTATGCTTTAGTATTTTTGTGCGTGCAAATATACCAAAGTCTCTCTGTATCCAGTAATCCGCATGCAAATCTATCTAGACATTTCTTGTGGCTTTTTCTTTTTCAGAAAACAAAACAACAACAAGCGATATCGATATTCTTTTGGTATATAAGTTACGTCGATACGTAAAGCTGTTAGAATTGCCTGCCCGGAAGAAGTTGACGCAAGCTTTATCATCAACTTTCGTAATTACCTCGTGACTAAAGCACAGAGTAAAACCCCGAGGCATGTCATGTGCTTTACTGTAATGTTTGCTGTAATTTTAGGTAATTTTGACTTTGTCGTGACGCGCGACGCTTTGCTGAGCGAGAAAATGTGCTTGAACGCAGCTTAAAGTTTTTATGCGACGTGAATTTTGATGTCAACTTATGTGTGTTTGTGTAATAGATATTGTCAAACGTGTGTACAATTTAAATGAGGCCATGCATTATTTATCTTTGTTTGTAATGTATTTAAGTTAATTCAAACTTTATTTTAACTTGGCTAAAATAACTTTATGATATGTCTAATCTAAATATTATCCGTGCTTTATATGATACTAACAATTTTCCCGCAATTATATACTCGTAAATTATAGCCTTGTCAACCACACATAAATTGGCTTTCTGAAGGTGAAAGAATATTGAAAATCGGTCCATGTAAGTCTAGCCTATTCGATGCAAACAAAAAAAAATATATAAATGAAATAATATCTTTTCTTTTTATAATATTGATAAGATATGTAATACTACAGAAACCACTTATATTATATCTCGACACGAGTATATATAGGTATCTTTAATTTTCAATCGCTTTATAAAATAATGCCTCACCCGTATATCATACGTCCATTTTTATTGTATTTTTTTACCTAACTGAAATTATGAGTAATAATATTTAAAAACGAAATTCCTCAATGGTTCAATGACTGTTTGGCGTTCCGTACCGAAAGGGTAAAAACGATTTCAAAGCCTGTCCATCTGTCCATCTGTCACAGGGCTATATCTATTGAACCTTAATAGGTAGAAACCCTAAACTTTCACATAATACATGTCTCTTTTGCTGCTATAGCAAGAAATAATAAACACTTTTAAAAAATTCAATAGTGGTCCCATACTAGAAATTTGTTTTCTTTTGCTGTTAGGTATATGGCTGTTATTTATCGATTCCGTCAGCTACAACTCTTCGCGAATCTACTGGTTTCATCATTGGCGACACAGCAAGGCAGGAACTACTAGCCCGCTAAGTACCTAAATCTCATTACAGGCGCATCATTCATGCATGAAAATCTATTTTAGTTATTCCAGACATTGTTCTTAAATATGGGCATTTATAACACCATATAAAACCAATTTCACATAAAGATTATTAGAATCAATTTGCAAAACAATGTAAAACTAACACTGTAGTCCCTTAAAATTCCCGCCAAGAACTCCATCGATTCCGTTTGAATTGCTACACATTTATTGATGAGATGTCAAACTATAGATAATTAAGAAAAATAGTACCCGTATAAGGGATTTTTGTTTAAGCCAAAGAGGTTGCAAGACGTTTCATGTGTCCTAGTACATTAAAGTCCTCATACAAGAAGCGAGGTTTTGTAGGTAGTTAAATATTGTGCGGAACCCTCAGTGTGTGCAACTGGCACTTGGTGGATTTATTAGTGATAGCTTTCGGATTTCTAAATCAAATAAATTGAAAAGAAAAACAATAACTCCATATTTTAATGCTTAGTTTATTATTTTTACTTTCTTCTGTTTTATGTAGTAGCTTTAATAAACGCGTTTTAACTGTGCGTACTTTATAATAAAAACTAGCAATTGTCCCGTCTGCGTACATTCCATTCATCTACGTAAATTATAGTCTAAGTCGCTTGCAGATAAATTAGCTTTTTATAGATGAAAGAAGTTTGAGCGAATTTAGGCCAGTAGTTTTGGAGTCTAATCAACGCAAATATGTAGTAAAGATCACAAAATACAGAAAAACATGTATTTCTGTTTCTGTGGACATCTCATTTACTTATCTCTGTATGTTCTCTTTTTAGGTTCATTCAACTCTTTTTGATTGTATTTTTATTAATTATTTTTATTGAAAATTATTTTATGTTTATTAAGTGTTTTATATTTATGTATGTTTGTTAACAAAGATAAGATTAAAAACATACCTGGGTCAACACGCTAGCTTGCGACACGGGGGTCCCAGGTTCGATCCCCGGCCAGGTCAAGATGGAAAAAGATCTTTTTCATATTGACCTGGGTCTTGGATGTTTATCTACATAAGTACGAGTAAGTATATATAATAAAATATAATATCGTTGAGTTAGTATCCTGCGACACAAGTTCACAACTTACTGTAGGGCTAGCTCAATTTGTGTGATATGTCCCTAAATCATCATCATCATCATCATCAGGTCTTGTTTAGTCTCCATTGCTGGAGCACGACCCTCTCTGACTCCTAGAACCATATATAAGCTAGAGCAGTCAGAGGACTTGGCCTATACTTTCCACGCTGGCCAGGCGGGGTGGAGAGGTCTCTTTGATGTTTATAAGCTTTTTTTAGCTTGTGTTTCCATCCACGGGAAGACTTGGAGTGGTCCTATTCTACTCTGCCGGGAACCACACGGCTTATTCCCTATATATTTATAATTTATTATACTTTTCAAAGTGGTTTCAAAGGTTACTGACTTTAAAACATTTACAGCTCACTTTATAACATTGTTGACAAGACAAACTACCTTAGAAAAATTCGCAAAAACCAAAGATATATGATCAAGTAAAATAGAATATAAAAGCTTTAAAGTATCATTATAAAGTGTTGTTTTCTGCTAATTAAAAAAGTAAGCAGTGATTGTATAATCTGAACGCCTCTCTATTATTACCATTACCATTTAAGCTCACGTAATAAATATATTGATATACGTGTTATAGAATTAGGCTTGTTACAATCCCGAACTTTCAGTACGTTGATGATCTTGTAAGTTACTATAATTGATGGAGGGGCGTGAAAGCTAATGATTAAAAGAGCAAATAATTAATTAAGAAAATTATTGGGCTCATAGGAAGAGCGGAGCTCGCCAAGCGAGATAAGCGAACAAGGTCTTCAAGTCAATTATGGTGAAAACACTTCTATGTATGTATGAATGTTATTCCTCGATTACTCTCGAACCGGTTAGTGTATAAATAAAAAAATATAAAAATTACTATTATATATAAAAATAACCACACGGCTTATTCCCTATATATTTATAATTTATTATACTTTTCAAAGTGGTTTCAAAGGTTACTGACTGTAAAACATTTACAGCTCACTTTATAACATTGTTGACAAGACAAACTACCTTAGAAAAGTTCGCAAAAACCAAAGATACACGATCAAGTAAAATAGAATATAAAAGCTTTAAAGTATCATTATAAAGTGTTGTTTTCTGCTAATTACATTCTTCCTGAAGTACAGGATGTGTTTAAAGTGAGCGTGAAGTTAACGCTACGGTGTACGCGGAACGAATAACATTAGATTTGTAGGCTTTCACATTGGTCTGGTTGTAAAGAAAAAACATGGAATGTACCAGCTGATTCTCTTCCCGCGAAGATCGTAAAAGCCGATTGAAGGAATGGGCTAAAATCTAAGGAATCATGGTAATAGGCGATGCGGCTAGCAACCTATCACAATTTCGATTCCATTTTTCATCTCCACGCCCACCACCATTCGATATTTGTGGCTTTAGGTCTATAGACCTGAGCTCTGTCTACCCCGCAAGTACAAAAGGCGTGACAGTACCTATGTACGTATGTAGGTAGATTTGAAGACTCAATCGTGTCAGGAATTCGATTGTGTGACTTATAACTAATCGAAATAAAAGAATAAAAAACTTCATATTATTTTTGCTACAGCTGGTCTTTTTATCGGTCAGAATAAAATAAAAAAAGTTACTTACACTAACAAAATTTGAATTATTTTGAGTTTATGTGCAACTTAAGCTCAGCGAAATAAAAAAAAAATAAGCAGTGATTGTATAATCTGAACGCCTCTCTATTATTACCATTACCATTTAAGCTCACGGAATAAATATATTGATATACGTGTTATAGAATTAGGCTTGTTACAATCCCGAACTTTCAATACGTTGATGATCTTGTAAGTTACTATAAGAGTTGGAGGTGCGTGAAAGCCAATGATTATAAGACCAAATAATTCATTAAGTAAGTTATTTGGCTTAGAAGAGAAACTCAATTAATTGACCAAGCGAGCAAAGCGAGCAAGGTCTTCAAGTCAAATTGTGGTGAAAACACTTTTGTATGTATGAAGATATGTTGATCCTCGATTACTATCGCACCGGTTACTGTATAAATAAATATAAAATTTAAAATTACTATTGCTAGCACAATAATACGAACAAAGTCGTTGAAAAAACCTAGTCAGAAATACAGGCCAGCCTATCGCTTACTTTGTAAACCTGATTCAAGGTTTTATGAACAGTGAACACCTGGTTATTGTTAAGAGGGTATACTAGCAGTGCGTTTTCCATACAAATGTATTTCTCTATTTTCTCGCTGAAAACTGCTTCTAGAGGCACAATTCTTTTTACATACAATCTATTACTAAAATAGGTATGACCCTATGTTTTATTTTTTTCTAAAAAGCTGTTTAAAAGAAAAAAACATTTTACAAAAACAGTTTTTTTGGAAAAAATAAAAAATACGGGCATTCCTATTTTAGTACTAAATTTTATGAAAAAAGAATTGTAGCTCTATAATCAGTTTTCAGCGAGAAAATAGAGAAATACATTTGCATGGAAACCATATTGAAAAAATACTGCTAGTATACGCTCTTAATTTTTCGCGCTTCAAACAATATATATATCAATGCATCTTCATACTCATACATCCATTGTGTTTGCAGCAAGACTCGAGAGTGTCGACCACGAGGGCTGTAACTCTGGTAAGATATAACTCCGATAGAAACGTCAGCGGAATTAATAAGTTAAAGGTTCGTGCTGAGTCCAGTTAATATTAATAATTTTAAACACCTTGTGCTTCCCGGCGGAGTAGAATTAGGACCACTCGAAGTGGATGTCGTAGAAGTCGACTCAGGAAATAGAAGCTAAACAAAGCTGTAAACATCAGAGACCTCTTCAACCCGTCTGGCCAGCGTGGAGAGTGTAGGCCAAATCCTCTGACAGCCCTGGCTAATATATGGCTCTGGTAGTACTGGAGTAGTGGAGACTAACAAAGACCTGTTGATGAAACACCTTGTATTCCATTCTTTATTAGAAGAACTGAGTGTTTAATTGAAGCCAGATTCGCGATTCTCTACGCCAGAATTTGAATAAAAAGCTCGTAAAAACAAGTGAGTTGTGACTGCGTTTATTTTGTGAACATACAATCTAGATCGCATTTTATATGTAGCTTATCGCGCGATTTTAAAAGAAAAATATTTTTTCAAGTTTTATAAGGTAAACTGTGTTTTGCCACGGCTGCGTTCGCGTTAAGTTATTGTCTTCAAGATTCAAGATTCAATCGTTTATTTAATATAGGTTTCTTTGAACACTTATTAATTATCATATTTGAATTTACAATTTTTACAACAATAAATTTTTGTTGACGTCAATAATTACTTATGGCTAAGTTTAGGCCGCTTCCAAAGCTTCTTTATAATAACTATCTGCGTACCAAATTTAATAGAAGACTATGGCTCCGATGCATCATAGCTGAAATACAACTCGAAACACGTTCCGATGATGAAGAATATGTATGTATGTGAGGATATGAATATGTGTAGATTAGAGGAAGTTTATTATCCCTACTAAGCTTAGATGCAGCAGCATTCTGATGAAATTTTACTATGGTAAAGCTGACACATCCTAATCACACGTAGAATATATAGGTCCTATACAATATTCAGAGGACGCAGTCAAAGGGAAACTTCAGTAAATTAATTTGCAGTTTGTTATTAAACAGTACTTAGATAAATAGGATATAATTTGATATTGAAGAGCGACATACTAGCTTCGAACGTAGGTTCGAGGTGAACCAGCATTATATGCTAAAAGTCAATAAAATGAATTGATTGTAAGTTTAAACCATAACACAGGCACAAGCGAAGTAATATTTATGCCTTACGATACGAGTACTACAAGTAGTTTTAAAGAACAAGTAAAATACCAGATAAAGTAAGACATACATACATATTATCAGCCTCTTCCCTCTAGGGTAGGCACTCCTAAAGACTCCTTGCTACAATCTTTACAAATCTCTCGTTTTATCGACAGCCATCATTCTTCTTATGCTTGCTCGCCGGTTTCGGGGGTTAGTGTTAGAACTTACCAAAAAATTAATAGGTTGGCAAAGTAGAGGGGAGGATGCATAGTTTTCTCGAGAGACTGGGGACAGAGCATGGGGTTTTTCAAAAGAGCATGAAAATATTTCATCAGAGTCGGCAACGCGCAAATGGCACCCCTGGTGTTGCAGGCGTCCATAGGCTACGATAACCGCTTACTATCAGGTGGGCCGTATGCCTGTTTGCCCATTTAGTTGTATATAAAAAAATGGAGATCATCGTTTACTCTACAGGCGAGAGACTATACCAAATTAATTAGAAGAAAACGAAAAAATCAAAACGGATCGCTAAATTCGGATCATAAATATTTATCTAAAATTCCAAAAGAAAAATAAAAGATGTCGGTCTGTTTCTATTATCATTGACCATTGAAATTATAGTCGTGTATTTGCAGACAGCATGCCATGTTTATTTATATCCCCATAATAAAACAGTTATGCATTTATTACTGGTAATGACCTTCAACTCTGCCTGCATAATTGTTAGAAGGGATATCACTTTTGAAAGTGCTTCAACTGGTTTCAACGCAGGGCTAAATGTAGTAGTATTGAGGAAAAAGTATAGCTTGCCTTTTCATTTATACAACGTTGATCTCACGTATTTAAGTCTTGTTGGTGGATCCGTCAGGCAAAGATGAGAGTTGCTGTTCTCCAAAGGTTTTTGCTATTAATTCTCAGACGAGCCCTTCTGGCACATTTGTACATCCTCTGCATTTACATAATTTGAGATTTTGCCGTATCTTCAAGTCAACCATTTTTTAGTTCTTGATTTAATAAGAATTTATTGTAATATATGAAGAATACTTTCGTCGTTGATGAAATGACTTCATATGTGAGTAGGTATTTTACTATTAGATATTTTACTAGTAATTTAGGTAGCTCGCGAGTGTTAAAGCATATTAGTAATACTTTTGAGATTCTCTTTCTTTTTAATTATAATAAATTTGGGCCTCTTCAAGGCCCGACGTGTTAGGCATTTAAGAGTTTAGCATTTCTTCAAATAGATTAATATGCTGGCATACGACTACCAACAATACTATATTTTCACTTAAATAAATCTCTTATGAGTGGGTAGTTGTGTTAGGTGACGTAAGCCTTAATGCGTTAAGAGAAGTAGGTTATGGTAAAGATATTTGACGTGCAGGATTAAAGCGTGGAAGTTCAATTGGCAGAGCGTAGGTCGTATATTTGCGCTAGTTCAAGCCCTGCGCGCGTGGAATGTTTTCATTAATCTTGGCGAAATGTTGTACAATGTAAGTTTTGATGTTCGTTGCTCAAATATTCCGGCAGAATTTACCTAAATAATGAGCTTAGAATACAGTATAATCTCTGTATAATATATAAATATCATTATAAAATATAGTATCGAGGAGTTAGTATCCTGCAGCATAATAAGCTTACTTACATAATTCACTCCTAAATCCTATACTAATCCTACGTAAATATATGGGATACTTTTCACTACGACATTCGATTTCCGTGGAAGGCGCCTTTACGGAATTGCGGGAGAGGTGGTAAGGTAAGTATATTTAACGAGTAGCAATATACTTATCATGATTATTCTGTGGAAAGAAACACGCAAAAACTTTCTTAGCACTTAATGGAGTCGGTAGTTTGCCATTGCGTTTTCATATTCACACATTTTTATTGCAATACGACTTACGAGTGGGTTCTACTATATATTAATTGCAAAATATCTCATTTAACGTGGGACTGGCATAAATCTTGGTCTGAATTTGTTGAAATATCGTAAATATCAACATTAGGCAGGTACTAAAATGACTATTAAAAAATATCAGATTAAACTGATAGTTCAATTAGTTTTTGAAATGCATTACAAAATTCTGAATTGTTCGGAAATTCTCTCAATGGCTTTGAGAAGAAATGCACGTATTGGTAAAAGTTCCATAAACACAATAATTTATGATGATGGGTTACATAGGTATTGATAACTACTTTTAAACTTTCGCGTTGTATATTTAGTAAATGCAAAATCTGGAATTAACGCGTACATTCCGGGTTAGACCGACCGTGGTACTGGACGACCAGTATAGTGTATCACCACCTGACCACGGTCGGTGTAAGCCGGCTGAAACATCTGGAGAAAAACGGTAGGATTGCGTTGATTCCCGATCAAAATCAAAACCAAAAATCAAAACGTTTATTCAGAAAATAGGCCTTTTCACGTCATATCATATTTAAAATTATCTTATTAGATAATATGTATTTATTAATTGTTCAAAAGCTACAAACTACTAGCGTTTCGCATTTTCTTAAAATCGTCTGACAAAAGGAAAGAGAATAGGAAAGGTCCTGGTAGAGTAGAATAGGATCACTCTAAGTCTTCCCGTGGATGTCGTAGAAGGCGAATTAGGAAACACAAGCTAAACAAAGCTTATAAACATCAAAGAGACCACTCCAACCCATCTGCTGGCCAAATGGGTTAGAGAGGTCTCTTAGAGAGAGTAGGCTAGATCCTTTGTCTGCTCTTGCTCATATTGTGGCTCTGATAGTCCGGAAAGGGTCATGCTCCTCCAGTGGAGACTGGAAGGGACCTAGTAATCATTAGAATTTACATATTTTAACGAAAACATGTATTGTAGAAGTTTTTTCATTTTTTAATACAACTAAAATAAATACAATCTTAAAGTGTGATTGATATTTTATTTGCGAATACGGTAAACTGTACAGCAATTCCCATACGCGGCAAAATTTACGAAACCTCAGATCAAAATAGCCAGATATATAAGTAATTGACTAAGCTTAATGGTGTTAAAATTGCTACATACAGCCGCAACGGCTTTTCATGGGTGAAGTGTAGCCTTGCAAGGTTGCTCAAATGCAAATTGAATCGATTACAAGAATGGAATCTACAAAAATCTAGATAATACTTACTAAAAAGAAAAACGTAAAGTACCGATTTTAAAGTATTGGTTGAATATTCATAGAATCTATTTCCTCATATGAGCATTTTCTTGGTTGCATCCTCAGCTGGAGTGCTAAAATCTAAGTTCAAAGGATGGCTCAATGAACCCTGGTGTCAGAGTTTTTGAATCACCTTACAGGCCTCTGGCATGGTTTTGTGTAACGATTGTTTGTCAAAGACATCGTCCGTAACGGGCTGTTAAAGTTGCCCTCCGAAGCACGAATCATCTTTCTAATGAGTCAATCAGGGGAGCAGAGTGCTACTTATGTCCTAACGAGAAAACAACACAAAGTTGTTATTCCCACTGAGAATCAAACCCGCGTCTTCCGCAGTGAGAGCCGAATGCCCTAACCATACGCACTACCACCCGAGTACTCAAAAGCATCTCAGATGCATCTAACTGAAATCGTTCTCAAGTCTCGTGCTTCTTCTTTTCGTGTCGACGGCTTAAGGCAATTAGATTTTGTCCCTCCAGTATGTGGCAACTCTAATTCCACGTTCTAAGTCTCGTGCTGATCTAAATACTCTGGAAGACAAAGATAGTCTATAGTTAAGATTGATTTAAATATTCGGGGGTAAGGCAGTTTACATCAATGAACTACATACACGATTACACTATGTGGTCATACTCTTTGCTAGGCTAGCAACACTACCCACAGCTACTTAAAATGTAGCCTGAGTCCTGAGTCACGGCCGTTCGTAATTTAGGAATTAACTCTGATTCCTCCCATTCAAATTTGGGTGCCTTGACCTGTCTGATTCACTTGTTGCTTGTTTTTCGTATGTGTAAGTGGCCAACACTGGTGTCAGATTTTTCAAGCAGCCTTAAGGCATCTGACATAGCTTAACGACTGCCATCAACGATGACAGCCGGGACCAACGGCTTAATTCAATTCGATGCACTGATACTCTAAAACTAGCTTCCGTATTGGAGCAGCTTGTTAAGGATTTTGATAGTGCATTTATCATCATCATCAGGACTTTTTAGTCTCCACTGCAGGAGCATGACCCTCTCTGTACTGTTTACCTGTTTGAAGCTTTGTTTGGCTTGTGTTTCCTAAGTCGTCTTCTATGACATCCGCGGGAAGACTTGGAGTAGTCCTATTCTACTCTGCTGGAAACCACAAGGCAGCTGCTAAACGGGTGAATGGATAGAACTGACAGACTAACATAACAACTATTTTTTTTGGTAAGGAGGTATAAATCAGTCTACTTCTAGAACCTGTCCTTCCTATTGTCCAGATACTTATTTTACCCGACTGACATACCTTGAAGGAGGATAATGATTTCTGCGCGTATGTATGTATGGGTCTATGTATTATATATGTATGTAAGAATGTCTGCTCCATTGTAGTATCCTGTAGCCTAAACGGCTTGACCGATTTTGAAGTGTGAAATTAGATTCGTATTTTTCTCCGGATGTCATAATGGCTTTGTAGTGTCAGTAAAATATCAATATGGCAGACGTAGAGTGTCAAAAAAGCAGTTGGGTGCTTTATTTTTTGAAATAATGCTCTTGTTTTATAATTGTGCGGGCTGGCGATGATACAAAGCACCTAATGGTCACCGTCACCCATGGTTACCTGCAACATCAGTGATGTTAGTACACCTCCGGCACATTAAATAAATAAATATATACGGACAAATCACACAGATTGAGCTAGCTCCAAAGTAAGTTCTTAAGTAAGAATTGTGTTATGGGATACTAACTCAACGATACTATATTTTATAACAAATACATATATAGATAAACATCCCACACCCAGGTCAATCTGAAAAAGATCATTTTTCATCTTGACCTGACCGCGGGGATCGAACCCGGGACCATCCGTGCCACAGGCCGGCGTGTAGACCGCTGCGCCACAGAGCTCGTCAAGTAACCCTTGAAGGACCTTTTGAAGGAATCTTGGTTCTACAGCTTCAGGAAAAACAGTGGAAAGAAGCTCGTGAGAACAAGATGTGTTCTTGTCCTAATTAAAAACTTTATAGATATTCTGATTGCTGAGAAATTAGAACAAATCAAGGTTTAGTTTAATCTAATTTTCACACGACTTGTCTAACGTCTAGGTATAATGATAAACCTAACTTAAATATCATTGTTTTAACACTATTTTAGGAATAAGAGTAGGTCATTGATAAGGTGCCATTATTTAGGTAGTAAATGAGTCTTTGAACTTATTTTTTTTATCTTTGAACTGATACTGAATGAGTTCCTATGTTATACTCTTATTAAAACAAAGAAATAAGATATGGATAAATTTAGGTTCTTTTGATAACTTTTGGTAAGGCTATCAGAGCAGAAATGTCATCTTTGTATCCAGGCTATATAATGACGTGTATCAAATATTAGCTCGAGGAAAAGCTTTTTCGTATTTTGTATGAAGATTTTATCTGTCTTTACAAAGACATCAAAATTCTCCTAAAAACGCTTGAACCAAGTGTGTGCTTTTCTCACTAGGATTGCAGTATGTACATTAACAATATTAATTTTTTTATTAAATAAAGAAAATAAGAAATGGTGAAAAAATTCCACGCGGGCAGGACTTGAACCTGCGTCTAGATCTCTGTACGATCTATGCGTTGCCTGTTACGCCTAGGTAGATGCGTGTAAGAGGAATAGGATATGGTGGAGAAATTCGGCGCCGGGGCTTGAAGCGCGGTGGCGTAACAGGCAACGCATAGACATAGATCGTACAAAGATCTAGACGCAGTTCAAGTCCTGCCCGCGTGGAATTTTTTCACCATTTCTTATTTTCTTTATTTAATAAATAAGGTAAAATAGCATTGTGAATGCAAATTAAAATCCCATATAAAGTAATATTTATTTTGCTGTTTGTATGGCGTATTTTGAATTGAAAATGTGCTCCGTGGCGCAGCGGTCAACACGCCAGCCTACGACACGGATTGTCCCGGGTTCGATCCCCGGTCAGGTCAAGATGGAAAATGATCTTTTTCACATTGACCTGGGTCTTGGATGTTTATCTATATATGTATCTGTTATTGAATATAGTATCGTGTAGTTAGTATCCCATAACACAAGTTTCGAACTTACTTTGGGTCTAGCTCAATCTGTGTAATTTGTCCCTATATATTGATTTATTAATATATTTATTATGTAAAAAAATGACGAGAAAATGTAATGCATCTTAAATCCCCCGCCTGAAATCATTGATTTTTTAATTTTACCTAGTTAAGTAGCAGTTGAGGTGTAAAAACTCCTTATTTAAAAACCTTATTCTTTAGATTCTTTCTTTTTCACATGACATTATTACAAATATACGAGTACATAAAAGCGTTTTGTTCTCAAAAGTTTAATTCAACATGGCGAAACGCAGCAAATTGAGCGAATTTTTAATGACATGCCTCGTAAAATAATTATTCATTGCAGGCAAGATTACATTTAATGAAACTGCTTGGGAACAACGCTTGTAGTTGTTCCAACAATGGACTCTTCAAAGCCACCTTTGAATAACCCAAAACTTTCTCTAGAGCATTAAGGCTTGAACTCAAATTGTTACTACCCATTTAAACTATTATGTAAGTTGCAATAGATCCAACAATACTAGGAACGTTAACAAGGGTCCCGTTATTCTATCCGAAAAAATTACAGAAATATTTGAATTTTTTAATCTTTTTTCTTTTTTTTTAGTAAATAAAGTGTCCATCAAACCACGGATAGCGAGGAGGCTTTCTATCTTTATATTTTCTATTTAGTCTCTTAATTACATTGTCAAAAACAATTGTACTTTGTCCAACAGCCGTGTGGTTTCCGGCAGAGTAGAATGACCACTCCAAGACTTCCCGTGGATGTCGGAGGAGACTAAGGGAACATTAAGCTAAACAAAGCTTATAATCATCAAAGACACCTCTGCAACTCGTCTGGCCAGCGTGGAGAGTGTAGGCCAAATCGTTCGACTGCTCTGGCTAGTATATGGCTCTGGTAGTACAGAGGGGGTCGTGGTCCTGCAGTGGAGACTAAAAAGACCTGATGATGAATTGTCCAAAACAAACTACAATGAGGTACCTAATAAGTTTAAAAATTACCGTAAAACTGTAATGTAACCGAAACCAGTGAAAGTTAAATAGATTTAATCCAATTATGTTAAATTGACCCTCATAATGTTTTTGTTACTCGGATCACAAAATATGGTGAGTATAAAAGTTGAGCCTGAGTTAGTCTATGTTAAAAATGCAAAACTAGTATTTAAAACCGTTCTCAAGGAAAGATATTCGCTAGTATATTCACAACTTACTGCGGGGCTAGCTTATTTTGTCCCTTCACATTTAGTTATTTTTTGTATGTTAGATTTCACATTAAATAGATTCTACCTAACCATAATTAAAATTATGGTTAGGTACTCAGTATTAGACGATGATATTTGTATCACAAAAGTGAGTATGAAATGCTCTTTGTATAACACTGAATACTGGTGCAATCTATTTAATGTGAAATCTAACATACAAAAAATAACTAAATGTGAAGGGACAAATTAAGCTAGCCCCGCAGTAAGTTGTGAATATACTTGCGTATATCTTTCCTTGAGAACCTATACCCGCTAAACTAAAGCTACAAAAAATGTTCCGACGTAAAACATTTTCTTGTTATAACAATAATAAATATATGTATATTTCCTCTCGGTTACAAAGTCGAGTCTTATAAATATCGGTTTTAAATAATAGTTTTGCATTTTGGTGTTAAGACATGATCGACTTTTTTATATTTTATTATTTACTCGACCGGTACTAAGCCGAACTACTTGTAAGTAAGACATAACAAAATGTATAGAAATAAGTTTTTCTCTACTTTCGATACTTTGTTAGTACTTTCGCGGTCGTAACGGACTATTGCGCAATCATTATTGTTGTCATAACAGTTTTGGTGACGAATTAAGATGTTTAACGGCTGTTTAAGAAAACTGCTGTCAAATTAATATCTCGGTACCTATTTTTCATAATGAAGACCGCATGTGAGCATAGTTTCTTTTGATGTTTTTTTAACTTAGCTCTATGACATTACAGCAATACAGTATTTTACTTAAAACATATTAGTATAATATACGCGACTTATTTATGAGTTAAGGGATTAAAAGGTCATAAGGGATTCATAGGACTGTGATGTATCTACATATGTATAGGGACATCGCCTACTTATTGTTCTGAGATTACTCATCCATCACCTCGGTTCATCACAACCGTCTTGTGGACAGATGAGAGAAAAAATTCGCTAAGTGCGAGTTGAGCTCGCTTATGAAGGGTTCCGTAGAAGCAAGCTTAGATTAGCCAAAAACCCTCTATTATTTTTTGCCAGCAAAGATCTTTGTTTTTTTTTTATTGTTTTTATAGTGTTTGTATGAATGGCAAAATTATTTTTGCGGTTTATGAACCCTAAAAAGTACTTTTAGATTCTTTGTCGATTTCAAAAAGTTTATTTGCTAAATAAATATATAGGGACAAATCACACAGATTGAGCTAGTCCCATTAATAAGTTGTGAACTTGTGTCTTACTGCACTAACTCACAATACTATATTTTATAATAATTAGAAATTTATAAAGAAACAAGACCCTGGGCAATCTGATATTGATTATAGATGATATTGTACGCAGAAACACATCAAGTGCTTTCTGGATAAACCTTCGTGGTTTTTTGAAAGCATGTTTAACTGTTATTTATTTTCATATTGTTTATATATAAATTAAAAAAAAATAGTTTTTCCGTCCCGCCGGCCTATAGGTTTGAACCTGGGACCCTGCGATTCAAAGGCACTTGTGGTATCACTGGTTCACAAAGATTGTCAAGATGTTATAATCAAAGGCTAAATTCTATATAACTCTATTCCTGTTCGGTGCTATTGGGTGGAAAAACGCATATACAATGAATTAGTTGGCAGGGAGAATGCCTTCTTCATTTCACACTCTATTAAACATGTTTCCTCACGACGTTTTCCTTCACTTTCGGTAAAGGCACGTTTGTTTCGATGTGTATTACTTATATGTTTAAAATAATATTATCGAAATATGATATGTATCTATAATATGAAAATATGATCGAATTTAAGTCTTAATTAAGTAAGTACAGTTTGACGGCCTCCGTAGCGCCTGAGATACAAATAGTGTCGCGTTCGATTCCCGGTCAGCAAGCCTATTTGCTAACTTTTGACAGCTACGGTATAGATCGTTTTCATGGCAACTTCAATATTCATTACGGCTTCGGTATGAATGACTATTTTTATTTAAAATATGAAAACCGTAATGGATGCTAAAGTGATAATCAAATCGTTGTACACCGAGTTAGCAAATCGGCCTGCTGGTCATAATGGAAAACGATCTATTTCAGATTGGCCTGCGTCTTGGATGTTTACCTACACATAGTTATAATAAAATATAGGAAGTATGGGGGAGTTACTATTCTGACAGAATTTCACAACTTACTGTGGGGCAAGCTCAATTTGTGTGATTTGTCTCTTTACATTTTTTTTTTATACATGGCGAAATTTTGATCGTTCCGGACCTTTAAAGGGGTGATTCAGCCTGTCAATATAAACAACTTTTCCTATGGGACAAATGCTGTAAACTCGAAAAAAATTTCGACATTCCTATACAAATTGCCCGGGCGGCTAAACACTTTTGTATGAAAATGTCGAAATAAAATTTGAGTTTCCAGCATTGGTCCCATAGGAAAAATGGTTCATATCGACGGGCTGAATCACCTCTTTAAGGGTCCAGAACGATCAAAATTTCGCCATGTATATTAATGTTAGAGTGAACTGTAAACTTATAAATTGGACCATTTGAAAGTATTTTAAGTGCACTGATATAATAGACAAAGAAAATAAAACGTTAAGCACCTGTCTAACCTCTAAGTCTTTTTATAAGGTGAAAGGTTACACCTTATAAAGATGGTCGTTGTTCAAAACAGAAAGCCGGTTCTAAACAAAATAAAAGATATACTGAGTAAAATAATAAAAGAAAAATACAATGGGTACAATAAGTCCTGTTTGGTCGATAGTCGCCTTTATTTATTGTACAAATAAAGGAAAATATGCGTATTAGGTAACTATTCAAAAAGGTGATGCAAAACCTTTAAAAATACTTATAAGTACCTAACCTACATAAGGTAGTAATTAATGCGTGTAACCGAATTGAAACTTTAAATTTTTTTTTTCACTTACGTATAATTCGGATATGGGATTTGGTGCAGAAATTCGACGTATAGGACCCAACCCTAAGGGTAGCTTATTGGTAAGGCATTAGTCCGAGTCCTGCCCGTGCATGCCCGTGTGACTTTTTTCCGCAGTCTTGTTTTCTTAATTTAATAAATTATATCAAAATAGCGTTGTAATTATTAAAAACACACCTTTGGCTAGGAGAATTATTCAAATAACTCCCTTTTACGCGTAATCGCATACATTCGCGTCCTATTTCGAATTTTTAAAACTAAAAAAAACTTACATTATTTCCAAACTTTTCGCTTTTGACATCCAGAATCGAGCACAGGGCCGCTGCCAGAAGCACTTTCCTCCAATACACAACCATATTAACATACACTTATTAAACTAATAAACAATTGTCACATTTTTCTAAACACTAATAAAATAACTATAAATGTAAAAATCATGGTTTCGCGCGTTTTTACATACGCCTTATTGACGTTTTATTTTTTAATTTATGATATAGTTGCGCGCGCATTCCGCGGTTTTAGGCATAGGAATAAAGTCGCGTGCGGCTTTCTGCTTTGAAATTGCCACAGACGGCAGTTCGCGGTGTTTTGCAGCCCGCGACTGCGCGGTTTGGTGCAATTGATATGGAACACGGTTAGAATGGATAGTGCTGTGATAACGTCGATGAAATTAGCGCTCTGGATCTAAAAAGGTATTATAATAAAAACTAAATGCGTTTAATGAATTGCATGTGCGTTTTTTCTGTTTATAAAAAAATTACAAATGTCATAATATTTTCTTATTATTTAAAGATTTAATCATTACAATTATATTTGTTTTTGAAAACGCAAATACAAAATTTTATAGCACTAATTGAATGATTTTCTACAAAAGGCACAATGAATATTTGCTGATTATTTTAGGGTATTTATTCAATTCTGTTTTTTTTTATGTAAGGAAAAGTCACACTAATTGAGCTAGCACCACAGTAAGTTGTGAACTTGTGACGTAGGATACAAATTCAACGATACCATATTTTATCATAGATACATCACAACACGTCCAAAACCCAGGCCAATCTGAACAAGATCGTTTTCATCATGACTTGACCGGGATGGAACCCGAAACCCCTCGGGTTGCAAGCTGACGTTTTAGCCACTGCGCCACGAATGTCATCAAAATATATTAGTTAGTTTGGAAATAGATTGAAGAACACTTTAAAACCTTTGTTCATTAGTCCTCTTTATGTTATAAAGGAGTAATTCTGAATGACCTGTACATACCTAGTATTTAAATTTTATCGACATTTCGTTATGCTTACAGCGTGCAACCCTAGCAAAATGCATTCTCTCTTGTGCGATTCATTAAATTTGTGCAATTTTAATTTAATTGTTAGTACTTTCACCTGATTTCCTTAAAATTTTCAATAATAATACGTAAATAATTATTAAAAAATCTGACCTCAGCCTGTTTATAGTTCCATAGCATAGCATAGTAAGCATCCCCACCAAATAGCACGTTTGTGCCCCGTTTTATACATAATCTAACTATTGAACTTTTATCTCTTACCGTGTTTTGAATTGTAAAAATAATTTATACAATTTTAACGTTTTTGGGGTTGTTTGTTATAAATTCATTATCCGTTACAAACCTACGAATAATGAAATTATTGTCTCTTGAAATTTAATGTCGTGTTGAAATATATAGGGACAAATCATACACATTGAGCTAGCACCAAAGTAACTTGTATTATGGGATACTAACTCAACGATACTATATATTTTACATAGATTTAAAAAAAATTTTTTCGTCTTATATTTTATAACAAATACATATATAGATAGACATTCAAGACCCAGGATAATCTGAAAAGGATCATTTTTCATCTTTACCTTACCGTGGATCGAACCCGGGACCACCGAGTCACAGGCCGCCGTGTTGGAGAAAATGAATTCATAGCCTTAGTCCCATAAGAAATTTGTTCAAATCGACGTGCTGAATCACACCTTAAAGGATTTAAAAGAGCTAAGGCTATGAGGTTCCCGACTTAGGTAACACAAGCTAAACAAAGCTTATAAACATCAACAGACCTCTCCAAACTGTCTGGCCAGTGTGGAGTGTAGGCTAAATCCTGCTCAGGCTAATATATGGCTCTGGTAGTACAGAGAGGGCCGTGCGCCTGCAGTGAAGGATAAAAAGATAACGATAAATCTAAAGCAGGAAGGTACGAACGCGTAACTAATTATACACGTGTAAAAAAAGGTCGTAAGACACACGGCAAAAAAAAATGTTATATCTAATGTATGTGTTTGTGTCACATAAGTTTGAGTCTTAGAAACTCTTCTTAGTATACACAATATGAATTTCAACGTTAAGTATATTACGGGCGAATGGATGATTGAATATCAAATCAGTTTCATCATAATAGAAATCAAACCTTCAAACGACGAAAAACGAAAACGAGGTCCAAGAAGGGTGTTTAATTTTTACACTATATTTCCACTGTGGAAAGAAAATGTTAAACATGGCTTTTATTCTCGTGACATTTGTTAATTTTCCCTGCTGACCTACGTCATATGGTCTCAACGCCTTAATCGTACGATTTGTTCTCAGAGACTCGCATAGATGGCGCCACTCGAAACTACACAACATTGTACCTACCGTATTATGAGAATATAAAAACGTGATTCGAAAATATATCTTATTAAAAATCAAAACAATAATTATTTTAGGCAGAATATTTTAAAATGACACCGTATATTTAGTAAGTTAAAGGCTAACGCAGATTACAGCCATCTAGTATCGATTAGCAAGCAACTCTTCTGCGCCATACATTCGCCTGCTTTTCGCAACCTTAATTAGGTCCAATATTTTTATATGAGGTGGGCAGTCTATTACGTTAGTATTATATTGTCTTTGCCTACGTGGTGCAGCAGTCAACATGACCTATATCTTTTGGTTCTGAGCAGTGGTTTCATTGCAAAACTTGTTCATATTACCGGGCTAAGTCACCTCTTTAAAGAAATATAGAGAATACATTCACACGTTGTATAGTATCTGAACCGCCAGACATATATTACAGGAAAGTACTTAAAACAGTGAAA
The DNA here is from genome assembly GCA_963082605.1 of Rhodophaea formosa. NCBI lineage: Eukaryota > Metazoa > Arthropoda > Insecta > Lepidoptera > Pyralidae > Rhodophaea > Rhodophaea formosa. Next base: position 3,430,573 of record OY720220.1, on the reverse strand, counting down.
ATGTGTTCAGCAAACTATGACTCGGGAGTTCCGCTTCGATTAATTCCTCTCTCGCGAACACTGTAACAAAAACCGTAGAGTCGTCGTTATGTAAATGTTGAATATTGAATAAACCTCTCCAATGATTGTGCCATAATGTTACTTAAATAGGTAAGATTTGAGATAAAAACCTCTAAAAAAAGCAATAACTACTTATAAAGGGGTGATTCAGCCTTCAATGTGAGCAACTTTTGCTATGGCATAAATCCAATGCCACCTGCTACCTTGGACAGGTCTTCCGTCCACCTGGTTGGTGGGTGTTCAACGCTGCGCTTGCCGGTACGTGGTCGCTTGTCGAGAACCTTTCAGCTCCATCGGCCATCGGTTTTACGTGCTATGTGCCCCACCCACTGCCACTTCAAAGAGCTTATCTATTGAGCTATATCGGTGACCTTTGTTTTCTACGGATCTCCTCGTTTCTGATTCGATCTCGCAGAGAAACACCGATTATAGCTTCCATAGCTTTTTGAGCAACTTTGAGCTACATTAGCTCATTCATATATAGAAATTAAAAAACTTAACCTCATATTTCATACATATATTTTTTGCATACAATGATATTCTGATATACGTTTATTAAATCAAGAAATACGATACGAGAAAAAATATCTTGCTAGCTTGGAGTATTTTTCCCATATTTTATTTCTTAATTTAAATAAGAACATAACTTAACCTAAAGTAAAACTATGACAGCTTCAAGTATTTCCCTAGTCTCCATTGTATAGTACAGATCGCATTCGATATGTCACACTCGTTCCGTATGTCTGTCCATTGTTACGCCTTTCTCTCGTCGCTGTAATCTTATTGTTAGCGAAATCTCTAAAAGTGAACCAGAAAGGGTGCTATTAATAATCTGCCTTATACATAATGATTTTCAACAACCTGGAAATATTTAAATCAAATTATTTCATATCAAAATTACTTATAGTTATAGCATATAGCCCACAAAAAAGGTGAAATTAAAAAAAAAAAACTATTGGGCCTCCCATGCAAATTAACCGATCAGCTGGTCAATTTTGAATGAGAAGACAATTTACTTTTATATTTTATCATTTTTCTTGCTTATTTATAATCATGGCCGTGCAGCTCTCGGCAGAGTAGAATAGGACCACTTCAAGTCTCCGTCCTCCAAGTCTTCACTTGACGAGCTCCGTGGCGCAGCGGTCAACACGCCTGCCTGCGACACGGATGGTCCCGGGTTCGATCCCCGGTCAGGTCAAGATGGAAAATGATCTTTTTCAGATTGACCTGGGTCTTGGATGATTATCTATATAAGATCTATTATAAAATATAGTATCGTTGAGTTAGTATCCCATAACACAAGTCTCGAAATTACTTTGGGGCTAGCTCAATCTGTGTGATTGGTCCATATATATTTAAAAGACAAAAAAAAGTCTTCCCGTGGATGTCGTGGCAGGCAACTTAGAAAACACAAGCTAAACAAAGCTTATAAATGTCAAAGAGACCTCTACAACCCGTCAGCCAGCGTGGAGAGTGTAGGCCAAATCCTCTGACTGCTCTGGCTAATATACGGCTCTGGTAGTACAGAGAGAATCATTCTCCTGCACTGGAGACTAAAAGAAAACCTGATCACGATGATGAATCATCAATTAGGGATTCTGATTTCATCAATAAAATATAGCCAGGTTGTACAGAATCACCTGTATAAGTCATACACTGAGGAGCCCGATGGTCCAGTGGGTGTGAGCTCTATGAGCGCTTACGTATGTTAAGCAACCTCTGGTGCAGTCCCTACTTGGATGGGTGACCGCAAGTGGCATAAAAATATCTCGAGCTTCGGAAGGTACGTTAAGCCGTTGGTCCCGGCTGTCATCGTTGATGGCAGTCGTTAAGCTATGTCAGATGCCTTAAGGCAGCTTGAAAAATCTGACACCAGTGTTGGCCACTTACACATACGAAAAACAAACAAACAAACAAGTCATACACGGCTAAGCTGTTTCTGCTTGGATTCAAAACCCTTAAAATATGCGTAATTGCGTATTTAGTTTACAATTCGGTAAGGACACTCAGCTAAAATTCGGCACACGTACGTCAATCTCAACAAAACTGGGTATTTGTATTCATTTGTGATACAAAACTGAAAGTCCGGCGAAAGTCTGGGACGATGAGAGAAATTTTGTAATAATACGTGATTAGATTGTCTACTATATTACTAAATTTTGTGGTCTTGTCAAGGCGTCGAAAGTTGAAAAACAAATGACAATTTGTTTTTATGGATATATTAATATCATCATCATCATCATCTCAGCCACAAGAAGTCCACTGCTGGACATAGGCCTCCCCTAAGGATTTTTTTATCATTGTTTGTTTGTTTTTCGTATGTGTAAGTGGCCAACACTGGTGTCAGATTTTTCAAGCTGCCTTAAGGCATCTGACATAGCTTAACGACTGCCATTTTTATCATCATAGGGGGTTTTTGCCATACTCACCACGCTTGGCAGACGGGTTGTTGAGCGCAGTTTGTTTGGCTTATCTCGGTTCCGATGCTGCTGCCCATTGAAACCGTTTTTTAAGCGGGGAAAGGGTAGGAATTTGTTGGACTGGGGGAGCGGGATAGGGTATATGGGATGCTACTTGCTCGGAAGGATTGGGATAAGAAAGTAGCAGCTCGGGGAGGCCGGGCGCGCGTACCCGATGCCATGCGTGCAACCACCGGACAGGCAGTTGAGTATGACACCCCTGGCATATTAATATGAAGCTCACTATTATATGTGTTATACCTATGCATGGAGTCACCTTCTTGTACCTATTACCCCAAGGCATGGTAGGTGCAAGTACAGTGTTCACACTGTTTAACTTTTTATTCCCTTAGTGACCCACTGAGATATTATATATATAAATAAGTATATACGGACAAATCACACAGATTGAGCTAGCCCCAAAGTAAGTTCTTATGAAAGACTTGTGTTATGGGATACTAACTCAACGATACTATATTTTATAACAAATACATATATAGATAAACATCCAAGACCCAGGTCAATCTGAAAAAGATCATTTTCCATCTTGACCTGACCGGGGATCGAACCCGGGACCATCCGTGTCGCAGGCAGGCGTGATGACCGCTGCGCCACGGAGCTCGTAAGAATATAAATATACATATTATCTATCACGTCTTTATCCCTCGCGGGGTAGACAGAGCCCAAGGTCATAAGACTCAAAAGCCTCATTTAGCATTGTGGTAGGCGTAAAGATGGAAAACGGAATCAAAACAATAATGGATTGCTAGCCGCATCGCCTATTAATGTTTCATTATTTTTTCCCCCAATTCCTTGACCGGCTTTTACGGTCTGCGCGGGAGGAAACGCAGCTAGTATATTCTTTGTTTATTTCTTTTCTCCCAAACCAGCATGGAAGAAAGTAAGAATATATGTATGTAATAAAGGTAAGTAAAACATTTTTAAAAATTCAACCCCTAAGGGGGTGAAATAGGGGATGAAGCTTTATTCAGACGCAATTGCTCGTTTTCAATATTCGCTCACACAATAAGTCTGCAAATCCAGACAAAACGCCATAAATAAAGGCAGTTTCAGACAGCTCCACTAACCTACAGGCACATAAAACGAAAACAAAGGAGTACTGTTATTCGGCGCTAAATACATGTGCAATTAATGGGTGTGGAGACAAAGGCTTGCGGTAAGTGGACACGGTTCATGGCGGATGAGAAATAAAATGCAAAGAAAGTGCAGGATTTTGATTGAAATCTAGCAAACACACAGTCTGAAACGATTTTGTGCCTGTGGGTAAATTTGGATGCATTTATTACACGACATTGTTAATCAGTATATAGAAATGGATCAACGTGAAAAAGGAATAATTTCAGATTTTTATTTAATAATCATCATTCCTCATCAGGTCTTTTGAAGTCTCCAATACAGGAGCACGACCCTCTCTGTACAGAGCCAATATATCAGCCAGACCTGTCAGCGGATTTGGCGTACACTCTCCACGCTGGCCAGTAGTGTTGGAGAGTTCTTTTTAATGTTTGTAAGCTTTGTTTAGCTTGTGTTTCCTAAGTCGCCCTCTACGACATCCACGGCACGACTTGTAGAGGTCCTATTCTACTCTGCTGGGAACCACACGGCGTTCAATCAATTACCATATCACACTTCATTCATATTCACAAAACTAGCGCGAACAAGCGAAAGTGTTAGGGCGCACCGCTCTGATTGTGGCTTTCATTTTATTACAGTTTTATATGATCATTATTGTTCGTGATGAGTGCGAGCATTATATTTTGTGGTCAAGTTCACAGAGATTTAATTTATTCTCGACATTTTATATCAATATGAACAACTTTTGCTATTTTTGACACGGTCAGTCGACCATACACACCTTGGTGTCGGAGTTCTGCGTAACCGCCTCTCGGCCTCTGATGTGGTTCCTTTAACTACCAGATGGCAGCCGGGACCAACGGCTTAACGTGCCTTTCGAAGCACGGAATCATCTTTCTTATCGCAATCAGGTGATTCACGCCTGCATGTCCTAACAAAACTAGAAACAACTTAACAAAGTATGCTTCCCGTGGGAATCGAACCCACGACCCCCGGGTCAACAAGGCAAACGCCTAAACCACTGGACCACGGAGGCTGTTACTTTTGCTATGGTATTAATGCTCGGAAGACTATCGACATTTTTTTTTGTTTGCCGGGCCTAACGACTGTCGTTTGAAAATGACTTCTTTTAATTCCTAGTATTTGTCTCAAATGAAAAGCTGTAAATTTAAACGGGCTGAATTAACCCATAAATGGTACCCCATGTCCTTTTCAGCACCCTTATTGTATGCCAAATTTAAGCAGGGAATTAGTTGGGATTGTAAAGTTGATGAAGGTCAGCACAAAGCGCGAAACATCGCCTCTTGAGTTGCGGAATAACAGCGAAAATTTCGAACTTGCGGAAAATTCGTATAACATAATATTTTAAAGAAAACTTTGAAAATTCGCTCGCTTAACAAATAGGCGATTTCCATAGAGCACTGATCAGTGCTTAAGCATACATTACCTGCTCTGTATATGAAAGTTTAACAGAATCTTCTGTTTTTTAGGGATCAGTAAGGAAACCAGACCAGAAAGGGAAAATGGGAACCACTATTGGGAATTTTATTTCTAGTAGATATCATCTGAATCGCGTGGAGACATCAAATTGCTTCCACGCTGGTCTAGGAAAAAAAGAAAAAACGTAGAATGTACCAGCTGCTTCTCTTCCCGCGCTGATCGTAAAAACCAATCGAGGGAATGGTCGTGAGAAATCATGTCAATAGGCAATACGGCTAGCAACCCATCACTATTTTGATTCCGTTCTCACGTACAAGCCCATCAACATGCTAAACGTGGCCTTAAGGTTTTACAGACCTGGGTTCTGTCTACCCCGCAAGGGGAAATGACGTACTGTTATAATACAGCAATGTACGAGAATGTGCACAGCCCTTAGCTTGGCATTGCTGAATAAGGATTTTTGGCTTAGAGGTAGTTTCATTCAGTTGGCAGAGCCCTCAGTCTCGATCCAACCTTCATTCTGCAGACAACTGCTCAAAATTTTAATTTCATATATTTCTATTTTCAAAAATCAAATAAAACTTTCAGTTCAAGTTAAAATTAGTTTTTTTAAAAAGTGCTTTTCGCTGAGCCCCCTAACAGTACGATACGACGTACGATAGAATGTAGGTATGTATATCAAATAGATCACGTATGCTCTGCAGAGTCGCAAGGGAATGCGTTTATAATAAGGATTATAGCTTTAATTTTAATAAAGTATAGTGCGTATCACCAAGTATTGCTGTGCGTAATGTTTTGATTAATTTACTTTTTATGGTCGAGTTTGTACAGAGATATTTTATTGATGTATATGTTCTGTTATAAAAAATAAATGAAAATGTTTCTTGATTAAAAGAATGACATTTCACTCAGTCCGTCAGTTTCTCTTTTTCTTTTAACAAAACGATAGCATAATAACTACTTTTTGATTGTAAAGTTGATGACTAAGTACTTACCAAGTGTTGTTTTTAGCTTAGTGTCTTGTGGTAACTTCATCAATCCCACCTTTCCGGTAATATAGGCATCACGTGGTTTTTAACGGGTGCAAGTTACAGGTATGCATAATGCATTTGCCATATAAAGGGGTTATTAAATAATGTGATATACTTATAGACATTATAAATGTAACAATCTCCGGATGAGGTCGAAATATTGCGGCCTAAAAGAACTGTATAGATATACATCACAGAGCAATAAGGGTTTTCAGAATTAGTTTTTCCCCCAGGTGGCGACACTGTGTCGAGAGATATTTTTGACAGCTGCTGTCAATATCCACCAATCATGTTTCTTTCTTTCATCTTTTTAATTATGGCTTCCACCGAGATTTCAGTGACTCTGCCAATGTCCAGTATAATGAGATACTGAGTATCGGTGTTGTACATACAGTATGTGGCATCAAAGATGGCGTATGTCCTTTGGCAGCCTCGTGGGAGATTTTGGCGACAAATCTATACGAGTCAGTCTACTTTAACTATTTCACAAATTGTTCTCGAGCACGAGCATTAATAACACCAAACTACACTAATTTCATATTATAAAGTCCACTTAAATCAATTTGCAAAATTGTATAAGGCAAACGACACCTGAACCCCTTGACTTTCCAACAAAAACCCCTCACCAATCATGTTTTCTGAATAATCGTTTTGATTTTGATTTTTTGATTATGTTTAATCATCAATTTTATGATTGGTGGATTTTGACAGCTCGACACAGTGCCGCCACCTGGGGGAAAAATCCATTCTAAATAGAAATTGTGTGTGCATTTCTTTTTACATACTAACGCCATTAAGAGCCTTTTCAATCATGTAGGTCCTACAATTTGCTCAATTAAAAATATCAGGCAATGATGTGCGCCTGCCCCACGGTACTAAGAATGTTAGTAAGTATATTCAATTTTGCTACGTAAAATCTTACAGGAACTTAGCTTCAAACAAAATAGCTACTTACAGTCTTACACGTTTGTACTAGTACCTCATTGGAGCCCGATGGTCCAGTGGGTGTGAGCTCTATGAGCGCTTACGTATGTTAAGCAACCCCTGGTGTAGTCCCTTCTTGGATGGGTGACCGCAAGTGGCATAAAAATATCTCGAGCTCCTCCGTGCTTCGGAAGGCACGTTAAGCCGTTGATCCCGGCTGTCATCATTGATGTCAGTCATTAAGCTATGTCAGATGCCTAAAGGCAGCTTGAAAAAAAATCTGACACCAGTGTTGGCCACTTACACATACGAAAAACAAACAATCATCATCATCAACAGATCTTTGTTAGTCTTCACTGCAGGAGCACAACTCTCTCTGAACCACCAGATTTATGCCAGAGTAGTCAAAGAATTTGGCCTACACTCTCCAAGCTGGCCGGACGGGTTGAAGAGGTCTCATTGATTTAGTACCTCGTACTAGCTTATACATATATAATCATAGTGTTAATTAAATTTTCAAAGTATTTCAGCAATGCATTAACCTAACGCCTACGTCCTTCATGTATGCTTCTGGAGTTTAATTTGCTTCGTTCGACGACTAATATGTAAATCATCATCATCATCATCATCTCAGCCACAAGAAGTCCACTGCTAGACACAGGTCTCCCCCAAAGATCTCTATCAGTCTTACCATACTCACCACGATTGGTCAACGGGTTGGTGAGCGCAGTTTACTTGGCCATTAGTTCCAAAGCTGCTGCCCATCGAAACCAGTTTTTAAGCGAGGGAGTTAGTTGGAGTGGGGGAACAGGATGAAGGTATTTAGGATGCTACAGTGCCCGGCAAATAAGTTGACCTAAGTGTGAGTAGGACACCGCAATACATTGCCACTGATTAATATAGGTGTGTCTCGCTCACACTTAGTTCAACTTATACGCCGCGTGTTGTACTTCCTTGGATAGTTTGTGGATGACGAATGGGCACGTTAACAAAATTTTTTTTCATGTTGCTATGTGAAGACCTGCCAAAAATAAACACAATAGTGACAGAAATACATTTCTAAACAAAAAACTCTTTTAGTTATATAAGTTTTAAAGACACATGTTTTTATTTTAGTCGTAAATTTTTAGACGTGAAAACGCGCCGCTGAAATGCCTACATATTTGTGACGTCACAAGCTTGTATTATGTATGGGTGGCGTGAGAACTTTGTTTGGTAGCTATACGAAATATTTCGTTTATGGTAATGGTTTCATAATAAAAGTTGCTATAAATTTTGCAGACTAAAATACAGTATAATTGTAATTAAAGATTTTCATACTTTAAAAAATGGTCCTATTCACCCAACTTTAAAGAAGCTTTAAAATCACTTAATGAATCGATATCAAATTAAAAGTGTTCTTTATAGTGTTTTTAGATATATATTAGTCTTATTAGAAACAAATTTTATATAATCTTAACATTAAGCAACTACCGTATTAGCAGCTTGGGAGACCGGGCGCGCGTACCCGATGACATACATTACATGAGCTCCGTGGCGCAGCGGTCAACACGCCGGCCTGCGACACGGAAGGTCCCGGGTTCGATCCCCGGTCAGGTCAAGATGGAAAGTGATCTTTTTCAGATTGACATGGGTCTTGGATTTAAATAAAATTATTTTAATACGGTTTTTATCGCGTTTATTACATTATTTATACACCTAACGTTTCGAGTACTTTACAGTGTTCGTGGTCGCAGGTAGTCTACCTATAAAAACCGTATTAAAATAATTTTATTTAAATGTGTAACAATCGCGAAAACATAAGAAAACATTATGGGTCTTGGATGTTTATCTATATATGTATTTGTTATAAAATATAGTATCGTTGCATCCCATAACACAAGTCTTACTGAACTTACTTTGGGGTTAGCTCAATCTGTGTGATTTGTCCGTATATATTTATTTATATACTAGCTGTTACCCGCGGCTTCGCCCGCGTAATATATAGCCTATGTCCTTCTCGGTACCCTAACCTATATGTATGCAAAATTTCATGATGATCGGTTCAGTAGATTGGGCGTGAAAGCGTAACAAACAAACCAAACAAACAAACAAACTCACTTTCGCTTTTATAATATTAGTAGGAAGTAGGATAGGATAGGCTAGGATAGTTCAGCTGGATTATTATGATGCTGCATCAGGTGTTCCATTTTTCAAAATCATTTCTACCTTATATGTTGCCCCGGCTTAATAGCTATATAACAAAAAAAAAAATTCAAATCCGTCCAATATTTCCGGAGACAAACGTGATCATACATACAAACAGACAGACAGATAGACAGATAGACAGACAGACAGACAAGAAATTCTAAAAAAATTTTTTGCTTTCTATTATTCTTTTTAAGTGTCCCTCTATCCATTTCAGTCAAAAATACTAAATGTACAGACAAAATATTTTTACTGTTTTATTATATGTATAGATTTACTTCAACCACCGGACAGACAGTTGAGGATGACCCTATATGAAAATAAAGAATACAAAAGAACCCATTCCAGACGAATAAAACAAAAAAATAATAATTAAAGAATTGTATTTAAAGAAGTAGGAGTAACTCATGTAGGTACATTAAATTAAATTATAAAAAAGACTAGTTGGTATAAATGTCTTTGAGTAAAGCGTATAGGTTTATCGTTGTTCGATTATTTTAAACTAATAATACTTAATAATATTAAAACTTACGCGAGATTAATTCATTATGGAAACACGGCTTTACTCACGTTTTGTCACGTCGGATCCGATCAGTTTCGGTCTGTTACGAAGACCATCATCGGGGCAACGATGGTCTTCGTAACAGACGTATCGTAGTCTAGTCTAGTCGTCTAGTCCAAGTCTCGTCGTGTCTACTAGTCGGCGGATCCGACGTAATAAAACGTGAGTAAAGCCGTGTTTTCATAATAATAATACTTAATTATATATTTTTGTAGATAAACATTCGATGGAGAGCTTGACGAGCTCCGTGGCGCAGCGGTCATCACGCCTGCCTGCGACACGGATGGTCCCGGGTTCGATCCCCGGTCAGGTCAAGATGGAAAATGATCTTTTTCAGATTGACCTGGGTCTTGGATGTTTATCTATATATGTATTTGTTATAAAATATAGTATCGTTGAGTTAGTATCCCATAACACAAGTCTTTCATTAGAACTTACTTTGGGGCTAGCTCAATCTGTGTGATTTGTCCGTATATATTAAAATATATTATTAATTATTAAATTGAAAATCGACTGATCAGAATGTCTGAGTATTATAGCGATCCTTTTCTTCTTTTCAAAGTAACGAAGTAGGCAAACAGACATATGGCCAACTTGGTGGAAAGGGCCGATTGGCTAACTCGGTGTACAATGATTTGATTGTCACTTTAGCATCCATTACGGTTTTTATATCATAAATAAAAATTGTCATTCATACTGAAGCCGTAATGATTATTGAAGTTACCATAAATAAATAAATAATAAATATAAATATATAGGGACATATCACACAAATTGAGCTAGCCCCACAGTAAGTTGTGAACTTGTGTCGTGGGATACTAACTCAACGATACTATATTTTATAATACATACTTATATAGATAAACATCCAAGACCCAGGTCAATCTGAAAAAGATCATTTTCCATCTTGACCTGACCGGGGATCGAACCCGGGACCTCCGTGTCGCAGGCTGGCGTGTTGACCACTGCGCCACGGAGCTCGACAATGACCATGAAAATGATGTATGTATGAATGAATGAATGATTTATTTGAAAAACACACAGTACAGAACATAAAACATTGAACAATGAACACAATTGATTGACGTCTTCAAATAGGTCCCAACTCAGCATATGTTGGTTATAAAGCCAACGCTGGTCTTCCGTTGGGACCCATGTACACCGTAGTTGTCAAAAGTTAGCAAATAGGCCTGCAGGGCCGTTACTCGCATATTGCTGACTTGCTGACCTTTCGCTAATTTGACATGATTCCTGACGCCCATTTCGGCGATCAGTTTTTACGATCTGCGTGGGAAGAGAAGCAAGCAGCTGGTACATCCTAAGTTTATTTTTTTCTCAAAGACCAGCATAGTAAAAATGCAAATATCAGTTTGGCAAAATATCTTGGTTTGTTACAGAAAATTTTAAACCCCTTTTATATCAGCAAAATTTACCATCTTGTGAACCCAAACAGAGAGCCGAATCTCCAGTCCAGTATTTCAAAATGTTTCTCCGTAAAATTCCCAGACGTAAATAGGTATTGCTAATGGTCAGGCGGGTTGTTTAAATTTTTTAATTAAATTACTTGTTTATCGTTAATTTATGTTAAATCCTGTTCTAAGACACTGAGATTGTCTGCTCCTGAAACAATAAAATAAGGGTTCGATAAATGATGTTATCTTTACAAGAAATTCAACTCAATTGACGCGTGTTCTCTATGCCCTAATTTTCACAAACGCAGTAGGCAATATCCTTAAGGTAGTTTTTCGGCAGTGCTGCAAAGTGTCATTTTTAGGGTTCCGTACAAAAATTGAAAAACGGAACCCTTATAGGATCACTCGTGCGTCTGTCTGTCCGTCCGTCCGTCTGTCACAGCCGATTTTCTCCGAATATACTGAACCAAATTAGGTGAAATTTGGTAAGATGGTGTAATCCTATGACCCAAACACGGATGTAAATAAAGTTTTTTTTGAAATAAGGGTCATTTTTAGGGGCCGAAAATTTTGATAATAAGATATCACTTGAAAATAAAGTGGCAAACTCACTATAATAAGTTCATCTAGGGAAATAGTTCACTAAAACACCACTAGATAGCGCTAGTCAATTGAAAAAACATTTTTGCACATTGTGTGTGTGTTCACGAAGCATATTGTACGGAACCCTCATTGCGCGAGTTTGACTCACACTTGGCCGGTTTTATTTTAAGTTCCCAGCAATGGTTCGATAAGAATAGTTGTTCAAATTGACGGTGTGAGTCACCCCTTCAAGAAAATGTTGAGGATTTAAGTAATTACTGGCCGTAAAGTAAGCATTTTTTTAATAATTTATTTGAGTTCGATTAACCTCTATCTGTCTGATGGTAATTGGCTGCGAAACAAATATAAGTAAACAGTTAGATGAATAGAATATTCTACATACATACATACATACTATCACGTCTTTCTCCATTTAGGGGTAGACAGAGCCCAGGAAATGTTAGCATGTTGGTGGGCTTGTAGATGAGAACGGAATCAAAATAGTGATGGGTTGCTAGCCGCATTGCCAGACCAGCGTGGAAGCGTTAAATTACTGGCTGAAAAGTAAGTGTTTTTTTCTTTAGTTTTTTTTCTTAAATGAATAGTTTGAGTGCGATTGACCTCTATCTTGTCTGATGGTATTTGCCTGCGAAAGAAATATAAGTAAACAGAGCAATGGAATATTTGCTAGCATCTGGAATTTGGAACGGAAGCTTTTTGTTTGCATTAGTGTTAAATTTATTTTTGTACAAGTCTGCGGTCTGTCTGCCTCGAATCTGCAGATGTGTTAATGAAACAAATGTGTGACGTCATGATCTATTAGTGTTAAAGCGGGTATGAAGCTAGAAACCGTATTGTATTTAAAAGTATCTACTTTTAATCATTACATTTGTCTCTTTCCGTATTCCTTATGTGCAATATGCAGGGCAAATTGAATATTATTTACACACTGTAGTAAGTGTAAATCAGTTTGGCATACCACATCATTAATGAGTTTAAACAGCATTTTAGGACGTTAATAAAACCGGCCAAGTGCGTGTCCGGCCACGCGCAGTGTAGGGTTCCGTAGTTGCGAATGACAACTTTGAGTTGACACTGTTCAATCTCGCACCTCACAGTTTACCGACCAAAAACATCTAAGAATGAAAATTGTATGAAATTTTACATTTTCGAGTACATTTTATAAGTTGGTTGCCTATAACTTTTTAGTTTGTATTTAGTACTGCTCATTCAGCTCTGATAGTTTTCCTTTAAACTTCAGTATATATACTACTGATGTAATTTTTTTTACGTATCCATATTCTTATATATATAACCCTGTAGCAGATAGAGGAGGGGGGGGGCTATTAAACATACCCATACTAAATTATAGCTTTCAAGTACCCTTAGTCTCTGAGTAAAACCGGAGATAGACGGACAGACAGACATGGCTAAATTATAAGGGTTCCTTGTTTACTACGGACCCTAAAAACGAATAGTGATACTTTAACGAAATTTTGACGAACTCCGTGACGCAGCGGTCAACACGCCTGCCTGCTGCGACGGGTCGTTAGTCGTTTCGCACCACTAGCGATTCGGACCGCAGTGCGAATCGCCCAAGAGCTTTTTTTGAAAGGGTTCTTTCGCAACGCGGTGCGAATCGCCCAACAGCTCTTTTTGAATGGGTTATTTCCTTAGGTTATTTCACACCGCGGCGGGCGTTTGAATAGCCCAACGGTCCCAGGTTCGATCCCCGGTCAGATCAAGATGGAAAATGATATTTTTAAAATTGAACTGTGTCTTTAATGGATTATAAAATATAAGATCGTCGAGTAAGTATCCCATAACACAAGTCTCGAACTTTGGGGCTAGCTCAATCTGTGTGATTTGTCAGTATATATTTATTTATTTATAATTTACTCACATGAGAAATTTCTGTAGTTCAAGTTGACTGCACAAAGACCAAGTGTCGGGGCTTCTCACCGGGTCATAGTCCCGCGTCATAATATGCTTCTTGTCTGGGCAGCGAGGGTGCTGACCATCGTGGTGGACTCCGAGGCTGAAAAGAATATTATTCTTTAGCTCCTTATCCCAATCCCATCCCAACTAAGATTCAGATTCAGATTCAGTTTATTGCAAGTCACAAGTTAAAGGTTGTTTACATAGAGATAAGTACATGTGTCGCCCTGCAAGGGCACAGCAAACTAATCCCAACTATCCCAATCCCAACTAATATTATAAATGCGAAAGTGAGGTTTTTTTTGGTTGTTTGTTCCGCTTTCACGCCGTGCCTACTGGCTATCCTACGTGCATCATGAAATTTAGCATACACATAGGTTAGGGTACCGAGAAGGACATAGGCTATATATTACGCGGGCGAAGCCGCGGGTAACAGCTAGTAATGTTACCTACTAATTACCAACTAATATTATAAATGCGAAAGTGAGTTTGTTTGTTAGTTACGCTTTCACGCCGTGCCTACTGAACCGATCATCATGAAAATTTGCATACACATAGGTTAGGGTACCGAGAAGGACATCCTAACTAATATTATAAATATGCGAAAGTGAGTTTGTTTGTTTGATTATTTGTTTGTTTGTTTGTTACGCTTTCACGCCGTATCTACTGAACCGATCATCATGAAATTTTGCATACACATAGGTTACGGTACTGAGAAGGACATAGGCTATAAATCACGCGGGCGAAGCCGCGGGTAACAAATAGTAGGTTATATATTAAGCGGGCGAAGCTGCGGGTAACAGCTAGTATAATTTTATAAATGCGAAAGTGAGTTTGTTTGTTTGTTACGCTTTCACTCTCTATCTACTAAACCGATCATCATGAAATTTTGCATACTCATAGGTTAGGGTACTGAGAAGGACTTAGGCCATATTTCACGCGGGTGAAGCTGTGGGCAACTACTAGTGATTGATAATTTTATATTGCCGTGTGGTTCCCGGCAGAGTAGAATAGGACCACTCCTAGTCTTCCCGTGGATGTCGTAGAAGGTGACTTAGGAAACAAAGCTAAACAAAGCTTATAAACATCAACGAGGCCAAACCCGTCGGGTCAGCGTGGAGAGTGTAGGCCGGATCCTCTGTCTTTTCTGGCTGATGTGTGGCTCTGGTGGTACTGAGAGGGTCGTGCTCCTGCAGTGGAGACTAACAAAGACCTGATGATGATGATGAATCAATAATTTTAGATCTTACAAGCTCCAGCCCTGTTAGCTATCTTTTGACAACTACGGTGTACGTTTTCTTAGGTATTTTAACATGTATTACGGTTTACATACATTAAATATAATAGTCATTTATAAGGATGCCGTAATAAATATTGAAGTGACCATCAAAACAACGTACACCGTAGTTGTCACAATTTAGCAAATAGGCGTGCTGGTCTGGGAGGAAAAAAACGTAGAATGTACTTCATCATCATCAGGTACCCTTTAGTTTCCACTGTAGGAGCACCACCTACCAGGACCATATATTAGCCAGGTATTCAGAGGATTTGGCTCACACTCTCCACGCTGGTCAGACGGGTTGGAGAGGTTTCTTTGATGTTTATAAGCTTTGTTTAGCTTGAGTTTCCTTAGTCGCCTTTTACGACATTCACGGGAAGACTTGGAGTGGTCCTATTCTACTCTGCCGGGAACCACACGGCAAGTAGATAATGTACCAACTGCCTCTTTTCGGATATTTATACTTATATAATAATATAACGGAATTATTTTATTTTCCTCACATTAAATATGTGATGTAGGTAATCATTCAGAGGGAAAATTTCGTTGTTTGCTATTGGATCATTCCTGAAATAACATTTCTAAAAAATAATAAATAGATAAACATATAGGGATATTTATTGTTTTATTTGTAGTTTACGTGAAATGAAGTATTATTTAAAATAACACATTTGTTTATAAATTCAGCTGATTCAGGTAAAGTTTTGTTGTTAATAAACTATTACAAATAAATTGCATTAAAAAAATCAAAGATGCGCTGTGGTTCCCGGTAGAGTAGAAAGTACCACTTTTTCCCGTAGATATCGTTTGACTTAGAAACACAAGCTAAACAAAGCTTACGAGAATCAAAAAGACCTCTTCAACCCGTCTGGCCCGCGTGGAGAGTGTAGGCCAAATCCTCTGGAATATGACTATGGTAGGACAGATTGTGTCGTGCTCCTGCAGTGGAGACTAAAAAAGATCTGATGATGATGTAGATGAGATCTGATGATGAAGAGGTAAGTACTAATGAGAGGAATAAAAATTTGCCCGCATAAAATACGCGACGCAATTAAGGTCCATAGGAATTTCAATCAAGATGGTGGTTGGACGTTACCTGCGACTTAGAGACCGGTACTTCAAACGCATGGATCTAAGAATAATCAGGATATGCCCTTGGAAAATGTAACAGTGACGCACATAAAAATCCCTACACTCGTGTCGCGACACTAGCGCACGCACACATCGGCACAAAAATCCCTACACTTTTCCCCGGTCGAACGAAATGTCAAATTTTCCAAATGTCAAATACATGCTGCACACATGTGACTTGATGTGACGTAAGTTATGCTTCACTTTTGATGTGTCTAATGCCGGGTCCATATTATTCCTAGGTCCATGTTCAAACGTTGGGAAACTTTGACAGCAATACTGTCAGATGTATTTTCACGGTCAGCTTGGTTCATACTAGCGCTCGCATTATACCGGGCTCGGAAAACGATGAAGACACTTTGAGTAGAGCCACGCTACCAGTGAAATTCACTTTTGCTGGAAGCATGAATTGGCCAACTCGTCCAGGGAAGTATCACATTGTTAAAGAAAATTGACTTTCAAGTAGTAGCTTTACTGCTTCTGTGCTTCGTTCGGTGAGTGAGAAAGCCGGAAGCCCATCCACTCTTCCCTTTTTAGAAGAGAAAAATAAAAGCCCGGCACCGCTCTTGTCACACCCCTGGTGTTGCAGTTTTCCATGGGCGGCGGTGATCTCTTACCATCAGGTGACCCGCTTGCTCATTTGCCGACATATTACATAAAAAAGAAACACCACAGGCAACCATCAGGCTGAAATTTCAGCACCCTCTCAATAGATTTCGTAAGAAAATAATTACTCTACCTATGTGCAATTTCATGAGCCAGTAAGTAGACAATATTCCTCCCCTTCCATTCCAACAGTGTGCAGCTGTGGTAGACACTGCAAAGCCCGCCGATGTAGCTGCGCCCTGAAAATAGAAAGAAAATCTAGGCTAACTTTTTTCCCAGGTTTTTTGGATTCTATGGCGAAAAATTTTCTAGAGAGAGAGAATTTTTCCTTGACTTCGTCCAAATCAGGTTTTTGTAGGTGAAAGAATTTTTAAAATCGGTGCAGTTAGCAGCTTAAGGGAAACATTGGGGAAGCCCCGTCATAACATAACAGTACACGCAAACTCGACTGTTTGATTAGATTAGGGTTACCATAGGACCAAAACAGAGCGAGCGTCCCGAGCTTTCGGTGACAAATAAATAAGATAGATTAGGTTCGACAGTGACTATCAGGAACTTACAAGTAGGAGAAAAAATTGGTAGAAAAAAGAGTAAGGATTTGGGATTTGAATTCCCCCTTCCGGATAGCCGCCAGAGTAAGGATACTGAAGCCGTGTGGCTCCCGGCAGAGTCGAATAGAACCACTCCAAGTCTTTCCGTGGATGTCGTTGAAGGCGACTTAGGATAGGAAACACAATTATGTTTCCTATACTAATTCGCCTTCAAAGTCGGCTTAAGCCAATCAAAGCTTATAAACATCAAAGATACCTCTATAACCCGTCTAGCCAACGTGGAGCGTCTGGCTATTATATGGTTCTGGTAGAACAGAGAGGGTCCCGTTTCTGCAGTTGAGACTAAAAAAGACTTGATGATGATAATGATGAAGTGTGTTGAGAAAAAAAAGTAAATACCTGTACTACTCCAAATTTTCTTCCCTCTATTGATGTAATACACATCAAGCCCTGTTAGAAGCACTGAAAAGTACTTCTTCTTTTTAACTTTCTTTCTCTCTCCTTGCCAACGACAATACCTCTTTAAATACGTGGACACATTTGTATCATTTGTCAGTCTTCGTTTTAAATATCTCATAGTTAACAATTTAAATTTAATCGTTACATTCAAAGATGGCCGATGAAACATTTTTTCAACTTCTTTCAATAAGTTTCTTGATATTGTTTTTAATGTGCTCCTAGTTCTGTTTTTATGTACGGTAAGCAATCTTAAAGTTAAGTCTTTGTCGAAGTGTATCATAATCGGTATAGTTATGTTGTGGACTTTCTCGAAGTATTCTATAGAATTGTGTGTAATGTGGTTTGCGATTTCTCCCTGCAAAAGATGAAAATGATTATTTCGCAAACAGACATATGGAAGGTAGTCAAAACTGTATGTACTGGTTGATTTGAGCTTTTGGCAATATTCACATTTGAATCAGGCACACCCATAAAATAGATAAAATTGCAAGAAAAATAAGTGAAAAAAAAAAAAAAAAAGTACGGAGGAAGGAAAGGGAAGGTTAACATTTTTGATCTGCTGAATTGTTTGTTTTGTTTGTATTTTTTTTCCTTATGAATTTATAATCTGAATGACACAGTCAGGGGATTTAAATTCAATTTGCTTTTGCTTTCGTGCTTGCGTGCTTTTCGTAAGCTTTTGCTACTACACACAGAGTATAGAATAATCGGCTTAGGGCATCCTTCTTTTTCTTCTTTATCGCCTTTTACCCTATTTGTGGTCGGCTCTGTATATAAACTTTCTTTAAAGCTTTATTTTTAGGGCATATCATAATATATTTCTTAATAAAATAAAATCTTAATTGTGTTGTATAGGTATTTCAATGCAATTACATACTAACATTCAACTTAATTTATAGTCTGACATATTTTTACACGTTCGATCTGCTGCATTTAATAGGTATTACGATAGCTTATTAAAAATAAACTTACAAAGCAGGCTATACTTTGAAAACGGAAGAAATATATTTTATAGTATCTACAGGGTATAATGGATGATTTTAAATGTTTATAATACCTTCTCCAAATGCCAATTAAATGGCCTTATTTAATCTTGCAAACAGGCTCACCTATAATAAGTCCTTATTAGAGTTATGTAACTTTATTACTAAGCCTCTACAGTGCGGACGCACTGGACAGGCTAGTAATAAAGTTATAGACAGATGGACGTCTTTGACAGAGTTGCATCTTTTGATCCATAATAGGCAAAGAAATAATAGGATATTTTTTTTTCAGATTGTGCATATCTATTACTGATTTAACAAAAAAAAAAAAAAAAATTAAAAAAAAAAAGAATTTTAAAAGTGGCGTTATCAATACAGAAAACCTGCTGTTCGAGCTTGTTTGTAGATAAATATTGTAAGGTAGTACGGAATTCATCGTGTGCGATTCCCGTTCGCACTTAGCTACATTTATTTCACATTTATTCCTGATTCGCCACAAAATAAAAAAATATTTTTTTAAAAATGTTTTCATTTTTAAATGCCCAAAAAAGAAAATAAATTTGATAAAGAAGCGAAGCTTTCATTTTAAAGTTTAAAATCATTAATTATTTTGCCCTTTTAATAAAAAGTAAAAACTCACTTGCTTACAAAATCCGTTTGAAAAAAACACAAAACACAAAAGCACAGAGCACAGCCTCATCGCTGCTTCAGTCCACAAGTCTGACTAATGCATAGCTAGGTCTAACTGCGTGCATCACATACTACGCAAAAACCTGGCTTTGTGTATGAATTTCAGGGAAAAAATATTTATCACGAATTTCAGGGTAAAATATTTATTATGAATTTCAGGGAAAAATAATTAAGTAACCATATTATTCGTAAAATGCTTCAGAAAAATTAAATCCTAACTTTATATATCATATCCTAATCCTAACTAATATTATAAATGCAAAAGTGAGTTTGTTTGTTTGTTTGATACGCTTTTACGCCTTATCTGCTGAACTGATTTTTGCATACAAATAGGTAACGGTACTGAGAAGGACATACTCGTAGGTTATAAGTATATCACGGGTAACAGCTTGTAGACATATAATACAGGCAGACCGACCTCATAACTTTGTACTAACTAAATTTTTGTATAGTGGTCATGTATTAGTTATTAGCCTATTTTATTACAACCGTAGTTCCAAGTCACTTTTTACGTTAAAAAAAATCAACGCGTCCGTCTATAACTGTTACCCGCCTGACCCACTCAGGAAGAGTAATGTTTATCGTGCGTTTGTATGCTGTTCCATTGTTGCCTTCTGTAGGATTGCCGTGCCATGCCGTGTGGTTCCCGGCAGAGTAGAATAAGACCATTCCAAGTCTTTCCATGAATGTCGTAAAAGGCGACTACGGAAACACAAGCTAAACATAGCTTATAAAAATTAAAGAGACCTCTCAAACCCGTCTGGCCAACGTGGAGAGTGTAGGCCAAATCCTATGACTGCTCTAGCTAACATATGCCTCTGATAGTACCGAGAGGGCCGTGCTTTCGCAGTAGAAGCAAATAAAGACCTGATGATGATGATGATGATGATGATGATGTAACGTCAGCAAAGTTTATCACCTTTACTGACATCATAAAGCCGTAGTATTATAAAGCTGTAGTAGCCGTTAAAAATACGACTATGTCGGTAAATTTTGGGTTAACAAATATTTTCCTGTTCTAAATCTGTCAGTTTCTAGAACGATAGTTAGTTTTACCTGAATAAAGGGAAAACCATGGTTCACCGCAAGTTTCTAGTGATTTGCAGATCATCCCATTAGAAATTAGGTCATAAATAGCAAGTGAATCACACTTCATTTGTTTTCGTCACAGTTACTTTTTGCAATGCTGTTGTTAATTGCCATAATTTGCGACTTTGAATTTACATTAAATCAGCCAGTTACATTGCTAAATATGGACGTAAGTTACGCATATATTGAGTGTTGTTAATTGTTTTATTTGGGTAGGTTTATCGTCGTCACTTTGATGTTAATTGGTCACCCAATTTTCGTAAGTCTACCAATAATTTTTGTCAAAAAATAAACATTTGCGAAGCGTATTGTATCTTGTACAAAAATCTACTGAACTTTTTATACAGGATACGACACGCTTTGTAAAGATGTTATTTTTTTGTGGACGTATGTGACTAACAAACATTGAAGTAAGTGCACTGATCAACTGGTAAAATTACCTACTATCAAAGGTTTTTTTTTTTAGTTTTTACCTTGTCTTTTTACCATCCCATTAGGGATTCTTTATAGGATACTAACCCATATCATTTAATTATGAAACAATATTATCTATAAAACGCATCAGAAAAAATCAATAGACATACAGACAGACCGACCGCATCACTATAGTTAATCGTAAGCTATATATTGGTCATGTAACAGTAATATAAGTGCGTATAATTGAAGTTCCAGTAACGGATCTTATCGGAAGATTAGTGCCTGTAGCCATACCTATACAATGTTAGAAAATAGGATATGCTTGTATGGACAAATTAATGTAATGGCTTTTTGTATTGGTATCGAGTCGGATTTGTTCGTTAGCTATTCAGTTAAGAGAAGCAGATGTAAAAGAACATTAATGTATGTATGTATTGTAAGTTATAGATTTTAAGTCAATTTCGTTGCAATTTAAGCGGAGTATGCTGGACTTGGTTTGAGAAGTATGAGCATACTAGCTGTTACCCGCGGCTTCGCCCACGTGGTATATAGCCTATGTCCTTCTCAGTACCTTAAACTATGTGTATGCGAAATTTAATGATGATCAGTTCAGTAGATACGGCGGGAAAGCGTAACAAACAAACAAACAAACTCACTTTCGCATTATAATATTACTAGCTGTTACCCGCGGCTTCGCCCGCGTAAAATATAGCCAATATTCTTTTCGGTACCCTAACCTATGTGTATGCAAAATTTCATGATAATCGGTTCAGTAGATTCGGCGTGAAAGCGTAACAAACAAATAAACAAACTCACTTTCGCATTTATTATATTAGTTGGGATTTAGGATTAGGATGGTTCCAACCGCCGTGTGGTTCCCGGCAGAGAATAATAGCACCACTCCAAGATTCCTTAAAAAAAAATTAAATTTAATTCACGCAATTGAAATGAAAATCATTAAGTGACTATTATGTTCACTACGGGACTTACCGCGATTATTTTTGAGTTCTGTCTGATATTTCGACAACATTGCAGCTGCCATTTTCACAGACTAACTGAAGAGACTGCGGTGGTGGATGTTGAGCTGTCAAGGGAAACCGTATCGGTCTACCCTCTTTCTTTGTCTTTTATTACACAGGTTTTTACACACAACACTGACGGTGTCCATTCGGGAATTGTTCACTGATGCGCGCGTACACTTTTTACACAACTCAATCACGGGATTCCATGTACCCGAAAGCTTGAAACCGTCTTCCCGATTGAAATTGGGATGCTTCTTAATTTCAATCGCTTCTCTAACTAGCCGGGGTATAAAATGGCGTTCAGTTGCAAGTACTTTTGGCTGGTGTAGCTCGATCCAGTGATTGGTCTCTGCTTGTGATAGATGCTCCGCTATGGCAGACTTCACAATATCCCTGTTTTTAACTGCGGTTATGTGCTCTTTGACCCGTTGAGCTATAGCCCTCTTAGTTTGTCCAATATACGAGCGACCACAACTACAGCCAATTTTATAGACACCAGATTTTTCCAAAGGCGTGCTATCCTTCGGTGACCGCATATAACTTGCCATTTTCTTGGCTGGGGTAAACGTGGCTCGAATAGAATATTTTCCTAATACTTTGCCGATTTTGTCTGTTACCCCTCTGACGTATGGTAAGTAAGCTGGCTGCCTGTCTACCGTCGGTGCTCGTTCACGCTTTGATGTTGGAGGTTGTCGGATCTTACCATAATAACCATTGCATCTTAAAACCGCTTGCACATGCTTCAGCTCTCCCTCTAGGTGTTCCTGGTCACATAAATCATGAGCTCTTCGTACGAGAGATGCAGACACTGCTTGAAGATGTGAAGGGTGATGGTGAGAAGTCGCATGCAGGTATTTGTCCGTGTGAGTCGGTTTCCTGTATACCGTATGACTCAACGTCCCATCCTGGCGCACTGATATTTTGACGTCCAAGAAAGGCAAGCTCCTACTAGACTCCATTTCGAGAGTGAACCTCAGTTTTTCGTGAATGGAGTTTAGATGATCGAGGCAACGTTGAACTCCATTATTGCTACCCTCCAATATACAAAACACATCATCAACATACCTCTTCCAGATTTTCACTGACGTCGGGGCAGAGTGTAAGGCTAACTCTTCCACGTGTTCCATCCATAAATTGGCAACAACTGGAGCGACAGGACTGCCCATAGCCACACCATCAATCTGAAGGTAGTACTGACCATTGTATAAGAAATAGCTTGAGGTTAGACAAAATTCCAGTAACGTTAAAATATCCGTCGAAATATTAGATTAATTTCTCCTTTATGACATTTAAGCACTCAGATACGGGTACATTGGTAAACAATGATTCGACATCAAAACTCACCATCACTTCCTCGCCCTCAATTCTGGTTTCGCTGATGATATCAATAAAGTATCGAGAATCCTTGACGTATGATGTAGATTTGCCTGTCAAAGGAGTCAACACCCTGGAGACATACTTCGCCAACTCATATGTCGGAGAGTCTATTTGACTCACAATAGGTCGAAGTGGGACGGTTGCATTCCATAATCACACAAGTTGTGATGAATGCTTCTGATTATAGTTCTAAAATAGATAGCTTACTGAGTGACGAGGCAACGTATAAAAAGGTCGACTACAATCCCACAGCTCGGATTACACGTCGAACAAGGACGTTGATACAGGACAAACAGCATATATTTTCAGAATCCGAGAGAAAACATCTGTTGGCTCCAAGAAATGTACAGCCGCCGAAATTGTATGGTTTGCCTAAAGTACATAAACAAGGCGTCCCACTTCGACCTATTGTGAGTCAAATAGACTCTCCGACATATGAGTTGGCGAAGTATGTCTCCAGGGTGTTGACTCCTTTGACAGGCAAATCTACATCATACGTCAAGGATTCTCGATACTTTATTGATATCATCAGCGAAACCAGAATTGAGGGCGAGGAAGTGATGGTGAGTTTTGATGTCGAATCACTGTTTACCAATGTACCCGTATCTGAGTGCTTAAATGTCATAAAGGAGAAATTAATCGACAATAATATTTCGACGGATATTTTAACGTTACTGGAATTTTGTCTAACCTCAAGCTATTTCTTATACAATGGTCAGTACTACCTTCAGATTGATGGTGTGGCTATGGGCAGTCCTGTCGCTCCAGTTGTTGCCAATTTATGGATGGAACACGTGGAAGAGTTAGCCTTACACTCTGCCCCGACGTCAGTGAAAATCTGGAAGAGGTATGTTGATGATGTGTTTTGTATATTGGAGGGTAGCAATAATGGAGTTCAACGTTGCCTCGATCATCTAAACTCCATTCACGAAAAACTGAGGTTCACTCTCGAAATGGAGTCTAGTAGGAGCTTGCCTTTCTTGGACGTCAAAATATCAGTGCGCCAGGATGGGACGTTGAGTCATACGGTATACAGGAAACCGACTCACACGGACAAATACCTGCATGCGACTTCTCACCATCACCCTTCACATCTTCAAGCAGTGTCTGCATCTCTCGTACGAAGAGCTCATGATTTATGTGACCAGGAACACCTAGAGGGAGAGCTGAAGCATGTGCAAGCGGTTTTAAGACGCAATGGTTATTATGGTAAGATCCGACAACCTCCAACATCAAAGCGTGAACGAGCACCGACGGTAGACAGGCAGCCAGCTTACTTACCATACGTCAGAGGGGTAACAGACAAAATCGGCAAAGTATTAGGAAAATATTCTATTCGAGCCACGTTTACCCCAGCCAAGAAAATGGCAAGTTATATGCGGTCACCGAAGGATAGCACGCCTTTGGAAAAATCTGGTGTCTATAAAATTGGCTGTAGTTGTGGTCGCTCGTATATTGGACAAACTAAGAGGGCTATAGCTCAACGGGTCAAAGAGCACATAACCGCAGTTAAAAACAGGGATATTGTGAAGTCTGCCATAGCGGAGCATCTATCACAAGCAGAGACCAATCACTGGATCGAGCTACACCAGCCAAAAGTACTTGCAACTGAACGCCATTTTATACCCCGGCTAGTTAGAGAAGCGATTGAAATTAAGAAGCATCCCAATTTCAATCGGGAAGACGGTTTCAAGCTTTCGGGTACATGGAATCCCGTGATTGAGTTGTGTAAAAAGTGTACGCGCGCATCAGTGAACAATTCCCGAATGGACACCGTCAGTGTTGTGTGTAAAAACCTGTGTAATAAAAGACAAAGAAAGAGGGTAGACCGATACGGTTTCCCTTGACAGCTCAACATCCACCACCGCAGTCTCTTCAGTTAGTCTGTGAAAATGGCAGCTGCAATGTTGTCGAAATATCAGACAGAACTCAAAAATAATCGCGGTAAGTCCCGTAGTGAACATAATAGTGATTGTGACCGCGAAAGCTTAAAATCATAATCATTAAGTGTTCTAACAGACGAACAGAAACACTGACATTCACTCTTGCAGCGTAATGACAATGTTAAACAATAGTTTATTTGTTCGCTGAACCATGAGCAATTTGATTGTTTGTGTCTAGAACCTATCAGCTCAGTTTCTTAGAATTTTAAACAAGCTTCATACAAATTTCTGTCTTTCCTATCACATCATCATCATTATTAGGTCTTTTTAAGTCTCCACTGCAGGAGCACGACCCTCTCTGTACTTCTTCTTCTTCCTCACCTTATCCCATTTTATGTGGGGTCGGGACAGCATGTAAGTTTCTTCCATTTTGCTCTATCTTGAGCCATCTCCTTCGTTACCTTCTTTTTCCCCATATCTTCCTTCACACACTCCATCCATCTTTTCTTAGGCCTGCCTCTATTCTGGTTTCCAGTAACTTTCATATTCAGTACTTTTCTTTTACGACCCTCTCTGTACTACCAGAGCAATATAGGGCCAGGAGCAGTCAGAGAATTGGGCTTAGATTCTCCACGCTGCCCAGGCGGGTTGGACAGGTCTCTTGGATGTTTATAGGTTTGATTAGCTTGTGTTTCCTAAGTCGCCTTCTACGACATCCATGGGAAGACTTGGAGTGGTCCTATTCTACTCTGCTGGGAACCACACGGCTAATACAATACACATGTTTCTTCTTTTATTTTCTCAAGTATTGACCCTTAACATACCTTTAAAGAGGTGACTCACCCCGTCAATATACAACTTTTCCTACGGGAACAATGCTGGGAATTGAAAACAAATTATGTTATTTTCATACAAAGTGTACAACCGCCTGGGCAATCAATATGATAAAAATTTTGAGTTCCCATAGGAAGTTGTTCATATTGACAGCCCTTTGTAAAAGGAATGTCGAGTGTTAATTGACATTCTAATTTTTTAATAAATATTATATTTTACTATGTTTGTTTTGCAAATAACATATTTTATTGATCATTAACGATCCTACAATCTTTTAAATACTTTTGCATTACTTATATGAGAACATTTCTAGTTGGTTTTGTAATCATATACGAGTATGTCTCATGTTCGGTCCTAGGCGCCTACATTTTCGTCAAAAAAAAAAAACAATATTTTTTTAAGTTTTTCAAGTGCACAAACCTAAAATCTCACTAAAATATGTGAAACTTACTAATTTCTTGTTGTGAAAAGTTTACTTCATTTCGAATTAGGTTGAGAATACAGGGTTACTTGTAAAACACCTGTTATCTACCTCGCAAGAGAAGATAGCTAACGTTAGGTATAAACAGCAACTTTTATTCTACGACTAAAGATATTTTGTTACATTTTACTCTTAAACAAAAATAAAAATTTTAGTTATTTATATATGTGCCGTGTGGTTCCCGGCAGAGTAGAATAGGACCACTCCAAGTCATCCCGTGGATGTCGTAAAAGGCGATTAAGGAAAAACAAGCTAAACAAAGCTTATTAACATCAAAGAGACCTCTCCAACCCGTCTGGCCAGCGTGGAGAGTGTAGGCCAAATCCTCTGACTACTCAGTCTAGTATATGGCTCTGGTAGTACAGAGAGGGTCGTGCTCCTGCAGTGGAGACTAGAAAGACCTGATGATGATGATATATTATATTAATTTAATTTTCCGGTTAGTAACTTTCGACCGGAAAATATATAATTAAACAACACTACGCACAGTGCTTGCGTTTTCCTTTTGTAGGCATAAAAGATATCCCAATTATAATAATCCTAATTCTAATATAATATTATAAATGCGAAAGTGAGTTTGTTTGCTTGTCTATTTGTTCCGCTTTCACTATTGAAATTAGGCATACACATAGGTTAGGGTACTGAGTAGGACATAGGCTATATATCACGCGGGTGAAGCCACGGGTAGCAGCTAGTGTAATCATTATTTCGATAAACAATATAAAAAATGATATACGAAGTAGCTCCAAATTATTTTTATTTGAAACAAATCATTTTGTTCAATACAAAATCGAACTCACTTCCGCATTTATAATATTAGTTAGGATATTTCGATAACGTATTGAGTTTTATTTTTACATGCCCACGGATTGTTCAACGAGGAAATCAACTGGTTTATTTCGGCAATACGAGATAAAAATACATTTTTATCGACACTATAGTGCTAAAAAATTATCGGCAGACCTGACCCAGACTGGTTGTTATCCTAGCTCGGTGTGCGTATCAAAGTGCTATTTTTATAACCAGGCTGTGAATTACGATAATGCAACAAAGATATTTTGACTGGCTTGCGAAAAAAGGTCAGTTGGTAGTTAGAACACATCATCATCATCATATATTTAAGAACTTTGTTCTTGTCGATGAAGTATTTTCCATTTTTCCCTATCCTCAGCTATCTCTTTGATCTCTCTGTACGACACGACTTTTGCCTTCTCTTTTATTTCGTAATAACACAGCTTTACAGTCATTTTGCAGTTAATGATATTGAGGCTGCTATTAATGCAATGAACGAAGATCTCTCTAAAATATGTGACTGGGCGAAACATTATGGGCTATCAGTAAATCCAATGAAGTCACAGGCCATGATAATTGGTAATAGGTATAGACACAAGTTGATTGATTTTTCTTCTTTACCCCCAGTCTATTATGATGGTTCTCCTATTTCATTTACAGATACGGCTAAAGACTTAGGTGTGACTATTAATTCCAACCTTGACTGGACTGCACATGTGAACGAAGTTAGCCGCAAAATTCACTACTCTTTGCATTCTCTTAAGCGCCTTCAGTATTTCTTGCCTTTGAAAACTAAGATCTCCCTCTCTCAGGCACTTATTCTCCCTATTTTAGATTATGCCGATGTCTGCTATCTGGATGCCACTGAAGAGATCTTGAATAAACTTGAAAGGTTACAAAATCTCTGTATCCGCTTCATATTTGGCCTTAGAAAATACGATCATGTATCAGAATACCGCAGACAGCTCAGATGGCTCCCAATAAGACAGCGCAGACACTTGCATATTCTTTGCCTTCTTTTTAACATATTGTTTAATCCCACCT
Source organism: Rhodophaea formosa (assembly GCA_963082605.1). NCBI lineage: Eukaryota > Metazoa > Arthropoda > Insecta > Lepidoptera > Pyralidae > Rhodophaea > Rhodophaea formosa. The sequence goes on along the minus strand of OY720220.1, from coordinate 3,402,245 downwards.
ATCCCTCATATTTGCGTGACCGTTTCTCTTTTCTCCGTTCCCCTGATATTCCCTGTAGACCCCACCTTAAAACTCTTTTGAAAACACCTGTCCATGGTACTGCCGCCTTTTCCAACTCTTTGTCTGTTCAAGCTGTCAGATTGTGGAATGCACTGCCTTCAGACATTCGAGACTCTCAATCCATATTAGTATTTAAGAAAAAAGTTAAAGATCACTTTTTATCATTGTCCTCATAAATGTTATTTTTTTTCTCTTCTTATATATAGTTGATATGTATGTATATGTGTATTTATGTAAGTATTGTATATGTAGTATATTTTAGCCGTCAGCTTCATTATTATTCTATGTTTTATATAATTCTATGTTTATAATATGAACACGCCTGTCGCCTCTAATATTATACTCTCCTCTCACGGGTCTGCTGGAAGAGATTTCAAATGAAATAAGCAGTACCTTTGTACGTGAAATCCCTTGTTTTAAGTTTTTTTTCTGTAATTTTTTCTTCGTGTGCATAAACTGTTAAATAAATAAATAAATAATAATAACACAAGATCAAATAATAACACAATGATCTCAATTTCTAACATCTATAATAGTTTGTATTTTGTTATGTTTATGGCTCCAACCTTATTTCAGAACGTGTTTCCATTCATTAATTCTGCTATTGTACGTGGTAACTAGAACATTAAAAGGTGAATTAGGTACCACTTTTATCTAAACTACAAATACACCGCGTCACTTATAGGAACAGCACCGAACTACACTATTCGTCTATTGGGGTTTGGAGACGCTAGTATCAAGGCGTACGGTTGCGTTCTATATTTACATACAACCTATCCTAATAGTGACATCAATGTGCACTTGTGCAGATAGTGTGTTCTAAATCTAAAGTATCCCCGCTTAAAACTGTAACTAGGCTTGAGTTATGTGCCTCGAAGGATACCTACAGTAACAAGCTATGACCGGTGACGCTGAGGTAACCAGTGTTGTAAACTTGTAAAATCACCGCTTAATTGAAAATTATTGTCTCAAGCCTATATTTAACCATAAATGTCATCAACGTAGACGGCCGACTAAATGACTCCTCTGGCTGAAATCCTCTGACGGCTTTGGCAGATAAAATAAATAAATATAAATTGAAAATCGCATAAATTGAGCTAGCCCTAAGGTAAGTTCAAGACTTGTGAAGGGATACTAACTAAACGATGCTATATTTTATTACAATTTCATATTAAATAAACATCCAAGACACAGGTCAATCTGAAGATATATAATTTTTCATCTTGACCTGTTAAATGACGTCAAATGAATATTTTTGTGACTTTCATGATCTACTTGGTTAAGATCGCTTACCATTAAAATAGAGGAAAAAATATAACAATTAAACAATTTACATTGATACAGTAATTTATTTCCAAATACTATGAAGTAAATTAAATCCTACTGCACAAATTAAATATCTGCATGGTCTGTAGGTACAGTCAAGTTCAACACAAAAAATGTAATTAATTATTTTTTATTTATGTAACATCATTTTGATTACGTCTATATGAACTTGGTATAGTCAAGTTCAATATTGATTGATCCGTAATTATTTTTTATTTTTATTAATGTTACATAACAACTTTATCGCATTTTTGTCAATATCCGCACGTCTGCGCAGTGAATCGTGACGAATTCCTAATTTCTAAGATTGATCTGATGGCAAGGTTATATCATTAATGATGTCATATTTCTGTGTATTGATTTAGTACTTGTTAGCGCTGCACAAGTGTGCTAGACTTTGTTTCAGTCTAGACTTTTTATTACGGTATTTGAGCTTTGACATCAATTGTTCGTGATCCATATACTTAATTGTTATATTAATGTCTTAGAAAAAGTAGATTAAAAACAAAATCATTTTTCTGTTAGAAAATATGCGTTGTTTAATCCTAGAAAGTATTGAAACTGTATACTTAATATTAAGTGTTTTGGAACGCTTGAGATTGACGTTTTTTTTTTCATGTAAAATTCTGGATAGGCTTGATGCCTGTAGTTAAGACTAATATAATTCGAAGTATCACCTATATGACGGAATTGGCTAGATTACTTAAAAAATATAATAAGTCCGCCAGTTAGATGATCAAAATAATAGAACAAGTGTTTTTTCTTTTATTACACAAAAATTATAAAGAGCGGAAGCAATACATACAAATGTGACCACAAAAGGAAGGTGGTTACCAACATGTCACTGCTTTCATTCATGTTTACGATAGAGCTGTAATATTAGTAAATATATAATGAAATGATCGAGTTTTACAAGTACATTGATAAGTATATTTTTTTATTTTGCTATCACATACCCCATTATTATAGCAGTCTACGTTATTAACTGGAAGTATTTAAATAGCAAATAGTCATTGAAACTCGATCATAATACTCAAATTGTAGGAGCTATAGCTCTTGCATTATCTTTGTTTTATTAGCATGGAAAATTAATAAGATCCTCTGTTTATGGTAGTTTTATAATGAAAATTCATAATATCCTACAGACTCATCGGAGAACTGAAATTTATTAAGCTTAAATGGTATAGTCTATCGATGGTAAAAATATCTTCCAATATTTTTCTTTCTTCTTTTTAATTATGGCTTCCACCGAGATTTCAGTGATTCTGCCAATGTTCAGTATAATGAGATACTAAGTATCGGTGTTGTACGGTATGTGGCATCAAAGATGGCGTATGTTCTTTGGCAGCCTCGTGGGAGATTTTGGCGACAAATCTATACGAGTCCATTTAACAGTCTACTTTAACTATTTCACAAATTGTTCTCGAGCACGAGCATTTATAACACCAAACTACACCAATTTCATATTATAAAGTCCACTTAAATCAATTTGCAGAATTGTATAAGGCAAACGACAACTGAACCCCTTGACTTCCCACCAAAAAACCTTTCCAATATTTATATTTCCAGTTTGTTTTTAAGGCTAATAAAATATTACAGAGCAAATAAAATACAAACTTAATATTATTATTTACATCTTTATTACAAAAACAACATACAATAACGACTAAATTGAACACATACTGACCACTGTCCAATCAATCACATATCAATTCAATACTAAAATTAAAATGTACAAACGAAACAAAATAATTAAATTAATTTGTGCTTGACTGTACTACTTGCAGTCAATTTTGTATCACAGAAACAAGAAAATTGTGTATTCTTGACCTATCACTCTTTTATTGTTTCCACCATGCTTTTATCAATAACGACCATTAAGGCGCTCTTATAGTAACACTAGCGCCACCCAACAATTTAATTCATGAAACAGGTTAACACGTTAACCGATTTTTCTCTTTAAATATGGCACTAGTAAATTACTTGTAATCAAAAAATAATACTACAAGTAATTTACTAGTTTCAAACTTGTTAGATTTTTAAAATTCGATATATCTTAGGATTTCATGAATTTAATTATTGGGTGGCGCTAGTGTTACTATAAGAGCGCCATAATAAAAATTGTCTCCTTACTCATGTCTAGCTTTTTGCCTTTTGCAAGCAGTGAGATATAAAAATGTACACTTTTACATTTTGAATATTTAATACTTATTACCAACTACATTAGGTGAAAGAAGATGATTAAAACTACTTAGTTCAAAAATTTCATTCAATGACGCCCAAATAATATGATTAGGAAGGATCTACCGTCGAAGATCACCTCATAACAAGGGCATCACGACCCTCAGTAATGAGGATAACGACGCGAGGAGGAGGACCGTCGAAGATGGTGCCCGATAAGCTCGCAAAAGTTGTTAATAATAAAATACGGTAATTTAGATATTTCTAAACATTATTATTTGGTAAATCAATTCCTAATAGGTATTCCTTAGATCTGAGATAAATCGAAATTACCCAAGTAAGTGTTTTCTTTTTATATTTCAGTTGGATTTTATCAACTTTCTTGTTTCTGCGAATCATCTATGACTGGATTAACACTATTTCTTCAGTAGCCGGCGTCAGCATCGTAACTACTCTTCTTACTGTCGTAGTGACCTGAAAACAATAAAGAAATGCATTTGAAAAAGATTTTATTTTAAACTGCAAATCATATCTACTATTTTAATAACAATTTAATTAAATCCACTGCTATATTGACTTCGAAATGTATTAATTCACATCTACAAACACTATTACATTTTGCTAAACTCCTATTATTATTATAGTAGCAATGAATCCACAAAATAATTGCTAAAAAATATTTTAAGGCGCTATCGTTATGCGAAGAAATAAAATAAGATGCATACTGTCACTGCCTAAGTCTATGTATAAAAGGAAAATTTCTGCTTTGTGGTAATAAAACTTAGCTCAATTATACAAACCTCAAATTTATAACCTAGATTGTCAAAATTCCTTAACCTTCATTGATCTAAGATCAATTTAATATCTTGACATATTAAATTAATCATCGCCGATGGTTTAAAAAAAAAACAAATTAGATTTGTCGACCGATTTGAGCATTTATGACATGGAAATACGTCACGGTTATAAGGAAACATCTCCATGAAAGGAAAATATGCATAGATTAAAAAAAAAATCTGAACGTGTCATTTCAAACGAATAACGCTAATGCTTGAAAATACCTGGATTTATAGCGCAATAGGTTGAGATTTTAGTTTGCAGCCAAACCCTAATTCACAATAAATACTTACGAATTTGCACGACGGACCTAAACAAATTTTCGTCTAACATTTTATATATTACTCATTGTATTGGATTGGGTTGGGCCGCGTGCTTACAAGCTAAACAAAATTTATAAACATCAAAGAGACCTCTCCTCCTGGCCAGCATGAAAAGTGTAGGCCTAATCCTCTGACTGCTCTGGCTAATAGGTATATGGCTCTGGTAGTACAGAGAGGGTCGTGCTTCTGCAGTGGAGACTAACAAAGACCTGATGATGATGATGACTTTGTATTTACCCCGGGAGGTATCCGTGAGCTGCAAACTCCTCAGGATAGCTTCAGGAATAGGTGGGGGAGTGGGGAGGTGAGCGCCTTCCGCGTGGAAACCGTTCTCGTCAGCAGTGTATGTAACGGAGTAGGTCTGACCATCGTCTCCGACGTATGAGTAGGAACCCGCTACTTGCAGAGACCCTTCTTCCGGCACTGCGCCAGGGATCACTTTCCCTGAAAAAGAATTAAAAGCTTCTATAATGGTGTAATTGCAAGGTCGGTACATACTTAAATTTGTTCTGTGAATCAAAATATTTTTCATCATTCTTAGTATTTTCATGCCGTGTCAAAATTTTTGCTGTTTTGTTTACTTTTTATTCTCTTGACTGTATTCTCCAACGTATGAAATTAATAAATATTGTGTAAGAAACAATAGCAACAATAAAAAAATTATTTGAAGGTATTGCACTTAAAAAAAGTGTTAATAATTAGGCCACCTAACCCACGTCTTCTTGGCACCAGCGCTGTAGCACCCCGCTATCAGCATAAAGCTGTGCTGCAGGCCGATTACAGTTTTCATATTTTAAATAAAAATAGTCATTCATACCGAAGCTGTAATGAATATTGAAGTTGCCATGAAAATGATGTACACCGTAGCTGTCAAAAGTTAGCAAATAGGCCTGCTGGCCTGACCATTTTATTTTAATATTATTTGCTATGCTATTGTTAATGTTTCGTTTGTTATGTATTTTGCCGAATAAATATTTCTTTCTTTCTTCTCATAACTTTTTTGATTGCTACCTACGTAGGTATAAGGGAACCATACAGATTATCTAGTCTGATGGTTCCCTTAATATAATAAAAATTATCATTTTTTTTAAGGGATTCCCTGACTGAAATTACAGAAAGTTGTTTGTTGGGTACTCAAAACTGATAGGCTAGTTCAGTTTTTGATTATTCAATGGTTCTATGAAAAATGTCCCTTACAAAAGTCCTCGTACAAGTTTCGATTTTGCTTTTAATTAAAAATAAGAAAAAAATATATGACGTTCACAAATAAAATACCAAGTTTCCAATTTTGAATAAAAATATTATAATCTTGCCTCTCAACACTTAAAATCAAAGGCCACCGACGACGTAGTTCGTTTATGTTCTATCCCGGTTAATTATAGTAAACAAATTAATTTTTGTTACAATAATTGTAAAACTACAATTACTCGTGTTGTTATTGTACAAGTAACCTCTAGTTTACGATATCTCGTCGGTATTTAATTTAAACTATGGAATGTGGCATCAATTAAAGGCTTTATCGATTATTTGAGTAGCTATATGTATGTAGTTCCTATTCGAAAACTTTTGTCGACGGCTTATGTAGTATAATAGTTAGCACCACCCTGGGGCATCCGGGTTCCATTCTATGAGCGAGTAAAAATACTTTATTTTCATAGGTACGTGACGAGCTCCGTGGCGCAGCGGTCAACACACCAGCCTGTGACACGGAAGGTCCCGGGCTCGATCCCCGGTCAGGTCAAGATGAAAAATTATCTTTTTCAGATTGTCCTGGGTCTTGGATGTTTATCTATATATGTATTTGTTATAAAATATAGTATCGTTGAGTTAGTATCCCATAACACAAGTCTTATTTAAGAACTGACTTTGGGGCTAGTTTAATCTGTGTGATTTGTCCGTATATATTTATTTATTTATAGGTATCGAACTGGAGCTAACCAAGCTGTAGTCAGGCATATTTCAGCATAAATTATTTACTACAATAGTATCCTTCTCATCATTATTAGATGACTAGTAGACCGCCCCGCTTTGCCAGTGGAACATACTACATGGTAGTACATACTAGCCTATGGCACTTCGGTATAACGTACCTATCCAAGAGTGAAAGAACTTTTGAAATCGGTCCAGTAGTCTTTTTATCTTTTATACGGACAAATCACACAGATTGAGCTAGCCCCAAAGTAAGTTCGAGACTTGTGTTATGGGATACTAACTCAACGATACTGTATTTTTAGATACTTATGTAGATAAACATCCAAGACCCAGGTCAATCTGAAAAAGATCATTTTCCATCTTGACCTGACCGGGAATCGAACCCGGGACCATCCGTTTCGCAGGCAGGCGTGTTGACCGCTGCGCCACGGAGCTCGTCTTGTAGTGCCTGAGATTAGCGCGTACAACCAAACCCAAAAACAAACTCTTCAACTTTATAATATTAGTATAGAAACGCTTGTTAGTATTCCTTGAACTGTAATTTAATTACCAATATCTTCGTTATAAATAAAATCGATTCATTGAAAAACATTAAAAGATAAATTGACTTGAAAGGCGCTTACAAAGCCCTTGTGGCTTAGCAACATTTAAGTTATTTAACTTATATCATCAAATCCCTTATAATCCATAGGCAGTTTATTGCCCGATAACACAAAATAAATAAATGACAGATGGACCACTCACTATTTCTAGTGACTTTGCAAATATAACAATCATTATGTTGGGTGTTCAATCATTATGTTGGGTGTTCAGCAGTCAAACAACTGTAAATAAATAACATAAAATATCTATACTAATCTAGTAACATAAAATAGTCAGAAAAACAAAAATTCAGAAGACAAATTGAAAAACCGCATAAGTTGCACATACGTACAATTTTGATATTTCAACGTACCAGAAATCGAACCTCGAAATACCGAAATAGCTGTTTATTGTTAAGTAAAATAATTACTGAAACTTGCAAGTAAATATTTAAGTTTTTGACGCAACTGTCCAAAATTATTGCAGTTTTTTGGGTAGTATATAAATAAAAGGTAAGTATAAGTTTTGCTACATACAACTATTTTCTTTCTCATTTTGAATGACACTGGACATTAATATTGTGGCTGGGTAGAGGAATTTTTCCTACATTTAATACAAGCTTTAGCAAGCATTTTCACCAAAAGTGACTTTAGCAGAACTTTAAAAACATTCATGTTCTCAATTCAAATTGTAAACAATACATTGCAACAAACTTTTAAATGATTTCTCCTTTTCTATCAATGTTCTATTTCAAATTATTTATTTTTAATGGGAGCAGCACTAGGCTCCGTAAAATAGACGTTAGACAAACGGCAGTTACCCTTCTGTAGCATTTTTATGTTATGTTTATAGAAGGGCACACAATTCATGCCGTTCACGTAGAACCGACTGTCAAATTGCGTGTTGTTAGCTGGGTCATCTGTTTTATGGTGCAAGGGCTATTCCAGTTGATAGAATAAACGTCTTAGGCCTTTGGAGGCCATCAGCTAAAGCTATCTAGTATATTCTATAACAGTAAAAAAGTAAGCCGTTGCCGTGTGGTTCCCGGCAGAGTAGAATAGGAACACTCCAAGTCTTCCTGTGGATGTCGTAAAAGGCGATTTAGGGAACACAAGCTAAACAAAGCTTTAAACATCGGAGAGACCTCTCCAACCCGTCTGGCCAGCGTGGAGAGTGTAGGCAAAATCCTCTGACCTGTGGCCAATATATGGCTCTGTTGGTCAGAGAGGGTCGTGCTCCTGTAGTGGAGACAAAAAATACCTGATGATGAAATAAGTAAGCATTGTGACATATAAATATTATGAATTCATTATGGATTGATCATCGTCATCATTATCATCTCAGCCGCAAAAGGTCCACTGCTGGACATAGGCCTCCCCCAAGGATTTCCAATACGATCGGTTGAATACAGAAAGGCGCTTGGCCTATATCCAGCGCCTTTCTGCGACCTTGGAAAGGTCGTCCGACTACCAGGTTGGAGGGTGTAGGTTGTATCATAAAACTTAAATTTCTAGTTTATAAAAACTAGGATTTATAACAAAAATTATGAAATTCTTTTTTAAGTTACCTATCCAAAGGGTAGTGGCAACGAAGTCGGACACAGACCTGTATAATTTGAAACATCATTATTAATTAAAATATACTTAATATACTTATTCATTATAATACTATGTTTGTTGCTGCTATAATAATAACAATAATAAAAAAAAAATAACTATAGGTCCAAAGCAAGAAGACGTCAAACCATAGACCATTCAAAAGTGCAAGTGCCGTCCATCCGTGCAAAAATGAGTTTGGTTTACTTTACATTGTTTAAATTATATGTTTGACCCCATAAATATTTTATTTATTCATGCGTACTCAAACAAAAACCGTGCTATGTGCACAGACATGAAAAAATAAAGCTTTTTAGTTAAATCCGACTCACAGTTGGCTAGTTTTATTTAAGCTTATATGTTTATTTTGTCGACTATTTATGTTGTAGGCTAGCGAAGCGGATATCTAGGTTGTGAAATAACTGACAGATCCTTGATATTTCTCAGTAAAATAATAAAAACTAATAACTGAACTAAAAAACCTGTCATTCTAGCTCGATTTTATCAAAACCCGGAAGACCCAGTCGCATAAGAAACAATCATGATTTTAAGCAAGATTCCTATGACGTTCTATTTCGAAACCAAATTTTCGTAATAAGTTACTTCCAGGAAGTTAGAACTTATTGGGTAATTTTCGTCAACTACCTGTTAAAAGTACATTAAAATCGTTTTTACCATATTTATTTTCTGAGAACGGCATCCAAATCAAGGTATATTACACATTAAGAGTCGCCTGGAAGCGCTGTCTTCATACCAACGGAAAAAGGGAATTGTGGCAATATTTGATAATTTTAGGGCAAAATTAAGCATCCAATCAATTAATCTCATTATAATCTACGTACGTTCCTATACAGTTTGGTTAAATTATCAAATGTTTAAAAATTATACGCCTCTCAAGATTTCCATACAAATTTGAAAAGGCTTGTAATTCTCAAACCATTGGTATTTTAACCAAGCTATATAGGAACAAACGTAGATTATAATGAGATTAAATGATTAATTTTACTCCAAAATTATCAAATATTGCCACAATTCCCTTTTTCCGTTTGTATGGAGACATGCGCGTCCAGGCGACTCTTAAGCTTTTAAAATGACACTATGAGGATTCACATTTTGGCACCCAAATAACAATCTCAGTACTCAATTATTATTTATACTTATTATAATTTGAATGACATAATATCCTATTTTGCATGATAAACAAGCTGCATTAATTAAAACGTCACCGATTAGAACAAGACCACTCCAAGTCTTCCCGTGGATGCCGTAGACGGTGACTTAGGAAACACAAGCTAAACATCATCATCATCACCCAGGCCAGCGTCGAAAGTGTAGGCCAAATCCTCTGACTGCTCTGGCTTATATATGGCTCTGGCAGTACAGAGAGGGTGCAGGAGCACGACCCTCTCTGTACTGCAGGAGCAGTGGAGACAAGAAAGACCTGATTGAATTCATGTCCAGGTGGGAGCTCTTCAACAAGTGGTACAAATGGGGAAGAAACAGTCCACTTGCTGCGCCAAAGAGTGCACCTCTCCTGTTGGACATTGGACGACATTGGTTCATGGTTGGTGATGATAATAATAAAGATCATTAATTAATAAAAAACCTCATCTGCCGTTTTTGACAGTTCACGTCCGCCATATTGATTTTTTGCTCACTTTAAATAGCCTATGACACTCTGGAGAAGAATAATTTAAAGACACCTCACTCACACTTCAAAATCAGTCAAACCGTTTAGGCGACAATGGAACAGCCATACATAAATATATTTACAAATACGCGCGAAAAACATTTCCCTCCTTATGGGTGGGTCAGTCGGGTAGAAATACAGCTACTCTGTGAATTTTGCAAATGCCACATACTGTGTGTGCCAAGTTATTATTATAACCCAGTTCATATTATTGCAAGTTTACGAACATTTCTATATTCAGGCTAAATAAACAGAAGCATTCACCGCAGAACACAGTACGTTATTGTAAGAGCCCAATCACAGTAGCGTTTTTTTGAGCGTCTGTATAAATACTTGCATTCCATCCATTAATAAAAAAGTATTTAAAATGACAAATAATACACATATTTAAATAGTAACGACCATAAAAAAGATACTTAATATTTAACTTAATACTCAAATTACGTCCATCTCATAACAAAAGACATAATAATTTTCCGTGATTTTTAAAATAAAACAATAAAATTGATCATAATTTCCACCAGAAAACAAGTTTGGTTGAAAGTTACATGTTTAAAGGAAACATCTTGAAATTTCTAATCGATACATTCAAATGTTTGAATAATTTTAATTAGAACTATTGCAATACTAAGATTCTGGTATTTTTTTTATTAATATCATAAACGGAAACTAAATTCGGTAAAAAAAAAAAAGATCTTTCAGAATTATTTTGTTATATAGCTCATAACTAGATATTTTTCGCATACATTGAGAATAACAAACGCTAGTGTGAGCAGTCTCTAAACTAAATATCCTTTCGCTGACTTGATAAATGTATTCGAACATTAGCGCCGAAAATGCCAGAGCTCGGAATCGAACCTGTGACCTTACGCGGAGTCGAGGTCAAAGCTGAGGTTGATATAAACATTAAGTGAAGAAAGTTTATGCAATAACAACAATTGCATGCTTTTTGCGGAGTGGCGAGACACGCTTGCATTAATGTTGTTACGTAAATAATTGGTTTTAATATTAAAGGATAACTCTGTAATTAAATGTTTTTTTTCATATCTTGCTTCGATCTTCTTACGTATATTATTGGGTAACATAGTAGAAAATCTAAATGGCAACCGATAAGGATCATCAAAACAATCGGATACCAATGATTTTTGATGATCCCGTGGCCACGAAAGTGGAAGAAAACAATCTCAGGCTGGAAAATCTAGATCTTCAAACTTACTCTCCCGCCGTTAATATTAATCAAAAACAGTCTTTTTTTTTACCTTTTCAAAACTTTTGCCTTTTTTTCTTTAATGCTGGTTGGGTAGAAAAGAAAAATACGAAGAATAGGCAGCTTTTTTTCCGCACTATACAATTCAGCCAAGTTATTGGGCGAATATTTAAGGAATCAAGTTAAAAGGGATGTGGCTAAATTTAAGGGATCAAGTCAAAAGTCACTATTTTTTTATTTACTTTTTCCACCTTTACGCTCACTAACGCGCTAAACGTGTTATTTGGGTTTTACGACCTTGGGTTTTGTCTACCCCGCAAGGGATAAAGACGTGATATATGTGTTTATTTAAGTGTCTCTCTCTCTCTGTCTCTCATCCAACGGTATTCCCGGTTGCATCCTAGGCTGGAGTGCTTTGGAACCCGGGATCCGCTACTACTATTTATTACTATTCTTATTTGTACTTTTCTAATTGCAAGCTAAAAACCGGCCAAGTGCATGTCGGGCCACGCGCAGTGTAGGGTTCCGTAGTTGCGAATGACAACTTTGAGTTCACTCTGTTCACACTCGCACATCACAGTTTAACTTCGAGCAACACGGAAGGGAGTAGCCATACGCTGCATTCCCCTCTGTCAAGGTACAAGCCAAAATTAGGCATATGCATGTCTATGTGTTAGTTGTGTGACTCATCTGTACACAAATTATTTTTTCTTTTTTATGTCATTTTTTGTGACAATGTCATAATTACTATCAAGTGACAGTTTAAGTTTTGTATGTAGGTGTGCGGAACTAAACTTGTGTGCACATTTCCCCCCGCAAAAAACGCCAGAAAAATTGTCATAGTAAATTGTCGCTTTGCCCACTCCCTCCGTCCGGTACGGAGGTCGTGTTGCTCGAAGCAGTTTAACGACCAAAACCATGTAACAATGAAAATGTATGAAATTTTACATTTTCGAGTACATTTTACAAGTTGGTTGCCTATAACTTTTTAGTTTGTACTTAGTACTCAGCTCTGATAGTTTTCCTTTCAACTTCAGTATATATACTACTTCTGCTGTAATTTTTTTTACGTATCCATATATAACCGTTTAGCAGATAGAGGGGGGGGGGGGGGGGGGGACACGTACCTCTAACAAAAATTTGCATTATTATTATTATTTCGGAAACGGATCCCTAAATCGAAAAATGGTGTTCTCAACCTCACAATATTTTTCAAAGACCTATTTAACGAGTTAGTTTACTACGGAACGCTAAAAAGGATAACGATTAAAAAAAAATGTTCTTAAACGTCGGATATAGTCTAAATAGAAAACAATTTTAAATGTGAATATTTTTTTAGAAAAATATTACCAGTCCAGCCTAAAAGATTCCACATATTTAATAGACGTGTGAAAATGACTTCATTTTATATCAACATTGATAAATTAAATGCCAATCTGATAACAGTTTTATATTTATTTTCAATCAATATGTGTGAAATATTTTCAATCGAGGAAGATTACTTCCTCGTTTTATATTACTATTTCCAAATATGTTTTATTGATATGAACACTATTGTGTTATATTTAACACTATAAAATAAAAACTTAAAACGCCACCACTAAAAATTCAGCCGCAAACTTTGAATCGACGTGTAATATTTAGTCTTCCACAAATGTCTTATAGACATCCGAAGATAGATCTCGATGGCGTGCGATTGGGGAGGACTATGTCCAGCTGTGGACGAGTATAGGCTGATGATGATGATGATGATGAAAAGTCGTATTAACTGTTTAAAAAAGGGATGAAAATACTTAAAGCATAAATATGATAGCTAAAAATTACAATAACGAGAACAGGGATGATGAAATTTATCCTTACTATTGAACACAGCTATAATATATTGAGCGTAATAACTTTATTTTCGAGAAGTGCATAAAACCCAAGAGATATCCGTCATTGCTCTTAATTTCTAAAACACACTACGTAGGTTAGGTACCAGGGGAATTTTGGTTTCCAACCTAAAAAGGCACAATTTTGAAGTTATTTTTGAGTACCAAATTATAACATGCGCTCAGTTAGGGCTAAGGAATCACGTAAATAGGCGATGCGGCTAGCAACCCTTAACAATTTGATTCCGTTTTCCACCTTACCTTGACACGCTAAACGTGTCTTTAAGGTTTTATGACCTTGGACTGTGTGTACCCCGCAATGGACAAAGACGCTTCGTTTATAATCTCGATTAGCTTTACAACGTACTCTATCACATGCTCTAAAACCGATCAAACTACAAATGTCATATAGAAAATCAACACTCACCATCCTGCTCCACTTTGGTTCCATCGCTGGTCTCATAAGCGTAGTGGTAACCTTGCTCATCCAGCTGGTTGTCGTACTTCAGGATTTGTGCTTGACTGCTTGCTGAGGCTGATGCATGACTGTCTTGGCTGTTGACCTGTACAAAGGCAATACCAGGCATGAATAAAGCCTCGAAATATCTTTCAGGGGGTGACTCATCCCGTTGATATAAACAACTGTTTCTATGGGATCAATGAAGGATTAAGTAATTAAAAAACATCCTTAAGCCGAAGTATCTAGAAATCCGGCTGAAAAATGTAAAAAAGTATGCTGAAAAACTTTGTATTCCCAGCGTCACTCCCCTAGGTATTGTTCATATTCACCCCTTTCCTTAGACTCCCTACTTCATACTAAGATTTTATTTCGGGTACAAGTAGAGACACTAAAGATTTTGTATGGAAAATATTCCAAAATATACTTTATAACTTATTTATTCAAGGTCATACCTTTTATACTAAGTGCCCTTACTTTGCAAACATTAATTTGAATATATTATAACTGTACCGATTTTAATCCCAGTAATAACTAAAAAATTGTGCTATTGCGTGGAATACATAATATAGATATACATACAATGTGTTTCCACCCAAACTTGATAACTTAGATCGTCTTAAGACAAAATCAATGGCATTGATCATTGATGCTCATACATTTGACGAGCTCCGTGCCGCAGCGTTCAACACGCCTGCCTGCGACACGGATGGTCCCGGGTTCGATCCCCGGTCGATCCCCGGTCAGGTCAAGATGGAAAATGATCTTTTTCAGATTGACCTGGGTCTTGGATGTTTATCTATATAAGTATCTATTATAAAATATAGTATCGTTGAGTTAGTTTCCCATAACACAAGTCTCGAACTTACTTCAGGGCTAGCTCAATCTGTGTGATTTGTCCGTATATATTTATTTATTTATTAAATACCTGTACTCCGAAGTCTTCGGGGCCTCCGAAGGGGGTTTGGAGACCAGCATCGGGGCCGCCTGAGGAGCTGGAGTGTGGGGGGAGGTAGACGTTTTCCAGCTTCGCCGCTGAGGCTACTGAAGCCAGTGCTATGATGATGAACTGGAATGAAGAGATGATAAATTATAATTAGTGAAGGGATATCCAAAATAGACTAGAATCCTTTCTGTAAAACGACATACTAACGTTTTTTTTTTTAACTTTTATTCACACTATAAGTAGGTATACATATTTTCTTTTAAATAGGTTTCAAACAACACTGTATACTTTCTAAAATTGTTTTTTCTAATATTTAATGTTAATAAAATGACATAATCACACATTTTTTTTGTAGATTGTACCAAGAGATTATTTCTAAAAATATTCAACTAAAGCTTGTGTTAAAACTTTATGCTGGGATAATGGCTGATAAATATAAATAGATACATTATTATGTTGTTATCAAACCATCAAATTACATGTTCAAAACAACAACCTGAAGGCTTCACGGCCGAAAACTAACGTCTTGTTGGATATTTGATAAAGTGTACATCTGCCAATTTAAGTGGAGTAAGAAAGAGCAGGTAAGTAACACTTTATTGTACACCAGAAACCTTAAGTTGGCAAAACCTAAATTCAACTAAGTTTTCAATGAGCGGTTTTTTTATTTATTTTAAGTTAGAAAAATAATAATATTATAATTATGTATTGCAAATTGTAAAAAAAGTAATGTAATTAATATGATAATAATTAAGTGACCTAACCCACGTCTTCATGGCACCAGCTGAAAATCAGCGCTGTAGCACCCCGCTAGCAGCATAAAGCTGAGCTGGCCATCTTTTCGACAATTTTTATTTTTAATTTGCTAAGAATTTCTATCTTTCTTTCTCTTTCTTAAATAATTTCTACCAGACAACCGATGGATATGATGATGATGGATAGAGCAACACCCTGTTTTATCTGCTCTCAGTGCAAAGTTTTTATGTTTGTTGCCATCTGTGTTCACTGCTGATTGATGCCGTGTGGTTCCCGGCAAAGTAGAATAGGACCACTTCAAGTCTTTCCGTGGATGTCGTAGAAGACGACTTAGGAAACATAAGCTAAATCAAAGTTTATAAACATCAAAGAGACCTCTCCAACCCAACTCCAAAATATACATGGCTCTGGTAGTACAGAGAGGGTCGTGGTCCTGCAGTGGAGACTAAAAAAGACCTGATGATGATGATGATGATGAATGCCATGAGAAGGGCTGCGCCTTATCATGTATTTTTTTGTCATTATCTTGTACTCGGTCTTCATTACTTACAAATATCTCTCGAATGCAACTTGGTAAAATTGATTTGAATTGTCAGAATTATAGGTTTTCAAACATTTTAAAAGTAATTACGTTAGAAAATATTTTTTCAATGTTATTTAGGACCCAGTTTAAATAAAATAAGTGTGAAATTGTATACATTTAGTATACAATTTCACAAGTTATAAGTAAGTTCTTCCATGATGGTTTGTGAGAAAAAGATAAAATAAAAACCGGCCAAGTGCATGTCGGGCCACGCGCAGTGTAGGGTTCCGTAGTTGCGAATGACAACTTTGAGTTCACACTGTTTACACTCACACCTCACAGTCTAACGACCAAAAACATCTAACAATGAAGATTGTATGAAATTTTACATTTTCCAGTACATTTTATAAGTTGGTTGCCTATAACTTTTTAGTTTGCACTTAGTACCCAGCTCTGATAGTTTTCCTTTCAACTTCAGTATATATACTATTGCTGTAATTTTTTTCACGTATCCATATATAACCGTTTAGCAGATAGAGGGGGGGGACACGTACCTCTAACAAAATTTTGCACTTTAAAACCAAATATTTCGGAAACGGATCCCTAAATCGAAAAATGGTGTTCTCAACTTCACAATAGTTTTCAAAGACCCTTTTAACGATACCCCACACGATGGGTAAATAGAGAAAAAAAAATTACTCCCCCACTTTACTTGTATGGGAGCTACCCAAAAAAAAATATTTTTTCAAGGTTTTTTTCTACGACTTTTTTGCCATGATTAATATACACACTCATACCAAATTACAACTTTCTAGTACTTATAGTCTCTGAGTAAAACCGCGGACGGACAGACAGACAGACAGACAGACAGACAGACAGACATGGCGAAACTATAAGGGTTCCTAGTTTACTACGGAACCCTAAAAATGCTTTTCTTTTCGTGGAGACTGTAAAAGACAATCAAGGGATTCGGCGAAAACCTCAGGAATCACGTTAATAGCCTATGTGGCCAGCAACCCATCACTATTTTGATTCTACTTTGTACCTTTAAGCCTCTACTTTGTACTCACGCGCTAAACATGGCTCTTGGGTTTTATGACCTTCGTCTTGGTCTACCCCACACGGATAAAGAAGTGATAATATTTGTATGCATAAGTAAGACATAATTTATTTTACACCTTTAATATATTGTTTTTAAACTAATAGTTTTATACTATATATATTTAATGTTATGTTTATAAAATATTTAATAACATACATAATTTACACCTTTTATTTACTTTGCTAACAAGCCTAGCTGTGGTTGTAATTTATTATATGTCATATAAAAATATTTAAATGTTCAATTCAAAATCGTTTGAAATTATCGCTTTCAAATACATATTTTTTAACTAGCTTAGCTAAGTAGTTAACGTCAATATTTTTTCATTTAAGTCATGTAACATGAGAATTACTTAATTAACTTGATAAGGTACGTAATATATTGGTCTGAAATTTATAGAAAACTCTATTTAGATCTTTTTCTAGTCTAGATATTTATTTACTTGTACAATAATAATAATAAGCAAGCCAACACCTGCCAATTATAGTAAGTTATCATTATTATGACAGGTGTCTGATCTTTTGCAAGAACCCAGGACAAGTCCACCTTAACTTAGATCCCATAACCTACTTATTTCTCTTCTAAAATGCAATACTTCCTCTTTCGATCAAGACCTTTTCAAAGGCATATCATTGGTATTTCATATTAATAATTAATTGATTGGCCGTGTGGTTCCCGGCAGAGTAGAATAGGACCACTCCAAGTCATCCCGTCGATGTCGTAAAAGGTGACTAAGGAAACACAAGCTAAACAAAGCTTATTAACATCAAAGCGACCTCTCCAACCCGTTTGGCCAGCGTGGAGAGTGTAGGCCAAATCATCTGGCTACTCAGGCTAGTATATGGCTCTGGTAGTATAGAGAGGGTCGTGCTCCTGCAGTGGAGACTGGAAAGACCTGATGATGATTATGATGATGATTAATAATTAATGATATTATAGGTATAGGTATTTCCAGGAACGGGCCTACATTACATCAACATCTCCAAAGGATCTCTACGTGTTGGATCTATTTTATTTATTTATTTAAAATCTTTATTGAGCCTATATAAGCTACAATACGTAGAGTTATGCTAAATGCATGCTATATATCCCCACGCAAACGTTTCAAAAGACCAGGGTAGCACCCGTGACTCCAGGAGATACAAATAATACAGGTACTAACCATTGCAGCATATTTGAAAAAGTATAGTATTCCAACTATTGCTACATCCTAATGAAGTAACGATCGTAAATGCCGATAAAAGGAATTGTAGTTATAAAGATTCTAAACAATCAACAAGTTAGCAATGTTTAACTATTCCTGGAAACCGTTACCACTTATGTTGGACCATGCTAAATGTGGTCTATATTCCCTGTGACCCTTGACTCTGTCAAACCCGTAAATGATAAAGACGTTATACTATAACCAGCAATCACTTCACTACAAATTCACAGAATCCACGAAACACATCACTTTGACGACGTGACAAGAAAATAGAAAGGTACACTATAATATCACATAACATAAAGTAATACTAACGAATTTCATGGCTGAATTGATGCGGGCTCTTAGGGAGGTAAAACTATAATGTGCAATATAGATGCTCCACCGCCATTTTATACCAACATCTATTCGATATTTAAATCTCATAGGTTCGGATGCAACGCTCGATTTTTGTCAGCCCTTCACTTCGATTCTCATCTCTATTGTTCTATATTCAAAGTTTAGAATTTATTTTTTTAATTATGCAAGGATGTTGAGGTTTTAAATGCCTAATAAAAAGGTTCTATATTTCAAAAAAATATGATTAGAGTAATTATGTTGATAATTTGTATGGCATTGGGATGTACAGAGTCTCATTGATTATGCATGTGATCCATTTAAAAGCCGTTCTAACCTAATGATGTAGGATTCCATGATATGGTATCGTTTAGTTAAATTAAAATATTATCTGGATTTGCATTCAACTTCTAGATCAAATAATTTAGTCTAATTGCTATTTGGCTATTAAATTGGAGGTTTGGGTTGTATGAAGTTTTATATATAACATTTTATAATGTGTTAATCAATTATAGCTTACATATAATGTACTGTATACCTCTTTATAAAGATCAGACAAGAATGTATTGAGAGTGAATTTTTTGTGTTATTTTGAACATTTTAGTAAAGGTTTTGCCCTATTTTCTATTACTATAAAGATTTGCCCCATTTTCTATTACTACAGAGGAAAAGGCAGAAGAACTTAAATTGGTATGAAATGGAAGTGAGTTTGTCACTTTTTCTAATGTCTTGTTTTTCATAATTATATGCATTTATATTGTCAGAAAAGAAAACAATATTTTCAAAGAAAATTAAAAATATGTCTGCCAAAACGTTTATATTCAGTTACTTTACAGTTTTAATGATTTCCACCTTCTTTACATGTTTACTTGTTCTCCTCCAACCCATATCACAGTCCCTCTACCCTCAAAGTGACTGGAAGAAATCGTTAAAGTGATAAGTCCGTACATACATACATATTAGCATGTCCTTATTCCTTTTGAGGTAGACAGAGCCCAAGGTCATAAAACGCAAAGGCTAGGTTTAGATGTTAGTGGGCGTTAGGGTGGTAAGCGGAATCAAAATAGTAATGGGTTGCTAGCCGCATCGCCTATAACGTGATTCCTTTGATTTTCCCCCAATCCCTTGACCGGGTTTTACGGTCTGCGCGGGAAGAAAAGCAGCAATAAGTCCATCTTTGTAAAATACCAGGCTTTTTTTCTTATAAGTACGTTTGTTTTACTGTATGTAATTGTAGCAATAAAGTATAATCTATTCCATTTTGGTATCACTTTGAATGTCAGATAGTACGTTCGTCACGGTATGAAACACTTCATATAATGCTCTATCTTGGAAGCAAAAAAAATGTTGTTCTTTGAATTTCGTTAGTATCAACATAAATGAAAATGTGAGAACAAGCTCAAAAAACTTTTAAACATCAAACAAACCTCTCCAACCCGTCTGGCCAGCGTGGAGAGTGCTAATGTGTATTGACTGACCGATAAGCCGGAAACTACCCGGCACAAATCATTTTGATACTATAGCTTTAGCCTTCAATCCAGACGTCGTTATTATATTAATTGTGATGCATCATCACAAGTTTTGTTAATGGAGTCATATGACAGAGCATATTCACGAAAATCGTGCGTGTACCCAAAAATTCAAAGTATTTATTATTGAGGCCAAAGATATTTGACTTAATTTGTGCATTATTTGGTTTTAAGCTTCCATCTTTACCAACTTAAATTTTAATTTTTAAAAACAAAACAAAGATTTATAAAGAATGTATGTACAGTCGGAGGCAGGAAACCTGTCGCCCTACAATTTGAAATCTGTTTGGGGGGATTAAGTTTATATGACCCCGACTGTACACTTGCACCATTTAAAACAAACGCTTAGTGAAATAAAAGTAAAAAGAAAAACCATGGATGAAAATCCATGGCAAAAGCATAGGTTAAAAAATAATGGTTCCGCCTGCAATTTTTTTTCAGTCAATATTTTTCAGGTACCTGCAACTTATTTTCTTTGAAATTATGTTCTCTAGATTCCATCATGCCTGTATTGACAGCTTTGTGTTAGCACATCCGTCATAACAACTTATGCCATCAATTTGGTAGCTATGTGTTTGCTTCATACTATAGTCTATGCGATGGACTCAATTTTTTACGCTTAAGGGCTAATAGGGTATATGCTTCGAGCAACACGGAAGGGAGTAGCCATACACTGCATTCCCCTCTGTCAAGGTTCAAGCCAAAATTAGGCATATGCATGTCTATGTGTTAGTTGTGTGTGACTCATCTGTACACAAATTATTTTTTCTTTTTTATGTCATTTTTGTGACAATGTCATAATTACTATCAAGTGACAGTTTAAGTTTTGTATGTAGGTGTGCGGAACTAAACTTGTGTGCACATTTCCCCCCGCAAAAAACGCCAGAAAAATTGTCATAGTAAATTGTCGCTTTGCCCACTCCCTCCGTCCGGTACGGAGGCCGTGTTGCTCGAAGGGTATATGAGATAGTCTTATAAAATCTAAACTTATTTTATAAGACTATTTCATAATTTGTCACTTAGTTAAAATTTAAAGGGGCGGACTAATGCCTAAAGGCAGCGTTAAAGGGTTTGGCAAAGGGCTAAACGGGTTGGTGAGTGCAATTGGTTTTACTAATTGCACTCACCAACCTGCCCATCGAAACCATTTTTTTAAGCGAGGGAAGAGTAGGTTCTTATTGTACGGGTTGATTATTTGGGATGCTACTTCCTCGGATGGATTGGGGATGAGAAAGTAGCAGTTCGGGAGGCGGGGCGCGCATTCTCGATGACATACCTGCAACTTTTGATTATATACTCTCTAGACTCCGTCATGTTTTTATTTAAATTATTAAAAACTGGCCAATTTTTAATGCTTGTGTGCGTGATAGCTTTGTGTTAGCACACGCGTCCTGTTCAATAATGCCGTCAAAATCCGTCAAATTGGTAGCTATGTGTCTGCATCATAGACTATGTGTTGGACGCAATTTTTTTCCCCTTTAGGCTAAGAGTTTCTAAACTTTATATAAGGTACTGGATACAAATAAGGCCTACTTCATTTCGAACCTCTTTATATCATTATTGCTTGAAAAAAGCAATATTTTTAGATCAGTTTGTAATGCTTCCTATAAATTTAAACATGCTTTTAAATAAAATATATGAGTTCATGCGTCATTATTTTTACTACAAATTAAACAAAAGTCACGTACAAGGCAGTCTAATAAGGCCCGGGTACTTTATTAAAGCCCTATCCATTTTCGTGTTTTCGAAAAAGTGTCAAACCATTAGAAATTATTTACTAATTGTATTTAAACTGAAAGCTTTCATCGTTGTTTACTTATATTAGGTATTATTATTTATGTATGAACAACATTTTCAGCAAAATCGGGTTCTTTCAATGGAATAGGTTTTATTGCGCGTTGCACATAGGCCTTATTAACCGCAATATTTTTAATCCTTTTTTTTATAAATATACAATTTATATAAAGGTATTGAAGTGGTGTCAGCTTTTCATTATCATTTTGTATGTTCTTTTTATTAACCAAGACGGTGCCAAGATGCAAGTCCATTATATTTCAGGTAGGCTATATTAAATTTCAGGCCTTATTTGGCTCCAGTACCTTAATCCAAGTCTGCAACGTACATCATGTATTGTATCAAGATCAGATTTGTGAAATAAAACGTTAAGATGACTCAATAGTAAGTATTCAAACTAGTCTTACGTTTAAAACGAAAGCAAAATAACCTAAAATTGAATTAGCTTTCGCAATAGTTTGATTAGGGAAAGGTCCAAGGTGGTTGTGGCCAGGGGTCGAGGGTCACTAATGTTAATGATAAATCGATGTTGGCTATCCAATATTTGCAAATATTGGATGTCTTTATTGTTTTAGTATATTTTTATTAAGTTGTTAACTAGGCACAAACCTATGCGAGAACCGTCTTCGAGAAAACGGGGAACATACATAAAAAAAAAATATAACGACGAATTGTAAACCTCCTCCTTTTTTTCAAGTCGGTTAATGAAGTCGGTTAAAAATAAATGACATTAGCATAAAAATTGACCACGCGAAAATTTATATCGAACTTTTTTTTTTGCCTTTCCAGATTTGGTTAATCACGGCCTGAATTACCCCATTTAAGGGTCCAGAGCACACAAAATTGCACCGTGTATGCCTATACCCTTTTTAGGGTTCCGTAGTAAACTAGGAACCCTTATAGTTTCGCCATGTCTGTCTGTCTGTCTGTCTGTCTGTCTGTCTGTCTGTCCGTCCGCTGTTTTACTCAGAGACCATAAGTACTAGAAAGCTGTAATTTGGTATGAGTATGTATATTAATCATGGCAAAAAAGTCGAAGAAAAAAATCTTGAAAAAAAATTTTTTTTTGGTTAGCTCCCATACGAGTAAAGTGGGGGAGTCATTTTTTTTTCTCTACTTACCCATCTTGTGGGGTATCGTTAAAAAGGTCTTTGAAAAATATTGTGAGGTTGAGAACACCATTTTTCGATTTAGGGATCCGTTTCCGAAATATTTGGTTTTAAAGTGCAAATTTTTGTTAGAGGTACGTGTCCCCCCCCTCTATCTCCTAAACGGTTATATATAGATACGTGAAAAAAATTACAGCAGTAGTATATATACTGAAGTTGAAAGGAAAACTATCAGAGCTAAGTACCAAGTACAAACTAAAAAGTTATAGGCAACCAACTTATAAAATGTACTGGAAAATGTAAAATTTCATACAATCTTTATTGTTAGATGTTTTTGGTCGTTAAACTGTGAGGTGCGAGTGTAAACAGTGTGTACTCAAAGTTGTCATTCGCAACTACGGAACCCTATACTGCGCGTGGCCCGACACGCACTTGGCCGGTTTTTTATGTTGTATCAATATTTTATGAAATGGTTACACACTTCGTTTTGCTTCGATCAATTATATGATCCTGCAACGACACATAGGCATGATCCTCAATGAATTCAGGTATCTGTGAGAAGTGAATTAGCTGGCACAGGAAGTCATTATCATAGCTGATAAGTCAGGACAACACTTGGGCGTGAATCATAATTATAAAGTTCCGCATTTTTTATACCATAACTTACGTGTAAGTAAATATAAGCAACCATAAGCATGACTTAGTAAATGCTATAATAACCATGTTTAAATAGCATACTAATGTGTTGATGGGGCTAAGTATGTAATAGTCTTTAACATTCATGATAGAGGAAAATAACAACGTTTCCTGTTAATAATAATATAATTTTCTTTTCATTTTGTATGAGAATATCGTGAAATATTACTTTTAATCATCATTATCATTTCAGCCAGCAAGAAGTTTAGCTGGACCTCCCTAAGAATTTCCAAAATGACTGGTTGGAAGCGGCCTGCATGCAGCATTTCTGTGCTTCCTCTACTGACCAGGTAGTCGGACGAACTGACCAAGCTTGGTCAGGTGAATATTCGTTTTATATCAACTAACGTCTACTTATATATTTAATTTGATCCATGTTCCTTATCTTATTAACATATTTTATTAATT
Organism: Rhodophaea formosa; assembly: GCA_963082605.1. NCBI lineage: Eukaryota > Metazoa > Arthropoda > Insecta > Lepidoptera > Pyralidae > Rhodophaea > Rhodophaea formosa. Next base: position 3,377,781 of record OY720220.1, on the reverse strand, counting down.
AAATGAATAACTTAATTTATTTATTTCAACAAAAGCCTGTATATGAAGCTATCGGTGCCGCTTAGGGTCAGTTCACACCGAACCGCGACGCGACGCGCACTTTTTACACTGTGATAAGATTTTAACCCTAATTTTAAACCAATTTCGCATCAAAAATTTGCCTCCTCCTCTGGTATCTTGCGGCCACTGTCTATCAAGTTTTTCTTGCAATTTTAGTCTTATAAGTGTGCAAATAAGAGTTAACATCCTATCACAGTGTAAAAAGTGCGCGTCGCGTCGCGTTTCGGTGTGAACTGACCCTTATATATCTATTTTTATTCTACGGTTTCGTATCTTTTTCTCATGTAATATTAAATTGAAATATTTCATTTTACACATTTTTATTATTTACAAAAAAGAGGGTGATAAACACTTTAATATTTAGAATATTTTTTGCATTTGGTATGACGGCAAGAACGCCGGCTACGTTCCCCGGTTGGGTAGCTACGCTAATCCGTTGGGCGAAAAAGCAGCCAGCTTTCTTAACACCGGAAGTAGAGATTAATCCTGGGGCTATCTCTTTAAGGCCTTCGCGCTAGATCCCCAAGGTCCTAACGTTTCTACGCTAAACGGCACAAATATATAATCCTCAGCTAAGGTTGCATACTTGCGCCTTCTAAATATTTAAACTAATGAGAACTTCCATAAAGAGTAAATATTGAAAATGGTGTAAGCATATAACTTAAATAAAAACTGTTACTTTTAATTTCATATCTTTAAATTACTTTTGATAAATACAGGTTGCGTAAGTCTGCAAAATTAAAAAAAAAAACTTACGTATATTTTGTGGTTGTATTTTCCTATGTGTAAGTCACCACCACTGGCGTCAGATTTTTCAGGCTGCCTTTGGGCATCTAATATAGCCACAAAGACGATTTTTTAAATCTATGGATTAAACAGCCTCTGTTGTCCAGTCCAGTTTGCTTTACTGACCCGGGGGTCGTGGGTTCGATTCCCACGGGAAGCATATTTTGTTAAGTTGTTTCCAGTTTGGTTAGGACATTGCAGGCATGAATCCCCTGATTGTCTGATAAGAAAGATGATTCCGTGCTTCGGAAGGCACGTTAAACCGTTGGTCCCGGCTGCCATCTGGTAGTCGTTAAAGGAACCACGTCAGAGGCCGAGAGACGGTTCCGAAGAACTCTGACACCAGGGTGTGCATGGTCGACTGACCGTGTCACCTACTCGAAATGATGATGATGATGATCTATGGATATAGCTCACCAGATTAAAATCTATGAATTATATTTCACTAGTATCTTTTGAATTTTTTGTCAAGGTCATATTTTATAACAATAGTCATTATATAAATTCAATATGTAAGTAGCTTTGAAGAATATCAAAAAGTGATTTCACTGATTGATATACCCACCCACAGGTCACATTATAAAGCATCTTTTTTACGCCCATCAAAGTCTTATGTATTACATAAGATGAAATACCTAACAAGGCGAATATGCCACTTATTAGTCAAGCAAAGCGTAGTTAGAGGCGAGATAAGCTTCGGTTTTATTGATAGCGTATTTGACTCGTATGCATAGCGTTTGGAATATCATAAACTTTAAACGAGCAAATATTGAAAGTATTTTTTAGGGAAATCATTAAAATCAGTAGATTTTAATGATTTCCCTAAAATTTAGTAAATATATGGGGTTTAGAAGACAAAAAAATAGTTAATAACCTAGGTCTTTTCATGACACCTAAACCACGATGGTAATCGTTAAGTTGCTGCGTACCTATATAAACTTATGGCATATAGACAAGATTTTATAAGGAGTACCAAAAAATCCATTAATATCAGTTTATGATTGATGGAACTAACAAACAAATAGATGCCCGTTAAAGTAGAAGAAAACCAGCTGGTAAATTCTATGTAATATTTCCTAACAATTTATAAAATTGTTAGGAAATATTTAGCTATATTTTGTCTCGTCAAATTAATTTCTTTTGAATTGTAATAGTCAGAAATTGCGCGCAGACACTAAAAACGTTAGTTAGGTTTTTTGCACTACTTCATAAATAGCCTTAAAAATCGAAAAAATAGAAAGCATAGGTACCTTCTTTAAAATTTTATCTGAAATTCTAAATTATCGCTGGCAAAGAAACTGCCGCTCTATGGGTCACCGATTGATCGAGCTTTCATTTTTACTCCATGGTTTATTATTGTAGCCTTTTATACAAATACGACACACCTACTTGTTTACAGCACAGATTACATGGTAGTTACATTTTGTAACATGATGGGCGTGACTGCTAGGGCTGACGAAAAGTATTACCATCATCATCATCATAAGGTATCTTTTTAGTCTCCACTGCAGGAGCATGATCCTCCCTATACTACCAGAGACATATATTAGCTAGAGCAGTGAGAGGATTTGGCCTATACTCTACAAGCTGGCCATAAAAATATTATATTCTACAAGAATCAATCTGTGGATGGATGTGGAATGGATGATTAAAAAAACAATGAAAACAACTTAAAACTTTTAAGCAAACTTAACTTATAAAAACAAATAAGCTATCTAATTTATACTAAACTAGCTGTTACCCGCGGCACCCGCACCCGCGTAGTATATAGCCTATGTCCTTCTCAGTACCCTAATCTAGGTGTATGCAAAATTTCATGATGATCGGTTCAGTAGGTTGGGCGTGAAAGCGTAACAAACAAACAAACTCACTTTCGCGTTTATAATATTAGTTAGGATAGGATTAGTTAGGATTAGGATTATAAAGCTGAAGAATTTTTTGTTTATTTGGTTTAAGAGGCTTATCACAAAATAGTGCTCTGAAAGATTAGGCTTTTACGCACGGCGACCACACGGTTGGGGTCACGAGTTCACGACGCTATGCTGTTGCTACAACTGCACAATTTTGATACTTTTCATATTCTTTAATTTTTTGATATTGGATTTTTTTAGTTTGTAATATTGTTAATCATGACAAGAAATTTCCACATACGTTCATTTTTGTTGGCTAAAGATACTTATATCAGCGAAACTAGCGATACCCGTTATTAAATTCTTGTACTCTGAAATAAGAACACATTGAAAAAATCTATGTTAGTATTCACTAGTAAAGTACATTTAGTATTTTTAGTATAAATTTTCATCAAAATCATCATTTGAGATTGAGATATCTACTCATTACCGCTAAAAGTGGCCGCTTTTGGCGGTAATTAGAAGTTCTAGTATTTACATTTACTATCTTATATTTACTGAATGAAAAATAATAAAAAGTTATACCAAAAATACTACAAGTCATTTACTGACGAAGTACTTACGTAGATACGTAGTTAGCAGTCATATCATCATTTCGTGTAGGTGACACGGTCAGTCGACCATGCACACCCTGGTGTCAGAGTTCTTCGGAACCGCCTCTCGGCCTCTGACGTGGTTTCTTTAACGACTACCAGATGGCAGCCGGGATCACCGGCTTAACGTGCCTTCCGAAGTACGGAAACATCTTTCTTATCAGACAATCAGGTGATTCATGCCTGCAATGTCCTAACCAAACTGGAAACAACTTAACAAATTGTGCTTCCCGTAGGAATCGAACCACGACCCCCGGGTCAACAAGGCGAACGCCTTAACCACTGGACCACGGAGGCAGCACTAAAAGAAATAAAATGAGGGATAGCGCTAGTTCACTGGTCTAAGCGCCTGAAGCTCTTTAAGTTTTTGCCAACATTTTATTTACAACCTGCGTGTAATTTTGGAATATTTTTTTAGGGTTTAGTACCTAAAAACGTAAAAACGAAACGTAACGTTGGTGTCACCCTGTCATAACCATTTGCTACGAAACTACTGAACTGATTAAGTTGAAATTCGATACTTATATAAGTCTGTAACCCGAAGATGAGAGATCAAGAGAGTATGACGTGTATAATATTTTTCTCAAACATGCTTGGAAATGTTCACATTATTTTGACAACCTTGTTTGGGATAAATCAATATTGCTGTACTGGCCAATACACGGCAGCAAAGTATGTATGAAAATCCCAAGAAAATCCATATCTGTCGTGTTTTAAAGTAACTATGAAAATGCATATCTGTCACGTTATTTAAAAATGGAACGACGCGTTTGCTGCGAAATAATTCAAGTATGGAGGTTACAAATTCGAATGTAAAATTTTACCAGGCTAGTAAGAAAAAAGAAATTAAAAAACTTAAGATTTTGGCGCGATATTTTCTACATATTGTTGTTTATGAACATTTTATGAATATTAATTGACATATTTACAACAATATTTCATGATGGTCTAGGATAACAGAAAAATCATAGAATATACCAGGTGCTTCTCTTCCCGTACAGTCTGTAAAAGCAGGCCAAAGGAGAGGGCGAAAACCTATGCAGAAGAATATGTCAATAGGTGATGCGACTAGCAACCCATCACTATTTTAATTGCATTTTCTACAGTAAAATCCACTTAACTCTAAACATGGCTTTTGAGGTCCGTCTCACCTGTAAGGGTAAACACGTGATAATATATGTATATTTGTTTGTCTATATACTATTTTTTTTTTAATTTCCGTGCAATATTTGATAAAAGTACTACACATACCTTGGCCGCAATCAGGCATTGATGGACTCATGTATGTGTGCCTCGGCTCCGCCTCGGCCCACATTCACACGTTCGTCCATCAATACCTTTTTTGCCGGCCGTTGCAGTAATGTACTTTATTGGTAAATTAGATATTTACAAAAAATATATCGTAATCGTATACATATGTCTGTTGACGATTTATATAACAAATAAGTTGAAAAGTATTTGACCAAATTAATTCAATAAAACAAATAAGACATTTTTACAAACATGATATTTATTATTTGACTAGCAGGAATTGGTTTTTTGGCTGACCTAAATAATTAAATATAAATATATACGGACAAATTACACAGATTGAGCTAGATTGTATAACACATACATAATTACATAATATGTATATAGACAAACATCCAAGTCCTAGGTCAATCTGAAAAAGATAATTTTTCATCATGATCTGACCAGAGTGACCGCGGAGCGAACCCGGGACCATCCGTGTCACAGGCCGTGTGGTGTTGACCGCTGCGCCACGGAGCTCGTCGTCATAATCATTAATTACAATTTTACTTAATAAAAATAAATTGGAATACTATGTGCCTCAGTGGCATGTATCTGGATTAGTTAGTCGCACTATACGCTTTGCACTCAATCGTTTGACGAAGAAAAATTCGGCATAGGTCCGCCGTCGACAAGCTCTCGCGCAGTACTGAGTTTGAGCGGTCGACGCATCGAAATATATAGTAATTTGGAGGTTGCAATTACGTTTTTTATAGTCATATCTTTAATTATTATTATTTTAAAGTACAAAATTTTAATTCCTTATGAACTTACGTTTATTCTAGTACATATTTCATGTAATAATATTACTGTAGTAAGGAGAAATTTGCAGTTGATGTTTTAGAAATTTCGTGGTTTTACGGTTTTGAATGGATATTTTTTACTAAATATTCCATACATATTTTAAAATTCCGATTCCGCTATGAACTTTAGCACTATTAAAGAGATATTATAATATTTTTTTCGTTTTAATTCCGTCTGTACAGTTGTTCAGTTTTGAGCACGAACAAGGGCCTCGCCCTCTTTTTGTGTAAAACATGCTTCGGAATTTTGGCTTTATTTTAATTGATTAGATAAAAATGCAAAAAGTGAAGCCGCTATGAACTTTACTAATAACTATTCTCCATTGTTAAATAGATTTAAGTTGTCAAAGTCTTTCAGTTTCTTAGAATTTGAATGCCAAAATCGCGGTCAAAATGTGATAGGCCTCTTAATGCGCTAATCTCAGGCACTACTGGACTTATTTTAAAAATTATTTTACCGTTGGATAAATACGTTATACCTAAGTGCCATAGGATAGGTATGTACCATGGGTCTGTGTGTGTTCCCATACGTATCTAGCAGCGAATTTAAGATAGGACGAGATAAGTATCGAAAAGTGGCTGGATGAATGTTGGGTTTTACCTAGCGACCACACGAAACGGGATGAGTTGGGACACCATGGAGTTTTAGTAGGTTCGAGTCCCACATTACCACTCTCCGTCCCCGCGAGTGATTGGTGTGGGTCGGCAATTTCTCCACGTAAAAAAAAGGTATGTACCACGGGTGAAGCCGGGGCGGACTGCTATTATATTATATCTATCTGTTTGTTACAATAGAACGGATGTTATTTACCGAGGGACATTTATCGAAGATTTATTTAAAAATCAAGCTACATATTTAATTAAAAAGTAAAATAACAGTAAAAAGGTTTACAAATGTTTTCAATTAGGTATTTTGAAATAATACTGTAATATATTCAATTATAACTGACTTATTATAGTTTAATATATAAGTATTAAATCACATAGTGAAATAATATAGAATATGTTTTTTTTTAATAATAAAGACTAAAATTATATTATTACTAGCTTTTGCCCGCGGCTTCGCTCGCGTTAAGAAGTAGAATTGATCAAAATCCTTTCTTAGCGGATGCCTACGTCATAACATCTACCTGCATGCCAAATTTCAGCCCGATCCGTCCAGTGGTTTGGGCTGTGCGTTGATAGATCACTATGTCAGTCAGTCAGTCACCTTTGAGTTATATATATTTAGATTTAATACTGAAGTTTTCAGTACAATTTAGTAACGCAATAATCATTCTTACCTTTACTATACGTAAAATAAACTTGTTACTATTTTTATTTAATTTTAAAGTATATTAATAAATGTTTCAAACTTTAATTGCATTTTGTGAGAAATGTGAAATTTTAAGATAAACATCCAGGCTAATCTAAAAATATAGTTTTCCATTATAACCTAGCCGGGGATCGAACTGCAGGCTGGCGTGTTAATCTCTGCGCCTCGGAGGCTGTTGAAATTGATTTTAAAATTAACTCGTGGACAGACAGTAAACCAGACACAATAGAATTTTTATTGTTATAACGTCTATAGGCGTCTACTCTCCGTCAATGTGTTAATAAGTAAATAAATAATACAGACGACAGAAACGTTTATTTCAGACTAGCTGTTACCCGCGGCTTCGCCCGCATGATATATAGCCTTCTCAGTACCCTAACCTATGTGTATGCAAAATTTCATGATGATTGGTTCAGTAGATACGGCGTGAAAGCGTAACAAACAAACAAACAAACAAACAAACTAACTTTTGCATTTATAATATTAAAGTAAGGATTAACTATCATAAATTGTTAGTTAGACTTAATAATAATAAAAAATATGAAGTTATTTTGGTTATTTACTATATGATGTCAGAAATTATTCAATTATATCTTACAGGCTAATGTCAGTGTGATCACCTTAAATAACACATATACATTAATTAATTAAAATTAAAAATTCTAAAATTATTTAACATTTCTGGTGTGATTAGCCCCTAAATTATATAGGTGATTAAGCACTTTAGTTACTTTTAAGACGTTCTAACTTTTTATAAAGAGCAAATTTGTGTACTTTTGCTCTTTATAGCAACTTTAAATGTCTTTAAATATTGATTTATTTATATTTCTAATTCAACTGAATTAGAAATATAAATATTCACGACTAACATAAAACGTGCCGAACATGAAATGTTAAATTAATTACATAAACATGAAAAAACGTTAAAAGGCAAATATTTGATTAGTCATAAATCATTAAATAATTTAAATAAAGAAAAAGAAATGGGAATATCTTTAAAAATATTTCTAGCTGACTTTTTGTCCAGTTTGTTAATAATAAAAGAGGCAAAGTACATTTTTTTATGTGTTTAAAAAATCATCATTCATAAGCCTATCCAAAGGATTTGAATCAGGGGAGGAGGGGGAGGAGGGGGAGGAGGAGGGGGAGGGTTTTTGCCGATGCCATACCTGCAACCACCGGACAGACAGTGGAGGATAATACTTCTGACCATAGATATCAGAATATTTACTAGGTCTCCTGACCATAGACAAATACCAATCCTGAATGTGTTGGTAAATTTTTTTAATAAAATTCTTTTCTATTATATTATATAGACGAACTCCGTGGCGCAGAGGTCAACACGCCTGCCTGCGACACGGATGGTCCCGGGTTCGATCCCCAGCCAGTTCAAGATGGAAAATGATCTTTTTCAGATTGACCTGGGTCTTGGATATTTATCTATATAAGTATCTATTATAAACAGTGGCGGCTCCCCCTTAAGTGCACTCGTGCGGCGCACTACCAGTTTAAGCTTAAATATATACAAAAAAATTACATTATAAGATATAAACAATAAATAAGCAGTTTTACGTAAAAATATATTAATTTTTTGTCAAATGATAATCAGTCATGTACTTAACGAAATAAGTATTATTTTCGCTTGACAAAATAATTTGCCGTGCGCTCGCTCCCAACGCACGCAGCGCGCATACAGCTACTATTGAGAAGGCGACGAAACGCCTGGCGCGTGAGACGGAAGATTAGTATGGAAGTTTAGCGAAATCTGGTGCGCCGCACGGGGTCCGACGCGGAACGAACGCTGACGTTCGGAAATGTTCGGATTAGGTAGTTTTCGCGTAAATTGTCTTACGTTTGTATTTGTTCGTGTTTTACTTTCGCTGTTTTTATGTTTTGTTTTACTTATTAATCTTATTATCATACATTAAGTAGGTATGTAAACAAAAAATGCCTATCTAAATAAGAGAGAATTATTTCTGCATATAAAAATTATCTATATTGTTTAGGCATGTCTTATGATGTGCACCACCAGGTGTTTGAGTCACGAGCCGCCACTGATTATAAAATATAGTATCGTTGAGTTAGTATCCAATAACACAAGTCTCGAACTTACTTTGGGGCTAGCTCAATCCGTGTGATTTGTCCGTATATATTTATTATTTATTAATTTATATTTGAAAAAATCTTTTTTTTTTTAAATTAAGTTGTTTTAGTAAAATTTCTCCCTTTGAGTGGCTTGCGTGGAGACACAAGTCCAATACCCAAAGGCCCTTTGGAGAGTTTTGATGTAATGGGATTCTCTTCCCACCCCTATGGATGTATGATATGAATGAGATAAAATGCCCATGACCAGGTCTCGACAAGGTGTGAAGCTATTAGAAATATGTGGAAATTATGTCGGGCTATCCATGTAATATTAATTTTACTTACTTATTAATTACTTATTTTTTTAAGTTTAGATTGTGAAGGTAGAGTATAGTGTTTTGGGTTTGGTAACATAAGATTCTTAATAATATGCCATCATAAAAAAAAAACTATATTATTTATTTCGTTCGTGTCTCTTGAATTTCAAAACCATAGAACATTGTTTATTATTCGTCAATTAAATTCAATAAGGAAAATGATCTTAAATGGTGTCCAGTAACATTTAACCATTTTTTAAGATACACGGTATTGCCCAATAACTAAAACAACATATTTTCGAGTCATTATTTTTAGGGTTCCATATCCAAAGGGTAAAAACGGGACCCTGTTTACGACACTTCGCTGTCCGTCTGTCTGTCTGTCACCAGGCTGTATCTCATAAACCGTAACAGCTAGACTTTTGATGTTTTCATAGATGATATATTTCTATTGCTGCTATAACAACAAATACTAAAAATAGAATAAAATAAATACATATTTCCCATACAACAAATATGATTTTTTTGCCGTTTTTTGCATGATATTTATAGCGGCAATAGGTAGAAAAAAATAAGTTGTATTCTCACTTAAAAATTAAATAATTAAATTAAATAATTAAATCAAATAAAATAAATAGTTTAGGGGGGCTCCCATACTACAAACTTGTTTTTTGCCGATACTCAAATGTTGTATAGATAATGGTACGGAACCCTAAATGCGTGAGCCCGACTCGCACTTGGCCGATTTTTTCAATTTATAGTGCAATAGCGCGACCCTGAAAAACTGCGTAATATACCAGTAAAATTGTCGTGACTCGTCTCTTGATTCGTGTCTTCATATCCTAAACTTGTAAATAAGGAGTGTAGAGGTGAGGATAACAATCATAAGTGGGAGATCAGTTGAAAAAAAGTCTATCAAGAAGTGCAAAATCTTGGCAGAAGAGCGCTAGAGATGTATCAGTTATTATTTATATGGGTATGGAATACTATACAAACATTGGAGGTCACTTTTTTTTATTAAAAATATGACACATTTTCTTAATACATTTTTACAAATTTTTAGTCAAAAATTCCACCCCGAATCGTATCCGGCTCAAAGGTTTCCATTACTGCAGCGGCATTTCCCCTTTGAATAGCTATGGAAAGCCTTTGAACCAGATAACATCCGGAGCGGTGATCAAATCCTCTTTCCCTTAAACGACGCACCTCACTAACAAAGTTTTTGGCTTCTGAGCACCAAGGCCCTGCAGTTTCGACGGCAAAAGGAACAAATTCATACTGCAAAGATAAATCAGAATTAATTGATTTAGCAGTTCAAGATAAGATGGACTAAACGCTTTTCGAAGAGCACAGTTGGCTTTTATAAGGCGATAGCTTTCTGTTTTTTTCACAAAATTTTGTTTAATTTTACTTTTCCAATTTATGTGTCTGCAATCAAGTATTGGAGGTTAAATTTAATACATTTTCCGATATCGGATTGAGCTGATTTTTTAAGAGAATAGAAAAACGTCTCTGGTTTAGTAAAAAATAACATAATAAATAATAACATTTTAATTAAAAGACAATACATAAAGTATATCCTGTCAACGAGTTAGTGTAATAGCGAAAAAAATCTCAACGCTAAATATCTCAGTCACCAAATTTTGCAGTACTAATTTGCCCTACAATAAAAGCTTGCTCCAAAAATTAAATTATAGACTAATCTTGTATATTTCTTTGTCTTAAATAATGTTTGGCGCATTTTTTAAAATATACATACCTACTTTAGTGGCCTTACAATTATTGAACGCTTTAGACATATCAAGATTGATCTCCTTACCTCTATACTGCACCGATGAAATATTATTCAGAAAATATGGAGATCTTAGATTAGCAGAAATCTGTAGGTGGGTTATATGCTTCACTTCCCACGCGAATAGAATTAAATGGCCAAGAAGATATAAGATTATGAGGCAATTAGGAAATCAAATTTTCATTGTCGCTTGTAATCTCATTTTATCGTAAAGAAATACAAAGATACCTGTAAGACACGCAAGAAATAAATTCGGTCTTTGTTTAGGAATAGCATTTAAATTCCATATTTAAATCCTAACTAATATTATAAACAGTTAATGTCCAGTAAAGGGATAATATTGTATTATCGTTGTAGTATCTGGAGCTTTTCTTTGCTCCGATATTAATTTGATAACGTTAAGGTAGTTATGACTCGTTAATACCTACTGTAACTAAGGCAAATTTCATTGTACCCCGCTGCGTCCGCTATCGTGGCTCGTAACCAATCTCTTTAAAAGTATCTGAAAAAAATTGTACGGTCGGAAAACCCACATTAGGAAAAAACTTCCTTACACTTTAACCTAAATTATTAAAAAACCTAAATATACATGAAAAGTTAATGTAGAAATAGACCAAACTCCCAATGGCTTATTATTCCATGGGATTCGTACACTATGTCCTAGACGGGAATGCATACAACCTAATGAGTTTTTAAAATTTTTCACAATTGCTGAGATTATTCATCTATAAACTCAATAAATCAAAACGTTAATTTAGAAAATAGGCCTCTGAAGGCTCTCTTTCATGTCAAACCACATTTTAGCGCGGCTAAAACGTGCCTATAATAAATACTACATTAATATGCCTACGTATAATCCATAAATTAAATTTAAACCAATTCTTTCTAAGAACATTGAATAGTATAGTTTCCTGTTTCAAATTAATAACATTTAAATCAAAATAAATACTCAAAAACAATAATAGTGCTCACGTAATTTTTCTTTTGTTATCAATCCATAGATGATAAAGAGCATCAAAATTCATGACAGTTATTTTAGTTTGCTAATGTGTACGAAACTATGACACCACACGGAATTTCAACGGTCTATATCTTCATTTTTTTAAAAATCAATTAACAAAAGAATTAATACGCGTATACAACTGGCAGACTTTTATATTTTTTTAAGAATCTAGCCTATATATGGCTCTGGTAGTACAGAGAGGGTCGTGCTCCTGCAGTGGAGATTAAAAAGACCTGATGATGATGATGATGAAGAATCTAGCCTATTATTTAAAGGGGGATTACAGCTAGCCTCGCTTTTTTCCCTTTGAAGAGCTATGGAATTCCCTTGAACTATTATACTAGTCTATTTACTTTGAAATAAATCATGGACACATGGACCTTTAAATTAGAATTCACCTTAGGCGATTGCATAATAAGCTTAGCATTCATAAAAATAAACATACTTATTTTTTAATTGTTACATGTCAAATTAAACATTTAACTAGTAATTTATAGAAACCATTAATTTTTATAAAACTGTGATCTTCAACAAACAATGTTAAGTTTTTAATTATACTTTATTACTGTTCTAGCACTACTTTGAATACCTAGTGCATGTAATGTGTCTACTTTTGAAACATTTCTTTCATTTATCTTGATTCATTGACGTCAATGTTTTTGAAATGCTGGATAGGTGGTTAATGCCATGTAACCTTGTAAACATTGTTCAGTCATCCAGCCAGTCCAGCATGCACCTTCCAAGGTGGTTTGGGATAAAAGAAAAAACATAGAATATACCAGCTGCTTTTCTTCGACGAGCTCCGTGGCGCAGCGGTCAACACGCCTGCCTGCGACACGGATGGTCCCGGGTTCGATCCCCGGTCAGGTCAAGATGGAAAATGATGTTTTTCAGATTGACCTGGGTCTTAGATGTTTATCTATATAAGTATCTATTATAAAATATAGTATCGTTGAGTTAGTATCCCATAACACAAGTCTCGAACTTACTTTGGGGCTAGCTCAATCTGTGTGATTTTTCCGTATTTATTTATTATATTATATTATTATTATATTCCCGCGCAAACCGTAAAAGCTGGTAAAGGGATTGGATGAAAATCTATGGAATCACATCAAGGGATAAAGATGTGATACTATGTATATTGCATATATGTATGTTAGTCCAGCAAGTTTAAGATATAAAATAGTCATTGTTACAGGTCAATACACTGGCATAAGCTGTCGTGCTGCCGTGTGGTTTCCGGCAGAGTAGAATAGGACCACTCCAAGTCTTCCCGTGGATGTCGTAGAAGGCGACTTAGGAAACACACGCTAAGCAAAGCTTATAAACATCAAAGAGACCTTTCCAACTCGTCTGGCCAGCGTGGAGAGTGTAGGCTAAATCCTCTGACTACTCTGGCTAATATATGGCCCTGGCAGTACAGGGAGGGTTATGCTCCTGCAGTGGAGATTAAAAAAGACTTGATGATGAATACGGTACATACAATATTGTGTAGTTTCGAGTGGCGCCATCTATGCGAGTCTCTGAGAACAAATCGTACGATTAAGGCGTTGAGACCATGTGGTATAGATAAGATATTCATTTTTGCGTTATGCTTAACATTTTTTTACCGAAACCTTTGAATAAGCTTCCAACTAGCCTTCATAAATATTTAGTCCAGCATGTTTTAGATATAAAAGTCATTGTCACAGGTCAATACACTGACATCAGTTGTCTCAACAGTGGTGTTGAAATCGTCTATTTGTCAGATCTAGATGCGACCCACTAGGGAATAATATAATTGGGTACATTGTGGCGAAACTGTGGTCGTTAGATTTTGCATGTTGCTGACCTTGTACTATTTTACGTGATGAAAACTCGTGAAGATATTTTGGATAAAGAAAGAGAAGAGGCGATAGTTGTTCAGACTATTTAAAAAAATATCTTGTTAAAAATATTACAAACTAGTAAATTTTTTGGCAACTTTGTTCGCGTAATTTACAGTGTATTATTTACAGCCGCAGATAAATTAGCTTTTTGTAAGTGAAAGAATTTTGAAATCGGATCAGTAGTTTCGGAGACTATTCAAAGTAAACAAACAAACAATCAAATCTTACCTTTTTACTGTATATGCACAAATTTCACAGATTGAGCTAGCCCCAAGGTAAGTTCGAGACTTGTGTTATGTTATGCTAACTCTACGATAACGATATTTTATTGCAAATACATATTATATAGATAAACATCCAAGACCCGGGGCAATATGAAACAGATAACTTTTCATCTTGACCTGACCGGGATTCGAACCCGGGACCTTCCGTGTCCGGGCTGGCGTGTTGTCTGCTGCGCTACGGAGCTCGTCATTTGGCAAAATGTTATAAGATGGACCTAATCTTTGGTCGTTGCCTGTGCGCGCAAGGCCTGGAGAGACAGCAAATACTCTCATATGCCTGATGGGCCGCGATTTGCATGCTTAGCTTGAAGGGCCAATCAGCTCGTTTTGGATTAGTGACACGTTACAACCGAGCATGCCGTGTGGTTCCTGGCAGAGTAGAATAGGACCACTCCAAGTATTCCCGTGGATGTCGTAGAAGGCGACTTAGGAAACATAAGTTAAACAAAGGTTATAAACATCAAAGTGACCTCTCTAATCCGTCTGGTCAGCGTGGAGGGTGTAGGCCAAATCCTCTGACTGCTCTGTGGCTAATATATAGCTCTGGTAGTACAGAGCACAGTAGCGCGAAGTACCGATGGCCGATGGGGCAGAAAGGTCCTTAATTGGCGACCACGTACCGGCAAGCGCAGCGTTGGACACCCACCGACCAGGAGGTCGGACGATCTGATAAAAGTCACAGGAAGGCGCTGGATGCAGGCCGCTTCCAACCGGTCATATTGGAAATCCTTGGGGAAGGCCTAATGTCCAGCAGTGGACTTCTTGCGGCTGAAATGATGATGATGATGTAGTACAGAGAGGGTCATGCTCCTGCAGTGGAAACTTAAGACCTGATGACGGCAACTGAGCATGTAAGGTTTAATGAAATTGCCCATACTTATTCTTGACCCACAACCTCTAAATAAAAATAATTAGCCATCTACCGGAAGTTGCTCAATTATAAGCATGGTATTACTTATTGCACACTATAACTGCTGCAAATTAAAAACATTCACACGAATTACATAAATTAAGTTGCTCATTTAAATAGCGTTTAATTTAGGACGACTAACACCTTTGGTATTTTCCGTGCGGGATATTTTTTGCAATGTATTTCCAAAGGAACTTGAATGAGTTTGTAAAAAAGAGGGGGAACACTAGGCACAGTAGCGACGCCAATTATTTTATTCCTAATACTTTACAAATAGAAAGAAATTCAAGAATATAAACAATACAAGCCTTAGTAAATAACCTGAAGTATTTTTTGAATCATGTTTATTACTATCGGAATCAGTGAGAATTATGAGAATCTGATTACCGCCAAAAACGGCCGTTTTTGGCGGTTATCACTTTTTCTCTCAATGACTGATTCTCATAATATCAAAACATGATTCCAAAAATACTTCAGGTTATTTACTAAGGCTTGTATTGTTTATATTCTTGAATTCCTTTCTATTTGTAAAGTATTAGGAATAAAATGATTGGCGTCGCTACTGTGCCTAGTGTTCCCCCTTAAATGGTATTCCTATATGCTTCGCCCGCCAGCTGTTTCCGTTAATGTACTTAGTTTTACATTTTATAGTATACTTTGATATGATATATCCTAATCATGTAAAATGCAATTGAAAAACAGTCATTTATGTGTTTAAAATAATCAGTTGAACCTGAAACTTTTGTTTTCAAAAGGAATTCCGTTAAATAATGATTCAGTCAAACAAATATCACATATAAAAAACCGGCCAATTGCGTGTCGGGCCACGCGCAGTAGGGTTCCGTAGTTGCAAATCACAACTTTGAGTTCACCCACCCAAAACACGTAACAATCAAAATGTATGAAAACTCGCACATCACAGTTTAACGACCAAAAACATGTAACAAATAAAATGTATGAAATTTTACATTTTCGAGTACATTTTGTAAGTTGGTTGCCTAACTTTTTGGTTTGTACTTAGTACTCAGCTCTGATAGTTTTCCTTTCAACTTCAGTACATATCTTCGAGCAACACGGAAGGGAGTAGCCATACGCTGCATTCCCCTCTGTCAAGGTACAAGCCAAAATTAGGCATATGCATGTCTATGTGTTAGTTGTGTGTGACTCATCTGTACACAAATTATTTTTTCTTTTTTATGTCATTTTTTGTGACAATGTCATAATTACTATCAAGTGACAGTTTAAGTTTTGTATGTAGGTGTGCGGAACTAAACTTGTGTGCACATTTCCCCCCGCAAAAAACGCCAGAAAAATTGTCATAGTAAATTGTCGCTTTGCCCACTCCCTCCGTCCGGTACGGAGGCCGTGTTGCTCGAAGGTACATATACTACTACTGTAGTTTTTTTCACGTATCCATATATAACCGTTTAGTAGATAGAGGGGAGACACTTACCTCTAACAAAAATTTGCACTTTAAAACCAAATATTTTGGAAATGGATCCCTAAATCGAAAAAAGGTGTTCTCAACCTCACAATATTTTTTAAAGACCTATCTAACAATACCGAACCCGATGGGTTTGTATAAAAAAAAATATTACTCCCTCTTTACTTGTATGGGAGCTACCCTAAAAAAATTTTTTTCAAGATTTTCTTCTACTACTTTTTGACATGAATAATATACATACCCATACCAAATTTCAGCTTTCTAGTACTTATAGTCTCTGAGTAAATCCGCGGACGGATAGACAGACAGACATGGCGTAACTATAAGGGTTCCTAGTTTACTACGGAACCCTAAAAAGGGTAACGATAAAAGGCCTCGCTCAAACTTAATGAAAACTGACAAACTGGTGTTGATAAATTCAAATCACTGATTGTATGGAATATACGGCTAGTATATAGCTCTGGTAGTACTGAGAGGGTCGTGCTCCTGCAGGGGAGACTGGAAGGACCTGATGATGATGATGGAATCGTCGTGTAGAGTCGAGTGCGAAGGCCTTTATATCAATTCTACGTCCTGATATTTTCATCGCCTGCTCTTTGAAGATAGCATGCATTACTATCCTCCAAATCGTGCACCTTGCTGACAAACCCACGGTATTTGCTCTATATCCTATCAAAATACCATCTATTTAATCGTATCAAATGATTTTCAGCTTAATACTTTAAGGAACAAAGTGTATTTCCGCTTAAAGTTATGTGTATAAATATTTTGTGACACTTACATTCCTGGAAAAGGAAATTAGTCTTTCAGCCTTGATCATAAAGTATAATTTCATTTGACTAATAGTTGTAGTAAAAGGTAAGGCTACACTTGAAACTGCGAATGGTACTAACAATGAAATCGTGAGCTTTTTGACACCAATCAAGAGCGACAATTTGGTTCCAATTCAGTTCGTGACGAGTCATAATGTTTAGGGCAGTATCAACTACTCAAATTAAGACTTAGATGTAGAATATGTATGCGCAAAGTTTATTATAATGAAGGCGATTATTGAGGATTGAATTATCTTATCCAAAGAACGTATATACTATCGTATAGACTGCCAGCCTCATACAAAAATAGTAGACTAAATTAAGGCCTAGACGGCCGTGCTGCAGAGTTTTTTCCACTCGTCACTAGATGGCGTTAGTCCCGTTAGCCTGAACTATAGAATTTATAAACATTATGCCAAAATATTGTTTTAATTTTAATTATCATATGTTTTGTAAGTAATGCTTTCGTTTTCGGATGCATAATATAGGTAGATACAAGGTTGTGATTTTTTGTGACGCCACAAATAGTGCCGTCTATGTGCAACTATCTGAAAAAAACGTATTCGTGTATAATGTTGAATTTACCTTCACCCTGGTAGTTCATCTTTCCTCTTCGAATCAAAGCGTGAATAAGTAAAAATTGTAAGTTGACGTCGCTTGAAGAAAATACGCTAAGTAATTTGTTGCCGCTTCTTCTGCACTTTGGAAGCATTAAACTAAGGTACAACGTCATCTTTACTTAGCTAAACTTTTGTTAGTCTAACTAAATATGATCACAGACTAATTAATAACTCATTCTAGGTTTTATTTTAGTTTTTAGTGTATGTTTTCTTTTCAATAAAATATTCACAATCACTTACAGAAGCATTTAAAGTGTGGAAATTGCAATAAAACAAACACACAACAATTTGTACAGAAGCGCGTGTCAGTTACCTAATGATGTTCAGCACGATCTTGTTAACCGTTTGATTGACAGCAGAGGTGCGAAGTGATGAAATTTCACAAGTGGGCCTTTGCCTTTCGACCAACGAGACCACAAACAAAAAAATGGCCACTGTGTAAGTCGGACTCACCCATGAAGAGTTTAAGAGCCCTGTTACTGTTATGTATTATGCCCTTCTGGCACGTAGGGACCAATACTGAACTGAGTTTCTTTCGGCGTATTCTTCTCAGCAGTGGTCTTTCCGAAACGCTAGTAGTTTTCGATTTTGCAAAAAAAAATATAACAAGAAAGATAAATGACGTTCAAAAAGCGATACATGAGATCCAAAATTTGAATAAAAACTATTCATTTCATTTCATTTCATTTCGAACGCGCATGTTTCCATACAAACGGAAAAAGGGAATTGTGGCAATATTTGATAATTTTGGAATAAAAGTAAGCATTCAATTAATTAATCTCATTATAATCTACGTACGTTCCTATAAAGCTTGGAAAGTGATCATAACATTGGGAATTATACGCTCTGCAAATTTGTATAGAAAAGTTGAGAGGCTTATAATTCTCAAACCATTGATATTGCAGGCACGACTTGTAACTTTGAGTTTATAGTCCTACCTATCTGTATGTATAATATGTCCTATATGTATGAGTAGTACAGTTATTTTTGCTGATCACCACCTGTTGCTGGCAAAGGAATACAGGGACAGTAGAGGGACAAATCACAAAAGTAAGTTGCAAACTTGTGTTGTAGGATACTAACTCAATGATATTATATTTATATGAGACACTTATTAAGACCCAGGTCAAACTGAAAAGATCGTTTGCTGTGCCCTGACCGGGGATGAACTTGGGACCTTCCGGGACCTCTCGTCTGGCTGGCTTGCGATACAGAGGTCGTCATACGGGACGGAGGAGAAATTCTGTAATTAGTGGTAAAGCCACGCTACCGGCAAAATTCACTTTTGCTAGTAGCATGAATGGTTCGTCCGGAGTAGTACCACGACCTCATAGAAAATCGACGTTCGAGTAGTAGCCTTACCGCTTCTATGTTTCGTTCGGTGAGTAAGAGAGCCGGAGGCCGGAGGCCGGAGGAGAAAAATAAGGGCCGGCAACGCCTGGATTTGCATTAGTCCATGGGCAACGGTGATCACTACCATCAGGTGACCCGCTTGCTCATTTGCCGTCCTATGACATAAAAAAACCTACCGATTCGATGTTCGGTTCACTACCCACATGGTGAATACTTGATTTAAATGTGTGTTAATCATTATCTGCTTCCTCATTGGCTAACAAATCAAGCTTAAGAATTTTTACAGCTTTAGTGTGATGGTGCAGAAGTTCAAATTAGGTGCCTTTTATTACTGTTAGCTGTGAGGTATAAGCGATGAGCAGTTTTAGTATAAGCATAGAGCAGGAATTTTTTTTTGCTCTGAATATAGATGGCGAACAACTTATGTGTGCATAGGTATTTTGAAATATCTGTTTTACTTTTTCATAATATGTTGTAAAGAAATATATTTTTACCAAATCAATATTTCTTTCAAATAAATGCAAATAGTATCTTTTGACTTAAAAGTCAACTTCATAGTTTTAACTGCAACACCCCATAGCATAGCATGCTTGTCACACCCCTGCACTCGTAGCATGGCAAACGACAACGTTTGTCGACTATCACAATCTCATTTTTTGTAATGTGCCATGCTACGACTGCAGCTGTGTGACAAGAGCGCTTCCGGCCTTTTAAGAAGCCAAAGACTCATTTTTTTTTAAAATCCCAATGTCGTATCGATTTGGGAAGACCACCGCAGGAAGTTGATTCAGGAGAGACTGACCGCTAATAGCAACATGGAAAATTTCAGTTTGCCACTTTAGCTTCTGTCTGTCTAACAGTCAGGGATGTCAACAGCTGGATATAGGCCTCTTCTATAGGTCGCCACAAACTGCGGTTTTGAGCATAATGAGTCTACCTACTCCTGCTACTGATAATGTCGTTCGTCTACCTGGTCGGGTGTCACCCCACGCTGCACTTCCCTGTTCGTGGCCGCCACTCTCGGACTTTAATGCCTCAACGGCCTTCCGGCCTCCGGGCTATGTGTTAGGCCCATTGCCACTTCAAACGTCCACCCCTGCGAGATATATCTGTTACCTAATGCTTAACATTTATCATTTCTAGATTTTTGGTCAACTCGGCCGTCATTTCATTATCGCGCCATTTTCATAACTTGCACCACTCACGGTCAAGGTTCAAACATCAAGTACGCTACTATTAATAAATTTTAATAGATTTCAATCACATCGCCTACTTATAATATTGCTCAAGAACAATTAACGGTTCTCTTAATGTTGCAGTAGTTTCAATATTTTTCTTTTTACAAATATTATAAGTTAGGCAACTATTTGGATTTCTTAAATCTCTTACAATCTTTTTATGTAAGACTTTGATGAACATGATTCATGATCTATAGCTGTTCAGTTCGTCAGCTGTGATCAAAGGTTAAATACTACAGTTGACTGAATGTAGTTACTTCAAAAAAAAAAAAAACAGCTCACTATGCCATGCATGAAGCCCATTAATGTAGGATAAATGTATTTGTCTCTCAAAAGTCATACCAGACACTAGTCTGGTATGACTGTTAAGAGAAAAAAACACCGGTTGGATTCAGAAAACATTATAATATCTGGTATACTAATACCAGATATTATGTTTTCTGAAACCAACCGGTTAGAAAACCGTTTAACATTTTTTAATGTGTGTTTATACACACTATGTACCTATTATATTTCCTACCTATTTAACCCACTGAGATTTCCGTTTGGTTAGGACATTGGATCTAGATCATAACATCGATGGTCGCCATTGCAGGCATGAATCACCTGATTGTCTAATAAGAAAGAGGATTTCGTAATTCGGAAGGCACGTTACGCCGTTGGTCCCGGCTGCCATCTGGTAGTCGTTAAAAGAACCACGTCAAAGGCCAAGAGGCGGTTCCGAAGAACTCTGACACCAGGGTGTGCATGGTCGATTGACCGTGTCACGTACTCGAAATGACGGTGACTACCGCTCCTGCTCACAAGTGCCACAGTTAAATCAAATTCTTTGATATTTATTCTTCTTATTGATTTAGAACTGGTCCAATGTACCTTATACGTTTTTCAACTTCCTACGACCTTTAACTATTTGTCTTATATAATGAAAAACCGGCCAAGTGTGAGTCATACTCACGCAATGAGGGTTCCGTACAATATGCTTCGTGAACACACACACACAATGTGCAAAAAATGTTTTATTCAATTGACTAGCGCCATCTAGTGGTGTTTTAGTGAACTATTTCCCTAGATGAACTTATTATTGTGAGTTTACCACTTAATTTTCAAGTGATAGAATTCTTATTATTTTTCCTGTAATCTTCAAGGAATGAACTATATTTAGTAATTTTTTCAAAATTTCGGCTCAGTAATTTCGGAGATCAGGGGGGGGGAATGGTCAATTTTTGCCTTCTTTCGTGAATAAAATCAGAAGTATTGATTTTACCCGAACAAAAAAAAATATTTTAGAGATCCTCATAATGAGCCCTTTCATTTGATATATGACACAGTAAGGTTTGCAAAACTTTTTTTTTTAATTTTGTAATTGGGCCCCTGAAAATGACCCTTATTTAAAAAAAATCTTTATTTACTTTGCACATTCGTGTTTGGGTCATAGGATTTCACTATCTTACCAAATTTCATCTAATTTGGTTCAGTAGATTCGGAGAAAATCGGCTGTGACAGATGGACGGACGGACAGACAGACGCTCGAGTGATCCTATAAGGGTTCCGTTTTTCAACTTTTGTACGGAACCCTAAAAACAGATGATCAAACCGTCTGCGGAAATCTAAAGTTCAACGGATGGACTAATAGAAATAATGTACTATTGTAAGGCATAATCGACACTTTAAATTCGATCTAAATTGATTTCAATCTCGGAACAATGATTTTAATGTCGTACAAATTGAAATTTCAAAGAATTTTTGGTGCATCTTACAGAGCAAGAAATGTCATCGCTCGCGCAGACCGTAGTTACTTTTTAGTAGAACGTTTTCAAGTGTTACTGAGCCATCCAGCCCCCCTATTTACTAACTCGGATGACAGGTGTCGATGCCTATCAATCTAGAATTTACTGTTACAATGCGGGTTTTGCTTGCTCGAACTTTTTATTTGAAATACAAAAACCGCATTGTAACACTAAATTCTTGATTGATGGGCATCGACACCTGTCATCCGAGTTAGTAAATAGGCCGGCTGGTTTGGGAGAAAAGGAAAAAAACATTACATATACACCAGCTGCTTTCCTTCCCACGCAGATCTTAAAAGCCGGTCAAGGGATTGGGCTAAGGAATCTCGTCAATAAGCGATGCGGTTAGCAACTCATCACTAATTTTGATGCCGCTTTCCACCATAACGCCCACTAACACGCTAAACGAGGCCTTATGTTTAATGACCTTGGGCTCTGTCTACCCCACAAGGGGTACAGATGTGATAATATGTATGTATGTACTGAGCTACATTCGATAGCGAAAAGTTATTGATTCTAAGTACCTATATAATGCCGTGTTAATTCACTGTCTCCACTGCAGGAGCACAGCCCTCTTTGCACTGCCAGAGTCATATATTAGCCAGAGCAATCGAGGATTTGGCCTACACTCTCCACGCTGGCCTGATGGGTTGGAGAGGTCTCTTGATAAGCTTTGCTTAGCTTGTGTTTCCCAAATCGCCTTCTACGACATCCACGGCATTTGCGTCCTATTAGAATCAGCTGGATTATTCTATGTTTTATCTGCTTTTCAGCCTGGTTTCAAGATTCAAAGATTCAAAAGATTCAAAACGTTTATTCAGAAAATAGGCCCTTGCAGGCACTTTTTCACGTCAAATCACATTTAAAATTATCTTATTAAATATTATGCATTTACTCATTATTGTTCAAAAGCTACAGACTACTAGCATTTCGGAACCGACCACTGCAGAGAAGAAATGCCGAAAGAAACTCTTTTCAACAGTATAGGTCGCCTACTCGCCTTAAGGGCTTTGTATGATTAATGATTATATTATATTTCTTTCTTTTTTACTTTTCTTTTTTTTCCTCTGTTTTGATTTAACAATATTATAATACATTCATTATTTTTTGGAACATGTTTATGTTTACCATCGAGTGAGCAAATCACAAAAACAACAGAACGTGAAGTAGTCTCAAAGAGGCCGACCAGACCAGTCCGGGTTGAACCTTGGTTGAATATTTAAATACTTGGCTAAGTCAGTTTACCAAAACGGACAAAGTTCAGTAACGGTTCGACTCTGAAAAAACTTTTAAAAACAAAATCAGCTGTATAAGAATATAGAATAAGGTTTTATTAGTTAAAAATGTTTTATGTACCTACCTATCTGCAATATCAACAGAGAAATAAATTAGAAGAAAGAAGGAAAGAAAGAAATAATGTATTTATTTGCTTTTAATGGGTACAAATGGTATTAATTTTATAGATTAAGTTTCCCAACATTCAGCTTATGATGGCTTACAAATATAACAATATCTTAAAATCGATCTATTTTCAAGATTATTAACCTGTCAATTCTAAAATTAATGAAGGCGTTACTATGAGGGATCAATTAACATATTGATATGCATTTAATGAAACGTATCATTATGCGCGTTAATTGGTACTACGATAAATTAAGATATATATTTTGTTTAGGGATCTGTAACTAACATTTTAATGTTCTGTTAATTTTAATCTGTAACTAACATTTTAATGTTAGTTACAGATCCCTAATACTCAAAATAATCTTAATTTATGATATTTTTGAATCTCAAACTGTCTTTGTCTTTTTAGTTCAAAGGCATAAAAGATAAATCTCATTTTTTTTCTTTCTTCTTTTATATCATGGCTTCCACCGAGATTTCAGTGATTCTTGACATACTAAGAATCGGTGTAGTATTGTAAGTTTTTAACAAGTGGCATCGAAGATGGCGTATGCTCTTTGATAGCCTATTGTTGTTGTTATTTATTTATCTAGACACCTATTTTAATTAATATCTATGAGTTACAAAAATAAGTATTTGATTTACAAAATTTGATTAATTATTTGCCGCTAGTACTGAATATTTTGAATGAGATGAAAGCGGAATTTAATTTCAAGGTGGGTAGAACACGGAATAATAATTATTATTTTAAGGAGGTGGGGTGAAAAAGTGGGTTGGAAACGGAAAGACCCCTCGTGAGAGCTTCTGGTGACAAATATCCATACGAGTCCACAATAACAGTCTATTTTTGCTATTTCACAAATTGTTCATGAGCACGAGCATTTATAACACCAAACTATACCAATTTCTTATTATAAATTCCACTTAAATCAATTGCATAATCGTTAAAGGCAAACACCAACTGAATTTGTTCATTTCAATTTTTAAAATTGTTGATTGTTTGAGGGATGGATGTTCAACCTAACACTTTTAGCAAGTCAACCTAGTAAGTTTAAATAAATAACAACTGAATAGCAAGGTCTCTCCTGAAACAGAAGCTTAAAATAAGGAAGGTATCAACAGTTGTAGATATTTACTGTATTATACGGAACCATAGTAGGTGCTACAGTAAAACGAACTAAACAAAATTATTAAAACCAATTAGGAACCTACAATACTCGTGAGATCTCAATGGTATTCAGATCGAACACATATCAGATTTTTATTAATTGAACTTGTAGTTGTGTTGAAAGGTCATTGCTACGCGTTTTGGCAATAGTATCAAAATATTCAATCAATCAAACAAACACGTCAATGTTTTGATGAATATTTTAACATCGATGCATAGATAGCGCCGCCGTCTGAATCCTGACTGAGTAGAATGTAGAATAGGACCATTCTAAGTCTAACCCGTGGATGTCGTAGAAGGCGACTTGGGAAACAAAGTTCATCAAAGAGATCTCTCCAACCCGTCTGGCCAACGTGGAGCGTGTAGGCCAAATCCTTTGACCACACAGGCTAATTAATATATGGCTCTGGTAGTACAGAGAGGGTCGGGCTCCTGCAGTGGAGACTTAAATAGACCTGATGATGATAATGAATTGATCATTTGATAAATTAAGCTCACCTCTTTTACTGGTTTGAGATAATTTTAAAATCATATAAACCATATGGATCAAATCACTATGTTACATATTAAATAATTATGAAAAATTAACCTAAAACTAAACACCTTAAAAAATATGATAAAATACCTAAAATATATTATTAAAAGGAGTCCCTTTAGGCAAGGTTCCAAAGATACTGGCAGCATTCCCCCTTTGAATAGCGAGATTTTAAATTAAGTGAAAACCGTCAAAATTAGTCACTTGTGACGTTAGCTGGTGTTTCTCCTTATAAATAATGCATTAGTAAATTACTTGCCATCATCATTTGCAGGTCTTTTTAGTATCCACTGCAGGAGCACGACTCTCTGTACTACCAGAAGCATTTATTGGCCAGAGCAGTCAGGTAGCAGATTAGGCCTACACTCACCACGCTGGCCATATTTGGAGAAGTTTTGATGTTATTAATTATGCTATTGTTTAGCTTGTGTCTCCGACATCCACGGGAAGACTTGGAGTGGTCATTTTCTATTTTGGCCTGAATGAACCACACGGCTAAATTACTTGTAGTATTACCAAAATACTATATCAATTATTTTTTCTCTATTTTTTTCAATTAAGTACCCAAAGTTAGCCTGGAAGAGATGGCTGTGCTTTAAGGCCGCTTTTTGTACATTTTTCTTCCTGTGCATTATGTTTTTTTTTCTTATTTTAAATAAATAAACAAATAAATATACTACAGGTAATTAATTAGTGCATAACACCATTAAATATTGTACAATGTTATATGGTACAGACCTGTACATGGCCACAGAGAGCGGCATACAAGTTGCGCAGTACTAGGCGAAAAAAGACCTATTTAAATGATAATATTGATAAATTTAGATGCAACACGAAATAATACTAGGTATTTTTACACTATTACTACTAGGTTTTATTTACTAGATGTCTTCCTGCGCAGATCGTAAAAGCCGATTGAGGGTTACCCATCATTATTTTGATTGCGTTTAAAACGAAGTGATTTTATACTCTTTGATTGCGTTCTCCGCCTACAAGCCCACCAACATGCTAAACGTCGCCAGGTTTTATAGACCTGGGTTATGTCTACTCTACAAGGGGAAAAGCCATAATAGTATGTATTTTTCACACAAGGTTACTTAACAAAACTTACCTACATGTACATACAATGAATTCAATGAACGAAACATTCTTAAGTTACCATTAACTGCATTTATTAAATAAATTGAGCTTTGTGGATCACCTAAAATGTTCTTTATTTTCTAAGTGCTAGCGTAAAAAATGCATTGAAATATTATATGTTCGTACTATTCTGTTTAATGTATAGAATTCTTTTAATTATAATTTAAAGCTTAACAGTTAATAAGCAGTTTTAGTACCATTTTCATTTACACGACTTCCTAGTTATGTAATTTGATAAGAATTTCGTTGATGGAAGTCATAATCTTAGTTTAATTAAGCTTTGGTATTACGAGCTTAGAACTAGCTTTTATCCCAGCCTCTTCCATGTTTGAGGGTTCCGTAGAAAAATGAAAAATGGAACCCTAAGGTTTATTCATGCGTCTGTTTGCCCGTCCGTCTGTCATAGCCAATTTGCTCCGAATCTACTGGATCAAATTAGGTGAAATTTGGTAGGATAGTGTAATCTAATGACCCAAAGTCCAAACACAGATTTGCAAAGTAATAAAATATATTTTTTAAATAAGGGTCATTTTCATAAGACATATAAGGAAATTTAAAAATAAAGTTTTGCAAACCTAACTGGAAACAAAAAAATAAAAACTTTTCCATACAAAACTATTCAGCCGCCCGGTCTATTTGTACCTATCGGAATGTATTTTTTTAGTTGTTAAGTATAGCTCTTATAGGAAAAGTTGTTCATATTGACTCAATCACCCCTATAAGGGTCCAAAACGATCAAAATTTCACCATGCGTAGATTCGCTCATATGTAGTCCTTGTAATATTTTTCTGTCAAAATCCACAAGTTTCATTTTTACTGACCTCATAATTTAACTGACGCAAATAGTCTTATAAAGAAATTAGCATGGAAAATCACGTAGTAAATAAGTAACAAGTAAATTTTTTTAAACTTTTGTTTTCTAAAAACTCTTTTACCTGGTAATTATAAGCAAAAAAATAGTGTTTCTTTAAAAAATGTGAAACTCTATATCTGAATAAGGTTCAATAATTCTTAGTAGAGCCATCTATAACTAATTGCCGCAACTTTGTGTAGTTCTAAACGGGCTCGAGACAATTTATTGGAAATAGTTACTAGTTATACAAACAAGAACTAGATGGCGTTAGTTGTTTGAAAAAGGAAAACTAATTATAAAAGAATAAAAAGGTAGGCAAATACCATTTCCTTTGGTTATTTATTAATATAAACAATACACATTCTACCTATGTCATCTTCCAGAAAAAGATACAGTCATTAATTATTGTAATATTCTCCTCTTCTCTCATCTTCATTCACCTCTGATCTTCAAAGTCAACAAAGGATTCCTAAACTCATACAATTGCAATTTAGTATATGCAATAATAAATAAGTTTCTAACTTTAAACAATAGGTGAATTTCACCACAAATTGGCCGATTATAAAAATATTAAGCATATGAAATGACAAGAGGAGACTGGATGGTTTATGTAATATATTGCAAGGTATGGGTCACTATGGTCAAAAGTATTATGCAAAACATGGTATGGGAGTGGTCATCTCCTTTCAAAGATGGCTAGATAACGTGTCAAATGAGGTCGCAATTTATATGCACTTTTGAAGATAAAATCGGGGTGGGAAGTCAGCATTCAGTTGGGATTTGCCTTAGACGATTTTATAAATTGATTTTAGTGGACTTTACAATATGAAATCGGTGTAATTTGGTGTCGTGCCGTGTGGTTCCCGGCAGAGTAGAATGGGACCACTCCGGGTCATCCCGTGGATGTCGTAAAAGGCGACTAAGGAAACCCAAGCTATACAAAGCTTATTAACATCAAAGAGACCTCTCCAACCCGTCTGGCCAGCGTGGAGAGTGTAGGCCAAATCCTCTGACTACTCAGGCTAGTATATGGCTCTGGTAGTGCAGAGAGGGCCATGCTCCAGCAGTGGAGACTGAAAAGACCTGATGATGATGATGTAATTTGGTGTTATATGCTGATGCTCATAAACAATTTGTGAAATAGTTAAAGTAGACTGTTATACGGATTTGTATAGATTTGTCATCATAAGCTCCCACGAGGGTATCAAAGAACATGCGCCATCTTAGATGCTACTTATAACAACTGAGAGCAACTTCCTTCATTTTATTTGTAACTTTGGTTTGTAAATCTCATTTTTAAAGTGTTGATTCCCAAATAACAGGCATATCTAGTTTGGGCATCACCGTAACAATTAGTAAGTTATACACATATATTGTTTTCTTACTTTATACAATATAATGTAATAGTTTGTAAGTTAAGCTTCCGTTCTTTCTGTTGGATCTGCTGGTGGTGCAGTCATGATGCTTCCCACCACTCGAGATACAGGTTTAATCCTAGTTCGATGGTGGGCTGCGGAATGATGGCACCTTTCACAGATTGAGGCCGGGATTGCTGTGAACTGTTGCTTTGCTATTGTGTTGTGTAAATTGTAAAACAAGACAATAAATACTTTTATTATTTTTTATTATTATTATTACTTACCGTACAACACCGACTCTTAGTATCTCATTAACTGGACATTGGCAGAATCACTGAAATCTCGATGGAAGCTAAAATATAAAACAGAAGAAGAACATAAAATCACTATTTGTAATAATCACCTCCGAAGTGTATTAGAACCAACTTTTTATTCTTTTCTTTTTTAATTTTATAACCCGCAGATTAAGGAATTTCAATGTTTCTTGACGCCAGCAACAAGACATTCCTTGTTCTGTATTTCAAACATTGCACTACCCTATCTATTATCGACATCGCCCAGTTTATTGGCTGTCAGAAAAAAGCCACTGGCCTTTGCACTGTTTTGTGTATACATTTTAATAAATAAATACATTAACTAAGGTTGGTTATACATAAAAAGGAGGGGAGACTGTCAATCAAATGCTGACTGTATAAGTCCAACACCAAAATTTATGCCTTTTTGTCAGTTCACGTCTTCGAGCAACACGCCTTTCGTACAGAAGCCGTGTTGCTCGAAGGTTCACGTCTGCTACATTATTTTCCTGTTGGTGTCATGTAGCCTATGACACTTCTTGAAAGAATACGAATCAAAAGACTTCAAAATTTGCCAGGCCGTTTAGGCTATATAGGGTCACGCAGAATAATATATTTATATACGTTATGGCGTTGCCGTGTGGTTCCAGGCAGAGTAGAATAGGACCACTCCAAGTCTTCCCGAGGATGTCGTAGAAGGCGACTTAGGTAACACAAGCTAAACAAAGCTAATAAACATCTAAGATACCTCTCCAACCCGTCTGACCAGCGTGGAGAGTGTAGGCCAAATCCTCTGACTGCTCTGGTCAGAGAGGGTCGTGCTCCTGCAGTGGAGTCTATAAAGACCTGATGATGATGATGATACGTTATGGATCAGCCGGTCAATAATGGACTACTAGTTTCAAAGAGGTAAAATAACAAGCAACATGCTCATTGCTCGTCAAAAATAAATCGTATTGTTATGCCTTTTGGGCCCTGGATTGGATTTTAAGTACTTATTCAAAATTACTCACTTAATAAATATAGTAGGCTTCGCCTACCTGCCTATCTGCATCGAGTTAGGTGTCCTCTGACGATCTCTTCACATAAGTAGTGGAAAGACCAAAGCAACGAAAATGAGCCCAAGTTTAGGTCTCCAGAGCTTTTGATGGGAGTCAAAGTTGAAACTTTCAGCTAATGCTGAGTTGGGACCATTTTGGGAGATTTTATAAAGCTCTTCTTTTTTTATGTACTTACTTCAAATTGGTACTTTTAACATAATAAGTGCACTTATTATGTTAAAAGTACCAATTTGAAGTAACACAGCAGCGCAGCGGTCAACACGCTAGCCTGCGACACGGGGGTCCCGGGTTCGATCCCCGGTCAGGTCAAGATGGAAAAAGATCTTTTTCATATTGACCTGGGTCTTGGATGTTTATCTATATAAGTATATATTATAAAATATAGTATCGTTGAGTTAGTATCCTGCGACACAAGTTCACAACTTACTGTGGGGCTAGCTCAATTTGTGTGATATGTCCCTATATATTTATTTATTTATTATTTATTAACCATGAATAAAATTCTCATACGAAAAACATAATTGACACTATAGAGCCAGTGCAAATAGTCTAAAAAGTAATTACCTATAAATAAATAGAGCTGTTACTTCCAAGTCAGTTATGAATATCATAGTTATACAGCAGAGCAGTGCCAGTAACGCCCTGTTAAATATTTAGTTAATTTTAATTATTACAAAGAGCGCAAGTGATGTTAGAGTTAATGTTACATAACCGAGACTCGAACTGGTGACCTACATGCCGGCCGACTCGACGGTTACTGTCTCACCAGGGGTAGATAACATTTCAATTAATTTCAAGCAATAAGTTTAAACTCCGAAGTAATACTAGTGGATATGTACTTACTTGAGATATACGTATGTCCAGACTGTGTCCGGCGATGGTGACTCCTGAAATTAATTTTGATAGTTATTCTGGTGAGCTCTGATGTGACTAGCGAATCCAAACTTTGTCTTAAA
Organism: Rhodophaea formosa; assembly: GCA_963082605.1. Taxonomy (NCBI): domain Eukaryota; kingdom Metazoa; phylum Arthropoda; class Insecta; order Lepidoptera; family Pyralidae; genus Rhodophaea; species Rhodophaea formosa. The sequence goes on along the minus strand of OY720220.1, from coordinate 3,346,743 downwards.
GACGCGATGACAGGATACACAGTATAACTGACCTGTTGAGTTGGTTATGTAAGTATAAGTGACTTTTGGTCTGGTCTTCCGTAGTTGACGCTTAGCTTCAAGATCTTCTATACGCCTAGTTTCAAAACTTTCGACGTCCTTATAAACAGTTTGTTGGCATTCTGATCTAAGACGAGCGCGACCTTCCCAGCTTTCGGTTGGTATGTTACAAGCTTCGATCAACAATACCAACTAGATATCAGGTCGGCGCAAGAAAAGCGGCTCGGCAAATAAGAGCGCACTCCAGACGGTGAGCTCTTATTTCGTTTAGTTGGAATAATAGAATTGCGACTTTATTATCTCGTGCTATGGTCGAGAATACGTTGAACTTAAAACGGTTTTATAGCTACATTCAAGCGGATAGAATTTTGCTTCGATTTTGTACGTAACGCGATATCTAGTTGGTTGTTCTTCATATCTAGTATTGTTGATCGAAGGTTACAAGCCACCACAAGCCACTTACTTGAGATAGGTAGTACTCTATATGGTATTGGTACTTTTAATATGCAGGTTTAGGTAAAGGCAGCTTGTAAAGATTGACACTGAGTAACTACTACTGACACTTGAAGATAAAAATAGCCCCCAATAAGATAACTCTGAACAACCTGGCCTTATACACATAAAAAAAGCGAAACAATATAAAAATTAAAATATGTCCACCACTGTGCATATTTCCTTTTTAGTTTTAAGTTTCTTACTTTTCATCTCTTATAATATTCTAAGGGATAATAAAGTGTTTACAAACAAACAAACGAGCAAAAATCAGGCGAGATAGGGGTCAAACAATTCTTAAATAAAAAACAACAAATTTATTATCAAAATGAATAAGAATAGATTTTTAAAAGAAATAAGTAATTGTCTAATTATAAGACACATATTATATTTCAATCTCCTGAAAAATACCTAGAACGGTAGATAACGCAAGTAGTTTTATTCCAATTTAAGTATAGGCAAAGTAAATAGTAATAGGTTGTGATCTACCTGCTTAGTTCACCAGGGTAAACCACGGGCACTTTTTCTTATCCGTAGTCTACCTTTATTAATACATAAAATAATTTTGCAATCTCTTTTTATTTGCACTATGTCTAGTCATTATTTGAAGAATAACTTTCATCCTCGGCAAGATGATTTACTTACTTTGATTGAGCTGTAACTTTAATGTCCATTCTTCATTCGTGTTATACGTTGACCGACCAGAAAAAACACCGTACGTAGAAATCGAAAGTTATCGAAAGTGATGCCAACAGTTGAGTGCGCCTGCGTGTGAAAGGTCAGCGTTCTTCATCAAAGCGCAAGGTGCGCCGCACCGCCCATCTCTAGGTAGAGATTGCACATTAATTTCATCGATATCGATATTTCCCTTTTGTCGGACGCAAATATTAGTGTCCAACTATCAGATAAAAATACCTATCTCGGTGAATTTTTCGGCTTCGGTCCAAAGTACGGCTAAAAGTTTCACTAGGGATTTCTACAAACGTAAAAAAACGAAAACTGGTAAATCGATCTGACTGTAATTGTTATTACATAAATATTATAATTTTCCTTTTTATTTTTAAGTGTTACCATTATGAAAAATTTATTGCAAGATGTTTCTTATTATCTCCGAAAAGTTCATTCTTTTAAAATGATTTAAATTTATTTTCACAGTTAAATATACCTATGTGTTAGAAGTTCTAAACGCAAGATCTATTATTTCTTACACAGACACAAGAAACTTTCAATATTGAAGTGTTAAAATAATTTATATTATTAAAATGGCAGTTTGTAGCAAATCTCATCCAAAAAAAGTTTTTGGCCCAAGTCACAGAATTAATAATAGTACTAACGTATCCAAGTGCAAAGTTGTGGCGATAGCCATATAAAAGTTTTATATTTTGGGTCTAGCCAGATATCAACCTTCAGTCAGAGAACTAAGAAAAAAGTAAGTACCACCAAGTGACTTCATACATACATATTATTACGCATTTTTGGACATACATGCCTACGCAGGCAGAGACTCAAATCAAATCAAATCATTTTATTCATGAACAAAATTTGTATCATACAAAGAATGCTGGAGCCCTGTGCTAAGTTAAAAACTTGTGTTACAGGAGCTCCACTCTTTACACATGTTACATTTTTACATTATTAATTTTACTAAGTTATTCGCTCTTTATATAAACTTCCACACATATATGTGGATGCACATAGAACATTAAAAATAAAAATAAAATACCATTAAAACTAAGAAAACGAAGAAAAGGTACATTTATTTAAAGCTAGTATTACGTGTGTCATCATCATCATCAGGTCTCTTATAGTCTCCACTGCAGGAGCTTGACCCTCTCTGTACTACCAGAGCGATAAATTAGCCAGAGCAGTCAGAGGACTTGGCCTACACTCTCCACGTTGGCCAGACGAGTTGGAGAGGTCTCTATGATGTTTATAAGCTTTGTTTAGCTTGTGTTCCCTAAGTCGCCTTCTACGACATCCATGGGAAGACTTGGAGTGATCCTTTTCTACTCTGCCGGGAACCACACCACATTACGTGTGTACATTTATATATTTATTGTTTGGTGTACGTGTGTGTGTGGTAATTATATGAGTTTGCATGATTAAACTAAAAAAATGTAAAGGTACATAAAATACTTAAAATAATTTAGTATGTCTAAAAGCGATTCAGTGTTGTCGTAGTCAAGGGTCTTAAGCCTTCTTCACTTCTTAAGGTAGTGACTTTGGATTGCACGCACTTGCTACGATTTGTAAGAATCTTTTTCGCTTCATCTAATCAACTCTTCTTATGCATGCTCCTGTTGCCTCATAAGGATAGAAATATCGTCCTCTGTGGATGTCTGTTCTTCCTGAGTAAATGCGCATGCGTGATTTCTTTTAATGACTTTTTAGGCTCTGGGAAGAATAGGCAATTATGGGAGGAACTGAGGTAGAGGAAAAGTAATGTCTTAAACCATACCAATTGCACTCGTATCGTTTATTTGTAAGATATGAGAATCATTCTTCTGTATCATTGAAACTAACGTGAGATAAATACATTATATTTAAAAACGGGTCAAGGGCCCGGGATACTTGGCGTCGCGCATCCCGAACTCGCCTTGAAAATGGACTCCTGATGAGTGCGAAACTATAGTCGGCAATCCCGACAAAGTAGCATGACCCGTTGTGAGTGTGAGTGACCCGTTTTTAGAGTTCCGTACAAAAATTGAAAAACGGAACCCTTATAGGATCACTCGTGCGTCTGTCTGTCCGTCCGTCCGTCTGTCACAGCCGATTTTCTCCGAATCTACTGAACCAAATTAGGTGAAATTTGGTAAGATGGTGTAATCTTATGACCCAAACACGGATTTATACATATTATAATGTCTAATTTGTTGATCGATATCATATCAACTACAACACTAAAAACTGAGTAACTTCAATAACTCGATTGAATACTCCATACCGAAATGTAACGTACAAATTCGTGACATATTTGCATAATTTATGTATTTTCATCGTTATGTTGTCGAAAGCATTTTTTTAAACATACCTAGACAAGCTGTTGCCCGCGACTTCGTCCGCATGAATATCAATGATCGCGGTTGGATAAATAACATTACTTATCTTAAAAGATAGAGAATTTGTTTTCATGGATGTAATAACTAGAGCTTTACTTTTAGAGCTGTTAAAGAGGTATACCATCATATTTTTTTTGCGTAACTAAGCCCTTTTACGCAGATGCACGCAACGGAAGCTCCCTAAAAGGAATATTTTCTCCCATTAAAGCAACATTTTTTACTGATGCTTTGCGTTACGCCTATTGGACGCAGCATGATGTTATAAAATCTAAAACCTTCCTCGATAAATGAAATATCTAACGCAATAATCATTTTTCAATTCAAACTTCAGTAGTTTTTGAGATTAACTCGTTCAACCAAGCAAACAAACTCTTTAGCTTTATAATATTGTTTAAATTAAATTTGGTGATACAGGCCCAGACCTACTCGTAAAACTTCTTTTTTTTGGACGGACCATGTAGCTAGCTCCAAGTTAACATAAAGTTATCTGACTGTAAAATCTGTCTGTTGTTTCGTTTGTCTATTTGTAAGCCATCTGCACCAGTTATTTCGATTCATTCAAGAAAATATTCTCAAGAAATAATTATGTGAAATCTATACTTATGCAGAGATTATATCGGTTTTAATTAGGTACAGTGTGACAGTTAACACGGTGTCATAATTAAGTAGATACTTAGTGGAGACCTAGCATGAAGAGACTTTTTGAAAACTGTTTCTAATTGTGTAAGTCATCATCATCATCAGGTCTTCGTTAGTCTCCACTGCAGGAGCACAACCCTCTCTGTACTACTAGAGCTATATTAGCATTTGGCCTACACTCTCCACGCTGGCCAGATGGTATGGAGAGGTTGATGTTTATAAGCTTTCTGTTTCCTAAGTCTCCTTCTACGACATCCACGGGAAGACTTAGAGTGGCCCTATTCTACTCTGCAGGGAACCACACGACACTGGCTGAAAAATATTGTTAGAGGCTTAGATCATAGCGACATCCATCATTTTAGTTATTATTCTACTAAATCAGATAAAATTTTTATTTAAAACTGCGATAGTAAATTACTTGTAGTATGTTTGGTATTACTTTTCGTCGATATTATCATTTCAAACTAAGAGAACATTACGACAAAGTGACTAATTTTGGCGGTATCAAGCAGTTCTCTTATTTTACCAAATGCAGAATAATGAAAAGCAATACTGAAAATACTATACGTAATTTACTATTGAAGCACTTAATTATATTTTTTCAATATGATATGATTTAAAAGTAGAAGAATAAAATGACGGGTGGCGCTAGTTTCGCTGAAAATTGTTTGATATAAATTCATTAAATGTGGTATAAACAGGTTGGAAAAGTCCGTTTCAAAGTATATATAAATAAATTTGTCTTTAAAAACGTCTTTCTTATATTATTATCATTCCAATTTTGTTAAATGACAGAATTAAAAGTTAACAAACATTACAAGCTAAACAAAGCTTATTAACATCAAAGAGACCTCCCCAACCCGTCTGGCCAGCGTGGAGAGGGTAGGCCAAATCCTCTGACTACTCAGGCTAGTATAAGGCTCTGGTGGTACAGAGAGGGTCGTGCTCCTGCAGTGGAGACTAGAAAGACCTGATGATGATGGTGATGATGAAACATTACAAAAAAGTCCACTAAATTAAGAATCTTCTCCTTTCAAGACAGTCAAAATGACATTATTAAAAAACCTACACCCCTTTCGAAATCTGTTTCGCGCTATTAATAACAAAGTCACAGTGGCGTCTAAGTACCACTTGGTGATATCGTAACATCAATCTATCTGCTTTCCGAACAGACCAGTCCCCACTGGCTAAATAGAGAATATACTCCTTTAAAGCCAGTTGAAAATGACATTATTGAAAATCCCACACCCCTTTCGCGCTATTAATAACAAAGTCATAGTGGCCTCTAAGTACCACTTGCTGATATCGTAACATCGATTGTTTTCTAATCACTCTTCCCTCATTAAACGTATCTCGTAGTCGACCTTTCAAATGGTGACCTTCACTGTGGCAAAGAGTAGTTACGTGTTTTTAGAATGCTTTAATACCTACGGCAAAATAAAAGTGCATATTACAATATCGTTTAAATTTTTAAAAATCTATAAACCCAGATACGAAATCTAACTATGAACTGGTCCGAAGGGAATATTTGTACTTTGTGATATACAATACAATAAAGCATCTAATAAAAAACTTACTACTTCTCTTTTAACTTTTTCGTATATTAAGTAGAATCCAAATCAATATTTAAAAACAACTACACTGTAAAACTAAGCCCAGGTAAAAAACGGTTATTTTCCCGGTAAAAAACACGTATCTTTTACGCATTACAAGTCACAAGTATAAATAAATAAATGCTAGTATGAGACAGATGAAATGCTCTGATAAAGCTTAAAAACTAATTTATGAAAAATTCATGTGTCTAGTTACGATGTCCTTATATAAAACAACGAAAATTAAAATTATAAAAAAAAATACGACGTTTTCATAAAAAAAAGCGTTCAGCCGCCCGAGCAAATAGTACATATGGGAAAAAATTTAAGTTCCGAGCATGGTCTTATAGGATGTCTTTTTATATGGACGTTCTGAGTCATCTCTACAAGGGAATGATGAGAGTTAATTTACACGCTGTATACACCGTGTTAATTTCCCTCGGCATTCTTTTAAAGAGACATGACATGCATAAAAGATATGAAATGCAAGAATTTTATCTGTCATTATCTTTTCGGTTTTCGTGACCAGTCTGCCTTAATAATCTTTGCCCGCATAATCAACTTTAAGAACACGGTATTACAACACAACATACACACAATACGAAACCGTAACATTCGTGAGAGCTTCATATAATATTGACATATAGTATGCAAAATCATACAGTGGTCCGACTTACCGACATTTCGTAGTATAATGAGACTCGTCTGTAATTAATTTGGGAAACAAAAGAGCATCTATTTTTATCTCCTATTGTTTAATGCAGGCCATTGCGGTTATGTCACCACCGTCCATGTTGATTAAATTGTTTCATTTACATTTACGAATACAGGTTTTGGTTAGTTATATTTATTTCAAAACTGAAAAACTTCAAAACCTTTTGCAACTTTTGTTAGCTATCCCAATAATGCACAGCTGCCAAACAAACGAGCTCCGTGGCGCAAAGGTCAACACGCCTGCCTGCGACACGGATGGTCCCGGGTTCGATCCCCGGCCAGGTCAAGATGGAAAGTGATCTTTTTCAGATTGACCTGGGTCTTGGATGTTTATATATATAAGTATCCATTATAAAATATAGTATCGTTGAGTCAGTATCCCATAACACAAGTCTCGAACTTACTTTGGGGCTAGCTCAATCTGGGTGATTTGTCAAAAAAAAAAACAAAAAATTCTTACGCGGATGAAATGCTACTTTAATATGTATTGCAGTATGTATATTTTTCAACGATATTATTCCAATCCCATCCCAACTAATATTATAAATGCGAAAGTAAGTTTGTTTGTTACGCTTTCATACCCTATCTACAGAACCGATCATCATGAAATGTAGCATACACGTAGTCTGGCGTACGGAGAAGGATTCAGGGTAGGTACCTTTCATCCTGGAGAAAAGTACTGTACCCGAAGAATCGACACCAACGCGAGTGGAGGCGCGGTCGGAAGCTAGTTAAAATATACTTCATTAAGAAGATAGACTACCTGTAAATTTTCATACAAGAAGCGATCATCATCATCATCATCATCATCATCATCATCATCATCATCAGCCTATACTCGTCCACTGCTGGACATAGGCCTCCCCAATTGCACGCCATCGAAATCTATCTATCTTCTTCAAGAAGCGATAACGTTTCCCATTCCTTAAACATAGTCCAATTTCAATATCTTTTTTACACATTACATTTGAAGAAGTAAGGTAAGATATACTGCTTACAACAAATGTTATAAGCATCTAAGTAAATATTCACATTTTTTACATAAAATATACCCGAGGCATTTTAATTTATTTAAATTAATCTAAATCGAATCAATCTCATTTCGTAAAGGTTTAGGGGGGTGGAAGAGTTATCGCTTTTTGTATGAAAATTACAGGTAGTCGATCCTCTTAACTGGTTTTCGTATGTGTGGCCATAAGATACTGATACTGTGTAAATCGATCCTCGACACTTCATTAAGGCAAAGTGAGTTCACACACTAGCGCCACCCAGCAATTAATTCATTTACTCCTAAATGAAATCAAATTCAAAAAAATTAATAGTTGATTGCCCTAGTAAATTACTTGTAGTATTATTGGTATAAGTTTTCACTATTTTTAATTTGATGAATTAAGAGAACGAATTTTTACCGTCAAAAGTGGCCACTATTAGCGGTAAAAATTCGTTCTTTTTAACTTAGATTGTAATATCTATGAAAAGTCACAAAAAGAATACTACAAGTAATTTACTAGGGCAATCAGCTATTAGATTTTTTTAATTTGATTTGATTTAGGAGTAATGAATTAATTGCTTGGTGGCGCTAGTGTAAATAAATAAAATAAATAAATAAATATATAGGGACATATGTGTGAACTCACTTCGCCTTAAAGGGTGATTCAGACTGTGATTCATATGAACAACTTTTCCTTGTGTTTTCCTATGGGCTAAAGCTGGAAACACGAAATGATTTTTGACTTTCTCGTACAAATTTTTCGGGCGGCTGAAAACGCGCTGTAATACAAGCTGTATACAAAAATTTTAAAGTATTCAATATAAGTCAAGGGCAAAGATGAGGAAAGGATCCATCTGCTATCAGCTGGAAACTCTGGATGCTATCGACAAATGTGCCAGAAGACTCGTTGATGATAAGACGCTTATGGCAAGACGGCTTCAGAGCCTCCAACTTCGCCGATTATTAGCAAGTCAGCGTGTTTTTGTAGGCAGTTCTATTTTTTTTATTAATTAAAAAAATAGACATTCATACTTATTCAGAAATTTGTTTGAGGCAACTCAACGGAAGGAAAATTAAAGTGAGGGAGAAGTATTCTCAATAAATACATACATACTATCACGTCTTTCTCCCTAGCGGGGTAAACAGGGCCTAGGTCTTCAAAACCCAAAAGGCCACGTTTAGCATATTGGTATGCTTTTATGAAGAAAACGAAGTCAAAATAGTGATGGTTTGCTAGCCGCATCGCATATTGACATGATTCCTGACGCCCATTGCCCCGCAGCTGGTAAACTCATGTATTTTTTCGTTGTTTATTTTCTTTTGTCCCAGACCAGCGTAGCAGCGAATTCTCAATAAATATAAAGCTAAATCCATATACTTTAGATATCTCAGGCAAGGACAAATAATATATATTTTTTAACACTTATACTTAACAAGTAACAAACAAGAAGCTTAAAAATTCCCACCGTACAAACTTCCGCATTCAAAAATCATCCAACCAGCCTGACCTTTGCTGCTGATCCATTTTGTTTGGAGTAAAATGGTCAAGTAATTGATCCAATATCAATTTATTTAATTTAATTTATTCTGGTATGTTTGCCTTAGGGCTTATAAAGATGCGAGGTTGTTATGGTAAATATGTTTTGTAAGGAGAAGCGTAAAAACCTTACAAAACCTGGTCTAAACTCTATCCCCCCACATTTCTGGGTATTTATGCCTTAGGGAAAACATAAAATATACCAGCTGCATTGTTCTCGCGCAGACCGTAAAAGGTCAAGGGATTGGGCGAAAATTTAAGGAATCATGTTACAGGCGATGCGGCTAGCAACCCATCACATTGAAGCTGCCGATTGCGCTTTTGGCGGGCAACGACACTTCTTTTGTCGGCTTACGGCGTCGCCTTGTCAAGGCACGCAAACCGACGGACGGTCTATAAACGTAGAGTAGAGCTACTGTGTTTGGTAATAACAAAACAAAGCATAAAAAATACTTACATTTGAAAATAATTGCATGAAAATTGCGCTATTTTGAACATAATTCGATAACGCCAACACCTTTTAACGGCCAATGTCAAATAAACAATTTAGCAGTGATGTTTGTGAAAAGTTTCTGTCGTGATCAATTATTGTTTTGTTATTAAAGTGCAAAAATAAAAATGTAATTGACCAAAACTAGTGTATATATTCTTTGCCAAAACTGAGAATTTAGGGCTATGCTCTTTGTACTTTGCTTTAATTGGTACGAGTATACTTTCGGGATTCCGGAACTAGAATAAATAAATTAAATTATTAAATAAAAACTTGCATAAATAGGCTCCGAAACCATTCGACCGCTTTTCAAAATTCTTTAGCCTATAGAAAATTATATTATAAAATGTATATGCAGATTACATTGGCTAATATTTACGCGGACGAAATCGCGGGAAAATTACTAGTATTGTCAAAAAGAAGATTGATTTGATTGTTTATTTGTATTGAATAGGCTCCATAACTACTGGACTGATTTTAGAAATCCTTTCATCCACAGAAAGCTTATATCTGCTAGTGACATAGGTGCCTCCGTGGTCCAGTGGTTAAGGCGTTTGCCTTGTTGACCCGGGGGTCGTGGGTTCGATTCCCACAGGAAGCATACTTTGTTAAGTTGTTTCCAGTTTGGTTAGGACATTGCAGGCATGAATCACCTGATTGTCTGATAAGAAAGATGATTCCGTGCTTCGGAAGGCACGTAAAGCCGGTGGTCCCGGCTGCCATCTGGCAGTCGTTAAAGGAACCACGTCAGAGGCCGAGAGGCGGTTCCGAAGAACTCTGACACCAGGGTGTGCATGGTCGACTGACCGTGACCGTGTCACCTACACGAAATGATGATGATGATGAGTGACATAGGCTCTAATTTACACGAAAAAAATCTAATTTTATATAAAATACTTTACCGATGCACCAAACTAGTCAACTTTTAGTTCAAAGGCGGACAATATTATTTCCGCTTTTCACGACACTATGTGTACCTAACTCACAGGTACATACGCATGTACAGAACGAGAGCAGGGAGCGAGCACATCTATAAATGTCACAGCCTTGCCACACACAGTTATAGGTCTTTTGGATACGTAGATGATGAACTTGGTCATTATTTGTTTTTCAAAGTGAAAACGAAATCTTTTATTTTTTTAAGGCAAAACGCGGGCCGCACCCATTTTAATTTATTTTTACTTAAGTTATTTTTCAATTTCAGCTGCAAGAGTAGTTATGTATATATTTAAAAAACCCTCCTTTTGGCGTCGCCGTAGTCGGGTAAAAAATGCGCTTGTTGACTCAATGCTGAGTGTTACTGTACTTGTACTATTATTGTACTGTAGTGAAAGGTAACACAATAATGAGTTTCCGTTTGCCTGTAAAGTGTAAATTTACCAGCCTTCTAAAGTTGCCGCTCGGGGCATGGGCCCCGGCTTTCCATCCCCCAAATGTGGGGCTGACAACAAGCATCCGACGTATGAAGGCTATCATATGAAAAGCTATGAAAATATGATGGTCTATAAGTCTATGATGGTCTGTAACACTGAAAAACGCTGAATAAAGAATATTTTTTTAAGAACTAAGGAAAACGCAGCCTGTCTTTTGAAGCCACGTCCCCCCACTTCCGTCCATATAAACATCTCTAGATCCGGCAATGTGTTCCTTTTCACCTTTCAAAACAGTTCTATAGTTCGTAGTTTTAGTGGTGTAACAAACAGTTCATACAGAACAATTTAATTTGGCGATCCGCAAGATGCGATAGCGTAGTCTCTTGATCCTGTATCGCGGTTACAAAGTTCAAGTCGCATATATGTCACGCTTTTGTTTATTTGATTTTTAACATACCGGATTTAAAAAAAAACCTTTGACATTTATTATTTTCATAGAACGACGAACACCTACTAAAAATCACAATAACTTACAAATGTAATAGCTATAAAACCATGGAATAGACATAATGATTTAAGTGGGCTTTTTTCTTTAGCAATAAAGATTACACGATATTTTTTTCGTCTATTTCTAGATCACGTGCATATCCATTGAAGGTCCTCAACGATAGAAGCAGTATGAGTTCAAAAATAATTGTTAATAATTGACGTAAACTTAATCTTAGTATAATTTTAAACCTTAGTGGTTTCGCTATGCAAAGTTCCAACAAAATGTTTTGTAAGATCCTTTAAATGTTAATAAAAGAAAAAAAAATTGAATATTAAAACCAGCTTCTAAAGAAATTACATAAACAAGCTACTCAACCCGACTATTAATGATAATCATTTCCTATGAGGCAAATTCAAGGAATTCAGAAATGCAATATCGTGTCATTACACATCATACATACACAAACTCTTACACTAGAACCGCACATTTCACACTACACAAAAAAAAAAGTTCCACTTAGTAGGTTCTTAAGGACTGTTTTTAGTTTAGTTCCCTTTTCTTTTAGCATGTAATTTTTTAGCTTTAGATAGGATATATATTTTGTTAGAATTAGACAAAATATCCGAGGGGGGGCCTAGCTACCTGTAGCACAGGTACATTTTAGTACCTATTTCAGAAACTAGCGTCTCCACAAAGATGGATGTCTACCTAGTTTTTAGTCCTACTTTTAAGAAAACTGTATAATCTTTGTAAAGACGGAAATAAACACTTTTATTATTATTATTATTATCGATATTTCCAAACCAAACTATTCCGCTAAACAATTTGAGTCATCATCAGGTCTTTAAAGTCTCCAGCAGGAACACGACCCGGCCAGATGGTTTAGCTCTTTGATGTGTATAAGCTTTGTTTAGCTTGTATTTCCTAACTCGCCTTCTACGATCTCATCTACATCCACGGGAGGACTTGGAGTGATCCTTATTGTAGTCTGCCGGGAACCACACAGCAAGCTAATTGATTACACGATGCATGCCTCAAACAGGATCTCAATATACAAAGTCGCACAATCACTCCAAGCCCCTCATAAGTTAGAGTTACTTCACCGCCAGTTTAGACCAATAACTACAACATTTTATTGATTTGGACTAATTTCAGTATATCTGTAATTCGCAACAAGTCTTATTTAGTTTCCACTGCAGGAGCATCTTCCTTTCTGTACTACCACGGCCATATATTAGCCAGAGCATTAAGCTATCATATATAGCATCAGAAAATTAGGCATACACTCTCCAAGCTGGCTAGACGGGTGAGAAAGATCTCTTTGATGTTTATAAGCTTTGTTTAGCTTTTGTTTCATAAGTCGCCTTCTACGAGTATGACATCCTCGGGAAGACTTGAAGTGGTCCTATTCTACTCTGCCAGGAACCATATAGCTAGATGTTAATATCAATTGATGACACGGTACATGCCTCAACCAAGATCTCAATATACAGAGTTGCACAATCACTCCAAGCCCCTCATAAGTTAGAACTAATCCTCACTAGTTACTTCACCGCCAGTTTAGACCAATAACTACAACATTTTATTGATTTGGACTAATTTCTGAGTATTTGTAATTCGCAATAACTGTGGCCTGATAGTGTGAAAATAATTTTAGTTGCTACACAAGCTCCATTATGTTTCTAATAGTAAATGCTGATTTGAATACGAGTACTGATGAGTTAGCAACTTATTATTGCGTATAGCTTTGGATATCAATTTCTATTTATGCGTGTCAGTGGCCAATACATCAGTTTTTTTTTAATTTTAAAGCCTCTGACATAGCTTATCACAAAATTATGCATATGATATTCTATTTATTCTTGATGATTGATTGACTGGGTCTTGGGTATTTATCATTTGGTGGTAAATTGGTGGCAGTCGTTAAGCTATGTCAGATATCTTTACATGCAGTGTTGGCCACTTCCACCCAAGAAAAACAAAACCTGGGTCTAATATGTATATGATATAAAAAATTAGTATCGTCGAGTAAATATTCCATAACACAAGTCTTGAATTTAATTTGGGGCTAGCTCAATCTGTGTGTTTTGTGCAAGCTCCAAAGTAGCTAGGACTAGCTGTGTGTCTACATTCCTCATTGTAGTTGTTCCGAAACTACATTAGACAAAGACAAGTGAACGAAAATGGAAGAGGCCTTTGCCCAGCAGTGGGACAATAAAGGTTTGTTACAACACATATACACACGAAACCACCGGAAGGATATCAAAATAAGATTAATATAAGCGGATATTTTACACTATTACAGAAGCATTTCTAGGGTCAACTGGTCCATCAAATCTTAATTTAATCATTATTCATGTAATTCCGATACATACTGACTGCATTTACAACAAATTATATTGTAGCAATTACTCTAACCTTAACATCGATCCTTATACAGCGTAATTGATCGGATGACTACATGATTCATTTGGTTTGGGTTCCGTATTACTAATATTTATTTAAAGCTATTTTTAACCGACTTCAACAAAAAGGAGGTTATCAATTCCACCCGTACGTGCTTTTTATTTCGAATTGAACGGTTTTAATATGATTAAAATTAGCTTCTTTTCATAATTATGTATGTGTATCGTGCATTTTCAGAAACCCTACAATGGATTGCAAAAATCTTTTTTACTTGATTTAGGTTTCATCTTATATAAAGAATAGTGCAAATTTCATCAAATTCGGGTATTAACTTAGTTTTTGAGAAAGAGAGTAAGGTATGTATAAATCACTAGGAAATTTGAAGTCAGTTTATTTTTTCTCTCTCTTATGATGATTTAGGTCGGCAAACGAGCAAGGGGGTCACCCGTTGGTAAGTGATCACATGGTAAGGGATAATAACTTTTGGTGTTACAAGCATTAATGTATTTTCCTATACACGACAAAAAGAAGGTTAAAAAAATAAGTTTTATCGTTTATGTTACCGTTTTTCATCATAACCTGACCAAGGATTGAACCCGGGACCACCCGTTTTCAGGCTGGCATGTTAAGGCGCTCTTATAGTAACACTAGCGCCACCCAGCTATTAAATTCCTTAAATCATAAATTGTATCGAATTTTAAAAATCTAACAAGTACAAAACTACTACATTACTCATAGTATTTTTGTATTTTACTTTTCTCTTATTTTATCTAACGAATATTGTTGAAAATGAATACAAAATACTAAAAGTAATTTACTAGTTATGTACTTGTTAGGTTTTTAAACTCGATATAATTTAGGATTACAAGAATTAATTGCTGGGGGGCGCTAGTGTTACAATAGGAGCGCCTTAACCACAGCGGTCGTAAGTTAGGTCTTACCATTTCAGAAAGGTTTCCTAACCACTAGGTCATAAAGATGCATACCTTAAAACCTAATAGTAGGTGTAGCCCATCATAGTCATCAAATGAGTAATATTCAACGCACCTAACAATTACAATTACTAATAAAGCTTAACAATACGTTAAATGATAGCTTCGATTAATGCTCGTAACTGAAAGGGTCTTCAATTAAACATCAATCAAACACAACAGGTGTCAGACAAGCGCGCATGAGATAAAGTTCACATTGGTCGAATTAATTAAAATTTTAAGCGATTTATTTACTTTAGAATCTGAAAAAAAGAACCGAAGCAAGGTTGAGTTAACGTGAGCTGAATGACAAGAACTGATGGAATGGAATAGTCTATGTGGTGGTGAATAATATGGCTTATTAAGTTTAGGTTCATTATAAAGTTAGAGAAGGGAAGGTAAGGTAATATTACTCGCCTAAAATGGTTTAGTCATACTTCAAACCATGGTGGATAGCCTTTGGAGAGAAGCGTACCTGCTACAAATACACTGTAATAATATGTAGATAAGTTGGTGATTACTTTTTACCTTTTAATGACCTATCTATTTGTTTGGGCTCTAATATATTCATCATCATCAGCAGGTTTTTTTTTGTCTCCACTGCAGGAGCACAACCCTCTCTATACTACCAGAGCCATATATTAGCCAGAGTAGTCAGAGGATTTGGCCTACACTCTCCACGCTGGCCAGACGGGTTGGAGAGGTCTCTTTGATGATTGTAAGCTTTGTTTCTTAAGTCGCCTTCTACGATATCCACGGGAGGACTTGAAGTGGTTCTATTTTACTCTGCCCAGACCCACATGACACCTGATATATTTATTTGCATTCATTTGTTAAGATTTAAGGTAAACTAATGATTCCAATAGCATTAAAATAACTCTCCCTACAAACTTTTTAAAAAATAACCAAATAACATTTAGTTGTATAGGGGAAGCAATGCTTGAATAGAGTAGAGACCAAATAGAATAAAAATTTACACGAACGATCATGACTGGTTTCATAGTTCAGACTTTCTTATATTCTATTTGCTTATTATTTGTGTCTCGGATGGTACAATATATCATTTATCTACATAAGTATTTTACTAAATAATTCAAGACTCGACCAATATGAAATTTGCTTCAATACAGGAAGACTCCTACTAACATCAAGAATCTGTAGGTCTTATAACAATGAAAGAGAGTTGAATATGCCATTATAGACTTGTAGTGTGCTTGAGGTATGCAAATTCGCCCACCGCCTCTTGTACTTATTTGCATATGATGTTGTTGTCTACGGAAGGCATGAAGTAAGATGTAGTTACATATTATTTTAGAACAATCGAACTGACCATGTTATTGTTATTTCAGATCCAAATGATCTTGATTTTGATGTAAAGGGACTATATGAATGGGGAACTTGCATGAAGAGTACATTTTGAAAACTATTTCTGATTATATAAGCATCTAGCTGGAAAAATCTGTCAAGGACACTTTCTATCCGATATCGATACATTAACTTTGGTTAAGATTGGTTAGAAAAGTCCGTTTAAAAAATATGAAAATTTCAATAATCTTTTATTACTATGAAATAGCTCTTTAAATTTATAGCAATTTTTGTTATGAAGCCATTTCCCTAAACGCAATATTTAACATAGCTGACAAACAAAGTCCTCACAACACGCATACAAATTGCTAAAGGAGTAATGCCACTAGTCAGTTGTTTTTTCTTAGGGACGTATAGGCCGAGACGAAATATTGAAATTTTCGAACACTTATATCTAATAAAGAGTTTTTGGGGTATCAAAATGATTTTTTCACTATTATTTCTTTTTTTGAGAGCTCTTTTCATTGGACAATGAAAAAAATTGTGTGCAAGTGTAAGCGTTTTTTTTTAACAAACAGCCATTTTCTGTGAAAATGCTCAGGTCGTAAAATTTATGTATATTCTTAAAAATGATATGATAAGAAACATGAGAGACCGAGAAAACGTCAGGAAACACCTGATACTTTCTCCGTATTTTCATAAGATAGTTGAAAGGGCAATAAGGTTTGTGGATGCCAACCACGTACCGGTTTGTGGATGTCCAAACGCAGCGTTGGACACCCACTGACCTGTCGATGCCTATCAATCTAGGATTTGCTGTTACAATGCGGTTTTTGTATTTCAAATAAAAAGTTCGAGCAAGCAAAACCCGCATTGTAATTGTAAATTCTAGATTGATAGGCATCGACACCTGTCATCCGAGTTAGTAAATAGGGGGGCAGGTAGTCGGAAGACCTAGAAAGGTCACAGGAAGACGCTAGATGCAGACTGCTTTCAATCGATTAATCTAAAGTTTATTATTACCTTTCAGAGCATTTAAATAACAAAAAATATTTATTAATTAAATTAATTTATTTAAAATCTTTTTCCATTTGTTTTGGAATTGTGATCTTTCGCACTGTGTTTAATAGGGTTTACACCATATTAAAATATTGATCTTAAATCGTAAAGAGCGTGTCTCGGTTTCATCAAATATCTTCATACACATTTTCTACTTACTCGTTTACTATACCATATTATTCAAGAGATAAGATTAACGCAATCATCGTCATGGTAAATTAATTTGCGCGATACGATCTGTGTTTTCACGATGATTCTAGTTTAGCGACTGTTATTATATTCAATTTTGTGTAAAGGAAGTGACTATTGTTTTAATGTAGCATAATAAACTTTCTAATATAATTCAAGAATTCAGCTAAAATTAAGTATTAAGCCTCGATCAAAAAAAGTTTGCAATGAGTTTCAGTAGGGGGTGTGCCGTGTGGTTTCCAGCAGAGTAGAATAGGACCACTCCAAGTCATCCCGTGGATGTCATAGAAGGCGACTTAGGAATTATAAACAAAGCTTTATAAACATCAAAGAGACCTCTCCAACCCGTTCTACCAGCGTTGAGAGTGTAGGCCTAATCTTTTGGCTGCTCTGGCTAATTATGGCTCTGGTCAGAGAGGTTCGTGCTCCTGCAGTGGAGACTGGAAAGGACCTGATGATGACGAAAAGACTTGGCAGACGGGGTGGTGAGCGTTGTTAGTTCAGCTTATCTCGGTTCTGACGTTGCTGCTGTAAAAGCCGATCCATATAGACCTATATATTAGCCAGGGCACTCAGAAGATTTGGCCTACACTTTCCACGCTGGCCAGACGGGTTAGATGGCCTCTTTGATGTTTATAGCTTTGTTTAGCTTGTGTTTCCTTAGTCGACTTCTACGACATTCACGGGGAGACTTGGAGAGGTCCTATTCTACTCTGCCGGGAACCACACGGCAAAACCCTTACCATCCATGGCTAGCAATAATTTTCATTAACTAACAAGTGTCGGAAGCACACAAAGTATAATAAGTGAGTCACGATGCTAAATATTACAATAGGTACTTAATAATAATGTCATTTTAATGTAAGGTATAGGTTTTCTGTATGACTAAGAGACCATGACGAGAAAAGCTATTAGGAAAATGTGTTGGTAATAGCTTTATCAATTAACGTAATACGGAAATGAATTGTAACTGTTCTTAAAGAATTATACTTTAATCCAGTTTCCGCAGTTATTACAGAACTGGCCAAAAAAGGGGTGTTATGCTTTGAGAATAATAGTCTAGATTTCTAAAATAATATAAGTCTGCCAGTTATCTAGCAGCCGGGGATGTCTACTACTAGACATGGACCTTCGCGAAAAATTGCGATCTTGTGCATGCTGATAGGTAACTAGAAGATATTTTATTTATTTATTTGTATAGAGCAACGCAGGCCCATAGTACTAAAGAAAATATAAAAAATAATTTAAACACACTAAAGCATCAGTGTGTTCTTTGATGATGGGGTGTCGCGTAGCTTTCCACGGAATCGCCGGAACACAACACCTTTCGGCCAGAAGTCAGCATTCGCGAGGGTCGCCCAGCGTTCTGTAAGTACTCGCACCACAAACGACGCAAAGTTCGCGTCATGGCGCGACTCCAGCTTATCGACCCTCAACGTGACGTTGACCTTCTTGCGCACGTACTCCACAACATCTGCACCCTTGGTGGAGTAAAATAAGCGGGACACATAAAGCTGCGTTGCCGGAATCTCATTACCCAGCAAATATAGGTATTTTTATTTTGTCAATTAAAGAATAAATATAAAACGCATCAAAGAGCATGAGTGAGTAACTGACGATTCGGACAAAAAATGTTTGGACATGCTGTGTGGTCTCTCGGCCCATGTCCAGCAGTGGACTTTCCTATATATATAATATATAGATAGATAGATTTCTATCTAGTTATCTATCTATCTTATTATTTTGACCCAGGAAACTAGCCTAATATACCATTTTAGACTTTATTCCATTGTATTAAGAACCTATGTGTACAGATGAACCAAATATAAATATACGAACAAAAAATTCACATTAACGAGTGTGACGCGTTGATGTCTTTTTCAAGAAAAATTACATTCTTTTCTCATTTCGGTGTGACCGGGGTTATTTTTATATTAGCTAAAGGAGATGTTTTTAGGAGCCGAGTTAAAAATCCTACAAACGATTTAATTTATCAAATCAACAGGGCAAGATAGACCTACACAGAGAGCAGGAGTTGTAAGAATGTCTCGCTCTGTTGTATGAATTGATTTCGATTTGTTGAATGACAAATGAAATTATGTGAGGAACAGAGACCTTTTTAAAGTATTCATTCAAAATATTTTCTCTATGTCATATTTAACTTACCAACCCGTTTTCCACAAGCATAAAGTATTAATAGATATTTAAATATCTCTCTATCTTATACTTAACTCACCAACCCGTTTGCCAAGCGTGGTGAGTATGGCTTTGGTATAGTAGTCTAGCAGTGTACTCCTTACGGTTGTGATGATAATAATGAAGATATCATATTTAAGAGCAAAACTTGCTGTCGATATGGGTGAAAAGAAATGTAAATAATGTCAATTATGTGGCAGGAAATATTGGAGTAAATTGCTTCACACTCCTCAGCAAATTGTGAACTTGTGTCGTGTGATACTAACTCAACGTAGTTTTAATAGACTTTTTAAATAAACATTTAAAATGTAGGCCAATCTGGAAAATATGGTTTTTCATCATGACCTGGCCGGACATAGAACCTGAACCATTCGTGTCGCAAGCCAAAACGAAAGTGCTAAAAAGGCATAAACCTTTTTATCTTAATAAATTAAAGCTTGTGTCAAGTACGACCAATAATAACAAGTCAGCAATCATATTTATTGCAAACGAATAAAATCTATAACCAACAATGAAGCAGATAAGATCAAAACGTGCCGCAGTCATCAAACAAACAGTTGTATGCAAATGTGAGCTATCGGATGTCCGTCTGTTTTCAAATCTATACAGGCGTGAGATTGTGGTATTATCTACACTAATACAATACTCTGGATTTTTGTATATTGTTGAAAAACAGACGAGCTTTGTGGGGTAGTGGTTAACACGCCAACCCGTGACAAAAGGATTCGTGTGTTCGATCCCTCTCATGATGAAAAACGACCCTTTTCAGTTTGCAACAAAATGCATCGCTGCGCTAGAAGTTCACAATTAACTGTGGTAGGCTAGCTTAATATGTGTAATATATCTACATAAATTGCGTGAAAGAAATACTATATACTAGGTCAAACTGAAAGTGAATAGAAAATCAAAAACTGAGCAAATTACCATGATTGTATTTTAATTTATCTTTTCAAAATAGTTTCATAGATCATCAGTGAGATGGAGCGATCACGCTTAAATTCCTTAAACCAGTTGTAAACAGTGGCACGAGATGGGGCTTCATTGTGAAAAGCCAATCGAAGTCTTTCCTAACTTGCTTGTAGCGTTAGCTTACACCGAAAGTCGTAAAATATCATTGCACGAAAATTTTCTCGCGAAACATTCATGCTGACGTGTTATACACAATTTAAAATGTTCTGCCAAATCTTAGAAAATTGACAAATGAATAAAATTTTTTTCAGTAATATTGGCAAAGAGTTCTATTTTCAAAATCCAAGCTTAATTTTTAATACATAATTTACAAATGGCCAGTTCTAAAAACTTTCAGTGTCACCACGTACCTGTAAATTATGCTCTAGCTACCTGTAAGAACGCATTAATATCGCCAGAATAGTTTTCAACCTAATCATTCAGTTGCAGCTTTTAGTTTCAATTGATTATAATTTTAATTCATGATTAATATCTTACCGTCTTTCTCCTGATATTTTACAATAGTTTAAAATGTAAGTAATGGCACAGTGAGCTGTTGACTTCGCGAGTCTTATAACAGAGGTCTTAAGCGCAGTGGACCTCAGTAGTTGATCTTCGATGCTAGTTTAGGAGGTAAAAAAAAAAACAGAATATACCAGCTGCTTTCCTTCCCACGCAGACTCTAAAAACCGGTCAAGGGTTGGGCAAATCCCTATAGAATCATGTTAATAGACAATGCGGCTAGCAACTCATCACTGGTTTGGATTACGCTTTCCACTTTAGCGCATGTCAACATGCTATAAGTGGCCCCAACGTTTTATGATTATGATCCTGGGCTTCGTGTACTCGCTAATATGTATATAATTATGTAAACCTCAATGGTGCTAAGGATCTTTAAGCCATTCCCAAATAAAAAAAACTACATTTACACAAGAAATTATAATTACTAAGCCCGGTCACTAAATTCACGCAAATCAGCCAAGAGATGCAACTTGTACAACAGTCGGACAGACATACGACAGAATTCTTCTACAAGCAGTGACTTAAATAGACAACTAGCTGTTACCCGCGGCTTCACCCGCGTGATATATATAGCCTATGTCCTTCTCAGTACCCTAACCTATGTGTATGCAAATTTCATGAAGATCGCTTCAGTAGATACGGCGTGAAAGCGTAACATACAAAGAAATAAACAAACTCACTTTCGCATTTATAATATTAGTTAGGATTAGGATAGGATTAGGATAATTAATTATTTTTAACATAAATTGAGACGAACGATCTATTTTCGTGTCATAATTTTAAGTAAATGACATTCATATTTTACGGTCTGCTGAATCTTGAAGGATGTGAACTGTCTATTAATAGTATTTACCTGCTTTGTAAAGTCCATATAATTCAATTTGGAAAATCACACTGACTTATTTTAATAACAGTTTTTTAGTTTTCGAATTGCGTACCTACAAAGCGTTGTGAAGAAGTAATCCGTAGCTAGAATTAGGCAGATAAAATTTTTTTACTTACTTACTTTCTATTAATAAGACAATCTAGAGAATCTTGAAAGAGAGGCCTTTGCCCAACATTGGGACTTAAATGAAATTAATTAAATTACTTTCTATTGTTTTCTAATGTTCTCGCGATTGTTTACATTAGTATATAGTTACATACTTATATTATAGTCGTAATAAACATTTCGACCTCTATATGGTCTTTACAAAAGTATTTTTAAGGTTCCGTACATAAAGAGGCAAAACGAGGGTCGGGACCTTATTGTTAAGGCAGTCCATCCGTGTAGTATCCGTCCGTAAACAGGCCTGTATCTTTTAAACCGTAATAGGTAGACACTTGAAATTTTCTCAGAATTTATATATATTTTTGCCGCTATAATAACAAATAATTAAATCAAAAATTACAGGGCACATGTTTTTTGTGTATATCTTGATTCAGTCAAATAAGCTGTTTTACGGCACAACTTTTTCGAGCTTTTGTTGTTTCTTTTGATGATTGACAAAGTACTCACTTCATTTTGATCCAGAAGAACTTTAGCATACTGAAATTGTTTTATTAGTATGTAAGCATTGTTGAATAATTTTGTTTGTGTGCCACTCATATAAAATACTATTATAAGTCTGGTGTATGCTTTTAGTTATACTTCGTATTAATTAATTCCAATTATTTTATCTTTTAAATGTTAAAATATCTTACTTGTATGTTAAAATACATAAATAATAAATAAATATATACGGACAAATCACACAGATTGAACTAGCTCCAAAGTAAGTTCATAAGTAAGACTTGTGTTATGGGATACTAACTCAACGATACTATATTTTATAACAAATACATATATAGATAAACATCCAATACCCAGGTCAATCTGAAAAGGATCATTTTTAGGGTTCCGTACCCAAAGGGTAAAAATGGGACTTTATTACTAAGACTTCGCTGTCCGTCCGTCCGCCCGTCCGTATACATTAGTATTTTTATCAGTTGTTTATAAGTCTCTAGCATGCAGATAGGATATTGGTGTGTGTTCTGCTTATCTGTAGTGTTACTTAACTTTAACATACGAAAAACAACACATAAACAAAAACTACTGCTTTTCGCTCTAGCGACAAAGATTAACATCTTTGATAATATGGCATACAGCATGATTTGCATAAATTTTAAAGCTAAACACATAATTGATTACTCCGAAATTCTTAGGGAATGCTTTTAATAGCTTTTACTGCTACTAAAAGTCATTGGTTATATAGGCTTTTCACTAGAAACAAAAAAGCAGTATATTTTTCTTCTTGACTCTGTATGACAACTCTCTTCAAAGTTTTTTATTCTAAACCATATCGGTTGTAGCTCCCCATTCCTTCATTTCATTCCCCACACATTCCTTCCATGGTTTTTTCCACCTTTCCTTTTCTCTATAATTAACCTTTTCACCGCGAACGTCGGATATATCCGACAAACATCTTCATTTCAATTTGACGGATATCAACTTCGGTGCCGGCTGAAGTTCCTGCTGTCACTAGTATGGCCAAAATATTTTTATGTTTCTTTCAGTTGCGCGGGAGGCCACGAAACACGCAGCGCGTTTCGCTCAGTGCCAGCCGAATTTTGGCCGATTGAAATTGTATGGGCGTAGTCCGCAGATATGCGGGACTGGCCTCCCGCGCGCACTCCACACCGCGCACATACGCGGAGTTGGCAGTTAAGTTGATATATCTGACATTCGCGGTGAAAGGGTTAAATATATACAAACCACACAAATTAAGCTAACTTTACACATAATTGTAAATTTGTATATATCATCATCATCATCATCATCAGGTCTTTCCAGTCTCCACTGCAGGAGCACGACCCTCTCTGTACTACCAGAGCCATTACTAGCCTGAGTAGTCAGAGGATTTGGCCTACACTCTCCACGCTGGCCAGACGGGTTGGAGAGGTCTCTTTGATGTTAATAAGCTTTGTTTAGCTTGTGTTTTCTTAGTCGCCTTTTACGACATCCACGGGATGACTTGGAGTGGTCCTATTCTACTCTGCCGGGAACAACACGGAAAAAAAATGTATATATCCTACATACAAATTTACAATTAACTGTAAAGTTACTCGATAAAACTATATAAAAATCCAAGACCCACGTCAATCTAAAAAGGTTGAATTACATAATGACCTGGCCGGGGATCGAACTCGGATCACCTCGTATCGCAAGCTGGCGTGATAACAACTGCATCACGGAGCTCGTCACTTTATGGATGATACACTCTACATAGATTTATCTCATTCAAGTTTTTCCAAGTCCATTCAATTTCCGAAGGTTGAAAAGCATGTATTATTTTGGTTGTGAGATTTCTATCTACAAACAAACGTACAGCATGAGTCAGTGTACCTTGACACTGGCGTGGGCGCAACAATAGCTAACTGATGCCACACCAAATAATTAAGCTATTGTACGGTGTATGGATAAACCAGGGACATAAGAAATATGCGTCGCAAAATATCCGTTCATGTACCATAGTTTTTAACCGACTTCAATAAGGAGGAGGTTTTCAATTCGTCTGTTACGCGATTACTCAGTGAGTGATGGATCGATTTTAGTGATTCTTTTTTTGTTCGATAGGTAATGTTTCAGAAGTGGACCAATAAAATTTTTGTTGCAATGTATTGAGCACGTTTTGAAAAAATAAACAAAAACCCAAGAAAATTGTAGAGTATGTCGTTTGGTTTAAACTTATTTGTATTTTAGTCTTAAGCGAAGCAAGATAAAAGTGATGAAAACGTTACTCTTTTGTTTTGACTGAACTTCAAAGGTGGTCCTATAATTGTTTTTATCGATATGTATCCAGTGCTTTTAGAAAAAATCAACAAGAACCAAAAAAATACAAGTATGCCTATGTATATATTGTATGGTTTAATTTTATTTCTGTTTAATTCTTTCGCGAATCAAAACAAATTGATGACGATGTTTTCCTCTATTTTGATTGAACTACTATACCCACTAAAACCTAATTTTAAGCTCCAGTTGATGTCGGTTTTACTTTTTAGGGTTCCGTACAAAAATTGAAAAACGGAACCCTTATAGGATCACTCGTGCGTCTGTCTGTCCGTCCGTCCGTCTGTCACAGCCGATTTCCTCCGAATCTACTGAACCAAATTAGGTGAAATTTGGTGAGATAGTGTAATCCTATGACCCAAACACGGATGTGCAAAGTGAATAAAGTTTTTTTTGAAATAAGGGTCATTTTCAGGGACCCAAATACAAAATTTTAAAAAAAAAGTTTTGCAAACCTTACTGTGTCTCAAAAATATTTTTTTGTTCGGGTAAAATCAATACTTTTGATTTTATTCACGAAAGAAGGCAAAAATTGACTATCCCCCCCCCCCCCTGATCTCCGAAACTACTGGGCCGAAAATACAAAATGTATTTCATTCCTTGAAGATTACAGGAAAAATAATAAGAATTCTATCACTTGAATATAAAGTGGTAAAGTCACTATAATAAGTTCATCTAGGGAATCGTTCACTAAAACACCACTAGATAGCGCTAGTCAATTGAATAAAACATTTTTGCACATTGTGTGTGTGTACACGAAGCATACTGTACGGAACCATCATTGCGCGAGTTTGACTCACACTTGGCCGGTTTTTTGTTAAATATTCTTCCACACTGCTACTATGGGCAGCGGTGTACTACAGTGATGTTCTCTTTTCCACCGGTCAATAGAATATGGTTTTAGCGGTGTAACTAAAACTTGGTGAAAATGATAAATATTACTATAGTATACTTTTGCCCATGTTAAATAACATGTATTTCGTGAATACTGTTTAACTATATTTTTCACTATTATGGTAGATATATTGTTAAGAATAATCGTTTGGCGTCATCTATGTGATGATAATGAAACGAAACGTATGCGATAGGAGTTTGACCAGCCACGAGTCACCAATTTCTTGGGAATAGCGACCACAGACTACCTAATAATGCTGCGAGTAAGTATTTTTTTAGGATTCCATACCCAAAGGGTAAAATGGGACCCTATTCACAAGACTTCACTGTCCGCCCATTCGTCCGAATGCCTGTCACCAGACTGTATCACTTGAACCGTAATAGCTAGACAGTTGAAATTTTCACAAGTGATATATTTTTGTTGCCGCTATACCAACAACTAACAAATACTAAAAACAGTATAAATAAATATAAGGCGGCTTTCATACAACAGATGTAACTTTGTGCTTGAAATCATTTCATTTATTTTTCATAAAAAGCACAAAAAAGAGACAAATACATAAAAATTAAGTCAATCAAAAATGCCCCCACGGATAGTACCCAGCTCAAAAGTACCCATTATGCTAGCTGCATTTCCTCTCTGAATAGCGATTGCTCGATATAATTATACCTATAGATATTAGATGCTACATTATGAAACTATTGAGCATCTTGACTCGCATTTGGCCGATGTTTTTTATTTCCTATATTATTTTATATGTCACTGACGGCAATGCTCACATTAATGTTATTAATTCATAATAATCGGTCAGCAGTTGCGGCGTGGAAGCTTAAGAGTCGCCTGGAAGCGCATGCCTCCATACAAACGGAAAAAGGGAATTGTGGCAATATTTGATAATTTTGGAGTAAAATTAAGCATTTAATTAAATAATCTCATTATAATCTACGTACGTTCCTATACAGCTTGGTTAAAATACCAATGGTTTGAGAATTACAAGCCTTTTCAAATTTGTATGGAAATCTTGAGAGGCGTATAATTCTCAAACATTTGATTATTTAACCAAACTGTATAAGAAAGTACGTAGATTATAATGAGATTAATTGATTGGATGCTTAATTTTGCCCTAAAATTATCAAATATTGCCACAATTCCCTTTTTCCGTTTGTATGGAGACATGCGCTTCCAGGCGACTCTTAACAAACAAACTCAATTTCGCATCTTTAATAAAAGCTTAGATTATTTTACTCATAAGAAATCCACTCTAAACCCAAACATCTTAACCATCAAGGATTTTTTATTCACCTGCTTGCCTTTAAAGATGCACAAATGAAATTAATTAAACTCATTCTTAGTCTAGTCTTACTCGTAATACCAATTTACAATTACTAAAATATCTAGCGCAAATAACTAAGTGATGATACACATGGTAGCCGTCGATATGTGTGTAATTTATATGTATTACATGGCCACATAGCAATTTGTATTACATATGTATAAGTACTTTACTGAGCCACATTTTCTAATATAGAATGTTGATTGTATGAATAAATTTAATGTTACTTTTGGCTAAGTGTCCTTATTTTAAGATTCTAATCGTATTGTGTCATTTCTTTCTATACCTTTAAGTATGTATTCCAATCTTAGACACATTCTCAGAGCAATATTTTTATTTAATATAACCGATATATGCATTACTTTATAATTAGTACAATAATTTTCAAGCGGCGATTTAGACCAATAAGATTAACAACTTTTGCAATGGGATCATTGAAGGTAACTCATGAACTCTCTCTCTCTCATATTGGTCTTATAGGAGAAGTTGAGGGCTGAGATACACTATAAAGTTAATTTTTTGTAGGGCGGTAATAGGCGCGTTACCGTAATTACAAATTAATAGATATCTAATAAAGGTACATGGGAGCAATAATGTGCTAATTAAAAAGTTAAAGTATGTTTAGGAACAGTTAAAACTAAATGATTTTATAATAAAAGAGTCACGTGTATGACCAAATATGATACAATTTCAACCAACTTTTTTGCGCCCTACTAAAATCACGTTGCAGAAATCTCATTGTATAATCAAATTCTCATGTTACGCATCCATTTGCGGAGATAATTAACCATTTTGTTGTAAAAATGTTATAATTAGTGGTTATGTTTTATAATTAAGGTGTTGAGGGGCCTCCCAAATTGTAGGAAGGCGGTAGGTGGTGATCTTGGCTTCCATTGCTATTGTTTTCAAAAGAAAATGATTCTGCTTAGAATTGATTAAAATTGGGCAGTAAAGAAGCATACGGACGGTTGTTGTAATGAAATAGAACGGAAAACGAGCAAGCGGGGTACCTGATGGTAAGTGATCACCACCGCCCATGGACAACTGCAACACGAGTGTGACAAGAGCGTTGCCGTTCTTTTCGTTTTTTGAAAGTTCCAATATCTTATCGATATGGGAATACCGCCACAGGAAGTTGATTCCACAGTTCGGTCGTATCGTACTTACCTGGTTACCATGAATTCGTTTTATAACGTTACAACTCCTTCTCTATCGCATGTAAATTATGTTCCAGTTATGTTTTAACAGGCCAGGTTTTGATGTAGACAGCATGTTAGAGAACGTTATTCACTACGCAATTTCGCCTAGCTTTTGTGGCCGGTCGCTTACCAGCCTTTAGCCCCCCCTTGAGTAGTCGAGCCGCGGAAAAATACCTAAATAATGAAGTACAAGTATTTTTCTGCGCCGGGAACCGAACCCGGTGCCCCTTATGTAGCAAGCTGGCGTGTTAACCGCTATTTTATGAAAAAGTATTTTTTTTTTAATAAATGGGTTTATGGTTCAGTCCGCCTTTTATATTGACATCAAACTATTTAAAAATATAATATCGTTGATTTAGTATCCTCCGACATAAGTTCACAAAAACTCAATATGCATGATTTCTTTGTCTTTATGTATTACTTTATCTATGAATACTAAAACTTAAATTTGATCGTTTGTTTCGTTGAATAGGCACCGAAACTACTCGACCAATTTTTAAAGACTTTTTCACCTTAAAAATAAAATTATTTCTTTACTTGCCTGTTACATCCCACTACTGGGTTTAGGCTTCACCTATAGAAAGTTAATCTGTGGGTAACATATGCTTTAATTTACGCGGACGAAGTCAAGAGAAAATTGCCGGTTATTTCGCATACAATACACCTGCTGATCCATCAATTAAAACATGTTTTAATTTTACGAATATCTACATTACACCTTTGTATAACAGATCATATCATGAACCTTGCAAATTTTACTACACAACACTATCATCAAAGTCATTTGCAGCACTTAAAGCTATAGAAATAACTGGTGCAAAAAGAAAATTATAATACTTAGAAACATTTCAAACAAAATAAACAACCTTCTAAGCTCCACGATGAGCTTTCAAAGTGCACATCAAAGCTTATCAGACCATCTGTTATTGGCCATCAATATCAAATTATGATTGGGCAACTGCTATACTTTAAATGTATGTTGGTTTGTTACCCAATTTGGGATGAATTTTGAGGGGATTGTTAGAACACATTTATTTTATGTGTACTTGATAGAAGGTGGGCTTCCACCGAGGTTTTGCTTATTTTGCCAATGTCCAGTTTAAAGAGATACAAAGTATCGGTGTTATACGGTATACAGTAAACAGTAGCAATCAAAGATGGCGTAGGTCCTTTGATGGCTTTTTATTAATGAATAATTTAAGTGGGTTTGACCTCTATTTAGCCTGATGGTGTGGCCGTGTGGATCCCGGCAGAGTAGAATAGGACCACTCCAAGTCATCCCGTGGATGTCGTAAAAAGCGATTAAGGAAACACAAGCTAAACAAAGCTTACTAACATCAAAGAGATCTCGCCAACCCGTCTGGCCAGCGTGGAGAGTGTAGGCCAAATCCTCTGACTACTCAGGCTAAAGTATATGGCTCTGGTAGTACAAAGAGGGTCGTGCTCCTGCAGTGGAGACTAGAAAGACCTGATGATGATAACCTGATGGAAAGCAACGATGACGTCTAGGGTGGTACACGCAAACCTAATTAATGCCTATTTACTCTGCCTTGAAAATCCCTTTATGCTTTATGGGTGCTTCTAGTGATAAATCCATAATAGTACATATGACAGCCTACTTTCACTATTTCAGACATTGTTCATCTGTACGAGCATTTATAACACCAACATTTTATATTAGAAAGTCCAAATCAATTTGTAAAATCATCATCATCGTCATCATCAGCCTATACTTGTCCACTGCTGGACATAGGCTCCCCAATTGCACGCCATCAAAGTCTATCTTCGGCTGCTCACTAGATTATTACCCAATCCGAGATGAATTTTTGAAGGGCTTCGATATCGTGTGAACTTGATCGAAGGTGAAATATTAGAACATTGTGAATGTGTCGTGTTTCTGTCACACGGACACCTTACGAAAGGTAAAACAATATGACTTATTTATTTATTTAACTCTTTATTGCAGCATTCAAAACAAATAGTAATAAACTCATGAATGTGGAAAAAACATAAGGCCGCCTTATCGCTAAAAGCGATTTCTTCCAGGCAACCTGAGAGTATTAGGAAAAAAGAAAATTAGAAAATCAAATTGAAAATGGAAATAAGGAGATTTATGATTAATACATAAATAAATACATACTAGCTTTGAATATTTATTCTCTACACACCATCATGTCTTTATATGATTCACGTGACAGCTCTGTGTTATCATCATACGCGTCCTGTCAATTTATACCCTCAAAATTCATAAAATTGGTAGCTGTGTGTGTGCGCGACCGACTATGAGTTCGACACTAGTTTTTTCTACGCTTTTAGGCTAATAGAGTCTATCTAGGCTTTATATAATCTAAGCATACTAGTTATAGCTATATCTAACTACACGAAAAGGGATCAAGATTAAACGCGACAGGAAAAAAAAGTGCCTACAAAGAGGAGTGTGATTTGACAAGGGGTTTAAAGCTGGCTAGCGTTTGAGTACACTTAATTAGCTAATACACTGAGTGTAAATTTACAACTGACATTCCTTTGATGGGGTGACTCAGCCCTTCAATAAGAGCTACTTTTTTATGGCGCCAATGCTGGTAATTCGAAAAATATTTTGTAATTTTTTTATTCAAAGTGCCGGGCCACCTGAACGCTTTATGAAAAAGTAGAGTTATTTTTTGCTCCCGACATTGGTCCCATATGAAATGTTGGTCAGGTTTTGACCATTAAGAGAGATGCTTAAGGTCAATTTAGATGTCAATTAGAGGTCAATTTAGATTAGGCCAAATGGTGTTACTCTTATTCCATGGAGGCAGGGTAAATGTCTAGTCTGGGATGCCACATGTGTAGACACTCTGGCTCCTTCGCACTTATCGGGAACATCTTCCCAGGGTGGGGCAGCAGCCCGCGCCGCCGAGTGGGGCAAAAGACGGAAATATATAGCTTTACAAGAAAATTTTATTTTCCTTCCCTTCGCAGTGGAGACGTTGGGTCCCTGGGGCCCGGAGGCTAAGATTTTTTTATAAGGAAATCACAACTCGTCTTATTGAGGCAACGAGCGACCCTAGAGCTGGTCATTACTTCGCTCAACGCATCAGCATTACTGTTCAGCGCGGTAATGCTGCCAGTATTTTGGGCACGTTGCCTCAATGTGACGAGTTAGAAGATTTTTTCCACTTATAATTAAAAATTTGTAATATTTTATGAAATTTGTATATGAAATGTCTAATGATTAATAAAATCTTTCTTATTTAGATGTTGTATACAATCATTACTAGGACAGAATTTACTTTTCTGAATTTAATTCGTTTGAGTTTGATGTTGCCCTATCAGTCAGATCTACCAAAAATAATGCTAAAGGATCTACCTACGTATCAAATACTGCGTGGTGCCCCAAAAAATTAAGGACATTATATAAATAGATATATAGATAATAGATAGATAGATGCCACCCGCCATAATAAATCGCGCTGTATAAAATATCCTTAATATAATTAAGTACGCAATGTAATATAGACTCGAGAAGATAAAGGTGCCAAATCCCAGTATATAAGCTTTTTTGAAAAGTGTAGCTATTGCAGTTATGGCATGGGGATAGATGGACCCTTGAACATCGTTTTACCCTTACGCAGAAAAATTATACATTTCTTCAAAGCGAGACATAAAATCTTGAACTTTATTCGCAAGGAAATAGAAAACGAGGCTTTTATAATGTTAATTCTTTGTACAGAACAATAAAAACAAATTAAAAATATGTACTCAACGTTTTTATCGCAAAAGTTGACATTAACACTAGAAACTCGTCCCTAAAATCAGATCGAATTACGAACATGTCAATATCATCTCTATATAAACCCAGTAAGGTATTAAAAATAATCTTAATGTTAACAATAATAAAGTCCAAATTGGTTCAAAAAGAACCAAGTCCCAATTTTAAGTAGTAGTTTAACTGCACATCCTACTGACTGACCTTGACAATGAAGATCTAGCAAATGAAGCCCATATAAAAAGGACTGGTGGTAGCAATTCTGGCATTCTTCGATTGAACCTCCAACCGATAACATGAAATTGGTTAGTAATTACACCATTTTAAACTGGTTCAATTGCGATCGGTTTTATATTGATTTCGAACGCGAGGGTCACGATTTTGAGTGATATAATTGTTAGGTCATTTCAGGTCACGAATTGTGTCGTCTGGTGTCATATTGTAAATAGCTTTGGTGTTTCTTGTGCCTTAAATTGGTTTTGTAAACAAAGTTTTTTGTTATATTGTCGAAAACAAAACAAAAACACCAGTTTCTGGACACAGTATATTATTATTTTCAATTTCATGAATTTTTTTTTCACTGTTTTCTTGTTGTAATCAAATCGTATTTATTCACAATTTAAATTTATTACATTGCTTATAGAGTATCATTTTTTTCAGTGACCTAGTTTTTTTTTATTTTAGTCTTTCTATTTACTCGTATATTTATCAAAACTTTCCAATATTTTTTTCCAGGACAATTATGTGTTTTTCGCTTTTTTCTTATTATAATTACAGTTTTCATTTACTATTTAAATGTATTGTTTTCAGTTACCTTTTATTATTTTTAAATAACCTTTAGTTTTTTATAACATCTATCTACTCAATGTATATTTTATGATGTCTGTGTATTTATTAAAAACATACAGATATTTTTATTACGCAAAATTGTAGAATATATTAAGTTTAAATTTTTGCTTATAACTATAACATTTGACGTGACGATTTTAAGATTTAGAATAATTTATATTTAGACCTAAAATTGAAAATACTTTTCACAATTTTCCAGATCGTGCTCGCAGCTTTGGTCGCGGCGTGTTCCGCCGGCGCCCTCCCCCAAAACTACCTCCCTCCTCAGTACCGGGCCTCTCCGAGCTACTACCAGGAGTCCTCCAGGCCTAGGGCAGCCTTTGAAAGGAACGCAGCTATCTTGAGATCAGTCAACGACGCCAACGAGTATGGATACAGATTTGCGTACGAAACTGAAAACGGTACGTAGTTTTTTGAGTATCATTTTATGCGACGAAATTTCCATTCACTTTAAACATCTTAAAAAAATTATTTTAACTCCAAAATAAGACGTAAAACAAGTGGATTATTACAAAAAAAACAAAATACGGATTGAATGGCACCTCACTCTTCCAAATCGATCAAGCCGTTTAAACTATAGGATGTAACAATGAACCAGACATACTTGCATATTATACATGCGTACATAAATGCATAGGTATATACATAAATACGCGCGAAAAACATTACTCTCTTGCTGGAAAAGTCAGTCGAGTAAAAAACTTCATGGAAATCTGATAGAAATGAAATAAAAATATTCTGTAGTTAGCGTAAAACAATAAAAGTAACAAAATGTTTTTATAGGTCCCTTTAAAAGTAAATTGGGATCATCATCATCATCATCAGGTCTTTATTAGTCTCCACTGCAGAAGCACGACCCTCTCTGTACTGCCAGAGCAGTAAGAGGATTTGGCCTACACTCTCCACGCTGGCCAGACGGATTGGAGAGGTCTCTTTGATGTTTATAAGCTTTGTTTAGCTTTAGTTTCCTAAGTCGCCTTTTACGACATCCACGGGAAGATTTGGAGTGGTCCTATTCTTCTCTGCCGGGAACCACACCAATTGGGATAATTCACACAAATTGAGCTAGCCCACATAGTTGATTATTCATCAGCTTCTCGACGATAGTATTTCTTTTATAATTTTTTTCTCAAAAGACCAAAAGACTTATCAATATTCTTATGCAGTAACTAGCGTTTTTTCCGCGACTTCATCCTTAAACCCCTATACCACCCCCTTAGGGGTTCAATTTCTAAAAATTATTTCTTAGTGCTCATTTAAATCAAAGAAGGAAACTATATACTAAATTTCAACCTTCTAGGTACAGTAGTTTCATCTGTGCATACATATTTAAGCCTGTGAGTCAGGTTTGCTTGATATATCCTAACTATATATATATCCCATCCCAATCCCAACTAATATTATAAATGCGAAAGTGCGTTTGTTTGTTTGTTTGTTTATTTGTTTGTTTGTTTATTTGTTTGTTTGTTACGCTTTCACGCCCAATCTACTGAACCGATCATCATTAAATTTTGCGTACACATAGGTTAGGGTACTGAGAAGGACATCCCAATCCCAACTAATATTATAAATGTGAAAGTGAGTTTGTTTGTTTATTTGTTTGTTTGCTACGCTTTCATGCCCAATCTACTGAACCGATCATCATGAAATTTTGCGTACACATAGGTTAGGGTACTGAGAAGGACATAGGCTATATATAACGCGGGCAAAGCCGCGGGTAACAGCTAGTAAGTGAATAAGGCTAAAAAATATTTATTTATTTTTGTTAGGAAACCTTAAATGCTGTGACATCTTCAATTAGCTTTGCGTTGCCCACCCACATTGGAAAATATGTTCTATATTCTTAACACACGTTGTACAAAATTACTTCTACATTACTTAAATATATATAATGACAGCTATGAACGCATTTTGAACAAATTACAAAATTGGTTTACAATCATTACATGGTTATCAACTCTACTAGTTAAACGACCATTCAATTCGTATAAGAGCAATATACAAAGATTAACAAGCGTATGATCAATTTAATAATTGTTTAGTAATTATCGAACATTAGGTTTCGTTTGCAATACGGTATCAAATAATATAAATAAATATATACGGACAAATCACACAGATTGAGCTAGCCCCAAAGTAAGTTCTTATGAAAGACTTGTGTTATGGGATACTAACTCAACGATACTATATATTATAACAAATACATATATAGATAAACATCCAAGACCCAGGTCAATCTGAAAAAGATCGTTTTCCATCTTGACCTGACCGGGGATCGAACCCGGGACCATCCGTGTTGCAGGCAGGCGTGATGACCGCTGCGCCACGGAGCTCATCTAAGCAATGATCTTTTACGGATTATATTTAATGTATGTCAAATGTTACTAATATTGTCTAAAAATACTATTTTAGACACTTTATTTATTTAAATAAACTAAAAACAAAGAACTAAACTAAGATTATAAACTATAACTAGTCTTAAAAAAAGAAAATTAACCTACAAAAAAAAGACACTTTTAATTTGATATTAATATCTTTAAATTATTTTAATGCTCCTCTATTATGATTTTTATATACCATAATATATTCCACTAAATTTATAGCAACTTTTATTTTAAACCCACTATGGAATAGGATCTTTTTCTGATCGATTGGAGTCTTGGATGTTTATTTTTTTTTATTAGGTTTAAGAACTAAAGTCTAAGGCAGAAGATAGAGAAGTTTGGCGCATACTCCATCGACAAGAGCTATAAAGCTCTTAAATAAGAAGAAGAAGAAGGTTTACAAAACTGATGTTACACAACACAGTGACATTTACATAAAAATAAAAATATTCAATGACATGTGAAAGTGTAAGATCTTCTAGATGTAAACACAGCATGCACAATACATAATCTACTACATATATAAAAAGCATAAATACCTACACAGAGAAAAAAAAATATGACGTATACATAAGTTATATAAACACAAAATCATAGAAGCAATATTCCTCTTAATGGAATTGGCCGATGCACCAAAAATATCAAATTTTGATAATACGTCATTATAGGCTATCGTTTATCATAATACAAAAGTATATAATGAATGCTTTTTGCTGCCACAAAATATTGTATCAGTAGTAGTTAAGACATTATGAAAACACGGCTTTACTCACGTTTTATTACGTCGGATCTGCCGACTAGTTTCGGTCTGTTACGAAGACCATCATCGGGGCGCCCCGATGATGGTCTTCGTAACAGACCTAGAACTAGTCGGCAGATCCGACGTAATAAAACGTGAGTAACGCCGTGTTTTCATAATGAATTTATCTCGCGTAAGTTTTAATATTATTAGTAGTTAAGACAGTTTTGGTATACTGAGCCACAGAGATTCTCAGGCATTTGTGATCATCACTTACAAGAAAATATAAATAAAACTATTAAACTATCAAAATCTCATAAAAAAGTTCTTAATTAAAAAATATTACTGGTCTTCAAGAAAAAAAAGCATGAAGTATTTTACTTAAATTTTACAAAATAGAAAACGATAACATCAATTTGTCAAGTCATCAAGTTTATCGCATAGCCAAACAGATGCTTTATAAAGATTACTTAATATTGAACCTTAGATTTAGAGATAATAAAGTTCAAAACTGATGAAAACTTACATTTACGTCGTCTCATTGGGCAGACAGGCAAAATGTATTACGAATTATGTACCGCGACACCTTTCATAATTTGCTTGAGATTAATATTTCAAAAGATCCCAGACATCAGTTAAATCTCATCTTTGACAAAAGTAATAATATGATGAGGTTAAAGAGGACTTTTTGTCATGTTATTATAATGATCACGCATAAAATTGAGTGTATTGTTTTTGAAATCATGTATCTTGCTATGCTTACTACATCATCATCATCATCAGGTCTTTCTAGTCTCCACTGCAGGAGCACGACCCTCTCTGTACTACCAGAGCCATATACTATCCTGAGTAGTCAGAGGATTTGGCCTACACTCTCCACGCTGGCCAGACGGGTTGGAGAGGTATAGGTCGCCCTTTACGACATCCACGGGATGACTTGGAGTGATCCTATTCTACTCTGCCGGGAACTACACGGCTTACTACATCCAAAGTTGTTTTTCTTTCTGATTAACTTTTCAATTATTGAAGTAAATTACCTTAAACCACCCATATTTTTAACAGTTTCTGGTCATTTTCGCTTAAAGACGTAATTTTATTGACATTTCTGTGTCCGTAAATGAGTTATGAACATGATCCAACAGTTTCTAAAAAATTTTTTTTTTTAAATTTCAGGTATCCAAGCTGAAGAGACCGGCCAGGAAGCTAACGGCATCGAAGCTCAGGGCAGCTACTCATACACCGGTGATGACGGCCAGGTGTACAGCGTGAGGTACACCGCTGGAGCCAACGGCTTCCAGGCCCAAGGAGCCCATCTACCAACCCCGCCACCTCTGCCTGAAGCCATCGCTAAGGCTCTTCAGGAGAACGCGAGGGATGAGGCTAATGGCATCTTTGATGACGGTAAGCTATATTTCATAATTTATCTATTAAATTAACCCGCAGGTAAAATAAATAATAAATGTATACGGACCAATAAAATAGATTGAGCTCGCCCCAAAGTAAGTTCGAGACTTGTGTTATGCCATACTAAATTCAACGATACTATATTTAATTACAAATACATATATAGATAAACATCCAAGACGGCCAATCAGAAACAACATAATTTTTCATGTTGACCTGGTCGGGGATCGAACCCGGGACCACCCGTGACGCAGGCTGGCGTGTTGACCCCTGCGCCACGGAAGTCGTCTTAAAGCAAATTTTAAAAGCATCTTAACTAAAACGTACTTAAATCTCGTTCTGTCTCTATGTAAATAACCTAGAAAGACAAAGACAGTCTGGAATTGATGAAGAATTTTGAATATTCGGCGGTAAGAAGCTAAAATTTAGAAAGCTGACTTTTAAAAATAGTCTGATATACCATTTTTCACTATCACATTGATACGACACAATCAATTATTTTGTTCTCTGGACGCTTACATGTAAAA
The DNA here is from genome assembly GCA_963082605.1 of Rhodophaea formosa. Lineage (NCBI taxonomy): Eukaryota > Metazoa > Arthropoda > Insecta > Lepidoptera > Pyralidae > Rhodophaea > Rhodophaea formosa. Next base: position 3,308,842 of record OY720220.1, on the reverse strand, counting down.
AAACTCTTCCATGCTGGTTTGGGAGAAAAACAATCTTCTCTTTTTCTCTTCCAGCGTAGAACATAGCCGTGTGGTTCCCGGCAGAGTAGAATAGGACCTCTCCAAGTCTCCCCGTGGATGTCGTAGAAGGCGACTTAGAAAACACAAGCTAAACAAAGCTTACAAACATTAAAAGTCCTCTCCAACCCGTCTGGCCAGCGTGGAGAGTGTAGGCCAAATCCTCTGTCTGCTCTGGCTAATAAGGCTCTGGTAGTACAAAAAGGGTCGTGCTCCTGCAGTGGAGACTAACAAGACCTGATGAAGTGAAGAAGAAGACGTAGAACATAGAACCTGGCCAAGGGAATCGGCAAAAAACGAATCATGTCAATTTGCACTGTGTCCATAATTATTTAGTATATATTAGCGGAGTATTAATTATTAAGTTTGGGTTTTTATTTATTGCTTTATTTAAAGTTAATAGCACGTTTAAAAGAAAAATGTTCAAAAGATGAACTTAATGCTATGTGGCATTCTCTCCAAGCATTACCTACAAGGGTTAGACCAAATAGAGAATTAGAATTAAAATGGCTATTGACCACAATTGTTCTTTGAATCTTGTAAATTCTAGTACAAGGTCAGAATCATGTTCAGAAATAAGGTCAGAATCAAGGTCAGAATCAAGGTTAGGATCAAAGTGACAATCAAGTCAAGTTTTGCTCAAACGTTTTTCAATTTCAGGAAGCTACCGTGAAGGTAAATACGACAGCATTGGATCTGGAGTGGCAGTAGCTCGTGCTCAGTACCAACCAAACAGGCAGTACCTTGCTCCAGGGTTCAGACAGCCTGGATACCACTACTGAAGATGAGGAAGACACCGTGCCATGTAGGTTAAGTTTGTATACAATGTAAAAAAAGTCAAGAATAAAAATGAAGTTATTGTAAAGTATTCTTGGTGTTCTCTTCATGCAAAATTAAATCCTCCTTGTAGTCTCCAAATAAATGTGGACGAGATGATGATGATGATGATTGAGAATTGAGATGAATAACATCTTAACACCTGGTATGTTTTTTTTTCGTCTGCTCAAAAGGGGTTTGTGTCAGGCCGCCAGCCGGCTGTTAAAACTTTGTCAAATTATATTGAGTCCTTACCTATGAAATTGGCGTTTTTTTCCGCTTGCCACTTTGTTGCTATAGACAATAATTTTTAGGTTAATATTTTTTTTAGTTTAAACTTGAATGTGGTCTATATTTTTAACATTCTGCATGCATTAAAATTTTTGTTTTTGTGAATTTAATTATTGGAAAATGCTCATGGAAAGAACTCGTTTTAGGTTTGTCCGTTTTAATCAAAATTGTAGCCACTATTCTATTAATTTTTTAACTTTTTTAAATGGGCATGTTGACTAAAAATTTTATCATGTTGCTATGTAAAGACCTGCCAAAAATAAACACAATAGTGACAGAAATATATTTCTAAACAAAAAACTCTTTCAGTTATAAAAGTTTTAAAGACACATGTTTTTAGACGTAAATTTTTAGACGTGAAAACGCGCCGCTGAAATGCCTACATATTTGTGACGTCACAAGGTTGTATTTTGTATGGGTGGCGTGAGAACTTTGTTTGGTAGCTATACGAAATATTTCGTTTATGGTAATGGTTTCATAATAAAAGTTGCTATAAATTTTGCAGACTAAAATACAGTGTAATTGTAATTAAAGATTTTCATACTTTAATAAATGGTCCTATTCACCCAACTTTAAAGAAGCTCTAAGATCACTTAACGAATCGATATCAAATTAAAAGTGTTCTTTATGGTGTTTTTAGATAGAAATTAGTCTCATTAGAAACAAATTTTATATAATCTTAACATTATGCTAGTACCGTAATTGTATAATGTTTTAATTAGGCTTAGTGTTGTCCGTAACTACATGCAAAATTTCGGTTTTGTTGAATTCATCAAACCTGAAATAATACTAATAGTAGTATGAAGATTCACTTTGCTCGAAATTCTCTATAGAAAACGCCAATTTCATAGGTAAGGACCTATTATAACAGCGTAAAGGGTGACATCCTAGTAAATATTCTGATATCTATGGGTGACATCAAAATAGTGTATCTGGGCTCCAACACTTTTAAAAGCTGAGGACGCAACCGAAATAAATACTAAGATAATCCGTACTAATGTTATAAATGCGAAAGTAACTCTATCTGTCCTTCTTTCACGCCAAAACTACTAAACCCATGTAAATGAAATTTGATACACGAATAGTCTGGAGCTTCCTAAAGGACATGGGCTACTTTTATTCACGCGGACGAAGTCGCAGGCAAAGCTAGTAATAATTATGATCTAACTATCTGCTACCATTATAATATTTATGTACCTATCTTAAAACATAATTAATCTTATCATAATGACGAAAATACATTAAGTAATTAATATTTTATAGCGTTGCCATAAATAACGTCTTGGTCGGGTTAATTTGTCGGTATGTCTGATCAATTACCGATTTCATGTCTAAACTTCAATGATAGTCAATTTATGAACCAGATTTAATCTTATTTCGAATAGATATTGACGAAGCAACATTGGGTAATAATTTTTTTAGACATTTATTTTTAAGATAATAACCGACAGATTAACGTATCTTGTTATTTTTCTTCCTTTATCTAATGCCGCTTATGAAATGCTGGATCGGCACAATATGTCAGCACCCTCCATTTTGTTCTAGTGTCTTTTACCATAATTATGTATCTTAAGGTTTGTATAATTATAACTCTTGGACATCAGTAGCTGCCCAAGAGTATATTTAATATACTACTGTAAGTTCAGCAATGTTAAATCTTATGTAGGTACCACAACCTTAGGATAGAAGACCAAAATCGAATAGTTTCTATACTTATTCTTATCTCGGAAAACCGATAAACAAAAAATATTTTTTTTTTAAAATATGTAACTACGGGTTACTCATGTAAAAGTCAGTTACTGGCTGACATGTTTATGACATGAAACTTTTAATTGGTTGGCAGTTATTTTATACTTCATTATTTTATACTACAATACTTTAAAAGAAATCCTATTCTTATGTTTTAAATAATAAAAAATGCAGTACATTATATACTCAGTGATAGAGAGCTTCTAGGTATTTTAAATTTGGGACAGACGGGCTGTTAGAATAGCGCTATGTTAAGGTGAGACCTTTATAGAAGTTAATTCTTCAATAATTCACGTTAAGTATAAAGTTTCATTAATAATTTTGAAACATAATATGTCATCTTCTTGTAATAAAAATGAAATGTCAGGTTAGTTCATCATGCGTGTACATTTTGTCACCCATTATTACAAATTACCGATGACCGTGCAATATTGATGTTATATTGTCGTCTTATATGTATCAATGGCAGAGTTTGTTTGTTTTTCGTATGTGTAAGTGGCCAACACTGTTGTCAGATTTTTCAAGCTGCCTTAAGGCATCTGACATAGCTTAACGACTGACATCAACGATGACAGCCGGGACCAACGGCTTAACGTGCCTTCCGAAGCACGGAGGAGCTCGAGATATTTTTATGCCACTTGCGGTCACCCATCCAAGTAGGGACTGCACCAGGGGTTGCTTAACATACGTAAGCGCTCATAGAGCTCACACCCACTGGACCATCACTCCATGTCTTCCCGTAGGTGTCGTAAAAGGCGACATAGGAAACACAAGCTAAACAAAGCTGTTAAACGTCAAGGAGACCTCTACAAATCCTCTCCGTCTGGCCAGCGTGGAGAGTGTAGGCCAAATCCTCTGACTCCTCTGGCTAATATATGGCTCTGTTAGTACAGAGAGGGTCGAGCTGCTGCAATGGAGACTAAAAAAAAGAACCCGATGAATCACAAATTACCGATAACCGTGCAATATTTGAAGAGCTCCGTGGCGCAGTGGTTACCACGCCAGCATGCGACACGGGGGTCCCGGGTTCGATCCCCGGTCAGGTCATGATGGGAAACGATCTTTTTCAGATTGACCTGGGTCTTGGATGTTTATCTATATAAGTCTATATTATAAAATATAGTATCGTTGAGTTAGTATCCTGCGACACAAGTTCACAACTTACTGTGGGGCTAGCTCAATTTGTTGGATATGTCCCTATATATTTATTTATTATTTTAATATTGATGTTATACTGTCATCCAAAACTTTATCATGCTAGCCTGTGAGAAAAGTAAAACCAGCCAGCCAGCGACCGTAAAAGCCGGCCTAGATAATTGGCGATAATCTAATAATGATATGTATTTAAATATTAGGATATAATAAGTCGTCAACAAATCAGCATTTTCATAACCTTTTTCACCTACACGTATACCAGCACACTAAACACTAAAACTTGTCGGATTTCCAGCCATAGTCCCATAGGAAAAGGGTTCATATAACCGGTCTGAATGGACTTTATAAGATAGGGTTTCATCAACATATTGTATATGTATGTATACTTAAACGTATCTTTATTAAAAACGTATTCTTCTCACCAGTGGTCATTACGAAAAGCTAGTAGTTATTCGATTTGCAAATTGAAAATAATAAGAAAGAAAAAAATACGTTCAAAAAGAGATACAATTGTCCAATTTTGAACAAAACTCTTTGACAATTGCCTAACAAAATAAAGACAGAATGAGACTTTAAAATTTCATTAGTTAATTTACTTTTAAGTATTCAAGCGTTACTTGCTGTGTGCTAATGATTTTGAAACATAAAATGTCAAGTTATTATATCCATGATAGAAAGTTGTGTCATCCACTTCTGTTCTGCAATTACTAATTACGGTACATATCGACATTATATTGTCATCTGGAACAACTTCTGTGTAACCTAAATATGCGTGTATATAGATTTAGATACTTATCATTGAGTTAGTATTCGTCAAAGATTTTAAATTTACTATCCAGTATCGACGAGCTTCGTGGCGCAGCGGTCATCACGCCTGCCTGCGACACGGATGGTCCCGGGTTCGATCCCCGGTCAGGTCAAGATGGAAAACGATCTTTTTTAGATTGACCTGGGTCTTGGATGTTTATCTATATATGTATTTGTTATAAAATATAGTATCGTTGAGTTAGTATCCCATAACACAAGTCTTTCATTAGAACTTACTTTGGGGCTAGTTTAATCTTTGGGATTTGTCCGTATATATTTATTTATTATATTGCAGTATCAAAAAACCTGGAAAAAACACGATATACGAAAAATTCTAGGAGTTTTGGAATTCTGGAATTGAAGATATAATTAACGTCAACATTATTTAAGTAAATAAAAAGTTGTTTACTATTAAATTCATTGCTCTAAAATAATCCTAGTTTTTTCTTTCAGTTCCAAGAAATTACCAGATTTTCCAGGTTTTTGACACGGGAAATTACTGGATAATAAATAAATAAATAAAATTATATACGGACAAATCACACAGATTGAGCTAGCCCCAAAGTAAGTTCGAGACTTGTGTTATGAAATACTAACCCAACGATACTATATTTTATAATAGATACTATAGATAAACATTCAAAACCCAGGTCAATCTGAAAAAGATCATTTTCCATCTTGACCTGACCGGGAATCGAACCCAAACCTTCCGTGTCGCAGGCAGGCGTGTTGACCGCTGCGCCACAGAGCTCGTATAAATCTTTTATGTTTAAATTACGTAGCCAAATGAAAAATTTAGATACGTTTTAGGATTTTCCTGAAATTACAAAAGTCCCGGTATATGTCCGATCATATTCCAAAAAGTCCCGTTTACTAATTTCAAATTTCCGGGTTTGGCCTAATTTTAATGTACTAATTGATAAGTTTGTAACGCAAAATTTGGGTCAGTAAATTCATATACGAGTACTTTTGTTCATCATCATCATCAGGTCTTTCTAGTCTCCACTGCAGGAGCACGACCCTCTCTGTACTACCAGAGCCATATACTAGCCTGTGTAGTGTCAGCCAAAGTTGGAGAGGTCTCTTTTATGTTAATAAGCTTTGTTTAGCTTGTGTTTCCTTAGTCGCCTTTTACGACATCCACGGGATGACCTGGAGTGGCCCTAATCTACTCTGCCGGGAACCACACGGCGGACTTTTGTTCATCAGTTACAAATTAGCGATGACGGTACACATTGACATGTTATTGACATTATATTGTCATCTGGAACAACTGCTGTGTAATCAAATTACGCGTACTGTAGAGTTAGAGACTGATAGAACTGACTAATAAAGAAAAAAAAATCCAGCCAAGTGCGTGTCGGGCCACGCGCAGTGTAGGGTTCCGTAGTTGCGAATGACAACTTTGAGTTCACACTCGCACCCCACAGTTTAACAACCAAAAAAATTTAACAAAGAAATTTTAAAAAATTTTACATTTTCGAGTACATTTTATAAGTTGGTTGCCTATAACTTTTTAGTTTGTACTTAGTACTCAGCTCTTAGAGTTTTCCTTTCTGCTGTAATTTTTTTCACGTATCCATATATAACTGTTTAGCAGATAGAGTGGGGGGGGACACTTACCTCTAACAAAAATTTGCACTTTCGGAAACGGATCCCTAAATCGAAAAATGGTGTTCTCAACCTCACAATCTTTTTTAAAGACCTATTTAACAATATCCAACACGATGGGTTTGTATCGAAAAAAAAAAAATTAGCCCAGCCCAGCCCCTGGGGAGTCAAGCTAACGAAAATTTTTTTTTCAAGATTCTACCACTTTTTTGGCATGATTAATATACATACCCACTAAATTACAGCTTTCTAGTGCGGACGGACAGACAGATAGACATGGCGAAACTATAAGGGTTCCTAGTTTACTACGGAATCCTAAAACGATTAGAAATGTATTAGTTGGGACTAGCTTTCCCCCGCGACTCCACCTGCGTTAGCGTCGATTCCACGAGAACAGACTTTTCTCCGGGATAAAAGGTAGCCTATGTCCTTCTTTGTACTCCAGACAACGTGTTTGCAAAATTTCATGATGATTGGTTCAGAATATATGGCTTGAAAACTAACAAACAAACAAACAAAAAATAAACAAACTCATTTTTGCATTTATACTATTAGTTGGGATGTGAAATAATGGGCAGAATGCAACATAAAACCGGCATCTTATCGTACTGGTTTACAAAGGGAACCGGGCTCGTTTCCCGGCGCAAGCAAATACTTGTAGGTACCTCATTTTCATAGGTATTTCTTTACTGTTCTGAAAATAACCAAGGTGGGTTGACGTCAGGTAGGAGGCCAGCCGTAAAAACAAGGCCAGGTGGCATAATTATTATTGTACTCTAAAATGCTGTCTATCTCTTCTTATCTTCCATGCTGGTTTCGGAGAAAAGGAAAATCATAAAATATATTAGCTGCTTTTCTTCCCGTGCAGACCGTAAAAACCAGTCAAGAAATTTCGCGACAATCTAAGCAATCACGTTATAGACGATACGGCTAGCAAGCTATCACTATTTTGATTCCACTTTCCATCTGAACGCCCACTAATACGTTAAACGTCTTTGGGTTTTATAACCTTGGGCTCTGTCTACCCCGCAAGGGATAGATGTATAATATGTATCATCAATATCAACAGGTCTTTGTTAATCTCCACTGCAGGAGCACGACCCTCTCTGTTCTATGAGAGCCATGTATCAGCCAGGATAGTCAGATATTTGACCTACACTCTCCACGCTGGCCAAATGGGTTGGAGAGATAGGTATGTATAGAGACGTGATAATATATATGTATGTATAATGTGAATATTTGCCGTGTCTTAATTTAATTAGTTCTATCCTAAATCTGTTCTACTTGTGCACCGAGCGGACGCATCTCGTTACTATTATATAACAATGCGCACATGTGCCGATAGTGCACAGCATACTGAAACTGTGGAGTTGAGAATTTTAGATTTCAGTAAAAAAATTTAGCTAAGTAAATGCATTTATTATCAAAAAATGTACTTCAATTTTTGTTTTTGAAACATTTATTTTTATTATCGATATAGTTAAGTAATAAATCTATCTATACATTATATTTTTAAGCGTTTATAACTTTGTATTTTTTTATTTACAAGTTTAGTCCAGTAAGTATTGTAAGATCACACAATAGAAGCTTCATCTCTGAAGAGCGAATACAAGTATTTATTGCTGTGTGAATTGATAAAAAATCAGCAAGTGTAGATATAATTTTAGAAACTTTGCAAAGTCGCCTACTTTTTGCAATGTCTGGCAATAATTGTTATTGACGAGCTCCGTGGTGCAGAAGTTTACACGCCAGCCTTCGACACGAGGGGTACCGGGTTCGATTTCCAGCCAGGCCATGATAGAAAACGACCTTTTTCAGATTAATCTGGGTTTCGGAATTTAATAATTTTTCGGGTTTCGGTTTCGGAGGTTTATCTATATTAAATATATTATCGTTGACTTAGTATCCCACGACACAAGTTAAAATTTTATCATCTTTAACTGCCTGTCTAGTGGTTACAGGTTTGGCATCGGGTACGCGCGCCTAGCTTCCCAAGCTGCGCACGTCCCCGATGCTATCCCCGTCCCCTTTTTTTTTGTTTTTCGTATGTGTAAGTGGCCAACACTGGTGTCAGATTTTTCTAGCTGCCTTAAGGCATCTGACATAGCTTAACGACTGCCATCAACGATGACAGCCGGGACCAACGGCTTAACGTGCCTTCCGAAGCACGGAGGAGCTCGAGATATTTTTACGCCACTTGCGGTTACCCATCCAAGTAGGGACTGCACCAGGGCTTACTTAACATACGTAAGCGCTCATAGAGCTCACACCCACTGGACCATCGGGCTCCCCGTCCCCTAACTGACCACAAACCAGTAAAAAATGTCCCAAGTCCAAACTCAAAGTGGGCAAATCTACAAAAGTGTGACTTCTTACATGGGTGCGTACTAGGAAATTTTGCGGTATATAAACGAAACGGTAAATACCGTAGTTATCATTCGTTGATCATCTCTCTCGGATTTTAGTGAATTTGGTGAAAATGAAGCTGGTTAGTAATTGTGTTCATTAAATTAGACAAAGTGTTGTGCTATCTTTTAATTTGTGATTTTAATTAGTTGTACTTGTTTTTAATTAACTCGTTAACTGTTTTACGTAAACTGACCTTCTTTACCTTTCCATTGTGTTGGTGGCAAACAATAGTGTTAAATTTTACAAACTGCTTTCTCCCTATTAGCCATTATTGGTTTATTGTAGTATAATAGTAAACATACAGGGTTGGATCTTCACAAGGTCGGCGAAACACCTCTCTTGTAACACCTCTGGGGTACTATTTTTGAACGTGTGACCACTCAATTGAGATTTTGGAAACGCTCTTGTCACACCACTGGTGTTGCAGTTGTCCTTAGTGTGACATAAACATTCAAGACGTAGGTCAATCTAAAAAAGATCGATTTCCATCATGATCTGACAGGGGTTCGAACACAGGACCTCTCGTGTTCCAGGCCTGCGCCACGGAACAAAAAAAATTAGTTAACCCTATTGGGAACTTGTATCGTAGGATACTTTATTCAACGATACCTTATTTCGTTATAGATGGATAGAGATAAACATCCAAGATTCTGGCAATCGTAGAAAATCGTTTTCCATCGGGCTGGGAATCTAACCACCCTGTAATTTCCCCGCAAAGCCAGTTCCAACTGACACACTGAGTCACAGACTCATCAGATGTCTTAGTAATATTCCATTTTTGTTTTTTGTGGCTTCTTGATCTTGTGCTCGTATGAACGAATGCTGTGAAGTATTATTTAACTTTCAAACGCCTATCATTAAGTTAATGGCAAAGGTGGAAGTTTATCTAACGTTATGACATATCCTAATTATGGATGAAATATATAAAGCTACAATACTACTGACTGACTCATTCACTCATTGACATGGTTGTTTGACCTGTTCTCGACTGTATAGGGTTGTGATTGGGGTATCATCGTATAGAGGGTGCTCATTGGAGTACCTCGCGGCCTACAACACTTCGCGGGCTGCTTGCAGCCCGCGCACAATAGCTATTGTTTGCGGCTTTACTTGAAATGGAACCAAAATTATTCTGAGATAAATTGTAATGGAAGTGACAGTAAAAGTAACATATGATGCTTAGTTTCGAAGAGTAGGATGCAGGAAAGTTTAATATACATTTAAAATTATACACTCGGTTAAGATCTATTCTAAGTACATCGGGGGTAAAATCGAAGGCTGATCGATGGAACAGAATTTAAATTCTTAAACACTATTCCTCCACGTGGTCGGACAATCAGACGAAGGTTGCAGGAAGACGTTAGATGCAAGTTGTATCCACCCGATCGTATTGAAAATCTTTGGGGGAGGCCTATATCCAGCAGTTGACTTCTGACCCATTTAAGATTATATTGTTATTTATATAATTATCTTGCTTTCAGCTCACGTCCATAATAGCTTCTGCCGTCATAGCCTTCGCGTCAGCAGGCCAAGTTTACACCGGCACCAACTACCAACACCAACAACCCCGAGGGTTCACTCAGCACGACCAACAGTACCAACATCCAAGGCCACAATACATCCAACAACCCAGGCCACAACATCAACCCACCCATCAAATTCAGCAGAGACAACATGTTCAAGGACCTCAGTACCAAACAGCGCATTTACAGGCCAGGCCGCAGTATCAAGTGAGGCCAGAATACCATCAACAGGCCAGTCCAGAACAGGCCGCAAGGATTTTGAGTTACAATGCTGAAAACGATGGTCACAATTACCAGTACTCTTATGAGACTGATAATGGTAAGAAAATACTTCATATACATTTTAGCATTTTTTGTATTATAAACTAACTGCAATTCTGTACATACCTGATAGCAAAAAAATCATACATAGTTTTGAATCAAGTAGATAAACTATTTTGTTTCTTTGCATATTACTCAAGTTATCATTATAATTCTAACGGTAAGTTAAACAAAATTAAAATTAAATCCAATATAAAAATTTATATGCGGCAACGGGTACCATAGCCTGAGATAATTACGGTCCCAGTTGCCGGAAACGTCTATTATGTACTGAGCGTTCTCCTTCTACTACATCTTTTTTTTCTATTGTGTATGTTTTACTGGATGAATTTATTAGAGGTTTTTAAATAATTAGATTTAAAAGGTACCTAATACATACATATTATCACGCCTCTCTCCCATAGGGGTAGACAGAGACTATGGATCTCCACTTGCTACGATCCTTACAAACCTCTTTTGCTTCATCTACATTCATTACTCTTGTCATGCATGCTCGCCGGTTTAGGGTACTCCTTACTTCTCCTTTTGCAAGAACGTTTGTAATTTGGTCACAATACGTTCGTCGAGGCCGGCCCTGACCGACTGTCCCAACCACATCTGCTGTGTATATACCTTTCGTAAGTGTCCTTTGATCCTAATCAATCCCAAATTTAATTATTTTCAGGTATCAAAGCCCAAGAGGCAGGCCAGACCGTCGACAAAGGCACCGCAGCGCAAGGAGAGTACTCGTACACTGGTGATGACGGCCAAACTTACACGGTGACGTACACTGCTGACGAGTACGGCTTCAGGCCACAGGGCGACCACTTACCTACCCCCCCTCCAATTCCGGAAGCTATTGCTAAGGCTTTGGAACAGAATGCCCAGGATGCTGAAAATGGAATCTACGATGATGGTAAGCTCCTATAATGGCACATAGTTTCTATAATTCCGTCTTATAATCTGTCTTTATTGTCCCTAGAGGAATTAAGCCCAGTTTTATGCTTAACTAGCAGCCCTTTGGCCGTGTGGTTTCCGGCAGAGTAGAATAGGACCACTCCAAGTCATCCCGTGGATGTCGTAAAAGGCGACTAAGGAAACACAAGCTAAACAAAGCTTATTAACATCAAAGAGACCTCTCCAATCCGTCTGGCTAGCGTGGAGAGTGTAGGCCAAATCCTCTGACTACTCAGGCTAGTATATGGCTTGGGCAGTACAGAGAGGGTCGTGCTCCGCAGTGGAGACTAGAAAGACCTGATGATGATGATGATGATAGCAGCCCTTCCTGGCTGTGCCCGGGTATGTATTATACCCATGAACCTTCCTCATAAATACCTCTATCTATTGGTGAAAACCACAAAATCCGTACTGAAGCTCTTAAGTTTAAAGCGAACAGACAGACGTGGAGGTGGATTTTGTTTTATAATATGTACTTTATTCTTGTTGCAATCGACAATTTGCTAAGAGGTAATTTTATTAACTTTACAGGCTCATACAAAGAACAGTCAAGCCAAGATTACCAGCACAACAACAATCAACAGGGCGGTAACTACCAACAAACCTACCAACAAGGTGGTAACTACCAACAGTCTTACCAACAAGGTGGTAATTACCAACAGAGCTACCAACAACCTAGAACTTACCAGCAGAGAAGTTACCATTACCAACCCGCGCAGGTAGCCGTCAGTGGTAATTCTGGTTACCATCAGTAAATAGTTTAGTTTATATAGTTAGAGTTGACCTTTGCTATGAAAATAAGGGCTTTTTCTCACTGCGACACAAAATTGTAAAAATATGAGAATAACCATATTTTGTCGAGTAAAAACATGTTAGAATTTCAAAGATTCGGGAACTATTTTCGGGATACAAAAAGTTATTCAAGACCACAGTTACTTAAAGATAAAGATTTTGGTAGAACATCAAGTATTACTAACATTTAAAACACAGAATTGAAATGTTAACATAATGACCCGAGGTCAAAACTTAACATTATGTCTTCACATTAATCTATTTTTGATCAGATTGAAACATGTCGTCATACCGCTTATAGCAAGATCGGAGTTAAGTAAGACACCATGCATGATGTTGTCGAATTAGTTCCAATTATATCGTTTAAAACGACGCGATGTTAAATAATTTGTTAAAGTAGACGGTATATGGCGTGTTATGTTAAATGATTTCTATTAAAAACTGGACAGTTTGATATAATTTGTCAAAATTTAAACATTTTTGTAGCAGATTCTTAGGTGAATTACTGAATTTCCGTTAAAACTGTTAGAGTTTGTGAAGATTCTTGCATGAGGCTATAAAGATTGAAGAAAGAGTTAAGAATGTCATAAAGGTATAACTAGAAAATATTTGTCAGTTTATGGTAAAATATACCTACCGATATAGGATAAAATTTTAGAAGAAATTTATTACCATACTGAGTTGTTAGCTTAAGCCATAGAGGATTAGTAGGGCACGAAAAGTTTTGTGTGGAAGAGTTTTTCAAGAAGCATACTCCTAAAACCTAAGTCAACAATGGTATGCTTATTATATACCTCAGAAGCAATGGCCAAAAGAGCAGAAAAGTTCTCGAATGGTGACTACATCAAACTGAGTAAGGTCGCAAGAAGACGCTGGAATACTTTCAACCTATCAAATTGGCGATCTACCACGCTGGTATAGAAAAAAAAAAAAAAAAAAAGAATATACCTTCTGTTTTTCTTTCCGAGTCTCAAAGCCGGTAAAGGAATTGAACGAAAATCTAAGGAAGTACATGAATAGGCAATGCAGTTTGAAGGTCACTATTTTAATTCCGCTTTCCACCTTTTACTCACTCACACGCTAAACGGGCTTTATGCCCTTGGGCTATGTCTACCCCACAAGGGGTAAATACTTGACAATATCTAGGTATGTATGGATGCGAATTGGCAATTATTTGACATCCAGCTGGAGAATAAATACGGCTTACAGGATAGTAAAATGTGTAAGAAGTACGCCTATAAAGTTCGAAAACTGTTTTATAATCTTTAAAAACACTTGCTGACTCTATACGTATATGAATGTTAGAATTTTAAAAGTGACTTAATTAATTGTGTTGCAATGTGAAAATGCCCCAAACTTCATGGCAGTCTGTAAATATAAATGAAGACCATAACTGATAGGGTGTGACTGTGACTAAAAACTTTAGAATGTGCCTAGTCTATCAATTTAATTAGTTAAGTATTGTTGTTGTTTTATAGTTTAATAAAAGTTTATGTTTATATTATTTTGTTTCACTATACTTGATGATTATATCTTCTACAAGTTACAAAATTTAAGTGTGCAGGACACCTCATAAGTTGATCTAATGACAAGGTAGAGTCCTCACGGAATGGTAGCCCATAAATTGCTAGCCCATAAATGTATGTCGTGTGGTTCCCAGCAGAGTAGAATAGAACCACTCCAAGTCTTGCCGTGGATGTCACAGAAAGCGATTCAGAAAACACAAGCTATTATAAACATCAAAGAGACCTCTCCAATCCTTTTGGCCAGCGTGGCGAGTGTAGGCTAAATACTCTGAATGCTCTGGCTAATATGTAGTTTTGGTAGTACAGAGAGGGTCATATTTTGCATTGGAAACTAAGAAAGACCTGATGATGATGATAAATGAAAAAAATGATCTAGCGAAACGTAAGGCTTTCAAGAACTATATAGATCAAAACAAGTTTTGAATAATATACCGAGCATTGTAATGCTATTTAAAAACCATTGAATTAAGTAAGAGCGTTCTTCAATTTAATCAACTTTCTATTCATCTGATATGAATGAAGTAGAATACCACACTACTAAATAGTGGGTAGTATTGAAGAAATACGCATGCTTCGTATATGTTATACCCTACGGGGTAATATGTGATGGCAGAATTCGACGCATTTCGAGGCCACGGTGGTGTAGTTGGTAGCACACTTAGGGCGCAGACCTAAGAGCTGTGGGTTCGAATCCTACCTATGGCGAATTCTTTTTCATCACATATTTTCAATTTTAATAATATACCGAGCATTGTAATGCTATTAAAAACCATTGAATTAAGTTTTGGATAGCTTATGAACGCGATGAATGGCGTGCCTATACGAGCAGCAGGATAGAGAATGTTGTTCATGATAATAGATTATTATATTAGACTCATCATACTGTTAGATGCCAACTAATTCGGAAACCTTTGACTATATATTATCTAGACACTGTCATGCCTTTATGTCAATGATAAGATTTTGGCCAATTTTACAATGCTTGTATGCGTGACAGCTTTGTGTTATCACACGCGTCCTGTCAATTTATGCCCTCAATCTCCGACAAATTGATAGCTGTGTGTTTGCGCGACCGACTATGGTATGAACACTAGGTTTTCTACGCTTTTAGGCTAAAATAGTCTTCTTCTTCCTCGCTTAATCCTTTTTTGGGGTCGGCTCTGTATGTCGACTCTCTCCATAATTTTCTGTCGTTTACCATATTTATATTCACCTCACATTTCCTCATATCCGATCTAACACATTCATTCCACGCTAAAAGAGTATATCTAGGCTTTATAGTAATATAATCTAAGTCTAAAACCTAACGATATTGGGATGTCAATGAATCCAATGTCAGAGAGATGAAGTCCTACCCACTAGAGCACTAATTACGTGTGTTAAACATTGATTAATTTAACGCTTAGACATAAATTTGTGAGTCACCCACTCCTACAGTTGGATGTTTCTATTGTGATCGGAAATTGAGGCATTCCGATTGGCGCATGAGTA
The DNA here is from genome assembly GCA_963082605.1 of Rhodophaea formosa. Lineage (NCBI taxonomy): Eukaryota > Metazoa > Arthropoda > Insecta > Lepidoptera > Pyralidae > Rhodophaea > Rhodophaea formosa. The sequence continues at coordinate 3,293,358 of OY720220.1, read as the reverse complement.
AATATAAGGAGTAATTTCTTCATAAATTTCATTAAAAAATTAAAAAAAAATATAATGTGGTGGTAGTGGAGTGTGTTAGAAAAAAAACTTAAAACAGATTAAAAGTTTAACGTATTTATAGTAATAAAATTGTCGGGGCTTTCCTAGCAAAAGTGCCATTTGTAACCAAAACACTTAAGAACAGCTTTACGTTGATAGGTACTTAAAATTGTAAACGGTTCTTCATAAAACAGTTTAAAAAAATATGTAGGGCCTCGAAGATCAAAGTTTTATATGATTTCTCCGTTTTCTTAAAAATAATTTTATTTCAAATAGGATTAATTCAATGAAATCATGAAAAATTCAAGAATGGTCTTAACTACTATTTATATATTAGTTGAGTAAGACTTAACTAAAAGGTACTAAGCTTTATATTTAAAAAAATGTCATCGCGTAATTATTTTAACCAAATTTTATTTGTTTTGGTTTAGTTTTTGCTTTTCTTGGCAATGGATTAATTGATATCCAAATTTTGTTGACCTAAATACTTAAAAAAAACTCAACACTTTCATAAATTAAGCACAACTAACTACGGATAGTATAATAAGTAAGATTCACTTAACGATTATATTATAAATATTGCTTATTAAATTGTGAGTAACGAAGGCAACAAAGAGCGTGATTTAATAATTAAAATTCAAAAAATAGTTTAAGGACTTAAGTGACGATGAAATATCTGAAAAAAAGATGCTATGCTTTAATACTTTTGGCTCTTTATTCCATGTCTCAATCCTAACATAAACATAAAAAAATAATTATATTTATTGATGTAACTCTTTTAGTCAATAAATCTAAATATTATTATATTGAAGGAAAAGACGTAAAATCTATAAATACGTTCTTAATAATAAATAAAACTGTTTTTGCTTGAATTCACATACTTTAACGACCTTCTTTAAAAAATTCCCCACTCTGCCCTGTCTTAGCTCATGTGCTTTATTGCAACGCTGCTTCGATTCACTTTGACCCAATGACATTCAGCCCACTTTGAAATTTAGCGTAGCCTTAGGCATGATTCTTATAAATGGCTTATCTATTTGTAACCTGCCATTAGAAGTAGGTTCTAGGCATTTTGATGCGTTTTATGATGTTGTAATTAGTTGTTAAGATTTTATATGAAGTGATGTGGAAACAACATAGAATGTAGTTGACGTTATATTGATCATAAATTTGTCTTCAATTATTGAGTCACTCTTGCCAGTTTATTACCGAAATGATGGTGTATGTAATTAATTTCGTTGATTAGACAGAGCCCCTGATGACAATTCTTCACAGCAACGTGAGGACAACTTACTTGACAGCAAAACGCTAATTAGATCTCACTACAGCCGCACCATGTCAGGTTATTTTAGTTAAACCACACATTGGCCATAAATATAGACGTTTACAACACCAAGTTATAATGATTTCACATTATGAAGTCCATGAGAATCAATTTGCAAAACAATCCAAATCAAATTCGTGTATTCCGCTAAAGTTCCGGCCAAGAACTTTCTACGTTTGAAAATAGTTATTCATATTGATAATAATAATAATATATTTGATTTTATTTGGCAACAATGAGGCCCATTTGTTAGTTACAATTTTTATTACAAACTATGTTAGTAATTTAATTTAACATTGATTTAAAAAATTGGGTTTGACCAGAGGTGACCGTCAGCTATCTACCCTAGTCTCTCAAGTACACTTATGAAGTGTGCCAGCATTGGCGAGTCCATTTTATTAATTAATGTTTTTAAAAATACTGTTGGTGCTACCGCGCGTTCTGGTTAGAAATGAGTTCGTCTTTTTTCTTATCATGGCATGAAAGTCATCAGTCCGCGCAAGTGCGAACATGCCAGATGCACTACAGTATCGTGGGAGCCCCATCAGCATTCTGAAATTACTTTGAAAGATATTGATGGATAACACATACTGTATTTCATTATAAATACTTCTAAGATAGACATCCAAGATCATCCAGGCTAATCTGAGACAGATCAGTTTCCATCATGATGTCATGATTGAAAATAATCTTTTTCAGATCCAGATGTAAAATGATCTTCACTGTTAAAGCTGCCACGTTTTTGTAGCGCCTCAACTATGTTCGCTCAAGCGGGGGTGGATAGCTTTGATGCAATCCTGCGAAAGAAAGCGGCATCAATGCTGCGCCGAATACGGGGCAGCTCTCACAGTGTTCTGAGAGCAATAGCCGACAGCGGGGATTGTCCGTTTGTTGGCCATTTTATTAGTTCAACAATCTCGCTAGTAGAATATAAGTACTAACACACCTAACTATAAGTTTACTAACAAAAATGGACTAAAAAGTTGTCTGAAAATAAACATTTTTATTTATTTATTTTTTTGGTCAGACCGGGGAGCGAGCCCAGGACCCCTTGTGTCGCAGGCTGGTGAGTTAGCTACTGCGCCCCGGAGGATGTATTCTATTCTATGTTTTTCATTATTTGTCCCTATATATTTTTTTATTCTACTAAATTGAGGATACAAATGGAACAAACCGTGCATTCTTCAATACGCCCAATCAAGGACATTAATTCGAAGAGGATATTATAGCTCAGGTGCACATAAATACCGATTGTCTATTTAGAATTAGTCACCCTGTTGGTTATGAAAAATTCAGGTCATAGAAAAAACGTCGAGGTCTATCCTTTCATTGTTGTATGTTTGAATCTGAGCTGACCTACTTGTGGTTTTCAAAAATATAGATACACTTTTTGGTGGTAACGTAAAGTAATTTAATGTTGTTGACAATCTTTTTTTTTCAAAAAGATAAAACATAGTTTTAATCTGATTGTGATTTTGAAATACGTTCTTCCGAAATAAGTAACAAATTCAAAGCGGTGAAGTGTTTTTTGTCAAAACTAATAATTTTGTGTTTTGTTTTTCTGCATAAGGTAGCGCTTACTTGATAACGTATAGTAAATATTTTCTTTTTGGTCTACAGATTAATTAGAATCACTTGACAATATGTAAGTCAGCTAATAATATGAAAAATAAGTTCAACCTAGCTCAGGTAATTCACTGAAATAGCAGTCAGGGGGCAAAATTCTTGAATAGCAACTATGCACCATAAGAATTTTCAATAAATTAACCCGAAAATTAAAAAAAAAATAATATTTTAAATTATTTAAAGGAGCTTTATACGGTTGCTTCATAAATGTTACTTTAGTGTTATGGAATATTTGAAAACTGACAAAATATTTGTAATATATAAAATTACTGATATTATATAATTTTTAATAACTATTTCTGACAATATAGTCGATTTACGTCAGAAATAACTAAATGTGTGAAACTCTCCTAATTTTCTACCATTCGGTATATCCCATTTTATGCAATAAATTTTATTTCATATTTATTTTTACGAGAAAGCGGTACGTTATAAACAGATGCACCTAACCAAGGTCATTGGTCAGGGTCACACAGAAAGTGCTTAATGTAGGCTTCTTCAAACCGGTAGTATTGGAAATTATTGACCTCGCCATGGTTTTCCCGAGGGATTATCAATATGGAGTTTTTAAATAGGGGATTAAAAGATTTCTTCAAGGTCGGCAGCGCACGGCACCCTGGTGTAGCAGGCGTCCATAGGCTACGGTAACCGTTTACCATCGAGTGGGCCGTATGCCTATTTAATAACTCAATTTTTTTTATTAAAATAAAATAGTTTTATTTAAATGTCAATAAGTGAACTTTTTGAGGCTAAAAATGGATATATTCCAAAAGCAAAATGTTCAATTTTGTCACTAAAAGTGAGTTAATCTAAATAGTTATCAAATGGCATAAACTAACTACCGTATAATAAGTTGAGTTTACGAGGCATTGTCTTGAGACTTACTGAATGAATATATACATAAAGTAGTTGACAGTTGTGTAATTAAGTTATAGCTTATGTAAATAACCGAGATAATTTCTAGTGAATTGTTCAAGAGAACAGTTCATTCATCATCATCATTTCGTGTAGGTGACACGCCAGTCGACCATGCACACCCTGGTGCCAGAGTTCTTCGGAACCGCCTCTCGGCCTCTGACGTTCATTTACAAACGGTAGATACACAGAGAGAAGCGAAACCTCTCCTTAGAACTGATTAGCTCAAAATTAGTAAAACTTACATTTATTAATATGTACGAAGTATTTTTTTGATTTCTGAGAAATTATTTACCTTATTTTATTATAGAAAAGGATTCTTTAATTAGTGTATATTTTAGGTCATTTTTTAAATTAGTGAATTCATATTTTTATTAACTCTAGTTTTAATTTTTACAATGCTTATTATTATTAATTTATTATAATTTATTTTTAATAAAATTATCGCAATAGATACTCAATCATCATCACCCTCTATTTCTACCCCGTAAATGATAATGATGAAACTCAATCAGATAATATTTTATCTTTATTGCCAAATCAAACTAGTCGAAGCCCTTGAGAAACATAATAATTGAATTTTAATATATTTACAAACTTCAATATGTTAATTGATATGGAAAAGCTATATAAACATTGGAGAGTGAATTCAAATATAACTAAATTCCAATCCTAACTAATATTATAAATGCGATGTGAGTCTGTATATTATTGTTTGTTGGATACCTGTTGACGCTTTATCTGATAAACTAATATTCTTCAAATTTGGCATGTACGTTGATAATGCTAGGAAGAAGGATATAGGCTATATATCACGTGCGGCTGTTATATCTTATTTCACAAATAACAATTTTATTGCCATTATATTTATGAATTCTTTCTCATTTATTAGGAAATTTAGGCTAACGCGGATTAACGCCATCTGGTGACAAGTGAAAAAGAAAGCTGCAATGATTTTATATTAATTTGACTGACTAGTAAATATTCTGATATCTAAAAAAATAATTAAATAAACAAATTTATATGGACAATTACGCATATTGAGCTCAAAAGAAAATCAAGAATGGGATACTAGCTGATACCCGCGGCTCCACCCGCGTATTTTATAACCTATGTTCTTCTCAGAGCCCTAACCTATGTGTATGCAAAATTTCAGGATGATCGTTTCAGTAGATACGGCGTGAATGCGTAACAAACAAACAGACTCACTTTCGCATTTATAATATTAGTTACGACTAAGTTAACGATACCATATTTTATAACAAATACATATTTATATAAACAACCAATATGCAAAATCAATTCTCATTCTGACCTGAATAGGGATCGAACCCGGGACCACTAGTGTCGCAGGCTGGTGTGTTAACCGCTACGCCATGGAGGTCGGCAAATATATTGTCTTTAACTAAACATAAATTTATAGACGCTGTGGTCATTAAGTGATCGTCGTATGTTACAAAATACTCCAGTTACACTTGAATAAAACAAGGCTTAACGCGGTATAATCATCATTAATCATTGACAGGGTTGTATGAATTTAATATTGAGATGAGACATCATACTTGTATAATTTTAAGAGCAATTTATGCAAATCTGTTGATGTTTGATATTCGATACCAACAGTGTTCACAACAGACAAGTGTTCGCCAGCCTGGCAAATTGTATGAAACTTCGCCTGTTTTTTTTTTTGCATTCCCAGCGTTGTTTCTATGCGAAAAGTTGTTCATATTGACGGGCTGATTCACCCATTTGATGGAATGTCAATTTTAAATTTACACGCTGTAAGCGGAGTAGAGATTAATGACACCATCATCATCATCATCATTTCGTGTAGGTGACACGGTCAGTCGACCATGCACACCCTGGTGTCAGAGTTCTTCGGAACCGCCTCTCGGCCTCTGACGTGGATCCTTTAACGACTACCAGATGGCAGCCGGGACCACCGGCTTAACGTGCCTTCCGAAGCACGGAATCATCTTTCTTATCAGACAATCAAGTGATTCATGCCTGCAATGTCTTAGCCAAACTGGAAACAACTTAAAAAAGTATGCTTCCCGTGGGAATCGAACCCACGACCCCCGGGTCAACAAGGCAAACGCCTTTACCACTGGACCACGGAGGCAGCTAATGACACCTAAACCACTGTATATCAAATTTTTACTTTACAAGATCCATCAGGTCTTTTTAAGTCTCCACTGCAGGAGCACGACCCTCTCTGTACTACCAGAGCCATATACTAGCCTGAGTAGTCAGAGGATTTGGCCTACACTCTCCACGCTGGCCAGACGGGTTGGAGAGGTCTCTTTGATGTTAATAAGCTTTGTTTAGCTTATGTTACTTTACAAGATATGTATATCTATTTGATTTTAACACTCGTTATATAAGTAATTCAGAGGCTGTTGAATTAAAAAGTTACTAGCAGCCCGCTAGGAGATCTGGGATCTCCTATCAACAGAAGACCGAAGAATGGACATCTTCTGTTCACACACAATGGGCCCGAATAGGCGGCCTAAGTGTGGAAAATAGCCCACGGTAGCAGTAAGCAGTAGCAGCCCGCCCCTGCATCGTCCGGGCTTGTATTCGACGTATTATAATCCTTCCTTTTGAAACAGTCTATGAAAATCCGTTGTGTAAGTTCTTACGCAGGGACAGACAGACGGAAAGAGACTTTGTTTATACAATGTAGTGATTACTTTTTAGTTACTCATTTATCTGATATTTAAAAGTTGTTATGCATCAGTTAAGTTCATCATAAATGTATTGGTCGGTGTATGTATAAATAATAAATGGTAAACTTCGGTAGATCTAGTTTATTTAGACACAAGGCAAGACACTTTTTACAAATAGTTAATAGCAATGGTTGGACGCCATATTGCCCGACGCCGTAGTGATGTACCATGACATTAGTGATGTGACATACTCATAACATCCTCCTTATTAGAAAAAGTTAAATTAATATAATTTTACAACCGGACACAGTATTACAGAATTGAAACTCTTAACAATAACCTTTGACAACAGACTTTTTAAGTAATCAAACATACTAAGACAGTTTGTTAGACTAAGTCTATATCTATATATATATTCTAGACTTAACTACTTATTCAGTCCTTCACAGTCATTGCTGAAATGTTTACATAACAAATTATTTATTCTTACAAATCTAACCGTCTTGGTGGTCTTATGACTCTTCCATACCTAGTCCGTATTTGAACTGGAGTTGTATGCTCTTCATTAGAAGGTGACACTGTATGTGATTTAGGAGATGTCTTGATATTAGGGCTCTCTTGTGACATATCTTGAGATACAATTTGAGGCGACTGTGGAGTCTTCAAAATATGCTGTCTGTTTCTCCTTCCTATAAATCCATCTGACCCTTCAACAGTATAAGACCTAGGCTGATCACATTTGGACCTTACTGTGCCTGTAATCCACGGAGTATCCGGCATTTTCTTAAAATAGACTTTCTCTCCTTCTTGTAATTCTGGTAAAGATTTTGTCTTTTTGTCATAGTAATCTTTCATTTTATTTTTATTTTCTTCCTTAGTTTTAACATATTCTTGAAACTTGACTGTTTTTGGTTTTAAGTTCTTTGTGACTGTTGGTAATTGTGTTCTAAGTGAACGTGACATTAATAATTGTGCTGGAGATGGTAGATTTCCTCTAGGTGTATTCCTGAATTGAAGCAAAGCAAGATATGGATCTGTACCTGACTCATCTGACTTGGTTAGAAAACGTTTACATATCTTTACGGCCGACTCTACCAACCCATTTGACCTTGGTAAGTAGGGACTTGACGTATTATGATGTATTCCCCATTCAAAAATAAAATTCTTAAACTCTGCCGAATTAAATGGTGGCCCATTGTCAGAGAATAACTCAACTGGGATACCATGTCTACTAAAAATACTTTTAAGACAAACAATTACTGTTTTAGCGTTAGTACTTGCCAATGACATTAATTCAATATAATTTGAGTAATAATCTTGAACTACAATGTATTTTTTGGATTTATAATCCATGAAATCCACACCAACTTTTTCCCATGGAAGTAATGTCGTATCATGTGGAAGAAGTGGTTCTGGGGCATTTGAACTTCTATGTGACAAGCAAGCATGACATGACTGAACAATGTTTTTTATATCAGTTGACATAAACGGCCAAAACACATGACCTCTAGCAAAAGCTTTTGACCTTTCAATACCCAAATGACCACTGTGTATTATTTTTAAAATATCTGGCCTTAATTTTTTAGGTATGACTATACTGTTACTTCTAAAAATTAAATTGTTTTCTGTATGTAAATCAAATCTATACTGCCAGAATTCATGCAAATCTTTATGAATTTGAGTTTTACTTGACGGCCATCCTTCTTTACAGTACTTTTTCAAAATTTGTAGACTTTCATCTTCATTAGTGCCTTTGATTAACCACTGTAGACGTTCTGAAGAGACTGGTAATGACTTGATCAGTAAATTTACATGAACAATGACATCATCATCTAACTCATCTGAACTTGTTTCAGAAAGTGCTGCTCTGGACAATGTATCAGCAATGTACATCTGACTACCTTTTTTATAAACTACATTTAGACTATATGGTTGAATTTTTAACATCATTCTTTGGAGACGTGTTGGGACCTCGACTAAAGACTTTTTAAATAATGTTATTAATGGAGCATGATCCGTTTCAACAGTTACAGTTTGTCCATATATAAATTGATGGAACTTGATGCAAGCAAAAACTATTGAATAGAGTTCTTTCTCTATTTGAGCCATTCTTTGTTGTGTATCTGTTAAAGTTTTTGATGCATAATATACAGGATGTTGATTTTGCAACAACACTGCTCCGACTGCATTATTACTAGCATCACTTTGTAGGACAATAGGATCATGGACACTAAAATGTGACAATACTGGAACCTGACATATTAATTCTTTAAGATAACAAAATGTTGCCTCATGATTGGCAGTCCACTGCCAATCAGTTGACTTTTTTAATAATTGACGTAGAATTTCTGTCTCGCCTGCCATATTTTTAATAAAAGGACTTAAATAATTAAGTAAGCCTAAAAATCTTTGTAAGTCCTTTAGACAAGTAGGAGAGGGCATATCTTTTATTGCTCTGACTTTGTCCGGATCAGCTGTGATGCCGACTGCTGAGAAAATATGTCCAAGATATTTTACACTCTCCTTGGCAAATGTACATTTTTCTTTATTAAATTTGACGTTATATTCCTTTGCTCTTTTAAATACTATATTAAGACGCTCATTATGCTCTAGTAGTGTTTGACCGCTTACTAAAATGTCATCGCTGTATACTGCCACCCCTGGTATGTCACCAAACATTTCAGTCATAGTTCTGTGAAAATATTCAGGAGCACAGTTGACGCCATATGGAAGACGTTTAAAGCGGTATCGACCAAACGGTGTATTAAAAGTAGTGAGGTAAGAACTCTTCTCATCTAATTTACACATCCAAAATCCACTACTTGCGTCCAAGGTGGAGTAAAATCTTGCACCAGCCACCTTGGCACGGACCATGTCTACTGATGGAATAGGATAATGAGTCCTATTAATTGCCCGGTTCAAATTACGGGGATCAAAACATACCCTTAATTGACCATTCTTCTTTTCTACAAGAATTAAAGAACTCACCCATTCAGTAGGCTCTGTGACCTTGGTTATGACATCCATTTTCTCCATCTTCTCAAGTTCTTGTTGAAGTCTATGATGTAATGCAAATGGTACCTTCCTTGGAGCATCGACCTTTGGCTGGACATCAGGATTTGTACTTATTTGACACTCGCCAGGAAGACAACCAAGACCGGTAAAAACAGAATTATTACATTCAACAAGATTATTTAAGTTTATATTTTGTGACTGACTTGACTGTACGGGAAATGACTGTGACTGACTTTTTGTGACTTTAGGACATATGACTTGACTTGACTCATTTTGACTTACTGAAGACAATTGACTATCACTTTCTGACATTTGCATACTTGTAGTGTCTACACAAAAGACTCTTTTAATCAGTCCAATTTCTGAGCAAGTAAGTTTACCTAGTACAGTTGGAGAATTCACATTTGCAATTATAAAATTTATTTGTTTTGTCACAAAGGAATCATTAAATTGGAACTTACACTTAAAGTTTTGTTGACCTAGTACCTCTAGACTATTACCAGTGTATGACTTAATTTTTACATCTGTTTTAGACAATACATTTCTAGTATTAAGTGAATCATAAACATTTTTTGACATAATATTGACATCACTGCCGGTATCAATAATACAACTTATTTGTGAATTATCTATATGTAAAATTATTGTCCATTCACTTGACAATGACTTGTATGACTGAATATGACCTATAAACATTTCATCTGGTTCTGATTGTACCTGTTGCATATTACTATCTGACTGAACATATTTTACTGACTTTGACTGCATTGAACGACAACAGACTGCATAATGACCCACTTTTTCACATTTTCTGCACTTTACGCTTAATGCTGGACACTTATGACGATGCAACTGACCACACCTTGTACAAACTTCCTGTTTTGACTGTTGACTATATTGACTGACATCTCTTGAGTTAGACTGGGACCTCGAGCGTGACTGACTTTTATTATACAATACTGAACTTTGTTCCGCTGCCATTTCATCTGTTTGATGTCTGGAAGCAAGCATGGCTTTTGCCATCTCTAAGGCTTTATCAAGATCCAGCTTATCTTCAAGCAATAATTTTTCTCTAATAAAGTTGTATTTTTGATGCATGTTGCATATGAACATTATTTTGACCAGGCGTTCCTGCAGCTGTCCCAGCTCACAGTTTTGTGACCTTAGTTTTAATGTGCAAGCAAAGTCGTCTAAGGTTTCATTTTCACCTTGTTTGTAAGTGAAAAAATTATGACATTCATATGTGAGGTTAGCTTTAGGGGCAAAGTGATTCTGAAACAACGCTATGAGCTCGTCGTATTTAACGTTATCCTCGTTTTTCCCAAACGTATTGAATATATCCACGCCCTTTTCACCAATAACATGTAAAAATAAAGCTACCTTTCTGCCATCACTTTCTTCATCCATGCCCGACGCACGTAGATAAAATTTAAAGGACTGCACCCATTTTTTCCATTGTTGAGCCAAGTTGCCATTCATTACCATGGGCTGCGGACTGGACATTCCAGAAAGCTTCTTGGGCTTTGCATTTTCTTGATCTTGAGACATGACGCCGCGCCGTTTTTGCACACGACAATTACAATGACTTTATGCATAGATTACGAACCCAATTACTGACACCATGTATTGGTCGGTGTATGTATAAATAATAAATGGTAAACTTCGGTAGATCTAGTTTATTTAGACACAAGGCAAGACACTTTTTACAAATAGTTAATAGCAATGGTTGGACGCCATATTGCCCGACGCCGTAGTGATGTACCATGACATTAGTGATGTGACATACTCATAACAATAAATATAATAAATATAAATATATACGGACAAATCACACAGATTGAGCTAGCCCCAGAGTAAGTTCTTATGAAAGACTTGTGTTATGGGATACTAACTCAACGATACTATATTTTATAACAAATACATATATAGATAAACATCCAAGACCCAGGTCAATCTGAAAAAGATCGTTTTCCATCTTGACCTGACCGGGGATCGAACCCGGGACCATCCGTGTCGCAGGCAGGCGTGATGACCGCTGCGCCACGGAGCTCGTCAAATCATCATCATCATCAGGACTTTTTAGTCTACACTGCAGGAGCACGACCCTCTCTGTACTACTAGAGCCATATATTAGCCAAAGCAGTTAAGTTCAGTTGACCACTAACTTACTTATATTATGTCAAAGTCCAAGGTGGTATATTAATTAAATAAGTAAGTCACAGAGTTTATGGGTAAGGTATTAGTTTAAATATGTTATTGGTTTAACTAAAACTCAGTTATATGATACGTAATGACATGTATATGATCACAATCGACTTTAAGATTAGGTTATTGACTTAATGTTATGACTTAATCCTCTCATATTAACCATACCATACATTGCAATTAGTGATACTAATATTACCTAAGGTAATCATTCAAATACGTTTAGCGGTATTGGTAAATAAACGGTTTCTTAGAAAGCAGTTGGTGTGAAAATGGTTGAAGTATGGGCTATGGCCCTTAGGCCCATTCACATAGTTATCTGCTTGTTGTTATGCTAGTTTTAAATTAAAAATTAATATATTTTTATTATCAGATGCCGTGTGGTTCCCGGCAGAGTAGAACAGGACCAGTCTACATAAGTATTCATGTGGATGTCGTAAAAAGTAGGAAAACTCTTAGCTTGTGTTTCCGTAGTCGCTTTCTACGACACGACAAAGCATATTAACTTCAGAGAGACCTCTCTAACCCGTCTGGTCAGCGTGAAGAATGTAGGCCAAATCCTCTGACTGCTTTGGCTAATATATGGGTCTGGTGGTGCAGAGAGGATCGTGCTCATACAGTTATAATAATCAAGTGACAATAATCTTTGATATTATATGATACAAAGGCTAGATTCTCTACTCAGTAGAGACTGAAAAGAACCTGACGATGATTCTTATATAAATTAACGAGAAAAACGTAATATGTTACAAAACAAAAACACACTTACATGACAGAGACGTCAATAGATTTTCCACTGATAACGTTTATGGGATAATTTGCAATTTTTAGACAATAAGTTTTTAGAAAATTAAAACGTCAATCCATCTGAACTAAATTCCTCGAGCGGTAATTTTTTTTGTATGGTAAATTTCATTGTTCTAGGTATTAAAATACCTATAAATATTATATGGCTTCCTAGATATTAATTAATTTTTAACTTCATATTAAAATGGGTTAAATCAGGTACTACACTTGTAATAGCTGGGTGGTTATGTTAGGTGACGCAAGCAATAATGGGTATAAGGGGAATAGGATATGGTTGAGAAATTCGCCGTGTAGGATATGAAGCGCATGGATTGGTAAGGCGCAAGGACCATATTGGTAGAAGGACTGTTTCTCAGTTCGGCCCTTGAGGTCATGCATGCAAATCGCGGCCCATCAGGCATATGAGAGTTTTCTGTCTCTCCGAGCCTTGCGCACCCAGGCAACGCCCAAAGCCGAGGTTTGTCCCTCCCAGGGACCTGTTGGTGATGTTTGCCTTACAGGTTGAGGGCACTCTGCTCTCATCTCAAAAAGTCCGGTGAAGTAGCGAAAGCTCATTTGGAGCTAGCTACGAAGTCCATTAAAAAAAAGGGCCAAGTGCGTGTCGGGCCACGCGCAGTGTAGGGTTCCGTAGTTGCGAATGACAACTTTGAGTTCACACTGTTAACACTCGCACCTCACAGTTTTAAAGACCTAAAACATCTAACAATGAAAATTGTATGAAATTTTACATTTTCCAGTACATTTTATAAGTTGGTTGCCTATAAATTTTTATTTTGCACTTAGTATTCAGCTCTGATAGTTTTCCTTTCAAATTTCAGTATATATACTACTGCTGTACTTTTTTTTTCACGTTTCCATATATAACCGTTTAGTAGATAGAGGGGGGGGACACTTACCTCTAACAAAAATTTGCACTTTAAAACCAAATATTACGGAAACGGATCCCTAAATCGAAAAATGGTGTTCTCAATTTCACAATATTTTTCAAAGACCTTTTTAACGATACCCCACACGATGGGTAAAAAGAGAAAAAAAAATACTCTCCCACTTTACTTGTATGGGAGCCACCTACTTACAAGATTTTTTTCTACCACTTTCTTGGACAGACAGACAGACAGACATGGCGAAACTGTAAGGGTCCCTTGTTTACTACGGAATCCTAAAAATGAGTACCCATAGTAACTTCTGCCATAGAAAGAGACGGAAATACTACAGGTTGGTGACCTGCTCGTACATATGCAATTATAATATAGGGTAAATAACGTATACAACAAATTAACGTATTAAAACAGTTCTATCAGGGTGCTAACGCTCAAAATATAGGCTGATTTTGAACCTGACATATATTGAAATCTTCGAATGAGCATCTTTAATAGAATACAGAATTGCAAGAAAAATATATGCTAATCGATAAAAATTTTAGACTTCCCGAACAAAGTCACCGATCAGCTGGGCGGATTTTAATGGGGTCTAGTTTTATTTTTGGTTTTTCACCTTTTTTCTTATAATTCTTTATTACATTAGAGATTCTGATTCCGAGATTTAAATAAAGCTCATGGGTTTATAAGTGGCCCAAGAGTTAAAATTAGCCTATGTAGATGGTTAAGCGGAGCTTGTTCATAGAGTAAAGACTTCTTGTTAAAATCCCTGACCGTGTGATGTTTTCCCATAAAAAAAATAATTGAACGATAAATTAAATAATTTAATTAATTTTTCAAAAATATTTTTTTTAATTTTCTCCCATGTTTTCCTAATTAAATTAAAGTATATCAAAATAGCATTGTAAGTGCATAAAAATATCTATTAAATTAAGTTCTTTGACACGTTTTATCGAAATCGGTCCAGCCGTTTACAGAGTAATTTTCGTTACAGAAGTTGCTTAAAATGTTTTATTTTATAACTTTTTTACGGCCATAAAAGCAAATCATAAAGAAAACTATTTTAACAACCGTATCAAACTATTTCAAAAGCAGCCATTGTAAGAGCTAGAGTTAATAGATGTACTAGCATTTTTAAAGGTCAGCTTTGTTTAAAGGTTATGATGAAGATCAAGGGCCCAGGGTTAGGCGTTTCATTGTTTTTGCGATATGATTTAACTCTAACTATGCAAGTTTGGTATGCAGGAAGAGTTATGTGAAGATGGAATGTCCGATTGCATGCCAAAATATATTGCAATTTTCTTATAGCTTCAAGGTTTTGTACTCAAACGGTACACCTAAACAGCGTGTTTATTTACCCCCGACATTACCTTAAGTTGTTTACCTTAAGTTAATATAAACAACTTTTCAGATGGGACCAATGTAAGGGAAAAAAATCGCCATGTGATACAAAAGTGTAAAGTAGGTCCGGCAGTTTGCATAAAATTACATAAAAAAAAATTCAATTTTCGGCGTTTGTGCCATAGGAAAGTTGTTCATATTGACGAGTTGAGTCACCCCTTAGCGGAAGGTTAAATTTCCAAGAGTATTCTAGTTAGATATACATGGCGAAATTTTTATCGTTCCGGACAATTAAAGGGGTGATTCAGCCAGTCAATATAAACAACTTTTCCTATGGGATAAATGCTGTAAACTCGAAAAAAAATTCGATATTCCTATACAAATTGCCCGGGCGGCTGAACACTTTTGTATGAAAATGTCGAAATAAAATTTGAATTTCCAGCATTGGTCCCATAGGAAAAATGGTTCATATCGACGGGCTGAATCACCCCTTTAAGGGTCCAGAACGATCAAAATTTCGCCATGTATAGCTTGACGTTTGAATTTATTATGCAGAGTAGAATAAACTGCAGTGATTTTTTACGCTTATAACTAGATCCCGTATAGACGGCTCTTTTCCTATAAAACCTTTAGTTACAAAGAAACGTAGTCATTTAAAATTAATGACAGTACAAATAAATGCATAACCACGTCTTTGACAGATGCAAGGTCAGATCTGTTTACATCGTAAGTATTACAAACTTAAAGAATGCTAAAGAAAAAAAAATATGATATAGGACACGGCTAACGACCTAGCGTATCACCTGATGGTAAGTGATCGCCGCTGCCCATAGACAACTGCAACACCAGGAGTGTGACTTGTGACAAAAGCCTTGTTGGTCTTTTTCCCTACCCAGAGGGGAGGGATGGCCCTCCGGCTATCTCACTCACCGAACGAAGCATAAAATTTGGCCTACACTGTCCACGCTGGCCAGACAGGTTGGAGAGGTGTCTTTAATGTTTCTAATAAACATGAAGTTTATGAGTTCCTAAAGTCACCTTCTACAACATCCACGGGAAGATTAGAAGTGGTTCTATTCTACTCTGCTGGGACCCACAAGGCATGTGATTTTAATACCCGCTAAATAAAAATCTAAAATAATAAAAATACGTGCTGTAAAAGCAGAAGTGTGATTGAGTATTTACGGAGTTAGTGGCCAAAAATTGTGTGTTAATAATATTTTTTTTTGTTAAAACAAAATTCACTTAATTTCTAGGTACAGAAGGGGCTCGTACATGGATCGATAAAATTTAAAAAATCATTATTGACAGTACAAAGAAAACTACACTTGTAAAATACAATACTGTTAGATTATATAAAGGTAATCAAAGGTGTGGCGCATATATCTATTTACTAACAAAATTATTACGTTATCCAAGAATCTTGCACCTCCACAAATGTCAAGACGTCAATGCAAAAAAAAAAATCAAAATGCCTATTCATCAAACTGTTGGCATTTCCTTAAAGTATTGTGCAGTGTGAAATTTAAATTTCGACACTTAATGAATTGTGTGTGACTTTCTTTATCATCATTTCGTGTAGGTGACACGGTCAGTCGACCATGCACACCCTGGTGTCAGAGTTCTTTGGAACCGCCTCTCGGCCTCTGACGTGGTTCCTTTAACGACTACCAAATGGCAGCCGGGACCAACGGCTTAACATGCCTTCCGAAGCACGGAATCATCTTTCTTATCAGACAATCAGGTGATTCATGTCTGCATTGTCCTAACCAAACTGGAAACAACTTAACAAAGTATGCTTCCCGTGGGAATCGAACCCACGACCCCCGGGTCAGTAAAGCAAACGCCTTAACCACTGGACCACAGAGGCAGGTACTTTCTTTATTACACCGTATCTTCTATTTGCCTGAATAATGTTAGATGTATGTAATCTATAATATACTTGTAACCCTTAAAGTCTCAGGTCATCACGACAATTAACGAGCTCCGTGGCGCAGCGGTCAACACGCCTGCCTGCGAGACGGATGGTCCCGGGTTCGATCCCCGGTCAGGTCAAGATGAAAAATGATCTTTTTCAGATTGATCTGAGTCTTGGATGTTTATTTATATAAGTATATATTATAAAATATAGTACCGTTGAGTTAGTATCCTGCGACACGAGTTCACAACTTACTGTGGGGCAAGTTCAATTTGTGAGATATGTCTATATATTTATTTATCAATTTGAACAACTTTTACTATGGGATCAATGTTGGAACCTCAAAAACAAATTTAAAATACAAAAGTGTCCAGTTAGAAATAAGTTGGAAAAGAGAAAAAAGTCGAGATCCCAGCATTGGTTCCATAGGAAAAGTTGTGCATACTGACCTTCCGAGCTACCCGTTTAAGGATAGATAGATAAATTTCGAAAATACACATACATTTACACAAAAATATAATATTTAAACGGTAAACGAATAAGGTCCAGCATGTGTTAGGATAGATTGGGGGTCAAAACGAATCTAATGACACTTTAAAATCCGTCATACTGTTTAGGCTACAGGACGCAACAACATAACTACATCTTACATAAATTATTTACCTATATACATACACGCGTAAAACATTACCCTCATTCTGGGTGGTTCAGTCAGGTAAAAATATAAAAAAAGTGAAACGAAGTTCGCCGGGATATAATGTAGTGATAAAATTAAAGAATCCTTACTTTATATTACATTTTTTGCCAGTGTAAGCGTGTTTCTTTTATAAATAAATAATAAATATTCTTTAAAATTTAAGAATGAAGAATACGTTTGTGTTAGAGATATTGTTTAGATATATTCGCACATACTATTTGTAACAGAAATAATATAGTGGTTTGCCGTAGTTTTGTTTATTTTATACACTTCCGTTCCGACTAATATATTCACCAATTTAAATGTTATATTTTATATTATATAATTTTTTCTGCAAATATTTCAAGTGTCTACCTATTGCCGTCATCAATATCGAGAAAAAAAAAAACGGAAAATAGCACGTAGCAACGGAAGTACATAATCTGTGAACTTTTTTAACTTTCTAGTTATCACAATAATACATATATAAAATATAAAAATAAAAATATATACGGACAAATCACACAGATTGAGCTAGCCCCAAAGTAAGTTCGAGACTTGTGTTATGGGATACTAACTCAACGATACTATATTTTATAATAGATACATATATAGATAAACATCCAAGACCCAGGTCAATCTGAAAAAGATCATTTTCCACCTTGACCTGACCGGGGATCGAACCCGGGACCTCCGTGTCGCAGGCAGGCGTGTTGACCGCTGCGCCACGGAGCTCGACATATGTACTAACAATTATGTAATAACAATTTTCATGCAATTATCTTCTATTCTGGTAACTAACAAAAATAAATCGGCGTCAGTGCCAACTATCTACGCCTCATGTAGTGAATACTTTCTTCTATATTCTATTTTGTATTTTATGGCTTCTCCGAGATTCCAGTGCCAATGTCCAGTATGGTATAGTTACATCAAAGATGGCGTATGTTCATTGATAGCTTCGTGAGACCTTCTGGTGACAAGTCCATACGAGTCCATATAACAATCTACTTTATCTATTTCACAAATTGTTCATGAGCACGAGCATTAACAACAGCAAACTACGCCAATTTTATATTATAATGTCCACCAAAATCAATTAAGCAAAATCGTTCAAGGCACACCCCAACTACACCCCTTAACTTCCCACCACAAACTCCAGTGAATACAGAAGCCGTGTGGTTCCCGGAAGCCGTGTGGTTCCCTGCAGAGTAGAATAGAACCACTCCAAGTCTTCCCGTGGATGTCGTAAAAGGCGACTTAGGAAACAAGCTAAACAAAGCTTATAAACATCAAAGAGACCTCTCCAACCCGTCTGGCCAGCGTGGAGAGTGTAGGCCAAATCCTCTGACAGCTCTGGCTATATGTATGATATATAATATATGTTTGCTTGGGAAGTGCAGAGAGGGTCGTGCTCCTGCAGTGGAGACTTACAAGGACCTGATGATAATGATGATATCAGAATAGCATTTGTGATGTTGGTCCCGGCTGCCATCTGTTAGTCGTTTAAAGAACCACGTTAGAGGCAGAGAGGCGGTTCCGACGACCTCTGACACTAGGGTGTGCATGGTCGACTGACCGTGTCACCTACACGAAATGATGATGATAATGCATAAAAAATACCTATAAAATTCCTGATTTTTTTCAAAGCCCCAAAAAAAATTGGATCCAAGTCCTAACCACAACAAGGTTAAAATTTCTCTATTTAAGCCTGTACCTAAAAACAACATTCTAACTTTCAGAGCTTGAATAATGGTCTTGAGCTTATGTAAGTTTTAAATCGTACGAGCACTTTTGTTGTCAATCACGGTGACTAAGCAAACCCTATAATCTTGATTACAATACTTGTCAAGTCAAAGTCGTATCTCCTAACCAGGAAAGCTAAAAATTTAAACTTCTCATAATATCGGGAAGCATTGCATCATCATATGGGATGGATGAGGACATTATATAGGTATAGGTCATACATAATGTACTTTAAATTAGTTGGAATTTTTCCGTCTGTACCTAAATACAATTTAAATTCTAACTTTAAGGGCTTGAATAATGTGTCTAAATGTGTAACTAATCGAGGTATTAAATCATACATCATCATCATCATCAGGTCTTTCTAGTCTCCACTGCAGGAGTACGACCCTCTCTGTACTACCAGAGCCATATATTAGCTTGAGTAGTCAGAGGATTAAATCAAACAGTCATTGTTAAATAAGATAATTAACTATTTGAGTTATCTCCTGACGACGAAAGCTAAAACTTTAAACTTCACATAATATCAGAAAAAGCTTCATTATTACATATATATATATTTCGTAAGCACCACTATGGTGGGATTGGATCAATGCTGGGAAATTATTATTTTTTTCTACATTTTCAAGCAAATGTGTTAAGCCGGGCAATTAGTATGGAAAAGTAAAAAAAAAACTAGTTTCCAGCATTGATCCCATCGGAAAAATGGTTCATATTGACGGTCTGAGTCACCCCATTAACAGAATGTCAAAGGTCAATATATACATGGTGTATAATAAGATCCTGTAATTTTTATGAAATACGACTTTCACGATCGAAATTATGTAAGTTATGTATCAGATAAGAAGGTATTCTTATCGGATTCTGTAGAGACAATGCATCAAAGATAAGAAAAAATATTCCGTTAACTTTCAAATAAGTATAATGACCTTTACAAAAATTTACATCTATCAAAAAATCCGAAAGAGAATCCTATCCTAATTAATCTTTATTTACAAAAAAGATTGCCCATAGTAATTTTCCTAACAAAGTCTGTAATTTTAGTGTTTTAGGCTTGAGCAACACCTCAACATTCAACTAAGTACAATGACCTTAACAAAAATCTTCACCTATCAAAAAACCCGAAAAAATCCTAAATCTTAAACACAAAAGCTACGAATTTGAACTTCACATATTATCAGGAATAGTGGCATCATTATAATCCAGAATGAATTTTGTAAGCACCGGTATATAGGTTAGAAAGTCTTCACATTATATATTTAGGTCCTGTAACTTTTATAAAACGACTTTCTAGATAAATACTGGATCTAAAGATCCTATCCTATAAGACTATGCATTAAAGATAATGAAAACACTTTTTTTTAACTTTCAAATAATTATAATGACCTTTACATACTCCTACTCGTATCAAAATACCCGAAAAAAAAATCTTATGTTTCAACCACAAAAGCTAAGCATAATATTTTTTATTTACAAGAAAGATTGCCCATAATTTGGTATTCCTATCAAAATCTGTAATTTTAGTGTTTTAGGCTTGAGCAATACTCAACTTTCAACTAAGTACAATGACCTTAACAAAAAATCTTCACCTATCAAAAAACCCGAAAAAAATCCTAACTCTTAACCACAAAAGCTAAGAATTTGAACTTCACATATTATCAGGAATAGTGGCATCATTATAATCTAGAATGAATTTTGTAAGCACCGGTATATAAATAGGTGGGAAGGTCCGCTCTATGCATTCGTGTCCTCACCTTCGACCCGACAGTACATCATGCAGTTGGTGAGTCGAACTTTTTGTCGACTAACATAGTAACATATATAACTTTACTATGTTAAGTAATAATAATAATAATAGTGAAAGCTTATTGGATTTAGTGGTGAAGATCTGAAATGGAATTTTATAAATATTTAGTTGCATATAATATACGCAATATACTATGTCAAATGATATATAGGTATATAAAAGTTTTATTATTGATCAATTATTGATAAATTGGGATTTTATCGTGACACCACCGACTTACACAGAAATATAGATTATTTTTTTTAGAATTTATTAAACTATGTTAAGTAATAATAATAAATAATATTGAATGGTGATATGTAGCTTATCCCTTTTGCGATGAAGATTTTACAAATATTTAGTTACATCGAAATACTATGTTGAGTGATATATTACTTATATAAAGATTTTATTATCAATCAGTTATTGGTACTTAAATTGGATTTTAACGGCGACAACACCGAATGGCATAGTAGCAAATATAACATTACTTTGTTAAGTAATTATTAATATTATTGATCATTGATAGGTTACTGGATTTTAACGGTGAAACTTTACGGTGTAGATATTACAAATTATATGTTAAGTGATATGTTATAGATATATAAAGATTTTTATTAATAATTAGTTATTGGTAAATTGGATATTATTAGTACATAGTAACATATATAACTTTACTATGTAATGCTTTTTAACCAACTATAAAAAGGGAAAAGTCGTCATTGTATGTATTTTTATTTAACAATATCTTTCAAGGGCTACATACATTGTCCGGGATCCAGTGCTGTAGTATGTGAAGTTTTACCATGTTTTACCCAGCATTTTTGCCAAAAGTGGCCGTTTTTGACAAAAAAGAAAAGTTTCACGTTTTCACTCTTAATTGTAAACAGTAGTTAATAAGCAAAAATAGTTTGTAGGGTCATCTAAGGCCTCTTGGAGGAATATTCTAAACTCATCTGTAAAACAGAGGAATTCCAAGAGGAAGTTAAATAATTTATTCGAAACCAGGGCAGCACAGGACCCCAAAAAAATTATGTATGGCCTTAATATTGACAAAAAATTCTATCCATTTCATAAAAGTTTTAAACGTATTATTTTCTTTTAAATAATTTGTTTCAAATGGGGGCAAAAATAAAAATTCATGTATTCTTAATATTGACTCTAAGCTCGGTCCATTTCATAACAGTTAAAGACGTCATTCACTTGTTGTTAAGTGTCAAATACATTACTAACATTTTGGGCCACAGCTGGTGTTGCAGTGCGTCTGTCTTTACATAATTACAGAACAATAGAAGCGTGGGTGTCTGCTAATATTAGTGTTGTACTTTTTTGAGAAATATTGGTCGTGTGACGTAAAAACTATTGCATTTTGATTAATCTACATTTGTTGCTTTATTTGTGATATAGTGAATAGATAGAAATTGACTTATTCTGAATCAAAGAGACAATCATGATTTATTATAAAGGTGAAGTTTCGCCGAAAATCATTAAATAGTTTTGAAGTAAAGGATTTACAGAGATTTTTATATCCAAAATACCATTTATCTATAATATCGGGTTTCAGGGCGTTGTCACTTTATCTACAGGTTTCTTCAACCATTTTTGTTGTAACCTTAACGTGTCTATAAAAAAAATAGCTTTCTTCTAATTTTTAAACACAACATCAAAAATTTCATTACTATTTTTGAGGATAATGCTTTTACCAACGTATACACAACAAAAACAGAGTTAATTGAAACTTTTGATAGAGAATTATCTAACAATAAACATTATTCATAAATGTGACATTAATAACCATTGCTCTTCCAATAATTGAAGCTAATTTAACTTAACTGATGCATCAATAGTAATTTGTATTCAAGAAATTAAATCATAAAATAAATATAAGTACGTTTTTCGGTTGAACGTTAAGAGCCTCAAGTTACAAAATTTTAGGGTACGGAAATGACAAAAATAAGGAAAAATTAATGAACTTGTATGTACTAGTCTGGCTGAAAAATAGTAGACTAAAAACTATCGCGTGTTGATAAGTAAATCTTCCTCCTCTCACACTGTTAACGAAGTATAAAACAAAGCAATCTTAAGTCTTCCTTATCCGGTTAAAAAGCTCCCCTTTGTTCCTAGTAAATATTTACATGAAAATGTTTCCTGTTAAGACAAATTTATCCATATGTACGTCTTAAAAATTCGAGAGCGGTGAGCTTAATATAAAATTCACTTATTGGCTTATTTTATAAAAAGATCTCGTTTTACCTGTCTGTGCGGCGGCCATGTTCGGGAGACCTCCGGGAGTCGTAGTCGCGGTCGTGTCTTTTATGGTGGTTCCGAGAATGGCTCCGTCTCGAAGGCGGCATGAGGGTCTCAGGCGAAATCTGGCAAAATTCATAGGATCTTATCCTATTTTTAGGAACACTTATATATTAAGTAGAGTCTTAACGCATTCTGGAAAAATGATAGCAATATCAAGTTACTGATAATATAAAATAAAGAAATTTGTAACAAAAACTGTAACTATATCAGTAAACTGAATACATCATACTTACAATTTATGAAGTAAATTTATATGATTCTCGTTTCTTTAAATGTCATGGGTTTTACTTAATATGTCACATTAAAGTTATATATTTCCTTATATTTGTTTTGTATAATACAAAATGGATAGTAAATGTCATCGTTTACCTTTAGTACCCACATTTTTTCAAGTAATAAACCATTAATTGTTATTTGTATTGAAATTTTCATCATTCTGTTTATTATCTAAAAGAAGGCATATTGTTAAGATGATTGCTGGTCTTTAATTTATTGATAATTTACAACTGGTACATAATATACAACTTAGCTATTGCATCTTCATAAGTAAAGATTTGTAATAAAATGTCTTTTTCCTTACTCGATACCACCTGACACCTAGCCTTTCATTATTTCATCAAAAAATGTGGCTTATAATAATTTTAACAAACATTATTATTTCTTTATTCATTTGGGTAATCTTTTTTCTTTTATTCATTGATGTGAACTCTTCCATACTGATTTATGGAATCGTTATATAGGTGATGTGGCTAGCAACCCATCACTATTTTGATTCCACTTTCCGCCTTGACGCCTACTGAACGCTAAACGTGGCCTTTGGGTTTTAAGACCTTGGGCTCTGTCTGCCCCGTAAGAGATGGAAACGTGACAATATGTATGTATGTAAATATCAAAATCTAATCTTTAATTACAAAACAACAGCATGTTCATTAGTAATTTCAACTTAATTACGTATCGGCCTTCCTATTTCCCTTTCTTTAAAAAGTATCATTTTTCCAACGTTAACTTTGTCTTCTATTGTTACGCCAATTTCATGTCACACTTTTTCTGTATATCCATTTGAAATTCCGTCGATTTCCTTAATCACTTAGTCTGACATAGTTTTTAGTAGTGTTGTTAGTAAGAGTTAGTATCAAATGGTTGTAAGAGTTAGTGGTCTGTAATAGCAACTTATCTAAATTGCTTATGGTCTAAAACTCGGAGAGTCGAAATCGTTAAAAGTCTAGATTAGTAACTAGTCTGAAAAGCTTATGGTTTAAATTAATATTTCATAATAATAAGTGGTCTATAAACTAATGTAGGCCAAATCCTCTGACTGCTCTGGCCAATATATGGCTCTGGAAGAACAGAGAGGATCATGCTCCTGCAGTGGAGACTAAAGAGACCTGACGATGATGATGATGAAACTTATCTTAACTGAAGGAATCTGTAAACTAATCTTACCTTAAATTAGGTGGTTTAAAGAATACTTATGACATTTTAAAACAACACTCATCAATTTGCGGGGCAAATTAAAAAAAAACATTTTTTTTATTTGTTTTTGCGTAATAAAAAATCTGGATGCTGTGAATTCTAATTCTAATTACAAGTTTTTCTGAAGTCAAACTTATATTGGTAATTCATGTACATCAAAAGTAATCACCTATGAAATTTAAAGTGATGTCAAACACTTAAAATATCCTAGTTAAGTAAGTGGGTTATATTTAGTAACGTGCAATTCATCATAGTCGATCAGACTGACTGACATTTTGCACATATGATATACGTAAGAATTTCCAAAGATCATATAGGCTTATGATATTTTAATAATAGCATTAGCAATATTTATTTCATCGCAGACTCTTACAAACTATCGTCATTTTAATTTTCTGACTATTATTCATTTTATTATCTTTCCTTTGTTTATTTATTGCCTGTTAATTAGCTGTGTTGTTCCCGGCAGAATAGAATAGGACCACTCCAAGTCATCCCGTGGATGTCGTAAAAGGCGACTAAGGAAACACAAGCTGAACAAAGCTTATTAACATCAAAGAGACCTCTCCAACCCGTCTGGCCAGCGTGGAGAGTGTAGGCCAAATCCTCTGACTACTCAGGCTTATATGGCTCTGGTAGTACAGAGAGGGTCGTGCTCCTGCAGTGGAGACTAGAAAGACCTGATGATGATGATGATATCTTTCCTTACATTAAATTTAACTTTCTCAAAACTTTATTTGTATTTCTAAAAAAAGCTATAAATCCTCAAAGGAAAATTTAAATTAGTTCTTATATTTTTTTACTAAATATATAAATATCAACGGCTTTTTGTTAAAGTTTTTGTTAAAGGGTCAAATATTTTTGTTTCCTAATCTAATAATAATCATATAAATTTATTAAACATATTTTACCTCAAAATAAAAGTTTTTTTACTATTTCCCTGTTATATAGGTATTTTTTAGTAAGCTATATTTACTTTTTCACATGTTCTTTAAAATAAGAAACATTAAAATAATGTTTGAACTAAGACATCATAACGGTTATACAAAGAGTGAATGAACTATGCACAATAAAAAAATATTGGTTACTAACTACTGTCATCTATGTAAATACTAAAAATGGTGATTGTATATTTGATATTTTTTTAACAAGAATTTTTCGTTAATTCGCATCTTGTTAGGTTTTGTTTTTATTAAAATATATTTTTGATTACTTCACCATATCTATAGGTTAAAATTTAATTTGCGTATAAGCCTAATAGCCATTCAGTAAATGGTAAATTTTCCAGCCTTCAAAGTTGCATCTCAGTAATATCAAGTAATAGTGTTTTACCAATTCGAAACACTATCTCAGGAATGCTGCAATCCGATACGCATTCAGACAGTATTAAGTTACAGACATTTCGAGAAATCTTGTATTAATATACCCTATATGATTTGTAATTTCAGACCACTGAGCCATTTCCGTTTATTTACTTATCCCCATATATTAATATTTATCGATCTATTATATTTACCATTTATTGTATTGTAAACTCAATCTATTTATTTATTTATTAAGGCATATCAACAATATAAACACAAACATATAATTTTAACAATATAAAGAACTTATTCTAGTGTTTACACCACTTACAGTAATAAAATTGTAATGTAATGTTTTCTTATGTTTTCGCGATTGTTACACATTTAAATAAAACGCCTTCCACCTTAACGCCCACTAACAAGCTAAACGTGGTCTTTGGGTTTTATGATCTTGGGCTCTGTCTACCCCATAAGGGATCTTTGTCCCTTACGAGGTTACGCCACGGTTGGCACGTGACAATATGTATATGTACTCGTATGTATACTCGAAGGTTTAAGTTTGTCTGGTCAACTGCCTGTCAAGTGGTTGCAATTATGGCATCGAATATGCGCGCCCTACCTCCCGGCATGCTTCTTTCTCATCCCTTATCCATCCGAACAAATAACATCCCAAATACCTTTATCCCATTCATCAAATGCAACAAGCTCCTATTGTTACTTTGCTTATAAAACGGTTTCAATGGCTAGCAGCGTTGCAACCGAGGTAACCTTAACAAACTACGCATAGGTTAACACTAGCAAAACCCCCATTATGAAAATCTTTGGGGGATGCCTATGTCCACTAGTGAACTTGTTGCGGCTGAGATGGAGACAATAGAATTTATTTCAAAATATATATATTTTTTTAAATAGCTTGTCACTAAGTCTAATTTTGTTTTCGAAATAAACTTATTTTATTTATTTATTTTTTATCTTTCTCCAGGTACTCTTCACCGCCCTCTTCGGCTTTGCCGCCGCTGGCTTCGCCGGCTCCTACCCTGAACAGTCCAACCGCCCGCAGGCCCAATACGAGAGGAACGCCAGGATCATCGCCCTGGACTCCGACGTCAAGGAAGACTCCTTCAGATACAACTACGAGACGGAGAACGGTATCAAGGCTGAGGAGCAGGGTCATGAGGTAAGTCTACTTATTGTCACGTCAGAAAAAACGGCGGAAGTTTTCTAATCACAATAATTTGGTTGTATTTTTAACTATAGACTAAAAAAAACTAAGATCACTATTAATTTTTCATCGGTTTTTCCCAAATAAATTATTCTACAGAGGAATTTAAGTGAAAACTGAAAATGAAAATGAAAATTTCTTTATTAGTAAATAGTTGTCACAACAGTTTTTGTCGCTCTGACTCCCATGGTAGGTTTCCCTGTGGTATGGGGGTCAGGCTCCTTCCGAAAAGATTGATACATTTCTAACTATGTACTAGGTATAAAGTTACAGAATGTGTTACATATATTAAACACTAGCAGCCCTACCCGGCTGCGCCCGGGCATGTATTATACCTTAAAACCTTTCTCGTGAATCAATCTATCTATTGGTGAAAACCGTATGAAAATCCGTGGAGTAGTTTTTGAGTTTATCGCGAACAGACAGACAGATAGACAGACAGACAGACAGACGCGGCAGAGGACTTTGTTTTATAATATGTAGTGATTTAATAAAACTACAAACAATCGTAAGTGGTTTGGTGAAACTTTTAAAAGTAGAAGCTACACCAATTACAAAAAATAAAAATAAAATAGTAATGAGTAGATAAATAATAAAGTTTATGCTGCACATTAAATTAAGATATTATAATTTCAATTTCGTAAGGCATAAAGGTTAATCTGATTAATCAGGCTTCATTGCGATATCAAATGTGGTTTTATTGGAAACTGATAGGCGCAAAACCATACACATGTTATTAGCATACATTTCAATATTCATGAAGTATAAATTAATTTGTGACTAACCATACCTAGTATGGATGTATCATTATTAAGTAGAAATCGTGCGGAAGTGTTCAACACTATGAAGTCGATTAAAAAGTGACAGATATTTTGAACTGCGTAAAGGTATATAGGTAACATTAAGTTATAAAATAACATATATGCGCATTATATCTGGTATTAAAAATTAATTCTATTTTTCAGAATTTAGTTTTTTCGATATCCTAACTAATATTATAAATGCGAAAGTGAGTTTGTACGTTTATTTGTTTGTTTGTTTGTTTGTTTGTTACGCTTTCACGCCCAATCTACTGAACCGATAATCATGAAATTTTGCATACACATAGGTTAGGGTACTGAGAAGGACATAGGCTATAAATGTCGCGGGTGAAGCCGCGGGTAACAGCTAGTTACCTATATATAAGTATTTTAAAACTATGGAGTATTAAACATAGTATTTAAATGCTGAGTCATTTAATACTATTTTTTAAATAGGTATGTAATTTATCTTTTCCGATTAAAATTATGATATTTAGGTAAATTAAGAGATGGAGATGGTTTCAAACAGCAGTTCAATAAAAACAACGTGAAGACAAAAAATATTTGTAATAAAAATAGGCCTCATACTAAGGCACTTTAGTGAATTTTTTTCTTGATAAAATTATTTGCAGTGTCATTCTTTCATAAAACAGGTGGACTAACTGTGAGAACTAA
Source organism: Rhodophaea formosa (assembly GCA_963082605.1). Classification (NCBI taxonomy): domain Eukaryota; kingdom Metazoa; phylum Arthropoda; class Insecta; order Lepidoptera; family Pyralidae; genus Rhodophaea; species Rhodophaea formosa. Next base: position 3,264,632 of record OY720220.1, on the reverse strand, counting down.
TCTACATTGAATGTGACCTATTCTTCATGTTGCCTGACCTATACGTGTATCACTGCAGCCTGCAATCACTAAAGGCCAATGACCAGGGCCCAGAAATGCCAAGTAAAGTTAGGTGCGACGCACATAACTGACTGGATGACCAATTAGTCTCACTAACTTAGGGCTTGGTCATCTGATGTGTTTAAAATCATATATTCATTATTTTTAGAACTTGGATTGCTAAAAAAAAGTATTGTTGCTGAATATATATGAAATAAAAAAATAACGACATAATTTATGTAAAACCATTGGATATTTTTATATCTATCAATTAATAATATAGGTATACCTGGTTATTATTCTTTGAAAATATAATAATACGTTTTTTCTCCTCTTAATAGCGTATAAATTGATCCTCGACATATTTTTAAGGGGGTGACTCAGCCCGTCAGTGTGAAAAACTTTTCCTCTAGGGTACAAAAGCTTTCAGCCGCCCTGGCAAAATCGTATGGAAAATTTAAAAGAAAATCGATTTCCCAGTCAGTGATAGGTCCCATAAGAAAAGTTGTTCATATTGACGGTCTCGGTCACTTCTTTAAGGGAATGTAGAATGTCAATTAACACGCTGTATAGTGGAGAAAAATTCTAATAATTATATTTTAAAAGAAACTAATAATAAACAGGCAGATTTAAAATAAGTGTTAAAATGCCAAAACGGATATTTCAATTGTTAATGTCAATTATATTGTTAGCACTTCCAAACTTACTCAACGAGAATGCGTTACATAATTATCTGCGTTGAAACTAACTTAAACTGGCAAGTTAAATAAATTTAAACTAAGGTGTGACAAATAATTATGTGATGTAGAAAATAGATAGCACACAAAGTCGAGGAAAGGACATAAAATAGCTTAGTACCAATAAAATTAAATTCAGCATTCAACACGACTAACCTGCAGTTGGGTCAACCGAAGCTAAATGCTAAATTTAATTGAGTAAGAAACTAAGTATCATTAGGTTTTTCTTAGGTGTGTGGAAAATGAAGATGTTTCATGAATTATTTAACAGCTTCCATAATTTTATGATGTGGTAGGTTCCTTGTAGCTGATTTAAAGTAAATATTCATTTCAAACTTTTTATAAAACACAGGTTTACAAACAATTTTATAAAATAATGGTAAATTGGAAAATGTTTTAAAATTCTGTAAAAAAAAAAACTTTAAACTTAATCTAGAACGTATTTCAACACATAATTCTCTAACGTCTTGACATTATACGAAAATGTATTGACTTGTATCATATCTGACATTTAAGTCAAGAAACTGACTAATTTGACTCTTAACGTATGTTTTGATTTTAATAATATAATCATTTGAAGCCCTTTGGCTATAAAATGTACCTTCTAGTTTTTGTACTGAGCACAAATATTAGTTTACAGACTTTAATATACACGTATTGTATGATTCATAGGGTTCTTCAAAAATACATTTTTTTTATAACGTTTGATTTTAAACTAAGTTTCGGACTTCAAACAATAAATCAATCATTTATTTGTCACTCATATTATAGACGGTCGACGTAAAAAGTCAATGTAATCTTGAAACTGGACATTTTTTTTAATTTTAATGCCATGGGTTATTTTAAATTTCTCAAAATAAACTTTAACCCATAGCTACAAGTTCTGGAAATTGATTTTCAATTCATTCATAAATGATGATGGATGATGTTTCTTGCCACGTTATTACATATTTTATAAAGTACTGAAGGTACAGAATATACCTATGACACCATTTGAGGTATCAGTTTTAAAACAAGAGGATTCTGTTTTAAATTTTATTTAATTGATCGATTAAGATTGTTGTGATGATTTATTATTCTTGTTTTTCAAAGATCTTTAAGTACAACCTTACATTTTTCCATAATTATTCGTTATCAAAGATTGCTACGTCAAAAATGCATCTCAATCTTGAAACTTGAAAATGTGATTACACATACTGATAAAACTATAGAGTGTTTTTTAAAATAAATAATTGCTCTTAAAACTGATCTTCATGGGATCTTTATAAGATACTAGCTGTTACCCGCGGCTTTGCCCGCGTGGTATATAGCCTATGTCCTTCTCGGTACCCTAACCAATGTGTATGCAAAATTTCATAATGATCAGTTCAGTAAATTCAGCGTGAAAGCGTAAAAAAAAAACAAACAAACTCACTTTCGCATTTATAATATTAGTTGGGATATTAGTTAGATTTATGCAAAAATCAAACGATTATATACAAGTCACAATGCGAATGTACAGTTACTCTTCCATACTTTCGATATTCTGTTCATGTTCCGATTGCTCTAGCGCCAGGAAGGGCAAATATAATGATATGTTGCAAAGGGCAGATGTTGTATGTTTGACATTAAAGTTATTTGACTTTGTGGATCAATGTTACAGGATGTAATGGATCGATCCGTTCTATTTTATGATAATTTGTTTGGGCTGAAGTTATTGAATCATCATTTAACCTTGCCATTACAAATTTATCTCTATAGACAAAGCGGAGTAAGCATATTGCAGATGCAACATTTTGTTTCCGCTTCTCTGTAATATACAAAATTTTGTTTCCCTTTCTTCCGCACTCCGCTTTGAAAGCGAAATTAATAATAGCGCTCACGTAGCATTACTGAATTATGCCACTGACTTCAACAATTTTCATTTGCTGCATCAATACTTTTTTATTACTAAAATTATTTTAAAACTTTTAGTTCATTAATAAAAATAATAATATTTAAAGGTTTGATAACATTTTTAAATGAGATTTAGGTGCTTTCAGATGTATGACAAAAATATACGTAGTTTACTAATAACACCAAATCAATGGATATAATTAAATAACTTGGCGTATACCTATGAAATTGCGGAAAAAAATATTTTTCTGTTTTAATCCATATATAACCTTTCCAAATTAAAAAGAATTCAGCTACTCGTATCTATCAAGAAATCTTATTACTACATCAAACTATATTATTAACTTTCTAATTCTCAATTTCCAGGCTGACGGCATCGAAGCTCAGGGTGGTTTCCAGTACACCGGTGATGACGGCCAGGTCTACTCCATCAGCTACGCGGCTGGACAGGGCGGCTTCCAACCCCAGGGTGCACACATCCCCACCGCACCCCCCGTACCTGAGGAGATCTTGAAGGCCTTGGAGCAGAACGCGAGGGATGAGGCTGCTGGTATCATTGATGATGGTAAGTCTCCCCAAAGGCTTTGCTATTGTTTCTCAGTTCGGCCCTTCAGCTTATGCGTGCGAAACGCGGCCCATCAGGCATATGAGAGTTTGCTGTCTCTCCAAGCTTTTCGTATACAGGGAACGCCCAAAGCCGGGGTCCGTCCTTCCTGGGAGCCCTTTGGTGATGTTCGCCTTACAGGTTCCTTATTGCACTATTTATGTAAGATCAAAATAAGCATAATGTCAATAGGTACAAAAGATAATCACAATACTTAAAGATCATTATTTGTCATTAGTTAAAATTATATCATTTAACCTGTGAGTTTTGATATACACTTGGACAAGTATTTTAATTGTTCCTTTTTCATACCTAAAAAATAATTCCTAAATGAAGTTTCATACTGTTATAGAAAATGATGAAAAGATCAAAATGACTAAAGTTTAGCACAACATTTCTATACGTCACGCGAATCAAAACCAAGAAGTCATAACTACATCAATCAGCCTCAAAAGCTTTAAAGTCATTGACAAGTCAAAGACAAAGTCATGCAGTTACAACATTATTACAGCCAATGATTCAATTACCTATTTGCTACGTACTATTTGCTACGTCATTTCATTCAATCCCATACTTTATAGTCTGTTCCCACGCTGTTATATAAACTTTATGAAATCCTAGTCTCCTCAAATCATTCGCCCACTAGAAATGCATTAAAACTATTTAGTGATGAGCTAATAACAATGCATCCTACCCACCTACTTATCATAGGGCAGGATATATTACGAGTAGTATCTTCTTTTTGAGTACTATCTCTTCCATGCTGGTTTGGGAGAAAGAAAATTGGCCAAGTGCGAGTCGGACTGGCGCACGAGGTGTTCCGTGCTTTTCAATACAACAACTTTCAGTATACTACACATTAGACTATCGAGCAAAAACAGAAAAAAAAAACATAATTTTCGGTTTGAATTAGTGATTTCTCTTTTATTAGATACAGTAGAATCAATCCAACATGGTGTTGATTTACAGAATTTCTCCATGTTTTGGTGTCTCAATCCACTATTCCAACCAAACTCAATAACCCCCGTGTCACGTAGAACACAGTCCATGGCACATTTTTTTTCTGTAATGGGTTTTTCCATTTAAGATTTTATTATTAATTTATTTATTATTTTATTTTCCCAGTTTAATTTCTTTTGGTGTCTTTATCCTACATTCCACCCAATTTCAATAACCACGTAGATAATAGTTCGTAGACCATTATTTTGGTTAGTAGTTTGAGTCAAGACTTTGAATAAAATTATCTTTCTATTAGACTTTATTATTTATTAGGAAATTCCAATGCATTAAGCCTTACGCATTTTGATAAATTTCTAGAGTATCAGTATCATAAAAAGACGACAAACCAGGGCCATTTGTAACCAGAAATTGTGTAAAGCTTCGTCCTAAGACCAGGTCTATTTAGTCTTATATCCCTAAATTGTGTAAAGTGCCTACCTGCTAATGTCGCCGATTTTGAATCCAAGTCGTGACTGTGTTTGAAATGGGCTATAATGGGCTACAAAGATATGTTTGAGGATAATGTACCATAGGATTACTTTGTAGACTACTTAAATATAGAAAAGCGTAGAAACTAAGTTTAAAAATAATATTCAAAGTTGTTAGTTTCTAACCAGCTTTAGGTAAAGTAGTAAAGGTAACCTACATAGGACTATCTCCGTACACCAGACAACCTATTAGCAAAATTTCTCCAAGATTTAGGAGCAAGGGCGGTAAATCGTAGCAAACAACTATTTTTTTATTTCTAAAATAAGTTAAAATAACTTGCTTGCTGACATAAAAATATTATTACGCAATACTGAAAATATATACAAAAAACTAAACTAGGATTGTTTTTTCTTCATCATTTGGATTGCAAGATCAGATGACAGTCACTCTGTGTATGGGTATCTGATCCCAGATCCTCTCATCCTCTGAGGGAGGATGCAACCGGAAATTCGCTGGGTTGATGATAACTAGACATATTTAACAGTTGTAGGTTTCTTACAGTGTTTTCAACATCAAGAGTAGGATTGGAATTACGATTCATATCGTCATCCATAAAATCTGCAATACCCATAAGCCAGTCTCTACTCGACACTATGATGCATTTCATACATCAAGTTGCATCACTTAACTAATAATAGACAGCTAAAACAAAGAGCGCAATAGGATGATTATTTATAGCAAGTGTTAGATAATGGCCCAAGATTTATATGTCCAATACTATGGACATTAAACATACTACTGACCTTTCTTGTTTCACAATGACCCCTCACTCTGAATTTGCTTGGGAAACCGAGCACTAAGATAACACTGCATTCAACCAACCTCTATCGTTTACGAAATAAGATTCAAAATCCTTTGAAACAGCAATTGAGATTTTTTGTGCAACAATCTTGGGACCCAAGATGTGAATTTGTTTGTGTGTTTCGGAAAGCTTATTGTTTTGATGATAGAGTTGTTTTTCGATTGGATTGTTGTGTAAAGGATAATCCACGTTATTTTCAGATTGAAATGAATATAATAGCTACTGTTGTCAAACAATGCATATAGTGAATGGTTTACTGACCACTGAACGTAAGGTCGAAGTAAATATGAGAATTTTGTTGTTTCACACCAGGTGTATGGCTCTCTTTGTTTCGTATTGTCTTTACATCTGACAAACACATCTGATAAGAGATATAGTGACTAAGTAACAGTTATGGTTGTATAGTCAATTTGATACTGAAACTATTATCCTATAGTGTAGAATGTATTCCGTTTTTGACTTTGTGAGTTTTATGAGGTAACCCGATCTAGGTATATCAATTAATAAAAGTAAAAAACAATACAGCTTTCTACTATCATAATTAATTTGAAATCATGTGTATTAAATAAATATCTTTATGACTATATATTTTCACCTCAAAAAACATAGTATAATTTCAATAAAAAAAAGTTAATAAAAAGGGGGGTTGGAAGTGATACCAAATGAATGAAAAACATTAATTAAACATAATTAGTATGTAACAACTAGTAATTGTTACAAGAACATAGGTATCTAATTGTGTGATCATAACTGTACACGAACATTTGTAGACAATTAAAATGTTAATATTTCAAATTAGTGAAATATATAACTCAGTGTTGTAGTATTTATTTAACCCTTTACTTTTTATTTTCCAGGTCAATACAACCCCGGCAAATACGGTGATGCCCCCGCCGCCGCTGGATTTGGCCAACAGCAACAATACTCAAGAGCCCAGGCCTCCGCTGGATTCAGACAACCCTACAAATACTAAAAATACTCCCTCCAGTATTAGTTACATTTCGAAAGTTGAAATCATAAAAACATTCCAGTCGCCTCTTTAAATACGCACACAAAGAAAGCTATAACGTGATTGGTTTTGATTTTGGAACGGATTTGAAATGCTCTTCTTTTATGGGTTGTAAAATTGTCAAAGTTTTGTTTTGTTAAAGCGACGACTAATTATTGTTTTTGTGATTTGAATGTACTATTACTCTAGTTATTGAGATTTACTTAGATTCTAGTTTTATGATTGTTTGAATTTAACAATTTAGTGTGCAATAATTTGTAAACAGTTATATATCAAAATAAAAATAATAAAATTGTATAACAATGAAATTTATTGAATAAACATAAAATTATAAAAAAGCGGCAGGTATCGCAGTAACGTTTTATAATGTTAATTTCATTGTTATACTTCAATTGCTAGAGTGTAGTATAATTATCGAAATGGTATAATTTTGAACAAAATGTGATTTATATAAGTGTTAGTAATGATATCTGAAATTGTTATAGTGTGTAACCAGTGAGATGACCGTGAAATATTTTATTTATTCTGTGAATAAACGAATAAATATATACTATCAATAATATATGAAATTTCTTTTATTTAAATACCTAACTTAAGGACAAATAGATCAAATTAATAGTGCAAAATATATAAAATACATTTACGTATTTCTATGTTTCTAAATGTGTAATTATAAAACAAATAATCTATTTTTAAAGCACTGGTTGAAAAATAGATTATTTAAATTTAAAATTTTTGATACCAAAAACTGTAGAATTATTCTGAAAATGCAGACTGGAAAGTGCCCATATAAATATCTTAGCTAGATCCACACTATAATTATATATCATATTTGAGTTAGATTTAAAGAGTAGCTATTTATATACTTAAAGGATGTCTAGACTTTATCTTTTAAAAAATTAAAACTAATAGCTGAATAGAATAGTCACTAAATCATGTCGCTATAAAACATGTCACAAAAATTAATATGAATTGTTTATAAAGTAGGTATAAGGTGTAAAGAAGATAGCTGTAAAGTTTTAAAAATCAAGAGATTATTTAGATTAATCGGAAAATGTGTAAGACAAAGTAAAAATACTTTAAAAACGCCAAAATTCCATATAATGATTCTTATAAGCAAACTAATGACTGGAAAATAAGACGTTCCAAAATAATAATATACAAGGTGTACTCGTAAATCTGTTACCTTCCAATATTCTCGAACGTACCTATACTGATCATACTGAACAACTTTCTCTAAGGAACATACGTTGAATTATGAAAGCAAGAAATATACTTCACATACAAAATCGATCAGCTGATTAACAGTGATATAGGGGACCCAATTTTATTTTCATATTTCTAACAATGTTCCTTGGAGAAAGGGAATTGTGCCCATCACCTATATTAATACGAAGTCTAGTTATCAACCGTGTTAAGATAATGCACAAATCCCTGAAGCTGATAAAGCACTTAGCTTTATTATATTAGTTCTAAGGGTTTAGTTAAGATGGCGCTGTATGCTTTAACATAGTATAAATATTCTTACATAGATGGCAATATTAAATAGTACAGTCCGGGGCAGTAAAACCTGTCATCTTAATATATATAACTCAAAGGTGACTGACTGACTGACATAGTGATCTATCAACGCACAGCCCAAACCACTGGACGGATCGGGCTGAAATTTGGCATGCAGGTAGATGTTATGACGTAGGTGTACGCTAAGAAAGGATTTTGATCAATTCTACTTCTTAACGCGAGCGAAGCCGCGAGCAAAAGCTAGTCATTATATAAGTATATTTAAGGACTTTGTTTGACCTCTCTGTACGACACGACTTTTGCCTTCTCTTTTATTTCGTCTGTGAATGCTCTCCTTGACCTTATTTTTTCCTCTTCTAACTTCAATTTTTTCTTCTAATATAGTTTTAATAAATTCGTCGTGTCGTATAAGATGGCCAAACATCTTTCAATGCCATATGTCTATAACTCCTTCCTAGAACTTCCTTGTTTGTCATTCTCTCTGTTCATTTTATCTTTTCCATTCGCCTTTAACACCATATCTCAAATGCCTTCAACCGTTCTCTATCCTTCATATTCAAAGCCCAGACCTCACAAACATATAGAGCCATACTGTAGATATACGTTTTGATCAAGCGTTGTTTTTATTGTAGGTGACATTTTTAAAAAGGAGTTTTTTTTTATCTTGGTATGCTCGCTTTCCCATTGATATTCTAGCTACAATCATTTTAACACCTGGAGTCAGAATCAAGGATGCTGCCTGAATATTTTAATTTACTTACTTGCTCAATGATAAACCTGACCCCCTTCAATTTGAAATGTGTTGGTACTCCAACCAACCTGACCCCCCCGGTCAGGTTCATCTGCACCGGACTGTACATACTTTTTTAATTTGTTTTTGTATTTTACTTCACGTTGAATGTAAATCCTGCATTAGATCTCAGGGAGTGGGGTGCCTGAAAATAAGCGTTGCCATTACTTATGTGTGTGGTGACTCAAACTGAGACATTACTTTGCCACTGTGTTTGTACTTATGTGTCTATCTTTAGCAACAAATTACTTAATTATTACTAGTTTTATAATATCACAGAAGAATAAATAATATAATGCGAGCCATCCTGGAAACCCTTGTAGGTAATCCAGATGTTATTTAATACTTTTACGTACCAGTTCTCATCATAAAAAAGGAATTATTGTATTTGATCATAAAATCACAATTGTGGATTGCTTGATTTATTATTTGGATCTTCTATTTTGGCAACTACCTAAGCTGATAGATTTTTCAAGAAAAAACCTGTTTAGTGCATGTGGGAATCGCGTCTCTGAACTCCGAGTCATCATCATCATCATCAAGTCTATTTTAGTTTCCACAACAGGAGCACAACTCTCTTTATACTACCAGAGCAATACAGCCATCGCGCAGTCAGAAGATTTCGACTACACTTTCTACACTGCCCAGACGGGTTGGAGATGCCTCTTAAATATTTATAAGCTTTGTTTAGCTTGTATTTCATAATTCGCCTTCTACCACATCCTCGAGAAGACTTGAAGTTGTCCTATTCTACTTTGCCGGGAACCACTCGGCAAAAAAAAATTAAATTAAGATTTTTCGTGTAATATGTGCTTAATGATTCTAAGTCCCTTTAGATTTTGATTCTCTAGCAAATTTGAAAAAATAAATAAATAAACTACATTTGTGTCATTAATCACCATATCTTTTGATGACGTTATTTCAGAAGTTTGATTTTCATAGATTCAAGAGACTGCAGTATATATAGATTTAAAAAAAAATTCGGCGGTTTATCAGCTGCCTCTTGAATCTGTAAAAAATATTTTTGATTTGATACGTCAAGCGTTTCGGACAAAAAATTTTTAAATTAAATTTTGTCAGATTAACAAGTAATCCTTTAAGAATCCCTTTGTAGCTTTTGGGTCTATGGTCTAAAAAAGGTTTATGAAACTCAATGTCCTTCAAATACTTACTGTTAAAAACTATCGTCTGGTTAATATTCATTCATTTTCATTGCATTCATTTTCATTTCATTCATTTTCATTTCATTCATTTTCATTTCATTCATTTTCATTTCATTCATTTTCATTTCATTCATTTTCATTTCATTCATTTTCATTTCATTCATTTTCATTTCATTCATTTTCATTTCATTCATTTTCATTTCATTCATTTTCATTTCATTCATTTTCATTTCATTCATTTTCATTTCATTCATTTTCATTTCATTCATTTTCATTTCATTCATTTTCATTTTATTCATTTTCATTTCATTCATTTTCATTTCATTCATTTTCATTTCATTCATTTTCATTTCATTCATTTTCATTTCATTCATTTTCATTTCATTCATTTTAATTTCATTCATTTTCATTATCAGGTCTTTTTTTAGTCTCCACAGCAGGAGCACGACCCTCTCCGTACCACCAGAGCCACACATTAGCTAAAGAAGTCAGAGGGTTTGGCCTACACTCTCCACGCTGGCCAGACGGATTGGAGAGGTCTTTGATGTTTATAAGCTTTGTTCAGCTTGGGTATCCTAAGTCGTCTTCTACGACATCCATGGGAAGACTTGGAGTGGTCCTATTCTACTCTGCCGGGAACCACACGGCGGGAACCAACTGGCTAATATATGGCTTCAGAAAGGGAGAAAACCCCTCATAACAAACAAATCACATAAAGAACACCTATTTTTGCATTGGTTCAAGCCACAGACAGACGCATATTGAAACAATTTGCATGCTAATATCCCCAAGGTCTACTCTCATTGAGACGTTGCCCAACGCATCATTACATGCTCACTAACGACTAACGAGCTTTTGTTTCGAGGTCATCGAGATATGCCATTTTCTGCATTATTACGTTGAAGAATGTTAGAATCCTAACTAATATTATAAATGCGAAAGTGAGTTTGTTTGTTAATTTGTTTGTTTGTTTGTTACGCTTTCACGCCGTATCTACAGAACCGATCATTATGAAATTTTGCACACACATAGGTTAGGGTACCGAGAAGCACATCCTAATCCTAATCCTATCCTAACTTCCTAACTAATATTATAAATGCGAAAGTGAGTTTGTTTGTTTGTATGTTTGTTACGCTTTCACGCCGTATCTACTGAACCAAACATCATAAAATTTTGCATACACATAGGTTAGGGTACCGAGAAGCACATCCTAATCCTAACTAATATTATAAATGTGAAAGTGAGTTTGTTTGTTGTTACGCTTTCACGCCGTATCTACTGAACCGAACATCATGAAATTTTGCATACATATAGGTTAGGGTACCGAAAAGCACATAGGCTATAAATTACGCGGGCGAAGCCGCGGGTAACAGCTAGTTTACCATATAGGACACATTTTAGATGGCGTTTGAATAAACTATAGAAATACTAGCTGTTACCTGCGGCTCCACCCGCGTGATTTATAGCCTATATGTTCTTCTCAGAACCCTATGTATATGCGAAATTTCATGATGATCGGTTCAGTAGATACGGCGTGAAAGCGTAACAAACAAACAAACAAATAAACAAACAAACAAACTCACTTTCGGATTTATAATATTAGTTAGGATTAGGATTAGGATTGATGAAATACCAGTTTTCACCCGCATCTTTGCTTCCTTAGCAGTAATTTTTTCCAAGACAAAAGGTAAGTAGTCCTTTCCCAGATAACGCCTATCGTCAATGTGAAGAGTGTGTGGTATATTCATAATGATCGGTTCAGTAGAAGGTTGGAAGCATTACAAACAAATAAAAAACAATTGACGAACAAACTCACTTTCAAATTTATAATATTAAAGAGCTTTTTGTACTATTTGTTAACAACTTAAAATCCTTACAAAAATCTGTTTTATGATATTAATAAAATATATTTGGTTTCATTATACGTTAAGTTCAATTTATTAAAAATGTCATCACAGGAAAAACTAAGGCGTGAGAGGGAAGAAAGACCAAGAAAAGTATATTTGGATCAAATGAACATAAATCATGAGTTGTGTCTTAAAGAGAGGTCAAAAGAATCGCTGAAAACCAAGAGATATGGAAAGTACAGCAAGAGTTCTTGGAGTATTGAGATCATAATATCTTCCTATAAAATGGAGTGTAACTTAAAAATTCACTTGCACGCTTTTTTGGATTACGTTCCCATAGAAAAAAAAGGCGCTATTTCTAAGACTCAATTGTCCATCCGTCTATCTGTCTGTCATGAGTGTATTTCATGAGATACAATAATTATATGAAAGTAATTAATCACGTTTGTTGTATGGATATAATATGATATAAATACCCCTTAAATATTTATTTTATTCGTTTCATGAACCGTGATAACTATATAGTTGAAATTTTTACCAAATTATGTTTTTTTCGCCGCTATAATAAAAATACTAAGTAAAATAGAATAAAATAAATATTAAAGGGCGCTTTCATATCATAAAAGTGATTTTTTTGGCCGTGTTTTGCTCAATATTAATAACAGTAATAGGTAAATGCTTGGAAAAAACACAAAGTATTTAGTTGTTTAGTCAATTAAAAAATCCCAAATCCCAACTTAAATTATAAATGTAAAAGAAAGTTTGTTTGATTGTTACGCTTTCACGTCCTATCTACTGAACCGAGATCATCATGAAATTTTGCATACACCTTGTCTAGAGTACGGAGAAGGACTGAGGCAAACGTTTTTTTTTTTTTTAATGGACTACCTAGCTAGCTCCAAATGAGCTTTCGCTACTTCACCGGACTTTTTGAGGTGAGGGCAGAGTGCCCTCAACCTGTAAGGCAAACTTCACCAATGGGTCCCCAGGAGGGACGAACCTCGGCTTTGGGCGTTGCCTGGGTGCGCAAGGCTTGGAGAGACAAAAAACTCTCATATGCCTGATGGGCCGCGATTTGCATGCATGACCTGAAGGGCCGAACTGAGAAACAATGGCAAAACCTTTAGAGGGCAGCAACTCTCATGTTTTGCCGTATAGGCCGAATGAGGCAAACGTGATATTTAGCCGCTTTTTGCTCGATAGTCTAATGTTGATAGATAGTACGGAACGCTTTGTACGCGAATTCCGCGCGCACTTTGCCAAATTTTTATTATTTTTGAATCCTCTTGACTATTATATGTATTAGTTTTAAATAGCTAGGTATAAATAATGATATTTTATTGGAGAAGATTGTACTTTCAAGCTAGTTCTATAGAAATTTTATTAAAATTGTCAAAGTACTTTAATTTTGTTGAAGTCACTTTTTTAAAAAAGATATTTTTTTCTAGTAGGTTATTTTAAAATATTTTTAAGTCTCTTTTACTGTTCGGTGTATTTTTTTGAAATGTATATGAATAAACCACATAGATTGAGCTAGCCCGAAAGTAAGTTCGAGACTTGTGTTATGGGAGCTTACTCAACGATACTATAATTTTATAATAGATACTTATATACGTCCAAGACCCGGGTCAATCTGAAAAAATCACTTTCCAACTTGACCTGACCGGGGATCGAACCCGGGAATTGCAGGCAGGCGTGTTGACCGCTGCGCCACGGAGCTCGTATTAAAGCCATAGTTTTAACCCCACACGCAAAACTGGGTTTTGTAAGTTTGAACTTCTGTGAAAATAATCCCCTGAAGCTGAACCAATTATCATGCAGGTTTTTATTTAAAAGGTAATTAAATTGAGAGTGTTCCTAGCTACATTTGATTGAAATTGATTCAGCAGTTTACAAGATTGAAGGTTTTTTGGTGTCTACGATAGCAAGTTTTAGGGTTCCGTAGTAAACTAGGAACCCTTCTAGTTTCGCCATGTCTGTCTGTCTGTCTGTCTGACTGTCTGTCCGTCCGCGGTTACTCAGAGACTATAAGTACTAGAAAGTTATAATTTGGTATGGGTATGTATATTTATCATGGCAAAAAAGTGGTAGAAAAAAATTTTGAAAAAAAAAAATTTTCTCTCTGTTTCCTCATCGTGTGGGGTATCGTTAAAAAGGTCTTTGAAAAATATTGTGAGGGTTAGAACACCCTTTTTCGATTTAGGGATCCGTTTCCAAAATATTTGGTTTTAAAGTGAAAATTTTTGTTAGAGGTGAGTGTCAGAGTGAGTGTTATACATGGCGAAATTTTGATCGTTCTGGACCATTAAAGGGGTGATTCAGCCTGTCAATATAAACAACTTTTCCTATGGGACAAATGCTGTAAACTCGAAAAAAATTTCGACATTCCTATACAAATTGCCCGGGTGGCTGAACACTTTTGTATGAAAATGTCGAAATAAAATTTGAGTTTCCAGCATTGGTCCCATAGGAAAAATGGTTCACATCGACGGGCTGAATCACCCCTTTAAGGGTCCAGAACGATCAAAATTTTGCCATGTATATGGATACGTGAAAAAAATTACAGCAGTAGTATATATACTGAAGTTGAAAGGAAAACTATCAGAGCTAAGTACTAAGTACAAACTAAAAAGTTATAGGCAACCAACTTATAAAATGTATTGGAAAATGTAAAATTTCATATAATTTTCATTGTTAGATGTTTTTGGTCGTTAAACTGTGAGGTGCGAGTGTAAACAGTGTGAACTCAAAGTTGTCATTCGCAACTACGGAACCCTACAATGCGCGTGGCCCGACACGCACTTGGCCTGTTTTTTATATGTATCTTTGCATCCTTGTTAACAAATGTCGCACTAAAAGCAAAAAACAAAAACGCTGTGACCTTCTTTATTTACAACTAAAATACCTAATACATACTTCTCATCTTAATTAATAGCATTTTACGTATTTATTTGTCGTTAACTCCTAAACTTAGTACTTGTAGCCGGAGTTAGAACTGAAACTGCTTTGGTGGCTCGAGGATCCGAAGGTGTGGCCTGAGGATGAAGAGGAACCGCCTCCTAGCTTGTCCTGATCACCACCATGTTCTTTGGGACGGTATTGTCCTGAAAATAATAAAAAAATTGCTTTACACTCCCTAGACACGGCCATGCCTTTATTTCAATGATTAAAAATCTGGCCATTTTTTCAATGCGTGTGTGCATGACAGCTTTGTGTTTTACCACGCATTCAGTCACTTTATGCCCTCAAAATCCGACAAATTGGTAGCTGTGTGTGTGCGCGACTAATTATGGGTTGGACACTAGTTTTTTCTACGCTTTTAGACTAATAGAGTCTATCTAGGCTTTATCTAATCTAAATAATAAAAATACATAGCAATCACGGTGAAATCAATAGTAAATCAATAGTTGTTATGTTTACGAAGCAGATTCTAATGAGAAAACTAAACAACTTTCCGTTAGGAACATTGACTGCCTCTGTGGTCCAGTGGAGCAGTGGCTTCGTGAAGAATTGTTGCTCCGTCTAATCAGCGAAATAGAAATATACATTATCATTTTGTTGACTTGAAAAAAGGGGGAAGCATTGACTTTAACACTTGATATTGGCTAAATACAACACGCATAAAAGTCATAGGTACTTAAAAAAAAGTATTTCTTCTTCTTAGCGTGTCGATTTGGGCGAGTTATATTTGTGTTGACCAGAAGTCTGCCACTGACACAGTGTTATCAGTAACATTGTAAAAGTCCTCGCGTGTGCAGGTGGCAGGACACGCAGGGCAAGACAGAAGGTGTGAAGTATTTCTAAAATATCTAGTACTAGCAGCCCTACCCGGCTGCGCCCGGGCATGTATTATACCTTAAAACCTTCCTCGTGAATCACTCTATCTATTAGTGAAAACCGTATGAAAATCCGTGGAGTAGATTTTGAGTTTATCGCGAACAGACAGACAGACGCGGCGGAGGACTTTGTTTTATAATATGTTAGTGATGTAGCGTCCTAAATTTGTTATTTCTTAGCCACATCATTTGACTGCCTGGTTTGGATTCTGTCATATTTCACAAACCTTTCTAGCTCACTGACTATGTATTCTCTTCATTTATTATGTAAACTATGATAATAGATTAAATTTGCAAATGTAAAGCAATAGCGTAAGTGATAAATTTTATAATTTTATGATAAATGCGTTGCAACGAAATGATTATTATTTTGCCTTGCAGTTGAGATGCACAATTTGTCAAAACCTTTGTTCAGATGATAACGCCATTATTACAATTAGGTAAACAATCTATCGTCACAAAATAATGTTTGCAGAGATTTATCCCACTAATTTTATTTAACAAATTAAAGTATTATAAGCTTAGCCCGAACATACAGATTTTATTATTCATTTACACAGGTGTAGGGATTGAAAAATAATATCAATATTTTTAAAGGTTTTGCCTATCGTAATCATAAGCACTTAGATTATACTTAGTGACGCTTTGGGGGTTAAACTTTTTAACAATATATAGTAAGCTTAAAAATAGAACAGATACACGGATTACAATTTTTATCATTACCTTTAAACCATAGATGACAGAAAATACTCAGCATCACAAATTTGACTGTCTTTAGTAACTTTTGATAATTATTGAAATAATTGATAATATTTCTGATGAAAAAACAGATTTCAATCAAATTACTGAACCGTTTTAATCAAATGTATATGAGACTTATTCAAGAGCGCATTCTTTAAAAAAATAAAATCATTTAATAAATGACGGAGTTATGGCGTAACAAACATACAGTCGAATTAATAACTTTCTTCTATAGTTCAGTTTAAAATTCAAAGTTTGATAGAACTTTTGTGTCTGATATTGGCAAGCAAGATATAGCATATGCAATGGAGAGACACATTTATTATTTCTTAAATTTGTGTTGTACTCATTCAGTCACCTTTGCAATTTTCTAGGATTTGTCAACATTAAATTTAACGACGTTCCAGCTGCAATCAGGACCCACTAGTGGTAATCTTATTCATTAGATTAATAGTATGGAGTAAAAAATGCCTTTGGGTAACATGCAACGGGTCATTGGACTGCATTAAAATTATTTGGTTTAATAGATTTGTTTTTATCTTATTTTTTTTAAACATGTACCTAACCTAAACATTTATAAAATTATGGAAACGGATATAAGATTGGTCAACAGTAATTGATTGTGATATCCTTTGAGAAATAAAATTACCAACCTTTGTTAAAATAAGTCTTAAACGGCTCAATCATATACGCATTACCATGTGTTCACAAACGCTAATTTATACGATTTTTTATGACAGTTACACGCCATGCTCGCGCGTGGAGGGCACCACTGGTTGCGTCATAACTTTGAATTTACTACATCATGACAAAATAAAAGCATTATTCTAGAAATATGTGTTTTTTTAAAGTTAAAAGAATATTTTTGGCAAAATTTGTATAAATTTCATCTCATTTTTTCTCGAATAGGCTAACGTGAAAATTGGAAAACAACTCTGCACCACCGTCGTCTAACTATGACGCCTACCTTGTAGCAGGCCTTAAATTTGGCCTAATATTTTTGCATGAGATTATGTAGCAGTCTTTACAGACGAGCCTGCGACGCGGATGGTCCCGGGTTCGATTCCCGGTCAGGTCAAGATGGAAAATGATCTTTTTCAGATTGACCTGGGTCTTGGATGTTTATCTATATAAGTAGCTATTATAAAATATAGTATCGTTGAGTTAGTATCTCATAACACAAGTCTCGAACTTACTTTGGGGCTAGCTCAATCCGTGTGATTTGTCCGTATATATTTATTTATTTATTTTAGTTAGGGTTAGATACAAAATATAGATCCAAGGTGGCTTACCTTGGATCTATGTTATATATCCCATATTTCTACAATGGAACCGAGTTAACAAGTCTACTCTGCAAAATCAGTGCTACATTGAACTTACCATCATCAAATATTCCTGCAGCCCCATCCTTCTATATTTGCTTAAGGCCTTCCAAGATTTTTGGTGGGATTGGATGTGGTACGGGAAGATGAGTTCCTAAGGCTAGAATCCTGCCTCTCCAGCAGTGAATGTTACAGTGTAGGTGTCTTGTTGCCCTTCTTAGGAGGGAAGCTACCTTGGATCTATGTTATTTATCCCATGTTTCTGTAGTAGAGTCTGAGGTAACAAGTCAATATTTCTGTGCGAAATCAGCGATTCATAACACTTACCATCATCAAAAATCCCTGCAGCCTCATCCTTCTCATTCTGCTTAAGACCTTCCAAGATTTCTGGTGGGATTGGAGGTGGTACGGGAAGATGAGCTCCTTGAGGCTGGAATCCACCTTCTCCAGCAGTGAAAGTGACAGTGTAGGTGTTCCCGTCGTCTCCCTTGTATGAGAAGCCACCTTGGGTCTGGGCTGGGTTGCCACCCTCTTCTGCGCGAATGCCGTTTGAGGTTTCGTAATTGTAATGGAAACCTGAAATAGTAAAGGGAAAATCCTTAATATTCATATTTATTAAGTGTATACTTTATTTATATTTATTTTATCACGTGCACTTTTACTTATTGTGTAAATTAAGGTATTTTAAAGCTTTTTATAAAAATAATTGATAAGTCCGTCAACTTAAGGTTTAAATATAATTAAGAACTTATAACTAATTGCAAAAGAGCATTAAAGTATATTATTTCGAATAATAAAAGGTTTGTTTCTTTGGTAAGTTTTCTTGGCATCCTATTCCGAAAGAAATCTTGGAGGCTTACTGTATCTTTTCACATTCCCAGACTTAAAATTATTTGTTAAGAGAAGATTATTAAATATTAAAATTCAACATTTAAATAACTATAATGCTTTCGTAACAAAAATAAAAGCATTAACAATTAACACTTTATTTTATCAAACGCGATTATTGGTACAGATCGATGAATTTGCCTACTAAATAACACTAGGCGATAAAAACTAGTGATAATAAAATGCAAAAAAAATAATGTTACCCAAACCTTTAAAATTAATTTTATGGCCAGCATACAAACTAGTCAGGTCTCAGTTCTTTAGGGATAAAACATGGTCTCAGCCCATAAGACATAAACACTACTTTTGAGCATGTTGGTGAGAGTGTAGATGCAAGAATGTAGTGCAAAATTTATAAAATAATAGTTTCAATTTTCGCGGTGTGGAGAAGCAACTGCTATGTTCTTAAGTTTGAGGAGCCCGATGGTCCAGTGGGTGTGAGCTCTATGAGCGCTTACGTATGTTAAGCAACCCCTGGTGCAGTCCCTACTTGGATGGGTGACCGCAAGTGGCATAAAAATATCTTGAGCTCCTCCGTGCTTCGGAAGGCACGTTAAGCCGTTGGTCCCGGCTGTCATCGTTGATGGCAGTCGTTAAGCTATGTCAGATGCCTTAAGGCAGCTTGAAAAATCTGACACCAGTGTTGGCCACTTACACATACGAAAAACAAACATTATTTATTCCCATAACAAATTTCCACGAACACATCGTTTTTTTTTTTAATCCAGATTATACTTCTTACGAGTGGTAACTTACCATTTTCATTAATTTCCTGGTCCTGTTTTATAATCTGAGCATTCTTTTCCTGTTCCTGTTGAGGTCTTCTGTTACCCGTATCTCCTGAACTTGACTGAGATCCCTGAAAGCTACTGGAACTGTGGAAGGATTGGCTCTGTTGGAAGCCACCCCCTCCTCCCCCTCCCTGGTTTTGAGGGAGGTAAACGTTGGGGAGCTGAGCGGCTGAGGCCACGGCTATGACTGATGTAAAAATTATCTGAAAATTTAAATACAATGCCTTGAGTCGTTGAAATACTTTTTAGAATGTAAAGAATATTGTAGACAGGCACCACACAATATTTTGTTTTGCTGGTTTTTATTTTCTAAATCTATATATATATATAAAATTAAGAGCTTTTTTTATTTATTTTAAACCAGATTCGTATTGAGTCTGTTTAAGGCCCCACACTAGGCACACTAGCGACGCCAATCATTTTATTCCTAATACTTTACAAATAGAAAAAAATTCAAGAATGTAAATCATATAAGCCTTAGTAAATAACCTGAAGTATTATTGAAATAATTTTTAATATTATCAGAATCAGTGAGAATTATAAGAATCAGATTACTGCCTAAAACGGCCGTTTTTGGCGGTTATCACTATTTCTCTTAATGACTGATTCGTATAATATTAAAACATGATACCAAAAATAATTCAGGTTATTTACTAAGGCTTATATGATTTACATTTTTGATTTTCTTTAAATTTATAAAGCATTAAGAATAAAATGATTGGCGTCGCTAGTGTGCCTAGTGTGGGCCCTTAAATGATTAAAAAGACAGACATTGATTTAGTGGCAACAAAGACCATGTGGCCTTAAGATTGAAATCTTCGAATTATATTTCCATTGATTATTTAAAACTGATAAGCTTATTTTGTTTTAATTTATCACAATTTTAGGGTTCATCATATGAATGTAGGATAGTGATCAGTTTGCTGACATACAAACAAAAGTGTGAAGAGAGGATGAAAAGATGCTTAGTAATAAATATTATTCCCTCAGCCAGAAATTAAAACAACAACTCTCTGATATGGAAATATTAAAGTAAGCAAACCGTTTAACAGGGTATCGACTAATTTAAAGTAATATCTGATTTTCAAAGAAGAATGGAAGAGCTCTTCCTTTTGTTTTTTTTTTCTTACAGTTTAAAACATAAACTTACCAAATTCATTTTGTTTTTGTACCACTCTTCCCAATGGAGAACACCCACTGTGACTTTTCAGAAACACCACCCATTTTTATACTTATCCGAAATATATAAAAAGCATCTTTTAGCATCCGATAATTGGGGCCTTGGTGCTTAATTGTTCGAAGCCAATACTTTCTAGACTTGGTGACAATTCAATTCAATGTTAAGAATTTATAGTCGAAGGGAGTGACGATATTTTATTAAAAGCTTTTGTTAACAAACTTTGCAATTGATACTGCTCATTTTCAACTGACTTGAAATGGAGGTACTAAACTCGGTTTTGTATCATTTGATGTTACTGTTTAGAAGGCGTGTACTTTATTAACAAAACAAAGGTTCCAAGTTCTTTTTTTTTTTTAATCTCATACCTTTGCCCCACTTAACTCAACTGATGTCTTCTTTCAGATGCCTGGTTGACTGGAAGAGATCCCATCCAGGGATAAGTCCGCCAATGTGCACATTTTCTTTTAGTTTTAAGTTCTCTTTTTTATTGTATGTTGATTTTATGTGCAATAAAGTATTTACAAACAAACAAACAAACAACAGTACTTAGGTATCAAAACAATATAAGGGTTAATCGTGCGCCTCCGCTTGGCCACATGTGGCCAAAATCGTCTAAAGTGGTAACAGGTTAGCTAGTTAGGTAACAGCAGTTCAATGTGACTTTATTAAAAGGATCAGATCAGCGAAACTTTAAGCGAAAATGTTCAATTTTTAATGTAAAGAAATGTCACTTATTTTTATTTCCAGCATTTGTCCCATAGGAAAATTTGTTCATATAGACAGGGTGAGTCGCTCCTTTAGGGATCGGTCAGGGTTTTATTAACATATTGTAGTTATACCAAATATATCATAACAATATCTGCATTTTGAAGAGTTATTGGTTAAACATAAGTTCGCTTTGTTTAGCTTATAATTTACTAGCTATTACCCACGGCTTCGCCCGCATGATTTATAGCGTTAGTCCTTCTCAGTACCCTAACCTATGTGTGTGCAAAATTTAATGATGATCGGCTTAGTAGATACGGCGTGAAAGCGTAACAAACAAACAAATAAACAAACTCACTTTCGCATTTATAATATTAGTTAGGATTAGGATTTTGTTCTACTTTACGCACACTATCAGAATTTTTAAATGGGGGACATCAGAATTTTGACAAAAATATCGATAATATATGGCCGTGCCAACTGCAGACAACGTTGCTATATCTTGTCGTTATTATTATTATTATTTCTTTATTTTTAGAATCATTGTTAATAAGAACATATAAATCCAGGCAGGGTGTTGCGAAATCTCACTGCTTAGTGAAAACAATTAAGCACATAAAATTCAAATAAGGTTTATAAAATATCAGCAATTCCCCCCAAATTTTGTCCGCTTAAACTAAAACCTATGTCACTTTCAGATATATTAGCTTTCTATAGGTGAAAAAATTTTGAAAATCGGTCCAGTGAATTTGAAGTATATTCAATGCAAACAAACAAACAATCAAGCTTTTCCTCCTCATAATATTAGAACAGATTTAAAGTAAAAGAATAAAATGGCAATATTTCCTACAGTCTCCTAGACTGCAAACGTCGAAACAGTTCATACGTGAGGCCAATTACACTTGACCGAACAAAAAATAAAAGCGAACCATTTAACCACTTCATTCAATAAAGATGCATTTCAATGACTTGATAAGTATTTCGTACTTAAATTGCATTATTTATGGAGCACTACTTACTTTGCCGTATGGTTCCCGGCAGGTTAGAATGAGACAACTCTAAATCTTCCCGTGGATGTCGTAGAAGGCTACTTAGGAAACAATCTAAAACAAAGCTTATAAACATCAAAGATACCTCTCCAACCCGACCGGCCAGCGTGGAGAGTGTAGGCCAAATCCTCTGACTGCTTTGGCTAATATCTGGCTCTAGTAGTACAGAGAGGATCGTGCTCCTGCAGTGGAGACAAAAAAGATATATTATAATGATGATGATGATTTTTGCCGAAGTGTTGCTACTAAACGGGTATTGATCGATCGATGCTTCGTTCAAACCGAACTGTGGCCACTAAAAAGTTTTATTTGTTGGGCCAACCGGACTACTGCTACTAGAGGGCTTTTAAGGATGAAAAGCGGTTACCGTAGCCTATGGACGCCCGGAAGACCAGGGGTACTATTTTTGAACGCGTGCCACTCGTCTTCGAACGATTTTTCCATA
This sequence comes from Rhodophaea formosa, assembly GCA_963082605.1. NCBI lineage: Eukaryota > Metazoa > Arthropoda > Insecta > Lepidoptera > Pyralidae > Rhodophaea > Rhodophaea formosa. The sequence continues at coordinate 3,241,800 of OY720220.1, read as the reverse complement.
CAAAAATCGTTCGAAGACGAGTGGCACGCGTTCTAAAATGGCACTCCAAGGGTTTGACTCGCGCGTTGTCGTGGTAGAAAATAGCAGATTTTTGCATTTTCACAATTACCTTTAATCCTAAAGCCTCAGTAAATGATACCATCCTCTGACAATATCGTCCCTTAAAAAGGTTCTTTCAAAAAAAAGTGCGAAGAGGGGATGAAAAGATGCTTAGTAATAAATATTATTCCCTCAGCCAGAAATCAAAACAACAACTCTCTGACACGGAAATATTAAATTTGTAAGCAAACCGTTTAACAGGGTATCGACTAATTTAAAGTAATATCTGATTATGTATAATACCGTAGCCTATGGACGCCCGGAAGACCAGGGGTTTGACTCGCGCGTTGTAGTGAAGAAATCTCTACATGACCTTTTTAAGGGACGATATTGTCACGGGACGGTATCATTTACTGAGGTTTTAGGTTTAAAGGTAATTGTGAAAATGCAAAAATCTGCTATTTTCTACTAACATGTTTTTTTTTTTTTATTATTATACAGGGGATATCACACAAAAGTTGTCAGCTTGTGTCGCAGGATACTAACTCAATGATACTATATTTTATAATATATACTCATATAGATAAACATCCAAGACCCAGGTCATACTGAAAAAGATCGTTTTCCATCATGACCTGACAGGGGATCGAACCCGGGACCGCCGTGTCGCAGGCTGGCGTGTTGACCGCTGCGCCACGGAGCTCGACGATCAGAATTTTGTTAATTATGCTTTTTACTGTAATTATGATACCATATCACAGCACATTAGGACTGACAGACCGAGTTTGCGACTTACAACTACTAGCCGGGCGGCGGTTGACACATCATCATCATCAGGTCTTTCTAGTCTCCACTGCAGGAGCACGACCCTCTCTGTACTACCAGAGCCTTATACTAGTCTGAGTAGTCAGAGGATTTGGCCTTCACTCTCCACGCTGGCCAGACAGGTTGGAGAGGTCTCTTTGATGTTAATAAGCTTTGTTTAGCTTGTGTTTCCTTAGTCGCCTTTTACGACATCCACGGGATGACTTGGAGTGGTCCTATTCTTCTCTGCTGGGAACCACACGGAATTACTTTCGTCTCTAGTAGGGCCATGAGGGGCATCCCGTACTCTGTGGGTCTAAATACATTTTCGCACTTACAAAAATTCACGGGACTTTTATTGAAGATTGGCATTTAAAGAGGTACTTAATTTTTACTATCAACAGTACTTTAAACGTTCTTCCTGAATGATGATAAACAGGTTTTTTGTGACAACAAGATTATAGTATTGAAAATCAATTTAAAATTAATTGCAAATTAATGGATCCATCCCACTTTATTGAAATAAATACATCCTTATCCTTTTACGATGTAAAAAGCGATTATAATATTGAAAATTTTCAATTAAAATTGACAACTTATTAACCAACATCATATTTATTTAGGTAGGTACTTGAAAATAAATTTAAATGAATCTACTGAATTAATTTTTTACACTAGCATTTTTCCCTCGACTTCGTTCGCGTAAATTGTTGCTTATATCACCAGCAGATAAATTAACTTCAATAAATAAAAGTATTTTGAAAATCCATCTGGTTGTTTTGGAGTCTTTTTCATCCCATTTTCAGCCCCCATCAGCCCACTGCTGGGCATAGGCCTCTCTTTTTTAATGCCATTTGCTACGGTCTTGTGCCATTCCTATCCACTGCTTTCCGCCTAACCGAACAATGTCATCTGACCAGCGGAATTGTGGTTTCCCAACTGGTCTAGGTCCCACTCTCTGCCACCACTCCGTCACTGCTTTGGTCCATCGACTGTCCTCTCTTCTGGCCAAGTGTCCCACCCATTCCCACTTTAACCATGTTCTTCGTCTGCATACGTCTTCAACCTTTGGTCTATGGCGAATTCCTACGTTCGGTATACGATCCAACAGTGTGATGCCGAGCACGGTGCGCTCCATAGCCCTTTGTGCAACTTTAATAATTTGCATGTGCTGCTGTGTGAGCGTCCATGTCTCTGCACCTTGAGTGAATATGAGCAAGACACATTGGTTATATACTTACCTTAGTCTTTAGGCATTGCGTTGCTTTGGGAGCCTATTTAATAATAATAAACAAACAATCAAATATTTTCTCTTTATATTATTAGAATACATGAATTAAAAAAAAATGAATACGATAAAACCGTATTTAAAGTAATTTTATCTAAATTTGTAATAAGCGCGAAAAGATTAAGTTACATAACTTTTGAGTGATTCTTTTTAATCCCTCTTAAATTAAATTTAATGTTTTTTATTTTTTCAAACGACGCTTTAGAAAATCCACACACTACATCTAAAACCCCCTACTTTAATAGTTTTTTTGCACCGTTCACTTCTCTTCCATGCTGGTTTGGGAAAAACGAAAAAAAAATTAATACACCAGCTGCTTCGTCCACAGAACAGAACTTAAAAGCCGGTCAAGGGAGTTAAAATCTAAGGAATCATATTCTAGCCGATGCGGCTAGCAACCCATTACTATTTTGATTCCGCTTTCCAGCTTAACGCCCACTAATACGCTTAAAGCAGCCTTTGGGTTATAACCTTGGGCTCTGTCTACCTTACAAGGGATAAAGACGTGATAATATGTTTTTATGTAGTTCTAAAAGACTTGCAACGCAACTTAGCAACACATCCTCTACATGAAAACCTTCATACGTAAGTTTAGTCCAAATTTTACGCACAATTCGTGACCACATATTTAAGATTTTACGATAAACAATAACGCACGAATGCATCCGGGGTAAACAATTAACAATTAAAATGACTATAAACACTATAAAGTTGAGTGAACTTGACAAAGCTTTGAAGCTCCGAAGGCTGTGAAAGTTCAAGGTTACGGTGAAGGGCGTTACGCAAAGGTATTACGAGCTATTAACTTATCTAAAAAACCCAGATGCAAAATTTTTTTTTGCTCCAGAGACACTAAACTTATAAGTATATTTGTTTCTTTATTCTACCACTATAGCTGTTTTCCTCGACTTTATTCGCATAACTTATATCTCCAATATCAGCCGCCAATAATGGAACTGAAGAAAACTGATTTTGAGTTTTATCCATTACAACAACACACAAATAAGAAAATCTTTTATATCCTAACTAATGTTATAAATGCGAAAGTGAGTTTGTTTGTTACGCTTTCACGCCGTATCTACTGAACCTATCATCATAAAATTTTGCATATACGTAGTTTAGGGTACCAAGAAGGACATAGGCTATATATTACGCGGGTGAAGCCGCGGGTAACAGCTAGTTTACAATATAAAAGATTAAGTAAGCTTGAGGTACATACGAACTTGACCAAGATTTGAAGCTCCGAAGGCTGAGAAAGTTCAAGGTTGCGGTGAAGGGCGTTACGAAAAGATACGCGTGCAGCCGTATAATTTATTTGCACTACTGTGTTTTGATTAATGTATGTGTTTGACATATAACCAAAACACAGGGTTCACTTGATTATATACAACGTATTGATGAAATATATAAATAAATAAAAAATACGAGTAAAATTTTAACCAAAAATAGTACATTATGTATGATGCAAGTAACGTTTAAGCTGGATATTATAGTCGAGGTGTTTTTAGGCATGAGGCAAAAGGCAAAGCCGAGTGCTTATAATAAACCGATGACTATCATAGATAGCTTACCGTACGAGCATCAAACGACGGTTTTCAATATATTTGGGATTACCATATAAACTAAAACAAAATTGCAGTACAACAAATAAGGAATTTATAAAAGTAAGGAATTAAAACAGTAACTCATGTTTATTTTTTACAAAAAAGTTCATACAACCGAATTGATAACCTTCTCCTTTTCGAAGTCGGTTAAAAAACCAATTCTCACGAATCAGAGAAAAGTTTTCATGCTGAACTTGAAACTCTTTGCTCGGTTTTCCATAAAAAGTTTCAAGCATGTGTGGCATTGGGCTATTGATGTATAGTAAAAAGTACTAGTCCCGTTAATACATCATTACGACCTAAGTTTCGATGTCATAAGAACCGTATTATTGTTGAAAAATATTTTTACCACGCCGTGTTTGGCGGAGGCACATGAAAAGGCAACGTCAGCTAGATTGCGCGTAATCACCACAGACTTATTTATTTGCAAGAAAACAAAAACAAGCCAATATTTTCATAAATAATCCATGAAAATTAAATTTAATAATTTACATAGTTCTTTTATATTAAAATAAATTAGAGTGTCTGAGGTTTTGCGCTTTTTAGGGTTCCGTACAAAAATTGAAAAACGGAACCCTTACAGGATCACTCGTGCGTCTGTCTGTCCGTCCGTCCGTCTGTCACAGCCGATTTTCTCGGAATCTACTGAACCAAATTAGGTGAAATTTGGCAAGATGGTGAAATCCTATGACCCAAACACGGATGTGCAAAGTAAATAAATATTTTTTTTAAATAAGGGTCATTTTCAGGGGCCCAATTACAAAATTTTAAAAGAAAGTTTTGCAAACCTTACTGTGTTATATATCAAATGAAAGGGCTCATTATGAGGATCTCAAAAATATTTTTTTTTGTTCGGGTAAAATCAATACTTTTGATTTTATTCACGAAAGAAGGCAAAAATTGACCATTCCCCCCCCCCCCCTCCCCCCCTGATCTACGAATCAACTGTACCGAAAATTTTGAAAAAATTACAAAATATAGTTCATCTCTTGAAAATTACAGAAAAAATAATAAGAATTCTCTCAGTTGAAAATAAAGTGGTAAACTCACTATAATAAGTTCATCTAGGGAAATAGTTCACTAAAACACCACTAGATAGCGCTAGTCAATTGAATAAAACATTTTCGCACATTGTATGTGTGTTCACGAAGCATATTGTACGGAACCCTCATTGCGCGAGTTTGACTCACACATGGCCGGTTTTTTAATAAATACTGTGAAACTCATACATTGGGTCACTGTCAGCTACTCGGACATTTATCTTAGTCAATTCAAAACCACCGACGATCAATCTCCGAAGCGCATTTATGAATTAGTATACTACTTTACTATCCGAGAGGGTTTGGATTCATTTCAAGTAGTATTGCGAACTCTTTAGTTTTAAATTCTTTATTTTAAATTATATTTTTTTAACCTTTTGTTTTTTAAAATATGTCACTCTATTATTGGTGTTATAAGTCTAGTAAAACATTCGTGAACCAAAAGCATGTCTCATTTATATTTCTAAAAGAACCTACTCGTATAGCGAAAGTAAATATCGATTGGTAATAAGTAGGCTAATACTTGTGGCCTTTTTACAGGTGTTCGTCTGCGGTTCTGGAGCTACCTTAGCTGGCTGCGTATCAGGCTAGCTCAACTTTTTTCAAATTATCTGACACATAGGTGCAATTTAATGTCGCCCTTCAATTCTTTGAGATTATCAAACTCAGTCAGGAAACTTGGGTAAATCTTCAACTAAATACAAGCTTGTAAAATATAAAAAAATGTTAAACTGATCTACGAGTAGGTATCATCGTCATCAAATTTAAGAGCTGGGCTCTTGTCAGTGGAGCTTCTTCCATTCCTCGCTTTCTTCTTCATACGAGTAGGTATACAGCGTGTAAATTGATGGGATCTCAAAAAAACATTGGACGTTGCAGGACAAATTACCCAGGCGGCTGAATACTTTAGAATGGAAATGTTGATTTTTTTTGTGGTCCCTACATTGGTCCTACAGGAATAGTTGTTCATATTACCGGGCTGTCCACCTTCAGGGTATGTCGAGCGAGACCCTGTAAGAGATACTTAGCCACAACAACTTTTCAAATGGTATCAATGCTGCAACTCATAATATAATATTGATAAATAAAGTATTCAGCCGCCCGGAAAATTTTCCCCGCAACGTCAAAAAAATTGTTTGTTTGTTTGTTTGTGATATCTTTATTGTACAATAAATGAGATACAAAAGGAATACAAGCACGAAAGAGTAAATTGACAATGGCAGACTTATCCCAAGATGGGATATCTTTCAGTCAACCAGCGAACATCATCATCATCATCATCAGGTCTCCACTGCAGGAGCCCGACCCTCTCTTTACTACCAGAGCCATATACTAGCCTGAGTAGTCAGAGGATTTGGCCTACACTCTCCACGCTGGCCAGACGGGTTGGAGAGGTCTCTTTGATGTTAATAAGCTTTGTTTAGCTTGTATTTCCTAAGTCGCCTTTTACGACATTCACGGGATGACTTGGAGTGGTCCTATTCTACTCTGCTGGGAACCACACGGCAAAACCAGCGAACATTGACAGGAAAATTACTCAAAAAAAATTTTAGAGTTTTAAGATCAATTTACAAGCTATATTATGTAACAACATCACTGATTTTATCATGGCTTGCATAGAAACAAACGTAGACCAAACTAATGGTTACAAAAACAAGACTAACATAAAAATCAGTTCCTGGCCAGGTGTGCATCAGGATGGCGGAAAAAAGGGCTTAAAAAATGGCGTAGCAAATTTTTAATTGCTATAGCAATAACAATAGTTTAGGATAATCGCCCGCGTGATGCGAAGTGCGTCGAATGGAATGTATATTTTATTAGTAAACGTTTGTCTAAAGATATTAAAATTTGAAAAAAATAGGCTGTAGATCCTGTTACATGAATTTGTGTGGATTGATGTTGCGTCGCTTTGCGCACTTAAAACTGAGTATTATGATTCTATTATACCACTATCTGATACTTATCTTATAATGCAGCCTGTTTTTTAGACATGTTGTTTTGTTATGACATTTATGTTACACTAGTGTTACTTTTGATAGCTTACGTTACGTATTAGTATAGTGTGCTATTAGATTTCCTTTAATTTAATATTTAATATTTATTTATTGGCGTTTCTTTAAAAGTATCAATTTACATAAGTATGTTTATGTACATGGAGCACACATGGGTCTATCGCTTAGCATCCCGCTTCCGAACTAGGAATAAACCTGTATCTCTAAAAAGGCGGGTGCCTTGCAAAGAAACCTGCGGGAGCCATGATACTAGTAAGGTGCAAAAATACATTTTTAGAAACAAAGAAAGGAAAATGTATTAAGTATTAATGTATATAACAATTCCCAAACTAGGAAAATAATTATTTTTTGTCAATTAATATATTGTGATGTAACAGTGCTAACGGATATCTGCATTTTATTAAAAACAGTAAGTTTGGTATATGAATTTTACTTTTCTATACAATTTTTATTCACTTTCTTAATGATTTGCAATTATTTCCAATCTTATCGAGTATTTGTTTCGACATTATCAAGTTTGTCTAAAAATGCCATCACACAACGTATAATAAACATATTTGCATTATATATCAAGTATCGGGAAGCATTTAAGTATGATATGCACTCTATCTCAATACCCAATCGTAATTTATCTGTTTAGTCCTATGATCGATTGGCAGAGACTGCCATACAAAAGACAAGCAGTCTACTATTTTTTTCAATTTGTGGTATATACTTAGTTTGATATAAATAAGTATGTAATGACTAAAACATGCTAGTCATGCCTAAAATCCGTATATCGATTTGATGTTTCAAACAGTTTTTCATTAGCTAGCTGACATGTTACCGATACGATTATACGGTGTTGTATATTAATATGAAGTATATTATATAAAATCTACGAAGATAATCCAGCGCATATTAAAAGTTTATATTATTTTGTACTATGGTATTTTAATTTCTTGTGTTTCTGTTATAATATTACATCAAAATGTATATATTTATTTATTAATTAAACTGCTTGTGAATGTCTAGAAATAAATAAAGGCAAACTAAATCACAATAATATATATTTATAAGAACACATACAATTCAGAACACAATTGGCTAAAAATCAAAGCTTCTAGTAGTGGTAGCCAGTTTGCTCGTCGAAAGCTTGCTGGGGAATGTTGTCGAAGCTGGAAGAAGTCTTAGGAGCCAGGTACTGACGTTGGGCCGAGGCAAAATCGTTGTGACCCTGACCGTTGCCGAAACCGTTTGAGCCCTGGCTACCAGTGCTGCCGAAGCTGGGAGCTCCATATTGGTTGCTGGGCTGGGAACCGAACTGAGAACCGGATTTGGTGCCGAATTGGGAACCGGATTGAGAACCGAATTGGGAACTGGATTGGGATCCGAATTGAGAACCGGAATGCGAACCAGCTTGGTATTGGCTGTTGCGCTGGGGACCAGAGAAGCCTCCTGAAAAGATAAAATAAATTTTAATCACTTTGAAGACCAATAGGATTTGTACCTTAGCCCTTAAAGGATGTAAACACGATTGCGAAGAAATTAAGGTCTTAGGGTTCTGTGGTTCTACCCAAACAGTAATGCATAAAATGTAATTTATGAAAAATATTCTGCCTTGTAAGAGAGAAGAATCTTGTATTTATTTGTTTCTGTTGACGAAATCCCATTGTAACATCGACGTAAACAACGTTTTGTGCTTAGTTTCGTTTTATAATATGTGTTCAAAAAGGACAAAACTGTGACATTACTGTCTACACATTTATGCACACAAGTTTAACAAACTTTCTAAAATAGTTTTTTTTTATTAGAATTGATAAAAGATTTTTTTTTAAGTTTTTAATGTTGAAAATTCAATATCGCATCACGAAAAAGCGATTCAACTGATTGAATTTACTTTTTGTTATTTGATTGAAGTACAATATAATTAATACCTAAATGTTAAGCTAATATAATTGTGATTAAATAAAGTGAGTCTCACGAGAACGACGTCACGGAGATAAGTTAGATAAAGTAATAAAACTAAAGAGATCATTGTAATCGCATCATTAAATCTAGCAGTCTCGGTACTAAATCTTAATTTGCTGACATATAAATAAAGACAAGAATCACGTTTATTAGATTACTAGCAGCCCTACCCGGCTGCGCCCGGGCATGTATTATACCTTAAAACCTTCCTCGTGAATTACTCTATCTATTGGTGAAAACCGTATGAAAATCCGTGGAGTAGTTTTTGAGTTTATCGCGAACAGACAGACAGACAGACGCGACGGAGGACTTTGTTTTATAATATGTAGTGATTACGGTCAGAATTTTCTAACTATAATTATAAATTTGATATTTTGTGAGAATGTATACGTTTAAGGATATCTATTACTCAATTAAATGGTTTTTAAATAGCATTACAATGCTCGGTATAATATTAAAACTTAACACTTCGACGCGGTGATTCGAAGTCACTGTGGTGTAGTTGGTATCACACTTAGAGCGTAGACTTAAGAGTCGTGGGTTCGAATCCTACCTATGGCGAAGTCTTTTCATCACATATTTTCATTTTTAATGTTAATTTCTCCTTCTCGCAGCGCTATGGATTGGATTTTGATTAAATTTTATAGTGTTATTGTTTGTTATACACTTGCAATTTTCCCGCGTCCTTGCGACTTCGTCCTCGCCTATATCACCAAGAAACAAAAATCTTTCGTCTTTATAATATTAGTAAAGATTAGATGGCTGGTTAGTTTTTTTTTGTTTGTTTCTTTAGCTTTGTATTAGCACATAGGTAAATATAATATTGTTTTTTAGGATACTACTCGGAGGTAGTATTACGCAATTGTCCAATTTCTAGGTCCTATAAACTATACCTAGAATACAGTCATATAGTTAACTTATGTCCAAATACTCTAACGCAGCTTAGACGCATTTAAACTAAAATAGTTGTCAAATCTCATTCTATTATTGTCTACATAATCTAACAAGACATAGACAGTCCGAAATTTATAATTACCATTAGTTAAGATTAATTTTAATATTCGGAGATTCGCATTCAAATTATTTGAATAATAGAGTCACACATAACGAGTTCCAGAAACTATTTCATCTGAAGCCATTTGGATTCATCAACTAAGTCAAAATAAGCGATACTAAACATACCTTGCTTGCTGCCTCCAAAGCCGTTCAGTCCATTGCCAGAAGGTCCCTGGTTAGGAGGTAGGTACTGGTTGGACGTGGCAGCGCCGAAGGCGTCAGCTCCCTGGCTTCCGAAGGAACCCTGGCTTCCGAAGGAGCCGTGGCCGTTCTGCCCAGCTCCTGAGTGGAAGGATGAGGCACCGTTGGATCCGAAGCCATTGGAGCCTTGGGAGCCAAAGGAAGAGTGGCCATTGCTTCCGAAAGAGGAGTGTCCGTTTGCACCTGTTGGAACATATTGCTTAGTTAGTATTAGTATTTGGCTTAGGGATTTCTAACGAGATCTTTCAGCGAAGAATCAGTAGGATGACATCATACTCTCTGGACTTTGAATTAAATGTCATCTTCTCTAAAGATAAATATGGAGTAGTAAGATGACTAAAAAATAATTATTTTTTCCTGTTGATGCCTTCTTAAGTAATTGCATTGGAAATAGCTTGAGGAAGCATTAACAGAAGAAAAGTGACCAATTTCCAAGTGGGTCCTTCTTTTCTAAAAATATAATAATGAAAACATTTCTTCCAAATTCATTGCTGCTTTTACTTTTAACAGAGCCAAAGCAGTAGGAATTAACTTTGACCAAGGACTTCCAAGCTGATTCTACACTACAAAAATATTATGATAATTAAGTATGACACATTACCGTGAGATGATTGTCCGTTGCTGCCAAAACCATTGCTTCCAAATCCATTGCTGCCTTTGCTTCCAAAGGAGCCAAAGCTGTTAGAGCCAGCGCCGGACTGGTCAGGCGGCAGGTAGCCGCGTTCGAGGTGGTCCAGGCGCGCAGCGGAGCTGACGGCGATGAGGGCGGCTACGATGAACTGGAATATAAATAAATATAAATATATACGGACAAATCACACAGATTGAGCTAGCCCCAAAGTAAGTTCGAGACTTGTGTTATGGGATACTAACTCAATGATACTATATTTTATATGGATACTTATATAGATAAACATCCAAGACCCAGGTCAATCTGAAAATGATCATTTTCCATGTTGACCTGACCGGGAATCGAATCCGGGACCATCCGCGTCGCAGGCAGGCGTGTTGACCGCTGCGCTACGGAGGATGACATTATAACCTTACGTTAACATATTGTTAAAAGAAGACATAAACCGCCTTTCTTTGACGTGCCTTCTTCGCGCACTAATCTTAAGAGTCGCCTGCGCGTCCAGGCGAAACGGAAAAAGGAAATTGTGGCAATATTTGTCAATATTGGGCATGCGCGTCCAGGCGACTCTTAATAAATTTGCTCCGATACCGAGAGCTTTAACTGTGTTTGATTCGCGAACTGAACGCATTGACATGTTAAATTGTTCCTTGGAAAAATTCACAAGTATGACATTATTGTGCGTACCTAAATTGAATTATGTTATAGCGTAGTTGCATAAGGTTAAGCCTGTAATAACACGCTGTATTGAGGTAAAATAAATAAATATAGGTACCAGATATCTATTTTTCTTCACATTTTTTCTTTTGCCCTATAGTAATCTCCATAAAGTGTATACAAGCATCTGATATTAAATTACATATATTTTAAAGATCTACTAAAGATAGAATAGTATGGAGGATTAGAAAGTGTTTTTTTTTTCTTTTTTATTTCTAAATTTTAAACAAGAACTTATAAAGTGCACTAATTTTAATGGGGTATATTTGTGATGCACTTATTATGACTGCATGACATACTTTTCAACCCTGTAAAACGTCATTTAAATAAACTTGTTTGATTTTTATTTATTTGTATAAATTAATTCACAATAATGCTATACAGTAAAGTAAATAAAAAAGCTATTGCAGTATTTTTATTGAACACTCTGTCAGAGAGCAAGCCGAAAATATGAAACAAGTTGAATTTATAGCAACTTCTTATCGGTGATTCTAATAAATAATTTTAAATTTTATTTACATTTAATTAAGCAACAAAATGTGACAGTTGAACAATATACTCTATGGTTATTGCAAGTGAGTTTGAGAAGAAGTTTGAATCTTTTCCGACAATCATTCGGGTAATTTTGAAAAATATAACTTTAAACATATTTAAGAATAAAATATACAATGTATAAATAAGTATAATTAAAATTTGGATTACTTCTAGTTGTTTTAGAAAATAAGAGGATTGGATTCGACTGTTTTATTTATAAAAATGTAAATAGGTGCCTACCTATTTGTTAGCACTTTTTATAATTGATTTTCTGTCAAAGAAACTGATCTAGACCAAATTGAATACATCAAAAGTTCATAGTGATAATACTGCCAGCCTTTTAGGCACGTTGCCTAGGGATGACGGTTTGATTTTGAAATATTATATTTATTGTTTGTATAAAAATAAATTAAAAAAAGTGTTGAAGAAAAATTTAACTGTGGTTTTTGAGATTAAGAAGAAAATAAAGTACTTATATCTTAACGTGATTAGAGCACAAATTTTTAATTCAACTGTTTGTTTTATGGAAAAGCGAAGGGAAACTCTATGGTATATTATAAGGGTTTAAAAAGTTAATTTAGTAAAATCAAAGTCACACTTTAGTCTACAACTATTTAAATTATTAAATTAAATTATTTAAAAAAATTGAATATTATTATTTTTAAATATTTTTATATTATTTGAATTTATGATTTTAATATTAATTTTTGTATGAATCTAAACAAATTAAATTACCAGTTTCATTTTTGTGATAGGTACACGAACACTCGACACAACCAAATGTGAAGCTTGCACAAACTGTGCTGCTACTCGTCGGATTGACCTATTATATACCATCTGCTCCTAATCCTGCCCATCTCACGCATTTACTGACGTAACTATATAAAATATAATAAACGAGCATTTTCAAGATATTGGTAATTAGCTTCCATAGTCTTTTTTCGCTATCAAACGTGATTATTCGGCCTCGGTATGTCAAAGTAGGAGCAAAGAACATTATCAAGGATGTCCTAATTCACATTTTATTGCAATGAAGAAGTCTTATCAATTGTTTCAGTAATTATGTTCGTGAATGAATGATACTCATTAGAGATTTTAAAATTTCGCAATAGTACGAGTGAAGGCTCTAATTAATGTAAGTTAGTGAATGTGTCAGTTATAATATTCAGTAACCCATGCATAGATTCGATTGTTTAGAAACTTGGCAAGTACATTGGGCACACAAAGGAAAGTATTATATCCCTATACTATTATACGAGTATTGGTATAGTTTTCGATGTGGTCCACAGTTGTACAAATCATTTTTAAAATTTACCTATAATATCCTACGGCGATACAATGCAATATAAAAATTCTTTTCTAAATTCTTGACGAGCTCCGTGGCGCAGCGGTCAACACCTGCCTGCGACACGGATGGTCCCGGGTTCGATCCCCGGTCAGGTCAAAATGGAAAATGATCTTTTTTAGATTGACCTGGGTCTTGGATGTTTATCTATATATGTATTTATTATAAAATATAGTATCGTTGAGTTAGTATCCCATAACACAAGTCTCGAACTTACTTTGGGGCTAGCTCAATCTGTGTAATTTGTCCGTATATATTTATTTATTATATATATTATAACTAGCTGTTACCCGCGGCTTCGCCCGCGTAATACAACCTATGTGTACACAAAATTTCATAATGATCGGTTCAGTAGATTGGCCGGGAAAGCGTAACAAACAAACAAACAAACTCACTTTCGCATTTATAATATTAGTTAGGATTTATTGCTAGATATTAGTGATCCAAATGGGTAGCATTAAAGTTATGTACAATTAGGAGGCTTTATAATACTCGTATCACCAATCTTAGCAAATTTAAGCGACCTAGTTATTAAGAGGTGGAGAACATTTCAGAATAAATTGATATGTGGCGCTGAAAGATTTGTACAAGCTATGTATAATACATACTAAATGCGTCTTAACCTTTACGGGATAGACGGAGCTTAGAGATGAGACTGCCACCGTGGAAGTTGTGAGTACAAATCCCACAGGTAAGTAAACTTTGGCTAGAATCACTTCATTATCATCATCATCAGGTCTTTTTTAATCTGCACTGCAAGACCATGATCCTTGGTGTACCAGAGCCATGTATTATCCAGAGCAATCAGAACATTTGGCCTACACTCTCCACGCTGGCCAGATGCGTTGGAGAGATAGAATCACTTGATTATCCAAAAAGGAAGATGATTCCGTGCTTCGGAAAGGACGTCAAGCTGTGGGTTTCGAACGCCATATAGTTTTGTATAAACTTATCCTCGGATTAGGTTAGGTCTACTTAACCTACCCGTTTTCAGCAATGCAAAGGAAAATGGTTCTACCCTTGGGTTCGTGACGTCAGATAGCAGTCATTCTGTGTAAAAAACAGTAACCTCGTCAAATTATTTAAATAAACAGAGATATAGGTACAATATAAGGTTATGAAATTGGCTTTTTTTCTCACTTGCCATTTTGTTCCTCTTGAAAGTGGTCTACATTACGAACATTCTGCATGCATTGAATTTTTGTTTTTGTGTATTTAATTATTGAAAAATACTCATGGAAAGAATTAGTTTTAGGTTTTTCCGTTTTAATTAAAATGTAGACATTTTATTAGGCTTTTTTTAACTTTTTGTAAATTTTATAATATCTAAATCACTTAACTACATGCAAAATTCACTTATTTTGAAATTTTCAATCTAAAACGCCATTTTCATAATTCTATGTTCACAAGCTTCAAAACCCGGTTTATTATAAGCACTCGGCTACGCCTCGTGCCTATGTACCTCGACTATAATATCCAGCTTACCGTACTTGTATCATAATGTACTATTATTATACCTATTATATAGTATGTTGTTAAATAATGTGCCTATTTTCGGATAAAGAGTTGCTTACTGCATCGCCTATAACGTGATTCCTAACATATTCTTGCTTTCATGGATCAGCATTATATTTTTCTTTGCCCACATATAAACTTTTGGAACCCAAAGAGTTCATATGCGGTGCATTAGCAAGTGCCACCCCATTCAAAAATAAATAATTTAAAAGAAAATGGAGAATTTATTTAAAATTTTATTTTGCAAGGCTTTAGATGACACTCCCAACTATTTTAGGAACGACTGTTTACAACTCAAAGTGTGAACGTGAAGCTTTACTAAATATTTTCTCCAAATGTAGCTGATTATTACAAAAACGCTTAGAAAATATCTTATCGGTATTTTTTTAAGCATTCCCAATGCTATTCTGATATACTGGTGGTTTTTTTTTCTAATATCTTATTTTTTAAATTAATAAAAAACTGGGTTTACTCTTGACCATCATCTAGCCTGAGGCAAAGGTTTGAGCAAGCTTATTAAAAAAATATCTCTATGTTTTAAAAGAAAAAAAAAATGCTTTGGAAAATACAGACGCAGGCAATGCATTCCTATCCCTAGGTGTGCGCATAATGAAAGATGCTTAGAAGCACTCGGTACAAATTCTAGGAATTTCTTGAAAAATCTGACACCAATGTTGGCCACTTACATACACGAAAAACAAAACAAACAATGCTAACAAACAGACAATAGAATCTTTCTTCTGTATTATAAATATTAGTTTAGTAGTACCTATAAATTTTGCAGTTTTAGCCAATTTAGGCTAACGCGGACTAACGCCTTTCTAGTGACGAGTGGAAAAGTGCTAAAAGAACTAACTATGCCGTGTGGTTCGCGGCAGATTAGGATAGGACGAATACGACTACTTTAAGTCTTCCCGTAGATTTTGTAGAGAGCGAGTTAGGAAATACCTTTTTAGATTAAAAAATAAGGGTGTATTATTTGTAATAAAATATAGTATCGTTAAGTAACCCATAACACAAGTCTCGAACTCACTTTTGCGCTAGCTCAATCTGTCTGATTTGAACGTAGGCAAAATCCTCTGACTGCTCTGGTTAATACCTATATGACTCTGGTAAAGGAGGGTCATGCTCCTGCAGTGGAGACTTAAAAAGACCTGATGAGTATGACGATGAACTATCATCCATCTAACTTATACGTCCATATATCAGGCCTTAATTCGGTTCAATATTGACAGTCTATACGTTAGTATTAAATTGTCTTTGGTCAGTCTAAACGTAAGTATTATTATAGTCTTTGGTTATGCCATCACCAACGTCCAGTTCCTTGAACTCATAGGAAAATTAATCTAACTGTTGTTTAAAACTACTGAACGATTAGTAACTTGGTTCCTGGTTAAACTACTAGCGATTTTAGGCAATAAAATTAGCTAGTTTTTTTTTAACTTCGATATAAACCAATTAATTTGATGATCTACCTTTATCGTGTCTGAAAAGTGATTATGTTATATTTATGCTTATGATACTTATGACCTTTTTAAACCTAATTATTTTAACTGTGTAGGTTTAGTTAAAAAGTTTCATCATATTTGAATTTAATCATGTAGCATCTGAAAACTTATTAATATAATATTTATACTTCTGAATGTTATGCATGGATGTTATTTAAAAATTGATAAATTTATAATATAGGTTTAATTTAACATAGGTATCTTATTAAGGAGCTCTAGACCGCGACTTCGTTTGCGTAAAGTCTAGGTTACACAACTGTATGTATGTAAATCTAGTGTCCCTTCAGTCTTGGTAGGCTACTTTGGAAACACAAGTTAAACAAAACTTATAAACATCAAAAAGACATCTCCTACCCTTCTAGCCATCTTGGAGACTATAGGCCAAATTGTTTGACTGCTTTGGCTAATGTATGGCTTTAGTAGTACAGAGAGGGTCGTGCTGCTACAGTGGAAAGTCTAAGAGACCTGATGATGATATGTATGTAAATATACATGGCGAAATTTTGATCGTTCCGGACCATTAAAGGGGTGATTCAGCCTGTCAATATAAACAACTTTTCCTATGGGACAAATGCTGTAAACTCGAAAAAAAATTCGACATTCCTATACAAATTGTCCGGGCGGCTGAACACTTTTGTATGAAAATGTCGAAATAAAATTTGAGTTTCCAGCTTTGGTCCCATAGGAAAAATGGTTCATATCGACGGGCTGAATCACCCGTTTCAGGGTCCAGAACGATCAAAATTTCGCCATGTATAACTATGTGAGTTTTTTTTCTAATATTAATGGATTTAGACGTATAATCAGAATCTTCACATACTCCCGAGTGACATAGGCTAAGTATAATATATTGCCATGGCAATCATTTGTACTTACGGTATAAAAACAGTGTCAACTAATTATTTATTATGAATCCCCACTACGTCGTACACAGAGAAACTTAAAAGTCCCACGTAAAGCCGAAATCCCATACAAACCTAGTTTGGTTTTAGTTTTACAACAGTTAAGCCAATCAAATTTCGTACATACGACCGGATAAGGCATATTGATGTTTATAATCACATTTCAATTTTAAAAACAATACCTATACAAAATTACAGCGAGTACAAGTTTTCGATACGAAACTACAATTCGCTGTAATTTTGTATAGGTATTGTTTTTAAAATTAAATTATATATAATTATTAAATAAAGCCATATATTACATTTAAAATCAAACAGAAATAAGGCAATGAAGTGTATGCAATACGTAGATTGAATTAGAGAAAACAATAAAATAAGCTAAACTTTCTAGATAGAATGGTTGTAAATCGTCACTGTGTTTAGCAGCCTTATAAAATGACTATACATGAATACATATAATTATATCGATTTTGGTAGAGAATGGTATGTTATATGTTTCAACTATACGTAGGTCTCTTGATCGATATTTGCACTTTAACAACTAAGCTACTGCGCTTCAATATAGCACGACAAATATCTCTACACTACCATATTTCATTTCTCTTAAATGCATTAAGGCATGCGATACCTAAACTCACCATCATTAAGAGCGTATACTAGCAGTATTTTTTCAATATGGTTTCCATACAAATGTATTTCTTTATTTTCTCGCTGAAAACTGATTCTAGAGCCACAATTCTTTTTTCATAAAATCTAGTACTAAAATAGGAATGCCCCTATTTTTTATTTTTTCCAAAAAAACTGTTTTTGTACAATTTAATTTTTCTTTTAAACAGGTTTTTAGAAAAAATAAAACACAGGGACATCATATTTTAGTAATAGATTGTATGTAAAAAGAATTTTGCCTCTAGAAGCAGTTTTCAGCGAGAAAATAGAGAAATACATTTGTATGGAAAACGCACTGCTAGTATACCCTCTTAAGTCTTTGTTAGTCTCCACTGCAAGAGCACGACCCTCTCTATACTACCAGAGCAGTCAGAGGATTTGGCCTACACTTCCCACGCTGGCCATACGGGTTGGAGATTTCTCTTTGATGTTTATAAGCTTTGTTTAGCTTGTGTTCCCTAAATTGCCTTCTACAAACATCCACGGGGGACTGTTGTTGTTTGTTGTTTTTCGTGTGTAAGTGGCCAACACTGGTGTCAGATTTTTCAAGCTGCCTTAAGGCATCTGACATAGCTTAACGACTGCCATCAACGGTGACAGCCGGGACCAACGGCTTAACGTGCCTTCTGATGCACGGAGGAGCTCGAGATATTTTTATGCCACTTGCGGTCACCCATCCAAGTAGGGACTGCACCAGGGGTTGCTCAACTTTCGTAAGCGCTTATAGAGCTCACACCCACTGGACCATCGGGCTCCAACGGAGGACTTGGCGGACTAGGAGTACTCACTCCTATTCTACTCTGCCGGGAACCACACGGCACCCATACAATATACCTAAAGTATTTTGACACTATTACTAGTGAAATATTGGATTTGACTTAAGTTGACATGAATTAAAATTTTTATTAAATCTTATTCTGTTAAAATGCATCTTAGTTTGCCTATCCCTTTATGCGACATCCTTAAATTAATTACTGGTGGTGTCAGCCTAATTTAAGCACTAAATCCACTACATACGGCTCAATTTGGCTAGCCATTTTGGTAATATTTAATGAAGACGATTCAAATATGTTCCTTTTGACTTGAAGTAATGGGTATTCTCACGCGTATTTAATAGGATTTATATACCTATTGCGTACCAGTTTAACCTTAATTTAATCAAATTATATTATACGTGCGCATTTTTTCATGAAATCATTTATTTTATCTACACACATACACCCGCTACAATTCGTTCAAAAACTGGTAATAATGACCAGTAAGTATACATCAGTGATAATTATATTATTTCTGGCCCCGATGAAAACCCTAATTTCCAGCTCAAGAAAAAACTATCATTAATTTTCACACGTCTTTGGTTCTGGAGATACTTAGGGGTGGCCAACCATCACTAAGTATCTCTGTCTGGCTCCAAAGCCAGGTAGCCTTTCGAAAAATTTCGTCAAATCATAACTCAGTACGAATAAAATATTCTACCCTGGTCTCTAACGCATCAGCTCACTGAGATATCAGAACAAAACCGATACCGCGAACATAATTTGAGCGCTGCTGAACATAATACAAATATATTAGGTTATGTGATATCCGAAGAACGCGTTCCCGAAGAACCGTCAAGAACAGTTAATATCCAAAGTATCGAATCGGTGAACCGGCTGCGTTTCAGCGTTCCGCGCCCGTTCGCGTTCCGCATCCGTTCGCGTCCTAACTACGACGAAAATAATCGCCTAAAAAATTGAAAATTGTCACATCTCTTATGTTCTTAATGCATTTTATATTGATAGGTAGATGTAAAATGCCTCAAAAAAATAATATCGCCTGCAAAATCCCAGCCTGTTCTTCACCGTTCTTGGAGAACGTTTAACGGAACATAATATCGGTAAACTAATATATTCGATAACATGGTTCTTGATATCTGACCCTAATATAACACCTCTACAGCTCAGTATGCACATGGTCAGGAGTATCATCCTCAACTACCGGTCTGGTAGTTGCAGGTATGGCATCAAGGCACGTCCAGCCTCCAAAACTGGTTAGTTCTCATCCAAGTCCAAATGCCTTTATCCAAAAAACTACTACACTTCCTTCGCTTATAATACGGTTTCGTTGGCCTGCAGCGTGGGGATCGAGATAAGTAAAAAAAGCTGCTCTGGTGAGTATGGCAAAACTGTTCCAAAGCTGAAAATCTTTGGAGGAGGCGTATTTCCAACAGTGGACTGCTTACGGTTGACATGATAATGATAATACAACTGGGGAAAAGTTTGGATAAGGAGAAGCCATAGGAGTATCTAATCTAAATCTTCCTGTAGATGTCGAAGAAGGTGACTTAGGAAACACAAGCTAAACAAAGATTATAAAACATCAAAGAGACCCCAAGCTGGCCGGCGTGGAGAGTATAGGCCAAATCCTCTCACTGCTCTGGCTAATATATGACTCTGTACTTTAGTACAAAGCGGGTCGTGCTCCTGAAACAAGTCCTGTTGATGATTATTATGAAGGAGGAGGAATATTATAGAATTGAAGTATGGATATCAGAGTGACTGCCGTTTCCTTTATGTCGTCCATGAATGCTCATCATGGCCTTCCCTTTCAACTCCTAGCAATAATATTCCAAATATATATAAATGTACGCCTCTGATATAATAAAATGAACGTAAAATTTATTTTTTAACTTCATTATATCAGTTATTGCAATTATTTATTGGCATTATATTAACGCAAATATAATTACATTACGTTTTATGTATTATTATTAAATAGGACGAAATTGACGCGTATTTAATTTTATAGGGCGATTACTAGGCATAAAACTTTAAATTTTATTCAAATTGATATAGTACTATTCAGGTTATACAAATCAGGTTAAAAAAATAAAAGGTGTTTATAATTAATTAGTTATTTTTAAATACTGCAGGTTCTTAAAAATAAACAATAATAACTAATAAATCATTAATTACAAAATTTTGAAGGAGCCTTACAGTGCCTGCTTGTCCAGAAAACTTGCAGCATTGCCAGTAAGGCTGTGTTTTTACCAAAGATGTGCTGAAAAAAAGTATGGCAAAATTTAAAAATATGTTAACTCTGCCTGTTGTTTTCAGAGTGTAATTATTTGGCTGATAATTTTAAAAAGATCACGCGGTTTTTTCGAATGTTATTATTTAAATATCTGTGGCTGCAAGGGAAATAAAATGCCTATAATTGTGTTTTTTTTTCTCACACCATACGCCTCCTAGCTTCCTCATAAAGCTTTTTTCGTTTTTGAATTTGTACAATATTCTAGCTTACATGGATGGTAGAACAATGTGTTTTCACAGCATTTACAATATATGCTTTCCGTGAAGAAAAATGTATGTAAGTATGTCTGTTCCATCGTTGCTCCCTGAAGCCTAAAAGGCTAGACCGATTTGGAAGTGTGAGGTATCATTACATTTGTATTTTCCCTGAAGTGTCATAGGCTGTGCAACATCAGCATAAAGTCATAAATAAATAAATAAATATATACGGACAAATCACACAGATTGCGCTAGCCCCATAGTAAGTTCTAATGAAAGACTTGTGTTATGGGATACTAACTCAACGATACTATATTTTATAACAAATACATATAATAAATAATAATAATAATAAATATATACGGACAAATCACACAGATTGAGCTAGCCCCAAAGTAAGTTCTTATGAAAGACTTGTGTTGTGGGATACTAACTCAACGATAGAATATTTTATAACAAATACATATATAGATAAACATCCAAGACCCAGGACAATCTGAAAAAGATCGTTTTCCATCTTGACCTGACCGGGAATCGAACCCGGGACCATCCGTGTCGCAGGCAGGCGTGATGACCGCTGCGCCACGGAGCTCGTCAAAAAGGCATTCGGGATTTCAACTTTTTGAAATAATGCTACATGCGGTTTTTGTATTTTATGGTTTTTTTATGTTGTGCTATATAGGATTTCTAATGTACCTACTCTAAAAGCACATAATTTTTGGAACATGGTGAGTAACCGATCGAGTGTGTTTAGGTTAAGAATAATATAACATAGAGTATTCTTAAAGAAGATGAGTAGATCAATGAAATGACCTCTAATGTATCCTACTCTATTTGTGCTCGGCATGGTAGGGTATAATACCCTGGAAGTCAGACGGAGGCTATGCCTGGCGACTTATTTTTTAAAGTGTTAAGAGAGAGAGTCTGTAACCAAGTGGTATTACA
Organism: Rhodophaea formosa; assembly: GCA_963082605.1. Taxonomy (NCBI): domain Eukaryota; kingdom Metazoa; phylum Arthropoda; class Insecta; order Lepidoptera; family Pyralidae; genus Rhodophaea; species Rhodophaea formosa. The sequence goes on along the minus strand of OY720220.1, from coordinate 3,219,774 downwards.
ATGAATGGAGCTGTGTGTACCAAATCGGTATGTATGGCGGCGGCGGCAGCCTCCCCTATGCGCATTACCAATTGCGCGAACCAACATGCTGAAGCAGGCGTCACTGACGCAGACGCTGGCAGTGCGGGTTGTAAACAACATCGACCTATTTATCGCATTAGGGAAACCCGTCAAGATAATGTATTGTACTATTGTAAAATAAATAAATAATATATACGGACAAATTACACAGATTGAGCTAGCCCTAAAGTAAGACTCGTTGTCTTATGTCATGGGATACTAACTCAAAGATAGGTACTGTATTTTATAACAAATACTTATATTAAGTTGTCGTAGATCTGCTTGCTCGTTTGCCGTGTTATGACATAAAAAAATAAATCAACATTCAAGACCCAGTCCCAGTCAATCCTATAAAGATGATTTTATATCTTTACCTGTCCAGGGAACAAACCCAGGAACTGCCGTGTGCCAGTCTGGCATAGTGACCACAGGCCACAGAGGTCTACCGACCAGTACTCTAGCCTAGAGGCCTAAAACTACGTATTCCTACGAAGAGGTCAAACAGCTTATCAAAATGAATACCATACAGCTAATGAAGGTCATTTATATGAAATAGCCGCTATTTCTATAACCGTATTGTTACAAATGACGCAAGGTCTATAAACATGACTTCATAGACCTCTGTTGAGGACCTATCGGCAGTTTGCAACTTAGCGTGTCAACAAACTTTTTAAAAGCCTCCGAATAGGTTTGTACCCATTAGTTCTCACGGTTACAACCAGAATAGAAAAACATTTTTCATCTTCTAGAACTTAGAAATTACTTTAATTGTTAGTTAGAACAAACTTTCCAAACATCCCATTTGCTTGGGTTTAGAGACTTAATTTCTGTGTACCGTCATCATCACAATCATCATTTCAGCTACAAGATATCTATTACTGGACATAGGCCTCCCAAAAGGATTTCCATAATTACCGGTTGGAAGCAGCCTGCGTCGTTAGATCGTCGGACCACCTGGTCTAACGCTACATTTCCTGATAATTCCTGATAATGAAACCTCCCCAACCTGTCAGGTCAGCGTGGGGAGTGAGGCCAAATCCTCTGGAGGTATCTTTGATGTTTATAAGCTTTGTTTAGCTTGTGTTTCCTAAGTTGCCTTCTACGACATCCACGGGAAGACATGGAGTGATCCTATTCTACTCTGCGGAAATCACACGGTTTATCCATATAAGTTTTTAGTATCGAATATAGCAGTCGTGTGCGGTTCCCGGCAGAGTAGAAAAGGACTATTCCAAGTCTTCCCGTGAATGTAAATATGTTTGTGTGGTTTGTCTTAATATTAATACGGACAAATCACACAAATTAAGCTAGCCCCAAAGTAAGTTCGAGACTTGTGTTGTGGGATACTAACTCAACATACTATATTTTTAAAAGATACATATATAGACAAACATCCAAGACCCAGGTCAATCTGGAAAAGATCATTTTCTATCTTGACCTGACCGGGGATCGAACCCGGGACCATCCATGTCGCAGGCAGGCGTGTTGACCGCTGCGCCACGAATGTCGTAATATGTCGACTAAATCTTTTGGCAAACACCTTGAACTCTAAGTAGCTATAGGGGTAAAATCACTAACCTACAACAGGATGCCGCCAGCCTACGTCACAGACAAATTTCCGGGTTACTTCGTGCCACAATAATTAGTAGCATCAATGGAAATCAATTAACATTTTTTTCATCAATCGTTTATGATTTTGACATGAGAATCGAAGGTTTCGTTAATGGGAAACGGAACTGTTTGATGTATATAAAGATATTTTGATTGGTGGCGATTTATTTTGACGTCGATTGTTGGTGTGCGATTTTTTGTTGATCAGTAGTCTTGACTCTTTATTTGCTAGCTGATTAGATAGGCATATTCTGCCTATTGCGCAATCTTTAATCCTTCTTTTCTGGTCTAGGTGAAGAAAAATAAACCGTCAAGTGCTTATGCATCGGACAATAAGGGTTTTCGTACCAAATTACAATATTTAAGTACAAAAATTGCTCGAGAAACACGTTCCTTGTAGCCTTTGTTTTTAATTTTATTTAGTTTTAATAATTTTTATTGTGGCTTTACTTGTTTTATGGGGATTTTATTGTCTTTGTCATAGACAGTGTAACTTTAAGGGAAGCATAAATTTTAATGGTGCTTCCGTCATTTGAAAGAAAACGAAAATACTATTCAAATTTTGTTTTACGAAGCCCTAGATAACTCTTTAAATTTATTTCTCTAAGCGTTTTTGTCAAAAACGGTCACTTATGGCGAAAACACTAAGCTTCACGTTAACACTTTGAACAGTCAGTAATTCATAAAATAGTTTGGAGGTTTATCTAAGGCCTTATGGAACAATTCCTTAATTTTATTTTCTTTCAAATTTATTTTAAATGGAGGCTGCACTGGACCCCTTAAAATTCATGCACTAAGTAAAATGACAAATTTATTGATATTCTATAGAAATCCGACACCAAAGTTTGTACGTTTATATTTAATCGCACCTGATTATTTAAAAGCCAAAATGGGTTATTGCATTGCAAAAGTTTAGTAAAACAGAATCCTACGCATCCAGTCGTGAGCTGCAGCTGGTTAAATTAAAATATATAACCTGATATAAATTCACAATCTAAAGTCAGCATCTTTGATTCAATTCGGATATTTATTTAAATTTCCTCGCGTATTTACGTAGCAATATAAATTGTGGTAATGCCAAAGTATAAATTGGATTATTTTACTGTACATGGTGCAAGGAAGCTTATTACTTGCAGACTTACGTACAAACCCTTACGGGGAAGACAGAGCCCTACGTCATGCATGACCCTTCGGGTCATGCATGACGTAGGGCTCTGTCTTTAGCGTATTGGGGAGTATAGATGGAAAAGAAATCAAAATTAGGACGGGTTGATCATCATCACTTTAGGTCTCCACCCATTCCCTCGACGGGCTTTTACAGCCGGTGTGGGATGAGAAATTGCTGGTACTATGTGAAAAGGTTCTATATTATACAAGACTCAACTGTTTTAAATTTTTATTTATTGTTTTGACTTTTGATTAATTCACTCAAATGTTTTAAACAAAATGCAAAGCGATGTTTTGCTTTTTATTCAGAGCATTACAAAATTTTAACATTTTTCGATCAAAAGGATTTTAGAATATTTAAGTAAGAAATAAATATAATCTCAAGTTCTAATAGGAAGGAGCCTGATAACCATACACCACAGGACAACAAATTGTGAATGCCAGTCCAAAAAAAAAAATTAAAACTTCGCTTTACTACTGAATATATAAATAATTTCGTCCATCCATCCATCAGGTCTTTTTTAGTCTCCACTGCAGGAGCACGACCCTCTCTGTACTACCACAGCAATATAGTAGCCAGAGATGTCAGAGAATTTGGCCTACACTCTCCACGCTGGCCAGACGGGTTGGAGAGGTCTTTTGATGTTTGTAAGTTTTATTTAGCTTGTGTTTCCTAAGTCGCCTTTTACGACACCCACGGGAAGACTTGGAGTGGTCCTATTCAGTAGAATAGGACCTATCACCTAGCATATCATATTATCTAACTTTTATGCATCAATTTTATTTCAATTGCACCTCAATGGCATAACATGTAACTAAGTAACCGTCACATGTCATGCCGTAAGCCCTTGACCCTTCATCTCCATAATAATCCCATGTCACAGACATAAACAGTGGCCTTATAAAAGTTTGAAGCAATTTCGCAAATTACATACTTCATTATGTACATGATACTTATATCATAAAATAGCGAGGGAACAGAGATGGAACCTTTCTCTATATGAACAACATTTAATGTGGGCAATATGGAAAATTATTATTGTAATTTTAACGGTTTAAGAATTTTCAGATTTAATCGTAATTGGTTTATGCATTACATGTAGTAAGTAGTTGAAAAATAAATTTTAATCATTTGCTTTTTCCAGCTAACATTATACAAACACGTAAACAATTTTATATTATTTGCCTGGGCAGCCGACCGCGTATGAAAATGTAGATTTTTTATTTATTTCCCAACCTTGGTTCCATGAAAAAGTTGTTCATTTATATGCGTTGAAACCCCCTTCAAATAATGTCAAAGGTCAATTTATACGCTGTTATGGAACGTTGATTAGATTTTGCATTGGTTAGGAAATAATATGCAAAAGTTATTCTCAAATAAAAGATCTCATCTTCATGTACATTTGTCGGTCTAGATGGGTTTATGCATATATTATTCTTCTTCTTCATCAAGTCTTTGTGAGTCTCCAATGTAAGAGCACGACCCTCTCTGTACTACCGGAGCCATATATTAGCCAGAGCAGTTAGAGGATTTGGCCTACACACTCCACATTGGCCAGACGGGTTGGAGAAGAGTCTTTGATGTTATAAGCTTTGTTTAGCTTGTGTTTCCACATCCACGGGAAGACTTGGAGTGGTCCTATTCTACTCTGCCAGGAACCACACGGCTTCTACAATATTAGTAATGTATAATATAAGTATGTATGTATAATTTGTACTATTATATTACATGTTTCTTATATTTTGTATTTGTTACCTTTTTTATTTCCATTTTGTTCACATTCATGTCTAGAGCAATTGGAACCACAGCTTCTCTTCTCTTAACCGTTTATTTTACATTTACTAGTCCATGATTTTATCAAGTCGGTACATGCTTTGATGCACGATTCTGCAATACTCGAGTACACATTGGTTTTACCCTGATTAAATAAGTAGAACTTTGATATGCGCGTACATGTATTTTTAACTAGGACAAATGGATTTCCATTCAATTTCAAAAGGAAATAAATGAATTAAATTTTAAAATTGAATACTTCATGTATTTTATGTAATCTAGTGCTGGCCCCATTTGAAATAATAATTTAAAAAAAAAGGAAAATATGTCAAAGTTTATTATTATTATTAACTACTTAACTGATTACAGTTTAAAGTGTAAACGTGAATTTCAGTTTTTTTTTATTCAATGATCAAAAACAATACATGGATAAGAAAAAAACACACACACATACACTTAAATTAAAATTAATCAAAAATTCCACCCCGAATAGTACCCGGATCAAAGGTACCCAAAATGCTAGCTGCATTTCCCCTATGGAAATTCTTTGAACCAGGTACCATCCAGAGCGCTCGTCATATTTTCTGAATTACTTACAGTTAGAGTCGCCTGGACGCCAATGTCTCCATACAAACGTAAAAAGAGAATTGTGGCAATATTTGATAATTTTGGAGTAAAATTAAGCATTTAACCAATTAATCTAATTATAATCTACGTACGTTTCTATAAAGCATGGTTAAAATACCAATGGTTTGAGAATCACAAGCCTTTTCAAATTTATATGGAAATCTTGAGAGGCGTATAATTCTTAAACTATTGATAATTTAACCAAACTGTATAAGAACGTACTTAGATTATAATGAGATGAATTGGTTGAATGCTTAATTTTACTCCAAAATTATCAACTATTGCCACAATTCCCGTTTTCCGTTTGTATGGAGACATGCGTGTCCAGGCGACTCTTAATCTGGCCGTTTTTGACAAAATTACTAAGAAAAGGTTCACAATGTAAATTTAAATTGTGAAAAATAGTTCTTTAAATAGTTTATCTAGGGCTTCGCAGATTATCATTTTAGATTATATCTCCGTTTTCCTTCAAATAATTTATTCCATATGGGGTTACTGGAGGCTAGTATATGGCTCTGGTAGTACAGAGAGGGTCGTGCTCCTGCAGTGGAGACTAGAAAGACCTGATGATGATGATGATGATGATGGGGTTACTGGACCCCGAAAAATGTATACTTCCCTTAAACGTACATTAGCATTTTTAGCATTCGCAAAAACATACATGAACTTTTTAAAAAATAAAATTATTTTTATGTGAAATGTTAAAGGTAGAACATAAAAAAAAATTGAATTAAACAATCTCATATAAGTGTGTATTTTTTTTATTTTAGCAACCTCAATTATAGAGATTACGTTATTCATATATTACATGTTTGTTTGTTTTTCGTATGTGTAAGTGGCCAACACTGGTGTCAGATTTTTCAAGCTGCCTTAAGGCATCTGACATAGCTTAACGACTGCCATCAACGATGACAGCCGGGACCAACGGCTTAACGTGCCTTCCGAAGCACGGAGGAGCTCGAGATATTTTTATGCCACTTGCGGTCACCCATCCAAGTAGGGACTGCACCAGGGGTTGCTTAACATACGTAAGCGCTCATAGAGCTCACACCCACTGGACCATCGGGCTCATATATATATATTACATATATATATTACATGAATTACGTAATCTAACTTTTTATAAAAATAAAAAAAAACCGGCCAAGTGCGTGTCGGGCCACGCGCAGTGTAGGGTTCCGTAGTTGCGAATGACAACTTTGAGTTCACACTATTCACACTCGCACCTTACAGTTTAACGACCAAAAACATCTAACAATGAAAATAGTATAAAATTTTACAGTTTATAAGTTGAATGCCTATAACCTTTTAGTTTCTACTTAGTACTCAGCTCTGATAGTTTTCCTTTAAACTTCAGTATATATACTACTGCTGTATTTTTTTTCACGTATCTATATATAACCGTTTAGCAGATAGAGGGGGGGGACACTTACGACACCTCTTACAAAAATTCGCACTTTAAAACCAAATATTTCGGAAACGGATCCCTAAATCGAAAAATGGTGTTCTCAACCTCACAATATTTTTGAAAGACCTATTTAACGATACCCCACACGATGGGTAAATAGAGAAAAAAAAAATACTCCCCCACTTTACTTGTACGGTAGCTACGCTAAAAAAAAATTTTTTTCAAGTTTTTATTCTACCACTTTTTTGCCATGATTAATATACATACCCATACCAAATTACAGCTTTCTAGTACTTATAGTCTCTGCGTAAAACCGCGGACGGACAGACAGACAGACAGACAGACAGACAGACAGACAGACAGACAGACAGACATGGCGAAACTATAAGGGTTCCTTGTTTACTACGGAACCCTAAAAATGAGGTTACGAAATCAATGTATAAATAAAACTTCTTACAATTAACTGTCTGATCAAATATAAATCAATCATATATCATCAATAGCTTTATTTGGAAACAAAAAATGATTTTGACAAATGATTCTATTTAGATACTTAACAACCAAGAACTAGGGGCGGATCTACTCAAGGGCACTTTGGGCTGCAGCCCAGGGCAAGCCAAAACGGGCCGCCCCTTATCTTGTAGTGGAATGGACGAGATGGTTCTATACAAATCGTGCCCCACACAAGGGGTGACTTTATAACCACAAGCCAAATTTGTACAAAAGGTTCAATATCTGATTATTAACTACTTTCCATAAAAAATATAAGGGAAGTAGAAAAAAAAAAACCCCATAACACAATTTGGTAGAATGGACCAACTGATTGAACTTAATAAGGAACGAGGCCTTCTTTGCCATATTTTCCTATTATTTTATTTGGAAAAAAGTTCTGTATTATGGACTAACTGACTATAACGACAAGGCTAGTGTTTAAAAATCAGGCTGCATTAGGCACCTTGCCATCCATAATATACATAGTCAACAATAGAGATAGATGTCGTTAAGGCATTAGCACGCATAGGATATTATGCGTGCCAATAGTTTCACAAGCAATATGCTAATTACAATGCTTGGCCCTGTGGTTCCCGGTAGAGTAGAATAGGACCACACCATGTCTTCCCGTGGATGTCGTAGAAGGCGACTTAGGTAACACAAGCTAAACAAAGTTTATAATATCAAAGTGACCTCTCCAACCCATCTGGCCAGCGTGGAAAGTGTAGGCCAAATCCTCTGACTGCTAATATATTGCTTTGGCAGTACAGAGAGGGTCGTGCTCCTGCAGTGGAGACTTAAAAAAGACTTTATGGTGAATATGCTAAACACGTGCGAAGTAGAGAAGAAAAAGCCGGGTAGCGGACCTCGGGTTCCAAACCACTCCACCTAAGGATGTAACCGCAAAAACGCTCAGATGAGAGAGAGAGAGTCTACAATAGAGAGCAGAAAGATAAGTTGATTAGTTCGGCAGGCCCCTAAATAAAGCTGCCCAGGGTCTCTTAGGTTCCGGCCCCGCTGGGAACATTGCGAATTTTGTAATAAGAACATTTTTGGAAGGTAAAGTTTTTTTCACTAGTTTTTACTAGACGCCTATGAATTGCTTAAAAAAAGGTGATGCCACATATAAGCGTTGCGTCAGCGTTATATCGAAGCAACGCAGCGCAACAGCAACGTCGCAGCTTTGGCTTTGCGACAGCTGCTGGGAAAGGGAATCGCATCGTGTGGTCACAGACAATATAATAGACGAGCTCCGTGGCGCAGCGGTCAACACGCCTGCCTGCGACACGGATGGTCCCGGGTTCGATCCCCGGTCAGGTCAAGATGAAAAATGATCTTTTTCAGATTGATCTGGGTCTTGGATGTTTATCTATATAAGTATCTATTATAAAATATAGTATCGTTGAGTTAGTATCCCATAACACAAGTCTTAATTAAGAACTTTACTTTGGGGCTAGCTCAATCTGTGTGATTTGTCCGTATATATTTATATTTATTTTATTTATAATGGTCACTTACAATATAATTAACACTTACATATAGACTGGCAACCTCATACAAAAAAAATTACATGGTAGGCGGGATAGTGTGGCGACGACACTGCAGAGATCTTTTCCAGTCCATCGAGAAATTTGCCAAAGCTGAGATAATTTATGAATTTTACGTCAAAAATATTGTTTCAACTATAAATCCTAACTTTGGGTGGCGAAAGTGAGTTTGTTTGTTACGCTTTCACGCAGTATCTACTGAACCGATCATCATGAAATTTAGCATATACATAGGTTAGTGTACTGAGAAGGACATAGGCTATATCACGTGGGCGGTGCCGCAGGTAACAGCTAGTTAAATATGTTTCGTGAATAGTGCAGTGCAGTGTGGGACGACCCCCGACCGACCAGGTGGACGGACGACCTTGTTAGGGTCGCCGGGAGTGGGTGGACTCAATATGCACAGGATCGCAATCTGTGGCGATTTATGGGGGAGGCCTATGTCCAGCAGTGGACGTCACTGGCTGATAGATAGATAGAATAGTGCTTTTATTTTCTCATAATATGGTTGATACAAAATAGTTAATAGTAATATTGATTTTGTCTACTGCTGCAAGACCAGCATCGTGACCCACACCACGGCATATGCTGAGTGGAGAAAATTTTGGTACAAAATTGTTGTGTGCATATCAATAATTATGTATTATTTTTTTCTTATGTGCCAAATAAACATTTTTCTTTCATTTTCTTTCAAGAATTATTAAATATTATATTTCCATTCCTTTTGAAGATAATCCATTACAAACATTGACACTCAAATCTTTCCTCTGTATATTATTAGCCTGGATAACAATGGTTGTGATAAAATTACTCTCGATACCATTTCCATATTTTTTTAAACACCATCATCATCAGGTGTTTGTTAGTCTCCACTGCAGGAGCACGACCCTCTCTGAACTACCAGAGCCATAATTAGTCAGAGCTGTCAGAGTATTTGGCCTACACTCTCCACGCTGGCTCCAGAAGGGTTGGAAAGGTCTCTTAGATGTTTATAAGCTTTGTTTAGCTTGTGTTTCCTAAGTCCCCTTCTACGACATCCTCTGGCAGACTTGAATTGGTCCTATTCTACTCTGCTAGAAATCACACGGCTTTGCCGGGAACAACACGGCCAAATATAGTTCATAAAGTATTTTATAAAGTAACCAAACGGCAAATATTGTACTTAGAAAATTCCATGAAGATTATTACCACCTATTTTCTTTTTTTTCTTACCTTTAATCCGTTTTACTTATTAATTATAATAATCATGATTGGGGACAAATTGGCGACGTAAATGGGGCGAGGGCGGGGTACAATAAATTTTTTTAACCTGCGATTATTTTTTTAATACATGTAAAATGCAAAGTATAAGCAGTAGTTAATTAATGATCAGTTATCTAGGGTTTTCTTTCAAAATAGTTATTTCAAACGGTGGCAGAACTGGACCCTGAAAAATTCATGTTAGACCGTAAGCGCCATCCATTTCCACCAACGCCATCTTTGAGTGAACGCCATGATTTAAAGCTAACACAACGCGAGCTTTAGTACCATTATATAGCAGCGTGAGTAAAAAAAGCACGATTTTCCCTTCGCAAACTATCAAGTAAGCTGCGCACGTGCATCTTTATGTGCGCGTGCGCTGCTTAGTTGACTGAAGGTTGCTCATGCTTGGCAATGAGGTTTTTCTGAAATGCTCACCAGATGGCAGCACTCAGGCACCGATTTCGATAAACCGCTGTTAACACTTACTTGTAGTATAAAACAAAGTCGCTCCCCGATTTCTGTCTGGCTTCTCAGATAGGCCTTTCAGGCCATGCATGCAAATTGTTTGCTGTCTCTCCAAGCTTTGTGCACCCAGGTAACGCCCAAAGTCAAGGCCCGTCCCTCCTGGGGGGCCTTTGGTGATGTTCACCTTGAAGGCACTCTGCTTTCATCTCAAAAAGTCCGATGAAGAAACAAAAGCTCACATGGACCTAGATAGTCCAAAAAAAAGATTTCTGTCTGTATGCTTAAATCTTTAGACTAGCAGCCCCCTTCGGCTGCGTCCGGGCATGTGTTATACCTATAATCATTTCTCATAAACCACTCTATTTATTGGTTTAAACTACATGAATATCCATGCAGTAGATTTCAGTTTATCGCGAACGGACAGACAGACGCGGCGGAAAACTTTGTTTTATAATATGTAGTGACAGTGATTAAATATGTAGTGATATAGGTGCAGCTGGAAAGGGGTTTTTAGTTGGATAATATTTGACAAACAGGAATAACTGACAAATTGTGGCCAGTGCTGCCGCCCCTTATTCCAGCAGGCCTATTTGCTAACTTTTGACAGCTACGGTGTACATCATTTTCATGGTAACTTCGATATTTATTACGGCTTCGGTATAAATGACTATTTTTATTTAAGATATGTAAACCTTAATGGATGCTAAAGTGATAATCAAATCATTCTACACCGAGTTAGCAAATCGGCCGGTAGATCACCATTACTAGCAACGCAAACTTATGTAGTAAAACTTTTTCTAAAAAGTGTACTAAAAATATTGATCTATAAATTCAAATACACACGTCGGGCCAGGCGGGATCTGAACCCTGGACCTTCCGCTTATAGGTCACGTTCTTAGATTATAAGTCACACACAACCGATCGACTATTGTATTTTTTTTTAACTCAGCCTTTTATAAGATCAACCATCACAAAGCTCTCACATCTTCGTCGTCTCTCTCTCCTTCATACTTCGGTCAGCAGCAGCCAGCAGTCTAACCACAAGCCAGCAAACGGGTCAACCATCAGGTTCATCGCAGCCGACTCACCGAGCCACATGTTCCTGATACTAAGCACCCACTCACTCATCGACTTCAGCGACCGGCGCATCCCCCGCACCAAAGACAATATAATACTAACGTAATAGACTGCCCACCTCATACAAAAATATTGGACCAAATTAAGGTTGCGAAAAGCAGGCGAATGTATGGCGCAGGAGAGTTGCTTGCTACTCGATACTAGATGGCGGTAATCTTCGTTTGACTTTAACTTACTAAATATACGGTGTCATTTTAAAATATAATGCCTAAAATATTGTTTTGATTTTTAATAAGTTATATTTTGTGAATCATGTTTTTATATTCTCATAATACGGTAGATACAATTGTGAAGTTTCAAGTGGCGCCATCTATGCGAGTCTCTGAGAACAAATCGTACGATTAAGGCGTTGAGACCACATGGTAACCCGCACCCATCCTAGGCGCACACCTTGCCCAGCGAGAAGATCTTCCCTTTGTGGCGGTCGAGCACACCATCTCGCTCCCGCTACATACGTATAATACCGATGACTAGTTTTTCCCGTGACTTCTTCGGAGTGGGTTAAATTTTCGGAAACGTACGTAATAGTACATTAGTGAAAAAAATTGCCAAAAAATATTTCACACAACAATATTTTAAATATTAATACATCTAGATGTCTGTTGCATGTTTAGTTTTTGCGTTTCTCATCAACATCTTCATCATTTCGTTGCAATACCCTTGATAGCATTCTTAAGCAAGATATAAGATAGTATCTATTTAAAGTCCAAAGAGGGAGAAAAACATATAGGGCAAATTTAGCAAGAATTAGTACAATACAGCAAAGACAATACAGGTCTTATTTTCGTTTAGATAGAGTTTAAAATTGTGTAGATAGTATTAAGCCATATTGAGAAAAGATGAAACTAAAAGCTTTTTACGTCCATCGGAGGTCATGTATCGATTTTCTTTTTTGCTGACCATATTAACATTTTAATTGCCAGCATTAGTTGTTAAAATGAAATAGAATAGTTTTGATATATAGCTATCTTAGCCTAAGGTATATGAGTGTGGGAGGTCTATTAAAAAAATTGGGGTCTAATCGGTAATATATTATGCTGTTATATTTAAATCAATTTGTAGATGAATATGATTAAAGTTGTCAACATAATAATATATACTCTACCAGTATTCTTTTCTTTCACACTTTTTTGGACATCAACTTGACTAAAAATATATAATTTTCCATAATGTGTGACGTCTACCAGATCAGGGGTGTTTTCCTCAACCGCCTGTCCAATGGTTGCAGGTATGGCATCGGGTACACGTCAACTCGTGAACGGGTGCTGTCAGGGGGGACTGGTCTGCTCGGCCTCTTTGAGACTACTTTAAGTACCATATGTTGTTTATTATCTTTGCACACTCGATCGTTAACATAAACATGTTCCAAAATAATAAATCTATGTATATTGAAATTGTAACATGAAAACAGAAAAGAGAAAGAAAAAAGAAAAGAAAAAAAAGACAATAAGGAATAAATATTCGTAATCATATAAAGCCCTTCAGGCGAGTAGGCGACCAAAACTGTTGATAAGAGTTTCTCTGCAGTGGTCGGTTCCGAAACGCTAGTAGTCTGTAGCTTTTGAACAATTAATAAATACATATTATCTAATAAGATAATTTTAAATATGATATGACGTGAAAAAGTGCCTGCAAAGGCCTATTTTCTGAATAAACGTTTTGGTTTTGATTTTGGTACGCGCGCCCAACCTGCCAAGCTGCTATTTTTTTTCTCATTCCCAATCCATCCGAACAAGAAGTATTCTTAATACCCTTATCGCATTCCCCCAATCCGATAAACTCCCTACCTTACTTACCTCTTACAAAAATTCGCACTTCAAAACCAAATATTTCGGAAACGGATCCCTAAATCGGAAAATGGTGTTCTCAACCTCACAATATTTTTAAAAGACCTATTTTACGATACCCCACACGATGGGTAAATAGAGAAAAAAAAAATTACTCCCCAACTTTACTTGTATGGGAGATACCCTAAAAAAAATTTTTTTCAAGTTTTTAGTCTACCACTTTTTTGCCATGATTAATATATATACCCATACCAAATTACAGCTTTCTAGTACTTATAGTATCTGCGTAAAACCGCGGACGGACAGACAGACATGGTGAAACTATAAGGGTTCCTTGTTTACTACGGAACCCTAAAAAACGGCATTAATGGGCAGCAGCGTTGGAACCGATATGGGCTAACTATACTGCAATTACCAACCAGTTTACCAAGCGAGGTGTGTGTGGCAAAAAACCCAAATAATTAAAATCCTTGAGGAAGGTCTATGTCCAGCTGTGGGCCCTCTCACGGCTGAAATGATAAATGTATCTCAATCTATTCTAGATTGTATGGAGTCTAATTATTTTATTAAGTTCTAGATTTGTATCTCAATAAAAAGGAATGGAAATCGTTCGTTTTAATGATTAATTAAGTAGTCCTAAAATGTACATGTTTATTTAATTCATTAACGTGAACTTAACTAACACGTAAAAAGTTTCTCACGAAGAAGACCCGACTATATTTGGCGGTTTAGACTAAGTCAGACATAAATTATGGATCTAGAGTCTAGATTCTAGACCATTTGAGTGCCTGGACGAGTCTGTCTGCAGTTTAAGGGCAATGTAGATTGATGGTCAAGATTATCTTTAAGCTAGATTTATAGAAAATTGAGATATCTTAAAGGTATATTGAAACACATGGAGACCTATTTTGTTTTCTTTCGGTGGCTAGGACTACTCATAAATGAATAAAAAAAATTAGTCAAGTCAAAAAACAGTGCAGTCAAAAGAAAAAATGTTTTAAATTAAAAATCAAAACTAGTTGATTGAAAAATATTATTTATTTCTGATATAAAAAAGACCAAGAGTGAATCAGACTCGCCCATGAAGGGTTCCGCAGTAGAAGGCTAAGATTAGCCAAAATACCTCATTATTTTTTGCCAGCAAATATACTTTGTTTTCATAGTATTTCTACGAATGACAAAGTAATATTTATGTGCTATAATCTCAAAAACTGCTGACTTTAACTATTTTAATCCTATTTTTGTTGAGATCTACATCATCATCATCATCAGGTCTTTCTAGTCTCTAATGCAGGAGCACGACCCTCTCTGTACTACCAGAGCCATATACTAGCCTGAGTAGTCAGAGGATTTGGCCTACACTCTCCACGCTGGCCAGACAGGTTGGAGAGGTCTCTTTGATGTTATAAGCTTATATAATAGAACAAGCTAATAAGCTACAACATATCTTTTTTTATTTTCCACTCTGTTATCGATTATTTATTAAAGTTAGACATTTTCCCCCTTTTAAGTGCCTCTTTAATGCGATTGACTTTCAGAAAAGTTTTAAAAACCTTGATGTCATTTTAAAAGACCTATCTATATACTTTCTATATACATAATTAATTGTTACTGCAGAAATGGAAGAACCGACGAAAAGAAACCGCGCATTCATTTTTAAATCAAATAAATACTTTAGAGAATGTATTAACCTAGTTTTAAGTTTTCAATTCCATTGAGGATATCTTTACGTCCATTCATCGACAAATTGAATGTATTGACCTGTCTCTTCAATTCAATAGGCCTCTATTTATAGAAGTAATTGTGTCGTTAAGTAGCACATAATGACTTTACTTAACAGCAATGATCGCATATTGCTTCTTTTTTTAAAATGTTCATTTTTAACCGACTTCAAAAAAAGGAGGAGGTTTACAATTCGTCGCAATTTTTTTTTAATGCATGTTCCCCGATTTCTCGAAAACGCCTGGACCGATGTAAGAAATTATTTTTTTGTAAAATAGGTAATACTTTACGTATATCCTAGCCGTGTTGCTCGAAGCGTATATCCCATTAAATTTTTATCGAAATGTGTCGAGCGCTTTTTGAAAAAATACGCGAAAACCAAAAAAATTTTTACAGGTATGCCGTTCGGATTACACTTATTTTCATTTTTTTCTTAAGCTTATTAAAAAAATTTATAGGGTTGAAGTCGGTTATTGTTTTTTGTTAAAAATATCTTAAATTATATATTCACGCCGACAGCAATTATAGTTCTTTTGATAATTGCTTTTATAAAATTTTCTTCGTGATCTCTCGTTCACCGATACGACTCTACATAACTCGTTGAAAAATGAGAAAATATCCGTAAAAGAGCTGTTACCACGGCGTCCTGATACTGATTAAGTATGCGATGTCTCAGCACCTCTTCTGGTATTGCAGATGTCGATGGGCGACGATGACCAATTTCCATAAGGTGGCTCGTCTCCTTGTTTGCTCAAACAAACATAAAATAAAAGAAAATGCCTAGCTAATGGCGAAGCGATACAGTGTCAATTTCCTTCAGAGTTGTAAAGTATATTGTGACCTTTAAAATGGTCCCCGGTTTTCTAAGCTTCCGCTATCCGTCCGTCCGTCTGCCTCAGGGTTTTAACAATTGAACTGTAATAGGTAGATGCTTCGAATCCGACTCGGCTGGGCAGCGTTCGGGAAGCTCCGTAGTATCTTCTCGTCCGAAATACCTCAGTGCCTAAAGACGAAAGTCTATAATCAATGTGTGTTACCAGTGATGACTTACGGGTCCGAAACGTGGTCCTTTACTAGTGGCTTCATAAGAAAGCTCAAGGTCGCTCAAAGAGCTATGGAAAGCTATAGCTCGGGCTAAGCTCGGTGTTTCTCTGCGAGATCGAATCAGAAACGAGTAGATCCGTAGAAGAACGAAGGTAACGGACATAGCTCAGCGGATCAGCTCTTTGAAGTGGCAGTAGGCGGGGCAATCAATTGTAATCGGTGCCTAGGTGGCCAACAACGAAGACACCAAAGTACATCGGCAAGATAAAAACTACTGTAGGTATGTACAATTCGTTACAATGTTCCCTTAAAATGTAGGTTCTGAACTTCTGGTATTAACCAAATCATAAATGTACGTAGTAAATCGAAATTTAATTTTAATTGTAGCAGCGCACATTACCGGAAGGCTGAGCGACTTTGAAATAGTCGTTTAAAATTTGATCTCGGTGCGTCTCGTGTTAAAAACCGGGAAATCGGCAATAATTTTTTAAATTGTAATTGTTGCGAAACTTCAGCCGATTATTAAAAGTTCATTTCCTAAGTAAGTGTAGCTGACTAAGTACGTATTCGAATATTGGTTTTGTGTATAGTACAGATGTGTAGGAGTTAAACTTTAGATTCATATATTATTTTTGTTGTAGATATTAGTTTTTTCTTTCATCTTTTTCATTAACTTATATTGATTTTAAACTGAGTACTTTCAATTATTCTATTTTTTTTTTAAGATTTCAAGGCACTTTTTAGATAAAACTATAAACGATATAATAAATCAATTGTGATCGAGGGTGAGTATATCAATCAAATCAAAACATATATTAGTGCTTTACATCGTATATTTGTTTCGCTTCATATTTACAAAACTTACAACTAAGTCATTATACAAAACCTTTTTTTATACATTTTTCTTAAACTATTACTGTCCATTTGCATTGCTGAGTATAAAAAAAAACTTAAAACTATTTAATTAATAATGAAAATTTTACAGAAGTATTATGAAGAAAGAGAGGTTGAGATCAAAAATTGAAAAGAAACAGAGCAATAACAGTTTATAATAAGATGATAATAATGAATAACAACAGCAATTATCAATAATCAGTACTTAGCAGAGTATCGTTATTATCACATCCAAAAATGACGAAGAAGGGCTAGGAAAGTATGAAAAAGATACATAAAAACAAGTTAAAAACAAAATGGCAAATTTGTACACAGAAGATAGTGTAATGACACTGGCAAGAGAAATAATTTAATTTATAAACGTTATATGAACACAAGCTACTAAATCAATTGCTAGTTTACTCGACTTTGATAAACTAAGAATTAATTTACTAGTTAAATACCCATTAACTATTGAAAAGGATTCACTCATATATTTCAGATGGAGCAGTAATTAGTTTCAGCATTCTGAAGGCGTCACAGCTACTATAAGTTTATTGACTGAAGCTGCCAAATGCATCGTGGCTAAAACTAGTTCGAAATAAAGATCATCCAAATTTTTCGATATTTTTTAATAGTTAACCATGTCATGAAATTCTACATACAAGCCCTTCCTATAATCATGGGTTATTTAGTATTTGTATCCTGACTGAGAGTTGAAGTTTCCAGATCCATTAGGCCTGGGTCCAGCATTAGGGGCCAGGTACTGGCGAGACGCGGCGCCACCAAAACCAGAGCCTGAGCCTCCGAAACCTCCAGCTTTGGCACCAAAACGACCAGATGCTCCACCAAAACCAGCGCCGGAGGAAGCACCACCGAAACCACCAGAAGACGCGCCTCCGAATCCACCCTTAGCGCCACCGAAACCGGCACCAGCGCCGCCGAAGCCAGCGTTGCCACCTAGAAAGATGAGGAAAACTTTTAATAAAACAGTTTAGGAGTTATTAGGATTTGGGGGACAAGACTAAAGAGGTAAGAGTCATCGCCAGTTAACTTGATACCCAGGACAAATTCTCTGACTAAAGTTGTAATGTTTAAATAATCTGCCGATTCATTCAACAAATCTCTAGCTGGAGTGAAAAACCAAAATCTATATTTTAAGAGTAGTAAATAGAAAAATAGTGATAACGTTGTTCGTTTTAATGTATTCACTATTGACAAAAAAATAAGTAATAGTTCATATTTGTTATTGATTTTATCTAGCCCAGTCTTTTCCTCAGATTCAAATGGTAAAACTATGTTACACAAGCCACCTGAGCACATTACTTAAAAAAGTATTAGAGATGAGTGAGCAACCCAGAGGTCTTGAAAGATTTATCAGGAGGCTTGTAAGAAAGGACATGAGGAGACGCCCAAATACTGACAAACCAGGATAGAAAATCCTCGCGTCGCAATATTAGGATAACTGACCCCTAGTCATTGTGATAAGGCTCTAGCCTAATACTATAGTATCTATGGTAGAAGAAGAAGATAAGGACATGAAAGGCGTTCAAATAATGACGAACCAGTCTCTTCAGTTAGTCTGTGAAAATGGCAGCTGCAATGTTGTCGAAATATCAGACAGAACTCAAAAATAATCGCGGTAAGTCCCGTAGTGAAAATAATAGTGATTGTGACCGCGAAAGCTTAAAATCATACCAACATAGATACAACCAGGATAGAAAATCCTTGCGTCGCGATATTGTCATATCTAACCTCTAGTAAATGGGATAATGTTAGGTCTTTAGGATATGAAAGACACCCAAATGCTGACGAACCAGGATAGAAAATTCTCGCATCGCTATATTATGATATCTGACCCCTATGTAAATATGATAAGGGAAGATGGTAGAAAAAGAAGATTCCGGTCTCCAAGACATAAAAAGCGCCCAAATACTGTCAAACCAGGATAGAAAATTCTCAGGTCGCGATATTAAGTTATCTATCCCTTAGTAAATTGGATAGGGCTAAGAGGTAGAAGAAGAACCGGATCCTTACCTCCGAATCCAGAGCCACCAGCAGGTCCACGCGAGTAGCCGCCAGCACCCGCGCCAGCGCCAGAGTATCCGCCAGCTCCTGCACCAGCGCCGGAGTATCCACCTGCACCAGCACCCTCACCGCGGTAGGAGCCTGAAATAGAGATATTTTTGATACAGTATACAAATTGTGCCGCAAAATTCCCGGCAGAGTAAAATAGTCCACTCCAAGTCTTCCCGTGGATGTAGTAGAAGACGATTTAGGAAAAAAGCTAAATAAAGCTTATAAACATCAAAGGGACCTCTGTAATCCGTCTGGCCAGCGTGGAAGGTGTAGGCCGACTGCTCTGGCTAATTATGGCTCTAGTAATACAGAGAGGGTCATGTTCCTGCAGTTTAGACTAAAAAAGACCTGATGATAATGACAAATCCGTGACGTGATCGTGAAGACGTGAATACATCACGTTTTTTTCTAACAGTTTAGATAAAACCAAATGTTGGATTTCAAAGACCAGGATTAGTAGTATTGAGAATATTTATAAACAAAATTTATTTGTAATCTATCGCTTGTGGACGCAATTTTTCAGCCATTGTTCTAATTAAGTAGAAGCTGCTAACTTAGATACTTTTCCTCTCGGTTTTTTTTACTAGCCATTTAGGTCTCAGTGCTTTGCAAAAGCCTCAATCGAAAGATGTAGGACTTAGGGGCATAGTTGCTGAACATAAGAAAATATTAAATTGTTAAGAGGATTTGTTCCTACAGGAAGAAATGATGAAATTTAGCAAAGAGTGAAATATTATAATTTATTTCAAGCTTGACGTCTAAAACGTAGACATATGAACTTGTACGATGACCACGATAATGCTAGAAAAATAGAAACATGTGTTTTTATCTGATCAAAATACTTGCATAATTGCATAATTGTAAAGCAATCGCAAAAAAGATGTTACAAAAAATAATAATATAATAATCTTACAACACGAAGTTATTGATCTATCTTATACCACCATCGACGGCGATGACACTTGAAATGTATTGTACGATTGTAGGTGCATGACCTTTTCTCGTTTATCTTGAGATCGGTCTGCTGGCGCATTGATATATGCCCTTTTAATATTCGGGGCGGATTGTCAGCCAAACGTTTAGTAATATCAGATTGAGAACATGTTGCTATTATTTGGTCGATTTTGATATTGGGGCCACGAAACTTGAGATTTTACATATTAAGATTTTTGTCTTTTATCACATTTTTTTTTAGGTTGGTTAGAAATTAGACTCGGTATTTGGATGTTTGTCACATTTTCTAACATGAAAAAAATATTGACTAACGTTACTACATTTTATAGTATCTCGATATTAAAGCTCAACTTAGAAGCGAGAAAAATATTATCAAGTTCTTATGTTAATTTTAAAACATCGAACCAATATGTTAATTAAGGGAAATTTCTTAAAGTAAATTTTTAGAGTAATTGGTAATAAAAAAACATAAATGCGAATTTGCGGCTGAAATAATGTGATCTAAAAAGCCCAAAGTTATCGATCACAAAATCTTTATGGAGTAATCATGTCATTTCCTTACATCTTCACTTGATTTTAATGCAAATTATTTAGATATTACTCGCTATTTTTGTGGCCTAACACATAAATTCGATCTGAAAGGCCCTAAGCTCCGACCTTAAGTGTCTTAATGAAGATACATAATGTAATTTTCCTACAACTATCTATCCTTATTATTATTATTATGCAAGGTATTTTATTCATCGCTGTTTTCGTGGCCGCACTCACAATCCGATCCAAAGCTCCAAGGTTGTGACCGGATCTCTTTAAGAAGATGTTATGCATTCTCTTGCCGTTATACTTTTCATTGTTACAGTTCGTTCGCAGATCATTACAGTTATTGTCTGGCCTTGACAGAGAACAACGTTTTATATCGTTTAACTGTTTATGTGTATTACTGTTGTTTTAAATTAAGGTTTTCGTAAATGTTTAAGATGTAGGTAAATTGATTTTATTAAACGAATACTATTATTTAAAAAATGAAATCAATAAATTTGATTAGTTGCGGATTTTTTAGTCCATCTGTGTATTTAGAAATATTCTTTTAGGAAGACATTTTTTTAATATCAGAATGTTTAATTGTCCAAAAATCAAACAGCAGACTTAGTGCCTAATATCTAAAAGTAGAACAGACATAATTTTTATTTATAAAATTATATTACACTCTGACGTAGTTGCAAGATATTTAAACTTTATTTTAACGTAAAGCTCTCCATAGAAATATTTTGTATACACAAATATCTGCTGTACATAGTTTCGTGCTTTATAAATTTTCCTATTAGGTGGTTTCTAAGATTGCCCTTCACAATAT
The DNA here is from genome assembly GCA_963082605.1 of Rhodophaea formosa. Taxonomy (NCBI): domain Eukaryota; kingdom Metazoa; phylum Arthropoda; class Insecta; order Lepidoptera; family Pyralidae; genus Rhodophaea; species Rhodophaea formosa. The sequence goes on along the minus strand of OY720220.1, from coordinate 3,198,434 downwards.
ACACAATAATGTTACGGATGAATTCAATTAGTATACACGATTATCCACTAACTAGGTAGTCGAACGACTCGGCTGGGGTCGCAGAGAATTGTTGACTCAGGCCGTTAATATGAACAACTTATTCTATGAGACCAATGCTGAGAACTCGAAAATTTTCGATCATTTCATACAAAAGTGTTCAACCGCCCGGGCAATTAGTATGGGAAAGTAGAAAAACACTTTAGAGTTCACAGTATTGGTACCATAGGAAAAGTTGTTCATATTGACGGTCTGTATCACCCTCTTATGGGAACATCGACGGTTAATTGACACGCTGTATACTTCAAACCAGTCATTTTGGAAAAACCTTTATACTTTTTGTCCAGCGGTGGACTTCTTGCAGCTGATATGATGATGATCATCATCATTTTGTGTAGGTGACACGGTCAGTCGACCATGCACACCTTGGTGTCAGAGTTCTTCGGAACCGCCTCTCGGCCTCTGACGTGATTCCTTTAACGACTACCAGATGGCAGCCGGGACCAACGGCTTAACGTGCCTTCCGAAGCACGGAATCATCTTTCTTATCAGACAATCAGGAGATTCATTCCTGTAATGTCCTAACCAAACTGGAAACAACTTAACAAAGTATGCTTCCCGTGGGAATCGAACCCACGGCCTCCGGGTCAATAAGGCAAACGCCTTAACCACTGGACCACAGAGGCTGTTATCCAGTGGTTAATGATGATGATTTACACAGATGTACCATTGCTTAAGATAAACTACACTAGCCCGGAGACAGAAGTAAAATATTTAATTGCCCAATATGTAATTAACTCCGGTAAATAATAAACCATTACTATTGTTTCGACCTATTATGTAAGGTAATGAGTGTGCAATGATAAATACTTAGTATTGATCAATCACTTGGATTTATGATAGTTTGATCAATCATTCTGAAGTCAAAGGTGATGATGAGAAAATAGCAATGTTTATACATTATAAAGTAATTAATGATATATATTTGCTAATTCCTTATGTCATTATTACTAATATTAATCAGACGGTAATATTAGTAATAACGATTCTATAAATTTAAATTACTATGAACGCATCTCTTGTATCATCATATCATATTTTTTAAAATTAATTTATACAAATTTTATAGAAATGAAAGATTTGATTGTTTGTATATTTGCATTGAATAAGCTCCAAAACTACTGAACTGATTTTCAAAATTCTTTTACCTGTACTAAGCTAATTTATCTGCAGGTGAGCTAGTATTGCTAGTCCCAACTAATGTTAAAAAGTGAGTTTGTTTATTTGTTTGTTACGCTTTCACGCCGTATCTACTGAACTGATCATCATGAAATTTTGCATACACATAGTTTAGGGTACCGAAAAGGACAAAGGCTATATATTACGTGGGCGAAGCCGCGGGTAACAGCTAGTATTTCATAAAATTAAATATTTTTGAAAGTAAAAATGCATTTTACATAATAAACAAACATTTTTTTTTGTCACAAGTCCTGGCCTGGAATTATGATTTTTTGAATGTGTGAGGTATTGGTTCGTATCCTCACATACATGTATGTGAAAAAGTAAAGGGTTTTTTGGCCCAGCGTTATTTTTTTTAAATATGATACTTTGCTATTTGAACTATTATTAAAACAAGGTAACGAACAAACTCGAACAGACGACCGACGATACCATTCTCAAACTAATAAGAACAAATTGTAGCTGTTTAGTTCTCCAACCAACCCATCCTACTCATTATCAAATTATAACGTGCTTTACTTGCACAAGATCGTGCAAGGGGCGTGGCCAGCTGTACCTACCATTTGCTAAAGGTCAATTTCGTATCGCTACCTTTTAAGGTTATGATTTAATTTCGGTTAATTTGCTAGACCAGTCAGTTCTATTGCAAAATACTTGCATATCGAGAATCCTCACGTTCTCTCCTTTTGAGCCGTGTTGCTTTAGGTTCTTCTTCTTCTTATTTAAGAGCTTCTTTTTGATGGAGTATGCGCCAAACTTCTCTATCCTCTGCTTTAAAAAAGTTCTTGATACAACATGACTTTAGGTTCTACGTCTTGATGTTTTTTTGTTTGTTTATATTTCACAAAGTAATCCCAAGATCAATAATTCTCAAAGACTAGCGTAAATTTTTCTACGGCACGAGACATATTTCGTTTATCTAAAATTTTCCAGGTCGATCTTGCTCGTAGGATATAAAGATGAGATCCTGTATTCCTATGTATTTCTTTCCCGCTAAAACGATGGTTTTTCTGGATTTGTAATCCAGAAATTACGGGAGTCGTAATGTTTCGGAGCCCAGGGCTCTATCTATTAAATCAATATTTATGCTTTAATATGATTTAGTGAAAGTTATTGCGGGTTGCTCCCTGCCTAGCCCTATTTGTATTCCAGGTCATTTTTACGGCCCAAACGAGATTACGAGACCTTCTTTCTGTGACAAGTTTACAACAACAAATGATAAAAACAAAAAAATAATAAATAGCTACGGAATTTTGTGTGCGATTCTGACAGGCGGTTGACGGTTTATTCAAAATCCTTTAATAGGGTATTGATGAAATGTTGCGAAAGGGAGTTATCGTCAATTACTTTAAACCTACAATTCTGCTAAGAGTGCCTGCCTAGTTTTTGTATCCTTTATAGCTATTTAAGTTTAATAGCTAAACACACAGATCAATCTTATGGAAACTTCCAATCAAACTTAAAATGTGCAAAATGCATGCAGTACGTTCACCACGAACAAAGTCACGGTCAAAAGCAAGTATGTAGAATCTAGAATGCGCAACATCTTCCTTTTGAGGAAGATTAAAAAATGCAAGATTGCTCTCTGAAAGGTAATGTACTGCGTCTAAATCAAGGATGACGCATTAATATATGCATGATATAAATTTGATGCCTACAGAAGATAAACATTTAACTCGTCATCAGTCATATTGCCAAATAAAAATCGATTGTTTGACAAGACGCCAGCTGTTAAAACTTTGCCAATATAGTTTTCAAAATGAATAGTAAAAATAATATTATATTAGTTTTTTTAATTAGTAGCAGCCCCTAAGCCCTTAAACGCTAAGACTAAGTATGATGGTGTATAAGAATGAGGAAACGAAATATCAAAGCAGATGCATCAGGGAGGACATAAGGGTAGTTAGAGTGATACATTAGGTGTAACGGGAGAAAAGCACAGAAATACTCCAAGTATTGCGTCAATCGTTTTATCCCCTAAAATATTGTGTATAACTTGTACTTATTTTAAAGTAAAGAAGTGTTTTTTGCGGGAGTTGCTTAAGTACAATTTGCTTCGTATGACGTGTCATATCTGTAGGTATGTAATTTGTGTGTGTCTAGATGACGAGCGGTGTCAAAACTGCTGAGGGCAATCTCTATTAATGACTGCAGTAATATAGGCATCATCTGGATAATGGGTATTGCGTTGTGCACCTTGCCTTACGTTTTGTAAGGCGAAAGTGTGATTGCATTGAATTCTCACGCCCGTGGTGTTAGCACATTTAGATGTTATTTTTATAATGAAAATCCTTACTGTTAGTGACAATGCGAAATAGAGTTTTATGTTGATACGTTTTCATTTCATTTGTACTAAATTGATCAATTTTTAATTTTCAGCTAGATATCACAACTTTAAACTCTCAATAATTAGAAGTCTCAATAATTTTTAGCCTTTTAGAAACCCATACTCTGGAGATATTTTGGTAGTATGGGTAGGTAAATATTGTAACTTATATGCATACTTTGTCAGGTGTACGTCTCATCTATAAGAATAAAAGCTACTTACGAAAAAAATACTAATCCTACACAATTACTAAATCACTCTTCATTACCTTATTTACTAACAAAACAATGCTTATCGGACATTTTGTTAAGAATCTCGTCATGGGAATGTTTAAAAACACATTTATTTTTCGCTAATTAGTACGTAAGTTATTTCACACTATTACTAACTAGCGTTTTAAAATTACATCAAAAGTCCGCTTTTGTTCTAGATTCCCACATTGCTCCACAGTGTGGGACACGAGTTGGATTGAGCTTTATCATTATCAACATAAGTTATTAGAACGGAAATGTTGAAATTTAGAGATTAATGTTTCAAAAGGTTAAAAGGTTTGTTTAAATTTATATGTTAAAACAAGGTTAGAAGAGGGACAAAAGTAGCTCCTACAATGGAAGAGCCAAAGTCAATAAACTAGTATAGAGAGAGAGCATGCTGAGAAGAAAAAAGATATGTCTAATGAAAATACATGAAACTATTAAAGGTACTCATCAAATAATAGTTGTTATATATATATGTGTTCAAAAAAAAATTACTTGATAAAACAAGATATAGGTAGAAACAGTGTAACAAAAAGATGACAAAGATAGAACAAAATATTGAGACCTTTCATGACGCACCAAATTAAGCGAGAGCGAGCAACACAATATTTAGTCTAATCCCAATCAGTACTATTTCATAAATTGAGCAACCAACTAACACACAAACAAAATACAACTATAAATAAATTCCTGTCAAATCACAAACAGTAAACTAAAACTTGACGGCTTATTTGCTCTACAGCAGTAAGTGATATCAGTATTCACGAACCAGAAAACCATTAGTTAACACAGCCGATCTCCGATTACAAATAAAAGGTTAAAGTTGAACCGCCGCTGACTGGACGGTTACTAATGATTAATTTGTTTAATTGGTAGTTCTGTGATCATAAACTTCGTATGAATTATATTTTATGACGATTTCAACTTGTAAATTGAAAAGGATATTTGATCTGACAGTTGGGAAATTAAATATGTTTCCTTATGGAAAGTATTTTTAAATGCTTTTGATAACTCAAAATCTATTGAACAAATTTTAGATATAATTGTTGTTGAAAAGGTGCTTTGTTTTATATGGATGATTTAATAAACAAACGTTTTCATATTTTGAAGTGGCTAAATAATGTTAATGACACGCATATTGATAATGTCACCAAACTACTAATATTTATTTTTCTGAAATCTGAAAAATTGAAATGATTACTCTTGTAATATTTTAAAGAGTTACGGTATCAAGGTAAAAATAGAAATTTTAAACATTTAAAATATATATGCAAAACCAATAATTTATAAGCATTTTAGTTTATCTGGGTGGGCCAATGATACAAAACTATCATTACTTTAATTCAATAATCCAAATCAATTACAACCTACACTAAAATAAATCATAATTTTCTCACGTTACTCTAAACTTAGAGGTTATAAATTAAGATTCAAGTACCACCCACATACAGGACTCCACTTAGCTCCTATTATACTGTAACAAACTTGTGCGAGGCATTCACGATTCGTGACGTAAGTCAGGATTCACCCGTTGCGTTAAGCGATTACGTGAGTTAAGCAATGCATAGGTTTTGAACTCATTTTTCAAAGTTATGTTCTAGATATGTTCGTGAGTGAATTTCATAAGATTTTAAATTGATTCTGCCTACAATTCTACAAAGATATTTTATATAACAAATATACGAGTCGACAGACAAATTTACTGACATAATTGAAAATACAAACATATGTTGTCATTCATACACTTATCAGCGGCACAATAATACTGATATTGAGCTTCCAACTTTGCGTCCCGCGGTTGGGCAAAGGCCTCCCCTCGTTGTTTCCACACATCCCTTTCCTTTGATATTTCCTTCCAATCCGCCACAAAAAAATAATGATTTCAAAATTTGGATGTAGGCTACGATTTTAAATATCTACGCGTCAATAATGTATTGATGATAACTTTTGAAATCAATCTTGAGTTGGTTTTAGTATTATATTTTAATTTTACCCAATTTTTAACGGTTTATTAGATGCCACCTTTATTTGAACCGCAATGATTAACATAAGCCTATTTTATTAAATCATAGATTTACAGTTGACCCATTGCATTTTATTGTAATACAAATAATCCTAAATTCACGACTCTGTTACAAAATTTGATCTAAGATGCTATATATTATCACAATGAAAGCATAAAGCGGACATAACGTCATACAGTCGTGAGACTTTGTACAGGATGACTTCACGATTTGTCACATAAATTGAATGGATTAGAGATATTAAAGCAAGATATTTGAGTACCACTTTACAACTAAGATCATCTTTATACACGAAGTGTACTCTCTTCATTTGACTGTTTTCGGTTCTCTCCTCAACTGTTATGTTTTTGAACACCTTGGTCCACATTCATGCTGTAACATGATTTGATGAACATTTTTTTGGCCGGGAGATCGGGTGTTTTACAGAAAAGATACTATAAATATGTAATGAAATTTATCAACTAGGGCTTCAGAACAAAATTGAACCATAGTCGTCAAATAATTCGAAAAGATATAAACTTTGGATTCAATATCCATCCACCTCGTTTTCATGGGTATCGAAAGTTGTTTTTGTCATCAACCTCCAAAAAAAGAAGACTGACAGTATTTCAACTAAAATTATCAGTATTAAATCCAATTTTAAGTAGTATTCTTACTTGTTTTAGTTAGTAACTACATATATTTTATAAAAGAAAATAAATGATTGGTAGGTAGTTTGTATGTTCTCAAAACTTCTTGAATCGATTTTAAATAACATTATTGATATAACTTAAGCGACAATTTACGTAGATGAGGTGCTAGAAACAAGCTAGAAAGCAATAAACATAAAAGCAGTTAATAAGAAAATTCACAATAGCATTACGAAGTAATTCGTAAGGTATGTTGATCTTTGTATAATAGCGGTGGAGTTGGTCAATCGCGAAGGGATTGTATGCAACCGTTTCGTTTTACGTCAAATGCAGTCGACTCGAGAATATCTGGCAGGCAGTTAATAGCAGGGCTTTATTACTCGGTAGCCATGACTTGGTAATGTCCAGGAATTTGAGAAAAATCAAGTTTGTTATTATTAGGATTGATGAGAAATTTCAACTAATATTATAAATGCGAAAGTGAGTTTGTTTGTTTGTGACGCTTTTACGCCCTATCTACTGAACCAATCATCATGAAATTTTGCATACACGTTGACTGAGGAATGGAAAAGAACATAGGCTACCTTTCATACTGGAAAAAAGTACTGTAGTGAGGAGGTTTGTCACTATTCCCCAGGGATCGACAATAACGCGAGCAGAGCCGCAGGCAATAAAGACGTGATAATATGTATGTCTGTAAGAAAATTGCGAAAAAATCTTTCACATTTACAAACTATAGTCACACGAACACTAACTGATTGCTACCCATCTGTGCAAGGTTAACTTGCGGTGAACTAAAGTCGATCTCTATTGCTACGAACATTATTATGCAGATTAAAGAGATCACAGAAGAGATACTAGGAGTATTTGTATTTGTTACGTAAATAACTCTTTGTCTTCTTCAATAATGCTATCCAGATGGGATGATATATGATAGAGCTAGTATATGAGTCTATTTGTATCTGAAAAATACCTTTTGTCTTTTCAATAATGTTATCCATATTTGTAAGAATACGATGATTTAATATATGAGTTGATAAGCAGATATTTTATACGCTTGATATTGCAACTGTAATTTTCATTGGTACTTAATGTCAAGTTTATATAAAAAAGTTTTGATGTTACTTTGTAGAACGCTGAGAGTCTGCAATTTGCTTTTTTTTTCACCTGTCTAAATTTTTTTACGAAATTCAAAATATTTAATATGTAACAATTTTACAATTTTCACGTTATGCAGGTGAAACGCTGAGATTTGCAATTAAATTTTTTTTTCACTGGTTAACAAAATTTTACTCCATTTCAATTTTAATGATGACTTTTTTAATCTGACACGTACTACAAGTTACACTTTTGTGCACTTCGTATTTTCAATCAAACTTTAGTTCGCAAATTTTATATCATTACTTTTTGCAAACAAGAGCGAATTAGTGAATTGTTTGCGTTTTTGTAACGGAATTATGGGTTATTTGGTTTAATGCATGTTTTTGCCGTAAGTCGTGTTCGGCAGTTGTTTAGTAATGGGCTGCCATGTTGTATTGTTTTAGCAGTGGTTATGCGCTTGGATGATTTCCGCCTAATGCAATTTGATTTATAGCTCTTTTGTTTACACTATTTCTAAATAGAAATGCAAATATCTTGGAATTCATGCAAAACGTATATTAAAAAGTAAGTGTTGTTAACTAGGTATGACTGGAGAAGTGACGAGGCAAGCTTTTCTTGGACTTTAATGCTCCTAGGTTTTTAGAATTATAGAAGTTAAATAACTCTGGTGATTAAAATTATAAATGTGATATTGGAAACGAGAACATAAAATGTATGGAATTTTAGATAACAATTATCTAAAATTCCAAAATTCAGAATTAATGTGACTAAGCACAAGCGTTTTAAATTTTTGATGCGGAGGGCCTTAATACACTATAACACTGGTTCAACCTAGTTTCAGTGTCATGCATGGTGTCCAGATTATTGTAACTATGATGTGCAAAATAATTAAATTATTACTTACCATCATCAGAAATGCCAGCAGCCTCATCACGAGCGTTCTGTTCCAAAGACTTCAGGATGGCTTCGGGGATCGGGGGAGAAGTGGGCAGATGGGCTCCTTGAGGCTGGTATCCGTTCTCGTCAGCAGTGTAAGTGATGCTGTAGTCCTGGCCATCATCACCCTTGTATGCGAAGCTGCCTTGAGACTGCACTCCGTTAGTAGCCACTCCAGAGGCGTCAGCACGGATACCGTTGGAAGTTTCAAAGTCGTAAGAGAATCCATCAGCGGTGACGTCACTGTTCAGTCTCAAGATCTGAGCGCCAGCGTCTTGGGGCCTGCTGTTTTGCTGGCTACCAGCATTGTAAGCGTTTCCAGAGTACTGTCCTCCTTGGCTGTAGCCTCCAGCTTGGCCACCTCCAAAGCCAGTGGCGGCTCCGAATCCTGAACCAGCTCCGCCTCCAAAGCCAGAACCACCTCCATGGCCGAAGCCTGAGGGGCCTCTTCCTCCAGCACCACCGAACCCGCCAGCACTTGGGGCACCACCGAAGGAACCGCCGCTGTAGCCGGCACCATCGTTGCCTCTAGGGGGGAGGTATTTGTTGTCAAGACGGTCTGCCAAGCAGGCACCGATGATCGCGGCTACCACAAACTGGAACAAAGAAATGGCATTAATAACTATTTTATATGTTTGGATAAAAACTAACGTGGGATCAAGACATTCAGTGCAGATCGGGATGACATGGGACGCGCGTCTTAATTCACAATCTTCCTGAGGAAGACCACCGGATGAGGTTAAAACATGTCGGCCAGTAGCTGAGTTTTTGCTAGAGTTATCTGATGTCGATATTTAAAACTTACTATTGATCTTATGCTACTGAGTATTTATAGTAAGTATTGATTACTCAGTAGTATTTACAATACTTAATTGAACATATAGGATTTCAGGAAGCATTTATTGTGGCATCAATTTATAGTAATTTCTTTCGAGTTTTAGTTTTTTAAAAAATAACAGTAGTTATTTTGTAACATTACTGTAATTATTATTTAAAAATACACAATAAGTTACCATGTGTTTTGTTATTTGTGATTCTCTGCTATATGAATATAGCACAAATACCATAAATGGAAATTTAATGATAAAAAGTAATTGAAATAGTATAAAATTATACAAGTTATGCGCGTAAATTTATGTCAGACATTTTGCGCTAATAATCCATTTAAAGTCTTATTTCTAAGCTGCAAGTTACAAAACTTTAATGTTATAAATATATAATGTATGTTGGTCGTTAATTATACTTGTGCATAAATTTAATGTTAACTTAATTTTGTACGTCTTCGGAAAATTGTAGTTTCCTTTGCAATTTTAACATATTTATTAGATATATAATTAATATCGGTGTGATGTTGCTTTATTACATTATGTTTCGAAGCAAAAATAATTATCTACAAGGAATAGAAGATGATGATTGCTTGACGTTAAAAGATATTTGTTAAATTTTATGTTAATTCAATGCAGAATGTGATTAAATGTTAGAATCTTAAATTATGATTATGAACAAATATTAGATATTAGGGCGTTTATGAATTAGTATCTCGAAGTTAGAATCTGAAACTGTACTAACTAAATAGTTCAGAATGTTATTATACTATTGTCCTTCGAACAACTTTTCCTATAAGAACAGCACAGTGCTAGAAACTCGAAATAAATGCGACATTTTCATGCCACGGCAATATTTTGAAAATGTCGGACTCTTTTGAGTTCTTAGCAACATCCTTTGTTAAAATGTCGATCAATATTAATTTATGAGTAGGTTAATACTTATACAAACACAATCGTTTGTTACTTGAGTTAGTAACCGAATATTATAACTACAATTAGAATAATATTACTTTTAAATTATACAATTGTTGTATAGAATTAGGTGAAGTAAATTGTATATTACCAAGATAAGTAGGTTAATAAAATATATTGTTATACGTTAGTGAAATACACACTAGTGAACACTAATATTGTATTTTGTTAATAATGTAAATACCTATATGTACGTTGTATACGATGTAACCCATAAAGAAAAAATATTTCAACCTATAAAATTTAACACTTAAATTGAGGTAATAAAAATATATTGATACATATTAATATAATGAACTAGTTTATAGGTTAAACAATAAATAGATCAGCAATAAAAAAAATCGTTAGAATGAAGATTTAAATAGAACTAATTTAAAGTAAAACGAAATCCTTTTATAAAATATAATCCTTGCAGCCCTTAAAGACTCACCAATTTCATTTTATATATTTTATTGGAAGCGTGTGGCTTCGATTGGACCAGGAGGTGTACTGTGATGCGTTTGAGACTCATCTCTAGTATATATACTGCCTGTTGTCTGCGCCATAGAATGTGCTGAAAATGTACCACGGTCATGAGTACGAACTTACATTACGAGAGTCCGGTTTCATAAGTTGAGTGATAGTCTGTATTTTGTTGATTATTGATTTTCGGACTATAGTTTTATGGCTAATTTGGATCTTAATGATTATGACGACATTGCTATTTATGATATAAATGTCTGTGTTCGTAGGTATATATTTTATCTGCTTTTTCATTTCCCAAAGGTTGACTGAGAGAGGATGTTTTTAGCATTTAGTCTACTTATTGTAGCTTCTAAGGCACAATAAAGCTTTTTAATAAATAAGTAATAATATATAAACAGGTCGCGGAAAAAGTAATTTCGTATTTCGATGTCTAAAGTTCTAATACCATAGTTTCGGTTGTGTTATATGTACCTGGATTAATTTCATACCATAAGAAAGGTAAAATTTTTACAAATTATATGTATAATTTCAAAAAAGTATATATTCAGATACAAAACCATCTCCCGCCATTTTTACTGGTGTTACTTCATACTGTACATTTCAAAAAAATATTTATAAAAGGAAACAATGGAAACTAGGCTGAAATGGATATTGGTATTTATTCACATGCGTTTGCTGCTTGAAAATTTTGTTAGCAAAGTTACAGCTTTTTTGTATGGACAGATAAAATCTTCATACAATGTACGAAAAGACTTTCCCTAACCTAATATATTGTTTTCTTTAAAATTTAAAGCTTTTGATGTTATCTTTACTTCTAGATTATTATTGGGAGCAAGTAAGGTTTTACCTTACTAGCTCCTGCACCAGGCCCGATGCAGGAGCGTGATGATCTAGTGAGCGTGAGCATTATTAGCACTCCCGCATGTTAAGCAACCCTGGGCGCAGTCCCTACTTGGATAGGTGACCGCAAGTGGCATAAAAATATCTCGGAATCCTCCGTATTTCGGAAGGCATCTAAAGCCGTTGGTTCCAGCTGCTATCATTGATGGCGGTCGTTAAGCTATTTCAGATGCCTTTAGGCAGCTGGAAAAATCTGAGACCAGTCTTGGCCATTAGCACACACGAAATCAAACAAAACAAGCAAAGCTATCGCATACTGTTTTAAAAATTCTGCCTCATAGTCCGTTTCTGATGCATAACGGATGGCACCTCAGCCGGACGTAAGAGCATGGTAGTGCAGCGGTCAACACGCCGGCCTGTGACACGGATGGTCTCGGGTTCGATCCCCGGACCTTGACCTGATCAAGATGAAAAATGACGTTTTTAGAATGACCTGGGTCTTGGATGTTTATCTATATATGTGTTTGTTATAAAATATGTATCGTTGAGCTTATCCCATAACACAAGTCTTTCTTAAGTACTTACTTTGGGGCCAGCTCAATCTGTGTGATTTGTCCGTATATAATAATTTATTTATTTTATTTTTCTGATAGATATGCCGGAAGGAGTGTTTACCATAAATTTCGTACTAAGCCCTGCATACTATCAGGTATTTGCGTCATTTCAGGCACGCCGCCACACGCTGAGGAGCCCGATGGTCCAGTGGGTGTGAGCTCTATGAGCGCTTACGTATGATAAGCAACCTCTGGTGCAGTCCCTACTTGGATGGGTGACCGCAAGTGGCATAAAAATATCTCGAGCTCCTCCGTGCTTCGGAAGGCACGTTAAGCCGTTGGTCCCGGCTGTCATCGTTGATGGCAGTCGTTAAGCTATGTCAGATGCCTTAAGGCAACTTGAAAAATCTGACACCAGTGTTGGCCACTTACACATACGAAAAACAAACAAACAAGCCACACGCTGCACGCACGTTTGTTGTTTTTCTAGTGTCTGTTATCATAATACGGTAGTTGACTTATGTTAAGATTATATAAAAATTGTTTCAAATGATATGAACTAGTTCATAGAACACTTTCAATTTGATATTTTAAAGCTTCTTTAAAATTGGGTGAATGGGACCTTTTGTAAAAATATGAAAATCTTAAAATACAGTTTATACTGTAATGTAGTTCGCAAAATTTATAGCAACTTTATTATGAAACCATTACCAGAAACGAAATAACCAAACCAAACAAATTAATGAGTTCGTCAAATGACCTGATATACGTTCGTAGACGAGCTCCGTGGCGCATCAGTTAACTCTCTTCAATCCCCATCAGGTCAAGATGGAAAATGATATTTTTCAAATTGACCTGGGTCTTGGATGTTTATCTATATATGTATTCGTAATTAAAAATAGTATCGTTGAGTAGTATCCCATAACACAAATCTCGAATTTACTTTGGGACTAGTTCAATATGTGTGATTTGTGTGTTGTTGTTTATTATTTTGTACAATGCAAATTATTTTTTGGGAACATTTTACTTAACTTACTGTGGGGCTGACTCAATTTATGTGATTTCCATCGGCTTATAAACTTTTCAAGCTCATAGGCAAAAGGCTGGTCGAGGTGTCCAATGATCAGAGGGTTTGTAGCTATTACACAAAGAATAAGCATTGCTATTCAGCGTGGCAATGCTGCCAGTCTTCTGGGCACATTACCGCAGGGCAATGACCTGCGGGACATTTTTTATTCATAGGTAGGGTTTTAATTTATAGGTAAGTTTTGTTTTAGATTAGATTAATACTATTATTTTTTAAGATTAATTTAGTTTTAATCAATTATATTTAATTTTAGTCGTTAATATTTTTGTTGTAATAAATAAAATGTATAGTATTCTTTTATACAAATAAATAGAACAAACGTAGAACAATTTGTGTGATATATCCCTATATTTTACAATTTTGTATTAGGATTTCAAATATAGTATCGTTGAGTTAGTATCCCATAACACAAGTCTCGAACTTACTTTGGGGCTTATACTTACTCAATTCGTGTGATTTGTCCGTATATAATTATTTAGTTTCAATCTGGCGTGTTTTATGTAAAATTTTTGGATTTGGCCTTGCAAAATGAGTATACTCAGTTAAATTATATCGAAACTAAAATGATTAGTTTATGTCGTGTAACACCTAAGTAACAAATTTTACAGCTTCATCAACCTTTGATATTTCGTAAAATCCCTATATAATAGTCATCATAAAATTCAATCAAATACAAATTCCTAATCGTATACTTATATCATTATAATTATATACGTATACGACTAAGAATTAGTATTCAATCTATATTCATTAAGGTGTCCTTTTATAGATATTTATGTTACTTAATTAATATAAATATGTTTTATATAATTTAATTAATATAAAACTTCCCCTACTCTACCCGAATATGAAGAACCTACTCTTTATCTTATTCACCTTACGTTATAATAAATTATAATATTACCTTCTAATACGTGTAAATTGATTTACTGGGAACTCTATTTTTTTTTTCAACTTTTCCTTACGAATTGAGCAATGAGATAAAACACTGAACAATAATTAAAAATATTTTTAACAGAAAACAAAAACCGACTTCAACCTTATCAATTTGTTTGAATAAGCATAAGAATAAAATGGAAATAAGTGTAAATTTTTTGGTTTTTGTGTATTTTTTTCAAAAAGCGCTCGACACATTTCGATAACAATTTTATGGGACCATCTGTAAACTATTAGTTATCAAACAAAAAATATATGTAAGTTTATGTGTCTTTGAGAAATCGAGGAACATACATAAAAAAAATTTACGACGAATTGAGAACCTCCTCCTTTTTTGAAGTCGGGTAAAAAATCAATGATATGAAGTGACTTTTTCATTCGTCTTTCGATTTTTCGGCATATGGTTCTCGATATAGCCGTTGGCCATAATCAATATCAAGTGCAGAGGCTAACGAATGCGAAGGAGGGCAAAGTGTTCACATGAGGCTAATCGGTTACACCTCCGTTTTTAAATGTTATGGTTATTGATTGCGTGCTTACAAAGACAACTTAGTTAATAGACGAATTAAAAGTGTGCTTTAAGAGATAAAATAAAAATATTTTACTGATGATGAATAGTTTAAACAATAAATTAGTTACTGGAGCCTCCATTTAAACAAAAATATGCTTTTCCAGCAGAATTGACTCCTCGCATCGCTAGGATACAATAAAAGTTACCAAAGGAACTTGAGAATTGGTCCAGCACTTTCAGAGAGTCTATTCAATGCAAACAACAATCAAATAAAAAAAAACCGGCCATGTGCGTGTCGGGCCACGCGCAGTGTAGGGTTCCGTAGTTGCGAATGACAACTTTGAGTTCACACTGTTCACACTCGTACATCACAGTTTTACGACCATGTGACCATGATATGTAACAAAGAAAATGTATGAAATTTTATATTTTCGAGTACATTTTATAAGTTGGTTGCCTATAACTTTTTAGTTTGTACTTAGTACTCAGCTCTGACAGACATGGCGAAACTATAAGGGTTCCTAGTTTACTACGGAACCCTAAAAAAGCACCCACCGACGCGGTAGTCGGACGACCTGATTACTAATAATATAAATAAATATCGCAGGAAGGCGCTGGATGCAGGCCGCTTCCAACTGATCGTATTAGAAATCCTTGGGGGAAGCCTATGTCCAGCAGTGGACTTCTTGCGGCTGAGATGATGATGATGAAGCCATCTTTCCTCCTTCATAATAATACTAGCAATTCTCCCGCAACTTCGTCAGCGTTAATTATAGCCTATGTCGCCTGCATATTATTTAATTTTTCAATGTAACAATGTTACCGATACATTTATAGATATTTGCAAATCAAAACTTTTATTTTTGTTATAACAATTACATTAGCAGTTTAATTGTCTATGTAAATTTGATATTTTTTTTTATTGATAGCACGGTTTATTATACTTATCTTACAAGTACGTAATGCTCGTAATTTCTTTCAGAAAGAAAATCATCTAATATTTTCTTTCATCAAAATTGAGCAACGTATTATTTTACAAAATCCGATGACCCTAAATAAACTCTATCAAGCTAAGTTATCAATGTCTATTCAATCTCATCAATTTGCAAGATTTTATTAAAGTACAAATGTAACCATGATAATGTTATTACAAAATATGCAAGAAATAATCCAAATTAAACAACTCCAATCACGACTGCAAAAAATACTGCATGCGCAACTTCTACATGATGTTAATATCAAGGCGAATTTCTTGTAGACGAGAAATTATGGTGCAATTGACTTGGACAGGTAATAGTGCAGCATGAATCATGCCTCTCTCTCTCATCTGATTCTATTCCTGGTCACATCCTCAGCAAGAATGCTTTGGAGCCCGGGCTCCGCTTGATGCAAGATGTATGCCTATGTCAAAGATTTTTAATCAAAGATTTTTTTTTTATTCAAAATTGAGTATACATTTTATTATTTTTCCTACTACACTGCAATTCTATAATAACAGCACTACATATCCAGCACAAAGCGGAACTTTGCTGCACTAGAGCAGAAAAAAAATCTCTGTATGTTCACTATGATTAAAACCGAACTACTGATCAAAATTAAGTATTTTTATGGATCAATTAAATACTTTTGATTTCTTTCATTCTCACCTGCTTGCAAATTCAATCTCAGATAATACCTCATCACCATTGGTTTTAAAAATCCCCTAAATTGTACAAATCGAGAAGCAGCGACGCTTGGAGGAAATTAATTCCTTAGCGGTTCGCATAATATGGGAAGAGGCGAATCCAGAGGTGTGCTGAGTAGGAACATTGACCACATAATGAATGGAATCCCTGTCCACGCTACGTCGTCAAAAACAAGTATTGTCTTTGTAATATAATATTATAACTTTACTAGCTGTTACCCGCGGCTTCGCCCGCGTGAATTATAGCCTATGTCCTTCTCAGTACTCTAACCTATGTGTATGCAAAATTTCATGATGATCGGTTAAGTAGATACTCGTAGGGCGTGAAAGCGTAACAAAGAAACAAACAAACAAACTCACTTTCGCATTTACTCGTATAATATTGTATTAGGATTTTATTCTGATTCTAGTGTTTACGGCAAAAGCAAATAAGTTCATCATCTATGAAAATTTTAACTGTATAGTAACCACGGTTTATGAGGAGAGGTATTTGAGGAGCCCGATGGTCCAGTGGGTGTGAGCTCTATGAGCGCTTACGTATGTTAAGCAACCCCTGGTGCAGTCCCTACTTGGATGGGTGACCGCAAGTGGCATAAAAATATCTCGAGCTCCTCCGTGCTTCGGAAGGCACGTTAAGCCGTTGGTAGAGGCTGTCATCATTGATGTCAGTCGTTCAGCTATGTCAGATGCCTTAAGGCAGCTTGAAATATCGCTGACACCAGCAGTGTTGGCTACTTACACATACGAATAACCAAACAAAAAACGGTTTATGTATGATGGTGACACACGGACATTGAAATCTCGTAAATAGGATCCCGTTTTTACGCTTTGGACATGGAACCCTAAAAACCTTGATATTGAAATATGGATTTCAATTCTCAATTAATACTTGGCATATTCGCTTCCTAGCTAAGTCTCTGTGTATTTTATTCTGGTCATTTTCAACATCGCGTTCCACAAACATAGATATTTTTCCACATCGGCACTTAAATCTTGATTTAACTCATTTTCGTCAAGAACGTAGGTTCCTAAAATACAACAAACACGTGTGAAGCGTACGGCGGCGGAAGATAAACTGACGCGAATTTCTGATAGTGTGCGGGGGGGCCTAGTACAAAATGTATGGAAAACACGCCTTCCGCAATTTCTATCAGAAAAAATTCTGACGTCCGGCTGAAGTGCCATCTGGCGGGCATCAGAAACGGACGACCCGTTAGAATTTTTCTAACAGTGTGCGGGAGCTAATACAAAATGTATCACGATGTGCCTTCCGGCGAGCGTCAGAATTTTTCTAACAGAAATTTCTGATAATATGCGGCCGCTCCTTACCTGCGCTATTGAAATCAAAAGTAGCCTATGTCCTTCCTCAGGCTATAGCCTCTCTGTGTGCCAAATTTCGTTTTAATCTGTTCAGCCGTTTTAGTTTTGGCCACCCATCCTAATTAGAACCATGGTTAGAGTTGCTTAACCTGCATTATCGTAACTAAAAGTAGCCTACGTCCTTTTTCAGGCTATAGCCTCTCTCTGTGCCAAATTTCATTTTAATCGGTTCAGCCGTTTTAGTTTTGGCCACCCATCCTAATTAAATCCATGGTTAGAGTTGCTTAACCTGCGTTATCGTAATTAAAAGTAGCCCACGTCCTTTCTTAGGCTATAGCCTATCTGTGTGCCAAATTTCGTTTTAATCGGTTCAGCCGTTTTAGTTTTGGCCATCCATCCTAATTAGAACCATGGTTAAAGTTGCTTTACCTGCGTTATCGTAATTAAAAGTAGCCCACGTCCTTTCTTAGGCTATAGCCTATCTGTGTGCCAAATTTCGTTTTATTCGGTTCAGCCGTTTTAGTTTTGGCCATCCATCCTAATTAGAACCATGGTTGGAGTTGCTTAACCTGCATTATCGTTACTAAAAGTAGCCTACGTCCTTTCTTAGGCTATAGCCTCTCTGTGTACCAAATTTCGTCTTAATCTGTTCAGCCGTTTTAGTTTTGGCCACCCATCCTAATTAGAACCATGGTTAGAGTTGCTTAACCTGCATTATCGTAATTAAAAGTAGCCCACGTCCTTTCTTAGGCTATAGCCTATCTGTGTGCCAAATTTCGTTTTAATCTGTTCAGCCGTTTTAGTTTTGGCCACCCATCCTAATTAGAACCATGGTTAGAGTTGCTTAACCTGCATTATCGTAACTAAAAGTAGCCTACGTCCTTTCTCAGGCTATAGCCTCTCTCTGTGCCAAATTTCATTTTAATCGGTTCAGCCGTTTTAGTTTTGGCCACCCATCCTAATTAGAACCATGGTTAGAGTTGCTTAACCTGCGTTATCGTAATTAAAAGTAGCCCACGTCCTTTCTTAGGCTATAGCCTATCTGTGTGCCAAATTTCGTTTTAATCGGTTCAGCCGTTTTAGTTTTGGCCATCCATCCTAATTAGAACCATGGTTAGAGTTGCTTAACTTGCGTTATCGTAATTAAAAGTAGCCCACGTCCTTTCTTAGGCTATAGCCTCTCTGTGTGGCAAATTTCGTTTTAATCTGTTCAGCCGTTTTAGTTTTGGCCACCCATCCTAATTAGAACCATGGTTAGAGTTGCTTAACCTGCGTTATTGTAATTAAAAGTAGCCCACGTCCTTTCTTAGACTATAGCCTATCTGTATGCCAAATTTCGTTTTTATCTGTTCAGCCGTTTTAGTTTTGGCCACCCATCCTAATTAGAACCATGGTTAGAGTTGCTTTACCTGCGTTATCGTAATTAAAAGTAGCCCACGTCCTTTCTTAGGCTATAGCCTATCTGTGTGCCAAATTTCGTTTTATTCGGTTCAGCCGTTTTAGTTTTGGCCATCCATCCTAATTAGAACCATGGTTGGAGTTGCTTAACCTGCATTATCGTTACTAAAAGTAGCCTACGTCCTTTCTTAGGCTATAGCCTCTCTGTGTACCAAATTTCGTTTTAATCTGTTCAGCCGTTTTAGTTTTGGCCACCCATCCTAATTAGAACCATGGTTAGAGTTGCTTTACCTGCATTATCGTAATTAAAAGTAGCCCACGTCCTTTCTTAGGCTATAGCCTATCTGTGTGCCAAATTTCGTTTTAATCTGTTCAGCCGTTTTAGTTTTGGCCACCCATCCTAATTAGAACCATGGTTAGAGTTGCTTAACCTGCATTATCGTAACTAAAAGTAGCCTACGTCCTTTCTTAGGCTATAGCCTCTCTCTGTGCCAAATTTCATTTTAATCGGTTCAGCCGTTTTAGTTTTGGCCACCCATCCTAATTAGAACCATGGTTAGAGTTGCTTAACCTGCGTTATCGTAATTAAAAGTAGCCCACGTCCTTTCTTAGGCTATAGCCTATCTGTGTGCCAAATTTCGTTTTAATCGGTTCAGCCGTTTTAGTTTTGGCCATCCATCCTAATTAGAACCATGGTTAGAGTTGCTTTACCTGCGTAATCGTAATTAAAAGTAGCCCACGTCCTTTCTTAGGCTATAGCCTATCTGTGTGCCAAATTTCGTTTTATTCGGTTCAGCCGTTTTAGTTTTGGCCATCCATCCTAATTAGAACCATGGTTGGAGTTGCTTAACCTGCATTATCGTTACTAAAAGTAGCCTACGTCCTTTCTCAGGCTATAGCCTCTCTCTGTGCCAAATTTCATTTTAATCGGTTCAGCCGTTTTAGTTTTGGCCACCCATCCTAATTAGAACCATGGTTAGAGTTGCTTAACCTACGTTATCGAAATCAAAAGTAGCCTATGTCCTTTCTCGGGCTATAGCCTATCTATGTGCCAAATTTCGTTTTAATCGGTTCAGCCGTTTTAGCGTGAAAGCGAGACAGACAGACAGACAGACAGACAGACTGACAGAGTTACTTTCGCATTTATAATATTTATTATATATATATATATATATATATTATATATTATTATATATATATATATAATATATATATATATATAATATATAATATATATTATATATTATATTATTATATATTATATGTTATATAATTATATATATTATATATATATTATATTATTATATATTATATATATATATATATATATTATTCAACTTAGGTTTGCACCTTCTCGACCTTCTATAGGTCGGTATCTGACAAAAATCCCGCCCTGAGACCCTCAGGGAATATATATATATATATATATATATATATTACTATATTATATATTATATAATGATTTAATATATATAATATAATATTATAATATATATAATAATATAATATAATAATATATTATATATAATATAATAATATAATACAACCTCACGCCCGGGCAATAACATCTAGTCCACGTGGGGGGCGGGCAACGGGTACTATTAAATAAACTTACCTGGCTAACGAGGCGCTGGAATCCATTTTAAAAAATGAGTCGTAATAATAGAGATGAACGTATAGGGTCGCTACCCGGGGGTCGCCGGGGCACGTGTGGAGCTGACGCTGCACGTGACAGCATGTGGACCGTCAGCGACCCTCTGCTGAACAGGCGGGCGGGGGTCGGGAGGGGAGGAGGGGAACCCGAAAATACTACAGCCGATCTTATCAGGAACACCGACTCTACTTTGCGGCACGGGGATAATCTAGATCCAGAAAGCGCCGCCGGTACGTCGGAGTCAGCCACACCAACACCAACATTCAGTGAAGATACAAGGAAAAAGTGGTCTGACTTGGAATTAAAAGAACTTTTACTATGTTACTACAAGGCGAAAGCTGGAGGGCCAGGTTATATCAATAGATTAGAAAACCTTTTTAAACAGAGAAATCCAAGTAACCCAAAAATTCATAAGTTTAACGGAAGTGCACTATCTAATCAAGTACGTAGCATACTTAAACAAAAAAGATTTAATGAAGAGACACTACGACAGATACAACAGAATGCAGAGCAGGATAGCATACAATCTACAATAACTACAGATACAGAAATACTTACTCAGCCATCTGAAATAATAGGAAACGCACAACAAGATACACTGACAATAGTACGTAACACACAAACAGTAAATCAATCTGAGCCCGTTAGAAGTAATAACGATGACTCTAGGAAAAAATGGACCGATGATGAATTAAGAGAGCTCATGTTCTGCTATTACACAGCAAAAGTAGGAGGATCAGGATACATTACCCGGTTTGAAAAACTATTTAAAGAACGTAACCCAAATAACCCAAAAATTAATAAATTTAATGGTAATACCCTATCAAATCAGGCACGAACTGTAATAAACCGGAAAATATTATCTAATGAAGTACTAAGTGAAATACGACAACAAGCAGAACAATTGATTACACAACTCACACAAACTAATAATACACACATAAACTCTGCCACACAATCGAGTACATCACACATTCCGTCACATCAATCACAACCTTCATCAAGCACAGAATTCATTCAACCATCGACACAAGAACTACCAAGTAGAGAAAATTCACCAATTGCAATAGTAAACACACCACAGACTGCTATTATAGAGCCTCTAGCCGATGTTGACCAAGTCATAGGACAATACAATGAACAAGACCCTTTAATTCTGGATTTATTACGTAATATTTCCGAAACAAAAGAAACAGATATCTCAGAACTATACCTACCAAAACCTAAATTCAACAAGCAATTTCTTAATAACTTACACAAGCTAAATAAGTACTTACCTACACTTTTTGAGACAGAACTATCACTTCGCGAAACAAACGACGTAATTTACGCAACTGCCAAAACCTTAATACTAGCTAACAATCAAAAACCATATGCAAGTTCTAACATCCTAAAGCCACGCAAAGATCCGCCGTGGAAACGCAGAATAGAAAGCAAAATTAAAGAGTTTAGGAAAGATCTAGGACGATTAGTGGAAATAGAAAATGGAATAGAGACTAGGAAAATGATTAAACTAAAACACAAGCTTTACGATAAATACCATATATTTACTAATAGTGATCGCGACAATATAAAAGAAATGCTAAAACAAAAAGTAAAAGCACTATCAGGAAGAATTACGCGCTACGAAGACATGGCCAAAAAACACACGCAAAATAAACTTTTCGAAGATAATCAGCACAAACTCTATAGAAACATTTCAGGAGAACAAAAACTACCAAGTAAGATTCCAACTCAACAAGAAATAGAGAACTTCTGGTCCCCGATATTGTCACAACCAATTACGTATAATAAAGATGCCCAATGGATAGCAGACTTAGAGGAAACTACTGAACAGATTACACAAAATCAAAATATAGGAGAAATCACATTAGAGCACGTTAGGGTTGCTATCCAAAAACTCCATAACTGGAAAACACCAGGAATAGATAAAGTTCAAAACTATTATTTAAAATATCTAACTAATACTCATATTTATCTTGCAAAATTATACACAAAAATAATACAAGGATTAGAAAAAATAGAAGATTGGTTTACGATAGGACAGGTCATTTTGATTCCCAAAAGTGACAGTACCGAGGACCCGAAGAATTGGCGACCAATAGCATGTCTCCCCAGCATGTATAAACTTTTGACGTCCATTTTGGCAAATGAATTGTACATGCACTGTGACCAACACAATTTAATAGCCCCGGAACAGAGGGGATGTAGGCGAAGAGCCCGTGGATGTAAGGACCACCTGATGGTGAATAAAGCGATACTTGAGGACGCCCACCTTGCTCAGAAGAACTTGAGCATGGCATGGGTGGATTACCAGAAGGCCTTTGACAGCATGTCCCATGAGTGGATATTGAAAGTCCTGGATCTTTACAAATGCCCAACATCTATTAAGGCCTTTCTCAAGATGGTGATGCCTATGTGGAAAGTTGTCATGACTGCCCGCGCAGTAGGGACCTCAGTAACTACTGAACCGATTTGCGTACGCCGCGGAATATTTCAGGGCGACTCGTTGTCTCCGCTTCTGTTTTGCCTAGGGATCAATCCACTATCGCAAATACTCAATACATATGAAACAAAAGGATATAAACTTAAAGACAGTGTATGGGTGAATCATTTGCTATATATGGATGATCTAAAATTGTATGCCAATAATAAAAACAATCTAAAGGTATTAATAGACAGCACAGAAGTATTTACTAGGGATATAGGAATGAGTTTTGGTCTAAATAAATGCAACACTTTGAATATGCAGGCGGGAAGGAGGACAGGAATTGAAGGAGAAGGGCACGTGCTCCTTAGTGGAGAAATATTTGAGCACTTAAAGATGGGAGAGAATTATAAATATTTAGGCATGAACGAAGGAGGTAGCATAGACCATGACAAACTTAGGGAACATATACAGAAAGAATATTTTAAACGGGTTAAAAGACTTACACATACCCATCTCAACTCTAAAAATGTGATGCGGGCAATAAACACCTATGCAGTACCTGTGCTGTTGTATTCATTCGGGATTGTTAACTACAAAAATAGTGACCTCAAAAAAATAGATATAAAAACAAGAAAACTACTAACACTAAATAAAATACACCAACAGAAAGCAGAGGTAGAAAG
Source organism: Rhodophaea formosa (assembly GCA_963082605.1). Classification (NCBI taxonomy): domain Eukaryota; kingdom Metazoa; phylum Arthropoda; class Insecta; order Lepidoptera; family Pyralidae; genus Rhodophaea; species Rhodophaea formosa. The sequence goes on along the minus strand of OY720220.1, from coordinate 3,174,542 downwards.
ATTATACATACCAATAGAGGAAGGGGGAAGAGGGCTACTAAATATAGAAATGCTGCATAAAACACAAATAATTAAATATAAACAATACTTAGAAACACAAAATGACTATCTAATAGCTGCCATAGTAAAACACGACAAAAGTAGAAACAAATATTCAATTCAGAAAGAAGCAAGAAATAACTTAAAAGAAATAGACTTAATAGAAAATATAACTTACCTTGATTGTGAACTAAAAAAAGCAGTGCTAACAAAACGCATAAATACGTGGAAATCCAAACCGCTTCACGGTCAGTTCCATAACTCCATATTAGAAAAACCCAATATAGACCAGGAGCTCTCGTTTGCGTGGATCAAAAAACAACAGGTATCTTCTACATTGGTTTCATCAGTCTTCGCTATACAGGATCAGGCAGTGGCTACCAGACAGCACGAAAGAGATATAATGAAAAGATCCATAGACGGCAAATGCCGCCTATGTACGGCAAAAGATGAAACCACCCAACATTTAATATCTGGGTGTGAAAAACTGGCTGGTAGCTACTACGTGAAACGGCACAATAACGTAGTACAATATATTTTTTGGACATTAGCAAAGAAACACAAATTTAAAGTATCACAATTCTGGTGGAAAGAGCAACTTACCCAACCGAAAATAATAGAAAATGACGAAGCGAAGCTGATGTGGGAGATATCTGTCCAAACAGATAGGACAGTCATTCACAATAGGCCAGACATCATATATACTGACAAAAGAAACAACATTACACATTTGATAGATATCACAATACCGTCGGACTACAATATAGGAGCAAAAGAGGTAGAAAAATTAGCCAAATACCATTTATTAAAAACAGAAATAACTAGACTTTGGAAAACAAAAACTACTGTAGTACCGATAGTGATAGGAGCAACCGGGGTTGTCGCCACAAGTCTCCGGCGGTATTGTGAGACCCTAAATTCACAAATAGATATCAGTATAATGCAAAAACAAGCCGCTCTACATACTGCAAACATTATTTCAAAAGTTCTAGGAGATACAATTTTTGTTAGTGGGGATACAGAAACTCCTTCTCCCTGAGGGTCTCAGGGCGGGATTTTTGTCAGATACCGACCTATAGAAGGTCGAGAAGGTGCAAACCTAAGTTGAATATAATATAATAATACTTACACAGATACTGCAACTTACTTGACTCAAAAATAAATATACAAATATTACAGAAACAGGCAGCTATACATACTTCCATCATTCTATCAAAAGTTTTGGGGAACACCATTTTTGTAGAGAGGAATCCTGATTCTCCTTCTCCTTGAGGGTCTCGAGGCGGGAGATCGGATGTTAAAAATACCGACTTTTTAGTCGAGACGAAAGAAATTTCAACAACCTATAATATATATAATATAATATATAATATATAGTAAATATAGTAATATATAGTAATATAGTAAATATAGTAATATAGTAATATAGTAATATAGTATATAGTATATATAGTATATAGTATGGAAGTATGGATAGTATGGATTTACTTAACATTCTTAACATAGGATTTTATAAGAACTGTATAAAAAGTAAAATATAACAAAATATCCTACAAAGTTGAATACAATTTTTATAAAAACATATCCTAGTGAGCCACCAGCAGCGGAGCAAGACTCAAGCTACCGGCGGTTAAGGCTGCAGAAGGAGGAACCTCCGGACTATGCGTGCCGTGTCTAAGATTACCGCCTTCTGTATCTGACCCACGATCCAGCCATCCAGTGAGAGCGTCTTAAGGTGTTGGTCGAGACTCTTCGCAATAAGACCGTTCACAGATACGACTATCGGGACAATAATCGTTGAATCCACATCCCACATGGCAGTCACCTCGTGGGCTAAGTCTAAGTACTTGCTAAGCTTCTCCTTTTCGGCTTTCACGAGGTTCTCATTATGTAGAATGGTGAATATTATTATTAAGAAATCAAACTTGATTTCTTAATAATTAGGTATGATTACTTTTAAACATGATATAATTTAAGTTAATAGTTAAAATGCAATCAAAATCAACTTATTTTAATTTACTAGAGCGTTCTATATAATATTAAAGCAGAGTTAGTGTCAAGGCAGGTTGTGGTCTTAAAAAAAACTCTCCAGATCCATAGGTACATATATAAGTACATGCTCGTTTACATCGTAGAGAGTGTAGGTACCAAATCATCTAACTGATCTGGCTTTTATATGGCTCTGACAGTACAGAGAGGGTCGTGCTCCTGCAGTGGAGACTAAACAAGACCTGATGATGATATATACACATACATACAAATTATTTAGTATAAATCTAGATAGGCCCACGGTCCCATACTTGCGTAGATGTTTATCTCTCGGGAGCAATCCTTTTTGGAATGAAAGGCACCCTATATCCTTTTTGATACTCCTGTCAACGTTGGAAAGTTTGCACACTAACATAATTTCTTTATTTATTTAAACATTATTGCACGGAAATATGTACAAATAGGTGGACTTAATGCCATAAGGCATTCTCTGTCAGTCATACCTTGAGACCAATCTGAGATATAATGAATTACATGATATATGAATTTATGGTCCCAGCCTCAAATTCGTGTGATTTTTCTGACAGTTGCACATACATAGATAGCACCATTGTTATTGTGACATTTTCATCATCATCAACAGGTCTTTGTTAGTCTCCACTGCTGGAGCACGACCCTCTCTGTACTACCAGAGCCATGTATTAGGCAGGGCAGTCAGAGGATTTGGCCTACACTCTCCACGCTGGCCAGACGGGTTGGAGAGGTTTCTTAGATGTTTAAAGCTTTGTGTAGCTTGTCTTTCCTTAGTCGACTTCTACGACATCCACGGGGAGACTTGGAGACATTGTGACATTTTATGAGAAATAAAAGCATTATTCAGGAAATCATCATCATCATCAGGTCTTTTCTAGTCTCTACTGCAGGAGCATGACCCTCTCTTTACTATCAGAGCTATATTAGACAGAGCAGTCAGAGGATTTAAGCCTACTCTCTCCACGGTGGCCACACGGGTTGGAGAGGTCTCGTTAATGTTGATAAGCTTTGTTTAGCTTGTTTCCTAAGTCGCCTTCTATGACATCCACGGAAAGACTGGGAGTGGTCCTATTCTACTCTGCCGGTAACCACACGGCATCCGGGAACCACACGGCATTTTCAGGAAATGTAAATAATTAATTACGTAGGTTTAAATCTCAGTTTGAGCAAGTTAATGCTAACGCGGTGTGGTGTAACGCCATTTAGTGACAAGTGAAAAAACAACTCTACGTCCATCACCTATGTAGCTTATCTTGTAGCAGTCCTTATTTTCGTCCAATTTTTTTGTTTGTAGTTGACAATCTATACGTTAGTATTATATTATCTTGACAATAATTAGTTCAGTATTAAAAGAGAAAGGTTCATAAAATAAACTTCCGTTTCAAATTTATCATATTAGTTAAGTACAGTCCAATTTTAATTTAGTTAGTTTCACTACGGGAAGACTTGGAGTGGTCCTATTCTACTCTGCCGGGAACCACACGGCAAAATGGATGTCGTAAAAGGCGACTTAGGAAACACAAGCTAAACAAAGCTTACAAACATCAAAAAGACCTCTCCAACACGTCTGGCAAGCGTGGAGAGTGTAGGCCAAATCCTCTGACTACTCTGGCTAATATATTGCTGTGGTAGTACAGAGAGGGTCGTGCTCCTGCAGTGGAGACTAAAAAAGACCTGATGGATGGATGGATAGTTTCATTACCTATAGGTATACTAGCTTTCTCTAGCTTAATTATTGCTAAAGTCAACTTTAACCCGATTTCTTCACCGGCCTGATTCTCATAGAACCAATTAGAACAAAATAATGGATCTATCGTATTTCCTACAATTAGTACTCACTTATATTATTAGTAAGTTGAGTTCATTTCATCATGGAACCTTGATAAGTGGTATTAGACTTTAACCGCCATTTAAGGCCTTACCTAAATTTTTGGAGAATTGCGAACAAATTGATTTCAAAAGGGGGCTATTCAGTGTTGCCCACTTTTTAAATTAATTTGTAGGTTCTGTCGGTCGGTTTGTGTACTGTAAGTATAGTCTGGGGAAACATAGAGCATACAACTTATTTATATAGTTGTTAATTTTTTATTTTTATTTACTATATATTTTTGAGTTTTTTGATTAAAACTAACGTGAGATCGAAGTCGTCCCAGCCCGCACTGTTGCGGGCTGGGACGACTTCGTGCGCGCGTCTCGGTTCACATTCGCCCTGAGGAAGACCTCCGGATGAGGTTGAAACATGTCGGCCTGTAGCTGACTTCATACGTGAGTGACCCGTATTTTACATATTAATAATATTTTTGAGTTATCAAAATAATTCTAAGGCTTGGTAGCCGTCTAACTAGCTCTACAAATCGTTTTCGCCAAAAGTGTCCAATTTCGATAAAACCCTTAATTGAGTTTAATGTTCTCACTTTAAACTGTTAACAATAGTTCATAAATTAGCTTGAATCGATATTTAGAACTTCAAAAGAGAAAATATCAATTATTTTTTAATTGCAAATGGAGTCAGCAGCACTGTGCCTATAAATGTTCTGGACTTGGAGTTGAGTCGTTGAAGCATTGGTCTGGAATAAGCAAACTTACCCTAGATCTTTCTGAGTACCTTGTCAGAGTCTTGTCACACGTATGCAAAATGTTATGCCAAAAAGTTTAAAAATTAGGTTGTGAAAAAGTAACAAAGCTCTGGTAGCTGTATAAGACTTAGCAAGTCTTATCACAGCGAACTCACAGTCATAAACGCCATATTAGTTAATTTTTAACAACATCTACCATAATTAAAATTTACAAAAGCTGTAGCTATATGCGCAGTAAGTACAAACCAGACAAGGGATTGGGCGAAATTTGAAGGAATCCTGTTAGGCCATGCGGCTAGCAACACATCAGTATGTTAAATAAATAAATAAATATGTACGGACAAATCAAACAGATTGAGCTAGCCCCAAAGTAAGCTCGAGACTTGTGTTATGGGATACTAACTCAACGATACTATATATAAATACTTATAGAGATAAACATCCAAAATCCAGGTCAATCTGAATAAGATAATTTTCTATCTTGACCTGACCGGGGATCGAACCAGGGACCATCCGTGTCGCAGGCAGGCGTGTTGACCGCTGCGCCACGGAACTAGTCAATATATTTTGATCCCGCTTTCCTCATATACCCTCCGGGTGCTATGACCTTGGGTTCTGTCTACCCTACAAGGGTTATCCCTTATATAGTCTTTATAGACTTGATATACCTATGCATGTACATACAAAAGCTGTATCTGTACACAACATTTTACTAAATTGATACAGAACTTAGTATTTGAATTCTCTTTGGTACAGAAATGCAACTTGCATACCTACAAAAGCATTTTGTCAAAGCATTAACGGAGACGCACCACTCACGCTGCGCTTGCATGGTAAATTATTTTGGATTACACATACAAATACACATTCCAGAACAAATAACCTATTAGAACTTAGCTATAAAAGTTATTGCCAATGTTGAATACAAATATGTTTGAACATTACAAAGCATATTCTTAACAAAGTAACGCCTGGTAATAATTGAGCATACATATTATCACGTCTTCATTCCTTGCGGAGTAGACAGACTCTACGTTTATAAGACCCATCCATCCATCAGATCTTTTTTTTAGTCTCCACTGCAGGAGCACGACCGGTGTAATGCCACAGCAATATATTAGCCAGAGTTGTTTGTTTTTGTTTTTCGTATGTGTAAGTGGCCAACACTGGTGTCAGATTTTTTAATCTGACATAGCCAGAGTAGTCAGAAGATTTGGCCTACACTCTCCACGCTGGCCAGACGGGTTGGAGAGGTCTTTTTGATGTTTGTAAGCTTTGTTTAGCTTAGCTTTCCTAAGTCGCCTTGTACGACATCTACGGGAAGACTTGGAGTGATCCTATTCTACTCTGCCGGGAACCACACGGCATAAGACCCAAAAGTCACGTTTATCGTGTTAGTGGGCGTAATGGTGGAAAGTGAAAACAAAATAGCGATTGGTTGGTCATCATCATCATTTCGAGTAGGTGACACGGTCAGTCAACCATGCACACCCTGGTGTCAGAGTTCTTCGGAACCGCCTCTCGGCCTCTGACGTGGATCCTTTAACGACTACCAGATGGCAGCCGGGACCACCAGCTTAACGTGTCTTCCGAAGCACGGAATCATCTTTTTTATCAGACAATCAGGTGATTCATGCCTGCAATGTCCTAACCAAACTGGAAACAACTTAACAAAGATTGCTTCCCGTGGGAATCGAGACCACGCCTTAACCACTGGACCACGGAGGCAGTTATTGGTTGGTAGCCGCATCGTCTATTGATGCGATTCCTTAGATTAATAAGATACTAATACCTTGACCGGCTTTTACGGTTTATGTGGGAAGAAAAGCAGCTATTATTTATTCTTTACTAGCTGTTACCCGCGGCTTCACCCGCGTGATATATTGCCTATGTCCTTGTCAGTACCCTAACTTATGTGTATGCAAAATTTCATAATGATCGGTTCAGTAGGTTGGGCGTGAAAGCGTAACAAACAAACAAACTCACTTTCGCATTTATAATTTTAGTTAGGATTAGGATTAGTTAGGATAGTTAAGATAGTTAGGATTAGGATTAGGATAGTTAGGATTTATTTTCTTCCAAACCAGCATAGAAAAAATAATGATTGAAAATAAACGTGAAAATAATAGAAAACCTTATTTCTAATATTTTCGCGTTTATTTTTCTGTGTCGGTTTCGTAACAATAACTTTTTCCGTGAGTAGGGTGTTAACCCACTGCACAACCCCCAAAATGCTGGAGGACCACACCCATCGTTGGTCAGCGAGTCCATCGGACTTAGCCGGTAGCGTAGCTAGGCTGTACTACTGACGTTCCCCTATCCGCCACCTTGGGGACGCTCCCCATACGCCAGATGGGACACGTGGAGAGAATGGGAGAGGATCGAGCTGTAAAGAGAGCTTACCATCGACCGGTCGGCCGTCCTAGGTACCGCTGGTGTGACGAGATCATGAAAGACCTACAGAGCCTCGGAGTATGCGACTGGCAAAGGCTGGCACATGACCGCAAGATATGGCGCCTTCTAGTGTCGGAGGCCAAGACACACTTTGGGTCGCTGCGCCATTGCAGTAAGTAAGTAATATTTTCGCGATTTAAATTTGTGTTTTACACAAAGAAAAATTAAAAAAAAAATACCTACTAAAATTCCTTTTAATTGGCTTTTAACGCGACTATTAATTACAGTGTTCGAAACGTTACGTGTATAAATAATTTAATAAGCACGACAAAACCATTTAAAAAATAACTTTAGTCAAATGAATGATAATTGAAGTCAGTTAAAATATGAGCCAGTCAAATATTGTTAGCTTCACTGCACGAAATAATTTATTCTGAGTCATCGTGAGAATGCAGTTTTGAAATCTTTTCAGCTTTGGGGATTTATTATACACTTTAAACTTAGCGCAGGATATTTTGTAGGCAAACAGCCCTTTTTGTTTTATAAATATATCCTAAAATAAAATATATAGAACATCAGAACAGAAATTCGGCTTCGCCAACTAGTTTCGGTCTATTACCAAGACCATTTTTGGGGCGGGGCAGCTCTCAGTGCTTCGAGGGAACTGGCACTGAATCTATCGTGCCTTCATCTTTAACACTTGCCCCGAAGGTGGTCTTCGTAAGAGATCGAAACCAGTCGAACCCGATGAAATTGAAACCGAAATAAAGTAAAGTCTTAGCTGCTGGAACAAAATCAATGTATCTTAATTATGAAATACTTAGGTACTTCATAATCATTATTTGTAAGTGTAAGTAATGTTTATTACTAGTTTATAGTTCATTTCGACATTAAGTGTGTTTTACATCAAAATAACGCAATAAAATAAATCAAAGTACTCATCGTAACATTGTTTAAGAGAAATAGGATAGGACCATCAAAGCATACTAGGTCATTTTGCTTTGGTCGTATATAATACGAAGTTTCGTTATGGATTTGCTTGTAATAAAATCCAAATTAATATTATTAATGTTTGTTTGTTTTTGGTGTGTGTAAGTGGCCACCACTGGAGTCAGATTTTTTAAGCTGCCTAAAGGCATCTGACAAAGCTTAACGACTGCCATCAATGATGACAGCCGGGACCAACGGCTTAACGTGCCTTCCGGAGCACGGAGGAGCTCGAGATATTTTTATGCCACTTGCGGTCACCCATCCAAGTGGGGACTGCGCCCGGGGTTGCTTAACATGCGGAAGCGCTTATAACGCTCACGCCCACTAGGCCATCGGGCTCCTCATTTTTAGGGTTCCGTAGTAAACTAGGAACCCTTATAGTTTCGCCATGTCTGTCTGTCTGTCTGTCTGTCTGTCCGTCCGAGGTTTTACTCAGAGACTATAAGTACTAGAAAGCTGTAATTTGGTATGAGTATGTATATTAATCATGGCAAAAAAGTCGTAGAAAAAAATCTTTAAAAAAAATTTTTTTTTGGGTAGCTCCCATACAAGTAAAGTGGGGGATTAATTTTTTTTTCTCTACTTACCCATCGTGTGGGGTATCGTTTAAAAGGTCTTTAAAAAATATTGTGAGGTTGACAGCACCATTTTTCGATTTAGGGATCCGTTTCCGAAATATTTGGTTTTAAAGTGCAAATTTTTGTTAGAGGTACGTGTCCCCCCCCTCTATCTGCTAAACGGTTATATATGGATACGTGAAAAAAATTACAGCAGTAGTATATATACTGAAGTTGAAAGGAAAACTATCAGAGCTGGGTATTAATTAAGTGCAAACTAAAAAGTTATAGGCAACTAACTTATAAAATGTACTGGAAAATGTAAAATTTCATACAATCTTTATTGTTAGATGTTTATGGTCGTTAAACTGTGAGGTACGAGTGTAAACAGTGTGAACTCAAAGTTGTCATTCGCAACTACGGAACCCTATACTGCGCGTGGCCCGACACGCACTTGGCCGGTTTTTAGGGTTCCGTAGTAAACAAGGAACCCTTATAGTTTCGCCATGTCTGTCTGTCTGTCTGTCTGTCTGTCTGTCTGTCTGTCTGTCTGTCTGTCTGTCTGTCCGTCCGCGGTTTTACGCAGAGACTATAAGTACTAGAAAGCTGTAATTTGGTATGGGTATGTATATTAATCATGGCAAAAAAGTGGTAGAATAAAATCTTGAAAAAAATTTTTTTTTAGGATAGCTCCCATACAAGTAAAGTGGTGGAGTAATTTTTTTTTCTCTATTTACCCATCGTATGGGGTATCGTTAAATAGGTCTTTCAAAAATATTGTAAGGTTGAGAACACCATTTTTCGATTTAGGGATCCGTTTCCGAAATATTTGGTTTTAAAGTGCAAATTTTTGTTAGAGGTAAGTGTCCCCCCCCCTCTATCTGCTAAACGGTTATATATAGATACGTGAAAAAAATTACAGCAGTAGTATATATACTGAAGTTGAAAGGAAAACTATCAGAGCTGAGAACTAAACTAAAACTAAAAAGTTATAGGCAACCAACTTATAAACTGTAAAATTTCATACTATTTTCATTGTTAGACGTTTTTGGTCGTTAAACTGTAAGGTGCGAGTGTGAAAAGTGTGAACTCAAAGTTGTCATTCGCAACTACGGAACCCTACACTGCGCGTGGCCCGACACGCACTTGGCCGGTTTTTTTTTTAATGCTATACACGATCACTATGATATTTTGCACAAAGCACGCACCCTTTTATAGACGAAAGAAATAATAATAATTAATAGCCATGTGGTTCCTGGAGTAGAATAGGACCACTCCAAGTCTTCCTGTGGATGTCGCAGAAGGTGACTTAGGAAACACAAGCTGAACAAACCTTATTAACATCAAAGAGACGTCTCAAATCCAGAAGAAGCCCGCCAGATGAGTCTGGCCAGCGTGGAGAATGTAGGCCGAATTCTCTGACTGCTCTTGCCATATAATATGACTCTGGTAATACTAAGAGGATCGTGCTGCTGTAGTGGAGACTGAAAAAGACCTGATGATGATGAAATAACAATACCGCGTATCAACCGGCCTGTCATTTCATGCTCAACGTAAAAAGCCCAATGTGCTGTGTTAAGGTATCATAATAATAATTATTAACCTTTTTACTGTAAATATTACAGTAAAAAGGTTAATTAATAAATTTCTGATAGAAACATATCACAAATAAGTAGAAAACAGAGATAATTGCATTTCTACAATAACTTTGAAACCGAAAACCTCAATAAACTGTAACGCCCACTGACACGCTTGTTTCGTATGAAATGTGTTGTAAGGGCTTCTCTAGTAGTAGCGCGAATGACAGTCACATTCCTTTCTCTGTGATATGATGAGACAAGACGTTGTTTGTTGGTTTTTCGTATGTGCAAGTGGCAAACACTGGTGTCAGATTTTTCAAGCTGCATAGAGGCATCCTGACATAGCTGTGAGAGGGTATACTAGCAGTGCGTTTTCCATACAAATGTATTTCTCTATTTTCTCGCTGAAAACTGCTTCTAGAGGCACAATTCTTTTTACATACAATCTATTACTAAAATAGGTATGTCCATGTGTTTTATTTTTTTCTAAAAACCTGTTTAAAAGAAAAAAAATGTACAAATCAGTTTTTTGGAAAAAATTAAAAATAGGGGCATTCCTATTTTAGTACTAAATTTTATGAAAAAATAATTGTGGCTCTAGAATCAGTTTTCAGCGAGAAAATAGAGAAATACATTTGTATGGAAACAATATTGAAAAAATACTGCTAGTATACGCTCTTAACGACTGCCATCAATGATGACAGCCGCGACCAATGGCTTAACGTGCCTTCCGAAGCGCGGAGGAGCCTGAGATATTTTTATCCCACTTGCGGTCACCCATCCAAGTGGGGACTGCACTCGGGGTTGCTTAACATGTGTAAGCGCTAATAATGGTCATACCCACCAGGCTATCGGTCTCCTCATAAGGCAAGAAGCCTCGAACACCGCCGATTAGTAGCAACTCTGTGGGTCTTGTCGGAGAGTGTACACAGGAGTTGTATGATTAAATTTCACCTGGAACATCGCACCATCGTACAATGCGTGGACAGGGACTCCATCTATGCTTGGTTAATGTTCCTGCTTTTTCTTCTTCTTTTCGAGTCAAAATGGTTATCTTTGCTTTTTTAAATCGTTTAGACCAGTAGGTGGCTACAGCGACTTCTCTGTCATTTGCCTCATTCAGGTCATCGATTGTGCAGGTGGAGGGACAATTGGGGCACGTCATTGATTGCGTGGCACGGCAGTCACAACAGTCATTGTTGGAGAAACCCCATTTGGTTCGGTTTTCCTGGCATCTCCCCACCCCTGCTCGGAGTCTGTTGAGGGATTTCCAAACCACCCAGGGGAGATCGCTTCCTCGTGGGAGTTTATCTGCAGGTGGGAGATTGGACGGTGTTCCTGCTTAGCTCACCTCGCTTCATTCCCTCCCCGCGTCACTTTTTCCCAATTCATATAATTTAGAGATTTTCAAGGCATGAGTTTGCGTTATCGTTGCTTCCCATCAGGCAAGGAGGGGTCAAATTCATAGAATAACAAAAAACTTACGCAAAAGAAGTTCATTTAAAAAAACCCAGCTTTACTCACTTTTTATTTGTCCGGACTCGCCGACTAGTTTCGGTCTGTTACGAAGACCATCATCGGGCTGAGTGTTGGGAATGGCGACAGTACTTTACGGTTACACTTTCTTCTTGTTTTGACGGAAGCAAATGATATTAACAAATTTGATAATCACCCTGATAAATTGCATATAGATTGTCTAGGGTGTACTAACGGACATAGGCTATCTCTCATTCGGGAATAATGTATTTCAAGGGATATCATTTATTTATACTCTTATTTAAATAAAGAAAAATAGCATTGTGAATGCAAAACAACATTTTTAAAATATCATTTTTTAAATAACCCAAATTTAATAATATGTTCGAGTTAACATCTGTGTCGCTGCACTTCGACTAGGTACACTGGGCTGCATTGAAAAGTATACCACCAATAATACTCTTCTTTTTCTTCTGTTCTATAATATGGCTTCGACTGAAACTTCAGTGCTTCTACCAGTGTCCAGTAAATTGAGATACTAAGTATCGGTGTTGTACGGTTAGTTTTTAACAAATGACATCAATGAAGGTGTATATTCTTTGATAGCCTTGTGACAAATCTATACGAGTCCAAATAATAAGTCTACTTTAACTATTTCAGAAATTGTTAATGAGCATGAACATTTATGACATCAAACTAAACCAATTTCATATTATGAAGTCTACTTTGCACAATCGTCTAAGACAAACCCCAATTGCACCCCTCGACTTCCCACCACAAACTCCAATAATACTCGTAAATAGAACCAAAAGAACGGGGGTAGTATACATTTCTGTATGGACTACTGTACCTGTCAACACTGCACTTCAATTGCCAACTTTAAGCAACATGTAAGCGATAAATAAATAACATTATGAATTACTTGAACTCTAATCACACAACACTTCTTTTTTGGTTATCGCGTAATCTTCTTATTAAACAGCTTTATAGCTCTTGTCGATGGAGTATGCGCCAAACTTCTCTATCTTCTGCTTTAGACTTTAGTTCTTGATACGACATGACACCAGCCTTCATCTTTAGTTGGTCAACAAAACTTTTCCTTGGTCTCCCTGGACCTTTCTTTCCTTTTACCTTACCCTCCAGTATGTTTTTAAAGAAGGCATCATGTCGTATCAAGTGACCAATCATCCTACCCCTCCTATTCTCTATTTCATTTATCAGTCTTCTTTTCTCTCCTACAATTTTTAACACCTCTTCACCTATCGCGTAATAATCAAACTTAATTGTCAATTAATATCATAGCTTTATATACGTAATAAACTTATCACAACCAAAGCTATAAATTAGAATTGTGAATTATTTAAACGACAATTAACTGATCAAAAACCTCAATCAACGATTGATTACGATTAAACAATTACATTGGAATGTGTTTTATTATAGTTTTGCAAGTCGAAATTGTTTGCAAAGTTCTTGAATTGGTTCTTTATCCTTACATGACTGTCACAAAGGGAACGAAAATGAAGGTATTTATGCTGAATGAATGGTAAAAGTTAGATGGGCAAGTCCATTTCAAAATAAGAAAACAAATTAGTTATAAAAATATAGGTATCAGCAATAAAAACAGCAAGTTATGTTATGGGCTTTACCATAAACGCAATTAAAATGCAAAAAAAATCTAAATTCAAATGTTTATTTAATATAGGTTGCTCAGAACACTTATTAATTGTCATACATATATTATTTATAACTGGAAACTTGTTGACGTCAGTAATTACATATGGCTAAGTATAACGCCGCTTCCAAAGCGGAGTGCAGAAGAAGCGGCAACAAACTGCACATTTTTTCCAATCTGCGTCAAGTTACAATTATTATTTATAACCTTATAAATAAAATAAATAAATAAATATATACGGACAAATCACACACATTGAGCTAGCCCCAAAGTAAGTTCGAAACTTGTGTTATGGGATACTAACTCAACGATACTATATTTTATAATAGATACATATATAGATAAACATCCAAGACCCAGGTCAATCTGTAAAAGATCGTTTTCCATCTTGACCTGACCGGGGATCGAACCCGGGACCTCCGTGTCGCAGGCCGGCGTGGTAACCACTGCGCCACGGAGCTCGTCTTAAAAACTTATATGATATACTATATATAATAACTAGATATGTGGACTGAGAATGCAGTATTAGAATATAGTTGCCGCACAAATTTGTGGCATCCCGTGAACAAATGCTAAATAAGGTAACGTCATGCCATGTTGTGAAGTCTTCGAAGAAATAAACCTATAAGGTACTTTTTGCTGAACTAAAATTATGAAATTTGGGACGAAGCTAAATTCTAGCACAAGTTAAATAGAAAATCCGACGACTGTATTTTATTTAGAACTAAAAATAATATAATTAAGCTGTGGTAGAGCTACGCTACCGTCGAAAATCACTTTTGCTAGTAGCAAGAATGGGCTGGCTCATCCGGGGAAGTACCACACTCTCCCATATATAAATATCAAAATAAACAAACAACTACAAATATATCCAATGTCTTACCATCAAGGTAAAGAAAAGGTCCAGAGATGGTTGGAACCTTTAAGTTATAAGGAGATTGAAAAATTGATACAATAGGTCAAATAGCTTAAATACTTCAAAGTAATAATAAACTGACCGACTGACATACAAGACCAACATACATACATGACAGACGGACAAATTATATAAGGATTTTCTAGCATAATTATTTTAGTTATTTTAGTTTTAAGCATGTTCACACGTTTGTAACAATAACTATGGTATGGAAGAGCGGGGTCTCCTGGCACAGGCGTAAAGCTTAAAAGGAGGCTCCAATCAACTACAGAGTTTTTGTAAAAGCTTGTTGTTGAATAAAGATTATTATTAAAAAAAAAAACAGAAGAGCGACGTTTGGGAAATAGCTTTACAGCTTATATGCTTCGTTTGGTGAGTGACAGAGCCGGAGGTCTATCCCCTCTGAAAAATAAAAGGCTGGCAACACCCCTGGTGTTGCATTAGTCCATGGGCAGCGGTGATCACTTACCATCAGGTACCCGCTTGCTCGTTTGCGGTCCTATGACATAAAAAATATATATTTTTGCACCAGTCTTTGCACTTGGCCTTTATTTTTTTAACGAATATGCCTGTATTTGGGAGTCTTTACGAAAAAATATATGAAGTGCCCCATTGTACAGTCAATTCAAACTGTAATTATTTAACAAGCTTTATCTTGATTTCATAAGAGCAAGCTCATAATATTATTCACATTCTACAACTGGAGATATAAAATAAAACAAAAGAATACTTGAAATAATTTTGAAACATTGTACAGTTGATGAGTTACATGTAATATGGTTAGCAATAAAGTTAAATTACATGCTTGATTCTGTCAATCACATTTTATTGTTTTATTCGGTTGGCAGCTATTATTTTGTTTTTTGGGCCTGTAAGTGACTAACACTAGTGGCAGATTTTACAAGCTGACGAGAGACATCTGACATAACGACTGCCATCAATGATGACAGCTGGGACCAACGGCCTAACGTGTATTCTAAAGCACAGAGGAGCTTGAGGTATTTTTATGCCACTTGCGGTCACCCATCCAAGTGAAGACTGTGTCCGGGGTTGTTTAACATGCATATGTGCTAATAATGCTTACGTCCACTGGGCCATCAGGCTCCTCTGCAGGTTTTTTTACATACATATTATCACGTATTTATCCCTTACGGGGAAGACAGAGCCGAGGGCTATAAGACCCAAATACCACGTTTACAATTATTAATATGTAAAATACGGGTCACTACCGTATGAAGTCAGCTACAGGCCGACATGTTATGTTGCTCATCAGTGCAGACTGGGACAACGTCGTGCGCTCGTGCCGGTTCATATTCGCCCTGAGGAAGACCTCTGGATGAGGTTGAAACATGTCGGCTTGTTGCTGACTTCATACGTGAGTGACCCCTATTTTACATATTAATAATGTTAATATATCACGTTAGGTGTAATCACGTTTAGAATGTGGGCAGCTATTTAATCTGCGCTAATCCACAGTTTAGTCATGGTCAAGGGTTCCTCAACTGCCAGTCCGGTGGTTGCGGGTATGGCATGGGGTACGCGAGCCTGGCCTCCCGAGCTGCCACCCTCTCATCCCCAATCCACCCAGCAAGTAGCATCCGAAATACCTTTTTTCCCGTTTTCCATTACAATAACTCCTAGCCTTCCCTTGCTTAAAACGGTTTCAATGGACAGAAGCGTTGGAACCGATATAAGCTTCCAACTGCGATCACCAACCGGTTTGCCAAGGGTGGTGAGTATGGCAAGAACCCCCAATTATGAAATTCCTTGGAGGAGACTTGTTGACTCTTGGTGTGGCTGAGATGATGATTTGGTTTTACATTTTATAAATTAGCATTGGGCCAACTAATACAATTATTGCCAAAAGTGGCCATCCTTGGCAGTATAAGTTAATTTTCTACATTTAAAATGATGATCATCATTATCATCATTTCAGCTGCAAGAAGTCCACTGCTGGACATAGGCCTCCCCGAAAGATTGCCAGCACGGCCTGCATCCAGCGCCTTCCTGCGACCCTTATCAGGTCGTCCGACCACCTGGTCGGTGGGTGTCCAACGCTACGCTTGCCGGTACGTGGTCACCATTCATGAACCTTTCTGCCCCATTGGCCATTGGTTCTTCGCGCTTTGTGCCCCGCCCACTACCACTTCAAAGAACTAATCCGCTGGGCTATGTCGGTGACCTTGGTTTTTCTACGGATCTCCTCGTTTCTGATTCGATCTCGCAAAATGATGATATTGATATCAAAAATACTACGAGTACTTTACTAGCAAAATACAGCATTAAATTTTAAATTATTTGATCTGATATAGAAGTAAAAGCTATCAAATCTAGTAGCTTTGCAGTGCCCAACAGGGTCCTTAAATAAGTGTGGAATCATACTATATTGTATAATAATTTGCATGTTATTTAAGGAGCAATAAAGTATTGAGTATTTAAATATTAAATAATATGAAAATAATAAAATGATGTGAAACAGTAGTTTAGCTCATTTAAGCTCCTTAAAACTCATTATGACAGTGTCACGACCTGCTACCAGCAGACGTTATTGTATATAACCTTGAAGAGGCTGCAGTGTTTTAATATATTGAGTGCAACCGGAAAACAGTTTAATGTGCCTTTCAATTTAATTATTATTGTTCAGTAATTAGTTCACATAATTTAACAATATGAAATGGTATCCTTTATTACTGAGATATGTCTGTAAAGTTTTGTTTAACTCCATCCAAGATTTCTAAGAGACCAATATTTAAGAAAACTTGCTCTTAAGAGTGAGTAAAAATGTTGAGTGTTTCCAAAAATTACAGTTTTGAGACAAGCGTATACGATAAATAAGCAGCCCTCCCTGGCTCTATCCCAACATATATATACTTATAAACCTTTCTCATGAATTATTCTATCTATTGGTGAAAACCGGATGAAAATCACTGCAGTAGTAGAGTTTATCGCGAACAGACTTTGTTTAACAATATGTAGTGATGATTTATACGGTAAAGTAATTGTCAAGTCAATAGAAATGAACCCAAATGTGGAAGATTTATCTACGTGGTTCTATATTATTTTATTTATAAGTACATATTGCTACCTTCCGACTCCATCAGAAGTGGTTCTAATAATAATAAAATAATAAATAATCTTTATTTTGCCTAAAACATCAATTAGGACAAATATTATAATGTATTGTAAGTAATGTAGGTAAATACATATCGAAAGGCAGAATACAAATTTTGGAATCATGGTACGTTTGTACCTAGCATCTTAAAAAGTACTAAAGGCGCCCCGTCCATTCGCCATCTAGGAGTCTATCCCTAGACGTTGGTCTGTATCTCAGGTGATAAACAACCGGTCGGTTGGTGAAAAGAGCGCGTTGTATTTTTATAAATAGGGTATTGGTACCTACATTAAACTTAGACTTAAGGCCACTCAAAGTAAAGTAATGGTAAAAGTTCTATGGTATCAAAGTAAATATATATTTGTTGGGCCTGTCTCACTTTCTTGTCTTACCCCTCTATTAAACTATCATCACCATCATCACCTCAGCCACAAGAAGTCAGCTCTTTGGAGGAGGCCTATGTCCAGCCATTGGCCTTTTCCAAACATTTCCAGTACGACCGGTTGGAAGCGGCCTGCATCCAGCGCTTTCCTGCGACCTTTACCGACCGAGGTTATGAAAGTAATTGTTCTCTAATTCTATATGAATAATTAAAAAGAAAACCAGCCAAGTGCGTGTCGGGCCACGCGCAGTGTAGGGTTCCGTAGTTGCGAATGACAACTTTGAGTTCACACTGTTTACACTCGCACCTCACTGTTTAACGACCAAAAACATTTAACAATGAAAAATTTATGATATTTTACATTTTCCAGTACATTTTATAAGTTGGTTGCCTATAACTTTTTAGTTTGTGCTTAGAACTCAGCTCTGATAGATTTCCTTTCAACTTCAGTATATATACTACTGCTCTAATTTTTTTCACGTATCCATATATAACCGTTTAGCAGATAGAGGGGTACACTTACCTACGTCGAACAAAAATTTGCAAAACCAAATATTTCGGAAACGGATCCCTAAATCGAGAAATGGTGTTCTTAACCTCAAAATATTTTTCAAAGACCTTTTTAACGATACCCCACTCGATGGGTAAGTAGAGAAAAAAAAAATTACTCCCCCACTTTACTTGTACGGGAGCTACCCTAAAAAATTTTTTTTTAAGATTTTTTCTACCACTTTTTTGCCATGATTAATATACATACCCATACCAAATTTCAGCTTTCTAGTACTTATGGTCTCTGAGTAAAACCGCGGACGGACAGACAGACAGACATGGCGAAACTATAAGGGTTCCTAGTTTACTACGGAACCCTAAAAACTAGTTATTTGAGTTGATTGTTAATCTGTACCCTTTTTATTTCGTATTCAAACCTCAGTGTAAGTATCAATCAATATGATAATGCGTATTATTTAAGGAGGTCATAAATATTTGGTAGAACCAAATATTTATGACCCTTTATTGTTTGCGAAATTGCACTTCTGTCATGCGCCGTATAGTAAATTAACGGAAAGGGCAGCGTAGGATGCTACCTAAGGCTTTAAAATTGCTGCTTTAGAATAACCATGTCCAAAATGCTCTGCATTATTGGTATAATAATTGAAATTTACATGAATTGTAATATCATCTAAAGAAGATTTCTATACCAAGTTTCGATTTAGTCCGATCCAATGCCGCGAACGAATACCACTGGTATTACGTTGAATTTTTAATAATTTTTACATTTCCAAATTCCTCTGTTATCCTATGCCGTGTGGTTCCCGGTAGAGTAGAATAGGACCACTCCAAGTCTTTCCGTGGATGTCGTAGAAGGCGACTAAGGTAACACAAGCTAAACAAAGCCTATAAACATCAAAGATACCTCTCCAACCCGTCTGGCCAGTTTGGAGAATGTAGGCCAAATCCTTTGACTACTCTGGTAGTACAAAGAGGGTCGTGCTCCTGCAGTGGAGTCTATAAGGACCTGATGATGACCTACAAACAAAATAATAACGTTTTAATGCTGTATTAGTAACTAGCTTTCACTCGCGGCTTTGCTTGCGTTAATGTCGATCCCTTGGGATACTTTTCTTCAAGATGAAGGAAGCCTGAGGGTTGCCTATGACCTTCTTCGTACTTCAGACAACGTGTATGCAAAACTACACGATGATCGGTTCTGTAGACAGGGCGTTAAAGCGTAACAAACATACTTTCACATTCTTCTTCTTTTCGTGTCGGTGGCAAACCAATTATTTTTAATTTATATTTTTTGCTCCCAAAATGCAGCCACTTGAATGGCGTTGGTATTAGCTATCATCAGATCGTCCAATGTACAGGAGCAGGAGCACAAAGAGCAAGACAACAAGTGGGACATTGTTTGGGGGAGTCAACATTCGCACAACTCATCAAAGTTGTTAGTAAACCCCCATCTAGACAGGTTTTCCTTACACCGGCCGACCTGAGTCCGAAGTCTGTTTAAGGACTTCCAGGTCTGCCATGGCAATTCATGTCCAGGTGGGAGCTCTTCAACAAGTGGTACAAATGGGGAAGGAACATTTCACTTGCTGCGCCAAAGAGTGCACCTCACCAATGTCGTTCAATGTCCAAACATTGGACGACATTGGTTCAACACACTTTTTAAAACTTCTTCGACTCCTAAGTCTCCTCGGAGCATCATACTTTCACATTTATAATATAAGTTGGGAAGTTGAGATAGAGCCAGCATGTGTGCTGGCTATAAGGTTTTACGGGACGTTTTCTCACAATTCACTTGACATGGCCATACATAAAGAATTTGAAACAAGTGTTAGTGACGAACATTATGAGAAAGAAAGGTGTTTGTCTCTTTCCTTTTACTGATATTTGATATTTACAATACTGGCTATTTATAATGTCATTGCGTAAAAAAAACACAGGTACTATTTTTAGTAGAAGTAGCTTAGTGGTCAACGAGTAAGAACTCCGTGGCGCAGCGGTCAACACGCCGGCCTGTTACACGGATGGTCCCGAGTTTATCTTTATATGTATTTGTTATAAAATATAGTATCGTTGAGTTAGTATCCTAAAACACAAGTCTTATTTAAAAACTTACTTTGAGGCTAGCTCAATCTGTGTGATTTGTCCGTATTTATTTATATAAACGTCAGATCTCTGGTTCAAGTCCTACCCTGACCTGTACCTCTGACTTTTTAATCCCATAATCATGACAGAACCGGCCAAAAAGCTTGTCAATGTATGTGTAACAAATAAATCCCTTGGCAACAGCGTGGCAACAGCAGTCAACTTGTTCACACCAATATTCTTATAAAGTCACATCCTTGTTAAAACCGCAAATACTGTCCTTTAAGTCGTGACTATATAAAAATATTTTGTACGTCTGTCGCCTTCACTCGTTCACGAAGCTAAATGTCAGCCCATCAACTTACCATTTTAGATTACGAGGAATCGAACTGAGGACCTTAAAGTAGAACGTTAGGGCATGAACTGTGGTGTGAGTATTTCCGAAATTTCCGTTTCACGGCTAAATGTGACTTAGATGAGAATTACTTTTCTGTAAATAAAGGTTCGTTTCTGTAATAATATTTATGGACATAATACAGAAGTCTCGAATTCACAGTGGAGCTGGTACTATTAAATGGTTGGTAGCATTGAAAAAATACGCATGCTTGGAATGCGTTACACCTTACGGGGAAATATGTAATGTAAGAAATCGACGCGGCGATTCGAAGTCACGGTGGTGTAATTGGTAACACACTTAGGGCGTCGACCTAAGAGTCGTGGGTTCGTCCTACGTTAATCCTACATATGGCGTAAAGTTTTTATCACATATTTTCAGTTTTAATTATATACTGTTAGCATTGTAATGCTATTTAAAAAACAGTTAACTCAATAATACTATATTCTATAACAGATACTTAAAAAAATAATCCAAGACCTAGGGCCAATCTGAAAAAGATTGTTTTCCATCATGGCCAGGAATCAAACCCGAGCCCCTTGTGTCAAAGACTGGCGTGACCACTGCTGCACAACGGAGGTCGTCTAACTAGATAGAATAGGACAGTAAAGTTAAAACCACTCTATTAGATGATATTTTGTATGTCAAGGGTGTCATCCTTAAGAGTCGCCTGGAAGCGCATGTCTCCATACAAACGGAAAAAGGGAATTGTGGCAATATTTGATAATTTTAGGGCAAAATTAAGCATCCAATCAATTGATCTTATTATAATCTACGTACGTTCCTATACAGTTTGGTTAAATTATCAAATGTTTGAGAATTATACGCCTCTCAAGATTTCTATACAAATTTGAAAAGGCTTGTAATTCTCAAACTATTGGTATTTTAACCAAGCTGTATAGGAACGTACGTAGATCATAATGAGATAAATTGATTAAATGCTTAATTTTACTCCAAAATTATCAAATATTGCCACAATTTCCTTTTTCCGTTTGTATGGAGACATGCGCTTCCAGGCGACTCTTAAGCGCCTGTCCGGTGATTGCAGGTATGGCAACTGGTAAGCGCGCCCGGTCTCCCGAGCTGCTTTTTTCATCTATCCGAGCAAATAGCATCCCAAATACCTTTATATTGTTCCTCTAGTCCAACACATATCCTTCTCTCACTTAAAAAACGATTTCTAACATCTTAAAAAACAAAGCAGCACTCACCAACCCGTCTGCCAAGTGTTGTAAGTATGGCAAACCCTTCAATTTCAATTCTTTATTTGCATAATGTGGTTTACAATTAGTTGTTACATTAAGATTGGAGTTAAGAGAGGAAAAGGAAGGCCAAGGAGAGCATTCACAGACGAAATAAAAGAGAAGGCAAAAGTCGTGTCGTACAGAGAGGTCAAAGAGATAGCGGAGGATAGGGAAAAATGAAAAATACTCCACCGACAAGAACAAGGTTCTTAAATATATGATGATGATGATGATTATGAATAGGATCAACACATTAGCCATAATCAGGCATGTAATATTTCTGTCACTTAAAAAATAAAGATGGAACAAAAATTGGTCACATTACAATAAATCTAATGAACGAAAAAAACATTAAAAATTACTTACTTTGTTTGTCAATAGGTCTATTAAAATATTCTTTCACTGAGTAAAAGCACTCATTCAATAGCCACAGTTTGGCACACACGGCCTTATGTTTGTTTGTTTTTCGTATGTGTAAGTGGCCAACACTAGTGTCAGATTTTTCAAGCTGGCTTTATTATAACAGCATCTCTTATCCCGCTATCATAGCATCTCCCACCTGGATATGATTTACCTTGACTGACTTGGAAGTCCTTGAACAGACTTCGGAGTCAAGTCGGCCGAAGCAAGGAGAATATGAACAGGGGGCTACAGCTCGGATATCTCTTGTTCCTATAGTGCCACCCCTCAGACTATGGCACATTTATTATGTTGCCCTGCGTGTCTTACCACCTGTATACGTGAGGACCTATACAATGCTACTGATAACGTTATATCAGTAACAGAGTTTTGGTGAACACAAATATTATTTGCCCAAATCGATACGTTAAGAAGAAGAAGAAAAAGCAAACCCTTTAAGGAGGTCATGTCCAGCAGTGAACTATTTACGACTGATGATGAAGATTTAAATTAGTTACATTCGGGTTGCAAGGAAAATAAATAAACCAATTCATTATTTCCATACCAACTTTTTGTTCGACCGTCATGCGGTTCGTTGATGTCTTTTTTACTGCGCGCCGGCTGTCATCAAACATTCATATAATTTGTATCTTTCATTAAAGTATCAAAATATTGGCGTGTAGCCGACTAATGCAAATACTTAAAAATCTTATTCTTCTTTTCGAGTCAAAATGGTTATTTACCGTAAAGTGTATGAGGTGATTAGTATGGTGCGTTTTCCTATACCGTTTTTAAGCAGTAGGTGGCGACAGCGAATCTTTTGACATTTGCTTCGTTAAGATCTTCAATTGTGCAGATTGAGAGATAATTGGGGCAAAAATTTATTTTTAAGTGAATTACGGTTCCTCACTAATATAGTCGGCTATGGACCGACATGTTTCGTCCTTATCTGAAGGTTTCTTCAGGGTGACTGAGTGAAGAGTGTAAGTGCGAATCGGGGCGACTTCATAAGCGCGTATTTGGCTCACTTTCACCCTAAGGAAGACTTCCAGATGAAATAGAAACATGTCGGCCTGATCAGTTGACTTTGTACGTGAACAACACGTAAATCCCTTTAAATGGAATTCCCTTGCCGCGTCATTGTTTCCCGACTCGTACAATGTAAGGATTATCTCAGGACACTCTCACCCAAAAGAAGACCTTTGGATGAGATAGAAAATATGTTGTCAACCATTATAAAGGCACTTCTAAATCACGCTGAAAATCTGACTGACCAATAAATATAAATAAATAAATATATACGGACAAATCACACAGATTGACCTAGCCCCAAAGTAAGTTTTTAGTAAGACTTGTATTATGGGATACTAACTCAACGATACTATATTTTATAACAAATATATATATAGATAAACATCCAAGACCCAGGTCAATCTGAAAAAGATCATTTTTCATCTTGACCTGACCGGGGATCGAACCCGGGACCATCCGTGTCACAGGCCGGCGTGTTGACCGCTGCGCCACGGAGCTCGTCAATACCAACCAAACCAATGGTGCAATACTCGTGACTATGATAGTGATGATAGTGAATTATAATTGATTTGACATATTTTGGTATTTTGTTTGTAATTATTAATTGAAATTATTGCTTGACGTACATAACTACCTATGTTATTTTTCATTATTATTTTATTTTTGTATAATGCATGTGTGATAATTGTAATAGATGTAAGTCGCTATTAAACAACAAAAACAAAGTCGGCCTACAGCTGACAGAATTTTCAAAGCAAAAGTGAATAGGCATTATTTGATTTACGTGTACCATCCTAGACCTCATCGTTGTTATCTAGCAAGCAAGATAAAGCCAATAGTCAATAGTCAAAAATTTTATTCATATTGATATTTCCAATATCATTTATCATTTGACGAGCTCCGTGGCGCAGCGGTCAACACGCCTGCCTGCGACACGGATGGTCCCGGGTTCGATCCCCGGTCAGGTCAAGATGGAAAATGATCTTTTTAGATTGGCCTGGGTCTTGGATGTTCATCTATATAAGTATCTATTATAAAATATAGTGTCGTTGAATTAGTATCCCATAACACAAGTCTCGAACTTACTTTGGGGCTAGCTCAATCTGTGTGATTTGTCCATATATTTTTACTATTATTTATTTATTTGGTGAACGTCAACTTACATTTACAATTGGTTTACAATGTTATGTTATTGTTGACGTCAATAATTTACTTAAAGCTAAGTTTACACCGCTTCCAAGGCGGAGTGCAGAAGAAGCGGCTACAAACAAAAGGTCAACAAACGTACTCAAATTATTCATCAAATTATCCGTTTTTTTCTTCCATCATTCATCAAATCATCACGGTAAACGCGGTCTTGTGGCCCGGAACTATGTCTGTCCCATAAAGAATTAATGATTAAAAAATAACAAAAAAATCACTCATTTTATTCATTTATAATCATGTGTCTCCCGCATCACCGAAGAGACCAATTGTAAAGTGTAGTTTTACTAGATTCATATTCCTTACCGAAGTGTCAAAGGCTTTATTACGGCAAGAGTGTAAAGGCCTTATTTGAGCCTCATCGTGCCCTCACATCAGGTAAGATAGGCATCAAACTATTGATTCATATAAAAAATCAGCAGTGAACAGTCGTAAAAGGGCAGTCATTTTTTTTTAAATAATGTTTCTTGTTGTGAATTGTATTGTTTACTGTTTGTTGTTTATTTATAAGCCATATCAAATAAACCGTCAAGAAAATACCTGTGAAGATTACGCACGATCGTGATAAAATAATGTTTCCGGCATTCATACAATTTCTTACGTTTACAGACGTGTAACAGACAGATAGACAAATGAATGACTACGGTCTATTAAAAATATTTTGACAAAAAATCTGAATACAATATAACATTAACTACAAGTTTTTATGACATGATTGGCCTACCCACAGATATTAGATTTTTTTTTTCTAATTTCTTGAATGGCGACCACGTACCGGCAAGCGCAGTGTTGGACACCCACCGACCAGCCGGCCTATTTACTAACTCGGATGACAGGTGTCGATGCCTATCAATCTAGGATTTGCTGTTACAATGCGGTTTTTGTATTTCAAATAAAAAGTTCGAGCAAGCAAAACCCGCATTGTAATTGTAAATTCTAGATTGATAGGAATCGACACCTGTCATCCGAGTTAGTAAATAGGGGGGCAGGTGGTCGGACGACCTGATAAGGGTCGCAGGAAGGCGCTGGATGCAGGCCGCTTCCAACTGCGAGGTTTTCGCGGTTCGGTAGCAATAAGTGTACCGGTATTTTTTAAGAATTTTTGAATAAATGATTTTAAAAAAAACCGTCATATTGGAACTCCTTGGGGGAGGCCTATGTCCAGTAGTGGACTTCTTGCGGCTGAAATGATGATGATGAATGATAGTAAAGATGATATAGACCAATTAATATATTATCTTAAGATCCAGCATCTAGCATGAGTCAGAGGTGACCTCACGCGTGACCTCGCTAAGCTCCGGGATAGTTGACCACGGAAATACAATTATACCTGTTTATATAAATTATGCGTAATGAGAGTTCTAGGGAGTTTGATTTAAATTATACGTCAATTAGTAGGTATAGTAATTCAATATATATTATTGAGTAGCTGTTACCCGCGGCTCCGCCCGCGTTATATATAGCCTATGTCCTTCTCAGTACCCTAACCTATGTGTATGCAAAATTTCGTAATGATCGGATCAGTAGATACGGCGTGAAAGCGTAACAAACAAACAAACAAACAAACTCACTTTCGCATTTATAATATTAGTTAGGATTAGGATTAGTTAGGATTAGGACTAGCTTTTACCTCTGACTTCGTTCACGTGATTGCTATCTTGTCTATGTGCTATTTTGACATATAAGCTTAGAAGGCATTTCTTTGGCGACACAGCCTCAATGGCGCAATGGTTAACAGTAATACGCTAGACAACCTGAGGGGTTATGGGTTCAATCTTCGGCATGGGAAAATATTTTTACTTTAGTTTTATAATTATTTGCTAGCGGTTCTGATGACACCTCGGGTAGGTTGGCGACAGGCAGGCAACCGGCCGTAAAAATGTTCATCAAGTATGAATGCTGTCCTAATAGTGAACCCCGGACTCTGAAACATCACAGCTAAGACTGCAACTGATAATCATCATCATCGTCGCCGTCATCATCCATCGGCCGGCTGTCAACAATTTTTTTTTATATGCTGTGAGAATCTTGTGCTAATTTTCTTTTAAGAATGGAAGTCAGTTGACTTGATATTCGCATGATTATTTATCTCAACGAATATTCTTTGACTAATAATCAAAGCTAAATATTATTGTTATGCTTTCACGTTCTATCTACTGAACCGATCATCATGAAATTTTGTACACACGTTGTCTGTAGAAAGGTAAAGGACATAAGCTGTCTCTCACCCCGGAAAAAGTACTATTTCCGAGGGATATAATGTACAATACCATAGATATCAGAATATATACGAAATGCAATAAAGAAATTGAAATTGATCGACAGTAACGCAACCGAACGGACAATAACGAACCGAATGCCCAACAATGATTTGAACTTTTGGTGAGTCAGCTCGTTCACGAGCAACAGTTTCCAATTGATTTGTAGAATTAAAAAATACGATGAAGAAGAAAACTCAAGAAAAATAACAATCAGTTGAAATATTGACCTGAAAAAACCGACGAATTGCAAATGTGGAGCTTGGGCGTGAAATATGTATTGGATGGACAGCGATGCTATTGTTCACGATCACCTTTCTCTTAGTAAGCGTCGTTCAAGGTGAGTGCTGCATAGCTGACCGATGAGCTGAGAGATCGCCTGGTAGATTGGTATCGATTTATGATAATAGCATTCGCCCGCGGTTCCGCTCGCGTTAGTGTGATTAGAGGTAGCCATGTCCTTCTCCGTACTACAGACAACGTGTATGCAAAATGTCATGATAATCGGTTCAGTAGATAGGGTGTGAAAGCTCACAAACAAACCAACACACTCACTTTCGATTAAAAGCCCAAGAATAATTTGAACTTTTCGTGAACTGAGTTTGTTTAAGCAGAATTAAAAATACCACGAAGAAGAAAAACTTAAGTAAAATTACAAGCAGTTCAAATATTAACCTGAAATAACCAACGAATTGCAAATGTAGAGCTTCGGCGTGAACTATGAAATAGATCAGCAGCGATGCTATTCTTCACGATCACCCTTTCTCTTAGTAAGCGTCGTTCAAGGTGAGTGCTGCATAGCTGACCGATGAGCAGAGAGATCGCCGGCTATATTGGTGTCGATTTATGATAGAAAAATTACAAGAGAGTCTAGAATACTAACATTTACAAAACAATTACCATCAGCGAAGAAACATCCCAACTAATATTATAAATGTGAAAGTGGGTTTCTTTATTTGTTTCTTTGTTACGCTTTCACGCACTATCTACTGAACCGATCATCATGAAATTTTGTATACACGTTGTCTAGAGTGCGAAAAAGGACAAAAGCTACCTTTGATTCCGGAAAAAAGTACTGTTTTCGAGATGATCGACAATATCGCTACCGAACGAACGTCCAAGAACGATTTGAACTTTTGGTGAGTCAGCTCGTTCACGAGCAACAGTTTCCAATTGATTTGTAGAATTAAAAAATACGATGAAGAAGAAAACTCAAGAAAAATAACAATCAGTTGAAATATTGACCTGAAAAAACCGACGAATTGCAAATGTGGAGCTTGGGCGTGAAATATGTATTGGATGGACAGCGATGCTATTGTTCACGATCACCTTTCTCTTAGTAAGCGTCGTTCAAGGTGAGTGCTGCATAGCTGACCGATGAGCTGAGAGATCGCCTGGTAGATTGGTATCGATTTATGATAATAGCATTCGCCCGCGGTTCCGCTCGCGTTAGTGTGATTAGAGGTAGCCATGTCCTTCTCCGTACTACAGACAACGTGTATGCAAAATGTCATGATAATCGGTTCAGTAGATAGGGTGTGAAAGCTCACAAACAAACCAACACACTCACTTTCGATTAAAAGCCCAAGAATAATTTGAACTTTTCGTGAACTGAGTTTGTTTAAGCAGAATTAAAAATACCACGAAGAAGAAAAACTTAAGTAAAATTACAAGCAGTTCAAATATTAACCTGAAATAACCAACGAATTGCAAATGTAGAGCTTCGGCGTGAACTATGAAATAGATCAGCAGCGATGCTATTCTTCACGATCACCCTTTCTCTTAGTAAGCGTCGTTCAAGGTGAGTGCTGCATAGCTGACCGATGAGCAGAGAGATCGCCGGCTATATTGGTGTCGATTTATGATAGAAAAATTACAAGAGAGTCTAGAATACTAACATTTACAAAACAATTACCATCAGCGAAGAAACATCCCAACTAATATTATAAATGTGAAAGTGGGTTTCTTTATTTGTTTCTTTGTTACGCTTTCACGCACTATCTACTGAACCGATCATCATGAAATTTTGTATACACGTTGTCTAGAGTGCGAAAAAGGACAAAAGCTACCTTTGATTCCGGAAAAAAGTACTGTTTTCGAGATGATCGACAATATCGCTACCGAACGAACGTCCAAGAACGATTTGAACTTTTGGTGAGTCAGCTCGTTCACGAGCAACAGTTTCCAATTGATTTGTAGAATTAAAAAATACGATGAAGAAGAAAACTCAAGAAAAATAACAATCAGTTGTAATATTGACCTGAAAAAAACCGACGTAGCCTATGTAACCGAGTTTGAGCGTAAACAGTGTATTGGATCAGCAGCGAACTATTCTTCACGATCACCTTTCTCTCAGTAACCGCTGTTCAAGGTGTCTACCGCATAGCTAACCGATGAGCAGAAAGATCGCCTGGTAGACTGGTATCGATTTATGATAATAGCATTCGCCCACGGCTCCGCTCGCGTTAGTGTGATGAGAGGTAGCCATGTCCTTCTCCGTACTACAGACAACGTGTATGCAAAATGTCATGATGATCGGTTCAGTAGATAGGGTGTGAAAGCTCACAAACAAACCAACACACTCACTTTCGATTAAAAGCCCAAGAATAATTTGAACTTTTCGTGAACTGAGTTTGTTTAAGCAGAATTAAAAATACCACGAAGAAGAAAAACTTAAGTAAAATTACAAGCAGTTCAAATATTGACCTGACGAATAATAAATAACCCGAAAAAAAATAACCGACGAATTGCAAATGTAGAGTTTCGGCGTGAACTGTGAAATAGATCAGCAGCGATGCTATTCTTCACGATCACCCTTTCTCTTAGTAAGCGTCGTTCAAGGTGAGTGCTGCATAGCTGACCGATGAGCAGAGATATCGCCAGGAAGGTTGGTGCCGATATATAATAGAAAAATACTAGAGAGGCTAGAATAATTAGGTACAAAATAATTACTTGTGAAGAAATATGGCTATATATTAGATCAAGGTGGAAAGAACTGACATACTGTGCCGACCCCACATAAAAAAGTGGGATAAGGTAAAGGAAGAAGAAGAAGAAATATGGCTATATAATTTCAAACTACCCCTAAACAATGCGACAATCAACCGTAAAGAATTTTGACTATGATTTTGTTTTGGACCGCGTATATGATCCCAAACTATGTGTGTGAGTGTTCGTAATATCTAGTGATGATGAATCTATCATTAAATATTGCAAAACGATGGATATTTAGCCGTCTCTTTAACTTAATAACTGTACAAGTTTAATATTCTGAACTTAATGAGACTACTCTTGTAGATCTGTGCAAACTTGGATCTTGCCAACATTTATTGAAATATTTTGTTAGGCTTAGTGATCTGAATGCATAATATTTATGAGAATCATCATCATCATTTCGTGTAGGTGACACGGTCAGTAGACCATGCATACCCTAGTGTCAGAATTCTGCGGAACCGCCTCTCGGCCTCTGACGTGGTTCCTTTAACGACTACCAGATGGCAGCCCGGACGTGCCGGGACCACCGGCTTAACGTGCCTTCCGAAGCACGGAATCATCTTTCTTATCAGACAATCAGGTGATTCATGCCTGCATTGTCCTAACCAAACTGGAAACAACTTAACAAAGTATGCTTCCCGTGGGAATCGAACCCACGACCCCCGGGTCAAACAAAGCGAACGCCTTAACTGCTGGACCACGGAGGCAGTCCAATATTTTTATGAGAATAGAAATCATATTGACGGCTTAGTCCCCCTAGGATCCAACAGGGTATATAGGGTCCTTTAAGTATCATTAGATTTAGGAGAAAAAGAAAAAATATATGTAGAATAAACCAGCTGCTTTTCTTCCGGCGTAGGCCGTCAGTAGGCGATGTTCATAGTTCATAGTTTATTCATAAAAACAATATACATTGTGTTTGAATTTTTAGCATGCTATTACAATAAATTACAATAATAATAATGAATAAAACAAAATTATAATAATAATAATAATGACAAAACTATACATTATAATAGACCGGACGACAAAACTATACATTATAATAGACCGGACATAACTCTCTTAGACAAAACCAACAAAACTGCATATATCATTGACATTTCTATCCCCAATACCCATAATCTACAGAAAACCATTTCCGAGAAGATTCATAAATACACCGAGTTGAGAGAGGAGCTCCTAAGAATTTGGGACGTTTCTAAAGTTTATATAGTACCACTAGTGCTCTCAAGTACAGGAGTCATACCAAAATATTTGCATCACAGTATTAAAACTTTAGATTTGCCTCAAGGTACTTTCATAACCATGCAGAAAGCGACAGTACTTAACACATGCCGGATCGTGCGTAAATTCTTACAAGATGATTCTCCCATCCAGACTGAGACAAGTAACGAGGCTTACTTGGTCATAGACCCGTAAGTTTCAAAATGTTACCGAATGTTAAATTCGAGAAGAAAAATGTTTGAAAAATAATAATAATAATGCAACTAGCATCATCACTATTTTGATTCAACTTTCCCCTATAACGTCCACTAACATGCTAAACGTGGCCTTTGGTTTGATGACCTTAGGTTCTGTCAATCCCGCAAGAATAAAAAGTGTGATCGAATGTATGTTTCTATATATCAAAATTATAACATTCGTTTCATAGCATACCATAGATCATTGCAACATTCTGTTTTAAAATGCATGAGGCATCCTTTTGTAGGATAGCAACCTCACACATACCAAACCATCAATAACGTCTATGCCCTACGGCAGTTTCTAAAGATGGACTCACCAAATCGTTAGGCTGACCTCACATAGTTTTCAATGTGTATCATAGTATTTCGAAGAGCATCGATAAATTACTTCAATAATTTTTACCATCGTAGATTTTTGACGTGTCTAATTTTGTTATCAATGCCCTGTTTTCAACCGGGGATTTTTTCGCGTATATATTTCGTTATTTATAAAAATAAATCAAACGTTTTTTTACCGTTAGGGGTGGAATTTTTATATTTATAAATTCCATCCTTTCTTCTTTTTCATTTACCTTATCCCACTTTTTTATGTGGGATCCAAGTTCAAGTTTATTTATTTGTATAAACATGTGATGTACATAAATTAGATGTTCTTTAATGTAAAATAATGTCGGCACAGTATGTCAGTTCGTTCCATTTTGAACTGTTATCTACCATATACTTTGTCACTCCTTTCCTGTTCATACTCTCCTTGACACAATCGACACATCGTTTCTTAGCTTCCCTCTGTTCCGCGTTCCATCCACTTTCAAATCTAACGCCTTTCTTGTGATATGACTATAAAAATATAAAAATTCCATCCCTAAGGTTAGGAAAACAGGGTATAACTGATTTGTAACTTTCAGTTTATAAAAAAATAAATAAAAAAAATCAAGTTTCTTTCAGGTTACAGGTCCCAAAGGTATAAGCACAAAAAAATTAACAAATATAAAAATAAATAATACACAAAATTAAATTAAATTAAATACAAAAATAATAAATAAAATTGAATTATTATTATTAAATTATTTGTTAAAAAGTTTGAATTGTTGCATTTCACCCATTTCAATGTTCGCTGAGCCTTATTTAGCAACACAAAGAATGTAGAAGCCTCACGAGTCTCATTGTCTGTCAGTTTACAGCTCATTTGTAAGACTTGAGATTTACAACGCTCAACTATAATCTGGACATATGATTATTTCAATTCATGTGAGGCATTAATAATAATTTAAATCTATTAGATATACTTATAGTGTCGTTCAAGATTATATTATTGGTCATGTAGGATATAATCTCCGTAGCATTTACATCTCATTCCTTTGGGGTTAAACATAAATACGAAAAAATTATTTTTTTTGTGAGCGCTTGGAACTCTGTTCTTTTAACCCTGATGCGCTTCGCCTGTCGCAGAGTTTAAACTAGGTACCGGGCGTTGTGGACATGTATAATACCCGTAACGTAATTGTATTGCTGTACCTCTCCATACAAGCATCCCCAATAGAAAACGGAATATTATACCTATATAGACAGAGAGTTCATCTCCATTTCTTGGATCTTAAAATAATGCTCACAATATGTTTTTAAAGGAATTTCTTCCACGGTGTCTGAAATTGTGGAACGAGCTGTATTTCCCGAGAGATAACAACATGGGGTCCTTGAAAAAGGGCTCGATAAGATTTCTTCAGGGTCGGCAACGCGCGAGTAGCACCCTGGGTGTTATAGGCGTCTAAAAGCTACGGTACCCGCTTTCCATCAGGTGGGCCGTATGCCTGTTTGCCTATTAAGTAAGTTAGTAGTATTTTTGATAATAGCACTTTTGTGGTACTTATCACTGTATTTTCCATTCCAGGTGGACTGGAAAATTTACAACGATCGAAACTCGTTTTTCTTGGGAATGTGTATTAGAATAATGTTTTATACAGAAGCTTAGGATTGGCCGACATTCTTACATGCGAGGAGGCGCAACAGGTGTTTGCAAAGCATAAATAAATAAATAGACTCACGATGTTTCTTTTTATTTATTTCAATTTTATTTAGGAACAAAAAATACATTTTACATTTCAAGAGATTCGTAACCGATTGCTGAAATTAAAGGAAAATATTAATATAATTCAATTAAAATTAAGGCTGGATAGATCGGTGCTCCATAACAGCGTCCATAGAACGCTGCTAGCATTAAGGTCCAAAGTGACAGATCTTTTGACCAAGTTAAACCGAACAGCTTATGAGCTGATGGCTAGCATTGTCCTAATGCTTAGACCCAAACTGCTCAAATATACGAGTAAATTTGTTACTACGACTTACTACTCTCTATCTTCTATTAAATATACTATGAATTTCACATTGGTTTATCTTTACATACATTATTTGATTTTAATCTGTTCCAGTAGACTGCTATTGAAACAAATCTAAGTCAAATTTAATCAGACACCTAGCTCACTTGGAGTTACTCACTTAGGACACAGCATATTATTTCTACGAGTAAATTCGCACGGAGACACTGCACTGCAGCGAAAATCTACACGTCAGAATAAAACAACCGTCCGTGTCGCAACGTGTAATACAAAGAACATATTGGCGCGCCCTGATATGAAAGCCCGCTGCAGTCCGATACTGCCTCCTTGTAGTTGCCTCTATTTCATGGCTCTATACTATCTCTATGCTCAAAACACTAGATTTACTGATGGCACAAATAGTTTCCGAACACATCAGTGAATAAAATTAAAATAATACCTTTTACACAGAATTTTAAGGCTGGTATATTGGGTGGCATTTAAAATAAAACTAAATGTTTAAAGATAACTAATTCGTTTTACAAATCGTCAGTCCAATAGACAACTACTAAGTCTATCTGCAAAACTCAATGTTTCTTAGAGGAGCGAATTAACAAAAAAAAAATACAAAAGTGTTTTCTTATGTTTTCACGATTGTTACACATTTAAATAAAATTTGTTGTTGTAAGAAAACAGATGCATTCAAAGAATGGTTCATAAGGCTATTGAAATTAAAAACATTCTAATTTCAATAGAGAGGATGGTTGGCAGTTATCACTAGTTTGGGATCCAGACATCAATTTAATTAAATCTCAAACTAAGCAGAATACTGCAAGACCTTAGCTTTTTCCCCGGCTGAAAGGTTGTATCATGTCCTATCCATACTCCAGACCACGTGTATGCAAAATTTCATGATCATCGGTTCAGTAGATAGTGCGAGAAAGCGTAACAAACAAACAAACTCACTTTTGAGGATCCCGATGGTCCAGTGGGTGTGAGCTCTATGAGCGCTTACGTATGTTAAGCAACCCCTGGTGCAGTCCCTACTTGGATGGGTGACTGTAAGTAGCATAAAAATATCTCGAGCTCCTCCGTGCTTTGGAAGGCACGTTAAGCCGTTGGTCCCGGCTGTCATCGTTGATGGCAGTCGTTAAGCTATGTAAAAAGCCCTAAAGCAGCTTGAAAAATCTGACACCATATTGGCCACTTACACATACGAACAACAAACAAAACAAAACTCACTTTCGCATTTATAATATTAGATGGGATGGGATTTATAGCATGTAGATCATTGAACGAATACCTACTCCGTGGGTAAACCATATTTAATGATGATAACCATCAGGTAAACTTATTTGACTTTCATGAGGCTCCTAGAATTCCTCGCTCCCAATTAAAAGCTGATTACTCCATCATACTGCCTCCGTGGTCCAGTGGTTAAGGCGTTCGCCTTGTTGGACCCGGGGGTCGTGGGTTCGATTCCCACGGGAAGCATACTTTGTTAAGTTGTTTCCAGTTTGGTTAGGACATTGCAGGCATGAATCACCTGATTGTCTGATAAGAAAGATGATTCCGTGCTTCGGAAGGCACGTTAAGCCGGTGGTCCCGGCTGCCATCTGGTAGTCGTTAAAGGTACCACGTCAGAGGCCGAGAGGCGGTTCCGCAGAACTCTGACACCAGGGTGTGCATGGTCGACTGACCGTGTCACCTACACGAAATGATGATGATGACTCCATCATACGTTGAAAATTAAGTATACGTATAAATTATTTTTTCTGTGATGATTGACTTTTAATAAAAATTACGTTAACTGTAGGGTCCGACGCTTAATTAATTCGTGTGTATATCTTTGTATATTTTTTTAAATCTAAATATATATAACTCAAAGGTGACTGACTGACATAGTGATCTATCAACACACAGCCCAAACCACTGAACGGATCGGGCTGAAATTTGGCATACAGGTAGATGTTATGACGTAGGCATCCGCTAAGAAAGTTTTTTGATCAATTCTACCCCCAAACGGATAAGATAGGGGGTGAAATTTTGTATGAAACTTTGTCAATTTTAAACCGATCGGGCTGAGACTTTGCATGCATAAAGCTAATATGACGTAGGCATCCTCTGAGAACGGATTTTGATAAATTCCACCCCTAAGGGGATATTACTTCAGTGTACAAAGAAGTTTTGTAGGCCCTAATCATTTTTTACACACGCTAAACAAAAGGAAAGCTGCAAAAACTATACTTCCTAACGCGAGCGAAGCCGCGGGCAGAAGCTAGTAATCTATGATATGGTTGAGTAAAATCCCATAATATAAGTCTTGAACTTATTTAGGGGCTAGTTCTGGCTTGTGATTTGTCCGTAGGTATCTTTATATTAATTTATTTTAACGGCGCAAATATACTCGTATATGCCTTGGCGAAGCATATATTTTTGAGCCGTGTGGGTTCGAGACACTGGGTCCGTGGGGTCCCTCAGCTCACAAACTATTCAAGTTTGTAGGTAAAATGCTGGTCAAGGTGTCGAATGACCAGAGGGCTGGCAACTATTTTGCCCAAAGAATAAGCATTGCCATTCAACGTGGCAATGCTGCCAGTCTTCTGGGCACATTACCGCAGGGCAATGACCAGCTGGACATTTTCTATTTATAGGTAAGTTTTAATTATAGGTAGGTTTTATTTATAGGTAGTTCTATTTTATAGGTAGGTTTAATTCTTAGTTAATATAAGTTAGTTTTAATATGGTTTACTGTCATTTATTTATAGTGATACTAAAATTAATGAAAAAAATTTGTCATTATGCGACAGAACAAAATTTATCCCAACTTCCCAATTAGTATTATAAATGTGAAAGTGAGTTTGTTTGTTGGTTACGCTTTCACGCCCTACGTTGTCTGGACTACACAGAATGACATAGGCTACCTTTTATCCCGGAGAAAAGTATTATTCCCGAGGAATCGACACCAACGCGAGCAGAGCCGCGGGCAAACGCTAGTACATATGAAAGAATATTACAGAATATCAACTCCGTGGCGCAGCGGTCAACACGCCTGCCTGCGACATGGATGGTCCCGGGTTCGATCCCCGGACGGGTCAAGATGGAAAATGATATTTTTCAGATTGACCTAGGTCTTGGATGTTTATCTATATAAGTATCTATTATGAAATATAGTATCGTTGAGTCAGTATCCCATAACACAAGTTTCGAACTTACGTTGGGGCTAGCTCAATCTGTGTGATTTGTAAAAAAAGAAGGAAAAAGTAAAATTCTTCTTTTTCTATCGAGTCGTAGAATGGCAAATGTGTGTATCGAATATGTTTTAGAAGATTCCGCAGTCGGTTAAAAGGAAGGCCAACTAGCCATCGTTGGATTCCTGGCCCTCAATTTGAGCTAATTACTACATTTTAACCAATCGTATGAACATCACGATCTAATTAATGGTACGGTTTCATTATACATGTGTTTTGCTAATGGATGAATTTAGATCGTTTATTTAGGGTGCGTACAAACCTCGTCAATAGATTTATGGAATACATTTTTCGCATTGCTATATGAAGACAAATCATTTTTTAAACAAAAACCATTTTCAGATTAGTCACATATTTTTAAACGTTATAAAAACGCATTACTTAATTTCCTATACATTAGAAAAAAATTAATAAATAAATTTACGGACAAATCACACAGTTGAGCTAGCCCCAAAGTAAGTTCTTAAGAAAGACTTGTGTTATGGGATACTAACTCAACAATACTATATTTTATAACAAATATATACCCAGCGTTAGTACCATAGGAAGAGTTGTTCATTTTGAGTGTTTGTTTTTGTTGTTGAGGGACTACGGTGTTTACCCTAATATCTATAAATCATCATCAGGTCTTTTTAACACGCTTTTATTAGCTTCACTTGTATGTAAGAAAATCTTGGAATCTCAATTTGACCCACTTCCCGGTCTTCGATTAGGATGAAATTTTGCACACGCTCTGAGTTCTGATGACAATAAATGAATAGCGTGTTTTTTTATTTTTTTTTTAAACTAATTATAAATTATTTTTAGTCTCCACTGTAGGAGCACGACCCTTTGTACTACAGAGTCATATAGCCAAAGCAGTCACAGGATTTCCTGTACAATTTCATTTCATGAATTACTTAGCGTTGTATTTAGTGAATACGCACCTTTACCTTATGATCAATTTGGTATCATCATGTGCCATTACAATTTCAATTTAAAATTGAAAGATACATCCAATAATACTATAAGTCTATTTGTAGCGATTCGCAATTAGCTTATCTCAGATAAATTAAATTTATTTGAAGGTATTCAGATTACTTACTTACTTGGTAGGTAGCCGTCCGTGGCATTTCCGATAGTATTAAGAAGATTAATTACTTTTACGCTAATTACCGACGGTAAAATAGTAAATTTTATCTTCAAATGTGCAAATTAATTGAAATATTTTGCTGCTAGAATTAGTATGTGATGAAATCTGTTTCATTTATTTTATTACATTTATATAAAAGTATTATATTAGACTATTTTATGATCGTTGCGCAGTGAATAAGAGGCCAGCTTTTTCTGCGACACAAAGGGTACTGTGTTCGATTCCCGGAGCAGGCAAATCATCCTTCATGAGAAGTTACCATGAAAATGATGTACACTTTTACTCAATCGTAACAAATATTTTTTTGCGGTTTCGGATATACCCAAGGAAAGTTGGCCTCAGGCAGGCAGCCGGCCGTAAAAACCTATCCCCAAATCATATCACAGTATGAATGCTGTCATAATACCGGATCCCGGCTCCGACACTCTATATCCGGAAAGATCATCATCATCATCAGATCTATTTTAGTCTCCACTGCAGGAGCATGACTCTTTCTGTACTACCAGAGCCATATATTAAAGCAGTCAGAGGATTTGGCCTACACTCTCCACGCTGGTCAGACGGGTTGTAGAGGTGTCTCTGATATTAGTTGCTTTGTTTCTAAAACCTATATTTAAATGATTAAAATAATGCACGATGTAAGACAAACACGTGAGACTCACAATTGCCTCCTTTTGTTCAGCAGTGCAATAATTAACATAGATACATTTCCTAGACAGTTACAAGATTTGCCGTCTTTTGTTCTTTTAACTACTGACAAATTTAAGTCACTATCAAGATCTTCTAACAACGGCTTACAACATTATTATTTCTACTACATTTTAAATTAGTTAACTCAAGTGCATACTCAACTGCTTTTCACCTGTTTTTTATGTCACCTTACCATACCTAACCTAAACCACAGATTGGTATGGTATATTATTGGAACATGAGTTAACATGGTAAACTGTGTATGCGGTTGAAACAGCATAAACCAATTTCACAGAAGTAAGATCTTGTTTTGCTAGCTTTCAGTGAGCTTTTTCAAACAAGTAGTACATCACTTTGTCGGACTTTACGTGGACTTGAGCCAGTAAGTTGGGTAAGGCTACAGTGAGCTTTTTCAAACAAATGCATCGCCTAAACACAGCTT
This sequence comes from Rhodophaea formosa, assembly GCA_963082605.1. Taxonomy (NCBI): domain Eukaryota; kingdom Metazoa; phylum Arthropoda; class Insecta; order Lepidoptera; family Pyralidae; genus Rhodophaea; species Rhodophaea formosa. Next base: position 3,135,414 of record OY720220.1, on the reverse strand, counting down.
AACTTAAAGTTAGTTAACCAAATGGGCAAGTTTACAACTCTTTCCGACTTAACGTGGACTTTGACTATCTTATTCGGGCAAAAGTCCTGGCTTCTTTAATTTTAATTCAGTTTAAGTGGCTTTCTCTTTATTGTTGCATTGTTAACTAGGTTAGAAGTTATTAAAGTTAAAGTTGGATATATTAACACATATGCAACGTTATAAAACAAATCAACTATTATTCTTAGTAAAAAAGTAGATTTATTTGTCATGATTAAATACAGGTATGTGTAGTACGCGCGCCCGACATCCCGAGTTTTACTTTCTCATCCGAGAAAGTAGTATACCAGATACATTTATCCCGTTCCCCAGTCAAACAATTTCCTACCCTTCTATTGCTTAAAAAACTGTTTCGATTGGGGGCAGCGTTGGAACCGAGATAAGCCAAATAAACTGAGCTCACCAATCCGTCTGCCAAGCGTAGTGAGTATGGCAAAAGTGAAATGGGGGATGAAATGAAAATTTAAGAATTAATGTATTATATCCTTCATTTTCTTTAGTAATAAGATGTTTAAAATTTTTAATGTATTTTTATTACGAAAAACTTGTTTAAAAACTGAGTGTAGCAAAAAAGAAAATTTTATCCTTCTTCGACGTCTAAAACTGACCTTCAACATACTCTTAAAAGGGTGACTCATCCCGTCAATTACTTTTCTTATAAAATACGTGACTAGAAAGTAAAAAAAAAATATTACATATGACATTTGCATACAAAAGTGTTTAGCCGCCTGGCAATTAATTATGGGAAAGCAAAAAAAAAATCGAGTTATATATTGTCATCTCTTCAGTTAGCTGCCAAAAATCCAAAAAAAATATGGCATAAATTTCTTTATGAACATTGCGTTTGATTGGGCAAGTAAGATCTGTTAGACAATTACTATCAACACCTCATACATCACTATAGCAAAAGCCTTACATAATGACACAGTATAAATGATACAGCACACATTATCAAATAAAAACCGTGATTGATCGTTTGGACAATCGGCTAAATGCCATAACATTGTAGCTTACTGTAATAACCTAATTATTACTTTGATTAATTGAATAATCGTTAGATTTATTGACTCAGGGTACGTTCATACATGCTGTTTGACGTTTGTGTTTGACAGCTAAACGTTTAATTTCCAAACTACTTTTCTAAGCTCAAGAGCTTTATGTAACTCTATCTTCAGATTTTTTTACTGTAATAACTTTACATGTCATGCTTAGTAGAATATATTCTTATCTAAATTGAACTGTCCTAAGGAGTAATTTGTTAGACTATTTTTGTTTTGGCCTTAAGATCCTATAGATCGTGTTCTGTTTACCCCTCAAGGGAAAAGATGAAACAGAATGAATGTATTTTTCAACATTTGTGAGAGAAAATGATGTTTTCACTACTTTACAAATTGAACGCCATATTATAACCCACATTTAATACATGTGCGGATAAAGACATTTTATAGTTGAACTGGCAATTTTGCCGCTACATTGTCCGCGTAAAACATTACCCCCTATTTCACCCCCTTAAAGGTTAAATTTCTAAAAATATTATCCTAGTGCGTTTAAGGAGCCTCCCTACCAAATTTCATATGTACTGTAGTTTCTGCTGTGGGTTGATATTTAAGTCAGTAAGTCAGGTTTAAATAAAATATTTAAAAATTAAAACAATACACTGCTTTATCGGGTAGTCGCGTAAAGTAGTAGCACGACTACTTATAACAAATCACAGATACTCTTCCATGCTGGTTTGGGGCAAAAGAAAAAAAAATATACTAGCTGCTTTTCTTCCCACGCAGACCGTAAAAGTCGGTCAAGGGATTGGGCAAAAATCTAAGGTATCACATTGATAGGCGATGCGGTTAGCAACCCTTCACTATTTTGATTCCGCTTTCCACCTTTACGCCCACTACTATGCTAAACGTGGCCTGTAGGTTTTATGACCTTGGGCTCTGTCTACCCCGCACGGGATAAAGACGTGATAATATGTATGTATGTAGAAATACTTTTACTATGATAGGACCCTAACAGCTCATGCGGATGATATGTTATACCCAAGTTTCGATGTAATCGTGGGATGCTCTTGAGAAATCGATTTAGCAACGGTCGTAGGTTACGCATTCCATTTTAAATGATGCAAAATTATCCTGATGGCTGGGTGGGCAGGAATTTGGACTATAATTATTGTGGTAGTATACTGGTGAGGTTGAACTATTAAAAGATTGCTACATAGATTCTCTCTTATCCAAATTTTAATTATGCATCCTTGCTTTGAGAATGGTGCTTCAGATTCCAGTGTCCTTTAGTTTTTAGTCCGATAGTTAATATCAACTTATACTCTAAATTAGATGTAATTTTTTCTATTAAGCTGTGTATTAGATACTAAACTGCCATGGGATACAACTATTGACTCATCATCATCATTTCGAGTAGGTGACACGGTCAGTCAACCATGCGCACCCTGGTATCAGAGTTCTTCGGAACCGCCTCTCGGCCTCTGACGTGGTTCCTTAAACGACTACCAGATGGCAGCCGGGACCAACGGCTTAACGTGCCTTCCGAAGCACAGAATCATCTTTCTTATCAGACAATCAGGTGATTCATGCCTGTAATTTCCTAACCAAACTGGAAACAACTTAACAAAGCATGTTTCCCGTGGGAATCGAACCCACGACCCCCGGGTCAACAAGGCAAACGCCTTAACCACTGGACCATGGAGGCTGTTTTTAGTCAAATCGTTTGAAATGACACAATACTTACATTGGATGAATGTATGGAAGAACGGAGCTTATAACTCTCGGCTTATAGTTAGTCATTTCTTAACCTTGTATTATGCTTTGGTGTTACTTTACTATTTTTATTTTCAGCTATTTAGAGCCCACTAATGCCCAAAAGCCTCTCTTTTTTCTATATATTGCTATCTCTCTCACGTCTTTTTTATAATATATATGACGAGCTCCGTGGCGCAGCGGTCAACACGCCTGCCTGCTACACGGATGGTCCCGGGTTTGATCCCCAGTCAGGTCAAGATGAAAAATGATCTTCTTCAGATTGGCCTGGGTCTTGGATGTTTATCTATATAAGTATCTATTATAAAATATAGTATCGTTGAATTAGTATCCCATAATACAAGTCTCGAACTTACTTTGGGGCTAGTTCAATCTGTGCGATTTGTCTGTACATATTTATTTATTTAAAAAAAAAAAATCATCATCATCATCATCATCAGGTCTATTTTAGTCTCCACTGCAGGAGCACGACCCTCTCTGTACTACCAGCGCCATATATCAGCCAGAGCAGAGAGGATTTGGCCTACCCTCTCCACGCTGGCCAGACGGGTTGAAGAGGTCTCTTGATTGTTTAAAAGCTTTATTTGGCTTCTGTATCCTAAATCGCCATTAATAACATCCACTGGAAGACTTGGAGTGGTCCTATTCTTCTCTGCTAGGAACCACACGGTGGTGGCGGCGGCGAAATATTTTTTTATTTAATGATATTCGATTGTACCAACCTAAAGCACTTTAAAGTACAGCAATACCTAGGTATGACCCGGACGCGTCAACACATTTAATAATTGTAAAACTTTAATTACTACATTTGCATTATAAAGGTTAATTACAAATTACATCCAATCCTCGTAAGTATGATCTGGCACAAAATAATGATATTAGAGAAGAATAACACTCATTTGTGTCATCATAAGTTATCAATACCAGGTATCTATCTACTTACTTATATTATAAAGAGGGACGATTTGATTGTTTGCATTGAAATGATTCTTCTTCTACTATTAGACCGAAATTAAAAATTGTTTTACTTATTCGATATAGGCTATAATTTACGCGGGAAATTTACTAGTTTTATACAAAGTGAAATTCTGTTGACATGTGCATATTTTTATTTAAGCCTCTTTTGTCTACTGTGCCACTCAGTCAAAGCCTACTTTAAGTGGATTTCTTACCGTCTTTTTCTTATTGAGTTGAAAATAGAGCCACCTAAGAGTGACTACCAATAATATTGTATTGAGAATTTTAGTTATTTGATACAACTATTCTTATTTAGCATATTTATAATATGTGCCAGGAGTATCCTTACAACCTGTTAGTGTTAATAACTTATTTTTTTTTTCGTCTTCATGGTCCATGTAACTGGACTGAAATATCGAAAACTCAAAGAAACCACAATAAACACGGTAAATATCCCGAAATGTTTAATTCTAATGTTAATAAGTTATATTTTATTTTCATATGTATAAATTTTACTTGACTTCTTTTGGCAATTTAAGAGCTTGATCTAATCGGTATCATTTTTTGAAAAAATAACAACGTACACAAATGTGGAAGCTTTCTATTTTTTTACACTTCTGCATATTTTTTATATTATAAAGACACTTCAATGTAACAACGTAACGAGGTATTTTGTTAATTGATAAATATTATTTACACGGTGTAGATAATTTGCCTTTAAATTAATGGATTCCGATGTGTTGGACATAATTAGCTTGTTCGAAGTTTAATGTTTGAAATAACTTCGAAATAACGTTGGGTTATTTCACAGGAATTAGTTATGTATGGGATGGGCTTTGACTTCTATAAACGGTGACGTTATTTATTTAGGCTGATTTTGAATTTTATATGGCTCTGGTAGTACAGAGAGGGTCGTGCTCCTGCAGTGGAGACTAGAAAGACCTGATGATGATGATGATGATGATGATTTTGAATTTTATATGTGAAGGCTTCGTCTAATATTTCTTCTTCTTCTGCTTTATGTTATGGTGTTTACAGAGATTTCAGTTGTTTGTTTTTCGTATGTGTAAGTGGCCAACACTGGTGTCAGATTTTTCAAGCTGCCTTAAGGCATCTGACATAGCTTAACGACTGCCATCAACGACGACAGCCGGGACCAACGGCTTAACGTGCGTTCCGAAGCACGGAGGAGCTCGAGATATTTATATGCCACTTGCGGTCACCCATCCAAGTAGGGACTGCACCAGGGGTTGCTTAACATACGTAAGCGCTCACAGAGCTCACACCCACTGGACCATTGGGCTCCTGACAGAGATTTCAGTGATTCTGCTAATGTCCAGTTTGATGAGATGCTAAGTATTGGTGTTGTACGGTTTAATTTTAGCAAAAAGCATCAAAGATGGCGTATGTTCTTTGATAGCCTCGTGGGAGCTTCTAGCAAACTGTGCGAGTCCATATAATAGTCTACTAAAACTATTTTACAAATTGTTCATGGGGACAAGCAATAACACCAAACTACTAATTTCGTATTATAAAGTCGTCTAAAATGAATTAGCGAAATCGTCTAATGCAAACCCCAACTGCACTCCTTGAGTTCCCACTACAAATCCCTAGTATTTCTAATTAGTTGATTAAAATATATACTATAATTATATGTTTATAAACAAATAGTTTTTCTTTTTTTAAATCACATTTTTGTGACAAACTTTTATTAAGCACATATTCAAATTGTAAAAATGTGCCCAAGACAAATGTAACGAGCCCAAACAAAATGGGATTAAGTTATTTAGATTTTCTGAGGCCATCACCACACTCCAGCATGAGGACAGCTCATTTACACCATACCATTTAATTTTCGTTTTTTCTCTATATGCCGTTTTGTTCCCGGCAGAGTAGAATAGGACCACTCCAAGTCTTCCCGCGGAAACAGCTTATAAACATCATAGAGACCTCTCTCATCCGTCTGGCCCGCGTGGAGAGTGTAGGCCAAATCCTCTGACTGCTCTGGCTAATATATGGCTCTTGTAATACAGAGAGGGGCATGCTCTTGCAGTGGAGACTAAGACCTGGTGATGATGATGATTTAATTTTCACTCAACTTGCACACATTAGTATGCATTTCGGATCCACCAGTTGACGATCACTATATTTTTAATCAGTTGCAAGATTTAACCCAAATAAACCAAGCGCAAAAGACACGGGACTCTCGCTCTGGCTCGTTCCTGCAAAGGTTGGCCATAGCCATCCAGCGTGGCAATGCTGCTAGCATTTTGGGCACCTTTGCACCAGAGACGCTAAGGGGCAGTTTGTAAGATAGGGACATACTAGTAATAGTATCTTCTTCGTAGTTTGTGATAGGGACTTTTTTTTTAATGTATTTATATTTTTATTTTGACATTATTATTCTAATTTTGACTTGTCTTTTTAATTTTGTAACTATAGATTATAACGACCTATTTTCTAAAAAAAATTGACAATAAAGATATATATCATTTAAAAAAAAAAAACAAAAAAAACCTTTGTTGAACAATATTCTTACCTATGTAAGAGTATTGGAAGTTCAACAAAGGCTAGTAATACTTAAATCAGTTTTTTTTTTTTGAAAAACAAAATTTCATGAGTACATTCAGGAGCAAAATAAAAATATCCCTTACTATTTATGTAAAGGGGAGTGTGTAAGTCTATTGGATAGTATTTTATTTAACACAAAAGCAAAATTGTTTTCCATTTTAGACCATATCATATCTTTTTAAAATCTGATGTATGCTAGTGACTGCACTTAATTTCATTTACAGGATTCTCTTTGTATGATCTTTATAATTCAAATAAAAGAATGCAGAGGTACAACAAAAACAATATTTTAAGATATCATAATTTCCCTACACAAAATGCATAAATAACCATCTGTTTGGTCGTTTTCAAAATAAATTCAAGTTAATAGTACTAAACTTGAGTATAATCGTAAAAGGCAATGATGACTTGGCTCTAATTTTACATTAAAAGTAGAGCGATCTCTCACCTTGAGTCATCTTTTATAAGCACAGACCAACATAACGAATAGACCATTCAAATGTATCAAAACTTTTAGCGCTTGCTTTGCTTGACTGACTTGTCTGATTGATTTGATCCGCTATGATATTATTTTCTTGGTAATATTTGTGTCATAGAAAATATTTCAACGTGTAATTACTAATTAATAAAAAGAAGTACCTATTTTAATTAACCATCAGTTAAATATATTTTGAATTTTAACTCAGTCTAGACTATTCAAATAACGCTTTATACCGCGAGAAATAGATAAGTAAGAAAAAAATACCCAAACTTAAATCCTGCACATTCTTTTTTATCGAAACACGACTTCATTTGGTACTTGTTAGGAACAATAATCCTATCCTAATCCTAATCCTAACTAATATTATAAATGCGAAAGTGAGTTTGTTTGTTTGTTACGCTTTCACGCCGTATCTACTGAACCGATCATCATGAAATTTTGCATCCACATAGGTTAAGGTACCGAAAAGGACATAGGATATATATTACGCGGGCAAAGCCGCGGGTAACAGCTAGTGCACTATATAAAGAAAAAACTGATCCTAAACACTTGATATCAAATTTTAAAAATGTAAATCAAACTAATCATTTTCTTTTTAAAATATTTACATACGTACATACACACATATTATCACGGCTTTATCCCTTGCGAGGTAGACAAACCCCAAGGTCATAAAACCTAAAGACCACGTTTAGCATGTTAGTGGTGGAAAGCGGAATCAAAATAGTGATGAGTTGCTAGCCACATCGCCTATTAAATAATTCCTTAGCCCAATCCCTTCCAATATTTACATACAGTAATATTAAATTTAAACTCAACTTAAAATATTGGCTGAGAAAATAACGCAAGCTCTTATCATTAGTATCGTGTGTCTATTTCGGTTCTATCAATGATTGCGTGCCTTGAATTTGATCGTAGAGATTTATTAGGTGTAGTTACGTTCGGAATCTGACGGCTTTTAGCCAGGCATTTCAGATTGAAGCTTATACGTGATTTTACTTATCTTTGTAAATCAATCAGATATCGGTTTAAGGGCACATTTGTTTGTATTTGGATCGTTAAGTAATATGCTACATTATTTGTATATTTTTTATTTTTTTATGTGTTATTAGCATCTCATTTTATTTAATATGTTTTCTAATTTATTTTCGTAATTACAGAAGTTCATAAATTATCCAGGAAAAAAGTATAAATAATCTCTCTGTTTACTTTGAAATTGTCACAACTAAGAATTTCACGGTGAAATTTCAATTTAAATTTCGGTGAAATTTTACACACTTTTGCTTGGAGTATGACTGGGCCAAATCGACCGGGCCAGTACCACACTCTCACAGAAAATCAACGTTTGAGTAATTTAGTAGCTTTACTGCCTCTATGCTTCCTTCGGTGACAGAGGCAACGCTCTTGTCAAACCCCTAGTGTTGCAGTTTCTCATTGACAGCGGTGATCACTTATCATCAGGCGACCCGCTTGCTCGTTTGTCGTCCTATGTCACCTTACTCCTCTAGGGGGGAGGGGGGAATGAAAAAGGCCGGCAACGCTCTCTCAAGGTCTCTGGGCACGCATGATCATACCCAATGATCTCCATTCTCAACAGTCTGTCAGGTGCTTGCTGTTATGGTATCGGATACACGCACCCTGCTCTCCGAGCTGCTACTTTCTCATCCCCAATCCAGTAGCAACCCAAATACCTTTACCCCTTTTCCCCATTCCAACAAACTCCTAAACAGTTTTGATGAGTAGTACCGGAACCGAGATAAGCCAAACAAACTGCGCTCACCAACCTATCTGACAAGTGTGGTGAGTATGGCAACCCTATGATGAATATCCTCGGGGGAAGCTTAGCAGTGGACTTCGTGCAGCTGAGATGATCTGAGGAGACGCACCATTGTCGCAGATATTACTAATAGATTATTGAAAACTCATGCATTTGTTATGTAAAATTATCAAATTCTATGCCTTAAAAACTCAATGCTATTTATTGAAGGCTCTCGTAGAAGGCTTAACATAAAGCTTCTCATTATGAAGTGATTAACATTCAATAATGTCTCGACTTAAAATACTTAAGGTGTCTTTCCATTAAGATCTAAGTACTAAGTCTAGGGCCTTTAGAGGCTTACGTAGAGTGTCTTATATGTTTCAACGTCTTTATTTATATTATGTTATTGAACAAGGCCTTACCAAACTAACACACATACACTTATATTTTATTAATAAATTAAGAAGGTGCCTAATTATGTGACATACAATAAATGTATTAAGAAAATGCTAGTAATTCCCTGCCCGATCCTAGCAATGCCTAGCAGTGGAAGAAAAGATTGACTAAGCTCGACTGTATGAATGATTATTCCTAAAAAACTTATGTAGGAAAGTTGAAAAATAAAAAACCTGCCAAGTGTGAGTCAAACTCGCGCAATGAGGGCTCCGTACAATATGCTTCGTGAACACACACACAATGTGCAAAAATGTTTTATTCAATTGACTAGCGCTATCTACTACAGTGTAAGAAGATTTTGTCTAATTGGATAAAATTACTCAATTATCATGAGGCAGAGAACATCCTACAATATGTCACATAATGCCCTGAGGCACAATCAACACTTAGAATTTACTGTGTTATAAATACTCTTATTATACTCCAGTCAAGTTAATGTTAGAGAACGAAATAAGTTTTTTGTTATGTTATGTTTATTACTAGTATCTACTATCATACAAATATGCACCTAATTAAGAAGAGCGGTGAAACCTAATACAAGCATTGTATGCTTAAAAGGTTACACCATAACCAAGATGTACACAATGTAAATCTGTGAAGTTTTTAATAAATATTTTTTCATTTTTCATTTTTTTTCATATCTAGTGGTGTTTTAGTGATCTATTTCCCTAGATGAACTTATTATATTGAGTTTACCACTTTATTTTCAAGTGATAGAATTCTTATTATTTTTCCTGTAATTTTCAAGGAATGAACTACATTTTGTAATTTTTTCAAAATTTTTGGCCCAGTAGTTTCGGCGATCAGGGGGGGGGGGGAATGGTCAATTTTTGCCTTCTTTCGTGAATAAAATCAAAAGAATTGATTTTATCCGAACAAAATAAAATATTTTTGAGATCCTCATAATGAGCCCTTTCATGTGATATATGACACAGTAAGGTTTGCAAAACTTTTTTTTTAAATTTTGTAATTGGGCCCCCGAAAATGATCCTTATTTCAAAAAAATCTTTATTTACTTTGCACATCCGTGTTTGGGTCATAGGATTACACCATCTTACCAAATTTCACCAAATTTGGTTCAGTAGATTCGGAGAAAATCGGCTGTGACAGACGGACGGACGGACAAACAGACGCAGGAGTGATCCTATAAGGGTTCCGTTTTTCAATTTTTATACGGAACCCTAAAAATCAACATTTACATACAAATTGCCCGGCCTGCTGATCAATTTTGTATGGGAATGTCATTTATTTTCGAATTTCCAGCATTAGCCCCTTAAGGATCATACAAATCACATAGTAAACATAATAAGTAAGTTAAATATCAAATTTTCTACTCCTGTACCGTAATCTGTCATTTATATGGTCAAGAACACAAACATAAGAACATCTATCATAAGTCTATACTCTACTCCTCATAACAGTACGGCACAGCCGTACTATAATGTAGCTATAACGATACGGCTAGCAGCCACAGACTATTAAACCTAGATTTCGTGATTGCAAAAGAAGTTTTTTTGAACTAAATGCATTGCTGCCAACTTAAGAAAAACTTATTTCATAGTTTTTTAAGAGTCAAGCGAACATTAATTTAAAACGGAAAGGTAACCATAGACACAAAATTTTGTCATGTCAAAAATGTAAAACTAGTAAATTTCATTTACTAGTTTTACATTTTTTTGAAAGTCGTAGAAAAAAACATTGTATGCAACGGTTTATAATTAGGTCTTAAACCGTTGCATAAAATACTATAATATTAAGTTCAAGACTGGTGTTATGGGATACTAACTCAACGATACTATATTTTATAACAAATATAAATACATAAACATCCAAGACTCAGATCAATCTGAAAGAGATCGACGTCACCGGGGTTGCACCCTAGACCTACGGTGACAGACTGACACAATTACCATTACGGCACAGAGGTCAGCAATGTAAATGTAAAACTAATAATAACTCTAGGCCAACAAAATCATGGAACCATCAATCATATGCCATATCATCAGGTAACTTAACCAATTCGTGAGATTGCTACCTATCTGATCGACTGTCAATGAATTGAGACAACCTCCGTAGCACAAAATCAAAATCAAAACGTTTATTCAGAAAATAGGCCTTTCCAGGCACTTTTTCACGTCATATCGTATTTAAAATTATCTTATTAGATAATATGTATTTATTTATTGTTCAAAAGCTACAGACTACTAGCGTTTCGGAACCGACCACTGCAGAGAAGAAACGCCGAAAGGAACTCTTATCATCAGTTTTGGTCGCCTACTCGCCTGAAGGGCTTTATACGATTACGTATATTTATGCCTTATTGTCTTTTACTTTCTTTTCTTTTCTCTGTTTTCATGTTACAATTTCAATATTTTTTTTTTTTTTTTTTTTTTATTTAACCTATTATGTCCCACTGCTGGGCAAAGGTCTCTCCCATTTCCTACCTACAATTTCAATATACATATATTTATTAATTTTGCAACATGTTTATGTTAACGACTCTCTCTGTACTATCAGAGCCATATAGCCAGGGCAGTCAAAGGATTCGGCCTACACTCTCCACGCTGGCCTGACGGGTTGGAGAGGTCTCTATAATGTTTAAAGCTTTCCTTTGTCCTATTCTACTCTGCCGGGAACCACACGGCATGTCTATTTAAATAAACAAATAAATATATAGGGACATATCACACAAATTGAGCTAGCCCCACAGTAAGTTGTGAACTTGTGTCGCAGGATACTAACTGAACGATACTATATTTTATAATATATACTTATGTAGATAAACATCCAAGACCCAGGTCAATATGAAAAAGATCTTTTTCCATCCTGACCTGACCGGGGATCGAACCCAAGACCCCCGTGTCGCAGGCTAGCGTGTTGACCGCTGCGCCACGGAGCTCGACTGTATAAATTGTATCATTTAATTTACAATTTATTTATCCCTTCTAATAATAGTATTAAAAATTGAATCTTTTAAAATGTCTCTTTGCATCCCTCTTTTATCATGTTTTCATAACATACCTTTTGAGCATATAGTTATCTTTTGTGCAGGAAATGTACAAAGATTTTATGTGCAATATTTTATTAACGCATGTTTTATAAACAACTTCGCGCACAGTCCCACTTGGATGGATAACCACAACCACAAGTGGCATAGAAATATCTCGAGTTTCTCCGTACTTTGGAAGGTACGCTAAGCTTTTGGTCCCGATTGTCCTCCTTGATAACAGTCGTTGAGCTGATTCAGATGCTTTTAAGCAGCTTGAAAAATCTGACATCTGTGTTGGCTACTTATACAAATGAAACACAACATAACAACAATAATGCGCAATAATTAAATAAATAAAAATATATACTTAGCCTCAAAAGGTTTGATGATGCTGATGTGTGAGCGTATAAGGCACGCTATGTACAGTCGAGGGCAGATAAACCTGACCCCTAACGAAAAGATTTTAAACGGTAAGGCTTATCTGCCTCCAACTGTACTTAGAGATACCGTGTATGATTGATGACATACAAGGCTGCTATTGAGAGCTTGTAATATTTATCAATGGATTTTTCTCGAGGACATTTGTTTAAGAAAAAAGAAGTTTGTTTAAGAAGTAGAAATAAAAAAATACCATTTTAATTTTTTCTTTAGGAACTGATACCCATCTCACTCTCTATCCCAAAAACTACTGAACCATTTTAATGAAACTTGCACGGTTTAAAAAGTTAGACTACAAGTTAATATGAAATGAATTGGCAAGCCAAATTGAGGCTGACATTGAGGCATCGATATACAATTAATATACAAACATACATTAATACACATATAAAATTCAGCACAATTGGTTTGTAGACGAAAGAAAGATGTAATTATTATCAATTAATATTTATTTACACTGAAATTAGCTGTTTAAAAGAAAATTTAATAATAACCAAATAAGAAATTATTCTGTGGCTAAGACCTGTTCTAGAGCATATCATACATTGGTATTTTCAAGAACGGCTACTGCCGTAGTCGATCTATTTTCCCACGCAAGCCTCTCAAGGACTGGGGTAATACCCAAATCATTGGAGTAACAAATTTTAAATTTCTGATTTAAGAGTAGTAAAATTTTTTCATCATTATCATTATCAGATCTATTTTAGTCTCCACTGCAGGATCACGACCCTCTCATTGCTATCAGAGCCGTATAGTACCCCGAACAGTCAGAGGATTTGGCCTCTTCATATTATGAGTAGTCAGAGGATTTGGCCTACACTCTCCACGCTGGCCAGACGGGTTGGAGAGGTCTCTTTGATGTTGAAAGGCTTTGTTTAGCTTGTTTTTCCTTAGTCGCTTTTTACGACATCCACGAGATGACTTGGAGTGGTCCTTTTCTACTCTGCCGGGAACCACACCGCGTCCATCCTCTGACTACTCAAGCTAATATATGGCTCTGGTAGTACAGAGAGGGTCGTGCTCCTGCAGTGGGGACTAGAAAGACCTGATGATGATGATGATATTATAAGTATATTAATACACATATCACGACTAATGATGCGTATACCTATACTACTAACAATCCAACTCATATTGATAAAATTGCCCAATTTATTGCAATAGGTCTGCTACTAAAAATATAAAACAGCGACCTTCCATCCTGAATTGCACTATTTCGTGCACCAATACACATGAAGAAATGATAAGATTCATTAAGTATTTCATTTCTAAAGCACATCGCAACTCGAGGTCAGTCATGTCAAGAGCAACTTTTGAATCTTTTTTTTTTTTTAACTAATATAATGCCTCCTTTACACAATCACATAAGATTGGCTGTCATCGCGATCGCATGCACGCTGGTCTGGGAGGAAAGAAAAAACGTAAAATGTGCCAGCTTCTCATCCCGCGCAGATCGTAAAAGCCGATCGAGGGAATGGGCGTGAGGAATCATGTCAATAGGCAATGAAACCCATCACTTTTTTGATTCCGTTCTCCACCTACGAGCCCACCAACATGCTAAACGTGGCCTTTAGGTTTTGTAGACATGAGCCCTGTCTACCCCGCAAGGGAAAGAGACGTAACAGTATGTATGTATGTCATCGTGATGATGCATTTTTTTTTATATATAAATAAATATATAGGGACATCACACAAATTGAGCTAGCCCCACAGTAAGTTGTGAACTTGTGTCGTGGGATATTAACTCAACGATACTATATTTTATAACATATACTATAAATAAAAACTTATAAATAAACATCCAAGACCCAGGCCAATCTGAAAAAGATCGTTTTCCATCTTGACCTGGCCGGGGATCGAACCCGGGACCTCCGTGTCGCAGGCTGGCGTGTTGACCACTGCGCTACGAAGCTCGAGATTGTACATCGCGATGCGATGGGACGATGATATCAACCAGGTTGCAAGCATAACATAGAGCAGCCAGAGAGATCACAATGAGGTAGGTTGGAGCTGGTCTTTGTCAACTGGCAAACGGACTTACAGAAATTAAAGAAGCACCAAATACGAGAATAATTTTAATTGTGTAAAAATCATATTTCACCGTGTTTGTAGTATGAGAAACAATTATAGTGTCCGACTAAAAGGCTATATTGAGATGGTTGCCCCGTGCCTGCTCCCGCCTCGCTTCATACCTCACCCCCTCACAAACGCGATGCGCGTGTTCCTACTTTATCTTAATAAATAAATAAATAAATAATAAATATATACGGACAAATCACACAGATTGAGCCCCAAAGTAAGTTCGAGACTTGTGTTATGGGATACTAACTCCACGATACTATATTTTATAATAGATACTTATATAGATAAACATCCAAGACCCAGGTCAATCTGAAAAAGATCATTTTCCATCTTGACCTGACCGGGGATCGAACCCGGGACCATCCGTGTCGCAGGCAGGCGTGTTGACCGCTGCGCCACGGAGCTCGTACTGTACATTGCTGTCTATGTCACCATTAGCTCTTTTAAGTTTGCTTTCCATCGCCGTGTGGTTCCCGGCAGAGTACAATAGGACCATTTCAAGTATTCCAGTGGATGGATGTGAGGAGCCCGATGGTCCAGTGGGTGTGAGCTCTATGAGCGCTTACATATTTTAAGCAACCCCTGGTGCAGTCCCTACTTGGATGGGTGACCGCAAGTGACATAAAAACATCTCGAGCTCCTCCGTGCTTCGGAAGGTACGTTAAGCCGTTGGTCCCGGCTGTCATCGTTGATGGCAGTCGGTAAGCTATGTCAGATGCCTTAAGGCAGCTTGAAAAATCTGACACCAGTGTTGGCCACTTACACATACGAAAAACAAAAACAAAGTGGATGCGGAATGTGGATATCGATGTCGTAGAATTTCCTTATCTAAAAACGACACACAATTCTTCTGAAAATCATTTTATTAACACCAACCCCCATACTGCACTTCCTGCTAGTTCATTTATGATCACAAGTACCCAAAAACTAAAATTGGCCTCTGATATAGTTCACAGCGCGTCATGTCTATGAAGAAATGATAAGATTCATTAAGTATTACATTTCTAATGCACATCGCAACACGAGGTCAGCAGCATGTCAAGATCAAGCTACATTTATGGTTGTTGCATGTGAGATTTATTCGCACGTAGGATACATACATACTATCACGTCTTTCTTCCTTGCGGGATAGACACAGCCAGGTTTGTAAAATCTTAAAGCGACGTTTAGCATGTTGTTAGGCTTGCCCTCTGACTACTCAGACTAGTATATATGGCTCCGGTAGTACAGAGAGGGACGTGCTCCTGCAGTGGAGACTAGAAAGACCTGATGATGATGGGCTTGTAGGTGAGAGCGGAGTCAAAATAGTAATGGGTTGCTAGCCGCATCGCCTATTAACATGATTCCTGACCTTCCATGCTGGTCTGGGAGAAAAAAAACAAACAATGTAACAGCTGATTCTCTCCCCACGCTTTTTTTTTTAATCATTGAATTTAAGACATGACGGATTCTAGAAAGTAAGGGATTTAACTACTTAATACTAGTACCTTAAAGGTCCATTAAACAGTAATCTATGACTAAATAATTACAACAGCTTACCTAAGAGACCCTTCATGTCTAAAGTCTAAATGTTAGATTGTTTCATTAGACCGACATAGCCTTAGGATGACTCGTGAGGTAGGACTGAAATACTGTAGCTAATGTGCTGTTGAACATTAGATCATGTTTTACTTTAATATCATCATTATTCGACTTAATTCATTCTTAAGTACGTCTTAGCTGGTCTGGAAGCGTTGCACAAATAGGTGCGTCGTTCTACAAGAATTAATTTTAGATTAAACAAAACTCTATTAGTGAAACAAGTAATAGGCTACACTCCGGTATCAAAATAAAAATATTATATTAATTCTATGAGCTATAAAAATTAAAAATAATCGGGTACAACTTTTTCTTAATTAAACAATAACTTAGGAAAATAAAGTCCATAACCCTAGTAAACTGTGACGTCAAACCTTAGGTTGACGTCACAGTTTACTGTGAAGTGTGACAAAGAATGATGATACACAGATTTTAAAGTAGTATATATTTATAATTTATAGTTTTATTTGACAAAAGAAAAATACGCGCCCAATATTTTCTGATAATTTAACTGACAAAAAATTTTTATATTTTTTTTATACTAGCCTACAAGTCTTTCTTAGTCAAATCTTCTGTCTGCTCTGGCTAATATATGGTAGTACAGAGAGTACATATAGAAGGTAGTACAAAGACCTGATGATGATGATGAAGATACTAGCCTAAATAATGTAAATAACTTGAATTCACAGATCCAAAAGGAGAAGCCAATAACTTCCATTGCCTTACTACTGAATTATCAATGGAGATTTTGGCCTGCCTCCTCGCTAAGTTTTGACAACTTTTGTGAACAAAATTTAGATGGTCACTACAACATCCATTACTGCTTTCGTATAATTGACTATTTTTCTTAAGAGATATAAACCGAAATGAATGTTGAAGTGACCATTCAAAACGGTGGGCAGATAGAACTTACAAACAGACTTTAAATGGTATGGGTTTAGATTGCTTTTGCCCGTGGCTTTGCTATAGTTAAATACAAACTTGGAACCCGTTGCACTTCCTTGGCTGGCTAATTTGAAAAATCCTTTTATACCTAATGCCTGCGTCATAATAACTATCTCAGTGCCAAATCTAAGCGTAATCCGTAAAGTAGTTTGAGCTGTATGTTGATAGATCAGACGGTAACAACTGCCTTTTATACAGCTGATTTTGAACCTATGAGAATCAAATCTCATTAAAATAAAATCTCAGAATTAGAATATCTAATGGAATACAGAAAAGTAAGAAAAAATGGGCATGTTGACTAAAATTTTTTTCATGTTGTTATGTAAAGACCTGCCAAAAATAAACACAATAGTGACAGAAATACATTTCTAAACAAAAAACTCTTTCAGTTATAAAAGTTTTTAAGACACATGTTTTTAGACGTAAATTTTTAGACGTGAAAACGCGCTGCTGAAATGCCTACATATTTGTGACGTCACAAGCTTGTATTTTGTATGGGTGGCGTGAGAACTTTGTTTGGTAGCTATACGAAATATTTCGTTTATGGTAATGGTTTCAAAATAAAAGTTGCTACAAATTTTGCAGACTAAAATACAGTATAATTGTAATTAAAGATTTTCATACTTTAAAAAATGGTCCTATTCACCCAACTTTAAAGAAGCTTTAAGATCACTTAACGAATCGATATCAAATTAAAAGTGTTCTTTATAGTGTTTTTAGATAGAAATTAGTCTCATTAGAAACAAATTTTATATAATTTTAACATTAGGCAAATACCGAATTGTGAAAAATTAAAGATAAAATTTGTCTTCCCATAGTAATTTGCTTATGGGAAGTCAAATTTTATTTTTAAGTCAAATGGTGACTTTGTTTGAGAGGTCTAACCTCTTTTTCGTTTTACATCTTTTTTTCTTGCAATTCTGTATTCCAATAGGGATTCTGACTCCGAGATTTCAATATAGCTCATAGGTTCAAAATCAGCCTGTACAAGTAAAATTAAATATAAATATATACGGACAAATCAAACAGATTGAGCTAGCCCCAAAGTAAGTTCGAGACTTGTGTTATGGGATACTAACTCAACGATACTATATTTTATAATAGATACTTATATAGATAAACATCGAAGACCCAGGTCAATCTGAAAAAGATCGTTTTCCATCTTGACCTGACCGGGGATCGAACCCGGGACCATCCGTGTCGCAGACAGGCGTGTTGACCGCTGCGCCACGGAGCTCGTCGCTCAAGTATTCATCAAGTATGTTGACATAATGTAGCTTCATACTCTTACTAAGGTGAAAGTGTCTCCGATTCCTAGAATTCGAAGCCTTATAATTTTAGACGTACCAAGTATGAACAAAGAAACATGGAAACCCATTGAAATTATCATAAAACAAGTGTCTAGTTATTATAGTGCAGCTCAACATCTATGATCTACATAGAGTGGCGAAACGTTGAAGATCGATCGACAATTCGTCTAGTTAAGTAGACGTGCGACTTTTTTAAAGTGATCGCATAAACTTGCAGCTAATAGCTTAACTTAACTGACTGTCAAAAAGGTTTCTTCCTTCTTTTTTATTTTAATTCATGTCCGAGGAATCTGAATCTGAATTCATGTTCAAGTAAGTGCAGAAAAAAATTATGATCGTATTTATGTGATGGGACGAGTAGAGAAAAGTATCGTCAGTGAATAGAGCCAAATCAATGTTGGTCTTAGAGATGTCATTGGTGTAAAGCAAGTAAATGAGGGGCGAGAGAACAGTACCTTGCCTTAACCTTCAACTCTATAAAGGAAGGTCCTGTTCGATAGGAAGTCTTGAATGATGTGCAAGAGACTGCCGGGTAGGTCCAAGTTGGCCAGCTTAGAAATCAAGCCAGAATGCCCGACTTTATCGTAGACTTTTGCTACATAGAAGAAAAATGCTGCAGCTGTGGGAGCCTTACGCTTTATTTGCTCAGATGCACGACCTAATTTTGCATATTTACAATCTTGAAATTCTTACTCGCATAAATCCATGCGATGTTTAATAATACCGAAAGTATTCATCAAAAAATAAGTCGCACAACTGCCCGCCCGCTCCCCAGGCGATAATAGCGCGCCGCACGACCTATTACGTTACAGAAAATACTTAGAATTATTACTTGCGTAAATTCATGCGCTTCTATTGTGCCTTCCTTTTGCAACGGATAAGTGAAAGATTGTATAGATAAAAACTTAAAGAACATTAGTTTTATTTGCCCATGTCAATGTCAAAGCAAATTGACTGCTGATGAGATGGTGATCTCGATTCTATTGTCTTGTGTTTTCTTAATGATGATTTTGAAAATGCATTGTAAGAATTAAACGCAGACAAAACTGTTTTATCTCGTAATTGGTGATTTAGTAGTTTTAGTGTAGTTTAATAGTGATGTAACAAATGTCAGGTCACGAATGCGAATGTGAATATTTGGTTTTTAAACCTTTTTTTCCTATCATGAAATTTGTTATCACAATTCTATTTCAATTTTCACTATTTCAATATCAAGAAAATAAGTTTTCTTTTTCATCAGGGTTATTTTAAATATTTTTTTTCATATTAATATGACAGTATGTATAAATTCAAATTCAAAAAGTCAAAACTTTTATTCAGAAAATAGGCCCTTGCATGCACTTTTTCACGTCAAATCACATTTAAAATTATCTTATTAAGTATTATGCATTTACTAATTATTGTTCAAAAGCAACAGACTACTAGCATTTCGGAACCGACCACTGCAGAGAAGAAATGCCGAAAGAAACTATTTTCAACAGTTTAGAACGCCTACTCGCCTGAAGGGCTTTGTATGGTTAATCATTATATTATATTTCTTTATTTTTTACTTTTCTTTTTTTCTGTATACCAAATGTATGTTATTGTTTTTACTATGTGCTATAAAAAAAAATATTACATGCATTCAAGGGTTAAATCTAGCGCCGTTTATCTTTGTTTTGAATATGTCGCGCAAGTTAGATATTTTCAAATTCTGTATTGATCTTTGATGTTCATATTCGAAAACTCTTCTAAGACCTGGCTGGGAATTAAACTGAGAGCCTTCGTGTTGCAAGCTATGATATGCAAACACATAGCTGACCACTACGCCTAGGAGGATGCCGATATATTGGGTCCTTACCTATGAAATTGGCGTTTTTTCCGCTTGCCATTTTCTTCCTAATGATAATAATTTTCAGGTAAACACATTTTTTTTAATCTCAAAAGTAGCCTATACTAATTATCATTCAGCAAGCATATTTTTTTTTTGTTTTTGTGAATTTTATTATTGGAAAATGCTCATGAAAAGAACTCGTTTCAGGTTTGTTCGTTTTAATTAAATATGCAGCCATATTTCTATTATTTTCCTAATTTTTTGTAAATTTTAGAATGTCTAAATTAAGCTTAATGTTGTCCGTAACTACATGTAAAATTTCATTTTTGTTGAATTTATCAAACCCGAAATCATACTAAAAACGTTAGTATAAAAAATTAACTTTGCTCGAAATTCTTTAAAGAAAACGCCAATTTCATAGGTAAGGACCTAATATATGGACGCGTAATATATTCTTACAAAATAAAACTTAATAAGGCATATGACATACCTAGACATTGATTACCTCTACTTAACATTAAAACTTAACAACCGTTCAACATAATTACTGTTTGAAATAATCTGTGACAACAGGGCACGCTCGCACGTATTATGTCACACTTGAGTCATACTGGTTCAAGTATGACATAAGGAGAGCTTGAATTCACGAACATAAAATAATCAGGTGTGTGCCTATAATATAATATTATTTAGGAGTAGTCAAGGCCTAATGACCCTTTATGCCAAACTTATTCAAATCTTACAGGAAAGCATACGTTCAAAAAGATGTTTTTCGTCTGGCTAGAATAGGCTTACCTGATTATCCAAAAAGAATGATGATTCCGTGCTTAAGAAGGTCCTGTAAGCTGTGGAACCCGAACGCCATTTAGCGTTTGTTTAAAGCTAGCTGGTTCTGCATTACGAAGGTCACATGGCAGTCACTCTGACCAGTAACTTTTAAAATCTCCAAGGATAGGAAGTGGACCCGGGGTGCTGAAGCGTCACTACTGAAAATGTAACTGAAAATACGTTAAAATGATGATGAATATATTATTGATTTCATATCATCATTAGAGCCACAAAAAGCCCACTTATGCAAGAAGCAAACAGGGTTCTTCCAGCTTCAGTGTTAGACTTACAAAAATGTATAGGAACTCTCTCTCTCTCTCATATTAGCGCTTTGCCAGTTGCATACTCAGCTGAAGTACTTTAGAGCCTGGGATCTGCTTTTTTTTATTTATTTATAAGGCAACACATCAGACACTAAGTAATAATATTACAAGGTTTCTTATCAACTAATAGTAGGTATTCCAACTTAGCATCCTAAGCGTGTATGCACTATTGCTTTAGCTAAATAGTAAGGATAATACATAATAAAATTGTTCAAAGTAAGTATCTAAATTATTCATGAGTATAATTACAAATAGTTATAAAAACAAACATAAGAAAACATATACAATTATGTCAGACTATGTACTGGATGCGATGCTGAGAATATTGAGTATATCTGTTTTGAATTTACTTAGTCTGCAATTAAATACATCAATGTCTTCGCTGTAGGATATCTCATTGTATTTCCGACACATTCTGGCTAATGGGTTCGAAAACGATATATTTTTTTTAATAAACAGGCAGCCCGAAGAAAGTTAGTAATATTAATATTCATATTGTGATAACAATGTCGGCGAATCAATGATATAATGCAGCAATTTAAATAAGGTTATAAGATCTTGTTGGTGACGACGGGTACAAGGTCCGAAATATGAAAAGATCTAAGCTTTTCATGGTATGAAGATCTATATGCTTTGCTTTTTCTTCTCTGTTCAGCTCGGTCTTCAGCATCCTTACTTGTTCGGCCATAGGCCATTGGCACGACATCGATTTGACGAGCTCCGTGGCGCAGCGGTCAACACGCCGGCCTGTGACACGGAAGGTCCCGGGTTCGATCCCCGGTCAGGTCAAGATGGAAAATGATCTTTTTCAGATTGTCCTGGGTCTTGGATGTTTATCTATATATGTATTTGTTATAAAATATAGTATCGTTGAGTTAGTATCCCATAACACAAGTCTTACTTAAGAACTTACTTTGGGGCTAGCACAATCTGTGTGATTTGTCCGTATATATTTATTTATCGATGTGACTGAATCTCTAACGACATCAAGCGAGTGGAGACAGCTTTCTTGAAGCTTGTTCGCTTGTCACGGACATAGAAACTACCGCGAATACGGGATTTTCTCACGTGGTCTTGCCGCGAAACTCCACACATCCAGGGCAGCATATTCATCTCCATGACATGCTGAGCCCTATATTGCTGTTTGAGTACAGGTTCACTTTCTTATATAAGGACAGATCTCAATACGGATTTATGATTCGGCGCATACGGGAAAGAAAGAGTAAGTGCTTTCCAAATGCTTTGCCATTATTTCTCATTTCTTACCTTCAGGCTATGCATGCAAAACGTGGCCCATAAGGCATAAGAATATTTGCTGTCTCTCCAAGCCTTTCGCATACAGGCAACGTCCAAAGCCGAGATCCGTCCCTCCTGGGGGCCCTTTGGTGAAGTTCACCTTACAGGTTGAGAGCACTCTGCCCTCACCTCAAAAAGTCCAGGGAAGTAGCAAAAGCTAACTATAGGAGCTAGATATAAAGTTTTTAAAAAGTGATACCTGCCTTTATAATCTAATTGACTTTTTTGGGTCGCAAATGTCACCAATCACCTCACGCCACTTTTACCACGCTGTCGTTATGTGAGCAAAAATGCATAAATACTATGTAATATAATTTGGCAAATTTTTGAACAGTCTGTCTGCCAAAATTGAGGCCAGCTATCGTAGGGTATGCTTATGCAAGACGTCTTATTATATAGTTGCATCGTACGACAATCAACGGCCAGCCTTAACGCACTCGTATATTTTAAAATACTAATATTTTAATTACGAAAAATAGTAAATAAATATATAGAGACCCAGGACAATCTGAAAAAAATCGTTCTCAATCATGACCTGCCCGGCGATCCAACCTGAGACCTCGCGTGTCACAGGCTGGCCTGTTAACCACTGCGCCACAGAGGCTGTCAATCTGTATAAGATTGTCAATTTTTGTATTAGAAATTCATGTTATTTTATTCCTGTTGCGAATAAAAAAAACATAAATTTGTTTTGGTTATCCGGATACATTAGTTGTACTCGTCACGTTATTTTCAATGATTCAGTTATTTTATTGACAATGACCCTTCCCACCATGTCTACATTTTTATTTATCGACCTTAGTTCTACATCAAAGAAGCCAAAATAAACATGAATGCTACTGATTATATCATTGACAGGTATAAATAGGCCTAACAAGTGTGTACTCAACAAATAAAAATAGAAGTGTTCCGTATCATACATTTGTAGGAATAAATCGCATCTAAGAATGTCATTATTCTTATAAAAAGATAGATAAAGAATCTTTGACTGGATTTGTAATTGATAATAGGATTCGTATATACCAGAAGTATAAAATTACTGTTCTCAAAGATTTATCGTAAAGCGAAAAGAACCCCAGTCAAAATCCAGTAAACATTTAATAGAAAGAAATGAAGTCAATATCTCCTAAATAAATAAGAGATTGCACTAAATTCACTTTAGGATAATCTGTATAACCTATAGATAACTCTAATAATCTTTCACCTTATAGTTTAACATCACAATAATCAAAGAAAAGCAACGTTTTGAATCGACATCGAGCGCATTCAAATTATCACATTTAGAACTAAAAAAATCTTTTTCTAGAAGCAATAGCAATATTTCTAATTCCATCAATAGATAAAAAATGGATCTTTATTATAATTAGTAATAAAAAGGAACCCTAAAATTCACCAATCCATAAAGAATCTCCGGCTTGTCAACACGAAATTCGTGACCATAATAAGTCCATCTCATACAAAGCAAACAATAGATTGGTATGCAACTTTTATAGCCAGGGTCTTTGGGTCATGAACCAATGTTCTAGAGCAGAGCTTCTCAAAGTGGGGTTGAGAGTTATGACTACGCGATTATAATTGGAGATAGTGGATTCTTGGTTTGTATTTGTGCTTGTGTTGTTTCGTGTGTGCTGCATAGTTAACGAAAAAATCAAAAGCCTTAAACTAAATGTGTGTTATTTTTGGCCCCACGTGAAATGACAACTCTTTACAGAACAAACTTTTAAAAAGTGACATAACTGCATTTCAAATGGGGGTCTTAAAAAAATCGATTTTGTCAAACTCCTTGTGTTGCAGTTGCCCATGGGCGGCGATGATCACTTATCATCAGGTGATTCACTTACTCGTCCAATATCATTAAAAAATTCGGTAAATGGAACCCGGGCTTCACACAATCTTAACTAAGAATTAGGAATACTACCATGAGAGTAACACTCAAATGAGATAAAAGGAGAGGGAGTGATTGGGCTGTTCAAAACGGCAAAAAGTTTGAGAAACTCTGTTCTAGTGAACTACAATGCATCGTTACTGTCCGGCCTTGGTATTTGATGGTATTCAGACCCTAATTTGTTCTGTTTTTTTATCTGATCGGGCTATTAGATATTTTTATGGTGTTGCCAATTATGTGAAATGCCAAACATTGGCTTAAATCGGTATCGTGATCTGATAATTCCCTCGGATAGAAATTATTCTGAATAGTTTTAATTTTTTATTTCATTGAATTGTATTTCTTTATTTACAAGATAATTTTTAATAGTAAAATATATGTAGAAACCTTCATAAATAACAATATTTGATACCTTATCATAAACGAGTAAGTAATATCGTTATACTTAAAACATCGAAAGATATACTTAAGTTTAGCGGTTCCTCCCCACAAAATGTGGCGCACTTACTCATTTGTCCTGAGTCCCCGAACACCTGAAATCAGGACGACTTGATCGCGGCCAATGATCCAGCATCCTATGGAGTGGTCCGTTATTGGAGCGCTAAAATTTAACTGGTACCATTAACACGCAAAGAAGAAGAAGCAGACTTAAGTATAGCCTTAAACTAAGTAAATTGCAGAAAATATAGAGAACTTTCATTGTAACAGAAAAGATGAAAATCGAGCAATTAACTAATTACAATATTTAACCCAGTTCTCATAACCTACCGCCCTAATTCTCAAAGCTATCTTAGTGCTCTCTCTCTCTCTCTCTTATCTGAGCGTTGTCCCAGTTGCATCCTCAACTGGGTTGCTTCGGAGCCCGGGGTCCGCTTTCCGGCTTTTACTACTCAACTTCGCACGGTCTTTAGCATCCTTGCTTGTGAGACCATTGGCACGCATATCATCCTTAACGACATCAAGCCAACATTTCTTGGGTTTCCCCCTTCTGCCAGGGCCCGGGGAAGGTGGCATGGCCAGACATATGTTCCCTACGTAATTTGCCGGTTCTCGCAAAACGTGACCGTACCAGCGTAGGCGGCTCTCTTGTAACTTGATCTTAGTGCATCTTAACTAAAATCGTTATCAAGTCTCGTTTTGTCACTGCCTAGATAACATCTAGACAAAGACAGTCTGAGATTTGAGATTATCATTAATTAAGATTATTTTAAATATTCGGGAGTAAGCAACCTATTTTCTAATGAAAAAAAAAAAAGAAATCCGTCCTATATTGGTTATCAAATTGTCTCTTTTTACCCCACTGACCAACACATGAGAGTAACAATTTTCGCGCAAATAATCTATGTTAGTACGATTGTTCCACCGTCGTTTTCTGTAGCCAACGGCTTCACCGATTAAAATAGGAGGTTACATTCGATCGATAAGAGCTACAAAGCTCTTAAATAAGAAGAAGAATGTCCCCACTAATCTCAACTAATATTATAAATGTAGAGTTTGTTTGTTTGTTATGATTTAACGCTCTATCTACTTGCCCGATCATCATGAAATTTTGCATAGGCAAGGACATAAGCTCCCAGAGAAGTACTTTTCCTGAGAGGTCGACACTAACGCTAGCGGAGTTAAGGATAAAAAATTATCCAGCTCCTAGTGACGTAACTATCAAAATTCTTTATTCTTCTTATTTAAGAACTTTGTAGCTCTTGTCGATGGAGTATGCGCCAAACTAAGGCTGAGGAAAGACTTTCCTGCCTTTGACTGCCTTAGATTTAAGTTCTTGAAACGACATGACATCAGACTTCTTCTTAAGTAATCTATCAAAATGTTTTGTAATTTTAAAAGCGTGTTCTATAAAAGCATTGAGATCTGACCTACCTGTCAGGTCTAGATGTGCGAGTACGTGGTAGCCAAAAACATAATAACTTGATGTCTGACTTACGCAAATTTAGCCATTTAAATAGGGATCGCACCCATTTATCATAATTTCTTTATTGTTAAATCTATTATATACATACCTACATATTTACTATCACGTATTTATTATTTTACTCCATAGGTGATACGATTGACATTTTTGACGAGCTCCGTGGCACAGCGGTCAACACGCCAGGCTGTGACTCGGATGGTCGCGAGTTTGATCCCCGGGCAGGTCAAGATAAACTTTTCAAAAATGTTTGTAAATTGAATTGATTGATCTGGGTCTTGTATGTTAATCTATATATGTATTTGTTTTAAAATAAAGTATCTTTGAGTTAGTATCCCATACACAAGTCTTACTTAGGACCTTTTTTTACTACCTTCTAAATCTGAGTGATTTGTCCGTATGTATTTATTTATTCACTCGCATTCTGCCATTCGTCGGATCGCTGTCTGTTGACACGTTCTAGCCTTAGATTCCTAGGGTTGCGGTGCCGCACTTGACGTCCGTAGGAGTAGGACAGAGCTCTATACTTAAACGGGAAAGATGACAGGGTTTCTTTCTTATGTATATAGGTCTGTCCTACTCGGACGAACATCAACGCAATCCTAGGAACCCAAGGCATGAGAGATTGTAAGGAAATACGCGGCATGGCCATAAAATAGCCGCGATTATCTCGCTCGTGGAGTTATCCCTAATACAGCGCGTAAATTGACTCTAGACGCAACCTTTAAGGGGGTGGCTCAACCCGATAATTTAAACAACTTTTCCTATATAATCAATGCTGGGAACACAAAATTTGATTCGACATTTTTATGCAACAATATTTGGCTAAGATTCTGCCGCTTGCCGGCAATTAGTATGGGAAAGTAGTCAAGTGGGTGCGAAGCCTAATAATTCATGCCTGCGAATTTAATAACAGTAAAGAAAGATTATTCCAATAAGCACCAAGTAAAGATAATCATGAACTTTTGAACCAATTAATCACATAGTCAATGAAGCAATTTTAATTCATTGGGCTATCAAATTCAATTTATATTCTAATATATGCGAGTTTGTCCGTGTGAAAATTGTGAGTTCAACTTTATACGAGTTGATTAATTGCTCGAAAACCTTTACTCGGTTGTTTACGAGATTTACAGTCTATGAGTTCTATAGTTTGCATCAAAAAGGTGTTGAAAAAAAACCGGCCAAGTGCGTGTCGGGCCACGCGCAGTGTAGGGTTCCGTAGTTGTGAATGACAACTTTGAGTTCACACTGAGTTCTCACTCGCACCTCACAGTTAAACGACCAAAAGCATCTTACAATAAAAATTATATGAAATTTTACATTTTCGAGTACATTTTATAAGTTGGTTGCCTATAACTTTTTAGTTTGAACTTAGTACTCAGCTTTGATAGTTTTTTTTTTCAACTTCAGCATATATACAACTGATGCAATTTTTTTCACGTATCCATATATAACCGTTTAGCAGATAGAGGACCCTTACCTCTAACAAAAATTTGCAATTTAAAACCAAATATTTTGGAAACGGATCCCTAACTCGAAAAATGGTGATCTCAACCTCACAATCTTTTTTAAAGACCTATTTAACGATACCCGACACAATGGGTTTGTATAGAAACCCTAAAAAATATTTTTTTTAATAATTTTTTCTACCATTTTTTTGTGTTGATTAATATACATACCCATACCAATTTACAGCTTTCTAGTACTTATAGTCTCTGAGTAAAACCGCGGACGGACAGACAGATAGACATGGCGAAACTATAAGGGTTCCTAGTTTACTACGGAACCCTAAAAATGGTCTTGTTACCAGAACCGAATTAAAACTTTCATTATTTTATACCTGTTATAGGTTTTTACAGAGTGTTTTGCCATTACATCACTTAAGATGAATGGTTTTTAGGGTTCCGTATGTTTAAGTGACAAATTGGCCCTCACTGTATCATTTGTGCATTAGTACATCCATAAGGAACAGAACAATTGTTAAAATTTGGTATTTACAATTTTTTTACCCAAATACAAACAAGTGACAATATTTAAGTTTTGAGGGTTGCAAATCCGAATATAAACATTTTTTTGGAGACTGTCATACCCAGTTTGCTTTCAATTTAAGGATCAAATATAGTAGAAATTATAGCCAGGTTTAATTGAACCAAACATGAACAAAGGACGTACATGTCAAAATTTCTAATTGTAAATATTACAAATGAAAGTTTTAAAATATTTTGCACTCATACATGTCATTTTCCCACACCACTGATACAAAATTTTGAAAAATATCATGTCAAAGGTTTTAACTTCATATTACCTACGGAAAAAGCTAATGATGGGTATAGTTTTTTATGACATAGTACGGCAAACGAATAAGCTGGTCACCTGGTGGGAAACGATCACTGCTGCCCATGGACAAAACTGCAACACTAGGAGTGTTAAAAGTGCGTTGTTGGCCGGCCGGCCCATTCTACTAGCAAAAGTGAATTTTGCCAGTAGCGTGGATTTACCACAACTAACATACCTACAATTGAAGATTATTTTGCATTGAGAAGGTTCCGTTCAATGAAAAAAAAAATCATTGAACGGAACCTTCTCAACACAAAATAATGTGCACTTGACCAGCTTTTTTAATGATTTTAGCTGCGATAGCGTCAAGTTAGTCTCGACCCAATTTGGCCTTTGACACCAAATCGTCACATTATGTAAACAGTTATTTATTATTACGTCTATGACTTATATGGACCAGTTAGCCAAAAACTTTAGCCTTAAGAGGCTTAGATTGAGCAGCTCGATGGCCCAGTGGGCATAAGCCCTGGAAGCGCTTACTCATGTAAAGCAACCCCGGACGCGGTCCCTACTTGGATGGGTGACCACAAGTGGCGTAAAAACTTCTCAAAGTCCTTCGTGCCCGGAAGGCACGTTAAGAAGTAGGTCCCGGCTGTCATCATTGATGGCAGTCGTTAAGGTATGTCAGATGCCTTGAGGCAGCTTGAATAATCTGACACCAGTGTTAGCCACTTATGTTCACACACGAAAAACAAACAAACAAGTAACTTAGATCAAAAATAGCGCCACGCTTCATTATATTTTTACATTTCTGAATCTGATAACATTTTTATAATATAATATACGGACAAATCACACAGATAGAGCTAGCCCCAAAGTAAGTTCGAGACTTGTATTATGGGATACTAACTCAACGATACTATATTCTATAATTATAATAGATAATTTATACAGATAAACATCCAAGACCCAGGTCAATCTAAAAAAGGTAACTTTTCCATCTTGATCTGCCGTGATCGAACCCATCCGTGTCGCAGCCAACGGTGTTAACCGCTGCGCCACGGAGCTCGTCAAATTTATATTTCGAATAATCGTTTAAAACGGAAAAGTTAACTGGAAAGTTGAAAGTAGTCTTGAATTATTATCATCATCATCATCAGTTTTTTTTATTCTCTACTGCAGGAGTATAAGCCAGAGTAGTCAGAGGATTTGGCCTACATTCTCCACGCTTGCCAGACTTGTTGGAAAGGTTGCTTTGATGTTAATAAGCTTTGTTTAGCTTGTGTTTCCTAAGTCGCCTTCAACAACATCCACGGAAAGACTTGGAGTGGTCCTATTCTACTCTGCCGGGAACCACACAGCGTCCGTTGCAAGTAGTCTAATACAATATTCAGTCTATCGATGCACTTGGTCAAAATATTAATAATCATTGCATGTAATCAATGATATAATTAAGTCTTATATTTACTTATTGTAGCTAGTCTCATCATAATTATTTCAGCCGCAAGAAGTCCACTGCTGGACATAGGCCTCTCCCAATGTTTTCCAAAATTACCGGTTGGGAGCGGCCTGCATCCAGCGTTTCCCTGTGACCTTGGTCAGGTCGTCACGCACCTGCCCCCCATTTTACTAACTCGGTGTACAACGATTTGATTTTCACTTTAGCATTCATTACGGTTTTCATATATTAAATAAAAATAGTCATTCATACAGAATCCGTAATGAATATTGAAGTTACCATGAAAGTGATGTACACCAAAGCTGTCAAAAGTGAGCAAATAGGCCTGCGGGTCTGTGGGTGTCCGACGCTGCGCTTGCCGTTACGTGGTCGCCAATCGAGAACCCTTCTGCCCCATCGGCCATCGGCTCTCATACCTATTGTAACTAGTCTATTTATAAATCATGTTTTATATTAATATTTTATCATTGCATGTAATCAATGATAAAATATTAATGATCAATTTCAATTTTCAATTTCCAATGATCACGGTGGTGTAGTTGGTAACACACACTTAGGGCACAGACCTAAGAATCCTACCTGTGGCGAATTCTTTTTCATCACATATTTTCAATTTTAATGTATTATATTATTAACTACCTATTTATATCCCACAACTACTCATTTCATACTGTGCAGACATACTAATATAACCAAAAAAACTGAATACTAATTGACCGGCAAGCTTATAAATCATATCATATTAACAAATTGCTCTACCTTAACGTTCATCACATAAATCCACCTAAGTATAAACCATAAAGACCATGATGCCTTAACCCATGATTAACCTTGACTTTGGTATTGGATAACTGGTATTTGTTGCACACAAAAAATCTAGAGGTAATTAGTCTGAATAAAAAATATTTCTACAAACCTTGAACTTACTTCCTTCCATGCTGGTTTGAGAGAAAATAAAAATCTCCCGAAGATTTGGGCCATAGATATCAGAATCTTATGTTATGTATACATTAAGCCGTGTGGTTCCCGGCAGAGTAGAATAGGACCACTCCAAGTCATCTCGTGGATGTCGTAAAAGGCGACTAAGGAAACACAAGCTTAACAAAGCTTATAAACATCAAAGAGACCTCTCCAACCCGTCTGGCCAGCGTGGAGAGTGTAGGCCAAATCCTCTGACTACTCAAGCTAATAAATGGCTCTGGTAGTACAAAGAGGGTCGTGCTCCTGCAGTGGAGACTGGAAAGACCTGATTATGATGATGATGTATACATTAAGGAAGCAATAAATGATTGAGTTTTGAGTATTGAATAATATACATCTTTGTGATTTGGGCTTTACGCGGGCAAAGTCACGGGATAATTTCTAGTTTTATATAAAATGCGTGAATCTTGCGGCTGCCATCAAAATTCAACATCATGTTTAATTTTCACACCAGACACAACATTTTATAATTCATCACGTTATGATAATATGATAACAAAGATAAGTATAAAACATGTACATCTTGACCTTGACTTTGTAAATATATAGGAACCCATTGACCTGGCCAATGATGTTGTATGAACCTCGTAATTATGGTCACAAAAAGAGAGACACGCAAAAAACGTCATTAAGAAGGTACTTTATCTCAAAATCTTGGGAGTAATTTGGATAAAAAATATTTCGTGTTTTATCAACTTCAAAACAGAAATTTTATTTGACACCTCGTATATCTCATTAATTTCATCTTATTTTTTAACTGCTTCATTATGAAAATACTACTGACATTGTGTAAGCTTACGGTATCAACAACTTTGCCCAACTTAGATGTTTATCTATATAATTATCTATTATAAGTTATAGTATCGTTGATTCCTACGACATGTTCACAAGTTAATATGGGGCTAGCTGAATTTATGTGATTTGTCTCTATATAATTTTATTTATTTAAGCTAGTCGAGTACCCGAAATTATAGAGCAGTAGGATATCGTACTCTACCACTTAATCTAAGCCTGTACCGGAGCTTTTCGTGCAGACAGAGTTTTAGTGAGGAGCCCGATGGCCTAGTGGGCATGAGCATTATTAGCGCTTTCGCATGTTAAGCAATCCCGGGCGCAGTCCCCACTTGGATGGGTGACCGCAAGTGGCATAAAAATATCTCGAGCTCCTCCGTGCTTCGTAAGGCACGTTAAGCCGTTGGTCCCGGCTGTCATCGGTAATGGTAGTCGTTAAGCTAAGTCAGATGCCTTAAGGCAGCTTGAAAAATCTGACACCAGTGTTGGCCACTTACACATACGAAAAACAAACAAACAAACACTTACTTTAAGCCTGTACCGGAGCTTTTAGTGCAGACTCATACGTAATTTTATTTATTATCCTTCAGATATTACTACTGTTTTTATAAAAAAGGAGGAATTGCTTTTGTAAGGGAGATAAACTGCAAAACTATTAGATTTATTCAAATAATCTGTCGCCAATTGGGTATTTCATTTTATTTTCATTAGGGAACAGCAAACAGTTACATAATAAACTTAATTATTATCTACTTAAAATTAAATTTACAAAAAAATATATAATCATGCAACCCACTACGCTATCCACAGATTAAATGTATGTTTGTTAATATCAAGTTGCCACTAGAATGCTATAAACTATTTTAGTAACATTTTAACATAGAAATCAAATAATTTTAAATACATAAGAATTAAACACATATCTGACTACTCAGGCTAGAATATGGCTCTGGTAGTACAGAGAGGGTCGTGCTCCTGCAGTGGAGACTAGAAAGACCTGATGATGATGATGATGATGATGTATAGAGAGAAGGAAAGAAAAGAAAAAAACAATCGCAAGAGAAAAAAAAAACACAGGGTCACCTTAAATAGAAATTATGAAGGTGCTCCGTGCTCAGCCAACACTGTTTTTAAAGTATTCTTATACCTATACAAATTATCAGTAAATATGTCAGTTTTTGACACAAACAAAGTGTTATGGGACTCAGCCATGCGATGAATAGATGAGCGTTGTCCAGAATTAGTACGACATGTAGATAAAAAAAAGAAAGACTTAGAGCGAACTGCGCGCCGACTAGGTACTCTTGTAACAATGTAAGAAAATTTGAGGAGGCTAATGGAATCAATATTATTGTGTAAAATATCATACAAAAAATGGGTAGCTACAATTACAGCATATAATATATTCTATTTACAAATAAATAGAGATTCGCTTTAGAGCTCCGGTTCCAATTAGTTGCACTTAGTATTTTCTATCTGTATACTCTTTTACTTTAATACAAAACCAGTTAGGAATAGTGTATAGACAGCGTAACAAAACTGAAATAAAAATTATAAAACAAAAATTACTTATATTCTCCTGTTCATCTAAATTAGTAAAAATAGGACAACCAAAAATCTTGTACGTGTAATGGCAAATATTTTAATTAAAACTCACTTATTTAACAGCATTTGTTATTACATAAAACTATTTAAAAAGTTTTAAATAAACACCTTATTGATATTTAAATACGTTTGTTATTTTTTCTTCAAACGGAGTTATTCTACGTGCAACGACATCTACTGAAAGGCTTGAACATTAGCATGTAAAATCGTTACATTGATAGAACGCTTTGGAAGGTTATTTTGTCCTACAAAAATTTAGGAGTTAGTTGATGTTACGTTATGTAGATGGCACTCTAAACGATTTAGTAGAGCTTTGAGCTATTATTATAAAGCACTGAGTTTTGTTCGCAACTTTGTCCACGTAATGCAAAGTAGCTGTATTGAGTAACAATTGATTTTGCTTATATCTCATGAATCCAAAATAATTGTGGATAAAATATTAAAATATATAATATTAAAATTTTATTTAACTGTCGTGTCGTAATGTGTAGAGTACCCAAAATCTGAAATCCAATTTTAGTACAATTTTTGGATGTTTATGCTGAATTTTGCCTAATACTAATGATAATCATTGATTTTATTAAACTGATAAAAACGAGTCATATAAATTAATCTGTTCAAAAAAGATTCATTTGTGTTCAAACTTTAAGTTTCTAATTTTTAACTATTTTTGTACGTCTTTTGGACAGAATGATTTATAAATACAAATTCATTTATTTGCTGTAATAGGATGTTCAGCAAATGTTAATAACACATCATTAGAGCAAACACAGTTACTTAGAGTGACTTAATTTTTTTTTTTAAGTTTGTGAGTAGGGAGGAAAATAATTACAATGGAATTTGACTTTCAAATCCTTACTAATATTATAAATTCGAAAGTGAATTTTTTTTTGTTTGTTACGCATTCACGTTCTATCCACTGAACCGATCATCATGAAATTTCGCATACACATAGTTTAGGGTACTCAGAAGGACTTATGCTATTTATCGTGCGGACGGAGACGCGGGTAACAGCTATCAATTATATATATTTTACGTAGGGTACATAACTTATAAATAAAAATCGAGCTTAACTTGCCAACTTTTTTTTATTTTCTTTTTCACTTGCTTCATACATTGTTCATTGTCTATCTAAAATAAATAATATTAACTAGGAAAATATGTCACTGAATCTTAGTATGGTTCTTATTATGTCCTATTTATAGAAGTAGCCTCGTTCCGGATCAAACTTCTGTTGCTGTTTTGGTCCACTGAAGTCTTCTCCGATAATCTTCTCTGTTGTAGAACTTCCCTCAGGTCTAGCATACGATGGCACATTTCCTGAAGCAGGACCCGTCGGTCTTCCATACATATCAACTGGTCTAAGACCTTGAATAGGTCGTCTGGAATCCTGACTAGATGGACTGATATTTCCAGGGGTAACAGAAGTTCCTGGTCTATATTCTCCCTCAATTGGCTGCTGAGGTAAGGGCCTGCCGTAATTATCAACAGTTACCTGTTTTTCGGTCACTTGACTGGGGTAATAAGCTGGTCTGTAAGTTGTACTAGGGAGTTGGTTTTGTGAATAGCCTGGTCTTCCGAAAGGTCTTCCGGGCCTAATAGTAGTGCTGGGTGCTTCATCTGATCCTGCCCCACTGTATGTTACCATGGGCCTGTAAGTAGTTTGGTATGGGGATTGAGATGATGGTTGCTCGTATATATTTTGAGTAGGTCTGTCGTCAAATTGTCCTGAAGATGATGCTGGTAGTTTTGTAGTTTGTGTAAAATAGCCTTGCGTTGAGGGTGTCTGTCCTTCTCCAATGTATCTATCAGTAGTTTGCTGTCCAGGTTTCAAGGTACTAGGCTGACTGACTTCATAACGAGTGCTTTGTGATGGCACAGGAGTTGAAGTGACAAAACGATCACTTTCTTGTGGCCTTAGTGTACCGCTTGGAATGCCTTGGCTAGTTTCGTAAACAGAACCTGGTCTGTATTGCTGCAGAGGTCGTGTAGTTTGGATTGATGGGCGGCGAGTTGAACCAATAGTTGTGATTCTACCATTTTCATCAGGAATCTGAGCAGCATCCAATTTAGTTCCATATCCTCCATTTTGTTCAAAACCAGGTCTTTGAGGACGAGTTTCAGTATACTTATCTGGGCTGCTTTCTT
Source organism: Rhodophaea formosa (assembly GCA_963082605.1). Taxonomy (NCBI): domain Eukaryota; kingdom Metazoa; phylum Arthropoda; class Insecta; order Lepidoptera; family Pyralidae; genus Rhodophaea; species Rhodophaea formosa. The sequence continues at coordinate 3,099,707 of OY720220.1, read as the reverse complement.
TTTCATACGTTTGGTATGGTTGTTGTGTAGTGACAGGGCGCTGGCTGGGCTGAACTTGATTGTATTGGGGTCTTTTATATTGTTTATTATCTTGATTCCTTTCATAATCATCCTCTGTTCTCTCTTCATAGCGAGAAGCATCAGGGGTGATAAATGGTTTACGTACTTCTCCTTCACTATACGTGCTGCCTTGAGATGGTTTTCCGTTAGAAGAAATCATTTGAGAGCCTGCTGGGCGTCTAGACTCCTGATCAAACTTCCTTTGAGGAGGTAGGTACTGATAACCTTCTTCTTTGATAGGAGTGCCATTGATGTACCTAGTAATTTCACCGGGGCGGCGACCTGGCAATGGACGTCTTCCATTTTGGATACTGGCTGGTTCTATTATTCGATTGCCGTAGTATTCACCATTCTGCTGAGGAACTGGTGTAGTAGATGATTGAGGTCTGCGTTGGATATAAGTTACATCACCTGCGGTTGGTCTTCCAGTGGTAGGTACTTCAGATCCAGTTGAAATGTATTCAATTGATCCTGGTATCCTTGAAAGTAATCGGTCGGAAGTTGGACGGTTATTTTGCCCAGATACATTTTCGTTACCCTGTGGTTTTTTATTGTTAACTAAAGATTCCGAAAATTGGCTTGATATAGGAGAAATTGTAGTCGAGCTAGCTACTGGTTGTTCAGTGTAACCCTTGTTCGGTAAATATTTGTCAAGACCACTCGGCCTTCTACTGTCCTGATAGTTATAAACATCAGTTTCATAAACAGGCTGTGACGTGGAAGTAACTGGCCGTATTCTATTTCCATACTTTCCTTGTAAACTTTCAAAACTTGGAGATCCAGCTTCACTTGGGTATTGGCCGAGACGTTGACTATATGATTCACTACCAGGTCTATTATAATCACCCACTACACCAGATGGCCGACGTCCACTGTCATATTGCGGACGGCGATCAGAACTTTGATTACCACTTGAAATTACATCAGGACTTTGAATGGATTGGCTGTCAATTGGCCTTCTTTGAAAGCCACTGGTATTATAGTTATCTTGAATAGTTATAGAGCCAGGACGATTTTTATCTAAACTACCACCTTGCTCAGGTCTTAAGTTATCATCATCATTTTCCGAAAACTGGTCAGGGCGCTGAACAGAAAATTGGCCTCCAAACTGCCTTCTTTCATCACCAGGTCGGACTGTTGGGTACTTTGATTTATCGTTACTCAATCCATCTCCACTTCCTTCTGATCCGATTTCTTGGTTGTATTGTCCATCAATTCCTTCAGGGATGCGATTGACAGGTCGTCTATATGGTTTTTGAGAGCTTGGTTGTCTTTGGTCATAGTTTACTGCGTCATCACTATCTTGTCCTCTAATATCTTCGTAATCTTGATTTGTTGAAACTGGGCGTTTGCCTTTATGTGGTTTAAGCTGCTGCCTCCTATCAGCTTCGTCGTATTGACCATCATATCTATCAGGAACCTCATCATTGACGTTTACTTTGTTCGGTCGTAGGGGTCGGTACCTTCCACCTTCGTATTTCGTGTGTCCGTACTTATCTTCATCGTAAGTTCCTGAAATTAAAAATATGTAACTATTAATATTTTCGATTTTTATTGACATTATTCTTTTTGAACCAAATAGTTTAATAAATCAACAAAGTAAATTATTATTATTCTGAGTTTTGATCCCAATTAAATAAAACTTTTCGGCGATACCAAATAAAAACCCGTAAGTGAAACCCTGTGTTATGATAATTTTTAAAAAAATATTGTAATGCTTGCATTATGAAGTTAGTCTTGAAAACATTTGTTTGGATAAAGAATAAGCACTAACACCAAACTTATCCTTCATTATCATTATCATAAGATTTGGAAAAGTTTTTGAGGCTGGCTACCTGCCTGACGTAAACCCACCTAGGGTAGGTAATACAATACATTTTGTTTATCAAACTAAGTTAATATTAATTATAGTGAGAAACACACTGTTGTTTTCATTTCCTGACTAAATAAATTAAATAATAATTAATAAATTATATATAGGTAGGGACAAAAATTTTAACATTTGTCGAGGAGTATTAACTCTTTTATAATCGATACTTAGATAAACATCCAAGACCCAGGCCAATCCGAAAAAGATCGTTTTTCCTCATGACCTGACCGGGGATCAAACCCATGGCTTGTCATGTCGCGGGCTGCAGGAGTGTTAACCACTGCGCAACAGAGGCCGTCAAAATGGATGTTTCGAATTGTATATACTGTGGTATTTAACCCAAAAACCGGTTATAATTGCCTTTATTTTCTTTTGTTAGCACTTTATATAAAAAACTAGAATAAACCATATTAACAGGTTGCTGACTTTATAAAATATTTTAAAAAAATAAATGAAAAAGAAATGCCGTCTTTAACTTTATACATCGGTGTACAAATTGGAACTAAAAAGTAGCAAAATAATTTAATTACCTATTTTTTTAATAATTTAAAATATTTTTTATGGAGTCAGTGCCATCAAACAAAGGTTGAGCAAGGATAGGTTAACTCTTTACAAGAAACCATTAGATGGCACGAGGCAATTTTAAGGTTATGTTTACTTTGGCTGGGACCGACTCCTAATAAATAGTGCGTATTATTTGTAAATAGGTAAATGGGCGATAAACGAAAATTATTGATGCTTTTAATAATTTTCGTTTATCGCCATTGCATTTAAGTAATTAAGTTATAATGTTTTTTACTTTTTATTTCCACATCGTACACTTATGTAATGGGTTATAATCAGTTTTTGGTTTTTGTTGAAAACATACATATTGTGGGTATTAGTTCAATCAAAATAGAAGAGCAACGTTCTAATCGACTTGTGTTGATTCATGAAAGAATAAAATAGAAAAAATTGAACCTTAAAGGGGTATACAAGGCACTTGACTGGTTTTTAAATAAATTCATTTGTTAGTTAAAACCAGAGCATTTGTAAATGAATCAAATAATTATTTAAACTTACCGTCATCGGAAACACCAGCTTCTTGATCCTTCTTAGCTTGTTCAATAACCTTTAAGATTGCTTCTGGAATAGGTGGTGAAGTTGGCAAATGATCACCACGAGGTTGGAATCCATTCTCGTCAGCAGTGTAAACAATACTGTATAATTTCCCATCGTCTCCTATGTAGGAATAACTACCCTTGGCTTTAACTCCGTCTATAGCTGTTCCACTTTCGTCAGCATGGATACCATTGGAGGTATCAAAACTGTAGGCAAATCCTTCAGGAGTAATAACATTTTCATAATTTAGGATAACAGCATTTCTGTCAGCTTCCGCTTGTGGTCTCTCAGGACGGGAGATAAGGCCTGTTTGAATGCCTTGGCTACCTACAATTCCAACACTAGTTGGGAATGAACCTGATGGGTAAACAGTAGTTGCAGATGGCTGTGTTCCAAGAGTTGAACTAGGGAACTGACCTAAGCCAGGGACAGGCGTCGTAGGTGAGGCTGTTGAGAAGGGTTGATATACATTATTTTGAGGAACAGGTCTTCCAAATTCATCTGTCTGAGAAATCGGATACTGTTGTGGACTAACACCTCCTTTGTTTGTTTCATATTGGAACTGTCCGGGTTGCTGTGAGACTCCCTGCGGTAATTGTTGTCCTGGAGTAACATATTGTAGTTGAGTTTGGCTAGGATAATAAGGACCTTGTGAACCGCTGGAAGGCCCTGAAGGAATATTTCCTTGTGCAAAAGGAGTGTTTTGATTAGAAACAACGCCTTGGTCAAGATTTCCACCATATTGTACAGAACTGGGAGTAGTGCCTGGTGCAAAAGTAGTCGGAACAAAAGTTCCAGGTGCAAAAGTAGTTGGAGCAACAGTACCTGGTGCAAAAGTACTTGGGGTAAGAGAGGGCTGTTGTCCAAATCCAGGTACATTTACTGGATATTGATTTCCTTGATATTGAGTTTGTGCAACAGCTGGTGTGGTAATGGGTCCTTGAACTGATCCGGGAATAACGCCCGGACGCTGATTTGGAACGCGGTCCAAATTACTACCTTGGATGAAGCCAGGGCTGTTTTGATCAATAAACTGTGAACCAGGGGCGAGGGTAGTAGTTGCAGGGTATTGAGTAGGACGTCCAGGTGATATACGACCCAGGATCTGGTTCTGTTGAAACGTCCCTGGCAGGCTTCCTGGATTATAGACATCAGGGTTAAGAAAACCAGGAGTAGAGGTAGGGTAGTCAAATGTAGTTGTAGGAAGACCCGTGACCGGATTTATAGGTCCAGTTGTTGTTTCGTAGGCTTCACCAGGTGGATGTGTTGTCGTCGTAGTAAAAGCATAAGAAGTGGTCGTTGTAGGTACTTTATAGGTCTGATAGTCAGGGGCTTGAGATCCGGGAGTAAAGTCTCCAGGTGTACCTGGTCTGGATGATACAACTCTATTTATTCCAATTTCGATCCCATTGTCTTCAGGAGAAAGTGCTCCATTATTAAAAACATCTGGACGTATAGTAGTCGAGTAAGTTTCTTTAGGGATTTCAAAAGGAGCTTGGATGTCACCAGGAGCGCCCCCAGAAAACTTAGCCCCGGGAGGAGGTAGATATGTTCGGTCTAATTTTTCAGCTGCCGCAAGGCACAGGAATAACTGCAAAAGAAATAAATTGTTCATTTTAACCGCACTTTCACTTCTGAATCACTAAGCACTTTAAATTTTCGTAATCGTAAGTACACTATTGTTCGAACACTTAGACTCATTTATTAGTCCTAACCCACTTTCTGATAAAAATATAGAATCTTATACACACCAAAAAACACTTCATCTCTGACGATGTATCCTCTTCAGGATTTGGATGAGATGTGTGACTGTACCCATCAAAAAATGATATTTATACTGTGAAATTAACCTCTAATGACTGTTTATGCGCACGTGTGGACGTGACAGACGGACATACACCGTGACAAAAGCTAATTATTGCTGTCAAAGCCCTGAACAAGTTATTAAGAGTGTTCATTTTGTTGCATCATTTTATTGTTATGATATGGAAATTATCCGACCTTGACATTTCTTTGGATGATAGTGTGATTGGTGACAAACGTGAGGAATTAGCTCAAATCATGATATTACAAGTTATATCATGATTTGAGATTTAGTCACGAACATTTCTAAAGTTAGACTCGAAAATTTTTCTTAACTTCATCTTTACCTGTAGGATTTTATTCAACTTCTACTTCTGTATTATTTCTCGCAAAAGGTTTCAATTTATCTCTTAAATATCTTTCCATTAAAAATTTAGTTGACAGACGAAGACGCGAGTCATAAATAGTCTTCAACTGATGGTTATGAAATAAGAACCAATCTTAATCATTATTTAATACGTACTTAATTTATTTCACTGCATGCTCCTTCCATGCATGAATGAATAATACCTATAAATTAATTGTCATGAATATATCTCAGTTACGGTTTAATAATTGTTTGTTCCTTTTAATGACTAGCGTGGCGCCAGCTTTATGATGACTAATTTATATGTGAAAGGATCAGTGACATGATCTCTCATAAATTTCCTTTGATGTAGTGAAGATTGGCGGAAAATGACACATAATTTTATTGGATAATATTGGATAACTCAAAACTTTTACGCATTATACAATATGTTATAAAACCCACTCCAATCTTTGAAGGGTCAACTTTATATATTAACAACGTTTTCTATAGGCCTAATGCAGGAAATTCTAAAAAGTGAGTATTTCGCACAAATTATTGACTGTATAAATGTCATTAAAATACGTAAGAGGGCTTATTAACTTAATTTTTCCATACTTAAAATACTTGTTCTTAGATAAAACCTGAACAATTACGACGAATATAATAGGTACTATCACAAATGTACAGATGTTTGTATGTAATTATTGCGCCTACTCACAAAATTTCTTGAAAATTGGTTGAGAAATGCCGGCTGTAGAGACGAACAGTCGAACAGACATGTCTGTTACCGCAAAAAAGAGCCCGTTTAAGTTCATCTTGGCTCCTACTTTTCGAAATGTACCTGTGATCCCGTCACGAATCTTTCATCAAGAATTTATTTTTTATTTATTTTTTTAACTGCTTCAAAAAAATAAGCATCCTCTCCGAAGTCAAACGGTAATTTACTCGAAGCCAGCTGTTGAGCCTTTTGTTTCAAACATTTCCTCAGACAAATCACACAGATTGAGCTAGCCCCAAAATAAGTTCGAGACTTATGTTATGGGATACTAACTCAACGATAGAATATTTTATAACAAATACATATATAGATAAACATCCAAGACCCAGGTCAATCTGAAAAAGATCATTTTCCATCTTGACCTGACCGGGGATCGAACCCGGGACCATCCATGTCGCAGCCTGGCGTGTTGACTGCTGCGCCACGGAGCTCGTCGCTCGTTTTTACGGTCTGTGCGGGAAAAAGCAGCTGGTGGCGGTATCCTCATTTTTCTTTTTATCTCAGACTAGCATAGAAAAGGTACCAAAAGATGCCATCTTGAATTGATGCTTCGTCAGAGCGTAAGTTCCATGGCTAACTCGCTTCACAACAACAGTACGTAAAACTAACAGATTAGGCTCAATAACTGCGTAAATACGGCGCAGGCTAAATCCAGGCTGATCCAGATCATTGATTTGAACAACTTTTTCTTTGAGACTAATGGATTGGAAACTTAAAAGATAATTGACATTTCCACAAAAATTTACCGAGTGGCTAAATATATATTTTTATCATCATAAGGTCTTTTTTATACCGCAATGTTGATTTTTTTGTATCTCCAGCATTGGTCAACAGTAAAAGTTGTTCATAAAGTTGGGCTGTATCACCCCTTTACGGCTCCAAAGCGATCAAAATGTTTACAAAAATATCATATCATTTATTTTTCAAGTTTCAAGATCATTTTAATCCTTTGATATTGAAAAGTCCTAAAATAAACCTGAATTTAAAAAAGCGCCTTAGATTTTGACATTAGTCAGAAAATGATAAGATATTTTAAGGTTTCAAATGATTCATTGCTGAGTATAGGAGGCGAACCCTTTCATCACAGCTAATCAGAAATTACAGATTTTATCCAAGTGTCGAAGCCACCCAAACCAAACTGGGCTAGGTGAGTCGCCCGCTGAAAAAGTCGCCCGCAGGCGAATTGTACCCTTTTGGAAAATGTTAAGGCCCGACTCCTTATAGCATTTTTTGACCGGGCGAGTTATACCTCTGAAAAAACACTAGTGGTCAAGTGGTCCATTAGATTCTTATTTGGTGGTGAGACGCCGTAGTTACTACGCCAGCCTGTAACGCGTGTTACTGGAATAGCGTTGAAAATTCCGAAAGAAAAAAATCGTTTTTTTTTTTCAGTGAAAAAAATCATATTTGGTTTTTTACCGTTTTTTAGGGTTCCGTAGTAAACAAGGAACCCTTATAGTTTCGCCATGTCTGTCTGTCTGTCTGTCTGACCGTCCGCGGTTTTACTCAGAGACTATAAGTACTAGAAATTGTAATTTGGTATTGGTATGTATATTAATCATGGCAAAAAAGTGGTAGAAAAAATCTTGAAAAAAAAATTTTTTTCGGTAACTCGTAACAAGTAAAGTGGGGGAGTAATTTTTTTTCTCTACTTACCCATCGTGTGGGGTATCGTTAAAAAGGTTTTTGAAAAATATTGTGAGGTTGATATGACCATTTTTTGATTTAGGGATCCGTTTCCGAAATATTTGGTTTTAAAATGAAAATTTTTGTTAGAGGTAAGTGTCCCCCCCCCCCCTCTATCTGCTAAACGGTTATATATGGATACGTCAAAAAAATTACAGCAGTAGTATATATACTGAAGTTGAAAGGAAAACTATCAGAGCTGAGGACTAAGTGCAAGCTAAAAAGTTATAGGCAACCAACTTATAACATGTACTGGAAAATGTAAAATTTCATACAATTTTCATTGTTAGATGTTTTTGTTCGTTAAACTGTGAGGTCGTGCGAGTGTGAACAGTGTGAACTCAAACTTGTCATTCACAACTACAGAACCCTACAATGCGCGTGGCCCGACACGCACTTGGCCGGTTTTTTTTTTGTTTGTTCCATTGAAATATTCCGGGAAAATGCCATCACAATTTTTCGGAAAATAACGGAAAGTTTGTAAAAAAAAAACGATTGAAATACTTAGTCGAGTTTGTAATATACTTTTTAATTAATACAGTTAAATCTTAAACCTTGCTCTCTGTTGACTAATCAGATACTTCACTCTCGCTGTTTGAAGAATCAGTATTACGAAGCACAAATTCCAATGTTTCTCTTCCAGAAGATTGTATTAAATGCAAATTTTATCGAACATAATACAAGTTTATTAAGTCTTTCGGGAAGAAGTCAATTCCTGCCGCAGACGATGGCAGAACACTCAACAGTTGCAATATGTTGCAATACTCATGAGTAGTTAAGACTGGTTGCCAAATTATGTCGTTGGACCATCACCAAAAACATCAATACTTTTTCGTTGATTTCAGTTTCCCGTTTTTTCCGTTTTATTGATAAAAATATGAAAAATTCTAAAAACTTAAAACTTTTGAATGTAACTTGGAAAAAAAACGAAAGACTTTGAAAACAATGGGAAAATTTTCCGCTTTTTTCAATGCTTTACTAGAATTCAAAACTACGCGTCACAGGCTGGCATGGCAACTCTAATAATGATGGCCACTATATTCTGATATCTATGATGGCCACCAACACGCACTGAGAAGATAGAATTACGAAAGAGGTCGAGAGCGACACGATATCGCTCGATGACCATTGTCTTAATAATTGCTTTGGACCGTGAACTGTGAACCCAGTTAAGGGAGTGTTCTTATGTTTAAAGAAACCATTAATCTTATACACGGTTTGCATTGATTGACAAGTGCACAATTAATTATTTCCGGACAACTTTTTTTAAAACACGCATTTTTCTATTAATTAATATAGTATTTTCCACAGATTTTAGAGTATACATATTTTCTAAGTTTTTGATTTTGATGAGCATTATCTTCATAATTGGTTTTCGGACCGAGAAGTGTGAACCGAGTTAATAGTGTTCTTATGTTTAAGAAAATCATTAATCTTATTCACGTTTCGGTCTGATTATCAAGTGCAGTTTATTACTTCCGATCAATTTTGTAGCAGCATTTTTCTCCTATTATTCATATAGGACTAATAGAGTATTTTCTTAGTTTTTGATTTCGAAGATAATCTTAATAATTGCTTTTCGGACCGGGAACTTTGAACCGAGTTAAGAGAGTGTATTTATATTTAAAAAAAATCATTAATCTTATCCACGTTTCGTTCTGATTGACAAGTGCATAACTTATTGCTTCTGGTCAATTATGTACACGAAATTTTGCCCATTATTTATACAGAACTAATAGAGTATTTAACAAGTTTTTCATTTCGATGACCATTGTCTTAATATTTGCTTTTCGGACCGTGAACTGTGAACTAAGTTAAGAGAGTGTACTTATGTTTTAGAAAATCATTAATCTTATTTACGTTTCGTTCATTATTAATTACTTCCGGTCAAATATACACACATTTTTGTGTGGTATATGAATAATTGTTTAATTTTCATTTGTAAATGACCAACACTGGTGTCATATTTTAGCTTTAGCTGACTGAAGTATGACAGAGGTTTGACGTGACTTCTGAAATACAAGGAGTTTGAGAATTTTTTCACTTGCTTATTTTCTAGCTCATCTGTTAAAAATAAATAAATATATAGGGACATATCACACAAATTGAGCTAGCCCCACAGTAAGTTGTAAACTTGTGTCGCAGGATACTTACTAAACGATACTATATTTTATAATATATACTTATATAGATAAACATCCAAGACCCAGGACAATATGAAAAAGATCTTTTTCCATGTTGACCTGACCGGGGATCGAACCCGGGACCCCGTGTCGCAGGCTAGCGTGTTGTATTTTACGGACTAGGCACTTTCTTTACACCACTGTCAGTAGCTGGAATCGCTCGATTAATTTTATGATCACTGCAAATGTATTGAAAACGTCGTATAATGTTCGTACTGGGCTCGGCTAGCCATCGTTTTATTATACGCACTTGGCTTCATTTTGTAGGTACTTCGACTATTATATCCAGATAACTGTACTTGCATCATAATCTATGTATATATGACGACCAAAGATTTGATTGTTTGTTTGTTTGCAACTCCGAAACTACTAGTCCGATTTTTAAAATTCTGTTAGCTAGGACTTTGGCCAAAAGTGGCCAATTTTGACAAAATCGAGTAATCTATAAAAAAACTTCGCGTTCTTTTAATTATAAACAGAAGATAAAAATTAGTTTTAAAGATTATAGGCTTCGCAGAATCAAATTGTCAAACAATATCTCTGTTTTCTTTTAATTTATTTATTTCAAATGGGGCAGCACTGGTACCCGAAAAATACTCGCTTCCCCTTAAACCATTTATGAATGAAACACATGAAGAGTATAAAAGGCTAACTATTAAGACACAACATCTAGTGTATGTAAAATCAATTCTTGCAAGCACTTCTTTGTTATGTGGTTATTTAATTTTATTGTATGAGATTGATAAATCAATTTTCTATGTAGGTATGTAAAATTTTCTATTAATGAGGAAAAATTCATTTGTAAGTATTTGCTTTATTAAGCTGCATTTTATACAATGTTTATGAGCCAAAGCTGGCTTATGTGTCAGTTAACAAGAAGGCTGGAAATTTTCTTGAACAGTGAGTAGTAGTATTCTGGGTCCCCCTCGAGTGACAGCGAACTGCGGGACATTTTTATTTATTATTCTGTTGTTCACTGAGTTCACTTTTTTTAATATGATATAGATAGAAAGATTTTTTTGCAAAAACAATATGTTAAAAAACAGGCTTTCATTATTTTAGTCCACTGTTTGATTGTATTTACCCCTCTACTTGCACTCATTTTTTTAAAATCTTATTTTACCGCTTTGCCGGAGTGATATATATTTATAGCCAAGCCAAATAACAGCTTGCTAGTACTTATAGTCTCTGAGCTTAACCGCGGATAGGGAGACAGATGGACATGACGAAACAATAAGAGTTCCTTGTTTACTACGGACCCCTAAACAAATAAAAAATAAATTTATCACAAAAACAAATACCTGTTCAAAAATTGCCATCAAAAATCATTACGCTTTGCTCTTAGCAAACAAATTATCTCAAATGGCTAAGAAGGTATTTAAAGTATAGATATTTGAACAAAAAACATTTTCTGTTTCACTAGAGGAAGGTAAGTACACCTTCTTGACGGCAAAGTTTAACCTATCTAATATTTAACCAGTCACTATCAGACTACTGAGGTCCTATTAAAAAAAAAACTGTAAAAAGCAAGAAATAATTACGACTCAGATTAACATTGTGTCGAATAATTATTCTTTCAGTAATATGAGTAGTTATAGTGTACTGGATGTAAGAAAATAAGAGAAATCCTATTAAATTTGTAATATTTCGACGAGCTCCGTGGCGTAGTGGTCACCACGCCAGCCTGCGACACGGGGGTCCCGGGTTCGATCCCCGGTCAGGTCATGATGGAAAACGATCTTTTTCAGATTGACCAGGGTCTTGGATGTTTATCTATATAAGTATATATTATAAAATATAGTATCGTTGAGTTAGCATCCTGCGACACAAGTTCACAACTTACTGTGGGGCTAGCTCAATTTGTGTGATACGTGTCCCTATATATTTATATTTAAAAAAAAAAAGAATATTTGAAGTATCAAATAATTTTTTTTTCTTTCTTTCAAAATGTGCCAAAAAAATTCAGTGTGAGTTAACTTGTATTGCTCTAAGCAAGCAAATATGCTAGCTTGCAGTAATATAAGTTTATCTTAAACTAGCTATTACCAGCGGCTTCGTGATTTATAGCCTATATCCTTCTCAGTCCACTAACCTATGTGTATGCAAAATTTCATGATGATTGGTTTAGTAGGTAGAACGTGAAAGCGTAACAAACAAACTCACTTTTGCATTTATAATATTAGTTGGGATTGGGATGGTTCAATAACTATTTTTATGGTGGATGTTAAATTAAAAAAATTTTTCGTTTTCACATAATCATAAATAATTTATTATTCCACATCACTTATTTAGAATCTGTATCCGTCGCGGTCGTTGTAGGTGGGTTGTCTATTCCTGTTGCCGAAAGCATTGCTGTTGCTTTGGCTCACTGGGGGCAGGTACTCCTTGTTGACAGCAGATCCGGACCTGTAATGAATGAAGAAGGCATTATCCATACTAATATTGTAATGCGATAGTAACTCTGTCTGTCTCGCTTTGACGCCAAAATTACTGAAACGATTTAAATGATTTGTTACACAGATAGTCTTAAACCTGAGAAAGGACATAGTCAACACAATGAGCTCCGTGGCGCAGCGGTCAACACGCCTGCCTACGACACGGATGGTCCCGGGTTCGATTCCCGGTCAGGTCAAGATGGAAAACGATCTTTTTCAGATTGACCTGGGTCTTGGATGTTTATCTATATAAGTATCTATTATAAAATATAGTATCGTTGAGTTAGTATCCCATAACACAAGTCTCGAACTTACTTTGGGGCTAGCTCAATCTGTGTAATTTGTCCGTATATATTAAAAAAAAAAGTCACCGACAAAGTCGCCGGCACAGCTAGTTTAAAAGTAAGAACATGACTGTCTTGACAAAAAAATTATAATTGTCACGCAGGAGGGTGTAAGGATTCTAACGATACAACGCCGAATTTATATATTCTAAAGTACGGCATTTTAATTAATAGAGCCTTTAACCAGCGGGTGGTCAAGACCCCTTTAAAGATATGTCAAGTTACGTGAGTTAGTTTAGAAGATACGAGAAACCAGACGAACATACATTCATACATAGCGGCCAAAATCATAACCCTCTTTTTGGCTTTACTGCAATGTAACCTGATAGAACGGACACAAACTAAGAATTCCAGTATTTACGTAAGCCCCTTTATTATGTGTAAGCCTATTTATGTGTGTATTAATTATTACCTACCAGAGGGGCATTTTTTATTTATAGGTAGGTGTCATTTATAAGCTTCTAGTTTAGTTTTATTTTGTTTTTATAATTGATTTTTCCGGGCCGTGTGGTTTTCGGCAGAGTAGACTAGGACCACTCCAAGTCATCCCGTGGATGTCGTAAAAGGCGACTAAGGAAACACAAGCTAAAAAAAACGCTGATAAACATCAAAGATACCTCTCCAACCCGCCTGGCCAGCGTGGAGAGTGTAGGCCAAATCCTCTGACTACTCAAGCTAATAATGGCTCTGGTAGTACAGAGAGGGTCGTGCTCCTGCAGTGGAGACTAGAAAGACCTGATGATGATGATGATGAATTGATTTTTCACTTCTTCTGTTGTACGACTAATTCTACTTTTTTTATGTCATTGGGCGGCAAACGAGCAAGCGGGTCACCTGATGGTTAGTGATCACCGCTGCCCATGGACTAACCCATACCAACCAGTGGAGAGGGGCGATTGGCCACCGGTGCTCTCACTCACAGAACGAAACATAGAAGCTGTAAAACTACTACTCAAACGTCGATTTTCTGTGAGAGTGTGGTACTTCCCCGGACGAGCCGGCCCATTCATACTACCAGCTAAAGTGATTTTCGCCGGTGGCGCGTGGCTCTACCACAATTTATTATATAAATTCAATATTTTGTTATTTACCTGCCAGGAGCTTGGCCAAAGTTATTTCCAGCTGAGGCACCATTGCCTTGGTATCTGTCACTGCCCTGGTTCCTCAGTCCACCACGAAGAAGAGCGGAGTTGACTACGACAGAGTCGTCAGATACGCCGAAGTCGTTCTGAGGATATTGGCTCTGGATGTTGTTGAAGTTGGCGTTGTAGTCTTGAGCAGCAGCACCGTTGGCGTATGAAGCTTCTTTGTAGGATCCTGGAAAATAATATTTTCATTCATCATCATCATAATCATCTCAAAAAGGAATGCAGGAAGTCCACTGCTGAATATAAACCCAAGGATTTTCAAAATCGAGGTTGGAAGCATCTACGGTTTCCCTGCGACCTTAAATCGTTTTAACACCTACTTAGTGAATTTCAGATCTTTCGAGAACCCTTCTGCCCCATTTTTGGTTAACTTACGACTTCCGTTCTTTTTAAAATTGTGTAAATCTGTTGTAACCCTGGCAAATTTTCAATCGTACCTATACTGATTATACTGTATCCAGTAATTAAAATATACATACTGAAAATTTTATCGTTTAGAACCCCTATATGGGTGATTCAGCCCATCAATATGAACAACTTTTCATATGAGACCAATGATGAAAATAAAAAAAAAATACATTCTCATATAAATTGGCCGAGCGGCTGAATATTTTTGTTTGGGAAAAAGGGTCATAAATGTCTAAATGCATATTTTCATACAAAAAAAATATTTTTGATAGTTTCTGCCTTGCCATTTATTATCGGCCAGAAAATAAGCCAGCTTGAAAATTAAAATCTACGTACCATCATCGTAAATACCAGCAGCCTCATCACGAGCGTTCTGTTCCAGAGCTTTCTGGATCTCTTCTGGGACGGGAGGAGGGGTGGGGAGATGGTCACCTTCCGGCACAAAACCGTTCTGTCCAGCAGTGTACCTGTAAAGTGAATTTATTTTCTAAGTATGTAACTATAACATAATAATAATATAATAGAGTTTCGTTGTCATCTAAGGGTCATATTTATCGACGCGGGATTGGTTTAAGGGCGTATCCTAGCAGTATTTTTTTAGTATGGTTTCAATACAAATGTATTTCTCTATTTTCTCGCTGAAAACTGATTCTAGAGGCACAATTCTTTTTTCATAAAATCTTGTACTAAAATAGGTATGCTCCTATTTTTTATTTTTTCCTAAAGAACTGTTTTTGAAAAAAAATTTCTTTAAAACAGTTTAAAAAAAATAATACAGGGATATACGTATTTTAGTAATAGACTTTATGAAAAAAGAATTGTGCCTCTAAAAGCAGTTTTCAGCGAGAAAATAGAGGAATACATTTGTATGGAAAACGGACTGCTAGGATACCCTCTTAAGCCGGTCAGGAAAAACCTTTGTATTAAATAACCAAACATCAACTAAATTTATGGTATCCGGTAAAATATTTTCATTTTCTCGCTACTCGTTTATTCTAGTGCAATCTGCATTTTTCATGGCACCACCTAATAATTTACGTTTCGCCCTATTTACAAAATTTTCAGTTAAGTTTGTGAATCATAACAGTTTTTACCTGATAGTGTAGACTTGACCGTCGTCATCAGTGAAAGAGTAGCTTCCTTGAGCCTCAACACCGTTGGTGGCTACTCCATTCTCCTCAGCAGAGATACCGTTCTCAGTTTCGTAAGCAAAGGAGTAAGTTTCTCCATCGTTAGAGTTATCCTGGCGAAGGATAGCAGCGTTCCTTTCAAATGCAGCTTGGGCTCTCTCAGGACGGTTCTCAAAGTTCACATTGTAATCTCCGTTTCCATTTTGAGCGTAGTCATTGCCATTCTGGGAAAACTCGTTGGCGCTTGGGGCGAAGTTGTTACCGCTTGGGGCGAAGCCGTTGCCGCGTGGGGCAAAGTCATTGCCGTTTGAGGCGAAACCATTGCCGCTTGGGGCGAAACCATTACCGCTTGGAGCGAAGCCGTTGCCGCTTGGGGCAAAGCTGTTGCCGCTTGGGGTGAAATTGTTGCCGTTTTGGGCATATCTGTTGCCATTTTGGCCAAAACCATTGGTCCCAGCGAAGTTGTTAGCTCCTCGGAACTGAGGTGCAGTGCCAGGAGCTTGAAGGAAGTTGGATCCTCCTGAGGACTGGGCATGAGAGGGAGGGAGATACGTCTTGTCCAGTTTGTCGCCATGGGCAAAAGCGACCACTGCAAGAGCTATTATCTGAAATAAAATAAACAAGTAATTTTTATATTTTATACCTAAATACTTTATTCTTATTATTGTACCAAAATAAATGTATTATATTTTTTAATTTATTAAATTACATTAAAATATTTTTTTTTGCAAAATGCATTTTTTAAAAGCAAAACCTAGTAGCTTAATTATTTGATTAGTAATAATTCATGCCTCAGTCTACATTGTTAAAAAACTGTAGTATTAAAAGACTGTACAGTGAAACAATGCGAAGAGTACATGAAATTTAAACCAATTTAAAGAATTTCGTCCCGAAATGTGGTTCCCGATGTAACCATACGGATGATTTAAGCTAGTTGGAATAAAGCTACTACTATGTTAGTACTATAAAACCTTAATAACTGCTAACCTAATGTCTTAAGAATCGCCTGGGCGCGCATGTCTCCATACAAACGGAAAAAGGGAATTGTGGTAATATTTGATAATTTTGTAGTAAAATTAAGCATCCAATTAAATGTTAAAATTAATTAAATGCTTAATTTTACTCCAAAATTATCAAATATTACCACAATTCCCTTTTTCCGTTTGTATGGAGACATGCGCGTCCATGCGACTCTTAAGCATTATATTAGTCGTGGTACGAATAAAACGAGTGCACTTATCCAAACCCAGTAATTTAGTATCACCTCTAGGTGATGACCTCATATTAAGTTATAAAATATAGATCGATGATATGATTACAGGCTATCAAAAGTAATGTTGCTTATTAGGAGAATTTAATTAATCACGATTTTGAATAGATTAATAAGGTCATAGTCACTTGTAGATGTATAATGCATATTTTAAGGATTACTCTGCATATTTTCCATTATTTTAGGCTGGTCTGGGAGGAAAGAAAAAACATAGAATGTACAATCTTCCGGCCAAGGCATGGGCGCACATCTAAGTAATCATGTAAACTGGCGATGCGGCTAGCAACCCATCACTATTTTGATTCCGTATTCCATCTATAAGCCCATCAACATGCTAAACGTGGTCTTAGGCTCTGTTTACTCCGTAAGAGACTAACACGTGATACTATGTATTTATCTTTACTGAATCTGATAAAAAGAAAATCTCGTTCAAAGAATCACTCATGATAACAACGTAGACTAAAAGCTACTTACAGACATAACTGCAACAAAAACTTCTCTCTTGAACTCAACACACTATTTTACTTTAAATCACCAATTCAAGAGGTAAACAAACTCTTAAGTATATCATAATTTCCGAAAGTATTCTGGATTTCCGGATTCTGGATATTTAAGTTTTCTATCTTTCTTTTTTAGCGTTCAACTTTTAATTTTTATGATATACCTACTTAAGGCGCTCCTATAGTAACACTAGCGCCACCCAGCAATTAATTCTTTTAATCCTAAATAATAATAACCTAATATTTGGTTTACGTACAAGTGAGTTCGGCATATGTATTTTTTTAGTTAATTGTGTGTGATTATTATTTTTTGTTTATGGTGTACAGATTAAGGCGCTCTTATAGTACCTAACACTAGCGCCTCCCAGCAATTAAATTCCTTAAATCTTAAATTATATCGAATTTTTTAAATCTAGCAAGTTCATAACTAGTAAATTACTTGTAGTATTTTTGTATTCATTTTCACTAATATTCGTTTGATAAAATAAGAGAAAAACACCAAAAGTGGCCACTCTTGGCGTTAACCTATTTTTCTCTTTAAATATGGCAATAGTAGCACTAGTAAATTACTTGTAATATACAAAACATGTACAAAATATACAATACAAAACAATAACATATACAAAAAATACTATAAGTAAGGTAGTAGTTTTGTACTTGTTAGATTCTTAAAATTCGATACAATTTAAGATTTAAGGAATTTAATTGCTGGGAGGCGCTAGTGTTACTATAAGAGCGCCTTAATCTTTACACCATAAACAAAAAATAATAATCACACACAATTAACTAAAAAAATACATATGCCAAACTCATTTGTACGTAAACCAAATATGTACTTATAAATACAGCATAAATGTGAAAATATTCAGGATTCGTGTTTGTTTGTAGTGCGTCGTAAATGGAAAGTACCGAGATAAGACCGTTAATTAGTAAACTGTGTAATTATTTTTGTATTTTATTGCATAGGTTGCCTGTTTTTACAAGCATATTTAAGTAAAGATTAAATGATTTTTAAAGTACTCAATTAATTTAAATTAAAAATATTTAACTCAATCGTTTCAATATCACCAATTTACTTTTAATTTCAAGTTTATGTCAATTACATAAATATTAAATTAATTTTATTTTCATAAATAGGTAGAGTTGACATACAGAGGAGTCGTCCCCAAATAAGGAAAAGGCAAGGAAGAAAAAGAAGTACATCATGGACTTAAAGCTACTTATTAACTAGTGCAGACTTATAAATATACAGTACTTTCACAAAAAAAATATGTATTTGTTTATGTATAGGAAGTCCGTTGTTTATAAACTATTTTTTGTAAAATTAAAGTTTGTTATTGCAAAAGTGTAAACATCTATTTTACTTTTTTAAATGCACTGTAATCATTAAAAAAACTATCGATTTTGTTTTAATGAATTTGTTTAGTTAAACTATTATTTATCACAAATATCACAATCAATAGCCATAGTTCACTCACCAATTTCATTTCGCAATTTTTTCTCTGAACCTCCTCTATAGGCAGATGAGTATGTACTGATAACACTTGTATGCAAGTACAATATTTATACTCCTTACTTGTGATCGATCTACTTAGGTGTTCTGATTCTGAAGTCGTGGCTTGGTGTTGCCTAATCATAATATAATTCACGAAGATGGACTCGTCTAATTGTGCTGGATGGCGGTATGCAATGTCTAGCAGTAAAGGATTTTTTATTACATAATTTACTGATAATGTGTACTAAGCATGTACATAAGTAAGGCAACCGAATTTTGATTACAAGTACAATAAGCCACATAGAATAATATACCACAATTGATACTTGTATAATATTAAAAATAGTATGGGGATAGTATACTTTCTATGTGGCCCATACTGTATATGTTTTTTCCGAGGTCGGTAGCAAATTCAAAATGAAATGAACAAATTTTCAATTTATTTCTTAAGAAAAGATCCCAATCATATTGTCACCAATGCCAATCTCTATTTTTGCAGGAAATATCGTGAGAAAGTCTGTTTTGTATCGTTTTTTACTTTCTGATACTAGCTTTTTCTAGACTTTGTCTATACATTGAAAGACTGAGCTTTAAGAATGTGTTTAATCAAGAAGCTTTTAAGAAATCAGGTATATTTCTTAAAACAAAAACTGAAGTGGATGCTTATTTATATAAGTATTTTTTATAAAATATAGTATCGTTGAGTTAGTATCTCTTAACACAAGTCATTTTTCAAGTCAAGCTCATTTTTTTATATTACTTTAAAAAGTACCAAAAACATTTTTCCCACTTTTTTTCTTATTTAATAGCTTAGTTTAACATAATGAGTTTATATTCTTCCCTATTCAAATTTATTATTAGGCTATATGTATGGTATATTACTGTTGCATTACCATCCGATATTGCTTAATCATAATGTAACTATGCTTGACAAGCTCCGTGGCGCAGCGGTCAACACGCCTGCCTGCGACACGGAAGTCCCGGGTTCGATCCCCGGTCAGGTCAAGATGGAAAATGATCTTTTTCAGATTGACATGGGTCTTGGATGTTTATCTAAATAAGTATCTATTATAAATGGATGTTTATCTAAATATAGTATCGTTGAGTTAGTATCCCATAACACAAGTCTCGAACTTACTTTGGGGCTAGCTCAATCTGTGTGATTTGTCCCTATATATTTATTTATTATTTATTTATCCGGTATATATCAATACACAAAATTTCACATGCTTTAAAATTCAAAATCTGAATTAAAAACGAAACCCAAGATACATTCATTGCAAGTTAAATAAAAAAAAAATAAAGGCTTTCAGTAATTACATGCCTTCAACAATTACTCTTAATTACTTCAAACTGCTTCACTCTCGCATAGCAATGCGCACCCATCGCAAATCCGATTTCAATGCTCCTTACCGTACATCGTTGAGTATATGTCCATACATTTAATACAAACGATGTGCACGCGACCTTGTACCAAAATGGCGGCCTTCTGGGACGAGTAAACTGGTTCGCTTCCGATGATACAGTTATGATGATAAATTATGTGGACAAAGGTTAGGGGTTACATAGTTTTCATGAGACTGTATTTCAGAGCAAGAGTTGTCAAACTTAAAAACTGGCTAATTACTTATAAATAAATAAATAAATATATAGGGACATATCACACAAATTGAGCTAGCCCCACAGTAAGTTGTGAACTTGTGTCGCAGGATACTAACTCAACGATACTATATTTTTTATAATATATACTTATATAGATAAACCTCCAAGACCCAGGTCAACATGAAAAAGATCTTATTCCATCCTGACCTGACCGGGGATCGAACCCGGGACCCCCGTGTAGCACGCTAGCGTGTTGACCGCTGCGCCACGGAGCTCGGCCTACACTCCCCACGCTAGTCAGACGGGTTGGAGAGGTCTTTTGATGCTTATAAGCTTTTTTTAGCTTGTGTTACCTAAGTCGCCTTTTAAGACATCCACGGGAAGACTTGGAGTGCTCCTATTCTACTCTACTGGTCAATATCTACCACACGGCAATATTGTGACGTATATATTAGTTACTATTGTAACAGACATTAACAGTTATGACAATAATCATAAAAGTATATGTAGTAAAATAATTAAAAAGAAACTAGAACCCAAGAATGTAATTAAAATGGTTTCTGAACCAGGATATTTGAAGGTCAGGGTGAACAGAGCAGTTCCATACACGCACGACTATATTGTCCTTTGTTAGACTTGTTAGTATCATGTCACGTAGGGAATCTTCGTGTTCAACCAAAGATCATTTTTTTTTTTGGACAAATCACACAGTTTGAGCTAGCCCCAAAGTAAGTTCTTAAGAAAGACTTGTGTTATGGGATACTAACTCAACGATACTATATTTTTATAACAAATACATATATAGATAAACATCCAAGACCCAGGTCAATCTGAAAAAGATCGTTTTCCATCATGACCTGACCGGGGATCGAACCCAGGACCCCCGTGTGGCAGGCTGGCGTGGTAACCGCTGCGCCACGGAGCTCGTCATCGTCAGATCATTGACCTCATTTTTTTTACTTTTGTTCTTTAAACACTTACTTATGTTACATATCATGTAAACTGACCCTCGTCATACCCTTAAAAGGCGAAGTGAGTTCAGACGATACGACACACTAGCGCCACCCAGCAATTAATTCTATAAGTCCTAAATCATATCAAATTAAAAAAATGTAATATCTGCATGCCCTATTGAATTACTTGTAGTATTATTGGTACAAGTTTTTTCTATTTTTTATTTGATGAATTAAGAGAACGAATTATTACCGCCAAAAGTGGCATATCTATGAAAAGTAATAAAAAATTAAATAAAATAAAATTAAAAAAATAAAATAAAATTAAGTAATAAAAGAATTAATTGCTGGGTGGCGCTAGTGTGTCGTATCATCTGAACTCACAGCGCCTTAAGGGGTAACTCAGCCCGTGAATACGAATAACTTTTGCTATGCAATCTATTCTGGGACCTCAAACTAAGTTTCGACATTTTCATACGAACGTGTTCCGCCTTCCGGGCAATTACTAAGGGGAAACAAAAAAAAATAGTTCCCTACAATGTCCCATATGGCAGAAAGGTTCTTGAATGGCGACCACGTACCGGTAAGCGCAGCGTTGGACATCCACCGACCAGGTGGTCGGACGACCTGATAAGGGTCGCAGGAAAGCGCTGGATGCAGGCCGCTTCCAACCATCATATGGAAATCCTTGGGAGAGGCCTAAGTCCAGCAGTGGACTTCTTGGGGCTGAAATGATGATGATGAATGTCCCATATAAAAATTTGATTATAGTGCAGTCTGAGTCACCCCTATAAGAGAAAGTCGAGTGTTAATTTACGAGCTGTACATAACAAACTAAATAAAAGGTCGTAACAAAAGGTCGTAACAATCTTCATAATGGACTGTAAAATTTATATCAATAGGTACCTATGAATATTCATCCATCAATACGCTAATATTAAGCATAAAATCGCTCAAGTAGCCGAAACATAATACTTGCGCTTGCGACACAACCAAGATGTGTTCTTTTGAACGCCCGCTATAGGTATATTGGTTATTCGCAAAAATAAATAATAAATAAATAAATATATACGGACAAATCACACAGATTGAGCTAGCCCCAAAGTAAGTTCGAGATTTGTGTTATGAGATACTAACTCAACGATACTATATTGTATAGTACATACTTATATAGATAAACATCCAAGACCCAGGTCAATCTGAAAAAAAAAAACATTTTCCTTCTTGACCTGACCAGGGATCGAACCCGGGACCATCCGTGTCGCAGGCAGGCGTGTTAACCGCTGCGCAACAGAGCTCGCAAAAAAGACTGAACAGTAGACGGTTCCAATAAAATAGTTGTTCTACCTAAAAACTCAATGTAATATTAAAGACCTTACAATTTTTAGATTTAAAAAACTGACCTTCGAAAAACTAATACTAAGTAGAAGACTAATATGCTACTTAATATTATTCATATAGGACAGTAAAAAAAATATTCGAATTCCCAGCATTGAGTTGTTCATATTCCATCACCCCAATAACGGTATGTCGGGGGTCAATTAACGCGCTCTATGGCAAGTTAAGTAAAAGTTGGAAATTATCTAATAATGGACTGTAAAAATCAATACCTCCTATGAATAATGGGTTAATCAATACGCTATTAACCATTATATCTCTAAAGTAGCCAAAACATAATACTTGCGCTTGCGACACAACCAAGATGTTCTTTGGAACGCCCACTATATATTGAGTTATTCACAAAAAGGACACTGAACAGTGGACAATTTCAACAAAACAGTTATTCTACCTAAATATTCTTTTGACAAGCTAATTACTATTTTGACGAGCTCCGTGGCACAGTGATCAACACGCCTGTGACACGGATGGTCCCGGGTTCGATCCCCGGTCAGGCCATGAAAAATGATCTTTTTCAGATTGACCAGGGGTCTTCGATGTTTATCTATATATGTATTTGATATAAAATATAGTAACTATCGTGAGTTAGTATCCCATAAAACAAGTCTTACTTAAGAAGTTACTTTGGGGCTAGCTCAATCTGTGTGATTTGTCCGTATATATTTATTTATTAAATCAAATCAAATCGATTTATTATTCAATATAATTTTAAAGATGTAACGACTTTATAATTTAAAAAACTGATCTTCGAAAAACTAATACTAAGTTGAAAAATAATATGGCAATTAATATTATTATAGGACAGTCAAAAAATATTCGAGTCCCAGCATTGATGCTACAGAAAAAGTTGTTCATATTCCATCACCCCATTAAAAGTATGTCGGGGTCAATTAACGCGCAGTATAGCAAGTTAAATAAAAAGTTGGAAATTATCTAATAATGGACTGTAAAAATCAACACCTTCTATGAATAATGGGTTAATCAAAACGCTATTAACCATCATATCTCTAAAGTAGCCGAAATATAATACTTGCGCTTTCGACACGATCAAGATGTGTTCTTTCGAACGCCCGCTACATATCGGGTTATTCACAAACTGGACAAAAAGGACACTGGTTAATACATATGCAACAGCCGGTCTACTTAAATTCTGAATATAAAATACTGGTAACTGTTCTTTGAAAAATACTGTTGTATTTCTAATAATATTGGGTAACGTATTACGTTTATTTCTATAAAATCACTCAAGTAGCTAAAACGCACAATAACTGCTTACGCGTTATTGTGCGCTTAACTAACTGCACAATAAAGCCCACCACGCGTTGGGTTATTCACAAACTTGACAAAGTTAGCTGGACACAATATACATGGTTTGAAATGAGAAAGCTCTTGAGCAGGTAGGTATATATGGATATTTTAGTTAGTCTTTCATGCAAAATAAAGATACATTTTGATCTGCCTGCTGCCATCACATAAGGCAATCACATAAAAATAAATATGCAAAAAAATACTCCAGGAAAGTTTAACTTACGTCTACCATACGGTTATTACATTTTAATTTTATAAAAAAAAAAACAAACGCTTTAATAAAGAACACATTCTTTGATGTAGTCGAAATATCAGACAAATCTCAAAATGATTGCGGTAGGTCGCGTAGTGATAATAATTACACATTTTTTATGTTCTACTGGTCGTTGTTGTTTGCTAAGACCTAAATCATCTCGATGACTTGTGTCCAGTTCGTGTATCAAGTTACAGACATTTTTTATGACATGTGATGGCAAACGGTGATCACTGAAATATATATAACAAAATACATTTGAGAGAATCAACCTTTTTAACGCCTATCGAACATCTTGTTTCGTCAATTTGAAATGTAATCAACAAGACAGACGGACGCCCACATACCGTGAGCGCGACGGGGCGTAGCTGTAGCCCGACAGTTGTCAGACAAATACAGTTGTATTTGTAATATGATTCAACAATACAAAATAACCCAAAGGTTAGACGTGCTTCTGATTTATAATCGGCCATAATGAAGATAAGATAAGATTTGGGAAGGAAAAAATAAAGGCCGGCAACGCTCTTGTAACACCCCTGGAGTTGCACTTGGCATGGTTACGGTGATCACTTACCATCAGGTGACCCGCTTGCTCGTTTGCCTTACTATGACATAAAAACAAAACTTACAGCTTAATTTGTGTGATATGTCCCTATATATATTTATTTACTTATCCTATGTATCCAGATATTGAATGACCTACTAAGAGCCTATCAAACATTTGTAATCGACAAGACAGACAAACGCCCACATATCGTGAGCGCGACGGGGCGCAGCTATAACCTGACAACTGTATTTGTAATATGATTCAACAAGCTCACTTATCACTTACTTCGAGTCTCCACTCATACTTTGGATTGGCTTTGCAATAAATCAAAGGAGATGTTTAAAGGAACTATGCCGTGTGTTTCCCGGTAGAGTAGAATAGGATCACTCTAAGTCTTCCCGTGGATGTCGTAGAAGGCGACTAAACTAAACAAAGCTTATAAACATCAAAGAGACCTTTCAAACCCCTCTGGCCAGTGTGGGACTCTCCAAGTTGGCCAGACGGGAGGGAAAATCCTCTGACTGCTCTGGCTAATGTATGGCTTTGGTGGTACAGAGAGGGTCGTGCTCCTGCAGTAGAGCCTATCAAAGACCTGATGATGATGATTCGTAGGTACTTAACCATCCCACGCATTTAACCTTATGATTAAGTTTTATAAAATACCTAGATGTTAGACAAAAACACAATATTAACTATTTTATTATACAATACAACGCGCTGAAGAAAACTTTTAAGAGTCACTTTTATTAAATACTAGCTGTTACCTGCGGCTTCGCCCGCGTTATATATAGCCTACTAGCTGTTACCCGCGGCTTCGCCCGCGTTATATATAGCCTACTAGCTGTTACCCGCGGCTTCGCCCGCGTAAAATATAGCCTATGTCCTTCTCGGTACCCTAACCTATGTGTATGCAAAATTTCATGATGATCGGTTCAGAAGATTCGGCGTGAAAGCGTAACAAACAAACGAACAAACAAACTCACTTTCGTATTTATAATATTAGTTGGGATTGGGATGGGATAATTTAGATACAGACATTCTATCTGAGGATGCAACCGGAAACCAATAAATAGAGATACTGAAAGCAATTTTATATTTTTAAATTTGAAAAAATAAAACTTACCAAAAGCAAAAGTAAAAAAAAAACTAATTCACCGTGTTTTTAAAATATAAACTGTCTACTACTAACTTTCGACCGCGCTGGCGTAGCATTTATAATACTAGTTGGGATAAGTTTGGGATATTGTTTTTAATGGTCCTAACAATGTCTTGTTACCTCTCCAACCCGTCTGGCTAGCGTGGAGAGTATAGGCTAAATCCTCTGACTACTCAGGCTAGTATATATGGCATATATGGCTCTGGTAGTGCAGAGAGGGTCGTGCTCCTGCAGTGGACAGGAAAGACCTGATGATGATGATGAATGACTTATTAAGTAATAGGAATGTTCAAAGTTAAAAAATAAAACTGGTGAGTCCTGCCCTGACAATTTAATTCACATTCAATATTTTTGATAAGATTGGGCTTTAAATTTTTTTTTTTCTTAAGGACACAAGAATCAGAAACTCAAGATTTGGTTAATTTTATTTAATGAGCTTGAGAACGAAAGCTTACAACTATCTAAAATAACTGCCTAACTAATAATGACCACCAATTTGTACTTATTATAAAACTTATTACACGAAGGTATCAGTAAAACACGATTGCTACTAATATTTTGAAACTATTTCTCAAAGGCATTTCTGACGAAACTTTAATAAATATATGTTTGGAATCGTGTGAAGATACGATACGGTTATTGAAGAGCTTTACAAAAGCTCAGCTATTAAGTTTAGTGATGGGTATTACATGAACTTCTAGTGGCGTAATTAAGGAGCTGTCAACAACGTTTAATAGTTAAATTTAAATGGTTTTACTTTAGGACAACGGTTAAATTAGACATTATTTTAATTGCTTTACTCAAGGACAAATTTAAGCATTGGGTTTTTATATTTAAATTCTAAAATAAAATAACTTTTAATACGATTTTATTGTATTTATTACATTTTATAAATAAATAGTTCTCATCTTTTTCGTCCCGCAATATCAAATCGCCAACAAGACTAATTACAAAATTTTACACCAAAATATTGCAGGTCTATATAATAAAAAAGATATCGTGGAAGTGGCGTTGCTGGACTTAGATACAAAAAACAAGTCGCCCAATGTTCTTTGTTTCAGCGAAACATTTTTACGAGAAGGTTGTCAAAGTCTGGTAAAATTATCAGGATACAATATAGGAACAGCATTTGGTAGGAAAAAATCACGAGGCGGAGTCTGTATATGTGTTAAAAAAAATGAAAAATATAAAGAGTTAACGTGGATAAAAGAATTGGCACATATAAATGTATTTGAATGTTGCGGGTTGGAGATACCAAATGAAAACATAATTATAATATGTCTATATAGAACTCCTGACTCAAACGCCGATCTTTTCTTTACTTATTTAGAAAATTTATTGTACAGACTAGCTAAAAAAACTAGAAACAAAAAGATTATCCTAGCGGGTGACATAAACATAAATACGCTGATTAAAGACCGAATCTCGCAGGAACTAAAAAGCTTAGTGGAGAATCATAATTTAAAACTATATATTAATGAACCCACTAGGAAAAAATCGTGCCTTGACCATATTATCAGCAATGTCAAAAATGGAAAGAGTGAAGTGATTAAACTTGCACTCTCCGACCATGAAACTGCTCAAATGCTATATTTACCTACTAAGCATAACGGGAAAATTCCAAATATATATTTTACACGTAAACGAGACTTCAGTAAAGAAAACATTTCCAAATTTCTCGATTGCTTAAATAGACTTTCTTTCAATGACGTATACATAGAAAATGATGTTAATAATGCGTTTAATTCTTTTCACGATATGTTCTGCCTATTATATGAATTATGTTTCCCCTATATTAAAATTAAAGTAAGAACTAAAACACAGAGACCGAAATGGATAACAAAGGGTATACGTTGTAGTTGTAAAAACAAAAGAAATTTACGGTTCAATTACTATTATAACAAAACTAATGACAAAAAAGATGGTTATAAAAAATACTCAAAACTATTACGAAGTTGCATTGCTAAATCACAACAGATATGCAATTATAAATATCTTTCCAATGCACAAAATAAATGTAAAGCTTCGTGGAATATTGTTAATGACGATAAAGGAAAAAACATGACTGATGATCTAATAGAAAAAATTAAAATTGATAGTAAATTTATTGAAAATCCTGTTGACATTGCAAATGAATTTAATAAATATTTAATAAATTTGACAAACAAGAATGACAAATCTGGAAAAAATACAAATAAACATAGAGTAATGGAAAGTCTCTTTTTTAACCCAGTGAGCCCTGAAGAAGTGCACAAATTAATAATGTCATTGAAAAATACTTCTTCCGTAGGGTATGATGGAATTTGTACCTATATACTCAAAATCTGTGTAAATCAAATTGTTCCGATATTAACATATTTGATAAATTTATCTTTAGAGACTGGGACTTTTCCAGAGGCTTTAAAAAAATCGGTTATTAAACCACTTTATAAAAAAGGTGATAGAACTGATTTCAGCAACTATAGACCTATTGCTCTGCTACCTATATTGGCAAAGGTATTTGAAAAGGTCATACAGAAAAGAATTAACGATTTTCTGATCAAACATAAAATAATCAAGACTGAACAGAATGGTTTTCAGAAAGGCAAGTCTACCACTCTCGCAATTTTTAATTTAATTCATCAGGTTATTTCAAACGTTGACAAGAAAAAACCTACCGTAGTCATGTTTTTTGATATGTCAAGAGCTTTTGACTTTGTTTCCCATAAATTATTATTACAAAAACTTGAAAATTATGGTATAAGGGGAGTGGCTCTAGATTAGATAAGATCCTATTTATCTAATAGAATTCAATGCGTAGAAATTTCAAATTTAGACGAATATAAGATTTTGAAGTCTTTTAAATCGGGTTACAAAGTCAATTATTATGGTGTACCGCAAGGAAGTGTACTCGGACCACTCCTTTTCCTCTTGTACATAAATGACTTACCAGAAATAACCTCTCAAAAATGTACTTTATTTGCTGACGATATTTCTATCATGTTGACATCTGATAATTTAAATGATTATAATGACATTATTTATAAAACTATTAAATCAGTATGTCAATGGTTAAATGATAATAATTTAAGTGTAAATCTTGACAAAACTAATTTTATTCAATTTCACTCAAAACGAGGGAAACCAATTATTGATGACATTTATTATAATAATTTGAAGATTGAAGAATGCGACTATAAAAAATTTTTAGGTATTACTATTAGATAAGTATTGTGATTGGAAACCCCATATTAATGACGTGTGTAACAAACTAAATAAATTTGTATATGTACTAAGTAACTTACGTAGAACATCGACTGTACAAACCAGCCTAGTTGCCTATCATGGCTATGTAAGCTCTATACTTAGGTACGGTTTGTTAGTCTGGGGAAATTCAAGCGATATTAACAGAGCCTTCTTACTACAAAAAAAGTGCATCAGAGCTATGGAAGGAATCCCTCCATACGAATCATGTAAACCACTTTTTAAAAAATTTGGCATCCTAACCTTGCCTTGCATGTATATTTTTGAAATAGGTGTCTTTGTAAAGTGTCAAATGCACTTATTCACAAAAGCGAAGGATATATTTCTTAGAAATACAAGACGTGGTGATAGGCTTGTGTTAGAAGATGTACCGAGGACTGCATTATATACTAAAAACTGCATGTCGATGTGTGTAAAGGTATACAATAGATTGCCTAAAGATATCAAAGACCAACCATTACCACTTTTTAAAAAAAAACTGAAATTGTGGCTCGTTGACAAACAATTTTATCAAGTTAATGATTTGTTTATATGACTTAAATATTTATATTTAATGTGGGTTTGATTTTTTTTTTAAATTATTTTATTGTATTAATTTTAATGTTATTTAAATGACGAATATAATTTTAACTCTGATTTTTTAAATGTAGACTTTTTTCATATTCACATGCTTGATATAAGCAAAATAGATATAGGACATAATATAAATATTGTAACATCTCATGTACTCTATTTTCGTGAATAAATAATCATTATCATTATCAATCATTATCATTATCATAAACCCATTACGATTCCTAAACGAACACTTTACAGTGTTCGTGGCCACCGGTAGACTGATTTGATTTGAATTGAATTCTACTTCTACCGATTTATAAAATGACTTGTCATATGTTTGTAGACCTCAGTGGTGCAGTGGTTAACATGCCAGCCTGCAACACGAGAGGTCCCGGTTTCAATCTCCAATGAGGTCATGGTAGCTTACGATCTTTTTCAGGTTGGCAGGTGTTTATCTGTATGTGTATATTTTATAAAATATAGTTTCGTTGAGTTAGTATCCTACGACAAAAGTTCACAACTTACTGTGGGGCTAGGTTATTTTGTGTGAAAAGTCCCTATATATTTATTTCCAGTAAGTAATCCATACTTCTCTCATAGTATAGATAGTATAAAATGAAGTCGCTTCCATTGTCTGTTCACATGATCTTTTAAAACATTAAATATATTTAAAACAATAGATAAACATTCAAGACCGAGGCCAATTTGTACACTACCATTTTCCGTCTTGACCTGGCCAGGGATAGAACCTAGTTTCCTTGTGTCGTAGGCTGGCGTGTTAACTACTGCGCAATTGAGGCTACCAACTTAACAACTACAATAGTTTATAGTCAAAAAATTTATTCATCTTAAGATATTATAAATATCATTTGGTGAAAGTCAATTTTACATTACAATTGGTTTACAATGTTATTTGTTGTTTACGTCAATAAGCTACCGCTTCCAAAGCAGAGTGCAGAGGAAGCGGCAAAAAATTGAGCAACGCTTTTTCTCCAAATGAAAATACATTGTTTATCAATACATGTCTATAAAAGCTTTAAATTAAATTTATCCTGTTAGTTCATTTGTTTGTCTCGGTTAAATCGTTCAATTCAATTTTGATCACTTAACCTTAACCACACATAACCTTAACCGATTGAACTCACATTTTATATAATAAAGTCAGATGACAATGCAAAATTATAGTGCAATGGAGTGAAGAACCGATGGCCGATGGGATAAAAAGGTTCTTGAATGGCGACCACGTACCGGCAAGTGCAGCTTTGGAAACCCACCGACCAGGTGGTTGGAGGATCGACCAAGGTCGCAGGAAGGCGCTGGATGCAGGCCGCTTCAAACTGGTTGTATTGGAAATCCTTGAGGGAGGCCCATGTCTAGCAGGAGTTCTGGCAGCGATGATGATGATTATAGAGCTGGTCAGATGATGGAGTTGGAAGGTGGTCATAGGAATCTTATACTTGTAATTTATTCGCTTGTGTTGCAGTCTGGCATGTGAACTACCGCGCCACGGAAGCCGTTGGCACGTTGTTGGCTCTCAGTGTAGGAGATTGAAACCTTTTGGATTGTTAAATGTTGAATACTATTTCCCTAATGGAACGTACCTATACTACATTACACATTTATATTTTTTTTATCCCGGTCTTCTGTCTCTGTGAGGCCACCCGTAGTATATGCCACACCTCCCTTCTAGTTTTTGAATTGTGGTAATAAATCCACTCTTATCCTGACCATCAAACCTACCCATCAAAATAAACAATTTTTCCTACGGGACTCACATTAGACACTCGAAAAAAATTGACATTTACATGTTTGGCCGGCCTGGCAATTTGTATGAAAATATCGATTTTTATTTTTATTTTTCCGCATTATTCAAAGGAACAGTTGTTGATTATGACGTGCAATTATGATCGTTTGGAGGTTATGAGTATTCATAGTAACACCCAGTAAGTATTTCTTTTTATATTTTTGCCAATATAAAGTAAAAAAGGACTATTGTACAAATTTGGCTTGATTATTTGTCTAATTATTAAAAAGTAGTAAATTCTTCGTTTCATTCACCGTGTGGTTTCCGGCAGAGTAGAATAGGACCACTCCAAGTCATCCCGTGTATGTCGTAAAAGGCGACTAAGGAAACACAAGCTAAACAAAGCTTATTAACATCAAAGTGACCTCTCCAACCCGTCTGGCCAGCGTGGAGAGTGTAGGCCAAATCCTTTGACTACTCAGGCTAGTATATGGCTCTGGTAATACAGAGAGGGTCGTGCTCCTGCAGTGGAGACTAGGAAGACCTGATGATGATGATGATGATGATGATGAGTAAATTCTTTTTGAAATACATATTCAAATAAAGCTCGAAAAAGTGCGAAATTTTCTTAAAAAATACCTACGCTTCTCCACCCCCTTTAAACAAAGCGTGATATTTAAACATTTCAGGTAGAAGGGGTACGCTTTGTAATACCTAACTAGGGAAAACAAAATTTTCATTTACGATTATCTTATTATTGGAAAAGTTATAAAGATATCATCATCATCAGCCTATACTCGTCCACTGTAAAGATACTTATAAAGATATACTATTTACTAAATGTCCCGTAAGTTGTTATGAAAGAAGGAGATAACAGATTTTTTTTACTAAAAAAATCCGTAGAATTTTAGAACAACGGCCTTACTCGTTTCTGTTTAAAGATTGATAGAACTGAAAGTTTGGAAGGATCCTATCGAGTGAAATTACTGTAATAAAAAGTTGAATTATTTTTAAAGATGCCTTTATTTACAATTTTCATCACATAGTGATTTTACGCTGCAAATTCTATACATAATATAATTATGTACAAAATAATTGTCAATAAGCTTAATTTTTTTTTTACATTTTTCATCATGCTGATTTGACTAAATAATAATTTAAACTATCACTTTGCTTTGGTAAATTCACAGATCAGGGTTAATACACGTAGCCAGTTTCAGGGCTGAAGCTTGGGGGTTGACGAGCTCCAGCGAAGGTTGGGGTTGCAGGGCGGAAGGAAGACTGGCCAGGTTGGTTTCCTTGGCTTGGAGACGATGATCCTGGGCGGTTGTATTGGTAAGGAGCAGATTCTGGCATTGAAGATGTCTGACCAGGTCTGTATTGACCCTGGCCTTGAGGTGCACCTTGAGATCCAAAGGTACCTTGGCTAGGACCGAAACTGCTTTGGGCAGGTCCAGATGTAGGTCCAAAAGAGCCCTGAGTAGGGCGAGATCCCACAGGTGCTTGTCCATTTCCTCTAGATCCAGGTAAAAGCGACTGGTTAATAAGAGCAGCGGCAGGTCCATTTGTAGGGCCGAATGATCCAGAGCTTGATCCGGTAGAAGGTCCTTGGCTGGATGGAGATCCTGGCCTGGAGAAAGCAGATTGGGCTGGCTGGTTGTATTGAGCACTGGGGCCTTGACCAAATGGAGTACTTTGAGGACGGTCGTAATAATATCCGTTCTCATCTTGGGCTTGAGACTCACGTCCGACTACTCCCTGGGGACGGCTTTGAGCTGAAGATTGATCTTGGCGAGAAGCAGAGAAAGGCCCCGTGGGTACGGAAGACGCTGCGTTGTTTGAAGATCCAAATGGTTGAGAACCCTGGCTCGATCGACGTCCAGAAGCAGTAGGGGCACCATATTGCTGAGATGGCTGGTTTGGTCCACGGGCAGAGCTAGGAGCTCCGAATTGTTGAGAAGGACTTTGGTTAGAGCCTTGGCTAGAAACAGCAGGAGTACCATATTGTTGAGATGGACCTTGGTTAGATCCACGCCCAGAATTGGCAGGAGCTCCGTATTGTCGAGAAGGATCCTGGGAAGATCCACGAGCGGGAGAAGTTGGAGCACTATACTGTGGAGAAGATGCCTGGCTGGACGCATCAGAACCAGTTGGGGCTCTATACTGTTGAGAAGGACCTTGACTGGAACCACGGCCAGAGTTAGTAGGGGCACCATACTGTTGAGAAGGACTTTGGTTGGAGCCACGGCCTGAGGTAGTGGGGGTACCATATTGTTGGGAAACTCCCTGGTTTGTACCACGTCCAGAGGTAGCGGGGGCACCATATTGTTGAGAATCACGGCTTTGGGCAGATGACTGATCGCGACCAGTAGAGAAAGGCCTGGAAGGCGCAGCATTGCTTGAAGTACCAAATTGTTGAGATCCCTGAGAAGACCCGCGTTGAGAAGCAGAAGGAACATTGTATTGGTAACCGTTATCTGACCCAGATGGACCTTGATTGAAAGAGCTAGAGCCACTAAATTGGTTTCTAGGTCCTGACTGGGATTGACTGAAAGATCCGGAGGAACCAGGTCTTGAACCGGCATCAGGAGCTCCATATTGTTGAGACGGACCCTGAGATGAACCTTGGGGTTGGTTGTAAGACTGTCCAGATGATGGGCCCTGGTTGAATGATGAAGACCCAGAATACTGCTGTGGAGAGCTTGCAGCTTCGTTGGCGTCGGGTTGGTAAGCACCTGGAATAAATAACAGATTGATATCAAAGTAGATCATAAATAAAAATCGACGATTTCTATATGTAGTAACTAAGCAGTACTTTTATCACTATCACTAAATACTAGTAAAACAAAGTCCTCATTCGCGTCTGTCTGTCTGCTTGCGATTAAGTCAAAAACTACTGCACGGATTTTTATGCGGCTTTCACCATAGATTAAGTGATTCATGAGAAAGGTTTTAAGTATTATAGATGCTCGGGTGCGGCTTGTCTGTGCTAGTTTTTCTTTACTTATATAATAAAGCAGAAAGATTTGATTATTTTTTGTTTGCATTGAATAAGCTACGAAACTAAGATACTTATTTTCTAAATTCTTTCACCTTTAGAAAGTTAATGTATCTGCAAGTGACATGAGCTATAATTTACGCGGGCAAAGTAGCAGAAATTTTTCTAGTAATTAATAGTTATCTTGATCGTGCTAACTGACGACCGCCGCGTGCAAATAGTTTTACAAAATAGTGCAAAAGCCTTGAATGTTTTTATGATCTATTATCCAAAAATAAAAGTTTATTGTGGCGTATTATGGTCACTCTGAAACACTGATTTTGGATCTAGCAAATATGTAATAAATAAATTATTATATGTTTAAAATTAAGATGTAAATAATTATGTACTTTCAGTTTAAAATAAACTAATTTTACATAAATTTATGTTGAAGTCGACTTTACAATTCAATTTTACAAATGCAGGCCATACTTCTACAACACACACAAAGACTATGTTTCAATATTATCGTAAATAGAATGGCAGGCAAAAAAACTTTTAACTTAAAAAAATTACGTACCTTCTTGTGTTCCGGCAGCAGCAGCCCTAGCGTTCTCCTCAATAGATCTGAGAATCTCATCAGGTATAGGAGGAGACGTCGGCAAATGGTCGCCCTGGGGTTGGTATCCGTTCTCATCAGCAGTATACGTCACTCTGTAAAATTCACCATCATCACCCGTGTATGCGAATCCACCTTGGGCCTGTACACCATTGGTAGCCACACCAGACTCCTCAGCGGAAATTCCGTTTGAAGTTTCGAAGCTGTACGCAAAAGTGTTGCCATCATTTTGGTTATCGTATCTCAAGATTTCAGCGTTTCTGTCAGCTGCAGCTTGGGGGCGTTCCGGCTGGGCAGGTCCGGCTTGGTTTCCAAAACTGGAGCCTCCAAATCCAGGTGCCGAGGAACCGCGTCCGCTGACTCCTGCCTGACCGAAGCCAGATGGGAGAGCAGCTTGTCCGTATTGGTTGGATGGCTTCGCTGGCTGATCTAAATCATTAGATCCTTGACCAAACGATGGTTGTCCAAAATTGTCAAAAGGTCCAGCATTTCCGAAGGGGGATGGTTGGGCAGATGGGGCGAATGCATTAGATCCAGATGAACCAAAGCTAGGTCCTTGTTGTCCAAAGCCACTAGGTCCTGAGGGTCCAGTAGGAGCTGAGAGAGATCCTGGACTGCCTCCAGCTGTAGCAGCACTGGCTGGTGGGAGGTAAGCCCTGTCTAATTTTGCTGCATAGCCGCAGGCTATCACTGACAGGACTATAAACTGAAAAATGAAAAGAAATATAAAAAATCATAAATATAGGGTTGATTAAAATTTGAGTACACTAAGAATGAGATAGAAGTATGGGAGAATATTAAAGGTGTTCGTTAAAAACAATTAAGTTTAATTTGCAATATTTTATAGGTATAATAAAGTTCTAAGTTTTTATAGATGGTAAATTATTTGTAACTCAATCATCATTTTCTAATTTATTTTAACGAACTTTTAAAATGTTTATGGAATTATTAATACCATTATCGATTTTAAGATACTAATAATATTAAAATTAATTTTAATATTTATAAAACTATGTATTTACCAGCTTCATATCCAAGCTGATGTTAACACAAAAGATGAGAACAGAATGCCTTATTGCTGAAACGCATCCTATTTATATGAAACTTAAATCGCTCACATCGCGATATCTTTCCGAATCGGCTAACCTTTGGCTAGAGCTTTTCGTGTGTGAGTGACGGCTCGTTTAGTGCAACTTAACTAAGCGCATCTTAAGTAATATTTACTTAAAGTTGTGCTAGGAACTTTGTGTTTAATGCAGAAAAATTGCAGTGAATCTTAGTTTTTTCTGTAATAGTTTAGATTTTACTATTTAAACTACATAAAAAATATAGGAAAATTTGTGTAACTTTTTATTGTATCAAATAAAAAAAATCAAATTTATACTTTTGATAGTATGAAACATGCATGTAGACTTTTGTAAGGAGTTCATACAATATTATTTTTTTACTTAAATGTATATATTTAAAATACAGTTTTCCATTTCTGTGTGAATATAAAGATCAAAGTTTAAATCATTTACCAATTACTTTCATACTTACACGCAATAGCAATAACTTTGACGTCTTACAGTTTGATACCATTTTCAAATATGTAAATAAGCTTATATTGTGCAAATGAATTCACAAACTAAAGGTACTATTTTGGGAACAACCACCCATAATAAACTTAAAATAATTTAAATGTGGCTATGGTTAAATATTTTTTACTTTCAAAAAGATACAAAAAATATTATTTACTTACAGACAAAAAACTTAAATATACTGATGAAATAAAAAAAATATATGAACCTAGCTTATGCATTTGAGGTTTTCAAATACATGTGTAATCTTTGTTGAAGCTATGTAGTGAGTGTCTAACCTAATGATGCATTAAACTAAACATATTAAATAAGATTAACACCAAATGATTATGTCATTTAATTCGATTCATTTACGCTCCAAGAATTGTAAATTATTTTCAACTCATGTTCACATCTTGATAGTACACAAATATTATATGCGTTTCGTTAGCGCTAAGTTCATGTAAACTAACCATGTAAGTTACTCAACCGATCGGTTTTGCGATACACTAATTATTTTGAACGGTTCTGTGTGGGTCAGGTTTACTAGGATGAGTATTGGAGATCTGTATCGATATTAAAAATCGATCGTAAAACCAAATAGGTATGAGCTTGGCAAATATTGATCTATTGTCAAATGGTTTTGATGAATCGTAACCTCGTTTGTTTCTATTGTACTGATAGCTCTGTTTGAAGGTAAAATAAAATGATTTTAGTTTTATTTCAAATCTATACATCCAGACATCATTCACGAGTTAGTTCTTCAAATATTTAATTTCTACTTTTCATAGATTAAATATTTGGTTTCTTTTCTTAATATTAATATATTATAATAATATATTAATAATATAAGCATGCCGTGTGGTTCCCAGCAGAGTAGAATAGGACCACTCCAAGTCATCCAGTGGATGTCGTAAAAGGCGACTAAGGAAACACAAGCTAACCAAAGCGTATTAACATCAAAGAGACCTCTCCAACCCGTCTGGCCAGCGTGGAGAGTGTAGGCCAAATCCTCTGACTACTCAGGCTAATATATGGCTCTGATAGTATAGAGAGGGTCGTGCTCCTGCAATGGAGACTACAAAGACCTGATGATGATGATGATGATGATGATGATGAATATAAGCATCCATATCTCAGCACAGAGTACTAACAATAAATCAGAAGATTAATTATCACCATCATCATCAGGTCCTCTTCAGTCTCCACTGCAGGAGCACAATCTCCTCCGTACAAAAAGCCGGCAACGCTCTTGTCATACATGTCATGGGCAGCAGAGATCACTTACCATCAGGTGACCCGCTTGCTCGTTTGCCGTCCTATGGCTTAAAAAAATCCCATAGCCACATGCTAGCCTGAGCATTTAGAGAATTTGGCCTACACTCTCCACGCTGGCCAGACGGATTGTTGTACAAGCTTGTGTTTCCTAAGTCGCCTTCTACAACATCCACGGGAAGACTTGGTGAGGTCTTTTTTTACTCTGCCGATAACCACATGGCTAAAACCGTACGGAACCTTCTTAAGTATCAATAATTCGCTCTTCCCAAACCTTTCTAGCAAGCGTGACATGGTCAATCAATGAGAGCACAGGTCATACTCCACACGAACTTCGTGATCCAATAAATGCGCATTTTTTTCCACAGCGACGCAAATTAGCGCCACTGTCTTTTCGTTAATCAGGATTTTGATTGACTTGGTTGTTTATTGATAAATGAGGTTTCATTATTGTAACATAAAAAATGAATGAATTTATTTTTTTTACATTCCTGAAACGAATATTGAGTATAATTGAGATTTGCCTTTCGTAATTGTAAAATACATATAATATAAAGACATTTTTTTCCACAGCGACGCAAATTAGCACCACTGTTTTGTCGTTTATCAGGGTTTTGATTGACTTAGTTGTTTTTGTTATATGAGGTTTTATTAGTTTTTAGAAATATGCATAGTTTTTTTTTAACATTACTTAGTTATCGTTTTGACTTTCGTCATGATAGAATATATCAAGCACCTAAGTCTTTTTCTACAGCGACGCAAATTAGCGTCACTGTCTCATCGTTAATCAGGATATTGATTGACTATGCTATTAAATGAGATTTCATGAATGCCGAAAAAAATGAATGACTTTTTTTACATTTACTGAAACGAGTATTTAGGTCGTACAACGTCGCTGCCAATTACAATTTTAAATGCATGTTTTTATTTATTAAAAAGAAAATTGGAGTACATTTTTTTTAACACATATTATTTTAAATTTTCACTTTTTTCTACACAACTTACCCAGTACGATGTGTACTTACTTAGGTGCAAAAACATGCATCTGGGTAAGTACACATCAACTTTACCAGCAAAATGTTTAACAGGTTAGTAAAGACCGCATCAAAATTGACCCAGTAGTTTCCAAGATTATCCCGTTCAGACGTGTATGGGTATAAATTTACTATGGGTATAAATTTACTATGTATTGATATAACTATATTGGCCCTTTCAAGTCTGCCATCATTGTGGCAATTCACTGTACATTGCTGTTTTCCTCACAAATGTTTTTGAGAGTTTTATAACCAACGCACAAATGTACATTGAGTCTTCGCTATTATGGCCTTAACTTGTGGAGGGCACGTTACTGGATAAAAATATTTAATTTTGCATAAAACTAGAGGAAGTTCTTAATTTAAACGGTTAGTTATGTCAAGAACTCAGTTTGTCATTTTGTTAAATTTGGGTTAATTAAAGGTTATAACCATTAATGTTCCTTTAGGTGACAAAAGCCACTTTATCACAAATTTATTGCTTAGTAAATATATATATAAATATATAATATTTAAAAATATGTTTTGAAGTCTTATGGTACAAAGTAGATAGGTAAGTATGTAACTTGATCAGAAAAACAAAAGAAATACGTAGTGATAATAAAGAATGATTTTTTATGCAACTGCCGAAAAGGAGTGTATTGTATTTCGAGTTCATGAATGTTTGGTTATAAATGTACAAAACCGGAAAAAAATGTACATTCAACTTAAAATTATATATTAATGATTAAATCAGACGAGATTCTAACAATTAATAGTTGATTAATTTAGTTTGTTTCATTACGATCACATAATGTTACAATACTTGCTAGTTCTCATACAAATATAAAATAACTTTAATGAGTTCATGTACGCTTAATGACATTAGAACAAAAATGGCGGTGCCATTAAAAGGGTTATTGGTACAATCTTGACATCCTCCCGTATGATATGCATCATCATCAGATCTTTTTTAGCTTCCACTGCAGGAGCACGACTTTCTCTGTACTACCAGAGCCATACATTAGCCAGAGCAGTCAGAGGATTTGGCCTACACTCTCCACGCTGGCCAGACGAGTTGTTGGAGAAGTCTCTATGATGTTTAGAAGCTTTGTTTAGCTTGCGTTACCTAAGTCGCATTCTACAACATCCACGGATAGTTTTGGAGCGGTCCTATTCTACTCTGCCGGAAACCACACGGCTCTATCATATGAATAGGATATAATATTTTGGGTAGAGTAAGCAGGTACAATTTAATTTCATATCATAACTACCAATAATTGCTTTCAAAGAAATAAACGTTAAGAAATCTTCACATTATATAGTATGCTTGAAATCACACTTGCTTGAGTGGTCACGTTAGAGACCTTACTGGTCATGACTTCTGTCGTAAGATGGCATTCTTTCGTATATGCATTGCCAGTATTCATATAATTTTTTTATTTACTTTGTAGCTAGGTTCAAGTGAGCTTTCACGACTTATGAGCTTGCCTGTGCGTTAAAACATTTTTTTCATAGTACCCACTAGGGTACTAGTTCTAAGAATAAATAAATATAAATAAATAAATATATACGGACAAATCACACAGATTGAGCTAGCCCCAAAGTAAGTTCTTAAGTAAGACTTGTGTTATGGGATACTAACTCAACGATACTATATTTTATAACAAATACATATATTGATAAACATCCAAGACCCAGGTCAATCTGAAAAAGATCATTTTTCATCTTGACCTGACCGGGGATCGAACCGAGACCATCCGTGTCACAGTCCGGCGTGTTGAACGCTGCGCCACGGAGCTCGTCAAGGGGTCGTCAAAGGGTGAGTGACACCCTTTGAGTTAATGTCATGATGCTCAGTTGGATCAATGGGAAGATTTATAAAAAGAGGAATTTGTTAACTTAGATTATATAAAAACTAGATAGACTCTATTAGCCTAAAAGCGAAGAAAAAACTAGTGTCTAACACATAGTCGGTCGCGCACACACACACAGCTACCAATTTGACGGATTTTAAGGGCATAAATTGACAGGACGCGTGTGATAACACAAGGCTGTCACGAACACAAGCATTGACAATTTGACCGGGTTTTTAAATGAAATAAAGGCATGACGATATCTGGAGAGAATATAGTCAAAATTTGTTAAAATAAATATGACACTGATTTTGAGTTAACTTAACTAAGTTTTAAATATTTTAAGATTTGGGACTATCTAATATTAAGTTCACTTCGTTCTGTGAAGTGCTTGCCAAGACAAACAATGATGATGTATCATGCTATATTGTACATTTTTAGTTACTATTATAGCGGTTGCCGTGAGGCTAATTATCGTGAATGCTGTTCAGCTTTAAACCGACCATTTTGAACAATAATTGGTTGACTAAGAGAACAAAAATTCTCTGGTATGTCTGTCCGCTTTTTCTCTTCTACAGCACACTCAGAAAAAGAATTAAGTAGATATTGATATGATATGGCCGTCTGGCCAGCGTGGAGAGTGTACGCCAAATCCTCTGACTGCTCTAGCTAATGTATGACTCTATTGGTGCAGAGAATTTCATGCTCTTGCAGTAGAGACTACAACCTCCGTGGTCCTGTGGTTAAGGCGTTTGCCTTGTTGACCTGGGGGTCGTTGGTTCGATTCCTACGAGAAGCATACTTTTGTTAGGTTGTTTCCGGTTTAGTTAGGACATTGCAGGCATGAATCACCTGATTGTTTGATAAAAAAGCTTGATGAATGATGATGAAATGATTCCGTGCTTCGGAAGGCAAGTTAAGCCGTTGGTCCCGGCTGCCATCTGGTAGACTGACCGTGTTACCTATACGAAATGATGATGTGTGGAGATTACAAAAGACCAGAAGAAGAAGAAGATGTAACCACGTAATCTTAAAATTATATGACCGATATGTGTCATGTAACATTGCAACAAGCGAAGCCCTTTAACCACCTATACCAACATAACCTTTTCACAACATTGACGGCTGATGTGTTTTCTTCCTAAAACAGATGGTTATCGACACAGAACCGTTATTCGTGACTATTTAGATGTGCAAGGATGTAACCTGTCTTACATAGCGTGGTTTATGACAAACTGTATGAGAATATATCATAATAGGTACCTTGCTGTGCATGTCTTTTAATTCAAATTTGTGGTCACACGCTCACAGAACATAAAATAATTTAATTTAAGGATTCCTCGTTTCCAATAAAAATCAATTAGATCTTTGGTCGTTGGGTTTTAAGAATGCATTTTCTTTTCAAAAAAATACAATTATATCATCTTCATAAAATCATGGAGATTAAAAGAAATTTGACTTCCTCACGACTTTCCAAAATAGAGTGAATGTTTTAATGTAACCTTGTTTTGATCTACTTTAAAAAATGAGGTTTATGAATTCGACCCAATTTATGAAATACTAGCTGTTACCCGCGGCTTTACCCGCATGATATATAGCCTATGTCATTCTCAGTACCCTTACCTATGTGTGTGCAAAATTTCATGATGATCGGTTCAGTACGTTGGGCGTGAAAGCGTAACAAACAAACAAATAAATAAACAAACAAACTCACTTTCGCATTTATAATATTAGTTAGGATTAGGATAGAATTAGGATTAGGAAGTTAGGATTAGGATTAATTTAGGATTAGGATAGACAGAATTAAACGTTCTGGTAACACAAAAACTGGAGTGAGTTTCTTTCGGCATATTCTTCTCAGCAGTGGTCGTTGCGAAACGCTAGTAGTTTGTCGTTTTTGCAAATATTATAAAAGAGAATAATAAAAATATGATTTTCAAAAAGAGAAACATGATATCCAAATTTGAATAAACTCTCATTTAATTTTATTTCATTACACAGTTTGACTAAAATTGTTAGAGTTCGTCAAACTAGGATTAACACAAACACTGTACGCTATGATGATAGATATAGGTTGATATGTAAGGGCAAGGACAATATAAAACTATTGTATAGACTGCCAAACACATACAAAAATATTGGACCAAATTATGGCCTGCTATTACGTAGGCCATATAATTAGGCGAAACGCTTGCAAGTTCTTTTCCAATCATCACTAAATGGCGTTAATCCGCTTTAGCATTGAAAGTTTGTTAAATAATATGCCAAAAATATTGTTTTTATTTTCATACTAAAGTAAATTGTGACTTGTGACGCTCTAAGTGGTGCCATCTATGTGCAACTGTAAGCAAAAATCGTAAGAATTAGAGGTTAGAAACACCAAGATTAGGGCGTAGAGAGTTATAAGCTTGGCTCTCAAAAAGTCTAATTACCTTTTTCAATACATTTGCTAATAATATGTCAATCTTATGACATCGAAATTTGTATCGTAATGATGTATAAAATTTACAGCACTTATCACTGCCGAAAAACTGCCTTTACGGATATTAGGGCATAGTAGAACACACGTCAATTTAGTTTGAATTTGTGGCCCCCAATAGAAACTCAAACTGAATTGTATGACCTTTTTTCCATTTTCACCCTCACTCCATTATTTGTCTTTGAACTTTAACGCCTAGAGAAAACATAGGGCAGTGGGTCATCTGACACTAGTAATAGTATCTTCTTCATAGTTTGTGGCACTAATGCTTTTTACTTTACACCAATCACAGCCGCTTAAAAGCCCAATACCACAGATGCAAAATTTAACCTTTTTCATAGAATCCGAGCAAAGAGTTTCAAGTTCAGCATAAAAACTTTTTTCTGACTAGTGAGATGTGACTTTTAACCGACTTAGAAAAGGAGAAGGTTATCGATGTACTTTTATCGAGAAAATAAACCTGAGTAAATGTACCTGATTATTATAAATGTATTTTTACAAACTGTTTTAATTCCTAACTTATATAAATTCCTTATTCGCTGAACTGCAATCTTGTTTAAGTTATGGTAATCGCAAATGTATTGAAAAACGTCGTATGATACTCGTGCGGTAAGCTGCCTATTATAGTCGTCGGATTATTATAAGCACTCGGCTTCGCCTCATGCCTATACACACCTCGACTATAATATTATTATCCAGCTTACCGTACTTGTATCATAATGTACTATTACAGTTCAAGCAATATTTATCCAACTTAGCGTTATCTATACTAATGTTACAAAGCTGAAGAGTTTGTTTGGTTAGACGTGCTAATCTCAGGAACTATTGGACCAATTTCAAATTATTTTCCACCGTTGGAAA
The DNA here is from genome assembly GCA_963082605.1 of Rhodophaea formosa. Classification (NCBI taxonomy): domain Eukaryota; kingdom Metazoa; phylum Arthropoda; class Insecta; order Lepidoptera; family Pyralidae; genus Rhodophaea; species Rhodophaea formosa. The sequence goes on along the minus strand of OY720220.1, from coordinate 3,055,746 downwards.
TGTACGTTATCCCTGAGTGCTAATAATTTAAGAGGGTATACTAGCAGTGCGTTTTCCATACAAATGTATTTCTCTATTTTCTCGCAGAAAACTGCTTCTAGAGGCACAATTTTTTATTTTTTTCTAAAAACCTGTCTAAAAGATAAAAAAATGTACAAAAACAGGTTTTTTTTTGAAAAAATAAAAAATAGGGGCATTCTTATTTATTAGTACTAGATTTTATGAAAAAAGAATTATGGCTCTAGAATCAGTTTTCAGCGAGAAAATAGAGAAATACATTTGTATGGAAACAATATTGAAAAAATACTGCTAGCATACGCTCTTAAGTACGTACTGCGGGCAAAGCCGGGGTGAACTGTTAGTTAAGCATAAAAATGTTTTGTTAGATAATTAATGCGATTAGGATTCAAATAAAATTTAATTAATAAAAAATTTACAACTAATTTCAAGGTACCTACTGATCGAATACATGAAAAAATGCATTTATTATTTACAACTTAATTATTGAAACATGAATTCCAATTAGAATCATCACATAATCATCGCTATGGCTCCTTTTATGACTTCAATTGCTTCTTAATTATATATGTACTAAAAGTTCATGATTTTTATAAACAGTTTTAATAAATTCGTACTAATTCAGTGTAAAGGATGTTTGTGTTTTTTCCAATATTATTAACTAGAAAACATCATATAAATCCCAAATATCCCACTAATTCCAAGTAATCCTATCGTACCTAAAATTATAAATGCGAAACTTTTTTTTTATGTCATAGGACGGTTAACGAGCATGCGATTCACCTGATAGAAAGCGATCACCGCTACCTATGGGCAACTGCAACACCAGGGGTGTCACAGGAGCGTTGGGGGCCTCCGGCTCTCTCACTCACCGAACGAAGCATAGCAGCGGTAAAGCTACTACTCAAACGTCTATTTTCTGTGAGAGTGTGGTACTTCCCCTGACGAGCCGGCCCATTCATGCTACTAGCAAAAGTGATTTTCGCCGGTAGCGAGGCTCTACCACAACTATACTCTTCCATGCTGGTTTGGGAGAAAAGAAAAAACATAGAATATACCAGCTGCTTTTCTTCCTGCGCAGACCGTAAAAGCCGGTCAAGGGATTGTGCGAAAATCTAAGGAATCACATTGATAGGTGATGCGGCTAGCAACCCATCACTATTTTGATTCCGCTTTCTACCTTTACGCCCACTACATACAAGTGGCCTGTAGGTTTCATGACCTTGGGCTCTGTCTACCCCGCAAGGGATAAAGACGTGATAGTATGTATGTATAAATGCGAAAGTGAGTTTGTTTTTTTGCGTGTTTCACTTTCACGCCCAATCTACTGAACCTCATGAAATTTCGTATACACATAGGTTAGGGTACTGAACATAACAGGCTCTATATCACGCGGGCGGAAATAACAAAAATGAAAATTACATTAAACGAAATAAAGTAAATTTGTTTGTTACGCTTTTTCTATTAACACATTTAACATAAGAATATGATTTATATAATATTCTTCATTCAGCAAAAGATAAAACTTTTACTACACCCTATATTCATATAGCTTCGAATATTATAGTTTTAAAATTTATTAGTTATAATCATGTATTTGACATTTTCAGGTTAACCATTTTGTTGGATTTAAAGTAGTTCTAAGCTTATTTACAGATTAAGTATAGGGCTCTAATAAACTTTTGTACTTATTATTACTATAAATGTGTTTTTGATGATGATATTAGTTCCAATATATTTTAGACGTTTTATAATATAATTGGCAGAAGATACTGCATTTAATAGTTATTTGATTTTAATACTATTGAAACTTCGTGAGATTAAGTCATTATTAATAATCTGTTGATAACTTATCATCACAATATCTTACTACTATTATAAAGTAATACGCTTACGTATGTTAAGCAACCCCTGGTGCAGTCCCTACTTGGATGGGTGACCGCAAGTGGCATAAAAATATCTCGAGCTCTTCCGTGCTTCGGAAGGCACGTTAAGCCGTTGGTCCCGGCTGTCATCGTTGATGGCAGTCGTTAAGCTATGTCAGATGCCTTAAGGCAGCTTGAAAAATCTGACACCAGTGTTGGCCACTTACACATACGAAAAACAAACAAACAAAACAAACTATTATAAACACAAATGTTAACGCGCTATTAATCCCTTACGGAGAAGACATAACCAGGGTCCATAACAATCTACGCGCAACGTTAAACGTGTTAATAACTAAAGGTAGAAAATGGAATCAAAATAGCATTGCTAGCCACATCGTTTACAGTTTCTACGGACTGCGTAGTATGGAAAAGCAACTACAAACTTAATTATTTCTTTTCTCTCAGATCAGCGTAGGAGATAAACGAACCATTTTGAAATTTATCATCATCATCATCATCAGGTCTTTATTAGTCTCCACTGCAGGAGCACGACCCTCTCTGTACTGCCAGAGCAGTAAGAGGAGAGAGGTCTCTTTGATGTTTATAAGCTTTGTTTAGCTTTAGTTTCCTAAGTCGCCTTTAATAACTAATAACCTGCCTCCCAAGCTGCTACTTTCTCATCTTCTATTCACCTGGGCACGTAGCATCTGAAATGTCTTCCCATCCTAACAAACTCCTACTCTTTCTTCTAAAACCGGTTTCAATGTGCAGCAGCGTCGGTACTGCTTTAAGCTAAATAAACTATCCTCACTTACCCATCTACCAAGCATCGAAATACAGTCTACGTTATCATCTCGAAGCCTGGCGATCCACAATCATCACCATCTTTAGGTGTTTTTAGTCTCCACTGCCGGAGCACGACTCTCTCTTTACTGTTGAAACCATATATTAGCCAGAGCATTCAGAGGACTTGGCCTACACTATCCACGCTGGCCAAACGGGTCGCAGAGGTCTCTTTGATGTTTATCAGCGTTGTTCAGCTTCTGTTTCCTGAGTCGCCTTCTACGACTTCTACGGGAAGCGTTGGAATAGTCTTATTCTACTCTGCTGGGAACCACACGGCACTAGTAACTTATTTCTATATCATTCTCAATCTGAACCCTAGGACAGCATATTTTGGGGTTAGCGGCAAGCAACAAATGTCAATATTTTTTTTTTAATCAAAATTGTTTATTTCATTACTGTAAAACATACATTTCTGGATAGTGATTGGAGTCCACTTTTAAGCATAAAATGCCTGTTGTTAATGTAAATTATTTAGGTCACTCTACCGTTTCTCCTCTTTCCGTCATCACTTCTTATATTATTAAAAAAATGTGGATGGGGAGGTATATTAAAGACCTTGCAACAATGTGTAGGCCAGGTTGGGAAATTTATTATGACCCACTCCACAGTTAGTCGAAATTCAGTAAAGTGTAAGCCAAAGGTGAAAAATTTTGGTATGGCTCTCTAATACCGACAGGACGACACGAAAAGGGTCGATAGGTATGGCTATAACATAGATTCGAATATGTAAGTCCGTCATTTTGTAAAGTGATTTTTACAGACTAATATTTGGAATAATATCATCATACATACATAAGTACATATTACTATGACTTTATGCCTTGTGGGATAGACAGAACCCAAGCACATAAAACCCAAGGGCCATGTTTAGCGTGTTAGTGGGCGTAAAGGCGGAAAGCGGAATCAAAATAATGATGGGTCGTCATGTTAGCCACATCGCCTACTAACGTGGCTCCTAAGATTTTTGCTAAACCTTTAACGATTTTTACGGTCTATGCGTCTATTCTATGATTTTCCTTTTGTCCTAAACCAATATGGAAGATCATATTATCATGTTGCATCTATAATAGTGGCCAGTCAGTTTAATCAATAGATGACTTATGTGGCCTTGTTGGCATCATTTCAGGCCTGTGGTAGGCACCATAGTTATACGACCGTGATGAAGAGTTGTTTTTCACTCGTCACTAGATAGCGTTAATTTTTTTTATTTTTTATTTATTAAGATACACATAACAAGTTGTTACCAACAAAGATAAAATATATACAACTAAGTATTATAGCCAGACAACAACTCAACACATGTGTATACAGCAAGTTTAAATTTAAAAACAGATATTTGAGGGCTTAGAAGAAAGAGAAAAAACATAGTAGTCAAGTACAATAGCTGCTAATCAGTCCAAAGTAGTGAGTAAACACATCATACTAATTAAGTAACACATTAATGAAATATTGTTATGGAGTGATGAAAAAAAACAACTAGGACAATGAATTTAAACATACCTCATTTCTTAAATTAAGATATTGCTAAGACAAAAGCAGACCTCACGTTTCAAATAATGTCAGAGTGTGACTGTGGTTCCACACAATGACTATGAATTTGCGTAAGCCTGAACTTGCTAAAACTGAGACAGATACAGTTTCAATTTTGAATAAGTTATTATTCGTAAATAATGCTTATATTTTCTTGTGATATGGTAAATACATAGGACGCTACCAGTGGTATTATCTATGTGCAACTGTCAGAAAAAAATCATACATACATATTATCACGACTTTATCCCTTGCGGGGAAGACAGTATCCAAGGTAATACAACCAAAAGGCTACTATTAGCACGTTAGTCGTCGTCGTCATCATCATCATAATTTCAGCTGCAGAAAGTCCACTGCTGGACATGCCTCTCCCAAGAATTTCCAAAATGACCAGTTGGAAGCGGCCTGCATCCAGCGCTTCCCTGCAACCTTGGTCAGGTCGTCCGACCACCTGGTCGGTGGGTGTCCGAAGCTGCGCTTGCCGGTACGTGGTCGCCATTCGAGAACCTTTCTTTCCCATCGGCCATCGGCTCTTCGCGCTATGTCGTCGAGTCGTCGTCGTCGTCAAATCCTTTTTTTTAGTCTCCAGTGCAGGAGCACGACCCTCTCTGTTCTACTAAAACTATATATTAGCAAGAGCAGTCAGAGGATTTGGCCTACACTCTCCACGTTGGCATGTTAGTGAAAAAAATCATACGAATTTTATTTCGTTTGTTCGTAATCCCTAGAGGTTGGGACCAAATGGTATAGCTATGGAAATTCTTTGAACCAGGTACCATCTGGAGCGCTGTCGTACGAGTAGTTGTTTCATACGTGTAGATATTTTCTATCTAAGTTTATATTTCATCCATTTTCTATAATAATGAGTTATCTTCTTAAGTATAGTCTTAGACATAAGATAATGTCGGCCCTTTCTCGTCTATGAGATATGTTATGTGATTAAATGATTGGTTTTGGGCACGGCACCCAACTATTGCCATTTTCGTTTCCCAAGTGATTGATTTCAAAACAGTAGTTTTTGCAAATAAACACGTTCGTTATTAAATTTGATGGATATAGGCAGTTTTTATGTAAGGTAGTGATTTTATGTTGAATGACTATATGTTTCTACGTCGTATTATAAATTTGTACATATTTTTGACACAAACAAACACAGTCTTTAAGTGGTTGGGTGTTACCCTACATATTCAACCATTTTTTTACGAATTGCTAGACCAGCTAAACACTATTGTATGTAAATAAAAAATATGATAAGTATTTATTTTAATTTGAAAGTCACACTGACTTTTAGGTGTAATTTTATGACATGTTGTGGTGAAATATTATAAAACTGATTAGACTCTTACTACAAGTGACTTATTATGTCTATAAGCTTCTATGTTAGGTATGTTAATAAAAAAAAACAATCAAGTTTATTAGATATTTACAATAATTTATTAGATCACCTTGTCGTTTTATTTTTATACATTTTCGAATCGTACAAAAGGTATTCTTAATTACATCACTTACCAATACAACTTACATTAATTTTGACAACATGCCATATAAAGTTACTACTCACTAATTCTATTTTATGGCACTCCTAGTTAGTAATGGTATCCCGTTTGTTCGTCGAAGCTTGGTGGCTTTCTAGGGCCGCCAAAGACTTCCCCTTTACCAGCAAGGCTTTGAGCTGAGTCTTGGTTAGGTTTGAAATCTTGAGCTGTGACGTCAGAGCTTCCAAACTGGCTAACTTGATCTCCGAATTGATTTGTCTGAGGTTTGGCTTGAGGAGCACTGGGTAATCTTTTGCAGCAAGGGGATGTTGGTCTTTGCTCTTGAGATCCTGACTTCTGTGGCTGTCTATTGAATTGAGAAGGCTGCGTCTCAGATGGCCTAGAACCAAACTGTTGAGTAAATTGGCCATTTAGATTATCCTGAGCATTGAGCTGGTTACCCGAGGTGTTTTCAGGCTCTCGTACATCCGAGGTCTGGGCAAACGCCGACGCTTGTGTTGCTTGAGCATTTCCAAAAGGTGTAGTCTGCTGACCAAATTGTGGCCTGAAGTTACCTTGAGCGTTAAATTGAGTCTGCGTCTGAGTTTTCTGTCCAAATTGTGGCCTTGAACCTTGAGGGGCGAATACAGGTTGACCTAAGGTTTGGCCAGGTTGAGAATCAGTGGTTTCTTGAGCCTTAGCCTGCTGCTCAGATTGGAATTTGGCTGGGTTACCAAACTGACCGAATCCTTCTTGTTTGTCCTGTTCTGTAGGAGGGGGCAAAGTTTGAGCCGGTTTAGTATACTCATAGATTTCACCCTGATATTGTTGGCTAGGTGCAGGAGATGCATCCGTATTTGATGTTTGTTGAATTTGGAAATTGTTTTGCTGCTGGTTAATATCCGAAAAAGATTGAGGAATAGCTGTTGTTTGTATACCTTGCTGCTTCGATGAAGACTGGCCAAAGCCTTGGTTGTTGAACTGATCGTTAGGCTGTTGTGCTGGTTTTCTACCAAAACCAGTGAAAGTGTTTTGTGATCCAAATGGAGTCGAGGATGTAGGAGCTCCAGAGGAGAACGAGGAGGCTGACGCTTGAGTTATTCCATTGAATGAAGAAGCTGTGCTTCCCCGGGTTGGTGAAGTAGGTGCTACAGTGGACAAAGTAGGAGGCTGTGGGTACCTAGTTGATCCTTGTAATTGGCCGTTTTGGTTAAAAGAACTGCCAGGGAAGTTTTGTTGGGAAACACTGGCTTGTGCGTTGCTTTGGAAAGAAGGTCGCTGAGTTACTCTATCAAACTGATCAAATGGCGTATTTGGAAATCTGGACCCCTGAGCTGGAGAATTCGGGGTATTGAAAGCCTTTGATGGCTGGTTGTAATAATATGAGTCATCTGGACCTTGGGCTTGAGTGTTTTGGCCAAATATGGGACGCTGAGTACTGGATGCAAATTGAACGTTACTGGGTTGGTTTTGAGAAAAGGCATCTGACGACTGGGATAGTCCAAATCTATTCTCTTGACTGTATTTGCTTGTGCTTTGTGGTCTTTGGTTTGAAAATGAAGAAGAAGGTGCAGTGTTGGAATCTATTGGCCTAGAATTGAATCCTTGCGAGCTAGATGAGGCTGTAGAGGCATAAGCAGATGCAGACGTAGAAACTGGAGCAGTGAATTGAGGAGATCCATTAGGCTGACTTCCAAATGGAGACTGCGTGGGACGACTTTGACTAGATTGAACACCAAAAGAACCAAATGTTGATGATTGTGTATTTCCGGTGGAATGGGAATTATCTTCAAAAGGAGTAGTCAACTCTGTTACTGGTTCGGCCGTGGATTTCTGCTGGTTAAAGGGCAAAAAAGGGCTGCCGGAAGCTTGACCTAAAGAAGGGGTGTTTTGGGAGCCAAATGAGGGTTTTCCTTTTGATTGCGCTGCAGCAAAACTTTGAGAAGTTGGTAAATTTGTAGGGTTCTGATTGTTTGTAAACTGATTATTTTGGAAAGTTCCAAATTGTGGTCTTTGAGATTCTACAGTAGATTGTGCGCTAGAGATAAAAGATGAAGATGCACCAGAATCATCAGGCTTATTTGTTGATTGAGAGAACTGATTAAAGCTCTGAGTCATGCCAAAAGAGCTTGGTCTTTGAGGATTTGACTGAGCAGGTCTTCTGTTACCGTTTACTGGAGGTAAGTATTCATTGTTTCCGAAGCCGTTTCCAGTCTGACTAGATGGCTGCCTTTGACCAAAAACGTTTCCATTGTTTGAAGATGGTCCAAAAGGATTATTACTGTTTATGGACCCAGAAGTAGTCTGTCCATTGAAAGCTTGCGAATTAGGCTGAGGTTTTCCAAATAATGGCTGTTGAGGTTTGGGTTGTCCTTGAATAACATTTTGAGAGTTTTCAAATGCAGGGCTCACAAACGTGTTGGCATTTTCTGAGTCTTCAGCACCGGAATTGAAGGCCGGTTTGTTTTGCTGGAATCCGTTGGTGTTTTGATTAGTTTGTCCAAAACCGTTGTTTCCATTAGATGACACCGCAGCTTGGCCAAAAGCATTGGGCCTAGACGCAACAGGTCCAAAACCATTGCCTCCATTTGGTGCTGATGTAGATTGTCCAAAACCATTAGGTGCATTTGATGATGATGCTGCTTGGCTGAAAACATTGGGGGAGGTTGCGGCATGTCCAAAACTATTGGCTCCATTTGGTGCTGAAGTATGTTGTCCAAAAGCATTAGGTGCATTTGGTGATGATACAGTTTGGCCGAATGCATTAGGTTTGTTTGACACAGACTGGCCAAATCCATTACGAGCATTTGAAGAAGATGTGGTTTGACTAAAACTATTAGGTCCCTGGGGTGAAGATCCAAAGTTAGCTGATGCTGAATTGCTTTGTCCAGTCAGTCCAGCCTGAGCAGTGGGTCTTACAAAAGGCTGATTATTCTGATTGATGAACGTGCCACTAGCCGACGCGTCAGATTCAGGTCGGTTCCCAAACTGTGCCGGTTGTCTGCCATTGTGACTGTTAGCACCATCGTTTTCCGTGTAATCGCCTTCTGCATTGTACTTCTGAGTGTCGTACGAGCCTGTAAATAAAAAATGAAAGTGGTTGGTCATTTGTCAACGCCGCGGCGCGAACGATATATCAGTCGGCAATACATTTGTCAAAGCACAATGGGCTTTTAGGCTAATCGGTAACGCAAGGAGTTTGTGAATGAAATTCAAGTTCTGCTCTAATATGGGGAAACAGATTTCTGTGCTTTCAATTGCTATGTTTGGACAGTTTGAGTGATGTAACAATTTGTTTTACAACTTAAAAATTAATTAATCTTACTTAGATCTTTAGTTAAATGATGCAAGAGCTAATAATTCTCGATTGGAGCTACCAATGCTTTTGAAATATGAGTAAAAGTTTTGTTATCATTAAGACTAATTACTGCTTGCGTTATGGACCTTGAACTGTGTTGAATGGATTAATTATATCGTTGAATTGTCAGAAAGTTAATTAGAGCATCAATGAGACCTTGAACATGTGAAATTTTCTAAATTGACTATGGGTTATTTGTCGCAAAGTGTTGCCGTGAGAATGGGAGCGATGACGACACTGAGGCTTCAGAGAATCAGTATAGGCTCAGGCAATTGTTACCAATAGTGTCATTGTTTATATGTATCGTCGAATTAGAGAAACATTGTTGCCTGATTGTCGCATTAGGGTGCTAATGGTTATTAGGCTTGAATGGAGAGATAATTACGATTCATCTGATTTGCAAATTTCTCAGATAGAGATCGCGTAGATTTATGTAACTTTTGTTTAAATGCTTCGAGAAGTTTTAAATCAGTCTGTATGTTTGATAAATAAGGTAAAAACATAAAATATTGAAAATGCGTGACAATTACGAAAATGTACTAAAAATAAAACTGTCGTTGACGAATTCAGACAGATTTTTAACAGATTGACCACTTAGTACCATAGAGAAATATCAGGAAATTATAATTATGCTTTTTTTGTTACATTTTTCATCACAATATAATTTGAATTTTCGAAGACCCCAGAATCTCTACTGTAATAGTCAGAACAATTATTTTTGCAAAAATATTTCTATTGACTTTGGATCACAGTAAAATTTGTTTGCTTTTGATAATGTGTACTCCGTAAGATAAACATATCGTACTCGTAATACTTATTTGTTTTTGATGGAAGCTTAATAATATAAGCTTTTTAATAAATTGCTCAAAATCTGCATAATGCAAAAAATATGTAGTATAAAATATGAAACATCTAAACTAAAATAAATTAAGCTCAAAACATAAATAGCAAATGAGTTGGTTTTGCAAATTACCTGTCATTTACAAAGCTTTATGAAAACACTCGTTGTCGTATTTTAAGCTTCGTTGCAATTAATTATAGCTTGCAGATAAGCTCACAGTTATGCTGGGGTAAATGGCCTGAGCTTTAAAGTGATCATTCAAATGACATCACATCACGATGTATGACAATATATTATGTTATCAATTTAACCGATTTATATTTTGTTTTAATAAGTATATTTTGTTATACAATTGCTGTTGTTTTAAACTTTTAATTCCTAACAAATTTGGATTCATGAACTTGAAGTACTTATCGCTAGAATCCTTTTGTCCAGAAGGCGTGAATTCACGGCAAAAATTACCTATTCTGTTGCTCATACCAACACGCGTGGTCTCAATTGAGCCTGTAGCATAATTGTTTTGTCAATTTTAGTAGTAAGAAAAAGCTTTTTACTTGTTTTTCTTGTTAATTTAATAGTATTCAGAATACTATGACAAAAAATAAAAAAGGACTGTTTAAAAATGAATTATGCATATATCACTGATTAATTAAATGATATGAAAACTATTTTTTTTTTATTTCGCAAACTTAATTATGTCGCGTTTAAGAGAATATTAGCTCCACAGTGACATTCTGTATATACTTAAAGATAAATTATATTTTTTTATCTAGTTTGAGTTTTCAGTTTAGAAATACGTGTATTTTGTATGTAATAAATTTAGCGCCATATACATTTTTGCGACATGAGTCAGAATATTAATCACTTCACGTCATCAATACATGCGATTGATTGCTTTAGTAAATCAAAGCATTGCTCGCCCCCAAAGCAAAGTGAAACACTGTTGAAACGCTAGATAATGTAGTGTGTATTTTTCCAGATAATGAAACGACTAAAATGCCAAAGATTTAATGATGGTGATGATGCTATTTTTTATATTCCTGAAGAAGCACTGAGGAAAATTGTGGAAAGTCGTGTTTGAAAGCTCCTTCATTTATTTTTTCATTGCGTGAAAAGAAATGCTCACAATGACTACGGCAAAACCTATAGGAGGGTTATGATTTTAGTCGCTATGTGAGTATGATGTCAAATTTATGTTTATTTGTTTGTTCGCTCGTTTTGTCTCAAAACTAACCATCATAACTTTACATATTACGGAATTAAAGGAATATAATACTGTATAAATAATGAATAACAATACAAATTAATTTTTATTTTTAATATTTCATCTTTGGTATCAATAGAAAAGTTTTTTTATGTAGATTACCAAGATGTTTAATTAATATACATACCCTAACAATCTCTAGGGAAATTTCGAAATATGCCTTTTTAGGTTTTAGTTTTTAAACTTTATCTTGAACATAGATATGAAGGTTCTTATCCATTATACGAAAGAATATCAAATCTGTTCTACAAACCAAATGAATTGGTAACATCTTTAAAAGCGTTTCAATCGTACTCCGTTTCCCCAAAGGGGTTTACGAGATCGTGAAATGTCTATGATTGTTTTGACTACTTTAATTTTTGCTTTAGAAATAAATTGCTAGTGTATACCATAAATTTAAATGGCTTTTATGTAATAAATGAGATGTTCAAGTCATATATACAGCAATGGCCTCTATACCTATAATTTAAATAATAAATAAATAAATATATACGGACAAATCACACAGATTGAGCTAGCCCCAAAGTAAGTTCTTAAGTAAGTCTTGTGTTATGGGATACTAACTCAACGATTCTATATTTTATAACAAATACATACATTGATAAACATCCAAGACCCAGGTCAATCTGAAAAAGATCATTTTCCATCTTGATCTGACCGGTGATCGAACCCGGGACCATCCGTGTCGCAGGCAGGCGTGTTGATCGCTGCGCCACGGCGCTCGTCATTGTAATTGTAAAAGTATGTTTGTATTTATTTACGCTTTATTATACGCATATAAAAATGTGACAAGTGTAAAAAGGTGGACTTAATGCTAAACAACATTCTCTTATAGTCGAACCCTTGTAGTCTCTTTGTATAGTATTTTCTATTTTTACGAAAACATTAACAATTTTAGTAAAAACTGTTCTAAGGCAATGTGGCTAGCAATCCTTCACTATTTCGATGCCGTTGCCCAGTTTCACCACCTCTTCACGTGGTTTTCGGGAGTTTTTGGGCCTTATGCTCTGTCTATCCTTTAAAACACAAAGACGTGATCAGTGTGTATGTGTAAGTATGTTCAAAGATTTCGCAATATTTTTACGGTGGCGTTAAGTACGCAGTAGGTGCCTGATGTTAATCCTTCATTTGTTTATGAGTAACTAACTATCTTACTAATTTTATTGATGGGGTCAATGGTCCACGCATTACAACGTACCTTTATCTAAATCTTGATTGTCAGTTTGAGTTACAAAATGATAAGGTGTAAGTTGCATTCCAGTTTTAATATCTAATTCACACCTTGCTTGTGGATTGATCGAGTCAAGTGGCGAGTAAAGTAAGATAAGTTTAACTTATCATCATCTAGGACTTTAATTTATCATACAATCATTATCACTATTAATAATGATGAGTAAAAGTCTCCCACCAAGTACGTCTGTCTGTAAAGGCATATATGGGAAACTACTGGGGTGATTTTCACTAGCATGTAGCAGATATTTCTTGATAAATTAATGTCAATAGCACATTCAGGGCATATATTTTAAGCTCTAAGACAAAAAGCAGGTCAGAACTTATTTGTACTTCACTATGGACGGACGGAAGTAAATATAAATGATAAAATTAAGATTTTATATTATTTTTCGTTTAAATTATCTAATTCAATTCTCTTCCTGTTAGACCTAACGAATATTATGACAGCTACTCCCCACACTTTGAAAAGGTTTCTAAAATTGAATCGGCAGAAAAAACTATGTAATAATTGAATTTGCTCTCAAAATTTTACAATATTTGGTAATAATACATCAATCTGAAAAGTAATTGTTAGTTAAATTACGTTCTTATCTTGGTGTTTCTAACTTCAATTGCTAGCCATGATAAGTAACACACTTTTCCAACTTGCTTTTAGCTCGACCACCGTGCACTTTGTCAAAGATGGATGGTTAATAATGATGAGGTTATGCCGGTTATACGCATGCCAAGTTACATTACGTAGTTAATATTAACGTGATTGTTTCTATTGCTGTTGCTCAATTTTAAAGATTTGTTCAAAAGCTTAATGGAATTATTCAAAGTTTTCTGGAAATTAAAGTGTGTTGATTAAACTCTTGATTTTTTGATAATTGAATTTGCAGAAATACGATCTAAAACTTCGTTAGTAAAAATAAAACACAGTATCTTAGTACCTACAAGCTAAATAAAATTGATTTTAGAATTGGGAGCTTTTTGATAAAAATATCTTTTGGTGCTATTTATGTCTTAAATCAGTATGAAAAATAATTTTATTAAAACTGTAAGTGTTATAATTACATTTTTGAGAATAAGAGCACAATTTTCATCTCCAGAACGTTTAAATACTGAAATGGAAGATATTCCAGCTCTCACGTCTATTAAGACAAGCCTCAATATGCACTTTATGATAAGTGTCATTACTCTGAAATTATCAGCCGTGGACGTTTCCTAAAATACTCTTTTTAAGTTCATTAGATTTAATTTCACAGATCGGTGCTTATATTTTTTAAAGAATACTTCACTTACCATCATCAACAAGCCCAGCAGCTTCTTCCCTGGCATTCTGCTCCAACGATTTCAATATCTCCTCAGGAATAGGGGGTGGGGTCGGCAAATGGTCTCCTTTTGGCTGGTATCCTCCTTCATCAGCAGTGTATGTAACACTATACACTTGCCCGTCATCACCAGTGTAAGAAAATCCTCCTTGAGCCTGAACTCCATTGGTTGCTACTCCCGACTCTTCTGCGGAAATTCCATTATCAGTTTCAAAGGAGTAGCTAAAAGTGTCAGTACCAACTTCACTGTCGTATCTAACAATGCTAGCAGCAGCATCACGAGCGTTCAGCTCCTGAGATCTTTGGTATTTCGGCTCAGAAGAAGCCTGGAAGTTACCAGGTCCTTGGATAAAACTTTGAGCATTTACAGTAGTTCCAGCTGTAGCTCCATCTGGGATTTGGTTCTGTTGATTAGGGAATGTAGACTGTTGGTTTTCAATCTGGTTTGGCTGAGGGAACCCACGGAATCCAGCTGGTGAGCCTCTGAAAGCAGCATCTCCTACTTTGGAGTTGGTTGAACCGTATGATATCCTCGGTGCTCCTAATCCGGTTTCACCGTCACCAGAGGCTCTAGTACCAGGGGCGGCTGCATCAATTACTACTCCTTTGAAGTCGTTCTCGAAGCCTCCTTTAGGGATGCCTCCAAGGCCATTATTGAATGAGTTTGAGGCGAAAGGAGTTTGTAAAGATCCTGGACTACCTCCAGCGGTTTTGGCTGAGGGTGGAGGAAGGTAGGTGCGATCGAGTTTGGCAGCGCTGGCAACCGCTATCACAGCGGCTATAACGACCTGATAACAACAAATAAAATGATAAATAAATATATATGGACTAATCACACAAATTGAGCTAGCCCCACAATAAGTTGTGAACTTGTGTCGTAGGATATTAACTCAACGATAGTATATTTTTATTACAATAAAAATATACTATCGATCAAAATAATAGCGAATCACTAGTAATAATATTGTAGCTATGAACAGGATATTAGATCATGTATAAGTATTTTTAGCCGTTTGGTTCTCGGCAGAGTAGAATAGGACGACTTCCCGTCTTCCCGTGGATATCGTAAAAAGCGAGTTAGGAAACACAAGCTAAACAAAGCTTACAAACATCAAAAAGACCTCTCCAACCCGTCTGGCCAGCGTGGAGAGTGTAGGCCAAATCCTCTGACTACTCTGACTAATATATTGCTGTGGTAGTACAGAGAGGTTCGTGCTCCTGCAGTGGAGACTAACAAAGACCTGATGGATGGATGGATGGAAGTATTTTTAAGTAAAAATCAATCTAAAAAATGGGATCTAATACAATGTTAAAAAAATTCGTTTAGTTTTATCTAGAAATTATAAACCGGTACTTTATCTTTCATCCGAGTATATTCCCGGCTGCATCCTTAGTTAAAGTGATATGGAGCCAGGGGTCAAGCCAAATTTTAAAAGGAACATTACTTTAATATTATTATTCATACTGAGAAATCTAAAGATAAAAGGAACTTTTGATTGCTAGAGAAACCCGTTGCTGAAAAAAGATCAACGTATAAATTTGAAAGTTTTGAGAGAAAAGTCATCATTTTCAAGATCTATACACAACAGGTAAAAACGGAAGCTTGTTTTTAAGCCTCCGCTGTCCTTCCGTCCTTCACAGGGCTGTATCTATTGAACCGTAATAGGTTGAAACATGAAAGTATTATAAACTGTTGCCACTTTAACAACAAAATCATAAATAAATTAAACCCAAAAAAAAAATGTGTTTTTGATTTTTTTGCAGATAACCCTTGCGTTGTCGTAGGGAACCCTTCATGAACGATTCCAACTCGCATTTGACCGATTGGTATCAGAGTCTAATTAAGACAGGACCACTGAAAAATTAATTTATTTCAGTTACAGCAGCTAACGTAATTATTTACTTAAGTATTTATTATTTTTGAGCCCCACTTTTTTCAATTTTCTCATGTATTTTTCAGTAATTTTAAGTTCCCATTTCCAAATTCCTCAAAAAAGAAGAAAGCACCGGACGTTATAAAAATTTCGTAATTCCGAAAAGCCACCAAAATTGGATCACTTCTCTAATTAATTTGACAAATGAATCACTTGTAACCGACACAATAAGTGAACTGAATGAACTATATCCGTTTTTGTAACAATTACATAATCCTAAGACACTGGGCACTCATCAATCACTACCCGCAAAAAGAGGATTACCAAATTCATTTTGAACTTTTCCTGGCACGGGATGATCTAACAATGCTTCGAAGCTGACTGTTGCCTTTGCAAGGAGTCCATACCTTTTTATACCTCTTAAAAGTCGACTAAAAAACGTGCCAGTATCACCAACCAAACTTAACAGTGCCATCACTCGAACTTTTTGACATAACTTTGTCATCCTTATTGTTAAGTGAATAGAGTCGAAATTTTTGTTGTTTTGTTTTTTGTTTTGGCTATGGTTAAAGTTGTAAAGATGCACGCATAGATTCCAAGTTCAAGTGGCTATAAGTTTAATTGGTAGTGAAGATTTTGTTAATGAACCAAATATTATCAAATAGTGCCATTTTCGTGACCCAATATTATGTGCAGGGCACGAGTTGATCTATGTTTGATGAGATAATTAGTAATTAATATGATTCTGTCTACTTATTTGTAATGTGTAAATTATTACATGAGCTTCTAAACATGATTTTAATTTGTATATTAATAACATCCGCAGTTTATTTTGGTATTAATAAGTGATTTTAAGTGTAATTATATTTTATTTTAATATCAAAATTAATTACGTGTTAATTATTGAAATAAGTAATAAGTAAAAATCGAATAATATGTGCCATAAAATACGCATAAAACTATATGTCGAAGCTTATTTTAATTAAGTCTTAGGGGCGTAAATCAAAAATAAATTGGTTTCTAGTAAATTACATTTGGTCCCACACTGGATGGCACGAATCCTTGTAAAGCATCCCACAATTATTAACCGACTTAAAAAAAAAGAATGTTATCAATTTGACCCATAAATTTGTTTTTCTATACTTAATATTATAAAAAGAAAAGATTTGACTGTTTGTTTGTTTGTATTGAATAGGTTCCGAAACTACTAGACCAATTTTCAAAATTCTTTTACCTATAGAAAGCTCATTTATTTGCGGGTGACATAGGCTATTTAATTTAAGCTCACGAAGTCAAAGAAATATAGCTTGATTGTATTTTTTGAGAATTGCATTGTATTTTTGCTATATCCTCGGACTTATTTTACTTATCATATTGAACAAATTTCCCCAAGGAAAATGAGTCAACATCATCATCATCATCACCAGGTCTTCGTTGGTCTATGTTTGCAAGAGCACGGCCCTCTCCTTACTATCATAGGCGTATATAGGCAAGAGCAGTCAGTCAGCTTACACTCTTCACGCTAGCCAGATGGGTTAGAGAGGTCTCTTTGATGTTTAAAAGATTTGTTACGCTTGTATTTCTTAAGTCTATTTCTTTTTCCACAGGACTTGGAGTGATTCTATTTCACTCTACAAAGCCAAACATGAGGCAGAATCCGGAAACAAATTGTTTCTCATTAAAACTGCTATTTAAGTAATCAATTTGGTATGAGATGTCAAAATTATTTTTCATATTTTAGCCTTTGTTCCGAGGGCAAATTTGTTCAGTATAGATACGTCCAAGAATATGGCTTGCTTACAGTTTTACACGGTGTATATTATGTAAATCTTTATTAGGCAGGAGAGCCGGAGCCCCATCCCATTTCTCCTCTGGGAAGGGAATAATAAAGGCCGGTAATGCTCTTACAACACTCCTGATGTTGCAGTTGTCCAATGGAAAACCCAATGAACCTGATGGTAAGTGATCACCGCTGTCTATGGATAATGTCTATGGACAGCGGTGATTACTTACCATCAGGTGATCCGCTGGCTCGTTTGTCGTCCGATATCATAAAAAAGCATGTATGCCAAATTTAAGAAGTGTGTTTTTAGATTTGTATATTATGTATATATGTCTTTGTGTTTGTCTCCGCATATCTCAGATATAATTAGTTGGATCACATAAATTCTTTTGTACCTGGTTAGACTAGCTGTGCCCTTAAGGGAACATTGAGTTGTTTGTATCAGTCAAGCGAAAAATTCAGGTCGGTTTATATTTTTTATTTATACCTTAAACTTTTTATTTATTTATGGTAATATGTTAAAGAGGTCAGCACTTCAAACGGTAAAAGACCCTTTTCTTCAGAAATGCATTAAATTATCAAAATAGTAGAATATCTTAAATTTGGAGCTGTTAAATAATATTAAAACTTACGCGAGATTAATTTTCGGAAACCCGGCTCTACTGGCATCAGATTTTTCAAGATGCCTTAAGGCATCTGCCGTATCTACCTGCCACCAATGATGACAATTGGGACCAACGGTGTTTTAAATTAAAATGTATTGTTTTACTTATTTAAGAGAAGCTTAATAGATTCCTCAGACGATTTGATAGAGCCCATTAATTCAGATAAAAACAAAAAATTAAGACGTAACTGAATTACCAAAAACACCAAAAAATTAATACATATATTTAATTATTATCAAATTAGTCGATCAGCAAAATTCGCGCAAGCCATGTGATTGTAGGCTGGTACATAACCAGCAATTTAGGGTAGATACAAGAAATATTTTTATATCATCATCATCATCATCATCATCAAGTCTTTCTAGTCTCCACTGCAGGAGCACGACTCTCTCTGAACTACTCTATTTTTACATATAAACATTATTTGCGGATGCCAATGAATTTGATTACATACTGCATATATGTTTGAAATATTACCAGATTATTTTTTTGCGCTAAACAACATTTCTTGTATTTCCGTTTGGTTGATTAGTAGAGAATGCTCTATAATTAAGTCCGCCTATTGGTACAGAAATTAATTTGGAAACAATAAAATTTATTAAAATAAAAAACCCTATGTACATATACCATCATCATCAGGTCTTTTTTAAGTCTCCACTGCAGAAGCATGACCCTCTTTGAACTACTCTGTATTATTCAGGGCAGTCAGCTAAACTCTCCACGCTGGCCAGACGGGTTGGAGAGGTCTCTTTGATATTTATAAGCACGGGAAGACTTGGGAGTGGTTCTATTTTACCCTGCCGGGAACCATACGGCTTACATACATACATACCTACAATTATAATGATCACCGACTTATTGGTCCAATGAACTACCGACCCGGAGACGCTCGATCCATTCATCAAGCCATCAAAGTAAAAACTCGTTAAAAACTTGTGTGTTTAAGAGATTTTCGCAAAAAGAAATCTTATTGATTCACTTTTTGCCCAGTTCGGTTTCCGTAATTAAATAATGTTTTTGTAGGCTTGTTTATGTAAGATGCAGTCATAATATTGTATTGAGTGTCACGAATTATTGATATCTACTATAAGTACCATAGAAGTATGAATTCAGAAAGACCCATTTTTTTTTTCATCATAAGAACTGTGCCTAAATCCTGCTTCTAACACAGTAGCTGTGAGTATTTTTTTTAATTAGCGTCATTTGTTATAATCTTACTTTATAACTAAGGTGTAACTAACTAAGTAATGCCGAGTCGGCAAAATTTATTCATCCATTTTTCCATTGTCACGTAAAGTTTAGTTTGCTACCTATGGCCAGCAAGAGTGCCACACGGCTCATTCCACGTTCCATCAATTTCATTTAATTATTTAGTTTCAAGAATACATCTTATTGCTTCCGTTCATCAGTGACTTTTAATTCTATCAGAACATCTCCCCGTACAATTACTATAATTATACTTTTACAAATGGCTTTAGTTCTTAACCTTAGTACATTTCTTATCTGCTAAACTGCATTTTGTTTTACTTTTTGGTAATCGCAAATGTATTGTTAAACGTCGTATAATACTCGTACACGATAAGCTGTTTTCGGTTAACCACTTGACTATACTACTTATCCAGCTGACTGTACTTGCATCCTAATGTATTATTATTGAAAAAGCATTTTTCCAATAGTCTCAAAAGTATTATTTATATCAAACTACAATTTACTCTTGATATATTGATTTACATAGTAATTTGTTGCCTCTTTAATACAGTTTAAGGGGTGAATCAGCCCATCGAAGGTAAATTTACTTACTTGTTGTATAAGTATGTCTACTCCGTAAGATATTAATATAGTTAAATTAATTGGGTAACAATAAATCCGTTGAATATAATTCAATTCAATTTCTTTATTTTCGGACAACAAAGATCCATTAATTACAAATATTTTACTTAAATTCAATTAAAATATATATAAAAATTTAACATAAGATCATTATGTAGTTATATGGTCCATCAATGTCTTCAGCATTAATAGACCATATACCTACAAAGCACTCCGCACGGATGAGACCGAACTTCCAGACGACAATCTAGTCTTTCCGTCATCGTCCGGACGAAGTGTCTCAGTAGAGGTGCGTGTACGTCCTCAGCTAACATTTTCATGATGCGGTTGTCGTATAATGCTTATGTCAGTCTCAATACCCACACTTATGAAGACTCATTTGATCTGTTTTCAGTTAAAGTTTCACTGATCTATATCAGTGAACTACTGCCGCCCATCAATTTATTCTTTGACTCCCAAATTCAATCATACATAACTGAATAGAACTAAAAAATTTAAGAACAAATTTCTTTCTTCGCTACTATATTACTTTCGTAAATATGTTTACAATAGTCAATAGTCAAAAATTTTATTCATCTTAAGATATTTTAAATATCATTTGGTGAACGTCACTTTACATTTACAATTGGTTTACAATGTTATTTTATTGTTGACGTCAATAAGTTACTTAAGGCTAAGTTTACACCACTTCCAAGGCGGAGTGCAGAAGAAGCGGCAACAAACTGCACAACGCATTTTCTCCAAATGACGTCAACTTACAATCTACGACATACAAGTACCTACTTAGAACTAATTTGTGGACGTGAGCTTACTCATCACTTACTAGCTCCGAGATGCAGTGGTTAACACGCCAGCCTGCGACAAGAGGGGTCCCGGGTTCCTCCGGATCCTAGGTCAAATCATGATGGAAAATAATATTTGTAACATTGATATATTTGTTAGGATTAGGATAGTATCGTTGAGTTATTATTCTATGACACAAGTTCACACTTACAATAGGCAAGATTAATTTGTGTGATATGTCTCTATATTCTTATTTATTTAGCAATTGTTTTAATTTGAAATGTTAGAATTTATGATCACTATATACATGTTTGGTAAGGCTTTATTTTTATTTAATTTTATGTTTATTATTTTTTGTCATAGAGGAAACATACTGTCAAAACTTCAAGTCTCTAACTATTAAGGTTCAAAACATACAGCCCGAAAACGAAATTCTATGAAGACTAGCTGTTTCCCGCGGCTTTGCCCGCATGATAATTAGCCTAAGTCCTTCTCAGTACCCTAACTTATGTGTATGCATAATTTTATGATGATCGGTTCAGTAGATAGGCCGTGAAAGCGTAACAAACAAACTCACTTTCGCTTTAATAATATTAGTTAGGAAGTTAGGATTTTATTATGTACTTATTAAGACAACTGTCAAGTGAACGCAAACTTGTTTTTTTTTTTTAATCCTTTGAATTCGATGAGTCGTGATCTATCTTTGTATAGGGAAACGGAACTAGGTAATTATAAATTACGGACGGTCTGTCACACTTAAACGCCTAAACTCGGTAATGATATGTTATGGGAACTTTATAACTTCCATGCTAAGTTAGAAGCAAAAAATATACATGTATTAGGACGGTAAAAGGTATTTTTTAATATTTTTTATGAAGATTTAATTTGTTCAAACAATTTAACTTTAACTTTAACATCTTAATTCTTAGGAAAAATAAACTTAAACCAACTTTGTTCTATTCTTAATATACTTAAAATTTACTTTCGATCAATTTAGCATCATTTCCCTTTATTTAAATAAACTTTTACAATTTACATACTTATACGTAATTTATTATGTATTATATTCTATTATTTTTATTTAATTAAGAATTTTATCGGCATCCGCGGAAGACCAGCGTCGTGGCTCATACCATGGTCCACGACACATGCTGAACGAAGGCCGTTTTGGTGTATCCTTGTGTGAATTGTGTTATTTTTAAACAGATGATAAATGTAGCCAAATAAACAATTTTTCTTTCTTTTTTTTCTAACATGTGTGTCTCACTTCCGAGCGTTTTCCCCTATAACTTTATATTCAAATTACTTATATACACTTATATTGTCGTATCTGCATACGTCGGGATCTGCAATTATGACAGTATTTATGCTGTAACATGATTTGACGAAAGTTTTTACGGCCGGCCTCCTGCCTATCACCATTCCTCCTTTAAAATCCTGAGAATTGCTCAACTTAACCCCTGGTGTTGCAGGCGTCCATAGGCTTCGGTATCCGCTTATCATCAAGTGCCAAGTGTAACAAAAAAAAAGAGACTATCCTTGTAAATCCTTACGTACGGAATTGAACCCGCAGCTTCTCACGGCTGGAGTATTAACCATTGCACCACAGAGGCCGATCAAAACCTCATTAATAATATCGTATAACTATTTACTCATGATTTCTATAAAAAAATTTAATATTAATATCAGTAAAAATAAATTAAAGATACCCAAACAATATTTATTACCAAGATTAGGCTTTAAATAAAACGAAATAATAATTTATTTTTATAATTATATATTTCCTTCAAACGTATTTTAATACTTTACGCTTTTTGCACAAAAACCACAAATCCAAATCTTAGATCTGCATACATTTACATAAATGTACATTTACTTAAATACGTCCTTATCCCTTACAAATTAGATATAGCTTAATGCTTTAAGATGAAATAAGAAATATCGCTAATACAAAGCTAGAGATGAAAGTAATAATCATCATCATCATTTCGTGTAGGTGACACGGTCAGTCGACCATGCACACCCTGGTGTCAGAGTTCTTCGGAACCGCCTCTCGGCCTCTGACGTGGTTCCTTTAACGACTACCAAATGGCAGCCGGGACCAACGGCTTAACGTGCCTTCTGAAGCACGGAATCATCTTTCTTATCAGACAATCAGGTGATTCATGCCTGCAATGTCCTCACCAAACTGGAAACAACTTAAGAAAGTATGCTTCCCGTGGGAATCGAACCCACGACTCCCGGGTCAGTAAAGCAAACGCCTTAACCACTGGACCACAGATACAGTGTGTCTTCTTCTTCGCGTCGAGGCAAAATGGTTTCATGTAATTAGATATCTTTTGACCATTATTTGGCTACGCTAATTGCCCTATCGTTGGCCTAATGGGTCAGTAAGGGCACGGCTGAAGGGGAGGCATGGTCTTATCGACACCGTAGTCACATAATAAAATAATAAACTATAGTTGGTAGAGAAACCCCACCTGACCCTGTTTTCTCGACATCTCCCAACGAATAAGAAGACCGTGTGTCAACCCACGATAGTCAAGTCAAGTAGTCAAAAGTCACATTCTTAGTTTGTGCTCCAAAATTGCCCCAATGTGTTGTGATATGATATCATAATGAGAGTAAAAAGGTTAAAAACGAAATTCAGACGTACCCTAATATCACAAGTAAGTAAAAATATGACATTTTTGCATTTCTTTATTGAGATTTTCATTTCAAGGCATCACCTTGACACCTAAAACCCTTTATTGAGAATAAAGGGTACCGCCCCTTTACACGCATGTTTGTTTGAAAAAGCGTCTCTAATGCGCGCGAATGATAGTCTCATTTCTTGCTCTAAGTGGAACATTCCGAGTTATTATTTTTTCTGCTAATCCCGCATTAAAGAACAACATCCAAGCGCCACTTGCAAATGGCTATAAATTTCGTAAATGTCAATTAGCTTCCACTAATTAACAAATCCGACAACAATAGACTAATTTCAGACAAATTACTTATAGACGGTGTCGAAGTGGTTCAATATTTTTAGTTTTCCCGTGTGAGCTTTTGTTGAATGCTAGCTTCCGTTTAACCTTTAAAGAGAACCTTTGAGGAGTTTATTGCTGCCCCTATTTAAAAACTAATTATTAAGAAAACGGAGAAATCAAACTACTTTATTAACTGACTTTAAAAAAAAGGAGAAGGTTATCAATTCGTTGTATGTTCCCCGATTTCTCGAAGACAACTGGACCGATTTAAGAAATTCTTTTTTTGTTCGACAGGCAAAACCTTACAGATGGTCCCATTAAATTTTTATCGAAATATGTGGAGCCCATTTTGAAAAAAAAAAAAAAACAAAAACCAAAAAATATGTTTACAGGTATGCCGTTCGGATTACACTTATTTCCATTTTTTCTAATGCTTATTAAAAAAATTAATAGGGTTGAAGTCGGTTTTTATTTTTTGTTAAATCCGCCATCTAGTATCGAGTGGCTGATTTAATCTGCAAAGCCTAAAACTTACTAAAACTGAGGTGTAATTTTAAAATAAAAAAACCAAAAATATTGTTCTAATTATTTATAAGATATATTTTGTGAATAATGTTTTTATATTTTCATAATACGGAAGACACAATGTTGTGTAGCAATTAGTAGCGCCCTCTATGAGAGCCTCTGAGAACAAATCGTACGATTAAGGCGTTGGTACCACATGATTTTACAACTGAAAAATGGTTGACTTCAGTAATTGACTTAAGACTAAATTTAACGCCGCTTCCAAATCAGAGTGCAGAAACGGCAACGAACTGCACAGCGCATTTTCTCTAATCAACGTCAACTTACAATTTTAGATATCTAGACCCGGGAACCCTGTGTCCCATACTGGCGTGTTAACCACTGCGCCACGCAGCCCATCTCTCTTTTCACCTAGGAGAACAAATGACGACTTCAAAATCATACCTACACGTCAGTCAAGACGTCATGTAGTATATGCCAAATAATAGCTTATTACTGGGTGGGCGCTGAGAGGCGTAAAATAAGTTTTAAAAGGTTCCATTATTATTACACATAACATTTGGAAAATTACTCATCGTTAAATGTTAATCTCAGGGGTAAACTGGTTAAATATAAACTAAAGTGTATATATTTTAAATCTATTCTTACTAATTATACCGTGTAAATACTAATATACCTTTGCACATTCCCTAACGTATACTTTGTCATCATCATTAGGTTGTTTTTTAGTCTCCACTGCAGAAGCACGACCCTCCTTATACTACCAGAACCATATATTAGCCAGAGTAGTCAGATGATTTGGCAAACATTCTTCACGCTGGCCAGACGGGTAGGAGAAGTCTTTTTGATTTTGAAAAGCTTTGTTTCGCTTGTGTTCCCTAAGTCTCCTTCTACAACATCCATGGGAAGACTTGGAATGGTCCTGTTCTACTCTGCCGGGAACCACACGGCAAACTACAACAAGGCTTCGGAACATTAAGTACCAATGTAGGTATAGTCTCAAGTATTTACTATTATTAGTTAAAATTGTCACAATAAAGTTTATTAACGAGCTTATTAACAAATGTTATGAAATAGTGCACGACCCGATCAATCACTGGTGTCCGGTGACTAAAAGCTCCAGTTAGGAGTGTAAGGACATCACGATGTTCTATAACGACTGACATGTTTGGCGTGATGCACTGTTTGCTTTAAATTTATATTAGTATTTATTTTTTATTAAAGTAATTACAATTTATATTTATATTGGTGTAATTTTAGCTTTAGCGGCAGAGTAGAATAGGACCACTTGAAGTCTTCTTGTGGATGTCGTAAAAGGCGACTAAGGAAATACAAGCTAAACAAAGCTTATAAAAATCAGAGAGACTTCTCCAATCCGTCTGGCTTGCGTGGAGAATGTTGGCCAAATCCTTTGACTACTCTGGCTAGCTCTGGTAGTACAGTGAGGGTCGTTCACCTGCAGTGGAGACATAAAAAGACCTGATGATGATGAATATAACTTTTAAAATTATATTACAGAAATATAATTGTGTAGTAAAATGCTGGTGTGGAATCTCCCAAACCTGGATGGAAAGAACAAAGAAGCGTAGAAGAAAACATGAATATACCAGCTGCATTTTTTCCCACGCAGACTATAAAAGCCGGACAAGGTATTGGGTGAAAATCTAAGGTATCATGTCAATCACGTATAACGTCGTTGTGGCTAGCAACCCACCACGATTTGAAGCCTACTAAAAGAGAGGGTTCATGGGCATAAAACCTATAGGTTTTATGCCCATGGACATGAATATTATGTTTCGAGAATTATTGCACAGTGTATTTATTTTATAAATATAAATTGTATAAACCTGTGTATATAGTGTATACAGTGAATTTTCTTATGTTGAATATGTAATATTATTAGGCCAAAGAAAAGATGGATGGAGTGTGTGAAGGAGGATATGGGGAAAAAGAAGGTAACGAAGGAGATGGCTCGAGATAGAGCAAAATGGAAGAAGCTTACATGCTGTCCCGACCCCACATAAAGTGGGATAAGGTGAGGAAGAAGAAGAAGATGTAATATTATGAACGCAAATATTTAAATTAGTAATTGCAGTTGTAAATAGGCAAACAAAAATACAATGTTTGTTGTAAACAAAAAAATTAAAGATTTACCTTAAATAAAATACGTTACTAAAATATAATTTACTTGACAAATTAACGTTAAGAAAATTACAATTGATAAAAAAAATAACTAATAATTAATTTTTGAGATTACTTTACTTTTTGTCTTTTACATCGATATAAAAAGTCTACATAATTTATATTTAATTACTGTTACTTATCTTTTTGTTTCTTGAAATAAAAGGTAAATTAATAGATCAACAAGCTCTTGATGCAGAATAGTCTTATAAAAGACATAAACGCGTTGCGCGTTGATGTCTTTTACAAGGAGACTTTTTCCTTAAGGAATGTACAATATGCTTGGGATTTCTGATTTACTTTTTACCAAACAACTTCGAGCAACACGGCCTCCGTACCGGACGGAGGGAGTGGGCAAAGCGACAATTTACTATGACAATTTTTCTGGCGTTTTTTGCGGGGGGAAATGTGCACACAAGTTTAGTTCCGCACACCTACATACAAAACTTAAACTTTCACTTGATAGTAATTATGACATTGTCACAAAAAATGACATAAAAAAGAAAAAATATTTGTGTACAGATGAGTCACACACAACTAACACATAGACATGCATATGCCTAATTTTGCTTGTACCTTGACAGAGGGGAATGCAGCGTATGGCTACTCCCTTCCGTGTTGCTCGGAGCCAAACAATGATAACTATTAACTGCAACAATTCAAAAAATTAAGTGGCTGTGACATACGGAGAGACTAGCTAAAGACAACGATTGCTGGTTAAAGGAAGAAATCTCATTTTTTTTTAATTTTCACAGTTGACTTGTCTGTTACTGATATAACAATAAATAATAAAAACAATAAAACTAATGTCTCGAGCTAATATAATGCGAAACTCATTACATAGGTACATCAAAAACCGTTGATTTTTTTGGCCATTTTTGCCTGATATTAATATTAACAATAACAGGTAAACGCTTTAAATATTCACAAAATAATTACTAGTTGTTAATTTACTTTTTTTTGTCTAGTAAATATTTTATTTTTGTAATTGAATAACAAGTTAAGAATGTAAAAAATTAAAAGTTATCTAAAACTACTACATATTTACAAATAAAACAGGCCTGGCAGCTCGTTGCCCCAACTTAAAAATAAATAATTAAATCTTCCTTTATCTTGTATAGATAAATGTATGGAGTCCTCGAGTCCGACTCGCACTTGACCAATTTTTTTTCTATGTTCATAAAATTATAAAAATAATCATCACAACATTTTTTTAAATATTACAAACAAGATTATCAGTAAATAAAATTAATGAACTCTTTAAAAATATATCCCACCAATAGTTTTTTTTTACAACTTATTATTTTTAAACATCACTAACAAAATATTTTGAACACAACTATCAATAATTTTAATCCGACTTCATATTGTTAAATGATACAATCAATATTGTTTGATTTTGCATAAAACGTGTAGTCATTTGTAATTTATATGACAAGCGTTCAATGACTCTACGTAGCATGACCTAAGTTTTAAAGGTTTTATGTATTTTTAGCATATTGAAAAAAAAAACAACAAGCTGCACATACTTTTTATTGAGACAAACCAACTCTGATAGGAATATTTGCTGTTTTCTGACGAATTTTCACGCGTTCATTTTAGCTTATGTTAATTGCTGAATACGTAGAATTTCTACATGAAGAAAATTTCAATAGATTCCGCAGTTTTTGAGTTATTCCATTACAAACCAAAAATTAATAGTTACACAAATTTTTCCTGTTCTCATTACACTTCATTAAAAAAATAAATAATCTTAGAATTTCACAGCTTATTCTGTGTGATTTGACCTATATAATTATATTATATTAGCTACCCGTGACTTTGTCCGCGTTAATTATAACCTATGTCACCCACACATGAATTAACTTTCTATAGGTGTATGATTTTAAGCTTTCGCGGTCACAATCACTATTATGTTCACTACGGGACTTACCGCGATTATTTATGAGTTTCGTCTGATATTTCTAGGATAAAAAAAAAATTGAAAATTGGTCATGTTGTTTCGGACCCTATTCTACGAAATATTAGTATCGACATGTTTAAAAATGAAAAGATTAATAGACCAATATTACTTGTTGTACAAACTTTAAATTAGACTTATGATTCTATTTATTACAGACAAAAACACGTACAAAAAGCTGTAATCCATTTCAACGCTTAAAGTTTATGTCATCATCTTTTTTTGTGAGTATTGATTACCTTAATTATGATAAACAAAATATTTATAGTCCAAATCCATCTGATGTATGTTAATCTTCATCAAAAACGTACAGATTACATGTAGTTAATTTGTAAGTATGGTTTTCATAGTAAAATGACGCCATCCCATCATCAATGATGACGGTTGATTCGGTCGTGAGTTCCGGGGTTTGTAATCAAATATTCTGTTTGTATATATTTTCGCTGGTCATTGAAGCGATAATATCCTCTAATATTCTTGCGTATTGAATAGTTATCATTAAAACAATATAAAAAAATAGAGCATTAGAACCAAATTTAATAGATAGAAATAGAAAAATGACCATGTACCTTTTTGAAGGTCTAGCAGCTAATACTAATGTTTTTTTTTTTTAAGCTAATGTTAACGTAATCATAATCTCATCCGCACGAATTCAACTTCTGGACATAGGCCTCCCCCAAGGATTTTCATCATGGGAAGGGTTGGCTATTCTTATGGCGATACGATACTGCTGGCGATTGAAACCATTTAGTAACACGGGGTGTGCAGGCGGTTGGTCGTAAAAGAAATGCCAAACCATATTACAGCATGAAAACTGTTATCATAGTGGACAGAAATAAGATGATTGAGAAATGAGGTGAAAAACAATATGCAGCATGAAAGGATCATGCAACATCATTACAAGACTACTCGCCCTATCTAACCGTATCAAAAAGTGAAATTTCTCCTTCAGGGTCGCCCATAACACACAGACAGCCTTCCGCATAGTACGGCCACAGGCGCCTATCGCCTGATAACAATCAGTTTGGATCAGACTCCGAGTTCGTTGACCGTAACAACCGGTTCAGATAATAGTTTAGAGTTTTAGAGATCCTTCATAAGTTTATTGTTGAAGTTTACCTGCCAATTTTATAACATAGCACTTAGCAATTTTACAGGGTTTTGTGGTGGGAAGTCAAGGGGAGCAGTTGGGGTTTGCCTCAGACGATTTTGCAAATTGATTTTAGTGGACTTTATAATATGAAATTAGCGTAGTGTGGTGTTATAAACGCTGGTGCTCATCAACAATTTATGAAATAGTTAAAGTAGACTGTTGTATTGACTATAAATTTGTCACCAGAAGCTCCCACGAGGCATCAAAGAACATACGCTATCAAAAGATTCAAAACGTTTATTCAGAAAATAGGCCCTTGCAGGCACTTTTTCACGTAAAATCACATTTAAAATTATCTTATTAAATATTTTGCATTTACTCATTATTGTTCAAAAGCTACAGTCTACTAGCATTTCGGAACCGACCACTGCAGAGAAGAAATGCCGAAAGAAACTCTTTTCAACAGTATAGGTCGCCTACTCGCCTGAAGGGCTTTGTATGATTAATGATTATATTTCTTTCTTTTTTACTTTTCTTTTTTTTCATCTGTTTTCATTTTACAATATCATTATACATTCATTATTTTTGGAACATGTTTATGTTTACGATCGAGTGAGCAAATCACAAAAACAACAGAACATGAAGTAGTCTCAAAGAGGCCGACCAGAATCTATCTATCTACCTCTATATAATATCTTTGATGCTACTTGTGAAAACTTAACCCTACAACACCGATCCTTAGTATCTCAATTCACTGGACATTGGCAGAATCACTGAAATTTTGGTGGAAGCCATATTATAAAACAGAAGAAGAAGAAGTAATATTCGTTGACTTCGTCTTTGTGAATTATAACCTATGTCATTCACAGAGAAATTAGCTTTCTTAGGTGAAAGAATTAAAAAATCAATCTAGTAGTTTAGTTAATTAGTTTTGTTTATAGATAGTATATAGCTTTTTTTAAGTATCACATGTATATACCATAATTATTTTCTAGCGTGGACTATATGACTCCGACGTCTAAACATACATAAGAAAATACTTGTAGCAGTGTTATAAAATTAAATGGCATTGCATTGGCTGTTGCTAAATACTGGAGGGATAAAAAAAGGATTCTTTTAGACTTTTTGAGCCACCGACACGATAAGAAGACTATATATATATTTCCGGAGATAAACGTGATCATACATACAGACAGACAAGGAATTTAAAAAAAAATTTTTGCTTTCTATCATTCTTTTTAAGTATCCCTCTATCCATTTCAGACAAAAATACTTAATGTACAGACAAAATATTCTTACTGTTTTATTATATGTATAGATAAACATATGAGATATTTTACACAAACTATGAGATTTTTATAACCAGTAGGTATAGTAACACACTATACCTACTGGTTATAAAAATCTTAGTCTTAGTGGTTAGTAAAATGGATCTGTGTTAAATATCTAGTAGTTTCAGAGCCTGTTTCATGCAAACAAACCAATCTTTTCTCTTTATTATATTAGTAAAGATAGCATTACAATGCTCGATTTAATATTTAAGTAAATTGAAAATATGTGATAAATTATAAAAAACAGCCATTAAATTTAGATAAAATCATTATATTCTGCATTTTTTCTAAATTTATTTATTACAAAAATAAGAAAAAAAGTGGTCATCATCACAGCCATAAAAGTCCATTGTTAGACATGGGCTCCAAGGATTCCATTATAAGGAGGGTTTTACCATACTCACCACGGTTGGCAGATGGGTTGGTAAGCGCAGTTTGTATGGCTTATCTCGGTTCCAACGCTGCTGCCCATTGAATTCGTTTTTGAAGCGAAGAAAGGGTAGGAGTATATGTTGAACTGGGGGAACGGTATAAAGGTGTTTGGGATCCTACTTGCCCGAATAGATTGGGGATGAAAAAATAGTAGCTCGAGAGGCCGAGCGCTTGTACCCGATGCCATACCTGCAATCACCGGACAGACAGATGATGATGATACCCCTGACCAAATTCAGTATATTATGCTAGCTTATTTACTCGTAAATTTTTATATAATTTGTCAAATATATTATTTATTATTTTCAAACTTCCAAATGGTTAAACAAAAATTTGTAATTTATAATTCAACCATGATTAAATAGTTATAATTGCCCATAAATAAAGTAAAATTGATTATGTAGCAAAATAAACAAGATATCTTTTATATAAATTTTATTTTATCATTCTGAAAATCCTACTAATATTTACTTACATAATCGTAACTATAATATTAGTAGGTCACATCAATGTGTAAATATTCATTTATTTTACATTTAGCGTTGCTTGTTATTTATATAATATGCCGTGTGGTTCCCGGCAGAGTAGAATGGGACCACTTCCCCTG
Organism: Rhodophaea formosa; assembly: GCA_963082605.1. Lineage (NCBI taxonomy): Eukaryota > Metazoa > Arthropoda > Insecta > Lepidoptera > Pyralidae > Rhodophaea > Rhodophaea formosa. The sequence goes on along the minus strand of OY720220.1, from coordinate 3,023,967 downwards.
GATGTCGTAGAAGGTGACTTACAAAATACAAGCTAAACAAAGCATTAACATATCAAAAAGACCTCTCCAACCTAATATATGGCGCTGGCAGTACAGAGAGGGTTCTGCTGTTGCAGTGGTGAATAAAAAAGACATGTTGATAAATAGTTATAAATAAAATAAAATAAAAAATAAAAAGCCTTTTATTTCTTGTAAATATTACACGAATTATTTAGGTTATTACTTATTACACTATGTACTTAATCAAAATATATTTGAAACTATTTAAATACTATCTAAATCTTAGCTGAATCTGTACGTGTTATTACTTAACACACTATATATATATATATATATATATATATATATATATATATATAGGTAATTGAAACTTATTTTTAACAGTTTTGTTTATGTATACTAATATTTGTTGTTGTTTTTTTGAAGTATGTATCAGATTTTTCTTTTTATACAAGTACAAGAGTTATTCTTCTACAAGAACCCCTTCTCGGGTAAAGGCCTCCTCCAGGGAACACCATCTATCTCTGTCTTGGGCGGTTTGTAGCCATTGTGGACCGGCAGTACACAATATTTCGTCTGCCCATCTTGCGTTAGGTCTGCCTACACGACGTTTTCCTAGTGGACCTTTCCACTGGGTTACTCTTTTAGTCCATCTTTTATCCTTTAGTCGAGCCACATGCCCAGCCCACTTCCATTTTAATTTTTGTGCGTAACATAAGGCATCGGGGGCATTTGTGACGTTTCTTATTATTGAGTGTCTAATTTTTTGTATTTTTCTTATGCTTAACATACTGCGCTCTATTGCTCTTTGGCAGGTTGTTATCTTATTTTTTATTTTTGTAGAGAATATCCACGTCTGGCAAGCATATGTTAAACATGGCATGAGGCAAGACCTCATAGCTTTTGTTTTTAAATCTACAGGCATATTACTTTTGAAAATTTCTTTTAGACCCCAATATATGTTCCAAGTGCGTTGTACCCTGCGGTCTACTTCTTGTTCTTGGTTGTTTCTATCGAAAGTGATTTGTTTGCCCAGGTATATGTAGCTATCCGTATATTTTATCGGTTTATCATCCACGGTTATTTGTCTTTTTAAACTATTTGTCATTATCATTGTCTTAGAAAGTTTCATTTCCAAACCAACTTTTTTGCTTGCATTGTTTAGTGATTGGATCATAAGTTCTAATTTTTGACTGGATTCTGAGATTAAAACTAGATCGTCAGCAAAACGCAAATGGTGAAGGTTTTCGCCGTCAATGTTAATTCCATGTTCGTTCCAATTTAGGCTAGAAATTATAGATTCCAAGACAGCAATGAATAGTATCGGAGACAATGGGTCTCCCTGTCTGACACCCCGTTCTATCGAGAAACTGGGGCCTACCGATTCCAGTTTGACTTTACTGGTGCTGTTGCAATAGATTCTCTGTATCACTTTTATGTACTCGTTTTCTATTTCCTGTTCTTGAAGGGTTTTCCATATATAGGCATGGGATATGGTATCAAAAGCTTTTTGATAATCGATAAAGGTGAGGTACAAAGGTCTTCGTCTCTCTTGATATTTTTCTATGAGCTGTTCTAGGGTGTGGATGTGGTCTATTGTTACAGCGTTTAAATTGATAAATAGTTACAGCGTTTAAATTGACCCTTGACATTACTTAGCCCGTCAATAATAAATAAATAAATATATAGGGACATATCACACAAATTGAGCTAGCCCCACAGTAAGTTGTGGACTTGTGTCGCAGGATACTAACTCGACGATATTATATTTTATAATATATACATATACGACAAGAGCTATAAAGCTCTTAAATAAGAAGAAGAATACATATATAGATAAACATCCAAGACCCAGGTCAATATGAAAAAGATCTTTTTCCATCTTGACCTGGCCGGAGATCGAACCCGGGACCCCCGTGTCGCAAGCTAGCGTGATGACCGCTGCGCCACGGAAAAGTACAAACTTTCCCTACATGGTGCATTCATATTATTTAGGCTTCCATCCTACCATAATTAAGGTCTAATGACCTGCTGTTAAACCTCAAGGTTTGTTAAAGTCATAATGCCTAATACATACCAAAATAATGGACAAAAAGTGCATGCCCAAATACATCTTTCTTGCTGTTCCAAAAAACTTTGCATTGTCTTTATTTTAAGAAAAATATTATAAATATGTAAAATTCGGGTCACTTACTTATAATGTATATCAGTGCGGACTGGCACGACTTCGTGCGCGCGTCTCGATTCACATTCGCCCTGAGGAAGACCTCCGGATGAGGTCGAAACATGTCGACCCACCAAACGTGAGAAAATTGCTAAAAATTAAAATGTACAATACGGATCATGCTAAATTTACGTGGTGACATCGGCTAAATTTACGGGGACAACACGTAAATATTGCAGATGTCACCCGCAAATAAACTGCAAGCTCCGTGGCGCAGCGGTTAACACGCTAGCCAGCGACACGGGGGTCAATTTGTGTGATATGTCACTATATATTAAAAAAAAAAAATGAAAATCAGTCAAGCCAATTAACTGCAATTGAACAATCAAACCTTTCCTCTTTATAATATTAGTATAAATAATCAAAAAAATTTAAAAATAATTGTATTTTATCTCTTATTTTCTGATTCTGACTTTCGTCCTTGCCTTACCCTTGTCTAAGATGAAAGCTTCCTACATGCCTCATCATCACATCATCATCAGGTCTTTCCAGTCTCCACTGCAGGAGCATGACCCTCTCTGTACTACCAGAGCCATTTATTAGCTTGAGTAGTCAGAGGATTTGGCCTACACTCTCCACGCTGGCCAGACGGGTTGGAGAGGTCTCTTTGATGTTTATAAGCTTTGTTTAGCTTGTGTTTCCTTAGTCGCCTTTTACGACATCCACGAGATGACTTGGAGTGGTCCTATTCTACTCTGCCGGGAACCACACGGCGTTACATAACTAAACTTAGTAAGGAGATGGTATGAAGCATGCCTCATACCATCTCCTTACTAAGTTTCATCAACAAGAAGTTTCGTCTGCGATTGCTGAGTTTGCTTAGTTTGCTTAGCCTATAACACTTCGGGGAAGAATAAAAATTTAATGATACCTCACACTTCAAAATCGGTATTTATATTGAACTCCGTGGCGCAGCGGTCAACACGCCGGCCTGTGACACGGATGGTCCCGGGTTCGATCCCCGGTCAGGTCAAGATGAAAAATGATCTTTTTCGGATAGACCTGGGTCTTGGATGTTTATCTATATATGTATTTGTTATAAAATATAGTATCATTGAGTAGCATCCCATAACACAAGTCTTACTTGAGAACTTACTTTGGGGCTAGCTCGATCTGTGTGATTTGTCCGTATATATTTATTTTATTTATTATATATTAAAACCCGTGTCTAAAATATTTCGTAGCACTAATGTAGATATATACGTATAATGACTTGTACCACAAGTCAAAATGTTACTTACTATAAGAATTTATTTCAAAGTATCATCATCATCGTCATCATCATCATCACCAGGTCTTTTTTAGTCTCCACTGCAGGAGCGCGACCCTCTCTGACTATCATAACCATTTATTAGCCAGAACAGTCAAGAGGATTTGGCCTACACTCTCCACGCTGGCCAGACGGGTTGGAGAGGTATCTTTGATGTTTAAAAAAGCTTTGTTTAGCTTGTGTTTCCTAAGTCGCCTTTTACGACATCCACGGGAAGACTTGGAGTGGTCCTATTCTACTCTGCCGGGAACCACACGGCCATTTCAACGTATATAATGATTTGAATACGGAACCCCTACATCCCCGTGACTCGTTCTTGACTGTACCTACCTAATCACTTTTTGTTTCACTATAAAATTTGATCTATTTTTTATGCGCATAATTGTATCAGGTTCTTTTCTATTAATTGTCTTGTTAACGGCTTGTATACGACAATACGATTGATAACATTGATGGATGACTTTGAAATTCTGAAAAGGTATTTTAAATATATAAATTTTTTGAAAAAAAAATTGTTGATAAAGGTGATATTGGTGATTTAACCAAAATCACCCATTACTACTGTTTATGTGACGACAATTATTTTGGTTCCAATGGAAGACCGTATATATCCCTGGGATATCATCATCATAATCATCATCAGGTCTCTTTTTAATCTTTACTGCAGGAGCATGACCCTCTCTGTACTACCAGAGCCGTAATTAGCCAGGGCAGTCAGAGGGTTTCTCCAACCCGTCTGGCCAGCGTGGAGAGTGTAGGCCCTGAGGTATAAACCGTAATAAAGGCAGTCGCTCTCAAAAAGGAGCAACACGTATACATGTAAACCATATTAAAAGTAGATTTACATTTAAGTATACATGTATGCACTAGCGAGGGAATTGCCATGAGTTTGTACTGAACTTCGATCTTACTTAAATTTTAAATTGTATTTCATTCATACCCGTGGTATGAATGAAATACAATTTTAAGTTTAAGCGTAAGACTGATACTATGAGAAAATAAAGAAGATGAAGGAATATACAGAACATCTCTGAAAGTGTATGTCGTACAAATTCTATGAATATAATCTTATTCATATCGAGTCGAAATGGTTTTATTCTATTTAACTTGAATATCTTATATGAAAATAATTCACTAGCAGTACTATTACTATGCACTCACTATATAGACTTCTGTTTAATTTTATTTGGTATTTAAATAGATTGCCCTATTTATTTTTAATACATCTGCATTACTGCATGTGCAATTCGAAATAAGTCAATGTGGCATTTCTAATTTTTAATTTCAGCTGTCTATCAAATTTTATTTCAGTATTGCAAAATATTAAAGTTAGCTTAACTATGTATTTCTACCACCTCCACCGATCCTTCTATATGGAGTAAAAGATGTCAACAAGCTAACACAACTCCTTGAGTCATCAGCTACCGGAGATAACTTTACTTTAAAAATAATAAATAAAAATCAACTTCGGATAAGCAGTACAGATATTGAAACATATAAAAGAATAATATCAACAGTACGAGAAAATGGTTTAATAGGATATACATTCAATCGTAAAGATCAAAGATGCTACAGAATCGTAATCAAAAACCTTCATTATACAACTCCACATACTGCTATCGAGGCAGAGATAGAAAAAACTGGTAATAAAGTCCAGGGTGAAATAATAAATGTCAAATATGGCCCCGACAAAACCCCAACATCGACATTTTTCGTTAATATCGCTCCAGGTCCTAACAACAATGCAGTCAAGCAAATAACTAGAATCCACTTCCAAACAGTTGTAATTGAGGACCCAAAAAAAAGATACACAATTCCTCAATGCCAAAGATGCCAACAATATGGACATTCAAAGAATTATTGTATGCAACCATATCGCTGTGTGAAATGTGCTCAGAATCACAAAACTTCGGATTGCCCCAAGAAAGACCGCACCACACCAGCACTGTGTGCACTTTGCCAAGGAGAGCACCCTGCAAACTTTAAGGGATGTAGTGTTTATAAGGAACTCTTAGCCAGGCGTAAGCCCAGAACAACAAGGACCGAATTTTCATCAAAACCTGCCCATACAAAAACACGCATGCAAAATGTAGATTACATACAACTCTACCCCAGTGAAAAGTCGAACCCAACCCCTCAAAACACAGATTTTGCAGAACACAACTCCAACCGAAATACGGGAAAATCGTTGTACTCTGAAATGTTAAAAACCAACACAGATGAAATAACACCATCAAATTCACACAACACTATAGAAGAACTTCTGAGAAAACAATCCCAACAATTTGATCTCCTCCTACAACAAATGAGCACTCTCATGAGTCTCATGACGACCCTCGTCAGTAAACTTAAATGATGAACTTGAGGATAGCAACATGGAACATAAATGGACTGGCTCCAAATAAAGCTGAACTGGAATTGCTAATGACCGACCATAAACTTGACGCCGTGCTTATCTCTGAAGCACACTGTACTGAGCAAAGCAAGGTAATATTTAAAGACTACAACACCTACGTCACACACCACCCAGATGGAACTGGCCATGCAGGAACTGCTGTCATAATACGCAAGTCCATAAAACACCAACTGCTCCCAGAATACAAAACAGCTGAGATACAGGCAACCACCATTGCAGTTGAAGACAAATTTGGATTCCTCAACCTATCGGCCATTTATTGTCCTCCTAAGCACAAAATTCAATGTTCTTCTTATACTGAATACTTTTCGAAACTAGGAAGTAGATTCGTAGTCGGAGGGGACTGGAATGCGAAACACACACACTGGGGCTCAAGACTTATAAGCACCAAAGGCAGACAGCTAAAATTGTGTCTCGACAGTAACAATTTAAACGCTGTCACTACTCGAGAGCCTACACATTGGCCGACCGACCCTAAGAAAATACCCGACCTAATTGACTTCTTTGTAACAAAAGGACTAACAAGGCACTTTCTAAAAGTAGAATCCTGCCACGATAGTAGCTCAAATCACACGCCAGTTTTGCTGACAATTAGCACCTCTATTATATCGTACGAAAAACCTGAGTCTCTTTATAATAGACACACCGACTGGGATTGCTTCCGAGACTACTTAGATAAGCATCTTAATTTGAATATCCCTCTTAAAACCAGAGAAGAGATAGAAGTTGCCACTATGCACGTAACCAACACAGTCCAAGCTGCCTGCTGGAAAACCACTCCAGAAAGCAATAAACACCCGATGATCAAAAACCTACCACTTGACATCAAGCACAAAGTACTGGAAAAAAGACGACTTCGCCGAGTCTGGCATCAAACCAGACACCCATACGACAAAGCTGCCTTCAACAAAGCTATTAAAGAACTGAAAGATTCATTGAAAGATTCTCAAAACAAAACTATCCAACACCAGCTGGAACATCTCACAGCAACAGCGGCGACCAATTACTCTCTCTGGAAGACTACTAAAGCGCTCAAGGGGCCTCAAGATATGAAATACCCGCTAAAGAACGATGCTGGGTGGACAAAAACTGGAAAGGAGAAAGCTGACGTATTCGCGAAACACTTGGCCGAAGTTTTCAGACCAAATCATTGTAGCCACGAGAGCGCGGAGAGGGAAGTAGACGAGGTCCTCAACAAGGACTTCCAGCTATCGCTACCGCCCAAACCGGTAACAGTTAAAGAGGTCAGGAAAGCCATAAGGAATCTACAAAATCACAAATCTCCTGGCTTTGACCTAATTACTAAGGAGGTACTGGAACAACTTCCAAAAAAAGCTATAGTTTATTTGACCACTCTATTTAATGGTATTCTAAGAGTCCAGTATTTTCCCAGCGCGTGGAAAGTATCAATAATTAAAATGATACACAAAGCAGGAAAACCACCACATGACGCAAGCTCATACCGACCTATCAGCCTACTACCGATGTTATCTAAATTATTCGAAAAAATTCTTCTTGCCAGAATACTACCTCTTCTCACTGAAGCTCAAATTATTCCGAAACACCAATTTGGATTCAGGAAGTATCACTCGACCATAGAACAAGTGCACCGTGTGTGTGAAACGATTAGAAAGTCCCTAGAAAACCGGGAGTACTGTTCAGCTGTCTTTCTGGACGTTCAGCAAGCTTTCGACAAAGTGTGGCATAAGGGCCTCCTTTGCAAAATAAAAAAGGCGCTTCCACACAGCTATTACTTGCTCATGGAGTCATACCTGTCGGACCGAATATTCCAGGTTAGAGTGGACGGAGAATTGTCGGAATTACATGACATAAAGGCGGGCGTCCCTCAGGGATCTGTACTCGGTCCAGTACTATACTCACTATATACCTCAGATCTCCCCGAGGTTCGCAACGTTACCACAGCCACATTTGCTGATGATACTGCTCTATTAGCAAGTAACAAGAGCCCTGACATAGCATCTGCCACATTACAAAAAAGTCTCGACAAGGTAGACGACTGGCTTCATAAATGGCGAATCAAAGCAAGTTCCTCAAAATCCATGCACATCACCTTTGCATTAAGAAAGGGAGATTGCCCACCGGTGAAACTGGGAAACGAGACATTACCCCAAACCGATACTGTGAAGTATCTCGGAATGCATCTTGACCGCAAACTAACATGGAAACACCACATAAAGAAAAAAAGAGATGAGATCAACATACGGTATAGAAATATGTACTGGTTAATGTCACGGAACTCGGTTCTTTCCATGGATAACAAACTGTTGATATACAAAAGCATTCTAAAACCGATATGGACCTACGGACTCCAATTGTGGGGTAGCACATGCAACACTAGCATTACCATCATGCAGAGACTGCAAAATGGTATTCTCAGGAACATAGCCAACTCTCCGTGGTTCGTTACAAATGCCGAAATACACGAAGGCCTTCATATCAACACCGTAAAGGAAGAAATAAAGCTCCTGGCCGAAAGATACAAATCCAGATTAGCTTACCATCCCAACGAACTAGCAGCTAATCTGCGATATATAACTTACCAGAAACGCCTAAAGCGATTTGATATACAGGGACTAGACTGCCGACACTAACAAGGGCTGCTGCCGCTGGGAAGCACCTTTGACAAGAAAACATCGCTTACATCTCATCCGCTCATAGTCAACGACTGATCGCAGATAAAGCAAACAAAAAAAAAAAAAAAAAAACTATGTATTTCTGTTGAGTTTACCAAGGTCGTACGAGTCACTGATGAAGTAAAGAAAGTAATCCCATCCCAATTTATCCCAACTAATAATATTCCAAACTAATATTATAAATACGAAAGTGAGTTTGTATATTTCTTTGTTACCTCTTCATACTTCATCTGCTGAAATAATCTTCTTGAAATTTGACATACACCAAAGACAATATAATACTAACGTAATAGACTGCCCACCTTATACAAAAATAATGGACCAAATTAAGGTTGCGAAAAGCAGGCGAATGTATGGCGCAGGAGAGTTGCTTGCTACTCGATACTAGATGGCGGTAATCTGCGTTAGCCTTAAACTTACTAAATATACGGTGTCATTTTAAAATATTATGCCTAAAATATTGTTTTGATTTTTAATAAGATATATTTTATGAATCATGTTTTTATATTCTCATAATACAGTAGATACAATGTTGTTTAGTTTCGAGTGGCGCCATCTATGCGAGTCCCTGAGAACAAATCGTACGATTAAGGCGTTGAGACCACATGCATACACATAGGTTAGGGTACTGAGAAGGACTTATGGTTCCTCTTGTAATATTATAAATGTTCGCATTTAGTGAGTTCGTTTATTTTTCGCTACTTATCTACGGATCTTCATTAATTTTGAACCATTCATTCTAGAGAAAAGTACTGTTTCCGAGGGATCAACATCGATAAAGACAATCGCGAGCATACCATGGTCGAAAGCTACCTTGCTCATTATCTGAAAACAAAAATAATGTTGACCTTTACAAACGGGAGATGTGTGAATAGGGTTTTAGATGGATTTCCATGAAAGTAAAAGTAATAAATGAGATTACTCTTCTATACATAGAGAGGTCGGATAAAGTATACTCGTCTATTTAAAGATATATGATTTGTTGTTACATTTACGGTCTCCTGCCTTAAATGGGTAACTTTTAGATGAGAATGATTGAATGACGTCAATTTTTTGAACAACTATAAAGCATATCAGAGGTTCCCACTTTCACTTATAAATAAACGGTCAATTGAGAGCCTCACTACCACAAGGTTACGTACCATACAAAAAACATATTACATATCACCATCATCATCATCAGATCTTTTTCAGTCTCAACTTCAGGAGCATGAGTCTCCAGTGCAGGAGCACGACCCTCTCTGCACTACGAGAGCCATTATATTAGCCAGAGCAGTCAGAGGATTTGGCCTACAATCTACAATCTCCACGCTGGCCAGACGGGTTGGAGAGGTCTCTTTATTGATCTGTTTATAAGCTTCGTCTTGCTTGTGTTTCCCAAGTCGCCTTCTACGACATCCACGGAAATACTTGGAGAGTTCCTATTCTTCTCTGTCGCAGACTAGTAACTGTATATATAAATATTGTGACTGGAGACTGCATATAAATGATTTGTGTTCCAAATTAAACAAATTTGTGTTCGTTCTAAGTAGGCTCAGGAAAACATCAAGCATACAGACTAGTCTGCTGGCTTATCACGGGTATGTAAGCTCTGTCCTAAGATACGGTTTAATAATGTGGGGCAATTCGAGTGACGTAAATAGAGCGTTTTTACTTCAAAAAAAAATGCATAAGGGCCATCGAAGAAATACCACCATACCAGTCTAGCAAGCCACTTTAAAAAAATTTTAATATACTTTCCTTGCCTGGTATGTATATTTATGAAGTAGGTGTTTTTGTTAAAACGCATATGTATTTATTTACAAAAGCAAATGAATATTTTTCAAGGAATACTAGACGTGGCGACAGGCTTGTTTTAAAAGAGGTACCAAGGACCGCACTATATCAAAATAATTGTATGGCAATGTGTGTAAAAATATATAAACTGCCTCCAGATATAAAGGAACTCCCATTAGCCGTTTTTTAAGAAAAAATTAAAGTCGTGGCTCATTGAAAAAACTTACTATAAAATTGATGACATTTTTGTAAATTATTAATGAATTGAATTAAATAATAAATTTATCTTAATGTTGACATCGTGCGTGCTTTAAAGTCTTTTTGTCATGTTAATTTAATTTATTATTATTATAATTACTGACTTATAAATTAATTTCACATGCTTGTTAGGTATAAGCAAAATAGAATAAGGACATTTTTATTATTTAAGATCGTATGTACTCTATTTTATGTGAATAAATTATCATTATCATTAATAGAGCACAAGTATTTGCCTGCGTCGGGAATCGAACCCTGTGCTCGTGTCGCATGCTGTCGTGTTAACCACTACGCCTTGGAGGTCATCCTATAATGTTTAATTATATTTTCAGTAGCCGTTGAAATGAAGAAATGATTTATGTGAGTAAGGCCTAAAGACCATGATGTTCTTTTATTACAGTAAATACTCATTTGCTCGAATCGTGCGCTAATAATAATATAAATCCATAAATTGTTAGAAGCTCTATGTGATGACAGTTTTAAATTTAAATTATAAAATATCTACTTAAATTAAATAAATTTTCATAGAGGGCATGCTTGAATATAAATAATATTTATTACCATATTTTTTACCTATCTTTTGATCGCTATATTCATCATCATCATCAGGTCTTTCTAGTCTCCAGTGCAGGAGCACGACCCTCTCTGCACTACGAGAGCCATATATAAGCCAGAACAGTCAGAGGATTCGGCCTACACTCTCCACGCTGACCAGACAGGTTGGAGAGGTGTTTTGATGTTTATATGCTTTGTTTAGCTTGTGTTTCCTAAGTCGCCTTCTACGACATCCACGGGTAGACTTGGAGTGGTCCTATTCTACTCTGCCGGGAAACACACGGCATCTTATATTATTCGAAAATTATCGCAGAGAGAAAACAAAGAGGCAGCATAGAATATAATTATCATCATCATCATAATCTCAGCCACAAGAAGTCCACTGCTGGACATAGGCCTCCCCCATAGATATCAGAATATTGCCTCCCCTAAGGGTTTACAATATGACCGGTAGAATGTAATAAAATGAATAATAAGGGATTAAGCAAAAATCTATGAAATCAGGTCAATAGGCAATGCGGCTAGCAACCCATCACTATTCCGCCTTCCACCTTAACGCCCACGAACATGATAAATATGGCCTTTGGGTTTTATGACCTTGGGCTTGGTCTACTCCGCAAGGAATAAAGACGTGATAACATTTATGTATAATAAGTACCTCTCCAACCCGTCTGGCCAGCGTGGAGAGTGTAGACCAAATCCTCTGACTACTCTGGCTAATATATTGCTGTGGTAGTACAGAGAGGGTCGTGCTCCTGCAGTGGAGACTAAAGACCAGATGGATGGATGGATGGAAGTATCGCTGCACACGGTCCACTAACCAAAAACACAAAACGCAGCCACCGACCTATTTCCTGTAGTTTTCATACATTCTATTAAGTCGTTCAGATAGCAGCAATTGTGCCTGTGGCTCGTGGCCCATCTTAGATTATATAAAGCCTAGATAGACACTATATTCTATATTAGTCTAAAAGCGGAGAAAAAATTGTTTCCAACCAATAGTCTGTGATGCCGGCTTTTTTATACATATACTAGCTGTTACCCGTGGCTTCGCCCGCGTAATATATAGCCTATGTCCTTCTCAGTACCATAACCTATGTGTATGCAAAATTTCATCATGATCGGTTCAGTAGATTGGGCGTGAAAGCGTAACAAACAAACAAACAAACTCACTTTCGCATTTATAATATTAGTTAGGATTAATCACTTTTTAACTTTGTGTTATCGCGGAAGATCAGCGTCATGGTAGCCCCATGACAAAATGCTGAGCGGAGATCATTTTGGTACTGTCCGTGTTATTTGTAATTGTTATTTTTCCTTTTATTTTTCAGCTGTGTACCAAATAAACAAATTTTCTTTCTTACATAGCTACCATTTTGACGGATTTAGACATGCAATTGATAGGACGCATGTGCTAACACCTGAGGCTAACACAAAGCTGTCACGCGCACAAGCATTGAATTGGCCAGTTTTTTAATCATTGAAATAGAGGCATGATGGCGTCTAGAGAGTAAATAGTCAAAGTAGCCCGTGTGCGGCAATACTAAAAGAATGCTCCACGGCCAAAACTATAATTCTTAAAGTTATGAGTATGACGATACTTCATAGACAGAGTTAGAGATGGTTCTATTCTAGAAGAAGAAAGAAAAGAAATAACTACGAGAGGCAACACATCGGAATATTCATGGGTAATACCTACAAAACCATTAATTCTGATGCTCTCGTTACTAAACTTTAACTAGTCGATGACAAGATTATAAATTAAAAAATAAAACAACTGAACTTCATTATCTAATCGTAGCCGTGGTATAAAAAGCCACGTCTAGCCAACTGTATGAAGTGGAACAGTCGATAATATATTTGCAAATTTTTATCGTAAACAAATTAGTACTTGAAAATATGTGTCAGTCCTTTGAAAAGCTTGTGAAAAATATGTCATATCTTTATATACCCGGAGCTGAAGCTTAATTTTCACTGGATGAAGTTGCTCGTTTGCCGTCCTATGACATAAAAAAACAAAACGAGACTGAAACGAAAAACTTACAAATAAATTGAAAGTTGGCCACACATGAAAAATAAACAACAAAAACAGCGATACTTTTATTTAATGTTGAATGAAAATGAAAAAAAAAATTTTTTCCATAGTGAAATGGCCGGGGATCGAACCCGAGATCATCCGTGCGTGGCGCAGCAGACAAGTTTATTAACACTTGTAACGCGGAGGTCATTAAATTACATTGGGTAGGCATAGATGGTGGTTCAAAAATCTTTCTTGTAGTTATGTCTCGCGTAGGTAGTACATATTTCTACCATGATTAACAAGTCGTGGCATAATTAATCAAACAGCCCAAAACTTCCACAGTCATAATGTTCATTCAAATCTTATAAAGTTAAACGATCATCCAAAATGCACTTAACAAACGTGATCGAATTGGCATATAAGGTTGCTGTAGTCACAAAAATAATCTCACTTGACCATACTGCATTCAAGTACATACCAATTTCAACCTAATACTTTCAAAAATAAAGACTGTAATTGTACAAACATAATCTCTCTTGACCATACTTCATTTAACTACAGACGACTTTCAACCTAAATCTGTTAATAATAAAGACTATAATTGTATAAAAAAATATTTTTAAAGATGATACTCCAGTATGTATAAAAGGCATTATTTATTCCCACAATGGTAATTAGGAATGACAGGCATATCACAACAGTTACCGGTCATTTCTGACCTTATACGTCAATAACAATAGAGGATAATAGCTTTGGATAATAGGAGTCTTTGTCTATTGGATGGTAGCGTGCTGCAGTTGATATTTTTATTGTTTAATTATAAAATAGAAAAGACATAATAACACTTTTTACCGTGTCAATTCAGGCGAATTATATTTGTGTTGACCAGAACTTTGACACTCACACAGCGTTCAGTTATTAGTAGCATTGTATTAGGTCGGGGAGAAAGTAATTTCGTATTTTGTATGAAGATTTTATCCACCCATACAAAAGAGGTGTAATTTTGACATCAAAATTCTCCGACACAAAACGCTTAACCAACTTTGTGCTATCCTTACTGGGACTGCGGTATTTTCATAAATACCAAAACTCACTTTCTGCGTATTTTGCATAATTTCCTTATTTATTAATTAACTTTTTAAAAAGTTAATTTTTTTTGTCTATCTGATACATTTTTAATAAACCAAGAAACGGTTAAAAAATTAAGGGAAAATATTTTGTAAATTTCAATATTATTCTTGAAACTTGTACCTTTCAGATGGTATCTAATTCAGCCAGATACATACAACATTACCAAAGATATTTGATTACAACTTTACACATAAAAATACGAAATTACTTTTTCCCCGAACTAATATATTGGTACATCATCTTCGTCATCAGGACTTTTTTAGTCTCCACTGCAGGAGCACGACCCTCTCTGTATCGTTATATCTCTCTGTATAGGTACATATTAATTATATAATTATCAAGTAGAACAGACATAAGTAACTTCTTCTTAGGTGGCGACTCAAAGGATTATGACTGTATGTCTGTACGTTAGTGGTTCCGGTTTTCACTAAATAAATATAAATATATACGGACAAATCACACAGATTGAGCTAGCCCCAAAGAAGTTCTTAATCAAGACTTGTGTTATGGGATACTAACTCAACGATACTTTATTTTATAACAAATACATATATAGATAAACATCCAAGACCCAGGTCAATCTGAAAAAGATCGTTTTCCATCATGACCTGACCGGGGATCGAACCCGGGACCCCCGTGTCGCAGGCTGGCGTGTTGACCGCTGCGCCACGGAGCTCGTCCAATATATACCTAATAATAATATATCTGTGTTGACCAAAACTTTGCTACTAAAACACAGCGTTAAAATAGCATTGTAAATAGGTAGGTATATATTAATTATATAATTTTCAAATAGAAAAGACATAATAACACTTTGTTCTTCTTATCGTGTCGATTCGGGCGACTTATACTCGTACTTGTTTCGACCAGAAGTTTCCCACTGACACAGCGTTATCAGTAGCGTTGTATAAATCCTTGCGTGTGCAGGTGGTAGGACACGCAGGGCAAGACAGAAGGTGTGCCATGGTCTGAGGAGAAGCACCACCTGTTCATATTCTTCTTACTTCAGCCAATAAAAACACTTATCCACATACAATAAAATAAAACAGTAAAAAAATGGGTCTGTGTATTGAATATATTTTCAAAAACTTTTTCGTAATATAGCTGTTAAGCCTGGGCAATATATAGGGAATTCTGGAAAATGGAACCAGTAATGCAGAACCATAATGGTCCAGCTAAACTATCACTATCACTACATATTAAAAAACAAAGGCCTCCGCCGCGTATGTGTACCTGTCTTTCTGTTCGCAATAAACTCAAAAACGACTGCATGGATTTTCATGTGGTTTTCACCAATAGATACAATGATTCATAAGAAAGGTTAGTATGTATAATTCATGCCCGGGCGCAGCCGGGGAGGGCTGCTAGTTATAAATGTAATAACGACGCCTTTGCAAAAGTTGTTCAGCCTGATGAGCATTTTTTGTTGAAGTATAACAATCGAAGCTTTGGAACATCTGATTCAAAGTTACAAATATTTCATATGTATCCACAAATAATCGAGTCGATGTCGAGCTCCGTGGCGCAGCGGTCAACACGCCAGCCTGCGACACGGGGGTCCCGAGTCCCGGGTTCGATTCCCGGTCAGGTCATGATGGAAAACGATCTTTTTCAGAATGACCTGGGTCTTGGATGTTTATCTATAAAAGTATATGTTATAAAATATAGTATCGTTAAGTCAGTATCCTGCGACACAAGTTCACAACTTAATGTGGGGCTAGCTCAATTTGTGTGATATGTCCCTATATATTTATTATTTATAATGAAAGAAGCCATAACAATTAGGCAATGCGGCTAGCATCCCATCACTATTTTCAGTCCATGTCGTAGAAGACGATTTAGAAAAAAAGAGTTAACAAAGCTTATAAACATTAAAGAGTCCTCTCTAATCCGTCTCGCCAGCATGGAGAGTGTAGGCCAAATCCTCTGACTGCTCTGGCTTATGTGGCTCTGGTAGTACAGAGAGGGTCATGCTCCTGCAGTAGAGACAAAATTACCTGATGATAATGATGATAAAATGAATGTAAAATTATGTTTTGTAACCAAAATAGCATCTGTATAAAATTCGGTATTTGCCTAATAAACAATATATATATATACGGACAAATCACACAGATTGAGCTAGCCCCAAAGTAAGTTCTTAAGAAAGACTTGTGTTATGGGATACTAACTCAACGATACTATATTTTATAACAAATACATATATAAATAAACATCCAAGGCCCAGGTCAACCTGTAAAAGATCGTTTTCCATCATGACCTGACCGGGGATCGAACCCGGGACCCCCGTGTCGCAAGCTGGCGTGGTAACCGCAGCGCCTAATAACCTAATGTTAAGATTATATAAAATTTGTTTCCAATGATACTAATTTCTATCTAAAAACACTATAAAAAACACTTTTAATTTGATAACGATTCGTTAAGTGTTCCTAAAGCTTCTTTAAAGTTGGGTGAATAGGACCATTTTTAAAAGTATGGAAATCTTAAATTACAATTATACTGTATTGTAGTCCGCTAAATTTATAACAACTTTTATTATGAAACCATTACCACAAACGTAATATTTCGTATAGCTACCAAACAAAGTTCTCACGCCGCCCATACAAAATACAAAGTTGTGACGTCACAAATATGTAGGCATTTCAGCAGTGCGTTTTCACGTCAAAAATTAACGTTTAAAAATATGTTTCTTTAAAACTTCTATATCTGAAAGAGCTTTTTGTTTAGAAATGTATTTCTGTCACTATTGTGTTTATTTTTGGCAGGCCTTTACATAGCGACACGAAAAATTTTTTAGGCAAGTAGCCAATTCCCCATTTTTCACAGAACTACTACACGTAATCGCTTACAGATAACATCTTCAATTTAATGATTGATTTAATATTAATCTCAATAAATGGAAAGTCATTGATCATCATTAGTATTGGCGTGTAAAAATACGCTTGATTGGAACATTTATCACTTTTTGTTTAGCCGTAATTAAGCGCACTATAGCTGTCGGAAATTATCTGATGAGAATATATGGAAACAAAAAGCTCTTATAAAAATGTATATATTGAACGTCATTATTTTTTTTTTATTTTAACCTGTTATGCAAAATGAGAGATATTATACTGTGACGTGGAAACTAACATTCACAGTACGTAATTAAGTTGTACATTAAATCCAAAAATAAATCTATAATGTATAATTTAAGATATTTTTAACAAAAAACATAACCGACTTCAACCCTATCAATTTAATAAGCATAAAAACAAATGGAAATATGTGTAATCCGAACCGCATACCAGTAATTTTTTTTATTGGTTTGTGTATTTTTTCAAAAAGCGCTCAACATATTTCAATAAAATTTTAATGGGACCGTCTGTAAGTATTACCTATCGAACTAAAAAAGAATTTCTTAAATCGGTCCAGGCGCCTTCGAGAAATCAGGGAAAATACATTTAAAAAAAAATTACGACGAATTTTAACCCTCCTCCTTTTTGTGAAGTCGGTTAAAATGAATCGCTGAATGTGTACTCGTATAAGCGCAAATCTCAAGAACAGCTCGACCGATTTCGCTAATTCTTTTTTTTTTATATTCCTTGAAGTACGAGGATGGTGGTTACGCGGAAAAAAATAAATATACCACACGCGAATCCGGGGCGAACTGCTAGTAATTAAATTAAATATAAAAATAAATAATGGACTCCCATCATACAACAAACATGATTTGTTTGCCATTTTTTTTTACTTCCGTTATGTAGTCGTCATCATCATCATTAGGTCTTTCTGGTCTCCACTGCAGGAGCACGACCCTCTCTGTACTACCAGAGCCATACACTAGCCTGAGTAGTCAGAGGATTTGGCCTACACTCTCCACGCTAGCCAGACGGGTTGGTGAGGTCTCTTTGATGTTAATAAGCTGTGTTTCCTTAGTCGCCTTTTACGACATCCACGGGATGACTTGGAGTGGTCCTATTCTACTTTGCCGGGAACCACACGGCTAGGTTATGTAGTAAATAGTTAATATTGATACTCTAAGGTAAATAGGTTAATTTTGATCAGTTTTGCATTGTGTTAGATATGTTGTTAACTTTTTTTTATGTGGCACGTTTGCACAGGCGTAGTGGCATGAAACTTGCATTGCAATTAATACAGAAATTAATTATTTTAATCCTATATATCTATCAATTTTAAAACATCCAATAGTGTAATGCACTGGTGAATCTACTTCATACAAGAAGAATCTGCATCTGCTGTATATACGGAAAAAATACAAAAAACAATACAATATTTCGAGGACAACAAAACTACATGATCGTTCCTAATTTAAGATATCATCAATATCGTGATATATGGCTTTGAATCGATTTGAAAATCTACAACTGTCGTGTCGAAGGACGATACGACGGTAGCGATTATCGAGTTTGGTCTATAATCGATCACGAATCGTCTCGATTAATGGAACGATTTCGGTATAAAATATATGATTTTGTTGATAGGTAGGCGGGCTGAGCAGTGGGTCTATTCTGATGTCGTATGCGATATTCTTTCGAAAATATTCGTAGCTTGAAATGTAAAACTTTTTGTTAAATGCTAGTTAGTAGTTGTAACTAAAGTTTTACTTGACTTTAGTTTGCTGAAATAATAGATAATCTCAACTAAGGTTCTACTTTGGCTATTATTACAACAAAACAGCTTTGGTGAAATAATTTTAGTAGCAATAAAAAGTCTAGTGAAAGTGGCCTAGGTAACAAATAGTAACTATTTTTCAAAACTAGATTTGAAGGACCACTCAAGGACTGCAGTGTCATTTTTAGGGTTCCGTAGTAAACAAGGAACCCTTATAGTTTCACCATGTCTGTCTGTCTGTCCGTCCGCGGTCTTACTCAGAGACTATAAGTACTATAAAGCTGTAATTTGGTATGGGTATGTATATTAATCATGCCAAAAAAGTAGAAGAAAAAATATTGAAATAAATTTTTTTTTAGCGTAGTACTCTCATACAAGTAAAGTGAGGGAGTATTTTTTTTTTCCTCTACTTACCCATCATGTGGGGTATAGTTAAATAGGTTTTAAAACAGTATTGTGAGGTTGAGAACACCAGTTGAGAGTGTGAACAGTGTGAAGTTGTCATTCGATACTACGGAACCCTACACTGCTCGTGGCCCGACAGGCACTTGGCCGGTTTTTAGTCTTTTCACGGGCTCCGGCTCTATCCGAATGATGATATTTTTTTAAATAGCGCATACAAAATGTATAATATCACTAAAACAAATGCATGGATTGCCAGTTTAAGATAAAATACATGATTTATGATGATTCAAATCAATGAAAAAAATGCCTTAACATTTAGCCAACTGTACATAAGAGATTTAACAAGAATGATAAAAAAACGACCTCAAAACACTAATTTCGTTACTGATACACATATACACAATATCAAAACCTACCGATATTTAAACTTGCACTGTTCTTCAGTTGGATTAAGTACTTAGTCCAAACAAAAATATCAGTACCTATAATCCGTAAATTACTTTATGAAATCGCTTAAAAAAAATAACCTTTTAAAGATAAGAAAGTGAAACTTTTTCAATATCTGATACTGAACATTTCAAAAACTAAGTATTTATATTACGTTTAAAATTATGTTAAAGCTAAGGCGCTTTACATTGTCTTCGATACGAATGGAGTGGTTTTAGAATACCGGCTCAGCGGAAGTTTGCGCTGTCAAGGTGATGTCAATGAACCCTGACCTGGTGCATAAAATAACATAACTGCTATTAACCGAGTTCGTACAGACAGGTCGTGTTTTACCGAGATTGACCCGTTTTCTGACGAAATTCAGACACCTTTGGCCCTGTTTTTGGACTTCGTCAGATTCACCTTTACAAGGTTTTCTGTACTGCTATATCTGACACCAGTGCTTATGGTGGCACTTCACAGCGCTACATTCACGCAATAAACTAGACATACAAATAGTGTTTTTTTTTTTTTTTTCAATCAAACTTTGCGAAGCGGATACTGAATATTTCTGGGTCCATTGCGTTTTTGTCAAAAACAGCCAGTTGTAACGAAAATGTTAAGTAAAGCTTCATGTTTATATTTTAAACTGTATACAGTTCATAAAACGAGTTATTGAGGGTCTTGTAGAATAAATTTTTATATGATTCTCAATTGTCTTTTAAAATAATTTTTAATGTTTTCTTATGTTTTCGCTATTGTTACACATTCAAGTAAAATTGTTATAAACGCGATAAAAACCATATTAAAATAATTTTATTTAAAAAATTATTTATTTCAAACAGGAGGAGCACTGGGCCCCGAAAAATTCATGCTTCTCCTTAAGGCGCTGTGGTATCAGACTCTAGCGCCACCCAGAAACGAATTCTTTTACTCCTAAATCACATCAAAATTAAAAAATCTAATAGCTGAATAAACTAAACGCAAGCTAACAAACTTTACAAACATTAAAGAGACCTATTCAACCCGTCTGGCCAGCGTGGAGAGTGTAGGCCAAATCCTCTGTCTGCTCTGGCTGATATATGGCTCTGATAGTACAGAGAGGCTCGTGCTCCGAGGCATAACAAGACCTGATGACGATGACGACGAATAGCTGAATGCCCTAGTAAATTACTTGTAGTATTTTTTATATAAGTTTTTACTATTTTTCATTTGATTGGACACTTACCTCTAACAAAACTTTGCACTTTAAAACCAAATATTTCAGTAACGGATCCCTAAATCGAAAAATTGTGTTCTCAACCTCACAATATTTTTTTAAAGACCTAATTATCCTACACGTTAGGTTAGTAGAGAAAATAAAAATTACTCCCACCTTTGTACCCAACCTAAAAAAAATTTTTTCAAGATTTTTTCTACCACTTTTTTAGTATGATTAATATACATGCCCATACCAAATTACAGCTTTCTAGTACTTATAGTCTCTGAGCAAAACCGCGGACGGACAAACAGATAGACATGGCGAAACTATAAGGGTTACTTGTTTACCTACTGCGGAACCCTAAAAAAACAGCTTCGTTGTTTTTACGAGTAGGAATTTAGTGCCTAACCTCGCCAGCAAAATGCTTGCAAAAAGTGATACATCGCAAAATGTCATACAAATTAATAAGAAGCGGTCAGTGAACCTTGATTAATTTCTATGTTGTGTGTGACTATCAGGTAACTACACCGTTAAAACGGTGGTGCCAGTTGTCACGATATTATCGTATTTTGATATTGTGACATATTGATATAAATATTCTTATAAATGTATGACAAGTTTGATGTATTTATGCATGTCGTGACTTTGTCGTAGGTAAGTATGAAGCTATATCGCTTAAATAATAAAGAACGATTTTTTTTACATACCCAAAGGCCACGTTTAGCGTTAAGAGGGCCCCGGACGCACATGTCTCCATACAAACGGACAAAGGGAATTGTGGCAATATTTGATATGTTTTGTGTAAAATTAAGCATTCAATCAATTAATCTCATTATAATCTATGTACGTTTCTATGCAGCTTGGTAAAATTATCAATGGTTTGAGAATTATAAGCCTCTCAACATTTCTATACAAATTTTGAATGGCTTATGATTCTCAAACCATTATTGATATTTTAATTAAACTTTATAGGAACGTACGTATATAATCATCATCATCATCAGGTCAATACTAGTCTCCACTGCAGGAGCACGACCCTCTCTGTACTAATAATGAGATTGTATATAATATATGTACGTATATAATAATGAGATTAATTTATTGAATGCTTAATTTAGCATCAAAATTATCAAATATTGCCACAATTCCCTTTGTCCGTTTGTTTGGAGACATGCGCGTTCAGGGCACTCTTAAGTGTTAGTGGGGATATAAAATACTTGTATTTTTATACATAAAATAGTTATATAGGAACAATTCACAAAGATTGATTTAGCCCCATTGTAAGTTGTGAACTTGTGTCGCAGGATTCTAACTCAACGATACTATCCTAACTACGTTTGTTACATAATGTTTTCTTATGTTTTCGCGATTGTTACACATTTAAATAAAATTATTTTAATACGGTTTTTATCGCGTTTATTACATTATTTATACACCTAACGTTTCGAGCACTTTACAGTGTTCGTGGTCGCAGGTAGACTAAGTTGACATTTGTCTAGGAATTTATAAGAACTGCAAAATCTACCGCCTAAAATATTTATTGATAACGTTCCGGATGTACGCAGTATTGGCTCACGGTGTCTGAAGGTCTTGCAGTCTTCTGCTTAGCTTGAGATTTGATTAAATTGATGACTGGATCCCAAGCTGGTGGTAACTGCCAACCATCCTCTCTATTGAAATTAGGATGTTTTTTAATTTCAATAGCCTCACGAAGCATTCTTGGAATGTATCTGTTTTCTTTTGCAAGGACTTGAGGATTATCAAAACGCATATAGTGGTTGGGTTTGTCTAGGGCATGTTCACAGACTGCAGACTTCGTTGAGCGCCTATGCTTCATGTCAGCAATATGTTCTTTTATACGGGTACCGATGCTTCTCTTTGTTTGCCCAATGTATGATAAACCACACTCACAGTCAATTTTATAAACTCCAGCATCTTGTAACGGGATATTAGATTTGACAGGTCTTAAAAGTTGGTTTATTTTCTTGTGCGGCTTGTAATAGGTCTTGATTGAAGCACGCTTAAGTATATTACCAATTTTGTCTGTAACTCCCTTTACATATGGTAAGATGGCAGGAAAGCGATCAACTGTGTGAGGCTTTGGGCGGCTTCTGTGATGTGTTTTTGGGAGGTTGAGGTTGTTGCTTCTTTAAACCGATTTTACTCGTTGAAGCTCCTCCTTGAGGTGGTGGGTGTCACAGATGCCATGTGCTCTCTGAAACAAAGATTTACCAACGGTAGCCAACTGACATGGATGATGATGTGGATTTGCCATTGAGATATTTGTCGTTATGGGTAGGCTTTCGTACGTAGATGATACTTTCGTTGTTCTCCCAAAAACTCAAGTATCTTTATTACTAAACCATCTTAATTCAATTAATAACAAAATTAAATTCACCTTAGAAACTGAGACAAATAATTCATTAGCTTTTCTTGACATTTTAATAATTAGCAATCCTGATAATACTATTAGTCATACTGTGTATAGAAAGCCTACCCATAACGACAAATATCTCAATGGCAAATCCCATCATCATCCATGTCAGTTGGCTACCGTTGGTAAATCTTTGTTTCAGAGAGCACATGGCATCTGTGACACCCACCACCTCAAGGAGGAGCTTCAACGAGTAAAATCGGTTTTAAGAAGCAAC
Organism: Rhodophaea formosa; assembly: GCA_963082605.1. Lineage (NCBI taxonomy): Eukaryota > Metazoa > Arthropoda > Insecta > Lepidoptera > Pyralidae > Rhodophaea > Rhodophaea formosa. The sequence continues at coordinate 3,000,366 of OY720220.1, read as the reverse complement.
AACCTCAACCTCCCAAAAACACATCACAGAAGCCGCCCAAAGCCTCACACAGTTGATCGCTTTCCTGCCATCTTACCATATGTAAAGGGAGTTACAGACAAAATTGGTAATATACTTAAGGGGGAACAGTAGGCACAGTAGCGACGCCAATCATTTTATTCCTAATACTTTACAAATAGAAAGAAATTCAAGAATATAAACAATACAAGTCTTAGTAAATAACCTGAAGTATTTTTGGAATCATGTTTTGATATTATGAGAATCAGTCATTGAGAGAAAAAGTGATAACCGCCAAAAACGGCCGTTTTTGGCGGTAATCAGATTCTCATAATTCTCACTGATTCCGATAGTAATAAACATGATTCAAAAAATACTTCAGGTTATTTACTAAGGCTTGTATTGTTTATATTCTTGAATTCCTTTCTATTTGTAAAGTATTAGGAATAAAATGATTGGCGTCGCTACTGTGCCTACTGTTCCCCCTTAAGCGTGTGTTAGATTATGTAAATGTAAGACTTCTCATATTATTTATTTATAATGAAACTACTTGAGTTTTGTTAAGTTAACTACAAATTTATGAAAATATGATTCTAATTACTAAAATAAAGATAGTATCAGAAGAATAAAGAAACAACTTTAAACACATCACAGCTATTTATTATAAAGAACTTCAGAACTGCGAAATTATTTACACTATAATATTTAACAATATTTTATTATTAACTTTATAAAAACACAATTGAAATCTACTTAATCATAGCACCATTCATTATTGTTTAAAATTATACAATAATACTTATCTGAACGTCTGTCTTGTTCGAGTCACACCGAGAAAGTGAGCCATACATTTGCCACTCGCCCTACCTTCGTCTGTTACGTCATAATGGAAAATATCTCATGACAACGACTATATTGATTTCAAGTATAAAATATTTCTAAGAGTATAAATGTAAATTATCAATTAATGTTTGATGGCATTATCTTAATGCTTTAAGTGACATATTTGTGTACAATTAGAAATAATACATTTAGTAGTATTAAACATGAAAATGTAATTAATATAGTCAGCAAGTGACTTATTCTTATTGAACAACGTATTTATATTTTATAAACTAGGTATAATCAACATCTTTTATATATATTCCCTAACACGGCCAATCTGACACGTACTTCGTTCTCGAAGTTCGTCAAAAGAAATATAAAAATAACCAATACAATAGTTACATCAAATGACCAAACTTTGTTCTGACCATTGTAAAAAAGTTCAAAGCAACAAAAGTACAGTGTATCAATTGGATAAAACAAGAAAACAGTATATAAGTATTTGACTGCTTTAACTAATCTTAACTATTTATATTAAAATTCATCCTCTTCATAAAAGTACTAAGTTCATTTGAAAGCAATAGTTACACCAAATGTTATTGATTATATATTAATATTTGCGACATATAATAAGGTTTTGTAATTGTAGGCCGCCATTTAAAAAACGAGTTCAACGCAACAAAAGTACACAGTGTATCGATAGGATTACACAAGAAAAACAGTATCTAAGTATTTGGCTGCTCTCAAGTAATCTTACCAATTTATCTTAACAAAATTCATCCTGTTAAATGACAAAAGTACAAAGTTCATTTGAAAGCAATAGTTACACTAAATGTTAAAGATTTTATATTATTAATCGCAATATATAGGATTTTGTATCACAAATATTCTAGGCCGCCATTTAAAAAAAAACATTGTTAAGTTCACCATGGTTGTACATATATGAAATGTGTTTACTTAAAACAGATCAAACTCCAAATTGTTTAAAACTAGTTATAACTTTCCAAGTAGGTACAGCAAAAGAAATTCTCAAATATTGCTGCTTCCTTCAATGAAAACTACTATGTTTAACTCCATTTGCACTATGGCAAAAAGAATATCTAATACGTTACCAAAAGGCATTAAATAAATATGTTATTTTTAAATTTCTAAAAAAATCCAGACAGTCATCCATACAAAGTTTTTAAACGTACATTGTTTCATCGGTTGCTCAAAAAATGTTACTATATTGTCAAAGAACATTTAGATAAACATTGACTACTATTAATTTTAAAAAAACTTATTTTTATGTATATTCTCATTATTATTTTTTTTATTTGCATGTCAGAAATGACTAATGTATGAAACTACTATATTGCACCACTATTGTTTGAACCACATTTAACGCAATAATTATCATTTCATTTCACTTAATATCATTTCATTTCACTTAATTTCATTTTAATTCATTCTATTTTATTTCGTTTCATTTCATTTCAATTTGGATAAAAAAAAACTATCATTTTATCCAGCAACAACAAAAGCAAGTGTTTTCTGCTTTATTTTATTCAACAACAACAATAATTACTATATACGCAGCAGTATTAAACAACAACAAAAGTATTTGGCATTGCCGACCACAACAACGATAAGTATACTTTCTGCTTTATAGAACAACGCTCGATACTCGGTTTAATCGACAATAACAACAACAATGCAATTTTAGTCTTTGCATTGGTCTTCAAATTTCGACTTCAAATCTTCATGTTAAATATTTTATTTTCACGTACTGGGTACAAAACTGTTTATAAATATTAAAATAACAGTCTTTTTTTATTGCAAAAAAAATTACTTTTTTTTTTTGCCATACAAACAATTTCTTAAGTCTGTAGCACACGGATTGCTACAAAAATGCGAGGCCCAGCTTTTATCCTGGTGTTTTATGTTTTCATTAAAATAGCAAGACTAAGCTTTTTTTTTTTGTATGTGATATGGAACACTTTTACTTACTAAATATCACATCACCACTAATGTAAGAAAAGTCGGGATCGTTTACATATTCTGGAGACATTTTCTATAAAATATAATTATTTTTTCACTTTTAACACCTTTATCACTTAGTAATGCAGATAACTTTAACTAAACATAATACTTTTAAAACATTCGATGCCAACTAAGTAAAAGCAATTTTGTAAATAAATATGACTATTGGATTTAATACATTCTGTACATAATATTTTTTAAGATGATATTTATTTACTCAATTTTTTTTTTAAAGGTTTACCAATTGAATTTAAATATATTTTTCATTTGACATAATTAGGACAATGTATACTCAGTCCACATATCAAGTTTTTAAGGTTATAATTGTAAGTAGATGTCGATTGGAGAAAATGCGCTGTGCAGTTTGTTACCGCTTCTTCTCTCCGCTTTGGAAGCGGCGTTAAACTAAGCCATAAGTAAATTACTAACGTCAATAAGTTTTCTGTTGTAAATAACATATGTATAGAAAATTATAAGTGTTCTGAGCAACCTATATTAAATAAACATTTGAATTTTGAATTTTATCAAGTTCAGGGAGGGTAAGATCATTAAATTCGGAATATCGCAAAAATTTAAACGAATAAATCTCGTTTACTTGTAATTTTTTTTTTATTCAGCATGGGTAGATAATTAGAAATTTGTTAAAAATTATTTCGGATACTTTATGTTGTAGACTAGTAATTTGGCAATAATCAATACAAATATTTACTCATTGCTATAAGTATAGTCTAATACTTGTAATTGAATGTTTTGAAAATACATATCGTTTAAAAAAGAAATAGTTTCTTACTCAAATACTTATTCCAGCAACTATTGTTACTACGTCACCTAGGTGGCAGTATTTATATAAATAATCAAAGCAGTACAGAATAACATAAAACAAATTGGTACTCTGTAGGTACTCAGCAAAAGAAAGTCAAAATTTGTGGGAAAAATAAAATTACTCTAGGTAGTCACTGTACCTATTCGATGATATAAAATAGCGAAAAAAAAATTTTATAACATGTATTAAAATATATGTAATTTTTTGTTTTCTATTTATTTATTTCAAATTAATATTTTAACGTAGAATTGAAGAGTTAACTATTGAACATAGCTACTTGTAGCTATCAGTATGATAGGTGTTTAGTAGCTCAAAAAAGTAACTACGCTTTGCTTGAAAATCGATTCCTTTTGTACATGGATGGATTTTAACAATTACGTTTATTCACGAAATTTTGTTTCTGGATTTTTAAGCAATATTATATATTCATATGAAAGAGACATGTTCTTTGTTATATACGGCATTAGAGATTTATAATAAATCCCAAGAGATTTTATTCTATTGCGATGGTATAAAATAGAGATAAAAAAATTTATTACTTATCTATTAAAATATATGTAATTTATTGTTTTCTATTTATTAATTTCAAATAAATATTTTAATGTAGAATTGAAGAGTTAACTATAGAACATATTTACTTGTAGCTATCAGTATGATAGGTGTTTAGTAGCTCATTTAAAAAGTAACTACGCTTCGCTTGAAAATCGATTCATTTATTCACCAAATTTTGGTGGAAAATATTGTTTCTGGATTTTTAAGCAATATTATATATTCATGTAAAAGAGACATGTTTTTTGTTATATACAGCATTAGAGATTTATAATAAATCCCGAGGGTTTTTATTATATTAGAGCCACAAAAATTGGTCGGACACCAAAATTACATACAACTCATGACTTATAAATTGATGTATAACACTTTAAATGCGAAAATTTACTAATATTTTTTTTAATTATTTAGTATTGTATTAGTTTCAATTGATATTTCAAACCCACATAACAAGTTTGTAAAAAAATATCTTTCATTTCAACAAAATTAAATTTCACATTATTCTAGTTTTGACTACTTAACAATGTATCAAAGAATCACTAGCTGGAAATATTAATATCAGCTTCATATTAAATGAATTGAATTACTAGCTTACTTTATTTCTAAAAACTATAAACCTTACATTAAAATACTAAAATTCTGAGAATAACCAACTTTAATGCTACTTAGCAATTTTGATGATTAGTAGAACACCACTAAAGCCACCATAAGTAAAATCACGTCAAAAAAAATTTTTTTTTTTGTACACTATTAGGAACCAGCTCTTTATGACTATATAATTAAAGAAACATAACTTACATGTGTATTATTTAAATATATCACAACACATACTTAGTCAGATAAGTCTTGAAACAGTGAAACCAAAATTGGAAAATTTCTGTCCCTTGTTTACGGAAATATGTACTGCATTTTTTTTTCGCGGAAAACCTGAACATGGTGACTCATTTCTTTCACTGCTGCTCGCAAGCAACCAACTAAAGGAATTAAACGATAGCAGTATGGTTCGTTGAGATTCATTTCTATAGGAGTAACTAGATGTTATTAGGATACCACCAAAATATTACCATTTGGGCGGACAGACCTTTTCAAATTTCTCCGTGATAAAATATGACACTAAATATAAGAATTAAATTGTCATCAAATAGAAAAAATACTGCTTAGTATAAATAGTACTAGTTATTTCTCTTAAAGTTGTAAATTTTCGTTTATGAAATGGCCAAACCCAGAAAAAAAAAAGACTGGACACGCCACCAAACTTGAAAAAAATTAGGTAATTGTTTTACTGTAATATTAACTGCTTCGTAAAAAAAACATATGCATATTTTCGTGAAAAAAAAAATCATTGATGTAATTGTGCTTCAAGGTATGATTATCAGTGCCGCCGCCAAAAAATGCATTGAGAAAATCACTCACATTATCCGTAACCAAGTTAATCCAATCAAACCTGTATACAAGGTAAATTACCCTAGTATGACCCTTTATATCTAGTCGATATTTGTACATTAATATTAATAGATAATTGGTCATTCCATAAACCGTTCGGCCAATCTGACATAATACAATTTAATCCTGACACATTTATATATCGTTCAATTAATTTAAGCATAATCATAATTTGAAACGGTTTTTAGACTAAATTGTTTTGAATAAGTTGGTAAAAACTTAAAACTTATCTAAATAGGTGTCGGATGTTTCACTGATCGACCGTTATATGATTTTTAGACTTATAAGTAAGATTACTTTTTTAACCAAAATTTATTTTACAATATTGAACTTTTCTCAAGCATATTCTCAGTAAGAATCACAATAATCTGCAGAATACAAGACGGCCTAGTTAGTTCCTTAGAGATTTTTTTTTTCTTGTGTGGGTGGGTAGTGGTACTGGTACCTTCACCGATAAAAAATTTGATGATAGCGGGTGGGTACAACGCAAAATTATAGTTCTTAAAATTGTTGGCTCCCAATTCTTAAATCACGATAAAGCTGAGCCCTGATGGGCCTTACCGGCTTTAGCTGCTCTAGTTGAATCTTGCTCCATCCAAGCTTGATGCGGAGGACCTCGATGTTTGTGCACCACGCCTCGGCGCCGTTATCATTTTTGTCAGGATCGAAAACCAGCAGCACACGTCGGTACGAAATCGGTTGGACAAGGTGACTGCGCGTCTTAACTGATCTGAGAAGGAGAAAAAAAAATTAGTTAAGTCAGGTTGGAATCCCACTTCTGATGTTAGATTATGTAAATGTAAGACTTCTCATATTATTTATTTATAATGAAACTACTTGAGTTTTGTTAAGTTAACTACAAATTTATGAAAATATGATTCTAATTACTAAAATAAAGATAGTATCAGAAGAATAAAGAAACAACTTTAAACACATCACAGCTATTTATTATAAAGAACTTCAGAACTGCGAAATTATTTACACTATAATATTTAACAATATTTTATTATTAACTTTATAAAAACACAATTGAAATCTACTTAATCATAGCACCATTCATTATTGTTTAAAATTATACAATAATACTTATCTGAACGTCTGTCTTGTTCGAGTCACACCGAGAAAGTGAGCCATACATTTGCCACTCGCCCTACCTTCGTCTGTTACGTCATAATGGAAAATATCTCATGACAACGACTATATTGATTTCAAGTATAAAATATTTCTAAGAGTATAAATGTAAATTATCAATTAATGTTTGATGGCATTATCTTAATGCTTTAAGTGACATATTTGTGTACAATTAGAAATAATACATTTAGTAGTATTAAACATGAAAATGTAATTAATATAGTCAGCAAGTGACTTATTCTTATTGAACAACGTATTTATATTTTATAAACTAGGTATAATCAACATCTTTTATATATATTCCCTAACACGTGCTTCAATCAAGACCTATTACAAGCCGCACAAGAAAATAAACCAACTTTTAAGACCTGTCAAATCTAATATCCCGTTACAAGATGCTGGAGTTTATAAAATTGACTGTGAGTGTGGTTTATCATACATTTGGCAAACAAAGAGAAGCATCGGTACCCATATAAAAGAACATATTGCTGACATGAAGCATAGGCGCTCAACGAAGTCTGCAGTCTGTGAACATGCCCTAGACAAACCCAACCACTATATGCGTTTTGATAATCCTCAAGTCCTTGCAAAAGAAAACAGATACATTCCAAGAATGCTTCGTGAGGCTATTGAAATTAAAAAACATCCTAATTTCAATAGAGAGGATGGTTGGCAGTTACCACCAGCTTGGGATCCAGTCATCAATTTAATCAAATCTCAAGCTAAGCAGAAGACTGCAAGACCTTCAGACACCGTGAGCCAATACTGCGTACATCCGGAACGTTATCAATAAATATTTTAGGCGGTAGATTTTGCAGTTCTTATAAATTCCTAGACAAATGTCAACTTAGTCTACCTGCGACCACGAACACTGTAAAGTGCTCGAAACGTTAGGGGTATAAATAATGTAATAAACGCGATAAAAACCGTATTAAAATAATTTTATTTAAATACGTTTGTTACGCTTTTATGCCCTATCTACTGAACCGATCATCATGAAATTTTGCATACACGTTGTCTGGACTACGGAGAAGAACTTTCATGATACTAATATCATCATCATCAGATCTTTATAAGTCTCCACTGCAAGAGCACGACCCTCTCTGTACTACCCAAGCCATATATTAGCCAGAGCTGTCAGAGGATTTGGCCTACACTCTCCACGCCGGCCAGACGGGTTGCAGAGGTCTCTTTGTTGTTTGTAAGCTTTGTTTAGCTTGTGTTTCCTAAGTCACCTTCTACGACATCCACGGGAAGACTTGGAGTGGTCCTATTCTACTCTGCCGGGAACCACACGGCGAGTTAGTATCAGACTACACAGCTTCACAACTTACTGTGGGGCTAGCTCAATTTGTGATTTGCTCATATATACATGCAGATCTAATTAAAGTTTCTGATGAAATTTTTATCGTTTTGGATCCTTAAAGGGTTGCTTCAGCCCGTCAATATGAACAACTTTGTGTATGGGAACAAGGCTGGGAATTAAAAAAAAATTTACATTCCGATACAAAATGACCGGGCCGGCTTACCTTTCTTTCTTTCTTCTTTTTAATTATGACTTCCACCGAGATTTCAGTGATTCTGCCAATGTCCAGTATAATGAGATACCAAGTATCGGTGTTGTACGGTATGTGGCATCAAAGATGGCGTAAGTTCTTTGGTAGCCTCGTGGGACAATAACAAATCTATACGAGTCCATTTAACAGTCTACTATAACTATTTCACAAATTGTTCTTAAGCACGAGTATTTATAACACCAAACTATACCAATTTCATATTATAAAGTGCACTTTAATAAATTTGCAAAATTGTCTAAGGCAAACGACAACTGTACTCCTTGACTTCCCACCAAAAAACTCCCCGGGCTTACCTAATATTTTTGTTGGAAATGTCAAAAAAAATAGTGTTCCCAGCGAGCGTTATCCCATATGAAAAGATGTTCATATCGACGGGATATTTAGGACCTTTAGGAGTCCAAAACGATCAAATACTTGCCATGTATTTTTTTTATGATTTGTATAAAAAAATTATCATATGTCGTTGTAAGATTTTTATACTTTGTTTACTTTTTTATGGAGAAATAAATAACATTTTTACTTTTTTTTATTACTTTACTTTACTTTAGAAACATATCCTACTAAAATACTAGACTGCATTAATCTTTCCAGAACATCAGTGAACACACAAACAGACCAATTTGTAAGAAAATCGAAATCACGTCTCGCAACTTGCAATTAGCTAGAGACTTGTGTGGTCCAAATAATAATAGGGCCATGGTCGCATAGTATGTATCTGCGAGTATATTTGTACCTACATACATACATATTATCACGTCTTTGTCCCTTGCGGTGTAGACAGAGCCTGAGGTCATAAAACCCGAAGGCCACGTTGAGTGTGTTAGTGGGCGTAAAGTAAAAAGCAGAATCAAAATAGTGATGGGTTGCTAGCCGCATTGCCTATAACGTGATTCCTGAGATTTTCGCTCAATCCCTTGACCAGCTTTTACGATCCACGTGGGATGAAAAGCAGCTGGTATATTCAATGTCTTTATTTTTCTCCCAAACCAGCATGGTAGACTTAATTTTACTATACAATTTGGTAGAGTTAGCGATAATTTAAATTCACATTCACAACATGAAATCGAAAACGGTTGTTCTGTAAACAAGCCTGGAATCGAGAAAAAATATTAGATGCTCCATTTTGCATCAGAGGTATAGTCAGTCATAGTCAAAAATTTTATTCATCTTAAGATATTTTAAATATCATTTGGTGAACGTCAATTTACATTTACAAAAACAAACTGCACAACGCATTTTCTCCAAATGACGTCAACTTACAATCTACGACATACAAGTACCCAACCTACTTAGAACTAATATGTGGACGTGAGCTTACATTGTCATGTGATAATTTAAAAATAAAGCCGTGTGGTTCCCGGCAGAGTAGAATAGGACCACTCCAAGTCATCCCGTGGATGTCATAAAAGGCGACTAAGGAAACACAAGCTAAACAAAGCTTATTAACATCAAAGAGACCTCTCCAACCCGTCTGGCCAGCGTGGAGAGTGTAGGCCAAATCCTCTGACTGCTCAGGCTAGTATATGGCTCTGGTGGTACAGAGAGGGTCATGCTCCTGCAGTGGAGACTAGAAGGACCTGATGATGATGATGATGATGAATTTAAAATTCAATTACTATGGAATGGTATTCAACGTACTATGGAAAATTCATAATTTTTCTCGATTTCAGACTTAGCCACAAAAGTTGTTCGTTTTGATTTAGATAATGTGAATTTAAATTATCGCTCGTTGAGAAACAAACACATTGTATATTATTATACTGGCTGTATCCCGCAACTTCGTTCGCATGGGTTTCGGCTTTATCATGAGGTCCATCCGGGCCCTCTGAGTTGACTTCGGACCCTAGGAATCGGTGTCCTCATCATCTTAGGAACAAGCTTAAATGACCGAGAAATTCACTCACTCATATCCAAAAATAATGCTTATCTTAAAAATTATGAAGTTTCATAAAATTATCGTTGAGTCAGTATCCTACGACACAAGTTTGCTACTTTGTTTTAGGACTAGCTCACTTTTTAGGGTTCCGTAGAAAACAAGGAATCCTTATAGTTTCGCCATGTCTGTCTGTCTGTCCGTCCGCGGTTTTACTCAGAGACTATAAGTACTAGAAAGCTGAAATTTGGTATGGAAAATATTGTGAGGTTGAGAACACCATTTTTCGAATTAGGGATCCGTTTCCGAAATATTTTGTTTTAAAGTACAAATGTTTGTTAGAGGTAAGTCGTCCCCCCCCCCCCCCCCCCTCTATATACTAAACGGTTATATTTGGATACGTGAAAAAAATAACAGCAGTAGTTTATATACTGAAATTGAAAGGAAAACTATCAGAGCTGAGTACTAAGTACAAACTAAAAAGTTATAGGCTAACTTATAAAATGTACTCGAAAATGTAAAATTTCGTACATTTTCATTGTTACATGTTTTTGGTCGTTAAACTGTGATGTGCGAGTATGAACAGTGTGAACTCAAAGTTGTCATTCGCAACTACGGAACCCTACACTGCACGACACGCACTTGGCCGGTTTTTTTAAATCTATTTTTTAAAAAACTTTTAAGCCGTAGGCTTTATCTACCAGTCAACCAACAAGTGATGCCAAGAACAAGAAGCAGAAATATTATATTGTCTTTGGCAGAAGTAAGTGCAAAGTTGAGCCAAGGCTGTAGATAAAATCATTACTTATGTAAAATTATACATTTAATTTTATAAACTTACATACAAATATACATACATACAAAATACTTAATAAAATAAAAGCTTAGGGGACTAGTTTTAATCACTCTGAGTGATTAGTTACTAATATTAATTAATTATTATTTCTCGAGATTAGTTCTCGATGCAAAAGTTGTGTTTAGATTTATAAAAACATTTTATTACATTTTGGAATGACTATGAGCCCACGTTGTTGATCACAAATTACTATAAGCAGTTTAATTATTAACATTTAACCTATAGCTACTGAGTCATCCAATATTATATAGTAATTGCGTAATTTTAATAATCGCAATCAAGGATATTGCAAACTGCTTATATAGTTTTTTAATCACAATTCTAATAGAGTGCCAATTAAACGCGGATGTGCAGATTAGGGTTTCGTATTTAAAATCAGATTTTGTACTTAAATTCTACGCCGTGTGGTCCCGGCAGAGTAGAATGGGACCACTTCAAGTCTTCTCTTGGATGTCGTAGAAGGCAACTTAGGAAATACAAGCTAAACAAAGCTTATAAACATCAAAGAAACCTATCAAACTCGTCTGGCTAGCGTGGAGACTGTAGGCCAAATCCTCTGACTGCTCTAGCTATATGGCTCTGGTAGTACAGAGAGGGTCATTCTCCTGTAGTGGAGACTAAATAAGACCTGATGATGATGATAACTTAAATTCTGATTGAGAGCTGTAGATTATTATAGATATAACGATGCCACTTAAGTGCACTTACCTGTCACGTAACTGATAAGTTCTGCATCTTCTGTTCTGCAGGCACATCTCCCTCTCCCCTCTGGGGAGGGAAAAAAAGGCCGGCAACGCTCCTGTGACACCCCTAGCGTTGCAGTTGTCCATGGGCAGCGGTGATCACTTACCATCAGGTGACCCGCTTGCTCGTTTGCCGTCCTATGACATAAAATAAATATTGCTTTTTACCTCATTTGTCAATCACCCTGTCCACTTTTATTTAGAAACTTAATTAGTTTCAAATTCATAATTCTATTTTCAAATCTTCTTCACAGCCCTTCCTGATCTTCAGTCATTCCATCTCTTCCCTTGGTCGCAGCCTTAGATTATATAACAGTCGTGGTCACTCGACCTTTGCTCATAGGCACTCGCCTACCGTATTGTATTTTAATATCAGTTACAGTGTAAAATAACGAAATAAATCTGGATTCCTGTGTAATCTGTGTTCTCTCCTTTCTACCTGAGTTTTCTCTCCACTCATCATCATTTCGTTTAGGTGACACGGTCAGTCGACCATGCACACCCTGGTGTCAGAGTTCTTCGAAACCGCCTCTCGGCCTCTGACGTGGTTCCTTTAACGACTACCAAATGGTAGCTGGGACCCACGGCTTAACGTGCCTTCCGAAGCACGGAATCATGTTTCTTATCAGACAATCAAGGGATTCATGCCTGCAATGTCCTAACCAAACTGGAAACAACTTAACAAAATAAGCTTCCTGTGGGAATCGAACCCACGACCCCCGGGTCAACAAGGCAAACGCCTTAACTACTGGACCACGGAGGCTGATTTCTTTCTGTTGTTGGCTGTTTGATTCTTTCTTTCTTTCTTCTTCAATCGGGAAAACAGCAGCATACTGGAATAGCATTAAGGCTTCCCACACAGGCGCGTTATTATAGGTCGATAATATCGCATGCGTTATAGCGATATCTGTACATTTTGTATTAGGATGGGCATGTAGTTACACACTGCTGCGATAATAACGCCCCAATGGAAGTAGGGCGTTGCGTTTCTCCGTCCTGCGATATTCCGATATGAGTTCTAGAGTGTTTTGTATTAAGACGCAGCTGTGTGCAAGGAATCGGGATGCCATTATCGCAATACCGCATGCGATATTATCGACCTATAATAACGCGCCTGTGTGGGGGAGCCTTTATACTACAGCAATAACATTGGAAATACCGGCTGATTTAGAACCTATAAACTGTATAAAATTTTCGGAATCAGAATCCCTAATGGGATACAGAATCAAAAGAAAAAACCGGCCAAGTGCGTGTTGGGCCACGCGCAGTATAGGGTTCCGTAGTTGCGAATGACAACTTTGAGTTCACACTGTATACACTCGCACCTCACAGTTTAACGACCAAAAACATCTAACAATGAAAATGTATGAAATTTTAAATTTTCCAGTACATTTTATAATTTGGTTGCATATAACTTTTTAGTTTGCACTTAATACTCAGCTCTGATAGTTTTCCTTTCAACTTCAGTATATAAACTACTGCTGTAATTTTTTTCACGTATCCCTATATAACCGTTTAGCAGATAGAGGGGGGGTGGGGGGGGGACACGTACCTCTAACAAAAATTTGCACTTTAAAACCAAATATTTCGGAAACAGATCCCTAAATCGAAAAATGGTGTTCTCAACCTCGCAATATTTTTCAAAGACCTTATTAACGATACCCCAAACGATGGGTAAGTAAAGAAAAAAAAATACTCTCTCACTTTACTTGTATGGGAGCTACCCAAAAAAAAATTTTTTTTCAAGATTTTTTTCTACGACTTTTTTGCCATGATTAATATACATACTCATACCAAATTACAGCTTTCTAGAACTTATAGTCTCTGAGTAAAACCGCGGACGGACAGACAGACAGACAGACAGACATGGCGAAACTATAAGGGTTCCTAGTTTACTACGGAACCCTAAAAAGGACTTTCTATAGTAATTCGCCCAGCTGATTGGCGACTTTTTATGGGAGGTCTAAAAATGATTACTTTTTAGGATTCCGTACAAAAATGACAAACGGACCCCTTATAGGATCACTCGTGCGTCTGTCTGTCCGTCCGTCTGTCACACTCGATTTTCTCCGAATCTACTGAACCAAATTAAATGAAATTTGGTAAGATGGGGTAAACCTATGACCCAAACACGGATGTGCAAAGTAAATATATATATTTTTATATATTTTTTAAATAAGGGTCAGTTTAAGGGGTCCAAACAGAAAATGTTAAAAAAAAAGTTTTGTAAACCTCACCGTGTTATATATCAAATGAAAGGGCTTGTTATGAGGATCTCACAAATATTTTTTTTTGTTCGGGATAAATCAATACAATATATAGTTCATTGCTTGAAGATTACAGGAAAAATAATAAGAATTCTATCAGTTGAAAATAAAGTGGTAAACTCACTATAATAAGTTCACCTAGGGAAATAGTTCACTAAAACACCACTAGATAGCGCTAGTCAATTGAATAAAACTTTTTTGCACATTGTGTGTGTGTTCACGAAGCATTTTGTACGGAACCCTCATTGCGCGAGTTTGACTCACACTTGGCCGGTTTTTTAAGGTTCCGTAGTAAACAAGGAACCCTTATAGTTTCGCCATGTCTGGCTGTCTGTCTGTCTGTCCGTCCGTCCGCGGTTTTACTCACAGACTATAAGTACTAGAAAGTTGTAATTTAGTATGGGTATGTATTTTAATCATGGCAAAAAAGTGGTAGAAAAAAATCTTGTAAAAACATTTTTTTTAGGGTAGCTCCCATACAAGTAAAGTGTGGGAGTATTTTTTTCTCTATTTACCCATTGTGTGGGGTATCGTTGAATAGGTCTTAAAAAAATATTATGAGGTTGAGAATACCACTTTTCGATTTATCGATCGGTTTCCGAAATATTTTGTTTTAAAGTGCGAATTTTTGTTAGAGGCAAGTGTCCTCCCCCCTCTATCTGCTAAACGGTTATATATAGATACGTGAAAAAAATTGCAGCAGTAGCATATATACTGAAGTTGAAAGGAAAACTATCAGAGCTGTGTACTAAGTACAAACTTATAGGCAACCGACTTATACAATGTACTAGAAAATGTAAAATTTCATACAATTTTCATTGTTAGATGTATTTGGTCGTTAAACTGTGAGGTGCGAGTGTGAACAGCACGAACAGTGTGAACTCAAAGTTGTCATGCGCAACTACGGAACCCTACACTGCGCGTGGCCCGACACGCACTTGGCCGGTTTTCTTTTAATTTTTAACAATTCTGTATTCCAAGGAATCTGATCCCGAGATTGCGTTATAGTTCATAGGTTCAAATCAGCCTATATAGCGCCACCGTCCTTATAAAATACTTAGATTGATTCAAGTCTGGATTGAGTTTCGGCGTATTCTTCTCACCATTGACAAGTAGTCATTCCGAAACGCTAGTAGTTTTTCAATTTTGCATAAAAAAATATAAGGGAGAAAAGTATGACGTTCAAAAAGACATACATGTATCCTCAGAACAAGTGCATGTATCCAATTTTGAATAAGAAAAAACTTTGACTTTTGACTTATTGACGGAACGTGTTCTCAACGCCTTAATAGAACGATTTGTTCTCAGAGACTCGCATAGATGGCGCCACTCGAAACTACACAACATTGTATCTACCGTATTATGAGAATATAAGAACATGATTCATAAAATATATCTTATTAAAAATCAAAACAATATTTTAAAATGACACCGTATATTTAGTAAGTTAAAGGCTAACGCAGATTACCGCCATCTAGTATCGAGTAGCAAGCAACTCTCCTGCGCCATTCATTCGCCTGCTTTTCGCAACCTTAATTTGGTCCAAAATTTTTGTGTGAGGTGGGCAGTCTATTACCTACGTTAGTATTATGTTGTCTTTGACGGAACCCACCATATTTCTTTTTATTTACTTACTTACCTACTTACTCAAAGTTCAAGCAAACTGACACACCTCAGTAATTACCCATCTGCTGTGTTTTCAAAATAGTTTCTGTATTTGGATCCGGAACTTTTAATGATATCATCGATATCATTAAAATAAGACCGGCTTTTATGTACTTACAGCATTGTAAGGACTTGGTGAAGTCATCATATATTATGTTTTTATGACATAGGACGGCTAACGAGCAAGCGGGTCACTTGATGGTAACTTGATCACCGCTACCCAAGAACAACTGCAACACCAGAGGTTGTTACAAGAGCGTTGCCGGCCTTTACTTTTCCCTCCCCATAGGGAGGGGAAGGCCCCCGGCTCTTTAACTCACCGAGCGAAGCACAGAATTGGTGGTTGAAAAGCTACAACTCAAATGTCGACTTTCTGTGAGAGTGTGGTACTTCCCAGGACGAGCCGGCCCATTCATACTACTAGTAACATACTAACTCAACGTTACTCACAAACATGAATTCCAAAAATACTTCAGGTTATTTACTAAGACTTGTATTGTTTATATTCTTGAATTTCTTTCTATTTGTAAAGTATTAGGAATAAAATGATTGGCGTCGCTACTGTGCCTAGTGTTCCCCCTACGATATCCACGGGAAGACTTGAAGTAGTCCTATTCTACTCTGTCGGGCGGGAACCGCACATACGAGTATCTTATATCATAAAACTAGCAACCCTCCCCGACTGCGCCCGGGTATGTATTATACTTATAACCCTTCCTCATGAATTACTCTATCTATTGGTGAAAACTACATGAAAATCCGTACAGTAGTTTTTGAGTTTATCGCGAACTGACAGACAGACGCGACAGAGGACTTTGTTTTATAATGATCTCCGTGGCGCAGCGGTCAACACGCTTGCCTGCGACACGGATGGTCCCGGGTTCGATCCTCGGTCAGGTCAAGATGGAAAAAGATCTTTTTCAGATTGACCTGGGACTTGGATGTTTATCTATATAAGTATTTATAATAAAATATAGTATCGTTGAGTTAGTATCCCATATAAGTATCGATCTTACTTTGGGGCTAACTCAATCTGTGTGATTTGTCAGTATATATTTATTTATTATTTATAATCTGTAGAGAATAGTGAAAAACACGATTTCAATTACTCAATGAAATGTTTCATTCACACGTGGGTACGAACTCTAAATACTTACATTATGTAGTTTAAAAACAGCTTGAATCTGCCTATTATCCAAATGACCGTGACCCGAAAATTAATAAATTCGAACCTTAGAGTACGAAAAAGTTAAGACTGATCGGCGAAGTACAAAAACTTGCTTTTTAGAAGGGTTTTCAATCATGATGATATTATAAAAATTATTTGTAGAGAAAACACTTTTAAGGGATCCATAAACAAAGGGTGAAAATAGGACCCTATTACTAAGACTTCAATATCTGTCTATCTGTCACCAAGCTGTATCTCATGAAGCGTTACGGCTAGACTGTTGAAATTTCCAAAGAAGGTGTGTTTCTGTTAAAGCTATAACAACAAAAACTAAAAACAGAGTAAAAGGTAATTTCTATACAAAAAACTTAGTTTTTGCTCGATATTAATGACAACCAGAGACAATTACGTCAAATATTCTCGGAATATTTAATTGTATATTCACTTCAAAACTTAATAAAAAATAATTAAGGTAAAGCAAAAAATCACGGTAAGGTAAAGTAAAACGTGATGGTGATGGGTCCAATGGTGTTTTTGTGAAATCACCGACTGTAGACAGCGTGGCGTCTTTACTTGTAAATCCCTCAGAGAATCCAACAGAAAACACACACGAACATTGGAAAGAGATTTGGAATTTTCTCACAGTCTCATTATAGGCGAATTATTTATTTATTATCTTCATATATTACGCATAATGTGGCGTGTTGGAGGTGAATCATGGTGCGATACAAGTGGGTTCATTTGGTAAGTTGACCTACGCAAATTCGGTAGTGGCCTAATGTTAAGATTATATAAAATATGTTTCTAATGAGACTAATTTCTATCTAAAAACACTATAAAAAACACTTTTAATTTGATATCAATTCGTTAAGTGATCTAAAGCTTCTTTAAAGTTGGGTGAATAGGACCATTTTTTAAAGTATGAAAATCTATAATTACAAAATTTGTCTGCAAAATTTTTAGCAACTTTTATTATGAAACCATTACCATAAACGAAATATTTCGTATAGCTACCAAACAAAGTTCTCACGCCACCCATACTAAATACAAGCTTGTGACGTCACAAATATGTAGACATTTCAACGGCGCGTTTTCACGTCTAAAAACATGTGTCTTTAAAACTTTTATAACTGAAAGAGTTTTTTGTTTAGAAATGTATTTCTGCCACTATTGTGTTTATTTTTGGCAGGTCTTTACATAGAAACATGAAAAAAATTTTAGTAAACATGCCCATTACTTCAGGGACCATCATGTAGTTTTACGTCTGACATCATCATCATTTCGAGTAGGTGACACGATCAGTCGACCATGCACACCCTAGTGTCAGAGTTCTTCGGAACCGCCTCTCGGCCTCTGACGTGGTTCCTTTAACGACTACCAGATGGCAGCCGGGACCAACGGCTTAACGTGCCTTCCGAAGCACGGAATCATCTTTCTTATCAGACAATCAGATGATTCAAGCCTGCAATGTCCTAAACAAACTGGAAACAACTTAACAAAGTATGCTTGTAGGAATCGAACCCACGACCCCCGGGTCAACAAGGCTAACCTTAACCTCTGGACCATGAAGGCTGTTAGAGGTGGTATGCTCGACCGCCACATAGCGAAGATCTTGCCGCTGGGCTAGGTGTGCGCCCAGGGAACCTTACGTCTGACATGCAGTGCCATATCTAATGCCAGTAATTCTAATCCTAACTTCCTAACTAATATTATAATTACGGCCTATCTACTGAACCGATCATCATGAAATTTTGCATACACATAGGTTAGAGTACTGAGAAGGACATAGGCTATATATATCACGCGGGCGAAGCCGCAACGAGAAACGATTCCTTCCACGCTGGCCTGGGAGAAAAGACGCTGATATCAAAAGCCGATCGGGGGAGTGGGCGTGAGGAATCATGTCAATAGGCAATGTGGCTAGCAACCCATCACTATTTTGATTACGTTCTCCACCTACTAGCCCACCAACATGGTAAACGTGGCCTTTGTTTTATAGACCTGGGCTCTGTCTACCCCGCGGGGGGAAAAGACGTGATAGTATATATGTATGTGTCGTGGCCATATCGTAGAATCGATCACTTTATGAAGTGATTGTCAATTTTATGAAATGGTCGCATTTCATGAAATGTTTGACTGTCTATTGGCCACATCATGATATAAATTGGGCAGATCAATGACAATATATCGTTTAACGATATGTGCACCCAAACGCGTGGCTCTTTCATGAAATGGTCAAGATTGTTTGATCATATCGTAAAATAGTTTCTTTAATTACCGGTAGAGGCGCTACAAACGCTTTGTTTGTTTTGTTTATGTGGAAAGATGGCGGCCGCCGGTGAAAACCGCAGTGAAAATGTGAAAATTATGTTGAATTCGTTATATTTTTTTAATTTTGTGTCGGTCAGACGTAAAAAATACAAAATGTTCGTACCATATTCAGAATTTTTGGTCATTATGTTTCCTGGACATCCTATTTTACGATCCGGCCAAACGTGAATGATAATATCGTTAAACATTGACGATTCAATGATCTGATCAAATTAAGTTGGCCACATCATAAAATGCCACCATTTCATGAAAATGTCAATCGTTTCATGAAAAGATCAATTCTACGATATGGCCACGACATATGCAGTGCCCTCTACAGATAGAGTTATTTAATGCAAGCAATAATCTATGCTTCTATTATAAAAAGGCAGAATTTGATTGTTGTACCATAAGAGTATGTCAAGATAGCCCTGTTTGAGTATAGAAACAAAGCCAGTTAGAATAATTCAACAGAAACTGACTTCAACCTTTGTACAAACTGAAAGTAAAAAATAGAAAATAATAATTTAATATTTGAAACAGGGGTTAAAAACGGTAGAGGTATAAGGGTATGGTACCGGTATAAAATTACGATACACCTTAGATTTCTTCTTCTTTATAAAATAGCTTCCACCGAGATTTCAGTGATTCTGCCAATGTCCAGTAAATTGAGATACTAAGTATCGTTGTTGTACGGTAAAGTTGTAACAAGTACCTAGCATCAAAGATGGCGTATGTTCTTTGATGCCTCGTGGTCAGGAGGTTATGGTGACAAGTCTATACGAGTCCATATAACAGTCCACTTTAACTATTTCACAAATTGTTCCATGAGCACGAGCATTTATAACACCAAACTACACCAATTTCATATTATAAAGTCCACCAAAATCTATTTGCAAAATCGTCCAAGGCAGACCCCAACTGCACCCCTTGACTTCCCACCACAAACTCCACCTTAGATTTAGAGGTAGAACCAAATCGGTTGGCAATAATTACGGTTGTGGTACAGCTAAATAAAAATAATGGTATTTATACATTAACGATATCGTTATGTATCGATACCTTTATAATTACTGGTACCGTAAAAATAATGCGACGAAGAACATTGAAGCGAATCCTCGGCGGTAAAATTCAATGAAAACCTTTATTTCATAATTCCAATATCGAAAAAAATAACGATACCGTAATATTACAATGCCAAAATCGTATTGGTACCGTTTCTTTATGGTACGGTAATTCGAAGGTACCATTATTCTAAGGTATCGAAATATAAAGGTATGACGTCATACCGCTTACCTATTTAACCGTTTTTTTTTCGGTTATTCAATCCCTGATTTGAATCATCATCATCATCATCAGGTCTTTCTAGTCTCCACTGCAGGAGCACGACCCTCTCTGTACTACCACAGCCATAAGCTTTGAATATTGCCATATTAGCTTAAGTAGTCAGAGGATTTGGCCTACACTCTCCACGCTGGCCAGACGGGTAGGAGAGGTCTCTTTGATGTTTATAAGCTTTGTTTAGCTTGTTTTTCCTTAGTCGCTTTTTACGACATCCACGGGATGACTTGGAGTGGTCCTATTCTACTCTGCCGGGAACCACACGGCGCTGATTTGAAACCAAGGGCAATAAATTATTGATACGTATACTTTCATATTTCAATTAGGTTCAATCAGTTTTTAGGTATCCTGTCGTAAAAGGGGACTTAGGAATCACAAGCTAAACAAGGCTTATAAGCATCAAAGAAACCTCTCCAGCCCGTCTGGCCAGCGTGGAGAGTTTAGGCCAAATCCTCTGACTGTTCTGGCTAATTATGACTCTGAGTACAGAGAGGGTCATGCTCCTGCAGTGGAGACTAAAAAAACCTGATGATGATAAGCTAACGTTAATATAACGGGCGTTTGAGGCAAGAGTATCCCTAATATCCCTGTACTATGCAAATGAATGATGATTAGGCAAAATTGAATAAAACAACAATCGTAAAAAGATATACCTAATTAATATCTTAACTTCATTTATATTGTCACTTCGTTCGTTCTTCCTCCATTTTAATATATATGGAGAATATTTTTTTTTTATGAGTGTATGAAAAGTTTTACTTTCACATTTACTTACCTTGTATATTTTTTTTAATGGACTACGTAGCTAGCTCTAAGTGAGATTTCGCTACTTCACCAGACTTTAATTCACTTTGTAGCATAGAAAAATTTTACTCTGACGAGCTTTGTAGTGTTGTACAACAGTGTGGGTGTTAAGGACTAACACGAAAAAACAACGATAGCGCGTTTTAAAATGGTTCAGCGCCATCTAGGGACGAAGAATAGAAGTATCATTATTATTACACAGAAGAATACTTACTACAAGCTTACTACCTAGTACCTAGGTACTTAATAAATAAACTATTTACAATTATTATTTTTCGTGAGATTGTCAGAAGGAAGCACAAGTAAAATGTATTATTTTCGAAGTAAAGATTATTCCCGTGGATGTCGTAGAAGGCGACTTAGGAAAAACAAAGCTTAAAAACATCAAAGAGATCTCTCCAATCCCTCTAGCCAGCGTGGAGAGTGTAGGCCAAATCCTCGACTGCTCTGGCTACTATGTGGCTCTGGAAGTATTGAGAGGGTCGTGTTCCTGCAGTGGAGACTAAAAAAGCTGATGATGATGAGCTAACGTTACTTTAACGGGCGTTTGAGGCGAGAGTATCCCTAATACAAATGATTAGGCAAGCAAAACTGAATTAAACAACAATCGTAAATAAAGATTAATTAATATCTTCCCTTTGTTATTCCTCCATTGTAATAAATATGGAGAATTCAAAAATTAACTTTATTAAATGGACATACTTAAATAGATATTAATCTTTATTTAGCAGTGTACAAAAAAACAACGAAATCGCGTTTTAAAATGGTTCAGCGCCATCTAGCGACGCTCTTGGAAGTATGATTTTTATCACACAGGAAAAATACTTACTACAAGCTTACTACTAAAGTACTAGATAAATAAATAAACTATTTACAATTATTATTATTCGTGAGATTGTCAGAAGGCAAGAACATGTAAAATGTATTACTTTTGAAGAAGTAAAGATTAACATAAGAAAGCACAGTACTAGTTTTCTTTCAGCAAAGATCCACACATACGCCCCGTAAATCCCCTTACAGTACCCTATACTAAACAAACAAATGATTAGACAACTTTTTACAATATAACAATTATATTTCATAATTAATATTTGAACTTTGAAGTTCAGTATTTATTTACTACATCAGCTTTCTTTCTCCATTTAATAAATATGGAGACTTAAAAAATTTTCGCTTATACTTAAGCGAAAGTTTCAATCAGAAGTGGAATTGATAATAATCAAAAAGTGTGGGTGATAAGGACTGACCCAAAAAAACAACGATAGCGCGTTTTAAAATGGTTCAGCGCCATCTAGCGACGCTCTTGGAAGTACGATTATTTTTGCCAAACAATATGAAATTTTTGCACAGCACAGGAAAAATACTTACGGGAAATTTTAAACTGCACCTCTATTTACAATTTATGCACACTACGTGTCTCTACTTAATTATCTTACTCATCATCATCATCATCATCAGGTCTTTGTTAGTCTCCACTGCAGGAGCACGACCCTCTCTGTACTACCAGAGCCATATATTACCCAAAGCAGTCAGAGGATTTGGCCTACACTCTCCACGCTGGCCAGACCGGTTGGAGAGGTCTCTTTGATGTTTATAAGCTTTGTTTCAAGTTTAAAGAAATCTTCTAGTAACTATATAACTTATTATCCCACTTTATTTCTACTTAATCATTTGTCTCATTAGAAAATTGTCTAAACCACCTGTGAAGCCCCATTTTTTTTTTACTTTTTTTTTCGCGACTAGCCGTCAAGCCCCGCCCTCTTTACGCGAAATCGGACCACCCAGGTTGTTTTACAAAAAAAATTCCCCTTCTTTTATTTGTAAACCGATTCCTATTCTGTTTCTTGTTTCGGAATCGGAAAGAAATTTGTAATAGACAGATATAGCAGTATTGGAAGATACTATCACCTAAAATTTATGCCATGGGATTAAAATTTTTGGATGCACGAAATAGGTTAGGTTTTATGTAAACATTTATTTTTTTAAAAATCTTCTTTACAGATTATGTCAATAAAGACTTATGTCAATAAATAAAATATAAATATAAAACGATTGCATATACTTAACCTGTGAAGCCCCATTTTTTTTTTACTTTTTTTTTCGCGACTAGCCGTCAAGCCCCGCCCTCTTTACGCGAAATCGGACCACCCAGGTTGTTTTACAAAAAAAATTCCCCTTCTTTTATTTGTAAACCGATTACTATTCTGTTTCTTGTTTCGGAATCGGAAAGAAATTTGTAATAGACAGATATAGCAGTATTGGAAGATACTATCACCTAAAATTTATGCCATGGGATTAAAATTTTTGGATGCACGAAATAGGTTAGGTTTTATGTAAACATTTATTTTTTTAAAAATCTTCTTTACAGATTATGTCAATAAAGACTTATGTCAATAAATAAAATATAAATATAAAACGATTGCATATACTTAACCTGTGAAGCCCCATTTTTTTTTTACTTTTTTTTTCGCGACTAGCCGTCAAGCCCCGCCCTCTTTACGCGAAATCGGACCACCCAGGTTGTTTTACAAAAAAAATTCCCCTTCTTTTATTTGTAAACCGATTCCTATTCTGTTTCTTGTTTCGGAATCGGAAAGAAATTTGTAATAGACAGATATAGCTCTATATTGTTTTTATATATGGAACAATGCAAATTTAATCAAAATCAGTTCAGTAGTTTTTGAGGTAAAGACACATGAAGATCGTTTTTTTAAGATTTCGTATCCAAAGGGTGAAAACGGGCGCCCGTAGGGTGAAAAAGGGTGACACGGGCTGAATCACCCTTTTAAAGGTATGTCGAGGGTCAATTTACACGCTGTATATGCGTTATGCATCCAAGGCAAGTTCGAAGTAAGGCAAATCCATGGAGATATAATGTACCGAGGGGTAATATTTTTGAACGTGTGACACTCGTCTTCGAACGATTTTATGGATGCTTGCAAAGAATATTAAGGGATGGTTGTCAGACTTTACACTTGCCTGTGCTGCGCTCGCTGCACAGGCAGCACACATTAGAAAAAATAAACTGTCAAACAGCGGCGCCATGACAACGTGAAAAATGTTTGACAGTTTCATAAAATCCAAATGCAATTATTGATCTAACAGGTAAAAAATACAATAATCCTTTGTTCAGCTTGCTCGTAATAATGGATAAAGTTTTCGAGGTTCAAAAACAAGTTCGGGATAATGCTAAGACGCTACAAACATACTTGACAGATTTGCAAAATTGGGAAGCAGAGATGAAAAGAAAGGAGGCCGCACTCAGCGGGGAATTTGAGCAGGTTTCAGCCTATTTTAAACCCATCTACTGCATTCTTAGTATAGTATTTACGTCTATTTATACATTACAATAAGTATTTACATTGATTTCGGGTAGTTCTGCTTTGATGTTGCAGACTTAGATGTATGACAGTATTTTAGATAAACGTGTATTAATTTTAGATACTTGCCGCAATTTGCATTTATAACGGTAATTTAAACACTTGCTGTATCATTAGACCCTGGGTTTGAGAGCAGCGAATGGTGCGTAGGACATTTGGCGTCCGAAAGATGTTGCTGTTCTTTGATCCTTGATATTCTGGGTTTCAGAACTTGCCGCCAGTACGCAGCAAGATCAAGAAAGAAAAGCCACCTGTAGTGAAGAAACAGCCTGAGAAAAGAATTCCCTCGCATGACTATAAGTCTTGGGAACGATTTGATGTTGTGAGTATTTATCTAGGAAGAAAATCTATGTACAAAAGTTCTTTTGAATATGTCAAAGTACTTCTTATTCTTCTGTTGTATAGTATGGCTTCCAGCGAGATTTCAGTGATTCTGCCAATGTCCAGTATATTGAGATATCGGTGTTGTACGGTAAAGTTTAAGGCCCCACACTAGGCACACTAGCGCCACAAATACTGCTTACTTACTGATATTTTACAAATAGAAAGAAATTCAAGAATTTAAGTCATATAAGCCTTGGTAAATAACCTTACGTGTTTTTGGAATCATGTTCTCCTGCCTGCAAACTGCCTTCATGGTCCAGTGGTTAAGGCATTTGCCTTGTTGACCCATGGTGTTCAATTCCCGCGGGAAGCATATTTATTAAGTTGTTTCCAGTTTGGTTAGGACATTGCAGGCATGAATCACCTGATTATCTGATAAGAAAGATGATTCCGTGCTTCGGAAGGCACGTAAAGCCGGTGATCCCGGGTGCCATCTGGTAGTCGTTAAAGGAACCACATCAGAGGCCGAGAGGCGGTTCCGAAGAACTCTGACACCAGGGTGTGCATGGTTGACTGACCGTGTCAGCTACACGAAATGATGATGATGAAATCATGTTTTAATATTATCAAAATCAGTGAAAATGATGAGAATCAGAGCCAAAAATGGCTGTTTTTGGCGGTAATCACTAGTTCTCTTCATGACTGATTCTCATAATATTAAAACATGATTCCAAAAATACTTACTATAAGCCTTATATGATTAACATTCTTAAATTTCTATCTATTTGTAAAGTACTTATTAAGAATAAAATTATTGGCGTCACTAGTGTGCTTAGTGTGGGGTCTTAACTTGGTGACAAATCTATACCAGTCCATATAACAGTCTTCTTTAACTATTTCACAAATTTTTCATGAGCATGAACATTACTGACATCAAACTACACCAATTTCAATTATGAAGTCCACTAAAATCAATTTGCAAAATCGTCTAAGGCAAACCCCACCAGCACCCCTTGACTTCCCACCACAGACTCAAATCTAGTGTAATGAATCCATAATAGTGAAATTGACAGCCACCGTCACCACAGTTGTGAATGTGTTGCACCTCGAGCAGTCCGTGTATGACTCTTGGTGCAGTCAAATACTTGTACTTCAGTTTCACAGCTATTTGTCTGCAATACTGGGGACACTTGGCATTGGAAAATTGCTTATTGCGAAATAAAGCTATCTCGCCAGCCAACCTGGGTATAAGATATTGAAATTAAATATATCATTTATTTTCAACATTGTAAAATGACTTAAAAATTATGCCACACTTGTAATGATGGGGTAGTTATGTTAGGAGACAAAAGCCCTAATGCCTATAAGAAGCATAATGTCGAATTGGTAAGGTAAGAAATCATCATCATCATCAAGAGGTCTTTGTTAGTCTCCACTGCAGGAGCACGACCCTCTGCACTACCAGAGCCACATATTAGCAAGGGCAGTCAGTGGATTTGGCCTACACTCTCCACGCTGGCCAGATGGGTTGGAGAGGTCTCTTTGATGTTTATAGCTTTGTTTAGCTTGTGTTTCCTTAGTCGACTTCTACGACATCTACGGGGAGAATTGGAGTGGTCCTATTCTACTCTGCTGGAACCACACAGCTAAATAGAAAATGTTTATTTGGTGCATATAAAAATACAATAATTAAAACAATGAGAGCTTTATTAATTTAAGTTGTACAAAGACTAAACATGCTGGTTCAAACCTTGCCGGCATTATATTTTTTCTATATGTTATTTCTTAATTTAATAAGAGTATGTATACACTTACCTACATAGGACAAAGCATGCGAGGAAGTAGACATGGAAGACGTTGGGCCTGTTTCACTTGACAGCAAGAAAAGTCAGGAGGCGAAACTAGAGAAGCTGAGAGAAGAAGCGCAACATGAGAAAGAGAGGGTGAGTATATTAAATAAATAAATATAAATATATACGGACAAATCACACAGATTGAGCTAGCCCCAAAGTAAGTTCTTAAGTAAGACTTGTGTTATGGGATACTTACTCAACGATACTATATTTTATAACAAATACATATATAGATAAACATCCAGACCCAGGTAAATCTGAAAAAGAACATTTTTCATCTTGACCTGACCGGGGGATCGAACCCGGGACCATCCGTGTCACAGGCCGGCCGTGTTGACCGCTGCGCCACGGGGCTCGTCAAATATTCAAAGTCAAGTTAAAGCATCGCCTCCACAAGCGAGAGAATCGCGACGAATCTATTGTTGTCCCACCTACGTTCATACATTCCCTTACCGTGTGTCCACACACGGCGATGTTATCGCCGCGATTGGACGAGAAGGGTGTGAGCGAAATTCAATGAGGGTTTCAGAATTGATTTTCCCTCAGGTTACGGCACTGTCCAGTGGTCGAGCTGTCAATCCACCGATCATAAAATTGACGATTAAACATGATTCGTGGATTTTGACAGCAGCGGTCAAAAATACCTCTTGACTCAGTGTCGCCATCTGGATTTCTGAAATCCTTATTAAATGCCCTTCAGAATAGGATATATAATAGTATAAGATAGAAGCACAATCTCGTCAAGATTCTGTCGTGGAGGCTATCCCAAACCTTTTTGTTTAAGATGATTGCTGCGCTGCGACTTCAGCCGTGTAGTTTACGATTGTATCCTTTGTATTTGCTCCGTGGTTGTATCTTACTGTCTAATCGAGCTCCGTGGCGCAGCGGTCAACAGCGACCCTGCGACATGGATGGTCCTGGGTTCGATCCCCGGTCAGGTCAATATGGAAAATGATCTTTTTCAGATTGA
The DNA here is from genome assembly GCA_963082605.1 of Rhodophaea formosa. Classification (NCBI taxonomy): domain Eukaryota; kingdom Metazoa; phylum Arthropoda; class Insecta; order Lepidoptera; family Pyralidae; genus Rhodophaea; species Rhodophaea formosa. The sequence goes on along the minus strand of OY720220.1, from coordinate 2,972,445 downwards.
CCTGGGTCTTGGATGTTTATCTATGTAAGTATCTATTATAAAATATAGTGTCGTTTAGTTAGTCTGTGTGCCTCATTTTGTGTGATTTGTCCATATATATTTATTTATTGAATTAAGTACCGGGCTGAAACCTGGTCTTCCGACCCTGGGATTTGAAGTATCTCATGAGAACCAGCTACACAATTAGATGAAAGAGACATAAATCCATCACACGACAATTGAGGGTCCCTGGCAGATCCCTGAACCCCACACTCAGACTTCTGAAACATCGAAGATGACTGAGACACCAATACTTTTCTCAGGGCTCGCCCGAAAATGACCTTAAATGGCAATTTTTTTATACCTTGAGTTTTTTTTAATAAAGTATTGAATTAGGCATTTGTCTACCATCTCACCTGATGGTGAGTGACGATGAAGACGAGGATGTTACAGGCTGCGCCAAACTTTATTGCGAGTCGGATATTAGGTGCTCACTGCGCAGTACGCGGCCCGCCTTCGCGCGTACGGGGCGCCTAACCTAATATTGTATACTGCGCATCGACTCACGCGAAGTTCGGACTCGCAATAAAGTTTGGCGCAGCCTGTACATGCCTATCTAAGAGATACCCATTTATTCTACTTTTGACTGTCCCAGGTCTATACTTGTCTGGGATACATTAATAAAAAATACTGTCTGATAACAGTCTTTATATCAGTGAAATATTTTTTTGAATAGAACCAGTTATTCTTGAGTTTACAAGGTTTGTTTAAAAGGTCTAAGATCGCGACGAAATATTAGTATGGTGTCTCTAATCTGACTGTATCATCATCATCATCATCATCAGCTCTTTTTTAGTCTCCACTGCAGGAGAACAACTCTCTCTGTACTACCCGAGCCATATGTTAGAGAATGTAACGGTGTGTATTCCTTGAATTCTTCCTCATCAACAAAATGTTTTTTAATGTCCTTTGATAATCTATTAGGTACATTTGTGCGAATTAATCTTATTGGCCAATTATAATTTCCAGGGTAATGGATTCGTGAAACTAGAGAAGTGGGACGAAGCTATTTCATGCTACACCCGAGCTATTGAGCTGGTGAAAGACGATGCCATATACTACGCCAATAGGGGGCTCTGCTACCTCAAGAAAGATAGGTTTGTAACACATCATCATCAACAGGTCTTTGTTAGTCTCCACTGCAGGAGCACGACCCTCTCTGTACTACCAGAGCTATATATTAGCCAGGGCAGTCAGAGGATTTGGCCTACACTCTACACGCCGGCCAGACGGGTTGGAGAGGTCTCTTTGATGTTTATAGCTTTGTTTAGCTTGTGTTTCCTTAGTCGACTTCTACGACATCCACGGGGAGACTTGGAGTGGTCCTGTTCTACTCTGCCGGGAACCACACGGCAAACACATCAAATTAACATTAATTTTACGGGGTCCAGTGCTCTACTTAAAATAAATCATTATAAAGAAAATATTAATATGTAAAACACGAATCACTCATATATGAAGTCAGCTACAGGTCGACATGTATCGACCTCATCTGGAGGTCTTCCTCAGGGCGAATGTGAACTGAGACGCGCGCACGAAATCGTCCCTGTTGTTCAATTAGATCGTACAAATCAGAGGTTGCGACAACATGCCAGATGGGTTGGAGAGGATTCTTGTTTATAAGCTTTGTTTAGCTTATATTCTCCAAGTCGCCTTCTACGACATCCATGGGAAGACTAAGTGGTCTTTTCTACTCTGCCAGGAACCACCCGGCTTATAATATTGGTAAAAGGATAGAGTACCCATAATAACTTTTGGCATACAAACGAGAGGGAAATACTACAGGTTGGTGTCCCGCTCGCACATATGCAATTGTATACATATAATAGATACGTACCTATATCTAATAGCTTTTATACTATTGCATATGCTGTAGTCCTACCGGAATGACTGGATTTCGGTAGCCTTAGACTGCAATAGTTGGAATGATGAAAGGGAGGCTTTTGCCCTGCAGTGGGACAGTACAGGCTCGAAATAGCATATGTGTGAACGGGACACCTACCTGTAGTATTTCCGTCTCTCTCTATGCCAAAAGATATTATGCGTTAAAATTGAAAATATGTATTTTTTTTTTACGGACAAATCACACAGACTGAGCTAGCCCCAAAGTAAGTTCTTAAGAAAGACTTGTGTTATGGGATACTAACTCAACGATACTATATATTATAATAAATACATATATAGATAAACATCCAAGACCCAGGTCAATCTGAAAAAGATCGTTTTCCATCATGACCTGACCGGGGATCGAACCCGGGACTCGCCACAGGTAAGATTCGAACTCACAGCTCTTAGGTTTGCGCCCTAAGTGTGTAACACTTAGGGCGCAGACCTACCAGCTGTGCCATCTAATTGATACTATGGGTACTCAGTCTTAAATTTTATAATTGTAAATCATTTCAATACTTTTCATATACCTAATCTAATGATTCCACAGCTTGCACCAAGCAGAGACTGACTGCACTGAAGCTCTACGCTTGGACCCGACGTACGTGAAGGCTCTGCAACGTCGGGCTACGGCCAGGGAACGTCTGGGGTCTCTCCGAGCAGCATCACACGACTTGAGCGAAGTATTGAAGCTGGAGCCCCACAATAATGCAGCGAGAAAGCAGCTTGAGACTATCAAAGCTAGAATGGGCACTAAGGGGGTGAGTTATACACCTTAACCTTATATATCAAAAACTCTTTTTTTAAATATATACCGACAAATCACACAGATTGAGCTAGCCCCAAAGTAAGTTCGAGACTTGTGTTATGGGAAACTAACTCTACGATACTATATTTTACTACAAATACATATGTAGATTACCATCCAAGACCCAGGTCAATCAGAAAAAGGTCATTTTTCATCTTGACCTGACCGAGGACCATCCGTGTCGCAGGCCGGCGTGTTAACCGCTGCACCATGGAGCTCGTCATGGTCGACAATGGAGGTGAGTTATACACCTTAATTTCTAAATCAACAATATGTAAATGCTAAAGTGCTCAACTGACTGCACTGAAGCCAGGGAACGTCTGGGGTCTCTCCGAGCAGCATCACACGACTTGAGCGAAGTGTTGAAGCTGGAGCCCCACAATAATGCAGCGAGAAAGCAGCTTGAGACTATCAAAGCTTGGATGGGCTCTAAGGGGGTGAGTTATTCTTAACTTTCTATATCATCATCATCATCATTTCAGCCAGAGGAAGTCCACAGCTGGACAAGGCCTACCCGAATGATTTCCAATACGACCGGATGGAAGCGGCCTACATCCAGCGCCTTCCTGCGACCTTTATCAGGTTGTCAGACCACCTGGTCGGTAGGCGTCCAACGCTGCGCTTGCCGGTACGTGGTCGCCATTTAAAAACCCTTCTGCCTCATCGGCCATCGGTTCTGCGCGCTATGTGCCCCGCCCACTGCCACTTCAAAGAGCTAATCTGCTGGGCCACACCATGTAGTCTTTTTATCTTTTTTAGTCTTCACTGCAGTAGCATGACCCTGTCTGTACTACCAGAGCCAGAGCAGTCTGAGGATTTGGCCTACACACTCCACGCTGGCCAGACGGGTTGGATAGGTCTCTTTAATGTTTATAAGCTTTGTTTAGCTTGTGTTTCCTAAGTCGCCTTCTATGACATCCAAGAGAAGACTTGGAGTGGTCCTATTCTACTCTGCCGGGAACCACACGGCTGTACTATACTATGTAGTGATGGTGAAAAATTCTCTAATTCCAGTCCAAGTCAAAATCATCACCGTCCTCCACACCAACGGTTGAAAGCAAGCCCATAGTGAAACCGCAACCCCAAGCCAAGATCACCGAGTTACCTGATGAGCCAAGAGTGGTGAAGACCGTCTCCGCTGATGATAAGTGGAGATATGGTGACGGAGAACCTATAACAGTCATCAAACCTGTGAAGAAGCCTCCTCATTTGAGATCTAAGGTAAATTTCAATCTCCATACGTATGTTTGCCTATATACCCTTTTTTTAAATTCAATACACAAACTTTAAGAGGTGACTCAGCCCATCAACATGAACAACTTTTGATATGGGACCAAAACTGAGAACTCAAAAAAAAAAATTACATGCCCGTACATAAGTGTCCACCTGATCAGACCAAATGTATGAAAAGGTTTTTACCTTTACATAATATTTAATATTATAATATTAACTTTCATTAATATTCAACTTTCAGCATTGATCCCATAACAAAAGTTGTTCATGTTGATGGGTTGAGTCACCTCTTAAGGATGCGCTAGTCCGAAACTCGAACTCGTTGGTGCACGTGGCTTATTTACGTGCTATTTTGCTGAGAAAGGGATAGACTCGGTTATAAACAGTGCGGAACTATTTACAACGATGTGTAAGCACATCGGAACTACATTCTAGTGTGTGCAAACACAAATATTGTTGAAAATCTAAATCTTCGTCGTCTAAAAATTCGCGAGTACCTATGCGTTTGGGTGAAGTGTTCTTGTGATAAAACAGCTGAATGTTTTAATTAAAAGTAAAATTATTTAAATTTTTTAATAACCAAACTATGCTTGTATGAATTTTGTTTTAGAGATTTTATACTCGTTCCGGAATTGAATTGTCTCCAAAGTTGCATTAAAATTACGTGTTGAAACGGAATGTTTTGAGACTCATAACTTTAAAAGTACTTAAAATTTTACAATAATGATTCCATACAAGCATAGATAACGACAAGACAAATCAATAGAATTAAAAACATTAAACAGACGATACCGAACAACGGAGTCATCACCCTACAGAATTTGTATGGCGAAACACCTGACTAGTGTACCCTTAAAGTTTGTGTATTGAATTTAAAATAAGGGTGCATACATACACAAGCAGTCCGCCTCGGTACATACATAGCCTATGTCACCCAGGGATAACGACCTATCCAACAGTGAAAGAATTCTTGAAATCGGTCCAGTAGTTCCTGAGATCAGCACGTTCAATCAACCACACCAAACAAATAAATTCTTCAGTTTTATAATGTTAGTATAGATAGTCATTCATACAGGTCTTTGTTAGTCTCCACTGCAGGAGCACGACCCTCTCTGTACTGCCAGAGCCATATAAATTAGCCAGAGCTGTCAGAGGATTTGGCCTACACTCTCTACGCTGGCCAGACGGGATGGAGAGGTTATGTTAATAAGCTTTGTTTAGCTTGTGTTTCCTTAGTCGCCTTCTACGACATCCACAGGAAGACTTGGAGTGGTCCTATTCTACTCTGCCGGGAACCACACGGCTAAGTATATGTATAGACAGTACCACGTCTTTATCCCTTACGGGGTAAACAGAGCCTAGGGCCATAAGACCGAAAGACCACGTTTATGTTGATGAGCTTAAAGATGGAATACTGTCCGTCCCACAGAACAACAAACACATTAGAAGTGTTATAACGCGTGATTTCTATGAAAACCAGTGTCGCCTCATTTCATGCATACTACTAACGCAACATAATACGCACACTATTTGCAAATTCGAATGCCGCTTCGTGATTGCGGGATAGGCGTCACGTGACATTTATTAACTTCCAATCACGTAGAAGTAATGCATCCAACACTGGCAGACTTGTACCACTATCATTACGTACTGGACTTTTCGAACGTAATGTATAACATTGAGCGTTTACTTCGTTACTATCGAAAGTCAGACGAGTAAATTACCCGCAATGTATATTTTTTGCAATTTTATTTTTAATATTTTCGTTCAGTCGCTATGTTGGATGAATAAAACCAATGAAATATCATATTAATAAGTTTTCTGATTTGCCGGTGATAAGAAACACCTAATTTGGTCAAAGTTGCACGGGCACTTGTCACTTTACACTTTACAATAGTGCACGCCGGCATATTTTTGTTTTTTTTTTTTCACATGTCAATGCACTGTTGTTCCTTTGACGATTGCGGGACAAACTACTTAGGTTTGTTTGTTTTTTTTTGTGTCAGTGGCCAACACTGGTGTCAGATTTTTTCAAGCTGCCTTAAGGCATCTGACATAGCTTAACGACTGCCATCAACGATGACAGTCGGGACCAACGGCTTAACGTGCCTTCCGAAGCACGGAGGAGCTCGAGATATTTTTATGCCACTTGCGGTCACCCATCAAAGTAGGGACTGCACCAGAGGTTGCTTAACATACGTAAGCGCTCATAGAGCTCACACCCACTGGACTATCGGGCTCCTCGCACTACTTAGGTGATTCGCGGGGTCGGGGTGAAGTGCGATGATCAAGCGTAGTGTCGGCGCGCGGGCCGCGTTCCCTTGCCATTTCTAATGTGTTTGTTGTTCTGTGGTCCGTCCACACATGGAGTACTGCTGTCACCTTTGGGCAGGTGCAGCCAAGTATCAGCTGGGTCCACTTGACTCGGTCCAAAGACGAGCTGTCAGAATTATCGACGATCCTAATATTACAAGCGGTATCGAGCCCCTGAGTTTAAGGAGAGATTTCGCTTCTCTATGTGTGTTCTACCGTTTGTATAATGGGCTGTGCTCTGAGGAACTGTTTGAGATGATGCCTACGGCTACATTCTATCATCGCACCTCACGCCATCGACAGGGGGTTCATCCTCATACCTTAAATCCTAAATGGTCACGTACAGTACGCTTTGAAAGGAACTTTCTTCCACGTACGCTAAAGTTAATGAATAAAGGGAATGAACTCCCTGCTATGGTTTTTCCGAGAGACTACAGTATGGGATTCTTCAAAAAGGGCGTGAAAAGATTTCTTCAGGGTCGGCAACGCGCGAGTGACACCTCTGGTGTTGCAGACGTCCATAGGCTACGGTAACCGCTTTCCATCAGGTGGGCCGTATGCCTGTTTGCCAACTTAGTTGTATAAAAAAAAAATACTGAATCAAATTGTGATGGCTTGCTAGCCCCACCGCCTATTTACATGATTCCTTGGAAGATCTGGTGTTGCAGACGTCCATAGGCTACGGTAACCGCTTTCCATCAGGTGGGCCGTATGCCTGTTTGCCAACTTAGTTGTGTAAAAAAAAAAAATACTGAATCAAATTGTGATGGCTTGCTAGCCGCACCGCCTATTTACATGATTCCTTGGAAGGTTTCTACGGCCTGCGCGGGAAGAGAAGTAGCTACATTCTACGTTTTATCTTTACTCCCAGACCACCAAGGAAGAAATTCCCCATCTAGTAGCAAATATTGCTATCAGACGACGTAAGAAGTTCACTGCAGTACATAATGCCACACCCAAGGATTTCTATCATAGGTTTAGCCACGCTCACCAAGCTTGGCAAACGGGTTGGTGAGCGCTGTTTGTTTGGCTTATTTCGGTTCCAACGCTGCTGCCCATCGAAACCTTTTTTTAAGCGAGGGAAGTAAATAAATATAAATAAATATATACGGACAAATCACACAGATTGAGCTAGCCCCAAAGTAAGTTCTTAAGAAAGACTTGTGTTATGGGATACTAACCCATCGATACTATATTTTATAACAAATACATATACAGATAAACATCCAAGACCCAGGTCAATCTGAAAAAGATCGTTTTCCATCATGACCTGACCGGGGATCGAACCCGGGACCCCCGTGTCGCAGGCTGGCGTGTTGACCGCTGCGCCACGGAGCTCGTCCGGGGTAGGGAAGGGTAGGAGTTTGTTGGACTGTGGGAAAGGAATGCATGTATTTGGAAGGCCAGGCGCGCGTACCCGATGCCTTGCCAGCAACCACCGGACAGGCAGTTGTGAATGACACCACTGACTCCATCTTTCGGAATACAACATTAAAAGGGGGTTAGGTAAGATTTTTATATTGCGGAATGTGTATCCATACTCTGTCTAATATAGGATGATAATTTTGACAGTTCTAGCTTATGAAGTACCGTTTTTATTTTTAAAAAACTATAAGACTTGAAATATCGTACTTCATTGACGAGTAACGCTCACTTAGTGACGTACGCGCATAAAAAATTCCTAGACAGACTATAGTTTTATACAACGTGTTAATGAAAAAGTGCAAAACCTCAGACACCCCAACTTATTTTTTATATAAAAGCATTATATAAATTATTAAATTAATTTTCTTGTATACGAAGATACTAGTTTCTTTTTTCTTGTGTTTGTTCCTAATTAAAAAGTCTTTAGATATACGAATATCTAATTACGCGCGATCTGTGGCGACGTTGACGCTTCGCGTGCCGCCGCATGTTAGAATTAGGCAATAATTAAATATGGCCTCATTTTTTCATGAACACATTGTACTTCGGAGATTGTAATGGAGTTTCTTGCAACATTTTCAGAGACCACTTAAATCCGTGCCTATCAAGGAGGTCCCATTGGGCAAAACGTCTCCAGAGAAGCCAGCGACTCGTATGAAAATCATCGAAATCGAAGATGACAAGGCTCAAGGGGACTCCAACAATAACGACTCTAACAAAATTGATGAAACTCTCCGAGAGGCTGATAAAGGTAAGTGATTCCAGGGTTTTTAGGTATAATACTAACAGATAAGGTGTGAACGGCTTCGTGACGCAGTGGCTAACACGCCAGCCTGCGACATGAGAGGTCTTCAATTTCAATACGGTAGTTGCCTAATGTTAAGATTATATAAAATTTGTTTCTAATGAGACTAATTTCTATCTAAAAACACTATAAAGAACGCTTTTAATTTGATATCGATTCGTTAAGTGATCTTAAAGCTTCATTAAAGTTGGGTGAATAGGACCATTTTTTAAAGTATGAAAATCTTTAGTTTCAATTATACTGTATTTTAGTCTGCTAAATTTATAGCAACTTTTATTATGAAACCATTACCATAAACGAAATATTCTTATAGCTACCAAACAAAGTTCTCATGCCACCCATACAAAATACAGGCTTGTGACGTCACAAATATGTAGGCATTACAGCGGCGCGTTTTCACGTCTAAAAACATGTGTCTTTAAAACTTTTATAGCTGAAAGAGTTTTTTGTTTAGAAATGTATTTCTGTCACTATTGTATTTATTTTTGGCAGGTCTTTATATAGCAACATGAAAAAAATTTTAGTCAACATGCCCATTTCAATTCTTTATCTGCGTAATTTGGTTTACAATTAGTTGTTACATTATGAATAGGACCAACACATTAGCCATAATCTATTATTTAATCGGTTCCGTAGTTATTGAGATATTTAAATAAATGCTCGCGAGGTTCGCGACTACTTAATATGCAGTTAAGTATACAGTTTGGTAATAAAAGAATATAAAAAAAAAATGGTAATAGAAATTACATGTTAACTTTAAAGTGCTACGCTCTTATATCATTTGTGATATGGATAATAAAATAAGGCTTAGTTGAAATCAAATTAAGCAATAAAGATTATTATTATGGCTACGAAAGTGTTCGGCCAGCCGGAAAATTAGTATGGGGAGGTCGAGGTTTTTTGTATTGAATTAAAAAGTATTTTGATATATAATGTTTTCAATTTTTTTTTTCAATTTCTTTATTTTCGGACATCAAAGATTCATTAATTACAAATACATATTTTACTTAAATTAAATTATATATATATAAAAATTAAAATTAGATCGTAAATGTAGTTATATGGTCCATCAATGTCTTCAGCATTAATAGACCAACCTACAAGGCACTCCGTGCGGACGAGACCGAACTTCCAGACGACAAGCTCCGTGGCGCAGCGGTCAACACGCCAGCCTGCGACTCGGGGGTCCCGGGTTCGATCCCCGGTCAGGTCATAATGGAAAACGATCTTTTTCAGAATGACCTGGGTCTTGGATGTTTATCTATATGAGTATATGTCATTAAATATAGTATCGTTGAGTTAGTATCCTGCGACACAAGTTCACAACTTACTGTGGGGCTAGCTCAATTTGTGTGATATGTCCCTATATATTATATTTACATTGTAACCTTTTTAAAAAAAAAAATCTTGTCTTTCCGTCATCATCCGGACGAAGTGTCTGACTAGAGGTGCGTGTTACACATTTAAATAAATTATATACAATAAACACATATAATTCTATGACTGCTCTGCAGGTCCATTTGCTAACTCGGCGTACAGCGATTTGATTGTCACTTTAGCATTCATTACTGTTTTCATATCTTCAATAAATATAGTCATTCATACCGTAGCCGTAATGAATATTGAAGTTACCATGAAAATGATGTACACCGTAGCTGTCAAAATTTAGCAAATAGGCCTGCTGGTTGTATAGAAAGGGTCGTGCTCCTGCAGTGGAGACTAAAAAAGACCTGATGTTATAAATAAATAAATTAATTATACACATTTTTTTGTTTCATTATTTTGATATATTCCAGGTAAAGGAGACGGTAATACAGCTAGTCCAGAATCGGTGAAGCTCATCACTGATTCTATAGTCAATGAGAAAACTGTTCTCAATTTGGTGCCACCAGTGAATAGTGTTCAGTTCATGTCCGAGTGGAAGTATCTGAGGGGCAGGGATGACGCCAGAAGCGACTATTTAAGTGTGAGTATTTTAGACCTTATTGCTTTGTGTTAGGGTTCACTTTTATTTTACACTGAAGTATCTGAGGGGCAAGGATGAGTGTGATGATTTTGGACCTTGTTGCTTTGACATAAGTTTCAGTTTTATTTCTTAACAATACTATAGTCAATGAGAAAACTGTTCTCAACTTGGTGCCACCAGTGAATAGTGTTCAGTTCATGTCTGAGTGGAAGTATCTGAGGGGCAGGGATGACGCCAGAAGCGACTATTTAAGTGTTAGTATTTTAGACCTTATTGCTAGGGTATAAGGTTCACTTTTACTTTTTTCGACGAGCTCCGTGGCGCAGCGGTCAACACGCCTGCCTGTGACACGGAGGTCCCGGGTTCGATCCCCGGTCAGGTCAAGATGGAAAACGATCTTTTTCAGATTGACCTGGGTCTTGGATGTTTATCTATATATGTATTTATTATAAAATATAGTATCGTTGAGTTAGTATCCCATAACACAAGTCTCGAACTTACTTTGGGGCTAACTCAATCTGTGTGATTTGTCCGTAGATATATTTATTTATTTATTTCCTAATAATAGTATAGTCAATAAGTGTAAGTATTTTTGAACTTATTGCTGTGTCATAAGGTTCACTTTGGCGTGAGGGGCCACTAAGTCTTCCCGTGGATGTCGTAGAAGGCGACTTAGTAAACACAAGCTAAACAGAGCTTAATAAACATCGAAGAGACGTCTCCAACCCATCTGGCCAGCGTGTCGTGTAGGCCAAATCCTCTGACTGCTCTAGCTAATATATGGCTCTGGTAGTACAGAGAGGGTCATGCTCCTGCAGTGGAGACTAGAAAGACTTGATGATGATGAAGTTGATGTCAGACGTAGTGTAGTTTGACGTGTAGGATATGAACCGAGGTGGTATAATAGGTAAGGCGTTAGTCGTACAAAGACTAAAGACTGCTGGTTCAAATCTTGCCCGCGTGGAATTGTTTTGATTGATTTCTTGCGACTGAGTAGATGATATATTACTGTTAAGGGTACGCTAGTCAGGTGTTTCGCCATACAAATTCTGTAGGGTGATGACTCCGTTGTTGGGTATCGTCTGTTTAAAGTACAAGTACATAAAGTGGGCATGTTGACAACATTTTTTTTCATGTTGCTATGTAAAGACCTGCCTAAAATAAACACAATAGTGACAGAAATACATTTCTAAACAAAAAACTCTTTCAGCTATAAAAGCTTTAAAGACACATGTTTTTAGACGTGAAAAAGCGCCGCTGAAGTGCCTACATATTTGTGACGTCACAAGCTTGTATTTTGTATGGGTGGCGTGAGAACTTTGTTCGGTAGCTATAGGTTTCATAATAAAAGTTGCTATCAATTTTGCAGACTAAAATACAGTATAATTGTAATTAAAGATTTTCATACTTTAAAAAAAACCGGCCAAGTGCGTGCCGGGCCACGCGCAGTGTAGGGTTCCGTAGTTGCGAATGACAACTTTGAGTTCACACTATTCACACTCGCACCTTACAGTTTAACGACCAAAAACATCTAACAATGAAAATAGTATGAAATTTTACAGTTTATAAGTTGGTTGCCTATAACTTTTTAGTTTGTACTTACTACTCAGCTCTGATAGTTTTCCTTTCAACTTCAGTATATATGCTACTGCTGTAATTTTTTTCACGTATCTATATATAACCGTTTAGCACACTTACCTCTAACAAAAATTCGCACTTTAAAACCAAATATTTCGGAAACGGAGCCCTTAATCAAAAAATGGTGTTCTCAACCTCACAATATTTTTGAAAGACCTATTTAACGATACCCCACACAATAGGTAAATAGAGAAAAAAAAATTACTCCCTCACTTTACTTGTATGGGAGCTACCCTAAAAAAAATTTTTTTTCTAGATTTTATTCTACCACTTTTTTGCTATATACATACCCATACCAAATTACAGCTTTCTAGTACTTATAGTCTCTGCGTAAAACCGCGGACGGACAGACAGACAGACAGACAGACAGACAGACAGACAGACAGACAGACAGACAGACAGACAGACATGGCGAAACTATAAGGGTTCCTTGTTTACTACGGAACCCTAAAAAATGGTCCTATTTGCCCAACTTTAAAGAAGCTTTAAGATGACTTAACGAATCGATATCAAATTAAAAGCGTTCTTTATAGTGTTTTTAGATAGAAATAAGTCTCATTAGAAACAAATTTTAGATAATCTCAACATTAGGCAACTACCGTATTCTATCGATTTGTCTTGTCGTTATCTATGCTTGTATGGAATCATAATTGTAAAATTATAAGTACTTTTAAAGTTAAGAGTCTCAAAACATTCCGTTTCAACACGTAATTTAAACGAAACTTTGGGCACAATTAAATACCGGAAGGAGTATAAAATCTCAAAAATAAAACTCATAAAAGCATAGTTTGGCTATTAAAAAATTTTAATAATTTTACTTTTAATTAAAACATTCAGCTGTTTTATCACAAGAACACTTCTCCCAAACGCATACTCGCGAATTTTTAGACGACGAAGATTTAGATTTTCAACAATATTTGTGCTTGCACACACTAGACTGTAGTTCCGATGTGCTTATAAATCGGTGTAAATAGTTCCGCACTGTTCATAACCGAGTCTATCCCTTTCTCAGCGAAAGAGCGCGCAAATTAGCCACGTGCGCCGACGAGTTCGAGTTCCGGACTAGCGCATCCTTAAGGGCCCATACTAGGCACACTAGCGACGCCAATAATTTTATTCCTAATACTTTACAAATAGAAAGAAATTCAAGAATGTAAATCATAAAAGCCTTAGTAAATAACCTGAAGTATTTTTGGAATCATGTTTTGATATTATGAGGGGCAGTCATTAAGAGAATATTAATGATGGAATCATGTTTTAATATTATGAGGGGCAGTCATTATGAGAATATCAATGATATAACCGCCAAAAACGGCCGTTTTAGGCGGTAATCATATATCCTCTTAGTGACTGATGCGCATAAATTTAAAACATGATTCCAAAAATACTTTAGGTTAATTACTAATACCTTTTATAAACAAGCAATATCGACTTATACCATAAGTCGATATTGCTGTACTGGCCAATACACGCCAGCAAAGTAAGTATGAAAACACATATCTGTCGCGTTATTTAAAAATGAAACGACGAGTTTGCAGCGTAATAATTCAACTACGAAGGTTACAAATACGAATTTCAAATTTGTAGTAGCAAGTAAAAAAGAAATTAAAAATACAAGATTTTGACGCGATAATTTCTACATAAGAAGAATAAGAGTAAGTCAGGGCCGGCCTAGACGCACATACCGTGACCAGATTGCGGACATTCTTGTCAAGGGGCAAGTCAGGAGTACCCGAAACCGGCGAGCATGTATGAAAAGAGTGATGGATGTAGATGAAGCGAAAGAGTTTTGTAAGGATCGTAGCAAGTGGCGGTCCTTGGTCTCTGCCTACCCCCATGGGAAATAGGCGTGATAGTATGTATGTATGTATGTAATTTCTACATATTGTTTTAAACATTTTAAAGTGTTTATTGACATATTAACATCAATATTTCATGCTGGTCTAGGATAAAAGTAAAATCATAGAATATACCAGCTGCTTCTCTTCCCGTTCAGTCCGTAAATGCAGGCAGAGGGAGGGGGCGAAAACCTATGGAAAAGAATATGTCAATAGGTGATGCGGCTAGCAACCCATCACTATTATTATTGTATTTTCTACATAAAAGCCCACTAATACGTTAAACGTGGCTTTTGAGGTCCGTCTCACCTGTAACGGTAAACACGTGATAATATGTATGTCAGTTTGTTTGTCTGCATACTAACTTTCTTAAATTTCAGCGCAATATTTGAGAAAAGTGCTAAACAAGCCTTGGCCGGGATCAGGCTTGATGGACTTACGTAGGTGTGCCTCGGCTTCGCCTCGGCCCACATTCACACGTTCGTCCATCAATGTTTCTATTGCCGGCTGCTGCAGTAATGTACTATACTATGCGTTTTTGTCAAAAACCGGACAGTTTTAGCGCAAATCCTTACTAATATTATAGTTTGTTTGTTACGCTTTCACGCCCTGTCTACTGAACCGAACATCATAAAATTTGGCATACACTTGGGTAAGATTACTGAGAAGGACATAGGCTATATATCACGCGGGCGATACCGCGGGTAACAGCTTAGTGCATAACAAAGCTTCATGTTCAAGACTATTCTTAATATCGTAATTATTTAATGTTTTCCAGATTATAGAACCATCGAAAATCCCCTCCATCTTCGAGAACGCGCTGGAGAGTGACGTGCTATCCGACGTCCTCCGCGCGCTCAGCAATCACACCGACAAGTTCAAACAGAAGACCATCAAGGCATACTTGAAGAATCTGTGCGGTGTGAAGAGATTCTCCGCACTGGCTATGTTTCTCTCTGGGTCTGATAAAGAATGTGAGTAATTTATTTCGACTTAATATAGTATTATCTCTCACAGAAAATCGACGTTTGAGTAGTAGCTTTACCGCTGCTATGCTTTGTTCGGTTAGTGAGAGAGCCGGAGGCCCATCTCCCTCTCCCCTCTGGGGAGGGAAAAATAAAAGGCCGGCTACGCTTCTGTGACAGCCCTGGTTTTGCAGTTGTCCATGGGCAGCGGTGATCACTTACCATCAGGTGAACCGCTTGCTCGTTTGCCGTCCTTACTTAAAAAAATATAAGACTATTGTGTAGAATACCAACCTTATACAAAATAGTGTATCAAGGCATACTTGAAGAATCTGTGCGGTGTGAAGAGATTCTCCGCACTGGCTATGTTTCTGTCTGGGTCTGATAAAGAATGTGACTAACTTATTTCAACTTATTATAGTCATATGGTCCCAACCCCTTAACCGTACGATTTGTTCTCAAAGACTCGCATAGATGGCGCCACTCGTAATAACACAACATTGTATCTACCATATTATGAGAATATAAAAACATTATTCAGAAAATATATAAATAAATAAATTAGGTACATATCACACAAATTGAGCTAGCCCCACAGTAAGTTGTGAACTTGTGTCGCAGGATACTGACTCAACGATACTATATTTTATGACATATACTTATATAGATAAACATCCAAGACCCAGGTCATTCTGAAAAAGATCGTTTTCCATCATGACCTGACCGGGGATCGAACCCGGGACCCCCGTGTCGCAGGCTGGCGTGTTGACCGCTGCGCCACGGAGCTCGTCAATAATATCATAAAACGTGCTTAAAGATTGTTAAAATTATAACAATGTTTAAGCATAATATTTTAAAATTACACCTTAGTTTCAGTAATTTCTAGGCTAACGCAGATTACCGCCATCTATTGGCGAGTAGCAAGCAACTCTGCAGCGCCATACATTCGCTTACTTTTCGCCACCTTAATTGGGTCAAATATTTTTGTATGAGGTGGGCAGTCGCAGTACGTTAGTATTATATTGTCTTTGGCACTAGCGATGTTTCTCTCTGGGACTGATAAGGAATGTAATTAAATAAATAAATTTATAAATATAAATTAAAGTGAGAAAATATATTTCATTTTGCTGCCTGGATGGCAATAATATTATATAACAATGTTAGGACTGGACTCCATTACTCCGGGGCGGGCCGGTCCGGGCGGAAAAAATTCCGGACCCACCCGGGTTCAATCCGTCACTCGAACAAATGTATGAAATTTTCGTGTGACTACACGGAAATTTATGACTTCCATTCCGGATTTTTCACCGGATCCGTGTTGCTATTTCGCTCACAATACTTGTACGCCTGCCGAGAGTGGCCGAGACGCCACATGGCGCGTACTCATCAGCCGGATATTTTAGCGCCATCCAAAAAATTGATTTCTGCGCAGGTACATCGGTGTAACTTATAAAAGTGGTAGTACTGTACATCAAGGAAGACACTGTGAAAGTACGTTCACTTAGTAATTTAAAAGAAACGTGGAATTGGCTACTTGACTAATAATTTTTTCGTGTCGCTATGTAAAGACCTGCCAAAAGTAAACACAATAGTGACAGAAATTCATTTCTAAACAAAAAACTTTTTCAGATATAGAAGTTTTAAAGACACATATTTTTAGACGTGAAAATGCACTGCTGAAATGCCTACATTTTTGTGACGTCACAACTTTGTATTTTGTATGGGCGGCGCGAAAACTTTGTTTGGTAGCTATACGAAATATTACGTTTGTGGTAATGGTTTCATAATAAAAGTTGCTTAAAATTTAGCGGACTACAATACAGTATAATTATAATTTAAGATTTTGATACTTTAAAAAATGGTCCTATTCACCCAACTTTAAAGAAGCTTTAAGAGGGTATACTAGCAGTGCGTTTTCCATACAAATGTATTTCTCTATTTTCTCGCTGAAAACTGCTTCTAGAGGCACAATTCTTTTTACATACAATCTATTACTAAAATAGGTATGTCCCTATGTTTTATTTTTTTTCTAAAAACCTGTTTAAAAGAAAAAAATTGAACAAAAACAGTTTTTTTGGAAAAAATAAAAAATAGGGGCATTCCTATTTTAGTACAAGATTTTATGAAAAAAGAATTATGGCTCTAGAATCAGTTTTCAGCGAGAAAATAGAGTAATACATTTGTATGGAAACCATATTGAAAAAATACTGCTAGTATACGCTCTTAAGAACACTTAACGAATCGATATCAAATTAAAAGTAATCATAATAGTGTTTTTATATAGAAATTAGTATTATTAGAAACAAATTTTATAAAATCTTAACATTAGGCAAATACCGAATTCTTCGTGTCTTATAAATCCTTTTCTTTGTTTGCAGTGCTAAACAAACTTCTGCATCACTGCATGACGACTGAGAACGCCACCGAGGAAGAGATTACTGATCTGAAGAACAAATATGAACTTTAAGACTTGTAGGGTAGGGTAGTTATTGAATTCAAGATCAACTAATTATGTAGCTTGGGGATTTAGGACATAGGCCCTTTTATGTCATCTCCATCATCAGGTCTTTTTAGTCTCCATTGCAGGTGCACGACCCTCTCTGTACTACCAGAACCATATATTAATAGCTAGAGCAGTCAATGGATTTGTCCTACACTTTCCACGCTGGCCAGACGGCTGGAGAACTCTCTTTGATGTTTAAAGCTTTGTTTTGCTTGTGTTTCCTAAGTCGCCTTCTACGACATCCACGGGAAGACTTGGAGAAGTCCTATTCTACTCTGCCGGGAAACACACGGCACACCGTTCTACACTAATTGTATTTTTTCGTCATCTCAGCCGCAAGTCCACTGCTGGACAAAGGCCTCCCCCAAGGATTTCCAAAACGGCCGGTTGGAAGCGGCCTGCATCTAGCGCCTTCCTGCGACTTTGGTCAGGTCGTCCGACCACCTGGTCCGTGGGTGTCCAAAGCTGTGCTTGTTGCTACGTAGTCTCCATTCTAGAATGTTTCTGCCACATCGGGCATTGGTTCTACCCGCCCACTGCCATTTTAATGAGCCAATCCGTTATTTCTCATAATCTCGTAGTCTCGATCAGTTTTGGCGCGATCTTTACATTTAACAGACATTCATAGATTCAATAAATTCGTCAACTTAGAAGTATTTTCGAATATTATATTTATTCAGATGAATTTTATCTTCAAATTAAATTCCTAGTATTTTTATTGCGCTTGATCACATTCCAAGTCATCTGGTGGTGAATTTTGGAACTATGTCTGCCAGAGCGCGTGCCGTTGGATAAAATTCCTGTAGAATAGCAATATCTATGAAATTATGTAGAAAATATCAACCAAACCTATGTCAAAGAATATACACTACGCGAAAAGTCAAGCGCGTTAAGCTAACGACACTTAAGCATGTGTGCACGAAAGACTGCTTGCGGCTATGTGTGAATGTCTGGACGTGTACGGGGGCAGCGAGAGTTGAGGTCCCAACCCTTTAGTCGTAAGATTTGTTCTCAGAGACTCACATAGATGGCGCCACTCGAAACTGCACTACATTGTATCTCGCGTATTATGAGAATATAAAAACATTGTTCACAATATATGTTATTAAAAATTAGAACAATATTTAAGGCATAGTATTTAAAAATTACATATATTTAGTGAGATTCGGCTAACGTAGATTACCGCCATCTAGTATCGAGTAGCAAGCAAGCTCTCCTGCGCCATACATTCGCCTACTTTTGGCCACCTTAATTTGGTACTACGTTATTACGTTAGTATTATATTGTCTTTGGTGTTGTGTTCGTATCTCACACGTCTCGCATCGCAGGCACGAAGTGAGTGATTGCCTACGCGTTGTCAACCCTAGGGCTTACAGCCCGGCTCAAGGTCACCGGTGCTCGAACTCTCACTTACAGGGAGTGTCATCACTGCCTAGTATGTCCTAAAATCCCTAAGCGTAGGTATATTAGGAACATTTTAAAGTTTAGTCATTTTTGACGTAAGATTTTTTTTTCATGGGTGCAAGCATAGTTGAGTTCTGTGATTGTTTGTTTAAGTTCGAATAAATATTTTTCAAAAATTTGTTTGTAATTTTTGTGATCGCCAATTAATTGCCCTGCACAATCGACACTACATGCCCCCTTGGAGTTATGGTTTATATGTACTGATGTAAACTCCCCGCCACGAGAAGCTATAAATTAAGTACATCAATAAACTTCTACTGAGTTGGAGTTACCTAGCGACAATATTATGAGTTAACCAAATACAATTGACTTAAATTACTATACGGGTAATACAAAACTAAAGACCAATTCTAATTAGTCGGGTTATATTTTAACGATACAAAACGCTGTCGCTCAATGCTTTTTGGTACAGAAACGAGTCCGACTCCGTGAATGTAAACATTTGGCGCATTTCTGATATATAATAAAGTTTCTGTAGCAGTTTTTGCTATAAGTTGTTTTTTTTTTTATTAGCTATTGAGTCTTACTGATTTAAAATAAAGTTTCTGTAACAGTTTTTGCTATATTTTTTTATTTATTAGCTATTGTGTCTCAATACAGGGCAAAAGATTTTTTACGTTGCCAAATCACTTCACCTGCACACCCTCCATTCATTATGGAAAAATATTTCTAACCATCTCTTCTTTGGTTCATTTTTTTATTTCCCGATACTGTACAATTACGTTCACATAAGTAACTTTTTTATATATACACTTTCGTGTACGATTTTTCCATACAAAATTCGTTCAAAGACGACGGTCACACGTTCAAAAATAGCACCCCAGCTCGCGATTCGCCTCACTTTGAACTTTGACTTCACCTTGAACGCAAATAAAGCATGTAAATTGACCCTTGACATACCTATTATTATTAAAAACGGTTGCACTCACGTTATATTTAGTCGGTATTGCCGACCGGGTTTCGGCCAATTCAGATGGCCATCTTGAGGGCGAGTATCAAGGTCGTCGCGACACGGCCGTTCCTTGAGCACTGTTCCTTGACATACCCTTAAAAGGGTGACTCATCGCGTCAATATCAACAATTTCCATGCGGGAAAATCTACATTTTCGTGCAAAAGTGAACACTTTTAGCCGCCCGGGCTATTAGTATAAGAAAGTCAAAAGTATTTTCGAGTACTCATAATTGGTTCCTTATAAAAAGCTGCTTGCCATGGGGAACCACACGGCAGAGAAGAATAGCACCACTTCAAGTCTTCCCGGGGATGTCGTAAAAGGGGACATAAGCTAAACAATCCTTATAAATATCGAAGAGACATCTCCAACCCGTTTACGGCCAGCGTGGAGGGTGTAGGCCAAATCCTCTGACTGCTCCGGCTACTGTATCCTTGCTCTGGGTTACCGATACTTGTAGACACATGATTGAGATTCGTGATGAGGCTCACAAGCGTCATAAGACGTTGGAAACAGAGGAAAGTAAGGATTACTACATAGAACTTAAGAAACTCGTCCAATTCAGCATAGCCGAGGAAAAGAAAGCCTATTTTAACTATCACATTAATACACAAATTAATAACTCCCAGACACTCTGGGAGAATCTTAAAAACAAAATACTAGTAAATCCCTGTGAAAACAACATTCTACCAGAATCCTTCTCGGATGCAAATGCAATTAATGAGCACTTCTTGAATATCCCTGCAAGCTTATTTGCTAACTTTTGACAGCTACGGTGTACATTATTTTCATGGTAACTTCAATATTCATTACAGCTTCGGTATGAATGACTATTTTTATCTATGATATGAAAACCGTAACGGATGCTAAAGTGACAATCAAATCGTTGTTCACCGAGTTAGCAAATCGGCCTGCTGGTCTCCCTACACCTTCTTCACCGGATACATCATTTTTTAATAGTCATGAAACAAACAAGACTAGTTTTCATTTGCAGCCTGTATCTGAGAGGGATATAGCGGATTACATAATGAATATTACTTCGAATGCTATGGGCTGTGATGGAATAAACAGGGACATGATCTTACACTTCCCCGTAGTCTAGGCATCATCACTACAATAATTAATACTACCATTCTCACACATACTGTTCCCCGCCAGTGGAAAGAGGCTATTATTACACCTCTGGCAAAAAAAGATAATCCTACAGAGCTTAAAGATTTGAGACCAATAAGCATCCTTCCTTTTTTGTCAAAACTTCTTGAATAGGCCTCAAATATTCAACTCTTTAAATATATAGAAGACAATAACATTTTGCCTAAATTTCAATCGGGATTCCGTAAAGGTCGTGGTACAACGACAGCCTTACTAGATGTCGTAGATAATATTCTCGCGGAGCAAGATGTGGGGCGTGGCACTAACTTAACCCTATTAGATTTCACAAGAGCTTTTGAAAGTTTGATATTCGTTCCTTCTTGCTAAGTTAAAATATTACGGATTAGATTATTCTACTTTAAAATGGTTTGAGTCATACCTCAGTGATCGATCACAAAAAGTGAATTGTTGCAAAATAACGGCACTTATTTGATCTCAGACGCACGTCCCGTTTCACGTGGTGTCCCGCAGGGATCAATCCTCGGGCCGCTGTTGTTTATAATATACACCGCTGATCTTGGTAATGAAATATTCCATTGTAAGTTCCACTGCTATGCTGACGATGTACAATTGTACATTTCGGCAAAACCAGTTAATATCTTGGATGCAGTTGATAAATTAAATGCATACCTAGGTAGGATAGCCCAGTGGTCAGAAAGAAATTCCTTATTAATCAACCCATGTAAGTCAAAATACATGATATTGGGCTCAAACAATCAAACTAATAATTATTTAAATCAGAGTACTTCTATTCACATTTTGTCGAAACAAATTGACCGTGTGAAAGAGGCAAGAAACCTTGGTATAATCTTTGACAGCCAACTGCGTTTCGAAAACCATATTTTGAACGCTGTACGTACTTGTTTTTATCGACTTAAAGTTTTATATAAAATTCGAAATCTAATTGATACAAAGGTACGTATTAAGTTGTGCGAATCATTGATTTTATCTCGGCTTAATTACGGCGATACTGTTTTTGGTCCTAGATTATTTGCAAGAACACGCCGACTGATTCAGAGAGTGCAAAACGCTTGTTGCAGGTACCGTTTTAACATACCACCTCGTACGCATATATCGCCGTATCTTTATAACGCATCAATTCTTAATATGGACTCGCGAAGGAAACTGCATCTAGCATGTTTGTTGTTTAATGTCTTACAGCATAGAGCGCCCGATTATCTTTACGATAAAATAAAATTTTCACGCCGTCACAGTCTCTATAGTACCAGAAGTACCCGGTCTTTATTATCCTACCATATACACAAAACCGTGGCATTTACAGGGAGCTTTCGTCATCAGGCCACAAAATGTTGGAACAATATACCGCCACCTGTAAGACGTTCAAATACGCTTTTTACATTTAAACGACTTTACAAAACTCATTTAGGTACTACAAAGTCAAAACGTTCCTATTCCACCCCACTTTTTGTCGTTAAGGTGACGTGGCTCTCTGACTTCCCACTACTATAAATAGAAATAAAAAAAAAATCGAGCAAACAAAATTATAATAGAAATAATCGTATAACTCAGAATAATTTATATAATAATTTACTAAACTTTCACCCTATCAACCAAATCTGTTTGCTCATTACTATACACATATCTTAATACATTTCAATTTCTTACTATTTCCGATATCCCGTGGCTTAAAATTATTATGATATTTATTATTTTTTTCTATATTTAACTTCGTTAGCGCACTCACACCCTGACTTTGGTGGTAGCTGAAAATCAGTGTTTTGCTCGCTGAGCAATGTCCCACACTGAGCTACAGCCTTTTGAAATACTGTAGCACACACATTCCTGAACTGTTTTAAGTTTAATATTTTAGGTTAATTGTTATAATGTACGTGTGTTATGGTGTCAATAAATGTTTTATCTATCTATGTATCATACTTCCAAGAGCGTCGCTAGATGGCGCTGAACCATTTTAAAACGCGCTATCGTTGTTTTTTTGGGTCAGTCCTTATTACCCACACTGTTATTAGTATAAGTTATCACTTCTGAATTGTTAGAAACACTTATATAAATTTTTAGATTCTCCATATTTTTAAATGGAGAAAGATAGCTGAAAGAAAGAATAATACTGAACTTCAAATATTAACCTGAAGGAAATGTAATTGTTGTATTATTAAAAGTTGTCTAATCAATTGTTTGTATAGTATAGGGTACTGTAAGGGAGTTTACGGGGTGTAGTGTATGTATGTGGTGCGGATCTTTGCTGAAAGAAAACTAGTACTGTGCATATAACTGTTATTCTTTATTTCTTCAAAAATAATACATTTATATGTGCTTGCCTTCTGACAATGTCACGAATAATAATAATTGTAAATACTAAATAGTTTTTTTATTTATTTATTAAGTACCTAGATAGTAAGCTTGTAGTAAGCTATTTTTCCTGTGTGATATTAATCATACTTCCAAGAGCGTCGCTAGATGGCGCTGAACCATTTTAAAACGCGCTATAGTTGTTTTTTTGGGTCAGTCCTTAACACCCACACTTTAATAACTCTGGCAATTCCACTTCTGATTGAAACTTTCGCTTAAGGATAAGCGAAAATTTTTAAAGTCTCCATATTTATTAAATGGAGAAAGAAATCTGATTAAATGAATAAATACTGAACTTCAAATATTAATATGAAATATAATTGTTATATTGTTAAAAGTTGTCTAATCATTTGTTTGTTTAGTATAGGGTACTGTAAGGGGATTTACGGGGCGTATGTGTGGATCTTTGCTGAAAGAAAACTAATACTGTGCTTTATTATGTTAATCTTTACTTCTTCAAAAGTAATACATTTTACATGTTCTTGCCTTCTGACAATCTCTCGAATAAAAATAATTGTAAATAGTTCATTTATTTATTAAGTTATTACGATAGATTTACAGATAGCACGATATTTTTTTTATCTAATAATAATCTTATTGATGTCTTACAAGAGCAAGACATATGAGTACAAAGATACTCCCTTGAAATTAATGAAGGCAGTTTGCAAAAGTGAACATAAACATGTAAAACTGAACAAAACTTTACAAGTCTTATAACTAGTCTAGTCTTTACATCTATCACATTTACTACCCTAAACTATTCATCATCATCATCAACAGGTCTTTGTTAGTCTCCACTGCAGGAGCACCCTCTCTGTACTACCAGAGCCATATATTAGCCAGGGCAGACAAAGGATTTGGCCTACACTCTCCACGCTGGCCAGACGGGTTGGAGAGGTCTTTATGATGTTTACAGCTTTGTTTAGCTTGTGTTTCCTTAGTCGACTTCTACGACATCCACGGATAGACTTGGAGTTTTCCTCTTCTACTCTGCCGGGAACCACACGGCGGTGGTTCCCGGCAGAGTAGAATAAACAACACACCCTAAACTATTACATATTTTCTATTATATCTGTTAATTTACATTTAAGAGTCGACTGGACGCGCATGTAAAAAACGCGCTCCATACAAACGGAAAAAGGGAATTGTAGCAATATTTGATAATTTTGGTATAAAATTATGCATTCAATCAATTAATCTCATTATAATCTACGTACGTTCTTATTCAGCTTGCTTAAAATATCAATGGTTTGATAATTACAAGCCTTTTCAGATTTGTATGGAAATCTTGAGAGGCGTATAATTCTCAAACCATTGACAATTTTACCAAGCTGTATAGGAACGGACGTAGATTATAATGAGGTTAATTGATTGAATGCGTAATTTTATACCAAAATTATCAAATATTGCTACAATTCCCTTTTTCCGTTTGTATGGAGTCATGCGCTTCCAGGCGACTCTTAAGTGAATATTTTTTTAGATGAAAGAGATCGATATCAATGAAATGTTTGTTATATGTACGGCGCAATCTGGTGATTATAGCGTTCATGGCGTAAGTAGTTAGTTTTCCATATTTTTAAATGGAGAAAGCTGAATGAAAGAATAAATACTGAACTTTAAGACTATTAGCTTAAAAGCGTAGAAAAACCTATTGTCCAACCGATAGTCGGTTCATATTTCCAAGAGCGTCGCTAGATGACGCTGAACTATTTTAAAACGCGCTATTGTTGTTTTTTTTTAGGTCAGTCCTTATCACCCACACTTTTAGAATCCCTCTCCTACTTGTTACTTCCGCTTAAGAGGCTTACACCACCGAAATTAGCGACGCCCGTTATTTAATTCTTGTTCTGCGAAATAAGAACAAATTGAAAAAATCTACGTACTTCTTCCTTAGTAAATTACTTGTAGTATTTTTAGTAGAACTTTTCATCGACATCAGCATTTCAGATTAAGAGAACTATTCATCACCGCCAAAAGTGCCGCTTTTGGCGGTAATGCGTAGTTCTCTTGGATTACCAAATGAAAAATAATGAAAAGCAATACAAAAAATACTACAAGACATTTACTAGTGAAGTACTTACGTCGATTTTGTCAATTTGATCTTATTTAGTAATAAAAGAAATAAAAACAAGGGTGCGCCACCCTTGTTTTTGCTGCGCTAGTTGGCTGGTGTAAGCCCCTTAAGGATAAGCGAAAATTTTTAAATTCTCCATATTTTTAAACGGAGAAAAAGCTGAATGAGAGAAAGAATAATACTGAACTTCAAATGTGTATTATTAAAAGTTGTCTGATTATTTTGTTTGTATAGTATATGGTACTGTAAGGGAGTTTACGGGGTGTAGTGTATGTGTGGATCTTTGCTGAAAGAAACTCGTACTGTGCTTATAACTTTTATTCTTTACTTCTTCAAAAATAATACATTGCTTGCCTTCTGACGATATCACGAATAATAATAATTGCAAATTGTTTTTTTTATTTATTTATTAAGTTCCTAGATAGTAAGCTTGTAGTAAGCTATTTTTCCTGTGTGATATTAATCATACTTCCAAGAGCGTCGCTAGATGGCGCTGAACCATTTTAAAACGCGCTATCGTTGTTTTTTTGGGTCAGTCCTTATCACCCACACTTTAATTACTCTGGCAATTCCACTTCTGATTGAAACTTTCGCTTAAGGATAAGCGAAAATTTTTAAAGTCTCCATATTTATTAAATGGAGAAAGAAAGCTGAATGAGAGAAAGAATAATACTGAACTTCTAATGTATATTATTAAAAGTTGTCTGATTATTTTGTTTGTATAGTATATGGTACTGTAAGGGAGTTTACGGGGTACACCTACAGTGTATGTGTGGATCTTTGCTGAAAGAAAACTCGTACTGTGCTTATAACTTTTATTCTTAACTTCTTCAAAAATAATACATTTATACGTGCTTGCCTTCTGACGATTTTACGAATAATAATAATTGCAAATTGTTTTTTTTATTTATTTAAAGTTCCTAGATAGTAAGCTTGTAGTAAGCTATTTTTTCTGTGTGATATTAATCATACTTCCAAGAGCGTCGCTAGATGGCGCTGAACCATTTTAAAACGCGCTATCGTTGTTTTTTTGTGTAAGTCGATATCACTCACACTTTCGTTTGTCAGGCAATCCCTCTTCTGTAACATTCGCTTACATAAAACTGTGGCGTCACTCCAAATGGTTTTAGGGTAACTAAATTTCCCCATTCACAGGCGTCGCTCCGGCTCTTCAGTTTCCTATTGGCCGGTCTGTGAGGCGTACTACCAATTTATGTCGAAACAGAAAAAAATAGATTCTGAATCCGAAGAAGAAACGTTAATTCTTTTATATTAATATAATTCAGCTTTTTGTCGATGTTGCATATTTTTATAATTTTTATCCGTTACTTTCCAAAAACATTCAGAATTTTAAAATTAAATATATATATATATATATATATTACTAGCTGTTACCCGCGGCTACGCCCGCGTAATATATAGCCTATGTCCTTCTCGGTACCCTAACCTACGTGTATCAAAATTTCACGATGATCGGTTCAGTAGATACGGCGTAAAAGCTTAACGAACAAACAAACTCACTTTCGCATTTATAATATTAGTTGGGATATATATAAATAAATATATACGGACAAATCACACAGATTGAGCTAGCTCCGAAGTAAGTTCTTAAATAAGACTTGTGTTATGGGATACTAACTCAACGATACTATATTTTATAACTATATATACATATATAAACATCCAAGACCCAGGTCAATCTGAAAAAGACCATTTTTCATCTTGTCCTGACCAGGGATCGAACCCGGGACCATCCGTGTCACAGGCTGGCGTGTTAACCGTTGCGCCACGGAGCTCGTCTAATATACCTATATGAATATAGATATATATTTAATAATTATAATTAATTTTTTTATTATATTTTTCAATAAATTCTAACATCCAGATGATACTGATGCCGCCATTTTAAAAACAAAAATCCAAAATCAACCACCGCCGGCGCCGGGCGCTGCGAGCAAACTGACGTGTGGAGTGACGATCGCGCACTCACGGTCAGATTGGCGCGACGCGCCGGCTTGGATTAGGGTAGCCACGGAAAATTTCGTGGCGCGTCGTCAGTTAAAACTCTGGAGTGATGATACCACATTGGCGATCAAATTTTGGATTGATGTCAGTTCAACTGACGCGCAAAACTGATCGTCAATGCCCAGCTTTAAGGAAAAGCGAAACTTTTTAAAGTCTCCATAATTTTTAAATGGAGAAAGAAAGGCGAATGAAAGAATATATACTGAATTTCAAATATTACTCTATGCATATAATAAAACAGTAAAAATATTTTGTCTGTACATTTAGTATTTTTGACTGAAATGGATAGAGGAACACCTAAAAAATAATAGAAAGGAAAAAAAACATAGAATTTCTTGTCTGTCTGTCTGAATGTATGTATGATCACGTTTATCTCCGAAAATATTAGACGGATTCAAATGAAACTTTTTTTGCTATATAGCTTTTAAACCGGGGCAACATATAAGGTAGAAATGATTTCGAAAAATCGAACACCTGATGCAGCATCATAATGGTCCAGCTGAACTATGAGAAATATAAAAGTGGAGCCATAGCAAAAGTTGTTAAGCCTGATGAGCATTTTTGTTGAATTATAAAATATCTGAGATTTGGAATTCCTCATGCAGAGCCAGTCATTTCTTATAGTTTACCTGAACCATAATGGTTCAGGTAAACTGTAAGAAATATCTAAATGACGCCTTAACAAAAGTTATTCATTCTGATGAGCATTTTTTGTTGAAGTATTTAATATGAAGATTTGGAACACCTGACGCAGAACCATAATGGTCCAGGTAAACTATAGGAAATATAAATAATAATAAATAAATATATACGGACAAATCACATTGACAGATTGTGCTAGCCCCAAAGTAAGTTCTTAAATAAGATTTGTGTAATGGGATACTATCTCAACGATACTATATTTTATAACAAATACATATATAGATAAACATCCAAGACCCAGGTCAATCTGAAAAAGATCATTTTTCATCTTGACCTGACCCGATCGAACCCGGGACCATCCGTGTCACAGGCCAGCGTGTTGACCGCTGCGCCACGGAGCTCGTCAATATAAAAATGACGCTGTAGCAAAGGTTGTTCAATCGAAGATTTAGAACATCTGATACATTACGATGCCAAATATTATATCGACAATTTTACAGAGTCACACTCTCTGTTAGGATAGAGTGCGTGAAGAACGATTAGCTCATGTTACTGGTGACCGCCCAGCGGTCCCACTTTTGGCAACGTAGTTTTCAGCCCATACGGCAAAACATGAGAGTTTGCTGCCTCTCCAAGCCTTGAACACACAGGCAACACCTAAAACCGAGGTCTGTCCCTCACGAAGGCTCGTTGGAGATGTGCGATAGGTTGAGGGCACTCTGCCCATACCTCAAAGTTTGGTGAAGTAGCGCAAGCTCACTTGGAGCTAGCTATATAGTCTCCTTCTTATGTTAGTGGCTTGAAAAGTCTTTGGACTTTATTCCTTCAGTATTTAGCAACAGCCAATGCAATGCCATACAATTTTATAACACTGCTACACATATTTTCTTATGTATGTTTAGGTATTAAGGTATTTTAATATGCCGGAGTCATAAAGTCCACGCGAACGAAGTCGCGGGCATCAGCTAGTATGAAATATAATTGTTATATTATTAAAAGTTGTCTAATCATTTGTTTGTATAGTATAGGGTACTGTAAGGGGATTTACGGGGCGTATGTGTGGATCTTTGCTGAAAGAAAACTAGTACTGTGCTTTCTAAATGTTATTCTTTACTTCTTCAAAAATAATACGTTTTACATGCGCTTGCCTTCTGACAATCTCACGAATAATAATAATTGTAAATAGTTTATTTATTTATCTAGTACCTTAGTAGTAAGCTTGTAGTAAGTATTTTTCCTGTGTGATAAAAATCATACTTCCAAGAGCGTCGCTAGATGGCGCTGAACCATTTTAAAACGCGCTATCGTTGTTTTTTTGGGTCAGTCCTTATTACCCACACTGATACTCACTCTATTTATCGCTTCTGAACTTTTATAAACAAACCGCTTAAGAATAAGCGAAAATTTTTAAATTCTCCACATTTTAAGTGGAGAAAGAAATCTGTATGAAGGAATAAATACTGGATATCAAATATTTAATCTGAAATATGATTGTTGTATTATTAAAAGTTATTAATGTAAAAAAAAAATCGTTGAAACCTCAGGAAAGCCGAAATCCCATACAAACGTAGTTTGGTTTTAGTTTTACAACAGTTAAGCCAATCTCAACCAAATTTCGTACATACGACCGGATAAGGCATATTGATGTTTATAATCAGATTTCAATTTTAAAAACAATACCTATACAAAATGACAGCGAGTAGAAGTTTCGTATGGAAAACTTCTACTCGCTGTAATTTTGTATAGGTAAAACAAAACCAAACTACGTTTATGTGGGATTTCGGGTTTACGTGGGACTCTTAATACTAAGGGCGGTTTCTATTGTTTTTTTCGCTCACTGGTTACAGGGGCAATACGGGCTGGTACGATTTAAAGGTAGAACCAAATCGGTTGACAATTACGGTTGTGATGCAGCAAAATAAAAATAATGGTATTTATACAATAACTATATCGTTATGCATCGATACCTTTATAATTACTGGTACCTTAACTGATATATTTTCAGTACCGAGAAAATAATGCGACGAAGAACATTGAGGCGAATCCTCGGCGGTAAAATTCAATGAAAACCTTGATTTCATAATTCCAATATCGAAAAAAATAACGATACCGTAACATTACAATACCAAAATCGTATTGGTACCGTTTCTTTATGTTATGGTAATTTGAAGGTACCATTATTCTAAGGTATCGAAATATAAAGGTATGACGTCATACCGCTATTATCGATATAACCGTATTTTTTCCGGTTATTCAATTCCAGCTTTGAGGCTCTTTCAGGATAAACACCACGGGCGGTGAAGTAATTACTTGGTAAGTACGAAAAGGATAGTAATGTTGTTTTCTATTGAAGAGAAATAAC
This sequence comes from Rhodophaea formosa, assembly GCA_963082605.1. Lineage (NCBI taxonomy): Eukaryota > Metazoa > Arthropoda > Insecta > Lepidoptera > Pyralidae > Rhodophaea > Rhodophaea formosa. The sequence continues at coordinate 2,942,028 of OY720220.1, read as the reverse complement.
TAGAAATTGTACCTATAATCTTGTAAGATAAAGCGATTTTTTCTTACAAACTAGCATGGAAGAGAATTCTTAAAAAAAGAAATAATTACATAGAATATCCACGCTGGTCTGGGGGAAAAGAAAAACGAAGAATGTACCAGCTGATTCTCTTCCCGCGCAGATCGTAAAAGCAGATCGAGGGAATGAGCGTGAGGAATCATATCAATAGGCGATGCGGCTAGCAAACCATCACTATTTTGATTCCGTTCTTCACCTACAAGCCCACTAACATGCTTACGTGGTCTCTAGGTTTTACAGACCCTGGGCTCTGTCTACCCCGCAAGGAAAAAGACGTGATAGTATGTATGTATGTTTGGTTTGGAAGAAAGGGAAAAAATAGAATATACCAGCTGCTTTCCTTCGCGCACAGACCGTGAGAACGGCGGAAAATCTATGGAATCACATAAATAGGCGATGCGGCTAGCAACCCATAACTTCTAAATTAAAAAATGTTAACACACCGCGTTTGTGTTCATTTGATTTGTCTTTTGACAGCTGTATACCTACCTAGTTTATTAAAGACTTCCATTGAGATACAACTACTAGAGAAGACACCGCAAATCCTTACTTTGTCCCGTTCAACTGTGGCCATCGCGCCACAACTCACTCAGTCGGTTGTTAGCTCTTTCGCTTATAGTACTTCCCGCGATTAATAAACAAAAACTAGGTAAAAATCATAAAAAATGCCTTGGTGTGTATTGAGTTACTGTAGTAATAACCTATCGAACACTGCACAGTGCAAAGGAACAAATTTACATCAGCAAGTACATTATTTTTAATAACTGAGATGTTTGGACGCTTCGTCATTATTCTAGCGCTGCAGCGCTTAAGTTTTAAATTTTGAGGAATGGAAAAATGCCAATACATGAGGTAGCTCCTCTAGTATTATATCTCAATGAAGACTTCTAATTTTCCCGTGGCTTAGGTAGGCGGAGCTTGGTTTTCGAGGCCAAAAAATCTATGGCGTGAGTTATAATTCCCCAAATGAATGAACCGTAAACTTCGTTTACATAAAACGAACCGATCCGTCATCCGTATTGTGAACCAGTGAAAACTGGTAAAAACCGGAATCGATCAAACTGTCCGCGTCGGGAAACGTTCAGGATGACGCGCGTCACTCATGTGTAAACCTACCCTTAATCGCTACACTGAAACGTGGCCACGAAACTAGCGATGTTCGCCAGCTTATGAATTTGGTTTCGTTTCACGGGCTGTAATAATAGTTTATAAAACCTTATTCATGCAGGGCTTTAAAAATATTTCTGACATTTCCCAACAAATTGTTAGGTCGTTTGAAAACTTTTAGATTAACTTTTAGGACGAGCTCCGTGGCGCAGCAATCAACACGCCGGTCTGCGGCACGGATGGTCCCAGATTCGATTCCGGTCAGGTCAAGATGGTAAATGTTCTTTTTCAGATTGATCAATCTGTGTGATTTGTCCGTATATATTTATTTATTTGAATCCCTCTCATTGTCTTCTCAATGGTGTGGTCTGCCAGCAACCACACAATACCTAAATCACTTAAACCTCCGTGGCAGCCATAAAATAAAACAAATACAAATAAAATACAAATAATACAAATAATCTTTATTGTGGTACACAGGTATAAAAGATAATAGTTACATATAGTGTGTCACTGCGACCTGTCAGTATTAGACGTACAATATTCAACTGATTTACTGAAAATAAAAATACAAAAAAAAAAGTCACATTATTAGCAATAATTAAAAGAAATCCTAAAGTTATTCGTCCAAATATTTAATTCCATTTCGTCAAATTGTCATTTAAAAAGTCATTAATGTTATAATAGCATTTATTGGTCAACATTGATTTCAATTTATTTTTAAATAATCTAAAATTAAGCTTTTTAATACTATCCGGCAATTTGTTAAAGATAATGGGAGCCATTCCCATAATATTTTTGTCCATCATAGCAGTATGAAATCCTCCGGTGACTAATTTATGTTTATATTGTTGTCTAATGAGGTCTACCCGCTTTCTTGTTTCAGTAAGTTTGACAAATAAATTAGGATTCAATTTAACAAAAATGCATAATTCTAAAATATAAATACATGGTAGTGTCAGTAATTTAAGGTATTTGAACACCGGTACACAACTATCTGTGCTATTCAAATTGCATATCGATCTTAAACACCGTTTTTGACTCTTGAAAACATTTTCTTTACCTCGTGAGTTACCCCAAAAAATAACACCGTATCGTAAATGTGGCGTGACCAAACCATGGTAAGCAGTTAATGTCACTTCTATCTTTACCTTTTTTGCCAATTTGAATAAAGCATACGCCGCCTTACTTAATTTTTTGCATACTTGATCAGTGTGAGGAGTCCAAGTTAAATTGCTGTCAAGTGAAAGCCCAAGAAATTTTGTAGATTGAACTTCTTCTAGTTTAAAGCCATTGTAATTAACATTTATATGAGGAGGTAATTTTCTTTGATAAAATTGCATTATCTTAGTTTTTTGTATATTTATTTTTAAGTTATTTATGTCTAACCATATTATTATATCATTTAAAACATTATTTATGTCACATTCATAGTCATTCGGATCGTCACATTTGATAATGGCCGTACTGTCGTCAGCAAATAATACCATTTTATGTCGTATATATTTTGGTAGGTCGTTTATATATATAAGGAACAATAAGGGTCCAAGAACACTTCCTTGAGGCACTCCAAACCTGTTTATTCTATGTTCAGATTGGTGTTTTTCTTCTTGTTTTGTTCTCTTACATAAACTACTAATCTCTACATATTGGGTTCTATTTAGAAGATATGATTCTATAATATTTAAAACATTGCCTCGTATACCATTAATACTTAATTTATTTAGTAATCTTTTGTGATTAACATAATCAAATGCCTGTGTCATGTCAGTATACATTGCACATACGGGTGTTTTCTTATCAACATTTGTCAGAATAGTGTCAAGTAAATCATAAATTGCCATATTAATTGTTTTATGTTTTCTAAATCCCTTTTGTTCGTCACATAAAATGTCATATTTTGTCAGGTAATTATATATTGATTCAAATAGGTATTTTTCAAATATTTTTGTAAAAATTGACCCTATAGCTATTGGTCTAAAGTTAGACATATTTTTTTTGTCATCTTTTTTATGCAGTGGTTTAATCACCGTAGTCTTCAATTTATCCGGATAGATACCAGCAGAAATACACAAATTTATTAAGTAACACAAATGGTTAGCTATATCCTCACATACAAATTTAACAACTTTTGTAGAAATGTCATCATACCCTGTGCTACTTTTATTTTTCAATGATTTTATAATTTTAATAACATCTTCAGTTGTAATAGGCAATAGAAACATAGTTTGAGGTTGAATAGGTAAATCAACTCTATCATTGATTATATTTGATGATTTTTCAATCTTGTCAATAAAAAATGAGTTAAAAGCATTTGCAATTGATTTTGGGTCTGACATTATTTTTCCATTAATTTCAATGTTCGAAATGTATTCATTAATTCTATTTTTATCACTTATTATTTGCCACGTTGCTTTTGATTTATTTTGAGCATTGTTGATGTAATGTGAGTTTTGAGCTTTTTGCGTTAAGTTTATAATTTTTTTCAATTTTTTTGAGTAATTTGTCAAAGTAAGTTTAGTTTCCCTTGACGGTGACTTTCTATATTTCCACAATAGTATTCTTTTCTTTTTACAGCACGTTTTTATACCTTTAGAAATCCATTTCAATTTCTTTTCATTTCTTAAAGTAATACGCTTAAAAGGAAAACACAGATCATAAAGCATTTGAAAATTTTCCAAAAAACTATCAAACGCAACATTCGGATCTTCTGTGTTATAAATATCTACAAATGAAAAATCTTTTATATATTTTTTAAATATCAATAAGTTTTCCAGCGATAAATCTCGCCTATGAATGTGCCAGTAATTTAATTTATCAATTTTACTAACAGGTATTTGAATAATTTGAGCTGTATGATCCGATAGTGACAACTCAATTACATCTGTTTTACATTTACATTTTATGTTGTGTGCAAAATTATCAAGACAAGTTCTGGACTTTGGTCTTGTGATTTGATGTATTTGTAATTTTAGATTATAGCATCTAAGAAAATTTTCAAAATCTTGAGATAGGTCTGATTTCTTTAAAATATCAATGTTAAAATCCCCACAAATTACTATTTGTTTATTAGAATTCATACATAAAGACTTTAATATTAAATCTAATTGAAAGTAGAAGGTATCAAAATCCCTTGAAGTTGATGGTCTGTAAACACATAATACAATTAATTGATACTGAGTTAATTCTATGGCGCAACACTCAACAACACCAAATACAGAATGTTCAGATACACATTTTAATTCTTTAAAATTTATACAATTTTTCACTAAAATACAAGCTCCTCCACGTTTTATACCTTCTCTAGAGTAATTTGCCGCAAGACGATAATTTGAAATATTCAAAATATCTTCATAACCGGACTTAATAAAATGTTCAGTTATACAAATTATATCAACATCAATTTTTTTATTTAACAATTCTTCTAAATGAACAGCTATATAAATAGGGCACTGAAGAACTTCACTACAAAAGGTGAGTGTCAGAAATCGCCTTTCATCCCGCTAATTTCGTGGCCCCAACAGGCGGCTTCACGCGTTCATTGTGTAGGCGTGGGCAGTAATTAAGGTGAATCCCTCTCATTGTCTTCTCAATGGTGTGGTCTGCCAGCGTCCACACAATAGGTACTTATAGGTGTGTTGATGATAGACTACTTACAGCTATGTCTACTGTCTACACGTATGACATCGAGACTAGGTAACTTAATTAATATGTAAAATACGGGTCACTCACGTAAGGGTCTGCCAGCGTCCACACAATAGGTACTTATAGGTTTGTTGATGATAGACTACTTAAAGCTCTACTGTCCATACGTATGATATTGAAATTATACAGCAACAAAACTAGTATAGTTTTGTTGCTGCCATTACTTTGTTTGATTCCGGATAGAGTAAAATAGGACTACTCCAAGTCTTCCCGGATGTCGTAAAAGGCGACTTAGGAAACACAAGAACAAATAAATAAACATCAAAGAGACTCCCAAAAAATTACTCCCACTTGTATGGGAGCTACACAATTTTTTTTTCAATATTTTTCCTACCTCTTTTTTGGCATGATTAATATACATATCTATATACCAAATTACAGCTTTCTAGTACTTAAAGCCTCTGAGTAAAACCGCAGACGGTTAGACAGACAGACAGTTGCATAGGCTTTTATTCCAATTTTATTGAAATATTTTATTCAGTCGTGTGGTTCCCGGCAGAGAAGAATAGGACCACTCCAAATCTTCCCGTGGATGTCGTAAAAGGCGACTTAGGAAACTCAAGCTAAACAAAGCTTATAAACATCAAAGAGACCTCTCCAACCCGTTTGGCCAGCGTGGAGAGTGTAGGCCAAATCCTCTGACTGCTCTGGCAGTACAGAGAGGGTCGTGCTCCTGCAGTGGAGACTAACAAAGACCTGAAGATGATGAAATGATATTCTTGTCTGGTGTGAATCACCGTTATCTCATTCTTTCTCACGCCTACTGATGTTTAAAGGGCTCTCTTCGTTTTGATACCTATATGTCATGTGGTCTCAACCTCTAGTTCGTACAACTTTTGCAAACAGTTGAAAATAAGTAGATAGCATCACTGGTAGCATCTCAACTTAGTAATTGGTACTATATTATGAAAAAATATCCCTACAGACTGTTAGCCCCACTGAAAATCTCCAACAGTGGGGTCACGAGGACTTTCAAGTACTAAATAAATATATATATACGGACTGTAATACCCCAGGTCCCAAGGAGATAATGGATACGCAATAAAACCAAAGACTTTTTGGTACAAAGGTTTATTGTGGCCTACCTTTGTAGGCTGGAACAAGTATCGACAATGGTTGAGCGACCAAGGTATATAGCCAAACATAAAAAAATGTTGATAGCGCGTTCTAATATACTATCAACACCATCTATTGAATAAATAAAGAACAACTAATTCTTAATACAAAAAAACACCTTGACGGCCGACTTTAAAAATTAGAATACAAACTTCAACACGGACAAATCACACAGATTGAGCTAGCCCCAAAGTAAGTTCTAATGAAAGACTTGTGTTATGGGATACTAACTCAACGATACTATATTTTATAGCAAATACATATATAGATAAACATCCAAGACCCAGGTCAATCTGAAAAAGATCGTTTTCCATCTTGACCTGACCGGGGATCGAACCCGGGAGCATCCGTGTCGCAGGCAGGCGTGATGACCGCTGCGCCACGGAGCTCCACTGTCTCCACTGTAGTGGCTTAGTGGACCTATACAGAGTTCGTATGTTTTCTATTTTCTTGTCCCCACTATTTGACATAAATAAGAACTTTTATGGGTTTTTTGGTGGGTAGTCAAGGGGTTCAGTTGTCGTTTGCCTTATACAATTTTGCAAATTGATTTAAGTGGACTTTTTAATATGAAATTGGTGTAGTTTGGTGTTATAAATGCTCGTACTCGAGAACAATTTGTGAAATAGTTAAAGTAGACTGTTAAATGGACTCGTATAGATTTCTCGCCAAAATCAAAGAGAGCTACAAAACGAAGCTGCCAAAGAACATACGCCATCTTTGATGCCACATACCGTACAACACCGATACTTAGTATCTCATTATACTGGACATTGGCAGAATCACCGAAATCTCGGTGGAAGCCATAATTACAAAGAAGAAAGAAAGAAAAAAAGAACTTTTATAAGCATTTTTTATAAAATATGTTATAGGTATTATGTATAATAACAATACTTTATAATATTTATCAACTAAAGGTCAGTTGTAGTAAGTTTGTCCCGAATTAACGCCATCTAATGGCGAGTGATTTAGCCGTGTGGTTCCTGGCAGAGTAGAATAGAACCACTCTAAGTCTTCCCGTGGATGTCGTAGAAGGCGACTTAGGAAACAAGCTAAACAAAGCTTATGAACATCAAAGAGACCTCTCCAACCCGTCTGGCTAGCGTGGAGAGTATAGGCCAAATCCTCTGACAGCTCTGGCTATATCATCATCATCAACAACCTTCTGCATCCCACTGCTGGGTATAGGCCTCTCTCAATGCATGCCATCCATTGCGATCTTGTGCCTTACGTAGCCAGTTTCGACCTGCGATTTTCCTAACATCATCAATCCACCTAGCTCTCGGACGACCTACGCTTCGCCTGCCATCTATTGGCCACCATTCTGTCAAAACCCTACTCCACCTATCATCCTCTGGCTATATGTATAATACATAATATATATGGCTTGGGAAGTGCAGAGAAGGTCGTGCTCTTGCAGTGGAGACTTACAAGGACCTGATGATGATGATGAATGACGAGTGGAAAACAACTCTGCAGCTACAACCTACCTTATAGCAGGGCTTCATTAATATTATACAGAGTATTAACATGAATACTCCTACCCTTCACACCATCAAATCCTATTCTATGGGATCCACCCTGGAAAAACAAAAAAATCGGCACTTTCATACAAAACTGTTCGGCCGACTCGGCAATTTGTATGAAAAAGTCGAAATATCAAATTTTCGCCATGAATATGATGTTTTGATTTAACTCTACTTTCAGATTATTGGGTTGATTTATTTGACATAGTAAAAAGAAAGAACCTATGCAATAACTTAACAATTAAAGCACAGGTGAACCACGCTAGGTACTCTAAGCTCATAATTAGAGTTCATTATAATGTCACAGCCACTCCCATAACGAATTATTAATTAGCGAAGTTCGCGACCGCCGACCGGAATGCCTTTCCATTTTCTGAACGAACAAACATCACAAATTAGCGAAAACGTAGAAATAAAATCCTTACTCAGGTATACATGGCGAAATTTTGATCGTTCCGGACCATTAAAGGGGTGATTCAGCCTGTCAATATAAACAACTTTTCCTATGGGACAAATGCTGTAAACTCGAAAAAAATTTCGACATTCCTATGCAAATTGCCCGGGCGGCTTGTATGAAAATGTCGAAATAAAATTTGAGTTTCCAGCATTGGTCCCATAGGAAAAATGGTTCATATCGACGGGCTGAATCACCCCTTTAAGGGTCCAGAACGATCAAAATTTCGCCATGTATACTCTCTAGACACCGTTATGCCTTTATTTTAATGATTAAAAACTGGCCAATTTTTCAATGCTTGTGTGCGTGACAGCTTTGTGACTGTTAGCACACGCGTCCTGTCAATTAATGCCATGAAAATCCGACAAATTGGTAGCTATGTGTTATGTGCTTCGAGCAACACGGCCTCCGTACCGGTTATGTGTGATAGACTATGGGCACAGAATTAATAATAGTAACGCTATGGGTTGGACCCAATCTTTTCTACGCTTTTAGGCTAATAGAGTCTATTTAGGCTTTATATAATCTAAGAATACACTTGCGCCAAACTTTATTGCGAGTCGGCGAGTCGGATATTAGTTGCGAGCTGCGCACTACACGCCCTGTCTTTCCGCGCACGCCTCCTAACATTGTGAACTAGACATCGATTTGCGCGATGTTTGGACTCGCAATCCAACCAATATGAATAAGAGGCTTTACAAATAAATAAATATATACGGATTGTATGTATATTTTAGATGTTGCTTGCTTTGTAAAGTACAATATCAATCTCTTTAAGAAGGCTTCAGAAATAAATCCACGATTAAGAAGAGAACCAAATAGACTAATATGTCACATACAACCCAAATTGACATTGTATTTAAAACAAAGCAACTAGTGCATAAAAATTTTTAATGCCCTACCACGTGACGTGAAAATGCTACCGAATCAATTATTTAAAAGGCGACTGACGAAATGGCTGAAAGAAAAAAACTTTTATTCGGTTAATGAATTATTTAATGACAATTTTACTAAATGACATGCATTTAATCCAATTTGAGTTTTTTGTACTGTATTGATTTTTTATTTAATTTAATTTTGATTTGTATGATGATAATTTTAGTTCCATCTAGACTTTAATTTCAAATTGACACTTATATTTGCATGCCAGTATTGGTAAAATATGCAGGACTGTATTTATTTATTTCAACACCATTTTATGTACCATATTTTACGCAAATAAATATTCTGATTCTGATTGAGCTAGCCCCAAAGTAAGTTCTTAAGTAAGACTTGTGTTATGGGATACTAACTCAACGATACTATATTTTATAACAAATACATATGTAGATAAACATCCAAGACCCAGGTTAATCTGAAAAAGATCATTTTTCATCTTGACTTAACCGGGGATTGAACCCGGGACCATCCGTGTCACAGGCCGGCGTGTTGACCGCTGCGCCACGGAGCTCGTACATAGGTTATATTGTAGACATGGGTGTTTTTTTTTTCGTATGTGTGATTGGCCAACACTGGTGACAGATTTTAAAAGTGAAAATAAAAATAAAAATCTAAATGTTTATTTAATATAACTTGCTTAGAACAATTATTCATTGTCTTAAAATAATTTACAACTGTATATGCCACTTGCAGTCATGGTGACTTGGATGGCCAAGTAGGGACTGCGAATAGGGTTGTTCATCATGCGTTAGCGCTATTAATCCTCCATCGGGCTCTGCAGACTGGAAGAGAAGGAAGAAAAACTAATAGCTTACTACAGGGGTAACTTTTGTACCATTTTTAAGTTGTCCATTCCATTTTCTAAACGAACAAACGTGGAGTTTCTTACTTTTGTTTGAATAAACAATGTGATTTATTAAAAAAAATGATTTGTAGTCCTACTTTATTAGGAGTTCGTTTCTCTTTGTTTTTGGAGGCAGTGGCTCGATTTAAAGAAATATTGGACAAGATATAGAAGAGTTGGTTAACTTTTGTTCAGAACAAAGGTAACGCGGCACTTTTATTTTGTAGGTTTAATTAGACTCCGTCTAAAAAGAAGGATTCTATTATTTTGACAAATTTATGTATTACTTTCTACTAGTGGTTTCATCATATTCATCCTATTAATATAAAAACGAGAAAAAGAAAAGAAAAAAAAAACTGAAAGCCCTTCAGGCCAATTACTCTTGAAAATACTTTGTAAAGAGTCCCACGTAAAGCCGCAGATTTCAATTTTAAAAACAATACCTATACAAAATTACAGCGAGTACAAGTTTTCGATACGAAACTTCAACTCGCTGTAATTTTGTATAGGTATTGTTTTTAAAATTGAAATCTGATTATAAACATCAATTTGCCTTATACGGTCGTATTACGAAATTTGGTTGAGATTGGCTTAACTGTTGTAAAACTAAAACGAAACTACGTTTGTATGGGATTGCGGCTTTACGTGGGACTCTAAAGTTGTTTCCAGTTTGGTTAGGACATTGTAGGCATGAATCACCTGATTGTCTGATAAGAAAGATAATTCCGTGCTTCGGAAGACACGTTAAGCCGTTGGTCCCGGCTGCCATCTGATAGTCGTTAAAGGAACCACGTCAGAGGCCGAGAGGCGGTTCCGAAGAACTCTGACACCAGGGTGTGCATGGTCGACTGACCGTGTCACCTACTCAAAATAATGATGATGATGACTCTTGAAAATGGTTTATTTCAGCGTTTCTTCACTGCATTGGTAAGTTCCGAAACGCTATTAGTAAGTTGCTAACAGTATAATAATATTATAAACATAAATATATTTTTTAAATGTATTGACGTGAAAAAGTGTCTGAGAAGGCGAATTTTCTAAAACCCCCTGGAAAATGTAATTCTATAGATGTGGACGTTTGTATAGACGTATGAATCTTTGGTATAGATATAAAGATTTTTGAAACTCCTTCTGGTAAAATATAGGATCGCTAGCTCACAGAGCAAGTAATATATAAATATACACGGACAAATCACACAATTCGAGTTAGCCCGAAAGTAAGTTCGAGACTTGTGTTTTGGGATACTAACTCAACGATACTATATTTAATAATAGATACTTATATAGATAAACATCCAAGACCCAGGTCAATCTGAAAAATATCCTTGACCTGACCGGGAATCGAACGCGGGTCGCAGGCAGGCGTGTTAACCGCTGCACCACGGAGCTCGTCATCGTTGGTAATGTGTCGTCGCTACATTGAAATTCCTTGCTATTTGACTAATTTTAAAGTTATTATTTTAACCATAGATATCAGAATATGTGATTTTAACCCAGGAAACTTGCCTATTCGTCAAGCAAAAGTCAACCTTATCATCCTAAACACACCTGCTTTTAGTAAATAAGATGTTTCTATAAGTATCATAATCTCCAAAGAAACAGAAAATCGACTTTATATATTCCAATTAATATGGGTAACTAATATAACATATAAACACAAAATATATATGTTTTAAGATTTATACCAACGAAATATATAATTTTGGTCAGTATAATTATCAATCAAGATAAAAATCGAAAGAAATAATTTTGAAAAACATAAAATCTTTTGTTATAACAGTTATTTAACATAACAAACCTTTCATATACCGTTTTATCGTTATAAAATTTAACATATCGATTTGTTGTTACGTATAATAAACGTAATATATATATTTATTATTAAGCATAATAATCATTGGTTATATAAATAAAGTGATAGAAGATCCTATCTACGTTCTGTGACTAAGTCGCTTTCGCACCCAGTCGTCGCTCGCTCGCTCATATAGTGGTTTATGTGTAACCATAACCTAACCTACCTTCTGCTACCAAGTCGCGTATCCAAACCAGTCGCTTTCGCACTCAGTCGTCGCTGGCTCGCTCATATGGTGGTCTATGTGTAACCATAACCTAACCTACCTTCTGTTACCAGTCGCTTTCGCACCCAGTCGTCGCTCGCTCGCTTCGCTCGCTCGCTCATATGGTGGTCTATGTGTAACCATAACCTAACCAACCTTCTGTTACCAAGTCGCGTATCCAAACCAGTCGCTTTCGCACCCCGTCGTCGCTCACTCGTTCGCTCATGTGGTGGTATATGTGTAACCATAACCTAACCTACCTTCTGTTACCAGTCACTTTCGCACCCAGTCGTTGCTCGCAAGCATAATAATTATTGGTTATACAAATAAAGTGATAGAAGATCCTAATCTACGTTCTGTGAATAAGTCGCTTTCGCACCCAGTCATCGCTCGCTCGCTCATATGGTGGTCTATGTGTAACCATAACCTAACCTATCTTCTGTTACCAAGTAGCGTATCCAAACCAGTCGCTTTCGCACCCAGTCGTCGCTCGCTCGCTTCGCTCGCTCGCTCATATGGTGGTCTATGTCTAACCATAACCTAACCTACCTTTTGTTACCAAGTTGCGTATCCAAACCAGTCACTATCGCACCTAAGGTCGCCGCTCGCTCGCTTTTCATAATCAATTTGATTGATCTAGATTTTTATTGATATATATTTTAAATAGTATTCGTTTTGATTGTTATATTTTATGGCATGTATACTGAACGAGTTGTATGACAGGTGATGTTTAATGTTCATAAACGTTATAATAAATGAGTTTATGGTTTTCGAATTGAAAATTTTATAAATATTATAGCTTTTAAGAATATAAACAGTAATAATTATATCAAGTAAACGTTATATCTTTTGAACTTTATTGAAATGAAAATATATAATTTGTTATTATATCAAACAATACGCACCCAATTAATATATATATTTCCAACAAGAATTAGTTTTGTGAGCTAAAAAACAAATCATATTTTTTCGTAGACTCTAAAAGAACTCGATACGACGTCTCAGACCTAATTTAGTAGAGCTTTCGAGAAAATACGATAAGGCAGTCTTTGTTACAGTGAAAGATAATAGATAGTTTATTTCGTTTTATATAGGGGTTGTTTATATTTATACTAGCTGTTACCTGCGGCTTTGCCCACGTGATATATAGCCTATGTCCTTTTTGGTACCCTAACCTATGAGTATGCAAAATTTCATGACGATCGGTTCAGTACATAGGGCGTGAAAGCGTAACAAACAAACGAATAAAGATTTAAAATATTAGTTAGAATTAGGATTATATTTTGGAAATCCTTAAGAGGACCCGAACGCGCATATCTCCACGATGGACTTGTTGCGGCTGATAAGATGATGATCATCATCATCATCAGGTCTTTTTCAGTCTCCACTGCAGGAGCACGACCCTCTCCGACTATCAGAGCCGTCTATAAGCCAGGGCAGTCAGAGGATTTGGCCTACACTCTCCACGCTGGCCAGACGGGTAGGAGAGGTATCTTTGATATTTTAAAGTTTTGTTAAGCTTATGTTCCCTAAGTCGCCTTTTACGACATCCGCGGGAAGACTTGGAGTGGTCCTATTCTACTCTGCTGGGGACCACACGCTGATAAGATGATAATGATATAATTGTTAGAAAGAAAGAAAGAAAAATGTTTATTTGGCACAAAAGGAAAAAATAATACATAATTATTGATATGCACACAACAATTTTGTACCAAAATGGTCTCCACTCAGCATATGCCGTGGTGTGAGCCACGACGCTGGTCTTCCTGTGTTATAGAGTTTCGTATACAAAGCATGCCAGGGCACTATAATACCTTAGTATCAGCTTTCAGTATATACAGCCTTTAGACATCTTATTGTAATAGTATCGTAGAAAGTGGCTGGATGTATACCAACCATATAAATAAATAAATAATAAATATATAGGGAAATATCACACAAATTGAGCTAGCCCCACAGTAAGTTGTGAACTTGTGTCGCAGGATACTAAGTTAACGATACTATATTTTATAACATATACTTATATAGATAAACATCCAAGACCCAGGTCATTATGAAAAAGATCGTTTTCCATCATGACCTGACCGGGGAGCGAACCCGGGACCCTCGTGTCGCAGGCTGGCGTGTTGACTGTCATTGTCACCCTATGGATTGTCAAAACGCCAGCCGGAGAAAGGTCTCTTTACATGGGAGGCTTATGTCCAGCGGTGGATTTCTTGCATCTGAAATATTGATAAGATGTTTAATAATTCCATATACAAAGCATGCCAGGGTACCACATTGATACCTTAGAGTCAGCTCTATGTATCTTCACGTAACTATTCCATCTCTGGGGTATTTGGAATGCTCATACAATGTTATAATAATCTATACATATAATAAAACAGTAAAAATATTTTGTCTGTACATTTCGTATGTTTGACTGAAATGGTTATAGGGGCACTTAAAAAGAATAATAGAAAGCAAAAATTTTTTTTTTAATTTCTTGTCTCTCTGTCTGAATGTATGATCACGTTTATCTCCGGAAATATCGGACGGATTCGAATGAAACTTTTTTTGCTATATAGCTATTAAACCGGGGCAACATATAGGGTAAAAATAATTTAGAAAAATGGAACACCTGATGCAGCATCGTAATGGTCCAGCTGAACTATAAGAAATATAAAAGTGGAGCCTTGGTAAAAGTTGTTAAGCCTGATGAGCATTTTTGTTGAGGTAAAGAATATCTCAGATTTGGAACACCTCATGCAGAACCATAATGGTCCAGGTTAACTATAAGAAATATACAAATGACGCCTTAGCAAAAGTTATTCAACCTGATGAGCATTTTTTGTTGAAGTGTTTAATTTGAAGATTTGGAACACCTGACGCAAAACCATAATGGTTCTGGTAAACTATAGGAAATATAAAAATAACGCTATAGCAAAAGTTGTTCAGCCTGATTAGTATTTTTCGTTGAGGTAAAAAAATCGAACATTTAAAACACCTGATACATTACCATGTCAAATTTTATACGACAATTTTACAGAGTCACACTCTCCACTGGGATAGAGTGCGTAGAGTACGATTGGCTCATATTACTGGTGACCGCTCAGCGGTCCCCCTTTTGGCAACGTAGGTTTTAGCCTATATGGAAAAACATGAGAGTTTGCTGTCTCTCGAAGCCTTGAACACCCAGGCAACACCTAAAGGTCTGTCCCTCCCGAAGGCCCTTTGGAGATGTGCGATAGGTTGAGGGCACTCTGCCCATACCTCAAAGTTTGGTGAAGTAGCGCGAGCTCACTTGGAGCTAGCTATATAGTCTTCTTCTTATCGTGTCGGTGGCTCAAAAAATCTAAAAAAAACCATATATTTTATCCCTCCAGTATTTAGCAACAGCCAATGCTATGCCATATAATTTTATAACACTGCTACAAGTATTTTCTTATGTATGTTTAGTTGGTATTAAGGTAAGTATATTAATATGCCGGAGTTATAAAGTCCACGCGGACGAAGTCGCGGGCATCAGCTAGTTATAATATAATAATATTAAAACTTACGCGAGATAAATTCATTATGAAAACACGGCTTTACACACGTTTTATTGCGTCGGATCTGCGGGCAGCGGCGCGGGCGGCGACACGCGAGGCGGCCCTCAGTGCTTTGAGGTAAGCGTAACCGTCGTGTCACCATCCCTTTCACTCGCCCCGATGATGGTCTTCGTAACAGACCGAAACTAGTCGGCAGATCCGACGTAATAAAACGTGAGTAAAGCCGTGTTTTCATAATGAATTTTAATATACTTGCCGGTTTAGTTGTTGAGTATACTCTGCGTTATGAAGCAAGCAATTAAAACTCAAAATCTTTTCAAACACTTTTACTCCAAGTTTAATACCAAAAAGCTCATAAAATAAGAGTTTCCATAACGCACAGAAATCCAGGTGATTACATTGTAAAGGACAAGTATTGAATGGACTTTAGCGTTCCGTTCCACCTATTTCTATACGCATAGTAGTGGTGGGTAAACTTTAGAGAATCCATTGGAAAATCGGCTTACAGTGGACTCAATCGCAAAACTTTTCGGTTGGTCACAGTAAAAATACTGTATCGGCACTTTAGTTAGTTGAGAAAAAAAAAAGCTTTGTTTGTGAGCAAAATATTATACTGTAATTTAATCTGTAACTGTGCCGTGCCCCCTAAGGGTTCCCGGCAGAGTAGAATAGGACCACTCCAACTCATTCTGTGGATGTCGTAGAAGGCGACTAAGGGAACACAAGCTAAACAAAGCTTATTAACATCTAAGAGACCCGTCTGGCCAGCGTGGAGACCGTAGGCCAAATCCTCTGACTGCTCTGGCTAATAATGGCTCTGGTAGTATAACAGAGAGGGTCATGCTCCTGCAGTGGAGACTATAAAGACCTGATGATGATGATGAGTCTGTAACTGTGACATTAAGCGTTACTGTCACACTGCCACAGGTACCAAAAAGTAATCTATTGCGCACGTCAAAAACAAATTATGTGTACGTTATAATCATATTAAATTCCATTGACTCAAAGAATTGAAGAGTTTGTGGTGGGAAGTCTAGGGGTTCAGTTGTCGTTAATTGCCTTATACAATTTTGCAAATTGATTTAAGTGGACTTTATAATATGAAATTGGTGTAGTTTGGTGTTATAAATGCTCGTGCTCGAGAACAATTTGTGAAATAGTTAAAGTAGACTGTTAAATGGACTCGTATAGATTTCTCGCCAAAATCTCCCACGAGGCTGCCAAAGAACATACGCCATCTTTGATGCCACATACCTTACAACACCGATACTTAGTATCTCATCTACTGGACATTGGCAGAATCACTGAAATCTCGGTGGAAGCCATAATTACAAAGAAGAAAGAAAGAAAGAATTGAAGCTTGCTTATACAATTTTGATGAAATTTAGTATAAATCTAAGTGTCATACCTGGGAAAAACTTCGTAGTGACATAGGTAAGATATCTTATTCCATAATGCACAGCGCCGCGCATACGGCCTAATCGTGTGTGTATCGTAATAACCGCGCCAAACTCGCGATTACAAATTATACGCGAGCAGCCCCCGTAGCATGGCACGCGCGACAACGTTTATCGACTATCGGGGGCTGCTACTACGGGGGTTGCATGCTCGGGTATAATATCTTCTGATTGCTCTGGCTAATAAATGGCTCTGGTAGTACAGAGAGGGTCGTAGGAGCTGTAAGCGCTTACGCTCATAAAGCAACCCCGGGCGCTGTTCCGAATTGGATGGGTGACCACAATTGGCATTAAAATATTTCGAGCTCCTCCCTGCTTCGGAAGGAACGTTAAACCGTTGATCCCGGCTGTTATCATTGACGGTGGTCATCAGGCTAGGACAGATGCCTTTAGGCAGCTTGAAAAATCTGACACTAGTGTTTGCCATTAACACACGAAAAACAAATCCGGGTTAGATAATAAGAAAAACCTGTTGATGATGATATTAATAATGCTTGTTAATAAGTACTGGTTCAATAAGTAACATATGATTATAAGATGTTATAAGTTATTGTAATTTATTGGATCCTACCTAATAAAGTGGAATATAATTCCTTAATTAACTGAATCAATATAAAAAACTATGTATTGAACGCCTCATAAGCGGAGCGTTGAGGTAGTGCACTACAAACATTTTTCTGGGCTGTCTCTATTCAACACTCTAGTGAGGTGTAAGTGAGTGATCTAGTAGATATAGTTGGAAACGAAGACGCTAGTATACACGATCAGTACGCAAAATTCGTGTATGCATTGTAATCACAGATTTTAAAACAGCATTACAATATATATACGCGAGCAGTTTCCATGGCTGCGTTCTGGCCTTTTATAGAATGGAATGACGCGGCGAAGCCGGGGCGAACTGCTAGTTATAGATAACCGTCTGACGCAACCAGAGGGCGCGTAATGTTTTTTGCGTGTATGTATAGTCGGGGGCAGATAAACTTGAACCCCCTACAATTTAAAATCTGTTTGTAGAAGTCCGTTTTATCTGCCCCTGATCATGTGGTCTCAACGCCTTAATCGTACGATTTGTTCTCAGAGGCTCTAGTGACATAACTCGTGTTTTTTCAGTTAAGGACTTGGGAGTTAGTTTTGATCCGAAGCTGAACTTCCATGATCACGTGCAAAAGCAAGCATCAAGTTGCTTTAGACAGCTTGGCTTCGTGGTACGCAACTGCAGGGACTTTACTAATGTAAATGTTATAAAACTATTATACTCAGCTCTTGTACGGAGCAAACTAGAAATTAGTTTCAAAATTTGGAGCCCACATCTGTAACTGTGCCGTGCCCGCTAAGGGTTCCCAGCAGAGTAGAATAGGACCACTCCAACTCATTCTGTGGATGTCGTAGAAGGCGACTAAGGGAACACAAGCTAAACAAAGCTTATTAACATCTAAGAGACTTCTCCAACCCGTCTGGCCAGCGTGGAGACCGTAGGCCAAATCCTCTGACTGCTCTGGCTAATAATGGCTCTGGTAGTATTACAGAGAGGGTCATGCTCCTGCAGTGGAGACTATAAAGACCTGATGATGATGATGAGACTGTAACTGTGACATTAAGCGTTACTGTCACACTGCCACAGGTACCAAAAAGTAATCTATTGCGCACGTCAAAAACAAATTATGTGTACGTTATAATCATATTAAATTCCATTGACTCAAAGAATTGAAGAGTTTTTGGTGGGAAGTCAAGGGGTTCAGTTGTCGTTTGCCTTATACAATTTTGCAAATTGATTTAAGTGGACTTTATAATATGAAATTGGTGTAGTTTGGTGTTATAAATGCTCGTGCTCGAGAACAATTTGTGAAATAGTTAAAGTAGACTGTTAAATGGACTCGTATAGATTTCTCGCCAAAATCTCCCACGAGGCTGCCAAAGAACATACGCCATCTTTGATGCCACATACCGTACAACACCGATACTTAGTATCTCATCTACTGGACATTGGCAGAATCACTGAAATCTCGGTGGAAGCCATAATTACAAAGAAGAAAGAAAGAAAGAATTGAAGCTTGCTTATACAATTTTGATGAAATTTAGTATAAATCTAAGTGTCATACCTGGGAAAAACTTCGTAGTGACATAGGTAAGATATCTTATTCCATAATGCACAACGCCGCGCATACGGCCTAATCGTGTGTGTATCGTAATAACCGCGCCAAACTCGCGATTACAAATTATACGCGAGCAGCCCCCGTAGCATGGCACGCGCGACAACGTTTATCGACTATCGGGGGCTGCTACTACGGGGGGTGCATGCTCGGGTATAATATCTTCTGATTGCTCTGGCTAATAAATGACTCTGGTAGTACAGAGAGGGTCGTAGGAGCTGTAAGCGCTTACGCTCATAAAGCAACCCCGGGCGCTGTTCCGAATTGGATGGGTGACCACAATTGGCATAAAAATACGTTAAACTGTTGATCCCGGCTGTTATCATTGAAGGTGGTCATCAAGCTAGGACAGATGCCTTTAGGCAGCTTGAAAAATCTGACACCAGTGTTGGCCACTTACACACGAAAAACAAATCTGGGTTAGATAATAAGAAAAACCTGTTGATGATGATATTAGGTAATAATGCTTGTTAATAAGTACTGGTTCAATAAGTAACATATGATTATAAGATGTTATAAGTTATTGTAATTTATTGGATCCTACCTAATAAAGTGGAATATAATTCCTTAATTAACTGAATCAATATAAAAAACTATGTATTGAACGCCTCATAAGCGGAGCGTTGAGGTAGTGCACTACAAACATTTTTCTGGGCTGTCTCTATTCTACACTCTAGTGAGGTGTAAGTGAGTGATCTAGTAGATATAGTTGGAAACGAAGACGCTAGTATACACGATCAGTACGCAAAATTCGTGTATGCATTGTAATCACAGATTTTAAAACAGCATTACAATATATATACGCGAGCAGTTTCCATGGCTGCGTTCTGGCCTTTTATAGAATGGAATGACGCGGCGAAGCCGGGGCGAACTGCTAGTTATAGATAACCGTCTGACGCAACCAGAGGGCGCGTAATGTTTTTTGCGTGTATGTATAGTCGGGGGCAGATAAACTTGAACCCCCTACAATTTAAAATCTGTTTGTAGAAGTCCGTTTTATCTGCCCCTGATCATGTGGTCTCAACGCCTTAATCGTACGATTTGTTCTCAGAGGCTCTAGTGACATAACTCGTGTTTTTTCAGTTAAGGACTTGGGAGTTAGTTTTGATACAAAGCTGAACTTCCATGATCACGTGCAAAAGCAAGCATCAAGTTGCTTTAGACAGCTTGGCTTCGTGGTACGCAACTGCAGGGACTTTACTAATGTAAATTGTAACGCAACGAATGAATTGCGATACGGCGTGACGTCATAGCTCGCCCCACTGCCCGCCATATCGCCGTTGTATTCACCGCGGCGCGCTCCGCCGAGCGAACGCGTTACTTTTTGCCGAGCTGCCGACCGCACAACATAAGCCTAGCCACTATATTGTTATGCTGAGTGTTAATCTGAGTGTCCATAATGGATTAAAATACTCGTTGTTACGCGCAAGTTCTGTGTTTAATTACAAAAGCCACATCATCAGCGACCCTGTCTTGTCCCTTCTGTAACAATCAGAAGTGGAACACGATGAAAAAGATCGTCTTTCATCACCACGCCGATGGATTTTTCACCACAGGTTAAGTATTGCCGCCGAGATGCTATTAATTTATTTACATTTTTCCGTTAACGTTGATTCAATTAGTCAATTGTATTGTACCCTCATTTTCCGTAGTCTCAATAAAAGTTTTCCTTTTCACAATTTCCATCTAAAATCGTTTAAAAATTTCCGGCAAAAAGGTCAGTCGTAAAGTTGCTTAGCATTTCAAGAACTGACCCTAAAAAGAACACGTTTTGTGTGCTTTATATTCAGTAAAAGATAAACCTATGTGCTGCTAGTTTTTGCTTTCGGAGAATAAACTATTTGTTTCTTTTCATGAACACGCTTCTGGCATCGGAATGTTCGAGCAACATGGACTATCCAGCTGTCGTCCAACGGCTGCATCACAACGCGAGGCTGCGAGGGTTGCACGAGCTTCACTACGCGGCTGTTTCCCACCGCGAGGCTGCGAGGATTGCAAGAGCTTCACAGCGTGAACAGTGAAAAGACGGCATTCGACGAGAGCAGAGTCAGGAACAGCCAATTAAATTATCAGGTCAGCCAATTTTGTTGCTAATTCCTAGCCAGATTAGTCGTTAAATTAATGACTATATTCCTAGCTATTTGTTATTTACCAGCCTGATGAGTATTATTGCAAAAAAAAGTAATTAAGAGGCGTTCAGAATATGTATAGGCACCTAGTCATTAAGCCAAGTCAATGGTCCAATTCAAGCTAGTGGCCCAAGGCAAGCTAGTGATCCAAGTTACGCCAGGGTTCAAGCCAAGCTAGTGGTCTAAGTAAAGCAAGGGTCCAAGCCAAGCTAGTGGTCTAAGTAAAGCCAGGGTCCAAGCCAAGCTAGTAGTTCAAGTAAAGCCAGGGTCTGATCCAAAGCCAGTAGGCTATACTAAGCCTGTGGCTCAAGTAAGGACTCAAGCTAAGCCAGGACTCGAGTGAAGCCAGGACCAAGGCTTAGCCATGTCTCAAGCAAAGCCAGGGCCCATGCGAAACCAGGGCCAAAGCGAAACTAGGGCCCAAGTGAAACCAGGACCTAAGCTAAGCCAGTGCCTAAGCAAAGCCAAAGCCCAAGTGAAGCCAGAGCCCAAGTGAAGCCAGTGCCCAAGTGAAGCCAGAGCCCAAGTGAAGCCAGAGCCTAAGCGAAGCTAGGGCCTAAGCGAAGCCAGAGCTCAAGCGAAGCAAGAGCTCAAGCGAAGCTAGAGCTCAAGCGAAGCAAGAGCTCAAGCGAAGCTAGAGCTCAAGCGAAGCTAGAACTCAGGCCAAGCTAGAACTCAAGCCAAGCCAGGGCTCAAGCCAAGCCAGGGCTCAAGCCAAGCCAGGGCTCAAGCCAAGCCAGGGCTCAAGCCAAGCCAGGGCTCAAGCCAAGCCAGGGCTCAAGCCAAGCCAGGGCTCAAGCCAAGCCAGGGCTCAAGCCAAGCCAGGGCTCAAGCCAAGCCAGGGCTCAAGCCTAGCCAAGGATCCATGCCAAGCCAAGCCAAGGATCCAAGCCAAGGTTCCATGCCAAGCCAAGACAATGATCCAAGCCAAGGGTCGATGCCAAGCCAAGCCAATGATCCAAGCCAAGGGTCCATGCCAAGCCAAGCCAAGGATCCAAGCCATGGGTCTATGCCAAGCCAAGCCAAGGATCCATGCCAAGCCAAGTCAGGGATCCAAGCCAAGTCGGGGATCCAACCCAAATCATGGATCACAGTCAAGTGTGTCGCCTAAGAAAAGCCTATGGCCCAAGCCATTAAGCCAGGCGTTCAATCCATGAGTCCTAGTCTTGATCTTATTTCTGTCTATTAGAGTATTCCTTAAAAAATAGTCGGATTTTGACAATTTTGAGTAATCTGGTGTATTGCTCTCATTGCGGGAGCAATTGTTGCAGGATGGCCGATTGTAACGCAACGAATGAATTGCGATACGGCGTGACGTCATAGCTCGCCCCACTGCCCGCCATATCGCCGTTGTATTCACCGCGGC
Organism: Rhodophaea formosa; assembly: GCA_963082605.1. Classification (NCBI taxonomy): domain Eukaryota; kingdom Metazoa; phylum Arthropoda; class Insecta; order Lepidoptera; family Pyralidae; genus Rhodophaea; species Rhodophaea formosa. The sequence continues at coordinate 2,919,591 of OY720220.1, read as the reverse complement.
GCGCTCCGCCGAGCGAACGCGTTACTTTTTGCCGAGCTGCCGACCGCACAACATAAGCCTAGCCACTATATTGTTATGCTGAGTGTTAATCTGAGTGTCCATAATGGATTAAAATACTCGTTGTTACGCGCAAGTTCTGTGTTTAATTACAAAAGCCACATCATCAGCGACCCTGTCTTGTCCCTTCTGTAACAAAATGTTATAAAACTATTATACTCAGCTCTTGTACGGAGCAAACTAGAAATTAGTTTCAAAATTTGGAGCCCACATGAGGCTACATATATTCTTTCTTACTGTCGAGAAGGTGCAGAAAGCATTTTTGAGATTCATAAATAAGAAATTTGTATAGTTTCTACCCATTTTTGTATCCAACCCAATTTTTGTTGGGTAGTTTAGGTTATAATTCGTTACGGGTACGCCGCAAATGGCAGTTACTTATATTTGTCAGTCGGTGTCTCCGAGGTGAATCGGATTGTCCGGAGCTTGTGGTGCGTTTTAAGACTATTTGCACCAAAATTGTTATTATTTTGTGAAAAGGATGGATGAATCCGTAGTCCTAGGTTAAGTTGTGCAGTGCTTTGGTGTAACTGTAATGCTGTACAATTTTGTTAATAAAGTAAAAGTAAAGTAAAAGTAAAAAGTTATTTATTTTCTCCATTGTTACATGTTTAAAGATTAATATTAGGCATTATTTCATTTTATTGTACAGATCGAGAGTACACTCTTAGCCCTGTACATTAAAATTAATGTTGGAGACTGGTGTCTGTTTAAGGCAAGGCCTGAGTCACAGTTCACCAGTGCTCTCACAGCTGGACACAGGTAAACTTTATCTTAAGCTATTATAGGTCTATGCTTACATGCAGGAATCACTATGAATAACAATACTATAAATTGAAACTATAAACAAACAAAGTAAGATGGATTAAGAATAGTATAACTATGTGTGTGACTATAATAATACAAAACAAATATATGCTGAGACTTCAGGAAATAAATAAGGAAAGACTTCTAGATAAGTGGATGCAACAGTTGTTCTGTTTCTTCATAATTAAGAGTAAATAAGTATGCCGAGATCGTTTTTTTACAAGAGTAGGTTAGAAGTGGCAACAAGTTGAGTTTAAAATTTAAGTTATTATATAGATATGGGCCCAAAAAGCAGAAAAATCTGTGTGCAAATTTATTAGTAAAAAGGGAAGTGATAGCTACAAGTCGATTTCTTCTAGACAGGTTAGGGTTATATGGAGTGATAGTATGTTGCTTAGTAATGACATTCATAATGTATAATTGTCGAACTGTCAAAACCTCGCAGAGAAAAGGTTTGAAGGTGCATACTTTAAGGAGAGCTCTTTGAGCTCTTTCAAGTCTTATCATTATAGATTTGGAAGCACCACCCCAGGAACCTATACAATAATTTAGAAGAGACTGTGCTAATGCAAGGTATGTCATTTTTACAGTTTTTGGGTCAGCAACTAGTCTAAGTTTTTTAAAAATATATATTAATTTTCGAATTCTACCAGCCATAAGGTTGATATGGGATCTGAAATTTAGGTTCTGATCAATTATCACACCGAGGTATTTAACAGATTCAGAGGGTTGTAGTGGAGAGCAGGAGCACTCTGCGGAGGAGTCTTTAATAATGTGTGAATGTGGGACGATTGAAAGATGTTGTAAAATATTTTTATTAGAGACGAGGTTATAAATGGAAAAATTTACAAGTTGTGTTTTTTGGTAGTTGAGAGTTAAGAGGTTGTTTTGCAGCCATTCAACAACCAAGTCCAACCCGGACTGCGCGTAGCGATATGTATCTTGCCAGTTCTTAGAGGAAAACACTAGAGCAGTATCATCTGCGTACGATATAATTTTACAGTGTGGGATGTTCATGAGGAGGAGGTCGTTCATATAGACCAGGAAAAGAGTAGGGCCTATTATACTTCCCTGAGGGACGCCATATTCAATGGGTAGTTCAGAACTGTGCTGCTTGTTTACCGAGACACATTGAAATCTATCTGTCAAATAGCTCTCGAGTAGTTTTAGTTGATTTCCCCTTATACCGATAGATTCAAGCTTCCTTAGAAGAATAGGGATAGAAACCGAATCGAACGCTCTTGTAATGTCGAGAAACAAGCCAACGCAGCTGTCTCCCTTATCAAGACTCCTGACAACAAAATCCGTCAGCTCGTGTACTGCATCGTTTGTAGATCTATTTGACCGAAAACCATGTTGGTTGGGGGAAATAATAAAATTTGCTTCTAAATACGATTTAAGGCGGGTATTAATGATTCTTTCTAAAATTTTGGATAGAGCAGAAAGAATAGATATGGGTCGATAATTATTTGGTAACTTTTTGTCTCCATTTTTGTAAATGGGAATGATAACAGCTTTCTTAAAGGCAGATGGAAATATGCCAGTAGACAAGGATAAATTACAGATATGGGTGATAAGGGGAATAAGTATATTTTTATATCTTTTTAAAAATGAAGGTGAAATATTATCCCATCCAGTTGTGCAATCATCTTTTAATGAATTTACTATATCATTTACTTCTTCACACGTGGCATCCAAAAATACAAGAGAGTTAAGAAAAGATTGATTTTGTGAACTTGGGGTAGAAGGGGGTTTTGAAGTCGTAGTGGTGACGTTTGAGCTTTTAATATTTTCTGCTAGAGATTTTCCAATATTAATGAAATATGAGTTGACATTATCTAGTGACTCTTTTGGTGTAGGCATACAGTTTAATAATTCATTAGCAGGGGTGTTTTGTTTTTGTGAATTTGTGACGTTTTTTATTACTTTCCATAATGATTTAGAATTATTTCCTGCTCCTTTAATTAATGATTGTTCGTAGTTTCGCTTGACGGATTTTATAACTTTATTACAGAATGAGCGATATCTTAGATAGGTTATGCGAAAATTTTCGTTATGAGGATATTTCAAATGTTTTTTATACAGGTTGTTTCTGTTTCGTATACATCTTAATATTCCAGGTGTAATCCATGGCTTTAGAAGTCTACGACGACGGGTAAGAATAATAGTTAAAGAGTGACATGATATAAGGGATTGTAGGGACTCTATTAAAAGATTCGTTGCAATTTCGGGATCAGTGGAATTTAGAATAGAAGAGAAGTCTGTGTTTTGAAGTGAAATACTTAGGTTAGGATAGTCCACCCGGGTAATTGGAGTATTAGGGATAGTAGGTTTATTCGCATCTAAGGTTAGAAATACAGAAAAGTGGTCAGTGATGGTAGTTTTAATAACAAACGTTTGGGAAGGGGAACATGATTTTAAAATGCAGTGGTCAAGGCAAGTATTAGAATGGGTGGGGAAAGTGTGCGTTGGTATTAGACCATGGAGGGCTAAGATGTTGAGGTAATCATCGTTATCTTCATCTGTGCGAGAAGGAACAATATCAATATTAATATCACCGACCAGAATTATATTTTTAAATCCCCGTAAGTCGGCCAGAGTGGAATTAAGTGACCTTGTGAAATTTGTATAGGAGCGAAAAGCCCAAGGACGGTATATACCCAAAATTGCTGTTTCTTTATTATATTTAATCAATAAACAACTTGCGTCTAAAATTAGAGGTTCAGAGATAGCGATATCCAGTAGTTCGGATTTGTAGTAGACAGCAACACCGTCATTTTGATTTACAGGGACTGTTGAGGTACAATAGTTATATCCCTCAAGGCTAGGTAGAAAGTGGTTTTTTTTAATCCAACATTCCGTAAACACTATTATATCTGGTTCCACTTTTAAGTTACTTATAAAAATTAGAAAATTATCAAAGTTAGCAGATACGCTGCGAATATTTTGCGTGAGAATAGTTAACGTCTTCTTATGGGAGGGCAGGTAGGTAATAACCTCTTGTGGGTCACACAAATACGACTTATGCATAGATACATTATCTATTTGATTAATTAAATCGATATTTCTATCCATTTTATATTGTGAAAGGAATGTAACCAGAGTACATTAATTAGTACAAAAGAGTATATTTATATAGAAAAATAAAAATCTAGATGAAAAATATAGACATTGATTATATTTTGTACACCGAGCACACAATATCTAGAGCTAGCCCCAAAGTAAGTTTCCTTGAATTATGGGATGCATAACTATAAACATTTATGTGCACATATGTATTGATAAATGACGTCTACATAGACACAGAAAAAATATCCCTCATTACAAATATACTCATAATAAAAATATTGGGTACATATAGGTATATAAACTATTTATAAAAATCAGAGGTCTAAGCTACAATGCAAGTTACAAGGCAATAATTCAAAATAAGTATGTTTATTATTTACCTTTTGCAATGTGTAGGTACCCATTAGAAAAATGCACTTAGTTATTATAGGCCGGTGTGCAACACGTTATAACATAGATAATATTTAGGTATATAGGTAGACGAAATAGTTCTTAACCACTAAGTAGATCTAAGTTCGGCCACTTGTTCTTCCGATGTAATGGTTATATATCTGGTATATAAATAAAATAAATAAATGAGAAAATAAAAACATGAGTCACAAAATATATCTTATTTAAAATCAAAACAATATTTTAGGCATAATATTTTAAAATGACACCGTATATTTAGTAAGTTAAAGGCTAACGCAGATTACTGCCATCTAGTATCGAGTAGCAAGCAACTCTCCTGCGCCATACATTCGCCTGCTTTTCGCAACCTTAATTTGGTCCAATATTTTTGTATGAGGTGGGCAGTCTATTACGTTTGTATTATATGGTTTTTGCCCTGACTGTACGTTACATGACCGTCGACATACCCTTAAAGGGGTGAATCAGACCGTCAATATAAACAACTTTTCTTATGGGGTCAATGTTGGGAATTTTTGACATTCACATGACGGCAAAATATTTTTGTATGAAATTTTCGATTTTTAGCATCAGTTGTTCATATTGATGGGCTGAGTCATCCCTTTAAGGGTGCGTCAGTTGAAGTTCATATTACACTCTGTATTAGTCTGTATACCTACTTAGTAGGTATATGTGGAAAGAGTACCTACTTGCTATTTCCTAGCTCAATTTCCTGTTATAGAACGTGCTGTGTACTCCAGCGCATAGGTGCCAAAATGTCGCTATTGTGCGCGCATCATTTTCCGCGGATTTGAGCTACAGACAATAGGTGTAATGTAGCTGTCGATACGTACGTGTCGATTATACCGTGTTTATTCATCCTACATGTTTAGCATGCCTTGCGTAGGGGATTATGTTAATGATGCTTGTGAAATTCTGTATTAATTCTGCATCAGAATTTGCTGAATTGTTAAGATTCCGCCTATAGTTCCAAAATGGATGTGATAATAGAGTCAGGACACAGGCCTCGGAAGCGTTGCTGTGACGGTATTGCGTCCTGTCCTACAAATAAAACATAGACATACAAATGTCACGACAGGACATTACAGACAGCTGTATTTTTACCCGACTGCCTGGAGGGTTATGTGTTTAGCGCGTATCTTGTATGTATGTAATATTCTTTATTACCTTGTATCTCTAGAACCGTTGAATGGATTTTCACATTTGAGGTATCGTTAGTTTTGTCTTAATAGCCCGAGTGTTCTTAGGTAGGTGAAATATAAAATAATTGTAGTTATCCATGCAGGCGGGTTTTTTGTTTTTTAAATTATTAACTTGTTTCAATATGTTTTCCATACAAATGTATTCCTCTATTTTCTCGCTGAAAACTACATTTAGAGGAACAATTCTTTTTTCATAAAATCTAATACCTACTAAAATAGGGTACCTATGGCTCTATGTTTTATTTTTTTTATAAAAAACAGATTTAAAAAAAAAAAATTATAAGTTTAAAAAAATTGTAAAAGATTAATTCTAAAAAAAAAAATTTTTTTTGAAAAACATAAAACATACCTATTTTAGTACCAGATTATACGAAAAAAGAATTGCGCCTCTAAAAGCAGTTTTGAGCGAGAAAATAGAAAAATCTATCTAAACATACTGCTAGGATACTCACAAAAAGTAAAAAAAAAAAATTAAGGCCGAACAAACGCGTAGCGCAAGCGAAGCGTCTCTTTATCAGCTTGAACAAAATGTTCTTAATATGTCTGCCTCTCTGCAGGTTGAATATCTCAACCAATTCTCGTAAAACCATTGTGAATTCCCCATGTTGTTGTTGTGTTTAATTTACATCAGATAATATAATTATGATTTGTATATTGGTGTATTTACTCGTAGTGCGCCCTGTTCTGAATTAAGTGGTGGCAGCAGTGAATTGTCGGGTCCGGTAAGCTGTGATTGGGCCACAATGTGTCAGTTGTAACTGCTTGTCAAATATTAAGCAATGACAGCGGTTTATTAAACTCGACTCTTTGATGCTGCTGTCTGGTGGTAGGCATTTCAAAAAAGCCTTATTTTACGCCCAGGAAAACTAAAATATGTGATGAAAAAGAATTTGCCACAGGTATAATTAGAACCACGACTCTCAAGTTTATGTTTTGGTAATACTGGCTCCAGCCAGAGTCCGAGTATGACATAGCACGATGTGTAGATGAACTTAGTAGATTTGAGAGCATTACACTACAGATTACACAGTCGGTACAGCCATCAGACGTTGATCCAGCCGGACGGCCTGCAAGTAATGCACTAATGCAATTTTAATGGCGACTACAATCGAGTCATGATGCATTGTACTCCATGATAAGGCCCCAGGGTCATTAAGAAGCGCAGATTACTGAAAGAAGAAGATATGTTTAAAGAAAATTATGTTTTGATGCAATTGAGGAGTAAATACAAGTATTATTGCATCATGACGCATTGTACTCTATGATAAGGCTCTAGGGTCATTAAGGAAGTTGAGATGATGATGGCAACAAAATAATAAAATGTTGACCATGACGTTGGCAGAATCACTGGAACCTCGGTGGAAGCCATAATATAAAAAAGAAAGAAAAATAATAAAATGTTGAACATGATCGACAAAATATTTGTTCAATATACTTTACAAATTATGTAGGGTAACAGACATCTAGGTCACAAGACAAATATAAAAGTAATATGGCGATATTTTAGAAAAAAAAAAGATCTATTGAGACATAACAGGAGTGACATCGAATAATGCTTAATTTAAGATAAGCTTAAAGGCGGCTTAAGTAAACTTAAAGTAAGAGATACAGATTTTAGCACATTTATTATTGTTTTCCTACGAGGTAATCGGATCCAACTGTACCAAAATCGAAGGATATCTAATAATCAATCAACACGTGTAAGCGAAGAGGAAGAAAAATTAATTAATCCTTGTCATAATTGAACACTATTTAGCTTTATTGCCAAGTTCCATTATATTTGTACACGTTTTTTTACTTTATTTGGAATATGGGATACAGTTGTATAGGCTATAATAATAACACAAAAATAACTCTTTATATTCATTATCCCAGCAATTTCTGAGTTACATCAGCTGTGGTGCATCGGAGCTCGAAATCTGCTATGATACGAGAATTTAATATGATAATCACATTTTTTTTTACAAACTTGATGGTAAGTTCCTATATCTCCTTATTACTATTATCTATGTAAAGGGCTATTATTAAGCTGTTGTGTAGGGGTTTAGAAGTTTAAAGGGTTACGAGAACGAGGAAATGTGTTGAAATGAATTCGCGAAGTTATGAGTGGTGGAAGTTTTATTTTATGTTTATGACGCTGCAAAATTATAATCATCGTACCATTTAACGTAGAGTTTGTTTGTTTGGATAGCGCGATTTTTTATAGCCTGTATTGCCTTACTTTAGGTACTTACATTTCCATTAAATCATCAAATTTTCATCATCATCTGGTGTTTTAGTCTCCAATGCAGGAGCACCCTCTCTGTACTAGCTGATACATACATATATCTCGTATTAGACAGAGCAGTCAGGGGATTCGGTCTACACTCTCCACGCTGGCCAGACGGGTTGAGAGATATTTTTTATGAATATGCTTTGTTTAGCTTGTGTTTCCTACGTCACCTTCTACGACATCCACGGGAAGTTTTGAAGTGGTGCTATCCTGCACTGCCGGTAACCACCGAATTTTATTAGTCATTTATTGCCATACTTTAGGAATACTTCCATGAAGTATATGTAAGTAAAAGAATGCATCAGTTTGTGCTGTTGCGGACAGGCATCACAGGTAGCGTTTATTTTCAGGTACCCCTTCTCTTTCAGATGTTATGCGGGAGATATTAATATGAAGGATAAGATTCTACAGTTAATTAGAAAAAATAATACAAATTAAACATTTAACAAGTAATTTAATTTTAAAAAAATCTAAAGAACCCGACTGACCAATACTGCCCATAGCAATATTTTCATCTGGAATTTTACGGTAAATCTTTTTTAAATACTGGACTGGAGATTCGACTCTTCATTTGCGTTCACAAGATGGAAAATTTGCTTGCCTGGTTGGCGCTAACATTTTCTGTTAAGCACTTTATAACAGAAAATGAACTGTTTGTCGCCAGGCACAAAAAGATGACGGTGGTGAGCCTGATTGCTAACATACTGACGTGTGCACTCATGTACAGTTTCGTTTGTAGTAGTATTAGACGCAAATAATACACCTCTATATTTAATACTCCATGCTTATATGAAGCGCCATACCTGTGGCAGTGCTTTATTACGAGTACAACCTTACGCATTTTCTAAGAAGATTCAATTACATACCTCAAGCAAATACAAGAGAAAATATATTTTTTTAAAAATACTCAAAGCATTTCAACAACAAATCTGAGTTTGAGAGTATTTACTGTGATATCAATCAATTTATTTGTTCAACAAACACAGGCCTGTTTAAATCGAGAAAGCTGTTAAATTAAAATTTGTTTTATCTGCAATACAAGTTTTTTTCACAAGAATAAGTTCTCTAAGAACTTATTCTTGTGAAAAAAACTTGTATTTTCTTTCAGTAAATTGGATGGAAGATAATCACAGTGTATATACCTACTTATCACATCATTACTTTATAGGACACAGGATTAGGGTTACTGTCAATCATCGACGAGCTCCGTGGCGCAGCGGTCAACACGCCTGCCTGCGACACGGATGGTCCCGGGTTCGATCCCCGGTCAGGTCAAGATGGAAATGATCTTTTTCAGATTGACCTGGGTCTCGGATGTTTATCTATATAAGTATCTATCATAAAATATAGTATCGTTGAGTTAGTATCCCATAACACAAGTCTCGAACTTACTTTGGGACTAGCTCAATCTGTGTGATTTGTTGTATTAATTTATTTTTATCGAAATAGTCTGTATGTGTATTTTAGCAAATTTGTAAAATGCAAACTAAAAAAGAAAATATGACGTTCAAAAAGCGATACATGATGTCCAAATTTGAATAAAATTTCATTTCATTTAATTTCATTTCATAGAACTAATTTTACAGGCTTTCGCCCATTCTTTCAGTCGAATTTTTGATCTGCGTGGGAAAAAAAGCAGTTGGTTAGTTTTATATTTTTAGGGTTTTGTACCCATGAGTAAAAAAACCGCCCAAGTGCGTGTCGGTGTAGGGTCCCGTAGTTGCGAATGACAACTTTAAGTTCACCTCATAGTTTAACGACCAAAAACATCTAACTAAATGAAAATTGTATGAAATTTTACATTTTCGAGTACATTTTATAAGTTTGTTGCCTATAACTTTTTAGTTTGTACTCAGTACTCAGCTTTGATAGTTTTACTTTCATCCTTAATATATATACTACTGCTGTAATTTTTTTCACGTACCCATATATAACCGTTTAGCAGATAAAGGGGGGACACATACCTCTAACAAAAATTTTATTAATATTCATACCCATACCAACTTACAGCTTTCTAGTACTTATTATAATCTCTGAGTTAAACCGCGGACGGACAAACAGACAGACAGAGAGACATGGCGAAACTATAAGGGTTCCTTTGTTTACTACAGAATCCTAAAAACCACTGCCATCTGTTTGCCTGTCACCAGGCTGTTAAAATTTTCACAAACGATGTATTTCTATTGCGACTATAACTACAAATACTCAAAGAAGAATAAAATAAGTATTTAAGGGGGGCTCCCATACAACAACATGTTTTTTTTGTTTTTACTTGATAGTCTAATGTTGTATAGACAATGGTACGGAACAATTCGAAAGCGAAGAAAAAAAAATTATTTCTATTTCTTATCTTCCAGTCCAGCATGCTACGACACAAGTTCACAACTTACTATTACTCAAATTTGTCCATATATATTTAATAAGTTATTTATTTGTAGATATGTATAAGATTTTTTAAACTAATTGCATCTTCCTACGCCGCACTATGTCGCGTAGGACACACGATACCGTGTGGTTCCCAGCAGAGTAGAATAGGACCACTCCAAGTCTCCCCGTGGATGTCGTAGAAGGCGATTTAGGAAACACAACACAAAGCTTAAAAACATCAAAGAGACCTCTCCAACCCATCTGGCCAAATCCTCTTACTGCTCTTGTTAATATTGGGTATGGTAGTACAGAGACCATGCTCCTGCAGTGAAAGTTAAAAAGACCATGATGATAATAATGATGGAGAGTGTAGACCAAATCCTATGACTGCTCTAGCTAATATTGGCTCATGTAGAACAGAGAGGGTCATGCACCTACAGTGGAGAGTAAATATGACCTGATGATTATAATAATGATGATGACGCTGCACTAAAATAAACATAAGACCACCAAAACTGTGAATCTCCTAATGTTTCTGCGACAACTCTTTATTTACTTGACGGATTTGCTCATTAGACGCCCGCGGCAAAAATAACGCCCAGACGCGACGCGCAATTAAACCACACCCCAATTATAAGCTGAAGCGTTTTATTTTTTAGATATAGTTTTGACGATTACTATTCTACATCTAATTAATTTTATCTTACCTGCACGGGGGCATTAAAATTGGATTTGTATGCCTTAAGGACGAAACATGTTGAGGACTTTAATAACTAAGAACATCCAATTTATGTACACATGTTTTTACAAATAAATAAATTGAATTGAATTGAATTGAATTGAATTGAATTGGAGTCATGTCTACCTTCAGGTTTTTTTTTTTACTTAACTTGATATTATATTAGTAGGACTTCCGACAAAATTTCTTACAGATAGCGCTTCAAAGAAAGAAAAATCTAGAAATACGTGTTATTTACTTGACTGATTTCTCATAAGACGCCCGCGGCAAAAATAACGCCCAGTCGCAATGCGCAATTAAACCACACCCCAATTATAAGCTGAAGCGTTTTACTAATTTCCTCTAAGTTTTATTTCTATACAAACAATGTCTATTCTAATTCCTATTTCATTTTATCTTCACGGGGGCATTAAAATTGGAATCACGTCTACCATCGGGTTATTTCGTACTTAAATGAAGAAGTCTGAGCAAAATATTAAGTCATCATCATCAGGTCTTTGTTATTCTTACGCTTTGACACATTATAATAAGTCTTGTTATAAGCATGAACCTTAGAACTCTGCTTGCCAGAGCCTGTACCTCCAGATGAGTTATCTATTCCTGCAGAATATATAATCTTAATAGCTGTTAACCCCGGCACCGCACGCGTAATATATAGCCTATGTCCTTTTCAGTACCCTAACCTATGTGTATGCAAAATTTCATGATGATCGGTTCAGTAGATACGGCGTCAAAGCGTAACAAACACACAAATAAACTCACTTTCGCATTTATAATATTAGTTAGGATCTATTATAGTTTATGTAACGCTATGTGTGGGAGGAAAAAGATTAATCTCAAAAGATGTTATAAACGAGTGATGATACGGGGGTAAGTATATAATTTAAATACAGTGGCACTCCGGGAGTGCCGATAGAAGTGAAAACTTGAACAATTGTGTCTTGAATTGTCAGGAAATATTGAATACTTATACTATAATATGAAATACTTTTAATTTATTAAGAAGTGTCGGTTTTTTGGCAACTGTGTTCAATGATTTTTTTCCACCTCAATAATGCTCAACGCGCCTTAAGAAGTTTTCACTTAAAAAAATAGTATTTTAAAATAAATCGCCTCAGCTCAAGATTTGGGTCAGCTCAATGAACGCAAACACTTTAGGTACAATACAAACGACAGGGCGAAAAAGATACGCCTACTACATCTCGCTTCGTTTTTGCTGGTTTACGATAAATAAGGATATACGTTCTACGGTTATTTTCCTTTAAATATTCGTTTATGTAGGCAGTAGATAGAAAATTTATTGCTTGAGAGTTGGTGTTTGTTTTTTTCAGTTCGGAGTTTGGATTTTAAATAACCTTCTGGGCAAGCTATCACGGGGCAACGAGCTGCCAGGCCTATTTTATTTGTAAATAGTAGTTTTAGTTTAACTTTTATTTTTTTTTCTGTAAAAATAATGTGTACCTAATGCTTAATTTATTACGGATTGTGAGCTATTTTTAGAGCAGAGTAAAAAACATTGACAAGATATTTATTTATTACTAGCAGTCCTACCCGGCTGCGCCCGGGCATGTATTATACCTTAAAACCTTCCTCGTGAATCACTCTATCTATTGGTGAAAACCGTATGAAAATCCGTGGAGTAGTTTTTGAGTTTATCGCGAACAGACAGACAGACGCGGCGGAGGACTTTGTTTTATAATATGTAGTTATAGTTATTATAAGTATTGCACATACAATCTAAAGCTTTTTTTTCACAAAAGGTAAATAACTTAATGCTAAGCATTGTCCACCTGTTTTTCACCAGAGACCTGATGAAGAAAATAAAAGGGGTGCATGTTTAGGAAGAAAATGTCAAAGCGCTGCTAAGCGAAGCTAGAACAACGAAGCAAAACTATTGGTGATATTTCCCCCACACAGCTCTCTACTCCCTCATCCAGCTTTGATGGACTTCTTCTTCTTATTTAAGAGCTTTATAGCTCTTGTCGATGGAGTATGCGCCAAACTTCTCTATCTTCTGCTTTAGACTTTAGTTCTTGATACGACATGACACCAGCCTTCTTCTTTAGTCGGTCAACAAAACTTTTCCTTGGTCTCCCTGGACACATAGGCTAATTCTTACCAGTAGTAATTAGGTACATTATGCCTTAAATAGAACAAATTACTTCAGGTAATACACTAGTTTGAGTAGAGCATCACTTAAAAAGCTAATAACATACATGAAAATCTGAACCCTATCGTTTGTCCTACATAACATTATTTACTCCGCTATATCGAAGCCTGGAAATCCAGTTATCTCCGACCGGATAAACACGGATAAAAGCTAAGGATAAAACAAATACGATCGACTGGCTACCCGATACCCGGGTAAAAGGTCGTATTACTGATTTCTAGAAGCAATCGTATTGGTTCGAAGAAATGATATTAATGTAAGGAGATGTAGACAAATGTAGTGGAATATATTTTTGCACTGTGATCAAGCACAAGAAACAAAAAAAAAAAGAAAACCCTACAGAAAAACGAAGAAAAGCTATTGGTGATGTTTTCTCCACAGACCTCTGTACTCTCTCCCAGCTTTGATGAATACATAGCCTAATTTTTTCCAGTACTAAAATTAGATACATCGCGCCTAAAATAGAACATAGTACTTCAGGCAATACTGTTTGAGTAGAGCATCAGTTAAAAATAAATAAAATATGTAAAAGACTGAAACCTTATCGTTTGTCCTACATAACATTATTTGCTCTGCTATATCGAAGTCTGGAAATCCAGTTATCCCCGGATAAACACGGATAAAACAAATACGATTGACCGTCTATCCGATACCCGGGTAAAAAGTCGTATTACCGATTTCTAAAAGCAATCGTATTGGTTCGAAGAAATGATATTAATTTGAAGAGATAAAGACAAATGTAGCGAAATATTATTTTGCACTGTGATCAAGCACAAGTGAAAAATTTTGACTAGTGCTTCTATTTCCTGCAGTGGAGACTAACAAAGACCTAATGATGAAGACTTTTCAAACTACACCATTGGGTCTTGGATGCCTATCTATAAAAGTATATAATACAAAAATGGTAGGAGTTTAAAACACTCAAAAAACCAATTACTTGTTTGATCCCATATTAAATTTAAAAACATTATATGAACACGGTAGTTGAAGAAAAAAAAATACAAAAATTATATCGTTGAGTCAGTATCCTACAACACAAGTTCACAATTCACTGTGGAGCTAGCTCAATTTGTGTGATTTGTCCCTTTAACTTATTTATTTATTTGAGTTGAGCATCAATAACATACATAAAAATCTGAACCCCTATCGTTTGTCCAACATAACATTATTTACTCAGCTATATCGAACTGGAAATCCAGTTTTCCCCGATCGGATAAACACGGATAAAACAAATACGATCGGCCGGCTATCCGATACCCGGGTAAAAAGTCGTATTACCGATTTCTAGTAGCAATCGTATTGGTTCGAGGAAATGAATGAGGACTAGTGATGTGAAATATTTCTTTGCATTGTGACTCTCAAGCATAAAGTGAAAATCTCGAGTGATCTTAGAATAAGATATAGCTATAACGGTTCATAAGTTACAGCCTGGTGACAGACAGACGGTTGAACAGTGAAGTCTTGTGAATAGTCTCCCGTTTTTAGGGTTCCGTAGTAAACAAGGAACCCTTATAGTTTCGCCATGTCTGTCTGTCTGTCTGTCTGTCCATCCGCGGTTTTACTCAGAGACTATAAGTACTAGAAAGCTGTTATTTAGCATGGGTATGTACGAGTATATTAATCATGGCAAAAAAGTGAAAGAAAAAAATCTTGAAAAAAATTTTTTTAGGGTAGCTCCCATTGAAGTAAGTTGGTAGTGTAATTTTTTTTCTCTACTTAACCATCATGTGGGGTATCGTTAAATAGGTCTTTAAAAAATATTGTGAGGTTGAGAACACCATTTTTCGATTTAGGGATCCGTTTCCGAAATATTTAGTTTTAAAGTGCACATTTTTGTTAGAGGTAAGTGCCCCCCCCCCCCCTATCTGCTAAACGGTTATATATGGATACGTGAAAAAAATTACAGCAGTAGTATATATACTAAAGTTGAAAGGAAAACTATCAGAGCTGAGTACTAAGTGCAAACTAAAAAGTTATAGGCAATCAACTTATAAAATGTACTCGAAAATGTAAAATTTCATACAATCTTCATTGTTAGATGTTTTTGGTCGTTAAACTGTAAGGTGCGAGTGTGAACATTGTGAACTCAAAGTTGTTATTCATAACTACGGAACCCTACACTGCGCGTGGCCCGACACGCACTTGGCCGGTTTTTACCCCTTGGGTACGGAACCCTAAAAAATTTACAAGCCATGAACCTAGGAATGACTACCTACTGACTAACCCCTTACGTTTTCCTAACTTTTTTTTTCCTTTTCTCATTCTGCCAGTAGCCTCGTAAAAAAAATACTGATTGATTCGTAAATGACCACACCGAGCATGAAATCGACGTATAAATTTAACGGCAAAATCTTGCTCTCTTCTCGTAATCAACGGGGAATTTTCTGGTATTCAGAGCGTACTTATGTGTGTGTCGTAAAAATAAGTGAGTCGTTTGTATTTTATTTTACCAGTCTTTGAACAGGGGTATTGGATATCACGATTTCGTTTCGTTGTTTAAATTCATCTTTGAGCTCTTTGTCTCTTCTTAAATACATTTTAGAGACGACTAATGTCTTGTACAAAAGTATCCTGTATACTTTTGTACAAGTAACATGTCCCTCGACATATCCTTAAAGGGGTGAGTGACAGCGTCAATATGAACAACTTTTGCTGTGTGATCAATATGAAATCGTCAATTTCATACAAAAAAATATTGCCGCCCGGGTGAAATGTATGGGAAAGCAAACATTTTTTTCGAGCTCCCAGCGTTGACCCCATAGGAAAAGTTGTTCATATTGACGGTGTCACTCACCCCTTTGAGGGTATGTCGAGGGTTATGTTACATCCTGTATATCTACTTTAAGAAGGGTAAACTCCATTCAACTACTATCCGTCTATCATATGCAGACCATGATGGTGCTCCCGCACTGCTGTTAAAAATATTTACAAGCATTTTCATGATATAAATGCATATTAACATGAAAATAAAAATCTATTACAGTTAATATTGATTATTAATATGAATGACAAGTACTTTTTTGAAAAAAATTCAACAATAAGTTTTTTGATTTGAATATTAGAAAATATTTGTAATCATTTTTAACAGCAGTATTGGAGCACCATTAATATGTTATTATCACCTAAGACTTTGATCGTTAAGGTGACGTGAGTTCACACACTAGCGCCACCCAGCAATTAATTCTATAGGTCCTAAATCATATCCAATTAAAAAAAATCTAATAGCTGAATGCCCTAGTAAATTACTTGTAGTATTATTGGTACAAGTTTTCACTATTTTTAATTTGATGAATATTAAGAGAACGAATTTCGTTCTCTTAAACTTAGATTGTAGTATCCTATAGTCAAAGGTAGTATCTATAAAAAGTAACAAAAAGAATACTACAAGTAATTTACTAAGGCAATCAGCTATTAGATTTTTTAAATTTGATTTTATTTAGGAGTAAATGAATTAATTGCTGATTGGCGCTAATCCATGCATTAGTTTATCGCGAACAGACAGACACGATCCCCTTGATGTTTATAAGCATTGTTTATCTCGTGTTTCCCAAGTCGTCTTCTACGACATCCACGGGGAGACTTGACACACAGTCCAAATGCATTATTACTTCTCATTAGCACACACAAAAACAAAGAATTTTCTTATTCTACTTGTTTTGCCTTGTAAGATCATAATAAAACAACACAATAAAGTCACCCTTCCGAAAATTAACTCGCCGGGTGCATCACATCCGGGTCCTGTTTACCCGGTTAATTGCTTAGATGAGGTCTTTTCATCCGGGAAATTGCGGGAATCGGTTCAGAATAAGCGCGTGCAAAGTATTAGATAAAATCGGACGGCATGTGGCATACGAAGCAAAATACACATTTTATCTTTTTGAAATTTGGCTTTTATTTAGCCTGCTTTTGTGTCCCACTGGTGGGCAAAGGCCTCCCCTTCTTTACCCACTGATCCCTATCCAATGCAACTTGCTGCCAACCTCAAGTTCAAGAACCTTTCGATTTTATCGCGCCATCTCGTCTTCGGTCTACCCCTACGCCTAGGTCTATCAAGAAGCCATATGGTCACTTTTCGGGCCCATCTATCTGTGTGCATGCGGCAAACATGTTCGACCAGTTCCATTTGAGTCTGGCCGACTTGACGCTTGCATCGATAACCCTAGTTTTGGAACGTAGTTCGAAATTTTTTGTTAGGGTACTGAAAAGGACATATACCTTTTATCCCGGAAAAAAGTACTGTGCTCGTGGGATTTGTGATAAATGAATCAGCATATTTATAATCAAAAATTATACGCGGGCGAAGCTGCAAGTAAAAGCTAGTAAAAAATAATCGATTATATTTGACTATTTTTAACCTGCGGCGTCGACCCTTTTACATCTCTATAGTCATAACTCAAACATAATTTAACATATATGGTGACGCTTTCCCTAAGCCTTCGACAACGGTCTCACCAGAAGGTGATCCCTAGGGAATCTCGCCACTTGTGATGCGCTGGTTCTAGGATATATATGGACTATTAAGCTGCGCGTTGAAATAGCCAAAAATGTACCTATGACGGTACTCACGCTTCCAATGCAGTGATCAGCTCCAGATTTGCTTAGAAGATGCGATGCACAGCACTGCATTATACGTCCACTCGTTCACACGCGAGGATCCTCGGCCGAGGCACATAGGCTGTAATGTCCAGGTTTTAGGCAGGAATAGCAACAGTAAAATAGTAGCTTGTTGTGCGCGGCGGCGATTTTTACACACTGAATATGGCGGGACACAAGTGTTGCTAGCCGCCAAATCTTCGTGCGATTACTTACACTGCAAAACGGAGTTACCTGTCAATTTCATCTTGACAATTCAACGCGCGCGGGAATTTAAAATAAAAACATAATGAACTTATGCAAAAGTGGTGAAACCAATATATGTTGGAAGCATTATATCCGGGTCCTGTTTACCCGGTTAATCGCTTAGACGAGCTCTTTTCATCCGGAAAATCGCGGGAATTGGTTCAGAATAAACGCCCAAACTCTTACTAGGACATCGGATGGAACATGAAGCAAAAATAGATCAAAATTTTGATCATTTTTTTTCCTTACAGACTAGCAGATCTGACTGTCACAAAAAATAACTGTAGAGCTGTAAACGAAACAATTATACGCTTATATTTTTAATATTAAAAGAAAACGGATTCAGGCTTAGAAGTATTCCGACTAAAGATACAACCGAGAACGCCCTCAAATAATAGAGAAAGAAGGAGAGTGCAAGAGAGAGATAGAGCGTATACTATGTGTTTCTAGTGCAATTTGACGCTCAAGCATATTCAGCCAGTGTGTAGGCCATCCTCTGACTGCTCTGGCTAATATATGGAACTGGTAGTACAAAGAAGGTCGTGCTCCTCTAGCGGAGACTAAAAAAGACCTGATGATGACGATGATGATAGCTATTTGGCAATTTTTTAAATTAACTAATTCAGTACCACATGAAAAAATATAATGTAATCCAACCCTTTTTACATCTCTGTAGTCATAACTCAAACATTATTCATATATGTTCCTAAACATATCTCGCCGGAAGCATTATATCCGGTCTTGTTTACCCGGTTAATTGCTTAGATGAGGTCTTTTCATTCGAGCAATTGCGGGAACCGGTTCTTGCAAAGGATTAGAGAATATCAGAGGGCATATAAAGCAAAAGTAGGTTGATATTTTGATTTAAAATCACTTCTTTTTTTCTTACAGACTAGACAGACATGTATATTACACCAAATAATTAAAAGAGAAATGAAATAACTATTATTATCTGCTTTCATTTGTTTATGAAAGAACAGACCCTGGGCTCTGAAGCATTCTGAGGATGCAACCGGAAACACGGCCAAATGAGAGAGAGAGAGAGAGAGAGAGAAACAGACCTTACATTGAGTGTTTCTAGTGAAACCCATGCATATTTAGCAATTTTTAAAATTAGCTCACTACCACATACGAAAATAAATATAATTCAACACTTTTACATCACTGTAGTCATAACTCAAACATAATTATACATATAGGTTCCTAAACATATCTCGCCGGAAGCATTATATCCGGTCTTGTTTACCCAGTTAATTGCTTAGACGAGATCTTTTCATCCGGAAAATCGCAGGAACCGGTTTGGAATAAACGTACAAAGGCTTAGGGGACATCGGACGGAACATGAACCAAAAAATATTTATAGAAACTTTATATGGAATAGACAGTTACTCTCTTTTATTTGACGACTTTAATAAAGAAGGAGGTTCTCAATTCGTCGAATTATTTTATTATGCCGTGTGGTTCCCAGCAGAGAAGAATAGGACCACTTCAAGTCTTCCCGTGGATGTCGCAGATGGCGACTTAAGAAATACAAGTTAAACAAAGCTTTTAAACTTCAACCTGTCTGGCCAGTGTGGAGACTGTAGGCCAAATCCAATTGCTGTCTAGTTAATATATGGCTCTAGTTGTACAGAGCGTGTCGTGCTGCATGCTCTTGCAGTGGAGACCCGAAACATCAGTAGACGATTAATAATGTGTATGTTACCTCGTAATCCCCCCATTAATAAAGCGATTTCAAAATAATAATTTATGTTTTTCTTAACGATTCTTGTACTTTCTAATTTGTCCTATACAACAAAATTGGTTCACTAGTGCCAACGAAAGGAACAACTTTTCCTATTGGATTAATGTTGGGTACTCAAAAAAATAGAGCCAATTCATTTTCCTGCCAGTTCCCAGCTTATAAATATAATGTTTTTGCGATTGTTACACATTTAAATAAAATTACTTTTAATACGGTTTTATCGCGTTTATTACATTAACTAGCGGTCACCCGCGGCTCCACCCGCGTTTTATATAGCCTATGTCCTTTTCAGTACTCTTACCTATGTGCAGATGAAGACAATCGGGCTAACCTGGCCCGAAGTAAAGCGCGTTGCCAAAGACCGTTCGCGATGGAGAAAGACTGTTGAAGCCCTCTGCCCCACCTAGGGGCCTTAGGATCATAAGTCAAAGTAAATCAACCTATGTGCATGCAAAATTTCATGATGATCGGTTCAGTAGTTACGGCGTGAAAGTGTAAGAAACAAATTCACTTTCGCATTTATAATATTAGCATTGGAATTACATTGTTAGTGGTCGCAGGTAGACTATAGCCCAATAGTTATAGTTTCAATAGTTTAATATTTCAGAAGGAAAAGTGCAAAAGACAGCTTATCGCCGCGTGTACCGCTGCAGGCAATATGACGTGTCTCCCTCGGCGCCACTTCGCGACCCAAGGCCACTTCCAGCGAGCTCAGAGCTCAATGGAGGTACACTTATATTATTACTAGCTGTTACCCGCGACTTCGCCCGCATAATATATAGCATATGTCCTTCTCATTTCCTTAACCTATGTGTGTATAAAATTTCATGATGATCGGTTCAATAGATAGAGCGTGAAAGCATTACAAAAAAAGAAATAAACAAATTTACTTTCGCATTTATGATATTAGTTAGGATTAGGATCAAATGTGTGAGGGCCAGCACTGCTCAGATGAAACAAAAAAGTAAAAAGAAAACATATCACCGCGAGTATTGCTGCAGGCAATATGACATGCCTTCCTCGGTGCCACTTCATGACCCAAAGCTACTTCCAGCAAGTTCAGAGCTCAATGGAACTACGTATACATTCTAATAAAACGTGTGTGAGTGGCCAACACTGCTCGAAATTAAAGAGAAAAGTGCAAAGAACAGCTTATCACTGCGTGTACCGCTGCAGGCAATATGACATGTCTCCCTCGGCGCCACTTCGCGACTCAAGGCCACTTCCAGCGAGTTCAGAGCTCAATGGAGCTACGTATATATTCTAATAAAACGTGTGAGTGGCCAACACTGCTCGGAGTTAAAGAAAATAGTGCAAAAGACAGCTTATTACTGCGTATACCGCTGCAGGCAATATGACATGTCTCCCTCGGCGCCACTTCGCGACCCAAGGCCACTTCCAGCGAGCTCAGAGCTTAATGGAGCTACACTAACATTCTTATAAAATGTATGAGTGGCCAACACTGCTGCAGGCAATATGACATGTTTTCCTCAGTGCCACTTCATGACCCAAAGCCACTTCCAGCGAGTTCAGAGCTCAATGGAGCTTCACTTACATTGTTATAAAATGTGTGAGTAGCCAACACTGCTCGGAGTTTAAGCGAAAAGTGAAAAGACACCTTATTACTGCATGTATCGCTGCAAGCAATACCATTTCCAAATCATATAACTAGAAGTAGGCTGTAGCAATATCATGAAAGCAATACTGTAGAATTATGTTAAATCCTTGACCATACACTCACTAGGCTCCGTCATGTCTTTATTTCAATGATTAAAAAGCTGCAATTTTTTTCAATGCTTGTGTGTATGACTGATTTGTATAAGAACATGCATCATGTCAATTTTTGTCATCAATCATCGGTAGCTATGTGTTTGCATCATCATAGGCTATAAGTTGCACACCATTTTTTTCTACGTAATAACACTTAGATTACAAAAAGTCCAGATAGACTCTCTAAGTGTTAAACAATACTACTCTACTACGCTACTCCCCTACTCCATGTGGTTTTTAGTTTCTGGGGCACTACCAACCCCTGTTTCTAAATATAGAAATGGCACATCATCCAAAGACACAACTATCTTCTGAGAACTGTTACTTTTTATTGACTGACTATAATACAATATCCAGTTTCTTCCTCTCTGTAAGTATTTTTAAATTATTTGATAAAATCAAGTTCTTGTTTTACTATACTAAAAAAACAAAATCGCTTCCCGATATCTATTTGCTTTGTATGCATAAATCTTTAAAACTACGCAATCGATTTAGATGCGATTTTAATAGTAATTTTTTAAATAGATAGAGTGATTCAAGGGGATGGCTTATATGTATAAAACATGCCCGGGAGCAGCCGAAGAAGGCTGTAATTATAATATAGGTATATACTAACAACAACTATCTGTTATTATTAGCTTTCGCCGAATATATACGTGAAATACACTACCTCCTATTATTTAAAAGGTGGTTAATAATGTTAATATAACAACCTCAACCTCCCAAAAACACATCACAGAAGCCGCCCAAAGCCTCACACAGTTGATCGCTTTCCTGCCATCTTACCATATGTAAAGGGAGTTACAGACAAAATTGGTAATATACTTAAGCGTGCTTCAATCAAGACCTATTACAAGCCGCACAAGAAAATAAACCTTTTAAGACCTGTCAAATCTAATATCCCGTTACAAGATGCTGGAGTTTATAAAATTGACTGTGAGTGTGGTTTATCATACATTGGGCAAACAAAGAGAAGCATCGGTACCCGTATAAAAGAACATATTGCAGACATGAAGCATAAGCGCTCAACGAAGTCTGCAGTCTGTGAACATGCCCTAGACAAACCCAACCACTATATGCGTTTTGATAATCCTCAAGTCCTTGCAAAAGAAAACAGATACATTCCAAGAATGCTTCGTGAGGCTATTGAAATTAAAAAACATCCTAATTTCAATAGAGAGGATGGTTGACAGTTACCACCAGCTTGGGATCCAGTCATCAATTTAATCAAATCTCAAGCTAAGCAGAAGACTGCAAGACCTTCAGACACCGTGAGCCAATACTGCGTACATCCGGAACGTTATTAATAAATATTTTAGGCGGTAGATTTTGCAGTTCTTATAAAATACTAGACAAATGTCAACTTAGTCTACCTGCGACCACGAACACTGTAAAGTGCTCGAAACGTTAGGTGTATAAATAATGTAATAAACGCGATAAAAACCGTATTAAATAATTTTATTTAATATAGCTTATATAGTCAGCCTGCTAGCAGGCGCACAAATATTAATTTTTGAGGTAAATTATGTTCAAGCTAAACAATTTCAAACTTTTCATAAAAAATATACATTTCTTTACTCTGCTATATACTAGGTGAGATGAAAAAGTACATTGTATAGGAAAGGCGGTAATGAGTGACCACTAACATACATGAAGCGTAGCCGATTACTTTTAGTACTTAGTCCAAGTTTGTAATGTCTATACCACCCGTGAAACACACAATGTTTTCATCACACCGAGTATAAATACTTGCTCTTTACCACCTTTCCTACCAATCCTCTCCGGCTCCGAAAAACCAGAGGAATCCCCCCCCCCCCCGTCGCACTCGCCACCGGAACAGAGTGCGTAGAGTAGGACTAGCTCCGATTACTGGTGACCGCCCGGCGGTCCCGGGTGATTTGCACCCAGGATAGGTCCTTCGGACACCGTAGCTTTCGGCCCATACGGCAAAACATGCGAGTTTCTGCTACGTAAAGGCTTTGCCATTGTTTCTTAGTTCGGCCCTTCAGGTCATGCATGCTAATCGCGGCCCATCAGGCATAAAAGAGTTTGCTGTCTCTCCAAGCATTACGCACCCAGGCAACGCTTAAAGCCGAGGTTTGTCCTTCCTTGGGACACTTTGGTGATGTTTGCCTTACAGGTTGCCTTACAGGGCATTCTGCTCTCACCTCAAAAAGTCCGGTGAAGTAGCGAAAGCCCATTTGGCTACAAAATACTTTGGTTGCTGCCCAAAACAAAGACGTTAAATTCCGAATGACAAAAGTGAAAACGTTATTAGGGTAACTATTTATTAATTTATCATTAAGGGTTAGTGTCAGAAGGTTTAGAGAAGTTATCAGTGATCCTTTGAAGTAAGATCTTAATCTTACGGTTTATTTCTGCGAAATTAATACCTCCAAATCTAAATTTAGCATAGACAAGAATAATGAAAATCTCTCAGAAAATGTCGAGATGAAATTCGTAGAATAAAAGATATTAAATCTACAATCAACTTTGACTACGCAAATAGATTTTCAATTTGTTCGTCAATTTAGGTGCTGAAATCCTAATCCTGATAATATCCTAATCCTAACTAATATTATGAATGCGAAAGTGAGTTTGTTTGTTTGTTACATTTTCACGCTCTATCTACTGAACCGATCATCACGAAATAATTATGCAGACACATAGGTTAGGGTACTGAGAAAGACATTGGCTATATATCACGCGAGCAAACCAGTTCATCGCGAGGAATGTTTCTATGGAGATCAATTT
Source organism: Rhodophaea formosa (assembly GCA_963082605.1). Lineage (NCBI taxonomy): Eukaryota > Metazoa > Arthropoda > Insecta > Lepidoptera > Pyralidae > Rhodophaea > Rhodophaea formosa. Next base: position 2,895,393 of record OY720220.1, on the reverse strand, counting down.
GGATGAAATTTGAAGAATATAATACACCCACTTGCCAGAATTTCATTTGCCCGAATTTCATCTGCTATAATGGTCAACAGACATAATATTGTTTCTCATAATTTCATTACCCGTTGTTTGCTATATTAGTCACGTGCTAGAAACATTATTTACCATAAAGTCAATTTCAATAATATCACTTGTAATCATCATTGTAAGTCTTAATTCGGTAGTTGCCTAATGTTAAGATTATATAAAATTTGTTTCCAATTATACTAATTTCTATATAAAACACCATAAAGAACACTTTTTATTTGATATCGATACGTTAAGTGATTTAAAACTTCTTTAAAGTTAGGTGAATAGGACCATTTTTAAAAGTATGAAAATCTTTCATTGCAAATTATAATGTATTGTAGTCCGCTAAGTTCATACCAACATTAATTATGAAACCATTACCACAAACGAAATATTTCGTATAGCTACCAAACAAAGTTCTCACGCCACCCATACAAAATACAAAGTTGTGACGACACAAATATGTAGGCAAATCTGCAGTGCGTTTTCACGTCTAAAAACATGTGTCTTTAAAAATTTTACATCTGAAGGAGTTTTTTGCTTAGTTTGCTTAGTGTTACTGTTACTTTTGTGTTTATTTTTGGCAGGCTCATAGCAATACGAAAAAAATTATAGTCAACATGCCAATTATTATATGCCACGACATCGTTTGCCATCATAATCACTTGCTATCAGAAAGTAGATTAGGAGTTAGAACTGTGACCCCCTTAGAAATGACTTGCCACCAAAAAGTAGGCTAGGTTAGGTTGCAAATACAAACTGGATACCGCAAACTAGGGTTAGGTTGCGAGAAGGACGACTTAGTTCGTCAATATGGATCATCATCATCATTTCGTGTAGATGACACGGTCAGTCGACCATGCACACCCTGGTGTCAGAGTTCTTCGGAACAGCCTCTCGGCCTCTGACGTGGTTCCTTTAACGACTACCAGATGGCAGCCGGGACCACCGGCTTAACGTGCCTTCCGAAGCACGGAATCATCTTTCTTATCAGACAATCAGGTGATTCAAGCCTGCATTGTCCTAACCAAACTGGAAACAACTTAACAAAGTATGCTTCCCGTGGGAATCGAACCCACGACCCCCGGGTCAACAAGGCAAACGCCTTAACCACTGGACCACGGAGGCAGTTATAGTTATAGATAATTTTTTTCGTGTTGCTATGAAAGGCCTGCTAAAAATAAACACAAAAGTAACAGTAATACATTTCTAAGCAAAAAACTCTTTCAGATGTAAAATTTTTAAAGACACATGTTTTTAGACGTGAAATCGCACTGCATATAGTCAATATGGATAATTTCTTATGTCTTAGTACTGGAAACTAAAAAAAGATGGCAACTGAACACTTTTAAATGTTATTTTTTTTCGAATATCCAGCATTACTTAATCCCATAGGAAAAATCTATTAAAAATACGTTTATATAATTAATTAATATGCCAATTTTTCAGAAAGTAACTGATACAAGCAATTCAGTATTTTATTTCGTGAGATTTGGTCGTTTTATCACGATAAATACATATATTATAAGTCAAAAGTCCATACATTTTACAGTTTGTTTCGGAACAACCGTAAACAACGCCACTTTTGACAGTTGCCATCTTTGCTCCGTTAGCCTTAGTATATGATCCCAACCCCTAAATATTACAATTGGTTCTCACAGACTCACAAAGATGGCGCCGCTCGTTGCTACACATATTGTATCTACAATGTTTTGAGAATAAGTATTGTTCACAAAATATATCATAATAAAAATTAGAACAATATTTTTGGCACAATATTTCAAAATTACACTCTAGTTTTTGGTAAGTTTAGGCTAACTCAGATTACCGCCATCTAGTATCGAGTGGAAAGCAACTCTGCAGCAGCGATTCGCCTACCTTTATTTGGTCCAATATTTTTGTATGATGTTGGCAATCTATTACGTTAGTTAGTATTATATTGTCTTTGGCCTTAAAGAGATCTGTATCGTACAAGATTCGGATTGAAGTAAATTAAGGCTTTGGGAAATAGGGTGACCCAGATTGGGACAAAGAATTTCAAAGTAGCTGTTTCGACTTATTTTGTCTTCTTTGGGAACGAATCGCCATTAATCATGGATGTTGCAAGCAAGTTGCGTTGCACGCCGCATTAATTGAAATGTAAGATCCAAATTGCTTTGTTTATTCATTTTGTTTTGTTTTTGAAAGATTGCAGAATTTCCACGCTGGTCTAGGAAAAAGAAAAAAACGTAGAACGTATCAGCTGCTTCTCTTCGCACGCAGATTGTAAAAGCCGATCGAGGGAGTGGGCATCAGGAATCATGTCAATAGGCGATGCGGCTAGCAACCCATCACTATTTTGATTTTGTTCTGACCTACAAGCCCACCAACATGCTAAACGTGGCCTTAAGGTTTTACAGACCCTGGTCTCTGTCTACCCCGCAGGGAAAAAGACGTGATAGTATGCATGTATGTATGTACAGGATTATATAATTCGTAGCTCCCTTGGAGTCTCATGAGTCATGAGTTACCCGGGTCTTTGGAAGCCTTTCATAGAGTATACGAAGAGGCCCTTTACAGAAGTTGATTGAATCAGGTACTAGCAAATCTCATAACTCTCTTTATTGATACTTCAATAGCAGCCATTAGATATAAGAAAGGCGATAGCCTGCAACCGTATATCTTATATATTGATCATCTTCCGCGGTTAGAAATTATCGCCACGTCTAATGTGAGTGGCTGTTTTTTTAGTATCCATATTCATTCATTCAGTCAGTGTCATGTCTGACTGCTTCATTCTGTGATCCAATGGTCAAGGCGCTTGCCTAATAACCCGTAGGTTGTGGGTTCAAATCCGACTGGGAAGCATTCTTAGTGAAAGTTGTTTCCAGTCTGCTAAGGATATTGCAGGCTTTAGTCATCTGATTATCCAAAAAAAGATGATTCCGCGCTGCGGAAGGCACGATAAGCTGTGGGTCCCGAACGCCATCTATAGTTAGTTTAAGCATATCCTAGGATTGGTTCTGTAGGCCTAATTGCTAACTTTTGAAGCTTAGCTTTTTCGCCGTGTGGTTCCCGGCAGAGTAGAATAGGACCACTCCAAGTCATCCCGTGGATGTCGTAAAAGGCGACTAAGGAAACACAAGCTAAACAAAGCTTATTAACATCAAAGAGACCTCTCCAACCCGTCTGGCCAGCGTGGAGAGTGTAGGCCAAATCCTCTGACTACTCAGGCTCCGGTAGTACAGAGAGGGTCGTGCTCCTGCAACCTTTTGATGGTCACTTTAACATCCATTACGGTTTTCGTATGAGACTATTATTATTTTAGATATATAAACCGTAATGTATGTTGAAGTGACCATCAAAGCAATATACACTGTAGTTGTCAAAGGTTAGCAATTTGGCCTGATGGTCAATCCTTGGGTAGTGGAGGTCACATGGCAATTGATCTGTGTTAAACTAGTGACCACGTCGAATCATCTAGGATAGGTAGTGGACCAAGGGGGAGCTCGGATAATAATAATGATGTTCCGGTGACAAGTTTAATATCATACCGTGAATACCTACAAACTACGTCAAAATGCCGTACTGAGTAGACAGAGCCTTCTGCTATAAAGCTTTAGCGAGGTATGTACCATTAATAATTAATCTTTAAATTACCCCAAAGAGTCAAACTATTTACGTAGAAATGTCGTATAAATAACTGGATAATAAAAAAAAAACTGCCTTTTCTATAGTGCACATCCACCATATAAATTTTATGCAAATCACATAGCCTATGACACTTTGGGGAAGAATATAAATCTAATGACACCCCACACTTTAAGTTGGTCATAGACGCACCACCAATGGAACAGACATATAGATATGCGCGAAAAACATTACCCTCCCTTTGGGTGGATCAGTCGGGTAAATTTTATCAGCCAGAGGCATGAATCTGATTTCCAAACAAATAGGTGGAGTGCGCTCGCTCAATTGCACTTTTGGGAGTTTCAAATTCTGCTTTAAAAGTTTTGTAGTGAAGAATGGCTAGATTTTCTGAGCATCGTTTATATTAAACTACTAGCTGACCCGGCGAACTTCGTACCGCTTAACAGTCAGTGATTAAAAGTATTCCTTACACATATCGAGTTTCATTGTTTTTAAGATGTATTTTGCTATTCGAGGCGGAGACAAATCCAACGAATCAATAACCATGAAAATTGGTTCAGCAGATCTCGAGTTATAAGTCAACCCCGTCTTTGTTTTATATAGATAGATTCAGGACTCTACCATGTTAGCCTGGAAAAAAACAGTTTTTACTATGTCCGATAGCCCTGAACATCAAGACAACAAGACACGACATACGACTGCCATCAGGCAGTCGTTAAGCTATGTCAGATGCCTTTAGGCAGCTTGAAAAATCTGACACCTGTGTTGGACACTTACACACACACAAAAATAAACAAACGACTTACCGTCTCCATCATCAGATCAATTTAGCGATTCCAATGATGCCTGCGATTTTAGACATTATGACTCCGACACTAATGTTATATTTTTTATAGTTAAGCTGGACTCTAATGGTTGAGCATCAGGTGTTCCATTACTCAATATCAATTATGACCAGGATGAACAACTTTAAAACAAAAATATAAATATCAACTGAATCAGTCCTTTTTAAATATAAAAATTATTGGAAAAAATAGAATATGCGTCCCGAAAATAAATAGCCGGCGTCCTCATACCAGAGGATATTTTTTAGTTCTTTTCCACAAGACTAGATTAAGTATGGATGCGCCAGTTTCTAGATGTGTTAGTTCTTTTGACGATTGGCATAAATTACTAAATCTAGATATATTTTATGACAATTCCACGTCATTTAAACAAAAAAATTTGGAAAAGTAAAAAATTTAAATAAAATTATTTTAATACGGGTTTTATCGCGTTTATTACATTAACATTAACATTAATGTAATAAACGCGATAAAAACCATATTAAAATAATTTTATTTAAATGTGTAACAATCGCGAAAACATAAGAAAACATTAAAGTAAAAAATTACTAATACCATGTAAATGGAAATATTTAGGTTTAATAATATCTAAATGTTTTTATTATAATTACTTAAATAAATTTTGTCAAGTTATTATTTGCATGCTGTGTATATCTGTTATATATGTAAACACTAGATTAAGGTATTTAACGTTTATTAATGAATGTTTGTGTTTGCATTGTTGATGTGCCTTAATAAATTAAATAAAAAAGTACCACCGTATCAATTGCAGTTACCTAGTTGCTACAAAAACGGAGAGTATTTCTCAAATAAAAGTGGCATGACTTGGTACACAGCCTTGTTTCAAACACTCAACGATATTTTCTGGACGTATTTCAAATAGAAATTGCAGCTGAAATAGTCTTTGAAATAAGAGCCACACAACTCCATTAGGTGTTTTGTAAAAACTTGTTCGAAAAGTAATGAAGTGTACTTTAGCCACAGAATATTATAAAGGATGAAGGGTCCAGCTCACACAACTCTTGTTAAAACGGGCCCCACATAAAATGGATGAGGTATGTAGGTGTTGCGAAGAGACAGAGAGAGTTTAGGCAAGTAGGAAACATAACATACATACTGTCACGTCTTTTTCCCTTAGACGGGATAGACTTTAAAGACCACAAGGCTACATTTTGCATGTTGGTGGGCTTGAGGTCGTACTTTGTGCAAGTATTGGGGCACGACCAAAGATAGAGATGGAGTATGTCAGAAGGGCTGTGAAGAAAATATTAAAAAGGAATTATAACTTTTAAAATGCAATTTTATTTAAATAAAGGTAAACTGGATGATGTTGATTGAAAAATGAGGTGAAAAGCAACATGCAGCGTCGTTACAAGACTATACACGAATTTTAGAGGGGTCCAGGGCTGTATAACGATTTAGTCCAAATGTTGGCTATTTAAAATAAGTCGTTAGACAGAAAACAGGGACATTATTTAAAATTTAGTTCTGCGAAGCCCTAGATAACCCTTCAACCTGTTTTATGAACTACTATTCACAGTTAGAATTGAGAACGTAAAACTCTACTTAGCGTATTCGCCAAAAGTGACCTTTTTTGACAAAAAGCTAGGAAAAGCTTCGCGTTGTCATTGTGACAACGCGAAGCTTTTCCTAGAGACAGAGACAAAAGACACACAGTGCCTTGCGCGTGCAATATAATAATATGTTCAGGATACTGTTGAGGCTGCCTCGCTTCTGTAGCGCCTCTGCGATGTTTGCTGAAGCCCTTACTGATGACTTCTATGCCATTAGACGCAAACGAGTCGCTTCATTACTAAACAGATTACGAGGCAGCAACAACAATATTCTGCAGGCATTATGTGCTAAAGCTGACAGCACACTCCACTCGTTCTGGAGTGGCATTGTAATTGGTTTACGTAAATGATACTAACATAGTTTTTAAGTTAAATTGTTACTAACAAATAATGGATCTAAGTTATCTGAATAAAAATCATTTTATTTATTTATTTATTGTTACCTCAAAACAATAGTGCAATAATTAAATAGATTGAGGGGTTGTCTAGGGCTTAGCAGAACAAAACATAAAATGATATATAATTTTTCTGACAATTCTTCATAACTTTTTATAAAGGACTTCTTCTTCTTTCTTCTTTTTCAGCCCTTGTTAACCCACTGTTGGGTAAAGGACTAATGCTGGAAATTCCAGAAAAAAAATTATTCTCATACAAAAGTAGCTGGCCGGAAATTGTTCCACAGCCCGGCCCCAGCCAGGGTCCGGCGGAGGCGGCATAGCCAGACATTTCTCCCTATGTAATTTGCAGGTTTTTACAAGAAGTGGCCGTCTAATTTTAGGAAGTTCTCTTGCAGTTTGTCTGCTATAGCACTGACGTAGATACAGTCTTGCCAGGAACCTCCGCACTGCACATCCATAAATTTTTTTTGCAAATGACACTAAGTTTCGTTTCTGGTAAAAAAATACTAACTTTCATCAAGACTGCATAGGCTTTCATTCCAATTTTATTGAAATATTTTTTTCATAAGATTCATCTCTAGCAGTGAACTACACTAGTAAATTCGAATATAAAGCATAATGGTACACAAAACGTTCAAAAACTAAAACAAAAGGCCCCTAATGCGGCCATTTTCACATTCCTCGGGCAAAAAGTGTGACAAGGGCCCTTCGAAACAATGCTCTGGCAAACCTCCCTGCGCCCATAACCGTAAAAACACAAAATAGATACAAAATAGAAAAATATTTTTATGCAAAATGAAATATTAGCTGTTACCCGAGGCCTTGCCCGCGTGATATATAGCCTACTAGCTGTTACCCGCGGCTTCGCTCGCGTAATATATAGCTTATGTCCTTTTCGGTACTCTAATCTATGTGTATGCAAAATTTCATGATGATCTGTACGGCGTATCACATACGGCGTGAAAGCGACATTGCCAATAACATAGTTTAATTTATCGCTAATTATTGGAGAGATTCCAATCGACGATTTGGAAGTCATTGGCTATGCCATTTGGACCAATGTTGGGAACTCATCTTTTTAAATTGACAGTTGATCATATAAAAATATTCAGTCACACCACGGCTAATTTGTATGGGATTATCAAAAGAAATGTTGGGTTCCCAGCATTATGGTCCCATAAATCACCACCACCCTTTCATAAGGATTAAAGGGTTCAAAACGATCAATATTTTACCGAGAAGTTATTATACGTAACTATATTATTATTTATCCTGATAACACTTTCAGATGGAGATGGAGAGAAACGTCTCTGCTCTCGTTATTTTGTGTCATAACCGTAAAGGCGCAAATAAACCGAATATGACCAAATAAAGGGTTGAACTAGTTTTTATGTACAAGTGTTTATTTGGATGAGAACCGTTGGTTCGTTAAGTGGGATTGCGGTTGTTTGATATCATTTTCTTGATGGCTTCATAAGGAAGATTATATTAAACAGACTGACCCACCAAGAAGAAGGATAATGTTTTTACCGATTATTGCACTTAAATAATCTTAACTCCCCAACTAATATTATAAATGCGAAAGTGAGCTTGGTTGTTTGTTTGTTACGCTTTCACGCCTCATCTACTGAACCGATCATTATGAAATTTGGCATTGACATAAGTTCGGGTGCTGAGAAGGACGTAGGCTACATATCGGGTCTTTAGTCGTTTCGCACCACTAGCGATTCGGACCGCAGTGCGAAAAGCCGTTATATCACGCGGGCGAAAGCCAGTTAGGTATGGTTCCAACCCAGTTTGTTTGTTTGTAACGATTTCGCGCTGTATCTACAGAACCGATCATCATGAAATTCTGCATACATATAAGTTAGAGTACGAAGGACTTAGGCTATAAGTATATCACGTGGGCGAAACCTAGGTATACTTCAGCTCTGAACGGCTGCCCAATCTTTATACAGCCCAGGTTCGCTCTTGCATGGAGTACTGCAGTCACCTCTGGGATGGCTCAGCTAAATACCAGCTTGAAGCTTTAGATTCTGTTGACCGAAGAGCCAGAAGCCTAATAAATGATGATGTGGTCGCAAATCTGCAATCCCTGGAGCATGGCCGTAATGTAGCTTGCCTATCGGCTTTTTATAGGATCCATTTTGGCGAGTGTGCGAAGGCGCTCTTTGAGCTAATAGAACCCTCACCATCATAGGACTACGAGACGCAGAGAGAAATTACACCCTTTTGTCGTAGAAATTCCAAAGAGTCGTACTAAACGCTTCGACAGTTCCTTTTTGGTTCGAGTTGCTAAGGAGTGGAATGAACTGCCTGCGTCTATATTCCCAGACAAGTACAATCCCGGGACATTCAAAAGTAGAATAAATGGGTATCTCTTGGATAGGCATGTAACATCCTCGTCTTCATCGTCACTTACCATCAGTTGAGATGGGAGACAAATGCCTTATTCTATAATTAATAAAATAAAAAAAATAAAAACGTTCCATCTCTGTTTATTTTTTTTATTATATAGATTTTTAGATCCACGGCGTATCTATCTGTGCTATATTTAATAAGAGCTAGTTAGTTATCCATGATTTTACATTATTAATAACCAAAAGAGCGCGATGTGCGAATCGTCTCTGCTCTAACTATACAACTGTTTTACTCTATAGGGCGTATTTTTCAAAAGATTCTCTTGTTTTTCTTATGAACTTTGTTGAAAATTATACCTATATATATTTTTTAAGACCTAACAGTTTTTGGGAAATAGCGGGGTTCTCAAAGAGCCAATAGTTGTATAAAATGGACTCTATGGACTGAAGGAAGTTGTTGTCATTTGCCTTTATACATGTTCGGCTTTGACACAAGTATGGCGCTTTATAAAAGCGGAATTATACCTATTTATGCCTAAAACTACATACTACAAACGAAACTCTACATCCCTACACATGACTGAGGGTACAATTTTTGAAATTGCGCCGTTCGCAAACGAGCGTTTGTTCCGTACAAAAATCGTTCGAAGACAAGAATAGGAGTCTCTGAGAACAAATAAAATAAAAAAATAAACACCATTACAACACCGGTTGGGACCACATGTTAACGTAAGACTAGATATCCCAACATGTTTTCTAAGACAAATTTCGGAGTTAGACATGATTGCTATTGTTAACTGACAGGCGTTACGCTACGTAGAGTATTTTCAAGCGCTTAAAAAGACGGATATTAATGTAGCGTGAACTACTTTAAGGTGTTATATGACTTATGAATCCGAAAATAAGTAGGTACTTAGGTATTTGTTACAATAATACCTATCAATATCGATATGAAATAGGTACTTATTAACTTTGATTTATAAAATTAAAACTACTAACAGACAAAGATTAACTCCCATTGGACCACTTCATAGTTAAATTTCAAAGCTGGCTTCTTAATGGGAGTAAAAGTAGTCCCATTTCGTAGGTATCCGGCTTTGAAATCTTACATACACAATGTACTCTACCGACTCTACCTAAGTTTCAAAACATATTGTACGACGGACGTCGCACCAAACACGACACGTTTAAATGCACAAGACGGCAACGACTCAAATTCCCAGGCCTCCACGCAACGTCACGTTATCTATGGCTATGGCGTGAGGCCTGACGGGTCATCGCACGACTCGCTCCCACAAAACGTCGGCGAGCGAGATAGAACATAGCGAACGCTACGCGCAGAAAAGGACCGACAACGTCAATTAGTCGGCCTCTCTCGCCCGTCACGGACGCACGACGCTAATATCTGCCATTACAATGTCAAAACTAGAATTTTCCATTGAAAAATTGATTGAAGAAGTGAAAAAACGACCGTGTCTGTACGATACAACTATTCCTGAATATCGAGATAAGAAGGGGAAGGAGCGGGAGTGGTTGGATGTGTGTCGCGAAGTGTGCACGACGAATACTTTCATTCCCGACTGGGACGACTTGAATGAGAGCGAAAAGACTGATTTCCGTGAGTTTATGATTACGTATAGCTACTTAGATATGTTTTTTGTTTATGGGTCTTGGATGTTTATTTAAATAGGTATTTATTATAAAATATAGTACCATTGGGTTATTATCCTACGACACAATTTCACAACTTACTCTGGAGCTAGCTCTATTGGGTGCTCGTCTCTATATTTATAGAGACGTTTTGATATTATGAGAATCAGTCATTGAGAGAAAAAGTGATAACCGCCAAAAACGGCCGTTTTTGGCGGTATTCAGATTCTCATAATTCTCACTGATTCCGATAGTAATAAACATGATTCAAAAAATACTTCAGGTTATTTACTAAGGCTTGTATTGTTTATATTCTTGAATTCCTTTCTATTTGTAAAGTATTAGGAATAAAATGATTGGCGTCGCTACTGTGCCTAGTGTTCCCCCGTGATAATTAAATAGATACCTTAATATCTTTATTGTTTAGCAAAGAAACGAAAGAAGGTTTTTTGAAGTATATAATATCACACCATAAAAATAAAAACATTGTTTATTAATTTTGTCGGAGGCAATGAATCGTCGACGACAAAGACCAGTATGAAGTGGACTGTACTGAGTTTAGAGATGCATTGTGTATCGCGCTCAGATTATACTGGATAATTGCCTACGTACTGATTCTTGTAGAGGTCACAATCATAATGTATTATAGGTACCTAGCTGTATTTTGTTACACGTTACCTCTACCTATAGAATATTTGATACTTAATATATTTATAAATAATTAAACAATTATTTGGTTCTGACCTACAAAATATAATAAAATAGCTGTTACCCGCGGCTTCGCCCGCTTAATATATAGCCTATGTCCTTCTCGGTTCCCTAACCTATGTATTTGCAAAATTTCATGATGATCGATTCAGTAGATACGGCGTAAAAGCGTAACAAACAAATAAACAAACAAACTCACTTTCGCATTTATAATATTAAGTTGGGATTGGGATAAATTAAAGCATACTTATAGGAACCAATCACATAAATTGAGCTAACCCCACAGTACCAAAGTTGTAAACTTGTGTCAGATAATACACATCCAAAACCGAGTCCAATCTGATAAAAGATCGTTTTTCCGTATAACCTGACCGGAGATCGAACCCGGGACCACTCGTGGCGCAGGCTGGCGTGTCAACCACTGCGCCACGAGGCCGTTATTCCATTAGGTTGTTCTGACCTAGGTTCTGTCTGTCCTAAAGATACACGTGTTCAATAATAATAGTGTAATGAGGCTAATTTAGACTTATATGCGATAATACGAGGTCTGTTGCGCAGCGGTCAACACGCCTGCCTGCGACACGGAAGGTCCCAGGTTCGATCCCCCGGTCAGGTCAAGATGGAAAATGATCTTTTTCAGATTGACCTGGGTCTTGGATGTTTATCTATATAAGTATTTATTATAAAATATAGTATCGTTGAGTTAGTATCCCATTACACGAGTCTCGAACTTACTTTGGGGCTAGCTCAATCTGTGTGATTTGTCCGTATATTTATTTATATAATGTTTTATGGAAGAAGTATTAGTATAAGTGTTTGTATATTTGTTTGTTATGAATAAACTCAGAAACATCAAGACCAATTTAAAAAATGCTTTAAGCAATAGTTAGCTACGTTAAAAGGAAATCACAGAAGGCCCTATTATTTTTTTCGAAAAATCAGTGACTCGTATGAAATACAAGCTGTTGATCCCTCGGGAACAGTGCTTTTCTTTCGGGATAAAAAGTAGCCTATGTTCTATTTCTTACTCCAGACAACATTTATGTATGCAAAATTTAATGATGATCGTTTCATGAAAGCGAAATAAACAGACATATACATATTAATTTATATTTGTATTCTAAATTGCCCAATAGATTTACCTTTATTGATATATATTTTTAACATTGCTGATATTTTTTGCAGTGATTGAAGTAAAAAGAAAATGGACTTCTCTTCGAGACTGCTTCAAACGAGAGCTCAGATTGTTAGAAAAAAATGAACACAAGAAGAGGAAATACTATTTCTTCGATGCTCTACAATTTCTAGAACCTTTTAGAACTAAACAATGTGAAGTTACCATAGAATACGAAAACGTAATGGACGAAGAGATTAATATAAAACAGGAATTCTTCAGTTACGACTCAGAATCAGAGCAATTCGTTAAAAATTCCCTTCAAGAATTTGTCCAAAGTGAAATGAATCCAGACTGTATTGTACAAATCAATGCAAATGATTATAATGTGGGAGAAAGTAGTCAAAATGAAAGCACACAAAATTTTGAAATAAACATTGTTCCAGACAGTGAAGAAGTGATGTTAGAAAGAAGTAATGAAGTTTCAGAAAAGAAAAGGAAAAGAGAGTTGAAAGACATGAATACAAAGAAGAAAAAAAGAAATTGTTCTGAAAACGATGATGAAGATGAAAATACAGATAAGAAAAAAGAACTTCCTGAAGTTAAAGTAGTTAATAACGATAGTTTGGACGACGATCAAGCCTTTCTACAATCTATCCTTCCAACGTTTAGAGAATTAAGTACGGAACAAAAGTTCCGTCTTAGAATCGAAATAATGCAAGCAATTTTAAAATTTAAAAAGGATAACAAAATTTGACTGAGCATGAATAAAATATTAAGAACGTACTTTCTTTCTTTTTCGTGTATCTTTTGTTAGTCTTTGTAAATTATTAAGGTCTCTCATTCGAAATTTGAGAGCTAAGCTTTTGCAAGAAATTTCATAACCTTTGTAATAAAAAAAATGTTTGTTATTTCTGGTTTCTTGCTTAATACTGATAAATTCATCCATTATCATCATCAAGTCTGTTTTAGTCTCCACTGCAGGAGCAAGATCCTCTCTGTACTACCACGACACGCTAACCAGACAGGTTGGAGAGGTCTCTTTGATGTCTATAAGCTTCGTTTAGCTTGTGTTTCTAAGTTGCCTTTTACGACATCCACGGGAAGACTTGGGAGTGGTCAATTCTACTCTGCCGGGTACCACATGCCTTGAATTTCAATTCAAATTCATCTATACTAATATTAAAATGAGGACAGACTTGATTGTTTGTTTGCATCGAATAAAGTACTGCACCGATTTTCAAAATTCTTCACCTATAGAAAACTTATTTATCTGCGGGTGACATAGGCTATACTTGACACGGACGTCGAAATTGCGGGTAAATTGCTAGTATCATCATCATCATCAGGTCTTTTTTAGTCTTCACTGCACGAGCATGACTCTCTGTACTTCCAGAGCCATATTTTGGCTAGGTCAGTCAGATTTGACCTACACTCTCCACGCTGGCCTGACGGGTTGGAGAGGTCTTTTTGGTATTCATTAGCTTTGTTTAGCTTGTTTTTCCTAAGTCGCCTCTCACGACATCCACGGGTAGACTTGGAGTGGTCCTATTCTAATCTACCGGGAACCACACGGCTAAATTGCTAGTATAATATAATAGTATTTTATGCAACGGTTTTATAATGGGGGTCTTAAAAGTCGAGTGGCGCAGGTAGCGCTCTATCGCTAATAGAGGCGCCACGAGCCTTTTAAGACTTAATTATAAACCGTAGCATACAATATTTTAATATTTTTTCTACGACTTTCAAAAAATGCTAAACTAGTAAAACATAAATTTTGAGTTTGACAACTAACTCGCGAGAAATGTAAATATGACAAAATTATGTGTACCTTCTTTTTTTAATTGATATTCGCTTGAGTCTTAAAAAACAAAACAAAAAATTTCTTTTGCAATCACGAAATCTAGGTTTAATAGTCTGTGGCTGCTAGCCGTATCGTAATAGCGACATTATAGTACGGCTGTGCCGTATTGTTATGGAGAATAGAGTATAGACTTATTATGGATGTTCTTATCTTTCTTCTTCTTCTTCTGTTTTATATTATGGCTTCCACCGAAATTTCAGTGATTCTGCCAATGTCCAGTATAATGAGATACTAAGTATCGGTGTTGTATGGTAAAGTTTTTCCAAGTAGCATCAAAGATGGCGTATGTTCTTTGACGCCTCGTGGCAGCTTGGGCGGCAAATCTATACGAGTCCATTTATCAGTCCACTTTAACTATTTCACAAATTGTTCATGAGCACGAGCATTTATAACACCAAACTACACCAATTTCATATTATAAAGTCCACGAAAATCAATTTGCAAAATTGTCTAAGGCAAACTTCAACTGTACCCCTTGACTTCCCACCATAAACTCCGTTCTTATCTTTGTGTTCTTAATCATATAAATGACAGATAAAAGTACAGGAGTAGAAAAATTGAGTTCTTGGCGGGAATTTTAGCGGACTACGCGGTGTCTGTTTTGGATTGTTTCGCAAATTGATTCTAGTGGACTTTATAATGTGAAATTGGTGTTATTTGGTGTTATAAATGCCCATATTTAAGAACAATGTGTAGAATAAATAAAGTAGATTGTCATTGTGCGGCTGTAGTGAGATTTACATAGCGGGCTGTTGGTTGTCCGCCTTGCTGCGTCGTCAATGATGAAACCAGTGGATTCGCGAAGAGTTGTCGCCAGGGGCTCCGTGAAAGCAACGAAATGAATTACACCATCATTTCGTTGATAACAAACAAGAATAACTCGCCAACTGGCGAAATAAATGAAGAAAGGCTCTAAAGGACTTGTATCCATGGCCGTAAAACAATACTAAAAAAAAGAGTAGAAAAATAAAATAACAAAATAGTGTATGTACTAATATAAAAGCTTTGAAAATATTATCCTTCCCTGAAATTAAATTTAAAAAGATTCAGTCATAATATTCTTATTATATTTAGCGTCCAAAGCATACCAAAAAGGAGAAAGCGCGTAATCCCAGGAAAAAGAAATTAACAAATTTTCCTCAAAAATGGCGTAAACAAACGAGGAGGGATATTTCCGTGATAATTACGCCTAATTACGGGACGCAGCCTGCCGGAAAACAGAGATAAGCGGGTCCTGCCTTAGGGGTGACATATAAAACTATGAATTGAATATTATAATATTTTATTTTTTCTTTCGTATTTATTTTCTTTTTTTTTGTTCACGATTTATGTTTAGTCAGTTAATGTTCCATGTGGCCATGGCCCCAAAATTAATATAGGTATAGGTAGGTTTTTGTGGTGGGAAGTCAAGGGGTACAGTTGAAGTTTGCCTTAGACAATTTTGCAAATTGATTTTAGTGGACTTTATAATATGAAATTGGTGTAGTTTGGTGTTATAAATGCTCGTGCTCATGAACAATTTGTGAAATAGTTAAAGTGGACTGATAAATGGACTCGTATAGATTTGCCGCCCCAAGCTGCCACGAGGCGTCAAAGAACATACGCCATCTTTGATGCTACTTGGAAAAACTTTATCGTACAACACCGATACTTAGTATCTCATTATACTGGACATTGGCAGAATCACTGAAATTTCGGTGGAAGCCATAATATAAAACAGAGGAAGAAGAAGGTATAGGTAGTATTATATTGTCTTTGATATAGGTAAAGATAAGTACATACTTATATCTTGGTTCTAGGCGTTTGCTGTAACAAAATTGACATGTATAGCGTGGTCAACCTCTGTTTTTGGGGTCCCGTACTCAAAAGGTGAAAACGGGACCCTATTATTGAGACTTCGATGTCTGATCTGATCATACCCGTATGAAGTGATATAGTGATTTTATAAATTGTAGTGATAGTGATTTCTTTCTTGTTCTGTGTGATAACATCCAAAACCCAAGGCAATCTGAAAAATATCGTTTTCCATCATGACCTGCCCGTATTTACTAACTCGGATGACAGGTGTCGATGCCTATCAATCTAGGATTTGCTGTTCCAATGCGGTTTTTGTATTCCAAATAAAAAGTTCGAGCAAGCAAAACCCGCATTGTAACAGTAAGTTTTAGATTGATAGGCATCGACACCTGTCATCCGAGTTAGTAAATACGGGCTGGCCGGGGATTGAACCAGACTCCTTGTGTCGCATGCTCGCGTGCAAACCACAGCGCCACGGAGGCCGTCAAAAATAAACATTATGGATATTAAGCACGTAAGTACGTCATCATCAGCAGGTCTTTTTTAGTCTCCACTGCAGGAACACGACCCTCTTTGTACTAGAAGAGCCATATTAGCCAGAGAAGTCAAAGGATTTGGCCTACATATTCCACTTGGAGAGGTCTCTTTGATGTGTTAAGCACATGTTCCCTAAGTCCCCTTCTACGACATCCACGGGAAGACTTAGAGTGGTCCTATTCTACTCTGCTGGAAACCACACGACAGTAGGTACCTGTGTAGGTATAAAAATATTCATCTTTGTTTGTTATGGTCTCTTAAAGCAAAAAGTAACGATAAGAGATAAGGTACAATTATTATATCCTTATATACTATAAGTATTATCAGTTCCAGCCTCTTATTACAACACTATTTCTAGCATTTAATTTAAGACCTACAAAGGTTTCCGAGAAACGATGAAAGAAGTGGAGAACTACGATTATACATCGAGCCTTTGTAATTGAACTAATTGGAAGGAACCCTGCGAAGCCGGGCTTTGACCCACAGAGTTCATGATTTACATAGAGGCTAAAGTACTGGATAGAGCATGCAAAAATTTACAGGAAACTGTAGCTGTAGAGATAATTGAGTATAGGTATAGGCTGACGAAAAATAGTAGAGATATTTTGGCTAGGTATAGGTAATCGGTACGTTAAGTGACTACCCTAATCTAAGCTTGCTTCTACGGAACCCTATATGGGTAAGTTCGATTAACACTTGGCCTCTTTTTTAATAGGTTGTATCCGAAGCTATATGCTATACCAGACTTTCGAAGCAAATTTTACTCATATAGACTTTTGTAGATGACAGTTACAAATAAGTAATCTTGGACATCTAGTTGACTACATCTTTGGCTAGAAACTAGATTACTAGTCGTTTCTTATCAGGTCACAGGGTGTTTACAGAGCCGGTGTCTACGACGTAAGGGGTGATGATTTTGATGGATCATAAATAACCTAAAGAAAATGGAAGTATAAATTTGTCATTCATACAAACACTATGGAAAAGAAAATAAATTATTGCTGACGAAAAATAGTAGAGATATTTTGGCTAGGTATAGGTAATCGGTACGTTAAGTGACGACCCTAATCTAAGCTTGCTTCTACGGAACCCTATATGGGTAAGTTCGATTAACACTTGGCCTCTTTTTTAATAGGTTGTATCCGAAGCTATATGCTATACCAGACTTTCGAAGCAAATTTTACTCATATAGACTTTTGTAGATGACAGTTACAAGTAAGTAATCTTGGACATCTAGTTGACTACATCTTTGGCTAGAAACCAGATTACTGGTCGTTTCTTATCAGGTCACAGGGTGTTTACAAAGCCGGTGTCTACGACGTAAGGGGCGATGATTTTGAAGGATCATAAATAACCTAAAGAAAATGGAAGTATAACTTTGTCATTCATACACACACTATGGAAAAGAAAATAAATTATTGCTGACGAAAAATAGTAGAGATATTTTGGCTAGGTATAGGTAATCGGTACGTTAAGTGACTACCCTAATCTAAGCTTGCTTCTACGGAACCCTACATGGGTAAGTCCGATTAACACTTGGCCACTTTTTAATAGATTGTATCCGAAGCTATATGCTATACCAGACTTTCGAAGCAAATTTTACTCTTATAGACTTTTGTAGATGACAGTTACAAATAAGTAATTTTGGACATCTAGTTGACTACATCTTTGGCTAGAAACTAAATTACTAGTCGTTTCTTATCAGGTCACAGGGTGTTTACAAAGCCGGTGTCTACGACGCAAGGGGCGATGATTTTGATGGATCATAAATAACCTATAGAAAAGATAGCTGTGATTTTTATGCCCGTGATGTCTATATTAACGGGTTTATTATGTGAGAAGTTCACCTCTGATATAAGGTTAGGTTATAAAGTTGTTTACGTGTGTCAGCTTTTAGTATATTCATATGAATACTAACTTAGTACTTATCCTAGTTATATACTATTAGCAATTTTTCCGCGACTTCATCCGCGTAAGCCTTCACCTTACTATTTCACCCCCTTAGGGGTTGAATTTCTAAAAATCCTTCTTTTGTGCTTACTTACATCACGAAAGAAACCCGTGTACCAAATTTCAGTAGTTTCGGCTGTGCGTTGATGTAATAAGTCAGTGAGTCTGCCAGGTTTGCCTTAATAAATAAATAAATACGTACAAATCACACAGATTGAGCCAACCCCAAAGCAACCCAAAGTAAGTTCGAGACTTGTGTTATGGAATACTTACTCAACGATACTATATTTTATAATAGATACTTATATAGATAAACATCCAAGACCCAGGTCAATCTAAAAAAATATCATTTTCCATCTTGACCTGACCGGGGATCGAACCCGGGACCATCCGTGTCGCAGCCCGGCGTATTGACCGCTGCGCCACGGAGCTCGTCAAATGTATATTTATATAAGTAGGTATTATGTTTTCTTATGTTTTCGCGATTGTTACACATTTAAATAAAATTATTTTTGGTCGAGTCTACCTGCGACCACGAACACTGAAAAGTGTTCCAAACGTTAGGAGTATAAATAATGTAATAAACGCGATAAAGACCGTATTAAAATAATTTTGTTTAAATATATAAGTATTGTTATATGGTTAGGGTTTTAAATTTGGAGAAAAACCAAACTCCTGAGGGAATGTATTCACTACGGAATCTCAAAACTGACACTGACTGGTCTTTGAACACGTCGGATATGGATATCGAATAAATAAATATATACGGACAAATCACACAGATTGAGCTAGCCCCAAAGTAAGTTCGAGACTTGTGTTATGGGATACTAACTCAACGATACAATATTTTATAATAGATACTTATATAGATAAACATTCAAGACCCAGGTCAATCTGAAAAAGATCCTTTCCATCTTGACCTGACCGGGGATCGAACCCGGGAACATCCGTGTAGCAGGCAGGCGTGTTGACCGCTGCGCCACGGAGCATGCCAATGGGGATAATAAGTACCATTCGAAGTTCACTCTACGAAAGCTCGCGCGCGATTGATTTTCAAGGGTTTCAAGTGGCCGTTTTTGATATGCGTTCATATCAAAAAGAACTTTTGAGAAAAAGTAAAGGTTTATGACACTAGTAACTTTCTGTAAACAGCAGCATGCCGTGTGGTTCCCGGCAGAGTAGAATAGGACCACTCCAAGTCATCTCGTGGATGTCGTAAAAGGCGACTAAGGAAACACAAGCTAAAGAAAGCTTATAAACATCAAAGAGACCTCTCCAACCCGTCTGGCCAGCGTGGAGAGTGTAGGCCAAGTCCTCTGACTACTCAAGCTAATAAATGGCTCTGGAAGTACAGAGAGGGTCGTGCTCCTGCAGTGGAGACTGGAAAGACCTGATGATGATGATGATGAAACAGCAGTTCATGAAACAGTTTGAAAGGGTATCTAGGGCCTCGTAGGACAACATTTAAATGATTCATACAGTCTTTGTCCTTCGTGGGGTAGACAGTGCCAAAGGTTATAAAAGCTACAGGCCACGTTTAGCATCGTAGTGGGCGTAAAGGTGGAAAGCGTAATTAAAGTAGTGATGAGTTGCTAGCCGCATCGCATATCAATGTGATTCCTTAGATTTTTGCCCAATCCCATGACCAGCTTTTACGGTCTGTGCGGGAAGAAAAGCAGCTGGTATCCCAACTAAAATTATAAATGCGAAAATGAGTTTGTTTGTTTCTTAATTTGTTTGTTTGTTACGCTTTAACGACGTATCTACTGAACCAATCATCATGAAATTTTGCATACACATAGGTTAGAGTACTGAGAAGGACATAGGCTATATATATCGCGGGCAAAGCCGCGGGTAACAGCTAGTATTCTATGTTTTTTCTCCCAAACTAGCATGGAAGAGATTTAAATGATGTTTACGTTTATTTGCTTTCCAATGATTTATTTAAAAACCACTGGACCCCGGAAACTTCTCAAACCAATTCCACATTTCTACTTTGTTGTAGATATACACAGACAGAGCACATATAAGTTTCACACAAGTTCCGGCAACGAGGAACTAATCCCAGTTGCTAAGAAACACTGTTTTCTTATAAATACTTTGAAAGGCGTCGTCTTCACGAACGAGTTTTTATATACATCGATTTATAATAAATAGTTTCAGGTATTGACATGTATTAAACTATTATAGCATTGTATGTTATATATTATTCGCTCGCATAGACATTTTCTGAGTCGTTTATCGCGAATCCCACAGGAACATTGCTTTTTTCCGTAATGAAAGGTATATATCCCTATTTTTTTAAATTATATTATACTTTATTTAAAAATAATGTGTTACATTCACAGTGGTAACTAACTAACAATACACTTTTGGTGACTTAATCTAAATAACCTTAGATCGTGTAATTATCCACTATGAGTTGATCGCATACCCGCCGTAGTAATAATAGTTTTACTGTATCACGGCGGAATAGTCATCTATGTACTTCTCAGTACCCAAACTTATGTGTGTGCCAAATTTTAAGAGGATTGGTTTAATGGATGAAGCATGAAGAGGTAACAAACAAATATACAAACTCACTTTCGCACTTATAATACCTATTAGTTGGGATAGAATGGGATTGGGATATCACCTCTGCGAACATTTCTCATGACCTAAAAGGTTGGGTAGTCGCACTAGCAATCCTGAATCCGTTATTATACTGAACGCGCAGCTTCCATTCCAGCATAAGTCCACCATTACTGAGCATCTTATGGACACCAATTGCAATTGCTGGATTGAATTACACCAGCCAAAAATACGAATTATTACAAGAGAATAGTACGCAAGCTGTCGAAATCACGAAATTCAGGAATTTTAACAGAGAAGATGGATACAAATATTACCAGCATGGAATCCCGTTATTGTCAAATTTAAACCGCGTCTTCCGGAGCCGAAGAAAAAGCGTAAATAAAAACTATAGGCGGGTAGTACCACAAGAGAACACCGCCAGTACTCCAGTCTCGCTGCGACCACGATGGATGTAACTCCATTGAAACGTCAGCTGAAACAAATAAATATAAGGTTCGTGCTAAGTCCTGTTTACATATATAATTATACCTAATTCACATGCTGGACATGTAAAGATATATGCAGAAGGCTCTGAAAAGAATGATATTACCGTTGCTGTCGTCTGTACACATCCTTACACGGATATATAACGCTTTTCCTTTTTCCATTAGATTAGTTTTCTTGAAGAAAACGCCCATTACCTGTTTGCCACAGTTTTTGTGGCCCCTAAATTATCCTGGAGGATTTTCACCGAAATATAACCGAAGTTATAGCCAGCAGAATAAAGGCGTATGAATTTTTATTAGGATTTCTAGAGAACTTTATGTACGCTACGGGATCACGTATGTAAATTATCATCCATTTAAAGTTCACTATAAATTATTCATCCTTATTTATTTACATTTCAAATTGAATGGGTTTTGTCATTTATTTTTATTTTCAATTCTTTATCACTGCAGGAGGGTAATATCTTTCTTGCATTATGCGTATATATGTTCATAAATAAACGTAAAATGCTTTCTCACTACTGATCATAGTTTATTTTTATTAGCAACTCAAGTGGCATAAGCTATTTTAAAATAAAGAAGAAGAAGAAACTGAGTAGAGTAACTCTTAGACTAAAGTAGGGAATAAAAATAATAATTTCCGAAAATCTTATTGTGTAATTCTACGGATGGTCTTAATTTTAACCGACTTTTTGGACGGCCCTTGATTATTAAAAGGGTAAAAAAAGTATCACCAGTATGGCGCTTCATTAAAGCGGAGTAATATTTTGCCTAATCTATTAATTTTTTCCCATCATGATGGTCTGAAGTAGTGTACTGTAAATTTTAAGAACAAGACTAATAAAATATAAAAATGAGTATTCAGGTCGGCCCAGTGGGAATAAAACCCTGGATTTTTAACACCTACTTTTAAATACGAAATTGAGTTACTAAAATAAGTAAGTAAGAGTAATATTACAAACACTAGGTAACTCCCTTACATCAATACGCTACCTATATCAAACGAAATACAAGCTTTTCAGCAGAAATACACCGAAATCGTAACTTGGCTGAACTGCCTCGCTCGGGTTATTTACACGGATCCCTTCGGCTTTCGTCTCAGCGCGGAACACACCTTCCGGTTTTTCGAGATAGCTGATACGGTAAAATGAATTTTATTTTTGAAGCAGCACAATCTATTTTAAAATTCAATGCTAGTCT
The DNA here is from genome assembly GCA_963082605.1 of Rhodophaea formosa. Lineage (NCBI taxonomy): Eukaryota > Metazoa > Arthropoda > Insecta > Lepidoptera > Pyralidae > Rhodophaea > Rhodophaea formosa. The sequence goes on along the minus strand of OY720220.1, from coordinate 2,872,650 downwards.
GAAAAAAAATGAAAAAAATAATAATGTTCTAGCTATTTCTCCTTCGAGATAAATTGTAAAAGCCTATCAAGAGAACGGACAATTTTTATTTATTTAATTCACAGTGGAAATATCAATTTCTTAAACAGTAATCACTTTTAAGTATGTTGTTACAAGTTTTCAATTAACTGACAAGTAGTTACACTTTTTTAAAGTTTGTATTATTCTCGTAGAAGAAGTTACAAAACAATTAAAACTGTCTTTCATTATTCCTTTATCTTTAATATTATTTTCATGTAGGTAATCGAAGTTGACAAAGCTAAACAGAAATAGACCTGTATCTGTTTCTGTTTTTCATCTTAAATGTTGTTATCTTTAGCTTTGTCAAATATGACATATTATTAATAATGGTTAAAACTCATTCCTTTGATCGACAAATCCACCCAGTCAATTTTCAAATATATAAACGATACTTTAAGAAAATGGTGCCTTATTATTTATTCAGTACCGGATTTTTACCGCACGGTTTTTAGCCTGAAAGTATGTCCCCGGGCTTATAGTTCGTCGACTCCATTTTATTGTGCCATTTACATATATTTGTTACCGTCTCATTGTACATTCGATAGTTTTATGCTGTCTATAAAATACTGTCAGAACGCACCTTCAACTAGCTATTTTAATATTGCTGGAATAAAATGGAATAGGTACGTTTCTCGGAAGCAATCCGAGTATAAGTCTATGCTTGGGTAAGTTAAATCTTATCTTCTTCCTTTGTCTTTTCCCACTTTTTTATATGGGGTCTGCACAGTATATCAGTTTTCTCCATTTTTTAAATAAAAAATAAATAAATGAACACTATTTTGATAATTATAATGACAGTGAATAGTAAATATGTCTCCTAAATATAAACACATGTATAATTTTTTGACATTTTAATTTTTTCTTGTGTTATTAATATTATTCTGTTTTACTATTTTTTTGACGGTTTTACGAAATTTTTAAAAATGGTATTTAAATGTGTAATTAATGTCAGGCTAAGGTCATTTTTGTAACAATAAACAAATTACGAATGTGACCAACATTTACTAGAAGATGAATTGAATAACACTTGCAGACAATTTTTCTTCCAAAACAAAAGCTTTGTATCTTTACGTCCACTAACATGCTAAACGTGGCCTTTGGGTTAAATGATCATGGGATGTGTCTTCCCCGCAAGGGATAAAGACGTGATAATATTTTATTTACGTCATCATACGTAATCAAAATAAATACAAAAAGTATCTTTCTTATTTCAATTCTTTACTTAAAGATTGAGCGCATTTCGTCCAAATTTCCTTTGAGATGTTCTATCCGACTGCATTTCCCGACTCACTCGTGATCCGCTTTTGACCTCTCGAGCTGGGAATGGAAGTCGCACTTTCCCAAAAGTGCATTTACATGAGCAGTGCATTATTGTGCATCCACGTTTTCAGTGATAAGGTTTTGCAAGTTTGATTTAAATAGCAATTTTAAGAGCTTCCTTAGCTCCAATAAAATTTTCTAAGGGCTTCCTTAGCCCCAATAAAATTTACGATATTGACTTTCAATTCGAATTAGCTTTATAGATTACTAGCTGTTACCCGCGGCTTCGCCCGCGTGATATATAGCCTATGTCCTACTCAGTACCCTAACTTATGTGTATGCAAAATTTCATTGTGATCGGTTCAGTAGGTTGAGCGTGAAAGCGTAACAAACAAACAAACAAAATCATTTCCGCTTTTATAATATTAGTTAGGATAAAACAATCTCTTGTATTTGTTACGACTCTTATTATTTTTAAGAAAAAAAAGAAGTAATAAATTAACGGGCAATATATCGATAGGAAATAGAAAATAGATAAAAAGTAAAATTTTGCTTTTAAAATTTATAAGAAGTTGTTTTAATATTTTGGTATTTTAAAATGTATTCGCTTTTATGTAAAATCATTAGAACCCATCAAGGGAATAGACAAAAATACCTCAAGCATCAAGCCAATTGAACAGAAAGCAACTCTTCTTAGTCTTTATATGTTATTTAAACTAAAAGAGATATTTACGGTTTCACAGGTACTAAACTTAGCATTTACGTCTAGCTTGATGCTCTGTCCACCCCGACATGGATAAGAATTATAAACGGTAAACAAGTAAAGGGTTTATTTCAGCCAACTCGCAACATTAGATCAATTCAGCCACCGTTCACAAAATTCAGCCAAAAATTCCCGACTAGAAACTTTTACCGGGGTTTGAAGCTCCCAGGCGTACTATTCAGCGACCTAGGCGCGGTCTATTTGTTTGAAAATCACATTTTTGTCCGCTTGAAAACTGCAATTTGTTGACGTGCTAAAATATGGCGTTTCGGCTGCAGTTTCCATCTTTACCTGAAATCTTAAACCTGAAATCTTTACCTGATATATAGTCTTATGATATTAGAATCATTTCAAATTTAGAGAATGATTTATTACATTTTTTTTTCATATGTGTAAGTGGCCAACACTGGTGTCAGATTTTTCAAGCTGCCTAAAGGCATCTGACATAGCTTAACGAATGCCATCAATGATGACAGCCGGGACCAACGGCTTAACGTGCCTTCCGAAGCACGGAGGAGCTAGAGATATTTTTATGCCACTTGCGGTCACCCATCCAAGCAGGGACTGCACCAGGGGTTGCATAACATACGTAAGCGCTCATAGAGCTCACACCCACTGGACCATCGGGCTAATTACTTTTAAATGGTTCTTTTGCTGAATTAAGAATCTTTTAGCGATGTTACTTTTTCCATTAGAGGAGCATGGTCGTTAATTCATCATAATCTCAGCCATCATAAGTCCACTGCTGGATGGAAAACGGCTTGCTGCTCGACCGACCACCTTGTCGGTGGATGTCCAACGCTGACAACACTGTACGTGGTCGCCATTCAAGAACCTTTCTGCCCCATCGGCCATCGGTTTTTCGCGCTATGTAGCAGACCGCTGGGCTACGTTGGAGACCTTTGTTCTTCTACGGATCTCCTCGTTTCTGATCCGATCTCGAAGAGAAACACTCGTTAATTACTAGTAGTAATTTTCTATCGAAGGAAGAATACGGGCATGTATTTTAAGTCTCCTTTTAGGTCTTAGACGTTGTGCACTGTCTGCCCCGTAAGAAATAAAGGCAACTCAAAAACACGACCCTACCCAGTAGTTCCAAGGTAAGTATATATTCGATTAAAATCAGACTGGATACATACATACTCATTATTACGTCTTTATCCCTTGCGGGGTAGACAGAGTCTAATGTCATAGAACCCAAAGGCCATATTTAGCGTGTTAATGGACGGAATGGATGGAAAGTGGGATCAGAATTGTGTTAATGTGATTCTTTAGGTTCACGCCCAATCCCTTGACCAGATTTTACGGTCTGCGCGGGCAGCAAAGCAGCTGGTAGATTTTTCTTTTCTCCGCCAAACCAGCATTGAAGATCGGAAACTGATAAGTTTTCAATAAAAATAAGAACACAAGTCAAACATGATATCGGAAAACCGAACACAAGAATACAGCCACTACAATACATTAGACACGGCAATAATTTCGTTCCGATAATATCTGTGCTCGGGAGATTATCAATATATAAGATATACGGTTGCAGGATATCGACTTTCATATATCAAGTGTCTGCTATTAATTGTGAAGTATCAATAACGGGGGTTATAAGATTTGCTGCTATTTCCGACTAGGTAAAAAAATACATTTTAGCGTAACTCAGCCGTGAGAATTCCACTGTTGGACAAGGGTTACCCCCAAGGGTTTCCTCTCATAGGATAGTTTTCCCACTCACCACGCTTGCCAAATAGGTTGGTGAGCGCAGTTTGTATGGCTTATCTCGGTTCCGACGCCTCTGCTAATCAAAAGCGATTTTATGCGATTCAATACCTTTTCTGCGCCATAAGCCATCGTTTCTTCTAGCTATATGCCCCGCCCACTGCCACTTCAAATAGCTAATCTGCTGGGCTATGTCGGTGACCTTTGTTTTTCTACGGATCTAGTAATTTACTAGCAAAGAATAGGAGCATATGTTTTTAAGTCCCTTTTAGGTATTAGATGTTGTGCACTGTCTGCCCCGTAAGGGATAAAGGGTATTAAAAGTTTAACTCAAAAACACGACCCTATCAAGGTAAGTATATATTCGAATAAAAGCAGACTGGATACTTTTCAATAAAATAAGAACACAAGTCAAACATGATATCGGAAAACCGAACACAAGAATACAGCCACTACAATACATAAGACACGGTAATAATTTCGTTCCGATAATATCTGTGCTCGGGAGATTATCAATATATAAGATATACGGTTGCAGGATATCGACTTTCATATATCAAGTGTCTTGCTATTAATTGTGAAGTATCAATAACGGGGGTTATGAGATTTGCTGGTATACCCTCGCGGAGGCCGTGTTGCTCGAAGGGTATACCCGACTAGGTAAAAAAATAGGTCAAGTGTGAGTCGGACTCGCGCACGAACTGTTTCGTCCCATTATCTATACAACATTAGACTATTACATAATGTTTTCTTATGTTTTTTACAATTGTTACACATCTAAATAAAATTACTTTTTTAATACATTTGCTAATAATAAGGTTCTTATGACATCGAAATTTGTATCGTAATGATGTATTTGCAAAATTTAAACATTTTCATAGAATCCGAGCAAAGAGTTTCAAGTCCAGGGAGTCAATTTTTGAACTAATAGAATCAATCCACCACTCGTTGTGACGTCAGCACTCGGTTCGTATTCACATGTGAATAAAATCATCGAGCGGGCCTGTTTTTACGTATTTTTGAACCGTGCGAATGGTTCTATTGCATAGAGTTGCCAGCAAAAAAATATTGTTACGGTTGCCAGAATAAGCTGGGAATACACGTTCGATTTTCAATCCGACAAACGGGACGGTGTTGCCCAGTGTCTTTAATTCTAGGGGAATTTGATTGTCTTTAGGCAATTGTTTTTCGTAATCTTCTTTCGTAGATAAACCAGTTAAATATGAACAAGATATACTATATGTATACTATAGACGAAGTCTTCTCAGTAAATGGCGTAATAAAAATAAAATTGCGAATTGTACAAAAGCCTTCTTATTTCTTAATTATGTTTTCTGATTTTCTTAATACAGGGACTAAGGCATATCTCGGGGGGATTTTATTGCAGTTTCTTTTAAAATCTTAATTTTTTTCATGTAGGTGTAAGGAATTTCTTATTTTTTAAAAGGCAACGCTGCAATCGGATTGGATGCAAAGCGGACGTATATTCCCACTTTTTGTAGACAGTTGTGGCAAAAACGCTAGGATCTAAGGACGAGAATTTAAGAAAAAATAAAAATTTGGTCAAAGTCAAATTTGACATTTTGCACGCGTAGTCCGTTCCGAGTGGTCTGCGACGACCATTCGGAAAACCCATTCGAATAATGATTCAAAAATATGGCTCTATTTTTGAATCATTATTCGAAAGGGTTTTATTAATATTCGCCATGCGGAAACTTGACAACGAGTGGCGGATCGATTCTCTTGGTTGAAAAATTGACTCCCTGCATGAAAACTTTTTTCTGTTTCGTGAGATGTGATTTTTTAACCGACTTCGTATAGGAGAAGGTTATCAATGTACTTTTTTGGAAAAAATAAACCTGAGTAAATGTACCTGATTATTATAAATGTATTTTTACTAACTGCTTTAGTTCTTAACTTTTATAAATTCCTTATTTGCTGAACTTCAGTCTTGTTTTGGATCTTTGGTCCAAGTGCCAAGTTAGTGATAGATATGCTTCAAATCGTAAATGACGCCATATAAAACTTTTTTAAATGAAAAAAAGCTACGAAGAAGGTCAAAGAGCTTTACATTTCAATTAATGCGGCGTGCAACGCCTCCTGCCAGCAACATCCAAGATTAATGACAATTCGTTCCCAAAAAGACAAAATAAGTCGAAACAGCTACTTTAGAATTCTTTGTCTCAATCTGGGTCACCCAATTTCCTAAAGCCTTAATTTACTCCAATTCGAGTCTTGCACGATATAGATCACGCTAAGACTGAAGGAATTAGAGGATCTAAACCGGCCATAATCGTCCGCGGTTTGCTATCCGCGGCGATTATAATATGAAATTAAATATATTTTTTTTAGGATACAGGACCTATGCAATCACAAATAGTTTTTTTTCTTTTTATGACGGGACGGCAAACGACCAAGCGAGTCACCTGATGGTAAGTGATCACCGCTGCCTCTGTACAACTGCAGCAAAACCAGGGGTATTCCGAAAGCGCTGCCAGCCTTTTATTTTTCCGTCCCTAGAGGGGAAGGAGGATGGACCTCCGGCTCTTTCACTCACCGAACGAAGCATAGAAGCGGTAAAGCTACTTCACAACGTCGATTTTCTGTGAGAGTGTGGTACTTCTCCGGTTGACCAATACATGCTACTGGCAAAAATGAATTTTGCCGGTAGTGTGGCTCTCCCACAACTAAGTGATTCTTATTCGTTATTTACTTCTGTCACATAGTTATTTAACTTCGAAAAAGGCATCAAATAATAAAACTAACGTGCCTTGAGGTTAAAAAGAAATGAGACAACAGAAGTTAGAAAGAAATTCTAACTTCTGTGAAATGTGAAATGTGAATAATACTGTGGTAGTGGAGACTAAAAAAGACCTGATGATGATGATCATCATCAGGTCTTTTTTAGTCTCCACTGCAGGAGCTCGACCCTCTCTGTACTAACGAGCAATGTAGTGGCCAGAGCAGTCAGAGGATTTGGCATACACTCTCCACGCTGGCCAGACGGGTTGGAGAGGTATTTGAAGTCTGTAAGCTTTGTTTAGCTCTTGTTTCCTAAGTCGCCTTCTACGACATCCACGGGAAGACTTGGAGTGGTCCTATTCTACTCTGCCGGGAACCACACGGCAAAGGAGAAAGAAAGAGTTAGTTAGTAGAAAGCAATTAGGCTACAGAAATTAAAAAGAAATGGGACTGACTAAATAAATTAGTGAGACGAATGAATCCTCAGAGCCGTATATCTGGGACTAACAATTGTGATCTCACTTTTTACTGCCAACATTTCATTTTTATTCGTAGGCGTTCGGTTTGCGGATTGGTGCAAGATGGAAGTTTATTGTAATTATTATTGCTGGGTGATCGGGTGAGAGGAATGTGGCGCAAAATATAAAAGATCGCTCTTGTTTGGACTGTTTCAAGTAAGGCATAAGCGGCAGCGGAATGGAAATATCATTAAACAATTATATTCAAGATGTCAGGGTAAACAACATTGTGAATAACTCTTCCTATGGGACTAATGCTTGGATTTTGAGAAAAAGGACAGTATCTTTTTCTGGGATCATCATCATCAGGTCTTTTTAGTCTCCACTGCAGGAGCACGACCCTCTCTGTACTACCAGAGCCATATATAAGCTTGAGTAGTCAGAGGATTTGGCCTACACTCTCCACGCTTTTTCTGGGATATAAGCTGCTTAATGCTATTTTTTGGCCGCAATCTATTTTAATACAAAACTTCATTTACTAAATTGGTTCTGTGGTTAAAGCACGAATACGTTATAGACAGGGTAACTTTCACATTTATAATATTCGTGAGAATAAGAAGGATATCTAACTATATTACATGCTTAATTTGTTGTGAATTCTATATTTTTTATGCCCAAAGGCATAAAAAATATAGAATTCACCATCTGAATGCCAAATATTTAGGAAAACTTTTTGCTGTAATAAATATGCTATCACAGTACATTGCATATTTACGTTTTTACTAAGCCACTCTCGCTTACTAGCCGGGCATGGGTGGTATTATTATTACTTATAGGCGCGAGGGAAATTCCGTGCTCAGGGGTACTATTTTCCATTTAAAAAGCGTTCGAAGACGAATCCTGCGTTTAAAAATAGTACCCAGTGTTGACCTTTGTCAAAGTCTCATCCCTCGCGTCCAACTTGGACCACACACTAATTTCTGGATCTCGGAATGTCCGTAATGCGAGTCGTTCCTTAAATTGGATTGATGTAATTCCTCCTTATATCCTTCTTTTTCTCCCGGATGCCGTATGGGGTCATTCGATATGATAGATGTTTTTTCTTTTGCTATAAAGTTAAGTGTCTGGCTTTGTTGTTCCAGTGACTGTATTTCTTTTATTTTTTATTTATTTCGCCATTTTTATTGATGGAACAAAAGGGAAATCTATTTTGCGGGGTCAAAGTTGATTGCGGATTGAATATCTTTTCTTCCGCGAATTTTGTTTCGAGATTTTCATATTTCTTATTTTCTTGTCTTTGGTAAATTTAGAATTAAAAGTGCAGATTTCGGGGAAATTCTGAAACTTTTGATAATGTTGAAATCCTTTTCTATTTGTATTTTCATTGTTTGTTTGTTTTTCGTGTGTGTAAGTGGCCAAAATGGTGTCAGATTTTACATTTCTGACATAACTTAACGGCTGCTATCAATTATGACAGCTGGGACCAACGGTGCGGGGGGCGCAGCTATTATATTATGTATGCAAGAGTGAGCTTTTTTGTTTATTTGCTAAGCTTTTCGCCGTATGGTTCCCGGCAGAGTAGAATAGGACCACTCCAAGTCTTCCGGTGGACGTCGTAGAAGGCGACTTTGGAAACACAAGCTAAACAAAGCTTATAAACATCAAAGAGACCTCTCCAACCCGTCTGGCCAGCGTGGAGAGTGTAGGCCAAATCCTCTGACTGCTTTCGGTAATATATGGCTCTGGTAGTACAGAGAGGGACGTGCTCGAGCTCGTGCTCATGCTCTCATGCGAGAGAGGATGATGTTAAGCTTTAACGCGTTATCTACTGAACCGATCATCTTGAAATTTTGCATACACGTTGCCTGGAGTATGGAGAAGGACATAAGCTACCCTTCATCCCGTAGAAAAGTACTGTTCCTGAGGGATAGACATTTACGCGAGCGGGGCTGCGGGTGATAGCTAGTTACAGATAAAACTAATCCACGCACGTTAGTTAACTAGAAAGAGCGGAAAAGCCTGACATAAAAACAAATATACAAATCCAATTTAGCAAAGATAAGCTTAATAATATTAAAACTTACGCGAGATAAATTCATTATGAAAACACGGCTTTACTCACGTTTTATTACGTCGGATCTGCCGACTAGTTTCGGTCTGTTACGAAGACCATCATCGGGGCGAGTGAAAGGGGTGGCGACACGACGGTTACGCTTCCCTCAAAGCACTGAGGGCCGCCTCCCGCGTCGCCGCCCGCGTGAGTAAAGCCGTGTTTTCATAATGAAGATAAGCTTAAATAATAAAAATCTTTATTTACTTTGCACATCCGTGTTTGGGTCATAGGATTACACCATCTTACCAAATTTCACCTAATTATTAGTAGATTCGGAGAAAATCGGCTGTGACAGACGGACGGACGGACAGACAGACGCCCGAGTGATCCTATAAGGGACCCGTTTTTCAAAATTTGTACGGAACCCAAAAAATATTAGATTAAATTGGAGTAATATTAAAAACCCATTTCTTAAGTCGGTCATAAAAGTCTCGTCTCGACTTTTTTCAGCCAATAGTCGTTCCTTTGAAAGTTGTGCCATTTCTATATTTAGAAACAAGGGTTGGAAACGCCCAATGAACTGGGAAGAAAATGGACAAAGAATAAAAAACTGATTTGTTGAAACCTAATGGTTTTATATAAGTAGAGATTTACGCAGATGAAGTCGCAGGAAAGTTTCTAATGTAGTGTAATCTCTACACTAGCAATTTTTTCGCAATATAAATAAAATAAAAAAATAAAATAAATAAGCCATTTATTGCCATACATTACAAGGTACTAGTAATATTACCATTCATTAAGAATATGTACGCAGGCAAAGGAATGCCTCAGCTTGTGCTGCCTCAGATAGGCGTCGTAGGTAGCGTTGATTTTCAGGCACCCCTTCTCCCTAAGATGTTATGCGGGAGACATTGATATGAGGGCTAAGTTAAACCTAACCTAATATGAAGTTGCTGGCAATATGCAGCATAATACAGTGAGGACGGATGTGCTGTGATGTTCGTGTGCTGTGTATGTGTGGGGGTGTGAGTAGGGGAAGGGTATGTGTAGTATATAAAGGGTTTTTTTTTATAAATTTGTTTAGAAGTATTCTCTCAGGATTTAATCCTTCCAATGGCTGCGTATCAAGTTCTTTGCAACCAGTTGTCTTTTTAATAAAGCAGTTTTATATTTTACCTTGAAACATTGTCCACTTAGTTTGTAAATAATAGTCTACTTATGTCAACCGTAGTTAAATTAGCTTTTTATTGGTAGAAGAATTTTGATAAATTGATCCAGTAGTTACGGAGCCTGTTATTAAATGCAAACAAACAAATATAAAGCTGTCTTTTGCGGTGAAAACGGTAAAGGTATAAGGGTAATTTTATACCGGTACGTATAAAATTACGATACACCTTAGATTTAAAGGTAGAACTAAATCGGTTGACAATTACGGTTGTGATACAGCTAAATATAAATAATGGTATTAATACATTTACGCCGAGTGGTTCCCGGCAGAGTAGAATAAGACCACTCCAAGTCATCCCGTGGATGTCGTAAAAGGCGAGTAAGGAAACACAGCTAAACAAAGCTTATTAACATCAAAGAGACCTCTCCAACCCGTCTGGCCAGCGTGGAGAGTGAAGGCCAAATCCTCTGACTACTCAGGCTAGTATATGGCTCTGGTAGTACAGAGAGGGTCGTGCTCCTGCAGTGGAGACTGGAAAGACCTGATGATGATGATGATAATACATTTACGATATCGTTATGTAACGATACCTTTATAATTACTGGTACCTTAAATGAAATATTTTCAGTACCGAAAAAATGATGCGACGAAGAACATTGAGGTGAATCCTTGCCGGTAAAATTCAATGAAAACCTTTATTTCATAATTCCAATATGGAAAAAATTAACGATACCGCAATATAACAATACCAAAATCGTACAGGTACCGTTTCTTTAAGGTATGTTAATTTGAAGGTACCATTATTCTAAGGTATCGAAATATAAAGGTATGACGTCATACCGCTTACCGATTTAACCGTATTTTTTTCGGTTATTCAATCCCTTGGTCACACACACCATATATATCTTAGTAAAGCTTCATAGAGCTCTGAGCTCTCTGGAAGTAGACTAAGGTTGTACGAGCTTACCTCGCACATTTAGCGACTCGCGGCCTTCATCATGTAGGGCGCGTGTCAGCTCGTTTTATAATATAAATAACTTGATTATTTAACATTCTAATTGAGATACTATTGATGGCTCTCTGAGAGACTATCGTGGATACTGCCATCGAGAAAGGATCCGTCACACCAAGCCATCACCATGTAACCAGCAAGAGCAATAAACTACTATCTCCGTGACGTGATCTTGTATCTCCACACCACCACCTTCAACCCAGCAAGCAGCAACATCTCTTCATGTATGGTGTTGGGCCTAACACCAAGTCCGGCACCATACATATTGGTCCTTCGAGCCGGATCAGATCCTACACAGGATCTGTGATACTGTCCGCATCACAGAACACAGAATTCTGTGTTCTGTGGTCCGCATGTCCTTTTTGCGATAGCGAATCGGTTCACTGGCTTCCCACAAGCGGGTCTCACCAGTTGAATTGAGAAGGCGCATATATCGTAAGGATGCGGACACACTGAGCGAATCAGCGATCTACTGGATGTACAGGAAGCCTACAATAACAACAACTGAAGCTATCAAGATCAATTAGATAGTCCAATACGTCGGGATTCAAGTCAAGAGCAACAACTATCAACCAACACGTCGTAAATCAAGATTTAAAGTAGATAAATTCAACGTCTCGCTAGATTTTGCACCAAGCAGCCTCGCCGCGGTGCACATAGAAGCAACTAGGCTCGGTAACGCAGAGCCTAGACTGCACAACTGAGTGAAACTGAGCTGAACTGAGCGAACTGAGCGAAACTGAGCAACATTAAGCAAAACTGAGCTAATCTGAGCAAAACTGAGCGAAACTAAGCAAAACTGAGCGAAACTAAGCTAAACTGAGCGAAACTAAGCTAAACTGAGCTGTACTGAGCAATACTAAGCAAAACTAAACGTATAACTTCAAACTCGCTGCAAGGACGCAGTGGAGTCTTCGTCCTACTGGACACAGCGTATATATTTATTACTTGGAGCTCGCTGCAAGAACGCAGTGGAGTCTTCGTCCTACTGGACACAGCGTATATATTTATTACTTGGAGCTCGCTGCAAGGACGCAGCGGGGTCTACGTCCAACTGGACACAGCTTTATTTTTATATTTGGAGCTCGCTGCAAGGACGCAGCGGGGTCTACGTCCAACTGGACACAGCTTTATTTTTATATTTGGAGCTCGCTGCAAGAAGGCAGTGGAATCTTCGTCCGACTAGACGCAGCTATATTTATATATTTTGAGGTCACTGCAAGAAGGCAGTGGAGTCCTTGTCAAGCAAGAAGGTGGAATGTTTGCTTTATAGCGAAAAAATAGCAGCATTGCGTAGCAATCAATGAAGTTCGCCCCGATGATAGGGCCGATTCTTCGTCATCTAGCGAGACATGAGCATGAGCATATCTAATACAGTATCTTATCCAAACTACGACGATGAATTTCGACATATAATATCAAGGCTTCCGTACAAAACATCGAATGAAGATACATACTCAGAATGAGTACTAAAAACAACTCGTATTCAAACTCAAGAAGGGATATTTTATTGAGTAACAAATAACCGAACTCCACGCGGACGAAGTCGCGGGTGAAACGGAATATAATTATAAAATAGCAAATCTAGAGCAAACAAACACCTGTTATGATGCAACCTCGACAGTTCATCGACATCTACATTGCACTTTGTCATTGTGCTAGAACAAACTGCAAGCTAGCACATTCCAACAAGCGCCGCAGCGAATGCTTACCTACGTACAATCAGGTCAAGCAAAATAAAGACAATATTTTAATTAAGTAACAATCACCAGAATAATGAGCTACGAATTCAAAACTGGACTTGAAGGTTGTTCAGCATCTTACAAGTCACACTTCATCCTACTACATACATCGTGAAGAAGAAGACAGCAGCGGATCTCATGTGGATCGGGTCGAGAGGAAGCGCAGCAGCAATCAATGGACAACAGCCAGAACCCTACATCCCTAGCAGCCGAAGAAACATTTACTTTTTTATACACACACTTATCTTCTTTAATATTCATTCAATTTTATTTTTCATTTCTTATGTAACTTTGTAACTTTAGTGGTGATCCTTTCTCGATTGAGCTTTCATCTCCCGGAGTTGGGAGCATGTACGAGCTTACCTCGCACATTTAGCGACTCGCGGCCTTCATCATGTAGGGCGCGTGTCAGCTCGTTTTATAATATAAATAACTTGATTATTTAACATTCTAATTGAGATACTATTGATGGCTCTCTGAGAGACTATCGTGGATACTGCCATCGAGAAAGGATCCGTCACACCAAGCCATCACCATGTAACCAGCAAGAGCAATAAACTACTATCTCCGTGACGTGATCTTGTATCTCCACACCACCACCTTCAACCCAGCAAGCAGCAACATCTCTTCATGTATGGTGTTGGGCCTAACACCAAGTCCGGCACCATACAAAGGTCATGAAGTAGCGCCGCGGGGGACATGTCATATTGCCTTCAGCGTACACGGGCAATGCCATCCCAATCCCAACTAATATTATAAATGCGAAAGTGAGTTTGTTTGTTTGTTTATTTGTTTGTTACGCTTTCACGCCATATCTACTGAACCGATCATCATGAAATTTTGCATACACATAGCTTAGGGTACTGAGAAGGACATAGGCTATAAATCACGCGGGCGAAGCCGCGGGTAACAGCTAGTATGCTATATTTTGTACTTTCCTCTTTATATCAGAGCAGTTTAACAACTCACACACAGAGCATAAAAATCATAGTGAAGCTCTTTAGGCTTCTGAGCTCACTAAAAGTGGCCTTAGGTCATCATGAAGTAGCATCGCGGGAGACAAATCATATTGCCTGCAGTGAACACGGGTGATATGCTGTCTTTTAAATTTTTCTCTTTAAATCAGAGAATTTCAGGCCTTACACACCGCCATAAAAATCGTAGTAAAGCTCCATAGAGCTCTAAGCTCACTGAAAGTGGCCTTGGGTCATGAAATAGCACCGTGGGAGACAAGTCATATTGCCTGCAGCGAACACGGGCGAAAAGCTCTTTTTTTGCATTTTTTCTATTGAAATATCTATTGAAACTGTGAGTTTTGACAATGTATGACCTCATCATTATTATCTTCATCATTTCGTGTAGGTGACACGGTCAGTCGACCTTGCACACCCTGGTGTCAGACTTCTTCGGAACCGCCTCTCGGCCTCTGACGTGGTTCCTTTAACGACTACCAGATAGCAGCTGGGACCAACGGCTTAACGTGCCTTCCGAAGCACGGAATCATCTTTATTATCAGACAATCAGATGATTCCCGAGGGAATCAAACCACCACCCCCGGATCAACAGGCAACCACTTGCTTGCCTTAACCACTGGACCACGGAGGCTGTAAAACGAACTACCGTATCTATGATGAACAGTGTTTTTTTTGACGTTTCTTCTCTGCAACACGCTCTATGTCCTGTGTACCCTGTACAAAATAAATATAAAAGCGTGATAAGTATAGTAAAAAAAAGAAAACAATAAACAAACACGTAATATTTTTGCTGCAATAGTTTACCGCCTACTCAAGTCTATTGCATATTCGTGCTCGAATCCGTATTATTTTTACTAAAAATCCCTCTGTTGTCTCGCTCGCGTCAGTCACAGTCCATTACACACGACACGCGGCTGAGTGAACTAAACTCGCTGCCACTGCCAGTATATTCAGTACTTTAAGCTGAGTGAACATATACATTATACGAATTCTTATCAGGCCCGTTAAAAAAATTCTCGCTACGTGCGTAGTTTAAAACAAAATGTTTAGACCGAGTCAAACTTTACTTTGGACGGAGTGCATACAGGCAAACGTGCTCAAGATTTCTCAAAGCAACTTCTGCCGTTCACTAGACGAGTTGTCAGAAAAAGTATGCAGAGCTAGCTTTATATGCCTTTCCGTGAAAGTCTGAATCAATCAAAATCAAAAAAAAAATTGTGGGCTTTGCAAAAAATACACAAACATAAAGAAGAAAGATATATCGCAATAAAACCTAAAGAAGTTCAAAATAAGGTGTAGTCCTTGCTAGATGTATTTTTACTTAAACCCCTCTGTTGTCTCGCTCGCGTCAGTCACAGTACATTAGATATGACACGCGGCTGAGTGAACTCAACTCGCTGCCACTGCCAGTATATTCCGTGCTTTAGGCTGAGTGAATATTATGCGATTTGTTATCAAGAATTTATAAAAATTCTGAAGCGTAATCTAGAACAAATGGGCTTGGATGGAGTGCCTATATGCGAGCGCGATTGAAATTCATGGTCAACGTCAGGATTCCAGTATCAAATTTCAAATAATCTGCGCCGTCATTTGTATCATTAGACAGAAAGTTTTTCTATAAGCTTTACCTCTAAATCCACTTCAGTCATAAAAAGATAGCACAGTTATCAATAATATCTAGGCCAGTTCTGAAAGGATGAGTCCTAGCAAGATATTATAATGCTAAAAATCCCTCTGTTGTCTCGCTCGCGTCAGTCACAGTCCATTAGACACAACATGCAGCTGAGTGAACTCAACCCGCTGCCACAGTCAGTATATTCAGTGTTTTAGGCTGAGTGAACATTAGACGAATTCTTATCGGGCCTGTTAGAAAAATTGAATAACCTACGCTATTAATAGCAAAATGTTTGGACGGAGTGCATACAGACAAGCGTGGTTAAGATTTCTCAAAGCACTTATAAATATATACGGACAAATCACACAGATTGAGCTAGCCCCAAAGTAAGTTCTTATATAAGACTTGTGTTATGGGATACTAACTCAACCATACTATATTTTATAGCAAATACATATCTATCTATCTTCGCTTTATTTTCGGATTGCGTAAGTATGATCATGTGTCTGCTTATCGCTCCCAACTTCATTGGTTACCAATACGTCAACGTCGCAATTTGCATATGCTCACTACCCTATTTTCTATTCTGTTCGAACCCGCCACTCCGTCATATCTCAAGGCAAATTTTCAATTTCTGGGTGATATCCACTCTCGCGAACTTCGCTCTTCAAGTAACCTTCTTCTTTATATACCAGAGCATCGGAGTGGGTTCTATGGAAACTCTTTTACTGTCCGTGCTATAAAATTATGGAATGACCTACCACTGGACATAAGGAAGGCTCAAACTCGTTTGACATTTAAGTTTAAAGTTAAAGCTCATTTTCTACAAAGTCTGTCAGATCGTTCGTAATCATATGTATGTAGTGTATGTATTGTCTATCATATTATTATACACTAGCATGTACATTTGTATGTAGTTTATCAGTTTGTTAAATTTTTTGTTTTTTCTCTACTCTTTAATTTTCGTAACTTTGCACTACCCCCTAATTCTCAACATCACCCAGTTGGTTGACTGGTAGATAAAGCCACAGGCTTTAAGTCCGCCATTACACTTGTAAGTGTATGAAGTTAAATAAATAAATAAATAAAATAAATAAATAAATATATAGATAAACATCCAAGACCCAGGTCAATCTGAAAAACATCATTTTTCATCTTGACCTGACCGGGGATTGAACCCGGGACCATCCGTGTCACAGACCGGCGTGTAGACCGCTGTGCCACGGAGCTCGTCATCGGAACTTCTGACGTTCGCTGGACGCTGTTAGAAAAAGTGTGTGTAGCTAACCCTATCTAGGGTTAAAAGACATCTGTCTTTTCGTGAAAATCTGAATTCTGATCTCATTTCAAATAATGTGAGCCATGTCTGGTAGTGTTAGTGGTATGGATGTAATGCACGCACGTACGCTAAAGTTATGGAATGAACTCCCTGCTATGGTTTTTCCGAGAGACTACAGTATGGGATTCTTCAAAAAGGGCGTGAAAAGATTTCTTCAGGGTTGGCAACGCGCGAGTGACACCTCTGGTGTTGCAGACGTCCATGAGCTACGGTAACTGCTTTCCATCAGGTGGGCCGTATGCCTGTTTGCCAACTTAGTTGTATTAAAAAAAAAACTTGTTTATGTATGATTTTATGACATGTGGGTGAGTGAACGTAACTCGCTGCCACTGCCAGTATGCAGTAATTTAGGCTAAGTGCACATTAGCCGGTCAATAAGGCCGTCTGAAAAATTCTGATAGCGTACGTCTAGATCAAATTGGTTCACACGGAGTGCCTAGCGTGATTGAAAGTTTTCAAAGTTATTTTTACCATACGCCGGTCGAGCCGTTGGAAAAATTTTGATAGTATGCGATGCCTGCACACATGAATAAACAAAATTCCTTCCGGCTAAAGTCAGAATTCCGATATTGGATTTCAAATAATGTTAGCTGTATGTTGTAGCGTTAAACAGGATTGACTTTAACTATGAGCTCAACTTTAATCCAATGCAATTATAAAAGTACATAGTTGTTCATCAATAATACCTAGGCCAGTTCCGAAAAAATGAGTAGCAAGACTAAGCAAGATTTTTTAATGCTAAAAATCCCTCTGTTGTCTCGCTCGCGTCCGTCACAGTCCATTAGACACGACACGCGGCTGAGTGAACTGAGTGAATGTGAGCCGTTACTTGTAGCCTTAGAACGTAAGTAAGTACTTACTATTTTTGTGTTCGACTTTAACTATGAGTTCAAGCTCCAAATCCACTGCAATTATAAAGACACATATAAAGATAAATATAGGAGGCTGTAGTAGGTTATTAATAATACTTGTGCCAGCTCCACAAGAACGAGACTAAGCAAGATATTTTTATGCTAAAAGTCCCTCTGTTGTCTCGCTCGCGTCAGTCACAGTCCATTAAACACGACACTCGTCTGATTGAACTCAACCTGCTGCCACTGCTAGCGTGCGTGCAGCGCTAAATACGGGTGCACATTATCAGGAGTCTTAACATACCTGTCTGAAAAATTTTGATAGCGTATGTAGTCTAGAATAAATTGGTTTGCACGGTGCCTACAGGCTACCGTGATCGACATTTCTCAAATTAATTCTAACAATTCACTAGACAAACTGTCAGAAAAAGTATGCAGAGCTAGCTTTACATGCCTTTCCGTGAAAGTCTGAACAATCAAATTTTGTGGGCTGTGACTTGAAGTTTTCGATGTAACGTATAAACTTACCTAATTGTTAAAGTACGACTTCAACTATGAGCTCAACCTCTAAACGTTCTGTAATTATAAAGATACACAGTTATCAATAATACCTAAGGAAGTTCAAAATAAGGTGCAGTCCTTGCTAGATATATTTTTTATTAAAAACCTCTCTGTTGTCTCGCTCGCGTCAGTCACAGTCCATTAGACACGACACGCGGTTGAGTGAACTCAACTCGCTGCCACTGCCAGTGTGCACCATTTAAGGCCCAGCGTACATTAACGTAACCTTATCCTGGCTGTCCAGCGATTGGCATGATGAAACATCAGAAAATTTTGGATGGTGTGCAAATTCTTTAACAACATTTTTTTTTTATTTATTGTTTAATACAGTTTTATTGTGCTACAGTCCCTACTAATATGCCAACTTCCCAACTGATATTATAAATGCGAATATGATAGTATATTTGTGTTACGCTTTCGCGCTCTATCTACTGCACCGACCATCATGAAATTTTGTACAAACGTTGTCCGAAGTACGGAGAAGGACATTAACCATCTTTAATCCCGGAGAGAAATATTGTTCTTGAGGAATCAACACTAACACGAGCAGAGCCGCGGGCAAAAGCTAGTAGCTACTAAAACTTTTATGCTTGAGCTATTCAAGATTCAATCGTTTATTTAATATAGGTTTCTTTGAACACTTATTAATTGTCATATTTGTGTTTACAATTTTTACAACAAAAAATTTTTGTTGACGTCAATAATTACTTATGGCTAAGTTTAGGCCTATGCATTCCTATTTCAGCTACTTCAAGTCCACTGCTGGAAAAATACCACCCCGTTGTAGGACGCCAGTTTGTGTACGGACGTGGGAAATTGCACTTGTATTCGTCTGTGGTTCTTGTGCTACTCCTCGAGTAGCACTATTATTATATATTTAATAATAGTGCTGATTGAATAATGGGTTTAAAAATAGACTGGATGGACATTTAAAACAAGTGCAGTGATATACACGCATCAGCACCTATTGTTGCTAGTGTTTTTTTTTTTTTTTTATTCATGATGATCCAGCGATTGACCACGATCTCACCTGATGTTAAGTGAAGATGTGGTCTATGGTGGAGCTCGCTGGCTCATTAAAAACCTATTCACTCTAGCACCTCCGGTGGCAAGAGGTTCCATTCCCTAGCCGTACGCAAAATAAACGAAGAGGAAAAGCGCTTCGTGCGAGCTGGCGGAACATCAACCACATACGGGTGCATACTTTCGCCTCGTCGAGCAGACCGATGCCGAAAAAGGGTGGGTGGGATAAGTTCCTGTGAACACTCCCCGAAATGCAACCTGTAGAAAACCGACAGACAAGCCACTCTACGTCGATGCTCAAGACTTTGAAACTTAAGCTTTTCGTTGCCTATAAGTTTAAGGGCACGACGCTCAACCGAGTCTAATGCTGATAACTGATATTTGGCCGAACCATCCCAAAGGTGGGAACAGTATTCCATGCAAGGACGGATTTGGGCTTGGTATAACACCTGAAGTTGGTTGGACGAGAAATATCGTTTTGTTTTGTTTAGTATACCAAGTTTTTTGGCCGCAGTTTTTGCCTCGTGTTCGATGGTGCGACCAAAGTTTAGATTGATATAAATAAATAAATATATTACAGCATAAATGCTATCATTAAAGCGGACCCCGGGCTCCCACGCATCACAGCTGAGGATGCAACCGGGAACTTAGGTGAGAGAGAGAAAACTTGAAAAATAAATGCATTTTGAAATCTGTGTATAAACGCATTCACTGAATATTTACAGCTAAAGCTCTTAAAGCTCCAGCCAAATTCATTTTCTGGCGACTCGCACTCCTGATCCCCTTTTGACCTCTTGACATTTGAATGGAAGCACTTTTCTCCGAAATTCATAGTAATTCCACAGCTACAACCATCGCATTTTTTAAATCTATGGCTGCAACCAATTCTGTCTTAATATAAAACGGAAATAACTTGACCAGCCGTGTGGCAGAGTAGGATAAGACAACTCCAAGTCTTCCCGTGAATGTCGTAGAAGGTGTCTTAGGAAAAACAAGCTAAACAAACCTTATAAACATCAAAGAGACCTCGTGAAGAGGCCAGCGTGGAGAGGGTAGGCCAAATCTTCTAACTGCTCTGGCTAATATACGGCTCTGGTAGTACAGAGAGGGTCATGCATCTGCAGTGGAGACTAAAACAGACCCGATGATGAATTATTATGTCATAAATGCAGTCATAATAACGGACCCTGGATTTCGACGAAACACAGCTGAGGATGCAACCAGGAAAACTTTTGAGAGAGAGAGAGAGAAAGTTTTAAAAATAAATGCATTTTAAAATCTGTGAGTATAAACGCATTCGCTGCTGAATATTTACAGCTAAAGCTCCTAAAGCTCCAGCCAAATGCATTTTCTGGCGATTCGCACTTCTGATCCCCTTTTGACCTCTTGAGATTTGAATGGAAGGACTTTTCTCCGGAATTCATAGCAATTCTACAGCTACATCCAATTCAATCTTATTATAAAACGAGAAATAGCTTTAGAACCTGGTTGAACTTGATGTTTGGATGGAAGCACATTTTTCCAAAATTCATACTGATTTTACAGCTAGGACAAATTCCGTCTTAATATAAAACAAGAAAGGAATAACTTTAGTACCTAGTTAAAATCATTATCCAACCAGAATAAGTCAAATATTTATTACTTTGACGTTATGGTCAGTGTTTTCTGCAAAAGTTTCATTCCTTAGAAACTGAGATGGCGCCACCTTTGTTTCTAAAAAATTAAACTTTCACTGCTCCAAGTGAAATCGCTTATTTTGGTCCTTTTTATCATTCTGCAAAGTGGCTTGCTTTTATCACTAAGTGTAGCTTTTTTTTTTCATAAAACGTAGAACAATGAGACAGGAACGTTTGAGAAGTATTTATTGTATGGCGTCCGCGGAAGACTAACGTTGTGGTTCATACCGCAACACTAAGCTGAGCTAGTATAAATGTGAAAGTGAGTTTGTTTGTCGCTTTGTTTGTGTAACTATTAAACCAATCATCATGAAAAATTTGCACACACGTTCTCTGCATAACGGACAAGGACAGAAAATACCTTTCATTCCGGAAAAATGTACTGTTTCCGAGTGATCGACATTCACGCGAGCGGAGCCACGGACGGAAACTAGTTGACTAGAATTAAATCAATAAATCAATCAATCAAACGTTTATTTACTCAATTTTCTTAACCTAGGGTTTGTATCCTAGCCCTAGGCTAAGAAAATTGAGTTAATAAACGTAAAGTAGTACAAAAAAAAATTATTACTACTACTGTAGCCATAGAAGAACGACGATCAAAATTTTTTTTAATCTATGACTACTACACTAAGATTAGTAAAAATTTAATTTAATTTCCAACTATTTCCATTTCTATCCATCCAAATTCCATCCATCCAACTAATATATCAATCCAATCCAACTATCCAATCCAACTTCCAACGAATCCAATCCAATCCAATCCAACTAATATTATAAATGTGAAAGTGAGTTTGTTTGTTTGTTTGTTACGATTTCACATCGTATCAACTGAACCGATCATCATGAAATTTTGCATCCACATAGGTTAGGGTTCCGAAAAGGATATAGGCTATAAATTACGCGGGCGAAGCCGCGGTTTAACTATATAAAACAAAAAAATCATAAAACAAAAGGTTTTTCTATAGTGTACGATACTATTTTTATTCCCTATAGCTAATCCTGTTTTCATATTGTCTGTTATTATATTCTTTAATATATTATAATATTATTCTTTTATTTCATACCAAATAAACGATTTTTTCCCTTTATTTTTTTTTAATTTACTGTGATTACAGCTACTGAAAAAGCTTGACAATAACCTTAATAAAGAAATTCTTCTCGTTCGATTCTCACCCATTGGCCCGATCCAAACGGGAAGTGGCCCTGACCATTTCCGGTTCGATTCCCGCTGAATGTACAAGGGTAGTATGGATGTGTGTAAGGTCATTTCCCGGTAACATCGTTCTCGGTAGTTTTATGAAAATTTTTAGAGATGTTTTGAAATAGCATTTTTGTGGAGGCGCTTTTCCATGTTGGTTTGGGAGAAAAGGGAAAACATAGAATATACCAGCTGCTTTTATTCCCACGCAGACTAAAAAATTCGATCAAGGCATTAGGCAAAAATCTTATATATAGGCGATGCGGCTAGCAACCCACATATTTTGATTCCGCTTTCCACTTTAACGCGCACTAATACGCTAAGAGTGGCCTTTGAGATTTATGACCTTGGGCTCTGTCTACCCCGCAAGGGATAAAGACGTGATAATATGTATGTATTTATAACCTTACATAAAAAAAATATTCTCTCTCCATTTTCACCCATTGGCCCGATGTAAACGGGAAGTGGCCCTGACCATTTCCGGTTCGATTCCCGCTGAATGTACAAAGATAGTGTGGACGTGCGAAAGGTCGTTCCCCGGGAACATCGTTCTTAGCGGTTTTATGAACGTTTTAAGAGGTGTTTGGAATATTTTTTTGGAAAAAAATACACAGCCTTTTTAGGGTTCCGTAGTAAACTAGGCACCCTTATAGTTTCGCCATGTCTGTCTGTCTGTCCGCCCGCGGTTTTACGCAGAGACTTTAAGTACTAGAAAGCTGTAATTTGGTATGGGTATGTATATTAATCATGGCAAAAAAGTGGTAGAATAAAAACTTAAAAAAAAAATTTTTTTAACGTAGCTCCCATACAAGTAAAGTGGGGGAGTAATTTTTTTTTCTCTTTTTACCCATCGTGAGGGGTATCGTTAAATAGGTCTTTTAAAAATATTGTGAGGTTAAGAACACCATTTTTCGATTTAGGGATCCGTTTCCGAAATATTTGGTTTTAAAGTGCGAATTTTTGTTAGAGGTAAGTGCCCCCCCCCCCATCTATCTGCTAAACGGTTATATATAGATAAGTGAAAAAAAATACAGCAGTAGTATGAAAGTTGAAAGGAAAACTATCAGAGCTGAGTACTAAGTACAAACTAAAAACTTATAAACTGTAAAATTTCATACTATTTTCATTGTTAGATGTTTTTGGTCGTTAAACTGAAGGAGCGAGTGTGAATAGTGTGAACTCAAAGTTGTCATTCGCAACTACGGAACCCTACACAGCGCGTGGACCGACACGCACTTGGCCGGTTTTTTTTAATATTAATGCAACTTGTTACCCTATATGCTGAACACGTTAAAGTTGTTTTTAGGTCTTATGTGCCGAGGCTTTGTTTACCTGGTAAAGAATAAAGACGTTAAATGTGTATATATGTTTACTATCTATGATGAGTTTACAGTTGAATTTAAGTAAGTAAGTAATACTTTATTGTACACCAAAAAATAAAAATTTACAAAAACATTACTAAGACTATGTACAATGGGCGGTCTTATTGCTAAAAGCAATTTCTACCAGACAACCGATGGATGGAGAGGACTAAAGAACGTTAGCAGACGGGGTGTACGCTCTCTCTAACTAATAATAAACATAAAATATATACCTCATAATACACTACTTAAATAGTTATCTACATACATATGTAAATAAATATGAATATATATACATGGCGAAATTTTGATCGTTCCGGACCATTAAAGGGGTGATTCAGCCTGTCAATATAAACAACTTTTCCTATGGGATAAATGCTGTAAAGTCGAAAAAAATTTCGATATTCCTATACTAATTGCCCGGGCGGCTGAACACTTTTGTATGAAAATGTTGAAATAAAATTTGAGTTTCCAGCATTGGTCCCATAGGAAAAATGGTTCATATCGACGGGCTGAATCACCCCTTTAAGGGTCCAGAACGATCAAAATTTCGCCATGTATATATATATATATATATATATATATATATATATATATATATATATATATATATGTATATATATAGAAATACATATGAAATATAAATATAGATAATAAATATGAGTAAAGTTACGACAGTGACAATTTCTTGCGAATAACAAACTATTTATTTTGCAGATAAAAATCTTTGACTTTGTTTTTAAAAACTGTAACCTACATACAAAACTTAAACTGTCACTTGATAGTAATTATGACATTGTCACAAAAAATTACATAAAAAGAAAAAATAATTTGTGTACAGATGAGTCACACACAATGAAATGAAATGAAATGAAATGAAATATTATTTATTGTAGAACACAAAAACTAAAAGAGAAAAACAAACAAAAAACAGTACAAAATTAAGCATTGTGCACTACAAAAGGTGGCGGCTCAGTGTTACGCTGAACAAAAAGATGGCCAGCACTGATTTTCAGCCGTCACCTATAGTGACATCAACGACGCACCAATGCCAGTAGCGCCTAACACAATAACACATATGACATACATAAATAACCGTGGATAAGAATAACACAATATTATACAAAACGACACAAAAACAATTTAAGAATAACATAAAACCATTAAACCTCTTCACGATCCAGCGTGCCATAGACAAAGCAAATTTTTATTTTTCTCTATGTTCTCGTCTATGTTCCCCCGGAAACTCCTTGATTCTTTACCTAGAGTAATTATATTCCTTGTTCTTTACTAACCTAAAAATGACGTACTGCCACGTAAAATTGCCACGTCAATTTTAATATAAAAGTTAAAAATACAACAATGAAAGGCAGCATTAAACAAAATAAATAAATTAATAATAAAACCCGCAGTGAGTGTGTAGTTATTCACATTAGATAGCAAACACGTGAAGAGCACAAATACAGATAAATGTCAGCACGAGCGCAATGTTCAAACAAAATCAAATAAATTTACAACAAACTCACAAAGTACCTTGTGAACAAACTACACTTGCTCATAGCTCGTGGATTATCTCCTACCCCTATAATGCATGGTGTCAAAGATCCTCAGAAACTGGATCAACCCGCCACCTTTCAAAACTCGTGCATAACCTCTGGTAAGTATTATAGGGAGAGTATTTCTATTTAATGATCATATAAAAAATTATGTTATTTTAATTAGTTTGAAGTTTAAAGTAATGAATTTTGACATGTTTCCTAAACGTTTCAATTGTTTTCAGAGCACGCAACGGTGGAGGCAGGTTGTTCCAACAAAAGGTTGCTGCATACTTAAAACTACCTCGGAAGGCAGCAGTTCTGTGCTCGGGTATGGCCAGGCGGAATAATTGGCAAGATCGAGGTGCTCTTCTACCAGGAATATGCAACCATCTTAATTTTTCATGTAGGTAGGCAGGTTGTTCAGTTTTAATTACACCAAAAAGTAGGCAGGCTAGATGAAGGTCTCTGCGAGCTGACATTTTCATTAAGTTAGCCTTATTGAGAAAAGGTGTGACATGACTGCGTGGAGGTACAGGAAAACAGAAGCGTGCGCATGCATTTTGACAACGTTGCACAAGCTTCTCCGTTTTTGCTAGGAGACACGGCCGTATACACTATCCGCATAATTAAGCTTTGACAAAATGAGACTGTCACAAAGTTTTACACGTATTTCTACAGATAGATATTGACGTATGTTGTACAGAACCTTTAAACGATAGAAGCAGTTACGTACTACATCAACTACATGCTTCTCAAAACGTAGTTGCGAGTCCATTAATATACCGAGATTCCGTGCTTCGGAGACACACTCAACCTGTTGATGTTTCAACAAAATATTAGGCTGATTATTTTTTATTTTCTTCACCTGCTTGTGTGACCCTAATATCATGTACTTTGTTTTTTTGGGATTGAGTAAAAGTGCATTATTTTCTGACCATGTTGCTATTCGTTTTAGATCCCCATTTATCATTTCTACAGCTCCAGGAGTATCAGAGGCCTCAAAGTGGAAGTACACCTGAATGTCATCAGCATAGATATGGAACTGGCAATTTTTGATACAGTTAACAATATCTGCAGTGTATAAAATGAATAGCAGAGGTCCCAGGATAGAGCCTTGTGGTACACCTCTGTGAACAAGACAGCTCTCAGAGAGGGAAACAGATCCATTACTTTTTCTGATTTGGACCATCTGAGACCTCATATGCAGGTAACTATGGAACCAATTTATTGTATGGGAGTCAAACCCATAAAATGCCAATTTTGATAAAAGCAGTGGTACATTTATGAGATCAAAAGCACGGGAGTAATCAAGCAGAACTAGTATTGTCCCCAATCCCTGATCCTGAGCAGAGAGGATATTATCCACTACGTCCAATAGAGCTGTTGTAGTACTCCGCCCCTTACGAAATCCAGATTGGACTTTGGGTAGAATATTTTTTTCTTCTATGTATTTGTACATCTGTAAATACACTACGCGTTCCATAATCTTAGATAAAAAGGGCAATATACTAACAGCACGGAGGTCTTCTATGGTTGACGGATTTGATTTCTTGGGTATGGGAGAGATTAGAGCAATCTTCCACATATCCGGGAAAGTTGCAGTCCTGATAGACTCGTTTATAATGAAAGTTATAACTTCCAGTGTATAAGGAAGCGTTAGATTTATCATCTTGCGGTTAACCTGATCAAATCCCTCCGCATTGGAACTAAGCGACTTGATTATATTTTCTATTGTTTCTTGATCAACTGTCTGCAGTGAAAAAGTAAATGTATCATTAAATCTATGAAACTCAAAGTATGTCAGTGTTGACAAACTAACATAGTTGTTGTTTGGCAAGTTTAAAAAATGATTGTTTAATAAATTAGGATCTCTCGACAGCTCCAGGGGTAACTCATTGCTTTTCTGATTAACTACAATAGTGGATTTTAGATTCTGCCAGAGTGCTTTAGGGTTGTTAATATTGTTGTTAATCTTACTATCAAAATATGCTTTTTTCTCAAAGAAAAGAGCAGAACTAACTACTGCCTTCATGTCCTTATAACATTTCAAATGAGAATCAGATTTAGTGGCTTTATATTTTTTATGACTTTTATCTCTGAGATTCATCATAGTGCGGACAGTATCAGTAAACCAAGGTTGCAATCTATCTCTTGTGTAAAAAGATTTCTTGGGGGCATGCAGATCAAAGAGAGTCAAAACAGTGCTCACAAAACAACTCACCATGACATTAATGTTGTCTAAGTTAATTAGGTATTTCCAATTTATGTTATTAAGGTCATTTTCAAAATAATCTACCAAAATATCATTAAATGGTCTATAGGTAATCAATTGTTGCACAGGCTTCTCCTTTTTTATGTTAAAAATTGCTGAAACTAGTGCATGGTGTCCTAGGTCTGGTATATAATTGACACAAACTGAGCGTACATTAGCATCAGTACAAATAATGTCCAGGGCCTTTGCGCTAGATTCAGTAAAATGTGTAGGCTCCTTTATGTATTGCTTTAAGTTGGTGTACTGGAGGAAATTCGATAGCAACCGATATTTATCGTTGTTCTCAACCAATATATCTATGTTAAAATCCCCCAAGAGAATTAGCTTATCGTAACCTGAAAAACTAGACCATGATTCAGTTATAGCATCCAAAAATACTTCAACATTCAGCCACGGTGGTTTGTAAGCTGTGCCAATGATAACCTTGAGACCATTAACCCTCAAACTCACCCAGTACTGTTCCACAGATGACTCAGGGTGGGGGCAAGTTCTTACATTTAAATGTTTTTTTACCATAAATCCCACACCCCCACCGACGCCCTTTTTCACGTTTTTAGGGCGAGGATTATACCTCAAACTGTAGCCAGACAACATAGGCGCTCGGTTTTCCTGTCCCTCAGGCAGCCATGTCTCATTAATAGCTAAAATATCAGGAGATAGTTGGTTCACTGCAATTATAAATTCGTCGTGCTTAGTTCCCAATGATTGCGCATTAAATAAACCAACATTTAGAAATTTATTTTCAATCATTAGTAATGAATTTAAGACCATAATTAATAAGAGACCTTATGTAACAATAAAGCAATATTATTTGAATAAGTGTAAATAAAGATTTAAGATTGATATATAAAAGAAAGAATTCAAGAAAAACATAATTACAGTACGATTTGCTGCATGTAGTTAGTAATTTTAAGTATAATTCAAAGGCTGACAGAAATATTATACATGTAAAAATAAATATGTGTGTCGTTATATATAATAGCAATAAATATTTTTTCCCATTATAAAAATGCAGTTTAATTGCAATGTTACTGGACTTATGTGTTTTCCAGCTCTCGCGGTGCAGCTCGGTCAGCCAACTCCAACCCGAAGGCTCGGGCAAAGTCATCATCTGTCCGGATAGAAAATGCAGGCGAGCCATCCCCCCTGCGAGCATAAATGCGGCCCCGCTTTGTCCAGGAGTATCTCCAATTTTGTTTGCGGCACTCCTCGCGAACCCGGTGAAAAAGCTGACTGTTGTGTCGCGTCAGCCGCTCGTTGACGAAGATGCGGGCACTCCCCGCGGGCAGCGTCCGGCGCACGCGCGCCCCCCGCAGCATGTCGTCGCGCAGCTGGCGCCGGGCCAGCCGCACCACGACGCGGCGCGCACGCCCGCCCTCGCCCGGCGGCGCGCCCACGCGCTCCGCGAACACCACGTCCTGCTCCTGCAGCGGCACGCCGAGGCGCGAGGCGACCACGCACACCGCGTGGACGACGTTTTCGCCACGCTCCTTCTGCTCTATTGCCTCCATCCTGCGTTCGACCCCGTCGAGACGTTCGCTAAGGGCTGCACGAGCGGCTCGTTCCTCAGCCATCTCCTTACGAAACTCGCGCAGCTCATCCATATATGAGGCCAATTCCTGCCGAAAGCAACTGATGTCACTTGCAGATGCCCCAGCCTCCCCGAAAGCAGCCACTGCCTCAAATCCGCGATCTGTCTTATTTGCCTCGGGAATATCATTAGGGGTGGTGCCACTGCCACCCACACCTCTCACTGGTGTGGAACTATTGTCTCCCTTTTTAATTTTCCGCTTGCAATCGGGACATATCCACTCCCGGCTGATAACAGTACCATCAGGAACTGCAACGCATGACTTGTGGTACAGTTGAGGGCAACCATTGCAAGTAACGGCACCCGCCGGCGCCAAAAATTTGCCGCAAGCATTGCACTTTGCCATTATGTTTTTAAGTCTTTTAAGTCTAAGTAAATTAGTTGAAAAATTACTGATTTTATTATACTCGTTCTATGACAAATGTAGGAAGTCAATAGTCACAATAATAAAAGGTACCTACATACCCACACACAAAATAAAAATTACAATATCTTTACACCAGAAATCCACTCAAAACAGGCACAAATAGTCAGGGTACAGGTCCCCCACACGCACACAGTCCAATCGAAGAATCAGCGAATAGATGACACCGTTAGAAAAGGTTAATTAGACTTTATTATATTTTTTAGATTTACAGTAACAGTAGACGGCTACACGCACTGACACGTCCGTGACGTCACTAACTAACACATAGACATGCATATGCCTAATTTTGGCTTGTACCTTGATAGAGGGGAATGCAGCGTATGGCTACTTCCTTCCGTGTTGCTCGAAGCTGGTAAGGCGTTCCATAATCTTACTGCTTGGAAAGTGAACGAGTTTGAGTAAAAAGAAGACTGATGTACCGGTATTTGCAATGTCAGAGTGTTCGACGACCTCAAGGAAAGGTTATTGATCTCCCACAGGTTTACTCCTACTCCTATTTACTCCTACAGGAAGCAAAATCCTATTTATTTATTTATTTTTTCTCTTTTAATAAAGTAGGTTAAATGTTTCTTGGCAACATCTTCACTCGAACTGAACTTTTCATTAGTATCGGAATCGTTGAGTTCCGGTCGGCCGCACGATTCGCGATAGGTCTATTCCTCTTGGTACTCACATTTTTAGTAATCTTCTGTTCTAATATAATAAAGAAACAAGATATGATTTTTTATTTGAATTAAACAGGCTTCGAAAATACAGGACCAATTTCCAAAGTCTTTCACCTTTAGAAAACAAATTTATCTGCGGGTGACATTGGCTACAATTTACGCGAACGAAGTTGCGGAAAAATGGCTAGCGTAAGATTAATGTATTTCCTTGGCAATATCTTTATTTAATTTGTTTCGGAATCTTTGAGTCTTTGAGTTCTACTCTGCCGCACGATAAGTAAAGTCCCCTTGGCACTCACATTTCTTTCTTAATGATGGAGGATAAATGTATTTACCGGCGACACCTTCACTTCATTAGTATCGGAATCATTGAGTCCCAGTCGGCCGCATGATTCGCGATAGGTGTAATCCTCTTGGAACTCACATTTATCTTTTCACAAAGTAGGATAAATTTTATTTTTATATTTTGTTTTAAACACCGTGAATAGGACCACTCCAAGTCATCCCGTGGATGTCGTAGAAGCTGACTTAGGACACACAAGACAAACAAAGCTAACATACATCAAAGACCCCTCCAACCCGTCTGGCTTACGTGGAGAGTGTAGGCCAAATCCTCTGACTGCTTTGGCTACTATGTGGCTCGGTATTACAGAGAGGGTCGAGCTCCTGCAGTGGAGACTAAAAACAGAACTGACTGAACACTCAACAGTCAGAGGATTTGGCCTTCACTCTCCACGCAGGTCAGACGGATTGGAGAAGTAGATTAATATAATAATATAATTTTGCTAAATAACATATCTTGTATGCCATGTCATCAGAAAGATGGACGGACATGGCGAAACTACATGGATTCATTGTTTACTACAGATTCCTTAAAACAGACCACATTATCAAAACAAAAGTTAGAAATATTTTATGAGACTTTCTTGACATTATTTTTATTATTCATTATTATTACAGTATTTTAGTAACAATAATGATTTGTAAGTATTTCATCATAAACTATCGAAAGAAAAATTTCTAACATAAAATAACTTTCCCAATCTTCAGTCAGCGTAGAAAAAAACAACATACGGCTGAGTATACATGCTTCCAAGAAGTCGATTGGTATGTTTTTGGAGATTGCATTGTTTTTTTTCTCCCTTCCTTTTTAGGGTTTCTGTCTGTATGTCTTTCCACACGTTTAGCCCAATCCGACCCCTCAACTGCTCCGAGTAGCCAAAAGAATCTCTCCAACCCTATCGATATTTTAAAGATATAGCTCCTAACCTGGCCTTAATATTTAATGAATGCGTTGTGACCGGAACATTTCCAGATTTAATGAAATGTAGTAAGATTATACCTTTGTATAAAGCGGGAAGTAAGGACGATCCTAATAATTTTCGTCCAATTTCAATTTTGCCGGTTCTTAGTAAAATTTTTGAAAAAATAATTTTCAAACAGTTGCTCTCATATTTTAATAAGAATAAACTTTTCCATAGTGAGCAATACGGATTCACTTAAGGTCGTTCTACCACTGATGCGGGAGTTGCTTTACTGGCGCACATTCTAGAGGCATGGGAAAAGTCGCAGAATGCAATAGGAATATTTTGTGACCTCTCTAAGGCCTTCGACTGTGTAGACCATGAAACCCTCTTAAATAAATTAAAGTATTATGGAATAAAAAATGAATCTTTGAGACTTATTAAATCATATTTAGCAAATAGAATTCAAAAAGTTAGCCTAAATGGAGTAAAATCTAATGGGTCCGTTGTAAAAATGGGAGTTCCTCAGGGATCCATCCTAGGGCCCTTATTATTTCTCATTTATATTAATGATTTGCCTTTCCATGCCTGTGCCTGTAAAGCTATGTTATTTGCTGATGACACATCACTTGTTTTTCAAGTTGATAGACAGAAGACAAATTTTGACGATGTAAATAGCACTCTTGTTCAGGTATTAGATTGGTTTACAGCTAATAATCTCCTTCTTAACGCTAAAAAAACGAAAAGTATTAAATTTTGTACGCCTAATGTTAAGCATTTGCCCACTAAAATAGTTGTTAATGATGAAGTGGTAGAATTTGTTGACTCTACTAAATTTCTAGGAATAACTCTTGACTCAAAGTTACAATGGGGTCCACATATAACAACTGTTGCTGCAAAATTAAGCTCCGCAGCTTACGCCGTTTGGCGAATAAGACAGCTGACAGATGTTGAAACCGCACGCCTAGTTTACTTTAGCTATTTCCACAGTATAATGTCTTACGGGATATTGCTCTGGGGAAATGGAGCAGACATAAACAGTATATTCGTTTTGCAAAAGCGTGCTATTCTATCAATGTATAAACTTGGGGCTAGAGATTCCCTAAGAGAGTTATTCAAGGAAATTGGAATTTTAACGGTTACATCACAGTATATTTTTGCAAACATACTGCACGTACATCAAAATATTGACAAATATGTCAAAAATTGTCAAGTTCATACGTACAACACTAGAAATAAGAATAAACTTGCCGCAAGAGCCTTTAGACTACATAAAACAAGTAATACGTTCTTAGGGCTTAGTATTCGTTTTTATAACAGCTTTGCCCTTTCCAAAATTCAAAGAACTTACAAAAAATATTTTATTAAAAAAAGCTTATCACAAAGTTAATGACTATTTAGCAGATAAGAATGCTTGGAGCCTTGGCGTTGTATGAGACACGCTTGCTATTTGTATAATAATAATGTGTTTTTCACAACCAATTGAAATTGTATAGAATCAACTATTTATTAATTGTAAAACATGTAAATGTTTGCGATCGACAACTGTAGATCAGGGTCATATTTCTGTTTTGACAATGTCTTAGAGGCTGAGTAGTCATGCTCACTAAAATGTTCAAACTGGTGGTGGCGTTATGTGTCGGGTCGTTGAGTTCCCTCTAATATGGTTGAGTTTAAGGATGGCTGACCCATACGTCAACTCGTGAACGGGTGCTGCCAGTGGGGACTGGTCTGGTCGGCCTCTTTGAGACTACTTCATGTTCTGTTGTTTTTGTGATTTGCTCACTCGATCGTAAACATAAACATGTTCCAAAAATAATGAATGTATAATAATATTGTTAAATGAAAACAGATGAAAAAAAAGAAAAGTAAAAAAGAAAGAAATATAATATAATCATTAATCATACAAAGCCCTTCAGGCGAGTAGGCGACCTATACTGTTGAAAAGAGTTTCTTTCGGCATTTCTTCTCTGCAGTGGTCGGTTCCGAAATGCTAGTAGTCTGTAGCTTTTGAACAATAATGAGTAAATGCATAATATTTAATAAGATAATTTTAAATGTGATTTGACGTGAAAAAGTGCCTGCAAGGGCCTATTTTCTGAATAAACGTTTTGAATCTTTGAATCTTTGAATCTTATCACACTCACATTAGCTCACTTGGGCTAGCTACACAAAAAAAATAACAGCGTAACTCAGAGACGCTGTAATTTGGCATAGGCAACAAAGAGCCTACGCCTATAAAGTGTAAAATACAATTAAATAAAATTATTTTAATACGGTTTTTATCGCGTTTATTACATTATTTATACATTTTCATTATTTATACATTACATTATTTATACATTATTCATGTGTAACAATCGCGAAAGCATAAGAAAACATTATGTAAAATACAATTTTGAAATTGTATTTTACATAATGTTCTATGCTGGTTTGGGAGAAAAGAAAAAACATAGAATATACCAGCTGCTTTTCTTCCCGCGCAGACCGTAAAAGCCGGTCAAGGGATAGGGCGAAAATATAAGAAATCACATTAATAGGCGATGCGGCTAGCAACCCATCACTATTTTGATTCCGCTTTCCACCTTTACGCCCACTACGATGCTAAACGTGGCCTGTAGGTTTTATGACCTTGGGCTCTGTCTACCCCGCAAGGGATAAAGACGTGATAGTATGTATGTACAATTTTGAAAACTTTTTAAATTGTTTTTTGCATATATGGAAAGTAAAGGGGTATGTGTTTCTTATAAACCTTTTGTTATGTTTAAGTGAGGGACATTTGACTCCAATAAAAATATGTACTTTTAGGCCCTTCGGCAAACGCAATGGTTGTTTATGGATACAGGTAAAAAAAACAGGGCAATTGCGTATGTGTCGAAGTTTTAAGGAATACTATCACAGTTTCATTCACAAATTTTAAAGTAATTGTGAGCCAATTTTATGTAACGACGTGCAACTACAGAATCCTACATGGTATGTGACCTAATACGCACTTTGCAGGTTTTTGTTGTATGAAAAAAAATAATGGGTTGCACTCCAACCACAACTTAAATATTACTGTTGTTTTTCGACCAGGTCACGTGTCCCTCTTACAAATTTTCACTTTGACGAATCTATTGGGTACGTGACCTGTCGCAAGTTTAATATTTTTTCCCCATTACAAAAAGAGCACAGCACCGCTAAAGAAATTTACACTTCAAAAATATTGAGGCACCAATTCTACGGTGGGACTAGGTATACAAGAAAACTTTGCATTGCAAACTCCACAGGGAACCAACTCCCTGACCCATGTTGCCAATGCCAACACATAAACAACAATCAATCAGCGAAGTTTGACGTGCCTATATTATCCGGAGGCGAAGGTTTGTAGCACTTTTACTTCTAATAAAATTTGTTGCAAGGTAAGTTGTAAAAAGTTGGGATTTAGTCTGTCGGTTTCTGAAAGGGGTTAAGTAAATAGGCTTTGAAATCTCGGTTGAAATAAGGGTGCGAAGGGAAGTAAGAATAACAAATAAAAAAGAAGCAAAAAAAAAATCTTTGGTCCAATAATTAATTATTTTTACTGAAATGACATAATATACGTGTTTTTGTTCTGATTAAGAGGCAAATTTTTTCAAAGGCAAAGGTCGTGAATACAGACAAAAGAAAAAAGGTGGAAGGCGGAAAAAGCGAAATTAAATTTAAAAAAAAAAACTGGCCAATGCGTGTCGGGTCACGCGCAGTGTAGGGTTCTGTAGTTGCTCACTCGCACCTCACAGTTTAACGACCAAAAACATCTAACAAAAAACCAGCCAAGTGCGTGTTGGGCCACGCGCAGTGTAGGGTTCCGTAGTTGCGAATGATAACTTTGAGTTTACACTCGCACATCACACTTTAACGATCAAAAGCATGTAACAATGAAAATGTATGAAATTTTACATTTTCGAGTACATTTTATAAGGTGGTTGTCTATAACTTTTTAGTTTGTACTTAGTACTGAGCTCTGATAGTTTTCCTTTCAAATTCAGTATATTTACTACTGCTATAATTTTTTTCACGTATCTATATATAACCGTTTAGTAGATAGAGGGGGGGGGGGGGGGGGGGGGCACTTACCTCGAACAAAAATTTGCACTTTAAAACCAAATATTTCGGAAAGGGATCCCTAAATCGAAAAATGGTGTTCTCAACCTAACAATATTTTTTAAAGACCTATCTAACAATACCCAACACGATGGGTTTGTAAAGATACTCCTTATTAACTTGTATGGGAGCTACTAAAAAAAAAAGTTTTTTTTCTACCACTTTTTTGGCATGATACATACATACCCATACCAAATTACAGTTTTCTAGTACTTATAGTCTCTGAGTAAAACCGCGGACGGACCGACAGACAGACATGGCAAAACTATAAGGGTTCCTTGTTTACTACGGAACCCTAAAAAGAAATACAAATTCGGAGAAAACAGATTCTAATTGGATGAAATCTATTTTTTTGAGGCCGCAGCAAGGAGCAGAGGCAGTTTATTTATATACAACTAGCAGCCCTACCCGGCTGCGCCCGGGCATGTATTATACCTTAAAACCTTCCTCGTGAATCACTCTATCTATTGGTGAAAACCGTATTAAAATCCGTGGAGTAGTTTTTGAGTTTATCGCGAACAGACAGACAGACAGACAGACAGACGCGGCGGAGGACTTTGTTTTATAATATGTAGTGATCTCCAGTTTTCGTCCATTCCCTTTTAATGAACGACTTTTACGATCTGTGCGGGAGAAGAAGCAGCTGTAACCCAGATGCAATATTCCACTTGTTTACTTGCCATTCCATTCACCTATTTATTCTAACATGTTTAAAAGCAAAAAAATAAAAATACAATGAACAAGATTTTTTCAGGAAATATAAAACTTGCCTATGTCACTCAGGAGCGTGTAAATTTTCTAACCAATCCGTCAAGGAATTAAAAGTACACGCATACTTTCATATTAATATTTACATACATACATGATCTTGTAAAACAAAACACTCCATTTTGGTAGCCATGTATTAAAAAACTTTTTTTTAAATATTACTCTAAATACTGCCGAAAAGAGGAAAAGGAAGGCCAAGGAGAGCTTTCACAGACGAAATAAAAGAGAAGGCGAAAGTCGTGTCGTACAGAGAGGGCAAAGAGATAGCGGAGGATAGGGAAAAATGGAAAATACTCCACCGACAAGAACAAGGTTCTTAAATATATGATGATGATAAATACTGCAAAAGAGGCGTATATGGAACAAACCACGCTATGAAGTTATTAATTAATTTCCACTTTACAGAGCTGCTCCACTCTGAATTACTGCAAATGAATCAATTTCACAAATCCAGATTATTAATGAGTATTATTTGTGATTATTGGTTTTAAAATTATCGTTAAGTATATGACTATTAATCCTTTTAATATGAATGATATTTATTTAATCGCGCTTATGCTTGCGTACATTCGCCTAAAGCACTAAATACAAAATAAAGAAAACAAATGCAATATCGCAATAAAATTTTAACTTTAATAAAACGTAATGTCTCCGAATTTACATTTTCTAAAGAATAGAAATAAAATTAATAATACAATTTTAAAAGTTGACCAAACGAAACAAGAAAATAACTAAGAAATATAAATGCCTGGCAGCTAAAATAATCTTGGAATGAAAAACCCTTTAATAGAATTTAAGTAAAAACTGTTATGATAGAAACAAATTAAAATAAAAATGGTTCCGCATAATTTTTGTCTTTTGCATTGTCGTATCGTACCTCTCCAACCCGTCTGGATCTCGCCAACCCCGTCTGGCCAGCGTGGAGAGTGTAGGCCAAATCTCCTGCCTGCTCTGGCAGTATGGCTCTGGTAGTACAGAGAGGGTCGTGCTACCAAGCCATATAGTGGCCAGAGCAGTCAGAGGATTTGGCCTACACTCTCCACGCTGGCCCGACAGGTTGGAGAGGTCTATAATGTTTGTAATCTTTGTTTAGCTTGTATTTCTTAAGTCGCTTTCTACGACATCCATGGGGAGACTTGGAGTGGTACTATTCTACTCTGCCGGGAACCACACGGCTTTACATGCATAAGCGTTTATAATGCGTATGCATACTATGCATACGCATACGCAAGAGAGGAGAACACCAGCCAACTAGCACCACCATGGTTTTATTTCTTTTACTACTAAATAAGATCAAAAGGACAAAATCGACGTAAGTACTTCACTAGTAAATGACTTCTAGCATTTTTTGTATTGCTTTTCATTATTTTGCATTTGATAAATCAACAGAACTACGCATTACCGCCAAAAGCGGCCACTTTTGGCGGTAATGAGTAGTTCTTTCGATACCTATTAAATTCTGATGTCGATGAAAAGTTCTACTAAAATACTACAAGTAATTTACTAAGGAAGTACTTACGTAGATTTTTCCAATTTGTTCTTATTTCGGAGAATAAGAATTAAATAACGGGTGTCGCTAGTTTTGGTGATGTAAGCCTCTTAATGCTCCTCTCTTGCGCCTCTCTCTCTTTCTCTTTTGCCGGAAGAGCGTTAGCGTGACGAATTTCAAGCAGCGTTAAAAACTTTGAATACAGATCCCTAAAAGAAACATTTGAAATTAAACAGAAAATACCAAAAGAACATTGTACAATCTATTTTTATTGAATCTTTTATACATTTATTCTAGAGACAACTTGAATATTTTTAATGAAACAATGTGACGAGACGTCATTATACGGCTTTGAATTCTCCAAGAAAATACAAAATTAAGTATGATCTTTCAAACCAGTGAGGAATGAATGAACTCCTTCACGAAACAGTAATTTTTATATTTGTTTTAAGCATTCACGATACAATTAGCTCCCATCTTTAACCATTGATTCCATAGGAAAAGTTGTTTATAATGACGGTCCGAGTCACCCATTTAAGCGAGTACATACTGTAGGTATACATGGCGAAATTTTGATCGTTCTGGACCCCTGGACCATATCGACGGGCTGAATCATCCCTTTAAGGGTGATTCAGCCCGTCGATATGAACCATTTTACCTATGGGAAAATGCTGGAAACTCAAATTTTATTTCGACATTTTCATACAAAAGTGTTCAGCCGCCCGGGCAATTTGTATAGGAATGTCGAATTTTTTTTCAAGTTTACAGCATTTGTCCCATAGGAAAAGTTGTTTATATTGACAGGCTGAATCACCCCTTTAATGGTCCGGAACGATCAAAATTTCGCCATGTATAGGAAAAAAACCTGACCACGTGAGAAATTTTATCCCATATCATATTTCTTAATTAAGGGCACCATAGACGTGATCTGATAAAGGAGTCGGAAGGTGGCCATAAGCACTTATAAGCTAAAGAAGAATACGATGATTGACCTTATTAACGTTTTTTTTTAATCTATTCCTTATTAGGTTCCTTTACACTATGAATCATCCTCTATATGTAATAATAAAAACTTTTCACAAAAAAAAACCTAAAATATATCCAAATCTCAATACCATTTTTCTTTCCTATCATTTGTTTGAATTTTTGATTGCTTATATTATATTTCTTACAAAAAATTTCGCTAAAACATTCAAAGATTATATTCAGAAAATAGGCCTTTTCAGGCACTTTTTCACGTCTTTTCATAATTGAAATAATTTTATTTAATATATATTATAATATTTTTAATTAGTGTTCAAAAGCTACAGACAACTAAGGTTTCGGAACCGATCACTGCAGAGAAGCTAAAACTTTTCTTTAAACTTTTTTGTGTGTGTTTTCGCCGTGCGGTTCCTAGCAAGTAGAATAGGACCACTCCAAGTCATCCCGTGGATGTCGTAAAAGGCGACTAAGGACGAAACACAAGCTAAACAAAGCTTATGAACATCAAAGAGACCTCTCCGACCCGTCTGGCCAACGTGGAGAGTGTAGGCCAAATCGTCTGACTACTCAGGCTATATGGCTCTGGTAGTACAGAGAGGGTCGTGCTCCTGCAGTGGAAACTAGTAAAGACATGATAAGTATTAGTTAAGTACTAATATTGTGAAGAGAAAATAAACGTTATTTAATTTAATTTAATTATTGTCTTACTCAATGTATAGGACGAAATAATAAATAATATTTATATTTATTCCACTTTATTAAGGAATTAACTAACAAAATAAGCTATAATATCCACCATTTAGCCTTTTCCAATCGACCATCCAACATTCTGTCTTTTGTTTTTCAGTTCTTACTTTTCTGACGCTGATTATTAGTGGCCAGTCTTATGCAGACAATAAAAAGGTTGCATGCTCTTAAAATAAAATCATTTAGAATTATTGCTAAATAATCATTTGTTTCTTTAGTCAATACAAATATTATTATCTGCAGATATGTATCAGAGTATATGGTTTTTCATATTCAATTAGTCAGTATATCATTACATTTATTTAGTAGGCTTACATGATGATGATGAAGTAAATAAACATATATAAACATGAAAACCCTTGGACCCTACACCGTTATAAATCATACACTTATCTAGGGGTGGCCACATGGTTGTTTTTTTTTATCTCACCCCTAATCGGGGCTGCGTAATGACTCATAAACAGGGTTGATATCAAATGGGGTGTGATATGGTGCGGTTAGTGTTGTCGCTGTAAAATAAAAAGTAAATAAAGAGAAAAATGTGGGAAGTGACTGAAATACTTGATGTATTTAACGATTTTCGAGATAGATGAAGGTTCTTAATAAGTTTAATAGAAATGTTATTTAATCAACCCGCTCATCATCATTTCGAGTAGGTGACACGGTCAATCGACCATGCACACCCTGGTGTCACAGTTCTTCGGAACCGCGTCTCGGCCTCTGTCGTGGATCCTTTAACGACTACCAGATGGCAGCCGGGACCACCGGCTTAACGTGCCTTCCGAAACACGGAATCATCTTTCTTATCAGACAATCAGGTGATTCATGCCTGCAATGTCTTAGCCAAACTGGAAACAACTTAATAAAGTATGCTTCCCGTGGGAATCGACCCCACGACCCCCGGGTCAACAAGGCAGACGCCTTAACCACTGGACCACGGAGGCATCAACCCGCTTATTGATTAATGCATAACATTAATCAATAAGCGGGTTGATTGTAAACTTAAAGGACTCGATATGAGGCTATTAAAATTGATATGAACATGAACATTAAAGTTGGCGAGCTCCGTGGCGCAGCGGTCAACACGCCAGCCTGCGACACGGATGGGTTCGATCCCCGGTCAGGTCAAGATAGAAAATGATCTTTTTCAGATTGACCTGGGTCTTGGATGTTTATTTAATGTATTTGTAATTAAATATGGTATCGTTGAGTAAGGATCCCATAACACAAGTCTTGAACTTACTTTGGGGTAGCTCAATCTGTGTGATTAGTCGGTATATATTTATTTATTTATTATTTATATGTTTAATTATGTATTTAAACACTTAGCACGAACCTTTTATGCATTTGTTAAACTGTTGTAGGTACTTTAAGTTGTTTGTTCCGCTGAATATTGTTTATTTATTTGGTTCGTGCTAGTCGTCTTATATTTATTTTATATTCATTTATTAATTTATAAGGAATTAAGAGGGTAACACGCAAAAGTTTAAAAATTATATTGAAGTTAAGTTGAGAACCTGAAAAAAATAGTACTTGATATTTGCCTATATCCCTCCCCTTCCTCCTAGAATCGCTCCCTCTCTGTAAAATATAATTTATTTATTATACAGAGCCCCAGGTCATGAAGCCAAAGGCGAAGTTTAGCGTGTTAGTGAGCGTTAAGTTGGAAATCAAAATAGGTTTATGGGTTGCTAGCCTCATCGCCTGATGATATGATTCCGCAGAGATTTTTGCTCGATCCCTTGGCCAGCTTTTATGGTCTAAGCGCGAAAAAAGCAGCAGGTATATTTTATGTTTTTCCTTTTCTCCCTAGCCATGGAGAAGAGATTAAAATTCTATGAAACTGCATACAAACCCTTCAGCACCACCCAGACAAATACAGGTGGAAAACTTATAATACTTACCTCTTTTTTTTAATCCCATAAGAAAAGTTGTTTATATCGACGGGCTAATATCCCTTTTTTTTTAGTGTTAAAAGCGTGTCGCTTCTTCAAATACTATGTCTAACGAAGTTTAAACATGCATTATTTTGTTTATTTAAAAACAATATACCCCAATTACAACGCGCTATATAAATGGCTGCGTCCCGTATTGTATCTTATCCCGAATCAAAACTTTTTGTCTCAACTAAGCAGAAAGAGACGGGTATACATTAATTCCAGTGTGCGAGTGGAACAGCACTACTCGTTTTTGCGAAGATCGGTGATTTGCATGCAGAGGACGCGCGCACAGAATTGTGTTTTTATTGTCCTGATAAGGTACTGTCTTCTTCGCGTCTCGGAGATTCTTGTAAAGGTGAAAATATTTGATACATCAGAAAATACGGAGGTACTAATTAGCTCTGTCTCAGCAGTGTAAAAATAAAAAAAAATACATTTTAGTCTTTTAAATTTTATAGAAAAATAAAACAATCCAAAAGAATTTTTATTTATTTTTAATGGCAACATATCAAAAAGGCAAATTTTGTTAGCTCTACAGTGCTTTATTTGACCTCTGCGGTTTTATGCTTCTGTTTATTTTACAAGTAAATGCTAGCATAGTTTGTATTTTTTTAAGTGCTATCGCAAAGTTTGGAAATTCAGAGAATTCTCACTTTTTTTGATGTTATATTTCACTTTTATATCTCTCTGTCTGCTCATGTAAATACTTATATATTATTATTTTCTTTTATTGATAGTCTTTGCGTCCGACTTGTATGTTTTACATCGACACATTGCATATTTTAAAATTAATTAATTGTTCGGAGACAAAGCTAAAATCCGCACAAAAGTGAACTGGAAATATGAATAAAGAACCAAAAAAACTTCAGAGAAAAATCAAAAGCATAGAACTTAGAAAGTACTTATATAAATTTTTGGCTGTGTATTTGTAATCGTTAAAAGTCTTTAAAACAGGAAAATCTTCAAAGTATAAACTTTAATATACAAAATAAAGTTACTAAAAATATATCCAAATCCTGGCCAAATCATACTATAAGATAAACTTCGATATAAGTTAAGAAAATAAGTTTTTTTTTTTCTTCAAATGAATTGAATCCAGTAGCAAAAATAAGAATCCACCTCATCCCGGCGCCTTGGTAATGAAATTGCAGCGACATTGGCCCATTTAATACAGAAACGAGTTGACTATCTCCAGACTTAGTCTCCAGAAAATTGGTGGAAATTATACGAAAAAATTATACGGTTTTTCCAATTTCGTAATCCAGTTTAAAAATTGGTAGGCAGTTACTTTCTTTTTCTTCGGTGCGAATCGGCAGGGCCCTCTTAAACCGAATTATTGGTGGCCTTGGGCATATAAGGATAATGGGGAAAAATAACCTTGCCTTCACAGATCACTATTTAAAAAAGTATTGTTAAGCCTATAAATAAAAATAAACAAAATATAGTATTTGACTAAATTTGTAACTTGTTTTATTTATTATTTTGTTCTTTACCAATTAAATTGTTAAGATTCCAACGAGCGTAGAAGGTGAACAACAAATATATTAGCGGCCAGGTCATGATGGAAAATGATCTTTTTCAGATTCGTTTGGTTCTTGGATGTTTATCTTTATGAGTATCTTTTTTACAATATAGTATCGTTGAGTTAGTTTCCTATATAGTTACCTATCCTATGACACAAGTTCGCAACCTAATACACTTACTTACTTCCTGGGCGCCTTAACCCTTTATGGGTGTTGACCTCCTCCTCGACCTTCTTCCGTTTCGCTTTATCTCTGGCCTCACGTCTTTAAGATGTTTCCTTGCCTAGAGTCTTCAGGTCCTCCTTCACCTTTCATCAATTTCTAGGTTTTCCTTGGGGTTTTTTTTTCGGACATATTGGTGAGCACAGTTTGTTTGGCTTATCTTGGTTCCGACGCTGCTGCCCAACGAAACAGATTTTTAAACGAGAGAAGGGCAGTACTTTGTTTGACTAGGGGAACGGGATAGAGGTATTTAGGATTCTACTTTTTTGTAAATGGACAAATCACACAAATTGAGCTAGCCCCAAAGTAAGTTCGAGATTGTGCTAAGGGATAATAACTTAACGATACTATATTGTATAATAGATACTTATATAGATAAACATTCAAGACCCAGGTCAATCTGAAAACGATCATCATCTTGACCTGACCGGAGATAGAACCCGAGACCATCCGTGTCGCAAGCAGGCGTGTTGACTGCTGCGCCACGGAGCTCGTCAAACTTGGATGGATTAGGGATTAGAAAGTATCAGGTCAGGAGGCCGGCGCGCGTACTCGATGTCAATATGTCATCCACCAGGTATTTGAGAATGACACCCCTGACCATAATATCAATCAAAACTTGCTATTAATGGAAGTAAATACGATTTTTATGTATAAAAGTTAACTATATTACATAGATATGCGCGTTGCCTTATCTCTTAATTGCAAACAAAATCGCAGCTTTAATTTTTTCGTAGCGATTCTGCGAAATTGGTTTTTACTGCAATTCCAGTTTGCAGGAGAGCATAATAATAATAATAACAACGCTGAGTTCGTGGAAAAAATATGAAGCGTACAGAAATAAAGCTCTCTTTTGTGTTTGGTACTTAAATAGCGTCGACGGTGCCGCTAATTTTGAAGGGTTTCGTAGCCAAATGGCATCATGTCTGTCTGTCTATTTTGATCAAATCTCTGTACCTGACTATATATAGATTAAAAGAAAATACATTTAGGTTTGTATCAATATTTATTCTCAAAATAAATTGTTTTAAATTGAAAAAAAAGTGGTTAAATATGTGTCCCCTCAAAATGTTGGAATAAAAAGTAAAAAATCTAAAAAGATGTTAAGTATATGCCCGGTTGCCGTGTTGTTCCCGGCAGAGTAGAATAGGACCATTCCAAGTCTTCCCGTGGATGTCGTAAAAGGCGACTTAGGAAACACAAGCTAAACAAAGCTTACAAACATCAAAAAGACCTCTCCAACACATCTGGCCAGCGTGGAGGGTGTAGGCCAAATCCTCTGACTACTCTGGCTAATATATTGCTGTGAGGGTCGAGCTCCTGCAGTGGAGACTAAAAAGACATGATGGATGGATGGATGGATAGCTATATATACCTATAGATTTCAAGGAACACTTTTAACGAAAAATGGTTTGAACGAGATATAAACAGTTGTTTTTGAGATATAGCACATTTTCATAAACCGCTACTATAACTTTGCCATTCAAACATTCATTATATGCATGCTATCAAAAAAGACTTGCCTTACTAACTTTGAGGATCATGAAGTGTACAAAAACTTGTCAAAAGCAAATTAAAATGATAGTATTTTACTTTTTATAAAAATCTGACTTCATAAATAGAAAGAAACAAGTCACGCTGATTGGGCCACA
Source organism: Rhodophaea formosa (assembly GCA_963082605.1). Lineage (NCBI taxonomy): Eukaryota > Metazoa > Arthropoda > Insecta > Lepidoptera > Pyralidae > Rhodophaea > Rhodophaea formosa. The sequence goes on along the minus strand of OY720220.1, from coordinate 2,827,897 downwards.
GTAAGTTGTGAACTTGTTGTGTTAGAGGATATTAACTCAACAATACTATTTAAGATCCAGGACAATTTGAAAAAGACCGTTTTATATCATGACCTGCCCCCTTATTTACTAACTCGGATGACAGGTGTCGATGCCTATCAAACTAGGATTTGCTGTAACGGCGATCGTTTAATTGCACTAAATGAAGTTTTGCTGCACAGACACTAGTTACAAAATAATGATAGTACAGAGATGTCAATGTCAATAAAGAAATCCCGTGTTATTGACTGACAGCGCTCGTGGCTACCACGACACTAGAGGCCGGCTCGATCCCCGTCCAGCCCTATTTACTAACTCGGATGACAGGTGTCGATGCCTATCAAACTAGGATTTGCTGTTACAATGCGGTTTTTGTATTGCAAATAAAAAGTTCGAGCAAGCAAAACCCGCATTGTAACTGTAAATTCTAGATTGATAGGCATCGACACCTGTCATCCGAGTTAGTAAATAGGGCTGGACGGGGATCGAGCCGGCCTCTAGTGTCGTGGTAGCCACGAGCGCTGTCAGTCAATAACACGGAATTTCTTTATTGACATTGACATCTCTGTACTATCATTGTTTTGTAACTAGTGTCTGTGCAGCAAAACTTCATTTAGTGCAATTAAACGATCGCCGTTTCTGCTGAAATGAACTATAAAAGTTGGAGCTGTGTTTGGAATTGCAATTTCCATAGCCGTTTTATCATTACTACCGTTAATAATTTATTTTATGCATTTCCGCGTATATTGAAATAAAAATAACAAGCGACATTTTTGATTTGTTGCAAATTTTTATTTTATTTCTATTTGTTAGTACAATGGTAGTAATGAATGCAAAAAATCACTGACACTACTAAGCATAAAACAAAGTTGCTACACGATGTCTGTCTGTCCCTTCGTTCTGTGTGTTCTCGATAGTAATTCAAAAAGAAAAAGATTTTACAGTTTTACATACATACATTGTTTTTATACATAAAAACATAGTATCACGTCATTCACGTCTTTATCCCTTATGGGGTAAAAAGAGCCTTAGGCCTTAAGACTCACAGGTAACATTAAGCATATAAACTTCTATGTGTTGTTATTCTAAGAGCCGTATGCATAACTTAGAGTACAGATATCTCCGGAAGCCGTAAACATGAATGTTTTGTATTTATACAATAAAGGAAAAAACCGGCCAAGTGCGGTCGGGCCACGCGCAATGTAGGGTTCCGTAGTTGCGAATGAAAACTTTGAGTTCACACTGTTTACACTCGCACCTCACAGTTTAACGACCAAAAACATCTAACAATGAAGATTGTTTGAAATTTTACATTTTCCAGTACATTTTATAAGTTGGTTGCCTATAACTTTTTAGTTTGCACTTAGTACCTAGCTCTGATAGTTTTCCTTTCAACTTCAGTATATATACTACTCCTGTAATTTTTTTCACGTATCCATACATAACCGTTTAGCAGATAGAGGGGGGGGGGGGGGGGGGGGGGGGGGGGACACGTACCTCTAACAAAATTTTGCACTTTAAAACCAAATATTTCGGGAACGGATCCCTAAATCGAAAAATGTTGTTCTCAACCTCACAATATTTTTTAAAGACCTTTTTAACGATACCCCACACGATGGATAAATAGAGAAAAAAAAAATACTCCCCGACATTACTTGTATGGGAGCTACCCAAAAAAAAATTTTTTTTCAAGATTTTATTCTACGACTTTTTTGCCATGATTAATATACACACTCATACCAAATTACAGCTTTCTAGTACTTATAGTCTCTGAGTAAAATCGCGGACGGACAGACAGACAGACAGACATGGCGAAACTATAAGGGTTCCTAGTTTACTACGGAACCCTAAAAACGTGCAGATGTCCCACCGCATCCACCGCGCTTTACACTCACTTAAAATTTACCATTAAAATTAGGTATTACATGTTAATTCGTGATTTTAAATTTCATTTATTATTTAATTAATTTATTTTAATACTATTCCCTTATATTTATTGATTAATTTATAATTTCTGAATTGAATTTTGTATTATTATCTAATGTATAATTATAAGAATCACTTGTTAGTATTATTATGATCTTGAAATTACGTGTATTGCTGTGTTGTAGGTATTTATTATAATATTAAGAACTATCGAACTAATTGATGTCTGGGAGGGAGAAGCGGGAACACCTGACACAGGTACTTCATACTTACAAGGTGCGCCCAGCTGTCCATGTATCTTAATGTAAAAATTTGGATAATAAAAATAAATGATTATTTGATTTGACTTATTGTTGCTAGAGCAACTTTTTTTACTTTTCATTTCATAATAAAATCACAAAAATATAGGTACCCAAGAATCTAACAAAGTCTGCCTAGATTAGATCTGACTTTAATAAAACGCTCAGATTAAAGGTATCTCTGACCCTTTTAGCTATTCTTCCGATGACGTCGTCAGAGAATTTAAGCGTCTTGTCGATAGATTTTTAAAAAATGCGTCTTTCTGGGTATTTATTATAATAAAATTAATAAAATATTAAAAATGCTGTTTTTTTTTATAAATAATAAACGCCACTAATCTCGATGGCGCTTAGGTCTTTTGTGTCAATTTCGCCATTTTGATATATGAGATACAAACCTTGAATCGACGAAAATGTCACAAAAATCTGTGTAAATATTTAAACTATACGAAATGTCACGAGAATCGGATGAGAAATGTGACCTGTAGAGAAAAACAGCCGAACTCACATACTAAAATATTTTGCCTAAGCTATAAGGCTCGCGCTCGCTCGCTCGGTCAATTAATTCTATTGTTACCCAAATGTTACAGCAGAAAAACGTAACAATATAAGTAACAAGTTTGACTTTGCGGTGGGAAGTCAAGGGGTGCAGTTGGGGTTTGCCTTGCCGATCTTGCAAACTGATTTCTAAAAATAAAAAATAAATCTTTATTTAAATTCTTAGGTGGTATAAAATATTACAATATAGACATACATTAAAAAGGTACAAACATAGTTTTGTCTGAGCTAAGGTGAGAAGCACCCTGTGTTTCAGACTTAAATTGCTAGACATAAACATACAAAATAAACAATTACAAATAGAAATATAAAATTAACAAAATTGTGTAAAATTAAAAAATTTTAAAGAAAAAATGTTAATACATAATACTTATGTTAAAACTGTTAATAAATCCTCTGTTTCTTCATACGACATATTGAGAAGGGCTTCTTGTAATATTCTTTTCGTCATACCGTAAGAATAAGGATAGTTCAGTGGACTTTATAATAGGAAATTGGTGTAGTTTGGTGTTATAAATGCTTATGCTCATGAACTATTTGTTAAATAGTTGAAGTAGACGTTATATGGACTCGTAAAGATTTGTTACCAAAAGCTCCCACGAGGCTATTAAAGCACATATCTACAACATCTTTTAGGCAAGCTCCGTGGCGCAGCGGTCAACACGCCAGCCTGCGACACGGGGGTCCCCGGTTCGATCCCCGGTCAGGTCAAGATGGAAAACGATCTTTTTTAGAATGAACTGGGTCTTGGATGTTTATCTATATAAGTATATATTATAAAATATAGTATCGTTGAGTTAGTATTCTGTGACACAAATTCACAACTTACTGTGGGGCTGGCTCGATTTGTGTGATATGTCTCTATATATTTATTTATTATCTTTGATTATTATCTTTCTTTCTCTTGCCACTTGTTAAAAACTATACCGTACAACACCGTGCTTAGTACCTATCTTATTCAACAGGGCATTGTAATTTCAGTGATTCTATCACTGAAATCTCGGTGGAAGCCATAATATAAAGTTGAAGAAGTAACAAGTTATTTTTAGCACTTTGTCTCGTAAACTCTGAGTACAATGAACTCTATTTTGCAAGGTATCTAACATAAAGCTAAAGAATGTTTGGTTTTAAGGGTAAATTCATACATACGACCGATAAAGGTAAAGTGTGTGAGCTCTACTGCGCTAACCTCTCAAGTACTAAATAAAAGTGAATGCACTTTCCCTGAGGTTGTAACTCATATGATAGGCGTAGCCAGAGAGAGGGTTTTGGGAGTCAAACTCCCCCTTGCCGGAATATTAAGATATTAACAATAATTAATAATAAAATAATGAAAAGTTAGCGTTAAAACTTATTACTGATTATTACACTTACATCTTTTGGATACACTCTTATCTCTACCTGCCACCGCCAAATTTCCGATCACTCTCCGACACTTCAACCTTTTTACGCCCGTGACTCATACTTTAAGTTAATGTAGTTGTCATTGAGTCAGTTCTCTCCTTTTTTATTAAAAATTAGAGGATGACTAAAGGAGAGATGGATAGAATTACTTCTATATGTCGCCCTCTGTTTTCTTATTTTCACAACCGATTCTCAGAGAGAGCAGGTTCAATACTTTTAAAGAATTTAAAACAAGGGATGCATGCAAAAATTGTCGCGACTAACATTCGCACTCAAAAATGAAGGTAGTAAAATAAAATTTTGCATTACCGTGAACCTTGTAAGTCTGGTGTTGTGAAAAAGTGTTCCCAAACTCTGTAGACAAATATACTTAACGGTATTGTGCGGTTTCACAAAGTTGGTGGACAACGCAATTTATTTTAGTGCACGTGCTAAGTGCTGCGCAAAATGTGTTGGTCGGATGCTGTCCATTTATTATTTTGCACCGACATAAAAATGGAGGTTATCAGTTTAACTGAATGAAAAAAATGTTACTATTATGTGAAGCAGATATCAACATCATCACTGCCTTTACCTTATCCCATTACCCGGGGTCGGCGCAAGGGACTTTCTGTTTCCGTCCCAGTTTTCATCCCACCTACTTAAAATAATAATTATTATTCCGTATTCTACCCACCTTGATGTTATTTCTGCTTTCATCCCATTTAAAATTTTTTATACATATATATTTGACGAGCTCCGTGGCGCAGCGGTCAACACGCCTGCCTGCGACACGGATGGTCCCGGGTTCGATCCCCTGTCAGGTCAAGATGGAAAATGATCTCTTTCAGATTGACCTGGGTCTTGGATGTTTATCTATATATAGATATGTATCTATTATATTTGTTTCTATTATAAAATATAGTATCGTTGAGTTAGTATCCCATAACACAAGTCTCGAACTTACTTTCGGGCAAGCTCAATCTGTGTGATTTGTCCGTATATTATATTTATTTATATAAATTAAATACTTATTTCTGTACATATATATGTCTTTTCTTTCCATATATTTATATTCTGCGTCATTCCAGCATCAGCTCTTCCTTTATACCCATCTATCTTCATATTTAACGCTTTTTAAGTCAAATATTCAGGTATGTAATTGGCCATAATATTATAAAATTTCATAATATTCACATTTTCTGAATCTTTCCGCGTGGCTGTCGTAGAAGGCTACTAAGGAAACACTAGCTAAATGAAGCTTATAAACATCAAAAAGACCTCTCCCATCCGTCTGGTCAGCGTGGAGAGTGTAGGCCGAATTCTCTGAATGTTCTGGCTAATATGTGGCTCTGGTAATACAGAGAGGGTCGTGCTCCTGCAGTGGAGACTAACATAGACCTGATGATTTCGATGATGATTCACATTCTCGTAACTTCGACATTTAGGCATTTACTAGGATCGTTATGCGTGGGATTTCACCCGTATAAAGTTGCGGGCAAACACCAGATATTGTGCTAAGCTAACGTATTCATAAAAACATTATCCGCGTCGCCCAAACGATCGTAAATACAGTCGTAAAATGTTTTACGGCTCTACAAAATCCCCGTTCCTATTGTCATTCAAGTATCTCGTTTGTTTTGTAAATGGGATAAGTTTTGTATGGTTTTATCATAAGGTTATACGTGTATAGTAACTTCAGACGTCACACCATACACGTATTCAATTCGCCGCGTGGTTGAATAGGACCACTCCGAGTATTCCCGTGGATGTCGTAGAAGGCGACTTAGGAAACACAAGCTAAAAGCATTAAGAATATCAAAGAGCCAACTCGACTGGCCAACTTGGAGAATGTAGGCCAAATCCTCTGACTGCTCTGGCTAATAATATATATGGCTCTGGTAGTACAGAGAGGGTTGTGCTCCTGCAGTGGAGATTAAAAAGAGCTATTACGATATTGGTATTCACTGGGCATGCTGACTAATTTTTTTTTCATGTTGCTATATAAAGACCTGCCAAAAATAAACACAATAGTAACAGAAATACATTTCTAAACAAAAAACTCTTTCAGCTATAAAAGTTTTAAAGACACATGTTTTTAGACGTAAATTTTTAGACGTGAAAACGCGCCGCTGAAATGCACATATTGAACGTGAGAACGTTGTTTGGTAGCTATACGAAATATTTCGTTTATGGTAATGGTTTCATAATAAAAGTTGCTATAAATTTAGCAGACTAAAATACAGTATAATTGTAATTAAATATTTTCATACTTTAAGAAATGGTCCCATTCACCCAACTTTAAAGAAGCTTTAAGATCACTTAACGAATTGATATCAAATTAAAAGTGTTCTTTATAGTGTTTTTAGATAGAAATTAGTCTCATTAGAAACAAATTTTATATAATCTTAACATTAGGCAACTACCGCATTGCTCGAAACCCAACTCCTTCCCTTTTGAACACTAGTTAAAATAGTTATGCGACTTCCTGACGTCGCATCCTAGGGCATTCTTTATCGCATCATAATAGGGAATGCTCTGAGGAATTGTTCGACCTAATACCTGCCGCACCACCGTACCTCCTGGCTTAAATTGAAAGTTTTATTCCTACCATCTCGATAACTGGCAGTCAACCACTGTACGTTTTAAGAGCAACTTCCTACGAATCGATACGATATTGGAACCTACGGAAAGTTATTATATAATTTCTTAAACGGCCAGCAACGCTATTGTCACACCTATGGTGTTGCAATTGTCCATAGACAGCGGTGATCACTAGCCATATATATATATATATATATATATACGGACTAATCACATAGATTGAGCTAGCCCCAAAGTAAGTTCTTAAGTGAGACTTGTGTTATGGGATACTAACTCAACGATACTATATTTTATAACAAATACATATATAGATAAACATCCAAGACCCAGGTCAATCTGAAAAGGATCATTTTTTATCTTGACCTGACCGGGGATCGAACCCGGGACCATCCGTGTCACAGACCGGCGTGTTGACCGCTGCGCCACGGAGCTCGTCGTATCTGTGTGATTTGTCCGTATACATCTATTTATTTATTTATCAAGTAACCCGCTTGCTCATTTGACGACCTTCTTAATGTGATTTTTCATGATAAGTAATAATTCAAATACACTGTTTTCCACAAACCAAAAATTCTCTGTTATTTAAACTCAGTGGATTGAGTTTTAAATGGGGTAGTTTTAATAATTTATTTAACCGCGCTGATTACTGAACTGGATAGTGATAACTGGAACCGCTTCCACTCGAATACTTTGCTTAACTTACGTAATATTGTAGGTATATGTTACTTTTTAGGGTTTCGTACTCAAAGCGTAAAAACGGGACCCTATTTCTGAGATTTCGATGTCTGTCCGTCACCAGGCTGTATCTTGTTGAAATTACACACATAATGCAAGTCTGATGCTGCTGTTATAACAAATACTAAGAAAATAGTAGACAGTATAAAAAAAAAACCGACCAAGTGCGTGTCGGGCCACGCGCAGTGTAGGGTTCCGTAGTTGCGAATGACAACTTTGAGTTCACACTGTTTACACTCGCACCTCACAGTTTAACGACCAAAAACATCTAACAATGAAGATTGTATGAAATTTTAAATTTTCCAGTACATTTTATAACATGGTTGCCTATAACTTTTTAGTTTGCACTTAGTACCCAGCTCTGATAGTTTTCCTTTCAACTTCAGTATATATACTACTGCAGTATTTTTTTTCACGTATCCATATAAAACCGTTTAGCAGATAGAGGGGGGGGGGGGGGGGGACACGTACCTCTAACAAAAATTTGCACTTTAAAACCAAATATTTCGGAAACAGATCCCTAAATCGAAAAATGGTGCTGTCAACCTCACAATATTTTTCAAAGACCTTTTTAACGATACCCCACACGATGGGTAAATAGAGAAAAAAAAATTACTCCCCCAGTTTACTTGTATGGGATTGTATATACCCAAAAAAAATATTTTTTCAAGACTTTTTCTACCACTTTTTTGCCATGATTAATATACATACCCATACCAAATTATAGCTTTCTAGTACTTATAGTCTCTGAGTAAAACCGCGGACGGACAGACAGACAGACAGACATGGCGAAACTATAAGGGTTCCTAGTTTACTACGGAACCCTAAAAAGGGGGTTCCCATACAACAAACGTCATCATTTTGACGTTTTGAGCTTGATATTAATAAAGGCAAACGCTCGAAATATTCACAAAATATTTAGATGTATATTTACTTTAAAAATTACTTACAATAAAATAATAACATTAAAAAAGTAAAACTAACCTATATGAACTAAAGACTAACAATTGAACCTACCTATGAAATAAAAAGACCTATAAATAAAACCTAGCTATAAATAAATAGTTACAGCACAATGACATAAATATTAAGGGGGGCTGCTATACAATAATATGTTTTTTCTTGCCGTTTTCGCGCGATAGTCTGATGTTGTATAGATTAACATTGAAAAAGTGTAGCAATACCCTTGACACACCCTTAAAGGGGAGACTCAACTCGTCAATATGAACAAGTTTTCCTATAGGATCAAAGCTGAGAACACAATTTTTTTTCAACCATTTAAATAAAAAGTGTTCAGCTGCCCGGGAATTGGATGGAAAAGAAAAAAAAAATGAGTTTCCTGTTAGTCGTTCATCTTCAGATAGTTATTTGCTTTATTTGTTCAGAAGAAGCCGTTTATATATCGGTAAAATTCCTGGTGAAACCTCTGCTAACATTTCGTCAGACAAGACTTAAGCACTCAGTAAGTAGGTCACGGGTTAATCTTGTGTAAACAACCGTGATCGGAATAAACCGTTATTTGTTAACGTTGAGTGTTATTGTAAGCTTATAATTATAACCGTTTCATTGCTGCCGTGATTAGGGGCTGGCTTAATTGAGCGGTTTATTGTTTTGATGTAATGTACTAGTGATTTAGCAAATTTTCTCTGAAATTGCGTTACATAATTAGAAATGTATGCCTCCGTAGTAATGGATGGCTACTGTGGCGTACTAGTTGTTAACATGTGAGCCGGCAACATGGGGGAAACTGGGTTCAATTTTCGACGCGGGCAAACACTTAAATAAATAAATAAATAAATATATAGGGACATATCACACAAATTGAGCTAGCCCCACAGTAAGTTGTGAACTTGTGTCGCAGGATACTAACTCAACGATACTATATTTTATAATATATACTTATATAGATAAACATCCAAGACCCAGGTCAATATGAAAAAGATCTTTTTCCATCTTGACCTGACCGGGGATCGAACCCGGGACCCCCATGTCGCAGGCTAGCGTGTTGACCGCTGCGCCACGGAGCTCGACACTTGTACTTTATGTTTTACATGTAGGTATTTTTTGTGGTTTTGGAGCTGTCCAAGGAGGGTTAGCATCAAGTAGGTGGCTAGGTGTAAAAACTATGTCAATGGCTCATCTGATGATTTACCCAAAGTGGGTTATCTGCATTACAAGAAGTGCCTTCGTGTAATGCGGATGACCTAGTTGAGGCAAATGGTCGTGCCGTGGAGGTAGCCAAATTATGGTCAAGACTACTATAAATTATAGCCATTTTGACTCGAGAAGAAAATGACCTCATGTTCCATTGGTATTGCAACTCATAGTTATAAGAGATACAGATGTTATTCTTCTCGTATGTAATTATTGTAATTCTTTTCAGCAGCGGTCGTTCCGAAACGGCAGTTTGACAATTTTACAAATTTAAAAAAAATATGACTCATAAGAAATAATGGTAACCAAATTTGAATAAAATTTAATTTCCCATCGTATTATTTGTAAAATTCCTGATGAAACAATAATTTTCCACTAAAAGAGGCTCAACAATACTCCTTAAGTAGGTCGCTGGGTAATCTCGTGTAAACAACCGTGACTCGGAATAACCGTTATTTGTTAATATTCAGCGTTATTGTAACGGTTAAAATTATAACCGTTTCATTGCTGTAGCGATTAAGGGGTGGCTTAATTAAGCGGTTTATTATTTCGTTAGTAGTCCATTTCTCTGAGATTGCACGCTATTTGTAAATTTGTTTATGAACTTTATTGTGCATATCGAAAATAAAAACTGCGGTAACACTAACCTATAAGAGATAAAGATGTTAATCTTCGCGTATGTAATTATTGTAATTCTTATCAGCAGTGGTCGTCCCAAAATTCTAATAGTTTGTTGATTTTGCAAACATTTAACAAATATGACGTTCAAAGAAAGATATATAGTATCCAAATTTAAATAAAATTTCATTTCGTAATATTTGTAAAATTCCTGATGGAAATAAATTTTCCACTAAAGAGAGGCTCAACAATACTCCGTAAGTAGGTTGCTATAATCTCGTGTTAACCACGGTGTCGCGGAATAACCGTTATTTGTTAATATTTAGCGTTATTGTAACGGTTAAAATTATAACCATTTCATTGCTGTTACGATTAAGGGGTGGCTTAATTGAGCGATTCATTATTTCGTAACAAATAAAGTTTCTATTAAGTAGTCTATTTTCTCTGAGATTGCAAGCTATTTGAAAATTTGTCGACAATTAGTGAACTTTATTGTGCATTTTGAAAATAAAAAACTGCGGTTACATAGTTATTCTTCTCGTATGTAATTATGCACCAGTGGTTGTGCCAAAATTCGAATAGTTTATTGATCTTGCAAACATTTAAAAATATGACGTTCAAAAGGAGATATTTGGTATAATAAAATGTAATTTCATTTCGTAATGTATGCATGCAAGCTCAAACTAAATATTTAGTTATGCGCTATTTTGACAGGTGTTCAGTCGGACTAATCTACTAAAATAACAGAGTCTGCAAAATCAACAAGTGCAGTGAATCCCCAGACAATAATAACTTGGTGGGTTTATTTTCAATGCGCATTGCGTTTTGATAGTTTAGTCCCAAACTAGTTATACCAAGTGTATTTTTTTATACAGATAGTACTAATTTTTGCGACTTTGTCTGCATTAATAAATAAAAACTCTATTCCTGCTGCTGCTATACTGCTATAACAATTCATAAAAATAAAAGAAAGCAAGCAGACTTGTCGTAATAAGCAATCTAACCTCTTACCTTAGAGTAGGAACTTAACAAAATCCTACAGGGTAGTGCAGCTTATACATAATTTTTTTTTTTTTTTTTTGCGGACAAATCACACAGATTGAGCTAGCCCCAAAGCAAGTTCTAATGAAAGACTTGTGTTATGGGATACTAACTCAACGATACTATATTTTACAACAAATACATATATAGATAAACATCCAAGACCCAGGTCAATCTGAAAAAGATCATTTTCCATCTTGACCTGACCGGGGTCGAACCCGGGACCATCCGTGTCGCAGGCAGGCGTGATGACCGCTGCGCCACGGAGCTCGTCAATTACTTACATGAAATCCCATCCAAATCCCAATTCCAACTTCCAAATAATATTATGAATGCGAAAGTGAGTTTCTTTTTACGCTTTCACGGCGTAAGAACCGATCATCATGACATTTTGTAGACACGTTCTCTAAACTACGGACAAGGATATAAACTTCCTCTCATCCCGTAAAAAACGTATTGGTCCCGAGGGTTCGACATTAACGCGAGCAGAGCCGCGGCCGGAAGCTAGTAAACTATTAAATTAGCATTACCACATTATTACAACTATATGAACCTATCTACCTTTGTCGAGCTCCGTGGCGCAGCGGTCAACACGCCTGCCTGCGACACGGAGGTCCCGGGTTCGATCCCCGGACAGGTCAAGATGGAAAATGATCTTTTTCAGATTGACCTGGGTCTTGGATGTTTATCTATATAAGTAATCTATTATAAAATATAGTATCGTTGAGTTAGTATCCCATAACACAAGTCTCGAACTTACTTTGGGGCTAGCTCAATCTGTGTGATTTGTAAGTATATATAAAAAAAAAAAAAAAAAAAAATTAAGTAAAATTGGGTACAAAATCCTAAAAAAAAAATTAAAAAATCTATACTACAAACTAACAATTCAAATAAATATTGAATCAAGAGTTTTTGTAAGAAACTAATATAAAATATTCAGTTTATCAAAGTTTCAATCTTTTTCATCATATATTTTCAATTAATAATATACCGAGCATTGTAATGATATTTGAAAACCATTTAAGTTAGCAAGAGCTTTCTTCAATTTAATCAACTTTCTATTCATCTGATATGAATAAACTACGAGTAGAATACCACACTACTAAATAGTGGGAAGTATTGAAGAAATACTTTAATGCGTTATACCCGAATTCGACGCGGTGATTCGAGGTCACGGTGGTGTAGGGTAACATACTTAGGGCGCAGACCTAAGACTCGTGGGTGAATCCTACCTGTGGCGAATTCTTTTTCATCACATATTTTCAATTTTAATAATATACCGGACATTGTAATGCTATTAAAAAAACCATTTAAACATTAAGTTAGTAAGAAATATTTGTAATACGTACTTCCTAGCAAAAAGGTTGGATGCAGTTTGTTAGAAGATAACGATGGTAAGCTCCTGTAGGAAGAAACAGCCAGCAAAACTTATCTTCAGTGACGTAAATCACTTGTCGCGAAAAAAACATATTTTTACTCTTTAGCATAAGAATTCGTAGTTTGGTGGCTACTTTTTCTTACACAACTGCCCAAAAAATAAGTGAAATGTTTTTTTTCAACTATTGTTTTATATTTGGGTCTTAATTTCACATAAACTTATTGATGCATATTTTTAAGCGAAATAGTCTTGTTTTATTTATAACAAAAATAGTTCTTTTAATATTAGTTTATTATTATGAATCTTAAACAGTCATATCATAACAAAGGCCTTAAATTTGAATGTGGATGGAACGCGGAACAGAGGGCGACCTAAGAAACGATGAATTGATTGTGTCAAAGAGAGTATGAACAAGAAGGGATTGACAAAGGCTATGGTTGATGACAAATATATAATAATGGAGAGATTGACTTGTGCCGACCATACATAAAATAATTAGATAAGGCAAAGGAATAAGAAACAGTGTCACTGAGTCATTACGCACGGGAGGAGACGCGCGGAGCACCTGCGACGTCATCGCTGATGGCTTCAAGGAATCTGGCCGGGCGCCCCACCCCGCCTCACATGCTTCTATTGGGCTTCACCGACGAACGACGCGCCTTATATAGTTCCACCTAATTATTGGTCAAGTTTTGTATTTTAATAAACCAGTTTAAATCTACAGTCTACGCTATCATTTAATATCCCATAGGGCCTAAACAGACAGTCTTCACTGACCTTGAGGTAAGATGTTTCCTAGTATATTGAATGTACATTTTATATCTCCTGATGTCAAGCAGCTTGTACCTTGTCGATCACAAACTACCTTAAGCATCAATCCAGACAGACACGCCTCTTTGATGTGCTACGAACAACGCACCACAGTAACGAGGAGATATATATGATTTCATTTAATAAAAATTGACGATTTTTGATTTTAGTATACTAGTATCATTTTAACTGGGATTTTTTATGATTCTGACTTTATGTTATACTTATTAATAGTATAAGATTATATATATTCGACATATCATCATCATCATCATTTCAGCCACAGGAAGTCCACTGCTGAACATAGGCCTCCCCCAAGGATTTCCAATACGACTGGTTGGAAGCGGCCTGCATCCAGCGCCTTCCTGTGACCTTTATCAGGTCGTCCGACCACCTGGTCTGTGGCTGTCCAACGCTGCGCTTGCCGGTAAATGGTCGCCATTCAAGAACCTTTCTGCCCCATCGACCATCGGTTCTTCGTGCTATGTGCTCCGCCCACTGCCACTTCAAAGAGCTAATCCTCTGGGCTATGTCGGTGTTCTTGTTCTTCTACGGATCTACTCGTTTCTGATTCTATCTCGCAGAGAAACACCGAGCATAGCCCTCTCCATAACTCTTTGAGCGACCTTGAGCTTTCTTATGAGGCCCATAGTAAGGGACCACGTTTCGGACCCGTAAGTCATCACTGGTAACACACATTGGTGGAAGACTTTCGACTTTAGGCACTGAGGTACTTTGGACGAGAAGACGCTGCGGAGCTTCCCGTACGCTGCCCAGCCGAGTCGGATTCCGCGAAAGACCTCGTCCGTGAAAATGGAGCTGCTGACCTGGAATAATTGACCCAAGTTCTGCTGTACAGGTTCAAGGGTACATTCTACATAATATGAGAAAATGGAATGATGGAGGTATGTTGCAAACTTTCTTGAGATTCTATCTTGTCCAATAAAGACGTGTACCTGTGTCTCTCAATCTATTGTGTCACTATTGGTTATTCAAAGCCTTATTTCAGGTGAAACCAGACCCCCTTTGAAGATCCACAATCTACATACATAAATTTTATTTTTAAAATCACCAAATAGAATACTATAAACTTTTCGAGCCGCTATTCTATTCGTGGATTTTTACTTCGTTTCCCGCTTTGTAATCTCTCTGCGCTCTGGTGGACAGGCGGCCTTAAGCGTGGCTTGTGTTAATACACTCTTTTGTGCACAAGACAAAACTTTGAGACACAGCAATGCAATGTTGGCATTTCTATTCCCAAACATATCGCCACTAAATCCACCTCCTTTATATCATTCCTCATACATTTTCTCCTTGACTATCTCGGCAGGTGATCAGCTAATAGTGTGCTCATTCATGTCTTTGACAGAATAAGTGAAATAGAAGCATTACGCACTAATAATTAATCCCGGGCTACAAAATATTACAGTCCAGTACGTAGCCAAAAAAAAGGCAAGATGAGAAAAACACGCAAAGAAAATATCTCCTTTTATCATTTCTCTAAGGTCCTAACCGTCGTTATCGTCAATCTAAGAGTAATTAAATGTATTAATTTAATTAACAGAAGCCTTCATGTAATTCGCCCTTAGAGGTTTCAGGCAATTTTCGTTAAATGAAACCAAAGAGATACTATGCCTATACGTATGACAGCGTCATAATGTTTGTGGTAAGCGATAGTGTGCACGAAAATTATTAATTTGTAATTAAGTATGTGCGTAAAAGTAATTAAAACCACAATTTCGCAATATGCGGTTGTATAGGGCAATAATTATGTTTAAAATTAAAGTAATGTTACAGTAAATTTAAATCAATTTCAACATAAATATCAGTTCTGTAACTAATTTTTGTTCTTCCGAGGAACAAGATTTGGTTCAAACAAAATATTTTCACTGTAATTACTGAAATTTCGAATGATTATCGAGAATTTTTCAATCTTTTTTATTTGAGAAGAGAAATCGGTATTCTCGGTATGTACATAATTCCGGCTCTATAACTCCGTATTCGAAAATTTTAAGAATTTTTTTGCTAAACGTGGCCGTAAGGTTTTACAGGCCAGGGTCTGTTTACCCCGCAAGGGAAAAAGACGTGAGAGTATGTATGTATGTAATTACTAGACGTGATCGAAGCAGTTCCACAATAAAGAAAATAAGAAATGGTGAAAAAGTTCCACGCGGGCAGAACTTGAACCTGCGTCTAGATCTCAGAACGATTCTATGCGTTGCCAATTACGCCACCGCGCTTCAAGCCCCGGCGCCGAATTTCTCCACCATATCGCATTCCTCTTACACGCATCCGGCTTGCGTCACCCAATACAACTACCCCACTTTTACAAGTGCGGTATTTGATTTCAACTCATTTTGCAATGAATTTGGAAATCAACTAATGTGGTAAGAAGCCATACAATACTTTTTATATGGGATTTTATTTTGCATTCACAATGCTATTTTACCTTATTTATTAAATAAAGAAAATAAGAAATGGTGAAAAAATTCCACGCGGGCAGGACTTGAACTGCGTCTAGATCTCAGTACGGTCTATGCGTTGCCAATTACGCCACCGCGCTTCAAGCCCCGGCGCCGAATTTCTCTACCGGGATATGGTGGAGAAACGTACTGAGATCTAGACGCAGGTTCAAGTCCTGTCCGCGTGAAATTTTTGCACCATTTCTTATTTTCTTTATTTAATAAATAAGTTTAAATAGCATTGTATATGCAAAATAAAATCCCATATAAAGTAGTTCCACAATAGGTTGAATATTTATTCAGTTTTGATACAATCTGTAATAAAACCCAGTCTGTTCCTCGAAGATGCGACTCAGCCTGATAATATGAACAACTTTCCTAAGGGACTAATCCTAGAAAGTGAAAAAAAAAACAATTTCAATTATAAATTTTCACTGCTTTCATTAAAATAGCTTAAAGACCTAAAGGCGACAAATGTGGGACCGATTGCAGTTGACTTATGTCAATAACTTTTGATAAAAACCGGCCAAGTGCGTGTCGGGCCACGCGCAGTGTAGGGTTCCGTAGTTGCGAATGACAACTTTGAGTTCACACTGTTCCCACTCGCACCTCACAGTTTAAAGACCAAAAACATCTAACAATGAAAATTGTATGAAGTTTTACATTTTCCAGTACATTTTATAAGTTGGTTGCCTATAACTTTTTAGTTTGCACTTAATACTCAACTTTGATAGTTTTCCTTTCAACTTCAGTATATATACTACTGCTGTAATTTTTTTCACGTATCCATATATAACCTACCTCTAACTACTTACCTCTAACAAAAATTTTTACTTTAAAACCAAATATTTCGGAAACGGATCCCTAAATCGAAAAATGGTGGTGTCAACCTCACAATATTTTTGAAAGACCTTTGACCCACTTTTTTGCCATGATTATAATTATACATACCCATACCAAATTACAGCTTTCTAGTACTTATAGTCTCTGAGTAAAACTGTGGACGGACAGAGAGACAGACAGACATGGCGAAACTATAAGGGTTCCTAGTTTACTACGGAACCCTAAAAAGGTCAAAAAAGGAAAACTTACCAAAAAATACCAAAATATGTCTGGTCTGCCTAGAATCGAACTTTCGTATTCCAAAAATGCTCTGATAATATAAATTACGCTCGATACTATCAATAATGCTACCATAATGTACTTACAACAATTTATTTCCCTTTAAAAACTGAAAACATAATACGGTCCTGAAGCATCTCAAACTTTTCAATTTCATGAAGAAGTTATAAACGGTGAATACTTTTGAACTACTTTCAGCAAGGCACTTTTCAGATTGAATATACTTCGCGTATCTTAATAACGGAAGTTAAGCAGTTTAGGAAAACCATAACGCCTCTGCGGGCCGCCATATTGGTTGAAAATGCTCGAGTATGACGTCATAAATAATGTTATTCATAAAATTTTGGGAAAACACGAGCAAAGTTTAGGTCGTGTGTGTTTAGGAGATAAAGTTCATGGAACATTTTCAAACTGTTTATACAAAGTGTATTTTATTCATTGGCACTTAAATATACACTATGCCTATGATTCAATATAACATTTAAGAAATGGTTAGATTTTTTTTTTAACATTTGCTTATAATACGGATCTTATGACATCGAAACTTGTATCGTAATGATGTATTTACGGCACTAGTGCTTTTTACTTTACAACAATCATAGCCGCTCAATAGCCCAATGCCACATATACAAAATTGTTACGTTTTCATAGAATCCCAGCAAAGAGTTTGTTCAATATGAAAACTTTTTTCTAATTCGTGAGATGTGATTTTTTAACCGACTTCGAAAAGGAGAAGGTTATCAATGTACTTTTTTGGAAAAAACAAACCTGAGAAAATGTAGCTGATTATTACAAATGTATTTTTACAAACTACTTTAGTTCCTAACTTTTATAAATGTCAATACTAAACATTTATTAAGATAGAATAAACTAACAAAAATTACTTAATTAAAATTAAAACAAATTACATAAATTATGAAAAAATATAAACCTAAACTACTTAAAACTAAAGAGAAAGAAAAAGTAATATAAATTCCTTATTTGATGAACTGCAATCGTGTTTTAGTTTATGGTAAAAATATATTGAAATACGTCGTATGATACTCGTACGGTAAGCTGGATATTATAGTAGAGGTGTTTATAGGCACGAAGCGAAGCCGAGTGCTTATAATTAACCGACGACTATGATATACGATAGTACTTGTATCACAATACTATAAACGGTTTAATAGAAGCCAGCAGCGGTCATCACGCCGGCCTGCGACACGGATGGTCCCGGGTTCGATCCCCGGTCAGGTCAAGATGGAAAACGATCTTTTTCAGATTGACCTGGGTCTTGGATGTTTATCTATCTATGTATTTGTTCTAAAATATGGTATCGTTGAGTTAGTATCCCATAACACAAGTCTTTCATAAGAACTTACTTTGGGGCTAGCTCAATCTGTGTGATTTGTCCGTATATATTTATTTATTTATTTATTATATTTTTAGACATATTTAGTATTCATCAGCAGTCCTATCCGGTTGCGCCCGGGCATGTATTATATACATCTAAAAACCTTTCTCGTGAATCACTCTACCTACTGGTGAAAACCACATGAAAATTCATCATCATCATCATCATCATCAGGTCTTTATTAGTCTCCACTGCAGGAACACGACCCTCTCTGTACTGCCAGAGCAGTCAGAGGATTTGGCCTACACTCTCCACGCTGGCCAGACGGGTTGGAGAGGTTTCTTTGATGTTTATAAGCTTTTTTTAGCTTGAGTTTCCTAAGTCGCCTTTTACGACATCCACGGGAAGATTTGGAGTGGTCCTATTCTTCTTTGCCGGGAACCACACGGCACATGAAAATTCAAGCAGTAGTTTTTGATACTTTATATGGGATTTTATTTTGCATTCACAATGCTATTTTACCTTATTTATTAAATAAAGAAAATGAAATGGCGCGGTGGCGTAATTGGTAACGCATAGATCGTACTGAGATCTATATTATATTATTATTATAGATCTAGACGCAGTCAAGTCCTGCCCGCGTGGAATTTTTTCTCCATTTCTTATTTTCTTTATTTAATAAATAAAGTAGTTTTTGAGTTTATCAGACGTGGCGGAGGACTTTGTATTATTAGCGATTTAAAAAGTTCAGCTATAAAGGCCTTTATAGCTCAATGGCCAAAACACGTCGCAGTCTGTCAGTCCATATGACACAACCAGTTTATTCCGAAACTAGTAAGATTACAAAGTTGAAACTTTATACATAGATCTGTAAACCGCTTTACGATTACAAGAAGAGAATAATTATATCAAACATTCATGAGAGACGTAATTTTTTTTTTTTTTACTTAGTTCATGGACCTAAAACTAAAAAAACAAAAAGTCGGGCGTCATGCGGGCTGTCAGTAGATAGAACTTAAAATTGACATTGAGGTTTGTATAATTTTTTTTTTTTCAAAGTCAATAGTTTGAAAGATAGGCACTTCTTAATTAGTAAAATTAACAAAGAGCAATAGATCGTAAAAACTATTACTATATCTACCTTAAAAAAAAAGAGGTTATCAATTCGACCGGAATGTATGTATTACTCTCAGAATTACACAGTTTTTGTATATGTTATTCTATAACTACTTTTAAACTTTCGTGTTGCATGATTATTAAATGCAATGTCGGGAATTAACGCGAAAACATACCGTTTTTCTCCAGACGTTTCGGCCGGGTTACACCGACCGTGGTCACTGGATGACATCCAGTGACCACGGTCGGTGTCGACGGCAACATATTATTAAATGCGGTGTCGGTCGGCGACATATTCTATACCAGCATCTAAACATGTATTTGTATATATGTATGTTAGTCCGCCCATATCCTAAAAATTAAGCTAGGTGACAATAATTATTTTTTTAGTTATACATTGTATTGTCCAGCTTAGGGAACGGTGCAAGTTACATAGAAATCAGTTTAGTAGTTTGTAGGATAGTGAGATAAGTGTGTTTCAGCAGCCAGAAAAAAAAACTAAGCCGGTTCAAATTTTTAAATTTCTACTTACAATGTAGATCTGTAAGTTTAAAGTGTGGTAAAATTAACAGTCGACATTTAAACAATTACAACAGTGAAGTTAGTCGAGGAATTGTCATGTAATCTGTGGTGGATAGACACAGAGCGACAATTTTCAACACAATTTAGGAGTCATCTGACTCAAAACTATGATAAAGGGTTCCGGCGATTATACGCTAAGTTTATGGGGGTGAATTGTAAGGGAGCGCCGCATAGCGCTGCGGAAAACATAGACTATATTTCAGTTGTAGAGTGGCAAATTACACGAGGAATAATTGTCTTTATTAAATGTAATGGTTGTATTTCTCGAATGTTTGTTGTCGCATTAACAAGTTGTTTTCTAGCTTAATGGAATAATCTATATAAAATATAGAAGGTGGTAGCTTGTGAATGTCAACACGTAAAGTAATTATAGAAATGGTATTTAAAAGCAAATCGTTAAATTTATAGCCTTCGGTACACGCGAGGAGCAGACAGTAGAGTAGACGCTAGTTATTAATAAAGAGCAATAAATTGTTCAAACTAAATTTTATTTCATTACATTTGTAAAATGTATCAGTGGAATCTACACAGAATATTCAATCATGATATTTTTATCTATACATACTATGGCTACTTCTACGTATTTATATCGGTTTGTTTGTCTATAACCTGTTTAATCTCTGATTTTGTTGGAAATTCACAAGAAAGAAGGTTGAGGCATGAGGAAGAACAGAAGTTCACCTATCAACTCAGAAAATGATTTTCGATTGATTTACACCATACAAGTGAAATGAAGCACGTGTTATAAAAATTAAACTTACTCATCTATTTTTTTTCTGCAAACGAGCTGGCAACCGACCTGATAGAAAGTCGTCACCGTTGCCCATCGACATCTGCAAAATCAGAGGGGGTGCTATTGCTTTGCCAACTTTTAAGATACCTTTGAACATGCCTTTCCGCTTTTTCTCACTTTTTCACTACTTAAAAAATAATTATTGTCTTTCTATTACATGTCATAGTTCTTTCCAAAGCTGTGTAAAATAAAATGCGCCATCTCTAAACTATGAACAAAGCACCGAAGAAACGTCATTCATATGCGAGCTGCCGTGCTATCCGTATCAAATTTTCAACAGGACGTACGTTACTTAAGAGCATTAAAACTAAAACTCATACTTTCTCTCCTGTTTTTTCTACACAATAAATTAATATTGTCTTTCTATTACATGTCATAGTTCTTTCGAAAGCTGTGTAAAATAAAACGCGCCATCTCTTATCTGTGAACAAAGCGAGGACGTTACGTCATTCGTATGTTAGCTATCGTGCTATCCGTATCAAGTCTTTCAACAGGACGTACAGAGCAAGGTATTAAAATTTCACCCTCACGCTTGAAGAATGCTTGACTTAAGGAAATATTAGGTTGGGGAAAAAGTAAGTCCATGTTTTGTAAGTTCGGTGTGTACACCTGGCTGGATTTTACAACATGAGATTCTTTCAACAGGACGTACATTACTTTAGAGCATTAAAACTAAAACTGACACTTTCTGTTCTATTTTTAAAACAACGGATATAAATACTGTCTTTCTATTACATGCCATAGTTCTTTCCAAAGCTGTGTAAAATAAAACGCGCCATCTCTAATCTGTGAACAAAGCGAGGACGTGACGTCAACCGTATGCGAGCTGCCGTGCTATCCATATCAATTCTTTCAACAGGACGTACATTACTTAAGAGCATGAAAACTAAAACTCACACTTTCTCTCCTGTTTTTACTACTAATAAATTAATATTGTCTTTCTATTACATGTCATAGTTCTTTTTAAAGCTGTGTAAAATAAAACGCGCCATCTCTAATCTGTGAACAAAGCGAGGACGTGACGTCAATCGTATGCGAGCTTCCGTGCTATCCATATCAAGTCTTTCAATAGGACGTACATTACTTAAGAGCATTAAAACTAAAACTCATACTTCCTCTCCTGTTTTTACTACACAATAAATTAATATTGTCTTTCTATTACATGTCATAGTTCTTTCGAAAGCTGTGTAAAATAAAACGCACATCTCTAATCTGTGAACAAAGCACCGAAGAAACGTCATTCATATGCAAGCTGCCGTGCTATCCGTATCAAATTTTCAACAGGACGTACATTACTTAAGAGCATTAAAACTAAAACTCATACTTTTTCTCCTGTTTTTACTACACAAGAAATAAAACTTGTCTTTCTGTTACATGTCGTAGTTCTTTCCAAAGCTATGTAAAATAAAACGCGCCATGTCTAATCTGTGAACAAAGCTAGGACGTGACGTCATTCGTATGCGAGTAGCCGTGCTATCCGTATCAAGTCTTTCAACAGGACGTACATTACTTTAGAGCATTAAAACTAAAACTCACACTATCTCTCCAGTTTCTACTACGCAAGAAATAAAACTAATCTTTCTATTACATGTCGTAGTTCTTTCCAAAGCTGTGTGAAATAAAACGCACCATCTCTAATCTGTGAACAAAGTGAGGACGTGATATCATTCGTATGCAAGCTGCCGTGCTATCCGTTTCAAGTCTTTCAACAGGACGTACAGAGCAAGGTATTAAAATTTCACCCTCACACTTGAAGAATGCTTGACTTAAGGAAATATTAGGTTGGGGAAAAAGTAATTCCGTGTTTTGCAAGTTCGGTGTGTATAAAATCCAGCCAGGTGGGCTGGATTTTATAACATTAGATTCTTTCAACAGGACGTACATTACTATAGAGCATTAAAACTAAAACTGACACTTTCTGTTCTATTTTTAAAACAACGGATATAAATACTGTCTTTCTATTACATGCCATAGTTCTTTCCAAAGCTGTGTAAAACAAAACACGCTGAGCTGCCGTGCTATCCGTATTAAGACTTTCAACAAGACGTACATGACCTTAGAGCATTAAAACTAAAACTTACACTTTCTGTTCTATTTTTACTACACAATAAATTAATATTGTCTTTCTATTACATGTCATAGTTCTTTCGAAAGCTGTGTAAAATAAAACGCACATCTCTAATCTGTGAACAAAGCACCGAAGAAACGTCATTCATATGCGAGCTGCCGTGCTATCCGTATCAAATTTTCAACAGGACGTACATTACTTAAGAGCATTAAAACTAAAACTCATACTTTTTCTCCTGTTTTTACTACACAAGAAATAAAACTTGTCTTTCTGTTACATGTCGTAGTTCTTTCCAAAGCTATGTAAAATAAAACGCGCCATGTCTAATCTGTGAACAAAGCTAGGACGTGACGTCATTCGTATGCGAGTAGCCGTGCTATCCGTATCAAGTCTTTCAACAGGACGTACATTACTTTAGAGCATTAAAACTAAAACTCACACTATCTCTCCAGTTTCTACTACGCAAGAAATAAAACTTGTCTTTCTATTACATGTCGTAGTTCTTTCCAAAGCTGTGTGAAATAAAACGCACCATCTCTAATCTGTGAACAAAGTGAGGACGTGATATCATTCGTATGCAAGCTGCCGTGCTATCCGTTTCAAGTCTTTCAACAGGACGTACAGAGCAAGGTATTAAAATTTCACCCTCACACTTGAAGAATGCTTGACTTAAGGAAATATTAGGTTGGGGAAAAAGTAATTCCGTGTTTTGTAAGTTCGGTGTGTATAAAATCCAGCCAGGTGGGCTGGATTTTATAACATTAGATTCTTTCAACAGGACGTACATTACCTACTTTAGAGCATTAAAACTAAAACTGACACTTTCTGTTCTATTTTTAAAACAACGGATATAAATACTGTCTTTCTATTACATGCCATAGTTTTTTCCAAAGCTGTGTAAAATAAAACGCGCCATCTCTAATCTGTGAACAAAGCGAGGACGTGACGTCATTCGTATGCGAGCTGCCGTGCTATCCGTTTCAAGTCTGTCAACAGGACGTACATTACTTTAGAGCATGGGTATTAAAATTTCACCCTCACACTTGAAGAATGCTTTAAAATTGAGGACATACCTATTAGGTTGGGGAAAAAGTAATATTGTATTTTGTATATGTAAAGTTGTAATAAAATATCTTTGGAATGTACCTGATTGGATATACTGTTAACAAGGTTTTTTTTAAGTCCTAAGACAGGGATAAAATGTTTTCACGCCATTTATAACTATATATTAAAAAAATATTAATTTAACGAACTTTTTACACTAACATACATACATACTGTCACGCCTTTTTCCCTTGCGGGGTAGACAGAGCTCAAGTCTATAAGCCACGTTTAGCATGATGGTAGGTATGGAGATGGAAAACGGAATCAAAATAGTGTTGGGTTGCTAGCCGCATCGTCTATTATCATTATATTACCATGATTCCTTATATTCTCACTCTCACGCTTAAGTTTAAAAAAAAAGGATATTATGCAAAAGAGCAATGTAAATAAATAATACACCCATAAAAAACCACTGTGAAAGTTATTTGTCAGAGACTGCTGTACAAAGAATTAAAAGCAATTGCATCCCTTTAAATATCAGAGCAGTTCTATGGCTCTATGAACCTGAGTTTGCGATTCTGTTTATAAAGAGCGAAAGCAGATTTTGATTTATCGATATTACCATTCCTGATTACTTTGCCAAAAATTTAAAACTACAAAGCGAAATTCCTACACCACATGTCTATAAAGCTTAATGTCGACCGAGTAAACTGCCTTAAATAAATTAAACCTAAACAACAATTAAACTAAGACTTAAGAAGGCCTCAAAAATGTGTAAAATTCATTTAAAGAATATAGTCTAAAATGAAGTATTCTTAAACCTACCTAATGGTCAAAAATCGTACTGAGCAAAATGCCTAAAATTAAATACAATATGTATAAACTTATTTGATTCGCTGAGGCCGTTTACCTTACTAGACTTTTCTATCTCAATTGTGTACAAAAATTACCCACAGTTTAATTATTAAACGAAAAATAATTACAAGTATCAGCCGAGTCTCACTTACAGACAGACGAGCATTCGAACTGGTTGTAACTACGAGAGTTGTAACGTTTTTACCGGCGCGCCCCTAGAGTGCATTTCATTACAGCGCTTGTTACAGAGGATTCTTGCTGATCTATTGCTGTATGAATTATGCTAATGTTTTCACTTTGTAAAGGGATGGCTACCGACTACTATATTATTATTTTTTAAATTCCAGCGACTTACGAACTGATATTTACACGATATTTTTACCATAACCTATTACAACTTCGTGTCAAAATTTGTATGCAGTGGCTGTGAGAATAGTTTAACCGCGCGGTTACTCAAACTAGTACAACGAGTAAGTTGTAACATTTTTACCGGCGCGCCCCTAGAGTGCAGTTCATTACAGCGCTTGTTACAGAGGATTTTTGCTGATCTATTCCTGTATGAATTATGCTAATATTCTCATTTTCTAAAAGTAAGGCTGCCGTTTACTATATTATGAATTTTTAAATTCCAACGACTAAACAATCTGATACTTACACAATATTTTTACCTTAACGAACCACAACTTTCTGTAAAAAAAAGGCTCTGAGACTGGTGTGAGAGAGCGGGTACTTAAACTAGTACTACGAGTAAGTTGTAACATTTTTACCGGCGTGCCCCTAGAGTGCAGTTCATTACAGCGCTTGTTACAGAGGATTTTTGCTGATCTATTGCCGTATGAATATGCTAATGTTCTCACTTTGTAAAGGTAGGACTCCGTTTATTACAATATTATTTTTTAAATTCCAGTCACTAAACATCTGATACTTACACAATATCTTTACCTTTACATACCACAACTTTCTGTAAAACATTGTATGCGAAGGTCAGACTGGTGTGAGAGAGCGGGTACTCAAACTAGTACTACGAGTAAGTTGTAACATTTTTACCGGCGCGCCCCTAAAGTGCAGTTCATTACAGCGCTTGTTACAGAGGATTCTTGGTGATATATTGCTGTGTGAATTAGCATAATGTTCTCACTTAGTAAAGGTAGGGTTGTTGTCTATTGTATTATAATTTTATGCTAGCGACTAAATGAACTGATACTTATACAAATTTTAATCATAACGTACCACAGCTGTAAGAATTAGCACGCAGATTCTGTGAGACTGGTTTAAATGAGAAGGTGGTAATGTGGCTCCTGCAGGCATATTGGTCGCTTTTCCATCCCAACTAATATTATAAATGCGAAAGTGAGTTTGTTTGTTAATTTGTTTGTTTCTTTGTTTGTTACGCTTTCACGCCGTATCTACTGAACCGATCATCATGAAATTTTGCATACACATAGGTGAGGGTACCGAAAAGGACATAGGCTATATATTACGCGGGCGAAGCCGCGGGTAACAGCTAGTATATTATAATTGCAATCCATTTTTAGGGTTCCGTAGTAAACAAGGAACCCTTATAGTTTCGCCATGTCTGTCTGTCCGACCGCGGTTTCACTCAGAGACAATAAGTACGAGAAAGCTGTAATTTGGTATGGGTATGTATATTAATCATGCCAAAAAAGTGGTAGAAAAAAATCTTGAAAAAATTTTTAAAGCTCCCATACATGTAAAGCGGTAGTAATATTTTTTTTTCTATACAAACCCATCGTGTTGGGTATTGTTAAATAGGTCTTTAAAAATATTGTTAGGTTGTGAACACCATTTTTCGATTTAGGGATCCGTTTCCGAAATATTTGGTTTGCAAATTTTTTTGTAGGCAAGCAACCAACTTATAAAATGTAGGTATTCGAAAATGTAAAATTTCATACAATTTTCATGTGAGGTGCGAGTGTGAACAGTGTGAACTCAAAGTTGTCATTCGCAACTACGGAACCCTACACTGCGCGTGGCCCGACACGCACTTGGCCGGTTTTTACCTTTAGACTATACTAGCAATTATAGCATATGTCAGCCGCATCATCATCATTTCGTGTAGGTGACACGGTCAGTCGTCCATGCACACCATGGTGTCAGAGTTCTTCGGAACCGCCTCTCGGCCTTTGACGTGGATCCTTTAACGACTACCAGATGGCAGCCGGGATCATCGGCTTAACGTGCCTTCCGAAGCACGGAATCATCTTTCTTATCAGAAAATCAGATGATTCATGCCTGCAATGTCTTAGCCAAACTGGAAACGACTTAATAAAGTATGCTTCCTGTGGGAATCGAACCCACGACCCCCGGGTCAACAAGGCAAACGCCTTAACCATTGGACCACGGAGGCACGGCTGCAGTGGAGACTAACAGCCGCAGATAAATTAGCTTTCAAAAGATCGTCGTCTAGTAGATTCGGAACCTATTCGATTCAAACAATGAAAACTTTCCTCCTTATTATATTAATTATATAATACTAGCTGTTACCCGCGGCTTCACTCGCGTAAAATATAGCCTATGTACTTCTCGGTACCCTCACCTATGTGTATGCCAAATTTCATGATGATCGGTTCATTAGATGAGGCGTGAAAGCGTAACAAACAAACAAACAAATAAACAAACAAACTCACTTTCGCATTTATAATATTCGTTAGGATTAACTTTTGCCCACGGAATATAAAACATAATATATATATTTATTATGATTCCATAAATATTTTATAATAGAAAAAAAAAACACAGGGGATATAACTTACTTCTGTATTTTATATTCCGTGCTTTTGCCACATAATTGTAATAATAATAGTATATGACTATGACTTTTTAAGCAAACCTCAGAGACTATAAAAAATCTAATGAAAACATTACTCTCAGTTTTTGGCCATCTAGTAAAAACAAACAGCCCTGATTTAGCCTAAAAATGTTCTACTTAACTCGGCGTTCGTCGCATCCCTATAAGCTACATACATACTCGCTATGGGTAAAATATACCCAGATATAAAACTAGATACTTGTCAAAAGTAATTGCTAATTGGCTTGTTTCTTTATTTTATATTTATGAAATGATACCTAAAGATTTAATTAATACCAAAAAAACTTAATTATATGGTTTATTTTGAATTGGAAAAAAAATTCTACAAGAGATCAAAAATCTCAATTCATTCTAACAACTTACACACCATATTGTGAGTATGGGTGAAAATCACCCATACTCACTTTGCATGTCCACAACTCACCAATGAGTCGCGCCAACTCAACCTCCCGATGGGAGACGACGCTCAAGGACGTGACTCGAAGGTACTCAAAAGCGCGTCACACTGTGGTTAGTCAGTTAAAAAATATAGTCAACTGTTTGTAGCTCTGGGTAAAATTTACCCAAAGCGAGCAACGCCGAGTTAATGGTCCCTTCACATAAATTGGCGGCGTTTCACCGACTTTTATCATTTTGATTAATCCGCGCATCAAAGGGACCTTTCAGGAGTATGACAATTTCAGGAATATTACTACTGGGACTTATGACGTCATAACACGTGCCTTTTGTTCATTATTTGTTTTGTTTTATGTTTTTTCTCATCATTAGACTGTAATATACACTTATTTCCATTTTTTTATTATGCTTATTAAAAAAAATTATAGGGTTGAAGTCGGGTTTTGTTAAAAATATCTTAAATTATAATACATCCATTTAAGTGCTCTATGTTATATTTGATCGAATGTAATAAAAATTAAAATCGGTTGTAATCGGAGTTTTTTATTTCTTGTAAATTATATATTTAATGCGTATTAGTAAGCAGTGTTACTTTTTTAGCAAATGTTAGAGACCATACATAAATTAATTCAAATGGTAACATCACTCTCATTTTTTGAAAGTGTAATAAAAATAAGCAGCCCACAAAATGTTCTACTTAATGGTCCCTTCACATAAATTGGCGGCGTTTCACCGACTTTTATCATTTTGATTAATCCGCGCATCAAAGGGACCTTTCAGGAGTATGACAATTTCAGGAATATTACTACTGGGACTTATGACGTCCTAACACGTGCCTTTTGTTCATTATTTGTTTTGTTTTATGTTTTTTTTCTCGTCATTAGACTGTAATACGCTTATTTAGACTTTTTTTTAGCTCCACAAAGAATGTAGGGTGTTACAAGTTTGATGTGTTTATTTGTATTCGTTTCTGTGGTACTGTAGCTCCAAAACGGTTGGATCTATTTTAATCTAATCGAGAGTGTTTTATGTTATATTTGATCAAACGTAATGAAAATTAAAATCGTTTCAGTCATTTACTTTTCAGACGCGTTTTGTAGTCGGGGTTTCTTATTTTTTTTTAAATTGTATATTTAATGCGTATTAGTAAGCAGTGTTACTTTTTTAGCAAATGTTGGAGACCATACATAAATTAATTCAAATGGAAACATCACTCTCATTTTTTGAAAGTGTAATAAAAATAAGCAGCCCACAAAATGTTCTACCTAATGGTCCTTTCACATAAATTGGCGGCGTTTCACCGACTTTTATCATTTTGATTAATCCTCGCATCAAAAGGATCTTTTAGGAGTATGACAATTTCAGGAATATTACTACCTGGACTTATGACGTCATCACACTTGGTTTTTGTAAATAATTTCTTTTTGTTTTGTGCGTTTTTCTCGTCATTACACTATAGAATCCTCATTTAGACTTAAGTTTTCCCTCCAAAAATTTGTAGGGAGTTACAAGTTTGATGAGTTTATTTGTTTACGACACATTCTTTATGGGAAAATATAAATTTATCGGGGTTCAGTGCTCTTCTCATTGATATTCATCATTAAAAAGAAAACAGTTATATCATTAAAAATGTTGTTTTACGAGGCCTTCAATAATTTAAAATGCTAATTGAAGCAACTGTTTACATTGTAAACAGTAATTCATAAAGTAGTCCTAATCTTAACTAATATTTTACATGTGAAAGTGAGTTTGTTTGTTTGTTACGCTTTCACGTTCTATCTACTAAACTGATCATCATAAAATTTTACATACACATAGGTTAGGGTACTGAAAAGGACATACCTAGGCTATATATCATGCGGGTGAAGCCGCATGTAACAGCTAGTTTGAAGAATAATTTAGGACCTCGCAGGACAAAATTTTAAATGTTAACTCCGTTTTCTTTAATTTTTTTTTAAATTAATTTAAGGCGGCAATGGACGCCGGAAGTTTCGGAAGAAAATTCATGTAAAGTATACATGAATTTTCTGGCGAAGAAGTAAAGAATAAAATATTCATTGCTTTTTAATTTTTTTTTATTTTAAGAATTTATTTAACACCGTAAGATAAACGCATTAGGAACAATCATAAACATAAACGGAAAATAAATTGAAACTAAAACTAAGAGACTTAAAAGAAATAAAAAAAATAATTAAATAACTACCGATCAAAATTAGGTTTTCGTCCGTGTGGCAAAGTGCCAAGATCACTGGCTGCATTCCCGCGCTGTATAGCAATTCCAATTCTCTGTGCAAGGAATGACCCAGCCCTTTTGTCACCAGCGGCGTCAACCAGCCTGGGAGCTAAAACCTTAAAGAATTTCTTGATGCTAGGACCCCATGGACCAAATGTTTCAACACCAAGCGGAACAAATATGTACTCGTTATTCAGAGAAGCATATTTACGCCGCTTGGCGTCTTCTGCAGCCTCCGCCGTGGATCCAGCTCTCAGAATGGTCCCCCTAAGACGGGAAGGGGCCACCGTGTCGACACAAGTTGCATCCCACTCGAGGGCTCTGGCCCGTTCCCAGGGGACTAAGGACATCCCATCTGTATATTTTAAAACGGGTCACTACTTTGTCGGGATTGCCGAATAGTTTCGGGCTCATCAGGAGTCCATTTTCAAGGATAGTTCGGGATGCGCGACGCCAAAGTATCCCGGGCCCTTACTGCCCGATGAGCCCGAAACTATAGTCGGCAATCCCGACAAAGTAGCACGTGAGTGACCCGTTTTTAAATAAAATGTATTTTTCTCACGTTAGTTTCAATTTTATAATAAAATATTCATTTAAAGACGAAAGCTACGTCGTTAGTGACTCGGTATAGAAAATCTTGGTTCTGCAAATGTTTGTAATCACTCGTTATTTACCAGACTATATAACTCATATTTCCCATTTCATATCCTCTGTGTTGTCTATGTACACACCTAATGTAGTAGACAAACAGACTGTTGGACCCAATTAGGCTTATCTGCGCAAATCCTTGTGTTGACACAACAATTATTATTGTTGTATTCATGATATTTGAAGGGTATTCTGTACTTAGATACGTATTTGGGTAAGTACTGGATGGATGACATAAAATTAATAAATATAGAGGTATAAATTACATAAATGAGACTGTTCTACAATTAGCTGTAGTATAACTGAGGTATAGGGTCCGGTGCCCTGTGATTGGGCCACTGTTTCAATTGTTGCTGCTTGTCAAATATTATCCAATGATAGCAGCTTGTCAAGGTCCACGCCTCAGTGCTGCCATCTAGTGGTGAGCATTTTAGTAAACCATCACTGAGCTTATAGCCCCACAGTAGGTTGTGTGCCGTGTAGTTCCTGGCAGAGTAGAATAGGACCACTCCAAGTCTCCCCGTGGATGTCGTAGAACTCGACTTAGGAAACTAAAGCTAAACAAAGCTATAAACATCAAAGAGACCTCTCCAACCCGTCTGGCCAGTGTGGACAGTAAAGGCCAAATCCTCTGACTGCCCTGGCTAATACGTGGCTCTTGTAGTACAGAGAGGGTCGTGCTCCTGCAGTGGAGACTAACAAAGACCTGTTGATGATTGATGATGAAGTTGTATCGAAGGAACTGTGAACCAGTTCAATTAACGCCAAACAATTCTTTACTATCACGTCTTTATCCCCTGCGGGGTGGACAGAGGTCAAGGTCATAAGGCCCAAAGGGCGCGTTTACCGTGTCAGTGGGCGTAAAGGTAGAAATCAAAATCATGTTGGGTGGCTATCACCCATTGACGTGATTTTGTGCCCAATCCTTTGACCAGCCTTTACGGTCTGCACGGTGAAAAAAGGTCTGCTGGTATATTCTATGTTTTTTTTTCTTTCCTTCCAAACCAGCATGGAAGAATTGAAAATGTATACTAATGTAATAATGTGGAAAAAAATTACATTTGTTTGTTTGCATTAAATAGGCCCTAAAATACATACATACATACATATTATCACGCCTCTTTCCCATAGCATAGGCAGAGACTATGGATTTCCACTTGCTACGATCCTTACAAACCTCTTTCGCTTCATCTACATTCATTACTCTTTTTATGCATGCTCGCCGGTTTCGGGTACTCCTTACATCTCCTCTTGCGAGAATGTTCACAATTTGGTCGCGATAAGTTCCACGAGGCCGGCCCTGACCGACTGTCCCAACCACATCTGCTGAATATATACCTTTCGTTAGTCTCCTTTCATCCATCCTCTCAATATGTCCAAACCATCTCAACATACCTGTCTCAATTTTAGTCACTATATCGTCTTTCACTCCACACCGTTCCCTAAAATGATGTTCAAAATTCGGCTCTAAAATGATGTTCAAAATTCTTTTACCTTTAGATAGTTATCTATTTTATCTAACTTAACTATATCTGGTGACATAGGCTATTATTTACGCGGACAAAGTCGTGAGAATCACTCGTATTATATGAAAATCTGAAACAATATACATATTACGATAAAATACCCGCATGAAATCTACCGATACAAATGAACATCGACAATAAACAATCATATACTAACTTATATGTAATTTGCTTGGGTGGCTGTACCCGTATTGAGCAAAGCGATTCCAATATTTAGGCGGTTTTAGTATGATTGTTAAGTATCATCATCAGGTCTTGTTAGTCTCGTGCTGTTTTGTTTTGTTTTTCGTATGTGTAAGTGGCCAACACTGGTGTCAAATTTTTCAAACTGCCTTAAGTCATCTGACATAGCTTAACGACTGCCATCAACGATGACAGCCGGGACCAACGGCTTAACATGCCTTCCGAAGCATGGAGGAGCTCGAGATATTTTTATACCAATTGCGGTCACCCATCCAAGTAGGGACTGCACCAGGGGTTGCTTAACATATGTAAGCGCTCATAGAGCTCACACCCACTGGACCCTCGGGCTCCTCTCCTGCTGTTGATGCCTGTAAATGCCTAATGATGATGTGCGTTAGTCTTTAGTCTTGGCAGACCTGTACTGCGTCACAAAACACGTGTTTGAATATAACACCTTGATTATTACTACAAAAGCCATTGCAAAAATGAATTCTGTATCTATGATTTTCAGTTTATATTCTTTTATAAATCACTTGCTATCAAGTAAACTTAAACCAACTCTGTCAACACGTTATTTGGCTTTCTTAATTAGCATCGCAATTAATCACGCTAATTGTAAATAAAGCGTTGACAAACACCAACTGCAATTAAAAGTTACAAAACAAGTCTACGACTCAGTGAAACAAATGATATTTTTGTCCTTAGCTAATGCTGCGTTGACATAGGTTTAGTCCTACTACTACCTTGTATTAAAATGCCCTGTTGTTCCTAAATATTGTAGTGAGTAAGTATGGTGACTAATATAGTCGAAAAGTCACAAGTCTACAACTCAGCGAAACAATTGATTTCTTTTTGTCCTTAGCTAATACTGCGCTGACACAAGTTTAGTTGCCTTCTATTAAAATGTCCTGTTGTAAGTGTTGTGGAGAGTGCTTTGACGAACACCAACTGCAATTATAAGTTACATAACAAGTCTACGACTCGGTGAAACAGATGATATTTTTGTCTTTAGCTAAATGCTACGTTGACACGAGTTTAGTTACTTCGTATTAATATGACTATGTCCGGCTGTAACTATAGCAGTGAGTGCAGTGACTAATATTGATTGTTGTAAGTGCCGTGAGCGGTTATTATGGTTTCATATTACTAATATTAAAAACCGGGCAAGTGCTGGTCGGGCCTCGCGCAGTGTAGGGTTCCGTAGTTGCGAATGACAACTTTGAGTTCACACTCGCACCGTGAGGTGAACTGTGAAGTTTACCGACCAAAAACTTCTAACAATGAAAATTTTATGAAATTTTACATTTTTGAGTACATTTTCCTTTCAATCTCAGTATATATACAAATAAAACCCAACACGATGGATTTGTATATAAAAAAAAATATTACTCCCTCTTTACTTGTATTGGAGCTACCCTAAACAAATTTTTTTTCAAGATTTTTCTTACCACTTTTTTGGCATGATTAATGTGCATACTCATACCAAATTACTGCTTTCTAGTACTTATAGTCTCTGAGTAAAACCGCGGACGGACAGACAGACAGACATGGCGAAACTATAAGTGTTCCTTGTTTACTATGGAACCCTAAAAAAGAAAAGATTTGTTATTTTTCATCTCACCTACCCTTAAACAGTGTCATTAAATGCAAGCAAAGTGGGCTGGATGGTCGCTATTACGACCGCGGGCTATAAGATTGCATACAAATTCCATAAAACCCGAGAGTGCGTTAAGTATTTTTTTTAATTTATTAGGGCACTATACCATGCATACGTGTCAAATCGTCGACATCCAAAAAGTTTTCAAGTCGTATATTCAAATTTGGAATTGCTAGTGAACCCGATAAAAAAGAAATTAAGTATACTGCGAGATTTTTGTCCTTAATTCAAATTTGGAATTGTTAATGGCCGTGGTGGCTGGCTGTTTGTATTCATCGATCTTTGACTTCCACTTTTTGGATAAAACGTTTTCATTATCTGTGGAATCCTCGGATACATTATCTACTTACTTTAGTTTGCCGCTATATATTTTTAGGCAAAATATTTATAAGTAATCGTAATCTTTATTAATTTGCATGGAATACATTCCCTATGATAAATTAATAGATGGTCAATAATGTTGATATAAGTAATATAATCAGCCAGCTTGACGACGCATAAATATTAATTTTCAAGGTAAACTATATTCATACTATACAATTTTAACCAATATAATATGAAAAATATTTTTTTTTACTCGACTATTTACTCAGTGAGATGAAAAACATTGTGTGTATCACGGCCGGTATTAGACATTACAAACTCGGACTACGCTCGTTTGATGCAATATCTTTTGTACCGCCCTTGGTACACAATGTACTATTTCATCTCACCTTCCCTTAAACAGTGTCATTAAATGCAAGCAAAGTGGGCTGGATGGTCGCTATTACGACCGCGGGCTATAAGATTTCATACAAATTCCATAAAGCCCGAGAGCGCATAAAGTATTTTTTTAAATTAAATAGGGCACTATACCATGCACAAGCGTCAAATCTTCTACATCCAAAAAGTTTTCTAGTCGAATATTCAAATTTGGAATTGCCAGTGAACCCGATGAAAAAAACATTTGAACTATTCTGCGAGATTTTTGTCCTTAATTCAAATTTGGAATTGTTAATGGCCGTGCGTGGTTGGCTGTTTGTATTCATCGATCTTTGACTTCCACTTTTTGGATAAAACATTTTCGTTATCTGTGTAATCCTCGGATGCATTTTCTGTTCACTGTTTGCCGCTATTTATTTTTAGGCATAATATTTATAAGTAATCGTAATTTTCATTAATTTGCATGAAATACATTCCCTATGATAAATGAATAAATGGACAATAATGTTGATATAGATAATATAATCAGCCAGCTTGCAGACGCATAAATATTAATTTTCAAGGTAAACTATATAGAATATTCATACTATACAATTTCAACCAATATAATATGAAAAATATTTTTTTTTACTCTACTATTTACTCGGTGAGATGAAAAAAATTGTGTGTATCACGGCCGGTATTAGACATTACAAACTCGGACTACTAAAAGCACTCGGCTTCGCCTCGTGCTTGTTAGTAGTCGCTCGTTTGACGTAATGTCTTCTATCCCGCCCTTGCTACACAATGTACTATTGTTTGCATTGAATAGGCTTTGAAACTACTGGACCGTTTTTTAAATTATTTCACCGTTTGAAAGCTCTTTAACTTCGGTCACCCGCAAGTGTGTATAACTTACGCTTATAATGTAACGGGAAAATTGCTAGTTAGTTATGAAATATTTAATAACAGCAGTGAGAAAGTCACACAAAAAATTAGAATCAGAGTCAGAAATCAATATACCTTCGTAAATGGTCATAATTAGGTGGTACAGAACAGATAGTATAAGCACATTCTGCCAATATTTGGCGTAGGAATATTTTTTGTAACACTAAATATTTAGTTCTGCATTTTTACTTTAAATACAATAATTCATTTTTATTACATTTCACATATCACAATAAGATTAAACATATAATTCGATAGTGTATAGTATTAATTAGGTAACTATTATCCATGTAAAATGTTACTAAATTTTATTAAACGTAGCATTCATTAGTGATTTGATATTGTTTCTGTTGAAGAGAATGTCGGTTAGAAGTCACTAGAAGTTATTCAATCTGTATGTTAAATAATTTTCATTATTATAACACATTGTTTAGTTTCAATTTAATTACTTTTGAGTTACTCTGGCAGTTTTAAGCACTTCTCAAGCGTCTTTGCCATTCAAATATTTCAGGCACTAACTTTTAATTTAGATTATTATAAGGTTGAATCGATTAAAAATCAGTCGAACATAAAGCACAATATCCAAAAAAAAAAAACATATTGAGGACTGGTTTTTAATCTTTATTTGTTGAGAAGGACTTTTTTCTAAAGTTCAGTTTTAGAAAAAAAAAAAGTACCGCGTACATCGATTTTTATTGCAAATATTCATTACTACGTAACTCTTTGTCTTAGAGTCACGCAATTTTTATGTTCAATACAATACCAATCAACCTACAAACTCTCCCGAAGAATTTTTATTTTACAGATTTTTCTTCTTTTTAATATTAAATTTATGTTATTTAATATTTGACGTGGGCGGCAGTCGACCGCTGGCTTTCTGACGGGGAACTAAGGTTCAAAACTCCGCTCATATACTAAAGGTCATTAGCGCATGTACGAGCCTTAATTAAACGACGTTGAGGAGCCCGATGGTCCAGTGGGTGTGAGCTCTATGAGCGCTTACGTATGTTAAGCAACCCCTGGTGCAGTCCCTACTTGGATGGGTGACCGCAAGTGGCATAAAAATATCTCGAGCTCCTCCGTGCTTCGGAAGGCACGTTAAGCCGTTGGTCCCGGCTGTCATCGTTGATGGCTGTCGTTAAGCTATGTCAGATGCCTTAGGGCAGCTTGAAAAATCTGTCACCAGTGTTGGCCACTTACACATACGAAAAACAAAACAAACAATTAAACGACGACACTGAAAAGTTGTTCTCCACTCGTCACTAGATCGCGTTAATTTGCGTGAGCTTAAACTTGCTAAAACTGAGATATATAGGTAGATATGATGTCAAAAATATTGTATTTTAAATAATATAAATTACGTGAATATATAATATACGCCGTGTGGTTCCCGGTCGCCGTGTGGTTCCCGGCAGAGTAGAATAGGACCACTCCAAGTCATCCCGTGGATGTCGTAAAAGGCGACTAAGGAAACAAAAGCTAAACAAAGCTTCTTAACATCAAAGAGACCTCTCCAACCCGTCTGGCCAGCGTGGAGAGTGTAGGCCAAATCCTTTGACTACTC
Source organism: Rhodophaea formosa (assembly GCA_963082605.1). Taxonomy (NCBI): domain Eukaryota; kingdom Metazoa; phylum Arthropoda; class Insecta; order Lepidoptera; family Pyralidae; genus Rhodophaea; species Rhodophaea formosa. The sequence continues at coordinate 2,790,329 of OY720220.1, read as the reverse complement.
AGGCTAGTATATGGCACTGGTAGTACAGAGAGGGTCGTGCTCCTGCAGTGGAGACTAGAAGGACCTGATGATGATGATGACGTGAATATATTGCTTTTATTTTCTCATAATATGGTCCTGGATGTTTATATTTATAAGTATCTATTATAATAAATAGTATAGTTGAGTTTATATCCTACGACTCAAGTTCACAACTTACTGTGGGGCTAACTTAATTTCTGTGTTTTTCTATGTATCATATATTTTCAGTTTAATAAACATTGATTATTAGAAACTACAAGAAATTATAAGAACTTCAAAAAGCTTACAAAATTTAATCAAAAAGGTTAACAACCGATACTATCGCTATTTAAAACCCTTTGAAATCAAAAGATGAATTAAGTTATTAATCTAACCCAATATCGGTTAAATGGAGATCGCTTCTGAATAAGGTTTTGCAATAATTAGTCAAAGTCCAAAGATTGAATGAAAAGATGATGGGAAGGCAAAAGCAGATCGTATCTTTGGGATCCAATAGCGAGTATTGAAATTGAGGCAATTTAGACTCTCGTGTTTATTTTCGTTGTAGCTATTTTTGATTTTTATCTTTAAATTGATTTATTTATGCGTATAAACTAAGTAGAATAATTTTTGTGTACAAAAAGGATTTTAAACAGTGAGCTAAAAAGTATAAAATGAAGCTACTGTAAACATTTGAGTTTACAGTAGCTACTGTAAACATTTGAGTTTACAGTAGCTGTTAAAGAACTATCCTTCGTCTTCACCATCAGACCTCTAATGACAGTCACAACCAATTTAGGTATAAAGTTGTTATCACTACAAATTAATCAAGCCCGAACACAAGGTTACTACTGTAAATCGTTGAGAAATTACCTTGACTGTTTTTCGCCACTATCATCAAATCGACTCTATTATGTTCACTACGGGACTTACCGCGATTATTTTTAAGTTCTGTCTGATATTTCGACAACATTGCAGCTGCGAAAATGGCAGCTGCAATGTTGTCGAAATATCAGACAGAACTCAAAAATAATCGCGGTAAGTCCCGTAGTGAACATAATAGTGATTGTGACCGCGAAAGCTTAAAATCATAAATCGACTCTAGATCTTTATTTCATTGTAATGCTTTGAAATACTTCATGAAAAAAATACTATAAACGCACTAGACACCGCTACGTTTTTCGAAAGTTCCCCTCGATTTTCCTAAGGTTACCACGCCAGCCTGCGACACGGGGGTCCCGGGTTCGATCCCCGGTCAGGTCATGATGGGAAACGATCTTTTTCAGATTGACCTGGGTCTTGGATGTTTATCTATATATGTATTTGTTATAAAATATAGTATCGTTGAGTTAGTATCCCATAACACAAGTCTTTCTTAAGAACTTACTTTGGGGCTAGCTCAATCTGTGTGATTTGTCCGTATATATTTATTTATTTATTATTTATTATATCCTGGTTTCATTCTGGATCATCAAACTACCCTTGAAATATTTCCTTTCCAACAAAAGAAAAATCATCAAAATCGGTTCATAAATGACGCTGTTATCCACTAACACACATTAAAAAAACATATAAACGATCGAATTGTTAAAATTACTCCTTTTTTAAATCGCTTATTAATTACTAGCTGTTACCCGCGGCTTCGCCCGCGTAATTTATAGCCTTTGTCCTTCTCGGTACCCTAACCTATGTGTATGCAAAATTTTATGATGATCGGTTCAGTAGATACGGCGTGAAAGCGTAACAAACAAACTCACTTTCACATTTATAATATTAGTTGGATTGGGATTGGGATAAACAAACCTTCTGCTTTTGACGGGTAAAAATACAATAAAAAAAACCGGCCAAGTGTGGGTCAAACTCACGCAATGAGGGTTCCGTACAATATGCTTCGTGAACACACACAAAATGAGCAAAAATATTTTATTCAATTGACTAGCGCTATCTAGTGGTGTTTTAGTGAACTATTTCCCTAGGTGAACTTATTATAGTGAGTTTACCACTTTATTTTCAACTGATAGAATTCTTATTATTTTTCCTGTAATCTTCAAGCAATAAACTATATATTGTAATTTTTTCGAAATTTTAGGCCCAGTAGTTTCGGAGATCAGGGGGGGGGGGGAATGGTCAAATTTTGCCTTCTTTCGTGAATAAATTCAAAAGTATTGATTTTCCCGAACAAAAAAAATATTTTTGAGATCCTCATAACAAGCCCTTTCATTTGATATATAACACGGTAAGGTTTGCAAAATTTCTTTTTAACATTTTATATTTGGACCCCGTAAACTGACCCTTATTTAAAAAAAATATATATATTTACTTTGTACATCCGTGTTTGGGTCATAGGTTTACACCATCTTACCAAATTTTATTTAATTTGGTTCAGTAGATTCGGAGAAAATCGACTGTGACAGACGGACGGACGGACAGACAGACGCTCGAGTGATCCTATAAGAGTTCCGTTTTTCATTTTTTGTGCGGAACCCTAAAAACAAATAAAATAATCAAATTTTCCTCATTTTATATGTGTCCAATACCACGCGTGTAATATAAAATATATCAAAGCATTTCAATGCCATTTTGTTTTCTTATAGTATTGAGGCTTAGCTTACAACCTTTAAAAAAGAATTCCTCAGGTTTCTTTCACAAAAGATTGAAAAGAAACCTCAAAGTACATTATCACTTTCAAAAGATGTAAAAAGGCCTACTAGAAACTAGAACATCAAAGGCGGTCGTTGGCCCTTCCCTTGGCGAATTATCGTTTTTATACTGCTAATATCTTTTTTATGGACGATCGGGGATGAAGATCTGCGGGTGGCGAGTTTGTTCTTATTGTTACCCTTTGGGTTTAGGTGTTAAGTTTCCTCAGATGAATATACCTATAAATATACAGGGACAAATCATACGAAATGAGTTAGCCCCAAAGTAAGTTGGTAGGTAAGCTTACATAAATTGGATCAGACGAGTTCCGTGGCGCAGCGGTCAACACGCCTGCCTGCGACACGGATGGTCCCGGGTTCGATCCCCGGTCAGGTCAAGATGAAACATGATCTTTTTCAGATTGACCTGGGTCTTGGATGTTTATCTATATAAGTATATATTATAAAATGTAGTATCATTGAGTTAGTATCCCATAGCACAAGTCTCGAACTTACTTACTTACTAGCTCAATCTGTGTGATTTGTCAAAAAAATAAGTGTTTGTCTACATATATAATTGACAGTGCTAGGGTGTTACTGCTTAATTCAGTCGGGATTTTTGTGATTCAGTAGATATTGCACACAAGGAGTTCCAACATAATTTCAATCAAATAAATGCTCATAAACACGTATTTTGTATGCTACTTAAAAATTTATTCAAATTATTTTAGCATTCATTCATGTATCTCTACCAGTTACGGTTCAAAACATGGATAGACAGACGGACGAACGGCAAAGGCTTAGTAATGGCACCCCAATTTGATTCTTTGGGTAAGAAATAATAAAATGGAGCTAAAGTTATTATAAAAAAACCATCACGCACGGCTCCACTCGTGAAATTATATTATGTACCTAAATCCCTTGGGAACAAAATTTTTGTTCTAGAATACTCGGTAGCTCTAACAACGTGTATGCATAATATTTGGTCTAAAAAAATAGTAACCAGCGGTCGGTAGGCACACTGCCACATGTATAATATTAGTTAGAATGGCGACACTACATTTTTGTAGAAAAAAGGCTTTTTAGAAAGAAAGAAAGCAAATCTTTATTCGGTAAAACACATAACAACAAACAAAAACGTTAGCAATACTTAGCAAATTAAAATAAAATAGTAATTGCCAAAAAGGCGGCCAGCTCAGCTTTACGCTGATAGCGAGGTGCTACAGCGCTGATTTTCAGCTAAGGTAAATCTTTTGAATAAAGCCCGCTCCACACTCTCGTCGAGAGGTTTCGTTCTCGGTATTCGCCGAAACAAGACGAGATCGAGAACAGGTCTCTACAATCTCGCTTAGCGCAGTTGTCTGTTTGAGGACGTTGAAGATGGACGTTGAAACTGCTGCGGCCTTATAGCGTTATGTCTTGTAGCGTATTATACTTCTTACAACGAGAAAAATTGTTATTAAAAGGCGTTAAAAAAGACGAAATACCGCCACCATGGAGACTACACGAATATAGCCGAGACTTTAGTATTTTGTTGCACTGATCAGTGTCGACTGGGACGACTTGGTGCGCGCGTCTCGGTTCACATTCGCCCTAAGGAAGACCTCCGGATGAGGTTGAAACATGTCGGCCTGTAGCTGACTCCATACGCGAGTGACTCGTCTTTTACATATTAATAATGTTAACATCTCACGTTAGTTTTAATCAAAAAATTTAGTATTTTGTGTTATCGAAAAAAATTCAAACAAATATTCGTTAGGACCCAACAGAAGTATACCTTATAAAAATAAAGTTAACCCATATAGTAATCAGAAATTCTTTGTTTGACGTCGAATATGATTTATTTGAGGCGCGGGAAGTGAATGACATCTAAGTTATGTTGGAAGGTAAATGTCCTTAGAAAATATGTAAACATATTTTTCATACTTTACGTTGGTGGGTCACTCACGTGCAATTTTGTAGGATTTGCCGACTATAGTTTCGATACAACACCAGGATCCTGGAACCGACTGGCTTATTTCTCTCTTCCGCCGTGTGGCACAACTCGCCTTGAAGATAGGCTCCTGATGAGTCGGAAATCCCGACAAAATAGCACGTGAGTGATTAGTTGTTTAAATAAAATTATTTTAATACGGTTTTTATCGCGTTTATTACATTATTTATACACCTAACGTTTCGAGCACTTTACAGTGTTACAAACTTCAACTTACAAATGTCAACTTAGTCTACTACCTGCGACCACGAACACTGTAAAGTGCTCGAAACGTTAGGTGTATAAATAATGTAATAAACGCGATAAAAACCGTATTAAAATAATTTTATTTAAATGTGTAACAATCGCGAAAACATAAGAAAACATTATGATTCGTTGTTATACATAAAGTCTTTAGTACGAACGATATAGTAGTAAGTGTATAACGACCGATCACATCACATCAAGTAGGATGAGGAGTGGAAGAAGAAGATCTATAATATTTAGAAAATGGTCAATAAATAATAAATAGTCATCAGACCTTATCGATTTTTTGGTCATGAAAACATATTTTTAAGGCTCCTTTCATATACGTAACGCAACCACTATTTATTATCAAAATCGTTACTAGATTTGTCGTTTGTTTGTTTTTCGTATGTGTAAGTGGCCAACACTGGTGTCAGATTTTTCAAGCTGCCTTAAGGCATCTGGCATAACTTAACGACTGCCATTAACGATGACAGCCGGGACCAACGGCTTAACGTGCCTTCCGAATCACGGAGGAGCTCGAGATATTTTTATGCCACTTGCGGTCACCCATCCAAGTAGGGACTGCACCAGGGGTTGCTTAACATATGTAAGCGCTCTTAGATTTGTCGTGACCGTAAACTATAACGACCGGTGACTGTTCTTGACTATTCTTTTTGTAATCAAACGAATATTTGCGAAAATACGACAATATTTTATTAATAAAAATAAAGAACCGACTGCCCTCCCAACTCGCGTCTCAGTGTAGGGATTCTAACGATAATATCCGCATTCGTAGATGCATTTGAAAGTTATTGTAGAATTAAAAATCTCACATACATATGGCCTATGCCCATCAGTGTGCTGATGTAAGCTGAGAATGATAATGATAATTTCTCGCAAGGCAAGAGCATGATTGGAGTTTGCATGTACCACCCTAGACCTCAACGTTGTTTCCCAAAATACTTAATTGACTCATTAAAATATTACATACATACATGAACCCTGAGAAAAAAATACCCCCATTTTTATCAGTCGTTTAAAAATTAAATACATATCCTAGTTTTTCTTCATTGATGCCGTTATGTGGTGTTTTATGGTTGGATCCAGTGACAGGATCGAAAATACGCTACATCCAGATGGATTACGTGTCCAGCGTTGCTATCCCTAAGAGCGTTCTATGTTGTTATTCAATAACACTTATTATCCATAAGTAAAAAAACCGGCCAAGTGCGTGTCGGGCCACGCGCAGTGTAGGGTTCCGTAGTTGCGAATGACAACTTTGAGTTCACACTATTCACACTCGCACCTTACAGTTTAACGACCAAAAACATCTTACAATGGAAATAGTATGAAATTTTACAGTTTATAAGTTGGTTGCCTATAACTTTTTAGTTTGTACTTACTACTCAGCTCTGATAGTTTTCCTTTCAACTTCAGTATATATACTACAGCTGTAATTTTTTTCACGTATCTATATATAGCCGTTTAGCAGATAGAGGGGGGGGGGGACACTAACCTCTAACAAAAATTCGCACTTTAAAACCAAATATTTCGGAAACGGATCCCTAAATCGAAAAATGGTGTCCTCAACCTCACAATATTTTTAAAAGACCTATTTAACGATATCCCACACGATGGGTAAATAGAGAAAAAAAATTACTCCCCCACTTTACTTGTATGGGAGCTACCCTAAAAACATTTTTTTTTTCAAGATTTTATTCTACCACTTTTTTGCCATGATTAATATACATACCCATACCAAATTACAGCTTTCTAGTACTTATAGTCTCTGCGTAAAACCGCGGACGGACAGACAGACAGACAGACAGACATGGCGAAACTATAAGGGTTCCTTGTTTACTACGGAACCCTAAAAAAGAGTGGTCCTATTAGGTCCTTGATACCTATATCTAGTATTCTTTGATTTTATTTGTAGTTGTTCGTGAAAAGTTTTTAGAAAAAATTTTCATAACAATGCATGATCACGTAAATCAACAACACTCGTATCTGCGTTAGCTGACAATGGCCATTCCCAAAAGACCATAGATAACCTATGGGTCCTTTGCCCATTGTCCGGTTACCGGACAGCTTATGTCCGACGTTCGTGCCGCAGTTTTTACCGCACGACGTGAGTGGTCCTCGGTTTAATCCCCGCGGTCAGGTCATGATGAAAAACAATATTTTTCAGGTTGGACTGGGTCTTCGATATTTATCTATCTATCATTCTAATGTTGTTGAGTAAGTGTATCCTACGACATAAGTTCATAACTTATCATGGGGCTAGTTTGCCTCTGCGCCAGGGTGGCTGACAAATAATAAAAACAATGATGGGTACCAAGTTATCATTCTATAATATTATTGTAAGACGTTAAATAACTGCTCTTTGGGGGCACCTTAATCTAAAACCATCAAACAAAATTATATTTCTAATTTTATGTGACGGTATAAAAATAGTTATATGATTGATATTAAAACTGGCCAAGTGTGAGTTAAAATCGCGCAATAAGGATTCCGTACAATGTGCTTCGTAAACTCACTCCTTTGAGTGTAATAACTCTCTTTTGAGCTTTGAATGCGACTTGTGCTATCAAAAAAATATCTATTGTTTTGATTGACGAACCCCTCTAATTTTATTTAGCTTTCAGCCACAGATGGACAGACAGACAGATAATACACATGAGTGATCCTATAAGGGTTCCGTTTTTCATTTTTTGTACGAACGTATATATAGTACGTACCCCAAAAAGTATAGGTTGAATCCATTTTGGATTGTATCTATTTATAAGCAAGTGAACCGTGGCCTATTGCTTGAGTGGACTACCAAGGTCTGCATAAAGAACTCCCGCATTTGAAACTGCATTCATGCCCGGTATTTGGCAGACAAATTGCTAGAGAATCGACCACAAAGCGTCAACTAGTTTTACTTTATTTTACCGACCCTGATAACGTCCGGAGTCTTTCAAGTACCCGGTTCGCCGGATGTCTGCTAACCGGAACATGTGTGATTAGCTTTTGGGTTTAATAGCTGAGCTGCAGCATTATCCAAGCTGGATGCGATGCCCTACAACCATTTGGGCTAGCTGCCAGTTCATATAAATACTAGATAAAATCATGCTTACTCGGACTAGGCGTGGGGCCAGAAAACTATGTTTTTTATTGAAAAATCTTAAGCTTGGCACTCATGTGTGACTTTGCGATTAGTTCTTCGCACATCTTATTTTAATTAATTTCAAGTTATTTATAGTCTCACATGAATATTTCGTAAGGATAATTAACGTAACAGTGTCGGTGCTCCAGTGGTTAGCATACCACGGGGAGCATACTTTGTTAAGTTGTTTCCAGTTTGGTTAGGACATTGCAGGCATGAATCACTTGATTGTCTAATAAGAAAGATGATTCCGTGCTTCGGAAGGCATGTTAAGCTGTTGGTCCCGGCTGCCATCTGGTAATCGTAAAAGGAACCACGTGAGAAGCTGAGAGGCGGTTCCGAAGAACTCTGACACCAGGGTGTGCATGGTCGTCTGACCGTGTCACCTACACGGAATGATGATGATGACGTAACAATTAAAAAGAATAATAATAAATTTGCAAGGACTAAACCTACTACACCAGATGTTCTTAAGTCCCGGTACGAAGCCCTAAAAACAATACTTAAGTAAATATTAAGCCTTTAAACATCGATAATTCAGAAAAGTTTTAAATTTAAATCTAATTAGGAGGTAAAGAAAAACTATAATGGACATAAAATTTTAAATATTTTTATTTGGTCACTTTTGATGAAAACGCTAAGTAAAACGTAATACTCAACTATAAATATAATAATCGGCCAAGTGCAAGTCAGACTCGCGCACGAAGGGTTCCGTACAACATTAGACTATCGAGCAAAACGGCCAAAAAAACATGTTTGTTGAATGTTGAATAATAATTTGATTTTGGCTGATATTGTCTAGTATATGGGTCTGGTAGAACAGAGGCGGTCATGCTCTTGCAGTGAAAAGACAAAGAAATACAAAGACTTAAAAAAGGACAAATTACACAGATTGAGCTAGCCCCAACCCAAAGTAAGTTCGAGACTTGTGTTATGGGATACTAACTCAACGATAGAATATTTTATAACAAATACACATATAGATAAACATCCAAGACCCAGGTCAATCTGAAAACGATCGTTTTTCATTTTGACCTGACCGGGGATCGAACCCGGGACCATCCGTGTCGCAGCCTGGCGTGTTGACCACTGCGCCACGGAGCAAGTTTCGTTTATTGTAATAAAAAACCTGTTCTTACTAGAAATTGTCATAAACTCTGGTTTAAGTTAGGTATAATAATAAATATATATACGGACAAATCACACAGATTGACCTAGCCCCAAAGTAAGTTCGAGACTTGTATTATGGGATACTAACTCAACGATACTATATTTTATAATAGATACTTATATATGTAGATAAACATCCAAGACCCAGGTCAATCTGAAAAAGATTTTCCATCTTGACCTGACCGGGCATCGAACCCGGGACCATCCGTGTCACAGGCAGGCGTGTTGACCGCTGCGCTACGGAGCTCGTCTGTATAAGTCCCTAAAAAGCCGTCGAATCTTTCCATCCGACATTTATAGCGATGCGATAACTATAAATTCTATCTGCAGCATTTGGCAACAAATTAGTTTCTAGGGCTGTAGGTTGAGATATCTGTAGGTAAGAGAATTTTTGTAGTGTGGTTCCAGGCAGTGTGGAACATAACCACTCCAAGTCTTCGCGTGGATGTCGTAGAAGGCGACTTAAGAAACAACACAAGCTCAACAAAGCTTATAGGTCAGCATTAAAAAGACCTCTCTACCCCGTCTGACCAGCGTGGAAAGCTGGTCGTGTAGGCCAAATCCTCTGATTGCTGTGGCTAATATATTGATCTGGTAAATAAATAAAGTACTTTTTATTTATTATTTCAAATATTCATCAATTAACTAAAACTAACAGTATAAACTAAGATTTAAAACTAAAACTAATTTTAAAATAATAATAACAAATAAGAGTACCTAAAAACTAAACTTAAGTAAAATTACAAAATAAAGATAACCTATAAATAAAAAATATCGCGTAGATCATTGCCTTGCGGCAGGGTCCCCAAAAGGCTGGCTGCATTGCCACTTTGGATGGCAATGCTAATTTGTTGTGCAAAATAATTACCAGCCCTTATAATAAATAATAATAATAAATAGATCATTTATTTTTCTCTCCAAATATTCACTAGGTTACACAAGGTTTGCATGGCAGCATATTACCTAAAATAAGTGGAGAGAACTGGTGCATGAGATAGGTAGGTTAGACCCACCTGTATTACAAACAGGTCACCAGGCTTATTCCGCCCTTATGATAGATAGTATGGTACAACGGGATGCAGGCACGTAACGTGCGAGCAATAAAGAGGGATCTGGGTAGTACAGAGATGGTCATGCTCTTGCAGTGGAGACTAAAAAAAGGATTTGATGATGATGATGATGTGAGTGTACATATAGGCAGTTTTAAAAATCGGACACCGGTGTTAGCCACTTACATACACGAAAACAAACAATCATTTAATCTGCTCTTGCTAGAAATTGTCATAAACTCTTTCTTTTCTTTCTTCTTTTTAATTATTGCTTCCACTGAGATTTCAGTGATTCTGCCAATGTCCAGTATAATGAGATACTAAGTATCGGTGTGTACGGTATGTGGAATCAAAGATGGCGTATGTTCTTTGGCAGCTTCGTGAGAGCGACAAATCTATACGAGTCCATTTAACAGTCTACTTTAACTATTTCACAAATTGTTCTCGAGCACGAGCATTTATAACACCAAACTACACCAATTTCATATTAAAAAGTCCACTTAAATCAATTTGCAAAATTGTATAAGGCAAAGGACAACTGAACCCCTTAACTTCCCACCAAAAACTCCTCATAAACTCTGGTTTAAGTCTCTTAAAAGCCGTCAAATCTTTCTATCTGACATTTATAGCATTACGATAGCTTCTTTCTGCAGCATTCGGCGACAAATAAGTTTTCCAAGCAGTAGGCAGATATCTCAATATCTGTAGGTAAGAGTTTTTTTTTGTATATATAACAATGGTAAAATCTTCTCGATAAGCTCTAAACCAAAGGCAAATACCTATTGATGTTGATATGAAGTACAAGTTATAGTTCTCGTCGAGAACTGAAATCGCTGTCTGGCGTGGTAATCACTGCATCAGATAAATAAGGCTGTGTAATTAGAAATAATTGGATTAGCAAGTAGACATTTTAAGTTTTTCTGTTGCAATAAGAATCTAGTTAGCTCAAAAATCTGTACTTAAAAGTTTGCATTTCTTTCCTATTAAAATCATTCGCTCCATCTGATATTTATAACGATGCGATAGTTCGTACAGCAGTCGACAAATAACTCCCTTAGGTAGAAGGTATACTTGCTGTATATAGAGGTAGCTTTATTTTTCAATATATGAGTAGAAAGGTAAAAATATTAACTTAGCCGTTTGAAGCTATTCAAAAAAGACCGCTCCAACCAGTCTGGTCAGCGTGGAGAGTCAGGAAATCCTCTGACTGCTTTGGTTAATATATGGCTCTAGTAGTAATGAGAGCGCCTTGCTTCTGCAGTGAAGACTAAAAAGACCTGATGAAGAGATGGGAACTCATTTGAAAGAGTTTTCAATAAATATATATTAACTACTACTAACAAGTTAAGAAAAATCTCTTAAACTGAGTGCCAATATAAATTGACTAAAGTCTATAAAACCATCCAGTCTCTGTCGGACATTTACAGAGAAGCTATCGCTATAAATTATTTTTACAGCACTTGCGTACTTGACATAACTCTCAGGCAGACAGTAGGTAGTATATTTACAGGTTTGGTTTGCATTTTAAGATATAAGAGCTTAATTTTAGTTTAATTAATTTGCCATTGCCGCAATATTCTTATCGAGATGTCTTAAAAGCAGAACCCGACGCATCACAACGAAAAATGGAAAACAGAGCCAATACAAATTTTTCTCAAGTCAACGAAGCCATCCAGTCAAAAACCGGCCACCACTTTAGACAAAAACAATATGCATGGATTTCTTAACAGTAGGTATATGAAATCAAATACGTACCAAATCTTACTGTTTGAGTTTTTTAAATATACTACAGAGAACACAAAAATAGTCATTATATGAGAATTTATTTGATAGAGTTTTCATTTATTATTAACTAATACAACAAATTTCAAGAAAAATCTTTAAAAAACCGGCCAAGTGCGTGTCGGGCCACACGCAGTGTAGGGTTTCGTAGTTGCAAATGACAACTTTGAATTCACAATGTTCACACTCGCATCTCACAGTAAAACATCTAACAATGAAAATTGTATGAAATTTTACATTTTCCAGTACATTTTATAAGTTGGTTGCCTATAACTTTTTAGTTTGCACTTAGTACTCAGCTCTTCCTTTCAATTTTAGTATATATACTACTGCTGTAATTTTTTTCACGTATCCATAATATAACCGTTTAGCAGATAGAGGGGGGACACTTACCTAGAACAAAAATTTGCACTTTAAAACCAAATATTTCGGAAACGGATCGCTAAATCGAAAAACAGTGATCTCAACCACACAATATTTTTTAAAGACCTATGTAGCGATACCCCACACGATCGTTAAGTAGAGAAAAAAAATACTCCCCCACTTTACTTGTATGTAAACTACCCTAAAGAAAATTTTTTTTCAAGGTTTTTTTATACCAATTTTTTGGCATGATTAATATACATACCTATACCAAATTACAGCTTTCTAGTACTTATAGTCTCTGAGTAAAACCTCAGACGGACAGACAGACAGACGAACAGACAGACAGACAGACCGACGTGGCGAAACTATTATAAGGGTTCCTTGTTTATTACGGAACCCTAAAAATAAGAGCCAATATAAACTGGCTCAAGTCTGTAAAGCCATCCAGTCTCTACGTCTGACATTTATAGCATACCGATCGCTATAAACTGTTTCTCCAGCACTCGCGAACTCGGCGACAAATAACTCTCACGCAGACATTAGGTAGTGTATTTGCATTTTAAGAGTTGTTAGAGCTTCATTTAATGCCACCTTTTTGCCATAACCTTCATCATCATCATCATCACCAGGTCTTTTTAAGTCTCCACTGCGGGAGCACGACCCTCTCTGTACTAATAAAGCCATATATTAGCCAGAGCAGTTAGTAGCCGTGTGGTTTCCGGCAGAGTAGAATAGGACCACTCCAACTCTTCCCGTGGATATCGTAGAAGGCGACGTAGGTAACACAAGCTAATAAATAAATAATAATAAATAAATATAAGTATATACGGACAAATCACACAGATTGAGTTAGCCCCAAAGTAAGTTCTTAAATAAGACTTGTGTTATGGGATACTAACTCAACGATACTATATTTTATAACGAATACAGATAAACATCCAAGACCCAGGTCAATCTGAAAAAGACCATTTTTCATCTTGACCTAACCGGGGATCGAACCCGGGACCATCCGTGTCACAGGCCGGCGTGTTGACCTCTGCGCCACGGAGCTCGTGAGCTATAAACATCAAAGAGACCTGTCCAGTGCCCATCCCGCATGGGCAGCGTGGAGAATCTAGGCCCAATTCTCTGACTGCTTTGACCTCTCCAGCCCGACTGTCCAGCGTGGAGAATTCAGGGCAAATCCTCTGACTCCTCATAGCCTTACATAAGTTAAACTCGCTCTAGTCTATAAAGCCATCCAATCCCTATGTCTGAGATTTATAGCGAAGCGATCGCTATAAATTCTTTCTGCGGCACTCTCGTACTCGGCTACAAATTGTCAACAGATAGAATTTAGTCGCATTTTAAGAGTTGTTATAGCTTCATTTAATGCCACCTTTCTACTCTAGCTTTAGACAAGTTAAACTGGCTCAAGTCTATAAAGCCATCCAGTCTATCTGTCTAACATTTATAGCGAAGCGATCGCTATAATTCTTTCTACAACACTCGAGTACTCGGCGACAAATAGCTCTCACGCGAACAGAAGGTAGATAGATAGGTCTCGATGGCGTGCAATTGGGGAGGCCTATGTCTAGCAGTGGACGAGTATAGGCTTATGATAATGATGAGCTATGTCAGATGCATTAAAGTAGCTAGAAAAATTTGACATCAGTGTAAGCCACTTATGCACACGAAAAACAAAAATAACTGCAAACAAAGACCAACAGCTATCAATGATGTCAGCCAAGACCAATGGCTTATCGTGTCTATCGAAGCACGGAGGAGCTCGAGTTATTTTTAAGAGGGCTTTTACATAAAAACGCATTATTAAGCATTTGAGCGTTGAAATTATATGCTTTATGACATGTTATACGAATAAAACTTGCTATATAACAAAACTTCAATTCTTTGTCTCCAATAATAACGTACTACATTTTAGATAGCTCTTTTATAAATTTCGTAATAATTTTTTTCCCGACACGTGTTTTAGCAAAACTTCATTCAGACCTTAATTCAGAGCTCTAATTTGAGGATACTGTTAAAAAAATACGACCAAATAAAATATATTTGCATTGCAAAAATACTATACATCAATAATAATGAAACATTTTTTGAGCTTTTTGTCATAAAAGATGAGAAAAAAAATTAACCTTAATCGTTTTTTTACCAAAAACGTTACGAAATAAAGCAGTTTATTTCCACAAATGTTCATTATTTTAACGAAAATTGTTATTGAAAATAAAGTTAAGCATTTCCCGAATGTATAAAATAATTTTTAATTTTTTTTTATCGCGAAGTTATTTTAATACAAATTTATTAAAACACTATATAACTCACTACGCCGCCGACGTAAATTCAGAACGCCGCGCGCACTTGTCAAGGTCGGACCTGTGCAGCTTCGTTCCCGCGCTTCGCATGTGTGCGTGTTATCATTGTGTGCGACAGTTGTCGTATACAGATACAAGCTTGAACACCGTGTACTGTGACTGTGAATTTCGATAGTTGTATTTTTTTATTACATGTGATATTATTCTAATATACATTGATTATTTTACTACGATCTTTAACCAACTTCATAAAAGTAGGATAGATATGTAATTGAAATATATTTTTAGGGTTCCGTACCTCAAAAAGTAAAAAGGAACCCCTATAGGATTACTCGGTTGTCCATCTGTCCGTGAGTCTTACTGTCGATTTTTGAATTAATTCACTTCTTCCCTTAATAAACGATTTATTATTAGTAAGTACCACATATTGTTTCACTTAGTTAATATCGGGGATGTATAATTTTAGGAAGAAAGATTAATTTTTGTGACAAGCTTTTATTACGAGCGAATATTCTCATGGTAAGTACCTATAAAATATGGTGACCGGGCCGATCAACACTGAGGAGTTCTTTATCATCAGATCAGCTCGCTCGCTTCATAATATTGCATTGGCATACAAAATTTCAGCTTAATCGGTTGAAGATATCTATTTCAAAATTGAATTCTAAGATTCCATCCGAACATACATACAAACATAGAAAGTTAATTAAGAGCTTGTAAAAATGTAATGATTTAATAGGTACTAAACGTAATTTAAGTAAAAGTCTAGATTACGAAAAAAAATTGATCTACGGATCATGATTGTTTATACCGCGTAGAGCGGTAGCTCGCAGTGCGAAGGATCGCTAGCGTGGGTCATCGCTCGTTCAGCCGATGAAATACCTAAACTAGCGCGGCGCATAAATGTGAAAGCGCTCTTAACATTTTGGGTGACCATCCAAGTGGGAACACTGCTCCCGGGGTTGCTTAACATGCGTTAGCGCTACTAATGCTCACACTACTGGGTCTTCGAGCTCCTCAAATTGCAGTTTCAGAGTTTTATTTTCGGCCACGTTTCTACCATGGCTTTATCAGCAACATAACTAACATGACGTCATAACAGCGGAATCCGCATCACAACGAAGGATAAGAAAGAACAAAAAGACATTCATACTTTTTCTTACTTCTATAAACCCATCCAGTCTCTCTGTCTGTCGTTTATATGGAAGCGATCGCTATAAATTGTTTCTACAGAACTAGCGTACTTGGCGACAAATAACTCTCACGTAGGCAGTAGGTATATTTGTAGGTTTTAATTGCATTTTAAGAGTAGTAAGGGCTTCATTTTATAGCTTTACCAGCAACATAACTATCACGACGTTATAATAGCGGATTCGTTAGGCATCACTATAAATGACGGAAAAAGAGCCAACTCAAACTTTATTCTCAGTCTATAAACCCATCCAGTCTCTATGTCTGACAGTCACAGCGAAGCGATCGCTACAAATTCTTTCTACAGCACTCGCGTACTCGGCGGCAAATAACTCTCACGCTGACAGTAGGTATATTTGTAGGTTTTATTTGCAATGTAATAGTTGTAACAGCTTCATTTTAGGCCACGTTTCTACCATAACTTTACCGGTAATATAACTATTATGATGGAATCCGAAGAATCACAGGAAATGATGGGACAAAGAACCAATCCAAACTTTTTCTGTAGTCTTTATAGCCATTCAGTTACTCAGTCAGTCATTTATATTGAAGCATTCACTATAAATTGTTTCTACAGCACTAGCGTATTCGGCGACAAATAATTCTCACAAAGATATAAGGTTATAATTCTCACAAAGATATAAGGTTATATTTGCAGGCTTTATTTGCAGTATCAGAATTTCATTTAAGGCAACTTTTTTCCATAGCTTTACACAAGTTAAACTGGCTCAAGTCTATAAAGCCATCTAGTCTTTACGTCTGACATTTATAGCAAAGCGATTGCTATAAATTCTTTCTACGTTACTCGTGTACTCGGGGACACATAACTCTAGATATATAGATATATATAGATCCGTGGCGCAGCGGTCAACACGCCGGCCTGTGACACGGAAGGTCCCGGGTTCGATCCCCGGTCAGGTCAAGATGAAAAATGATCTTTTTCAGATTGACCTGGGTCTTGGATGTTTATCTATATATGTATTTGTTATAAAATATAGTATCGTTGAGTAAGTATCCCATAACACAAGTCTTACTTAAGAACTTACTTTGGGGCTAGCTCAATCTGCGTGATTTGTCCGTATATATTTAATTATTTTATATTTATATATTTAAAAAAATGAAAAGCAAAAAATGCTCAAAGCTTGGGAACACTGCAGTTTGTAAGCGATTAGTCATGCGAAGCTTATAAATCCAGGCTGAAAAGCTTGAAGGAGAGATATTCAACAGCATCCCTTATCCCGGTATCAGAGCATCCCCCCTTGTCATGATCTACCTTGGTTGTCTATAGAACGAAGCAAGAAGAATATAAAAAGGTGGAGTTACAGCTCGAAAATCGCTTGTTCCTGTGGTGCCACCGCTCAGACCATGGCACATTCTACTATCTTGCCCTGCGTGTCCTACCACCTGTATACGCGAGGACCTATACAATGCTACTGATAGCGCTATATTACGTCAACACAAATATAATTGACCAGGCCTATACGCTAAGAAGAAGAAGAAGAATGAAAAGTACTTAATGTTCTTTTCGGTGTTATATGTTAAAAAAAAAACATGTTTATTGATATAGAACTTCAAAAAAAATTAGACAAACCCGTCGTAATTGCGTTCATTTTGTTTATTATAGATAGTAAACCTTCACACACACTTTACAGTAATATTGTGAAAATGTTAAATTTATGGAATTAAAACTAACTATACTTAAACTGCTACTAAAATGCAGCTCGCGAATTCAACTTTACAGCTGTTAAGTGACTTTAAAATGAAAAAGATTTAACGTGCAGATTACAAGTGTTGGCCACTCATTTAGATTCATGAAACTGGCGATTAAGGTCCAGTTTACATGTTGTAGTTAAAACTTTAACCTTATTATCATTATCATTATCATTATCATCATCATCATCAGGTCTTTTTTACTCTCCTCTGCAGAAGCGTGACCCTCTCTGTACAACTACAGCCATATACAAGCAAGAGCAGTCAAAGGATTTGGCCTCCACTCTTTACGCTTGTCAGATGGTGGGGATGAGGTCAGTTTGATGTTTATAAGCTTGGTTAGCATGTGCTTCTGAAGTCGCCTTATACAACAACCACGGGAAGACTTAAGACTGGTCCTAATCTACTCTGCCGGGAACCACACGGCATCGGGTTATACGATTACAAAATTTCATATTTATTGATGATATATAATAATAATAAATATATAGGGACATATCACACAAATTGAGCTAGCCCCACAGTAAGTTGTGAACTTGTGTCGTGGGATACTAACTCAACGATACTATATTTTATAACATATACATATATAGATAAACACCCAAGACCCAGGCCAATCTGAAAAAGATCGTTTTCCATCTTGACCTGACCGGGGATCGAACCCGGGACCTCTGTGTCGCACAGGCTGGCGTGTTGACCTCTGCGCCACGGAGCTCGAACGATAAGGAACTTCAACCGAAACAAGACAAACCCATCCTATTTTGGTTCATTTTGTTTATCTTAGAAAGTTCTTCGCTTATAACTCAAATCAAATCAAATATTTTAAATTCCATAAGCAAATTAAATTTAAGCATAATGTTAAATTTATTAAATAATCTAACTAACTGTAGTTAAACTGCTACTAAAATGCAGCTCGCGAATTCAACTTTACAGCTGTTAAGTGACTTTAAAATGAAAAAGATTTAACGTGGAGATTACACGAGTGGGCCACTCATTTAGATTCATGAAACTGGCGATTAAAGTCCGGCTTACATGTTGTAGTTAAAACTTTTGCCTTGTTAAAGGAATGGTTATTCAGATACGCCAAGTCAGACACCGAAATCATGGAATTAAAATTAGACGTTTCAGTTCATTTTGCTTTGTTCTTCCTTTGATAAACAAACCGTTAGTCAAATATTGTATGTTGGTAAAATTTCGTATCAACATACAAAATTAAAGTACAAAAAAACTCTCAAAAACATTTTACTTAAACACAAATATTAACATAATTTTATTTTGTTTTATTATTTGTTGTTAAAGCGGCAATAGATAAATATATTTTGTAAAAAAAATTGGAAATCCTTTTTTTTAAGTTTATTTTTGTGCAGTAAAGAAATAACATACGTACATACAAAGATGTACCTAAATCATCAAATATATCTCCATACCTCTGAACGCAATAAATGTTCATAGATATTTTTAATGTAAACCTGTAAATCTATAAAAAAAGAAAATAATGTTTAATGCTTTATGCCGAAATATATGAAAACTAAAGAATGTCTATATTTAACTATTGACATAGATTTTTTATATCCAACAACAACATTATTCTCACTCAACTGGCAATATTTCTTCAACGGCTATCAATAAACAATCAACAGGTATTGTGGCGTGGTGAAGCCCTCGGGAAATTACCTCAAAGTTAAACGTTCGCGACGCCTCAATACAAGATGGCGGCCGTGTTATGGAGATTAATACTTTTTAGGGTTCCGTTCCTGAAAAGTAAAACAGGACCTGATCAATAAATGGGTATCATAATCATTTATTTGTCACTCATGAGTACATAAGTTGTTAGTAATACGATATAGGGCTTCATGCTGCGCCGTCAGGCACACAAATTTTATTTTATAGGAATAAGAATTAGAATTAGCTTTGTTAATGACTGTTATTTATATAAATGTTACTAAATTATTATAATTTTAATATAAGAAAGTCACAAATCTCTTGGATAGGCATGTCATCATCATCACTTACCATCAGGTAAGGTGGGAGACAAATGCCTGATTCAATAATTAATAAATAAAAAGCCGCCGTTGTCTGTCCGTTTGTCTGTCACAGGGCTATATCTTATGAACCGTAATAGGTGGAGACCTGAAATTTCCACATAATGTATCATCAATATATCAACAAATCATCATCATCAGGTCGTTAAGGGAACCACGACAGAAGCTGAGAGGCGGTTCCGAAGAACTCTGACACCGTGTGCATGGTCGACTGACCGTGTCAACAACACGAAATGACGATGATCATCAGGTCTTTTTTAGTTTCCACAGCTGGAGCATGACCAACCCTATCTGTACTACCAGAGCTATATTTTAGCCAGAGCAGTCAGAGTATTTGGCCTACACTTTCCACGATGGCCAGACGAGTTGGAGAGGTCTCTTTGATGTTTACAAAATTTGTTTAGCTTGTTTCCTAAGTCGACTTCTACGGATTCACTATCCGAACGCATAACTTTTTTTGGTATGAAAGTTGTTACGCATAAAATTTGTGTGGAAAATTTGTAATGTAAAAGTATTGCATTACAAATATTATTGAAAAGAAAGTAATGCGTTATATATTAATAATATATATTGAAAAAAAAAGTAATGCGTTCGGATAGTGAACCACTTCTACGACATCCATAGGAAGACATGGAGTGGTCGCATTCTACTCTGCCGGGAACCATACGGCGACACGTATTATACTCTCTTATTTCAATATGCAGAACAAAAATTATAGCGATATTGACAAAGTAAAAACAATAGCCAAAATGAAACAAGCCTTTTTCACATGATGACATTGATGAAGTGGTCCAAAAATATAACAGATACATATTCCGTGTAGATCCATCATCTATTGGATTAGTTTATTGTGGGATTGTTCTGTGAAATTGTATTGTTTTATTCGCAGGGTTTCCCACAACTAGGCATAATTATTTCAAGTTAAAGCATATAGTCAATTGACCTTCTGGTCTTCATCGTCACCATCATCTCAGCTGCAAGAAGGCTAGCTAGACATAGGCCTGTTTTTTTGGTGTGAAGTTAAGGGGTACAGTTGTCGTTTGCCTTAGATTCTGCAAATTGATTTAAGTGGACTTTATTATATGAGATTGGTGTAGTTTGGTGTTATAAATGCTCATGCTTGAGAACAATTTGTGAAATAGTTAAAGTAGACTGTTAAATGGATTCGTATAGATTTGTTATTGTCCCACGAGGCTACCAAAGAACTTACGCCATCTTTGATGCCACATACCGTACAACACCGATACTTAGTATCTCAATTTACTGGACATTGGCAGAATCACTGAAATCTCGGTGGAAGCCATAATTAAAAGAAGAAAGAAAAGACATAAGCCTCCTCCAAGGATTTGAGTCGTTGGGGGAGTTTTGTCATAAACACCACGCTTGGAAAACGGCTTTTTTTGTTCAAGAGAGCCTTTGCTACTTTACCGGACTTTTTGAGGTGAAACGGAGTTCCTTCAAGGCACACATCACCAAAGGGCCCCCAGAATGGACGGATCTCGGCTTTGAGCGTTGCCAATGTGCGCAAGGCTTGGAGAGACAGCAAACTCTCATATATATTCAAGGGCTGCCATTTGCCTGCATAACCTGAAGTGCCGAACTGAAAAAGGTTGGTGAGCGCAGTTTAATTGCCTTGTATCGGTTTTGACGTCACTACCCTTCGAAGCCATTTTTTTAAGCGAGGGAAGGTTATGACAATGGTGAAAAATAGGTTATTGGAATGCAATTTGATCGGATGAATTTGTAGAAAGGGCAGCTTGGAAGGCCTGGCTAATATATAG
Source organism: Rhodophaea formosa (assembly GCA_963082605.1). Classification (NCBI taxonomy): domain Eukaryota; kingdom Metazoa; phylum Arthropoda; class Insecta; order Lepidoptera; family Pyralidae; genus Rhodophaea; species Rhodophaea formosa. The sequence continues at coordinate 2,768,921 of OY720220.1, read as the reverse complement.
CTCTGGTAGTACAGAAAGGGTCGTGCTCCTGCAGTGGAGACTAAACAAGACCTGATGATGATGATGACCTATGGATTTAATTATTCTGGTGAGCAAACACTCATTTGCTTACTAAACGATAGATATTTAAATAATTTAAATAAATAAATATATACGGACAAATCACACAGATTGAGCTAGTCGCAAAGTAAGTTCGAGACTTGTGTTATGGGATACTAACTCAACGATACTATATTTTATAATAGATACTTATATAGATAAACATCCAAGACCCAGGTCAATCTGAAAAAGACCATTTTCCGTCTTGGCCTAACCGGGGATCGAATCCGGGACCATCCGTGTCGCAGGCAGGCGTGTTGACCGCTGCGCCACGGAGATACCGAAAGAGGCGTTAAACAATATTCCTATTTTTGCGTCAAAAACAATAACCAAATGAATTTGGAGTCTGATTCATGCAATGACATTGATGAAGGGGCTGTAAAATAAAACAGTTTCATTTTTCGTGTGGATCCATCATCTAGACAAAAAAAATGTCGCTGCGTTTTTGTTGTTATTTTTAGGGATTCGGTACGAAACCCTAAAAATAATAATAAAAATAACTCTAAAGGGCCTGATGGTAAAAATAACTCTAAAGGGACTTTAACGAGACCCTATTATTGAGACTTCGATATCCATCTGTCTATCAGTCTGTTCTTCTATCTGTCTGTCACCAGGCTGTATCTGATAAGCCGTGATAGCTAGCCAGTTGAAATTTCCATAGATGATCTGTTACCACTGTAACAAACATACTAAAAGCAGAATAAAATAAATACTCGTATTTAAGGGGGCTCCCGTACAACAAACATCATATTTTGCCGTTTTATGCTCGATATTAAAAACGGCAACAGACTCTTGAAATATTAACAGAATATTTCCCGGTTCCCGGGTTCAATCCCCGGTAAGGTCAAGATAAAAAATTATCTTTTTCAGATTGACCTGGGTCTTGGATGTTTATCTATATATATGTATTTGTTATAAAATATAGTATCGTTTAGTTAGTATCCCATAACACAAGTCTTACTTTGGGGCTAACTCAATGTGTGTGATTTGTCCGTATTTATTTATTGATTTATTAGTATAATAATGTTGAATGATACGGAACCCTTCGTGCGTGGGACTTACATCATCATCATCATCATCATCAGGTCTTTCTAGTCTCCACTGCAGGAGCACGACCCTCTCTGTACTTCAAGAGCTATATACTAGCCTGAGTAGTCAGAGGATTTAGCCTACACTCTCCACGCTGGCCAGACGGGTTGGAGAGGTCTCTTTGATGTTAATAAGCTTTGTTTAGCTTGTGTTTCCTTAGTCGCCTTTTACGACATCCACGGAATGACTTGGAGTGGTCCTATTCTACTCTGCCGGGAACCACACGGCGGTTTTTTAAAAATAGGCATATCAAATAGGGTTGCCAGTAAAAGGACCCGAATATTAAATAATTTGGTCAGAACATATCAAAATGTTGGTATTTTGGATTAGAAAAGATATGCATTGAAATCTTCTAGATTCGTCGAATTGTATCAAGCGGAAGAACGCCTGGCGTTATCGACATAGGTACTGCCAAGCATAGTAAGCATAATTTTGAACCCCCCCCCCCCCGATAAAAATCCTTGGAGAGGCTGATGTCCACCATGATGATGGCATCATCTGAAATGATGAAAAATGAAAAACAAAACCCTAATATCACATAAATTCCGCATCCGCGGAAGACCAGCGTTGTGGTTCATACCGCAACATTAAGCTGAGACATTTTTGGTATTAGCATAAGAGTTTTATGTCTCTATAATTGTGTTCATATTTTCTAATATTGTATTATTCTTATGTTTTGATACCAAATAAACGATTTTTCTTTCTTTCTTTCTTTCTTTCTTTGGAAGGCACATTAGGACAAAGTAGTTTTATGTTAGAGTCACGCTACCGGTGAAATTTACTTTTGCTAGTAGCATGAATGGGCCGGCTCGTCCGGGGAAGTACCACACTCTCACAGAAAATCGAATTTGGGTAGTGGGTTTACCACTTCTACGCATCGTTCGGTGAGTGAGAGAGTCGGACTCCGCCTTCCTCTGGGGAGGAAATAATAAAAGGCCAGCAACGCTTTTGTCACATCCCAGGTGTTGCAGTTCTCTATGGGTAGCGGTGATCACTCACCGCAAGGCAACCCGATTACTCGTTTTCCATCTTATGTCATAAAAAACCGGCCAAGTGTGAGTCAAACTCGCGCAATGAGGGTTCCGTAGAATATGCTTCGTAAACACACACACAATGTGCAAAAATGTTTTATTCAATTGACTAGCGCTATCTAGTGGTCTTTTAGTGAACTATTTCCCTAGGTGAACTTATTATAGTGAGTTTACCACTTTATTTTCAACTGATAGAGTTCTTATTATTTTTCCTGTAATCTTCAAGCATTAAACAATATATTGTAATTTTTTTGAAATATTAGGCCCAGTAGTTTCGGAGATCTGGGGATGGTCAAATTTTGCCTTTTTTCGTGAATAAAATCATAACAAGCCCTTTCATTTGATATATGACACGGTAAGGTTTGCAAAACTTTTTATAAACATTTTCTATTTGGACCCCCTAAACTGACCCTTATTTAAAAAAAATATATTTAGGTACTTTGCACATCCGTGTTTGGGTCATAGGTTTACACCACCTAACTAAATTTCATTTAATTTGGTTCAGTAGATTCGGAGAAAATCGACTGTGACAGACGGACGGACGGACAGACAGACGCACGAGTGATCCTATAAGGGTTCCGTTTTCCATTTTTTGTACGGATCCCTAAAAAGCAGATGGTAAAGACTGCTGTCATCATGTGATTACAGTCGATCGCTTACTCGATCGATTTGAGCGTGATCGCGGTAGCATCTCCACTGGAATGCTTTAGAGCCCAGGGCTCCAGCTTGGGAACATCATTAGATTACAGTCAATACATTGTTTTAGGTATTGAGAATGTTGAGCGATACGATGGTTTAAATTCATGTCCTCAATTCTTCTTCTTTTTAAAGTGCTCCTTCTTGACAAAGATTAGCAACCATCATGGATCTTTACTCTTGAAGTTGCTGCACAAAAGAGAGATGAGGTACTCATTTTGAACCAGTCTCTCAAATTCTTCAACCAAGAGGTCTTTCTTCTTCAGGGTCTTCACTTCCCCTGGATTTTCCCTTGTATAACAAGTTTAAGAATCCGGTATCTTTTCCCTCTCATAACATGTGCGAAATACTGCAGCTTCATTTATACATACCTATATATTGAATTATCTTTCGAAATATTCGAATATAATTTTCAAACGAAATATCACTTGTTAAAATTGAATTTGGGATCGCATTGTTAAATTAAAAGAATTATAAAAAAAAAAAAAATACAATTCCATTTCTGAAATTGACTTGCTAAAAGATCTTTCTAAAAATATTTAAACTCCACAAAAATAAATCAAAGCTTGCTAACACTTTTACATGACATGACATTCAGTAAAAAACTCACGAAGTTATGCGAATATCAAAAGGTATTTTATTACATTTTGTATAAACATTTAAGTTATATTTGATTTATATTTTGCGTTTAGAGAGAAAATATTTTATTATTAGATTTACAGGATTCCACGAAATGTTTTCACCAGACTTGTTTGAGTAAGAGACGTTTTATTTACTTATAGGTACAGTCAAGAAAAAAAATCAGTTATAACTAGCGATTCTGTGAACTATAGACCTTACAAGCCTCTTTAATTAGACATTTAAAAAGTCATCATCATCATCATATTCTCAGTTACAAGAAGTCTACTGATGGACATTAGCCTTCACCAAGGATTTTTAATACGACGTTGGAAGCGGTCTGCATCCAGCGTCTTCATGCGACCTTGGTCATGTCATCTGAACACCAGTTCGGTTGGTATCATTGGCCAATTAACTGGCTTCCCTGCAGGCTGATTTGCTAACTCGGTGTACAACGATTTGATTGTCACTTTGACATCCATTACGGTTTTCATATCTTAAATGAAAATAGTCATTCATACCGAAGCCGTAATGAATATTGAAGTTACCATGAAAATGATGTACACCGCGGCTGTCAAAAGTTAGTAAACAGACCTGTTGGCTAGTTATCACAGTTAACAATAAACCCATTTAACTAAAAGATCGAAAACTCCATTCGAATGAAATTGCCTGAAGAACTTAATGACTTTTGACTCGTCACATTAATTTTAATAACACTTGGCTCATTCAGTTTAATAAAATCCTAATCACACTTTACTTATTCAGTCACTGACTATATGGATGCCGCAGTATGTTAGATACGACTGGAGATATCTCCACTCCATCTCCAGTTAAGAGTTTAATGGAGATATCTCTATTTCTAGTTAAGAGTTCAAAGGAGATATTTCCATTCGTGTAGCATCCCTCTCGTTAGTGACTAAATTAAGTAAAGTGGTAATTAGGAATTTAATTTTTTATATTTTCCATATCCAGTTGCAACAGTTATCAATGAACGCATTTAACTTTAAGAGCGGAAACCTCATTCAAATGAAATTACCTGAAGAATTGAATTACTTTTGACTCATCACATTAATTTTAAAAACATTTGGCACACTCAATTTGATAAAAGCCCAATTACACTTTACTCATTCAGTCACTGACTATATGGATGCCGCAGTATGTTAGATACGACTGGAGATATCTCCATCTCCAGTTAAGAGTTTAATGGAGATATTTCTATTTCTAGTTAAGAGTTCAAAGGAGATATTTCCATTCGTGTAGCATCCCTCTCGTTAGTGACTAAATTAAGTAAAGTGGTAATTAGGAATTTATTTTTTTATATTTTCCATATCCAGTTGCAACAGTTAATAATGAACCCATTTAACTTTAAGAGCGGAAACCCCATTCAAATGAAATTACCTGAAGAATTGAGTCACTTTTGACTCATCACATTATTTTAAAAACATTTGGCACACTCAATTTGATAAAAGCCCAATTACACTTATTCAGTCACTGACTATATGGATGCCACAGTATGTTTGATATGAATGGATATATCTCCAGTTAGGAGTTTAATGTAGATATCTCCATCTTTAGTTAAAAGTTCGAAAGAGATATTTTCATTCGTGTTGTATCCTTTTCGTCAGTGACAAAATCAAGAAAAGTGTTAGTAGTGGCTAGTTATAACAGTTAACAATAAACTCATTTAACTTAAAGAGCGGAAATCCCATTCAAATGAAATTACCTGAAGAACTGAATCACTTTTGACTCGTCACATTATTTTAAAACACTTGGCACACTCAATTTGGTAAGCGTACAATGGCGTTTGTACGCGTTATTTGAGCGCAAATTTTCAATGGGACTGATAATAAAAGTTAAGTAGGTGCTTGATGAGTTTTTATAGAAGAAAAGGATGAATTTTACTGAATTTTGTAAACAATTGATAGAAAAATTTAATATGGTAGTTTATGCAATCGAATGACCGATACTTCGAAAAATAGTTCACGTATGGTATATCCTAACTAATATTATAAATGCGAAAGTGAGTTTGTTTGTTAATTTGTTTGTTTGTTACGCTTTCACGCCGTATCTACTGAACTAATCATCATGAAATTTTGCATACACATAGGTTAGGGTACTGAGAAGGACATAGGCTATATATCACGCGGGCGGAGCCGCGGGTAACAGCTAGTGTTATATATTTACTTGATTTTAGAATGCCTTAAGTACTTAAAGGGAAAAACGGGAACTGATACTAGGATACTGTTGTGTATGCGTCCGTTTATCACAGGCCTGTATCATGCATAATAGAAAAAAATATTGATTTTTTTACAGAATGTGTATGTATCTAACTATCTATAGTATAGTATCTTATTTTACTATAGTAAAAATAAGAAGTAGAAACTAAATAGTACGGTTGCAGAAAATCTGAATCCAAATATTAATAAATAAAATTAATTAATTCCATTATAAAATTTGTTTACTGTACTGTTTCTTCTATCAATTAGGTAAATAAACTTACACGTCATACTGTCACCCTAAAACATATTCAAAATAGATGACTAGGAGTTAAAGTCATATTACATCAGTTCGGAGGTGAACAAGTTCGATTACCAGCACATTATAAATCCGTTAAGCCATATCTTCACGCCTCACACCCAGGGGTTCTGATGTAATTATCCTTCCATCCACACTTGATGCCCTCGGTTACAATGAGAGGGATAAACCAAATTACGATGTGGAGAAGTTGAAACATATGCTATATTAGCATTTGATCGCTGCTTCGCTTGCTTTCAACATTTTCTGAAATAAATGTGCTTGATTGTAATACAGGGCGATAATTTGGTAAATAATTAAATTTCCATCATCATCATCATCAGGTCTTTATTAGTCTCCACTGCAGGAGCACGACCCTCTCTGTACTGCCAGAGCAGTAAGAGGATTTGGCCTTGGATTTCTTTGATGTTTATAAGCTTTGTTTAGCTTTAGTTTCCTAAGTCGCCTTTTACGACATCCACGGGAAGATTTGGAGTGGTCCTATTCTTCTCTGCCGGGAACTACGCGGCTATTTCCATACCTAATGTTAACCTCAATGTGACCAGTTTTCAAATGATGCATTTTGAAAAAATATTATTAATTTTAATAGTTTCCTAAATAACAGCTTTCTTATTCGCTTGCAAAATAATAAAATTACTAATACTTTATCAGCGCTTTAGTACCTACCTTAGATTATTTATGGGCACCTAACAACGAATACTAACGTGTTTTACATGTATATTAACGTGTGATATCACAATAATTAGCCTCATTAACAGAGCGTTTAGTGAAAAAAAAAAATGATTAAGTAAATAACTTTTGTATTTTTGACGAGCTCCGCGGCGCAGCGGTCAACACGCAGGCTTGTGACACGGATGCTCCCGGGTTCGATCCCCGGTCAGGTCAAGATGAAAAACGATCTTTTCAGATTGACCGACTGGGTCTTGGATGTTTATCTATATATGTAAATAAATAAATAAATATATACGGACAAATCACACAGATTAAGCTAGCCCCAAAGTAAGTTCGAGACTTGTATTATGGGATACTAACTCAACGATACTATATTTTATAATAAATACTTATATACTTAGATAAACATCCAAGAACCAGGTCAATCTGAAAAAGATAATTTTCCATCTTGATTTTCATGTATTTGTTAATAAATATAGTATTGTTCAGTTAGTATCCCATAACACGAGTCTTATTAAGAAATTCTTTGGGGCTAGCTCAATCTGTGTGATTTGTCCGTATATATTTATATTTTTATGTGTAAAAAGGTGTTAAGATTCTATGTTTGGTTTACGGTTAGTTCGGTTATCCGTCAATAGATGGCGCCCGGTTAAAAGTAGAACGCGCTATCGATATTTTTTTGTATATAATGACCCTGCGAGGTCATGTTATGATTGTTGCCTTCGCATTGAATTACCATTAAATATTGTTCACTACTTTCTTGGTATTATTACCTAAGGGTGGCACAATATTATCCTCTCCCGAATTTGTGCTGAGTTGTACAAATTTTGGTCCTTCGAGCCGGATGCATTGGCAACCGGAGGGCACTAAAGAGGAAGTGCATTTTTGGAAATATCGGCAGTAGCGCCGCCGACAGGAGGGTCGAGCGGGTTTGCTGCAGACGGTGACGTCAGGATTGGAGAGGAGCGGAGAGCCAGCAACGTCATAACTGTGACGTCATGTGGTGATGACATCAACATAAGGTGATCGTCGTGAATTGTAAGTGATTTTGAACTTTAAAGTGATAGTGAAATTTGAACCTTATTCTCTTTGATAACTCAACTTAGAAGAAATAGACTGTAGCGGTTTGTTTACATGGACATAAAAAAATTTCGTGATTTGATTTCATTAACTTAGAAAATTTTACACTTTGTTGTCATGGACTTAGAAAATTTAGGATAATTAGTTGTAAGAAAAGTGGTTGAGACGGGGAATCCATGCCCAATTTTACATAGAATTTTAATGGAAAAAGACTTGTAAAATTTTTCGAAGTTTTTTGGAACTTAGAAAAAATTCAAACTTCACTCAGTCTATGTGACAGTACAAAACTTGTAAAATTTTAAAACTTATTTGGTATTGATTTCTGAGTGTCATTCTATTTTTCTAAAATGGAGGAGTTTATTACGCTACAAAATGATACTCACAGTCGCATTTCTAAGGCTTATATAAATTTCAAAAAATCGCCGAAAGAGAGGATAACGCAAGCTTATGTAGAAACACGGTTGGAAACTCTCGAGCAATTTTGGTTAAGCTGTAGTGAGAAACATCAAAAGATTGTACAGATGTCTATGGATGAAAGTCAAGATAGCAAGTATTTTACGGAAGATACTTTTGACACAATTGAGGAACTGTACACTCTTTATAAGTCAGAGTTAAAGCAGGTATTGTCAACCTTTAAAGTTGCTCAACCCCAGTTTTCAAACGCTTTCAACTCGGGTAATAAAGCAAATGCTATTAAGCTCCCAAAAATAGTTATTCCAACTTTTTCAGGTTTATACTCGGAATGGACTACTTTTAGGGACCTTTACGTTTCGTTGATCCACACTAACTCGGAGTTGGACAGTGTTCAAAAATTGCACTATTTGAAAGGTTATTTATCGGGTGAAGCCGAACAACTCGTCAGGCAGATACCAATAACCGATTCCAACTACGAGAGGTGCTGGGATTTACTAAACTCACGTTACAATAATAAGAAATTTTTATGTAGTGCTATTCTTAAGAAACTTTTGAGTCATCGCAATGTAACTACTGAGTCTCCCACACTGTTGAAAAATTTAATTGATAACACCTCAGACTGTTTGAGCGCTTTAACAAATATAGGAGTAGACGTTACGTCATGGGACGTACTTTTGATTCATTTATTGACGCTCAAATTAGACTCTGAGTCAAGGAAGGAATGGGAGATGCACATCAGTAATATTAATGGACTAGATGAGCTTCCTGCGTTCTCTCAGTTCAAGGAGTTCCTCACAAAGAGGTATCGAGCTCTTGAATTTTTGGAGCCTAGGTCAGCTGTACATAAACCTTATGTACAATCAAATTCAAACAAATCTAATGTTTTTCATACATCTGAGTCCAAATGTACATTTTGTCATGATGATCACAAGTTAAATATTTGTAAAGAGTTTAAAAAAGAAGATGTCAATAATAGGAGAAAATTTGTTGAACAAAATGGCCTATGTTTTAATTGTTTTGGCCATCACGCTGCTAAGTTTTGCCAAAGCAACATTACTTGCCGTATATGTAAACGCAAGCACCATACGTTGCTTCATCCTAGGGGTGCTATTTGTAATGTAGGGTGTTCAGGAGGTGTTGGTAATTCATCTGCTGTTGGTTTGGATAACGCAAATAAAATTTCCGCGTCTACGTCTGGAGAGGTTACTAAGGGTTTGCCCTCTAAAAATGGGGCTTCTTCATCCACTTCGACGGTGGAAACTCCGGTCGTTACGTGCTATTCGTCGGGACAGATGCCTGTACAAAGTCAGGTTCTATTGGCCACGGCTCTAATACATGCAGAGTCGTCCATCGGGGAATGTCATATGATCAGGGCACTGCTTGATCAAGGATCTCAAGCATCCTTTGTCACGGAAGCAGTTGCTCAGTACTTAGGTATTAAAAAAATACCTGTACAGGGACAGTTCTCCGGTCTGGAAGGTAATAAAAATGTGTCTGTGAAATATATGGTGGAATTAAATATTCGTCCTAGGTTTGATTCCAGTACAAGAATTACAGTTCGAGCCTATGTGCTCCACTCAATCACCTCTTTCCTTCCTAGCAGGAATGTAATTGGATTGAACTGGATTGAGCTAAGTGAAATTTGCTTGGCTGACCCACAGTATCGTACGCCTAATAAGATTGACATCTTATTAGGTGCTGAGGTATATGGGCAAATTATTAAGGATGGGATTAAAACAGGACCCAAAGGAACACCTATCGCTCAAAACACTTCGTTTGGGTGGATTATCTCAGGTATCGTACCAAATACACAAAATAAAAATATCGTCTCTATGCACACGTGTATAGAAGATAACGAAGTTTTGAAAAGGTTTTGGGAGATAGAATCCGATCCCAAAGAACAACGAAAGATTCTATCACACGAAGAGCAACGCTGTGAGGAATATTTTGCTGCTACTATAAAACGGGATTCGGAAGGTCGCTATACCGTTAAATTGCCTTTTAAGGAAGAAAGTGAACATCGATTTGACTCTAAGGATATAGCAACAAAAAGATTGAAATCGTTGTATTCAAAATTTCTCAAAAATGATTTTTTTAAAAAGGAATATTCTAAAGTGGTTAATGATTATCAAAACATGGGATTTGTAGAAGTGGTGCCTAAATTAGAAAGGGATCGAAAAACTTCGTTTTATTTACCGCACCATGCTGTGGTTAGAAGTGACAGAGACACTACAAAGTTAAGAGTTGTCTTTGACGCGTCCTGTAAGGACAAAAATGGGATTTCTATAAACGATACCCTCATGGTTGGTCCAACTATACAACCTGAATTGCGGCATCTAATTATGAGGTGGAGAACTCACCCGATCTGTTTATCGGCGGATATAATTAAGATGTATCTTCAAGTCAAAGTGGCACAAGAGGATGCAGATTATCAAAGATTTCTGTGGGACGAGAGATGGAGTCTAGATGTGGAAAATGGAACCTGTAACGAGGATAAAGGTAAAACAAAAAGAGAGTTGCAAGAATATCGTTTATTACGGGTAACATTTGGTATAGCTTCTGCTCCATATTTGGCAGTGAAAGCTTTACAACAGCTCGCTCTTGATGAAGGAGCTCCGCATCCAGAGACAGCTGAAAAGATAAGAACTGATTATTATATGGATGATTTACTAACGGGATGCCAAACAGTAGAAGAGGGAATAAAAATTTATAAGGAAATGAACACAATTCTACAAAGAGGTGGATTTCAACTTCAAAAGTGGACAACGAATAATGAAGATTTACTTGAGAGTCTAAGAAAGGAAGAAGGAAAGGAACTAGGAAATGGAATCAACCTGAAAACTGATGAAATAATAAAATTATTAGGACTTACCTGGAATCGTAGAACCGATGACTTCCATTACACGGTGACACTTCCTCCGCAGACAGGACCTGTAACAAAAAGGAAAGTATTATTGGATATCTCAAGACTCTATGATCCACTGGGATGGTTAGCACCCAGTGTCATAACAGCAAAAGTATTTATGCAGAAATTGTGGCTAGCAAGTTTAAGCTGGGATGAAGATCTGCCAAGTCATTTACTTACTGAATGGAATACTTACCGTGAAGATCTGCTGAATCTTACCAAGTTTGTTTTGCCTCGTTGGGTAGATACTCGAAAAGATGACAGGTTGGTAGAACTTCATGGGTTCTCAGATGCTTCTAGCGCCGCTTACAGTGCCGTTGTTTATTTACGTGTCATTGACTCAAAAGACAACGTCCACGTTAGTCTGGTTACCTGTAAAACAAGAGTGGCTCCAATTAAACAGCTGTCCATTCCAAAAATGGAGCTATGCGGAAGTACATTACTAAGTAAGCTTTTAAAAGAGGTATCTGAAGTTCTAAATATTAAAAAATCACATTTGCATGCATGGACTGACTCGGAAGTAGTATTAGCTTGGTTGAGTGGACACCCTAGTAGGTGGCAAACATTTGTAGGGAACCGTGTGTCGGAAATTCTTCAAACTTTAGATAGGGATCAGTGGTATCACGTCTCATCATCTCAAAACCCTGCTGATTGTGCATCAAGAGGTTTGAACCCCTCTGATCTTATGAAGCACTCCATGTGGTTTGACGGCCCTGCGATGCTTCATGAGAAGGTTATTCTATACAAGCAGCCCAAGAACAAACAGACAGATTTGGAAACTCGGAAAATTGTACATTTTATAGAAGTTGATAATTCTTTATTTCACAAGTATTCTTCGTTGACAAAGCTTGTCCGTGTTATAGCATACTGTAGGCGCTTCTTGAGATATACAAATCGCAACTCAGTTGAAATCGGCAGTATCTTTCTTACATCGCAAGAGCTTATTGAAGCAACAGAAATATGTATACGGCAATGTCAACGGGAATTCTTTGAAAAAGAAATAAGATTTTTAGAAAAAAGACAACCAAATAACATAAAGGGGCCTTTAAAGCCTTTGAATCCTTATATTGACAGCAAGGGTTTACTAAGAGTAGGAGGGCGCCTAGAAAATTCGCAGTTAAGTGAAAATCAGAAACATCCTATCCTAATACCTAAAAAATCATATTTTACTAAATTGATTGTTTCTGATGCTCACTTCAAAACTCTGCATGGAGGGCCCCAACTCATGCTGGCATATTTACAATCCAAATATTGGATTTTGGGTGCGAAACTATTAGTAAAGTCATACGTGCGAAAGTGTATCATATGTTTTAAAGATAAGGCCTCTACTATGACTCCCCTGATGGGTCAACTACCTGCTGCCAGGGTAACGCCAACCAAACCTTTCACCTGTAGCGGTGTGGATTACGCTGGTCCGATAAGCGTGCGGACTACTAAAGGTCGTGGTTATAAGGCATATAAGGGCTATATTTGCTTGTTTATATGTATGGCTACCCGGGCCATTCATATTGAAGTTGTCAGTGATCTGACATCTCAAGGTTTTCTGGCAGCGTTTAAGAGGTTTGTGAGTCGCCGAGGGATTTGTACAGACATCTGGAGCGACAATGGCACTAATTTTGTCGGGGCATCTCGAGAATTGCCAATTCTTTTCACTTCAGAGAAGTCACAAATGGCAAAAGAGATAGCGGAGTCACTGGCTACTAATGGGACATCTTGGCATTTTATACCCCCCCATTCCCCGAACTTTGGAGGGCTCTGGGAATCTGGCGTTAAATCGGTCAAGGTTCACCTGAGAAAGGTGATAGGCGATCTAACCCTAACTTATGAGGAGCTATCTACAGTCCTAGCTCAAATCGAAGCGTGCCTGAATTCAAGGCCTTTATCACGTCTCAATTCAGACACTGAAGGTATCGAAGTCTTAACGCCGGGTCATTTCTTGGTGGGCGGTCCCTTGGTTGCCCCTCCTGATCATAACTTTGAATCGTCAAATGTATCAAACCTTCGTCGGTGGCAACTTACTCAAAAAATCACACAGCACTTTTGGCGTGGTTGGTCACAAGATTATCTGACGAAATATCTATACCGGTACAGATGGTCTTACCAAACCCCTGAACCACAACTTGGAGACGTTATTTTAGTAAAAGAAAGTGACTTACCTCCTTGTAGATGGCTTCTTGGTCGTGTGGTGGCTAAACATCCTGGCTCTGATGGTATCACAAGAGTTGTTTCTTTAAATTTAGATCATCCGTCCCGCGCGGCATCGTGTGAAGACGCATAGCACGTAGTCTCCGTACAAATTTATTGTTTTCATCAGTCAAATTTAAGTTTTACGCGCAGAGCTTTATACATAAATAATTAGTAGAAGACATAAAACACGAATCTAGATTCAGTTTTGCCAACAAAGCAATATTTTTGCAAGAAAGTGAATAAAATATTGTAAAACATAAGAAGAAATTGACCAGAAGCGGTGAGTCATAACAACACTTCGAACAGTTTTAACGAATCATGCATCGATGATTCATCACCACGACGAGCGTAAACTCTCATACTTGCAGTACAACAACAAATTTGATCGCAGCTTTAACTACGTCGGTAGCGCAGTGGTTAACGCAGTGACCTTCGCTCATTAGATACATGGTTCGAGTCTGGGTCATCCGAAAAAAAAAGTGATTGTTTTTTGTTTTTTATTTTGTTTGAGTATAATTATTTTGTCTTTTATTTTATTTGATTTTATTAATATTTACTTTGTACAATGAGTTATGAAAATATTACTCAAAGAAATCCGAAAGCGAGGACCCTTAGGAAGAAAAACAGTAACAATTCCTCGTCTCTCTCACTATACTCTGATGCAGAAATTAATAGAGCCCATAGCCTTCCCGATCTATCTACGGGACCTGGACATGATGTAGAAGATTATTTAGAACAAATAAACACACTGAAAATACAATTGGAGAGTGCAAATAATCAGATCGATGAACTACTTTTGGAAAAATCTTCTCTTATTAAAGAATTAGAAAAACAAAAAGAGTGTATTAATAACATGAATATGGTTTTGACGGGATCTACCAAGAGCAAAAAATCTAAAAAGAAGAAAAAAGACAATAGCAATATTAGCAAAAGAAAATTAAATTTTCAATGTGACACACCGTGTTCGAGAGCCGAGGTTGCACGTGGCATTATGTCGGTATCCCCAAAAACCACCAATAAACAAACAAAGCCGACACATATGACCCCAGAATCAAATACTATATACATTATAGGTGGCCAGCAGTGCGTTGGTTTCGCCTCACACCTAACTCTTTCGCGAAAAAACACACGGTACGAGCAATATAAAGTTTCAGCACTTACAAAACCATATGCACTAACTGCAGATATTGTAAAATCTTGTTATGGTATAAAAGCAACAAAATATGATTTTGTAATAATTAGTGTAGGAGAAAATGACTACGATCCTATGAGATTGCAGATAGAATTATCAGCTGTATTAAAATATTTTGAATGCACTAATGTAATACTATTAGGAGTATCTATAAATAGTTACTTAAATGAGAAAAAAATAAACGATTGTATGAAAAATATTTGTTCCAATTTTGCTAACTGTAAGTTTATCGATTACCATAATATTAATCATAATCATTCACTTTTTTTAGAAACTTTATGTTACAAAATAAATTTATACATTGATAGTTCAGATTATGAAACCAAATACCTACCTATGTTCAAAAATAAGCACTTTTCACGTTGGACCGCTAGAAATACTGCTAACTTATCACAGGGCAAATCAAGTGACAGCAGCTTTGTCGGAAACTCTACCTATCAAACAAGGCCTAAAAAAGGAACTATACCGTTCTATTTCCCTGTTTTAAATAAAAATATCAGTTACGCGCGTAATAAGCACCCAAATAATCAAACTGATAAAATAAAACAAAAAAAAGGTACTATCCCGTTTTATTTCCCAGTTATTCAGAATCAAAAAAATATGGAATTGGCAGGCCAAAGTCCAAACAAGTTTTTTCGACCTTAAATGTAATAATGAGGAAAAATATGTATTACTCCACCAAAATATTCAGGGATTATTCAGTAAACTCGATCGCTTAGAATTATGCTTAGATGAATTTAGAGAAAATAATCATCATATAGACATTTTATGTTTGTCTGAATCATTTGTGAAAAGGGGAAGTGAAGCAAATATTGCCTTAAAGGGATATTATGTTGCCGCATCATATAGTAGAACTTATAAAAGGGGTGGCGTAGCAATTCTTTTAAGAAACCATATTGTTTCAAAGCCCTTGTCTCTTTGTGAAGAAATGACGACTGACAAAATTTTTGAATGCTGCGGAATCGAAGTACAGGACCTTAACTGCCTAATAGTCTGTTTATACAGAGTACCAGGTGAGAAGTTCTTTGAACCTTTTTATAACAAACTCGATATATTGCTTCATAAATTAGGTAATAAAATGGCCAAAAAAAAACTTATCGTAGTGGGTGATCTGAATGTAAATACACTAGTAGAAAATAACAAATCCACAACATTTAAAAACCTATTGAAAAACTATAACCTAAAACTACATATAAATGAACCAACTAGGATTGCCGCGTGTTTGGATCACATCATTAGCAACATTCCTAATGCTACGGGTTCCACACATCGCTTGTTCTTGTCTGACCATGATACTGGCCAAATGTTAGTATTTAATTCATCTAAAAAACTCAATAAAGTAGACTATTGGTTCATTAGAAAACGAGATTACTGTAATGAATATATTGAAAAATTCAAACAATGTTTGGCAAATCTTACATGGCACGAAGTATACGATGAAAAAAATGTTAATACAGCTTTCGATCTTTTCCATGACACCTTATGCATGCTGTATGATTTGTGTTTCCCGATTAAGAGGATTAAGGTAAAAGCAGATAATACCAAACCTAAATGGATCACATGTGGGATAAAAAAATCATGCAAAACAAAAAGGAAACTTAGATATGATTATTATAAAAACAAGACAAATTTATTAAAAAAACGACTAAAAAAATTTAATAAAATATTAAAATCATGTATAGTAAAATCACAACAAAATGTAAACTACAATCTGCTACAAAAATCAAATAACAAATGTAAAACTGTGTGGGACATAATAAAAAATAATAATCAGACCTTGAATAGAGGTATAGAGGCAGTGACTATAAAGGATAAAACTGAGACCAATCCCAAACGTATTGCTCAAGCTTTCAATGAATTTTTTGTAAATGTAGGTAATCGAAATAATCAAACCAAAACAGCAGTTATGGGTTCAGTCTCAAAAAGAAATAAGCTTAATGAAAGCATATTTTTATGTCCCTGTACAGAAGAGGAGATTTTTAAAATAATAATGAGCCTTAACAACACGAAATCTGTAGGATTTGATAATATATCCACTCATGTCCTAAAGTCATGTGCACTATACTTAGTCCCAATACTAACATTTATTATCAATTTGTCTTTTAGTCAAGGCATTTTTCCTACAAGACTCAAAACATCTGTTGTTAAGCCATTACATAAAAAAAATGATAAGAAGGATTTAAACAACTTCAGGCCTATTACACTTGGATCTATTCTATCGAAAGTATTTGAAATAGCTTTCAAAAATAGA
This sequence comes from Rhodophaea formosa, assembly GCA_963082605.1. Classification (NCBI taxonomy): domain Eukaryota; kingdom Metazoa; phylum Arthropoda; class Insecta; order Lepidoptera; family Pyralidae; genus Rhodophaea; species Rhodophaea formosa. Next base: position 2,752,152 of record OY720220.1, on the reverse strand, counting down.
CTAATAAGTTTCATGGATAAACACAATATAATATGCAAGGAACAAAATGGATTCCAGAAAAATAAATCAACTACACTGGCAGCATTTTCTATGATTAAAAATATAACGGAAAATATTGACGAAAAAAAACCAGTTACGGTCGTTTTTTTCGATATGACCAAGGCATTTGACATGGTAAATCATAATACCCTTTTAAATGAATGTGAAATCAACGGCATAAGGGGCATTGCACTAGATTGGCTTCAAAGTTATTTAACGGGACGAACGCAATATGTCGAAATACCAAAAATAAATAAAAACAAAGAAATAATAACTCACACATCGTCTCCTTTGCCCAATACTACAGGCGTTCCACAAGGGAGCATATTAGGCCCAATATTATTTCTGTTATATATAAATGACTTGCCTAAAATTACCCCATTTAAATGTATTCTATTCGCCGATGATTTATCATTAATTATACCACGTGACATAAGTCAATGTAATAACTATGAAAATACAATAAATATGACAGTTAATAAAATATATGACTATTTAGAAACCAAGGACTTAAAAGTAAATTTGACAAAAACAAACTATGTTCAATTTTATAATTATCAAGCCAAACCACCTACGCTAAATATTCAATGTCAGAATCAAAATTTAAAAAAATCTGATTATACACCTTTTCTAGGAATAGTTGTAGACAAACACTGCAACTGGAAGTCACACATCAAAAATGTTTGTGCAAAAATAGAACGATTTACATATGCGTTATGGCGTTTGAAACATACAGCTGGTATTCATTGCGCTCTCACTGCATACCACGGATACGTCGCTTCTGTGCTCAGGTATGGCCTGATACTGTGGGGAAACTCTACAGATATTCACAACGCTTTCATAAGCCAAAAAAAATGTGTAAGGGCCCTGGCTAGTGTCGGTCCCTGGGAATCATGTAGACCTCTTTTTAAAAAGTTCAATCTATTGACATTAACTGGACTATATATTTACCAATGTTGCATTTTCGTAAAAATACACCCAGAGTTTTTTAAAATTAAAACTACAAATCCGCGACTTAAAACTAGAGATCCTATGCTGCTTATACCACTCACTAAAGGCGCAGTTCTCGACAAAAACTGTTATGTCATGACTATAAAAATATACAATAAACTACCGGTCCACATGAAAATGCTTGAATTTAAGAAGTTTAAGCAATAATGGTTAGTGGATAAGTGCTTTTACAATATTCATGATTTTTTGACATCAAAATATAATTGAATTAATAATTTGACAATATCACTTTGAAATAATAATATTGACACATAATTCTATATTGATTGTAAATTTTATTTAGTATTATTCTTTTTTAATCTGTGATTTAACAAATTTTGCATGCCTTTGACAAGAGGCGGGAAATCATTTTATGTGTATAACCCTTGCAAATAAAGGATTTCATTTCAAAGGATTTCATTTCATTTCATTTCATTTCATAAAAACAAAAATCTCTGTCATTAAACGACCAGTTTCGAAACTCTGTGTGCTACCATTAGCTTCATAAAAATGGTTTAATTTAGCTTTAAGTGGTTGGTTATTATTATTATTTTTGTCATTGTTTACTGGCCCACCAAGGTTCACGTTATCAATTTGTTTGTATAAAGTTAAGAACAATCAATATTGTTCTTGGTGGGCGGTATGTTAAGATTCTATGTTTGGTTTACGGTTAGTTCGGTTATCCGTCAATAGATGGCGCCCGGTTAAAAGTAGAACGCGCTATCGATATTTTTTTGTATATAATGACCCTGCGAGGTCATGTTATGATTGTTGCCTTCGCATTGAATTACCATTAAATATTGTTCACTACTTTCTTGGTATTATTACCTAAGGGTGGCACAATATTATCCTCTACCGAATTTGTGCTGAGTTGTACAAAAGGTATTCAATCAACAAAGATTATTTTGAGTTTGTTTTTTGATTTGGGATTGAAGTCATTAGTATTACGAAATAATTATAGTCATATTGCCAACAGATATGTAGAAATAGTTATAAAAAAATACTTAAGTAGTTAAATATTTTTTTCACAAAATTTTCCATATTATGTTAATTTACAAAATTAAGTCTACTTTACAAGATTTATTCATGAGACGCGAGGCATTTGGTTCTTATTTTTTCCAACCAAACATGGTCGCAAATGACTACTACAGAAATAGGCATGGAAATAACGAATTCTCCTCCAATTTAAGACATTGTTAACGACGATGTGGACAAATAAGTCACGAATGACGGGTGGGGATATAAATTAGAGAGACAGTTGCGTCATAAAGTATAAAAAGTATAAAAATAACGCTTCCTAATAAATAAATAAATACGGACAAATCACATAGACTGAGCTAGCGACAGTTTATGACTAATGAACTCTCTCAAAGATTTCCGATATTGGGGTGGTCTATTGCCATATTCACCACGCCTTAAAAACGGGTTGGTGAGCGCATTTTGTGTGGCCTATATTGATTGCTACGCTGCTGCCCATCGAAACCGTTTTTAAAGCGTGGAAAGGGTAAGAATTTGTTGGACTGGGGAAATAAGCAAATTGGATGCTACTTGCTAAGATGAATTGGAGATGAAAAAGTAGCAGCTTTGGAGGCCGGGCATGCGTATTCGATGCCATACCTGCAGCCAATGGAGAGGCATTTGAAGATGACATCCCTGAAATGTTTATTTTTTGGTTTATGTTGTCAGAAATTGTTGACTGAAAAAATATGACATCAGTGTTTGTGGTATAGCGTGTAAATTGTCCGTCGTCATACCCTTTAAGGGACAATATGAACAACTTTTCCTATGGTACCAATACTGGGAATACAAAAACGTATTCGACAGTTTCAAGCTAAAATGTTCAGCTTTGTTCATTAAATAAGGTTAAGTTAACTTTTTGAGTGACTAATATTGGTTTCATAGGAAAAAAATAATTTTAATAAAGGTCTAAATCACCCCTTTATGGGAATATTGAAGGTTAGTTTATATGCTGTTTAAAGATTTTCCATGCATTAGTAACCGACACTTCTTTACTTTTTCTATTTTATGCTGCGCACACGCACCAATGGCAATGATTGATCGATACATACATTCGATTTGGACCGAATCGAGTCGGTTGGAGAACAGGACAGTAATGAAGCGGTATATTTACTCATTTTGACGTTGATTTTTGTGTTCATTGAGGTTTGTGTCTTTTCAAGCGATTTCAGTTGAGAATTTTCAATTCGACTTTTCGTTTGTTATATCATCACTTCGTCATTTATGAACCAACTAGCTGTTACCCGTGGCTTCGCTCGCGTGGTTTATAACCTATGTCCTTCTCACTACCCTAACATATTTGTATGCAAAATTTCATAACGATCGGTTCAGTATATAGGGCGTGATAGCGTAACAAACAAAACTCACTTTCGCATTTATATTATTAGTAGGATTAGGATGATACTTTTTTAAAATTTAGAAAAGTATTGTTTCTAATTGGTCCTATTTAATTTTTATAAAAATCGGTTAAGCAATTTGGTAGAAGTTGGTTTTTTCATCTGAAAACTATAATTAGTTATTTGTTAGTGAAACACTTTTAGTACCCAATTTTTTCTTTGTATTTATTTATTTGTGAATACTATACTACTTATTTCATCCATGTACATAAAGCTGTGCCAATTTTTTTATAGTGCAAAGAATAAAAATAAATGTAACGTTCATAGTTACTATTTTTCTACTGATTAAAGGTATCCATTATCTTACTTTTCTCTCTCACTGATACAAAAACAAACCAGTGGATTATTTACTAATAAAAATCCCGTCTGTCTGTCATATACATATGACACAACGGGGCAAAAAGTACAGAAAGAATTTTGAGAAACCTTACAATGTGAACATAATATAAATGCTTATGTTTAATTTCTGAACCGATCATCTTACACTTAATTTTGCCTAAATATGGTTTAAAGTAAGGTCGTTATGAGGTAGGCTGTTTTACGCGGTATGGACATCAAAAAGAGAAAAACAGCGGTCTACTTATGTTTAATTTCTGAACCGATCATCTTACACTTAATTTGCCTAATAAATAAATAAATAAATATATAGGGACATATCACACAAATTGAGCTAGCCCCACAGTAAGTCTGTGGTGAACTTGTGTCGCAGGATACTAACTCAACGATACTATATTTTATAATATATACTTATATAGATAAACATCCAAGACCCAGGTCAATATGAAGAAGATCTTTTTCCATCTTGACCTGACCGGGGATCGAACCCGGGACCCCCGTGTCGCAGGCTAGCGTGTTAACCGCTGCGCCACGGAGCTCGACATGGGGGCTCTAAATGGGGCATAAGGTAAGGTCGCTATAAGGTAGACTGTTTTACGCGGTATGGACATCAAAAAGAGGAAAACAGCGGTCTACTTATGCTTAATTTCTGAACCGATCATCTTACACTTAATTTTGCCTAAATGGGGTAAAAGGTAAGGTCGCTATAAGGTAGGCTGTTTTACGCGGTATGGACTTAAGCTAATAGGCAACAAGTTACAAGTTATTTTAAAAAAAATCTTGTATATTACAAGCAAAAAGAACATTTAAATAGAGTAATAAATTAAATCCCAGACGTTTGATCCACACCGCCTGAACTAAATCGTGGCTTTAATAAAACGAAGAACTACATTTTCAAAATGACATTGTGTTGAAAAGACTCGGTAGGTAACTTTGTCTTTTAAATAAAGTTAATAGAAAGCCAGCAAAGATGAGTTAATCCGTATTGAAGTAGAATACGAAAGTAAGCGTAGACTATTGATATAGAAATCGCTAGATACTTCATTCGTCTACTGACTCGACACACGGACATATTGTTTAGCTAACGTAGGCCGTGGGCTGTTTTGTGAGTACACAATTGTATTCCATTTAATATATAATATAATAAAGAAGGAAATGTTTGTCGCATGCGGCCAGAAAGGTGGGCAAAACTAGCCACTTTCTGGGTACATACCGTACAGCCGTCGTGGCAGAAGCAGACTGAAAAGGAGATGGTGGTATGTTACGGATAGATTTGCACGTGGATGGCCAGATATAGCGAGGGATAGAAATGAGTAAAGACTTCAGTGGGAGGCCTTTGCCCAGCAGTAGCAACATCAACAGGCTACCAAAAAAAGTTTTCTGCCACGTTTGTCCTATGAATAGACTGAAGGAAAAAATGCTTACGTCTATTAATTAAAAAAATACTGGAGAAGAAAATTATTGTAGTCAGGTGTTTGAGTTTTGAAAGCATGAAAACTATTAAAATGAATCCAGGGTTCGAATCAAAGATTGAATCCGATAATTTGAACACGTCCAGATACGAGAAAGGATTCCATTACCACTTACTATGTTACCACGTACCTATAAGCTCTTAGCTTACCTATAAGCTAAGAGCTTATAGGTAAGCTAAGAGCATAATAAGCAATATCCTAGGATTAGTTCTGGTCATACCTTTGGGCAGCGGAGGTCAGAAGGTCAAGACAGTCGCTCTGTGTAAAATCTAAAAGTTCGTCAAATCTCTTAGTATAGGGAACCACACCCCCGGCTCTGAAACGTTACCGCTGAGATTGCAACCACCCGGATGATGATGACATGTTTTCAGCATATAATTTGTAACAAGGTACGTATCTTGTTAATACATCGTTGTTGTAAACAAAGTCTAGGAGACCTATTAGGAGCGATAAAAATTTAATGAGTGCAATAAAGTAGATAGATGCTATTAACTCCCACAGTAAAATAGTTTTTGTTTTATGTATATTTCTTGTGTCTTTTAAGGGCACTTCAGAAGAGTTGTATGCTTTAATTTGATCTAACTAAAATAAATCTTTTATAGGTAGTTTTGTAGAAGAAAACAAGCGACAGCCTTTTCATTTTGAATCCAAATAGATTTCTTTTTAGGGTTCCGTACCTAAAGGGCAGTCATGTGGTTCCAGACAGAGTAGAATAGGACTAACTCCCACTTCAAGACTTCCCGATGTCGTAGAAGGCGACTTCTACACAAGCTAAACAAAGCCACAGAGTTAATAACTTAAAAAATCAAAGATACCTCTCCGTCTGGCTAGCGAGGAGAGTGTAGGCCAAATCCTCTGACTCCTCAGGCTAATATATGGTTCTGGTAGTACAGATAGGGTCGTGCTCCTGCAGCAGAGACTAACAGACCTGACGACGAAAGACTCGTGAGCAACGTAGTGTCTGTTTCTAAAAGGCGATATTCGGTGTTTCTGTGCAAGGCCGAATCAGAAATGAAGAGATCTGTAGGAGTATGAAAGTCACAGATAGGGCAGAAAGGGGTTCTTGAATGGGGACCATGCACTGGCAAGCGCAGCGTAGTACGCACACCTGCGTACCAGGTGGTCGAACGACCTGACCAATGTTGCAGTGAAACGTTGCATGCGGGCAGCTTTCAACCAGTCATTTTGATTATCCTTGTGGAAGGCCTAGTGCTAGTCCTCGTCGGTTATATTATTACTAAGCAATCTATTTGGGCCGCCGGATCTCGGAATTTCCTCAATTGGATTGTACAGTCAGCACAAGAAGAGCAGCTTTTATTTCATTCTACGTTTATTTTTCATTCTACCAGACCAAAATGGAAGATTTAGGCTTAAATAGTTAATACTAGCTGTTACCCGCGGCTTCGCCCGCGTGAATTATAGCCTATGTCCTTCTCAGTACTCTAACCTATGTGTATGCAAAATTTCATGATGATCGGTTAAGTAGATACTCGTAGGGCGTGAAAGCGTAACAAAGAAACAAACAAACAAACTCACTTTCGCATTTACTCGTATAATATTGTATTAGGATTTTATTCTGATTCTAGTGTTTACGGCAAAAGCAAATAAGTTCATCATCTATGAAAATTTTAACTGTATAGTAATCACGGTTTATGAGGAGAGGTATTTGAGGAGCCCGATGGTCCAGTGGGTGTGAGCTCTATGAGCGCTTACGTATGTTAAGCAACCCCTGGTGCAGTCCCTACTTGGATGGGTGACCGCAAGTGGCATAAAAATATCTCGAGCTCCTCCGTGCTTCGGAAGGCACGTTAAGCCGTTGGTAGCGGCTGTCATCATTGATGTCAGTCGTTTAGCTATGTCAGATGCCTTAAGGCAGCTTGAAATATCGCTGACACCAGTGTTGGCTACTTACACATACGAATAACCAAACAAAAAACGGTTTATGTATGATGGTGACACACGGACATTGAAATCTCGTAAATAGGATCCCGTTTTTACGCTTTGGACATGGAACCCTAAAAACCTTGATATTGAAATATGGATTTCAATTCTCAATTAATACTTGGCATATTCGCTTCCTAGCTAAGTCTCTGTGTATTTTATTCTGGTCATTTTCAACATCGCGTTCCACAAACATAGATATTTTTCCACATCGGCACTTAAATCTTGATTTAACTCATTTTCGTCAAGAACGTAGGTTCCTAAAATACAACAAACACGTGTGAAGCGTACGGCGGCGGACGGTAAACTGACGCGAATGCTGTATGTATGCGAATGGACGGTAAACTGGTGCCAACATTCATATGCAATAAATATATACGGACAATAAATATATACGAAAATATTATATTATATAGCAATATTAATAAAATCCTGTCTGAACATAAAAACTTAGTCGTTTAATATAAGCAACTTTTTGTATAACACCAATGCAGAAAAAAATATCAACTTTCTCATACAAATTGGCAAGACGGCTAAATACTTTTTTTGAAATGTAATTTTTTTTTGCGACTTCCAGAAATGCTCCTGATAGACTGAGTCACTCCTTTTTGGACAGGGTTTTAATATATTGTAAATTTAAGTACAAAATAACCCGAAGGTTAGACGTGCTTCCGATCTTAAATCGGCCCCATTAAAAGATAAGATAAGATCATATTGTATATGCCTTTGTCCAAGATTATGATTGACGATGTCTGTCTTTTTATCAAGACATTTAATTAAAACAATGCACACTCAGTCCACATGTATTTAAGTAGTTTATAAGGTCTAACTAGAATTGTGAGTTGACGTCGCTTGGAGAAAATGCGCTGTGCAGTTTGTTGCCGCTTCTTCTGCACTCCGCTTTGGAAGCGGCCTAAACTTAGCCATAAGTAATTATTGGCGTCAACAAAAATTTTTTGTTGTAAAAATTGTAAACACAAATATGACAATTAATAAGTGTTCAAAGAAACCTATATTAAATAAACGACTGAATCTTGAATCTTGGATTTTTTTTCATATTGGTCATAACTAAGGCCGTCGAAACAATATAGTCAGCTTACAATTAAACATCTAAATCTGATGTTAACAAGGCCCGTTAAGGAAAATAGAAGAATGTGGTATTACACAGTAACGGAAACACCTCATTAGTTTAACAAAAGCCATTTTTACGAGGCTATAAAATCTTCTAATGGATTGGGATCCCAGGTCCGCTTACCCTACGTCATATGTGTAAAGCTGGATATCACAATTTTGTTGTAAGGGAAAAAAATCCAGTGTACAGAAATACCAAATGCAGAGATGCACCATCACATGTCTGCGTTCGGTATTATTTTTATCTATTTTGTTTTATTTTATTATACTGAAAAAAAGCTTTCAAAAATTTGTAAAAAAAACTAGTACTGCCCAAATTATTCCTAGCTGAACTAATATGGTACATTTTTTACATAAGCTCTTATTTTAAGACTGCTGAAGAGTAAGATTATGGAAATCCGATCGGCTTTCAACGAGATTGGGGATTTTTAGAGCTCAACACTATCGGCAGTTTATAATCCGTCTGCTTTTTTATGACATTATGGTGACTTTAGCCTAGTTGACTGCATTGCAAATAGGATAAATGGTCGGGCACCGGTTTGGCCTGCTAACTCTTTCGTTTCTGTAAAAATTATATGGCGTTATAATGAAAAATTGTGAATAGCACTCGTATCATTAACTTTCATAATTTTCTATTTACTTCAGTTTAAACAAAAAATTCTCAGAATTACAGCATTATCAAAATGACTTAGGATAGCCAGGACTAAAATCTTGGTCTAAATACGTTTCTTCATTTTTGTTAGGCCGCGCGGCCCCAATTCAGCGCTTGTGTCTGCTGTTTTGTTTTTCGTATGTGTAAGTGGCCAACACTAGTGTCAGATTTTTTAAGCTGCCTTAAGGCATCTGACATAGCTTAACGACTTGTCTTGTGTCTGCTAACTTCTACGGTTGTACTGATTTTGGAATCCACAGGAAGTACCCTTGAGTAGCACTTAAGTTTCGTCATTTTGTTTTTACTTCAATTTGAAAAAAGAATTCTAAACATTATAGCTTTGCAAAAATGACGTAGGATAGGCAGGACTTAAATCTTATACTAAATACATTTATTCATTTGTTAGTCCAGGCGGGCGTCAACTCAGCGCTTTTGCCTGCTAACTCCTACGGTTGTACTGATTTTGGAATCCACAGGAAGTACCCTTGAGTAGCACTTAAGTTTCGTCATTTTGTTTTTACTTCAATTTGAAAAAAGAATTCTAAACATTATAGCTTTGCGAAAATGACGTAGGATAGGCAGGACTTAAATCTTATACTAAATACATTTATTCATTTGTTAGTCCAGGCGGGCGCCAACTCAGCGCTTTTGCCGGCTAACTCCTACGGTTCTCCTGATTTAGGAATCCATTGGGAGTACCCTTGAGAAGCTAAGTGCTAATGATTTCTAAAATGTAGGTAATCAACCGAATCATTAAGAGAAATCAGCTATTAGCTGGAAAAATTCAAGATACATTAAAAAAAATGTATTTTCTATACAACGAAATCATAAAGATGTTTTAAATAATTGAAGTTGTCGATTTTGGGTGAGGTTATAAGTTTTACATATATGTTTGTATTTTTTGTGGCACTACAGCTCCCAAACGGCTAAACCGATTTTGATGCAGTATATTTGTTTATAAAGGTAATTCAATCGAGAGTATTCATAGTTGGTTGTTAGCTATGTATTCATAGTTGGTTGTCAGCAATATTAGATTGAAATAGAATGAGCCACGTTTGTAAGATATGGGGGGTGAAAGAGAGTATGATAAATAGAATTTCAAATATACGTTAACAAACTTATTCAAAACGGTTACAGAAAATTTTAAAACAAAATTGTTTCTACATATATCCCCGGGCAATATCTTCACAACTTTTACCGTAAAATTAAAATAAATACTACTTAGGGAATCCAAGTTGTATTTAGCCAAGAGGCATCAGTAAAGTGAGTTGTTTTCCCAAGAGTAGTAAATCTGACGCGGGCTAATAAAGCAGACAGACGGACAAATGCACGCTATATATAAACCGACAATTTACATTCTTTGGTTCCAGTTGGTTTATAGCTTTATTTACGTTAAGGTTACGACACAATGAAATTGGGGTTGACGGACTCCGTGGCGTTGTGGTTATAAAGCCAGAAAGGATAGCGGATTCAATTCCCGACTGCGGTACCTATTCTCTCTCTTCTCTTCCCTTCTATGCTGTATTTATTAAAAAAAAAAACTTTTAAGGCCTAATTTAACATATTTGGTGGGCTTGTATGTGTGAACGAATCAAAATAAAATAGTAATGGGTTGCTAGCCGCATCGTCTTTTGACATGATTCCTAACGCCCCTTCCCGCGATCAGTTTTTACGTTTTGCGCGGGAAGAGAAGCAGCTGTAACATTTACGTTTTTTCCTTTCTTCTTAGTTAGCGTGGAAGTCAAAGTAATCTCAAATTGTGAGCAATAAACGTAATTAAAATAAAATAATAATAATAATTCACTTCAATTTATTAATAAATATTTATTTCAGTAATTCGTGCTATTACAGATGTGCCGCAGCCGCCATATTGCAGCGTCCATTTTGTAAGCAATTATCTTTTACGGTTACAGCGAGCATCGGGCGAATTAATTTTAATCATCGATACTGTGGTATGGCTCTCGAAAAACGAACCTTGATTATCTTCAAATACTTTAATGATCGTTTTTTTCATAGGTCGCTGGATCATATCCGGCTCGAAGGACCAAATTATGTGGGGTCCTAAACTGGGACTTTAAATAAAAGAGTGAATTAAGGCTGGTATAATGAACGAAATACACAAGGGAAACAAATTTAAGTGACGCGCCTAAAGCCGCGGTGGTCAAGCGGTAAGTGTTGAGGTCCTCTCCATGGTGGGAGCCGCGGCTGGTGGTTCCTCCGCCCCCAGTCCCCGCAGCTGATCCTCGCTAGGTGGGGCGAAACGTCACGACAGGAGAGTAGTGATACGTTTGTGAATGTAAATAATTCAAAATAGAATACTTAAGCCGACTTTTTCGGTTTATGTTAGTAGCTACTCATATGTAAGTGAGTTTTTTGAATTATTTTATCTCGGAGATAAATATCTGCGAGATATAATTAATATCTTACTTCCATAGAGTAATGGTGGCTTAATCTGCACAACATAATTTGTCTTTGTTTATGAAACTTAAAACATAAAATATTTAAATTATAATAATTAAAAAATATAAGAATAAAAAAGCAACAAGGATTGTCTATGATAAGTAAATTTGATTTATTATGGCAACACGGATTTTTCTCTCTTCCTGCTAGCTCCCAACCTGCTAGACGTGTCTGTAATATTTTTGATATTTTAAATTAATACAGTCCTAAAAAGTTACCCCAGCATTTTTTATTTCTTAAACATGCTGGTTTGTGGTCCTCATCGCCTCCCAGTTTGGTGCTAGTGATAAGTATCTGTGACGTGTGATCGCGGAGTGCAAGCGTCTATATCGTTTGCTTCACGTGGTGGTCGGTGCCCGCGCAACTTCTGCAGTACCTATTCTGCACAAAAAAATCGCTGCGGGTGCTGTTCCATGGGATCTCCATATAGATCCTACCAAACCAGGGAAGGTTTCGCATTTTGGGGTGTGGAAAAAGCAATATCTTTTTTCTCGCACTTGTGGGGTATGCAAGTTAACATTGTAGGTAGGTTCGCGCCATAGTAGCCTGCCCTGCCGTGTTATTTTGCGCGGTTGGCACTGCTGCTCAACTGTCAATTCCTGTGCTGTCAGTCAAACGTCACTTCGTGCCGCGCCTGTCATCAGTTTGTTGGTAAACAAACAGTGTAACGGCTTTCGTAGATTATTTCATCGCTAAATTAGTGAAAGGCAATTAAATAACAAAGTGTGCGTCATTAAAAATAAAGTGCTAAGTGTTGTGCGGTGCGGCTAAGCTATTCTAAAGTGAAGTGCGGTCATCATGTCCGAGGACAAAGAACTTCGAAGGCTGCGTTTGGCCCGTGGCCAGCTCAAAGGTACTGTAACCCGTATTGAAAACTTTGTTAACGATCCGATTAGCCTCACGTCAGCTTCAACCGAAATGATCCAGGCGCGTAAAGACAAACTGAATGTAGCATTTAAAGATTATGAAAAGATACAACTTGATATTTTGGCATTAGATTCTGCTGACACTGAAGATGTATCCATTCTCGAAAACAAATATTTTGTAATTATAAGTAAATTGTCAGCTGCCCTTAAATTATTAAATACTAATGAGGTACAACAGTGCTCCAATGTAGCTACATCTAAACTACCTAATATAGAGGTTCCTATCTTTAATGGTAAAGATTACACAAAGTATACTCCATTCATTGAGCTCTTCATGGCTGTCATTCATAATAACAAATCTTTATCAGATGTTCAGAAGTTATTTTACTTGAGAAAGTTTCTAACTGATGAGGCTCTGTCAGTAATCATTAATTTGCCACTAGTAAGGGAATCTTATAAGGAAGCTCTTGAGTTGTTAAAGAAAAGGTATGACAACCGAGCGAGAATCATTGCCAATCACATAAATATAATTTTGCAGTTGCCGTCTATGCAGAAGGGTACAGCAGGAGCAATTAGAGCATTTATTTCTCAAGTGCAGCAACAGTTATATGCACTTAAAAATTTAGAACAACCCGTAGAGTCATGGGATATGTTATTAATTTCCATTTTAACAAAAAAATTGGATGCTTATACCAATCGTGCATACCAATTAGAGCGAGACTCAAATAACCTTCCAACGATGGGGGAATTTATTTCATTTTTGAAAAGCGCGCTATAGCGTTAGAAGACAGCAGTATTTCTGACTATACAAAGAATTCTGCTGCAAATAAGGTGAGCAATGTTGTCACCAAAATTAATAATAAATGTGGCTTCTGTGAAGGGTCTATACATCCTTTGCATTTGTGCCCTAAGTTTAAAATGGCTGCAGTAGCAGACCGTAAAAATTATATTAATTTAAAAAACCTGTGTGAAGTGTGCTTGAAGCCCCACACTGGTAAATGTAAATTTTCTTTCTCTTGTAAAACTTGCAAAGCTGCACATAATACCCTTCTGCATAGTGACGACACTTTGCAGACTGCAGTTACCCTGCATTCAGTAAATTCCTCAAATAATATCCTTTTACCTACAATAAAGGTAAAATTGTATGATGGCAGTGGTTCTCCCCTATTTGTCAGAGCCCTCCTCGATTCTGCAAGTCAGGCTTCATTTTGCACCGCTTCTCTTGCAAACCAACTTGGTTTAATTCCTAAATTTAATAATACTTGTGTTATTGGCATAGGTAACACATACAACAATTTTGATAAATCTGTTAATTTGACCATACATTCTCCTGTACACAAAGGTTTAAAATTTGATTTGGAATGTCAAGTAGTTGACACAATCACATCCTGTTTACCACAGACATTTTTAGATATTTCAGGTATAAATCTTCCAAAAAATGTTAAGTTGTCAGATATTAATTTTAACTCTCCAACAGAAATTTCTATTCTTTTAGCTGCTGACATTTATTTTAAAATTTTATTAAAGGGACAGGTGAAGGTACAGGATGGTTTGTTATTGCAAAATACATTATTTGGTTATACTGTTGGTGGTAGTTTGCCTATGATATCTTCTAAAAATGGGAAAAAACTTGTCACAAATTTAGCTATATGTAATGCCAATAAATTAGAGGATGTAATGGAACAATTTTGGCTATCTGAGAGTGTTCCTCAGTCTGTAAATAAATCAAATAAGGAATTTCAAAGGTCAGAGAAGTGTTTTCAGGATTCGGTGATATTTGAAAATGGAAAATTTCAGGTTGATATGCCCTTGGTTGATAATATTGACAATTTACAGATTGGTGATTCATTCTCAGTAGCATATCAAAGATTCTTAGTGCTTGAGAAGCGGTTTAAAAATAATCCTATCTATTTAGAAAAATATAGAAACTTTATTAATGAGTACATCTCATTGGGGCATGCTGAAAAGGTGGATATAGGTCAATATGATATTGCGAATGATGCAGTCTATTTTTTGGCTCATCATGCTGTGTTAAATGAGGAAAGTGTCACAACTAAATTGCGAGTGGTCTTCGATGGCAGTATGCGGTCTAAAGCTGGTGTTTCATTGAATGACCTCATGTTGAACGGTCCAGTAGTCCAAAATCATCTTTTTGATGTTCTGATTATATGGAGAACCTTTATCTACACCCTTAGCTGTGATATTAAGAAAATGTTTAGGGGAGTATTAGTTAATCCTCATCAAACTAGCCTTCAAAATATTTTATGGCGTGATGACCCAAGCCTACCTGTAAGTTGTATACGTTTGCTGACAGTCACATATGGCTTGAAGTCTTCCACTTTTTTGGCTACGCGATGCCTCATAGAGTTAGCTAATAGGTTTAAGGATGAGTATCCACTTGCTGCCCAAGCATTGTACAAAAATACCTATGTTGACGATGTAATTTGTGGCTCGAATGATATTTCTGAACTTTTACAATTAAAAAATGAGCTTATATCTCTTTTAGAGAAAGGCAGCTTCCAGTTACATAAGTGGTGTTCAAATTATCCTCCAGCCCTTGATGACTTGCCTAAAGAAGAAAAATATTTTGAAAAATTAGATATTAATGAGGATAACATTGTTAAAACTTTGGGTTTAAAATGTGATGTTTTAAATGATTCACTTACATTCACTTGCCCTGAAATAAATTTTAGTGAATTGACCACTAAAAGAAAAATTTTAAGTTTTATAGGAAAAATGTTTGACCCACTGGGTCTAATTGGCCCTGTTATAGTTGTAGCTAAATTATTTATGCAAAACTTATGGGCTATGAAAGTAGACTGGGATACTATATTGCCCCAGGACAAACTTGATATTTGGAATAAGTTTCTAAATAATTTAAATTTGATGGATTCTGTTATCATTCCTAGATGTATTAACTCTGAAAATTTTATAAAAATAGAGCTTGTAGGCTATGCAGATGCGTCTATGAAAGCATTTGGATGCTGCTTATATGTCAGAATAATTAATTCCAATGCAACGGTCACTGTTAACCTATTATGCTCAAAGTCCCGGGTTAGTCCTTTAAATAAAACTGTCACAATTCCAAAGTTGGAACTAAATAGTGCCCTTTTATTAGCACAGCTTGCTCATAAGGTTTGGCTCACACTTAGCTCACATTTTCCTCAACTTACAGTTCACCTTTATAGTGATTCACAAATTACACTTGCTTGGATAAAGTCAAATAATTCAAAACTAAATATTTATGTTAAGAATAGAGTTGATGAAATTAAAAAATTAACCACTAGCTTTGAATGGCATTATGTCAGCACGGCTGATAACCCTGCTGATATACTCTCAAGGGGTTGTGACCCACATAAGTTGCAAGCAAGTGAGCTTTGGTGGCATGGCCCCAAGGACTTATCGAGTAGTCAATTTCAACATGCAATTTATAATATTAAGTTGCCCATACCACCTGCTGATAATAGTGATGAGAATATAGTGGTGGTCAACATATGTGAAACTAGTAACAGTGATGAGTCATTTCCAAATAATTTAATAAACAAATATTCAAGTATTAGCAAACTGCAAAGAGTAGTTGCATACTTGTTAAGATTTAGAGAAAATTGTCTCAAGTCAAATACTAATAAATTAACTAATTCACTAACACCACTAGAGCTCTATAATGCTCTATTAGTGATTATTCGTTGTGTTCAAAGACAACATTTTCATAGAGAAATAAATTCTCTTAAAAATAATATTCCTCTTAAATCTGGGATTTTAAACTTGCATCCATTCTTGGATAAAGATGATGTTTTAAGAGTAGGAGGTCGTCTTCAAAATTCTATAAACATTTCATATGACAAAAAACATCCTCCTATATTACCCAAGTCATGTCACCTTACAAATATTATAATTCATAATGAGCACCTTCGTTTACTGCATGCTGGTGCAAAATTGGTTCTCAGTTCTCTTTCGCAAAGATTTTGGCTGATTAGTGGCATCCGTGAAGTAAAAAAAGTGGTGAATAGATGCATACGGTGCTTTCGCTTAAAGGCCGTTACCGCTAGGCAGTTAATGGGTTCACTTCCTCAAGATAGACTTGCAGCTGATGTTCGGGTGTTCAGTATTATTGGTGTCGATTTCTGTGGACCGTTCAACCTGAAGGTCTCAAGGTTACGGAAGCCATTGGTCACAAAGGGATATGTTGCATTGTTTGTTTGCTTCTCAACAAAGGCCATACATATGGAACTTGTCAGTGATCTGACAACTGAAGCCTTTTTAGCATGCCTCAAAAGATTCGTTTCTCGACGAGGGTTACCAAAGAAAATTTTTTGTGATAATGCCAAAACTTTTAAAGGTGCAGCTAATGTACTACATGAGCTATATGAACTGTTTACCTCAAAAGAACACTTAGAAACTGTAGAAAATTATTGTATTCCAAATTACATTGAATTTAAATCAATTCCGAGTTATTCCCCGGAATTTGGAGGTATATGGGAAGCCGGGGTGAAGAGCTTTAAGTTCCACTTAAAACGAATTGTTGGAAACATCACCCTTACCTTTGAGGGGCTATATACTGTTATAACTGAGGTGGAAGCGGTTCTGAACTCTAGGCCTTTGCTTCCCATGAGCACTGATATTTCTAATTTTGAATACTTAACGCCAGGTCACTTTCTTATAGGCACTGCTATGACCAGTCCTCCAGAATTAAATTTTTCAAATACA
This sequence comes from Rhodophaea formosa, assembly GCA_963082605.1. Lineage (NCBI taxonomy): Eukaryota > Metazoa > Arthropoda > Insecta > Lepidoptera > Pyralidae > Rhodophaea > Rhodophaea formosa. Next base: position 2,735,144 of record OY720220.1, on the reverse strand, counting down.
CCAATTAATAAATTAAAATTTTGGCATACCTTAACAAAACTAAAACAAGACTTTTGGAAGGTCTGGTCAAGAGATTATCTCACGCAGTTGCAAAGTAGGCCTAAATGGCACCATGTTAACCCCAACTTAAAAGAAGGGGATCTTGTTATTGTACGGAGTGACAATAGTCCTCCCTTAACTTGGCCAATGGCACGAATTATCAAAGCCATTCCTGGGCCTGATGGCAATGTTAGAGTTGCTAAATTAAAATTTCCTAATAATAAAACTTATATAAGGTCATTCAGAAAGATATGTCCTTTGCCATTTACTCAAAATGCATAATTCATAGTCAGTGGAAGTTGTTATGAAACAACTTCCGATCCCAAGACTTAGTCGTAGGGCTGACATGCACTGCTGCTGTCAGTAACTGTACCTTGAAATTAAGATTGAGTTATTGTTACTTAACATAAGGTGTAACTTAATCCTATATTAAGTAATATGTAAATGTACACTCCTTTAAATAGTTTCACTATTTAAGGGGGGCTTTATCTGTCATAAATTTGTCAGAATTTGTTACTTAATTAAGTAGTACATAACTTATGTCAGGCATTTGCTGCCATATGTTTGTATAATTTTATAACTTAAGTGTAACTATCTTTGTTGCCAAAGATTTGTTAAATTTTACATAATATTAATTCAAAATTAGTGTCCTTGCTGCTAAAAGTTTGTAAAAATTTGCTTAGCTAATTACTAGAATTTCATGCCAAGTTTTGTTAAAATTTAAACATAAAGCTAAAATAGTTATTATATAAAATAGAGCTTTATGTGGCATTTCAGAATTAAGTGTTTGTATTGCAATTTGTTAAATATTAGTCAAAATTTGTGTTATGTTTCACTTAGTTTGAAAAGGCACGGCCTGGGCAAAATATTGTTTGCTTTAGATTAATTTTATTTTGAATTAGCATGGCCCTGGCCCAACTATGTTTATGAAACTTAAAACATAAAATATTTAAATTATAATAATTAAAAAATATAAGAATAAAAAAGCAACAAGGATTGTCTATGATAAGTAAATTTGATTTATTATGGCAACACGGATTTTTCTCTCTTCCTGCTAGCTCCCAACCTGCTAGACGTGTCTGTAATATTTTTGATATTTTAAATTAATACAGTCCTAAAAAGTTACCCCAGCATTTTTTATTTCTTAAACAGTCTTAAATATTGAAATATTTAAGACTGCTGTGTTAATATTTAAGACTGATACACCGGTATCAGATTTCCAATCTGCCTAAAAATATCTGTCATAGTTTGATGATAAACCGAGAAATTGACAGCCGGGAACGACGGCCTTACGTGCCTTCAGAAGAACTGAGAAGCTTGAGATTTTCATATGCCACTTGCAATTAAGAACACATCTTGTTCTTTCAACACGTGTTCATCTTAACATGCGTAACCATTCAAAATGCTTACACCCACTACGGGCTCCTCAACGTTCTATGCACAACAGACTTTTATATTTCATAGAGAAAATTTGTTTTGTTTGCTGGTATCAGATTTCCAAACTGCCTAACGATATCTGGCATAGATTGATGAGTACCGTCTAATTATGACAGCATTAATGCTTATCATGAGACGTCCTTTCTTAGCGCTATGATTAACACACGAGTTTGGGACATGGCGGTGCCTGGTTTGATTCCCAGAGCAGATAAATACTTGTACTTTCGGAACACTATCAGGAAAAATAAATGTATGTAATTTCTTTATTGCACAAAAACCAACTTGAAACTTTAAAGAAACGATTTTCCAAGAAAAAGGACCTACATATACAGCGTGTAATTTTTCCCATTCGATAAATGCTGGGAACCCTTTTTAGGGTTCCGTAGTAAACAAGGAACCCTTATAGTTTCGCCATGTAGGTCTGTCTGTCTGTCCGTCCGTCCGCGGTTTTACGCAGAGACTATAAGTACTAGAAAGCTGTAATTTGGTATGGGTATGTATATTATATAATCATGACAAAAAAGTAGTAGAATAAAATCTTGAAGAAATATTTTTTTAGGATCCCTCCCATACAAGTAAAGTGGGAGAGTAATTTTTTTTCTCTATTTACCCATCGTGTGGGGTATCGTTAAATAGGACTTTCAAAAATATTGTGATGTTGAGAGCACCATTTTTCGATTTAGGGATCCGTTTCCGAAATATTTGGTTTTAAAGTGCGAATTTTTGTTAGAGGTAAGTGTCCCCTTTCTCTATCTGCTAAACGGTTATATAAAGACACGTGAAAAAAATTACAGCAGTAGTATATATACTGAAGTTGAAAGAAAAACTATCAGAGCTGAATACTAAGTACAAACTAAAAAGTTATAGGCAACCAACTTATAAACTGTAAAATTTCATACTATTTTCATTGTTAGATGTTTTTGGTCGTTAAAATGTAAGGTGCGAGTGTAAATAATGTGAACTCAAAGTTGTCATTCCCAACTATGGAACCCTACACTGCGCGTGGCCTGACACGCACTTGGCCGGTTTTTTTTTTACTTCTCCATAATTCAATTGCCCACTGGCTGAACACTTGTTTGAAAATGTGGAATAACATTTTCCAATGACCTGACTTGGTATTGAACCCGGGACCACTGGTAGAAACTCTCAGATGATGATGATGATGTCGTTTATTAGTATTGGTATCGCGTATGTCTACTTAAGCAATATTACGAGTAGCATTCAGAATACTACATTAATTGGATTAAAAAAAATCTTTATTTATTTTAAACTTTATTGTGCATATACGTAAGATAAGTGTAGACATGGTCAATTTAAAATTTGCCATATGGCATTCTCTGCCAGTCGACCATAGGACCAAAGTTTTGTTTCTTTGTTGTCTGAATCTTTGGCAATAAATGACTTAATTATTATTATTAATTATTGTGAAATCTTACGTCCAAAATAAAACAAAACTGTCTGTCTGACTCGATTTCTTCATCAGTTCCTCATATTTCGGCTTCCAAATTAAAGCAAAAAAGTTTAATTAAGTATGTAGAGTCAAAAATAAGCGAAGGTGACATTATAGGTGCAGCTAGGATTCTTTTCTCAGACGATGCAATCGCCCCTAATACTCCAGACACCCTCTCTGCTTTACAGGACAAACATCCATCTTCAGCAGCGGATCTTAATCTGCCTGACCCTCCCAATAACACCAACGGGGCTCTACAAGCCACAGAAAAAGAGGTATATGCGGCTGTGATGTCCTTCAAAAGTGGATCAGCCGGTGGTCTAGACGGAATGTCACCTCAACACCTAAAAGATCTTTTGAGCGGTGACAGCACTGACGCCGGAAATTCGCTTTTGAAGGATCTCACAGCTCTTATTAACCTAATGTTATTGGGAAGGGTCAATGAGAGCGTTACCACCATTCTTTATGGTGCTAACTTATGTGCTTTAAAAAAAAGGACGGCGGCATCCGGCCCATTGCTGTAGGCTCTACATACCGCCGACTTACAGCTAAATTATGCTGTAGAGCTGTCGCTGCCACCCTTGGAGACTACTTTCAACCGATTCAGTTAGGTTTCGGTTCCAAGGGTGGCTGTGAGGCCGCTGTCCATTCTCTGCGCACCTAATATAATATACAAAAGGGTGGTGTATTGCTGAAGGTGGATTTAAAAAACGCTTTCAATTCAGTCGATAGAGGCGCTATGCTGGCACAAGCAAAAATCAAAATTCCTTCGATCTACAACTTTCTCTGGCAATGCTATAGTCAAAATTCAAAATTAATGTACCGAAATGATCTTCTTTTTTCGGCAGTCGGGTGCCAGCAGGGTGACCCCTTAGGTCCGGTTATTTTCAGTCTTGCGATACACCCGGTAATTGAAAAAATTCAGTCGAGGTTCAACACTTGGTACCTCGATGATGGGAGTTTAGGAGACGACCATCCTGAGACTGTTTTGAAAGACCTTGAAAACCTAAAACTTGGCTTTACTACAATCGGACTTAGTCAAAATTTTACCAAGTGCGAATTATTTATTGATCAAGAAATGCCTCTTCTTACTAAAATGAAAACAATTGCTCAATTTAACTCCTTGGCCCCAAACATTAAAATCATTGATAAGTCTTCTCTTCGTCTCCTAGGCTCCCCAATTTTTGATGAATCATTTCCCAGTTTTGTTGATGAGAAAGTTCAAAATTTTCAGTTAGCATCCGATCGATTTTCTAATATACATAGCCATTTTGCTTTTACCATTTTAAAACATTGTCTTTTCGTTCCAAATTTTACGTATAATTTACGCTGCAGTCACCTTTGGAAATACCCGGACCTTCTTACTAAATTAGACAATATAATTAAAGACACTTTGGCATCTCTTTTAAACATTGAATTTGATCACATTATTTGGGAACAAGCCTCCTTACCCGTGAGGCTAGGGGGAATCGGAATTCGAAAAATTTCTAGTGTTGCTCTGCCCGCGTTTTTGTCCTCTATCCATAGCATACAGGACCTTTATAAGAAAATTTTATGCAACCCTTCTTTCGAAATATCACACATGAAAGAAGCCAAAAACGCTTGGTCAGGGCTATGTCCAAATTCAGAATTTCCAGACGCTACGTCTTCTCAAAGGCGATGGGACGAGCCGCTTTGCAGACTTGTACAGAGTAACTTACTTGAATCTTCTAGTGACAGGTCTGCAGAGCGTGCTCGTTTACTTGCCGTTGCGGAGTGGGAATCTGGACTATGGTTACAGGCCTTGCCGTCTTTCACTCTGGGTACCTTTCTGGACGATCACACATTCCGTCTGGCGACATGCCTGCGTTTAGGGGCCACAGCGAATGTCCCGCATCGTTGCCTATGCGGCGATACCGTAGACCAGTTTGGGCGTCACGGACTTTCGTGTCTCAAAAGTGCAGGTCGCATGGCGCGCCATGCCACACTAAATAGTATCATCCACCGGGCTCTTGTCACTATTCACGTGCCAGCGGTTTTAGAACCCAATGGACTGGCACGTGAGGATGGCAAGAGACCGGACGGAATGACTCTTGTGCCGTGGAGGATGGGAAGGCCGCTGGTTTGGGACGCCACCTGCGTGGACACGCTCGCGTCCTCCCACCTTCCCAGCACAAGTTCTAAAGCGGGCATGGCTGCAGCCAATGCAGAGTCCCTCAAACGGCGTAAATATGCTTGTATCGGCAATGGTTTCATATTTGAGCCGTTTGGGGTGGAGACTCTGGGTCCGTGGGGCCCCTCGGCGCATAAACTTTTTAAGGTTTTGAGTCAAAAGCTGGTTGAGGTGACGGGTAACCAGAGGGCTGGTAATTTTCTAGGACAGAGGATAAGCATTGCCATTCAACGTGGCAATGCTGCCAGCATTCTGGGTACCCTTTCGTGTGACAACGACATGCGGGACATTTTTTATTTATAGCTTTGTTTTTGTATGTAGTTAGGTTTTTATTTAATAGTTTTAATTTTTGTTTTTAAGTTAAGTTTTAGTTTTTTATTAGTTTTAGGAAAATAAAATGTATAATATCTCATTAAAGTGACTTATTATTACTACCAGAAGTAATAATTTATGGACCGCACGCCTAAAAGCACCTCGATTTGGAGCTCTTCTTACAGTCAGCGAGGGAATTCAGAGCTGACTGGCTCGGAATTAAAATTTAGCCAAATCGCTACTGCTGTGCTAATTTTTTTTTTGTTAGCCTAATTTGTGTCCCACTGCTGGGCAAAGGCCTCCTCTCCCTTTTTCCAATCGTCCCTATCTGGGGTAATCTGCTACCAGCCATTACAAAACCTGTCGAGGTCATCCCGCCATCTCGTTCCGTCTGACTGTGCTTGATTACTGAAAAATATTTCCTCCTATCTTTTACATCGAACGAAAACCTAATTTCAAAGTCGCTACTACAAAATTTCCCATCAGAGACGTGTTACATCATTAGTAGGAGAAAAATAGTTCACATCGTTCGAGTTGGTAGTTTTTGTAATATTTATGTAGGTATATTCTTTTACCTTAACGCTGGTCTGGGAGAAAAAAAAAACGTAGAATGTACTAGATGCTTCTCTTCCCGCGCAGATCGTAGAATGGGCGTCAGGAATCACGTCTATAGGTGATGTGGCTAGCAACCCATCACTATTTGATTCCATTCTCACCTTCAAGCCTACCAACATGCTAAACGTAGCCTTAAGGTTTTACAGACCTGGGCTCTGTCTACCCCTCATAGGAAAAAGACGTGATAGTGTGTATTGTATGTTTTACTTTAGTCACTTCTTATGATTTTAGTACTAATACTAATATTTTAGTACCTTTTAGTGGCGCTCAGGATAGCAATTTAAAATATTAAAATTTTTATTCAGTGAAGCGCACCCAACGTTCAAAGAAAAACCATGCACTGCTTGTTATCGAAAGTTAAAGATAATATGTGCGCATCGCGGAATAAAATTTTAATATTTTAAATTGATATCGTGAGCGCCACTATAAGGTGCGCTCCGAAAAATAATTTTGTTGCGCTTCGTTAGGTGCGCTTTGTTAGGTGCGCTTCAAATTATTGCGCTACGAGTAATACCTCGCTGAGTGGATTTCACTCGAACAGTTTGAACTAACCTAAGATCGTGGATAGCCTCATGCCCAAATTGATCCATCTAGCGGGTGCTACTTGCATTATTCATGAGGAGGTGCGATAACGAGCTGAGGTGAACATATTTTGGTACTAATCTGATTGTATTTTTAGCGAAAATATTCTCTTTGTTCAATTTTACTTTAGGCTTTGAGGGCTTATAATCTTTCAGACTACTTTAGAGTAACCCTGTATCCGTGACTTAGTCCGCGTAAATTATAAGCCCATGTTTCCCACTGATAATGTACCTATGTGTAGGTGAAACAATTTCTCATTTCGGATCAATATATTTTGAGTTGTTCTCTAAAAAGAATTTAAAAAAATAGTCCATTTGTTTTTGAGTTTATACTCATTATAAATAAACAAATACACAAACCTTTCCTTCTTATCACATTACTTATCTAGTGGACTTCCAAAAATATCACTAAGTATATTCAGTATTATTTTAGCTGCGGTCATGGAAGAGCAATCATATACCTGCAGATATATTTCAATGAATTATTAAAATAATTATAGATATCAAACAAAACTTAAATATTAATTAACCACGGCAATATCGGGTGAATATTACCAAAATATTTACAAAACGTAATGAATTTCACGTAAATGAGTTGTCGGCACAGAATTAATATAAACACTGTCAGTTTGCGAGAAATCACGAAAATATTGAAATGAAGACAAAGGATCAAGGAGTTTATTGCTCCCAATAAATATTGTATCATGATGATTAAATAAAAATAATGTTTCATGTCTTCGTACCTTTAATGTTACAATAATGTTGTTATGTGGTAGAGCCACGCTACGCCGGCTCGTCCGGGGAAGTACCACACTCTCACAGAAAATCGACGTTTGAGTAGTAGCTTTACAGCTTCTATGCTTCGTTCGGTGAGTGAGAGGGCCGATGGCCCATCCCCCCACTCCTCTGGGGAGGGAAAAATCAAAGGCCGGCAACGCTCTTGTCATACCGCCCATACGGCAAAACATGAGAGTTGCTGCTCACTAAAGGCTTTGCCATTGTTTCTCAGTTTGGCCCTTCAGGTCATGCATGCAAATCGCGGCCCATCAGGCATATGAGAGTTTGCTGTCTCTCCAAGCCTTGCGCACCCAGGCAACGCCCAAAGCCGAGGTTCGTCCCTCCTGGGAACCCTTTGGTGATGATTGTCTTACAGGTTGAGGGCACTCTGCCCTCACCTCAAAAAGTCCGGTGAAGTAGCGAAAGCTCAGTTGGAGCTAGCTACGTAGTCCATTAAAAAAAAATTGTCATGCCCCTGGAGTTACATTAGTCCATTGGCATCGGTGATCACTTACCATCAGGTGACCCGCTTGCTCGTTTGCCGTCCTATGACAGGTTGGTACAGGTTAAGTCCTAGTTCGGTGGTGGGCAGCCGAATGATAAAACCTTCGATATGGGATTAAATTCATTACATGTTTTAATTGTGAATTTTTTAATATTTTTTTTCTGTATTACTAGAACTTAAGAGACTAGACCAATAAAGTAATAATTATGTTATGACATAAAAAAAAATAATTTTCGATAAAATACGTCAACATAGTAAAATATTAACCGTTTTGGCCACTTTAAGGGTGATTCAGCCCGTTGATTTGAACAACTTTTTATATGGGACCAATAATGCAAACTCAATTTTTTTTACGTTTCTGTATTTATAGGCCGGGCGGCTAATATTTTAGTATTTTTTTAGTTTTCAGCTTTGGTCTCATATCATCATCATCATCATATCGTGTAGATGACACGGTCAGTCGACCAAGCACACCCTGGTGTCAGAGTTCTTCGGAACCGCCTCTCGGCCTCTGACGTGGTTCCTTTAACAACTACCAGGTAGCAGCCGGGACCAACGGCTTAACGTGCCTTCCGACGCACGGAATCATCTTTCTTATCAGACACTCAGGTGATTCATGCCTGCAATGTCCTAACCAAACTGGAAACAACTTAACAAAGTATGCTTCCCGTGGGAATCGAACCCACGACCCCCGGCTCAACAAGGCAAACGCCTTAACCACTGGACCACGCAGGCTGATACATGGTCTCACATGAAAAATTATTTATATTAATGGGTTGAATCACCTCTAACGATCAATGTTTACCCGTGTCTAAACACGGTGTTACGGCGATGCGATGAGAGTATGTATTATTAGAGCTTTACCATCATCATCATTATCAGGTCTTTTTTAGACTCCACTGCAGGAGCATGACCCTCCCTGTACTACCAGAGCCATATATTACTAGTATGTATTATAAGTTCTTGCGTAAGCACTAATAATACATACTCTCATTTAGCAATTATGCTCCTTACGCCCGAATATGTAAAAACTTTTTTTACTAAAAACATTCTCAATATTCCTTCTGTCCCAATATCTGCCAACTTGAAATTAAGTACGCTATTAGTTAAGACTATTTTGAGTATTCAGGAGAGGGACAAGAACAAAATAACCGTCTAATTAAATCCTTATAAAGAGCCTTCTCGCAAGTCGAAAGAACAAGTTCCTGAAAGTTGAAAATGAAGGAAAGCCGAACAACTATTTGTATATTAGTTACTACGCCGAGTTTAGCAGCTATAGAAGAAAACTTTTGAAAAAAGTTTATGAAATACTAGCTTCGCCCGCGTGATTTATATGCCTATGTCCTTCTCAGTACCCTAACCTATGTGTATGCAAAATTTCATGATGATCGGCTCAGTAGACAAACAAACAAACTCACTTTCGCATTTATAATATTAGTAAGGAAGTTAGGATTAGGATGTCCTTTTCGGTACCCTCACCTATGTGTATGTCAAATTTCATGATGATCGGTTCAGTAGATACGGCGTGAAAGCGTAACAAACAAACAAACAAACAAACTCACTTTCGCATTTATGATATTATAAGTTAGGATAGTTGGGATTCTTGGAATTTAAGAAAAAAATCTTGTGAGTACAAAAGATAGCACCATACAGAGTGTATTTATCAAAAATGCATTTTTTAATCTGTAGATTTGAATTCATCGGCATCCATTTAAAGCAAAACTTTATCGATTATTCAAAGTAACTTTAAACTACTTTTAGATAAATTAAAATAACACAGTGATAGGTAAGCTCATGAAAACCTCAAACGCTTTGGTAGAGGTTTTACTTCATCGTCATCATCAGGTTTGTTTTAGTCTCCACTGCAGGGGCACGACCCACTCCAACCCTCTCTGTACTACCTGAGCCATATATTAGCCAGAGAATTTGGCCTACACTCTCCCCGTTGGCCAGACGGATTGGAGAGGTTATGAGGAGGAGTATGTCGCCGTAATATAAGAAAAACATGACACCGTGAAGGAATTAACTATTGCCCTAATGATGGAACTCCTTAGTATCCTATTTAGGCCTATATCTGGCAGTGGACTTCTTGTGACTGAAATGATTGAAGAAAACTATTTAAGGAGGTGTATGAAACTAACTTAAAACTATGGCCCATACGGCAGAACATGAGTTGCTGCTCTCTTAAGGCTTTGCCATTGTTTCTCATTTCGGCCCTTCAGGCCATGCATGCAAATCGCGGCCCATCAAGCATATGAGAGTTTGCTGTCTCTCCAAGCTCAGGCAACGCCCAAAGCCGAGGTTCGTCCCTCTTCGGGACCCCTTGGTGATGTTTGCGTTACCGGATGAGGGCTCTGCTCTCACCTCAAAAAGTCTGGTGAAGTAGCGAAAGCTCATTTGAAGCTAGCTTTAGTCCAAAAAAAAAATATCTCGACAACTACTTTAAATACTGGTGGGATCGATAGCGAGGATCGTTGATTTAAAAAGAAAAAAAAAGTTCATTATGAAAACACGGCTTTACTCACGTTTTATTACGTCGGATCTGCCGACTAGTTTCGGTCTGTTACGAAGACCATCATCGGGGCGAGTGAAAGGGGTGGCGACACGACGGTTACGCTTCCCTCAAAGCACTCGTGCTTTGACCGAAACTAGTCGGCAGATCCGACGTAATAAAACGTGAGTAAAGCCGTGTTTTCATAATGAATTTATATCGCGTAAGTTTTTGAAAAAAAAGTTGTGTGTCCCGTAGTATTCCTATGGCCAGAACGAAATAGCTGTCTCTAATTAAAACTTTATAAAGAGTCTTGTCCTAAATAAGAGCGGGTAAAACAACTTTCTCGAACTTGAGGATAAAGCAACGTATGAGCTTTAACCAACTATTTGTATATTACCCGCTGCACAGACTTTGTAGCGTCTCTTTTCAAGAAAACTATTTAAGAAGGTTTATAAAGAAATACAATTATTATAGTATTGAGTGTTTAATGGGAGATAAAACAAAGTTTTATGCTAGTTTTTTTAGACTTCAGATTCATTATTTTAATAATATTAAAACTTACGCGAGATAAATTCATTATGAAAACACGGCTTTACTCACGTTTTATTACGTCGGATCTGCCGACTAGTTTCGGTCTGTTACGAAGACCATCATCGGGGCGAGTGAAAGGGGTGGCGACACGACGGTTACGCTTCCCTCAAAGCACTCGTGCTTTGACCGAAACTAGTCGGCAGATCCGACGTAATAAAACGTGAGTAAAGCCGTGTTTTCATAATGAATTTATCTCGCGTAAGTTTTTGAAAAAAAAGTTGTGTGTCCCGTAGTATTCCTATGGCCAGAACGAAATAGCTGTCTCTAATTAAAACTTTATAAAGAGTCTTGTCCTAAAAAGAGCGGGTAAAAACAACTTTCTCGAACTTGAGGATGAAGCAACGTATGAGCTTTAACTAACTATTTGTATATTACCCGCTGCACAGACTTTGTAGAGTCTCTTTTCAAGAAAACTATTTGAGAAGGTTTATTAAGAAATACAATTATTATAGTACTAGCTGTTACTCGCGGCTTTGCCCGCGTGATATATAGCCTATGTCCTTTTCAGTACCCTAACCTATGTGTATGCAAAATTTCATGATGATCGGTTCAGTAGATACGGTGTGAAAGCGTAACAAACAAACAAACAAACAAACTCACTTTCGCATTTATAATATTAGTTAGGATTAGGATTGAGTGTTTAATGGGAGATAAAACAAAGTTTAATGCTAGTTTTTTTAGACTTCAGATTCATTATTTTCTTTTAATTAATATGCTTATTAATCGCGACAACTTAAATTCTGTTCATCTTAGCTTTTCCATACTGGTGTAGGAGAAAAGGAAAATCATACAAAAAAAGCATATTAGTCTGATTAGAATGTTCTGGATGCTTTTCCTTCCCCGCAGAACGTGCTAATCGAAGGAATTGTTCAAAAACCGGCCAAGTGTGAGTTAAACTCGCGTAGTGAGGGTTCCGTACAATATGCTTCGTGAACACACACATACAATGTGCAAAAATGTTTTATGCAATTGACTAGCGCTATCTAGTGGTGTTTGAAACTATTTTGCTAGATGAACATAATATGGTGAGTTTACCACTTTATTTTCAACTGATAGAATTCTTATTATTTTTCCTGTAATCTTCAAGCAATAAACTATATATTGTAATTTTTTCAAAATTTTAAGCCTAGTAGTTTCGGAGATCAGGTGGGGGGGCAATGGTCAAATTTTGCCTTCTTTCGTGAATAAAATCAAAAGTATTGATTTTTCCCGAACAAAAAAAAATATTTTTGAGATCCTCATAACAAGCCCTTTCATTTGATATATAACACAGTAAGGTTTGCAAAACTTTTTTTTAACATTTACTATTTGGTCCCCCTAAACTGACCCTTATTTAAAAAGAAAATATATATTTACTTTGCACATCCGTGTTTGGGTCATAGGTTTACACCTTCTTACCAAACCATTCCGTGTTTCACTCACACTCCCTTATACGCTAAACTTAAGGTTACTTATTTAGTATTTTTATAGCCCTCACAGGATTGCTAAAGGAACTTAGGACCATTTTCTCGATTGGCTTTTACGATCTGCACGGGAGGAGAAGTAGCTCTTATATCAAGGAAAGAGTAATATGATACTAAATTAATATACAATCACATAGAAATTCTCACATAGAAAACTCGTTTTACTCCAAAAGAGCAGTCTTTGTCAGGATCCTAATATCAGAGATCCAATTTTCTGTCGGATGCTACAAAGAAAGGGCAATAAAGAGGTAAGTGCTTCACCTATTACAGCTATAAGGCAGTATGTAGCGTAATTGAGACATAAGGGTGAAGGGTCACAACGGTTCGTATTTGTAATAATACAAATATGTAACACATGATCATCATTTGGTGCAATGTTTCCAGAGTGGCTTTAAATTGCAAGGTTCCGGGTTCAGTTACCGGCTAGGCCGGTATAGAAAACGATATCTTATAGATAAACCTGGATCTTGGAAGTTTATCTATATAAAGTATATTTTATAAAAATACAGTATCGTTGAGTGAGTATCCGACTCACAACTTTAAAAGTGGGGCTAGCACAATCTATGCGATTTATCCTGTATTTAATTTATTATTCACTTCTTTGTACCCTACGAGATTGATAGAACCTGGACCATAAGAACTAAAGGCTATGTTTAACGAGTAGGTTAATGCTGGTGAAAATTTAAATTCCATAGTCATGACGCTTGGCAAACGTGTTTGTTTGGCTTATATTGATTCTGACGCTTATTGAAATCAATGTTGATTTGACGTGTTCGAGGTACCTTTTGACCGACAGCATAGCCGAGTGATCATAAACCTTTTTTACCTTTTGAGGTACGGCATCCACAATATCCATATTCATCATCATCAGGTCTTTTTTTAGTCTACACTGCTGGAGCATGACCCTGTCTGAACTACCAGAGCCATATATATTATTAGCTAGAGCAGTCAGTGGATTTGGCCTACACTCTCCACGCTAGCTAGACGGGTTGCAGTGGTCTCTTTGATGTTTATAAGCTTTGTTTATACGCTATATTTCCTAAGTCACCTGCAACGACATCCTAGGGAAGACTTGGAATGGTCATATTCTACTCTACCGAGAATCACACCAACAGGGTTTTTTTTACCTTTTAAGGTAAGTAATACTAAAAACGAACCATCCATCACACTCCCACAAATTGCAGAAAAGCGAGAGAAAAGATGTGACACATCTAAAATCTGTAATGTATGCAAACGTGATTCCGTATCTGTAACTTTTAACTTGCAAAATTGTAACTATGTTACCAACACGCCTGAATAAATTTGAACATTCCGATTCCGCTTACTCATACCGAACTTTGAACTTTATAACTTCGCAAGTAAGTTTATTTTTGCAAATCAGCACTTTTCGACTCGTGTAGGTGAAATTAGTCGAGTAAAGATTTTCTAATACAAATTAACTTAAGACGAGTAATTACTGTTCTACTGAAAACGCGTTGGCCTGTGGCTGCGGACTACCTATATTTGTTAGTTTGACGGGAAACGAGCAGAAGAGCCAACTGATGGAAAGTGGTCATCGTTGCCCATGGACATCTGAAACACCAGAAGTGGCATTGCTGATGCGTTACTTGACGAGCTCCGTGGCGCAGCGGTCAACACGCCGGCCTGTGACACGGATGGTACCGGGAAACAACTTAACAAAGTATGCTCTTCGTGGGAATCGAACCCACGACCCCTGGTCAATAAAGCAAACGCCTTAACCACTGGACCACATAGGCTGTGATTCAAAGCCACTTGCGATACCACTGGGCATAAACTAATAAAATCGTGTGAAGATAGCTTGCGCCGCTAAAGTCCCTAGGGATCCAGCTGAGCAGCCGCTGAATCCCCGTAATACAATTAGTTGAAACTTGGAAGGATGCAGTTTCTACGTGCCCCGGAAACAAAAAGATTTTAAATTTTCTACAACCAGTTCTCTGCCGCAAACATGGGCATTAATAATAATAACAAATATATACGGACAAATCACACAGATTGAGCTAGCCCCAAAGTAAGTTCTTAAATAAGACTTGTGTTATGGGATACTAACTCAACGATACTATATTTTATAACAAATACATATATAGATAAACATCCAAGACCCAGGTCAATCTGAAAAAGATCATTTTTCATCTTGACCTGACCGGGGATCGAACCTGGGACCATCCGTGTCACAGGCTGGCGTGTTGACCGCTGCGCCACGGAGCATTAGTTTTAAATCCATACGTGAAACAATGGTTAACACGCCAACCTGTAACACGAGGGGCCCGGGTTCGATCCCTGGCTAATAAAATAAAACACAAATGGAGCTAGCCCCACAGTAAGTTGTAAACCTTTGTGGTAGAATACTAACTCAACGATTCTTTATTTTATAATAGATACTTGTATACTCAGATTACAGTCTGAGCTTGTATAGATAAACATCAGATACCGAAGACAATCTGAAAAAGATCGTTTTCCATCATGACCTGGCTGGTAATAGAACACGGGACCACTCGTGTCGTAGGCTGGCGTGTTAACCGCTGTGGCACGGAGGTCGTCCATCGTGGATCTAGAAAAAATGTAATACTAATAATACATACAATACTTGTGAAAACAGTGACATGCATACAACCATAAAATATAACACTTATATTTAGGGCAAACAATGAAAATATTCCGTCAAAATCATCAATTTTCATTGAAAGACAATCTTACAAAGTGATACTTTTCCACTATGTTAGTTTCCATTGAGCATTCTCCCCAGCTGAGTCATCGCGTTTTTCCATGAAATATTAATTTTTCTGTTTTGATTAACGCGGGTCGTCTTATGAAACAAAAGAGGAACAAAAATAAAGACATTATAGAATGAAACTCAATTTTTGGGGTAGGTACAAAATAACCTGAAGGTAAGACGTGCTTCCGGTTTCCAATCGGCCCCATTAAAGTTAAAATAATACGCCATACATACATACGAGGATTGTTACAAATTGGATCGCTATGTGTGTTTGTGTCTCTGTCTGTGGCACCGCAGCTCTCAAACGGTTAAACCTATGTTTATGCGTTTTTTTTTTTTTTTACTTGAACGCAGGTTTTCAATTATTAGTTTAAAGGTATGTTTTATTAAAACCGGTCTAGTTATTTACAAGATAGGTTTTCATGTCAGGGAATGCTTAATTTTAATGTTTTGACGTCGTAAGCCGCCACCAATGTTAAGGGCGCCTATGGAACCAGAGAGCACAGTAGACTAACATTGCTGATTCTGAGAAAAAAATTACAGGTTTTCGCCTTAGAGGCAAATGAAATGACACAAAATAATTTTTAAATCAAACAGGGTATATAAGATTATCAGTTGATATAATGATAATAACAACTGTACGAGCCAAGCTGTACATATAAAAATGCAACGCATGCAACCTACTTTTGGCCACGGTCGTCGCATCTGTACTTGTAACTTTAGTGTACAAAATAAACGCATAGATGTCAACACGTGTCTTTGATTTATAATAACTTAACTAGTGCACTCAAACTAACATATATAAGTATAACAATAACTTAACTTCACCGTACGTGTTTCAAACTGAGGCTCGTACAACAACCTTATCTTGGATCGGTTCTGGATTACCTCTTTGGGTTGCGGAGGTCAGACAAGTCGCTATGTATGAAAACCAGTCATTATCATCATCAGGTCTTTTTTAAGTCTCCACTGCAGGAGCATGACCCTCTCTTTACTACCAGAGCCAAATATTAGCCAGAGCAGTCAGTCGATTTGGCCTACTATCTCCACGCTGATCAGATGTGTTGGAGAGGTCTCTTTAATGTTTATAAGATTTGTTTAGTTTGTGCTTTCTAAGTGTTCCTTCTACGACATCCACGGAAAGACTTGGAGTGGAAGTCTACTCTGGCGGGAACCACATGGAAAAGAAAACCTGTAATCTCATCTAATCCACTTGTTTTTAAAGCGGATGCCAGGCCCTGAAGCGACATAGTTGAGGGTGTGACCGGGAAATCACTCAAATGACGATGATAATTATCCAAACAAACTTGATGACTGACTGACTCTATGCTTCTGTCATAATCATCAGGTCTTTCTTAGTCTCCACTACCGGAGCACGACCCTCTCTGTACTACCAGAGTCATATATTAGCTAGAGCAGTCAAAGGATTTTGCTTATACTCTCTTCGCTGGCCCGACGTGTTGGAGAGGTCTCTATGTTATAATTTTTGTTTAGCTCTTGTGTTTCCTAAGTCGCCCCCTACGACATCCACGGAAAGACTTGGAGTGACCTATTCTACTCTGCCGGGAACCACACGGCAGCTATGCATCTGTACTCTTCCTTAATTCGAAGGGGGAGCAATCAAGAATAAAGAATTGTTTTCACGGAAATTTCAAAGAAGATTAAATAGACGGCTGGCCTTCAACAAAAAAGGGTATTTCTTTGTCTGGAGTAAATTCAAAAGATTCCACGGTTTTATTTTGGACACGCAAAACTTTCGGGTTATCCGTTTGAAATTAATCTCACTTATTATCGTTGGGTTTGTTTCTCAAGAATATAAGTCATGGAAGTTTTCTCTAGACAACTTTATTTGAACTTTTGAAATAAATTTTAATTTTATTTAGATGTTTTTCCACGGTATTTATTTTTTTAAGAACGCGAATGTTCTGGCTTATTATTTGCCATTTGAAAAGTTTTGTATTGACCTAGGTAATGATAAAAAAGAACGTATTTATCGCCCTATAATCTATTAAAAGATTCTGTGTTCATGTGTCTTTATTCGCAGTGTCACCGCCTCAGATATTAGAAGTTCTGAATAGAAATGAAATGAAATTTTTATTCAAATTTGGATATCATGTATCGCTTTTTGAACGTCAAATTTTTTTAAAATTTGCAACATATAAAAACTACTAGCGTTTCGGAAAGACCACTGTTGAGAAGAATACGCCGAAAGAAACTCAGTCCAGTTTTGGTCCCTACATGCCTGAAGGGCTATGCTATGTTCTTTTTAAGTTTGTGGTCACTGCTTTTTTTTGTTCATTTCTTAAGAGTCGCCTGGACGCGCATGTCTCCATACAAACGGAAAAAGGTAATTGTGGCAATATTTGATAATTTTGGAGAAAAATTAAGCATTTGATCAATTAATCTCATGATAATCTACGTACGTTCCTATACAGCTTGGTTAAAATACCAATGGTTTGAGAATTACAAGCCTTTTCAAACTTGTATGGAAATCTTGAGAGGCGGATACTAACTCAACGATAATATTTTATAACATATACTCATCATCATCATTTCGTGTAGGTGACACGGTCAGTATATAACATATACTTATATAGATAAACACCCACAGGCCAATTTGAAAATGATCGTTTTCCATCTTGACCTGGCCGGGGATCGAACCCGGGACCTCCGTGTCGCAGGCTGGCGTGTTGACCACTGCGCCACGGAGCTCGACATTACTAAATAGAGATACTATTATAATTAATATAATATTACAAAATATAGATTATTCATCTAGCGTAAACCAGCAAACTTCAAAGAGACCCAATGTCTGGCTATTCCGTGCCATCCTTCATCTAGATCCAGATAGACTTGGACTAAATTTTGTCTCTGTATTCACTAATCAATGTTCTAGCGTACTTTGAAAGTGATGGATTTAGCCTATACAAATGTCCAACCAACGACGGACGCTTTTAGGTTCAAACAAAGTGCTCGGTATTAAACATGTTGGGAACTATTGACTAAAATAGACTTGCTAGCTAGTATCGACCAGCCCAAAATAAATTCCAATACTTTTGTAGTTAAACTCACTTTCCTTTTGAAAGACTCCGTGGCGCAGTAGTTAACAGGCCAGCCTGCGACACGGGGGTCCCGGGTTCGATCCCCGACCAGTAGGCCGATTTGCTAACTCGGTGTACAACGATTTGATTGTCACTTTAGCATCCATTACGGTTTTCATATCTTAAATAAAAATATTCATTCATACCGAAGGCGTAATGAATATTGAAGTTACCATGAAAATGATGTACACCGTAGTTGTCAAAAGTTAGCAAATAGGCCTGCAGGTCATGATGGAAAGTGATATTTTTCAGATTAGCTTGGGTCTTGGATGATTGTCTTGTATAAGTTATGTTAAGAAATGTAGTACCGTTGAGCTGTTATAGATATGCTATAAACCAAAAATTAAGCCGTTCTTGAAATATTAATAACTAGCTGTTATCCGCGGCTTCGCCCGCGTAAAATATAGCCTATGTCCTTCTCGGTACCCTCACCTATGTGTGCCTCCCTTTGTCTGCGCCATCCTTCTCTATCCCTAGCCTTCGCAATCCAGTTCTTTCCTTTATATACTCATCACTTAAAAAAATTGCAAAAATTTAAGCCTTATCAAAATTTCCGAGGGAAACATTTCCAAGGTCTAATCAAGACCTCAGTAATTTTTAATAAAGCCCTGAAGCGACCGGTGCGGAAGTTAATAAAACACAAATATGTAGTTTGCGGTCCGAATGCCCGGTTCGTTTGCTATTATATATATATATATATATATTATTGGACACCCACTGACCAGGTGGTCGGACGACCTAATAAAGGTCGCAGGAGACGCTGGATGCAGGCCGCTTCCAACCGGTCATATTGGAAATCCTTGGGGGAGGCCTATGTCCAGCAGTGGACTTCTTGCGTCTGAAATGATGATGATGATATATTATTCACTAACTACATATTTTTTGCGTCTACTTGCAAAAAGAGAAATCTACCTGCAAGATTCGCGTTAATTTAAACAGTGAAAAAAAATTGTACCATAAACTTTTTTTTGTTTTGAGTTCTTCTGTACAATAGGCCACGTAGAAGAGATATACCACCAATATTACTCGTGTAATAGTACCAATAGTATGGAGATAGTATAATTTTCTGTGTGGCGAACTGTACATGATTAACATAATATAAACCACATTGAATCCAAGATTGTAATTACACTAAAACTCTCGACATAAAGCTACTGAGAAATTAACTGAAACACAATGTATGTTGTTTTCTTTTAAATTCAATATATTCATTAACTTAAAAAAATTATATTGCCTAATTTAAAGCTATATCCGAAAGAAACATTTTCATAGTCTTAAATATAAGACCATGGAAACCAAAATGTAAGTTGTACACAAACTACTCAAGAGCAACATTGCTTGCAAACATTTAAGTTCTCAGTAATTTTTAATAAAGCCCTAAAGCGAACGGCGCGGAAGTTATTGAAACACAAATATCTAGTTTGTGGTCCGAACACCCACTCAGTTTGCGGTTTATTCTCTAACTTTATCATTTGTTTTTAGCATTAAATGATCAACACTGATATCAAAGCTTAGAAATACTTTAACTTTCTTAAGCCTTTTTATACACACCCATCGCAGTGAGAACCACGCCCTTGGATTGCGTGTGGGTGAAGCGTAAGTATTAACTTACGCCCGTCGCACCATCGAGCTTCAACCTTAATTTCAGTGACTGAACCAGTTAGTGAATAACTCTAGTTGGACCCACTCTTGTACAACTCAACATTCGTACTTACTCTTAATTCAAATTTAGAATGAAACATCGATTAAACTCCACACTCCGTGCTTCGGAAGGCACGTTAAGCCGTTGGTCCCGGCTGTCATCGTTGATGGCAGTCGTTAAGCTATGTCAGATGCCTTAAGGCAGCTTGAAAAATCTGACACCAGTGTTGGCCACTTACACATACGAAAAACAAACAAACAAACAAACTCCACAACATGTTTCGTCAAAAGCTTTCAACATCAGGTCTTTTTTTTAGGCTCCACTGGTAGGAGCATGACCCTCTCTGTACTACCAGAGCCATAATTAGTCAGGACAGTCAGAGGATTTGGCTTACACTTTCCACGCAGGCCAGACATGTTGGAGAGGTCTCTTTGTTGTTAATAAGCTTTGTTTAGCTCGTTTCCTAAATCGCCTTCTACGACATCCAAGAGAAGACTTGGAGTGGTCCTATTCTACTTTGCCGGGAACCACAGGGCTTCTGCCGGGAACCACACGGCTTAAATAACATACAAATGTCAAAAATATTCAATCTAAAGGCCTCCCCGTATCGTACCTAGCTCAAAAGTTCCCATTATGCTGGCGGCATTTCCTCGCTGTTTGGCAATGGAAATCCTTTGAGACGTATACGATACTGGACGCTTATCATTTGTCCCTTCTCTTATTCGTACAATTGAATTAAATATAGTCTAATTACATTAAAATTATACTTGCATTTGGTTTGAAATTTTCTAATTTACATAAGCTTTGTCTTATCTTGCCTAAACCTCGGATGAGACCGATTACATTTTAGTGTTCCAAAAGAAATTGGCATAACGAAATGTTAGAAATTCCTTCTACATTTTTTGGCGGTGTTCCTAAATATAGGTTTATTGCTGCTAAATATAAAAAGTAGGTTTTATAATCTTACATAAGTAATATATATATATATATATATATATATATATATATATATATATATATATAAATATATATATATATATATTATATATATATATATATATATATATATATATATATATATATGTCTATTTATGTTCTAGAATCGAAGAAGCTCTGCTTACACGGTTTCAGGATCGTGTAGCGCCAACTTGTGAGAAGTGTTGTAGTTTTGTACTAGGTCGCCATACTGATAGTTAAGGGGCCCTGAACGTGCATGGGAATACACACTGACAAAGGAATTGAGGCAATATTTGATAATTTTTTGTGTAAAATTAATCATTCAATCAATTAATCTCATTAAAATCTACGTAATTTCAAATTATTCGGCTCACATCGGACCCAAGTCATCGATCCTAATTGAAGCTAGGTAAAGGAAGGAGTATGTTGGACTATGGAAACGGGATAAAATAAATTAATATAAATATATACGGACAAATCACGCAGGATTGATCTAGCCCCAAATTCCGAGACTTGTGTTATGGAATACCAACTCAACGATACGATATTTTTATAATAGATACGTATATAGATATACATCCAAGACCCAGGTCAATCTGAAAAAGATCACTTCCCATCTTGACCTGACCGGGGATTGAACCCGGGGGCATCCGCAGTGTCGCAGGCAGGCGTGTTGACCGGTGTGCCACGGAGCGCATCAATTAAATTTGCCATACCCGCAACCACTGAAGAGGCAGTTGTGATCGTCATATTCATCATATTACATGATTACTCTTTCCTTTTTTATAAGATTAAATGAATGATAAAAATCAAATGGAAATTAAATGAAAAATATATGGAACAAGTGGTAGTTGAAACGCGATCGCTCTTACCGTATTTTTTTATGCTTCGTAGAGATTTTTCTAAGAAATCCTAACGACAGGATTACAGTACTAAGAGCGTAATTATCTGCGTAAATACCGCTATTGTGGGATTAAAAGTTTGAAGTGAGATGCTTGTAGAATACAAAATGCCTATCTAGTCCACTACCGACGTCTTGTGATGTCGTTTATCACAACCTGGCTGATTATCCCTGAGAAATGAAAAAAAGTAAATACGGAAAGCAAGTTGAAGAGCTATGTTATAGGATATTTACTCAACAATACTGTAATTTATAAATATACATCGAAGACCCACATCACTGTGAAAAAGATCATTTTATTTCTTGATCTTACCGGGGATTAAATTGACGAGCTCCGTGGCGCAGCGGTCAACACGCCTGCCTGCGACACGGATGGTCCCTGGTTTGATCCCCGGCCAGGACAAGATGGAAAATGATCTTTTTCAAATTGACCTGGGTCTTGGATGTTTATCTTTATAAGTATCTATTATAAAATATAGTATTGTTGGGTTAGTATCCCATAACACAAGTCTCGAACTTACTTTGGGGCTAGCTCAATCTGTGTGATTTGTCCGTATACAATATTTATTTATTAAACCCAGGACTTGCGGCGTGACAGCCTGGCATGATGACTACTAGGGCTATAGAGATCGTCATGATTTAAATTATTAATTAACTAGCTGTTACTCGCGGCTTCATCCACGTTATATATAGCTTGTGTCCTTCCCGGTACCCTAACCTATGTGTATGCAAAATTTCATGAAAATCGGTTCAGCATATTTGGCGTGAAAGCGTAACAAACAAAAAAGACGAACTCACTTTCGCATTTATAATATTATAGTTGAGATTGGGATTTATTTCGAGGAAAAAAAATCAGGTACTCCATCTATTTTAGATTGAAGGTATTAAGCGTACTTTGGAAAAGCTTATTTATTTTTCACTATTTTAGACTTTATAACGGAACAAAATTTGTTCATATTGATGGTGAGAACGTGAATTTAAATAATCGCTAGCTCAATACCTAACACATTGTATACGGACAAATCACAAAGACTGAGCTTTTTTTTCCTAATAAGCTCATGATTTATTATAAGAAAGCTCGAGGCAATGTGTAAATACATTCTTAGCGCCAGCCACAAATTGGATTAAATTTTGTCGTTCCTTTTACGCCACTCATCATTATGAAATGCAGCAACACGGTGGCGTTTATTTAGCGGATTTAAACCGAGCATAAAGTTTAAACCGCTGTTTACCAAGTCGTGGCGAGGCATGCTTTATACTTAATTAGACATAATCCGTCGAGACTTGGAGGTATTTTAGTGGAAGCAAAACGAAATGACCGGCGCCAGAGGCTAAGTTAATTTTGTGGTGATACACACTGCTGCCATCTATGTTTAGCTTATTTGCAATTTGCAACATGTTGTTTCAAATATGTTTTGTGCAGCTCAAAACAATTTCGTTAATTTGAAGAAAGAAGCTTTGACAATAATGCAGCTCGAGAGCTGAAAAAGTTATTCATAATTCCCTTGAAGATATACAAAGTATTTTGACAGAAAACGCCCTTACACTAATTTACCCCGCAAGCATTTATAGTCCTACGTGGTTATACTCGAACCCTATAGGCTGAAGTATAGCAATTTCTTTACTTAAACTGAACGATGCGTGTTGCGTATAAATATTTTATATTAAGCCTGTTTATAAAACACCTTTACCAAAGACTCAAAAAAATTAAGGGCCTATCTACAAATCATTCCTTTACTTTAATGATTTATGTAATCGTAATCGTAAGTTATGTAAAATAACTTTCGATAAATAATTTTACTTTTTCATTTATAAATAGAACTTTTAAATAAAAACGGATGACATTATGAACTGTTATATACTTTTTGAATCAACCAGCAAAATGTTCACCATTTTTACTGGCCATGTGTCACAAAGACACATTTTATTCTTAGCCGCCTTCAGATCTATCCCTCGTAGTACATTCCAGGAAATCCCGCCTATTTATAGGGAACAATAGAATCGTTTTGTTTGAGTCGCGGTGTCAGTACGCTCGCGTATCGGCACATCTGTCTGTCTGTCGCAAACTGTCTGTGGCTATAGCTGAGCGTCAAAAATAGTAGTCATGTTAAGACAGTGTAGACATATGCCGTGAGGTTCCCGGCAGAGTAGAATAGGACCACTCCAAGTGTTCTCGTGGATGGCATAGAACGCGACTTAGGAAACAAAAGTTAGACAAAGTTTTTAAATATCAAAGAGACCTTTCCAACCCGTCTAGCCAGCGTGGAGAGTGTAGGCCAAATTCTTTGACTGATCTGGCCAATATGGCTTTGGTAGTGTAGAGAGGATCATGTTCTTGGTCAAGTGCGAGCCGGACTCGCGCACGAAGTGTTCCATGCCATTTCAAGATAACACTAGTGAGCATAAATGGCAACTAAAATAAAACACGTTTGTTGTATGGGACCCCCTTAAATATTTATTTTATACTGTTTTTAGTTTGTTTTGTCATAGCGGCAACAGAAATACATCATCTGTGAAAATTCCAGCTGTCTTACTATTACGGTTATTGTGATACAGACATTATGTATGTATAACATTAACATTC
The DNA here is from genome assembly GCA_963082605.1 of Rhodophaea formosa. NCBI lineage: Eukaryota > Metazoa > Arthropoda > Insecta > Lepidoptera > Pyralidae > Rhodophaea > Rhodophaea formosa. The sequence goes on along the minus strand of OY720220.1, from coordinate 2,710,809 downwards.
TTAAGTACCAGTGGACTTAATGCCACCTTACAACGACATTTGTATATTAGGCTAATTAGGCTTACCAGAGCCCGAGCGTTTGTCCAAGAACTGACTCCAGATTGAGATTTCCTTTTTCTGTAGAATTATAATAGGTACATACCTATGGTACTACGTCCTTTTACTGAAATCTTTGCCAAATGCATAGGTACTCATTAAAACATAGTAGTAAATTTCAAGTGTATTTTAAATCAGTTTTTTTACGTAATAATTGGCAAGAGATCAATAGTTTTTGTTTAAATTAAGTTTTATCATCTAAGAGTTAGGAACTGGATGCACGTCTATCCTCCGGGTTGTTTTATATTTACCTCGTACCTTACGCACCCACACTGAAGATGGAGTACATGAGTTTCAGAATATCACCTGATGCGTACTGTTTAAGTCTTCTAGGTCAGATAAACCGATATGAAGAGGTCCACACCAGTCAAAGAATTGCAGTGACACAAATGTGTCTTGTTGTCTCTTTCAATTCCTCACATACCTTACTTAGTGGAGTTTCGACAATTTTCAATTCAAAGACTGATGACATCGAAGTACCAGCTAGCGCTAGGAATCGAACCCGGAGCCTCGTGTGTAGCAGACTGGCATAGCTTTTCTATTTCAACCTCTAAAAGTGTACCAGAAGTGGAACAAACATGGATGTAATTACATTCCGCGTGTCCTGAACAACTTAGTTAACGAACCCGCAGTTGTTTGCTGAAACTGCACGGGATGCTGCACGGATGGGATTTTCCGTTATAGGCTTGATTCTGTTAATTTTTGTCAAGTTCTGTTTTAGGACATTTAAAATCAATAACAGATAAGAGAAAAAGTTTGATGGTCCAGTAAGCACTGGAAGTGCTTACGCATGTAAAGCAACCCCAAACGCTGTCCCCATTTGAATAAGTGACACAAAACTCAAGCTCCTCCGTGCTTCGGAAAGCATATTGAGACGTTGGTTTCGGGTGTCGTCATTGATGGCACTAATTAAGCAACGTCAGACAACATTAAGCAGCTTAAAAATATCTGACACCAGTGTTACCCACTTACACACACAAAAAGTAAACATGGGATTCTGTTTTAATTTTTTGTTGGGAACCGTAAAATCAGATCTAGCTCATGTTTTGCCTTACATTAATGTTACAGTTATTTGCTGAACTGCACGGGATGCTGTTTGAATGGGATTTTCCATTATAGGCTTGATTCTGTGAAGTTTTGTCGAGTTCTGTTTTAAGATATTTAAAATCAATCACAGAGAAGAGAGAGGGCAACTCGATGGTGGGTTTTGTAAGCGCTTACGCATGTAAAGCAACGCACGTAAAACCCGCGCGTAGTCCCCACTTGGATGAAGGGCCACTAGAGGCATTAAAAAACTCGAGCTACTCCGTGCTTTGGAAGGCATGTTAAGATGTTGGGCGCAGTTGTCAACATTAATGGCACTCGTTAAACTAAGTTACATGCCTTTAGGCAGATTAAAAACTTCTGGCACCAGTGTTGGCCATTTACAAACACGAAAAGCAAACAAGGTATCCCTGTTTTAAATTTTTTTTCGGAGCCCTAAAAATCAGAACTCATTTAATGTAAGCCAGCACACCTTTTTAGAGGATTTTCATTGGGTAAAAAGTGTATCAGAAGAAGGAACAAACATGAATGTAATTACATTCCGCGTGTCCTGAACATCGGTTAACGAACCCGCAGTTGTTTGCTGAAACTGTACGGGATGCTGTACAAATAGGATTTTCTGTTATAGGCTTGATTCTGTGACTTTCAGTCAAGTTATTTTTTAGCCACAGACATGTAAAAAAAATAATTATATAACAGGAACTGAACGCGAGATAAATTCATCATGGAAACCCGGCTTTACTCACGTTTTATTACGTCGGATCCGCCGACTAGTTTTAGTCCGTTAGGTGGCAATGTGACTTATCGAGTTATTTCACAGAATTATACAAGGAATCGTAATGTCATTTTTTGTTCTTCTCCCTTAGGAAAAGCTGTTCATATCAACGGTCTGAGAATCCCTTCTATGGTCTGAGGTCCTTCAATGGCATTTCGAGAGTCAATTTAAACGCTGCATATGCCTACCGATAGCGCAAATAAAAAAAAGCCTATGCTCAGCAGTGGGCGGATGATGGGCTAAGATGATGATGATGATATGTACAAACCTATATAAACTTTTCATAGTTGATGAACTTGCCGGCAAAAGCTATAAAAACATACTTTTTGTAGTTGCACAAGCCAATTAACGAAACTTCCATTCGTGGCGCGTTTGGTGCAGTTTCGGCAAACAAATGCGGATTCACAAACTAAGTTAGGGGGCGCACGAGGAATGCAATAAGAGCTGTGTTTTCTCTACTTCTACTAGTAGATGTGAATCTAGTAGGTATAGTGTGCACGTTGGAAATGCCTTCAACCCATTTAATTAAGTGTATAAAGGTGTACAGCACTCTTTAAAAAAATTGATTCCCAGCCGAGTAGAATAGGACCACTCCACTCCACCACCAAGTCTTTTCATGGATGTCATAAAAGGTGACTTAAAAATACAAGCTAAACGAAGCTTATAATCATCAAAGAGACCTCTTCCACCCTAGCGTAGAGAGTGAATGCCAAATCATCTGACTGCTCTGGTTAATATATAACTCTGGTAGTTAAGAGAGGGTCGTGCTTTTGCAGTGTAGGCTTTAAAAGCTTGATGATGATGATGATATGTACCTACCTATATCAACTTTTCATGGTTGACGAACTTGCCGGTAAAAGCTAGAAAAACATACTTTTTGTAGTAGCAAAGCCAATTAACGAAACTTCCATTCGTGGCGCGTTTGGTGCAGTTTCGGCAAACAAATGCGGATTCACAAACTAAGTTAGGGGGCACACGAGTAATGCAATAAGAGCTGTGTTTTCTCAACTTCTACAACATACATACTATCACGGCTTTTCCCTTGCGAGGTAAACAGAGTCCAGGTCCCTAAAATCTTCAAGACACGTTTAGCATGTTGGTGGGTTTTTATGTGGAGAACGGAAAAAAAATTGGGTTGCTAGTCGCATCACCTATTGACATGATTCCTCACGCTCATTCCCTCGAACGGCTTTTACGATCTGCGCGGGAAGAGAAGCAGCTGGTACATTCTACGTTTTTTTCTTTTTTCCCAGACGAGAGTGGAAGAAACTACTTCTACTAGTAGGTTGGGAATCCAGTAAAGTAGGCACGGTGAATATGCCTTCAACCCAATTTAGGATAGTTAAGTGTATAAAGCATTCAACCTTCATATTAATTAAATAAAAATTAATTATATGCCTTATGCAGTGTGATTCCCGGCAGAGTAGAATAGGGCCATTCCATGTCGTCCCGTGGATGTCGCTAAAGGTGACTTAAGAAACACAAGCTATTGTAAATATCAAAAAGACCTTTACAACCCGTCAGGCCAGCGTAGAGAGCGTAGGCCAAATCGTCTGACTGCTCTGGCTAATGTAATGGCTATGGTAGTACAGAGACATCAATATCATAATCATATGGAGGTTATGCTCCTGCAGTGGAGACTAAAAAAGACCTGATGATGATGATGTAAATAAATAATATATTGGGACAAATCACACAAATTAAAAACTTTTATTATCATTGTGACATAGGCTAGAATTTGCGCCGACAAAGTCGCGAGGAAATAGCTAAAGCCTTGGCACTAACATTTCGAAATTACTTCAATATAAATTTAATATGGCTACATACATTTAAATGACTTTATACAAAAGTAACGTCAAATTATTTCGAATTCGTATCAAACGCTGCCACGTCACCCAAAAAGTTAAACATTCCAAGTCGACGTATCAATTTCCACACGAAGTTTTAATATCCTTCGGAGTGCACAAAACTCGCGACTAAGTTCAAAGACGCGACTTTCCTGTCAATTACACGACAATTTAATTTCCATTCGGCGACGCCGTCAAACAGATGAAGGCAGAATCCAGCGTTTAGAGTACAGAAGCGACATATTTTCTGCCTTCGACTAATTTTTTATTTCATTCCTTACCATATTTATAATGGTCAGGAGTGTTATTTTCAACTGCTTGTCTAGTATTTGCAGGTATGGCATAGGGTATACGCGCTGGGCTTCCCTATCACGTATGTGCGCCGAATCCATCCGAGTAAGTAGCATCCCGAATACCTTTATGCGATTATCCCAGTCCAACAAACTCTCCTACCCTTTCCTTTGCTTTAAAAAAGGGTTTTAATGGGCAACAGTGTCAAAATCGATATAACCTTAACTGACTACACTCACTTATCCGTTTGGCAAGCATGGTGAGGGCAAAACCGTAGAAAATGCCTGTGGCAGCCAGTGGACCTCTTGCAGCTGAAAAAAACAACGAACGAATATGAATAATACTTACTACATAATTTAGATGAAGAGCATTCATTGTCCTTTCTTTTTTAATAATACTCTTTGACAACATGAATTGCTCTATATGTATGAGACACATTTGTTTCTTTGACAAAGTACTTTTATGTGTGAAGGTATGCAGCGGCCTACTGCTACTTTTTGTTGGAATATGAATACTAATATCTTCGTTTTAAAGTCTTTTTTTGCTTAGAGGTAAAAAATAATGAAATCCACACGTAAAAGTGTTAATTAAAAACTAGATGTAGTGCTGAAACTAGAGCTTCTCTTTCGTTTAGTAGGCCTCATAAAAAACCTCAAGGTTGCTCAAAGAAATATGAAGAGGGCTATGATTCGTTGTTTCTCTATGATATCAAATCACAAACGAGGAGATCCGTGGAAGATCAAAGTTCACTGACTTAGCTTAGCGGATTAGCTGTTTGAAGTGGTAGTAAGTGGGGCACATATCACGAAGAACTGATGGTCGATAGAGCTTGAAATGGCGACCACGTACCGGCAAGCTTAACGTTGGACACCCACCGACCAAGTATCGTCGTATTGCCGAGTCTTATTGGAAATCCTTGGTGGGAGTTCTATGTCCAGCAGTGGAATCCTTGCAGCTGGATGATTACGATGATGATGAAATAATTCTTACTGGGTACGATATTAACATACTACTTTATTTATTGGATGTAAGCGCTCAACATGGCATCTTCTAGGTCATCCTATAAGATCAGCGCTGGCACCACGAAAATATTTACTTGCTGAATGTTTTGTATGGAAAAAAATATACGAAATGATAATAACATTAATAGCTTTAAAAAAAATTGTTAAAATTACTAGTTGACAAGTCCTATTATTCAGTCAATGAATACCTTAATGAAAAATTTGATAATTAATATATTTACTAATTGTTTTTTTTTTATAATTGATATTTTCATTATACTTAACACAATTGACTATTTTTAGATTTTGCATGATATTGATTCTACAATGATATAAATGTACACTACACACCTGCTTGATAAATTTTGTATGCCTTATGGCGGAACATAGAGAAACCCGCTTTTGTATACTATCCATCTGTACTGTACTACCTATGTTCACGAAATAAATGAATTTGAATTTTAAATGTCAAGATTTACTGAGAAAACTTTTGGTATAAATAATTTTGAAATTACGTTCATGAGAATTACGTACAAGCAAAGGCTATATTTGAAATCAAATAAAATACAACGTAATACATCAATTTATGTTATCAGATGAAATCACATAACATAACAAAGCTTTATGCAGCAGTAATACGAATACACGACCCAACCCCTGAAATACAGTTATTTCTATATGAAATCACTGATACAAGGAGATTAGACTCTTGGGCTTCTAAAAACTTCAAATGTTGATGCCTTTAAGGGTCATCATCATTTCGTGTAGGTGACACGGTACGTCGACCATGCACACCCTGGAGTCAGAGTTCTTTGGAACAGCTTCTGACGTGGTTCCTTTAACGAGTACCAGATGGCAGCCGGAACCACCGGCTTAACGTGACCACGAAGCACGGAATCATCTTTCTTATGACACAATCAGGTGATTCATGCCTGCAATGTCCTAACCAAACTGGAAACAACTTAAACAAGTATGCTCCCCGTGGAAATCGAACCCACGACCCCCGCGTCAACAAGGCAAACGCCTTAACCACTGGACCACGGACCACTATTTGTAAAGTATTAGGAATAAAATGATTGGCGTCGCTACTGTGCCTAGTGTGCCCCCTTAAAGGTTCAGAGTCGTAATGATTAAGGATTAAATAATATGCATTTAAATAAAATTATTTTAATACGGTTTTTATCGCGTTTATTACATTATTTATACACCTAACGTTTCGAGCACTTTACAGTGTTCGTGGTCGCAGGTAGACTAAGTTGACATTTGTCTAGGAATTTATAAGAACTGCAAAATCTACCGCCTAAAATATTTATTGATAACGTTCCGGATGTACGCAGTATTGGCTCACGGTGTCTGAAGGTCTTGCAGTCTTCTGCTTAGCTTGAGATTTGATTAAATTGATGACTGGATCCCAAGCTGGTGGTAACTGCCAACCATCCTCTCTATTGAAATTAGGATGTTTTTTAATTTCAATAGCCTCACGAAGCATTCTTGGAATGTATCTGTTTTCTTTTGCAAGGACTTGAGGATTATCAAAACGCATATAGTGCTTGGGTTTGTCTAGGGCATGTTCACAGACTGCAGACTTCGTTCGTCTTCGATGCTTCTCTTTGTTTGCCCAATGTATGATAAACCACACTCAAAGTCAATTTTATAAACTCCAGCATCTTGTAACGGGATATTAGATTTGACAGGTCTTAAAAGTTGGTTTATTTTCTTGTGCGGCTTGTAATAGGTCTTGATTGAAGCACGCTTAAGTATATTACCAATTTTGTCTGTAAGTCCCTTTACATATGGTAAGATGGCAGGAAAGCGATCAACTGTGTGAGGCTTTGGGCGGCTTCTGTGATGTGTTTTTGGGAGGTTGAGGTTGTTGCTTCTTAAAACCGATTTTACTCGTTGAAGCTCCTCCTTGAGGTGGTGGGTGTCACAGATGCCATGTGCTCTCTGAAACAAAGATTTACCAACGGTAGCCAACTGATATGGATGATGATGGGATTTGCCATTGAGATATTTGTCGTTATGGGTAGGCTTTCTATACACAGTATGACTAATAGTATTATCAGGATTTCTAATTATTAAAATGTCAAGAAAAGCTAATGAATTATTTGTCTCAGTTTCTAAGGTGAATTTAATTTTGTTATTAATTGAATTAAGATGGTTTAGTAATAAAGATACTTGAGTTTTTGGGAGAACAACGAAAGTATCATCTACGTACCGTTTGAAGATCTTCGGCATAGCCAGGGTGGATGAAAGAGCCTTCTCCTCAAGGTCTTCCATAAATATATCGGCGACAATGGGGGAGACTGGTGAACCCATGGCAACACCGTCGATTTGTAGGTAAAATTTATTCTCCCAGAAAAGGTAGCCTGATGTTAAGCAGTGCTCGTCGGTGTTTATGTAACTTTTTTGGGTGCGACTTTTTTTCTGTTTAAATCAGTTTTTCCTTTATTTCTAGCCATAAGTAAAATTTTATCAACCTGGTACATCGGGTTTAAAACGGTTAGCCAAAAACAAGAATAACGGTGTTACTTTTGGTAACGAAAAAAAAATATAAAAAAAATATCAGTAATGAAACAGTGGTCGATAAATAGTGTATTTTAACTACGATATTTTTTTATATTTTTATATTATTTACAAAACTTTTGGCACATTTATTATTCTACAAAAATAAGATAACTGGCTTACAAATGTAATACTTTTTTTAAAAGATCTGCCACTTCAATTGCATATATTTGAACATAGATAATTTCCACAATTTCAAGCTGTGTGATTTTTAAGAAAACAATTGAATTTTCGTTTATTTCTTATTTCAGTTAATAATTTAACTTACAATTTTTAAGAATAAATACTTTGTATAAGCAAAATAGTAGATAAATTGAAATACATAATTTTGTAAGAAAATAGTTATTTTTGTCGAACAATTTTGGGATTGCTTTTTATAAGTTATAAATATTTATTAGAAATTTGAAAACTTTGATATTTAGTTTAACTTTTTTAATAACTATATATATTAACAACACGCACAATTCGTTTTTTTAGAAAAATAACATCATACAAAAAAGTTTTCATTAATAAAGCTGGGGTGGTCTAGTAGACCTCACATCGATACTTATGTGACTCAAATAGCAATACGGTACTTAAAGGTTAATCATCAGGTCTTTACAGTCTCCACTGCATGAGCACGACCCTCTTTGTGCTACCAATTTATATTAGTAAGACCCATCAGAAGATTTGGCCTACACTCTCCCGCTGGCCAGATGGGTTGGAGAAGCTTTTTGATATTTATAAGCTTTGTTTAGCTTGTGTTTCCTAAATCGCCTTCTACTACATCTGCGGGAAGACTTGGAGTGGTCCTATTCTGCTCTGCCGGGAACCACGCGGCCATTTGTTCATATCTTCTCGTTTCTCTAATCTAAGCATCCGACATACTAGTTACATTTCACCCCTCGTAGTGGGGTTACTAATATTTGACTTAATATTGCTGCCGTGTCTCCTCCATAAATTACAATGTGCTTGGTGATCATGTCAATCTCAATATCTTCTGGTGTGTGGGTTAAGTGTTAAAAGGAGGTTAGATTGAGGACGAATGTAGGTCGAACCATTAACTGTTGCGCAGATTTTAAAAACATTTAATATAGGAGTTTTCTTCCATTCTTTACCTTTGAGTAAACACTCTAAACGTGAACTTTATATCTAAGCAGATTTCAAGATATTGGATATAGGAGTTTCTTGCCAATCTTCGCCTATAAGTAAAATAAGTAAACAGGCTAAACGTTATTATCTTAGACATTGAGCGTTATCTACCTTTAGATGATTATGACCAATGGAGATAGTACAAACATTCAAATAAAGGGGGGGGGGGGGGGGACCATGAAAGGGAACGAGCTGCAAGTATTATTGTTCCGACCAAACTTTTCACAGGTTTCTTTTTTAATTAAATAAATCTTTGACGTAACTACGAAAGATTATATACTAGTAAACATATTTTAGCTTTTTGTTTCATGTGCGTGTTTAACATTAATTCAGTTTAAATAAATTCTAAGACGGACTCGCCCATAGATATCAGAATATTGGACTCGTCAGATCCACAACTTCGCACAGAGCCAAAGTTTATGAAAGAAATATTTTGTGATAAAACGGTTAAGAGGTTATAAAGTAATATGTAAAATACGCGTCACTTACGTATGAAATAAGCTACAGACCGACATGTTTCGACCTCTTCCGGAGGTCTTCCTCAAGCGAATGTGAACCGAGACGCACGCACGAAGTCGTCCTAGTCCGCACCGTCATGGTCGGCCTGTAGCTGACTTCATACATGAGTGAATCGTATTTTATACATAACTAGCTGTTACCCGCGGCTTCGCCCGCGTGATATATAGCCTATGTCCTTTTCAGTACCCTTACCTTTGTGTAAGCAAAATTTCATTATGATCGTTCAGTAGATACGGCGTAAAAGCGTAACAAACAAACTCACTTTCGCATTCATAATATTAGTTGGGATATATAAATATATAATATATATATACATGGCGAAATTTTGATCGTTCTGGACCCTTAAAGGGGTGATTCAGCCCGTCGATATGAACCATTTTTCCTATGGGACCAATGCTGGAAACTCAAATTTTATTTCGACATTTTCATACAAAAGTGTTCAGCCGCCCGGGCAATTTGTATAGGAATGTCGAAATTTTTTTCGAGTTTACAGCATTTGTCCCATAGGAAAAGTTGTTTATATTGACAGGCTGAATCACCCCTTTAATGGTCCGGAACGATCAAAATTTCGCCATGTATATATATATATATATATATAATTAATTTAGCTGAAGCTTAAATATATTGGCTGAATATAACCTTTCAAATACGATTAACACCTCCTAAACGTTCAAAACTAACGTAAGATACTTACATATATATATATATATATATATATATATATATATATATATACATGGCGAAATTTTGCCAATATATTTAAGCTTCAGCTAAATTAATTTACGGCATAGGTTCTAGTATAGTATATCTTTACTAACATATATCAATGGCTATCTGCACAACCAATTACAATACATAGGATCATCTATTACAATGTTCTTGATAGCCTAACTTAAAGTTCGTTACAGAACTATATTAATATTATATCATTAAAACTAACGTGAGATAAAGACTAATAAAGACCGTGGGGTTTCCGGCAGAGTAGAATAGGACCACTCCAAGTCTTCCCATGGATGTCGTAAAACGCGACTTAGGAAATACTAGCTAAACAAATGAACATCAAAGAGACCTCTTCAACCCGTCTGGCCAGCGTGGAGAGTGTAGGCCAAATCCTCTGACTGCTCTGGCTAATACATGGCTCTGGTAGTACAGAGAGGGTCGTACTCCTGCAGTGGAGACTAACAAAGGCATGATGATGACCTTTTCTTACAGGATAATTTTGAAAAATTGAAAAACTTGATAGTCCATTCAAAAGTGTTCAGCCGGCCGAGCAATTTGTACGAATACGTGTTTTATTTTTCCAGTTTTCTAAAAGAAAAGTTGTTCATAATGACGGGCTGAATCACCCTTTTAAGGCTTTTGTTTCCTTAGTCGACTTCTACGACATCCACGGGGAGACTTGGAGTGGTTCTATTCTACTCTGCCGGGAACCACACGGCAAGGTAAGAAAAGGTATAATGAGCTAAATCATCTCTTTAAGGATTGGAAAGGGTTTTATCTCTCATCTCAGGGTCTAAGCTCTCTGACTGCTCACGCTAATGTATGGCTCTGGTAGTACAGAAAGGGTCGTACTCCTGCAGTGGAGACTAAAAAGACCTGATAATGATAATGATGTCACCTGTATAGCTGGTCCATTGACTGGACAGCGCCACAGTTGAATTATTAATTATACTTCTACCGCAACTATTTATTTGAAGTGATAGCTAAATTAATCAATAAACTGCAACATGACCCAAGATATATTGGCGATATATCTTCTATTACTGTAAACCATTTACAGTGTAGTTGGATAGAGTATCCGTAACGAAAATGAATAGTCCATTCACTAACCTCAATCATAAACACAAATAGAATGACACGTTACACTTTTAAATCGGTTCAACTGTTTAGGCTACAGGAAGAAAGATTACAACAGTCGTACTTCATCATCATCATCAGGTCCCTGTTAGTCTCCAATTCAGGAGCACGAACCTTTATGTACTACCAGAGCCATACATCAGCTCTTTGATATTTATATAAGCTTTGATTAGCTTGTGTTTCCTAAGTTACTTTCTACCTTATGACATTCTATGTCAAGACTTGGTGCTAGAGTGGTCTTATTCCACTTGGTCGGAAACCAATTTTTTAAAAGTGATTTGGATACCTTTATACACTTAAAAGGGTTGAAGGCATCTCCAACGTGCACACTATACTGGATTCACGCCTTCAAGTAGAAGTAGAGAAAACACAGCCTTAATCGCATTCCTCGTGTGCCAAATCGCCTTATGCGACATCCACGGGAAGACTTGGAGTGGTCTTATTCTACTCTGCTGAAAACCACGTGGCTAACGTATGTTAGCCACATTATCTATGTATAATGTATATAAGAATGACTGTATATGTATATACACAGCCATACAGTATACATATGTATATACACAGTCATACATAGATTTATACACATATATATACTCCTTCTGGTTGAGTTTGTTTTTCCATAGTCTAAAATTCCAAAAATTGGTCATCACCAATCTGTATTCTGAATGAAAATACAAAAAAGTTAAAAATTTATCTCGAATAATAATTTTCCGCCCAACCAATCTCTCCACCGAATTACACACAACACCAAATAAAATATGTTAGGTGATTAAATAAGTTCATGCATCAATGTCGGCACAAGTTGCTATAGCCCTTTTGATGGATTGCTCGGCTCCCTAAAGTGTATCATGTTTATTCCAGAGAACTTTTTTATATTTATTTTGCGAGTGTGGAGAACTTTGGAGGACAATTATTATTAGGCCATCGAAAAGTGTCTATTTTGGGTACTATTAAATAAATAAATAAGTTCGGTTCCCAAAATTGTATCATGCTTATTTCAGAGAACTTTTTATATTTATTTTGCGAGTGGTGAGAATAAATAAATAATAAATAAATAAATATATAGGGACATATCACACAAATTGAGCTAGCCCCACAGTAAGTTGTGAACTTGTGTCGCAGGATACTAACTCAACGATACTATATTTTATAATATATACTTATATAGATAAACATCCAAGACCCAGGTCAATATGAAAAAGATCATTTTCCATCTTGACCTGACCGGGGATCGAACCCGGGACCACCGTGTCGCAGGCTAGCGTGTTGACCGCTGCGCCACGGAGCTCGACAAGAGAAGTTTGGACAATTATTATTAGGCAAGCAAAAAGTGTCTATTTTGGATACTATTATTGATAATGCGTCTTTAATTGGCAATGATATTCCCTTGAACATAAAGCAAGCACGTCAGTAAAAGGAAAATAAGCCTATATTTTTAAAAATAAATAAAAATACAAATAATTTTTCACTAATATGTAGCCTATGTCACTCGGGAGGTTATAATAATTCTTATACTACCTCATCAGTCTAAAACCGTTCATAAATGTAAAAGTTATGGTGAAATAAAGAAACCCGGATACTAACATTCACACGAAAAACGTATCCTATCCTATCCTATATAAATGTGAAAGTGAGTTTGTTTGTTTATTTGTTTGTTCGTTTGTAACGCTTTCACGCCATATCTACTGAACCGATCATCATGAACTTTTGCATACACATAGGTTAGGGTACTGAGAACGACATAGGCTATATATCACGCGAGCGAAGCCGCGGGTAACAGCTAGTTATCTATAATTTAAGAACGGTGTTCTTGTCGGTGGAATACTCTCCATGTACCTCTATTCTCAGAAAAAAAAATAATTAAAACAAAACTTCTTATTTTTTACATTTTTTTCCTTTTTTTATATATTTTATTTCGAAAACCAATATACTTTTTTTTTGGCAGTCATGTTTACCAATATTTTATGAATACCAAAATGTTACAAGAGCAATAAACTATCAGTAATACCCTGACAATTATCTAAACATAAACGCCGCCACAAAATATATAATGACCACTAACACGGGAATGCTATTACGTAATTAACAATAGTTTAGTCGTAAGTTGTTCGTAACAGTTATTAGTGGCTCGCTCCTGTTTCGGATATTGGGTAAAATACTAATATACATGGCGAAATTTTGATCGTTCTGGACCCTTAAAGGGGAGATTCAGCCCGTCGATATGAACCATTTTTCCTATGGGACCAATGCTGGAAACTCAAATTTTATTTCGACATTTTCATACAAAAGTGTTCAGCCACCCGGGCAATTTGTATAGGAATGTTGAAATTTTTTTCGAGTTTACAGCATTTGTCCCACAGGAAAAGTTGTTTATATTGACAGGCTGAATCACCCCTTTAATGGTCCGGAACGATCAAAATTTCGCCATGTATAAACTGACCCGATTTTTTTTAATACGAGCTGTAGCTCGCGGCTTTGCCCGCGTAATATATAACCTATATCCTTCTCAGTACCCTAACCTAGTAATAATTAATTTATGAATTTCTCCGTATAAATTTATTTAACAACATTTTAGTCGTAAGTTGTTAGTTACTGTTATGAGTATTTCGCTCTTGTTTCGTATGGTAGGTAATATACAAATAATTAAACTGACCCGAAAAATATTCAATTGAAGTCGCAATCTCCTCGAAATTACCTTATAAGCTTTCAAATCAGCCAATTAGATAGACTACTATCTAATTTGCTAACTTTTATTGACTGGGATCTATATGCTGAAATAAAACTATTACTGCTTTCTAATTGCTATTAATTACTTCTTCAATTATAGTAATAAATATACATGTGCGTCTTCGTACAAGCTTACGAAAATAACTGCGTCAACCAGGCGTTTCTTCATATTTTACCACAAACACATCGAGATATTAGTACTACGTACTCGTGTCTTCCGCAAATCCTTACTTTGTTATACATTATTTCGAAGAATGGAACAATGGCAATATTAAACGTAGCTCCTCTAGTACATAGTACTTATATCTCGATGCACAACCAATACTTTCTTTTGGAACGCATCGAAAGCATTTCAAAATACTTAAACAAACCTACTTACTACACTATGCACCAAAATCTATTTCGTCTTCATTTAAGACCCGTTTTTCATACACTTACTCTATGGTACAACCTCGAATCCTGACAGTTATTTACCTACCTATAAATGTATATTAAACGTGGCTACAAATAAATAAAATGACCACACTAACACGGGAATGCTATTACGCAAGCTGGCATTAGTTGTGTCGCGTTACAGTTCATTATACTGCACATACATAACAAATACGAGTATTTATGAGCAAGTTTGGATACAGTATTTAAATACATATTACATGTACATAAATAAATAAATAAAAAAAAAAAATATAGGGACATATCACACAAATTGAGCTAGCCCCACAGTAAGTTGTGAACTTGTGTCGCAGGATACTAACTCAACGATACTATATTTTATAACATATACTTATATAGATAAACATCCAAGTCCCAGGTCATTATGAAAAAGATCGTTTTCCATCATGACCTGACCGGGGATCGAACCCGGGACCCCCGTGTCGCAGGCTGGCGTGTTGACCGCTGCGCCACGGAGCTCGTCACATAAATACACATTTGACATACATACAATATGTTAATTAAGGCGCTTAGACCAGCCAACTAGCGCCACCCCTGGTTTTATTTATTTTACTAGTAGGTAAATAAGATCAAATTGAAAAAAATATACGTAAATACTTAATGACTTGTAGTATTTTTAAATGCAATTCAATTTATTTATTTGCGGAAAAAGTGGAACAAAAACAGCTGTTAGCACAGAATACAAGCATCTCACCTTTAACCTATCTAGGCATGCACATGCACATATTAAAGACAGTTTAATTATAACTATTACAATTTGTCTCTAAAGTATTCTTCTATTGTGTAATAATTTTGTGATGTGTAAATTTTTTGAATTGCTTTTCATTATTTTGCATTTAGTAAATCAAGAGAACTACTCATTACCTCCAAAAGTGGCCACTTTTGGCGCTCATCACTTTGTATAACTAATACAAAAAAATTACACCAAGTGATGATGATGAGAAGGTCTCTCAATATGAAATGATGATATTAATGAAAAGTTCTACTAAAAATACTACAAGTAATTTATTAGTGAAGTACTTACGTAGATATTTTCAATTTGTTCTTATTTCGAAGTGCACAAATTAAATAACGGGTTTGCTGATGTAAGCCTCTCTTAACCCGTTAATATTTAACTAACTTTTCGTATGGAACTAATGCAAAAGATAAAATAAATTTGCATTCCCTTACAAATGCTTTTCAGCCGAGCGGGCAAATTGTATGAAAAAATTGTTTTTTTTTTTTTTTAATTTCGTATAATTGCAAATAAAAGTGAAAGCTTCTCAAAAAGGTTACTGAACAAAATAAATAACCCTAGTCCCAAGGAACTAAACATATAAATGGTCAGTAAACCATGCGGTGTTTATCGTTACCTATAAGTTAGTTAAGGCTTAAGCTCGCTAATTAGTAGCCAATAACAAGTGGTTTAACTGTTATTTATTCCAACTAGTTATGATGGTGGAACGAAGAGAGGTTTATTCCCAACTGTGGGCAGAAAATAGGCTGAGATGATTCATATCATATATAGGGACATATCACATAAATTGAGCTAGCCCCACAGTAAGTTGTGAACTTGTGTCGTGGGATACTAACTCAACGATACTATACTTTATAACATATACTTATGTAGATAAACACCTAAGACCCAGGCCAATCTGAAAAAGATCAAATACAAATATAAATATACTATTTCTATCTTGACCTGGCCGGGGATCGAACCCGGGACCTCCGTGTCGCAGGCTGATGTGTTGACCACTGCGCCACGGAGCTCGACAAAAATTGAAGATTGATGATGATAATGAAAGTTATGGATCAGTATCGAATTCCTAATGTACAATATCTGATCAAGCTGTTAAGTACTTTTTAATTAAACAATAAATAAAGTTAATATTTCCACTTAAATAATTATTGATCATCATAACCATCAGGTCCTTTTTAGTCACCACTGGAGGAGCATGTCTCTCTTTGTAGGTACTACCAGAGCCACATATTAGCCTAAGAAGTCAAAGAATTTGGCCTACACTCTCTACGCTGGCCAGACGGATCAAAAAGGTCTTTATATGCTTTGTTTGCCCGACTCTCTTCTATCTGCCTGCAAAAAGTGTTGGAATTCTTTGGTCACATCGCCAGAAAAGGTGGGAAAAACCTCGAGTAACTCCCATGAGTTTCCGGTAACCATTTACCGGAAAGGTTGATGGCAATAGACCAAGAGGCCGTAGTCCAATAAGGTGGACAGACCAGATCCGAACAACCCTGGACACCAACCTACACGACGCTCTTCATTCGGCCAAAGAGAGGAACAAATGGCGCGCAACTGTCCGAAGGATGATCACCTCACAACAAGGGAATCACGACCCTCAGTAATGAGGATAACGACGCGAGGAGGAGGAGGATCCTTTGTTTAGCTTTTGTTTCCTAAGTCGCGTTCTACGACATCTACGCGAAGACTTGGTGTAGTCCTATTGACTTCGCTGGGAACCACACGGCGGCATTACAAACACGAAGTAGAGTTAACACGGCCTTTATTACATTCCTCGTGTGTCTCGTAACTTACTTTGCGAATCCGCAGTTGTTTGCCGAAACTGCACTGGATGGGATGGGATTTTCCTTAATTGGCTTGAAATACAAAGCACGGAATGTTGCTCACACCCTTCTAAAGACGAATGTAATAATAATACAGCGTGTCAACCCGCACCCGGTGAATAGGTGAAAGTCGTGTAATTGGCCTGTTAAGATTCGCCTGGAAGCGCATGTCTCCATACAAACGGAAAAAGGGAATTTTGGCAATATTCGATAATTTTAGGGCAAAACTAAGCATCCAATCAATTAATCTCATTTTACTCTACGTACGTTCCTATACAGTTTGGTTAAATTATCAAATGTTTGAGAATTATACGCCTCTCAAGATTTCCATACAACTTTGAAAAGGCTTGTAATTCTTAAACCATTGGTATTTTAACCAAGCTGTATAGGAACGTACGTAGATTGTAATGAGATTAATTGACTAAATGATTAATTTTACTCCAAAATTATCAAATATTGCCATAATTCCCTTTTTCCGTTTATATGGAGACATGCGCTTCCAGGCGACTCTTAATTCGTGTTAAGAAAACGTGACGTGCTAAAAGACGTGAAGATGATGATGATCATTTATACACCTAACGTTTCGAGCACATTACAGTGTTCGTGGTCGCAGGTAGACTAAGTTGACATTTTTCTAGTATCAAACGTAGTAGCGCTCAACGAAGTCTGCAGTCTGTGACATGCCCTAGACAAACCCAACCACTATATGCGTTTTGATAATCCTCAAGTCCTTGCAAAAGAAAACAGATACATTCCAAGAATGCTTCGTGAGGCTATTGAAATTAAAAAAACATCCTAATTTCAATAGAGAGGATGGTTGGCAGTTACCACCAGCTTGGGATCCAGTCATCAATTTAATCAAATCTCAAGCTAAGCAGAAGACTGCAAGACCTTCAGACACCGTGAGCCAATACTGCGTACATCCGGAACGTTATCAATAAATATTTTAGGCGGTAGATTTTGCAGTTCTTATGAAATACTAGACAAATGTCAACTTAGTCTACCTGCGACCACGAACACTGTAAAGTGCTCGAAACGTTAGGTGTATAAATAATGTAATAAACACGATAAAAACCGTATTAAAATAATTTTATTTAAATGTGTAACAATCGCGAAAACATAAGAAAACATTATGATGATGATCACTATCAGGATAACCGTGCAAGACAAGGACAGTTTGGGATGGACGTAGATGACAGACGATGGTGTAGGAGTTGAACACAAACTTAGCCTAGAATATATATGGTTTACAAGCGAGTTGAGGGTATGTTTTTCTTGTGAGGCTCGAGTTAAAATGTTTTTGTGAGGCTAATTTACATCACTATGTTAATTTAAGCTGCGTTCAAACCGAACAAAGTTCAGGAGCGTGTTAGAGGATAATCCAGACAAGGGCCAACATCACAATGAGTATATCCGGTTAATCTTGCCGATTATATATTTGTTTGTAGCCCTTTGTGTTATCATAGTGGTTTCATATATGACGTGTCCACAAAATTTTATATAAACTACAGTCTCTTATAGGCTATTTTACTGGGTCAAAATATTAATAATAAAATTAGACCGTCAGTTAGACAATCAAAAAATATTGGACACGTATTTTTTCTTTCGTTAATTAAACAATAAATGTCAAAGTTCATGAGTGGGGCATGTGCCATCACAGGCCATTAAAAAGTGTACTGGCTAGTGACGTCACACACAATTTCAACGCGCTATATCTTTGTCATTATTTTTTTGACTGGCAAAAGAAAAAATACGTGTCAAATGTATTTTGATAATCTAACTAACGGACTAATTATATTTTTTTAGGAAAATAGCCCAATCTGTGTGCCATATTTATTGGATAAATTCATTATTACAACTAACTCTAACACGCATTATCAATTATTGCATTTGTTCAGGTTACATTTTTGTCTTTCAAATAAATCGTACTGTAAACGCAGTATAGTAATTTCACATATTTAGTTCCCCAACCTACCAATAGATGGCGCTGTGTGTATGATAGAACGCGCTATCGTTATTTTTTCGCAACGGGTAATACGTGGTGGGTCTCACTCACACAGGCAGGACTGAACCACGTACTTGATTGTAACCTTTGCATTGTTACTGAAATTGTTAAAATGGTCAATAAATCATCGCTTGCTTACCATTACGCCATCTTTAATTTGTGGCCCGCTCTTCAACTCCTTACAGTACTTTTATTTATACGCTTAAACACATTCTGAGTAGTCTAGTTATCTAGAAGTGGACCTATTGTTATCTAACAGAGGTTTTTAAAAACTTAGGTTATCAAAGCTTTTGCCAGAGCGCGTGCCTTCGGAAAAGACATAATTCCTGTAGAATTAAAACATCTATGGTGTTATTTAGCGGTTATCAGCTGATTTGGCTGTTTTAATGAAATACTTCTTTATTCCCTACGGGTAGACAGAGCCTAGGGCCATAAGATTAAGGCCACGTTAAGGTGATAATCGAAATTGTAATATGTAGATATGGGTTAGCCGCTTCGACTATATAAATGATTCCCCAATGTTTCCCAATCATTATCAAACTTATTTCTTTTATTTCTGAGAAAAAAAGTACATTGAAGCATAAAAACCGGCCTGTCGTCAACGTTTCTTGAGTAACTACAGAACCACAGTCCTGTAAATATTACATATTCGCTTAAGAGGCTTACATCACCGAAACAAGTGACACCCGTCATTAAATTCTTGTTCTCCGAAAAAAGAACAGAATAATGAAATAATCTACGTAAGTACTTCCTTAGTAAATTACTTGTAGTATTTTTAGAAGAACTTTTCATCGACATCAGCATTTCAGATTGAGAGAACTATTCATTACCGCCAAAAGTGGCCGCTTTTGGCGGCAATGCGTAGTTCTCTTGATTTACCAAATACAAAATAATGAAAAGCAATACAAAAAATACTAGAAGTCATTTACTAGTGAAGTACTTACGTCGATTTTGTAAATTATATCTTATTTATTAGTAAAAGAAATAAAACCAAGGGTGGCGCTAGTTGGCTGGTGTAAGCGCCTTAAGCACACGCTTTAAAGCAATGTCCTCTAGATGAGTGCTCTTTACATGCGTATAATCCTAGTAAGTACTTACTAATCTAATTTAATAATAGATGGATTTTTAGGGTTCCGTAGTAAAGAAGGAACCTTTATAGTTTTGCCATGTCTGTCTGTCTGTTCGCGGTTTTACCCAGAGGCTGTAAGTACTATAATGTATGTATATTAATAATGCCAAAAAAGTAAATAAATAATAAATAATAAAATAAATATATAAGGACAAATCACACCGATTGAGCTAGCCCCAAAGTAAGTTCGAGACTTGTGTTATGGGATACTAACTCAACGATACTATATTTTATAATAGATTACTTATATAGATAAATATCCAAGACCCAGGTCAATCTGAAAAAGATAATTTTCCATCTTGACCTGTCCGGGGATCACACCCGGGACCTCCGTGTCGCAGGCAGGCGTGTTGACCGCTGCGCCACGGAGTTCGAGTGGTAGAATAAAATCTCTCTACTAACCTATCGTGTGGGGTATCGTTGAATAGACCTTTAAAAAATAATATGAGGTTGTGACACCATTTTTCGATATAGGGGTCGATTTCTGAAATATTTGGTTTTATAGGGCAAACTTTTGTTAGAGGTAAGTGTCGCCCCCCTCTATCTGCTTAACGGTTATATATAGATAAGTAAAAAATAAATATAAGAGTAGTATATATAATGAAGTTGAAAGAAAAACTATCATAGCTGAGTACTAAGAACAAACTAAATAGTTATATCACTTTTTCATAAACCGCAAAAATAACTATGTAACAGCACTATGAAAACCAAGTTACTTTTGCTGGCGAAAAATTATAGAGGTTTTTGGCTAATCTAAGCTTGCGTCTACAGAACCCTTCATGGGCGAGGCCGACTCACATCTGGCCATTTTTTTTTAATTTTACATATTTTACCTTAATTTGACCACACTTCAAACCCAACAAAGTTCAGTGGCCTGTTATAGGATAATCCAGGACAAGGGACCACATTACGGCTTATACATTCGCATAATCTAACCGACTACGTATTTGTATATAACCCTTTAAATTACTACTAGCTGTACCCTTACTTACATACGTAGTATGTACATACATACTATGACGATGTTGATATTGTCACGTCTTTTTCCATTGTTGTAGACTATTAAACCTTAAGGCCACGGTTGGCATGTTGGACTTGTAGGTGGAAAACGGAATTAAAATATTGAAGGGTTGCTAGCTACATCGCCTTCTTCTTCTTATCGAGTTGAAATGGTATCATTCTATTAAATATCTTTCGATCAGTATTTGACCACGCTGATTGCCCTGTCGTTGGCCTCATTAAGGTCTCAGGTTTGGGCACGACAGAAGGTGAGACATGGTCTGATCGGCACTGCAGTCACACAAATTGCTGGTAGAGAAACCCCACCTGACCCTGTTTTCTCGACATCTCCCAACGCCGGCTTGGCTACATAAATAAATACTCGTAAATATAAAGGGACATATCACACAAATTGAGCTAGCCCCACAGTAAGTTGTGAACTTGTGTCGCAGGATACTAACTCAACGATACTATATTTTATAATATATACTTATATAGATAAACATCCAAGACCCAGGTCAATATGAAAAAGATCTTTTTCCATCTTGACCTGACCGGGGATCGAACCCGGGACCCCCGTGTCGCAGGCTAGCGTGTTGACCGCTGCGCCACGGAGCTCGACACCTATAATAGGCTATAATAATCATATCAATAATTGATATGATTCCTCAGATATAATAATAAATATATTGATTGTGTAGTGCGTACGCATAAGTATGTTTGCAGGTTTCTTTCATCATCATGAGGTCGATCCACTCTGTAAGATGTGAGCAATATTTTAGCCAGGGCAGTCAGAGGATTTGACCTATACTCTCCACGCTGGCCTGATGGGTTGGAGAGGTTGGTGAGGTTGATTTGATTTGCAGGATTCTTTATTCCACTATAACTTCTGTATCAGCGCGTATATGTATTTTTTAGTTAGGATGTTTTAGGTTCCGTAGTCGAATGGCACAAAATGAAACCCTTATTGATTCATCATGCTGTCTGTCTGTATATCACAGCCATTTTATTCAGAACTTATTAAGAGTACACAATATGTATTCCGTAAACGGTTTACACAATACACGTTTTACGCTTGTAAAGCAACCTCGGGAGAAGACAAGATAGCTTAAAATATATCGGACTTTGGAAGGACCTTCAAAAGAAATACGCTGGAAGTTATTACCCGCGTCCAGAACTATCGTAAACTACACCTATTTTGAGAATTTCCATAAATTATTATGGTGTGAGAACAAATGTATATCACAATTCAAATTGAAACTAATTCGAATGTTCACTGGCATGGTCTTCGTGTTAATGGTGGCCAGTAACCATAAACAAGGACCCATTAGCTAGTAAATATTGATATTAAGTCTAAGGCAGCGGTCTAATATATAGCGAAATATAAGATCAAAAATTGAAAATAAAACTAATTCGAATGTTCACTGGTATGGTCTTCGCTCTAATAGTGGCCAGTAACTATAAACAATGAACCATTAGTTACTGAATATCGATATTAGATCTAGGGCTGCGGTTTAGAATATAGCGAACTAAGAGATCACAAATTTAAACTGATTCGAATGTTCACTGGCATGGTCTTCGTGTTAATAGTGGCCAGTAAACATAAACAATGACCCATTAGCTACTGAATATCGATTTTAGGTCTAGGAAAGCGGTTTAGTGACGTAGTGAAAGATCATGCCAATTGGATGACAGTGCAATTATAAATCAACTAATAAACTGATTTAATAGTAGTACTCAACGAATGAATAAGAATTCACTCATAATACACAAGCTTGTCTCAGAAACTTGTCTCAAAAATTAAATTTATGAAAACTATAATAATAGCGCTGTCCCCTTTGGATCAATTTGTCGCTAGATTTAATAGCTGCTAACAAAAAGAAATCATATTTCATCGCTGGCTTCTTAATCAAATCAAATCATTTATTTTCAGGCAACAAGTAAAATATTACATAGGCCCATAGATATATACCATACAGACTAACATATATATAAAATAATCAAAATCTTAAAATGCTAGGTTCCACGTATTGTCGGCGTTTGTAATGGGAGTACAAGACCCATTACGTAGCTGGCTTCGAAATCCGCTTACGCTCTCCGCTATATATCCAACTGGTTGCTAATACCGTAACGTAGAACTGTCCAACCATCAGTGTCGCCACAAATATTTAGTGGTCTCATGTGAATGCTGCCATTTGAATGCGGATCAAAACGAAATTTGTAGTAGTTTAAGTATGAAAAAGACTTTATTTATTACGAGCTCCGTGGCGCAGCGGTCAACACCCTGCCAGCCTGCAACACGGGGGTCCCGGGTTCGATCCCCGGTCAGGTCATGATGGAAAACGATCTTTTTCAGAATGACCTGGGTCTTGGATGTTTATCTATATAAGTATATGTCATAAAATATAGTATCGTTGGTTAGTATCCTGCGACACAAGTTCACAACTTACTGTGGGGCTAGCTCAATTTGTGTGATATGTCCCTATATATTTATTTATTTATTAATGATTAAATAACTGACCAATTTTCTGGAACCAGCCTTAATCTCCTCAATCTCTCTCACTCACTTATGAAAGAGTGAAAGTAAAGTTTGAAAATTTTCAAGGTTATAGTACATTGTAAACAAAGCCTGTAACAGAAGGGTCACATCCCGGATAATCGTCAGGGTTAAAGCGACGCGGCGCGACAAGGTAATCGCGGTGTTAGGGACGGTGTTTGTACATGAGGATCTGTAGCTTATATTTAACAAACTGATACAGTCATATTCAGAACTTACACCAAATTTGTAATTAGTGACAAAATTATGTCATGAAAATTATGCATTTTTAGAGTTACAGAAGGGTCACATCCCGTATCGGTTTTTTTATATATGATTTTAAGCTTTCGCGATCACAATCACTATTATGTTCACTACGGGACTTACCGCGATTATTTTTGAGTTCTGTCTGATATTTCGACTACATTGCAGCTGCCATTTTCACAGACTAACTGAAGAGACTGCGGTGGTGGATGTTGAGCTGTCAAGGGAAACCGTATCGGTCTACCCTCTTGTCCAATATACACAAACTAAGAGGGCTATAGCTCAACGGGTCAAAGAGCACATAACCGCAGTTAAAAACAGGGATATTGTGAAGTGTGCCATAGCGGAGCATCTATCACAAGCAGAGACCAATCACTGGATCGAGCTACACCAGCCAAAAGTACTTGCAACTGAACGCCACTTTATACCCCGGCTAGTTAGGGAAGCGATTGAAATTAAGAAGCATCCCAATTTCAATCGGGGAGACGGTTTCAAGCTTTCGGGTACATGGAACCCTGTGATTGAGTTGTGTAAAAAGTGTACGCGCGCATCAGTGAACAATTCCCGAATGGACACCGTCAGTGTTGTGTGTAAAAACCTGTGTAATAAAAGACAAAGAAAGAGGGTAGACCGATACGGTTTCCCTTGACAGCTCAACATCCACCACCGTAGTCTCTTCAGTTAGTCTGTGAAAATGGCAGCTGTAATGTTGTCGAAATATCAGACAGAACTCAAAAATAATCGCGGCAAGTCCCGTGAACATAATAGGGTCACATCCCAGTTACTCGTCTAGGTTAAAACGACGTGACGCGACAATGGGATCGCGGTGTTAGGGAGGGTGTTTGTACATGAGGATCTGCAGTTTATATTTAACAAACTGATACAATATTCAGAACCTACACCAAATTTGAAAGGAGTGACAAAATTATGTCATGAAAATTATGCATTTTCAGAGTTACAGAAGGGTTCAGGTGGGAAATCCCAGTTACTCATCTAGGTTAAAACGACGTGACGCGACAATGGGATCGTGGTATTAGGGAGGATGTTTGTACTTGAGGATCTGTAGCTTATAATTAACAAACTGAATATTCAGAACCTATACCAAGTTTGTAAGTAGTCACAATGTTATGTTATGAAAATTATATCATTTCAAAGTTACATTCGAGTCAAATCCCGGTTCTTTGTTCGGGTTAAAGCAATTTCCTGGTTATCTCGTCGCGTCAAGTTAAAGCAACTTGACGCGACGAAATAACCAGGAAATTGGGGAGGATGTTTATACATGAAGATCTGCATATGTTATAAAATATAACATTTTACTAGAATCCTTAATCAACGTATGTTAGTAGTAACAATATTTTATGATGGAAAAAAAGTATTTTCAAGGTTACAGTACATTGTAAACATGACTGTTACAAGAGGGTCACATCCCGTCTACTTGTCAGGATTGAAATAACGCAACGCGACAAAGTAGTCGCGCTATTAGGGAGGATGTTTATATATGAGGATCTGCATCCTAAATCCATAATATTATAAATACGAAAGTGAGTTAGTTGGTTTGCTTATTTGTTTGTTTGTTTGCTATGCTTTCACACCCTATCTACTGAACCGATCATCATGAAATTTTGCAAAAACACAGGTGAAAAGCACATAGGCTACATATTCACTAAAATCCTAAACCAATGTATGTAAAGTTGTAACATTACTTTTTATGAAAGTTAAGTATTTTCAAGATTCAAGATTCAATCGTTTATTTAATATTTGTTTCTTTGAACACTTATTAATTGTCATATTTGTGTTTACAAATTTTACAACAAAAAAATTTGTTGACGTCAATAATTATTTATGGCTAAGTTTAGGCCGCTTCCAAAGCGGAGTGCAGAAGAAGCGGCAACAAGGTTACAGTACATTGTAAACAAGTCTGTAGTAAAAGGGTCAAGGGTTGTGGTAGAGCCACGCTACCGGCAAAAATCACTTCAGCTGGTAGCATGAATGAGCCGGCTCGTCCGGGGAAGTACCACACTCTCACAGAAAATCGACGTTTGAGTAGTAGTTTTACAGCTGTGGCGGTGGACTGTGAGCGCCTGCAGGAAGATATTGATAGGATTGTTGCATGGGCTCATGAAAATAAACTCCAATTTAATAAATCTAAATGTGTCTCGATCACTTTTACAAAAAAACGTAATTCAATCGAATATAATTATACTGTGGACGATGTTAGTATGAAGAAAGTCACGGAGGTGAAAGACCTAGGGGTTCTCTTTACAGCCGACCTATCATTTAAAAATCATATTAATATAATAGTAAAAAAAGCCTTTAGGAATTTAGGATTTATACTGCGTAGGGTTCACAGATTCACAAACCCTAAAGTTATTATTTCCTTATATAATGCCTTAGTTAGAAGCCATCTTGAAAGCAACGCAGTCATATGGGCTCCACATGAAACTAAATATAGTCTCATGTTGGAGCGCATTCAAAATAAATTTGCCAGGTATCTGTATATGAGATTGTACGTAATGTTCGGTACTCCCAGTTATCACTACGTTGTATAGGCTACTCTGACTCCAAATTATTATGACTCGATGAAAGCTAACTATGTAGGTAGGTTTAGTGTCCACAGTAAAACAACAGGAATGCAGTTCACGAAAGTCCGGGTATATTGTTCTCAAAACTTTTCACAACACAAGTACAAGTTACGAAATTAAATCGAACGTAAATTACATATAGGACAGAAGTCCGCGAGTGGGAACGGAGGCAGGCGGAGGGCGACTGCCGTGCGCTCGCGCCACGAGAATTTGCTGAGTTTCATTTCAACAATGTATGAGTGTACCCCTACATCACACCCCTCCTAAAATTTGGCAAGATATCGACAAATTTTAAGCAAAATAACATGAAAATTCGATTACAATCACAAAACCAACAGGTGCCGATTCTGTACTCTACTATAGTTTGACTGAATACAATACAATGGATACGGTGTGACATCATCGTCGCTAAGTTGTAACTTAATATCTAAACTCCTGTCATCGTAAAGGTTGAAAACAATAATGAATTATTGATACATTTTGAACATTTTATAAACCATGTTTTTGTAAATGACGGAACACAGAACAATTTTCTTACAACAGATGATACTAATTTCGTAATGTTACATTATTTTGTAAAATTTGTGTTAATGCATTATTTAATACACTTGTAATTCATCCAACAATGTTGTATGGTTTATTGAAATTTTTAAACAAAGATGTTTCTGAGATAAAAATGTGAACTTTTTCAAAAAAATATATCCTTACAATATAGGTATCTATAAACTATTTTCAGACACAGGTAGACAGGATTCATGCGTAAACTATTTTTGGTTTACCTCTCTCTCCCTGTGCCGCCTGCGACCGCTGACCTGCCGCTTCCTCCAGCGTTACTGTTAATCTTTTCTCGAGCCATTTCTTCACGCCTTTTGTACATCTCATGCAACAAAAATACATACCGCCACATAAAACAAGGGCTGTACCGATGCTTATGCAGATAACCACGATGTTAAAATTTTCTATTTTCGCTTTCAGATCGGTAACTTGATTTACGTTGTTTTGGGTATAGCTTGTTTCCTCTACTTTGGTAGTATATTGACCCATTTTGAGATTTATTAAAAACGACCAAAATTTTGTGTGTTACTCAAGAAGGTAGTTACTATCTGAATCGAAGATGTTTGCCTAATGAGACAAAAATGATGCTCTGGAGGAATTGAACACGGATGCCCTAGATTATAAACTTATTTTCTAACTAAAACGTACGGGTTTTTTGATGACGCGGCCTCTACTCGTTGTTCGCTGCGTTGCCGGGCTGGCCTCGCTGGGAGGTTGCGTCATCTGCTTACCTGTGCTGTTATCGTTAACTATACTTGACGCCGGTGTTTGCTCGTCTGTATTTATTATATATGCTGGTTTGAGTCTGTCTATTGAAATTATTGAACGACGATTCTGTAACTGAATTTCGAATGTTTTTTCGTATCTTTTAATTACTTTATATGGCCCATCGTACGGAGCTTTCACTGGTTTCTTTACCGAATCGTCTCTTACAAATACGTGTGTACATGACTCTAAATCTGAATGTACAAACCATTGACGATTATCCCTATGTTTGTTGGATATCGGCCTTAGTTTTTCAATAGATTGTCGAATATCTTCTATAACCGTATACGAGTCATCAAGTATAGTTTTCGATGCACTAAAAAAATCATTAGGGAGCCTTAGTGGCCTTCCAAACGTATACTCAGCTGCACTAATGCCGCTCTCGCTGCGTCCAGCTGCTCTTAAGCCGTAAAGCACGGTTGGTAGCTCGTCCACCCACGACTTGTTGGTTAAACGGGCCATCAACGAAGCTTTCAAACTACGATGCCATCGTTCCACCAGGCCGTTCGCCTGCGCGTGGTAACTAGAAGTTCTTACCTTTTTCACGCCCAAATATTTCATTAAACTTGTAAACAGCTGGCTCTCGAACTGTCGGCCCTGGTCCGTTGTCAGTCTGGCTGGACATCCATATCTCGTTATCCAGTTCTCGTAGATGACTTTGGCAACTGTTTCCGCAGTTATGTCTTTGATCGGTATAGCCTCAGGCCACCGTGTACCTCTGTCAATGATGGTTAAACAATACCTGAATCCATCGCATGAAATGGGTAAGGGGCCCACCAGGTCCGCGTGAATATGCTCAAACCGATCTGCCTGCTGGAATGTACCATACTCTGAAATGGTATGTCTGCCGATCTTCGCTTTTTGACAACTGACACAAGTTTTAGCCCATCTGCCTATGTCAGCATTCATGCCAGGCCAGAAAAATCTGTCAGAAATTAATTTACGCGTAGTCCGTACGCCTGGATGACTTAGCTCGTGCACGCTATCGAAAGCTATGCGTCTATAGGTTTCTGGTAAGTATGGCCTAATTTTTGATGTTGTAACTTCGCAAAACACCTCTTTTCCAACCGTGGGTAAAAACATGCGTTTGATTACAACTTTGTTATTACTTACATTTCCTGCCTCGCGCTGGATTACGAACTCGTCGCGTTTCTGCGATTCAGCTAGTTGCTCGTAATCGATGCTTGTGGGACAGGATATAGTCGCGACGCGTGATAACGCGTCAGCGACCACATTGTCGCTGCCTACGACGTGTCGAATGTCTGTCGTAAATTCGCTAATGAATAAGAGTTGCCTTGTTCGTCGTGGTGTTTCGGAATCCGTACCAATTTTTGAAAAAGCATGCACCAAAGGTCGATGGTCAGTGTATATCGTCAAAGGCCTTCCTTCAAACAACTTACGGAAATGTTTGATAGCTAGGTAGATCGCCAGCAGTTCTCGATCGTATGTACTATAACGTTGCTGTGTGTCTGATAAGCGTTTAGAAAAATAGCCTAAAGGTTTCCACACACCCTTGTCGAGTTGTTGTAGAACACCCCCTGTACATGTGTCTGACGCGTCCGTGAACAGTGCTAACGTAGCGTCGCTGCTCGGGTACCACAACGTGACCGCATTCTGTAACTGTAACTTACATTCCAGAAATGCTGCGTCCGCATCCGGCGTCCATGCAATAGGCGATTTGTCGTTCTTTTTAGCGTTATGTAAATACCTTGACAACGTAGCTTGACTCTGAACCGCGCGTGGAATATGTTTCCTATAGAAATTGACCATGCCTAAAAATCGTCTTAATTCGTTAACAGTCGTTGGTTTTGGAAAATCAGAGATAGCTTGTACCTTATCTGGTAGAGGTCGGATGCCTTCTCTCGAAACATGGAATCCTACGAATTCCAACTCTGAGACACCAAAAACACATTTAGATTGATTAATTGTTAAACCATACCTATTTAAACGCTCGAATAATAAACGGAGATGCTCGCGATGCTCTGTCTCGCTCACGCTCGCTATGATGACGTCATCGATGTAACTGAAAAGAAAGTCTAACCCTTGTAATACCGCGTGATTCATGAACCTCTGAAAGGATTGCGCAGCGTTGCGCAGACCAAAACTCATCCTGGTAAATTCGTGAAGACCGATCGGGGAAATTATGGCCGTCTTGGGAATATCGTCCTCATTAATAGGAAGAAAATGATACGCCCTATTGACGTCAATTCTTGAAAAAATATTTTTACCTGATAGTAAGTAGGTGAAATCATGCAGTCGTGGGATGGGGTACCTATCCGGTTTGGTGATGGCGTTCAGCTGCCGGTAGTCACCGCACGGGCGAATGTCCCCATTTTTCTTCTGTACCACGTGTAGTGGACTTGCCCACGCACTCTTCGATGGCCTGCAAATTCCTAACTCTACCATTACCTTAAACTCTTCTTTTACCTTCTTTAAACGTTCTGGAGGTAAAGGTCTCGCCCTAGCGTGAACCGGTGGTCCCGTTGTCTCGATGTAGTGCTTCTCTGAATGCTGTGGGGGTTCTCTAAAAGACATTGGTTTGGTTATGTCTGGAAATAGTTTAAGTAAATCATGATACGGATTATTTACTGATAAAGTCGAGATAGACGGATTATTACAACACTGAACGCGTGTTATTACATTCAAATTTGTAAGGGTATCAATTAATCGTTTATTGCTTAGATCGACTATCAATTTATAGTGGCTTAAAAAGTCCGCGCCTATGATAGGCTGTTTGACGTCAGCCACAATAAATGACCAACGAAATGCTCGTCTAAGATTGAGATCCAGGGTCAATGTGCTAGTGCCATATGTTTTAATTTGAGTGCCATTCGCTGCAAACAATACGTAACCCTCTGAATTATTCGTAGGACTGCGTTTGACAACATGCGAGGGCAGAACTGACACATTGGCACCGGTATCGATTAAATAACTTAACTTACTATTTTTATCCGTTATACATAACCGACGGTTTGATCCACCAATACAGCTTCCCGTCGACGACTGTACGGCTGCTAGTTTTCCGACTTCCATGCACAAGGATTCCGACATTTTCTCGCTTCCTTTCCAAATCTATAGTGGAAAAAACATAGATTATTGTCCTTTCGTGCGCCCGATCCGTTTCTCGCTCGACTATTACTGCGTCTTCTATGTCGCTGGTTCGACCTGCTGCGGTTGCGTGCGCCAAACCTCTCCTTTCGTAGCTCGGCGACTTCTAAACTGAGCTTCTCTATGGCTTCAGACAAATGGTTTGGTTGCTCCTGACTGACGGCTGCTACCTCCATCGGTCGAGTTGTCTCCATCACTTTATCTGCTACTGCCGCGAGCTTTTCGGCGTCCTCCAAGGTGGTAGCTGCCAGCACCGTTCGTACTGCGGTCGGAAGGTGATTCTGCCACAGGACCACCAACGTCTGCGCCGAGACGCGGTTGCCTGCCAAACTCTGCATCCGCCTAAGGAGTTGTGACGGTTTCTGGTCACCCAGCTGCATTTCGCTCATGAGTGTCTGAATGCGTTTGGTTTCAGATTCCTCGTAGATGCTAAGTAGATGTGCTTTCAGTGCTTCGTATCTGTTGGCGTCGGGTGGTGCTTCTAGGAAACCAGCTACTTGCTGTATAACTTTTTTACTTAGTTTCGCAATGAGTAGTTGGTACCTCGACTGGTCACTTGCCTTCTGCGGAGCTACTGCTGCTTCGAAATGGATGAACCATAACGCGGGTTGGTCCGTCCAAAATTCCGGGATGCGCGCCGATACGGAGATCAAAACCACCTCCGGTTTGTCTTCTTCAGCCATCTCAAAAGTTCGTGAAATCACTGTCCTCGGAGAGTGAATTGATGAGTGGTAGTGTTACCACCTAGCCTGCTCCGAACCCGTTAAATTGAGCCGCCCCCAATTTAAAAAAAATCACTGCACTGAGAGTTATTTTACTGCACACGGGTGTCACCACTGTACGTAACGTTCGGTACTCCCAGTTATCACTACGTTGTATAGGCTACTCTGACTCCAAATTATTATGACTCGATGAAAGCTAACTATGTAGGTAGGTTTAGTGTCCACAGTAAAACAACAGGAATGCAGTTCACGAAAGTCCGGGTATATTGTTCTCAAAACTTTTCACAACACAAGTACAAGTTACGAAATTAAATCGAACGTAAATTACATATAGGACAGAAGTCCGCGAGTGGGAACGGAGGCAGGCGGAGGGCGACTGCCGTGCGCTCGCGCCACGAGAATTTGCTGAGTTTCATTTTAACAATGTATGAGTGTACCCCTACAAGATTATATGGTGTCTATCCATACTATCCTTTAATGTATCCAACCTTATTTGTTCTGGGTATGGTGGGATGCACGGAACTACGTGTACGGAGAGACCTATCCTTGGTCTTATATCTTTATAATTTAATACACGGTAAAAATCACGATCCGGAATTGCTTAGTTCGTTGAAATTATGCGTTCCCGACGGATACGTAGGGCGCCGCCGCCGGCCGCCGTTGCTGTCCGTGCCCTGCGCTCGCACCGCGCTGCTCGCCAAGGCCCCGCTGACGCGCGCGCTGCGCCTCCTCAACCAGATTGCCGGAAGGATAGACTTGTTTGCTACTACTCGGAGCGAATTCATAAAAAATGCCTTGTATTTACTATGTTACAATAATAATAATAATTAATTGCTTGTCTAGCGTATTGGTGTGAACTGTGATGTTAGACTTAAGCTATGTTGATAAATAAATAAATAAATAAATAAATAAAATAAATAAATAAAGCTTCTATGCTTCGTTCGGTGAGTGAGAGAGCCGGAGGCCCATCCCCCCTCCCCTCTGGGGAGGGAAAACAAAAGGCCGGCAACGCTCTTGTCATACCCCTGGTGTTACATTAGTCCATGGGCAGCGGTGATCACTTACCATCAGGTGACCCGCTTGCTCGTTTGCCGTCCTCTGACATAAAAAAAAAAAAAAAAAAAGGGTCACACCTCGGCTAGTCGTCATGATTAAGGGGGAACAGTAGGCACAGTAGCGACGCCAATCATTTTATTCCTAATACTTTACAAATAGAAAGAAATTCAAGAATATAAACAATACAAGTCTTAGTAAATAACCTGAAGTATTTTTGGAATCATGTTTTGATATTATGAGAATCAGTCATTGAGAGAAAAAGTGATAACCGCCAAAAACGGCCGTTTTTGGCGGTAATCAGATTCTCATAATTCTCACTGATTCCGATAGTAATAAACATGATTCAAAAAATACTTCAGGTTATTTACTAAGACTTGTATTGTTTATATTCTTGAATTTCTTTCTATTTGTAAAGTATTAGGAATAAAATGATTGGCGTCGCTACTGTGCCTAGTGTTCCCCCTTAAAGCGACGCGGTGCGACAAGGTAATCGCGGCGCTAGGGAGTATATTTATACATGAAGATCCGCAGCTTATATTTAACAAACTGATATAGGTACATATTCAGAACCTACACCAAGTTTGTAAGTAGTCACAATGTTATGTTATGAAAATTATATCATTTCAAAGTTACATTCGGGAAAATCGGACAAAAGGTTCTGTAAATTTAACAGAAAACAGACAAGATTTCTAATGGGAGCCCTGACCGGACACTTCGAAAATAACAGTCATCTCTTCAAATTGAAAATTTGCGGAAGCCCTCTATGTAGGGCATGTGAGGAATCAGAGGAGACGATGAGACACATCTTGTGCTACTGCGACTCTTTGGCTGGTAAGCGTTTGGACCTTTTCGGATCGGCGTATCCTGATCTAGAGGACTACAGGCACTACGCACCAGGCGATATCCTGAAGCTTATGCAGTCCTTCTTCGGGAATCACCGTGGTGAGTAAGGCATGGGGTAAGTACAAAATAACCCAAAGGTTAGACGTGCTTCCGATTTATAATCGGCCCCAATGAAGATAAGATAAGATACATTCGGGTCAATTCCCGATTTTTCATTCGGGTTAAAGCAACTTGACACAACGAGATAACCAGGAAAAGGGGATGATGTTTATACATGAAGGTCTGCATATGTTATAAAATATAACATTTTACTAGAATCCTTCATCAAGGTATGTTAGTAGTAACAATCCCAATCCCAACTAATATTATAAATGCGAAAGTGAGTTTGTTTGTTTATTTGTTTGTTTGTTACGCTTTCACACCGTATCTACTGAATCGATCATCATGAAATTTTGCATACACATAGGTTAGGGTACCGAGAAGGACAAAGGCTATAAATTACGCGGGCGAAGCCGCGGGTAACAGCTAGTATTTTTGGAAAAAAAGTATTTTCAAAGTTACAGTACATTGTAAACAAGTCTGTTATAGGAGGGTCACATCCCGGCTACTCGTCTGGATTAAAGTGACGCAGCACGACGAGGTGGTGACAGTATTACGGATAATGTTTATACATGCGGATCTGCAGCTTATATATAAATAAATAATATATAAAATCAAATCAAATCAAAATCAAAACGTTTATTCAGAAAATAGGCCTTTGCAGGCACTTTTTCACGTCATATCATATTTAAAATTATCTTATTAGATAATATGTATTTATTAATTTGTTCAAAAGCTACAGACTACTAGCGTTTCGGAACCGACCACTGCAGAGAAGAAACGCCGAAAGAAACTCTTATCAACAGTTTTGGTCGCTTACTCGCCTGAAGGGCTTTATATGATAAAATATATAAATATATATTTTATCATATAAAAGCCCTAAATAAATATATACGGACAAATCACACAGATTGAGCTATTATATGTTTCAAACTTTTACTTAATCACTAGAACCTCTTTACCAAAGTGTGAAGTAATAATAATAACATGATCCTAATCCTAATCAATATTATAAATACGAAAGTGAGTGAGTTTGTTTGTTACGCTTTTACGCCTGTCCACTGAACCAATCATCATGAAATTTTGCATACACATGGGGTACTGAGAAGGGCTTAGACTATATATCACGCGGGGGGAGCCGCGAGTAACAGCTAGTGTAATATAAGTATTCAAAAAATGAAGAAACTATCCCGGCTACTTTTGATAAAATCGACGGAGCACGACGAGGTAATAGTGGTGTTAGAAGGAATGTAGGTATATATTAGAATCTGCAGCTTATACATGGCGAAATTTTGATCGTTCTGGACCCTTAAAGGGGTGATTCAGCCCGTCGATATGAACCATTTTTCCTATGGGACCAATGCTGGAAACTCAAATTTTATTTCGACATTTTCATACAATAGTGTTCAGCCGCCCGGGCAATTTGTATAGCAATGTCGAAATTTTTTTCGAGTTTACAGCATTTGTCCCATAAGAAAAGTTGTTTATATTGACAGGCTGAATCACCCCTTTAATGGTCCGGAACCATTAAAAATTTCGCCATGTATGTTTGAAACTGTTACATATTCACTAGAACCTCCTTTACAGAAATTTGAAGTAGTTATAATATTTTATTATGCCGCTGTAGCCAGCAATTGGTTAGTAAAAATATCACGGACCTAAGTGCTTCACAGCGTTGGTCAGAGCCCTCATCACTAACGTGTCTTTATAGGTTGGGGTGGAAACCAAAGAGGGCTTGAGGACTCTTAGCTCTGGCTTGCATAAGTTGGTCCTCCAGAAGAGTCAAAGGAAGATATGAAAGGAAATAAAAAAATTTAATATATTAGTATCGATGGAAGTAATGTTGGGTTATTGTTTTTAGGGTAACAATATATAATTTTAAGTAACAAGCTGGTTACAGCAGAGTCACATTCCGGCTACTCGTAAGGAAATAAAACAATGCGACGTGACGAGGTAATCGCGATTTTGTTTGTTTTTCGTATGTGTAAGTGGCCAACACTGGTGTCAGATTTTTTCAAGCTGCCTTTAGGCATCTGACATAGCTTAACGACTGACATCAATGATGACAGCCGGGACCAACGGCTTAACGTGCCTTCCGAAGCACGGAGGAGCTTGAGATATTTTTATGCCACTTGCGGTCACCCATCTAGCTCTTTGAAGTGGCAGTGGGCGGGGCACATAGCGCGAAGAACCGATGGCCGATAGGGCAGAAAGGTTCTTGAATGGCGACCACGTACCGGCAAGCGCAGCGTTGGACACCCACCGACCAGGTGGTCGGACGACCTAATAAAGGCCGCAGGAAGACGCTGGATGCAGGCCGCTTCCAACCGGTCATATTGGAAATCCTTGGGGGAGGCCTATGTCCAGCAGTGGACTTCTTGCGGCTGAAATGATGAATGACGAATGTGTTTTCAAGGTAACAATATATAATTAACAAGGTTAGAATTTTATGATATTAGTATAAGCATGCCGTGTAGTTGCCAGCAAAGTAGAATAGTACCACTCAAGTCTTCCCGTGGATTTTGTAGTAGACGACTAAGGAAACATTGCTAACAAAAATCAAAGAGACCACACCAACCCGTCTGGCTAGCGTGAAGAGTACAGGCGAAACCTTCTGACGCTTTGGCTAATATATGACTCTGGTAGTACAGAGAGGGTCATGTTTCAGTGAAGAGTAAAATACATTATGATGATTACATTTGAATGGATGTAATGTATTTTTAAGGTAACAATAAGTGAGGAGCCCGATGGTCCAGTGGGTGTGAGCTCTATGAGCGCTTACATATGTTAAGCAACCCCTGGTGCAGTCCCTACTTGGATGGGTGACCACAAGTGGCATAAAAATATCTCGAGCTCCTCCGTGCTTCGGAAGGCACGTTAAGCCGTTGGTCCCGGCTGTCATCGTTGATGGCAGTCGTTAAGCTATGTCAGATGCCTTAAGGCAGCTTGAAAAATCTGACACCAGTGTTGGCCACTTACACATACGAAAAAAAAAAAAAAAAAAAAGCTGGTTAAAGAAGAATCACATCACGAATGGTTTTAATGACGTGTGGTTCCCGTCAGAGTCCAACTCCAAGTCTTCCCATAGATGTCGTAGAAGACGACTTTAGAAACACAAGCTTAACAAAGGTTACAAATATCAAAGAGACCTCTCCAACCCGTCTGGCTAGCGTGAAGAGTTTAGGCCAAATCCTCTGCCTGTTCTGACTAATATATGGCTCTGGTAGTACAAAGAGGTTTTCCAGCCCCCGTAGCATGGCACGCGCGACAACGTTTATCGACTATCGCCATCTTGTTTTTTGCAATACTGAAGAGAGAGAAATAGATAGTTTATCGAGCGATATAAACGACGTCGCGGGAGCCATGCTACGGGGGCTGTAGTGGAGATTAAAGAGACCTGATAAAGATTATTTATTAGTATAGAAGTATTATGTTTTCAAGGTAACAATGTATAATGAATAAGCTGGGTACAGGGGGATCACATCCCGCCTACTCGCCAGGATTAAAATGACATGACGCGATGTGGTGTTAGGGACCGGTTACATGTGGATTTGCAGCTTATGTACTACAACTTGTGTATTAAGTTCTTAAGTGTTGCCAACTCTGTTAGATATTCTACATTTTTTTCCAAAGTGTGTATACGTAAAAATATATATTTACTTCATTTTACAGTCGTGTGAAAAACGCAAGATCTGCCATCACTACAAGACAAAAGAATGTGAGTTTTGAACGTGAAATCGTTTCTTAGTCCATGAAATGCACACAGCATGGAATTTACATAATACGATTTGTACGATATCACTGCAATTCAGAAGGAAAATTGGATTTGCCGTTTATTGTTGAGGTTTCACTGCAATGGAAATGCAAAAGTTAAGTACATTACTACTGGCTATACTATTAAAGTCTGCAAATGTTTTTTGGAATCATTGATTTTCTATTAATTCTATAAATTGCGTGGAAATGAAATGAAATGAATAGTTTTTATTCAAATTTTGGATTTCACGTATTGCTTTTTGAACGTCATTTGCGCCTATAGTAATGAGTATAATGTGACGAACCTTGGCAAGTTATACTATTTGGGACTTGCGTCAAGCAACTTAGTTCCAAAAATTATCTTTTTAGAGGTCCGAATTATGAGAGGGGAAAGATACCGCATTTCTCAACTTGTTATACGAGGGAAAATCCAGGGGAAGCGTAAACCCGGAAGAAAAAAGACCTCTTGGTGGAAGAATTTAAGAGA
The DNA here is from genome assembly GCA_963082605.1 of Rhodophaea formosa. Lineage (NCBI taxonomy): Eukaryota > Metazoa > Arthropoda > Insecta > Lepidoptera > Pyralidae > Rhodophaea > Rhodophaea formosa. Next base: position 2,673,038 of record OY720220.1, on the reverse strand, counting down.
CTGGTTCAAAATGAGTACCCAATCTTTCTTTAGTGCAGCTGTTGTTTGTTTATTTTTCGTATGTGTAAGTGGCCAACACTGGTGTCAGATTTTTCAAGCTGCCTTAAGGCATCTGACATAGCTTAACGACTGCCATCAACGATGACAGCCGGGACCAACGGCTTAACGTGCCTTCCGAAGCACGGAGGAGCTCGAGATATTTTTATGCCACTTGCGGTCACCCATCCAAGTAGGGACTACACCAGAGGTTGCTTAACATACGTAAGCGCTCATAGAGCTCACACCCACTGGACCATCGGGCTCCTTTAGTGCAGCAGCTTCAAGAGTCAAGATAGCAATGAAGGTTGTCAATCTTTGTCGAGAAGTGAGTGTCACTTTAAGAAGAAGAAGATATCCAAAGTTTATAAAAACAACAAAAGTTATGCCTTATTGAATATGAGAATGTAAATTTTAAACGTGAACGAATTCAGTGCATGAAATGCATACAGCATGGAATTTACATAATATACAGGTTCGTGCGATAAGAATGCTGCAATCCAGGAGGAAAATTGGATTTGCCGTTTATTGTTGAGGTTATTCTGCAATGGAAATACAAAAGTTAACTACATTTCTATATTACTTACAATTAGTTTTTACGAATCGTCCATCATTGACTTTTCGTCTTCAGACATTAAAAGAAATTAATATTATTTGATGAATTCTGGCAAGTCATACTAGTCGCATCTCGCGTCAAGGAATATAGTTTCAAAAATTAGAGTATTCTTATAAATATATTACGTCAATTTTAAACGTAAATGCATTCTTCAGACTATGAAATCCATACAACATATCAACATAATACGATTTGTGCGATATCACTGCAATCCAGTCAGATAATGTGTTTGCCGTTTATAACTACATTTCTACTACTTACACTCAAGTTTACAATATTTTTTTATGAACCGTAACGTCTATCGTTGATTCCCTTTTTAGGGTTCCGTAGTAAACTAGGAACCCTTATAGTTTCGCCATGTCTGTCTGTCTGTCTGTCTGTCCGTCCGCGGTTTTACTCAGAGACTATAAGTACTAGAAAGCTGTAATTTGTATGAGTATGTATATTAATCATGGCAAAAAAGTCGTAGAAAAAAATCTTGAAAAAAAATTTTTTTTTGGGTACCTCCCATACAAGTAAAGTGGGGGAGTAATTTTTTTTTCTCTACTTACCCATCGTGTGGAGTATCGTTAAAAAGGTTTTTGAAAAATATTGTGAGGTTGAGATCCGTTTCCGAAATATTTGGTTTTAAAGTGAAAATTTTTGTTAGAGGTACGTGTCCCCCCCCTCTATCTGCTAAACGGTTATATATGGATACGTGAAAAAAATTACAGCAGTAGTATATATACTGAAGTTGAAAGGAAAACTATCAGAACTGGATACTAAGTGCAAACTAAAAAGTTATAGGCAACCAACTTATAAAATGTACTGGAAAATGTAAAATTTTATACAATCTTTATTGTTAGATGTTTTTGGTCGTTAAACTGTGAGGTGCGAGTGTAAACAGTGTGAACTCAAAGTTGTCATTCGCAACTACGGAACCCTATACTGCGCGTGGCCCGACACGCACTTGGCCGGTTTTTTTTAATTATTCTTTTATTATTTCATATCTGGTTAGGTCTTAGTAGTCTTTGGGCCCATAAGTTCCTTTTAATAATTTCAGTTTGGTTAACAACAACAAACTTAACTAAGTACTCATTGATTTAGTTTGATAGTTATGTAAATCTTTAGACTTCAAATAATAATCACCAAACTTATCCAATATCGAAATTCATTGATTTAGAGCTTTGGAGGTTGATTTATACTGAGAATGAGATTATTAAGGAGCATAAATCTTCATTTGTCCTTAATTCAGAGTTATTGGAGCCTTGGCTTAGTAAATCTGAACTGTTAGATCTATACAAACGAAGGTTAACGATGTGATTATTGAATGTTATACCTATTGAGCTTATCTATCTAGCTTCTTGAGACTTCGTCCGCGGAGGTTACAGTTTTGACTCAATGATCAAAAAACAAAATTTCAATCGTATAAATTTCAAGACGTGCAATTTTTTCTTTTTAGTTTAGTGGCATTAGTTATTTTAGTTCTTCTTTGCATAATATCTAAACATACAAATAAAAAAATTGGCCAAGTGCGAGTCAGATTAGCGCAACGAGGGTTACGTACAAAAATAAATATTTTTTTAGGTCTACTAACAAATTAGGGATAAATTATAACTTTATCACAGGACTGGAATTAAACGGTTACAGCAGTTACTTATAAAAATAAAACTTCTATTGTTTCTCGTTTAGCGTAATGCCTAATGTATCTCATTGATTTTTCTTTGATAAATTAAACAAATAAACATATACGGACATATCACACATATTGAGCTAGCCCCAAAGTAAGTTCTTAACCTTTAACTATGGACGTCTTATATTTATAACACTACCGTGGACATGTAGTCTGTCAGACTCCGATATAAGAATGCGATTTTTTTACCATAATTATTCCAAATTGCTTGAACAATATAACTAGATGAAATTGAAGGAAACTAAAAATAAAATGACGTTAGTGCATAATCAACTTCTTTATTTAAAATCTTTAAAAATATTAAAAATAAGAGCATAGTCACCATTTTTGGTAATTTTGACTATAGGTTAGTTTTTAAACATAAAACATTACTTTACTAAAATATTTGGTAATAATCAAATCTTTTTCTTATAATCTACTGTATGAAGAATTAAAAAAAAATTAAATGAACTTCTGATAGAGAAAAACAAAAAAAACCACAACCATCTTTGTAAGACTAATGATTGACAGTCATTACATAGAGAACGGGAACAAAAGATGGATTACTAACTCGTAATATTTTGTTTGCTGGCCTATGAAGTGAACTTTGTCGCTTGCCCTCTGAACGAGAACAACCAGCTTCACATTTTCTGCCATTTTTTACACATAAAACTAAAACAAACAAAAAATTTTTGTAAATATTTTTATACCGCAACTATGGACATGTAGTCTCACAGGCTCCAGCCAATTTTTCAAAAGGTAATACTCACGTCCTATGCACCGGGCGACGCTACCTCCTTCTTCTCTAGTCGTTTTTGCAATAAAACTGAAGCTACTGGGCGGCTCAGTCACGGGGAGTGGGGGGAAGTGAATGAAACAAAGAAACCAATATTGTCGCGGAGCCTGTGAGACTACATGTCCATACTTAAAGGTTAATAAGACTTGTGTTATGGGATACTAACTCAACGATACTATATTTTATAACAAATACATATATAAATAAACATCGAACACCCAGGTCAATCTGAAAAAGATTGTTTTTCATCTTGACCTGACCGGGGATCGAACCCGGGACCATCCGTGTCACAGGCCGGCGTGTTGACCGCTGCGCCACGGAGCTCGTCGTTAAAATACATTTTCCGATATATAGTAGAAGTCGCGTATATTTATCGATATAAGTCGCAAATAACCACCACCCTTCCATCTCCGCTCCATTAGCCCCACACCCTTATCACCGTCGGCCAAATCTTTCCCATGCCTGTACGCAAATTATATACTACCTACGAGTATATTTCTTGACAAACCCAGGAGGGGGTGACTCAGCCCGTCAGTATGAACAACTTTTCCTGTGGGACCAAAGCTGGCAAGTCGAAATTCTTTAAGATATGCACATACAAAAATATTCACGTGGCCGGGCAATTTGTATGAAATTTTTCAATTTAATATAGACAGGCTGAGTTGTACTCGTACCTTTAATAGGAGCTTAAGAATCACCAAGTTTTTAAAGTAATGATTTTGTTATTAATCTTAGTGATTTTGTTCTTTAGTTTAGACGTTTGAAATCATAATAATATGAAAAGATCATTCATCATTTCGAGTAGGTGACACGGTCTGTCGACCATGCACACCCTGGTGTCAGAGTTCTTCGGAACCGCCTCTCGGCCTCTGACGTGGTTCCTTTAACGACTACCGAAGCCTTCCGAAGAACGGAATCATCTTTCTTATCAGACAATCAGGTGATTCAAGCCTGTATTGTCCTAACCAAACTGAAAACAACAAAGTATGCTTCCCGTGGGAATCGAACCCACGACCCCCGGGTCAGTAAAGTAAACGCCTTAACCGCCACAGATCATTATCATCATTAGATGATCTCATCTATCTCTTAAGGCCGCACACTATGCACACTAGCGTCGCCAATTATTTTATTCCGAATACTTTATAAATAGAAAGAAATTCAAGAATGTAAATCATATAAGCCTTAGTAAATAACCTGAAGTATTTTTAGATTAAGAGAATCAGTCATTAAGAGAAATAGTGATACCGCCAATTCGGCCGTTTTTGGCGGTAATCTGATTGTCATAATTCTCACTGACTCTGATAATATTAAACATGATTCCAAAAATACTTCAGGTTATTTTCTAAGGCTTATATTATGATTTACAGTCTTGAATTTCTTTCTATTTGTAAAGTATTCGATATAAAACAATTGGTGTTGCTAGTGTGCCTAGTGTGGGGCCTTAACTATATAATCTTTCACATGTATTATATTATTATAATACAACTATAACGTGTCGATTTCTTGGGAAAATTAACTTTATAAAGTAGCCTATGTTAATAAATTTGGGTTATAACTATCCCTATACAAAATTTCGTCTAAATCCCATGAGCAGTTTGGTCTTGTTTGAGTAACATCAAACATCAAACTTTTTAAATTTATAATGAATCATCATAGCTCCTTGTATTCATCAACGTAAATTATAGCCCATGTTACCCGTAGATAAATTTAATAATATATATTTATCAAAATTCCAGTAGTATTCAATGCAAGCAAACAAACTATCAAATCTGTCCCGGTGGTCCAGTGGGTGTGAGCTCTGTGACCGCTTACGAGGGTATACTAGCAGTGCGTTTTCCATACAAATGTATTTCTCTATTTTCTCGCTGAAAACTGCTTCTAGAGGCACAATTCTTTTTACATACAATCTATTACTAAAATAGGTATGTCCCTATGTCTTATTTTTTTCTAAAAACCTGTTTAAAAGAAAAAAAAAATTGTGCAAAACCAGTCTTTTCGGAAAAACTAAAAAATAGGGGCATTCCTATTTTAGTACTAGATTTTATGAAAAAAGAATTGTGGCTCTAGAATCAGTTTTCAACGAGAAAATAGAGAAATACATTTGTATGGAAACCATATTGAAAAAATACTGCTAGTATACGCTCTTACGTATGTTAAGCAACCCCTGGTGCAGTCCCTACTTGGATGGGTGACCGCAAGTGGCATAAAAATATCTCGAGCTCCTCCGTGCTTCGGAAGGCACGTTAAGCCGTTCGTCCCGGCTGTCATCGTTGATGGCAGTCGTTAAGCTATGTCAGATGCCTTAAGGCAGCTTGAAAAATCTGACACCAGTGTTGGCCACTTACACATACGAAAAAAAAATCAAATCTCTAGTAATATAAGTTTAGATTTTTTAGAATACGATATAATAAGTTACGAAATATGCAGAAGATGACTTGCTACTAAGAATATCTTTCGTACTTATCATTTTAAAGCGTAGTTTTGTGCTGAATCATAAGATTCTATTTACCTTTTAAGGGTCAAAATCACGTCACGATATCGTTTATAATATTATTGAAACTCAATACACTTTCACCCTTCGGTCGCCACTCCATTAGCACCCTTATCACCGTCTACAAACCTCACCCTTGAGGGTACGCAAATTATATGCTGCTCACCTCACTCAGTGTTACGCTTTTATTCAACACAAGGAGATTTTATGAAAACAAAATAGAAATAAGAAATTCACTTTTATTTATACATACATACATTCTGTGGTAGTATGTATGTAGGTGTCATCATCATTTCGTGTAGGTGACACGGTCAGTCGACCATGCACACCCTGGTGTCAGAGTTCTTCGGAGCCGCCTCTCGGCCTCTGACGTGGATCCTTTAACGACTACCAGATGGCAGCCGGGACCACCGGCTTAACGTGCCTTCCGAAGCACGGAATCATCTTTCTTATTAGACAATCAGGTGATTCATGCTTGCAATGTCTTAGTCAAACTGGAAACAACTTAACAAAGTATGCTTCCCGTGGGAATCGAACCCACGACCCCCGGGTCAACAAGGCAAACGCCTTAACCACTGGACCACGGAGGCAGCGTAAATAAAAGTGAAATTTTCCCTTGCGGGGTAGACAAAGCCCGGATCTGTAAAACCTGAAGGCCACGTTTAGCATGTTGGTGGGCTTGTAGGTGGAGAACAGAATCAAAATAGTAATGGGTTGCTAGCCGCATCGCCTATTGACATGATTATTTGTTTAGTAGTAATGACTTTCTTTCTCTTCGAAATATTAATATCAAATTACCATGTAATTAACTTAAAAATAAAATTACCTACTGAAATATAACTAAAAAATAAAATTAAATACCTAAAAAAGGCCACTCCACGTCTTCCCGTGAATGTCGTAGAAGGCAACTTAGGGAACACAATCTAAAAAAAGCTTATAAACATCAAAGAGATCTCTCCAACGCCAGCGTGGAGAGTGTAGGCCATCCTCTCACTTCTCTGGCTTCTTTATGGCTCTGGTAGTACAGAGAGGGTCGTGCTTCTGCAGTGGAGACTAAAAAAAAAAATGATGAAAAGTATATATAAACAATCATACAGTCCCTCCAGAAATAAAAGAGTATTAAATTAAATTTAAGAGCTTTTATAAAAAAATTATAAAAAAAAAGTGTGTTCGCTATCGAGTTGTAGGTAGGTATTTTGGCTATTTACTCAGTAGACGCCGTCATGCCAATGCCATGGCTCATTTTTCAATACTTGTGTTGTGTGCATGACAAGTAGCACACGCATCCTGTCAATCAATGCCAATGAAATCCGTCAAATCGGTAGCTATGTGTTTGCATCTTCGAGCAACACGCCTTCCGTACCGGAAGGGAGTAGCCATACGTTGCGTTCCCCTCTGACGAAGTACAAGCCTTTTGCTTGCGCATTGAATAAAACTAGTTGCGCTCGGATGTCAAACTAGACAGAGTCGAGTTGTGCCAGTGAGCGGTTCTGGGTTAAATTTGCCGAATTGTTCAGTTTTCTGCTGTAAGAAGGGATCTGGGACAGCCAGTATACAAAAAGATAGTGTTACGTTTCACATGTGAGTAAATTATTATTTAATTTTGTTCATTTATTTATATTTAAACACCAAAATCTTTATTTTACTTTAATATAATTGTTGGATTTGTTTACCAACATTTAGTCCACTCGCCCGTACAATTTCGGATCCTAGTAAATATTCTGATATCTATGGCCACTCCCTTCTGGTACAGAAGCCGGTTTGCATGATAGATTACGGGTTGGACACAAATTTTTTTTACGCTTTTAGGCTAATAGAGTCTATCTAGGAATTTATATAATCTAGGGTAGGTTTATCAGGGTTTTAACGACCTCCGTTACGCAATAAAAAGTTCGGTGATCTAAGTTATAATGAGTAACTATTTTACCCTTAATATAGTCAACTTTTCCTTTGTAACCAGCTATATTGAGAACTAGGATGACAATAAACATTCCTTTGCAAAAGTTTTCAGCCATCTGGGATATTTGTATGCGAATTTATTTCTATTAATATACCTATAAATAAGCGATGGATTGGGAGCGGCCAACATGCATCGTTTCATTTAACCTTTATTTTTAGGGCCCCGTAAAAATTCACAAACGATTAGTATAAGAAAGATGTCATAGCATGAGTATATATACCTATATATTTATCACGATGTTAAAGTGGTCAAATGAAATTTAAAAAAAATAGGTGGCTAAAAATAGGCTACCCTCAAAGTAGAGAATAGGCATTTTTTCTCTTCAGCTTCTTGGAGTAAAACCGGTAAGTAGGGTTTTTTTTAAATGTTGTCGGTGTCTTAATACCATTTTTCGATTAAGGGATTCGTTTTTAGTACGTCAAATAATTCATGCACCTAGTCAAGTGAAGATGATTAATCAAGAAAGGTGGTCTCTTATATTTTTTACGATATTTACAAGAGTCCTTTATGGAAACTATTTTAAATAAAACAACTTAAGTGCGAGTCGGAATCGCACATAAAAGATTCCGTACCACCATTCAATGTTTAACGTTTCTTGTACGCCTCCACCTAATTTTTTATTAAATCATCATCATGTCTTTGATAGTCTCCACTGCAGGAGCACGACCCTTTCTGCACTACCTGAATAATATATTAGCCAGAGCAGTCAGAGGATTTGGCCTACACTCTCCACTCTGGCCATACGGGTTGGAGAAGCTTCTTTGGTGTTATGAGTTTTGTTTAGCTATTGTTTTCTAAGTCGCCTTTTTCGACATCCATGGGAAGACCTGTAGTGGTCCTATTCTATTCTGCCGGGAACCACACGGCGGTACAGTGCACACGGTGGTAAGGCCCTATCAATAACGAATCAATAGATAAAGCCCTGTGACAGACTGAAGCAGACAGAAATATGAGGTTTAGAAATAGGGTTACATTTTTACCCCTTGGGTACGTAACTCAAAAAATAAAATGTACGACAATATTGCCAAAAAGTTACAGCTAATATTACTCAGCATAATATAATAATAAAATAATTCCAACAATACACTTTGTAAAAACGTTGTAAAATTACGTTTTTTTTCCAGTTTCACGCGACCCATGTAAGTTTCAGCTGTGAAAAGTGAGACAAAGCAACAAAGAGGTACAAAGCCTCAGCCGCTGTTTATAGTAAACCTTAGAGACACGCGAGCCACAACGTTAACAATGGCTTGTAATCTCACACAATTTGCAGTGGAGACACACTGTACTGTAGTTTAGCAGACCGGGCTGCAAATCATGATAGCAACACCACGCAACTTGCAAAACGCTGAGGTGAGAGACATACTGTTCTGAAGATGGTCAAACAAAATTAAATGTTACACAATTTGCAGTGAAGATACTCCGTAGCTAATAATGTTTAGCGGATTTCGGGCTGCAAATCATCCCAACTAGATATACTTATGCAACCGACATTACTACTACACCCCATATATCAATGCCATGTAAGTTTCAGATATGACAGAGCAACAAAGAGGTACATTTAAGGCCTTAGCCGCTTTTTAGGGTTCCTTGTTTACTACAAGGAACCCTTATAGTTTCGCCATGTCTGTCTGTCCGTCCGCGGTTTTACTCAATGACTATAAGTACTAGAAAGCTGTAATTTGGTATGGATATGTATATTAATCATGGCAAAATAGTGGTAGAAAAAAATCTTAAAAAAAATATTTTTTTAGGGTATCCCTATAAAAGTAAAGTGGGGGATTAATTTTTTCCCTTCTTACCCATCAGGTGGGATATCGTTAAATAGGTCTTAAAAATATTGTGAGGTTGAGAACAACATTTTTCGATTTATATATATATTATCCGTTTCCGAAATATTTGGAAATTTTTATTAAATCTATCGAAAAATGTTCTCAACCTCACAATATTTTTTAAGACCTATTTAACGATATCCCACGTGATGGGTAAGAAGGGGAAAAAAAATACTCCCCCACTTTACTTGTATGGGAGGTACCTAAAAAAATGTTTTTTCAAGATTTTTATCTACCACTTTTTGCCATGATTAATATACATACCCATACCAAATGCGGACGGACAGACAGACATGGCGAAACTATAAGGGTTCCTTGTTTACTACGGAACCCTAAAAATGGCAAGAAAACGCAATCTTAGTTCGCAGGCCTTAGTAACTGTGTGTCACCAAAAACGAAAGTTTACAGTGTTTATGTTTTCAAGCACGTAGGTACCTCATATTTCAGGTCTACTGAATACAGTGAGAGGATTCGATTATTCACCGACATTTGTGTCCCCGTTGTTTTATTAAATACTGTTTCCTTTAAAATGATTGAAGTTTATTTTAAAGTCTAGACTTTAAAATTTAGCTATAAAATTCGGTAGCAATCCCATCCAGACTAACATTATAAATGCGAAAGTGAGTTTGTTTGTTTATTTGTTTGTTACGCTTTCACGTCGTAACTACTGAACCGATCATCATGAACTTTTGCATGCACATACGGTAGGGTACTGAGAAGGACATAGGCTATAAATCACGCGGGCGGAGCCGCGGGTAACAGCTAGTAGGCTATAAATTACGCGAGCGAAGCCGCGGGTAACGGCTAGTATTTAATATATTGAATTGATTCATTTTGCGGAAAAGTTACATACACTTTGTGTTAAATTATTTTGTGTGCTTCCGCCACCAGAAGGAAGAAAACTGGTAGCGGAGGCACACAAAATAATTAAACTCAAAGTGCATGAAGCCATATATAACCCCAAAAACATACACATATAAAACTTATTCTAATAAATCGAACAGTTTAAATCCCAGCCATATCTTACTTTGGTTTAACTTAAAAATATTGAATTAAAGTATTCAATAACACCATTCAATCATCTTCATCTTCATCTTCATCTTCAGGTCTTTGTTAGTCTCCACTGCAGGAGCACGACCCTCTCTGTACTGCCAGAGCAGTCAGAGGATTTGGCCTACACTCTCCACGCTGGCCAAACGGGTTGGAGAGGTCTCTTTGATGTTTATTAACTTTGTTTAGCTCGAGTTTCCTAAGTCGCCTTTTACGACATTCACGGGAAGATTTGGAGTGGTCCTATTCTTCTCTGCCGGGAACCACACGGCTCAATTCAATCACACCATTCAAATACAAAAATCGCTAAAATAATACTCTCCTTGCATTACTTCCATTTTTTTTAAACTTTTATGGGATTTTTTTAAAATGAATTTGTGACAATTAATACATGTTCTGTGAAAACTTTAAATCCCTACTTTGGGGCTAGCTCAATCTGTGTAATTTGTCCATATGTATTTATTTACCACACTATTAGCTGGAAACACTTCATTTTCTACTTAAGATTTTCGAACAATAACTTATATTTGTCAACTTGGGGATAGAACATCTCCAAGTCACCTCCAAGTTGACATATTCTGTCAATTTACGAAGGTCTTCCTCAAAGGGGAAAGCGATAAGGTTGTCGAGATCGCTACACAAAGATGTATTGACACAGTAAACAAAGGCTCGAGTTGATCAATCATGGCGACAGCCCTTAATAAAAATACAGGGCAGTCCTTTATCGCAGCACCCTATATATCAACGTCTCCAAACCCTTCAATAAGTGCAGAGTAATCTTATGTAAGTGTATTGTTTTGAAACAACAATAAAAAGGTGATTTTCTGCCTAGATTTATAGGATATATAGATAGATTTATACAACATTATTAATTAAAAGAAAAAACAACTAATTAACCAATTATAGTAAAAAAAAAATCGTACTAGAAAAGCAAATTAGTCTGATTAGAATGTTCTGGATGCTTTTCCTTCCCCGCAGAACGTAGAAGCTAATCGAAGAAATGGTTCAAAAAACCGGCCAAGTGCGTATCGGGCCACGCGCAGTGTAGGGTTCCGTAGTTGCGAATGACAACTTTGAGTTCACACTATTCACACTCGCACCTTACAGTTTAACGACCAAAAACATCTAACAATGAAAATAGTATGAAATTTTACAGTTTATAAGTTGGTTGCCTATAACTTTTTAGTTTGTACTTACTACTCAGCTCTGATAGTTTTCCTTTCAACTTCAGTACATATGCTACTGCTGTAATTTTTTTCACGTATCTATATATAACCGTTTAGCAGATAGAGGGGGGGGACACTTACCTCTAACAAAAATTCGCACTTTAAAACCAAATATTTCGGAAACGGAGCCCTTAATCAAAAAATGGTGTTCTCAACCTCACAATATTTTTAAAAAACCTATTTAACGATACCCCACACAATAGGTAAATAGAAAAAAAAATTACTCCCTCACTTTACTTGTATGGGAGCTACCCTAAAAAATTTTTTTTTCAAGATTTTATTCTACCACTTTTTTGCCATGATTAATATACATACCCATACCAAATTACAGTTTTCTAGTACTTATAGTCTCTGCGTAAAACCGCGGACGGACAGACAGACAGACAGACAGACAGACAGACAGACAGACAGACAGACAGACAGACATGGCGAAACTATAAGGGTTCCTTGTTTACTACGGAACCCTAAAAACCGGCCAAGTGTGAGCCAAACTCGCACAACGAGAGTTCCGTACAATATGCTTCGTGTACACACACACAATGTGCAAAAATGTTTTATTCAATTGACTAGCCCTATCTAGTGGTGTTTTAGTGAACTATTTTCCTAGATGAACTTATTATAGTGAGTTTACCGCTTTATTTTCAAGTGATAGAATTCTTATTATTTTTCCTGTAATCTTCAGGGAATGAACTACATTCTGAAATTTTTTCCAAATTTTCGGCCCAATAGTTTCGGAGATCAGGGGGGGGGGGGGGGGATTGGTCAATCTTTGCCTTCTTTCGTGAATAAAATCAAAAGTATTGATTTTACCCGAACAAAAAAAAAATCCTCATAATGAGCTCTTTCATTTGATATAATAATATGACACAGTAAGGTTTGCAAAACTTTTTTTTAAATTGTTTAATTGGGCCCCTGAAAATGACCCTTATTTAAAAAAAAACTTTATTTACTTTGCACATCCGTGTTTGGGTCATAGGATTACACCATCTTACCAAATTTCACTTAATTTGGTTCAGTAGATTCGGAGAAAATCGGCTGTGACAGACGGACGGACGGACAGACAGACGCATGAGTGATCCTATAAGGGTTCCGTTTTTCAATTTTTGTACGGAACCCTAAAAATAATAGTGCCGATAGAAAAGTATGTCGTTGCAATAAATCTAGTTACTAATCGTGAAACTTTTATTTCCACCTGATTCAACTGCTTCTTTTCTTTACTTTTCTTTTACCACCACGGAAAGGTTTTCCTAGATTTTCCTATCATCGTCTGATTCTTTTATTTCCTTAGAGGCCAATATTGCTATTATTCTCATTATTAAAGAAGGCTTTACGTCTATACATACCTTAATAATTAAATAATAGCAATGAAGAATTATTTTGACGAGCTCCGTGGCGCAGCGGTCAACACGCCTGCCTGCGACACGGATGGTCCCGGGTTCGATCCCCGGTCAGGTCAAGATGAAAAATTATCTTTTTCAGATTGACCTTGGTCTTGGATGTTTATCTATAAAAGTATCTATTATAAAATATAGTATCGTTGAGTTAGTATCCCATAACACAAGTCTCAAACTTACTTTGGGGCTAGCTCAATCTGTGTGATTTGTCCGTATATATTTATTTATTAATTATAAATGCGTGTTTCTAAGAGAGAGAGCCTTAATTCCTCAAACGCGGAGGATAAATATTTTATTAAGACACACACAGTGCAAAATATTTAAGTAACTAATTCTAACACTTTTAATGTTACTCTTAGATAATATGATTATATTTATGTTATTTACGAGGTACACAGTGTTTTGTCGTACGTCTCAAGTCTCAACGTTATAGGGTGAGCTTAAAAATGGTGAAAAATAAAGAAATTGGTTATAACAGGTAAGACTTTCGTACCATTTACGGATTTCCAAATCAAGAGTGAATGGGCATTATTTGTATTTGCGTGTATAACCCTAGATATCATTTTTGCTTTTCATCAGGCAAGATAAAGGTCAAATTGCATTTAAAAAAGACTTTATAAAAATTAACGAATGGTTAATAATGTAAACCTGGCCTCTTTTTGGGATTGCTTGCCAGTAATCTATATCAATACTAAAGTCAAAGTCAAAGATTTTTATTCAAAATTGGATAATTGTATCTCTCGTCATATTTTTTACTTTCTTATTATTTTTAATTTTTAAGCCTTTCGTAATGACCACTGGTCAGAAGAATACGCCGAAAGAAACTCAATCCAGACTTGGTCCCTACGTGCCTGAAGGGCTTCGATTACAATATTTTACAAGTATTTATTTATTTCTAATATACTAATCCTAATATTTGTTTATTTGTTTGTTTGTTTGTTACGCTTTCACGCCGAATCTACTGAACCGATTATCATGAAATTTTGCATACACATAGGTAAGGGTACTGAGAAGGACATAGGCTATATATTACGTGGGCGAAGCCGCGGGTAACAGCTAGTATTATAATAAAGATGAAGGATTAGTTTGTTAGTTTGTTTATTTGTCTTTAAAAACTCTACTAAGATTGATTTTAAAATTTCTTTCACCTATCTTTAGAAAAACGAAATTGCGGTGAAATTGCTAGTCAGTTAAAATACTGTTCTAGTAATTGTTTCCAGAATTACATAATACTCTAAAACAGTGAATATTAAACCAGTGTTTCTGAGAGACACGAGCCAGACGGAATACATATTTGATAAGACACACTTCTTACAAATTCGAGTCATTTACTCTTAGGCTTTTAAGTTGCTGCTTTACAATGAACGGGGAGCGATTAAAGCAGTATGAATACATTCCATACACTCATACTTATCAAGTTTTTGTCCCTTGCGAAGTGGACAAAGCATGCGCTATATTATGTAATAAAAGTTTCCACAAAAGAATAAAGGAAAATTAAAAACGTCTCCATTTCAATTTGGGCAATAATTATTTTGCTTAACTGTATGCTATTTATTTGTGTCTTTTTTTCCTTTGTTGGAACTATGTAACTAGCTCCGAGTGAGTTTTCGTTACTTCACCATACTTTTGAGGTGAGGGCAGAGTGCCCTCAACTTGTAAAGCGAACATCCCTAAAGGGCCCCAATGAGGGAACAATCTCAGTTTTGGGCGTTTGAGTGCCTATTATAATCTATAACAAAATTATTCCTTAAATACTTATTTGGAATTTCACTGTACCTCTAGATTTAGTGATATGCCATCTGTAAATCATTCTATTACAGATTAATTTTTTTATTAACTCAAGGCAAACACATTTAATGTTACCCTTAAGAATATGAACGGCAACTAGCACTTGATTTTTATTCTACCTCTACTTTAAATACAGTAACTAAACATTGGTAGATTACAGGGTTGAGTAGAATGAAAGTAATATAAATATATATACGGACAAATCACACAGATTGAGCTAGCCCCAAAGTAAGTTCTTACGTAAGACTTGTGTTATGGGATACTAATTAAACGATACTATATTTTTTAACAAATACATATATAGATAAACATCCAAGACCCAGGTGAATCTGAAAAAGATCATTTTTCATCTTGACCTGATCAGGGATCGAACCCGGGACTATCCGTGTCACAGACCGGCGTGTTGACCGCTGCGCCACGGAGCTCGTCAATGGTGGGAAGAGGCAAGCTTTCCCAACTTTGCTAGTCGCTCTGCGAATTTCTAGTACTCTACTCTTCCGATGCTGTTAAGACTAGTATACTTAGTAGCATTGTAGGAACTCTACCGTTAACTATTTGTTCTTTTCTTCCAAACCTAACGTAGAAGAGGATGCAATAAAAAAAATGCTCAATGAGAGGTATTCTGTGGCATTAAAAAAATAGTTTCCAAATGGCCCTGATCACGCCCTGATAAAGAGGTATGTGTCAAAGTCGTGAATGACAAAGCTGTATACTGATTTTATATTTTTAACTAGAGCCCACTAGGGCCTTATATGACACTTGACTTACATTAACGCCATCTAGTGAGAAAAATAGTTATTATTCATTTTTTTTAAATGTTACTTTGAAAACTCCTCATTGAAAAATTTCAAAAAGAAAATCCTATTGCTTGATTATTTCCCTCGCAATGCTGTCCGGTTCATCGCACAATTTTGGTAGAAGCGCAGCGTTAATTGGTTGTCGCTGTGTATCAGGCGTGACACGTGGACCCTGAAGTAGAGTGAAAGCAGTGGTGAGGGAATGCAAGCTTGCCCACGTTGCTAGACACTCTACGAAATTGTACTCTCTACTCTCTCAACGATATACTTAGTAGCTTAGTAAGTACTCTACAGCTCACCATTTTCTTTTCTTTTAGACCTAGAGTGGAAGGGGATGCAACCGACAAAATGCTGAAATAATCAGTTTTAAAAAGAAAATTCTATAGCTTGATTATTTCCCTCGCAATGTTTCCGGTTCATCGCACAATTTCGGTAGAAGCGCAGCGTTAATCGCTTGTCGCTGTGTATCAGGCGTGACACGTGGATCCCTGGTTCGGATTTAATATTCAGCTCGCGTTCGCGTCGCTCCATAACTGTTTTATTTTGTACTTAGCCTGCAAAATGTTTGTGGTGTGTTATCAATGGGGATGCAATAGAAAAAATGCTCAAAAAACAAAAAGTTTAAGTTCGCAAACGGCTTTGATAGAAAGGCAAGTGTCAAGGTTGTGAAGGACAAAGTTTTATAGTGACTTTATATTTTTTAACTAGAGCCCACTAGGGCCTAATATGACACTTGACTTGCATTAAGGCCATCTAGTGAGAAAAATAGTAATTATTCATTTTTTTTTAATGTTACTTTGAAAACTCCTCATTGATAAATTTCAAAAAGAAAATCCTATTGCTTGATAATTTCCCTCGCAATGTTTCCGGTTCATCGCACAATTTTGGTAGAAGCGCAGCGTCAATCGCTTGTCGCTGTGTATCAGGCGTGACACGTGGACCCTGAAGTAGAGTGAAAGCAGTGGTGAGGGAATGCAAGCTTGCCCACGTTGCTAGACACTCTACGAAATTGTACTCTCTACTCTCTCAACGATATACTTAGTAGCTTAGTAAGTACTCTACAGTACACCATTTTCTTTTCTTTTAGACCTAGAGTGGAAGGGGATGCAACCGACAAAATGCTCAAATAATCAGTTTTAAAAAGAAAATTCTATAGCTTGATTATTTCCCTCGCAATGCTTTTGGTTCATCGCACAATTTCGGTAGAAGCGCAGCGTTAATCGCTTGTCGCTGTGTATCAGGCGTGACACGTGGATCCCTGGATCGGATTTAATATTCAGCTCGCGTTCGCGTCGCTCCATAACTGTTTTATTTTGTACTTAGCCTGCAAAATGTTTGTGGTATGTTATCAATGGAGGTGAATTGCCTAAGCAAACAAAATTCACGGCAATCATGACAGCGATAGTGTAATGAGTTAGGTTATGATTTTATAATTTTTGTATAGTAAATTTTATTACTCTGTTATATAATACTACGTATTTTACCAAATAACTGTGATATGAATGTAATTTTGGGCGTATCTCGTATTTATTTATTTAGTGTATTACCCTTGCGAATGTCTCTCCTTTATTATGGTGCTTTTGCGTCTTTGGTCGCTAGTCCTCGATTTTTACTCTACTTAACGTTCACATAGGTAGAGTAACTAAATATTGGTAGACTTCATGGTAAAGTAGAGTGAAAGCAGTGGTGAGGGAATGC
This sequence comes from Rhodophaea formosa, assembly GCA_963082605.1. Taxonomy (NCBI): domain Eukaryota; kingdom Metazoa; phylum Arthropoda; class Insecta; order Lepidoptera; family Pyralidae; genus Rhodophaea; species Rhodophaea formosa. The sequence goes on along the minus strand of OY720220.1, from coordinate 2,655,706 downwards.
GAGCTTGCCCACGTTGCTAGACACTACGAAATTGTACTCTCTACTCTCTCAACGATATACTTAGTAGCTTAGTAAGTACTCTACCGTTCACCATTTTTCTTTTCTTTTAGACCTAGAGTGGAAGGGGATGCAATCGAAAAAATGCTCAAATAATCAGTTTTAAAAAGAAAATTCTATAGCTTGATTATTTCCCTCGCAATGCTTTTGGTTCATCGCACAATTTCGGTAGAAGCGTAGCGTTAATCGCTTGTCGCTGTGTATCAGGCGTGACACGTGGATCCCTGGTTCGGATTTAATATTCAGCTCGAGTTCGCGTCGCTCCATAACTGTTTTATTTTGTACTTAGCCTGCAAAATGTTTGTGGTGTGTTATCAATGGGGATGCAATAGAAAAAATGCTCAAAAAACAAAAAGATTAAGTTCGCAAATGGCTTTGATAGAAAGGCAAGTGTCAAGGTTGTGAAGGACAAAGTTTTATAGTGACTTTATATTTTTAACTAGGCCTTACATGACACTTGAATTGCATTTAGGACATCTAGTGAGAAAAATAATTATTATTCTTTTTTTAAAATGTTACTTTAAAAACTCCTCATTGATAAATTTCAAAAAGAAAATCCGATAGCTTGATTATTTCCCTCGCAATGCTTTCGGTTCATCGCACAATTTTGGTAGAAGCGCAGCGTTAATCGAATGTCGCTGTGTATCAGGCGTGACACATGGATCCCTGGATCGGATTTAATATTCAGCTCGCGTTCGCGTCGCTCCATAACTGTTTTATTTTGTACTTAGCCTGCAAAATGTTTGTGGTGTGTTATCAATGGGGGTGAATTGCCTAAGTAAATAAAATACATGGCAGTCCAGAGAACGATAGTAAGAAGAGCTAGATATGATTATATTTTATTTTTTGTTAAATCCAATCCCAATCCCAACTAATATTATAAATGCGAAAGTGAGTTTGTTTGTTTGTTACGCTTTCACGCCATTTCACTACTGAACCGATTATCATGAAATTTTGCATACACATAGGTTAGGGTACCGAGAAGGACATAGGATATATATTACGCGGACGAAGCCGCGGGTAACAGCTAGTAATATATAACTCAGGTTATTCAAGTTCAAGTTCATTTATTCATTAACAATATTCATTGTAATTGAAAATAGTACATAATCAATTTTACCAAATATGTGTGACATTAATGTATTAAGAATAATTTAGGACGTATATCGTATTTCATCATCATCATTAGGTCTTTTGTAGTCTCCACTGCAGGCACTCTCTGTGCCAGACCCACATATTATTAACTAGTGCAGTCAGAGGATTTGGCCAACACTCTCTATGCTGGCCAGACGGGTTGGACAAACACTGTGTTCTCTAAGTCACCTTCTACGACATCCACGGTAAGACCTGTAGTCGTCTTATTTTTTTCTGCCGGACACCACACGGCGCACCACCGCAAATCGTATTTATTTGTTTTTAATTGTAATAAACTTGGACTTGCGATTCATTCTTTAAAAAAATATTTTTAATCAAAATTATGATGTAAGTAGCTATAAGCCCTTCTAATTTTTCAAAATTCAATTGTACCTTATTATGTAACTCATGTGTGTGTATTGAAAAATATTAAACGTAATAAATGTACACTGGTTTCGCCACTTTCGCATGAGTTCATTCTTTTCTTTCTTTCTTCTTTTTAATTTTGGCTTCCACCGAGATTTCAGTGATTCTGCCAATGTCCAGTATAATGAGATACAAGTATCGGTATTGTACGGTATGTGGCATCAAAGATGGCGTATGTTCTTTAACAGCCTCGTGGGAGATTTTGGCGACAAATCTATACGAGTCCATTTAACAGTCTACTTTAACTATTTCACAAATTGTTCTCGAGTAACGAGCATTTAACTACACCAATTTCATATTATAAAGTCCACTTAAATCAATTTGCAAAATTGTATAAGGCAAACGACAACTAAACCCCTTGACTTTCCACCAAAAACCCCTCGCATGAGTTCATTGTTCTTATTTTAAATTCCCGCGCGCATTGAATTGTCAAGATGACATTGACAGGTAACTGCGTTTTGCAATGTAAGTCCCGCCATATTCAGTCTGTAATAACCGCCGCCGCGCGCAACAGCTACACTATTTTACTGTTGCTATTCCTGCCTAAACCTGGACATTATAGCCTGCGTGCCTCGGCCGAGGATCCTCGCGTGTGAACGAGTGGACGTACTAGTGCAGTGCTGTGCATCGTATCTTCTAAGCAAACCTGGAGCTGATCACTGCATTGGAAGCGTGAGTTCCGACATTCATTTTTGGCTATTTTATCCGAACCAGCGCATCGCAAGTGGCGAGATTCCCAAGGGATCACCTTCTGGTGAGACCGTTGTCGAAGTCTTAGGGAAAGCGTCATTATACACTATAAATAATTAAAACAGGAAACATGGAATTAAAAGCCATATCTGCATACTTAAAAAGACCTGCTTCATGTTAATTACCCCGAGTTATTAACCCATTCTCTAGCTGACATACTCGGAACTGGGAAGAAAATAATAAACGTTGAATTTATTTAATATAATTATTTTCTTTTCTCCCAGACCTGCATGGAAAATATTCCACCTGAAAAAATATAAGGTTTTGAGCTTGGATTTTGTATAAAATTGTAGTAATGTTTAATTTGAATACGAGCAAAATATATTTTAATTTACCAATTGTTGTTATATGACTGGTTTATTTTTGTATTTTTTTGATATAGCAAATAACTGGTGGTTCTTTTAGCGTCGTCTGCAAATGCATGAAGTTGAGTAAAAAAACAGGTTAATTTTAATTTCATCATCATCATCATCATCTCATCCAATCATCCACCCACAATTGACCATAGGTCTTTTTTCGTTTCCGCCATCCGTCCCGATCCGTGCAGATCTTTCTAGATCGACCCACGACCTTGACTATATCGTCCACCCATCTCATAGGAGGACATCCAACACTTCTTCGACCTTTAGAACAGGTGGAAAAAGTGTTGGATGTCCTCCTGGATGGCCACCATTTGGTTATTTTTTACTCCACCGGCCATCATTCCGTCAATTTTTATTTAGGTTTTCTTCATCGTCATCATCAGGTCTTTTTAAGTCTCCACTGCGGGAGCATGACGCTCTCTTTTTTACCAGAGACATATGAGCGAGCAGTTGGAAGATTCGGCCTACACTCTCCACGCTGGCCAGACGGGTTGGAGATGTCTCTTTGAAGTTAATAAAGCTTTGTTAAGCTTGTGTTTCCTCAATCGCCTTCTAGAAGATTCACGGGATGACTTGGAGTGGTCCTATCCTTCTCTGCCGGGAACCACACGGCAAGGTTATTTGGTTTTATATATATTAAATCTAATTCTTGTATAGTTTATAGCTCAAATAAATCTTAGTCTCGTAATTACTATTACGCTATTATTTTCTTCCTAAATATAATAAGCTTAGTTCTCACTTGCGCTAACTTACAGCAATGCATATAAGTTAGTCAAACGTATTACGCCAATTAATTTTAATAGAGACCGACTTAATGTGACCCAGTTAGTTAACTATGCGAGTTGTAATTATGAAAAAATAATTTAGTTTTGTAATTTTTACTTTTAATTATAAAAAATGTTAGGAATTTCTTACATTTTCTACTACATGTTATTTAATTCTCCAATTATTTTAACTTGAAAAATATTAATGTTTGAAGTGGCTCGGTCTAAACAGTTCAATCCTTAAGTGAAAGGTACCAGGTTCAAATCCCGCCCAGCCTGACCTGTATCTTTGAGTTTATTGTCAATTTGTCTCACTTAGGATCGTTTTCATCGACTATTCTTCTTCTTCTTCTTTATCAGGTCTTTATTAGTCTCCACTGCAGGAGCACGACCCTCTCTGTACTACCAGAGCCATATATTAGCCAGAACAAACAGAGGATTTGGCCTATACTCTCCACGTTGGCCAGACGGGTTGGAGAGGACTCTTTGATATTTATAAGCTTTGTTTAGCTTGTGTTTCCTTAGTCGCCTTCTACGACATCCACGGTAAGACTTGGATTAGTCATATTCTACTCTGCCGGGAACCACACGGCATAGGGCACGGCATCGACTATAACAAACTTCTAATATTGGTAAACATCACAAACTAACCTGCGCAATTGTGGATTTATATATATAGTGTGTGAAATGAATAATCAACCAAGTGTGAGTCGGACACGCGCTCGAAGAGTTCCGTACGATTATCTATACAACATAGATTACTGAAAAGAAAAATACAAATAGTCGGGACTATTGCATGGGAGCCTCAATAAACATTTATTTTATTTGATTTTTAACGAGCTCCGTGGCGCAGCGGTCGACACGCTAGCCTGCGACACGGGGGTCCCGGGTTCGATCCCCGGTCAGGTCACTATGGAAAAAGATCTTTTTCATATTGACCTGGGTCTTGGATGTTTATCTATATAAGTATATATTATAAAATATTGTATCGTTGAGTTAGTATCCTGCGACACAAGTTCACAACTTACTGTTGGGCTAGCTCAATTTGTGTGATATGTCCCTATATATTTATTTATTATTTATTAATCATCTTTGTTCAAAACTTAAACTTTAAATCCTGATCCTAACTAAAATTAAAAATGCAAAAGTGAGTTTGTTTATTTGTTAGCTTTTACGCCCTATCTACTGAACCGATCATCATGAAATTTTGCATGCAGACAGGTTAGAGTACTGAGAAGAACAAAGGCTATCACGTGGGCAAAGCCGCGGAGAACAGCTAGTACTAAAATAAGTTTAAATATAATAAATAAATATATACGGACAAATCACACAGATTGAGCTAGCCCCAAAGTAAATTCTTAAGCAAGACTTGTGTTATTAACTCAACGATACTATATTTTAGAACAAATACATAGATAGATAAACATCCAAGACCCAGGTCAATCTGAAAAAGATTATTTTCCATCTTGACCTGACCGGGGATCGAACCCGGGACCATCCGTGTCGCAGGCAGGCGTGTTGACCGCTGCGCCACGGAGCTCGTCTGAACATGACAAATTATTGGTGCTTCCAACCTTTTGTACGTACACAAAGATTAACTTGATTACTTTGATTACTTATTTTTTTGAAAAAAAAAAAACCATAAATAGCACCAAAGATTCAAAGATTTGAAAGATTCCAAACGTATATTCAGAAAATAGGCCCTTGCAGGCACTTTTTCACGTCAAATCACATTTAAAATGATCTTATGAAGTATTATGCATTTACTAATTATTGTTCAAAAGCTACAGACTACTAGCATTTCGGAACCGACCACTGCAGAGAAGAAATGCCGAAAGAAACTCTTTTCAACAGTATAGGTCGCCTACTCGCCTGAAGGGCTTTTTATGATTAATGATTATATTATATTTCTTTCTTTTTTACTTTTCTTTTTCATCTGTTTTCATTCTACAATATCATTAAACATTCATTATATAATGATATTGTAAAATGAGAACAGAACAAAAAATATATCTTCCTAACAAGTTTTAACTGCAAAGTCTCAATAGTTTCTGAGTAAAATGTATGCGACATACGGACAGACAGACATGACGAATCTACAAAGGTTCGGTTTAACCCTAAACATCGCAGAAGTTTGAACACGGCCAATTATTGGTGCTTCCAACTTTTTGCACGTACAGGAAGATTAACTATTTGTTTGAAGCGCTAACGTAGTTGGACAGTTGGTGGGATATATTGCATGGAACTTTCCAACAGCAGTTATATCCCGTCGACTTTACTTAGTTGTCATAGTCGAAGTAGAGAAACAAACTAACTAAATAAATATCTATATGTGTATCTATTATGAAATAGATTTAAAGTAAAAAGTATTTTAGGGCGGATTTTAAGTGAAAGCTAACATGACCAACTGCTTTTGTTTTGCCAATTTTTGTTGGTAAAATTCAACTCAGTAGTCTCAATAGTTTATGAGTAAAATTGTTGTGACATACGGACAGACAGACATAACTCGAGGTTCGGTTTAACCCTAAACATCGCAGAAGTTTGAACACGGCCAATTATTGGTGCTTCCAAATTTTTGCACGTACAGGAAGATTAACTATTTGTTTGAAGCGCTAACGTAGTTGGACAGTTGGTGAGATTTATTGCTTGGAACTTTCCAACAGCAGTTATATCCCGTCGACTTTACTTAGTTGTCATAGTCGAAGTAGAGAAACAAACTAACGAAATAAATATCTATATATGTATCTAATATGAAACAGATTAAAGTAAAAAGTATTTTTAGGGCGGATTTTAAGTGAAAGCTTACATGACCAACTGCTTTTGTTTTGCCAATTTTTGTTGGTAAAATTCAACTGAGTAGTCTCAATAGTTTATGAGTAAAATTGTTGTGACATACGGACAGACAGACATAACTCGAGGTTCGGTTTAACCCTAAACATCGCAGAAGTTTGAACACGGCCAATTATTGGTGCTTCCAACTTTTTGCACGTACAGGAAGATTAACTATTTGTTTGAAGCGCTATCGTAGTTGGACAGTTGGTGAGATTTATTGCTTGGAACTTTCCAACAGCAGTTATATCCCGTCGACTTTACCTAGCTCTTATTCAATGAGACTATGAGGATTTCCCTTTATCCTATCCTAATCCTAATCTTAATCCTTATCCTAATCCTAATCCTAATTCTAATCCTAATCCTTATCCTAATCCTAATCCTAATCCTATCCTATCCTATCCTATCCTATCCTATCCTTTTTTTTTAACGTGGAGAATCCCTTCGGATACCGCGCGGGCTACGGGAAGCCACGCGCGGTTATGTGGTGTGGCCACTAAACTCCACGGTGTCACTACTGAGCCGCTATGTGCCGGGGGCGTGTGCTACTCTCGCTCCACAGCCCCGGCGCGGCGGTCGCGCTGAGCGACCCCTCCAAGGCACGCTCACGACTCCCTCTCAGTCACAAAGTGACAGCAGAGGGATCGGAGCGGCCACCTACACCGGGCCGGCTATCACGGTCAAGGGCTCATAGGCCTCTGGCCGCGACAACCCGCCTCCGGAGGACGTGCCTGACACCCGAGCACGCCTCTCCAACTCGAGGGCCATCTGTCAAGTGACTAAGTCCCGCCTCCGTCACCCAACTGGCCCTCACTATTGCCTTGATCAGTCTCCGCCGCCTCGGACCACAGATCACGGAGCAGCAGAAACTGATCAAGGCCACCTCCATATCGGCCGCAGAGGATAGGGAGAGCGGCGCATCGCCATACCAACACTCCTCTTCCCCTGCGGCCCCACCGATGCCGCTTCAAGCGCCACGGCCACGCTTGGTCGCGGAGGACAGGGAGAGCGGCGCACCGGAATACCGGCACTCCTCTTCCTCCGCGACCCCTACTACGACTGTGAGTGTAGGGAGAGTTCACCCCTTTCACCCACAGCCAGGCCACTAAAAGTAAGGGCCTCCTCCTGTAATTTTTTAAAGAGGTTGTCTTCCTCTACGTCAGGCGCGAGGTGGGTTGCCCAGACTCTCCTCGAGCGCCTTGCGCCCGGTTCCTCTTAGCTTCACCGCGGGTGGCGAGACCGCGGCTACTAGAGCCCCCCCATCGCAACAAGATGGGAACCATTCGGGGGGGATCCTATCCTATCCTATCCTATCCTAATCCTAACTAATATTATAAATGCGAAAGTGTTTATTTGTTTGTTTGTTTGTTACGCTTTCCCGCCGTATCTACTGAACCGATCGTCATGAAATTTTGCGTACACATAGGTAAGGGTATTGAGAAGGACATAGGCTATAAATTACGCAGGCAAAGCCGCTGGTAACAGCTAGTATTAGATAAAAATGTATTCTTCTTTTACGTCATAGAGCATAGGATGTGACTGCCGGTTGGGCAGTACTAGAGACGCCATTTCAACACATTTCATAGGAATCAGGGTATTTAAGACCGCAATTTGTGGCAATCCATGGGGTAGGCCTATGTCCAGCAGAGGACATCCCTGGCTGAAAGATAGATAGAAGCGTGTCAGGGGGCGGTACCATACCAAGGAAGCAAGGAAAAAATATTTTTGAGTAGCAGTTACCCGCGGCTTCGCCCGCGTTACTTATAACCTATGTCCTTTTCAGTACGCCTGAATTATACGCCTCTCAAGATTTCCATACAAATTTAAAAAGGCTTGTAGTTCTCAAACCATTGGTATTTTAACCAAGCTGTATAGGAACGTACGTAGATTATAATGAGATTATTTGGTTAAATGCTTAATTTTACTCCAATATTATCAAATATTGCCACAATTCCCTTTTTCCGTTTGTGTGGAGACATGCGCGTCCAGGCGACTCTTAAGAGTTTTACGTAGACGTAGTTAACAATAAAACCATTACCGGTGATCTATCTATGTGTTCTAGCCAGCTCGGAGCCATAATTAACCACATTGGGATGATCTATCGACATGCATAGCTCATTAATTCGCATTCACTGATGCATCTACCACATTTAGCCGGGCCCTGCACTGCTAATTTATAATATTACTTAGTTTGGATTCGGATTATTCATGCAAGAATAATACATTTACAATCTGAACAATTTAATGTTGTGACTTTATACAATTATTGGTGTTTTGTTTATAATTATATAATCATCATCATCATTTTGTGTAGTGTCGTGTTAGGGTTCGTTTTGGCAGTTTTTTAAACGAAACAACTACAATAATTTAACAAATATATTATATTATGACAAAGAAAAATATGTCTGAGGGGGGGATTCTACAATACCGAATTTTCGCACTTTCTAACGTCACTCTCGTTGCACTGGCCTGCTATATGGAGGTCGATGACGGACGTGGCTGATCACGACAGCGAATTGGACCACTACGACGACGGTAGGCTTCGACGAGCAGCTCTAGTCGGTGTTTTGGCCGACCCCGGCCGTAGATGGACTGCGATGGCTTCGTTGCTCGGCACTAGCCTTGACCAAACGTATGGTGTCGTTTTCTGTCACCGGCTCCCGTGTAATGGTAGAAGTATATAGGTTCTGAGCCGTGACGAAGTTCCTAGAAAGAGATGAACGGAAGCGTCAGGGACAGCTTTAGTATTTTATGTGCTTCTTGTGACCGACCATCTATATGCAGTTGGCTGATGAGGCAGTGCAGTGCTCAATTTATACAATAAATGGTGGTGTGTCACAAAAAGGCAGAAGCGGAGGTGAAATGCTATGAAAACTACATGTAGTCTTTATTACTCTAATTTAGAGGCATAAAACATTACACTAAATAGTTATGATGAAATCTAAGCGTAAGGCAACACATTAAATCCATGTTAGAAAGAATGTACCATAGCAAAGTAATGGATTTAATAATTAATGACAAAATATTCATTTCTGGTATAATAGCATTACATATTAGGCAGAATCAAACACATTTCATATGAATCTGTGAATTGATTGATGAAATAAAGCTGGAAATGTATTTGCAACCATGTGGCAGTTTTAGAACAAAGGAAATGGTATCACTATGGCGGCTAACAAATGCGATGACAAAGCATCAAGAATGTGCTACAATAAAACTAGGTTATTCTGTTCTCACTTACCCAAAAGTGGGGCTTACAACACAGATTGAATTAAGAGGTAAATATTCAAAATTATTATGTACGCAGACTCGTATTACAAAATTCTAACGCGACGTTTAGAGGCGACTGTCAGAGTAGTGGACAGACAACTTGCCGTGTCGAAGAACGTACGAGGTATGCGCGGAGTGCTACTGAGCGAACGTATGTATGAAAAGAATGAAGTGAATGATCAAGCGACGTTAAAGAGATGGGACGCGTATCGATTTATTTAATCAATCGATATCGATTCACGCCTGAATATATAGATTTTTAGTTTTAATATATATTAAAGAAGAAATAACGTTACACTATGTCCATAACGTTACAGTAGGTGACACGGTCAGTCGACCATGGACACCCTGATGCCAGAGTTCTTCAGAACTGCCTCTCGGCCTCTGACGTGGTTCTTTTAATGACTACCAGACGGCAGCCGGGACAAACGGCTTAACGTGCCTTCCGAAGCATGGAATCATTTTTATTATCAGACAATCAGATGATTCATGCCTGCAATGTCCTACCTAACTGGAATCAAGTGAACAAAGTATGCTTCCCGTGGGAATCGAACACACGACTCCGGGTCAACAAGGCAAACGCCTTAACCAATAGACCACGGAGGCTGTTATTATATAATAATAAGGGTTAAATATCAATCGAAATATCAACTTTGCTAGTGACCTTAATTTCCGAGAACACATAATGAAGACATGCAAAAAGGCTCATCTGAACTTAGGTTTTGTTATGCGCCAGTCTCGAGAATTTAATAACATCAATGCTCTGCGAGCATTATATGAAGCACTGGTAAAAAGCAACCTAGAGAGCAATGCATGTATATGGTCGCCGAACGAAACCAAATACAAATTGATGGTAGAACGGTTACAAAATAAGTTTTTGCGTTTTTTGTACCTAAAACTATACGGAGTGTATCCGTTCTATCCATTAATGTACCCAACTCTATTTATACTAGGGATGGTGGGGTACAACACCCTCGAAGTAAGACGTGACCTGTACTTGGTGACATATATGTTTAATGTATGGAGGGGAAGGAGATGCAACCCAGCCGTGTTGGAGTGGATGGCGCTGAGCGTGCCGGACCGATACGTGTGGCGGAGGCGACAACCTCGGCTGTTCGCAATACCTCAGGCGCGCACGAACCTACTGAAACAAGCTCCTTTAACCAGAGCACTGCTCACGTTAAATGAGGTAGCAAGTTGCGTAGATTTGTTCGGATGTACTTTGAGTGAATTCATAAGGGCTACTTTATATGTATTAAGTTATTGTGAATTAGATACATAGGATTAATACTCTGTAAACAAAATGAAATATAAATGTACGCTATTGAGTAAGGGACACCTGTAATGATAGTGTATATATTAAATAAACAATAAACAATTAACTTCAAGAGCAAATGGATTTATGAACTATGATTTATGATGATATGATGACGAGCTCCGTGGCGCAGCGGTCAACACGCCGGCCTGTGACACGGATGGTCCCGGGTTCGATCCCCGGTCAGTTCAAGATGAAAAATGATCTTTTTCAGATTGACCTGGGTCTTGGATGTTTATCTATATATGTATTTGTTATAAAATATAGTATCGTTGAGTTAGTATCCCATAACACAAGTCTTACTAAGAACTTACTTTGGGGCTAGCTCAATCTGTGTGATTTGTCCGTATATATTTATTTATTTATTATTATTTATTTAAATAAACTAGTGTCTTTTAAAAAACTTAGTTGTTAGATTGAATAAAACTCTAATAAAAATATCTATGCTATTAAAGTCAAAGTACACTTGGCCAAAATAACAGCTGCTGTACTTAACACAGTATTTCACAGTGCGGACACTTTCCAGATGGACTAAGTGTCTGCTGTTTCGAGTATGTTCTTCTTTGTCCTTTTATATGTCCAAGTGGATATAACAAAGCCTTTTATATCCACACACTTTGTTTTTAAAACTACAAATGTTTTTTTCCGCCCATAGCACAAGAAAAAGAATAGTCACGCATATAATTATAGCAATGAAAACAAAAAAAAAAGAAAAGTATTTTTTTATACTTTTATTTGTGTAAAATACTTCAATTAACACAAATTATGAATATTAATTTGTGTTAATTGAAGTATTTTACACTTATATTACAATTCAGTTGTGCTCAAATATTGTTTAGTAATGTCAGTTGGTGAAAAGTGAAAATCGTCGGTCTATTAAGATTAAGACATATTATTATTGTTGACACTTGTGATTAGTGTCGCCGTTTATATAAATCCGATTCGTCGGTTGGTTCGTCCTTTACCGGTTCGCCTAGAACCGGTATTAAAAATGGCAACACTAAGTAATGATTTAAATTTAAAATATAGAATGAACGTTGAACGAGATTGATGATTTACTGTGACTGTTTGTTAAGGACTCACTCTACCGACCGTTGTGAAAAAAACATGAGCTCAGAAATTGACTTATATATTTTATTAATTAACATTAGTAATACCTTTCATTTGATACCAATCACAATAAAGAGTTTTTTTTATCTTTACGACCTTCTTTCTTTTTCTCTCCTACCCGTCTGGCCAGCGTGGAGAGTTTAGGCGAAATCCTCTAACTGCCCTGGCTAATTATTGATCTGGTGTTACAGAGAAGGTCATGCTCCTGGAGTGGAGGACTAAAAAAGACCTGATGATGATGTTGATGATGTCATCATCTAAACTCTAGATTACGCCATATTGAAATGGGAATAACATAATATAGCATATTACCCTCATTTTATTATTATCATCATTATCATCAGTTCTTTATCAGTCTCCACTGCAGGAGCACGACCCTCTCTGTACCACCAGAGCCATATACTGGCCTGAGTCAGAGGATTTGGCCTACACTCTCCACGCTGACCAGACGGGTTGGAGAGGTCTCTTAGATGTTAATAAGCTTTGTTTAGCTTGTGTTTCCTTAGTCGCCTTTTACAACATCCACGGGATTACTTGGAGTGGTCCTATTCTACTCTGCCGGGAAGCACACCCTCATTTTAGCTTTACCGTAATTGGGTAAAAAGGTGCTCATATATCGGAAGATGCAGCCCTTTACTTACATCAACTAGAAAAAACCGGCCAAGTGCGTGTCGGGCCACGCGCAGTGTAGGGTTCCGTAGTTGCGAATGACAACTTTGAGTTCACACTATTCACACTCGCACCTTACAGTTTAACGACCAAAAACATCTAACAATGAAAATAGTATGAAATCTTACAGTTTATAAGTTGGTTGCCTATAACTTTTTAGTTTGTACTTACTACTCAGCTCTGATAGTTTTCCTTTCAACTTCAGTATATATGCTACTGCTGTAATTTTTTTCACGTATCTATATATAACCGTTTAGCAGATAGAGGGGGGGGACACTTACCTCTAACAAAAATTCGCACTTTACCCCACACAATAGGTAAATAGAGAAAAAAAAATTACTCCCTTACTTTACTTGTATGGGAGCTACACTAAAAAAATTTTTTTTTGAAGATTTTATTCTACCACTTTTTTGCCATGATTAATATACATACCCATACCAAATTACAGCCTTCTAGTACTTATAGTCTCTGCGTAAAACCGCGGACGGACAGACAGACAGACAGACAGACATGGCGAAACTATAAGGGTTCCTTGTTTACTACGGAACCCTAAAAAGAGAGAGAAAAAAATCATAGAACAAAGTGGAAGAAAACAGCGTGGATTTTCCGCCGCGTAATTAAAGAGTGGAACTGTTTTTGCTGCTATTATGACTTTTTTCTTTGTAATTATTCTCAGTGTTTAGAGTGCGGACACAGATCATAAGAGAATAGAAATAAGGCTGCAGAAAAAACATTTTAATTATTTACACCACCTCTAACTATTTTACACTGTAAGATATTGCTAAAGCGATAAGTCCGCCTTTGTGCCAACGTCATTTTCTGCCTTGTTGTAAATAAATATTAACATAAAAAGTTCAAAACATAAGTTTATTATTTAATATTTAATTAACACGTAACACAATAATTATCATAAAATAAAATATTCGTACGTATTGGTGGTGAATCCACACAAAATTCAAAAAATTAGTTTTCATTTAGGTATTTTTTATTTAAGCTAAGATTTTGCCTGATATCTATAAATCCAACATTAAACAGTACTTTCACTATATGTACGTACATATCGGTCGCCCTAAAAATGTGTATGCAAAATTTTACTTTGTTCAGTTGTGTCACTAAAGCATGCAAATGAAACAAATATGTACACCAGCCTACTTTCGCATTTATTTATCGTCTTATAAAATAGTATTATAATACGTTTCATGAATTAGTGGTTTCAATTTGCTACTAATTATTCAAGTAAATGTCGTGTGGTTCCCGGCAGAGTAGAATAGGACCACTCCAAGTCTTCTCGTGGATGTCGTACAAGGCGACTAAGGAAACACAAGCTAAACAAAGCTTATAAACATCAAAGAAACCTCTCCAACCCGTCTGGCCAGCGTGGAGAGTGTAGGCCAAATCCTCTGACTGCTCAGGTTAATATGGCTCTTGAAGTACAGAGAGGGTCGTGCTCCTGCAGTGGAGACAAAAAAGACCTGATGAAGAAGAAGAAGATTCAAGTAAATGGACACAAAAAACAACCTAATGGACGGTCACACAAAATACCTTTGGATCTGACAATGTATGTGATAATGCCATCTACTTATATAAATGTTTTACAGTCGCAAAAGATGTTACACCACAAACGGTTTAATTTCGAAAGATAACTTAACTTCTACTCTCTAAATGGTTTGTCACAACTTTGTTCAAACTTTACATATATTTTTTTGGTAAAACGTAAAACGAGTGTTTAACCGTGAACAAATTTCAACTACAGTTATGTTCTTTTTCAGAACAGTTACCTATAATAAAAACTTATGTTGCTAATTTTCGCCACTCAGTTTACGATTTTAATATCCAACTATTTAAGTATACATTTTATTTTAATTTTTCTCACATAAACTCATTAACTGATACTTATATATGTTTATGACCAACGTGGTTTGGCTAGAAGAAACTGCCTTATGGTATTAAATCCACCTTTAGTACACATTTTTTAAAATTGTATAATGAAGTTTAAATAAAAAAATTATATCCTAGCAAGAAACATTGTTCGGCTACACAGAACTAGTTTTTTGTGAACAGTAAGTCACTTAACCTCTAAATAGATGATGACATATTCATTTACGAAGTCAAAACATAACGGAGATTTTTTAAAAAATTGTTATTTGGGTATTAAAAAGCCTTTGTCATTTTGACATGATAAAAAGTCTTTGAAGAATAAGAATAATAGTACAATTAATTAAAATTTATAATAGCCTTTCTCAAGTTCGGATGAATTTATCGTAAAAAATATTTCATTGATAAACAACAAAGGCATACTAAGTGTTTACTTTTAGGACATTTACACCAAACACTATACGAAATCACATACAGCTTAAAGCTCAAGTGTTTTAGCCCCAAATTACGGTACTTCTGTGCTTCGTGCTTAGAATTCCAAGAGTTGTGAGGTAAACGGGGTAATGTTTGCCACTACCTACTTATAGGACACTTATTTGGAAATACTTCTTCTCATGTTAGTGTTTTTTCGGTTTCATAACACAGCACGGAATGTCCATTGACTCTCACGTTACTAGGATGAAACATACATACATACTATCACGTCTTTTCTCTTGCGAGGTAGACAGAGCCCTGTTCTGTCAAATCTTGAGGCCACGTTAAGCATGTTGGTGGGCTTGTATGTGAGACAAAATATACTAGGATTAAACTCATAATAGCATCGCATGTAGCCCAAAATGCCCAAACGAAATGTGCTGTGTCATATGATATCATAATTGCAGAAAACGTTTGAAAAACAAAATTCATATGTATTAAAAAAATACACATAAAAAATTACCATTGAAATACTTCAAAGATAGGTACTACAATGTCTGTAAGTATAACAACGTGTTAATAATATAGTTAGCATTAATAATATAAGTGCTTACCGTCAACCACGTGCCTGACAACAATCACGTTAGAGTAGTTATTGTTAGGTGACTTTTCATGGTAAAAGTTTACCGAAATCACATATAATAGTATATCGCTTAATTTTGCCCAAAAGGGGTTGACTACTGGGGCATGTACCCTGCAGTCCAAAGAGATTCGGGTTGTTTATTTCAAGGCCGCACTGAGATACGCATACAAATCGTGAGTTACGGTGAACTTGAGAATATAAATAATAATACCGGGATCTGTGATATATTTATAAACCTTATATTTTTATTTCAAAGGTTCTTTGCGACTTCCATGTGCGTAAATGAACGTCTCAATGGGCATGTCGACTAATTTATTTTTTCATGTCTATGTAAAGACCTGCCAAAAATAAACACAATAGTGACAGAAATACATTTCTAAACAAAAAACGTTTTTAGACGTGAAAACGCGCCGCTGAAATGCCTACATACTTGTGACGTCACAAGCTTGTATTTTGTATGGGTGGCGTGAGAACTTTGTTTGGTAGCTATACGAAATATTTCGTTTATGGTAATGGTTTCATAATAAAAGTTGCTATAAATATTGCAGACTAAAATACAGTATAATTGTAATTAAAGATTTTTATACTTTAAAAAATGGTCCTATTCACCCAACTTTAAAGAAGCTTTAAGATCACTAAACGAATCGATATCAAATTAAAAGTGTTCTTTATAGTGTTTTTAGATAGAAATGAGTTACATTAGAAACAAATTTTATATAATCTTAACATTAGGCAACTACCGTATTGGATATAAGAGAACCCATAAATTTTATTAGCTACTCGTTAAGAAATCATTATCAGGTTTCTACTGCTAAATTTAACTCTGGTAATACAAAGAGGGTCATGTTTCTGCAGTGGGGACCTGATGATGATGATTTCTACGAGATCCATCTGCGAGATTCCTTTAACTGCTCGAATTAATGCTAGAGCTGTCAGAAAATTTGGCCTACACTTTCCACGCTGGCCAGATGGGTTGGAGAGGTTTTTTTGGTGTTTATAGGCTTTGTGTAGCTTGTGTTTCCTAAGTCGCCTTCTACGACATCCACGGGAAGACTTGGAGAAGTCTTTTCTACTCTGCCGGGAACCCCACAAGTTCAACTCCAGCCGCCAATAATAAAATATTAAATATTTCTCTATTTTACCGACTTTAAAAAAGATATTAAAATGGCTTGTGGATTGTATATAATCACTAACTGTTACCCACGGCTGCACCCGCGCGATGTATAGCTTATGTCCATCTCAGTACCCTAACCTATGTGTTGTGTGATCAGTAGATAGGGCGTGAAATTGTAACAAACAAATAAACTCACTTTCGCATTTATAATATTAGTTAGGATTAGGATAATAGAAAGATTTAGACGATAATGATAGAGAAAAAGAACTTTTTCTTTTTATATCTTTCTTTGCTAGTTTTTGAGTCCAAGGACTTTCTTGAGATACACTTTTCCTCTTCCCGAAACATTTTTCAGTACAACTATATATATAACAAATATAAGCGAATAAATCACAACAATCAAATAAACTCGGTGACCTACTTCGATTTTATTGTGGTGCCTGGAGGGTAAGGAAAACAATATTCTTATATGCTTGGAAGATTTCATCATCTTCATCAGGTCTTTTATAGTCTCCACCGCAAGAGCACAACCCTACTGTTAGCCAGATCAGTTAGAGGATTTGGCTTACACTCTCTGCGCTGGCTTGATAGGTTGGAGAGGTCTCTTTGATATTTGTCTTGGTAAATAATTGTTTATTTGACTTCTCTTTTTGACAGTCTAATTCAGCCATATAGGTTTTTTGCTTTTTGCTGACAAAATCTAATGACACTTCACACTTCAAAATTGGTCAAGTCGTTCAGGCTACGGGAATAGATAATGGAGCAGACATACTTACATACTTATGTGCGAAAAACATTATTTTCCTCATGGACATGTCCGTTGGGTAAAAAGAAGGTCAGCATTTATTATTTTACGACGTCAGCAATCAGTATAATCCACTTAATTTCTTCTTGCAGCACTGGCGCAAGATTTTAATTATTTTGGTGGACACTTTTCAACTAATCTTCCATATAAGATTGTTTTCCTTGCTTCTAAACAGCGCTGTGTGGAATTCAGGTAAAGTTATTGCGTTTTTTCAGTTGTTTGTATACGTCAGCCAACTTGGTGATGAATTGTGTTCATAAATTATTCCAGTTTCCAAATAAGTATAAGTAGAAACCTCACCAACCCGTCTGGCCAGCGTGGAGAGTGAAGTCCAAATCCTCTGACTGCTCTGGCTAATATATGGCTCTGGTTGTACAGAGAGGGTCGTGCTCTTGCAGTGGAGACTAAAAAAGACCTGATGATGATGATGAGTCGAAAATATATACCGTCATATAAATGTTGTTGTTGCTATTTTCTTCATAAATAATTCTTGTTTCTAAATCAAGAATAACCAAAAATGTTTCATCATCATCATCAGGTCTTTGCCAGTCTCCACTGCAGGAGCACGACCCTCTCTATACCACCAGAGCCATACATTACCGCCAAATAATTGCTGTTGTTATTATTTGTGTGTTAGTGGTCCACGGTAGCGTCAATTTGATGTCATCTCATGATAATAACCGGGCTCTACAGGTTAAGGTAAATTCCATAGTACCATCAGTTAACTACGTTTCACACACGAGATGGTATTATTGCGTAGTCTGTGATTGACTTGAAAAACAAAATCTTTTATAGCTTGAAAAACCAAAAAAGGACGCAAGAGGGAGATAATCATGCTCACATTGATGGACTTACAAGAAGATTATCGATACTTTATAGAGATCCCATCTATATACAATGAAGCGAAGACCACAGTCATGAAAAAAAATCTTCGCTTTAAAAAGGCTCAAATTAACAAAATTCCATTTCAAAAACTTCTGCAACTGCTAGTTTTAGTTCCGCAAGAAACTTAAAACTTACAATTACTGTCATGATCACAATATGTACAGTACAAAATATTTACAGCTTAAATTTAATAGCCCTTGACAGGAGCCTGTGGAAGCAGAAAGGGGAGGCCTTTGCCCAGCAGTGGGACACACAAACAGGCTAGGAAAAAAAAATACGTCAACACAACCGCACTTAGATCCCCTACTACAGCGCAGAGAAAATTAAGTGCAGTGCCGCCGAAGTCACATAATCTGGAGTACCTCGATTACGATTTATACATTTATTTATTTATTTATACGCCTTTTTGAATTAAAGAGCAGACCAAAAATAGCTCATGATACCGGTAATAAATATTTCATAAAACCATTCATCATCATCATCATCAGGTCATTTTTAGTCTCCACTGCAGGAGCACGACCTTCTCGGTACTACCAGAGCCATATATTAGCCTGAGCAGTATTATGATTTGGCCCACACTTTTCACGCTGGCCAGACGGGTTGGAGAGGTCTCTTTGATGTTTATAAACTTTGTTTAGCTTGTGTTTACTAAGTCGCCTTCTGCGTCATCCACGGTAAGACTTGTAGTGGTCCTATTCTTCTCTGCTGAGAACCACACGATAGAAAATCTTTATTGAAATTCTTTTCTATAAAGCAGTTAAGAGCAGAAAAAGTTAAATCATATCAAGTGTACTATTCATAATAAAAATAACAGCACTTTGAAACTTGAAGCTTGATTTATGGCGGTATTTTCTCGTTGACCTCCTTTATTAAATACTAGTTTCTTGTTGTACTTGATTAATTACTGTTGATTTTTTACAGTGCTTTCATAAGCTTTGAATAATACTTCAAGAATTATTAATGACTCTCTGGACTTATTTCAAAATTCACCTGAAATATTGTCAATTTTATAGCTGCCAAGGCCTTAAGCTGAAGACGAAGTAATGCAGTAGACCTATAAAGATATCCTTGATAGTTCCAGAGCTGCGCTTCAGTCAGTCTGTAAACATGGCAGTTACGCAAAGTAAAATGTTGCCGAAATATCAGAACAATATCGAAATTAATCGCCTTGTATACAAACTTCCCAACTAATATTATAAATGCGAAAGTGAGTTTGTTTGTTACGCTTTCACGTCCTATCTACTGAACCGATCATTATGAAATTTAGCATACACATAGGTTAGGGTATTTGGAAGAAAATAGGCTATATATTACGCGAGCCGAAAGCGGGCGAAGCTGCGGGCAACAGCTAGTATGTACATAAATAGGGACAAATTAGTGTTCCACGGCGGGAGCGTTATTTCCCGTAGTAACAATCACATTTTGTAATGTCATTGTGTAGCAACAAATAAAAGCTTAATAACATCAAGATCTAAAAAGTGATAGTATTATTAACTACGAATAAGTAATAAGAGATTTTAAGAACGCAAACATAAAAATAAATATTTCAAAAGGTCACATTATTAAAAAACAAGAGACTCGACTGCCGTTTTTGACAGTTTACGTCAGCCAAATATTTTTTTGCTGACGTCATATAGCCTATGACACTTCGGCCAATGTAACGTTATGATTGATAAATGATACCTTACACGGCCGTGTGGTTCCCGGCAAAGTAGAATAGGACCACTCCAAGTCATCCCGTGGATGTCGTAAAAGGCGACTAAGGAAACACAAGTTGGTTAGCTTAGCAACATCAAAGAAATCTCTCCAACCCGTCTGGCCAGCGTGGAGAGTGTAGGCCAAATCCTCTGACTACTCAGGCTACTATATGGCTCTGGTAGTACAGAGAGGGTCGTGCTCCTGCGGTGGAGACTAGAAAGACCTGATGATGATGATGATGATGATGATGATGACCTTCCACATTAAGTCGGTCTAGGCTACAGGAGGCAAATTAAACGGGCATACTAACATCCATCCATACATACAAAAATATTATACATCATGAGCGTGTTAAACATTATCTTGCTATTAGCGATATACTCATAGCTGACACATATACAACAAAATAGCACATAGACTTGAATTTGCATTGATAGATTGCAGAAATATTACATATTTATGTCAGTTTATATAAATAAATAAATATATACGGACAAATCACACAGATTGAGCTAGCCCCAAAGTAAGTCTAGACTTGTGTTATGGGATACTAACTCAACGATACTATATTTTATAACAAATACATAAATAGATAAACATCCAAGACCCAGGTCAATCTGAAAAAGATCATTTTCCATCTTGACCTGACCGGGGATCGAACCCGGGACCATCCGTGTCGCAGGCTGGCGTGTTGACCGCTGCACCACGGAGCTCGTCAATATGCATCCTGCGCGCGCTGGTGGAGCGCTGGGACTCGCCGATGCTGGCCCGCTGGCTGACACTGCATGCAGTCAAATAACTGTCGCCATGGCATCGCTGGGTGTCAGCCGCTATGTTTAAAAATTATTTATTTTTGTGTAATTGTCTTGCTAACCTAGTTATAAGTTTCATTGTTACTAACACACTTTTTATGAACCTATAAGTTGTCTGAAATAAAAGAATTATTATTATTATTAATATGGGATTTATTTTGCATTCACAATGCTATTTTACCTTATTTATTAAATAATTTATGTCACTCACGAACCAATACCTAACCATGGCAAGCTTAGCTTTTTACGCTCCAGCGTTTATGAATTGAAATAAAAATTCAATGAAAGCAGCGTGTTTGGGCATAAATTGCCCGATGCCCTGTTTTCGTAATGAATACGCAATGGCTCCGTGATTTGATTGTGCTTCGAGTTGTTTATAAATAACGGGTAAAGGGAAATGTATTGTTTACGCGCTGTGCCAATAATTTATTTATTAATAACAAGCTGTTACTTGCGACTTTGCTCGCGTATTATATGCCTATGTCCTTTTCAGTACCTTAACCTATGTGTATGAAAATTTCATGATGAACCGTTAAGAAGATAGGTTGTGAAAGCGTGACAAATAAACAAACAAAGTCACTTTCGCATTTATAGTATTAGTTAAGATAGGATTAAATTATTGACTCAGCGATACATTTCCCTTGGCGTAAATGGCGAGCTTAGCTTTTTACCGCCCGAGCTTAGCTTTTTTAATTGCCCGATGCCTCGTTTTTGTAATGAATACGCAATGGCTCCGTGATTTGATTGTGCTTCGAGTTGTTTATAAATAAAGGGTGAAGGGAAATATATTGTTTACCCGCTGAGTCAATATTATGGGTTTTATATGACAGTCTTCTTTACACACATAATTATTTCATGAGCACGAGCATTTACATTACCAAAGTACATGGATTTCATATTTTAAAAGTTCACTGAAATCACTTTGCAATATCATCTAAGGTAAACCCCAACTGAACCCCTTGAATTCCCACCAAAAATTCAAAATTTTATTGTAGATAATAGACTAATACATATTTAAATAGCACATAAACTTGAATTTGCGTGGATGACATTACGGAAAAAATATATTTATGCCATTCACGAACCAATACCCAACAGTGGCGAGCTTAGCTCAAGCGTTTATAAATTGAAATAAAAATTCAATGAAAGCAGCGTGTTTTGGCATAAATTGCCCGATGCCCTGTTTTCGTAATGAATACGCATTGGCTCCGTGATTTGATTGTGCTTCGAGTTGTTTATAAATAAAGGGTGAAGGGAAATATATTGTTTACCCGCTGAGTCAATATTATGGGTTTTATATGACAGTCTTCTTTACACACATAATTATTTCATGAGCACGAGCATTTACATTACCAAAGTACATGGATTTCATATTTTAAAAGTCCACTGAAATCACTTTGCAATATCATTCAAGGTAAACCCGGCTGAAGCCACAAAGCACTTAAAATATAAGGATTTAGAGGGGAATTATCTTTTTGTGCCCAGTGGAGACTATGGGGCCGTGGGGCCCAAAAGCAAAAGCTTTAATGACTGAGATTTCAGCGCGCCTCCGCGAAGTCACTGGGGACCCAAGGGCTGGTAGTTACTTTGCACAGCAAATTGCCATCGCTGTGCAGAGGGGTAATGTCGCCAGCCTACTGGGCACCCTTCCTCGCGGCGACGGGCTGGAATCTCTTTTTTATTTATAATTAGGCTAGTTCAGTCTTCTGTAAATATATTATAAAAGATGTGTATATAAATAAAAAAATAACAGTTCAGCTTTATCCAAGGTAAACCCCAACTGAACCCCTTGAATTCCCACCAAAAATTTAGAATTTTATTGTAGATAATAGACTAATACATATTTAAATAGCACATAAACTTGAATTTGCGTAGATGACATTACGGAAAAAATATATTTATGCCATTCACGAACCAATACCCAACAGTGGCGAGCTTAGCTTTTTACTCAAGCGTTTATAAATTGAAATAAAAATTAAATGAAAGCAGCGTGTTTCGGCATAAATTGCCCGATGCCCTGTTTTCGTAATGAATACGCAATGGCTCCGTGATTGTGCTTCAAATTGTTTATAAATAACGGGCAAAGGGAAATGTATTGTTTGAAAGCTGAGTCAATATTATGGGGTTTTTATAATTGTTTAGAATTAAATATTATCACCTATTTAATTTTTAGGATTAAAAATATACCTATAGGACTTTTTATTAAGATGTAGGTTAGTCGAATGATCACATCGATTTACTAACAGGCAAGTAGTGTATCATCATCATCATCAGGTCTTTTTTGGTCTCCACTGCAGGAGCACGACCTTCTCTGTACTAACAGAGCCGTATTAGCCAGGGCAGTCAGAGGATTTGGCCTACACTCTCCACGCTGGCCAGACGGGTTGGAGAGGTCTTTTTGATGTTTATAAGCTTTGTTTAGCTTGTGTTCCCTAAGTCGCCTTCTACAACATCCACGGGAAGTCTTGGAGTGGTCCTATTCTACTCTGCCGGGAACCACACGGCAATAGTGTATACCTTTTATCTTTCTATCTATCATGTGCATATCTATACTGCTATTATAATACCTCTCTATAATAGCTATTCTTCTCATCATGGAACATAATGATTAACTTACGTTACTATCTCAATCATCACGAGCTATGTTGTTGAGCTGTGTAAGATGTGGGAAGTCTTGCAACAGCATATACTAGCAGTATTTTTTCAATATGGTTTCCATACAAATGTGTTTCTCTATTTTCTCGCTGAAAACTGATTCTAGAGCCACAATTCTTTTTTCATAAAATCTAGTACTAAAATAGGAATGCCCCTATTTTTTATTTTTTCCAAAAAAACTGTTTTTGAACAATTTTTTTTTCTATTAAACAGGTATTTAGAAAAAAAAATAAAACATTGGGACATACTAATTTTAGTAATAGATTGTATGTAAAAAGAATTGTGCCTCTAGAAGCAGTTTTGAGAAAATAGAGAAATACATTTGTATGGAAAACGCACTGCTAGGATACACTCTCAATCTTGGATTATCACGGACAAAGACAATTTTTTAAATTGGCAGTCCATTGTATAGACTGCAAACACAAAGTAGGTGTCATAGCTAGACGCAAGTGGTATTATGCTCTTGGTTTTTCACTCGTCACTATATGATGTCAATCCGCATTATTAAAGTAGTTATTTGACGTAGTTTTTGTTTACATTTAATATTATTTATATCGACCACTGTGCTCACGATCTAAGCAGAAAATACTAAGCAGAAAAAATTTAACGAGAATATCAGAAAATTAGAAATCACTTGTATCATGTTTATCTTTATGTTTTGGTGCACATGCCGCGACGTGCAAGTTTTAATTAATTTCCACCCAGTTCGGGTCTTACGAGTGTAAACAAACACTTGAGGGGCAAAGTAATAAGAATGTAGAAAAATATTCTCAAAGAAACACTTTGATAAAAGATACGTTGAACTGTTCAATTTAAAAAAAAAGGAAGTACTACCTGTCCTGCTGTAAACATGATTAAAAAAATGAAGATTACATTTTTTTTTCATATTAACCTTTTTAATCGGCTTTTTATTTTTTAATACTATTTGATCCGAAGCTCTCCTTTTTCAGATAAATAGGTATTAAAGACACTAACAGTTTTGCTATTGCAGTCAGCATTAGACGTACTACAGGTACGTTACAGGCTTTTTTGCTAATTTTCGACAACTACGGCGTACACTGTTTTTGTAGTTCAACAAGCATTATGGTTTATATCTTACATAAAAATAGTCATTCATACAAAATAACGTTATACACCGTAGTTGTCCAAGGTTAGCAAATGGGCCTGCTTACGTTGAATAGTTTTACCTACTGCTTTTATTACCCACATAAAAAATTCGTGTGAAAACCAACATCACGCTGAGGGCAAGACATCAACAATATAAAATTATCGAGCATTATTTGACAGTAACTGCTCTGAAATATTAATCAATGACATTACGTCAGACCGGAAATTTAGTAAGTGATGTGAAATCTCTTCAATACTTCCCTTCTGTGTTGACTTTATTTTGTGCTTGAGGATCTAATTTCAACCGTCAAAGTTAGAAAAGTTTAGACCCTTCAGTGTGGATACTTTGAAACGATGGTTAAGCACACATTTTATGAGTCATGAAGCATGATGTATCGAAACACAATTTCTGTGTTTTGTTTTAATTTTCTCCCTAGAACGTTATCGGTTTTGACTCTCTTTAGACACCATCATGCTTTTGTTTCAATGATTAAAAAACTGGCCAATTTTTCAATGCTTGTGTAATAGCTTTGTTTTAGCATGGTTTTAGCCATAGAAGTATGAAAGACGAAATTTTTTTTTAATCTATGGTTTTAGCATACACGTCCAGTCAATTAATGCTATCGAAATCCGTCAAATTGGTAGCTATGAGGCTAAGTGTTTGCATCATAGACTATGCGTTGGACACAAATTTTTTGTACGCTTTTACGCTAATATAGTATTTATATCTAGGTTATAATCTAAGTTTCTGGTTACATTTTATCGGTGCATATAATTATTTCTAAAGTTACGTGAACTGTTTTTGGCAAAGTTTTTCAGCTCTCACCAAATTGGTTAGCTCCCGAACCACAAACTTTAGACCTGTGAAAATGAAGGTCTTTCTCGCACTAAGAATCCAAATTTGTGCCACTTGATTAAATATCAATAATGTAATAACTGAGCCACGTCGGTTGTACGTATTTTCATCTTATTTTATACTAGTAGCCCTACCCGGCTGCGCCCGGGCATGTTTTATACCTTAAAACCTTCCTCGTGAATCACTCTATCTATTGGTGAAAACCGTATGAAAATCCGTGGAGTAGTTTTTGAGTTTATCGCGAACAGACAGACAGACAGACGCGGCGAAGGACTTTGTTTTATAATATGTAGTGATAAGAAGTGTAATGATTTTATCCAGCCCTTTTTTAGATACTGCTTTATTTTCTAAAACGGCTTTTATTATTACAAGATACTTACTGTCGCTTTATATTTCTATAACTTCTAAGTAAATATAGGCCGTTACCAACTGGTCGTATTGGGAATCTTTGAGGGAGGCCTATATCAAGCAGTTGACTTTTTGGTATATTCTGATTTATTATATGTACTAGCTTTTGCCCGCGGCTTTGCTCGCGTTAAGAGGTATAGTTTTGGGGGTAGAATTGATCAAAATTCTTTCTTAGCGGATGCCAACGTCATAACATCTACCTGCATGCCAAACTTCAGCCCGATCCGTCCAGTGGTTTAGGCTGTGCGTTGATATCACTATGTCAGTCAGTCAGTTACCTTTGAGTTATATATATTTAGATTTTCTTCCTTGCTAATCAGCATTGAAGAAGAAAATGAAGTACAAATATTTGTAAATCCAAAAGAAATAAAAATTTAAAATGAAAATAGTTAAAACAACATGCTTGAATGCATTGACCCCATAACAACTGAACCCCTTACATTGATTAGAAACTGCAAAGCACTTAATAAGTTTTGGTATTCCAATCTCGTTTTAGTTTCGAACAAAAATAACTTTTATATACCGGACGTGACAAAACTATAGAGAGCTTAGACAAATGAAAACGATAGACGGGTCATTCTGAAAGAATAAAGCAAAACTTGAAAACCGACATAATTGTCTAAAAAATCTTTTAATTTTTTATTTTCAATTTCGATGTGTATTAATCAATTATTTAATTATTCAAATATGATGCAGTTTGAGATTTTATTCATCTTCTGATTGGATTTTTTAAGGAAACTGTTGTTGTATTTTTGTTATTTCATCCGTGTCACACTTTATTTACACACCCAGAACTACAGAATTTTCGAGGTAACTTCAAAAATATGTGTTAGCCATTACCACATTTTCGAGGTAACTTCAAAAATATGTGTTAGCCATTATAATAAATGTATATTTTTTATTTCTGTATTTATCTCTAACGCCGTCCAGAAGTGTGGCAAATATCAACTCTTTATTTTTTCATTAAACACACACACAACTCACAACTGGTAAATTTCAAATGACCTCATGAATCTTTATCATCATTGAAAAATTCAACGATAAAGATTTTGTCGTTTTTCGCTTGTATGTCTGTATTCATTTAGAAATCTAGCAAACAACCCCTTGTTTCGTCACAGAAGCAATAGCCCCGAGCGACATTGCCTTTTTTCGTCTTGGTAATATGCAAGAAGGCTCTTTTGTTCTATCAATCTTTCTCTGTTGTGCTTTTCAGCTCTTTCTATTTTCGAATGTACTTTATACTACTTTTCAGCTGTTCTTCTTTTCCGCTCTATCATTGTGTCACTCTTCCACTATTTCGCTCTTCTGCCCTTTTTTATGTCAGTCAGTCGTTGTTTTTTCTTGTCGGTCTGTATTCATTTAGAAATCTAGCAAATAACCCCTTGTTTCGTCACAGAAGCAATAGCCCTGAGCGACATTGCCTTTTTCCGTGTCAGTTATTTGCAAAAAGGCTCTGTCTTGTCGGTCTGTATTCATTTAGAAATCTAGCAAACAACAACCCCTTGTTTCGTCACAGTAAGCAATAGCTGCGAGCGACACTGCCATTTTTCGTCTCGGTAATTTGCAAAAAGGGTCTTTTGTTCTACCAATCTTTCTCTGTTGTGCTCTTCAGCTCTTTCTATTTTCGAATGTACTTTATACTACTTTTCAGATGTTCTTCTTTTACGCTTTTTCATTGTGTCATCATCATCATCAGGTCTTTCTAGTCTCCACTGCAGGAGCACGACCTTCTCTGTACTACCAGAGCCATATACTAGCTTGAGTAGTTTGGCCTACACTCTCCTCCCTGGCCAGACGGGTTGGAGAGGTCTCTTTAATGTTAATAAGCTTTGTTTAGCTTGTGTTTCCTTAGTCGCCTTTTACGACATCCACGGGATGACTTGGAGTGGTCCTATTCTACTCTGCCGGGAACCACACGGCCAATTCATTATGTCACTCTGCCACTATTTCGCTCTTCTGCCCTTTTTTATGTCAGTCAGTCGTTGTTTTTTCTTGTCGGTCTGTATTCATTTAGAAATCTAGCAAACAACAACCCCTTGTTTCGTCACAGAAGCAATAGCCCTGAGCGACATTGCCTTTTTCCGTCTCAGTAATTTATTACTCGTTCTCAGTATTTTGACGAGCTCCGTGGCGCAGCGGTCAACACGCCGGCCTGTGACACGGGTGGTCCCGGGTTCGATCCCCGGTCAGATCAAGATGAAAAATGATCTTTTTCAGATTGACCTGGGTCTTGGATGTTTATCTTTATATGTATTTGTTATAAAATATAGTATCGTTGAGTTAGTACCCCATAACACAAGTCTTACATAAGAACTTACTTTGGGGCTAGCTCAATCTGTGTGATTTGTCCGAATATATATAAAAAAAAATTGCAAAAAGGCTCTTTCTTGTCGGTCTGTATTCATTTAGAAATCTAGCAAACAACAACCCCCTGTTTCGTCACAGAAGCAATAGCCGCGAGCGACACTGCTTTTTTCCGTCTCGGTAATTTGCAAAAAGGCCCTTTCTTTCGTTCTACCGATCTTTCACACTATTGCTCTTCAGCTCTTTCTCCTTTTAAATCTACTCTATGTAGTTCTTTTTATTTTCTACTCTTTTTATTTTCTGCCGCTCATTCGCTCTTTATTTTTATTACTCACATACACCTAGTAAATTTTCAAATAACCTCAAAAAATTTGTTTTAACCACCAACATTGAAAAATTCAAAGAAATCATCGTTTTATTTTTTGGTTGTCTGTCTATATTTATTTAATAATCTCCTCTGTGAGTGCGGAAAACAACAACCCCTAGTTTTGTCACAGAAGCAATAGCCCCGAGCGACACTGCCTTTTTTCCTCCCTGTAATATGCAAAAAGATGGCAAAAAGGCTGTCGCGAATGTGACATTGTCTGAAAAAGTATTTCACACGATATTCCGGAAGGAAGGTTTTATTTGGTATCAAATAGTTCATGCTGCGTAGACTCTTTGATTGTTTCAAGTTGAATGACCTCCAGTTTTGAGACACAAATATAAATAATATATAAATATATACGGACAAATCACACAGATTGAGCTAGCCCCAAAGTAAGTTCTTAAGCAAGACTTGTGTTATGGGATTCTAACTCAACGATACTATATTTTATAACAAATACATATATAGATAAACATCCAAGACCCAAGTCAATCTGTAAAAGATCATTTTCGATCTTGTCCTGACCGGGGATCGAACCCGGGACCATCCGTGTCGCAGGCAGGCATGTTGACCGCTGCGCCACGGAGCTCGTCATATGCTCAATGCTCAATATGCTCTATGTTAGATGAAGATTTATTTAAATATGTCTTTGCGTGTCTGAACTTCGATCTAGTCATATGTAAGCTAGTGAAGTGATGAACCTAAGTAACTTTCCTATATAATTTAAACGCTAGTAAATAACTTTCTAGGGTAAGTTCAAATAAGGAAATTACCTGTGGTCCCTTATGGTAGCTTGAAAAATTTGATAGTAGTTTTTTACAGAAAAATACGTAAATATGTGCAAATTATTATTAGACTCGTAAATACACTAGAAAGATATATTTTAATCGACTTTCAAGCCGTGTGGTTCCCGGCAGAGTATAATAGGACCACTCTAAGTCTTCCCGCGGATGTCGTAAAAGGCGACTTAGGGAACATAAGCTAAACAAAGCTTAACCATCAAAGAGACCTCTCCAACCCATCTGGCTAGCGTGGAGAGTGTAGGCCAAATCCTTGGACTGCTCTTGCTAATGTATAGCTCTGATAGTCGGAGAGGGTCGTGCTTCTGCAGTGGAGACAGAAAGACCTGGTGATGATGATGATGATGATGATGAATCGACTTTAAAAACGAGGTTGTTAGTTTGACTCGTATATTTGTATAATATGTATATTTTTTTGCATGTATAAATGAATGTTAATGCAGTTTTAGGATATGTATTTATTTCATTCTGTAAAAGGTTTTGGTATACGAGTTAATAATAAGCCGCCAGTTTCTTTATTTTTCAATTATTTCATATAACATAGAAGAATATAAAGTATCAAAAAAGAGTAGTATCGTATGTTATTTAGTCGGAATGCCGACTAAAAATAGAAGCCTAAGGCATTTCAACTAATACCTAACCAATAAAGTGAAGAAAGTTTAAGATGGTACCAAATAGTTTATGCTGCGTCGACTTTCTGATTGTCTCGAGTTGAGTAACCTCCGTGTGATTCGAGGGTTCCTTTTTTAGAAACGCTTAGGTGTTGTTCAAACTTGTTTCGTACTCGAAAAGGTCACGTCTTACTTAGCAATGTCTTCAAGTAAATGTTGAATACAAGTGCTAAGTTAGGCGAGACCTTTTCTCAATCTTATATTTAGAAGCTAGCGTTTCATCTTTCTGTTGTGTGAAACTATATTTGACTCGTATACGATAACGGTTTGGGTTTCATATTATTGAGCAAGTTGCGTTATTTAACGTGCGTTACTTTGTTTTCGTTGCCAGTCAAAGAAATAGGCAATCTGCTATATTTTTAAAACACAAAAATATTTCAAGTTGTCATTTTCGAAGCACAAATATAAAAAAGAGTAGTACCGCCAAAAACGGCCGTTCATCAATCACTATTTCTCTTAATGACTGCTTTTCATAATATTAAAACATGATTTTAAAAATACTTCAGGTTATTTACTAAGGCTTAAATGATTTACATTCTTGAATTTCTTTCTATTTGTAAAGTATTCGGAATAAAACAATTGGCGTCGCTAGTGTGCCTAGTGTGGAGCCTTAATAAAATAAAGAAATATATACGGACAAATCACACAGATTGAGCTAGCCCCAAAGTAAGTTCGAGACTTGTGTTATGGGATACTAACTCAATGATACTATATTTTATAAAAGATACTTATATAGATAAAAATAAAAACCTCGAGTACCATTTTTGACAGTTAACATCCAATGTATTGTTTTTTTTTTGCTAACGGGGAAGATTACAAATCTAATAACACCTGACACGAGTTTTTCTTCACTGGAAATAAGAAGAACTCTTAAATGCTTAATCAAAAAGTATCATCAAAGATTCAAACATGTATTTGCCAACAGTAACTATGAGTCATAAATATAATACAGGTGTTGTATATAATTTTGGTTCTAATCATAGCAACTTAGCGAGTATTGCAAATGTTGTAAACTATAATAATAATAAATTATTCATACAAAACAATTTCTATTTAATTTATTTGTATTAAATAATTTATATAGAACAATTTCCATTTATTAATTAAATAAATAATTCTGCTTAGCGTAGAAATGGAACAATATTTTCACTTTATAAATAAGTAACGATTTTCTTTTCTCGTGCCGGAAAAGTAATATCCATTTTTAAATCACCTAATTTAGCACTTCAAGCGCTAATGGAGGTGGCGGGAAATAGTCCCGTTTGTCTGAAAATAATTTGCAATTCTCAAGTCCATGTAAATCCCATTTCCCGAGCTTATCGCTTGCTAATTTTAGATAGAAAACTTGATCGAAAATTGAAAAAGTATATTTGGTGCTACATTTTTATAGCTACTGTAAAAATAACTGGTTCAACTCTAACGAAAAAAAAGTCGACAAAACTTCTTCTCGGAACTTGCAGAGAAGTTAGTAGATCTTTTAACAACGTTAAGCAACAGTTAAAAAACCGCTTTTTATACTCGGAACTTAACGTGTCAACAAAATCAATTTTTCAAAAACTAAATTCAGCATTTAAAACGCCAATTGAGCTCTGGCAGCGAGCAGCTCGCGGGAAATAGGCTCTATTTGTTGACGAAAACTATTTGCACTTGGCGTCCTGAATGTAAATTCCAAATTCCATGTAAATTCCATTTCCTGAGCTAAGCACTTGCTGATATTAGACTGGAAGCTTCGAGCAACACGGCCTCCGTACCGGACGGAGGGAGTGGGCAAAGCGACAATTTACTATGACAATTTTTCTGGCGTTTTTTGCGGGGGGAAATGTGCACACAAGTTTAGTTCCGCACACCTACATAGAAAACTTAAACTGTCACTTGATAGTAATTATGACATTGTCACAAAAAATGACATACAAAGAAAAAATAATTTGTGCACAGATGAGTCACACACAACTAACACATAGACATGCATATGCCTAATTTTGGCTTGTACCTTGACAGAGGGGAATGCAGCGTATGGCTACTCCCTTCCGTGTTGCTCGAAGACTGGAAGAGAACATTTGCGGCACCATATTTGGAACTACTGTAAAAATTGTTCTTATGAAAAATCGTAAAGTTTGTGTAATATATTTACAAGATCCATTTAATTTCAAGGTAAGGGGTTTCAGTATAATTAGGAAAGTTAACCTTTTCATGGAAACAAGCTTAATTAAAAGGTATACTTTGACTAGTCTTGTTGGAAGTGGCTTCTATATGTTTCCTTGAACTAATGCTTGCAAAAGTACATTCATTTTTGAAATACCTCATTCAGTAGTTGAAGTGCCAATTGAGCTTTGATAGTTAGCAACTAGTGGAAATAGGTTCTATTTGTCGACGTAAACTATTTGCACTTGGCGTTCTAAAGTCCATGTAAATAACATTTTCCGAGCTTAGCTTTTGCTGATTTTTGACTGGAATTGAATATTTGCGGCGCAATCTTTATAACTATTGTATAAATAGTAAAATTTTTACGAAAAATAGTATAAAGTTTTTGTTACTTGCAGGATCTATTTAATTTGGTGGTGTCAGTAATATAAGACAGTAAACCCTTTAATGGTGTCAATCCGAAGTATCGAGTATATTAAAAATAGGCTTATAAAATAATACAACTTTCTGTTTTTTCAAAATAAATATATTAGAAAATAATTACTCTTTTCGAATAACATACTTCAGAACATAAAGCGCCAATTAAGTTCTGGCAGCAGCTAACGAAAAATATATTATTTGTCGATGAAAACTATTTATAGTTGGCGTCCTGCAGTCCATGTAAATTTCATTTCCTGACCTTAGCGTTTGCTGATTTTAGACTGAAAATGAACATGCGGAATCATCTTTATAACAACTGTAAAAATTTTAGAATTCTAATGGAAATAATGATTATAGTGTGATTTGGAATATTCA
This sequence comes from Rhodophaea formosa, assembly GCA_963082605.1. Classification (NCBI taxonomy): domain Eukaryota; kingdom Metazoa; phylum Arthropoda; class Insecta; order Lepidoptera; family Pyralidae; genus Rhodophaea; species Rhodophaea formosa. Next base: position 2,622,669 of record OY720220.1, on the reverse strand, counting down.
TTTAACTGACAAACTCCGTGGCGCAGTGGTTAACACGCCAGCCTGCGATACGGGGGTCTCAGGTTCGATTCCTGGTCAGGTCATGATGGAAAACGATAAATAAAATGTGACAACTAAAGAGTGGTACATACAGGAAAAAATCAGTAGATAATTGAACAAATAAATTCAGTACTCAGCCAGCTAGTGGGAAAATAGTTAGGCTATTTTTGCCAACCAAAACTATTTGCAGTAGAAGTCTATGTAAATTTCATTTCCTGAGCTTAGCGCTAACTGATTCTTGACTGCGAATGAACATCTGAGGTTTCATATTTGTAACAAGTATAATTATTATACTAGGTACAAGTACAGATGAGATTGCATTAATTTGGAGATAGTTTTATTTTTGTGCTGTTAAAAGGTTCATTAATCGCAATTCAAATCTTATTTTTATTTAATTAAGTCACATTCACGCTTCACAGTATTGATCTTTGTTGGCTAAAAATGTTGATATAACCACTTCTCTGAAAAAAGTGGTAACCAAATATCCATATAGGAGAAGTTCAATAATTGAATAACCTAATTCAGTACTCAGCGGGTAACAAGGGTGAAATAGTCTTTTTTTGTCGGCGAAAACTATTTCCAGTCGAATAAATAGTCTATGTAAATTTCATTTCATTCGCAGTCTAAATTCAGTTAGCGCTAAGCTAACTGATTTTAGACTGCGAATGAACATTTGAGGTTCCATTTCTGTAACCACTATAAAATAGCACCGATAAAAATGCATTAAATTGGAGTTAGTTTTATTTTTTGTGCAGTTAAAATAGCAATTGAAAACTTCTTCTTATTATTTAATTAAGTCACATTATTACTACTACACGCCTCATATTATTGATTTTCGTTGGCCTTAAGTGTTGTTTAAACTCGACCACTTCTTAAAAGTGATATCTTATTATACATAGCGTTAAAGGTCAATTTTTAATAACCTAATTCAGTACTCAGCGGGTAACAAGCGGGAAATAGGCTATTTTTGTCGGCAAAAACTATTTGCAGTCGAAGTCTATGTAAATTTCATTTCCTGAGCTTAGCGCTAACTGATTTAGACAGTGAATGAACATTTGCGGTGCCATTTTGGTTACCATTATAAAAAAAAAAATATAGATGAGAATGCATACCACTGAAGGAAATGTCATATACGCGTAGTTTTTTAAAGGTGTAAAATTAATCACAATTATAAGTTTCTTCTTATTTCAGCATTAAGTCACATACACTGATACGCGTTTCATGGTTGATCTTTGTTGGTCTGAACCACCTATGATTTTCTTTATATTAATCAACCGAAAAATTAAAAAATAATGGTAGGTACTATATAAAGTTTTATGCATTTAAATAAAATTAATTCTGATACGGTCTTGTCGCGTTTTTTACAAAAGTCCCTAGTTTCGAAGAATTTACAGTGTTCATTTTCGCAGGTGGACAAAGTTGACATTGCCTTTAATTTTGGCAAAAGTACCGCTGTTATTTTTATTAATAACATATGTTTGGGATGTAATAATAGCGATAAAAATTGAAATTAGTGTAAAAAAGTGAAAATGTAACTAGTAAATTATGAATTTAAAAAAAAACAGAGATACCTGCGTGGTTTATAAAAAAGTACTGAAGATTAAAAAAAGATACGCCGTACTAAATTTCAATTTCTTGGCATAATAGAAACGGATTACGATTTCAACTGAAAAGGGGTTTGCTTAGCGATATCGAAAAAATCGGTTAAGTCCAAGTCGGTCTCTTCCACTGAGAGTTCCGTATAATTTGCTATATTTGAATAAATAAATAAATATATATACGGACAGATCACACAGATTGAGCTAGCCCCAAAGTAAGTTCTTAAGTAAGACTTGTGTTATGGGATACTAACTCAACGATACTATATTTTATAACAAATACATATATAGATAAACATCCAAGACCCCGGTCAATCTGAAAAAGATCATTTTTCATGGTGACCTGACCGGAGATTGAACCCGGGACCATCCGTGTCACAGGCCGGTCGCGTGTTGACCGCTGCGCCACGGAGCTCGTCAAAATATTTATAATTTTCTTCCTGCTTGTCAAAAATCATGATTCTAGATTAATAATTATATCCCACAGTTCATTTTATTGCGAGTTTGCAAAATAAAATCCAACAAGATGATTATTTAAAAAATAAAATACCTACTGCCTTTTTCACAGTTTCCGTCTGCCTATTGATATTTTTCTAATCTGATATAGCCTATAATACTCCGGGGATTAAAGAAAATCTAATGAAACTCCAAAAACGGTCAAGCCGTTTAGGCTTCAAGGTTTTAATGGAATAGAGATATTTAAATACATACGCGACATTACCTTCCTTCTGCGTAGGTCAGTCGTGTCGAAATAGCCGTAAATTGTTAAAGCGGTGAAAAAAAATTATTTAACATGATTGTTAAGAACTTCATACCTAAGTACATACGACAACTTAATAAGACAATTTAATACACCATGCGCGAAAATGATAATTTTTTTTCTCCCGAAATCTAACAAAAAAACTTTAAAACTAAATTAAAATGATATTTATTTATATCTTGTTTTAATGTTTGTAGTACGTAACTCCAAAAGAAGTCGTTTTCACCAACATTGACACAGATCGAAGAGTTGGCCCGAAGGGATTTAGGGTCAAAAAGGGATATAAACTTTTTGGGTTAAGATTTTGTATATTTAGAACTACAACTTGAGTTGACACTGAAGTGGTTTGTGGAGATATTTTATAGCCTTCAGGCTGGCTCAATTTGTATACCTTGCCCTACATTCTTTTCTTCTTGACTAGTTATTATGTCTTTGTTGTTGATAATTGCATTAAAAGTTTTTTAGATATACTTTTATACGTAATTTAATAACCTATTTACAATACTGATTTTCTATGAAACATTAAAAGGTTTTACCAAAATTTAAGTAGTAACCCATAACAGAAGTCTGCCACTTATTTTTGGGCTTACATAATCTGTGTGATTTTTCCGTATATATATTTATTTGATACTAGCTGTTACCCGCGGCTTCGCCCGCGTAATATATAGCGCTATGTCCTTCTCGGTATCCTAATCTATGTGTATGCAAAATTTCATGATGATCGGTTTAATAGATACGGCGTGAAAGCGTAACAAACAAACAAACAAACTCACTATCGCATTTATAATATTAGTTGGATAGTTGGGATAATTCGACCAACTTATATCACTTTTGCAACGATACAATCTTAGTCAGACTGAACAGTGCTAAATAAAAAAGTCTAATTTATTTGTTTTAAATAATGTGTATCCTAATTCTATATACAAATATTTAAAAAAATATATCTAATAGAATAAAACAGGAATTATAGAAATACTTAACAAAACGCAAGACGCTTGTCTGCTGTTTATAAAATTCCGTCATACCCACGTCCGCGCAGTGCCCTCGTAATCTATTATGCAGTGTGCAAATACCGCAGATGCAGACACCGAGGCTTTGGCATACCCACTGGTGCTGACGGCTTTGTTGCTTATATTTTCTTTTATACTTGACGAACATGCAATTTTGTGAGCGAAATTATAAAACCTTTGGTTTTAGTAGTTCTAAATGTGTATCCTAAACACACCATATATACACAATCTGATAGAATAAAACAGGAATAATAGAAATCCTCAACAGAACGCAAGATGCTTGTCTGCTGTTTATAAAATCCGTCATACCCACGTCCGCGCAGTGCCCTCATAATCTATTATGCAGTGTGCAAACACCGCAGATGCAGACACCGAGGCTTTTGGTAGTATACCCACTTGTGCTGACAGCTTTGTTGCTTATTATATTTTCCTTTATACTTGACGAAACTGCGAAGTTGCGAGCGAAAGTATAAATCCTTACCTTTGGTTTTTAGTAGTACTTAATGTGTATCCTAAATACTGTTTCTCTTTCTTTTTTCCTAAATACTATATTTAATATTATTTTTAAAATCTGATAAAATGAAACAGGAATTACAGCAATACTTAACAAATTATATGTAATGAAATATTTTTTTTTTATTTGCTAGTGTTATATTTGATATAACTATGATTTCCCGCTTTTGTAGTTAAAGACATTCAAATTTAACAATTATTATAAAAAAAAACCCTCGATATATTTATTAAACTAGTAAATAAATAGGTTGGTTTTATCTAAAGATGCTTAATTATGAAGTGAATATTTTAAACTATAGTAAACAAAATATGATCTTCTCTACCTTAATGTTATTATATGATGTTTAGCTGCGTTTTATCTTTATCCTCGTTCCATCTATCATGCTGAGAGTATGCAGTTTCCAGAAGCCGACAGTTATTACTATATTTCTACTCGCGAGGCTTTTAAGATTAAACGGTGTTATCGCGACACACTGGCGGCGGAAGATAAACGATCCATACAAAACTTTTACGTTTTATCTCCAACGGCTTGCAAATATTTAAAGTATCATACGTGTTTTATTGTATAACTTGCTTAGCGGCTCATTTTATAAAACAACACTCGTATTTTGAACACCCTTATTACATAATAGTTAAGTGCTTTCACTCTTCTACTTGTTTGTTCCTATGAGGTTAAGCTTTATTTAATTTTTATCCATATTCTATCTATCAGGCTAAGAGAATGTAGTGTAGAAGCCGACACCGACAGTTATTGTAGCTGCTACTTTTTCAGCAGCAGCAGCAGAAGGATATGAACAAGAATGGTTATGGTGTGCTACTCCTCAGACCATGGCATACCTTCTCTTGGCACATCTTCTGTCTTGCCCTGCGTGTCCTGCACACGTGACGACCTTTACAATTACTGATAACGCTGTTCCAGTGGCAAAGTTTTGGTCAACTCAAATTATTGTTATATAATTCATCCGAGTCGACACGTTAAGATAGGCTAAATTAGGTATATTCAAAGTGTTTACCTATTTCACAAACAGATAATGTATAAAGTGTAACTACCTTGGATAAAAATAATATGTTCAGACACTATCAGTTACTATAATTTCCAAGCTGGTCTGGGAGAATTTTGATTTCGTTCTCACCTACCAACCACCAACATGCTAACGTGGCCTTAAGGTTTTACGAACTCGGGCTCTGTCTACCCCGCAATGGAGAAAGACGTAATAGTATGTATGTATGTACTGTTAGTTACGACTAGTTGAAACTCCCCTGACGGCTATCTTCATAAAACCACACTCATATTTAAAGACCATTATTAAGCGAAAGTTCTTTAAATTACTTTTTACCCTTCCATTTTTACATTCATGCTACGTTAAGTTGCATTTTATCTTTATCCATGTTCCATCTATCAAACTAAGAGCATGCAGTTTCCAAAAAGTGACGGTTATTGCTGTCACTCCTTCAGTATGCGAGGCTTTTAAGATTTAACGATATTTTCGCGACGAAGTGGCTAAAGATAAATGATGTTTTCAACAGTTTAATGTATTTCTTTTCTCATGATATTTGGACAAGATATTACATATGATGTAGAGAGGAAATTCAATGTAAAGGCAATGCGGCTACGGAGCCATCATTGTTAGAATCAGTTGGTGATTTTTCCTTCTTACGAGTACATTATGCTTAAACGTAACCTGCCTGCCTATTGCCTAAGGAATAAAGATGGATTCATAGATTCAAAAGATTCAAGACTTTTTTCAGAAAATAGGCCCTTACAGGCAATTTAGCAGGCTTTGGCAGGCCCTTTAAAATTATATTATTAAGTATTATGCATTTACTAATTATTGTTCAAAAGCTACAGACTACTAGCATTTCGGAACCGACCACTGCAGAGAATAAATGCCGAAAGAAACTCTTTTCAATAGTATAGATCGCCTACTTGTCTGCATGGCTTTGTATGATTAATGATATTATATTTCTTTCTTTTTACTTTTCTTTTTTTTTCATCTGTTTTCATTTTACAATAGCATTATACATTCATTATTTTTGGAACATGTTTATGTTTACGATCGAGTAAGCAAATTACATAACAACAGAACATGAAGTAGTCATGATGGAAGCCACATGGCTCATGTCCATACAGGAAGGAAAGAGGTAGAAATTATTATGAAAACACGGCTTTACTCACGTTTTATTACGTCGGATCTGCCGACTAGTTTCGGTCTGTTACGAAGACCATCATCGGGGCGAGTGAAAGGGGTGGCGACACGACGGTTATGCTTCCCTCAAAGAAATTACATGGCACTCAGTATTATAGAGCTGCACTTCATCATTATCCATGTTTCATTTATCACACTAATAGCTCGCAGTTTCTAGAAGATGGCAGTTACAAAAACACACCGATTGAGCAAGCCCTAAAGTAAGTTCGAGACTTGTGTTATGGGATACTAACTCAACAATACTATATTTTATAAAAGATACTTATATAGATAAACATCCAAGACCCAGGTCAATCTGAAAAAGATAATTTTCCATCTTGATCTGACAGGGGATCGAACCCGGGACCTTCCTTGTCGCAGGCAGGCGTGTTGACCGCTGCGCCACGGAGCTCGTTGTCACTCTTTCAGCCTGCAAAGCTTTTAAGATTTAACGATGTTATCGCGACACACTGGCGTTGAAAAATAAACTATCTAAAGAAAATATACCTACACATCTCTTTCTTCTTCTACCTTGAAAATAATAAAATTTTACACTCATGCCGTGTGGTTCCCGGCAGAGTAGAATAGGGCAACTCTAAGTCTTCCCGTGGATGCCGTAGAAGGCGACTTAGGAAATACTAGCTAAACAAAGGTTATTAACATCAAAGAGACCTCTTCAACCCGTCTGGTCAGCGTGGAGAGTGTAGGCCAAATTCTCTGACTGCTCTGGCTAATTATGGCTCTAGTAGGGTCAAGCTCCTGCAGTGGAGACTAAAAAAGACCTGATGATGATGATGATGATGACACTCATGCAATTTTATAATGAAATCAAGAAGATTATATAAAATGAGCCATTTTATATAATCTTCTTAATTTTTATTTTATTTATATCAGTGGCTCTCCACTCACACCACTCACAAGTACTGAAGTAAACACGAGACAAGCTCCGTGGCGCAGCGGTCAACACGCGTGTGACACGGACGGCCCCGGGTTCGATCCTCGATCAGGTCAAGATGAAAAATGATCTTTTTAGGGTTCCGTACAAAAGTTGAAAAACGGAACCCTTATAGGATCACTCGAGCGTCTGTCTGTCCGTCCGTCCGTCTGTCACTGCCGATTTTCTCCGAATCTACTGAACCAAATTGGATGAAATTTGGTAAGGTAGTGTAATCCTATGACCCAAACAAGGATGTGCAAAGTAAATAAAGATTTTTTTGAAATAAGGGTCATTTTGAGGGGCCCAATTACAAAATTAAAAAAAAAAGTTTTGCAAACCTTACTGTGTCATATATCAAATGAAAGGGCTCATTATGAGGATATCAAAAATATTTTTTTTTGTTCGGGTAAAATCAATACTTTTGATTTTATTCACGAAAGAAGGCAAAAATTGACCATTCCCCCCCCCCCTGATCTCCGAAACTACTCAGTAGTTTCGGAGATCAGGGGGGGGGGAATGGATTTTGAAAAAATTACAAAATATAGTTCATTCCTTGAAAATTACAGGAAAAATAATAAGAATTCTATCACTTGAAAATTAAGTGGTAAACTCACAATAATAAGTTCATCTAGGGAAATAGTTCACTAAAACACTACTAGATGGCGCTAGTCAATTGAATAAAACATTTTTTGCACATTGTGTGTGTGTTCACGAAGCATATTGTACGGAACCCTCATTGCGCGAGTTTGACTCACACTTGGCCGGTTTTTTTAGATTGACCTGGGTCTTGGATGTTGATCTAAATATGTATTTGTTATAAAATATGGTATTCGTTGAGTTAGTATCCCATAACACAAGTCTTATTTAAGAACTGACTTTGGGGCTAGCTCAATCTGTATGTTTGTCCTTATAAATTTGTTATTTATTAGTACACAGTTTTGAAAAAATCGACCATGTGCGATTCGGAGTCGCGCATGTAGAGTTCCGTACCATTTTCTACACAACATTTGACTATCGCGCAAAAACGGCAAATTATCATATTTTGTATGGGAGCATAGTTTTAAAGTAAATATTCTATGAATATGTCATGCAAATACCTGTTGCCGTTATTAATATTGGTCAAAAAAATGGTAATAAAATCAAATCAAAATTCAAAATCAAAATCAAAAACTAACGTTCGTTGTATGGGAGCCCCTTGAATATTTAATTTATTCCGTTTAAAGTATTTGTTGTTATAGCGGCAACAAAAATACATCATCGGAGAAAATTTCAACTATCTAGCTATCACGGTTTATGAGATACAGCCTGGTGACAGACAGACGGATAGGAAAGTCTAGTGAATAGGGTCCCGTTTTTACCCTTTGGGTACGGAACCCTTAAAAGTGAATGGTGTGTATATCCACAACTTGTAGTCCCCTAGCCTTGCTGCTGAGAGCTGTTACTGAGTGATGTAACGAGAATTATACTGCATCGGGTCTATTCTAGTCTCTTGTGTAGAAGTACGACCCTCTCTGTACTACCAGAGCCATATATTAGCCAGAGTAGTCAAAGGATTTGGCCTACACTCTCAGCGCTGGCTAATGATACGTCACACTTCAAAATTGGTCACGCCGTTCAGGCTATAGGAGATGACAATGGAACAGATGCTTACTTACAACACACATACGTACAAAACGTGTTCCTCATCACTAATATTAGGCTATTACAGTAATTGCAATGTTTACTTACATAAAGTAAAATGGTAAACTTCCACTCTGGTCTGGGAGAAAAGAAAAAACGTAGAATGTACCAGCTGCTTCTCTTCCCGCGCAGGTCGTAAAAGCCGATCGAGGGAATGGGCATCAGGAATTCTGTCAATAGGCGATGCGGCTAGCAACCCATCACTATTTTGATTCCGTTTTCACCTACAAGCCCACCAACATGCTAAACGTGGCCTTAAGGTTTTACAGACCTGGGCTCTGTCTACCCCGCAAAGGGAAATAGACGTGATAGTATGTATGTATGTATGGTAAATATCCGAACATTATCTATTCGTGCCGTGCTACATTTTCTTGGCCAGTGTGTACGCTCGCTTGTCTAAAGCGTGTCTCACACTTGGATGCGTACTAATGCACTTGCATCAGTAAAGTTCTTAAATTTTGTGACAATAACTGAGATATACATGTATTGCAAGACTATGCATCAATGAGACTTGAAGCACTACGATGTAAGCGTACAAAAAAAACATGAGGTAACTATATCTTATTCACGTTAGTTTGTTATTATTTGAGATGTAGATACTGTGAAATTACGAGTAAAAAAAAGCATTGCTGTTCAACGTGGCAATGCTGCCAGTCTTCTGGGCACATTACCGCAGGGTAATGATCTGCGGGACATTTTCTATTTATAGCTAGGTTTAATTTACAGGTTATTTTATTTTTTTATAGGTAGGTTAATTGGTAGTTTTTAGTTGATATAAGTTAGTTTTAATTGTTGAATGTATGAACAAGTATATTAAAATAAGTAAATGATAGATAAAAAAAAACTGAACTGCCCTTACAGTTTACCTCTTTGTCATATTGACTTTTTGCTAAAGATACATAGCTCAAAATTTTCAGGTAAGAATACACATCTAACGGCCCCTTACACATCATCTTGTAATGTAAATACGTTACGTATTTAAGCCGCAATGTTTGTATGAGTAACATACATACATACATACATACATACTATCACGCCTCTTTCCCATGGGGGTAGGCAGAGACCAAGGACCGCCACTTGCTACGATCCTTACAAAACTCTTTCGCTTCATCTACATCCATCACTCTTTTCATACATGCTCGCCGGTTTCGGGTACTCCTGACTTGCCCCTTGACAAGAATGTCCGCAATCTGGTCACGGTATGTGCGTCTAGGCCGGCCCTGACTTACTCTTCCGGTCACATCTGCCTTATAGAGTTTCTTTGCGAGACTTCTTTCATCCATCCTTTCTACATGTCCAAACCACCTTAACATTCCTTTCTCAATTTTTGTCACTACATCCTCTTTCACTCCACATCGCTCCCGCACTACATCGTTTCTCACTCGATCTCTCAAATTTACACCACACATGCTCCTAAGCGCACGCATTTCTACCGCATTTATCCTACTTTCATGCTTCTTCTGCCATACCCAACTTTCACTTCCATACATAAGGGTGGGCAACAACACTCCCCGATGAACAGCAAGACGTGCTTTAATGGACACCTTCCTACTGTTCATAAAGGAATGCAATGCTCCATTCACTCGATTACCTGCAGCCACTCTTCTTTCTATATCCCTTTCGTACCTTCCATCTCTAGTAAACACACATCCTAAATACACAAACTCTTTTACTTGCTCCACTTTTTCTCCGTCTATAACTATATTGCATACCGTTGCACTTTCATCCCTTTCAAAAACTATCACTTTCGTCTTATTAACATTTACTTTCATACCCTTTCTTTTAAATGCATCATTCACACCTGTTACCATCATCTGTAAGTCCTTCTCAGACGACGCAAACAGAACCTGGTCATCGGCATAAAGGAGGCATTTGATAAGTAACTCTTTCATTCTTAAACCACTTTCATCATCTTTCAAATCTTTCAAACAACTGTCCATAAATAAGTTGAACAGCCATGGCGAGGCTACACATCCCTGTCTGACACCCTTGTCGATGTCAAACCAGTCTGTATAGTCCGCGTTAATTCTGACACAAGCACTGGAGTCCTTATAAAGAGACTTCAGTGCCTGGATCAGATGGCCGTTCACCCCATATGCAGACAGTGTCGACCACAATTCATTCCTCACCACTCTGTCATAGGCCTTTTCCAGATCCACGAATACGCAGTACACTTTTTGGCCTTTAGCCAAAAATTTCTCCAGTATGCATCGCATGGAAAAGACCTGATCTGAACATCCCATTCCTTTTCTAAATCCCGCTTGCGCATCCCATATCTTATCATCCGTATCTTTCATAACCCTTTCAATCAATATCTTTGCATACAGTTTGCCAACCACACTAAGAAGACTAATGCCTCGGTAATTCTTGCAGTCTTGCTGTGAGCCTTTTCCTTTATAAAGTGGCACTAAAACGGCCCTACACCAGTCTCTGGGAACCACACCTCTTTTAAAACACATATTGAAAAGACTACACAGCTGACTAGCCACGAGGCCTTGTCCAGCCCTTAGCATTTCGACAGTAATCCTGTCATATCCCCCAGCCTTTCCTGCTTTCATACAGTTTAACGCTTCCACAACTTCTTCAATTTTTATTTCCTCATTCATATCTTCTGCTTCAATCTCTTGTATCACATTCTCTGCAGTAACAAACCTTCTTACATCTTTTTCAAACAACCCTTCAAAATACTCCTTCCATCCTTTTAAAACATCTTTTTTATTCATTAAAACTCTGCCATTCTTATCTCTGATCTTATAGAGCTCTGATTTTGTTTCTTTGCATCTTACCTGTTTTATGCACTTCCAAAAATATTTGACATTGCTCTTAAAATCTTGAGACAGCCTTACATCAAAATCATCCTTTTGCATATCCTTCTTTTCTTTTACAATTTCTTTTACACATACATTCATCTTCTTATATTCCTCCTTAGCAGCCCGCAAGGCCTCATCAGTCACCTTCTGAACCGTTCTTAGAGCAAGCCAATCCTTCCATGCTTTCTTCTTTCTATACACAGCATCCTGTACTTCCTTGTCCCACCATACATTTGTCAACTGATTACCTCTCTTTCTTTTTGATGTCCCACAAATATTCAGAGCTGCATTTACAATTCCACCTTTTAAAATGTTCCATACCTTTTCTATCTCACATTCCTCCTCTATCTTTTCAAAACTTTTAACCAACATTTTTTGGTAATCTACTATCGCTTCCTCTTCTTGCAATTTTTCCACTTTTATTCTTTCTAACTTATTTGAGGGTACCGATTCACGGTGTCGCCATCGCTGAAAAATGTTTCTGGCTTTACAAATTACCAAATAATGGTCTGTGTGAATTCCTGTTCCTCGGTACGACCTCGTATCAACCACACACTTTCTTAGTCTATCATCCACTATCACAAAATCAATCATACTCTTCGATCCATTCTCTTCTCTTGTATATGTATGAATCATTTTGTGCTGAAACATGGTGTTCGTCACCCAAAGATTCCTTTCCAAACATACCTCAAGCAAACTTCTCCCATTTTCATTCTCCCTTTCATCCCCAAACGAACCTAATACGCTTTCAAATCCATAGCGTCTTACTCCTACCCAGCTATTAAAATCACCTAACATTACTAATTTTTCATTTTCCTTACAACTACATAACACATCTCTCACATTATTCCAAAACTCTTTTCTTTCCTCTTTGTTCCTTTTACTCGTACCTTCAAAAGGCGCATCATTCTTACCCATACAAGCCTCGAATTCACAAATTGATACTCATGCACACACTCTGCCATTCTTTTGGATAGGATGAGGCCGACTCCTTCACGGCCTTTACTGGTATCTGGTACACCAGACCAATAAAAGGTAAATGACCCACAACTTGTGGTTTCGCATCCTTTCCGTTTCGTCTCATTTACACAAAGAACATCAATCATTCGGTCATTCATCATCTGACATACCTCGTCTACTTTACCATCCATCCCTCCTCTGACATTTAAAGTAGCAAAACGGCTTTCCGTAGCCCGCTTTTCGCCCCCATGGAGAACGAGACGTGATGAGTTGCGAACCGCATCGCCGCCATTTAGATTTTGTTTTCTAGAAATCATTGCGTTCCCACGAGTGTAGGGGATGAACTGTCGCACCCGGCAGTGCCCCGTGTACCGGGTGAAGGCTAGCCTTATTCTGGGGTCGCCCGGTCCCAGGGCAAAATGGCACGCTTAAAATTAGGCTCACCCCTAACCATGCATCCCTCGGCACGGCAGACCTTGGATTGGCGGAATAGGAAAAATGGGACATAAATATATACGGAGCCTAAAAATATATATGGACAGGATTATTTGGCTTTAAGACAGGATGAAGGTAAGAAAGGATGCTACTAACTCGGAAGACATAAGGAAAGAGTCAGTAGCAGCTCGGGAGGCCGGGAACGCATACCCCGAATGCCAAACCCATACACCACCGGACAGGCGGTATAGGATGACACCCCTGACGTATGAGTAAATAAAAAATAAATAACGGATAATATATAAAACTGTCTGAAATATGCTAAAAATAAAACGACCACACATATCACAAGCTCTGCGTCTTATGTTTGTACAGTTTGCACCCTGCATAATAGACTGAAAGACACTGCATGAACGTGCAAACATGGCGGATATGACTGAATTTTACAAACTGCAGACACGCTTCTTTCACTTATTATTTTTAAAATTTTATAGGCCAAAATCACACGAACTATGCTAGTCCCATACTAAGTTGTGAACTCGTGTTTTAGGATACTTGTGGTGGGTGGACTAGGTTAATGAAAAACTAATAAATGTGACGAGATAAAGAAAGAAAACGAAAATAAAGCACTTTGACGAGCTCCGTGGCGCAGCGTTCAATAGCCGGCCTGTGTGACATGGATGGCCCCGGGTTCAATAGATAGAAAATGATCATTTTCAGGTTGACCTGGGTCTATCGGTCTATAAATATCGTTGAGTTAGTACCCCATAACACAAGTCTTACTTAAGTACTTACTTGGTTAGCTCAATCTGTGGGATTTGTCTGTATATATTTATTTATTTATTCGTATGTATCCTTGTATTATGCCGTGTGGTTCCCGGCAGAGTAGAATAGAACCACTCCAAGTCTTCCTGTGGATGTCGTAGAAGGCGACTTAGGAAACACAAGCTAAACAAAGCTTATAAACATCAAGAGACCTCTCCAACCCGTCTGGCCAGCGTGAATAGTGTAGGCCAAATCCTCTGACTGCTCTGGCTAATATGTGGCTTTGGTGGTACAGAGAGGGTCGTGCTCCAGCAGTGGAGACTACAACAGACCTGATGATGATGATGATGATGATCCTTGTATTCTTTTTTCAACGACATTACAACCAAATTAAAAAAGTTGAAACAAAACATATTTATGAATGATGTCGGATAAAAAAGGAAAATATGTACAAAAACCAATGAGTTCGAAAAATATTAACTCAACGATAAGTATATTATAAAATATAACAGCGCGTAAATTGACCCTCGACCTTTTAAGGAGTGACTCACCCTGTCAATGTGAACAACTTTTCGAATGATCAAACAAAAAAAAAATCGACATTTTCATTCAAAAATAATCAGCCGCCCGGACAATCAATATGTGAAAGTCAAAAATTTTAAGTTAAAAGCATTGCTCTCTCAGGAAAACTTGATCATATTGACGGCTCACGCTTTTACGGGAATGTCTTGGGTCAATTATATAAACGCTGTATAGATAAACATCCAAGACCCAGGCCAATCTGAACAATACCTGCCCCCCTATTTACTAACTCGGATGACAGGTGTCGTTGCCTATCAATCTAGGATTTGCTGTTACAATGCGGTTTTGTATTACAAATAAACATTTCAAGCAAGCAAAATCCGCATTGTACTAATAAATCCTAGATGGATAGGCATCGGCACCTGTCATCCGAGTTAGTAAATACCCCTATTTACTGCCCCTTCTTCTTCTTCCTTTCGTGTCGATGGCTCAAAATGTCTCCAGTATGTTGCAACAGCCACGCCACTTGCTGAGGCGTAGTTGAGGTCGTACTGTGTGCAGGTAGTGGGGTACATGGGGCACGACATGAGGTGTGACATGGTCTGGTCTCTTTGACCACATTCACACTGAACGTTATTTTGGTCGATGTAGCCCCACTTGGCTAGGTTATGCTTACATCGGCCTACCCCAGTACGACCAGTACTGCCCCTCGAGTTAGTAAATACCCCTTACAGCCTCGTTGATCAACCCCCCGGTTGATCAGCGAGGCTGCGAGGCAGCATGGGTGGCGTGTTAGTCACTTGTTATAATCTCTACCACCACGGAGGCTACAGTCTATTTTATCTTCTTACACTAGCTTTGTATGAATATCACGTAATCTCATTCACTCAGGCTGATTGACACAAACCATTGACGCTTTCATTCCCTCCAACTCCGTAATTTATTAGGCAATCTCCCTATTGTTATGAAAATAAAACACAAACTCGACACAACTTAGTATGTTAACTTGGCTATTCAGAGTAAGTCCGCCAATATTTCAAGCCCCTCGTGAAATACGGTGCGGCAAGCAAATTTAATTTTGTTATTATGTAATGTCTTCATATACTGGGAGCCACTGAAGTGCAGTTGCCAAGTTAGTGCAGAGTGGGAGAGAACACCCTTAGGTTCCATAAATATTTCGTGAAAATACATATTTTAACTAAATTTTAAAGGACTTAGCAAGCTTTGATTTTGAAGATAAGAAAGATAGAAATAATAATTTGTTATTATGTCTTCAAATACTGCGATGCGCGAGTGTGCAGTCACAAAGTTAGTGCAGTACTGGGAGATGTGTTTTTGCGTAGTATTTTTTCTGCTTCTATTTCGATTACAATTTATTACCGATGTATAAATTTTGGGAACGACATCATTTTTTAAATTAAATCTGTTTCTCCTCCACTTACTTCGATCTTTAAAAATGGCGTTCGTTTCATCTATATCGATTACTTTTATTTACCAAACAAGTAGGTAATCTTATGAACTAAAGTTTTAGATATGGAAAATAATCCAACCCAGCTGGTCTTGAATTTGTGCAGCATTGTAACAAGTTACTTATATAAATGACCTTGTCACTGATTGAATTATGTTTTCACCATTTGAACCCATATAATCCACTTACATATCTACGAGTAAGTATTAGATATACAGTCAGTATATCTAATACTCGTAGATATATTTTAAAAAGTGTAATAATAGGTTTTATGTTGTTTTACCTTTGTAATAAATACCATTCAAATCAGTCGCGTGCATAAAATTACACGCTTCAGAACGTCGGCACGCCAGAACGAATTTCAGAGGATTAAAAAATCCACCCAAGTTTATCTTATCGAAACTTGGCCCGTTTCACTCCACTGCTCTTATTGAGACTATGAAAAGCTTTAACAACACTCGGTGTACATTATTTCACGCTTCTATGTCCTTTATTACCATACCATAAGGTCGTAAATCGTGGTTCTTGTTTCTGAAGTATATTATTGGTCACATTTTGAGAGTGTTAAGCGCTGGATAGCGCCCGATATTAATATTTCGTCCGTTGAGTGTTTCAATTATGTGAACTTGTTGTTTTAATTGCAAAATATTATGTTTCAGTGTTTTTGACTATAAAAGGATGTAAAATGAATACGTTTTTACAAAATACTACATGTGTTATACGTTATCTGTTTAACTTATAATATTTGTTTACAATTAAAGTTCTTGCTAGTGGCTGGTCTGGGAGAAAAGAAAAACGTAGAATGTACGCGCAGCTTCTATTCCCACGCAGACTGTAAAGCCGGTCAAGGGTTTAGGCTAAAGAATCACGTTATACGCGATGCGGCTAAAGCAACCCATCACTAATTTGATTTCGCATTCCACCTTAACGTCTTTAAAACGCTAAACGCGGCCTTAATGGGTTCTTTCTACCCCGCAAGGCACCAAAACGTGATAATATGTATGAATGTTATACGTTATCTGTTAGAATAATACTTAATGTTTGTTTACAATTCGGTATTTGCCTAATGTTAAGAATTTTTTTTCCAATGATACTACTTCTATCTAAAAACACTATAAAGAACACTTTTAATTTGATATCGATTCGTTAAGTGTTCTTAAAGCTTCTTTAAAGTTGGGTGAATAGGACCATTTTTATAAGTATGAAAATCTTAAATGACTATTACCTAAACTGTATTGTAGTCCGCTATATTTAAAGCCACTTTTATTATGTAAATTATATAAATGTATTTCGGTCACTATTGTGTTTATTTTTGGCAGGTACATAGCGACACGAAAATTTTTTTAGTCAAGTAGCCAATTATAGTTTATTTTTAACCGACTTAAAAAAGGGACTTCTGCATGCAAAGTCCTGACGAGCGCTAACATTTCTATACACATATAAATAAATAGGGGCTAAACACTCAGATTAAGATAGCCCCATAGTAAATTGTATATACTGTGTCCTAGGATACTAACTTCATCATCAGGTCTTTTTCAGACTCCACTGCAGGAGTATGACCCTCTCTGTATATACCACAGCTGGAGGAGGAGGAGCCCGACGGTCCAGTGGGTGTGAGCTCTATGAGCGCTTAAGTATGTTAAGCAACCCTTGGTGCAGTCCCTACTTGGATAGGTGACCGCAAGTGGCATACAAATATCTCGAGCTCATCTGTGCTTCGGAAGGCACGTTAAGCCGTTGGTCCCGGCTGTCATCGTTGATGGCAGTCGTTAAGCTATGTCAGATGCCTTAAGGCAGCTTGAAAAATCTGACACCAGTGTTGGCCACTTACACATACGAAAAACAAACACAAACAGCTATATACTTGTATTAGCCAGAACAGTGAGTGGATTTGGTCAACACTCGGGACGAGCTCCGTGGTGCAGCAGTCAACAAGATACATCCAAGACATCCAAGACCCAGGTCAATCTGAAAGAGATCATTTTTCATCTTGACTTGACTGGGGATCAATACCGGGACCATCCGTGTCAGGCGTGTTAATCGCTGCGCCAAAAAAGCTGTCACAATAAATAAATATATACGGACAAATCACACAGATTGAGCTAGCCCCAAAGTAAGTTCTTATGTAAGACTTGTGTTATGGGATACTAACTCAACGATACTATATTTTATAACAAATACATATACAGATAAACATCTAAGACCGACACTATCTTCCACGCTGATCTGGGAGAAAAGAAAAAGCGTAGAATATACCGACTGCTTTTCTTCCCATGCAGATCGTAGAAGCCAATCGAGGGAATAAATATAAATAATAAATATATACGGACAAATCACACAGATTGAGCTTGCTCCAAAGTAAGTTCTTAAGCAAGACTTGTGTTATGGGATACTAACTCAACGATACTATATTTTATAACAAATATCTACATATATAGATAAACATCCAAGACCCAGGTCAATCTGAAAAAGATCGTTTTTCATCTTGACCTGACCGGGGATCGAACCCGGGACCATCCGTGTCGCAGGCAGGCGTGTTGACCGCTGCGCCACGGAGCTCGTCAATGAATCTCTCGAAATAAGCTCGGGAATGGGCGTGAGGAGTCAATATGCGATGCGGCTAGCAACCCATCACAATTTTGATTCCGATCTCCACTTACAAGCCCACCAACATGCTAAACGTGGCCTATATATTTTATAGGCCTGGGCTCTGTCTACGCCGTAAGTGAAAAGACGTGATAGTATGTATGTTATAGGACGGGCTGTAAAAAATAACTTCGCTTGTATAAGCAGAGGCTGCAGGGTGACAAGTGAAATGAAAAGGCCTCCTATATACTAAAGCGTTAGGCAGAGTTCACTAGAAGAAAACAAAATATTCTCCTCAGAAAAAGGTATTTTTTAAACAATTAAATTATTATGAAAATTATAGTTACATATAAAAAAATATTATAAAGTAATAATCCCATCCGAATCCCAATCCCATCCCAACTATCCCAATCCCAACTTATATTATAAATGCGAAAGTGAGTTTGTTGTGTTTGGAAATTGACTTCAATATTTATAGCATGAAACGATTTAAATTTGAATTAATTAATTTATTATGTATGAAATCGAACAATATTAATTTATTATTTAGAATTTGACATAAATTGTTTGTTGTTTGATTTGTAATATCGCAACACCCTAACAGGGTAAGTACATGTGCATTATTTTATAATCTTTTGTATTATATTGTATGTGTGTGAAGCGATTAATAAATGAATTATGAATTAAATATATAGGGGTATGTCCGTACACCTACACAATTGAGCTAGCCCTACAGTAAGTTGTAAACTTGTGTCGCAGGACACTAACTCAACGATACTATATTTTATAATTTAAACTTAAATAGATAAACATCCAAGACCCAGGTCAATATGAAAAAGATCTTTTTCCATCTTGACCTGACCGGGGTTCGAACCCGGGACCCCCGTGTCGCAGGCAGGCGTGATGACCGCTGCGCCAGGAAGCTGGACAATGGTAGTACAGAGAGGGTCATGCTTCTGCAGTGGAGACTTGAAAGAGATGATGACGATGATGATTTCATTAATTAATAATTCAAAATAAACTTTTATAGCTCAGTATTATTAGAGCTTATGTATGATAAGAATGTGAGTGGTATCCCAGAAATGGGAAACGTAGTGTTGGACGTCCGATAGCGAGGTGGGCCGGCGACATAAAACATATTTCAGGAAAGAACTGGATTGCGAAGGCTAGGGATAGAGAAGGATGGCGCAGACAAAGGGAGGCTTATGCCCAGCAGTGGGTTATGGAAAGCTGATGATGATGATGATGATAAGAATCCACGGCATGCAAAAAGCATTAAAATTAATGTAAAACCTCCACGCTGCGGGGCTGCACGTGAAGTTAGTCCTTTTTGAGTGGACCCATATTGTTGTATGAGGTTGGCAGTCTGTACGTAAGTAACTATTATATTTTCATTGCCTGACTCATCCCTGTTTTTCTCAAATTACTTTGTTCCAATTTTTAGTCGACAATGTGTATATTTGTTTATGAACACACATGCTTACGTTGCACGAGCTTCTAGTGAGCCTTAAGGTAGGCCAATTGTATGAGGCTGGCAGTTTATAAGTTACTGTTTTATTTTATTTGCCTTTACTTATCCCTATTCTCCTCAGATCACAACAGTGTTCTAATTATTAGTCGACACTGCCATAATATTTGTTTAAGAGCACAAATCACATCAACATCATCAGATCTCATTTAATCTCCACTGCAGAAGCATGACCCTCTCTGTACTAACAGAGCCATAATTAGCCAGAGCAGTCAGAGCATTTGGCCTACACTTTCCACGCTAACCAGACTCATGAAACGCATAGGTTTCACTAATTCAGAATAAATTCGGGTCTATTTCAGATGATTACCGAATGCCGAGCCTTTAATATGAACGTTGCGTGTGTGGTATGAACGCGTGTTTAGAATGAGGCCACGAAATAAGCGAACTGATTTTCAAAAATGAGAGCTATTAGATAAAAATATATCTTCGTCATCTCAACTGCAAGTAATCCACAGATGGACAAAGGACTTCCCCAAAAAAAAAATCATAGTGGGGCTTTGCGATACTCATCACGTTTGGCAGACGGGTTGGTGAGTGCAGTTTGTTTGACCTCTCTGGGTTCCGACGCTACTGCCCTTGGAAATCATTTTTACTTATACACACACTATTCAGGATGATGTTAAAATTCTAACGATAACCTTTACATTTACATCTAAAAACTCGTACACAAGTACAGTTCTATAAAAATATTGAAATAAAATCATAGAGAGATGCCGTATTTTACCTACGTACGTTTCTCGTTTTGTGATCTTCGAGAATACTGGTGTGTGATCTGCCATTTATGTATCAGACCTATGTCATTTTCTGTGGTATCATGTACCATAGACAGAGGAGTTCTCTTTATGAAGGCTTAGTAGCAACAACGTTCTATAAGTAAAATATAAATGTTAGTTTGTCGCTAGTTTCGTGGCCTAGCAGCTAGAATGCAGCCGCGTCCAATATGCCACCCTCCACACGACTACTTGACGACTTCTGATTTATGCCACAGTCCTGTTTACTTAAAAAATAATAATGTTAGTTTGACGCTGGTTTCGTGGCCTGGCGGCTAGAATGCAGCGTCTATTCATCGCGCCAATCTTACTGCTGAATACACCCGCGTCCAATATGCCACCCTCCACACGATGACATGCCATTCATGCCACAGTCTATGGAATGTCTATGAATAAATGAAGAGTGGAGTACTGCTCAGGTGGAGAGTCTTTTTTAAATAATTAGTGAGTCTATTTGGGTGAAAATAATTTTATGTTTCTATTTTTTTAGGTTACGCAATATTTTCAAAAGTTTTTTTTTTATAGGCCACAAAACATAACATATAAGTGTATGCTCAACATATCAAGAAGGGCAAGTCAGCCTAACAATATGAACAAATTGTTTCTTTGGAACTAATTCTATTCTAATGTTTTCGCGATTGTTACACGTTTAAACAAAATTAATTTAATACGGGTTTATCTTGTTTATTAAATTATTTATACACCTAACGTTTCAAACACATTCCAGTGTTCGTAATGAAACATTTGATAGAAAACGGAGGTTTACAGCCGTGTGGTTCCCGGCAGAGTAGAATAGGACCACTCCAAGTCATTCCGTGGATGTCGTAAAAGGCGACTGAGGAAACACAAGCTGAACAAAGCTTATTAACATCAAAGAGACCTCTCCAACCCGTCTGGCCAGCGTGGAGAGTGTAGGCCAAATCCTCTGACTACTCGGGCTAGAATATGGCTCAGGTAGTCAAGAGAGGGTAGTGCTCCTGCAGTGGAGACTAGAAAGACCTGATGATGATGATGATGGCGGTTTAAAATTTTGCTATTTGCGGGACTAGATACGAGAATCCTTCCATCTATTTCATGAACTACTGTTTACAATTTAAACTGTGAAAGTATAGCTTTACTTAGCATTTCCACTTTACTAAAAAGTTGTTTGGAAATAGTTTGATAAGTTGTTTATGGCTTTGTAGAACAATATTTTAAATGATAAGATATTTAACATTTTGTTCTTGCTTTGAGTCGCCACTTAATAGATACATAGGTAAACATCCAAGACCCAGGTCAATAATTCTAACTGATAACATCTTAATGAATTAGTGGGATTGACTGACACCCGTGGGATTTGAACCAACAACCTCCAGATCTCAAGGCAAAAGCATTTAGCATTAGATCACGGAGGCCGTTAAAAAGAACAGCCAGATTAGTCAGACAGACAGACAGACAAATTTTTACCAAGTTAAAATGCAGTGTGGTTCCCGGCAGTGTAGAATAGGACCACTCCAAGTCTTCCCGTGGATGTCGTAGAAGGCGACTTAAAAACACAAGCTAAACATAGCTTATAAACATCAAGATACCTCTCCAGCCCGTCTAGCCAGCGTGGAGAGTGTAGGCCAAATCCTCTGACTCCTCTGACTAATATGCTTTTGGTGGTACAGAGAGGCTCGTGCTCCTGCAGTGGAGACTGGAAAACACCTGATGAAGATGATGAAGTTGAAATGGAGTCCTTTTGCATACGCTTGGTGAATAATAGGGTTAGGAAAAGCTTTACAAATTAAATAAACAGCATTATCATTTATTTTATTGGCAAATTCACAATTTCATCAAAAACAATACCCACCCCGATTCCAATTAATATTAAAATCACGTAAACAGGACTCAACACTTTTATTATTAGGGTAGGGAGTTCAAACGACACCTTTCATTTACATACAAAAACGTGGTACACTGAATATTTACTTCGCTTCTCATAAACAAACTCGGTAGAAACTCTGTAATGGATGGAATGTAAACGATTGAGCCGTTTCATAACGGGAGAGTTCATGAAATTTACACGTCACGTATTACGGAGATACATTTGAGTATATTATTACGTTTGCGTTTAAACATGTTTTGAAATATATATACATTTATTGAGATAGAATAAACTTACAAAAACTACTTAATTAAAATTAAAACAAATTACATAAGTTATGAAAAAATATATACCTAAACTACTTAAAACTAAAGAAAAAGTAATATAAATAAAATTTAAATTTGGAAAACTAGTCGAAAAGACCACCTCTGAGAGGACCTGGCTCAAATGTACCCATCACACCAGCCGCGTTGCCACGCTGGATGGCCAGTGAGATGTGTTGGACCAGGTACGCTCCAGAGCGGGGGTCGCAGCCATTGTCTCGGAGGCGTCGCCCTAAATTTCTGATAAAAAGTTTGCCTTCGTCGCACCAGGGACCACCTGTTTCCACAGCGAAAGGCACAAAAATGTACTAAATGTTTTGAAATAATATTAAATGGCACTGTGAAATCAAAGGTAGGTATATTACCTAGCAGATTTTATTTTGTGAAACTGGACCGAAAAATCCATAAAAAAGTCGAATACTTTTTTATGGATTTTGATCCAGTTTCACAAAATAACATCTGCGGTCATCACGGCAATGGCAAGTGCTTATAATAAACCGATGACTATAATAGCCAGCTCACTCAGTACCGAGTACCATAAGATGTTTTTCAGTAAATTTGCGATTAAAATGCATGAATTGAGCAATTGTTATTAGTATAAAAGAAAAGGTACCACTCCGTAAAATAATATATGACGGTCCAAGTTTAGATCATAAGGATTGTATTAATAACAAAAGTATTAACGATTATTATTTTGAACTGACATACCTAGAGCTAGCAACATACATAAGAATATGAACAGTTAGGACTATAGGAAAGGGTAGTAGCAAATAGCTGTTAATATTATGACGAAAATTTTGTAATATTCCCTTGAAGGGGTAGCTCAGTCCGATATTATGAACAACTTTTACTACAGGACCAATGTTGGGAATTCCTACAAATTGTTTGAAAGTATTGGAAGAAAAATTTGTCTAAACATGCCGAATTTCTGATCCCTTTAGAAAAGTTGTTCATATTGAAGAGATGAGACGACCCATGAAATAATATTAAGGGTGAATATACACCCGGCATATATTAAATGTGCGGATATCAAAAAGGAAATAGAAAAATCTTCTACCGCTTTAGTATAACGAAATATCAATGGAACTTTCACTTAAGCTTATCCTCGGCAAAGTTGAAAACTTCATACCGTTCAGAAATCCTTTGGTATCGGTTAACTATTGAAGTTGTTACGATTTTCAACTCGCGTCCTGCTCCTTTGAATTACGAGTTTGAAGTCTGATACCAAATTGGTTTGAAAAATTTCATTTGAGGTTTCAATACTTTTATGGAGTTACTATTTTCTAAAATCGCATTTTAGGTTCATTTCTCAGAAAATTCTAATACTAAATTGCTTGTGAAGCAAAGTAAAGCCATAGATCTATATAATACCCTATCCGATCCTTAATGAGGCCACTCAGCCTGTCAATATGAAGAACTTTTCCTGGTACTAATGCTGGAAATTCGATGGCAACCGATGATACATGATGCTACGCGATGATACGCTAAAACGATTCATCATCATCATCATCAACAGCCTTCTGTATCCCACTGCTGGGTATAGGCCTCTCTCAACGAATGCCATCCATTTCGGCCTTTTGCCTTTTGAAACCAGTTTCGACCTGCGATTTTCCTAATATCATCGTCCCACCTCACTTTCGGACGACCTACGCTTCGCTTGCCATCAATTGGCCACCATTTTGTCAGAACTCTACTCCACCTATCATCACCTCCCCTTGCCAGGTGTCCTGCCTAACTCCATTTTCTAAAACGATTAATTATAAAATTTTCGACACGGTTGCCATGATCTAAATATTCAGTGTTGCCACAATGAACACAAATACGGAAGCGTTCAATATTAAAAACAAATAGTACGCGTCTGTGAGTTCGAGTAGTCCAATCCAAGTCTTCCGGTGGTTCTCCTAGAAGGAGATACAAGGTAAAAAAGTGTATAAACATCAAAGAAACCTCTCCAGCCCGTCTAGCCAGCGTGGAAAGTGTAGGGCAAATCCACTGACTGTTCTGGCTAATATATGGCTCTGGTAGTACGAGGAAGGCCGTGCTCCTACAGTGGAGACTAAAGAAGACCTGAGGATGACAAATTAAATATTTAACTTCGATTTTGACTCCGTGTGTGCGCGTGTCTGTTAACGGAAAACCCCCCCTGAAAAAGACACTGAGCCTAGCTCTTAAACATCGAATCTTAGGAAAACTTTTTTATAAAATTCTTTACTTAAGAGGCTTACACCACCGAAACTAGCGACACCCGTTATTTAATTCTTGTTCTCCAAAATAAGAACAAATTGAAAAAATCTACGTAAGTACTTCCTTAGTAAATTACTTGTAGTATTTTTAGTAGAACTTTTCATCGACATCAGTATTTCAGATCGAGAGAACTACTCATTACCGCCAAAAGTGGCCGCTTTTGGCGGTAATACGTAGTTCTCTTGATTTATCAAATGCAAAATAATGAAAAGCAATACAAAAAATACTAGAAGTCATTTACTAGTGAAGTACTTACATCGATTTTGTCATATTGACCTTAGCGGGTCATTTGTGCCGGCACAAATGACCCCCCCAGTAATACTATAATTTTTTCTGACAGTGTAGGTCGCGGTATGGGTACTATATTCAATAGGTATTTAGAGAACTCTTATATTAATTATTGCCTCCCTAATGCAACCTACACTCAAATAATTGATAAAGTAAAAATAACTCCCATGAACTGTAATACTACTATTGTGTTACTTATCGGAAACTGTTACAAATTATCTAAAAAAGAAATTATTAACGGTATAGATGGCCTTAAAAATTTAAATGTTTATAAAATTATTATTTGTGCATTCCCATATGTAAGTTGCCAGCCCCCATCAAGAAATAATAACATTCATTACTTGAATAAATTAATTCATACATTGACATGTCGTCACAGCAATAAATTAGTATTTTTTGACACTAATAATTTTATTAGTGAATGTTATTCGACAAAAGATAATATCTATCTTTCAAGGTTTTTTAGACATAAAGTTGCTACATTAGTAGTTTATACTATTAATTTTTGGACGAGTTTACATTGTAAACAAAATATTAGTTATAAGATACCTACAGATTTGCCAAGATTGTGTAATGGTAACTCTGTACACTTAACAGTAGATTTAAACTAGACTAAGACAACGGAAAAGCCTCAGGAACTTAGAATTGTGCATCAAAACATGCAAGGCCTTTCCGGCAAAGAATTAATTGTAGAATTGTTTTTAGAAGAATCAAATGTGGACATTTTATGTTTGACTGAACATTGGCTTAAAGAGAGTGAGATGATGTTTAGCCTAAACAATTATGCAATTGTCAGCTGCGTTAACAGAAAGTCTGCTGAAAGAGGTGGTACGATGATTTTCACAAAAAATGGTCTTCGCTGTAAAGAAAGAAAAGACATTGTCAGACTTTCTGTTGAGCGGTGTGCTGAGGTAGCCTGTGCCGAGCTAGAGGATCATATTATTATCTGCGTATACAGTCCACCCAATAGCGATTTTAAGGGTTTTCTCAAAATAATGGATCAAGTTCTAAAAGTTGCATCAAACAGTAAGAAAAATTTAATTGTATGCGGTGACTTTAACATAGACATACTAAAACAGACTCCAAAAAGTATTCAATTCTTGAACTTATTTCTAAGTTATAATTTAGTTAATGTATTTTGTGAACCAACTCGGATCACCGCCACATCTGCAACTTGTCTAGATAATTTTTTTTGTGAAAATGGTTATTTAAGTAAATCTATTATTAATAAATATTATTAATAAATGTGAATTGGCCAGTATGATCTGAAGGCATCAGATCATACTGGCCAATTCACATCTTTTGTCAAAGAGATTAAAACAATAAATGAGGACATAGTTTTGTGTAGGCCTATTACTTCCAAAAGTTTATGTAAACTCAAAAGCAATATAGAAAACAAATTATGTTCGGTTATGTACACAGGAATCAACCCAGATGACCACTATAACACATTATTTAATATGGTCTCTTCTGAATATGTAAAATCATTGAAACAAAAACAAGTCAAGTTCCGTAATAAATTAACTTTCAGTGAATGGGCTACCACTGGTATTTATACAAGTAGAAATAAGTTATTTGATCTGTATGCCCAGAAGCAATATAATTTTGAAATAACTTTTATTGAGTATGTTCGAAATTATTCCAAAATATTTAAAAGAGTTTGTAAACAAGCAAAAGCCAATCACATTAATAGGAAAATAAATAGCGCTCAAAACAAAATTAAGGAAACATGGAGCGTCATAAATAAGGAAACCGGTAAAATTAAACCTAGAGACAACATTACTAAAATTAAATGCGGAGATAAGATTAATACCTCAACTAAAGATATAGCAAATACATTTGAGGATTTTTTTACCAACACTCCTTTAAAAATAACATCCAATACTAACTCTTGTCCAAAGCGTTCTAAGGAGCTACTAAAAAATAATATCCCCCCTTGTAGTTCCAAATTTAAATTTAATCATATTAACCCCAGTGACATAATCGATGCATTCAAACAGCTAAACTCAAAAAAATCTGAAGATTACTGGGGTATGTCTGTTACTGTAGTGAGTCATATTATAAATGTTATTGCCGCTGATTTGGCTTTTATATTTAATGAATGCATTGATGAAGGCATATTTCCTAATTTAATGAAAGTTAGTAAGCTAATACCATTATTTAAGAAAGGAGAAAAAACAGACCCTGGAAATTATAGGCCTATTTCTATACTGCCAGTTTTGAGCAAAGTGTTTGAAAAGATAATGCTCAACCAAATGCAACTTTACTTTAAAACTAACAACCTTTTCCATAGCCAACAATTCGGGTTCACTGGCGGAAAATCGACCACCGATGCAGGAGTAGCACTGATTACTCATATTTACGATGCATGGGAGGGTTCACAAGATGCTATTGGAGTATTTTGTGATCTGTCTAAAGCATTTGATTGCGTTGATCATCAAACACTTTTGCTCAAACTCAGTCAGTACGGGTTTGAAAATAAATCTTTAGATTTGATTGAATCGTATTTAAAAAATAGGCCTCAGACTGTAGAAATTAACGGTGTCAAGTCAAACGGTACTAATTTAAAAATTGGCGTGCCCCAAGGATCGATCTTAGGACCATTTCTTTTTCTAGCTTATATCAATGACCTGCCTTACATGGTTGAGAATGAAGCGGGCATCGTGTTGTTTGCTGATGACACGTCTCTTATATTCAAGTTAGATCGACAAAGCGAAGACGCTGTCGCAGCAAATAACATTTTGACTAAAATTTCTTACTGGTTTTCAGCCAATAATTTATTGCTAAATGCTCTTAAGACCCAATGCATTAAATTTACTCTCCCGAACGTGAGGCAGACCAACGTTGATATTCTAGTAGACGGTCAAAAACTAGGTTTTGTAAATGATACTACCTTCCTAGGGATCACAATCGACTCTAAACTACAATGGGGTGCCCATATTTCTAAACTTTCCAATAGGCTTAGTTCTGCAGCATATGCTGTGAGGAGGATAAGACAATTGACAGATGAGGCAACTGCTAGGCTCGTATACTTTGGTTATTTTCATAGCTTAATGTCATATGGATTACTTCTGTGGGGAAAGGCAGCCGACATTAAAACTATTTTTATTTTACAAAAAAGGGCAATTCGTGCCATTTACGGCTTAGGATCGAGGGACTCACTCAGAGAGTTGTTTAAGGACATAAATATTTTAACTGTAGCCTCACAGTATATATTTGACAATATAATAAAAAAATAAATAAAATAAAATAAAAATCTTTTATTTCAGGCTTTACGACCCATAAAGTGTTAGTAACAAAGAAAACTTATAACTATGTTAGTACAATATCTAAATCGAAATTCCTTGACGGCTTCGTGTCTTTGACTAGATGAACGCGAGTCCAGTGCTGCATAATAGCACTGTCCACGTCCAATCTAGCCGCAACCGTTTTTACCAGTATGTTGGCGCTGCCCCGCACCCGGTGAATCAAGGATGCTGTGCGCTTTCTTATAATGGCTGACAGACTGTCAACTCCAACTACCGCCTGCATCCCTGAAGCACTACAAGGGCGGCGCATCCCCAACATTACTCTAAGGGCATTGTTATACTGAGTGCGCAGAGCCCTGTATGCTACTTGGGTATAATGTGTCCAAAGGCTGCACGTGTACAAAGAGTTACAAAATGCTTTGAAAAGCGTAACTTTAACCTGCTTTGTACAGCGAGCAAATCTTCGAACTATCATATTGGCCCTAACACACAAGGCTCTCCGCTCCCTTTCTATATCCAAATCATCTTTAAGCGAGTCGGTGACCCAGTGTCCCAGATACTTAAATTACTGCAATGTACGCAAGAAAAAATATTTCTAAGTTTAAGAAAGTAAGTGATTTAATTGATAGACCCTTGCGTAACAATCATAGATTATTTCTTCCGCGGTTTCGGCTAAGCAGAGTTAGTGATTCGTTCATGGGGAACTGTATACGCTATTATAACAAATTGCCAAAGTCAGTCCTTGAAATGCCTGATAGTAAATTCAAAAGTTATGTGAAACGATTATTATGTAAAAAGGCATATTACAGGACTGAAGATTACCTTACTGATAGCAATATTTGGCTTGAGCTTGGCGCAGACGCCTCGTAATTCTGTATGCACAGAAATATTTCGTTTGGTACGTTCGGTACATAATATTTTATAATATGACATTTTTATTTAATTTCAATAATTTGACATTTTGCTATTTAAATTTTACCTATTTAACATTTCAATGATGACATAATTTTTTTCCAATTCAATTTTTATCATGACATTTAATTTAAACAATGCACACTCAGTCCACATATATATAAGTAGTTTATAAGGTCTAACTAGAATTGTGAGTTGACGTCGCTTGGAGAAAATGCGCTGTGCAGTTTGTTGCCGCTTCTTCTGCACTCCGCCTTGGAAGCGGCCTAAACTTAGCCATAAGTAATTATTGACGTCAACAAAATTTTTTTGTTGTAAAAATTGTAAACACAAATATGACAATTAATAAGTGTTCAAAGAAACCTATATTAAATAAACGATTGAATTTGAATTTGAATTTGAAAACCAAGGGTGGCGCTAGTTGGCTGGTGTAAGCGCCTTAAAATTCCATCTCCAGAAGTGTAAAACATTTTGTTTGGCAAGAACGTCGTCAGCGTTTTGCGGAATTGAAGACGCGAGCTTTTAAAATATGAATTCTGAAATAGCGGTCTACGAGTAGATATCACAGTTCTTGCACATTTCTCCGCCTCACAAATTCTTTTATGTTCTTTAGACTTTTCTTAAATTTTATTTCATCATCATCAGTTCATATTAGCCAGAGAATTTTATATACGTACTTATACACGTACACTTTAATTATTTTAGGTTCTCTAGGTTCTTAGACTAGATTTGCATCAATTTTATAAATTACTAGCTGGTATCCGCGGATTCACCCGCGTGATATATACCCTATATCCTTCTCAATACCCTAACCTATGTGTATGCAAATGTTCATATGGTGATTGGTTCTGTTGATAGGGCGTGAAAGCGTGACAAACAAAAAAAACAAACAACCTCACTTTCACATTTATAATATCAGTTAGGAAGTTAGAATAAGGATTTGTAACATATAATTATCGTTTTTGAATTGAACTGATCAATATAAGACAAAGAAAGTGTCACGGAAATCTATATCTATACATATAATAAAACAGTAAAAATATTTTGTTTGTACATTTAGTATTTTTGACTGAAATGGATAGAGGGACACTTAAAAGAATAATAGAAAGCAAAAACAAAATTTTTGAATTTCTTGTCAGTCTGTCTATCTGTCTGGCTGTCTGTATGTATGATCACGATTATCTCCGAAAATATTGGACGGATTTTGCAGGTAAATGAGCGTATGAAACCATACGCTTATCTACCTGCAAAATTTTAAAAAATAGCAACCAATACAGAAATGTTTAAAAATGAATTTCCGACCATCTAAAAAATTTAAGTGAAAAATGTCGAGAAAAATTTGCACCGCTTCTGTCTCGTTATAATAAGATTTCTTACAAAAGGAAAGTACAGTTTTCTTTAAAACCATTTCAAGGAGTAGTATCGCTTGAATTTTTCAATGTTTTGCAACGAATATAGATAAAAAGCTTTTTTGAAAACTAATTCATCATCTTCATCTTCATCAGGTCTTTTTTAGTCTCCACTGCAGGAGCACGACCCTCTCTGACCACCAAAGCCATATATTAGCCAGAGCAGTCAGACGATTTGGCCTACACTCTCCACGCTGGCTAGACGGGTTGGAGAGGTCTCTTTGATGTTAATAAGCTTTGTTTCGCATGTGTTTCTTAAGGCCGCACACTAGGCACAGTAGCGACGCCAATCATTTTAAACCTAATACTAAGAAATTCAAGAATGTAAATCATGCAAGGCTTAGTAAATAACCTGAAGTATTTTTTGGAATCATGTTTAATATTATCAGAATCAGTGAGAATTATGAGAATCAGATTACCGCCAAAAACGGCCATTTTTGGCGGTAATCACGTTTTCTCTTAATGACTGATTCTCATAATATTAAAACATGATTCTAAAAGTACTTCAAGTTATTTACTAGTGCTTATATGATTTACATTCTTGAATTTCTTTCTATTTGTAAAGTATTAGGAATAAAATGATTGGCGTCGTTACTGTGCCTTAAGTCGCTACGACATCCATGGGAAGACTTGGTGTGGTCCTATTCTACTCTGCCGTGTAATTTTTATCAAAAATAAAAAACATTTTTATCAAAAATAAAATAATAATAAATATCAACAGTCAGCTCTGGCTGACGGTTGATATTTACATACTAACTTGGATGGGACTTGTTAGAAGGGATATGAAAGATGCCCAAATACCACCGCTGACGACCCAGGATAGAAATTCCTGGCGACGCCATATTAAGAGAGCCGACCCCAAGTAAATGGGAAAAGGCTAAGCGAAAGAAGAAGAAGTCAGCTTAAAAAAATCTACGTAAGTACTTCGATAGTAAATGAGTTTCAGTATTTTTGGTATTTCTTTTAATTATTTTGCATTTTGTAAATGAAGACAATTATTTTACATATATATTTATTTATTTTAGGAATAGCAAGTGTAGTTTGTAAAAAATAAAGGGTTAACTAAAACAACTAAAACAGCCCTGGCAGCTCGTTGCCCCGTGGTAGCGTGCCCAGAAGGCTGGCAGTAATGCCACGCTGTATGGCAATGCTAATCTTTTGGCCAAAATATAAGCCAGCCCTCTGGTCACGAGACACCTTGATTATTTTTTGGCAATGGCATTGAATATTTTATGTGCCGAGGGTCCCCACGGCCCTAGAGTTTCAATCCCAAACGGTTTTAATATATAATTGTTACCAATACATTCTATTTGCGCCGTTTGAGGTTTTCCGCCGCCGCCGCTGCTGTGCCGGCTTTTGATCCTGTGACCGGGAGTTGAGACGGCGCCAGAGTATCGACGCAAGTAGCGTCCCATACCAGGAGCCGCCCCAACCTCCAAGGCACAAGAGTCATCCCATCCGGTCTCTTGCCATCATTACACATTACAATCTGCAATGATAATATTAATGAAAACTTATACTAGAAATTTAATTAACTACCGAAGTAGTGATGGATATTTTATCAATTTGTTTTTATTTCGGAGTACAAGAATTAAATGAGTGGTGTCGCTAGGTTAATTCGGGCTAAAGTGGAATCGATAGTTTCACTGCAATAATTTTGATTTCATGCCGCCAGTTGCAGCCCAACCCTTAAGGCGCTGTAACACCTAATAATAATAGTACGTAATGGTAATCGTGCGAAAATAGTACGTACTGATATTGAAATAAGGTTGAAAGGTGGTGATGCCGGTAAGCGATCTCAGTTCGAACCCGTATCTGTCATTTCGGTCGTTTTTAATCAGTTTTAATTTAATAATTCCATTATTATAACCAAATATTGTAAATATTTTTAGGTATCCAATTTGCTCCGTAAGTTTTACTTTTTATAGATGTAAAAATAATGGTAGTTATCGCTGAAAATATCAAGTGATTCGTGACGAACCCTTTTCTGGATATAGCTTTTTGCCATTTTATTTTCCTAGAATTTAAATATTTTTTTGAAAATATTTTTATGTAATCATTTATTTTGATCTTTGAACTGTACTTCATATTTTTTTCGTGCTAGTATTCCATGAAAAATAAGGCTAACTGCGCGACGAAAAAATAGACGTTTTACGGCAGCGCGTGAATTACAGCGCCTTAACTTAAATTCAAGTTCTGGCAA
The DNA here is from genome assembly GCA_963082605.1 of Rhodophaea formosa. Lineage (NCBI taxonomy): Eukaryota > Metazoa > Arthropoda > Insecta > Lepidoptera > Pyralidae > Rhodophaea > Rhodophaea formosa. The sequence goes on along the minus strand of OY720220.1, from coordinate 2,589,626 downwards.
ACGTTTCGCAAGTGACGCAACATAATCACAAACCAAAACACGCGTGGGTGTAATCCCACAAAAACTGGCAACGCGCCAACTGTACCTGTGTTGGCTTTTCAGATCGAGTTATATGAATTACCACTGTTTCACGAACTTCAAAGGTTATGAAACTCCTACCAGATATAGCTTGTGTTTTTTATTAGCTAAATGTGTTTATTTGAAACGTAGGCGATAGCCGAAGTTTAACATTTACGAGTTATTTAGTCCTCTTCCAGTTATCCTAGAGAGCTGCTAATAAACAAAGTATCAAAAGTCAATAGGACCAGATCAATAAAGTATGATTTTTTTAATATAACATATAAAAAAACCGGCCAAGTGCGTGTCGGGCCACGCGCAGTGTAGGGTTCCGTAGTTGCGAATGACAACTTTGAGTTCACACTGTTCACACACGCACATCACAGTTTAACGACCAAAAACATGTAACAATGAAAATGTATGAAATTTTACATTTTCGAGTACATTTTATAAGTTGGTTGCCTATAACTTTTTAGTTTGTACTTAGTACTCAGCTCTAATAGTTCTACTTTCAACTTCAGTATATTACTACTGCTGTATTTTTTTTACGTATCCTTAAACAACCGTTTAGTAGATAGAGGGGGGGGGGGGGGACACTTACCTCTAAATATTTTGGAAACGGATCCCTAAATCGAAAAATAGTGTTCTCAACCTCACAATATCTTTTAAAGACCTATCTAACAATACTCAACACAATGGGTTTGTATAGAAAAAAAAATATTACTCCCTCTTTACTAATATGGGAGCTACCCTAGAAAAAATTTTTTTTCAAGATTTTCTTCTACCACTTTTTTGACATGATTAAGATACATACCCATACCAAATTTCAGCTTTCTAGTACTTATAGTCTCTGAGTAAAACCGCGGACGGACAGACAGACAGACATGGCGAAACTATAAGGGTTCCTAGTTTACTACGGAACCCTAAAAAATACTTACCTACTTTCCATTTTATCTTAATCCAGTCATACTAGAAAGGTTTTTCTATTGGTTTCTGGTATATCTAACACATGTTAGGTTTTCTTGTGACGCAACATAATCACAAACCAAAACACGCGTGGGTGTAATCCCACAAAAACTGGCAACGCGCCAACTGTACCTGTGTTGGCTTTTCAGATCGAGTTATATGAATTACCACTGTTTCACGAACTTATAGCCTATGCAACTCTTACCATAGCTAATGTTTCTTAGGCCAAATTTTCGCTTTTAGCTATACAGCGTTTATACCCTCAACATTCCCTTTGAAAGGTGACTTAGACCGTCAATCATCATCATCATCATCATCAGGTCTTTCTAGTCTCCACTGTAGGATCATGACCCTCTCTGTGCTACCAGAGCCATATACTAGCCTGAGTAGTCAGAAGATTTGACCTACACTCTCCACGCTGGCCAGACGGGTTGGAGAGGTCTCTTTGATGTTAATAAGCTTTGTTTAGCTTGTGTTTCCTTAGTCGCCTTTTACGCCATCCACGGGATGACTTGGAGTGGTTCTATTCTACTCCGCCGGGAACCACACGGCATAGACCGTCAATATTAGGTAACAATTTTTTCCTATGGGATCAATGCTGGTAACTTGCCGTCTGTACCAATGTTGGCTTTTCAGATCAAGTTGTATGGATTACCTCTGTTACACCACCTTCAAGCTTATGCCACTTTACGATAGACTGTGTTTGTTTTCTATAAGGTTAATAGTCCTCTAACGCATCCAGTAGAGAGCTATTAAGCCATGTGGTTCCCGGCAGATTAGAATAGGGCCACCCAAAGTCCTCCCGTGGATGCCGTAGGAGGCGACTTAGGAAACACAAGCTTATAAACATCAAAGAGACCTCCCCAACTCGTTTGGCCAGCGTTTAGAGTGTAGGTCAAATCCTCTGACTGCTCTTGCTTTTTTAAGACTCCGGAAGAACAGAGTGCGTGCTCTGCAGTGGAGACTAAAAAAACCTGCTGATGATGAAGACGAAATCTGTTAGAGAGCAATTATGAAGCATAAATAACAAATAGAATAAGATAAGCTCAGTATGTCATACTAAACAGACTTTTTCGTTCGATGTCTAATACACATTAGGTTGCTGTGTGTTCAAAACAGAAGGCAAGCAACGAATGACCATTTTCATTTGTTGATTGTCATTGGAACGATCAACATCTAATTATTTTATTGCCTATAGATGTCTCGAGTAAAGGCAAAACTGCTGTTGCAGCCTCAGCGGATGCAGCAACGTCGTGACGGGTCGCAAGCATTAACAGTTGATGGCGGGCATGCAACGGTGATGGGGCGTGCAGTGAGGAGGGCTGTGACGTCATACTAGTGTTAAAATTTTTCGGTTACAAGAGCACACAGGTGACACTCCCTGTACCTGAGAGTTCGGGCACCGGTGACCTTGAGCCAGGGTGTGTAAGCGCTAGGATTGACAACGCGTAGGTAGGCACTAACTTCGTGCCTGCTATTAAAGACGTTCGAGAGATACTAACACAACACAGACAGCTCTCAAACAAGCCAGCTCCGTGGCGGCCATTCACACCCCGCGCCCCTCGCGCTGCCCTTGCATACGTCGAGACACCCATCCAAGCGATTTTACGTGCACACATGCTTCTTTTTGCGTAGTGTATATATTATTTGGTTGGAGTAAATTAAAATTGTTGTGAACCATTGGTAGTGCCGAGTCAATCCTCGCGGTCAATACGCCGATCTTCTTACGACTTGTGTGAGAGTTAAGCTTCAAAAGTGAAACCTTAAACAGTGTCTTTGTATGTGAACGTCTAGTTTCTGAGCTTCGTTCGTCTCTAGCATGAACGTGATAAATTAAATTAATTTTGACAAAACTAATGAAGATATTAAAAATAAATTTATTTAAAACTATTTAATATCGAACAAAACGGTAAACATAATTGAAATAATTTAAGAATGATTATCAAAAATATTTTTTTTTATATTTAATCATGATGCAAAATTTTAAAAAGGACAAATCCTTTATTTATGTTTTTAAATTTCCAAATGTATCGCCAAAAAAAATGACGTTGTTCATTTTGACAAGCTGAGTAAACCCTCAAGGAGACGTTGGTTAAAAGTAAATTTCCTTTAAATAACGGTGTTGAATGTGATATTATCTACATTGGATTTTAATGTACAAAGTACTGTCAAAATTTTCACATCATTTCAAAATAAGGCTTTTTTAAAAATTATGCAAACATATATTGCGTGGTTAACAGATTCCTGATCTACGATTATAATACCTAAGCGCCACGTTTAGCAAATTGGTGGGCTCATAGATGGAGAATAGAATCAAAATAGAGATGGGTTGCTAGCCGCATCACCTATTAATACAATTCCTAAGATTTCACTAACTTCTCTGAATCTGATCGGATTTCAAGATTTCTGCAAGTAGCAAGGCTGCAGGTTGTACATTTTATTATTTTAAATTTCTCCGAGAGCAGCATAGGTTTGGTGTACTCAAATATTTAAAATGATAAAGCAAACGAATTTTTCTATCTCAACCAGCAATAAAATAAAACTCGTACAGAAACTAATGCGTTAACGGAGCGCACAAAAAAACATCCAGTATAAAACCCTAATGTTCATTTCATATGCCGTAATATTACCTTCTATGCAAAATAAAAACCGCGATGCCACTGAATACAAAACACTAACTATTTATTATATGTATCTCTCATGTAATTTGTCAGTCGTCCCACATCAGTGCCACAAAATATGGAAGTTGCAGAAGTAGAAATGATGAAGTTCTTCTACTGCGTTTTCCGGTCTCTAAGTACAATCGATTTAGAGCTATTTTTTTCTAATGTTGAATCTTACTTATCTTTTTTAATGAAAATAAAAATAATTTAATAACAAATACTCCTACTTCGCAAATTTGAAAGGCCGATCGTTAAAACAAGTTATTTCAGTTTAACGCTACGTAGCTAGTAAATGATCATAGGTATTTCCATTCCATTTTAGACCCTTAAAACTGTTTAACTCATATACTAAACTTCCTTGCTTCGGTCTAACTCTGTCACACGGGATACAGACGTGATTTGAAGTTTTCTGTTCAAACAAATATTTAAATCGTACCTTGCGTTAAGTTTTCTTCCACTATCTGAAATATGACCTACACTGTCAGTTTGAATAGTTTTTCCAATGAGACCAATGCAAGAAACTCGGAAAACATTTTCATACAAAATGGTCAGTGGGCTCAACACTTTTGATTTTTAATTTACTAATTTCAAATCGACATGCAGTAAGAAGTCTATTTCTAGTAACAAGCTGTCAAATGTTGCATATGTCGCGATACGTCTTTTTAAAAACACGTGAGTGTATCTCTGTTTCCATATTTTGTCCCCACATCAGTACTCTTGACTAATGAGTCTGTCAAAACAATATTTCGTTTGGGGCAATTTGTCTTTTGCAGATACCCTCAAAAATACGAATGTTGTTGTTAGTTGCGACAATACGCCGTTTTCGGGAATGTCTGGAAAGTTTTTAATAATAGAAAATCGAAGGTTATTGTTGAGTTTTAGGGAATGTGATTCGCTGAAAATTTGGACATTATATACATCGCTACGAACAAACTATATTTTCCTATAAACTTTGCTGATTCGCTAATTATCAATAAGCTAAAAACCATGGCAAGGATAGGAAAAGAGGAAATACATTTTTTATTATAAAATATTATTTTAAATTTAATAATTGTACTTCAGTTGCGACAAAACGCCGTTTTTGGGAATGTCTGGAAAGTTTATAATAATAGAAAATCGAAGCTTATTGTTGAGTTTTAGAGATGTAATTCGCTGAAAATTAGGACATTATTTATATCAACTAGAAACAAATTATATTTTACTATAAATTCCCCCGATTCCTGAAATTATCCGTAAGTTAATAAGTCATAGCAAGGGTGGAAACGGAATACGTTCCTTTTTTTTCATGATAATATTTTAAATTTATTTTACGTCAGTTGCGACAAAATTCCGTTTTCGGGAATGTCTGGAAAGTTTTTAATAATACAAAATCGAAGCTAATTGTTGAGTTTTAGGGAATGTGATTCGCTGAAAATTTGGACATTATTTACATCAACTACGAACTGTACATTTTTAAGGAACACAAGCTAAACATAGCAAATAAACATCAAAGAGACCTCTTCAATCCGTCTGACCAGAGTAAGGAGTTTAGGCCAAATCCTCTGACTGATCAGCTCTTAAAAAGACCTGATGATGATGATTTTCATAATAGTAGTTCCTGGACTACCGATGCATCAGCTAAGGACTATCGGGAACATTCTTGAATAAAGAGTTGGAGGAGTAGGAACTAGGTAGCTCTTATCTGGACATATCGATCTGAACCTGTTTTTTTTTTTTTCATTTAAAAACAAGTTTTCCAAAAATCCTTAGTTATGTTTAATCAAAATCAGTCTAGCATTTTTTAAGGTTTTGACGTCGTAAACAGTTAAAAAAAAATTCTTATATCTTGATTAGTAGGTACAGCAATTACTGAACAATATTATGTGAAAGGTAAATTCTAATTAGTCATCTCGTCGCTCCGACGACATTGGGTGAACCACAGATATGTATGGAAGTTAGATCAAACGCGTATCGTGTTTATTTCACTTTGAGTATTTAGTACTGGCATCTTCTACTTCTTCCTTACTTACCTTATTATAAGGTACCTTATTTTATGATGAGACGGTACAGTTTGTTAGTTTTCTCCATTTTTGTTCAGTTGTCTACCATACATTAACCCTTATTATCCTTTAAGGGTTGTCTGACCCTTAAAGAATAATAGGGGTTGTCAGTGTAAATTAAAAAATAAATAAATTTAAATATATACGGACAAATCACACAGATTGAGCCAGCCCTTATGTAAGTTCTTAAGTAAGACTTGTGTTATGGGATACTACCTCAACGATATAGATGCTTATTATATAGATAAACACCCAAGACCCAGGTCAATCTGAAAAAGATCATTTTCCATCTTGACCTGACCGGGGATCGAACCCGGGACCATCCGTGTCACAGGCCGGCGTGTTGACCGCTGCGCCACAGAGCTCGCAGCTTGAGCTCTTTTTACACACTAACTTCCCTTATGGGCTAGACAGAGCCTATGATCATAAGATCCAAAGATGACGTTGCGCGTGTTGGTGGGCTCATAGATGGAAAATGGAATCGAAATAGTGATTAGTTGTTACATATTCACTCGTATCACTCGTATTCACGGTATATTAGATTCATAAACATCGTTGAGTTAGGAATGAGTCTGACAATCAATACTTTAATTGAATTTTCAACTGATTGATTTTTTCCATTTGAAAGATTATAACTTTAAATTGGTGACGTTTCAATTTTATGAAAATCAGTTCAGTGGTTTGGCTCAAATAATTTTTTATACGAAATATTATAAAAAAAACCGGCCAAGTGCATGTTGGGCCACGCGCAGTGTAGGGTTCCGTAGTTGCGAATGACAACTTTTAGTTCACACTGTTCACACTCGCACCTCACAGTTTAACGACCAAAAACATGTAACAATGAAAATTGTATTAAATTTTACATTTTCGAGTACATTTTATAAGTTGGTTGCCTATAACTTTTTTGTTTGTACTTAGTACTCAGCTCTGATAGTTTTTCTTTCAACTTCCGTATATATACTACTTCTGTAATTTTTTCACGTATCTATATATAACCGTTTAGCAGATAGAGGGGGGGGGGGGGACACTTACCTCTAACATAAATTCGCACTTTAAAACCAAATATTTTGGAAACGGATCCCTAAATCGAAAAGTGGTGTTCACAACCTTACAGTATTTTTTAAAGACCTATTTAACGATACCCCACATGATGGGTAAATAAAGAAAAAAAAATACTCCCCCACTTTACTTGTACGGGAGCTACCCTAAAAAAATTTTTTTTTCAAGATTTTTATGTACTTACCGCTTTTTTGCCGTGATTAATATACATAATCATACCAAATTACAGTTTTCTAGTACTTATAGTCTCTGCATAAAACCGCGGACGGACAGACAGACAGACATGGCGAAACTATAAGGGTTCCTTGTTTGCTACGGAACCCTAAAAAGTACGGGCTCGATATTCTTTAGCGTAGCGCGAACCTTAATACATTTTCATTGGTAGGTACTGATCCGCAGGTGTTATCCGAAAAGGGTTGGCATCAATTAGTAGCCGTTTGTAAACAGTTTTGCCAAATCATATGAAAAAATACTATAATAAAAGCGGATCGTTATCTCCAATGCCTCACAGAGGCAGTTGAGGATGAGACGGGGAAAAACGTTCCAATGATAACTGGATGTCTAGCGTAAACCGGCTGATATTTGTACCAATGGACTGTCTACCAAAGATACAGACTGTACGAAATAGAGCCGAATTCCAAAGCATTCCAGCTGAGGATCGCTTTGATGATAAAATACTAAATATATAAGGCGAAATATATAACTCTGCTTTCGTTTTAATTCACTGAAAGAAATATGTTATAATCTCATGACTAAAACGCCATAAAAAACCCAACTTTTAAACAGCATTACTGTCTTCATAAAAGCAAAAGTCAGAGCTATAAAACAAAATAAAATTTAATCCCACTGATTGCGAACAAATCCCTCCATGATACTTTAATCCCAAATACTTAGCTGGACTTCGTTTATTTTTCATGCGAGGTTTTTACTACCGTCGTAAAACAAATATCAATCTTACTAAAAAGAATTTAGACTTTTTATGAATTGTCTGAGATGACGGTTCGTCTACGACATGGACATGTGATCGTATCAAAAGAGATGAGATTGGCAATTATTAAAAAAACTGACAAAGTGCGAGTCAGACTGGCGCATTAAGGGTTCTGTAGAAATTAAAGCATAATTTTCAACCGACTTTGAAAATGGAGGAGGTTATTAATTTGACTCTATATTTTTCCTTTATTTTTTTATGTTCGTCACCTTATTTATGAGTTATTAATGAACAAATTCAAGGAAAATACGTTTGTCTAAAAATGTTAGTCCCATTTAACTTTATTATAACGAGTTAAAAAGTTTGGTTGAAATATTTTCCGTTATTTGAATTGGAATGCTTTGCTTCGAGCAAATTTTTTTGATTGCGTTGACTAAGAAGCTTGCTTTTTTCTCAGCTGCAGCAACCCTGCAGGAACCCTGAGCAGAATACTTTTATTTGAACTTGATGCTTTCAAATCAGAAAATTGTCAAAAAAGTGATTTTATAAGGTTTCCCATTCACATTTAGAGGTGCGCCGATCTCTAAATAGAAATGAAAACACTATTTTGAGACAGTTATTTTGCGGACCGTCTTCTTTCAAACGCACAATTTAATTCAATTTCTCCTTTTTTGTTCAAATAAAATTGAGATTCTATTTTCTATATAGAGTGCATTACTGTTGATTGGTTCATAAAAGGTTTTCATTTTCATTACATCTTACTAAATGTGTTCTTATAAAGTTAACTATTATTTATATGAGTGATTTAATTCTAGTAGGATTTTCAAATAAAAATTCAAAGTACGTTTGTCGTTTTAATAAATACCAATAATATGTTTTGCTTTGTTATTTCGTTGTCATGTGTTCCCGGCAGAGTAGAATAGGACCAATCCAAGTCTTCTCGTGAACGTAAAAGGCGACTTAGGACACAAGTTAAACAAAGCTTATATATAGCATCAGCGTGGAGAGTGTAGTTGGCCTATACACTCCACGCTGGAGAGTTCGTCCTCTGACTGTTCTGGCTAATATGTATATAGTTCTTACCAGAGCTGGATAAAGAGTGCAGAGAGGGTTGTGCTCCTGCAGTGGAGACTGAAAAGGACCTGATGATGATGAATTATTTCGTTTAAAGAACATTATGCCAAGTGTGTTATGCCAAATAAAATTTTAAGCATCAAGATTCTGTCACATAGAGAAGCCCCCTTTTAAGTACAGATTTGTAAATAGAAAATCAGAATACTACCAAACTAAATAAGGAAGATTTTTGCAAAAGGAGATACATCATACAACTCAATCTCGTAAAGATTACCAATTAACTAAAATGTTCTGTTTTCCTTAACATCAGTCGAATTATTCAATTTGCAATATAACAAACGAGAACGAACGAATCCGAGACGGACAGGTAAATCATGTGAGATATTAGCCATAAATCAACGATTATCCGAAGCTACCGAAGGGAAGATTTTGGGGCTACGAAACTGGCGTTTTGGTTAACAACTCCGCAATTATTAAAATAAATATTGTATGATATTATTAATTAGGCTAAGACACTTTTGTTTAAAGTATACATTTTACACCAACTTCTAAATTTTCCTTTCTCAGAACCACCTGTAGGTTGAATGGTAGATAAAGCCTTTTGCTTTAAGTCCGTCTTTTACTTTTGTAAAGAAGTTAAATATATAAATAAAAAAAAAACTACAAAAAATAACCAACAATAAAATAAGTAAAGTAAGTAATTGACTATTTCTAAATATAATATCACACTCAGTGGAAAACGTTAACACTGAAATTGAGTTGTTACAGTGTTTAACAGTATTACAAAACCATATTTCCCAGTCGATCGTCATCTTTGGAACCACGCTTAAGATAAAACAAATAGTTCAAGAAATCCATTTTGACATCCTTACAAGTGTAAACAAAACTAGACTAATACTCATGATGTCTCAAGAAAAAATTGTAACTGCGCAGAAAAGAGCAATGATGTTTTAGGACAAACTATATAGACTACACAGTTTGTGCTTGAATATGCTGGTGTCAACACGGGCTATATTAATCTTAACAAGCTAGTTATGTGGCTCCACACTGTTTAGTTTAAGAAACGATGGATGCAAACGAATTTTAATAATAATAAAATATAGGAAAACTTTAATGTTTCTTAGACAGGATGTCATCAATTCGGCATATCGATCCTAAACACTAGTTTTGTTACCCCATGCCGTTTAAAGTAACTATCGAAAGCATGCATACCGAATAAAAAGAAGACGGTAACAAAACTCAGCTAATTTCTATTTGAAAAAAAAAAAGCGCTACTGAGCTATATCGATCTATAACTCTCTAACGCTGGTTCAGTGGCCCAACGCCGTTTAATGTAAGGAACGATGGATGCATACGAATGTTAACAAAACTCGGCTAAACCTCGTGATACGTCTCGCGGAGACATCGTCACGGCTTTATCCGGCCGGGGAGCGGTATAATTTTTGACATCACCCCTTTTAAGGATTTCGTTTATACTTTTTAAAGCTTTTGCATATATTTACATGACTGACTTATCTAAAAGGAGGGTAATGGGTAATTTTTCGCATGTGTGTGTATATGATGAGATTTGATATTTAAATAGCGATAATTTCAATTCACGTTCTCCACACGAAAATGAATAGCTTTTGTTCTGTAATCAAGAAAAATAACCAGCTTTTTTTCTCCTGTAGTCTAAACGGCTCGACCGATTTTGAAGTGTGAGGTGTCATTATATACGCATTCTTTCCCGAAGTGTCATAAACTACGTGACGTCAGTAAAAAATCGATGCCAAGGAATCAGCGATTTAAAAGTAGGGACGCCATTTAATGTAAGGAACGATGGATGGTGAATGTTAACAAAACTCGGCTAAACCTCGTGATACGTCTCGCGGAGACATCGTCACGGCTTTATCCGGCCGGGGAGCGGTATTATTTTTGACATCACCCCTTTTAAGGATTTCGTTTATACTCTTTAAAGCTTTTACATATATTATTTACCCGAATGACTCTCCCAGAGGAATAGTGATATTTTTCGCGCGTATTTATGTATAAAAGTATGTTTTGCATGCATGTAATAAGTAAATATGACTGTTCCATTGGCCTCCTTTAGCCTTAACCAATTTTGAAGTGTGGGGTGTCATTAGATACGAATTCTTCCCCGTAGTGTTATAGGCTAAAAGACGTCTGTAAAACATCGATATGGCGGACGTTAACTGACAAACATGGCAGGCGGGGTTTTTTATAATGCTGCTTTTATAATTTTGGTCCCTTAACTTACTTTAACCGAAGTTCGATAAAGTCAATAGGTATTTTAAAAGACGTTACTACTTTATTATGTTCACTACGGGACTTACCGCGATTATTTTTGAGTTCTGTCTGATATTTTCACAGACTAACTGAAGAGACTGCGGTGGTGTATGTTGAGCTGTCAAGGGAAACCGTATCGGTCTACCCTCTTTCTACTTCTAAAACGCTGGTTTTTGTAAGTAAATGTAAGGAACGATCGATGCATACGAATGTTAACAAAATTCGGCCAAACCTCGCAATACGTCTCGCGGAGACATCGTCACGGCTTTATCCGGCCGGGGAGCGTTATAATTTTTGACATCACCCCTTTTAAGGATTTCGTTTATACTCTTTATAGCTTTTACATATATTTGCCCAACTCACTTAGAAGGAGAGTAATGTTTTTCACGCGTATATATGTTTGTCTATGAGTTTACTCATTCAATACTAGCTTTTGTCCGCGGCTTGACTCACGTATAAATTTGCCGAGTTGTTTGTCTCAAATCTCAAGGGAACAATACTTATTTTTCGGTATGAAAGGTACCCCATGTCCTTTTCAGTACCCTAACCTATGTGTTTGCCAAATTTCAAGAAGATTAGTTAGGAAGATAAAGCATGAAGAGATAACAAACAAATATTCAGCTCAGCAGAAATATAGCTTAAATCCTTTTCTGTATCCTGATTTATGTGTCTGCAAAATTTCATGATGATCAGTTCAGTAGATAGGGCGTGAAAGCGTGACAAACAAACTCACTTTTGCATTTATTATACTGGTTGATACGTCTCGCGGAGACATCGTCACAGCTTCCGGCCGGGGAGCGTTATAATTTTTGACATCACCCCTTTTAAGGATTCCGTTTATACTCTTTCAAGCTTTTACATATATTTGCCCGACTCACCCAGGAGAAGAGTGATTTTTTTCGCGCGTATGTATGTGAGTATGGAAATATGTATGTTAGTATGTCTGTTTCATTGTTGCCTCCTATAGCCTGAACGGCTTATATGATTTTGAAGCGTGAGATGTCATAAGATTTTGTATTCTGAGGAAAAGTTGTTTAAATTTACGGGCTGAGTCACCCATTTAAGGATCGATTAAGGTCTTATTAACATAATGAATACCCGCCGGATCAGCTGTTACATTGAGACATACCATTAACAGGTACAAAAATATATAAAAAAAAAAATATACACGGACAAATCACACAGATTGAGCTAGCCCTAAAGTAAGTTCAAAACTTGTGTGATGAAATACTAAATCAACGATATATATATATTTAATTACAAATACATGTATAGATAAACATCCAAGTCCCAGGTCCATCTAAAAAATATCATTTTCCATTAAAATTGAAAATATGTGATGAAAAAGAATTCGCCACATGTAGGATTCGAACCCACAGCTCTTAGGTCTGCGCCCTAAGTGTGCTACCAACTACACCACCGTGGCTTCGAATCACCGCGTCGAATTCTGCCATCACATATTACCCCGTAGAGTATAACGCATATGAAGCATTTTCAATTTTAAATAATATACCGAGCATTGTAATGCTATTTAAAAACCACTTAATTATTTTCCATCTTGACCTGACCAGGAATCAAACCCGGGACCATCCGTGTCCGCCACGCGGCACCGCTGTGCCACGGAGCTCGTTGGATCAGCTGTACCATTGAGAAATACCATTAATGGTACAACAATTAACAAATAAGTTCCAATAGTTACACAACTGGTATTGATAAATTCCGATGAAACATAGGGTTAATACATATTCCTCGGTAACAACATTATTACATAATTGTTTATTTTCGCTAATAAGATCAAACAAAGTAAGTTATAAACGAAATCATTATAACAACTAACAAAGCCTTTTACTCAACAAAGTAACGCCTAAGTATTATTAAGTTTTCCAACTTGTAATAACATCAACACATCGTTACGAGCTTAAAAACAAACATACAATTACTAGCGTTACAATAACAAAAGTTGATGAATATTTACAAAGTTTTACTTTGAAGATGTACAATTTTAAAGTATATGTAATATATACAGTTCTTTAAATTTCAAAATAGTGACTTGGTGACCAAGTTTCCCTGTGGATGTCGTAGAAGGCGACTTTGGAAACACAAGCTTAACAAAGCTTATAAACATCAAAGAGACCCCTCTAATCCGGGGCCAGCGTGGAGAGTGTAGGCTAAATGCTCTAACTACTCAGGGTAAAATATGGCTTTTGGGTACTGAAAGGGTCATACTAGGTACTAGCATGCCTAGCAAAGGCCTGATGATGATGATGACTCTTTGACCTGGCGAGTCTTATCACGCAAACCCATGATGATTCTAACGTCCGAATACTCAAAGGCATCTTAGATGATTTAAACTAAATACTTCTCAAGTCTCGTTCTGGCACTGTTACATAACCTAGCATTGTAAGGACAGTATGAGTAATAATCCCACATTTAGTTCTGAACTTAGTTATATTGATAAACGCCCAAGATCCCGGCCAATCTGAAAAAGACAATTTTCTATCATAACCTGGCTCGGGACCGAACCCGGGTCCACCTGTCGCAAACTGGCGTGTTAACCACTGTGTTACTGAAGCCACCATATAAGAAAGAAAACAACTCACAAAAAAAATTAAGATAGGTAAGTAATATACCTACTATGCGTGCAGCCGAAAAAAAAAAACAACCGACAGTTGGACGTTGGTTAAAATCGAACTCGTTAATGGAGCATAACAAAAAGAGGTAAGTAAATAAAAAGCTTACACCATTGCGTGGTAAAACAAAAAATCGCTTACATTAACCTTTAAATCACACCTTTTCAATCCCGGATTAAAATGACAGATATTTTCCTAAAACCCCGCCACAAATATCAGGGAACCGAGTCACTAAGTAAATATTTACAGAGATTAAGATTTATGAGGCTTTTTATATAGTGGGACAGCAAATGAGCAAGCGGGTCGCCTGATGGTAAGTGATAACCACTGCCCATGGACAACTTCAATATCAGTGGTATGACAAGAGCGTTGAGAGCCCCAGAGTATGGGCCTCCAGCTATCTTACTCACCGAACGAAGCATAGGAGCAATTTGTACGTGTGTTGACGTATTTGTAGTACTTCCCAGGACACGCTGGCCCATTTATGCTCCTTGCAAAGGTCAAGGCTCTACTACAACTAAAGCGGCTCTTGTAGTTTTGATAATAGTTCAAGCTTTTTTTAGTTTACATGATTAAATATTTAATGGTTAGACAACATTGTTTTTACTAACAAAAATTAGACGACAAAAATCTTCTAGTAAGTTTTTTTTTTCATGTAATTGATGCAAAGCTGATGGTTGCTATTCCTGTATATTTTGGCTATCGCAACAAAGGGAAACATGACTTACCTCTTCTTTTACTGCTAAAATTGAGATCTTGAGGTTACAAAAAATATTAGTAATTAATATGTCTATTTAACTGACTGGCGAATATTTATATATAACCGACATTATTTCTAAATTTGTTTTAAGACGCTTACATATGAGGCCAATTATCCAGATGATTCAGTGAAATATTATAATATTCATCAAAATGCGTCCATTTACGGCGCCTATGTTAGATTAGATTCGGGGATTGTCTCACAACATACATCATCATCATCATCAGGTCTTTTTTGTAGTCTCCACTGCAGGAGCACGACCCTCTCTGTACTACCAGAGCCATATACTAGCCTGAGTAGTCAGAGGATTTGGCCTTCACTCTCCACGCTGGCCAGACGGGTTGGAGAGGTATCTTTGATGTTAATAAGCTTTGTTTAGCTTGTGTTTCCTTAGTCGCCTTTGACGACATCCACGGGATGACTTGGAGTAGTCCTGTTCTACTCTGCCGGGAACCACACGGCTTATGCATCTAAAAGAGTAAAAATAAAAGACACATATTTCCTAACATTGAATTTAACTTGAAACATACATTACTAAACACATATATAAATGTAAGCCTAAACGCCTTAGTCTCTACGTTTGCGTCTCCTCCCACCCCGAGGTAACCTTTTATCTTGTCCACATCATTTAACCCTGGATAAATTATATTTTCTTCTTTCGCTTTTCACCCTAATTGTTTGAGATGTTACGAAGTATTATTGTTTGTTTCCTAGTAGCTTTATTTGTTTTATTTTGTTCGGCGTTAAATGGGCAAAGTTTGTCGCCGTCGTTAGTCGAAGGTTTGTTGTTAATGATTTTTCCCTTTCTTAATTCCGAATAGTTTTCTACAGACTATCTACTCTGTGTTTGATTAATACTGCGGGTTAATACTTGTAATTTATTTTTACAGATTTGGCTGCGGTTTTGCTGCCTGTAAAGAGCTTTGCTAAACCAGTGGCTCTGTTAGCTGTAGTCCTATCAAATATACTCCCATACTTAGAAAAAAAAAACTAACAATGTAAACTCAAAGTAATTATTGAATCTTCCCACAAAATTTCACAAGAAATGCGACCTGTAGAGAAGAACAGCCAGTCAAAAATATATTTTTTTAAGCTGAAATAATTTTGATTCAGCTTGGAGTTACAGTATGTAAATTCAGTTTAAGCTTAGCTAATTTTTGGCTCCGACGTTACAATACAATACACTTTGTGGTATATCCTGATAACATTAATAGTAAGTCGACTTAAGAGTCGCCTGGAAGCGCATGTCTCCATACAAACGGAAAAAGGGAATTGTGGCAATATTTGATAATTTTGGGGCAAAATTAAGCATCCAATCAATTACTCTCATTATAATCTACGTACGTTCCTATACAGTTTGGTTAAATTATCAAATGTTCAAGAATTATACGCCTCTCAAGATTTCCATACAAATTTGAAAACGCTTGTAATTCTGAAACCATTGGTATTTTAACCAAGCTGTATAGGAACGTACGTAGATTATAATGAGATTAATTGATTTAATGCTTAATTTTACTCCAAAATTATCAAATATGGCCACAATTCCCTTTTTCCGTTTGTATGGAGACATGCGCTTCAAGGCGACTCTTAATATTTTATTTGCAGAAAAGAGTTTTCAAACTTAATCCGTATTTGCACCAACGCCCAACTATTTTAAGTTTCTGTATAGACAAAGGTTGGCCGGAATAAATCAAATCAAATTAAACAATTATACATCATTCATTTTAATCATCTTGTATACATATTTAGTTTCGGTAAAGAACATTTTATTCATTCATGCATTCTGTGACAATTCTCATGATTGTAATAAATAAAATATTTCTATGGACAAGGAAAAAGTATACCAGCTTAAGTATCTACCGGTCTTTAGTTCTGTTATTAACTTTATCTACAAAACGAGTAAATGCTACCGTATTTTCTTACAATACACCGTTGTTTTGTTGGTGAAACGAATTTCTCTCCAGAACACCAGAAACATTGTCTAGCGTAGAATAATAAGCTTATGGTTTCTTACCAAGATGCACATTGAAATAGATAACACGTGAGGAAATTATTTATAAATCTTTTTTTAATAAAAACTAACGTGGGATAATAATATTATGAATACTGGTAAGTAAAATACGGGTCACTTACGCAGGAAGCCAGCTACAGGACAACATATTAAATCAGACTCCTTATGTGCCTGCTAGAGTTATTGACGATTACTGCAAATCATTATCACATATTAACTATGTTTTTGTCGGTTGAGTATTTATTTTAGACTTACTAATATCGTAAAAAAATAAATTTGCGTGCTATAATTATAGATAAATAGGCCTGAACTTAGAAAAACCATACCATGTATATTTAAAATTACGAGTAAGTCTATTTAAAGCAAATTAAGGATTTCGAATTTTTTTGGCCAACTTATTAAACAACATGATGACTTTATCAAAACAATCTTAGAAGGAAAGATATTAGAAGATGGGAAGGAAGGCTAAAAAGGGCATTCACAGACAAAATAAAAGAGAAGGCAAAAGTAATGTAATACAGTTCTACTCGAGTGAAATACAAACATGACTTTTTTAGGGTTCCGTAGTAAACAAGGAACCCTTATAGTTTCACCATGTCTGTCTGTCTGTCCGTCCGCGGTTTTACGCAGAGACTATAAGTACTAGAAAGCTGTAATTTGGTATGGGTATGTATATTAATCATGGCAAAAAATGGTAGAAAAAAATCTTGAAAAAAAATTTTTTTAGGGTATACAAGTAAAGTGGGGGAGTAATTTTAATGTAATTTAACGACATCTAAAAAGTCACAAAAATAGAATTTTTAGATGTCGTTACTACATGGAATTGTTTTTTATTATATAGAATATATGACTCACAACTGACCAAATGAATGAATACGCAATTGTTGACGAAATTAATTTTACCCTAGAGTACTAACCTACGCCTGAGAGGCCGCGCGGCGGTAATTTTCTGGATTTTTCTGGAATACGTGCGGCCATAACTGCTCGTGCGCCCGTGCCAACTCGGTTCACCCCGCGACACGATAGATAGCAGACACGCGTCCCGCGGGCTCTTACCATTGCGGAGTTACAGAGTTGCCGATCGCCTGGGAGGCGATCATTAGTATTTAAGGTAAAAAAAAAATTTACCCATAATTTTTTGTTTTTGGATTTATTTCTAAACTATTGCATATTATATATCAAAATTAATTTTTTGTTTATAGATAAACCTAGAAGACAGTGAAATAAAGAGGATTTTGCTAGAATGCGACTCAGGAAGTGAAATAGAAGATCATTTAGAAACTGAAGATTCGGATTCGGATGACAGTGTTGTTGACCCTACATTTTTACCCCCGAGCCTAGAAGAAGACGAATCATTACACATTATTACACATCCGTCCCTCCGGAATGATATTTCATCTACTAGCAGTGCACCCAGCACGTCAAATTGATCCACACTACCAGCAACAGAAACAATGACAGAATATCTCTTTTAATTATTTTAATGAATATGATATTTTATATTTTAATTATTTAATCTCAGAATTTAATTATTTACTTACTATTCTAAGAATTCGTTACATTTTTTTTGCCAATTGTCTAAATTTTATTTTATTTTTCATATTGTTTCCAAAGGACTACTACGTCAAAATTTTTGTAACTAACGTTGAGTTTGAGGCTAAATTTGATAGACTACCTATTAAGTTTTGCATGTTTTTGTTATTAAGTTCAAAAGGGCAAAAAATGATCTATTATGTTGTATTTTCTTTTTTATAAAAACATTTGAGTAAATTTTGTTTTTATTTTTTTTTTTTGTAAACAGTAGCCTCCCAGGCGATGGTTAGTATTACGCGATGTAAAAAAAAGGTTAGTACTCTAGGGTTAAAAACGAGAACTCATTCGAGCTTTTGCTTAATAACATAAAATATTTTTATAATTTACTATTTAAGGCTTTAAGCTTTAAGTGACAAAGATTAAATAAAAGCATTCATTATGCTAGACTGTGCAATTTTATTGTAATTAACTTCCTCTCTAGTAAGAATTGTCTATATACTATTCTCTCATCTATTTTTCCGTTGCTCAGTGGTCACTTAATCCTCTTACAAGACCTAAGTATTATTTTGATTCGTATTACCTCCATTTTCCTTATTCTTTGAAATATAGACTTGACAAAGTCGTTTATTTATTTAGGTTCTTCCCGCAGAAACGAAATTAATATTATGGTATATAAAAATCGGATAATTTCTGCCTAATGTTGTTTATGAAAAATTAAGGAATTCATTGTTGTAAATCAATAACAGATTTCTGAATGTGCGAGCAGGGATTGATAATTTGTAGTAATACTTATTTATTTATGTAGCTTAGTCTCCACAAAAACATTTATTGTCATATCTCTTTTTTACATTTAATAAATGTGTATGTTTGTATAACATTTAGCAGCCGCATTTCAGCACCACACCATCGAACTAGGAATTAACCTGTATCTCGAGTGTTCAACAAGTTCCATAACAATATTATAATGTGTCTAACGCACTTTCGTCGCATTTAGAAAGAACTTTTATTGACAAGATATAATTTATGAGATGCCATTTGAATCATTCTACCATTGAACGACCATCAACCGTGAGACAAAATAGTTATAAGTTTCAACACCTCATAGACTGCTGCGGTTGACACAAACTTTAAAGTTTTAAAACCCTATCTTCCTCGATCTTTATTAGTTTCAAAATACAACAAAACCATATTGAAGTTCCCTTCCGATGCAACTTGTGACTTCTGACTTCATTATTGAGTAAGTTCGTGCAAGCCTGCCAACTATCTCAAAACAAACTAATTTTGACTCTATTCTTATTATACTAAGATTTATTTTATACTAAACTTGGTCTTACAAATTTGTAATTTGTGAATCTTCGAGCTTAGATCCTGCTATTGGAAATTCACTCTTATTTTATAGTCAATAAGATGTATGAATGAATTGTTTTATATAATAGAGAGTAGACTGGATGTAGCTTGAAACGTTCACGGTTCTCAAGGATAAAGAATTGCAAGATATAATGTAAAGGAATTGTAACAAGAATGTGTAGAATGCTTGTATTTTCAATTGTGGATTTACTGTGGAATTCTAGAAGTGTTGAGTTTCTCGCGTCGTATTTTATATCTATGGAATAGGTTGTATCGTTCAATTCTATTTCATTTTTCCTTTATAGTTCTGTGTAAATGTTTTCAATTTCATGTCACATCGAATACATAGGAATGAATTGTAATGCCTTGTTATTCAATTCATTATTGTTTGAAGTAAAAACCTTGTATTTATTTAATTTGTAGTTTACAATGAGGCTTAGCAAATACAGGCAAGTTTAATATAGATTTTGTGTCAAAATTCTTCTCTCACTACCAAGTACCAAACAAATGTGATATTCGAAATAGTTGGTAATTTTGTTTGGGGTTTAATAAAATTCATGTTTTTTGAAGAAATAATTTAGGATTTTAGAAAGTTCATAATCGCGTAAGAACCTTGTGGCTCAAACTAGAATTATTTATTGAAGGTTGATTGTTAATATTATTTGTTTTCGATAATATCATTATAAAATCTCCTAACTGTTGAAACTTATGTATTTTAAAAGTAAATGCAAGTACATAATTGTATCACTTCTAAATCAATATAAAATAATGACTCTTAGTACTACTGGTATCAATGTATTTGGTCTTACCTTTAAATGTAATTTCCTACTGAAGTGAGAGATTTGAAAAAAAGTTTTTGTAAACCAAATATAATAATAATTTTAAAACAGAATGTACAAAATTCTGTATAAACAAATATCACAAAGTCAAACTTCTTTATTGATTAACCAAATGTACTTTAACAAGTTATTGGTCTGCAAAGAGATGTCCAGAATGCTGGTATGTTTGAATGCATTCTCTACAATGAGCCTTCTAGTGAACTATTAATTGCGGTAGACGGTATCAAGCTTTTAGCATGAAGTGGGTCAGTCTCCGGCTATATCGATGAGATAGTAGGCTATTCTATTGATTTAGATACAATAGTAAGCCTTTTACAACATACAACAAGTTCATAGCCTACAACAATAATTGATTTATGAGAACGGATAAGCTCTTTGAAGTGGCACTGGGCGGGGCACATAGCGCGAAGAACCGATGGCCGATGGGGCAAAAAGGTTCTTGAATGGTGACCACGTACCGGCAAGCGCAGCGTTGGACACCCACCGATCAGGTGGTCGGACGACCTGATAAAGGTCGCAGAAAGGCACTGGATGCAGGCCGCTTTCAACCGGTTATATTGGTAATCCTTGGGGTCCACTGCTGGACATAGGTCCAGCCGTGGACTTTTTGCGGCTGAAATGATGATGATGATGATATGAGAACTAATAACCTTAATTAATTAAACATACTAGTAATAATCTCAAGTTGCATGCCAGTGAACTATTAATTCCTTTTAGCTTGTAGTGAGTCAGGCCTTTGGTATATTGATGAAGTGGTTGGCTATTCTTTTGATTTTGGTACAACGGCAAGCCTTTAATAATATAAGACAAGTTTATAGCCAACAATAATAATTGATCTATAAGAACTTATTATAACTAATCTAAATAAATGAAAAAATATCAGTGAAAACTTAAGAGTAAGAAAAGTAAAATATTTCTAGAGGTCTGTAGATGTTACAAAGTCAAAATATTTAACCAAATGTATTTATCAAGCTATTGGCCTGCAAAAAGATGTCGAGAATGTTCGTATGTTTGATTGAATGCATTCTCTACAAAGAGCCATGCTTGCCGCCTTTAATAATATTAGACAAGTTTATAGCCAACGATAATAATTGATCTATTAGAACTTATTATAACTAATCTAAATTACTGAAAAAGTATTAGTGAAAACGTAAGTGTAAAAATGCAAAATATTTCTAGAGGTCTGTTGAAGTAGATATTACAAAGTCAAAATTCTTAACTAAATGTATTTTGACAAGTTATTGACCCGCAAATAGATGTCGAGAATGTTGGTATGTTTGAATGCATTCTCTACAAAGAGCCTTCTAGTGAACTATTAATTGCGGTAGACGGTCTCTGGCTCTGGTCTCTGGCTATTCTTTTGATTTTGGTACAATGGCAAGCCTTTAATAATATTAGACAAGTTTATAGCCAACGATAATAATTGATCTATTAGAACTTATTATAACTAATCTAAATTACTGAAAAAGTATTAGTGAAAACGTAAGTGTAAGAAATGTAAAATATTTCTAGAGGTCTGTTGAAGTAGATATTACAAAGTCAAAATTCTCAACTAAATGTATTTTGACAAAATATTATTGAATGCATTCTCTACAAAGAGCTTTCTAGTGAACTATTAATTGCGGTAGACGTTATCAAGCTTTTAGTACGAAGTGGGTCAGGTCTCCGGCTATATCGATGATATAGTTGGCTATGCCATTGATTAGATGCAAGGCAAGTCTTTAACAACATAAGACAAGTTCATAGCCAGCAATAATAATTGATTTATGAGAACTTATATCCTTAATACATTAATTAAACATATCAGTAATAATCTCATGTTACATGCCAGTGAACTATAAACTCTTTTTAGTTTTTAGTGAGTCAGGCCTTCGGTATATTGATGAAGTGGTTGGCTATTCTATTGAGTTAGATACAATGGCAAGCCTTTAATAATATAAGACAAGTTTATAGCCAACAATAATAATTGATCTATAAGAACTTATTATAACTAATCTAAATAAATGAAAAAATATCAGTGAAAACTTAAGAGTAAGAAAAGTAAAATATTTCTAGAGGTCTGTAGATGTTACAAAGTCAAAATATTTAACCAAATGTATTTATCAAGCTATTGGCCTGCAAAAAGATGTCGAGAATGTTCGTATGTTTGATTGAATGCATTCTCTACAAAGAGCCATGCTTGCCGCCTTTAATAATATTAGACAAGTTTATAGCCAACGATAATAATTGATCTATTAGAACTTATTATAACTAATCTAAATTACCGAAAAAGTATTAGTGAAAACGTAAGTGTAAAAATGCAAAATATTTCTAGAGGTCTGTTGAAGTAGATATTACAAAGTCAAAATTCTTAACTAAATGTATTTTGACAAATTATTGGCCTGCAAACAGATGTCGAGAATGTTGGTATGTTTGAATGCATTCTCTACAAAGAGCTTTCTAGTGAACTATTAATTGCGGTAGACGTTATCAAGCTTTTAGCATAAAGTGGGTCAGGTCTCCGGCTATATCGATGATATAGTTGGCTATTCTATTGATTTAGATGCAAGGCAAATCTTTAACAACTTAAGGGGAGTTCATAGCTAACAATTAATCTATAAGAACTTATAAATAAATAAATATATACGGACAAATCACACAGATTGAGCTAGCCCCAAAGTAAGTTCGAGACTTGTGTTATGGGATACTAACTCAACCAACAGTACTTTATTTTATAATAGATACTTATGGTAGAGATACATCCTAGACCCATATATGTAACTAAACTAAATTAATTATTTACAATCTTAAATTAGTTACAATCTAATCACTTTCTATTTATAGGTAAGTTTTATTTATAGGTAGGTTTTATTTATAAGTAGTTTTATTTTATGGGTAGGTTTAATTCTTAGTTTATATAAGTTAGTTTTAATATTGTTACTTAATTATAGTACACATTTAAATAAAATTATTTCAATACGGTTACAATCTTAATATGTATATTTAGTACACTATGTAGTAATGTATGTAAGTATCTTTATTTATTTATAAATATATATATATATATATAAATAAATAAAGATACTCTACTACGAGACGATACGATATAAGATACTATATATATATTTATTCAAATATATATGCAATAGTAGGTAACAATTTAAATTGACTACACTGCACCCTTTGTACTTTCAAGTGTTTATTTCATCAAAAGGTTGCCTGTAAGAAATTGCATAGCGATAAGGCCGCCTTTTGCACATTCTCTAGTAATTAAGTTATATTGTTTCTGTATTGTATTTTTCCTTTGATGTGCAATAAAGGGTTTCTATTCTATTCTAATTAAAAAGTATAAGTAAAAAAGCTCAAGTTATGTACGCATGGTTTATTGAATTTATTATCTCTAATTTATCTTCCAGTAATCTGCTTTTAACATTTAGTGAATTAGATTTTTAGTCTTAATTGATGAAATAGTTGGCTATTCTATGGATTAAGATGCAATGGCAAGCCATTAATATTATAAGGCAAGTTTATATCCACCAATTGATCTATGACTACTAATAATGACTATTCAAAAGTCTGAGAAATACGTGACAGTATGATGTTTGAATGTAAGTAATATTCCTTTGTTGTATATAAATACAATAACTCGAAACTAAAGCATTCCATCCTAAAATTTCACTTTCATTTTCAAAATGCAACTATTAATCCCCGGCCGCAAAATGTCTCATTTAATATTTATTTATTCACTTGATAAACTGTTGTTAGAGGCAAGCAAGCAAGGTGCTTAGTATGCGGGGAGTTAAAACCGTTTAGTTTGCTATCTTGGAGGGAGCCTCGAATATTACATGGAATAAGTGATAGCCACAGCTAAATCTTGACGTTTGGAGTACAATCACTCGCGAAAATAAACATGTTTGGTTGATTTGAGAAATAGAAAGAAAGTTTAGGACTTTTGAAACTCGCGAGAGTGGCAAGACTCTTACGAGTTTCAAAAGTCCAAAGAAGTCAGAAGTCCCCGTGGGTGTGAGCATTATTAGCGCTCACGCATGTAAAGCAACCCGGTGCGCAGTCCCCACTTGGATGGGTGACCGCAAGTGGCATAAAAATATCTTGAGCTACTCCGTGCTTTGGAAGGCCCGTGAAGCTGCCAGTTCCGGCTGTCGTCATTGAAAGCAGTCGTTAAGCTATGTCAGATGCCTTTAGGTAGCTGACACAAGTGTTGGCCACTTACACACACGATAAAAAGGAAGGTGCTTAGTATGCGGGGAGTTAAAACCGTTTAGTTTGCTATCTTGGAGGGAGCCTCGAATATTACATGGAATAAGTAATAGCCACAGCTAAATCTTGACGTTTGGAGTACAATCACATGCGCAAATAAACATTTTTGGTAAATTTTAGAAATAGAAAGAAAGTTTTAGTATGAAACTTATTAAGAAAATTGTTAGTCTTTACGACTTGTGTTATCATTATCATTAGGTCTATTGAAGTCTCCACTACAGAAGTACGACTCTTTCTGTACTATCAGCGCCATATAAGCCAGAGCAGTCAGAGGAATTGGCCTACACTATACACGCTAGCCAGACGGACTAGAGAGGTATATTTGATGTTTATAAGCTTTGTTTAGCTTGTGTTTCCTAAGTCGCCTTCTATGACATCCACGCTAAGACAAGAAGCGGTTCTATTCTACTCTGCCGGGAACCACACGGCCAATAATAAAACAATAAATAACTGTTGTTAGAGAGAAGCAAGTAAGGTACTTAACAGAGTTCGTTGATACCTACGTGATACCTACAAAGGTTGTTTAATCCTCCGTGCTTCGGAAGTCACGTTAAACGTTGGCATTGATGGCAGTTGGTTAGCAACGTCATATGCAAATGCATCTGACGTTGCTTAACAACTGCCGCTGATTAAATAGGCAGCGGCATAAAATTTAATGTAAGTTTCATATCCCTAGTACTTTTTAAATTATTACTATGTAAAATACGGGTCACTTACGTATAAAGTCAGCTACAAGCCGACATGTCTACATTATTTACTTCTTAATTATTTAGAAAATCAAAATACAACTAGTGGATCGTAGAAAGTGGCGGTCCTTTGTCTCTGCCTACCCCCATGGGAAAGAGGCGTGATAGTATGTATGTATGTACTCGTATGAAAAATACAACAACTTCTGTAATGGAGTGTACTCGTACCCAGTGGGTGGCTGCATCTGTTGCGGTTGCATCGTGTCACACTTGACTGATACTAGACTATTTACAAAGTGATGACTTCTTACGTGACAGCGATTAATTGACTGAGTTTACCAACTCAAACAACGCTTTATTCTACACTATTATGACAGCATTCATAATGTGATTTAATTTGGTAAATTCTTCTTGCTTTAAACTAACCCTTTTTGGGTCATCATCATTTCGTGTAGGTGACAGGGTCAGTAGACCATTCACACCCTGGTGTCAGAGTTCTGTGGAACCGCCTCTCGGCCTCTGACGGAACCACGTCAACGAATAACAGATGGCAGCCCAGACCACCAGCTTTTATTAATATGTAAAATACGAGTCACTTACGTATAAAGTCAGCTACAGGCCGACATGAGCTCTTTTCACATAAGGGCGCGATCACCAGCTGCCTCAGATGATGATATAGACAGAGTAGGGGATCCCAGTACTTCAACGGGAATCCCTGAAGCAGAAGATCAGCAACCCCCACCAACACCGCCCGCACCGCCCGCGCCGCCGAAGATGCCGCGCGCAGTGCGGACTGGGACGACTTCGTGCGCGCGTCTCGGTTCACATTCGCCCTAAGGAAGACCTCCGGATGAGGTTGAAACATGTCGGCCTGTAGCTGACTATGAAGTTAGCTACAGGCCGACATGTTTCAACCTCATTACGTATGAACGTGACCCGTATTTTACATATTAATAATGTTAATATCTCACGTTAGTTTTTATCAAAAAAACAGTCTTTAGGTTATCAAGGTATTTTTTGACTCTTTTTCCTATTTAAAAGAGCATTCCGTAGCATAATGAAAAAAAAATTGTGTGGAAAGCGCATATTTCCCATTATTTCTAAGTGGTGGTTAACACAAGTAAGGTAAGATATAATAATAAAAGAATTTGAATAGAGATTATGACTTATACGACTTGCTAACTTCACGTAGAGTGATATAAGTATATAAACAAAACATAAAACAATTCTCAGAGTTCAAGTAATTTATTGGCGAAGTTGAGATGGCTGCAATAATGGCGGCCATCAAAAGTTGAATAAGCAGCCATTTTAATTTTACTCACAATCAACTATCATGTAGGTTTCTTTTGTTGTTTTTGATGAGTGACATCAAAAATGATTAATGAAAAGGACCTACATGCATACATTATGTAAGTAAATATTAGAATAACAGGTTTTTTTTATTGTGTGAAGTATTTTTTTATGTCATAGGACGGCAAACGAGCAAGTGGGTCACCTGATGGTAAGTGATCACCGCTGCCCATGGACTAATGTAAAACCAAGGATATGACAAGGGCGTCGCCAGCCTTTTATTTTTCTCTCCCCAAAGGGGAAATGGAATGGGCATCCGGCACTTTCACTCACCGGATGAAGCATAGAAGCTGTTAAGCTACTACTCAAACGTCGATTTTCTGTCATCATCATCATCATTTCGAGTAGGTGACACGGTCAGTCGACTATGCACACCCTGGTGTCAGAGTTCTTCGGAACCGCCTCTCGGCCTCTGACGTGATTTTCTGTGAGAGTGTGGTACTTCCCCGGACGAGCCGGCCCATTCCTGCTACGAGCAAAAAATTTTCGCCGGTAGCGTGGCTCTACCACAACAGATTCTATACCCATTTAAATAAAATTATTTTAATACGGCTTTTATCGCGTTTATTACATTATTTATACACCTAACGTTTCGAGCACTTTACAGTGTTCGTGGTCGCAGGTAGACTAAGTTGACATTTGTCTAGTATTTTATAAGAACTGCAAAATCTACCGCCTAAAATATTTATTGATAACGTTCCGGATGTACGCAGTATTGGCTCACGGTGTCTGAAGGTCTTGCAGTCTTCTGCTTAGCTTGAGATTTGATTAAATTGATGACTGGATCCCTAGCTGGTGGTAACTGCCAACCATCCTCTCTATTGAAATTAGGATGTTTTTTAATTTCAATAGCCTCACGAAGCATTCTTGGAATGTATCTGTTTTCTTTTGCAAGGACTTGAGGATTATCAAAACGCATATAGTGGTTGGGTTTGTCTAGGGCATGTTCACAGACTGCAGACTTCGTTGAGCGCCTATGCTTCATGTCAGCAATATGTTCTTTTATACGGGTACCGGTACGGTACGGGTACGGTATCCGGAACGTTATCAATAAATATTTTAGGCGGTAGATTTTGCAGTTCTTATGAAATACTAGACAAATGTCAACTTAGTCTACCTGCGACCACGAACACTGTAAAGTGCTCGAAACGTTAGGTGTATAAATAATGTAATAAACGCGATAAAAACCGTATTAAAATAATTTTATTTAAATGTGTAACAATCGCGAAAACATAAGAAAACATTATAGATTCTATACCCAATTATCCATAGAGTCAGTTTTCCGGTAGTAGTGTGTCAGACATGACAGAAGCTGTTTAGACTACAGGAAGCAACAATAATAATTGAACAGACGTACTTACAAACGTGCGAAAACATTACTCTCCTTGTAGGTGGTTCAGTCGGGTAAAAACATAATAATTTAAGTGTACATCAAAGGTCATCACATCGTTTAACTTTTACCCTATTAGAAAAAAAAGCCCTTCTTCATCATCTAACAAAATACTGCTAAAAACTGCCTTCAGCGGTTTTAGGGTATAGAACATGCGTCAATAGAGTTTGAAATTTTGGTACCAATGAAAATATAAACTTAATTTTATTACATTTTATCATATTCATCCCTCCGAAATGTGTTTATGGTCTCTATTTCCTACAGAAACTAAAAAAAATTCTACAGAAACATTCTTCGTAGTTTGTGACTTTCTACCCCTGCTCGTAGACAAACTGTCTAGAGATTTTCAGATTTACTAAACAAAATGATTTTAATCTCTATCTGTATTTTATACAAATAAGTATTGTGAAACAGTGAGTAATAAATAAATATATCTTGTGCTGCGGTGTACTGCTCTGTGTTCTAATTTCCTACCAGTTCTTCTATGAAACTCTCTCTCTCCTGAGCAGTTCCTATTTACCTCATACACTTTATGTGAGGTCCGCACTAACAGAGCTAGGTGTGCTGGGACCTCATAGACATAAAGGAACAATGTATCTACCTTTATTATAAGTTCAAAATAACATTGACGAAATGGTTTAAGGAGAAAGGTTTTACAGTGTTAAGGAATTCTTGGATTGTAAAGACTAAGTAATTAATTAATATTTGAGATTAAATATGTACTTGACGAAATTAGATGAGACGGAATATTAATGGTGTTTTTATTGTAATAAATTAATTCGACATTATAAAAACAAATATTTTCACAAATAAAAACGGTATCTCTTTCAACGCACCGCATCGAGGCAACGCACCCAATATGCTGGCAGCATTTCCTCGCTGAATAGCGAGACTTATTCTCTGAACAAAAAAGCTGCCAGCTCTAGGGTCACCAGTTGCCTCGAAGAGGCGCGTTGTGACATCCTTAAAAAAATATACGGAATATTTATGTCATTTAAGCGAATATAATTAATATGAAATTGTGATTCCTTATTGATTATTGTAATTACTCTTTTTTTAATAGCATGTTCTAGAATAGAAATAATATTTGCACGCCTGCAATCAGGATGAATCATTGCTGTAGAAATACATACCAATATTGTTAACCACCTATATATTAGCTACTGTAATGTATTTCAAGCAAATAAACCTCTTATCTTATCTTACTCTTATTTCACAAAACGGAAAACGGGATCGCGGAAAGCCTAGAAAGACATGGAAAGAAGAGCTTCCTACCGAAATTACTGGAATAGAATCCGAACTATCCCAACTAATATTATAAATGCGAAAGTGAGAGAGCGCCGAATCTACTGAACCAACCATCATGAAATTTTGCATACACATAGGTTAGGGTACTGAGAAGAACATAGGCTATATATCACGCGGGCGAAGCCGCAGGTAACTGCTTGTAACAGAATAAAATAACTTATTTGCGTTTGATAAGGGTTATACAAAGATGTTAATCACAATTTCCTTGAATTTAAATTGCTTTAGACCGCAATAGTTGAAGTGATGACAGGAAGGTCTTTGCCTTGCTGTAGGACAGTATAGGCTAGAAATAGAATAGAATATTATTTCTTGCCATCTAACAATTAAAAAGATAAAGCTGACAGAGTCCTTACACGTAGTAGAGTACGTACGTACATATAAACATAGTAATAAACCATAAAACAATTGTCGGAGTTGAGCAGTAATTAAGAGGCAAAGTTGTAATGCGCGCTATCAAGGCGGCGATTAGTAGCGGAGTTTTGAGGGATAAGAGTCGTTACGGCTTTCTATTAATTTCAAAATTCAAGGTGAATACAGACCAGAATATTGTAAAAGCAGGTCAAATCATTATGCAATATGACTAGCAAACCCATCACTACTGTTGCTATCCGGTGTTATGGTCCTTTTCTCCATCATCCATGTACGTAACTAACCGTTTAAGTAAATAAAAATACATCGACTTAAGTACAAAGAATCTGTGAATGCTAAATCAATACTTATATTATGAAGACGAAATATTTGATTGATTATTGCCTGTTTGCATTGAATAGGCTCCGAAATACTGGACTGATTTTCAAGATTCTTTCACCTATACAAAACTAACTTATCTGCGGGTAACATAGGCTATAATTTACGTAGACAAAGTCGTGGGAAAATTGCTGATATTTTATACAGCGTGTAAATGAACCCTCGACATTTCGTTGAAAAGGTAAAATTACATGCTGTACAAATTTTGGGATCACTCATTCATAAACCTGTGTCTTTTTGTGTTTCTCAGCGCGTGCATCTTCAAGTGAGACGCTAAAGAGCCCGGGGTCTGCTCAAATTATAAAACAATTGTCGGAGTTGAGCAGTAATTAAGAGGCAAAGTTGTAATGCGCGTT
Organism: Rhodophaea formosa; assembly: GCA_963082605.1. Classification (NCBI taxonomy): domain Eukaryota; kingdom Metazoa; phylum Arthropoda; class Insecta; order Lepidoptera; family Pyralidae; genus Rhodophaea; species Rhodophaea formosa. The sequence goes on along the minus strand of OY720220.1, from coordinate 2,559,340 downwards.
ATCAAGGCGGCCATTAGTAGCGGACTTTTGAGGAATAAGAGTCGTTACGGCGAATTTCTATGAATTCCAAAATTGAAGGTGAATAAAAGCATGCAGAATATTATATTAGCCTGTCAAAGGAATGTGTAAATATCCCAATAATCATATGCAATGTGACTAGTATCCCATCATTACTGTTACTATCGGGTGTTATGACCATTGACTCCGTCATCCACGTTAGAGATAAAAGCGTCTATGTTCGTATGTATATACAAAAAAAACCGGCCGAGTGCGTGTCGGGCCACGCGCAGTGTAAGGTTCCGTAGTTGCGAATAACAACTTTGAGTTCACACTGTTTACACTCGCACCTCACAGTTTAACGACCAAAAACATCTAACAATGAAAATTGTATGAAATTTTACATTTTCGAGTACATTTTATAAGTTGGTTGCCTATAACTTTTTAGTTTGCACCTTAGTACTCAGCTCTGATAGTTTTCCTTTCAACTTCAGTATATATACTACTGCTTTAATTTTTTTCACGTATCCATATATAACCGTTTAACAGATAGAGGAGGGACACTTACCTCTAACAAAAGTTTTCACCTTAAAACCAAATATTTCGGAAACGGATCCCTAAATCGAAAAATGGTGTTCTCAACCTCACAATATTTTTCAAAGGCCTTTTTAACAATACCCGACATGATGGGTAAGTAGAGAAAAAAAAATTACCCCCACACTTTACTTGTATGGTAGCTACCCTAAAAAAAATTTTTTTTCAAGATTTTTTTCCACCACTTTTTTGCCATGATCAATATACATACCCTTACCAAATTACAGCTTTCTAGTACTTATAGTCTCTGCGTAAAACCGCGGACGGACAGACAGACAGACATGGCGAAACTATAAGGGTTCCTAGTTTACTACGGAACCCTAAAAAAACGACGAGTTAAGTACATAGCACATACTCCATCATTGCTCAATATTTAAAATAGCGTATAAATGAACCCTCGGAATTGCCTTGAAGGGGTGACTCAGCCCGTCAAACTGAATAACTTTTCCTTCGAGGGAGTGTCGATTGTAAACATGCTGTATTTTTGGGATAACTCATAAATCTGTGGCATGTTGTAAAAATAAAACAAGTCTTCAGCGGGTTTCCGGGTGCATCTTCAGGTGAGACGCTAAAGAGCCTGGGGCCTGCTCAAATCATATAAAACAATTGTCGGAGTTGAGCAGTAATTAAGAGGCAAAGTTGTAATGCGCGCTATCAAGGCGGCTATTAGTAGCGGAGTTTTGAGGGATAAGTGTCGTAACGACGAATTTCTATTAATTCCTCAACGTTTAAGGTAAGTAAATGAAAACTTAATAAATATTGTTAAACCTATTCTAAGAAATATGCGAATATCATATGAATCTTATTAATTTATAATCCGTCACTAGCTTGATTCCTATTTCTTAACTTACACCTCCACTATAACGCTAAACGTAACCATTTGGTCCTAGGGTCATTGGATTTGCATACCTTGTAATTTTTGTTAGTTATACGTGTTTGTAAGTGGCCATAACTGGTGTCAGTTTTCAAGCTACTTAAAGGTATCTGATAGAACTTAACGACTCCCATCAATGGTGACAGACTGTTGTCCCGGAACAGTTTAATGTGCCTTTCAAAGCTTCGAGAAGCTTGAGATATTTTAATGCCACTTTATCATCATCATCATCAGGTCTTTCCAGTCTCCACTGTAGGAGCACGACCCTCTCCGCACCACCAGAGCCATATACTAGCCTGAGTAGTCAGAGGATTTGGCCTACACTCTCCACGCTAGCCAGACGGGTTGGAGAGGTCTCTTTGATGTTAATAAGCTTTGTTTAGCTTGTGTTTCCTTAGTCGCCTTTTACGACATCCACGGGATGACTTGGAGTGGTCCTATTCTACTCTGCCGGCAACCACACGGCGAATAATATAACGCCACTTGCGGTCACCCATCCAAGTGGGAACCTTCTGGCTGTCTTGATCTTACTAATGTATTTTAAGGTTTTTAGAATGTATTTATACACTTATTGAATAAAACTTTCACTTTTAGAGGTACGAGTTAATTCCACTAAATTTGCAAAAAAAAAAACAACATTTTTCTAAATTAAGCTATACTTAATAATGTAAAAGTTATAAAAATATGCATGTAAACAAACACATGTTAAAATATTTAAATACCTTCGTGCCAAAACTGAAGAACCAGAATGTCTCATAGTCTATAAATTACATGGAGAACGTTGCGTGAAGCTAGTAAAAAGAATATCCTAGAATTTTCCAGATGCTTTTCCCAAACTGAAAGACTAACAGATGATAGAAAAACTTTGCCGCTTCTTGAATAAATGAGACCAAGCAACTTCGTAAATACTTTTATTACTATAGATAAGTAGTACTTATTCAAAGTAAAATCTCATAACATACATGTTTCTCATTAAAACTTATAGCGTTTCATCGATAAATAACACCCTTGACATTTAAACACGAATATTATTTCGCAAATAACTCATATACAATCTTATCACGTTCTCATATCACCAAGATGGTAGACGCCGTAACGTCTTCTCTATAAAAGCATTATTCAAATCTTCAAAATAAATCAATCTAACATAAACCACGTTAAACTCACGAAAAAGGAAAATATTGAAAGCGCGTCACTATCCCGGGCGGCGACGGTGGCGCCCTCACGCCGTTTTCCCGCAGTCGCGAAAGCGTCGCGCGTCGTACGCACGTATTCGCCCGGCCAAAATAGAACATCGATTTTTGAACGTGTTGTGGGTGACTTGTGTGTGTGTTGTGTTGTGACCCGTTTATTCGAAATTCAAATTGGTGACGGAATTCAAAAGTGAAGTGACACATTTGTTTTGAATTTAGAACCGGCTTTTTGGACGACACGTGGAACCGAACGTAAGTTTAAAAAATAGTGTTGTTATTTTTATTTTTAATAATAACGTTATTTATCGTTAGAAATATCAGTTATTATTGTTGCAATAAAAAATAAATAACATAATAAGCGAAACGAATGATCGAATAAAACGAAATTAATTTCGCCGAAGTGTTTTGAAACGAGCAATTATCATGAAAGTTTGGGAAATAGCGCTTAATAAAGTGTTATTTATGAGTTTACAACGACATGGTTTATAATGAGGTTGTTATGAGGGTAAATTAAATTTAAGTGGGTTTTCTTAATGACAGCATTTTTTTCATAATAAGTGTGTTTTTTGTTACTAATAAGCTGTATACATCAAAGAAAATGATTATTTTATTTTAAAACGATGTATTTTATTTTATCTTATTTATACTATCGATTTTTAAGCAGAAATATATCTGAAAGAGTTACGAACTTTAATTTTCCGCGGAATATCTAAAACAACTTGTGCTAATTAATTTGTTTTCTCATAAATTAAACATCTGTTTTATGGTTGCCCTATCTCCATATCTCTACCAATCTTAAGTAACGTGAAAATATTCTTCTTTATTAATTTTCATATTTTAATAGAAGTCTTATAACTGTTCCTATTTTTTGAGGAGTTATTAGATGACACGCGTGGCTGTTTATTAAGCTGCCTTAAGGCATCCCCGGAAGGGCTAGTGAAGTACCTACACATAGAACTTACAACTAGTGTTTAGATTTCCACAACAATTAATTTGTTTATAATACAATAAATAAACGATTTCAAAAAATTTTAGGTTCCTTAACAATTAGATTACCAGTAAGTACTTAAATATCAATTTAAAGGGACAAATCACATAGATAAAACTACAAATTGAGTTATCAACTCAGTTGATATTAAATATATATTCAATTTTTTTGTATAATTTAGGCCAAATTTGTCCGTAAAATTAAAGTAAGGCTAAAACTCATAATTATAAACGTATTAATAAATATATCGGGACATATCACACAAATTGAGCTAGCCCCTCAGTAAGTTGTGAACTTGTGTCGTGGGATACTAACTCAACGACTTATATAGATAAACATCCAAGACCCAGGCTAATTTGAAAAAGTTCGTTTTCCATCTTGACCTGGCCGGGGATCGAACCCGTTGACCACTTTGACCACTGCACCACGGAGCTCGATACAGCATCTATAAGACTTTAAGTGCGTAAGTACCCACAAAAGGCAACTAATAACGATGTAAATGAATCTAAATTAAAAGCGTTTTACAATAACAGTTTACAAGTCACAAATATCATTCACTCCTGTTAACAACTATTAACTGTTGTAATAGATTCAATATCCTTCCTTTTTCAAAATTAACTTTGCTAGTAACATACATGGGCCGGCTCGACCGGGGAAGTACTACACTCTTACAGAAAATCGACGTTTGAGTAGTAGTTGTACCGCTTCTATGCTTCGCTCGGTGTGTAAGAGAGCTGGAAGCCCATCCAACCTTTCCCCTCTAGGGAAAAAAAGGCCGGCAACGCTCCTGTCAACCCCTGGTGTCCAGTTGTCCATGGGCAGCGGTGATCACTTACCATCAGGTGACCCGTTTGCTCGTTTGCCGTACTATGTAATAAAAGAGCCCTTAAAATTTATAGAAAATTTCGTTACACTGCCATTACCATAAAAGCAATATTATCATAACTGCCGAACAAAATTCTCATACTTATCACCCATACAAAATGTTAAAAAAGTGTTGTAACTTGTCTGTAAGTTTTTGTTAACAACGTTTACCCCGAGAAGAAAGATTGTGACTTTTAATGTAGTGTTTGGGTTCACAAGGTATTTTTTTATTGATCTCCCGATTCTAGTAAAATATTTGCGAGTTTTCCATTCCCTTTGTATAATTTTCTCTATTTTCTGTTTGGTAACATTAATCCGGATTTAACGATTTGACTATTAGTTTCCTGGAGATAATCCTCAGATTGTGTGTTGGGATTTGGGATCAACACTACTTTAATTAAATCTGTTTCTACTCATTCTAATAATTCAGTTATAATACTACTATAGCTAAGCTAACTAAGCTATTTGATCTGTCATCATCATCATCAGCAGGCCTATTTGCTAACTTTTGACAACTACGGTGTACATCATTTTCATGGTAACCTAATATTCATTAATGTTGTGGAAAGAATGTTAAATTTACTCCAATAAATATAGAAAAAAATTGAATTTTTAATAAAAATGGTTTTATTGATAATCCTGTAAATAAAGGATATCAATGGATAAATCCACCTAAAATTGCAAATACAACTCCTATAGATAATACATAATGAAAATGAGCTACAACATAATATGTAAAGTTATAGTGGGTTAAAGTAATCACCCACTTGTTAGTCCTAGATAAGTGTGGGCACTAAACGAAGACGCAAACGGTAGTGTTTACTTGGTCCAAATCGGACAAGAAATAGTGCAGATAGCCGCAATATCATTTTAAAATGATTGTGTTCAACGGCCCGCCATCTATGTTCTTTGATAGCCTCGTGAGAGCTTCTGATATCAAATCTATACGAGTCCATATAACGGTCTACTTAACTTTTTACAAATTTTTCATGAGCATGAGCATTTATAACAGCAAACTACACCAAGTCCACTAATATCAATTTGCAAAATCGTGTAAGGCAAACCTCAACTGCACCCCTTGACTTTCCATCACAAACTCTTATTTTGATATCGTTTTCCACCTATACGCCCTCTGACATAATAAACGTGATCATATGGTCTTAAGAGTCGCCTGGATGCGCATGTCTCCATACAAACGGAAAAAGTGAATTGTGGCAATATTTGTCAATTTTAGGGCAAAATTAAGTATCCAATCAATTAATCTCATTATATTCTACGTACGTTCCTATATAGTTCCGTTAAATTATCAATAGTTTGAGAATTATACGCCTCTCAAGATTTCCATACAAATTTGAAAAGGCTTGTAATTCTCAAACCATTGGTATTTCAATCAAGCTATATAGGAACGTACGTAGATTATAATGAGAATAATTGTTTAAATGCTTATTTTACTCCAAAATTATCAAATATTGCCACAATTCCCCTTTTCCGTTTGTATGGAGACATGCGCGTCCAGGCGACTCTAAGAGCTTAGGCTTTATGTACCGCCACTGATACCGACCGAATGATGACGGCTTCCGTGGTGCAGTGATTATCACGTCAGCCTGCGATCCGACCGATTCCCGATCAGGTCGTAGGTAATAGAAAACGATCTTTTTAGATTAACTTGAGTTTTGGATGTTTATCTTTGTAAGTGTGTAGTATAAAAATATAGTATCGTTGAGTCAGTATCCTACGACACAAGATTAAACAAAAAAGTCTATAAAAAATAAAGGACAACGATGATAGATAATGTTAAAGACTTTGTAATGATAAAAGATAAAGTTTTCGATACTAGTATTTTTACAGCAGGTTCAGTACCTGATTATAAACTACATTCCATAAAAAAAATTGGGAATAGTACGAAAGGTCGAAACTATTTTAAGAGGGTAGAAAATTGGCCGATTAGCTGATCGAACTTAGGAAAGGAAAACATTTATGCCATATTTCACTGAATGTTTTGTTTTAAATAAGTTTCGTATCATACAATAAATTGTGAAAAGTGAAAAGTGAGGCAATTGTTTTAAAATTCTGTATGTAATTATCAAAATATTTGATCTGCTTCTGAACCTAAGGTTAATGAGAATCAAGCGCAGAGGGCGTTACAACTTTTAATGCATGCAGCATTAAAAGTTGCAGCATAAGTAAAAACTCAACGTTTGAAAGAGTTTGAATTTTGAACGGAGGAAAATGTATGGAAAAGGCATAATTAATGTAGATGTGTGCGTGAGCTTGTGCGACACATTTGCATGCTTCACTGTTACCATTTCTTAGGGCCCTATCCTGATTATTCTTTGATCCATGTTTGTAACTCAGCAGAGCATTCAAATGAAGTACCTATTTGAATTATAAATAAGGAAATAAAATCTATAAGAATTCTATCACTTGAAAATAAAGTGGTAAACTCTATAATACGTTCACTTATTGAAAAAAGTTCATTAAAACACCACTAGATACCGCTGGTAGTAGTTGACTAGCGCCATGTTCTGAGGATTTCAAATGTGATATTATGACTTTGGTATTGTACGGAACCCTATACAGGCGATACTTTATATGGGATTTTATTTTGCATTCACAATGCTATTTTTACCCTATACAGGCGAGTTTAACTCGCGTATTTAGTCAATTTTTCCTATTCCAATTTGTTGATAAAAATATTGTTACTAGATAGGAACACACATCCCGAAACACTTTGACAAGAGTATTGAAATTTTATTTGGGAAATAGTTTTTTCACGAACAATGCGCAATAAAAGCCTTTTTCAATTAAACACGCTAGATGGATTAGAAAAATCGTTTGATATATTGATCTGTTCTTAAAAAATAGATGAAAAATTGTTTTGTATGTCGTTTTATTAATTTTTGTTCCGTACAAATAACTAAAAAACCAGCCAAGTGCGTTTCGGGCCACGCGCAGTGTAGAGTTCCGTAGTTGCGAATGACAACTTTGAGTTCACACTGTTCACACTCGCACCTCACTGTTTAACGACCAAAAACATTTAACAATGAAAATTGTATGAAATTTTAAATTTTCCAGTACATTTTATAAGTTGGTTGCCTATAACTTTTTCTCTCTGCTTAACGGTTATATATGGATACGTGAAAAAAATTACAGCAGTAGTAATATACTAAAGTTGAAAGGAAAACTATCAGAGCTGAGTACTAAGTGCAAACTAAAAAGTTATAGGCAACCAACTTGTAAAATATACTCGAAAATAAAAAAATAATACAACTTTCAGTGTTAGATGTTTTTGGTCGTTAAACTGTGAGTTGCGAGTGTGAACAGTGTGAACTCAAAGTTGTCATTTGCAACTACGGAACTCTACACTGCGCGTGGCCCGACACGCACTTGGCCGGTTTTTTTATAATGAATTGCTCCAGGTGTTTAGAGGAAGTAAAAATAAAATGCACTTTGATTTAATTCCTTTACATGCTTCCAATGCCTTTGCTGCCAATGCTTCAAATGGATGCAGCAAGATGATGTTCACAAGTGGGCATGAAGGGACTAAAACTAGTGGGCACGCGCTGGCCAGCAATAATTTGCATGAACTTACTAGTGGCGGAAGCACATCATCATCATCCCCCCCATAAAAAGTTCACTGTTGGACTGGACATAGACCTCCCCAAGAATTTTCTTCATGGGGGGTGTTGCCATACTCACAACGCTTGGCAGACGGTTTGGTGAGAGCAGTTTGTTTGACTTATCTTCGTTTTGACGCTGCAGCCCATCAAAACTGTTTATTAAACATGCAGGTTTCGTTCTCAGATATTATTATGTTTCAAAAGCAATATGTTTGTCTTTCGTATGTGTAAGTGGCCAACACTGGTGTCAGATTTTTCAAGCTGCCTTAAGGCATCTGACATAGCTTAACGACTGCCATCAACGATGGCAGCCGGGACCAACGGCTTAACGTGCCTTCCGAAGCACGGAGGAGCTCAAGATATTTTTACGCCACTTGCGGTCACCCATCCAAGTAGGGACTGCACCAGGGGTTTTTTTTTTTTTTTTTTTTTTTTTTTTTTAAAAGGTGGCGGCTCAGTGTTACGCTGAACAAAAAGATGGCCAGCACTGATTTTCAGCCGTCACCTATAGTGACATCAACGACGCACCAATGCCAGTAGCGCCTAACACAATGACACATATGACATACATAAATAACCATGGATAAGAATCTCAGTTAAGAATACATAACACAATATTATACAAAACGACACAAAAACAATTAAGAATAACATAAAACCATTAAACCTCTACACGATCCAGCGTGCCATAGACAAAGCAAAATTTTTTTTTTCTCTATGCTCTCGTCTATGTTCCCCCGGAAACTCTTTGATTCTTTCTTACTAACCTAAAAATGACGTACTGCCACGTAAAATTGCCACGTCAATTTTAATATAAAAGTTAAAAATATACAACAATGAAAGGCAGCATTAAACAAAATAAATTAATTAATAACAAAACCCGCAGTGAGTGTATAGTTATTCACATTAGATAGCAAACACGTGAAGAGCACAAATACAGATAAATGTCAGCACGAGCGCAATGTTCAAACAAAATCAAATAAATTTACAACAAACTCACAAAGTACCTTGTGAACAAACTACACTTGCTCATAGCTCGTGGATTATCTCCTACCCCTATAATGCATGGTGTCAAAGATCCTCAGAACCTGGATCAACCCGCCACCTTTCAAAACTCGTGCATAACCTCTGGTAAGTATTCTAGGGAGAGTATTTCTATTTAATGATCATATAAAAAATTATGTTATTTTAATTAGTTTGAAGTTTAAAGTAATGAATTTTGACATGTTTCCTAAACGTTTCAATTGTTTTCAGAGCACGCAACGGTGGAGGCAGGTTGTTCCAACAAAAGGTTGCTGCATACTTAAAACTACCTCGGAAGGCAGCAGTTCTGTGCTCGGGTATGGCCAGGCGGAATAATTGGCAAGATCGAGGTGCTCTTCTACCAGGAATATGCAACCATCTTAATTTTTCATGTAGGTAGGCAGGTTGTTCAGTTTTAATTACACCAAAAAGTAGGCAGGCTAGATGAAGGTCTCTGCGAGCTGACATTTTCATTAAGTTAGCCTTATTGAGGAAAGGTGTGACATGACTGCGTGGAGGTACAGGAAAACAGAAGCGTGCGCATGCATTTTGACAACGTTGCACAAGTTTCTCCGTTTTTGCTAGGAGACAGGGGCCGTATACACTATCCGCATAATTAAGCTTTGACAAAATGAGACTGTCACAAAGTTTTACACGTATTTCTACAGATAGATATTGACGTATGTTGTACAGAACCTTTAAACGATAGAAGCAGTTACGTACTACATCAACTACATGCTTCTCAAAACGTAGTTGCGAGTCCATTAATATACCGAGATTCCGTGCTTCGGAGACACACTCAACCTGTTGATGTTTCAACAAAATATTAGGCTGATTATTTTTTATTTTCTTCACCTGCTTGTGTGACCCTAATATCATGTACTTTGTTTTTTTGGGATTGAGTAAAAGTGCATTATTTTCTGACCATGTTGCTATTCGTTTTAGATCCCCATTTATCATGTCTACAGCTCCAGGAGTATCAGAGGCCTCAAAGTGGAAGTACACCTGAATGTCATCAGCATAGATATGGAACTGGCAATTTTTGATACAGTTAACAATATCTGCAGTGTATAAAATGAATAGCAGAGGTCCCAGGATAGAGCCTTGTGGTACACCTCTGTGAACAAGACAGCTCTCAGAGAGGGAAACAGATCCATTACTTTTTCTGATTTGGACCATCTGAGACCTCATATGCAGGTAACTATGGAACCAATTTATTGTATGGGAGTCAAACCCATAAAATGCCAATTTTGATAAAAGCAGTGGTACATTTATGAGATCAAAAGCACGGGAGTAATCAAGCAGAACTAGTATTGTCCCCATTCCCTGATCCTGAGCAGAGAGGATATTATCCACTACGTCCAATAGAGCTGTTGTAGTACTCCGCCCCTTACGAAATCCAGATTGGACTTTGGGTAGAATATTTTTTTCTTCTATGTATTTGTACATCTGTAAATACACTACGCGTTCCATAATCTTAGATAAAAAGGGCAATATACTAACAGCACGGAGGTCTTCCATGGTTGACGGATTTGATTTCTTGGGTATGGGAGAGATTAGAGCAATCTTCCACATATCCGGGAAAGTTGCAGTCCTGATAGACTCGTTTATAATGAAAGTTATAACTTCCAGTGTATAAGGAAGCGTTAGATTTATCATCTTGCGGTTAACCTATTGTACCATATTGTATTTAACTATTGGTTTGTCGACCTATTTCTGTTAGGAGATAATAGTTTTGTTCAATATAAATATATCTCGAGCTCATCTGTGCTTCGGAGCCTGATCGTCTAAGAGGAGTCCGATAGCCTAGTGAGCGTGAGCATTATTAGCGCTAACACATGATAAGCACTCCGAGCGCAATCCCCACTTGGATGGATGACCGCAAATATCTCAAGTTTTTCCGTGGGTCAGAAGCCTAGTGCTGTTGGTCACCACTGGCATCACTGATGATCGTTTGATATCTTTTAGGCAGCTTCAAAGATCTGACACTACTGTCCACCAACACATAATCCCCATTTCAACAGATCTTCCTTCGACCGGACCACTTGCGTTTTAAGTTTATTCAAACTCTCCCAGGTAAGCCATGGTGACTGGTGGTCGGAGCAGCTTCTCGGAAGGTGGTATGAAAAAGGTGGCGTGGCTGAAGTCCCTATTGGCTTTCGTGTACTGTATGGGAATGTCTTTTTTTTATCAAAATTCAAAATTATTTTCACATTGGAAAAGTTTTTTATTTCAACGGGCTGACTCACACCTTTAAAGATCGAAAAGGGTTTTATTGAGAGGAAATATGTTTTTTTATTGTTTCCTAGTGCTGGAGCCCAATGCCTCGAAGAACAATTTTTTTAGTGATATCTCTGCTTTTGTAATGATTTATTTTAAATTGGGGCAGTATTGGGCTCCGTAAAATGTATGTACTGATTTCGTTAATTTGTTGTAATAGAAATACATTTAATTTTAGAGTCAAAAGTTTCGGTTTTTTTAAATCACATACATCAAGCAAGAATATATCCATCCCTGCTTTCAATATTTTGTAAGCCCTGAGGAATATTTGTTTACGGGCGGCAATAAAAATTGGCATGCCACCTTCGTTTTATGTCATATTTTACGACCGGGATCTATGTGATGTCGAGTTCAGATTTAGTGGGGGGTTGGTATTGAAACTGTAATATCGAACGCGGCTTTTGAATATTATTGTGGTCACGTCTTTGTCCTGTGCGGGTAAGGCAGAGTTGAACAGATTCCTTGGAATCTCGAATCCTTATTCTATAAAGTTATAGATTTCGTTTTTTTATTAATTCAACAGCATTTTGAATTGCCAATTGGAGAATTGCTGGCCAATTGCAGAATTTATAAACAAAAAACCGTCTTGCAATAGTACTTTATGTAACTATTAAGTTATAAGGGTCCTTAAGATACGAATGTCATTATAATATCACATGAGTATTTTATGGACTAATTACGATTATTATTGTATTCAGTCCAAATCTTTACGTGTTTATAGAACATGAATATTTGTATTTCTTTTTGCCTTTATGAACCTATCTTTGAATGTTTAAGTCTGCCTCGAGGTAACATACCTCGAGGCAGACTTAAACATAATGGCATGGCATAATATCTAGTGATCATTATCACCTTTGGACTAGAAATGTTATAAATGCCAGAGGTTTTTCTTAGACATTTCTATATTGAGGAGCCCGTTGGTCTCTTATTGGTCAGCTTACACATACGAAAGACAAACATATTGCTTTTGAAACATAATAATATCTGAGAACGAAACCTGCATGTTTAATAAACAGTTTTGATGGGCTGCAGCGTCAAAACGAAGATAAGTCAAACAAACTGCTCTCGCCAAACCGTCTGCCAAGCGTTGTGAGTATGGCAACACCCCCTATGAAGAAAATTCTTGGGGAGGTCTATGTCCAGTCCAACAGTGAACTTTTTATGGCTGACATGATGATGATGTGCTTCCGCCACTAGTAAGTTCATGCAAATTATTGCTGGTCAGCGCGTGCCCACTAGTTTTAGTCCCTTCATGCCCACTTGTGAACATCATCTTGCTGCATCCATTTGAAGCATTTGGCAGCAAAGGCATTGGAAGCATGTAAAGGAATTAAATCAAAGTGCAGTTTATTTTCACTTCCTCTAAACACTTGAAGCAAATCATTATAAAAAAACCGGCCAAGTGCGTGTCGAGCCACGCGCAGTGTAGGGTTCCGTAGTTGCGAATGACAACTTTGAGTTCACACTGTTCACACTCGCAACTCACAGTTTAGCGACCAAAAACATCTAACAATGAAAGTTGTATTAATTTTTTATTTTCGAGTATATTTTATAAGTTGGTTGCCTATAACTTTTTAGTTAGCACTTAGTACTCAGCCCTGATAGTTTTCCTTTCCACTTCAGTGTATATACTACTGCTGTAATTTTTTTTAACGTATCCATATATAACCGTTTAGCAGATAAAAGGGGGCCTTTATCTGCTAAACGGTTATATACGGATACGTGAAAAAAATAACAGCAGTAGTATATACTAAAGTTGTGCTGAAAAATGTAAAATTTCATACAATTTTCATTGTTAAATTTTTTTGGTATGGTAACTGTGAGGTGCGAGTGTGAACAGTGTGAACTCAAAGTTGTCATTCGCAACTACGGAACCCTACACTGCGCGTGGCCCAAAACGCACTTTGCCGGTTTTTTAGTTATTTGTACGGAACAAAAATTAATAAAACGACATACAAAACAATTTTTCATCTATTTTTTAAGAACAGATCAATATATCAAACGATTTTTCTGTTCCATCTAGTGTGTTTAATTGAAAAAGGCTTTTATTGCGCATTGTTCGTGAAAAAACTATTTCCCAAATAAAATTTCAATACTCTTGTCAAAATGTTTTGGGATGTGTGTTCCTATCTACTAACAATATTGTTATCAACAAATTGGAATAGGAAAAATTGACTAAGTACGCGAGTTAAACTCGCCTGTATAGGGTAAAAATAGCATTGTGAATGCAAAATAAAATCCCATATAAAGTATCGCCTGTATAGGGTTCCGCACAATACCAAAGTCATAATATCACATTTGAAATCCTCAGAACATGGCGCTAGTCAACTACTACCAGCGGTATCTAGTGGTGTTTTAATGAACTTTTTTCAATAAGTGAACGTATTATAGAGATTACCACTTTATTTTCAAGTGATAGAATTCTTATAGATTTTATTTCCTTATTTGTAATTCAAATAGGTACTTCATTTGAATGCTCTGCTGAGTTACAAACATGGATCAAAGAATAATCAGGATAGGGCCCTAAGAAATGGTAACAGTGAAGCATGCAAATGTGTCGCAACACAAGCTCACGCACACATCTACATTAATTATGCCTTTTCCATACATTTTCCTCCGTTCAAAATTCAAACTCTTTCAAACGTTGAGTTTTTACTTATGCTGCAACTTTTACAACTTTGACAAACCAATAGTTAAATACAATATGGTTTTCTTCCAACTACGCTGCAATTCTATCATAACTGCACTACATATCCAGCACAAAGCGGAACTTTGCTGCACTTAAAGTAAAAAAAAAAACTAAACAGTGCAGTAAAGGATTTCCATACATTTTTGCTGCTCTAGTGCAGCAAAAATGTATGGAAATCCTTTACTGCACTGTTTAGTTTTTTTAAATCGTGGACAATAGTTGTCACCTGTCATAAAGAAGGTAAGCCAACCTAACGGCCGTATGGAGTTAACAAAGGGACGTGTGTATTGCCTTGCCTAAAAAAAATACTGGCCATAAAGAAAAAAAGCGGGAATGTGAACAACAAATTTTTAACTATTGTAATTTGTCTTCAGTTTTATTTTTCAACTACTTTTATTGCAGTAGTTGAAAGAAAAGCAGATTATGCACCTCGCATTAAGTAAGTTAAATTGCACTCGTGCTTTTTAGAGCCCTCGCTAGCGCTCGGGCTCCAAATAAACACTCGTGCAGCAATAACTTACTTTCTGCTCAGTGCAACAATCTACTATTACTTCGTTCTTAGCGCAGGAATGTTATCATACAATGGGCATGTTGACTAAAATTTTTTTCATGTTGCTATGTAAAGACCTGCCAAAAATAAACATAATAGTGACAGAAATACGTTTCTAAACAAAAAACTCTTTCAGTTATAAAAGTTTTAAAGACACATGTTTTTAGACGTAATTTTTTGTGTGAAATGTGTAATTACGTGAAAACGCGCCGCTGAAATGCCTACATATTTGTGACGTCACAAGCTTGTATTTTGTATGGGTGGCGTGAGAACTTTGTTTGGTAGCTATACGAAATATTTCGTTTATGGTATTGGTTTCATAATAAAAGTTGCTATAAATTTTGCAGACTAAAATACAGTATAATTGTAATTAAAGATTTTCATACTTTGAAAAATGGTCCTATTCACCAAACTTTAAAGAAGCTTTAAGATCACTTAACGAATCGACATCAAATAAAAAGTGTTCTTTATAGTGATTTTAGATAGAAATTAGTCTCATTAGAAACAAATTTTATATAATCTTAACATTAGGCAATTACCGTATTGCATTTTTAGTTAACTTCTACACTCGCCGTATTTTGTGTCTACTTTTATATAAAAAGTTGAAGAATCTCGGAATGTGTGCTATTTGTTGTCAAAGGCGACGTTCGTTTGAAACCGAAATGATGGTTTTTCTTGACATTTTAAATATACTGTAGTATTCAGTTTTAAAGCTTGCACTCTCAGCTTTATATGAATCCTTATTTTGGATGCGAAAGTAAAAGAGCATGTATTTCTAAATCTGTTTTTTTAGGAGAGAGAGAGTCCTTAGAGTTTCGCCATGTCTGTCTGTCTGTCCGTCCGTGGGTTTACTCAGAGACAATAAGTACTAGAAAGCTGTAATTGGGTATCGGTATGTATAATTATCTGAGGAGCCCGATGGTCCAGTCGGTGTGAGCTCTATGAGCGCTTACGTATGTTAAGCAACCCCAGGTGCAGTCCCTACTTGGATGGGTGACCACAAGTGGCATAAAAATATCTCGAGCTCCTCCGTGCTTCGGAAGGCACGTTAAGCCGTTGGTCCCGGCTGTCATCGTTGATGGCAGTCGTTAAGCTATGTCAGATGCCTTAAGGCAGCTTGAAAAATCTGACACCAGTGTTGGCCACTTACACATACGAAAAACAAACATGCCAAAAAAGTAGGTAGTAGAAAAATATACGGAAAAATTTTTTTTTAGGGTAGCTCCCATACAAGTAAAGAGGAAGTAATATTTTTTTTCTATACAAACCCGTCGTGTTGGGTATTTTTAAATAGGTCTTTAAAAAACATTGTGAGGTTGAGGACACTATTTTTCTATTTAGGGATACGTTTCCAAAATATTTGATTTTAAAGTGTAACTTTTTGTCAGAGGTAAGTGTCCCCCCCCCCCCTCTATCTGCTAAATGGTTATTATATGGATACGTGAAAAAAATTACACCAGTAGTATACATGGCGAAATTTTGATCGTTCTGGACCCTTAAAAGGGTGATTCAGCCCGTCGATTTGAACCATTTTTCCTATGGGACCAATTCTGGAAACTCAAATTTTATTTCGACATTTTCATACAAAAAAGTGTTCAGCCGCCCGGGCAATTTGTATAGGAATGTCGAATTTTTTTTCGAGTTTACAGCATTTGTCCCATAGGAAAAGTTGTTTATATTGACAGGCTGAATCACCCCTTTGATGGTCCGGAACGATCAAAATTTCGCCATGTATATACTGAAGTTGAAAGCAAAACTATCAGAGCTGAGTACTAAGAGCAAACTATAAAGTTATAGGCAAACAACTTATAAAATGTAGGTACTCGAAAATGTAAAATTCCATACAATTTTACTGTTAGAGGTTTTTGGTCGTTAAACTGTGAGGTGCGAGTGTGAACAGTTCACACTGTTGTCATTAGCAACTACGGAACCCTACACTGCGCGTGGCCCGACACGCACTTGGCCGGTTTTTTTTTTTCATTCTAACATCACTGAACTGAGGAAAAGTTACTTATATGATAGTAAAAATGGCTCTTATATTGATTTAATGGAGATTAAAGCAGGGTTAAAGTTATTTGTTACCACTCACGAGTTTTTCTCAAGTATAGGATATAGCCTATGTCCTTCTCAGTACACTAACCTATGTGTATGCAAAATTTCATGAAGATCGGTTCAGTAGATACGGCGTGAAAGCGTAACAAACAAACTCACTTTCGCATTTATAATATTAGTTGGGATAGTTAGGACAAGCAATGCCCGAGACTTCGTCAACGTGGTAAAGTCAGTTTGGAGTAACCTTTTTATGAATTAAAAAGTAGCCAAGTTTCTACTGTAGTGTGTAGGCACTATACTATCTGTGTACTATATTTCATTTAAATCGGTTCAATATTTCTGGCGTGAAAGTGAGACAGACAGAGTTACGCATTTATAATATTATTAGCTGTTACCCGCGGCTTCGCCCGCGTGATTTATTGCCTATGTCCTTCTCGGTACCCTAACCTATGTGTATGCAAAATTTCATGATGATCGGTTCAGTAGATACGGCGTGAAAGCGTAACAAACAAACAAATAAACAAACAAACTCACTTTCGCATTTATAAGTTGGGATTGGGATTATGGAATAGAATGAATTCGTGACATTCATCTCGCGCAAACGAAGTTAGTGGATAAAGATCGATATACATTATAATCATCAGGTATTTCTAGTCACCACTGTAAGAGCACGACCCTCTCTGAACTACTAGAGCCATATATTAGCTAGAGCTGTCAGAGGATTTGGCCTACAACCTTCACGCTGGCCGCTGACGAATTGGAGAGGTCTCATGGATGTTTATAAGCTTTGTTTAGCTTTTGCTCCTATGTCGCCTTCTACGACATCCACGGGAAGACTTGGATAAATATAGAACGTGTTACAAATTGCCATACCTATAATATTTATTACTCCGTTGTATTTTTATTATTACTGTAAATTTTAAGTAGCCTCTTCAAAGAAAATAAGGTAGGTACTTTGTATGACCTCTGCAACCCGAGGGTTAGACCAGAAACAATTCTATGATAGGTCTATATAGTGAAAACGTGGTATTAATCTTGGAAGATAACTACTTTCAATGAATTAAAAAGTATTTGGCTAGGTTCCGGATTTTTTGAGAAGAATATTTTTTTAAATTGTTCTTAATCATATTGGCCTGAGTCTTGTCCGTTTATTTATATATGTATTTGTAATAAATATAGTATAGTGTGGTTTCCGGCAGAGTAGAATAGGACCACTCCAAGTCTTCCCGTGGATGTCGTAGAAGGTGACTTAGGAAACACAAGCTAAACAAAGCTTTTAAACATCAAAGAGATCTCTCCAACCCGTCTGGCCAACGTGGAGAGTGTAGGCCAAATCCTCTGACTGCTCTGGCTAATATATGGCTCTGGTAGTACAGAGAGGGTCGTGCTCCTGCAGTGGAGACTGGAAAGGACCTGTTGATGATAGTAAGTATCCCATAACCCAAGTCTCGAACTTACTTTGAGGCTGGCTAAAACTGTGTGATTTATTTATTTTTATTTCTAGTCTTAGCTGCAATTTGGCAAAAGGTTGAAGCCCGGGATGTATGAAGGTGTATAGAGAAGCGCTTCTTGCATAGCCAATGCAATAAATAAGTAGTTATGTTTACATGTTTTTTGGTGCTCCTACACTGCTGTTAGAAATGTTCACAAACATTTTCAAACATTCAAATAACTTATTGTTGTAATTTTGTTTCAAAATTTGTTATTCATATTTATAATCAATGTTGTTAATAGGCATTTTTATCATGTTAGAAAATAATTGTTAACATTGTTTAACAGCAGTTTTGGAGAGCACCATTTCAGTGAACCAAGTCTTCAATATTGTACAGATTTTGATAATACTTTACAATGTTTTTTTATGTTCAAACATGACAAAACATGAGCTATAATATACACAAAAAACTTCGGAAACAACTAGTTAAAAGACAAATTTATCACGCAGTCATAAGGAATAATTCCACAACTCGTCCCACATGACTACGGCCCATTTGGGACGAATTGCAGAAAATTAAATTTATTTAAAATTTCATTCTGCAACTCGTCCCTTGTTTTTAAATGGTACAATCTGTAGAAAATATGTTGGTGTAAAAATAATAAACATTGAATTCATCATAACAAAATGTAATCAGCGCCGCAAAAACTTAAGGAAATATATATATTTTTTTGGCTCGCTAGCTGTACAGAGCTTTGATAAGGTTTAAGATTCGATACCAAAAAATAATTAGACAAATTACAGAATGAAAACATTGTAAATTTTGATTGTCTGCAATTCGTCATAATGGGCCGTAAGCATGTGGGACGAGTTGTGGAATTACTCGGCATAACAATATAATGCATCGTTTGCGTGGCATCCGAATATCGCCACTTAGTGATTGATCATCGTGATCATTGCTGAAAAAATAAAAGAATGATTACTGAACGAACCATCCAAATGAAGATAGAACTGCTTATTTTTTGAATTTTTATTATTTGCGAACTTTGAATAAATAATCAAAGATTGCGAACAAAACATTGTGTTTATTTTTTATTACTTATTTACTTTTAAAATTGTTATTTTGATCTAAAAGTAATACTTTTAAACGTTGAAGTGTGAGAGAATGTAATGTTCATATTTTTATTTAACTTTTTTAGCTGTTTAATTTTCATATAACCTTATCCTGATATTATAAATGCAAAAGTGAGTTTGATTGTTTGAACGCTTTTACGCCCCTATTTACTGAACCGATCATCATGAATTTTTTGCAAACATGTTGTTTGTAGCATGGTAAATGACATAGGCTACCTTTCATTCCGGAGAAAAGTTGTCCATGTTCCCGAGAGTTTGAAACTAACGCAAGCAAAGCCGCGGGCGAAAACTATTGTTTTTTATAAATTGTTTTTTAAATTAAATACAAGTACTACCACTTTAATAAGTTACATCGGCATTGTTCGATGGCGCAGAATAGCGCAACCTACCGCCGACTCAAGCCGACTGAAAACATCAATCAAATAAAGATCTTACTGCTACAAAATAAGATTTAAAATCCAAAAACAACAGGACTCGTGCTATCTCGCTCGCAATACTCATACGACTGCCGGGAGTGGTCGAGACGCCGCATGGCGCGTACACATCAGCCAATAGCGGACGGGTATTTTCGCGCCATGCAAAAATTCTACTTCTGCGCAGGTACATCGGTGTTACTTATGAAAGTGGTAATACTGTACATAGCTGAAACATAACTTAACTAAAGAATAAGAAAAATTACAAATAATCTAAATTAAAAAATTAAACTTATTTTCTTCAAGCAGAAGCTATTTAATATTTTAACGAATTTAACTTTAATTTACCTTACACATGTAAATAGCATAAAAACTTTTTTCTACTCCTGTAATTTAATCTGTTATTTATATGACCAAGAATACAAACATAAGAACATCCATAATAAGTCTATACTCTATTCTCCATAACAGTACGGCACAGCCGTACTATAATGTCGCTATTACGATACGGCCTCAGGATACGGCTAGCAGCCAGAGACTATTAAACCTAGATTTCGTGATTGCAAAAGAAGTTTTTTGTTCTTTTTTTTAAGACGCCAAGCGAACATCAATTAAAAATCGAAGGTCACCATAGACACAAAATTTTGTCATATTATCATTTCCCGCGAGTTAGTTGTCAAACTCAAAATTTATGTTTTGCTAGTTTTGCATTTTTTGAAAGTCGTAGAAAAAATATTGTATGCAACGGTTTATAACTAGGTCTTAAAAGGCTCGTGGCGCCTCTATTAGCGAAATTCGCTCGCTTCGCTCGCTCAAATCGCTACCCGCGCCACTCGCCTTTTAAGAGGGTATACTAGCAGTGCGTTTTCCATACAAATGTATTTCTCTATTTTCTCGCTGAAAACTGCTTCTAGAGGCACAATTCTTTTAACATACAATCTATTACTAAAATAGCTATGTCCCTATGTTTCATTTTTTGTAAAAACCTGTTTAAAAGAAAAAAAAATTGTACAGAAACAGTTTTTTTGGAAAAAGTAAAAAATAGAGGCATTTGTATTTTAGTACTAGATTTTATGAAAAAAGAATTGTGTCTCTAGAATCAGTTTTCAGCGAGAAAATAGAGAAATACATTTGCATGGAAACCATATTGAAAAAATACTGCTAGTATATTATAAAACCGTTGCATAAAATACTATATTCGCGTGAATGTTTAAACTCATAAAATTGTAAATCTATTACGCAGTCACAAAAATATACTTAATGCATTGTTCGCGTGGCAGCTGACTGTCGACACTTTGTGATTGATCATCGTAATCATTGCTGAAAAGTTAACTGAATGATTAATTGACGATCTAAATGATTTAAAAGGTTTATATTTTATGCCGCTATTATACTTTATTTTCAAAAAATACTGGCAAGTATTTTTAAATCTATACATACATAGGTATAGTTACGATTTCTTCCATGCTGGTCTGGGAGAAAAGCAAAAACGTAGAATGTACAAGCTGCTTCTCCTCCCGCGCAGATCGTAAAAGCCGATCGAGAGAATGGGCATCAGGAGTCATGTCTATAGGCGATGCGGCTAGCAACCCATCACTATTTGATTCTGTTCTCATCTACAAGCCCACCAACATGCTAAACGTGGCCTCAAGGTTTTACAGCCATGGGCTCTGTTTACCCCGCAAGAGAAAAAGACGTGATAGTATGTATGTATGTACTCGTATGTTCTAATGTTTTCGTGATTGTTATACATTTTCATAAAATTATTTTTAATACGGTTTATAGCCTTTATAACACTAATGTAATAATCGCGATAACCCTCATTTTGGAAGTGTTAGTCGGGCAAAAATGCAAAATACACATAATAAATTACTTTCGCATTTGTAATATGGAAGTACCTACGTATATACACCTCTCTTTCATTGTACCCAATTTCCATTTCCAATTCGCAAACCCATTTGTTTTTTTAAACGTGTCTTCATCTGTGATCAAAAGACCAATACCTTTGATCACAGAATGAATATAAGTACACTTTGACTCAATGTAACACCCCATAAAGCATATACGCGATACTGTACAATTTCAAACGTAGATTATTGAAAAAGTAAAAAATAATTAGGAGTAAACAATTGAACTCAATAACTTTGACTATATACTCTCTAGACACCGTCATGCCTTAATTTCAATAATTAAAAAACAGGCCAATTTTTCAATGCTTGTGTGCGTGACAGCTTTGTGTATCACATCACACGCGTCCTGTCAATTTATGCCCTAAAAATCCATGAAATTGGTAGCTGTGTGTGTGCGCGACCGACTAAGAGTTGGACACTAGTTTTTTCTACGCTTTTGAGTTAGAAAAGTCTAGATAGGTTTTATATAAACTAAGCTAAATAAAAACAAAAAAAAAACTATTATAACGTAAAACACACAGTGCACAAAATATCACTCGCACCCCGAGTGACAGTCACATTTCCTGTTCTGTGGTAAAACACTATTGCTCAGTTTTTCTCTCCATTGGTCTCGGGCAAGTTAATGATTTACTCGGAGAGAGGCGTTACGTGGAAAATTACACTCATTTCTTTGTGTCGCAAACTGTTGCACTGTTGTTGTGAGTTCTTCACGACCCTTAAAGGATTAGGAAACATAATTGTGTTTGGGGTCCAGAAGCGATCCCATCATTAGCAACTTATGGATTAATAAACAATGAAAACTAAAACCATGCTTAAAAACACTATTTGTCAGTTTTTCTTTCCATTGGTGGCAATTTAGACGTATTTTATTTTTGATACAGAATTATGTTTTATTCTTAAAACGACTAATCGCATCTCCACGCCACTTTGATTTATTTTAAGGGAAACATCACAAAAATGCTAATAACAAGGCTCAATATTCGATTTGCCATTTATTGCCAACCAAAGTTGCCGCCCTTAGTCTTTTCATTATTACTGTCCATATTTACCATTTTGAGACTGGATGACAACTGTGAAAGGATTCCAACAAAATTCTCCCACCCAATATTTATATAAGTACATGCCTCTATACTATTTAATGAATGCCGTCACCTATCTTTTTTGTGCCGTATATAAAAAGGAGTGTGGGGAAAACACTGCAAAAATTTTTACAATCAATTACCTTAGGCCCGGGTATGCTGGGCCTTACGACAAATTCGGTACTGCTCGTATTTAATAAGCTCAGAGAGAGTTACCCAAAGAATTATAGTGTTATTGGCAGCTATCTCTAAGTATTAGACATGTCTGTAGCTCAGGTAGCATGAATTATTATGTAGAAAAGTAATATGCTCTCATATGACTCACGAGCTATAAAGCTCACAGAGCTACTAATATTAGTAAGATAACTATTGCCCCGATGTCCAATATAAATTTAGGTAGAGAAGAAAAAATGCAGATTAGTTTGCTAACTCGTTTATTCATGATTCTGAACAAACTGCTATACGAGTAGATCAGTATTTATTTTGCAAGAAGAAAAACAAACGTGGAGTTAAAAGTTGAATGTTTAGACAGGGTGCTTCAAACTTTCCAGACCGTGGAGAGAATCAGCTGGTATGTTATACTCCGAACTTTTTGTTAAATAATGAAAAATTTAGAATACATTTTGTTATATAAATTCAGTTATAAAATATGTACGGACTAATCACACAGATTGAGCCACCCCAACATATGATCGAGTGTTGTGTTATGGGATACTAACTCAACGATACTGTATTTTAATACAAATACATGTTGAGATAAAAATGCAATAATCCAGGCCAATCTCAGACACCGTGAGCCAATACTGCGTACATCCGGAACGTTATCAATAAATATTTTAGGCGGTAGATTTTGCAGTTCTTATAAAATACTAGACAAATGTCAACTAAGTCTACCTGCGACCACGAACACTGTAAAGTGCTCGAAACGTTAGGTGTATAAATAATGTAATAAACGCGATAAAAACCGTATTAAAATAATTTTATTTAAAAAAGATCTTTTTACATCATGGCCGGTCGGGGATTTTCGTCCAGTAACAAATAACATTATCAAGACGAGTTGACGAGTGGCGACACGATGGATAGAAATATATAACAAATTTGCGAAAAAAAAAACCAGCATTGATTTATAAGTTGAGTATTTAGACAAGTCCCTTCACACCTTCCAAATCGTGGAGAATCAGCTGGCATATTGTATTCAAAACTTCTCATTTTTACGGTTTCTACAAAGGGAAAATCACAAGCCTTCTAGGATTACTTTTTTGACCATTTACACACCTTTTGGATCACCCGGATATGTGTAATGAGTAATGATGTAAATCTAGTTAATATTTTTCAAATTCGTAAGTGTGATCCTAATGTATTGTTCCAATTTATCTAGAATCATGATTATCATTATAATGGCAAGAGAAAAACAAAGCAAGTTCTTATAGCCAAATAAAAAAAATTATCAAAAAACAGTAAATTTTTTTAGAAATTAATTGTGTATTATGATGGTAAAAACTTTTAGACATCACCTCATTGTAAATATTCATTTAAAAACCGGCCAAGTGCGTTTTGGGCCACGCGCAGAGCAGGGTTTCGTAGTTGCGAATGACAACTTTGAGTTCACACTGTTTACACTCGCACCTCACAGTTTACCGACCAAAAACATCAAACAATGTAAATTGTATAAAATTGTACATTTAGTTTGTACTTCGTACTCAGCTCTGATACTTTTCCTTTCAACTTCAGTATATATACCTACTACTGCTGTAATTTTTTTCACGTATCCATATATAACCGTTTAGTAGATAGAGGGGCGGATACGTATCTCTAACAAAAATTTGTTATATAATTTATATTAAAATATTTCGGAAACGGATACCTAAATCGAGAAATGGTGCTCTCATCCCACAATATTTTTTAAGAACAATACCCAACACGATGGGTTTGTATAGAAAAAAAACCGGTTATGTGCGTGTCGGGCCACGCTCAGTATAGGGTTCCGTGGTTGTGAATGACAACTTTGAGTTCACACTGTTCACACTCGCACATCACAGTTTAACGACCAAAACCATGTTACAATGAAAATGTATGAAATTTTAAATTTTCGAGTACATTTTATAAGTTGGTTGCCTATAACTTTTTAGTTTGTACTTAGTACTCAACTCTGATAGTTTTACTTTCAACTTCAGTATATATACTACTGCTGTAACTTTTTTCACACATCCATATATAACCGTTTAGTAGATAGATAGAGGGGGGGGGGGATACTTACCTCTAACAAAAATTTGCACTTTAAAACCAAATATTTCGGAAACGGATCCCTAAATCGAAAAATGGTGTTCTCAACCTCATAATATGTTTTAAAGACCTTTCTAACAATACCCAACAACATGGGTTTGTATAGAAAAAAAAAAAATATTACTCCCTCTTTACTTGTATGGAAGCTACCCTAAAAAAATTTTTTTTTTCAAGATTTTCTTCTACTACTTTTTTGACATGATTAATATACATACCCATACCAAATTTCAGCTTTCTAGTACTTATAGTCTCTAAAACCGCGGATGGACAGACATACAGACTGACAGACAGACAGACATAGCAAAATTATAAGGGTTCCTAGTTTACTACGGAATCCTAAAAAATATAACTCCCTTAGCTTCTTTATTTTATGGGAGCTAACCTAAAAAAAAATTTTTTTCATGATTTTTTTCTACCTATTTTTTGGCATAATTATTATACATTATCCATACCAAATTACAGCTCTCTAGTACTTATAGTCTCTGAGTAAAACCGCGGACGGACAGACAGACAGACAGACATGGCGAAACTATAAGGGTTTCGTTGTTTACTACGGAACCCTAAAAATGAAAGTTTTAAAATATTTTTAACTTTGTTTCTTCTTTCAGGCGATATAAAGTTTACTTTTTGAATAAAAGAAACAAAAATCACAATATAAATTCCAAAATAAAGACAGCAGACATTTTTCATGCCGCTACGTTGAACAAAAACTGAGGAACATTTGTTTCATTAAAACAATACAACGACTCGAGCGAGACGCTGCAACCTAAATGAATTTTTATACAGATGCCGCGCTCTCTCATCTGAGTAATTTCCCGGTTGTGTCTTCAGCTGTGAGGCGTTTGGGGCCCGGGGTCCACTATTATGAGAGCCTATGAGATTCGTGGAAGGTGACTTAGAAAACACAAGCGTAATAAAGCATTATAATCATCAAAAAGACCTCTCAAAATCCTGTGACTGCTCTGGTTAATATATGGCCCTAGTAATACAGGGACGGTCGTGCTCCTGCAGTGGAGACTAAAAAGACCTGATGATGCATAGTGCGTACAATTATTTTCCAGGACTTCTTTTTATATCGTCATCATCATCATTTCGTGTAGGCGACACGGTCAGTCGACCATGCACACCCTGGTGTCAGAGTTCTTCGGAACCGCCTCTCGGCCTTTGACGTGGTTCCTTTAACAACTACCAAATGGCAGCCGGGACCAATGGCTTAACGTGCCTTCCTTCATTCCCTATATCGTCAATCTTTACATACAATTTGACGTGAGAACGTGAAGCATTTCTTAGTATTACCATATGGTAACCCAACGCCTTAATCGTACGATTTATTCTCAGAGACTCGCATTGAGGGCGCTACTAATTGCTACTCAACATTGTATCTTCCGTATTATGAGAATATAAAAACTTTATTCACAAAATATTTTTTATAAATAATTAGAACAATATTTTTGGCTTTTTATTTTAAAACTAGCTTTTACCCGCAGCTTCGCCCGCGTGGTATATAGCCTATGTCCTTCTCAGTACCCTAACCTATGTGTATGCAAAGTTTCATGACGATCGGTTTAGTAGATACGGCGTGAAAGCGTAACAAACAAACAAACAAACTCACTATCGCATTTATAATATTAGTTGGGATTGGGATTACACATCAGCTTTAGTAAATTTTAGGCTAACTTAGATTAAATCAGCCACTCGATACTAGATGGCGGTAGTGTGCACCGCTATACTTGGCTACACATACGCCTACTTTTCGCCATCTTAATTTGGTCCAATATTTTTGTATGAGGTGGGCAGTCTATACGTTAGTATTATATTGTCTTTAGTATTACTTTTGGCAGAAATGTTAAGCTTAGCTTTATAAAATGCTAGCTAGTTAACAAAAATTTTAAGTAATATCTCTGTTGTCTTTCAAATGAATAACACCAGTCTCCGTAAATTTCGCGTTGATACATTCTAAGTTTTATCTTTTATGTAAGACAAGCATGGGAGTAAATATTTTTTAATCCGCCTTTAGGAAGTTATTGTACTACAAAAATAAACAATGCTGATTAATAAATTTAGTAACTTTGTTATCAAATAGAAATAAATCCCTAACCTATATTTTTATATTTTTTTGACGGCAAACGAGCAGATGAACAACCTGATGGAGAGTGGTCACCGCCACCCACGGACATCTGCAACACCAGAGGAGGTGCTGATGCGTTACCTTAACATTACGTATGTGTGCTTTGGAAAGCGCGCTAAGCCGTTGGTCCCTGCTGCCATTTGGTAGTCGTTTAAGAAACCACGTCAGAGGCCGAGAGGCGGTTCCGAAGAACTCTGACACCAGGATGTGCATAGTCGACTGACCGTGTCACCTACACGAAATGATGATGATGACTGTATACACGCCTTTTGGAGGACCCATTCTCAACTACAAGTGGAGAATCTTTGAAAAATAATTGTTATAATTATTTTTCAAAGTTTCTCCACTTGTAGTTCTTGTTATAATAGGGGTATTTACCAAGAAAATTGCTAAGTATATTGTACGCAATGCTCAAAAAAATAATTTGAGAGGAAATCTTTTCCTTGCTGTAAACCTCTTATAACAACATCTCAACCTTTTTTTATTACGAAAATACTTTTATCTTTGTATTGTTGTTGATTTCAAGATAATTTATTTTTCTTTAAGTAGCTAAGTAGCTTAAGCCGATGTTCAAAATAATCTCAGATAATTGGAGAGGTTGATACAGAGGATCGAAATTAACAAATTGCATTATATAAATAAAAAACCGGCCAAGTGCGTGTCGGGC
Organism: Rhodophaea formosa; assembly: GCA_963082605.1. Taxonomy (NCBI): domain Eukaryota; kingdom Metazoa; phylum Arthropoda; class Insecta; order Lepidoptera; family Pyralidae; genus Rhodophaea; species Rhodophaea formosa. The sequence goes on along the minus strand of OY720220.1, from coordinate 2,531,570 downwards.
CACGCGCAGTATAGGGTTCCGTAGTTGCGAATGACAACTTTGAGTTCACACTGTTTACACTCGCACCTCACAGTTTAACGACCAAAAACATCTAACAATAAAGATTGTATGAAATTTTACATTTTCCAGTACATTTTATAAGTTGGTTGCCAATAACTTTTTAGTTTGTACTTAGTACCCAGCTCTGATAGTTTTCCTTTCAATTTCAGTATATATGCTACTGCTGTAATTTTTTTCACGTATCTATATATAACCGTTTAGCAGATAGAGGGGGGGGGACACGTACCTCTAACAAAAATTTGCACTTTAAAACCAAATATTTCGGAAACGGATCCCTAAATCGAAAATTGGTGTTCTCAGCCTCACAATATTTTTCAAAGACCTTTTTAACGATACCCCACACGATGGGTAAGTAGAGAAAAAAAAATTACTCCCCCATTGTACTAGTATGGGAGCTACCCAAAAAAAAAATTTTTTTCAAGATTTTTTTCTACGACTTTTTTGCTATGATTAATATACATACTTATACCAAATTACAGCTTTCTAGCACTTATAGTCTCTGAGTAAAACCGCGGACGGACAGACAGACACACAGACAGACAGACATGGCGAAACTATAAGGGTTCCTAGTTTACTACGGAACCCTAAAAAATAAGAAATCTTAATGCCGTTTTTGACGTTTTATGTCCGCAATTTTTTTTTGCTTACGTTACATAGCTTATTACACTCCGGGGAAGAATATAATACTACTTAATGACACCTCACACTTTAAACTCAGTCAAGCCGTTTAGGCATAGACATACTAACATAGATACATAGAAATAGAAATATCAGAAAAATGGTTCACTATCTGGACGCATAACTTTTTTTGGTATAAAAGTTGTTTCGCATTACAATATTTCGCATAAAGGTATGTTACGCATAAAATTAGTATGGAAAATGTATGTGTAACATACCTTTATGCGAAATATTTTTATGCGGAACAACTCTTATCAAAACAGTTACGCGTTCGGATAGTGATCCCAGAAAAATCGTGGGAGGCAAACTTTGCCTCCCACGATGACATAATACGCACCAAGTCCGATTCCTCTTTGACTCCGTGTAGCCAGAGGAAACCCACCCTCTGACCCCGTCGCACTCGCCACCGGAATAGAGTGCACAGAGTAGGATTAACTCCTATTACTGGTGACTGCCAGGCGGCCCCAGAGGATTTGCACCCATCATAGGCCCTTCTTGCAACGTAGTTTTCGACCCGTACGGCAAAATATGAGAGTTGCTGCTCTCCAAAGGGTTTGCCATTATTTCTCAGTTCGGCCATTCAGGCTATACATCTAAATCGTGACCCATCAGGGAAATGAGAGCAGTTTGCAGTCTCTCCAAGCCTTGCGCACACGAACAACTTCCAAAGCCTAAGGTCTGTCCCTCCTGGGTGCCCTTTGATGCCGGTAATGTTCGTCTTACAGGTTAAAGGAACTCTACCTTCACCTCAAAGTCCTCTAAAGTAGCAAATTTTGGTCTAATATAATATAAGATTTATAAATATAGCCTTTTTGACTCGAAAAGAAGAAGTAGCAAAAGCTTACTTGGAGCTAGATACAAAGTCCATTCAAAAAGAAATATATATACTACGTAATTTTTCTCAGTAAAATATTCACTCAACAAGAAACTAAATACGTAGTCTGACATTGAAAGTAAACTGAAGCGAGACAAAACATATTAGATTTTTATTCGTATCAAAATGTGTCGATTTATACTCATGTTGAAAGTGTGCATTTTCGTAATTCGTTTCAATCTATCCCAATAGCCTCTCATCAGCTGGTCAGTCCAGATTATTCTAAGCGAGCCTCGTTTATTTCGTTTAGTGCGGATTGCCCTTGAGGCTTCATCCATGAATGGTATAAAATAATGATGGAACAAATATAAACTACGTACGAGGTTTTGTGATAGATTCTTGCAAGGGTTTAGTGCGCAGACTTTTTGGTGTACTTAAAAATGGTTTGGGAGAAATGTGTTTTTACTCATATTAAATTAAACAATAGCATTTTGAATGAATAAAACAGCTATAAAAATAAATGTTTTCTTATTTTAAATGTGTCTCATCGTCTATTTTCTGCGATATAGTTACAGTTTATCGCAAGTATGTTAAAAATTACTTAAGTACGGTTTTAGAGAAAAATGATTATTCACCTAATGAGATCATTTTATTCCTTATTATTTTACGAGTACGTATGTTTTTTTTATCTGCGCGCGTAGCTCAACGTTGTCTGGTATCCTTTCTCAACATTCTCTATTTTGCAACGGTGTCTATTTCACCCTTGCTTGACTTTTATTTTTTTCCATTAGCCTAGCAAATAGTTAGCGCCACTTTCTATTATTCTCGTTGGCTTGATTATATTTCAGTTGGGATGGGCGGCGGTGGAAACGTAATTTCTTTTGTCTATTTCTTCTTTGTTGTTCTTAACCCATTATGACCTACGAGTTTTATGACTTTATGGTTTCACGCTTTACGCGTGTAGTATGTCATTAAGCCCAAAGTTAACTATCTATGTGATGATATAATGATGTAGCTTTCATTTTTTAAACTTTGTTTCAATCAATAAAGCTGTTAACCCCAGCACGAAAGATGGCAATTTTTATGTTCTGCTTACGTACCGCAATATTGTCTGATGTCCTTTCTCTACATTTTCTATTTTGCAACGGTGTCTATTTCACCCTTGCTTGACTTTTATTTTTTTTCATTAGCCTAGCAAATAGTTAGCGCCACTTTCTATTATTCTTGTTGGCTTGATTAGATTTCAGTTGGGATGGGAGGCGGTGGAATAGTAATTTCTATTGTCTACTTCTCTTTTTTGTTCTTAAGGCGCTATGGTTAGCGAAACGAGCGCCACCCAGTAATTAATTCCTTTTATCCCAAATCATATCTAATTAAAAAAAACTGGTCGAACATATCTAGTAAATTACTTGTAGTATTTTGGTTGTGAATTATTGGTTAAAGTGTTCCTTTTGGCGTTAGCCGGTGTTTTTCATGATATATCAAAAGAATAATAATGAAAAATTATACCAAAAACTACTAGTTCTGATTATGAGAGATTATTTAAATTCGATATGATTTAGAATTAAAGGAATTAATTGCTAGACGGCGCTAGTTTCGCATACCACAGCACCTTAAGACATAGGCTGAATCACGTTGCAGTAGAGATGATATTAAACTGAACCTTTAGTCCTTTGAAATAATGTTCCGATTCAACTGTATTTTTGTTGCTTGAGGTAATATTTACTCTTTTGATTTCTCAAATCGTTGATTACACTTACATGAATATTTATAAAACTCAGCCTTTAAACTTTAAAATGAATCCTGTGCCCTCAGTTAGGTCGTATTTATCGGTTAATTTATTTTCATTAATATTCATTTGAGAATCTACTTGAGGACGTAAAAAGTTCAGACCTTAGAGTATCAATATAACTATATATTTATACTCTAAGGTTCAGACATTCATTGTTTCTTTCTATATATTATCATATTGAGGCCAGGTCACGATGGAATACGATTTTTTTTAGATTGGCTCGGGTCTCGTTTGTTTATCTATATATGTACATATCTATTATAAAATATGTATAGTATCGTTGAGATAATTGAGTACTGTAGCGCCCTGCTATCAGCTTGAAGCAGCTGAGCTGGCCACCTTTTCGCCAATTTCATTTTTAGTTTGCAAAGTATTGCTAATGTTTAACTTGTTTTTGTATTTTGTCGAATAAAGATTTTCTTTCTTCCTTTCTTTCTTTCATTCTAAGTAAGGCTATCTCAATCTGTGTGGTTTTTAGGGTTCCGTAGTAAACAAGGAACCCTTATAGTTTCGCCATGTCTGTCTGTCCGTCCGCGGTTTTCCTCAGAGACTATAAGTACTAGAAAGCTGTGGTTTAGTATGGGTATGTATATTAATCATGCCAAAAAAGTGATAGAAAAAAATCTTGAAAAAAAAAATTTTTTAGGGTAGCTCCCATACAAGTAAAGTGGAGGAGTATTTTTTTTTTCTATGTTTACCCATCGTGTGGGGTATCGTTAAATAGGTCTTGTGAAAATTAAAAAATATTGTGAGGTTGTCACCACCATTTTTCAATTTAGGGATCCGTTTCAGAAATATTTGGTTTTAAAGTGCAAATTTTTGTAAGAGGTAAGTGCCCCCCTCTATCTGCTTATGGATACGTGAAAAAAATTACAGCTGTAGTATATAAACTGAAGTTGAAAGCCAAACTAAAATGTTATAGGCAACCAACTTATAAAATGTACTCAAAAATGTAAAATTGCATACAATTTTCATTGTTTGATGTTTTTGGTCGTTAAACTGTGAGGTGTGAGTGTGAACAGTGTGACCTCAAAGTTGTCGTTCGCAACTACGGAACCCTACACTGCGTGGCCTGACTCGCACTTGGCCGTTTTTTTTTTACCTTTATATTTATTTTATATTTTGTTCTGACAGGAGATCTTAACCGGGATCCTGCAATTCAAATGCTTTTGTGGTACCACCGAGATACAGAGAACAATACGAGTTTCGAAATATTAACTATCTGTATACGTTTCGATAACTCTCAAGCCCTTGCAAAATAACCTAGTCTTTCTGTGACCATGAACAATGTCATGTATTCGAAACGTTAGGACTATGAATAATGCAGTAAATGCGATAAAACCGTATTAAAATTAATTTAATTTAAATGTGTAACAATCGCGAAAACATTAAATAAGAGATAAGATGAAAACTAAAAAGAAACTTTTAAAGATATTTCGTTGAAACCAGTCCAATCTTCGGGTCAAATTGTTACAATTTATTTCTACTTTACGTTACCAATTTATTCTACTCGTACGAGATAAATTTCGTTTAACCGGTAACACACTTGGAACTTTGCCCAATTGCACAATTTACGAGTAAATATAATGCAAGATTTCAATGCGACCTTGTGAGGTACTTAGCGACATACTATTCATGTACTTCTGGCAACTATTATTAGATAATACCTTTATTAATAGGTTATAATAATACTGTGGTGCGCCATGTGGTTCCTGGCAGAGTTAGTAGAGAAAAGGACAAATCCAAGTTCTTCTCGTGGAAGGCGACTTATAGGCAAAACAAACTAAATAAAGCTTATTACACCAAAGAGACTAGATATATTTTATGACAACTCCACGTCATTTAAAAAAAAAATTTTGGAAAAATAAAAAATTACTACTAACATATATAAATGGAAATATTTAGGTATATAAGTTTAGTATATCTAAATGCTTTTATTATAATTACTTAAATAAATTTTGTCAAGTTATTATTTGCATGCTGTGAATATCTGTTATAGATGTAAACACTAGATGTTATTTTATGTTTATTAATGAATGCTTGTGTTTGCATTGTTGTTGTGCCTTAATAAATAAAATAAAAAATAAAAGAGACCACTCCAACCCATGGCCAGTGTGGAGAGCGTAAAACCTTTGACTGCTCTGGCTAATATATGGCTCTGGTACAGAGAGGGTCGTGTTCATGCAGTGGAGACTAAAAAAGCCCTGATAATGATGATATGATGCAAACAAACAGTAGTGGACTGATCTTTAGATTATATAAAACTAGCTGTTACCCGCGGCTTCGCCCGCGATTACATTAATGTAATATAGCCTATGTCCTTCTCGGTACCCTAACCTATGTGTATGCAAAATGTCATGATGATCGGTTCAGTAGATACGGCGTGAAAGCGTAACAAACAAACAAACAAATAAAAAAAAACAAACAAACAAACTGACTTTCGCATTTATAATATTAGTTTTATTAGTTTTATATAACTAGCTGTCCTCCACGGCTGCTGCGCCCGAAAATAAATAATAATAAATAAATAAATAAATATATACGGACAAATCACACAGATTGAGCTAGCCCCAAAGTAAGTTCTTAAGCAAGACTTGTGTTATGGGATACTAGCTCAACGATACTATATTTTATAACAAATACATATATAGATAAACATCCAAGACCCAGATCAATCTGAAAAAGATCATTTTCCATCTTGACCTGACCGGGGATCGAACCCGGGACCATCCGTGTCGCAGGCAGGCGTGTTGACCGCTGCGTCACGGAGCTCGTCAAAATGTCTTAAACTTTTAAACCATCCTCATGAATCAACCTATACATGGCGAAATTTTGATCGTTCCGGACCATTAAAGGGGTGATTCAGCCTGTCAATATAAACAACTTTTCCTATGGGACAAATGCTGTAAACTCGAAAAAAATTTCGACATTCCTATACAAATTGCCCGGGCGGCTGAACACTTTTGTATGAAAATGTCGAAATAAAATTTGAGTTTCCAGCATTGGTCCCATAGGAAAAATGGTTCATATCGACGGGGTGAATCACCCCTTTAAGGGTCCAGAACGATCAAAATTTCGCCATGTATATTGGCTGATAACTGCAATAAAATGGGGAACTTGCATGAAGAGTACATTTTGAAAACTATTTCTGATTATATTAGCGTCTAGCTGGAAAAATCTATTAAGGACACTTTCAGTCCGATATCGATACATTAACTTTGGTTAAGATTGGTTAGAAAATTCCGTTTCAAAAATATGAAAATTTCAAATACGAGTATCTTATATTACTATGAAATAGCTCTTTAAATTTATAGCAATTTTTATTATGAAGCCATTTCCTTAAACGCAATATTTAACATAGCTGACAAACTAAGTCCTCACAACACGCATACAAATTGCTAAAGGAGTGACGTCACTAGTCAGTTGTTTTTTCTTAGGGACGCTTAGGCCGAGACGAAAAATTGGAATTTTTAAACCCTTATATCTCAAAGAGTTTTTGGGTTATCAAGATGATTTTTTCACTGTTATTTCTATTTTTGAGAGCTCTTTTCATAGGACAATGAAAAAAATAGTGTGCAAGTTCCGCATTGGTTGTGTACTCGTAGTTTAAAAGTCAGCGAAAGCTACTTCTGTTTATAGTATAAGTAAGGAAATGATAAGGAATTGTGTCAAATATTACAAATTTTTGTCTAAAAATACTAAAACGTTAAGAACTCTTACATCGATTAGTTAAATGATCTTAATGCTTCTTTAAAGTTGGTTTGGTGAAGACTTTTTAAAAGAATAAAAATCATAAACAAACAATTTTACGGTCAAATCGTCCACTTAATTTATAGCAACTTTTATTATTAAGCTTTTACTCGAAACTCAATATTTAAAATAGCAACCAAACAAAGTTAAACCAACCGTACAGAATACATAGTTACAATATAGAAATACATTTCTATAATGTCTAAAAATACTTTTATTTTTTTTGCTTATCAATTTTATGAAAAATATTTTTTTTTTACTATTGTGTTTATGCTTTGGATGTCTTCCCATAGCGCGACGAATAAAAAAGTATTCATATGGTATTTAATTATTATTGTATGGTTTTGTAGTTAAAGTATCTTTTCTCATTTTTGATAAGTTCAAGCTACATTATCAGCAGATAACATAGACATACACGCGTAAAGAACGTGAAAACATAATTTTCTAAAGTGCTACCTACTTTAATTTTTTAAGACCTACATGTTGTGGTTTAAAGCTAGATCTAAGATAAAATCTAAGAGGTTCCATGCCAAGTTTCGAAATTATTAATATGTAAGACCGTGTAGTACCGAGACGCGCGCACGAAGTCGTCCCAGTGCGGACTGGGACGACTTCGTGCGCGCGTCTCGGTTCACATTCGCCCTGAGGAAGACCTCCGGATGAGGTTGAAACATGTCGGCCTGTAGCTGACTTCATACGTGAGTGACCCGTATTTTACATATTAATAATGTTAACATCTCACGTTAGTTTTAATCAAAAAAGTTTCGAAATCTTTAACTTCTAGTCGTAAACCGTAGTGCAATTTCGTGCACAGCCAACTTCTTTAAAAATAATGACTATATAAAAAAAATATAGTTGACTCATTTCAGAATGACACGACGGAAAATTTTAAGTCTTCGTTAGAATGAATGAACTTATTACCGACGTGTGTGCGTATTAAACCGCGTAATGACATTGCACATTCTGAAGATATTCTGCGGAACGCGAGTGTCAGATTGTTAAAACAGTTAATTCGCAATCACCATAGTAACTTGACCCGTGTACAGAGTGATTTATACGCGTTACATCAGGAATTGGGTGCAGTGTTATCCATAAGTGATTTCGACGTGTGTGACCGAGTTACGTATCTACAGGCAGTACGCAAAGAAGAATTGTGTGAGTCCACCCACAACCGGAAATTCGAGAGACTTTTGGAGAGACGTAATCAAGCCAGACATAAGGTTAGTTGTCACTCAACACAAACTGCCGAGAATCTACCCACATCTCAGAGTGAAACGGTGGTTAATTTGTCTAACGTAGAAATCGATGATGCTGCACTATCAGTTCTTCAGAAAGGGTTGAACTTCGCTCTAACACCAACAAAGGTTCCACATGAGGAAGTCATCAGCAGTGTTGAAGAGGCTATTATAAGAAATAAGATACCGTCTGTCGATGCGGAAAGTTTGAGGCAAGATGTAGCGGTAATTCTTCGGAAAGCCAGATTGCCTAAGAGTAATATTACTACGGCAGAGCGTGCAGCCTTAAAAGCATTAAAGGGAAGGGATGATATCCTAGTGCTTAAGGCCGACAAAGGCAACGCCACCGTAGTAATGAATACTGAGGACTATACGGGTAAAATTAAGACATTGTTGAGTGACGAAGACGTATATAAGCCTGTTAAGTATAACCCTACTGCTCGTGTGACGCGAAATACACGATCATTAATAAGAGCAAATGAGGATCTATTCACTGACGACGATTTTCACCGTCTATATGCACCAAAGGTAGTACAGCCACCGAAGTTATATGGACTACCGAAAGTACACAAAACCAACGTGCCGTTACGTCCTATAGTCAGCCAAATTAATTCACCCACTTATGACTTAGCAAAACATGTTGCGTCTGTGCTTCAGCCACTTGTGGGTAAGACAACGTCGTACGTGAAAGATTCACGCCATTTTATATCCATCATCAAGGAGTTAAGATTGGAACCGGATGAAATCATGGTGAGTTTTGATGTTGAGTCTCTCTTCACCAACGTTCCTATAAAAGATTGTTTGATGGTTATCAAGGCTCTTCTCGAGGAAAATGATCTGTCAGATAAATATATTGTTTTACTGGAGCATTGTCTAAACACCAGTTACCTTTTATATCAAGATCAATTCTACCTCCAAATCGATGGCGTGGCTATGGGAAGTCCAGTGGCTCCAGTTGTAGCCAATATTTGGATGGAACATATGGAGCAGAAAGCCCTTGCATTTGGACCGCAGATTATTCGCTGTTGGAAAAGATACGTGGATGACATTTTCTGCATTGTAAAAGGTAGTACACATGAAGTGGAACAATATGTAAAACATCTTAATTCCATTCATTATAAAATCAATTTTACGTATGAGATGGAATCTGACAGGTCATTAGCTTTTTTGGACACCAAATTAATGGTGAGATCGGATGGGTCTTTGGCTCACTCTGTGTATAGGAAACCTACACATACTGACAGATACCTGCATGCTAACTCACATCACCATCCTCGTCAACTTCAATCCGTCGTGTCAACACTCAAACGACGGGCATATGACCTTTGTGACCCTGAGCACGTTCAAGAAGAACTCGTACATGTTAACAGGGTTTTGAAACGGAACGGCTACGATGTGAGTGAAGCAACAAGTCGACGCAAGCCTAGGGTAAGAAAATCTGAGGTGGACAGGCAACCTGTGTTTTTGCCATATGTGAAAGGAGTTACGGACAAAGTTGGAGCAACACTACGAAACTACTCCATAAAGGCTGTGTTTACTCCGTACTCTAAAGTAACTATGCATATGCGTTCACCAAAAGATGTCATTCCTTATCAGACGCCAGGTGTCTATAAAATAGATTGCAGCTGTGGGAGTTCCTATATTGGACAAACCAAGCGTACAATAGCGGAAAGAGTGAAGGAACACATCGCAGCTGTGAAGAACCGTCAATCTAATAAGTCCGCTATTGCAGAACACCTTATGGACACCGATTGCAATCACTGGATTGAATTACACCAGCCAAAGGTATTATCTACTGACCGTCACTACTACAAAAGACTAGTACGGGAAGCTGTTGAAATAAAGAAATACAAGACTTTCAACAGGGAAGATGGATACAAATTATCACCTGCATGGAATCCAGTGATTGATAAAATTAAACCGCGTCGTTCAGTGTCGGACAAAAAGTTGGACATTGTCAGTGTTGTGTGTACCGGGGCTAATACGAAAATATAAAACTAGTTGTGGGTAGTGACATTATAAGTGCAAGTGCTCCCACCACCACAAGATGACACCGCCGTACTCCAGTCTCGCTGCGACCACGATGGATGTAACTCCATAGAAACGTCAGCGAAAATAAATAAGTAAAAAGGTTCGTGCTAAGTCCTGTTAATATTAATAATTATGTGTTTGAAGCGCGAAAGTTTAAAAAAGAATATTGCAAACCGATACGGGCCGGAAATTGCTTATAAAATCCGTCAACTGGAAAATCTTCGGAAGAAAAAAGTGCATATTTTTACATCGCTGACGTTTTTGACGAAGTGTCGCGATTGGAACTTATTACCGACGTGTGTGCGTATTAAACCGCGTAATGACATTGCACATTCTGAAGATATTCTGCGGAACGCGAGTGTCAGATTGTTAAAACAGTTAATTCGCAATCACCATAGTAACTTGACCCGTGTACAGAGTGATTTATACGCGTTACATCAGGAATTGGGTGCAGTGTTATCCATAAGTGATTTCGACGTGTGTGACCGAGTTACGTATCTACAGGCAGTACGCAAAGAAGAATTGTGTGAGTCCACCCACAACCGGAAATTCGAGAGACTTTTGGAGAGACGTAATCAAGCCAGACATAAGGTTAGTTGTCACTCAACACAAACTGCCGAGAATCTACCCACATCTCAGAGTGAAACGGTGGTTAATTTGTCTAACGTAGAAATCGATGATGCTGCACTATCAGTTCTTCAGAAAGGGTTGAACTTCGCTCTAACACCAACAAAGGTTCCACATGAGGAAGTCATCAGCAGTGTTGAAGAGGCTATTATAAGAAATAAGATACCGTCTGTCGATGCGGAAAGTTTGAGGCAAGATGTAGCGGTAATTCTTCGGAAAGCCAGATTGCCTAAGAGTAATATTACTACGGCAGAGCGTGCAGCCTTAAAAGCATTAAAGGGAAGGGATGATATCCTAGTGCTTAAGGCCGACAAAGGCAACGCCACCGTAGTAATGAATACTGAGGACTATACGGGTAAAATTAAGACATTGTTGAGTGACGAAGACGTATATAAGCCTGTTAAGTATAACCCTACTGCTCGTGTGACGCGAAATACACGATCATTAATAAGAGCAAATGAGGATCTATTCACTGACGACGATTTTCACCGTCTATATGCACCAAAGGTAGTACAGCCACCGAAGTTATATGGACTACCGAAAGTACACAAAACCAACGTGCCGTTACGTCCTATAGTCAGCCAAATTAATTCACCCACTTATGACTTAGCAAAACATGTTGCGTCTGTGCTTCAGCCACTTGTGGGTAAGACAACGTCGTACGTGAAAGATTCACGCCATTTTATATCCATCATCAAGGAGTTAAGATTGGAACCGGATGAAATCATGGTGAGTTTTGATGTTGAGTCTCTCTTCACCAACGTTCCTATAAAAGATTGTTTGATGGTTATCAAGGCTCTTCTCGAGGAAAATGATCTGTCAGATAAATATATTGTTTTACTGGAGCATTGTCTAAACACCAGTTACCTTTTATATCAAGATCAATTCTACCTCCAAATCGATGGCGTGGCTATGGGAAGTCCAGTGGCTCCAGTTGTAGCCAATATTTGGATGGAACATATGGAGCAGAAAGCCCTTGCATTTGGACCGCAGATTATTCGCTGTTGGAAAAGATACGTGGATGACATTTTCTGCATTGTAAAAGGTAGTACACATGAAGTGGAACAATATGTAAAACATCTTAATTCCATTCATTATAAAATCAATTTTACGTATGAGATGGAATCTGACAGGTCATTAGCTTTTTTGGACACCAAATTAATGGTGAGATCGGATGGGTCTTTGGCTCACTCTGTGTATAGGAAACCTACACATACTGACAGATACCTGCATGCTAACTCACATCACCATCCTCGTCAACTTCAATCCGTCGTGTCAACACTCAAACGACGGGCATATGACCTTTGTGACCCTGAGCACGTTCAAGAAGAACTCGTACATGTTAACAGGGTTTTGAAACGGAACGGCTACGATGTGAGTGAAGCAACAAGTCGACGCAAGCCTAGGGTAAGAAAATCTGAGGTGGACAGGCAACCTGTGTTTTTGCCATATGTGAAAGGAGTTACGGACAAAGTTGGAGCAACACTACGAAACTACTCCATAAAGGCTGTGTTTACTCCGTACTCTAAAGTAACTATGCATATGCGTTCACCAAAAGATGTCATTCCTTATCAGACGCCAGGTGTCTATAAAATAGATTGCAGCTGTGGGAGTTCCTATATTGGACAAACCAAGCGTACAATAGCGGAAAGAGTGAAGGAACACATCGCAGCTGTGAAGAACCGTCAATCTAATAAGTCCGCTATTGCAGAACACCTTATGGACACCGATTGCAATCACTGGATTGAATTACACCAGCCAAAGGTATTATCTACTGACCGTCACTACTACAAAAGACTAGTACGGGAAGCTGTTGAAATAAAGAAATACAAGACTTTCAACAGGGAAGATGGATACAAATTATCACCTGCATGGAATCCAGTGATTGATAAAATTAAACCGCGTCGTTCAGTGTCGGACAAAAAGTTGGACATTGTCAGTGTTGTGTGTACCGGGGCTAATACGAAAATATAAAACTAGTTGTGGGTAGTGACATTATAAGTGCAAGTGCTCCCACCACCACAAGATGACACCGCCGTACTCCAGTCTCGCTGCGACCACGATGGATGTAACTCCATAGAAACGTCAGCGAAAATAAATAAGTAAAAAGGTTCGTGCTAAGTCCTGTTAATATTAATAATTATGAGAATGAATGAATAAGTGAATTAACACTTTATTGCACCATTATATCTAAATAAATTTAAAGTATATAAGGTTATAGACTAAGTTAACATTGATTTTAAGCTTTCGCGGTCAAATCACTATTATGTTCACTACGGGACTTACCGCGATTATTTTTGAATTCTTGCCGATATTTCGACAACATTGCAGGTGCCATTTTCACAGACTAACTGAAGAGACTGCGGTGGTTTTGTATGTTGAGCTGTCAAGGGAAACCGTATCGCTCTACCCTCTGTCGAAATATCAAAAAGAACTCAAAAAAATCGCGATAGTCCCGTAGTGAACATATTAGTTGACATTGTTTGACCATTACTTAAGAAAATAGATTTTACTACCTATACTAATACTAACAAAAACAAACAAAAACCTATACTAATATTTTAAAGAAGTAAGATTTGATTGTTTGTTTGCTTGCATTGGTTTTCTTCTCTCCTCATCACATGCCGATACCAACTTAGTCTAGGACTATGGAGCTTTTCTGTTACTGGCGCGACTTTCATACTTCCCCTTGTAACTCATTCCGTATTTTATCCATTCGTGTCACTCCACACATCCATCTCAACATTCGCATCTCTGTTGCATGCAGTTTTCTTCCATCTCTTTTGTAGCCCAACATTCCGATCCAATCAATAACATACGACTCATTATAGTTTCGTAAATTTTCCCGTTAAGTTTAAAGGTTTAACGACTATAACAAGTTAATCCCGTTCTCCACCTGTCCATTGTTTCTACTTTGCCCATCCTGCCAAACGATTAAATAAATTAATCCAGGCCTAAAATATTTTTCTTGAACTTTGGTATTTGGGAATATCTATAATTAAATAGTGATTTTCATTCAAGGACGACGGGGTAAATATTATTAGAGTTAGGTGAAAAAATATGAAGTAGGTGTTTAAAGATATGTATTTTATTAAAGAAAGACTTCCACGTTGTTTCGGGAAAAGGAAAAAAAACGTAGAATAAATCATCATCATTACCAGGTCCTCCTCAGCTTCCACTACAGGAGCACGACCCTCTCTGGACTACCAGACCCATATATAGACAGGGCAGCCAGAGGATTTGGCTTACACTCTCCACGCTGGCCAGACGGGTTGGAGAGGTCTCTGTGATGTTCATAGCTTTGTTTAGCTTGTGTTTCCCTAGTCGACTTCTACGCCATCCACGGAGAGACCCGGAGTGATCCCATTCTACTCTGCCGGGAACCACAGGGCATATATCACGGTAGAATATATCAACGCTTATCTTCCCGCGCAGATCATAAAAGCCGATCGAGGGAATCAGCGAATATTCGAAGAATCATATCAATATGGATGCGGTTAGCAACCCATCATTAGGTTTAGGTTTTATAGATCTGGACTCCGTCTAGCCTGCAATGGAAAAAAGATGTTTTAGTATGTTTAAAGTTATTCATAGTTGTCGTACAATCACATTTACCCTAACAGGGGCGGTTTCAAATACTTTAAAAAAAATTCTTCGATTGTAAATAAATACACGACACTTCTTCTTCTTCTTCTTCCTTTACCTTATCCCACTTTTTTATGTGGGGTCGGCACAGTATGTCAGTTCTTTCCAACTTGATCTGTTATATACCATAGCCTTTGTCACTCAAATACACGACACTTATGTAGGTTCAAATAATTAATGTAATACCCTTTGCTATCAATTTAACAATATCCTAATCATGGTAAACTGACAGACAATGCAACTATTTTAAGTTCATCTTTTAGTAACCATCTTTAATTGTGTGTAATAAACGTAAATAAAAAATAAACATTCAAATTTTTTGTTATATTAGCGAAGTATTTATTTAGACTTATATGGTAATATAAAAAGTTCCCTGGTGTATATTCTGAGGGATAGGATTTAAACACTTCGCTCCATTTCACATACCATTTTATACTCGGATGTCCGAACGAAAAATCCACGGTTCAACGTGGGGATTGGATTATGTCAATTGAATACAGTGTCAAAGGCTCGTCAATACTTCAATGATAGAATTATAGCATATCCATTGACTTGAAATATTGTTTCATAGACTAAGCATGTATTGGCTGACTCTTTCACTCTCTAGTTTGACAATGACACCGGCTGTTTCTTACGCGTTCGAATTTTTATGCCTCATCATCATCTTCATCACTATCAGGTCTTTTAGTCTTCACTGCAGGAGCACGACCTTCTTTGTACTATCAGAGCTACATTTTAGCCAGAGCAGTCAGAACTCAGATTTGGCCTAAACTCTCCACGATGGCAGGAGACGGGTTAAAGAAGTCTCTTTGATGTTTCTAAGCTTTGTTAAGCTTATGTTTCCTAGGTCGCCTTCTACGACATCCACGGGAAGACTTGAAGACTTGAATTTTTATGCCTGCGTCACACTAATAAAACCTTTCTGGTTTAACTTCTTGGAACAGTACGATTGCACGCTAATGAGCACGTAGGGACACGTAGGAACACGTCCAAGTCTTTATTGAGCTTCTTTCGGCGTATTCTTCTCACCAGTGGTCATTACGAAACGCTAGTAGTTTTTCGATTTTGCATATTCAAAATTAAAAATAATAAGAAAGTAAAAAATATGACGTTCAAAAAGAGATAAAATTATCCAATTTTGAATAAAAATCTTTGATTTTGACTTTGACTTTGAGGGCTTTCAGAATCTAGCTACCATTTTTTTTGTACTAGCTAGAAGCTCTGTGTCGAAATCTAACAATCATTAAAATGATAATTATTAAACATAAAAACACAGACGACGTCAATGGCGCAGTGGGTAACGTATCAGCCTATTAAAAGAGTTCGAGGAATCGATCCCCGATCAGGCCATGATGGAAAACGATATTTTTCAATGTCCAGTTTGATACTAAGTATCAGTGTCGTATGGTATAGTATAGTTTTTAACAAGTGGCATGTTCTTTGGTAGCGTCGTGGAATCTTCTGGTGACAAATCTATACGAGTTCATATATAAGTCTACTTGAACTATTTCACAAATTGTTCATGAGCACGAGCATTTTTAATACCAAACTAAACCATCATCATCATCATTTCGTGTAGGTGACACGGTCAGTCGACCATGCACACCCTGGTGTCAAAGTTCTTCGGAACCGCCTCTCGGCCTCTGACGTGGTTCCTTTAACGACTACCAGATGGCAGCCGGGACCACCGGCCTAACGTGCCTTCCGAAGCACGGAATCATCTTTCTTATCAGACAATCAGGTGATTCATGCCTGCAATGTCCTAACCAAACTGGAAACAACTTAACAAAGTATGCTTCCCGTGGAAATCGAACCCACGACCCCCAGGTCAACAAGGCAAACGCCTTAACCACTGGACCACGGAGGCAGTTACCAAACTACACCTATTTCATATTATACAGTCCACTTACATCAATTTGCAAAATCGTCTGTGGAAAACTACAACAATTCCCTTGACTTTCTACCAAAAAAGAATATTTGTTCTTATTATTCAAGGGCTTTCATTGTACTTACTTAAATAACATTCATGTCACATCAATAACACTATAGTTTGTCCTCTAACGGTGACGCATTGTCCTTATCACTCAACGCCACTTTCAAGATGATAAAATACTTAGCTCATATATCTATGTAAGGCTGCCTGTCTATCGGAGCGCAGAGGTGAACAAGGTAAAAATTCACCAAACAAGAAAAGGCATTTTCCAATTTTTAAAAAATAACTTAAATTTTTCATTAAAGCATAATACATTTGCAATCTGGATAATTCTTTGTAAATTTGTTTTCTTTTCTTGCAAATCAGCACAAATGTTTAAATAAATAATAATCAAAACACTACAGACGTCTTGACATGGCGTACCTTTAAGCAAACTCCTGTTGTAGACTTTCAAATCAAACTTGTACTGACATGTACTGTTTACAAGTAAGTGACATCACATTTGCTTCAGCCAATCCTGTGCGTTTTAAATCACATGGTCGAATATGAAAATTTCATACACACTTTATTTAGGTATATTTTTTTAAATCCTACATAATAATATTATAAAATAAAGTACTGGTAAAATTTGTTTCAATAATGTTCCTGAGAAGAACAGTTTAGTTGATGTATATCTTCGTCGTAGGTTAATTGCCTAGGTTTCATACGATTCTATTGGTGGATTTTTTCTCGCTCATCAGTCCGCCTAGACAGGCTCACTCCAGTGGACTGGCAGCCTAAGGCTTCTAAAAGCCAAGACGATGGGAATCTTTTAATATTACTTAAGAGGATTTTGTTCTTATTCACTAATAATACAACTTGTTTTTAGGTAAATTATAAGTTATTTTGCAGCTTTTATTATTACTTACAGTTCTTATTCCTAGGTTTTTAGATAAGTTATTGATTGTACTGTTTTTTCAGTCTATTGGTATTATGATGGGTTGATGGGCCAAGTTTTATGTTGTAAATGTTGGTATGTTGATGGGTGCACAAGCACATGGGAAAATTTAAACTAAATATTGATGTTTACCTACGCGCATCACCTATTGACAAGTATCCGTAGATTTTTGCCACCTCTCTCTGTGGGGGAAGAAAAGTGACTCATATAATGTAGAGACTTTCAAAGCAAGAGCGGATAGGCATTACTTAAATTTGCGTGCACTACCCTAGACCTCGTTGTTGATTTCCAACAGGCAAGTTGGAGGTCAAACGCACTCAAATAATCATCATCATTTCGTGTAGACACGGTCAGTCGACCATGCACACCCTGGTGTCAGAGTTCTTCGGGATCACCTCTCAGCCTGTGACGTGGTTCTTTTAAGGACCAACGGCTTAACATGCCTTCCGAAGCACGGAATCATCTTTCTTATCAGACAAACAGGTGATTCATGCCTGCAATGTCCTAACCAAACTGGAAACAACTTAACAAAGTATGTTTCCCGTGGGAATCGAACCCACGACCCCCGGGTCAACAAGGCAAACTCAAATAATAAAAAGTGCTAGTTCTGTCTAAAATCTTTTCTTTCACATTAGCATGGAAAAATCTACTAAAAATATTTTTAGTTAAGTCTAGTGCAAAAATATAGATGTCAATGACCAGTTCAGAGCCAGATTTGCGCATGTAAACCCATTAGCATTTTAAAGGATTACGCCTTATTCCTCTTGTAATTTTTCCACATTTTTGCTCGTAACATAATAAATATTTGCTTTAATCGGTTCGGGATTTTTGGATCGGGAATTCTAGGAATCAGAACGGTAAAGAAAGGATTAACGGATAGGTAATATGGAATGTTTTTTCCAGAAAACGGTTCTTATAAGGACGACGCAACGAAGTGTTGCGTAGTTATTTTAGGATTTACAATCAATTTGTATTATGTTTATTTTTATTTCGAGCTAGAAAAATGTATCAACTTTTTCTTTTGCGAAACATTTGGTCAAAGAAATTGCTCCAATATGATATTAAGATTTTTGTAGACCCTTATACCCAATAGTTTTTATTCGGATAAACTCCAAAGGTGTTGACGGTAAAAGGGAGTAAATATTTTAAGGCAATTTCTATAATTTCTTTTTTTAATATTAATCAATTGAGTGCGTTTGACTACTATCTTGCCTGATTGGAAAGCAATGATGAGATCTAGGGTGATACAGGCAATCTCCAATAATGCCTATTGACTCTTACCTGCATCATCATCAGGTCTTTTTTAGTCTCCACTGCAGGAGCACGACCCTATCTGTACTACCAGAGCCATATATTAGCCAGAGCAGTCAGAGGATTTGGCCTACACTCTCCACGCTGGCCAGGAGAGGTGCTTGTGCGTGGTGGCCACGCTTGGAGAGGTCTCTTTGATGTTTGTAAGCTTTGTTTAGCTCGTGTTTTCTAAGTCGCTTTCTATTACATCCACGGGAAGACTTGGAGTGGTCCTATTCTACTCTGCTGGGAACCATACGGCTCACTCACTCTTGCCTTATAAATCCCTAAATTGTATGATTTGGAAAACAATGAAGTGGGGAGGGAATTCCATTCCTTAGCGGTTCACATCGTGAAGGAAGAGGCGAATCTAGTGGTGCGCTGAGCAGAAATATCGACACAATATGGATAGAATCTCTGTCCACTGAAACTTACTTAAAATATAGGATACTTTTTGTCCCGAATACCAATCCCAAAGGATATTCAAAGTCATAAGATAAAGTAGTTCATACAAAGTTATATTATAAATGCGAAATTAACTCTGCCAGTCTGTATGTTACCCATTTGCGCTTGTTTAACTGAATCAATGAGAAATTTGCACATTTTTGTTGATGTGCATAGAAAGAGCTCTCAAAAATATGAAAAATAGTGTAAATAAAAATCGGCTAAGGGCAAGTCGGACTCGCACACAAAGGGCTCTATACCAATATCAATAAGTTCAACATTAGACTAACGCGCAAAAAAACGGCATAAAAATTACGTTGTTGTATTGGAGCCCCCTGTATGTGAAATAAAATTCTGGATTGAAGTTTCACGGACTGTATTGATTTATAATAGATTAAAATTGTACTGTGAACATGTTTGAGTGCGGACAATCTTTGTTGCTATTTTACTCGTAGTGTTTCTATTTATAATAATATAAATTTCTTTATTAAAGGTAAAAACCCAATATAAATACAGCTGTATATAATAATAATAATTTGAATAAAATATAAAGTATAGTATACATATAATTACACTAAAACATACATTTTTAGTACGTCAACGTACAATATTTCTACCGCACAATATTTACGGGCTGTCATTTTTTATTCGGTTCCCGGTGTGTTTTAAACCAGTCTCCTACTTTTGTTTTACGTTTTTAAACAACTTCCTTACTTATTCTCTGGCTATCACGGTTCATGTCATGACATACTGTACAGGTGGTGAAAGTCAGTTCAGTCAGACTCGCACTTGGCCGGTTTATTTTAGAATAGAATAGAAAAATCTTTATTCAGTGATTTACAAATAGTACAGTACCAGTTAAATTTGATGATGACAGTACGACTATAGGTAAATTCTTCTTCTTTTCATATCGATGGCTTAAGGCAATTAGATTTTGTCCCTCCAGTGTGTGGCAACTCTAATTCCATTTTCTGAAGCGGTAAAAATGTCATATAACACACACAAGGTTAAAACAGTCCAAATTTTTGGAAAAAAAAAATTTAAACAATTGAATGTGAGTTTCACTCAGCATACATTGCTGACTATTGGAACCAAGTATACATAGAATATTGTTCTCGTCCTTGTTCCGTCATAATGACTGAAAAGATCTCCTGTGTAGCCAGTGTCATTAAATTTTCATTATAATTCGATTCGTCGGGACTGGCCGCCAAAATAGCATTAAATTTTCGTAATTTTGTGCGTGATACAAAGTTTTTGACCCAATTTACTTGAAATTTTGACGCGTCGAGTTTAAGTACGTAGTTTGTTCTCGATGAGGGAATTAAGTTGAGTATTCATTTTGAAGCACGAAAATATATTTTGTAGAAGATTAAATAGTTTTGTGTCTGGAGAAATATTTTTTTTTTTGACAATTTCGCTGTTATGTATATTATTTAAAATTTATATTTTTAGCTTTTTAAACTTTTACGGTTATCGATGATCATCATCATCATCATCATCAGGTCTTTCTAGTCTCCACTGCAGGAGCACGACCCTCTCTGTACTACCAGAGCCATATATTAGCTTGAGTAGTCAGAGGATTTCGCCTACACTCTCCACGCTGGCCAGACGGGTTGGAGAGGTTTCTTTGATGTTTATAAGCTTTGTTTAGCTTGTGTTTCTTTAGTCGCCTTTTACGACATCCACGGGATGACTTGGAGTGGTCCTATTCTACTCTGCCGGGAACCACACGGCTGCCACACGGATCGATGATCACATAGGAAATACTTTCTTCGTGATCATGGTATATGTAACTGGATCGAAATATTGAAAACTCAAAGAATAATTACGGTAAATATCTCGATATATGTTTAATTCTAATCTATATTTTTATTTCACAGGTATAAGGGAGACTCTTACTAAGTATGTAAGTATATTATTAAAGTTTCTCTGGAGATCATTGTATTGATTTCACCGGTCCCTTGAAAGGCTGGCGTGGGGATAAAGATCCAACAGTTAAGGCACTTTAGAGAAACTGATTAAGCTAGAACCCGTTCCTGGAAATACCTACCAAGGTATAATATGACCTTGAACAGGTCTTGGTCAGAGTAGGAACTATCTATATTTCATTTGCAAAGCATAATATGAAGTAGGCTGTCGGATTGAAGTGAGGGTTAGCAACTGCAGTAGAGACTAAAAGACCTAATGATGATAATGATGATCAAATTTACGCGATACACGTTCTTTAGGGCAGCTACTAGTTCCAAGCAGTCGCCGTGTGGTTCCCGGCAGACTAGAATAGGACCACTCAAAGTCTTCCGTAATGTCGTAAAAGGCGACTTAGGAAACACAAGCTAAACAAAGCTTATAAACAGCAAAGAGGCCTCTCCAACCCGTCTGGCCAGCGTGGAGAGTGAAGGCCAAATCCTCTGACTGCTCGGGCTCATATATGGCTCTGGTAGTGCAGAGAGGGTCGTGTCGTGCTCCTGCAGTGGAGACTAAGAAAGACCTGATGATGATTAGAGCCGCTACTTAACCTCCATTTTAATGTTGACACAGGAATAGTTTATATTTTTGCAGAGGCTCTGAATCTAAGTACTCAATCGATTTTCAACATTTTTTCACCCATGGATAGCTAATTTATCCGTAGGTAACAAAGGGAATAATTTACGCAGATGAAGTCGTGAGAAAATTATTGCTAATTAAATAAATAAAATACTACGAGATTGCTGACACAGTGCCTTTATGAAATTGATGAGATTCGTCACAAGTTTCATTGAAGGCGCGTAGATTAAAATATTTCGTCAAAAAAGCCCCGGTTAAAGGGTGACGGCGTTTTAATAAGTGCAAATTACTTCATTTTGCTCCTGAACGAGCGATAAAACGGTTTATAGAGACCTATTAAAACAGATTCGATTAGATAACTGTATTGCTGAAATGTGAAATATTACCATTTTTATATCATAAAATGCAGTGCTATTTTTAGGGTCCCATAGCCGAATTGCAAAAAACGGAACGCTTAAAATTACATCATGACTGTCTAGTCTGTCTTAAAGTATGTCACAGGATGTCTTTACGCTTTTTATTCTGATACTATTGAGTGTGTTGTGTATTAACTACACAGTTGAGACTTAGAAGGTTGTTATATTTTGTTGCCCGCTTTACGATTTGAACACAAATTTTTTTAAATAATTAACCACCAAAAATTACTTTGTCATTCATGCAAACACTATTAAAACAAGTTAATTTTTGCTGCCAAAATTTTGGTATTTTAGCTTGCTACTATAGAACCCTTCACGGGCGAGTCCGACTCGCACCTGGCCACTTTTTGAGGAGCCCTTAGTGCTTTTTTTCTCTAATTGCACCATGCAGCTAGCTTAAAGTGAGCTATCACTACTTCACCAGGGGAGGGCAAAGTGCTCTCAACCTTTAATTAGTTTGACCTGATGGAAATTCTTAGGAAAGGCCATACAGCAGTGGACTTCTGGCTGCAAAGACGAAGATACCAGCATAGATAGAGGTAGCCGAGGATACAACTGAAGCTTAAAAATATCAGAATAATAGAATTTAAATAATGAAATGTTAGCATCTTCGTAACTTAACAGATTTTAGTCATAGTAGTAAACTATTATCGATAAAATTTCACTTAGGTTCTTATGATTTGTTCAAACTATGAAGACGAAAATACTGAGGATATTTCAAGAATCGCAAATTAGTGTATTACGAGCAGGCATGTCATACCCAAATACATATATGTATAGACATCCAAGATCCAAATCAAAGCACTTCACGTTGAAAAAATTAATGTTAAGAAATATTCACATGCTGTGATGTAACAAACTCCTAGGCCCAAAAGCTATAGGTAGGTAAATGCAATTGAACTATGAAAAAATATCTTTTCTTCCAACTACGCTGCAATTCTATCATAACTGCACTACATATCCAGCACAAAATGGAACTTTTCTGCACTAGAAGTAAAAAAAAAAACTAAACAGTGCAGTAAAGGATTTCCATACATTTTTGCTGCTCTAGTGCAGCAAAAATGTATGGAAATCCTTTACTGCACTGTTTAGTTTTTTTAAATCGTGGACAATAGTTGTCACCTGTCATAAAGAAGGTTGGCCAACCTCGGCCGTATGGAGTTAACAAAGGGACGTGTGTATTGCCTTGCCTAAAAAATAATACTGGCCATAAAGAAAAAGAGCGGGAATGTAAACAACAAATTTTTAACTATTGTAATTTGTCTTCAGTTTTATCAACTACTTTTATTGCAGTAGTTAAAAGAAAAGGAGATTATGCACCTCGCATTAAGTAAGTTAAATTGCACTCGTGCTGCTATAACTTACTTTCTGCTCAGTGCAACAATCTACTATTATTTCTTAATTAAAATATTTGTTATAAAAAAGTAAAGCATCATCGTTTTATAACAGACTTGCTGTTACCCGCGGCTCCGCCCGCATTATAATAAATAAATATATACGGACAAATCACACAGATTGAGCTAGTCCCAAAGTAAGTTCGAGACTTGTGTTATGGGATATTAACTCAACGATACTATATTTTATAATAGATACTTATATAGATAAACATCCAAGACCCAGGTCAATCTGTAAAAGATCATTTTCTATCTTGACCTGTCCAGGGATCGAACCCGGAACCATCCGTGTCGCAGGCAGGCGTGTTGACCGCTGCGCCACGGAGCTCGTCAATACGGTAGTTGCCTAATGTTAAGATCATATAAAATTGGTTACCAATGATACTAATTTCTATCTTAAAATACTATATAGAACACTTTTAATTTGATATCGATTCGTTAAGTGATCTTAAAGCTTCTTTAAAGCTGGACGAATAGGACCATTTTTTAAAGTATGAAAATCTTTAATTACTATTATACTGTATTGGAGTTCGCTAAATTTATAGCAACTTTTAATATGAAACCATTACCATAAACGAAATATTTATATATTATATCTTAAAGAGTTTTTTGTTTAGAAATGTATTTTTGTCACTATTGTGTTTATTTTTGACAGGTCTTTACATAGCAACACGAAAAAATTTTTAGTCAACACGCCCATTATATATAACCTATGTCCTTCTCAGTACCCTAACCTAATGGGTATGCAAAATTTTATGATGATCGGTTAAGTAGATAGGGCGTGAAAACGTAACAAACAAACAAACTCACTTTCGCATTTATAATATAAGTTAGGAAGTTAGGATTAGGATAAAGATAGGATTAGGATAGGATATACAATCTTATCAATAAAGCTTTATTTGAGTACTTACGATTCGTTTAAAATAGTAAATAGTAAAATATTTTAAACGATTTGAGATACTGAGAATATTTCAAGAGCCTAAAATTAGCGTATTACGAGCAGGCACGTACATGAATACTCATCTGAAGAGGTCTAGTCCAGCTACGATGTAGACTATCTAGTCTAGTGATATGTCAACAAACAGCAACATAGTATCTACTATGTTGCTTTTTGTTGACATATCACACAAATTGAGCTAGCCCCACAAGAAATTGTGATCCGGTGTCGTAGGATACTCATTATTCATCATAATAAGGTCTTTTTCAGTCTCCACTGCAGGAGCACGGCCTTCTCTGCACTACTAAAGCCATATATTCATCAAAGCAGTCAGCGGATGTGTCTTAAACTCTCCACGCTGGCCAGACGGGTTGGAGAGGTTTCTTTGGTGTTTATAAGCTTTGTTTAGCTTATGTTTCCTAAGTCGCCTTTTACGAAATCCACGGGAAGACTTGGACTGGTCCTATTCTACTCAGCCGAGAACCACACGGCTAACTATATTCATTTAGCAATTCTTTATTTTACTATAAATATGTTTATAGATAGTAACTTTACCATCTTCGATAAAACTTAAGAGATATTCAGTCTTATCAATAAAGCTTTATTTGAGTACTTACGATTCGTTCAAACAATTGGAGATACCGAGAATATTTCAAAAGCCTCAAATTAGCGTATTACGAGCAGGCACGTACATGAATACTTGTCTCAAGAGGTCTAGCTACGATTTAGGCGAGGTTCTTAGATTGAGGTACTTGAGTCTGTTTGTATTGAACATTATAAGAAAACGAGAAAATCCAAAACACTACAAATTATAAAACAAACTTCTCGGCCGCGCGAACAGAGAGCTGCTCGCGATAAACTCAAAAATATGGATCTTCATGTGGTTTTCACCAATAGATAAAGTGGTTATGAGGAAGGTTTATAGGTGTTATATAAATATAAAAAAGTTGCTAAAATGTGTCCGTACAATGAATATATTTCCAAAAATAGAAATGGGGGTAATGAAGTCATAGTACTAGAATAAGAATAAAATCAATAGTTTTCGTTTGTACATGCTAATTTGGAAATACTGGACGGATTTGAATGCACTTTTATATCGATATACACATCATACGAAAATTTTCAAGTCTATACCCATTTCAGTGCACGTCTACAAGTCACACTCGTCTTCCAAGTCACGAAAAGCCATTTTGTCTTATTTTTAAAACCATCACTTGAACTATGCTGCTGCCAACCTCCAGCAATTTTTTTTTATTTTCTTCTAATTTCACGCAGAATTTTTTACAAACTTTTTAAGGTTCTTAAGGATTTTTAAAATGTTTATGAAGTGTAGCGTCAAACGGAACGTAAAATCATGACAGATTAAACTTCAAATGACAGGCAGTGACTTGGACGCAAAGGCGTTCGTCGCCTGCAGAAACGAGTGGTCCAAACCGCTCGTTGCAATCACTCGTCAACTAACGATTCAAAAAAAAGGCTTTTTATAAACACTTAAAAAAAAAAACAAAAAAAAAAAAACAAAAAAAAAAAACTTGCGTCAATCACTCGTTTAGTGAGTCACGCGTTCAAAAATAGCACTCCAGATCGGCGCTCTAACAAATGAATGGACGTCGAAGCTCAGTATGCGCAAGGTAAGAATACTTAGCCACAACCTAGCTACAACAGATTATCTATGCGTTACATATGAAAGCTGTATTCCGATATATTGTTTATGAAGTATCTCTAACACTAGCATAACATGTCTAACATGTTATCTTAATTATCTATTTCAATTATTCCAACTACTTATCTAACAATACACCGAAATAATGTTCAAAATCTAAAGTCCTGAACTAAATCGTATATTAATGAACCAGGAGCCAATAAGGCTCCTGATAGGATCTGGATCAATTCCCCAATATTTGCTACTATTCCTACTTCAATGTAAACTCGACCGTATGTGTAAGAAATACGGTAGATTATTCAAAGGCATCCAATAGTTACCTTTTCTATCCCTTCGGGATAGATTTGTGTAAGTGTTAAGTTATTCCATAAAGTAAGTCGGTTCGATGTCCTTTCAGAGAAGGTCTGGGTTGCTAAAATATTTATCGAAGTTTTAAAAGCACCGATGTACTTCTTTGAAACCATTTACCCAAAGAATAAAGAATGAATTGGAAGGACTTTCGGTTATCTAGGGTAAGTCTAAGAGGAAAGTAAAGACGATCCAACTTTTTGTAAAAGTAAAGGGTTTTGGGTGGGCGTTAGCGTCAAGATGAGATATCTAGAGTTATTCGTCGTTTTAAAAAGGTCCAGCAGCACAGAGCACGGAATGTAGCTGGTTCCCTACTAGAAACTAAAGTAATAATAATATCGCGTGTCAACCCGCAGCTGGCTTGTACGCAAAATTTGCAAGTAACTGACGATTCGAACGCATAATATTCGGACGCACTGTAAAATTGACACATTTTAAATTTTACATACTTTGCGTTTTTATGCCCATGAGCTGACAGTTTGTGCTCATAAAAACGTAAAAATGCCAGTATGCGCTGTGAAATGATAATAATTACAGTAAAAAAGTTACTAAATAAAATTCTAATGCAATCAATATGACAAGTAAGTAGAACTAGCAGATTTTTGCATTTCTACTATTGCATTGAAATCCAAAACCTCAATAAACTTTATCGCCCTGACACGCTTGTTTTACAGTGTATGAAATGTGTTGAAAAGGGGTTTCTAGTAGCGTGCAAATTACATTCACATTCTCTGCTCTGTGTCCAGCAGTCTTCAATTGACAAATAAGCGGGTTACCGGATGGTAAGTGATCATCACTGCATAAGGACAACTGTGTCTCGTCACCAGGCGTGTGACAAGAGCGTTGCCGGCCTTATAAGAAAAAAATTATGACATTTTTCATACTGTGACATTTATTTGGTGAAAGTTTTTACAGCTGGTTTCAACCTGAGGTTTCAACCTATGCTATTCCTTAAGTATCTGAAGAACCACAGACAAATAACTCATAAAAAAGATGAATTGAAAACCCTTTTCCTTTTTTAAGTCGGTTAAAAATATAGTACAAGTATTTGGCTGCACCAAGAATCAATCCCATGTATGCGTATTAACCACTACGCTACGCAGGTTGTACTCTGAATTAAGTAGAAGGCTAGTGTACCAGCTCTCATTTTGTACTGAGAACATTTATGCTGGTTGCTCTATCATCATCATCATCATCATCAGGTCTTTATTAGTCTCCACTGCAGGAGCACGACCCTCTCTGTACTGCCAGAGCAGTAAGAGGATTTGGCCTACACTCTCCACGCTGGCCAGACGGGTTGGAGAGGTCTCTTTGATGTTTATAAGCTTTGTTTAGCTTTAGTTTCCTAAGTCGCCTTTTACGACATCCACGGGAAGATTTGGAGTGGTCCTCTTCTTCTCTGCCGGGAACCACACGGCCGGCTCTATCGCCGAAGAAGAACTTTGTTCTTGTCGGTATAGTATTTTCCATCTTTTCCTATCCTCCGCTATCTCCTTTATCTACACAACTTTTGGCTTCTCTTTTATTTCATCTGTTTGTAGTTTTTGTGTGTATATGTGGCTGACACTGGTGTCAGATTTTTAAGCTGCCTTAAGGCATCTGACATAGCTTGACGACTGCCAGCAATGATGACAGACAGGAACATCGGCTTTACGTGCCTTCCAAAGCACGGAAGAGCTCGAGATATCATTGTACCATTTGCGGTCACCCATCAAAGTGGGCACGCACGGCTTGGGTGCTAATTTCATCTGCGAATCCGTCCTTGATGCTGGTAACTATAGTGAATCATGAAATCAATACTGGAGTCTTTATCGGCCGAAATTTGATTTGGAAACGAAGTCAATAAGGGTTGGAAGGAAAGAGGCGGATAACTCGCTGATACCGACGGTACGCTTAATGGGGTAACCACTAAAGGTTCGCTTACTTGAAATCTAATGCCGTTTGTTTAAACATTAATTTCTCAATAACCTTTACATGATTTTCTACATGACCTATAATACAAGAGCTATATAATTTGATATTAAAGCCTTGTTTAATCCTTACAAGGGCGACTCATCCCGTTAATATGAATAACTTTTCCTACGGTCATTATGATGTAAATTAAAAAAAAAATCAAATGGCTACATTGCCTTCCCAATCATTAGCTTGTGTTTCCTAAGTCACTTACGACAACCACGTGAAACTTGGAGTGGTCCTATCTTACTTTGTCGGGAACCACACGGCATTTTTAACCGACTTCAAAAAAGGAGGAGGTTCTCAAAACTTTTTTTTTGTATGTTACGCGATTTCTCAGTCAGTTATAAGCCGATTTTAATTATTATTTTTTGTTTGATAGGCAATGTTTCAAAGGTGGCCGCATATGATTTTTTTATATCCGCCCCGATATTCCTTTAATACAGATCATATTTAACATATGTAACGCATCAATTCAGGGATTGATCGAAACGAGCTATCGGGACACCTCGTTATGCATAAATTCGTTTTATCCACAACACTAAAAACGCAGTAAAATTCCTTTTTACTGCCGTAAGTGAATACAATTTACTCGTAATACACTCCTTGCTCGTAAAATGGATAGCATTTGGAAATCTCCGTGTCTCACCTATGGCAAAAATTATTGAGGGTATAGATGTGGGGAGTGATTCAGCTCTTGAATATGAACAACTTTTACTATGGGACCAAAGCTGAAACTTGTACATAACGTCTGAAGTACAGAGCTGAAAAGTACGTAACATTTATGTTTCATGATCACAAGGACATGCCTAGGCCAAAGACAATATAATACTAACGTAATAGACTGCCCACCTCATACAAAAATATTGGACCAAATTAAGGTTGCGAAAAGCAGGCGAATGTATGGCGCAAGAGAGTTGCTTGGTAGTCGTTACTAGATGGCGGTAATCTGCGTTAGCCTTTAACTTACTAAATATACGGTGTCATTTTAAAATATTATGCCTAAAATATTGTTTTGATTTTTATATATATAAGATATATTTTGTGAATCATCTAAATATATAAAACTCAAAGGTGACTGACTGACTGACATAGTGATCTATCAACGCACAGCCCAAACCACTGGACGGATCGGGCTGAAATTTGCCATGCAGGTAGATGTTATGACGTAGGCATCCGCTAAGAAAGGATTTTGATCAATTCTATCCCCAAGGGGATAAAATAGGGGATGAAAGTTTGTATGAAACTTTGTCAATTTTAAACAGATCGGTAATCTAAATATATAAAACTCAAAGGTGACTGACTGACTGACATAGTGATCTATCAACGCACAGCCCAAACCACTGGACGGATCGGGCTGAAAATTGCCATGCAGGTAGATGTTATGACGTGGGCATCCACTAAGAAAAATAAAAAAAGAAGTTGAAGAATGTACTGTCGTCCCTATTGTTACTGACGGTGCATGTTTGTTTCGTGCTCTCTCTTGTTTAATGTACGGAACACAAGATAGAGCGATGGAGGTGCGTTCAGAAATTGTCAGAATGTGGTTAATGACTGGAGCAAGTTTTCAATTACTCAATAGCTTGATAGTAGCAATCTGGCCTTATGACAGATTAGTTAAGAATATTGTGTACAAAGAAGTTTTGTAGGCCCTAAGTTTTTACACATGCTAAACAAAAGTAAAACCGCAAAAACTACTTCTTAACGCGAGCGTAGCCGCGGGCAAAAGCTAGTGTATTTATATTCTCATAATACGGTAGATACAATGTTTTGTAGTTTCGAGTGGTGCCATCTATGCGAGTCTCTGAGAACAAATCGTACGATTAAGGCGTTGAGACCGCATGCCTTGGCTCTGTTAGTAAGCCCATAAGAGATGTGTATATTCGAATTCACGTCTCAAACAACCATTCATAAAGTACAAAAATGTACGATAATATCTTTGAAATCTCTATCTGAAGTTCACCATGTTAGTGATAAAAAATCAAGAAGTTTGTGATATTTTTCTGTAAATACATAGGTACATACATACTATCACGTCTTTTTCCCTTCCGGGGTTCGCAGAGCCCAGGTCTATAAAACCTTAAGGTCACGTTTAGCATGTTGGTGGACTTGTAGGTGAGTACGGAATCAAAATAGTGATGGGTCGCTAGCCGCATCGCCTATAGACATAATTCCTGTCACCCAATTCCTTCGATCGGCTGTTACGATCTGCGCGGGAAGTGAAGCAGCTGGTACATTTTGAGTTTTTTTTTGCTCCCAGACCATCGTGGAAGCGATTTTCTGTACTTTTGTTATTTTGTAAGGACGGGTACAAACAAGGAGTTTTATGGATCGGAAAGTTTTTTGTTACTCAATCACGTTTTCGCAGCTTAACGGATCTGATTCGGGAAAACAGGCAGACATAAAAGAATCGTATAAGCCTTGTATAAGCGCACTAAAACTGCGATTGGTCATTATTGTGTCTAGTCGTCAAGGTGGGGTGTGATTTCCCATTTTTAGGGTTACGTACCTTAAAAGGTAAAAAGGTATTACGATCACTCGGTCGTCCATTTGCCTTACGAGACCATTTTTCTTAGAAACGCGTGGATATGTTAAAATTGAAATTAAAGTCGCGTAATTGAGGGTCTATAATCCTTTGAACTTGTAAAAAATCAAACTTCTAAGTTAACGCGTAATAAGTTAACGTTCCGGATTTACGCATTATTGCGTTCATCCTTATCCTAACTAATATTATAAATACGAAAGTGAGTTTAATTGCTTGTTTGTTTGTTACACTTTTAAGCCCTATCTACCGAACCTAACTAATTTAGTATACCGAAGAAGAATTAGATAAGATAGATAAATAATTTATTTCGCTTAAACTGCATCACATACAAAACACAAAATACAAATTTAATGAAGATTATAACATATAATTAAGATTATTATTATACAAGTAAAATAAAAAATTAAATTATGTAACATTTGAATTATGTATGAGCTGCAGCAGTGCAAATAAAAAAAACCGGCCAAGTGTGAGTCAAACTCGCGCAATGAGGGTTCCGTACAATATGCTTCGTGAACACACACAATGTGCAAAAAATGTTTTATTCAATTGACTAGCGCCATCTAGTGGTGTTTTAGTGAACTATTTTCCTAGATGAACTTATTATTGTGAGTTTACCACTTAATTTTCAAGTAATAGAATTTTTATTATTTTTCCTGTAATCTTCAAGGAATTAACTATATTTTGTAATGTTTTCAAAATGTAGTTTCGGAGATCAGGGGGGGGGGGGGGGGGGGGGGGAATGGTCAATTTTTGCCTTCTTTCGTGAATAAAATCAAAAGTATTGATTTTACCCGAACAAAACTTTTTTTTTTAAAAAAAAACTTTATTTACTTTGCACATCCGTGTTTGGGTCATAGGATTACACTATCTTATCAAATTTCATCTAATTTGGTTCAGTAGATTCGAAGAAAATCGGCTGTGACAGACGGACGGACGGACAGACAGACGCTCGAGTGATCCTATAAGGGTTCCGTTTTTCAACTTTTCTACGGAACCCTAAAAAGGCCTAAACTTACATAGGCCTTACCTTTTATCTCGAAAAAAGTACTGTTCACCAGGGGTTGATACTAATGCAAGCGGAGCCACGGGCGAATGGTAGTCATTAAATATTTTATGCTCTAACTAAATACTTTAGGCGGTAGTTTTGCATAGTTCCTAAAACGTAATAAATATCAGTCGATCTGCAAACATGCACACTGTAAAGTGATCGAAACTTATAAAAGGATTATAAAAAAAATGTAGTAGACGCAATAAAACTGTATTACAAGCTATTTCATTCAAGTAAGTATGATTTGTCCTGGCCCATCTGGAAATCACTCAATCGATTACGAACACAGATGGGTCGATGCAAAGACAATCTGGCTAAGTGGGGAATGATTGACAAGTCGCAAAACTGGTGCGAGTGTGGTCACTCGCCTCAAACTATGGCGCAACTTCTTTCATGTCCCCAATGCCCGAACACCTGCACCTTGGCCGATCTTCATACAGCTTCTGAGAAAGGCATTGAAGTGGCCCATTATTGGGCTGAAAAAATATAGTCAATCGTACCATCGACACGAAAAGAAAAAGAAATAAGTATGAAATAATCACGAAGCCATTAGAAAATATTAATCAAAAAATTGTATAAAACCCTTGGTTCGTCGGTTCGACTCGCACTTGACCGGTCACGCCTTTATCCGGTATTAAGCGTATCGGTTTTCGCTCGAGCGGCTCGATTTACTAATCTGTTCACAAATTCCTTTCACATGCACGTCTGAATGAAAGAGGAACAGAAGACGGCTGCGTGCCTCTCCTGTTCCCCTTTCATTAAAGCCGACCTGTCCTCTATAAACTAGGTAACCTTAGATATAGACATAGATAATTATTTGCTAAAAATGGTTACAGAGATGTTAGAGGTGCACAAACAGGACACATATTTTACCAATTTTGGCATGCAAATATATAAATATTCATTTTTAAATTTTACTAAAATGTCTGTAAATTTACAATATTAATACCTTCAATTATCGCCAAATATTATCAATTACATCATCAGTCAGCAATCTGAAATATGTTGGACACAGAGTAGAAACATTTTTCTCTAAGCCAATAAGTCATTTTTTTCTTGAATTGAGTGCTTGGTAAGGTCTTCATATCATTTGGAATAGCATTATAAATTTTTATACACATATAATAACATTGTCTGTGATAAAGACTTAATTTTGGATTTTTATCCAATGTAAGTTTATTCGGGTCTCTTCTAATTTTAGGATTTATATCTGATATCTTCTTGAAAAGGTAAATATTATTCTTGACGAAACAAGCTACTTCTAGTATATACAAAGAAGATTAAAATATTACCACGTTGTTGGTTTGTTTGCTACGGAGGCTGTATCCCGAATTTGGAAAAAACCTAGTTAAATTTACCAATTCTTACTTAAAACTGAAAACATTTATGCTCGCTCTCTAGTCATAAATCTATTACCATCATATGTATAAGAACTTTGTTGTTGTCGGTGGAGTATTTTCCTGTACGACACAATTATTGCCTTCTCTTTTATTTCATCTGTTTGTTGTTTTATTTTTCATGTGTGTAAGTGGCCAAGACTGGTTTTACATTTTTTAAGCTGCCTAAAGGCGTCTGACGTAGCTTAACGACTGCCATCAATGATGATAGCAGGGATCAACGGCTTAACGTGCCTTACGAAGCACGGAGGAGCTCAAGAAATTTTTATGCAAACCAGGTTGTTCAGAATGATTTATCTCTAGTTCAGGCTCTAGACTATTTGTGTATGCAAAGAGGTTTGAAACGTTTTTGATGCGTTCCAAAAGAATATATTGTCTGTAATTATTTACGAAGAAACGATTGCTTCTTCCCGTGGTCGTTAAAGGCAATTTAGGAAACGCAAGCTAAAGAAAGCTTACATCAAAGAGACCTCTCCAACCTGTCTGGCGTGGAGAGTGTCGGCCAAATTCTGTGACTGTTCTGGCTAATACGTCATGTATTACAGAGACTTAGTAATACGTTATGTCGAAACGAATGCCATCAAATATATTAATTTTAATTGCTCCTACAAACGCGATTCTTCGGCTACGAGAATTAGACATTTAAGCTAACGTCCAGATAATTATTACAAATTCCGAAAAAAAATACTTCTAATGTCGGCATAAAAAAAACATAAGTACTTTAGTGTATCGATTATTTATTTTAGGATATAATAATAACTTATATTCTAACAAAGAAATTTGTAAATCCTTTCCTAAATTTCTCATGGGCAAAAAATCTCATAAAAGTTATAGTCAATGTAAATAATAATATCCCATCAAATGAACCTTCGTTCATCTCAGATTTGTTTCAAACGTTCCATTAGCTAAATAAGCGATGTAATTAAAGCTCAATGTGTGAATCTTTCGATTCCTTGCTTCAATCTCTACGCTGTCCACACAGGTGGGAGAGGTCTTTTTAATCTTTATGAGCTTTGTTTAGCTTGTGTTTCTTAAATCGCCTTCTACAACATCTACAGGAAGACTTGGAGTGGTCCTATTCTACTCCGCCGGAAACCACGCGGATTCAATTATTGGTTGTAGGTAGATCATTTAGCCTGAGTAGTACCTAGAGGGTCGTGCTCCTGCAGTGGAGATTAGAAAGACCTGATGATGATGATGATGAGGTAGATCATTTAATCGATCAAATGATATTTGGCGTAGGACCTAAAAGGACTACACTTATATCTTGTAAGAGGATTATTTAGCAAAGTCTATGTTATCTGGGTATGCAAATTGGTAGTCTACCAGACTTAATCCTACATAACATGTGGTCTAGATTTGAATAAGGTCTTGCTAGCTACCACAAAACTCCTGACATAAGCAAATGGCCTTTAGTTGTAAACTAGTTATAGAAGAGATGTGTCACTCAGGACAACAATACGAAATAATTTGTGACCGTTGACGATAACGGATCCAAATACATCCGAAGTTTTAGTGTCATAATTTCTTTAGGCGTCTCATTAAGTGTACGTCAATAGGTGAAGCACGACAAATATATTTAAGATCAAAAAAAGTTTATTTTGTCGACTTTGTAAGATAAATGTGTTTTTTTTTCTTAAAAAAAATAATAATATGGTAAACTCCAAGTTTATTACGTAAAACAACCTTTAACATTTAACATTTTTAAGTATCTATTTTAATTTAAATAAAACCTTTTCCACCTGTTATATTTCCCCAAACACCGGCTGTGGCCTTAAAAAAAATATATAACTACTTGCGTACATATAAACCAAAACCAAAAGTCTGAAACCATAAAAGTTACGGATTCATTTCATGATTTGAATTACACGATGATCTAAACTTTAGATCAATAACATGATTTAAACGTGAAAAATATTTAAAAAAATTACAAAGTGTCTGTGTTCAGAAGCATCACTAATAGTTTACGTATGGATTTAGATATCCTTCTCTACATTTTTTATTTTGTCCAAATGACCTTTAGGCATGGTTAAGTCGAATATTAATTACAACACAACGCCCATAACGTCGAGCCTTTATCCCCACGATCTTTCGGGACGCTATCCGGGTTAGTAGAGTTTGCATGTCTGGAATTATTGAATGTTTTACTTGTTAGACTTCATTGTATAACGAGGTATTAATAAAACGAAGAGAAGTAGTAATCCCAATTATTTATTGCCTAGATACTAGTAGGCTGGGTGTGGTACAAATAACGTCATAAAAACGGATCAGGGTGGTAGGTATATTGCGAAAAACTTATGATAGCGAGTTTCAGGATTCTATAAAAACCGGCCAAGTGCGTGTCGGGCTATGCGCAGTGTAGGGTTCCGTAGTTGCGAATGACAACTTTGAGTTCACACTATTCACATTCGCACCTTACAGTTTAACGACCAAAAACATCTAACAATGAAAATAGTATGAAATTTTACAGTTTATAAGTTGGTTGCCTATAACTTTTTAGTTTGTACTTAGTATTCAGCTTTGATAGTTTTCCTTTCAATTTCAGTATATATACTACTGCTGTAATTTTTTTCACTTATCTATATATAACCGTTTGGCAGATAGAGGGAGGGGACACTTACCGCTAACAAAAAATCGCATTTTAAAACCAAATATTTCGGAAACGGATCCCTAAATCGAAAAATAGTGTTCTCAACCTCACAATATTTTTGAAAGACCTATTTAACGATACCCCCGATACACGATGGGTAAAAAGAAAAAAAAATACTTCCCCACTTTACTTGTATGGGAGCTACACTAAAGAAAATTTTTTTTCTACTACTTTTTTGCCATGATTAATATACATACCTATACCAAATTACAGGTGTCTAGTACTTATAGTCTCTGCATAAAACTGCGGACGGACAGACAGACAGACAGACAGACAGACATGGCGAAACTATAAGGGTTCCTTGTTTACTACGGAACCCTTAAAAGTAACAACGCCATCTATTTACAGAAATGAGAAACAGAACCTACTTTTACAAACAATTTGAATATAGAATCTTAACATTACTAATACCGGGTGAAATATTGATCATTTTGGACCTTATTAGGCGTGATCAACCTGTCGTTTGAACAACGTTTACTTTAGGACCTATGCTAGCAACTATTTTTTTTAATTCCCTATCGGAATATATAAGAGAATATGTGTATAGTGAGTATACGTGATGTGGTTGCGCCACTTGCGGTCGCCCATCCAGGTGAGGACTGCGTCCGGGGTTGCTTGGCATGCGGAAGCGCTTATAACGCTCACGCCCACTAAGCCATCGGGCTCCTCGTTAGTTTCAGTTAAGTTGTTCGTTGTGTAACCACAACATCTGTAATTTATCCAGCGTTTACCGTTCCATGTGTCTATTTTTCCTTTTATTTGCGAAAACTATAATTAGCTTTCTTAATTTTCGTTGTTGTCATGCTATTGTACTTTGTTAGCTGTAAGGTTTCCGAAAATGATAAAATAAAATAAAATAAATATATACGATGTGTGGTGTAACGAGGATGGATAAGATTCAGAACGAATACTCGTACATTAAAGCCTTAAAGTCTCACCTATAATGGATAAACTGAAAAGCCATCGCTTGACGTGGTATGGTCATGTGCAGAGGAGAGATGCCGAACATCTGACAAAAAGAATGGCTCATTTGGAGGTAGAGGAAAGTAGAGGACGCGGAAGGCCAAGAAAGACGTGTAAGGAATGTTTCAGATCAGATATGAGAGCGGTATGCGGGGTACATATAAATATGGTAAACGATAGAAAATTATGGAGAGACTGAGCCGACCCCAAATAGGGATAAGGAGAGGAAAATGATACAGGAATGATACAGAAAGTTGCTCGAACAATGATATGGACAGACAAAGACATACTATCTCGTCTTTTTCCCTTGCGGGGTAGACAGAGCCTAGATCTGTAAAACCTTAACCTTAAATGGGAATGTCAAAAATTACATAGAGTTCCCAGTTCTACCTCTACCCTGGTATTTACACATTATCGAACAAATGTAATGAAGTCATAAAAGGCAAAAAGTAGAGACTAAGCCCATTCGCGAAATAAGCCCTGGCAATAAACTACACAATATATTGGCACTAAAAAAAGTAATTCGCCTTGATCTACGAGCCGCCATGTTGGAATTGCCCACATTTGGACAGTATCGACGAATATTATGACAGTACGTATTAGGGTGATTCGTCATAATATCTAGAATGAATGAATCTGAAAGTCAATAAAATTTGTTTTTGTAGGGAAAAATATACCCCATGAATTTTCTATGAATTCGACAATAATATGACAGTAGACGTGTTAGGGTGTTTCATCGTAATATATAGAATTTATAAATCGGAGAGTCAATAAAATTTGTTTTTGTAGGGAAAAAATGTGTCTAGCCATCATCATCATCATTAAGACTTTTTTAGTCTCCACTACAGAAGCATGACCCTCTCTATACTACCAGAGCCATTTATTAGCCAGAGCATTCAGAGGATTTCGCCTACAATGTTACAACGCTAGTATTCAGCCAATATGTATGAAAATTATAAAAATGTAGTAAATTAACTACACCCGGTAAGTATACTTTTTTATCAATTACGAAATCGGAGTAACATTCGAGTAAATCTCGTATTTTATTCGAATAAAAAGCGTCATCAATTTAACATAACGGGTGAGCGAGCAAAGAATATAGTTAATAAAAAGACTGTTATTTTCTTTCATCCATTCTATTTTTAGTCTTTGTTAGTCTCCACTGCAGGAACAGGACCCTCTCCGCACTACCAGAGTCATTTATTAGCCAGAGCAGACGGGTTGGAGAGGTCTCTTTGATGTTAATAAGCTTTGTTTAGCTTATGTTTCTTAAGCCGCTTTTTACGACATTCACGAGAAGACTTGGAGTGGTTCTATTCTACACACGGTGAATTTATTTTCCAGAATAATCTTTTCCAGCAATTACGAAATCGGAGTAACATAAATCTCGTATTTCACTCGACTAAAAAGCGTCATCAATTTTACATAGCCCGAGAGCGAGCAACGAATTTAGTTAAAAAGACTGATGTTTTCTTTCAGCCATTCTATTTTTAGTCTTCATTGCAGGAGCACGACCCTCTCTGTACGACCAGAGCCATATATTAGCCAGAGCAGTCAGAGAATTTGGCCTACACTCTCCACGCTAGCCAGACGTGTTGAAGAGGTCTCTTAGATGTTTATAAGCTTTGTTAAGCTTATATATCCCAAGTCGCCTTTTACAACATCCACGGGAAGACTTGGAGTGGTTCTATTCTACACACGGTGAATTTATTTTCCAGAATAATCTTTTCCAGCAATTACGAAATCGGAGTAACATAAATCTCGTATTTTATTTGAATAAAAAGCGTCATCAATTTTACATAGCCCGAGAGCGAGCAACGAATTTAGTTAAAAAGACTGATGTTTTCTTTCAGCCCTTCTATTTTTAGTCTTCATTGCAGGAGCACGACCCTCTCTTTACGACCAGAGCCATATATTAGCCAGAACAGTCAGAAAATTTGGCCTACACTCTCCACGCTGGTCAGACGGGTTGGAGATGTCCTATTTGATGTTAATAAGCTTTGTTTAGCTTATTTATTCTAAAGTCGCCCTTTCAACATCCCCGGTAAGACTTGGAGTGGTTCTATTCTACTCTGTCGGAAACCACACGGCAAATTTATTTTCCAGAATAATCTTTTCCAGCAATTACGAAATCAGAGTAACATAAATCTCGTATTTTATTTGAATAAAAAGCGTCATCAATTTTACATAGCCCGAGAGCGAGCAACGAATTTAGTTAAAAA
Organism: Rhodophaea formosa; assembly: GCA_963082605.1. Classification (NCBI taxonomy): domain Eukaryota; kingdom Metazoa; phylum Arthropoda; class Insecta; order Lepidoptera; family Pyralidae; genus Rhodophaea; species Rhodophaea formosa. The sequence goes on along the minus strand of OY720220.1, from coordinate 2,492,251 downwards.
GACTAATGTTTTCTTTCACCCATTCCACATATAGGCTTCTTTGTTCATTGACTTCTAATAAATCTTTACACAAAATCTGAATGGATTTCAACGCCACTAAGCTTAAATCAAATTGATGCATGAGTTTACCCTAAAATTGTCCGTCACAAAAATTGGGTTAAACTACTCATTTAGTAAAAATAATTATTAATTAAGTAAAAGAATTTTGACATGACCAATACATTGGGCAAACAAAGAGAAGCATCGGTACCCGTATAAAAGAACATATTGCTGACATGAAGCATAGGCGCTCAACGAAGTCTGCAGTCTGTGAACATGCCCTAGACAAACCCAACCATTATATGCGTTTTGATAATCCTCAAGTCCTTGCAAAAGAAAACAGATACATTCCAAGAATGCTTCGTGAGGCTATTGAAATTAAAAAACATCCTAATTTCAATAGAGAGGATGGTTGGCAGTTACCACCAGCTTGGGATCCAGTCATCAATTTAATCAAATCTCAATATCAATATTCAAACTATTTATAAATCTTCCTCATGAATTACTCTATCTATTGGTGAAAACCACATGAAAATCCGTGCAGTATTTTTTGAGTTTTTTGCGAACAAACAGACCGACAGATAGACGCGTCGAAGGACTTTGTTTTATATTATGTAGTGATAGTAATATGGTCACTAGTAAAGTGCCCATCTATATGTTTATAAAAATCTCTTTACACTACATACCCATTATTAAACAACAGGAAATCGCGTTGGTAACGCGGTACTTAGGTCCGACATGATGGATACAGTTCAGAACAGGTCTATAAGACCCAAAACCTACGTTCAGCGTGTAAGTGGAAAGCGGAATCAATATCTGAGCTGCTAACCGCAACTCTCACTCTCACGATTCCACAGGATTCCGCCAATTCCTTCGATTACCTTTACGATCTGAGCGGAAAAATAAGCAGATGGTGCATTCTTCTTTTTTTGTTCCTTCTAAATCTAGAATGGAAAAAAATTAGTAAAAACTCCTACTCAGTTCCGTTTAATTGTTTGCTTCACATTTTCTTCTTTATACTTGGCTAACACATCTTTCGTTTAGAGGTCTACGTAGCTTACATTAGAATATTGCAAAAAGCTGGCAAAAAGCAACCCCAACGAAACGTTCTAAAACGCCCTTTCTTGTCGGTGTAGGATTTTTTCACACAAACCCCTATTACGTCATCCCTGCTGATAGTATCTTGCGTTTTGCGAAAAATTCGCAGAATCGACTAGCCGTGTACTGCGAATCTTCGCAATTGAAACGTCATCAGGGATTTCTTTATCCGTTGCGCGTGCCGTATTAGTCACTTTAGACGACGATTGTTCTCGTGCGGCAATGGATTGTGTGTTTGTCAGATTTTTGGTTTCAGTGTTGTTTTTCATGTTATTGGTACGGTTAATGTTGCGAGGAAGGTTGTTTATGTACGTCTGCCACCTTTTGTTGGATGGCCACACTGTTATGACTGATTTCACGGTAGGATTTTGGAATGTATTGCTAATGATAGAAATAAACTGAGAGTTGCTTTACTCACATACCTATTAATACTTTGGTTAGTTATTTATAGGTTGGAAATGAAAGCTTTAATAATTAATTTCTTTATTTTTCATAACTCATACTATAAATAAATAAATAAATATATACGGACAAATCACACAGATTGAGCTAGCCCCAAAGTAAGTTCTTAAATAAGACTTGTGTTATGGGATACTAACTCAACGATACTATATTTTATAACAAATACATATATAAATAAACATTCAAGACCCAGGTCAATCTGAAAAAGATCATTTTTCATCTTGACCTGACCGGGGATCGAACCCGGGACCATCCGTGTCACAGGCGTGTTGACCGCTGCGCCACGGAGCTCGTCCTATGACTATGTTTACATGATATGTTTAATAATACAACGTCTTTATCCTTTGCGGTAATTACAACTACCTCCCTCACAGTCCTGGGAATGTAATGGCATTAATTGTGTAAAAAATATAAAAAAGTGGTTAACGTCATAACTGATACCGTAAGCGTAGCGCACTGCCTTTACGGATTTTAGGGTATAGAACACACGTCAATTGAGTTTTAATTTGTGGCCCTCAAAAGAAACTCAAAAGGAATTGTTTTCTTATGTTTTCACGATTGTTACACATTTTAATAAAATTATTTAAAGAACACTGCAATAAGACTGCAAGACCTTCAGACACCGTGAGCCAATACTGCATACATCCGGAACGTTATCAATAAATATTTTAGGCGGTAGATTTTGCAGTTCTTATAAAATACTAGACAAATGTCAACTAAGCCTACCTGCGACCACGGACACTGTAAAGTGCTCGAAACGTTAGGTGTATAAATAATGTAATAAACGCGATAAAAACCGTATTAAAACAATTTTATTCAAAAGGAATTGTATGATTTTTTTTTCATTTTCACCCTCATTCTATTACATATGTGTCTATGATCCTTAATGCCTACAGAAAACATAAGGCAGTCGGTCGTCTGATACTACGAGTAGTAGCAGTATCTTCTTCGTAGTTTGTGGCGTAGCGTATCATGATCGAGTTCATAGTGAGAGTAAAGTGCGTAGTAATATCCCAGAGACAAGCGCGAAACGAACGAGAAAGATATGTCTGTCCTTGACAGCTGTCTGCTCCCACCCGCAATTCTTCAGTGCCTTCGTGATCATGTTCCATGTAGCTGGCTGGAAATATTGAGAACTGAAATAAAAAACATAATAATTACGGTAAATATTCCAATAGGTTTTATTGCGTAGTACATATATCTCCATGGTTGCATTCCAATTTTGATAACCGTGAAAGTTTAAACAAATGCAGCCATAGAAAAACATAATAATGCTTCCATACATACAAAAATCATTCGTTCACCAAACTTGTTTATTTAAACTCCGCATTTCTGATGTTTTTGTTAGTACAGTCGCTGCTCAAAGCCGATACGCGGATACTGGGAAAAACAAACACTGGAGTTTACTTAAAAATGCGTTACAACGCCAAACGTTAGTTGTACACGAATTCAATTTCTTTTTTCTATACACCTGTGCAAAACGATCGCTAAATTTGTTTTAGATTTTTTTATTATTCCGTTCAGCTCGTGCCAAACTTTATTACGCTTCAGAACATCGCGCGAGTCGATGCGCGGTACACAATATTAGGTTAAGCGAATAAGCGGGGCACGCGCGGGAAGATGGGGCGCATATTCTGAAGCTCGCAGCTAATATCCGAACCGCAATAAAATTTGGCGTGACGTGTAACCTAAGTGTGCAAAAGTTCTTACTAAAGCTCTGCTGTCCAACCGTCTGTCACAGAACTCATTCGGTTCAGAGATGTGCAAGATAGCCAAGTGGTGCGAAGATGCACAACAAAGATATGATACGATTAACTACTGTTATATTGTTATTTTAGCATAAGTTCACCTATTTTGCGTTTACATTGTTTTTGTACAATTGGCTTGAAAATGGACTTATAATGAGTCCGAAACTTAAATCGGCAATCTCGACAAAGTAGCACGTGATACGGTTTCAGAAGTATTTACAAAAATAAAATACCAAAATCACAAAAAAAATATTTTATTATATTAGAACAAAGTATTGACCAACGTTACAACTATCGAATCGTACTTACATGATGTTTACTCACTGACAGCTAGCACAAGACTGCTCTCGACCAACCTAATGTACTGTCATTATTTCATTCAATGAAAGAACTATGTTCAATCTTAAGAGCGTATACTAGCAGTATTTTTTCAATATGGTTTCTATACAAATGTATTTCTCTATTTTCTCGCTGAAAACTGATTCTAGACCCACAATTCTTTTTTCATAAAATCTAGTACTAAAATAGGAATGCCCCTATTTTTAATTTTTTCCAAAAAAAACTGTTTTTGTACAATTTTTTTTCTTTTAAACAGGTTTTTAGAAAAAAATAAAACATAGGGACATACCTATTTTAGTAATAAATTCTATGTAAAAAGAATTGTGCATCTAGAAGCAGTTTTCAGCGAGAAAAAAGAGAAATACATTTGTATGGAAAACGCGCTGCTAGTATACCCTCTTAAGAACGACAACGTAAATGAATGTGAATGATTGTTTAGTAATCTTTACATATTATATAATAATAGTTACACACGTGAGTGACCCGTTTTTAAACATAATATGGACTACTATAAATAAAAATAACACCGAGAGATTTCAAATAAAACCTCCCCTAGTGAATTCCGTGGCACACCCCAACAATATGTTTCAATTTCCCAGTAATTTCGTTCAACTTTTATAAACAAAACGTGCAACCTGTATTGTCCCGGGCTGTGCGTTAACAAATTCTAATTTTGGAACTTCTGAGGACCTTTTTACCCATACTCTAAGTCCTCGGTGGACCGAGCAGACGAGCTACTTTATTGCGTATTTTTATAAGACTACCCAAAAACGGAGTGTAATGTCTTTAGTGTTTTATGTACAAACACATTGCTTCATCATCATCATCAGGTCTTTCTAGTCTCCACTGCAGGAGCACGACCCTCTCTGTACTACCAGAGCCACATACTAGCCTGAATAATTAGAAGATTTGGCCTACACTCTCCACGCTGGCCAGACGGGTTGGAGAGGTACACATTGCTTATAATAATTATAATATATCTTTATTTCGAGCAACACGACTCATATACATGTCACCTACAGATCAAAAGTTAATAAAATCTTTGATAAGACATCAAGATATTACAATCAGAATACTGTGCTCTTTACGTCACTAAAATGTTAATTAAAATAATTCAACAAATTACCGAAAGAGTGAAAAGTAGACCGTCTACTTAGTCTTTGAAGGGTGTGAATTCTTTCAAGCCCGTTTTTGTTTACGCCCTAGTAAGCACTTTGTTATTCAGCCAATGAAGTATAAAGTGCATGTAATGAATGTTGGAATGTCGATGAAAATGTATTCTGAATCCTCATTAAAATCATTTCTGTGTTCGGTGATTGCAGCCGTAGGTATTCAAATGTTATTCGTGTGTATTAAATATACTATTTATTAGTGTAAAGCGACTGACTAAATCACATAAAAAAGGCGAAGGTGAAGTCGACTGTCTGCTTAGTCCTCAAAGGGTGTAAATTCTTTCACGCCCTTTTTTGTTTACACCCCAGTGAGCACTTTGGCGATTCCAGCCATTGAACTTTGAATTTCAAATTACATTACTACATGTCCATGTATGTTGAATCAATAAGTACGTAAATATTTTTTAAAGATAAGATTTTTCCTATATGAACAACTAGATGTTACCCGCGGATCCGCCCGCGTGATATATAGCCTATGTCTTCTCAGTACCCTAACCTATGTGTATGCAAAATTTCATGATGATTAGTTCAGTAGATACGGCGTGAAAGCGTAACAAATAATCAAACAAATAAACAAACAAACTCACTTTCGCATTTATAATATTATATTAGTCGGGATATTAGTTAGGATTAGTCGCGACCTGTGACTGACTTATCTACTGAACCGATTATGATGATAATTAAACTTGCAAATTGTTCTAACAGTTCCTACATCTGTTTTAAATTTCGTTGAATGTCGTGCATTGATTTGAGAGTTGACGCAGAACAAGTACATAAAAAACCAATTTCATAATGTGGGTCAATACATGACACAGGCACCAAAACCCATTAGTCTAAAATGAGACCAAAATGTATGGTAACAAAATAATAAATAAAATAAATATATAGGGACATATCACACAAATTGAGCTAGCCCCACAGTAAGTTGTGAACTTGTGTCGCAGGATACTAACTCAACGATACTATATTTTATAATATATACTTATATAGATAAACATCCAAGACCCAGGTCAATATGAAAAAGATCTTTTTCCATCTTGACCTGACCGGGGATCGAACCCGGGACCCCCGCGTCGCAGGCTAGCGTGTTGACCGCTGCGCCACGGAGCTCGACAATATCGATAATATAAAATCGAACAAAAACAAAATCCATATTGAACTGGAAACGAATGCAATACGTTATTTGAACTTTTCTTATATGCCCGGAAACTGAACGAATTTCGTCGCATAATGAAAATAAAGATTCTTTTAGTAGAATTTTCGATATGTCGCCGGAAAACATCGACATCGTTTGCTCTTCGGCCGGCTTACAAAAAATGCTTTTACATTTCTATTACGCCGTTTAATTTCTTTGTACCTAGTATTTAGTATACAACCAAGCGGCAATTTAAATTTACATTCTAAGCATCAATATAAATAACTTTTATTTTGTGACCAAGCCTAAAATCGAGAAAAAAAATTAGCTTATTCATTAATTTTGAATCAAGAAATTATATTTACTATGAATGGAGCAGACTACTTTTTAAATTGATTTCAGTCTTGTTAATAAGGTTGTTGATGATGAGAATGTGAAATGGCTACTTGACTAAAAAATTTTTCGTGTCGCTATGTAAAGACTTTTCTAAACAAAAACTATTTAAGATATAGAAGTTTTAAAGACATATTTTTAGACGTGAAAACGCACTGCTGAAATGCCTACATATTTGTGACGTCACAACTTTGTATTTTGTATGGGCGGCGTGAGAACTTTGTTTTGTAGCTATACGAAATATTACGTTTGTGGTAATAGTTTCATAATAAAAGTTGCTATAAATTTAGCGGATTACAATACAGTATAATTGTAATTTAAGATTTTCATACTTTTCAAAATGGTCCTATTCACCCAAATTTAAAGAAGCTTTAAGAACACTTAACGAATCGATATCAAATTAAAAGTGTTTTTTATAGTGTTTTTAGATAGAAATTAGTATCATTGTAAACAAATTATATAGGTAAACATGAGGCAAATACCGAATTGGAAAATTATTATAGTGTAGTATTACAGTTATAACATGCCGTGTGGTTCCCGGCAGAGTAGAATAGGACCACTCCAAGGCATCCCGTGGATGTCGTAAAAGGCGACTAAGAAAAGACAAGCTAAACAAAGCTTGTAAACATCAAGGAGACCTCTCCAGCCCGTCTGGCCGGCGTGGAGAGTGTAGGCCGAATCCTCTGACTACTCAAGCTAATAGGTATATGGCTCTGGTAGTACAGAGAGGGTCGTGCTCCTGCAGTGGAGACTGGAAGGACCTGATGATGATGATGATGATGAAATTATTATATCCAAACATACTTTTAATAAAGGTCCAAGAAATTCGTACAGTGATAAAGCGAAGGCTACGTGAAGAAGTCTCGATACAACTCTGTTTTAAAGTGAAAACTTCTATTTATTTATTTATTCGTATGGCTTAATTACAGTCGTTGATAATTCAGATATAAATATTCAAATTCTGCATCCACTGGATTGCGTCATATAAAACTTCTATAGCGGCACTGCGCATTGTTTGTGATGGGGAAAAAATGTTCAACTCGCGACAGGTCACGTGACCGACAGATTTGTCAAATTTGTAAGACAGCGCAGGGCGCTTGCGCTAATGTGCGTGTGTGTTTGTGTTACAGCGTGCTACGCACATCTATGGATAGTGATTGCTGTTAGGAAAGGTATTAAATTTAAGTTATCACTTCTGCAGGCACTCCCAGAGAGCAATCCTTTTTTTTTCTTATGTGGAATACTCCAGATTTACTGCCTCAAAAAAGTACTTTTCATCACGCTGATTATGCAAACAGAGTGAAATATTTAATATCTGCATTTGCATGTGCAGCTTACAAACAATTTTGTATGTAAATGAGTGTTTACTTTGCCTTGATTAGTATTTACATACAAATGATATTCCGACAGCGTCTGCTAGTGACATTTACGGAGACAATCTTGCTGAGAAAATGTACGCTCGTGTACCTTCGTGATGAGAACTAGATTTTGAAATTAATATTAAATACTTTATTTGCATACTTAATGTACATACATAGGTCGTCTTAAAATAGTGCGTAATCAATTATAGACCCTGACGGGCGCAGCAATCGGAATAATTAATTCTAAAATACTTATATTCTGAGAAATGTATTGTTTAGGTATAGTTAGTAGGACTTCTTCTAAGCATTTATCTCAGCTGCAAGAAGTCCACTAAAAGCCTACTCTAAGGATTTCCATCCGAGTACGAAAAAAATACTCGGCACTAATACTCGGCAGTTGAACCGAGTATTCGCCCGAGTATGAGTACTGCAAAAGGTGCCAAGAATACCGAGTAACAGCTGAGTACTGGGCCCATCGCTGATTTCCATCATTTGCCATACTTACCACGCTTGGCAAACGGGTTCGTGAGCGCTGTTTGCTTGACTATAGGATTTGACTTTGCTTAAAAAAAGTTTAGATGGGCAGGATCATCTAAACTTTTTTTTAAGCAAATGAATGAGTTTGTTTGACTGGAGGAAAGGGAAGAAGGTATTTGGGATGCTACTTTCTTTGATGGATAAGGTCAAGAAAGTAGCAGCTCGAGTGGCCAGGCGCGCGTACCCGATACCATACCTTCAACTACCGGACAAGCAGTTTAGGATGACACCCTTAATTATCTGACTCATCATCATCATCATCATCAGCCTATACTCGTCCACTGTTGGTTATAGCCTCCGGATTAGCAAGCTGAAGTGGCAGTGGACTGGCCATATTAGCCGCAGAACCGATAACCGTTGGGGCAAACGAGTTCTTGAGTGGAGACCACGTCTCGGCAAACGTAGTGTAGGACGTCCTCAGGCACGGTGGAGTGATGATTTGCGCAAGATGGCAAACAAAAAAAAGATAGATCTCGATGGCGTGCAATTGGGGAGGCCTATGTCCTATCTGACTCATACTTATGCTATATATTGTTTTCTACAAAATCTTAACTTTCGTTTCTTTTTTTTATATTAGGTGGGTTTGCTCTTCACCATCATCTAGCCCAGAGGCAAAGGTATGGCCTAAGATGAATCGAGCTTACCCAGAAAAAGCCTATTCACTCTCTTTTTACAAAGATTCAGGTTATATGCACTCGGAAATACAAAGGCAGGCAATGCGTTCCAATCCCTAGCTGTGCGCATAATAAATGATGAGGTGAAGCGCTTGGTACAAATACTAGGAATTTCAACCAAGTAAGAATGGCACAAAAGACGGTGACTTCGCGTCTGTGACTAAGACTGTAGTTTATCTTTTACAAGATTTTTGTCACTAATTAGCTTCCTGGCTCTGCGATCCACCGATTCCAGTGCAGCAAGTTGATATTTAGCTGAGCCATCCCAAAGGTGGCTGCAATCTTTTTTCATAGTGCTAAGTTACATTTTGACAATCAAAATTATACCGAAACAAATTAGTCGACAGAATTTTTGCAAAAAAAAAAAACTATTGTGGCAAAGTGTTATTTTATGTTATAAAAAATATGCAAAATAGTTATGCCCAAGAAAATAATTATGCAAAAAGAACTCGCAGAAAAGCGCGTACAAAAAATACTTTTAATAAATGTTGTATTATTAATGTGAGTGTATTGATAATTTAATTTTATCTGTCACGCACACGAACCTCAAATGATTGATTGCAATAACTAAGTTACACACGAATTTCAAACTTGTATCAAACATTTTGGTACTATATTAACGAATTCGAAATTGTTTTGAGAGGACAATCCAATGTTACAACAATGTCATTGAATTTAGTTTCAGACTATCAAGTTGAAGGTACAGCAGCTGTGAGATATGTGTAGGGTGAGAGATAGTATTATTGATTAGATAGTTTGTAACCTCTGGCGCAAGAAGAGGTGTACAGTTTTAAGCTTCGCAGTCACAATCACCATTACTACGGGACTTACCGCAATTATTTTTGAGATTTTTCTGATATTTCGACAACATTGCAGCTGCCATCTTCATAGACTACCTCAAGAAGACTAAGACAATTACAAAAAATAAAGTAAATAGTCCTGTAGTGATAAAAACAGAAACTAGAGATATATATAAGTATCATGTATACATAGGGTCCTGCAGAATATCAGCGCTGCTGTGTTTTGTGCTGCAGCTTTATGCTGAGTGGGTCCCTTTTGGCAACCTCTGCGACACTCTTTGATTATTAGTTTAAGTAGTATATAAGTAGTCTTTTTATATAGAAATCATTTATAATATATTATTTTAAGTTTTATTTATTAAGATTACATTACAAGATTGTTTTTTTCTTACTCTTTTGTTATGTGTGCTCATTGTGTGAGTAGCCAATAAAGTTAATTTCATTTCATTTCATATCTAAGTTTGACCGCTGTATGTGTGGTGTGTCTGTTTGTTAAATCGTAGGTGTTCAAGTTTTTAGTAAGTTCAAATGTCGCTTTTCTAGCATATTTTTTAGATAATATTAGTTATAGAGATACATTAATCAATGATTTAAGAGTAATATTATTTATTTGATATTATTGTTCATATTCAATTTTTTTTACGTCATAGGACGGCAATCGAGCAAGCGGGTCACCTGATGGTAAGTGATCACCGCTGCCCATGGACTAATGTAATTCCAGGGGTATGAAAAAAGCGTTGCCGGCCTTTTATTTTTCCCTCCCCAGAGGGTAGGGGGTATGGCCTCCAGCGCTCTCACTCACCGAACGAAGCATAGAAGCTGTAAAGCTGTAAACGTCGATTTTCTGTGAGAGTGTGGTACTTCCCCGGACGAGCCGGCCCATTCATGCTACCAGCAAAAGTGATTTTCGAATTCATTATAAAATTTGAAGTGTGTAATAAATGGAAAATTTATTTTGTTATTCTTACAGGTACATTAGCTGAAAGACATAAGTAATAGAAGATATCTTTTGCGTGAGTATCTACATTTTAGTTCGCTATTTCATATTTTCTGACATCACATATCGCTTTTTCAGGAGATGTAATCAATATGCTGTGTGCATTATTACTTTTAATCTTTTATCTATAATATTTACCTATATATTTAAAAAAAATCCATTGCATCAAGTCTTTTTGAGTTGTGATTGTCCTATAAAAAAGCTTAGCTTCCTTGCCACGGGGACTCATCGTTTCTCCTTTGATGGGAAGGAAAATAAAATCCCAACTAATATTATAAATGCGAAAGTGAGCTTGTTTGTTTGTTATGCTTTCACTCCGTATCTACTGAACCGATCATCATGAAATTTTGCATACACATAGGTTAGGGTACCGAGAAAGACATAGGATATATCCACGCGGGCGAAGCCGCGGGTAACAACTAGTTGTTTATAAGAGCAACCGTTTCACGTCTTTTACCCAACTCGGCTGTACTGGCACATGCATCACACTGAGTAGATGTTCCCGGTAAGTATGAAGCTCTTACTTATTAGAATGAGTGCAGAGTCTATCTTATGATTTTCGAAGAGCATGAAGTACAGCCGCTCTCTCTTCTTCTTCTTCTGTTTTATAAAATGGCTTCCACCGAGATTTCAGTGATTCTGCCAATATCCAGTAAATTGAGATACTAAGTATCGGTGTTGTACGGTAAAGTTGTAACAAGAAGCATCAAAGATGGCGTATGTTCTTTGATGTCTCGTGGTCGGGAGGTTATGGTGACAAGTCTATACGAGTCCATATAACAGTCCACTTTAGCTATTTCACAAATTGTTCCATGAGCACGAGCATTTATAACACCAAACTACACCAATTTCATATTATAAAGTCCACCAAAATCAATTAGCAAAATCGTCCAAGGTAGACCTCAAATGCACCCCTTGACTTCCCACCACAAACTCCCGCCGCACTCTATATTAGGATGTGTATCATGTTTGATTTCTTAGTTATAGATGTGTGTTGAATACCTTCCATTATTTATACACCTAACGTTTCGAGCACTTTACAGTGTTCGTGGTCGCAGGTAGACTAAGTTGACATTTGTCTAGTATTTTATAAGGACTGCAAAATCTACCGCCTAAAATATTTATTGATAAATTTCCGGATGTACGCAGTATTGGCTCACGGTGTCTGAAGGTCTTGCAGTCTTCTGCTTAGCTTAAGATTTGATTAAATTGATGACTGGATCCCAAGCTGGTGGTAACTTCCAACCATCTTCTCTATTGAAATTAGGATGTTTTTACCTGCGACCACGAACACTGTAAAGTGCTCGAAACGTTAGGTGTATAAATAATGTAATAAACGCGATAAAAACCGTATTAAAATAATTAAAATCTGCACGAGATTTATGAATTAACCTGCCATAGCTATTCTATTATACATGTTGGTGAGAATTAGCATATAATATATATGGCTACTTGAAATTCATGTAGTGTATTCAGACTGTTATTGTTTCATATGAATAGAATTATTGCAAGGATTTCGTGCCAGCTCACATTATATATGTTTATGTCTTGAGATAAATCTTGTTAACGTGCGCGAAATGTTAATGTAGATTTTATCTTAAAAATCGAAGTGCGATTTTTGTCAAATGATATCTTTTGCAAAAAATTTAACCTGCTTAGTAGTTTTTTCTTTTCTTTTTTTGTTGTTTAGGTCACATGTAAATATTCTAATATCTATGGGTCACATCATTTAGGGATTTCAAAGCAGTGGCACTCAATCGATGGAGTTGAAAATTTGTATACTCAATTCGGATGACGAAGCTGTATTGGGGTCATTGTGTCGATTTGATGAAATAGTCATCGTCATTATCATCAATACTGTTTCAGTTGTTTTGAAAAATAAACCAAGGTAATTTATTTCAGCATTATTTCTTACGAATTATGTAATTGGTTTTTAATATTTTATAAGTTTTAACATGAACTTATTTTCAAGCTTTATATATATATAATTATTTTCAAGCTTTATAATATAAATTAAATTTATAGGTAAGTGCTTAAGCTAGCATTAAGATTGGTAGCTATTCCACGCTTAATTTTTTTAAATGATGAAAATACTCATTCCTTTTTGCATTTGAATTTTAAAATTAACTTATGGGATTGTTTAATATTATATACCTTAATAAACAAGAAATCTCTATCTTCGTCCCTTTCTAATTCCCTGATGCACCTTAACTGTGATTCTTTGCAGCCTGCGGTCTACTATTCTGGTAGTATTTATACTTTATACGATTTGTCAATTTTTTTATAGCTTGCTGCTTGCCTACCACTTTGGTAGCTCCTGAACTGGACAGTTACTTTTTGAAACAAGAAAACTTTTTATTTCTCTATAAAAAATTACCTTTAAGTATATAAAATCAACTTTATTTATTTTTAAACGGCTAAATCTAGCACGATTTCCAAAACATCACACGTACCCTGACCCAAAATTAATATCTTTAACAGCTTCCCGACAATAGAACTAACGGCTACTGTGATAGGGGTCATAATCGAGTGGCCGTTACTGGAAGCAGGTCGCATATGGACCGATTTAAAGGACCATTTGCTTTGAGAGACTGGCCTTGGACCACGGTCTTATGTATTGCTTATAGCGTTTTTGCGAACACGGCGTTGCCTTTTTCCTTTTTAATTCCCAATAATGAACCAATACAAACCACCTAGTTTGTAATTAAGAAATCAGCCAAGCTGAAGTTTAACCCATTCAACCCGATGGTCCAGTGGGTGTGAGCTCTATGAGCGCTTACGTATGTTAAGCAACCCCTGGTGCAGTCCCTACTTGGATGGGTGACCGCAAGTGGCATAAAAATATCTCGAGCTCCTCCGTACTTCGGAAGGCACGTTAAGCCGTTGGTCCCGGCTGTCATTGTTGATGGCAGTCGTTAAGCTATTCAGATGCCTTAGGGCAGCTTGAAAAATCTGACACCAGTGTTGGCCACTTACACATACGAAAAACAAAACAAAACCTAACATTAGCAAGAAAACGTCAAAAATGTATTAAAATTTCAATAGCTTATAGAAGAATTTGCTTATATTTATTTATCCGTCGGGCAGCGTGGAGAGTGTAGGCCAAATTTTCTGACTGCTCTGTCTTATATATGGCTCTGGTAGTACAGAAATGGTCGTGCTCCTGCAGTAGAGACTAAAAAAACCTGATGATGCTGATGATGATATTAGAATTTAAACTTTTGACCGAAAACATACATATCTCGCGTCTAACGAGCTCCATGGCGCAGCGGTTAACACGCCGGCCTGTAACACGGATGGTCCCGGGTTCGATCCCCGGTCAGGTCAACATGGAAAATGATCTTTTTCAGATTGACCTGGATCTTGGATGTTTATCTATATATGTATTTGTTATAAAATATAGTATCGTTGAGTTAGTGTCCCATAACACAAGTCTTTCTTAGGAACTTACTTTGGGGCTACCTCAATCTGTGTGATTTGTCCGTATATATTTATTTATTTATTTACCAACCTTAGCTAACATAGTGTTTTTTAATTTATGGTAAATTCGTATATTTTGCGAGGTTCTATTGTAACCAGCGGATAGAAATTGAGTGATATTAAATACAAAATTCGATGCTCATTAAAACACATCGCAATAAAGATTTAATTCGTCTGGGGTTCGATTACACAAAATCATTAAGCTCTAATATAATAATCCGATTATTAAATATTCATTAACAATACAAACGCACGCCACTTAACATTATTTTGTCCGAAACAATTAGATTTGATATACAACAAAGAACGTACAAATACCTAATATTGCGAACAAAAGAGTAAATTACATGACCGCGGGCTATTGATTATAAAAGCAAGACCCTTTTTGAGAGAACAATGAGTACTCACTCTTGTGTAATGTGTATTTTTTCAGTGTTTTTCTATGGACTAGTATCACGCTGGTTTAACTAGCGTTTTGATTTACATTGCGTTTTTAATGTGTATTATTTGGTTAAACATGCATATATAAGCCGCATTGGATATGCATTACACAACACGAGTTATACTTATTCAAGACAGTTCTAAATCTAAGTCGCAAAAAGCTCTATTAAATATAGTAATAATAAGAGTTTAATAAATAGCTTACTATTCCATCCAATGATAATGAGCTCGATCTCTTACTAATTTCTGTAAAGACACTGTAAAGCCGACCGCATATTGTAACGCCCTCTACCACTTTTTATGCCAGGTCACAGATTCGGTTCATACGACAATGTACGAAGGTATAAACACTACGGCCCATGACAACGTTAGTTGCGAAGTATGACGGCCTAACGTGGACCTAGCGGCCGTACATGCTCATCACACGCCACAGTATAAAGCTGCGGTCTCATACCAGCACCTATGGACACGCTGCCTTTACACATGTTTCGTCTACGTAGCAGTCGGAAGCCAGATAGAAAACCAGGCTATACTCACGTTTTATTTCGTTAGGCAGACTAGTTTTGGTCTGTTACAAAAATCATCATCAGATTTCCATAATGAATTTATCTCGCGCATGTTTTAATATTATTACGATTGAATCTGTCCACAAAAAAGCACATTTTTTGCTGACGTTATCTTGGGTGTCAATCATACAAGCAATCATGGATACACTATCAACTTAACCTACCCATCATGACAAAACGATTTTCACCAATACTTACTCGAAATTATTCTTAGAGGCTTTATCTTTCTCAAAATTGCATTCATGATGAGGTGCTCCTAAGTCTATTTTTGGATGGCATAGGCTTTAGAATTTATACAATGTTATTAATCGCAGTTGTAATATTCGCATGACTTAACGTTATAGTACTCTTTTCAAAAAAGTGAAAAAGTTAAAAAAATATTAAAAACAATATTTTTATTAGTGTTAGGGTAATAAATCCAATAAATAAAACTAAATTACTAAGTGGGCGACAAAAATGCAGAAGAGCCAACTTTGGGCAAAGCCCCATAACTAACAAAACAAGGGTAGGTTAAGTTCGTTAGGTTTCCTTGTGAGAAAAATGGGAGCAAGCAAATGAGCGTCCCTAACTCTTGGTGAAACTCCCAGTATAAGGTCTCAGAGGGAAGGTTTTAGTAAATTTCTCGTTACTCGCAGATACTTTGTATTTTTGTTAGGTACCCAAATCCAATACTTTGACATACAAATTTTGAATTTACAGTCACTCATTTAAATGCTACCTTACATTAATTATCTCATACCTTGCAAAAGCAAAGTCAAAGTTCAAAGCAACTTCATAGGCTGTTAAATCCGCTTCAGACAAGCCACAGCCTTATAATTCAATGGAGTGGTGGAAACGCGGCGGAGTATTTCCCGTTATTGGAGAATTTAATAAAACATGGCGTTTTTTATACGGCCATTTTATTTAACGGGAAGTCCTGGGTGGAATGCCAATCTTAGCCTCTGCTTTACATTATTAACGAGAACTGAGAACTTATTTAAAGAAGAATAAGACACCTATTGTGTAGTTAAAGAAGAAATTGATTATACTGAAATTTTTAAATGTATATCAGATTATTTAATAGGTACTTAAACTGTTTGGGGTATCCCATCCCATCGGTGATAACATTGACGGAGTTCACAAGGGCAATATTGTTTGTTTTGTGTTATGTCAGGGTTTGTGGCTAAAGGGAAATGCATGTATCTGTTAATTTAATAATTAAGTACGCTATTGTATTAGGTTGTATTAGGGAGACCTGTCATGATTGTGTAAGAAATGAATGAATAAATAAATAAATAAGTTAAACCAGGCCTTGTAAAAAGTGGTCAAGTGCTAGTAGTACTTGCCTATGGAGGGTTCCGTAGTAGCAAGAGTAGATTAACCAGAATATCATTTTTCGCCACCAAAAAAGACTTCAGTTTTATCGTGTTTGTATGAATCACAAAGTTATATTTGCGGTTTAAAGTTATTGATGATCGGGGGAAGGGGAGAGATATCTGAATAAAATAGTGTTTGGAGACTATTATAAATGGATAGGCACTTTCTTAGTGAACAGAAATATCCAATTGCTTCGAATCGATTGTGCTTATAAAGAATGTTAACCCAATCAATCGATTTATATTTTACTTTCGAAATTTTCAATATTCATAATTTCTATACGCTTCCTATCCGGATGTAAGAAATAGGATATTTATGTTTGGTAATGAAGTGCGCATCAATAAATTATAGTCTCCAAACACTATATTATACATAAGAAAATTGAATTTTGCAAATTGATTTTAGTGGACTTTATAATATGAAATTGGTGTAGTTTGGTGTTATAAATGCTCGTGCTCATGAACAATTTGTGAAATAGTTAAATTTTTTTAGGGTAGCTTAGTAGCCATACAAGTAAAGAGGGAGTAATATTTTTTTTCTATACAAACCCACCAACCAACAGTAAGGGCTAAGCACTTATAGTACCTGATACAAGGCGCAATGTCTCTGATCGCTTTTTACGATCTGCGCGATAATAAAAGCAGTTGGTTCAAACCTTGTTCAAACTATGTTTTTCTTTTGCTCCCAGACCAGCACAAAAAATCAAATAAATAGTAATAGTTTTCTATTCCTATTTTCGTTTCCTTATGATATTTTATAAATAAATTCCGCAATTTAGATATTAATTCCATCCTAGCATTGCCTTTTAGATGAAATTTAAAAGCGATATAATTCCAGAAAGTGTCCTTGGCAGTCCTTTGTGTAGTGAATTCTGTTTGTGATATATTATGTAATAAGCTTTTATCTTCAGCCTTTTAATTACTGTTTGTTCTCAGACATAATAAAATACATTTATATTGAAATTTCATCATCAACATCATCAACAGGTCTTTGTTAGTCTCCACTGCAGGAGCACGACCTCCTCTGCACTACCAGAGCCATATATTAGCCAGAGCAGTCAGAGGATATCGAAGACACTCTCCACGCCGGCCAGACGGGTTGGAGAGGTCTCATTGATATTTACAGCTTTGTTTAGCTTGTGTTTTCATAGTCCACTTCTACGATATCCACGAGGTGACTTGGAGCGCTCCTATTCTACTCTGACGGGAACCACACGGCAAATACTGAAACTTATTTATCACTTATGTGTGAGGAGAGCGGAGAAGAGAGCATTTAGTGTGAATGTGTTTGTGGAAAATGGAATCAACATACTAATAGGTTGCTAGCCGCTTCGTCTGTTGAAATTATCCTTGTATTTTCGCCTTCGATGATTTTTGCCCATTCCATCTACGGTCTACGCAGAAAACGAAACAACTAGAGTATTTTTCGTTTTCAGAGTACCGTACCCAAAGGGTAGAAACGGGACCCTATTACTAGACTGATGTCCGTCGCCGTCGTGTCATTTAATGGCCAGTTGCCTGCTTGATGACAATCTTCTTTGGGTTTATTGACCCTTTTGGTAAAGAGCCTTAACTATAAATCAGAAATGCTTTCAGAAAGTTAGACTGAAAAGCTTTCAAAGGGATGTTGCAAAAAGATCCTGTCCATATTCAAAAAT
Source organism: Rhodophaea formosa (assembly GCA_963082605.1). Classification (NCBI taxonomy): domain Eukaryota; kingdom Metazoa; phylum Arthropoda; class Insecta; order Lepidoptera; family Pyralidae; genus Rhodophaea; species Rhodophaea formosa. Next base: position 2,473,996 of record OY720220.1, on the reverse strand, counting down.
ATTTCTCCTTTGCTTCAAAAACTGTGGTTCGTTAAAACCCCGAGTCTTTTATTGTGACAGCATTCATGCTCTAAATTTGGCATAAGGTTTTACGGCCAGCTGCCTGCCCGACGACAATCTTCTTTGGGTTTATTGATCCTTTTGGTTATGTTTTATTTATTTATTTTATTTAATCTAAAAATCACAATATAACAAGTTTTTTTTTAAATCTATAAGGCCTAAAATCCATGTAATGGTTTGTCTAGGTGTCTAGGTAAGAAGCCTTTAAAATAAATCCGAAATCCCTTCAGGAGGTTAAACTGTAAAGCTTTCAAAAAGTGTCAGAAAAACATTCCGTCCCTGTTCAAAAATATTTCCAGAGGCTTCAAAAACTGTTAAAATTTTTAAGCATTGTGTTTCACAAACTTTTAATGATGAGATGTCAGTACAGCTTTATTGTCCCGTTTTAAAGTATCGAGAAAATAGAAGTGTCGCCATTTAATTTTCATTGATGCTTTGGCGTTTAAGTAATGATAATCTGTTATACAAACAATGTGTTCTATCGATTTACTTATAACACAAGATATAGTTGTGATCCCAAACATATAGTATCATTTTGTATTTTAATGAAAATACCTTCTGTTTTGATATAAAAAGTATGTTTAAAATCCTAATTACCTAGAAGTAGGAAAATAAAATGTACTTTGACATTACTTAAATAAATATATATATACGGACAATCACACAGATTGAGCTAGCCCCAAAGTAAGTTCTTATGAAAGACTTGTGTTATGGGATACTTACTCAACGATACTATGTTTTTATAACAAATACATACATAGATAAACATCCAAGACCCAGGTCAATCTGAAAAAGATCTTTTTCCATCTTGACCTGACCGGGGATCGAACCCGGGACCATCCGTACTTAGCCTCTATTGGGTAAAAATACAAGAAGTTAAAAAAACAATATGTTTGACGGTTTCATCCAAGACGGCCGCCATATTTATTTAGTGGAGCATAACAAATGGAGGGCATAGAATCAGCGTTTGACACTTGTACAAGCGAGTCGGAAACTCTGGCAATATTGTTGGAATCAAAATCATCCTTTATTAAACTCCCCATATTAGTTTGACCAGCTAAACACTTTACAGGACAGTACGGTTATAGCAGTTATCTAAAAACGCAGTAATTTGACAGTACGGGCATCGCCGTCGCTAAAAAAGATAGTGTAAAGAGCGCTACGGTGATTGCCGTGCTGGGTTCATACTATCATTGTATAGAACAATATTTACTGTCTATCTACAAGTTAATCAAAGACTGGTTCTGTCAAATCTAAGAACTAAAATAAATACATATCTACATTGTATAGAAGTACGAATATGTAGGTAGTACCAGTGACACTACGGCTATAACCGCTTTGTTCGCCTAGACAATTTATAGGAACCGGTTATGCTATCCAGCGGTTATGCCCGTGGTTACTGACATACATCGGTATTCTAGTACTTATTTAAACAATTACGGCTATAGACGTGGTGATTATTTGTATGGAAAACCGGAGTGTCATCCTGTGTAATTAGAGTTCAGTTTTCTGTCCTGTAAAGTGTTAACGTATTTGTATGAGGATATTAATGTTCTTTTTCATAGTTTTTTTTTTTACTTTGACTTTGTGTTAATTTGCCATTCTGATATCTTGGCCTTCTGACACTAACCCTTCTTTGCATTTTCCCATAATTTTTCTTACGTGTAATTTTTTTTAGTGCCTTTAGAGTTACCTATATACAATTTTAAAACGCTGATTCTATACTCTCTATATTTTACGCCCCACTCAATAAATAGCTTGCCGTCTCGGATGACACGCGCAAATCATGTTTCATTTTCCTGTTGCCTTGATTAGGGACGCTTTACAAGTCACAGAGCTGCAAAAGTAATAAAAAATTGCAAAATGCGAATTGGAATTTTACGAGGAAGTCAAAGAACCTACGCCATCTTTGGCGTGTAAAACTGTACCATAAAACACCGAAACTTTGTATCTCATTAAATTGGACGTTAGCAGAATCACTGAAAGCCATAATATAAAGCAGAGGAAGAAGAAGAATTTTCCTGTTGCCTTGATTAGGGACGCTTTACAAGTCACAGAGCTGAGCTTACAAGTTCCCTGGTCGCACATCTAGCCCAGCGGGAAGATCTTCCCTTTGTGGCGGTCAAGCATACCACCTCGCTCCCGCTACAAGACAAGATGTGTTTTTTTTTTGTTTCCCAGACTTATCTGAAAGAATTTGATTTCTTAATTTTACCTCGATTTTTGTAGACTATGAATCAGAAGATATAAGACCAGGCAAGTTGTTGCGCCTGGTAAACTGTTGCATCAGCTGTGTTGGAAGTTAAATTTATGGAGGTAATCTGTGAAAACTCTCGTCGCGATAGGTCCGGTACAAAAGTTCGAGTTTGTTATTAGATAAATGTCATTTTGTATTGCCTTTTCAGATCTCTACAGTAAACAAGGAACCATTATATTTTGTCCGTCTGTCTGTCTGCGCTCATCTATAGCTCGGATACTATTGGTACGGAAAAGCTGTATCGATATATTTTATGTTGGTTATAATTAAAATCAAAATATTTTTATCATATCTGTGACGCATTGATGCACTGAAACTTTTTATATTATTTATACATGATTTGACATTCTGTTCAACTCAAAAATTTCTTTATTTCTATAAAAACGCTTTTACTTTTCCAGATTTAAGAAAACATACATACAAAGTATGAAAACTATTGCAATGGCTTTTTATTCAGCGAATTTTCACTCTTTAAGTCAGTCTAAAGTAAATCTAAATCAGTAAATCTAATTCGATGATAATAATATTACGTACTGTTTCATTTTACGCTAATGTCTTGATTTTTCTACATATTTATTTATTAACTAGCCTGTTAAATCCCACTGCTGAGCAAAGGCGTCCCTTTCTGCTTTTCTACATATGTGAAAACATGTCATCTTACAAAGTAAGGAAGCAATCAATCGGATTAGTAAATAAATACTTATATATACGGACAAACCACACAGATTAAGCTAGCCCCATAGTTAGTCCGAAACTTGTGTTCTGGGATAGTAACTCATCGATACTATACATATATTTTATGATAAATACTTATATAGATAAACATCCAAGACCCAGGCCAATCTGAAAAAGATCATTTTCCATCTTGTCTTGGCCGGGGATCGAACCCGAGACCCCCGTGTCGCAGGCAGGCGTGTGGACCACTGCGCCACGGAGCTCGTCAAAACTACCATTCTAAAAAATATAACCGATATCGATGATGTGTAAACGCACCTTTTATACGTTATTGTTTTATTGACGCGTTTTTATATACCATCCGACGTTCCGTTCCACGCAAATGTCTTGATTTCTATATTATTATTTTCTTTTTCCACCTTTGTTAGTGCTCTTTGGACCGTAAGTTGATGCGTATTTTTTCCTTCCCGATATAGTCTAAACAGTTTCTTCCAATACATTAAATATGGTGATAATGATTGTTCTTGACAGTGTAAGAAGTGTATTTGAAAATGTTTAATGAAGTGTTATTGTTTTTTGTCTCTACATTAATAAAATCCTCCGTCGCAGCTATTTGTACGAAATAAACTTAAAAACTTCGGCATGGATTTGAATGCGGCTTTCACCGATACGTAGTGATTAATGAGGAAGGGTTATGATGTATTATACATGTCCAGCTGCAGCTAGGGAAAGTAATATCTGTTGTAAGATCCAGGTATGCCGTTTGGTGCCCGGAAAGGTAGAATAGAACCACTCCAAGTCTTTCCGTGGATGTTGTAGAAGGCGACAGAAAACACAAGCTAAACAAAGCTTATAAACATCAAAGAGGCCTCATCTTGAGTTAAACACTCAAATAAGAGAGAGCAAGCATAATAATACTTATTAAATAATAATATTTTTAAATGTTTATTTTTTGCTTAAATATTTGAAAATGTATGAAATATGTGCATAAATAAATAAAGGAAATAATACTCTTTATTACATCATAATAAGAAGGGATAGAAGTGACAATAATCTTAAAATTATGACAAAAAGGCAGAATTATTGCTTAGCAATCTCATCTATACTAATATTATAAATATCTAAGATGCTTCAGAAAGGGCTGGAAAAAATACCATGATGAAAACCATCCTTGCTGAAATCAGGCGCCAAAATAAACTCACCCAAAGAATAGTTCCAACGTAGTGTATAACGTTTAATTTTTTGCAAAATACGTTGTTAATTACTAACTTTTAATTTATTATCTTTTAATATTTAGCATAAAACACTGCTACAAGTATTTTATTATGTATCGACATTAGTTCGTATTGAAGTATATTAATACGCCGGAGTCATAAAGTCGAAGAATTTGTTTGTTTGTTTGGTTGAATGCGCTAATCAGAACCGATTTCAAAAATTCTTTCACCGTTGGATAGGTACATTATCTCTAAGTGACATAGGCTAGGTACGTAGCACGGGCAAAGCCGAAACAGACTGCTACTATATATTTATGTAGTGATTTTCCAAGACATTGTAACCAGATCATTGTTGTAACATAGAACGCAGCTCGAGGCAATATTGTTATTTATTTAAATTGTATTCATGAGTGTCTTTGATCTATGGATGCCTTGTAAAATATTCAAATTCCAGAAAATTCGTTGAATTTCAAAACCTAAATGTGATTACCTAGCTTTGTGAAGGAACCAAGGCGGTTTGTGTACTTGGAAGTACGTCCTGTAATTTTATATGCCAAATAAGGTGTGATACATACATACACCCTGCAAGAAATAAAAAAATGGGATAATATGTATGTACATTAAAACTTTTTTATATGACTGTGCTTCACGGCTTTGATAAGTAGATGGTTTCCAAATTGTCAGTGAAAATATATTGAAATCAAGTGTTAATTCGGACAACCTGTCCGAATATTTTTTGTCCGAATCGTCAGTTAGTCACTTCTACAGTTTTCAATGTTGCTCCGGTAGTTTCCTCCAAGAGTATATTGTTGAGTAGTACTCCGGTTTGGGTGGTAGGGTTGCTAGTCTTAGGCTGCTTCGGCGGACGAAACACGGTGAACCGGCAAACCAGGTTAATTAAACCATTTCAATGGCAAAGCAAGCGCCAAATCAAGTCCCGAACCTGAATGCCTGATCTGAATCTAAAATAAAATAAATAAATAAAAATATTTTTAACCAAAAAACTAAAACCGACTATTTATTTATTTATATTGCAGCCTTAGGAATACGAACGTGATAATATACCTATAGGAAGTGTTAAAATATTGTTTATTTTGCAATACACGTTCACCAGAGCACGTATTCCTAACTAAGAGCTTCCCCACTTCTTTTCATGTATTAACCTTAGTGTATAATATATAAGCTAGTGTCATACTAAATAAATTATTTCATTCCGTCATTTTACCGGTCATTGCGGGAAAAAATACACTTAAACCGGCAATCTTAAGACTTTGAACGTCTAACGCCACCGTATTTCGAATCCTACACGTCGAATTTTTCGACTATATCCCATTCCTCTTATATGAATTATTGCTTGCCTCGCCTAACATTATGTTAGGTCATTCCAGCAATAATTCGTATGTTAGTAACATAACTACTCACTTTTAGAAGTACGCCATATTTGATTAAACTCATTTTATAGTGAAGTTTGAAACCAATATGTGGGAAGTTTCCATTCACGATTTTTCCATATCTTAATTATTTATTTCAAGTAGTAAGAGTGTTATCAGATTGCCGTCTGGTTCCCGGCGGAGTAGAACAGGGCCACTCCAAGTCTTTCCGTGGATGTTGTTGAGTCGACCTGGGTAACACAAGCTAAACAGAGCCTATAACATCAAAAATACCTCTCCATCCTGTCAGCGTGGAGAATGGAGGCCAAATCCTCTGACTGCTCTGGCTAATAATATATGGCTCGGTCGTGCTCCTGCAGTGGCGACTAACAGAGACCCGGTGATGATGGTGAGTATAATCAGAACAGCATTGTAAATGCATAAAAACACAATTATAATTACATTTTTTACTCCTGTGCTTTTATCTTTTTTTTTTTTGTTTTTTTTTATGTCATAGGACGGCAAACGAGCAAGCGGGTCACCTGATGGGAAGTGATCAGCGCTGCCCATGGACAACTGCAACACCAGGGGTGTCACAGGAGCGTTGCCGGCCTTTTATTTTTCCCTCCCCAGAGGGGAGAGGAAGATGGGCCTCCGGCTCTCTCACTCACCGAACGAAGCATAGCAGCGGTAAAGCTACTACTCAAACGTCGATTTTCTGTGAGAGTGTGGTACTTCCCCGGACGAGCCGGCCCATTCATGCTACTAGCAAAAGTGATTTTCGCCGGTAGCGAGGCTCTACCACAACTGAATTTTATCTGTCATTTATATGGTCAAGAACATAAATATAAGAACATCCATAATAAATCTATACTCTATTAAAACATTTTTAGGGTAGCTCCCATACAAGGTAAGAGGAATTAATATTTTGTTTTTCTTTACAAACCCATCGTGTTGGGTATTGTTAAATATGTCTTTAAAAAATATTGTGAGGTTTGGAAAACCATTTTTCGATTTAGGGATCCGTTACCGAAATATTTGGTATTCAAATTTTTGTTAGAGGTTAGGATCTGCTAAAGGGTTATATTATGGATACTTGAAAAAAATTAAGGCAGTAGTATACTATATATACTGAGGTTGAAAGAATAACTATCAGAGCTGAGTACTAAGATAAGATAAGATAAAAATTCTTTATTGCACCAACAATTCAAGAAAAATAATAATAATATGAAAAAAATTAGAGTAGGTACAAAGGCGGGCTTATCACTAAAGCGATTTCTTCCAGCCAACCTTTGGGTAGAAATAAACTTAAAAATGTTAGGGGGATTGGCGCAGTATATTTAAACTGTAAATATTATATAAAGCACATAAATAAATATATAATCTATAACAAATGAAATAATAAGAACATGAATAACCATACCATGTCGGAAAACAATATATAAAAGAAAAAGAAAACAGAATAGGATATGTACGTACGACTAAATAAATAAATATCAGTTTGAAGAAAGGTAGTGTGCAGTTACCAAACCTTTGAACGACTTAATTGATTGAGCCTTTCGAATGTCTAATACTAAGTACAAACTAAAAAATTATAGGCAATCAACTTATAAAATGTACTTACGTAAGTCATACAATTTTCATTGTTAGATGTTTTTGGTCGTTAAACTGTAAGGTGCGAGTGTGAACAGTGTGAACTCAAAGTTATCATTCGCAACTACGGAACCCTTCACTGCGCGTGGCTCGACACGCACTTGGCCGGGTTTTTTCTTTCCTCCCAGACCAGCATCATTTTCATAAAAGGAATTTAAACTGAAACCGTCCACACCCTTTATTACCGTGGTACGTGAGTGAAAATAAACGCAATAAAAGGACGTTGTAAAAGGACAACACCCTTTATTTTTCGGTTAACGATCTTCTGAGTACGTGTTAACATTTGTAGGGAAATGGGTTGATTTTTAATTGCTTGGTTCTTTGACACATATTTTGTCAAAAAAGGCTTCATTGGTTAGTGTGATGTTAAATAGACTTTAACATATATTACACATATTGTTGTTCTTCTAGGTATCATCATCAGGTCTTTCTAGTCTCCACTGTGGGAGCACGACCCTCTCTGTACTACCAGAGTTATATATTAGCCTGAGTAGTCAGAGGAATTGGCCTACACTCTCAACGCTGGCCAGACGGGTTGGAGAGAGCTTGCGTTTCCTTAGTCGCCTTTTCCGACATCCACGGGATGACTTGGAGTGGTCCTATTCTACTCTGCCGAAAACCACACGGCATATCTTCTAGGTATAAATGTTTGTTTTTTACCAGCAGTAGATCTACTGTCATTTAATTTTTAATCACAAAAGGAACAAAATTTAATGACATTAGGTCCACAGCTAGGTTTTTTTGGACGCCACTGCAGAAGAACAGTCCTATCTGTACTAACCTATGAATGACAATAATAAATAAAGAGAAAAAATAAATAAATAAAGAGATAATAATAATTTTTGGAAGGTCCCTCAAAGGAACTTCAAAAAACAAATTCGCCGTATGCCTATTAAGTAGAAATCGAAAATGTCCTGTGCATACTTTATCTCCACACGATTTAATTAATGGTGAAGAGCCTTCCAAACATTTATTCTCCGTCGAGGGTGTCTGATTGATTAATTGTCAATCAATCGACGTCGCGCCTTAAAGCGGTAATTACATGGGAAAAAGTGAGACATGGGACGCCATATTGAATTCGTTGTGACGTCATATACCTTAAGGTGCTCCAGTAGTTATGTAACTTTTTACGGCTAGCAGCTACAGACTATTAAACCTAGTTTTTGTGATTGCAAAAGAAGTTTTTTGTATTTTTTTAAAGTGTCAAGCGAACCTCAATTAAAAAAGGAGGTAACCATAGATACAAAATTTTGTCATATTTACATTTCCCACGAGTTAGTTGTCAAACTCAAAATTTATGGTGGCGTCTCTATTAGCGATATTCGCTACCCGCGCCACTCACCTTTTAAGACCCCTATTATGAAACCGTTGCATAAAATACTCTTATGACATAGGACGGTAAACGAGGTGGTACACCTGGTGGTAAGTGATTACCGCTGCAACACCAGGGGTGTTACAACGGTGGTTCTTCTCGCATTTCGCACTTTCGGACAAAGTTGGCCCAGCTGTTCAGGACGAAGTCCTTTTCAGCGGTTAGCTGCCGTCGCCTGCAACTACAGGCGGGTCACAAAGTTGTGGTTTTACGGCCACGCTGGGGATGTAGCTTACTCTGGCTGCCTTTGGGCAAGCACCGCACTTGGGGCGGGGCCTTTGTCGGCTTTCTTAGGGATTATAGCTTCTCTCGGCGAGAGGTGTAACAATAGCAGGACGAGCTCCGTGGCGCAGCGGTCAACACGCCTGCCTGCGACACGGATGGTCCCGGGTTCGATCCCCGGTCAGGTCAAGATGGAATTTTTTTTTTCAGATTGACCTGGGTCTTGGATGTTTATCTATATATGTATTTGTTATAAAATATAGTATCGTTGAGTTAGTATCCCATAACACAAGTCTTGCTTAAGAACTTACTTTGGGGCTAGCTCAATCTGTGTGATTTGTCCGTATATATTTATTTATTTATAAAAGCGGTGTAGGCTTTTTATTTTTTCCCTCCCCGGAGGGGAAGAGGTATGGGCCTTTGGCTCTCGCACTCACCGAACGAAGCATAGAAGCGTTAAGGCTACTACTCAAACGTCGATTTTTCGATTTTCTGTGAGAATGTAGTACTTCTCCACACGAGAGAGCCCATTCATGCTGCTAGCAATCGTGGAATTTGCCGGTAGCGGTGGCTCTACTACAACATCTAAGATTTAAAAAACAATTTTTAGCAACAATTACATTCTATAACAGCATTCATTATCATTATATACAGCTTACAAACATCAAAAAGACCTCTCAACCCCGTTTGCCTAGCGTGGAGAGTGTAGGCCAAATCCTAGGCTAATATATTGATCTGGTAGTACGTCGTGCTCCTGCAGTGGAGACTAAAAAAGACCTGGTGGATGGATGGATGGATTCATTATCCTCCCCCTCAAGGATTGCCATCATAGGGGTTTTGCGATACTCACCACACTTGGCAGACGGGTTGGTGAGCGCAGTTTGTTTAGCTTATCTCGATTCCAACGCTGCTGCACATCGAAACCGTTTTTCAAACGAGGGAGGGGTAGGAGTTAGTAGGAGTCAGTGAACGGGATAAAATTATTGGGGATAGTACTTTCTTGGATGGATTGGGTATGAGAATGTAGCAGCTCGTCAAGCTCCGTGGCGCAGCGGTTAACACGCTAGCCTGCGACACGGGGGTCCCGGTTTCAATCTCCGGTTAGGTCAAGATGGAAAAAGATCTTTTTCATATTGACCTGGGTCTTGGATGTTTATCTATATAAGTATATATTATAAAATATAGTATCGTTGAGTTAGTATCCTGTGACGCAAGTTTACAACTTACTGTGGGGCTAGCTCAATTTGTGTGATATGTCCCTATATATTTATTTATGAGCGGACGTACCCGATGCGGTACTGGCAACCACCGGACAGACAGTTAATTGACACCCCTGACCTGACGCAAAAATCATAAATGTTCCTTGGTGTTTCTTTAACGAGTAAAAAAATCTAACGAAGCTAAAATTGCCACAATAAAACCAGACAACCCCATGTTTAACCGTGTAAGTGGGCCATACGAACTCACAATAAAAATCAAAATTACTCCACAAGGGACGTGTGTCACTCACATTACATTTTCCAGGAAAATACACGTACTCAGTCGACAAGCAATTTTAACGTTTATACTTGAGGATTAAGGACCATAATTCTATCAATCCGCAATGAGAAATATTTGTCGTATCAAAAATTATAAGAAACCAGAAAAGTAAGGGTAAATTGGCCTTAATACGATTTGAATATGTTAAGCGTTTGTGAAATTTTACTCCTTGGTTTGAATGTTCATGCTTTTATCCGTACTTAATATTATAAATTGGAAAGTAATCTGTCTATCTCCCTGCTTTCACGCCATAACTACTTAACCGATTTAAATGAATTTTCATACACAGATAGTCTAGAACCTGAGTCTAGGATCGTATCCTCTACATACACTACTTTTTTATACGGATGAAGTCGCTAGCACAGCTAGTTATAATGAAGTCACCAACTCATACATGAAATAATTAATTTATCAATAACGTTGTAGTAAAAGTAACTAAAACTAAAAAAAAACCTAACTTAAACATCATCACAAAGTTACAAATAACTTAAAAAAGTGGCAAAGTGTAAGTCAAACTCGCAAAATGTTCGAGTATAGCACACACATTTGCCCGACCTGTGCCCTTCATCATGTAGGTCACGTGTCAGCTATTTTAATACTACAATTACAATCAGGTTTAGTAACAAATTGAGACACTATCAAGCAGCAGCCGAAATACTGCTGAGCTGCCATCGAGAAGAAATCCGTCACACCCAGTTATCAACATGTAAACTGAAGAGAAATAAACCACTTCTACGTGACGTGATCTTGTGTTTCCACCCACACCAACACCCACAACCTACAATCAACATTTCGTCAACGATGTATAGGTAACATCATTCATCATCATCATCATCATCATCAGATCTTTCTAGTCTCCATTGCAGGAGCATGACCCTCATTGCCTGCACCGTACTCCTAGAAAATTAAGTGTTTGCCACAAATATGCCAAAGGGCTTACGAATACAATATTGTTTAAATTTGTGAAAAAAACTGTCATTCATTCCCACTTCAGCATTTCAGCCGCAAATTGAGTCCGGCGAAAACAAATATACACTCACCAAAGACAGTTCGAACGGGATAGGATTTATCTGTACCTTTTAATATAGTGATGTTGAAGTATCGATAATCCAAAGGTCGATAGTTCACTGTCAAAGTATTGAAGATAATGTTTATATTTGGTATCTGTATCCTTTTAAATAGCATTGTATACTACCAATCAATATTATTGATCCTGCCTTGATTTACTTTAAGCTTAGATTCAATTTCATTTATCTGCTAAGAAAAGCTCACACTAAAACATTAAAGTCAATGCATCTGCTTTGTCCAATACATTATAGCATTATTTACTTCAGGTAATGGAAAGAGTCCAGCTACACCGGTCCAAATCCATTGAAGCATTCAAATATAAGACTTTATAATTTCACTTACATACATACATACTTAAACACATATACTCTTAAAAATAACAATCCTTTTTGGGCTTTATTGTAAAAAGTGAATGGCCAGGTTTTTATAATCATCGTCAGGTCTTTTTTAGTCTCCACTGCAGGAGCACGACCCTCTCTGGACTACAGAGCCATAATTAGCCAGAGCAGTTAGAGTTTTTGGCCTACACTCTCCACGCTGGCCAGACGGGTTGAAGAGGTTTTTTATAAAACGACTTCAAATTCTATACAAATTATTTTGATTCCGCTTACCACCTTAATGCCCACTTACATGCTGAACATGGCCTATGGGTTTTATGACCTTGTGTTCTTTCTACTAGTCTATAAAGACGTGATTATGTGTATGTATCATAATCATCAATTACAAAAAAATTGGTAAGTACATTTTATTTTCGATATGACTGCTATGCTAACTATCGATACTGATTAGTCAAACCCCATCACTACTTAAAAGGAGCACGGTGCAAATTGGAGTCTATTTAATTTAATTCCTCTTTATTTCCTCCGTGGTTTCCGATAAGCTTTTTTCGCCAAATTGGGTTTCAAGTCCTCAATTCAAACTTTTTATTTTCTTTGGGGCCAATGTCCTTTTCAATGCAAATGAGCGGTAAATTATTGACTTAATCAGTAATTTTATTTTTGCTAGCAATTTGTGTCATCTTCCGCCTTTGAGGGACGCTGAGCGGCAGGATGGCTTATTAACGGTTAAAAAATTACCGGTTAATGAAATAAAAACCATATCTCCTGATCTGTGAGGAATTAAAAAATCCGTATTTCCATATGTTTGAGAAATAAAATAATTTTTTCATCATCTTAGCCGCAAGAAATCCACTACTGGATATAAGCCTTCCAAAGCCAAAGATTTCCAATTCCCCAAAGGTTTTTACTTTGTTTCGCAACGTTTTTGATGATTTTTTGAAATGGAAAAATTGGATTTTTGTAAATAACTAATCTAAAATTGCATGCTTGATCAAAATTTAAAACAATTTATTTCAAAGTACTGCATTAGGGACAAATTTAATTTTTTTCACGCCTTTCTAAGGTAAAATGTATTGGTCTACAATATTTGTTAACATCCTATGTATTTACCTACATTTATGCAAATAAAGAATTTGGAACGAAAATAAGCGGTTTCACGCCATCTAGTGACGAGTGGAAAAAACTCTGCCGCACTGTCGTCTTATTATTACGCCTATATTGTACCAGGCCTTTAACTGCTCCAATATAAATGTATGAGGTTGGAAGTCTATGCGTTACTATTATATTGTCTTAAGCGCGGTCTTATATAACTTAAGGTATCAAGATATCACCCACCGACCAGGTGGTCGGAGGACCTGATAAGGGTCGCAGGAAGGCACTGGATGCAGGCCGTTTCCAACCGGTCGTATTGACAATCCTTGGGGAAGGCCTATGTCCAGCAGTGGACTTCTTGCGGCTAAATGGTGATGATGATGATGATTAACAAACACGATAAAAAATATTTTTTCTTCGGCTATTAAGGAATACTTATGGAATGTTATAGTACCGTTACGCGCTGTCTCTTCGTACATTAATATTTTCATTTATGCTACGGTAGCGACTCTAATTGGCAACCCACACAGTGACGTGTTCACAGAAGTAAAGTTTCGTATGTTATCTTATGTTGAATATTACTCCACTTTTGTGAAGCGCTATTAATTCGGTTAAGAGGAAAATAGCAGTTTCCGATTACAAATTATTATACAATATGATCTGAGCCCACTTAATTCTACCCCGTTTAACTGAGTACTCCCAAATCTTCTTTAATTACTTCATAACCAAAAGCTATTTATTTATCGTATGAATAGACATACGTCATTGACCTGTTTTCAACCGCTAGTATAAAATAAAGACGATTGAGAACGATAACAGGTATCAGTAGGAAAAATCAGTATCAGTATATTCAGATAACAGGTATCAGTAGCGATATCAGTAAGAAAAATCCAATATAGGTTTATGATTATACATACAGTTTATGTTTGGGCCCAAAATTATACAATAAATTAAGACTTTAAGATTAGGCATTTAAATCTCAGCTTAAAAAAATGTTATATATCTTTTATAGCCTTTTCATATTAAGGAATAAGATATTTTAATCGATAAAATATTATTTAACGTAAAATCTGTAACGTGACTTTAATTATAATTTATTTTATTATATATATTAAGTATACAAATTGAGTTTTACTAATGGACGTTATAAATTGTACATAATTAACGATTTGTTATACTTAATGATGAGAATTTATTATTCTGTCATGTTAATGCATGTACTGATAATATTGCACGCCTTTTTACAGGCAAATAGTATTTGCACTTGTATAATGTTGTTACCGTCAGTCTGTATCATGTATTTACCTAAATTTAAACAATAAATAATTTATGAATTTTGAATTAGAATTCCATTATTATTTAAATGTTATTTTTGCACAAGATTAATCTTTTGAATTGAACTATAAATTTTTCAAAATTTTGCAGGATTTCCGCGCTGCGTATTTATTTTCAAATAAGTTTTTCTTCTCATAATCATTAAGCAATAAGCATTAACAGAGATTTCTATCATACGCAATATTTATATATCTTTAATGATAATATTATAGTTTAAACTAGCTTTTGCCCGCGGCTTCGCTTGCGTTAAGAAGTAGAATTGATCAAAATCCTTTCTTAGCGGATGCCTACGTCATAACATCTACCTGCATGCCAAATTTCAGCCCGATCCGTCCAGTGGTTTGGGCTGTGCGTTGATAGATCACTATGTCAGTCAGTCAGTCACCTTTGAGTTATATATATTAAGATTTGAATAAAATTTTTTTTTTATTATTTTATATTTCTTTATTATCTTTTTTTTTTGTCTAGCTATTGTACATTTAAGTGTAATGCAAAAGTGCGTTACTATTTATATCACGTTATGTGCAGCATTAGTTCTGTTTCTTTTTTATTTTATGCCGAAAGGATAATCCAGGGCTGGGTTATTAATACATTTTCTTAATTGGGGTAGCGACGTGCTGTTTTGGGGACGTGATGGGGAAATAAATTTTGTTTTAATTATTTATTACTTTTTAGTTGGTGAGCTGTGTTTAATGAGTCTTTGTTGAGTCGTTGATGGAAGTGTTGTGATTTAATGATAAATGGAGAACTTGAGCAGGGAAAGATTAATAAAAAAATAAACAAAATGTATCCTTTCCAATGTTTTCTCGATTGTTACACATTTCAATAAAATTTGTTTAAACGGATTTTATCGCGTTTATTACATTATTTATACACCTAACATTTCGAGTACTTTATAGTGTTTACACGATGAAATCCGTATTAAATTATTTTATTTAAGAAAATGTTATTTAACTCGGCAAATAATAGGAGAACTTCCACACTAGATAAAAGGACTACCAATTCAATAAAAGAATAAATAAATTGCATTTATACATTATTAAAAGTAGATTCCTATAAACAAATAGTGAAAAAAAAAATAGCAATTAAGATCTAAGATTTTAAACTTTTGGGGACATAATCACTATTATTATCATTGCGGGACTTACTACGATTATTTTTGAGATTTAACAGATATTTCGGAAACGCTGCTGCTGCCATTCTCATAGATTAACTGAAGAACTTCGATAGATGATGGAACTATCAAGGGAAGCCGTACTGGTCTACCCTCTTAATAAGTCGTTCTCTCTTTATGATGCGCAACAAACAAACTTTTTTGATTTGTCCCTTTATATTTATTTTTATTTATTAAGGACAGTCTATGAATTAATAGCCTTAAAACCCTTAAAAGGTAAAAGTCTCTACATTGTCAATTTACTCAAACAATAGACTAATTCTCACAGAAAATCTAATTGATGAAATGTCTAGCACAAAGATTTTGTCAGTAAATATAAAACAGTAATGCCTTTCTATTATATTCTCTTAATATTGTCTTTGACAAAGTAAACTTGGGCCCATTCAAATTAAATTATGTTTTTGCGAAAACAAACGAGTTGAGATAGGATCTTGAAGCATTTACATAATTTCGTTCCAATATAACTTTATAATTGTGGGTATTTGTGTAATCAGTTGTTATTCTTACGCAGGACCCTTAAGAGTCCCACATAAAGAAAATACAAAATTACAGCGAGTAGAAGTTTCGTATCGAAAACTTCTACTCACTGTAATTTTGGATAGGCATTGTTTTTAAAATTGAAATCTGATTATAAACATAAATATGCCTTATCCGGTCATACGTACGAAATTTGGTTGAAATTGGCTTAACTGTTGTAAAACTTAAACCAAACTACGTTTGTATGGACTATAATAGCCCTCGAGTCATGGCCATCTTGGATATTGAGGTTTAATAAAAGCTTTCGACATCTGGAACTGTAAAACCCCTAAATTTTGGTGTCAAAATCATCCCCCACACCCCCTCCATCTCTGCGAGCAGAGACACCTCATCCACCAGGTTTCTTCGTGTTCTCAGTTTTGGAATAGGAGTAATCATGTTTTGAATTGCAGCACAAACGACTTTGGAATAATATTTCGATTTTAATACAGATTGGGATCTTAATGGTCTAATTCTGGGTGTTTCGGTAAACAACGTTGTCCCTCAAACCATCCAATAATTGCCCCGACAATTTTGGTCTCATAGGAAAAATGTATTATCATTTTTCCTATGAGACCTAAACTCGAAAACAAGACAAAATTTTCATACAAAAGTGTTCGGCTGTTGGCCTGGCAATTTCTCCCAAAAGTGTCATTCTTCTTTTAGTTCCCAGATTTCGTTATTTTTAACTGACTTCAAATAAGGAGGAGGTTCTCAATACGTCTGTATTTTTTTTATGTTCGTTCCCCGATTTTTCGAAGACGCCTGGACCGACTTAAGAAATTCTTATTTTGTTCAAAAGGTATAGGATACATTTTACAGATGATCCCATCAAATTTTTATCAAAAGGTGTCGAGCGCTTTTAGAAAGAATACACAAAAACCAAAAAAATGTTTACACGCATGCGGTTCGGTTTACACTTATTTCCATTTTATTATTATGCTTATTCAAACAAATTGATAAGGTTGAAGTCGGTTTTTGTTTTTTTGAGAAATATGTTAAATTATTCAATGACTATTGTGAATTCTTTGATTTGCATATATACGTTTCACCGATGTTTAGTAGTTAATATTCTGTAGAGTTGAACTTCTTGCGTATCTGCCATTTCACTTTACCTGTTCCTTCATTTTATAATTTAAATAACTCGTCTTGCGTATTAAATTTCAATTTTCCTCAAAGAAGCAAGATGTTTGAAGTTGTTTGAATATGAGCTCCAACGTAAACGAGACAACTGACAAAATAATAATATGGGCTGAAGTTAAAATAAGTGGATAAGAAAACCTAATATTCGTTCGTTCTCTCGTCGTCGAAAACGCTATATATATATATATATATATAAAATAACGCTCGTCAAAATCTTCCACGCTGGTCTGGGAGAAAAGATAAAACGTAGAATGTGCTAGCAGCTTCTTTTCCCGCGCAGATCGTAAAAGCTGATCAAGAGAATGGGCGTGAGGAAGAATCTCTATAGCCGATGCGGCTAGCATAACCCATCACTATTTTG
This sequence comes from Rhodophaea formosa, assembly GCA_963082605.1. Classification (NCBI taxonomy): domain Eukaryota; kingdom Metazoa; phylum Arthropoda; class Insecta; order Lepidoptera; family Pyralidae; genus Rhodophaea; species Rhodophaea formosa. The sequence continues at coordinate 2,456,607 of OY720220.1, read as the reverse complement.
ATTCCGTTGTCCACCTACACACCCACCAACATGATAAACGTGGCTTTAAGGTTTTATAGAACCGGGGCTCGGTCTACCCCGCAAGGGAAAGATACGTGATAGTATCTATGTATGTATATTTAATGACATATCATCTGTAAATTTTCAATCGCAGACATTGGGTTGGAAATTCTTCCTGAGGATTTCTCAGATTACGAACCAACTTTTTTAATGGTGTGAATGTCTGACTGAAAGAGAAAGTGGAATTTGAACCCACGACCACCAAGTCTTTATGCAAACGCTTTGACCACTAAACTACGGAGGCAGTTGATGAATTCCAGTTGTTACTTTATCAGTACCTATACATTTTTCAAACCAATTTAACCAACGCTTTCTATTCTCAACGTCTTAAAATATAATATATATATATATATATACCATGATAAGAGTAATCACAAATAAAATAATTACATTTTCACGTTTGACCATGTAATTGAAAAAGCACGGGATTGGCTCAAACAAAAGTGACGTCACTTGCTTGTAAACAGTAAATGTCACTCGAAGTTGACGTCATGACAGCAGCTTACAGTGTAGGATTTTGGCAGCGTTAAGTATTATTTATTTAAAAATTGAAAGAAAACAAATTCACTAAGTACTGTCCACATGTTTTATTTATTCAAAAAAACTGTCTAAAAATTTTTTTTTAGAAAATTGTTTTTAAGACAATAATAAACAAATACCGTTTTTAGTACTAGATGTTATGAAAAAAGAATTTTGCCTCTAGAAGCAGTTTTCAGCGAGAAAATAGAGAAATAAATTTACAACCAACACCATACTAAAAATATAGTACTAGGATACGCTCTTAAAATCAAAAAGATCTTTCCAACCCTTTTGGCTAGCGTGGAGAGTGGAAACCAAATCGTCTGACTGCCTTGGCTATTAATGAACGACAGAGGATCATGCTCCTGCAATGGATACTGAAAAAGACTTGATGATGATGATTATATTAGGAACAATTTAACATATTTTTCTGATACTTAATAAATACCCTGTACCGTGAGTAGGTATGCTTTATGTAAAAACAACTGTATAAAGGTACTTGAAGAAAGAAATAAATCATTGGATCCCACATTTTAAATCAGATGTGAGAAAACAAAACCGCAGGTGGAATCAAACCGCCAATAAATCTTGTAACGTAGGTGTAGAGAGTATATTCCCGTTTGTTCCAGACAATAAATATCTTTTATTCAATTGGTTTTTAAGTAGCACTACAAAAATAATGCATGGTATATTTTTAATATTTAAAATATGTGATGAAAAAGCGGTCTGGTTTCTGACAGAGTAGAGACTAAGTTTTTCTGTGGATGTGGATCGGTGACATAGGAAACACAAGCTAAACGAAGCTTATAAACATAGAGGAGACCTCTCTAAGCCCGTCTGGTCAGTGTAGAGAGTGAAGGCCAAATACTCTTACTGCTCTGGCTAATATATGGTTCTGGTAGTACCGGTAGCTCCGTGGCGCAGCGGTCAACACGCCAGGCTGCGACACGGATGGTCTCGGGTTCGATCCCCGGTCAGGTCAAGATGAAAAACGATCTTTTTCAGATTGACCTGGGTCTTGGATGTTTATCTATATATGTATTTGTTATAAAATATTCTATCGTTGAGTTAGTATCCCATAACACAAGTCTCGAACTTACTTTGGGGCTAGCTCAATCTGTGTGATTTGTCCGTATTTATTTATTTACAGCGAGGGTCGTGCCCCTGCAGTGGAGACCAGCAAAGAACTGATAATTATGATGATGATGACCAGATCCCAAATGTATTAAATTATTAGGATGGATTTATTAAAACATTTTTTAAAGACTTTGAAAAGACCTTGTAACTAGATACATGAAAACAACTGTAAGATACTTGAAGAAAGAAAAAAAATATTGGATCCCACATTTTAAATCAGATGTGAGCAAACAAAACCGCAGGTGGAATCAAACCGCCAATAAATCTTGTATCGTAGGTGTAGAGAGTATATTCCCGTTTGTTCCAGACAATAAATATCTTTTATTAAATTGGTTTTTTAAGTAGCACTACAATAATTATGCATGGATATTTCTAAAATTTAAAATATGTGATGAGAAAGCGGTCTGGGTTCTGGCAGATTAGAGACTAAGTATTTCTGTGGATGTCGTAAAAGACGTAGGAAACACAAGCTAAACGAAGCTTATAAACATCGAGGAGACCTCTCTAAGCCCGTCTGGTCAGTGTAGAGAGTGAAGGCCAAATACTCTTACTGCTCTGGCTAATATATGGTTCTGGTAGTACAGAGAGGGTCGTGCCCCTGCAGTGGAGACCAGCAAAGAACTGATAATTATGATGATGATGTCCAGATCTCAAATGTATTAAATTATTAGGATGGATTTATTAAAACATTTTTTAAAGACTTGGAAAAAACCTTGTAACTACATACATGAAAACAACTAAGATACTTGAAGAAAGAAACAAATCATTGGATCCCACATTTTAAATCAGATGTGAGAAAACAAAACCGCAGGTGGAATCAAACCGCCAATAAATCTTGTAACGTAGGTGTAGAGGGTGTGTTCCCGTTTGCTCCAGAAAATTTATTTTATTCACATTTGCATTTTACAACATTACAGTTAACACTAATGCACTGCATAACTTAAAATATGGACGGCAAATTTATCCTTTTCTTTCACAAAACAATATAAATTCATTCTCCATTCGCGCAATATCTATTCATGATTATAAGCTTTTTTATTATTTCCACAACGAGACTTACCGCGCTTAGTTTTTAATTATAAATAAATAAATAGGGATATATCACACAAATTGACCTAGCCTCACAGTAAGTTATGAACTTGTGTCGCAGGATACTAACTCAACGATACTATATTTTATAATATTTAAGTATCTAGATTTACATTTATTCAAGACCCAGGCCAACCTGAAAAATATCGTTTACCATCACGACTTGACCGGGGATCAAACCCGGGATTGCGGTGTTGACTCTGATAGTTAAGTCACACACAGACGTGTGTGTGACTAGTGTGTTTCTAGTAGTTTTAGGCATAAGTATTACTTCATTACTATAAAGCGTCTTCTTCCTTGCCTTTTTCCCTATTTGGGGTCGGCTCTGTATGTCAACTCTCTCCAAAGTTTCCTGTTACCAACCATATCGGCACTTGCTCCCCGTTCCTTCATATCATTCCTCACACATTCCCTCCACGACTTTCTCGGCCTTCCCTTTCCTTTTTGTCCTGACACATTTAAGTGCAGCATCCTTTTAGCCAGGTGATCGGCATCCCTTCTCTCGATATGGCCATACCAGGTTAAACGATGGCTCTTTAATTATTATGAAGCGTCATACCTGTGATAATAAGTCTCGTTTTTTTTTTTTTTTTTAAAAGCAAAGAGACAAATCTTGAAGAAAGAAAAGGTATACACTTTTGGGGGAAACCTTTTTATTCAAATCATCGTATCGGGAGGCGATACTTATTTATTTATGGAAATAGCTACTTACCGAGTAACATGTTGTGTGTATGTAGATTATGGAAACATGCGACATTAGAATTTCAAAAAGGGTACAAATATTGCGTTATAATAACTCGGGTTCTTATATCTTCATTTATTAATTTCATAAATGCTACACGAAAAAATTAAGCAACCCAGTTAGAGAATTTATAAAAAGTCTTCTTCGTATTGACTCGGGCGAATTATATTTGGGTTGACCAGAACTTTACCACTGACACGGCGTTATCAGTAGAATTGTAAAGGTCCTCGCGTGTGCAGGTCGTAGGACACGCAAGGCAAGACAAAGGTGTGCTATGGTCTGAGGAGAAGCACTACACGGACAGGAGATTTCCGTGGTGTAACCCCACCTGTTCATATTCTCCTTTCTTCGGTCGACTTGGGTCCGGAGTCTGTTTAAGGACTTCCATGTCGGCCAAGGTAGATCATGGCCAGGAGGGAGATGCTTTGATAGCGAGATGACAGAAGCTGTTGGATATCTCTCCTTCCAGATATTAGATTTAGAGACTTCGCCAGACAGTGGGAGCACTTCTTTTACAAAGATATGCTATAAATAGTTATTTCTTACTAATACTCAACGATTATAGTCATACTAGCTGTTACCCGCGGCTTCGCCCGCGTAATATATAGCCTTTGTCCTTCTCGGTACCCTAACCTATGTGTATGCAAAATTTCACGATGATTGACTCAGTAGATACGGCGTGAAAGCGTAACAAACAAACAAACAAAAAAACTCACTTTCGCATTTATAATATTAGTTATGATTAGGATACATAGTACAAGATGTCAAATCATCAAATAAGCCCGTTAAGATAAACAACATTTTCCATGGGAACAATGCTTGAAAGGTGAAAAAAAAATCACTTCATTTTGATTGTCTGGTAGCGGGCATACACAAACGTAAGTAAAAACATATATAAATGTATATAATATAAGTTTTTATCCCTTACGGGGTAAACAGTGCCTAAGGTTTTTTTTTTTTTTTTAGCCTGCTTTTGTGTCCCACTGCTGGGCAAAGGTCTCCCCTTCTTTTCCCCCTTGATCCCTATCCAATGCAGCTTGCTGCCAACCTCCCAAAATTAAATTACATCTTTGTATGAATGTCAAGTAGCTCTGTCTACTTTGCGAACTACATACATAGACCCTTATTTTACTTTTAAAAAATTGTTCATTTTGAAAGGCTGATGGCGGGCATACACAAACGTAAGTAAAAACACATATATGTATATATACATTTTAATCCCTTACGGGGTTAACAGTGTCTAAGGTTATGTCCTTAAATAATACCTTTGTGTATGCACAAGATAAATGATCATCTGTTGATCTAAAAATTGAAATACATCTTTGTATGAATGACAAGTAGCTCTGTCTACTTCGCGAACTACTTATACCCATATTTTACGACTGTCAATTTCCCCGTGATTTTGTTCCTTTAAATTATAGCCTATGTCATCCACAGATGCTTAGCTTAGTACAAGAAATTCTAAAATCGGTCCTTAATTTTTGGAGCATATTCAACGCAAACACACCATCAAATCTTTCCCATTTATAGGATTATTATAGAAGTTAAGATAGTATAGAAAACATTGAAGTTATAATATAGTTAGAATAGTTTTTTTTTAAGTTTGTTATATTTTATATATGTATATATAGTATGTTTAGGTATATATTTCATATGGGCAATAATTGTTTATTTTATGTAAGCTTTTATATTGTTGCCTGGGACAAATAAATAAATAAAATAAAATAAAAAAATTGAAGTAAAACCAGAGACTAGAAATTAAGTTTATACAAATGGCAGCATAAACTTGCTCGCTTTAAACAAAATACCAGGGAATTATCAAAGCGGGTGGATTCGTATGGCTGTACACGCCTAAATTCCTTTGCTTGTGGCACTGAATATTACTACAGGAGTTGTCATTGACAGAAAATATTATATGTTATTATATTATATATTGCGTGCAAATGGTCTCACAAGCAAGGATGCTAAAGACCGTGCGAAGTGGAGAAGCAAAAGCCGGAAAGCGGACCCCGGGCTCCGAAGCACCCCAGCTGAGGATGCAACTGGGACAACGCTCAGATGAGAGTGAGATTATATGTTATTATATGATACGGATATTGCTTCCATGGTAGTCTGGGTGAAAAGAAAGAAGGTAGAATTTACTTGGTGCGTCTCTTCCCGCACAGATTGTAAAAGACGATAAAGGGAATGGGCGTGAGGAATCATGTCAATAGGCGATGCGGCTATCACTATATTGATTCCGATTTCCACCTACAAGTCCAGCATGCTAAACGTGGCCTTTAGGTTTTATATACCTGAGCTTTGTCTACCCCGCAAGGAAAAAGACGTAACAGTATGTATATATTCAATACGGGGGAGAAGATTATGCCAATCACATCTTACCCGCATCTTAAAAAATATAAGAACTAGAACATGGAAGTAGCTAGCACATATTATTTTAATTCTCTTACATACATCAGTATGTAAGAGAATTACGTGACAGTTCACGTCTTTTTCCCTTGCAGGATAGACAAACCAGGTCTATAAGACCTAAAGCCATGTTGAGCATGGTGGTAGTAATGAATTCTCTTACACCATGATTTTACACTACGAAAAGTACGTAGAAGTTTCAAAAGTTTTATAAAGTCGTCTCTTTGGGTTCAATTTTAATTCAACAGAGCAAAATTCCAGCAAAATTAAGCTAAAATTCCTCGCCCTGTCATATGCAGTCATTAGGGATATTCGCCATCGTAAAAGATAAACACCTACTGAATATTCTAACAAACATATAAATAACTCTTAACTTTGACTTGTGTTCTGTACACTTATTAGAAGGTTGAGACATTTGTAACTCACCTGATTTGAATATAAAAGTATTTCATCGTCATCATCATCTCAGCTGCAAGAAGTCCATTGCTGGGTATAGGCTTCCCCAAGGATAAATAAATAAATAAAAACTCTTTATTGCTCCAAGATTTCATACAAGGGATTTAACAAAACAGAGATTTTGTTGGTTGTTTGATGTACAATGGCGGCCTTATCGCAAAAGCAATTTCTTACAGGCAACCAATCAGGTAGGACTTAAAAAAAAAATGAGATAGGTAGGTAAGGCGCAGAAATATAATCAACATTAAGGATGTAAATCATGGAGGATTTTGAGTCTTTTAACATACTCACCACGCTTGGCAAACGGTTGGTAAGCGCTGTTTGTTTGGCTTATTACGGTTCCAAAGTTCATAGAACCGTGTTTTGGGAAAGGTTGTAGTTTATTGGATTGAGGGATCGAGTAAAGGTATTTAGCATGAACGCTACTTATTCGGATGTATTGGAGGATGAGAAAATAGCAGCTCGAAAGGTCGGGCGCGCGTGCTCAAGACATTATCTGCAAACGCCGGATAGGCAGTTGAGAATAACCCCTGATCTAAACTTATTAATTATCTTTGAGTGATGCTTCAAATTTATAATTAATAATTAATATTCCATCATTCTTTAAATATTATGGCATATATATAATTAAATTGAAGTATCGACCTTACATTTATTAAGTTTATTTATTTTATTAAACTTACAACAACTGAAAAATTTAAATAAATTGGGTCGAATCACATGAATTGAGCCAGCCCCACACTAAGTTCTGAACTTGGGTTATAGAACACTTACTCAAAGATACTATGTTTTATAATAAATAATGTAGAGATGAACATTCAAGAACAACAACATATTGACATCTCTAGTTTTAATGGTTCAATGTAAAATTCAAGATGGCTACATTCCACAGAAGTTCAGCTGAAATTCTTTGCTCTGTCATATGTAGTCATTAAGGATTATTGCTGTCGTAAAAGATAAGTACCGAGTGTTTAGACACACAGAAATAACTAGCAACTTTGTGTTGTTCTTTTCATCATCAAAATACTTGTTGAGACCTTTGTTACTTAATTAGCGATGAATAATGTTTATTTCTTTTGATACAGACCTCACTTTCAATAAGTTTGAAATATCTTGTCAATATTGTAGAAACCTCTGTCTATCCATGTCTTGTCAACCTCATATTGTTGTACCTCATGCTAATTCTGTTATGTTCTTTTTTAAACTTTTGCGCTTTAAACACATAGTTATTTATATCAACAGGTCTTAGCATGAACTGATTTCCCACATTAGCAAAAAAAAAAGATTCGTGCCAAGTCCTGTTGTTATACATAATTATGTACTTCGGTTATATTCAGTTTTATATACACAACGCTGAGTTATTCTCTTAACCTCGTCATTTTCAATATAAAAATTCCTCTTAATGAAAAAATAAATAAAGTGTTACATTGTCGTTTCTTGTCAAATAGTTCTATGATAATTCAACATGGCGGAATTCCGCCAAAGTTTAGCTTAAATTCCTTGCTCTGTCATATGCAGTCATTAAGGATAAACGTCGTCGTAAAAGATAAGTTGGAGTCAGACGAGCGTGTGACTGAGGGCTGAAACAAACGGATAGATCGGGGTCTATTTGCAGCTTTAGGGATCCTTAAGGTAACAATATTTTTTTATTTTCTCCCTTAATCGAAAAAACCGGCCAAGTGTGAGTCAAACTCGCGCAATGAGGGTTCCGTACAATATGCTTCGTGAATACACACACAATGTGCAAAAAATGTTTTATTCAATTGACTAGCGCCATCTAGTGGTGTTTTAGTGAACTATTTCCCTAGATGAACTTATTATTGTGAGTTTACCACTTAATTTTCAAGTGATAGAATTCTTATTATTTTTCCTGTAATCTTCAAGGAATGAACTATATTTTGTAATTTTTTCAAAATTTTCGGCCCAGTAGTTTCGGAGATCAGGGGGGGGGAATGGTCAATTTTTGTCTTCTTTCGTGAATAAAATCAAAAGTATTGATTTTACCCGAACAAAAAAAAATATTTTTGAGATCCTCATAATAAGCCCTTTCATTTGATATATGACACAGTATGGTTTGCAAAACTTTTTTTTTAAATTTTGTAATTGGGCCCCCCCAAAATGACCCTTATTTCAAAAAAATCTTTATTTACTTTGCACATCCGTGTTTGGGTCATAGGATTACACTATCTTACCAAATTTCATCTAATTTGGTTCAGTAGATTCGGAGAAAATCGGCTGTGACAGACGGACGGACGGACAGACAGACGCTCGAGTGATCCTATAAGGGTTCCGTTTTTCAACTTTTGTACGGAACCCTAAAATCATAGAATCCGCCTGGTATCAAAACTATTATTTCATTTTTGGCACCAAGCAATATGACAATACTTGACGGAGCAAACACCTTAGGCATAAAACTTACAGAAAAGGCCTAATACGCTGAGGACCACTATAATATTTATGTTTATCTATATAAGTATCTATTATAAAATATAGTATCGTTGAGTTAGTATCCCATAACACAAGTCTCGAACTTACTTTGGGGCTAGCTCAATCTGTGTGATTTGTCAGTATATATTTATTTATTATTTAAAAAAAAAAAAAAAAAAAAAAAATATTTTAAGCCTTATTATTATACTTAAAACGATCGATATCGCAAGAAAAGATTGAAATCTCTTCTGTCCGCACGTGGCATCTTGCGGTCAATTTATACCACAAATAAATTGCAGCGCATATTAGAACTTTTTCTGTCACGCATGTTTGATTGTTAGTTATTATAGTTCTGGTGCATATCTCTGACCCTAGAAACATTGACAGTCGAGGGCTAATGAACCTGACCTCCCTACAATTCAAAATCAGTTAGTAGGTGGTCGGGTTTATCTCCGCTAGTACAAAGACGTAATCGGTTCAAGAAAAGTAATCAAGAACCATTGATAGCGTAGAGATCTTACATTTTGAAATGCTTCTCTCCAATGAGGAAAAATACTTCAAAGATAGATACTTACTATCTCAAGGGATCAATGGTGCCTAGTCTATATTTCTATACTCAATATTTCTGACTGTTTTGTTTACAAACGTCTATATAAAGAGATCTTGAATCCAGTATCATTAATTTACCTAGATACTTCTCAATCAAATATAGTACGGAACCTAGTCCGTCATTCAAAATGTACTCAACCATTTTTTGCCTGACACCCCTTCATCGAAACGCCATAATCTAAGATGGAAGTTTCTCGTTTTTGCAGCAAAAAATACGGGTTCGTTGGAGTAATGTTATCCGAATTCCGACTGATGGCTACTGGCCTATTCTTTTTTATGTACGTTATTTTACTGGTGTATTATTTTTAGGTGCCTTTAAATATAATCTGCCCAAATAAGCTGTATATGTTTCTAAGTACTTCTACAGCATACACATGCAAACATAGTATCACGCTCTTTACCCCTTACGGGATAGATAGAGCATAAGACCATTATGTCCAAAGGACTCGTTTAGCATATTGATGGGCGTTTTAGTTTAGGTGAGATACGAAATTAAAATAGTAATGGGTTGCCTATTGGTATGATTTCTTAGATTTTTGACCCATTCCCTAGACTAGCTTTTATGGTCTGCGCGGGAAGCGAAGCAGTTGGCTCATACTACGTTTCTTTATATGTTATGTAAGAATGTTTGTATGTGAAATATGTATAAGTCACACAAATCGAGCTTGTCCCACCTCATCTATGTCAATATTAAAAAGAGGAAAGACTTGATTGTTTGTTTCATCATTCATCAGCAGGTCTTTTTTAGTTTCCACTGCAGATGATCCTCTTTGTAGATTGGATAGGTCTCTTTGATGTTTATAACCTTTCTATGACATCCACTGGAAGACTAGGAGTGGTCCTATTCTACTCTGCCGGGAACCACATTGATAGATTGTTTGTTTGTTAGTATTGAATAGGCTCCAAAACTTGATTAAAAAAGCTCGCATGCATCCTAATCACGGACTCTCCAAACATTACACTGGTTTTTGGGCAATTGCCCAAATTGCGCATGTGACATCTAAGCAAATTTTTCGTGTCAAACAAAAACTCGGACACATATCATGAAAAATGTTATCCAAATTCCAAATGGCTACTACACTATTCTGTTTATTGTCTTTTCAAGTTATTCCGGTATTTCTCACGTTATAGTTTAGGTGTGAAAATTCACAAAAATATGTTTTCAAATGTGTATGCATAAAATTTTACTATCATTTTATTTATTGCTCTATTTGTATGAGAACAGGTAATAAATATGAATTTATTGGGAACAAGTGCTAAATTCAAATCTTTTATACTGTTGTTCTTTATGATTTGATTTTAAATGTAGTAGGGACCAAGTCTGGATTGAGTTTCTTTCGGCGTATTCTTCTCACCAGTGGTCATTACGAAACGCTAGTAGTTTTTCGATTTTGCATATTAAAAATTAAAAATAATAAGAAAGTAAAAAATATGACGTTCAAAAAGAGATACAATTATCCAATTTTGAATAAAAATCTTTGACTTTGACTTTGACTTTGAAATTTGAACCTTAGTTTGAATTTGTATTTTATTTGTAAATAGTATTTTGAGATTCTGGGGTTGCGTACAACCGAGCTACAACGCAACCTTTTTAGGATCATTCTAGCTTTTTATAGATTTTTAATCATTCACGGTTATCAATATAAGTTTAAAAAATTTCGGGATATTTGAGGATATTTACCTTTATTACTATGGTTTGATAATTTTGGATATTTCGGTGCATTTAGATAATAATTGTGAAGGAACTTGGTCTTAATCGTCATTACTTCAATATCATTGTTGTATGATAGGTACGTACAATGATTTCAAAGTCGGAAGTGGTTTTAAGCAGCGTAATTTTGAACGTCTGAGCTACATTGAAATATCGAAATCAGAAGGGCCTATGGAATATAGAATTGCAAACAAGGTAAAAAACTAAAAAAATAACCTTCTCATTGACATTTTCCTGCATGATGTTCCCGGCAGAGTAGAATAGGGCCACTCCAAGTCTTCCTGTGGATGTCGTAGAAGGCGACTTAGGAAACACAAGCTAAACAAAGCTTATAAACGTCAAAGAGACCTCTCCAACCCGTCTGGCTAGCGTGGAGAGTGGCCAAATCCTCTGAACACTCTGGCTAATATATGGCAGTTGCAGTACAGAGAGGGTCGTGCTCCTGCAGTGGAGACAAAAAAGACCTGATGATGATGACAGTTGCCTAGCTAATCAGTTTGTCTGAGTTCTAATATTTAATTTCAATTCTTTTTTTCTTGCAATGATATATTTCATTAGGAATCTGATACCGAAATGTCAATATAACTCAGAGTAACATAAATTGAGAGAGAGAAAGAGCCGTGTGCTTCCCGGCAGAGTAAAATAGGACCACTCGTAAGTTATTTATCTATTACGTGTTACTTCGGAACCCTACTTTGCGCGTAGCCCGATTTTTTTGTATGGCTTCTACAAAAGATATCTGAACTCTTATAAAAAAGTCAACTCTATAAAACCGAAATGAAACCTACTGCTGTCCACAGAGTTTTGGACCTTACGACTTCGAAAAACATATTAAATTCGTTTCCACGTAAACGCTAATTTCTTCCACTGTTACCGCGTATTTATTTGCTTTCCAATAATGTCCTTTATTTATAGAGCCATAACTTATGGTGTGACCGTGTTTTGTGTAGGACCGATACACACAGATCAGTACCTACTGGTTTTTTTTTCGTTGTAGAATAAGACGGCTATCGGGGCAAACGAGTCACGTGATGGTAAGTGGTCACTGCTGCCAATGGACACCCCTAAAACTTGAGATTTGGCAACAGCATTCCCGGTCTTTTAAACAGAAAAGACTTTGTTTTTTAAGCTTCTAATATCTTGTTGATTCGGGAATACCAAAATGAGAATTTAAAAAATGTGCATGTAAGTCTCGTTAATATGATGAATGTTATTTTTTATTCCTGTCATCAGCTTTCAAACGGAATAGATTTTCATTTTATTTTGAAAATGCATGTAGAGCATAATAAAGAATGAAATAGGTACCTACTAAAGCAAAACATGGTGTTACAGAGTAAGCATACAAATTCGAACGGATGCTATAAATATAAGGTACGGTTATTAAAAGGTTAATAGCAACCGATATTTTGACTATACTATGTGATGTGATCGGTTTGGCTATTTAGAGTGCCTAAAACTTTTTTTATCTTATTATTTCACAATTTTATTATTGGGCGGATTTTACTCTATTTAGTAAAACAAACTCCACTGCAGGAGCGACGACCCTCTCTGTAGCTTCCAGAGCAATATTACTAAATAAAGGCTAAAACTAAACTATAATAATAATAATAAGCGCGAAGAACCGATGGCCGATGGGGCAGAAAGGTTCTCGAATGGCGACCGCGTACCGGCAAGCGCAGCGTCGGACACCCACCGACCAGGTGGTCAGACGACCTGACCAAGGTCGCAGAAAAACGCTGGATGCAGGCCGCTTCTAACCGGTCATTTTGGAAATCCTTAGGAGAGGCCTATGTCCAGCAGTGGACTTCCTGCGGCTGAAATGATGATGATGATGAATAATAATAAATAATAATTTGAAAACCAAGAGCTTGTATAAAAAAGATTAAAGTACACTCCGAGATCTCAACTATTTGTAGTCTATGTGCGCGGATCCTTACAAAACCACAAAAGAATTATTGGGCCATCATAATCACATTTCCTTTACAGCTGTTGTCTCGAGTTTTTGATAAACAACAAGTTTGGGACACAAACAAACACGACCGGAACAACATACGAGCAAATAAAAAAGGTATCCACTTGGAAGAGCAAATAATATCTGCGAATCTGTTTTTCCTCATGCGAGAACGGGCATGTTGACTAAAATTTTTTTCAGGTACTATGTAGAGACCTGCCAAAAATAAACACAATAGTGATAGAAATACATTTCTAAACAAAAAACTCTTTCAGTTATAAAAGTTTTAAAGACATATGTTTTTAGACGTAAATTTTTAGACGTGAAAACGCGCCGCTGAAATGCCTACATATTTGTGACGTCACAAGCTTGTATTTTGTATGGGTGGCGTGAGAACTTTGTTTGGTAGCTATACGAAATATTTCGTTTATGGTAATGGTTTCATAATAAAAGTTGCTATAAATTTTGCAGACTAAAATACAGTATAATTGCAATTAAAGGTTTTCATACTTTAAAAAATGGTCCTATTCACCCAACTTTAAAGAAGCTTTAAGATCACTTAACGATTCGATATCAAATTAAAAGTGTTCTTTATAGTGTTTTTAGATAGAAATTAGTCTCATTAGAAACCAATTTTATATAATCTTAACTTTAGGCGACTACCGTATTCTGTGAAGTCGTAATAGTCGGTTTTGTTTTGTGACTTAGAGTAACTACTAGTCTTAGATTATATAAAGCCTAGATAGGCTCTATTAACCTAAAAGCGTGGAAAAATCTAGTGTCCAACACATAGTTGGTCGCGCTCACATACAGCTATCAATTTGACGGATTTTGAGAGTATAAATTGACAGGACGCGTGTGATTACACAAAGCTGTCACGCACACAAGCATTGAAAAATTGGCCCGTTTTTTAATCACTACGACTTAGTCTCTGTTTTCCAGCTGTCTTAACTGATCTATCATAGTATATTAGCAACTGACATTTAAATATATACTCTGCTTTTCGAAATTAGTAAAAAAATATGTCAAACGCATATAGCTATAAGCTCCGTGGCGCAGCGGTCAACACGCCTGCCTGTGACACGGGTTCGATCCCCGGTCAGGTCAAGATGGAAAATGGTCTTTTTCAGATTGACCTGGGTCTTGGATGTTTATCTATATAAGTATCTATTATAAAATATAGTATCGTTGAGTTAGTATCCCATAATACAAGTCTCGAACTTACTTTTACTTGGGGCTAACTCAATTTGTGTGATTGGTCCGTATATATTTATTTATATACATTCTAACCTACGCTTGTGGAAAATGAACATTAACAAAACTAAGTAACGCTCGGTCGCAACGCTCTTGTCACACCTCTGGTGTTGCGGTTGTTCATAGACAGCATTGATCACTTACCATCAGGTGACCCGCTAGCTCGTGGCCTCCAGCAGTGGTCCCATATCAAAAGTTGTTCATGTTGATGGGCTGAGTCACCCCTATAGTTTGTGTATTGATTTAAAAATAAGGGCGTATGTATAGTTAGACTTATCACCATGAGAATCGTCGGTCATATTCCAGTCAACATTGACATGTCGAATAAACTCCTTTATTAAATCTACCAACGTTTTTCTAAAGCGTCCAATTCAACGGTCCAATTTAATAAAAAAATTCATCAAAAGAAAATGAGACAGAGATGGATGGCAGCATTTGCTCTTGAAACAGAAAAAAACACAAATTAGATTAAAAACAGAAGTATAATCTTTCATGCCTTTTTCTTCATGCAGGGTCGAATAGGAAATTGATAATAGGTACTATGACATGGTTCTGTTGGCGTGTTAGGGCGAAAGTTTAAAAGATCGCATAAATTCATTTCATAATTCAATCATTATTTTGATTCTGTTTCTGTGTCCAATGCTTAAAGTGGCTTTTGTGTCTTGGTCCTGTAAGAAGTAATAACGTTTCTGTTCATGAAGCGTATTTTCACAGCCGCGTAAGATCTGGTGATATTAAGGCTATAGATGAATTTTCTAGGTAGGCAGCACCGATTTAAAATTATTTGAATGAAAATGAGAGGTCATTTGAAATTTTGTTCTACGTAGCTAGATATACATTGCGTTAAAATCTTATGGTTTAAGGCTCTATTCTCCCTGTAAATGTAAAAATATGATCAGTACCCCTGTAAAGTATGAGAGAGTATTAGTATCTACATATAATTATGGGTATTAAATTATTTATAAGAACTATATTTCAAATTAGTTAATATGGGTTGTATTTTGTATTTACAATGTTATTTTACCTTATTTATTAAATAAAGCAAATAAGAAATGGTGAAAGAAATTCCACGCGGGCAGGTCTCGAACCTGCGTCTTAGATCTCTGTGCGTTGCCAATTACGCTTCAAGCCCCGGCGCCTAATTTTTTTCACCAATTCTTAATTTCTTAATTTTAGAAATATATTTTCATAATGGTATTTTTGCGTCGAAAAGTTGAACATACTGTTTTTTTTACGAAATATTGAAGTCACTTCTGTTCTCTCTACAATTTGTGACAAAAGAAAAAGAGAAATATTTTTGGAGCTGAGAAAGTGGAGCTAATCTAGCAAAGTGTTTGTCCACCAGTCAGTAATCCTCATAGATATTTATGTTATGTAAGTACTACCGGATCTAGCTGCGGAAATAGGAAAAAAGAAGCGGTTCTATCTAAACGAACGATTTACTTTATCTTCTGTATAAAAGATGCCTTATTTCAGGCAGATTCCATTATAATCGTTTTAATAAATAGGTATATAGACGTATTTATTTATTTTTACGCTTTCATCATCATCATCATCAGGTCTTTATAGTCTCCACTGCAGGAGCACGAATTTTACGCTTTAACGCAATGCAAATAGTCAAATAGTCTAGGTAACTGCTGCCATCTATTTATGACTTTTGGAGCTAAGCTTGCTAAGAGCGCGTGTGTCCGGACGAGATAACTATTCCTTTAGAATTATAATATCTTTACCTGAACGCTGTCCCCGCTAAGACCATAAATGGAATAAGATATCTCGTGTTTCGCCTTGGTCTAGAAGGCACGAGAAACCAGTTTTTAACACGATTGCCTAATAATGCCTGGGCTAGCCAGGCAGCCAACGCAAAAGGAAATTAAAAATATTTTAAAACAAAAATATTCTGGTAATATCCATCATTCTGTGCTCTTGTGTATTTTTATTTAATTTTTAATATTTTATTTATATTATTCGTCGTAATGCTGTAGCCTGATATTACAAAACCAACAATTTACAACCAAACATTATAAAGTTTTTACGTAACCCAGTATGTAATATCCTGTACGATAATGTTACCATTTCGTGATCTCGCGGCGTTATAAACTCAGACCAAGTAAAAAGTAAAGACAGTGCGACAGCTGGTTTTAACTAAAAACCCGTCACATCAGATTTTCGGTAAAATTAAGACAGAAGACTCAATTCAGTCTGTTGCTGCTCATAGGCAACAAATGTTGGATAGCACATTTTAATCTTTAACTTTGGCTAGGTAAATAAATCAGTGTCAAACATTACCTTGAACTCTCATGGTCTTCATGGATGTCTAAATCGCCTTCGTGGGACGATGTCCGAGTCCCATCGGAAATGATGCCTGCATTGTGGGACGATGCAGGCATCATTTCCGATGGGACTGCATTGTTGGAAGCACAAAGTCAGTGTGGTCATGAAGATTAGACCATGACACATCTCCTCTCGTGTTTTTTCGTCCCGCTAGCTGCACAAAAACCTTTCCAACGCATCAGAGAGGGGTCTCAAAGTGTAGACCTACTGGATTGATGAAATATTTGTACTTAGAGCAAATCGACATGAACAGAAGTAGAAAAAGGCACTACCTAATAGCAACGATAAGAAAAAAAGAGTGTCTCTTCCCTGTTGAAAGTCTTGTAGTTTGTCTGGTGGCTTTTAACAGCTGCGATGTGTGCCTTTATTCTTGCCGCTATTATCAGCTTAGTTTATCCAATAAAGGAACTCCTGCTAATATCAAAGTCCAGTTAATATTCATAATTATGTGTCTAAAGCGCAAATGTTTTACAAAAAACATTTTAAAATGTTTACAAAATGGCGCTCTGTCTTCATTTCCTACTCGGTTTGGGGTCATAAATGAAACGGAATCGTGACTGTGATATTACTAAAGTTTGTAATGTCTTTTGGCAGTCTAGATTTTCACTGTGAAACTGTTTCACGCAATTATCTTCTAATGCATGGCTCTCTATTGTCTTCGTGTATGTATATCCATAAAGTAGCCGTGTGGTTTCTGGCAGAGTAAAATAGGACCACTCCAAGTCTTCCCGTGAATGTTGTAGAAGGCGACTTAGGGAACGTAAGCTTAGCTTAACATACATACTTATATACAAAGCTTATAAACGTTAAATAGACCTCTCTAACCCGTCTAGCGAGCGTGGATAGTGTAGGCCAAATCCTCTGACTGTTGTGGCTAATATATGGCTCTGGTATTACAAAGAGAGTAGTGCTTCTGCAATAGAGCCTAAAAAAAGACTTGATGATGATGTACCTATATCCAGAAGTACCTACAAAAAATAACCACAAACTACGTTAGGATACTATTACCAGTATCAGACAACAGGCAGTCATACTTATGTTTTCTCAAGGCAATAGAGACAAATATTGGAGTGAGGATAGTTATCATCATCATCTTAGCCACAGGAAGTCCACTGCTGGACATAGGCCTCCCCCAAGGATTTCCAGTACGACTGGTTGGAATACCTTCATCCAGCGACCTTTATCAGGTTGTCCGACCACCTGGAATGCACGTCAAATGGCTAGTATCCATACTAATATTATAAATGCGAAAGTTTCTCTGTCTGTCGGTCTATTCCACTTTCACGCTAAAACTACTGAACCGATTGAGATGCAATTTTTTACACTGATAGTTAGACCCTGAGAAAGGATATAAGCTACTTTTAATTCGAAAAAAGACAGTGTGATAAAACAGAAACCCATCGGGACGAAGTCACAGGGAACACCTAATAAGTATATAAATGCAAGTAGGATAATAAGAGGTCTATCACCTAGAAAAACTTGATGTAAGTTCAGTAACCGGAAGTTCCATGTCATATCCGCTTGAATTACAAAATGGCGGTGGATCATAAAACTGGTATACGGCGCTTGTAAAGAAGAGGCAATATACCGCGTCTCGTCAAGCGAGTGGAATGTACGGATATATTTATTTTTATGCAAATTTCTCCCTCATAGATGCAAAGTAAGTGAAATTTTTAATATACGAAGTAGGGGAAGATGAAATATGTGGTGGAAAAGTATTACTGAGCAAGATGTAAAATGTAATCTTGTTAATTTTGCAAGATTGTGTTTTGTAAGTCATCATCATAAGGACTTTTTTTTGTCTCCACTGCAGAAGCACGACACTCTCTGCTCTACCAGAGCCATATTATATAAGCCAGAAAAATCAGAGTATTTGACCTAACTCTCTCCACTGGCCAGACAGGTTGGAGAGGTCTCTTTGATATTTAAAAAGTTAAGCTTGTGTTTTCTAAGTTGTTTGGCTTGTTTCCTTAGTCGCCTTCTGTGACATCCACGGGAAGACTTGGAGTGGTCCTATTCTACTCTGCCGGGAACCACAAGGTGCTTGTAAGAAAGAGAGAATATTGTTAGTTATGAATTACTTCCGCCAGTTGTTTCACTTCTCTGTAAGTAGCAACATTAACTTTTTCTTTTATTTGTTTTATGAAGGTGTGTCTCGGCCTTCCCGGTCCCCTTTTACCTTCTATTTTTCCTTCTATTATGTTCTTGGCCAAGTCGTCGTGCCGTAATAGGTGTCCCACCATCTTAAAAGTTAATGTTGCTACTTACAGAGAAGTGAAACAACTGGCGGAAGAAAGAGAGGAATGGAAGAAGCTCCACCGATAAGAGCCCAGCTCTTAAATTGAATGAATGAATGAATTACTTATGATATAATTAGTTATCAAGTTTGAAAACTTAGCACATCTATCTAAAATGGAATCGGAGCTAGCTTACAAAAATCGTCAATAGAAAGAAATTCTTATCGATACCTACAAAATATATACCAACTACATTTGATCCCGCGCCCTGATTTCCTGTCAAGCGAGCATACCACGGCGATTTTTCTACAAAAAGGGTCGGATGGAATATCCTGATTCGTTAAATGGCGGACTAGGGTAACCTTCGAACCTGAATAATTCTGAATTTCTTTTCGAAACCATTGGATGATATTTAATTTAATCTCTTGTTATTAAGTAATAGTTGAAGATTTTAACCACAACTCGATCAAACGTTCAAAGTCCGTTTATAGATAATTACATTACAACTTTGACCTCTTAGGCTCGGTAGTATCGGAAGTGCCTTTGAATCGTAGGGTTCATAGGGTTCGATCCCCGGTCAGATCAAGATAGAAAACGGTGACTCTCAGATTGGCCTGGGTCTTGCGTGATGTAACTATTAAAAAATAAGGTATCATTGAGTTATAATTTGATTATATAGGTATGTTTGTTTGCATTGAATAGGCTCTGAAACGATCGGACCGAATTTCAAAATTCTTATAATTACAAAAAAAAAATAGAGAGGCAAAAATGGGACAAATGACACTAGAAAACATACAAGACCCAGGTTAATCTGAAAAAGATCATGTATCATCATTATCTGAATAGGGTCGAACCCAGGACTGAACGTGTCCCAGGCTGGCGTGTTAACCATTTCGTTACGGAGGCCGTCAAAGCTTTTGCCGAAAAAATAAAAAGGGCCAGGTTGCTAGCCATATATCGTCTATTTACATCAGAACTCTGACACCAGGGTGTGCATGGTTGACTGACCGTATCACCTACACGAAATGATGATGATATAAAGTTCTATCAATTCTACGACTCTACAAATCCCATAACACCTCCGGCCACCCTACGATAAGCTTTTTTTCAATGACAAATAGTACAGATCGCTCAGCCATTTGTCCGTCTTTTCGCATCAGATACCTTATTGTTTGCGATTTCTCAAAACAAAATATATTAGGACCCTTATCCCTCCCTGGATTTATGCGGGAAGCCTTAATATGTCCGTATATTACCTTTCGAGTAAGCGAGTTTTTGATTGATTCCCTTTCTTCAAATCTTTTTAGCGTATATTACAATGTTTTTGGACGATAATCGTTTTTACGGTTCCATTCATAAAGCGTAAAATTGGACTTTATTATTAAGGGTCCGCTGTCCATCCGTCAGTCACAGGGCTGTATCTATTGAAACGTAATAGATAGAGACTTCAAATTTTCTGAAAGTTGGTTTTATTTAGTTTTTTTTTTGTTTGTTATAGTAGTAATACGTAACTGCTGCATCTATCAGAAAATATATAAATATAGATTTTTAATGAAAAAAATTTACAGATTGCTCAGCCATTTGTCCGTGTTTTCACATCAGATACCTTATTATTTGCGATTTCTCAAAACAAAATATATTAGAACCCTTATCCCTCCGTGGATTTATGTGGAAAGCCTTAATATGTCCGTATATTACCTTTCGAGTAAGCGGGTTTTTGATTGATTCCCTTTCTTCAAATCTTTTTAGCGTATATTACAATGTTTTTGGATGACAATCGTTTTTAGAGTTCCATGAATAAAGCGTTAAATAGAACTTTATTGTTAAGAGTCCACTGTCCATCCGTCAGTCACAGGGTTTTATCTATTGAACCGTAATAGATAGACTTAAAATTTTCAGAAAGTGGATTTTATTTGTTTTTATGACTTTTCTTATAGTTAACGTATTTGGACGACAATTTTTTTTAGGGTTTCATACATAAAACGTTAAAATTGAACTTTATTGTTAAGAGTCCGCTGTCCATCCGTCAGTCACAGGGCTCTTTCTATTGAACCGTGATAGATAGATACTTCAAAGTTTGAGAAGCTTGGTAATAGTTCTCTGTATCATTCTTCCTACACATGTCCTCTCTTACGAATTCCATCCACCTTGAATTTGTTGTTCCCCTCTATCTTACACCTCTAACTTCCATTACAAAAACTCTTTTTGTGATATGATTTTTTTTCCTCCTCATAACAAGACCATACCAAACATCATAATATTTCTTTTTAATTTTTCAGTCGTATGGTGTATCATTTATCTATCATCATCATCATCATCATTCAGGTCTTTTATAGTCTCCACTGCAGGAGCACCACCATCTCTCTACTACCAGAGCCCTATGGCTCTGGTAGTAGAGAGAGGGTGGTGCTCTGGCTAATACCTATGTATAGCCAGAGCAGTCAAAGGATTTGGCCTACACTCTCCGCGCTGTCTAGACGGGTTGGAGAGGTTTCTTTGATGTTTTTGAGCTTTGTATAGCTTGTGTTTCCTAAGTCGCCTTCTACGACATCCACGGGAAGACTTGGAGTGGTCCTATTCTACTCTGCCGGGAACCACACGGCATTTATCTATGAAAACTTTCACTTACGAAGAAATAAGGAATCTCGCAATTAACAAAACCACTAACTAGTTAAATAACAAAATAACCAAGCAAGCAACAATTGTTAGACATTTCTTAATTAACGTAGAAGTCGTATAATTTTGAATGTTAAATTATTACATCTACCTACTCCTGTTCTCAATTAATTTATGAAACGCAAATTAGCACAAGTCAATCTTGTTAATTAATGGAAAGCGCTTTATTATACAGAATATTGAGGTTAACACCATTGTTCCTTAAACCATCAAATCAGCTCGGCAAATTGAACAACTTTTTACATAGGATCATTGCTGGGAACTCAAAAAATAAATAAATAGACTAAACTAAAAAATTTACTGACCGTAAGTACACTTTTGTTTGAAAATGATGATATTTTCAGAGTTCACAGCATTGGTTCCAAAGAACAAGTGGCGTTTTTTTTAAAAAATAAACCCCTACTGCCGTTTTTGACGTTTTCAAGAATTACAACACAAACTTAAAAAATTAACAATTTTGAATTTAAATTTGTCATTTTGATATTGTTGCCTAAACGGCTTCAAGAGGCAACAATGACAGACATACATGCATTAGATACATACTAAGCGTGAAAAATATTACCCTCCTTCTTACTACTTACGGCTTAGTCGGGTAAATACGAACATAATACGTGTAATATGTATACGACTATATACACGTGGATAAGAACAAAGAGGTGAAACTAATAAGGCGCATAAGCTGGCAAGGGTGAGTACTTTAAAAACTATCGATGTAACATTCTCAGCAGAATTGCTTCGATGCTTAGGGCCGGGGGTCAGCTTGGGGAGCTGAATCTGTGATAAAACCGAATCCCCCCGCGGATAAAGTTGCGGGGAACAGCTAATCCAAAATATTTTTACGCGTACTTTTAATACAGCAGCCAGATATCCTGAACAAAAAACCGTAACCATTAAAAAGCTCACTCGCTGTATATTATCTTCGTTTTAATTCATCCGCGCTCGGAAACGGCGGTCTCTTTGATGGGCCCGCCATTTTGCTGGCGGCCATTTTGTTCTGCGCGGAAACATGTAATGGCGCGCGACCTTTGTTTAGTTGTCTTCATGTCTATGTTAATAGCTGGGGATGTCGTAAATGGGCCGAGAGAGCTTCATTTATATGTTTAGTTTCTGGTGATATTTATTAGTGTTCTTCTCTTTATATGACGCTGAATGGATGAATATTAAAGAAATTTTTATATCAAATTTAATGAAATGGTTCCTTTTTCCCCTTCCTCCATACTTAATCATTAGATGGACTCTATGACTTCAAAATATCGCCACCTTATTATTGAAATTCGACATAAACTACCTTTTAACGTTTAATCCTTTATTTTATTAAAAGATAAAAAAATGGCGTAAAACATACTGCCTAATAGCCCGTTCAGAGACATCATGAAATTACTAATTTACATAATTATTTTTTATTTTTATTTATTTATATAATCCAGCTTAAAATGTATCTTTTTAGGTATTGTACCTAATGCAACAGACAAGCCACTACCCTAATCCTAACCAATATTAGATCCCCGGTCAGGTCATGATGGAAAACGATCTTTTTCAGATTAACCTGGGTCTTGGATGTTTATCTATATAGGTAAGTATATATTATCAAATATAGTATCGTTGAGTTAGTATCCTGCGACACAAGTTCACAACTTACTGTGGGGCTAGCTCAATTTGTGTGAAATGTCCCTATATATTTACATTTATTATTTATATTTATAAATGCGAAGTGAGTTTGTTTGTTTATTTGTTACGTTTTTACACCGTATCTCTGAACTGATTACCATGAAATTTTGCATGCACATAGGTTAGGGTACTGAGAAGGACATAGGCTATATATCACGTGGGTGAAGCCGCGGGTTAACAGCTAGTTTTCTATATGCTTCATAAATTGTAACAAATAACATACAGAGTTGTCTCTGTGAATTCACCCAGTGTACACTCAGAAAGTCAATCTATTCAGCAATTTTATTCAGGATACGCAGCGCAAGCGTCAGAGGAGCCTTGTCCATAAGATTGGTCCTGCAAAATGAATAAACTTTGGACTCTATCTTTCTCTTTCTCCCTCCGTTTCTCTCTCATTTAAGTTTATGTTCAGTCTTTTGAGTTTCACTTCCAAATACTGTATTACTATGATAACAATTCGTATTTGGCTTGCCTTCTAAACCAAGTCAAGTAACTTGGCATCATGTCGGCAAGTAGCCTAGTATGCTTTTACAGTGACGTAGAAAACTACAGCTTGAAATTAGAAATTAAACAAGTATTAAAATAAACTGTGGATAACTGCCTCCGTGGTCCAGTGGTTAAGGCGTCTGCCTTGTTGACCCGGGGGTCGTGGGTTCGATTCCCACGGGGAGCATACTTTGTTGTTTCCAGTTTGGTTAGGACATTGTAGGCATGAATCACCTGATTGTCTGATAAGAAAGATGATTCCGTGCTTCGGAAGGCACGTTAAGCCGTTGGTCCCGGCTGCCATCTGGTAGTCGATAAAGGAACCACGTCAGAGGCCGAGAGGCGGTTCCGAAGAACTCTGACACCAGGGTGTGTACGGTCGATTGACCTTGTCATCTACACGAAATGGTGATGATGATGATGAAAATAAAAGTACAAGCGAAGGCAACTTGGTCTTCCTATCTCCTTGGGAAAGAAGCAAGATAGTGCATGATTGGTTTTTGAGTTGAAAATACAAATATGTTAGTATATAAATAGTAATATAATGTAATGTATTAACAAATGTAGTCTTAAGTATAAATTTAAAGTTAAGAATATATTCTAATGCAATTTAATATTGTTTTTGAATAAAATGAATTGAATTAAATATGTAAGTATGAATAGAATAAAATATGTATGTAAGTTGAGTGGCGGAAGAGAGGGGAGGCCTTTGCCCAGCAGTGGGACAGTATAGGCTTATAAAATAAAAAAATGTAAGACGAGCTCCGTGGCGCAGTGGGTTCTATCCGCGGTCAGGTCATGATGAAAAACTATTTTTTTCAGAATGACCTGGGTCTTGGATGTTTATCCATATAAGTATGATGTTATAAAATATAGTATCGTTGAGTTAGTATCCAGCGACACAAGTTCACAACTAACTGTGGGGCTACCTCAATTTGTGTGATATGTCCCTATAAAGAATGCATGTTAAAATAATAATGGATAGATATTCAAATTCCTTTCGGCACGAAAACAAACCAAAAACTGCACCGTGTTAAGATGCACACAATGCTATTACCAACTATTTACATATCTGGCGACGCTTTGTGCGCAGACAGAGGTATGCAAAGCATCTGCATGTGACGAGTTTTATGAACTCATTTGTTAATATAATAAAGAATTAATACAATAAATACTACTACGTGATTTTCTTTAAGTAATAGACAAAGGTATAATTCTTTTTCTTGTCGTGTCAATTGCTCAAACTGTATTTTGTCTTTCCAGTAAGTCGCCACTTTGAGACCCCTCTCCGATAACTTATAAAGATCGGTGTTTGTGCAATTACAAAGACTTAAACGGCACGAGAGGAGATGTGCCATGGTATGTTCTTCATGACCACACTGACAGGTATACTTATACATTAAGACCTATAGAGCCACATTAATATAGTTCTCACTACTGCGATGGATGCAGGTGGTATAAAAATATCTTGAGCTACTCCGTGCTTTGGCAGGTTCGTAAAGGCGTTAAACTATTTCAAATACCTTTAGGTAGTTGTTTAACACATTTAGAAACAAACAAAAAACAATAGCAGGATGGCTGCATGTAGGTGGAAAACCAAATCAAATAATAATGGGTAGCCACATCGCTAATTGACATAATTCCCCAGATTTTGGCCCGTTCTTTTGATCGGCTTTTGCAACCTGCGTAGATAAAGAACCAATGATGCAAATACCAATGCATACAAACGTGTCAAGATACAAGCTTATGTACACATCAACCTTAATTATACATTCTATTTTTCCTTAATAATTCCCTGTTCGAAACAAAAACTCTTTCAAATGTTAAATAAGTAAAGCTGCACACATGTAACCTACAAAATTAGCGTCACTTGTGACTTACCCCGCACCCAGTCCTTTGCATTGCTATGTCTATAGCGTAATAAAAGAAAGCATATTTAGGTTCAGTAAAGCTTTTCATTCAGAATTTTTCGTGTAATCCAAGAGCACGATTCGTTTAACATTTTTACAAGAACATTTAGTTCTTACCGCATAAAAATGCAGCTAAAATGCATGTTATTAAAACCAAGCAGGACACGTCCCAACATGGCGAGTAACGCGCGGTTCATTTCCAAACGAAAATCCTTAGTAGTGATGTGAAAAACTCGAGTGCTCGAGTTAAGAAAATAAGCTGGAGTCGAGTTATTTTTAAACTCGAGTCTAGTTACTGGTCGCTTGTTGCTGAGGTCGGTAAAGTAGACTTTTTGATCTTTGCGGAGTTGAGTGCCAGTCACTATAGCGTGACTAATAGACTCGAGTTTTTGAACAAAAGGTAGAATAGGAAGTTGGATGATAGCAGATAATTTATATATTTTGTGCTGGTAAAGTACAAACGACTGTAGTCACGTTGTTGTGCTTTTCACTTTGAAATGCAGCCACATCATTATTATTAAAAACGGTTGCACTCACGTTATATTTAGTCGGTATTGCCGACCGGGTCAAGGAACGGCCGTGTCGCGACGACCTTGATACTCGCCCTGAAGATGGCCATCTGAATTGGCCGAAACCCGGTCGGCAATACCGACTAAATATAACGTGAGTGCAACCGTTTTTAATAATAATAATAATTATGTCTTGCGTAACATTTAATAATTTAACAGCCACATCACTACATAAACTGAGATCACTTTCATAAACTGAGTCAAGCTCAAGCGTCAAATTTCAGTCTATTCAGCGTATTTGTTGGTTCAAATCATATTACATCAAGTAGTCGTTTTCTTTCCGCTCAGACGTAATAGGCAGTCAAGAAATTGGGCAGAAATCTAAGGGATCACGTCAATAAACGATGTGGCTAGTGATGAGGTGGAAAATGGAATCAAATTAGTTATGGTTATAACTAATTTGATTCCAATTTCCACCTTTACGCCCACTAACAAGCTAAGCGTGGCCTTTGGGTATTTTGACTTTGGGCTCTGTCAACCCCGAAAAGGAAAAAGACGTGATAATATGACAAAGTATACTTTGTATGTCATATTATCATGTCATACATTGTATGTATTATGTAGTAAGGTTTATTCCTAAGGTTCTAGTATTTAGAAGACGAGTCATCACAGATGAGTAGAGGCATGTGACTATTCGAGTCACGAAAAGTAGAATAGTGGGCTCGAGTTTTCACAACGCTACGAAAGTAATTCGCATGTTTTACCATACGTTAAAATGGAATAATCGTATGCATTTTTTTAATGCAGCCGCATGTAGACTGCGAGTGATTCTTTTGTCTTTTATAATAGAAAAATGCGGTGAGAAATTAAAGTTTTGTGGTTGGAGACAGATTTACTGACTTCCGGTTATATTTCATGTAAATTTTGTACTTGTTTTGTATATTTGTGAACAGAAGAACAGACAAGATTGGGTCTTAACTAATATGAATGTTAAGGTAAGTCACGTAAAAGCGTAACAAACAGTTACACTTTTACGCTCAAGACATAAAACCGATCGTTCTTCTTCTTCTTTTCGTATCGGTGGCAAACCAATATAGGAACTATATTTTCTCTTCCCAAAATTTGGCTATTTGTATTGCATCATTAGTAGGGATCATCATGTCGTCCAAAGTACACGAGGTGCGACACGTGGAGCAAGATAGTAGATGTGGCATTGTCTGGGGCTGTCCACACTCACAAAAAACATCAGTGTTGGTTATAAAACCCCACCTGGACAGGTTTTCCTTGCATCGGCTGACCTGTGTCCGGAGTCGGTTTAACGACTTCCAGGTCTGCTATGGTAGTTCATGTCCAGGTGGAAGTTTCTCGAATAGAGGAACGCATGGAGGTGGAACATCCTATTTGTTTTGCCAAAGTGAGCACTTTGTTTGGTTGACATTTGACGACATGGGTTCAACGTATTTTTTTAAAACTACAACGGCTTTTAAGTCTCTTTCGTTATGAAGTTTTTAATACACTTGGTGCGGATACAGTTATAGGGAAGTTTCAATACTATAAAACAAGATGGTTAAACGGACAGTAAGAGCGTATCCTAGCAGTATTTTTTCAGTATGGTTTCCATACAAATGTATTTCTCTATTTTCTCGCTTTAAACTGCTTCTAGAGGCACAATTCTTTTTTCATAAAATCTATTACTAAAATAGGCATGGCCCCTATTTTAGTATTAGATTTTATGAAAAAATAATTGTGCCTCTAGAAGCTGTATTCAGCGAGAAAATAGAGAAATACATTTGTGTGGAAAACATACTGCTAGGATACGCTCTTAAGAGAGACATTAACGCTATCGACACGGCGTCATTATCTTCACCAGAACTCATTTGTGAGGCGTATAACTAATAAATAAGTCTCGCAACGTAGATACAGTTCAGACATGGAACACTGTAATAGGATTTTTAGCCTTTTTATCATACTTAAAGGACCAGTTTCGCGAGGAATAAGTTCCCGCAAGATGCCACGTGCGGGCTGAGGCAGCGTCAATATATTGTTGCAATATTGATATTTTTGAATATAACAGTAAGGTTTATAATCCTATCATAGTTTGACATGCCTTCACCGTATCTGCGCCCTGCCTGTACGCCTTTTCTGTGTTATATGCCTATGCGTGTTCCCGATCGTAATCCCAGCCACAGCCCCGATGTTTCGGAGCATAGAATCCGCTTTTCTGCTAAGTACATCTCATCATCATCCCAGCCACAGGATGTCCACTGCTGAACATAGGCCTCCCCCAAGGATTTCCAAATACTACCGGTTGGAAGCGGCCTGCATCCAGCGCCTTCCTGCGACCTTAATCAGGTCCGACCACCTTGCCGGTACGTGGTCGCCATTCAAGAACCTTTTTGCTCTATCGGTTATCGGTTCTTCACGCTATGTACCCCACCCACTGCCACTTTAAAGAGCTGATCCGCTGGGCTATGTCGGTGATGTTCGTTCTTCTACGGATCTCCTCGTTTCTGATTCGATTTCACAGAGAAACACCGAGCATACGAGTAACCCTCTCCATAGCTCTTTGAGCGACCTTGGGCTTTCTTATGAGGTCCATAGCAAGGGATTTGTTGCCACGACGTCGAGTCGCTCTAAGTCGAGTCGCCGCCACGTCTACTTTGAAAACTCCCGAGGGATTTTTTGGGACCACATTTCGGACCCGTAAGTCATCACTGGTTACACATATCGAAGACTTTCAACTTTAGGCACTGAGGTATTTTGGACGAGAAGACACTGCGGCGCTTCGCGAACGCTACCCTACAATTCTAAGTACATCTACAATGTATCTATCGTTTCAAAGCTGTAATGTTGACGAAAAGTTTAAAAACTTTAAAATAGCTCCGACCGACATTCAAGCCCTTAGCATAATACTCTTGATAAATCAGGCGTCAACAAAAAGATATCTTTATGCATGCAGCTGAGTTATTCGCAAACGAATACCCACATCAAAGTGTTATGCTAATGTCTCTGTATTTAGTGTTTCCGTCATAAAGTCTACGGAGAGAACGGAGGACGTAGCATAAATTTACCAGAATGTTAAGTCAGCCGGATTTCTGAGACAGGCTGTGCTCACGTACGTAATCCATTCAAAGTATTCTGCGCATAGCATTGTATTACGTTATGCATAGTTTGCAGCAAACTTACAGGTTAATAAAGTAACAAATTTCAGTATTAGAATATTTAAAGCAAGGTACTCCAATACATTGAAAATTGTGTAGGGTACTCGTACATTCCATTTCATCATGTGGTACAAGCTTGAAAAGATTTTACGACACCTATCTCACGTTTTCAATTTATTTGTCAGTGACAAATTAGCAAGTATAAGATCATCGGATGATGCCGCTGGCTGTACCGTGGCTAGAATAGTGTTTTAATTTCCTACTCCTGGCTAATTAGTTATTATTGCGTATTATTAAGTACTATAGTATTGTCGTAATTTAGCTTTTTACTAGTTTCTTGATAACCATCTTTGTCCACAGACGAAGAAGGTTATTGTTTTCAAATTTATGTGACAATTGCAATCTATCTTCGTTATTGTTTCTCAAAACCATTCACATTCGTAACTTTAACCATCTATTTCTTTTTAAAACTAGGTTCTATATTTAAGATAACAAACTGTATCTTTTACTATGGCAAGAGGGATTCGGTTTTATGTAATTTGAATGAAGGAAGCAGTAAATGTAAGATATTCTGGGTAATCATTCAGGGCCTTGGAATAATATTACTATCCTGTGACGGATGGGACGAATGTACCTCGTTTCAAAGGACGAAGAAAATTCAAGAATTGTTGGAAAAAGACAATATTAAAAAAAAAAACTTTTTTAAGCAAGTTAAAACAAGGTAAAGTACTCTGTTTTAACTTTAGCTTGACATATCCTAATCCTAACTAATATGCATAATCTTCCATGCTGGTCTGGGAGAAAAGAAAAAAAGTAGAATGTACCAGCTGCTTCTCTTCCCGCGCAGATCATAAAAGCCGATCAAGGGAATGGGCATCAGGAATCATGTCTATAGGCGATGCGGCTAGCAACCCATCACTATTATGGTTCCGTTCTCACCTACAAGCCCAGCAACATGCTAAACGTGGCCTTAAGGTTTTTACAGACCTGGGCTCTGTCTACCCCGCAAGGGAAAAAGACGTGATAGTATGTAATGTAACTAATATGTGTAACTATAAATGCAAAAATGAGTTTGTTTGTTTGTTACGCTTTCACGCCCTATTTACTGAACCGATCATCATAAAATTTTGCATACACATAGGTTAGGGTACTGAAAAGGACAAAGGCTATGTAGCATGCAAACGAAGCCGTGGATAACAGCGAGTTCTTGATATGGGACCTTTCTTAAAAAATTGCTCCATCCCCTAGGATTGGTACTATAGAAAAAGTTGTTCATATTACGCGATATGTCACTTTTTAAGGTTTTTCAAGCAAGAAAAGTACTGAGAAGGCAATAAGAAAAACTAATATAATTAATAATAATTATAATTGACAGAGCATCAGAGCATCAAATATTTGAACTTTATACATTACTTAAGCTAAACAAAAATGATAAACATCAAAGAGACCTCTCCAACCCTTCTGGCCAGAGTGGAGAGTGTAGGCCAAATCTTCAATATGCTCAGGCTTATATACGGCTCTGGCAGTACAAAGAGGGAAGAAGAAAAAGCAGAAGAAGTCTCCCCTGCAGAAGAGACTAAAAAACCGGCCAAGTGCGTGTCGGGTCACGCGCAGTATAGGGTTCCGTAGTTGCGAATGACAACTTTGAGTTCACACTGTTTACACTCGCACCTCACAGTTTAACGACCAAAAACATCTAACAATAAAGATTGTATGAAATTTTACATTTTCCAGTACATTTTATAAGTTGGTTGCCTATAACTTTTTAGTTTGCACTTAGTACCCAGATCTGATAGTTTTTCTTTCAACTTCAGTATATATACTACTGCTGTATTTTTTTTTCACGTATCCATATATAACCGTTTAGCAGAAAGAGGGGGGGGGGGGGACACGTACCTCTAACAAAAATTTGCACTTTAAAACCAAATATTTCGGAAACGGATCCCTAAATCGAAAAATGGTGTTCTCAACTTCACAATATTTTTGAAAGACCTTTTTAACGATACCCCACACGATGGGTAAGTAGAGAAAAAAAAATTACTCCTCCACTTTACTTGTATGGGAGCTACCCAAAAAAAAATCTGTTTTCAAGATTTTTTTCTACTACTTTTTTGCCATGATTAATATACATACTCGTACTAAATAACAGCTTTCTAGTACTTATAGACTCTGAGTAAAACCGCGGACGGACAGACACACAGACAGACAGACATGGCGAAACTATAAGGGTTCCTAGTTTACTACGGAACCCTAAAAAGACCTGATATCGATCCATTAGTTTTGACTGAAAGAACGGGCAAAAGCTAGTAAATACATTCAGCAGATTGAATGAGAATTAAAAATCTAAAAGAGAAAAATGCTGAGAATCTTCACAAGATATTTTTAGATCCGGAGTCAGTCTCCAGAATAATACAATTAAGTGAAATCCAGACAAAGACCTTAAAACTTTTATGCAAAGGTGGAAGTCGGGTTGGTTGAGTCAAGTTGAGTCGACATCGAACTAATTCGCAAAACGTCCTGTTTGTGAATATTAAACATATATGTTTTAAGAGGGTATACTAGTAGTGCGTTTTCCATACAAATGTTTTTCTCTATTTTCTCGCTGAAAACTGCTTCTAGAGGCACAATTCTTTTTACATACAATCTATTACTAAAAAAGGTATGACCCTATGTTTTATTTTTTTCTAAAAACCTGTTTAAAAGAAAAAAAATTGTATAAAAATAGTTTTTTTGGAAAAAATAAAAAATAGGGGCATTTTTATTTTAGTACTAGATTTTATGAAAAAAGAATTGTGGCTCTAGAATCAGTTTTCAGCGAGAAAATAGAGAAACACATTTGTATGGAAACCATATTGAAAAAATACTGCTAATATACGCTCTTAAGGGTGCGCTAGTCAGGTGTTTCGCCATACAAATTCTGTAGGGTGATGACTCCGTTGTTCGGTATCGTCTGTTTAAAGTTTTTAATTCTATCGATTTGTTTTGTCGTTATCTATGCTTGTATGGAATCATAATTGTAAAATTATAAGTACTTTAAAAGTTATGAGTCTCAAAACATTCCGTTTTAACACGTAATTTTAACGCATCTTTGGGCACAATTATATACCGGAAGGAGTATAAAATCTCTAAAACAAAATTGATACAAGCATAGTTTGGTTATTAAAAAATATAAATTATTTTACTTTTAATAAAAACATTCAGCTGTTTTATCACAAGAACACTTCTCCCAAATGCATACTCGCGAATTTTTAGACGACGAAGATTTAGATTTTCTACAATATTTGTGTTTGCACCCACTAGACTGTTGTTCCGATGTGCTTATACATCAGTGTAAATAGTTCCGCACCGTTCAAAACCGAGTCTATCCCTTTCTCAGTGAAATAGCACGCATTTTAGCCACGTGCGCTGACGAGTTCGAGTTCCCGACTAGCGCATCCTTAAGCTTTCGCTGTCACAAATGGCTATTATTTTCACAACGGGAAGTGCCGTGATTAGGTTTAACTTAATCAGTTTGTGAAGTGGCAGCTGTAATGTAGTCAAAATTTTAGACTAAACTCAAGACTAATCACGCTAAATCCCGTAGTAAAAATAATAGTATTTTGAATACAACATAAAAAAATGAAGTTTATCAGACAGTAACAGTAGAAGTTATTTTAATATCATTGAGTGCTATTTTCCGCCTATTTCCACTTGTGACTTGTACAATATTTTATATTTTTTGGAAATCTCATTAACAAGCAGTTAAATTCGAGTGTAAAATCTTTTTAGTAGATATTTTGCGAATACTTATATTGTCAACTAAATTCTCGGATCTTGTGCCATCCGGTTGACTTATTAATTAAACCGAGAGCTCAATTAGTCTTGATGATATTCTATAACTAAAGTCGGTTTCCATTTTATCCAAAATTTTACATACGATATATTCTGTCCTTCTATTCTGAGAAACTGAAACGGACCAACTAATAAGTGTTTATTGCATTAAAAATCCTATTCAGATACAAGTTTCTTATTTCTCAATTTACTTATACTCTATATACGGCTCAAAGCGTTGTATGTTAACGGTCTTTGTGGCGTAGTTTCGATTCCCGGGCAAATACTAAGACTGGTTCTTTATTTTCACTGTTATTTGTAAACGGTTCTAGAGTTAGTTAGTTAGTTTTTTTTAAATTTGATTTATTTTGGAGTAAATTAATTAATTACTGGGTGGCGCTAGTGTGTGAATTCACTTCACCTTAATGCATAATGTTTAGGGAATAGGTCATTTTATATTTTTGAATAGATCTTAAAAACTAAACGTGTCTTAGATCTACAAATGGAAATAAAAACGGAAACAGGTCATTTTGAAAAAGCGTTACAAAGTAACTGAATTCTCGGATTTTATCCCGTCTCGTCTAGACTGACAAATAGATCTGCAACTCGCTTAGTTTTTAGAATGTTTTATTACTTACATATCTGTGAACGTTTCCTGTTTTGTCTGAAACTTTACAGACGGTTCATTACGTTTGCCGTGTGGTTCCCGGCAGTGTAGAATTGGACCACTCCATGTCTTCCCGTGACGTAGAGGGCAACTTAGGAAACACGAGCTAAACAAAGATTATAAACATAAAAGAGACCTCTCCAACCCGTCTTGCCATCGTGGAGAGTGTAGGCCAAATCCTCTGGCTGCTCAGGCAAATATGTTCCTCTGGTAATACAGAAAGAGTCGTGCTCCTGCAATGGAGACTAAAAAAGACATGATGGTGATGGAAATAAAAACGGATACCGGTCATTTTAAGAAAGCGTCACAAAGTAACTGAATGTTCAGATCTTATCCCGTCTCGTCTAGACTGACAAATAGATCTGGAGCTCGCTTAGTTTTGAGAATGTTTTATTACTTACATCTGTAAACGTTTCCTGTTTTGTCTGAAACTTTACAGACGGTTCATTACGTTTGCCGTGTGGTTCCCGCGCAGTGTAGAATAGGACCACTCCATGTCTTCCCGTGACGTGTAAGGCGTCTTAGGAAACACGAGCTAAACAAAGATTATAAACATAAAAGAGACCTCTCCAACCCGTCTTGCCATCGTGGAGAGTGTAGGCCAAATCCTCTGGCTGCTCAGGCAAATATGTTCCTCTGGTAATACAGAAAGAGTCGTGCTCCTGCAATGAAGACTAAAAAAGACATGATGGTGATGGAAATAAAAACGGAAACAGGTCATTTTGAGAAAGCGTTACAAAGTAACTGAATTCTCGGATTTTATCCCGTCTCGTCTAGACTGACAAATAGATCTGGAGCTCGCTTAGTTTTTAGAATGTTTTATTACTTACATCTGTAAACGTTTCCTGTTTTCTCCGAAACTTTACCGACGGCTGATTAAGTTTATTTTCAGTTCTAACTTTAGATGTTTATTGATGATTTTGACGAGCTCCGTGGCGCAGCGGTCAACACGCCTGCCTGCGACACGGATGGTCCCGGGTTCGATCCCCGGTCAGGTCAAGATGGAAAATGATCTTTTTCAGATTGACCTGGGTCTTGGATGTTTATCTATATTAGTATCTATTATAAAATATAGTATCGTTGAGTTAGTATCCCATAACACAAGTCTCGAACTTACTTTGGGGCTAGCTCAATCTGTGTGATTTGTCCGTATATATTTATTTATTTGATTTAAACGGCAACTAAAAGACAAAGTAAAAGTGAGTCCATTTATACTAATACTCATAAAAGAAAGAGGAACAATTTGATTGTTTGTTGGTTTGTATTGAATACTTAATTATTGGACTGATTATCAACATTCTTTAACTTATAGAAAGCTTATTTATCTGCGGGTAACATAATCGCGGAAAATTGCTAATGTTTATCACTATCACTAGATATTATGAAACAAATTCCTCCGCCCCGTCTGTCTGTATGTTCGCGATAAATTTAAAAACTGCTGCACGGACTTTCATGCGGTTTTCACCAATAGATAGAGTGATTCACGAGGAAGGTTTTAAGGTTTATACCTTAAAACCTTCCTCGAGCATGTATTATTACATGCTCGGGCGCAGCCGGGTAGGACTGCTAGTATAGAAATAAACATACAAAAAAATTAACGACAAATTTCGCTTAAAAAAAGACGTTACTACATGAGTGTGTGGCTCTTATTACTACAGTGGACTAATCCGTAAAAATGAAGCCCAAGTATGAGAGAGCATTATAATCACTACCAATATTTGCCCACGTCGGGAATCAAACCCAGTGTCTATGTGGCTGGCCCTGTAGCTGGCATAGCCACAAACATCGTCATATACATAATGACGATACGTAGGTACTAACTCTATTCATATACATGGCGAAATTTTGATCGTTCTGGACCCTTAAAGGGGTGATTCAGCCCGTCGATATGAACCATTTTTCCTATGGGACCAATGCTGGTAACACCAAATTTTATTTCGACATTTTCATACAAAAGTGTTCAGCCGCCCGGGCAATTTGTATAGGAATGTCGAATTTTTTTTCGAGTTTACAGCATTTGTCCCATAGGAAAAGTTGTTTATATTGACAGGCTGAATCACCTCTTTAATGGTCCGGAACGATCAAAATTTCGCCATGTATATAATTCTGTCCTTATAATAATACTAACTGAACTTTTCTTCTTTTCAGATCCAAACAGCGACATATGTTATGAATATGGTAAGTTACATAATACCCCTTGAATTTATGATGCACTGTCACATCAAACGAATAAAAGGCAAAAAACGCATACCTTTTTGACTTTTTTACCAAGTGGGGGAAAAATAGGGCTCATTTTGAAACGATGTGGTTATGATGACAAAACTCGCCTGTCTCCAAATGAATGTCAACCTTATTCGGTTCGTATAAGGTCTTTTGTGGCTTGATTTGGTGGTCTAATATTATAATCTTGAGTGTTTTTATAGAGCCGTAAGATGGAATGATACCCCATTTGTGAAAATGGCCGACATTCCTTTAGATTTGTTCGTACAAGACTTTTTTTGGAGTTTAGTTGGGATGTATTTATTAATGTACGAGTTGCATGTGACTTGTTGTAGGTCATTGTGTTGGTATAATTTTCTAAGAGGTTTGTACGTAATTTTACATAACCGTACCAAAAAACGGAGTGTAATGCTTGAAGAGATCATGTATGGGTGTCAGTATTTTTCATGATCATCAGGTCTTTTTTAATCTCCACTGGACACGACCCTCTCTGTACTACCAAATCCATATATTAGCCAGAGCAATTAGAGGATTAGGCCTGCAGTCTCCACTCTGGCCAGACAGATTGGAGAGGTCTCTTTAATGTTTAGCGGCTTTATATAGCTTGTGTTTCCTAAGTCGCCTTCTACTCGGAGTGGTCCTATTCTACTCTGCGGGGAATCACACGGCACCATAAAATAAATTAATGTTATCCTATTTCATGACCCAAATTAAATAGGATAAGATTAAATATTTAATAAAAATTGACAACAATTTATGTTTAAAAATTTCCTTTAAATAGTAACAAACAATAAGTTCTTGTGAATGGAATTAAGATTTTGGCAAGACATCTAAGCCGTGTGGTTCCCGGGGGCCGTGTGGTTCCCGGCAGAGTAGAATAGGACCACTCCAAGTCATCCCGTGGATGTCGTAAAAGGCGACTAAGGAAACACAAGCTAAACAAAGCTTATTAACATCAAAGAGACCTCTCCAACCCAGCGTGGAGAGTGTAGGCCAAATCCTCTGACTACTCAGGCTAGTATATGGCTCTGGTAGTGCAGAGAGGGTCGTGCTCCTGCAGTGGAGACTAGAAAGACCTGATGATGATGATGATAAGGACATCTGATGCACTGAAGCAACAATAATAATGATTATAGACACTGGGTCCCAAGTTTTAAACGTACCTTCCTAGCCAAATAGCATGATCTAAGTAATTGATATTAACTTCTTCAGGTCATTGAGCGAGTTAGTGCAGCGGAAGCTGTGACACAAAATATTTAAAATGTTTCCGGTTCAAGCATACAGTAATAATAAATAAATAATAAATAAATATATAGGGACATATCACACAAATTGAGCTAGCCCCACAGTAAGTTGTGAACTTGTGTCGCAGGATACTAACTCAACGATACTATATTTTATGACATATACTTATATAGATAAACATCCAAGACCCAGGTCTTTCTGAAAAAGATCGTTTTCCATCAT
Source organism: Rhodophaea formosa (assembly GCA_963082605.1). NCBI lineage: Eukaryota > Metazoa > Arthropoda > Insecta > Lepidoptera > Pyralidae > Rhodophaea > Rhodophaea formosa. The sequence goes on along the minus strand of OY720220.1, from coordinate 2,419,101 downwards.
GACCTGACCACGTGTCGCAGGCTGGCGTGTAGACCGCTGCGCCACGGAGCTCGTCAAAGACTTCAAAATGTTTTACAGATATTAGGTTTTAAGCGTGCCCTGCCAAATAGCTGGATCCAAGTGATTGATTTTAACTCCTTCAGGTCACCGAGCCAGTTAATATAACGGAAGCTGTGACGGATAATATTTACAATGTTTCCGGATCAAGCTTACAGTGTCATTCTAAATCTCCTCACTGTTTTTGCTTAGAATCAGAATTCTTACATAAAACAGAATCTTTGATAAAAAAAACTGGCCAAGTTCGTGTTGAAATCGCGTAGAGAGGGTTCCGTACAATGCCAAAGTCAAATGTTTTTTTTTAATAAGTAATACGCGAGTTTCTATTAGCAATGAACTATATATTGCATTAGCTGTTACCCGTGACTTCATTTGCATAAAATTTAGCTTTGGTCGCAGAGATTATAAAGCATGACAACCAACTGGCCATATATTTTTAGTATATAAGTTTTTATGTCAATTCTACAGCTGTTTCAATGGGTTTGAGTTAGTGAATGGAATTAAGATTTTTGGCACGGCATCTGATGCACCGAACCAACAGTAATAATGATTATAGACCTACGTAATGTCCTACAGATACTGGATCCCAAGTTTTAAACGTTCCTTGCCAAATAGCTGGATCCAAGAAATTGATATTAACTTCTTCAGGTCACCGAGCCAGTTAGTATAGCGGAAGCTGTGACAGAAAATATATAAAATGTTTCCGATTCAAGCATACAGTTAAAGACTTCAAAATGTTCTACAGAAGGCGAGTAATGTTTTTCGCGCGTATGAATGTGTATTATATGTATGTATATCGGTTGCAACTTCCACATTTTGCTGATATGTACATAACTATATCAATTTATTTTAGGCAAAAAAGAAGAAGAGAAGGCTATTATTAAATAAAGTGCTTTCCATCTTCAGGGGGAAATCTCAAACTCTACAAATGGCCGCAAAGGAAAATAAAAGAGTTATAGACACCAAACCGTTCTACAGATATTAGGTTTTAAGCGTGCCTTGCCAAATCGCTGGATCCAAGTAATTGATGTTAACTTCTCCAGGTCAACGAGCCAGAGCCAGCGGAAGCTGTGACCGAAAATATTTACAATGTTTCCAGTTCAAGCATACAAAGTGTGTTTTTAATCTCCTGGCTATTTTTAACTTCGAATCAGATGTCTTAAAAAAATATAAAATATTGTTTTCTTAAGTTTTCGCGATTGTTACACATTTAAATAAAATTATTTTAATACGGTTTTATCGCGTTTATTACATTATTTATACCTTTAAGACCTGTCAAATCTAATATCCCGTTACAAGATGCTGGAGTTTATAAAGCTGACTGTGAGTGTGGTTTATCATACACATACCATTTTGAACCATAGCTCGATACATTTAAATAAAATAAAAAGTGAAATACCTACCTCAATTTAGGCAACACACAAGTACAAAGTAATAAGCTACAATTGTAAATACGGATCCAAGTAAATAAGATACTATCATTGGAAATCGTTACAAAGCTCCAGTGTTGTTATATAAGGGGATGTTTGCTAAAAATTTGCAATGACGGTCCAAAAATACTTAGGACATAAATCTTGTGTTTTTGTACATTTAGCATTTTTGAAGAAAATATCTTTGGGTGTTTTAGTTGTTATAAACTGCCTCGATAGTGTAGTGGTTAGCATGACAGATTGCCAATGCCTATTTAAATAAAGTCTATGCGCCTTAACTCCATTCATAAAAAAATAATAAAAAGAAATAGAACACAAAAAAGGTGAGACAAGTACTTATTTAAGAAATTAGCTATGATTACAAATACGTTATGAAGTTAGTATAGTTATATCATCGGGAATCGTAACGTAACTTCAAGAATTAACTATTAATATTTAAGAACATTGTTTGCTAAAAATGAGTAATAATGGTCCAAAATACTTGGGGAAGAAATCTCGGGTCTTGGTACATCCAACATTGTTGAGAAAAAACAATCTCTGGATGTTCAGTTGTTATAAACGGCCTTTATGACGTAGTGTTTAGCACGCAAGGTTGCTTATCTAGAAGGTAAAAATACCCTTCGTGCCTTAATTCCAGATATAAAAAATGTAAAATAAAATACTTCAAGGTAGGCGACACACAAGTGCTTAGTCATAAGCTACAATTCTTAATACGGATCTAAGTAAATAAGAAATTTATTGACGGAAATCGTAATAAGAGTCCGGTGTTATATTATAACATTAGAATATTGTTTGCAAAACGTGAAAAATGACGATCAAAAATCTCGTGTCTTTGTATGTGTAGTGTATGCGTCAGTAATACAACTATAGAAATAATCGGTGTGTGGGAGTGTGTGTGATTTTTTTTATCCATGTATTGTTATTGATTATTGAATAAATGATTTTTATATTTAAAAAAAAACTTAAGGAATAGTTTTATACACTGTCTCGCGCACACCGTGTGGTAGGGATGCGCGTCATTAACGGCCATTACTGTTAGTGCGGCCGGGTGTGACGGACGTGTCCTTGCATGCATAGTGTGTTATCGAGTCAGTGCATTGTGAGTAACCGGAGTATACTACAGTATGTCTAACATTGTTGAGAAAAATTATCTCTGGATGTTTTAATTGTTATAAACGGCCTCTATAGTATTACGTTAGCTTGCTAAACAAGTAAATACATACCTTAAAAAACCGGCCAAGTGTGAGTCAAACTCGCGCAATGAGGGTTCCGTACAATATGCTTCGTGAACACACACACAATGTGTAAAAAATGTTTTATACAATTGACTAGCGCCATCTAGTGGTGTTTTGGTGAACTATTTCCCTAGATAAACTTATTCTAGTGAGTTTACCACTTAATTTTCAAGTGATAGAATTCTTATTATTTTTCCTGTAATCTTCAAGGAATGAACTATATTTTGTAATTTTTTCAAAATTTTCGGCCCAGTAGTTTCGGAGATCAGGGGGGGGGAATGGTCAATTTTTGCCTTCTTTCGTGAATAAAATCAAAAGTATTGATTTTACCCGAACAAAAAAAAATATTTTTGAGATCCTCATACTGAGCCCTTTCATTTGATATATGACACAGTAAGGTTTGCAAAACTTTCTTTTAAAATTTTATAATTGGCCCCCTCAAAATGACCCTTATTTCAAAAAAAATCTTTATTTAATTTGCACATCCGTGTTTGGGTCATAGGATTACACTATCTTACCAAATTTCATCTAATTTGGTTCAGTAGATTCGGAGAAAATCGACTGTGACAGACGGACGGACGGACAGACAGACGCTCGAGTGATCCTATAAGGGTTCCGTTTTTTAACTTTTGTACGGAACCCTAAAAACATAAAAAAACATGTACAATTAAATACCACACATAAGATGAAACACAAGTACTTAATTAAGTAATAAGCTACGATTGTAAATTCGTTATTACGTAAATAAAATATTTATCATCAGAAAGCGCAACAAGACTCCAGTGTATTAAAACATAAGAGTATTATTTGCTAAAAGTAAGTACCTAGCGATGATCTAAAAATACTTAGGAAATAAATCTCTTGTTTTGTACGTCTGACATTGTTGAGGGAAAATGTCTTTGGAAGTTTTTATAAGCCGATGACGCAGAGGTTGTAATAACACAAATTTAATACCTCAAATGCGAAAGAAGAGTGGGCGTCGCGGCTCCTTCACCAAGGGAGCTAAAGGATTCGTTCGGTTTTCTTGTGACAGCAGTGAGAGCAAACGAGCAAAACGATGTTAGGGTCTCCAACTTAGGGCAAATCCCCCCCTTTTTTTTTTCTTCAGTAAAATTAATTAGTATCTCCGTACCTTAAAAATAACATTGTGGAGAAGAGAGAGAGAAGAGAGTGGCAAAGCCAGTTGTAATAGATCCAATCCTCAGAATTTTTTTAATATATATACAGACAAATCACACAAATTGAGCTAGCCCCAAAGTAAGTTCAAGACTTGTGTTATGTATGGGATATTAACTCAACGTTACAATATTTTATAACGAATACATTTATACAGATAAACATTCAAGACCCTGGTCAATCTGGAAAAGATCGTTTTTCATCTTGACCTGACCGGGGATTGAACCCAAGACCATCCGTGTCGCAGCCTGGCATGTTGACCGCTGCGCCACGGAGCTTGTATGGAATAACAAATTCATGCAATTTTTTTCTAAAATTCATCCGTAAAACCCTAGATATCCATATCTGAGGGGTTTTCGGAAGGAAGAATAAGAGGATGCTACAAATACCATGAAAATAAGATTTATTGGATAAGAGTAATACTCCGGATTATTATATAGAATCTTGTTTGCTAAAAGTGAGTAATGACGGTCTAAAAATACTTGGGAAATAAATCTCTTGCCTTTGTTCGTCCGACATTGTTGGGAAATGTGTATCTGGATGTTTTCAGTGTTATCGTAAATATTGATATTACTTAGTTTATTGAGAACTTACAGTTTACTCAATACTTCGTTCGCGTGAGTTATAGCCTATGTCACCCGCAGATGAATTATCTTCCTAGAGGTGAAAGAATTTTGAAAATCCTAACGAACCTAGGTTTGTTCTTTTTTTCCCAAACACAGAGCGAGCAAAGTGAGCGAGGGCATAACTCCTACTTTAATGCCCTTAGTAAGAAAATGTTATTTTTAATGAAAATTTTAATGAAATCTCCACACATTGTCGAGAAAAACAAAGCGAGTTTTTGTAGATCCAATCCTCAAAAATCATAAATTGGTGCTGAAATTTTTAAAGCTTTTTCAAATAATCCTCAGATGAGAGGAAGCTATAAATATAATACCAAGCAAATAAGATTTATTACGTAAGAGTAATACTCCAGTATTCATCATCATCATCATCTCAGCCACAGGAAGTCCACTGCTGGACATAGGCCTCCCCCAAGGATTTCCAATACGACCGGTTGGAAGCGGCCTGCATCCAGCGCCTTCCTGCGACCCTTATCAGGTCGTCCGACCACCTGGTCGGTGGGTGTCCAACGCTGCGCTTGCCGGTACGTGGTCGCCATTCGAGAAACTTCTCCAGTATTATTGTTTGCTAAAAGTGAGTAATGACGGTCTAAAAATACTTGGGAAATAAATCTTGTGCCTTTGTTCGTCCGACATTGTTGGGAAAAGTGTATCTGGATGTTTTCGGTGTTATCATAAATATTTATATTACTTAGTTTATTATGACATAACAATTTTTCGCGACTTCATTCGCATAAATTATAGCTTATGGTACCCACCGATAAATGGGCTATTTTCCTAAAAAATATAGTTAGTCCGTTTGTTACATTATCAAAAAAACATTTGAATCATGTTTTTTTATTTTGTCAATCAAACAAAAATGACAAAGATATAGCCCGTTAAAATAGTGTGTGTCGTCACTAGACAGTACATTTTTAGTGGCCTGTGATGTCACAAGCCCCCACTAATGAACTTTGACACGGTTTGTCTTTGACATTTATTGTTTAATTAACGAAAGAAAAAATACGTGTCCAATATTTTTGATTGACTAACTGATGGTCCAATTTTCTTATTAATATGACCCAGGAAAATAGCCTATTATAGGAAAGAATTTTGAAAATCAGTCCTGTAGTTTAGAGCCTATTCAATGAAAAACAATCAAATCAGTCCACTTTATATAAAATTATTAAAACTGTCACCTCTCAAAAAAAAAAAAAATTAAAGTATAATTTTTTGTCACAGCTTCCACTGCACTAGCTCTTAGCTCGGTGACCTGAAGAAATTTAACTTACATCTATTGCGTCAGGCATTTGGCAAGGCATCCGTACAAAAACGTTAAGCCCAAAAGTTAGTTCAGTATTTGTAGGTCTAATAATCATTGTATTCTTGGATCAGTGCGTCAGATATCGTGCCAAAAATAGTATTGTTTTTAGTAAATTAAAGCATACTTTAAAAAGGAAATAAATTTGAGCTATAAGTATTGTTTTAAGTATGATAACTTTGTTTGCGTTTGAGGTTTTAAATAAAAGAAAAAAATACGTTTTCTTGCCACAGTGACAATGTTACTTTGGCTTTATCTACAACTAGCAGTTCGCCCCGGCTTTGCCCGTGGTACATATATAGCCAATGTCACTCAAGGATAATGTGCCTAAACAACGGTGAAAGAATTTTTGAAATCGTTCCACTAGTTTCTGAGATTAGCGCGTTAAACCAAACAAACACTTAAGCTTTATAATATTAGTATAGATGTGAAATCAAAACTTAATTCTATGTCCCTATCATGTCATCATCATCATCATTTAAACGCGTTCTATCTGCAGTTCCTCAGTGGTGAAGCCTCAGAACCCGGGGTCCACTATCTCCAATACGACAAGTTGGAATCATCTTGCATACAGCGCCTACAAACTTCATCAGGTCGTACGACCACCTGGTCCGTGGGTGTCCAACGCTGCGCCTGCCGGCACGTGGTCGCCATTCAAGAACCTCTCTGCCCCATTGGCCATCGGTTTATCACGCTATGTGTCCCGCCCACTGCCACTTCAAAGAACTAATCCACTATATAACAATATAAAGGATTAGAAGATCTCTTTGAAGTGGCAGTGGGTGGGGGTGCTGAATATTGAGTAGTATAACGACACTACTCAATATACAGCACCTATGAAATCAATTCAGTAAGTAACCCTATTATTTTCTCATCTCGTCCAAATAACAATATATCCAAAAGACATCAGGTCCTAAACATTAATATACGACATTAATCCAACGCCAGCAAACACTGTATTATTAACACATCGCGATTCTAGACACGTCTCGCCCTTATTGCAGGAAAACGGTCTTAGGCTGGGTACACACTGGATTTAGATTACAACTGTGTAAACCTTACGCAATGGGATTTCGTTTATGAATAGGTGTGGTATGTAGGTGGACTTGAAAAAAACCGGCCAAGTGCGTGTCAGGCCACGCGCAGTGTAGGGTTCCGTAGTTGCGAATGACAACTTTGAGTTCACACTGTTTACACTAGCACCTCACAGTATACCGACCAAAAACATCCAACAATGAAAATTGTATAAATATTTACATTTTCGAGTACATTTTATATGTTGGTTGCCTATAACTTTTTAGTTTGTACTTAGTACTCAGTTCTGATAGTTTTCCTTTCAACTTCAGTACATATACTACTGCTGTATTTTTTTTTAGTATCCATATATAGCCGTTTAGCAGATAGAGGGGGGGACACGTACCTCTAACAAAAATTTGCACTTTGAAACCAAATATTTCTGAAACGGATCCCTAAATCGAAAAATGGTGTTCTCAACCCCACAATATTTTTAAAGACCTATTTAACAATACCAAACACGATGGGTTTCTATAGAAAAAAAATTTTACTCCCTCTTTACTTGTATGGGAGCTACCATAAAAAAATTTTTTTTTCAAGATTTTTTTCTACCACTTTTTGGCATGATTAATTTACACACCCATACTAAATTACAGCTCTCTAGTACTAATAGTCTCTGAGTAAAACCGCGGACGGACAGACAGACAGACATGGCGAAACTATAAGGGTTCCTTGTTTACTACGGAACCTTAAAAATGGTCTTTCTTTTTACGTATAAAAAAAGACCATTTTTGTACGTTAGGTCCATAAACCTTACTTGCATATAAAGGATTTATATAAATGCCGTCAAAAACAATTATTGTAAAGAAAACCAAGTCTCGCAACTCAGTCATTCTACCGTCTAAAGTTGTGAGATCCATGTAATACCAAATCGGTTAATGTTTTCAATAAGCAGGGTTATTAAGGGTATCTTAGAACAAATTTTTGAGTAATATCTTCGATTTGAAGGTGATTTATTTGAAAAGAGGGCAGCACTTGTCTTTAAAATTCATGTATCCCCTTTAGCCTAAGTATGTCAACCCGCATAAGGTAGTATGTACCTATACTAAGCTGGTCGCTCGTTCGCCGTGTGGTTCCCGGCAGAGTAGAATAGGACCACTCCAAGTCATCCCGTGGATGTCGTAAAAGGCGACTAAGGAAACACAAGCTAAACAAAGCTTATTAACATCAAATAGACCTCTCCAACCCGTCTGGCCAGCGTGGAGCGTGTAGGCCAAATCCTCTGACTACTCAGGCTAGTATATCGCTCTGGTAGTACAGAGAGGGTCGTGCTCCTGCAGTGGAGACTAGAAAGACCTGATGATGACAAAGCTGGTCTTTACATACAAGCTGGTATCTTCCATGCTGGTGTGAAAGAAAAGAAAAAAACATATAATGTGCCAACTGCTTCTCTTTCCGCGCAGATCTTAAAAACCGATCAATGGAATGGGCGTGAGGAATAATATCAATTGGCGTTGGGCTAGCAACCATCACTAATTTGATTCCGTTCTCCACCTACAAGCCCAAGAAAACGCAAAACGTGGCCTTTAGGTTTTATAAACCTGGGCTCTGTCTAACCCGTGAAGGAAGAAGACGTGATAGTATGTATGTAGGCTGTGTACTATAATGGCGTGCGGCAAACTTGAAGGTTTTTGCCACTCTGTCGGAAAGAATGCGATGTTTCGTGACTACCGAGTTTAGCGGTGTCTTTTTTAACCCCAATCCCAGAGGGAATGATAGTACTTTGCTGTCGCCGTGTCAGGTAATAATTTTGATTTATAAGTAACTTGATTTTGCCCGTGTCTTAATCCGAGTTTCTAAAGGGTTTCGTACATAAAATGAAATAAAAAAATATAATACGGACAAATTACAAAGATCAAGCTAGCCTTAAAGTATAAGTTCGAGATTTACGTTATTGGGATCTACCTCAAAGATACTCTAGTTTGTTACACACATATATATAGATAAACATCCAAGACCTAGTTCAACCTGCAAAAGATCATTTCTCATTTTGACCTGACCGGGAATCGATTACTGGACCTCACGTGTCGCAGGCTGGTGTGTTGACTACTGTGCCACGGAGGTAGTCTAAGTGAAAACACGGAACTTTTCTTAGCGTTTGGTCACAACCATAAAAGAAGTTTATTCAAAATTTAAACTGGTAAACCCACTAATGGTATTATGTTTACAAAGCTGGTCTACAGTAATGGCGAGCGGCAAGCTGAAGGTTTTTGCCGCTATGTCAGAAATAATGCGATGTTTCGTGACTACTCTGTTTAGCCACGTCATTTTTAACTCCAATCCCAAAGGGAATGGTAATACTTTGACGGTCAATATTTCAGGTAATCATCTTGATTTATTATTAGTTACTAATTTTGCCCGTGTCTTAATCAGAATTTATTATTAAGGCTTCTGTACAAAAATATTACGGACAAATCACACAGATTAAGCTAGCCCTAAAGTAAGTTCGTGACTTACGGTATTGGATACTATCTCAACCTTCTATATTTCATTGCAGTTACTTATGTAGATAGACATCCAAGACCCAGTTCAATCTGAAAAAGATCATTTCTCATTTTGACCTGACCGGTAATCGAACCCGGGACCTCTCGTGTCGCAGGCTAGCGTGTTGACCGCTGCACCATGAAGGTCGTCAAAGTAATACTTTGACTGTCGTTGTGTCAAATAATCATCTTAATTTATAAGTTACTAGATTTGTGAGGCTTTTGTCTTCTTAGGGTTCCCTACAAAAACTGAAAAACGGAACTCTTATAGGATTACTCATGCGTCTGTCTGTCTGTGAGTCTATCACAGACTATTTTATTTTATTTGATACACTAAACAGTACAAAATATCTTAAATATTTAAATAGCAAACTTGTAGGATAAAATTGTAATACGCTAGAGCCGCTCTTGAACTGCAAAGTAACACAACTAAACAAAAACTTAAGGGCCCACACTAGGCACACTAGCGATGCCAATAATTTTATTTCTAATACTTTACAAATAGAAAGAAATTCAAGATTGTAAATCATATAAGCCTTAGTAAATAACCTGAAGTATTTTTGGAATCATGTTTAATATTATCAGAGTAAGTGAGAATTATGGGAATCTATGGAAAGGCTTGGAATGATCCTATTCTACTCTGCCGGAAACCACACGGAGGCCTATTTGCTAACTTTGGACAACTTACGGTATACAACCATTTGATGGTCACCTCAACATCCATTCAACCGTTTGTATGACTGACAATTTTTGCTTAAAATATTTAAACCGTGATGTATATTGAAATGAATATCAACATGTTGTACACCGTAGTTGTAAAAAGTTGGCAAATAGGTGATAGTGCGCACGTCACGATACACATTTGCCCTAAAGAAGACATGAAACATGTCAGCTAGTACCTGACTATTTACATAAGTATCCCGTAGTTACATAGTTTAATGAAGAGCCCGATGTCTTAATGGGCGTGATCATTATAAGCACTTTCAAATGTTAAGCAACCCCGGGCGCAGTCCCCACTTGGATGGGTGACCGCAAGTGGCATAAAAATATCTCGAGCCACTCCGTGCTTCAGAAGGCGCCTTAAGCCATTCATCCCAGTTGTCATCGTTGATGGCAGTCGTTAATTTTTGTCAGATCGAAAAATCTGACAACAGTGTTGGCCACGTACACACACGAAAAACGAACAACAACAAAGCAAATTTTAATAATGTCTTTATCTCACGTTTAAATTTAAAAATCTAAACCGTCTTGAAAGCACGAAATAATGAGCAAAAAATCTTCTTACACAGCGATTTATGTACAACGGCTAAAATCAAAGGCTTTGTGTCGGTAATTAGAGCTTTTGTTAATTACTCGGCTTACACGCTAAACAACGTAATGGTGGGGGCAAACTGTGAAGTAACCAGATATTTTGTTGCAAAATATTAGTATGTTGAGGCTTTTAAGAATATGTTTAACATGCAGGCACAATATAAATTCACTGCACATTATAATACAAAACAGATTTATATTTAACAATCAAATTTAAGAAATTAATTTTTCTTTTATATTGTAATTAGTTCTGACTCGGACCAACCTAAGAATAGTGAAGATTTCTAATATAATTATGACGTATCTATAGTATTTTATTGTTTAGCATTAGCATTGTAGGCATAAGTACCTCTCTAACTATATTATGTATGCGCTGTGCAGTTTGTTGCCGCTTCTTCTGAACTTCGCCTTGGAAGCGGTGTAAACTTAGCCGTTAGTAAATTATTGACGTAAACAATAATATATGTTTGTAAACTAATTGTAATTATGAAAAAAACAGACGTTCACTAAATGATATTCAAATATCTTACGATGAATAAAATGATTTACAATTGACTATTTATTAAAAGTATCATATTTAAGATAATTTTGAATGCTTTTGTCTTGGAAATAAGGAATTTGCTTGATCTATTAAACTTATTTGAAAATTAATATTGTAAGGAAATAAACTTCAAAAGCACAGATAAGTCTTTGTGTCGGTAATAAGAGGCCTTTGTTAATTGCTTGGCTTACACGCTAAACGCCGTAATGGCGGTGCAAACTTTTACGCTGCGGCATGTTTTGTTACTAAATAAAATCACGTCAAAGCTTTACACAACATTGCACACATCTGGTTTTGATATCAGCCGTCAAGTCTTAATAACTTGTTAAGACAATTTTACTCTTAATTCTTCTATATAAGGCCAAAAATTAAAATATGTACATATTGCCTGTCGCTTTCATATATAAATTGAAATAAGTCGTATCAAGGTAGAGATAGGTACTGGAAAGTGTTTATATATATTCTGCAATGTGTTACGGTTTAAGTGTTTTGTATCTTTTTATATATATATCTCATCTTTAAATTTATGCAAAAAAATATTTAAGAGCAAATCATTGACAAAAAACATATTAAGACTTGTCACCTGTTATCAAAACCTGATATGTGCAATGTTGTGTAAAGATTTAACATGATTTTATTTAGTAACAAAACATGCCGCAGCGTAAAAGTTTTCCTCGCCATTACGGCGTTTAGAGTGTAAGCCCAGCAATTAGCAAAGGCCTCTAATTACGGACACAACGCCTTTGATTCCAGCCGCGATTCATAAGATGCTGAGTAAGCGAATTTTTTTGCTTGTACATGTTTCTATAAATTAAAGCCTGATACTTTTCCGCGATGTCTTACGGTTCAGTCTTATGAAGGGCCATTATTTGGTTTCTTTTTATGATTAAAGTATAAAGTGGCTAATACATAACAAATTCACTAATATAATGCGAAAGTATCTATCATTTAATTTAGACAACCTTATAAAGGCGCTTAAGTGTCATATTGGTCTACTAATCTAACCTTATATGGGACTATTAAGAGCAAATCATTGACAAAAAACATATTAAGACTTGTCACCTGTTATCCAAACCAGATGTGTGCAATGTTGTGTAAAGATTTAACATGATTTTATTTAGTAACAAAACATGCCGCAGCGTAAAAGTTTTCCCCGCCATTACGGCGTTTAGAGTGTAAGCCGAGCAATTAACACAGGCTTCTAATTACGGACACAAAGCCTTTTATTCCAGCCGTGGTTCATAAGATGCTGTGTAAGCGGATTTTTCCATTAATAGTCCCATATAATATAAGGTTATATTAGTAGACCAAATATACATAATTATGACCTTCTATACGGCTCATACCGCAAGACATCGCAGAAAAGTCTCAATCTTTATAATATAAGTACAGTACAACTTTATAAGTTCAAAAAAATTGCGTGAAAAATCTGCTTACACAGCATCTTATGAACCATAGCTGGAATCAAACGCTTTGTGTCCGTAATTAGAAGCCTTTGCAAATTGCTCGGCTTACACGCTAAATGCCGTAATGGCGGGGCAAACTTTTGGGTAACCAGATATTTTGTTACAAAATTATGTTGAAGCTTCTAAGAATATACTTAACATACGAGTACATATGAATGTTACAAAACTTTATGTTTCTTAGTTATGTTTTATTACCAGACTTGTACGTTTATGTTTAATACTTTTTTGACATACTTATGATTATTATAAGACTTTATGTTTCACAGTTAATATTTATCTTAATTTTTTTAAAATAATATTTGACTTGGTATGTTTATACTTTATTGTGTCTATTTGTGTGATATATCTTACTTTTCTTGAGTATTGTATATTTTTTACCTACTATTTTTTCTTTTATGCGTCCATAGGGACAACTATTTTTTGACAGCTTTTCACCCATCCCCTTGAACGGCCTTTACAGTCTACACAGAAAAAAATGTGCTGTTATATTCTATGTACTTCTTATTCTGTTTCATAACAGTTTCGAGACATTATTTTTTCACACAATTTTCATTATGCTAAAATATTCATTCTAGCTCAAGAAAAACAAACCACAAAGGAGTACTAATTTCACAAACTTTGCTAAACTAATAAAACTAGGTAAAGGTTTCAAAACTCGCAACTAAAAGAAACATTAATTTGAAAGGGAAATGCCGAGAGCACATTTAATTAAGGCTCTCACTAGAATAAGATATTAAAACCCCAATTGTAAGGGAGCCCCAAGACTAATGGTGGGATAAAAGGAAAAACAAAGGCGATCGTCGAAGCAATTTGAGCTTGATTAAAATTTATTGTTCTGTCAGTCTCCATTTTTGTCCCTTGATGAGATTCCGAATGGTAGGTATATAAGTTTAGATGTAAGGCTTACTTGATTCGTTACGTAATTCTTTTTTGTTCTAAATGTTTTAGCGAAAATATACGGAGTCACGTTATAGGCGATGCGGCTAGCAATCTATCACTATTTTGCCTCCACTTTCCCCCTTAAGATGCCAAACGTGGCATTTGGGTTTTACGCCCTTGGGCTCTACCCCATAAGGGTAAGACGTGATAATATGTATGTAAGTATGTTTGTTATAAATATGGTCCTTACTATATCGAAACTCTGATTGTAATTAAAATTGAAAATATGTGGTGAAAAAGAATTCACCACAGGTAGGATTCGAACCCACGAGTCTTAGGTCTGCGACTTAAGTGTGTTACCAACTACACCCTACGGGGTTATCTGTGATGAGAGAATTCGACGCGGTGATTCGAAATCACGGTGGTGCGAATCCTACCTGTGGCGAATTCTTTTTCATCACATATATTAAATTTTTATAATATACCGAGCATTGTAATGCTATTTAAAAACCATTTAAGTCTGATCGTAATGTTTAATTATAAGAACTAGGCTCTTTCTTCTTGCACCAATTACAATTGCTCAATTATTTTATAGTAAACATGTATTTACAAACGTTGAATGATTTTTTCATACTGTTTATATGACGGACGATGACAATAAACGAATTTTAACCGCTCTACGCTGGCCGTAGGAAACGCGCGTGTGATAATCGAAAATTACTTCGAATTGTTTTTTTATGTATTTCGCATTAATCATTTTTAGCTACCTAATAATACGTAGGGATAAAGCAGCCTAGCAAGGGACAGAACGGAATGGCGCAGACAAAGGGAGGCTTATGTCCAGCAGTGGACCGCGAAAAGCTGACGATGATGATGATGAATTCAGCCTTTTGCTATGGCATCAATGCTGGGGACTCTTTTTTCTTTCCCAAACATTTTGCCCGGGTGGTTGAACAACTTTGTATGAAAATGTCAATTTTTATTTTAACCCAGCATTAATCCCATAGCAAAAGTTGTTCATATGAACGGGCAGGGTTTGTCGAGGGTCATGTTACAAGCTATATAGAAAATTACAAAAAATACAATAAAACACATTACCCTTCTTGGAAGTCGTGTAAAAATAGCGGGCAATGCCCTCAAAATACATATTTATAGGAGCTTTTTCGAGCAAGCACGTTTGCCGGCCTATAAAGTAGGGCAGCTGCGATTTTGCAGATTTGTGTAAGAAAAACAAAAGGGTGAAAGACAAACACGGAAGTGAACGGATCGCTCTCAATTCATCTGAATAAGGGTGTTCTATATTCCGGGGGTAAGTTTTTCCTATATGTGCAAAACGGCCGGCGTAAAGAACCTGATTTCCATTATAAATATGAATGGTTTTTATCTGATTTACTAGGTTATACAAAATACCAAATGAATAAATTTGAACATTGCATTTGTTATTTATTATCAAACGTAATTTACACTATTGTTATTATTCCGTAAAATTATATAAGTTCTTTCAATTATATTATTTTTAACTGACTTCGAAGACTTGGCAAATATTTTTTTAAAGTTCCCAGCATTGATCCCATAGCACAAGTTGTTTGTATTGATGGGCTGAGTCACCCCTTAAAGGACGGTTTAAGGGGCATGTTACCAGCTGCATAGAAAATACAAAACTAAAAGATACGTGCAAAAATATGCGCTACAAATAGCGGGCAATGCCCTCAAAATACATATTTATGGGAGCTTTTTCGAGCAAGCACGTTTGCCGGCCTATAAAGTAGGGCAGCTGCGATTTTGCAGATTTGTGTAAGAAAAACAAAAGGGTGAAGACAAACACGGAAGTGAACGGATCGCTCTCAATTCATCTGAATAAGGGTGTTTTATATTCCGGGGGTAAGTTTTTCCTATATGTGCAAAACGGCCGGCGTAAAGAACCTGATTTCCGGTATAATTATGGCTGGTATTATATCTAGATACAAAACGAAGAAATTTGCTTTTTTGCTTTTACTACAAATATAAAATTATTACAAATTTCGTGATAAAAATATGTAATGAACAAGTTTCCTAAATTATTTGTATATTCATTTTAATCGACTTTTAAAGAGGAGGACGATTTAACTGTCTGTTAATTTGTAAGCTAGAAACGCCACAATTACGCAAAATTTAGACGAATTTTTGATAAAAGTCCAGTTTAAAAATACCTACAATTAGGGTCCTCTTGAATTGACAGCGCGGGACTGATTCAAGCTTAATTTGAATATTAGAGAAAGTTTTCAACTGTATTTTACACTCGGGCCGAAAAGTTGATTAAATTAAATTCAGAAAGTGCAGCTTTCGAAATTAAACGAGAGATTTTCGAGGCCTCCGCTATTTTATAGGTAGTTTTTAGGCATTAACAATGCTATTTTGATATAATCTATATTAAATCCTAACTAATATTATAAATGCGAAATGAGTTTGTGTGTTTATTTGCTACGCTTCCACGCCCTATCTACTTAACCGATCATCATGAAATTTTGCATACACATAGGTTAGGGTACTGAAAAGGACATAGGCTATGTATCACGTGGGCGGAGCCGCGGGTAACAGCTAGTTGTTAATAAATCAACCAAACAATTTTATCCGGCCAAAATTAAGGTATTGAAGAAAAAATACGTCATAAAGTAAAGGATTAATCATCTAGACATTTGATTTATTTGTGTAAGACAAAGGTATTGGTGCTTAACAATAGTTCATCATCAGGTCTTTCTAGTCTCCACTGCAGGAGCACGACCCTCTCTGTACTACCAGAGCCATATACTAGCCTGAGTAGTCAGAGGATTTGGCCTACACTCTCATCAAACATACAAATCATATTATCTATACAATATAGTACATCTGAAACTTACACAGACTGATTCTGAATTCCCTGAAAATATTTTAATGTTCAAATCAGAATCCGTAAAAGAATTTAGAACTGCAAGAAAAAATAAAAATATAATTAGATCTCCAAAACAAATTCACCGCATAGTATTATGGAAGTCAATTGTTTTTATCACAAATTTCCTTTTTGTCTTGCGGATGTATGTATATTCCGTCAGGGATTTTGATTACGCTATTTAAATATACAAAATTTTTATACACCATTGTCCACCAGTGATTTTAAATAGGTATGTCGTAGATTGTAAGTTGACGTCATTGGGAGAAAATGCGCTGTGCAGTTTGTTGCCGCTTCTTCTGCACTCCGCCTTGGAAGCGGTGTAAACCTAGCCGTAAGTAAATTATTGACGTCAACAATAATATATGTTTGTAAACTTATTGTAATTATGAAAAAAGTTGACGTTCACTAAATGACATTAAATTATCTTATTATGAATAAAATGATTGACTATTGACTATTGTCCCTCAAACTATCAAATCGACCCGTCAAAATGAAAAACTATTACTATAAGACCAAAGTTGAGAACTTAAAAAAACTACATTTTCATGAAAACTACCACGCCGGCCATTTTTTTTTGTTTGATGTTATCGTTTTTTATCTCAGTTCCCAGCAACTACTTTAGCTATGGGACCAATATCCCATAGCTAAAGTTGTTCATGTTGAGTGAATTTGATGGTTTGAGGTACAACGGTGTTCCCTTACATCGTCGATGTATACGTAAAATAAATATTTCCAAGAAGATCAGAATCACCCTGTATTGGTTACGTACTATAATAAAATAAGTAAATTGTGTCTCATACATAAAGTAATTGGACCATAGGAGCTTGAAGAGCCTCATTTCTTCAGCTTATTGTTTTTTCTGACATTTTCTTGATAATTCTTTCAAGGTTGAATGTTGTGTCTTTTGTTTTCAAATCTGAAAAAAAATGATATATTATTATAATAAAGTAGCTGAAATTTTGCTGAGGTAATCCAACCTTATTTACTAAATATATTACCATCATCATGTATTTAGCTAATTATTTTGTTTGTAGTTCTGTTATTTGATTATAACTCCAATCAAATATTGAAACAATTATATCATGGTTCTAAGGAGAAAACGCTTACTATTAGATGATGTACACATAACTTTCCTCTCTAGAAGGTCGCTATAGTCTAAACTCAAAGGTATCCAAGCGGGCCCTTATCCAATTATAATCCTAGTCTAACTATAATGCCTTCGGTGAATATTCACCGTTTCATAACTGTTGAAAACCCTTTTCTACCCCTAATCAATGGTTACACCCAATTTGATCCCTCATTGCATATTAAGCACTATTTCCTTTAACGATCTATATTAAGTCGGAGTTTCAACATTGCGCAATGAATAGATATTTCTGGATCACAGCTTTTAGCTGAATAGGTAAAAGGAAATAAGACCTTTTGACGCAGTGGTTAAGAAGAGTCGGTATGGTTCAATTCTTGGCATGAGAAAATACTTGTACTTAACTTTCAACAGTAGTTATAATATTGGGACTTATCAGTTATCACACACTAAGCCCCACAGAAAGCTGTAAACTTGTTTTGTAAGATACTATCCTATCCTAATCCTAACTCCTAACCAATATTATAAATGCGAAAGTGAATTTGTTTGTTACGCTTTGAATACGAATCTACTGAACCGATCATCATGAAATTTTGCAAACACATATGTTAGGGTACTGAAAAGGACATAGGCTATATATCCCGTGGGCGGAGCCGCGGGTAACAGTTAGTATTTTATAATTGATACATTAACAGATAATGTCTTCTTAATATTAATATGTAAATCGTGAACGAGAAACGAATTACACAAACGACTTAACGGAAATCTTACAGATCCAGCGGCGTGACTCCAAGACCGGCGTCATATTTATAATACAAGGATGTAAAGGCTTGTGTACATGGGACTCCATTTTTGAAGATAGCAGTGAAAAGGAGAAATGGAGAGGTGAACCTAAAATAAAATTACTCAATAAAGGCAAACCATAAAGCTGATTTTATATTAACAAAAATTCTATTCTGGGGGCCTACCATGAACTTTTACAAAACCATCATGGTTTCGGTCCGTTTTATTTCAAGCTTATTGTAATATTGTTTCTAATCGTACCATGAACTTTTAAAACAAGATTGTTTTATTCCTGCCTAGTGATGGTAAAGAACGAATGAATTTCTATTCCTTGACGATTGTGAGAGCGGGACAACGCTATGCAATTGTATAGCTCCGTCCTTTTTACGCGGCGTTCCGATCCATTACCAACATTGGTCGTCTTTTATACAAATACAATTTGAATTTTAATAAATAAATAATGTTTAATAGTTATACAATCCAATTTAAATATTTTAAATGTATTTTTTATAACATAACTTTAAATACTTAAAATAATTTTATAGTTTTAAACAAAAATTGTATTTGTTAGCGTAAAACGGAGCATTTTTTCAAGACGTGCAGTTCGCGCGCCTCTTGTTTGTAGGTAGGTACCTAGCCTCGATCTCGAAGATAATTAATTATGATAAAATTAATGTAGTTTTCCCATGAAAGTATGATACTAAAACCAAATGAATAATTAGTGAATTCTCTATTGTGTGCGTTAAGCGTGGCGTGATTTCGTGAAAATCTGAATATACTTAAGAAGAAAAACTACACAATACAAAGACGACAATTTTTTCTTACAGTTATTTTCGTATTCACTTGGGAATTTTCAGTGTTTTTTTCAGTCGTATAACGTGTCATGTACCTATCTACGAGAAAAAAAGTGATCTTGATTTCTTGATGATGATGGGAATTCTGAAACTCTCATAGAGAAATAGCGACGGCGTATACCTAACCTAAAACAATAACAAAATGATTGTTGTAGTGTTACTTTAATAAAATTGTTAGAACATTATTGTTGTATTCTTTATTTTTGTGTCCTTTTTATAATTTTCAATCAGATTTAAGAAGCAATTCTTCTGTTGGAGTAGGTATATACTAGTATCTGTGGTTTATTGTAAGTACATACAGTAGGTAGTTAGGTATCTAGATTTCAGGGTAGTTAATGTATTATATTCCTTCTGTAGGCACTTTTAGGCGATGTAACGACTGTATTTTTGATGCCAGTCGTTAAGCTAAGTAAAATGCCTTTCTATGCACCTTGAAAAATCTGCCGCAGGTTTTTTTATCAATGAAATAAACAACAACAAACCAAACATCCCTAACCATGTGATATTTACTAATCAAAGTCCAATGTAATTGATGGAAGAAAGAAAACCACTTCTTAGACATTTTGATCTTTATTAACTTGCAATAGGTATCTATAATCATAATTGTTGTGAGTATTTTCCAACTGGGTTCTAACCTAAAGATTCTCTCGTAGGTGTACCTAGGTGGTGGAAAATAAAACAGCGATAGCCGCATCGCGTTTCAGTTTTGTCCATTTCTTTGACCTTGCTATGACGATTTGCGCAGAAATAAGCTGTTTGATTGATTGTTATTAAATCACTTGTTTATACTTTATTTAAACACTCCTAACACAATTCCACTCACAAATTCAATATTATGTGAACAATACAGTGTTGTTAAAGGCTTATACTATTATGTATTTTGTGGTAAAGGTACAAATAATAATGAAAATATCACACTAAAATGGAAAAAAGATTTGTTTCCATCGTATCCGACTAACTTTTTTAAGATCGCTAATTTGACACAAAAACAATATTGCTAACTGTCAAATAGCGGCTCATGGTACCAAATGAATGAATGATTTGCTCTGACGTCATCAAAACTGCTAGTAAAAACAACATTAAAGTAATATTGTTTTGTATACGTCATGGTACGAATTTCAAAAGTAATATTGAAATAATACTGCTATAAGAGGTTATGGTAGCCCCCCTGGTTACCTAAAATTTTGATTTGTTTTTTTTTAATATTGAAAGAATTTGAATATAGTTGCCACTTTTTTATAGGCATATTTTTTGGAAGAAAATAGTTTACCGTTGATACTCACATGATTTTCCATCTTTGCACATAGTAAATTTATGTTGCACATACTTAATAAAAAAATTTTCGGACTCCAATTTTCTCTGTAATTACTTTTTTTTGCTAGCAAAATGTTAGTAAAAAAGAAATAAAGAAAGAAAATTGTTTATTTGACACATCACAAACATGGTTACACAAAGGGCATAAAACACTATTTAAAACATTATTATATTTAAAGAGAATATAAATAAAATCAATAGTATAGATTTTACCAGAACAAAAAAAAATTTGAGATCTTCATAACGAGCCCTTTCATTTGATATGTAACACAGTAAGGTTTGCAAAATTTTCTTTTTAGATTTTCTGATTGGGCCCCCGAAAATAACCCTTATTTCAAAAATATATTTATTTACTTTACACATCCGTGTTTGGGTCATAGGATTACACCATATTACCAAATTTTACCTAATTTGGTTTCGTAGATTCCGAGAAAATCGGCTGTGACAGACGGACGGACGGACAGACAGATGTACGAGTGATCCTATAAGGGTTCCGTTTTTCATTTTTTGTACGGAACCCTAAAAATGCGAAAATAGAATCCATGAGAATTGAACAGTTTTACAGAACAAGATAATGTCTTATTAATATTGATATGTAAATCGTGAACAAGAAACGAATTACACAAACGACTTAATGGAAATCTTACAGATCCAGCGGCGTGACTCCAAGACCGGTTTCACATTTATAATGTAAGAACGTAAAGGCTTGTGTACATGGGACTCTATTATATAGATAACAGTGAAAAGGAGAAATACTGACGCACGTCCAAACTACATCACACGCTGGTCTGTAAGAGAGAGCCCTTGCTGCATGTTCTGTGAAATGAAAATTTTTTGATGAATAAATAATTTTGAATTTTGAAAGAAAAAACGTAGAATTTACCAGCTACTTCTCTTTCCACGCACATGGTAAAAGCTGATCGAGGGAATAGATGTCAGGAATCATGTCAATTGACGATGCGGCTAGCAACCTATCACGATGTTGATTCCGTTCTCAAGTAAGGGCACAAACGTGGGCTCTGTCTACCCCGCAAAGGAAAAAGACGTGATAGTATATATGTTAACGAAATGATAAGTAGTAAAGACACTTAGTTCTTTGGATCTTCAATCTTTAGTTAGGAACGAGAATTGTAGACAACTGAATGTAACTTACTTTGGAATAATGTAGAAAGCATTGATGAACTTTGAAGTTTAGTTAAAAAAATTACGTGGACATATATTAGCAAATTTTAACAAAAGCATTTTTTTAGCTTTCGGATAATAATACCTTTAGTAAAACTAACATAATGTTTTTTTAGGCTTTTCCATGAAATAACAAAAAAGACGAAATACAAGACAAAACAAAGATTCAAAAGACGGCGGTTATTTACAAGCTAACAAAAATCGGTCACAAACTATACTAAACTTCGAAACGACGTCAACTTGAAATTTGAATAAAACTAGGTATGAGGACTGAAACGTCTTGCCACATTTCTCCCATTCTTAGATCTGAAGCAATTTCGTTTAGTGCTTGGATGCCTCAGATGGCTGTGCTTTGTGATGAAATCATTTCCCAGTGCGTTCCACAGGTATTTTTCGCATAACTAGGCCATCTTTTTTGGAGTGAAAAGTGTCGGTTTTTGAAAATGGTCGGGCAAAAAAGTGATATTTTCTGCAATCTTAATCTTCTGTCCATTAAACCATATTGTTACAGGTTGAATC
This sequence comes from Rhodophaea formosa, assembly GCA_963082605.1. Taxonomy (NCBI): domain Eukaryota; kingdom Metazoa; phylum Arthropoda; class Insecta; order Lepidoptera; family Pyralidae; genus Rhodophaea; species Rhodophaea formosa. The sequence goes on along the minus strand of OY720220.1, from coordinate 2,396,882 downwards.
TATGAAAATTAAACATAAAAATCTACTTTTGTGGTAGAGCCACGCTACCGGTGAAATTCTCTTTTGCTAGTAGCATGAATCCGGCTCGTCCGGGGAAGTACCATACTCTCACAGAAAACCAACGTTTGCGTAGTAGCTTTACCGCTGCAATGCTTTGTTCGGCGAGTGAGAGATCTAGAGGCCCATCTCCTCTCCCTTCTGGGAGGGAAAAATCATCATCATCATCATGTCTTCTTTAGTCTCCACTGCAGGAGCATGACCCTCTTTGTATTACCAGAGCTAGATGCCGGAGCAGTCAGAGGATTTAGCCTACACTCTCCACGCTAGCCAGACAAATTTTTGAAGTATCTTTGATGTTTATAAGCCTTGTTTAGCTTGTGTTTCCTAAGTCGCCTTCTACGAAATCCACGAAAAACTTTAAGTGGTCTTATTCTACTCTGCCGGGAAAGCCACGGTAAATTAAATTATATTCAAATAATTAATCGTTTTTAAAACTAGGGCATCTATCCCAGTTTTACCCTAATGTCAAAAATCATTTGAATGCAAAACGCTCTAGGGCAGATGTAGATATACCCTAATACGAAGGCAGATTGTCATAATTACACTGCTACCGATTCAGCCGAGTCCAATTTTAGCGGAACGTCAAATCTACATATTCAGCGGCTGCTTAACATTTAAGTGGCGCATTGAAGCCTTCAGGCTTTATTTTTACAGCCACTTCTACTGTAAGCTTATGTTTTGAGATGAGTTTTGTTCTATGTTAATTATTTCGATTATTAGGATCATCATCATCATCAGGTCTTTGTTAGTCTCCACTGTAGGAGCATGATCCTCTCTGTACTACTAGAGCCAGAGCAGTCAGAGAATTTGGCCTACACTCTCCACGCTGGCCAGTCTAGTTAGAGAGGTCGCTTTAATGGTTGATAAGCTTTGTTTAGCTTGTGCTTCCTAAGTCGCCTTCTATTATTAGGATAGCCATAGCTATTCAATTAGGAAACTCCGCTAGCGTAATGGCATCTTTGGCAGGATATCAATACTTATAGGGTATTGCTGTTTGACTGAAGATCATGACTTTGACATAAAGCAATAGGACAAAAATATGAATGACCGGTTTTTATTCTAAAACTAGCAGCCCTACCCGGCTGCGCCCGGGCATGTATTATACCTTAAAACCTTCCTCGTATCACTTTAACTATTGGTAAAATCCATATGAAAATCCGTGGAGTAGTTTTTGAGTTTATCGCGAACAGACAGACAGACAGACAGACGCGGCGGAGGACTTTGTTTTATAATATGTAGTGATGTATTACTTACTTTTAACGGCCAACGCGAACATAAGTTTATTTTATTTTATGTTTCCTTTTATGTTTGATTTCTTTATAAGGTTCATTTTCTTATCACTTAAAACTTACTCACTAAGGTGCTTGTACATATTTATCAAAATCGATCCAGCCGTTTACAGAAAAGAAGGATTTTATGTCAGGTTCTGCTAACATTTTTTGAGACCCTTTACTACCTTTTATACTAACTATGGCACTTGCTACTTGACGCATCATAAAGTTTAGGCCTACAAGTTTGCGCTAACAAACATGTCTAAACATCCTTGGACAAGTTCATTACAAGGAAAACATCGTTAAGGTGTCCACAATCGCTTGCCTCGCAAAGGGGACACGTCGCACTGACTCAGCCAAACACGCTCCTTTTGTCCCCAAAATAATGGGACGGAATATATTTTTGTGTATGTATTAGCGATATTAATATATGGCGAGTGCGTAAATTAAACCATTGAGATCGATACCAGGATAAGTGATGATTTATTAGAAATGCTACTCGTAACTTATATACTAAGGAAATATACATAGGTATCGCATTGGTAGGGGAGATCGCTGATTTAGGAATACGTGTATATTCTTACGTGATGTACGTGTCTTGCTAAGTTAACAATATTTAAACACTTCCTGCAGGTACATCACGTTCGTATTCCTAAGGTCGCAATAAACACTCCTATATTTTATCCTTTAACTATATATACTCTCTAGGCATTTTTATCGGGTACTTTTATAGTATGTTTTTATGAAAAACACTAAATTATCTATCGTTTTAGTACAATTTGCACTCTCTATGACTTTTAGCAAATGAGTCATAGTTTGCTAAACCTTGTAAATTTTTCCCAAATTTGGCATAATTTGGAATAGTTTTGCTTCCATTACAAGGAAAACATCGTTAAGGTGCTCACCATATCTTACCTCGCAGAGAAGAACACGTTGCGCTGACTCAGCGAAACACGCTCCTTTTGTCCCCAAAATAATGGGACGGAACTTTATGTCTATGTATTAGCGATGTAAAGACAAAAACGATATCATTTTAACGGCTTAAGAAACTATATTTTATCCTGTGACTATATACTTTTTTAGACACCGTCATGCCTTTATTTCATTGATCAAAAAACTTAGGCCGGTCGATATCGACACTAATTTAAAAAACATAATATATTTAGCAAAAAAAACGTAGAGACCGTTAGGAGTAGTATGTACCCAAGTTTGTAACTTTCTTAACCCTGTGCTACTCGAAAGTATGGTACGTTTTCACTTTTAAAGAATAAACTGCCTTAAGGATGCTTTTCTTCGGGTACCTTTGTAGTATGTTTCTATTAAAAACACTAATTTATCTATCGTTTGAGTATAACTTGAACTCTCTATGACTTATGCGTCAAAGCTTACCAAACCTTGTCAATTATTTCCTAAATTTAGCATATTTTGGGGTAGATTTGTTTCCATTAGAAGGAAAACATCAATAAGGTGTCCATACTCGCTTACCTGGCAGAGAAGAACACGTTGCGCTAACTCAGCGGAACACGCTCCTTTTGTCCCCAAAATAATGGGACGGAACATTCTTTTGTCTTAAGGGAGTAGCCATACGCTGCATTCCCCTCTGTCAAGGTACAAGCAAAATTAGGCATATGCATGTCTATGTGTTAGTTGTGTGTGACTCATCTGTACACAAATTATTTTTTCTTTTTTATGTAATTTTTTGTGACAATGTCATAATTACTATCAAGTGACAGTTTAAGTTTTGTATGTAGGTGTGCGGAACTAAACTTGTGTGCACATTTCCCCCCGCAAAAAACGCCAGAAAAATTGTCATAGTAAATTGTCGCTTTGCCCACTCCCTCCGTCCGGTACGGAGGCCGTGTTACTCGAAGATGTATAAGCGACGTGAAAACAATAACGATATCCTTTTAACGGCTTTAAAAACGGTATTTTATCCTTTAACTATTACACTTTCTATGCTTTTCTTTGTCGGATACTTTTGTAGTATGCTTTTATGAAAAACACTAAATAATATTTATCGTTTGAGTAAAATTTGAACTCTCTATGACTTTTACCTAGTGAGTCATAGTTTGACAAACGTTGTCAATGTTTTCCCAAATTTGGCATAATTTGGGGGAGTTTTGCTTCCTTTACAAGGATAATATCGTAAAGGTGTCCACAGTTGCTTAACTCGCAGAAAAGATCACGTCGCACTGACTCAGCGAAATACGCTTCTTTTGTCCCCAAAATAATGGGACGGAACATACTTGTCTATGTATTAGCGATGTGAAAACAATAACGATATTATTTTGACGGCTTTAGAAATAGTATTAATATCAAAATAATGGGACGGAACACACTTTTGTCTATGTATTAGCGATGTGAACATACATACATACTATCACGTCTTTTTCCCTTGCGGGGTAGACAGAGCCCAGATCTATAAAACCTTTAGGCCACGTTTAGCATGTTGGTGGGCTTGTAGGTAAAGAACGGAATCAAAATAGTGATGGGTTGCTAGCCGCATCGCTTACTGACATGATTCCTCACGCCCATTCCCTCGATCGATTTTTACGATCTGCGCGGGAAGAGAGGCACCTGGCACTTTCTACGTTTTTTCTTTTCTCCCAGTCCAGCGTGGAAGAGAGCGATGTGAAGACAATAGAAATTTCATTTCAACGGCTAGGAACGATATTTTTCTTTTATCTATGCATTCAGTTAAATAAATAAATATATACGGACATGTCTTTACTTTTTCTTTTTCTTTCTTCTTTTTAATTATGGCTTCCACCGAGATTTCAGTGATTCTGCCAATGTCCAGTATATTGAGATACCATGTATCGGTGTTGTACGGTATGTGGCATCAAAGATGGCGTATGTTCTTTGGCAGCCTCGTGGGAGACCTTGGCGACAAATCTATACGAGTCCATTTAACAGTCTACTTTAACTATTTCACAAATTGTTCTCGAGTACGAGCATTTATAACACCAAACTACACCAATCTCATATTATAAAGCCGCATATCATATTATAAATAATTTAAACCGCGCCAAAAAACCCCTTTAAATACAACTATATTCTATAATGGAAACACTTTAAGATTTGATGCTATCTCTACTCTGTTAGGAATAGAATTAGACACACACTTTTCCTGGAAGCCACATATAGATAAGATTGCAGCAAAAATGTCGAGTTTTACCTACGCCCTTCATCAGCTCAAAATATGCACGGATATTAAAACGGCACTAAATGCATATTATGCTTACGCCCATGCCTGGATAAGCTATGGTATTATAATATGGGGAAATAGTACAGAGGCAACCAGATTATTTACTTTGCAAAAGAAATGCATAAGAATAATCATTAACATAACAAATCGGGAAAGTTGCAGACCTCACTTTGTAAAACTACAAATACTAACACTTACATCCCTATACATCTTTGAACTTTGTAAATTCGTACGTAAGAACACTACATTATACACGCTGGTAGACGACACTATATACATACAAGCGAACAATCTGCGAAAGCGCAATAGACTCGAGCAGCCGTATGCCAGAATAGGTATGGTGCGAGCAGGTACTCATCATATGTCAATAAAAATTTATAATAAATTGCCGATAACTATACGATCTTTGAATAATAATGTACAATTTTATAGAGAACTTAAAAAATACTTAATACAAAAATGTTTTTACAATTTAGACGAATTTTTACAAATATAAATTGATGAGTGACTATGTATTAATTGAATTTTATTTATTAAATCTTATGTATGATGTATAATTATGTGACTAATCTTAATATTGTATAATTATTTTAATGTTTATTTGTACTACAACTTACGCAATAATTTAATCTGACTATTATAATAAATCATAACTTGCAATGCCCTTGCAGGGCTCATTTGAGGACTATTTCATAGCTTTAAGATCTAATGTAAAACCAAATGACGCAATAAAGATACAATACAATAAAGTCCACTTAAATCAATTTGCAAAATTGTACAAGGCAAACGACAACTGAACCCCTTGACTTTCCACCAAAAACTCCTCTTTACTTTTAAGTCTTTACTTCAATGAATTAATAACTGGCCAACTTTCAATGCTTGTGTGCGTGACAGCTTTGTGTTTGCAATATAGTAGTTTCGGAGCCCATTCAATTTAGACAAACAAATCTTTCCTCTTTTATAACTAGCTGTTACCCGCGGCTTTGCCCGCGTAATTTATAGCTTATGTCCTTCTCGGTACCCTAACCAAAATTTCATGATGATTGGTCAGTAAATACGGTGTGAAAGCGTAACAAACAAACAAACAAACAAACTCACTTTCACATTTATAGGTCGGGGAGAAAGTAATTTCGTATTTTGTATGAAGATTTTATCCGTCCATACAAAGTAACTTTGACATCAAAATTCTCAGACACAAAACGCTTAAACCAACTTTGTGCTATTCTTACTGGGACTGCGGTATGTTCATAAATGCCAAAATTCACTTTCTGCGTATTTTACATAATTTCTTTATTTTTTAATTAACTTTTTAATATGTTAATTTTTTTCGTCTATCTGATACATTTATAATCGGTTAAAAAATTAAGGGAAAATATTTTGTACATTTCTATATAATTCTTGAAAATTGTACCTTTCAGATGGTATCTAATTCAGCCAGATACATTCAACATTACCAAAGATATTTGATTACAACCTTACACATAAAAATACGAAATTACTTTTTCCCCGACCTAATATTAGTTAGGATTAGGAAGTTAGGATAAAACTTTAATATCATCTTTATTTGGAACGGCTCACTAAAATGTGATTTAAAAAAAAACTATAAAAGAAGAAGAAGAAAAATAATTTATTTGATACTTCAAACATTACAATCTTTTAAGTACAAAATTAAAACTATGTAATCAAAGTATCAAAATGGTGCCACTCAGCATAAGGTAGTGATAACACCACCGCTGGTCTTCCGTGGAACCAGATATAAAAAGGTTGCGCCACCAGACGTTTAGGGTAAAAAGGATAATTTTTCCAGCATGCCCATGAATTTATAACAAAAAATGTAATAATAATATATACTACTATTGAAGTGTAGTTATATTAATATATGCATATATAGATAAATATTGAGTATTTTATAGTAGTACTATGATAAATATATAGTTATAGATAACACAGACTATGCTACATATATTTTTTAGTGCTATTCTCCTTACTATTTACCAGCCCCAACGAACCCTTTCCGAGCATTAGGAGATTTCCCCTAGAGATAGCTGTATTTACAGTTTTGAACAATGGCGGAACCCTTGTACATTATTGTGTTTTATTTCTGCTGTTCTACTATAATAGAAAAACCGTTTTGTTACCGGATTTTAATTCAAAAATATTTTTGTAGTGCTTACCAAGTCAAATCAAAATTCGTCAAATCACGATGTGTTTATCTTCTATAGTTTAGAAGTACCATTGGCCACCTCCTTATCTTCATGGATGAGATAATATGGTACCATAATAAAATTTAAAAATTTGCTTGCATTTCCGTCCGATTTGCAAAAGTACACCAATATCTGCTCAATCTGTTAAGGAAAGGTGTTCCAAAATTTAGTTAGAAAATTTGACCAATAAGAGCGTATTCTAGCAGTATTTTTTCAGTATGGTTTTGATACATGTATTTGTCTATTTTCTCACTGAAAACTGCTTTTAGAGGCACATATCTTTTTAAAAATAAACGGTTTTTTAGTAAAAACATAAAGCATAGGGCCATACCTACCTACTTTAGTACTAGATTTTATGAAAAAAGAATTGTGCCTCTAGAAGCAGTTTTCAGCGAGAAATAGAGAAATACATTTGTATGGGAAACATACTGCTATTATATACAATTTTAAACTTGTTCTGTTAGTCTTTAAGAGCGCGTATCCTCTTAAGACTAACAGAACAAGTTTAAAATTTAACCTTGTAAAAAAAATTATAATATAATTGTTTTTCTGCGAACTAAGAACAAAGCAGCGTCAAACCTTCCCCGAACATTAGGAGATTCCCCAAGAGATACGCGTGTTTACAATTTTGAACCGAAACCTTTGTTCCTTATTGAATTTTTGTGCTTTTCCGCAAATAATGCAAGGTTTGTCTAAAAAAAATATCTTTTTGTTTAGGAGTCAGTTCTGACTTAAACCGCGAAGTATAGTAAGTCTGCTAGCAAATTTCTCGCTATTTTGTCCGCGTAAGTTATAGCCTTTGTCACCTACAGGTATATTAGTGGTTTTGGAGCCTATGTAGGGGAAAAAACAATCAAATCCTCATATTACTTTAGATATGTTTTTGCCTGACTGATCCACCCAAATAATTAAATAAATATATACGGACAAATCCTACAGATTGAGCTAGCCCCAAAGTAAGTTCAAGACTTGTGTTATGGGATACTAACTCAACGATACTATATTTTATAATAGATATTTATATAGATAAACATCCAAGACCCAGGTCAATATGAAAAAGATCATTTTCCATCTTGACCTGACCGGCGATCGAACCCGGAACCATCCGTGTCTCAGGCAGGCATGTTGACCACTGCGCCACGGAGCTCGTCACAAAATTGCCCAAAGCAAGTTTTATTCTTGCTTCCTGTAGTCTTAACGAACTGATTTTGCAGTTTAAGGTTTCATTAGATTCGTATTTTTTCTAGGAGTGTCATAGGGAGCTTAACATCAGCAATAAAACAAAATGGCAGACAAAATTTTTCAAAAAAGGCATTCGAGTTTTTTTTTTAATAATGCTACTTGTTAATGTTTATATATAAGCACAGAACTATAACTCAAGCATATTAATCTGAGTATATAAGCTACAGCACTAACAAGTCATGAAACACTGACACATTGTTGCCCAATAACAGTTTACTAGACCCTGCCCCTCAGTACTTGCCCCATTACTTATTTCTCCATAACTTAAACTCTGCTGCTAGTTTTTTTAATCTAAAAATAATTACTTTTTTTACACATCTGAAAATTAATCCTTTTCACTTTTAATTCAGCTTGACAAAGTGAGAGAATAATTTTCTTTTTATGATCACGTTGCAAGCTCCCTTGACGTAGAGATTTCCCTCGGGATCCGTCTCTAATATTTGCGTCTGACTATTCTAAATTAGTGACTCGAGAGATGAGTTTAATTAATTACTCTCTGTTAATTCTCTGTCTGTCATATTAATAATATTTAACGCCCTTAATGGCGTGAAAATCAACCAACTGATAAAGCCATTATTCCTAAGATAACATCTAAAAGATTTTTCTGATTTATCCGAACGAAGTTCCAAAATAGATCTCACACTTATTAAAAAGGGTATACAATACAGCTAGGTTCAATTAAAGTGTTTACAATAAATTATGTTTGTTTATTTAAACAATAGTAGTCCATATGGACGAGCTCCGTGGCGCAGCGGTCAACACGCCTGCCAGCGACACGGATGGTCTCGGGTTTGATCCCCGGTCAGGTCAAAATGGAAAATGTTTTTTTTTTCAGATTGGGTCTTGGATGTTTATAAATAAGTATCTATTATTAAATATTGTATCGTTCAGTTAGTATCCCATAACACAAGTCTCGAACTTAATTGTTGAATTGTTGAAAAGTTTGGGGCTAGCTCAATCTGTGTGATTTGTCCGTATATATTTATTTATTGGTACTAATATTAACTTCATTCTATGTAAGTTATATTCCACTGCAGGAGCATAGCCCTCTCAGTACGACTAGTAGTTTTTCGATTTTGAAAATTTTTAAAAAATAATTGACAAAAAGCGAATAAAATTTCATTTCATTACTCCAGATATTGGCCAGAATAGTCAGGGGATTTGGCCTACAGTCTCCGCTTCTTCTTATTTATCTTATCCGGGTATACTTAAAAAAACTTAAAAACAGGTCACTTATTATCGTCGGGTTTAGGTATCGTTAGGTTATAGTATGCAAGTAGCATACTAGTTTTTATTTCCGCCTTTTAGTGTTTACATTTGAAATGCTGTTTCGTTTTACCCCTATTTTACAAAACTTCCTTACTCAGGACCACTGGGTGTTGTACATTTACTTATTCATGAATATTCACGACGCCTGTAATTGTTTATTCAGCGCTATAGCAAAAACAGAAACGGTGAACATCACCTGAATGTTTAATGCTAAGAAGAGAGTTAAACTCGACACCACGATTTTATTATTCAGCGGCGTTTTCTATTCTTCTTATACTTTAAGCTAAGGTTTGATAAGGTGTACTAAAATACGATTTAAAAACTTAAATGTTATCCCTGGGTGCCATAGGCTAGATACATATCCGAGCTCGAAACTGCCATCCATGCATATCACGGTTATGTTGCGTCCAGGTTAAGATACGGTTTAAGTTTGTGGGGAAACTCACCAGAAGCAGGCAGAGCATTTGTTGCACAAAAACAATGTGTCCGTGCTATCTTAAATGCCACACTGCCACTAGTTGTAGGTCACTGTACAAGAAACTTAATTTACTGACACTTCCTAGTATGTATATTTACGAGATATGCCAATTGGTCAAACTGTATCCACAATTGTTTATTCGACAAGATGACGTACCTAGTAAATATAACAGACGCTTTCCGGAAAAACTAGTAATCCCAATTATGAAAACAACTTTGTATAGTGTAAGTTGCTACCCAATGGCTGTGAAACTCTATAATAAATTGCCAAAACAAATAAAACTCTTGCCAAAGTCTAAATTTAAGCGGCAACTATACAACTGGCTTGTTTATAAATGTTTCTACAGTGTACAAGAATATTTACAAAATTCTCATTAAATATGACAAATAATTAAAATGTTGTGTATTCAGTATATTAATTCCATTAAAAATTTGACATACTCTGTACATAGATTTATATTTGACATAATTAACATATTTGTGTCTATTGCATATCAATGTTGACTAAACATGTGATTCCTAACTACATTTTAATTCTACAACACCATTTGTTACCATGTTTAAAGCAATAAAGCTCATTTCATTTCATTTCATTTCATTTCATTTCATTTCATTTCATATTTGTCGAGCTCCGTGGCGCAGCGGTCAACACGCTAGCTTGCGACACGGGGGTCCCGGGTTCGATCCCCGGTCAGGTCAAGATGGAAAAAGATATTTTTCATATTGACCTGGGTCTTGGATGTTTATCTATATAATTATATATTATAAAATACAGTATCGTTGAATTAGTATCCTGCGACACAAGTTAACAACTTACTGTGGGGCTAGCTCAATTTGTGTGATATGTCCCTATATATTTATATATATTTATTTATTTATCTGTACCATAGGCGAAGCCGGGCTGCTAGTCAGCCATTTAAAATACCAGCATTTAGAATTCAAGTTACTTTATTTGAATATTAGATTAAAGCTAATTCAATTAGGATAACCAATATTTATCTTACAAAACTTTATGAGCGTACAAATACCGTGTATTTCTTATACGAATTTCCTTGTCACTGTCATACAATTTGCAAAAACAATTTCACCCCTTTTGCCTTCGTTTGCCTATATTTATCTAAAGGTAGTGCTACACGTCAAGCGATAAGCGGATTAGAGCGATACTTACGAGTATTAACCTACTTCAAAGAAATGACGGGAGTGTTAAATTAATCGTATTTTTTAACTCAACATTAGTACACTGAGGTCGGTTTATACTATCACTTCTTCTTCTTCTTCCTTGCCTTTTTCCCTATTTGGGGTCGGCTCTGTATGTCAACTCTCTCCAAAGTTTCCTGTTACCAACCACATCGGCACTTGCTCCCCGTTCCTTCATATCATTCCTCACACATTCCCTCCACGACTTTCTCGGCCTTCCCTTTCCTTTTTGTCCTGACACATTTAAGTGCAGCATCCTTTTAGCCAGGTGATCGGCATCCCTTCTCTCGATATGGCCATACCACGTTAAACGATGGCTCTTTATTTTTTCCACTATTGGTGCGACTTTCAAACTTCCTCTTATATATTCATTTCGGATCTTGTCCATCTTTGTTACTCCACACATCCATCTCAGCATCCTCATCTCCGCCACATGCATCTTATGTTCTTCCTTCTTTTTGGTTGCCCAACATTCCGCTCCATACAATAAAGCTGGTCTTATGACAGTCTTATAAATCTTGCCCTTCAGCTTACACGGAATACGCTTATCGCACGTCACACCTGTCACCTGTCACCTGTCACCTGTTTATACTATCACTATCACTACATATTATAAAACAAAGTCCTCCGCCACGTCTGTCTGTCTGTCTGTCTGTTCGCGATAAACTCAAAAACTACTCCACGGATTTTCATACGGTTTTCACCAATAGATAGAGTGATTCATGAGGAAGGTTTTAAGGTATAATACATGCCCGGGCGCAGCCGGGTAGGGCTGCTAGTGAGTAATAATTCCTTGAAATTTTTTAAAAACCGTGACAAGTGGAACTTGTCATCAACATCACAAAACCTTTGATTCATTCAAAACGTCCCTTCAAAATATATATTTTCGACTTAGTACTTAATATTATAATACCAGAATAAGATAAGAGTTAAGTTAACCATTTGGTTTTTATTTTATATTTCAAATTCAAATTGGGTGTTATTTTAAATTACATCCATTCATTTGTCAGACTATAACATTGAAGCTAACAGGAGATAAATAAATAAATTATGTTTGAAAACGGGTAACTTGTGAGTAACCCGTTATCCCGACAAAAACTTGAGTGATCCGTTTTTAAACAAACTGGGTACACTTAAATATCTATACAAATATTTGTAAAGAGGAAAAAATTGAATGTTTCTTTAATTTTTGTCAGAAAAAAATAGCTAGTAACTATTAAATCCCAACTAAAATTTTAATGCGACCGTGAGTTTGTTTATCTGTTACGCTTTTACGCGCTATATTTTAAACCATCATCATATCATTGTGCATACACGTTTCTAGAATACAAAGAAGGTCAAAGCCTACCTTTTATCTCAGAGAAAAGTACCGTTCCCAAGATATCGTCACTAACGTGAGCAGAGCCGCAGTCGAAAGCTATATAGCAAATCTTATAATACACGACATACCTTAATACGAAGAACCTATAATATAACGTCCCGCGAACCCTGTTTATTCCAATTCCTATTTGTTCTGCTTACTTTCTATTACATCGGATAAACAAAATTAAGTTATTTCCATTCTGTTGTTCAACTTTGGTACTGTTTAGCCGCCTTTGTAATGTGATCTGGCGGAAGAAGTCAACCTTAAATAATAATGGATGTTTTTTTCTATCATTATCATCTTAAGGATACGTTGTTTTAACCGACTTCAAAAAAAGGAGGAGGTTTACAATTCGTCGTAATCTTTATTTTTTTTTATGTATGTTCCCCGATTTCTCGAAGACACCTGAACCGATTTAAGAAATTCTTTTTTTGTTCGATAGGTAATACTTTACAGATGGTCCCATTAAATTTTTATCGAAATGTGTTGAGTGCTTTTTGAAAAAATTCACAAATACCAAAAAAAAAATACAGGTATGCCGTTTGGACACAGATTACAAACTTATTTCGATTTTTTTTATGCTTATTAAAACAAAATTATAGGGTTGAAGTCGGTTTTTGTTTTTTGTTAAAAATATCTTAAATTATTTAACTATTCCTGCTCGCAAACAAGCGGTTTTCCCAAAAAAAAAATCATTCGAAGGCGTGTGTTTAAACGATCGAAAATAGTACCACAGGTCTTTTTAGTCTCCACTGCAGGAGCATGACCCTCTCTGTACTACCAGAACTAATATAAACCAGAGTTAGTCAGAAGATTTGGCCTACGATCTCCATGCTGGCCAGACGTACCTGATTTAAGGTTTCAATTAGCGTTACAGCTAGCAACCCATCACTATTTTAATAAATATTTACCCTCGACTAAATACTGGCAAAACTTTAATGATTTTTTTGCTCCACTTACCAAAAATCTTGAGCAAAATTATAATTTTCTATTGAATCCTTACGCCAGGATCAATCAAAATAAATTAATTAACAACCAAAACGCTGAGCGTGGCCTTTGGGTCTTGTTAACTAAGGCTCAGCCTACCTTACTAATGAAAGACGTGATTTATATATGTCACAGAATCGACATTCAACTTCCTTATACCGACAAACAAGAGCTTGCGATAGAGCTACGCACCAGTCTACGAGCTACAAGCATGCTACAAGATATTATATTATACGTCACATGTCTACGAATGCTACGAGTTATTCACCAACTAGCTGTGATATGCTACGACCCTGACTACGAGCTACGAGATTTGCTACGAGCTAAAATTTAAGTAACATTTTCGAAGTTTCAAATTTATAAACATTATAACTTTTGTAGTAAATGGGAAAGTGGGATTAAATAAACGCTGTAACGCAGTGTAATGTTAGGCTAACCCTTATGGGTGTAATTGAACGCTATACAGCGTGTCAATGCGATCTCGACATTCTGTTAAAGAGGTTGACTTAGACCGTGAATATGAACAATTTCTCATATGAGACTAATGCTGGTAATTTTTTGGACTTTCTCATACTTATTTCCTGAGCGGCTTACATAATGTTACATTATTTTTTTTTTTCATTTTTCATCTTATCAAGAGTTCAGCATTGATCCCTTTGGAAAAGTTGTTCATATTGACGGGCTGAGTCACGCCTTCAAGATTATGTCGATGGTCAATTAACAAGCTATATATATATATATACTTATCACTTATAAAATTGGAATGTAAAGGCTTCTTAGCATTCAAGATACAACAATAATATTGATAACATTAGTGTTGTTTTTCAATGAAACACATTAACAAGACTGGTATTTCTTTATATTATCTTGTATCTTCATTCTTTTCAAAGAGTTTTTATAAAAATAAAAACCATTTAAATTTCTAGAGGTATTTTCAAAAATGAAAGCAAAATTTCAGGGAACTCTTTTTGAATGAATTATTTAAGAATACCCGGTACCTACAGACGCAAATATAAAATACATTTGTATTTTCCGCCAAAGATTCCGCGGCTTAATTATGAAACGCTGGAAGCGAACAAAAAAAGAACAGATGGTTCTCGAATCCGGGGCCTAATGGCTGCCTTCAAAACACAGGCAATTAGCTGCCGGACGTAAACATGAGTTTTTCCTGTAATTAACGACATTCTCAGGTGTAAGTATATTTTTTTGAGGGTAGAAAAATCATCTAACATAAAAATAATAAAAATGAAAAAAATGGCCTTTTTAGGGTTCCGTAGTAAACTAGGAACCCTTATAGTTTCGCCATGTCTGTCTGTCTGTCTATCCGTCCGCGGTTTTACTCTGAGACACTATAAAGCCGTAATTTGGTATAGGTATGTATACATGCCAAAAAAGTGGTAGATAAAAATCTTGAAAAAAAAAATTTTTTAGGGTAGCTCCCATACAAGTAAAGAGGGTGTAATATTTTTTTTCTATACAAACCCATCATGTTGGGTATCGTTAAATAGGTCTTTGAAAAATGTAGTGAGGTTGAGAACACCATTTTTCAATTTAGGGATCTGTTTCCGAAATATTTGGGTTTAAAGTGCAAATTTTTGTTAAAGGTAAGTCCCCCCCCCCCCCTCTTTCTGCTAAACGGTTATATATGGATACGTGATAAAAATTAAAGCAGTAGTATATATACTGAAGTTGAAAGGAAAACTATCAGAGCTGAGTATTTTGTACGAACTCAAAAGTTATACACAACCAACTTATAAAATGTACTCGAAAATGTAAAATTTCATACAATTTTCATTGTTAGATGTTTTTGGTCGTTAAACTATGAGGTGTCAGTGTGAACAGTGTGAACTGAAAGTTGTCATTCGCAACTACGGAACCCTACACTGTGCGTGGCCCGAAACGCACTTGGCCAGTTTATTTTTAATGTCATAGCACGGCAAACGAGCAAGCGGATTATCTGATGGTAAGTGATCACCGCTGCCCATGGACAACTGCAACACCAGGGGGGTGACAAGAGCGTTGCCAGCCTGGGATGAGAGGGGATTGGCTTCCGGCTCCCACACTCACCGAACGAAGCATAGCAGCGGTAAAACTACTACTTAAACGTCGATTTTCTGTTGGAGTGTGGTACTTTCCCGAACGAGCCGGTCCATTCATGCTACTAGCAAAAGTGAATTTTGCTGGTAGCGTGGCTCTACCACAACTAAGTATGTCATCGTGTAACTCTATGGAATACGCAAATAAAAAAAAAATATATAGCACTGTTTGATGGTTTTTGAATCCGAGGCCTAATGGCAGCCTTCAAAACACAGGCAATTAGCTGCCGGACGTAAACATGAATTTTTCCTATAATTAACGACATTCTCAGGTGTGTGTATTTTTTAAGGGTAGAAAATATTCTAACATAAAGATGGTAGATTTAAAAGAAAAATATCTAATTATAAGAATGTTTAAATAATATAAAAAAAAAACTATGTCATAGGACGGCAAACGAGCAATCAAGTCACCTGGTGGTAAGTGATCACCACTGGACAGGGACAACTGCAACACCGGGGGTGTAACAAGAACGTTGCGGACCTTTTATTTTTTCTTCCCAGTGGATAGAGGGACTGGGTTTCCAGCTCTCACACTCACCGAACGAAGCATAGCAGCGGTAAACATCGATTTTCTGTGAGAGGGTGGTACTTCCCCGGACTAACCCGCGCATTCATGCTACTAGCAAAAGGTACTAGCATGAATTTTGCTGGTAGCGTGGCTCTACCACAACTAAATATGTCATCATGTAACACTTAGAAAGACGCAAAGAAAAAAAAAATAGTTCTGCTTGATGGTTCTTGAATACGGGGCCTAATGGCAGCCTTCAAAACACAGGCAATTATCTGCCAGACGGACTTAAACATGAGTTTATTTTTTGAGGGTAGATTTAAAAGAAAGAAACGTACCTAAATATCGTGTACTTTCCATTGATGTCATTGATGGACATAAAATGATCAGATCATCTTTTCGAAAAAAATAAGTATTAGATTTTAATAAGCCAGTGGTCGTAAATATGCTTGGTCTCAAATTTAAAAATTATCATATCAATCGATTATCTACGTTATTTTTTATCATTACGTGTCAGGTAAACTGTATGCACGTAACTTAATTGAATAAAAAAAAGGTGAATAGAATAGTAATATCAAACGTTTCGAAAAACCCAGATATTTCATCCAAACTAGGGAATACCATAACGCTGGTTTATAGCACCCTTATATTCCCTTTATAGTGTGCGTAACCCGCGACCTTTATGTCGGCAAATAGCCGAATGGCCGCTGAGCAATCTGCTAGTTTAAGGCTTTACGCGTAACTGCTAAGGTTTAGGGGCCACAAATTTTTAGCGCAAATTGACTGGTTTTGAGTACTCGAGGAGTGTTTGGGCAATAATAATTATGTAGCGTTTGCATTTTTTTTAATCATAGAACACGGCAAATGAGCAGACAAGCCACCCGATAGAAAGTCGTCACCGACGCCCATGGAAGGACGTCTGCAACACCAGAGTAAGTGCTAATGCGTTGCCGACTCTTAAGAAACCTTTAAACTCCCCTTTTGAAGGAGTAAAGTCATAGCACGAAAGAAATACTTCGGTGGGGAGCTCATTCCACAATCCTGCTGTACGAGGGAAAAACCGTGTAAGAAGAACACCGTTGAATAATTAAGACTTGGTGTCGAGTTTAACTCTCTTCTTAGCATCAAACATTCAGGTGATGTTCACCGTTTCTGTTTTTGCTATAGCGCTGAATCAAATTACAGAAGCCGTGAATGTTCATGAATAAGAAGAGCCTCTTTGTTTTATTTTGATTTGTTTTATTTTGATTTCATGATTTATCTTTAAATTGAAAACAAAACTATATATTTTGCGAATAATTCAAGTGTCTACCTGGTGTCGTTATTGTGTTCTAGCAAAACTCTACAAATAAATCGCCTTTGTCGTCTGAGGGCCCCTTAAATATTTATTTTATTACTTTGATAGCTGTAACAGAGATAAGGAACACTGGCAAGATCCTATAAAATTCCATTTCTTTACAGTACACATACACATATCAAAGAAGCAGGTAAATCTATGGCGATGGGCAGGAACATCGAGCTCATATAGATTGGATCCAAACCACGCTGCGTCATCTGATAGTTCAATTATGCAAGGGATTTTCATTCATACAATTCCTGTGCATACTCCCCAAATTGCAGCTTGGAAAATGCCTGGAATGCGAAGCTGGTCTAGGAGTGAAGAAAAAAAACTAGAATGCATCAGATGTTTCTTTATCTTTGTACTATTTTATTTACTAATCTCCAGCGCCACCTAAAATCCATAGAAATATTGCATGCCAGATAAAAAAGCAGTAACAGTTTTCCGATTCTAGATACTCATTATAAAGTACCATCATTATCATGTTCAGTCGTAGTATTGCTATGCTACCGAAGAGGTTTACTTTTGCTAGAAGCATAAATGGGCCGGTTCGTTCGGGGAAGTACCACACTCTGACAGGAAACCAGTTTGAGTAGAAGCTCTACCGCTACTTTGTGAGAGAGCCGGATGCCCAACTCATCCCTTCTGGGGAGTGAAACATAAAAGGCTGACAACGTTCTTGTCACACCCCTGATGTTGCAGTTGTCCATGGGCGGCGGTAATCACTTTCTATCAGGCGACCCGCCTGTTCAGTGCTCGTTTGCCGTCCTATGACATAAAAAGAAACATGATTCTGCTTACAGAGTGTTCAGCCTCTAGGCTGAAGATCAAACGAAGTTTCTTACACTTTACATACCCGATTTCGTCTTATAAGAAAAGTCAGTTATATGTAAAGATTTATGCTTTTTTTAATTTATTTATTTAGTTGCAAGCACTATGAAAAACAAAGTAAATTTATTGTTGTTGCCACCAAAAATGATAATGGTATTTTGGCTGGATGTAGGTTATCGTTACGATTAGTGGATACCGTAATCTATGCTTGCTTGCTACTACGGAATCCTACATGGGTAAGACTAACTCGCACGAGTATCTTTAGCATCCTTCCACTCTCCCGAATAACATGGGCTATTTTTTTGGTAGAGCAGTTGTGATATTTTAATCCAAAATAAAAAAACAATGTCAACGTAATGCAGAAACATACCTAAATAGAAAAACAAACATGACCCAATCTAACAATAGCGATGAAACCATCACAATTTGAACGAATATTTGAATTGCACGTGTTGCAACAATAAATCATCGTCGTCTATGGTTGCTGTCAGATAATAGAACGTGAATTTCCCCAGAGGCTCGTATCTATCTATACGTCTGTTCATATCCCTCTAACTGTTCACCGTCATGGAATATCCACCTCTAATTTGAGATTGGTGCGTTTGTGATATTTGATCGTTATTAGGAACCTCTCTCTGATATAAGCATATTCCTAGTAAAATCATCAAATATAATGCTTTGAACTTCTAGTATGTAAATATTGACTCTACATCACACTTTACACTTTGACTTTATAATGATAAACGTTAACCCAGGGTTAACGTTCATCATTACAAAGCCCCTCTAAGTTTCCTTTTTATTTAAACTATCTTTTGCCCGCAACTTTATTATGTAAGTTTGTATTAATTGTGATAGATATGTCGTGGCCATATTGTAGAATTGATCTTTTCATGAAACGACTGACATTTTCATGAAATGGTGGCATTTTATGATGTGGCCAACTTAATTTGATAAGGTCATTGAATCGTCAACGTTTAACGATATTGTCATTCACGTTTGGCCGGATCGTAAAATAGGGTGTCCAGGAAATATAATTAACAAAAATTCAGAATATGTTAAGAACATTTTGTATTTTTTACGTGTGACAGACACAAAATTAAAAAAATATAACAAATTCAACATAATGTTCACATTTTCACTGCGGTTTTCACCCGCGGCCGCCATCTTTCCACATAAACAAAACAAACAAATCGTTTGTAGCGCCTCTACCGGTAATTAAAGAAACTATTTTACGATATAATCAAACAATCTTGACCATGTCATGAAAGAGCCACGCGTTTGGCTGTACATATCGTTAAACGATATATTGTCATTGATCTGCCCAATCTACATCATGATGTGTCCAATAGACAATTAAATATTTCTTGAAATGCGACCATTTCATAAAATTGACAATCACTTCATAAAGTGATCGATTTTGCGATATGGCCACGACAGATACATAAAAATTGTTTCATGATCTTTCAGTGTCCAAATGAAGGTTTAAGGTACGTGCGTACCTTTAGGTGTCCTTCGAGAATAACTTATAAGTTTTCATGCTGCCTATAGAGCTCACTCAAATTTTGTAATAACCATCCAGCAATTAATAGAAATAACATTATATTACACACCCAACTTCACTTGCGCTAACGCAGATGTCCTTCTCCGTACACCTTAGATAAATCATCTGCAGATTTTCACAATGATAAGTTCTAGTAATTCTAAAGCGTAAAAACACAACAAATTCTAAAGCGTAAAAACACACAAAAACATTTGCATTTATTATGATATGAGTAAAGATTATACACACGATGAGCCTAGTTTTTTACCCGGACTGCATAGAGACTAGGCTTCGTCTACCTACTTCAAAACGGATAAAGACGTGGTTAAGCCACAAGATCTAATTTACATCAATATGTTGATTACGGGGCTGCTGTTCATACCCTCAGGAGCTTGTAAGGATAATCCAGAACAAGGGACTTATATCCCGGTTAATACATCCCTCAACTGACTTCTACATACACAAGGTAAAAACAGCATCTGGTTGGTATCCCAACTAATATTATTCATGCTAAAGTGAGTTTGTTTGGTCATTTGCTACGCTTTCACGCCCTATCTACTGAACCGATCGTTATGAATTTAAATAAAATTAATTTAATACGTTTTTTATCTCGTTTATTACATTATTTATACACCCATCTTTTCGACACTTTACAGTGATTGTAGTCGCAGGTAGAATAAGTTGACATTTGTCTAACATTACAAGAACTGCAAAATATACCGCCTAAAATATTTATTGATAACGTTCCGGATGTACGCAATATTGGCTCACAGTGTCTGAAGGTCTTACAGTCTTCTGCTTAGCTTGAGATTTAATTACATTGAAGACTGGATCCCAAGCTGGTGGTAACTGCCAACCATCCTCTTTATTGAAATTAGGATATTAGATTTGACAGGTCTTACGTACAACGTAGATGTTTAAACGGTACGTAGATGATACTTTCGTTGTTCTCCCTAAAACTCAAGTCTCTGTATTACTAAACCATCTTAATTCTATTAATAACAAAATTAAATGCACCGGCGAAAACTTGTATTTTATATGTTTTTCTTTTCTATTACACCAGTATTGAATGACATTTTCCCAAACAGTATTAAATCCCACGTTGTAACTGGCTTCATATTATTCAAATATCAGATGACATGAGCACTTACGTAGCATCGGACACATTAATTGCAACTGAATTTGGGATGCAAATGCTGACATTTCTCACGACACGACTCGAGACATGTCTCAACATGAACTTAGACATCAGTAATCAAACCCTCAAATCAAGGCTAAGATATCCTGTGTATATCAAGACTCGTACTGATGTGTCAACCCGTGCCTGGCTAGAAGGTGAAAGTCGCATACTTAGCCTCTCAGTTCGTGCTTAAAAAACGTAGAAATGTCCCAATGTGCTGTGAACTGGTGTCATATTATTACGGTAAAAAGAGGCTTAAATGAGCACTTAGAACCAATTTTCAGAAATTAAACCCCTAAGGAGGTGAAAAAGGGGTGAAGTTCTACGCGGATGAAGTCGCGAGAAAATTGCTAGGATTTTTTTAAATTCTTTTCTCTCACATCAGTATTGGATTATATTTTCTTCATCATATCATCATCATATATTTTAGAGCTTTGCTCTTGTCAGTAGAGTATTTTCAATCTTTTCCTATCCTCCGCTATCACATTTTCCTAACTAATATTAAATCCAACGTTGTAGCTCGCTTCGTACTATTCAAATATCATATGACATGAGCACTAACCTAGCATCGGACACATTAATTGCAACTGAATTTGGGATGCAAATGCTGACATGTCTCACGACACGACTCGAGACATGTCTCAACATGAACTCAGACGTCAGTAATCAAACCCTCAAATCAAGGCTAAGATATCCTGTGTATATCAAGACTCGTACTGATGTGTCAACCCGTGCCTGGCTAGAAGGTGAAAGTCGCATACTCAGCCTGTCAGTTCGTGCTTAAAAAACGTAGAAATGCCCCAATGTGCTGTGAACTGGTGTCATATTATTACGGTAAAAAGAGGCTTAAATGAGCACTTAGAACCAGTTTTCAGAAATTAAACCCCTAAGGAGGTAAAAAAGGGGTGAAGTTCTACGCGGATGAAGTCGCAAGAAAATTGCTAGTATATTTTTTTCTTTTCTCTCATATCAGTATTGAATTATATTTTCTTCATTATATCATCATCATATATTTTAGAGCTTTGCTCTAGTTGGTAGAGTATTTTCCATCTTTTCCTATCCTCCGCTATCACATTTTCCTCACTAATATTAAATCCAACATTGTAGCTCGCTTCATATTATTCAAATATCATATGACATGAGCACTAACATCGCATCGGACACATTAATTGCAACTGAATTTGGGATGCATATGCTGACATGTCTCACGACACGACTCGAGACATGTCTCAACATGAACTCAGACGTCAGTAATCAAACCCTCAAATCAAGGCTGATATATACCGTGTATATCAAGGACACACACTGTCATGTTACTATCAACACTGTACGCACGAAGTGTTCCGTACCACTACCTATACAACCGTTGTGGTGCCGTGTGAGTCCTGGCAGAGTAGACCACTCAAAGCCTTCTTGCGGATGTCGTACAAGGTGACTTAAAAAACACAAGCTAAACAAAGCTTACAAACATCAAAGACATCTCTCCAACCCGTCCAGCCAGCGTAGAGAGTGTAGGCTAATTCCTGTGACTGAAATAAGACTCTGGTAGTACAGCGAGTGGGTCTTGCAGCAGAGACCAAAAAAGACCTGATGATGGTAGTAGATAGTAAGTGAAAGTTGCATACTCGGCATGTCAGTTTGAGCTCAATTAAATGTAAAAAAACCGGCCAAGTGCGTGTCGAGCCACGCGCAGTGTAGGGTTCCTTAGTTGCGAATGACAACTTTGAGTTCTCACTGTTTACACTCGCACCTCATAGTTTAACGACCACAAACATCTAACAATGAAAATTGTATGAAATTTTACATTTGTCAGTACATTTTATAAGTTGGTTGCCTATAACTTTTTAGTTTGCACTTAGTACTCAGCTCTGATAGTTTTCCTTTCAACTTCAGTATATATACTACTGCTGTAATTTTTTTCACGTATCCATATATAACCGTTTAGCAGATGGAGGGAGGGGGGGACACTTACCGCCAACAAAAATTTTCACTTTAAAACCAAATATTTCGGAAACGGATCCCTAAATCGAAAAATGGTGTTCTCAACCTCACAATATTTTTTAAAGACCTATTTAACGATACCCCACATGATGGATAAGTAGAGAAAAAAAAATACTCCCACACTCTACTTGTATGGGAGATACCCTAAAAAAAATTTTTCGTAGGCTTATTTACGAAGCCCGAGGGTACAGTCAAACACACAGTGCATGATAATGTGGTAAATAGAGTGCGCTTATAATGAAAATATTGGCTTACACCGGATTAATTTGGTCTGATTTATGCACACATTGCACATTATTTTCATGTTTTGATAGCGATATTGGTTTAAATATGGTTTACATTATCAGTTGATTATAATATTTACATACCTTTATTTAATTTAATATTTTGTACTCGTATGTTGTAAATTTTGTTGCTTTGTTACAATATTCCAAATATTTTTATCAATGGTCGCAGAAAAAGCATGTTTTTCCTATTACCTTGTGTTTGATGGCTGGGAAAGTCTATATGTGCAGTTTTGCTTTAAGACTGCCTTAAACGAACATATCTCCATACAAACGGAAAAAAGGAACTGTGGCAATGTTTGATGATTTTGGTTTAGCATTTAATCAATAATTTAAAAAAATATTGATAAATTTTTTAAATTATTAAAAATCATTTAAAAAAATTTATGTCATGGATGCAGGCCGCTTCCAACCAGTCGTATTGCTTCCTGTGACTGAAATGATGATGATGAATTAATCTCATTATAATCTACATACTCTCCGTACGTTAAGAATTACACAAGCCTCTCAACATTTGTAAAGAAATTGAGAGGTTCGTAATTTTCAAACCATTGATCATTTTACCAAGGTGTATTAAAAAGTACGTAGATTATAATAAAGTTAAAAGATTGGATGCTTAATTTTGTATTAAAATTATCAAATATTGCTATAATTATGTTTTTCCGTTTGTATAGAGATATGCACGTTCAGGGCTCTCTAAATCTAAATGCCAAACATTTATTTAAGCGACGCTGTTTAACACCGTTAATATCTATTAATATAACAGTTACTCCTCAAAATTGAAATTGATCTAGCTGTCGTGTTCTCGATTAAAGAACCTTCAATCCAGCCCCTAGCATTAATTACTTCGTTGGATTTAATTAGTTTATTAACATTTATCGTTGTTTTCCTCAAACATTTCGGGGTTTCACTGAAATCGACTTATTGTGATTTCTCCAATTTCATATTTTGGGGAAATTAATTAAGTTTTCGTGGAAAGTGATTTGCTGTTTGCATTTTTATGAATATTTAACGTAAATAATTCAATTTTTGTTGTTTAATAATGAAATAACTACAAATGGGAAAATTGTTGTCAATTATGTATCTAGAGAAAAGTAGGTTGTAGATATTTCAACTACAATTATTTAGAGCTTAGGTCTTTGTGTTGATTACCCAACTTGAGAGTGCAAAATTACGATTGCCTAAAAATATTTAGATTTCGAAACCAACACATAAAATTTTAAAATCCATGCAAGTGTATTTAGGTTTATTAGCAATTTTATAAATCAGAATTATGAAGTCTCACTACCATGATGATTCAAGGACGTTACCAAAGAAGAAAGAGGGGAAAGAAAAAAGCTTCATCAATAAGCTTAATTAATGTTTCAAATTTATTATATCTATATATTTATTTTAATTTTTAATATTTTTTTATAATAATGTCTTTAATTTGATGATTACTTAAGAAAAATTAGTTTCAGTTACGCGATCATTTTAGGTCCCGAGTCAGCCAGTTACGAATATAATAATAATAGCCCCACAGTAAGTTGTGAACTTGTGTCGTGGGATACTAACTCAACGATACTATATTTTATAATATATACTTATATAGATAAACATCCAAGACCCAGGTCAATCTGAAAAAGATCATTTTCCATCTTGACCTGACCGGGGATCGAACCCGGGACCTCCGTGTCGCAGGCTGGCGTGTTGACCACTGCGTCACGGAGCTCGACATATACATACGAATGCTCTTTATATGTACAGATACACGAAAAATTTCGTAGCAAACGTTAATTAACATTTGATTCCAAGGCTTCGACATGCTTTTAAGGTTTTCGGCGAAAACAATCAGAAGGGATCAAGATGGACCCGGTTTGATGGCACTTGATAAAATAACCTCTTGCGGGTTTTGCCCAACGGTATATTCTCAAGATACCTTATTACAGGGTTTCTATAGCCACACATTTTACAAGTTATATCGTACATTATGTGTACTTGTTACAAAATTAAATCTAACGCATATTTTAAAATTACTAGCTTCTGTTCGCACTTTTGCTTGCGTTGATGTAGATTCATAAAATCAGTACTTTTCCCATGATGAAAGATGTCATAAGAAGTAGTATATCTCAGACAGGTTTCAACGTTTGACTGGCAGATATTTTTAATGTCATTCTCCTTTGTTTCTTACCTACTTATCAGTTATTTTTATTCAAACGTCTTTTTATTGGCATGCAGATTAATAGTGCAACATATGAGTCCACCTTTTATGACAACATTATAAGCAATTTTTTTATGTACCTAAACCATGTTGACTTTTCAAGTCACAATTTATACTAATTTGTAGTAACGTATCTGTATACGTTACTACAAATTAGTCGCGCTAAACTTTTTTGTTAATTTTAGGTATGCCATTATCTAGAGATTTCTATATTAATGATTCTACTGGGAACTGATGTAATACCAGTTGGAGTTTTCGGTTTTCTTATTGGCTTGTTTCGTATGGTTGTCATGATTCATGACTTTTTGATTGGTTGTGAGTGGGCTTATAAAAATTTATTTACAAATAAGAAGGGATTATATATTATGCTTAGCGTTTGTAGACTACGAGAAAGCCTTTAATTCGAAACATGGGCCGTGCTTCAGTCTCTCCATTATCGCATTGACCATCGGTACGCCGAGGTATTGAAGTGTTAATACAGCAATGCCACCACGGAACAGAAACTTAAATCTGTGAATGACACCATATCAGCCCAAGTACAGGAGCATAGAACGATGGCTGTTCCACTGCAGAGAGGGGTTAGACAGGGAGACGTCATTTCTCCGAATTTGTTTACAGCTGCTTTGGAAGTTTTTTTTATGACATAAGAAGGCCATCGAGTAAGCGGGTCTCCTGATGGTAAGTGACCACCACTGCCCTTGGGCATCATGGTGTCCATGAATGTTACAAAAGCATTTCGTTGAAGATGCCTTCAACCTTTCATTTAATCTTCTATCACACACAAAGCAATAAATAAGCTTTACTATAATAAAACGTTCTAAGAACAGTATGTTTACAATAGGTACCAGTCTGTTGATCGTTCCTTAGCTGTGTGGTGCGCTGTGAAATCACATCTGCGACACGTATAACACACATTTAACTCAGTCTAATCTAATAAGCGCTCGGTGGTCCAGTGGTTAAGGCGTTTTGCCTTGTTGACCCGGGGGTCGTGGGTTCGATTCCCACGGGAAGCATACTTTGTTAAGTTGTTTCCAGTTTGGTTAGGACATTGCAGGCATGAATCACCTGACTGTCTAATAAGAAAGATGATTCCGTGCTTCGGAAGGCACGTAAAGCCAGCTGCCATCTGGCAGTCGTTAAAGGAACCACGTCAGAGGCCGAGAGGTGGTTCCGAAGAACTCTGACACCAGGGTGTGCATGGTCGACTGACCGTGTCACCTACACGAAATGATGATGAGCGCTCGGATTGTACCCCGAGTAGTGGAATTGAATTACGTTTGTATGCACGTCATCGCATACTGATAGGGTGCATAGATCCTTGTGAATTTCATGAGGGAAAATGAAGATTCTCCTGATTCTTCAATTTAAATCACTGCACCATGACAGTAGGTTCGATCCCCGGTCTGGTCATAATGGAAAAGGATCTTTTTCAGATCGGCCTGGGTCTTGAATGTTTATCTATTTAAGTATATATTAAAAAATATAGTATCGTAGTATCCTACGACAAAAGGTTACAACTTATTGCCGGGCTAGCAACCTATCACTATTTTAATTCCGCTTTCTACCATTCCGCCCACTAATACGCTAAATGTGATCTCTGGGTTTCTGACCTCGGGCTTTGTCTTCCCCGCAAGGGATAAAGACGTGTTAATATATATTTATGGATCGTTCCAAAGCTGTATGGTGTGCTGTGAAATCACATCTGCGACACGTATAACATTTAACTCAGCCTAATCTAATAAGCGCTAGGATTGTGTTCCGAGTACCGAGTAGTAGAATTGAATTACGTTTGTATCCACATCATCGCATACTGATAGGGTGCATAACTTCTTGTGGATTTAATGAGGCAAAATGAACGATCTCCTGAGTCTTGCAGTTGTCCTTGGACAACTGAAACACCATGAATGTAACAATAGCATTGCGTTGAAGATGCTTTCAACCTTTTATTTAATCTTCTTCATCAAGCTTCCTCATCTATCACATAAAAAGCAATCAATACGCTTTACTACAGTAAGACGTACCAAGAAGAGGATGGTTTCAATACCAGTCCTTAGCTGTGTAGTAGATCGTTCCTTAGCTGTGTGGTGCGCTGTGAAATCACATCTGCGACACGTATTGCACACATATAACTCAGCCTAATCTAATAAGCGCTAGGATTGTGTCCCGAGTACCAAGTAGTAGAATTGAATTACGTTTGTATGCACGTCATCGCATACTGATAGGGTGCATAACTCCTTGTGGATTTAATGAGGCAAAATGAACGATCTCCTGAGTCTTGCAGTTGTCCTTGGACAACTGAAACACCATGAATGTAACAATAGCATTGCGTTGAAGATGCTTTCAACCTTTTATTTAATCTTCTTCATCAAGCTTCCTCATCTATCACATAAAAAGCAATCAATACGCTTTACTACAGTAAGACGTACCAAGAAGAGGATGGTTTCAATACCAGTCCTTAGCTGTGTAGTAGATCGTTCCTTAGCTGTGTGGTGCGCTGTGAAATCACATCTGCGACACGTATTGCACACATGTAACTCAGCCTAATCTTATAAGCACTCAGATTGTACCTCGAGTAGTGGAATTGAATTACGTTTGTATGCACGTCATCGCATACTGATAGGGTGCATGGATCCTTGTGGATTTACTGAGGGAAAATGAAGATTCTCCTGTTGCTCTCATTGAAAAGAAGTTAATGAATTATGTCTATAATCAGCCCATCGTCGTCTTAGTTGCTTCCTTACTAAATGTGATATATTTAAGGCTTTTTAGGTATAAAAAAGTACAAATTAAGAATATCTGACTGGAGCTTGGCGCCGGACCCTCATAATGGCTTATATGTATTAAATATCACGAAGTGGTACGTTTTCTACTTATCATATTTTGATTTGACATAAATTTACATTTATTTAATTATTCATTTTTAGAAAATTATTATTTGACATCTCTCATTGAATTTTAAATTATTATTTGACATATTTAATTGAATTTTAAATTATCACATGACAATGTAAGCTCACGTCCACATATTAGTTCTAAGTAGGTACTTGTATGTCGTAGATTGTAAGTTGACGTCATTTGGAGAAAATGCGTTGTGCAGTTTGTTGCCGCTTCTTCTGCACTCCGCCTTGGAAGCGGTGTAAACTTAGCTTTAAGTAATTTATTGACGTTAACAATAACATAACATTGTAAACCAATTGTAAATGTAAAGTGACGTTCAGCAAATGATATTTAAAATATCTTAAGATGAATAAAATTTTTGACTATTGACTATTGTCTTAGGAGAAAAAAAAAAGATTATAGTATAATAAAAAATTTCTTTACATATTTCTTTTTATTATCAAATAATTTATCCAAAACAAAATACATTCCTAGTTTGGGTAGGTATGTAGATTTTTTTGTAGCTAATTTTTAGCTAGGCTTTACATAACTTCTATTACAAAATAGTAGTAAATTTATTTTTATTATGTATGATATGTAACAATATCCATATACCTAGTTACATTTTATATTGGACCAAATGAACAAGTATTACTTTCGCAATTTTATAATATCCCATTATTCATCGGAAAGTGCAAAAGGTTCATAAATTACATCAAAACTACTTAACCCCATAAAGAATGAAAAATTGAGCGCGCTCTCTTATTTTAGCGTTCGCTTTTGTTGAAACCGAAATACATTAATATGTGTCCTGTTAAGGCTCTTTGCCCGAATCTGAAAACATCTGTAGCGGGCCAAGTATGGTCCCCTGAGAGACCCCTTTTAGCAGCAGCGCTATAAATCAACTCGTAATGATAGTCACGTTTTTACCGAGCCACGGCTAGATTTGGGATAAAGCCGAACAGACATGACGGCATTTGTTGAAGCCTCAAGCGATTTCAAGGCATCTGCTGTGGTCTAAAGTGTCAAATGCTTTACTAATATATCAAAAAAATCGTGCCTAAGTCGGCTGCTTTACATTGAGTAATTTTTACGTACCAGTTTCTAAAGCAGGCCAAGTATGGTCCCCTGAGAGACCCCTTTTAGCAGCAGCGCTATAAATCAACTCGTAATGATAGTCACGTTTTTACCGAGCCACGGTTAGATTTGGGATAATGCCGAACGGACATGACGGTATTCGTTGAAGCCTCAAGCGATTTCAAAGCATTTGCTGTAGTCTAAAGTATTAAAAGCTTTATTAATATTGCAAAAAAGCAACTTGACGTAGGATGAACAACATTGAGTATTTTATACACCGTGTTATGTCTCGTTACTGCAAATCTGTGACCTTGCCATATTTTAAACCTACCAATTATAGATCAAACTTAAAAAAAACGGTTTATTTATCGCTTTATTCAAACATCTAATAGACTACGGCAAACAATAAGTTAGACAGCGTTTTTTTATTTTTATTTATTTAACTTCATACACTGTTACACGTGTAAAGGCGGACTTAAAGCCAATGGCTTTTTCTACCAGTTAACCTAGCCAGTGGTGTTGAGAAAACATACGGTAGTGCAAACACATAATAATGAAGAAAGGGAACTACATATAATAAAAATATACTAAACAAAATACACCCTATAAAATAATAATAAAATAAACAATACATATACTACATATATCGCTCCTTTAGAATTGAAGTGGCGTAACTAAAAATTTTGAGAAAACGACTTTTATACATAAAACGTCTTAAAAACATGTAATCTATCCGTTTCTCATTAATAAACAGACTCTTTTAGGCCAGAAAAGGAAAGACATACTATTTTCGTCTCTTTCATATCATGCGTTAACCCCGCGGTGCTTGGTTTTGAAGGAGCCTATTTAGGGTTGCGTCGACATTGCTAAACTTTTGGTGCCGTGCGGTTGCTGAGTAAGCGACGTAAACTATAATCCGCCGTTTTAATAGTACACGCAAGGTAAGTTATTTGTGCGATATTTATTTTTGTACCGATTCTTTTTGATTTCGAGCGTTTCAATACTTAATTATAATATTGTTTTGGTGCCGTATTTATACTGCCGTCAGTTCATTACTAAACGTAAAATAAATGAAGAAGCCTGATTTTATGTTATGGCTTTATTTTATAAACCGATTTTGTGACTACAGAGACATATACGGAATTATGTTTTTTATTTACTAATCGCTGTGTGGATTAGCAAATTAAATGTAATTGACTGTTTTTATTTTTGTTTCAATTAAAATCTGAGTTTGATAACGAAGAGCTAGACCATATTTAGCAAAAAATACAGTACAAGATGATATTAGTAAAAAGAGATGAGAACAGCAAGTCTCGAAGGTTATAGTAGTGTTTAAAATTAATCCGGAGAGTGTGAGAAGGAAATATACCTTTGGATAAGGTGATGGATGTTGGAAGATGAGATTCAGTTCTTAGTTAGCAGAATAGAATTCTGTATCGTACTAACATTGAAATCTTAACTCAACCTCAGCCGTAACTCGAACGAAACCGTTCGATAGACGTAGATATGTCAACTTAGTATATTTTTGTAAATATCTGTGACTATGGTTTAATCGACCATCGATTTTACGTTCGCGTCATGTAGCACTGAAAAAACTGCCAAAATCCTTGGGGGAGGCCTATGTCCAGCAGTGAACTTCTTGCGGCTGAAATGATGATGATGTAGCACTATAGTTTCCTTTAATGAGTGTAAAAGAATTATGGCTGTAAGGACTTCTAGCGAAATCAAACAGTTTATGCAATGTTCCATTTTACAATATTAAGTCAATAATGCACAAATAAGCCTTCGATTTAGCATCAACGTCAATGGCGAGTATATTACTAACCTTCGATTTGCCAATGATATTGCTGTAATGGCGGAATCGCTGGAGGACTTAAGTACTATTCTTAATGACCTCAATGAGGTTTCTCAACGAGTTGGCCTTAAATAAGTAGATAAAACGAAGATCCTGTTAAATATAATGAGTTATTCTTTTAAAAAATACAGTGAATATGCTTCTTCTGGGTAAGCTCGCTTCACCTTAGGCCATATCTTTGCCTCTAGGCTAAATGATGGTCAAGAGCAAAGCCATTTCATATATAATTATATAAAAAAAATATTTAGGTTGCGCCATCAACAGTTTACATTGAAGTTTAAGACCAATATGTCTATTTGGTTCAATTGATCCATTTTAGAAACTCTAGCTTCAAGGATGACGTCTTTCTACAAATCTGACTCGGCTGGGCAGTGTTTGGGAAGCTCCGCAGTGTTTTTCGTCCAAAGAACTTCAGTGCCTAAAGTCAAAAGTCCTCAAACAATGCGTGTTACTAGTGATGACTTACGGGTCCAAACCCTGGTCCCTACTAGGCCTCATAAGAAAGCTCAAGTTCGCTCCAAGAGCTATGGAGAGGGGTATTCTCAGTATTTTTCTACGAGACCGACTTGGAAACTGAAAGTCACCGAAATAACTCAGAGGATTAGCTCATTAAAGTGGAAGTGGGCGGTGTACAAGCACACAGAGTCGATAGCCGAAAGGGACAAGAAAGGTTCTCGAATAGCGGTCTCGTAGCGGCAAGCGCAGCGTCGGATATCCACCGACCAGGTGGTCGGACAACTAGACCAAGGTCGCAGGGAAATGCTGAATGCAGGCTGCTTCCAACTGGTCATTTTGGGAATCCTTAGGAGAGGCTTATCTATATCCAGCAGTGGACTTCTTGCAGCTGAAATGATGATGATTGTCGATTTTTAATTAATTAATTTTAAAATTCAGTTTGTTAATAGTCTATTTTTAACCCGAACCCTACACTGCGCGTGGCCCGACACGCACTTGGCCGGTTTTTTTTCAAATTGACACGTTTAGTTTTTGAATTCTTAAGTAAAAAACTGACACAAAGCTAAATAAGTCAATTATATGATTTCGTTTTTCGGTAAATAAGTGACTCAGATTTTTTAATTAAAAATAAACAAAGGTTCTTATTAGTTATATTTGCAAGTTTAGTAACAAATCATTAAAACCATTCCTATACAATAGTTAATAACAGAAACGGTGACGAAAAAATGCTAAATCTAAATATTACAATCGAAAAACTAAAAAATTACCCATTCTTCAATCACATATTTGGCGTTTCCCAAAAATCAAGAATTTAGAATTGAGCCACTTCAATTCTAAAGGAGCGATATATTTAGGAACTATCTGACAGACTTTGAAGAAACAGTGCCTTAACGTTGTTTTTGAAAGACAAGCGAGTTTGAGCCTTGCGGATATCTACTGGAAGAGCATTCCACAGCAATACTGCTTGGACAATAAATGAATGTTATGCGTTAGAAATATATGAATGATTTGTAAGCTAAATCTGAGTGAGGGTTTGAAAATGAAAAGCTTTTTAATGTCACATGTACGTGATGCTTCGCCATCCCTACGCAGAGCTAATGCATTTTTAAAATTAGAGACTTCCATTTAAGAGGCTTCATCATCATCATCATCATCAGGTCTTTCTAGTCTCCACTGCAGGAGCACGACCCTCTCTGTACTACCAGAGCCATATACTAGCCTGAGTAGTCAGAGGATTTGGCCTACACTCTCCACGCTGGCCAGACGGGTTGGAGAGGTATCAAAGGTATAAGAGGCTTACATCAGCAAAACTAGCGACACCCGCTATTTAATGTTTGTACTTCGAAATAAGAACAAATTAAAAAAAACTACGTAAGTATTTCCTTAGTAAATTATTTGTAGTATTTTTTGTTGAACTTTTCATCAATATCATCATTTCCGATTGAGAGAATTACTTATTACCGCCAAAAGTGGCCATTTCTGGCGTTAATGAGTAGTTTTCTTGATTTACCAAATGTAAAATAATGAAAATCAATACAAAACATCCTACAAGTCATTTACTAGTGAAGTACTTACGTAGATTTTTTTCAATTTGATCTTATTTAGTAGTGAAAGAAATAAAACTAGGGGTGGCGCTAGTTGGCTGATGTAAGCGCCTTAAATATTTTCATCATTTTGTTTCATTAAAGGATATATTTTTCTTTGACCACCGAATACTCTTTTGAATTTTAAATATTAAGAGAAATAAACATTTCAAACTCTAGACCCTTCAATGACCATACTCTGTTTATTAAGAACTTTACCAGTTGACGAGCATACTTAATTATTTCAGTAAACAAAAGGGACGATTACTGCAAAAGTTATGAATGAAGGTATTAGAAATAATTACAAAAATAATCGCATCGTTAGTATGCGAATGGAGGAGCTAAGCCTTCACGTCCTACGTAATGCGCTGTGTAGATTTCATTAAAACTTCGTCTAGGCATTGAACGTAAGACGTATTAAGACTTGGACTAGTTTTAAAATTGAAAAGATTCAGGTTCATAACATTTTCTTTATGTATTTAAACGACGCCAAGTAAATAATATTTTTTGTACTTGCCAGATGCCAGAGGATTTTGTACAATGCATAAGTCCAATGGTCCAGTGAGTGTGAGCTCTATGAGTGCTTACGTATGTTAAGCAACCCCTGGTGCAGTCCCTACTTGGATGGGTGACCGCAAGTGGCATAAAAATATCTCGAGCTCCTCCGTGCTTCGGAAGGCACGTTAAGCCGTTGGTCCCGGCTGTCATCGTTAATGGCAGTCGTTAAGCTATGTCAGATGCCTTAAGGCAGCTTGAAAAATCTGACACCAGTGTTGGCCACTTACACATACGAAAAATAAACAAACAAACAACAACAATGCACAAGACAAATGTTTTTTATTTAATAAGTAAGACGCAAGTTAACTAGCGCTACCTAGTAGTATTTTAGTAAATACTTTAGTGGATACAATTTAGGAAACACAAGCTAAACAAAGCTTATAATCATCAAAGAGATCTCTCCAACCCCGCCAGCGTGGAGAGTGTCGGCCAAATCCTGTGACTGCCCCGACTAATTATGGCTCTGGTAGTAAAGAGAGGATCATGCTCCTGCATTGGAGACTAAAAAAGACCTGATGATGATGATGATACAATTTTCATCTTTCCGATTTTTTTGTCTAATCCCAACTAATATTATAAATGCGAAAGTGAGTTTGTTTGTTTGTTTGTTACGCTTTCACGCCGTATCTACTGAACTGATCGTCATGAAATTTTGCATACTCATAGGTTAGGGTATCGAGAAGGACATAGGCTATATATTACGCGGGCAAAGCCGCGGGTAACAGCTAGTTTAATAATATTTAATCATAGATTCGAAGTAAATTGGCTGACAGACGAATGGACAGACGGAGACGCATGTGTAAGCCCATAAGGGATCCGTATTTTTATTTTTCTCTAAAATGCAATCATGATCAATGTTTGCTTCATAACTTTGCGTTATAAATCAACAGGTAATAAACCAGTTCATAATAAAATCAACACAAAATATAAATCGTGAATCGCACCTCGTCAATATTCCCATTAAACACAATAACTTGTCACATCAAATGAAAACATATTAGCTTGCGCGTGTCGACAAATCAAACTTGAATTATTCATTCTCGCGTGTCCCAAGTTACAAGCAAATCACTGTTTAAATGATAAATCCGTTCCCTATTGTGAAAAATAAATGTGCCAGCCTTCGGGGTAATAATAGGCAATTTCTTATTTACGCCTTGTTCAACCGAAACAAATTGTGCAAAACCTCCGTTATATTTTTTATTTGTCTTTTGTTTTAGGCGTCCGTACAAGGTGCAATTTATCAAAGAAAATTAAAAATATGATTGGAATAATCAAATCTGTCGTATCGTATTCTATTGGCCGCGTTTTCGATTGCGTTCCATTTCGTAGAATAAAATATTTTGTTATTTTTTCATCAGCGTTTCTGGAAATTTCTTTGGTAAAAAATTTTGCGTCAAACCGAATAGATTTTAGTCGTTATAGACAAGGGTTCTATCGCCCAATTACTCAAAGGCTACCTTTTTTTATGTCATAGGACGGCAAACGAGCAAGCGAGTCACCTGACGGTAAGTGATCACCGCTGCCCATGGACTTATGTAACACCAGGGGTATAACAAGAGCATTGGCGGCCTTTTATTTTTCCCTCCCCAGAGGGGAGGGGGGATGGGCCTCCGGCGCTCTCACTCACCTAACGAAGCATAGAAGTAGTAAAGCTACTACTCAAATGTCGATTTTCTGTGAGAGTGTGGTACTTCCCCGGACGACCCGGCCCATTCATGCTACCAGCTAAAGTGATTTTTGCGGAAGCGTGGCTCTACCATAACTAACTACCTAAAAGCTTATAAACTAAAATCGTTTTCAAATCTCACTAATTAATACTTCCATGCTTGGTCTGGGAGAAAAGAAAAAACGTAGAATGTACCAGCTGCTTCTTTTCCCGCGCAGATCGTAAAAGCCGATCGAGGGAAGGGCATCTCGAATCATGTTTATAAGGGATGCGGCTAGCAACTCATCACTATTTTGATTCCGTTCTCACCTACAAGCTCACCAACATGCTAAACGTGGCTTCAAGGTTTTACAGACCTGGGCTCTGTCTACCCCGCAACGGAAAAAGACGTGATAGAATGTATGTATGTTTTCAAATCTTGTTCCGTCACTGCCTAGATAACTTAGAAAGACAAAGGCAGTCTGAGATTTAAGATTGTCACTAGTTTTTAAGATTATTTTGAATATTCAAGGGTATACTCACAGAAAATCGACGTTTGAGTAGTAGCTTTACCGCTACTATGCTTCGTTCGGTGAGTGAGAGAGCCGGAGGCCCATCTCCCTCTCCCCTCTGGGGAGAGAAAAATAAAAGGCCGGCAACGCTCCTGTGACACCTCTGGTGTTGCAGTTGTCCATGGGCAGCGGTGATCACTTCCCATCAGGTGACCCACTTGCTCGTTTGCCGTCCTATGACATAAAAAAAAAAAAAAAAATCAAGGGTATGTCGCGTCACATAACACAAATCTTATCCATCCATCAGGTCTTTTTTAGTCTCCACTGCAGGAGCACGACCCTCTCTGTACTACCACAGCAATATATTAGCCAGAGTAGTCAGA
This sequence comes from Rhodophaea formosa, assembly GCA_963082605.1. Taxonomy (NCBI): domain Eukaryota; kingdom Metazoa; phylum Arthropoda; class Insecta; order Lepidoptera; family Pyralidae; genus Rhodophaea; species Rhodophaea formosa. The sequence continues at coordinate 2,360,679 of OY720220.1, read as the reverse complement.
GGATTTGGCCTACACTCTCCACGCTGGCCAGACGGGTTGGAGAGGTCTTTTTGATGTTTGTAAGCTTTGTTTAGCTTGTGTTTCCTAAGTCGCCTTTTACGACATCCACGGGAAGACTTGCAGTGGTCCTATTATACTCTGCCGAGAACCACACGGCCCCAAATCTTATCAAAGAACTTAATTTGGGGCTAGCTCAACCCGTGTGATTTTTCCGTATATTTTACTATTTACTTAAATTCTCACATCTCCCTTAGGAAATTTATTATTTTAAAAAAAGCTCTCACAATTTATTAATAATATTTCAAACATTATTCTCCGAGTTCTATTTTGGCATGAAAAATTGATTACACTTTAATTGATAAAGCAAAAACAAAGACTCAATTAACAGGAGATCTGAGCATTCTCTTTGCAGAATCAAAATGAATTTGTTCTTCCGCCTGTGTTTTAAATTTAATTCTCTCCTTTTGGTATTTATAATGTAGTCTTTAATTTATTCAATCTAAAAACAAAAGTCTAATTTTGATCATATTTGTTTAATTATTTAATTTTGCTTATATTTCCGATCAACAAACATACTAACCATAGGTTGATACGAAGATACCAAAAAAAAAGTATATATAAACGACAGAGATATAAATAATAAATAAATATATACGGACAAATCACACAGATTGAGCTAGCCCCAAAGTAAGTTCTTATAAATTAAGTTATATAATTTCAGTTAATTATTTTTTTTTATGACATACAACAGCGAACAAGCAAGTCGGTCACCTGATGGTAAGTGATCTCCGCTGTCCATGGACTAATGCAACACTAGGGGTATGACAAGAGCGTTGCCGGCCTTTTTTTGCCTCCCCAGAGGTGTGCATGTATAGGCTTCCGACTCTCTCACTCACCGAACGAAGCCTAGAAGTAGTAAAGCTACTCTCATCACCAAAAGGCAATTTTCTGTGAGAGTGTGGTACTTCCCCGGACGAGCCGGCCCATTCATGCTAGTAGCAAAATTGATTACCGGCAGCAAGACTCTACCACAATTGAAAAAATTGCCTGTTTTGTACGTGTGACCAACACTTATTGCCTAAAAGCATCCGACATAGCTTATTAGCGGCAGTCAATGATCACAGCCGAAAAAAACGTGCAAGTTGTTGCCATTCAAAGCACGTTTTTTCGCTTTTGAAAGGAATAATGTAGCTTGCTCTAAGTAGTTCCACGGACTTTTACCAAAGCATGGAGGAGTTGGAGATATTTTAATGCCACATTTTTTTATTTATAATATATATAGCAAGCGGGTCACCTGATGGTAAGTGATGACCACTGCCCATGGACAACTACAACACCAGGGGAGTGACAAGAGCGTTGCCGGCCTTTTATTTTTCCCTCCTAGAGCAAAGAGGGGATGAATCTCTGAAATGAAATCTTACTCACCGAATTAAGCATAGCGGCTTACTGCTTTTGCTATGAATTAATATTAATTAATATTAAATCAGTGAGAAAGATTTGACGGTGGATTTCACCAGTAGCGTGGCTCTACCATAGCTAAAGTAGTAGGCTACATGTGGCCGTCGCAATGGGGTACACGCCCACGGTTGCAGAATTAGTAACTTTTTACGTGTAACATACAAAAAACATGTAACACCTTTAGCTCTGAAAGTAAATTCGAAATAATTACAAGAAAATTTCTCCGTTACAAACCCTTTAAAAACAATTGTGACAAATGACGAACGGAAGAAACATACAATTGAAAATTTGTTAACAACTCCACGAGACTTGTGAAAGCAAACTCGGAGTACGCGGGAATAATTGAATTCACACAATACTGGCGCAAACTTTCGAGAGCATTGAATTTTGTATAACGAGCCGCGACGGCTATCATATTATTTCTTTAAATGATTATTTTTTATACATTCTTTAGTCCGGCTTAACTCGTGTGAAAGTTTGTTTATTTTTATTTTATTTATTGTAATAAACATAATAACATCACACCAGGTACAAACCAAAACGATGTCAAACTTTAAGAGTAGGTGACTAAAACAGATACTTATATGTATAATGTATTGACGAACTTTCAAGCCTAGTGGTCATCTTGGAGGACCATCACTGGAGTTTCTGGGTTCGAAGACAAGATACACTGTAAGTTTTTAAAGAAAATTTGTAATAATTACAAGAAAATTTCTCCATTACAAACCCTTTGCAAACAGTTGTGACAAATGACGAACTGAAGAAACACACAATTGAAAATTTGTTAACAACTCCACGAGACTTGTGAAAGCAAACTCAGAGTACGCGGGAATAATTGAAATTCACACAATACTGGCGCAAACTTTTGAGAGCATTGAATTTTGTATTACAAGCTGAATTTCACTCGTAATAGCAGAGTAACTTTTAAAAAAGGCTATCACAACTTGATCCGAGATTTCTTAATATCATCATCATTTACAACTTTACTATCCGACATCAAAAAAGGAGGAGGTTCTCGATTTGTCGGAAACTTTTTACTCCCGGCTTTCATCGTGTGAATATTTGTTTATTTTATCTGTTCACTAGGCCTCCCCGACTGCGCTCGGGCATGGTGAAAACCATATGAAAATCTGTCCAGCAGTGTTTGGGTTTATTGCAAACAAACATAGAGGAGGACTTTGTTTTACAATATTCATTTGAATTTGTTTTACATGTTCACACACACACACACACACACACACACACACACACACACACACACACACACACACACACACACACACATACAGAGAGAGAGAGAGACTCCCGGCCACAAAGTCCCTCAAAATTCCCTGAAAAGGGTAACTCTGCCCGTCAAAATGAACAACTTTTTCCAAGGGACCAAATGCAAGGAACTAAAAAAAATTACCGGTTTGGCGGTACATTTTTGTACGGAAATTTCGAAAAGTTGGCCGTATTGATGGCCTGTGTCAACTTTTTAAGGGAATTTAGGTTCATGTAAATTCTGTCAGAATGCTTGTAAAAGTAACAGGAAATTGTCCCAAAGTAATTTTTGAGCTATTAAAAATATCCCGCGAGCAAAATCTAATAATATTATTTTCCTCATCAGTAGAACTTTGACCTTAAATGTTAAAATATGCTTCAAGCTCGGTCGTTGGCTTCGTCTTTTATGTTTGTTGTACAATTATTCTGACTTGTAATAATTAGTGATGTCGAATTCTCGAGTTCGCTAGACTATTTAATGACTCGACTTCAATCACAATCACTTGATTTTATCTTAGGCCATATTTTTGCCTCCAAGTTTGATGATGGGCAAAAAAAAAACTCATTGCATATACAATATGTTAATAAAACCTTGTCTGATCGGGTGAATCAGCCCGTCAGAAGGATTTTTATTCTTTTTAAGAATTCTAATATTTTAAGGTTGCTTGTGAATTCGTCGGGTTCTTTCTAAGTGCAGGGAAAACGTATCGATCATGATGTAAAACAATAAATTTATTGTTTGAATATTGTTTTATGATGGCTGTTTGTAGTTTTATAAAAACGGATCCCAATAACTTTTAAATCTTATTCCCTCTATAAAGAACAAGTTTGTGCTCTGACAACTCGCGTTTGAATCTTCTCAAAATTACAAAAAATTACTAAATAATTCGAGTCTGCGAATTCAGACTCTCGTACTCGAGTGTTTAACAACACTACTTGTAATCTGCCTAACGATCTCCATAATGCTTTGTTTAGGCAGTGTTGTGGCAAGTTGGGCGAAGTTCCTCTATTCCTTAATGTTACTTAAGTCATTTTTAATTCGAGGCCGCGACCACTAATGTGTGTAGTTTTAATGTAAGTTTCAACAAGTTTTGCTCTGTTTCCCTGAAAGGAGGTTATCAAGATGGCTTTAATGGTGTAATTTCACGTGCAACGAATGTGTAGTATACAATTTTAAGCCTTCCCGGTCACAATCATTATTATTATCACACCGCAGCTCTTATTCTTTAGTAAGTCTGTAAAGAATGACAGCTACATGTTGTCGATGTCAGACAAATCTCAAAAATATAATCACAGTAAGTCACGTAATGATAATAATAGTGAGGTATACTTACATCCTTTGATAAGTTCTACACTTTATGTTATATACATATACTTAGTCAGTAATTTATCTCCACTCAAGCTTCTTTCTTTTCTTTCTTTTGTATATTATGGCTTTCACCGAGATTTCAGTGAATCTGCACGTCCAGTTTAATGAGATACTAAGTATCGATGTTGTACGGAATAGTTTTTCATCATTTCGAGTAGGTGACACTGTCAGTCGACCATGCACACCCTGGTGTCAGAGTTCTTCGGAACCGCCTCTCGGCCTCTGACGTGGTTCCTTTAACGACTACCAAATGGCAGTCGGGATCAACGGCTTAACGTGCTTTCCGAAGCCTCCCGAAATATAGTTTTTAACAAGTGGTATCAAAGAAGGCGTATGTTATTTGGTAGCCTCGATTCATTCATCTCTTACATACACAGAGTTTCAATAATTGGTTCAGCATTTCAAAAATGTCTTATTGTTCTCCAGTTTAACAAACAAAATATATGTTTTATGGTGTTAATATCTAAAAAAATGTTGTTTTGTGTTGAAATCTAATTTTCTAACATATTTATCTTAAAATTCCGTTCATATGATTCATAATAACATTCTATGAGACATGTGATATTACTTTTACACAAAGCTATTAAGATATGAAAGGTGCGCTTGCTTTACAACTGTATTATACCATATCTTTGTTGGATGACGTCCAAACAATACTCGCTGAGACGATAAATTTTCCTCAAGGTACAATGGAGGAAACACATAAGATTCGGATGTGTTTATTTGGGTTGGAAGGTGAAATTGGAATTTTGATACAATCAAACTCGAAAAATCTTTAATTCTATTTCTTACTGAGTTAAAATTGTATCCTTAAGATATTTTTGACCAACATTTGGCAACGTTTATAGTTCTCTCGTTGGCCTCAATAAGGTCTTTCATCATGAAGGTAGTAGGATGGTTAAGGCGCTCTTATAGTAACACTAGCGCCACCCAGCAATTAAATTCCTTAAATCATAAATTGTATCGAATTTTGAAAATCTAACAAGTACAAAATTACTCAATTACTTATAGTATTTTTTTAGTACAAGTAATTTACTAGTGCCATATTTAAAGAGAAAAATTGTGAAAAGTGGCCACTTTTGGCGTTAACCTGTTTTTTTTCTTATTTCATCAAACGAATATTAGTGAAAATATAATTTAGGATTAAAAGAATTAATTGCTTGGTCGCGCTAGTGTTACTATATGAAGTGGGTCATGGATCGATTTGTACCGCAGTTACAAATATTGTCTCAAAAAAACCTCGAGGAGCTCAATGCCCTAAGAAGTGTCAGCACTACTAGCGCTTAGGCATGTTAAGCAACTCCAGGCGCAGTCCTCAATGGGATAAGTGACTGCTTCGTCATTTTTCAGTAAAAGCGTTAAGCCGTTGTTCTTTGGCTGTCAAAATTGATGACTGTTGTTAGGGTATAAGGGATGCCTTTGAGAAACTTGAGAAGTCTGATACCAGTATGAGCAATTAAAAAACGCTAAAAAAAATCTGAACGAACCATCCTTGCTCGGTCAGTTACTTTGCATATCCCAACACCAGCCAGTATTATCTAGACATGTTTTTCTGTGTACATAAATGAATAAATCCCAACTTCCTAACTATCCTAATCCTAATCCTAACTTCCTATAATAATCCTTACTATCCTAATCCTAACTAAAATTATAAATGCGAAAGTGAGTTTGTTTTTTTGTTTGTTTGTTACGCTTTCACGCCGTATCTACTGAACTGATCATCATGAAATTTTGCATACAGATATGTAAAGGTACCGAGAAGGACATGGGATATATATCACGTGGACGAAGCCGCGGGAAATTGCTAGTAAATAATTAGGCAATTATAGTACGGTTTCGTCTTCACGCTTCAACCATTGAACCGATTTAGATGAAATTTTATTGAGTTCCCATCATGATCCCATAGTAAAAGTTGTTCATATCAACGGGTTGAATCATCCTTCATCATCATCATCATCAGGTCTTTCAAGTCTCCACTGCAGGAGCACGACCCTCTCAGTACTACCAGAGCCATATATTAGCTTGAGTAGTCCGAGGATTTGGCCTACACTCTCCACGCTGGCCAGACGGGTTGGAGAGGTATCTTTGATGTTTATAAGCTTTGTTTAGCTTGTATTTCCTTAGTCGCCTTTTACGACATCCACGGGATGACTTGGAGTGGTCCTATTCTACTCTGCCGGGAACCACACGGAATCATCCTTGCATGGTTTCAAAGCGACTTAAATTTCGCCTTGAATTAAACAAACATCTCTTCCGTACATATTCTGACTTTTTTCGAGAATAAAAAGAAAAAAAAAATAAATTCCACAAAACTTTTTCAAACAATGCCAAAGCCATAAAAATTCTTTAAAAGATAAAGCTTTAATATTGATATTAGTCAGTATCTCCAGTAACAAACGAGAAAACTCAACAAACGAAAGAAATCTTTTTCCTTTTAAAAGCCGGTTACTGACGATTAATGGGAGTTTAAGTATGATCCCATGGGATGGCATATAAATTATGTTCTAGGCCTCTGTCGACAGTTTTATTTATTTCTGCGTAAAACATTTCAAATATCTATAAACTTAAAGACGTTTCAAGTAAGCTTATTGAAAGCTATAAAGGTAAATTTCTATTCTTACACGACTGCTGTAAAAAGTACACTAATGTTTTAAGGGTTTATGTATATAGGGTTTTTTTATTGCACATTATAACAACAAAGTCCTCCGCCGCGTCGGTCGGTCTGTTCGCCATAAACTCAAAAACTACTGCACGGATTTTAATGTGGTTTTCACTAATAGATAGATTTATGACAAGGTTAATAGGTATAATACTTGCCCGGGCGCAGCCGGGAAGGGCTGCAAGTATTTAAATAAAGAAAAAAGATATGAAGAATAATCCACGCTGGCAGGATTTGAACTGGTAGTCTTTAGACTTTGTACGTCTAACACCTTTCCAATAAGAATAGCATTATGAATTAGAAATATATAAAAAATTGTAATACATTGTAATCGAAGCCCTTCAGGCACGTAGGGACCAAGTCTGGATTGAGTCTCTTTCGGCGTATTCTTCTCACCAGTGGTCATTACGAAACTCTAGTAGATTTTTGATATTGCATATTTGAAATAAAAAAAATAAGACTGAAAAAAATGACGTTCAAAAAGAGATACAATACAATCCAATTTTGAATAAAAATCTTTGACTTTGACTTTGAATGCAAAATTATACCTATAAAATAAAAACTTTAGTTTTTAAGAAACTGCCTTGTTATAGAAGCGGATGGACAACTTAGGCTTAATCTAAATATTCCGTTGGCGCTCTTTAAGTATGGCAAAAATAATTTATTAAAAAACCGCAGGCAGCAAAGTTACCTTTACATCAAACACGCTTCCTACTCATACGAGTACATTGACCAAATTTCAAATTACATAAGATATTTGTAATTGACACTGTTAAATTTTTTTTTAAATAAAAATATATTATTATTAGTAGTTACATTCTGTGAATATTTTAAGTATTTACCTTATACCGTTTAAAAGACGCGGATAGACATTGGAGGCTTAGTTTTAGTATCTCATTGGTGTTTTTGGGTACAGAACCCCTATTTAATAAAAGTACGCAGGCACCAAAGTCACGTATACAATTTTGTCACTTTTATTCACGCTTCCTACTCGTACAATAGACAGAATTTCAAATAACATTTGAATGTAAAAACGTGATCAACGAGCATGGAATTCTTATTTAAGCTGTGCGTAGGTGACACCCTAAATATACACAGAGCACAAAATGTCACTCGTATTCTACTAGAGAAGCAATAGTAATACCGCATGAAAGCCAAAGACATACAGGGTTCAATCATCAAAACATCAATAACCTCATTTTCAGAATCTGAATCCCTAACAGTAAATAGAACCACAGGTAGGATTCGAACCCACTAGTCTTAGGTCTGCGCTCTAAGTGTGTTACCAACTACACCACCGTGACTTCGAATCACCGCGTCGAATTCTCTCATCACATATTACCCCGTAGGGTATAACGCATTCAAAGTATTTCTTTAATACTACCCTATGAAGTAGTGTGGTATTCTACTTCATTCATATCAGATGAATAGAAAGTTGATTAAATGACTAAGACTCGTGGGTTCGAATCCTACCTGTGGCGAATTCTTTGGCATTTTAATGCTATTTAGAAACCATTTAAGTATATAGAACCGCAAGAAAAAAGGTAGAAATCAGAAAAAAAAGCTGGACCTCCCATACAAATTCACCGATCAGCTGGTCGAGTTTCTATGGGAAGTCTAAATTTGTTTTCTCCGATGTTCACCTTTTTTGGCGGTTCTAAATACTGTTAGGGATTTTGATTCTGAAACTATGAGGTTATTGATGTTTTAAAGTAACCCTATATAAACTGGACTTACTAGTAGACGATTCATACGTTCTAAAGTCTGAAGCGTTCAAAGGAGGCTAATTAACACCGTTGCGTTAAGCTCGCGCCTCAACTCTGTAAGGTAGAGACAACGTCAACGTCACATGACACGATTGTCTGTTTCTTGATGTATGACACGTCTACCTGAATTTGTATAGAAGTTTTTGGTGTCAGCCCACGTCTGGCTGGTAGTCTAAAGTCGCATACTCGGCCTGTAATTTCGTGCTCAAAAAATACGTAATAATGCCCCAATGTTCTGTAATATCGTATCACAATTACAGTAAAAATGTTGAAAAACAAAATTCTGATGTAATTTAATATGACAAGTGAGTAGAAAACAGTTTTGTTTTGCATTCTATAAATACTTTGAAACTAAAACCCTCAATAAATGGTTCGAAAAGACAAGAGTGACAATGACATTCCCTGCTCTGTGATATAAGTAGTATGTAAGTAGAAAAAAAGCAGAGTTTTACATTTTTACAAATACTTTGAAACTCAAAACCTCAATAAACAATACCAATATAGTATAAAATGTGTTGAAAAGGCGTCTCTTGTAGCGCGCGTGCGATAGCGACATCCCCTGCTCTGTGACATCCTATGACAACAACCCGAATTGAGCACAAGGGCTGGGCCTTTGTGAATTTAGTATGCCCTTCTGTATTTATGTTGGCCGGTCCTTTTAATGTTGACAATTTCATGAATTATAACAGATTAAACTGTGTACGAAACTCAACCTGTGTTCCATTGTTGTTTGTCAAAGCCTGTTAAATTATGAGCCTCTGTAGACGAAATTAGTCACTTTGCTTGGAAACTGTTAGTTTGCGTTCGAAGGAAATTGAAGTATTTATTCAATTAAGGTCTGTCAAAATTTGTTTGAATATTTAATAGTGTTTTGGATGTTTCTTGTGATTTGTTTAATGAAATTTCATGCCTGCTTATTGTACTTATTATTTTTTCTTTTGCTGCTATAGTAATTTTTTTTTTCTTTTTAGTATAGAAGAATATAACAAGAGTACTCGTAAAGATATTATTGTTCAATCAACAATAGTACTTTTTTACAATAGATAAAGGAAATTAGGATTTTTTTTTAGAAAATTCATAGATAAAGATTTCAAATATTAAAAAGAAAAAATAAAAGGGTGCAGTTCCATTTAGAACAAAATTCCTTAAGTTTTTTTTTTCAACTTCTAATGGTATTCCAAATAAAATTAGTATACATTTTATTTAAAAAGAAAAAATAAAATAAATAGAATATACAGGGGTGTGTTAGTATAAATTACTTATCCGGTGATACAAAGCGAAATCTGTTATGGTCCGGTGAAACATTTATAGTTTTGGGCCCTTTAAGGAGTGATTCACCCCGTCCATTTGATAATTTTTTTCTGTAGGACCAATTATAAGGAAAATAAATTATTTTGACTTCTTTATTTTAAAACATTCAGGCACACGGTCAATTTGTAGAGGAAAATCAAACAATTTTTTGACATCAGCATTGACCCCTTAGGGAGTAATATACTATCATTAATTCTTTTGTCTTTAAACCGTAAACCTTATAGACATCGTGTATGTACAGCCGGGGGCAGATTAACCTGACCACCATTTCATTTTGAAGCGTGGTCACGTTTATCTGCCCTCGACTGTACGTCAAAAACCTTGTCTTACGTCACCCTTGTCTGTCTCCGAAGGCCTGTTTAACCCTTACGTTCAACATGTTAATGCCTTAGTGTTTGCTCTCAAGGGTGTCCTGTCTTTTAACAAATTTTCCTTTGAGACCAATGATGGGAAATAATTTATATTAACATTTCCATTTAAAAATATTCAGTCGACCGGTCAATTCGGAAAGTGTTAAAAAATTTTACCTAGCATTGGTCCATAAGAAATTTGTTGTTCAAATCGACGTACTAAATCACCTCTTATAGAGTCCAAAATGATCAATATTTCACCGTGCATATAATGTATGAACAGTCGAAGGCAGATAAACCGGACCACCCTAAAATTTAATTTTGAAGCGGAATCACATTTATCTGCCGTCGACTGTACGTCAAACACCTCAGTAACATCTTACGTCACCCTTCACCGTCCCCGAAGGCCTGTTTAACCCTTACGCTCAACATGTTAAAGCCTTAGTGTTTGCTCTCTAGGGTGTCCTGTCCTACTTGATCAGTACGTTAATAGTACTTAGGGTAAATTTTGGAAGAGACAACAAGATTTTACGTTCATTGTGTGACTCTACTGTGATATAAGGAGTTTGAATGTTATTTGGGGCCTTTTTTGCGTCTGTGTGATTTTTAATAACCTCTCGTTATTTTTTATACCTTGCCATGCTTGTTAGTCTGTCCGTAAAGGAATCAAAAATCTTGTGAGTCAATTTTGTAGCACTTAGCCGATTATGAATTTAAGCTCAATCGGCTAAGTCTGTAGCACTTAATTAAATTTTGTTAACTTATATAAGTCTGATGACAATAAATAGACAGTGTCCTTCAACCGGTCAAAATGACAAGTTAGCATGAATAGTTAACATGAACAAATTTGTAACCTTTACGACATAGACATAGAGTTACATTATGACGTCACGCCGAGTTTTTTATGCACGAAGTTTTCATTTAAAGGAAGCGTTAATTATTTAATGCTTTCTAAAAATGTCTACTAAAATTGCAGCGACTTATTATAATTTAATAGTAAAACTTAACCACATTTTAAAAATCAGATTAATAACATTTTTTACTACAACACAAATATCAGGAGATCCAATGAAAATAGGAATATAATTATGTTTTTGGAATATTTATGATCTATCAATATCTGTAGTATATATTATTATTTTAAAGAGTAAAGATTTGATTGTTTCTCTCCGAACTCCAGTCTCCTCCAATCTGTGTTTGTTACATTAAAGATAGTCTTCTCGCAAATTTATGTCATAGATTGATTGGAGAAAAATAAATACATTTTTACTTTAAAAAAAAATTTACTTTGTTTATTTGCATTGGTTAAGCTCTGAAACTAGTGGTGCTATTTTTAAAAGTCTTTCACCTACAGAAAGCTAATATCAGTGGATATTAATTCAAAGGCATTTGTGCAAACGAAGTCACGGTAAAATTGCTAGTTTTATATATAATAGATAAAATCGTCTAACTCCTTCTTGAATACAATTCCACCGCCATGTTCATATTATGTAAACGTGCCAGACAATTTATGCTGTGACCCCAAAACTACATATTGCCATATTGCCCGCCATTTTGAATACCCTATTTTGCCGTAAACTTTCGATTTATTGAATAGATTTCGATCTAAACGATGCAATGCTAGCGTTTTTAGTATAACTATATTGGAGATGGTATCTGAAAGGCCTTGTTTGGTACTTTAGTACCGTAGTTCAGTATAAGAAGATTGAACAGTAAAGATTATTTGAATAGAATCCATTGGATAGTTATTTTTGTTGAGAATAGACAACCTACACAAGGTATATCATAGAAATTTTAGGCAAACCACAACACCAAAATCGCTTGATAATAATTATTGTGATGTTAATGGCTAGCTGATTTTGATAAAACATGTCTAAAAACCATCGCCTAAAAAATACGTGCTTTCAAATAAGAAAAATGCATAATATAATAACACAGTTTGCCACAAACAAACACACATACACATTGTAGGAATATATAGAAGTATCATTTCTAACCTTTTTTGCATCAGGCGTTAAAAAGTGCTCAAATTAAAATTAAAACGTTAGTACGTACTTATATTCAAACAAGTTATCTTATTGCAATGTTACAAGACGGCTAATTAGCAATCCTCAAGTGAGATTGATTTTTGAGCCCGTCGGCTAAAATATGAAATACATCCTTTTGAAATAATGAATTCAGTATGAATTACGAATAACGGGAAATATATTGTATGTAAGTACATACTTTTAAGCTATCTATATCCCAAAATTCTTGGAAATCTCTTTATTTCACCAATTTTTCCCGGATATCGTAACGATAATAATCGCTAGCTTAAAGGTATAGTCATTACTTAATCCGGGAAAAAGAATCAAACAACACCAAAAAAAAAAGAAAATACCCATATCAAACAAGATCCAGCCAAGGACATTTTGTAATTGCTCTTATCTGTCTAAATAAACTTAACGAGACCAAAGACAATATAATACTAACGTATAGACCAAATTAAGGTTGCGAAATGGAGTTGTATGTGTGGCCAAGTATGGCTGTGCAGACTACCGCCATCTAGTATCGAGTGGCTGTTTTAATCTGCGTTAGCCTAAAACTGACTAAAACTGAGGTGTAATTTTAAAATAAAAAGCCAAAAATATTGTTCTTATTATTTATAAGATATATTTTGTGAATAATGTTTTTATATTCTCATAATACAGGAGATACAATGTTGTGGAGCAATTAGTAGTGCCCTCTATGCAAGTCTCTGAGAACAAATCGTACGATTAAGGAGTTGGGACCACATGACGAGAACAAAAGAGGTAAAACGAATTGAAACGTGTAATAAAAATATCCATTGATTATGTTTGTAAACATGAACCTCAAAGTTAAAATTACAATAATCTACTCGAAATTTCCATCGAATACTACAATATTTAGTGTATAGAAGGACAACATACACATGATATACTTTATTTTATTTGATGCGTCGATTGGCGCGGTAGCCCCGACTTCTGGGTCAAGTCAAGACGAAAAATAATATTTCAGATTGAACTGCGTCTAGAATGTTTGTTTGTCTAGTAAGTACTTGTTAAAAAAAAATGAACCATTAAATTTGTATTCAAAAGCACAAATTGAACTAACATCATTACGAAACATTAGTCAACAAGTCATTACGAAACGCTAGTAGTTTTTATATTTTGCATATTAAAAATTAAAAATAATAATAAAGTAAAAAACATGACATTCAAAACTGTGATTTTAACTTTCATCATCAACATCATCGTTAGCCATTAGTTGCCCATATTTGGACAAAGGCCTCTCCTTGTTCCTTCCATCACTTTTTGTCTTGTGTGTATCTTCTCCATAACTTACCAGCCACCTTCGAAATGTCATCCTCCCAACCCGTCCTTGGTTTCCCTGCTTTCTATATCCCATTCTCGGCCACCAGATGGTAATTTGCTGACTCCATCGGTTATCTGTTCATCTCATAAGGTGTCCAGCCCATTGCCACTTAAGCCGGGAAATTCTCTCCCCAACGTCCACTACTCCAGATCGTCCCCTAAACTCTGCGTTTTGTATACGGTCTCGGAGCGACACTCTACCTTACTTTAAACCAACTTTAGGGCAAGCTCCATCTGTGTTATTTTATCTCACAATATTTGATAGATATGTTTCACACTAAATACTAGTAGGTATATCCCTTATTGTCTCATTGGCGGGAGCGGCCTAGCTACCTGTGGCACAGTTTCCTCAGGAACCTATTTCAGGAGCTAGCCTCTTCACAATTGGATAAGCGAAACTCCTATCTATACCCTAGTAATAAGCATACAATGTATCATTTTGCTTGTATTGTGAAGAGGAAATAAACAATTTATTATTTAAAAAAAAAATTGTCCGCATACGTTTATTTACCCTTTTATCTTTGAACCTATTAAACAAGCCCATAAAACTAAACAACATTTTTATGGTTACAAGTCGAAAAAATATCACATTATTATACCAAAGTTTTCGAGTGGTCCAGCAGTAAGTATGAAACGACGATTTTTTTTTATTTCTAGCATTATCGAAGTGATAATTCTCCGCCATTTTTATTTTCTATAGTCGATCCTTCATCGAAATTTCAATAACTTACTGTTTACCAGGATGTTTGTGTTTGCCCGGCACCCTTGCTTAATTAAATGATAACAGAAACCAACATTTTAAGGAATTGCTCCGAGCTATTTTATTTCAATCTCTACTGACCTTTGTCTGATTACTTGTGTTTTCTTGATAAAATAAGGCTCATCATTTTTACATCTGTTATTTAAACATAAAGAATGTTATTATGATCAGTTAAAAAATATAGACTTTATGTTTATAATATAGACGAGCTCCTTGCGCAGTGGTCATCACACTTGCCTGCGACACGGATGGTCGCGGGTTCGATCCCCGGTCAGGTCAAGATGGAAAACGATCTTTTTCAGATTGACCTGGGTCTTGGATGTTTATCTATATATGTATTTGTTATAAAATATAGTATCGTTGAGTTAGTATCCCATAACACAAGTATTTCATTAGAACTTACTTTGGGACTAGCTCAATCTGTGTGATTTGTACGTAAAAGAAAAATCTTGGTAAAGGAATTTTGACAATGACAAAGCTCAAAATGTATTAAATGAAAAAAGTACAGTCAAGGGTAGATACTCATGATCACCTTAAAACATTTAAAATCTGTTCGTGGGGGGTTACTTTTATTTGCCTCTGACTGTATTTAGTCTATTCATTATTCAAACGAACAAGCAAACAACAAGCAAAACTATCGAAGCAAGTGCGTGCCATCAACTAAAATTATGAAATTCAGAATTTGCGTAACACATTTTTCCTATTTTTACGTTTATTGCATTATTTAAGTAAGAAATAAACATAAGATATATTTAACTGCCAAATTTTTGAAAGAACTGTTTAGATTAAGATTTCTTCCCGATTGTGACTGACTACAAATAATAACTACTATTATTTGTTATTATATATATGATTTTTTATAACATGATTTATTACGTTCAAGTCGGCATATTTCTTAGGGAATCGTAAAATTTATTTTCGAAATACTCCTATTGGTTTGCTGAGAACATTCCCGCTTCCGGGAACATTGGCGTGGGATTATTCCCGGGAACTTTAAATGGTCCATACACCACATACTATTCAGTTTATTACTTTTATATAATTCAGACTAGAGACGCAGAGTCTCTAGATAATGGATACTTAACAAAATATTCTTCGTTTTACTTCATATCTGATTCAACTAAAGGATCGTGTCAACAGGAAAACAAGCTGAAATGTACCAGAGAAGCTAAAAATAAAAGATGCAGCAAATATGTTCAAGATAACGAAATTTAATCTAGAATTTGAATGCCAAGTGTGTCTAACTGTCTCTTGAGGAACATGTCCCATTCAATACTCCGATTCTAAATAGATACTACACGGCAAATTGGACTTTAAGTAGAGCACAACAAGTGCGCAATTTCCTTAGCAAGTAAAATGTACTTACTGAGAAATTTGTTTTCATGTGCGCAAAACAAGTATGTGATATTTATTTTTTATGAGACGATAAAACGTTTTCTGTTCTTATCAGGTCAACTGGAATAGAAGTACTGTGCCAAGTCAAATGAGGACAAAATAAACCTTAATCAATTTAAAAATGTATTCTTTGTATATTTTTTGCGTATAAATATTATACACAAAAAATAAAATGAAGAACTAAAATTTATTTGTATTTTTTTTAGCAGAATATTTTTTATTTATTTATTTGGAAACCAAATCCTTAGGCAATTATTTTGACCACCAAAGTTAAAAGTATAATTAAGGTTTTAAAAATAGTTGTAACCCGTTCACAGTAAAAACAATTGAACAATCACATTATGTCAATTCTGATTTGAAATTAGTTTCTCGAGGGATACTGGTGGCAAGCGAAACCAAGCAATATTTATTTTTTTGCATAGACAAAAAAAGTTTTTTTTTCGTATTCATACTTTTATTATTTTTTGTTCAAAGCTAGCTTTTGTCCACGGCTACACTGATGGATGTCGTACCCTGTTTGTGACAATGCATTTATTAATTGCTTTATACACACATTCATCAAAATACGCGAGATTATACATTCCAAAGTAGACAGACTAGTTATCATGGCATAATCAGTGAAGATGAAAGCGTAAATAACAAACACCCGCATTTAGTATAGAAGTAATAATTCTAAAATTTTTTACGCTTTCTTTAACTACCAATAATACTATTGTCACTGCTTACAGTGCCAACATTTCACGGATGACGTTTCTTGTTTCAGGTAAACATCGGCGTGGAACGAAACGCTTCGGGGATTTGAATCACGTGAGTGGCTTTATATAATTATATTAAGTATGTCATAAGGTTATATAGATGTAGGTTATATAAATATGGTTTGATTGCTGACCTCAGGCTTCAAAGCTCCTTGGTTAAAGATGAAACCTGGAACTGCTTAAATGACGGATAGATATTCTTTTTCATAATTTTATTTTAAACTTCACAAACACAAAAAACATAAAAAATAGAGCCTTGTTATAGTGGTTTAAAAGGAAATGTTGCTTTACTTAAATATATTTATATTTATATAGGATTTCTGAATACTAAGAAAAGTAATCGAGCCCTCGATGGCCCAGTGAAGGTTCTCACCACGGTTCTCACTTGGATGGGTGACCACAAGTGGCATAAAATCTTCTTTTTCTCTAATAAAAACATCTCGAGCTACGCCGTGCTTCCAAAGTTGCTTTTACTATCAAAGACTTCTACATAAACTGAGGTAGACGTGCGTACTCCAAAAAACAGACTTCTTCTTCTTATTTAAGAGCTTTGTAGCTCTTGTCGATGGAGTATACGCCAAACTTCTCTATCCTCTGCTTTAGACTTTAGTTCTTGATACGACATGACACCAGCCTTTTTCTTTAGTTGATCAACAAAACTTTTTCTTGGTCTCCCAGGACCTTTCCTTACCCTCCAGTATGTTTTTAAAAAGGTATCATGTCGTATCAAGTGACCAATCATCCTACCCCTCCTATTCTTTATTTCGTTTATCAGTCTTTAAAAAACAGACATACAAAAGTAATCGTGTCTCTTGACGTAGGCGGCGTCTTCACGGTACAGAGTTTATGTGTGAGCTAAGCGCAATGGTGTTAATTAGCTCCCTTTGAACGCTTCAAAACTGAGTACTTACGGTGTGTATAAACTGAAGGAGACGAGTCGTCTATCTTAGTTCATATAGAAGTCTTTGTTTACGGTAGGAATAAACCAATGTGTGCTATATGTAAGTAACAGTTTACATGAAGAGTTTATATCATACCTAGAGCTGAAAACTGAAAGTGCTTCAAATATATCAGTAAGAAGAAAAAAGCCAACGTTTTAGAAGCCATTACTTCATAATCACATCAAACTTTCGAACATGGCTCCAAGTAGATTAAACAGGGTTGTATTGGAATTCTGTCAAGAAGTCAGCTTGAGCAGAAAATAAAAAGATTACAGAATGTACACAAAAGTTAGCACGTTAAAACTTAAGAAAGAACTTAAGTACTTAACATACCAGTGCACAAAAAAGTGAATGCTGTATTTTTTTTTGAAATATAGGGTTTGGGTGGTTTCAAATTTTATCTTGCATACGAGTATTGACAAATTGGAATCAATTACATATCTGAAATTATTTGAATTGCCCCACTGGGTAATTCGACAATGGGTATACAACGGTTGGTAAACCCGTCTAAAGAATAACGTTATATCCACGTTAATTTCCGAATTTGCATTAAGTATATGATTCTTCCTTTCATTTGACAAGGTAAAATGCGAGAAACAAAAAGCAACTGTTACATTCTTCATTTTTTCCCAGACTAATACGGAAATTAGTAAGTCTTATACTTATTTCTTCTTCTATTCCTTCGACATTTTTTTGCCCTGACACGCGATCTTCGCTTGAAATTTATTGGCCCTTGCTTTTAAAGATATTGGCCAGCATTTTAAAAATTTATTTATGGAGCCACTTGGCCTCTAATGGAAAGCAACGTCCAGGTTGGTACTTGCAAACTCAAATCATGCCTATTCACTCTTGCCTTAAAATCCTTATATTGTAACTAGCTGCTACCCGTGGCTCCGCCCGCGTGATTTATAGCCTATGTCCTTCTCAGTACCCTAACCTATGTGTATGCAAAATTTCATGATGATCGGTTTAGTAGATACGGCGTGAAAGCGTAACAAACAAATAAACAAACTCACTTTCGCTTTTATAATATTAGTTCGGATTAGAATAGGATAGTCGTGAAATAGTGACGCACTGAGGGAATTCCCTTCCTTAGCGGTTCGCATAATGAAAAGGCGAATCTAGAGGTGCAATGGGCAGGAATATAAATATATACCACATATGGATGGAATTATTTATTTAGTTTTTTTTTTATGTCATAGGACGGCAAACGAGCAGGCGAGTCACCTGATGGTAAGTGATCACCGCTGCCCATGGACAACTGCAACACCAGGGGCGCCACAGGAGCGCTGCCGGCCCCCTATTTTCCCCTCCCCAGAGGGGAGAGGGAGATGGGCCTCCGGCTCTCTCACTCACCGAACGAAGCATAGCAGCGGTAAAGCTACTACTCAAACGTCGATTTTTTGTGAGAGTGTGGTACTTCCCCGGACGAGCCGGCCCATTCATGCTACTAGCAAAAGTGATTTTCGCCGGTAGCGAGGCTCTACCACTCTCGAATATTGTTATGAAATAATTTGCTCAATACAAAATAACTCTTATTTAGTTTATTTCATCATAGGATTTTATATGTTTTGTTAAATAGTAATTCTTTTATTATTTAAGAGGAACCTAAAGCCTATACTAGCCAATACCATTAGAATATAGAAGTTCATTATATAACATGTCTTTTGGCGGTAGAAATACGAGAGGTGGCTTATACTGAAGTAAAACAAACAAAACAGTATAAAAATCTAAATGAGATATTTCTCATTATGTTTAAAGGGTCAGCACATTTAATCTTAGGCGCAACCGTAAGGATCTACATATTAATATTAAACACGCAAAACAGACGATAAACAGGGATAATACTACCAACCATGGGGCAATTGGGAAGCGGTTTATGCAAAACGTGACCTTTTGATAACCCCCTTAAGCAGTATTACATAAACTATTCAAACGTTATATTTTAGTAGAGCAATGTTTTTTTATCTTAATGATTGTAAACCTGTTATATCTTTTTTTTTTAATGGACTACGTACCTAGCTCCAAATGAGCTTTCGCTACTTCACCGGACTTTTGAGGTGAGGGCAGAGTGCCCTCAACCTGTAAGGCAATCTTCACCAAAGGGTTCCCAGGAGGGACAAACCTCGGCTTTGGGCGTTGCCTGGGTGCGCAGGGCTTGGAGAGATAGCAAACTCTCATATGCCTGATGGGCCGCGATTTGCATGCATGACCTGAAGGGCCGAACTGAGAAACAATGGCAAAGCCTTTAGAGAGCAGCAACTCTCATGTTTTGCCGTATGGGCCGACTGTTATATCGTGAATGTGAGAAAGTATTAAACCAGTTAGTCTGTCAGCTGTAGACCTTGCAAATTTTATCACAACAAACGCACAACAGTACATAGCGCCAGTATTATTTTCCAACCTACTTATGAAATTTCACAAGAATTGAATGAGAAAAACCTTTTGTTGAAGAGAACAGAATCTATACAGAATAATTTTTGCCCAAGGTGCGCTTCGCTCAGAGAATTGAAGAAGTAAGGTCTTATAGAGATATCTCTATCTCACTCTAACGCATGGCTGCGCCTCTCTCATCAGTGATCTACGAATAAGTAATACTTATTCGTAGTCAGTGATTTAATAATGTGAAAAAATCCTTTAAATTGTGAATTATCTTTTACATGATTTCTGCCTCTGTTTTCAACTCAGAAAATCTGAGTTGCATTCGCTTAAAGTTGTCACTCTGCTGTCATAATGACATGTTATTTTATACTATTCAGACCTCAAAATTGCATTGTTCTGACTATTCATGCTTTTTGATAAAACTAAATATAGAAATTTAAATATATGTTTTCATATAAAACGGTAAAGAAACGAAAAAGGATGTACTTGATAGACATATCAAAAACATAAAAAAACAAGTCTAATCTCAATTCTTGAAATGTAGTCTCTCTTCATATAGCTTTATGCAAAGTGAAAAAAAAGTGGTTCTACTTTATCTGAATAAAAATTCATTACATATAATGCCTCTGATTCTTTTAAGTTTATGGCCATAATACAACACTTAAACAGAGTAAGAAATAGCAATAAATCCCAAGATTATAACAGAACCCGTAAACAACATTTACCATTTAAAAAATTTACTCGTAAATAGTTTGCAGACATTCCACGCTAATAAACACTAAAAATTATTTCAATCAGTGAATCCCAAAAGCAATATACAGGGACGTTCAAAGGAAATAATATTTCAGGGAAAATTTCCATACAGCTAATGTAAGTGATACACAGAAAGGGACCAAGGATCGTTCCTTGAGGGACCCTTTTAGTGGATAGCAATAAATCAGGTCCTAATGGAGTGTGTAAGGCTCTTGCCGAGCCTGTACGCATAATATTTCTGAATTTTAGACTGACCAAGCGATGGAACTGGGGCAGAAGGGATAATATTGATGGAAAGGGGTAGTTGACACTGTTGTAAGCATTAGATAGAATGATTCGGCGGAACTTGTGAGAAAACAGCTCAGATTTTCGCTGACGTGAAAGGAGGGTACGGCTGAGGTGAACATATAAGTTGGGTTGAAGGTGCATTATTGGTGAGGTGGATTTTTTGTGACCGCATATCCCCTACCCTACTTATAAGCTACATAATATTAATATGAAAGTGTAAAAAATTACGATTGTTAAATTGTTTATATTACCAGTTAATGTTGTTGTTGTTTATGTATGTGTGTGGCCTATCACTGTTGTCATATTTTTTTCCGATAACCTGCCTTAGGGTTTCAATAATTATGTTACAGTCTGTAAGTAACAAGTAAATTAATATTTTTAAATAAATGTAAGACGCTCATCTCTTTATGTATAACAACGGGCTACTTAAGTGCTATTTATTCAAAGTAATTATTTAGCACAAAGCTTTATGTAAGCGATACAAAAGTATATTTATACTATATCCCTATACAGCCTTATATTATATAAATTAATAACCTCAATTATTTACTGTAGTCTATATCTTCTCTTGTCGTCTTCCCGGTTGCATCCTCAGTTGTGATTCGTTGGAGTCCGGTATCAACTATTAGGATAGTGCCAGCATTCATTCATGGTATATATGTTTTGGCGAAAGTTCTCACGGCCAGCCGCCTGCCTGACACTAAACCTCTAAAGACAGAAAATAAAAAAAAAACGAATATTTATTGTATTTGTATGTTTGTGTATTTTGTTCAATATTACAGAAATTACAATTGCTTTCATGGCGTTAGTAGAAAGAAATTTTATGATTCCTTTGGCATGACACTAATAAAATTAACTGTCAAAATTATAATTTAATTCATATGTTTGAATAAACTTCACAAACTAAAATAATTCATACGTTTATTCACGTTACAGCGAACTGAGACCACGAACAGGAAATTAAATATATTATATACTCTCAAAACAATTTCGGAAGTTTAAATTACTATGAACTTAGTTGGAAGCCACTGAACCATGGAGGACATCGAGAAGTGGCCTGACCCAAAACTCTTGAGGAGTTTTGTTTTAAATTCTGATCTAATTAACGACGCTCTCGACAATTTGGTCCCATTCACATTTAATATTGAAAAGGATTTAGCCCCAGTTGTTTTTTCAGCTAAGTACATCATTTTAGAAGAAAAAACTCCATTTGAAAAGGGACTATCCTTAAACGAGTTAAGTTAAGTAGATGTTCCTCATAATACGAAAAGTTCGGTACTTTAGCGGGAGAGAAACCTAAAAACTGTCCTTAGAGTAGGTAATGATATTAAACACGATTATACTAAATGTTATTCTACTTTAAGCTGGCTTATGGGAATGGCTTGACATTCTGTGATGGCATTTAATATATTGGATATGGTTTTCTATGAGGTGAAAGAAAGTTTGAGTGTGGTTGATCCTTATTTTACCTTATGGGATGTAATTAATGGTTTAAGTGATTTGTAAGTTCCCAGCATTGATCCCATAGCAAAAGTTGTTCATATTGATGGGTTAAGTCACCCCATTAAGAGAATATTGAGGTCATGTTACACTCTGTATAATTAACATTATATTCACAATAATAGCTGCATACTTTAATGTATAGTATTTCATAACGAAATACTATACATTAAAGTATGTACAAAAATCAAATCAAAAATCAAAATCAAAACGTTTATTCAGAAAATAGGCCTTTGCAGGCACTTTTTCACGTCATATCATATTTAAAATGATCTTATTAGATAATATGTATTTATTAATTGTTCAAAAGCTACAGACTACTAGCGTTTCGGAACCGACCACTGCAGAGAAGAGTACTTCCTGTTTATGCTCTATGAGATATCACTGCATGACAAAAGCTATAGAATGACATTCTATAGCACAGATGCTATCGATTATGTAAAAACTCCATACAAAAATTTGTGTCCAACAGGGTGACCAAATCACTGCGTGACAAAGGCTGAAGAATGACATTCTATAGCACAGATGCTATGGAATGTGTAAGCACTCCATACAAAAATTTGTATCCAACACCTTGGTCACCCCTACCAAGAGTCCAGGAAAGTATTAATTCAAAGAAGGAAAAACCGGCCAAGAGCGTGTCAGGCCACGCGCAGTGTAGGATTCCGTAGTTGCAAATGACAACTTTGAGTTCACACTATTCACACTCGCACCTTACAGTTTAACGACCAAAAACATCTAACAATGAAAATAGTATGAAATTTTACAGTTTATAAGTTGGTTGCCTATAACTTTTTAG
The DNA here is from genome assembly GCA_963082605.1 of Rhodophaea formosa. Classification (NCBI taxonomy): domain Eukaryota; kingdom Metazoa; phylum Arthropoda; class Insecta; order Lepidoptera; family Pyralidae; genus Rhodophaea; species Rhodophaea formosa. Next base: position 2,337,556 of record OY720220.1, on the reverse strand, counting down.
TTTGTACTTAGTATTCAGCTCTGATAGTTTTCCTTTCAACTTCAGTATATATACTACTGCTGTAATTTTTTTCATATAACCGTTTAGCAGATAGAAGGGGGGGGAGACTTACCTCTAACAAAAAATCGCAGTTTAAAACCAAATATTTCGGAAACGGATCCCTAAATCGAAAAATGGTGTTCTCAACTTCACAATATTTTTCAAAGACCTATTTAACGATACCCCACACGATGGGTAAATAGAGAAAAAAAATACTCCCCCACTTTACTTGTATGGGAGCTACCCAAAACAAATTTTTTTTTTTTTCAAGGTTTTTTTCTACCACTTTTCGGCATGATTAATAACATACCCATACCAAATTACAGCTTTTTACTACTTATAGTCTCTGAGCAAAACCGCGGACGGACAGACAGACAGACAGACAGATATGGCGAAACTATAAGGGTTCCTAGTTTACTACGGAACCCTAAAAAAGAGCCTAATACAGGATATGCCTTTATAAAATTACAATTAAATAGATAGTAAACCTTACATTTCACAAATGCGGGTAGTTGATTACGAAAGAGAAAGGACGGTGTCCTAAATTTCCAGAAACTTCCAGCTGTGTCATCATAAAGACATTTTTCGCTGTTTCCGATATTTCGCCCTGTTTCTTATCACTCAATATTCAACTTAGACCCGTCGTGATTAAGCTGTTTTTCGAACAACGAAATATATTAGGCACCTTTTAGCTTTAGTTATTCGGTGATATGGGTTTGACATTTTAAAGGTGACAAGTTTATGTTAAAATTTACAGTAGGCCAGATGGAGCACAGTTTTCAAATTAAGTTGTACACTATTTTCGCCTGCGGCTTCGTTCGCATTAAAGTTGATCAATTTAAAATAGTTCTTATCTTTTACTTAGATAAGAGTACCAATATGTCTATCTCCATAGCTGTTAATTTCATAATAATCGTCTCAGTAGTTAAGGCATACAATCTGACACACAAGTTGCTCATTTTTAATACAAAATTTTGTGGCCCTGTTGTAAATCATTTACAACTATCATTTTTCTCGTGACTTTGTATATCACCTGCAGATAAATTAGCTTCTATAGGTGAAGCTATTCAGTTCAAATAAAAAAGACATTCTAATCTTTCCTGTTTATAAGATAAGTATAGATTGTCAAACCAGAAAGTAATTCAGATCTCTAACTATTTGATCATCATCACAAACAATGATATGAATAGGTGATGCGACTAGCAACTCATCACTATTTTAATTCTCTTTTCCTTTTTTTCTGTTTCTGTTTAATCGGTTTTATAGCTCTAAATTCGTCTTTCCCGTATGGAATAAAGACGTAATTAATGAGAACCTAAGCATTTACAAGCGATGCCAAGAATAACAGTTAATCATAAAAAAGCTCCACAAAATAAAACAATTACCCAACCATCCAATTTCTTATCATAACGCTCCATAGCTAATTCATTACTAAGCTGAAAGCAATTTAGGCTCCATTGAACAAGTAAATTATTTGGTAAGCAAGGCTGACGTAAAACAAAGTCACGATGAAATTCTGTTCTGCGAACTATAAATCAATGATAAGGGGTCTATTACGTGGGTGTTTTGGTTCAATATCGAACTGCGCGCGAAATAAACCCCTTGGGAGAATGTAGGGTAAATTATTTTTTAGGATACTTACATACATATTATCTTGTCTGTATACCATGCCGGGTAGACAGAGCCCAAGGTCAAAAAACGCAAAGCCACTTTTAGCGTGTTAGTCGGCGTTAAAGTGAAAACTTGAGTCAAAATTGATCCCTTGACCGGGTTTAACGGTTTGCGCGGGAAGAACTGGTTTTTTTCTCCCAAACCAGCACGAAATTTTTTTTTTTTACGATAAGTTTTGAAAAGCACGGTGGATTAATGGGCGTTAGCATTTTAGGCGCTTTAGCGTGTTAAGCAACCTGGAGATAATCCTTACTGGGATGGGATAACTGGTATAAAAACATTTTATCTCTTACGTACGGTGGAATGGACACTAAGCCATTGGTTCTCTCAGTCATCATTGATTCGCAGTCGCCAATCTATATCAAATGCCTAAAGGCAGTTTGCAAATTTTGAATTCAGCGTTGGCCACTTACACACCATAAACAAACACAAAGAAATTCTGTTCAAATCATAAATCATTGATAGAGGTCTATTACGTGGGTGTTTTGGTTCAATATCGAACGGCGTGCGAAATAAACCCCGTGGAAAACGAACTACCCTACGTTCTCCCAAGTTAATCCATTCAATTTGGTAATCCAAAGAAATAATATCTTATTTGTAAATTATATAAGGACTAATTTGACAGAATGTGAGTTCTAATATAATATGTCATATAACCCAAAAGCTACGTTTAGCGTGTAAGTGGGCGTCTCTTCCATGCTGGTTTGGGAGAAAATCATAGAATATACCAGCTGCTTTTCTTCCCGCGCAGACCGTAAAAGCCGGTCAAGGGATTGGGCGAAAATCTAAGGAATCACATTGATAGGTGATGCAACTAGTAACCCATCACTACTTTGATCCCGCTTTCCACCTTTACGCCCGCTACGATGCTAAACATGGCCTGCAGGTTTTATAGACCTTGGGTTCTGTTTACTCCGCAAGGGATAAAGACGTGATAGTATGTTAGTTTTCAAAGGTGGCGGGTTGATCCAGGTTCTGAGGATCTTTGACACCATGCATTATAGGGGTAGGAGATAATCCACGAGCTATGAGCAAGTGTAGTTTGTTTACAAGGTACTTTGTGAGTTTGTTGTAAATTTATTTGATTTTGTTTGAACATTGCGCTCGTGCTGACATTTATCTGTATTTGTGCTCTTCACGGGTTTGCTATCTAATGTGAATAACTATACACTCACTGCGGGTTTTATTATTAATTAATTTATTTCGTTTAATGCTGCCTTTCATTGTTGTATTTTTAACTTTTATATTAAAATTGACGTGGCAATTTTACGTGGCAGTACGTCATTTTTAGGTTAGTAAGAAAGAATCAAGGAGTTTCCGGGGGAACATAGACGAGAGCATAGAAAAAACAAATTTTGGTTTGTCTATGGCACGCTGGATCGTGTAGAGGTTTAATGGTTTTATGTTATTCTTAATTGTTTTTGTGTCGTTTTGTATAATATTGTGTTATGTATTCTTATCTGAGATTCTTATCCATGGTTATTTATGTATGTCATATGTGTTATTGTGTTAGGCGCTACTGGCATTAGTGCGTCGTTGATGTCACTATAGGTGACGGCTGAAAATCAGTGCTGGCCATCTTTTTGTTCAGCGTAACACTGAGCCGCCTCCTTTTGTAGTGCACAATGCTTAATTTTGTACTGTTTTTTGTTTTTTTTTCTCTTTTAGTTTTTGTGTTCTACAATAAATAATATTTCATTTCATTCATTTATGTATGTGGGCATTAAAGTCGAAAGTGGAATTAAAAATAGTGATGGGTTACTAGCCACATCGCCTATAACGGGATTTCTTAGATTTTTGCCCAATCCGGCTTACGGTCTGCGCGGGAAGCAGCTGGTATAGTCTATGTTTTCCCTTTTTTCCCAAACCAGCATGGAAGATTTTCAGAATGAGCTTTGTAAATCTCCATAGATGTGGTAGAGCCTCGCTACGGGCGAAAATCACTTTTCTAGTAGCATGAATGGGCCGGCTCGTCCGGGGAAGTACCACACTCTCACAGAAAATCGACGTTTGAGTAGTAGCTTTACCGCTGCTGTGCTTCGTTCGGTGAGTGAGAGAGCCGGTGGCCCAACTCCCTCTTCGCTCTCGAGAGGGAAAAAAGAAATGCCGGCAACGCTCTTGTGACATCCTTGGTGTTGCAGTGCAGTTGTCCATGGGCAGCGGTGATCACTTACCATCAGGCAACCCGCTTGCTCGTTTGCCGTCCTATGACACAAAAAAATGGGCATAAGCATTTCAGGCACTGTAGCATGTTAAGCAACCCAGAGGTGATCCCCACTGAGATAAGAGACCGTTACTGGTATTAAATATTTTAGCTCCTACGTGTTTAGAAAGCACATGAAGGCAGGTTCTGGCTGTTATTATTGATTGCAGTCGCCAATCTATATGAAATGCCCAAAGGCAGCTTGCAAAATCTGAATTCAGCGTTGGTCACTTACACACCATCTTAGTCAATATACTATCTAGACACCGTAATGCCTTTATTCTCATGTTTAAAACCACTGGGTATTTTTTCAATGATTGTGTGCGTGACAGCTTTGTGTAGCACACGCGACCTGTCAATTAATGCCATCAAAATCCGTCAAATTGTGTGTGCGTGATAGACTAAGTGTTGGACACATATTTTTTTTCAACGTTTTTAGGCTAATAAAGTCTATCTAGTCTTTATGTCATCTATGCACACCATAAACAAACACGAAGAAATTCTATACAAACCACAATAATAATAAGGGGTCTATTACGTGAGTGTTTTGGTTCAATGCCGAGCGGTGCGAGTAATAAGCCCCATGGGGAGAAGGAAGGGCAAATGCTTTGCATAAAATGGTTAGTTGGTATTGCCCTATGGTGCTATTAACCATATTAGTTTCCGTTTCCGTATATACTTGTAAATTGGCCTTTGATATTTACTTAAAGGTCAAACTCAATCCGTCAATATGAACAACTTTTATTATGTGATCAATGGTGGGAACTAAAAAAAATTCGAATTTTTCTTCAAAAGTGTTCAGCCACTTGGGCTATTAGTGTGGGGAAGTATTCTCTCTTGCATTATATTAAGAGTGCATTACACTAGCTGTTGTAAATGATTGTTAATATTACAAGAAAATTAAAATTGAATACAAATTTGCTTAAAGAGTTGCTGTTACATTACTCCTTAATTAAATTAAATTGAAGAAATATCAATACTACAAATAATTAACGAGCAAATAAGATTTTTTTTTTATTTGATCTGGTTCAAGAGTAATTAAGTAAATGAATTAATTTCTAATGAGTTTTCAGTCATTTAGTACATTCAGCAACAGATCTTCAAGTCGCAAAACTATATGGCATCATCTTAACTCGAGTTTGTTCACTAATGAACATGGAGATATGAAGTTCGCATATTGAGACAATTAGGAGAATATCTACTGCGTTCTCGGAAGTTTCACATACTGCCACTAGCTATGTGTGACGCGTGACTGGGAATTGCTTAACTATTTTTAATAATACGTTAGATATGTGTTAATGAGAATCAAACAAAGAAGGTATATTAAAATAATATAATATAATTTCATTTAATTTCATATTTGTTTGTAAAAAAGATAAATATGACTGGAATATTTATATTAACTTAAGTTGTGGTGTTAAGTAGATTCATCATGCACTTATCTTAACTGCAAGAAGTCCACCGCTGGGCATAGGGCTCCCCAAAAGATTTCTAATGTGACTGGTTGAAAGCGGCCTGTATCCAGCACCTTCCTGTGACCTTGGTCAGGTCGTCCGACCACTTGGTCGGTGGGTGTCCAATGCTGCACTTGTTAGTTCATGTTCGCCATTTAAGAACCTTTCTGCCCCATCCACTGTCAGTTCTTCGCGCGGTTCTAGCTTTTAGTAAGCCTCTGTGGTCGTGGGTTCGATTCCCACGGGAAGCATACTTTGTTATGTTGTTTCTAGTTTGGTTAAGACATTGCAGGCATGAATCACCTGATTGTCTGATAAGAAAGATGATTCCGTGCTTCGGAAGGCACGTTAAGCCGTTGGTCCCGTCTGCCATCTGGTAGTCGTTAAAGGAACCACGTCAGAGGCCGAGAGGCGGTTCCGAAGAACTCTGACACCATGGTGTGCATGGTCGACTGACCGTGTCACCTACACGAAATTATTAGTAAATTATTAATATGAACAGACGACCCCTTTGGCTCAGTGAGTAACACTGAACCGGCTCAACTGAATCCAGTTGATATTCGGGTGCACCTGCCTAGAGATGACAGCAGTACAATAGTAGAAATGTTTGCAGCAACTTATTTGTTACTTTTAAGTGGTTTATTAAACCTGAAGTTGTATTCAAGAGCTATACTTAGACTTACTACATTTATGACATGATATAGGTATAAATAATAATAAAATTAATGTATAAGAAACAAATGCTTCAAATAATTGTAGGTTTAAGAATAAATTTACAGTTTTAGTCTAAGATTATATTTGAATACAGAGTCATGTTGTTTGTAAATAAAATGAATTGAATTGAACTATTTGAATAAAATTATTTTAATACGGTTTTTATCGCGTTTATTACATTATTTATACACCTAACGTTTCGAGCACTTTACAGTGTTCGTGGTCGCAGGCAAAATCTACCGCCTAAAATATTTTAGGCGGTAGATTTTGCAGTTCTTATAAAATACTAGACAAATGTCAACTTAGTCTACCTGCGACCACGAACACTGTAAAGTGCTCGAAATGTTAGGTGTATAAATAATGTAATAAACGCGATAAAAACCGTATTAAAATAATTTTATTTAAATGTGTAACAATCGCGAAAACATAAGAAAACATTATGAATTGAACTACTCAGAGTTAATGATTCAACATGCTCTTTACCACTTTATCTGTTTGAAAGTTGCGATTTTCTCTCAAAAGATTCTTTCACGCTAATACAAGAATGCTGACAAAACCCACCTCGAACGAATGCCGCAGGGAAATTAAGTCAGACTCGATTAGTAGAGAAGCTAATATTGCAAAATAGCAACAGTCGAGAAAGAAATCTCATGTTTGTTTGGTACATAGCATTCACAGCATGTAAATTTCCCTCGACATACCAATGTTTGTTGTTTTTCGTATGTGTAAGTGGCCAACACTCATCATCATCATCAGGTCTTTCTAGTCTCCACTGCAGGAGCACGACCCTCTCTGTACTACCAGAGCCATATACTAGCCTGAGTAGTCAGAGGATTTGGCCTACACTCTCCACGCTGGCCAGACGGGTTGGAGAGGTCTCTTTGATGTTAATAAGCTTTGTTTAGCTTGTTTTTCCTTAGTCGCCTTTTACGACATCCACGGGATGACTTGGAGTGGTCCTATTCTACTCTGCCGGGAACCACACGGCGTCCGGGAACCACACGGCGTTGCGGCCAACACTGGTGTCAGATTTTTCAAGCTGCCTTAAGGCATCTGACATAGCTTAACGACTGCCATCAACGATGACAGCCGGGACCAACGGCTTGACGTGCCTTTCGAAGCACGGAGGAGCTCGAGATATTTTTATGCCACTTGCGGTCACCCATCCGAGTAGGGACTGCACTAGGGGTTGCTTATGCCATACCAATAAAGTATTACAAATACACCGTGTTAATTTCATTGACATTCTCTGAAAGAGGTGACCCAGTTCAAATTTGAAACCACTTTTTCCATAGACCAATGTTGATAACGAAAAAAGCAATCTATAATCATCATCATTTCGAGTAGGTGACATGGTCAGACGACCATGCACATGCACACCCTGGAGTCAGAGTTCTTCGGAACCGCCTCTCGGCCTCTGACGTGGTTCCTTTAACGACTACCATCTGGTAGTCGTTACGAGTGTCATTACACCTACAATGCAAAAATCATAATGGCGGATTTAATGCGCATAATTCTGCTTTCCAAACTTGGAAACATATATTAAATCTCTATGATACAATATGTACATTAGAAAATATCTTGATTGCGATATAGTAACAACAGTAAACGAATAACAAAACATTACATTAACGTGGACTTATTGCTGAGCAATTTCTTCCAGTCAACTTTAGTAGAGTAAGATGATAATACAAGTTAACTTCATCTTTGATTTTACATTAGCATTTTGGTTGCCATGGCTAAAATTAAGTTTTGTTAATTGTCAAAGCAGAGTTTACATTTTTTGCTTCAATTTTTTTTTACGTAAAAAATCTAACATATTTTTGCATCTTTTCAATTCAGCGTCAAATGTGTACTCTCGTTATTTTGTAATAATATAATTATCTGATGAAGATGGGGGTTTGATTCTTGGGTTTAGCAAAAATTTGTATGTAAAGTAAACCTTTTAGGAACGTGACAGTTTAGCAAGAGTTTGTTTATGTATTTCGTTTGTAATAAGAACTAAGACTTTAGAGACAAGTCTATTTCTGTTTTTTTTTTTAGAAAACGCATCATCATCATCATTGCCAGGTCTTGTTTAGTCTCCACTTCAGAAGCACGACCTTCTATGTACTACTAGAGTCATATATTAGCCAGAGCAGTCAGAAGATTTGCCCTACACTCTCATGCCAGCCATACAAAATTTTAGAGGTGTATAACTCCGCTAAAATGTTGTGTGGCTTCCACCATATTAATTGATTTTCGACTTCATTGTAAAATGAGTTATCATGTATGGTATGGTAGTAAGAGCGGTGACCTAATTGGTAAGGCGTTAGACGTACATAGACTGCCGGTTCAAATCGTGCCCGCGTGGATTATATTCCCATATCTTTCCTTAAAAGTAAGTTAACTTAAGTTCCTTTTTTTTTTTTTTTTTACTATCTAATATTTTTTTGATTTATTAAGTCAGTTTATTATTTTTCCTTGTGGATAATATCTGATATATATAATTGTCTGTTAGATGTGGAGATCAATCTTACTTACTTACTTGTTCTTTGTATACTTCTTTTTCTTTGTCCTTTTTCTAATGACTGAGTGTCGTGACTCGTGACCACCATAATTTGCGCCGGCTAGCATAGTTGGTTGTTCTGGGCTAGGCGAAAAGCAGACTGGGTGTTGCACTTGATGACACTAGGACTGAATCAGGCACACCACCAACCCGCTGGTTGGTGGTGTGCCTATACGTTTAAAGGGAGTAAATCAGACATCATTGTCGAGCTCCGTGGCGCAGCGGTCAACACGCTAGCCTGCGACACGGGGGTCCCGGGTTCGATCCCCGGGCAGTTCACTGTGGAAAAAGATCTTTTTCATATTGACCTGGGTCTTGGATGTTTATCTATATAAGTATATATTATAAAATATAGTATCGTTGAGTTAGTATCCTGCGACACAAGTTCACAACTTACTGTGGGGCTAGCTCAATTTGTGTGATATGTCCCTATATATTTATTTTTATTTATTTATTTATTTTATAATCACAGCGGTAAAAAGTCCACTCCTAGACATAGGCTTTCTCCAAGGATTTCCAATACGACTGGTTGGAAACGGCCCGCATCACGTAATGTACTAGAGTCCTGAACTCGGCTAGGTTTTAATAATTTAGATATAAAAGTTTCGCAATAAAGTAACTCATAACTAATGCATCTTTTTAAATTTCAAAGCTGTTATGATACTTTTATTTAAGTAATAGATTGTAGAATATTAAAAAATATATATAACTCAATTTTAATGGATAACGTTAGTAATATTTTTACACTTTTTAAAAATTGAACGCAGAAAGCACTCAGCGCTTATAAAAATGTTTGTAGAATTTCCTAGAATTGGCGAGTAAAAAATGCATTAGCATCGCACTACAGCTCGATACTTTATGGATGCAATTTTGATTTAGTTTTTAATGGAAAATAACTTGAGTATGCTAGATTATTTCTTTGAGGACTTTCAAGACATTTACGAGGTACGTTTACATAATTTCAAATATGTAAAATGTATGTCTGACTCTTAAATGTCTTAACTTTTTTAATTAGTTTCATACTTTTGTTCGTGGATTTGAAACAATATCATCATCATCATAATCAGGTCTTTTTAAATCTCCACTGCAGGAGCACGACCCTCTCTGTACTACCAGAGCCATATAAAGCCAGAGCAGTCAAAGGATATATTATATTTACTATTTTTTTTTAGCAAGCAACAAATGACAATCATAATACTATCACGCCTTTTTCCTTTGAGGGTAGGCAGAAAGTAAAGACATTGAACAACATCATCCATATAAATCACTTTAATAAACTTCCACAAATCAGGGTACCTTTAGCGGCTATTAAATTATTCTGTCAAGTGGCGACCGACTCTAACGAACAGATAAAATACTTGACTGGCCACACAATTTATGTGGCTTTGCTAAGACTCAAATATAACGTCGGCCTAATTAATTGCTTTGGAGAAGGAAATAAATTATTTTGGTAATTTACTAACGATTTCTTTTTGAAAAGACTATGTAGCTAGCTCTAATGAGCTTTCGCTACTTCACCGGACTTTTTAAGGTGAGAGCAGAGTGCCCTCAACCTGTAAGGCAAACATCACCAAAGGGTCCCAAGGAGGGACGAACCTCGGCTTTGGGCGTTGCCTGGGTGCGCAAGGCTTGGAGAGACAGCAGACTATATGCCTGATGGGCGGCGGTTTCCATGCATGGCCTGGCATACTCTACGCACTCTATTCTGGTGGCGAGTGCGACAGGATCTAAATGGTTTATTAACGAAACTTACTATGTATACTAATATCATAAAGAGGAAAAACAATGAGGAGAAGAAAACAGAGTTGGTGTGTACATAAATAACTTTAAAATATTTAAGAGATTTATTTTTTTATAATTAATTACCTCAAAAACTACATCATTATCAGGTCCAGTCTCCACTGCAGGAGCACGACCCTTGCTGTATTACCAGAGCCATAGACTAGCATGAGTAGTCAGAGGACTTGGCCCACACTCTCCACGCTGGACAGACGGTTTGGAGAGGTCTCATTGATGTTAATAAGCTTTGTTTAGTGTTTCCTTAGAAGCCTTTTACGACATCCACGGGATGACTTGGAGTGGTCCTATTCTACTCTGCCGGGAACCACAAGGCAAATAAAGTTAAATTATCAGCAAGTAACGAAGGCTATAATTTACGTTGATGAATTCGTGTAGGTAATACCGTACCAAAACTTAATAACTTAAGGCGCTGTGAGTTCAGACGATACGACATACTAGTGCCACACAGCAATTAATTCTATAAGTCCTAAATCATATCAAATTTAAAAAATCTAATAGCTTACTACTAAATTACTTGAAGTATTCTTTTTATTACTTTTCATAGATATTATAAGAGAACGAATTATTACCGCCAAAAGTGGCCACTTTTGACGGTAATGATTCGTTCTCTTAATTCATCACATTGAAAATAGTAAAAAAATGTACCAATAATACTACAAGTAATTTACTAGGGCATTCAGCTATTAGATTTTTTAAATTTGATATGATTTAGGACTTATAGAATTAATTGCTGGGTGGCGTTAGTGTGTCGTATCGTCTGAACTCACTTCGCCTTAAGGAATAATTGGTCACCTTTAACAACTAAAGGGCTTGGCATGATATTTAATATTTCCTTTTTTTTCTATTTTCATGCAATTTATAATTTTAATGTGCTTAATTTTTTGAGTGTCTTATCGTTTCAAACAAATGATTATTTATAAGCACAAAACTAATTTTCGTACATGTTTCCAAGTTAGTAAATATCTTTGAAGATCAGTTTTGAAATTGAATTATTGGATCCTTGAAAACAAAATAGCAACAAGAGAAATATTAAAGTTTCTTTGAAACTTTTCAAGATTATTCCCCGTTCACGATTGTAAAAATGACATCACTCTTAAGCTTTCATACATATTGCACATTTTTTCCGAGCGACTGCACGTACACTCTCATAAAGCACAGTTCCTGCGAGAATTCCAGCATACGTTCAGAAATAATAGCCCGGAACTTCGCCTAGATATTTTTCAAGCTATATTTTAAGCGATATTCAAATTGTGCTGTAATTTTGAAACTTGAGCGTGTTATATGCAATTCTTCCCAAACTTGAGCGTGGTATAATGTGATGGGTTAGCTGGGAAGTAGAATTGTTGGCGAAGTTTAAGAAAGTGGGGCTAAAAGGCGTATCCTTTTTGTGGCACAGGTGTATATTATTATGTTTACTTTATCGTGTGACTGTAAGGTCTGTTATCCTCTCAAAACTCGCATGGCGTTCACTGGATATTATCTATGATATGCTCTATATTGATTATATTAATTTTAAATTGAAACTAGCAATTCTCCCGCTCCTTCATCCGCGTAAATTATAGCTTTTTTTACAAACAGTTATTCATTTATTTTTTCCTAGCTGTTACCCACGGCTTCGCCCGCGTGGCAAAATATAGCCAAAATATAGCCTATGTCCTTATCCGTACCCTAACCTATGTGTATACAAAATTTCATGATGATCGGTTCAGTAAATAAGTAGTGAAAGCGTAACAAACAAATAAACAAACTCACTTTCACATTAATTATAATATTTTTATGTATTACCTAATACATTCTGATTGGAAACAATCTAGAAAAAAGAAAAATTATAAAGAATATCAAAGAAAAAATACTTTTTTCAAAATTAATTATTGAACACAAGCATTATTTGCGCCGACATCGGCCCCGTAAATTGTAGCCTATGTCACCTGTAGATAAAATAGTAAATCAGATTTTTGGAAATCGGGTCCAGTAGTTTTGAAGCCTATTCAATGCCAAGAAATAAACAAAACTTCCCTCTTTATAATATTATTTTATATAAATATAAGTAGAATATCGCGATTTACCCTCTCCCTTTAAGAAAGTGGGGTTAAGTGATGTATTTCAAAGTTTTGCATTCGCTGTTTAAGTCTTTCGAGTTGAAGGAAATTGGATTTGGTGTCCGCCGTCGCCGTAACCGAGTTAGGCGTACTGGGGCTTCAGTCCATAATTTCATAAGTTCTATCTCCACTATCTACATAAACGCAGACTTTTTTCTATTTAAAGAAAAAGCATAATTTATATTTACAAATTTTAAAATTTGAATGCAATGTATTATTGTTTGTGACTAAATGAAATGAATTGAATATTATCTAAGCTATATACAAAGTGTTTGGTATTGTACAAGCGATAATTTATACTCACGCTCTCAACATAAAAACAAATTACTTTTGTTTTGTAAACAGAAAATACAGAGTAGTTATTTTATACTAAACACGTAAATTCAATCCAATAAATAAATAAAATAAATATGTAGGGACATATCACACAAATTGAGCTAGCCCCACAGTAAGTTGTGAACTTGTGTCGCAGGATACTAATTCAACGATACTATATTTTAAAATATATACTTATATAAATAAACATCAAAGACCCAGGTCAATATGAAAAAGATTTTTTTTCATCTTGACCTGACCGGGGATCGAACCCGGGACCCCCGTGTCGCAGGCTAGCGTGTTGACCGCTGCGCCACGGAGCACGGGTACAGTAGTTTCAAAGCCTATTCTCTTTATAATATTGTTATAAAAATATAAGTAGAACATCGTGAACTGCCTTCTACCCTTAAGATTTCAAAGTTTAGCATTCGCTGTTTAAGTCTTTCGAGTTGAAGGAAATTGGATTTGGTGTCCGCCGTCGCCGTAACCGAGTTAGGCGCACTAAGGGTTCTGCCCCTAATTTCATAAATTCTATCTCGACTATCTTCATAAACGCAGATTTCTTCTATTTAAAGCAAATAAAGGTAAAGAATAAATAATAAATAAATATATATAGCCAAATCACACAGATTGAGCTAGCCCCAATGTAAGTTCGAGACTTGTGTTATGGGATAGTAACTCAACGATACTATATTTTACTATAGATAGTTATATAGATAAACATCCAAGACCCAGGTCAATCCGAAAAAGATCATTTTCCATATTGACCTGACCGGGGATCGAACTCGGGACCATCCGTGTCGCAGGCAGGCGTGTTGACCGCTGCGCCACGGAGCTCGTCATTAGATTAACATACAAGGATTAAAGTACCTAATCAATTATAATTAGTGAAAGAATTTTTGAAATCGGTCCTGTATTTTCTGAGATTAGCACCTTCAACTAAACAAACAAACGAATTCTTCAGATTTATTAGTATAGAAGTAGGGTAAAAATGTAATTTGCTGATATATCTTGGAATATCACCAATATAATTTATTTCCTTCACTTCATTAAGTCGACGTTATATTCGAGTCTTAGCAAAGCCACATAAATTGCGTGGCCAGTCAAGTATTTTATCTGTTCGTTAGAGTCGGTCGCCACTTGACAGAATAATTTAAGGGCCGCTAAAGAGCCTGATTTGTGGAAGTTTATTAAAGTGATTTATATGGATGATGTTATTCGTTGCTTGGTAAAGGTTTAGTGGCTAACAGTAGCTGATGATTCTGCCTTTTATTGATACACTGAAAAATTAAGTCAACACTCAACTCAATAAATAAAATCATCGAACACTACATATATACAGCGTGTAAATTCCTCACAATTTCCTTTTCAATGGTGACTCAGACCGTCAATTTCATGATGATCGGTTCAGTAGATAGAGCGTGAGCTTGTGAACAAACAAACAAGTTAGGATTAGGATTTGATATGGTAGTACAGGACAGGACAGGCCAGGGCAGGGCAGGATAGGAAAGCACAGGACAGGATATTTAGGATAGGATAAGATAGGATTAGGATTTCTTAATTTTATAATATGAAATTATCTATTGCATGAAGTTTGTTTTGTAACAAAAATAGCCCGATGGTCCAGTGGGTGTGAGCTCTATGAGCGCTTACGTATGTTAAGCAACCCTTGGTGCAGTCCCTACTTGGATGGGTGACCGCAAGTGGCATAAAAATATCTCGAGCTCCTCCGTGCTTCGGAAGGCACGTTAAGCCGTTGGTCCCGGCTGTCATTGTTGATGGCAGTCGTTAAGCTATGTCAGATGCCTTAAAGCAGCTTGAAAAATCTGACACCAGTGTTGGCCACTTACACATACGAAAAACAAACAAACAAACAATAATAATCATCGTCTCCATAAAGTAAGTATTCTTATTAACAACGAACAGAGTGTTACCTAAATCAATGTCAAGCTTTTGAAGCTAGACCAAAAGTTTTATTAATTTACTCTTCTAGTATTGAATATTCCCAGAATCCAAAGAGCTTCGGTGGGTTTATTTTAACTCAGAGGAGCCCGATGGTCCAGTGGGTGTGAGCTCTATGAGCGCTTACGTATGTTAAGCAACCCCTGGTGCAGTCCCTACTTGGATGGGTGACCGCAAGTGGCATAAAAATATCTTGAGCTCCTCCGTGCTTCGGAAGGCACGTTAAGCCGTTGGTCCCGGCTGTCATCGTTGATGGCAGTCGTTAAGCTATGTCAGATGCCTTAAGGCAGCTTGAAAAATCTGACACCAGTGTTGGCCACTTACACATACGAAAAACAAACAACATTTTAACTCAATTAATGTCGACCATATAAACTAGTATCCTAAATTAAAACGGATGTAAATGTGGCGCTGCGTATTATATTACTATGCCCTTGCGATTACAATAGCTTTGAAAATATATGTAATCTCGTGTTTGATGTGACCCATTATTGTCCAATTATGTAAAATTCGACCAACTCGTTTTATTCGCGGCTTCGCTTGCGTGAATGTAGTATCTTGCATACAGTATTTATAAACGCGACGAAACCTTTCTAAGGTTTTAAACTGTGTTTTTCTAAGAAATAGTACAGCAAACAAGCGAGCTGATTCCAATGTTGTATTATCTTTATAGGAACAAAAAACAAAATGTGTTCTTCCAATATTGAAATTTTCCTGAATTGGTCTTCAAAGAGCTTCGGAGGGTTTATTTTAACTCAATTAATGTCGACCATATAGACTAGTATCCTAAATTAAAACGGATGTAAATGTGGCGCTGCGTATTATATTACTATGCCTTTGCGATTACAATAGCTTTGAAAATATATGTAATCTCGTGTTGGATGTGACGTAGGGATATTATTGTCCAATTATGTAAAATTATCGATAAACTAGTTTCATTTGCGGCTTCGCTTGCGTGAATGTAGTATCTCGCATACAGTATTTATAAACGCGACGAAACCTTTCTAAAGTTTTAAACTGTGTTTTTCTAAAAAATAGTACAGCAAACAAGCGAGCTGATTCCAATGTTGTATTATCTTTATAGGAACAAAAAACAAAATGTGTTCTTCCAATATTGAAATTTTCCTGAATTGTTCTTCAAAGAGCTTCGGACTTAACTCAATTAATGTCAATTAATGTCGACATATACCCTAGTCTAGTGGTGTAAATTAAATAAGTTGTAGAAGTGACGCCTCATAAAATATTACTTATGCCTTCACAATCATTAGAAACATTAGATATTGTGTAGATTTAACGGATACTTTGTTTTTCATTTTTTATATAGGTTTTCAATTTTTTAATAATTTTTCTCCATAAAAGTTAAGGATTTTCTCCTTGCCGAGTAGAGTGCGAGTGTAATCTTAGGTACACTAAAATCTATAGCAGTTTATGACGCATATTCAAAGAAAAATCATATTTTTTTAAATATGCGTCATAAACTGCTATAGATTTGTACTGATAAGTTTAATTTTCATATCTTCATCGGACCGAAAATTCTCAACAAGTTAATTAAGAATTGAGACCTCTATGAGTTCCTAAGAAAAAGAGTACTGATAGAAAAACGGACAACAGAGTAATCCTACATGGATTCTTTTTTAACTTTTAAATTCGGTACCCTAAAAATTAATTAAACACCTGATCGCCATTTACAAAATAAACGTATTTTGTAATTAATTTTAAGGGTACCGAATTCAAAAGTTAAAAGATATACATTTTAGATATTCCCTTAAAACTCTTAAAAATATTGTTAAAAAAGTGGTATGTTTTTGATAAACACACTTGCAAACAGCATTCAGGATAAGAAAAAGCCTTTCAATAATTCGCCTCCACTGATTTCTCGTTGCGTAACCCTGTTTGTCGTAGCTAAGTGCTGAGCATTAGCTTTTACCTTTCAAATGGAGGTTTTTTGTAATATCATATTTCATTCTCGTCATCTTTTTGGAAGATACTCACGAGATATTGGCCTTTTAGAGATTTCACTATTATTTTATCTCTTGACCTTGTAGAAATTTTATGTAGGTTATCGTCAGTCTGGATTTTTGTCGTGTATATTATATTACAGCATATGTACAAGTATATTTATGTTTTAACAGTATCCTTGTCACAGTGCTTTTAACATGCCAGTGTGCACGGTGTTCATGATGAAAAACAATTTTCTTTTTATCTTACAGAATCTAAAATATATAGTATACGTATACTTTATATTAAATATTCTGATTTTATTATTAAATTATTGCCAAGTTGTTTAGTAAAACCGTGTAATATAAATTGATACGGAGTAGTAAATACTCATCATCATCATCGTTTCGTGTAAGTGACACGATCAGTCGGCCATGCACACCCTGGTGTCAGAGTTCTTCGGAACCGCCTCTCGGCCTCAGACGGGTTCCTATAACGACTACCAGATGGCAGCCGGGACCACCGGCTAAACGTGCCTTCCGAAGCACGGAATCATCTTTCTTATCAGACAATCAGGTGATTCATGCCTGCTATATCCTAATCAAACTGGAAACTACTTAACAAAGTATGCTTCCCATGGGAATCGAACACTCGACCCCCGGGTCAACAAGGCATACGCCTTAACCATTGGACCACTGACCCTATTAGGTATCACAAAGAGAATGGCTATAGTTGATACTAAAATTGAATAATAAAAGATAAGTTTTTTGCGAATTCTATCCAAATTTCCATATCTAATGAATGTAAAAAGAAAATCGAATAATAAAAAAAATAAGCCGCAAACTGAGAACCCTCTAAAGTAAATAATATAGGGTAAAAATATTTCTAAATAATAGATTACATAATATTCGGAAGGCACACAATCTGACGTCATTACTCTTAATACATTGCATTTTCCTCATCATCAAGGATAACATGATTTATCTACAACAAAAGCTGCCATTAGAGAAAAAACCTTATTCGACAATCACATTTATTATGAGTGAGATAATAAATATGTATTACCGGATACATTACTGAGTAAAAGCCGACATGATGGAAATACGGAATATGCAAATGTAGAGCTAGGAGATATGTTTTTTAGCAAATGGACAGAGGTTTATTAGTACATTGTGACTTGTACATAGATTTAGTATTTAAATAAATATATACGGACAAATAACACATACAGAAGAAAAACATGGAATATACCAGCTGCTTTTCTTCCCGCGCAGACCGTAAAAGCCG
Source organism: Rhodophaea formosa (assembly GCA_963082605.1). Taxonomy (NCBI): domain Eukaryota; kingdom Metazoa; phylum Arthropoda; class Insecta; order Lepidoptera; family Pyralidae; genus Rhodophaea; species Rhodophaea formosa. The sequence goes on along the minus strand of OY720220.1, from coordinate 2,319,526 downwards.
GTCAAGGGATTGGGCGAAAATCTAAAGAATCACTTTGATTTGATAGTCGATGCGGCTTGCAACCCATCACTATATTGATTCCGCTTTCCACTTTTACGCCAACTACGATGCTAAACGTGGCCTGTAGGTTTTATGACCTTGGGCTCTGTCTACCCCGCAAGGGATAAAGACGTGATAGTGTGTATGTATTTATGTAGGTATGATAAAATCTAGATGTTCTCGTCAGAAGAAATACTTTTAATAGTCTTAAGTTTCTCTTTTTATGCTACTTTAAACATTTTGTATTCGGTTGCGCGAGTCGGTGTGAATGTGATGTAGCGGGGACGTCTGTTACTAATCATATACCTATTTGGCTTGGCACTAACTTAAAATTGATCAGTTACAGAATTTAAGAACAGGTAGGTAGGTTTTTGATTTAATTAGTAAGAAAATGATACTAATTTTAGAATTTTGAATTAAATACCTCAATAATTCAGATTCACTTTTTGCTTTAAGTGCTATGGTAGATTTTTTCAAAAAATAATGTAAAAAATCATAGAAAAAAAGCCTTACTTTAAATTTAAGCAATAAAATATAAATAAAACCATTTGTTTTCATTTAGCCTCCACTGCAGAGGCACAACCCTCTCTGTACTACCAGAGCCATATATCAGTCAGAGCAGGCAGAGAATTTGGCCTACATTCTCAGCGCTGGCCAGATGGGTTGGAGAGGTCTCTTTGATGTTTATATGCTTTTTTAGCTTGTGTTTCCTAATTCGCCTTCTACAACATCCACTAAAAGACTTGGAGTAGTCCTATTCTACATTGCCGGGAAGCAATACGGCTGGGGTCATCATTGGTGGCAGTCGTTCAACTGTGGTAGAAGCCTTGAGGCAGTTCGAAATTTGACAGCAGTATTGGCTACTTACACACAAATACAAATAAAATAGATCTCTAAACTTAACAAATGAAGGCACCAAATGCGAACTGGAGGCAAATTAGCAATTCATGGCTGAACTTCTGAACAAGATTAGGAAGCGCCTCTTACATAATTACCCTGGAAGCCAGTGCTCCGATTTTTAAGATATTTTCGAAGCGAAACTTGTATAAAAAGCGCTAAATACTAGAAATAATAAATTAATTGAATAAATAAATTAATTTATTCAGACAAATCACACAAATTAAGCTAACCCCACAGTAAGTTCTAAATTCTTGTCATAGAAAATGAACTCAACGATGCTATATTTTTTAATAGATACTGCTACAGCGTATAAATTAATCCTCGATATAGGGTTGAGTCAGCTCGTCAATATGAACAACTTTTTCTATGGGATCAATGAAGTTCAGGGAAGAATGTTGAATTCCGAGTTCCCAGCGTTGGTGCCATAAGAATAGTTGTTCATATTGAGGGTCGAAGACACTCTCTTTAGAAATGTCGAGGTTCAATTTAAACACTGTGTAGGTAACCGTCTAAGACCCTAGTCAATTTTTAAAAGATCACTTTGCATCTTGATCTGAGTAAGGATCGAACCTAGGACCAGTGGTGTAGCAGCCTGGAATTGTGACAACTAGGCAACAGAAGTAGGTCAGCTGGGGCAATTCACTAGATGGGTCATCGTCACTTTCATCATTACTTAACTTGTTTGTTTTTCGTGTGTGTTAGTGAACAACACTGTGTCAGATTTGATTTCAACGCTTTTTCTGTACTAATGTCAGTGGTATTGCATGCGTTATAAATAATCTCAAGCTCACTACTTCTTGAAACAAAAGTTCAAAAGATATTTTTAAATGCTTTCATAAAGTGTTATCGGTAATACTACATTATGATACAAGTACGGTAAGCTGGATATTATAGTGCTTTTAATAAACCGACGACTATAATAGACAGCTTGCCGCACGAGTATCATACGACGTTTTTCAATACATTTGCGATTACCTTAAACTAAACAAGATTGAAGTTCAGCAAATAAGGAATTAATAAAAGTTAGGAACTAAAGCAGTTTGTAAAAATACATTTATATAATCAGGTACATTTACCCAGTTTTTTTTTCCCAAAAAAGTACATTGATAACCTTCTCCTTTTCGAAGTCGGTTAAAAAATCACAACTCACGTATCAGAAAAAAGTTTTCATGCTGAACTTGAAACTCTTTGCTCGGATTCTATGAAAATGTTTAAATTTTGCATCTGTGCATTGGGCTATTGAGCGGTTGTGATTGGTGTAAAGCAAAAAGCACAAGTGCCGTAAAATACATCATTACGATACAGATTTCGATGTCATATGAACCGTATTATTAGCAAATGTATTGAAAAATAAATTAACGTTTTTGAATATGGAATGATTATGTGTAAGGACGAATTTTATGTATTTTATGCTGAAACTCTATTTTTATTTCTTATTAGTTCTTTGCGAACCACCTTATTTCCATAATTGTGTTGAATTAGGTACGGTTTTACAAGGGCATTACTTATTTAAGCATTAATATGTATTCGAGAACACGCGAAGCCGTGATCAATTTACTAAGTTATTTGACGCTTTTAGTAACAAGCTTTATTTATGTCGTACTTCCACCATTTTACCCAAAACAATATAGTTCACTCAAAAGCTGAGGTCAAAACCTTAAATACACAATACAAAATTTTGTAAGTAACGATAGGGACTATTCTGAGCGATAGGGACACCCCAACAGTAATTCAAAACTTCGTATTTTTTAAGCTCAAATTTTGTAATATGGGCATAAAAAATACTTAGTTTTGAAATATGAAAAGCAGTAAACATTGCCAAATGACATAAATAAAATATATAGATAGACTTATAAAGATGAATTAATTACAGAATTAATATTTGTAATTAAAAGAGGTATTCGATAAGATTAACTGGTTTAAATACACGGTTTTCTAAAAGTTATGTACGTATTTGGACAGCTATTTTCATTTTATTCATATTTTATCATCATCATCATCATTTCAGCCGCAAGAGGTCTACTGCTGGACCTAGGCCTCCCCCAAGGTTTTTCAATATGACTAGTTGGAAGCGGCCTGCATCCAGCGCCTTCCTGCGACCTATATCAGGTCGTCCGACCACCTGGTCGGCGGGTGTCCAAGGCTGCGCTAGCCGGTACGTGGTCGCCATTCAAGAAACTTTCTGCCCCATCGGCCATCGGTTCTTCGCGCTATGTGCCCCGCCCACTGCCATTTCAAAGAGCTAATTGGTTCTTCTACGGATTCATATTTTATACAGTGTGATAATTAATAATGACTCAACCTCACTATAGGTCACCTTTTTTTTAAACTGTTTGATTATAGTGCTTTTTAGGCTAAGTTTGAAATAATCTTTTATATATTTATAAACCACCATCTAAAAATATTAACAATTCCGTCAACAAGCCGCTGTATTGTTTAATTGAATACTGTGAATCGCTGACAGTAAAATCACTTCAGTTTCCAGAGTACTGATAAGTTAAGTTTCTTCCATGCTGGTTTGGGAGAATCAGAAAAACATAAAATATACCACCTGCTTTTCGTTCCACGCAGACTGCAAAACCCGGTCAAGAGACTGGGCCGAAATATAAGGAATAACGTTATAGGATGATGCGGCTAGCAACCCATCAGTATTTTGATTTCGCTTTCCACCTTAACGCCCACTAACATAGTAAAAATTGCCTTTGGGTTTTACGACCTTGGGCTCTGTCCCGTACCCCACAAGGGATAAAGAAGTAGTATTTGTATCTGATACAAGTAAAGCAAGCCATAGTGACCAAGTAGTTCCTAGAAAAGGGGAAGAGAAGGGGCTATATTGCTTGCATATCTTTAACGTCTATGGAAATGTAGTTTTCTTTTTTTTTTCATATGATACCTACCACAGTTTCCAAGTAAAGGCTCTACACAGGTTGGTTAATAGTGTTCCGAGAAAATTTACAGAAACTGATACAAATCACGCCTCGTCGACCAAGTGATTTCTGGAAAAGGCGCAAATGTTACATTACTTGCCTGATCATAGATTTTTTATTTACATATGATACGTTACATAAAACACATAACAATATTATGATTAAAATTGTAATAGGTCACAACTGCAATAAATTTCAGTACCAAACTTTTGTTAAAGAAATAAACCATTTTAATTTCATTTTAGCAACAGTATAGCATCCACCAAATCCAAACCAATTTATATATTTTTTTTTCACTTAGTCCTCGCGCGCTTAAGTTTATTTTATTTTATTTAATAAGATACACATAACAAGTTGTTACCAACATAGATAAAATATATACAACTAAGTATTAGAGCTAGACAACAACTCAACACATGTGCAAGTTTAAATTTAAAAACAGTTATTTGAGGGCTTAGAAGAAAGAGAAAAAACATATTAGTAAAGTACAATAGCTGCTAATCAGTCTAAAGTAGTGAGTAAACACATCATACTAATGAAGTAACACATTAATGAAATATTGTTATGCAGTGACGATAAAACAACTAGGACAATGAATTTAAACATACCTCATTTCTTAAATTAAGATATTGAGAAGACAAAAGCAGACCTCACGTTTCAAATAATGTCAGAGTGTGTGGTTCCACACAATAAACAACAAAACACTCGCTTAAGTTATAACTAGAAAGAACTCCCCATCAAGGTTTTGCCGATAGACTAACAGCATGAGTTTCTCGAAAAGGGCGTGAAAAGATTTCTTCAGGGTCAGCAACGCGAGAGTGGCACTTCTGTCGATGCAACGTCCATCGGCTACGGTGACCGCTTTCCATCAGGTGGGCCGTATGCCTGTTTGCCCAGTTAGTGTATTGGAACGTAACTTTTTACATTTATTGCATATTTTACCAAAGGCCGGGCACTGCCTCGGACCATGTTCTGTGTTGCACTTTTTACAAAGATAGTGACTCTTACTGAAGTTATTATGACTACTACTGTTCTTACTAAATGTTCTATTCTTATTGAAATAATTATACTTAACTTTCCCATTTTCTGAGGTGACCCGTTGCTGCGATGACCCCACTGCTTGCACTGTTTGAGCTTCTCTGTTATTCAGCATCTTGACATGTTCCCGAGACAGCTCTGCAGATCGACAAATATCCACAGCCCTTGACAAAGTTAACTCCTTAACTTCCAGGAGTTTTTGTTGCATTCTTTGGTCACGTATACCAATGACAATTCGGTCACGCAGCATCCTGTCTTTCTGCCCTTCAAAATTGCAATTTTCTGCTAGTTTTCTTATTTCAGTATAAAAGGCATCGAACGATTCACCGTCTTCTTGATTTCTTTTGTTGAAATTATAACTATTTATTACTTTGTTTTGCTTTGGCTTGAAGTACTCATCGAAAAGTTGCAAAATTTCTTCAAGTTTCACCTTTTCCTCGGTTTTGAGAACATTAAAATATAATTCCTGTGCCTGTTGGCCGACACAGTTCAACAATATATCTGCTTTCCTAGCTTCAGATAGTTTCTCAAAGCCAGCTGCCAACAAGAAGATTCGAAAACTCTCAACTCTTCAACAATTTTCTATGCTTTCGAGATTAAGGCTTTGCGGCATTTTATATTCCACCGCACACATATTGTTAACATTCATTTCTTCAGCCATGCCTTATTTTTCGAGTAAAACAATGTGATACCTTATTAAACTCCAACCTGTACAGCACGCGGTCACGCCAGAAACCACAAGTTGTGCCCAAATTGAATCCGTCACGATCTTCTGCTATGGTTCTTCTCCGGCTGCGCCATGTATTGTCGTGATGTCGAATAATAAACTATATTAGTTTAAAAGGTTTATTTTTAAGAAATACACAAAGGAACATTTAATACTTACAGTTAGAGGTTATTGTAGGAGGACGGGGTGTGTCTATCTCCCTAGCCAAGTTAGTGAATGACGTTTATGTCAAAATGACATTTACAAACTTTTTTTTAAAAAGTTACGTTCCAATACAGTTAGTTTATAAAAAAAATTGGAAACTGAATTCTGGCCCCACAGGTGGAAGAAAGCAGAGTTATGTCAGATTGAGATGTTACTTACGTATTATTTTTTTCAGGTTTTTATTATATCTTGCTGCTTGGCAAAAGCCTCCCCTTATTCATGATTCAAATAAATAATACAAAAACCATTTTCTCCAAAAGCCGCAAAGAAAAGACTTTCTCGTAGATTTATGGAAATCGTAAAAATCTGTTACATTAACTTATTCCAAGTAGTTTTTGAATATTAAAAAAGTTTTTGTTCGGCAACACTTATTGAAAAACATTTGGAATGAAAAAATATCAGCGGTGCCACTGACATATTTGATTCTTAGTCCTCCTCCTTGCTTCGTAATCCTCATTGCTGAGGGTCGTGATCTCTATGTAACACTTTTCTGTGTACTATATCCCGCCATTCAGATCTGCGTTCCGCAACTCGTACAGTTGCTACTTAACTAATGACAGTACTTAAAATTGCGATTAAAGTTTTGGGGATAGATACCACTTTTTCTCGGCGGGGCCTCAATCCCATCCAATCCAATGAAAATAGTATGGATTCGGCATTTATCCGGTATGTGGGATAAATGTCGATAAGAAGTCTGAATCACTAATATTCTATTCAAACTACTTTATTTTTAAATTTTCAAATTCTTGTAGTAATAAACCAACGTAAGGACCAATTCTTAAAATACAGTATTATGCTTTATGTACTTAAAGTATTAAAGTGATTTCAAAAAGTGAGGACAAAAGTAATGTACATCTAGATACAATATTTTGATAGTCACTCAAATCCGTTTAAGTATAAAGCTCAGTTTTTACATTTGCAATACACGGTGTATTGTAAATGTCATAAAAAAAATAAAAGCTTCCTTTTACGAAAGCTTAAAAACCCGCCACAAATCTGGCCAAATCATGCAACATGCAAGGTCTAAAGGTCTCAACGAGCAGGGTGAAAGGAAAAGATAAATGAATGCGATAAGTAGGTAGATTAACAGACGTGCTTTTAGAGGGTTGGGGCAGGTTTACCAGAAAGTCCGCATCATTACAGCTTTTCGTTGCTTGAAAGTGTAGAAAAAAGTCGTCTATGATTAAGAATCTCTATTCGATTGAAATTAAATATTACAAAATTAGGTTTTAGTGGGGCCGTAATAGGCTCTTTATGTCTTACTAGCAGCCTTCACCGACTGCACCCGGGTATGTCTTATACTTTTAAATCTTCCTCATAAATTACTCTGTCTATTTGTGACAACAGCATAAAAAACCATGTAATCCTTTTTGAGTTTATCGAGAACAGACGGAAGTGAGTACTTTGTTATAAAAGCGTTATGATAGTGATAGCTACACATGCGTACAATTTTCTAGGGCTAACACGTTTTTATTTTTACGAGGTAGACAATACGTTCCAAAACTATGATTAGCGTACCAGTAGCGGCATACAGATGGAAGTATAATATGGTATTGTAGAATATCATTTTATTTTATTTATTTTCACCTTACATCTATCATACAAAATCATGTCACACAAGTCTAAAGGTCTCACCGAGCAGGCTGAAAGGAAAAGATAAATGAGTGCGATAAGTAGGCAGATTAACAGACGTGCTTTTATGGGGTTGGGGCAGGTTTATCAGAAAGCCCGCATTATTGCAGCTTTAAGTTGTTCGAAAGTGTAGAAAATAGTTGTCTAGGATTATGAGTCTCTTTAGACGACTAGTGAAAACTTAGTATCTGAGCTTAACTTCTAAATGCGTTATCATTGGGTGTATATATGTACCTTACATATTTCAAGGAAATGATTTGGACCAAAATGCTGTGTAAAGATGTCAGTTTTATTTTGGTATGAAATTAAAATGGACTATTATAGATTTGTCACCAGCTCCCACGAGGCATCAAAGATGGCGTATATGCTTTTTATTTATAAAAACTGTACTGTAAAACATCGATACTTAGTATTTCATTATACTGGACATTAGCAGAATCACTGAAATCTCGGTAGAAGCTATTATATAATAGAGAAAGAAGACGAAAAATCTTATATTAATTTAGATAATGTATTTTGTAGTGTTAACATTGTTGTTATACAACAACTGCTTTTATACTACTGGCTTTCATAGTGCCATGGCTAAGAAGCCAGCCTGCGGCAAGGGAGGCACAGGTTCGATCCCCAGCTGCCTTTGTTGCAATGGTCTATGCATATAATATGTAATATATAACTAATAAAAAAACATAATGCAACTCCATACCAACCACTTAATTATGCGGGTGAATATGTAAGAATTCATACCAATAGGCGATGAGCTCGATTGCCCAGTGAGTGTAAGCACTGTAAGCGCTTACAGGAAATGCAGTAAAGCATGTAAAGCAACCCCGGGCGCAGTCCCCTCTTGGATGGGTGACCGCAAGTGGCATGAAAATATGTCGACCTCCTCTGTGCTTTGAAAGGCACGTTTAGCCGTTGGTCCCGGCTGTCATTATTGGCATTGTTAAGCTATGTCAGATGCCTCTAGGCAGCTTGAAAAATCTGACACCAGTGTTGGTCACTTACACACACACACACACGAAAAAACAAAAACAAATAGGCGATGTGTCTAGCAAACTATTATAACCCTGGCTGATCCCTCAAGTGGTGACTTAGCTCGTCTTTAAACAATTTTTCCCATGGAACGGAAGCTGGAAATTCGAAATATAAATCAACATTTTCATACAAATTGCCCGTTCATTTGTTAAATACTTTGTATGGAAATATCAATATTTTTTCGAATTTCTACAATTAAAACCCATTTTGATGGGCTAAATTGCTAGTTTAAGGTTCGGACAAGGTCGTATTAACATATTCTTTAAACTATAATATACATACAACAAATACTTTAAACTATAATACAGGGCACTGGACAGGGCACTGGACAGGACTAGGTGGAGAACAGAAGGGGAGGCTTTTGCCCAGCAGTGGGACCTAAATAGCTAGTAAAAGAAAAAAAATACATACAATGGACTCAAAGAGCAATATCTTCCTTTTTTGGCAGTCGTAAAAAGACAAACGATAGAATCTTCAACAATAACTTTGTTTCAAAGTTTCTTTGTGCCAACAACTAATTATTTCCAACAACAAGAAATTGCTCTTTCTGCCATAATGGCGTTCCCAGACATTTCTTCACTTTTGCCCTCAAACTGTTCTTCAAAGAATTTCGTTATTATTACGTTATGAAGAAGTGGTAAATTGAATGTTTGATGTGATGATGTCATGTAGAATATAAAGTAGACAATATAACATGTTATCACGTCTTCATCCTTCGCAGGGTAAACAGAGTCGAAGGTCCTAAGGGCCTGTAGCCACGTTAAGCAAGTTAGTCTGCGTAAGAGTCGAAATTGGACTCAAAATAGTCATGAATTGCTTGGTGCATTGCCTATTGACATACTTCCAATAATATTTACGAAATACTTGGGCCAGATTCTCCGATTTGCGGCAAAAGGGTGAAAAGAAGTACTTAGAATATTCTACATATTTTTTTTGTCCTATTCTTGTACAAGATAAGTAAAAAAAAACCGCATAGAAAATGACAGTAAAGAATTAATTAAGATATTATTCTTAGCATTGCCTTTGTCATTTAAAACACTTAAAAACTTAATTATAACCAAACAATAAGATATTGCGTCTCTTATAAGAGATATAAAGCTCTTTCACCTTTTGTAATTAAGCGACATACAACACAAAATATCTACCACCAAAACTGCAGTTGATAATTTGCCCGTTGATCAAACTACACTTCAGACCATTGCAAACTTTACTTCAATAGTTAGAAATCATATTGTAGCCTATCAAAGACAAAATTTGACACAGCGAGACAAATATAAAAGTAAGATGGAATCAAGGATTGGTAAAAAGCCTGTACCCATTGTAACTTTTGGCGAAGAAAGAGACAAAAATACTACAGGTATGTGTTCCGCTCGCACTTATGAAATTGAAAAATAACTATAGTTACAGGTACGTCTACCTTATATACAACTAGCTGTTACTCGCGGCTTTGCCCGCATGATATATAGCCTATGTCCATTTCAGTACCCTAGCCTATGTGAATGCAAAATTTCATGATGATCGGTTCAGTAGATACGGCGTGAAAGCGTAACAAACAAACTTACTTTCTCATCTATAATATTAGTTGGGATTGGGATGGGATTGTGAAAAAACATATGTGCGAGCGAGACACCAACCTGTAGTATTTACGTCTCACTTCCAACCACAAGTCTTTGTACAGAAGTGTGTTATCTATTATCAGAACTATAAGGGTAAATATCGTATATCAAACATTTAAACAGTTCTGTCAGGGTACTCGGGAGAAGACGCTTACTTCATAGATGAACGGAACGTAATCTCGAAATTGACCGTTGTAAGTAAACAAAGAAGAGTTTGTTTTGTGTTGTACCGTGATTGAGGGTAATCTATGATAGTTGCTTTCTAGTTTATAGTGGAGGTGGAAATGCTCGAAGTTTTAAACGAAGAAGTCGCATTAATGTCAGAAAATCTAAAGCATTTATTTGCTCTTAATACAGTATGTGCTTTATACAAATATTAAAGAATGTCGGAACGTAAAATAAGAAGTATAAACCTATTTGTGTAACAATCCGAACCATACTTTATGGCGTACGCGTCCCACCTCCCCGCAGGCGCCCCGCTGAACCTTATTGTGCATCGACTCGTGCAATATTCCGACCCGTCATACAGTTTAATTCAAACTGTACCAGCGATGATGACTTACATATCCAAAATGTCGTGTTTTACTATGAGTCTCATAAAAATACTCTTGAGTATTCGCCCAAAAAGAGATCGAATCAGAAACGATGAGATTCATAGCAGGACATAGATTAATGTCATAGCTCTATGGATTAGCTCTTAAAAATGGCAGTAGGCGGGGCACACAATACATGAAACTTCTAGATAGATTCTCGACTGGTGATTATAAATCGGCGCAGCGTCGTACACCTATCACCAGCTTGTTGGATGATCGGACAAAGATCACAATAAGGCTCTAGATGCAGGCCGATTCCAACTTTACAGGTCTACGTCCAGTACTTTTTGCGGCTAAGATAATGATTACAGATCATGCTGTAAGAATGAGTATCTTAAACTTAAACCTTAACTACGGTATGTAATATTGATCAATTGAAAAAATCGAGAAAGTAAATATTGAAAGTTTTCCACGACAGCTTATCAATTGAAACTATTTTTTCGTAAGAACCATGAAGATTTAATACAACTAAGTATGATGATATCTTTCATTATCGCTATAAAAATCACAACAACAGAATCACATTACTCTATCTGAATATTTTTTTTTAAAGTATTGTTTACGGCCCTGGATACAAGTCCTTTAGAGCCTTTCTTCATTTATTTCGCCAGTTGGCGAGTTATTCTTCTTTGTTGTCAACGAAATGATGGTGCAATTCATTTCGTTGTTTTCATGGAGCCCCTGGCGACAACTCTTCGCGAATCCACTGGTTTCATCATTGACGACGCAGCAAGGCGGACAACCACCAGCCCGCTATGTAAATCTCACTACAGCCGCACAATGACAGTCTATTTTAGTTATTCTACACATTGTTCTTAAATATGGGCATTTATAACACAAAATAACACCAATTTCACATTATAAAGTCCACTAGAATCAATTTGCGAAACAATCCAAAACAGACACCGTGTAGTCCGCTAAAATTCCCGCCAAGAAATGATATCTGTCTGAAGATATTTCCTGACATTTATCACATCTAGTAACAATGTAGTAAGTCTGCTTACATTCAATGACACTGATTTAGGATAGGTGATATAAAAAATAATAAAAGTTACACGACAGCTTATAAATTGAACGTATTTCTCTCTTAAAGTCATGATTTAAAACAACAATAACGATGTCTTAAAAAAACATCATTATCAACAAAGTAACTGCTACAAAATCGTATTAATCTGAAGATATTTCCTGACATTTATCACATCTAGTGACGTCATTAAACGTTCTTAGTCCTGACCTCAACGTCCTTATCCCTATTATAAATCACAGCTCCGACAATTTATTTTACTCCAAACTTTTTCGTCGTTTTCAACGATGCATCAAGTAAATGTATCTCCGAAACTATCCCGTCACACATGACCGCAAAAAGTTATCGTGTAGACGGTGACTATAAATTTCATTTATTATATCCAAGCACTTTGCTCGATTGGAGCGACCCTCACAAATGGCGTGTAGTTTGTTGTAAGTTTGTTTTTGTCGGCTTGTTTGTTAGTAATAAGGTAAGACATTTTATTGTATTGAAAATCCAAGAAATATCTACTACAGATGTAACGTTTTCCCGGAATTAATGGAATTTGTATGACATCTTATAGCCGCGGTCTTAGCGACCCTCCAGCCCACTTTGCTTGCATTCAATGACTCTGTTTTAGAGCAGGTGAGATGAAAAATAAAAAGAAAGTTACACGATAGCTTATAAATTGAACCTTTTTCTGTGTAAAGATCATAGTGATTTAATACAACGATGATGATGTCTTTATCTTCATAAAAATCAGCACAACAGAATCACATTAATCTATCGAAAGATATTTTCTGACATTTATCACATCTAGTGACGTCATTAAACGTTCTTAGTCCTGACCTCAACGTCCTTATCCCTATTATAAATCACAGCTCCGACAATTTATTTTACTCCAAACTTTTTCGTCGTTTTCAGCGATGCATCAAGTAAATGTATCTCCGAAACTATCTCGTCACACATGACCGCAAAAAGTTATCGTGTAGACGGTGACTATAAATTTCATTTATTATATCCAAGCACTTTGGTCGATTGGAGTGACCCTCACAAATGGCGTGTAGTTTGTTGTAAGTTTGTTTTTGTCGGCTTGTTTGTTAGTAATAAGGTAAGACATTTTATTGTATTGAAAATCCAGGAAATATGTACAGATGTAACGTGTTCCCGGAATTAATGGAATTTGTATGACATCTTATAGCCGCGGTCTTAGCGACCCTCCAGCCCACTTTGCTTGCATTCAATGACTCTGTTTTAGAGCAGGTGAGATGAAAAATAAAAAGAAAGTTACACGATAGCTTTTTAGCTAGTGATTTAATACAACGATGATGATGTCTTTATCTTCATAAAAATCAGTAGAACAGAATCACATTAATATATCTCAAGATATTTCCTGACATTTATCACATCTAGTGACGTCATTAAACGTTCTTAGTCATGACCTCAACGTCCTTATCCCTATTATAAATCACAGCTCCGACAATTTATTTTACTCGAAACTTTTTCGTCGTTTTCAGCGATGCATCAAGTAAATGTATCTCCGAAACTATCCCGTCACACATGACCGCAAAAAGTTATCGTGTAGACGGTGACTATAAATTTCATTTATTATATCCAAGCACTTTGCTCGATTGGAGTGACCCTCACAAATGGCGTGTAGTTTGTTGTAAGTTTGTTTTTGTCGGCTTGTTTGTTAGTAATAAGGTAAGACATTTTATTGTATTGAAAATCCAGGAAATATGTACAAATATAACTCAAGGCGAGAACTACATTTGCATCTGAAATCTAAAGTTGTATGTCATTGAATAATCTCATTTCTTATAATGATTTCATGGAAACCATAATATATATTGAACAAACGCCGATATAATGTTTTCTTATGTTTTCGTGATTGTTACACATTTAAATAAAATTATTTTAATACGAACACTGAAAAGTGCTCGAAACGTTAGGTGTATGAATTATGTAATAAACGCGATAAAAACCGTATTACGTAAAGTGCTCGAAACGTTAGGTGTATAAATAATGTAATAAACGCGATAAAAACCGTATTAAAATAATTTTATTTAAACGTATTAAAATAATTTTATTTAAACGTACCAGCGTTTAAATAAAATTTTTGTTTCAAATAAAATTCTTGTTTTGATATTCATATCATAGACTGACAATTCAAATTGAGTTCAAATATTATTTATCCTTTTATTATTAACGTAAAAGCTTATTACCAAGATAAAAGTTTTTCGTACAAAAATAATGAAATTTTCCTACCCTTTGTGACCCAGTTGCTTTTTTTTATTTTATTGTATTACTTACTTAGATTCATAAAAAAATATTCTACTGTTTGAATAGGTTGTGAAGTGAAAAAAACAATTAATTTTGAATTTATTAAAATATGTTTATGTGTATTATTTTGTAATTTTTCTTATTTTTTTTCCTCTACACTGATGCCGTAATTTGCCATCGCTTCCTTTTTTTTACACACTTGAGAAAATCTCACTAGTGTAAGGTTGCTTCACGATGATTTCTTTCACTAAAAGCAAGGTTAGTGGTCGATGAAAATAACTATTCCTGAAGCAGATTGGGTAATGACTTATTTTAGCAGGAATAATGGCATAATTTGCCATTGTTTTCTCCATTTTACACACTTGAGAAAATCTCAGTAGTGAACAGATTGCTTTCCGATGTTTCCCGTCACTAAAAGCAAGTAGTGGTCAATAAAAAGAACTATTCTTCGAGCAGATTGGGCAGTGACTCATTTAACAGGAATAATGGCGTGATTTGCAATCACTTTTTCCATTTTACACATTTGTGAAAATCCTACAAGTGTAAGTATAGGTTGCTTCACGATGTTTTCCTTCACTAAAAGCAAGTAGTTGTCAATATAAATAACCGTACTTGAGTTTGAGGGATAACCTATTGGTTATATCTATAAATGGAGGTCCTAAATAAACACTTGATTAAACTTACCACTTAAATTTCAAATAGTTTGCCAAACTATCATCGCTCATCTTCAAAAGCGGTACAACACAATACAAACTCCTCACTGTATACTTACAACGGTCAATTTCGAGATTAGGTCCCGTTTGACTTTCATGTTTGTTCCGTTGTGTCAAAGTTTGTCTTTGTCAAGGTACAATACGCTTTGTGGCTTAAGTAATAGAGATTGTATTGGGCTGAAGTTTAGTTTGATTAAGGAGCTAATTATCAACCAGTGTTTTGAGGAAAGGCTTTTTGTCTTGTTGTGTGTGGGTGAATTACACAATAGGGCATCAACCTTTGTAAGACTGCTTGTAAGATGATATCTGAAGGCACTGATGAAATTGGGTTGCGAATGTGTTTTTACCCGACTGACCCAATCTGAAGGAGGGTTCTGTTTTTCATATGTATGCATATGTTACGGCTAATAGCCCAAGTGCGGCTACATCTAGTTTTAACCGGTTACAACTAGCTGCAGCCGGCCACATGCGGATATACTTAGGTGTACCGTACTTATATTCAGTTAGAACCAGGTTAAGCCTTCATCATATTGGCTAGGCCGTGTGGTTCCTGGCAGAGTAGAATAGGACCACTCCAAGTCTTCCCGTGGATGTCGTAAGAGGCAACCTAGGAAACACAAGCTAAACAAAGCTTTTAAATATCACAACCTCTCTAACCCGTCTGGCCAGCGTGGAGAGTGTAGGCCAAATCCTCTGGTCTGCTCTGGCTAATATATAGCTCTAATAGTACAAAGAGGGTCGTGGTTCAGCAGTGGAGACTAAAAAGACCTGATTAGTGGCTAGAATTAGGTGGTGCAACCGCACACTGGTGGTCATTCAGTCAGTCAGCCCTAGTCTCCAGGGCACAAGGTTCATTCCACCTGATCTGTCATCCTACGACAGACTGGTAGGTTCTAAAACCGCTAGCATGTGTATTTGAATACTGGAAAGAGCCCGATTGTATTATTAAGGGCGGCGTGTCAGCACTTCTGCAGCAAGAGAGACCATCATGGCCCAGTCGGTCGACGCTATTGCCGCAAAGGTAATGTGGAATCGTGCAAATTGCATCTAACCTTAATGATGTCGTTAATTAAAAAGACTTGTCGTCCAGAAGAATTCCGAAGTAAGCAGAAGGCACTTGTTGTTGTTGTTTTTCGTGTGTGTAAGTGACCAACACTAGTGTCAGATTTTTTAAGCTGCCTAAAGGCATCTGACATAGCTTAACAACTGCTAAGAAGGCAGTGCTTTTAACCAAAGGCCAGACTCCCATTCAGCGAGAGACAGGATTGAATTCTAGGAAAGAAATCGGAGCTATCCTGCAAAGCAAACCACGAAAGTGTCAAATACTTAGAAACAGTCTCATATTGTTATATACATACATACATATTATCACGCCTCTTTCCCATAGGAGTAAGTAGAGACTATGGATTTCCACTTGCTACGATCCTTACAAACCTCTTTCGCTTCATCCACATTCATCACTCTTTTTATACATGCTCGCCAGTGTCGCCTTATATTGTTATAATAAACAATAAACATTGCTTTAAATATTTTAGGGTTCCGTATCCAAATAATAAAAACCAGAATCTTTTATTAAGGCGTCACTGCCCGTCCGTTTCTTTTCGATAGTCTAATGTTGCACAGATGGTACGAATCTTTCAAGCATGAGTACGACTCGCACTTGGCTCGTTTTTTATGTTAAAATACGTAAGTTTAATAAAAATACTAGCTGTTACCCGCGGCTTCGCCCGAGTAATATATAGCCTATGTCCTACTCGGTACCCTAACCTATGTGTATGCAAAATTTCATGATGATCGGTTCAGTAGATACGGCGTGAAAGGGTAACAAACAAACAAACTCACTTTCGCATTTATAATATTAGTCGGGATATCATTTTACATGTTGGTTACGAAAACTAGATCTTTCCACACACTTGTGCTAATATATTTTTAAACTAAACAATAA
The DNA here is from genome assembly GCA_963082605.1 of Rhodophaea formosa. Taxonomy (NCBI): domain Eukaryota; kingdom Metazoa; phylum Arthropoda; class Insecta; order Lepidoptera; family Pyralidae; genus Rhodophaea; species Rhodophaea formosa. Next base: position 2,302,868 of record OY720220.1, on the reverse strand, counting down.
AACCTTACTTTACAAGTACTCAGCCAAAAGATATTATACAATGTTATTTTAAAAGGCGATTAATTTGAATTTGTAATTTTCTCTCAACGTAAGCGTTTTATTTCAACCCAATTTTAATGCTAACGAGAATTCCAGAAATTTAAAACGTACCTTTTCGCTGTAGTCATTAAACAAACTGGATGGATATTAGGCATGAGCTGTGTGGTTCCCCGCAGAGTATAACAAGACCGCTCCAAGTCTTGGATCCTGTAGAAGGCGTCTTAGGAAACACAAGCTAAACAAAGCTTATAAACATCAAAGAGACCTCTCCAATCCATCTGGTCAGCGTGGCAGGTGTAGGCCAAATCCTTTGTCTGCTCTGGCTCATCATCATTAAGAGTAGGTGAAGCGGTCAGTGGACCATGCACACCCTGGTGTCAGAGTTCTTCGAAACCGCCTCTCGGCCTCTGACGTGGTTCCTTTAACGACTACCAGATGGCAGCCCGGACCAACGGTTCAACGTGCCTTCCGAAGCACGAATTCAGGTGATTCATGCCTGCAATGTCCTAACCAAACTGGAAACAACAAAGTATGCTTCCCGTGGGAATCGAACCCACGACCCCCAGGTCAACAAGGCAAACACCTTAACCACTGGACCACGGCTGTCATATCTCTCCCGATAATATCCATATATATACACGACCTTCTCAGTACTACCAGAGTCTTTGGTAGTACAGAGAGGGTCGTGCTCCTGCAGTGGAGACTAAAAAAGACCTGATAATGATCCAAGTAACCATGTATACAGCGTGAAACTCATCCTCGACATTTCCATAAAGGGGTAACTCATCATTCCTCAATATAAACAACTATTCCTATGGGACAAGGCTAGGAACTCAAAAGAATTTTAGACATTTTCATACAAAATTGTTCCGTCGCCCGGGCAATTAGTATGGGTTAGTAAAAAAATGAGTTCCTTAAATTGATCTCATAGGAAAAGTTGTTCATAGTGACGGGAATGTTGAGGGTCAAGTAACATGCTGTTACAGGGTTATTTGTAAAACACCAACAACCTCGCAGGCGCAGGACCTTATATAAATATATATACCTATACGGACATATATATACGGACAAATCACACAGATTGAGCCAGCCCCAAAGTAAGTTCGAAACTTGTGTTATGGGATACTAACTCAACGATAGAATATTTTATAACAAATACATATATAGATAAACATCCAAGACCCAGGTCAATCTGAAAAAGATCGTTTTTCATTTTGACCTGCCCGGGGATCGAACCCGGGACCATCCGTGTCGCAGCCTGGCGTGTTGACCACTGCGCCACGGAGCTCGCAATCTCGAATCGAGCAAAATATGATCAAACAAAAAATATAAAGCCTTAAGCACTAAGTACTAATATTCAGCTAATATTTATTTAGGCACATTTCAGTAGATGAGTGTTGAAATGAAATTTCGCGGCTTCGAATTCAAATATGGTTCACGTAATAAAAACTAAAAATACGACCTGTTTCGTTTCAAAAACCTCATTACCATCAAAGGTGGCAAATAAGACTAGGCAAAATGTTATTTACTACGGAATTTGTCGGAATACCTGGAGTTCTGTACCTGTACTTATTTGTGCCAAATAATTTTCATCCCGCGTGTATCGAGAACTGGGTAAAATTAAAGGAATTCGGTCAATAAGTAATGTTGTTAGCAACTAGCCACGGTTCTTTTTTATATAAGATTCATTTGGCTATTTTGTTTTATTACCAAGGTTCTGTCTACCGCGTACAGTTTAGAATCTTTTTATTCTATTAAGGTAAGAAAAAAGAATTTCAGCAAAAAGTTTGTAAAGCTTCCAAAATGTGACTTCACCGTGCAGGTATGACCCTTTCATTTTCAAGACCTCATTCCATCAAAAGTGGTAAATAAAACTAGGCCAGAGGTTATTACGAAGGAACTTTCTGAAAGATTACCTTTAAAAAAGGCGGAATATAAATAAGATAGAATTCGTATTCCGCGCGGATGGTAAAGTAATTAAATCGGAAAATTGCGACTCAAATCTCATGTACCTACGTACCACCATACTATATTTAACCAATATCGCTCAAAAACAATATCTTTGTAATATATACCTACGTTATGAAATAATAATACATTATACCCCTTATATTTTAATAGTCATTTAAAAATATATGAACAAGTGACAATAAAATTATCATCATACATCATTGGGTCTTTTTTTGTCTTGACTGTAGGGGCACGACCGTTTTTGTGCTGCAAGAGCCATATATTAGCCAGAGCAGTCAGAGGATTTGGCTTACACTCTCCACGCTGGCCAAACGGGTTGGAGAGGTCTCTTAGATATTTATAAGTTTTATTCAACTTGTGTTCCCTAAGTCACCTGCTACGACATCCACGGGAAGACTTGGAGTGGTCCTATTCTACTCTACCGGGAACCACACGGCACACGGAAGGTACATAAAGCCAATGATCATTGATGGTAGTCGATAAGAAAATAAACTACCTGTTAATTTTCATACAAAAAGCGATAACGCTCCCCACCCCTTTAAACATAGTCCAATTTCAATATATTTTTTAACACATTATTGATAAATTGGAGAAGTAGGGTTGTACGTTTTGATATTTAAGATATATTGCTTGTAACAAAAGTTATGAGCTTATAAGTAATATCCATATTTTTTACATAAAAAGTACCCGGGGCATTTTAATTTATTTAAATTAATCTCAACCGAATCAAAAAAAAAAGAAAAACGGTTAGCCCTAGATTAAGGTGTGCTAAATCGAATGACACCAAAACTTCCTCATTTCGTAAAGGTTTAGGGGGGTGGAAGAGTTACCGCTTTTTGTATGAAAATTACAGGCAGTCGATCCTCTTAAGCTATAAAAATGTGACACCAGTGTTAGCCACTAAATCACACGAAAAACATAATAAACTTATCCGCTCTCCAACTAACTCAGTAATATTATCGTATTTTGATCAAAACTGCTAACTATACAGGAATTATAACTTCATCTAAAGTTATTTACTGCAGCATTACAGCAACAGTTGGCAGGGATTAAACTAACTTTGTTTCTAATATCATCGGCTATTTTGAAACCAGAAGGAGTTTATAATATTAGTGAGAAACAAGTGATAAATATTTACACTAATCCATATTGATTGTTTATCTTTTAAAATATAATAATACAGGCAATTAAAATGATTACACTAAACTATTTACATACGTATTTACAAAAAAAAGGAGCCAAAAGAACAACAAATTCAGCATAATTCCTGCCCGTTTGGCATAGTGGCAAGAACGCTGGCTGCGTTCCCCCGTTGGATAGCTATGCTAATCCGTTGGGCGAAAAAGCAGCCAGCTCTCTTATCACCGGGAGTTGATATAAGCCGTTGAGTTAATCTCTTTAAAAAAAAGACCCTCGCGCTAGGGAATCCATATTAAATTACAACTAGATAACTTTATCCCTAATAATCCTTTTATAAATATATACAGCGTAGATATTGACCCTTGACATACTGACTTAGCCCGTTGATATGACCAACTTGTCCTCTGGGATCAATGTTCGAAATTAAAAAAAAAAAACTACTTTATCATACAAAAGTTTTTAGCCGCCCTAGTAATCAGTATGAGAAAGTAAAAAAAAAATCGAGTTGCCAACATGACCAATGTTGGGAACCAACACGATGGGTTTGTATAGAAAAAAAATATTACTCCCTCTTTACTTGTATGGGAGCTACCCTAAAAATAATTTATCTACCACTTTTTTGGCATGATTAATATACATACCCATACCAAATTACAGCTTTCTAGTACTTATAGTCTCTGATTAAAACCGCGGACAGACAGACAGACAGACGGACAGACAGACAGACAGCCATGGCGAAACTATAAGCGTTCCTAGTTTACTACGGAACCCTAAAAATTAAACTTGACTGACTCATTTGACATTGACGAACTTCTGGTCAGGTCAAGATAAGAATTGAAATGATTGAAATGAATTGGCTTTTCCAGATTGACCTGGGTCCGTATATATTTATTATTATTATTTTATTTATTTATATAAGTATCTTTTATAAAATATAACATCGTTGTGTGTATAATATAGTATCCCATAAAAAAAGTCTTGAACTTAATTTTGGGCTTCTCAATCTGTGCTATTGTCCGTGTATATTTATTTTTTGAATTTTATATCAACGCTCAGCCGTAACAACTGTACCTAGAAACTTGTAATCGAGAACAGGGATTCACTTCTTGATGTAAGTAAGTTCTAAGAAAGAATTTACAGGAATTCATCTCTCAAAGTGTTGAAATAGAGGGTGAAGTTTTACGCGGCCGAAATCGCGGGAAAAGCATTAGTTATTTTCCTCTCAAACCAGAATAAATAGAAAAGGCAGCAATAAGGAAATAACAACCAAATACTGCGAATCCAGATTATCTTACAAAAGCTCCTTAGTAATAACATTTTGCTTAGTTTTATTCGGGACCTTTGATGGTAATGAGGTCTTATAACCGGACAGCTCATATTTTTAGCTCTTTATTACCTGAACCTTTCTCGATGCTGAAAAAATTGGATATCCAATTTTGGATCTACCAATAAAAAATAAATATTAATAAATATATTGACTTGTTAACTTGTGTCGTAGGCGTAGGATACCCAACAATAAAATATTTTCTAATTGATACCTATGAACTTAATTGTACTTATAAAGATATACATCCAAGACCCAGACTAAGTAAGGCAAGCTGAAAAATATCATTTTCCATCATGACCTGACCGAGAATTGAACCCAGGACCCCTCGTCACGCAGGCTGGTGTATTGGTATATTGGAGCTTGTCAATTGTCTGGTTATTGCAATTTTTGCGGGAAAATTATTAATACCGCTACCTAATAAATAAGGTAGATCAAAGCTCAGCAAAAATAAATAACCAACATATAAATTTACGAATGTATGTATATTATCAACAAAAGCCAATCGTAATAACATTTTGCCTAGTCTTATTTGGCACATTTGACGGGTAATGAGATCTCATAAACGAAACAGGTCATATTTTTTAGTTCTTTATCACTCAAACCCTTTATTTAAAACTAGCTTTTGTTTGCCTGCTTTTATGTTAACTCTTTTTTCCGGGATAAAAGGTAGCCTACATATGTCCTTCTCCGTATTAGAGACAATGTTTATACAAAATTTCATGATGATTTATTCAGTAGATAGGACGTGATAGCTTCACAAACAAACAAACTCACTTTTGCTTTTATAATATTAGTTGGGATATGAATCCCGATTATCTACAAAAGTCCAATAGTAATAAGATCCTGCCTAGTCTTATTTGGCACCTTTGACGGTAATGAGGTCTTATAAAAGAAACAGGTCGTATATTTAGTTCTTTATTACTCGAACCCTTTATTTAAAATACGGATCTAGATTATCTACAAAAACCCTGAGTAATAACATGTTATCCTAGTTGTATTTGGAACCTTTGACGGTACTGAGGTCTTATAAACGAAACAGTTCGTATTTTAAGTTCTTTATTACTCGAACCCTTTATTTAGCTTTTGTTTGCCTGCTTTTATGTTGACGCCTCGGAGACAGTACTTTTTTCCGGGATAAAAGGTAGCCTACATATGTCCTTCTCCGTATTAGAGACAATTTTTATGCAACATTTCATGATTTATATTATTCAGTAGATAGGGCGTGGTAGCTTCACAAACAAACAAACTCACTTTTGCTTTTATAATATTAGTTGGGATATGAATCCCGATTATCTACAAAAGTTCAATAGTAATAAGATCCTGCCTAGTCTTATTTGGCACCTTTGACGGTAATGAGGTCTTATAAAAGAAACAGGTCGTATATTTAGTTCTTTATTACTCGAACCCTTTATTTAAAATACGGATCTAGATTATCTACAAAAACCCTGAGTAATAACATGTTATCCTAGTTGTATTTGGAACCTTTGACGGTACTGAGGTCTTATAAACGAAACAGTTCGTATTTTAAGTTCTTTATTACTCGAACCCTTTATTTAGCTTTTGTTTGCCTGCTTTTATGTTGACGCCTCGGAGACAGTACTTTTTTCCGGGATAAAAGGTAGCCTACATATGTCCTTCTCCGTATTAGAGACAATTTTTATGCAACATTTCATGATTTATATTATTCAGTAGATAGGGCGTGGTAGCTTCACAAACAAACAAACTCACTTTTGCTTTTATAATATTAGTTGGGATATGAATCCCGATTATCTACAAAAGTTCAATAGTAATAAGATCCTGCCTAGTCTTATTTGGCACCTTTGACGGTAATGAGGTCTTATAAAAGAAACAGATCGTATATTTAGTTCTTTATTACTCGAACCCTTTATTTAAAATACGGATCTAGATTATCTACAAAAACCCTGAGTAATAACATGTTATCCTAGTTGTATTTGGAACCTTTGACGGTACTGAGGTCTTATAAACGAAACAGTTCGTATTTTAAGTTCTTTATTACTCGAACCCTTTATTTAGCTTTTGTTTGCCTGCTTTTATGTTGACGCCTCGGAGACAGTACTTTTTTCCGGGATAAAAGGTAGCCTACATATGTCCTTCTCCGTATTAGAGACAATTTTTATGCAACATTTCATGATTTATATTATTCAGTAGATAGGGCGTGGTAGCTTCACAAACAAACAAACTCACTTTTGCTTTTATAATATTAGTTGGGATATGAATCCCGATTATCTACAAAAGTTCAATAGTAATAAGATCCTGCCTAGTCTTATTTGGCACCTTTGACGGTAATGAGGTCTTATAAAAGAAACAGGTCGTATATTTAGTTCTTTATTACTCGAACCCTTTATTTAAAATACGGATCTAGATTATCTACAAAAACCCTGAGTAATAACATGTTATCCTAGTTGTATTTGGAACCTTTGACGGTACTGAGGTCTTATAAACGAAACAGTTCGTATTTTAAGTTCTTTATTACTCGAACCCTTTATTTAGCTTTTGTTTGCCTGCTTTTATGTTGACGCCTCGGAGACAGTACTTTTTTCCGGGATAAAAGGTAGCCTACATATGTCCTTCTCCGTATTAGAGACAATTTTTATGCAACATTTCATGATTTATATTATTCAGTAGATAGGGCGTGGTAGCTTCACAAACAAACAAACTCACTTTTGCTTTTATAATATTAGTTGGGATATGAATCCCGATTATCTACAAAAGTTCAATAGTAATAAGATCCTGCCTAGTCTTATTTGGCACCTTTGACGGTAATGAGGTCTTATAAAAGAAACAGGTCGTATATTTAGTTCTTTATTACTCGAACCCTTTATTTAAAATACGGATCTAGATTATCTACAAAAACCCTGAGTAATAACATGTTATCCTAGTTGTATTTGGAACCTTTGACGGTACTGAGGTCTTATAAACGAAACAGTTCGTATTTTAAGTTCTTTATTACTCGAACCCTTTATTTAGCTTTTGTTTGCCTGCTTTTATGTTGACGCCTCGGAGACAGTACTTTTTTCCGGGATAAAAGGTAGCCTACATATGTCCTTCTCCGTATTAGAGACAATTTTTATGCAACATTTCATGATTTATATTATTCAGTAGATAGGGCGTGGTAGCTTCACAAACAAACAAACTCACTTTTGCTTTTATAATATTAGTTGGGATATGAATCCCGATTATCTACAAAAGTTCAATAGTAATAAGATCCTGCCTAGTCTTATTTGGCACCTTTGACGGTAATGAGGTCTTATAAAAGAAACAGGTCGTATATTTAGTTCTTTATTACTCGAACCCTTTATTTAAAAGACGGATCTAGATTATCTACAAAAACCCTTAGTAATAACATGTTATCCTAGTTGTATTTGGCACCTTTGACGGTACTGAGGTCTTATAAACGAAACAGGTCGTGTTTTTAATTCTTTATTACTCGAACCCTTTATTTAAAATATGGATCCCAATTATCTACAAAAGTCTCAGTAATAACATCTTGCCTAGTCTTATTTGGCACCTTTGATGGTAATGAGGTCTTATAAACGAAACAGGTCGTGTTTTTAATTCTTTATTACTCGAACCCTTTATTTAAAATATGGATCCCAATTATCTACAAAAGTCTCAGTAATAACATCTTGCCTAGTCTTATTTGGCACCTTTGATGGTAATGAGGTCTTATAAACGAAACAGGTCGTATTTTTAGTTCTTTATTACTTGAACCCTTTATTTAAAATACGGATCTAGATTATCTACAAAAACCCTTAGTAATACCATGTTATCCTAGTTGTATTTGGCACCTTTGACGGTACTGAGGTCTTATAAACGAAACAGGTCGTGTTTTTAATTCTTTATTACTCGAACCCTTTATTTAAAATATGGATCCCAATTATCTACAAAAGTCTCAGTAATAACATCTTGCCTAGTCTTATTTGGCACCTTTGATGGTAATGAGGTCTTATAAACGAAACAGGTCGTATTTTAAGTTCTTTATTACTCGAACCCTTTTTGAAGCCGCAAAATTTTGTTATAACATTCAGGCCTTTGGATCCGCTGAAATGTGCCTAAATAAATATTCGCTGAATTTTAGTACGTGCTTAAGGCTTGATATATTTTTTGTTTGGTCGTATTTCCGAGCGTTTGCAAATTAAATGATTAGGAATACATTTTTTGGTTGTTAGGAAGAATTTAGCGTGTCTGTTAAGTTTGCATTATATTTATATGGATTTCGCAGTAAATGAATAAAATTCCATCCCAACTAATATTATTATTGCGAAAGTGAGTTTGTTTATTTGTGAAGCTTTCACGCTTTTTTACTGAACCGATCATCATGAAATTTTGCAATCACGTTGCTTGGAGTAAGGAGGAGTTAGGCTACTTTTTATTCCGAAGAAAAGTAGTGGTCCGGAGGTATCGACTCTAACGCGAGCGAAGCCGCGGTTGAAAGCTTGTAAATGAATAAAGTTAGATTACAATTTACAATTATATCCAGCCAGATGAAATTTTTAATGCTAGTGTATTCGATATGGCCCCTTACTAAGCACAAACCATATATTTGGTTGTTTTGTTTTCCATGTGTGTAAGTGGCCAACATTATCATTATCATCATCATCATCTGAGCCTCAAGAAGTCCACTGCTGGATGGCTCTCCCAAGGACTTCCATCATTTTCGGGACTTAGCCATTTTCGTACAGAAATGACTAAAGTGCCTAGTCTCATATCTATAGGCTTTAATATAGCCCTTGAAGGGTTCAAAAAATCAATTTTTAAACATGTAAATTATATTATTTTTTTAAGCTTTTCCTCTTCAACCATATAATTATACAAACTCCATAGAAAAGACAAAAGAAATAAATAATCAAAAGGTTCGTGCTTAGTCTTGTTAATTTAAGGTCCTTACCTATGAAATTGGCGTTTCCTATCGAGAATTTTGAGTAAAGTGTATTTTTCATACTAACATTTTTACGGACAACAGTAAGCCTGACTTAAACATTATAAAATTTACAAAAATAAAATGAAATAGAAAAATGGCTACAGTTTTGATTAAAACTGACAAACCTGAAACAAGATTTTTTCATAACTATTTTTCAATAATTTACTTTAAATTCGCAAAAACAAAAATTTTAATGCATGCGGAATGTTAGTATATAGACCACTTTAAACTTAAAATAAAAAAGGGTTCAACTGAAAATTAGTGACATTAGGAACAAAAGAGCAACTGGGAAGAAAACGCCAATTTCATAGGTAAGGACCTAATATTAATAAATATAATAAATAAATAAATATATACGGACAAATCACACAGATTGAGCTAGCCCTAAAGTAAGTTCTTAAGTAAGACTTGTGTTATGGGATACTAACTCAACGATACTATACTTTATAACAAATACATATATAGATAAACATCCAAGACCCAGATCAATCTGAAAAAGGTCATTTTCCATCTTGACCTGACCGGGGATCGAACCCGAGACCATCCGTGTCGCAGGCTGGCGTGTTGACCGCTGCGCCACGGCGCTCGTCGTGTAGATGATATGTTCACAAATATGGTTTTTATTAAGAGATAGGAAAATAGGGAAACTAACAAACAAACAACGTTAAAGTAGCTCATTAAATTACTAGAATTCATTGAACATGCAATGAACAGGACTAACATGCATAACTTTGTCCAATAAGGCAGAAAGTCACTTAACTGGGTACGTAGTTAGTATCCGATTGGTTTAACTAATTGTTTTATGTACAGGCTTTGATAAAGGCTTTGCTTTAGATATGAAGCCCTCGATATAGCTAAATAATAAATAATAATAATAAATAATAAATATATAGGGACATATCACACAAATTGAGCTAGCCCCACAGTAAGTTGTGAACTTGTGTCGCGGGATACTAACTCAACGATACTATATTTTATAACATATACTTATATAAATAAACATCCAAGACCCAGGTCATTCTGGAAAAGATCGTTTTCCATCATGACCTGACCGGGGATCGAACCCGGGACCCCCGTGTCGCAGGCTGGTGTGTTGACCGCTGCGCCACGGAGCTCGTAGCTCGAAGCTTGCAGTGAAAAAACATAGATTATTAAAAAATTAGCTAAAGTAGAAAAAATCACATATACAATTGTTCTTGAATGTATATGTAACCCCACAGATCTGTATACGCACTTTTTATATTCATTCAACTGTGTTACCTAACATACACACTTTCATATATTCTACACAATCTAGTCTATATTAAAGATTTTATTTTTGTGTTTGGTTTGTATATTTACTTTACAAACCAACGTTAGACTCAATAACAACTGGACTGATTTTTAAATTCTTTTACCAAAAGAATATAAATATATACGGACAAATCACACAGATTGAGCTAGCCCCAAAGTAAGTTCTAATGAAAGACTTGTGTTATGGGATACTAACTCAACGATACTATATTTTATAACAAATACATATATAGATAAACATCCAAGACCCAGATCAATCTGAAAAAGATCGATTCGTTCCATCTTGACCTGACCGGGATCGAACCCGGGACCATCCGTGTCGCAGGCAGGCGTGATGACCGCTGCGCCACATTATAAGTTTCATACGCATCATTTTATATTTAAAAAATATGAAAAATTTATTTTCCACATCCCAAGGTACTCCTTTCTTAATATGACAGAAACCGGAAACCTAGGAATGGAGATCAGCCTGCAAGCCAAGATAAACAGAGTGATAAAACCAAAAACCTACTGGATGAACTTCCGGGAAACAGCTAATACCTACCTATATTATAAAAAGGATTTCAAACGCTTTCGCACAAAACGGATGATGACTATATTTTTTTCGTTATTATATGGAAAGACCTCCCAAAAAAAGACACATCCACGAAAAAAAACGTAATGCTAAACCAAAAACTCTCTTAGATATTACAGTTTTAATAGCACATTTTTGGGCGATACCAAAACGCTCCCCAGAAAATGCTACTCTATCGTGATGTCACGGTTGACGTGTGAGTAACTTGTTCGACAGCTATATTAAATATTGCGTTTATTGTCATGGTAATATTTATTTTTACTTTTTTCATACTTTTAAAATGGACTTACCTAACTAACTTTCAAAGGTTATTTAGCATGGTAAACGAATCGTTATCAAATTGAGAGTGTACTTTTATAATCTTTTTAGACACATTTTGACATGTGTGGCGCAGCGGTCAACACAAACACGGATGGTCCTGGGTTCAATCCCCGATCAGGTCATGATGGAAAACGATATTTTTCAGTATGACCTGGGTCTTGGATGTTTATTTATATAAGTATATATTATAAAATTTAGTATCGTTGAGTTAGTATCCTGCGACACAAGTTCAGAACTTAATGTGGGGCTGGCTCAATTTGTGTGATATCTGATATGTCTATATTTATTTATTTATTATTATTTATTTTTAAGAATATGAAGACCCAGGCATCGTGCCTATATTCTCTGAATGACCGAGTTTATAAAGCCTTCCATAAACATTGAAAAAGGAAACCGGAAGAAAAATTCAATTTGCTTTCAATCCGCGAGGAAAAAGAAAATAGGGAATTGACAGATAAATTTAATCTCTAACTTCAAGTGTCGGCTGCAATCAAGGTACTAGGTTTATTCTTCCTTTAGATAAACGGAGGCGAGGCAGTTTAGTGTGCTTAGAGCGGAAATAGGATAGCTGGTATTGACTCGAGCGCTCTTCAATTATAGAGAAATGGGCTGAGGCAGCTTGATATTCCTCATTTTTAGGGTTCCGTAGTAAACAAGGAACCCTTATAGTTTCGCCATGTCTGTCTGTCTGTCTGTCCGTCCGCGGTTTTACGCAGAGACTATAAGTATTAGAAAGCTGAAATTTGGTATGGGTATGTACATTAATCATGGCAAAAAAGTGGTAGAATAAAATGTTGAAAAAAAATTTTTTTTAGGGTAGCTTCCATACAAGTAAAGTGGGGGAGTAATTTTTTTTTCCTTACTTACCCATCGTGTGGGGTATCGTTAAATAGGTCTTTAAAAAATATTGTGAGGTTGAGAACACCACTTTTCGATTTAGGGATCCGTTTCCGAAATATTTGGTTTTAAAGTGCAAATTTTTGTTAGACGTACGTGTCCCCCCCCTCTATCTGCTAAACGGTTATATATTAGGGTGGATCGTTTTTTTTTATTTTTGATTTTTGAAATGGCGGGGTGCGGAACAGGTGCTAAATATGATTATAATTAAAAGTTACTATGAAGGCAATATCAAAATTTTATTGCAACTACTGCCGCCAGCCCATATAAAAAACCAAAAATACCTGAAATATAGGGTTCAGGCAGCAATTAATAAAAGCACTATAGCTTCCAAAAAATCTTTGTTTATTGTAATAATATTACTTTTATGTAATAGCTAAAACAGTATGTATCGTAAAAACATCAAAAAATACAATCTTTTTTTTTTTAATTTCGTTAAAAACTGAGCCAAAATTACTTTTTAAAATGCCTCGGTACTTATTTGAAATTGTAGTCTTTTTCGTATTAAACATTGGCATAATGCGGCAAGACTTCAATTTATTTCTAATAAATCCTTCCCTTCTTTCTGGTCTGCAGACAGCAGAACAGGATTCTGTGACTAATTTAATACACCTTTCAGTAGCTTGAGTGTGACATGGCATATTGCGGAATTTGGTTAAAATTGTAGTTTCCATTAACTCAGGGTTTGGATAGCTTTAGAAATCAAATCATTGTCCATTTGTTTTAGTAGAGGTGGTTCTGTGACGTAGTTGCAGTCTATTAAATCATATTATTCAGTGGCTTCGAAATAAAATTTTGGCAATTTGAACCCTCTTTTTGGAGCTAAGCCTGAAGTTTTTTTCTCTCATTTTTAGTATACGTCTGAGCGCCAATTCTTTTATATGGGTTCGTTTATCAGCTAACTTCTTCTTCCTTTACCTTATCCCACTTTTTTATGTAGGGTCCTTAGTAGGCCGTAGCTCCACCATGGCCTTTGTCACTCCCTTCCTGTTCATACTCTCCTTGACACAATCGATCCATCGTTTCTTAAGTCCCCCTCTGTTTCGTGTATCATCTACTTTCAAATCTAATGCCTTTTTTGTGATATGACTTTCTTCTCTCCTCATCACATGCCCATATTCGTTTATCAGCTAACATAGCAATTAAAATATTCTCGCAGTGGTCAAAATATCCATTCCGCTGAATTACAGAGTCCACGAATTTCTTCGAGTTGACGGGAAGGTATCTTGAGAGTTTTACGGTCTTATACAAATTTTAGCGCCGTTAACACACTGAGGTTGTGTTTTAATTGTGAACCACATTGGAGCATATGCTTTAATTACAAATTCAGTCAATATTAGTAATTTTGGCGATGGATCCTTGGTGGAAACATAGAGTCTAAGAATCCTATTAGCGGTGGTAAGCCATCGGGTATGAACGAATTTTCCAGGGTTTCGCTTTGGCAAATTATCCTCAAAAACACCTGTATTAATCACAGCACAGATTTCAAATAAATATAGTTGAACTAGTTGATTTGTACTAAGGTCACTGCGCGATTTAGTAATATCGGGTAACTCACACTTTATTGCAGAGAAATTTGTGTTGGGAAGACACTCGCAATCTTTCAAAGCTTTCCCTATAACTCCAGTGAAACTTCTGGGCCCTGTGGTAGTCCCGTCGAGATGCTCAAATAGATGTCTCAGTGGTAGTTCATTGGCACGCAGTTGACACATGACCCATTGACGTCGCACCGTAGGTCACTTATTTGATGGGAATCGCGCGCGAATTTGCAATAATTTAGGTACATTTCGCGCGCCAATAACACGGAGAAAATGTGTACAATAAATAAATTTGTCATGTAATTCTTTTATTATGTATGTTTTATATAAATAAAAGATAATTTAACGAACACAATAGCATGAAACTATATTTATGAGTATGTCCTCTTAGTGTCTTATTTTGGCCTTTTTTTCAGTAATTTGTCGACATTGCGGCAGTACTTCCTAATATTTTAGCTAAATAATATTCAACATGTATTATCGTATGCTCAAAAGGCATCTTTTGCAAAAACCGCGACATCAAAAATCGAAAAAAAAAATTTTTTTCCATACTAATGCGATCCACCCTATTATATATAGACACGTGAAAAAAATTACAGCAGTAGTATATATACTGAAATTGAAAGGAAAACTATCAGAGCGGAGTACTAAGTATAAACTAAAAAGTTATAGGCAACAAACTTATAAAATGTACTCGAAAATGTAAAATTTCATACGAGATGTTTTTGGTCGTTAAACTGTGGGGTGCGAGTGTGAACAGTGTGGACTCAAAGTTGTCATTTGCAACTACGGAACCCTACACTTCGCGTGGCCCGACACGCACTTGGCCGGTTTTTTATTGCTGTCTTACAAATATTTACTACCTACAAATATTTTTTACGATAAATTCCGTTTTTTTTTGTGTGTTATGCGCTTTAATTATTAAACCAAGTGGTAATAGGTGATAGGATAGCTATCCTAGGATAGGAATAGCTAGATAGCTCTTCTCGAGCCCTTTTCTATTATAAAGGAATAAGCCAATACAATTTTATTTTTGATCAGAAAAAATTATTGGAAGAACTTAAGTTCTTCCAATAATTTTTTCTTCTGTCAAATAAAACAAAAATAGCCCTGAAAAATGTTTCTTTTATTTACAGGAATTAACTACATTAACGTGTCATTACACTTATTAATGGCTTTTTCTAATAACTACGTCTACGTCACTAGATAATGTCATATTTAGGTGTGTAAGCTGAACTTTCGTAAAGTTTCATTAAAAATAAATCCAGTGATATTTAATGTTCTATTATGTTTTTGCGATTATTACACATTTAAATAAAATTATTTTAATACGGTTTTTATCGCGTTTATTACATTATTTATACACCTAACGTTTCGAGCACTTTACAGTGTTCGTGGTCGCAGGTAGACTAAGTTGATATTTGTCTAGTATTTTATAAGAACTGCAAAATCTACCGCTTAAAATATTTATTGATATTTGTGATATTTGCTTAACTCATATTTAAACATGAGGATGCAACCAGGAATACGCTCGGAAGATGAATGATGATGACTGTCCGTTTCGAAACAGTTCCCAACTCACCATATTCCTGTATCGATTAGTTTATGATCTTGTATGGAACATCTTACTATGCATCGACCAACAAAAGTGCAGGTGGATCGGTCATATGATACGTGACGAAAAAGGAAAATGGCTTAAGGCAGTTTCAGAGTGGTACCCAAGAGATGGGACGAGAAACCGTAAAAGAGCGTGTATAAAATGGGAGACATTAAAATAACCATCATCATCATTTCGTGTAGGTGACACGGTCAGTCGACCATGCACACCCTGGTGTCAGAGTTCTTCGGATCCGCCTCTCGGCCTCTGACGTGATTCCTTCAACGACTACCAGATGGCAGCCGGGATCACCGGCTTAACGTGCCATCCGAAGCACGGAATCATCTTTATTATCAGACGATCAGGTGATTCGTGCCTTTCTTGTCCTAACCAAACTAGAAACAACTTAACAAAGTATGCTTCCCGTGGAAATCAAACCCACGACCCCCGGGTCAACAAAGCAAACGCCTTAACCACTGGACCACGGAGGCAGGAGGAGGAAATGACCGCTGGCCCAAGATGGAGAATGGCAACTTAACATAGACATTAGTGGAAATTATTGGAGGAGGCTTACGCCAAGAGGCACACTGAGATTAGCGACATTTTATAAGATACGAATGATACAAACGCGTCATCATCATCATCATCATCAGGTCTTTTTAGTCTCCACTGCAGGAGCACGACCCTCTCTGTACTACCAGAGCCATATATAAGCTTGAGTAGTCAGAGGATTTGGCCTACACTCTCCACGCTGGCCAGACGTGTTGGAGAGGTCTCTATGATGTTTATAAGCTTTGTTTAGCTTGTTTTTCCTTAGTCGCTTTTTACGATCGGTTCAGTATATTGAACGTGAAAGCAACAAATAAACAAACTCACTTTCGCAATTATAATATTAGTTAGGATTATGGAACAAACTGCTTCATTTTGACGTTAAAAAGAAACGGATCTGCTCAGAAGAGCTAGTTTTGTCGTGATTAAACAACGGCGGAGCCGTCTCAAAGCCTTTTCAATAAAACTTGTCCGTCGCTAAAAGACACTGTTCTAGCCGTCGAAGTGGATCGAATCTTTTGAAGTCTGAAATATAACTTTATTGTTTTTCTATGTTTGTTTATTGCATACATGCAAGAGTACTTTTGTGGCTTGTAGTAAGCTGTATTTACTTATATAACGTGACAGCCTCCGTAGCACAGTGGCAATCAGGAAGCCGAGCCTTCGTGGAGGACCCCAGACTTTGAAGCGTTCAATTTCTTTATTGCGTTTCATATTGTACATTACATCAGCTCTTACAATAATGTCCCTGCACTGTAATTATATTAAATAGGTACAATATGAACCCTATACATCGCATAAATAAAATTTGGAATGGCAAACGGGTTGTGTAACGTTTTCGCTGAGGATGAAAATGGATGGCTATTGACTGTCCGTTTCTAAACAGATCCCGACTCATTATATTTCTATTATGGATTTGATAATAATCTTGTATCGAAAAAACTTCTGCATTGTGACGTTAAAAAGAAACTGATCTTTTCAGAACAGCTACTTTTGTCGTGATTAAACAACGGCGGAGCCGTCTCAAAGCCTTTCCAATAAAACTTGTCCGTCGCTGAAAGACACTGTTTCTAGTCGTCGAAGTGGATCGAGTCTTTTGAAGTCTGAACTATTACTTTATTTATTTTCCTATATTTGTTTGTTGCATACATGCAAAAGTACTTTTGTAATCTGAAATATTACTTTATTGTTTTTCTGTATTTGTTTATTGCATACATGCAAAAGTACTTTTGTGGCTTTTAGTAAGCTGTATTTGCTTAAATAACATGATGACCTCCACGGTGCAATTGTTAAAACTCGCCAGCTTGTAACACATCGGGTTTATTTCCCGAACGCGGGCCAATATTTGTAATTTATTTAAGAACTATCCAAGGACGGTATCCAAGTAACATCCATTTTTTAATCACCTAATTTTGCACTTCAAGCGCTAATGGAGGCAGCGGGAAGTAGACTCCGTTTGTCTGAAAATTATTTGCAATCCTGAAGTCCATGTAAATTACATTTCTCTTTCTTACTAATTTTAGATCGGAAACTTGATCGAAGACTGAAAAATAATATTTACTGCGCCATCTTTGTAATCACTGTCATCATTTTATGTAGGTGACACGGTCTGTTGACCATGCACACCCTGGTGTCAGAGTTCTTCGGAACTGCCTCTCGGCCTCTGACGTGGTTCTTTTCTTTCTTTCAGGTTCTTTCATCTTTCTCAACAGACAATCAGGTGATTCATGTCTGTAATTTCCTAACCAAACTGGAATCAACTTAACAAAGTATGCTTCTCGTGGGAATCGAACCCACGACCCCGAGTCAACAAGGCAAACGCCTTAACTACTGGACCACGTAGGACAAACTAATAGTTTGGAGTCTGTGATGTGATGAGTTTAGGAGCAAAAATTTATATAATACTGCCACTATATTTTCGTGCTAGCTGTTGCCCTCGGCTTTGCCCACGTTATATATAGCCTTTGTCCTTTTTAGTACCCTAACCTATGTGTATGCAAAATTTCATGATGATCAATTCAATAAATAGGGCGTGAAAGCGTAAGAAACAAACAAAATCACTTTCGCATTTATAATATTACGTTAGGATTAGGATAATGCTTTAACAGATGGATCATCATCATCATCATCATTTCGTGTAGGTGACACGGTCAGTCGACCATGCACACCCTGGTGTCAGAGTTCTGCGGAACCGCCTCTCGGCCTCTGACGTGATTCCTTTAACAACTACCAGATGGCAGCCGGGACAACCGGCTTAACGTGCCTTCCGAAGCACGGAATCATCTTTCTTATCAGACAATCAGGCGATTCATGCCTGCAATGTCTTGACCAAACTGGAAACAACTTTACAAAGTATGCTTCCCGTGGGAATCGAACCCACGACCCCTGGGTCAACAAGGCGAACGCCTTAACCACTGGACCACGGAGGCAGATAGATCACTTCAGGACATGTCTTTCATTATCACAATTTTAAATAAAGCCGATTCTCATTATTACATATTCTACCTTACAATAATCCCATAAAAGTAATAAAATTTAATTTTCCATAAATTGAAGCTTCCATATTCGAGCAAGAAAATAAAACGTAAACCGTAAAATTTCAGTATTTTCATAACCGATTTAAAAAGATCGCGTTTCAATTTCTGACGCATCAGCCAAGATGCTGGAAACCCGCCAAAGGTCGATGTAAGTTCATTAAGTAAACTATGATATGATAGAGACCTTTAAACGTTAAGTATTCTAGACAGGGCATATTTTTTAACACTCATCATCATATCTTGTGTGTTGACCGATGAACCCTGGTGTCAAGGGTTGCAAGCCGTCTAAAAGGCCTTTGAATGGTTTTGAGAAACTAGGGGAGCAATGACTTATCGTGGCCGTAATTAGACAATCTAGTGATCCGTCTGCAATGTCCTAACCAAAGAATAACATCACAAAGTTGTTATTAGTCCCGTTTGGAATCGAATCCACTATACCACAAAAGTCCTCCTGCAAAAGTCACACTACACCACAGGTGCACTTTTGCACAAAAAAGATTTTTATTAATAGTTTTTAAGGTTCACATAAGGGTAAGAGTTTTTTAATTCTGTCACAATTTCTCATACCTAAATAGATTTAAACGTATTAGGCATTATATGATAAGAATCCTTACATTTTACCAGTGATAATAGATCATACCTCCTTGTACTACATACATACTATTACGTCTTTCTCCCTTGCGGATCAGACAGAATCCAGGTCTGTAAAACCTTAAGACCACGTTTAGCATGTTAATAGGCTTGTAGGTGAGAACGAAATCAATATAGTGGGGCTGCTATCCGCATCGCCTATTGTCATGATGGATTTGAAGAGCCGATGGTCCAGTGGGTGTGAGCTCTATGAGCGCTTACATATGTTAAGCTACTCCTGGTGCAGTCCCTACTTGGATGGGTGACCGCAAAGTGGCATAAAAATATCTCGAGCTTCTCCGTGCTTCGGAAGGCACGTTAAGCCGTTGGTCCCGGCTGTCATCGTTGATGGCAGTCGTTAAGCTATGTCAGATGCCTTAAAGGCAGCTTGAAAAATCTGACACCAGTGTTGGCCACTTACACATACGAAAAACAAACATTGACATGATTACTGACGCCCATTCTCTCGATCGGCTTTAACGATCTGCGTGAGAAGAAATGCAGCAGGTATATACTACGTTTTTTTCTCCTAAACCAGCACGGAAGTAAGCAACTGAAATGGGAGCATAATGAATCAGCTCTTAATAAATACAAAAGGAAGGGTCGCAGGGTCAAAGTCCTTTAGACATTCAATAAACATTTTTTTTTTGTGCACGTCAAGTTATTCTAGTGCTTACAAGTCATTGTGACCCAAATTCTAGCCGGCCAGCGCAGTGTTGTGAGATAGGATCGCGATATTTATCACAATAATTGCGTAACTTGTCCCTGATTTATGATTTAGATTGCACTAACGATGATAATTCGTCAAGCCCTTAGATTAATGTTGTGGTACATGTTTCAGTCTTGATGAACAAAGCTTTAGGCCTCAAGTTTTCCATTCTATCTTGATTGCCGCTCAAATGGTGTAGTGGCCCATCTATTTAGCACCTTAGATATTTTCATACAAAACTGTTCAGAGCAATATGTAAGGAAATTTTAAAATGCTTTTTGTAAGTTACAAAGGTACATTGGTCCCGTAGGACATATAGTTCATATTGATGGCCTGAGTCTACTCTTTAAGGAAATGCCGAGACTAAACTTACACGCTGTAAATTAATATACTTTGATTATTTTTATTTCATCATCATCATCATGTCTCCACTGCAGGAGCTTAACGCTCACTGGCTACCAGAGCCATATATTAGCCAGAGCAGTCAGAGAATTTGGTCTACACTCTTAAAGCTGGCCAGACGGGATGGAGAAGTCTCTTAAATCTTTTAAAGCTTTGTTTAGCTTGTGTTCCTTTAGTCGCCTTTTACGACATCGACACGGAAAGACGTGGAGTGGCCCTATTCTACTCTGCCAAGAACCACACGGCAAACTTTTATTTCTTCCCCCTTCGATTTTATTTCTCCAGTAAGCACGATCTTTAGCATTATGGATTGCGAATCCAAAGACATGTAGATCTCTGGCAAAGACAACATTACTTATTAATATGTAAAATACGGGTCACTTACGTATGAAGTCAGCTACAGGTCGACATGTTTCAACCTCATCCGGAGGTCTTCCTCAGGGCGAATGTGAACCGAGACGCGCGCAGGAAGTCGTCCCAGTTCGCACTTCTTGCGCGCGTCTCGGTTCACATTCGCCCTGAGGAAGACCTCCGCATGAGGTTGAAACATGTCGGCCTGTAGCTGACTTCATACGTGAGTGACCCGTATTTTACATATTAATAATGTAAACATCTCACGTTAGTTTTAATCAAAAAACAACATTACTTGGTCGGGTTTTTTATATATTTATTTTTCAATGTAATTTCCCACTGTCTGTCTCACTTAGTCCACTTTATCCTCAATTTGTTCTAGCAGTAGAACAAATAGGACTCAAAGACTTTTTTGTTCTACTATGTCTCATAGTAGAGGTACATAAGTCCCTTCTACTGATGTTGCCCATGGTACTTACAATGACATACAAATATGCCTTTGTAGAAGTAGCAAATATCCCACCAAAAACATAAATGTAAAAAAGGAGAGCCAAGTTCAATACAAAAATTATGCTTGGGTGTGGGCTTCGCTGCAAAAAGAATTGAGATCTAAATGAGTGCCAAGTTCTATGGTAGGTAGTAAGTTAGATTTGATATTATTTAACTTTCTTTAATTTTTAGATTTTTTCCTACGTTTATACACAATTGCCGAGCTGGATTCCAAATTTCATCCTTCTAGGTCATCTGGAAGTAGGTTAGGTTTAGGTACTATATGCCAGTCAGTCAATAGGAAAATTTACGACTTTTTGACCTTCATATTTTTATAACCGTTTGAGCTTGCTTCATGAAATTTGGGCTTCTAGATGTCCGCATGGACGTAATTAAACACACGTAGTTTTATGTGTTTACGTTAAAGAGGTTTTAAGTTATAGAAGGGTCAAAAGTGGCACCAAGTGGTTCGTGTAATATTACACTCGACGCTGGCTAGCCAGTTCCTTTGCTGGAACTTTGGCTTGACACGCTGCCGCGTGTCTAGATGATAATCAGTTGATAGCAAACGACATTGTAAAACCTATGCTTTTCATGCTTCCATACTTCACAGAACTCAAAAAGGCATTAAAAGTGCTATAAACTCAATAAAATCAATGACAGTATTCAATTTGCTATTAAACCGCATAGCGGATTTCACAAAAGAGCGATTACCGATTAAATATCGGCTTGTTTCAAATCACCGATTTCAGACTATTAGGCTGTACGTGAAATAGATACTTGTGGTTCAATTCATGATGAAGCCAATTACCGACCTTTTGTATCGTGTTGCCTAGCAACGAAAGGGTATATCCACTGAAGTTAATTGACCCTATGTTTCTAGGTTTAGTAAGACAGCAAGCATGGGTTTTTTTACATGCACGGCGACTTATCTTTTGAAAAAGGTAAACATTAATTTAATAAACTATACATGAAATAGGTATACTGTGGTTCCAAACAGTTTGATGAAGACAATAACCCACTTTACTTATCTCACCGTCCAGTCCAGTAACGAACGGGTTAGGTTTGATGGTTAAGCTACCAAATCGCACTTTTTTATACTTCTATTATTTTCTGTCACTCAGAACCGTCTTTTACTATAGCGAGAAAAAGATAGGAAGTGTGAGAATCTTATCAATTTTACTGCGTATGGACACACTTTTTAATTTTATTGAATTATGTAACCTTCATTTGAATTAACCTCAAAAAGCGTTAAAGATACAGTTATGAGCATTTAATTCGGTGATGAACGGTGATTACCTGTACAATATCAAATACAGAAGGATCATAATTCATACTTTCGTAATGGTAATTTCGACTGGTGCAAGATCACATATTTCAAGTGGACATGCCCTGGCGAGCACAATGGACTCCCCACAGAATTGATTAAGTGCTCAGCTGAATACTATCTTCTATTCCAGTGATTGGACGCCTTTATTGTATTAGCGTGTAAATTGGACGATAGGTACAAATAGAGCTTTTATAGTACTCGTTAGGTGAAAAGAAAACAAGTAAATTTAAAACTTAATTATAGGCTCATTTTTAGGATTCCGTAGTAAACTAGGAACCCTTATAGTTTCGCCATGTCTGTCTGTCTGTCCGTCCACGGTTTTACTCAGAGACTAAAAGTACTAGAAAGCTATATTTTGATATGGTTCTTTATATTAATCACGGCAATAAAGTGGTAGAAAAAAAAAATTTTTTAGGGTAGCTCCCATACAAGTAAAGAGGGGGAGTAATTATTATTCTCTATTTACCCATCGTGTGGGATAACATTAAATCGGTCTTTAAAAAATATTTTGAGGTTGAGAACACCATTTTTCTATTTAGGAATCCGTTTCCGAAATATTTGATTTTAAAGTGCAAATTTTTGTTAGAGGTAAGTGTCGTCGTCCCCCCCCCCCCCCCCCCTCTATCTGCTAAACGGTTATATATGGATAGATGTGAGGTGCGAGTGTGAACAGTGTGAACTCAAAGTTGTCATTCACAACTACGGAACCCTACACTGCGCGTGGCCCGACACGCACTTGGCCGGTTTTTTTTTAACTCTTCCATGCTGTTTCCATTGTCCATGCTGTTGGAAATTTCCTCGTTTGTTAGGTTATTAACTTGTTATTTGGACTGCAATATAGTTCTCAATAAAATGTTTATATCTGTCGTCGTATCCTTACCTCCTTACATAGTAATATAAGCAAGTAAGGATATCTGCTGTCATAAGGGCAACCTTAATTCATAATTTCTGAAATTTTCAACCGTCTAGCTATCACGGTTTATGAGATACAACCTGATAACAGACATACAGATTGACATCAGAGTCTCGTGAAAAGGGTCCCGTTTTTTTTCCTTTGCATACGGAACCCTAAAAGTAATGGTCAGTCACGGCACCGCAGTGCGACGAGGTTCGCGGTAACTCACATTTTCATTGTACTGTTTTACTTGCCATTCCAATTTGAAAACCTGATATTTTCTTGACGTTGAATTTTCTCGTTTGTTAGGTCATTAACTTGTTATTTGGACTGCATTGTAGTACTAAATAAAATGTTTGTATATGTGAGGGACATATTGTTGTTAGGGACTCAGGGAACCTAAGCTAAACAAAGCTTTAAAATATCAAAGACACCTCTCCAACCCGTCCGGCCAGCGTGGAGAGTGTAGGCCAAATCCTCTGACTGCCTTCGCTAATATACGGCTCTGGTAGTCAGAGAGGTCACGCTTTTGCAGTGGAGACTGAAAAAGAGCTGATGATGATATCTACACTAATATTTATGAGGAAAGTTAAGATTATTTGTTTGTTTGCATTGAATGAACTCTAAAACTATTTAGACGATTTTCAAAATCCTTTTACTTATAGAAAGCTAATTTATCTACGGGTGACATAGGCTATAACTTACGCGGATGAATTCGCGGGAAATATCGCCAGTTAATATATGATATATAAGGGGGTCGTGGGTTCGATTCCCACGGGAAGCATACTTTGTTAAGTTGTTTCCAGTTTGGTTAGGACAATGCAGGCTTGAATCACCTGATTGTCTGATAAGAAAGATGATTCCGTGCTTCGGAAGGCGCGTTGGTCCCGGCTGCCATTTGGTAGTCGTTAAAGGAACCGCGTCAGAGGACGAGAGGCGGTTCCGCAGAACTCTGACACCAGAGTGTGCATGGTCGACTGAACGTGTCACCTACTCGAAATGATGATGAATATATAAAATTCAAACGTTGCTCATGTAATTGTTGTCCAAACTGAAATGATGTGATGAAAAAGAATTACAACCTATGTCTTTAGGTATACCTCCTAAGTGTGATACCAACCACACCACCGTGACTTCGAATCATCGTGTAGTTGGTATCATTAGGGCGTTTATCCGGGAGTCGTGGATTCAAATCCTACCTATGACGAATTCTTTTTCATTACATATTTCCAGATTAATAATAATATAAGTAAAAACCGAGAGTAATGCTTCTTAAATACCAATTAATTAAGTAATTGTTGTCTTTTGTTCGCAGATGAAGGCAGTGAGCAGACTATGCCGGGTGTGAAGTAGCGATGTCTGCAGCATTTTTGTTTGGTGCACTTGGGGCCTTGGCGCTGGTCACGCGCACAGGTGAGTTTTAATTACTAATCGCGTCTTTATTGCTTACGGGGTAGACAGACCTTAGGCTTAACAGTTAAGCCAAGTTCAACCAAATTTCGTACATACAACTGGATAAGGCATATTAATGTTTATAATGAGATTTCAATTTTAAAAACAATACCTATACAAAATTACAGCGTGTACAAGTTTTCGACACGAAACTTCAACTCACAGTAATTTTGACGCGAACTACGTTTGTATGGGATTGCGGCTTTAATATCTATGCGGCTTTACGTGGGACTCGTAAGTGAGTAAAGTAAAAATCAAATTTCGTTCTTAGTACCTTACTTTGTATATATAACTCATATTAAAGCATAAAAGCTGCCACAAATGTGAGCCCTGGGCACTCTCTACTAAAAATAAAATGAAACAGTTGTTGATTTTGTGATGAATCAATAACTGTTTCATTTTATATTTGGTTTTCTATTTACCACAAAAGTCTTTCTTGTGTATATTTGATAGTAGTTTTTGATTGTTATTAGGATTTAGGTGTTACTCGAGAAAAAAGTTACTAACATTAGTTTAAAAAAAATATATCACTACCCGGCAAATAAGTTGAACTAAGTGTGAGTAGGACACCGCAATACATTGCTACTGATTAATATAGGTGTGTCTCGCTCACACTTAGTTCAACTTATACGCCGCATGTTGTACATTTATCGGTTACATTATTAATAACCACGGATAAATGTGATTAATTTCTCACTTTTACCTCGACTACCGGTAATTATTTATTTTATTTATTTATTTTATGTGTTTATATATTATTTATTTATTTGACGAGCTCCGTGGCGCAGCGGTCAACACGCCTGCCTACGACACGGATGGTCCCGGGTTCGATCCCCGGTCAGGTCAAGATGGAAAAAGATCTTTTTCAGATTGACCTGGGTCTTGGATGTTTGATTGATATCTATATAAGTATCTATTATAAAATATAGTATCGTTGAGTTAGTATCCCATAACACAAATCTCGAACTTACTTTGGGGCTAGCTCAATCTGTGTGATTTGTCCGTATATATTTATATTTTATATTTATATATTATTAATAATCATAGACAATTATTAATAATTTTCAATTGTTCTCTTACCGTAACATATGCAATACCGCGCTGTGCTTCCAAACTAAAATAATAGATGCAACCGATAAAGCTGCAAAATTAAAATGGGACTGGGCCGGGCATGTGACCGGGACATCTCAGAATCAGTAGACCAAAAGAGTAACTGATTGGATTCCAAACGGCAAACGACTGTCTCATCTCCGTCGAATCTGCTGGTGCGACAACCTAAACAAATTTAAATATAAATGGCATGCAAAATGTATAATTTAGAGAATCCTGGAAGAGTCAGAGAGAAGACTTTGCCTTACATTAAACAAATATATAACCAAGTATATACGGACACACCACACAAATTGAGCTAGAAAGTTTGAGACTTGTGTTATGGGATAATAACTCAACGATACTTTATTTTAGTACAAATACATTTAGATAAACTTCCAAGACCCAGGTTTATCTGAAAATGATCATTTTCCATCATGACCTGACCGGGGATCGAACCTGGGCCCTGCGCCACGGAGCTCGTCGAACGTCGACGTCGTAACATTGAGGCAGCTATGGCTATTAAATAATGTACAGTCTGAGGCGATATATTTTAGATTTTAGTAGTTATATTGTTTAATAAATTATAAATGTTGGAACTTACACACGATTTATTATATTATTATTAGTTAGGATAGGATAAGGATTCACAATAGTTGATTATAATGTAAGTATAAATGGGAATGAATTATATACGTATGAATGCTGATTTCAAACAAAATTGAAAATGAAGTCTTTACTTTATTGTTGTGAGTATACATGCTGAATTAGCAGTGTAGGCGTCTCGTAAGAATAATAACTTTGTTTTGTATCTCATCAACTTTCAATGACAGTTGTTGATCCCAATTGATCCTCAGATATATTTCCATTGTGCGTTCAATTCGGAATAAGTGGTTTTTGTCAGACAGTATAGGCTTCTCGAGTATTATTGGAGCCTTCGCAATGTTCTGTAGGACTTCATCATATCTCATGGGGTGATTACTTCGGGATAAATAGGTAAAGATGAAGAAATACGTGATTGAATTGTTTTTGTAATTATTTGAACGAAAACTGTGAAAGATGTGATGTGATATTGGTAAAAATCAGACTCATGTTTAGTAAATTTTTGACGAGTGCCCAAAAAAGTGTACTTTTATAGTCTTTTTAGACAGATTTTGATACAACAAATGACATTTTTAAGAATCTGAAGACCCAGTCAATATGCCTATTAAAAATATTTAAATTTATTTCATCGAAGCGCACCTACGTTTGAAAATTAGTAAAGAGCATGAAGTAAATGTAAAAAATGATATCGAGATCTTTCGAAACTCATTTGTGAAGACAAAAATGTTGTAGAAAATTTTATAAAAATATATATTGCTAGTTACCGATGGTTACAGTTAGTACCCAACTCTTTTCAAAAGTTGAACATAGGTTCAAGGATTAAAAATGTGGTATTTAAAATTGCTATCGTAAGCGCAGCTAAACGGTACACTCCGAGGAATAATTAAGGCGCGCTTCATAAGGTGCGCTTCAAAATGGTTGCGCTTCGAGGAATACATCAGCAGTGTACGTGTCTCGTATAAATAATAACTTTGTTTTGTATCTCATCAACTTTCAATGACAGTTGTTGATCCCAATTGATCCTCAGATATATTTCCATTGTCCGTTCAATTCGATATAAGTGGTTTTTGTCAGACA
This sequence comes from Rhodophaea formosa, assembly GCA_963082605.1. Lineage (NCBI taxonomy): Eukaryota > Metazoa > Arthropoda > Insecta > Lepidoptera > Pyralidae > Rhodophaea > Rhodophaea formosa. The sequence continues at coordinate 2,275,116 of OY720220.1, read as the reverse complement.
GTATAGGCTTCTCGAGTATTATTGGAGCCTTCGCAATGTTCTGTAGGACTTCATCATATCTCATGAAGTGATTGCTTCGGGATAAATAGATATAGATAAAAGAAACATAATGATTGAAGTGTCTTTTAGAATTATTTGTTGCATTATTATTAATCTTCCATACTTGTCTGGGAGAAAGAAAAAACGTAGAATGTGCTTCTGCTTCTCTTCCCAAGCAGGCCGTTGAAACCGGTCGAGATAATGGGCGCAAATCTAAGGAATCATGCAAATAAGCGGTGCGGCTAGCAACTCATTACTATTTTACTATTATGTTCACTACGGGACTTACCGCGAAAGCTTAAAACCATTACTATTTTGCCCATTAACATGCTGACCGTGGCCTTTCGATCTTATGGCCTTAGACTCTGTCTACCCTGTAAGAGTAAGTATGTATTTGCACGAAAACTGGTGACTGTTGTGACATTGGTAAAACTCAGACACATGTGTTGAAAATTTTTGACGACTGCCCAAAAAATGTGTGTTATATAAATATTAAGATATATTATGAATTTATGTGTTTTTTTAAGGTTCCATACGTCTGTTTGTCTGTCCGTTCGTCTGTAATGCCGGATATATTCCGAATTCAACGCATTCAATTCGGAATAAGTGTTTTTTGACAGACAGTGTAGGCTTCTCGAGTATTATTGAAGCCTTCACAATGTTCAGTAGGACTTCAATCATATCTTATAGTGATTGTTGCGGGATAAATAGGTATATGTGTCAGGAACATTGTGATTGAAGTGTTTTACGCCCCCGATGTAAAAAGAGAGAGGTGTTATTAGTGTAACGTCTGTCTGTGGTATCGTAGCTCCCAAACGCTTGAACCTATTTTCGTTTAGTTTTTTTTTTTATGTTATACATAGATAATTTTATACCGAGTGTTCGATCCATGTTTCATGTAAAGCTGAGTCAGTTTTTTTTTTTAAATTTTACTTTTAATATATTTATTTGTTTGGCAACTGTGACAGATGTGATGTGATATTGGTAAAAATCAGACTCATGTGTGGTAATTTTTTTTAATAAATTAATTTTAAAAAAACAATATCTTATTATAGTTCATTACTTGAAAATTACAGGAGAGCCTATATGATTCCTTTTAATTAAAAATGATAGAGACTAGCAACCCTCCCCGGGTGCGCCCGGGCATGTATTATGCCTTTAAACCTTCCTCATTAATCACGATATCTATTGGTGAAAATCACATGAAAATCCGAGCAGTAGTTTTTGAATTTATCGCAAACAGACAGACACACAGACGCAGTGGATGACTTTGTTTTATAATATGTAGTGATATAAGCTATAAATTATTTAGCGCAAGCGAATCATCTTTTCTTCACCTTGGGAAAAAAACTTTCGTATTTCTCCGTATATTTGTAATTAGTATCCTGTTTACAAATTCCCTCAAAATCATGAAAATCAAGTAAAGGAAAAAGTATAGTCTTATACACGTATATCCTTATTACGTAATAAATATACTGAGATGGGCTCCATTACTTATTATTTGAATGGAGACCGCTTAGCTGGCTATAAACCAGCAGTGGCGACATTCAAAAGATAATGAAAGAAAAAATAAAAACGGTCAAGCTTGAACTGACATTTCGCACTTGATTCCGTCAACATTTGTTGAACTAGAGATTTTTATCGACTCAAAAATATATATTCTCACTCAAAATACTCGATGTTTATGCCTGCTACCAGAATAAAGGCCTCGTGTTAAAAGTATTGTTAGGCTCTTGCATACATAATCCAAATCTTTAAAAAATAATTATCTTTAAGTATCATACTTTACAATCAGTTCCTTTTCAAAACACAAGTACCTACGAATAATTCTATGACTCGTCCCACATGCCTACGGCCTATTTGGGACGAATTGCAGAATATCAAAATTTACAATAGGTATTTTTATTCTGTGACTCGTCCTATTATTTTATTGTATGGAGTTTTAAACCTTATCAACGCTAAGTACAGTCAGTGGGACAAGACAAAATTTTATTTTATATTTTATGTTTTTTTTTTATTTCTACACTAACACATTTTCTACTGAATGTACCACTTATAAACATGGGACGAATTGCAGAATGAAATTTTAACGAATTTTAATTTTTTGCAATTCATCCCAAATGGGCCGTAGGTATGTGGGACGAGTTGTGGAATTACTTGAATTACTTGTACCTACTAAAGTAAAAGATTTTTTATGAATAAATGAATATACACGGACAAATCACATAGCTTGACCTAGCCTTACAGTAAGTTGTGAACTCATGTCGTAGGATACTTACTAAACGATACTTTATTTTTTTATTACATACGTCTTAAGATTAACATTGAAGGCATTGGCCAATCTGATGAGAAAAAATATCGTTTTCCACCATGATCTGGCCGGGGATCGAACTCGAGTCCCTTTACGTCCCAGGCTGCCGTGTTATCCACTTTGCCACGGAGTCTGTCAAATATATTTAAGACATCAGGGCTATATCAAAAAATTATAACCTTTGTTTGGGATAAAGCAAAGATTCAAATAATAAATATAGTTAGTTAGTTAATATAGTATCGTTGAGTTAGTATCCCATAAAACAAGTCTCGAACTTACTTTGGGACTAGCTCAATCTGTGTGATTTGTCCGTACATATGTATTTATATGTATTGTATGTTTATAATTATCTACGTCAAGAACTCTTGGATACATATTTATAAAAAATTACAAATTTTTTGGATGCTCTTTACCTTAGTTGTGTAAAAAATATTTTCTGTCACGTCATTTCACGGATCCCTAAAAGTGAACCATTGCTGTATTATGGCGGAATCCCCTAAATTACGGTCTGTCGTAGTCCACTTTAATCAAAGCCGCCTACATTAGCTTTCTCTCATAGATTTCTTTATATATTTGATGAAAAAAAGATTTTTTTTTCACTGCCACAGACTGCCATCGTGAATTTGAATAATTAAACAAAACATGGTGAAATTTTTATTTACCATGTGTTTGTTATTAATTTTGATTTAAATTTAATGTGTGTTACTTATAAAAGAACGAAATAAATCTTTTAATTATACCTTGTTTAAAAAGAATAAAAATATAATATAAAATAAGCTTTTTTTATGAATTAATTTATACTGTACCCTGGCTGTTACTCGCAACTTTGTTCGCGTGCATTTCTATGATTCAGCCCCACCTCGTGTTGACACAGGGCTACAGCTTCCGAACTATCTGAGGCGAGCAACTAAAAATATGCTCAGATGACAAACAGATAACAAAAAAGATAAGAATAGAAAAAAAAAAAAAGTTAAAATATAATCGGTAGTTTTTGCAGCACTCACCCAAAAACGCCGGTTATGGGAAAAGTGTAATAGAAAGTCAATGCTAACAAAAAATGAAATATTTCTTCTTTTTGGTATTAGAATAGAAGTAAGAAGAAGAAAAAGAAGATTTTAAGACCCATTTGAATATAGAGCAGTTATTCATTATCAAATCAGCTCTTTAACTTAGTAATTGCATTTTCATCCCACATGTATACGACAACACATACTACAAGCCTATCCAAGGGGGATTCGCGTCACACAGCTAAATTATAGAAGACTACCTGTTACCCGCGGCTTCGCCCGCGTAATTTTTAGTCTATGTCCTTCTCGGTACCCTAACTTATGTGTATGCAAAATTTCATGATGATCGGTTCTGTAGATACGGCGTGAAAGCGTAACAAACAAACAAACAAACTCACTTTCACATTTATAATATTAGTTAGGATTAGGATTTAGTAGAAAATTACTAGGTAGTCCTACCTAGAAATTTTCCCGCGACTTCATCCGCGTAAATTGTAGCCTATGTCACCCACAGATAAAATTAAAGAGATTCTAAAGTTTAAAGAATTTTGAAAATCGTTCCCATAGTTCGGAGCCTTTTCAATGCCATCATATTAACGAACCATTTAATCTATTCTTCTCCTAATATTAGAATAGAAGTATAAATAAGAAGAAAAAAAAAAACATTTTGACACCTACATCGACCAATTTTTCATCATCAAGCTCCTTGACAGATGTGTAAGCCACAAACACATACTACAAATAACAATTAACCCAAGAATCAGGCTATCCAAGAGGGTTGTATAACTGAAACTCCGCTGGATTGGCTTAAAATTGCAGAGTATCTGCACAAAACTGTGATGTATCTTACTGTAAAGACTTCTGCGACTATGTGTTGCGACGTCGCGACTGCAGCGACAACGGAGCGACAATGCAGCTCGCTTTGTTTTATTGAAGCATTGACGTTGAGTTATAAATGACCGCGCGTTTTAGTACTGCAACGGGAAAATTTGTACGTTTGCTGTTGCCTCACAAAAAAATGTATTTTTTTGTTAAAAAAAACTTTAAAAATATTACAACTCTTTTTTCACAGCCTCTGTGGTCCAGTGGTTGAGGCGTTTGCTTTACTGACCCGGGGGTCGTGGGTTCGATTCCCACGGGAAGTATACTTTGATAAGTTGTTTCTAGTTTGGTTAGGACAATGCAGGCTTGAATCACCTGATTGTCTGATAAGAAAGATGATTCCATGCTTCGGAAGACTTGTTAAGCCGTTGGCCCGGCTGCCATTTGGTAGTCGTTAAAGGAACCACGTCAGAGGCTGAGAGGCGGTTCCGAAGAACTCTGACACCAGGGTGTGCATGGTCGACTGACCGTGTCACCTACTCGAAATGATGATGAGTGACCCGTTCAGATAAATAATCTAAAACAAAAACGTGAGCCAATAGAAATACTAACGGACAGCGGGCTCTGAAGTACACCAGCTAAGGATTTATCTGGGAACACGCAATATTGATGACATTAAAAAAGGACCAATTTAACTCTTTTAAATCATCATCATCATCAGGTCTTTTTTAGTTTCCACTCTGTACTATCAAAGCCATATATTAGCCAGAGCTGTCAGAGGATTTGGCCTACACTCTCCGTGCTAGGAGACAGGTTGGAGAAGTCTATTTGATGTTTATAAGCTTTATTAAGCTTATTTGTGTTTCCTTAATCACCTTCTACGACATCCGTGGGAAGACTTGGAGTGGTCCTAATGGTCCTATTCTACTTTACCGGAAACCATACGGTGGCACTCTTTTAAATAGAAAAATAAATTGTCATGTCGCTCCAGGCGTTTTCGAAAAATATATAGAAATATTCATTGTAATTAAAACCTTTAAACCAAAATTTTTGAAGTTGGTTAAAAGTATAAAACCGACTGAAAAATATTTTTGACAGATTTTTATTCTATCAAAACACGCGCCAATATTTTTATTTTAAAATTCACTGCTGTTTGAAAATGTAAACAGTAAACCCATTACAAAATCCTCGAATTCTATTAAATTTGTAAATTTATTAAAAATATTTAATATTCGCAGCACTTTTTGTTTTTTTTTTTTCAAACGTTCAACGTTTTTACAATTTAATCCATTTAGTGATTAAACGCACATATTTTATATTTTTTGACCGAGGGAGCAAAACAAGCAAGGCCAAAAGTCGAGTATGGCCAAAATCATGATTTACAACATACTGGTCAAGACTGCATTCTAGTTTTTTTTTAATGGACTACATAGCTAGCTCCAAATTAGCTTTCGCTACTTCACCGGACTTTTTGAGGTGAGGGCAGAGTGCCCTCAACCTGTAAGGCAATCTTCATCAAAGGGTTCCCAGGAGGGACGAACCTCGGCTTTGGGCGTTGCCTGGGTGCGACTGCATTCTCGTCAAAAAACGGAACTCTTATAGGATCACTCGTGTGTCCGTCTGTCACAGTCAATTTACTCCGAATCTACTGAACCAAATTAAATGAAATTTGCTAAGATGGTGTAAATTTATGACCCAAACACGGATGTGCAAAGTAAACATATATATTTTTTTTAAATAAGGGTCAGTTTAGGAGGTCCAAATAGAAAATGTAAAAAAAATAGTTTTGCAGACCTTACCGTGTTATATATCAAATGAAAGGGCTGGTTATGAGGATGTCAAAATATTTTTTTTTTGTTCGGGAAAAATCAATACTTTTGATTTTATTCACGAAAGAAGGCAAAATTTGACCATTCCCTCCCCCTGATCTCCGAAACTAATGGGCTTAAAATTTCGAAAAAATTACAATATATAGTTGATTGCTTGAAGATTACAGGAAACATAATAAGAATTCTATCAGTAGAAAATAAAGTGGTAAACTCACTATAATAAGTTCACTTAGGGAAATAGTTCACTAAAACACCACTAGATAGCGCTAGTCAATTGAATAAAACATTTTTGCACATTGTGTGTGTGTTCACGAAGCATATTGTACGGAACCCTCATTGCGCGAGTTTGACTCACACTTGGCCGGTTTTTTTTTACTTTATGACTGGCTTTTAAAAAAAGGAGCTTTTCAGTTTGACGTGTATGGCTGAACCGATTTTGATGCGGGTGTAAGAAAAGTTTGTAACAACCTTCCAGAAAGCCAAAACCTTCTCCAGAAAGTTTCGGTTTAAAAAAAAAATTTCGAAAGTATATGGGTAATATAAATACAATTTTGAAGTTCTGTAGACATAAAAATTGGCAATTGTTAATGAGAGTATAAGAGAAATGTTCGCAAGGTCTTTTAGCGAGTCTACAAGTCAGTCACCAACTCATGGACTTAGTCAGCAACAGGGCAATTTCTTTCAATCTCATCTGTAGGTGTTCCTTAAAGCTTATTTGGAATCTTATCTTACTATACAGTGTATTACAATGTTCGTAATAGCGACCATCCTGCCCACTTTGCTTGCATTTAATGACACGGTTTAAAGGTAGGTGAGATAAAAAGTATATAGTATGTATGACTGTTCCATTGTTACCTCCTGTAAACTAAACCGTTCGGCGAATATTGGAGTGTCAAAGTCTCATTAATTTTGTATTCATTACCGGGAGTTTAATAGGACTCATAGGTATATAAAGTCAGCAAAATCAATCTGGCGGACGTAAACTGACAATAAGGGCAGTCGGGTTTATTTTATTTTTGAATAAAGCATGTAATGCTTCGTGTTAATAATATTTCCAGGATTAGAAAGTACAAAGATTATAGACATTTTCATACAAAAGGCCACAAAATTAAATTGTGAATCCCATCCCAACTAATATAATAAATGCGAAATTGAGTTTGTTTGTTTGTTTGTTACGCTTTCTCGTCCAACCTACAGAACCGACGAAGGGGGAAATGCTAGTAACTTGACAAAACAGGCGACATTTTCATCATACAAAAGGCCACAAAATTGAATTGTGAATTCACAATAAATTTAGCCACAAAAACGAAATTTTCCAAAAACATTAATCAATTCGCTTTCTTTATCCCAAAGTGTTTTCACCGAAGCAAAATTTATTAAACCTTAACAATTACCAAAGACACCGGTTCCGTACATGTGACTTTTGTCTTTGGCAGCCATTCAGCGGACAAGCATTGTGCGCTGTGAGTTATACCCACGATATATCTGGCTATTATAAAGCTAGAGATGGCAACACTGATTTTATTCGAAAACGAAATGATCTACCGCTTTATTTGTACATTGATTAAAGGGTGTGTCAAAACCTCTCTCTCTCTCTCTTTGCCTAGCCTTATCCCATGTCATTTGGGGTCGGCTCTCCTCGTAATTTTTCGCCATACACTTCGGTTTTGGGTCGTCAAGGTGTGTTAATAACAGATATCCACGTCTGAAGGGGTCGGCCTGATTTTCTCGGGCCAGTGCTTATGTAGTCCCGTGATAGATGAATTTATACCCATTGCCGATGTTACGGGCTTTTGAACCCTTCCATTTGGTTTTCTGTATGCAACAAATATTAACCTTGTGTCTGAATAATACTTCGCTCAGAGTGTGTCAAAACCATATTTAAAAAAAAACGATGATATTTTAAAACAGAGTATTTAAACAAAAGATGACATTTTAATCACTAACAGGGTAGACAGAGTCTAGGGCCTAGACGTTTAGGGAGATAGCCAGGCCACTAATTGGCAACCTGTACTATGTAGCATACCCATAACATAGTTATTATAATTCTGCGTTTTGTACATGTGACTTTTGTCTTTGGCAGCCATTCAGCGGACAAGCATTGTGCGCTGTGAGTTATACCCACGATATATCTGGCTATTATAAAGCTAGGGATGGCAACACTGATTTTATTCGAAATCGAAATGATCTACCGCTTTATTTGTACATTGATTGAAAGAGTGTGTCAAAACCTCTCTCTCTCTCTCTTTGCCTAGCCTTATCCCATGTCATTTGGGGTCGGCTCTCCTCGTAATTTTTCGCCATACACTTCGGTTTTGGGTCGTCAAGGTGTCTTCAGCTGACTTCGGGGTCACTGTTAATAACAGATATCCACGTCTGAAGGGGTCGGCCTGATTTTCTCGGGCCAGTGCTTATGTAGTCCCGTGATAGATGAATTTATACCCATTGCCGATGTTACGGGCTTTTGAACCCTTCCATTTGGTTTCCTGTATGCAACAAATATTAACCTTGCGTCTGAATAATACTTCGCTCAGAGTGTGTCAAAACCATCTTTTAAAAAAAACGATGAGATTTAAAAACAGAGTATTTAAACAAAACATGACATTTTAATCACTAACAGGGTAGACAGAGTCTAGGGCCTAGACGTTTAGGGAGATAGCCAGGCCACTAATCGGCAACCTGTACTATGTAGCATACCCAATTACCCATAACATAGTTATTATAATTCTGACTTTTGTACATGTCACTTTTGTCTTTGGCAGCCATTCAGCGGACAAGCATTGTGCGCTGTGAGTTATACCCACGATATATCTGGCTATTATAAAGCTAGGGATGGCAATACTAGTTTTATTTGATAACGAAAATGATTTACGATATTTTTAATTGAATGTTCTTAAGAGTATTTTAAAGACAACTTATAACTACAGAGTAACTGTACATTCTTCACTATTTTTCCTTTGTTTACGTTGAGCGTAATGGTTTTATTATATATTGCATTGTGCGCTGTGAGTTATACCCACGATATATCTGGCTATTATAAAGCTAGGAATGGCAACATTGATTTTGCTCAAAAACAAAAATTATTGACGGCTTTATTTGTAAATTGACTAAAAAAGTATTTTAAAACCAGCTCTTCATTTTAGGAACATTTTAATCACTAACAGGGTAGACAGAGTCTAGGGCTTAGACGTTTAGCGAGATGACGGCCAGGCCACTAATCGGCTTTCTGTGCTATGAAACATACCCATAACATGGTTATTATAATTTTGCCTTCCATACATGTGACTTTTGTCTTTGGCAGCCATTCAGCGGACAAGCATTGTGCGCTGTGAATTATATCCACGATATATCTGGCTATTATAAAGCTAGAGATGGCAACACTGATTTTGCTCGAAAACGAAAATGATTTACCGCTTTATTTGTAAATTGATTGAAAAAGTATTTAAAAATCAGCTCTCAATTATAGGAACATTTTTATCACTTGCAGGGTAGACAGAGTCTAGAGCTTAGACGTTTAGCGAGATGGCGGTTAGGCACTTATTGGCATCCTGTACTATGTAGCATACCCACCCATAACATATTTATTATAATTCTGCCTTCCATACATGTGACTTTTGTCTATGGCAGCCATTTAGCGGACAAGCATTGTGCGCTGTGAGTTATACCCACGACCACGATATATCTGGCTATAATGAAGCTAGGGACCAAATATATAAGTAACGCAAACACTTGTTAATGACAACACAAAACACATAAAAAAGTAATGCAAAAAACTGACATATTAAACTTCAGAAAGCTGCCCTCTATACTGTGAAACCAGATTCAGCCATTTACGTTATCATTTCCAGATTTGTCGTGACCTCCTAGACTATTTAGCGTAACGGCGGCCGCGTACTAGCATTCTGTGCCGTTAATTATACCCACAATTTGTTGAACACTGATTTTGTTCGGAAACGAAAAAGATTTTCGATATTTTTGTGTACGAGTATTTTAACACTTTCTCTTTTAATCCATAAAGGTTAAATAAAAATACAAAAAATGTATTTGCGTTATATTCCGTTATGCTCACAATACGGCTACGGTTTAGTTACCATTTTTTATAAGAATCATTTTTTGGAGTTTTTTATACTAGATGAAAGATTCAATATTCGAATGCATTTTAATTAATGAATAAAAATATGAGTCGAACGAAATCATTGCTATATAATTTTAACAAAAGTACAGTGGGGATTACATCGGATATCATTTGTACTATCAATGGTACTAGTGGGATAAATCAGTATCAACTATACCATCGATGATACTAATGGGATTCATCATCATCATCAGGTCTTTCTAGTCTCCACTGCAGGAGCACGACCCTCTCTATACTACCAGAGCCATATATTAGCTTGAGTAGTCAGATGATTTGGCCTACACTCTCCACGCTGGCCAGACGGATTGGAGAGGTCACTTTGATGTTTAAAAGCTTTGTTTAGCTTGATTCAAAGATTCAAAAGATTCAAAACGTTTATTCAGAAAATAGACCCTTGCAGGCACTTTTTCACGTCAAATCACATTTAAAATTATCTTATTAAATATTATGCATTTACTCATTATTGTTCAAAAGCTACAGACTACTAGCATTTTGGAACCGACCACTGCAGAGAAGAAATGCCGAAAGAAACTCTTTTCAACAGTATAGGTCGCCTACTCGCCTGAAGGGCTTTGTATGATTAGTGATTATATTATATTTCTTTTTTTTTACTTTTCTTTTTTTTTTTTCATCTGTTTTCATTTAACAATATTATTATACATTCATTATTTTTGGAACATGTTTATGTTTACGATCGAGTGAGCAAATCAAAAAAACAACAGAACATGAAGTAGTCTCAAAGAGGCCAACCAGACCAGTCCCCACTGGCAGCACCCGTTCACGAGTTGACGTATGGGTCAGCCATCGTTAAACTCAACCATATTAGAGGGAACTCAACGACCCGACACATAACGCCACCACCAGTTTGAACATTTTAGTGAGCATGACTACTCAGCCTCTAAGACATTGTCAAAACAGAAATATGACCCTGATCTACAGTTGTCGATCGCAAACATTTACATATTTTACAATTAATAAATAGTTGATTCTATACAATTTCAATTGGTTGTGAAAAACATATTATTATTATACAAATAGCAAGCGTGTCTCAAACAACGCCAAGGCTCCAAGCATTCTTATCTGCTAAATAGTCATTAACTTTGTAATAAGCTTTTTTTAATAAAATATTTTTTGTAAGTTCTTTGAATTTTGGAAAGGGCAAAGCTGTAATATTTTCTGGAATTTTGTTATAAAAACGAATACTAAGCCCTAAGAACGTATTACTTGTTTTATGTAGTCTAAAGGCTCTTGCGGCAAGTTTATTCTTATTTCTAGTGTTGTACGTATGAACTTGACAATTTTTGACATATTTCTCAATATTTTGATGTACGTGCAGTATGTTTGCAAAAATATACTGTGATGTAACCGTTAAAATTCCAATTTCCGCTGTGTTTCTTGTGTTTCCTTAGTCGCCTTTTACGACTTCCACGGGATGGCTTGGAGTGGTCCTATTCTACTCTACCGGGAACCACACGGCGCGCACAGCCACACTAATGGGATTGATTGGTACCAATTGTACCATCAATGGTACTAGAGGGATAAATCGGTACTAGTTGTACCATTAATGGTACTATTTCATGGTTTAACTGGTCCAGCGGGATAAATTTTCATAAATTATAATACCTTGGTATTACGTAGTAGGCTGGCCGTTCCGTGTCTTATTTTGTACTCGTAGTTGAAAGTAGCTCACTTATTTTAATAGCTCATCAGCTATGTGCCCGTGACTAATTACTTTTCGTAACAAATACTTTCTTTTTCAGGTTGCACAGACAACACAAATGGCCTTGGTCCTGATGGGGTGCAAGAGATAGACTACTCCGACGTAGACCTTGGGCTGACACAGCGAGGACCACACTTCGATGTGGCTTACTCCAAAAACGTGACTGCTTTGGTAGGGAAGACAGCACAACTTAACTGCAGGGTCCACGATCTTGGAAACAGAACAGTAAGTACTTTTAAGTTAGAAAAAGTATTTTTTAGGAGCCCGATGACTTGGGCGTGAGCATTATTAGCGTTTCCGCATGTAAGGCAACCCCGGGTGCAGTCCCCACTTAGATGGGTGTCCGAAGTGGCATAAAAATATCTCGAGCTCCTCCGTGCTTCGTAAGGCACGATAAGCCGTTAGTCCCGGCTGTCATCATTGACGACAGTCGTTAAACTATTTCAAATGCCTTTAGGCAGCTTAAAAAATCTGACACCAGTGTTGGCCATCAAATCAAATGAAAAACAAAACAACAAACAAAGTTAGAAAGTGGTCACCACTAGGCCTGTATGTTCAGTTCCTCTAGATAACGTCACGATATCAATCATCAATCAACGACATCATCTTTAACAAGGAATTTCTTATTTTGTCATGACTGTACCTAAGAAAAACTGGACAAACGGAAAATGAAAAAAAAAGCTCGTTAAATGGGTAATTATTAAATACTAAACATCTGGGTCAAAAGCGTCTGACATCGTCCTCAGGACTGAACGTAAACAATTTTACGCGAACATAACATTAAAGGGCGTTTGGTAAAACCTTCTCCCAAAGAAACATTTTTTATGACATAGAACGGCATACTAGTAAGCGGGTCGCCTGATGGTAAGAGGTTAATCACCGCTACCCATGGACAACTGCAACAACAGGAGTGTGACAGGAGCGTTACCGGTCTATCAATTTTAAGGGGAGATGGGCCTCCGGCTCTCTTACTCACCGAACGAAGCATAGAACCGGTAAAGCTACTACTCAAACGTCGATTTTCTGTAAGAGTCTAGTCCCCTTACCCGGACGAGCCGGCCCATTCATACTACCAGCAAAAAAAAAATCGCCAGTAGCGTGGCTCTACCACAATGCTACAAGGATATTTTGGCACGTAGTCATAATCAGAATTAAACGCTGCAATGGGAATGTTGACTAAATTATTTTCATGTTGTTATGTGAAGACCTGCCAAAAATAAACACAATAGTGACAGAAATACATTTCTAAATAAAAAACTCTTTCAGTTATAAAAGTTCTAAAGACACATGTTTTTAGACGTAAATTTTTAGACGTGAAAACGCGCCGCTGAAATGCCTACATATTTGTGACGTCACAAGCTTGTATTTTGTATGGGTGGCGTGAGAACTTTGTTTAGTAGCTTTACGAAATATTACGTTTATGGTAATGGTTTCATAATAAAAGTTGCCATAAATTTTGCAGACTAAAATACAGTATAATTGTAATTAAAGATTTTCATACTTTGAAAAATGGTCCTATTCACCCAACTTTAAAGAAGCTTTAAGATCACTTAACGAATCGATATCAAATTAAAAGTGTTCTTTATAGTGTTTTTAGATAGAAATTAGTCTCATTAGAAACAAATTTCATATAATCTTAACATTAGGCAACTACCGTATTGCTGTCATCGTGACTTTTAAAAGATAGCTCGAATTGATGTTTCTTTTTCCTTTTAGCTTTTTTTTTATTTCTCAAAGTTTATAATCTCTATCGTAAATGCATAACATTAATCATTAATAGCCCTTTTTGGTGTTTTGTAAAATAGAAAGACCATTATGCTAAACGTGGCCTCAAGGTTTTACAGACCTAGGCTCTGTCTACCCCGTAAGGGAAAAAGACGTGACGTGGTATTTATGTAGAAAGACCATTCCGGTGAAGATATCGAACTGACACAGTGGAAACCATCACAGGAACAGAAGATAAAGTAATTTTTCTGATTTTCCCGCAACTATAAATATCTTGAATATAAGATACTAGCAAACAATATGTTAGCTGGATTTCTCTGCTGAATAGTAACTTTCAGCGGAAACAGCCAACCCTTCCGTCCGGTCAGCCTCAAGGGAAAACTTTAAACGAACTTTTTGCAGCAACTGCTAGGGCTATAAGTTTTTCACATGAAAAGATGGGAAAGAAACATGTATAAGCTAAGTAGACACTTTAAGTATGTAATATGTATACTGATTTTAACCCTATGACCTATACTGAAATCTCGGAATCAGAATCCCTATTGGAATACAGAATTGCTAGAAAAAAAGATGTAAAACGAAAAAAAAATGACAGAAATTTTATTTTTATGTTTTAACCATTTTTCTGTATTTTAGGGACTCTAATTCTGAAATTTTAATATAGCTCATAGGTTCAAAGTCAGCTTGTAGTTATATCACTTAAGAAGCTGGATGGCCGTATTGCGATTATGTATTTATTAAGCATTTTGATTTCAATTTTGATTTCAACGTTCTAAACCTCTTGATCATACCAAGCGGTTTAGAATCAATTAGTATTTAAGTATCACTTTTAATACAGCAATAAATTTCATCTACGGTATATTGAGAATTATTTCAGTCTAACTCTCAATTAATCTGGAATCCGATATTAATTAATTCAGCCATCTTACAAAGAATTCATTGAAACTGTAATCCAAGGAACGCCTAATATTACGGCTTCCACCTTAATCCAGCCTCAACTTTATAATTTAATATCTAAAACAAAAGCAGTAATCTTAACATTCCATTTTGTAAGAGAATAATTGAAATTAGTTGAAGAATGTCGGCCTCTCAAAACGTCCAATTCTCAGTGCGTCTTGTTTTCAGAAGGACGAGTCGTAAATTGCAATATCCGCTAAAAATATATTAGAAAACCGGCTAAATGCTAGTTGGACATTTATTTGTTATTTTTCTTAAAATACTTAAACTATGTATCTATATCTTTATTAGCCTAAAAACGTAGAAAAAATTGTGTCCGACCCATAGTCTATGATGCAAACACATAGCTACCAATTTGACGAATTTTAATCGATTAATTGACAGGACTGGAATACATAAAGGATAAATTTGAAAGTATTCATAGATTTTTTTTAATAAAATAAAAAAACTAACCATTAAACTTCTAAACAATTTTAAACTTCATATAACAAAAACTTTTCGTCCATTTATAACATAAAATATTTATCTCTTAAAAGCAAGACGCGACTTTAAAGCACTCTAAAATGTCTGAAATATTTCAAAGCATGCGAGGGATTATAATATAACATAGACTCTTAGTTTTACATACATACATAGTATCACGTCTCTACCCCTTACGGGGTAAACAGAGCCTGCGGCCATAAGACTGAAAGGCCACGTTTAGCATGTTGATGGGCTTAAAGATAGAATACGGAATCGAAATAGTGATGGGTTGCTAGCCGCATCGCATATTTACATGATTCTTTAGATTTGCGCCCATTCCCTTGGTCGGTTTATACGGCCTGCGCGGGGAGAGAAAAAGCTGGTACATTTCACGTTTTTTCTTTTCTCCCAGGCATGGAAGTAATGCTATGCTTCTACTGAAGCTGTGCGAAGGAGCAAAATACTTACTCCTAGCCTCGCTTGTTCTGTTCTGGTGGAAAAAATCAAACGGAATATTCAGTGCCAGTATTCAGTTTCAAATATCAGTCATATCACATGGCATGACTGTCTCTCGCTAGATTTTTTTATACCATTCCGCCCAGTTAAAATACTTAAAATATAACATGTTCGTTAGTTTCTGTACTCAGCTCTAAATGGACGTTTGTCTAAAGAAACGAATATTTTATGAATCCCTACTAATATTATAAAATGCGAAAGTGAGTTTATTTGTTTGTTTGTTACGCTTTCTTGACGTATCTACGGAACCGACCATCATGAAATTTTGCATACACGTGGTCTGGAGTACGGTGAAGGACATAGGCTACCTTCCATTCTTAAGAAAAGTACTGTTACCGAGGGATCGACACTAGCGTGGACGGAGTCGCGGGTCATCATCATTTCGTGTGGGTGACACGGTCAGTCGACCATGCACACCCTGGTATCAGAGTTCTGCGGAACCGCCTCTCGGCCTCTGACGTGGTTCCTTTAACGACTACCAGATGGCAGCCGGGACCACCGGCTTAACGTGCCTTCTGAAGCACGGAATCATCTTTCTTATCAGACAATCAGGTGATTCATGCCTGCAATGTCCTAACCAAACTGGAAACAACTTAACAAAGTATGCTTTCCGTGGGAATCGAACCACGACCCGGGGGTCAACAAGGCGAACGCCTTAACCATTGGACCACGGAGGCAATTTGACCCGCGGGTGAGCGCTGGTCTTGTTGTAATGATGTTTGTGGATCACAAAATTTACCGCTAGAAACAGATTTACCGCTTCTCGTATAGTTGAAATAAAGTCTAAATTCTTGCTTGTACACGAATATACGTACATTGCAATCTTTTACATCTCCATTCATTCTTTAGGCATAGTTACGCCACATATTCAGAAACAGTTTTCAGAATATGTATTGTTGTCAAAAATGAATCATATTTTACTGCATTTTCAAACTTGAATTTTGCCACGCTTTGTTTGAAATATAGGTCGATTTTGTAATATATTTTCTGTTGCGTAAGTATCCAAGCACTTTTATGAGAAGTATTTCTATCTTCTGATACTAGCTTACAAATATTTTTGTTTTTGAGGATGGATAAAAATGTGTGGTTGATCTATATTAATCCTATGAAACCAAAAAACACAACATGGTTTTTGAAGAAATATTACAATCAGAATAGCACATAGGGTATGTATGAGTACATCACGTGAAAAAAGTCGAGAAAAATCTATGTAGTCTAAAATATTTTGATTGTTTGTGTAAATAATGAAAATTAAATAATAAGTAAAAGCACGAAATAAAATAATTACTTACGTATAAAATGGAAACTCGACAGCCTCTCCCATAATACGATCCCCCCCCCCCCCCCCCCTTCTGCCTCGTTCTTGGGTGTGTTTTATAGCTTTAAAAATCAGAATTTAATTATAGATACGTACGTTAGTATTTGTAAACTTATAGAGGGGAGCATAGATTTAAAGATTCTCTTTGTACCAGTATTGGGCATAAATATTACTTCGCTTGTATGAAGCGTGAAACTATGGTAAGAGTGTACCTCGAACGATCGTAAAACCACAACACAACTCAATAACCATTTGTAAATTGAAGCAATTAGAACAGTCTCGCAACAAACACAAATCCATAGATTTACATTCGTATTAGGAATAAGGCTGCGTTTTCACTATTTGCTGTACAGCGAAGCGCTGATAAATGATTTGCGAGATATTGTTGCGAGGCTTCCCATACGGCAAAAGATGAGAGTTGCTACTTTTATTTCACATTTATAACATAACTAGGTAGCTGTTAGTTGCGGCTTCGCCCGCGTTACATATAGCCTATGTCCTTCTCAGCACCCTAACCTATGTGTATGTAAAATTTCATGATGATTGTTTCAGTTTAGTAGATAAGGCGTAAAAGCGTAAGCGTAACAAACAGATAAACTCACTTTCGCATTTATAATATTAGTTAGGATAACATACATACATCGTATCACGTCTTTATCCCTTATGTGGTAGACAGGACTTAAGGCCATAAGACCGAAAGCCCACGTTTAGCATATTGATGAGCTGAAAGATGAAATACGGAATCAAAATAGTGATGGGTCGCTAGCCGCACTGCCTTTTTACATGAGACCTTAGATTTGCGCCCATTTCCTTGAACTGTTTTTACGGCCTGCGTGGAAACAGAGGGAGCTGTTATATTCTGCGTTGTTTCTTTTCTCCCAGACCAGCATGGAAGAGTCATACCATGTAGTATGAGTCATATCACAAGGTACGACTGATAACATCCCACTAAACCTTTTTCACCAGAGCAAGCAAGGCTAGGAGGTGTTTTTATCTTGGACGCTCTGCTCCTTCGCGTAGCTTCAATGGATGCATAGCATTACTCCGTGAAAGCAAAAAATTCTATGTTATATCATAATCCCCTCGCATGTTTTGAAATATTTCATTCATTTTAGAGTGCTTTAAAGCGTGTCTTGCTTTTAAGAGATTAATATTTTATGTTATAAATGGTTGAAGAGGTTTTTTAAAGTCTTAAATTCCTCGGAATATTCAGTGCTTGGTTTGTTTATATTATGAATAAAAACATCTATAAATACTTGTCGTATGTATATAACATTTGATTGGGATAGTTACGGATTGTTATTTATCTTAAATGGTTTTTAAATAGCATTACAATGCTCGGTATATTATTAAAATTGAAAATATGTGATGAAAAATAATTCACCACAGGTAGGATTCGAACCCACAGCTGCTAGGTCTACGCCCTAAGTGTGCTTCCAACTACACCACCGTGGTTTCGAACCACCGCGTCGAATTCTCTCATCACATAGGGGTAGGCCCTACGGTGGCGAATTTTTTTTTCATGACATATTTTCAATTTTAATCTTTTACACTGTAAGGAGTTTTTACAATGTACTTACAACGTAAGGACGCATATTCACATTCATAGTGCGAACTACTTATTTCACACAGATCTAGTTTCAAATCGGGTGACAGATAGGTATCATAATTTTACGTCTTGACCCTCTCAATGGAAAAGAATATAGTAGTTGTTCCTACAAATGTGTAAAAACAACTACTTCTTCTTCTATTGTAGCACTATGATGTCTATGGATCCGAGGCATAATTCGAGGGACAGTTTTCTTCGTGACCTTTTAAGGTCGACTTAAATACAATTGCATGTAAAAATCACGCGGGAAGTCGGAGTTGCCCTCCAGTTTTTAAAGCTTTCTTAAGAGTCGCCTGGACGCGCATGTCTCCATACAAACGGAAAAAAGGAATTGTGGAAATATTTGATAATTTTGGAGTAAAATCAAGCATTCAATCAATTAATCTCATTATAATCTACGTACGTTCCATACAGCTTGGTTAAAATACCAATTTTGTATGGAAATCTTGAGAGGCGTATAATTCTCAAACATTTAGTAATTTCACCAAACTGTATAGGAATGTACGTAGATTATAATGAGATTAATTGATTGAATGCTTAATTTTGCCCTAAAATTATGAAATTTTGCCACAATTCCCTTTTTCCGTTTGTATGGAGACATGCGCGTCCAGGCGACTCTTAAGGCTTCGTACGAGTGTAAATGTTACTTATTGATCAATTATTTAGTAAAGTAAATCAATAAACAACTGATACGTACCTACAGGAGTCAATTTTTACTATAAATTGCTCATAGACATGAGTATTTTATATAAAGATAATAAAATTAAAAATAGTAGTAGAGTATGAGCAAATTATAAGTACTTACTTGTATTATTATTAAATTATGCTTTATGTAATAAAAAGATTTTCGAATGTATGTATATTGTATTGTTTTATTGACCGAAACTATTGACGTATTTACACAGTGGCTAAAGAACAACAACTTGACTGTTAATATTTTGAAAACAAAAATAGTACAATTTTCAAACTACAATAATATCCTACCAAAACTAAATATACATCATAAAAATGACAAAGTAGAAAACATCGACGAAATAAAATTTTTAGGCATAACATTAGATAGTAACTGTAATTGGAAACCGCACATAACTAATTTATGCAAAAAGATAAATAAATTCGTTTACGCCATAAGGAAACTCCGCGAAACTGCAGGCGTCAAGACGGCTCTAACTGCCTATCATGGTTACGTCGGTTCTCTCTTGAGATATGGAATTTTACTATGGGGGAACTCGACACTGATAAATAAGATATTTATCATACAAAAAAAATGCATCCGTGCTATAAGTAAAGCTTATTATTTAGATTCATGCAAGCCCTTATTCAGAAAACTCAAACTTCTAACTTTAACATCTTTATATATTTTAGAGGCAGGAATATTCGTAAAAAAACATCAAAAATTATTTAAGAATGCAAACGAGAACAAGAAGTATTTATCTAGAGATCCATCTAAACTTTATTTACCATTTTCGCGAACAAAACTGCATCAAAAAAATTGCTATGTAATGGTGGTAAAAATATTTAATAATATCCCAAAATCTATTCGCGAATTGCCACTAAATCATTTTAAGAGACAACTAAACACATGGCTTCTCGACCGATGCTTTTACACAATTAAAGAATTTCTGGATTATAATAATATGTAGTGACATTTCTTTTTATAATTTTAATCAAATTAATTATTTATATATAGCTCATTGTATGATAAAACTAAATCCATGACAATTGTATATTTGCATGCTGTTTAAAACGGCTAAATAGGCTTGTACTTCCACGATTCAATGTCAACATTATGTTACCAACCCTATTTAAGCAAATAAATTATTTTGAATTTTGAATTGTAAACATTTTTGACATGTATTACAAAATTCACATAAAAAACAAAACCTATAAATTAAGATACATTAAATATTTGAATTTTTATCTAAAATCCCTCTTTATTTTCATATAGAACGTGAAATATCATTGTTGAATCTTTATTCCATTGTACATTTGAATATTGAATTTTTTCATTCTGCGACAACAATGGTCCGCAGTCATACTAAAACCAACTGAGATATTTCATTACATTCGAACAATTGAGAGCCTATTATGAATTTTGATTTTACTATACATATTTTTATTTCTTTTTATTGAAGTCGTCAAAGGCAAGCGTGTTTCAGGTCGGAAAACCAATCATAAACAGTTTTATGTTAGTGTCCACTGCAGGAGCACGACCCTTTCTGTACTACCAGAGCCATATTATAGTAGCCAGATCAGTCAGTGGATTTAACCTACTCTCTCCACGCTGCCAAACGTGTTGGACAGGTCTCTTTTATGTTTTTGTTTCCTTAGTCGTCTTTTACAACATCCACGAGAAGACTTGGAGTGGTCTTAATCTACTTTGCCGGGAACCACACGACAAAACAATAGGTATCAATTATAGTCATTGAAATATAAACATGCATCAAGAAGAAGAGGCAAGTCATTTTTCCCCATTTTGCTTATGGTTAGCCAAGTATTAGATTTTTGGGGCCTTTAAGAATCGACCCATCTTATGGAAAATGGGCGACCCGTAACAATTTGAACGCAAGGCACTTTACGCATCTCACAGATAATACTACTTGACATGGAACATTGAATGCAACAGCAACTGTCAATTATAATTATGACTTTAGTGTTTTATTTTATTACCCTTATATTTGATTACAACAAAATAAGTATATTATATTACACAATCGTACGCAAGGAGTAAACACAAACACCCTTCGTGTGTTGGAGCTGAGAGCAAAATTCCTACATAATTACCTCATATATTTCATGTAAGACTCGCTCTAATACAGCTGGGTGAACTGGGACCTCACACTCTCACCTTTTGTTTTTATAAGTATAGTAGTTCTCTTTTAAATTAAGAGAAATCTTATTTATTGAATTTTGTAAATATTAATTTAGTAAAATAATAAACGTCTGAAAGAAAGAAAGCTCACATTTAACTATTTGTATATTTATATATTTATATTTTGCTACGTGGTTCCATCCCATTTTCCATTATTTATCATCATATCTACAGTCCATCCACAAAAACAAGTAAAAAAAATTAAAAAGAAAAACAACCAAAATGTTACCGCTTCATATTTTAAGAAAAAATGTAACCTCGCCTTTAAAGAACTCAGAAATGAATAGAAAATATCAGGATTCATACGGGGGATTAGAAAAAACGCAGTATTTTTTGCTTTTACGAAGTAATCCCTAATACGAATGTAAATCAATGGATTAGATTGCTCTGCGGGGTATATGCTAATTGCTTCAATATGTAAAAGGATAATTCGAATTAAAATTTGCATATATTTTTTTTTAAATATTTATATAGAAAAAACTGAGACAAATTTTAGCAATTTGTCGGATAAAAAACACCAATTTCAATTAAACTTCTGAACCGAATTGGAAAACATATTTACTTTGCACATCCGTGTATAGGTCATAGGATTACACCATCTTTCCAAATTTCACCTAATTTAGTTCAGTAGATTCGGAGAAGAAACATGCACTTATTGCATGTGTGTGCATACTTTATGTAAGATTTTTTTTTCACCCAAGCAATTAATTGAGAAAGTAAAAAAAAAAGTCGATTTCCGAGCATTGATCCCTAAGTTCAAAGTTCAATAAGAAAAACTCTGTGCTTTGAGAGTAGCCGTCGTGTTGCCACTCGCCTTGATAATAGTCTTCGTCACAGACCGAAACTAGTCAGCGGATCCGACGTAATAAAACGTTAGTAAAACCAGGTTTTCAAAATTAAGAGTCCCACGTAAAGCCGCAATCCCATACAAACGTAGTTTCGTTTTAGTTTTACAACAGTTAAGCCAATCTCAACCAAATTCCGTACATACGACAGGATAAGGCATATTGATGTTTATAATCAGATTTCAATTTTAAAAACAATACCTATACAAAATTACAGCGAGTACAAGTTTTCGATACGAAACTTCAAATCGCTGTAATTTTGTATGGGATTGCGGCTTTACGTGGGACCCTTAATTTATCTCCCGTAAGTTTTAATAATATTGTAGAAAAAATTGTTCCTATTCACACTGTATTTTCATTACTGACATCCTATTTGCCTAACTAATTTATAAATGCGGAATTGCGTTTTTTTGTTTATTTGTTTGTTTGTTACGCTTTCACGCCCTATCTTCTGTACCGATCATCATTAAATATTAGCAAACATATAGGTTAGGGTACTGAGAAGGACAAAGGCTATATATCACGTGGGTGAAGCAGCGGGTAACAGCTTGTTTCATATAAAATGCGCGGCACTTGACGCCAAACCTCAAAGTTGACCTTTATGGAGTAGACAGAGCCTAAGGACAAAATACCCAATGGTATTGTTTAGCGTCAATGCATAGACTATCCTTATCCTATTCTAATCCTAACATCCTAATCCTAAATAATATTATAAATGCGAAGGTGAGTTTGTTTGTTAATTTGTTGGTTCGTTCTTTGTAACGCTTTAACGCAGTATCTAATGAATCTATTATGATGAAATTTTGCATACACATAGGTTAGGATACTGAAAAGAACATAAACTATAAAGCAAGCGGGCGAAGTCGCGGGTAACAGCTAGTAAGACTATAATAATTCTAATATATCATGAAAATACAACAATGCGTATGCGAATTCATCTGAAAGCGTTCGATAAAAATATCAAGTCGTGTCAAGTGCCCGCATCCATCATCATCGTAATACCTAACATTTCAAGCTCGGTTGTCGAGTGTGTGATGGATTAGGGAGCTGTTTTGAGTGCTCGATCATTTCGGTGGTACTGCACTTTGAGCTTTTAGTCGTGAAAAGACAAAACATATACATATGTAAGAGAGGAATATATTTAAATAGAGCGTCGAAACCGAAGCTGAATAATATACCTACTGAATGGCGTAACCCCACCATGTCTTCGGAGGTCCAGTCCACTGCTGAACATAGGCCATGTTCAGCAGTGGACTTGACGGCTGACATGATGATAATATGTTAAAAACTCACATACATACTTACATCTATATATAAATCCTGAAAACAACACTGTTTTATAATACTCATGCAAAAAATAGCTACCTTGAATTCTAAAATAATAATACAGACAAGTAAAGCAATGTTATCTACGATTTCATTTTATTTAAAACATCTCAGCAAAATAACAATCGATTCTAGTAAATATAAAAGATCAGTCTTTTCACTAAATGTCTATTGTGTTGGTTCAAAATACGAAGCATTCATGCCAAGTTTGAATACTCTCATTTTTTATTCACATCCTGGCCTGAATTACAAGCAAAAACAAACTGAGATTATTTCTCAATTTACACATCAGAGCCTGGCTATTATGACAGCATTCATACTAAATGGTTTTGTGTAGTTTTTAAAGTCAGTCACCTGCCTGACGCCAGTCCTTTTTGAGTAGCTTCCGGACCGTTTATCACCGTTTAAAAATAGATACTGAAATTAGTAAAAGTGAGACTTTGTTTATGTTATGTTTTTTGTGAATAATTAGAATCCCTACCTCCGGCTATACCCGTTTCTTTTATAGGCTTTTACAAATGACTTTGAGGCTGATGGAAAACAATTTTTTCATACTTATTTCAAATCAGCGCCTTATATAATTTAATTTTGAAAGTAAAGTTTACACTTATATCCTAAAGTCTCCGTTGTGACATACACAAGACACGAATTCAGGTTTTTGAAAATATGTGTCGTTTTGTGTCTATTGACAAAAACTTTTAATTAAAGTAGGTATGTTCTTTGTGACAAAACTGTAAATCTAATAACGGTACTTCTATTGTATTTCAAAAGTAAAAATGTAAGATAAATGAGTATGAATATGATTCGGGACAAGATGTTTTGGGACAAGGTGTGAAAAACTCCGGCCGCCATTTTCCAAATGTAAATGTGCGTGAAGTTACGATCTATTGTTCAGGATAAGCGGATTCAATGTCCTTCTGTGTAATGTCGCAAAGAAACTGAAAGGTTATTTTTTCTGAGCACGTCATAGTATACAGATACACAGAATGTAGTCTTGTAACTTTTGCTTGCCGTTTTCTTTGTGTAAATATCGTACGAGATGAATAAAAGACTTTTGGTCCACTCATAACACTTGGAAAACATACATAATTTATTAAAATCCTAATCCTTATCCTAACTTATATTATAGATGCGAAAGTGAGTTTATTTGTTTGTTTGTTTATTACGCTTTCACGCCCTATCTACTGAACAGATCATCATGAAATTTTGCATACACATAGGATAGGGCACTAAGAAGGGCATAGGCTAAATATCACGCGGCTGCATGTAACAGCTAGTACTTTTGTAATCTAAAATCTATATCAAGTGAATTATCAACCAATCTTCATATCAGCAATAGCAATCAGAGGTCCCGTGTTCAATCCCCGGCCAGGTTAGATGGATTTTTGATGATGATTGACCTGGGTTTTGGATGTTTATCTATACCTATCTGTATCTTTTATAAACTAAAGTATCGTTAAGTAGGTATCCCACGACACAAGTCACAATTCCCTCGCGGGGCAGACAGAGCCCAGATCTGTAATACCTTAAGGCCACGTTTAGCACATTGGTGGGCTTGTAGTGAGAACGGAATCAAAATAGTGACAAGTTGCTAGCCGTATCGCCTATTGACATGATTCCTGACGCCCATTCCCTCGATCAGCTTGAACGATCTGCGCAGGGGAGAAGCAGCTGGAATATTCTACGTTTTTCCCTTTCTCCCAGTCCAGCGTAGAAGTTTACATACCGATAAATGCACTTTACTACAACATGGGCAAATGTTTGGCGAAATCGTAAATTGGTAACTAATCCTCTGAGCATCTTTTTTATTGCAAAGGGTGTTTCGTGTTTCGTTTATTTTTCGGTGCTTACTTAAGTATTTTATGCTAGACATATTGTAGTGTTAAAATGAGTCTGGTATAAGTCTTAGGCTTACTATTTACTAGTTTCTATTTGAATTCATGCGTATTTATTTCGGAAAGAAATGGTGGGAATGTTGAGAACCCAAGAAAAATTTCGACACTTTCATATAAATTGTTAAGCTGGCTGAACACTTGTGATGTTTGTTTATTTGAGTTCTTAGCAAGGTCCTGTATGTAACGTTTTTTATTTAAATTGGCTTGACTTGAGGCATGTTCCTCGAGGAAATTTGTTCAGTATAATCAGTAGATCTTGCCAGCGTGAGATTGTAGGCCAAATCCTCTGACTGCTCTGGCTAATATATGGCTCTGGTAGTCAGAGAGGGTCGTGCTCCTGCAGTGAAGACTAGAAAAGACCTGATGATGATGATTATGATCAGCAGAGGTTGGTACGTTTGAGAATATGGCATAGTAGCAAATTTACATGGTACATAATATAAAATTGCCGTGTGGTTCCCGGCAGACTAGAATAGAACCACTCTAAGACTTCCTGTGGATGTTGTAGAAGGCAACTTAGGAAACATAAATAAATATCTGTAGGGTATAGGGGTAATAGGTTCGCTTTCAAAGAGGCTGTACACAAATGGTTTTTAGAAAAGTCTTTTTCCTCTTCTTAGCTTTCCCGTTGATTAGTAATCATCCCCTATATGTATATATTTATATATATTTATGTTTTTATAGATATGTATATAATTATATGTTATATTTTTATTATATTTATGTTGGTATATTTTTAGTTGTATTGCACGTGGGTATATTGATTTATATTATATTATTTTTTAGCGTATTTATATTATGACACTGTTTTTTTTTATATTCTGGCACTTTATCGCACCACCCACCACCCATTTTTAATTTTCCTTTTGGTCCAAAGGTTTGGCTGGGAGAGAATGCCATATAGCATTAAGTCCACCTTTTGTACACATTTTTTTTAAATTGTGCAATAAATTTTAAATAAATAAATAAACACAAGCTAAACAAATCTTATTCGCATCAAAGAGACCTTTTCAACCCGTCTGGCCAGCGTGGAGGCAGTAGGCCAAATTCTCTGACTGCTCTGGCCAATATATGGCTCAAGTAGTACAGAGGTTGTATTGAGGTTGTGCTTCTCCAGTGGAGACTAAAAAAAGACCTGATGATGATGATGATGATGCCAGGCTGGCCTAACATTTGTATATTATCCCAGCTAAAATATTCCGTCCGTGCGTTTTATAAAACTGACCTAACCTAAAATATGCTCTTGTTCCCCAGGTATCATGGATCAGACATCGAGACATACACCTGCTGACGTCAGGGCGGATGACGTACACCTCTGACCAGAGGTTCATCAGTGTGCACAATCCTCATACTGAGGATTGGATTTTGAAAGTGAGTACTTAACTGGGCATTACCTGTACAGTTTATTAAAAATAATAATTTCAAGCAAGCACAAATACTATTGCCACATTATATTTCGTTAATGACGAATTCACATAATGTTGTCGAAAGAAGGCGTTCCAAAGTTGTAGTGGCTAAAAACTTTGGCAAGCAAATCAGTGCGAAGAAGAGGTAGAGCTAGATGTAAGGTGCGCTGAATCATTCAATCAACAATTGTGTATTATTTTAATAAAATTTTCTGTTAACCTAAAGGTTTACATATAATTCTATGAAGCTTCAAAGAATTCATGTGTCCCAGTACTGGAAAATTTGACAGCTGATGTTGACATAAGATGTACAAATTTACTACTACACCGATGGATGGTGGTGTGAGCTGTGAGCAATATGAGTGGCTATGTGCTTCGCTCCACTAAGTATAAAGTAAATTTCATACATTTCCTAGCTCACAGTTTAACAAAAATGACAAATACATTGCTGCTTTTGTTCCCAGATAAGATTCCCACAGCGGCGAGACTCCGGCGTGTACGAATGCCAAGTCGGAACCACGCCACCCATCGGACATCGAATGTACCTCTCTGTCGTCGGTAATTATCTTATTTCTTTATATATATTCTTTTTTCCACTAGCAACCCCCGGCGTAGTCCTAACTTGGATGGTTAACCACAAGTGGCATAAAAAATCTCTCGCTATATCGCGCTTTGGAAGGCACGCTAAGCCGCCGTTGGGCCCGGCTGTCATCATTGATCGCAGTCGTTAATCTGTGTCAGATGCCTTTAGGCAGCCTAAAAAAATTGGCACCAGTGTTGGCTCTTACACCCTTACAGGGACAACTCAGCCCGACAATACAAAAAACTTTTGCAATGGAATCAAAACATTTTTAATACAAATGTTTTCAGCCTCCCAGGCAATATGTATGGAAAAGTAAAAAAAAAATTCGAGTGCCCAGTATTGAACCCATAGCAAAAGTTGTTTATATTTACGGGCTGAGTTAACCCTTTATGGGTGTGTCGAAGATCATTGTAGACTCTGTATAGATGCGCTTAACAAAATGGATTTTCGGTCTTGTGGCTGTAAGCTTTGTGATTAGTATTTATACGTCCATGTTTGTATGTATGCAATATGTATTTAGGACCCTAACTCCTGAGGGTTAATTCGGGATTAGACAAACAACCTAAGAAACCTATCAAACCATCGTAAAGATGTTACATGCGTGGTTGACTTCGAAGTGTTTGGTATTAAAAATAGTGAAAATTTAAATTTACTACAGCACTACCGCCGCTATATTACCACCTTATAACAGATAGAACCAGTTGCTCGTTGTTAGGTAAATTTTCTATGAGCGTATGCATATTATAATCCATCTATCCATACTATCCTTTAATGTATCCAACCTTATTATTGTTCTGGGTATGGTGGGATGCACGGAACTACGTGTACGGAGAGACCTATCCTTGGTCTTATATCTGTAAAATTTAATACAAGGTAAAAATCGCAATCCAGAATTGCTTAGTTTGTTGAAATTATGCGGTCCCGACGGATACGTAGGGCGCCGCCGCCGGCCGCCGTTGCTGTCCGTGCCCCGCGCTCGCACCGCGCTGCTCGTTAAGGCCCCGCTGACGCGCGCGCTGCGCCTCCTCAAACAGATTGCCGAAAGGATAGACTTGTTTGCTACTACTCGGAGCGAATTGTAGCAAACAAGTCTATCCTTTCGGCAATCTGTTACAATAATAATAATAATAATTAATTGCTTGTCTAGCTTATTGGTGTGAACTGTGATGTTAGATGTGAAATAAAATAAAAAACCGGCCAAGTGCGTGTCGGGCCACGCGCAGTGTAGGGTTCCGTAGTTGCGAATGACAACTTTAAGTTCACACTGTTCACACTCACACCTCACAGTTTACCGACCAAAACCATCAAATAATCAAAATTGTATAAAATTTTACATTTTCGAGTACATTTTATAAGTTGGTTGCCTATAAATTTTTAGTTTGTACTTAGTACTCAGCTCTGATAGTTTTCCTTTCAACTTCAGTATATATACTACTGCTGTAATTTTTTTCACGTATCCATATATTACCGTTTAGCAGATAGAGGGGGGGGGGGACACGTACGTCTAACAAAAATTTGCACTTTAAAACCAAATATTTCGGAAACGGATCCCTAAATCGAAAAGTGGTGTTCTCAACCTCACAATGTTTTTTAAAGACCTATTTAACGATACCCCACACGATGGGTAAATAGAGAAAAAAAAATTACTCCCCCACTTTACTTGTATGGGAGCTACCCTAAAAAAAATTTTTTTTCAAGGTTTTTTTCTACCACTTTTTTGCCATGATTAATGTACATATCCATACCAAATTTCAGCTTTCTAATACTTATAGTCTTTGCGTAAAACCGCGGACGGACAGACAGACAGACAGACAGACAGACATGGCGAAACTATAAGGGTTCCTTGTTTACTACGGAACCCTAAAAATGTTGTTAAATTAAATCTTCTATTTACTTTATTTTAGCTTAACAAAACTATACCTGTCATATACAAGGAAACATCCACGTAATTGGTTTTATAAATTTTAATGCTCACGCTAATAATGGATTAATTTAAATTGTAATAGATTTGTGGTAACTTACCACAAATGATGAATATATTCTACTATTCGATTATTTTCACCACTGACTAGCCAGTGATTTTGATTTCGAAATTATCGTTTTCAGTTACATAAATACATACATTTATACTTAGTTTACTATCACGTCTTTTTCCTTTGCCGGGTAGACAGAGTCCAAGCTTATAAAACTTTTTTGGTATACATCTATTTTACCACAATTAATTGTATTTAAACTATTCTAACAATTAATCTAACAGATAGATAAATAATACAATTAAAAGCCTAAAAATACAAATCAAAAATAATCATACAAAACTTTTACTCATAATTTTTATAAAAATCAATATTGAATTGGCGGTCTCTTAGGCCCCACGTCGGTACTTCTGTGACAAAGAACCACCTCGGTAGTTAAAGGTTAACAGAAATTCAAACAAATTAAAAACGATAAACAACAAAAATGACAAAACGGTGAAGCTTTTTAAAACTCAAAAGGTAAAAGCCCGAATTGTTACGAAATTTTAATCTTACGTTCGGAAAATAATGTGTATTTACAAGTACTTAAAGCTCCTTTGATCGTCGCTTTGAAGTTCACCGTGGTTGTTCTTTGTGGCGTGAGATACGGTACCATGCGGCGCCAAAAATATATAATCCTTTGGAGAATAATTTTAATCTCTCTATTTCCTCCCTGTGGCTTTAAATTGGTAATTTGAGGCAATTTTGAAAATATACATATTCAGTTTTTATTTTCACCACAATCAATGTTTCTTAGGAGCCCGATGGTCCAGTGGGTGTGAGCTCTATGAGCGCTTACATATGTTAAGCAACCCCTGGTGCAGTCCCTACTTGGATGGGTGACCGCAAGTGGCATATAAATGTCTCGAGCTCCTCCGTGCTTCGGAAGGCACGTTAGGCCGTTGGTCCCGGTTGTCATCATTGATGGCAGTCGTTAAGCTATGTCAGATGCCTTAAGGCAGCTTGAAAAATCTGACACCAGTGTTGGCCACTTAAACATACGAAAAACAAAACAAATATGCTGGTTTGCGAGAAATGAAAACATGTAAAATATACCAGACCAGCTGCTTTTCCTACTGTGCAGACCGTAAAAGCCGATAAAGGGATGGGGGCGAAAATCTTAGGAATCCTATAAACAGGCGATGCGGCTAGCAAGCCACTATTATTTTGATTCCGCATTCCACATTTACGCCTACAATGATATCCATCCATTCATCCATCAGGTCTTTTTTAGTCTCCACTGTAGGAGCATGACCCTCTCTATACTACCAGATCCACCTAGTAAGCCAGGGCAGTCAGAGGATTTGGCCTACACTCTCCACGCTGGCCAGACGGGTTGGAGAGGCCTGTTTCGCCATATAAATTCTGTAGGGTGATGACTCCGTTGTTCGGTATCGTCTGTTTAAAGTTTTTAATTCTATCTATTTGTTTTGTCGCTATCTATGCTTGTATGGAATCATAATTGTAAAATTGTAAGTACTTTAAAAGTTATGGGTCTCAAAACATTCAGTTTTAACACGTAATTTTAACGCAACTTTGGGCACAATTAAATACCGGAAGGAGTATAAAATCTCTAAAATAAAATTCATACAAGCATAGTTTGGTTATTAAAAAATATAACTTATTTTACTTTTAATAAAAACATTCAGCTGTTTTATCACAAGAACACTTCTCCCAAACGCATACTCGCGAATTTTTAGACGACGAAGATTTAGATTTTCAACAATATTTGTGTTTGTACACACTAGACTGTTGTTTCGATGTGCTTATACATCAGTGTAAATAGTTCCGCACTGTTCAGAACCGAATCTATCCCTTTCTCAGCGAAATAGCACGCATTTTAGCCACGTGCGCTGACGAGTTCGAGTTTTTCTCAGTCGCTTTCTACGACATCCACGGGAAGAATTGGAGTGGTCCTATTCTACTTTGCCGGGAACCACACGGCTAACACAATGCTATATGGGCATTCTATTCGGAAAATAATGTGTATTTACAAGTACCTAGGTATCTTTTATCTCCTTTGATCGTAGCTTTGAAGTTTACCGTGGATGTTCTTTGTGGCGTGAGATACGGTTTCGTGCGGCATAAAAATATATAATCCCTTAGAGATTAATTTTATACTATTTGTTTCCTTCTTAAAAGTGGCTTTAAATTTGATTATTTGAGGTTATTTTGAAAATCTGCACATTTAGTTTTTATTTTCTTATCATTCAGTACTATTGTCCTTCCGTGCTGGTCTGGGAGTGAAGAAAAATACGTAGGATGTACCAGGGGCTACTTTTTCCGCGCACTTCGTAAAAGCCAATCGAGAGTATGGGCAAAAATCTAAGGAATCATGGCAACAGACGATACGGCTAGCAACCCTTCACTATCTGATTCCGTTTTTCGTCTATACGCCCAGTATCAAGCTGAACGTGGCATTTAAAGTGGGAAGTGGTTACCCCGCCAGGCATAAAGACGTGGCAGTGTGTAAGGCTGTGTATATTGTGTCCATCCATTCATCAGGTCTTTTTTAGTCTCCACTGCAGGAGCACGACCCTCTCTGTACTACCACAGCAATATATTAGCCAGAGTAGTCAGAGGATTTGGCCTACACTCTCCACGCTGGCCAGACGGGTTGGAGAGGTCTTTTTGATGTTTGTAAGCTTTATTTAGCTTGTGTTTCCTAAGTCGCCTTTTACGACATCCACGGGAAGAATTGGAGTGGTCCTATTCTACTCTGCCCGGAACCACGCGGCAATTATACGACATACGACAATATATTGTGTGTTTGGTTCGTTTGACCATTCCTCCTCTTTATCCCATGTCCCATCTCCATTTATCCATTTAACATTTCAATGATGACATAATTTTTTTCCAATTCAATTTTATCAAGACATTAATTAAAACAATGCACACTCAGTCCACATATATATAAGTAGTTTATAAGGTCTAACTAGAATTGTGAGTTGACGTCGCTTGGAGAAAATGCGCTGTGCAGTTTGTTGCCGCTTCTTCTGCACTCCGCTTTGGAAGCGACCTAAACTTAGCCATAAGTAATTATTGACGTCAACAAAAACTTTTTGTTGTAAAAATTGTAAACACAAATATGACAATTAATAAGTGTTCAAAGAAACCTATATTAAATAAACGATTGAATCTTGAATCTTGAATCCATGGAAAAAATTGCCCAACTGACCCACTTGGGTGAGACACCTTGTATAGTCTTTATGAGAAATCACCTTTGTCATTTGGATTCATTCGCAAAAAAAACAATGCCGCGGTTAGTAACTTACGTAAAAACATATATCTTCATGCTTTACAAAGAATGTTGATAAATTGTGATAGATGTCAAATGTTATCTCAAAAACAAAACGTTTCAAACTTAAACATAAATAGTAGTCTGAATATTAAATTTGTTATGCATTTTCAATTGAGTTTGAGTAATTGTTTATATCAAAGGCAGGCGTTTCAAAGTCAGTCTTTGATGAGACTTGATAGTATACAATCAAAGAGTTATTACGAGTATTTAACTAAGTAGTACTCAGTTACTCCAACTCTATCAATGTGTTTTCAAAAGTGAAATACAATTAAATTTCGTCGAATTGTTGTATTTGTTTGTTTTTTATGACGTATGTTAATAGCCAACACTAGTATCAGTAAAGTTGCCTAAAGGCATCGAGCGTGGCTTGAGGCGAATTGAGTTCACACACTAGCGCCACCCAGCAATTAATTCATGTACTCCTAAATCCTACTCCTAAATACCACGCTGCGCTCTATTACTAAAGTGGTCGACGTGGTTAAGAAGTCCGCTAGGCTTAAATTGGACTGGGCGGGTCACGTATGCCGTATGATGCCTGAAAGATGGGCACGTTCAGTAACCAAATGGGTTCCTAATGATGGCAAACGTTCTCGAGGAAAGCCAAAAAAATGAGATGGAAAGACGAGTTGTGTGCATTTAATAAGGAATGGCAAGACAGGGCACTGGATAGGACTAGGTGGAGAACAGAAGGGGAGGCTTTTGCCCAGCCGTGGGACCTAAACAGCTAGTTAAAAAAAACTCCTAAATCAAATCAAATTTAAAAAATCGAATAGCTGATTGCCCTAGTAAATTACTTGTAGTATTCTTTTTGTTACTTTTCATAGATATTACAATCTAAGTTTAAGATAACGAATGTTTACCGTCTAAAGTGGCCACTTTTGGCGGTAATAACTCGTTCTCTTAATTCATCAAATTAAAAATGGTGAAAATTTGTACTAATAATACTATAAGTCTTTTACTAGGTTGGTGGTAGGTACTAGTACTAGGTAACATTTGATTTGATTTAGGACTTATAGAATAAATTGCTGGGTGGCGCTAGTGTGTGAACTCACTACGCCTTAAAAGCACTGCTATCAATGATGATAGCCGGGACCAATGGCATAACTTGCCTTCTGAAGCGCGGAGAATTTGAGCTATATTTGTGCCATTTCCCATCCCAGTGGAGACCAAACAAAGAGAAGCATCGGTACCCGTATTAATGAACATATCATTGACATGAAGAATAGACGCTCAACAAAGTCTATAGTCTGTGAAAATGCCCTGGACGAACCAAAACATTATATGCGTTTCGATAATCCTCAACTCCCATAGACTCACGTAGTTTATCGGAATATCATGTCATCCACTATGACAGGCTGGTTATCAAATAATATCTTTATATTTATATAATACTAAGTGCGCCTATCATTGTTGATCCCTCGGGAATAATACCCTTTATCGGGATGAAAGGTACCTATACCTTAGGCCTAAAATTATTTCCGTGCCAAATTTTATATAATTTTCATCATTAACGGTTTCTGAGCTAAAAAAAACAGTAATAAATAAAGAAATAATATATCAATAAATAGATCAGGATGATTCCGGGATCAATTTGAGAGTAATAGAGAAAGAAAAGGAGAAATGGAGAGAGAAATTCTAAATAAAACGGTTCATTGGCTTAAACGTGAAAAGGTACAAGTCAAAGGAAATTACGCATATATGTATAATATTAGTAAGGATTTGACAAACTCTAACCTGACCTATGTGTTCAAGCAGAGCCGCTGACGACGATCCTCGGCGGGCCGGAGTTGTTCATCAACACGGGCAGCACCATCAACCTCACCTGCGTTGTTCAACACAGTCCAGAGCCGCCGCCCACCATACGTTGGACACACAATGATGAGGTACGTGAAAAATTACTTTTATCTTAGTAGATAAGACTATTATTTAAGTAATAAAACAAAGCCGTAGTTTCAGAAAAACATTATCCAGTTTCAGTAAATCTCTTCTGTCATATGTCTTATTCCAAGACTTTATTTGTCAGTTGAATTAAGGATTGGATTCTCGTGATCTTTATCATTTACTAGCTATTACCCGTGGATTCGCCCGCATAATATATAGCCTATGTCCTTCTCGGTACCCTGTTTGTTTTGTTTTTCGTATGTGTAAGTGGCCAACACTAGTGTCAGATTTTTCAAGCTGCCTTAAGGTATCTGACATAGCTTAACGACTGCCATCAACGATGACAGCCGGGACCAACGGCTACTTTCTCGGTACCCTAATCTATGTATATGGAAAATTTCATGATGATCGGTTCAGTAGATAAGGCGTGAAAGCGTAACAAACAAAGTCACTTTCGCATTTATAATATTAAGTTGGGATTATCTTTCATCCGCGCCTTTGCCCGCTTAGTAGTCGCGATCAAAACTTATTTTCATTTTCATGGTTTCACGTATTGTACCATCAATGGTACTAGTGGGATATATTGGTGCCAGTTGTACCATTAATGGTACTTCTCAATGGTACAACTGGTCCGGCGAAAACCGCTATATACGTGTTTTATTAATTGTATTTAGGAGCAATATAAACAAATAATATGAAAATTAGAGCAGATTTTAAATATTTTTCACAACAATTTTCAACCCCTATTTTGCACTCTTAGGGGGTGAATTCTAATAAACCATGAAACACGTAATCAATGAAATATTTTAAAAGCATAAATCTACGTTTTTATTAAAATCGATACAGATTTTGAGATATTCTACTCAAACTTTAAACCCCTATTTCATCCCTTTAGGGTTGACATTTTACAAAATCCCTGCATGGCGCACGTCTGCTTTCTGAATTTTAACAAATCTCTGAATTTACTATCATATCTTTAACGGTTATGGCATCTACATCATCATATCGTGCATCTATATGTCAGTCAGTGGGAACTTCTCCTATATAGATTGTCATTTTGATAACATTGCATCTTGCTGACAATAAAGTTAAACGTTCGACACCTTTTCGAAAAACGTTCTTCAAATGTATGTTTTGCAATCTGGCGCACCTATTTGTAATATAGCGTGGCGACGACATGCGAAGTTGTATCTCAATAATGCTATTAATTTCACGATACAAACATTTCACAATTTTAGCCACGTGTTTTATTAAAAAGATATATGATGCCATCATCACACATACCTACTGCCAGCGGGATAATGGAGTTGATCCAGCGTAAAATTCGACATTAATCTGCCACAATCCGTTTCAACTGATTGAAACACTAATTTCAGTTAATAGTAATTCGTTTGTTATTTAGGGATGGCTGAATTTAAATTACAATTGCCTATTTACGACTATATTTTAAACTAGCTGTTACCCGCGGCTTCGCCCGCGTGAATTATAGCCTATGTCCTTCTCAGTACTCTAACCTATGTGTATGCAAAATTTCATGATGATCGGTTAAGTAGATACTCGTAGGGCGTGAAAGCGTAACAAAGAAACAAACAAACAAACTCACTTTCGCATTTACTCGTATAATATTGTATTAGGATTTTATTCTGATTCTAGTGTTTACGGCAAAAGCAAATAAGTTCATCATCTATGAAAATTTTAACTGTATAGTAATCACGGTTTATGAGGAGAGGTATTTGAGGAGCCCGATGGTCCAGTGGGTGTGAGCTCTATGAGCGCTTACGTATGTTAAGCAACCCCTGGTGCAGTCCC
The DNA here is from genome assembly GCA_963082605.1 of Rhodophaea formosa. Lineage (NCBI taxonomy): Eukaryota > Metazoa > Arthropoda > Insecta > Lepidoptera > Pyralidae > Rhodophaea > Rhodophaea formosa. Next base: position 2,238,736 of record OY720220.1, on the reverse strand, counting down.
TACTTGGATGGGTGACCGCAAGTGGCATAAAAATATCTCGAGCTCCTCCGTGCTTCGGAAGGCACGTTAAGCCGTTGGTAGCGGCTGTCATCATTGATGTCAGTCGTTTAGCTATGTCAGATGCCTTAAGGCAGCTTGAAATATCGCTGACACCAGTGTTGGCTACTTACACATACGAATAACCAAACAAAAAACGGTTTATGTATGATGGTGACACACGGACATTGAAATCTCGTAAATAGGATCCCGTTTTTACGCTTTGGACATGGAACCCTAAAAACCTTGATATTGAAATATGGATTCCAATTCTCAATTAATATTTGGCATATTCGCTTCCTAGCTAGTCTCTGTGTATTTTATTCTGGTCATTTTCAACATCGCGTTCCACAAACATAGATATTTTTCCACATCGGCACTTAAATCTTGATTTAACTCATTTTCGTCAAGAACGTAGGTTCCTAAAATACAACAAACACGTGTGAAGCGTACGGCGGCGGACGGTAAACTGACGCGAATTTCTGATAGTGTGCGGGGGGGCCTAGTACAAAATGTATGGAAAACACGCCTTCCGCAATTTCTATCAGAAAAAATTCTGACGTCCGGCTGAAGTGCCATCTGGCGGGCATCAGAAACGGACGACCCGTTAGAATTTTTCTAACAGTGTGCGGGAGCTAATACAAAATGTATCACGGAGTGCCTTCCGGCGAGCGTCAGAATTTTTCTAACAGAAATTTCTGATAATATGCGGCCGCTCCTTACCTGCGCTATTGAAATCAAAAGTAGCGTATGTCCTTCCTCAGGCTATAGCCTCTCTGTGTGCCAAATTTCGTTTTAATCTGTTCAGCCGTTTTAGTTTTGGCCACCCATCCTAATTAGAACCATGGCTAGAGTTGCTTAACCTGCGTTATCGTAATTAAAAGTAGCTCACCTCCTTTCTTAGGCTATAGCCTATCTGTGTGCCAAATTTCGTTTTAATCTGTTCAGCCGTTTTAGTTTTGGCCACCCATCCTAATTAGAACCATGGTTAGAGTTGCTTAACCTGCATTATCGTTAATAAAAGTAGCCTACGTCCTTTCTTAGGCTATAGCCTCTCTGTGTGCCAAATTTCGTTTTAATCTGTTCAGCCGTTTTAGTTTTGGCCACCCATCCTAATTAGAACCATGGTTAGAGTTGCTTAACCTGCATTATCGTAACTAAAAGTAGCCTACGTCCTTTCTTAGGCTATAGCCTCTCTGTGTGGCAAATTTCGTTTTAATCTGTTCAGCCGTTTTAGTTCTGGCCACCCATCCTAATTAGAACCATGGTTAGAGTTGCTTAACCTGCATTATCGTAATTAAAAGTAGCCCACGTCCTTTCTTAGGCTATAGCCTATCTGTGTGCCAAATTTCGTTTTAATCTGTTCAGCCGTTTTAGTTTTGGCCACCCATCCTAATTAGAACCATGGTTAGAGTTGCTTAACCTGCATTATCGTAACTAAAAGTAGCCTACGTCCTTTCTCGGGCTATAGCCTATCTGTGTGCCAAATTTCATTTTAATCGGTTCAGCCGTTTTAGTTTTGGCCACCCATCCTAATTAGAACCATGGTTAGAGTTGCTTAACCTGCGTTATCGTAATTAAAAGTAGCCCACGTCCTTTCTTAGGCTATAGCCTATCTGTGTGCCAAATTTCGTTTTAATCGGTTCAGCCGTTTTAGTTTTGGCCATCCATCCTAATTAGAACCATGGTTAGAGTTGCTTAACTTGCGTTATCGTAATTAAAAGTAGCCCACGTCCTTTCTTAGGCTATAGCCTCTCTGTGTGGCAAACTTCGTTTTAATCTGTTCAGTCGTTTTAGTTTTGGCCACCCATCCTAATTAGAACCATGGTTAGAGTTGCTTAACCTGCGTTATTGTAATTAAAAGTAGCCCACGTCCTTTCTTAGACTATAGCCTATCTGTGTGCCAAATTTCGTTTTTATCTGTTCAGCCGTTTTAGTTTTGGCCACCCATCCTAATTAGAACCATGGTTAGAGTTGCTTAACCTGCGTTATCGTAATTAAAAGTAGCCCACGTCCTTTTTTAGGCTATAGCCTATCTGTGTGCCAAATTTCGTTTTATTCGGTTCAGCCGTTTTAGTTTTGGCCATCCATCCTAATTAGAACCATGGTTAGAGTTGCTTAACTTGCGTTATCGTAATTAAAAGTAGCCCACGTCCTTTCTTAGGCTATAGCCTCTCTGTGTGGCAAATTTCGTTTTAATCTGTTCAGCCGTTTTAGTTTTGGCCACCCATCCTAATTAGAACCATGGTTAGAGTTGCTTAACCTGCGTTATTGTAATTAAAAGTAGCCCACGTCCTTTCTTAGACTATAGCCTATCTGTGTGCCAAATTTCGTTTTTATCTGTTCAGCCGTTTTAGTTTTGGCCACCCATCCTTATTAGAACCATGGTTAGAGTTGCTTAACCTACGTTATCGAAATCAAAAGTAGCCAATGCCCTTTCTCGGGCTATAGCCTATCTGTGTGCCAAATTTCGTTTTAATCTGTTCAGCCGTTTTAGTTTTGGCCCTCCATCCTAATTAGAACCATGGTTAGAGTTGCTTAACCTGCGTTATCGTAATTAAAAGTAGCCCACGTCCTTTCTTAGGCTATAGCCTATCTGTGTGCCAAATTTCGTTTTAATCGGTTCAGCCGTTTTAGTTTTGGCCACCCATCCTAATTAGAACCATGGTTAGAGTTGCTTAACCTACGTTATCGAAATCAAAAGTAGCCTATGTCCTTTCTCGGGCTATAGCCTATCTGTGTGCCAGATTTCGTTTTTATCTGTTCAGCCGTTTTAGTTTTGGCCACCCATCCTTATTAGAACCATGGTTAGAGTTGCTTTACCTACGTTATCGAAATCAAAAGTAGCCAATGCCCTTTCTCGGGCTATAGCCTATCTGTGTGCCAAATTTCGTTTTAATCTGTTCAGCCGTTTTAGTTTTGGCCACCCATCCTAATTAGAACCATGGTTAGAGTTGCTTAACCTGCGTTATCGTAATTAAAAGTAGCCCACGTCCTTTCTTAGGCTATAGCCTATCTGTGTGCCAAATTTCGTTTTAATCGGTGCAGCCGTTTTAGTTTTGGCCACCCATCCTAATTAGAACCACGGTTAGAGTTGCTTAACCTACGTTATCGAAATCAAAAGTAGCCTATGTCCTTTCTCGGGCTATAGCCTATCTGTGTGCCAAATTTCGTTTTAATCGGTTTAGCTGTTTTAGCGTGAAAGCGAGACAGACAGACAGACAGACAGACAGAGTTACTTTCGCATTTATAATATTATATAATAGTATAGTATATATAGTATATATAGTATGGAATAGTATGGAATATGGAATAGTATGGAATAGTATGGAATAGTATGGAATTAGTATGGATAAAACTCTCTCGTTATGAAAACACGGCTTTACTCACGTTCACGTTCACGGCAGATCCGACGTAATAAAACGTGAGTAAAGCCGTGTTTTCATAATGAATTTATCTCGCGTAAGTTTTAATATTATTGAAACTCTCTCGTTTCTGTATTTTTACTACACTACTCTTATTCTACTTTTTACAAGTGCTCTTATTATATTAAAAAATAAGATATGGGAAGAAAATTACACGCAGTTAATATTTGAACTGCATTCTCTACTCTATTGTACGAGTACAGAGCAACAGAGATCATTTTTGTCACTTGGATGACACCGAAATGGGGGCGCTGTGTGTAATTAATAGTGTGATTAGGACTATTTGCTAACAAATTATTTTTAAGATTAGAAAATAATAGAATTAAATTACGAAATATCCGCGACAGACATCAATTCAAGTTAACTTCCAAAATTGACACTTAACAAGATGACGTCAATAGCGGTGTTTAGTTCCGACTATAGCCACATGCTAAAACATCATTTTAACACTGTAAACTTCTGGTTCTAATCCTACCCGCGAGGTATTCAGGTTGTTTTACGTGAGTAATTCTACAACTCGTCCCACATGCCTACGCCCCATTTGGGACGAATTGCAGAAAATCAAAATTTACAACGTTTTCATTCTGTAATTCGTCCCATAATTTTTTGGAATGGAATTTTAAACCTTATCAACGCTTGGTACAGTCAGTGACACAAAACAAATATATATGTTACAGTTAAAACCGTTATGATGAATTTAATGTTTAATATTTTCACACTAACACTTTTTTTACAGATTGTACCATTTAAAATCATGGGACGAGTTGCAGAATGAAATTTTAAATAATTTTAATTTTCTGTAATTCGTCCTAAATGGGCTGTAGGCATGTGGGATGAGTTTGGAATTACTCTTTCACGTTTTCTTTCACTGGAAACAAGGTGGTTGATGAAAATGACCGTACTTGAGTTAGATAGGGCTACAACCTCAAGGTATATTCGCTTTTGTTTCATTTCTTTCGCTTATAGTTTAAGTTCTCAGAACACAGAGCATCTCAGAGGAACAGCGTTTAATCTGACGATACAGCGACTCAGTCACAATCCCAATAGTTTCTACTGATTAACTTGTAAGTAGTTGTAAAAGTGGTTGAACCAATGTGAAGCACAATCTATTTCGTGCGATAATACACGTTAAATAATGTACAAATGGGGATCTGGTTTTGTTCCAAAAATCTTATCCTCATCATCTTTCATGCCCTATCTACTGAACGGATCATAATAAAAATTTGCATAAACATAGGTTAGGGTACTGAGAAGGACATAGGCTATATATCACGCGGGCGAAGCCGCGGGTAAGCTAGTTTTTAATATTATTAGTTTTATGCAGGAAACTTATCTTATTAGCGTAAAAATGATTATTAGAAAATATCAACATTCCCTAAGTACAGTTTTCCGAATTCGTAATTAGAGCTCTTGTTCAACTAAACTTTACGGACAAACGAAATTTTCTGTTAATTCTTTATTTTGTACCAGTACTAACGACTGTTCTAATTAGTGCTTGTGCCAATTGGTACCGAGAAAGGTCGATAACGGAGCTTGTTAGGACTTGCTCCACTTTTCTAGACTAAATGGGATGAAAGGGAAGGATTAGTTCTGTATTCTAAAGGGGATTTTGTATCTTTTTAGGACCGAATTCATTAAGATTTTCTACCAAATGAAGAGATAAAATTCAAAGAGTTCATGTATGACCAGCAGTCCAGCCTGGCTTTTTCATATTCATATTCATTTATTCGCTCACATGTACAGCATAAAGATAACAAAATATAATTTGCAGTTTGACATGTACCCAGTTTGGGTGTGGCGATTTATTAATTACAAATTCCGTGGTACATATCTAGCTTATGGCAGACAAAAGTAACGTACCTATCCAACTGTGCAGGAATTTTTGAAATCGGTTCAGTAGTTCCTTGGAATATCATCATCATCATCATCAGGTCTTTCTAGTCTCCACTGCAGGAGCACGACCCTCTCTGTACTGCCAGAGCCATATACTAGCCTGAGTAGTCAGAGGATTTGGCCTACACTCTCCACGCTGGCCAGACGGGTTGGAGAGGTCTCTTTGATGTTAATAAGCTTTGTTTAGCTTGTGTGTCCTTAGTCGCCTTTTACGACATCCACGGGATGACTTCGAGTGGTCCTATTCTACTCTGCCGGGAACCACACCTTGGAATATCACATTCAACCAAACAAACGAACTCATCAGTTTTATTATATAGTATAGACTAGGAGTCCGCCCCGGCTTTGCCGGTGGTTCATACCTAGCCTATGGCACTTAGGGAAAATGTACCTATTCAACGGTGAAGATTTTTTCAAATGATGATGATGAATACTTTTACAGTTTTGTCTGAGGCTTTACTCTCAGATTTGAACGGGTGCCAGCGGAAACCCAGTGGCTTGCAGCAAATAAAACGGTTCTTTGCTATTGTTGAAAGCGCCCTACTTTATAAGTTACCAATTGGATTCGATAACTGGAGTGTGCTGAGAAATATGTTAGGAAAGTAGGTTGAGGATGTGGAAAAGATTCCAAGAATTTGGAACCGTCCATTATACAATATGTTAGTAAACCGTATCCAATCCTTATACGGGTGACTCAGTTTGTCAATATAAACATATTTTTCTTTGGGATTAATGCTGAAAAATCGAAATAAAAATGATATTACCAAACAGAAATTTTTCATTCAGTCGGCCGGTTAATTTGAATAAAAATTGTGATTTTTCCAATTTTTACCAGTTGTTCGATAAGAAAAGTTCGTTAAATGAGCCGTCAATATGAACAATATTGACGGACTGGGGCTAACATATTGACTAACATATTGAATAGTAAACAACCTGACTGACGACAGTGGTCAAGACGTTTGTCTAACGACTCGGAGTTTGTGTGTTCTAATCCCAATGAGAAACGTACTTTGTAAAAGTTATTTCGAGTTTGACATAGATCATAGGATTAGCCCCGTAATGTGGAAGTGGGTGCACCTGGCTAGAAGGAACGATGGTAGGTGGAGTAAGGCTGACACTGAGTGGTATCCTAGAAATGGCAAACGAAGTGTGGGACATCCAGCGGCTAGGTGGGTCGACGACATTAAGACCATTACTGGAAAGAACTGGCTCGCGATAGCAAGGGACAGAACGGAATGGCGCAGACAAAGGGAGGCTTATGTCCAGCAGTGGACCGCAAAAAGCTGACGATGATGATGATGATGATGTGGAAGTGGGTAGGGCACACAGCGTGCATAGACGATGGCCGATTGTCCCATTGGCCAGAAGGATTCTCAAATGACGACCACTTACCGGTAACCACAGCGTCAGATACCCACCGACGTGATCGGACAGTACGGTTTTCTAGAGCTGATTCTCTGAATCGTGCCAGTTACGATTTACGACGTTTATTTTTTTTAATTTTTCTGTTATTATGACGTGGCAGTGACGTGCACCAACATTGCACCTCCGTTTGACATCTGGCTGGCCGTTTGTTTTATTTATTTTATCCGACAACGACGGTGTCAATTAGGTCGTGATTGGTATTATTTTTGGTGGTTATTTGTGGGATTAATTTCATGTTTGTTTTTGTGTTTTTAATTGTTTATTTTATTGTCTGTGTATTTTTTTCTTTTTATTATACTGTTTATTATTGTGTGTGTTTGCGTGTCGTGGGATGGCTCGTGATGCCTCGTAAGGTGACGGCTGAAAATCAGTGCTGCACTAGGGTCCCCTAGGCCAGCGTAACACTGAGCCGTCACCTTTTGTGACACTGTGGGCACATGTTTTAGCTGTATTGTCTTGTGTTGTTGTGTCACAATAAATATTTTTCATTTCATTTCATTTTACCAACCACAAGATAAAGGGGTTTTAGGAATTTTCATGTCGAGGGTTGCATAAAGTGACACACAGACGTGTAACATCAGCTTTATACAAACAAAACTTCGCCTTTCACAAACCACATTTTCTGCAATTGCGATGTTGTATCTATGCGACACTAAATGCTAAACGACTTATTTGGATAGGTCATGCTCCCCCGTCTTTTGTTTCTGTATGCGATTCCACATTATTAGGTTCTGAAACTTTTACAGTTTGGCTTGCCAACCTTCTGAGCTGCGTAGTTTGTATTATTGTTACTTCAGTGAGATTTTTATAAATCTATAGTTACTATAAAGTTACGAATTTGTAGCTAGAAGAGAAAAATTTTAATTTTAAATCCAGTCTAGTGATTGGCCAAAATTTTAAGGTATCATGGTACCTTATTGCTGTAGTAGCTAAGACACAAACAAACATACATTCACATTTACAATTCCTTGTCTCAGTAAGTTCAGATTTGCATATTACATGCTCAGCATATATTACACTAGCTGTTACCCAGGCCACGTAATATATAGCCTATGTCCTTTTCGGTACCCTAACCTATGTGTATGCAAAATTTCATGATGATCGGTTCAGTAGATACGGCGTGAAAGCGTAACAAACAAACAAATAAACAAACTCGCACTTTCACATTTATAATATTAGTTGGGATTAAGACAAGATTAGTGTCAGTCAAGTAAGTAGTCATGTATTGAACAATACAATTTAGTCTGAATGTACTATTGTACTCCTCTGTCTAAGAGTTCCCGCCGTGTGGTCCCCGGTACATTAGAATTAGACCACTCCAAGTCTTCCCGTGGATGTCGTAAAAGGCGACTTAGGAAACAATAGCTATACAAAGCTTAAATTAAACATCAAAGAAGCCTCTCCAGCCTGTCCGGTCAGCGTGGAGAGTGTAGGCCAAATCCACTGACTGCTCTGGCTAATATATTGCTCGGGTAGTACAGAGAGGCGCGTGCACCTGCAGTGGAGACTATTAAAGACCTGATGATGGTGATGATGATGTACTCCTCTGAAACTTGGGCTGAGACGGAAATATGAAACTGTAAAGAATTAAGAGGGTATACTAGCAGTGCGTTTTCCATACAAATGTATTTTTTTATTTTCTCGCTGAAAACTGTTTTTAGAGGCACAATTCTTTTTACATACAATCTATTAGTAAAATAGTGGTAAAATAGGTATGTCCCTATGTTTTATTTTTTTCTAAAAACCTGTTTAAAAGAAAAAAAAGTACATAAACAATTTTTTTTGGAAAAAATAAAAAATAACGGCACACCTATTTTAGTACAAGATTTTATGAAAAAAGAATTGTGGCTCTAGAATCAGTTTTCAGCGAGAAAATAGAGAAATACATTTGTATGGAAACCATATTGAAAAAATACTGAGTCTATCGATAGACAATTGATAGTGGTTACAAATAAAAAAAATTTAAAGAAAGCGTAAGCACAGGTTTTCTTTACACTTTCAAATGGGTAGTGTGAAGAAATAACTAAGTATGTTTATGTATGTGTGTGCACTGTAAATACAGAATATAAATTATATTGAGATAAGATTGGTGTCAGTCACGTAATTAGTAATGTATTGAGTAATCCAATTTAGTCTAAATGTACTAATCTAGAACAAGACAGCGTGTAAGGAGAATAATCGCTATATATTACTAGCTGTTTCCCGCGGCTTCACCCGCGTGACTAGTAGCCTATGTCTTTCTCAGTAACTTTACCTATGTGTATGAAAATTTTATGATGATCGTGGATGGAAGCGTACCAAACAAACAAACTCAATCAACGTTCGGACTAGTCATTCAATTAAACGTGGTCATTCAATGAACGCGCTAGTCATTCAATCAAATAGCAAATTCAACCAGATGACTGCGACATATCGATAAGAAGAACAGTCTTAACATAATAAAAAGTTGCGATTGAGTTTATTTTAAATGTGTGTGTTATTATGCGCTTACATATAGTACAGTTAGTTCTTCACATCACCAAATGGATAGTCAAAATAAATACCCATATAATATACATATATAGATACATTCTATTCAGCCAAGATTAGTGTCAGTCACGTAATTTCTAGAGTATTGAGCAATCCAATCTAGTCTGAATTTACTAATCTGAAACCCGAGAGCGTATAAAGCTAAAGAGAATAATCACTATATGGAAAAGAGTCTGTCGAAGATCAATTACTAGTAGTGGCTACACTATATAGTATTAAGTTATTCCACTTACGTACATTCATACAATCACGTCTTATTCCCTTGCGGGGTAGATAGAGCTCTGGTCCGTGAAATCAAAAGGCCACGTTTAGCATGTAAGTGGGTTGGCAGGTGGAGAACGGTATCAACATAGTGATGGGTTGCTAACCGCATCGCCTATTGACAGATACCTCATGTCTATTCCCTCGATCGGTTTTTTTAATAAAATAGTAAAAAAATGCAGCTATACATCCTAACTAATATTATAAATGCAAAAGTGAGTTTGTTTATTACGCTTTCACTCCGTATCTACTGAACCGATCATCATGAAATTTTGCGTACACATAGGTTAGGGAACTGAGAAGTACATAGGCTATAATATTAGTTGGGATTATGTATACAGAAAGTTCTTTTTACGAATAGTCAATACTTGTGAAGAGAAACTTGAGCTCATCTTTATCTAAAGATTCTCTAGCAACCGTATTGCGTACTTGAAGCAAGTGTGCCAATTCCGTGGAAATGTTAGTGAAATCTTCTCCTCTTTTGAACTCACCGTGCATCAGTTACTGGGCTTAGGAGCCCGGAGTTCACTAATATAAAAACATGTTAGGTATGTAAGTGACCAATATTTCAGATACATTTGCAATTCTATACGGCATGTTATTTTTTTGCCGATTTCATATTTCTAAGTCAGACTCATAGATTAAGAGCTAGCGAACCATCTGACTAACCCGTCTCCCACAAAGCTAGAAATTTTTTAAATGATATTTTATTGTCTGCTAATTATAAAAGTACCGGTCTGGTAGGTATATCGCGGTTGCGTCATCATCCTTTAAATCTTTGAAAATGCAAAAAAAAATTTTTTCTTAACCTTCTGCCACAAGGCTACAATTTTAATATATTATAATTTAAGTATGTTTAAGTCTAAAAAAAAATCGCCAACCTCTTTTGAGGGTTGCAAGTGTGTGCCAGACGATAGCAAAGTTGTCATTGGGACGGTAATTCATAACCTGCTGCCACAAGGCTACAATTTTGAGAGAACATTCTTTCAATTGTTTAAAAAATATATGTAAACAGCCAGACCATTCTAGCGGTTGCAAGTACCTGCCAGACGACGTGGAAGAGCTCGTGACCCACCTGACTAACCCGTTTCCCACAAGGCTAAAATTTTAATATGTTATAATTTAAGTATGTTTAAGTGTAAAAAAAAATTGCCAACCTATTTTGAGGGTTGCAAGTGTGTGCCAGACGATAGTAAAGTTGTCATTGGGACGGTAATTCATAACTTTCTGCCACAAGGCTACAATTTTAATATGTTATAATTTAAGTATGTCTAAGTCTAAAAAAAAATCGCCAACCTCTTTTGAGGGTTGCAAGTGTGTGCCAGACGATAGCAAAGTTGTCATTGGGACGGTAATTCATAACCTGCTGCCACAAGGCTACAATTTTAATATGTTATAATTTAAGTATGTCTAAGTCTAAAAAAAAATTGCCAACCTCTTTTGAGGGTTGCAAGTGTGTGCCAGACGATAGCAAAGTTGTCATTGGGACGGTAATTCATAACCTGCTGCCACAAGGCTACAATTTTAATATGTTATAATTTAAGTATGTCTAAGTCTAAAAAAAAATTGCCAACCTCTTTTGAGGGTTGCAAGTGTGTGCCAGACGATAGCAAAGTTGTCATTGGGACGGTAATTCATAACCTGCTGCCACAAGGCTACAATTTGAGGGAACATTCTTTTAATCGTTTAAAAAATATATGTAAACAGCTAGACCATTCTAGCGGTTGCAAGTACCTACCAGACGACTATATAATAGTCATGTCGCTCGACGGGAGTGCGCGCGCATCAGACTTGTAAGAGTTAGAAAGTTATTACAATACAATATTGTAGTGTTCGACGGCCTCCGTGGGGCAGTGGTTAATCTGCGGCAGGGGTGGACCCTAGTTCGATCTCCGACCAGGTCATGATGAAAAAAGATTTTTTTCAAATTGTCCTGGGTTGTGGATATTTATCTTTATGAGTATCTATTATAAAATATAATATTATTGAGTTAGTATCCTACTAGTTCACAAATACCCTGAGTGGGGCTAGCTCAATCTATGTCATAATTTGTCCCTATAATTACACACTACCGCCCGCGGCTTCACCCGCGTGGATCTCGTTTTTCGCGACCAAAACTTATTTATGTCCTTATGTTTCAAAGTATCTCCATGCCACATTTTAGGCCAGCCGTTTCAGCTTGAAAAGGTAACAGATGGTAGATACAGTTACTATCGAATTTCCCTATATGTTATAAGTATGGATTAAGTTTTCGGCGTAGTTAAGAGTCGTTCACGCGGCAGTAACTATGGGGCTATGTTACGATAGTACCTACATAGAACCTAATAAGTGTTTTAGCAGTGAGAAGGTACTTATTACTACGTATTTTAATCGTTTTTTAGGAACCCTGATATCAAAATTTCTGAGAAATCAGAATACCTACATATAAAAAAGATCGTTTTCCATTATGACCTGGCCGGAGATCGAACCAGGGTCCACCCCTGCCGCAGATTAACCACTGCCCCATGGAGGCCGTCAAACACTACAATAGATATATTGTTTCTTTCTAACTCATACACGTCTGTTGCGCGCGCACTCCCGTCGAGCGACATGACTATTATATAGTCGTCTGGCAGGTACTTGCAACCGCTAGAATGGTCTGGCTGTTTACATATATTTTTTAAACAATTGAAAGAATGTTCCCTCAAAATTGTAGCCTTGTGGCAGCAGGTTATGAATTACCGTCCCAATGACAACTTTGCTATCGTCTGGCACACACTTGCAACCCTCAAAAGAGGTTGGCGATTTTTTTTTAGACTTAGACATACTTAAATTATAACATATTAAAATTGTAGCCTTGTGGCAGAAAGTTATGAATTACCGTCCCAATGACAACTTTGCTATCGTCTGGCACACACTTGCAACCCTCAAAATAGGTTGGCAATTTTTTTTTACACTTAAACATACTTAAATTATAACATATTAAAATTTTAGCCTTGTGGGAAACGGGTTAGTCAGGTGGGTCACGAGCTCTTCCACGTCGTCTGGCAGGTACTTGCAACCGCTAGAATGGTCTGGCTGTTTACATATATTTTTTAAACAATTGAAAGAATGTTCTCTCAAAATTGTAGCCTTGTGGCAGCAGGTTATGAATTACCGTCCCAATGACAACTTTGCTATCGTCTGGCACACACTTGCAACCCTCAAAAGAGGTTGGCGATTTTTTTTTAGGCTTAAACATACTTAAATTATAATATATTAAAATTGTAGCCTTGTGGCAGAAGGTTAAGAAAAAATTTTTTTTTGCATTTTCAAAGATTTAAAGGATGATGACGCAACCGCGATATACCTACCAGACCGGTACTTTTATAATTAGCTGACAAAAAAATATCATTTAAAAAATTTCTAGCTTTGTGGGAGACGGGTTAGTCAGATGGTTCACGAGCTCTCCCACTATCAGCGCCAATTAGAAAAAAGAATCATACCAATTGCTGGCTGATACGTAATACTTTTGAATGAATTTTTTTTTTCGATTGAGTAAAGGATGAAACTACCTTTAGCTAGAGTTCCGTAAAAAATACTCTGGCATGTATTCACTCACGTTCTTAAGGCGCTCCTATAGTAACACTAGCGCCACCCAGCAATTAATTCTTTTAATCCTAAAATTATATCGAATTTTAAAAATCCAACAAGTACATAATTTATTACTTGTAGTATTTTTGTATTCATTATCACTAATATTCATTTGATAAATAAACAATACTTTAAGTAATTTAGTCGTACTTGTGAGATTTTTAAAATTCGATACCATTTATGATTTAAGGAATTTAATTGCTGGGTGGCGCTAGTGTTACTATAAGAGCGCCTTAAAGCAAACGCAATTCATTGGCAAAGTTAATGAAATCTGCGCGAAATTTATTCATTTGGATCCACTCCAACAATGTAAATGAGAACACTGATTGCGCCTTACTTTTGGGAATGCTTCCGTTCACGTGGAATGAAAACGCAGATTGAAAATATCCGATAATAAATAATAAATAAATAAATAAAATAAATATATACGGACAAATCACACAGATTGAGCCAGCCCCAAAGTAAGTTCTTAAGTAAGACTTGTGTTATGGGATACTACCTCAACGATACTATATTTTATAATAGATACTTATTATATAGATAAACATCCAAGACCCAGGTCAATCTGAAAAAGATCATTTTCCATCTTGACCTGACCGGGGATCGAACCCGGGACCTCCGTGTCGCAGGCAGGCGTGTTGACCGCTGCGCCACGGAGCTCGACATTATTACTAAATACAGGATAAAGGGACAAGTGGTTCCGGCAGAGTAGAATAGGATCCACGGGAAGACTACACGGTGAAACTATATGGGTGCCTTATTTACTATGAAACTTTAATAACGACTCAAAACTTAAAATAACAATGAGATATTTATTCAAAACTTTATCTTTTCTTGTAAATTTTTTGACGTTTTAAAAAGGTATTTTCTTAGAAATGAGAGTATCCTAGAACGTATTTTGCCTCCTAAATACCACGCGTAGAATCTGAGTAGTGGAGAACATGCATATTTTATTCGTTAATATTCGGAAAAATCTCCAAAAAATAAGCACGACAATGAAAAAATCGGCCGAGTGCGAGTTGATTACTCGCGCACGACGTGTTCCGTACTACAAACATTAGCAATCTGCCAAAAACTCTGGGATATAAACGACGGCAAAACAATTTTTTAGGTATGTACAGTCGGGGACAGATAAACCTGACCCTCCTGCAAGCGATTCTTAATTGTAGGGGGGAGGGGGATCAGGTTACTGCCTTTGTCTGTACTTTTATGTCCACCTTTATAAGACCGGACACATTATGACGTCACACTTGTCCCCATTATGTTAAAAATTAAGTTTTTAAATTATCCTATCCTAATCCTAAATGTGAAAGTGAGTTTGTTTGTTTATTTGTTTGTTACGCTTTCACGCCGTATCTACTGAACCGATCATCATGAAATTGTGCATACACATAGGTTAAGGTACCGTGAAGGACATAGGCTATATATTACGCGGGCGAAGCCGCGGGTAACAGCTAGTTATTTATAATTTATAAAAATTGTTCTATTAATTTTATCCTACACTAAAGTTATGACATCAATGATGATAGCCGGGACCAACGGTTTAACGTGCATAATACCGGTCTTGGAACGAATGGTAGTATCCCAACACGATATAAGAATATGAAATAATTTTCCATTTTTCGTAAAGTATTCGTTTCTAATTAACTTCCTTGATAATCACGTATACGTAATTACTCGTCTACATTAAAGAATCAGAGCAAGCTTTATTGTTACTTTCCTCCATCTTTGTTCTATTTTTATTTTCCACGAGGCAATCGCTGATTAAGTTTCCTTATTCTGTTTTTTTTTTCTTTTTTTATTTCGAATATGCGGTTGTGTGTATCGAAAAATGTTGTTTGGGCAAAAAGATATTTTCAATTGAACCTGGTATTTTATCGTCATAATTATCGTTTTTAATATTGTTTTTAGGGTTCCGTACAAAAAATGAAAAACGGAACCCTTATAGGATCACTCGAGCGTCTGTCTGTCCGTCCGTCCGTCTGTCACAGCCGATTTTCTCCGAATCTACTGAACTAAATTAAATGAAATTTGGTAAGATGGTGTAAACCTATGACCCAAACACGGATGTGCAAAGTAAATATATATATTTTTTTAAATAAGGGTCAGTTTAGGGGGTCCAAATAGAAAATGTTAAAAAAAATTTTGCAAACCTTACCGTGTTATATATCAAATAAAAGGGCTTGTTATGAGGATCTCAAAAATATTTTTTTTTCTTCGGAAAAAATCAATACTTTTGATTTTATTCACAAAAGAAGGCAAAATTTGACCATTCCCCCCCCTGATCTCCGAAACTACTGGGCCTAAAATTTCGAAAAAATTACAGTAGGTATATAGTTTATTGCTTGAAGATTACAGGAAAAATAATAAGAATTCTATCAGTTGAAAATAAAGTGGTAAACTCACTATAATTAGTTCACCTAGGGAAATAGTTCACTAAAAACGCCACTAGATAGCGCTAGTCAATTGAATAAAACATTTTTGCACATTGTGTGTGTGTGTTCACGAAGCATATTGTACGGAACCCTCATTGCGCGAGTTTGACTCACACTTGGCCGGTTTTTTTTAAGAATTGTACACAAGAGGTAAACAGGCATAAGGCCCACCTGATAGAAAACGGTAACCGTTACCTATTTTTGTTTTAGCGGCAACCGAAATTTATAACTTGTAAAAAATTTAAATATCTAGCTATCACGGTTCATGAGATCATCCTGGTTGCCAGTCACCCGGGACCGCCGGGCGGTAACCAGTAATCGGAGCTAATCATACGCTACGCGCTCTATCTCGGTGGCGAGTATGACTTTTTTAGAAAACAATAAAACATAGGGACATACCTATTTGAAGAATTGTGAAAAAGAATTGTGCTTATAGAAGCAGTTTTCAGCGAGAAAATAGAGAAATACATTTGTATGGAAAACGCACTGCTAGTATACCCTCTTCGACTCCCATAGGAAAGTGTCCGTTATCGTTATCACAGAGAGAGTTTATAAATTTACGTATATATTTCTTCCGCAGGAGATCAACTACGACTCCCCTAGAGGAGGGGTCTCCGTGATCACAGAGAAGGGGGAGACGACCACCTCCCACCTTCTAGTCCAGCGAGCCAGAGCGCCCGACTCGGGGCGGTATACCTGCGCTCCTGCCAATGCCAATCCGAAGTCTGTTCTCGTCCATGTTTTAAGTGGTAAGACTATATTTTCATCAATAATTATCCTGTTTGTACGGGTTATAGGTATTTATTGGGCTTCAGTGCTACCTCTTATATAAATAAATAAATAAATATAAATGGACAAATCATACAGATTGAGCTAGCCCCAAAGTAAGTTCTTAAGTGCAACTTGTGTTATGGGATACTAACTCAACGATACTATATTTCATAATATATATATATACATAAATAGATAAACATCTAATACCCAGGTCAATCTGAAAAGGATCGTGTTCCATAATGACCTGACCGGGGATCGAACCCGACCCCCGTATCGCAGGCTGGCGTGTTGACCGCTGCGCCACGGAGCTCGACTATGAAATTAAATAGACATTTTTTTTAAATTTGTAAACCCTTAGCTAGATCGTCTTTTAAATATTTTATGATTACTGTTTATATTTTTAAGTATGGAAGTGAAGACACACTTAATATTTTTGCCAAAAGTGGCCGTTGTTGACGAAATCGTTACGAATAGCTTCAATTTTTCACTTTAAATTGAAGACAGTTAGGGTGTTGCATAACAAAATTTTAGATCACGAAAATTTTATTGATATGCCCAAACAATATTATTCAGCCCGTTGGGCATTTTATGGAAATGAGAATAATTTTTTCAGTTCCCGTACAAAAAGTTGTACATACTATGGGGCTGAGAGAGCTGGAATGTCGAAGGTATGACGAGCTCCGTGGCGCAGCGGTCAACACGCCTGCCTGCGACACGGAGGTCCTGGGTTCGATCCCCGGTCAGGTCAAGATGGAAAATGATCTTTTTCAGATCGACCTGGGTCTTGGATGTTTATTTAAATAAGTTTAGTATCTACTAGCTATTACCCGCGGCTCTGCCCGCGTGATATATAGCCTATGTCCTTCTCGGTACCCTAATCTATGTGTATGCAAAATTTCATAATGATCGGTTCAGTAGATACGGTGTGAAAGTGTAACAAACAAACAAACAAACAAACAAACTCACTTTCACATTTATAATATTAGTTAGGATTAGGATTATAAAATATAGTATTGTTTAGTTAGTATCTCATACATAACACAAGTCTCGAACTTACTTAGGGGCTAGCTCAATCTATGTGATTTGTCCGTATATACTTATTGCTTTAAATTTCATGAATGGCACTTGGGGTAGAGAGACTTTAACCTCCACTTGTGTAAAGTTCTAATTATTATGCAGACACAGACCTAAGCTTATTGTATCAAGCTCCTATTTTAAACAACTAATAAAAGCTCTAAATCTATTCATAGACTTTCAAATATTAACTTTGAAAATATTGGAGCTCATCAACATTCTACCGAAGCGTATTTGAAATTAAATATTCCTAAACTGTGTTATTCAAATTACCGAAAAACAGGTGACCTTAAGCAGAAAACCAATTAAAATATCAGTGAACTAAACTTTGCAGACTTCGGAAAAAAATATTGAAGT
This sequence comes from Rhodophaea formosa, assembly GCA_963082605.1. Taxonomy (NCBI): domain Eukaryota; kingdom Metazoa; phylum Arthropoda; class Insecta; order Lepidoptera; family Pyralidae; genus Rhodophaea; species Rhodophaea formosa. The sequence goes on along the minus strand of OY720220.1, from coordinate 2,220,915 downwards.
TAGTAGCCTGCTTTATTTGTAAAATAAAAAAGATACAGAAGGCAGTACATGATTTTTTAAAGGAGGCAGGTACAAAATCATATATTTTCATGTCATTTTATAATATTTAGACTACTTTCAAAATATGAAAAACTACTGTACCAAACTAAATTATCCCATTATAAATTAACAATAGAAAAAATCGACAAGCTTTCTGGGTAACATTTTTTGTTATGACTCTTAATTTTGATTCGATTTTTAGTTATTTATTATTACATATAATTATATGTTTTATATACTTACAATTTTACTGACCTATTTAATTTTTGTGCGTAAACCTAATCGTCGGGACTTTGAAAACAAAGTTATCTATTATTTTAGTCTACGACGACACGTTATACGTTCATAGACTTATTAATGGCACAAAGTACACATGTACATCCCATTCGTCATTTGGTAGTATGGTCAACGATACCAAAAACTCGAATTTACAAACTTCTGTACTCCCAAATTCGGTGTTTTTAAAAATGTCGACGCATGTATATTCACTTCTGTATCATATTTATTTTGATTTGGTATCTGTCAATCTAGAATCTCTAATTAGTACTTCTGAATCAAATTAAGGAGTACTGAGTTTCGTGGCCTTTGACTTTTGACCTTCCGAACTTTCAGCGGCTTGTTTGTTTGTTTTTCGCACAGAGCAAGAAATATCCGTCACCCGCAAGCTACATTAAAATTAATTGCTCTGTGGTTGGTCGTATCCTAAAGTGGCCAACACTGGTGCCAGATTTTTCAAGCTGATATCTGACTTAGATCAAAGACTACCATCAATGATGTCTGTCGCGACCAATGGCTTGATGTGCCTTTCAAAGTACGGAGGTGCCCAAGAGCAAGCTACTTGAGAACTCTCCAACCCGACCGGCAAGCGTGGAGAGTGTAGGCCAAATCCTCTGACTGCTCTGGCTAATGCATGGCTCGAGTAGTACAGAGAAGGTCGTGCTTCTGCAGTGGAGACTTAAAAAGCCCTGATGATGATGATGATGAGGTCACCCATCCAAGTGGGGACTATCGGAGGACTAGTGTGCATAAGCCCTAACAAAGTGAATTACTTGTTGCTATGTGAGTCACTTTGTAAGGGCTTATGCACACTTATTTGCCATGCGGTGGCACAAATTGATGGTGTGTTACGTGAGAGCTCAGAAAATAGGTCGAGCGTAGAGTTACGGGATTATTTTGTCAAAAATTGAGTTGTGTTGTTGAACCAACATAACTGAGTTATATTTATTTATTCTGCACCAATGTCAAAAAACATATTTTCTGTCTATTTACCCTAAGGTTGACTGGAAGAGATCACTAAAGCGATAAGTCCGCATTTTGTAAAATGTAAATGTAATTATTTGGTTTGATATTTGGTGCATTAAAGAATGTTTTAATCTATTGATCGCCTCATAAAGCGAAGCGTTTGAATTTGCGCATTATGAGAATACGTGGGATGAATACGGAATAACCCCTCTTGACGTCTCAAGGTCAACCCATTTTCAAAACTTTAATTGTCTTTATTCTATTATAGTATATTATAGTAACTGCCTCCATGGACAAGTGGTTAAGGCGTTCACCTTGTTGACCCGGACGTTGTGGGTTCGATTCCCACGGGAAGCATACTTTGTTATATTGTTTCCAGTTTGGTTAGGACATTGCAGGCATGAATCACCTGATTGTCTGACAAGAAAGACGATTCCGTGCTTCGGAAGGCATGTTAAGCCGGTGGTCCCGGCTGCCATCTGGTAGTCGTTAAAGGAACCACGTCAGAGGCCGAGAGGCGGTTCCGCAGAACTCTGACACCAGGGTGTGCATGGTCGACTGACCGTGTCACCTACACGAAATAATGATGATGATTCTATTATAGTGTCCGTGTTTCTGTTTGTTGTGGCTGTAAATAATATGAGGCTTTTTCATTCTACTAGAGTAGGAAATAATAATAGGCTTTACTGATTTACAATTACATTTTTTAAAAATAATGGCCGTGTGGTTCCCGGCAGAGTAGAATAGGACCACTCCAAGTCTTCCCGTGGATGTCGTAGAAGGCGACTTAGGAAACACAAAACAGCTAAACAAAGCTTAAAAACATCAAGATACCTCTCCAACCCGTCTGGCCAGCGTGGAGAGTGTAGACCAAGTCCTCTGGCTGCTCTGGCTAATACATGGCTATGGTAGTACAGAGAGGGTCGTGCTCCTGCAGTGGAGACTAAAAAAGACCTGGTGATGACTTAAAAAATTACAAACAACAAAGTAGATTGTTGCACTGAGCAGAAAGTAAGTTATTGCTGCACGAGTGAGTCTAAAAAGCACGAGTGCAATATAACTTACTTAATGCGAGGTGCATAATCTGCTTTTCTTTCAACTACTGCAATAAAAGTAAGTGAAAAATAAAACTGAAGACAAATTACAAAAGTTAAAAATTTGTTGTTTACTTTTCACCTTTTTTCTTTATGGCCAGTATTTTTTTTAGGCAATACACACGTCCCTTTGTAAACTCCATACGGCCGTTAGATTGGCCAACCTTCTTTATGACATGTGGCAACTATTGTTTTGCAATTTAAAAAAGAACTGAACAGTGCAGTAAAGGATTTCCATACATTTTTGCTGCAATAGAGCAGCAAAAATGTATGGAAATCCTTTACTGCACTGTTTAGTTTTTTTTTTTACTCCTAGTGCAACAACGTTGCCCTTTGTGCTGGATATGTAGTGCAGTTATAATAGAATTGCAGCGTAGTTGGAAGAAACACATATTTCATGCTTCATTCGAGGAAGATTCTATAAAGTAAAACTTTGTTTCAAAGCTTTTCTTAAAAAGACACTTGAATAAGGTTTCTAAACAGCCCCATTCACAAGTAAAGATAGGGTGAAGTCGGGATAAGGCGCAAACTTTTCAAGATTAACTAGACAGCCTACAACTCAGTACTTACATGTTCTTGTACAACAAGAGGTTTAAGCTAACTTTGTAGGGTTACGGATTATGTGTTTCGGCAGCCTTTATCATACAGCTATAGGTATATTCTATTCAAGCCCATATATCATGAAGGTTCTCTACTAGTTTATCAGGTCACTTTGTAGTCTCCACTGCAAGAGTATGACCCTCTTCGTACTACCAGAGCCATAAATTAGACATAGCAGTCAGAAAATTTGGTCTTTACTCTCCACGTTGGGTTGGAGAGGTCTCTTTGATGATCTAATGAGAACCAATGAAATCCTATCGGTACCGATGGATAGTTTTTCTCAGGTGGTATCTTTGAGTCCGAGTGCTCTCGTGCGACCATTTGGAAAACCTATTCGATTGGTTCAAAATAGCGCCAATTAAGGTTTACCATTCGTAAGCTTGACACTAAGTAGGGCTTGATACTAACAGTTCAAAAATAAGTTTCGGTGTGGATTTGATTACCTGCTGGGCCAGTGATCAGTATCACTGGTAGGACGCTACTTGTCAAAAAATATAATAAATCTGTTCGATGTAATAGGACATCCATAGATTTAAAAAAAAAAAATTTCGTCACAGGACATCTAACACAAAAACGCTGACGCCGCGCGACACCGCGTCCGCGGCACTCGAGCCAGTTGCATTCCGTCGTCATACGCGCACTCATTCATAGTTATAATTACATCAAAGGAATAAATTTAGTATTTTCGTGATCTCTGGACTCTTATTTAGCAAAACATCTAATAGGGTCGCGTCCCCTACAAGATCTGTGTGACTTAACTTACTCATTTTCTCGAAAAAAAAATGATTTTCGCGTACAACTACTTATATACCCGCTACTTGACTAAAATTCTAGCCGTGTTTTATTGTGTATTAAATATAGATTTCCTTGAACACTCATGACCTTCACAAAAAAAGCCAAACTAACTACGCTCACCAAACCGTCTGCCAGGCATAGTAAGTATGGCAAAACTCCCCATGATGGGAATTCATGGGGGAAGCCTGTGTCTAGCAGTGGATTTTTGCGGGTATTTATTTCATTCATTTCGAGTCATTAACTGTCCCACTGCTGGGCAAAGGCCTTCCTCCATTTTTTCCATAAGGTCCGATCTAGGGATAGATATCTTCAATTGTCGTGGAGCTTGTCGATTTCATCCCGCCATCGCATTCTTGGCTTACCTGGTCTTCTTTTAGATTTTGAAACCCAACAGGTGGTGGCCTTTTGGTTTTTTTTGCGGGTAATATAATGATAATGATTTTTCTATGTCTAATACCTCCTTCTCTTCCAGGCGAGCACCCAGCGGCAATGCAGCACGGAGGCCAACTTCGCCTGCAGTATCCTCTCTCATCCGCCCTACTCAGCCTCATAGTCACACTCATGGGCTGCTAGTGACCACTAGACGTTTTTTATTGGAGCTAAGTTTACGCGGTTGAAGGTACCTTGTCTACGACGTGACGGAAAACCTGACAAAGAACTGATTATATTCGTTGGTAATGTTATTTAAAACCTGATGAAGAATAGTAGTATACCTTGGAAATGCCAATAAACAGGCTAAGCAAAACCTCTTAACATTGAACAATTTTCTACTTACCTTAATTATCAAGAGAGGTAAACCTTAGTGTCCGAAAGAATAATAATGCTAGTTAAAAAAAGTCGCAGTAAACAGTGATAAACGAAATGGCGATATGTATGTTCCTCCCATGTTATTAAACAACTAACTGACTTCACGGACTAACATCAAAATACGAAAAAAACTTAATGATTCTATAAGTCTATAATTGCCTTGGGAAAGTTGTTTAGTATCGGACTGATCATGTCCCTTTTAAATATTATTTTGCCATTTGATTACACCCAGTTTATTTAACTATTCAGAGTCAATGTTTGAAACTGTAATCTATTTACAAACTCTGACACTGAATGATCAATGTTTGAAAATAGCTGACATTTTCCAATATTGACACTTTAATGTCCTACTCACTCTGGGTATTAGAGGTCATATCATTTATGTTTATTTTATGCCAAGCTGTACTTTTCTGCCAAATTTTTGTAATTGGCTTTATCAACAAATAAGCAAAAACTTATTGAATTTTGTATAGTAGCTTGATATTTTATTGTCATGCGAAACATGGGTGTAAAATTACAGACCGACATCTTTCAAATCGATATTTGTATTTAATTGGGATGTAACTTGGAGAAAGTTGTTCAATGTCTTGAGCTGAGATTTTTTTGTCAGTTGTTAACCAGAAAGGTACCTTCAATTGAGTATTGATATTAAAATAATACAGTAATGTAAAGTCGATCGATTGACAACAAATTTGTTTTATATTGAGAATAATTATATGGCAAAGCAACGCAATTGTGACGCAAATTAAGAAATCACAGAGTACGTAAAGCACTAAATATAATAGATAGTTATGTATAAATAATAGGAATATCTATATAGGAATTCCTAATAGGAATTTAGTAGGAAAGGATATATGAAACCGAAAGGGGAACAAGAACTGAACAGAATCAACAAATTTTACTGTGAGACTAATACTGAATACGAAAACAAGTCTTTTAAAATTAAAAAAAAATCCTCTCTTTGTCTAAAAATCCTATCTAAAGACACTTGGGTTTATGAGAAGAATCAAACCGTACCTTTATTTACATAGTACTCAAGGAGCACGATGGCCCAGTGCTTCCGTAAGTTAAGCAACGGTGGGCGCAGTCTCCACTTGGATGTAGACACCTGGATTGTAAACCGCAAGTGGTTTAAAAATATCTCGAGCTCCTCCGTGTTTCGGAAGGCACGTTAAGCCTATGGCTGTCATCATTGAAGGTCATGCTAAATGCCTTTAGGCAGGTTGAAAAATCTGTCACCAGCGTTGGCCACTTACACACTCGAAAAACAACAACCATAGTACTTAGAATGGAAGTCAGATTTTCTTGTTAGTGAAGTTGTTATACATTAAGTAAAAATTATATGTGTTGAACAAAATGACCCTTTCCGGCTTGATATTCCTATTCTAACATTGTAGACAACAATTTGTTACAATGTAGTGATTATTTTATTGTATACGCTACAGTTGAGCTACAATTGCGTTGCTTACGCCCTGTTGCAGAGACGTAATTTTTAAGTTAATATCATGTTAGGTCAAGTGTTACTAGTATCTATTTTCGTCGTCTTCAACAAGGTAAGATTTTCATCGTTTGTCTTTCTTTTGAGCAATAAACAGCTTAGTTCATTAATGTTAAAAGTCAAGGTTAAAAGAAACGTAAATTTTGTAGAACCTCGCTATTTAATGACCAAAAATAGAGATTACGTGACAAAATTTTATCTTGTCCAAATTAGTGTACCGTCGACACGCGAATTACGTGACAACCGAAAGTACTGTGTTTTTTACTAGAAATTAGATGCTTTTTATCTTTAAACACGTTTTCATGTTCTCTTAAATGTCGTTAAATTCAGAACAACGCCATTTTAGTACTAAAAATAGCACTACCTGGATTTTCAACATGTTAAGGTACCGTAATAGGTAAAAGACCTGAGGATTTTAAATATATTTACAAAATCAACAAAAAATTCCACCAGTAAGTCCTTGAAAATAAACCCATTTGCAAAATTTAAGAATTTTCATTATGTTTCAAACAAAACTGAATTATGTTATCATCGTTATAAAACAATGTAATATCCTACCCCATTTTACATAACGTTATTTTGAGTTAATGCGGTGTGCTAAATTTCAACAGAGCTTCCATCATGTCATCGAGACATCTATTTAGTGAGAATGATTAGTTGTCCATGATATCGCAGGTATCGATTACAATGTACATTTACCCGACATCACATTGAGGGGATGACTCAAACCGTCAAAATGACACTTCTTTTCCTATGGGACCGTGGTCCCATCAGTTCTGCAAACTCGGAAAAAATATTTGAAATTCCCATGCAAATTGAAGCTTTACACTTGTATGTAAACGCTGCTATGCTACGTTCGGTGAGTGAGAGAGCAGGAGGCCCATCCCCTCTCCCCTCTGGGAGGGAAAAATAAAAGGCTGACAACGCTATTGTTACACCCTGGTATTACAGTTGTCCATGTCCATGGGCAGATTAGCAGCATGAGCAGATCACTTACCATCAGGTGACCCGCTTGCTCGTTTGCCTTACTATGACATAAAAAAAATATATATGTAATTTTGTTTCTATTAAAATAGAAACAAAATTTGCATTGGACCCACGGGCTGAGCGGGTAGCTCAGCCCGTTGGGTCCAATGCTTGAATCAAGCTTATATCGAGATTAAATTAACACTACTTAGATAAAATATTATTTTCATCATCATCATCAGGTCTTTCTATTCTCCACTGCAGGAGCACGACCCTCTCTGTACTACCAGAGCCATATACTAGCCTGCGTAGTCAGAAGATTTGGCCTACACTCTCCGCGCTGGCTAGACGGGTTGGAGAGGTCTCTTTGATATTAATAAGCTTTGTTTAGCTTGTGTTTCCTTAGTCGCCTTTTACGACATCCACGGGATGACTTGGAGTGGTCCTATTCTACTCTGCCGGCACCCCACACCACCACCACACCGCACAATCATTTCATGATGTAGTTGTGATATAGGATAGATAGGATGTATGTGAGAAATACAAGTACAAAATAACAGCAAAATTCTGAAAATATACCTCATTATTATTCACATTCGCGCTAGCCTGACAACTAACAACAAGATATATCTTTTCTAACCAACAAATACTTTCAAGAAAGTGCTACAAAGCCGATAGAACTGTGTCGTGCCTAGACTCTGTCAGCGAAATTTTATTTGAAAGATCCAGAAAATATTGACGATCCTCTCCAAACATGCTTGGCAACCCTACAACGTAAAATATGGAAAACACAGATAAAACTCCCCTTTGAACAGTCATAGTTCTCAATAAAAAAATAGTTTGAGCGGACCCCGGGCTCTGAAGCTGAGGATGTTTGTTTGTTTTTCGTATGTGTAAGTGGCCAACACTGGTGTCAGATTTTTCAAGGTGCCTTAAGGCATCTGACATAGCTTAACGACTGCCATCAACGATGACAGCCGGGACCAACGGCTTAACGTGCCTTCCGAAGCACGGAGGAGCTCGAGATATTTTTATGCCACTTGCGGTCACCCATCCAAGCAGGGACTGCACCAGGGGTTGCTTAACATACGTAAGCGCTCATAAAGCTCACACCCACTGGACCATCGGGCTCCAGATGAGAATATGCAACTTGAAACACGCTGGAAAAGTTTCACCACAGAAATTTTAACAAATCGTTTATAACAATGCTGACTCCAGCACAGCTGGGATACAATGGCCTCAATAATAAAAGTTTTAGGCAAGAAAAGTAGGTACTAAAAATAGATGTCATTCAATATTACATTTCAAACATGATTAATTAAGTTTTGTTTATATTTTAAAATAGGTACTCTCGAACTCTTGAATTAAAAAATCAAGTTCTGTTAACTTTAACACATTTTTTTTTAAATTACCTTTCAGCGAATCATAATTAAATATTATTCGGTATAAATAATAATGTTCTATGATTCTGCATATTACATAAAGGCCAAGCATTTCAGATATACCCTAAATTGAACTTCAAAATTGGTTTCATATAATAATGTCATATAATATAGCGTTATACTTAAGTTTGTTCTAGAACACCCATTATTTACAATGACATCAAATAACATATTTGTACTATTTCTATTTTACACTAATACACAACTAGGGCAAGGTCACACGAACGGAAACCGCAAAATATGGTATCTGTTCTGTATCTTATAAATTATTTATGTTCGTCTATGGCAGCTCAATGGCGGCGTGGGAAATACGGATGGCTTGAGTCGATACGTGACTACATGTTTGGATGGATGTTTTTTTAAATGAAAGAGTACCTTCGTATTTTCCCAAAAAAAAAATTGGAAAAGTAGATCTAATTCTCAAAATTTGGATTTTTTTTGGAATAACGTTGTTTTCACAAGTTTCCAAATTATAATAGTAATATCTACTGATCCATTAAAATTGTCTTTTTTAATGTCTCTGTTTATAGAGAATAGGCGTGGCGTAATAGAGCACTTATTTTTTAACATAACGCCCGATTTGGATGTTTTATTAGACTGAATATTGTACTATTAGTACATAATGATGCAAGTACGCTTAGCTGGATATTATAGTTGAGGTGTTTATGGGTACAAGGTGAAACCGAGTGCTCATAATAAATCGATGACTATGACAGCCAGCTGACTGTGTACAAGTATCATATGACTTTTCTCAATACGTTTGCAATTAACACAAAATAAATTAGCAATTGTGATTGGTGTAGAGAAAGAGTAAAATAAAATATCATAATCAAAGTTTCATTGGCATAAGAACCATTTTAATAGCAAATGTATTGAAAATATTATTTCAATTCACAATATCTTACGCAAACGAAAAATAAATATCTAATTCCAGGCAGAGCACGTAAAATCCAAAGCTACATCAAATTTACAGCACGTACTGTGAATAAAAACAAAATGGCCGGCAAGCACTCAAAAATATGAAAATCAATTTTACGATAGCGTTTCATTAAAAATGTGCATAAAAAAGTTTGAAGAATGTTTTTATCAGGCCTGCTTCGTGCCAAAATTTAAATTCCGTTTTATAGTTAACCAAACACGGTAAAGTTTCAATACTGGGTCATATTTTACGTTTTTTGAGACTCGAGTTTCACAGTAAATATTTTTTAAAGGTATGTTTTTGAGCCCAAGTTTAAAGCAAATGTTTGCTGACGAATTTTAAATATTTTATGTCTTTGTTAAAGTGATTTATAGAAAATTCTTTTAAAGTTGATGAGGTTCTTTTGAGTACTAAGAAATATTTTATTCGAATAAGGTTGATTGAAAATTCCGAGCTATATAATTTCTTAATATCTTGAACCAACTTACTAAAGAGAACAAAGAATACATAAAGAAGAATGTTAATTAATATTTCTGGAAAAAGTTACGAGCTGGGATTAGTTTTACTATATTTATTTGAATTAAAACTAGTTTTCAAATGTTGTATTAATATTTAAAATAATTTTTAGTAAATACACAGTAAGATTTTTAAGAGTCTTTACTTGAGACGGTACACAAGAAAATTAACAAAAAAATGAGGACTATTAATATATATATATAACATTATATTTATATATATAAAATGAGCAGAGTTGGGCGACTTTTATGAATATAAAATGATTATTATTACAAACTGAACTCACTGTTGAAATAATGTCAGCTGATTTTTGTAAAATCATGTAAATGGAACATTATTAATTTCATCGTATTACATTATAATGGTATTTGATATAAAATGTCATGAAACATTAATTACTTCAGAAAGCATCCTCGAAATTTGGCCCGAGCGTTCATTAATCATTTTGTATGTTCGTAAAATACATCAAATCAAAAACAAAAAATGTATTTGTAGATTTATTTTTAATTCTCATTATTGGCAATATGAACCAATGAGGTCAATCAATCTAAAATCTATTAGTTTTAGATTATTTGAAGTCTAGATAGACTCTTTCCGTCTTATTATAAAACGAGTACTAACTTTAGTACCTGGTTTAAACCAATATCTATCCAAAAAAAAAATTAAAACTGGCAGATGACCGAATTACAGGATGACGGTTTAAACCAGGTAACGTTACTCTTCGTGGTATAATAAAACGGTTTTAGTCTTAAAGCGAAAAGACATATGTCAGACTCATAGCATAAGGTGACATGACGCGTGTGCTAACACAAAGCTATCGGGTTAGAAGCACGCACAAAAGTATTAAAAAAATTGCCTGTTTATCGTTGAAATAAGAGCATGACAGAGGAAAAAGTATACAACGTGTAAATGAATAAGCGCCATACCTCTTAGGTGGTGATTGTGCTTATTAAGAGGGTATACTAGCAGTGCGTTTTCCATATAAATGTATTTCTCTATTTTCTTGCTGAAAACTGCTTCTAGAGGCACAATTCTTTTTACATACAATCTATTACTAAAATAGGTATGTCCCTATGTTTTATTTTTTCTAAAAACCTGTTTAAAAGAAAAAAATACTGTAAAAAACAGATTTTCTGGAAAAAATAAAAAATAGGGGCATTCCTATTTCAGTACTAGATTTTATGAAAAAAGAATTGTGGCTCTAGAATCAGTTTTCATGCAGCGAGAAAATAGAGAAATACATATGTATGGAAACCATATTGAAAAAATACTGCTAGTATACGCTCTTAATATAAACAATTTTTAACATAGGGCCGACTCTGCAACACGACAAAAAAAAACAGCTATTCCAAATATTCTGGTCAAGTAGGTATTGTCAATTTGTATGAAACATACCCATAGTAAAAATTGTTCATATTCATAAGCACAATTACCAGCTAAGAGGTTTTGCGCTTATTCATTAACACGGTAAATATTTAGTCAAAATTATATATATATATATTATAAGTATACTTAAGAGAATATTTGCCAAAAGCCGTTTTCTACCAGATTAAATCCAAAAGGGAATTTAAAATGAATCTACCTAATAAAAAGGTCAATTTGACAAAAACATCGGTGGATGGCTAAATATTTCTTAAACTCAAAATTTGTCATTATTCTACTTCAGTTTTTTAAACAGCCATCTGTATTGTCAAACTTGCCCAAAATATAGTATTTATAATAGAAATAGGTAAATATAAATGTTATTGAAGGCTATTATTTAACAATTTATTAAAAAAGTATTCCATTTTATTTAATTCAACTTCAACTATTATAAATTAAACAAAAAGTGTCATTGTTTTCTTCATTATCATTTACCTACTTATTAGGTTCAAATATGTAAATATGATTATAATACAAAATAAATATTATTTCTGTTACTTTATGCATTTATAAATTAAAACTATTAGATTAGTCTACGTTAAACTTTGAACTAATGGTTATTACTTAAAAAGTATAAATTGTAATTGGTAATGTAATATAGAAATATGGAAATAAGCGTTAGTATAAGTTGTATAATTACTGAAATGAATTTGTTTTGAATAGTGTTTAATTAAATAAAGGATACGGTTGTGTATATAGGTAATGTTATTTAAGAAAATAAATAAACTTATTGATCGTCTTTGTTGTATCATTTAATTCCTATTTCAGTTCTTGCTAGGATAATATTTATACAGCGTGGTATTCTGTAACCTTGTCATATTTTTGTACGTAACTCTGCTAATCATACTGAGCTACTTTTCCCAAGTAATATAAATAAATAATAAATAAATATATACGGACAAATCACACAGATTGAGCTAGCCCCAAAGTAAGTTCTTAAGTAAGACTTGTATTATGGGATACTAACTCAACGTTACTATATTTTATAACAAATACATATATAGATAATCATCCAAGACCCAGGTCAATCTGAAAAAGATCATTTTCCATCTTGACCTGACCGGGGATCGAACCCGGGACCATCTGTGTCACAGGCCGGCGTGTTGACCGCTGCGCCACGGAGCTCGTCATATAGTACGTCGAGATTTAAAAATAAAACAAGTTTGGACTTCGATTGGAAATCGATCAGCAGATTTGTATGGAAAATGCTAAGTATTTTATTCATGCTTTGACATAATATGTTCCTTGGGAAAAATTGTTCAGTATGATCAGTAGAGTGTGGTTCCAGGCAGAGTAGAATAGGACCCCTCCATCCAAGTCTTCCCGTGGATGTCGTAGCTGGCGACTTAGCTAATACAAGCTAAACAAAGCTAATTAACATCAAAGGGACCTTCTCCAACCCGTCTGGTCAGCGCGGAGAGTGTAGGCGAAATCCTCTGACTGCCCTGGCATTGGTATACAGAGAGTGTCATGCTCCAACAGTAGAGACTAATGATAATGATGATCGGTAGAGATAGTTTCGAAAATATGTCAAGGTTACACATTTAAACGGTATAAGTATATTTAAATACACTCTTCTGAATTTTTTTTTCAGATGGCCTCTTTCTCGCTATGAACAATAGTGGTCAAACCCGTGTGACAGTTTTTCACTGCTTCGATTTCCAGAACACTTTCTATTTTTATAAAAGCCTACAATATGAATGACTTTTTTATGGGATCAATACACGGAATTTAAAAAAATCGATCTTTTCAAACAGCCGTAGTATAGGAACGGACCCCACATATGTTATACACGTTCTTTATGTACAACTATATTAGTATTATTCTAAGATTCATTTAATAAATCAGTGTATTATTGCAACTCGGCTGTTTCACTTGTTTCCTTCGGCTCCCGACAGTTCACAGCAGTGTTCAGCCGCTCGGGTAATTATTATGGGAAATTAAAAAGAAATCAAGTTCCCAGCATTGGTCCCATAGGAAAAGTTGTTCATATTGATGTTTTGAGTCACCTCTTTAAGGGAATGTCGATGTCGTGTGTCAATTTACATGCTGTATAACAAATCCTGCCAGAATAAGTACAGTACTACCGCTTTTAAGTTACATCGGCATTGTTCGATGGCGCAGAATAGCGCAACCTACCGCCGACTCCAGCCGAATATAAAAACATCAATCAAATAACGAACTTATTGCTACAGAATAAGATTTGAAATCCAAAAACAGCAGGACTGGTGCTATCTCGCTCGCAAGACTCGTACGACTGCCGTGAGTGGTCGAGACGCCGCATGGCGCGTACACAACAGCCAATAGCGGACGGGTATTTTCGCGCCATGCAAAAATTTGACTTTTGCGCAGGTACATCGGTGTAACTTATAAAATTGGTACTACTGTAATTATTGTGTGCATTTCTTCCTATACACACCGACAAGAGCTTAGCTCTTAAATATCGGAGAGAGAGAGTCGTCATAATTGGGCAAATTGTATGGCATTGGCTGTACCCATGTATTGGACTTCCAGTTTGCAGGACATCATACATACTTTATTATCACGTCTTTATACCTTACGGGGTACACAAATCCCAAGGTCATAAAACCTATAGGCCGCGTTTAGCGTGTAAGTAGGCGATAAGGTGGAAAGCTGAATCAAAATAGTGAATGGTTGCTAGCCGCATCGCATATAATTTCTATGGTGTAGGTTCGGTTAACCTCCACAGGTAATAACTTTTTATGTTTAAAGCATTCTAAACACACATGCAGCGTAAAACTAATGGCCGATTGGGAGAAATGTACTCGAATGGTGACTATGTACCGCCAAGCGCAGCGTTAGACTAGGTGGTCGGACGACCAGATCAAGGTCGCAGGAAGGCGCTGGATGCAGACCGCTTCAAACCGGTTGTATTGGAAATCCTTGGGTGAGTTTGTCCAGACGTGGACATCTTACGGCTGATATAAGGGTGATGTTGACCACATTTAATATATCTTACCTTAGAATAAATAATAGTTTATGTATACATATAATCTTCTCTTCTTCTATCTTATCTTCGCCGTGTGGTTCCCGGCAGAGAATAGGACCACTCCAAGTTATTCCGTGGATATCGTAAAAGGCCACCAAGCACACGCTAAACAAAGCTTATGAACATCAAAGAGACCTCTCCAACCCGTCTGGCCAGCGTGGAGAGTGTAGGCCAAATCCATCCTCTGACTACTCAGGCTAGTATATGACTCTGGTAGTACAGAGAGGGTCGTGCTCCTGCAGTGGAGACTAGAAAGACCTGATGATGATGATGATATAATCTAACAGGGCATTTGTTCTCATTTAGCTCTCGACTAAAAACAAGATTGAACAAAAACTTCGAAGTGTTTCTTCTTTGATGATAGAACTAATGGAACAGCAGAGTTCCCATTTCCAGGGTTTCGTACCCAAAGGGTAATTCACGAGACTTCACAGTCCTTCCATCCGTCTGTATGTAACCAGGCTGTATGTCATGAACCGTGATAGCAAGCTAGTTGAAATTTTTACAGATGATGTGCTTCTATTGCCGCCTTAATAACAAAAACTTAAAACCGAATAAAACAATTATTACTATCTAACAAACGTGATATTTATGCTGTTTCTTACTCGATAATCCAATGTTGTATACTTAGATAATGGTACGGAAACCTTCATGCGCTTATCCGACTCAAACTTGGCCGATTTTTTCGCACTATGACTCAACTTCAACTTCGTAGAAATTTTCTATGTGAAAATAATTTCTAGAAATTTACCGAAGAACGTAAACATAAATTTGCAAATTATTTTGTTCCCGAATGAAAATTCCGGGAACTAATTAACATTTTCTTATAACAAAGAGCATTTCATGCACATTTAATTATGCAAGTGCATTATTAGCATATATTCATAAACTACAGAATTAAACTTCTATGCGTTTTGGAAATTCAAAACAATGAATTCAATTACAATGTTGCTTTTGTATGTTTAAATGTAAATTTATAGTACACAGTAAATGTTTATTTAAATGCTTGTTCATGACAATAACTGGCTGTTTTACCGCAATTTGAGAAAATTATAGCCTTTGTTATCCGCTGATATTGCGGCTTTTTGAAAGTGAAACAATTATTATATTTATTATATTCAATAATTTAATTTTTTTTTCATTTTCTGTAGCCATGGTACAAGTCTTTCAGTGTTCAGGTCTTGGGGCACGCTGGGCATTTTTTTCTTCACAACTAAGTAGGCAAACAGGCATACGGCCCACCTGATGGAAAGTGGTTACCGTAGTCTATGGACGCCTGCAACACCCGAAACGTGGTCCCTTACTAATGACCTCATATTAAAGCTCAACATCATTCAAAGGTCTATAGAAAGGGATATATTTGGTGTTTCTCTTTTATCTACAGTGTAAAATAGTGTGATTCTACTCATTCAGAATATATTTTTATTCTTTCTTTAAAAACTCATCAACAAATGCAAGACACCATTTTATAATCTTACCAATTAAATTTGACATCTAACTTTTGATTAATCAAAAGATTACAATAATAGTCGAAACTCAAAAATAGTCGTGGCACGTATAAATCGCGTAGTTAAAATAATAGAGACTAACTGCAATTTACGTGAATTCTGTGAGCATCTAGCATTTTCGCGTAGCATAATTTGAGTGCCATCAACTAGATAGCGTAAAATTGCTATCCAATAACTGTACGCAATGAAATGGTATCTGATGACTACCATTCATGAATATGTGCACATAGCACAGATACAAGTAACTAAAAACTACACAGTCTTACCAATGCATATAAATATCTACCATCTTAATATAGTATTTGAAGACTTCAATAAACTTCAATTTACATGGAATCAGTCTATAGAGTACATATATAATTTGTGTGATTCTACATATTGTGAATGTATGTATTTCTAATCTTTCTTAAAAATTTATATCGTAAATGGAAGGCACCATTTTACAGCTTTACAAAGTCACTAATTCGAATATAAAACTGACCATCTTTATTATTCAAAAGACTATAATAAACTTCAATAAATGGAAAATAAAATCATTCATCAACCTGTCTACCATATAGTGAAAGGGTCCGGTCGGAAGATAAAATAAAAAAAAAAAATTATTACGGTTCTTTGATTCCGTTCTCACCTACAAGCACACCAACATGCTAAATGTGGCCTTAACAGACCTGGGCACTGTCTACCCCGCAAGGCAGAAAGACGTAATAGTATATATGTATGTTTATATGGTTAATTTTATATTGTAATGTGCAATGTTTAAACGACACACCTGTCGTTATCAAACCATGGGCTACATTAATATAGTATAGCCCGTGGACGCCTGTTGTGGCCCGAAATAGAATGAGTATTTAGAGGATGGAATAAACCATTTTTTAATTCACAGACACAGACGTATTTCAATATATTTTGCTAGTATATAATAAAATCACGCAACGTTTTCAGAAATGAAGTTTCAGAGTTTGAGGGTATTTATGAATTGTAGCGACTATCCTATATATAAATACGGACAAATCACACAGATTGAGCTAGCCCCAAAGTAAGTTCTTAAGTCGTCACATTACTGCAAAAACCGCTAATGTGCAAAAATCACATTTTGAGAAAACTTAATTTAAAGGTTTGAGAATAATTTTACCTATCCTAATAATCTATGAATGATGTTGGGTTTCGTGCATATGACGGCGGTCGTTTTGCGTACTCTGCAAATGAGTGATTACAATATTATTCAGTGAGGCGCTGTCACAGAGCAGAAATGTTTGGTTGGTCTAGCCCTGCGTGTTAGGGTTTTAGTAGTGTGCGAGCTTCATTATTATAATTTTGCTCTGTGGGTGTTGTCACGAGTCACAACTAGCGTTTTAGTCGCTTGCCATCCTCTCTACAAACATACAGACGTCTATCTCGCAAGGGAAACAGACGTAATAGTATGAATGTCAAGATTAAATAACCGGTTAACCAGTTTTAATAGGATAAGGGACTTTGCAGAAATGATCGGAATCACGTGAATATTCACAGGCGGCTATCATCAATAAAAATAAATTTTAGCCGCAAGAAGTCAACTCTGGAAGGCTTCTCCTAGAAATTTCCAACTTACCAGTTGGAAGCTAAAAATTTAATATAACTAAAGCAATAAATATGTAGGTAAATTGTTAAAAAAAAAAACAAATTGAACTAGCCCCAGAGTAAGTTATTAACTTGTATTGTAAGATACTACCTCAACGATACTATATTATATAATAGAGACATTTATAGATAGACATCCAAGACCCAGATCAATCTTAAATACAACGTTTTGCCATCATGGCTTGACCGGGGATCAAACCCGGGACCCCTGCGCTGGCTAGCGTGTTGACCACTATGCCACGGAGCTCGTCACTTCAAAAGAAAATAAGATATAGTTTTCGTCATAAACTCGTTATAAAACCGAGCGAGTTTCAGTATTTAAAACTAAATCCATCCTTAATCCACAGAAACGGTAGAATGAATTTATTATTTTGGAAATACTTGAATAATGTTGGCCTAATTTCGTTAGTGAAAATACAGGAAAGAGTCCATCTACCGCGGTTACCCAAGTGAGAGTTTTGGCCGATAGAAGGGTTTGCTAGGGTGACCATAAGACAGAACACAATTGTATAGATTTTTTTATTAATACTATTATTACAAAGTCAAAAAATATGATTTAATGTTTGTGTACATTAAATAGGCTCCAAGACTACTAGACCGATTTTCAAAATTCTTTCACCTACACAAAGCTAATTCATGTATTTGCAGGTGACATAGACTTATTTACGCAGATGAAGTTGTGGGTAAATTGCTACTTCTCCATAGTTTTATTTCATTAAACACATTGTTTAGCTTCAAACGGAATATTAAAATATTCAGTTTAATATTCAATATCATAATTCTGCATGAATGGAATTGTGTTCTATATCTTTATTCTTAATTTGATAAGAGAATATATTATTAGAATAATAGCATTTATCAATACGGTTCATCATCATCATCATCAGGTCTTTGCAGTCTCCACTTCAGGAGCACGACCCTCTCTATACCACCAGAGCCATATACTAGCCTGAGTAGTCAGAGGATTTAGCCTACACTCTCCACGCTGGCCAGATGGGTTAGAGAGGTCTCTTTGATGTTAATAAGCTTTGGTTAGCTTGTGTTTCCTTAGTCGCCTTTTACGACATCCACAATAATAATAACATCAATACGGTTAGCAACACATTATTTAAATACCGTTTTTCTCCAATACACTAAAAGGGAAGTTTAGCTCTTATATTGTAATACTGTACTCAGTTTCTTTTAGCGTTACGTCTTAGTTTTCAGTAGTCATTTAAAAACGAAATAAGTTTGTATATTTCGAAAATATAAAAAAAAGAAACGAAGTGAAAGTGGCGATTAAAAAGACATTCGTACATGAGATCTTAATTTCCATATATTTATTTTTCTTACAAGAAAAGATCTGAAAATATTTCAAAAGATCCACGTTTTACCCAATTTTATTGTCACCGTACCAACTCATTTGGATCCCATTGACCGCAGGAAGGGTAAAGGCGGTTTTTAAATAAAATGATGCAGCATCGGGCTTTAAGGCTGGCTTAATGTGCCCGCGTCACTCCGTTACAATAATTGTATTTAATAATGCTAAATGTATCTTGGAGTGTATTTTTAGGTAAATGACAACAAAGCCTTTATTATTTTATAATCTTTACATGTAATATAAATATTTTATAGATATTTTTTGCATTCACAATGATATTATGATATGATCTTATTAACCTTTAAGTACCGACGTGCTATTTGAGTCGCATAAGTACCGACCGTGTTTTCTTGAAAATCACACAGCTTGAAATTGTGGAAATTATCTAGGCTCAAATGTATGCAATTGAAGTGGCAAATCTTAAAAAAAAAAGTATCAAATTTGTAAGCAAGTTATCATCTTTTTTTAGAATAATTAATGTGCCAAAAGTTTTGCAAATAATATTAAAATATAAAAAAATATCGTAGTTGAAACACACTATTTATAGACCACTGTATCATTACTGACACTTTTTATTACTTTTTTCTCATATATTTTTTTCGCTGCCAAAATTAACACTGTTATTCTTGTTTTGGCTTACCGTTTTATGCCCGATGTACCAGGTTAATAAAATTTTACTTATGGCTAGAAATAAAGATAAAGGAGAAAATAGATATAAAAAGAAAAAAAAGTCGCACCCAAAAATTTTACATAAGCACCGACGTGTGGTCTCACAGACCACCCATAATTTAATAAAAATCATAACTTACTGAAAATACACGCCATAACACAGCCACTCTCCACAACCGATTCTGGGGGCTGCTCGAGAGGTAGAGAGAAGTACAATTGGATACGTCTTCGTTAACACATATAACCAAACAATTGTGACACTCTAAGTGTTTGTCAGACGTCACGTCGGTTAAATTAAAAAATAAGATTTTGTGGTGGGAAGTCAAGGGGTGCAGTTGGGGTCTACCTTGGACGATTTTGCAAATTGATTTTGGTGGACTTTATAATATGAAATTGGTCTAGTTTGGTGTTATAAATGCTCGTGCTCATGGAACAATTTGTGAAATAGTTATAAAGTGGACTGTTATATGGACTCGTATTGACTTGTCGCCATAAGCTCCCGACCACAAGGCAACACCATCTTTGATGCTATCTATTTGTTACAACTTTACCGTACAACACCGAAACTTAGTATCTCAATTTACCGGACATTGGCAGAATCACTGAAAGCTCGGTGGAAGCCATTTCATAAAACAGAAGAAGAAGAAGAAAAAATAAGATATGCAACATACAATAATGCGTATAAAGGATATGGTGGAGAAATTCAACGTGTAGGACGTGAAGCGTGGTGGCCTATTTGGTAAGGCGTTACTCGTACACAGAGTAAAGACTGCTGGTCCAAGTCCTGCCCTCATGAATTTTTTTTACCATATCTTATTCCTTCATTTAATAATATATAATTTAAAGTGGAAATATTTGTGTCTTTGTACGATTTTTTATGATATAAGACGGCAAACAAGCATGCGGGTCACCTGATGGAAAGTCATCACCGCTTCCCGTGGATAAATACAACACCAGGGTCATCATCATCATTTCGTGTAGGTGACACGGTCAGTCGACTTTGCACGTGTCAGAGTTCTTCGGTACCGCCTTTCGCCCTCTGACGTCATCAAGTGTATGACAAGAGCGTTACCGGCCGTTTAAGGAAACAAAGACTCGTTTTTCTGAAAATTCCAATGTCAAATATTCGAATTGATATTTGGAAATACCGCTGCTGGAAGATGATTCCACAGTTCGGTCGTTACGTACGTTACGAACGGCAGGAAGTTTTTTTTAAATTGTACGGTAGTTGACTGCCAGATATACAGGGGTAATGATGAAACTTCAGTTTATGTAGATAGTTCGGTGGTGAAATTTTGCGGAAGATATTGTCGAACTTCCTCAGAGCATTCTTCGTGATATTTTTTTCGGCAAACTAGCAAGCGAGACAACTGATGGTAAATGATCACCACTTACCTGCAAACTGCCTCCGTGGTCCAGTGGTTAAGGCGTTTGCCTTGTTGACCCGGGGGTCGTGGGTTCGATTCCCATGGGAAGCATACTTTGTTAAGTTGTTTCCAGTTTGGTTAGGACATTGCAGGCATGAATCACCTGATTGTCTGATAAGAAAGATGATTCCGTGCTTCGGAAGGCACGTTAAGCCGCTGGTCCCGGCTGCCATCTGGTAGTCGTTAAAGGAACCACGTCAGAGGCCGAGAGGCGGTTCCACAGAACTCTGACGCCACGGTGTGCATGGTCGACTGACCTTATCACCTACACGAAATGATGATGATCGACTAATGCAAGGGTGTGACTAGAGCGTTGTCTTAAATACGTTGAGTAAGCATTAACCTATAAAGGCTACCCTCACTGGCCTTATGTTTACAAATGACTATAGGCCGTGATTTTCAAATTAGCTGCTCTGGTATCGGGGACCTTCGTTAATCTTAATTAGGGTATAGTTGTGCTCATTAAACCAAGTTTTAAGGCTCTCGTGCTGCGCTGATAAGCTGTTAAATGGTCGAATACTAAATAGTGGCTAAACGCTGCTAATGGTTCTCATTTATTTCTAATATAATAGAAGAAAGATTAGATTTGTTTGTTTGCATTAAATAGGCTCCAAAACTACTGGAAAATTTCAAAATTGTTTCACATATAGAAAGGTAATTATCTGCGGGTAATAAAGGATATAATTTAAGCAGACGAAGTCGCGAGAAAATTACAAGTAATCATTAATAAATAACAACAATAAGCAACCCCTGGTGCAGTCCCTACTTGGATGGATGACCGCAAGTGGCATAAAATATCTCGAGCTCCTCCGTGCTTCGGAAGGCACGTTACGCCGTTGGTCCCGGCTGTCATCGTTGATGGCAATCGTTAAGCTATGTCAGATGCCTTAAGGCAGCTTGAAAAATCTGACACCAGTGTTGGCCACTTACACATATGAAAAACAAACAATTAATAAATATATAGTGTGTAAATGAATACTCAGCATTCCCTTATGGGAGTGACTCAGCCCGTCAATATGAACAACTTCTCATGGGATCAATGCTAGGAACTTTAAAAAAATCGTTATTTTCATATAAAAGTATTCAGCGCTCGGGCAAGTAGTACGGAAAAGTCTAATTAAAGAATTGCCGGCATTGGCTCCATATGAAAAGTTGTTCACATTGAGGGTCTAGAGTATTTCTAGGGTTAATTAACATGCTTTGTATATATAATACAGGGAAAAATAAAAAAAAAACATAGAATATACTAGCCGGTTTTTATCTAAAAATATCGTAATACTGCCTTAGCCTTAAGGCCTTACAGACCTGGGCTGTTTCTACCCTGAAAGGGAAATGACGTGATTGTATGTATTTATTTTTTATTATTTATTATGATATTTTTATTGGCTTAAAGGCCCCACACTAGGCACACTAGCGACGCCAATAATTTTATTCTTAATACTCTAAAAATAGAAAGAATTTTGAAAATGTAAATCATATTAAGCCTTAGTAAATAACCTGAAGTATTTTTTGAATCAGGTTTTAATAATAAAAGAATCAGTCATTAAGAGAATTACTGATTACCGCCAAAAACGGCCGTTTTAGGCGGTAATCAATAGTTCTCTTAATGACTGATTCACATAATATTAAAACTGATTCCAAAAATACTTCAGGTTATTTACTAATGCATAAATGATCTTTCTTTCTATTTATAAAGTATTAGGAATAAAATTACTGGCGTCGCTAGTGTTCCTAGTGTGGGCCCTTAATTGCGATGTTTTTGTAGGCTTTAAGCTAAGTCAAAATATACAAGAGGTAATTGAGTTAGGTATTGGCGGTTTCATAAATTTTTCGCTTCGTGTTTTGTTTTAATATTCGAAACCAGGCAAACGCTGCTCGCTTGTCAATCCAGCAATATCCGGTGCGAATTATTCAAACAAGCAAACGTTTGCCGCCATGTTCAAAACAATTCCTGAAAATCTACGTGTATTTTTTCAAACGGTAACTTTTATCTTTTTAACTTTGTTCGTTTTAATGTGTTAATATACAGGTATCCAAACCAAATAAGTTTAAGGGGTTATCTCGATTTTTCGAGGTTTAGATAAAGAATCTGGTATATTAATATAATCGAGCTTAGCTTAAAAATTTAAATCTCTTTATGGTTTTTATGTTTTATGTTTCCTTCTACGGTGGTATGGGAGAAAAGAAAAAATGTAGAATGTACCAACTGCTTCTCTTTCCGCGCAGATTGTAAAAACCGATCGAAGGAAGGGGCTTGAGTAATCATGTCAATACGCGATGAGGCTATTTTGATTCCGTCTTCCAATTACAAGCCCACCAGCTTACTAAACGTGGCTTTTAAGTTTAATAGACTTGGGCTTTATCTTCCCCGCAAGGCAATAAGACGTGATTGTATGTATGTATATGTTTTAAAGCTATTAGAGGTTAATAAAGACTAAATTAGTAGGTTTTGGTGTTATATAATTTTTCGTTTTTTGTTTTGTTTTAATATTCAAAACCAGGCAAACGCTGCTCGCTTGTCAATCCAGCAATATTCGGCGCGAATTATTTAAACAAGCAAACGTCTGCCGCCATGTTCAAAACAATTCCTAAAAATCGACGTGTATTTTTTCAAACGGCAACTTTTATCTTTTTATCTTTGTTCGTTTCAATGGGTTCATATATAGATATCTAATATATTTTAGGGGGGCTACTTAGGCGGTCCAGTGGTATATTGGCTCTTATTTGAAGTAAATTATGTAATGAAAGTCGAAGATAACAATTAACACTTTGAAATGATTTATCCGTTTTTAGGGTTTCGTATTACAAGCAACACTTATAATAGTTTCGCCATATCCATATGTCTGTCTGCGGTTGAGCTCTAGCTCTAGTTATAGCTCGAAGACTCTACGTATGTACGTATTGTATTTGAGCTAAACCTAGAGCTAATTTCATCAAAGTGAGAATTTTTTGACAGCCTCCGTGGTACAGTGGTTAACTAACACGCCAGTCTGCGACACGAGGGATGTTCACTCAATCAAAACCGATATTTTTTTCAGACTGGCCTGGATCTTGGATGTTTATCTATAAAAAGAGCTGTAATTAATCAATAAAGTATTGTTGAATTAGTATCCTATGACACAAGTTTATAATTTACTGTGAGGCTTGTTCAATTTATGTGATTTCTCCTCAACCATGTCGGTAGTCATTGAACAGATCTTCCGAAAATAATTTCAGAGTCCGAACTTATATTTCTGCCATTTATAAGCAATTTTTAACACAGAAAGAGTAACTATACTCTAATTCCTTGTTTTCAATGCTCAAAGTACTTCCTAAATAAATCTAAATTCCCACTAACCGCTTCCCCAGTTATTACGTAGCGGTCAAAACGCGATAAATATTTTAAGCCTAATTTAAACCTTAAAACGCTCCTAATCTGGTCCCAAATTAACGTTTGCATGGTATCTAAACTCTTGTTACAAATTAAAAAACATACAAATGTATTACTTGCACTACTACACAGGATTTATAAAAAGAAGAACCAGATAAATAAAACACATAATAGATTAAATATTTATTTGTTTTTTCTTTTAACAACGAATGAGCTTAGATACTTAGTTATTAACATAAAGGAGACGAAACATTTTTTTTTATTTATGGTTATTAAATTACTTAACTAT
Source organism: Rhodophaea formosa (assembly GCA_963082605.1). Taxonomy (NCBI): domain Eukaryota; kingdom Metazoa; phylum Arthropoda; class Insecta; order Lepidoptera; family Pyralidae; genus Rhodophaea; species Rhodophaea formosa. Next base: position 2,196,325 of record OY720220.1, on the reverse strand, counting down.
ATATATACTATATATAACTAATAACACACTAGGCGTTATTAGTTATAGAACTCTAGATTATTTCCTAGAGTATTTTTATTATTTTGTGAATAGACTAATTCCTAAAATAGTACTCGGATATCCTGTGCTATAAGTTATTAGACCTCTCCCTCGACTAAACTTTGTCAGGCATTACAGGTTTTGATTATGATCTTAAACTAGTCCCAAATTACCGTTTGCAATATACAAACTCTTCTTCTTCTTCTTCTGTTTTATATTATGGCTTCCACCGAAATTTCAGTGATTCTGCCAATGTCCAGTATAATGAGATACTAAGTATCGGTGTTGTACGGTAAAGTTTTTCCAAGTAGCATCAAAGATGGCGTATGTTCTTTGACGCCTCGTGGCAGCTTGGGGCGGCAAATCTATACGAGTCCATTTATCAGTCCACTTTGTCCACAGTACACATTTCACAAATTGTTCATGAGCACGAGCATTTATAACACCAAACTACACCAATTTTATATTATAAAGTCCACTAAAATCAATTTGCAAAATTGTCTAAGGCAAACTTCAAATGTACCCCTTGACTTCCCACCACAAACTCCCATACAAACTCTAAATGCCAATTTGAAAAAATGTTGAATATACGTCAATAAAGACGCAATTTAAATGTCAAAATTTATAAAAATATTTTTTTCATAAGTTACATAATAATATAATAATCGCTAAGTATACGCAGTCCGTTTCTCTACCTGTCTCATATTTGATACTAGCACGATCCCGGGTTGTGATAAGTTAGTTTGATTGCCTCACACGACATTCTTTGAAAGAGAGAGTGGTTTTATCATTGAGTTTGAACTGCTGTTCTGTGAAAACCACTCGCTTTTACTTTGCTACTGTACAGTTAATCGTGCCAAACCTCAATTCAGCGAAGTGGTATGAGTCTCTCTCTCTCTTTTTCTGGTGGCATCTGGGCTAGAGTACTTTGGAACCGTATCTTTATAGCTAAAGGTTTGTATGGTCGCAGTTGTGTGGTAAATGATGCAACAGTTTTCCTTCTGTATTCTCATTATTTTTTGCTCTTATTAAAGCTGAAATAGCAAAAGGGCCACATAAATATAAATCTCGTTAAAGAATTCATGGGTTCAAAGGCCTTAAAAGGTATACGGTTAGGCTGGCCACTCACTTGCGTTTTTTTGATTTTTACGAGTATGTCAAACGGGGGCAAAAGCACACATTTGTTATTTAATGTGTGGGTTTAGATCGGTGTCGAGATAGGGTCGAGATTTATTTTATTACATGGGGTGTGTACGAGGACAGTTTATGATAAATTTCAAGTTTATGCTGACAACGTTCTTACATTTGTGATACGTGTGATTCACACGAGGGTATTAAGTAACGACTCTTTTGTGGGCGAGCATAGCAAGCCATAATACAATTATTCATGACAGCCGTCAACGTTGAATCTTAATCCTATCCTTTCTTAATCCTAACATATATTATAAATGCGAAATTAAGTTTGTTTGTTTGTTACGCTTTCACGCCGTATCTACTGAACCGATTATCATTAAATTTTGCAAACACATAGGTTAGGGTACTGTGAAGGACATAGGCTATATATCACGCGGGCGAAGCCGCGGGTAACAGCTAGTTTTGTTATAACATCGGCGATGAAATACAAAAATTAAAAAAAATACAAGCTGGTAATTTTTTTTTTACGAATATGCTAAGGGCCTAACACTAGTGTCATGAAAGAAACGTTGAAATGTATGTCATTTATTTTTCTTTCTAACTTTAAATCTTAACCTGATAAGCTTAAGATTTAAAGTTGAAAACCGGAATAATGGTAATATGTTTTATGTTCAAAAGGAACAATAAAGTTACTTTGTTTATTTATTCAAAATATATTCTTTTTTCTGTTCACCACCTTCAGGATTTTGTTTCCGTCAACATGTTTAATTCTTCAAAACGGAACATGAACAGCAGTCTTTATGAAGAATAAACAACTTACTACACGAGAAATGCACTCGATCCTATTAAAAAGGGTTGTAGGTTAGCAACCTTACTTCAGCTTTGAATCATAAAATATATAAAATATCTAATTTAAACTAACGAAACTACATAAGTTCGGATTAACTGGGTTTTCAAAGAGATAAAATTTACCTATTCACTTGGAACTATGCATTTCAAAACATGATTATTTTAATTTTAACAGTACATACTTAGCACTTACGAAATTTTTTTTTAAAATCTTAAACTTAGCACGAACCTTTTACTTTTTTATTCCCACTGACATTTCACTGCGGCCACAATGGATATAACTGCATAGTAAAAACTTCAGCAGAAATAAATACTCGTGAGTAAAAATTTCGTGCTAAATCTTGTTAATAATAATACGTTTAAAACGCGAAAGTTTAAAAAGAATATGATTATTTTGACTCGTATTTCCTATTTTTGGTTTCCATCTCCAACGTTTAATAAATTTTTGAAATAACTGCGAATTGGTCCCATATATAGGACAAACGTTTTTAAACTTTTTGTTTTAAGGTACGTGGTGAACATTTATTCAGTTTGAACACCTAAAGACTGACTCGCAAAATCTACAGCTCACGACGAATACATACATACATACTATCACATCTTTTTCCTTTGCAGGGGTAGACAGAGGGTCTATAACACCTAAAGGCCACGTTTAGCATGTTGGTGGGCTTGTAGGTGTAGAACGCACAAAATAGTGATGGGTTCCTAGCCGCATCGCCAACTGACATGATTGTTCACGCCCATTCCCTCGATCGATTTTATTCTATCAGACTGGCATGGAAGAATTACAACGAATCACGATGCTAAAGCAGGAAGTGACTGTACTTAAGTACAGCAGTACCCGTAGCATGGCGCGCGCGACGCCCTTTATATCGCGCGATAAACTATCTTCATCTCTTTCTTTGATATTGCCGAAAACAAGATGGCGATAGTAGATAAATGTTGTCGCGCGTGCCATGCTACGGGGGCAGCGACACTCCTTGTACATGTACGCGTATGAGCACCGGTGACCTTTATCCGGGCGTTCGCGTAGGGTTGACAACGAGTAGGTAGTCACTCACTACTCTCTTTGTGCCTGCGGTGTGAGATGTGCGAGATACGAACACAACACAGACAGCCCTGCAGTTCCGTGGCGGACGCTTCACGCCCCGCGCTCCTCTCGCTGCCCCTGCACACGTCCACACACCCACACATAGCGGCCAGCAGTTTTACGGGCACACATGCTTAAGTGTTGTTTCTTTTCGCGTAGTGTATATATTCTTTGACTATAGTCAGATTGGTCTACAAACTCAAGAGGTACAGGTTGAGTGGGGTGGGGTTTGAACCCGGGAATTTTCGCTTACAGGTCACGCTCTTAGACCACTGAGCTACAACTGCCTTCGGTACGGACATTGAATTAATGATAGAATTTATAATTTTATCCTGAACTATCGAAGCTGAAAATTGTATAATTTATTCGGGTCGGGCCCGTCTCGATAGGCCGACTATTAACTTAGGCGTGGGATCAGCCGAACGATTAAATCCCTAACGGATGGTTGCAGTAATTTTACTTTCTTTATGGATACCTTGAACATATACTTTTGCTATAATTATTGAAATGGATATAGAGGATTGGGCGTGCTGTTACATACTTCTATCTCATTTGTATGCAATTTAAGGTCTAATTATCTGCATGAAGTCAACTGCTAAACAAAGGCCTCCCTCAAGGATTTCCATCATGAGGTTTTGTCATGCTTACCACGCTATTAAGACAGGATGGTCAGCGCAATTTTTTTATTTATATTTGTTTCGCCGCTACGGCCCATTGAAACCGTTTTAAGAATGACAAAAAACATTGATCTCCCAAAGAACTAGCTGATCGGTAGATTGTGAAGGAGGTCCAAATCTTACCAAGTATGTAAATTAATGTAAACTAAGTTCCACTGACAATAATCTAGTTCGGATTACGTAAGCAGTGAGTACTTGCGGCTTAACATAGATTCATGATTTATGTGATGTAACTCCAAGTAGTATTTAGGATTTGGATTGAATGTACTTGATTTGGAAAAATTAAAGAGGCCGATCGACATAGCGGTTGGCTGACTATGGCTGAATTAGGTTCATTTTGCCTGTCCATGGCAACATCTTAATCTTGAAATAAGGATTATTAATACACTAGCTGTTACCCGCGGCTCCGCCCGCGTGATTTATAGCCTATGTCCTTTTCAGTACCCTAACCTATGTGTATGCCAATTTTCATGATGATCGGTTTAGTAGATACGGCGTGAAAGCGTAACAAACAAACAAACAAACAAACTCACTTTCGCATTTATAATATTAGTAAGGTTAAGGATTACACAAAAGAGTAAGAAAGAAAATGTTTTGCTTTGCACAAAAATATTAAATATTCCATAGAATTTTGAATAACTGATCCAAATCTTACAGAGTATGTAAATGAACTTCCAACAACACTGATTATACTTTCGACTTAACACGGTTTCAAGATTCCTGTGGTGTAACTACTAATATTCCGGATTTGGATTGAACTTTGATTAGGAAAAGCTAAAAAGCTCATTAGACTACTAGAAGTTAGCTGACAGTGGCTAAAAAAGGATTTTAATTTATTGAAAATTAACTACCATAGAAATTAGAATAAGTGATCGGTACATTTCAACGGTTAGTCCAAATTCTACTGTGTATGTAAATTAACCTCAACTAACGCTAATCTACTGCGGAATACATAAGTGGTGAGTTTTAGCGGCTTAACATAGTTTCAAGATTTACGTAGTGTAACTCCTAGTAGAACTTCAGATTCTGATTTTATTTGCGTTGATGCTATGTCAAAGTCAATGTCAATCATTTTATTCATCGTTAGATATTTCAATATCATTTAGTGAACGTCATTTAGTTTACAAAAATATATTATTGTTGACGTCAATAATTTACATACGGCTAAGTTTACACCGTTTCCAAGGCGGAGTGCAGAAGAAGCGGCAACAAACTGCACAGCGCATTTTCTCCAAATGACGTCAACTTACAATCTACGACATACCTATTTAAAATCACTTAAGTGGACTCGAGCTTACATTGTCATGTCAAGAATTAAAATTGAATTAGTAATAAATGTCAAATCATAATTACGAGTATAAAGAAAATTAATCATTAATTAAATGTTAATTCAATTTAATATCAAGTCAAAAAATGATAGTACTAAATGTACCAAAACATGACATTACATACATGGCGAAATTTTGATCGTTCTGGACCCTTAAAGGGGTGATTCAGCCCGTCGATATGAACCATTTTTCCTATGGGACCAATGCTGGAAACTCAAATTTTATTTCGACATTTTCATACAAAAGTGTTCAGCCGCCCGGGCAATTTGTATAGGAATGTCGAAATTTCTTTCGAGTTTACAGCATTTGTCCCATAGGAAAAGTTGTTTATATTGACAGGCTGAATCACCCCCTTAATGGTCTGGAACGATCAAAATTTCGCCACATATACTTACAACACATTATGAGGGAGCGGCGCCAAGCTAGTAACTAGTAGCTGTAGTGGTTGGGTGTCCTAAAGATGGCTAAAATAAGTAAATATTCTAGCAATATGTGAATCTCAAAATAAGAATTACTAATAACTTGATTACAAAACCGTAAGACAGTAAAAACGGACAAAAAAAAATGATTACGCTTAAAAATATGACTAGCTGATTAAAAAAATTTTTAAGTAAGATCCAAATCGCACCAAGTATGTAAATCAATCAAGTAATTTAAAGTTACCGTGTGGTTCCCGGCAGAATAGAATAGGACCACTCTAACTCTTCCCGTGGATGTCGTAGAAGGCGACTTAGGGAACGTACGAACCACAGGGGTAGGCAGAGACTATGGATTTCCACTTGCTACGATCCTTACAAACCTATTTCGCTTCATCCACATTCATTACTCTTTTCATGCATGCTCGCCGGTTTCAGTTCTCCTGCAGTGGAGACTAAAAATACCTGCTGATGGTGATGATGATGAAAGTTACCTCAACTAACACGTCTTGTTCGGATAACTTAAGCGGTGAGTACTATTTGGCTTATTGTGGTGAAACTTCTAGAAAATTCCGGATCCGGATCGAATTTGCGTTGATTTGGAAAAGTTGGTCAGCTCGATAGACTAGAGGGGGTTGGTAACCATAACTGAAATAGATTCAATTTGAATTTCTAGCAATATTAAATCTCAGAATGAGGATTACTCATGAAATTACAAAATAAGGCGAGTCAATATTGATACAAAAAGTGTGAAACATTGCAAACGTGCATGTATCTATATTATATAAAAAAAATCGCAATGTTCATGTAGATATTGACTGGCCTAAATAAATAAATATATACGGACAAATCACACAGATTGAGTTAGCCCCAAAGTAAGTTCGAGACTTGTGTTATGGGATACTAACTCAACGATACTATATTTTATAATAGATACTTATATAGATAAACATCCAAGACCCAGGTCAATCTGAAAAAGATCATTTTCCATCTTGACCTGACCGGTGATCGAACCCGGGACCATCCGTGTCACAGGCAGGCGTGTTGACCGCTGCGCCATGGAGCTCGTCATAGCTGAAAGCTAAAGGAGCTAATAGCAAGAAAGAAAGTGAAAAATCACAATATAAAAAAATATCCAATCGAAATTTGACTAGTTGGCACATTATTATATAGGAGCGTGATCTTACTGATTACGAAATTAATAAACTCGTAAATTTAGATCTGATAACTTATATACGTCGCAGTCATCTGGTTGAATCTGCTATTTGATTGAATGACTAGCGCGTTCATTGAATGACCACGTTTAATTGAATGACTAGGCCGAACGTTGAACAAATAAGCGTCGCTCAACGTCCAACTAGTTAGCGGATTGTAACATAGCCCTTTGAAAAGAGCGGACATAGAATCAGTCAGGTGATTCAAATTTAGTTCATTTTTTTCCCACTGCGGCGCTAGTAGTCACCAAAACAAATATGGCGTCAAACAGCTCGAACAGATGGCACGATGTTGATATTTTTTTCGATTAAATTTACTTAAAAGTGCGTTATTTGTAATAAAATAGTATGACATTATGGATTTACCTATTATAACGCCGCCGCCGGCTACTTTAAAAACTAAGAAAAATTAAATCATGCTACCACCAAATATTACAAAGTCGGCTAAGATTCAACGACTTCGCTAAATGACATTCATTCAGTCAAGACGTTGAACGTTATATTCAACGACTTGACGAGCTGTCCTTCAGTCATTCAATTGAACGTCGCCATTCAATGAACGCGCTAGTCATTCAATCAAATAGCAAATTCAACCAGATGACTGCGACATATATATGTTATCCGAACTAAATTTACGAGTTTATTAATTTCATAATTTTGAGATTAGGATTTAAATGTTGTAACTCCAGGATTTAAATGTTGTAACTCTTTGTAACATTTCAAATGCGGATTAAAAATGCATAATTTAGAATCTTAAAAAATTAGAAATCGTTAAAACATACTTTCCTTGTCATGAACGCCTATTCATCTAATTACATCTTTTCAAATTTGTCTAGAAGATTTTTTTTTCACAGATGATTAATTATGTTCTATTCTGGTACAATAACAGTACATAATAATAGTTCGTACCATATATAAATATTCAAGTATTGAACCTTAAAGTCGAGCTTGACGGCTCGTGGGCGTAAGTATTATTAATTTGAAAAACATTCAATTTCCATCCCCTCTATCACCCTTCCAAAACTTGTAAATGGCTGAACTGATTTAGAACAAATATCAATAACTATCTGTATTAACTTACTTTTAAATGAGAAAACATCACATCTACACCAAATTTTCAATTAATCAATTAGGCAGGCAAAAAGCATATAATCACTAGGTTTTATGGGTAGCTACGGTGTCACAGAGAGACACACAATCAGACACACCACTACAACACCTCTATTTCTAGGCTTGGTTAAAAAAACACCAAATGACCTGCAAAACCAGCAGCGCCTGATCAAAGATTATTTTAATGAATATGTCGCCACCCAAATTTGATTATAATGGATGGATTAGTTAATTAAAGCGTGCGTGAAGGGTGTATTTACTTAGGGGTGAGTGGACGGTGTGAAAATTACAGAGAGAAAATAGTGATAAAAGAGCCAGGCCAAATTAATTTAGATTCGCACATAAAACGTCTTAATCAGACCTGTCTTTATGTATGGATCAGAATGTTTGGCCACAAAAGGGATAGAAAAAAAAAACCATGTAACAGGGATGCGAATGTTGCGATGGATATGTGGAGTGACACGAATGGATAAAATACGAAATGAGTATACAGGTGAAAGTATGAAAGTTGCACCAGTAAAAGAAAAGCTCCATAGTCATAGAGTTTACCTACTCAAAAACGGCCACTTTTGGCGAAAACGGTAAGTAGAACTTACCATCATTCATAAAACAGTTTAAAGGGAAGTCAACCAGAAAATAAATACCTACATTGAAAAAGTACGAAATCAGTTTCTATAAAACCTTCTACACTTACCGCGACAAAACAAATGGAAGACAATATCGTAATCAAATTTCGTCAAGTGGATATTGATCTTGACCTCTCTAGTCTTATTCCTAACTCATCATCATCATCATCACAAAATGCTGGTTTATAAGCACTTTGTTCGAGCAAATGAGGGTTCGTTAAGTTTTGACGTACGCCGGACTTTCACTTCCGTTAATTTTGAGAGCTAGACGCCATATGTCGGTGCTTTATTAAAATAAGTATTACTTTCTCTTTTACATTTAATTAAAACGATAAAAATGTACAAGATTTTAAAAGTAATAAATTTTATTTATACTAAATCAAAAATAGAGATCAAAATTAATAAATCTTCATTGATTAAAACTAAGTTTGCTTAACCATAACTTATTGTTATTCGTGTTTAAGCCTGCCCGTGCAGTTTTCACTGGGATAGGTGACCATAAATTGTGGCCTCCATGCTAAGGCAGTTTGTAAAATCTTTCAACTTAGTACTTGTATTTTCCCGCGACTTCATACACGCAAATTATAACCTTTGTTACGTTGATACGTTGTGAAGTATTTTACAAATTGAGAAATATTGAAATTCGTTTCCAATAGTTATTTACTGTTAATCCTTAACCACTACAATAAACCAATACATTACAATAAATCCTTAATCAAATCTTACTTATTTATATTATTAGTGTAGATAAATTGATTCAAGTCAATTTTGCCGCCTAATCAGATTCCCCACAATACATGGCGAAATTTTGATCGTTCCGGACCATTAAAGGGGTGATTCAGCCTGTCAATATAAACAACTTTTCCTATGGGACAAATGCTGTAAACTCGAAAAAAAATTCGACATTCCTATACAAATTGCCCGGGCGGCTGAACACTTTTGTATGAAAATGTCGAAATAAAATTTGAGTTTCCAGCATTGGTCCCATAGGAAAAATGGTTCATATCGACGGGCTGAATCACCCCTTCAAGGGTTCAGAACGATCAAAATTTCGCCATGTATACACAGCAGGGGATGTGAGTCTAAATAAAATGCTGGTATACAAGCAATTTGCCGGCGGAAATGAGGGTTCGTTAAGTTTTGACATGACCCCTACTTTAGTTCGTTCCGTGTGCTTTTCAGAAGGGGAACTACGTTGAATGTTAAGTCATTACTTATTGTGTTTTGTAATGACTGTTGAAAATAAAACATAGTATTCTTTCGTATGAAGTAAATAATAGTAGTTTTTGACAGGCCGTCAATCTGCTACAAGATGTATTCCTCTGGGATAGGTGAATCGCACGCCATCGAGATCTAAGTGCCATTTTATGCTGCATAAATTTAACAACACTTGTATCATATGTTCAATGCTGCTTAAATGTAACAAAATAATTAGCTGAGGATAAGAAAATCTAAAAATAATTCCGGCAAGCGCTTCGGTCTTAAAATGTGAAAAAATGACTTTAATCCAGCTTTAAAAACTGACACCAGTTATCATACTGGTGTCAGATTTTAAGCAGCCCATTATAGGCCACTTATAATATAAATTACTGTCTTAATGAAAACTGGCACAAAATTTTCTCCAAGCTTTTATAAATGGATAACCATCTTTGCTAAATCCGATAACCAAATTAATGGGAGGCTTGACAGGTCAGTCTTGCTGGATTTGCTGACTATTTATCGTATTTCATTGGCTACAGACTTTCAACAGGTGCCTATAATGACGGTGATTTATATTTATTTACCTGATAAACTCCGTAGGACTAGAAAAACTACTACGAAAAAATCTTGTACAAAATACACAACTTTCTCATTTAAAAAACTAATCCATTAATATAAAAGTATTCATTTAAGTTAAAAAACTGATTCTTAATATTTTAAGTTCTTAAAATGTGGATTCCCAAAATGTCGAATATCCGAAATCACTATCACGATGAAAACTTTCGCAAAATTTTCTCACAGCTGTTATTTGAAATCGATGTTCGTCGTTGCTAAATCCGATAACCAAATTGATGGAAGGCTTGTCAGGTTAGTCTTGCTGGATTTGCTGTCTATTTTTATTATTTTATTAGCTGCAGACTTTCAACAGGTAGCTTGAATGACGGAGATGAATAAAAACTAAGATTTTACCTCATGGAAAGTTTATTACTCCATGGGCCTAGAAAAACGACAATGTTAAATATTCTAAAAAAATACACAACTATCTCTTTTTTAAGTCTAATCCGATAAAAAAAACTCTGTATTAGGTTAAGAAAATGAATTCTCTCTATTTTAAGTTCTCACGATGTGAATTCCCAATATATCGAATATCCGAAATCACTTTCACAATAAATGTTGCCGAAAAACTATCTCTCAGATTTTATTTAAATGGATATTCGTCGTTGCTAAATCCGGTAACCAAATTAATGGAAGGCTTGGCTGGTTAGTCTGCTGGATTCGCTGACTATTTATCTTATTTTATTGACTAAAGATTTTCAACAGGTAGATTGAATAACAGTGATTTAAATATTCTAATTATTGGAGTCCTGGTGGATACTTAATTACTTCGTAGGAATAGAAAAACTGCAAAGTGAAATACTCTTCATAAAATACATAACTATCTCATTTTTAAGTCTCCAATGAAGAAAAAATATCTGTTTTTTAGGTTAAGAAAATGAATTCTCATTATTTTAGTTCTCACAATGTGAGTTCCCAAAATGTCAAATACCCAAAATCTCTATCACAATGAATGCTGTCAAAAAATTCTCTCTCAGCTTTTATTTAAAATGGATGTTCGTGGTTGCTAAATCCGGTAACCAAATTAATGGAAGCCTTAGCAGGTTACTCTTGCAGAATTTGCTACCTATTTATCTTATTTTATTGGCTACAGACTTTCAACAGGTGGCTTGAATGACGGTGATTTAAGTAAACCAAGGATTTATCATGTATTTACTTGTTGATTAGTTTATTAACCTCCTGGGTTGGGGGGAAACAATTTTTCTTAATAATTCTACAAATACGATTGTATTTGGTCGTATGTGTCATTTGAGTTCATGTTTATTGAAGTAGCTTGTAAGATACGGATTTTGATGTATACTCTTTAGACTTCTGTTTGCCTTTATTTCAATGGTTAAGAACTGGCCATTTCTAGGGTTCCGTAGTAAACTAGGAATCCTTATAGTTTCGCCATATCTGTCTGTCTGTCCGTACGCCGTTTTACTCAGAGACTATAAGTACTAGAAAGCTGAAATTTTGTATGGGTAAGTATATTAATCATGTCAAAAAAGTGGTAGAAAAAAATCTTGAAAAAAAATTTTTTTAGGGTAGCTCCCATACAAGTACAGAGTAATATTTTTTTTCTATACAAACCCATCGTGTTGGGTATTGTTAGATAGGTCTTTAAAAAATATTGTGAGGTTTAGAACACTATTTTAGTTAGACGTAAGTGTCCGGGGCCCCCTCTTTCTACTAAACGGTTATATATGGATACGTGAAAAAAATTACAGCAGCAGTATATATACTGAAGTTGAAAGGAAAACTATCAGAGCTGAGTACTAAGTACAAACTAAAAAGTTATAGGCAACCAACATGGTCATAAAATTGTAAGGTCCGAGTGTGAACGGTGTGAAATCAAAGTTCTGATTTGCAACTACGGAACCCTACACTGCGCGTGGCCCATCACGCTCTTGGACGGTTTTTTTTAATGCTTGTGTGCCTGAAAGTGGCCACTATTGGCGGTAGTGAGTGCTATATATCACTATCTAAGGTCAGGAGTGTCATCTTCAATTACCTGCTGGTGGTTGCAGGTATGAGTTATGAAATCGGGTACGCGCGCCAGGCCTCCGCAGCTGCTACTCTATCATTCCCAATCCATCCAAGCAACCTGCATCCCAAATACATATTTCTCGTTTCCCTAGTCAAAAAAGTCCATTGCATCACTTGCTTAAGAAAAAAACTTTTTTACGGGCAGCAGCATTGATACCGAGATGAGCAAAACCAAAACAATCTGCGATCATAAATTCGTAAAACGAGCTCCGTGGCGCAGCGGTCAACACGCCTGCCTGCGACACGGATGGTCCCAGGTTCGATCCCCGATCAGGTCAAGATGGAAAATGATCTTTTTCAGATTGACCTGGGTCTTGGATGTTTATCTATATAAGTATCTATTATAAAATATAGTATCGTTGAGTTAGTATCCCATAACACAAGTCTCGAACTTAATTTGGGGCTAGCTCAATTTGTGTGATTGGTCCGTAATTAATATACTTATAATTAAAGAAAAAAAAAAATAATAAATCGCAAGTCTGCCAAGCGTGGTTAATAAGCAAACCACGATGGAAATTCTTGGTCCACTAAACAGTAACTAAACTTTAGACAGTATTCTTCGGCTGATATGATGGTGATGATAGCAAGCTGTATTTTTTTTCTTATGATCACCAACACCAAATAAATAACAATATGCACATTAACATAAGAAGCAGGTTGCCAATAATATTGTAGCATGAATAAAGGCGGACTACGGACCCTTGCGTACCACAGCTGAGGTTGGACAAAAAGAAGATAAATAGTATAAATGTGACTCAATATCTATATATTATCACTGGTATAAAAACGAGAATCGCAACAATCCAATTCTGTTTAGGACACATAAAACTTTTCCCTGTATTCTCTCCACTTTTATTCCGTCTGATTGTATGAGTATGTGATGTAAGTCATAAGCGATAAGCGATTTACTGCTATTACGAGTACTTTCTTTCTTTTCTAATATGCTCATGTGTGACGGTCTCCGTGGCGCAGCGGTCAACACGCTGGCCTGTGACACGGATGGTCCCCGGTTCGATCGCCGGTCAGGTCAAAATGAAAAATGATCTTTTACAGATTGACCTGGGTCTTGAGTGTTTATCTATATATGTGTTTGTTATAAAATATTGTATCGTTGAGTTTGTATCCTATATCATAAGTCTTACTTAAGAGCTTACTTTGGGGCTAGCTTAATCTGTGTGATTTGTCCGTATATACTTATATTTATTTATGTGTGTTATTTTCAACTGCCTGTCCAATGGTAGCAAGATTCTAGCTCATTGAATCAAAATCAGTTAAATAATAAAAAAAAGAAAAAAATATATTGGACACGTATTTTTCGGAAATATTGCAATCTTTGCTGTATTATAATAAAAATTGTATTAGGCCTTTTTTTGTGAAAGTTTTCAATATCGGCTGTCATCTACAAACTAGATTACCTACATTAAAAAGCAATGTAACATTGTAATTTAGTTTGGAGTCGGTTAATCGAGCGATTGCCACGACAGGGTTAAAATGCTTGGCTCCTTCTACGTATTTGTTAGTGTAATTCATATTATTTGATTTTCTATTAGTTAGCATTGGGCGTCAATTAGAAGTCACAATCCTTTTTTTAATCCTTTCTAGAATGGTTTTTCTCCAAAAGTTAAGATAGTTAATTCGCGACGCGTGCCAATACTCTTACAACCAAACAGCAGAAGACCGTGCGAAGTGGAGAAGAAGAAGTCAGAAAGCGCCCAGGCTCTAAATCACTCCAGCTGAGGATACAATCGGAAACACGCTCAGACGAGAGATAATTTTTTATATTCCTTTTATTTTTTTGATGACCTTATAGTGAGCCGGTACTCCTTTTAGAAAGTCATTCATAACTTGTACCACACACATCGCAAACCTATAGTTTCTGACAAGACATCCCGACGTCTCGCGACCCTTATCATCCGATGTTATTTAATTATCCAAAGGGCGATCTCCTATCAACATGATTTATTTCATATCAATCGGTCTGTCAGTACCAATTCGTAATGATATCGATGGTCGATGATATGAAGACCCTTTATTTTGTGGATTGTTTTGTTATTTCTGTCTGAATAGCGTCTGAAAGTATCTGTCCGGGAAAAATCAAAGAGATGAATAAGATTTTAGGCGTCCGACTAAATTACTAAGTGTCAGACTAGAAATGTAAAGAGTAAAACTATGGACATACGTATTCCCCAATATAATAAGAAAAATGGCTACGGAAGGTAAGTTAGTTTGTTAGGTTTCCTTGTGATCAAAACAGGAGCCAGCGAACGTCAAGTCGTTTGGTTATATTGGGGGTTTCACCATAAATTGGGGACTCGTAGTAAAACCCCCAAATATCACAAAACGACTTGGCTGCTAAGTGCAGGTTAGTTTGATTTTTCGACACTTGCAGCTAGTCGCTCACTTTGTATTTTCATTATTGTTGGCCCTTAAAATTTTATTTTACGGGGACTTGTTAAATGCTCCCCATTTCTGTCTATTTATTTATAATATCTTATCTTTTTCAAAAGAGTTTTATTGTTTATTGGTTCTAAACTAAAATACTACTAAATGATTTAAAAAAATCTTTTACATGTGGTAAGTCACTTTATCTTTTTTTTAGGCTTTTACGATTTGTGCGGGAAGAAAAGTAGCTGGACTATTTTATGTTCTTCCTTTTCTCCCAAACCAGCATGACCAAACCCCACTATTACAAGTATGGTACCCGATTATTGGGATATGGTAACTTATTTTGAAATGAAGTTGAAAATCAAATCATATATATTTGTAATTAGAAAATAATAATGGTTTAACATGTGATAAATAAAAAAATAATCTTATACTATCAATAAATAAAACTAATACACTAAATTACTTTTACCATAAAAAAAAGCCATACATTATTTTACAGGCGTTTTTTAAATCTATCATCATCATCGTCAGGTCTTTTCCTAATCTCCAATGCAGAAACATGCCCTCTCTCTACTACCAGAGCCATATATTAACCAGAGCAGTCAGAGGATTTGGCTTACACTCTCATCGCTGGCCAGGCAGGTTCTATAAATCTACATAATATTATAAATAAACACAAGTATTTGATAAATATTTGTGAGTTCCTATCTCAAGGAAATGCCAATTTGCTCCAGCGGCACGTAGAACATAGGATAACAGAGAATGGGACGCTAACTCGTCACGTCTGTTTGTTCGTAATAAGTCGCTAATTATTTCGTTTGTCGCTACGCCATTGTGAGAGAACACAGAGTAATCGCACGAAGTAGCAATGTGGTTGTTGTATCTCTATGTAATTATTACCTCTATGTATTTTGCCAGATACTAAGTCGTTGTGGCTGAAATTGGTCGGCATGTATATGTCACCGGAAAATAACAAGAATCGTAAGTTGATCAATTTTCAAGTACTTTCAAGCCTTCTGGGCACGCTACCACGGGGCAACGATCTACCCGGCCTTTTTTATTTGTAAACATATAGGTTTAAATTTTTATTTCATTTGTTAATTTATTAAGTCTAACATATTAATTATCAATATAATGAAAATTTTTATATTTTCAAGTGAGTTAATCAACTTTCAGAAAATCGTAAACGGCAGTTTTAATGAATTATTTATTGCAATGCATATTAGCTAAATGATCAACTTAAGATGCCTGGCAGTAAATTTATAACAAACGAGTTTGCCACAAGTCAAATCTTAAACGAATGGGCCGATCGTCGTTCAGAGTATTTTAACGATACATTATAACCCGTAACATAATACACTGTCCTCTGATTGGTCTATGGCATTTATTGCAAGCATTTGGCATGTGTATATTTATGGAGTTAACAAATATTTATATGAATCCGTTATTTTATTATTATAATATATTTATATTTTAGTTATAATTGGAGACTGCTACATTACTTCTTTATAAGAAGGGAGCGAGGGAAAAAGCATCTTGCAAACAGTTGCCATCATGTGATCATAACTAAGGTAAATAATAATCTCATCTGTATGATAATCTGAGATATTTCTTTCATTAACTTAATAACGTGTGTCATCAGAACACAGATAATTTGCTAACTAGCAACAAATGTGTCGTCGTGGCCGGATGTCGTATCGTTATGTCCTTCACGTTCTGTCCGGTTCGTGCAGTCTCAGAATACAGAGGGCTTCGCAAAATCCAGCATGATTCCTGTACGAATAAATTCATTATTGTCACTATTATGTTTTTTATATAGGAATAAATCACACAAATTGAGCTAGCCCCGCGGTAAGTTGTGATTTTGTATCGTAGGATACTAACTCAACGATACTATACTTTATAACATAAACTCATACAGATAAATATCCATTGATGCATTCATACATCTCAATCGCCACGCACCTCACAACGTGGTACGTCGCAGTATGTAAATGGCCATATTAAGCTTTAATTTTTAGTTAAATTTGGTTAAGTAACTCATAATATACTTCATAACAAACTTTTTGGTGCCACAGATATTTATTACCCCTCGTCTGAAACTAAGCTGTAATTATATACGTAGGTTTTAATAATTGCCGGCATGTGATATTAAGTAAGGTAGGAAATAATGTCATCTCTATGATAATCTGAGATATATCTTTCATTAACTTAATAACTTGTGTCATCAGAACACAGATAATTTGCTAACTAGCAACAAATGTGTCGTTGTGGCCGGATGTCGTATCGTTATGTCCTTCACGTTCTGTCCGGTTCGTGCCGTCACAAAATACAGAGGGCTTCGCAAAATCCAGCATTATTCCTGTACGAATAAATTCATTATTGTCACTATTATATTTTTATAAAGCTACGAATCACACAAATTGAGCTAGCCCCACTGTAAATTGTGAAGTTGTATCCAAGGATACTAACTCAACAAAATTATACATTTTATAATATAAACGTATATAGATAAAGTTGTATTGACGCACACATCCCTATCGCCACGCACCCCGCAAGATAGTAAGGAGCAGTGTGAAACGCCATAAGCTTTAATTTATAGTTATATTCGATTTAGTTACTCAATAAACTTACACGTCTCATATACGATATATTAGTAAGAGTAACAAGATTGAGAATGTTCATAGTTGGGATTATTTTTTAAATCTTTACTATCGTACATGTATTGAAATTTTCACAGATGATGTTTCTGTTGCCGCTTTAAGATCAAATACTTAAAACTTAATAAATTCAATATTTAAAAGGCTAGTACAAACAAACGTGCATTAATGTCGTTTTTTGATGAAATATCACAGAAAATTAAGTTGTATATTAAAAAGAAATGCTTTAATCACAATAAAACAAATATTGAAGGGGGGCTCCCATACAAGAAACATGTTTTATTTTGCCGTTTTTACTTGATAGTCAAATGCTCTATAGATAATGGTACGGGACCCTTCGTGAGCGACTCGCACTTGACCGATTTTTTAAAGTTAGTTTTTGTAGTAATATTTGTACATATTAGTATTCAATTTGTAAATACTTTTTGATCTAACTATAATTACTTTTAGCTAGCAACATTTTATTTACTCATAATATATCGGATAATCTGATTCAGTGCCTGTAGATCTTCGTAAATATATTGAAGTGACTTTTCCAGGTAAGGTACCTTTTGTACGCACGTATACTTTACCTATGTCATGCCCAGACTGCCATTGAAAGTCCTTAATAGGTAGGCAAAATCGTTCATCTTATTTAGGATAAGATTTTATTTTGTTTACGTAATTTTTATTGATGTAGTAAAAGGCGACTTAGGAAACTCAAGCTAAAAAAAGCTTATAAACATCAAAGAGACCACTCCAAACCGTTTGGCCAGCGTGGAGAGTGTAGGCGAGTAGTAGTAGAGAGGGTCGTGCTCCTGCAGTGGAGAAAGTCAAAGTCAAAGATTTTTATTCAAAATTGGATAATTGTATCTCTTTTTGAACGTCATATTTTTTACTTTATTATTTTTAATTTTTAATATGCAAAATCGAAAAAACTACTAGCGTTTCGTAATGACCACTGGTAAGAGAGACTAATAAAGACCTGATAATGATGATGCATTCTTATTACTTCCCCTAAAAGCATGAATTTTTCGGGCTCTAATACTGCCCCCATTCCAAATAAATCATTTGAAAGAAATAAGTTGAATGGTGACCACGTACCGGCAAGCGCAGCGTTGGACACCCACCTACCAGGTGGTTACACGACCTTATAAAGGTCGCAGGAAGGCGCTGGATGCTTCAACCGGTCGTATTGGAAATCCTTGGTGGAGGCCTATGTCCAGCAGTAGACATGTTGTGGATGAGATGATGATGATGAAATAAATTAAAATTTCGATCTGCGAAGCCCTAGATATTCCCATCAAACTCTTTTTTTTTAACATAAAGCTTTTCTTAGTGTTTTTGTCGTAAAGTCAAAAGTTAGGTCAAAAAAAAAAATGCGTGGACATACATAAAAAAGCATACGAATCGACTCGCGAAACTCCTCCTTTTTTGTCGGTTGAAAAAAGCCTTAAGAGTCGCCTGGACGCGCATGTCTCCATACAAACGGAAAAAGGGAATTGTGGCAATATTTGATAATTTTGGAGTAAAATTAAGCATTTAACCAATTAATCGCATTATAATTTACGTACGTTCCTATACAGTTTGGTTAAATTATCAATAGTTTGAGAATTTCATACAAATTTGAAAAGGCTTGTAATTCTCAAACCATTGGTATTTTAACCAAGCTGTATAAGAACGTACGTAGATTATAATGAGATTAATTGGTTAAATGCTTAATTTTACTCCAAAATGATCAAATATTGCCACAATTTCCTTTTTCCGTTTGTATGGAAACATGCTTTTCCAGGCGAATCTTAACATTGAGTTCCAAGATTTGACCCTCAAAAGACAAACTAACAGAGCACGTTAAATAAAAGCTTCAAATAATAAAAAGCTCGTGACCTTTCGTGTTCTGAAATATTCCGAAAGGGTAGCGAAACGGCGGACATTAGGAGCAAGGGATGAAATAACATAACACTCTGAACTATTACCCCTAGGGACTGCGCAGTCGGACGTACTATGGATACGGCTGCGTTTACACCAACGCACAAATTAGTTAATAGAAAAAGATTTTTGTAGGACCAATGAAAACCTTTCTTCCATCCTGGTCTGGGAGAAAAGAAAAAACGCAGAATGTACCAGCTGCTTCTATACCCGCGCAGATTGTAAAAACCGATCGAGGGAATGGGAGTCAGGAATAATGTCAATAGGCGACGCGGCTAGCAACCCATCACTATTTTGATTCCGTTCTCACCTACAAGCCCACTAATATGCAATACGTGGCCTTGAGGTTTTACAGTCCTGGGCTCTGTCTACCCCGCAAGGGAAAAAGACGTGATAGTATGTATGTATTTATGTATGTAGGACCAATTTTTTTATCAATTATGTTTAATGGACGGCAAACGAGCAGACGAGTCACTTGCAGGCCGATTTGCTAACTCGGTGTACAACGATTTGATTGTCACTTTACCATCCATTACGGTTATCATATCTTAAATAAAAATAGTAATTCATACCGAAGCTGTAATGAATATTGAATTTACTATGAAAATGATGTACACCGTAGCTGTCAAAAGTTAGCAAATAGGCCCGCTGGTCACCTTAGTAAGAAAATATCCAACAGCCGCTGTCCAATAATGAAAGAAAACTGAATATTAAAATGTCCAAAACAGAAGCCAGGGAGAGATAAGTTATAATTATATTTCTCTTAAATATTCACTTTGGTATTTTATAAAGCAAAAAAAAAGTATTTTCGATAAAACTTGTAGGCTAATAACTTTATATCGTAATTAACCTGTACGATGGATGATGGTCTATTTATTTTTGTGAGTAATTGGATGTATTAATATGCTGTCAAAAACAAACCTATTCCAAGAAAAGTTAGCTTGAACTAATTACTTAAGGGGGCACACTAGGCACAGTAGCGACGCCAATAATTTTATTCCTAATACTTTACAAATAGAAAGAAATTCAAGAATGTAAATCATATAAGCACTAGTAAATAACTTGAAGTATTTTTGGAATCATGTTTTAATATTATGAGAATCAGTCATTAAGAAAAAATATGATTACTGCAAAAACGGCCGTTTTGGCGGTAATCTGATTCTCATAATTCTCACTGATTCTGATATTATTAAACATGATTCCAAAAATACTTCAGGTTATTTACTAGTGCTTATATGATTTATATTCTTGAACTTCTTTCTATTTGTAAAGTATTAGGAATAAAATGGTTGGCGTCGCTACTGTGCCTAGTGTGCGCCCTTAAGGCAGCGCGCTTACTAAAACTTTTTGAATTTGAAATTTAGTAATATTAAACAGTATTAATTTACCCTCAAAGCAGCCCTGAAAAGTTGCCTCAACTCGTCAATATGAGGATTTAACTGATGTATCATTGATTGATACCTCGAAAATAAATTCCTTTTCATACTATCACTTCTTTATAGGTTTTAGGACAAAAAAGGAAGCCGGTGAAGCGATTGGGTGAAAATGAGGAATCACATCAGAGGCGATACGGCTAGCGATCTATCACTATTTTTACTCCACTTATCACCTTCACCGACTAACACGCTAAGCGTGACCTTTGCGTTTTAAGACTGTATGCTCTGTCTACCCCGCACTGTGACCCCGCAAGATCTATACAAATTTCCCAACCAGCTCTGTATTTTACCAGTTATAACAAAAAATAACATTAAGTCTTAATTTTCTAACCGAACAGGACTTGTATATACGACTAGGCCTTTGTAGGACCTGTGATTTGCCAACAGTAGGAAATCACAATTGCTGTGTGTAGTATCACAGTTTATACAGTAGTGTAAGCTTTATTAGAATTTGTAAGGCATAAAATACATAGAAAAGGCGTACGGCGAAGGCACGATGCTGATATGGTGCAGGCGTGGGACACTATACTATGTTTACACTTCTTTTTATACTTGAAACGAACAGTGAGACGCTATGATATTATGTTAAGCCTTATTGTCATACTCAAAACGTCCAAGATCGCAAGAAAAACTTGACGCCTCCTCTGCCCCAACGTGGCATCTTGCGGTAGCTAGTAACTCAGATTTTTCTCGCGATAGTAGTTCTTTTGCGTATGACAATAAGGCTTAAAATCCTATAATAGTGTCCCACGCCTGCACCGTATGCCGTCTCTATTAGTTTTACGCCTAAAGTGGAGCAAAATACGTAAATACCCTTCATTGCGGTTTAGGGTTTTGTTACTAGCTATTTAGGTCCTACTGCTGGGCAAAAGCCTCCCGTTTCGTTCTCCACCTAGTCCTATCCAGTCATGTCTTGCCATTCTTCATTAAATGCACACGACTAGTTTTTCCATCTCAATTTTGGATTCCCTCTTAAAGGTTGCCATCAATAGGAACCCATTCGGTTACTAAACAATCCCCATCATTCAGGCATCATACAGTATACGTGCTACGAGCTCCGTGGCGCAGCGGTCAACACACCAGGCTGCGACACGGATGGTCCCGGGTTCGATTCTTGGTCAGGTCAAGATGAAAAACGATCTTTTTCAGATTGACCTGGGTCTTAGATGTTTATCTATATATGTATTTGTTATACATATAATATCGTTGAGTTAGTATCCCATAACACAAGTCTCGAACTTACTTGAGCTCAACAACTCACAACTCAACATTCCTTAATCTTCGTTCGCTTCGGTGTAAAGGAAGTCCATCTAAATAGAGCCGGTTTGAGCCGCCCGAACCGGAAATTACCGAGTCTGGCGGGAAAAATTTAACGATTGGTTTATCTGTGCCCCTCTTAGCCTGCCTCGCCCCGGGGGACAGTGGTTAATTTCATTTGCTTAATCTGTATGTGAAATGCTTATTTTTAACAATTTCAAAAAAGAAAGTTTTTGTAGAAAATTACACTGTATATAATGTACATAATTTGAATAGATTTGATGATAAAATAATACTTATCTTTATTATGGCAAGTGATTGCGACAAAATAAAATAAAATTATTAATAAGTAGTTTTTCTTAAACTTCGATTGATAGTCAAAGTAAACTCTTTATACCTTAATGCAGTAAGATAAAAACATTAAGCTTGTATATATTAACAAAGTGCTGTTGATTCTGTAATGAATAAATAAATAAAAAATACAAGTCGAAATTCTGATCGGTTTAGACCCTTATTTTACCCCTTTACCTTAGGGGTAATTCAGCCTGTCGATATGAACAATTTGGGACCAATGTGGGAAAAATTTTACGATTGGTTTATCTGTGCCCCCCTTAGCCTGCCTCGCCCCGGGGGACAGAGGTAAATTTCATTTGCTTGATCTGTGCGTGAAACGCAGTTATTTTCAACAATTATTTCAAAAAAGATTTTTTTTGATTTAGAAAATTGTACTGTTTATAATGTAGGCTACAAATAAGTATTATTTATTCGTAAGATGTAGTTTATTAAAATAGATTTGATGATTAAATAACACTAACATTTTTCAATGCGAGTGATTTGTGACAAAAAATCAAATAAGAAAACAACAAAAAAAGGCCGCGTTTAGTATATTGGTGGGCTTATAGGTGAGAAAGGAGTCAAAATATTGAGGGGTTGCTAGTTGTATCGCGTATTGACATGATTCCTGTCATTTCATTCCCTCAATCGGCTTTCAAGATCTGCACGGAGGAAATGCAGCAGAAAATGCAGCTGATTGCTTCGTTTTTTCTTTTCACTAAAGCATGGAAGTAATTAGGTAAGGTAATGAAGGGGAAATATGAATTTCACATACGTAAACCTAAAAAGACATTATCCGTTTAATAGGCATTTTCAATAAACTTGCAATCAATTTCTAAAAGCTCCTCATTCCATTCCAAGTGATAACTTGTACTGAATTGCTCAACAATTTATTTAATTCCTTGCAAAATTCTCGGAACCGAATCGCATTTTTTAACAGAAACTGATTTAAAAGCAAAGCGTATGTTAAAAGCGGTTTTCGTACTTTAAATGTAGTCTGTAGTACATATGTATTTGGTTTGTTTGTATAGTTGTTTAGTAAAAAAAATTGCGAATGGCCCAAATTATCTTATGGAATGGGTTGATTCGGACCACGGGGCGAAACGATCCAATACTCTTTGCATGGGTCCGATTTAGACTCATCATCAGGTCTTCATCTCTACTGCAGGAGCACGACCCTCTCTGTACTGCCAGAGCAGTCAGAGGATTTAGCCTACACTCTCCACGCTGGCCACACAGGTTGGAGAGGTCTCTTTGCTGTTTATATGCTTTGTTTAGCTTGAGTTTCCTAAGTCGCCTTTTACGACATCCACGGGAAGATTTGGAGTGGTCCTATTCTTTTGTGCCGGGAACCACACGGCTAACACCTCTTTGAGACAATAATGAATGTACCTATAATGATATTGTAAAATGAAAACAGATGAAAAAGAAAGAAAAGTAAAAAAGAAAGAAATATAATATAATCATTAATCATACAAAGCCCTTCAGGCGAGAAGGCGACCTATACTGTTGAAAAGAGTTTCTTTCGGCATTTCTTCTCTGCAGTGGTCGGTTTCGAAATGCTAGTAGTCTGTAGCTTTTGAATATTAAAATGAGTAAATGCATAATACTTAATAAGATAAATTTAAATGTGATTTGACGTGAAAAAGTGCCTGCAAGGGCCTATTTTCTGAATAAACGTTTTGAATCTTTGAATCTTGACACTCATATTAAAAATTTAAATATTTTGAATTATTTATTTGTAAAGAAAGGAAGAAAAATGGATCATGAAAAAAAACTTGCGTAATATTAAATCCAGCAAGAAAATAGATTTGTTATTTACTGCGGTCCGAATTGACTAATTCAAATAAATATTTGGGCTATTTGCACCGCGGTGTGAAATAACCCATTCGAAAAGAGCTATTGGGCGATTCGCACCGCGGTGCAAAAGATCCCATTCGAAAAGGGCTCTTGGGCAATTCGCACCGCGGTTCAAATCGCTTTTGGTGCCAAACGACTAAAGACTAGCGTAAGTTATTATATCATATCATATTTTTATGACATTTGCTTTTGTAACATTGGCGTTTAAATTACTTCCGCTTTGCCAAAGGTTCTGAACGGAATGTGAGTAATTTGAATCAGTGCTAATTACATGGATCTGTTCGACTTTCAGTACAGTACTCGTTTGATTGGCTTTTATTTGTTGCTGATTTTTTTCTCTGATTGGTTTACTTTCAAAGACAAATTAATACTATCGTATGTATAGTCTGCCAACCTCATACAAAAATACCAATTCGGTATTTGCCTAATGTAAAGATTATATAAAATTTGTATCCAATGATACTTATTTCTATCTAAAAACACTATAAAAAACACTTTTAATTTGATATCGATTCGTTAAGTGTTCTTAAAGCTTCTTTAAAGTTGGGTGAATAGGACCATTTTTAAAAGTATGAAAATCTTAATTTACAATTAAACAGTATTGTAGTCCGCTAAATTTATAGCAACTTTTATTATGAAACCATTACCACACACGTAATATTTCGTATAGCTACCAAACAAAGTTCTCACGCTGCCCATACAAGTTGTGACGTCACAAATATGTAGGCAAATCTGCAGCGCGTTATCACGTCTAAAAACATGTGTCTTTAAAACTTTAATATCTGAAAGAGTTTTTTGCTTAGAAATGTATTTCTGTCACTATTGTGTTTATTATGGCTGGTCTTTACATAGCTACACGAAAAAAATTTTAGGCAACATGCCAATTCAGGCCTGTTTCAAGGTAGGCGGTCGTTATAAAACGACGGTGAAGAGTTGTTATCCACTCGTCACTAAAAAAATTGTATCCAACCCATAGTATATGATGCAAACACATAGCTACTGTCTTTGTTTGTCTTTGACAGTTGTATCGGAACAACCCTACTAAACTGTAACGTGACAGTTGCCATCCCCATTGACAAAGCTGTCACGCACACAAGCATTGAAAAATTAACCAGTTTTTTAATCGTTGAAATAAAGGCATGACGGTATCTAGAGAGTATATAGTCAAAAGGTAGGGTACAGTAAGCCATTATAAGTCGCACTAGCTGTATGTAATAAACGTTCAATATAAGTACCATATAGTACATAAATCAAAGAGAAATAGAACAGTTTAAAACTCGGATTAAATTTTAATCTCAACTCCGTCGAAACCTTTTCTGGCGAATTTTCCGCAACGGAAATGCAAATTCGTATTCTCCAAAGCAGATCGTGAATTAAAAGGTTCCCTTTAATTAGAATTCCAATTAACGGTGATGCTTTGCGGCGTGACGGTGACGTCATTATTATTGGGCTACGTGACTATAATTAACTCTTAGAATCAAGACAGTGTATTTCTTTATTCATGTACACATAAAACAGTAAAAATAGCTCGATTTTTCTTCTTCTAAAATAACACTCCTAAAGTTTCCTACGTATAACTAAAAAGTGTCAAGGGATTCATCCGCAACTACCTTTCTGCAGGCCGATTTGCTAACTCGGTGTACAACGATTTGATTGTCACTTTAGCATCCGTATTTACGTAATAATCTAGGTCAATGTAAAATTTCCCATTAGCCAACTAATAGGCTAGATTGTAATAATATTCGCGTATGTATGTATTTAAATACAAACATCGGGAAACAAAAAAAAAACTTTAGCATCCATTACGGTTTTAATATCTTAAATAAAAATAGTCACTCATACCAAAGCCGTAATGAATATTGAAGTTACCATGAAAATGATGTACACCGTAGCTGTCAAAATTTAGCAAATAGGCCTGCTGGTGGTTGTAGGCATGGCATTGGGTACGCGCGCCCAGCTTCTCGAGCTGCTACTATCTCATCTCCAATCCATCTGTTTAAGTAGCATCCCAAGTACCTTTTTCCTATTCCGCTCAGTCCAGCAAATATCCTACCCTTTTCCTTTTAAATATAATTCCAATTAACGGTGATGTATTGCGGCGTGACGATGACGTCATTATTATTGGGCTACGTGACTATAATTAACTAAGTCTTGTCTTAAGAATCAAGACATTATAGTCCATTTTTTCTCATCTGAAAAAACATTTCCAATTGATCTTAATAATATTTTGAAAATTTAATATTTTCTTATATTACATACATACATATTATCACGTATTTATCCCCTGTGGGGTAGACAGAGAAGGTAGTAAAACCCAAAGGCCACGTTTAGCATGTTAGTGGGCGTTAAGGAGGATAACGGAATCAAAATAGTGATGAGTTGCTAGCTGCATCGCCTTGAACGTGATTCTTTAGAATTTTACACAATCCCTTGACCGGCATTAACGGTCTGCGCGGGAAGAAAAGCAGCTGGTATATTCTGTTTCTTCCTTTCTCCCAAACCAGCATGGAAGAGTTTGTACCTAAAGTATTTAATAATCCAAAACCATCCTCAAAAATTCATCTTTACTAATATTATGAAAGGGAAAGATTAGATTGTTTGTTTGTTTGTTTGCATTGAGTAGGCTCTGAAACTACAGGACCGGTTTTCAAAATTCTTTCGCCATAGAAATTTTATTTATTTGCGCGTGCCATAAGCTAAAATTTACGCGGATGAAGTTGCGGGATAATTGCTGATCTTAAATGAATTTTGAAAATTTATTATTTTCTTATATTAATAGTGAAGTTATATATTTAAGTAATTGTATATATCAAAATCTCTATTTAAACTAAATAAAACATTGTAAAATATGCGTCCGTTTGCAAGTACATACAAGTATTAAGATATATTCGTAGCGCAATCAGGTCGGACTATTTTTGATGAAAGTCCCAAATGAAAGGCGCAGATTGGTTCGCAGACACAGATGAAAAACATAAAATACATTTTTATTTCATGGAAAACTTAATATGCCTTGATTCGGATCGGTTTTTACCAAAAGCAACTAAAGAGTTATATAGTTGAATAAGGTAAATAGTTAATCTGTTTCAGTTTGTCAGAATGATACACAATTTATAATATACTAGTTGTAACCCGCGGCTTTGCCCGCGTTATATATAGCCAATGTCCTTCTCAGAACTCTAACCTACGTGAATGCAAAATTTCTTTATGATCGGTTCAGTAGATAAACAAACAAACAAACTTACATTCGCATTTATAATATTATTTATATTATTATTATTTATTTATTTTATTAGTACCTATGAGCATACTGCTGTCAGTTTTTTCTTTGATTATACAGAGTTATGTATTTCGATCTTATTGTAAAGTTAAAGCTTTTGATATACGAGTATCAAATATTTTTTATTGCTTGTGTAAAGTCAGTAGTTCGAAAATGGAAATACCTTGCAGTAATTCGTGTGTTACAGTGAAAAAAAATACGTATCACTTTTTCAATTTCTTCCTCGATTGAAAAAATTGCCAAGAAAAAATATCACTGAAAAGAGATGTTTTATTCAATTATTAAAGCATAAAACATGAGTTCAGGCAAAAAATACCTCGGGAATTTGCTAAAAATTAATATTTGAAATACCTTTCAGAAGCGGAGAGTTTTTGCGTTCTACCGTATTTGGGGAGTCAACTCAAACAGTCAAAATCAAACAAGGAAATAATACTTTACTGAGGTAAATTAAATCAATGGGGAATTTTCAATGAAAACTTCATTTTATAAGTCAGTAGTACGAAGATGGAAAAACCTTGCAGTGATTCGTGTGTTACAGTGAAAAAAAAATACGTATCACTTTTTCCATTTCTTCCTCGATTGAAAAAATTGCCAAGAAAAAATATCACTGAAAAGAGATGTTTTATTCAATTATTAAAGCATAAAACATGAGTTCAGGCAAAAAATACCTCGGGAATTTGCTAAAAATTAATATTTGAAATACCTTTCAGAAGCGGAGAGTTTTTGCGTTCTACCGTATTTGGGGAGTCAACTCAAACAGTCAAAATCAAACAAGGAAATAATACTTTACTGAGGTAAATTAAATCAATGGGGAATTTTCAATGAAAACTTCATTTTATAAGTCAGTAGTACGAAGATGGAAAAACCTTGCAGTGATTCGTGTGTTACAGTGAAAAAAAATACGTATCACGTTTTCCGTTTCTTCCTCGATTGAGAAAATTGCCAAGAAAAAAATATCACTGAAAAGATATGTTTTATTCAATTATTAAAGCATAAAACATGAGTTCGGGCAAAAAATACCTCGGGAATTTGCTAAAAATTAATATTTGAAATATCTTTCAGAAGCGTAGAGTTTTTGCGTTCTACCGTATTTGGGGAGTCAACTCAAACAATCTAAATCAAACAAGGAAATAATACTTTACTGAGGTAAATTAAATCAATGGGGAATTTTCAATGAAAACTTCATTTTATAAGTCAGTAGTACGAAGATGGAAAAACCTTGCAATGATTCGTGTGTTACAGTGACAAATAAATACGTATCACTTTACCGTTTCTTCCTCGATTTGAGAAAATTGCCAAAAAAAAAATATCACTGAAAAGAGATGTTTAATTCAATTATTAAAGCATAAAACATGAGTTCAGGCAAAACAATACCTCGGGAATTTGCTAAAAATTAATATTTAAAATACCTTTCAGAAGCGGAGAGTTTTTGCGTTCTACCGTATTTGGGGAGTCAACTCAAACAGTCAAAATCAAACAAGGAAATAATACTTTACTGAGGTAAATTAAATCAATGGGGAATTTTCAATGCAAACTTCATTTTATGGGGAACTTGCGCACAGAATGTGTTAAAGAAATTTGATAACGTTTTCCCTTCGCGTTTCCCGCTTCAGCGTTGAAAGAACACTATCGTTAAACAGAATAAGACTATTTAGGGCACTTTATTAACATTATCGATACCTTTAAGTTAATTTCTCACTTCAACTCTACTTACTCTTCCTAGCTACTGTATCCGTCAAAGCTCTATATAAAGCTATAATATATGTATATCATAAAGAGCTCCGCAGATCTGAGTAGCGGTGAGTAATTTTTTTTTTATTTGCTGCCAAAATATATATATTTGCATATTCAAATGCGACTTTATTTCTCTTTATACTTACTCTCCTACTCAAAAACCTGTGTTACTCTTCCTAGCTACCGTGTCTATCGAATCCTTATATAAACCTACAATAAATATAAATAATAAATATATAGGGACATATCACACAAATTGAGCTAGCCCCACAGTAAGTTGTGAACTTGTGTCGCAGGATACTAACTCAACGATACTATATTTTATAATATATACTTATATAGATAAACATCCAAGACCCAGGTAAATAATGAAGAAGATCTTTTTCCATCTTGACCTGACCGGGGATCGAACCCGGGACCCCCGTGTCGCAGGCTAGCGTATTGACCGCTGCGCCACGGAGCTCGACAATATATAAGTATATTGTATAGACCTCCGCAGATCCGAATCGCGGTCAGTCGGTCGCATTTATCATATGAAGCTGGCCGGGACGTACTATCTGATTTACGTCTTACGTAATGATTTAAACCGGAAATGCTATAAAAGCAGACTGACGCATTTTTTACTATTTTATTAACAGGTAAGTTGAAATATTATAAAATATCGTATAGGTAGTTGATTTAGTATCCTACGTCACAAGTTCACGACTTACTGTGGGACTAGCTCATAATGTGTGATATACAATCTTAATTTTGGAATAGAATAAAGACTTCGAGGCCTTATAGAAGGCTATTTTTAATATAGAGGTAGAATTGTAATTTAATATTATTCATTAGTTACTTTGTTTTTATTCCAAAATGTTGCATAATTTTTAGACACGTTAATATTTGGATACCTATAATATAAGTATATTATATAGACCTCCGCAGATCCGAATCGCGGTCAGTCGGTCGCATTTATCATATGAAGCTGGCCGGGACGTACTATCTGATTTACGTCTTACGTTATGGTTTAAACCGGAAATGCTATTAAAGCACACTCTTGACGCATTTTTTTAACTATTTTCTTCAAAGATTAGTAGGAATATGACATTATCCAACTCTTTAGTCAATACTACATACATACATACTATCACGTCTTTATCCCTTGCGGGGTAGACAGAGCCCAAGGTCATAAAACCCACAGGCCACGCTTAGCATTGTAGTGGGCGCAAAGGTGGAAAGCAGAATCAAAATAGTGATGGGTTGCTAGCCGAATCGCCTATCATCGTGATTCCTTAACCTTTTCTCTCAAACCAGCATGAAAGAGTAAATACTTTATAAATTTGTTTCTTATAGAAAGCTAATTGGGCTAGAATTTACGCGGACAAAAATATACATTTTGGTTTTTATTAAAAAAACTAGCTGTTACCCGCGGCTTTGTCCGCGTGATATATAGCCTATGTCCTTCTCGGTACCCTAACCTATGTGTATGCAAAATTTCTTGACGATCCGTTCAGTAGGTTGAGCGTGAAAGCGTAACAAACAAACAAATAAACAAACAAACTCACTTTCGCATTTATAATATTAGTTAGGATAGGTATATGTAAAGTAGTTCATTATTAGGAACTGAGTCAGCTGTAAGAATTTGGTTACTATTTAACTCACTACTAAACAGTGAAACCCTATAGATTTTATAACAATAAAACTTGTATTGTGTCTCGTTTAGTATCCCAGCAATGTATTAAAAATCACCGAGTATAGGTTTTTCATTGTGCTATTATGTGTGTGTACCGTGTGGTTCCCGGCAGAGTAGAATAGGACCACTCCAAATCTTCCCGTGGATGTCGTAAAAGGCGACTTAGGAAACACAAGCTAAACAAAACTCACAAACATCAAAATGACCTCTCCAACCCGTCTGGCCAGCTTGGAGAGTGTAGGCCAAATCCTCTGACTGCTCTGGCTAATGGCTCTGGTAGTACAGAGAGGGTCATGCTCCTGCAGTGGAGACTAAATAAGACCTGATTCTGACCATAAAATTATTTTTTAAATTGCAGTGTTTGTAATTTTATAAGTACTCATGCGAGTAAGCAAAAAGCTAACACTAAAATTCACGATAACTTTGGTATCCAAAAACGAGTTGAAAAAGTACTATCACATTAACCCGACCAATTTAAATTCAACTTTATGTTGATGCCGTAAAGTTGAAAGTTGAAGCAAAAGCTCAACTAATTAGCCATGATGTAGATTTTTCTGTTTTCAGGCGTTTGGCTAGTTAGGCTTCAAATTCAAATTAGGAAAGTTCAAAACTTCACTTATCGAGGGTAGTTTGAATTCGCGATTTAAAGTTTTACTGGAAGTTTGGTTATGCTATATTTTCTCAAAGCTTTGAGAAGTCGAAGAATTAGAATTCCAACTATCCCAACTAATATTATGAATGCAAAAGTGAGTTTGTATATTTGTTTGTTTATTTGTTACCTGTTCACGCTTTATGTACTTTATGTACGAGCTCACCTCGCACATTTAACGAACCGCGGCCTACATCATGTAGGTTGCATGTCAGCCCATTTTATAATAAAAATAACTTGATTATCTAACAATCTAATTGAGAAACTATCGATGGCTCTCTGGGATACTATCGTGGACACTGCCATCGAGAAAGGATCCGTCACACCCAGCCATCACTATGTAACCAGCAAGAGCAATAAACTACTATCTCCGTGACGTCATCTTGTATCTCCACACCACCGCCTTCAACCCAGCAAGCAGCAACATCTCTTTTGAACACTATGGTGTTGGGCATAACACCAAGTCCGGCACCATATACCAATCTTTTTGAAATTGGGCATTAAAAGTACTGTTCTTATGGGAGAAACGATAACCTACTCGGTAAATTTATACGCTCAGTGAAGCCGCGGGTAAAAGGTAGTCAAATATAAAAGAACTGCAAATGATGCATGCATACTCCCACCCTCCGACCCTGTCGCACTCGCCACCGGAACAGAGTGCGTAGAGTAGGACTAGCTCCGATTGCTGGTGACCGCCCGGCGGTCCCGGGTGATTTGCACCTAGGATAGGTCCTTCGGACACCGTAGCTTTCGGCCCATACGCCAAAACATGAGAGTTGCTGCTCTCTAAAGGCTTTGCCATTGTTTCTCATTTCGGCCCTTCAGGTCATGCATGCAAATCGCGGCCCATCAGGCATATGAGAGTTTGCTGTCTCTCCAAGCCTTGCGCACCCAGGCAACGCCCAAAGCCGAGGTTCGTCCCTCCTGGGAAACCTTTGGTGAAGTTTGCCTTACAGGTTGAGGGCACTCTGCCCTCACCTCAAAAGTCCGGTGAAGTAGCGAAAACTCATATGGAGCTAGCTAAGTAGTCCACTCAAAAAAAAAAGCATGCAGAATTAGGAACAGAAATCAAAGAATAAACTAGCTACTTATGGTAAGGTAAAAGTAGAGTTAGAGTAGTTTGAGTTCATCTCACTCGACTAATCGACCCACAAGGAGAGTAATGTTGCCGCGTGCATATAAGTATACATATATGTCTGTTCAATTGTTGCTTCATGTAGTCTTAACACCAGTGCATGTACTTCTAGATGAGAAATCTACTCGTATAGAATTACTATCTATGGCACTAAGAAATTATCATACTCTTCAAGGAAAAACATGAAGATTGAAAACTATTTCAGGATGTTCAT
This sequence comes from Rhodophaea formosa, assembly GCA_963082605.1. NCBI lineage: Eukaryota > Metazoa > Arthropoda > Insecta > Lepidoptera > Pyralidae > Rhodophaea > Rhodophaea formosa. The sequence continues at coordinate 2,163,473 of OY720220.1, read as the reverse complement.
TGTAAATGTGTTTGTGTATGCTGTTAAAAGAGGAACTATACTTTCTCTTTATATCAAAAAATCTCATTTGAAAAAGAATCAAACAACTCAAAAAGTTCTCATGCAAATAATCAACAAGTATATAATTTCAAAAATATAAAAACATTTTTGACAGTTTACGTCACATAGTCTGTGACACTTCGGGGAAAATATGAATCTAATGACACCTCACACTTCAAAATCGGTCAAGCCGTTGAGGCTACATGAGGTGACAATTCAACAGACAGCATATTATATAATTATATAAATATGCGTATAAGAGTATATAAGATCTCGATGGCGTGCAATTGGGGAGGCATATGTCCAGTAGTGGACGAGTATAAGCTACTGCTGCTGATGATGATGATAAATATGCGTGAACAACATTAACCTCCTCCTGAGTGGACCAGTCGGGAAAAAATCTAATGCAAATGCTAAATTTCATAACAACTTTGGTACCCGAAAATGAGCTGAAAAAGTATTTTCACATTTATTCAAACATTTCAAAATCAACTTTACATTAACTCGGCCAAATCAAATTCACCTTTAATGTTTAAGCAGTAAAGTTGAATATTGAAATAAATGCTCAGCTCATTTAGACGGTAGTTTTTTTCCGTTTCCACGCGTCTGGCTAGTTAGGCTGTTTGCACACGGGAACTTCGAACTTAGGAAGTAACCTCGCATATTGATCTTGGCTTATTTTTGGGGCACTATTTGAATTTTTACGATGCAAAAATAGTAAATTTATAGTTACTTATCTATTCTTATTCTATGAGGAGGAAATATTTCAGAGTCTGTTTGTTTTCATTGATTAGTCTCTAAAACTACTCGACCAATTATCTAAATTTATTCACTCGTAGAAAGTCAAATTCAGTGCGGGTATTATAGGGTATAATTTACGCGTACAAACTCGCGGGAAAATTGCTAGTAGCTTATAAAAGTGAAAAAAGATATATTAAAAAAAGACTATGTCTTATTGTTTTCTATAAACTATAATAATGAGGCTAGTATATGGCTCTGGTAGTACAGAGCGGGGTCGTGCAGTGGAGACTAGAAAGACCTGATGATGATGATGATGAAACATGATTGGTGGATTTTTACTGCAGCTGACAAAAATACCGATCGACACAGGTAAAAAACCTATCGAAACATAAAAAAAACCTTTTTTAATTTTTTAGTTTCCCTCCGACATCTAGCTACTTGTATACTATACATATATAAAATAGCCAGTTAACATAAACAACTTTTTCTATGTGACCAGCGTTAAGCTGGATATTAAAATAAAAAATTCAAAAGTGATTTGTATAAAAACATGATGTCAGTATGGGCGCGATGGTACACGATGGAGCCTAATGGGACTCGATGGAACCTAATGGACTTCAAACCTGAAGAATACATTTAGGCAGACGAAAAAATTAATATAGTGAAGCTTCAAAAATATTAAGTAGCGGAGTGGGCTAGGACCAAGCGATGATTAAAACAAGTGATTGATCAATTCACATCCGTCAAAAAGTCCGTCAGGTAGGTGATGTGATGAGAAATTGCCCACGTAATTTTTTTTTCAAATAAACAAAATATTATAGCAGGCTGTATTTTTATATTTTTTATTCAAATTACTAAAGAAAAAATATGTTTCCTTTATTTTTTAATGATCTATATGAGAGTCTAATTAACATGTAATTATATTTTTATGAAATCTAGCTAATTTCGCCAGAGCTTAGCTAAGCGATGCTAGAAAAAGTAATGACAGATAGTGGAGTTTTCTCTCTCAGGTCGTTCTCATCATTCGCAAAGTTTTAGTGGTTTATAAGCCCAGCGCTCGAAAGAACTAAAGTATTTAGTGTCCTAAACACGTTTGCAAACTTATACGACGTAAATACCGAACAACTAAATCCCCAGAGAAATTTGTTCCAGACCTAACTTGAAGCGAAATCACAAGAAGAATTGGGCACATTATTTCGTTACTAGAAGAACACAGTAGGTATAAGCAGAGAATAAGGCATAACATACAATTTTATTGCTTTATAACCATAAGTTTATACTGCAATAGTATTTAGTACCTACGTTAAATTGTTTTTGTATGCTGTGGTATGTTTGATTAGTTCATCATCATCAGGTCTTTTTGTCTCCACTGCAGGAGCACGACCCTCTGTGTACTACTCGAGCCATGCATTAGCCAGAGCAGTCAGAGGATTTGGCCCACACTCTCCACGCTGGCCAGATGGGTAGGAGAGGTCTCAAGTGGCTTAAAAATATCTCAAGCTCCTCCGTGCTTCGAAAGGTACATTAAGTTATTGGTCGCGGCTGACATCATTGATGGCAGTCACAGAACACAGAAAGACATGTGTTCTGTGATGGCAGAACTACCAGAACTATAAATTAGCCAGAGCAGTCAGAGGATTTGGCCTACACTCTCCACGCTGGCCAGACGGGTTGGAAAGGTTAGTTCACTACGTTAAAATTATTATTTTCTGTGCAATCAAGTCATGAGGCGGATATTTAATACTACAAATTTGGTGCACATAAAATATTTATTTTATCTAGATCTTATCAGGATTAGTACTCGATAGTATTAAGTTAAGTTAAAATTAATTTAAAATTTAGAACATATTTTAATTGGTGACACTTATCAATACACTTGACCATATACTTAAATACTTTGCGCTTAAAATATGGCTAATTTAGTTGCTCTAATGCTTGACTAGATTTTTCTTATGAAAAAATATGTCTATGATTACTTCACAAGAAAATTTATGAATGTTGGTCTCTACAATTATATATTTTGCGCTAGAAGTATGCCAAATTGACTAGCCTGGCCAACGGTTTGTTAATTTTTAAATATTTAAAACAATATTTGTAGGAATACTTTACAAGAAAATACTCTGTGCTAAGATTACGTCAAATGGACTAGCCTGAGCGACGGTTTACTACGTAATTCATACAAAAAAAATGTGGGTGTTTGTGGTGGGAAGTCAAGGGGTACAGTTAAAGTTTGCCTAAGACAATTTTGCAAATTCATTTTAGTGGACTTTATAATATGAAATTGGTGTAGTTTGGTGTTATAAATGCTCGTGCTCATAAACAATTTGTGAAATAGTTAAAGTGGACTGATGAATGGACTCGTATAGATTTGCCGCCAGAAGCTCCCACGAGGCATCAAAGAACATACGCCATCTTTGATGCTACTTGGAAAAACTTTACCGTACAGCACCGATACTTAGTATCTCATTATACTGGACATTGGCAGAATCACTGAAATTTCGATGGAAGCAATAATATAAAACAGAAGAAGAAGAAGAAAAAAAAATGTGTACGAACATTTCAGAAGAAAATTTATGGAGTTTGGTCTCTACAATTATATGCTCTGCGCTACAAGTATGCCAAATTGACTTGCCCATGGGCTTGCTAATTAATCCCCGTCATCTTGGCATGTGCAAGACATATTGAGTGCGGATTCGTAACAACTACAGATTATATTTATTTGTGAGCCTGATTTTTCTCCACGTTAGACTGCGAATTTTTGCCAAATCACATTACTCAATATGATCGACATCAAAGAGATACAAGAATGAAATATTGACCTAAATTAATTTTCTCCCATGCTGGTTTGGAAGAAAAGGAAAAACATAGCATATACCAGATGCTTTTCTTCCCACGCAAGCCGTATAAGCCGGTCAAGGGATTGGGCGAAAATCTAAAGAATCACGTTATAGGCGATGCGGCTAGCAACCCATCACTATTTTGATTCCGTGAGATCAGAGTCATCTTCGTAAGCCCTACTTAAATCACTGGCACTCATGTCACACAGTATCGTCCCAACGGCTAGGTATATCCTTCATGTCTGGAACACACATGATGTTATTATGTTCACTACGGGACTTACCGCGATTATTTTTGAGTTCTGTCTGATATTTCGACAACATTTTCACAGACTAACTGAAGAGACTGCGGTGGTGGATGTTGAGCTGTCAAGGGAAACCGTATCGGTCTACCCTCTTTCTTTGTCTTTTATTACACAGGTTTTTACACACAACACTGACGGTGTCCATTCGGGAATTGTTCACTGATGCGCGCGTACACTTTTTACACAACTTAATCACAGGGTTCCATGTACCCGAAAGCTTGAAGCCGTCTTCCCGATTGAAATTGGGATGCTTCTTAATTTCAATCGCTTCCCTAACTAGCCGGGGTATAAAGTGGCGTTCAGTTGCAAGTACTTTTGGCTGGTGTAGCTCGATCCAGTGATTGGTCTCTGCTTGTGAGAGATGATCCGCTATGGCAGACTTCACAATATCCCTGTTTTTAACTGCGGTTATGTGCTCTTTGACCCGTTGAGCTATCAGCCAGTAAGTCCCGTAGTGAACATAGATAATAGTGATTGTGACCGCGAAAGCTTAAAATCGCACATAATGTTATAGCAATAAAATAACTAGTTATGACCCGCGGCTTCGCCCGCGTGATTTGGCATACTTCTAGTGCAGAGCATATAATTGTAGAGACCACCATAATTTTTTTCTGAAGTGTTCATATATTGGATCGGTAGTGGCACGTCATTCGGGTTCCATTCTGATTTGGAATAAAAGAAAAAACATAGAATATACCAGCTGTTTTTCTTCCCGCGTAGACCGTAAAAGTTGGTCAAGGGATTGGGCGAAAATCTGAGGAGTCACATTGATAGGCGATGCGGCTAGCAACCCATCACTATTTTGATTCCGTTTTCACCTTTACGCCCACTACAATGCTAAATGTGGCCTGTAGGTTTTATGACCTTGGACTCTGTCTACCCCGCAAGGGATAAAGACGTGATAGTATGTGTATGTATGTATTCGGGTTCCATCGTTAAATGTACGAGCTCTCAGTTTCCAAAGTCTTTTCAAAGCAGATGGTTTCCAAAGTGCTAAAGTTTATCGGACATTGCGTTTTATAGTTTCCCCTTTAGAATTCACTGTTTAGTTCATTTTAGGAAATCACTAGTTTATAATATGTACAGTCTTGCCTCGTACTCACTTTGACATAAGTAAATCACTGACTTCAAGCATTTTTAGTTGTGATACCACATGAGGCCCATAGTAAGAGACCACGCTTCGGACCCGTAAGTCATCATTGGTAACTCACCCATATATTTATTATTTATTGTGCCAGATCCGAGTTAGGGGAGGCTGGTGTATTGAGATACAAGCTCTGCTTAGTTCAGACACCAGTCTCTCATCATCATCATCATCAGGTCTTTTTAGTCTCCACTGCAGGAGCATGACCCTCTCTGTACTAACAGAGCCATATACTAGCCTGAGTAGTCAGAGGATTTGGCCTACTCTTTCCACGCTGGCCAGACGGGTTGGAGAGGTCTCTTTGATGTTAATAAGCTTTGTTTAGTTTGTGTTTCCTTAGTCGCCTTTTACGACATCCACGGGATGACTTGGAGTGGTCCTATTCTACTCTGCCGGGAACCACACGGCGAGTCCAGTCTCTCACAACCTTAAATGTTAGATAAAGAGACAAAGTGAAAAGAACCCCTGCCTTCGTCCCACGCACACCTCTTACTGCCACATGGTAACAAGCAAGTGAGTACGCGAGAAGACATTGAACGAAAAATAGTGTGCGGAAATTTCAATAAACTTGTTTCAAGAAATACGTGTTTATTAGTAAGTCTTATGGTGGCACTTCACATCGCTGTTCGGTGTTCGCGTTTTATTTTGGCTTTGTTCGCTATATTTGTGATGAATTCCGAATAACACGAATACACTGACCACACATCGTTCACAAACAGCAAATATGCCGAACATTTAAAAACATTTTTGCTATAGTTTGATTTTTCATTCGATGACGATGGACGTTGTGACCGCAGCAGCGGCTTATTATTTCCATTGTGCTAATTATCAGTACATGTTATGTGTACTTTTTTTAGGTCTTTTATTGTCCCGTTATATTCCAGGCTATTCTTGATACTGATCCACGCGTCATTCACTTTACTTCTGTTTTTATGAGAAGCGTGTTGCGGGTCCCATGTGCAGGGATGCATTTGATACAATTCTAGAAATCGCATCACAAGATCATTTGTCCAATCCATTTTGGCGCGAAAAAGCTGTAAATAAATACGTAATAATCTAGACGTCCGCCGCTGACGCGCATCGCACACAAATGAACAAGCGATGTGTGGTCGGTAAACGAACATATTCGCCATATTCGCAATCCTTTGATATGTTGCAAAAAACCGACAGCCGGCGGATACGGGTGTTCGGGTATTTGGCGTATTCGTCTTGTTCGTGCGAATAGGCAAATATAGACGAATAGACCCACTTCACATCGTCGTATTTGGGCAAATAAGACAAATACGCGAACACGAATAGCGATGTGAAGTGCCACCATTACGAGTTTATGAAAAAAACATTTAACATTTAAAATCTCCATTACATTAGCAAGGTTTCTAAATAAATACTTTTTTTTTACTGTTACGATTAATGATTACATTATAAACGCCCAAAATTTAGATAAAATTTGTGCTAAACAGCGGATTTTTGGACGCTAATACTGAAGTTGTTTCTACAAAGTTTGAATTCGCGTTTTGAGAGAAACCTATAGGTTTTTGAGCACTATATCTATAGATATAGTGCACAAGATACCCATTAGTTGAAAAGCTTCAAAGAAAGATTTGTTACACCCCTATAATCACATACGAGCGTTTGTATGAAAAGATAGACGGGTTGACCGCCCGTAAGTTTATCTTAAGATTGTGGAGAACAAATAAAGAATTTTTACTTTTTTATTTAACTAGATTCTTACTGATAAAGTGTACATAAATTAATTTCACGTTTCTGCGATAACGAGGATCAAGGCAATTTGAAATCAAGTCTTCATACGATTAAGAAAATGTCTGGGGCTAATGCAATATTTATCTTATTAATTAATCTCGGTGATAAGGAAGTTACGATGTGGGTGTGAAAGAAAATGGCGGCGCAGCGATTTCGTGCGATCTTAATTTATGTGAATTAAGTAAATGTAAAGGACTGGAAATAAAAATTTACAAACATATTACTAACTAGCTGTTGCCCGCGGCTCCACCCGCGTGATATATAGCTTATGTCCTTCTCAGTACCCTAACCTATGTGTATGCAATATTTCATGATGATCGGTTCAGTCGGTACGGCATGAAAGCGTAACAAAGAAACTCACTTTCGCATTTATAATATTAGTTAGCATCAATCAAGTCATCAACAGGTCCTTGTTAGTCTCCACTGCAGGAGCACGACCCTCTCTGTACTACCAGAGCCATATATTAGCCAGGGCTGTCAGAGGATTTGGCCTACAGTCTCCACGCTGGCCAGACGGGTTGGAGAGGTCTCTGATGTTTATAGCTTTGTTTAGCTTAACTGTTTTCTTAGTCGACTTCTACGACATCCACGGGGAGTCTTGGAATGGTCCTATTCTACTCTGCCGGGACCCACACGGCATAGGGACAAAATTTAATTGTGAATCAATTAGTAATAAAACAGACCGACCAGACACATATATTGTAACCTAGCATTACTTGTAATCTATGCGAATTAATCTGTGCGCCGTGTGGTTCCCGGCAGAGTAGAATAGGACCACTCCAGGTCTTTTCGTGGATATTGTAGACCTATATCAGTGAAACTAACGTGAGATAAATATATTATTTTTAAAATTGGATCACTCACGTGCTACTTTGTTGGGATTGCCGACTGTAGTTTCAGACTCATCAGAAGTTTATTTTCAAGGTGAGTTCGGGATGCGCCACGCCGTTTACTCTTGTAGCACACAGCTGCGAATGCGGAACGAAAGCGGGGTCCGGAACGGAACACTGGCGGAACCGCCAAACGCTGTTGCATGATTTCGCTTCGGTTTCGTTCCGCTTGCGGTGTGAGACGCACCAAACAAAATCATACAAGACAGCGTTTCGCGGTTCCGCCAGTATTCCGTTCCGGACCGCTTCCGGTCCGCATTCGCGGCTGTGGGCTACAGACGTTAGGGCCGGGGATACTTCGGCGTATTCAATAGTACAGTAAGAGCTAAATCTATCTCTCTCAGTTTGCAAATAAAACAAAACTAGGTCAGTACTTTCACTACATTTGGGTTCCGTCGTTAAATGTATGAGTTTTCTGTTTCGGACGTAGTGAACTCTTCAAAGCGGATGGTTCCCAAACTGCTAAAGTTTTATCGGACACTGCGCTTTATAGTTTCTCCTTTAAAATTCACAGTTGAGTACTAGTCTATTCATTTTTTACTGCTAAAAGATACGTGACACGCAATACACTTATATTTGGATTTTTTTTTCCATCTAAAAACTTTTAATCACGTTAACGTAGAATTTAGACCTCATGGCCTTAGGCTTTACTTATCTTCTAAAGATAAAGTCGTGATTAGTTAGGATGCATATATCTTTAATAAAAGCTTTTATCGGATCAATAAAGTTATGTATATATAAAATTGATAGTTTATAAAACAAACTAGGTCAGTAGTTTTACTAAATTCCGGTTCCGTCGTTAAATGCACCACCCTCGGTTTCGGAAGTAATGAACTCCTAAAAGCGGACGGTTTCCAAACTGCTAAAGTTTTATCGGACATTGCGCTTTATAGTTTCTCCTTTAAAATTCACTGTTCACTTCGTTTAAGGATATCAGTAGCCTATAAGGTACAAAATTGATTGCTTGAGTAGTTTAATTAAGTAAAGCCTTATTAAAGGTTTTTGTAGTATTAATAAAAGTCTGTTTTCCAGCATATTTAATTTTATTACTTCAATGGTTCAATGGTACAGTAAGAGCAAAGTAAATTCAAGAGTAAATCTATCTCAGTTTGCAAATAAAACAAAACTAGGTCAGTAGTTTCACTACATTCGGGTTCCGTCGTTAAATGTACGAGCTCTCGGTTTCGGAAGTAGTGAACTCCTAAAAGCGGACGGTTTCCAAACTGCTAAAGTTTTATCGGACGTTGCGTTTTATAGTTTCTCCTTTAGAATTCATCGTTGAGTTCGATTTAGGATATTGCTATTTTTAATCATCTTCTTCTTCAGGTCTTTGTTAGTCTCCACTGCAGGAGCACGACCCTCTCTGTACTGCCAGAGCAGTCAGAGGATTTGGCCTACACTCTCCACGCTGGTCAAACGGGTTGGAGAGGTTTTTTTGATGTTTAAAAGCTTTGTTTAGCTTGAGTTTCCTAAGTCGCCTTTTACGACATCCACGGGAAGATTTCGAGTGGTCCTATTCTTCTCTGCCGGGAACCACACGGCTGTTAGCTTATATTCTAAAATAAAATAAATAAATATATACATACATAGATTGAGCTAGCCCCAAAGTAAGTTCGAGACTTGTGTTATGGGATACTAACTCAACGATACTATATTTTATAATAGATACTTACCTATATAGATAAACATCCAAGACCCAGGTCAGTCTGAAAAAGATCATTTTCCATCTTGACCTGACCGGGGATCGAACCTGGGACCATCCGTGTCGCAGGCAGGCGTGTTGACCGCAGCGCCACGGAGCTCGTCATTCTAGGATAAATATAGTCTTACTTAGAAATGTCTCAAACAAACTTTACCAAATTATAGTAAAATAAGAGCTAAATCTCTTATTCATCCGTATATAAAACAAAACTAGATTAATAGTTCGTGATCCATCGTTAAATATACGAGGTCTTGGTTTCCGAAGTAGTGATCTCAAAGCGGACGGTTTCCAAACTGCGAAAGTTTTATCGAACATTGCGCTTTATAGTTTCGCCTTTAGAATTATTCACTGTTTAGTTCATTTTAGGAGATTGCTCGTCTGTTAATGTTCGACTACTTGAAATACGCGGCTTGTGATACACCACTTTTTATAATTTCATTTTACACAAACAAACTAGTGTTTCGGAGGCATCGATAGTTTCCCTATCGCTAATTGACATCAAAAACTATTCAAGCTGTCGATAGAACTTTATCATTCAGTCAATCATTGATAAGGGCAATACTTTTGATACTAGCGTTAAGCAGCGATAAGATCCGTAAAGATAACACCGTGATTAGTAAAGATGTATAAAACTTTGAGCAAAGCTTTTAACGGATCAATTCATTCTACTAATGCATATTAGTAATGTGGCAATATTATTTTAACAATTATAATAACATAAGAAATTATATACTTTTTGTCTGTGTATAAATAAAAGATAGATCAGTAGTTTCAAGATATTCGGGTTCCGTCGTTAGATATGCAAGCTCTTGGTTTCTAAAGTAGCGATGTTTTCAAAGCGGACGGTTTCCAAACTGCTAAAGTTTTATCGGACATTGCGCTTTATAGTTTCTACTTTAGCATTCACAGTTCAGTTGGTTTTAGTCTTAAGCCGTGTTGCTCGAAGGTTTTAGTTGAGGAAGATTGCTCGTCTATTTATGTCTGAATTTGTAAAAGCTAAACCTTTAAGAGGCCTATGAGCAGAACTGGCACCACACATAATTTAATTATTTGTGGTGTGGTGTGTACTCTTAAATCAGATCAAATATAATCTATATCTGTACTTTGCTAGTAAATTATTTGTGAGTAGTTTTCTAGTTTTTTTTTTCATTATTTATCATATATGGGGTTTATGGCAGTCGTCATTTATGGGGTTGCGTTTAATTAGGGTTAATGATTAATTTGATATTCATTTGTGGGAGGCATATATCTGGCTGTGGACTGATATAGAATGGGCTGATAATGATGAATTATATTAACAAATTTATCTTCTAATTCTAGACAAAGACAGTGATGCTGGAATCCCAACTAATATTATAAATGCGAAAGTGAGTTTGTTTGTTTGTTTCGGTTCAGTAGATACGACGTTAAAGCATAACAACGCTTTAACGTCGTATCTACTGAACCGATCATCATGAAATTTTGCATATACATAGGTTAGGGTACCGAGAAGGACATAGGCTATAATTATATTACGCGGGCGAAGCCGCGGGTAGTAAGTTAAAAAAACTGGAATTTACTTTGGTAAAAAAGTGATCCTACACCACTCGCATATTTGTCGTTGCCTTTTTAATTTAATTTGCTTCACGTTAGACACACAATAGAAATAATGTTAAAACCATTGTCCATAGTCACCGCCATTGAAAACAATGAGTGATGGTAATTTGTTATAAATATTTGACGAGCTCCGTGGTGCAGCGGTCAACACGCCAGGCCCCGGGTGGTCCCGGGTTCGATCCCCGGTCAGGTCAAGATGAAAAACGATCTTTTTCAGATTGACCCGGGTCTTGGATGTTTATCTATGTATGCATTTGTTGTAAAATATTCTATCGTTGAGTTAGTATTCCGTAACACAAGTCTCGAACTTACTTTGGGGCTAGCTCAATCTGTGTGATTTGTCCGTATATATTTCTTTATTTATTTAGTTATATACATCACCAATTTTTATACGAAGCAGGTTTTTCGAGATTCAGTATGAGAGTAAAATATAAATAATTGGTTTAAAAACCAAATAATATTTCAGGCGCCCCAAAGCAAAGTTCCAAAAAGAACAATGATGAGAGGAACTCAGCGGACATTTTTAGGGTACCGTTGTAAAAATTTTATGCAAAATATAATTTGTATTTAGGGGTTTTTGGCTTACCCCGGTCCTTTGAGATGCTAGCGTGGTGATATAGTTTCGATCCAACACATAAAAGCCCAGGGTGTCAATTTTTGAACCAATAGAATCGATCCACCACTCGTTGTTAAGCTTTCGCATGGTGAATCTTAATTGGCTCTATTTTTGAAACTTTATTCGAATGGTTCTTCCGAATGGTCGCACGAGAGCACTCGGATTCGAAGACTTGTACAATAAAATATGAAATTTGACTTGACTCCATATGATCCCAATGGGTTCCATAAGTATCATAAGGTCCCAATGGGTCCAATTAGGTCCCATCGGTCGCAAAGGGTCCCAAGTGTCCCAAGGGTAACCAAAGGGTCCTATTGGGTCCCAAGGGTCCCATTGGGTTCCAAGGGTCCCAAGGGTATCATTGGGTCCCAAGGGTCCCATGGGTTCCATGGGTCCCACAGGTACCATTGGGCCACATTGGGTACCATTGGTAGTACCACCCACCAAGCCAAGAACACCAAGAACTACCAAAGCTACTAATCTAAGAAAAATAAAAATTATATTCGCACGGTTCAAAAATACGTAAAAACAGGCCCGCTCGTTGATTTTATTCACGTGTGAATACGAACCGAGTGCTGACGTCACAACGAGTGGTGAATTGATTCTATTAGTTCAAAAATTGACTCCCTGTGAAGAAGTTGATGAAATGTATGTCTCCAGCCAAAACCCCCTCCTGGAAATACTACTCGATAGAAACTTGAAATTTGGTACTTTTCATGAAGTCGGTGAGCACTGAGAAAGAATTTTAAAGAAATTCAACCCCTAAGGGGGTGAAGATTTACGCGGACGAAATTGCGCGTAGTTGCGGGAAAATTTATAATGTAATATAAATTGGCTAATTTTAGATACTACTAACTCTCTTTACATGCGATTTTCATTAACATACCTAATAGTAGTCCCGTAGAATTAGTATTTAAGGGCCCACACTAGGTACACTAGCGACGCCAATAATTTTATTCCAAATACTTTACAAATAGAAAGAAATTCAAGAATGTAATTCATATAAGCCTTAGTAAATAACCTAAAGTATTTTTGGAATCATGTTTTAATATTATGAGAATCATTCATTAAGAGAACTTACTGATTACCGCCAAAAACGGCCGTTTTTGGCGGTAATCAGTAAGTTCTCTTAATAACTTTAATCAATGATATTAAAACGTGTTTCCAAAAGTACTTCAGGTTATTTACTAAGGCTTATATGAATTACATTCTTGAATTTCTTTCTATTTGTGTAGTATTAGGAATAAAATTATTGGCGTCGCTAATGTGCCCAGTGTGGGGCCTTAAAGTATATTCTGGTGAGGGCCGTTTGTTTGTTCATAAAATATATGGTCTGATTTCAAATTAAACTGAAACAGGTGTAGTATTAATCGTGTGATTATTGTTTTACAATTTTTAGCTAATTGCTAATCTATTTTAATTAGTAACAGATAAGCTGCGATCAAAGCCGATAGCAAGGCATTTTGATGGTCGTCAATCAGTAAGTTCTCTTAATAACTTTAATCAATGATATTAAAACGTGTTTCCAAAAGTACTTCAGGTTATTTACTAAGGCTTATATGAATTACATTCTTGAATTTCTTTCTATTTGTGTAGTATTAGGAATAAAATTATTGGCGTCGCTAATGTGCCCAGTGTGGGGCCTTAAAGTATATTCTGGTGAGGGCCGTTTGTTTGTTCATAAAATATATGGTCTGATTTCAAATTAAACTGAAACAGGTGTAGTATTAATCGTGTGATTATTGTTTTACAATTTTTAGCTAATTGCTAATCTATTTTAATTAGTAACAGATAAGCTGCGATCAAAGCCGATAGCAAGGCATTTTGATGGTCGTTACTGGGAAATTATTTGTTTAGATGGTAGTAACATATTTATTATATGTATTATATAATACTTTCATTAGTACTTGGAACCAGAACAGTCTCCAAATATAGGTATAAATATGTTACTGCCAACTGTACTAATATCATCATTGTCATATTGTATAGCATGGTACTACTGCAAGGTGTAAATTTTTAACCTTGCCATATTCTTGTAAGTACCTATACTAATCAAAATGAATAACTTTACCTAAAGAACATAGGTATTAATAAATAAAATGGGTACCTCATTACAAAACTGCTAAAAATATAATGGATGTCGTATGTGAAGTCCGAATTTTTCATCATATTTCATGCAATCTTCCCTAAAAAATGTGGTTCTGTATAATCCGTATAGGAACGTTCGACAATACGGCAAGCTTGCAGATTTACACCTTTAGATTCTGCAGTCATTTTTGACTGCTAAAAGAACTTTCTTTCACAATATTTCGTTTCCCTGGAGGCCTCTAAGGTAACGACAAACTTAAAACTCTTTAAAACCTAATTAACCTTAAAACCTAAAACTTCTTGTAAGTACAAATAAATGTATTTAAATACTAATCAAGCCTTTGTATCATCTATCTTTACTATTCATCATCATCACCATCATCATCAAGTCTTATTTTTTACTCCACTGCAGGAACATGACCCTCTCTATGCTACCAGAGCCATATATTAGTCAGAGCAGTCAGAGGATTTGGCCTACATACTCCACGCTGGCCAGACGGGTTGGAGAGGTCACTTTGATGAAGCTTTGTTTAACTTGTGTTTTTTAAGTTGCTTTTTCTTCGAAATCCAAGTGGCAACTTGTAGTGACAACATACTGCCGGAACCACACGGCTAACTATTAATAACTTTTTTAGAGTGGACAGTACCCAGGGCCTTAAGAAGATCGACTACCTGTAAATTTTCATACAAAAAGTGATAACTCTTCCATCTCTTTACAACCTTACAACGTTTACGAAATGAGGAACCTAGAATAGAGGAATCTAGGGCTAACTGTTTTTTTTTTTGTTGATCCTCTTAACACAAATAGGCACTGTTTATCGTGTTTGTCATCAGTTTATAATAAACGTATGTATACAACCATCTATCCTAATTCCTTGATATTAATTTATCATAGGTACTGTATGAACTAATTTCACATTGAACCGAAACATGAATAGTTAATAGCGATTATTGTATCACAATATTTAGATAATTGCTAATCTGTTTTAATTAGCAGCAGAATAGGCTCCGACCAAAGCCGATATCAAAGTATTATGACAGAATAACGGCGGTTTCATGATCATTAGTGGGAATTATTAATTAAACTAGTATTTTGCGTGCGTTCATCTACATGGCAAAATTTCGATCGCTTTGGAGTCCAAAGCGATTAAACTATCAACGGGCTTATCATCATTTCGTGTAGGTGACACGGTTAGTCTACCATGCACAATTGCACACCCTGGTGTCAGAGTTCTTCGGAACCGCCTCCCGGCCTCGTGGTTCCTTTAACGACGGGCTGAATTACTGACTGACTGTCTGAATGACTTGGAGTGGTCATATTCTACTGTACCGGGAACCACACGGCTTATTTAATTTTTTTATTCAAACAATTACAAATAACGTGTTAGCCAAATTAAATGTAAAGTGAAAATCATACGGAACCGCGAGTCCGATCACGTTTTACGCGCGTCCGCCTTTTTACATGGATACATAAAGTTTGTGTTTTCATTAAATTTAATACTGTTAAGGAACCCCCGAACTCCACCGCGGGTGTATTGAATTTGTTGCTGGTCACCAAACTTTGGCCATACTTTCTTGCTGCTTTTTTACTACGTAGTCGCACAGTCTAGAAGAAGGAAAGTATGTAAAGTGCGTAATTTACATAATTTTTAAACTAGTGGCCCATGAGAAGACCTTGCACATCTTGTCACAGTTAACTACAAATATAGTTTTATATTAAAGGGGTCATATATAAATTACTAGCTGTTACCCGCGGCTTCGCCCGCGTGGTATAAAGCCTATGTCCATCTCAGTACCCTAACCTATGTGTATGCAAAATTTTATGATGATTGGTTCAGTAGATTCGGCGTGAAAACCGTAACAAACAAACAAACAAACTCACTTTCGCATTTATAATATTAGTTGGGATATCACTTACAACAACACTCACACTTTAAAAGGGGGGTACCACTATAATGTGACAAGGATCAGGGGGCTATCTAAAGCTTTGTGTCGTCATTCGTGAAAGTTTAAAATAGTAAAACAAAACATTTATATGTGAAAGAAAAAAGCTTTCAAAACTTAATAACTCGGCCTATATTTATTTAAGCAATCTTGTTGTGTAATAAACTCTCATGCAACAACACACAACTTCTAGAGAGGAATTGTTTTAGTGTCTCACTTGTAGTGAGTGAGACCCTAAAATTCTTGAGAGTCCTGAATGTTAAGAGTCCAACGTAAAGCCGCAATCCCATACAAACGTAGTTTGGTTTTAGTTTTACAACAGTTAAGCCAATCTCAACCAAATTTCGTACATACGAGAGCGAGTTGAAGTTTCGTATAGAAAACTTGTACTCGTTGTAATTTTGTATAGGTATTGTTTTTAAAATTGAAATCTGATTATAAACATCAATATGCCTTATCCGGTCGTATGTACAAAATACAGATTAGCTTAACTGTTGTAAAACTAAAACGAAACTACGTTTGTATGGGATTGCGGCTTTACGTGGGACTCTTAAGGGCTTAAGAAGGTTTTATGTAAAATAGAGAAATGTGTGACGTTGTAGGGGGAGGGAGTTCTAAAAATGCGTCAACCTGTTACAAGGCCGATACAACTTAAAAAGTACAATAAATCGTGTGACGTAATTAATGCCCATCTTCCCATTAACATGCTATACGTGGCCTTTCGCCCTTATGTCCTAAGGTTAAAGACGTGATACTATGTATGTATGTAATGTATGTCTGGCCTTTCGGTCTTATATCCCGAGGTTTGTTTGTTTGTTTTTCGAATGTGTAAGTGGCCAACACTGGTGTCAGATTTTTTCAAGCTGCCTAAAGGCATCTGACATAGCTTAACGCCTGCCATCAACGATGACAGCCGGGACCAACGGCTTAACGTGCCTTCCGAAGCACGGAGGAGCTCGAGATATTTCATGCCACTTGCGGTCACCCATCCAAGTAGGGACTGCGCCAGGGGTTGCTTAACATACGTAAGCGCTCATAGAGCTCACACCCACTGGACCATCGGGCTCCTCGTCCTGAGGTAAAAGACGTGATGTATGTATGTAATTTGTGACCCCCAGCCGTAAACAGGCAGGAAATATATATAGAAGGTTATCTGATATCCAATTTATACATATGTTACCGGGTAACATATAAATTTATCGAGCTAGGGGTCAGTAAATTGTCATAATAACTAGTTAAAAAGATAACAAATAATTTTAAACCTAGAAGCGACCGTGCACCAGCTTTGCAGGTTGGCACAATTTCCGTATGAAATTACTAAGCCTAAATAAAAGCCGCGTTTGGGACGCCGCCAAAGCCACCTGCACCTATTACTCGAAAATGTGGAGTTTCACACATATTCGCTTGCACTTTTTTTGAATATTGTAATAAGTAATATCCATACTATTATAAATAGGAAAGATCTGTATATTTGCATTGAATAGACTTCGAAACCACGTAACAATATTCAAAATTCTTTAACCTATATTTATAAAGTTAATATAATCCTAATCCTAACTAATATTATAAATGCGAAAGTGAGTTTGTTTGTTTGTTTGTTACGCTTTCACGCCGTATTTACTGAACCGATCATCATGAAATTTTGCTTACACATAGGTTAGGCTACCGAGAAGGACATAGGCTATAAATTACGCGGGCGAAGCCGCGGGTAACAGCTTTACATATTAGCCAACTTAATATTATGTGACTATTTCAAGCGTTTTCATCACAAAGTAATTTATATTGTATAGGAGTCCCTCTTAAATATGTATATAGGTATATATTATGATGTTTTTAGAATTTTTGTTGTAGCAACAACAGAAATACATTACCTGTGAAAATGTCAACAGTCATCGGTTCTTAGCGCTACGTGCCCCGCGCACTGCCTCTTCAAAGAGCTAATCTGCTGGGGTATGTCGTTGACCTTTGTTCTTCCACGGATCTCCTCGTTTCTGATTCGATCTCGCAGAGAAACACCGAGCATAGTCTTCTCCATGGCTCTTTGAGCGACCTTGAGCTTTCTTATAAGGCCCATAGTAATTAGGGACCACGTTTCGGACCCGTAAGTCATCACCGGTAAAACACATTGATTATAGACTTTAGTCTTTAGGCGCTGAGGTATTTCGAACGAAAAGACACTTCGGAGCTTCCCGAACGCTGCCCAGCCGAGTCGGAATCGTCGAAAGACCTCATCTTTGAAGCTGGAAGCTGAATACTATGGTATATATACACTATGGTAGGGAGCCCTAAAAACAAGTCATAAAACTTATGTACCTAAGTATATTATTCAGTTATGAAAATAATACTTTTTCGACCAACACCATCCGCCATCTTGTTAATCACATACTTACGACCATTTCGATAAATATTCGATATAAGTTCAGTTATACCACAGAAATTCGCCTAGATTCGTCTAGCTAGCTCGGCCCGAGAAACGAAAAATCCATATTTGTAAATCAACTCACGGTGCAGCCGTCCTCGACTTTCGCATCGGTTGAAAATTTTAATGTAACTAGATATGGTTCTGTCAGAGGGATTTAAATTGTGAATCCTTTTAAGAAAGTCCACATTTTTTATTACATTTTGTTTACTTCCTTTTCTCTAGATTTAGCTTTATAATTAATTATGCTCCCATGCTGGTCTGGGAAAAGAGAAAAAACATTGAATGTATTAGCTGCTTCGCTTCCCAAGCAGATCGTAAAAACCGATTGAGGGAATTGGTGTCAGGAGTCATGTCGATAGGTGAAGCGGCTAGCAACCCATCACTAATATGATTCCTTTCTCACCTACAAGTCCACCAACATGCTAAACGTGGTCTTGAGGTTTTACAGACCTAGGCTAAGTCTTCCCCGCAAGGGAGAAAACGTGATTGTATGTATGTATTATAAATTTTGAAGGATTTTCACTATTAGTAAACAAAATTTATTATTTTCAATACACTTTTTGCTAATACAGTCGTTATGATATCGAAACTTGGATAGTAATGTTGTACATTTAAATAAAATTATTTTAATACGGTTTTTATCGCGTTTATTACATTATTTATACACTAATACTAGACAAATGTCAACTTAGTCTACCTGCGACCACAAACACTGTAAAGTGCTCGAAAGGTTAGGTGTATAAATAATGTAATAAACACGATAAAAACCGTATTAAAATAATTTTATTTAAATTGTAACAATCGCGAAAACATAAGAAAACATTAGTAATGTTGTATTTAGAGACTAGGCCCTTTCTTTACACCAATCATAATGGCTTAATTTTTGTGGTAATATTGAAAAACGTCTGACGTATATGATGCTCGTACGTTCACATATAGCTGACTATTATAATCATCGTTTAAGTATAAACACGTGGCTTCAGCTAAAACATGGCGCCTATAAATCCTTGAAAATACTTAGGAAAATTCTCCAAAACAAATACATAGCAATTATTTAATATCAATGAACGGCAAATAAACAGGCGGGTTACCTGATGGTAAGTGAACACTAACGGTGTTATAAGTGCGTTGCCAGCCTTTATTTTTCCCTCTCAGACGGGAGAGGGAATAGGTCTCCGGCTCTCTCACTCGCCGAACGAAGCATATCAGTGGTAAAGCTCCTACTCAAACATCGGTTTTCTGAAAGCTTTACCTACTAAAAGCCGTCACAGAGTCACAAAATTATCAATATTGATGTTACGGAGTTCAGTACCCAATACTGCAGGAATTCGCCTGGCTAGCTCAACCCGGCAAACGAAAAATGTATATTTGAAAATCAATTTGCGTGCTTCCGTCCACGAGGTTGGTTGAAAATTTTAATGATCACTGGATATAGACGAGTCAGAGAGGTTTTAATTTCGAAGCTCGATTTTTGTGCAAATTTTAATGATATCTTTCGTGTGTTTGTTTTTTCGAAGTTCAGTCAGCAAAATGTGTTTTTGAAGCATTATAAAGAGTGCACAAATATTCAATAATTTCTCGTATAAAGAGTGTATCAATTATTATAAGGTTTAGTGAAATAGGAATAGTTTACCGTGCCTCCGCTGCCGGCACCGGGTCCTAAAAATATTAGTTTTGGTAAAGACAATATAATACTATCGTATAGACTGCCGAGCACATACTAAAATATTGCAGGTGGTTATGGTCGGAAGATGTTAATGCAGTTTTTTTAAGATCTTCAGATTTAAGTCACTTAGTTTGTTTGTTTGTGTGTAACTCTTTATTGTATGTACATAAAAAAAATACAGTTAACAAAAGGCAATTCTTAAAAAGTAAACACGTACAAAGGCGGACTGATCCCAGGAAGGGATTTCTTCCAGTCACTAGAAGGTCACAAGGTAGCAATGTACAAATAAAAATAAACTAAGAACAAGTTATCATTAAGTACAAAGTATAAATAGCCAAACAGAAGATATTTAAGAATAGACGAATAAGTTTTGTTCCTCAAAACGGCCTGCTTAGTATTCTCATCCCATTTCGTAACAAAAATACTTGTAACTTGTAACCCTTCAGACCCCGGGATCCAAACTTGCGTCCCTCGGCCATAAATCAAAACTCCTTCGACCCGATGTAAACTAGCGATTTTTTATTATCATTGTGATTTGAATTGTTCTCTTCCTCATAAGAGTGTTCCCGGTTACATCCTTATCTGCGATATCTCGGAGCCTGGACACAGATTTAATTAAAGTACTAACTCCTCTCCAACCCGTCTGGCCAGCTTGGAGAGTGTAGGCCGATTCCTATGACTGCTCTGGCTAATATTTGGCTCTAGTAGCTTCTGCAGTGGACACTAAAAAAGACCTGATGATCCTGATGATGTACAGAATGAAAACTGCAGCATCCTCCGCAATATGGCTGCCCCACACCAATGGGGATAGGTGTGGGGGACACCGATCATCCAATCAATTAATCTCATTATAATCTACGTACGTTCCTATACAGCTTGGTTAAAATACCTATGGTTTGAGAATTACAAGCCTTTTCAAATTTGTATGGAAATCTTGAGAGGCGTATAATTCTCAAACTATTGATAATTTAACTAAACTGTATAGAAACGTACGTAGATTATAATGAGATGATGCATGATTCATCTCACTGACCACTGCCCGCTCTTCTCTATCGAGGGTGGCATACGAAAGATCCATGAGGCTGATAAAAAAGTTTTTGAATGGATTGACCGCCTTACTTTCACTTTATATGAGTCTTGCTGCATTGAAAACCATTCGCAAATAATAATGAGATTAATTGATTGGATGCTTAATTTTACTCCAAAATTATCAAATATTGCCACAATTCCCTTTTTCCGTTTGTATGGAGACATGCGCGTCCAGGCGACTCTAAAGGTATTTAAAAATAGGTTTGGTAACATGATTACAACAAAAAGGTTAGTAAAGATGAGTGTTGCAATTCTGCAATTAAGTTGAAACCCAAAACTTCAATAAATGGTACTGCCCCTGACACGCTTGTATCGTATGAAATTTGTTGAAATGGCGTCTCTAGTAACGCGTGAGTGACAGTCACAGACGTATGCTCTGTGGGTAGGTCTGAGATAGACTGAGATTATGACCTATGTTTTAAAATCGTCACAGTGGGATAGCTGAACATGCCAACATTCTTATTGTTGGTCCCAATAGTTATCTTACCTGTGACAGGAATGTATTATCATCATCAAGTCTTTTTTTGGCCTCCTCTCGGCAAGAAATAGCCCTTTTCTGTACTACTAGAGCCATATACTAGCCTGAGCAGTCACAGGATTTGGCTTAAACTCTCCACGCTGGCCAGACGGGTTGTTGAGGTCTATTTGATGTTATAAAGCTTTGTTTAGTTTGTGTTTCCTCAGTCGCCTTCTAAGACATCCACTGGAAGAATTTAAGTGGTTCTATTCTACTCTGCCGGGAAGTATCTAAGTTAGTTTAAAATCTGATAATAGTATACTATCACATTAGAATAATTTAGCCATTGGCGTCTAATTGGCGACACCGTTCTTCAGCACACAGAAGCGTTGAAAATTCAACGAATTATTTTATCATTTTTCAGCTACTTTTCAGAACTTTCTAGAACCTTACAGCATATTTTAAACCCCCGATATGAAACCAAATCGTATTAGGTTATAGTAACTCCGTCTGGAGATAAATTGGAGCCGCAGTCTTGGCGACGCCCCAGGTTGAATTTGTTACATACATAAGATATGTTTGTGGAAATGCTATCTTTTCGTCGACGCTTATGTGCTTTTTAGGGTTCCGTACAAAAAATGAAAAACGGAACCCTTATAGGATTACTCGTGGGTCTGTCTGTCCGTCCGTCCGACAGTCGATTTTCTCCGAATCTACTGCACCAAATTAAATGAAATTTGGTGAGATGATGTAAACCTATGACTCAAACACGGAATTGCAAAGTAAATATTTTTTTTTTTTAAATAAGGTTTTGTATTGTACATATGTCTACATCTTAGTATGTTAGTAAGTATGTCCGTTCCATTGTTACTTCCTACTGGAAGCACATTTTACCCATCGCTGTAGCCTAAACGGCTGGATCGATTTTGAAAATTAGATTCGTATTTTTATTCATAATTATGATGACAATAGGCGATGCGAGAAGCAACCCAGCCGCCCCGCATATTGTCATAATTTTTAGATTTTCGGCCATCATCATCGTATTGCATAAGTCTCTTTTATTTTTTAAAAAAAGACCAGATGATGATGATCATGAACACACCTTGACGTTGGCAGCGTCGAGCACACAGCAATACTCAGGCATGGCCTCGTATCTGCCCGTGAGCCGCTTGGTAATGGAATATGTAACTAAATCCTAAGACTAACTCCATGTGAGCTTTTGCTACTACACTGGGCTTTTGAGGCGAGGACAGAGTTCCCTCAACTTGTAAGCAAAACACCACAAAAAGACCCCCATAAAGGATGCATTTCAGACTTTGGGTGTTGTTATTAGGACATCTATATATCTATATAGTATCTATCTATATCTATATTTATATTATCTATATAAAACAAAGATGGGTTTGTTACAACACTTATAACTCGAGATCTGCTGAACCAATTTTCATGGTTATTGATTCGTTGGATTTGTCTCCGCCCCGAATAGCAGAATACATCTTAAAAACAATGAAAAATCGATATGTGTTTTTGTATTTTAACTATTTACTGATAAAAACGCACTTTTAATACATTTTTAGGTATTTAATAAATTATAACCACGAACGCCATGTTTTTTCACAATCGCAACAACGGAACCAGAAGGAATCCACAGATAATCTTAACTAATTTGTTTTTTTTTAAATTTATGACATGTCTATGAAATTATCATTTATGCATCCAATGTTGTCTACATATGTACTAACATTCCGGCCCCCAAGGACGGTTTAAGTCCTTCAAACAAATCAAATGTTAAAGGTTATCTGCAGATAGTAACAATAAACTTACGAATTAAATTAAAAAGAGATTAACAATCATTGATAACAGTTGTGAAGAAATATTCACTAAAATAACAACATTTAAAGACACTGTTATAAAAAAGAAAGCGACAAAATTATTTACCATTAATCGGTAGTGGACATAGTTTATTCACTGGACGTTTAAAGAAATTATTCTTGTATCTAAGAGTTACAACACGAGTGATGCCATCAGCACCTGGATGTTTTTCCACCACTTGTCCCAAAAGCCATTTACCTGGAGGTAGACGGTTATCTTTGACCAAAACTATCGTACCTAACTCAATGTCAGGTTGTGACTTTGACCATTTGTAACGATTTTGTAGAGAAGTTAAATACTCTTCTTGCCAACGATGCCAGAGGCATTGCACGTGACGTTGTATTATACGCCATCGTTCCAAAGAACTAAGTTTGACATCTACCCAAGGTTCATCAGCTACTGGAACTAGAGGACCACCAGTAAGAAAATGGGCAGGAGTTAAGGGTGGTTCATCAGGAGATGAATTGATGAGTGTCAAAGGACGAGAATTAACACAGGCTTCAACCTGAGTGAGTAGAGTTGCAAACTCTTCAAACGTAAACCAAGATTGACCTATAACACGTTTCAAATGACCCTTTATAGACTTAACTCCGGCTTCCCAAAGGCCTCCAAAATTTGGACTACTTGGGGGTATGAAATGCCATTGACAGGAGTCATTCGCAAGTAGCTCAGCTATCTCTGCGATGACTTGTGATTTAGAGTTTTTAAAAATTAAATCTAATTCTTTAGAAGCCCCAACAAAATTTGTACCGCAGTCACTCCAGATATTCTGGCAGTGACCTCGGCGTGAAATAAACCTCCTAAAGGCAGCTATAAAAGCCGCTGATGTTAAATCACTAACAAGCTCGAGGTGAAGGGCTTTTGTGACCATACGTACAAATAAGCATACATATGCCTTAGTTGTCTTTTTGCATCTCCCTGGATACAATTTTAATGTAAAAGGCCCACAGAAATCGGCACCACTAGATTTAAAAGCTTTATTTGGATTTATCCTACATGAAGGGAGATTGGCCATATATGGTGCTTGTGGCACTGCTAAGTATTTAAAACAAGTAACACATTTATGTAATAAAGATTTTACGAGGTTTTTTAATCTTAATATAAAATACTTTTGTCGAACATAGTTTAAGGTAAGTTGTTGACCACCATGCAGCGTTTTTGTGTGAGCTTCCAAAACTATCAACTTAGACAATGAGCAACGATGACTCAGTATTATAGGAGATTTCAAAAAATCAGAAACATCTGCATTAGCAAGTCGACCACCCACACGCAAAATATTATTTCTATCCAAATATGGACTTAAAGTGTATAATTTACTTGATTTATGAACACATTTATTGTTTGAGAGTTCATAAATTTCATTTTCAAAATGTAAAGTTTGTGACCAACGAATACAAATATTCAAAGAAAGTTGTAACTCATTTACTGTTAAATAAGAAACAAATGTGTAATCAAGTGAGGGCTTATTCTTAGCTTTACATTTTTTGATGAATTTAACACAGTATGCTATGACTCTAATTAACTTAGATAAGTTTGAATATCTAATCAGGTAAGTTTCTTTATCAGTTTTATCAATTGTACACAAATGTGTTTTTATTTTAAGTTTCTTTTCTATTTCTGTTTCAGATATTTTCATTTCAGGATTGATTATATGCATATTGCTGTGTAAGAAACAAGGGCCATTCCACCATAGTTCAGACTGTTTTAAATTAGTTGGAGACAAACCTCGCGATGCAATGTCTGCAGGATTATTGGCAGAGTCAATATGATGCCACTGGCTGTTGTTTGTGACTGTCAATATTTCAGCAGTACGATTGGCTACAAAGGTAGTCCATGTGCTAGGAGTCTTACGCAGCCATGCAAGAACGATGGTAGAATCTGTCCAAGCAAATATGTCTTCATCATTAACATTAAATAAAGATTTGAGACAGTTCAACATCTTGGCCAGTAAAACTGCACCACAGAGTTCAAGTCGCGGAAGTGAGACCTGTCGAACAGGAGCTACACGGAACAGACTAACGTGACTGTAATATTTTCACCATCCCAAACTCTGAGATACACCACACCAGCATAAGCGGCACAAGATGCATCACTGAACCCATGAAGTTCAATTTTAGTGGTTGTTTGTGAGACACCCAGCCATCTTGGAATCTGAATAGTTTGTGGAGGAGTGAAATCATTCAAAAAACTTACCCATTCAGCTTTCAGGTCTGGAGGGAGCTGCTCATCCCAATCGAGGCCAGCTAGCCACAGCCGTTGCATAAATATTTTCAAAACTATAATTACCGGGGCTAACCATCCTAGGGGATCAAACGTTTTAGCAATTATAGAGAGAACTGTGCGTTTAGTTATTAAACTACTACTATCACACTCTAATTTTACAGTTAGTTCAAAGTTATCAGTGTCAGAATTCCACATGATACCTAATGTCTTAATAGAGTCTTCCACTTTGAGATTCACTGTATCACTATTCACTTTTTGACCATCACCAATTTGATTAAGAACTACCTTGCTGTTAGATGCCCATTTATGAGCCGGAAAACCACCACGCTGAAGAAGGACGGTGAGACGATTCTGCAATAGCACAGCTTTCTCCTCTGTAGATTCTCCTGTCATGATATCGTCCATGTAGACCTCCTTTTTGAGGATTTCAGCTTCCAAGGGAAAGTCTGCTTGCTCATCTTCAGCCAGCTGATGCAATGTGCGAATGGCTAAATATGGTGCACAGGATGTTCCATATGTGACTGTGAGTAATCTATATTCTTGAACAGGATCCAGTGGAGATTCACGCCATAAAATTCTCTGATAGTCTACATCTTCAGGTGAAATCAGTATCTGTCGGTACATCCGTTGAATATCTGTGATCAAACCAATCTTATGTTGTCTCCACTTAGTGATTAAGTTTCTAACATCTTGTTGTAACGGAGGACCAATCAACAACTCTTCATTCAATGGATTTCCTTTATCAGGAACAGCGCTTCCATCAAAGACCACTCTCAACTTGGTAGTCAAACTGGATGGTCGTAGAACGGCATGATGTGGCAGATAATATTTTTGTTTTGTAGCTGTAGAATGAAGCTCATTTTGTGACACTAACTGCATGTGACCATATGATAAATATTCTCTCATAAAATTGTTGTATTGTTCTTTGAATTCTGGGCGTCCTGCAAACCGTTTTTCCATTTGTTGTAGGCGTCTGAGAGCAATCATTCTAGAATCTCCAAGATTCGTGGGAGGAACCTCCTTAAAAGGTAAGTGAACGACATAGCGTCCCTCATCATTGCGCGAATGAGTGTGTGTGTAATGTTCCTCACATTGTTTCTCTAGCAGTGACAACGGTTTACATGTGGGTAAGCTTTCTTCAATTTCCCAGAATTTTCTTAGAAGCTGATCTAGCTCAACTTTGATGTGAGTGACTATAACATTGTGCTTTGTGGGATTCTTCTCTAGCACTCTTCCAGATATCAACCAGCCTAGTCGAGTGTTGATAGCAACAAGAGAATCATGTTTGTGCAGTCCTTCCAGAAGTATGTGAGCGTGCACGTCGGCACCCAATAGAACATCAATGACACCTGGCTTGTGGTAATCTGGATCAGCAAGTTGCAATGAATAAGGCCAAGTGGAGTGAGAAAACTCTCTGGAAGGAAGTAATGATGTTAGTTTTTTCAAGACATAAGCCTTCACTTCGATTGTAACAGTGGGTGTGTGTTTATCCTTAATATTTAATGTGACAATAGACTTAGTGGCAACCACTGATGAATTGGCTATGCCTGAGACTTTACCATCAATTGGTGTGCGACGAAGATTCAATAACTGTGCTGCTGCTTCTGTGAGGAACGAGGCCTGGGACCCAGGGTCGATGAGTGCTCGTAGAGTATGTGCTGTTCCATTCTTTGCTATGGCCTGTATTTGTGCTGTGGCTAAGATTACTTGCCCACTGTTCATATGAGTGTTATTACAGGACACAGAAGTACTCTCTCGAGGTGTGTCAGCCTTGTTAGGGTTTGTGAAGTGTAGAAGTGAGTGATGATGATGTCGAGCTCCGTGGCGCAGCGGTCAACACGCTAGCCTGCGACACGGGGGTCCCGGGTTCGATCCCCGGTCAGGTCAAGATGGAAAAAGATCTTTTTCATATTGACCTGGGTCTTGGATGTTTATCTATATAAGTATATATATTATAAAATATAGTATCGTTGAGTTAGTATCCTGCGACACAAGTTCACAACTTACTGTGGGGCTAGCTCAATTTGTGTGATATGTCCCTATATATTTATTTATTTATTTATTTATGACGACGTCCACATTTTCTACAAGACGTGCTCTGTCTGCAGTGCTGTACAGAATGCCCCTTAACTAGGCAGTTGAAGCAGAGGTTATTGTCTTTGATAAATTTTTGACGTTCGGGTACAGTCAAAGAAGAGAATTGTTTGCAGTGGCAAATATAATGGCTTTGTGAGCAGAAAGTACAAGTACTGGATTCTTCAGTAGTATTGAATGACTTAACAGTAACTTTAGATGGAGTGGTGGGCTGTTTGATCATTTCTAAGGTCCGGAATCTAGATTCAATAAATGAAGATAACTCACTGAATGCTGGGATGTCTGTTGAGCTGCCAAGTGATTGTTCCCATAGCCTGTGTGACTCAGAGTCCAATTTGGTAACAGTAATATGCACCAGTATGGCGTCCCAATGCGCAATGTCTATTTTCATGTTCTTGAGTGAATCTAAACATTGACAGGTAGTATCAATTAATTCTTTTAGGCTCTTAGCAGACTCACTTGAGAGTTTCTTCTGATTCAGCAAACGGTTTAAGATAGTGTTAACAATAACTCTTTTGTTGTCATACCTCTCCTCTAATTTTTTCCAAGCATCCAAATAATTTGCATCAGTGAGTGAGAAGTTTTTCAACAGCTGGGCAGCTTCTCCAACCAAACTTGACCTTAGGTAGTGATG
This sequence comes from Rhodophaea formosa, assembly GCA_963082605.1. NCBI lineage: Eukaryota > Metazoa > Arthropoda > Insecta > Lepidoptera > Pyralidae > Rhodophaea > Rhodophaea formosa. The sequence continues at coordinate 2,135,353 of OY720220.1, read as the reverse complement.
TTTCTCAACATTAGATAAACGGGTGTCATTGTGAATCAATGACAGAAATATATCTCGAAAACTGACCCACTCACAGTAATCTCCGCAGAATTTCGGCAATGGCACCGGCGGTAACTTAGTTTTGATACTCTTTGTGGTTTCTGTGGTTGAAGTATCCATGGTAGATGGTTCCATCCCGTATAAATAGTCTTTTATCCAAGTTTTTAGCCCCAAGTACGCGTCTTCTGCACTTTCGTAACTGGCTTCAATGTTAATTTTTTCTAATTCTTCTTTTGTAAGACTATTTAATACCACTTCATATTGGTTATTGTAATTTTGCCAATACTCAGCTAATGCCTCCAACCGCGCCTCAAAGTAACCACGCGTCAGTCTGGTTTTTGCACTTTTCTTGGTGTTAGTGAATAGTTTCATTATTTTATGAGAACACTCGTTGAGTTTAACAACATTTTTATTGCTTTCTGCCATTTTGCACGCAGATTGGAAAAATTTTCACACTATCAAAACCCACAACTCGCGTCTTTTGTTTTCCGCCGGCCGGCATACAACGACAAACACAAATTACACTGAATTTCACGTAAATTTCACTTGCCCTTCCGACATCCGACGATGAAGGACCAAATGTTTTTGTATTTTAACTATTTACTGATAAAAACGCACTTTTAATACATTTTTAGGTATTTAATAAATTATAACCACGAACGCCATGTTTTTTCACAATCGCAACAACGGAACCAGAAGGAATCCACAGATAATCTTAACTAATTTGTTTTTTTTTAAATTTATGACATGTCTATGAAATTATCATTTATGCATCCAATGTTGTCTACATATGTACTAACAATATGTGTATTGAGTGTTAGGCGGTACGAAGTTCGCCGGGTCAGCTAGTAGTTTATAAAGAAATGATAACATCAATTTTTTTAAAAAACTTAAACTTGAGGGACTTGTCTTATAAATATACTCATTATTTTATTTCACAAGACGTCACTAATATCGACGACCAACAAGGCGTTTAACGACAAACTTAAATAATAAATTAAATACATGACTTTACGAGATTGTCTCATAAATTTTGCTACTTACAACCCACAGTTACAACCCAAAACGTGACTCGAACCCAACTGTCGCAAAATCGAACCCTTGCCATAACGCATCATAAAATTCCATCAGCAAAGGCATCAGTATGCTGGAGCCACCTACCCATCATTCCCAACCTATAAATCACTTAACAAACAATATTCATACGAAAGAAAAAATCTCGGACGACGAGGCCTGTTCCAAACCCATTCATACATATATTCATGAATTTTCTCGATTGCTACTATTGTCATCTACTTTTACAAACAAAACTACACATCTACATTCAATTTTATTGTTTTCAACATAAGGCACAAAATGATTTGACATGACTGTAAAACAAAATTGTCAACCCTTAAAGAAGTTTTCACTGAATTTGCGTACGTGAAACCTTTATTTCAAATGCAATAAAGTTTAATTTAGTTTATGCAGGAGACAGAAACAAAGTTTGCAAGTTATAAAGGAGTTGTTAAGAGTACTTTTTGTGGGTTTTTAGGACTCTACAGTTGATCTGATAGTTTTTGTAACGAAAGTGGACTAGTTTGGTTCTATTTGAATATTTGAGTTTTTTGTTAGGCTTTGTTTTAAAAGGGTTTCTGTCTGGCTCTTGAAACTAAAGTTTGTTGTGAAAAGGTTTCTGAAAATTTTCTTTAATACGGTCACTATGTGAATAAATTATCTTAAATGGTACATAAGTCCCGAAGATAAAGGTTAACACTTCTTTTTATGGCATTCAATGTTTAAAAGCTTTCATCACACATCTAAACTCCTCAAGGTTTTCAGTCATTGGGGGGTTTTAGTCATTAATATTTGTACGAAAATTATCAATATTGCCACAATTACTTTTTTGTTTGTATGAAAATACACGCGTTCAAGGACCTGTTAAGTATGTTGTGTGAATGAAATTAATTGTCCTCGTTCATTCAGAGAAGGAGTGAAGAGTCATAATCATCATTTCGTGTAGGTGACACGGTCAGTCGACTATGCAAACCCTGGTGTCAGAGTTCTGCGGAACCGCCTCTTGGCCTCTGACGTGGTTCCTTTAACGACTACCAGATGGCAGCCGAGACCACCAGCTTAACGTGCCTTCCGAAGCACGGAATCATCTTTCTTATCAGACAATCAGGTGATTCATACCTGCAATGTCCTTACCAAACTGGAAACAACTGCTTCCCGTGGGAATCGAACCCACGACCCCCGGGTCAATGAGGCGAACGCCTTACCCACTGGACCACGGAGGCAGTTTACCAGGAGCACAGAGGTGAAGAGTAAAACGATGTAAATGCATTATGGAGAATATTCGTCTGTTTGTTAGATGCTATCATATGCACGTGCAGTTTACAGATTGCACTCTATTAGGCTGAGGGTATGCATATACTTCAGCGTTGAATGCACACTTGGAGATTGACTATCAATTCATGGAGTAGACATTTATTAACAAACCCTAATCATAGGTGTAACGCTTCATAAGAGTGAAGTAATATGAAAGCCTCCGTGATCCGATGGTTAAGGCTTCTGCCTTAAGAACTGGAGGTCATGAGCTCGAATCCCACGGGCAGCACTAATTTACTTAGATGTTACCAGTTGGGTAAGACATTGCAGGCTTGATTAACCTCAAATATCTGAAAGAAATTCATTCCTTTCATGATCCATTTGGTCTGGTTTCCCTGTTGAAGGGTTACGGAGGTCAGACGACAGTTCCATTGTAATAAACCGATCCGACAAATCTTGAATCATAACGAAAGTGTGGAGTACACTTTCATTATGATTCAAGGGAGGGCTCTGAAGCCTAGTGGCTCAAAAAGAAACCGGGACATCTGCCAAGTGTGTGAGTATGGTCAAAGGCAATACAATGTATGGTAAACCTTCCTATGATTAAATCCTTACGGGAGAAACGACGACGACTAAATAAATAAATACTATAATAGCTAAAATAACAGAACAATTTACTATAAATATACTTCATGTTGTGAGACATACAGATTGCAGTCTATTAAGCTGAGGATATGCAACTACTTCAGCGTATTCACACTGCGAGATTGGCTATCAATGCTTCGAGTGGGCATTTACTCAAGATATTGCCTGTTGTAGACAACTATATGTGTTATTGTAATTGCTAATTCAAACGGTCCATATATCAGAGGTAACTGCGGTTCTGAGTAATTTATTAATAACTTGTCTATGTTTGCATGGGTAAAAGACAAAAGAATTTGTAATAAACGCAAAAAAAATTAAAATGATATTTAAGAGAGAATGTGATAAAAGTGAAATAAATTTAATTTGTTTAAAATAAATAATAAACACAGGGACAAATGCCACAAAGCCATAGGTAAAGCAAGTTGCCACCCGTCGCTATTTTAACTTTACTTACTTTTTAAAGTTCCGTAGTAAACTAGGAACCCTTATAGTTTCGCCATGTCTGTCTGACCGTCTGTCTGTCCGTCCGCGGTTTTACTCAGAGACTATAAGTACTAGAAAGCTGTAATTTGGTATGGGCATGTATATTAATCATGGCAAAAAAAGGTGGAAAAAACTTTGGAGTAATTTTTTTTCTATACAAACCCATTGAGTTGGGTATTGTTAAATAGGTCTTTAAAAAATATTGTGAGGTTGAGAACACCATTTTTCGATTTAGGGATCCGTTTCCAAAATATTTGGTTTTAAAGTGCAAATTTTTGTGAGAGGTAAGTCTCCCCCCCCCCCCCCCCCCTCTATCTGCTAAACGGTTATACATGGATACGTGAAAAAAATTACAGCAGTAGTATATATCATCCATCAGGTCCTTTTTTTTTTAGTCTCCACTGCAGGAGCACGACCCTCTCTGTACTACCAAAGCAATATATTAGTCAGAGTAGCCAGAGGATTTGGCCTACACTCTCCACGCTGGCCAGACGGGTTGGAGAGGTCTTTTTGATGTTTGTAAGCTTTGTTTAGCTTGTGTTTCCTTAGTCGCCTTTTACGACATCCACGGGAAGACTTGGAGTGGTCCTATTCTACTCTGCCGGGAACCACACGGCCTAGTAGTATATATACTGAAGTTGAAAGGAAAACTATCAGAGCTGAGTATTAAGTACAAACTAAAAAGTTATAGGCAACCAACTTATAAAACGTACTCGAAAATGTAAAATTTCATACAATTTTCATTGTTAGATGTTTTTGGTCGTTAAACTGTGAGGTGCGAGTGTGACCAGTGTGAACTCAAAGTTGTCATTCGCACCTACGGAACTCTACACTGCGCGTGGCCCGATACGCACTTGGCCGGTTTTTTGTATCTACTGGGGCCGTACTAAATACATAATCTGTTAAGTATAAATACACAAGATCTGAATAGTAGAAACAATGTGAATATATATAATAATGTATTAGTTGTGTGGTTATGTGCATGATACTAAATGTATCAATTTTAAGTATTTCTTTAAAGTATCTTGAGCTTGTAGCGTTGCAAACAGAGACAAATGTCATTATTTCCGTTTAATCAGGCGCGCGTCTTGAGACGTTGTGAAGCAATTGCATTTAGAATACAGGTCTTTTGAAACCAATTTATTTACAAACTAGCTTTTGCTTGCGATATTACCAACGTATATATAACGTAGATATGAGATGATATTTCAAGTATCATGATATAGATAAAGTAAGAAGCTAGTGCCACAGGATCTGTCTATCCTGAAAGGATTAGGGGTTGAATAGGATCAATGTGTTATACTCAGAATATTAATGTAAAGGTACTTGTGTGTATAACAATATAGAAATTTTAAGTAATTCTTTAATGTATCTTGCGCTTGTAGCGTTGCAAACAGAGACGAATTTCGTTATTTCCGTTTAATCAGGCGCGCGTCTTGACACGTTGTGCAGCAATTGCATTCAGAACAGCAGGTCTTTTGTAACCAATTTACTTTTATTTATTTTATTTTATTTAAAAACTTATCGAGCCTAAGAAGCTACAGTAGGTGGACTTAATGCTAAGAGCGTTTTCTCCCAGTCAACCTCGAGAATAGTAAACAGATTTAAAAAAATGGTGGCAAAAAGTAAATAAATACGATATAGTGAAATATTAAGGAAGGGATAATAGGGATAATATATTAATTAAAAATCTATATATATTAATATTAATAATTTAAATTTACTATACTATTCACTAGCTTTTGCTTGCGATATTACCAACGTATATTATAAAACCTGTACTGCTTTGGGTATAAGATGATGTTTCAAGTATCATGATATAGGTAAAGTAAGTAGCTAGTGCCTCAGGATCTGTCTATCCTGAAAGGATAAGGGGTTGAATAGGATCAATGTGTTATACTCAGAATATTAATGTAAAGGTACTTGTGTGTATAACAATATAGAAATTTTAAGTAATTCTTTAATGTATCTTGCGCTTGTAGCGTTGCAAACAGAGACGAATATCGTTAATTCCGTTTAATCAGGCGCGCGTCTTGAGACGTTGTGCAGCAATTGCATTCAGAACAGCAGGTCTTTTGTAACCAATTCATCCACAAACTAGCTTTTGCTTGTGATGTTACCAACGTATATATAACCTGCACTGTTATGGGTATAAGATGATGTTTCAAGTATCATGGTACAGGTAAAGCAAGCAGCTAGTGCCACAGGATCTGTCTATCCTGTAAGGATGAGGGGATGAATAGGATCAATGTGTTATACTCAGAATATTAATGTAAAGGTACTTGTGTGTATAACAATATAGAAATTTTAAGTATTTCTTTAAAGTATCTTGAGCTTGTTGCGTTGCAAACAGAGACGAATGTCGTTATTTCCGATTAATCAGGCGCGTGTCTTGAGACGTTGTTAAGCATATGCATTTAGAATACAGGTCTTTTAAAACCAATTTATTTACAAACTAGCTTTTGGTTGTGATATTACCAACGTATATATAACGTAGATATAAGATGATGTTTCAAGTATCATGATATCGGTAAAGCAAGCAGCTAGTGCCACAGGATCTGTCTATCCTGTAAGGATGAGGGGATGAATAGGATCAATGTGTAATACTCATAATATTATTGTAAAGGTAATTGTGTGTATAACAATACATAAATTTTAAGTCATTCTTCAACGTATCTTGCGCGAGTTAAATAGTATCAATAAATGACAGTAAAAATTTAAATGATATGGTTGTTGTGTGCATGACAATAAATAACTTTTAGTATTTCTCATGTGTAACTTCGCTTGTAGCGTTTCAAACTGTGACGAATGTCGTTATTTCCGTGTTTAATCAGGCGCGCGTCTTGAGACGTTGTGCAGCGATTGCATTTGGAACAGCAGGTCTTTTGAGACCAATTTATCTATTCACAAGCTTTATTATCAAATTTGTCTGCGCCAGAAAATCTGTGAAATGACGTGAATAATTAGTGCTTTATCAAACCTTTCAGGGATTAAGTAATAAATAAACAAACAAATCAATAAATAAAAATTGACAAATCACAGAGATTAAATTAACCCCTAAGTGCCTAAGCTCGAGACTTGTGTTGTGGGATACTTACTCAACGGTACTATATTTTATAAGAAATGCATAAACATAACATAATTCACTTCCACGGAGGGGCAAAGACTGAGCTTGAGACCACTCGTATCGCAGGCTATCGTGATAACCACCACATCGCCACGGAGAGATAAATATACATTTTAAACAACGTTAGTGTATTTTACTGGCACAAATTCTGTTATTTCCGTTTAATCAAACGCGTGTCTTTAGACGTTGTAAAGTAATTGCATTCCAGAACAGTAGGTCTTTTGTAGACCAATTTATCTATTCACTATAATAGTATTAGTATTTTTCGGGGATTTGTCTGCGTAGGAAAACCTGAGAAATTACGTTAATAGGCTATGCGGCTAGCAAACTTTGTTATTTTGATTCCACGAAAACGCCGCTAAGTAGAACGGTTAAGACAAATGTTTTTTTTTTTTCCTTTTTTTATAAGCGCTGTTTAAACAATCCATAATAGTACAGTCATCTCGGATAAATTTGAATTTCATCCAAAAAGTATGAATGTATTTTTTTAAGTACCATAAAAATAATTTTAATAATCCACAGAAATATGGCATTGGATTTATTTCATAGTATGTAACAAAAATTTGGGTACGATTCAAAGCAATAATGAAATTCAAAGTTACCCAGTCTTCGAGACCAATCTATATATTCCGTAGCTTTTGTACGCGAATTTGTACTTGTGGGAAAATCTGGGGAGTTTCATCAATAATGAGTGTCAAAGCCTTAGTTACCAACGCGTCAATCGTCTGGGATCGTAATAAGGTACATGTTTCTAAAATTTTAAACTACGTTTAGTGTATCCTATGTTTTTATTGCGGACTGCATTTGTCTCAGTAAAACATATCTGTTAATAAAAGAGACAAATGTATCTGTATACAAAAGAGACAAATGTCTCTGTTTCCAACAAAGACAAATGTCGTTATTTCCGTTTAATCAAGTGAGCGTCTTGAGACGTCTGGAGTGATACAACTGCATTTTGAAATAGTTTTGACACAATATTTTTTACTAGATTTGATTCGTGACTTCTTCCGCATAGGTATATAATAAGGGACAATTTAAGGAACGTCTCCTGTCATAATATTCCTATGCGCCCACAATCACGCTAAATGTGACCTATTTGTAATATAGCCTGAGAATATAGCTTACGGATATGTCTACTTCGCTATGGGATATCAACTGTCGCTTAGGACTCTGAATGACTACGTCAACGTCACGAATTTGAATGAAAAGGAATTCACCTAAAAAAAAATCTTTCTTAAAAAAGCTACCTTCACCATACTTCATGATTGAGAAGGGAAATCAAGGGTGGCATATGTTGTTAAGGATGATATACATACCAGGACTCGCAACTAAAAATTCCAACGACCGTCCAAAGTGGAGAAGAAGAAACCCGAAGGCGGACCCTATATTCTAGACCATTTCAGCTGAAAATGCAACAGAGAACACGCTCAGATGTGACAGACACACATACAAGAAGGTTCTGTCGGAGTTCTTGGCGGGAATTTTAGCGGACTACACGGTGTCTGTTTTGGATTGTTTCGCAAATTGATTCTAGTGGACTTTATAATGTGAAATTGGTGTTATTTTGTGTTATAAATGCCCATATTTATGAACAATGTGTAGAATAACTAAAATAGACTGTCATTGTGCGGCTGTAGTGAGATTTACATAGCGGGCTGGTGGTTGTCCGCCTTGCTGCGTCGTCAATGATGAAACCAGTGGATTCGCGAAGAGTTGTCGCCAGGGGCTCCGTGAAAACAACGAAATGAATTACACCATCATTTCGTTGATAACCAAGAAGAAGAACTCGCCAACTGGCGAAATAAATGAAGAAAGGCTCTAAAGGACTTGTATCCAGGGCCGTAAAATAATACTAAAAAAATAAAAATAAAAAAAAGAAGGTTCTGTCAACGTATCAATTCGTATTTCTATTGAATGGATGCGTATATACTCGCTGTGTCAGAGTGCATTTTGTTCCAAATGCATAGCGAACGTGATTCGCATCGCGACAGTATCTTGCACCGATAACCCAGAAGATCAAGTTTAGATTTTACATGACTGCCAAAAAATGAGTGTATTGTACTCGTATTTTAAGTTCTGTGTAAATATGAAAGTTAATTTATTCATTTGAAACTTCTTAAGAGTAGCCTGGAAGCGCATGTCTCCATACAAACGGAAAAAGGGAATTGTGGCAATATTTGATAATTTTGGAGTAAAATTAAGCATTTTATCAATTAATCTCATTACAATCTACGTACGTTCCTATACAGCTTGGTTAAAATACCAATGGTTTGAGAATTACAAGCCTTTTCGAATTTGTATGGAAATCTTGAGAAGCGTATAATTCTCAAACTTGATAATTTAACCAAACTGTATAGGAACGTACGTAGATTATAATGAGATTAATTGATTGGCTGCTTAAGAGCGTATTCTAGCAGTATTTTTTCAATATGGTTTCCATACAAATGTATTTCTTTATTTTCTCGCTGAAAACTGATTCTAGAGCCACAATTCTTTTTTCATAAAATCTATTACTAAAATAGGAATGCCACTATTTTTTATTTTTACCAAAAAACCTGTTTTTGTAAAAAAAAACTTTTAGACAGGTTTTTAGAAAAAAAAAATAAAACATAGGGACATACCTATTTTAGTAATAGATTGTAAGTAAAAATAATTATGCCTCTATAAGCAGTTTTCAGCGAGAAAGTAGAGAAATAGATTTGTATGGAAAAGTAAAAAAAACTGCTAGTATACCCTCTTAATTTAGCCCTAAACTTATCAAATATTGCCACAATTCCCTTCTTCTGTTTGTATGGAAACATGCGCTTCCGCGACTCTTAAGGTCTCATTGGACATGGATGTGTGGTATATTGTTAGAATATACTATCCTGAGTAAAACAGGCTATAATTCATTTTAAATGTATTTTGAATGCATTCACAATGCTATCCTGATACACTCTTATTAAATTATCAAATAAGATATGGGAGTTTTTTTTTACAGGTTTAGTTATGTTAGGTGACGCAAGCAATAATGCGTACTACCCCTAGGATATGTAGGAAAAATTCAACGTGTAGGATGTCAAGCGAGGTGTTATTTTTATGTCATAGGACGGCAAACGAGCAAGCGGGTCACCTGATGGTAAGTAACCACCGCTGCCCATGGACAACTGCAATACCAGGGGTATCACAGGAGCGTTGCCAGCCTTTTATTTTTCCCTCCCCAGAGGGGAGAGGGAGATGGGCTTCCGGCTCTCTCACTCACCGAAGGAAGCATAGCAGCGGTAAAGCTACTACGCAAACATCGATTTTCTGTGAGAGTGTGGTACCTCCCCGGACGAGCCGGCCATTCATGCTACTTGGTAAGGTGCAAAAAAGACTGCTGCTTCAAGTCCTACTTTTATATTTTTTTTCCCATACCTTATTTCTTAATTTAATAAGAGAAGGCAACGATAGTGCAAAAGTAGTCAAGTTTTTTAATTTTTTTTTTACTAAGAAATTTTTAATGTTTGTATTCGTGTTTTAATGGTACAGAAATGCCGGTCCTCGCTGTTACAAAGTGCAGTTTGTTCCGTGTATCAGGAACGTGATCCGCATCCAACCTGACCATATTGTATAGTTAATCGAGAAGGTTGTGAAAAGGAGCCGATTGGACATATTTGTAACTCGTAAGGTGAGTATACAGTGTAAGTACACAATAAATAAACATCCTGATCAATTATAAAAAAAATGATTTTCCATCTTATCCTGGCCTGGGATCAAACCCGGGACCCCTTACATCGCAGGTTGGCGTATGCCACTACGCTACGGAGGGAGTCAAATTGTCAAAGGAGAAATTAAAGAGATAAATAGATCTGTACCTACATAGTGTAACTTGATCTTCGACACTACTTAAAGAGGCTGACTCAGACCATCAATATGAACAACTTTTCTTCAGGGGTTAATGCTGGGATTTTTTTTCGACCTTTCCATATATTTCGCCCGGGGACTAAAACATTTTTATTGATTATTTTAAAAGTAATAATGTTAAGTTTTGACAGCGATCCTATTATATAACCATACGATAAATAAATAAACTACATAGCAAAAATAGATTTGGGTTTGACCGGGTTTGATTCCAGGCCAGGACAAGATGTAAAATCATTTTTTTTATTGGTTTTGAATGTATATAATTTATTATGTATCTTTTTTTATGTCATAGGACGGCAAACGAGCAAGCGGGTCACCTGAAGGTAAGTGATCACCGCTGCCTATGGACAACTGCAACGACTTGTTGTTACAACTGTTTTATAATATGGCTTCCACCGAGATTTCACTGATTCTGCTGGATATTGGTCCAGTAAATTGAGATACTAAGGATCGATGTTTTACGGTAATGTTTTAACAATAAAGCGTATGTTCTTTGATGCCTCGTGGGAGCTTCTGGTCACAAATCTATACGAGTCCATATAATAGTCTACTTTAACTTTTTTACAAATTGTTCACGAGCACGAGCATTTATAACACCAATTTCATATTATAAAGTCCACTAAAATCAATTTGCAAAATCATTTTTAATTCCTATTTACTAATTGGTAAAATATTCTACCTTGTGTATTATAACACTTTAATTTTCTTCTTGCATTGTTTCTTTTTTTTTGCAATGGTTGCTTGGAGGAAATTGCATTGCGATAAGGCCACCTTTTGCACAATTTGTAAATAATAAAAAGAAATTTATGTTAATGTTTCCTTGTGTTTTGTTTTTCGTATGTGTAAGTGGCCAACACTGGTGTCAGATTTTTCAAGCTGCCTTAAGGCATCTGACATAGCTTAACGACTGCCATCAACAATGACAGCCGGGACCAACGGCTTAACGTACCTTCCGAAGCACGGAGGAGCTCGAGTTTTTTTTTATGCCACTTGCGGTCACCCATCCAAGTAGGGACTGCACCAGAGGTTGCTTAACATACGTAAGCGCTCATAGAGCTCACACCCACTGGACCATCGGGTTCCTTCTAAGGTTTAGTGACATAGCCCTCCCCATTGGATTTCCAGTAAGACCAGTTAGGTTCCTGCATCCAGCGCCTTCCTGCGACCTTTATCAGGTCGTCCAATCAGTTTTTTACCAAGTAGTTTATCAGGTTTCTTTCGGCATTTCTTCTCTGCAGTGGTCGGTTCCGGAATGCTAGTAGTCTGTAACTTTTGAACAATAATTAGTAAATGCATAATACTTAATAAAATAATTTCAAATGTGATTTGACGTGAAAAAGTGCCTGCAAGGGCCTATTTTCTGAATAAACGTTTTGAATCTTTGAATCAACTGATTGGATTGGGGGAGGCCTATGTCCAGCAGTGGACTACTTGCGGCTGAAATGATAATGATGAAAGATTAAGTGAAGCCAATAGAGAAGATGTGATGCTGAAAAAAAGTAGCAATTTCATTTTGAATTTCCTCTTGACTGCGTTTTTATAGTTAACACATAGTTTAATCTTACATAGTTTTGTTCATTCCCCTTGTGACATAATACAATATATGTATCTTCAAAGGATGCGTGTTTCAGTGCTGTAATAGAGTGCAGTTTGTTCTATACATCGGGGACGTGACTAGCGTGTGCTGTGACAACAATATCGTGTGTGAGTCGAGAAGATTGAACGCTGGTGTGTTTAATCGTATTGACATATATATATGTACATGTTTCTTCAATATGGATGCACATTTCTATGTTGTTCCAGAGTATGAGTATGTAGTTTGTTTCATGCGTCGAAGATTGGATACTAAACAAAGTATAATTAAGCACATACATGGCGAAATTTTGATCGTTCCGGACTATTAAAAGGGTGATTCAGCCTGTCAATATAAACAACTTTTCCTATGGGATAAATGCTGTAAAGTCGAAAAAAAAATTCGACATTCCTATACAAATTGCCCGGGCGGCTGAACACTTTTGTATGAAAATGTCGAAATAAAATTTGAGTTTCCAGCATTGGTCCAATAGGAAAAATGGTTCATATCGACGGGCTGAATCACCCCTTTAAGGGTCCAGAACGATCAAAATTTCGCCATGTATACTAAAAATACAGACTGATTCATCGTACATGACACGCCGTATCTACTAAACCGATCATCATGAAATTTTGCATACACATAGGACCGAGAAGGACACAGGCTATATATTACGCGGACAAACCCGCGGGTAACAGCTAGTAATTATATAATTTAACAAAGTAATCTAATGTCGTAGTCTCATTAAATATTTTTATCTTTACATTTTTGTTTCCCGACTCGTACAATTTAGACTAGATTGAATAGGCATTATTTACTACACTACTTACATTACTACACTAGACCTCACCGTTAGAATGCAAAGAGCAAGATAGTACTTAAAAACTCTAAACTGATTCGTAATAAAATAATAAAAAATATAACCAACTTTTGCCTGCGGCTGCACTCACGTAAATAAAAATCTAATTATGCAAAATTTCATAATGATCGGTTCAAAAGTTGTAACAAACAAAACAAAGATATGAATAAACATCTTTGAATGCAATAAAAAAAAGAGATAAATAAATATAAGAAAAACAATTTGTTTGTAGAATAGATTTACCACTGGCTGTTGCCTGTGACTTCTTTCGGGTGGAGTTTATTTTTAACTACGCAGTTTGTTTCACCTTACTATCATAACTAATCCTTGGTTGGGATAGTTAAGATAAAACTGTGACAGAATCTACATAATTTTAAATCCACTTGACAGAAATCACGAGTAACGGAATTATAAACGCAAAAGGTTACCGGTAAAAATCATATGCTGGTAGAATGAATGGGCCGGTTCGTCCGGGGAAGTACCACACTCTCACAGAGGGAAAAATAAAAGGCTGGCAACTTGTTTTACCCCTAGTGTTACATTAGTCCATGGGCAGCGGAGATCACTTACCATCAGGTGACCCGCTTGCTCGTTTGCCGTCCTATGACATATAAAAAAGGGAGTTTGTTTGTTTGTTTGTGACGCTTTCACGCCATATCTACTAAACCGATCATCTTGAAATTTTGCATACACGTTGGCTGGAGTACGGAAAAGGTCATAGGCTACCCTAGGCTTCTTTTATTCCAAAGCTAGTGGGAAATAAAAGTTGTTTACTCGTAAGTACAAACTGTGTAAAAATTAACCACAGCTTTAACAAAACTGCCTCCGTGGTCCAGTGGTTAAGGCGTTTGCCTTGTTGACCTGGGGGTTGTGGGTTCGATTCCCACGGGAAGCATACTATATTAAGTTGTTTCCAGTTTGGCTAAGACATTGCAGGCATGAATCACCTGATTGTCTGATAAGAAAGATGATTCCGTGCTTCGGAAGGCACGTTAAGCCGGTGGTCCCGGCTGCCATCTGGCAGTCGTTAAAGGATCCACGTCAGAGGCCGAGAGGCGGTTCCGAAGAACTCTGACACCAGGGTGTGCATGGTCGACTGACCGTGTCACCTACTCGAAATGATGATGAACAAAAATTATAGCCTTTATCGTATGCAGATGATGATTTAAGATATTTTTAAGAAAAAACAAAAGCTGACTTCAACCCTGTAATTTTTTTTAATAAGCATAAGAAAAAAATGATAATAAGTGTCATCCGAACGGCATACCTGTAAACATTTTTTTGGTTTTTGTGTATTTTTTCAAAAAGTGCTCGACAAATTTCCACCACACAGACCATCTATAAAGTATTCCCTATCGAACAAAAAAAAAAATTCTAAAATCGGTCCAGGCATCATACATAAAAAAAATTCTCCTCCTTTTTTTGAAGTCGGTTAAAAATAACTTACTATAAGTAAGTGAATTCATTTTAAAAGTCTATACAGTTGTTTTTGAGGTTATTCAATGCCAAAATAACAATCAAATCTTTCGTCTTTTAAATAAAAGTAAACCGATAAAAGAAAAAGTTGAAAATAATCCAAAAAAAAAAACCTGTTTGTTTACTTGTAAGCAATAATCGTGTAAAAATGTAAAAATAACCGCCCACAGCGTACGTGACTGGCCGTGGGACATCATGCAAGGGAAACAAACTGCTCCAATACCGCGCATAATCCATCTTTATTTGTCGCGGTAACACTATTACGTTACCCACGCCAGTTGTACTGGAAGTTCCACTTTTAATGGGTAAAATGAGATTTAAGAGCGTATCCTAGCAGTATGTTTTCCATACAAATGTATTCCTCTATTTTCTCGCTGAAAACTGCTTCTAGAGACACAAGTAATTTTTCATAAAATCTAGTACTAAAATAGGTATGACCCTATGTTTTAATATTTTCTAAAAAACTGTATAATAAACTTTTTTAGAAAGTAGGTTGTGTAAGAAGGGCGGTAAAGAAGACATTGAAATGTAATTACTATACAGCCCGTGAACCACAAACCACAAAATGATTTTTATTACACTTTTAATAGAATCTTATAGCCCAGGGTCGTAATAGATATTTTTATGAAATCTTAAAGCCCGGTGTCAAAATATAGACCATCTAGCCTACTTGCTTGTATTTATTAAATTGGAAAATGATCTTTTTCAGATTAACCTGGGTCTTGGATGTTTATCTACTTATATAATCATCTATTATAAAATATAGTATCGTTGAGTTAGTATCCCATAACACAAGTTTCGAACTTACTTTGGGGCTAGCTCAATCTGTGTGATTTGTCCATATATATTTATTTATTTTAATTTACAAATATGTGTAATGAAAAATAGGTGACCTCAGGCATAAAAATACTCGAGTTCCTACGTGCTTCGAAAGGCATGTTAAGCCGTTAGTCCTGGCTGTCATCATTGGTGGCAGCCATTAAGCTATGCCAGACGCCTTTAGGCTTGAGAAATCTGACACCAGTGTTGGCTACTTACACACACGAAAAACAACATTAAAACCCTCAGATCTAAAACAAAGTATAGTCGGAGGCAGATAAACCTGATCTCCCTACAATTAAAATGTGTTTCTCGGAGTCAGGATTCTCTGCCTCCGACTATACATCAGAAATAGTCTAATATCACTTCTATTGAATTAATATTATGAGGAGCCCGATGGTCCAGTGGGTGTAGGCTCTATGAGCGCTTACGTATGTTAAGCAACCCCTGGTGCAGTCCCTACTTGGATGGGTGACCGCAAGTGGCATAAAAATATATCGAGCTCCTCCGTGCTTCGGAAGGCATGTTAAGCCGTTGGTCCCGGCTGTCATCGTTGATGCCAGTTGTTAAGCTATGTCAGATGCCTTAAGGCAGCTTGAAAAATCTGACAATAGTGTTGGCCACTTACACATACGAAAAACAAAAAAAAAAAAACAAACATCACTTCTATTAATTCTACACCTTTGTACCCAGTCGTGTAACTATGCGAAGGTTTTCGAAACACACTTAGCGAGTTTGTATTCATTTTACGCAGCTCACTGCCTAAATATTTGTTACATCATCGTTTACTCTGAAGCTTATTATTATTCTGGGGAGAAAATGGAAACGCGAATATTTTACTAGTTTTTGTGCGTAGACGGTTTTAGGTAAGGCGGTATTTGATTTCTCTTCAAGGACTAAAAGGGAAAAGCTTTTTGTCCTTCGAAAAGTAGGTGAGTTAGAAGCTCAATATTTAAACTGGAAGGATCGATCCATCACTTAGTGTCGGGCTTTCACGTGGCAAATCTAATTGGGTCTTTTTTTGTACCAATTTTGCATGTTAATAATGTTGTTTTGTTTTCCGTATGTGTAAGTGGCCAACACTGGTGTCAGATTTTTCAAGCTGCCTTAAGGCATCTGACATAGCTTAACGACTGCCATCAACGATGCCTTCCGAAGCATGGAGGAGCTCGAGATATTTTTATGCCACTTGCGGTCACCCATCCAAGTAGGGAATGCACCAGGGGTTGCTTAACATACGTAAGCGCTCATAGAGCTCACACCCACTGGACCATCGGGCTCCTCATGACATATAATAAAGAATGGTTTAACAAATGGTCGCACGATACCACTTGGACTCAAAAACGGGTACCTACAAAATATCTAATTTGACTTAACATTGGATGCCACTTGGTACCATCAGGTGCCATTAAGTTCCATATGTTCTATTGGGTCTTATTGATTCGATAGGGGCCCATTGCCCTTGAAGATCTCATAAGATCCTATGTCCCTATGTATATATGTAGTTATTAAAATTTATAATGATGTCGCTGTAGAAAACGGGTGTATTTATAAATCAGATTCAGTTTCCAACGAAATAAACAGAACCGTACACACTCGATTCGATAACTTTGTTACTCTCACTGCGAGTTCCCTAACGAGTATATACAGTATTTATTCGAATTCGAACACCTTAAAAAGTATACGAGACCAATTATCATGGATTTTTATGAGCTGTCTTTGCGACCTAGTGTGAAAGCGTAAATTTTCGAAATAATTCTAATTTTGTGAGTAATTTTAATTTCGTGTAGGTATCTCAGAATAACCTCTCTAACCCGTCTGGCCAGCGTGGAGAGTGTAAGCAAAACCCTCTGACTGATCTGGCCAATATAGCTCTGGTAGTACAGAGTAGGTCGAGCTCCTGCAATAAACTAAAAAAAGACCTGATGGCAATGATGATGATATCAGAATAATTAGGGATGCTCCGATTTTAATTTGACAATCTTTACATTGTTATACCTGAACAGCACATATCCGTAACCACAGCGTCAACCATGAGTTTGAACAGTTCATTGACTACAGTTGTATACGGTAACGTTTGACCGATGGAACCCTTGAAGGGACTACATCATATGCTTATCAATTACTCTTTGAAATTTCATTGAGAAAATGTGCGCGAATAAGCGTAAATATAGAAAGTACGTATTTATTAATATGTAAAATACGGGTCACTCACGTATAAAGTCAGCTATCACGTTAGTTTTAATTAAAAAAAACCGGCCAAGTGCGTGTCGGGCCACGCGCAGTGTGAACACGTACCTCTAACAAAAATTTGCACTTTAAAACCAAATATTTCGGAAACGTATCCCTAAATAGGAAAATGGTGTTCTCAACCTCACAAAATTCTTTTTAAGACCTATTTAACGATATCCCACACGATGGGTAAATAGATAAAAAAAATTACTCCCCCACTTTACTTGAATGGGAGCTACCCTAAAAAATTTTTTTTTCAAGATTTTTTCTGCCACTTTTTTGCCATAATTAATATACATACCCATACTATAAATTACAGTTTTTTAGTACTTTTAGTCTCTGAGTAAACCCATGGACGGACAGACAGACATGGCGAAACTATAAGGGTTCCTTGTTTTCTACGGAACCCCAAAAAGTAAGTACGTATTTATTGAAAATATAAAAATGTAATTTTGAATATTGAGTCCGTCCATGTGCATCTTTCAAAATCCAAATTTTGGGATTAATTTCACATAAAAAAATTCACACTTTTAATATAACTTAAACTGTACTGACGATTTTCTAACTCATTCCAAACTTAGTTGAAAACCAAACCAATTAAGTGAAAATTTATTCAAACCATGTTTTAAATATTTGATTTATGACTTCGACTCGTGTTACAGAATTAGTTGCTGATTATGCATTTAGTTAGTTTTAAAGTTCACTTACTACTTTAATTAGTTTGTAATTTATCTTGGAGTTTTCAGTTTTAAATTTTGTTAATGATTTCTAATGTTTTAGTTATTGTTACATATTTAAATAAAATAACTTCCGTTATAAGTAGTTTTATTAAAACCATCTTCGGAAAAAAATTGAAGTTAGGGAAGGAAAAGGAAGGCCATGGAGGGCATTCACAGACGAAATAAAAAAGAAGGCAAAAGTTGATCATACAGAGAGGTCAAAGAGTCAGCGAAAGATAGGAAAAGATGGAAAATCCTCCACCGACAAGACAAAGTTCTTAAATATATGATGATGGTTTTATCGCATTTATAAACGTATGTTATATGCATGTTATATAATATGTTTTTAACTATACTTATCCTGCTTAGAATGTACTTATACTTTCTTGGTTTGTTGAAACAAAGATCATCATTTCGTGTAGGTGACACGGTCAGTCGACCATGCACACCCTGGTGTCGGAGTTCTTCGGAACCGCCTTTCAGCCTCTGACGTGGTTCCTTTAACGACTACCAGATGGCAACCGGGACCAACGGCTTAACGTGCCTTAAGGAACAAGCACGCTCAACACGCACGGAATCATCTTTCTTATCAGACAATCAGGTGATTCATGCCTGCAATGTTCTAACCAAACTGGTAACAACTTAACAAAGTATGCTTCCCGCGGGAATCGAACCCACGACCCCTTGGTCAACAACGCAAACGCCTAAACCACTGGACCACAGAGGCATTGAAACAAAGATGTCTTTGCCGCATAAGTATAAAAAAATAATTTACCGCACAAGTGTGTAATTTTACTTTACAGTACCGCATCATTTTGGCTTTAATCTACTTTTTTTTCTTTTATATTCATGATGATCCAGCGGTTGACCACGATCTCACCTGATGTTAAGTGAAGATGTGGTCTATGGTGGAGCTCGCTCATTAAAAACCTATAACTTAACTTGTGGTTAATACGCTTCTCTCTGAGCTAAATATGCCGTGTGGCTCCCGGCGGAGTAGAAAAGGACCACTCCAAGTATTCCCGTAAATGTCGAAGATGGCGACTTAGAAAACACTAGCTAAACAAAGCTTATAATCACCAAAGAGACTTTGATGTTTATATGATAATTTCATGTTTCACGTCAGTTTTAATGAAAAAATCAAAGAGACCTCTCCAAGCCGTCTGGCCAGCGTGGAAAGTGTAGGCCAAATTCTCGTGTCTGTTCTGGCTAATATAAGGCTCTGGTAGTTTAAAGAGGGTCATGCTCACAAGAGACCAATTAAAAATAATAAAGAACAATATTTCATATTGAAATAACTTGTGGAAAGTACATCATGGAAATTCGCTGTCAGCCGCCATATTGGCGAGTCTCCATGTTTTATGCATCGTCCGAGGCATTTTAAGGAAATGCATTGCTTGCTGCCTTACTGAATGTAAAACCAACAGACCACATCGCCTGTTGACTTTATTTTACATTTCAAGAGGAGCTCGACAGCCCAGCGTGAGCTTTATTCTTTACTAGCTGTTGCCCGCGGCTTTGCCCGTGTGATATATAGCCTATGTCCTTCTCAGTACCCTAACCCATGTTTACGCAAATTTTTATGATGATCGGTTCAGTAGATAGGGCGTGAAAGCGTTACAAACAGACAAATAAACTCACTTTCACATTTATAATATTAGTTAGGATTAGGATAAAATGTTTAGCATTAGGATGAAATCTATTCCAGTCTCGCTACGATCACAATGGACAAATGTACATGCATACTATCACGTTTTTCTCACTTGTGGGGTAAACAGAGCCCAGGTCCGTAAAACTTTACGGCCACGAAAAGCATGTTGGTGGGTTTGTAGGTAAGAACGAAATCTCAGGTTGGATTTAACTTATTGAAACGTCAGCCGAAACGTAAAGTGAAAGGTTCGTGCTAAGTCCTGCTTAAACACATAATATGTGAGCTTTATACACGTAATATTACGAAAGTTAAGCGATCCCGGAAGCCATTTGGGTGGGAGACCGGAAGTGGCATTCAAAATGTCAAGCTCCTCTGTGCCGTGCGTCTTTATACCTTACGGGATACACAAAGCGTAACATCATGAAACCTAAGCGGCACGCTTAAAAGCGTATACTAGCAGTATTTTTTCAATATGGTTTCCATACAAATGTATTTCTCTATTTTCTCGCTGAAAACTGATTCTAGAGCCACAATTCTTTTTTCATAAAATCTAGTACTAAAATAGGAATGCCCCTATTTTTTATTTTTTCAAAAAAAAAATGTTTTTGTAAAGAATTTTTTTCTTTTAAACAGGTTTTTAGAAAAAAATTGTATGTAAAAATAATAGTGCCTCTAGAAGCAGTTTTCAGCGAGAAAATAGAGAAATACATTTGTATGGAAAACGCACTGCTAGTATACCCTCTTACCGTATTGGTGGGAAACGCTTATTGAAATATTTTTTTTAGATTTTCACCTATTCCATTGACCTTTTTCAACGGTCTACGTAGGAAAAGAACGAGGAATTTACTTTTCATTTTAGTATTAGAGATACAAATATTTAAATTCAATACTAAAATTTTATCTCGTATACTAAGGTTGTGTAAATACCTCTATTTAATCAGTTCAAAGAGGCTTGTGGTTTATACGGTTCGCCCTAACAAACAAACATCAGACTGCCTCAGATGGCTGTTAACAATCTCATAACGAGATCTTTGAGAATTCGTACTTCTGAAGATATCAGTTTCAAAGTCAAACAAATTAAGGACAGAATTTCAAAGTTATAATGATGTCGAAGGGGTGAGGTGAAAAATCGAATTCAGATTGCAGAGTATTGTAAAGAAACACCAATCTTTATTTTTAGCCCATGACACAAAAAAGAGAGCTGTTATAAGCTATTTGTTTTTAATTACAGTCTTAACGCGTAACATGTTTACCCAGTCATCATCATCATCATCCCAGCCATGAGATTTCAATAATTTGTCATACTCACCACGCATGACAAACTAGTTGGTGAGCGCAGTTGGTTTGGTTTATATCGGTTCCAACGCCATTGCCCATCGAAACGGTATTTTACGTGAGGGAAGAGTATGAGTATATAGGACTGGGGGACCAGATAGAGGTGAATAATGATGATGATGACTAGCCCAATCGGTGTGATTTGTCCTTAAGTCGTTCCTATGTCGGTAACTATAGTAATTCGACGGATAAAGTTTTCATATCTTTTTTATTCGGTTACACAAAAGTTTAATTTTGTTGTAATTTATTTACCAAGACACATATATTTGGATTAATATCTGTGAGTTACAGAAATAAGTATTTGATTTACAAAATTTGATTAAATGTTTTGCCGCCAGTACTGAAAATTTTGAATGGGATGAAAGCGGAATTTAACATCAAGGTGGGTAGAACACGGAATAATTATTATTATTTTAAGGAGGTGGGGTGAAAAAGTGGGTTGGAAACGGAAAGACCCTCGTCGTCGGAGTTGAGTACCTGTGTCGTAGGTTGTTAACTCAACGACACTATATTTTAAAATATATACTTATATAATATAAATAAAAAGGGCTTAATCAATCTAATAAGACCATTATCCATCTTAACCTGACTTGGGATCGAACCCGGGACCTTTCGTGTCGCAAGCTGGCGTATTGACTACTACGCCTCGTTGATGCTTTGATTGATCGAATGATTTGATCAGTTAGATAGCAATGGATATACTGACATATATTTTGTTTTTATTTATATATGTAATAGCTAGCTGTGTAGTTCCCGGCAGAGTAGAATAGGACCACTCCAAGTCA
The DNA here is from genome assembly GCA_963082605.1 of Rhodophaea formosa. NCBI lineage: Eukaryota > Metazoa > Arthropoda > Insecta > Lepidoptera > Pyralidae > Rhodophaea > Rhodophaea formosa. The sequence continues at coordinate 2,113,415 of OY720220.1, read as the reverse complement.
TCCCGTGGATGTCGTAAAAGGCGACTAAGGAAACACAAGCTAAACAAAGCTTATTAACATCAAAGATACCTCTCCAACCCGTCTGGCCAGCGTGGAGAGTGTAGGTCAAATCCTCTGACTACTCTGGCTAGTATATGGCTCTGGTAGTACAGAGAGGGTCGTGCTCCTGCAGTGGAGACTAGAAAGACCTGATGATGATGATATGTAATAAAAAATTACCTACAAGATTACAATTTAATGACATCCAAAAACCACGAGGGTTTGTCTGGATGCACTGTGATCTGCATACAATCCAAATACTTTTTTAACTAACAAAAAAAAATTAAATACATTCATACGATCACTATAACCAAAGAAAAAACTAATACATCATTTAGTTGCAGGCAAAGGTTTTGATAGTGTACGTCAACGAAGTCGCGGACACATGTTCAAACAAATCTCTAAGTAAAAAATCAGTCACCAGAAACAAACTACGAGTACCTATGGTACCTACGAGTAATATCGGTCGCATAATCACTGGTGCAAAACTGGTTTTTAACAAAGTATCTACAGGTTGTTCAAGAAATAACACTTGAGTTAATTTTTTATGTTGGTTTTTGTTATACTTTTCTTAAGAGATTGTTGTAGGTCGTTAAGTAAGCGAGGGACTATATAGGATGTTGTCCTTTCCCCATAACAATTTTTGGCACAAATAGTTATTAATTTTGTATTTGTTTTTTGACGCATATTTAGTATAAAGATGGCTTTCGGAACTAAGCTTGCCAGAGTCTGGATGAGATATCCATATCTGTAGAATTATATAATCTGTGATAATAAGCTTAAAATTCAAACACAGAGCAATACAAATATAACGTAAGATTATTTGTCAGTGCGGATCGTGCGCGCGACACAATTCTCATTCGTACTGAGGAAGACCTCCAGATATGATGTCGAAACATAGCGTATAATAAGTAGCTGACTATTTACATATTTTGTGAGTCCAAAACTTACTGTTCTATATATCTGACAAAATCTCTACACCTGATACACATCTGATAAATTTCAGTTCAAACTCAGCTTCATAATTCTTTGATGCACACTACCCCGAAGTCCTCTATTAACTTTACTTTCGGAATGCCGCGGTCTGAGAAACTCGCCAAGTATGTCTGGAATATGACATTTCTAGGACCAGCGTATAACTTACTACGTTTGTGAAAATACTTCTATTTATAAAAGATTTTGTTCACTAACTCTCTTTGCTGATATTAAAATTATAATAACATTTGTGTTAAATGTTATTTATTTAAAATTACTTTTAATGTAACACTATAATTGTGATATCGATCCATTAAGTGATCATAATGATTCTTTAAAATCGGGTGGATAAGACAATTATTAAGAGTCTGAAATTCTGAAAATTTCTGTATAGTTATAATATCTATGATAATAATTAAATTAAATAAAAAGAAAGACCACTCCATGAACTATATTTATGCCAAAATTTCTACACCTGATAAAGTTAAGTTTAAACTCGCTAGCTTCACAACCCTTTGATGCACACTACCCCGAAGTCCTCTATTAACTTTCAGAATGCCGCGGTCTGTGAAACTCGCCAAGTATGTTTGGAGTATGACATTTCTGGGGGCAGCGTATAACTTACTACGGTGGTGAAAATACTAGTTTTCTGTCTATATGAGGTTTTGCTCACTTATTCTCTTATTAAAGCAATATTATTGTGAACCGATGTATTCAAAATTTCAGAATGATCGGTTCAGTACATAGAGCGAGAAAGCGTTACAAACAAAAAAACTCACTTTCGCATTTATATTATTTGGATTAAGATTATATAAAATTTGTGTCAAATGTTACTGATTTGTATTTAAAATTACTTTTAGGAACACTTTTAATGTGATATCGATTCAACGGTCTTATGCTTCTTTAAAGTGAAGTGATTATGACCATTTTTAAAAGTATGAAAATATTAAAATTTAACATATTTTCAGTTTAATATAAGGTGGTTCCCGGCGTAGTAGAATAGGACAATGGTCCGGATCTAGAACTACCTTATATTTAACTGAAAATGTGTTAAATTTTAAGATTTTCATACTATACTTATTATACTTGACGTGCCAAGTCTTCCCATGGGTGTCTAAGAAGGCGACTTAGGAAACACAAGCTAATCTAAGCTTAAAAAAAACATCAAAGAGACCTCTCCAACCCCAGCCAGCGTGGACAGTGTAGGCTAAATCCTCTGACTGTTCTGGCTAATAAGTGGCTCCGGTGGTGCGGAGATGGTCGTGCTCCTGCAGTGGAGACTAAAAAGACCTGATGATGATAAGGTTAAATTGTCATTCTTATACAAATTGCCAGGCCGATGAGCAATCTACCTGCCTATGAAAATATAGTTTTTTTTGAGAATTCCAGCTTTGGTAAGTACCAAAATTCATCAGGATCTCATTATACTTAAAATGCGGGGCTAGAAAATGTTACACATCAGGACCAGATTTTAATTAAAATATAAGAGTGCATGTAATCCCTAGGTAAGCGGCAACGTCATGCTCAGATCTAAGCTGCCAGAAATAGATTAATGCTCGCTGTCTGGATTCTGTCACGGAATGTAGTGGTTATTTCCTCGCTATGTTAGACAACAACGTAACAAAATATATGGAACTGAAACAACTCGCAAATCAATTTTTTTTTATTAGCTTATTATGTCCCACTGCTGGGCAAAAGCCTCCCCTTTATTTCTCCAAGTGTCTCTGTCCCTAGCCTTCTCTTTCCAGTCACTCTCATAGTGGTATAATTCATCCGACCATCTTGTTCTGGGTCTTCCTCTGTTTCTTTTACCGTCTGTCGGATTCCAAAAGGTAGCGATATGGGCCCATCTTTCCTGGTGCATACGGCAGACGTGACCCGCCCAGTCCCATTTTAGTTTACCTGACTTGTAATGGAGCGTAGGGTTGTATTTTTTACTCTATCTGTCAGTTTGATACCCAACATGCTACGCTCCATTGCTCGTTGGCAAACCTGCAGTTTGAGTCTCTGCTTTTTATTTAAATCAAAATTAGATTTTAATAAAAAATATGAGTACTTATTTAGGTATGTAATTCCTAGATACGTGGCAACATCATGCTCAGATTTAAGCTGATGGAAATATGTTAATATTCGCTGTCTGGATAGTGTTACGGATTGAAGCGTTTATTCGTCGCTTAGTTAAACAACGGCGTGACAAAATATATTATACTGAAACATACTGTAAATCGAAACCCGGTTTTTTAACATATGAGTACATAAATAAGCGTGTAATCCTTAGATACGTGACCACGTCATGCGTGGAGATTCAAACAAGAACAGCTTAGACAAGCTGCTAGAAATAGAGCGTTCGAGCGAGAGTTCGTGCTCTGTGGCTAACGAATACTGATGACAGAGCTGGGTTCAATGACTAATTGTGCCTTTCGAAGCGAAGCATGTTCTGTCAACTAGTGTAATAATTGATTAATAAACATATTATCCTATATCGATAGCAAGAAATTATTTAAAACTGATCACATGTACACTGAGACAGTAGGCAAATAGCTCTACAATTTTATAAGGAAATATCTGCAGTGGTCAATTCTGAAATGCTAGTAGTCTGTAGCTTTTGAACAATAAAATACATTATAATAAATAAGAGCCGTGTGGTTCCCGGCACAGAAGAATAGGACCACTCCAAATCTTCCCGTGGATGTCGTAAAAGGCGACTTAGGAAATTCAAGCTAAACAAAGCTTATAAACACTAAAGAGACCTCCAACCTCCAACCCGTCTGGCCAGCATGGAGAGTGTAAGCCAAATCCTCTGACTGCTCTGGCTGTACAGAGAGGGTCGTGCTCCTGCAGTGAAGACTAATAAAGATCTGATGATGATGATGATGAAATCAGATAATTTAAAATGTAATTTGACGAAACTAACGTATCTTTAAAGAGCTATTTTCTGAACAGACGGTTTGGATTTACTAAATCTTTTTTAGGTCGTCAGCATCATCACCATACTGACAACCTTAATGAAAGGATTCATCATCAGAGAGACATATTGATTTACCCATCATCATCATCATTCCAGCCGCAAGAAGTCTTCTGCTGGACATAAGCCTACACCAAGGATTTCCAATACAACCGGTTGGAAGCGGCCTGCATCCAGCGTTGCCCTGAGACCTTGGTCAGGTCGTCCGACCACCAGCAGGCCGATTAACTAACTCGGTGTACAACGATTTGATTGTCACTTAAGCATCCATTACGGTTTTTATACCTTCAATAAAAATAGTCATTCATACCGAAGCCGTAATGAATATTGAAGTTACCATGAAAATGATGTACACCGTAGTTGTCAAAAGTTAGCAAATAGGCCTGCTGGTCGGTGGATATCCGACGCTGCGCTTTCTGGTACGTGTTCGCCATTCAAGAACCATTCTGCCCCATCGGTCATCGGTTCTTTGCGCTATGTCCCTCGCCCACTGCCACTTCAAACAGTTAATTTACCCATCTCTTCAGGTCTATTACGAGGAAAAGTATGCGCCCACTATACGATGACAATAATGCTTGATATTCTCTTAGCAAAACTTAATAGTGAATTAGCTCTTTAACCTGTATCAAATTCACTGATCTACGAACAAGATTTTTTATTACTTTAACTTATTAATTACAAAATAAATAGGGATATTATCAAGATACCTTGAGCTAATATCGTTAGAAAAATGATCTTATCTGTAACATAATTAGGCTTCGTTGCGAAAAAACGTCTCAAAGAAAAATGTTAATGAGTCGAAGGTCATCTGAAAGACTTTAGATTATATTTGTTAGGTTAAGAACTTAATATAAGATTTAGTATAAGATTTTTATTTTAAATATTTACTTTAAAGACGCACGTGTACGGCGTACGTCTTGAAAGTAAATATTTACGGGAATAGTTAATAATATTAAAGTAAAGGTAAATATTACTATTCCATGTGTTCCCGAGGATGTCATATCACTCATCGTTTGTCATCCGTGCGTAACACACGTTTACTAAGCAAATTGAATATACCCACTAGTTATTTAAAATGAATAAATGTGAGAAGTGTTCTAAAAATATTACCAAGAAAATACCAGGTCTGGAATGCAACAGGTGCGAAAAAATTGTTCATTTCAATACACAATGCTCTGGACTTACAAACAAGCAACTCACTGCTGTGCGAAATACGGAGAATCTGGAGTGGACATGCCAAGAGTGTCAAAACATGTCCTCAAAAAGAGGGTCGCTGATCTTTCCTGAAGAAGAAGAGGAAGAGGACATCTGTGACAGCGACAAAATAAATGTAAAAAAACTCCTAAAGGATATTTCGACAGAAGTAGATAAGTGCGTCAACAGGGCGGTAAGAGATATACAGACATCACTACAATACCAAAGTAATAAAGTAGACGAAGTCCTCGAAAATATAGATGCTTTAAAGCAAACCGTACAGGACTTGCAACGTAAAAATACTGAACTCACAAACAAGAATAAAAACTTGGAAACTAGAATGGGAGCATTAGAACAAAAGTTACACATTTTGGAACAGGAAAAGTTAGCATCCCATGTCGAAATTGCCAATCTACCAGTAAAAGATAGTGATAAGTTGGAAGATATTGTTAAGAGGGTAGCTGATGCTTTGGAACAACCAGCGAGCGATGTTGTGTGCGTGAAGAAAATGCCAGCTAAAAAGGATGTACCGAGTCCTATTATAGTGCAACTAAGGGAGGAGAACATACAGGAGAAGTGGTTAAGTGCAGCCAAAACGAAAAATATGTTCGTCATCGACATCGTTCCTGATGCACCACATTCTGTTGCACGTCAATCCGTGTTTGTACGTGAATCACTTTCACCATACAACAAAAAGCTCCTATGGCAGGCTAAGCAGGACCTCAAAGGCATTTACAAGTTTGTTTGGTGCAAAAAAGGAACCATCATGGCCAGGCGTCAGGAAAACGACAAAACCGTCGTCAAAATAAGATCCCTTGACGACATAAAAACCTTACTCCAGTAATAACTACGTCTATATAAATATTATTTTCTTTTTCCTCTGTATTACACAGGTAACACTAATACATTTAACTAATATGGATTTCTGTCCTAATCCTAATAATATATCTGAGTTCTTTGACTGTGCTGATATCAATTGCTTTATAAAATATCTTCCGATCAAAAATATAAACTTACTGTGTATGCATGTTAACTTAAGGTCTATGATAAAAAACTATGATATGCTGGTAGAATACATACTATCTAGTAAAAGAAATATACATTTAATTTTAGTAACAGAAGCTAATATTTCACAGTCTGTGAGTTGTTTATATAACATCGACGGTTACGAAATGCACTGCGAGTTGAGGAATGGTCGAAAGGACGGTGGAATAATTATTTATTCAAATAAAAAACACAAAATATCCTTGATTAATACTAACACGAAACATCTCGAGTGTCTATCAATAAAAATCATTACACCGTCTTCGTATTCCGCAACTGTTTGTGCCGTATACCGACCACCTAAGGGTAGCAAACACTTATTTATCGACGAGTTGCAACTCACTTTACAAAAACTTTCTAACGACACAGCCACTGATATTTATTTGATGGGCGATACTAACATAGACATTAAAACTGATTCGGCTATAAAACATAAATATCATAACACACTATATAACTTAGGACTTGAGTGCGGAATCTCGACATATACTAGAATTGAACGCTATAAAGACAAAATCACTAAGTCATGTATCGACCATATATACGCGAGATCCCGTACCCAAGATCTACACACTGCAGCGCTCGGAACCGTAATGGCCGTGTTATAGTGCTGGCCTGCACTGGTTCGCAGCGAAATATACAGAGTGTTCCTCATGGCAGAAATATAATCGACAGTAAAAAACTTATGTCACATTTCAATAATGTAAACTGGCAAAGCATAAATGAATTAGATTGCCCTATTAAACTCTATGCCAACATTAAAAACATTTTTGATGAATGTTACGAAAAATCCAAATTAAATGTACAAAATAAGCAAAATTATAATAATTGTAATAAAAATTCATGGATAACTAAAAAGATTATCTCAGCTCGAGAACATAAGGACAAATTATTTAATTTATGGAAAAATGATTCTAACAATATGATACTTAAATTACAATATAACAAAAGCAGAAATTATGTAAATAAATTAATTCAAAAAACAAAAAATAAACACACCATAAAGGAAATTAATACTAACAAAAATGATTCCAAAAGCCTATGGCAAATCTTAAACAAATTAACAGGTAGAATTAAAAATTCAATAGATAATGTAATTTTCAACGCCTTTGATAGCAATATGAGACCAAAAGACATAGCCAATAAATTTGCCAAAACCTTTGAAGAGAAAGTGAAAACCGTTTTAACTAAATGTAAAACTCCTTTATTAAATAAAGATTCCTATTCAAATCCTGCTAACGTATCGATGAAATTTCAAAAAGCCAATGAAAGTGACATAAGTAAACTGATTGAGTCAATAAAGACTAATAAATCTCCCGGGTATGACGGTATAAGACCTATCGATGTTAAAATTCTATGTCGCAATATAGTCCAGGCAATAACAAAACTTATTAATGTTAGTGTAGCTACTGGAACTTATCCAAAAGAATTGAAAACAGGAATAGTAAGACCTATTCATAAAAGTGGTTCACGTACTAATTGTGATAATTTTAGACCAATAACAATCCTTTCAATCATTGACAAAATTGTAGAAAAACATATCAGTAGTCAAATTCATCAGTTTTATAAAAATAACAACATTCTAACAGTAAAACAATTTGGTTTTCAACCCAATAAAAATACATCACAACTTCTATGTGACTTTACGAATAAAATTTACACTAATTTAGATAGTAAAAAACACGTTATGGTAGTTTTTATTGATTTCACTAGTGCGTTTGATATATTGCAGCATGACAATCTTCTTGAGAGTCTTAATGATAGTGGAATAAGGGGTCCTTTACTTGAATGGTGCAAAAATTACCTAACAGATAGATCTTACCGTGTAAAAGTTGGTGAAGAATTCAGTTATGAAGTCCCAGTAACAGAAGGGACGGCTCAAGGTTCGGTTCTGGGACCTTTGCACTACCTTACCTACGTTAATAATCTTACTAATGTAATAAAAGGTAGTGAAATTTACCTTTACGCTGATGATACATGTCTGATGACAGCAGATCATGATATAAATAAAGCCCTGGAGAGACTTCAAGAAGATTTTACATTGCTTTGTAAATGGTCTCACGATATGGGACTAGTGCTGAACGCGAACAAAACAAAGTTTATGTATATAAGTTCAAGCCAAAACCGAAAAAACATACACTTATCTTTAAAAGCACATGTTCATTCTTGTCTTCACAATAATAATGATTCTCTTAGCTGTAGTTGTCCACAAATAGAACAGGTTGATAATCACAAATATCTTGGATTGTATATTGATAGTCGGATCAGCTGGAAAGAACATATAAATAGTGTTTGTAATAAACTACGTACGATATTGGCAAAATTTGTTTTATTAAAAAATAAAGTACCGTTTTCAATTCGTTTATTGCTATATAAAACATTGGCCGAACCGATAATCGATTATGGTGTGATAAGTTATGGACGTACCTTTAAAACCCACTTGGATTTAATATTACATCTCCAAATAAGGCTTCTTAAAACTGTAGTACCCATAAAAATAAAACATAAATATAAAGACAACTACTATGATTTGTTTTCTTATTGTAAGGTAATGCCAATTCAAAATAAAATTAAATATATATTATTAAAAGAACATTATTTCAATAAAGAATTACAAAAACCAAAACATTTTAGCAACAAGACAAGATCAAAAAATAAAAAAATATTATTTCTTCCCACCTTCAATAACCTTTACGGGAAAAGACGACTTGAATATGTTATTCCCCAGTTAATAAACGAATTGCCGAATGAAATAAAAGATAAAATTACTTTGAAAAATATCAAGTACACATTAAAACACTATTTGCTCCAATGAATCAACCTGTAGTTAATAAACATCTTGTCAACACTTTGCACTCACCTATTGACAATCTTTTGTATGCACGACTCCGACGAACGAAACTGGTTATTACGAGGCGCACACACACACACAGCCACAGCAGCATTCACGCTTTGTCTTGGATGCGTCTCGTCTCACTCGTTTGAATTTTAAAAGTTGGTATTGTCATACGGTAGGTATGTCAAGTGAGTTGCAGCTTGCGATAAATCAGATCGTAGATAGAATATACTTAATAGATAGGTATTGGATTTTTGTTGATACGTTAAGTTTATGTAGATTTTAGTTTAGTTTTAATGTACAATGTAAAGATGAGTCAAATTAGATGTGCGGACAAATCTTTTTAAGGTTTTTGCACGTCTATTGCAACATGAAAATTGTATAATTAATGTTTATAATAAATAAATAAAAAATAAAAAATATGACATGATGTCAAGGTGACTTAAGGATGCGCTAGTCCGGAACTCGAACTCGTCGGCGCACGTGGCTAATTTGCGTGCTATTTCGCTGAGAAAGGGATAGACTCGGTTTTGAACAGTGCGGAACTATTTACACTGATTTATAAGCACATCGGAACTACAGTCTAGTGTGTGCAAACACAAATATTGCTGAAAATCTAAATCTTCGTCGTCTAAAAATTCGCGAGTATGCGTTTGGGAGAAGTGTTCTTGTAATAAAACAGCTTAATGTTTTTATTAAAAGTAAAGTTATTTAATTTTTAGGGTTCCGTAGTAAACTAGGAACCCTTATAGTTTCGCCATGTCTGTCTGTCTGTCTGTCTGTCTGTCTGTCTGTCCGTCCGCGGTTTTACTCAGAGACTATAAGTACTAGAAAGCTATAATTTGGTATGAGTGTGTATATTAATCATGGCAAAAAAGTCGTAGAAAAAAATCTCGAAGAAAAATTTTTTTTTGGGTAGCTCCCATACAAGTAAAGTGGGGGAGTAATTTTTTTTTCTCTATTTACCCATCATGTGGGGTATCGTTAAATAGGTCTTTGAAAAATATTGTGAGGTTGAGAACACCATTTTTCAATTTAGGGATCCGTTTCCGAAATATTTGGTTTTAAAGTGCAAAATTTTGTTAGAGGTACGTGTCCCCCCCCTCTATCTGCTAAATGGTTATATATAGATACGTGAAAATAATTACAGCAGTAGCATATATACTGAAGTTGAAAGGAAAACTATCAGAGCTAAGTAGTAAGTACAAACTAAAAAGTTATAGGCAACCAACTTATAAACTGTAAAATTTCATACTATTTTCATTGTTAGATGTTTTTGGTCGTTAAACTGTTAGGTGCGAGTGTGAATAGTGTGAACTCAAAGTTGTCATTCGCAACTACGGAACCCTACACTGCGCGTGGCCCGACACGCACTTGGCCGGTTTTTTTTTAATAACCAAACTATGCTTGTATAAATTTTGTTTTAGAGATTTTGTACTCCTTCCGGTATTTAAGTGTGCCCAAAGTTGCGTTAAAATTACGTGTTGAAACGGAATGTTTTGAGTTGAGACTCATAACTTTTATAGTACTTATAATTTTACAATTATGATTCCATACAAGCATAGATAACGACAAGACAAATCGATAAAATTAAAAACTTTAAACAGACAATACCGAACAACGGAGTCATCACCCTACAGAATTTGTATGGCGAAACACCTGACTAGCGTACCCTTAAGAAACACAAACTAAACCAAGCTTCTAAACCTCAAAGAGACCTCTACAACTCAGCCAGCGTGCAGAGTGTAGGCCTAATCTTTGGCTAATTATATGGCTCTAGTAGTACAGAGGGAGTAGTGCTCCTGCAGTGATGATTTAAAAACACCTGATGATGATAATGATGATGACTTTAAAGACTTCGTTACGAATCAATAATTTTAACTAGTTTTTTCTTAGGGACTAAGGTGACCCGCTCGGGTTAATAAAAAATAATATTAAAAAAAAATTGGACTTTACATATTGAATCAATCAGCTGCACCCGATGCATGGCGCCTGCGATACTGTTTTTATCGCGCGATAAACAATCCCTATCTCGCTTTTTTATACGACGAAAAACAAAATGGTGACAGTCGATAAAGGTTGTCGCGCGTGCCAGCTACGAGAGCTGATTAGCAGTTTTGTACGAGGACCCCATTTTAAATATTTCGGTCTATTTTTTGTTCCCGGCAGAGTAGAATAGGACCACTCCAAGTCTCCCCGTGGATGTCGTAGAAGTCGACAAAGGAAAGACAAGCTACACAAAGCTAAAAACATCTAAGAGACCTCTCCAACCCGTCTGGCCAGCGTGGAGAGTGTAGGCCAAATCCTTGACTGCCCAGCCTAATACATGGCTCTGGTAGTACAGAGAGGGTCGTGGTCCTGCAGTGGAGACTAACAAAGACCTGTTGATGATTGATGATTTTTTAAAGGTGTTTTTATGCATTCACATGTTATTCTGATATAATCTTATTTAATTAACAAATTAGGCTTAAAAAATCTGAATTCAGCACGTTGGTCTTTGTACGCCTAACACCTTACCAAGTAGGCCATCGCGCTTCGGACCTACACACCGAATTTCTCCACCATATCCCATTCCTCTTATACGCATACGGTAAGGGTAAGCACGCACCGCGACGCGATAGTCGCGTCGCGTCGCGCGACAGGAAAAAGCAAATCATGGGTGCGCGCACTGGCGATTCGGCAGTCGCGTTTTAGGGATGGGGCGTTATGACTTTCCGTTCTAAATCGTAACGAAACTGTTATTCGTTTCTTGTTGTATTACGTTGTTTACTTCTTCGTTAACTTTTAGAATCGTTACGAAACTGTTATCCGATACTTGTCGTAAATATACAAATTACTTAGGAAACACAAGCTAAACAAAGCTTTTAAACATCAAAAAGACCTCTCCCACCCGTCTGGCCAGCGTGGAGAGTGTAAGCCAATTGCTCTGGCTAATTTAATGGCTCTGGTGATCAGAGAGTCATGCTCCTGCAGTGGAGAATAAAAAAGACCTGATGATGATGATGACGATGATGATACAAATTACTATCATAGAAAGAAAGAAAGAATTATATTTGTTTGGCGCATAAAATCAAACATATGAAAACACACAAGAAACACGACTACTACGAAAGTTATAATGTTTACTATGAAGAATTACTGATTGAGAAAATTCATCATGGCGACGAACCTACTTCGATCTTCAAAAGTTGCTATAGAGAAATGCTTCACAGTAAATGTTCAACATCCTTACACGAAACAATAAACATAAACCAGTAAGCAATGAATTGACACTAAGTGTTTTTGTCGGTTTGTTTCAATCATCATCATCATCAGGTCTTTTTAGTCTCCACTGCAGGAGCACGACCTTCTCTGACTATCATAACCATCTATTACCCAGATCAGTCAGAGGATTTGGCCTACACTCTCCACGCTGGCCAGACGGGTTGGAGAGGTCTCTTTGATGTTAATAAGCTTTGTTTAGCTTGTGTTCCCTGAGTCGCCTTTTACGACATCCACGGGAAGACTTAGAGTGGTCCTATTCTACTCTACCGGGAACCACACGGCAAATTATACAATTATTCAATTTTAAATATTAAAATCTCCCGACCCCGTAACATCTACAATAAAATTTGCAGTACGGTGCCACACCACACCTATTCAGGATATTTGAATCTCAACTCGATTAACATTAGAAAACACGTTTTTATTTGAGTTGGCACATCACTAGTTGGCTATGTCCCGCGCAATGTTGCCAGGTTTTACTTTTGTTACTTTTTTGAAAAAGTTACATAACTGTTGGTACAATTAAAATACAATACTGAATAAGGATTAATCGTTTATAATGCTTATTTGCAATAGTAATATTAAGTTCTAATTCCAACGATATTTTCCAGTATTATAGATATATTAAATACGGGAGTATTAACATGTAAACACTACTTCGAACTTAAAATTGCTTAGGCATAGCTTATTAAAGTAACTAGGATTTCAATAAAGAAATTAAAAAAAGCTAAGTATGTTCTAATGGGTTAATTATCCAAAAATCAAAAGTAACTTCAAGTTACGCCAAGGATATGAAAGTTACAAATATGTAAGAAATGTTAATATAATGGCAACATTATCGCGCGACTGCCGAGTCGCAGTGCGCGCGTCTTCATAGATCTCCATACGTTGCAAACGCGTTTGCGACAGATCTGTCGCAAAATTAGCAACAATAGGTATGCGACGGCGCGACTATCGCGTCGCAGTGCGCGCACTTCTATGGCACTCCATACGTTGCGAATTTTGCGACAGCAAATCGCGTCGCGGTGCGTGCGTACCCTAAAGCAAGCCTTAATCCTTTACAAGGCGGTAGGTATATTCAAAAGTCATTGTTTTTGGACCTTATCTCCGGGGCATAAGGTTCAATTTTTGGTGGCTATATATTTGCCACTGCCTTGAAAAGGTTTAATGCGTATAAACGGAAATGGAATGTCACTATCACTACATTTAATTAAAAAAAGTCCTTCACTATCACTACAAATTATAAAACAAAGTCATCCCGCGCGTCGGTCTGTCTGTCGGTTCGCTATAAACTCAAAAATTACTGCGCGGATTTTCATGTGGTTTCCACCAATAAATAGAGTGACTCATGAGGAAGGTTTATAGGTATAATATATGCCCGGGTGCAGCCGGGCAGAGTTGTTAATGGTGAGTAAATTTATGTTACTTTACTGTATGTTTTTCCAGATTATCGGTTGCCAGTGTCAAAATACTCTCCCCATTAAGCTTACGAGTATATGAATTCCAAAGTGTCAGTTTCGATATGAACCAGATTATACGGATTCATTTCAGACAGCCCGTGTTGGAGTTAAAACTGTTTGAAGGATTAAATGTTGCGTTTCATATCTTTGTAGGTAAGGTACTGAAATAATTTCAATTTAAATTAAAACTTACCGAGTATTGGCTACGAAAAAGTGTTGCCATGTTTATTATTGTACCCTATTTAAAGCAAATAAATGATTTTAACTTTTTGAATTTTGTTATTCGAGAAAAGGAGATTCTCGATTTACAGAATGATGCAAAAAATATAGTCAAAAAAGGATTACATGATTCAATTTAATTTGAGCACAAAACTGCATTATGGTTGCTTAACTGTCTGCAAACATTGCGTAGAGGAGCAAAGCCACGTACGAAATGATACCATGTCTTTCTGGTTTACGAGATAGACAACCCAAAATACAGCTTAATGTAACGGCTACCTCCTAAATTCTTTATTATTGTGCCCTAATTCATATGGTAGTTGAAGCAAGCTTAATAACTGACGTCACTCTGTGGCGGCTTTGTCATATTCATCATCATCATCTCTACTCTGCAGCTAACTTTATTAAAGCGCGAGAAGAACTTCCCCTTGGTCATGACTTGCCTTGGCCCATTTGGAAGTCCCTTAACAGGCTCCGAACACAAGTAGGCCGTTGCAAGGATAACCTTGCCCGATGGGGAATGATTGACTCTTCGCAAAATGTCTGCCGGTGTGGTTCCTCTCCTCAAACTATGGCGCACCTACTCTCATGCCCCGAGTGCCCAAACACCTGCACGAGGGACCATTTACTTGTGGCAAACGATAGGGGTACTCAGGTAGCCCTTTATTGGAGCGAGAAAATTTAATTTAATAATAAACGTACCATCGACACGCTAAGAAGAAAAAGAAGATTATCATCATCAGGTCTTTTTATACTCCACTGTAGGAGCATGACCCTCTCTGCTGTACTACCAGAGTCAGTTATAAGCTAAAGCGATCAGAGGATTTGGCTTACACTCTATACGCTTGCCAGAGGGGTTACAGAGGTCTCTTTGATGTTTATAAGCTTTGTTGTTTCAAAAGTCACCTTCTGCAATATCCACGGCAAGACTTAGAGTGTGACTTGGATTCTACTCTGGCGGAAACCACTCGGCAATTTCATATTAACTGTGCTCTAATTCATATGACTGTGAACGCATGTTCAATAACTGACGTCACTCTGCGGTAGCGTTGTCGAATTATGTAGAACTTAATTTGATTTAATGTTAATTCAGTGGGTCTTGTTATAGTATATGTTATGATGCATTGTGTATATTGTAAGTACATAAGAGTCTATATCACGCATAATGCATAAACATTGAACCATCTCCAAGCATTATATATACATATTTACATTATATCTTAAAAAACAAAGGCGTGATTATTATATGTTATCTATATGTCTGTTAATGCATTCTCAATAACTGACGTCACTCTGCGGTAGCTTTGTCGAATTATGCACAGCTAAATTTGATTAAATGTTAATTCTGTGGGTTGTGCTATAGTAGTTAAGATGCATTGTGTATATTATTAGTACATCAGAGTCTATATCACGCATTATGCATGACCATTGAGCCTGTAAGCCATCCTTAGCTCTGTGTATATACCTAGTAAGGGACAGGCGTGATTACAGCGTGTAAATTGACCTTCAACATACCTTTGAAGCGAAAACTTAGCCCGAGAATATGAATTAGTTTACGAATAGAATAAGTGCTGAAAAAAAATCACCATTTTCATAGTAATGTGTTCTCCTAAGGGATATGGACGTGACTACTATCTTATATGCACCAATATATATGACTGTTCAGATATGCTCCATAACAGACGTCACTCTGCGTTGACTTTGTCAAATTATGCAGAACTAAATTTGATTTAATATTAATTCAGTGGGATGTATAATAGTAGTTATGATGAATTGTGTATATTATGCCGCCGTGTGGTGCCCGGCAGAGTAAAATAGGTCCACTCCAAGTTTTCCCGTGGATGTCGACGTAGGAAACACAAGCTAACCAAAGCTTATAAAGATCAGAGACCTCTCCAACCCATCTAGCCAGCGTGGAGAGTGTAGGCCAAATCCTCTGACTGCTCTGCTAATATATGGCTCTGGTAGTTCATAGAGGGTAGTGCTCCTGCAGTACAGACTAATAGCAAAGGCTAGGTTATTTTTATATGTTTCATAATTCATATGTCTGTTAACGCATGCTCAATAACCGACGTCACCCTGCAATGGTTTTGTTGAATTATAAAGAATTTTTATTATTACGACTGTTAAGGCATGCTCAATAACGATGGATGAATTGAATTGAATGGATCATTGAGCCACCTCTAGCTCTTTCTAGGCGTGGTTCCTGATTTATATGTGCCCTAATTCATATGACTGTTATCGCATGTTCAATGACTGACGTCACTCTGCGGTGGCTTTGTCAAATTATGCAGAACTAAATTTGAATTAATGTTAATTCAGTGAATTGTGTTATAGTTGATGTTGTGTTTCATTGTGCCCAATTGACCCACCCTGAGGGAGGATGATGTTATTCAACCGTATGTATACATCATCATTATCTCAGCCACAAGAAGTCCACTGCTGGACATAGGCCTCCCCTAAGGATTTCCAATATCACCAGTTGGTAGTGGCCTGCATCCAGCGCCTTCCTGTGACCTGATAAAGGTCTGACCACGTGCAGGTCGATTTGCTAACATGATGTAGTACAACGATTTAGCATTTATTACGGTTTTCATATCTTAAATAAAAATAGTCATTCATACAGAAGCCGTAACGAATATTGAAGTTACCATGAAAATGATGTACACCGTAGCTGTCAAAAGTTAGCAAATAGGCCTGCAGGTCGGAGGGTGTCTAACGCTGCGCTTGCCTGTACGTGGTCGCCATTCAAGAACCTTTCTGCCCCATCGGCCATTGGTTCTTCGCGCTATGTGTCCCGCCCACTGACACTTTAAAGAGCTTATCCGCTGGGCTTTGTCGGTGACCTTGGTTCCTCTACGGATTTCGTCGTTTCTGATTCGATCTCGCAGACAAAACCCCGAGCATAGCCCTCGTGTGTATACAGGGTGTAAATTATCCTGAAGATAGACCCTTATATGGGTGAGGTAGTCAGAGAATATAAACAACTTTTTGCATGGGATCAATACTGAGAAATCAAAAAGGAAATTGATATTTTCATACAAAAATGTTCAGCCACCCGGAGTATACTATGGGAAAGTAAAAAAAAAAAATCAAGATCCCAGCATAAGTCCCATAGGGCAAAAGGTTTATATATTGACGGTCTAAATCACCTTTTTAAGGGGGAACAGTAGGCACAGTAGCGACGCCAATCATTTTATTCGTAATACTTTACAAATAGAAAGAAATTCAAGAATATAAACAATACAAGCCTTAGTAAATAACCTGAAGTATTTTTGGAATCATGTTTTGATATTATGAGAATCAGTCATTGAGAGAAAAAGTGATAACCGCCAAAAACGGCCGTTTTTGGCGGTAATCAGATTCTCATAATTCTCACTGATTCCGATAGAAATAAACATGATTCAAAAAATACTTCAGGTTATTTACTAAGGCTTGTATTGTTTATATTCTTAAATTCCTTTCTATTTGTAAAGTATTAGGAATAAAATGATTGGCGTCGCTACTGTGCCTAGTGTTCCCCCTTAATGGAAACGTCGCTCAATTTATTACTCTACTAGCAGCCCTACCCAGCTGCGCCCGGGCATGTATTATACCTTAAAACCTTCCTCGTGAATCACTCTATCTATTGGTGAAAATCGTATGAAAATCCGTGGAGTAGTTTTTGAGTTTATCGCGAACAGACAGACAGACAGACAGACGCGGCG
Source organism: Rhodophaea formosa (assembly GCA_963082605.1). Classification (NCBI taxonomy): domain Eukaryota; kingdom Metazoa; phylum Arthropoda; class Insecta; order Lepidoptera; family Pyralidae; genus Rhodophaea; species Rhodophaea formosa. Next base: position 2,095,712 of record OY720220.1, on the reverse strand, counting down.
GAGGACTTTGTTTTATAATATGTAGTGATCTTCGAGCTCCGTGGCGCAGCGGTCAACATGCCAGCCTGCGACACGGGGGTCCCGGGTTCGATCCCCGGTCAGGTCATGCTGGAAAACGATCTTTTTCAGTAAGTCCTGGGTCTTGGATGTTTATCTATATAAGTATATATTATAAAATATAGTATCGTTGAGTCAGTATCCTGCGACACAAGTTCACAACTTACTGTGGGGCTGGCTCAATTCGTGTGATATGTCCCTATATTTATTTATTTATTTATTTATTTATTTATATGTCTATTCTAGTATTGCCTTCTGTAGCCTAATATCAATTCAATAACAAATATAATAAAATATTTGGTAGAGAATCAGAAGATTTAGAGTATTTCGGGGAATACTAACTGACTGGAAATATTAAACCAATACAAATATCTGTGAATATTGATGCTTTGAAAGACTATTAGAATTTCCAGGAATACAATGTTAATTGGAAACAACTAAACCGAGGGTTATTTGGTAATAAATAATTCATGCGTTATGTTATGTATCGTTCATATATCTCCAGCAGATATGTAAATATAATAAATAGATCAATATATAGGGGAAAATTACACAAATTGAGCCAGCCTCAGAATAAGTTGTGAACTTGTGTCATAGGATTTCATAGGATACTACTTATACAAAGATATGTAAATATAAATATAATAAATAGATCAATATATAGGGAAAAATTACACAAACTGAGCCAGCCTCAGAATAAGTTGTGAACTTGTGTCATAGGATTTCATAGGATACTACTTATACAATGTATTTAATGCTGAGCTACCGATAATTTAAATTCACGTTCTGAAAATGAACACGAATAATTTTTGTTCTGGGTACAAGTCTGAAATCGAGACAGTTAACGTACGCCATATTTTTATTTTTGCTGTAGTTATATAGCCTATGACACTATGAGGAAGAATTCGGATCTAACGACACCTCATACTTTAAAATCAGTCAAGTTGAGCTACAAGATGCAAAAATGGAGCTGACATACTTACAAACATACAAATTTAAGCGTAAAAATATTAGCTTCATTCTGGGTGGGTCAGTCAGGTATAAATAGAAAAAATAAAGACTGAGGTTAAGTTTAGTTTCTTCTTCTTCTGCTTTATATTATGGCTTCCACCGAGACTTCAGTGTTTCTGCCAATGTCCAGTATAATGAGATACTAAGTATCAGTGATGTACGCTACAATTTTAACAAGTAGCATCAAAGATGGCGTATTTTATTTGATAGCCTCGTGTGAGCTTCTGGTGACAAATCTATACGAGTCCATATAACAGTCTACTTTAACTATTTCACAAATTGTTCATGAGCACGAGCATTTACAACACCAAACTACACCAATTGCATATCATAAAGTCCAGTAAAATCAATTTGGCAAATCGTCTGAAGCAGACCCCGACTGCACCCCTTGACTTCCCACCACAAACTTCTAAGTTTAGTTGAAGAAGCTTTAAAGAAGGGACTTAGAGCGTTTAAGGCTCCGAGCTCCGTGGCGCAGCGGTCAACACGCCTGCCTGCGACACGGAGGTCCCGGGTTCGATCCCCGGTCAGGTCAAGATGGAAAATGATCTTTTTCAGATTGACCTGGGTCTTGGAAGTTTATCTATTATAAGATATAGTATCGTTGAGTTAGTATCCCATAATACAAGTCTCGAACTTACTTTGGGGCTAGCTCAATCTGTGTGATTTGTCCGTATATATTTAAAAAAAAGGCTCGTCAATTATTTAATTGTCATCATCATTGGGTCTTTTTTAGTTTCCACTGCAGGAGCACATCCCTCTCTGTACTACCAGAGCCTCGTATAGTAGTCTCGTAGCCTCTATACTCGTAGTAGCCAGAGCAGTCAGAGCATTTAGCCTATACTCTTCACCCTGGCCAGGCGGGTTGAAGATGTCTCTTTATGTTCATAAGCTTTTTTAGCTTGAGTTTCCTAAGTCGCCTTTTACGACATCCTCGGGAAGACTTGGAGTGGTCCTATTCTACTCTGGAACCACACGGTTCTTCAAGGAAGCCTTAAAAAAAGGACTAAGAATCATCATCATCATCATCATCATCAGGTCTTTCTAGCCTCCACTGCAGGAGCACGACCCTCTCTGTATTACCAGAGCCTACTAGCCTGAGTAGTCAGAGGATTTGGCCTACACTCTCCACGCTGGCCAGACGGGTTGGAGAGGTCTCTTTGATGTTTATAAGCTTTGTTTAGCTAAGAATATGGCTCATCAATTATTTGTTGACATAGAATTAGGAATTCCGCCGATATAACCCAGCAAATCCGCTGCAGGCAGATTATGCAGGCTCCAATAATATACGTGCCTAACCGATTGATGGATTTGAATGGAAATTCCCGGTACATTACTATTATAATTTTCAATATAGCTGTTTTTAATAATGACTTATTTATTTATCATGTAGATGTGTGGTACGCGGAACAGAGGAAGACCTAAGAAACGATGGATCGATGGTGTCAAGGAGAGTATGAACAGGAGGGGAGTGACAAAGGCTATGGTAGATGATAGATCGAGGTGGAGAGAGCTGACATACTGTGCCGACCCCACATAAAAAAGTGGGATAAGGTAAAGGAAGAAGAAGAAGAAGAAGTAGATGTGTGGTTAAATATAATAGTGGATATCTCTGTAAGTAAGCTATATAGCTAAGAAACCTAGTTAAATTTGGTAAGTATAGTAAACTAGCTGCTACCCGTGGCTCCGCCCGCGTAATATATAGCCTATGTCCTTCTCGGTACCCTTACCTATGTGTATGCAAAATTTCATGATGATCGGTTCAGTAAATACGGCGCAAAAGCGTAATAAACAAACAAACAAACTCACTTTCGCATTTTAAGATTAGGATTTAAAAATAAACTCTGTCTATTTAAATGATATACATATTCAAGCTCCAAAGTAATTATTGAAAATTTATTGTTACCCCTCTACACTACAAGAGACAAATCACCCTTTAAATATTAAAATCTAATAACACTACAAACCAGAGAATTTCTTATTTACTTGCAGTGCAATTTACTTGATAAATTACAGTACTCTCTGCCTTCAACTAGGGATATCACAAAGGACGTACAGTCTCCATTGCAGGAGCACGACCCTCTCTATACTACCAGAACCTTATATAACATTAGCATAACATACAGGAATAGGATACCTTAAAGAAATACATAGTTCCAAGGAAATACTGAATCATAGATAAATTATTAAAAGATAATGTGCATTACCTAATAAAAACTAGAAAATATTTAAGTATTTTTTATTAATGTTTAATTGTGACATGCTATACCTTTTATTTAATTAATTGATATGCATTTAATTAAATGATTCCGACAAGATGAGTTCGATCCGTAACATGCTCGTTACTAATCTGCCTCAAGCGGATTTATGCCGCAATCTATTAACACGAATGCTTCAAGGAGTAACAAGGTAGTTGCAATGAAATACTGCAGCATAGGTAATATTATTAGACTATAAGCAATGACAAAATCTGGAAATCTTAAGGTAGTGTGGTGTTTTTAATACATGGCGAAATTTTGATCGTTCCGGACCATTAAAGGTGTGATTCAGCCTGTCAATATAAACAACTTTTCCTATGGGACAAATGCTGTAAACTCGAAAAAAATTTCGACATTCCTATACAAATTGCCCGGGCGGCTGAACACTTTTATATGAAAATGTCGAAATAAAATTTGAGTTTCCAGCATTGGTCCCATAGGAAATATGGTTCATATCAACTTACTGAATCACCCCTTTAAGGGTCCAGAACGATCAAAATTTCGCCATGTATATTTTTTAATACAATGTTATATTTATCACATGATAGGTAATTAAGTTTTTATTTTTTTGATTGACATCAGTTTAGAGTTCAATTAAAACAATGCTGACACAATGCGTTAGATCCACGAAGGTTAGACCCTTACATGCTCTACTACTACAAACTACAAGTAAAATTCATTTCTTCAATACAATTTTGATCATCCATTAAATTATTACAATGCGTTCTCAGTCCACATATCTATTTATAAAGTCTAAGGTAAGTATCTACTGTGAGTTAAGGTCGCTTACTGAAAATTTGCTGTGTAGTTTGTTGCCGTTTCTTTTGCACTCAGCTTTGGAAGCGTCACTAAACTTAGCTTTAAGTAAATTACTAACGTCAACAATGTTCAATTGTTAAAATAAATATAACAATAGATAGTCAATAGTCAAAAATTTTATTTATCTTAAGATATTTTCAATATCATTTGGTGAACGTCAATTTACATTTACAATTGGTTTACAATGTTATGTTATTGTTGATGTCAATAATTTACTTAAAGCTAAGTTTACACCGCTTCCAAGGCGGAGTGCAGAAGAAGCGGCAGCAGTAGAGTATTCGAAGACGATATAAATAAACGTTTGAATCTTATATTTACAGTAGGGTTTGCATTTCCAAACCTTTAATCGTATACAGGTTGATTTAATTTATAAACGACACTTTTTACTGCAAATCAAATTCATCCTTAGAAACGTTCTTTAGAAAAGACAGAATTAGTGAAATAAAGAAATTCACTTAAAACCCTTGGTAACACATATGAAATCTGGAGTAGAAACGTGTAGATATGCTTAGATTACTTATTCCATGTTCTTGACAAAAGCAATATCCTTTGACTGAGATTGGAATATTCTAGACAGTCTCTTGCATAAAGCTAGTCGCGTCTTGATTTCAAGCTTTAGATTAAAGCTACACTGAATTTGACTGGGAATGAGAATACGGAGTGTAACCTGACCCTCGACTTAGCCTTATAGGGGTGACTCAGACCGTCAAATGAGCAACTTGTCCTATAGGGTCACCGCTGGGAACTCGAAAAAAATTTTGACTTCCCCAAACATCTCAGGCGGCAAAACACTTTTGTATGAAAATATGGAAAAATATTTAAGTTCCCAGCATTAATCCCATAGCAAAAGTTGTTCATATTGATGGGCTTAGTCACCCTTTTAAGGGTATGAGAGTTCGAGGGTCATGTTTTAACACTCTGTTTTAATAGCTTTTCTATTTTTAAATATGTAACATCTTTCTTCTCGCTTTCCTGTAATATGTTGGAGTGTTTGCGTGAAATGGGATGGAATTGTATAACAGGCTCACCAACCCGTCTACCAAGCGTGGTGAGTACATTAAAATCCCTCCCAATATGGAGGGATTTTAATGTACTACGTCCGTACTACGAGAGGCCTACGTCCAGCAGTGGACTTCTTGCCGAGGAATCAATTATATTACTATTTAAATTAATTTAATTATGAACGCGCGCTAGTAGAGTATTTTCATTGTCCCCATTTGAGTTTCTATTTGCAAAGCTAAGTTGCAAAGTATTTTATGTTCACCGTTACTACCACTTCAATCATTAAAATTGATGAGCTATTGAGCGTCCCTCCCCCATACAGTAATGTGAGCGGTTTTTCTTTTTTTACAAATAATAATCATTACATCAACTTCTCTAAAGGGCCTCTACGTGTTGGATCTAAGTATATCCCCACGCAAGCCTTTCAAAGGACCGGGGTAACACCCGTGACTCCAGAGGAGATACAAATAATAATAAAAATAAATCATTAAGCTTTATTTATTTATTTCAGTAAATAGGTAGATTCAGAACAATTTTTGGTATATTCCAACTTTACAGTGAACCCGTCTGACGTCATCAGTTTGCAGCTGTTGCGTCTGAACCGTGTTACAGTTTCTGCGCCACGTGCCCAGAAATCTCTATTTCAAAACTCAAAACTGAATTTCTGTTCAGAAACTAGACTTTGCTAACTTTCACGTATACCTTTTTGCATATACATGGCGAAATTTTGATCGTTCTGGACCCAGGGGTGATTCAGCCCGTCGATATGAACCATTTTTCCTATGGGACCAATACTGGAAATTCAAATTTTATTTCGACATATTCATACAGCCGCCCGGGCAATTTGTATAGGAATGTCGAAATTTTTTTCGAGTTTACAGCATTTGTCCCACAGGAAAAGTTGTTTATATTGACAGGCTGAATCACCCCTTTTATGGTCCGGAACGATCAAAATTTCGCCATGTATAACTTACGCAAAATTCTCGTAGTTTCAAACTTTAAACTTGCGAACATGTATGTTTTTTTTTATCAGCCGCAAGAAGTCCACTGCTGAACATAGGCCTCCTCCATGGATTTCCAATATGACCGGTTGGAAGCGGCCTGCATCCAGCGTCTTCCTGCGACCCTTACCAGGTCGTCCGACCACCTGGTCGGTGGGTGTCCAACGCTGCGCTTGCCGGTACGTGGTCGCCATTCAAGAACCTTTCTGCCCCATCGGCCATCGGTTCTTCGCGCTATGTGCCCCGCCCACTGCCACTTCAAAGAGCTAATCTGCTGGGCTATGTCAATGACCTTGGTTCTTCTACGGATCTCCTCGTTTCGGATTCGATCTCGCAGAGAAACACCGAGCATAGCCCTCTCCATAGCTCTTTGAGCGACCTTGACCTTTCTTATGAGGCCCATAGTAAGGGACCACATTTCGGACCCGTAAGTCATCACTGGTAACACACATTGGTCGAAGACTTTCGTCTTTAGGCGCTGAGGTATTTTGGACGAGAAGACGTTGCGGAGCTTCCCGAACGCTGCCCAGCCGTGTCGGATTCGACGAAAGACCTCGTCCTTGAAACTGGAGCTGCCGACCTGGATCAATTGACCCAAAAATATACTGCTCTACATGTTCAAGGTTGAAGTTTCCAACAATAACTGGTGAAGGCGCAACATGGACATTCGACATGTATGTTAATCTATACCAATAGTCAGTCCATACGTTAGTATATCATACAAAACTACTGGACTAAATATATGGCGCTGTTTTCCACTCACTACTAGAAGCCGATAATCCGCGTTAGCCTAAATTTTCTAAAACTAGGGTGTAATATTAAAATATCATGCCAAAAATATTGTTCTAATTTTTAATATTTCGTTTATAATCCTTTTATATTCTCATAATATGGTTGATACAATGTTGTGTAGCAATGAGTCGCGCCATCGATAACAAATCATACGTTTAAAAAGTTGAGACCCCATACCTATACTAATATTTTAAAAAGGAAATATTTAATTGTTTGTTTGCATTAAATAGGCTCCAAAACTACGGACCTATTTTTAAAATTCCTTAACCTATGAGAATGTTAATTTATCTGCAGGAAGCATAGGCTATAATTTACGCGAACGAAGCCGCTGGAAAATTGCTAGTAAGTAATATAATAATTAACGTTGAGATGGTAAATTTTTACCAGTGCTGTGCTAGCAAAATAAAGCGATGCTATTGGTGCAATTTTTCCTTTTACGTACCTTTGCTTCTTCGCACGGCTTTGGTAGAAACGCATCCTTGCCGTTTGAAATACTATTCCATCCGGGAATTCAAATTCAAATAAAGAACATCTTCCGGGAATATAGTGTCGGTGTAATCTCTTACAACCGTCGAGTTTTCTATTACTTTAAACATGCAGAGTCCTGGATTATCGCACTATCCCGGTTTTTCCCGGGAAGTAACCGGGAAGATTTATTGCAATGAGGGCGGCCGAGTGGATGTGCTGATATGTAATTTATGGGAAAAATGGGCTTTTCGGATTTCTTTAACGATTGGTTAGTGAAGCAGTTGTAGCCTCGGGATTTAGAAGCCATTAGCTTTATGGGGCAGCTCGCATGACCACGTCAAGCACCTTTTTGGGGATCCGAAGTACACAAAAAACCCGTGTATTCTGGTCATGTCTATCTGTTTGATCGCCATTTAACTCAGAGATCATTACTAAGTAGTTTTGCTGGGGTATATAAATTACGCATTAAAAGTGGAGAGTTAAAATTAGAAAAAGTAGGTTCCTCCCATGCACGTAAATTGGAAATATTTTTTAATAATACTTTGCTGTGGGATATACAATGTTCTTTCAAAAATATTTTAGAGTACGATTCAAATAAGGGTTGATTTGATTTGAGGTATGAAATTTCATTATTTTTGAGTAATAGTTATAAAAATGAATTATAACAATTTTAGGTAAGTAAATATAACAATTAACTGTAATCATTTTAATGAAAGTCTTTGAAAAATCATCTCTAAAATGTATGAAATAGGGGTTGAAAGTAAGCGAAAAATTTATTATTTCGTGTAAACTATGGTGATAAAAGTTGCTTTTTATGATCTCGGGTAAAAATACAGAAACAACTGGAATTAATATTATTAAAAAATCATCACTTAACGGAGTAAATAATTAAGGATTGGCAGCTGAGAGGGAAATTTATTATTTACTGCATACTTATTTCAAAAATATTTTAACACAATCGTGGGATCTTCTTTGAACGAAAACAAAAGCCAGTACAAATAGTTTGATTGAAGGAACATTAAACAAATGATTTATTTTAATGTAGTATCAACGTCATTATTATTGACGAGTTTGTCACTGAGTGAGTAGTCACAATAAGGCTGTCTGCGTCGCATGAATAGTGGATTTTCGTCCTTTTTGGCTGCAGTGTTAAATAAAAAAACAAATAACAAAAATATATAAAATTAAAAATTTTAAGAAACCACCGACACGAAAATCCCTCCATCTGGTTAACGGCTGAACTGAACCATCAACAGGAAACCTGCTTTCAAATAAAAGAAAACGCATCCAAATCGGTTTAAAACCGAGTACATTATATCTCTATGGGTTCACCCATTTTAGAGCTATGGTGTGTTCATACAGACACACATAGACACAGAGAGCGTAAAAACTAAAAATACCACTCTTTTCGCGTCAGGAGTTAAAAACGCTTTAAAGACTTGTACAACTAAAGGAGTGCATAAAACTCCATGTTATCCGAAAACTCAATAACAATAAATCAGCTCATTTTCCACATACATTCTCGCAAGTACAATGGCTTTAGAGCAATGAGTTATGCTCGAGGAATCGTTGAGATTTTTGCATACTGCATAGAGAATATTGAAGTGCTGCCTAGATACGATCCGGATTCTTGGGCCGGAGAGTGGTCTAAGTAAAAAACTGATGAAATTCGAAGTAAAGATCCACAACCACTGCGCAAAATAGACCTACTTACATAAGAATGACCAGAAGGGCCAACCCCAATTAGAGATAGGATAAGGTTGCGAAAGATGAAGAAGATATATTAAGTAAAATGGCTTTATAGCAATGAGTTATGCTCGAGGAATAGTTGAGATTTTTGCATACTGCATAAAGGATATTGAAGAGCTACCTAGATACGATTCGGATTCTTGGGCCAGAAGGTGGTCTAAGTAAAAAACTGATGAAATTCGAAGTAAAGATCCACAACCACTGCGCAAAATAGACCTACTTACATAAGAATGACCAGAAGGGCCAACCCCAATTAGAGATAGGATAAGGTTGCGAAAGATGAAGAAGATATATTAAGTAAAATGGCTTTATAGCAATGAGTTATGCTCGAGGAATAGTTGAGATTTTTGCATACTGCATGGAGGATATTGAAGAGCTACCTAGATACGATTCGGATTCTTGGGCTGGAGCGTGGTACAAGTATAAAGCTGATATCAAACGATTATTAAATATAGATTTCTTTGCACACTAATTGATTCTCATATTTGATTTTACAAATTTTACCACACAAGAAACCGCAGTCCACGTAGTTTCACGGGAAATATAAATGTTTTTCTACAAGATATAAATATTAATATTATGCTATTTGATTCAATAGTTGTTGTTTTTATGTTATTTGTGTTTTATTAATCGATCAAATACATGTATTAGATGCAGTGGCTTCAGATTGCTAGATGCGGTGAATTTTTTTTTAACCAACTGATCTACTACCTTAAGAGATTGTTAATGTTTTCGCTCATGCATATGAGTACATAATATGTATAATTAAAGTAAGTGTGTATGTTTCCTTGTTGCTTCCTGTAGCCTTAACGGCTTGCCCGATTTTGAAATGTGAGGAGTCATTAGATTTGTATTCTTTTTCGGGGTGTCATGGCTATATGACGGCGACAACAAAATAAATATGGCGGATGTAAACTGCCTAAAGTGAAGGCAGTTTTTTTTTATTTTTTGTAAATAATTTCTTTTAGGCCGTCACCGAGGTAGGCCAAGAAAACGCTGGAGAGACGAATTAGATGTTTTTAGAAAGGATTGGTTGAAGTCAACACGAGAAAGAGATAAATGGAAAGAGATGAGAGAGACCTTTACCCAGCAGTGGGACAATATCTATCTACTAATATTATAAATGCAAAAGTGAGTTTGTTTATTTGTTTGTTGTTTGTTACGCTTTCACTCCGTATCTACTGAACCGATAACCATGAAATTTTGCATACACATAGGTTAGGGTACCGAGAAGGACATAGGCCATATATTAGGCGGGCGAAGCCGCGGGTAACAGCTAGTAGGTTAATAAAAAAAAAAACTATTAGATAATTTCCGCTTGATTCCTAATCCTATTAGATAATTTCCTATTGCTAAGACCAGCCTGCAATACATGGGATTCGGAATAGGAGTATTCAATATTCATATGTAGACACCACAACTAATATTATAAATGCGAAAGTGAGTTTGTTTGTTTGTTTGTTTGTTACGCTTTCACGCCGTATCTACTGAACCGATCACCATGAAATTTTGCATATACATAGGTTAGGGTACCGAGAAGGACATAGGCCAATGGCCATATATTACGCGGGCGAAGCCGCGGGTAACAGCTAGTAGGTTAATAAAAAAAAACTATTAGATAATATTTTTTTCCGCTTGATTCTTATTGCTAAGACCAGCCTGCAATACATGGGATTCGGAATAGGAGTATTCAATATTCATATGCAGATGAATATTAGATTCCGGTTAGCTTTGAATGCCTCCAAATAATTAAACACCACACAATATGCTCGATCAGCTATTCAGTTTGTCCGTCACGTTTTTAAAAATATCTGACGAATACTTTTTCTGTAGCGAAACAGAAATACGATGTTAAATTTTTGATGCTAGCTGGAGAGCAAATGAAAAAATATTTATAGAATGGCTGTTGCTTGTTATAAGGCAACAAATCCCCACTTCGATGTTTAAAATCAAATTTTGAAACACTTCCACGCTGGTTAAACTTCACACAATAATATGCTCGATCAGTCATTCAGTTTGTCCGTCTCGTTTTTAAAAATATCTGACGAATACTTTTTCTTTAGGGAAACAGAAATACGATTTTAAATTTTTGGTGCTGGCTGGAAAGCAAATGAAAACATATTTATGGAATGTTTGTGGCTTGTCCTTCCACTTCACAACACAGATAAAAAAAACCGTTAGTAATAACACCTTTTGTTTTATATTGTCTGGCAAGCGTGGAGAGTGTACGCCAAATTATCCGACTGCTCTGGCTAATATAAGGTAGTAAAAAGAGGGTTGAGCTTCTGCTGTGATGACCTGAAGATTATGTTCACGCAGCACTACGTGAACACTATTTGTGGCTTTCGCAGTGCAGTCGTTAACTCGCCAGCCTACGTCTTGAACGACACTTGAGTCGATTCCTGATGCGGGCAAATAGTTTTACTTCAGTGTTACAGACGTTTTGGAGCTACCTAAGGATGCGTCAGCTAGGCAGCTCGTCTTATGAACTTTCACCAAATTACATCACAACATGAGTGATATCATAATAACATAGGCTAGGGTCTGAAACAACAGCTAAAGAAGCAACGTAAAATAAAAGAGTTTTCGTCCTCCAGTCAGTAAACATCAAGTAGAATAAAATAAGGCTGATAGCCCAGTGAGCGTAAGCATCATTATTTTTCACGCATGTTAAGTAATGCCGAGCGCAGCCCCCACTTGGATGGGGGACCGCAAGTGACACAAAAATATCTTTTTCTTTTTTTTTTATGTCAGAGGACGGCAAACGAGCAAGCGGGTCACCTGATGGTAAGTAATCACCGCTGCCCATGGACTAATGTAACACCAGGGGTATGACAAGAGCGTTGCCGGCCTTTTGTTTTCCCTCCCTAGAGGGGAGGGGGGATGGGCCTCCGGCTCTCTCACTCACCGAACGAAGCATAGAAGCTGTAAAACTACTACTCAAACGTCGATTTTCTGTGAGAGTGTGGTACTTCCCCGGACGAGCCGGCCCATTCATGCTACCAGCTGAAGTGATTTTTGCCGGTGGCGTGGCTCTACCACAACTAAATATCTCAAGTCCCTCTGTCCTTCGGAAGATGTTAAGCCGTTACTTCTGGCTGTTATCGTTGACGGCAATCGTCAAGCTATGTTAGATGCCTATAAAGCAGCTTGAAAAATCTGATAGCAGTATTGGCCAAATACACACACGAAAAACAAAAACAAGTCGGTAAAACTTTTGACTATGCTTCTAGCAATTTTAACGACTACTTATTTCTGCCACATAATCTGTTTTCAAAGCTAAGACTTCCCTAAAGCAATTAAGTCTCCGAAACTTGATCAAGAAAATAAACAAGTTAGTAAACAACACTACGATAGTAAATAAAACTTTACTTATTAAAAATATCCTTGAAACTCCCATAAATAAATTTGCTACTTATCCGAAACTGACAAGCCAACTTTTCGGCACTGTACAACTTCAAAACTGGACAAGAAAATTTCCGGAAGTTCACTATTACGGGTTCCGCAATTTTATATATCCATATACTGTACATATATGTTGTGCTTCTGCAGTGGAGACTAGAAAGACCTGATGATGATGATGATGATGATTCTATACATATACATATACATACATACTATCACGTCCTTTTCCCTTGCGAGGTAGACAGAGCCCAGGTCTGTTAAAACCTTGAGGCCATATTTAGCATGTTGCTGTAGTGCATGTGGCTTGTAGGTGAGAACGGAATCAAAATAGTGATGGGTTGCTAGCCGCATCGCCTATAGACATGATTCCTGATACCCATTCCCTTGATTGGCTTTGACAATCTGCGCGGGAGGAGAAGCAGCTGGTACATTCTAAGTTTTTTCTTTTCTCCCAGACCAACATGGAAGATATTATATATTTATAGATCCGTTTATACATTATTTATATATAACACGCGGAAGAGTATAAGGAGATAACGCAAGACCGGACTGAATGGAAGAAGTGGAGGGAGGCCTTTGCCCAGCAGTGGGACACATGATGGCTCGAAATATTAAATATATATTACGCGACAATATTACTGTACGCTTTCAAACTATGTCATTTTGTATTAAATTATCAACCTATCAATGTCGCTAAGAGAAACTTGTTGAAAATACCTTTGTCTACTAGTTATTTTCCCGTGACTTCGTCCGCTTAAATTATAGCCTATATCACTCGCAGATAAATTAACTTTCTATAGGTGAAAAAATTTTGAAAATCGGCCCAGTAGTTTTGGAGCCTATTCAATGCAATCAAACAAATAATCTAATCTTTTCTGTTTTCTTATGTATTTGCGATTGTTACACATTTAAATAAAATTATTTTAATACGGTTTTTATCGCGTTTATTACATTATTTATACACCTAACGTTTCGAGCACTTTACAGTGTTCGTGGTCGCAGGTAGACTAAGTTGACATTTGTCTAGTATTTTATAAGATCTGCAAAATCTACCGCCTAAAATATTTATTAATAACGTTCCGGATGTACGCAGTATTGGCTCACGGTGTCTGAAGAATTATTAATAAATATTTGTAGATTTTGCAGTACTTATAAAATACTAGACAAATGTCAACTTAGTCTAGGTACCTAATCTTTTCTCTTTATAATATTGGTTCTAATATACAAAGCGACAAATTATTAGTTTAGGCTTTAAAACTGTGCCATTTTATCTCACAGGTCTTAAACTATTGTCTTTTAAATCACCATTTACCACCACCACCATCAGGTCTTTTTTAGTCTCCACTGTAGGAGCATGACCCTCTCTGTACTACCAGAGCCATAATTAGCCAGGGAAGTTAGAGGAATTGGCCTACACTCTCCACGCTGGCCAGACGGGACGGAGGGGTCTCTTTGATGTCTATAAGCTTTGTTTAGCTATTATTCTACTCTGCCGGGAACCACACGGCTTTTAACGCTTTATAGGACACTAAATTCAATAATAATTCACTAATTCCGTGCTTCGGAAGGCACGTAAAGCCGGTGGTCCCGGCTGCCATCTGGTAGTCGTTAAAGGAACCACGTCAGAGGCCGAGAGGCGGTTCCGAAGAACTTTGACACCAGGGTGTGCATGGTCGACTGACCGTGTCACCTACTCGAAATGATGATGAGGACACTAAACGAGACACAATAGAAGATTTATTGTTGTAACTGCTGTAGCCGTTCACTGTCCTGTAATGTGTTAAATACCTACGAATAATATTAGCTTACGAAAATCTTTTGGGGACCGGACAGAGAACTCTATTCTTATAAGCCTAGTTTATATCATACACTTTTCTTAGTCAATATCTGAGCCAAAGGCTTTTTTTTATCATATAATATGATGTAAAAATATCCGGTTTTGCCATTTCGCACCGCAATCCTAAAAGAAAGGTTTCAAAGCGCCTGGGAACTCTCAGCTATCGCCAGATGTTCGCTAAGAAATAGCTGGTTTTAAAAATACTTGTTCTTAGTGTACACAAACTACATTAGGAGATAAAATTGGCGATGAAATAGCTCTAGGTATAATAATATTATTATTTATATGCAACAAATAGGGTACAAATTATGATGTTCTGGTTATTTAAAATATTTGCCAACCTATTTAACTACGTTTCATAGCATGCAAATTACCTATTACGTTAATGTTTTACCTAAATACTGCTTGTTAATTTATACAATGATTCTATATTAATTCATTGACTTGACTGATACTTGTAGCAGTGTTATAAAATTGTATGGCATTGCATTGGCTATTGCTAAATACTGGAGGGATAAAATTAAGGATTCTTTTAGACTTTTTGAGCCACTGACACGATAAGAAGAAGACTATATAGCTAGCTCCAAGTGAGCTTGCGCTACTTTACCAAACTTTGAGGTATGGACAGAGTGCCCTTAACCTATGGCACATCTCCATAGGGCCTTAGGGAGGGACACACCTCGGCTTTAGGTGTTGCCTGCCTGTGTCTTCAAGGCTTGGAAAGACAGCAAACTGTCATGCTTTGCCGTATGGGCTGAAAACTACGTTGCCAAAAAGGGGACCGCTGGGCGGTCACCAGTAATATGAGCTAATCGTACCCTACGCACTCTATCCCAGTGGAGAGAGTGACTTTGCAAAATTGTCGATAAAAAATTGACATGGTAATGTATCAGATGTTCTATATCATCGATTTTTTTACCTCAACAAAGAATACTAATCAGGCTGAACAACTTTTGTTACAGAGTCATTTTTATATTTTCTATAGTTTACCTGGACCATTATGGTTTTGCGTCAGGTGTTTCAAATCTTAAAATAAAATACTTCAACAAAAAATGCTCATTAGGTTGAATAACTTTTGCTAAGGCGTCATTTATATATTTCTTATAGTTTACCTGAACTATTATGGTTCTGCATGAGGTGTTCCAAATCTCAGACATTTTATACCTTAACAAAAATGCTCATTAAGCTTGACACCTTTTGCTAAGCCTCCACTTTTATATTTCTTATAGTTCAGCTAGACCATTATGATGCTGCATCAGGTGTTCCATTTTCCAAAATTATTTCTACCCTATATGTTGCCCCGCCTAAAAAGCTATATAGCAAGAAAGTTTCATTCGAATCCGTCCAATGTATCCAGAGATAAACGTGCTTATACATACAGACAGACAGACAGACAGACAAGAAATTCAAAAATTTTTTTTTTGCTTACTTTTATTCTTTTTAAGCGTCCCTCTATCCATTTCAGTCAAAA
The DNA here is from genome assembly GCA_963082605.1 of Rhodophaea formosa. NCBI lineage: Eukaryota > Metazoa > Arthropoda > Insecta > Lepidoptera > Pyralidae > Rhodophaea > Rhodophaea formosa. Next base: position 2,079,842 of record OY720220.1, on the reverse strand, counting down.
ATACTAAATGTACAGACAAAATATTTTTATTATATGTATAGATACCGTCTAAAGTAGTAGTAAAGTTGGACAAATCACACATATTGGACTGAGCCAAAAGTAAGTTTGTGATTTTGTGGGTACTAATTTTGTTTGTTACAAAATTAGTATCCCACGTATTCAAGACCCAGATAAATATTAAGATGACAATTTGCCATCTTGACCTGACCGAGGATCAAAATCGGGATATCCCGTAAACCAGCCTGGCAGGATGACCATTAGGCCTTAGAGGTATGATATACGCACATGTGGTCCCAACCTCTAAATTGTACGATATTTTCTGACAATTGCTGTTTTTGTTGTTGCTGCTTACACAGCGGAGAGCAGAAGAAGCCGCTACAAATTTCACTATTACTCCAAGTCTTGTATACAATTTATGGGATATTACTAAAAACTATCAGTATTAATACCAACATCAGTTTTTTTTTTAGTCTCCACTGCAGGAGCACAATTATTTCTGAACTTCCTGAGCCATATAAAACCAGAACAGTCAGAGGATTTGGCTTACTCTCCATGCTGGCCGAAAAGGTTGAAGAGGTATCCTTGATGTTAAAAAGCTTTGTTTAGTTTGTGTTTCATAAGGGATACTGGGAACTCAAAAATAATCGTCATTTTCATACAAAAGTGTTCTGCCGCCCAAGCAATTAGAATGGGAAAGTCAAATAAAAATTTCGAGTTCCCAGCATTGGTCCCTTTGAAAAGATGTTCATATTAAAGGTATGAGGTACCTCTTTAAGGGATTGTTGAGGGTCAATTTACATGTTGTAAAACTAAACAATCTATATCAGGCAGGATTCAGAACTAAAATCAACAAATTTAATCATTCTCTACAAGAAAGTCCTTCATCTAAAGGTGATGTCAATTTGTTTGTTTTTTTGCTTAGGGAATAAAGTTGAATGGAACAAAGCCCTTGGCTTCTGACATAGTAACTTGCAAATTATTTTTGAGTCTTTAATTGATTGATTTTGTTCTTGTGGGAATTAGGTCTACTTTAGTGTAGAAAGATGGATAAACTGATTTTCATCTATCATCTCATTAAACTATAGTATTTTATTTTTTGTTTATTTTTTTCTCTAAATCCTACTGTCTTTGTTTTGCGCATTACTCGTTTTTGTTTTACTGTCTCTGATACACCTCGGTTGCCTGAAAGCGATTGCAGTAGCGATAAGGCCGCCTATTGTGAACCAATTTGTTTTATGTTTAATTCTATTGTATATATTTGGTGCAATAAAGAATATTACTACTACTACTATGTTATTCATTGACAAGTGGAAGCCCTAGTCTACTTTTAAAAAGTATTTTGTTAACAGATGACTATTAAGTATTTAGCTTTATGGAATGACTTTCAACAGATCAAAAAATATCTTTTACAGTGTTAGATATCACATTAAAATACAATGAAAATATAGCTACAAATATATAACAGCAAACCACACAGATTGAGCAATGTAAGTTCGAGACTTGCGTTTTGGAATACTTACTCAACGATACTATATTTTGTAACTAATACATATTATACATATAAACACCCATTAAAGATTGCTATCTATCATGATAAATGACCTGGCTGTGGATCAAACCAAGGCTCCTTGTGCCGTAGGCTGGCGTGTTAACCATTGCGCCACAGACTCTGACAAAGCACCCTGATATGACGATCACACCACACAATCACCTTAAAAGCGAAGGTTGTGAAGAACATTGACTATAGAGGTAACATTATCATATCTTTAAGAACTTTGTTCTTGTCGGTGGAGTATTTTCCATTTTTCCCTATCCTCCGCTATGTCTTTGACCTCTCTGTACGACACGACTTTCGCCTTCTCTTTTATTTCGTCTTTATAGAGGCAACAAACGATTATAAATACAACATCATCATGACTAGATCTCTTTTGTCTCCACTACAGGAGGCATGACCCTCTTTGTATTACCAGAGCTATTCTTAGCTATAATTAGCACGAGCAGTCAAAAGATTTGGCCTAAACTCTACGTTGGACAGACGGGTTGGAAAGTTTTCTTTGATGTTTATAAGCTTTATTTAGCTTATGTTTCCTAAGTCGCCTTCTATAACATCCACGGGAAGACTTGGAGTGGTCCTGTTCTACTCTGCCGAGAACCATTAGGCATTTATATGCCTATATATACTTATTATAAATATAAATAAATAAATATATACGGACATATCACACAAATTGAGCTAGCCCCACAGTAAGTTGTGAACTTGTGTCGCAGGATACTAACTCAACGATACAATATTTTATAATATATACTTATATAGATAAACATCCAAGACCCAGGTCAATCTGAAAAAGATCGTTTTCCATCATGACCTGACCGGGGATCGAACCCGGGACCCCCGTGTCGCAGGCTGGCGTGGTAACCACTGCGCCACGGATTCTTCTAATACATCGTCTTCCTCTTTTCGGCCCAGCCATAGTAGGGTAAATATTAAAAATTCAAGCAAACGTGCGTCGCGCGCTGCAGTTGAGCTTATCGGAAAATTGCCGCAATTTTATTGCCATGTTTGATTTGCAAGATATTGCCGTTGACTTTTTTTTTCTTGTAAATTGTTTGTCTTCAGCTTCATTGTGCGTTTATTATTTTTACATTCAATAGGCTAGATCTTTCATACTAGTCTGCAAGAGAAGAATCAAGTCAAGAATCAAGGGCGTGAGGAATCAAGTCAATAAACTATATGCGGCTAGCAACCCATTATCACTATTTTGATTCAGTTCTCCACGTGCTATCGTAATTCGAATAGTATGACATCATGGATTTACCTATTATTACGCCGCCGGCGGCTACTTTAAAAAGTAAGAAAAATTTGCAAAAATATGAGATTAACTAAAGCTTTGGAAATCATGCTACCACCAAATATTACAAAGTCGGCTAAGATTCAACGACTTCGCTAAATGACGTTCATTCAGTCAAGATGTTGAACGTTACATTCAACGATTTGACGAGTTTTCCTTTAGTCATTCTATTAAACGTGGTCGTGATTCAATGAACGCGCTAGTCATTTAATCAAATAGCAGGTTCAACTAGATGACTGCGACATAAATAAAGAGAATTCCAGCAAACGTGCGTTGCGCGCTGCAGTCAACTGCGGGCAGGAACTTTTCCGATAAGCTTGAGCTTATCGGAAATGTTTCTGCCCGCAATTTAATTGCCATATTTGATTTGCAAGATATTGCCGATGACTTTTTTTGCATGTAAATTGTTTGTTTAGTGCTTCAATGTGCATTTTCTTATTTTAACATCTAGACTTACTAGATCTTCCATGCTGGTCTGGGAGAAAAAAGAAACGTAGAATGTTCTCTTCCTGTGCAGACCGTAAAAATTAGCTGAGGGAATGGGCGTAAATCTAAGGAATTGGGCAGTGCAGCTAGCAACCCATTACTATTTTGATTCCGTATTCCATCTTTAAACTCATCAACATGCTAAACGAGACCTTTCAGTCTCATGGCTTTAGGCTCTGTCTACCCCGCAAGGGAAAAGACGTGATTGAATGTATGTAAATATAATATGCATATCAGCCATAATGGTCTTCCTCTTGTTGGCTTAGCCATATTCAGGTAAATATGGAGAATTGCAACATACGTGCGTTGCGCGTTACAGTTAAGCTTATCGGAAAAGTTCCTGCCCGCAATACGGTAGTTGCCTAATGTAAAGATTAAATAAAATTTGTTTCTAATGAGACTTATTTCTATCTAAAAACACTATAAAGAACACTTTTAATTTGATATCGATTCGTTAAGTGATCTTAAAGCTTCTTTAAAGTTGGGTGAATAGGACCATTTTTTAAAGTATGAAAATCTTTAATTACAATTATACTGTATTTTAGTCTGCAAAATTTATAGCAACTTTTATTATGAAACCATTACCATAAACGAAATATTTCGTATAGCTACCAAGCAAAGTTCTCACGCCACCCATACAAAATACAAGCTTGTGACGTCACAAATATGTAGGCATTTCAGCAGCGCGTTTACACGTCTAAAAATTTACGTCTACAAACATGTGTCTTTAAAACTTTTATAACTGAAAGAGTTTTTTGTTTAGAAATGTATTTCTGTCACTATTGATTTTATTTTTGGCAGGTCTTTAAATAGCAACATGAAAAAAAAAATTTGTCAACATGCCCATTTTATTGCCATATTATTAAGTAAGTAGTCATAAATTGACGAGCTCCGTGGCGCAGCGTTCAACACGCCTGCCTGCGACACGGATGGTCTCGGGTTCGATCCCCGGTCAGGTCAAGATGGAAAATGATCTTTTTTAGATTGACCTGGGTCTTGGATGTTTATCTATATAAGTATCTTATTTGATTTGCAAGATATTTTCGATGACTTTTTTTTGCATGTAAATTGTTTGTTTTGAGCTTCAATGTGCATTTTCTTATTTTAACATCTGCACTTACTAGATCTTCCATGCTGGTCTGGGGGAAAAGAAAAAAAACGAAGAATGTATTAGCTCCTTCGCTTCCGGCGCAGACCGTAAAATAACCGTAGAATTGGCTTAGTTAGCCATATTCAGGTAAATATGTTAATTGTTTGTTATGCGCTTTATTGTGCATTTTCTTATTTTAAGGGGGCACACTAGGCACAGTAGCGACGCCAATCATTTTATTCCTAATACTTTACAAATAGAAAGACATTCAAGAATTTAAATCATATAAGCCTTAGTAAATAACCTGAAGTATTTTTGGAATCATGTTTTAATATTATGAGAATCAGTCATTAAGAGAAATAGTGATTACCGCAAAAACCGGCCGTTTTTCGCGGTAATCTGATTCTTATAATTCTCACTGACTCAAACGATTGGCGTCGCTACTGTGCGGCCTTAACATGCAATTATTTATAATACAAAACAACAAAAGTGGCCGTTTTTTACTTTTACATTCAATCGTTTATAATTTATAATTTAAAACATCTAAATGTGTCGATTAGGTAAATAAAAAAATATGAAATGACGAGTTTTTTTTTTGTTTAGTAATCTATTTGTAACTCCTTCGTGAGGTCTTAGAATTCTGAGATACTCCATCCGTCCAAATTCGTTGGGTTTTATAGATAAATAAACTCATATAAGTACATACAACATGGCTTTCAAAAACAATAAACTTCTTTCAAATAAAAATACTTTAAATGCGGTTTTATCGCGTTTATAACATTATTTTCAATACATTAGCTAATAATACGGTTCTTATGACATCGAAATCTGTATCTTAATGATGTATTTTATAGCACAAGTGCTTTTTACTTTACATCAATCACAACCGCTCAATAGCCCAATGCCACAGATGCAAAATTTAAACATTTTCATAGAATCCAAGCAAAAAGTTTCAAGTTCAGCATGAAAACTTTTTTCTGATTCGTTAGATGTGATTTTTTAACCGAATTTGAAAAGGAGAAGGTTATCAATGTACTTTTTGGAGAAAATAAACCTGAATATGTAAATGTACCTGATTATTATAAATGTATTTTTACATACTGCTTTAGTTACTGACTTTTATAAATTCCTTATTTGCTGAACTTCATCTTATTTAGTTTAAGGTAAGCGCAAATGTATTGAAAAACGTCGTATGATACTCGTACGGTAAGCTGTCTTTTATAGTCGTCGGTTTATTATAAGCACTCGGCTTCGCCTCGTGCCTATAAACACCTCAACTATAATATCCAGGTTACCGTAATTGTATCATAATGTACTATTATACACCTAACATTTCGCAAATCAGTTATACACTTTTTGTTTACCCCTCCAAGGACTTTCTACACATACGATCTCCTATTTTGGATCAAAAACCTTCATGGTATAACATAAGCTATGGTATACTATCAAATATCTCAAACAAATATATCCATTAGATAAAACCTCCACCATGTTCGATCGACAACAAGACTCCGACTGTAAACTTGAGTACCTATAAAATCTATACCGCAATGAAATTGTTGGCAATAATATTTTTCTGGTTTGTGTCGCGAGGCACGTACTTCGCAAATAAACGGCGGTTTGTAGACATGCAGCTACATCCGGTAGAATTACAGGGCTGCCAACTGAATAACGTTTAATTTTTTTTTGTTAAATACTGACTTCTTACACTCTGACTATTTAGATCAACATACTTGTCAGCTCGTAATGTAGGAATATTATTAAATAAGATGCCTACTCAACCCTCTTTTTTTGTTTATTGTATTATTAATTTATTTGTGCCTCAAATACACGTAATTTTTAACTGACACACAACTGTTTTTACTGGTCTGGCCCAACTGTCACCTTTCAATATTGTTGTCTATTTTGTATAAACGGAACGGACAGAGACGATGACATACAGACCATCTTCAAGGTTAAAAACTTTATGTTCTCTCTATGATATGTAGGCAAGATCTCTATTGGGTATATTCTTAAATAATTTCTTCTTTTAAATAAAAATATTTTAATACGGTTTTTATCGCGTTTATTACATTATTAATTTCTTCTTCGCTTATGTGCGAAAATTATTGAGAAAATCTCAAGTTAGAATAGTACATTGTGTAGCAAGGGCGGGATAGAAGACATTACGTCAAACGAGTGACTACTAACAAGCACGAGGCGAAGCCGAGTGCTTTAAGTAGTCCGAGTTTGTAATGTCTAATACCGGCCGTGATACACACAATGTTTTTCATCTCACCGAGTAAATAGTAGAGCAAAAAAAATATTTTTCATATTATATTGGTTGAAATTGTATAGTATGAATATTCTATATAGTTTACCTTGAAAATTAATATTTATGCATCTGCAAGCTGGCTGATTATATTATCTATACCTATCAACATTATTGACCATGTATTCATTTATCATAGGGAATGTATTTCATGCAAATTAATGAAAATTACGATTACTTATAAATATTATGCCTAAAAATAGATAGCGGCAAACAGTGAACAGAAAATGCATCCGAGGATTACACAGATAACGAAAATGTTTTATCCAAAAAGTGGAAGTCAAAGATCGATGAATACATACAGCCAGCCACGCACGGCCATTAACAATTCCAAATTTAAATTAAGGACAAAAATCTCGCAGAATAGTTCAAATGTTTTTTTCATCGGGTTCACTGGCAATTCCAAATTTGAATATTCGACTAGAAAACTTTTTGGATGTAAAAGATTTGACGCTTGTGCATGGTATAGTGCCCTATTAAATTTAAAAAACTACTTTATGCGCTCTCGGGCTTTATGGAATTTGTATGAAATCTTATAGCCCACGGTCGTAATAGCGACCATCCAGCCCACTTTGCTTGCATTTAATGACACTGTTTAAGGGTAGGTGAGATGAAAATATCTTTACCTTGTAAACTCGCATTTGTAAATTAGGCATACATACTGTACAGTTACATTACATTAGACGCTATTTAACTACCTATTGTAATAATTTTGTTTCCAAAATTGTTATATTTTGTGTGCTAATATCAATAAATAAAATAATATAGAAAACCTTACGCGTATTTGTGGAAACAGAAAATTTCTCCTCAGTCACACCCCTGTTGTGTCACCGAGACAGCTCCAACAAGACTGCGGATTATTTATGGCGGAATTTTAACACGATCCGACGGAATTCAATTTTCAACTCAAATTCATGTACTCGTCAGTTTTGGACACCTTTTGAAACATACAGGTTTATTTCTTTTATCTAGCAACCATGAGCGAGGCCTGTAGCATATCCACTACAGTCCAACACTTTTTAACGAGCTGGGTTGACTCACGTAACAACACACATCATCATCATCATCATCAGGTCTGTTTTAGTCTCCACCGCAGGAACACATCCCTCTCTGTATTACCAGAGCAATTATATTAGTCAGATCAGTCAGATGATTTGGTCTAGACTGTCTACACTGGCCAGACAAGGTTTGGAAAGAACTCTTTGATGTTTAAAAGCTTTGTTTAGCTTGTGTTTCCTAAGTCGCTTTCAACTACATCCACGGGAATATTTGGAGTGGTCTTATTCTTCTCTGCCAGGATCCACACGGGTTATAACATCAGAACATCATACAGCAATTCCAAAAATTCAAAGAAAAGAGAACGAAGCCTCCTTAACAGAGAAGACCAAAAGACAAGAAGTCTACTGTTTACACACAATGGGCCCAGACGAGAGGCCTAAAAGTTGGAAAATTACCTACGAAACCAGGTGACCAGCAGGCGGATTTGCTAACTCGGTGTGCAACGATTTGATTGTCACTTTAGCATCCATTACGGTTTTCATATCTTAAATAAAAATAGTCATTCATACCGAAGCCGTAATGAATATTGAAGTTACCATAAAAATGATGTACACCATAGCTGTCAAAAGTTAGCAAATAGGCCTGCAGGTAGCTTTATTACATACATACTTATACCTAAGAATAATATGGAAGGGGCTCAGAGGACTTCAAAAGTGAAGCTAACATTCTACGAGTACGTTACATGTATGCAACAATAGTTGGTAATAATATAAAATTGCCAGAGCGCGTGCCTCGAGATAAGACATCTATTCCTGCAAAATTTGACTATTTTTTTTTTCATGTTGCTATGAAAAGACCTGCCAAAAATAAACACAATAGTGACAGAAATACATTTCTAAACAAAAAACTCTTTCAGTTATAAAAGTTTTAAAGACACATGTTTTTAGACGTGAAAACGCGCCGCTGAAATGCCTACATATTTGTGACGTCACAAGCTTGTATTTTGTATGGGTGGCGTGAGAACTTTGTTTGGTAGCTATAAGAAATATTTCGTTTATGGTAATGGTTTATAATAAAAGTTGCTTTAAATTTTGTAGACTAAAATACAGTATAATTGTAATTAAAGATTTTCACACTTTAAAAAATGGTCCTTTTCACCCAACTTTACAGAAGCTTTAAGATCACTTAACGAATCGATATCAAATTAAAAGTGTTCTTTATAGTGTTTTTAGATAGAAATTAGTCTCATTAAAAACAAATTTTATATAATCTTAACATTAGGCAACTACCGTATTATAATATGTATGTCAGCCCATAATGTGCTCCATTGTGGCATTTCATCATACTAACGTAAGTCAGTCTTTAACCGAAAATGCCGTATAAAACATATTTAAAGCACAATAAACGTAGTAAACATGTAGTTTTCAGTGGATTACCGAGGATTTAGTTTTCCGGTCTCCGTCTGCGTGAAATATATGATATTCCTTCGTGTAGCGAAATAACTGTTATGATATATGAAATAGTGTGTTCCTACTAGGCCATATTCGAAATAAAATAGGAACTTTTTTCAGCAAGAGTTGTAATCAAAAAGCTAGTTAAATTACTTAGATTATAAACAACCTAGATAGACTATTTCAGCCTAAAAACGTAGAAAAAACTAGTGTCCAACTCATAGTCGGTCGCGCACACACACTGGTACCAATTTGACGGATTTTCAGGGCATAATTTGACAGGATGCGTGTGATAACACAGAGCTGCCACGCACACAAGCATTGAAAAGTTGGCCTGGTTTTTAATCATTGAAATAAAGGCATGACGGTGTCTAGAGAGTATTTTTTTTTTGCCAGCCATATGTGTCCCACTACTGGGCAAAGGCCTCCCCTCCTTCCCTCCACACATCTCTGTCGTTGGTCTTTTCCATCCAAAATTTGTCGAATTCCCGCAGGTCATCTGACCACCTCGTCTTAGGTCTTCCTCTCTTCCTATGTCCGTCCGTTGGAACCCAGATTGTTGAGATGTGAGCCCATCTTTTAGAGTGCATACGGCAAACATGACCCGCCCAATTCCATTTTAATTTCGCAGCCTTCATTCAGAGAGTATATAGTCAAAGTTAAATTAGTTTAAATGATAGTGAGTGAGGCACGGTCACGGGTGTCACTCTCAACTGCTTGCCAGGAATTTGCGAGTTTGGCATTGAGTACCCGCGCTTGACAAGCTGCTACCTCTCATTCCCAATTCATCTGAGCAAGTAGCATTCCAAATGCCTTCATCCTGATAACCCTAGTCCAACAAACTCCTACCCTTCATTCTGCCTGGAAATGTTATCTATGTGTAGCAGCGGTGGAACCGAGGTCATCATCATCATCAGGTCTTTTTTAGTCTCCACTGCAGGAGCACGATACTCTCTATTCTACCAGAGCCATATATTACCCAGAGCAGTCAGAGGATTTGGCCTATACTATCAACGCTGACCAGACGGGTTGGAGAGGTCTCTTTAATGTTCATAAGCTTTTTTTAGCTTGTGTTTCCTAAGTTGCATTCTACGACATCCACCGGAAGACTTGGAGTGGTCCTACCTAATATACTAATATACTCTGCCGGGAACAACACAGCAACCGAGAATGGAACCGAGATAAGCCTCACAAACTCACGCCAACCCGGCTTCCAAACGCGGTGAGTATGGCAGAACCCCACTAGGATAAAAATCCTTGCGAGAGGCCTATGTCTAGCATAGAACTTCTTACGGCTACGATGATGAGCACATAGCAACCACAACCGATGGTCGATGAGACAGAATGGCGACTGCCGGAAGTCAGACGACCTGATCTACGTAGTGAGACGTCAGATGCTGGTTACATCCAACTGGTCGAGTTGGAAACCACAATGGGTGGAAAACTCTTTGTTTAACTGAGGTCTCCCTGAACTAATATGATGATAATGACCAGCTGTGGCATTCTTGTGGATAATATGATGATAATGAGTCGTGGTTTCAATGTTTCTTTGAAAATCACGACATTATTTCTTTCTAAATAAATTACCTTTATATCCTGAGATTGTTATCTCACTTACAAAGATCTCCTCTATCGATTTCCAGTTGTCCATATCTCTTGCAATTTTTATTTTTGTTTTTTATATATATATATATATATATATTATATATAATTTATATATATATATAGGTACGAACAAATCACGCAGATTGAGCTAGCCCCAAAGTAAGTTCGAGACTTGTGTTATGGGATACTAACTCAACGATAGAATATTTTATAACAAATACATATATAGATAAACATCCAAGACCCAGGTCAATCTGAAAAAGATCGTTTTTCATCTTGACCTGACCAGGGATCGAACCCGGGATCATCCATGTCGCAGCCTGGCGTGTTGACCGCTGCGCCATGGAGCTCGTCAATTCTCCTTCAACTTTTTGTCTTTTTGATCGTTCAATGTTCTAAAGGTAAAGGGACGGAACCCTTCGTACACGACGTATCAGACTCGCTTGTGGCTGATATTTTAAACACTTTTACATTAACTGAATACGAGTTATACGGTTACAAATAGAATACACCAACAACGCAAGCAGATGTATGAATTCAGCTCGGTATGTTTTAAAATATTTTGTTGTTTTCCTCATAAGTGCAACATGTAAACAAATAAGCATTTCTTCTTTGATATGAAATTTCTGTAATGTATCCATTACAGAAATTTCATATATTTTTATTATTTTACCAGGTTAAAATCATTACTCAGTTTACAATTCAGTTATATTAATGTGCGTTATATAACAGTATTTTAGTTTGAATAATAATACTGACAAACCACACAGATTGAACCCCACCCCAAAAAAAGTTCTTAAGTAAGACTTGTGTTATGGGATACTAACTCAACGATACTATATTTTATAACAAATAAATATATAGATAACATCCAAGACCCAAGTCAATCTGAAAAAGATAATTTTTCATCTTGACCTGACCGGGTTCGAACCTGGGACCATCCGTGTCGCAGGCCGGCGTGTTGACCGCTGCGCCATGGAGCTTTACTAAAGTTTCAAAATAGACCCTGCCCTGATCCTGTAACTCAAAAATACACCAGTTTACACTTTATGTCTGAACTTCTCAGTCGTGTTGTTCCCGGCAGAGAAGAATAGGACCACTCCAAATCTTCCCGTGGATGTCGTAAAAGGCGACTTAGGAAACTCAAGCTAAACAAAGCTTATAAACATCAAAGAGACCTCTCCAACCCGTTTGGCCAGCGTGGAGAGTGTAGGCCAAATCCTCTGACTGCTCTGGCAGTACAGAGAGGGTCGTGCTCCTGCAGTGGAGACTAACAAAGACCTGAAGATGATGATGATGTCTGAACTTTTACGTCACAAATATGACGTTTCACACAACGAATAATATAAATTCATACACTACCTACTACAAACCGTACATCCATGCACCTTTCCATGCACAGGCTTTGTGTTAGGTAAAAATCAGAGTCACTGTCGTAGTAGGAATTCTAAGGTACTCTCTTAAACATTTTAGAATGGGGAAGAGGTGCGAAGCGCAATATTGCGGGGGGCACTTGGAGAGTTCTTTATGTACCAAAAAAAATCTAATCAATAAAAAAACGTTTATTCAGAAAATAAGCCTTTACAAGCAGGATCTTTCGTGTCAAAGTGTAGTACGTTAGTACTTATTATTAATTCTGTGCTTACAGTATGCTAAACATTTCAGGACTAGTGGAATTTGAACCCACGACCTCTGGGTCATTAGACGCCTTGACTACTTGACCACAGAGGTAGTTGTGAAAAAAATTACAGGGCTATGACTTGAATATACTCGGGTAATAATAACCACTCCATCACTATGCACAGCGGTAACTCGTATAGTTTTCGCAGTTATTAACCTAAATAAATATTGTGATTAATTCACCCTAAAACTATTTTATCGCGTCAAATTATTCAAACCAACCCACTTTTAGTTACGTGACTAATCGGGTGTTACAACCGCAGTCCTAAGACGAGAGAAAGAAGGAAATATTACTTCATAAGATTACAGAAAAAGAAATTATCAGCCACATTATTTTCTTTTTTTTTTAATTATGTATTATTTGATAATACATATCAATAATAATATTACTTAATCAACCCAACAACATATCTTCTTCTTTATTCTAATTATATACATATAGAAGTAGGTATAGAACAGTAGTGCTCTAGACAGTTAAGGTCACAATAATAATTACATGATAATTCATGGGCTTAGTAAATAGGTAACATGTTCTCCAAACGTAGACTCAACTAAGATTAAGTACCTAGTCACTTTTCTTATATTTAAAAAAAATTACTGGCGTCTCTACGCAATATGTCACAAAGCCCTACAGTGCAAGCTAGTAGTGATAACTTAATTATTATATCTTTTCAGTTTCTATTATCATTTATCAAACTTATTTCATAATTAGCCTTTACCAGTACCAGACTTGGCTCGCGTTTAAATTTTCTAAGCCAATTATCGACAATCCCGCGGGAACAGTCCTTTTTTTAGGGTTCCGTAGTAAACAAGGAACCCTTATAGTTTCGCCATGTCTGTCTGTCTGTCCGTCCGCGGTTTTACGCAGAGACTATAAGTACTAGAAAGCTGTAATTTGGTATGGGTATGTATATTAATCATGGCAAAAAAGTGGTAGAATAAAATCATGAAAAAAAATTTTTTTTAGGGTAGCTCCCTTACAAGTAAAGTGGGGGAGGAATGTTTTTTTCTCTATTTACCCATTGTGTGGGGTATCGTTAAATAGGTCTTTGAAAAATATTGTAAGGTTCAGAACACCATTTTTCGATTTAGGGATCCGTTTCCGAAATATTTGGTTTTAAAGTGCGAATTTTTGTTAGAGGTAAGTGTCCTCCCCCCCTCTATCTGCTAAACGGTTATATATAGATACGTGAAAAAATTTACAGCAGTAGCATATATACTGAAGTTGAAAGGAAAACTATCAAAGCTGAGTACTAGGTACAAACTAAAAAGTTATAGGCAACCAACTCATAAACTGTAAAATTTCATACTATTTTCATTGTTAAATGTTTTTGGTCGTTAAACTGTAAGGTGCGAGTGTGAATAGTGTGAACTCAAAGTTGTCATTCGCAACTACGGAACCCTACACTGCGCGTGGCCCGACACGCACTTGGCCGGTTTTTGTTTCAACGTAAGATATTTTAAATATCATTTCATCATCTTCATCAGGTCTTTCTAGTCTCCACTGCAGGAGCACGACTCTCTGTACTACCAGAGCCATATATTAGCTTGAGTAGTCAGAGGATTTGGCCTACACTCTCGACGCCGGCCAGACGGGTTGGAAGTCTCTTTGATGTTTATAAGCTTTGTTTAGCTTGTGTTTCCTTAGTCGCCTTTTACGACATCCACGGGATGACTTGGAGTGGCCCAATATTCTGCCGGGAACCTTATGGCGTCCAAGTATGATTTTGCTTTCATAAAATACAATTGCCGGAAATTGTACAAAGGTAATTTGATTGCGATCCATTTCACGATAAAATCTAATTGCTACGAACAAAACATTTTAGCGAATTTATTAACAGTAGTTAGTTTAATAGAAATAGCGGTCGGTGGGCCTGTTACTGATATGTATCTTTTAATCCATTACTATTTTGTTAATTAAAGATCGATATCATAGGAAATAAACTGGTCTAGCGTAAGTCAGAATCGCACATGAAGGGTTCAATTACATTTCAATTCATTTCGTGCATTTTAAAATGTGCAATTTAGTTCTTACTAGTCAAAGTCACTATTTTATAAAAGATACACTATGAACCCTTTCGAGTATTGCAAAACAAAAAGCAGAACGCCAACCGAGTTTCATGACATGAAGTTAATTTAAATAAATAATGAACCATTATCGGTAAATATAATTAAATAGCTTTTTTTATCTGTTCCGTTCTATCACACAATATTTAACTACTAAAAGGGCTTAATAAATAACGCGATAAATTATTATTCTCTTATTTTTATTTGTTGTTAAAACAATAGGTATACTTATTATTCTGTACAAATTTCAAATCCTTACGGGTAGCTATTACAGGTTCATAGATAGAGCCCCGTCAAAGACGTACGGATGAAAGGACAGCTTTGCGTACGGAACCCTAACGAAAACGAATATTAATTTATTTAAAAGATTTTTTGTGTTACTTTTAATGAGGGTTGATTATAGATCTAACGTACTAACTCAATCAAACCTCAACCACTGAACATATTCATGAATTGGCAAGCCTTGACGTGAGATATAATTTTGAAAAAAAAAAACATAATTTGGTTTAGAAAAGATTAGCACTGATACAATCGCGAGCAAAAGTAAGTTTACTCATACAACCGTTTGATTGTAATTTTAGGAAAATTTTACAGAAAACGAAAAATGCCTATAACTATTTAATAAAAATCTCATGTTATACTTTAAAAGAGTATATTTGATAGAAATTGTACCTATCAGTAATTTTGTTGCGATCCATTTTACGATAAAAATAATTACTGCGCATAAAAGCTTTATCGCAAATTTATTAACTGTTGTTAGTTTAATAGAATTAGCAGCCGGTCGGATTGTTATTAATATGGATCTGTCAATTTAGTATAAATATCAAAGTAAATAAAAACAATTAATATTGACAAGCTCCGTGGCGCAGCGGTCAACACGTCGACCTGTGTCACGGATGGTCCCGGGTTCGATCCCCGGTCAGGTCAAGACGAAAAATGATCTTTTTCAGATTGACCTGAGTCTCGGATGTTTAACACAAGTCTTACTTAAGAACTTACTTTGGGGCTAGCTCAGTCTGTGTGATTTGTCCGCATACCTATATTTATTTATTTATTAAATATCTATTATATTTCTTATTTTATGGCCGAGATTTTGGTGATTTTAATAATAATAACTTTCAAGAGATACAAAGTACCTGTGTTGTACCGTATACAACTAAAATAAGTAGCTATCAAAGATGGCGTGGGTAGGCAGGCACTTTTTCACGTCAAATTACATTTAAAATTCTCTTATTAAGTATTATGCATTTACTATTTATTGTTCAAAAGCTACAGACTACTAGCATTTCGGAACCGACCACTGCAGACAAGAAAGGCCGAAAGAAACTCTTTCCAACAGTTTAGGTCGCCTACTCGCCTGAAGGGCATTGTATGATTATATTATATTTCTTTCTTTTTTACTTTTCTTTTTTTTCATCCGATTTCATTTTACAATATCATTATACATTCATTATTTTTGGAACATGTCTTATGTTTACGATCGAGTAAGCAAATTACAAAAACAACAGAACATGAAGTAGTCTCAAAGAGGCCGACCAGACTAGTCCCCACTGGCAGCACCCGTTCACTTCACTTCGCTTTATGAGAGCTTTGGTGACAAATGTATACGATTCCGTAAGACAGTCTATTCAACACATTGTTCATGATTATAAGCATATATTACACCAAACTACACCAATTTCATGCAAAAAACATAATGATAAGTGTCTATGTGTCATCGTCACTCAAAGACATTGGGTGATAGCGGGCGTATAGGTAGAAAATGAATGAAACAGTGATGCGCCATCATTTATTACCAACCAAAGTACTTACTTAGGTACACTCAAAAATTAACAATCAAATTTACCTATTGTTTGTTTGTTTGTTTTTCGTATGTGTAAGTGGCCAGCACTGGTGTCAGATTTTTCAAGCTGCCTTAAGGCATCTGACATAGCTTAACGACTGCCATCAACGATGATAGCCGGGACCAACGGCTTAACGTGCCTTCCGAAGCACGGAGGAGCTCGAGATATTTTTATGCCACTTTGCGGTCACCCATCCAAGTAGGGACTGCACCAGGGGTTGCTTAACATATGTAAGCGCTCATAGAGCTCACACCCACTGGACCATCGGGCTCCTCAATCAATTTACCTATTAATCAGCCTATGATTTCGTGAGATAGTTTCAGACAGTCTCTCAAAATGTAAATGTTAATTCTAGATACAACACACAACTTTACTATCTGAGACCAATCACTCGTTCTGTAGTAAGTTAGCGTGCCTAGTTTGCCAGCTGAATTAATAATCATATGCTGTTCCAAATTCCTTCAATTCAATTACCCAGCTTCAAGTTCCAACTTGGCTTCGAACTCAGAGAAACAGGACTTTAGAATATCAGATTGAAGACAAGGAAATCTTTGTGTATCTTAATAAATAATTGACGAGCTCCGTGGCGCAGCGGTTACTACGCCAGCCTGCGACACGGGGGTCCCGGGTTCGATCCCCGGTCAGGTCATGATGGAAAACGATCTTTTTTAGTATGACCTGGGTTTTGGATGTTTATCTATATATGTATTTGTTATAAAATATAGTATCGTTGAGTTAGTATCCCATAACACAAGTCTTTCTTAAGAGCTAACTTTGGGGCTAGCTCAATCTGTGTGATTTGTCCGTATATATATATTTAAATAAGGTCCTATAATATATAAGGTAATAAATAAGTCCCACATTACGGTATGTTAAGGCTTATAATTTTTTTGTATTTTCTAATTAAACATCACCTGATATGAAGAGATTTTAAAACTTTTGTGAGATGTATATCTCATGTTCTCGTAAAAACACATTCACGAAATATAAAAACTCTCTTATAGCTAAATACAAAAGGTTAATAAGTGAATCAGGGATCGATATTAGGACTATATGTTATTACAAGTTACTAAAAGTGCATCAAGGGTTGTTTTTACTGTCAAATGTCTGTAAAAACTAGCTGTACAGTAACACCGAGTTAGTTTTAGTATAATATGTTAGCTTAAACTACTTATTAGTAAGCCTGCGGCTTCCATTTGACATAAAAAAATATAAAACACATGTAACATTGGGTCCAGCCGTCAGGCCCACAGTCCGCAAAGAACCCGGCCGGGAGGCACCCGAATTTTAAAATTGGTTCGTCCACGAAGTACCCGAATTTCAAGTGAGTACTGTTAAGAGCAGAAGTGTTGGGGTGCATCCCGGCCGGGTGCCTCGCAGACTGTGGGCCTAACGGCTGGACCCGTAACATTTTGAGTCTGGGAAGAGATTTTTATGTAACTTCTTATTTTAAATGATCACATTTATGATGATAGCGCAATAACGGCGACATGATGATAACACAATAGTTAAAATTAACTCATAACTATTTCGATAGCGTGAAAGTTTATTCTACTAAAAGTGCATCCTAGGTCGACTTTGAAACTAACATCTCAAATCGTAGATCAATCGCTCGATTAGTAGAAACCAAGCAAGCCCAGTAGTTTGGTTGCTGAATTAATAATCATGTGCTGCTCCCAATTCCTTCAATTCAATTACCCAGCTTCAAGCTCCAACTTGGTCTCTCAGAGAGACAAGACTTAATAATATCAGATAGTGACAAGGAAAGCTTCATTTATCTCAACAAATAAGTGAATCAGGGATCAATATCAAACTGTGATCAGTACAAGGTAACATTATAAGTCTGGCTTGCGATTTTATGTTTTAAATTATTTTAAATATGATTTATTGAGCCGTTATTGAGATAACATAATAATATATGATAGCGTAAAAGTGTATTTTACTAAAAGTGCATTCCAGGTCGACTATAACACTTTCTTTCTTTCTTTTTCGTATGTGTAAGTGGCCAACACTGGTGTCAGATTTTTTAAGCTTCCTTAAGGCATCTGACATAGCTTAACGACTGCCATCAACGATGACAGCCGGGACCAACGGCTTAACGTGCCTTCCAAAGCACGGAGGAGCTCGAGATACTTTTATGCCATTTACGGTCACCCATCCAAGTAGGGACTGCACCAGGGGTTGCTTAACATACGTAAGCGCTCATAGAGCTCACACCCACTGGACCATCGGGCTCCTATAACACTTATATGTCAAATCGTAGATCAATCGCTCGATCAGTAGAAACCAAGCAAGCCCAGTAGTTTGGTAGCTGAATTAATAATCATGTGCTGCTCCGAATTCATTCAATTCAATTTCTCAGCTTCAAGTTCCAACTTGGCCTCGATCTCAGAGAGACAGGATTTGATTTGACATAACAATATGTTAGTTTATGACAGGGATTGATATTATAATATATCACTTATAAATTAGTCAATGTGTACCCAGGCTTTGTTGGTAAAAACTACTAAAGCAGTAATATATGGGGTTTGCTATGCTATAACATAGTGAGTCAAGGTTCTGTTTTAGACATAAAATTTTGATCATTACAAGTAACATTATAAGTCTGGGTTGCGATTTTATGTTTTAAATTATTTTATTGAGCCGTTATTGATATAACATAATACTTCAATTATCTTATTACCATTTCGATAGCATAAAAGTGTATTCCACTGAAAGGGCGCCCAGGTCAGCTATTAAACTAACATTTCAAATCGTAAATCGATCGCTCGTTCGGTAGAAACCAAGGGTTGGAGCCAGTAGTTTGGTAGCTGAATTAATAATCATGTGCTGCTCCGAATTCATACAATTCAATTACCTAGCTTTAAGTACTAACTTGGTCTTGAATTTAAAGAGACAGGGCTTTAGAATGTCAGATTTAGGATGAAGGAAACTTTGTAATCATAAGACATCTTTATTTCCTAAAACGAGCACTTATCATTAAAATATTCGCAACTTAAAAATTGTACGCATTTTATATGAAATTATAGCGACACCGATCGCCGAGAAAAAAAAAAGATATATGAAATAATGTATTTGATACATTACTTAATCTGTATTTCTATTAAGGTTTTTTGATTGTGTTTCTCATACCCACCGAACAAAGATATTAGGTAGCAAAAAATGCCCATCGTGCCCCTGTAGTGGAGACCAACAAAGGCCTATTAATGATGATGAAGATAAATACCCGTGAAAAGTCGGGTAGTATTGGTAGTGATGAAAACTAGACCCTACTTTTTGCCCTCGCCGTTAGCTTATTACGGACGGGAACTGGCAGACCAATTAACTATTAATTAGTCATTAAACTCCGGACCAGGCTCCGTTATTTTCATTTATAGGGACAACGTAATATTGTAGGGAAATGGGAAATACATTACTAATATGCAATGCAACTTTGTGTCAAAAAATTTAAAGACTGTGTCTGCCGCGTGGTTCCCGGCAGAGTATAGGACCTCTCCGAGTCTTTTGGATGTCGTAAAAGGCGACTTAGGAAACATAAGCTAAACAAAGCTTTTAAAAATCAATGACACCTCTCCAACCAATTTGGCTAGCATGGAGAGTGTAGTACAATTATAAAAATTTTATGGGATTGTAGGGTACCGTATATAAATTATTATGATTACACTTATAAATACCAATAAAATATAAACTTACTTGTAATTATTAAGACTAGTTGAATGTATAAAATATATACATAAACATACAATACATTATACATACATACTATATTAAACATATTTCCTTATATAAATAAACCTTAATAATATTAATTATTTAATAACTAAGTGTACTTACCAGTTTGTCGATGTCGATATCGACAACGTATTATCGACTGATCCGACGCACTAACCACCGCGTCACATAACGGGATTTGTTCCCCGCAGTCGATGCGCGAGCGCATCGAGTGCCACGCCAGTCGAAACCTAGCTACGACACTTAGAGCACGCTCGCTTGCGATTCGCCGCGTACTTAAAACTGTTGTGATTTGCTTGTGCGCTATTGCATTTGTTTACTTTAAGTTTCTTTTCCTACTTCTGAACTGTCTATCACCTATTCTTGAACTATCTGTATACTATCTACGTGTAACTATCTACTGTGCTTGTGCTGTGTGTGACCTTCTGCCTACCCTTGCTACTTACTGCACCTTCTTCTGTATGTCGGATGGAATAAATACCTAGTGGAGTTACGTGAGTCTTTTATTACATATATTCGACATTAAATGGTA
The DNA here is from genome assembly GCA_963082605.1 of Rhodophaea formosa. NCBI lineage: Eukaryota > Metazoa > Arthropoda > Insecta > Lepidoptera > Pyralidae > Rhodophaea > Rhodophaea formosa. Next base: position 2,059,196 of record OY720220.1, on the reverse strand, counting down.
GAAACCTACCCCAATCTACCATACTGGTGACCCCAAGTCCGAATACCGGACGAGAACAAAGAAATTCAAGATGGCAAACGCTAACGAAGAGCGGCCTAAAGTTAGTGAGGGGCACGTATCGATAGAAAAAGGCGATGTTTTTAAAGTCAGCATTCGAATACCTCCTTTCTGGCCGGAAGAGCCCGAAATATGGTTCGCACAAGTAGAAGGACAATTTGCCATTAACCGGATTACTAGTGATGTAACAAAGTTCAACTACATAATTGGTCAACTCGATAATCAGTATTCTCGTGAGGTGAAAGACATTATTATCAGCCCACCGGCAGAGAACAAGTATGAAAAGCTTAAATCGGAGCTGATTAAAAGACTGAGTGCATCAAATGAGAAGAAACTCAAGCAACTTCTAATGCACGAAGAGTTAGGAGACAGAAAACCGTCTCGTTTTCTTCGTCATCTCCAAGGCTTGGCCGGCGTGGAAGTTCCAGATGATTTCCTGAAAACTATTTGGATTAGTCGACTCCCTGTTGGAATCCAGACGGTGCTAGCAGGTCAACCGAGTTCAGCGGCTTTGGAGGATCTAGCGGATTTAGCGGACAGAGTCAACGATGTGGCTACCCCATCTCCTAGTGTCGCGGCAGCGGATAGTGCAAACCCAGGTTCTATTATCACTAACCTGACGAGAGAGATCGCTGAGTTACGCAGACAGTTTAACCAAGCGTTTGGGGCTAATAGCAGAAGCAGACCTCGCTCCCGGCCCACCCATTCAGGACGGAATAGGTCGTCTTCGCGTTCCCAGTCTAATTACCGGAAACACCCTCTATGCTGGTACCACCACAAGTTTGGAGAGAAGGCAAGCAGATGCATCCCCCCATGCGACTACAAGGCGGAAAACTTAAAGGGCGGTCGATAATGGCGGCTGACGACTGCCCTCCATCTTCTTCTGGTCGCCTATTTGTTTCCGATCGACACTCAAAGATGCAGTTTCTGGTCGACACTGGAAGCGACCTCTGCGTCTTTCCTCGCTCGGCACTGCGCGAACGGCGTAGTTCTACAGGGTTCCAGCTGACTGCGGCAAATGGATCCAGCATATCGACGTATGGTTACGTACATTTGAATTTAGACTTAGGCTTACGCAGGATTTTTTCTTGGCGTTTTGTAGTTGCAGATGTGACAAAACCAATAATAGGAGTAGATTTTCTTAACTTTTATCACCTTATTGTAGATTGTCGCAATAAACGCTTAATAGATTACACTACTTCTGTAACAGCTATAGCCAAGTCTGTTAATAATTGTGCTAGCCTATACTCTGTAAAGGTCTTGACTGGCGAGACTTCATATCATAAAATTCTTAATGAGTTCCCAGAGATCACTCGACCAGCTGGTACGCATCGTAATATCCCACATAATACGGTACACCACATCCGCACCACTCCAGGGCCCCCAGTTTCTTCTGCGCCTCGCCGCCTGGCACCAGATAAGTTAAAAATTGCTCAACAGGAATTCCAGTCAATGCTCGCCAACGGTACAGCCAGACCTTCGGAAAGCTCTTGGTCCTCTCCGTTACATTTAGCCCCCAAGAAGGACAACGGCTGGCGTCCATGTGGTGATTATCGCATGTTGAATGCTCGCACACTGCCTGACAGGTATCCGATCAAACATATTCAGGATTTCGCTCATTCGCTATCAGGGTGCAAAATCTTTAGCACTTTAGATTTGATTAAAGCGTACAATCAGATACCTGTCAGCGCAGACGACATTCCTAAAACTGCGATCACCACACCGTTCGGATTATACGAGTTTCCATTTATGACGTTTGGTCTCCGTAACGCCGGCCAAACCTTCCAACGTTTCGTGGATGAAATGACCAGAGGGCTAGATTTCGTTTATTGCTATTTGGATGACTTCCTTATATTTAGCAGGTCCAAAACTCAGCATGAGGAGCACCTCCGTATCGTATTTGGTAGGCTCCGCGACTACGGTATGCTTCTGAACACAGCCAAGTGTGTTTTCGGGGCAGAGGAGGTAACCTTTTTAGGCTACAGTATCTCCGAGCAAGGCACCCGACCACTGGACTCTAAGGTAGAAGCCATTAAGAAATTTCCCATACCTACTAATGTACGTCAACTTAGGGCATTCTTGGGCATGCTTAACTTTTATAGAAGGTTCCTCCCTCAAGCTGCTCAGGTTCAAGCTCCATTGCACGCTCTGTTGACAGGATCATTGAAGGGATCACAACCTATCAACTTGACAGGTGAGGCTTTAAAAGCTTTCGAGGCTAGTAAGCAAAGTTTATCCGATGCAGCTTTATTAGCACATCCCGACTGCACTGCCAAGCTGGCGCTGGTCACAGATGCATCGGACAAGGCCATTGGAGCTGTCATTCAACAGTTTAAGGACGGTGCTTGGCAGCCACTAGCATTCTTTTCTCGAAAGCTGAGCCCTTCTCAGGTAAAATACTCACCTTATGATCGGGAGCTACTCGCCATTTATGAAGCAATAAAGCATTTTAGGCACATGCTTGAAGCTCGTCATTTTATCGTGTACACTGACCACAAGCCGATCAGTTTTGCCTTTCACGAAAGAAAGAAAAACTGTTCGCCAAGGCAGTATCGGCATTTAGATTTTATTGCCCAGTTTACAACCGATATTAGACATATCGCTGGCAAAGACAATGTCGTCGCAGATACGTTGTCACGTATCGAGGAACTAGGAGCACCCGTAAGCCTCGAGTTGTTGGCCAAGGCACAAGCTTCTGACTCTGAACTGGCAAAATTGCTAGACGGAGGTTCTTCATTGCGCCTAGAAAAATTGTACGTACCTGGTAGCAGAGCTTCTTTGTACTGCGATGTCAGTACACCTGCTCCCAGGCCATTTGTCCCAGCTTTCTTCCGTAAACAGGTGTTTAATAACCTGCATTCTCTCAGCCACCCCGGTGCAAATGCATCAGCAAAGCTAGTAGCCGAAAGGTACGTTTGGCCAGGCATGAGGAAGGACTGCCGGGACTGGGCGCGTAGTTGCATAATGTGTCAAAAGGCAAAGGTTCATCGTCACGTAAACGCACCCTTGAACACATATAACTTGCCCAAAGGACGCTTCAAAAAAGTACATATTGACCTGATTGGCCCTCTTCCCCATTCTGATGGATATCGGTATTGCCTTACCGCCGTTGATCGATTCACTCGATGGGCGGAAGCCATACCAATCGAAGATATCACCGCTGAAACGGTGGCTAAGGCGTTACTGTCCGGTTGGATCGCCAGATTTGGTTGTCCTACGGACATCATAACCGACCGTGGCCGGCAATTTGAGTCTGCCCTGTTTAAATGTCTGTCGACTATAGCTGGATTCGAGCACAAGCGGACAACAGCGTATCATCCGGCTTGTAACGGATTAGTCGAAAGATTCCACAGGCAGCTCAAAGCCGCCATAGTATGCCACGCAAATGATAAGTGGACGGAATCCTTACCTTGGGTTCTACTCGGCATAAGAACTTCTTTTAAGGAAGACTTACAATCTTCTTCAGCCGAGTTAGTATACGGAGAGCCTTTAAGATTGCCTGGCGAATTCTTCGATCCCGCTTCGGCTGGTACTACAGATATTTTGGAATTTACCACCCGCATTAGGACTTTCGCTAGAAAATTGCAACCTTTACCTACCTCCCATCACAATAAACCCAAAGTATTTGTGTACAAAGATCTTGCAACCAGTGATTACGTTTTCCTGCGTGAAGACGCATCACGTGGCTCACTTCAACCGGCTTATTCTGGTCCACATAAAGTTTTGTCTAGAGGACATAAGGTTTTCAAAATTCTTTTCAAAAACAAAGAGGTTACGGTATCAATCGATCGAGTAAAGCCCGCTTTTATACTTACTGATCAGCCAGACGATCCCTCCCCAGCTGTCCAAAAAGAATATACCACACGTTCAGGACGCAGAGTCAAATTTACCGACTTTTATCGCCCTTGACGGTCTCTGGAGGGGGGTGGTGTAGGGTACCGTATATAAATTATTATGATTACACTTATAAATACCAATAAAATATAAACTTACTTGTAATTATTAAGACTAGTTGAATGTATAAAATATATACATAAACATACAATACATTATACATACATACTATATTAAACATATTTCCTTATATAAATAAACCTTAATAATATTAATTATTTAATAACTAAGTGTACTTACCAGTTTGTCGATGTCGATATCGACAACGTATTATCGACTGATCCGACGCACTAACCACCGCGTCACATAACGGGATTTGTTCCCCGCAGTCGATGCGCGAGCGCATCGAGTGCCACGCCAGTCGAAACCTAGCTACGACACTTAGAGCACGCTCGCTTGCGATTCGCCGCGTACTTAAAACTGTTGTGATTTGCTTGTGCGCTATTGCATTTGTTTACTTTAAGTTTCTTTTCCTACTTCTGAACTGTCTATCACCTATTCTTGAACTATCTGTATACTATCTACGTGTAACTATCTACTGTGCTTGTGCTGTGTGTGACCTTCTGCCTACCCTTGCTACTTACTGCACCTTCTTCTGTATGTCGGATGGAATAAATACCTAGTGGAGTTACGTGAGTCTTTTATTACATATATTCGACATTAAATGGTAGAAACCTACCCCAATCTACCATAGGATAATCTCTGGAGTATTGCCTATTAAACAAAAAAAGAATCACTAAAATCGATCCATAATTGACTGAGTAATCGCGGAACATACATACAAAACATACAGACGAATTGAGAACCTCCTCCTTTTTTGAAGTCAGTTAAAATACCTTTTTCCGCCTCCATTACAACATTTTAACGATCAGTTTACTTAAAATTTTTAATTCGGAGTCTTCAATCTGCATTTTCTTGCACTCAAGCACTATTTCACAGTTATAAAGACTGCCACTTAATTTTTACGCCCCAGACGGCTAGAATGCGAATATAATGCCACTTGCTCTTTCTATATTAAATACATAAATTCTACCGGCTGCTAGTTATATGGTCTTTGAATTGGGAGTTTAAATTCTTCTTGGATTCTTTATCGAATGGTTTTAGAATAGACTTGCCTGCGAGGCGTGACTTACGGTGCATTTTGAACTTAGGTTATGGATGGTACAAGAGGGAGACTTTCGGTGTTGTCACAGAGCACAGAATGTTGCTCGCACAAGGGACAGTCACATTTCCTGCTCTATGGTTATACCTTTTAACCCTTGACAAAATTAGGATGTTTAAAATATGCAACCGTAGACTATCTTAAACTTAAATGATTTTGATACATATTGTTTTTGTGTGAAAGGTAAGTATTTAAATCGATAGTGTTCTTAGCTTTATTTGGTAAAATAATTTCAGCCGTTTACTTCCCAGAATTTTGATTTTATGTTTGTGCCGTGTGATTCCCAGGAGTGTAGAATGTTTGTTTTGTTTGTGTATGTGTAAGTGGCCAACACTGGTGTCAGATTTTTCAAGCTGCCTTAAGGCATCTGACATAGCTTAACGACTGCCATCAACGATGACAACCGGGACCAACCAAGTAGAATACCAGTGTAGAATGGGACCACTCCAAGTCTTCCCGTGGATGTCGTAGAAGGCGACTTGGGAAATACAAGTTAAAAATAGCTTAGAAACATTAAAGAGACCTTTATCCGTCTGGCAAGTGTGGAGAGGATAGAATAGGCCTAATCCTCCGACAGCTCTATACTTATATACATGGCGAAATTTTGATCGTTCTGGACCCTTAAAGGGGTGATTCAGCCCGTCGATAAGAACCATTTTTCCTATGGGACCAATGCTGGAAACTCAAATTTTATTTCGACATTTTCATACAAAAGTGTTCAGCCGCCCGGGCAATTTGTATAGGAATGACGAAATTTTTTTCGAGATTACAGCATTTGTCCCATAGGAAAAGTTGTTTATATTGACAGGCTGAATCACCCCTATAATGGTCCGGAACGATCAAAATTTCGCCATGTATATGCTTTCGCCATGTATTGGCTTTGTAGTACAGAGACGGTCGTGCTCTTGAAGTGGAGACGAATAAGACCTGATGATGATGATGAAGATGATGATGATTAAAATCTTTTGCTGTTAAATATAGACATTAGCATATTTTTCTACTCGTAAAGGGTACTAAAATATAGGATCTTTCGTCCCTATATTTCATCTCTAGGCCGGCAGCTTATTGCATACATAATATTATTCAAAATTTTTAAATATAACTATCAGTACATCTAAGAGGACTGCTACAAAAACATACATACATACTATCATGTCTTTTACCCTTGCGGGGTAGACAGAGTCCAAGTCTGTAAAACCTTAAGACTTCAACGAAAAATCGAATATTATAATCGAATTTCAATTGATCGACTGCCAAATACGGAAAGGTTAGATTGGATTCTTAAGAGCGTATACTAGCAGTATTTTTTCAATATGGTTTCCATACAAATGTATTTCTCTATTTTATCGCTGAAAACTGATTCTAGAGCCACAATTCTTTTTTCATAAAATTTAATACTAAAATAGGAATGCCCCTATTTTTTATTTTTTCTATTAAAACTGTTTTTGTAAGACTTTTTTTCTTTTAAACAGGTTTTCAGAAAATAATAAAACATAGGGACATACCTATTTTAGTAATAGATTGTATGTAAAAAGAATTGTGCCTCTAGAAGCAGTTTTCAGCGAGAAAATAGAGAAATACATTTGAATGGAAAACTCACTGCTAGTATACCCTCTTAATCCTGATTGATGCGGCTATAGAGTGTTTGACAGGGCAATCGTATTGTTGTTTTTATTTATCAGGTTAAAAATTTGTAAGTACGAATAAACGGGATCAATCATTCGGAAGTTTTGGAACAGATCATTCATCATCATCGTCATCAGGTCTTTCTAGTCTCCACTGCAGGAGCACGACCCTCTCTGTACTACCAGAGCCATATATTAGCTTGAGTAGTCAGAGGATTTGGCCTACACTCTCCACGCTGGCCTACAGATCATTACGTGTCATTTTTACACATAGGCATTTGAATCTTCTAACTTAAGGCTACATAATATTGTGGGAAGCAGCTTAAAAGTCAGTTTCGCAAGACAATATTGCGTACTTCACGTTATACTAAACTATTAGCCATGTAGTCAATTTTCAATCACCTCATTGTCAGACTTAGGAATATTCGACTTGGCAAATTCGATGAACGTAGTATTTATTAATTAACTGAATGTTCATTCATTTACGGCATTTAACTGTCGATCATTTGATGATTAATACGGATCAAAATATCGATTGTAAGAGTTTCTAAAAAGAGCAAAGCAGAAGCGTAAAGAACGTCGGCTCAAAACAATTAAAATACCAAGATAGACTACTGAAAATGGCAAATAAAACTCTAAAGAAACGTTCATTTTTTATACCTTACAAGTTAACCGGAAACATGTATTTACTGACTTTAATGCTGCACTCTCTAGTCTACGTTCAAACATAAAAAATCAAAAAGCCAAACAGTACCAACCAAACGTAAACCCAGGAGCCTTATTTACGAGCAACATGTACGGGAATAAAGTTCATTTCACACTGGTTAGTATCGCGTGCGAGCATTCAATGAAACTAACTTCCTTGGGTTCGGCCTTATCGCCTATTTCTATGGGCCCGTTCCACGGATTACCCCGAAAAAGGAAATTGAACTGTAAATTTTAAGCTTTACGGTCGAAATTTAAATGAGCTTTGAGATTCCCAGAAGCCTGGTACTGATAAAAGTGGGGAAATTCGAAATGTAATATACAGAATGTTTTCCATTTATACGCCATTTGTGTTAATCGCATTTTGAATGATGTGTTTGTTTTAATGTGTTAGGCTTGATTCAAATGAGTTTTAGGATTTTATGTTCGGTTTTACGTCCATTGCGTGTGATAAACCTTACAACATTTAGCTTGCCCATAAACAGTGGGTAATGGACAATTACTCTATTACGAGTTCACTTGAACAGGTACTTTGTACTTAAATTAGTTTTTAACATGGACTTAGGAATTATATGGACCGGAAGTGCTATTTTTGAACGCTTGACTCACTAAAACTCAAGTCGTGCACGACTACAAGTCACACTCGTCTTCCATCACGAAATGCCATTTTGCCATATTTTTGAAACCATCGCTTGAACTGCAGTGCTGCCAACCTTCAGCGAAAAATAATTAATTTCTTCTTATTTCACGCAGAATTTTTTTTAAACTTTTAAGGTATTAAGGATTTTTAATATGTTTATGAAGTGTAGCGTCAAACGGAACGTAAAATCATGACAGATAAACTTCAAATGACAGGAAGTCACTTTGACATAAAAGCGTTCGTCGTCTGAGGAAGCGAGCGGTCGAAACCACTCGTTGCAATCACTCGTCAACTAACGATTCAAAAATGAGGCTTATTGGAAACACTCGGGTCAATCACTCATTTAGTGAGTCACGCGTTCAAAAATAGCACTCCGGGTGCGGATAAGTCACAAGTGCCGCTTTCTTTTTCACGGTACTTATGTCTTACGTGCAGAAGTAGGTGCTAATTTAACATTTGAATTTAGACCAGGAAGTATTCTATTTTTAGAATATACTGTCCCACTGCAGGGCAAAGGCCTCCCTTTCATAATTCGTACCATTGAGGTAAAAGGCCAGTGAAATCCAGTCATTCCGGTAAGATTGAAGCTCGTCCTTCCAACCCTTTTTTTTTTAAAAAAGAAAAAAATTAAAAAAAAAAATTGCATTAATTTTATGTCGGTGTTTGCGTGATCTTCTGTCGCGACATGTCTGCATGCATTGGTATTTGCTTTATTGATTTGTTTATTAGACAACTTGTTGTACCTGAAGTATTCAATATATTATTTTTCTATTAGAGACCTATCTTCTCATTAGCCATTTGCATGGTTGTTAAGATAAAAACCCACACCATATCACCACCACAGTCATCTGAGTGGAACCGTGTCCTAAGTTGCTTAACGTGCTTACACACGAATAATGCGTACGCCTACACTTAAAGTTTATGGTAACCCATCTAAGTGAAAGCCATGTTGCTTTACATGCGTAAGGCCTTATAACTTGGCCATTGACCTCAAAATATGTGCCCTGCCCCATAATAAAGGCATAATCTTTATCTCTTATAACATTAATTATACTGTAATACTAAGATCAAACGTATATTTTAATTAACTATAATTAATATTTCGCTGAAATACTGTGGCTTATTATTTCCGTTCATGAATGTGTTATATAAGTTAAATATATTTCTTACTAAGTTTCGCACACAGTTTTGCGCATCTTGCGTTAATATACAGGGTCATCATCATCATCATCATCATCTCGTGTAGGTGACACGGTCAGTCGACCATGCACGCCCTGGCGTCAGAGTTCTTCAGAACCGCCTCCCGGCCTCTGATGGTTTCTTTAACGACTACCAGATGGCAGCCGGGACCAACGGCTTAACGTGCCTTACAAAGCAGAGAATTATCTTTCTTATCAGACAATTACGTGATTCATGCCTGCATATTATAATATTTCGCTGAGAAAGGGATAGACTCGATTTTGAACAGTGCGGAACTATTTACACTGATGTATAAGCACATCGGAACCACAGTCTAGTGTGTGTAAACACATATTGTTGAAAATCTAAATCTTCGTCGTCTAAAATTTCGCGAGTATGCGTTTGGGAGAAGTGTTCTTGTGATAAAAAAGCTAAATTTTTAATTCAAAGTAAAGTTATTTAAATTTTTTAATAACCAAACTATGCTTGTATGAATTTTGTTTTAGAGATTTCATACTCCTTCCGGTATTTAATTGTGCCCAAAGTTGCGTTAAAATTACGTGTTGAAACGGAATGTTCTGAGACTCATAACTTTTAAAGTACTTATAATTTTACAATTATGATTCCATACAAGCATAGATAACGACAAGACAAATCGATAGAATTAAAAACTTTAAACAGACGATACCGAACAACGGAGTCATCACCCTACAGACAAAGACAATATAATACTAACGTAACAGACTGCCCACCTCATTCATACAAAAATATTGGACCAAATTAATGTTGCGGAAAGCAGGCGAATGTATGGCGCATGAGAGTTGCTTGGTAGTCGATACTAGATGGCGGTAATCTGCGTTAGCCTCTAACTTACTAAATATACGGTGTCATTTTAAAATATTATGCCTAAAATATTGTTTTGATTTTTAATAAGATATATTTTGTGAATCATGTTTTTATATTCTCATAATACGGTAGATACAATGTTGTGTAGTTTCGAGTGGCGCCATCTATGCGAGTCTCTGAGAACAAATCGTACGATTAAAGCGTTGAGACCACATGCTACAGAATTTGTATGGTGAAACACCTGACTAGCGTACCCTTATACTTACATTTAGATCCCTCCTAACATAGAGATCGCAGCGTCATATGTTAAAATATCAAGTGATAGAATTTCAGATGAAGCGAATTTGGATATCCGAAGTCGTAGGAGCGAAAGCAACGGATGAGGTGAAGATAAAATGGGGCTTTTGTCGAGGGATATATTTGCCAGACTAGAATATGATAAATATTATAAATTTGAGGTTAAAGTCAGATAAGCTACTCGAATATAGCTTATTCATAACATTTATAGTGTAAAAAAGTAGGGGCTATGATCTTTATTATAGTATTTCTATTAACTATACAGCTGACTTTGAATACCCTAACAATATTTCAGTCTCGGAATCAGTATTTTTTTATATCATTTCGTCCCGCACTCGCCTTGAAAATGGGCTCCTGACAAGTCCGAAACTATAGTCGGCAATCCCGACAAATAGCACGTGAGTGACCCGTTGATATATTTATATAATGACAGTATTTTTTTTATGAAATAGGACGGCAACGTGCAAGACAGTCACCTCATGGTAAATGATACCGCTGCCCATGGAGAACTGCAATACCAGAATTGAATAGAACACAAAGCACTTACCATATCCTAAAGTATTTTGAGCAATGATGTAAAAAAATACTTTACATTATTATTGACAATTTTTCGTATCAAAAATCGATTTCAACTAATTAATGAACCAATTTGTAGAATGTAGAATGGGATGAATTCGAAATACACGTTTTTAAGTAAAAGATTTTTTTGAAAATGTTTTTCACATTTTGCAATATCAAGGGTAATGCTGGTAATTAGAAAAAGCTTGTCGTGGTGTCTAAAATATCAAAAAATACAATAAAAAATGTCGTAACAAGCTGTTATGTTATACATATAAATTTCAATGAGGTATTAAATTAAGTCAGTTTAATCTACAGTTTGTTTACTATTTTCATTTTTTCCTTAATAAAACATGTATTTCAAAGTTACTTTTTTACCATTAATGGACTAATTTTTTTTCAAGACGAGTCCGTGGTTACTTAAAAAAAATATTATTTCATACATTCATTTATTTTGCTGTTCAAAGGTAAGTAATAGGGTTCTAAATAGGGTGCATTCAGAACCCAACCCTAAAAAATCCAAAAAATATGCCCGTGACGATACGTGGTGGCTCAAACAGCAACTAAATACTCGTAACATCTGTTCAGTTACTAACTAGTGCAATAAAAAAAAAACAAGTACATCCGGATGGTGCAATTTTCAAACTTTTGGTCTTAATTCCTAAAACAAACATTGTAGCGTGTCGACTAGGCATTACTGAGCTAGATTACACTGATTTATAGCCCAAATGCAGGCTAAACTCATAGATAACCTATTTGTTTAGACTATACATGTGGTCCTAAATGAGACTGACAATGTTTGAATTTTTCAACGTGATAATAATTACAATTATTTAATTGCTTTAGATAAGCCTTTTTCAATGTGAAACTGCAATGAAGAAATGAAATTTAAACATTGAGTGACTGTGGAAATATGTGAATGATTGATTAATAACTTCAATTTTATCGACCTTCTGTTAAAGAAAACGAAGCAAGCAAAATCAGCATTTATGTAGTGATGTGTTCACTAGTTTCTTTTAAAATCTCTACTGCTTGGAAGCCTTGTTCAAACCTGTAGCTATAAATTGTAAATTAAAGAGTTAAAACACGTGATTCGCCTAAATGTTTTAAAGGGCTCTTTACGTTTTTAGTCGTTCATTTGAAGATACACACAGAAGAGCTATACTGACTATGGTTGATAATGGGGAACTTGCGTGAAGAGTACATTTCTGATACTGAAAACTATTTCTGATTATATAAGCATATAGCTGGAAAAATCTGTGCACTTTCAGTCCGATCCGATATCGATACATTAACTTTGGTTAAGATTTATTAGAAAAGTCCGTTTCAAAAATATGAAAATTTCAAAAATCTTATATTACTATGAAATAGCTCTTTAAATTTATAGCAATTTTATGTTATGAAGCCATTTCCCTAAACGCAATATTTAACATAGCTGACAAACAAAGTCCTCACAATACGCATACAAATTGTTGTCGTCACTAGTCAGTTGTTTTTTCTTAGGGACGTTAAGGCTGAGACGAAAAATTGGAATTTTCAAACCCTTATATCTCAAAGAGTTTTTGGGTTATCAAGATGATTTTTTCACTGTTATTTCTATTTTTGAGAGCTCTTTTCATAGGACAATGAAAAAAAATAGTGTGCAAGTTCCACATTAACCAACTTTAAATGATGTTTTCTTATGTTTTCGCGATTGTTACACATTTAAATAAAATTATTTTAATACGGTTTTTATGCTTATAACTTTAAATGCTTATTTCAATTTAAAAATTAATGCTATGTATACGAAGTGTAAACTTACTCTGGACATTCCTTGATCCTTGAAGGTGCCACTCAGGCTGTCAATATGAACAACTTTTGCTATTGGACCAATGCTGGCAACTAGAAATAATTTTTGACATTCCATGCAAAAGTGTTTAGATGGGTTGGCAAGTTGAACGAAAATGTTGATTTTGTTTTTCGATTTTTTAGCATCGGTACTATATAAAGTTGTTCACATGGACGATATAGAGAGTTTTAATTTAGACATGGTAATACTTACATAGATTTTAAAAAAAAAATTTGTCTCTCTAATATATATTTTCACGTATAAATCCACACGAAAATAATGATCAGTCTAAAAAATATACACTCAAGGTACAGGTGTAGTGTAACCCACAGTCTAAAAATTATTAACAAAATTTTCAGCTCCATAAAACTACATTTTCAGCTTGTTTTATGGCGGGGCGGCGACGGCGTTGACACATAATGTGTTTTTTAATAATTACTCTGTTGATAAGATATCATTTATGGTCAGAGTGAAATATTAAGTTATTAAGCTATAAACGACTTTGTTTAAAATCGTGTTATTATTTTTAATTTTGTGTATATTTTCTATGCTCTAGGTAAACTGTGAACCGGGTGTGAATATAGAGTGTAACATAGACCTCAACATAGTCGTAAAGGGGTGACTCAACCCATCAATATGAACAACTTTAGCTATAGGGTCAAAGCTGGGAAATAAAAAAAATCGACATTTCCATACAAAAGTATTGCCGCCCGGGTTTAAGTATGGGAAAGTAAAACGAAAAATTCGATTCCCTAGCATTGACCCCATAGGAAAAGTTGTTCAAATGGACGGTCTCAGTCACCCCTTTAAAGGTATGTAAAAGGTCATGTTACATGTATGTATGCTGGCAATTGATCACCACCCACGGACAACTGCAGCACGGGTGTGACAAGAGCGTTGCCGGTGTTTTAAAAAGACAAGACTCGTTTTTTAGGGTTCCGTAGTAAACTAGGAACCCTTATAGTTTCACCATGTCTGTCTGTCTGTCTGTCCGTCCGCGGTTTTACTCAGAGACTATAAGTACTAGAAAGCTGTAATTTGGTATGAGTATGTACTGAAGTTAAAAGGAAAACTATCAGAGCTGAGTACTGAGTACGAACTAAAAAGTTATAGGCAACCAACTTATAAAATATAATGGAAAATGTAAAATTTAATACAATCTTCATTGTTAGATGTTTTTGGTCGTTAAAGTGCGAGTGTAAACAGTGTGAACTCAAAGTTGTCGTTCGCAACTACGGAACCCTACAATGCGCGTAGCCCGACACGCACTTGGCCGGTTTTTGAAGGTTGAAATGTCGGTCTGACCCGGAAACACCGCCGCAGGCTAATTATTTATTTTAAAGATTAGGCGTTTTCAATTACCTGTCTAGGTGAAAGAATGTTGAAAATCAGTTAAAAAGTTTCAGAGCCTAGTAAATAAAACCATCGAAACTAACAAATAATCAAATCTTTACTGTTATAATATAAGTAAAGGTAAAAATTAAGAGGTATACTACGACCAATTCAAATGATACTGGTTATAGCATAACGTATGCCAATACTCAATGTTTATTAGTCGCCATCATCATCATCATCGTCAGGTTTTTTAAGTCTCCACTGCAGGAGCACGACCCTCTCTGAACCACCAGAGCCACATATTGGCCTGAACAGTCAGAGGATTTGGCCTACACTCTCCACGCTGGCCAGACGGATTGGAGAGGTCCCTTTGATGTTTATAAGCTTTATTTAGCTTTTGTGTCCTTAGTCGCCTTCTACGACATCCACGAGAAGACTTGGAGTGGTCCTATTCTACTCTGCCGGGAACCACAGGGCGGACAGTCACAATAAACACAGTCGCCATAAACGGCTGAAATACTCACTTCACGGCCCGGCGTCAGCAATTTAGCTTCTAACGCTTTATTATTACCCAATATGCTTTTAGTCGCTGTCAATATATTGATTGCTGAAAATCGCATTAAAATCCGTTGAGTAGTAGGCCTAAGCCAATAGACAACGGAAACGACTTTATTTATACTTTGAAAGTATAAAATACAAGAATGTCTTGTGAAAATTAAGGACTAATGTATTAGAATTTAAACCATCCCAACTATCCCAACTAATATTATAAATGCGAAAGTGAGTTTGTTTGTTTGTTTGTTACGCTTTCACGCCGAATCTACTGAACCGATCATCATGAAATTTTGCATACACATAGGTTAGGGCTCCGAGAAGGACATAAGCTATATATCACGCGGGTGAAACCGCGGGTAACAGCTAGTGTAAAATAAATATTATTAATAAGAGATACACTACGACCAATTCAAATGATATTGGTCAAAGCAAACGTATGCCAATACTCAATGTTTATTAGTCGCCATAAACGGCTGCAATACCCACTTTACAGCCCGGACGTCAGTAATTTAGTATGTGCTTCTAACGCTATATTCTTATCCAATATGCTTTTCAGCACTGTCAATATATTGATTGCTGAAAATCGCATTAAAATCCGTAGAGTAGTTTAATAGGTCTACGCCAACAGACAGCGGAAACGACTTTATTTTATACTTTGTAGAGATAAAATACAAGAATATCTTGTGAAAAATTATGGACTAATGTATTAGAATTTAAATCATGTAAGATAAATATTATTGACAAGAGATACACTAAGACTATTTCAAATGATATTGGTTAAGGCAAACGTATGCCAATACTCAATGTTTATTAGTCGCCATAAACGGCTGCAATACACAATTTACGGCCCGGGCGTCACTAATGTAGTATGAGCTTCTAACGCTAGGTATATTATTATCCAGCATCCAGCTTTTCAGCGCTGTCAATATATTGATTGTTGAAAATCGCATTAAAATCCGTAGAGTAGGTTAATAGGTCTAAGCCAATAGACAGCGGAAACGACTTCATTTTATACTTTGTAGGGATCAAATACAAAGAATGTCTTGTGAAAAATTAAGGAGCAATGTGTTATAATTTAAACCATGTAAGATAAATATTATTGACAAGAGATACACTACGACCAATTCAAATGATATCGGTCAAAGCAAACGTATGGCAATACTCAATGTTTATTAGTCGCCATAAACGGCTGCAATACCCACTTTACGGCTCGGACGTCAGCAATTTAGTATGTGCTTCTAACGCTTTATTATTATCCAATATGCTCTTCGTCACTATCAATATATCGAGGAGCCCGATGGTCCAGTGGGTGTGAGCTCTATGAGCGCTTACGTATGTTAAGCAACCCCTGGTGCAGTCCCTACTTGGATGGGTGACCGCAAGTGGCATAAAAATATCTCGAGCTCCTCCGTGCTTCGGAAGGCACGTTAAGCCGTTGGTCCCGGCTGTCATTGTTGATGGCAGTCGTTAAGCTATGTCAGGCCGACACCAGTGTTGGCCACTTACACATACGAAAAACAAACAAACTATTAATATATTGATTGCTGAAAATCGCTTTAAAATCCGTAGAGTAGTTTAATAGGTCTACGCCAATAGACAGCGGAAACGACTTTATTTTATACTTTGTAAGGATAAAATACGAGAATGTCTTGT
This sequence comes from Rhodophaea formosa, assembly GCA_963082605.1. NCBI lineage: Eukaryota > Metazoa > Arthropoda > Insecta > Lepidoptera > Pyralidae > Rhodophaea > Rhodophaea formosa. Next base: position 2,042,862 of record OY720220.1, on the reverse strand, counting down.
AAAAAATTAAGGAGCAATGTATCAGAATTTAAACCATCTAAGATAAATATTATTGACAAGAGATACACTAAGAATAATTCAAATTATATTAGTCAAAGCAAACGTATTCCAATACTCAATGTTTATTAGTCACCATAAACGGCTGCAATACCCACTTTACGGTCCGGACGTCAGTAATTTAGTATGTGCTTCTAACGCTATATTATTGCTCCCAATCTGCTTTTCGTCGCTGCTTAACTGTCGAGATATTCAAGCATTTTCACTGCCAGATTCAAGCATTTCCTTAATACGAAAGTGTCATATTTGCACTTTATTAAATGACTGTAGTTATGATAATTAGTGTGCCACTGTTCAGTCAGCAATTGGTTTATCTAGTTCGACCCCATTATATAGTAAAATTTAAATTATACTATCTGTTACCCGCGGCTTTGCGTCATATATAGCCTATGTCCTTCTCAATACCCTAACCAATGTGTATGCAAAAGTTTATGAAGATTGGTTCAATAGATACGGCGTGAAAGCGTAACAAACAAACTCACTCTCGCATTTATAATATTAGTTGGGAGTTGGGATGGGATTTATATTGATAAATTTATCAAAGGCTATTTATTATTGACAATATTGACGAGCTCCGTGGCGCAGCGGTCATCACGCCTGCCTGCGACACGGATGGTCCCGGGTTCGATCCCCGGTCAGGTCAAGATGGAAAATGACCTTTTTCAGATTGACCTGGGTCTTGGATGTTTATCTATATATGTATTTGTTATAAAATATAGTATCGTTGAGTTAGTATCCCATAACACAAGTCTTGCTTAAGATCTTACTTTGGGGCTAGCTCAATCTGTGTGATTTGTCCGTATATATTTATTTATTTATTTATTTTATAATATACTAAGATCAACCTGTCGTATGAAAATATATTTGAACAACAAAATGTAGACACGTTTGGCCCCAAATATCATTGTCGTATAGCAATTCTCTATGTTAATTAGTCGCCATAAACGGCTGCAATACTGACTTTACGGCCCGGGCGTCAGTAATTTAGTATGTGCTTCTAACGTTATATTATTGCTTCCAACTGCCTCTGTGGTCCAGTGGTTAAGGCGTTTGCTTTACTGACCCGGGGGTCGTGGGTTCGATTCCCACGGGAAGCATATATGTTAAGTTGTTTCCTGTTTGGTTAGGACATTGCAGGCATGAATCACCTGATTGTCTGATAAGAAAGATGATTCCGTGCTTCGGAAGGCACGTTAAGCCGTTGGTCCCGGCTGCCATCTGGTAGTCGTTGAAGGAACCACGTCAAAGGCCGAGAGGCGGTTCCAAAGAACTCTGACATCAGGGTGTGCATGGTCGACTGACCGTGACACCTACTCGAAATGATGATGATTGCTTCCAATTTTCCTTTCGTCGCTGCCAGTCTATCGAGATATTCCAGCATTTCCTTTAAAGTATCACAATAACATTTTATTTTTAAAAGATATGTTATATGTGAAACTTTTATTAACAACAATAAGTAACATGTTCCAAACCGCTTTATTGACATTTAAAGAAATCTTTATTAGGTTGAATTCATATTGATAGGTTTGAAATTAAAGTTTACATACTATCACGTTTATACCCCTTGGAGGGTAGATAGAGCCCAAGGTCGTAAAACCAAAGGGCCACGTTTCGAGTATTAGTGACCGTAAAGGTGGAAATCGGAATCAAAACAGTAATGGGTTGCTAGCCACATTTTTTATTTACTTGGTTCCTTAGACATTTAAATAAAATTAATTTTATACGGTTTTTGTCGCGTTTATTATATTATTTATACACCTAACGTTTCGAACACTTTTCAGTAGGGTGTCCCGAAAAAATTATTTTTTTGTTTTTCGCTACTCAAGACCATTCAAAAGTTGCGTTATTTGTTGTAGATTACCGTAAAAATAATAAAAAAAATATAAAAATATATCTTGAGGGCTCTACCAGCAATTTTATTTAAAAAAAAAACACTTAAGTAGCCTTCCAGTTCATATCGTCTTGTCTAATTTATTTACATTTTTCCCACTATATTTCTTTATTTTATTTATAGCAGCACCCTAAGTTATCATTTGCAGGCAACAATAGAATGTTTTTAGTCAGTAATTGGATTTGATCGCACTTGCAAAATTCATGTTTTGACATAATTTTGTTACATTTTCTACTTCTACGGTGAGGCAGTTCGTCTCAATTCTATAAAGAGTTTTTTTAATTTTTTTTAATTTATTTCTAATCAATGTAATCTCCTTCAAGCAAATTAAACTTTAGTGCTGTAAATACACTGCGAGAGTTGCTCTTTTCTGTTTCTCTGGCCTTTCATATTTTGCGAAATGCAAGTTGTCGTACATGGTCGCTATTGTTAAATTATATTTAACTGATATATTATTTTTGTGCAGTTGCATCAATACATCTGCTAGTATGTTTTTTATTTATTTTTTCCTGTCAGTAACAAGACAATAATCTTTGAAAGAGACCAATTCTACGTCAGCAAAGACCTCCAATAAGCGACCGCTGCCGCAGATCGCGTTGATCACAGCGTTGGAAGATCATATCGATCACATTACACACATTAGCTACTATTGGCTGCGCTGAAGTGTTGCAATTGAATGTAATGGCTATGAAAATCATTTATAAGCTTGCTTGTCACTATTCGAAAAAAGCTTTGCTGTAGGCGACTGCGGTCGAGGCAGCAACTCGCGCACTGGTCCAAGATTGGTTTCTTTGATAACATGTGAGCTCTATCCACAATTTTTTTTGTCTTTGATCTGTCTTTGAAATTCTTGTCATTTTTTGTATCTATATCACTTATTGCCAATTTCCTATCACTTTCTTTGTTTAGTAAAATGACTGTTTCAGAATAGGAATTTCTTAGGTTTTATGCAGGGACAAATATAAAATGAAGTGCACTTACAAGTAGCAATATTTAAAAGCTTGTTTGTTTGAGGATTCCAAAAAGCACTTTGCTTTCGTAGTCGTAATTTTTTTTTATTTCGTGTCAATGTTTGTCGAAATAATATATTTGAGCAACTATAACTTGTAGATAAACAATGGAAATCGAAGCTTTGGGCCAAATCGTGTCAAGTTATCTAGAAATGGTAAAAAAAACATCTGTGTTGGACGGAAATTTGCCATTCTTCTGTAGTTTTAATTTATTTTCATCAAAATGATTTTGATAAGTCTCCTAAATCTGGTAAATAGCGATCGCCAAATTTTTAACATGATCCCAGCACAAGTAACTCCTTTTTTCTTGAATCCATTATTGTATGTTGCCTACTTAGTTGTATAAAAGTTAAAAATTAAACAATCACTTATTTTATTACTAGGAAGTGCATGTGACATCATATAGCAAATAAAACCATAATAGAAGTGAGACAAACTGCCTTACCGTAGAAGTAGAAAATGTAACAAAAATATGACGATACATGAATTTTGCAAGTTCGATCAAATCCAATTACTGACTGAAAACATTCTATTATTGCCTGCAAATGATAGCTTAGGGTGCTGCTATCAATAAAATAAAGAAATAAAGTGAAATAATGTGAAAAAAATTAGACAAGACGACATAAAGTGGAAGGCCACTTAAGTGATTTTTTTTAAAATAAAATTGCTGTTAGAGCCCTCAAGATATATTTTTATATTTTTTTTTTTTTTTTTTTTTTAAGGTAATCTACAACAAATAACGCAACTTTTGAATGGTCTTGAGTAGCGAAAATCAAAAAAATATTTTTTTCGGGACACCCTACTTTTCAGTGTTCATGGTCGCAGGTAGACTACCTAACAATGTAATATACGCGATAAAAATCGTGTTAAATTAATTTTATTTAAATGTGTAACAATCAGGAAAAAGTAGAAAACATTATGTAACGTTGATTTTTTAGATTTGTGCTCAATTCTTACTTTTTCCTTATTTCCCAAACCAGCATGCAATAGACAATTAAAGTTTAGCTCCATCTTAAAGTCTTTCATAGACCAAATACGAATCAAAAGAGCGAAGTGCGAACTTGCCTCGTCTCGCTCATGTAAAACTATAAATAAATAATATATAATAAATATATAAGGACATATCACACAGATTGAGTTAGCCCCAAAGTAAGTTCGAGACTTGTGTTATGGGATACTAACTCAACGATACTATATTTTATAATAGATACTTATATCTTATATAGATAAATATCCAAGACCCAGGTCAATCTGAAAAAGATCATTTTCCATCTTGACCTGACCGGGGATCGAACCCGAGACTTCCGTGTCACAGGCAGGCGTGTTGACCGCTGCGCCACGGAGCTCAAATATCAGACAGAACTCAAAAATAATCGCGGTAAGTCCCGTAGTGAACATAATAGTGATTGTGACCGCGAAAGTTTAAAATCATATATAATTACTGTTCGCCATAAACATAGTCTGTACTTCTAGTTCTTCATTATTGCCCCAATATGCCAGAGTTGCTCGCTAACTGGTTTTACTTAAACTTACTTACCGAGTTTACTTAAATCTAAATCGGTCAATGTCTGCAGACTTCAACCCATGCTGGTTTGGGAGAAAATAAAAAAACAGAATATACACACCTACCTGCTGCTTTTTTTCTGCCGCAGACCATAGAAAACGGTCAAGAAATTGGGCTAAATTCCAAGGAAGTACCTACCTAAACAGGCGATACGGATATCACTATTTTCATTCCGCTTTCCATCTTTACGCCCACTTACACGAAACGTATGGCTTTTTGTTCGTATTAACCTTAAGCTCTGTCCATCCTGTAAGGTATAAAGACGTGATAATATGATAGTTTGAATCATACAAAATCCGCTTATTACCTCGTTTCTACAGTTAGCATTAATAACAAAAAGTTACGATTCAAAAAGGCAGTTTAAATACTGCTCAAACCGAGCAATTCCTCTTTAAGAACTTTACAATTTAAAGCTGATTCATGGAAATTCAGCTGAGGTAAGCGTAAGTCGAGTTTCCGTATAAAAACGCGAACACTTTCAGTTTGTATTTTAGTTAGCTAAGTGTTCGCAGATTTGAAGCAAGGAGGTTAAGGTGGGGTGCTTGTATAAGCGGTAAATGAGCGATTTAAATTGGATTATAAAAATACGATCAATTTCAGTTTGTATTTCAGTTAGCTAACTGTTCGCAAATCTGAAGCCAGTAGGGGAACACTTGTGTAGGTGAGAATTGAGAAATTTAAATAAAAATATAAAAACGCGCAAACTCATATAAGGAAATCCTATGTCTGCCAGCAGTGGACTTTATGCGGTTGAGATGGTAAATTTATCAATATGACAAGCTCCGTGGCGCAGCGGTCAACATGCCAGCCTGCGACATGGATTGTCCTGGGTTCGATCCCGGTCAGTTCACGATGAAAAATAATCTTTTTCTGATTGACTTGGGTCTTTTATGTTTATCTTTTTAAGTATATATTATAAAATATAATATCGTTAAGTTGGTATCCCATAATACAACTCTCGAACTTACTTTGGGGCTACCTCAATCTTTATGATTTATCCGTACATATATATATATTTATTTTAGGACACTAACTCGACGATACTATATTGTAAAATAGGTACTTATATAGATAAATAGTAAAACACAATGTTCATTACTTAATTATTTATAATTTTATATTAATTAAAAAAAATAAAGTTATTGTTATCGCTTCAACTAACACCCCATATTCTCAGCTAAAAGATATGCAAGTAGGTCAGGCGGGGGACATGACAAATAGTGCAGCTTCACGGAACACCCTCGTGTACATGGTAACCGACACACATCGGGACTGTCTGAACAAAGATATTACATAGACACAAATAAGACAGCTGTAAGTTGATGACCTCTTTGGCGCACAGCTTAACACGCCAGCTTGTTACATGATGGCCTTTGTTTTATTTCTAAAACGAGCAAATTTTAGTATTTTATTACTTCACGTTTGTAAAAACATACCCACCAACCATGATCAGGGGTGTTATATATAAATATAAATATATAAATATATAGGGACATATCACACAAATTGAGCTAGCCCCACAGTAAGTTGTGAACTTGTGTCGTGGGATACTAACTCAACGATACTATATTTTATAATATATACTTATATAGATAAACATCCAAGACCCAGGCCAATCTGAAAAAGATCGTTTTTCATCTTGACCTGGCCGGGGATCGAACCCGGGACCTCCGTGTCGCAGGCTGGCGTGTTGACCACTGCGCCACGGAGCTCGACGCCTCGGTGTATGCGAATATGTCTTTGGGTACGCGCGTCCGGTCTCTCGGGCTGCTACTTTCTCATTCCTAAACCATCGAATTATACGATTCTAAAGTTGAGGTGAAGGAAAAAGGTTAAACTTTCAAATCTTAGTGTCCTCCTTAGAGTTAAAGCTGAGGAAATCTTTAGAAGAGGAAAATGGACTTAGAATACAGTTTTAAGATTTGGTCAAATATCTAGAAGGTCAAGCAAAGGATATGTCAGATATACATGAAATGGTCGTGTTACATGCTCCAAACAGCGCTCGAGACAGGTGAACATAGACAAATATTTGGTGAGGGAACCAAAATTGATCGTTCACTAAGACATATCTTTGCATAAACAAACAATATATTCAGAGTTATTTACTAAGCTTTGTCCACTCAACTCTACTTCACTCATCAGTACCAAATCAATTCTTACTAGTAAACACGTTTCTCAAATCATACGATTCTTAAATTGAAGCTTAATAATTGATGATGATGTTGATTAATCGAAGCGTAGAAATGAAGGTCAAACTGTCAAATTGAAATGTTCTCATATTATGTGTTTGAGTTAAGGAAAATTGGATCAATTGACTTAGAATACGGTTGTAAGACAGTATAGATATGCAAATAGGTCAGGTGGAGGATATATCAGATATACCTACACGAAATTGTCGTGTTACGTGCTGCAAACAGCGCTCGAGACATTTGAACATAGACAAATATTTGGTGAGTGAACTGCCTTGGATCGTTTGTTTGGTATTCTATTATCTTTAGATCATAGATAGACTCTATTAGCCTAAAAGCGTAGAAAAACTAGTGTCCAACCCAAAGTCGGTCGCGCACACACACAGCTACCAATTTGACGCATTTTGTAGGCATAAATTGACAGGACGCGTGTGATAACACTGTGGTGAATAAACGACGGGACGCGGGGTGTTATATAGTAAAACACTATTTGGTGAGTGCTGGTTTCCCAACAGTACTCTGAACTGATCTCCTTTATTCTAGGTTTTTCCACAGTTTATATACAGGCTTTTCACGGGGTACACATTCGTCACATGACATTGAGCTTATAAGATAATAATTAAAACAATTCTTTATTTAACGAGGTCGTGTGACGTTACACTAGTAGATGTACGTAGAGATATAAGATAATAAAATAGTGTTCTTTATTTATCGAGGTCGAGTATCGTCATGTGTCGTCATCACTCGACATACTACGTAGATGTACGTTGTACGTACACTACAACACAAAGCCGTCACGCACATAAGCATTGAAAAATTGGCCAGTTTTTTAATCATTGAAATAAAGGCCTGACAGTATCTAGCGATTATATAGTCAAAGCTATTATCCTAACACCTATATTCCAAGTTACTTCCACAAGACAACGTTGGCTCAACCCAGTCATTCAAATCAGTTATTCTTAGTAGTAAAAACGTTCAATGACTCATGCGATTCTACAACGTGTTAATGAATAAGCGCAAAACTTCTTAGATGGTGATTGTGCTGATGAATATGAACAATTTTTACTACGTGACCGACTCTGCTACTCGACAAAAAAATCTGCTGTTTCATACAAATTGTCAATACCTACTCGACCAGAATATATGGAATAGCTGTTTTTTTTTTTGTCGTGTTGCAGAGTCGGCCCCATAGTAAAAAATTTTCATATTCATAAGCACAATCACCACCTAAGAGGTTTTGCGCTTATTCATCAATACGTTGTAAAGTTGAGGTGTGGAAACAAAAGTCAAACTATCAAATTGAAGAGTCTTTCTTCGAGTTTGAGTTGAGGAACATTTTCAGAAGAGGTATGTCTTGGAATACTATTTAAGACTAAAGTTATATAAGCAAGTCTAGCGGAGGATGTGTCAGACATACCACGTTACGTGATGCAAACATCAGTCAAGACAGATGAGTTTGAGCTGGTCTAAGTGCAAAAACGCTTAAATAAATAGAAATATTCACACAACAAATGTCTCATCTGATAAGACAAATGTTGAGATGAGACATGGTCTTAGAAGAAGTAAGTAACTTTGTTTGTTGTTTTTCGTATGTGTAAGTGGCCAACACTGGTGTCAGATTTTTCAAGCTGCCTTAAGGCATCTGACATAGCTTAACGACTGCCAACAACGATGACAGCCGGGACCAACGGCTTAACGTGCCTTCCGAAGCACGGAGGAGCTCGAGATATTTTTATGCCACTTGCGGTCACCCATCCAAGTAGGGACTGCACCAGGGGTTGCTTAACATACGTAAGCGCTCATAGAGCTCACACCCACTGGACCATCGGGCTCCTCCTAGTAAGTAACTGATATAATGTTGAGTTTGAATATGCAAGTTAGTCAGGTGGAGGTAATATTGATATAGGAAATTGTCGTTTTACGTGCTGCAAATAGTGTAAAAAATGCGCTTCCAGGCGACTCTTAAAGTCGCCTGGAAGCGCATTTTTTCATACAAACGGAAAAAGGGAAATGTGGCAATATTTGATAATTTTAGAGCAAAATTAAGCATCCAATCAATTAATCTCATTATAATTTACGTACGTTCCTATACAGTTTGGTTAAATTATCAAATGTTTGAGAATTATACGCCTCTCAAGATTTCCATACAAATTTGAAAAGGCTTGTAATTCTCAAACCATTGGTATTTTAACCAAGCTGTATAGGAACGTACGTAGATTATAATGAGATTAATTGATTAAATGATTAATTTTACTGCAAAATTATCAAATATTGCCACAAATCCCTTTTTCCGTTTGTATGGAGACATGCGCTTCCTGGCGACTCTTAAATAAAACTATTTATTCATATCGAAGCCGTAATGAATATTAAGTTACCATGAAAATGATGTACACCGTAGTTGTCAAAAGTTAGCAAATAGGCCTGCTGATGATGATGATGACAGATCAAAGAGCTAGTAGTATTATAACTGAATCATTAGAATGAGTGGAAACAGATTTAATTAAACTACTGTTGATCCCAAATCCCAACACAAAATCTGAGGATTATCTCCAGGAAACTAAAAGTCAAATCGTCAAATCCGGATTAATGTTACCGAACAGAAAATAGAGAACTAACTACCTTTGACCTGTCGATAATGTTACTTTACAAACGGACGTAGAAGTTTTTTTTTTTTAAATTAATACTTATTTATTAATTTGTGTCTCTTATAGACAAAGAAACCCCTTACCTTAATAACATTAGTTATGATAAAGACTTAGTTAACGCTTAAACTCATCCCTGTTAATTAATCGTATAATAAATCCCTCGACTGTACCTACAATTCAAACTATAGATTAAGTAGAACAGCCATGAATACTTGATGGACCATTAAGTACGACTTACAAGGCCTTACTTAAACTAAGTTGCCGCGAACTTGGTAGGAATTTGTTAGGATTCCTCTCAACTCGCCAGGCCGTACCGAGAAGAATCTTAAGTTTTCCCTTCAAGCATTTAATAATAAAGCTGCACCTATATTACGGACTAATTATACACACAAATATACGTTCTCTTAAACATGAAATAAATATATTACTTCAAAATACTAATATAAATATAATAATTATAAACATTATATTATAATAATAGGTATTTTGAAATTTAACTACAATAACTAACATCTAATGACTAAATAAATTAACAAATTATATAAAAAAATTAAACCAATATAAATATTTTAGTACAATTTGTTTTTTTTTTTCAAACGCATATACTTAATGCGAGTCGCTAGATGGCGCAGCATTAATATTTGGCTCCGCGTAAATTTAATCTAAAAATTGTTAATAGTCATCGAATCTCTAATTGATACAGTGAATCTGTGACTCTTTGATCAATAACCAAGTGAAAGTGTTTGCAACAAAATATATATTTGCATTTTGGAGATATTCAATTGGAGGCGGACAATCAATTACTGGACAAATTGTAAGTGACACAAAAACTCCCAAGTGATTTGTTTACGCAAACTATATCAGTGACAGAACCCCAAAACTATATATAACATCAAAGTTTGCATTAGTGTTATGAAACAGTGATTAATTTTGAAAAATAAATTTTAACGTTCACTTTTCGATAAGACGCTGTATTCGCTACCGCTACTCAACAACAGAGGGCGTTACTGGTGATTTAATTTGGTTAATTTATTGATACTTTCGGGCTATTCGTTAATAGAGGGAGCTACTGGTTTCAAAACAAACATAAACAAGATGCCTTTATCCAAATCTAAGACCGGCGATAATTGTGCGGCTTGCAAAAAGCCACTAGCTAAAAAGGAATGCCTGTGCTGTAGCTTGTGTAAATCAACATATGATATATTATGTTTGAATATGTCCAGTCAACGCTACAACTCATTTTATAGTGCAAATTCCGATCGCAGGCAGACTTGGAAATGTCCTGAGTGTCTAAATAAAGTGCCCAAACAAGGAAATCTTGACACACCAGTCCGCACAAATCCGTCAGCAGGGATCACCGGTGATAGCACGACTACAAGTCCTGTCCGCGAAAGTGAAAATGTGACTGTAAGAAACAAGTTGACAAAGACACCAGCCAGCGAGGAGTCAACATCACATGACTCAAAAGAAGATATGGAAATCTCTAACTCCATGTCCTTGGTTCTTGCAGAAGAGCTGAGAGCGATGCGACTTGAACTGAGTAGAATGTGTGACAGGATGACTAGTTTTACGGAAGCAATTAATTCACGGATGGATAAGCTGGAACAAAGAATGGATTCACTCGAAAATAGAAAGAGTAACATGGAGGACAGTAAAGTAAAGGAATTGGAGGAAACAGTATTGTATTTGAAAGCACAATTGCAGGATAGAGAACAAGAAACTCTAAGCAATGACATTGAAATAGCAAGTTTTCCCGAAGCAAAAAGCGAAAATGCCATCCATGTTATTATATCGGTAGCAAAAAAATTAGGCATGGAGCTGGATGAGCGCGATGTGGTCAGTGCTCAGCGTATGGGACCGGCGCCGGTGCCCGTCGAGGGGGGCGTGCGCTCACGCCCGCGACCACTCGTGGTTCGGCTTGCGCGCCGCGCTACACGTGATGCGCTGCTGCGTGCGGCGCGCGTGCGACGAGGTGCCACTACAGAGGGTATGAATCTTCAAGAACAGGGACCTCCTCGCGCTTTTTATTTAAATGAAAGGCTTACAAAAGTAAATAGGCAACTGTTCCAAAAGGCGCGAGAAGCTGCTAAACAAAATGATTGGAAGTTTGTATGGACTAAAGAGGGGAAAATATATGCGAGGAAACAGGAAGGAAAAGCGAGTGTCCGGCTTCGCTGCGATATGGATATTGCTAAGGTTTTTGGCTGTCCCAGCGTTAGCTCGGTGTCCAGAAATGTGCAATAATTTTGAACACTTTACTTGTTCCTTTAAATGTTATTATTTTGTCTTTCATTATTTTTGTATTATTTTAATTATATTACACTTAGAGTTATTGATATTTTTTGTTCTGTTGAGTAGTTATAAAATAGTCGCTTTATTATGTTTGAATAATTGTCTATTTTGTATATTTTACTGTGATTTCAGTTATGTGATTTTAGGACTGAACAGACAAAATGTTGAACTGCGATTTTATGCATCTTGTCAGTTGAAAATGCTTTACCTAGTGCTTAATTTTCATAACCATCTGAAACGGATAGCCTTATATTACAATAATAGTAACACGTTTCTATTATACTTTAAAGTTATAAAAACGTACCAATCGCTTGAATGTTATATTTATGTATATATTATATATTTATTAATTATTATCATTATTTTACTTATAATTTATAAAGAAAATACTACTCAATTCCCATTAGACCATATTGATTTTTGTGCAAATGAGATAGATACTATTTTTTCGGTTATTCTAAAACTACATTGGCGTCATGCTACAGTTTTAAAATTTTATTTAATTAATTGCTTTTATGTTGAGATATCTGTTAGTTTTGCTATAAAATTTATTAAACGTACGAATCTCACAATAGGTCTGTTAAATCCTGGATCACTTGGCAGTCGCCGTTGCCATGACGAGCTGAGGGTCGCTATGGAGCGACACACGGTGGATGTAATGGCTATCAATGAGACGTGGCTTTTTGAGAACGAGGATGCACGCGCCCCTGTTGTGCCCGGTTTCAGGCTTCGCCATGCTCCCCGCTCTGTGCATGCACCGCGCTCTCGTGGTGGTGGAGTCGGTTTCTATCTAAAACGCGGGATAAGTGCACGTGTCCTTGAGCATCCACCGGCACAACACGTAGAACAGATGTGGCTTAGTATGAAATATGGAGGATATAGTCTCATCATTGGCACGGCTTACCGTCCACAGTGGATGAACGTGGATACGTTTATAGACGCGATAACCGAATCAGTGTGTTCTTTTTCTAACCATGATCATGTTGTTTTGGTTGGTGACTTTAATATTGACTTGTTGGATTGTGATAAAGAAGATTCCAAAAAACTCCTTAACTTTATTGATGTCATGAGCCTAAACCAGTATGTCGATGAGGCAACACACTTCACGGATCACTCAGCGACATTGATAGATGTAGTTTGTAGTAGTACTAAAATCATAAACCTTGTCGTTGACTACGTACCAGACTTAAGTCATCACGCAATGATCTCGTTTGAATTAAACATTAAAAAACCAAAACCCAGGCCTCGTTGGATACAGTACCGGCCTTTAAAAGATATAAATATAGATGATTTTAATAATGATGTAAATTCCATACCATGGTATGAGCTACTTTGCGATGATGTAAATGATACGGTTGAAGCATTCAATAATCAAATTAATGTTTTATTTGATCGTCATGCTGCTATTAAAACGTCTTATGTTAAAGATCAAAGCTATCCCTGGATAACACATACTATAAAGGAAATGATGCAGTTGAGAAATGAAGCGTACTCTAAGAGTCGAAAAACGAAGTCGGATAGGGATATATCAGCATATAAGGAGTTGAAAAACGTAGTCAATGAAGCTTTACACAGTGAAAAAACCGCTTACTTTCGTTATAAGATAGATAAAAACTTAAAAGATTCTAGTGCTCTTTGGAAAAACTTAAAACGCACCATTGATTTTAAAAGCCAGCATCCAGAATTACCCTATCATATCAGTAATCCTGACCAAATAAATAATTACTTCCTAAACCTTCCTACACATTCTGATTCTCTTAATATGTCTCAATTAATGCACTTCTGGTTCAACAGATTTGGTCCGTCGGTTTTTAGTCTGAAAGCAGTTGATGAAGCCACAGTTTTAGAAACAATTAACCAAATTAAGACTAATGCACAAGGTGTAGATGGAATATCTCTGGATATGATTATACTTACGCTTCCTCGAACATTACCTGTAATTACGGCTATTATTAATATGTCCATGGCAAGTGGTGTTTTTCCAGATGTATGGAAACACGCCATAGTACGTCCACTACCAAAAGTAACAAATCCAAAAGAATATAAAGATCTACGAGCTATTAGCATTCTTCCCTTTTTATCAAAAATATCAGAAAAAATAGTATGTAAACAACTAGTAGAATATCTAACAACAATTTGCTTCCATCTAAACAGTCTGGTTTTCGCACGGGTAGAAGTACAGCTACAGCGCTTTTGGATGTGGTGGATGACATTCTGGCGGGAAGAGATATAGGCCATGGGGCAATACTAGTACTTCTTGACTATTCTCGCGCTTTTGATACAATTAACACCACTTTGCTTATGGCCAAACTCGTCTATTATGGTTTTGATGGGCAGACGTTGAAATGGTTTTCTAGTTATCTGACAGGTCGATCCCAAAGAGTAGAAATAACCTGCAATGACGGTACCAAATTAGTTTCTGAAGATCGACCAATAAATAAAGGTGTGCCGCAGGGGTCAATTTTGGGACCGATACTGTTCATATTGTATACTGCTGATTTACCTAAATGTCTGAGTAACAGCGAGTATCATTTATACGCGGATGACCTTCAAATCTATCAAATATTTGAGCCATGTGAGACCAAATCAGTTGTTGAAAAAATGAATGAGGACCTCAAGCAAATATTTGACTGGTCGGACGCCAATGGACTAATCTTAAATCCTTCAAAGACAAAATATCTAGTTTTGGGCACAAAATCGCAAGTGACTAGTATCAGAAATCAGTCACCACAAATAAAATTGAATGATACACTCATAGAAGAGGTAGTTCAAGCTAGAAACCTGGGTGTTGTGTTTGACAATAATTTGCGTTTTGAAAATCACGTGCTTCAGACTGTGAGAAACTGTTATTACAGACTTAAAGTGTTGTATCAAATTCGTGAATACTTAAATGTAAAATCAAGAATCTGTCTCTGTGAAACTCTCGTTCTGTCGAAGCTCAACTACGCGGATGTTGTTTTTGGTCAATGCCTACTGGCTCGCACAAAGAAACTGATCCAGCGTGTACAAAATTCCTGTGCCAGATATTGTTTTACCGTTCCTCGTAGATCACATATTACGCCTTATTTGAACAGAAACGATCTATTAAACATGGACTCTAGGAGTAATCTTCATTTAGCAGTACTTCTATTTGGCATTATTAAAAATAAAAGTCCCCCGTATCTGTATCTTAAATTAAAGTTCACCCGACGAGCAAGAGTACCCGACCGTTTATTGTTCCCCAAATATAAAACCGCTGCCTTTCGTGGTAGCTTCAGATACGCTGCGACCAGGTGCTGGAACAACATCCCTCCTCCTATACGGCACTCAAATACTGTTACGACATTTAAAGTAAGATTGAAGAAATATTTATTAGATGCTCAAAAGCTTTAAAAATGCAGCCGAATTAATAAAATTATAATGATTATTTTAAAATTTTATATTACCTTGATAAATTATATCTACTTGTTATTATTACATATTTATTATATTTATATATTATGCGTGTTACTCTTATTTTGAGGAATGTATGAGTTTATTTGTGTCATCTGTTTCAAAATATTATTTTTTTTTAATTATATTTTTAATTATATCTAAAATATGGTGTACGCGGAAGACCAGCGTCATGGTTAGCTCAGTGCGACCCATGGCACAATGCTGAGCGGAGACCAATTTGGTACCAATGTTTATTGTATTTTGTTAATATGTAAAAATTTGTCATGTGGAGTACCAAATAAACAATTTTTCTTTCTTTCTTTCTTTCTTTCTTAATAAGAAAAAAAACCTTAAAAGCATATTAAGATACCTTTTTTGGAAATTTCATCATAAATATCGGATAATTTTGAACCTCCTGACAATATTTAAATCTGTCAGAATCATGATCCTAAAGGAATACTAAATTGCAAGAATATGAAAAAAAAATGGCCTGCAAAGAAATACGGCCAAATCATCGATGAGTTTACATGGGGGATTCAAAAAAATTCAAAAATTATAAATTAATCTGTCTATGTTTTTTGTTTAGTTTTAAATGTGTGTCAGTGGGCAAAACTGATGCCAGATTTTTCAATAATAATAAAATAATAGGCGATGCGGTTAGCAAGCCATTACTATTTCAATTCTGCTTTCTATCTACATGTCGACCACCATTTTTTTTTTCATTTCATGCTAAGTTGGGCCTTAGAGTCCACATTATGCATCCCAAATAATATTATAAATGCGAACGTGACTTAGTTTGTTTGTTTGTTTGTTACGCTTTCACGCCGTATCTACTGAAACAATCATCATTAAATTTTGCATACACATAGGTTAGGGTACTGTGAAGGACATAGGCTATAAATCATACGGGCGAAGCCGCGGGTAACTGCTAGTATATGAATAAGTATTATTTCCTTCGTACTCTACCAAAAAGTAGTTCAAATTACCTAAAACAAACTCACGAAACAACTTAACATAAACGTGATAGTGAGACAGGTGGAACTAAAAACTTTTACGAATATTTACATTAAAATTAATACGGGAAAACTTGAAGCGCCTTAGTTGCACAACTTAAAATCCTCTTAACCGTCGCCGCTCTTAAAACAACAGAAATAGAGTTTAAATTGCAATTTGATATTAAATTTCGTCACTGTACCGTCTCTGCAATATTCGAGACGGAATTCAATTTTAGATCCGCTGCAAGTTTCCGATTGCATTCATATTTTAATTCCGCATCTTAGAATTAAGACTTGAATATTTTAGTACAATTTTTTTTTTATGTTAATGGACATGATTTATTTATTCCTCGGACTGCTTTAGCTAATATATTGCTTTGGCAGTACAGAGAGGGTCGTGCTCCTGCAGTGGAGACTTAAAAAAGACCTGATGATGATGATGATGTTAATGGTGTACTAACTTATATAAACCTAAAACCAACAATCAAACCTACTCATAAAATAAAATCCCAACCCAAAAGTTCTCAATTAATATAATAAAAGCGAAAGTGAGTTTTTTTGTTTTGCTTTCACGCTCTATTTACTAAATCAATCATCATAAAATTTTGCATACACAGTTGCTTAGAGTAAGGAGATAGACATAGGCTACCTTTCATCCCGGAGAAAATTATTGTTCCCAAGGCATCGACAATAACGTGAGCGGAGCCGTAGGCTTAAGCTAGTTTACCATTTATTATATCCTTCGTATTCTACCAAAAAGGAGTCCAAACAAACTCACGAAACAATTTAACATAAACCTGATAGTGAGACAGGTGGAACTAAAAACTTTTATGAATATTTACTTACATTAAAATTAATACGGGAAAACTTGAAGCGCCTTAGTTGCACAGTTTAAAATCCTCTTAACCGTCGCCACTCTTAAAACAACAGAAATAGAGATTAAATTGCAATTCGATATTAAATTCCGTCACTGTACCATCTCTGCAATATTCGAGACGGAATTCAATTTTAGATCCGCTGCAAGTTTCCGATTGCATTCATATTTTAATTCCGCATCAGAATTGAGACTTGAATATTTTAGTACAATTTGGTTTATTTATTTGGTGTTTAATTTATATAATCTAAAAACAAACAATAAAATCTACTTTATAAAATAAAATCCCAATCACAACTTCCCAACTAATATTTTAAGTGCCAAAGTGAGTTTTTTGTTTTTGGTTACGCTTTCGCGCGATATCTACTAAATCAATTATCATGGAATTATGCGTACACGTTGTTTGGAGTACAGAAAAGGACATAGGAGAAAAGTACTGTTCCCGAGGGATCGACGATAATGCGAGCGGAGCCGTAGGCTTAAGCTAGTTTACCATTTATTATATCCTTCGTATTTTATCAAAAAGGAGTTCAAATTACCTAAAACAAACTCACGAAACAACTTAACATAAACCTGATAGTGAGACAGGTGGAACTAAAAACTTTTACGAATATTTACATTGAAATTAATACGGGAAAACTTCAAGCGCCTTAGTTGCACAGTTTAAAATCCTCTTAACTGTCGCCGCTCTTAAAACAACAGAAATAGAGTTTAAATTGCAATTCGATATTAAATTTCGTCACTGTACCATCTCTGCAATATTCGAGACGGAATTCAATTTTAGATCCGCTGCAAGTTTCCGATTGCATTCATATTTTAATTCCGCATCTTAGAATTGAGACTTGTATATTTTAGTACAATTTGGTTTATTTTTGTTTAAGGTATATAAGTAGTTATATAAACTAAAAACTAACAATAAACCCGACTTTATTAAATAAAATCCCAATGCTAAACTTCTCAACTTATATTATATAATATATGATTATAAAAGCGAAAGTGAGTTTCTTTGATTGTTATGCTTTCACGTTATCCTATCTACTGAAACGATCGTCATGAAAATTTGCATACACATAGGTTGGAGTACGGAGAAGTACAAAGGCTACCTTTCATTCTGAAAAAAGTAGTGTTCCACAGGGAACTATATAATGACGCGAGCGGAGCCGGGGGTCAAAGCTAGTTACATTATAAACTGCACTCACTAACCCGTCTGCCAAGTGTGGTTAGTATAGCAAAGTCCCCCATGATTATAAATAAATAAATAAATGTATACGGACAAACTACACAGATTGAGCTAGCCCCAAAGTACGTTCGAGACTTGTGTTATAGGATACTAACTCAACGATACTATATTTTATAATAGATACTTATATAGATAAACATCCAAGACCCAGGTCAATCTGAAAAAGATCATTTTCTATCTTGACCTTGCCGTGTGGTTCCCGGCAGAGTAGAATAGGACCACTCCAAGTCATCCCGTGGATGTCGTAGAAGGCGACTAAGGAAACACAAGCTAAACAAAGCTTATTAACATCGAAGAGACCTCTCCAACCCGTCTGGCCAGCGTGGAGAGTGTAGGCCAAATCTTCTGACTACTCAGGCTAGTATATGGCTCTGGTAGTACAGAGAGGGTCGTGCTCCTGCAGTGGAATGATGATATCTTGACCTGACCGGGGATCTAACCCGGGACCATCCGTGTCGCACGCAGGCTCGTCGGATAATTGAAGTCTTTGGGGGAGGCCTTTGTCCAGCAGTGAACTTCATACGGCTAAGATATTGATGATAGCCATTTTTAGAGTCAAATGAAGAAGAAGCTCTATTGAGCAAGTATCTTTAAAAAATAATTAAGTAAGAAACTCCTTAAAAGTGTCTAAAAAGTTATAATGATTCAACCCACGTGTATCTTAGGTTCGCGAAACTCCTCGTAATTTTCCATGATTTAAAAAGTTATATTATTTCTTGAAGGGTTTCGAGGAAATTTGTAACAAACAAGGCTATGTCAAAGTCAACAAACGCTTTTGTGATCAAGATTCTTAGAATCACGTATTATTTGAGATATTTTTTCCTAGAAATAAATAAGTTGTGTCTTATTGGAAACTAATTTGTTCAACTCAAACATATTCAGAAATGTAGGTAGAAATTATTGTTGGTTGTTATTACAACACTAGACACAGTAGCGACGCCAATCCTTTCATTCCTAATACTTTACAAACAGAAAGAAATTCAAGAATGTAAATCATATAAGCACTAGTAAATAACCTGAAGTATTTTTGGAATCATGTTTAATATTAAAAGAATCAGTGAGAATTATGAGAATCAGATTACCGCCAAAAACGGCCGTTTTTGGCGGTGACGTTTTCTCTGAATGAGTGATTGTCATAATATTAAAACATGATTTCAAAAATACTTCAAGTTATTTACTAGTGCTTATATGATTTACATTCTTGAATTTCTTTCTATTTGTAAAGTATTAGGAATAAAATGATTGGCGTCGCTACTGTGCCTAGGGTGCCCCCTTAAGTGGTCAACACAACAGATTTTTCAAGCTGCCTCAGGGTATCTGACAGCTAAATAACTGCAATCAATGGTAATCACGGGAAAAGCAATATTTGATCCTACTATTTGCCGTGACAACGTCCACGCCATATTAAAATAATATTTTGATGGTTCATGTCTGTTCATGTAGTAGTCTACCCAGCTGAGCGTCTAAACCGGAAGCTGCTGTGTAAAGCTTCGGCGCCCAGGGTCTGCTTTTATGACAGCATTCTTGCTGTTATATGATTTGGCAGAGTTTTTACGTCAGACCCTTTGCCGTACACCAACTCTAGGCTACAATAACCACTTTACATTAGAAAGTGGCAACAAGAAAAACGCTAACAAATACCTCTGCAGATGAAGTAAAATCATTTGCCCGCTCCGAGAAGCAAACAAGGAACCCTTGTGCAGTAGGCTGCCGTTTTGACCACTGAGTCTCGGAGCGCGTCAGTATGTGCATATACTCGTATGTAAACTCTATCACCAGTTACATTCACAACACATCATCACCACTCAAGTGACAAAGGTCATATTTCTTTGGCAAGGAAGTTGGGTTTCAATTTTTCCTCAACAAATTGCCTAAATCATCTTGAAACTATACCATTTTATTTAAAACGAGATTTCACAAAGATATTTTTGCTAGTACTAAAATATGGGGCTGATATTCTCAATCTTATTCCTCGGATATTTGGATATCACCGCCCCTAAATCAGGGCCGAATCTATAGTAATCCGGCCGTTTGTTACTTTCAGATAAAACTGAATATATTTGGTGTTCTAAAGTGGGCTTTATTAAACGAGGAAGATATATCGCTGGCTTATGCCTATTCAATTAAGCGTCTTAGCAGAGTTTCAGGAAGTGAAAATTATATTACTTAATCTTAACCAAAACTTTCTAATGATCTATTGATGATGTAACGAATAGAGCCTTCCGAAGTTTGGGCTTTGTTATGCGCACCTGTAGACCTTTTACATCTATCATAAGCCTGAAAATAGTATATTATGCTTACGTTCGTAGTCTATTGGAATATGCCTGTCCTATTTGGTCACCTATATACGCAGTGCATAAAACTAGATTGGAAAATATTCAGAGAAAAATTCTTAAGCACATGAACTTTAAATTTAAACTCGATAGAGGGTCATACCAAGAAAACTGTCGGGTGTTCAAGCTTTTATCGCTGGAGGAGCGCCGTTTAGTTATGGATATGGGTTTATTGTACGATGTGCTTAATGGTCGTTTGGACTGCTCGAAACTCCTGGAACTTATTAGGCTTAGGGTTCCGTCGCGTCGTACACGGCATACTCAACTTTTTGCAGTCCTATCTCATAGCACCAATTACGCGGGGAATGCGGTTATGTCCCGGATTGCTGAAGGCTACAATAAGCACTTTAGTGAAGTTGACCTCTTTATAGGAAACAAGGTTAATTTCTTAAATAAAATTAAATCCATTTTATCCTAATTACTGTCTAATTTATACATTTTTGAGTATATGTGTGTTATGTCTATATATTTATATGTATACATGTATGTATGTGTATCCATATGACTTTATGTATGTATTGTATGTTGTTTCTTTAGGGCATTAACTTAGCCAAATTCAGAGGAAAGTGTTCAAGTAATACCTATAGTTTGTAATTATGTTTACTGCAAAGGCGTATTAGTATTAATATAATGTTGACAACTTTTTGGCCGGCTATGTATCATGTCATTGTTTAATTTGTATTATTAGTTGTAAGAATGGCTGTTGTTGTTACAAAAGAAATAAAATAAAATAAAAAGTCAGAAGTTTAATCTTATTGATGGATTAGTTATTAATTTATTTGTGTTTATATTGGTCACTTTTACCATATATATGTGAACGAGTAGGCTCTTAGTCTTATAAACCTAATTTCATCTGTTGTTGATATGAAAAGAGAAGAATACCCTAGAAAGGATGATTAGACAATGTAGGATGTTCAAATTATAAAATAAATTAGAAATCTTATTTAAAAAAATGTCTAAGTGCCTTTTTGCTTGATATGTGAAGTTGTTTACTAATATTTTACCACTTTTGCTATATCGTAGATATGTTGATTAAATGTTTGTCTACGAAGCAGATGTTTTTACTTAACTATTTTTAAATAATTTTAAACTATATTTTATTTCAAACTTTAATCACAAAGATATTTGCAAAATGCTCAATATCAGGCTGATATTCTCAATCTTATTACTCGGATGTTTGGATATCACCGCCCCTAAATCAGGGCCGAATCTATAGTAATCCGGCCGTTTGTTACTTTCAAATAAAACTGAATATATTCGGTGTTCCAGAGTGGGCTTTATTAAACGAGGAAGATATATCGCTAGCTTATGCCCATTCAATTAGGCGTCTTTGCAGAGTTTCAGTAAGTTAAATGGATTTATTTAATTAATTTATCCTTGAATGTAACCACGTGATAGGAAACTATTTAAAAAGTAGCTGTTATACGCGACTTCATCCGCGTTAGCTTCAGCTTTGGATGCAAGGATTATAAACATGACGATAAAGTGACTATTTAGTAGTGACTTTAAGTAGTTGAAATTCAAGTGCTTGTAATAGCCGCGCCGTTCTAACTATACTATCATAAATCAAATTCAAATCAAATAAAAAAAATCGAATTTAATATTAGGGCTAGGTAGTCTTAATATAAATTTTGAATTATTATTATTAGTACACTAGCCAACTAATTTACAAATTCAGGTTACTCTACTCTGTCAGGTGACAGATTACAGTTACCTGAATTTGTAAATTAGTTGGCTAGTGTACTCTAGATAGATAGATAGATAAAAAATTTATTTTGTTCTTTGCAACACACATACAATACATATTAAAATTAAAAACAAACAAAAACTTTCCTTACAACTAAACATGACTTATGTGGGCCACAATAGCACAAAAAGGCTACAGCTCAGCGAGATGTTGCTCAGGGGAGCAACCACTGATTTTCAGCTGTCACCTTAGTTGAGATGACTCTACCTCTTATACTACGCGTGCACAGAGGGCCACATAGAAGGTATTCTATCCCTATACTATTCGTTCTATTACATGACTGGTGGTATACTTTCTCTGTGACCCACGTGTGTGCACATGGAAAGTTATTATAATAGGTATCTAAAAACCAAGGAGATAGTAACTTATGGAGATTATTCTACATACAGCAAAATAAAGACAAGGTTTTTACTTGTAACCTTGCCTCTTTCCGTACTGTGTCTATAAAATAACCGGCCAAGTGCGTGTCGGGCCACGCGCAGTGTAGGGTTCCGTAGTTGCGAATGACAACTTTGAGTTCACACTGTTTACACTCGCACCTCACAGTTTAACGACCAAATACATCTAACAATAAAGATTGTATGAAATTTTACATTTTCCAGTACATTTTATAAGTTGATTGCCTATAACTTTTTAGTTTGCACTTAGTACCCAGCTCTGATAGTTTTCCTTTCAACTTCAGTATATATACTACTGCTGTATTTTTTTCACGTATCCATATATAACCGTTTAGCAGATAGAGGGGGGGGGGGGGGGGGACACGTACCTCTAATAAAAATTTGCACTTTAAAACCAAATATTTCGGAAACGGATCCCTAAATCTAAAAATGGTGTTCTCAACCTCACAATTTTTTAAAAGACCTTTTTAACGATACCCCACACGATGGGTAAATAGAGAAAAAAAAAATAATCCCCACTTTACTTGTATAGGAGCTAACCAAAAAAATTTTTTTTAAAGATTTTTTTCTTGCACTTTTTTGCCATGATTAATATACATACTCATACCAAATTACAGCTTTCTAGTACTTATAGTCTTTGTGTAAAATCGCGGACGGACAGACAGACAGACAGACAGACATGGCGAAACTATAAGGGTTCCTAGTTTACTACGGAACCCTAAAAAAGAGAATATGAAAAGAGATAAATTAAGTACGAGTTGTCTTAAGGTCAAAAATTTTGTCTTTACTTTGATATCTGTAGATGAGATCTCCATGTAGTACAATCTTCTTCATACACCAACTTTTCGAACACTTTACTAAGTTATGTTCGCAGGTAGACCGTAATTTCAAATACTTTACAGTGATCATGTTCACAGGTAGACACCAACATTTCAAACACTTCACAACTAAAAAAAAAAAAGTAAAGTGTTCGATACGATAGGTGTATCTAAATAACCATGTAACTAAGGCGATAAAAGTAAATTATGTTTAAATGTGTAAAAATCGCGAAAATATTAGGAATCATTACAATCTTCTTACTGCAAACCTAAAAATGAGAGACAAAAATGCGAGCGTCTTAATTTTACAGGTACAAAGTGCCTTTGAAGATTCTGTCCGTCCAACTTTCAAGAATTTCCCGCAATGATTCCAGAGATAACAAAGAAATAGACGTTATAAGGCGCTGTAGCAACCTGTTTACATTTTGACAGTATTTCTTTCTGAAATCAATAAGTATATAGATCATAACTAGCTGTTACTCACGGCTTTACCCGCGTGATATATAGCCTATGTTCTTCTCAGTATCCTAAACTATGTATATGCAAAATTTAATGAGGATCTGTTCAGTAAATCATAAAAGTGTAACGAACAAACAAACTCACTTTCGCAATTATAATATTAGTTAGGATAAGGATAGTTAGGATTAAAATAGTAGGTAAGTCATCTTTTTATTAGCAATGTTATAAAAATACAAGATGGATACTACAGCGTGAAGTGAAACCTATAAGCTTAATTAAAATCTCAGAGTCAAAGTTCCTAATTGAATACAAAATATATTATTTAATTAAATTAAAGAAAAATAGGTAAAATTACATACTCACATACATTATCACGTCTTTATCCCATGCGGTGTATACAGAGCCCAAGGTAGTAAAACCCAAAGGCCACGTTTAGCGTGTTAGTGGGCGTTAAGGTGGAAAGCGGAATCAAAGTAGTGATGACTTGCTAGCCACATCGCCAATAACGTGATTCCTTAGACTTTGGCCCAATCCCTCGACCGGCTTTTACGGCCTTCGTGGGAAGAAAAGCAGTTATTTTTGTTTTTTCATTTCTCCCAAACCCACATGGAAGACTTTTTGTTGCCTTTTGTTGTTGAATTGATCAGAACCACCCGTTTAATTAAAACTTCCAGCCAGTACTTTTATTACAAGTTTAACTACGGTGCCTAGTTAACTTTATTAATATGATCGATTTGTAACTTTTTACCTTACTGGAATTGACGGTCTGTTAAAACTCTGAAGTCGTAAAGAATAAGCGTCAAGAGTCAAATTAAATGAAAAGTGGAATAAAACTTCAGAAAGTATTTAATTATTAACTTTACCGAAAAAAAAACTGTTTGTAAAACAAGGTAGTAAACCTTGCCTATAACGTTCATCATCATCAGGTCTTTTTTAGTCTCCACTGCAGGAGTACGATCCTCTCTGTACTACCCGAGCCATATATTAGCCAGAGCAGTCAGAGGATTTGGCCTACACTTTCCACGCTGGTCAGACGGGTCGGATAGGTCTCTTTGATGTTTATAGGCTTTTACCTTGTGTTTCTTAAGTCATTCTACGTCATCTACGGGAAGACTTGGAGTGGTCCTGTTCTACTCCGCAGGGAACCACTCGGTGTTTTATCATTGATTTAATAGTTTTTTTTTTTTGTATTTTATTTCTTCATTGGAAACAATAAGGCGGACCTAAATGTAAAGTCTTTTTATAATCTTTGATCTATTCTGTAAATTGTCTATTTTCCATCTAATTCTTTGATAAAAATTACGCCTCTGTTTCGGTACTAATTAAATTTGATTGGCTCGCTCGAGATCAAACGCTTTTTGAGACGTGAGGATCCGCTATTGGCAGGCGGCAAGCGGAAATTTAGTTTTTACTAGGTATATACATACATATTGTCACGTATTTTTCCCTTGCGGGGTAGACAGCTCAGGTTGGTTAGACCTTAAGTCATGTTTAGCATGCTGGTAGGCGTGGAGATGGAAAACGGAATCAAAATAGTGATGAGTTGCTAGCCGCATCGCCTATTACTATGATTCCTTATATGTTCACCGATTTTCTCAATCAGCTTTCAAGATCTGTGCGGGAAGAGAAGCAGCTGGTACATTCTATGTTTTTTTTTTCCGGATAAGCGTGGAAGTATAATTCACATTAAATGAAGGAAGGTACATTCATCATCATCATCAGGTCTTTATTAGTTTCCACTGCAGGAGCACGACCCTCTCTGTACTGCCAGAGCAGTAAAAGGATTTGGCCTACACTCTCCACGCTGGCCAGACGGGTTGGAGAGGTCTCTTTGATGTTTATAAGCTTTGTTTAGCTTTAGTTTCCTAAGTCGCCTTTTACGACATCCACGGGAAGATTTGGAGTGGTCCTATTCTATATTCTCTGCCGGGAACCACACGGCATTACGTACACAGTACCACAGGTACATTACGTACATTTTAAACGCACGAAACAAGTCAGCTCTCTTTTAAGGATTCCGTAGCTGAATGGCAAGAAACGGTACTCTTATAGGTTCGTCATGTCTGTCTGTCCGTTACGGAGGTCACGCACGACCATTTTATTCCAAAAGTATTATTACCGAATTGAAACTTGGTCAGTAGATGTATTCTGTAAATTGCTTAATGATTTTTATACAAAAAAAAAGAATATAGTAGGCTCCCTACTCCCTGTAAATGGAAGGGAAACTAAAATAAAAATCATCAACCCTATGCGTATATGGTTCTATAGCTCCGTGGCGCAGCAGTCAACACGCCGGGCCTGCTACACGGATGGACCCGGGTTCGATCCCCGATCAGGTCAAGATGAAAAATGATCTATATAATTATGTATTTGTAATTAGATATAGTATCGTTGAGTAAGTATCCCGTATCACAAGTCTCGAACTTACTTTGGGGCTAGATCAAACTTGTGATTGTAAAACCATTCTTTTAAAGTCAATCGTTTGAAAGATAGACACTTCCAAATTAGTAAAATGTGTGAGAAAAATCTTAATAAAATATGTGTTGTAGATCTCAGTTGAAACTTTCAGGTACAGGGGTCCGCTTCCTATCCTTGGTGATTTGATGAGGTTGTAACGATGCGCATGATAACTTCGTGCTGCATCTTGCTTTTCAACCTCAGAATGTTTTTCAAACACCATAATCCTGTCCACTTTTATTTAAAACTTAATTCATTTTAAATTCCATATTCCATTTTCAAATCTTCTTCTCAGTCCTTCCTCATCAGTCAGTCATTCCATTCGATTCCTTTCACCAGTTTGGTCGTGATCACTCGACTCTGGTTTATCGGCTCTCGCCTACGATATTGTATTACTAATTGTATTTTAAACTAGTAATAGTGTAAAACTATTTGTGAAGCATAATATAATATCATTACCCTGTGTTGTGTTGTGACTTTCGCCTGAGCTCTCTCTCTCCACTGAGCGTCTAATACACCCACACCTACATTATATTCATGTTAGGCCTACTCTAAACTAGAGCTGGGTGAGTAGGATCCGACAATGTTTCTGATTTTTACACAGAGCGACTGACCTCTGCAACCCAGAGGTAGACCAGACTCAATCCTAGGATTCAATTGCATGCGTAACCCAAAGTTTATCTTGCCTTCTGACGAACAAATCATCATTATCAGGGCTTTTTTAGTCTCCACTATAGGAACACAACCCTCTCTGTACTACCAGAGCCTTATATTAGCCAGAGCAGTCAGAGGATTTAGCCTACACTCTCCACGCTGACCAGGTGAGTTGGAGAGGTCTCTTTGATGTTTCTAAGCTTTGTTTAGCTTGTACTTCTTAAGTCTATCTATGATATTCACGGGAAGACTTGGAGTAGTCCTATTCTACTCTGCCGGGAACCACACGGCAGGTGAAGAACCAAATCTTAAGTCTTATCGATTAAATTTATAATATTAGTATAGCAGAATCGTGGACACATCGAGATTTTCTTGCTCGTGAAGACGGGCCCTAAGTTACACTTAGAAATTTCATGACCTTTAGAGCTTAATGTTTGTTCGTACAAGAACTCCCCACTTAAAGCTTCCTGAAATACACAAGCTTTAATTATTATCTTATGAATTTCGCGAAGAGTATCAAAGACCGAATGTTTTTGACGTTGCCGTCTTAGCCCTAAGTTTGCTTTAATTAAAACGGTTGTGAATTTCCTCCCGCGCTCAAAATATTTTGTTTGTGATATTTAGACTGTCTTATATGTTGCAAGTTATTATTCGACATGTGGATTGGATAAAGGTATTTTACCTATGAAAATAGGGGGTGTATGATAAATTAAACTATTTTATTTAGTGAGTTATTCTATTGGACATGTGGATTGGATTAAGCTGATTTTCCAAACGTAAAGATTTCATGTTCATCAATAAAAAATTTTTGCTTAGTCGTGAGATTACTGATTTTGGGAAAAGAAAGACCTGTATAGATGAACCTGATTACTATTAAGGCGCTCTTATAGTAACACTAGCGCCACCCAGCAATTAAATTCCTTAAATCATAAATTGTATTGAATTTTAAAAATCTAACAAGTACAAAACTACTACATTACTTATAGTATTTTTTGTTTATTACAAGTAATTTACTAGTGCCATATTTAAAGAGAAAAATCGGTTAACGCCAAAAGTGGTCACTTTTGGTATTAACCTGTTTTTCTCTTATTTTATAAAACGAATAATAATTAAAAATGAATACAAAAATACTACAAGTAATTTTCAAGTTATGCACTTGTTAGATTTTTAAAATTTGATATAATTTAGGATTAAAAGAATTAATTGCTGGGTGGCGCTAGTGTTGCTATAAGAGCACCTTAACCAGCTGATATAATTGTTAACTTTAACATATTCCTAATCTGCTAATTTGCATTCTTTTATTTAATCGCAAATGTATTTAAAACGTCGTATGACGCTCGTACCCGGCAAGCTGTCTTTTATAGTCATCGGTTTATTATAAGCACTCGGCTTCATCCAGCTTACCGTATTTACATCATAATGTACTATTGAGTAATGTTTTTCACTGAAAATAAACCAGTTACAGAGTACGTACCGCAACATTTCAAACTGCAACAATAGCCGCTGATAAATTAAACTTCGTAGCGAATATTTGAATATGAAATCTCAAAATTGGATTGTGACGCCCAAACCTATTGATTAATTGGATTTCATTCTGCGGCATGGCGGCACTCAGTTGGCCAGCTTTACATAGATCACGAAATATTACTGTAATGAAGTTTCCGGTACACGCAACCCGTAACATTTTAGACTAGGCGGTAAAGTATTTATATAACTAATTACCAGTAGCATAGTAAGTACTACCACCTGAAGTAGATGGTACCAATAAACTCTAGTAGTCAAGACTCCGGTTCAAGCGTTAAGTAATCGATACTGTAGGTGATGAAGATTACATATACTTACTTGTAACAAAGTAAGCACTGCTCTATCATCTAGAGTAAACAGTACTAAACAACTCTAGTAGTCAAGTATTACCAATGAACTAAAAGTTAATTGGCTCGTTTTAAAAATTCCGTATCCAAAGGGTAGTACACAGATTTTGTACATCTACTCGTTTTGCCACTATTACAAAAAATACTAAAAACGCTCCGTGGCGCAGCGGTCAATACGCCGGCCTGTGACACGGATGGTCCCGGGTTCGATCCCCGGTCAGGTTAAGAAGAAAAATGATCTTTTTCAGATTGACCTGGGTCTTGGATGTTTATTTATATATGCAGTTGTTATAAAATATAGTATCGTTGAGTTAGTATCCCATAACACAAGTCTTACTAAGAACTTACTTTGGGGCTAGCTCAGTCTGTGTGTTTTGTCCGTATATAAAAAAAAAGAATAAAATAAGTATGGAAGGGCCTCCCATACAACCAACGTGATTGTTATTGCCGTTTTTTGCTTTATATTAATAATGACAACAGGTAGACGCTAGAAATAGAATAATAAGTTGTATAATTTCTTTTAAAGTAAATAATTAATCAAGATAAAATAATAACGGGGAGCTCCCACACAAGAAAAGTAATATTGTTTGCTGTTTGTTGCTACAACAATACTATAGTTTCCGGTACCACTTTACCAGTGATGATTTACTGGTCCAAAATGCGGTACCTTACAATGGGTATCATAAGAAAACTCAAGGTCTGGACGTGTTCGAGATATATACAGTTTTAAATCTTCGGTCACTGGTGACGCTTTCCCTAAGCCTTCGACAACGGTCTCACCAGAAGGTGATCCCTTGGGAATCTCGCCACTTGCGATGCGCTGGTTCGGGGATATATATGGACTATTATGCTGCGCGTTGAAATAGCCAAAAATGTATGACGGTACTCACGCTTCCAATGCAGTGATCAGCTCCAGGTTTGCTTAGAAGATGCGATGCACAGTACTGCACTAGTACGTCGACTCGTTCACACGCGAGGATCCTCGGCCGAGGCACGTAGGCTATAATGTCCAGGTTTAGGCAGGAATAGCAACAGTAAAATAGTAGCTGTTGCGCGCGGCGGCGGTTATTACAGACCGAATGTGGCGGGAACACAAGTGTTACTAGCCGCCAAATCTTCGTGCGATTACTTACATTGCAAAACGCAGTTACCTGTCAATGTCATCTTGACAATTCAACGCGCGCGGTAATTTAAAATTAGAACTTAATGAACTTATGCGAAAGTGGCGAAACCAGTCACATATACTCTTAAAGATTGAAGTTTTATTGTATGTTCACAGTTTTGATTGTCCAGTACGCACTGTTATTGTTTATGCAATTTTTTACATATTACAACAAAGATTGTAATGGTATAACCTTCAACATTCCACGGATTTTCTTTCTTCCAGATCAACTTGTGAGATTAAATGATTTGTAGAATTTATGAGTCACTGGGCTAAGTCTGATTGTATTATGATTTCAAATGTGGTTTCTAAGATGAAAGCAACAGAGTCTCTTTTAGATTGTAGATTTTGAGAAAGGGCGTTTGTGTGATATGTATTATTACTTATTCGTAGTATGTATTCAAAACCTTGACATAGTAGATTAAGGTCCCATGCCTCCCTTACCTACGTCATTTTAGCAGAGCTGTAATTTACTTTAGGTTTGGTTTTAGATAAATGTTTTTGTACAGTTCATGAAGTTATGATTAGCAATAAGACTTTATTCACCTTGACACAACCAATTTTTTTATTCCTATTCAATATTTTCCTTGTGTATGTCTACTTACAATAACACTTCTAATTTTAAACTTTGCATACTATGAATATTGCTAAATGTCATTATTCTTAACACAATTGTATCATGTTTTATTATGTTACCTGCAATTTTTTTTTAACGAACCTTAAACCACTTGTGTATTGATAGTCACTAGTTTTAAAAATACGTACTTGTAACTGCCTATAGTTATTTTCTAATTGTATGAAAACGAGATTTACTAAAAGGACGTTAGCTATGGTCATTTATACTCATATCTACGGCGAATTTGAATCAATCGAGAGTTAGTGCTGAATCCCTTTTTACATATTTTAATAATTACTTATTCGCTTGTTCGTTTTTTATCAAAAACTAACTTTGAATTCCTTGAATTTTTTTATTAAAAGTAAATGGTAAAATAATTAAAATTAAAATAGAAAAAACTAAAGCAATTACTCCTCCTAATTTATTTGGAATAGATCGAAGAATTGCATAAGCAAATAAAAAATATCATTCAGGTTGAATATGAACTAAGTTTACACATCATTTATTTTCTATTTCCTTAATTTAGTTTAAACTACAGATCCTGACAGCTCTGATAAAATGACGTATGATGGCCAGGCAGGATATCTCCATCTATAGGTTTAAAAGACCCAGTAAAGCATACTCGGCTCAAATTACACTGTTTTTTTTTTCAACCAGATACCTAAATAAGGAAGATATGACCCACAAATGTCTCGGAAAGGTTCAAATGTCCCGGGTTCAATCCGGGAATATACCCGAAAGTAGTTTTAAATATCATTAATTCTTTATTTAATTCAGTTAAGACTACAGATTCTGACAACTTTGATGAAATGACGTAGGATGGCCAGGCCTGGGATCTCTATCTATAGGTTTAAAAGAGCTCCCAGTAAAGCATACTCGGCTCAAATTACACTGGTTTGATTTCAACCGGAAACCTGACGAAGGTATGACCCACAAATGACTCGGAAAGGTCCAAATGTCCCGGGTTCGATCCGGAATATTGCCCAGTTATTGTCCCTAACGCTTTTGTCTGTTTTTAATGAAAATCGTTTTGCAATCTTCATAATGTTGGGCTGAATTTGGTTATGTTTATATTGTTACAGGTATGGTAATTGTTTACTGCAAATTTATGGTTTTTCGGGTTTTCTACTTGAAATATTATGTAAGATATTTTTTATGCCTGTTGTTTTATGTTGATTCTTTTGCGAATGTCCAAAATATATATCATTGAACTAAGTGTAAGTAAGTGTGTGTAAGGAATGGCAATCCTAAGTTTTTTTTTATCTACGGTACCTCCGGGCGTTCCAGAGAAACAGGCTCATGACAAACGATGGTAAAACGCATGAAACTATACAATAAATTCAAAAATGCTTCCTTTTTTAAACGTACTATATACATTAAAGTATAAATTAATGAACGCAATATAATTATGTTACCTAAACCTAAAAGTACCTAAGGTTCTAAGTCCCGTTTTCTTCGTAGTTAATTATGTGTTTGAAGCGGAAAAGTTAAGGAAAAATAATAAACGCAATGGTAAAAGTAAGGGGCGCAACATTAATTTCTTTGAGGTTTCTTTAAAGATATAGTTTAGGTAACGATTAGGGTGGCATGTTGTATAAACAAGGCCTTAAAAAAATTATAGAATAAAGAAGAAGATTCAAGATTCAATCGTTTATTTAATATAAATTTCTTTGAATACTTATTAATTGTCATACTTGTGTTTTTTTTTTTGTGACAACAACTTTGTTGGTTCACAACAAAAAAGGAAAGAAAAAACCTAAATCTCGTAAAGTCTGATGCTCAAAGTGGCAATTTTGTTTTCTATATAAATACAGAGGTCCCGCTAAGGAAGATTATTTTCGTCCACTATAAATTAACACCAGTACCCTTCAAAATCGCAAAATAGTTGGATTCACCACCTTTGAAATTATATTTCACACCATCATTCCTATCAATTATTTCCCGAAAATGTTCTAAAATTACTTAACATAGAATATTTCGTGAATCCTGTATCTATTCAAACAACGGCTCACGTATGAAAATTCCGAATAGAGATATTCACGTAAATATAACACATATCACGCACGGGCGTGACTTGCAATAACTATATTAATACGCGGCACGCGCGGTACATTTTAATATCACGCCGTGACGCTCATTAATAAAAGATTTTATTTCGCAACTAGGTAGATTAGTTTCAAGATTTTTTTCGTGCATTTCATAGCCTACTCTCTTTCGATTCGCATGACTGGAGAGCTCTTAGTAACAGTACCATTGTCTAAGTTAATAGGTACTCTATTGGTTTTGCCTGAGCTTCAAACTATATACCAAATTTCATCCAAATCGGTTCAGAGGTTGAAACGTGAACTGACACACAAAAATACTGATAAATGGTATTAAATTTGCATTTATAATTTGAGTATCAAAGTTCAGAATAAAGTTAATAAGGCCAAATATCACGTGCAGTCGTGATTTGTAATAACTATATTCACACGCAGCACACGCCCCACAGTTTAATTTCGCAGCGTGACACATTAAAATACTAGAAAATATATTACAAAATTTATTTCCACGAATTCATCTGTAAATTTAATAACAAAATACGGCTCACGTATGAAAATTCTGATAACGATATAGGTGTATATATAACATATCACACGTAGCCGTGACTCGCAATAACTTTATTAACACTCGGCAAGTGCGGCCCATTTTAATTTTACACCATGACACTCATTTATAATAGATATGTTACACAGCTTGCGCACTCCTGCGAGTTCATCCCCTTTATAATGTTATTTAGAATGATTTTTGAATGTTACCAAAATCTTTCAACCAACTTCCGTTTATCCAAACTTTCGCTCAAACTTTTACATTAGTTGTTTTAAGTATGATTGTATGATGCAATACCCATATAGTAACAAATAAGTCAAAGGCGTTTAGAGGTATTTTTCCATGCTATAACATCTAAGTCTTTTACAATAAAGTAGTACATAAGATATGGTGTAAAAATCGTCGTAGGCAGGCTATTATACAAGATGTTAGGGTTAACACCAATATCTCTCAAACCATTAAATCAACCCGTCAAACTGAACAACTTTACCTGTGAGGCAAATACTGGGAACTTGAAAAAATTACATTTTCCTATAAAAAAGTTTGGCCGAACCATCAGTTTGTATGGATAATGTCGAAATTTTTGAGTTCCCAGTATTGGTTTCATAAGAATAGTTGTTCATTCTGACCAGCTAATTTGAAGGTTTCAGGGACACTGGTGTTTAGCCTAATATCCTGTATACTTTATTAACTTTTGAAAATCGTTATGTCCTCTGGTTTACAAGAATACGGGTATAATATACCCGTCTATATCTATATTAATATTATAGAATATTTATATATATTTAAATACAGGATGTTAGTGTGAACAGTATTCTCCTTTTAACCAACAAACCAGCCCGTCAGAATGAACAATTTTTCCTTTATAACCAATGCCGGGAACACATAAACTGAAAGGATAACACTGTTCACACTAACACCCTGTATAAATGTTGTATACTTTAAATGCAGCTGAATAAGTTGTGCGCATATCACGCACAGTCGTGACTCGCAATATAAACACGCGACACGCATGGCACATTTTAATTTCGCTAGAACAGCGTGTCGCCAATTATTAAAGCTCTTTATTAAAACACGTTAGGTGTCGTGAACAGATTGAATTTAATTTTTAACAAAAGTTAATTAGGTATGTAGAAAAGAACTTTATATTATTTGTGCCGTGTGGTTCCCGGGTGCCGTGTGGTTCCCGAGTGCCGTGTGGTTCCCGCGTGCCGTGTGGTTCCCGGCACGGTAGAATAGGACCACTCCAATACTTCCCGCGGATGTCGTAGAAGTCGACTAAGGAAACACAAGCTGAACAAAGCTATAAACATCAATGAGACCTCTCCAACCCGTCTGGCCAGCGTGGAGAGTGTAGGCCAAATCCTCTGACTGCCCAGGCTGTTATAATAAGCTCAGGTAGAATAGAGAGGGTCATGCTCCTGCAGTGGAGACTGACAAGTACCTGTTGATGATGTTTTTTTTTTTTATGATGATTATTTTTGTTATAAACAGACAAGACGCATGCCAATCTGAAAATGGCATTGTCTGGCCAGGGAATCTGGAACCCCTCATGTCACATGCGATATGTTAACCATTGCGCCACGGAGGCTATCATAAGCCAAGAGCCTAAGGCCATAAAACCCAAAGGCCAGGCCAACTATATGCCCAAAGGTTTATCGTGGGCATATAGTTGGAAAACGGTTTTTTTTTGACATATCACACTAATTGAGCCAGCCCCACAGTAAGTTCTGAACTTGTGTCGCAGGATACTAACTCAACGATACTATATTTTATAATATATACTTGTATAGATAAACATCCAAGACCCAGGTCAATCTGAAAAAGATCGTTTTCCATCATGACCTGACCGGGGATCAAACCCAGGACCCCCGTGTTGCAGGCTGGCGTGTTGACCGCTGCGCCACGGAGCTAAATAGTGAAGGGTGCTAGCTGCATCACCTAATGACATGATAACTTAGATAATATTCAGCTATCCTCTCTGCCAACTTCTACAGTCTATGCGGGAAGAGAAAGTCTGGTCCAGGGACTTAATCACTATTTTTTTGAACAATGTATTACAATTTTCTTTCTGTTTTACTTTGAAAGCAGATATGTCATATCCGTTTTAAAAGTGAAACGGAAAGACCATCCGTATCACAGGCCGGTGTGTTGCCGCCGGCCTGTGACACGGATGGTCCCGGGTTCGATCCCCGGTTAGGTCAAGATGAAAAATGATCTTTTCAGATTGACCTGGGTCTTGGATGTTTATCTATATAATATGTATTTGTTATTAAATATAGTATCGTTGAGTAAGTATCCCATAACACAAGTCTTACTTAAGAACTTACTTTGGGGCTAGCTCAATCTGTGTGATTTGTTAGTATGTATTTATTTATTATTATATTTATTTATTATTATTATTAAATCTATTTTTATAAATACTGGTTCATAAGTATTAATAAATGTTAGTTGTAAACACACACACGCACTCAATTTATTCGTTACGATCGTTCGAGATTTCATTGATACTTTAAAATGCTTACACACATCGAAAGATGTGAAAACAGTTATTATCTAGCCGCCATCAATCATTTTTGAATGCGTCTGTCTCCAAAAACGTGGCGTGCTTCCACGCCCACCCCGCTTCACACCCGCGTATTGTTGCTAGAGCATATTTTTATATTTGTGCTTTACTTTTCATAAAAAGCCGTGTGGCTCCCGGCAGAGTAGAATAGGACCACTCCAAGTCATCCCGTGGATGTCGTAAAAGGCGACTAAGGAAACACAAGCTAAACAAAGCTTATTAACATCAAAGATACCTCTCCAACCCGTCTGGCCAGCGTGGAGAGTGTAGGCTAAATCCTCTGACTACTCAGGCTAGTATATGGCTCTGGTAGTACAGAGAGGGTCGTGCTCCTGCAGTGGAGACTGGAAAGACCTGATGATGATGATGATGATGATTTCATAATAAAATTAAAATTGGCGACCGTTTTCACATACACCACCGGCCATTGACAACTATGAATTAATATTTCGCCTAAGCTAACCTTTTTATGCTTCAATATTATACGTCAGAACTGCTTCTGGAAATTTCTGTATGCAGAGCCTCCGATATATAGAGTGAAAACTCTAGTAAGCAGGTTACTTTTACTATGTATCTTATTCCTTACCCGCAGCAAGGAATCGATCAAAATGACCACAGTTAAATAACACTGGACTACAAACTTAAACATACATATCGGACCGGGCGGGGCTTAAACCCGGGACCTTTTCACCCTCTAAGACTACTGGGCTATTACAACTTAGTTTTTATTCGTTAGTGGCTAACACTGTGTCAGATTTTTCAAGCTGCCTAAAGGCATATGACATAGCTTGACGACTACCATCAATGATGACAGCCAGAACCAACAGCATAACATGCCTTCCAAAGCACGGAGGAGTTCGAGATATTTTTATGCCACTTGTAGTCACCCATCCCAGTGGGGACTGCACCCGGGGTTGCTTAACATGCGGAAGCGCTTATAATGCTCACGCCCAATAGGCCACCGGGCTTCTCGCTACTACCACTTATAATATTCATCATCTTCATTATCATCAGGTCTTAGGCTACAGGAGCATGACCCTCTCTGTGCTACCAGAGCCATAATTAGCCAGGGCCATCAGAGGATTTGGCCTACACTCTCCACGCTGGCCGGACGGTTAGAGAGGTCTCTTTGATGTTTATAAGCTTTGTTTACCTAAGTCACCTGCTACAACATTCACGGGAAGACTTGGAGTGGTCCTATTCTACTCTGCCGGGGAACTTCACTTAAAATATTATGATAACCGAAATGCAAAATCTTCATCCAACTGTTCGTTACATTAGCAAAACGTCCTAATAACAGACTCGTTAGGAGCCGCCCGGGGCTGAAGTGGCTTTGCTTTGCTTTTAAAGATATTTTTCTTATCCTGAAATTTCTTTATGAAAGAATTATTTTAATGATCTGTTAAGATACGGATACGAATGTCCTGTTTCCTTGCTAGATTTGTTCACACTTACTTACTGCACTTACTTCGTTACTTTTCTTGTACTTAACTAGTAGCACGTGTGAACAAGTACGGATAAAAATATACTTCTTAAAGGCCTCTCATATGTTACATTAGCAATACTCGCTGTTGCGGCGCGCCTATCATGAAGTCATGGTGTTCAGTGCATCTCGTTGCTCTTTAATTTCAGTAGGCGAAATAATTGTCGCGAGTGATAGTTTTTATTTGCTTACCTTCCATTTTTTTTTCTCATTCTTACACCGTACAAGTGAACACGTCTCATATATATATTCTATTGTAAAAACTGCAATAAATCAAGTTCAAGTTATTTTGGGTTTAATTTTAAGCCCCAGCGTGTCCTCTAAGAGACATGTTTTGGTGGCCCATGAGGGGAATCGAAATTGACGAAGATATCTAAAAATCAAAATCGACGTCACGGACGGACAACGTGGTCTTCGTGGTATCGAGCTAAATCAACACAAAACCTATCTTTGGATTGAAGTGGAGTCATCATTATCTGGGAACCAGTGGATGTTTGTGCATTGGTGCATCTAAAGCAGCAACCGGACATCGCAGCCCATACTAAAAGATAAGTGCCTTCCTTTGTCCTGTCAAATCTTTCCAACCTCCTATAACTTCCTACTAAATTTACTAATTACATACTAAAGTCAATACAAAATAGCAGTTTACTTATACTACAACATATTTCCTACGATATTTGGTTGACTGTTTCCAAATATTCGTTTGTTTTATGATCTAAACTTCAATGCAAAATACAAGGTTAACTCAGGTCTGTTTTCTTTACCTATGTTACAATTAGTAGGTAAAATACAGTGTATTATTGTTTCATTAAACTACATTCATAATTTCATACATTTTTATCATGTTTCCTTAAAATAACAAGTCCACTTAAAATCTATAAAAACATAGACAAGTTACATAATTCAATTTGTTTTCAAATAATAATTTCTCACAGTTCAGGCCCTGTTAATACTTAGAAATAGTTTTGGTTCAGTATTTTCATATCAGTTCGCCGACTATTCCAGGGGTACCGCTTCACTGCGCAGCCAAGTAGCTACCAGCTTCGTGTTACTATCACTGCCGCTTCGTTATCAGCTGTGCGCGCGCAACCGGTTCTCAAAGGCAGCTGACGCCTCGCCTTACAAAGGAACGTGAGAATTTATTTTGTTTACTTTCGTAGTTAGTGGGATTTTAAGGTGATTTTTATATTATTTTAAAATACACTTTTATTCCTGTTTTGCAAAATGACTGATAAAGGATCTAGTGTTGCTTCTCACTCAATACGTTTAAAAGAATTAACTATAAGGCGAAGTTCCATAAAGGGACAAATAACAAAGTTTAAAAAATATTTATCTGAGTTAAAAAGGCAAGAACATCTATCAAACTTAGAGCTTGCCGAGTTACATCTAAAAATTACAAAGTTTGAAGCTTTGTCCGTAAAGTTCGATGATTTGCAAAGCGAGATAGAAGTGTTAAATTCAGAAAACATTGACTCTGAAATCGATGAGCGTGACTTTATAGAAAAGGACATTATCATTAATATCGCAACTGCTAAATCATTAGTCGAAGCTCACACCGAAAATGATAAGGATCAGTCTCAATGTTTTCACGATCTCAAGGACTTCAGTTTTCGATTGCCGAATCTGGAAATATCTAAATTCAGTGGCGATTGTTTTCGCTGGCTTGCCTTTCGCGATTCTTTTGAAAATCTTATTCACAATAATGATCGAATTTCACCTATTCACAAGTTTCACTATCTAAATTCATATCTCGAAGGGGATGCATCAAGACTTATTGCTAATCTCGAAGTGTCGTCAGCAAACTATCCTGAGGCATGGAAAATCATATGTGAGCGATATAACAACAAAAGATCTTTGATTAATTTCCATCTAAAATCCTTATTTTCTATACAGCCTGTTCAGCGCGAGTCTGACAGGTCTTTAAGATATTTAGTAGACCATGTTACAAAGAATTTGCGTGCCTTGGCTAGTCTAGACCAGCCGACAGATAAATGGGACATACTTCTCATATTTATGTTGACTTCAAAATTAGACAATCAGACATTAGTTAAGTGGGAAGAGTATCGAAATACTCTTGATGATGTTCCGACTTTAATTCAATTCTATAAGTTTTTAAATGATCGTGCTGATGTCTTAGAATCCTTAGCCCGCAATAAGGGTGACAACACTTCTTCAAAACTTGCATCCACTTCTTTCAAAAACGTCATGTCAAATAATAATAAAGAACAAAATTCCAGGTTTAATCATAATCGTGTGTCACATACTAAATCATTTGCCGTTTCAAATCAAAACGATACTAAATATACATGTATTATTTGTGACGACACTCATAGAATTTATGACTGCCCTGTATTCAAATCAAAAGGCATTCAGGACAGACTGTCTGATGTTTCTAAATTCAAATTATGTCCAAATTGTTTGAGACAAGGGCATCTTCTCGAGGACTGCCGTATGGGGTCCTGTCGAGTATGTAAACAAAGACACAATAGTTTGCTACATCATACCGAAGAAACCAATAGTACAGTCGCGAACGAAAGTGAATTTGTACTTAATATTTCTAATCAAACTCAAACTCAAGTTTTGCTGTCTACTGCACTCATTGAAGTATGTAACCCTGTAACAAAACAAATAGAAAGGGTTCGTGCTCTTTTGGACTGTGGGTCACAGTCCTCATTTTTAAGTAAACGATTAAAACAAAAATTATCTTTAAATTCCAAATGCATAGATCCCATAAGGGTTATTGGCATTGGTAATACCTGTGCTAATCAAGTCGTTGAAACTTGTACGGTTCAACTAAATTCAATAAACAGTTCATACAATCTTAATGTGTCATGTTATGTTCTAGAAAATCTAACAAGTGAGATCCCTAAGGCTCCTTTAGATTTACGTAACTTTCACTTACCTAAAAACTTACCTTTGGCCGATCCTGTATTTCACCAGCCTGCCCGCATTGATGTCCTCCTCGGAGCAGATGTCTTCTGGGAAATTCTTGGTAACGAAACTAAGTCTACTGGTGATGGCGGTCCTAAATTACGTAACTCAAAATTCGGTTGGTTAATTTCCGGCCCTATGCCTTTATACTCTAAAGATAAGGGTATACTAAATTGCAATCATACACTAAATTCATCAGAAAATAATATCGAAAATATTCTTACTAAATTCTGGGAATTCGAAGAGCTTCCTAAAAGGCCTATTCTCAGTAGTAATGATAAGCTATGTGAAAATCATTTCACTCAAAATACAACACGCTTAGACACTGGCAGATTTTGTGTTAGGCTGCCATTGCTTGACACGCCTGATTGTCTAGGAGATTCTTATAATCTTGCTAAGAAAAGATTCCTAAATCTAGAGAAAAGATTTAGACGAAATTCATCTCTAAAATTACACTATACGAAATTCATAGAAGAGTATGCCGAACTTGGCCATCTCTCCGAGTCAAAAGAATCAATACCTTACAATTCATATTTTCTATGTCATCACGCAGTTTTCAAAGAAAACAGTGAATCTACCCAACTCCGAGTGGTGTTCGACGGCTCTTCTTGCTCTTCATCTGGCTATGCGCTAAATGACATCCTTATGGTAGGTCCAAAAATGCAAAACTCTCTCTTCGCCATTTTAATCAGAAGCAGGACATATAAATTCATTTTATGCGGTGACATTTCTAAATTTTATCGCCAAGTTCTAGTTAATGATAAAGATCGAGACCTGCAACTGATATTATGGAGAAAAGATGAGTCTGACCCTATTAAAACATTGAGATTGAATACCGTCACTTACGGAACCGCAAGTGCGAGTTATTTGAGCACTCGATGCCTCTGGCAGATTGGAGAGGAGCAAGAAGATGAACTCATCAAAACAATTATTCAAAATGACTTCTTCAGCGATGACGTCATTACTGGAAGCAATGACGTAACTCAATTACTTTACATCAAAAATGCAGTAACAAATGCACTAAATAAAGGTTGTTTTCCATTAAGAAAATTTAAAAGTAAAGCAACTTCTGTATTAGAACAAGATAAGATAAATTCACAAGATCACTTAACAATTAGTCAGTCCTCTAGTACCCTCGGACTTGGGTGGGATCCTACGAGTGATAGTCTAAATTTCCCACTAAAGGATTTTACTCATAATGACAAAATATCTAAAAGAAGTATTCTTTCTAATTCATCAAAAATCTTTGATCCACTTGGCCTTCTGAGCCCTTGTATCATACAGCCAAAAATTATTATGCAAAGGTTGTGGAAGGAGAAGCTGGACTGGGACCAGCCCGTCCCTGAAAATATTAAAGAAGATTGGCTAAAAATCTCCAAAACTTTTTCTTACCTCAAGGAGTTTAACATACCAAGGTTGGCTCTCTGTGACAATCCCAAAGAGATTGAACTGCATACTTTTAGCGATGCTTCTCAATCAGCATACGGAGCGTGCATCTATTTAAGATCTATTGACTCTAATAATCAAGTTTTTACTAATTTATTGTGCTCTAAATCCAAAGTTTGTCCAATAAGGCCTACGACGATGCCTCGTTTGGAGCTTGCAGCTGCTCTGCTTGCAGCCAGACTTTGCGAAGCTGTGCTAGATTCTCTAAGATTTCAACCTCTTCGTATTTTCCACTGGTGTGATTCTAGTATAGTGATTGCTTGGATCAACACAGATGTTCCAAAATTAAAAACTTTTGTCGCAAACCGTATCATGGAAATACACGAAAAAAACGCAAGCTAAATCGTGGCGTTACGTTCCAACCGATGCAAATCCGGCTGACCTTATCTCCCGGGGTGTCGATGCGAGTAGGCTGGTATCTATGAAGCTGTGGTGGTCCGGCCCAGACTTCTTATCTGAAAACATAACAAAATGGCCTAAATTAAATAATAAATCATGCAAAAACTTACCTGTAGACTTACCTGAAATAAAATCCAATCCCGTGGTCGTATCTGAACCTGTAATAAAATTTGAAAGATTCTCTAAAGGGCCAGGCTACACGAACGATAGTTTACCAACCGAATAGTTTGATCGGTTGACAAAAATCAATGCACCAGTACTCGAGTGCGCACACGGCACCAACTCAACTGTTTAATCAATAGAATCAAGACCGATCACCAACTAAATAGTTGGCCAATCGACGTAAACTCCACGGTTTTGTATGACGGGGCGCACACGACCAATCGTTCAGTCGGCGACTGACTGTTCAGTCAGCCGTCAACTGTATCGGTGGAAGGACGCTAGCGCAATACGCGGTAAAAATGAAAGATTCACCAGCTTCACCTTCGTCCGCCTCGCCTTCATCAGCTAGTCGTAGAGGATTTTGGAAAGTTAATTAAG
The DNA here is from genome assembly GCA_963082605.1 of Rhodophaea formosa. Lineage (NCBI taxonomy): Eukaryota > Metazoa > Arthropoda > Insecta > Lepidoptera > Pyralidae > Rhodophaea > Rhodophaea formosa. Next base: position 2,000,222 of record OY720220.1, on the reverse strand, counting down.
TTGGTAGAAGCTCGGCCGCCTTTATATAACAATAATTGGCCAAGTGCGAGTCGGGCTCGCCCACGAAGGGTTCCGTAGAAGCAAGCTTAGATTAGCCAAAACCTCTATAATTTTTGGCCAGCAAAAATAACTTTGTTTTTCATAGTGTTTGTATTAATGACAAAGTTAATTTGCCGGTTTATGAAAAAGTGCTATATAACTTTTTAGTTTGTACTTAGTACTCAGCTCTGATAGTTTTCCTTTCGACTTTGTAATATATACTACTCCGGTATTTTTTTTCACGTATCCATATATGACCGTTTAGCATATAGAGGTTGGGGGGGGGGGGGGGGACATTTACACCTAACAAAAGTTTGCACTTTAAAACCTAATATTTCAGGAACGGATCCTTAAATCGAAAAATGGTGTTCTCTACTTTACAAGACCTATTCAACAATGCCACAATGAGTTAGTAGAGCTCCTACTTTACTTGTATAGGACATACACAAAAAAAAATGATTTCAAGATTGTTTTCTACTTACAAATTAAAATGATACCAATGGCAAGAAAAGTTGTGGGAGGAAATATGTTTAGAAATTTTGCCAAATTAGAACGAACTCAATATTGAAAATAAAAGCAAAACTTTCTTCATTCTGCATTTTGTTACAAAGGCTATAATTTTTTTTATTGTACATTTTGGACATTTTCATTCTTGATATCTTGAATAATGCCATCCACACCACAAAGTAGTAGAGTATGGTCCACACCTCTCAGCTCAGACGACCGACAGAATAGTTGATCGTATGCGCACATAGCCAACTAAACTGTTTAGTTGGATAGAAGTTGGTGGTGACTTCCAATCCAACCAAACAGTTTGGTTGGACAAAAAATCGGTCGTGTAGCTTGGCCCAAATTCAACAGATTGGTAAGATCTATGGCATACGTAATTCGATTCATATATAATTTAAAAAATCCTAAACACAAAAATAATCAAAGCTTATCTTTGGAAGAATTGGATAAATCTTTTACAACTTTATGTATTATTGCTCAAAAACAATCCTTTCCAGTCGAATACGACTTATTACTAAAAAATAAACAATTAAGTTCTCGATCTAAGTTACTATCCCTATCTCCTTTCTTGGACAAAAATAATTTAATTAGAGTAGGTGGTAGACTAAATAATTCTGAATATTCTTATGACAAGAAACACCCAATTCTTCTGCATTCAGCTCATTACCTTACTAAACTCTTCTTCAAAAAAGAGCATTTATTAAATATGCATGCTGGTCCACAATTGCTTCTGGCAACCGTAAGAGAAACTGTGTGGCCAGTAAACGGTCGGCATCTAGCTAGAAGTACCGTCAATAAGTGTGTCGTCTGCAGACGTCTGAGTGGCAATACTCTTCGTCCAAAAATGGGAGAGTTACCTCCTCAAAGGGTGAAAATAGATTTTCCATATCTGTCCGTTGGCCTAGATTTAGCCGGGCCTTTTTACATTTTAAACCGTAGAGGGCGTGGTAGTAGGCTGATCAAATGTTATTTATGTTTATTCGTTTGTCTGAGATACAAATGCCTTCACCTAGAAGCTATTAGCGACCTGTCGAAGGATGCTTTCTTGATGACACTTCGAAGATTTATAGCTCGTCGAGGCAAGCCTGCGGAAATATTCTGCGACAATGGTCGGAACTTTGTGTCTGCTGCTAGGGAGTTATCAGATTTTATAAAAAATATTAAAGATCCTTTACGTCAGTTCGCCATTCAGGAATCTATACAATTTAAGTTCTCACCTCCTTACGGCTCTCATTTTGGTGGTATTTTCGAAGCCGGTGTTAAATCCGCGAAATTTCATTTAAAGCGTGTACTTGGAAGCAGTCACCTAACATTCGAGGAAATTTTAACCTTGTTTGCTCAAATCGAAGCAATTTTAAATAGCCGACCTCTATACCCTTTATCGTCCTCCCCTGATGATTTCCTTTGTCTTACACCTGGGCACTTCATCATCGGAAGCCCATTAACTGCGCTGCCTTCTCCCAATTTGCAAGATTCTAAAGAGACTTATTTGAAAAGATATGAAAGACTGGAGAAGATCCGACAGCATTTCTGGAATAGATGGCAGAAGGAATACATATCCGAATTACAACAAAGAACCAAATGGAAGACCTCTCATTCCAAGCTAAAAATTGGTGATATGGTTCTCCTACAAGAAGATAACGTCCCTCCATTAAACTGGCGGCTTGGGCGAGTAGTTCGTCTCTTCCCAGGAGCAGATGGAATTTCCCGCGTCGCTGATGTGAATACTGTGAGAGGTTGCGTGCGGCGTCCATTAGTTCGTCTCTGCCCTCTCCCTTCAGAAGATGATTGAATGTTGAAAGCCTTCACCTTTCAACGAGGCCGGAAGATGTTGCGGCGCGCCTATCATGAAGTCATGGTGTTCAGTGCATCTCGTTGCTCTTTAATTTCAGTAGGCGAAATAATTGTCGCGAGTGATAGTTTTTATTTGCTTACCTTCCATTTTTTTTTCTCATTCTTACACCGTACAAGTGAACACGTCTCATATATATATTCTATTGTAAAAACTGCAATAAATCAAGTTCAAGTTATTTTGGGTTTAATTTTAAGCCCCAGCGTGTCCTCTAAGAGACACTCGCGATAAACTTGCTATGTTGGTTTGTTGTTTGGGTTCACCAAAATAGTATTCCTGATTAGCAGCAAGCACTTAGATCTGAAGCACGCTGAGTTATTGTTGAAAAATAGCTATATTTCTTCTTTTTAGGGTTCCGTACAAAAATTGAAAAACAGAACCCTTATAGGATCACTCGTGCGTCTGTCTGTCCGTCCGTCCGTCTGTCACAGCTGATTTTCTCCGAATCTACTGAACCAAATTAAGTGAAATTTGGTAAGATGGTGTAATCCTATGACCCAAACACGGATGTGCAAAGTAAATAAAGATTTTTTGAAATAAGGGTCATTTTCAGGGGCCAATTACAAAATTTTAAAAGAAAGTTTTGCAAACCTTACTCTGTATCATATATCAAATGAAAGGGCTCATTATGAGGATATCAAATTTTTTTTTTTTGTTCGGAACGAACGCAAAAATTTACCATTCCACCCCCCCCCCCCCCGGATCTCCAAAACTACGGGGACAAACATTTTGAAAAAATTACAAAATATAGTTCATTCCTTGAAGATTACAGGAAAAATAATAAGAATTCTATCACTTGAAAATAAAGTGGTAAACTCAATCTAATAAGTTCACCTAGGGAAATAGTTCACTAAAACACCACTAGATAGCGCTAGTCAATTAAATAACACATTTTTGCACATTGTGTGTGTGTTCACGAAGCATATTGTACGGAACCCTCATTGCGCGAGTTTGACTCACACTTGGCCGGTTTTTTTAGATTTGTGCAGATAAAACGACATGGGAAGGCTCTGACTGGAAAAATTACTTCATAATTTATAAAGTTGATAACATTTGGATTTAACCAATTTCCTAAATCTAATAGCTCGCAGAGATAGGCTTCCCAATGTCATTTGTTTTTGGTTTCTTAAATGGGAAATAACACATTTTGGATGTACTAAAAGCCAAGCAAGCCGAAAACGATGTCAATGTATTGATTATAGAGACGGCGATTTTAAAAAGTTAAGCTTTTACCAAAGTTTTATTTTTTTATTTTTGTTTTACAGCAAACGAGCAGTCGAGCCACCTGGAAGGTGGTCACCGTGGCGTTTTCAAGACCCCAAGTCTAGCACGTAGGGAAAAGCCCATTCCACAATCCTGCAGTACCAGGGAAAACCTCGTGACGCTCTTACAATTTTGGAGACCTAAGTGTCAAGCATATAAATAAATAAATATATACGGACAAATCACACAGATTGAGCTAGCCCCAAAGTAAGTTCTTAAGTAAGACTTGTGTTATGGGATACTTACTCAACGATACTATATTTTATAACAAATACATATATAGATAAACATCCAAGACCCAGGACAATCTGATAAAGATCATTTTTCATCTTGACCTGACCAGGGATCGAACCCGGGACCTTCCGTGTCACAGGCATGTTGACCGCTGCGCCACGGAGCTCGTCATGGGGATGGAGTTAACTGTTGTGGTGGATAATGCGGTGGTAGAAAGGAGACGGTAGCAATAACTTTCCAGTTAATACTAAATAGATATACTGAATAGACAGGTAAGGGACATTTCGTTACTAAGTTCCACTGTCGATCTTAAAGATAGAGGAGCCCCAAGGCTCCAAATGTGTTGCAAGTGTAACTCGGGTGACAAGTTGCTACTAAAAGAACTCGATATATTCCCGAATTTACAATTGCTAATAAAACCTGTCAAATTCTATAAAGGACTTAGCCCGGCAATATGAACAACTTTTCTTTTATAACTAACGCTGGGATTTTATAAAATATTCAATAATTTCACATATGTTGAGGCCCGGCCGGTTGAACGCCACTTATGTATGGGAATGTAATTTTTTACACCTGTAGAAGATGTTCATACTATTGACGGGCTGACCTGTTTTATTTATAAAATCACTAGCTTTTAGACTATCCTACACGAAAATATAAGCATATGTACCGTGTGTGCTGATAATGTTGCTTTTTTATAGCTTCAATGATTCTTTTCAGCATTGAAAAGAATAATAGCATAGTTATGCCATTGAAACTAACGTGAGATAAATACATTATATTTAAAAACGGGTCACTCACGTGCTACTTTGTCGGGATTGCCGACTATAGTTTCGGACTCATCAGGAGTCCATTTTCAAAGCGAGTTCGGGATGCGCGACGCCGAAGTATCCCGGGCCCTTACTGCTCGGCTTATAGTCGGCAATCCCGACAAAGTAGCACGTGAGTGACCTGTTTTTAAATGTTATATAGTAGTATGATTCTTTATTCCTTAGAATATGTAATAACGTAAAGTCAAGATGTTAACATATAAGTAGTGCAAACATGTTCTGCCATCATTGGCGTAGGATTTTTTATGTTAGTATAGATAAATTGTGGGCCTGTTTCGTTCAAATACACGCCAACGTCATGCAAAATGTATACACAACTTCAAATGCACTCTAAACTCAAGCTCTGCCCCAAAATACGCATAAACGGCCACCTGACGTGAATCTGTGCTGAATTTCCCAAATTCCACTAGTATTTTCATAATCTGCTAGCCGACACGAATTTACTCGACAAGAATAGTTTCACATAGCGTAAAAGTGTTTTGTACTAGTTTATTTATACCACTACCTTAAATATTTTGATAAAACTTATGTTTGGAATACTTATACTTAAGGCCGCACACTAGGCACAGTAGCGACGCCAATCATTTTATACCTAATACTTTACAAATAGAAAGATTCAAGAATGTAAATCATATAAGCACTAGTAAATAACCTGAAGTATTTTTGGAATCATGTTTAATATTATCAGAAACAGTGAGAATTATGAGAATCAGATTACCGCCAAAAACGGCCGTTTTCGACGGTAATCACGTTTTCTCTTAATGACTGATTCTCATAATATTAAAACTTGACTCTCTTAATACTTCAAGTTGTTTACTAGTGCTTATATGATTTACATTCTTGAATTTCTTTCTATTTGTAAAGTATTAGGTATAAAATGATTGGCGTCGCTACTGTGCCTAGGGTGCCCCCTTAAAATTCATCAAAACTTTGGTTACTAACGAAATAGACACAGGCTTAAACAACCACCTGATGTGATTTGGAATATAGTTCCTGAGTTCAGCTGTTGAATGACATTCGAATATTGAAATTGAGTTGTTTTGTTTGCATGGATTGTGTAAATTTTAGTAAGGTACTTTATAAATATCCTAGAATAAAATATGCTTCAAAATTCATCAACACTTTAGTCAATGCAGACATTTGCAACATAAACACGCATAAACGGATGCATAACGTAAATTTGTGCTGAAATTTCCCATTTTCCGCTATGTTATGACAACCCTTATAACTTTATTTAAAAAAGGTTTTACTAGCGTAAAGCTTACTCTGACCATTTTTACATGTACTTCTTGGGTTTTGTATACTTTATAATTATTCTAGTTATAGATATAATAAGTTTCAAAATTCATCAAAACTTTAGGTAGTGGCCGATATTTGCAATAAAGGTACACGCATAAACGGATATATGACGTGAATTTGTGCTGAAATTTCACGGATTCCGCTGGTATTTTCATAAACTACCATCACTTACGAGTTTACTTGACACAAATAGTTTTACCGACATAAAACTCACTCTTACGAGTTTTTACAAGTACTTCTTGGGTTTTGTATACTTTATAAATATTCTAGAATCAAATTTACTTCAAACTTCGCCGAAACTGTAGTCAGTAGTGGATATTTGCAATATCAACACGCATAAACGGTCGCCTGACGTAAATTTGTGCTGAAATTTCCCGAATTCCGCTTGTATTTTCATAATCTGCCAGCCGCTGACAGCTTGCTAGGCGGTTGCACAGGCAACATATTTTTCGTCATTCCGTAAACTAAGCTTTTTATGAAGTTTGCTTGTGCTATTCTGGTTTGCACAAGTTCAACACTTCAAGATGAAGAGTATTTTACTACCAGGACTATTTTGCGTCCACGGAATAGTTAAAATCACAATTATCTCTCAAGGATGAATGCAGATTTTTTTTTTCTTATTTGATTTCATTGAAAAATATGTGACCATTGGGCAAATTCAAAATTAATCATATGCATGTAAGCAAGAATAAAAAGAGAAATCAAATAATATATTATTTAGTTGCTTATCCACCGTTTATTAAGTAACATTACCAAGCTTATACACTACAATATAAATATTTGAAAAAGTAGTAAGAAGTGTCCATTAGGGAGTGAATTTAGGAAATCATTCCATATCGAATGCCTACTTCAGAACAATTAACTACGTGCCAAATTTCAGCCGAATCCTTTCAATGGTTTGAGTTGTGTGTTGTATATACATATATATATTTATCAATTTGAAAATTCATACATTTGGTCCGATGGTATGTTAATATTATTTTTTTTAGTTCTTAGCATTGGTCTCATATCAAAAGTTGTTCATGTTGATGAGCTGAATCACCCCTTCAAGCTTGTGTACTGATTTTAAAAAATTGTATCAAAACCGCGAGCTTCCCGGCAAAATAGAATAGGACCACTCCAAGCCTTCCTATGGATGTCGTTGAAGGCCACTTAGAAAATTCAATCAACAAAGCTTATAAACATCAAAGAGACCTCTCCAACCAGCCTGGCCAGCGTGAAGAGTGTAAGCCAAATCCTCTGACTGCTCTGGCTAATATATGGCTCTGGTAGTACAGAGAGGGTCATATTCCTGCAGTGGAGACTAAAAAAAATCTGATGACGATGAAAGCTTTTCAAGAAACTGCTTTATATGTTTAACATTTTAGCCAATATTTTCAAAAGCTCCCAACTATCACAAGTATACTAAACATAAACTGTTTCGCATTGCAGCACAAAGTTCACTAACATGCTTTTGGTTGGTTCAAGTTTAAATATGATACGAATGCTTCACGGAGCGTGAGGAAACAGATGCTTGGAACACGATGTTTTTAGTGTTTAAGAGTCGCCTGGAAGCGCAAGTCTCCATACAAACGGAAAAAGGGAATTGTGGCAATATTTGATAATTTTGGAGTTAAATTAATCATTTAATCAATTAATCTCATTATAATCTACTTACGTTCCTATACAGCTTGGTTAAAATACCAATGGTTTGAGAATTACAAGCCTTTTCAAATTTGTATGGAAATCTTGAGAGGCGTATAATTCTCAAACATTTGATAATTTAACCAAACTGTACAAGAACGTACGTAGATTATAATGAGATAAATTGATTGGATGCTTAATTTTGTCCTAAAATTATCAAATATTGCCACAATTCCCTTTTTCCGTTTGTATGGAGACATGCGCTTTCAGGCGACTCTTAAGGTATATATAGATTTTTTCGGCACTAAGTATTGTGGGAAAGATGAATGGTTTTTAATTTTTCATTAAAAATCTGATGCAAGAACAGGAGTTTTATAAGTTTGATTGCTTATATATGTGTGTGTGTGTGTGTGTATGTGTTTTTCTGTCTACATCACTGTGAGTCTTAAAAGGTATAATCGATTTGGATACATCATCATCATCGTCACAGGTCCTTATCAGTCTCCACTGCAGGAGTACGACCCTCTCTGTACTACCTGAGCTATATATTAGCCAATACATATATTTGGATGCAAGTACTTTTTATTTTAAAGTAGGTTTTCTAGTGATGGTTTCATCGAAATCGATCCAGTCTTTTTTAATATATAAGGATTTTAGTTTTGGGGGTTAGTTATAAAATAAAAATTTTATATAATTTTTTATTACTTTAAATAACAGCTCGTGAGGTTCTTTGCTAGCTGTGGGGATATATCGATGTGCACTGTCAAGGAGATAGTTGTATAAAGACACTGATTGCTCCGTAAAACATAAAGATGTGATCGTAAAAGCTTCCCTAAAGCAGTATATCTACAGTGAAATACGATTCCAGACAGCGGCCGTTACGCTGGCTGGTGATGTATCGATGTAAACTCTCAAGGGGAAAGAAATCTTGAAACACTGTTTGCTCCGTAAAACATAAAGACGTGTGTCGTAACTTGTGACTGCCCCGCACTCGATCCATGTTATTCCTAGGATCATAATAACGTACTTGTATTTTTAATGTCTTGTAGACGAATAGTGTTGTACTATATTAATGGAAATTCTCAAGGAGAAAGTTGTAAAAAGACACTGTTTGCACCGTAAAACATGAAGATATGATCGTAAAAGCTTCCCTAGAGCAGTATATCTACAGTGAAACACGATTCCAGACAGCGGCCGTCACGCTGGTTGGTGATGTATCGATGTAAACTCTCAAGGGGAAATAAATCTTGAGACACTGTGTGCTCCGTAAAACATAAAGACGTGTGTCATAACTTGTGACTGCCCCGCACTCGATCCATGTTATTCCTAAGATCATAATAACATAGTTGTATTTTAATTTATCTTGTAGACGAATAGTGCTGTACTGTATTAATGGGAATTCTCAAGGAGAAAGTTGTAATAACACACTGTTTGCACCGTAAAACATGAAGATGTGATCGTAAAAGCTTCCCTAGAGCAGTATATCTACAGTGAAACACGATTCCAGACAGCGGCCGTTACGCTGGCTGGTGATGTATCGATGTAAACTCTCAAGGAGAAACTTGGGGTATCTTAGAATGATTTTACGATTGTCAGTTTAACTGAGTTTAAAGTCACTTTAAATAGAAAATCTAATTGAGACTGTGATAAAAAATAACAGCCTATGACACTCATCATCATCATCATCATCATCATCAGGTCTTTTTATTAGTCTCCACTGCTGAAGCACGACCCTATGACACTCAGCAGTCCGTTAAAAATTCTGACTCGTCTTTGAACTCAACGATACTATATTTTATTACGACTTTTTTGACGAGCTCCGTGGCGCAGCGGTCATCACGCCTGCCTGCGACACGGATGGTCCCGGGTTCGATCCCCGGTCAGGTCAAGATGGAAAACGATCTTTTTCAGATTGACCTGGGTCTTGGATGTTTATCTATACATGTATTTGTTATAAAATATAGTATCGTTGAGTTAGTATCCCATAACACAAGTCTTTCATAAGAACTTACTTTGGGGCTAGCTCAATCTGTGTGATTTGTCTGTATATATTTATATATTACAAATACCCATAAATAGATACATAAACATCCAAGATCTAGGTCAATCTGAAAATAGTATTTTATGCAACGGTTTTATAATAGGGGTCATAAAAGGTAAGTGGCGCAAGTAGCGATATGAGCGAGTGAAGCGAGCGAATATCGCTAATAGAGGCGCCACGAGCCTTTTAAGACTTAATTATAAACCGTTGCATACAATATTTTTTCTACGACTTTCAAAAAATGCAAATCTAGTAAAACATAAATTTTGAGTTTGAGAACTAACTCGCGGGAAATGTAAATATGACAAAATTTTGTGTCTATGGTTACCTTCTTTTTTAAATTAATGTTCGCTTGACTCTTAAAAAAAAACTTCTTCTGCAATCACGAAATCTAGGTTTATTAATCTGTGGCTGCTAGCTGTATCGTAATAGCGACATTATGAGCTGAGATTAAGAGAGAGGAATTTTTTTTTAAATCTATGGTCATTGTAGTACGGCTGTGCCGTACTGTTATGGAGAATAGAGTATAGACTTATTATGGATGTTCTTATGTTTGTGTTCTTGATCATGTAAATGACAGATAAAAGTACAGGAGTAGAAAAGATATTTTTTCATGTTGATCAGGTACTGGAATTTCATATTTGGCGTCAAATTATTATATTTTTCCTAAAAATTTGCTATATATGGTACATCCATTAGTATTTTATGTATGCGAAGGTGATTAAAAATTGATAGTGCTATATTAAATAATAAATATCACTGTAATAAACTTTTCACATAATTGTTCCATCAGTATTTGTTTAATACCATCGTTATTTACATCTCATTTGTGGCTCAATTATCGCTTAAAAATATTCACTCTAATACCAGCACTAATTATGGTTCTAAATAATGATTGCCATTGCAAAACGTAGTAGATTTTATGAATTGATGATTCATATGAAATAACCTATTAATTTGATAAGTTGGTTGCTTTTATTTATCGGTGATGTGTTTAACGGAATTTAGTATAAAAAATAAACAGTATATAATGTTTTCTTATGTTTTCGCGATTGTTACACATTTAAATAAAATTATTTTAATACGGTTTTTATCGCGTTTATTACATTATTTATACACCTAACGTTTCGAGCACTTTACAGTGTTCGTGGTGGACCACCAGCTACCTCAAGAATATGCAGAGTTGCTTGAGCACTGCTTAACATCAGGCTACCTTTTCTGGGAGAATAAATTTTACCTACAAATCGACGGTGTTGCCATGGGGTCACCAGTCTCCCCCATTGTCGCCGACATATTTATGGAAGACCTTGAGGAGAAGGCTCTTTCATCCACCCTGGCTATGCCGAAGATGTTCAAACGGTACGTAGATGATACTTTCGTTGTTCTCCCAAAAACTCAAGTATCTTTATTACTAAACCATCTAAATTCAATTAATAGCAAAATTAAATTCACCTTAGAAACTGAGACAAATAATTCATTAGCTTTTCTTGACATTTTAATAATTAGAAATCCTGATAATACTATTAGTCATACTGTGTATAGAAAGCCTACCCATAACGACAAATATCTCAATGGCAAATCCCATCATCATCCATGTCAGTTGGCTACCGTTGGTAAATCTTTGTTTCAGAGAGCACATGGCATCTGTGACACCCACCACCTCAAGGAGGAGCTTCAACGAGTAAAATCGGTTTTAAGAAGCAACAACCTCAACCTCCCAAAAACACATCACAGAAGCCGCCCAAAGCCTCACACAGTTGATCGCTTTCCTGCCATCTTACCATATGTAAAGGGAGTTACAGACAAAATTGGTAATATACTTAAGCATGCTTCAATCAAGACCTATTACAAGCCGCACAAGAAAATAAACCAACTTTTAAGACCTGTCAAATCTAATATCCCGTTACAAGATGCTGGAGTTTATAAAATTGACTGTGAGTGTGGTTTATCATACATTGGGCAAACAAAGAGAAGCATCGGTACCCGTATAATAGAACATATTGCTGACATGAAGCATAGGCGCTCAACGAAGTCTGCAGTCTGTGAACATGCCCTAGACAAACCCAACCACTATATGCGTTTTGATAATCCTCAAGTCCTTGCAAAAGAAAACAGATACATTCCAAGAATGCTTCGTGAGGCTATTGAAATTAAAAAACATCCTAATTTCAATAGAGAGGATGGTTGGCAGTTACCACCAGCTTGGGATCCAGTCATCAATTTAATCAAATCTCAAGCTAAGCAGAAGACTGCAAGACCTTCAGACACCGTGAGCCAATACTGCGTACATCCGGAACGTTATCAATAAATATTTTAGGCGGTAGATTTTGCAGTTCTTATAAAATACTAGACAAATGTCAACTTAGTCTACCTGCGACCACGAACACTGTAAAGTGCTCGAAACGTTAGGTGTATAAATAATGTAATAAACGCGATAAAAACCGTATTAAAATAATTTTATTTAAATGAATAAACAGTATAGTCAAGTCATATGAGCCCCCGGTTAGGAACGAAATTACCTAAGCGTTTTTTTCAACTCATAATTCAGTATAAGTTAATTTTTTTATTGAAATAACGTTATGAAAGCAAAAAGAAGCAAGCATTAAATAGTAAAATATCCAGAGCATAAATACATATATGATTGGCACGTACGTAGCCAGGTTTTAGTACCAGAGGAGTTTAAGAGACTAAAATTGCATGAAATAATTATATTGTAATATTTAAGAGACCCAAGCCGTTCAGTCTGAAAGCCATCGGATAATTTATAGCGGCGGCGGATAGTAGAGAGGGTGAATCCATAAGTCATAAGTATTAGTGTAATAATCGGTAATAATTATGACACTCGTCCCTCCATATTTTATTATTATTAATGTTAATATCCTTACTTTTTAGGGAGGGTTTTAAACCCCAAAACCCTCCCCTGGCTACGCGCGTAAAGGCTGGTATCTAACAACATGTGCTGCCAAATAGTTGCTGCTGATGTTAACGCTTATTGCTAAGTACAACGATATTTAATCGTTGTACTTATATTGCGTAGTTGTATCGCATAGGCCGTGTGGTTCTCGGCAGAGTAAAATAGAGCCACTCCAAATCTTCCCGTAGATGTTGTTGAAAGCCACTTAGAAAACACAAACTAAGCAAAGCTTATAATAAATAAATAAATATATACGGACAAATCACACAGATTGAGCTAGCCCCAAAGTAAGTTCTTAGTAAGACTTGTGTTATGGGATACTAACTCAACGATACTATATTTTATAACAAATACATACCTATATAGATAAACATCCAAGACCCAGGTCAATCTGAAAAAGATAATTTTTCATCTTGACCTGACCGGGGATCGAACCCGGGACCATCCGTGTCACAGGCCGGCGTGTTGACCGCTGCGCCACGGAGCTCGTCAAGCTTATAAACATCAACAGACCTCTCCAACCCGCCTGGCCAGCGTGGAGAGCGTAGGCCAAATTCTCTGGCTTTATATGGCTCTGATAGTACAGACAATCGTTTTCCTGCAGTGAAGACTAAAAAGAAAGACCTGATGACGATGATATCATAGCATAATAGTATGGTACTTTGTTTTCACGCCCACAAACGTTAGTGACTATGAAGTTTTATTAACAAAATTTCCCGTAATCTCATCCGCAAGAAGTCCACTTCCGGGTATAGGCCTCCCCCAGGATTTTTATCCAATATGATCGGTTAGAAGTGGCCTGCATCCAGCGCCTTCCTACGACCTTTATCAGGCCGTCCAACCACCTGCAGGCCGATTTGCTAACTCACTGTACAACCATTTGATTGTCACTTTAGCATCCATTACGGTTTTCATATCTTAAATGAAGAGCTCCGTGGCGCAGCGGTCATCACGCCTGCGACACGGATGGTTCCGGGTTCGCTCCCCGGTCAGGCTAAGATGGAAAACGATCTTTTTCAGATTGACCTGGGTCTTGGATGTTTATCTATATATGTATTTGTTATAAAATATAGTATCGTTGAGTTAGTATCCCATAACACAAGTCTTTCATTAGAACTTACTTTGGGGCTAGCTCAATCTGTGTGATTTGTCAAAAAAAAAAATATTAGGTCTGTGAAATACAAATAGTCATTCATACCGAAGCCGTAATGAATATTGGAGTTACCATGAAAATGATGTACACCGTAGCTGTCTAAAGTTAGCAAATAGGCCTGCTGGTCGGTCGGTATCTAAAGAACTATATTTCGAAAATTGAGATCACATTTGCCGAAAAAATTTAAAAACTGTGTCTTTTAATTATAAAATATTTTTTCGTTTTCTCATATACATACGTTCTTACATACTGTAAAATATTCAGCCTCCGTTCTAAAAGCTTCAGTTCATCAAGTTTAATTTCGAACTACCGGTGGTATTCTACGTAGTTTTTCAGAGATCAACGGATTAGCTCTATTGAAATCTCGCTCTAAATGAAAACGTAGCTAACATTTTTTCGATCAATCGCGGTGCAGCTAAAATAAAATTGCACTGTGAGTGTGAATTGTAGGTTTATAATAAAATAAATAAAATGAAAAAAAATGTTACAAAAGGGAACGATACAAAATGAAATTTTACTTTTCCACTGTTGACCTTTACTTACTTTTCCACTGTTGACCTTTACTTTTGTCTTCGTCACAATGTTATTCTTTAAAATGTTAATGCTAATTGCTAATGCTTTTATAAAAACCTAGCATGTGTGATTATGCTTTGATTTTATTACTTTCTATAAAAAAAATATTTGTTTTTATTCTGATATTAAAATAGCAGCCCCTATTATTGTAACCTAATCTGTGAATAACGCCATGGGCTATGTTATCAACAATTCTGTATTATATATAAGCTTCTAACATGTTCATATAATGTAGCTGTTTGTTATTCCTAATAAACAAATAAATAAATAAATCTTAAAAAAAAAAGAAACGTAATTAAACAAAAAGCACTTCCTAGAGAAATATCATTTTGTTAGGCTGTGATACCTCTTAAAGTTTGTCAGTATTCTTCTTTTTCAAATCTAAAAAAATACAGTATTTTAGGGTTCCGCACCTTAAAGTTAAAGACGGGACCCTATTCACGAAACTTTGATGTCCGTGTGTCTGTCTGTCACCAGGTTGAATCTCATAACCTGTGATAAGTAGACAGTTGAATTTATTCAGATAATGTATTTCTTTTGCTGCTATAGTAACAAATTCTAAAAACAGAATAAAATAAATATATAACGGGGATTTCATACAGCAAACGTGATTTTTTTGTCGTGTTTTGCTCGATAGTCTTATGTTGTATAGATAATGGTACGGAACCCTTCTTGCACGAGTTCGACTGCACTTTGCCGATTTTATTATATAAATTATGTTTTACGCTGTTTACTGAAACGTTAAACATGAAAACGAAATACAAGTATCACACAAAAGTATAAAGCTAGGCATCAAAAAACTTTAAATTGCACTCTAACTAAGACCACTGACCAAAAATTGGATTCAGAGACGAACAAATTAGGCGTAATGAAAACAAACTATTTCAGAAGTGAATTAAATTGAATTTAATGAAACGTTACTCTCGTAAGCCAATGTATTCATGTTACAGGAATATTTAATGATTTCGGACTTTGACAAAGGTCCAGAAATATTGCAATGTATCAAGTGTAATCATGTTTACTTTTATATTGATTAAAATTAAGAAATATTTAAAATAATAAAATTACATTAAAATTGAATGCACAAAAACCTTCGAGCAACACGGCCTCCGTACCGGACGGAGGGAGTGGGCAAAGCGACAATTTACTATGACAATTTTTCTGGCGTTTTTTGCGGGGGGAAATGTGCACACAAGTTTAGTTCCGCACACCTACATACAAAACTTAAACTGTCACTTGATAGTAATTATGACATTGTCACAAAAAATGACATAAAAAGAAAAAATAATTTGTTTACAGATGAGTCACACACAACTAACACATAGACATGCATATGCCTAATTTTGGCTTGTACCTTGACAGAGGGGAATGCAGCGTATGGCTACTCCCTTCCGTGTTGCTCGAAGACAAAAACCCTTAAAATATTATTGTATTCATATTTTATTTTTATTTTTTTAGCATTTTTGTTTATCTGTAATTAAAATAACCTTTTTATTTGCAAGCCTCCATGGGATAGTAGTTAACATGATAGTCTGTGACACGAGGTGTAACGAGTTCAATTCTCGGTCAGGTCATAATCTAAAACGATCTTTTTTAGATTAACAGGCCATTTTAGATCACGTCTTGGATATTCATCATCGCTCCGTGGCGCAGCGGTCAACACGCCGGTCTGTGACACGGATGGAAAATGATCTTTTTCAGATTGGCCTTGGTCTTGAGTGTTTATCTATATAAGTATGTATTTGTTATAAAATATTGTATCGTTGAGTTAGTATCCCATAACACAAGTCTTACTTAAGAACTTACTTTGGGGCTAGCTCAATCTGTGTGATTTGTCCGTATATATATATTTATTATTTATTATAAGAATCTATTATAATATAGTATCGTTGAATTAGTATCCTGCGACACAAGTTCACACCTTAATGTGGGGACAACTCAATTTGTGTGATTTGTCCCTATATTTTTATTTATTGCCTTTATTCAAAGTTCTACAAGACCTTCTAGGTTTATGACGAGCTCCGTGGCGCAGCGGTCAACACGCCTGCCTGTGACATGGAGGTCCCGGGTTCGAGCCCCGGTCAGGTCAAGATGGAAAATAATCTTTTCCAGATTGACCTGGGTCTTGAATGTTTATCTGTATATGTATCTATTATAAAATATAGTACCTATCATTGAGTTAGTATCCCATATATAACACAACTCAATCTGTGTGATTTGTCCGTATATATTTTTATTTTTTGAGAAACATGAAATCGCAAGATGGACACTACAAATGGAATAAATGTCGCTTTTCTCATATGACTGCGACATACAAGTGCAACGCTCGTGTGATTTTATTTAATTTATCCTTAAAATTGCCATTTCAGTAGTAATGACCTTTAATTCTGAAGTGCACTCGGAATAAATGGTTTTCGTTTGGGTAGAAAAGCAACTTTAAAATGAATAAACTGTCTCATTGAAATACTTATCGATACTTATATTCATCATCGGATCTTTTTTATTATCCACTGCAGAAGCACTACCCTTCTGTGCTACCAGGGCCTTATATTAGACGGACGGTATACGCTTACCAGATGGGTTGAAGGGGTCTCTTTGATATTTTTAAGCTAAGTTTAGCTTGTGTTTCCTAAGTTGCCTTCTACGACATCCACGGGAAGATTTGGAGTGGTCCTATTCTACTCTGCTGGGAACCACACGGCATACTGATATAATAAAGAGGAAAGATATACCTATTTGGGATTGATGCTTAAGGTTTCTCTGCGAGATCGAATCAGGAATGAGGAGATTCGTGGAAAAACAAAGGTCACTGACTTAGGTCAACGGATTAACTCTCTGAAATGACTTGTGCGGGTAGCCGTAGAAACGATGGTTCTTCTTCTTCTTCTGTTTTATCTTCTTCTTCTTCTTCCACCGAAATTTCAGTGATTCTGCCAATGTCCAGTATAATGAGATACTAAGTATCGGTGTTGTACGGTAAAGTCTTTTCAAGTAGCATCAAAGATGGCGTATGTTCTTTGATGCCTCAAGGGAGCTTGGGGCGGCAAATCTATACGAGTCCATTTATCAGTCCACTTTAACTATTTCACAAATTGTTGATGAGCACGAGCATTTATAACACCAAACTACACCAATATCATATTATAGAGCCCACTAAAATCAATTTGCAAAATTGTCTAAGGCAAACTTCAACTGTACCCCTTGACTTCCCACCACAAACCAACGATGGTTGATAGGGCAGAAAGGTTCTCGAACGGCAACTACGTACCGGCAAGTGCAGCGTTTGACACTCACCAACCTGGTAGTCGGACCACCTGATCAAGGTTGCAGGAGAACACTAGATGCCTATGTCCAGCATAAGTGGATTTCATGCGGCTGAGATGATGATGATGCAACTAATCTAATCTAATCTAACTATCTAATCTAATCTAACTATCTAATCTAATCTAACTATCTAATCTAATCTAATCTAACTATCTAATCTAATCTAACTATCTAATCTAATCTAACTATCTAATCTAATCTAACTATCTAATCTAATCTAACTTCTAATCTATCTAATCTAACTTCTATCTAATATTATAAATGCGAAAGTGAGTTTGTTTGTTTGTTACGCATTCACGCCGAATCTACTGAACCGATCATCATGAAATTTTGCATACACATAGGTGAGGGTACTAAGAAGGACATAGGCTAATATTCATGCGGGCGAAGCCGCGGGTAACAGCTGATCCTATATAAATAGGTGAGTTTCACACGTGAGTTTGGTACAGAGGTTCCTTTTATAATGTAAGTGAGCATTAATAAAGTATTTTTAAAAATCCAATCCCTAGGGGTGAACAGGAAAAGGTGAAATATGGGGAGGGGAAGTTTTGGGCAGATGAAGTCGCGAGTAAATTGCTAGTACATTGCATGTCTTTGTGTACTCCGTAAGAGATAAAGACGTGAAAATAAACGTAACCATACGTCAAACATTGCAAATCCCATTATAATATAGGCAAGAGACAAAAGTTGAAAGTGCTTGAAGCGAGTTGTCTGGAATTACAACGCTCACATACTTAGGTAGAATTACCGCTGTAATTCTGAGACATCCGCATCCGTGCCGCTCAGTTGACAAAATTACAACTTCAAAGGAAGACAGTAAGCATGTTTTGCTAAATTGGCTTTTCCTTCCTAACAGAGAGGTAACAACAGCAAGTGTATGTTTTTTCTTAATTTGGCTTTAAACAGACGTAATATAAACATTGTTTTATATACTAGCTGTTACTCGCGGCTTCGCCCGCATTATATAGCCTATGTTCTTCTCGGTACCCTAACATAAGTGTATGTAAAATTTCATGATAATCGGTTCAGTAGATACGGCGTGAAAGCGTAACAAACAAACAAACAAATAAACAAACAAACTCACTTTCGCATTTATTATATTAGTTGGTATTGGGATTGGGATAGTTGGGACTAGTAGCCCATCCAGACTGCGCCCGGGCATGTATTATACTTATGAACCTTCGTGATGAATCACTCTCTATAGGTAAAGATCGCATGAAAATCTATGTATTCGTGAGTTTATCGCTTAAAGACGAGGCGGAGAACTTTGATACCTATTATAATAAATTTGTACTTAAAATGAAAATGTCATCTCATTGCTATAGTCTCAAAGCTATTAATGCACATTCTGTAAATAATAAATATTTCCTTATTGAGTTTATTTAGTCGTCTTTTATATTCAAAGGTTTGTATTTTAAATACCTAACAATACTCACAAAACATTGAATTGTAGGGGAAAAAAAGACGTAAAAGTTTGGCGACACTTGTGTGTACTACGCGAACGGTCCAAGTTATTTATTTCTAAGTCTAGGATTATAGTACACTAGCTGTTACCCGCGGCTTCGCCCGCGTAATTTATAGCCTATGTCCTTCTCGGTACCCTAACCTATGTGTATGCAAAGTTTAATGATGATCGGTTCAGTAGATACGGCGTGAAAGCGTAACAAACAAACAAACAAATAAACAAACAAACACACTTTCGCATTTATAATATTAGTTGGGATTATGATACAAGTACGGTAAGCTGGATATTATAGTCGAGGTGTTTATAGGCACGAGGTGAAGCCGAGTGCTTATAATAAACCGACGACTATAATACACAGCTTACCGTACGAGTATCATACGACGTTTTTCAATACATTTGCGATTACCATAATAAAACAAGATTGCAGATCAGAAAATAAGGAATTTATAAAAGTTAGGAGCTAAAGCAGTTTGTGAAAATACATTTATAATAATCAGGTACATTTACTCAGATTTATTTTCTCCAATGATAACCTTCTCCTTTTCGAAGTCGGTAAAAAAATCACATCTTACGAATCAGAAAATGGTTTACATGTTGAACTTGAAACTCTTTGCTAGGATTTTATTAAAAGGTTTAAATTTTGCATCTGTGGCGTTGGGCTATTGAGTGGTTGTGATTGGTGTAAAGTAAAAAGCACTAGTGCCGTGAATACATCATTACGATACAGATTTCGATGTCATAAGAACCGTATTATTAGCAAATGTATTGAAAATTTTTTTACAGTCCGATTTCATGCGTAAGTTGATACTGTACCTTATTTTAACAATATTTTCACTTTAATCCATTACAGATAAAATTTGATCAACATGCACAGCTGTCCACGCGCAAGCAGACAGCGGGCAACATTAGAGCTGGCATCCCCAGCGATGTCAGATGGACAGCTGTCACTGGTTTAGCGAACCGACAGCCGGCCGGCACATTTAACGCTATTATTGTATTTCCTTTATCCACATTATTATAAGTTTACTTACAGTCCACGATATACCTTTTATTTAAATCTTACCTAAGGCCTAAACAGTGGTCCTTTTGGAAAACCAACGACCTAACACTTGGCGTGATTTGCGAGTTTTGGAGGCGGCCATTACATGACCCAGCCCGGCGTCGGCGCAAGGAAGGCAAAAATAATAAGGCAGTCAGCAAGTCTTTCTCGAAAAAGAAAGGAAAAGCAATCGGCAGTTGGTGAGCTTGTTCCAATTTCCCTCTATTCCATATTTCAGTGCTATAATAGTAACTTCAGTCACGCAACATCCTATTGAAAAATTCTTTCAATTTGGTTATACAGCAGGTTTTTCCTTCGTGTGTGCAGTGTGTGATGGTTTCAGTTCTGTTGGATACAGTTTATAGTTATTGCATTTGTAAAAATACAACCTACTTTGTCAGTTGTTCGAATTAACAGTGACATTAGTAAGGTTATAATTTGGGCGGTCTTATTGTTTCGGTCACAAAGAGCTACAAATAGCATCAAAAACGATCGTATAAACGTCCACAGCCCGCAAATTTAGTACATCTGCATATTGTGTGTAGTTTCTGCATAATTAATACTGAACTGTTGAAAAAGAATAGTAAATATGAGTTATGATAACTTAATAAAAAAGCGCAGTGGCATGAAGGCTAAACTGACTAATTTCTGTAATTACTTAAGTGTTCTATCATCTGCTGATAAATTATCAGACTTACAAAGGTTAGATTTAGATGGGCGCTTTGCCAAATTTGATGTATTGTATGAGGATTTTGACAACTTACAGACTGATATTGAAATGCTGGCGCTCAAGGCAGAGGATGAATATGCCGAGCGAGCATTGTTCGAGGAGCGTTATTATGGCTTGCATGCACAGGCACGCCACCTACTAAAAGGCAGTTCAAGTGAACAGATCCAATCTGAGGTGGGCTCCGCAATGGACTTAAAAACAGGTACATTAGTAAAAAACAATTTTGTGCGCTTACCGAAGATTTATTTACCATCATATTCGGGCAGCTACGAGTCTTGGCTTGAGTATAGAGACACATATTTGTCTTTGATTCATAACAGTAGTTGCATTGACAACATTAGCAAGTTCCACTACCTTAGAGCTTCTCTTACAGGTAATGCGCTAGAAATTATTAAAAACATAGATTTCAATGGCGATAACTATGAAATGGCGTGGAACTTGCTATGTGAGCGGTATAATAACAGCAGGCTTTTGATAAATAATCATGTCCAATCGCTGTTCAATCTTGCCCCAATTATTAAAGAGTCAAGTCTATCACTGCGTTGTCTTATTGATACAGTAAATAAAAACATTAGAGCCTTAAAAAGTTTAAAAGAGCCTACTGAATACTGGGACACTATAATCATATACATGATGTCAATTAAGTTAGATCCCACAACCAGCAGGCATTGGGAAGAACACCGTAATTCATTAGATGAATCTCCCAAGTTGTCTAATTTTACAACATTTATAAACAATAGAGCTATTTTATTAGAAACATTAGAAAACAATCAACTTAAAACAAGCAAAGTTGAAATAAAACAAAAAAATTTTGTTGCGACAACAGTGGAAGGTGATGTTACTAATAAAATTCAAAGGAAGGTCCAATGTCCAATGTGCAAAAAGGAACATTCATTGGCCTTATGTGAATCATTCAAAAGTTTAAACACAGACTTGCGCATAAAAAAAGCTAGGGATTTAAAAATTTGCTTAAACTGTCTGCGTCCAGGTCATGCTACAAAGTTTTGTAAATCCCCTACCTGTAAATACTGCCAAGGCAAGCACAATACTCTCTTGCATATTGAACCTGAAGAAAAACCATACGTTGATGCAATGCCCTCAGAGTCAAACAGTGTTGCCTTACCAGTTGATATCTCGGATGATGTAGTACTGTCCACAGCCATTATCAATCCTTCTAGTACTTACAGTGTATTGCTTTCCACAGCAATGGTGAAAATAGTGAGTAACAATGGAGACAGAATCGATGCTCGAATTCTGCTCGACAATGGCAGCACCGTGAACCTCATCACGGAGGCTCTTTGTTCCAAACTGGGGTTGGCACGGCGTAATACGAGCTCCACTGTGACAGGTATCAACCAACAATCTACCAATAGTACACAGTCATGTAGTATTCAGGTTGAATCAGCTGACGGTGATTATTCTGTTGAATTGGATTGCCTTGTTTTACCCGAGATTACTAAAATCTTGCCATCATCATTCATAAATGTCAAGGACATTCCGATCCCTTCGAAACTAGTTCTGGCTGATCCATCATTTAATGTTCCATCAGTCGTAGATATCTTGGTGGGGGCAGAAGTCTTTTGGACGGTTTTAGGCAAAAATACCATTGATTTAGGAAAAAAAATGCCTAAATTATTTGAAACTAGATTGGGATGGATTGTGTCCGGTCCAGTGATGATTTCGAAGAAAACTGGGTCCAATTCAACACATTATTGTAATTTTTTAAATGAAACATGCAATCCTGACTTAACAAAATTTTGGGAACTTGATTCGGTCTCCTCAAAACACTCTCTCTCTCAAGAGGAACGTGCATGTGAATTGAGTTTTGAAGAGAATACTAAGCGGGATGTTGACGGCAGTTTTATAGTAATGATGCCTCTAAAGGCCGATCCTGGTGTATTGGGTGAGTCATATCAGATGGCCAAACAAAGATTTTTAGCTTTAGAACGTCGTTTCCAACGTGACCCAATTTTCAAAAAAAAATATATTCGTTTTTTGGAGGAGTATGAAAGCTTAGGGCATATGACTGAAAAAAATCAAACTAAACCACCACATTCAGGCAAACAAGTTGAATACTTTTTACCCCACCATGGGGTACTGAGGGAGTCTAGTACAACAACGAAGCTTCGTGCGGTTTTCGATGCGTCATGCCCGACAACGTCGGGAATTTCTCTCAATGACATTCAAATGGTGGGACCCACCGTACAAGAAGACCTTCTGTCAATTTTATTACGTTTTAGACAACACAAGTATGTTGTCTCAGGTGATGTTGAAAAAATGTATCGATGTATTAAGAGCGTATACTAGCAGTATTTTTTCAATATGGTTTCCATGCAAATGTATTTCTCTATTTTCTCGCTGAAAACTGATTCTAGAGCCACAATTCTTTTTTCATAAAATCTAGAACTAAAATAGGAATGCCTCTATTTTTTATTTTTTCCAAAAAAACTGTTTTTGTACAATTTTTTTTTCTTCTAAACAGGTTTTTAGAAAAAATTAAAACATAGGGACATACCTATTTTAGTAATAGATTGTATGTAAAAAGAATTGTGCCTCTAGAAGCAGTTTTCAGCGAGAAAAAAGAGAAATACGTTTGTATGGAAAACGCACTGCTAGTATACCCTCTTAAGCTCACACCTTCGCAACGTTCATTGTTGCAGATAATTTTTCGCCGCGATCCGGGGCAACCCCTAAAAACTTATACATTAAATACCATGTCCTTCGGAACTTCATCAGCTCCTTATTTAGCAACCAAGTGTTTGGTGAGTCTCGCTTCTATGGCCTCAAATCAGAACGTACAGTCAGCAATATCACGAGATTTCTACGTGGATGATTATCTTGGCGGATCACCTACAAAAGCAGAGACAATCGAGCTGGTTAAGGAGGTAACATCCATTCTGTCTTCTGCCAATTTTTTTTTAAGAAAATGGCAATCTAACTGCCCCGAGATTTTGGAAGCCATTACTGGCAGCAGAGTAGATCAATCATCCGCAGTACCAACTTCCTTAAGTCTCTCGTCTAATATAGCTACCAAGACGTTAGGACTACTTTGGCTATGTAAATCTGACACCCTATCATTTTCTATAAGTATTGAAGCCGTCAAAAAAGTAACTAAGAGGCATATTTTATCGGTAATAAGTCAAATTTTCGATCCTTTGGGATTGGTTGGTCCGTGCGTGGTTGAAGCAAAATTAATTATGCAGCAGTTATGGATCGAAAATTATGAGTGGGATGTAGAAGTGTCAATGGAAATTGCAGAATTATGGTCGTCATTTGTGGCAAAGCTGCCACAGTTAAATGAACTCAGAATTCCTAGGTATGTGCTAATGAGTCAATCAGCTAGCCATGAACTTCACATTTTCAGCGATGCTTCGGAAAGAGCGTATGGAGCATGCATCTATGTCCGGTCTACAGATGACTCTGGGGCAATTCGCGTCCAACTTCTGGTTTCAAAAAATCGAGTGGCTCCGGTTAAACCCACTACGACACCTCGTTTGGAACTATGCGGGGCACTAGTAGGATCCAGACTGTGTACTAAGGTAATGCAATCTCTCACTATTCCAATTTCTCGTTGCCGTTTTTGGTGTGACTCAATGGTGGTATTAGGCTGGTTAAATACCCCACCAAACCAATTAAAAACGTTTGTGAGAAATCGTGTTGACGAAATACAAGAGAACACGACCAGTCACAAGTGGGGCTACGTACCGTCTAAGGATAATCCGGCAGATCTGGTCTCCCGAGGGATCAAGGCTGATTTGATCGGCAGTTCATCATTGTGGTGGCAAGGCCCAGTGTTTTTATCTCAAAGCGAAGACAAGTGGCCTACTAAGCCTCAGATCAATATTAAACAGGATTTACCTGAGTTAATTTTAAAGAAAAAATATTGCAATCATTACAATAAAGATCCATGCCTTATATCTTATCACAACACTACATCTGAGTCATGCATCTTCAAGAGGCTCATTCATTATCATTCAAACTTTACTCGTTTGCAAAATATTGTAGCATATATTAGGAGATTTGTTTATAATTTAAGGAATGTTAAAAAACTTAGTGGATCATTAGACACTAAGGAATTGGAAGAGTCATTGATGTGTTTGATACGCATTACTCAACGGGAGATGTTCCCACAGGAACTCACTTTTCTTGAGGCGGGAAGACCTCTACCGCGTAAAAACAGGCTTCTAGCCTTATCACCTTTTTTAGATTCAGAGGGAGTATTAAGAGTAGGCGGCAGGCTTGACAACTCGCCTTACGAGTTTGCCATGAAGCACCCAATATTACTATGCAGCAAACACCACCTTACAAAGATTTTATTTCAAATGCAACATAAAAAACTTTTACATGCGGGTCCTCAGTTGCTATTGGCAAACATGCGGCAAAAATATTGGCCTTTAGGAGGCAGGAATTTAGCAAAGGCTGTTGTTAGAAACTGCATTAAATGTTATAGATATAGAGGTAAAAATATCCAGCCAATAATGGGACAGCTTCCTTTGTCGCGGACAAAACTTGAATTTCCCTTTTATAACGCAAGCGTTGATTACGCCGGGCCAATACTCGTAGCTGACCGAAAGGGTAGGGGGTGTAAGCTCTCAAAATCGTATCTCTGCATTTTTGTTTGTCACGCAACGAAAGCAGTCCATTTGGAGCTCGTCACAGATTTAACAAAGGAAGGCTTTATAGCCGCGCTGAACCGGTTCGTGTCTCGCCGCGGTAAACCATTCAGTATTTTGTCAGATAATGGCACCAACTTCGCTGGGGCCAATAATGATTTACAGCGGTTTTTAGTGGAGTCAGATGTTGCATCAGAAGTCTCGCAGGAAGGCATCAGGTTTAGCTTTGCGCCTCCATATTCACCCCACTTTAACGGTATGGCTGAGGCCGCAGTTCGCTCTGCTAAGCATCACTTAAAAAGAATATTGAACCTCACACATTTTACATACGAGGAATTGGCCACATGCTTGTGCCAAATTGAAGCAGTTCTAAATTCTCGTCCTTTGACCCCGCTTTCCTCTGATCCTTCAGATTTTTGTGCTCTTACTCCTTCCCACTTCCTGATTGGACGACCACTACTGGCGGTACCAGATCAAAGGACTGAAGTCGCAGAATCTCAGATCCAGCATCTTGATCGTTACAAGAGGATAAGTCACATTCGCCAGCATTTTTGGAAACGTTTTCAAAACGAATATGTTTCGTTGCTCCAGCAAAGGACAAAATGGGCATCGTCCAAGGGCCAGCTCGACGAAGGCACGCTGGTGCTGTTACGAGACCGGAAAGTACCTCCTTTACTCTGGGCGTTGGGCCGCGTGGTGCGGACATATCCGGGCACAGATGGCGTAACGCGAGTAGCCGAAGTGAAGACCAAGAGAGGAATCCTTATTCGAGGCTTCAACAACCTTTGCCCTCTTCCACTTGAAGATGTCAAGGCCGGGGAGGATGTCCACGCGCAAGCAGACAGCGGGCAACATTAGAGCTGGCATCCCCAGCGATGTCAGATGGACAGCTGTCACTGGTTTAGCGAACCGACAGCCGGCCGGCACATTTAACGCTATTATTGTATTTCCTTTATCCACATTATTATAAGTTTACTTACAGTCCACGATATACCTTTTATTTAAATCTTACCTAAGGCCTAAACACAGCTGTGAATCCATATTAAGTTAAAAAAAAATACAACCCTTACAAATTTTATATCTAATCGAAAGTGATAGAACAAAGGGCCTGTCGTATTTGTTTATCGCAAAGAAGATGGGTACTAAAAAGTCGTAGCCCTTAAGATATTGAGTGCAGTCAAGGGCCGATCTTTGAAGTCTACATAAAATTTTAATTAAAACGTTGTAAAATATTTGACGACCTCCGAGGTGCAGCGGTCAACACGCCAGTCTGCGATCAGATCATGATGGAAAATGACCGTGTGATCCCTATATATTTTATTCTTATTTTAAGACCTGAATATTCCATTTCTTTCATTGTTAAAATATTAAATTACTAAAACTATAATTAATAAGTATTCAATGATTTTATAATTATTTACAAACTGATTAACAACTTCAACAATCAATGAATAGTTTTTTTGCTCAAGCTAAAGCAATTTACGAAAAAATATGAAATCTTTAATTTCTTTCGAAAGCGAATATACAAAAGCGAAGTATTAAAACAATTTTACAATTGTATAACTTATAAAGACTTTCATTATGATACTATGTCATTACTACAATTAAAAACTAGTTGGACATTTTTGTAATTGGTTATTTTTATAGCTGGTAATTTTTATAGGTTGAACAAAAGTCGTGTATCTCCCTAAATTCACTTTAAAGCAAAGTTTTATGAATCGTAGTACTACAAAATAACTGAAGCCAATATAACCTACATGTCTCGGTCTCGTGATGAACTGTGAGTAGTTTATTATAAGTTCGAAGTCCCGAGTAATCTTATCGACAAATAGGGACGTCCTTTAGACTCTAATGCGGCGTGAAGCCGTAACTCGAGCCCGCATCGAATCTGCGAGCCGCGAACGTCACGCCGGTGTGGTTTGGTACAATTTATAAGCACATAAATTATCATGACTTCATCCCTTACGAGGTAGACAAAGTCTCAGGCTATTAGAAGGCCCCGCCATGTAGTACCCGATATGCGGATCCCGGATTTGGCCAACACCAAGCTGGCCAAACGGGTTGGCGAGGTCTCTCCTCTACGACACCCACGGGAAGTTTTGGAGTGGTTTTATTCTACTCTGCCGTGAATTACACGGCAATTTTTGGATATTATAAATATATGTAAATATTCATCATCATCATCAGGTCTTTTTTTGTCTCCACTGCAGAAACCAACCGTCTCTGTACTACCAGAGCCATTATAAGCCAGGGTAGTTCGAGGATTTAGGATTATGTAAATATTATTTTGAGTAAATGGAAGAATCATGAACACAACTATAAATAAATATATAGAGACATATCACACAAATTGAGCTAGCCCTACAGTAAGTTGCGAACTTGTGTCGTGGGATACTAACTCAACGATACTAATATTTTATAATATATACTTATATAGATAAACATCCAAGACCAAGGCTAATCTGAAAAAGATCGTTTTTCATCTTGACCTGGCCGGGGATCGAACCCAGGACCTCCGTGTCTTGACCACTGCGCCACGGAGCTCGCCACTATAGTATACAAAAGTTTACAAATTGTACCACACCGCAGCTTTCAAAAGTTTCTGATTTCCAAGAACTTGTTGCTTTGAGGCGGCACTGAATCCTGAATGCGTGCCGGCGCTGTAACTTGTTCAATCTGAGCTTAGCTTCCAAAAATTGATTCGGAGCTCAAAGCCCTGTTTTTAGGATTTTGTAGTCAAATGATAGAAAAACGGAACTGTTATAAATTCGTTATGTCTATTAGTGTTTTGTTAAACTATAAAATTGTATGTATATATATAAAAAAGATTTAGGAACTCCATGGAAAAGAAACTAAAAAAAAAGATATACCCACGAGGTGTCCATAAAGAGATTTTTAAAAATAACTTTGAGGTTCCAAAAACCATTTTTCTGAAAGTCATCGTTTGAAACATAGACGCTTCTAGTGTGCTATAATGTGAGTGTCCTGAGGTATTGCATAATCCCAACTTCCCAACTTTTTTTTACTACTTTGAGTTTGATTGTTTATTTGTTGGTTTGTTTGTTACGCTTTCACGCCGTATCTTCTGAACCGATCATCATGAAATTTTTCATACACATAGGTTAAGGTACCGAGAAGGATATAGGCTATATATTACGCGGGCGAAGCCGCGGGTAACAGCTAGTACATAATATTGCAGCCGTTACCACGCCGATCTTCAGCTGCGTACTTTCGGCATAGTGTGTTTACACGTTATACAGTAGATGAGCTACGTACTACGCCGTAGACGACCTACGACGCTAGGCGAGCAACCGACGAATCGACGATGAACTTCGCCGTAGATGAGCTACGATGCACTACGCCGTAGATGAGCTACCGGCGCTCTACGCCGTAGATGAATTACGACGTGTTTACTCATTCATTACTTCAGAAACTTTTGTCACCTATAGAAATCTTGACCACATACATCTTCATCATATACATTTTCATCATCATATATCATTAGGTTTTGTCCAATTACGCGACCAAAGTCGCGGAAAAGCTATTATATATATTCAATCTTAAGCCTTAAAATCAAATTTATCAAAAAAATATTTTTAAACCATTGTAATTAAAATTTCATCTCGACTTCAAAGCCGTTTGGCTCTTTACTGCTCTCAATATCTTTCAAAGGGCTCCGACCTTAATAGTGCCCATCTTCTTTGCGATAAACAAATACGAAGGGCCTTTGTTCTATCACTTTCTATTTGATATTAAATTTGAAGTGAATTCAATTCAGCAGAAACTGAAAACTGAATGACTTAATTACAAATCTTATTTTCTTTCTAGCAAGGAAAATTTGAAGACAATTTCTCTCACCAGCAGGCAATTTGCTTACTTTTAACAAGTACGGTATAAATCGTTTTGATATTCACTTTAACTTCCTTCACGGTTTACATATCATCATCATCATTTCAACCGCAAGAGGTACAAAGATTTTCAATACGTACGACCGGTTGGAAGCGGCCTGCACCCAGAGCGCCTTCCTGCAACAGGCGCTTCCTTTATCAGGGGTTGGACCACCTGGTCGGCGGGTGTCCAACGCTGCGCTTACCGGTACGTGGTCACCATTCTAGAACCTTTCTGCCCCATCGGCCATCGGTTCCTCACGCTATGTGCCCCACATATTATATTGATATCTAAACGTAATCATAAACATTTCGGAGATCGTAAACATAAACATGTTCCAAAATAATGAATGTATAATGATATTGTAAAATGAAAACAGAAGAAAAAAAAGAATTGTAAAAAAGTAAGAAATGTAATATAATCACTAATCATACAAAGCCCTTCAGGCGAGTAGGCGACCTATACTGTTGAAAAGAGTTTCTTTCGGCATTTCTTCTCTGCAGTGGTCGGTTCTGAAATGCTAGTAGTCTGTAGCTTTTGAACAATAATTAGTAAGTGCAAAATACTTAATAAGATAATTTTAAATGTGATTTGACGTGAAAAAGTGCCTGCAAGGGCCTATACTCTGAATAAACGTTTTGAATCTTTAAAATTTTTGAATCTAAACTAGTATTATAAAGTAAAAAACGTACTAATTTTAGAAACAACTCCGAATCAAAAAATTCTTTTACTTATGAATAGGAAGATAACATCAGAGAGCCAATATTGGCCGGAGCAGAGGATTTGGCCTACACTCTCCACGGTTGAAAAGGTTGTGCTCCTGCAGTGGTGACTTAAAAACCTAATGATAATTATGATATATAAGGTACAAGTATACAATCGAACACGAAGCCTAACGTGCGTATAACGTATGAAATTACTTCTAATACATTATTGAATAATGTGGAGCAATTCAGAACTTAACAAATTCCTGCGGCAAACGCGGACGCCTTGAATACTTTGAGTCAAAATTTAAAAGTACTTACAACTTTGGAGACCGAGTTTAATAGAACTTCCTTCCATTGTTAGTTACTTTTAGAAATATCTTGTTTTTTCTTTTATATCCTATCTCTCTCTCTCTCTCTTTCTCTTTCATTTTTTGTTGCTCCTTTGTTGTACTTGTCTTCAAAGTATTTAGCATGTAAGTCACCCTGTATAATTCTTACTAATATTATAAAAGCCTAATTGCTTACTAATGAATATTTCCTGGGTAAATTATAATATACTAGCATATTTCCAGCGACTTTGTCCGCCAAAATTATCGCCAATGTCAGCCACAGATAAATAAGCTAGAAGGTGAAAAAATTTTGAAAAACGGCAAACAATCGAATCCTTCTTTATTATATAAATATAGGTGTGAAATAGTAGTCAATGAGCCAGTAATAAAAAATACAAAGATGCTTCGTCGGACGCATTCTCTTTGTTCTATGTCAGAAATAAAGAAGTTCAAACAGTCTTATAATAACTCCATAGCATTATAAAATAATCTGGAGCAATTCAGAACTTAACGAATTCCTGCGGCGAACGCGGGCCGCCGCGAATACTTTGCGTCAAAATTTTAAAGTACTTACAACTTTGACGGAGTTTAATAGAACTTACCCCATTGTCAGATATTTTTACAAATTCTATTATTAACTTTAGATAGCTTGAAATTCCTTCTTATCTGAGAGTTACCTGGGTGCATCCTCAGCAGCAATGCTTTTAAGCCCAGGGTCCACTTTTATACAGGCTGATTTTAAATCTATGAGCTATATTAAATCTCAGATTTAGAATCCCTAATAAAATACAGAAATGTAAGAAAAATGGAAAAAGCCTTAAAAATAAAATTTGACTTCCCATAGTAATTCGCCCAGGCTGATCGGTGACTTCGTATGGGAGGTCTAAAATTTTGTTTCGTTTTATACATGGCGAAATTTTTATCGTTCCGGACCATAAAAAGGGTGATTCAGCCTGTCAATATAAAAAAAAATTCCTATGGGACAAATGCTCCTCGAAAAAAATTTCGACATTCCTATACAAATTGCCCGGGCGGCTGAACACTTTTGTATGAAAATGTCGAAATAAAATTTGAGTTTCCAGCATTGGTCCCATAGGAGAAATGGTCAATCAATCAATCATTTATTTCTTTGTAAACATGTGTAGGTACAGTTGTTATAATATACTTAATACATAAAGGTTCAACATGTTTTACCATTTGGCATACAAAGATATCACAGTGCTAGATAGCGCTTGGTACGTCATTGCATAATTAGTTTTTAGTTGATATAGAATTTAAATATTTTATGTCAACAAATACAGGTAATAAGAAAAAAAAAAACAATAAATAATTAATAATATAAAATAAATTATAATATCCGAATAAATAATAATATCAAATAATGTCAAATTTAAGAGTATTGTCATTGCGAAATTCATTTATACTGTAATAACATTTTTCAGTCAAAAGGATTTTTAAATTTTGCTTAAATTTATTTAGTGGCAAAGCTTTTAAAGTAAAAGGTAGGTTATTAAACAAAATAGGAGCCATGCAAAAGACACTGTTGCTCATGAGACTGGTATTGCTTGATTCAAGGATTAATTTACTATTGTCTCGACGATTACGTCTATTCACGTCAGAAAGTTTTGTGTAAAGATGTGGATTGGATTTTACAAAAACACACACCTCAAATATATACAATGATGTCAAGGTCATAATTTTATATTTAATAAAATATGGTTTACAACTGTCTGTTGATTTTAGTCCAAACATACTCCTAATACACCTCTTTTGCGCTCTAAATACGTTATTTTTGTTTGTTGAGTTACCCCAGAATATGATCCCATATCTCAATAGTGAGGACACAATACCGTGGTACGCTGTCATTTTGGCAGTTTCGTTTACAACTGACGATATTTTGTATAGAGCATATGCAGATTTACTCAATTTTTTACATAAACTATCTGTATGTGCTTTCCAATTTAAACTTTTGTCTACAATAATTCCTAAAAATTTTGTTTCATTAACTTCATTTATATATTGATTTTCGTATTGAATTTTCCCATGTAATTTGTTATTTGACCTTTGGCTGAAATGCATAACCACCGTTTTGTTAAGATTAATTTTTAAATTATTATTATTTAACCACTGAATAATATTTTCAAGACTGTTATTTATACTTTCAATATAATTATCGCCAGGTTTGAACTCTATAGTCACCGTACTATCATCTGCAAACAGGGACATTGGGTAGTTTGTTGCTTTGGGTAAATCGTTAATATAAATTAAAAACAACAAAGGGCCTAAAACACTGCCTTGGGGTACACCGTATTTGGTTTCTCGTTCTGCAGATGTATAAACCTCTCGAAGTTTTTTATTATAATTTATTTTGGTTATTTCAGTTTTTTGTTTTCTTTGATCCAAATACGATTTTATAAGTTCCAAGACATTACCTCGAATGCCATAAGCGCCCAATTTTATTTCAAGTATATCATGATCAACATAATCAAATGCCTGCGTCATGTCACAGTAAATTGTACAAACAGGATTTCTTTTGTCTATGTTTACCGTCACAGGTTTTAAAAAGTCGTATAGTGCCATATTTATACTTTTTTCTTTTCTAAAGCCTTTTTGCTCATTGACTAGAATATTTTTTTTTTCAAGTATGTATTGATTTGTTCGTAAATGTATTTTTCAAAGATTTTAGAAAAAACTGGTATTAAGGCATATCGACGGGCTGAATCACCCCTTTAAGGGTCCAGAACGATCAAAATTTCGCCATGTATATTGTTTTGTTGCAATTCTGTATTCCAATAGGAAATCTAATTTTGAGATTTCAATATAGCTCATAGGTTCAAAATCATCCTGTATAATAGCTTCGGAATATAATGGCTGTGACGTAACGAACAGACAGACAGACATAATAAAGATATAAAATTTAACCCTAAAGAGGATTTAATATTATTGAAACTTCCGCGTGATATCATTTTTATATCAAACAAAATGGTTTCTGTCACCTATTTTTAGTCGGAAAATGTTTCGAATGGTCCTTGAAACTTACCTTGAAGATGGCCGATTGATAAGGCTGAAACTGTCGGCATTTTACGAATAAAAATACGAGTGAAACCGCTTGTTAACCAACTTAAAGGTAAAAAGGCGGCTAAAGTTAAAATAGTAAAGGTTAAAGGAGGTATGTACGTTTTGTTGCAATTATCTTGCGTTTGGTAGAACTGATTTCGATGCAGTTTTAAGAAAAGTATTTGTTTCTGGAGTTTTGGTTTAGAACTTAAAGTTTTGAAGGTGGTTTCTTTTTTTAATTGAAAGGATTTGCCTGTGCCGGTAATATTATTCTAGTGCTCCACAGCTTCTCGCAAGCTTTCAAGCTGGCAGGATTTCCTTTTGTGATATTTCACATATTCAATAT
Organism: Rhodophaea formosa; assembly: GCA_963082605.1. Taxonomy (NCBI): domain Eukaryota; kingdom Metazoa; phylum Arthropoda; class Insecta; order Lepidoptera; family Pyralidae; genus Rhodophaea; species Rhodophaea formosa. Next base: position 1,966,393 of record OY720220.1, on the reverse strand, counting down.
TATTTTTAAATACCCTGTCTGGTCCTTATTAGAATTAGTTAATAAAAATTGACATTTCTAAACATCATCATCATCATTAATTAAATTTTCAGGCTCAACCTTCTATTATGATTTTCTTAATTTTCTCAACTAAATTATATAAAAAGCTTCAAATTCCACCTAGTAACGACAGGTTACTTGTTAACAAAGTCATGTTGAGGTGGAAAGTAAAACATGTTAATTAATTGTCTCCCTTTTGAGCGCAAAGTGGACGATAATTAGGTTTTTGTAAACACGCTGTAATTTGATGTTCTTAGAAACAGACAAACGTTTTTTTTTTATTTATCATGTAAAAATTTAAGTATGAAACTGTTCAATGGTGTTAGGTTTCGTCATCACACTCGCTATTATTTTTGGGTTAGTTCAGGAAGACATATGCATCATAAATATATTTCCTTACGAATAAAACAGACCTTGAGGTTACGATTTGCGTGTTTATGTAGTTATATGCTGAATCAAAATAGTTATGGATTGCTACCCGCATGACATGATTTCATAAATTTTTACCCATTTCCCGACCACGTATATGGTCTGCGCGGTCTTTATTCTAAAATATATAAAAAGCTTTAAAATCTAGCTAGTGAAGACATGCAAATAACCTAATACAACGTCATGTTGGAGCGGAAAGTGAAACATGTTAAAAGGGAGCTAATTAATTAACATTGTTAATTAATTAGCTCCCTTTTAAGCAACGAGTGGACGGTAATTAGGCTCGCGTAAACGTTGTAATTTGATGTCCTAGGAACACATGATTTTTTTTTAATATATTTTTTATCGAGACTTAAGCGGGCCCTGTACGCGCATATCTCCATATAATTCGAAAAAGGAATTAGGCAATATTTGATAATTTTGCCTTTCAAAATTGTATAGAAATGTTAAGAGGCTTATAATTCCTAAACCATTGATAATTTTACCAAGCGTTATAGGAAGGTACGTAGATAATAATGAGATTTATTGATTGAATGCTTAATTTTATACCAAAATTATCAAATATAGCTACAATTCCCTTTTTCCGTTTGAAAGGAGAGACGCACATTCATGGTCCTCATATGACTGGTAGTGTTCTGTAACCATATTTTGGAACCAATTTGACGACTTCTTTGGTACTGCAAGTACCTTTGAATATCTTGTCTATCTATCTTGGGTTCAAACCCGGTCAGGTCATCATATAAAACAATATTTTTTAGATTTGCCGTGATTTTGGATGTTTTATTACAAATTTGTAACAAAAATACATAATGTCTTTGAGGTTATATTCTATGGCACAATAAAGTCTGGAGCAAGCTCTATATCCCATAAACTACTGAGTCGGATAACCAAAAAACTTTTTTGAGTTGGACTAGGATTTTTCGAATTGAGTAAGTGCAAATTTCATCAGAATAGGTTCAGTAGAAGTATGGACGATTCCTCATATTTTTAATTGTTTTTGTTAGGTATGTTTTTGCATGACTTTTGTCCTTCCATCTTTCCTCAACGTCAACAGTGGTCTTATCTAAGGCCAAAAAACAAACAGCTCAACACAATCACAGAAAGGATTTTAAAAAAAATTACCTAAAATACTACTAACACAGACAGAATAGTCCTTGATTTGCGGTCGCGCTGTCGCCTGGTGTTGCCAACGTCACGCAATTTAATTATTTCCACCACCGCGGCATAGCGTTTATACTTTAATATCCAGGTAGTTACAACTGGTTTGTCTTAACATTTTTGGTTTTTGATTTGATAATAAAATTTTCAACATTGGTTTACGACTATATAATTTCTTATGCTCTTTATATGTTTCTTTTTTGTAAGTGATGTTCCAAATATTAATCAAGCCGTATGTTAAAAAATATCGTTGATACAGATATAATATAAGAAGTCTAAAAAAAGTAGTTTAATCTCCTAAATATACTGAAATGATAAGGCGTTGTCATATAAGTTGAAAGGAATCAGTTTGAATTCCACTTAAAAAATGCCTTACAAGGAACTGCACAGATCAGAATCACGTTTTTATTTTCTCCTAGACAGATGAAGCCAAGGATAGCAAAAATTACTTCTAAAAAATAGCAGTCTTAAAATGATTATAAGCTAAATTGAAAATCGTGGTGGCTTGCCTATTTACAATCAAAGTTAATGCAAACAGTGATCGACTTTTAGAATCACCACGAAAAAAACAGACAGAAATGATATTCAATACTAGCTATTATCCGCGGCTTTGCCCGCGTGATATAAAGCCTATGTCCTTCTCAGTACCCTAATTTATGTGTACGCAAAATTTCATAATGATCGGTTCAGTAGATACGGCGTGAAAGCGTAACAAACAAACAAGGTCACTTTCGCATTTATAATTTTATATAGTTAGGATGTTAGTAATTGTTCGCTCACGCGTTCCCTCCATTTTTTTCCCGGATTTACCCTGAGCGATAACGCTTCAGAGTCCTGCTACCTACCTTGGGTGTTTGACGACTTTACCGGTTTTAACACTGGTGAATGCGGTCTGATCTTCGCAAGCCAAAGAGTAGTCTGAAACCAAACCTAGCATAATTTGAAACAAACGCTAAATGGCATTTGGGACCTGCAGTTGAACGTGCCTTCCAAAACACGAAATCATAATTTTTTTCCGGATAATCAGATCATTCAAGCCTACAATATCCTAACCAGACTAGAAACAGTTTTCACAAAGTATGTTTCAGTGGTATTTGAACTCACAACCTCCAAGTCAAACGTTCACGATGAAATAGTATAAATCGTACATCCTGGCAACACGAAACACACCTTGATTTGCGGTGACATCACCCGGTGTTGCCAGGATTGCGCAATTTAATTATTACTGCCACGGCGTGGTAATTTCCAATTTAATATCCAAGTAGTTTCAATTACCTTCATTTAGTGGGTGCAAAACGTAATATCAGAACTTTCAAACTTTGCCGGTAATGTTTCAAGCAAAATGCTCTTCCTTCAATTTAAATCCTTAACTATTCCGTAGGTACTTAAAAAGTGCTAATGAATCCATTTGTTTTTATTATGCGACCTTCGTGGCGCAGCAGTCAACGTGCTAGCCTGCGACGCGAGTGTTTGATCCCTGGTCAAATCATAATGGAAAACGATTGGTCTTGCTTTTTTAGGGTTCCGTACTAAACTAGAAACCCTTATAGTTTCGCCATGTCTGTCTGTCTGTCTGTCCGTCCGCGGTTTTACTCAGAGACTATAAGTACTAGAAAGCTGTAATTTAATATGGGTATGTATATTAATGAAGGTACAGGTGATGGTCCTGATGTATCAATATGCAGTTTAGATAATGTGACAGTACGTACCCGAACGCGCTATGGGCAAGCGACTGAGCAGAGCGACAATATCGAGAGTGCACTGGACGCGATGAGATTAGCAATGATGAGGGAATGGAAAACAATGCAGGCGGAAATGGAGAGTAGACTAACAGAAAAACTAAGCAAAGTGGTTAAGGAATGCATAGCAGAGGTGAAGGCAGAAGTACGCGGGAAAAATTGCAACGTTTGTAGCGCGTTAAGCAGAAAAATAGGAGATCTGGGAAGTAAATTAGACTCGATAACAAACGTGGATGAGAAGGCCGAGAAATCTTTGGGCAGAGCTCAAGAAAAATCTGGTCAAGTGGAACTACAACAAAACCTCATCAAATCGCTAAAGGACAGAAATGAATTCCTGGAGATGGGCTTAACTGAACGGGAAGTAAAAGAAAAAAGGATATTAGGGGAGAAAACACAACCGATAACATTAGCGGAAGTTTTGTCTCAAAGTGAAATGACGGTAATTGACTCTGCTAAAAATAAGCGTGTGGCCACAAAACTTGCGAAAGAAAAGCCTGAAACGAAGTTCAACAAACAAGCTATACCGGTGTTGGCTCCCAATTTAGAGGATATAGAGAAAGAGGAAAATAGGAATGTGATGGCACAAAAAGAAGATAGTTGGGTCCACGAACCTAAGAGGAAGAGCAGATATCCTAAAGCGGAAATTAAAAAAGGAGGAAGTTCAAGTGTGATAGAAATTCAAGGCACTGAAAAAAGTAAATATCTACATGTTTGGCGTTTAAAAAAAGAAACGACTAAAGAAAGTATGGAGCAGTACGTGAAGAAGATTTGTGGCCAAGAGGTATCAGTTCAAGTGGAAAAAATCACACCCAAAACAGAAAGGGACTACGCCTCTTTTAGAATTGGAGTACCGGAAGGGTCTTATGAAGCATTATGTAATCCTGAAATTTGGCCTATAAACGTTGAATTCAGCGAGTGGATATTTTTTCGTAGATCACTCAATAACTCAAGAAAAACATCGTAATAATCTTAACATTTATTACCAGAATGTAAGAGGTTTGAGAACGAAACTGGATATTTTTTATGCAGGAGTGGCATCGTCGAATGCCGATATCTTCGCAATAACCGAGACCGGTTGCAACGGCTCAATCTACGACGCGGAATTGGCTCCTCCAGGTTATAAAATAGTTCGTTGCGATAGAACGGACGGACGCAAGCAGGGCGGCGCACTTCTCATGGCCACACCTCGATTTGAGTTGCGCAGCATGCCGATACCTGACGCAATAAACATCGAAGAGCACACGTTTGAGATGGCTTGCGCGCAGGTGTATTTGAGCGGTAGATATCTATGTTTATGTTGCGTTGTTTATATTCCTCCGCATGGTAACAAAAAAGAATACATGCTACTATTTAAAATAATAGAAGAATTTTGTTTAAAATTTAATGAAGTTATTGTTTTGGGAGATTTTAATTTGTATTCATGTAGGGATTGTGTGATTAATTATTATGAATGTTTTATGTCTTATTGTGAATTCGTTCAGAACAACAGAGTGCCTAATTGTAACAATCGCCAGTTAGACCTAGTTTTATCATCACTAAAAAATGGTGAGGTGAGCGTGTGCGTTGCGAGTGAGCCTATCGTTGCAATAGATGTACAACATCCTCCTCTCGAGATAGCTATCAGTTTGCAGGGCGCGACGCGACGCGACGCGATGATGGCACCAGGTAAGCTTTATCAACAATTACCTACGATTACGAGGAATACTGGTTTACCGGATGCGCCAGATTGGAATTTTGCAAAAGCCAACTTCTCTTTATTGTATCCAAAAATAGCGGCCATAGACTGGACTCCTATTTACGGTTTAAATGATGTGGAATCAATAGTAAGGTTATTTTATGAAATATTATTTAAGGTGTTCAGTGAATGTGTCCCAATTAAAAGCCGAAGATGCGTAAGTGCGAGGTATAAGTACCCCGAATGGTACACCGCTGAATTAATTCGTGAGATAAAAACAAAGGCCTCACTTCACAGGAAATTTAAAAAAACTAAGTTGCATGTTGATTACGATGCTTTTGCTAAATGTAGGACTCGAGTAAAAAATATGATACAAAAAGCAGAAAGCCAAAATCGTGATCATGTTCAAAATCATTTAGTTGAGGATCCGAAAGCCTTTTGGAACTACATAAACTCCAAAAGGGCTCAAAAAAGTTCATATATAATTACAAAAGATGATGTAGAACTAAAAGGGGAGCAATGTTGTGAGGAATTTGCTGAGTACTTTCAATCAGTTTATAGTCCAAATAAACCGGAACTAAGCGTGAGTGCGGCGATGGCGAAGGCGGGCGGTATGAATGAATCGGCGCGCGTACATCTGGGTGAGCTGCAACTGCAAGACGTGGAACAGGCAATGATGAGACTTAAGCCAAAGAGGTCGGCTGGGCCAGATGGGATTCCTGCTTTCGTGCTCAGGGATTGTAGGGGTGTTTTGGCACAACCGTTACTGCACATATTTAATAAATGCTTGCAAGCCAATACTTTTCCACAGGCATGGAAACTGACCCGAGTAGTCCCAGTCCCAAAGGGGGGATCTTGTCGAAAAGTGGACCAGTTCAGACCAGTGGCGGTGTTGTCTACCCCGGCCAAAATATTTGATTCGACTATACAGAAGAGCATTTATGATCAAGTCAACTCTCAGCTCTGTGATGAACAGCACGGGTTCAGGCCAGGACGTGGTACTACGAGTAACCTGCTCAATCACATGGCTCAAGTCGTGCCAGCGGTGGACGAAGGAGGACAAGTGGATGTGTCGTTTTTTGACTATCGCAAAGCTTTCGATGTGGTAAATAATGACGTGCTACTAAGTAAGTTGGCTGGAGTCGGCTGCACTCCACAGGTGTTGATGTTTTTAGCCAGTTACATGCGTAATAGGCAGCAATACGTAGATTACGCTGGATGCCGATCGTCGCCATATTTTGTAAGTTCTGGGGTGAGTCAAGGAAGTAATCTTGGCCCCTTGCAATTCATTCTAATGATTAATGATTTACCCAAAGTCATCCGGCATTCAAATTGTCTTCTGTATGCGGACGACCTGAAATTGTCACTAAGCATTGACACACCTGCAGATTGTGAGCGGCTGCAATCAGATATTAACAGAGTTGTTGAGTGGGCACAAGAAAATGGACTCCAATTCAATAAGTCGAAATGTGTGACAATTTCGTTTACTAAGAAGCATAAGCCGCTAGAATATGAATATAGGGTGGGGGACGTCCCCATGAAAAGAGTTACGGAAGTAAAAGATTTAGGCGTAATTTTTACCTCGGACCTTTCTTTTAAAAACCATATCACTGGTATCGCAAAAAAGGCATTCAGAAATCTGGGGTTTATACTTCGCAGGATACACGGATTTACAAATATTGAAGCCATCAGGGCGTTGTATAATGCCCTGGTACGTAGTCAATTAGAGTGTAATGCAGTGATATGGGCTCCACATGAAGCCAAGTATAGCCTGATGCTCGAAAGGATACAAAATAAATTCACTAGATATTTATATATGAGGCTTTATGGTGTCTACCCGTACTATCCATTGATGTATCCGGGCCTATTTGTTCTCGGTATGGTCGGATACACCAAATTGGCGGTACGGAGAGACCTAGCCTTGGCTTCATATATATTTAAATTGATTCGTGGAAAGAATTATAATTCTGAATTATTGGGTTTGGTGAAATTGAGTGTTCCAAACGGATATGTAGGGCGCCGTCATCGACCGCCATTGCTCGCGGTGCCCAGCTCTCGCACTGCGCTGCTGCACCAAGCGACTCTGACGCGGACGCTGCGCACACTTAACCAGATAGCAGAAAAAATTGATATTTTTACGTGTTCTCTGAGCGAATTCACAAGAGTTGCATTATGTGTTTTGTGTTATACCTAATTATGTAAGTGTTTTATATTATAAATAATTGCTTGTCTGTCATATTGGTGAAAACTGTAACGATAGATTAAAGTTTATGGTTAATAAATAAAAATAAATAAATTAATCATGGCAAAAAAGTGATAGAAAAAAATTTTTTTTTGTTTGGTCCCATCCCATACAAGTAAAGTGGTAGTAATTTTTATTTTTCTCTACTAACCTGGGGTATTGTTGAATGGGTATTTAAAAAATATTGTGAGGTTGAGAAACACATTTTTCGATTTAGGGATCCGTTTCTGAAATTTTTGTTATAGGTAAGTGCTCTCTATCTGCTAAACGGTTATACATACATACGTAAAAAAAATACAGGAGTAGTATTATAACGAAGGTGAAAGGAAAACTATCAGAGCTGAGTACTAAGTACAAACTATAAAGTTATAGCACTTTTTCATAAACCGCAAAAATAACTTTGTCAATAAGTATATACAAACACCATGAAAAACAAAGTTATATTTGCTGGCGAAAAATTATAGAAGTTTTTGGCTAATCTAGCTAGCTAAGCTTGCTCTACGGAACCCTTCATAGGCGAGCCCGACACGCACTTGGCCAATTTTTATCTATTGTAAAATATAATATCGTACGAGGTTAATGATTTTTACACTAAGCAACTACTGTCTGGCTGCCATCTGACCTTCGTAACCCAAAGGGATATTATAGAGGTGTTGCCCTAAATGATGTAGAATTGCGACCTAAATGTAGACCAGTGATGTCACCGTATTAATACCAGCTTCTCAAGTCTAGCCACCGTGTGGTTCCCGGCAGAGTAGAGAAGGACCACTCCAAGTCTTCCCGTGGATATCGTAGGAGGCGACTTTGGAAACAAGAGCTAAACAAAGCTTTAAAACATCAAAAAGACCTTTCCAACCCATCTTTATAGCCAGCGTAAACCGAGTCAGGTGGGGTTTTTCCAGCAATAGCAATTGCAACTGTGGCGCTGCCCAGTCAATGGACCACCTATTGGTATGCCCTGAATGTCCAGCTTCCTGCACTCAAATAGACCTTAATGAGGCAAATGACCGGGCAGTCGCAGTTGCAAGTTATTGGCAAATATAAAACTAGCCATCTACGACTCGAAAGAAGAAGAAGAAGCCAGCGTGGATTATGTAGGCCAAATCTACTGACTCCTCTGGCTTATATGATGACATAATAATATGACTCTGGTGGTAGGTAAAGAGAGGGTCGTGTTCCTGCAGTAGAGACTAAAAAAGACTTGACGATGATGATGATGATAACCATGGCGCGCTGTCATCACTTTGAAGAACTTTGTTCAGTATTGACGGATTGAGTAACCTTTTATGGGTAGATCGGGGGTAAATTTACATGCTGTATATTACGCAGAAAATAATTGTTAAAGTTTCGAATACATTCGTGCCTGCGTTTAACATAAATGAACGCGTCGAAGCATTAAGGGCTTAACATCACTGCAGTGTAACTCAACCTGGGCTTTTAAAATGCAAATACACTGATAGCGCTATTGTGAAAACGTTGGTACTGGCATGTGATCACGAACGAACTCTAATTTTTACTATTTTCACATAGATATTACTACTGATAGTGTCACGACTTTGTAGTGACTACAAGCGCTATGAGAACATCTTGACCACCCTTGGGTATCGGCTGTTTCCACTAAACAGCAATCGTTAAGCTATATAAATGATAAATATATAAGAACAAATCACACAGATTGAGCTAATCCCACAGTAAGTTCTGAACTAACCGAACCCAGGATCCTTCAAAACAAGGCACTTGCTGTACCACTGAGCCTCATAGATCATCGAATATCTTTGGGCCAATACTTTTAGACGGCTTAAATCAGACACCAGTATTACATGGTAAATTGTAGCACCCGTTAGGAATTTAAGTACGAATATTCGCAATATTGTCGTGAATCTACGAATATTGCCGTGAATGCAGCATTGCACCGAATAAAATATGGACACGTTTTCACACGAGCAGATTTGAACCATCACTAAGTTCGTAGCTTAACAGTAAAATTCCAAAACGTGCAGCTGACGTTTGGAAATTATACTAAAATATACACATGTGTACATAGGCAACGTCCGCCTTTTTGACCACTTCAAAAAAGGAGATTCTCACTCAATATTTGTAAGCATGTCATCATCATCATCATCATCGATCAGGTCTTTCTAGTCTCCACTGCAGGAGCACGACCCTCTTTGTACTACCAGAGCCATATACTAGCCTGAGTAATCAGAGGATTTGTCCTACACTCTCCACGCTGGCCAGACGGGTTGGAGAGGTCTCGTTGATGTTAATAAGCTTTGTTTAGCTTGTGTTTCCTTAGTCGCCTTTTACGACATCCACGGGATGACTTGGAGTGGTCCTATTCTACTCTGCCGGGAACCACACGGCGAGTAAGCATGTGCCATAAGACTAAAAGTTTACGTTGTGCGTGGATAACAAAAAAATCGCTTATGTTGGTTTTAAAGACCTTATAATTCACACTTGTGGATTCTAAAAAAAATTGACTTCACAAGAGATCAAACCCAGAACCCAGTTATTAAGAGGGAAAAACTATACCACATGAAAAGTTCGTCCACTACCATATCATTTATAGACAAATATACGTCTTAATATCTCTCATTCAGTTCTCTATAGCTTTCCCGCGGCTCCGCTCGTGATAATGTCCATCTGTCAAAAACTACGTTTTCCGTCTTCAAGAGAACCCATATGTAGGTATGCAGTATTTAATGATTTTCAATTATTACAACTACATGCCTGTATTAATATTTCCTACGTTAGATACTAATGACCAAGGGACAGCTCAGCGCGAGAGAGAACCTTGTCTGTTTCAGCTTGAGCAAAATGTTCTCGGTATGTCTGTCCGGCCGTTCCCCTCTACAGGTCACATTTCTCAACAACTCAAGATCTCTTTCTTCAGCGGTGCTTGACAAGCAAGCTTGATGGTATGTTTGAACGTGTGCGGTGTTGATGATTATAATAAATGCGCAGAACATTTCGACACTCACAATTCTATTACCGCAACAATTTGCTTCATTTTTCTGCTTCAGGGATCGCTTTCATTCGTGTGTTGTATGTTGCAGTACGCTGCGGTTAGTTTTGTTTTAATTTTCATGAATACGATGCCTTAAGAGTCGCCTGGACGCACATGTCTCCATACAAACGAAAAAGGGGAATTGTGTGTAAGGTTTACTAAAATATAGAAACAACATTAGCGTCCAATCATATATAATTCAATAAATAACACAGTTAAGTATCATACAGTTGTTTATATTCAAAGCACCGTTTAATTAACACAATTATATTTTAAATCCCTAATACAAAGTATATACTTATCCATCATTTCCTTATTTAATCAAGATAGACTTGTACGTGACAATTTGTATATAACAACTACTCAAGATCACCGACGAAACACGAATGAGTGATTTTTATCCGTTACTGTTTTAAAGAAGATTCAATAGAGGGGACACCCCTCCATAAGGTGGGGTGATATCACAATGGCGGTTATTCAATAATCAATGTTTCCAGTTTAATTAATTATGATAGACTAATAACAGAGTATGGAATTATTCCGAACTCATGCATGTTAAAAAGAAGGTAAATAACAGGTTTATTATTTAAAATTCACGCGTTTCCACCGCGGCGACAACATGTGGCAATATTTGATAATTTTGGAGTAAAATTAAGCATTTAACCAATTAATCTCATTATAATTTACGTACGTTCTTATACAGTTTGGTTAAATTATCAATAGTTTGAGAATTATACGCCTCTCAAGATTTCCATACAAATTTGAAAAGGCTTGTAATTCTCAAACCATGGTATCTTAACCAAGCTGTATAAGAACGTACGTAGATTATAATGAGATTAATTGGTTAAATGCTTAACTATACTCCAAAATTATCAAATATTGCCACAATTCCCTTTTTCCGTTTGTATGGAGACATGCGCGTCCAGGCGACACTTAAGCCATTAAACACAATATAAATTTTACGTTTAACGTGTTGGATAGCGAAAAGGATAGCTAGTTTAAAAAACTAAACATCTTGATTTGACTAGAGTTCAAGCCCGGAATCCAATAATACAGAGGCAGAATTTACTACAGTACATGAAAAGTTCGTCCACTATTTTGAGAGCTATTGACAGCTAAATACAAGTCTACAAACCCATAATATTTTTAATTTAGTTTTATACTAATTTATATGGGGCTCCACTTGTGATAATACTGATGTGTCAGAAAAACTACGTTTTCCGTCTTCAAGAGAACCCATAGGTATGTATGCAAAATATCATGATTTCATGATTATCAGTTCTGTAGTACGATTTTGAGACGTGAAAGCGTTAAAAATAACACTTTCGCATTTATACTTAAACATGTCGACTCTCGCAAAGAATCCATACGTAGGTATGCAGAATTTAAGAATTATCAGTTCTGTGGTACTAATTTAACGCACAAAAGCTTTAAAAAAACTATTCACTGTCGCATTTATACTAAATGTGCAAACATGTCGACACTCGCAATTCCATTACCGCAACAATTTGCTTCATTTTTCTGCTTCAGGGACCGCTATCATTCGTGTGTTCTATGTTGCAGTACGCCGCGATAAGTTTTGTTTTATTTTCATGAACGCAACGAGTTGGCTGTGGATAATATTTTTATAGGTGTTTTTATGCATTTACATGCCTCCTTTGGTCAAGGGTGTCATCCCCAACTACTTCTCCGGGTGGCGGCCGACGTCCCGAGCTGCTACTTCTTATCCCTAAGCCATCTGAGCAAAATCAAAATCAAAACGTTTATTCAGAAAATAGGCCTTTGCAGGCACTTTTTCACGTCATATCATATTTAAAATTATCTAATTAGATAATATGTATTAATAATTGTTCAAAAGCTACAGACTACTAGCGTTTCGGAACCGGAGCAAGCAGCATCCTAAATACAATTTGTATATTTTTGAGTGCAGCAAATTTGTTAAGCAACACGCAGAACTGTTCATAAAAGCTAAAGATATGTATCCCAGAAACACAAGGAATCCGGAGAGAATAGTTTTACCAAAAATACCACGCACGAAAATGTACCAAAATAGTTGTTATGCTATGTGTGGGAGACTATTTAATGCGCTTCCTGCAGATATTAAGCAACTTACAATTATTAAATTTACAAAGAAATTGAAAGCCTGGCTGATAGATATGTGTTTTTATTCAGTGACAGAATTTATTACCAGACGCGATAACTAAAAAAAAAAAAATGACATGTAATTCTATATTGATATTTTTTTTTGTTGATACAATGGACATCATTTTGACTGGAACCATTTGACTGGAACTGTATAATATATTCCTGCCTGATAATAATTTACAAATATTTTCTTTAATTTAATACATAAATATAAATTAATTAAATAATAATGTAGTAAAGTTTTGAGCTATTTCTATTAAATATTTGCTCGCCACTCTTGGAAAAATATGTGATACTTATAATTATTTACTGTACCAACTTTGTAACCATATTTTATGCAAATAAAATTCTGATTCTGATTCTACCTTTATTATTAGACCAACAAACTACTACCCTACCCTCACTTAAAAAAGCGATTTCGATGGGCAGCAGCGTCTGAATCAAGATAATGCTTATCAAACTGAGCTTACCAATACGTTTGAGTATGGCAAAACCAATGTAAGAAATCCCTGGAAGAGGCTTATGTCCTACAGTACTTAGGTTGTGCTAGAGCCTCGCTACCGGCGAAAATCACTTTTGCTAATAGCATGAATAGGCCGGCTCGTCCGGGGAAGTACCACACTCTCACAGAAAATCGACGTTTGAGTAGTAGCTTTACCACTGCTATGCTTCGTTCGGTGAGTGAGAGAGCCGGAGGCCCATCTCCCTCTTCCCTCTGGGGAGGGAAAATAAAAGGCCGGCAACGCTCCTGTGACACCCCTGGTGTTGCAGTTGTCCATGGGCAGCGGTGATCACTTCCCATCAGGTGACCCGCTTGCTCGTTTGCCGTGCTATGACATAAAAAAAAAAACAGTGGACGTCTTACGGCTGTAAAGATAACATGCTTCCTACATATTAATTGATTTTCAACTCCATTGTGCAATGAGTTAAATCAAATACCGCACTTGTAGTGGTCGGGTAGTTATGTTAGCTGACGCAAGCCCTAATGCGTATAAGAGGAATGGGATAAGGTGGAGAAATTCGACGCGTTGGATCAAAAAAAGGCATTATTCGTTTAAAGATCGAAGTCCTGCCTCCATTCCCCCAAATTTGTAAAATGGTTAAAGTTACCTTAATATGGGAAATCCTGGAATGAAATGGGGGAAACCATTGCCGACTAGTGCGAAAAAGTAGCATAAATATAAATAGCCAGTTATATAAATGTTAAAGTTCCATGTAGATATATAGTTAATCAAATTTTTCACATAGCTCAGCTAAAAAGATGACTATAAGATTTGGCTTCGTATTATAATGACCACATGTCGACACTTGCAATTCTATTACCGCTGCAAAACGCTCCATTTCTGCTTCTGGGACCTCTTTCATTCGATTTTAGTAGCAATACGCCGCAGTTACTTCTATTCTTCAGTTTGCTCTTTTATGAATGTGAAAACTTCTTTGTCTATAGTTAAGATATAAACAAATTACTTAAATTAACTAAGGTGATTAACATGTAGATAGCAAATTGTGTATTTTATTAAAGTTACATAGATAAATCAAGATTATATAAGTACATTAAATAAGATAAGTAGCAACTGCATCTTGTTACATATGGAAAAAACTAAAACAGTGTAACATAAGTTGTGCCTTTGTTCCTTAATGACCATGTGTCGACACTTGCAATTCTATAACCGCTACAAATCGCTTCATTTGTCCTTCATGGATCACTTTCATTCGCGTTTCGTATTGCAAGGCGCTGCAGTTACTTTTATTCTTCTGTTTGCACTTTTATGAATTCGAGGACTACTTGGTATATAGTTTAAAATATATAAATACATTTGTACGATAAAACTAATCATTCATATTAACGTAAGTATTATTGACGTGTGCAAAATTGTGTATTTTATTACAGTTGTTTTTTAATGACCATGTGTCGACATTTGCAATTCTGTTACTGCTACATAACGCTATACTGTTCTACAGGGACCGTTTTTATTTGTGTTCCATATTGCAATGCACTGAAGTTACTTTATTGCACCCTTTTGAGTTCAAGGATATAGCTATTTAAAGGTTTTATGCATCCTTATACTAAGTCCACATTAAAGGAGCATGGTTTCCGTAGTTGATTATTGAACGAAACCTCTTTATTTCATTTCGCCCAGACCAGCATGGAACAAAATATGATAATTTGGGTTCCCGCAAGAAAGAATTAAGTAACCTATAACTACGTAACCATTGTATTCAAAGCAATTGAATGATTTCAAAGGACTTGGTTTGTTATAGACGGATATTGAAACACTGAATCCCAACAAAGCCGACTCAATTGAAACTGCAACACGACAGCAACAGAAAGCGGCGAAGCGGAAAAATGGGGAAATTGTTGTGGTATAGACTTCCCAGCCTTAATGTACTTAGTATACAGAGGTGAAATAATATATAGCCTTTGGCTATAAAGCATCTTTGTATGTCTTTATATACAAAGATGCTCACGTTATGCAATAATTTTATTAATCTATGCTTATTTTCCATTTATTTTGATATTTGGTGTTAAAGGATAAATTATCTTCAATTCGATTGCAGTATTGCGTTTGAAAATCTAAGAAACCTACCTAGATTCCTCTATCCTAGATTTAGATAAATTAATTGCAATTAAAAAAAATCTTTTAATATCCCTCAATCACTTTTTAGGGTTCCGTAGTAAACTATTCTTTTCGTTTCGCCATGTCTGTCTGTCTGTCTGTCTGTCCGTCCGCGGTTTTACTCAGAGAAAATAAGTACTAGAAAGCTGTAATTTGGTATGGGTATGTATATTAATCATGGCAAAAAAGTGATAGAAAAAATCTTGAAAAAAAAATATTTTAAGGGTAGCTCCCATACAAGTAAAGTGGGAGAGTATTTTTTTTTCTCTACTTACCCATCATGTCGTTAAAAAGGTCTTTGAAAAATATAGTGAGGTTGAGAACATCATTTTTAGATTTAGGGATCCGTTTCCGAAATATTTGGTTTTAAAGTGAAAAGTTTTGTTAGATGTAAGTGTCCGCCCCCTCTATCTGCTAAACGGTTATATATGGATACGTGAAAAAAATTACAGCAATAGTATATATACTGAAGTTAAAAGGAAAACTATCAGAGCTGAGTACTAAGTGCAAACTAAAAAGTTATAGGCAACCAACTTATAAAATGTACTGTAAAATGAAAATTTCATAAAATTTTCATTGTTAGATATTTTTGGTCGTTAAACTGTGAGGTGCGAGTGTAAACAGTGTGAACTCAAAGTTGTCATTCGCAACTACGGAACCCTACTCTGCGCGTGGCCCGACAAGCAATTGGCCGGTTTTAAATGTAAGTTTACAACAAATAATTAATAACGATTTTATTAAGTCAACAATTTAATTTTTATAACACTCTACATACCTAAACTGAAAAAGATATTAGTTTTTAGCATCATCTTCTTCCTTACGGAGGCCGTGTTGGTCGAAGTCTTCTTCACATTTGATTTAACCAATCAAATCTACGAAATCACTCCAATTTAGCTAACACCACAGTAAGTTGTGAACTTGTAACTTAGGACGCTATTCAACGATACTATTTATAGTTGAAACTTATAAAGATAAACATCCAAGACCCAGGTCAATCTGAAAGAGATTGTTTTCCATTATGACCGGACCGGGGATCGAACGCGGGACCACTCGTGTTATTGGCTAGGCGTGTTTACTCCTGCGCCATGGAGATCGTCATCACTTATAATACCCTACCATTTTAGGGTTTCATAGTAAACTAGGAACCCTTATAGTTTCGCCATGTCTGTCTGTCTGTCCATCCACGGTTTAACTCTGAGACTATAAGTACTAGAAAGCTGTAATTGGTTATGGGTATCTATATTAATCATGCCAAAAAAGTGGTAGAAAAAAAAATCTAAAAAAAAAAATGTTTTAGGGTAGCTCCCATACAAGTAAAGAAGGAGTAAATAGGTCTTTTAAAAATATTGTAGAGGTAAGTGTCCCACCCCCCTCTATCTGCTAAACGGTTATATGGGATACGTGAAAATTATTTCAGCAGTAGTATATATACTGAAGTTGAAAGGAAAACTATCAGAGCTAAGTACTAAGTACGAACTAAAAAGTAATAGGCAACCAACTTATAAAATGTACTCGAAAATGTAACATTTCATACAATTTCCATTGTTAGATGTTTTATGGTGTTAAACTATGAGGCGCGAGTGTGAACTCAAAGTTGTCATTCCCAACTATGGACCCCAACACTGCGCTGGCCTGACACGCACTTGGCCGGTTTTTGTGTTTAAAGAATCTTTATTTCTCAAAAGAACATAGTTCGCTTACATGAGATTTAACAATATTTTATAATTTACTAAAAGTTATTTATGCTAGTGTAACGAGTGAGATAAATTAGGTCTACATAGTGTCTAAATTAAATTTTTTACTTACAAAGCTAAATAATTTCTTCTTAAATAACGATAGGGTTCTACATCCGGTTACTTCTTGTGGCAAATTATTAAATAACTGTGCTCCCTCGTAATATATACTCTTTTTGCCATAATTTGTCCGTGGACCTTTTACTTCAATCAACTTCTTTTTTCTTAAGTTATGCGTATGAGAACGTTTAATAAATGTAATATTAGTATGTATGTTTTTATTCATTATTTTCCATATTAAGACACATATGTGATATGTATATAGTTGATTTAGATTAAGTAATTTAGTTTTATTATATAATGTTTCAGTAGATGTTAAATAATTGTAACCATAAAGTACTTTTATGACTTGATTTTGTGCTCGCTGCAATTTTATTAAGTTAGATTTAGCAGCACAGCCCCATACTTCTATCAAATAAATTAAATGAGACTTCACTAGAGAGTTATAAATTGTCAATTTGACCTTGTCAGGAACGCAACTAGCCATTTTACGCAAAGCACCAGTGACTGCGATTAGTTTGTTACGGATGTGTTGAAGATGTGGTATCCAGGTTAACTTGTCGTCAAGTATAAGGCCTAAGTATTTCTCTTCGTGTGATTTATTCAGTACATCATTATTTATGGTCAATATTTTGTGTGTAGTTAGATTTTTGTTTTTAGCCGCAAATACCATGTATGAAGATTTAGTTGTGTTGATAGTCAGCAAATTACACTGGCACCACATATTAAATTTGATCAGGTCATTTTGGGCCGCAGTCATTACTTCATCTACAGAGTGTCCAAAATAGAACAGGCAGGTATCATCTGCATATAAAGTTAGATGTCCAGTTAAGCCTATATCAGATATGTTATTAATGTATATTAGGAACAATAAAGGTCCTAATATAGAGCCTTGGGGAATACCAAAATTTATTTTATGGGGTGTACTAATGTTATCTTCTATTTTTACTACTTGTACTCTATTTGTTAGGTAAGATTCTAGAGTTTTATAAGCCTGCCCAGTAATACCGATGCTTTTAAGTTTTTGAAGAAGTATTTGGTGACAAACGGTGTCAAATGCTTTCTTCAAGTCAATGAACACTCCCAAACTTATATGTTTTTGATCTATGTTACTTTTAATTTTTGTGACTAGGTCTATAGCAGCTGACAATGTACTTGATTGAGGGCGAAATCCATATTGGTATTTTGTAATGAAGTTAAAAGAGTTTAAATATTCATTTAATCTAGCATAAAGGACTCGTTCAAATATTTTTGATAAGATTGGTAGTACAGATATCGGTCTGTAGTTACCCGGATCTGACTTGGTTCCTGCTTTATATATTGGACAAACCTTAGCTACTTTGAGATCATCAGGGAAACAGCCTTCTGATAAACATTTGTTGATGCAATCGACTAAATCTTCTAATATAATGTCTCTAATGCATTTGATAGCCTTCGAACTAATACCGTCAATACCAGTACTAGTATTGGGATCTAAATTATCTATTATTTTAGAGATTTCATCTTTTGTACATGGTTCAAAAATTGATAGTTCTTTATCCGGGTTTGGGCAATTATTTGAGAGAGTATACGTAAGATTGTTATGGTATTTTTTCGGAATTTTATTACATAGTGTCTCCCCGATTGAAGAGAAATATCTATTGAATTCCTCACAAATATCTACTAGGTCAGTTATTTCTTTTGAATTAACGATTAGTTTAGAGGGAACACAATTATTTTTACATTTATTCTTTGCAAGGCTATCAATCAACTTCCACATATCTTTAGGACTTTTACTACATTTAATGAATTCATCTAAGTAATATTTAGTTTTGCTATCTTTTATCATTGTCCTGATTTTGTTTCTTTCTTCTTTAAATTTCTTTCTCAGTTCTTCATTTTCTGGATCTTCTTTTAATAATTTCCATAACAAATTTCGGTCGGCAATTCCGTTTATAACATTTTTATTAATCCAGTCTTCACGAGGTAGGTTTAATATTTTGCTTTTGAGCGTTTTGTTGCTGTCCACCTGCTGTTTTATAAAGGATTGTAGTTTGTGAAAGTCTTTTTCTTTATTATCTGTCTGTGATTTTGTTGCGTTATTAAATAATTCTTTATAGTCTAAACTGTGATATTGTATGCGTTTTTTATTATTTTTTGGAGTTGATTTTCTTATTTCTAGGTATATTTGTCGATGATCAGATATAGGTGAATCAATCAAGGTAAGAAAGAAAAGTTCTGGATCTATATTTGTGATTACATGGTCCAAAAGAGTTTTTGAGGTGTATCTCGTGTAGTAATCTGGATGAATTTTATTGACAGTGGTGTAACCGCATTCCTGAAGAGTGCTCTGATAGTCTCGAGTGTCACGTTCTGAAGTTAATAGATTAATATTGAAGTCACCAATTAAGACACTTCTCTTTCGCTTCTCGAGTTGGGGTGTTAATTTTTCTAGTAATCTTGTGCAGTTCTTTCCGTCTGGATTGTATACAGCTCCAATGCTTAGTGCAAACTGCTGGAGATGAACCCAAAGATAATGGATCCCGTTGTCATAAATTTCTTCCGTTAATTCATGCTTTACGCTGTCATGCACAAAAATTGAGACACCCCCACCCTTTTGATCTTTTCTGTAGTTGTATATATGCGTATAGTTGTCTATGGAGTATAATTTTGCATCAGCTTCGTCTTTTAACCATGTTTCTGTTATTATAATTACATGTATAATGGTACCGAAAGACCGAATAGTGCATAACAATTCGTCGAATTTACCCGCCGTGCGTATACTGCGAAAGTTTGCGTAAAAAATTCTTATTGAAGATATGTTTGTGCAGATATCTTGATAGTTTGATACTATAGAATGACGACATTCCTCTTGTGTATGAAACGGTGTAGTTTGCCGGTCAATTTTTTTCGTTATTTTTGACATCCGTGTAGACCCTACTTTGAGTTTTTTGGCGGTTTATAGACTATCTTAGGTACGCCTCTGTAATATTTAATCATGAGGTTAGTTTCACCATTAGATTCTCTTCGTTTTAATTCCTCCTTAAGATTTTTAAAGTAACTTTGTTGACTAGGCGTTTGGTCCGCATAAAGCCGGAATTGGTCGTCTAGCTTATTTCTGTTGCGTAACAATGATTTGACCGCCGCTGTGTTTTCGAAAAATATTTTTATTGGGCGACTTTTTAGTGGATCGTACTTTCCCACACGCATAGTTTTTAGTGGTTTAGGGCAATCTGGACAGATGTTACTTATTATTTCCGTAGCTCGCTCGTAATCATAGTTTTGCCTCGATGAGTAGCTTTTATCATTCAACTCGCTAATACCCCACAGTACGATATTTTTTTCTCGTTGTTGACGCTCGTTTAATTCCAGTATGAGGTTTTCGTGATTAGGCGGTAGCGATTTTAGTGAAAGCGGTTGCTGAGAGCGTTTTTCTGCCGAGGATGGACTCTGATCTATTGCTAATTCGACGTTTTTAAGTCTATCTTTAATTTCAATATTTTCTGATTTTAATGTGGTAATTTCAGTAAACAATTTTTTATTTTCTTGTACCAAATTTTCGTTACTCATTTTAATGCTCTTGTAATCTTCTTTCATTTCCTTCAGTTCTTGTTGAATTTTAAAAACATTTTCATTTTGGCTTTTAGCAAAATCTTTAAAAAATGACATTATTTCATTTTTAAAATCACTTAATTGATTTGAGATATTGTTTTCAAAACCGCATTCAGATACTTTGCGCTTAGCTCTTTGAGTTACATGGTATTCATCTCTGCTTTGTGAAGATAGATCAGGATTCGAATTCGATTCGCTTCCGCTTGTAGTTAACCCGCTGTTCGACGGCTTGTGTAAACTCATATTGTTTACGAGTTCGCAAACCAGTGCGTGAGCGAAATAGGAAGCGATGACAATCGCGTTGTAAACGTGTTGATGAAGTGGGATAGCAGATCAGCGTCACTGCGACTCGTCTGGCGGGGGTCTATGCATGCAGTGGTGTAAGTGCGCAAAGCATGTACGCACAAGAGCGAAATATGAATGTGTTAATTACCTGCGTCTCGGTCAGGTGTTAAACTGGTTATTCCATGTAGAAGCAATAGGTGTTAAGTGCTATCCTCGTCACTTGCAGACTACGCCGTAATACTATGTTGTTTAGGTGCAAACTCCTTGTATACGGGATTTATTTTTTAGTAATAACTTTGTAATTATTAATGCACGCGTCCGCTCAGCTCGACCACTAGCGAGGATTGTTCTTGCGGAAACCGTAAATATTTTAGTTTCTTCCATGCTGGTCTAGGAGATAAGAAATAAAACAAAGGTAATTAATTAAATTTACTACGAACCAACACATAACATAACCTTTCTTGACAGTCGGGTAAAAACAAATTTCAGAGTACGTCGATATGATACGAAGAATGCGCGCTCACTTATCATGTCAAACGTGTCACCGCATATGTCACGATCTGTAGTGGATTGGGTACTGACGAAGAGAAAAGTGCTAGGCTAATGGTAGTCAAAGATCACTCGGGTTTTTGGTAGTTTTATTATTTAGAGGGTTCAGTATGGTTTCCAGCAGAGTAGAATAGGACCACTCCAATTCTTCTCGTGGATGTCGTAGAAGGCGCCTTAGGAAAGACAAGCTAAACAAAGATTATAAACATCGAAGAGACCTCTGCATCCGTCTGGCTAGCGTGGAGAGTGTAGGCCAAGTCCTCTGACTGCTCTGGCTATAATATAATGCTCTGGTAGAACAGAGATGGTCGTGCTCTTGCGGTCGAGAAAAATGACCTGATGATGATAATGAAGTTATATCAAACGTCGCCGTATATTTGTACGACAACGCGGCATATGTTACATATGCCGCGTTGTCGTACAAATGTAGTGACGTGTATGCCACATCACCGTACAAATATACGGCGCGGCGATCCGTGGATTGTGTACAGTCAGGGAAAAAAAGCTATAGTGTAATTTAAAAATAATCTAATTTTGTCTGCAACTCCCCTGCGAAGAAATAGTTTTATAATATTACCCTAAAATTTATAAATAACTAGCTGTTACCCGCAGCTTCGCCCGCGTAATATATAGCCAATGTCCTTCTCGGTACCCTAACCTATGTGTATGCCAAATTTCATGATGATCGGTTCAGTAGATACGACGTGAAAGCGTAACAAACAAACAAACAAATAAACAAACTAACTCACTATCTCATTTATAATATTAGTTAGGACAAAAATTCATGATGATTGGTTTAGTAGATACGGTTTGAAAGCGTTACAAACAAACAAAAAAACACACTTTCGCATTTATAATATCAGTTAGGATTGTCTACGTCTATCCGCAACTCGTTTTGCGAAAAATAAGTTTAATTTAATTATATTTTGTTAGAAATTATTTATTACTTATATTTTATGAAGTTACATAATAAGATATTATATGTAAAACTTTAAAAACTTTGGTATTCTGGTTGGTTGTGAAAAAGTAGACTAAAGTGTCAACATAATGACTTTTTACATGTTCGCCTATTTCTTAACCTGTGTGTTTTTATTTTCCAGATGGATTTTTAATGTTGTTGCTGTTGCGATAGGGGAAAGTACTTTAATTTTGTATAAAAAATATTTTTACAAAAACAGAAACCGACTTCAACCCTATCAATTTGTTTGAATAAGAATAAAATGGAAAAAAGTTTAAACCGAACGGCATACCTTTAATATTTTTTTCGAATTTAGTGTAATTTTTCAAAAAGTGCTCGACACATTTCGATAAAAATTTAACGGGACCATTTGTGAAGTATTACCTATGGAACAAAAAAAAATTTCTTTAATCGGTCCAGGCGTCTTCGAGAAATCGGGGAACATAGATAAAAAAAACATTATGACAAATTGTAAACCCCTCTTTTTTTGAAGTCGGTTAAAAATGTAGAATCAGCTTTTCTCCCCAACAGTCCCGCGGTCGGCACATGTGTTCGCCGCGAATTAGATTTGTGTAGCGAGCGCCGCGAACATTGTGTCTGTCTGTGTGTGTCTCAATTACGAGCGAATTTTACAGTACATGTTACACCGTCATTTGTCACAGGATTGTAGTTGTTGAAGTTATGCTTACTTGCTTAAATGTGGGTAGTCTGTGATACAGACTCTATAGCGCAGTGACTAATACTCCAACCTGCGATACGATGGGTCCTGGTTTCGATCCCCGTCTAGGTCACGATGGAAAATGATCTTTTTCAGATTGGCCTATTTACAAAATCAGCTTATGGAAAACAAGTTTTGACATTATCCCATTGATCATTCTCAGGGTCAAGAGAAGCCCGATGGCCTAGTGGGCGTGAGCGTTATAAGCGCTTCCGCATGTTAAGCAACCCCGGACGCAGTCCCCACTTGGATGGGTGGCCGCAAGTGGCATAAAAAATATCTCGAGCTCCACCGTGCTTCGGAAGGCACGTTAAGCCGTTGGTCCCGGCTGTCATCATTGATGGCAGTCGTTAAGCTATGTCAGATGCCTTTAGGCAGCTAGAAAAATCTGACACCAGTGTTAGCCACTTACACACACGAAAAACAAACAAACGAGAGTCAAAGCGAGGTCTATTTGCTGATTTTTGAGGTACAGTGGTCACTTCCACATTGTCGTGATTGGTCACATTTAAATAACGTTGAAATCGGTTTAGTACTTAAGGGGGCACACTAGGCACAGTAGCGACGCCAATCATTTTATTCCTTATACTTTACAAATAGAAAGAAATTCAAGAATATAAACAATATAAGCCTCAGTAAATAACCTGAAGTATTTTTGGAATCATGTTTATTATCATCGGAATCAGTGAGAATTATGAGAATCTGATTACCGCCAAAAACGGCCGTTTTTGGCGGTTATCACTTTTTCTCTCAATGACTGATTCTCATAATATTAAAACATGATTCCAAAAATACTTCAGGTTATTTACTAAGGCTTGTATTGTTTATATTCTTGAATTTCTTTCTATTTGTAAAGTATAAGGAATAAAATGATTGGCGTCGCTACTGTGCCTAGTGTGCCCCCTAAGTGGCTTTCACACGACTGCTAAATGAAGGTTTTTCGAGTTCATATTATATGTATAAATGAAAAACTGACGAAAGAAAGAGAGCGACTGATTTTTGTAAAAACAAGGGCCTAGTCTGTAAGATACAATAAAACATTACGATCCAAGTTTTGATGTCATAAGGACCGTATTAAGGCGCTCCTATAGTAACAATAGCGCCACCCAGCAATTAATTATTTTAATCCTAAATTATATCAAATTTAAAAAAAATTACAAGTTCATAACTAGTAAATTACTTGTAGTATTTTTATATGAATTTTCTCTAATACTCGTTTGATAAACTAAGAGAAAAACAGGTTAACGCCAAAAGTGGCGTTAATCGATTTTGCTCTTTAAATATGGCACTAGTAAATTACTTGTAATATACAAAAAAAATTTATAAGTTAATAAGTAGTTTTGTACTTGTTAGATTTTTAAAATTCGATACAATTTATGATTTAAGGAATTTAATTGCCGAGTGGCGCTAGTGTTACTATAAGAGCGCCTTAATAGCAAATCATGAAAAATATTGGACAATGAATCTGATAACATTCAATCAAGAAACCTAACAACACTTATCATAACTGGACAAGAGAGTACTCGAAATCCATTTATCACTCAACATAATGTATGTATTTCACTTGTATTACAACAGTACTCAAACTCTACAAACAATCCAAATACCGTGGTAGTAATAATAAATCAGACATTTATGTACAGTCACAAACATTATAATAAATACACATCGGTTCTTAAGTGAATGTGATAAGGTCTAAAATGGACACAATTGTTCATATTTTAGTTCTAGTGACTGTACCCAAATTATTATATTGCTTGCGTGGGTGTAAGAACATTATCTGGAGTAACTCATAACTTTGAACGTCATCTTTTTCCTTTACGGGGCAGATAGAGCCTGAGGCCATAAGATGAAAGACAAAAGGTCACGTTGAGCGTAATGGTTGGCTTGTATGTAGAAAAAGGCATACCTAGTATTGGGTTGCTAACAGCTTCCCCTAAGTCTTGACTTTAGCAACCGAAATGTTTGGCTATTTCCTCGATCGCCTTTTACGATCAGCACGGGCAGAGATGCTGGTATATTCGACTTTATCAACTTTGAACATAAGGGAACAAAGGCTTTGCCATTATTTCTTAGTTCGGCCCTTTAGACTATGCATGCAAATTGCGGCCCATCAGTCATAAGAATGGGAGTTGGACGATGCCAGGAGCCCAGAAAGAGGTGGGGCTTTTCCGATGATGAGACATGTTCTTGTGGAGATGTCTAGTCTATGGAACACCTGCTCCCACGCCCCGCGTCTACGGCGTCCTGCTCTAAAAACGACCTGTTTGAGGCTTACCAAAAAGCCACGTGGCCACTTACTGGGCACACAACATTTAATTTGTTTGCCATTGACACAAAAGAAGAAGAAGAAGTTGTAAGATTGAAGAGAGAAGATTGAAGTTTGCTGTCTCTCTAAGCTTTGCGCACACAGGCAACGCCCAAAACCAAAATCTGTCCCTCCTGGGGGCACTTTGGTGATGTTTGCCTTACAGGTTAGGGACACTCTGCCCTCATCTCAAAAAGTCCGGTCAAGTAGCAAAAGCTTACATAAGCTAGCTACTCCTTTACCAAACGATAATCAGTTCACCGCGAGCTTTTGTAAAGTAAATTTCAACGGTACTGATAGTCATCATCATCATTTCGAGTAGGTGACACGGTCAGTCGACCATGCACACCCTGGTATCAGAGTTCGCGGAACCGCCTCTCGGCCTCTGACGTGGTTCCTTTAACGAATACCAGATGGCAGCCGGGACCAACGGCTTAACGTGCCTTCCGAAGCACGGAATCATCTTTCTTATCAGACAATCAGGTGATTCATGCCTGCAACGTCCTAACCAAACTGGAAACAACTTAATTATGTATGCTTCCCCGTGGGAATCGAACCCACGACCCCCGGGTCAGTAAAGAAAACGCCTTAACCACTGGACCACATAGGCTGTTACACTGATAGTGACAAGTGAGATTATTTTCTAGGACCCAGCAATGGTGAGGCTACCGATTGCTTTACGTATTGAATATTCGACGTATTGGAAGACCAGTCAGTGCCAGTGTTGGGATTCCGTAGTGAATAAATTTCCAAAGTGTTTTACTCCAAATCTAATACCCTTACCACATACACAAACAATTTAATCTAAGTTTGTATCAATATCCAGATTTCTCTGACAAGCAATCTAGACTTCATAGTAGTAGGTAGTAGTAATAAATGAGAAAATTAATATCAAGCTCGAGTGGGAGTATACGAAAGATCTGGAATAATTCCTCTGGATGTATCTGTCTTATTACACAACGTGGTGTTTATCTATAAATAGGGTTTTCTTAGAAGATATTATATAATTTTTTGCAGTAAAAACTTCTTTAGTGGCGCTAAACTCTTTTTGTGATGGGGAAAAAATGTTTAACTCGCGGCAGGTCACGTGACCGACAGCTAAATTCGTAAGACTTCACTTCTGCTAGTGGAGTGCTACCCGTTGTTTTTTTTTACTATTAATGGTCTCAAGTTCGTTTTAGTTTTAAATTAACATTTTATATTGAAAAAATGAAAATTGATAAATAAAATTAACCCTTAACGTCTTCTCTTGCTATGAATTCATTCGTGTAAAAGCTAGTTAAAAAAACGTTTTTTACCCGATCGACCCACCTAGAAGAAGGGTAATGTTTTTCGCACATTTATTTATTTCTGTTCTCCGAATGCCCATGTTTCGCCTTCACCAGTGATTGTTGGAAACTTCACCCTTGAACCTGTAGAGCAGTACATTTACTTGGGCCAATTGATCCAGGTCGGCAGCTCCAGTTTTAAAGACGAGGTCTTTCGTTGAATCCGGCTTGGCTGGGCAGCGTTCGGGAAGCTCCGCAGCGTCTTCTCGTCTAAAATACCCCAGTGCCTAAAGTCGGAATCTTCGTTAAATGTGTGTTACCAGTGATGACTTATGGGTCCGAAACGTGGTCCCTGACTATGGGCCGCATAAAAAAGCTCAAGGTCGCTCAAAGAGCTATGAAGAGGGCAATGCTCGGTTTTTCTCTGCGAGATCGAATCAGAAATGAGGAGATCCTTAGAAGAACCAAAGTCACTGACATAGCCCAGCAAATAAGCTCTTTGAAGTGGCAGTGGGCGGAGCACATAGCGCAAAGAACCAATGGCCGATGGGGCGGAAAGGTTCTTGAATGGCAACCTCGTACCGGCAAGCGTAGCGTTGCACACACACCGACCAAGTGGTCGGACGACCTGATAAAGGTCGCAGGAAGGCGCTGGATTCAAACTGCTTCTAACTGATCGTATTGGAAATCCTTGGCCTATATCCAGCGGTGGACTTCTTGCGGCTGAAATGATGATGATGATGACTCTGTTTTCCGCCTCCTGTAGCCTGAACGGCTTGACCAATTTGGAAGTGGGAGGTGTCAATAGATTCGTTTTCGTGTTCTTCCCCGAAGTACCATTACCTATTTGACGTCAGTAAAAATCAATAGGGCTAACGTAAACTGTCCAATATTATATCTACGAATAACTTATTCCTATTTGAAATATAGTAACAAAACTTACAAAGACTAATCAAAGCGGGTAGAGAAGCCAAAAAGCCACGCTGAAATGCAACTGCAAAGTCGAAAAAACCTTAACACAGAAAAATATGGATGTTTGTTAAAAATAAAAGATTTCCTTTTCGCTCGTCCTCATTAACATGTAACCTCGCAAAGATATCCGAGCAGTTCTTCCGGGTTCAAAATAAATAATGATTACGTCCATAATAAACCAGCGTGTAAGGTACAGGGTTGTCAGTAAATTTGCAATGGTCGAAACATCATCATCATTCCAGCTACAAGAAGTCCAATTCTGGAGACATACCTCATTTAATTCCATGCGGCTTTTGCCAAACTCACTACGCTTAGACAACGGGTTGGTGAGCGCAGTTGGTTTGGCTTATCTCGGTTCCAACGCTGCTGCCCACCGAAACCATTTTTTTACTGAAAAAAGTGTAGGAGTTTGTTGGGTTGGGAGAACAGGATAAAGGTATTCGGGATGTACTTGCTTGGATGGATTGGGAATGAGTAAGTAGTAGCTTGGGAGGCCGGGCGCGCGTACCTGATGTAATTGATGATGATGATGGTGATTGCAATCATCGGACTGGTAGTTAAGGATGACACCCCTGAACTGACCAAATGGTCTGTCATGACATTTCGAAATTTTGTTACTTTTAAATTTTGTTCATTACACCTTCATACCAGGTTGTGACCAAAAACGTAATAAATGGCAATGACTATTTCGCCAATATTAAGGTTGTAATTTGAAATACATAAAATAATTGAAGAGCTCCGTGGCGCAGCGATAAACACGTTGGCCTGCGAAACGGATGGTTTCGGGTTCAATCCCCGGTCAGGTCAAAATGAAAAATGATCTTTTTCAGATTGACCTGGGATGATTCGATGTTTCTCTATATATGTATTTGTAATAGACAATTACAAATTAAGCCGTGCTAGCCGCCATACTAATGGAGCCCTTGAACTTTTTTTGTTGTTACAAGGTATTTTATTTTGTTTTTCCAAAATATTAAAGTACAAATAAAAGTTTGTCATTATACCAGCGTGTCAACTTATATCATGCATATCATGTCTTTATCCTTTAATATCTTTTGGCCGAAATTGCTACATCGTGGACCCCAACTAATGGACACCGGCGCGGCGACCTGGAAGACCCCGACGGAGACGGCGCGCCGACCTAGATGCGTACTCCAAAGACTGGCCAAACAAAGCTCGAAGCAGAGAAGAATAGAAAGCAGAGAGGGGAGAACCTTTGCCCAGCAGTGGGATTTAACAGGCTAGGTCATAAAACCCAAAGGCTACGTTCAGCGTGTAAGTGGAAAGTGGAAATCAAAATAGTGATAGTTTGCTAGCCGCTAAACCAGCCCGTCAAAATGAACAACTTTTCTTATGGGATCAACGCTGGGGAATCAAAAAAAGAACGACTTTTTCATACAAATTGTCGGGCCGCCTAATCGTTGATTTTTTTTTAAGTTTCCACCAAGAAAATTTCAATTTTGATGAGCTGGTTTGAAGGCTAAGAGTGTTCATACTAACACTCTATATTTCTAAGGTCGTATCTTAGATAGTTATAATACGAGTAAATATTAGAACAAAGACACAACCGTTTACTGAAATTTGTTTGCTCGAAGCGAAGTTTTGATTAAACAATAATGAATCCACGATTGCAGCCTTAGTTTTAGTATGGCCGTAAAATAAATAAGATACAGAAGGATCTACATTAGAGACATATAGTAGAGGACCAAGTTACCGAAAAAAGAAATACTCTATTGCTGTAGCAAAATTTGTGATCTGTGTCATTTGGCATAATTTATAAATTCTTACGATATCTCACACTATTTAGTATTCACCCTTATTTTAAATTCAATAAACCTACTGTAAGAGGTGACTCAGCCCATCAACATTGACAACTTTTCATATGGGCCCAATGCTGGGCACTCAAATAAAATTTAAATACCCGTACAGAAGTCTCCAGCTGATAGGACCAAATGTATGGAAAAGGGAAAATAATATTGAATTGAATCTTACACACACATAAAAACAATTATTAAGCCTAAAACTTTATATACAGCCTTATTATATACAGCCTAAACAGACTCTATAAGCCTAAAAGCGTAGAAAAAAATATTGTCCAACGCATAGTCTATCGCACACACCTGCAGGTCATTCTACAAATCATATCATTTTAGGATAATCTCCATTCGATATTAAGTTCTTCATTGGTTTTTGCAACATAAAATCACATCAAAATGAAAAAAAATTGTTAAAAGCACGGAATTTCTAACGGTGCCTATTCTACTCGCTTTATATTTGGAGTCCCAAGTTTCGCTTAAGGCACAGTAACTTGCTACACAATGTTGATGAATCGCGTTTAAGTTCCACGGTAGTATTATGTCCAAATTTGCGCTCTAGAGGCTAAGTTTTAGCCGATAAGTTGTTAGTATGTGTCTCTATTTTGTGATCAACGTGGTAAACTTGAAAACGTAAGGTAAAATCATTTATTAAAGATACATAGTCGTTCATACATACAATCCGTTTTTAAATCTTATTAGACGGGATAAGCTCGATTGCTGGCTTGATATTAAGAATGCGCTGGGCGGGCATAGATCCGCCGGGCGATGTATATGTCGCAGTCATCTGGTTGAAAATGCTATTTGATTGAATGACTAGCGCGTTCATTGAATGACCACGTTTAATTGAATGACTAGGCTGAACGTTAAACAAATAAGCGTCGTTCAACGTCCAACTAGTTAGCGGATTGTAACATAGCCCTTTGAAAAGAGCGGATATAGAATCAGTCAGGTGATTCAATTTTAGTTCATTTTTTTCCCACTGCAGCGCTAGTAGTCACCAAAACAAATATGGCGTCAAACAGCTCGAACAGATGGCACGATGTTGATATTTTTTTCGATTAGATTTACTTAAAAGTACGTTATTTGTAATAAAATAGTATGACATTATGGATTTAACTATTATAACGCCGCCGCCCGCTACTTTAAAAACTAAGAAAATGAAATCATGCTACCACTAAATATTACAAAGTCGGCTAAGATTCAACGACTTCGCTAAATGACATTCATTCAGTCAAGACGGTGAACGTTACATTCAACGACTTGACGAGCTGTCCTTCAGTCATTCAATTGAACGTCGCCATTCAATGAACGCGCTAGTCATTCAATCAAATAGCAAATTTAACCAGATGACTGCGACATGTGTCGCAGTCATCTTATTAATGAGTTCGAGTGTGGCAAGATAAGGTGTTTTGGTGATCACGCTACAATTGTATACCAATAGTTATACTATCAAGGATTTCAAATGCTACAGTATTAGACATCCTTCATCTTATTACTTATTCGTTGTCTTCATCCTTTGACTTTGCACACAAAGTGGAGGAGAAAAACTTGGAAAGTAGACCCGTACTCCAAAGCCCCTGGCTGATAAATGCTCAGATGATTAAAAGATTAAGCAAAGCTTGTGTTAAATTGGTTTATGTACTTAAAATCTGGATAACTTAGCAATACTTTATTAAAGATCGAATCAAATTTACCCCATGAAACATGACTAACTTAAGAATAATCGTCATTATAATAAAGCGGTCGGTCGGCCCGATAACTGTTGTAAATTTCTTCTTAGATCCTATCAATGATCCCAAAAGAAAAGTTGTTCATATCGATGTGCTAAGTCAGCCCTCGAACGGAAAGACGAGTACGAATTTGTGATGTATTTTCATTGCAAGATACCGATGCCAACAAAAGCCGCCAGCGTGAGTATAGCCTATTGAATTTTATACCACTTGGCCTTAAAACTGGTTATTCCGCTAAGCATAGTCTGCAATATTATTAACCCGCCAAATGTTCTCTGTTTCACGCCAAAACGCTATTATGGACAATTATGACCCATTCACAGTAAGTGGTGCCTCCGACGGGTTAGACAAATCGGTTTGCGAAATGATAAAACTTGTAGGAAATCAAAACGAATAACTCTGTTTGATGAATAGATTTTATTTCGAACTAGCAGCCCTCTTCGACTACGCCCGGAAATGTATCAACGCAAGATATTATAAAATAAAAAGAAGTCTTCCTCCGTGTCTGTCTGTCTGTCTGTCTGTTCGCGATAAAAAACGACGGCACTGATTTTCTTCCGGTTTTTGCCACTATAAAATTGCCTAAATAAAATGGGATAACAGTCATGGGAGAAGAAGAAGATGAAAATTATCGGTGTTTTCAAGCACAACTAGAAAAAATAATTTAATTTCTTTGACGGGACGTAGTCTTTGCCTCCTGTAGTAGTTTTTTGTTTTTTTTTTTCGTTATAAATATTTTCGTTAAAAATTACTTGTTTTCAATGTGTGATGATTGTAAATGGTGCACCGTTTTTATCACAATAAATAAATAAAATGAATAAATACAAATAAAAAATTTATAAAACACTATTCTATCTATTTTCGTTTTTTTTTTCGAATATCCCCTGTGGTATATACCACTAAAACATCCTCTATAATGTGATTGAGTTTCTTCATCCATCATATCTCCAAAACGCTTGAATAGACTGTGATGTATGGAAAATCCTCAGATTCCTCAAAAAAGTTGATTGTATGAAATAGTTGACAAATGTTCCCAAAATGTGCCGGTCATACGACATAATAGGACCCTCCTCGGCCTAAAAGCTCTCGCTTAACCACTAATAGACGTGGGTTTCCGCTCATTTACGAGTAATAATGTCTGATGTAAGCTTTTGAGTTTTTAAATGTAAATAACATCCTAAATTTTTTGCAATTTTAATTACATGTGATATGTACTTTTCATTGTGAGTGTTTTGATGTTAATCTGATACTTGCTCTTAAATGACTTGGATAAAGGTTTTGACTTTTTTTAAATGAAAATATTGTCTTTAATTCTTTTTCATTTAAATAACATTTGATACGTTCTTTTAATCAATATTCTTTAATTATTTTAATATCCCTGTATCATGGACCATCTCACTAAAGTACCATCTGTTATGTATTTGAGTTCTTTCATCCATCATATCTTCAAAACGTTCCTCAATAAAGTTGATTGTATGAAATAGTTGACAAATGTTCCCAAAATGTGCCGGTCATACGACATAATAGGACCCTCCTCGGGCTAAAAGCTCTCGCTTAACCACTAATAGACGTGGGATTCCGCTCATTTAATAATATTCAGAGTAAGCTTTTAAGTTTTGAAATGTACATGACATTTCAAATTAAAGTTTTTTTTTCTTTAAATTAAACTTATTATCATTGTATGTCTGATATTACATACTGTGTCAAATCTTTAATCAATTAACATCTTGAATTATTTGCAATTTAAATTACGTGTGATATGAACTTTTAATTGTGATTGTTTTAATGTAAATCTGATATTATATAGTCGCCTGGACGCGCATGTCTCCATATAAACGGAAAAAGGGAATTGTGGCAATATTTGATAATTTTGGAGTAAAATTAAGCATTTAACCAATTAATCTCATTATAATCTACGTAAGTTCCTATACAGTGCGGTTAAATTATCAATAGTTTGAGAATTATACACCTCTCATGATTTCCATACAAATTTGAAAAGGCTTGTAATTCTCAAACCATTGGTATTTTAACTAAGCTCTATAGGAACGTACGTAGATTATAATGAGATTCATTGATTAAATGCTTAATTTTACTCCAAAATTATCAAATATTGCCACAATTCCCTTTTTCCGTTTGTATGGAGACATGCGCGTCCAGGCGACTCTTAAGACCACCTTGCTCTTAAACGAGTTGAATAAAGCGTTAGAGTTGATTTAAGCTTTAGAATCTTCTTCTTCTTATTTTCTTAATTTTATAATCTTAAAAGTTTTATAAATAAAAATATTACTTATTTTGAATAATTTGTCACGAGGTTTGCCCGCGGCTTCGTCTGCGTGTTCACTCTAAAGTGTTCAGTAGTTGTCTCTAGTAGTTCAGTAGTTTTGGCGTTAAGAGCGTATACTAGCAGTATTTTTTCAATATGGTTTCCATAGAAATGTATTTCTCTATTTTCTCGCTGAAAACTGATTCTAGAGCCACAATTCTTTTTTCATAAAATCTAGTACTAAAATTATTTTTTTATTTTTTCCAAAAAAACTGTTTTTGTACAATTTTTTTTCTTTTAAAAAGGTTTTTAGAAAAAAAATAAAACATAGGGACATACCTATTTTAGTAATAGATTGTATGTAAAAAGAATTGTGCCTCTAGAAGCAGTTTTCAGCGAGAAAATAGAGAAATATATTTGTATGGAAAACGCACTGCTAGTATACCCTCTTAATTGTATGAAATAGTCGACAAATATTCTCAAAATGTGTCGCTATCAAACATAATAGAAACCTACTCGGACTACGGCTACAAACTCCGAGGAAATTGAAATTTATTGTAAGAGCATTGTTGTTAATTGTACGAAATAGTAACCAAATGTTCCCAAAATGTTAGTTGTAAGATATAATAGGACCCTTGCTGGGCTAAAAGCTCTCGGCAAACCACTAATAGACACAAGGCTCCACTCATTTAATAACGTCCAGCGAGCTTTTACCCATGAGTTTTTAATGTTAAAATAATGTCGATTTGTTGACTTTAAATTTAAGGTCACAATTTAAACTGTCATAACCAATTGATATCTTTTTATTTCTTACATATCAAAAAATTCAAGTATTTGCCGCAGATTTTTGAAAAAATATAAACCTTAAATTTTTAAGTAGTTTGATTGTCGGTCCAATATTTTAGTGTATTTGATAAACTAGTGTTTATATAGTCAAGTGCGAGCTGGGAGTTTGTGGTGGGAAGTCAAGGGGTACCGTTGAAGTTTGCCTTAGACATTTTTGCAAATTGATTTTAGTGGACTTTATAATATGAAATTGGTGTAGTTTGGTGTTATAAATGCTCGTGCTCATGAACAATTTGTGAAATAGTCAAAGTGGACTGATTAATGGACTCATATAGATTTGCCGCCAGAAGCTCCCACGCCACGAGGCATCAAAGAACATACGCCATCTTTGATGCTACTTGGAAAAACTTTACCGTACAACACCGATACTTATTATCCCATTATACTGGACATTGGCAGAATCACTGAAATTTCGGTGGAAGCCATAATATAAAACAGAAGAAGAAGAAGTCACACAACAGGGGTTTATCTTCTTGTAATTTATTATTTAATTTTGGTTTTATCCTTTATTTCTGAACCTGAAAAAATCCCTGTTGTGAAAATTTTGCTCGCATTGGGACAAAATATTGAAACTTTGATGTTAAATTTGATTATTTGTGATTAAAGTCACAAATCATTAATTTTTACACCAATACTTTGAACTGACGATCATCATGTGACTTTGTTACTATTATATCTGAAAGGGTCAGCGTAGAGAGTGTAGGCCAAATTTTCTGACTGCATTGCTCTTTTGTGAATTGGAAAGGAGAAAGTAGCAGCTTTGGTGGCCGGTTGCGCGTAACTATAACAACTGCAACCAGCGGACAGGCAGTTAAGGGCGTAGCCTAGCAGTATCAACTGCTTCTATGGCCTTATTTATTATTTTTTTCTAAAAAACTGTTTTTGAACAAAAAAATGCGTAAACTGCTAGGATACCCTCTAAAGGATAACACCCCTAACGTGGTTAAATTATAGTACCAGAAGTATGCTGCGGATGAAGAATTCTTTGTTGAGTTTATTAGTTCAAAAAGATAATTATATCAAATCTACAAACAAGGTTATAAAAGCCAAACTGAGTTATCCAGTCCGCGACCCTATTACGCCAAACTTCGTTTTCACCTACCTTAGCCGAAATCCCTAAATTTATGTCCGACAAGACGGACAAGGATATTTGAAGGCCTGCGGTTGCTATTGTAGAGTTTAAACTTATTGCAAATAATCAGCCGTTAAATTCAAATTCAATCGTTTATTTAATATAGGTTTCTTTGAACACTTATTAATTGTCATATTAGTGTTTATAATTTTTACAACAAAAAAATTTTGTTGACGTCAATAATTACTTATGGCTAAGTTTAGGCCGCTTCCAAAGCGGAGTGCAGAAGAAGCGGCAACAAACTGCGTTAGAAGTTCACTGTGGGACATAGGCCTCCCTTCAAGAATGGGGGGTTTTGCCATACTCACCATGCTTGGCAGACAAGTTGGTAAACGCAGTTTGTTTGACTCCATGTCGGATCCGACACTTCTGCCTATCGAAACTATTTTTAAGCGATGAAAGGGTAGGAGTTTTTTTGGACTGAAAGAATGGGATATAGGTATTTGGGATGCTACTGGCTCAGATAGATTGGGAATAAGAAAGTAGTAGCTTCGAAGACGTGTGGTTCCCGGCAGAGTAGAATAGGACCACTCCAAGTCTTCCCGTGGATGTCGTAGAAGTCGACTTAGGAAACACACACAAGCTAAACAAAGCTTATAAATCTCAAAAAAAAAACCTCTCCAACCCGTCTGGCCAGCATGGAGAGTGTAGGCCAAATCCTCTGACTGCCGTGGCTAATTATGGCTCTGATAGTACAGAGAGGGTCGTGCTCCTGCAGTGGAGACGAAATAAGACCTGATGATGATGATGATGATGATGATGAGCTTCGAAGGACGGGTGCGCGTAGTACTAATAACAACAAACAATGGACAGGTAGATAAGGATTTCACCATATCCCCTGATCTGGTCAAATTATACTACCAGAACTGATGGTCCAGTGGGTGTGAGCTCTATGAGCGCTTACGTATGTTAAGCAACCCCTGGTACAGTCCCTACTTGGATGGGTGACCGCAAGTGGCATAATAATATCTCGAGCTCCTCCGTGCTTCGGAAGGCACGTTAAGCCGTTGGTCCCGGCTGTCATCGTTGGTCGATAAGCTATGTCAGATGCCTTATAAAGCAGCTTGAAAAATTTGACACCAGTGTTGGCCACTTACACATACGAAAAACAAAAAACCAGAACTGTACTGAGGAAAATCAATCTTTTTTTAGTTAATCGGTGTAATAAGATAAGTGTATCAAATCTACAAACAAGGTTCTAAAAGCCGAAATGAGTTATCCAGTCCCACGACCCTATTATGCCAAACTTCGTTTTTACCTGCCTTCGCAAAAATCCCTAAATTTATGTCCGACAAGACGGACAAGGATATTAAAAGGCCTGCGGTTGCCATTGTAGAATTTAAACTAAATTCTAACTAATATTATAAAAACTGGCCAAGTGCGTGACGGGCCACGCGCAGTGTAGGGTTCCGTAGTTGCGAATGTCAACTTTGAGTGTTTGAGAGCACTGTTCGTTCACACTCGCACCTTACAGTTTACCGACAAAAACATCAAACAATGAAAATTGTATGAAATTTTACATTTTCGAGTACATTTTATAAGTTGGTTGCCTATAACTTTTTAGTTTGTACTTAGTACTCAGCTCTGATAGTTTTTCTTTCAACTTCAGTATATATACCTACTACTGCTATATTTTTTTTCACGTATACATACATAACGTAAGTAAAGAAAAGTAAGAGGGAGGCCTTTGCCCAGCAGTGGGACATAGCAACAATAGGCTAAAGAAAAAAAATACATATGATAGATACAAATAAAAAGTGCTTCATATTTTTCCCAATTTCATTCATACTACACTGTTCCCGGAAGTTTAAAAGGTCACAGACAATCTTACGTATCCAAAAGCCAAATCTATTTAACAATCCCGCGACCCTATTACTCCAAACCCAACCAAACCTCGTTTTCACCTGCCTTAGCCAAAATCCCTAAATTTATGTCGGACAGAGACTGTATATTAGAACCGCACAACTAAGAGCTTTGACCACTAATATATCGTAGGGCGCTTTTACTCTCTAAACCACAGAAATTAAAAGCTTAGATTATAGATTTATTAGCTGGTAATTAAATTAATCAATTTAATTCAATGCAGCCGGCGTTTTAGGCACCTTTGTGCCAGAAACGTTACAGGGCGGGTTTTAAATCTGTTATGTAATTATATAATAAATGTCGACTTGTATAATTAAATAAGTGAATGTATTGTGTACTAATGTGTTAGCATTAAATAAATGTATAATTTGATTTAATTCAAAACGTTAATTTGATTCTAGCTTTTTAGTATCAAAAATAAACCAGGTTCGAGGCGGTGGTTGATAGAACCCATCAAACATAGATTTTCAGAAATACAATTTTGGCTTTTGAGCCATACTCATCAAGCTTGACAGACGATGAGCGCAGTGTGTTCGAACTACATCTGTTCTGACGCTATACTGCCCATCGAAACCGTTTTTTTTTACGCGTTTTTACCGTTTTTCTCAAGACTGTAACCAACTATTTAGCTGTCTAATAATAATGTACACTAACAGGTCTTAGAACGAACCTTTAGTTATTTCTTACCACTGACGTTTCAATGGACCTGTCTAGCACAGTAGTTAGATCTATGACCGCAGTACTGCGCTGTTCAATATTGCCAGTAAATTCTGCCAAGCCCCGACAAACGACCTGTTACTAACAATTTACCCAGCCCCAGGCTAGCAAGGCAAATCGACTCTTGAACACGCTTTCATTGCGTATATGATCATGAATTTCAAATTGAATTTCAGTATATTTATCTTTAAGGGGCCATACTAGGCACAGTAGCGACGCCAATCATTTTATTCCTAATACTTTACAAATAGAAAAAAAATCAAGAATGTAAATCATTTAAACCTTAGTAAATAACCAGAAGTATTTTGGGAACCATGTTTTAATATTAAGAGAATCAGTCATTAAGAGAAATAGTGATTACCACCAAAAACGGCCGATTTTGGCGGTAATCTGATTCTCATAATTCTCACTGATTCTGATAATAATCAACATGATTCCAAAAATACTTCAGGTTATTTACTAGTGCTTATATGATTTACATTCTTGAATTTCTTTCTATTTGTAAAGTATTAGGAATAAAATGATTGGCGCCGCTACTGTGCCTAGGGTGGGGCCATAATGTCTATGTATAAAAGACAAACCTAACTGACTGACTTATTTATATCATTGTTCAGCCGAAACTACTCCATCTAGAAACTTGAATTTAGCACAAAAGATTTTTTTATGATGTAAGTGAGCACTTAGAAAAGATTTTTAGAAATGGTTTCTAAAATTTCTAAAAATCGGAGTTAAAAGACGGAGAAGTTTTAAGCGGATAAAGTCGCAGAAAAATTGCTGGTCTCATTGTAAGAGAGTCTTAGAGAGTACTTGACTTGACTCGAGTAATACTTAGTCTTAGAGAAGAATGAAATAGCTTCGATTACCAACTATTTAGCATGTCTATATCACCTGTCTAACTCAGAAATTAATCTATGGCCGCAGTACTACGCTGTTCAATATTGCCAGTAAATTCTGCCAAGCCCCGACAAACGACCTGTTACTAACAATTTACCCAGCCCCAGGTTAGCAAGGCAAATCGACTCTTGAACACGCTTCCATTGAGCATGTAGCTATTTGAAATTGAATTTCAATTTGTCTCATTATAACTGAAATCAGTACTGCATTAGGACCGAGTGTACGCTGATCCGACACCTTTTGTTATACTATGGCACAAGTATTTCATTATTCTAAACTTTTTTTTTACGTTGCTCTCCATATTTATGATCAATGTATCACAGACCGCTAGCGCCTATCACAAAGTGTGACGTCATTTTTTGCTGACAATTTGCTTGAATTATTGTAGAGGTCAATAATTTACTTATAAGGAGAAGTTCAGTGCCGCTTACAAATCGTAGAAGAAACGGGAACAAAGTACTGCACTGTAATTTTCTATAAATTACGTCTACTTATAATCTACGAATATCTAATATTAAAAACGATATTAAATTTTACAAATTAATAAATGTCTTGATTTAACATGAACTAAACTACAGGTAAACCCTAGATAGAAACCTAGCAAGGCTGAGTTATTCTGTATTCATCCCATTCGTTTTCATCCTTCGTTGTCTCAATTCTTGATTTATCCCAAAATTTTTTTGTAACTCGACCCTTCATTTCTCATCCTACTTATTTCTTGTTCCTAGTTAATCCAAAAACACACTTAATATTATCATAACTAACTAAACTTTTAAGTGTAAAGTAAAGAAATGAGCTCCGAGTCTACCCGTGGATGTCGTAGAA
Source organism: Rhodophaea formosa (assembly GCA_963082605.1). Taxonomy (NCBI): domain Eukaryota; kingdom Metazoa; phylum Arthropoda; class Insecta; order Lepidoptera; family Pyralidae; genus Rhodophaea; species Rhodophaea formosa. The sequence continues at coordinate 1,926,812 of OY720220.1, read as the reverse complement.
GGCGACTTAGGAAACACAAGCTGAACAAAGCTTACAAACATCAAAAAGACCTCTCCAACCCGTCTGGCCAACGTGGAGAGTGTAGGCCAAATCCTCTGACTATTCTGGCTAATACATTTCTGTGGTAGTACAGAGAGGACCGTGCTCCTTCAGTGGAGACTAAAAAAGACCTGATGGATGGATGATGGACATAGGCTCATGCCACACAAAATGAGCTGGCCCCACAGTAAGTTGAGTGAACTTGTACTGTGGGATACTAAATCAACGATACTATATTTTATAATATTGTCGAGTTAGTTTACTCGTAGCAGTACCACTAGTTCTATCTTTAAACTTGGGGTTAGGGATTCGCTGAGAGAGTTATTCAAAGAAATTGGAATTTTAACTGTTACATCACATTAACAGTAACATGAAAAAAGAAAGAAGTTACCCGCGGCTTCGCCCACGTGTATAGCCTATGTTCTTCTCAGTACCCTACCCTATGTGTGTGCAAAATTTCATGATGATCAGTTCAGTCAGATATGGCGTGAAAGCGTAACAAACAAACTAACAAATATACAAACAAAGTCACTATCGCATTTATGATATTAGTTGAGATTGGGATTTATTTTAAAGGGGAATAAACAACCCAATATTCTATGAATATTTAAAACACCTACCTGTTGCCGTAATTAATACAGAGGAAAAACAGCAAAAAAAATTTTTTGTATTCCCATAAAACAATTTTTTAAGCCCCCTTAAATATTTATTTTATTATGTTTCTAGTATTTGTTGTTATAACGGCAATAGAAATACATTATCTGAAAAATTTTAACTGTGTAGCCATCACGGTTTATGAGATACTGGTAACAGACTAAGTGGTTCAATTAGGGCAAACGATCAAAGTGGTCAGCCTGATTTTGGCGTCTCCTGAACATTTTCAAAAATATGTGTTACTATTCCTTGATTTTGAACAGCGATATACACAGATAGACGCGTTATAAAACCCCTCTCTTTTATGAGTCAGGGGTTAAAATGAGGGATGAGAATACTAGGGTTGAATACGGAATAACCCGCAAGACCACCCACATTTCCTCATTCATTAAAAAAAATAACAGCAGCAGTTAATGTCATCAATATAAGAGATTGCGAATATTTCATACGTAGCAGATCTTCTTACAATGTTTTGATTTTGTTGACTACTTAATAATGATTACTAAAAAATAAATTGTTCTTTAGTCAACTGGCTTTAGGATGTACTAGTCTCTTTTCTTTCTTCTTTTTAATTATGGCTTCCACCAAGATTTCAGTGATTCTGCCAATGTCCAGTATAATGAGATACTAAGTATCGGTGTTGTACGGTATGTGGCATCAAAGATGGCGTATGTTCTTTGGCAGCCTCGTGGGAGATTTTGGCGACAAATCTATACGAGTCCATTTAACAGTCTACTTTAACTATTTCACAAATTGTTCTCGAGCACGAGCATTTATAACACCAAACTACACCAATTTCATATTATAAAGTCCACTTAAATCAATTTGAAAAATTGTATAAGGCAAACGATAACTGAACCCCTTGACTTTCCACCAAAAAACCGTACTAGTCTCTTTATTTCAATCACTACATATTATAAAACAAAGTCCCCCGACGCGTCTGTCTGTCTGTCTGTCTGTCTGTCTGTCTGTTCGCGATAAACTCAAAAACTACTGAACCGATTTTCATGCGGTTTTCTCTAATGAATAGAGTGGATCTCGAGGAAGGTTTTAATATATAGTTTGTTTAGTTTTTGTATATAATTTTGTATATATTAATGATTTTTGTAAGAGGTGTCATAAAAAACAAGCCGCGATTGAGCTTTCAACAAATACGCTGTCTAAACCCTTTGAGATATAACAAAATAATGTATGGTGGAATTGTGTATCTTATATAGGTCTACAAAAAAGTCCGCAATGGCATATGTCTATATCTTAAGAATAGCATACTATATCCATTTTAATACTTTACAAAATGGGCAATTATAAAGCGGTAATTGGAAAGCTAAATACGGTATTAATCTTTATCATTTTAAATAGGTTAGTTAGTCTTAAACATCTGCTCTGGGGGTCCGAAAGTGTATGTAGTAAGTATATCAATGTATGGTAGAATTGTGTATCTGTCGTGGCCATATCGTACAATTGATCTTTTCATGAAACGATTGACATTTTCATGAAATGGTGGCATTTTATGATGTGGCCAACTTAATTTGATCAGATCATTGAATCGTCCACGTTTAACGATATTGTCATTCACGTTTGGCCGGTTCGTAAAATAGGGTGTCCAGGAAATATAATTAACAAAAATTCAGAATATGTTAAGAACATTTTGTATTTTTTTCGCCGTAAATTCTTATATTTTCAATTTCTTCATCATTACACAACATAATGTTCTCTTTTTCACTGCTGTTTTCGCCGACGGCCGCCATCTTTCCACGTAAACAAAACAAACAAAGCGTTTGTAGCGCCTCTACCGGTAATTAAAGAAACTATTTTACGATATGATCAAACAATCTTGACCATTTCATGAGAAAGCCACGCGTTTGGCTGCACATATCGTTAAACGATATGTTGTCATTGATCTGCCCAATCTACATCATGATGTGGCCAATAGACAGTAAAACATTTCATGAAATGTGACCATTTCATGAAATTGACAATCACTTCATAAAGTGATCGATTCTACGATATGACCACGACATATCTATATTTATCTATCTTCTATAAATGAGTTTTTTTAAATATAAAAGGCTAAAGTGATTGACGGATAGATCGCACAGGCCAAAACCTTAAGGCCAGAAACTTGAAATTTCGTACACGTATTCCTCTTATGACGTAGCCATCTACAAAGGAAGGCTTTTACAATATTCATCCCCCAAAGGTCTGTAATATGGGATTAAGTTTGTATGAAACTTTTTATTCCTTGAACATATTTGTATGTAATTCCGTATGAATTAAGTAGGGCAAAATTAATGAATTATGTATTTCATCGTTTTCCGAAATTCAATCCCTAAGGAGTAAAATAGGGGATGAAAGTTTTAAATAATCGCACAGGCCTTTAGGGCTAGAAATTTGAAATTTTGCCCACGTATTCCTCTTATGACATAGGCATCCAAGAAAGAAAGATTTTTTAAAATGATTTCTATTCCTCAAGAGGGTGAAATAGGGCATTCAAGTTTATATTCTTTTTTTCCTTGGACATATTTGTATGTAATTTCGTATGAATTGTCATAAATTTTACCTCTGTAGGGGTAAATGGAAAAAAGGTTATAAATTTGGACGTTGTTCCTATGTGATTAACTTTTCTTAAGAGTTCCAATAGATTGCGCTTTGATTTTTTTGTGATTTCGAATTCGCGTTATCGTGATTTCTAACAAAGTAAAGTGGTCGCATGTTTCGAAATAAAATGGAGCAAAGACAGTAAAGTCTGCTTTTAAATCCAATAATCGTCGAGGGACCTATCTGTCATATCTTGAGAGACTAAATTAATAGTGTTGGATGAATGCGGTATGTCTCACGAACATAGAATTGAAGCATTGAATAGATCTTTAAAAGATATAAGATCTAATGATCGATTGATTGGAAGTGTTACATTACTTTTAGCTGGAGACTTTCAAAAGACATTACCGGCAATACCAAGGGGTACAAGCTAAGGGTACAAGAGCTGATGAAAGTATAGCAAGTCAAGTGGAACAAAATCAAGAGACTTGAACAAATAAAAATCAGTGAGTCCATTCAGAACAAGACGTTGATGCTGAATTTAAAAAAAAATCATGCAACGACCATAGATAAAACCCCTAGGGTAGTAATTGAAAGTCGCTATGTTTCTCACACACTTTCTTTGACAATTCTATGTGGCATGTTCCAGAGTGAGTTCTGTTATTAGTCTTATAATCCTTTCTCCTAATGCTCCTACCGTGAATGTGGTTTATAAAAAGATTCTTTGGTAGTAAAAAATTAAATAAGTAGTATTAGTAGACATGAAATGTATCTTTTCTTTACACAATAACCTTTACATAAAAGTTAACAGTTGATTGAGAGAATTAAAAAACTGTAAATAAAGGAAAGTCATCGGTTTCATTTTGCTTGGTTATTGAAAATAGGATTCAGTTAAGCCTAAATAAACGCGAGCGAAGCAGCGGGTAACAGCTAGTTTAGAATATTTAAAATCATAGTAAATTTTATAACCCATATTTTGGTCTAACTCCCATAACTCGAGTTATAGTAGTTTAATTAAGGCAAACGATCAAAGTAGTCAACCTTGTTTTTTGTCTCCTGAACATTTTCGAAAAGATGAGTTACTATGCTTCGATTTTGAACAGCATTAAAATCTATAAACCCTCTTTCTGTTTTGTGCCGGGGGTTAAAAAGAGGGGTGAGAATACTTAGGTTGAATACGGAACAACCTCAAGACGATATTTCCTCATTCATTTAAAAAGATATGTAACACCAGCAGTTAATCTCGTAAACGTCGTTGCGGAAACGTACTGTAAGAGATTGCGACGATTTCATCCATCAATGTTGTGTGTGAAAACCTGTGTAATAAAAGACAAGTAGGCTGATACGGTTTTTCTTGACAGCTTAAATACGCAGTTCCTTAGTCACTCTATAAAAATGGCAGCTGCAATGTTGTCGGAATATCAGACGAAACGTATCACGGTATGTCCCGTTATACATCGCAGTCAAATAAATAATAGTGATTGTGACTGCGAAAGGAATCATATATAAAATTACGGTGGGATGAGAAAGAAACTAAAATAGGTTAAATCAGAAATTAAATTTGCCTTGGGATGAGTTTAAAACAGAAATAGGATGAGAGAAGAAAAAAAAAGAGGGATGAGAATACTTGGGTTGAATACGGAACAACCCTCAAGACCACCCACATCCTCATTCATTTAAAAAAATAACAGCAGCAGTTAATCTCGCAAACGTCGTTGCGGAAACATAGTATAAGAGATTGCGACGATTTCATCACAATAATATTTTTTGTTATTTTTTCGTCCAATCCCCTAAGTGAGATTACGGCATTGAAGTAAACTTCCATTTGTATTCAGTGAGATGTGTAAGCCTGAATATTTTGTGTCGCTTAGTATTTTTTGGCTCTTAAGAGGCTTGCCCTCGAATATTCAAAATGATCTTGACTAATGACAATCTTAAATCTCAGACTGTGTTTGTCTTACTAGGTTATATAGGCTGTGACAGGATGAGATTTTAGGACACTTTTAGCGAAAAGTGACCACTTTTGGTAGTAATGAGTAATTCTCTTAAACCAGAATATTTAAAATAACCTCAACTAATGTCATTCTTAAATTTCAGATTGTTTCTTTGAGTATTTGGCCCTATCGGCCTTTTATCAATTTTAAAATAATGAAAATTATTACTAACAATGTACAAGTAGTTTAATAGCAAATCACAGAATAACAGCGTCTGTGGTCCAGTGGTTAAGGCGTTTGCTTTACTGACCCGGGGGTCGTGGGTTCGATTCCCATGGGAAGCATACTTTGTTAAGTTGTTTCCAGTTTGGTTAGGACAATGCAGGCTTGAATCACCTGATTGTCTTACAAGAAAGATGATTCCGTGCTTCAGAAGGCACGTTAAGCCGTTGGTCCCGGCTGCCATTTGGTAGTCGTTAAAGGAACCACGTCAGAGGCCGAGAGGCGGTTCCGACACCAGGGTGTGCATGGTCGACTGATCGTGTCACCTACACGAAATGATGATGATGACAGAATGTGTTATGATTTAAGAGTAAGAGAATTAAATGGTGCTAGTTTCGCTGATCAACGCCTCTTAACAGCAACAAAGGGCATTGAACGCAGTTCCTTTTGAATTAGGTACAAAATAATATTAAAAGTACTTTATTTTACGCAAGCGTTTTATTGTTTATTTTGTACTTTTTAGAGTTCAGTATCTAATGGGCGCTGACAAGACGATCCATCGGATTGTCACTCCTATGGGGTAGGCATATAGCAGGGCATGTGATTGTTCGATTGATGACATAAGTTGACATGACACATCATGTGCTAATAGTGCAAATACAAATCTGTCATGAACGCAAGCATTGAAAATTTTTGCGATTTTTTTATTCATTGAAATAAAAGCATTGCGGAGTCTAGAGAGTATATTATTCATGGATAATTATTTGTCGGCCTCTGTGGCGTAGTTACGAACACGCCAGCCTGCGACATGAGAGGTCCCAGGTTCGATGAAAAATGATCATGATGAAAAACAATAATTTTCAGATTGGCCTGGGTTTTGGACGTATATGTATACGTAATAAGTATCTATTATGAAATATTAGCTTTCCCCCGCGGCTCCGCTCGCTATAGCGTCGAGCCCTCGGGAACAGTATTATTCTCTAGGACGAAAGGTAGCTATGTCCTTCTCCGTTGTATAAGTTGGGATCATAGATATCAGAATACTGTGGTTGGGATAGTATTGTTAAGGTCCTACCTTCCATAAGTTAGTATCCTACGACACAAGTTTACAACCGACTGTGGGGCTAGCTCAATTTGTATAAATAAATATATATACGGACAAATCACACAGATTGAGCTAGCCCCAAGTAAGTTCTTAGGAAAGACTTGTGTTATGGGATACTAACTCAACGATACTATATTTTATAACAAATACATATATAGATAATGTCTTGCCGTGTGGTTCCCGGCAGAGTAGAATAGGACCACTCCAAATCATCCCGTGGATGTCGTAAAAAGCGACTAAGGAAAAAAAATAAAAGCTAAACAAAGCTTCTAAACATCTGGCAGCAAGAGACCTCTCCAACCCGTCTGGCCAGCGTGGAGAGTGTAGGCCAAATCCTCTGACTACTCAAGCTAATATATGGCTCTGGTAGTACAGAGAGGGTCGTGCTCCTGCAGTGGAGACTAGAAAGACCTGATGATGATATATAGATAAACATCCAAGACCCAGGTCAATCTGAAAAAGATCGTTTTCCATTTTGACCTGACCGGGGATCGAACCCGGGACCATCCGTGTCGCAGGCAGGCGTGATGACCGCTGCGCCACGGAGCTCGTCAATGTAATTAGTTTATATATATTTATTTATTTTTTAATTATGATTTTTTTTATTTATGAATTACAAATGAAATTAAATACATTTATTTGCAGGCAAACACGGTAGAAAATACATTTTGGGACAAACCCGTCAAATTTTTTATCTTAAACTCTTTTCCGTTCCCAAAGCCTCAAAACCCGAACTCTATAAAGGTACATTCATATCCACTAGTCCATAACCGCTGCGTTTTAAACCTCCCTCCATTTTCGACGCGACAAAAATACAGCACAGCCGAGTTAGGTTCAAAAGTCGATTTCCTATGTAGAATATGGGGAGATTTAACTCGACGGCCGGGGATTGGGAGGGGACAGAGTGGATGGGAGGTAGCGGGTATCAGAAAAAAAAAACATTTCCATACATACTATCACGTCGTTTTCCCTGGCGGGTTAGAGACGGTCCAGGTCTAGAAAAACTAAAGGCCGCCATTAGCATGTGGGTGGGCTTGTAGGTGAGAACGGAATCAAAATAGTGATGGGTTGCTAGCCGCATCGCATATTGACATGATTCCTGACGCCCACTCCCACGATCGGCTATTACGATCTGCTTGGGAAAAGAAACAGCTGGTTCATTCTACGTTTTTCCTTTCTCCCAGACCAGCGTGAAAGCAAAATAAGGTATATCCTATCCTATCCTAATCCTAACTAATATTAGAAATGCGAAAGTGAGTTTGTTTGTTTGTTTGTTTTTTACGCTTTCACGTCGTATCTACTGAACCGATCATGAAATTTTGCGTAGGTACATATAGGTTAGGATACTCAAAAGGACATAGGCTATATATCACGTGGGCGAAGCCGCGGGTAACAGCTAGTGTAATATAAATGCAAAAGAAAGTAAATAAGTCTGCAAATACGTAGCAGGTACCCAGGAGTTTACACGATTGTCTCCGCTTCGCTCATGGCTATGTCCTCCCCCTTACCGTTTAGGGATCCTCGGAAATGCGTCTGGGAATTTCCTTTCAGCGGCAGCTGCCCGAGATGGGTGGTCCGCCTCACTACTCCCGGATATCCGATAGATCCCTACTGTATAAAGTACTCTCAAGTACCTATGTGCGAAAATATCGTGTGTATCACACTTATTTTTCTGACTCCGTCCAATAAGCTTATGTTTTTATAACAATCTTTTATTTAATCTTTTTAACATATGGTTCCTGGCAGAGTAGAATTATACTTGAGCTTAGGACCACTCCAACACTTACCGTGGATGTCTTAGAAGGCGGCTTAGGAAACATAAGCCACTCTGCTGTCCAACCCTTCTGGCCAGCGTGAAGAGTGTAGGCCATATTCTCTGCTTTGACTAATACATAGCTCTGGTATTTAGTACAGAGAGGATCATAGACAAAGTCCTGATGATGGTAATTATACCAACATCAATGCAAAACCAACCATAAAATTAAATTTCGAAACTTATCGTCGTCACCTTTCGTAATTTCATATATAAAATTTAAACGGATAATAGATATACACAAATGTAATTACCTATACATAATTTTTTATACTTGATCATATTGCTACCGTTATTACTTTTTTCATATAGCTATAATGGCAAAATATAATAACAATTTCCATTTGATTCCACAATAAAACATGATTCCAATAAATTTATTTAAGATAACAAATACTTATCTATCAAATACGTATAAAGTCGGTAGTCTAGGTAACGTGGCGCCAGACAATTTTCTTTCGTCTGAGCGACATGACTTAGGCTTTGTTTATCTGTAATATACCCTGTATAAAAGTTCTACTTACATGGTTTGCAAACGAGCTACAGAACGCAGCATGATTTACATTAAAAGAAAAAGAAGCAATATTTGGTTAGGTTGAAAATGGAATCAAAATAAGTGATTGATTAGCTGTTGCATCGCCCGTACATATGATGTTTAATTTTTTTTTCATTCCCTCGCTCTGATTTTTTGATCTGCGTGAGGTGAAAATCAGCTGTATTACACTTTTTTTTATTTTCTCTCTGATTAGTATGGAAGACAAGTAAATTTCAAAATTTCTTGAATATTGGTAAAATATACTTATTTTCCAAAACGTTTATCGCGACTAAGAAACCCCAGAAGATTAGGATCTAAAAGCTGAAGAAATATGAGAATCTTTCAGATTAAAAGTGGATCGATGCTAAGATTTCACAACAAATGGAGCCGCGGACAATAGATGGGAAAAAAACGGAAGGAAAATAGGAACACTTTAACTTGGAACGTTTCAATCGAGCGGTATTGTCGTAAGATACAACTAGTGGCTTCAGTTGTGATGGATTTATTTGTATAAATGTTTCAATAAGCTGTAGTCACGAGCAATAATATATACACAATTTTATTCTACTTATTTTGGACCTTATCGTGATTATATCCACGTTGCTAGTCACTCTACCAAGTTTTGATGGGCCGTAAGTTAAAAATGGATTCAAAATTAGTGATTAGTTGGTAGCCACAATGTCTCATATTTTTCTCCGTTCCCTTTGTCGGTTTTTACGATCTGTTAGACAAAATAATCATCTTGTACATTCCAGACGAGAATGAAGGACAGATTCATGAATATTGGTAAAATATACTTATTTCCAGAACGTTAATCGCGATTAAGAAACCTAAAAACGAATAGGATCTAAAAGCTGAAGTAACATGAGAATCTTTTTGATAAAAAGTGAATCGATGCTGAGATTTCACTACAAATGGAGCCGCGGACAATAGAGGGGAAAAAACGGGAGAAAAATAGGAACGCTTTAACTTGGAACGTTTCAATCGAGCGGTATTGTCGTAAGATACTACTAGTGGCTTCAGTTGTGATGGATTTATTTGTATAAACGTTTCAATAAGCTATAGTCATGGGCATTAAAATATACATAATTGTATTCTATTTTGGACTTTATCACTTTGACTTAGAATCGTGATACATATAATGATGATCGTGACCTTATCCACGTTGTTAGTCACTCTACCAAGTTTTGATGGGCCTGTAGGTTGAAAACAGAATTTAAATTAGTGACTAGTTGGAAGCCACAATCTCTTAGATTTTTATCCATTCCTTCGATAAGTTTTATCGATCTTTGTGTGATGAGAGTCAGCTGGTATATTCTGCGTTTTTTTTTTCATCTACCAAACAATACGTAAGATAGATAGATATCAAAATTCTTTGAATATTGGTAAAATATACTACATTTTCAGAACGTTTATCGCGATTAAGACACCACAAGAGATTAGTTTCTAAAAGCTGAAGAAATATGAGAATCATTCAGATAAAAAGTGGATTGATGCTGAGATTTCACAACAAATGGAGCAGCGGACAATAGAGGGGAAAAAACGGAAGGAAAACAGGAACGCTTTAACTTGGAACGTTCCAATCGAGCGGTATTGTCGTAAGATACAACTAGTGGCTTCAGTTGTGATGGATTTATTTGTATAAACGTTTCAATAAGTCATGGGTATTAAAATATACATAATTGTGTTCTATTTTAGACCTTATCACTTTGACTTAGAACCGTAATACATAATGATAATCGTGACTATATCCACGTTGTTAGTCACTCTACCATGTGTGTGTGTGTGTGTGTGTGTGTGTGTGTTTTGATGGGTCTGTAGGTTGAAAAAAATGTATTCAAAAGTAGTGATTGGTTGGTAGCCACAATCTCTCAGATCTTTATCTATTCCCTTTATTGGTATTTAAAATCTTTGTGAGATAAGAATCATCTGGTACATTCGAGACGAGTGTGAAGGACATGAATATTGGTAAAATATACTTATTTCCAGAACGTTAATCGCGATTAAGAAACCTAAACACGAATAGGATCTAAAAGCTGAAGAAACATGAGAATCATTCTGATAAAAAGTGGATCGATGCTGAGATTTCACAACAAATGGAGCAGCGGACAATAGAGGGGAAAAAACGGAAGGAAAACAGGAACGCTTTAACTTGGAACGTTCCAATCGAGCGGTATTGTCGTAAGATACAACTAGTGGCTTCAGTTGTGATGGATTTATTTGTATATAAATATGTTATATGTATTTGTTTTTTCCTTGTTTCCCATACAATTTATAATGGGATTTAATCCCAACTTCCCAACTAATATTATAAATGTGAAAGTGAGTTTGTTTGTTTGTTTATTTGTTTGTTTGTTACGCTTTCACGCTGAATCTGCTGAACCAATCATCATGAAATTTTGCATACACATAGGTTAGGGTACCGAGAAGGACATAGGCTACAAATTACGCAGGCAAAGCCGCGGGTAACAGCTAGTAAGTTATAATTACGAGCATTATGATACAGCATTGTAATTATACCTTCGACCTACCTTTAAAGGGGTGACTCAACCCATCATTATAGATTTAGGACTGTCTGATTTTCTTTTCCGAACCTGAAAGTTAAAGAGGAACCCATTTATTATTATTACCACTGTTGTCTGTATATCTATTTGTCAATACATTTTTTCTTTGGGACGCGTGTTTCAATACTTTTGCATAAAATCTGCAATCTATTTTATGTGTAGGAAATTCAAATTTCAGTCGTATTAAAGGTTCCATCAGTGACCAGCGTTCGTCATATATTTCGACTACCTAGTTGTTGTGTCAGTTTTCTATAATTATATTATAATATAGAACCAAAGAAATGTCTGGTTTTCAATAGGCGACAGTAGTAAGGGTTTCATCGGGATTGAACCGGCGTCCGTCGCGATTTGTCTTCATTTGTCGCGAGCGGAGGCTGCGGCCACAATAATTGACTGAACTAGCCATTCTCCTTTAAAATTGACTCCATCTTGTCTTGCTTCTTCATGAATAGAATGAAACTTAATCGGTTTTAGTAATGTGAGACAAAATGAGGTGTTCTTTCACAAAATGTACAATAATTCTCAAATGGAATTAAAACATAAATAAATAGTTTATTAATAAGTTTTGACAGTGAAGTAGGAAAAATGGCACACGGCCTATCTATCTAATAGATAGCAGTCACCGTAGTTTTTGAAATTCTCGTTGTACTTGGCGACTGTAGTACGGGTGCCATCGGGGATTGAACCAGCGTCCGTCGCTATTTGTCTTCATTTGTCGCGAGCGGAGGCTGCGGCCACAATAATTGACTGAACTAGCCATTCTCCGTTAAAATTGACTTCAGTTTGTCTTGCTTTTTCGACTATAGAAATAAAATCTTAGTTTCAGATAACGAAGTCCCAACCAAGTTCCCACAATTTACATAGAAGCGATTGATGAAATTAATAAAAAGTTTTAAGTAAACAAATAAAAACCAACCAATAAAAAATATACATAGAAAAATACGTAATAGATTTTATTAATATGAAGCAGAGTGAGGTGTCTATAGCAAACATGTATAATATACTTAAGTGAAGTAAACAAAAAAGATGTATGACTAAGTTTAAACAACGAAGTAAGCATAAAGGCAAACGGCGAACGTGATAAAAAGCCAACCTTCTAAAATTTTTCCAAATATGGGATCGCTGTATTCATGAAATATTGGTATATCTTATAAAATTGAACAAAAGCTTATCATGCTTAGGATTATCATTGTGTTTGGCGACAGTAGTACGGGTGCCATCGGAGATTGAATTGGTGTCCGTCGCGATTTGTCTTCATTTGTCGCGAGCGGAGGCTGCGGCCACAATAATTGACTGAACTAGCCATTCTTCTTTAGAATTGACTTCATCTTGTCTTACTTCTTCATGAATAGAATAAAACTTAATCGATTTTAGTAATGTAAGACAAAATGAGGTGTTCTTTCACAAAATGTACAATAATTCTTAAATGGAGTTAACGACTAAAATTAAGGTTTCATTACTAAGTTTTGACAGCGAAGTAGGAAAAACGGCACACGGCCTATCTGATGGAAAGCAGTCACCGTAGTTTTTGAACGCCTGCAACATCAGGGGTGCCAGTCGTCCATGACCGACCCTAAAGAAATATACTCCTACCTCAATATTAACTGTAAATAATCATACTGTACATACGCTGTAGATGCAAATTGAATACTAGTTGCAATTAATAAAATTGGGCGTAGTCTTTGGACGCCAGAAACATCAGGTGTGCCAACTCGCGTGGCCAGCCCAGAAAAAAATCTGTTACTACTTAAATATGGGCGTTAGTACTATTACTAATTCTGTGATATGGGATCACTATAAATTTGAACCTAACAATGGTTTGTTTTTATTCATACTTCAGATTCTCGTTGTACTTGGCGACAGTGGTAAGAGTGCCATCGGGGATTGAACTAGCGTCCGTTGCGATATGTCTTTATTTGTCGCGAGCGAAGGCTGCGACTACAATAATTGACTGAACTAGCCATTCTCTTTTTAAATTGACTTCATCTTGTCTTGCTTCTACAGTAATAGAAAGAAACTTGATAGATTTTATTATTACGAGGCAGAGTAAGATGTTTGTTCACAAAATGTTAATCATACTAAGTGCTTACCTACCTGATGAATACCAGTCACCTCACCTTTTGAAAGCCTTCGAAATCAGGGGTACCAAAACGCGCGTGGGCGACGCTGAAAAAATCTTCCACTACTTAACTATGGGAACGCTTTATAGATAAAAAACTGTTTTAAATTAGTCAATTTGAACTTCTGTATATAACATACTTCGGATTCTCGTTTTACTTGGCGACAGAAGTACGGGTGCCATCGGGGATTGAACCAGCGTCCGTCGCTATTTGTCTTCATTTGTCGCAAGCGGAGGCTGCGGCCACAATAATTGACTGAACCAGCCATTCTCCGTTAAAATTGACTCCATTTTGTCTTGCTTCTACAGTAATAGAAAGAAACTTGATAGATTTTATTACTACGACTCAGAGTAAGATGTTTGTTCACAAAATGTTAATCATACTAAGTGCTTACCTACCTGATGAATAGCATTCACCTTACCTTCTGAAAGCCTTCGAAATCAGGGGTACCAAACGTGCGTGGACGACGCTGAAAAAACTTTCACTACTTAATATGAGAACGCTTTATAAATGAAAACTGTTTAAATTACTAAACTTGAACTAAGTACGAGTATATAACATACTTCGGATTTTCGTTGTATTTGGCGACAGTAGTACAGGTGCCGTCGGGGATTGGCGTCTGTCGCAATTTGTCTTCATTTGTCGCGAGCGGAGGCTGCGGCCACAATAATTGACTGAACTAGCCATTCTACGTTAAAATTGACTTCAGTTTGTTTTGCTTCTTCGACTATAGAAATAAAATCTTAGTTTCAGATAACCAAGTCCCAACCAAGTTCCCACAATTTACATAGAAGCGATAAATGAAATTAATAAAAAGTTTTAAGTAAACAAATAAAAACCAACCAATAAAAAATATACATAGAAAAATACGTAATAGATTTTATTAATATGAAGCAGAGTGAGGTGTCTATAGCAAACATGTATAATATACTTAAGTGAAGTAAACAAAAAAGATGTATGACTAAGTTTAAACAACGAAGTAAGCATAAAGGCAAACGGCGAACGTGATAAAAAGCCAACCTTCTAAAATTTTTCCAAATATGGGATCGCTGTATTCATGAAATATTGGTATATCTTATAAAATTGAACAAAAGCTTATCATGCTTAGGATTATCATTGTGTTTGGCGACAGTAGTACGGGTGCCATCGGAGATTGAATTGGTGTCCGTCGCGATTTGTCTTCATTTGTCGCAAGCGAAGGCTGCGGCCACAATAACTGACTGAACTAGCCATTCTTCTTTAGAATTGACTTCATCTTGTCTTACTTCTTCATGAATAGAATGAAACTTAATCGATTTTAGTAATGTAAGACAAAATGAGGTGTTCTTTCACAAAATGTACAATAATTATTAAATGGAGTTAACGACTAAAGTTAAGGTTTCATTACTAAGTTTTGACAGCGAAGTAGGAAAAACGGCACACGGCCTATCTGATGGAAAGCAGTCACCGTAGTTTTTGAACGCCTGCAACATCAGGGGTGCCAGTCGTCCATGACCGACCCTAAAGAAATATACTCCTTCCTCAATATTAGCTGTAAATAATCATACTGTACATACGCTGTAGATGCAAATTGAATACTAGTTGCAATTAATAAAATTGGGCGTAGTCTTTGGAGGCCAGAAACATCAGGTGTGCCAACTCGCGTGGCCAGCCCAGAAAAAAATCTGTTACTACTTAAATATGGGCGTTAGTACTATTACTAATTCTGTGATATGGGATCACTATAAATTTGACCCTAACTATGGTCTGTTTTTATCATACTTCAGATTCTCGTTGTACTTGGCGACAGTAGTAAGAGTGCCATCGGGGATTGAACTAGCGTCCGTCGCGATATATCTTTATTTGTCGCGAGTGAAGGCTGCGACCACAATAATTGACTGAACTAGCCATTCTCCTTTTAAGTTGACTTCATCTTGTCTTGCTTCTACAGAAATAGAAAGAAACTTGATAGATTTTATTATTACGAGGCAGAGTAAGATGTTTGTTCACAAAATGTTAATCATACTAAGTGCTTACCTACCTGATGAATAGCAGTCACCTTACCTTCTGAAAGCCTTCGAAATCAGGGGTACCAAACGCGCGTGGACGACGCTGAAAAAACTTTCACTACTTAATATGGGAACGCTTTATAAATGAAAACTGTTTAAATTACTAAACTTGAACTAAGTATATACTTCGGATTTTCGTTGTATTTGGCGACAGTAGTACAGGTACCGTCGGGGATTGAACTGGCGTCCGTCGCAATTTGTCTTCATTTGTCGCGAGCGGAGGCTGCGGCCACAATAATTGATTGAACCAGCCATTCTCCGTTAAAATTGACTCCATTTTGTCTTACTTCTACAGAAATGAAAAGGAAATTGTATGTATAAAATAGACTTTATAAAAATGACTATTATTTTCATTACGGGATTTACTGCGATCAGATTTTAGTTTCGACTGATATATCGTCAACATTGCAGCTGTCATTTTCACAGTCTGACTGATTATGAGGCAGAGTGAGATGTTTGTACCAAAACTGTGTATACATAATTGAGTGGAGTGAAAACAAAAAAAGTTTCAAAACTATGTTTAAACAACGAAATAGGCAAAAATACATACGTGACCCTGAAGAAATCTACTACTACTGAAATATTGGCACGCTGAGTTGATAAAACACTGGTTTAAATTTCTAGAATTGAGCTCAAGCTCTGTATATATCATACAACAAAATTGTTGCTCTACACCACTAGTTCGGGTGCCATCGGGGATTGAACCGGCGTCCGTCGCGATTTGTCTCCATTTGTCGCGAACGGAGACTGTGACCACAATAATTGACTCAACTAGCAATTCACCTTTTTTAATCCATTAAAGTTTATTGCATGGCCGCATTGGGATTTCGGATCAACCAATTTGTAGAAAATAACCAAATGTCGTGTCGAATGAGGATATTCAGGTAGTTTTTTCGTCATTAAAATAAAATATTTTTTATTATGTAGGTGCATACGTTATGTAATAAACTATAATTTAAATAAAATTAAAATAAATTTTATTTAAATATGTAACAATCGCGGAAACATAAGTCAAACATAACTTTTTTTTATCAGATTTGAAAAACCCTGAATAATCTAACAATAAATTACTCGACTAAGACACCCAAAAGGAAAAGTGATTTTATATCTGTATATTAGTATGTAGGTATGTAAGTACGTCTGTTCTATCGTCGCCTCATGTAATCTTTGTGAAGTATCATTAAACAACAAACAATTTGGAATAGTTGAATAAAATTAAAAACACAACTTAAGTTTTTGACACTTTACGTCCGCCATATTTATTTTTTGTTGACGTCACATAGCCTATGATAGTCTCGAATAGCAAACAAATTGAATGAACTCTCTAACTTCAAAATCTGTCTGGTTGTTAATGCTACATGAACCAACAATGGTACAGACATACTCAAATAATACATAGACATACACACACACGAAAAACATTACCCCTCCTTGTGAGTCGAACGCATAAACGTTACCCTTCTGCAATTACGTAAATAATATAGGTGTAAGAAATAAGTATAAAACCCTGATTTCATGTCAATATTATTTTTCTACTTTGAAGCCAGTTTCTTCGTGCTAAGATTTTTTTTTACTAGCTTTTCTTATCCCACTGCTGGGCAAAAGCCTCCCCTCTTTCCTTCCATTCTTCTCGGTTCCCTGTGGTAACCTTCCAGTTGTTATCAAATCAATGAGTTTATTTTACAAAACAAAAAAGCTTTTTAAGAGTTTATTTCACCAAAACATAAGTTTTCCTCAATGAAAGAAAGACTAAAAATAGAAACGTATCGTTTTATATACGACACCGGAAAGACTAGACCATTTAGGGTAAAATTTAAGATACCATTTGAGGTAGAATTTAGTGCAGGTCTTTCGGTAATTTAGCAACTGCAGTTGCACTTATTTTTACTAAACGTCTTGTTTCTACATTACAGTTTGCTTTTGGATTTAGGGATGGATGCTTCATAAAATAATGTAGCTATGTAATTTCAAATTCTTAAGACGTATTAAAGGATGCCAAAATAATACTCTTTTTATTATTATTTACTCATAATTATTGGGTCTTTTTTAGTCTCCAATACAGGAGCATAGCTATCTCTGTACTACCAGAGCCGCCGTGTACGGATGGTCCCGAGTTCGATCTTTTTCAGATTGACCAGGGTCTTGGATGTTATCTATAATGTATTTGTCATAAAATATAGTATCGTTGAGTTAGTGTCCCATAACACAAGTCATGAACTTACTTTGGGGCTAACTCAATCTGTGTGATTTGTCCGTATATATTTATTATTATTAGAGCCAAAACAGTCAGGGCATCGATCAGTGCAGATGACAGAAAATTAAAATAAAATGTTGTAAATATCGTGGAGTAAGTATCCTATGCCAAACACTTTAATACTAACCTTTGCTATGATACAAGTTCACAACTTACTGTCGAGCTCGCTCAATTTTTGTGATTTGATATATACTTATATTTATGAAAAATAAGTAACATAGTACAGTAGACATTCACGATCATAGTGTTGTACAAAATTGTATTCCATTTTAGACCTTATCATAATGACTTAAGAACTGCTATGTAAGTATTAATAAATGCTCATAACTGTATGTACACGTAAGGTAGAATTAGGCATGCTTACTTTTATGAAGGTCATGATTTTATATTTTTATGTAAAAGGAAACATTATTCTAAGAAACTAATTTCGGTATTATGTCGATTCATAATAGTTTTTATTCATAAACATGAATTTAATATTTTTTTATTTTTTTTCCATAATAGTCATTTTCGTTGCCGCTTTTTATTTTTGTGGAATTAGGGAGATATGCAGTATTCTTAGTAACATATCATGTATGATGTCTAATGTCGAGCTCCTTGGCGCAGCGGTCAACACGCTAGCCTGCGACACGGGGGTCCCGGGTTCGATCCCCGGTCAGGTCAAGATGGAAAAAGATCTTTTTCATATTGACCTGGGTCTTGGATGTTTATCTATTTAAGTATATATTATAAAAATATAGTATCGTTGAGTTAGTATCCTGCGACACAAGTTCACAACTTACTGTGGGGCTAGCTCAATTTGTGTGATATGTCCCTATATATTTATATTTATATTTATAGGAAAAAAAATATTTTTCGTCCGAAAAACCTATATAAACAGGTTTAAATCTGCACATGTCACAAATTGCGAAATTTAATTCATAAATATCTCATTTGTTTTAAAATTCTGTAACAATAAACAAAAATATTATTTGAGCGTTTATCTGATGATTTTAGATTCAGCCAGTAAAAGATAAATTTAGCATAGCGAATTGCTGCTAGGCAACCGAAACTCAGGTGTTCCGACAGCCACCCACGCAGACTTCCATACAAAGTTAGCGCAAATAATGAAACAAACAATGTGATTCGTAATAAAGGCCGGTTGTGTATTTGTTTAGGCCTGTTTATGTCGAAAACTTCCA
This sequence comes from Rhodophaea formosa, assembly GCA_963082605.1. NCBI lineage: Eukaryota > Metazoa > Arthropoda > Insecta > Lepidoptera > Pyralidae > Rhodophaea > Rhodophaea formosa. The sequence goes on along the minus strand of OY720220.1, from coordinate 1,907,805 downwards.
ACTACACAAGTTGAGATTTATGCCGCTTTTGTTCAAGCTCTGGCCATTTTTGAAACACCTGTGTCGGTGTTGTTGAACATATGTTGAGAAAACTTAGATGTTGTGAAACTACGTCTTCTTTGATTGAAATATTGAATTAAAGGGACACATGATGGGCTCATGCATTCCTTTAATTCAATATTTCGTGTATTGTTGAACATATGTTAAGCTATCTTAGATGTCGTGGAACTTAGTCTTCTTTGATTGAAATATTGAATTAAAGGGACACATGATGGGCTCATGCATTCCTTTAATTCAATATTTCGTGTATTGTTGAACATATGTTAAGCTATCTTAGATGTCGTGGAACTTAGTCTTCTTTGATTGAAATATTGAATTAAAGGAACACATGATGGACTCATGCATCCCTTAAATAGAATTATGGGTTTGAAAAAACTAAATAAATATACATGGACTACCAGAAAAGCTTGATACAAAAATTTAATTTTTGAAAAATATAAATATGGAATAGAATTTATAAAACTTTCAGGCATCTTAAAAATAACTGAACAGTTACACCCGTGTAGTCTTTTTCTCAAACTGGTTGCCGTCACCTTGTTTTGTTTTAGTCGGTATCGCCAATAGGTTACAGCCTATTGGCGATACCGACTAAAACTTAACTGTAATGTAACCGATTGCTGAAAAATTTAATCAGAATACAAATGTTTAAATCCCTAACACATCGTAGTATTCGTAGTAAAGGTCCACTCGCACTAGTGTCGATTCCTCGGGAACAGTACTATTCTCCGGGATGAAAGGTAGCCTATGTCCTCCGCCGTACTCTAGACACCGTCTGTGAAAAAAAAGAAACTCACTTTCCTATTTATAGTAATAGCTCTTACTTATTCCACCCTATGTCCTTCATAATACTCTAATCTATGTAAATGTCAAATTTTATACAAATCAGATCAGTAGATAAAACATGAAAGCGTAACTCCCAAACGAACAAACTCACTTACGCACTTATAATATTACTAGCTGTTACCCGCGGCTTCACCCACGTAATATATAGCCTATGTCCTTCTCGGTACTCTAACCTATGTGTATGCAAAATTTCATGTTGATCGGTTCAGTAGATACGGCGTGAAAGCATAACAACCAAACAAACAAACTCATTTTCGCATTTATAATATTATTTGGGATTGGTTCGTTGCGATTGAGCTCAATTGCAATTGTAGAAACTTTTATCAGTACTACTTCTAATTTTTGTAATGATTAACCTCTGTTTTAGTACCTTATTCAGGTCGTTACACGCTAACTAGAGGAACGAGGTCAGTGGACTGCTTAGTGCACATTCTGTTATCTTGCCATTAAAACTTGCTTCTTGACGATATTGCAAAGGAGACTGTATGGGAGATTAAGCTTTAATAATATTAAAAGTTGCGAGATTAATTAATTACAGAAATATAAGAATACAAAAAGCACACTACAGGCTACATCCACTGGTTTTTCGGTATCTCCCCAAGAGGGTAACCTATCATAAACAAGAATGTTTTTTCTTCGAATTTTAGTTGTTCGAAAACGGTACGACGATATTTCAAATGCCAAACGGCTTCTTTACCATATTTTCTGCTTCTATAAACTGAATCAATAAATTTTTCGTCTTTTAAAAAAACTGTCGATCGAAAATCGAAACAACAATTTTATTTTGATAAATGTTTTGGTAAGAATAATTTTATTTTCTAGGAGTATTTAAGGTAGAAATAACTTTTTTCATATTATTATTAACACCAATTTTGAATGACTACTTACAGTTTACAAATCGAGATCGGTAGTAAAGTAAATTCGGTTGGAGTGTAGCAAAGGATGCGCTAGTTTTGGGACTTACAATTTTTTTAAATTGTAAGTCCCAAAACTTTGAGGTATTCACAAGACCTTTTTTGTACTGTCGTAGTGGTTATTAGTTCTCAAAATAAGAATCTTTTTTTCTTCTCAATTTTGTCTCTGAAGGTTAGAAATATGGTGTTAGAATGGAACTGGTTATCGGAAACCAGGGATGGGTTGCGAGGAGCGAAGCGACGAGCGTTAGGTTGTACATGAACGAAGCATGCGCAAAGCGAGCGAGCGAGCCGCGGCAGCAGCCGCCGAAGCGCCAAATATGAAATTGCTGCGTTATTTTGAAGTGATTTCTAGCCAAACCAAGCACAGTAGAGAAAAATTGTAAAGAACAAAAGATGTTTCGATATTCAAAACAGCTAGTTTTGCCGGGGTATTCAAAATCTATTTGTATATTTGTATAGAGATTAGTGTCCATTTCATATCTCCTCTGTGACGATACTGCAAAGGAAGCATGCTAAGATGTTACGGATAACGACCCAGGAACTTAGAACAAAATGGATTTGGGTTTTTACGTCAACGTAATAAAAGTTGGGTCCTATAGTTTGGATCGTGGCTGAGTAAATTCTTAATCTTTGCCACTTATTATTAAACAAAGTTTTCAGTCTGCAGTTGAAATTATTTTTATATACCTATTAATGTTTTAATGATATAAATACATATACTTATATAATATGCTGTGAAAAAGTTTTTCTGTTGGTCATATGCTGACGATTAGCATACTTGTGTAACTCCAGGAACGCATGATGCATACAAATACCAAAGAAAATTAATTACAAATATTTGCCTGCACTGGACATCGAAGCCATAGTCCTTAGTGTCCCAGTCTGGTGTCTGGCATATCACCACTGCGCTACTGAGGCCGGAACATATCTATAGCAAAGCGAATACAATTTAGCTCGAGGTTGAGGCAAATAGGTCAAACTGAGTGAAGCTTCATTAAACTTACCTCTGCCTTCAATTTGGTGAAAGTATAAACATACGGGTTAATGTGATTTAGGGATGGGGATAAGTCGATATCGATATTTGATATTTTCATTCGCAATCTTTTTGTTTTTATGTTTTTGGGTTTTGTTGTGACAAAACAAGCGTTATATTTTAATTTCACACAAAAATATCTAATGTTATTATACTGACGTTTAGTGTATGATATTTATCTATACAAACTGTTCTTGACCCTTAACGTGTAATTCCCTTAAAGGGGCGACTCAGACCATCAATGTGAACAGGTTTTCCTATAGGAGCAGTTCTGGGAACTCGAATTTTTTTTAGACTTTCCAATACTATCTGGCTAAACACTTTTGTATGAAGATAACGTTTTTTTTTTTATTTCTCAGCATTGGTCTTGTAGGAAAGTTATTCATATTAACGGAGTCAGTCACCTCTTGAAGAATATGTAGAAGGTATACCTCACAACTTAGCTCAATTTGTGTGATTTGTCCTTTTACCTTATTTATTTATTATATTATTTATTTGAATGACAGGCACAATGTCAGCGTAGATTTTTCACCTAAAGAATCTTCTTAAGGCGAAAAATCTATGTTGACATTGTGCCTTGTGCCATGTGTATGAAAAGTTACAAGTAGTCTATCTAGACCATCTGTAAATTTACATACACATGGCACAAGGCACAATTTACAGGTTGTCTATCTAGACTACCGTTAAAATTTTCATACAAAAAGTGATAACGCTTCCCACCCCTTAAACATAGTCCAATTTCAATATTTTTTTTACACATTATTGATAAATTGGAGAAGTAGGACTGTAGGTTTTGATATTTAAGATATATTGCTTACAACAAAATTTATGAGCATCTAAGTAAATATCCATATTTTTTACACAAAAAATACCCGGGGCATTTTAATTTATTTAAATTAATCTAAACCGAATCAATAAAAAAGAAAACCCTAGATTAAGGTGTGATAAATCGAATGACACCAAAATGTTCTCATTTTATAAAGGTTTAGGGAGGTGGAAGAGCTATCGCTTTATGTGTGAAAATTACAGGTAGTCGATCCTCTTAATAGTAACGGATTTTTCACACAAGTGAATCCTTGTTTTTGTAATTTGATTCTATCTGGACTAGAAGATGCTCAGATGTCGCGAAAAGTGACTTAAATAAATGCCTTCGTGCCATCATGGATATTGTGGCCTTCTAATCATGTATATGTCACATTTGTGATTAAATATACTTGTGTTTCTTACCGTTATTCTTCACCAAAAGCACTTCATCACACTGATTTTCTCTCCAATTCTTTCGCTGGCTATACGACTTTGGAACGCCCTCCCTGACAAGATTATGAGGGCACAGTTGCGTGATCACTTCAAACGCTTGTTACTAGATATTATCGCAATCAAATTTTGCTGCAATAGTATTGTATATTTATGTAGGTATTAACATCTTAATTTTTTTAAAGTAATTAAATATAAACATTTTTTGTTGTGTGCATAATAAATAATATGTATTTACTATCAATAACATTTATTAATTCTGTTATCAGTTGTACATACTTAGTTTTTTCCTTGATTACATTTTCTTTTATTCTGAATTGGTCTTGGTTTATTTACACTCTCCCCTGAACTAGTAACTTAATTAATAGCCTAGATTACCTATACCTATTACAATCTGGCATCTTCTTTGGAGCGAAATTATTCCGAAGCTTGGTCTCAAACTCCTCCCAGGTCTTCACAAAATCTTTAATGCCTTGCCACCAGATTGCAGCATCTTCCATTAGGACAAGGGGTAAACCCACAATGGCATCGGAATCGGCTATATGTTCCACCTTCTTAAAGGTATTCAGTGCGGCTAAGAATGCCTCAACTTCAGTGGAGCTCCTAGTTCCAGCGTATTTAGCCTTACATTGTGCGAGGGTACTCATATTTTTGCTTCCGTTGCTTTGATAGCAATCTCTCAAACTGTTCCTCGGACAAATTCATATTAGTGATTGGTTTGATTTTACGCAAACGCGATATTTTCTTATGCGGTGCAACCGAGTATGAGGGACGCGCGGTTGGTCTTAGTCTTAAGTTAGGTTTAGTGGGATGAGGGCCCGCGTTGGACACCAGACAGTTATATCTCCTTCACATCTATCGTTAACAACTTGCAGCTCTACTTTCAACTTTTTACCACATCCCTAAAGTTAAACTGGTAGATAATGCTTAGCATTAAGTTATTACCTTTTGTACTAATCATAATGATAGTATATACAATAAATTCAATAAAAAAAATAAAACCATGAGATTGATGGAAAACAGTGAATAAAAATGATGATGGGTTTCTAGCAGCATCAGCTATTGGCAAAATTCCTCATATTTTTGTCTATTCCAAGTATCTACTATGTCATCATCATCATCCTCATCATCATCATCATCATTAGGTCTTTTTTAGTCTCCACTGCAGGAGCATAACCCTCTCTGCACTACCAGAGCCATATATTAGCCAGAGCAATCAGAGGATTTGGCTTAACTCTCCTCGCTAGCCAGACGGGTTGGAGAGGTCTTTTGATGTTTATAAGCTTTGTTTAGCTTCCCATAGTCGCCTTCTACGACATCCACGGGAAGACTTGGAGTGGTCCTATTCTACTCTGCCGGGACCCACACGGCCGGGATCTACTATGTACACAGAAATAAAAACAGATGGTACATTCTATTTTTTTTTCTATCCCAGACTAATGTAGTAAAAGTATGAGTATAGATTTGAAGTTGACTATTCAAACGTTAAAATATACTTTAACGTTAGAGGATAATCTTGCAGCGGAAATCCCTGCATACCTTTCTAAATAGGCTTTATTTATTTAACTGTAACTTGATATTTTAATACACATCCACGAAAACCTCACAAGGAAATATATTTCGGCCTTAGCGAAATAACCGGATACGTTAAATATTTATAATTGCAATGAGAGCATACACCAAATGTAAAGGGGGAACACTAGCTACAGTAGCGACGCCAATCATTTTATTCCTAATACTTTACAAATAGAAAGGAATTCAAGAATATAAACAATACAAGCCTTAGTAAATAACCTGAAGTATTTTTTGAATCATGTTTATTACTATCGGAATCAGTGAGAATTATGAGAATCTGATTACCGCCAAAAACGGCCGTTTTTGGCGGTTATCACTTTTTCTCTCAATGACTGATTCTCATAATATCAAAACATGATTCCAAAAATACTTCAGGTTATTTACTAAGACTTGTATTGTTTATATTCTTGAATTTCTTTCTATTTGTAAAGTATTAGGAATAAAATGATTGGCGTCGCTACTTTGCCTAGTGAAGAAGTTTTGGTATCACATTATTATATTAAATGTTAACATTGACGAGCTCCGTGGCGCAGCGGTCAACACGCCTGCCTGCGACACGGATGGTCCCGGGTTCGATCCCCGGTCAGGTCAAGATGGAAAATGACCTTTTTCAGATTGACCTGGGTCTTGGATGTTTATCTATATATATATATATATATATATATATATATATATATATATATATATATATATATATATATATATATATATATATATATATATATATATATATATATATATATGTATTTGTTATAAAATATAGTATCGTTGAGTTAGTATCCCATAACACAAGTCTTGCTTAAGAACTTACTTTGGGGCTAGCTCAATCTGTGTGATTTGTCCGTATATATTTATTTATTTATTATTAATGTGATTATGTTCAATTAAAAGTTGCAATATTTAACACACAATCTTTTTCACAATCAGTCAAGTCGTTGAGGCTATAGGAGGCAATAATGGAAAAGTCATTTTGTGTTTAAATATTAATTTTGGGTTTAAAGAGTTCATTCGCTGAGATAAGTCGATGATCTTTGTTCTTATACGAATATCCCGCATTCTGATTTAATACATACATATTATCACGTCTTTATCCCTAATGGGGTAGACAGAGCCGAAAGTCATAGGACTTGGCCACTTTTAGCATTATAGTGGGCGTAAAGGTGGAAGGCGGAATCAAAATAGTGATGGGTTGCTAGCCGCATTGCCTATTGATGTGATTCCTTAGATTTTTGCCCAATCCCTTGACCGGCTTTTACGGTCTGCGCGGGAAGAAAAGCAGCTGGTATATTCTATGTTTTTTCCATTCTCCCAAACCAGCATGGAAGCAGACACATTCTGAATTGATATCATACAGAAACACCGAGCATAAATAAATAAATATATACGAAAAAATCACATAATTATATTGAGCTTGCCCCAAAGTAAGTACTGTTATGGAATACTCATCATCAAGACTTATTAGTCTCCACTGCAGGAGCACTACCCTCTCTGTACTACTAGAGCCTGAGCATTCAGGCTGAGACTTTGGCATACACTCTCCACGCTGGCCAGGTGGGTTGGAGAGGTCTGTTGGATTATTAAAAGCTTTGTTTAGCTTGTGTTTCCTAAGTCGCCTTCTACAACATCCCCGGGAAGACTTGAAGTGGTCATATTCTACTCTACCGGGAACCACGTGGGATACTACCTCAACAATACTATGTTTTATGACAAATACATTTATAGATAAACATCCAAGACTTAGGTCAATCTGAAAAAGATCATTTTCTATTTCGGCCTGACCGGGGATCGAACCCGGGACCATCCGTGTTGCAGGCTTACTGCGCCACGGAGCTCGTCATAGTTCTCCAAGCTCTTTGAGTGAGTTACAACTTTCTTATGAGGGCCATTAATGGACCAGGTTTCTGACCAGTGACTCATCAAATTAAATGTGTATAGTAATACAGTGTGTAGATCGACCCTCAACATTCCTATAAAGTGGCGACTCAGACCATCATATGGGACCAATGAGGGAACTAAAAAAGTCGCAATTTCCATTTATTAAATAAAAAAAAACTATAGTGACGTAACACAAATTGTGCTAACCCGACAGTTGTAAACTTGTGTGGTAGGATACTAATTCAACGATACTATCTTTTATAATAGATATTCGTACTTATATCCAAGTCCCGGGACAGGCAGAAAAATATAGTTTTTCATCAAGAGACCAGAGATTGAACCCGGGTTCGATTCCGCCATTCGTGTCCCAGGCTGGCATGTTAACCACTACACTGCAGAGATCGTCAAAATGAAAAATGAAACGTGATCAGATGTTTAATAGAAACAAGCTGACTGTGAGTATTTTGGCATTCCTCTGGGAGTGAAACTTTGGCAATAGAAAAGTGAGGTAGAACCATAAAAGTTAGGTCTAGTCAGTGAAATTACTAAGTAATGTCATAAAAGCACCTTGTTTCTTGATGTTAGAGCATAAATTCTTATGATGAGGTTGATAAACAGAACTAGATTTGGCCACGGCTCCGTTCGTAAGAATGTATTTCCCTTGAGAATAGTACCAGTATTTAAGTTCTTTATTAATGTAAATTCAAAAATATGCATATTACGTATAGTACATTTATTTAGTACATCATGTTACAAAAAAAATAGTTTCTCTGTTTGAACAGTTTGTTTGTATGTACTTATGTAAGTTTGTCCGCGATCATATCGCGTTTGGCTGAACAGATTTAGATGCAGTTTCAAGAAAAATATTTTTGTCATTCTGGCAAAGATTTTGTTGATTGTAAATCAACAAGTGGGTGTTCTGAAAGCGGTTCCCTTTTAAACAATTTTGTTTTAAATATTTTTATTGGAAATCACCCTGGTCCCGTATCGGGTCTCAAATACAGGATCTTCATTAACTGACCTTGTCAAAATGTAAATTTTTTCCAATGGAACCCATGCTGGAACCTCGGAAAAAATCTAAATTGTCATAGAAATTGCTGGGTCAGCCAAATATTTTTGTATGAAAACGACCATTTTTTTCGAATTCCCAGCATTATTTATTTCTTGAAAAGTTATTCATTTTGATGGGCCAATTTGACAATTTGAAGAAAAGGATAGGATGAGTTTTGAATTTTAAAAAATATTTATTTATTGAAAATATATGATGAAAAAGAATTCGCCACAGGTAGAATTCGAACCCACGAGTCTTAGGTCTGCGCCCTAAGTGTGTTACCAACTACACTACCGTGACTTCGAATCACCGCGTCGAATTCTCTCATCACATATTACACCGTAGGGTATAACGCATTCGAAGCATGCGTATTTCTTCAATACTACCCAATATTTTGTAGTGTGGTATATATAGTATTTATTTTAATAATATACCGAGCATTGTAATGCTATTTAAAAAAGTATGTTTGGTTCGCTTAGGTAGTCTTTCCTCCCCCCCGATGGTTCCCATCTTGTCGCGATGGGGGGGCTCTAGTAGCCGCGGTCTCGCCACCCGCGGTGAAGCTAAGAGGAACCGGGCGGAAGGCGCTCGAGGAGGGTCTGGGCAACCCACCTCGCGCCTGACGTAGAGGAAGACAACCTCTTTAAAAAATTACCGGAGGAGGCCCTCACATTGAGTGGCCTGGCTGTGGGTGAAGGGGTGTACTCTCCCTACACCTACAGTCGTAGTTGGGGTCGCGGGGGAAGAGGAGTGCCAGTATTCCGGTGCGCCGCTCTCCCTGTCCTCCGCGACCAAGCGTGGCCGTGGCGCTTGACGCGGCATCGGTGGGGCCGCAGGGGAAGAGGAGTGTTGGTATGGCGATGCGCCGCTCTCCCTATCCTCTGCGGCCGATTTGGAGATGGCCTTGATCAGTCTCTGCTGCGCCGTGATCTGTGGTCCAAGGCGGCGGAGACTGATCAAGGCAAAAGTGAGGGCCAGTTGGGTGGCGGAGGCGGGACTTCGTCACTTGACAGATGGCTCTCGAGTTGGAGGAGCGTGCTCGGGTGTCAGGCACGACCTTCGGGGGCGGGTTGTCGCGGCCAGGGGCTTATGAGCCCTTGACCGCGATAGCCCGCCCGGTGTAGGTGGTCGCTCCGATCCCTCTGCTGTCACTTTGTGACTAAGAGGGAGTCGTGCCTTGGAGGGGTCGCTAAGCACGACCGCCGCGCCGGGGCTGTGGAGCGAGAGTAGCACACGCCCCCGGCACATAGCGGCCCAGTAGTGACACCGTGGAGTTTAGTGGCCACACCACATAACCGTGCGTGGCTTCCCGTAGCCCGCGCGGTATCCGAAGGGATTCTCCACGTTAAAAAAAAAAAAAAAAGTTGTCTTTCCTAATCTAACCTAACGTTTTGTTTTAAGTTTCACGGATATCAACATTAGAATTTAAATATATCGGGATATTTAATAGGTAATCACGGTAAATATCCCGATATGTTTAATTCTAACCTAACATCTTGTTTTTCAATACCTAACAAATTTCCCCCTCCTTAGCGCGACGTGAGGCTTAGCTATTTTCTTTTTATATAGGGCCCCGTTACCACTCTTTGGGTACGGGACCCTTAACACGATAATATAATAAATTGTACACTCCACATTTTACTACGTTTGAGAGATTCTGTAGTAGATTTACCCAAGAATTTTATAATACGTCGCGACAAGAATGCGCTGTCATATTGCTAGAAATATGACGGAAGGATGCCGGAATTTTAGTATACGAGGAACACGGTCTTGCAATATTGGATGCGCTTGCTTTTCCTTAAGAGGGTATACTAGCAGTGCGTTTTCCATACAAATGTATTTCTCTATTTTCTCGCTGAAAACTGCTTCTAGAGGCACAATTCTTTTTACATACAATCTATTACTAAAATAGGTATGTCCCTATGTTTTATTTTTTTCTAAAAACCTGCTTAAAAGAAGAAAAAAAATTGTACAAAACAGGTTTTTTGGAAAAAATAAAAATAGGGGCATTCCTATTCTAGTACTAGATTTTATGAAAAAAGAATTGTCGCTCTAGAATCAGTTTTTCAGCGAGAAAATAGAGAAATACATTTGTATGGAAACCATATTGAAAAAATACTGCTAGTATACGCTCTTAAAAAGGCTCAGATCAGTGAAACTAGCGCCACCCGTCATTTTATTCTTGTACTCCTATTATATGATATTGTGATTTCCAAAATTGTCTCTTGCATCATCATTTGTCTAGTTTTTGCCTTAGTTTCCTATTTTATTCAATGCTATTAAAACCAATAGGTATTTAGTCCAAGCTGTCAACTCAACGCCAGCACATGGTTATACTAAATTGACGTTGAAACGGACAATATTAATAACAGTGGATTCAGCAGAATGAGTAATTGCCTTCGCCCGTGTAAATGATGGCGTCAAGATGGCCGGCACGTCAAAATGGCGATCGGCGGTAATCGAGTGCGGCGGCGTGCCATTGGTCACCCGTCAGTACCAGGTGTTCTGGCACTGCTACTTAATCTTGAGTATACATATAGCTTGTCATAGCCTGTCTTCAAATTCTATTCAAATCTGTCCTTAAGCATGTCTGAAAGCTGTATGAAGACGTCGATTTTGCGTATTGAGTATAGTTTTTATATGTCTGCTCGTAGGCATATGCAAAAAAAAAATAACTAAGCATTAGCAGTTATAATATTATTATCACTATAGTTTTTCTAATATTACATCGTTCATCAGAACTTATATTTATATTACACTGTGTTTTTACTTCTTGTTTGCATTAGTTCCTAATTTAACATACCTAATTCTATCAAATTAAATATTTAGTCTAAGCTGTTAGTACAGCGCTATACGTAATTGACATTTGAACGGACGATATTAATAACCGTAATGAGTAATTGCCTTCGCCCGTGTGGCTGATGGCGACAAGTTGGCTGCCACGTCAAAATGGCGATCGGCGGCGTAGACTATACAAGATGTAATGTTTTTCAAATCTTATAATCTACGTTAAGATTTTAATCATGTAATTTACCTATTTATGATGACTTGAATCGTGCAGTAATTTAAAATGCTCACGAGAGACTCTATATTTCTTTTTACGACCATTTGTCTGTCAATCTGGCGCTACCTTAGAGTGGTTGGCATCAAACAGGTAGCTGGCTGTAATAGAAAATATGATATTGAATTACTAGGGGTCACATTAGCGACACAACTAATAGTGCAAATGACATAATCGCTAAGATAAGTTTGAGGTAGTAAAATAAGTAACTATCTTAACCCGAATAAATAATGTCAGCAAAATGGCTGCCCCATCAAAATGGCGATCGGTGGCAATCGAGTGCGGTGGTGTGCCATGGTGTGCCATTTGTCAGCGCCGCCAGTTGTGTCAGGACTGCTGCTTAATCTTTATGGCAGGTCATATGTCTTGTCGTAGCTGTGGTTAAAGCTGTACGAAGACATTGATTAAGGCTATCTAGTTTAGTTTGCGAATGTAAGCTCGTATGCCTATTAATTTATCACTGCTAACGTTTATTCATTTACCTCATATTGCTAAATTTGGTCATTAAAGTCAGTACCAATATTTACCCAAAGCCGACAGTAGTATACTGATAATGCATTGTCTTTTGTTCGCGTTGGACTAACGCAATCAATAGACAATACCCAAATCAATCCAAATCAATCAAAAGCAATATTTTGTAGCTGAGGTTAAGGCTTTACATTAAATTGACCCCCAACATACATTTGAAAGAGTGACTCAGGTTATCAATATGAACAACTTTTCCTATGGGATCAATCACGGATCAATACTGGTAGCTTCCATGCTTCGATTTTCTTCTTACGCAGACCGGAAAAACTGTTGACAGATAGGGCGAACATCTAAGGAATAGCGTTGTAGGCGATGCGGCTAGCAACCCATCACTATTTTTATAATATAGTATAAGCGGAGACGCCCATTTAAATTTTCCTTCATTCACCGACATTACGTAATAACGGTCTGGCCGGTAGCTGCACATTTGCACGGCGGCGCTCGAGCGGAACGGACATTGGTGATGTACATTTTAAATAGTTTTCCACTTATTTGATTTTCCTGATCTTGTGTTTTTGTGATTCGGATACCTATATCGTTTTTGGTTTGTAACTGATTTGTTCCTAATTAAAAACTTGCTTAAAAATAATAAACGTGTATTGTCGTGTCGAAAGCATTTTTTTAATTAAATAAGTTCATCCCTGCTAATAATAGTATATATTATACATAATATACATATTATATCACGTCTTTATCCCTTGCGGGTAGACAGAGCCCAAGGTCATAAAACCTTACGGCCACGTTTAGCGTGTTATTGAAAGTGGATTAAAAATAGTGATGGGTTGCTATCCGCATCGCCTACAACGCGATTTGTTTAGTACATACATACGTATGTATCAATACTGATGGCATTTTAGTGCGGTGGTGTGCCATTTGTCAGCGCCGCCAGTTGTGTCGGGACTGCTGCTTAATAGCAGGTCATACGTCTTGTCGTAGCTGTGGTCAAAGCTGCACGAAGACATCGATTTAGGCTATTTAGAAGAGTTTGCGAATGTCTGCTTGTATGCTTAGTAATTTAACATTGCAAAATACTTACTTATTTTCCTCATATAACTAAATTTCATTATTAAAGTCAGTACCAATATTTCCCCCAAGCTGTCAGCCAATCGCCAATTTGACGTGGCGGCCATCTTGTCGCCATCATTCACACGGACGAAGGCAATTACTCATTCTACCGCATCCACTGTTATTAATATTGTCAGTTGAAACGTCAATTTAGTATAACCATGTTCCGGCGTTGTGCTGACAGTTTTGACTAAATATTGCCTTTGATTGATTTGGGTATGTTAAATTGGGAACTAATACAAACAAGAGGCAAAGGAATATTGGAATATCCTATTTCTGTTGCATTGGCATCATTTTATCAGTGTCATCATAATCATCAGGTCTATTTTAGTTTCCACTGCAGGAGCACAACCCTCTGTTCTACCAGAGCCATATAATTGCCAGAGCAGTCAGAGGATTTGGCCTATACTCTCCACGCTGGCCAGACGGGTTGGAGAGGTCTCTTTGATGTTTATAAGCTTTTTTTACCTTGAGTTTTCTAATCCGCCTTCTGCGACATCCATGGGAAGACTTGGAGTGGTTCTATTCTACTCTGCCGGGAACCGAACGGCTATCAGTGTACTACTGAGGTACACGAGAGTCTAGTGAACGTGAGCATTATTAGCGCTCAAGCATGTGAAGCAACTCCGGGCGCAATCCCCACTTGGGTGATTAAATATAAATAAATATGAATATTAGTTAGCCATACAGTAAGTTGTGAACTTGTGTCGCAGGATACTAACTCAACGATACTATATTTTATAATGTATACTTTATATAGATAAACATCCAAGACCCAAGTTAATCTGAAAAAGATCGCTTCCCATCATGACCTGACCAAGAATCGAACCCGGGACCCCCGTGTCGCAGGCTGGCGTGGGGACCACTGCGCCACGGAGCTTGACGATGCGGGGCAATTGGCATAAAAATATAAATATAAAGTAAAGCTGTATGTCTCGGCATCTTTAATGGCGGAGCTTGGAAAAGACTGATTGACTCCAGTGTTGGTCACTTACATACACTAAAAACAAACAGTCAAGTGTTACTACTAACAGCTTTGGGTAAATAGTTATTGGTCTTGACTTAATTGTAGAACTTATGGAATGTGAGAAATAAATACCAGGCATACGAGCAGACATTCGGAATCTATACAAAATAGCCTAAATTGATGTCTTCGTACAGCTTTAACCACAGCTACGACAAGACGTATGACCAGCCCCCGCAGCATGGCACGCGCGTAAACGTTTATCGACTATCGCCATCTTGTTTTTCGCAATACTGCAGAGCGAGATGTGGATAGTTTATCGCGCGATATAAACGGCGTCGCGGGAGCCATGCTACGGGAGCTGCCAGAAAGAAATAAGATGCCTGCGCGGGAAGAAAAGCAGCTGGAATATTCTATGTTTTTGCTTTTCTTCCATACCAGCATGGAAGCTACCCATATTGATCCCATAGAAAAAGTTGTTTATATTGATAAATTGAGTCACTTTTTTAAAGATAAATATATACGGACAAATCACACAGATTGAGCTAGCCCCAAAGTAAGTTCCTAAGTAAGACTTGTGTTACTTATGGGATACTTACTCAACGATAGTATATATTATAACAAATACATATATATAAACATATAGGTTCACATCCAAGACCCAGGTCAATCTGAAAAAGATCATTTTCCATCTTGACCTGACCGGGGATCGAACCCGGGACCATCCGTGTCACAGGCCGGCGTGTTGACCGCTGCGCCACGGGTTCACGGTAGGTTCAATTTAGTATAAAGTTTTAACCTCAGCTACTTGCTTTTGATTTATTTGGGTATGTTTAATTGTGGACTAACGCAAACAAAAGGCAATGCATTATCATTGTACTACTGACAACTTTGGGTAAATATTGGTACCGACTTCAAATGTAGAACTTATGCAATTACTAAGTATGTAGCAGTGATAAATACTAGACATACGAGCAGACAAACGTCAACTATACCGACTAAATACTAGTTTAAATCGATGTCTCTGTACAGCTTTAACCACAGCTACGACAAGACGTATGACCTGACGAAAGATTAAGCAGCAGTCCCGACACAACTGGCGGCGCTGACAAATAATACATCACATACACCAGGTTAAAGAGTTCTACCTGCAAGGGTAACTGTCTTATCATTTTCGTCAACATCGCTTCTGTTGTATTAATGTGTTCGTTCACTCACTTATCTTATGGCTGTTGCATTATTAGTATATATACATATCGTATGTATTTATGTATGTTTTTTTTTTTGTAGTGTATTATAAATTATTTATTTATGTTTATTAGTAGTTGGAACGTACACCCCGTCCGTTAACGTTCTTTTGTCCTCTCCATCCACCGGTTGTCTGGAAGAAATTGCTTTTAGCAATAAGACCGCCCATTGTACATAAGTTTTAAATAAGTTCTTTATATATTTGTATGTTTTGGTGTACAATAAAGTATTACTTACTTACTTACTTACACAGCACTATTGATCCAATAGGATAATTTGTTCATATTGATAACCTGAGACACTCTTATAAGGGTATCTATTTATCTATTAACCAGCGACGTCCACTTCTGGACATAAGCCTTCCGATAGATCGCCACAAAATGCGGTCTTGTGCATACTGAGTTCACCGACTCCTTCGACATAGTTTAAAGGTATATAAACGCTGTGTAGCCTTAACTTCTTTTGATTGATTTAGTTTGTTTAATTGGGGAATCACACAAACAAAAGACAATGCATTATCAGTGTACTGACAGCTTGGGGGAAATATTGGTACTGACTTTAATAATGAAATTTAGTTATATGAGGAAAATGAGTAAGTATTTTGCAATGTTAAATTACTAAGCATACAAGCAGACATTCGCAAACTCTTCTAAATAGCCTAAATCAATGTCTTCGTGCAGCTTTGACCACAGCTACGACAAGACGTATGACCTGCTATTAAGCAGCAGTCCCGACACAACTGGCGGCGCTGACAAATGGCACCGCACTCAAATTCCATCAGTATTGATAAATACGTATGTATGTACTAAACAAATTGCGTTGTAGGCGATGCGGCTAGCAACCCATCACTATTTTTAATCCACTTTCAATAACACGCTAAACGTGGCCGTAAGGTTTTATGACCTTGGGCTCTGTCTACCCCGCAAGGAATAAAGACGTGATATAATATGTATAATATTTACTATATTATAAAAATAGTGATGGGTTGCTAGCCGCATCGCCTACAACGCAATTTGTTTAGTACATACATACGTATTTATCAATACTGATGGAATTTGAGTGCGGTGCCATTTGTCAGCGCCGCCAGTTGTGTCGGGACTGCTGCTTAATAGCAGGTCATACGTCTTGTCGTAGCTGTGGTCAAAGCTACACGAAGACATTGATTTAGGCTATTTAGAAGAGTTTGCGAATGTCTGCTTGTATGCTTAGTAATTTAACATTGCAAAATACTTACTCATTTTCCTCATATAACTAAATTTCATTATTAAAGTCAGTACCAATATTTCCCCCAAGCTGTCAGTACACTGATAATGCATTGTCTTTTGTTTGTGTGATTCCCCAATTAAACAAACTAAATCAATCAAAAGAAGTTAAGGCTACACAGCGTTTATATACCTTTAAACTATGTCGAAGGAGTCGGTGAACTCAGTATGCACAAGACCGCATTTTGTGGCGATCTATCGGAAGGCTTATGTCCAGAAGTGGACGTCGCTGGTTAATAGATAAATAGATACCCTTATAAGAGTGTCTCAGGTTATCAATATGAACAAATTATCCTATTGGATCAATAGTGCTGTGTAAGTAAGTAAGTAAGTAATACTTTATTGTACACCAAAACATACAAATATATAAAGAACTTATTTAAAACTTATGTACAATGGGCGGTCTTATTGCTAAAAGCAATTTCTTCCAGACAACCGGTGGATGGAGAGGACAAAAGAACGTTAACGGACGGGGTGTACGTTCCAACTACTAATAAACATAAATAAATAATTTATAATACACTACAAAAAAAAAAACATACATAAATACATACGATATGTATATATACTAATAATGCAACAGCCATAAGATAAGTGAGTGAACGAACACATTAATACAACAGAAGCGATGTTGACGAAAATGATAAGACAGTTACCCTTGCAGGTAGAACTCTTTAACCTGGTGTATGTGATGTATTATTTGTCAGCGCCGCCAGTTGTGTCGGGACTGCTGCTTAATCTTTCGTCAGGTCATACGTCTTGTCGTAGCTGTGGTTAAAGCTGTACAGAGACATCGATTTAAACTAGTATTTAGTCGGTATAGTTGACGTTTGTCTGCTCGTATGTCTAGTATTTATCACTGCTACATACTTAGTAATTGCATAAGTTCTACATTTGAAGTCGGTACCAATATTTACCCAAAGTTGTCAGTAGTACAATGATAATGCATTGCCTTTTGTTTGCGTTAGTCCACAATTAAACATACCCAAATAAATCAAAAGCAAGTAGCTGAGGTTAAAACTTTATACTAAATTGAACCTACCGTGAACCCGTGGCGCAGCGGTCAACACGCCGGCCTGTGACACGGATGGTCCCGGGTTCGATCCCCGGTCAGGTCAAGATGGAAAATGATCTTTTTCAGATTGACCTGGGTCTTGGATGTGAACCTATATGTTTATATATATGTATTTGTTATAATATATACTATCGTTGAGTAAGTATCCCATAAGTAACACAAGTCTTACTTAGGAACTTACTTTGGGGCTAGCTCAATCTGTGTGATTTGTCCGTATATATTTATCTTTAAAAAAGTGACTCAATTTATCAATATAAACAACTTTTTCTATGGGATCAATATGGGTAGCTTCCATGCTGGTATGGAAGAAAAGCAAAAACATAGAATATTCCAGCTGCTTTTCTTCCCGCGCAGGCATCTTATTTCTTTCTGGCAGCTCCCGTAGCATGGCTCCCGCGACGCCGTTTATATCGCGCGATAAACTATCCACATCTCGCTCTGCAGTATTGCGAAAAACAAGATGGCGATAGTCGATAAACGTTTACGCGCGTGCCATGCTGCGGGGGCTGGTCATACGTCTTGTCGTAGCTGTGGTTAAAGCTGTACGAAGACATCAATTTAGGCTATTTTGTATAGATTCCGAATGTCTGCTCGTATGCCTGGTATTTATTTCTCACATTCCATAAGTTCTACAATTAAGTCAAGACCAATAACTATTTACCCAAAGCTGTTAGTAGTAACACTTGACTGTTTGTTTTTAGTGTATGTAAGTGACCAACACTGGAGTCAATCAGTCTTTTCCAAGCTCCGCCATTAAAGATGCCGAGACATACAGCTTTACTTTATATTTATATTTTTATGCCAATTGCCCCGCATCGTCAAGCTCCGTGGCGCAGTGGTCCCCACGCCAGCCTGCGACACGGGGGTCCCGGGTTCGATTCTTGGTCAGGTCATGATGGGAAGCGATCTTTTTCAGATTAACTTGGGTCTTGGATGTTTATCTATATAAAGTATACATTATAAAATATAGTATCGTTGAGTTAGTATCCTGCGACACAAGTTCACAACTTACTGTATGGCTAACTAATATTCATATTTATTTATATTTAATCACCCAAGTGGGGATTGCGCCCGGAGTTGCTTCACATGCTTGAGCGCTAATAATGCTCACGTTCACTAGACTCTCGTGTACCTCAGTAGTACACTGATAGCCGTTCGGTTCCCGGCAGAGTAGAATAGAACCACTCCAGGTCTTCCCATGGATGTCGCAGAAGGCGGATTAGAAAACTCAAGGTAAAAAAAGCTTATAAACATCAAAGAGACCTCTCCAACCCGTCTGGCCAGCGTGGAGAGTATAGGCCAAATCCTCTGACTGCTCTGGCAATTATATGGCTCTGGTAGAACAGAGGGTTGTGCTCCTGCAGTGGAAACTAAAATAGACCTGATGATTATGATGACACTGATAAAATGATGCCAATGCAACAGAAATAGGATATTCCAATATTCCTTTGCCTCTTGTTTGTATTAGTTCCCAATTTAACATACCCAAATCAATCAAAGGCAATATTTAGTCAAAACTGTCAGCACAACGCCGGAACATGGTTATACTAAATTGACGTTTCAACTGACAATATTAATAACAGTGGATGCGGTAGAATGAGTAATTGCCTTCGTCCGTGTGAATGATGGCGACAAGATGGCCGCCACGTCAAAATGGCGATTGGCGGTAATCGAGTTGCGGTGGCGTGCCATTGGTCACACCACAAAGCTGGTTGTGTCGGGACCATATGGCGAGTCATGAGTCTTGTTGTGGCTCACGCAAGACAAAGATATATGGATATAGTATGTATTATAAAATATAGTATATAGCTAGCTTTACGCCCACTAATATGCTAAATATGGCCTATGGGTTTTATGACCTTGGGCTCTGTCGACAACAAGGGATCATCATCATCATTTCGTGTAGGTGACACGGTCAGTCGACCATGCACACCCTGGTGTCAGAGTTCTTCGGAACCGCCTCTCGGCCTCTGACGTGGTTCCTTTTACGACTACCAGATGGCAGCCGGGACCAACGGCTTAACGTGCCTTCCGAAGCACGGAATCATCTTCCTTATCAGACAATCAGGTGATTCATGCCTGCATTGTCCTAACCAAACTGGAATCAACTTAACAAAGTATGCTTCCCGTGGGAATCGAACCCACGATCCCCGGGTCAGTTAAGTAAATGCCTTAACCACTGGACCACAGAGACAAGGGATAATTAGCGAGTCAAAAATGGCTGGGGGCGAATAAGATGGCGCGGTACCTTGGCTTAGCTTATCGATATAAAGACAGAATTAACTTTTTGTTATCCTTGAAGACCTCCAATGGATGCGAGCGAAAGCAGGAACGCCATATACGTGGCGGGCTGATTATATTCGTGGTAATCATATAGACTTGGTTATTATTGTTTGCGCGAGCGATAAGCGTGTGCGCGCGAGCGAGCGGATTCACAGCGATTTTTGGGCGAGTACCGGCCGGTTTGAAGGTTATAGCCACAGTGGTGCGCGCGAGCGAGTTGTCGCGAGGAGCGCAAAAATCTCAGTCGAAACATTCATTCGACAAGACTGCTAACGCCCTCTTCGCGGGTAAGGCTGGTATTATCAAAATACCGATAGCACACATAAAAGCGCGCGTCCAGACATGATAATATGTATGTCTGTATCTGTATCTAGCTATCTTATGTTTTCGCGATTGTTACACATTTAAATAAAATTATTTTAATACGGTTTTTATCGCGTTTATTACATTATTTATACACCTAACGTTTCGAGCACTTTACAGTGTTCGTGGTCGCAGGTAGACAGTCTACCTGCGCTGTCTAATAAACGCGATAAAAACCGTATTAAAATAATTTTATTTAAATGTATCTAGCTAGCTGAATTACTTTTTCTTCCCATACTTTTTTACGTTTAGATTATTATAAGTGTTTTCATTTATGTCTGGGTCATTGAGATTTTGAGTCCAGTTATATGAACAGCTATATTCCGGAAGGGTCGTTAAAGAAATAATTATATTCATAGACAGAAAAACAAAGGCAGAATGTATTACTGGATTCTACGGGCAAATCACATAGATAGCTTCTGCCAAAGTAAGTAAATTCAAGACTTATTTTATGCGATACTAACTCAATGATAGTAAATTTTATAACAAATACAAATAGAGATAAATATCCAAAGAAATAAAGATCAAAGCTTTATTTTACTCCCTAGTGTAAGAAAGTATTTCAATGATACTTAGTTTCTGCTCACTGCATCCGATATTTGAGATTTACTGCAAATGGCGGCCGTGAATAATGTCAGCATAAAGTATTTTTTCGTTCCGCTGGGCTCTGGAGATTGTCATATGGCTTTTATTGAGAGAGACGTTTGGTTTCGCGCTTGAATATATTGTTTTTTGTTGGAAATAATTTCCAGGAAATCTTAGGAATATAGGATGAAAATAGTTGAGGTGTTACAAAACTTAATATGCTTCTAATACTTCTAATACTGCAGCATATGTAATGCGGAGTTTTAAAAAAGGATATTAAAGAATGTGTACAAAACCTTGAGAGAAAAATAACTAATTTTAGAGAATTAAATATTACTTTAATAAATTAAGAAATAAAATATGGGACGGGAGCAGGATTTTAACCTGCTTTTAGTATATAAATGACTCAAAGGCCACAAAGCCTGCCCGCGTGGATTTCCCCACTTATTTATACATTATAATAGAATAGCGTTGTGAATGTGAAAATAATACCCCTAGAAATTTCGGAAACAATATTGTTTTTTGATTAAATTTGCCGTGTGGTTCCCGGCAGAGTAGAATAGCTAAGCTAAACAGAGCTTATAAACACCAAAGAGACCTCTCCAACCCGTCTAGCCAGCGTGGAGAGTGTAGGCCAAATCCTCTGACTACTCAAGCTAATATATGGCTCTGGTAGTACAGAGAGGGTCGTGCTCCTGCAGTGGAGACTAAAAAGACCTAATGATGATGATGATGATTAAATTTAACGCGAAGTACTAACAGTATTAATAAATGACTGTACTCAATCAAATATTAAATCAAAAATTTCGTTCATCATCATCAGTCTATACTCGTCCACAGCTGGACATAGGCCTCCCCAATTGCACAAAAGATTTTTTTTAAATCGATTTAGATAATTGTAGTAGAAGATAAAAACCTCTTGTTTACCTATACATATCAACCAAACCAATAAAAACGTAACGGCTAACCAAAAACAATATTTGGCCGCGAAATGGCTAGGCACGACCAAAATGGCCGGTGCGCGCCAAACTGCCCGGCGATGGCTATAACGTGTTGCGATACGGCCATCCGCCCATCAACGCAACATGTCACGAGCTACACCATAAAATGTATCTAGACTTGACGAGACACACTGCATTAAAGAAAAATGACAATTCAGACAGCAATGCGTGTATTTTATATTGGTTTTCGAATATATATCTAAGTACAAATATTTGACTCATCAGACATAGATTCAGAATGTAAAAATATAAGAAAATAAGAAAAAGACACTTATCTATACTAACAAGACACAACAAATATATATGTGCATTTGGTGACATGGCACAGTCATTGAACATGTGTACATTGCAATAATCAGAAATGATGTAGCTCAACATTTATGCTAATCGTACATCATTATCATCTTAGCCACAAAAAATTCACTACTGGACTTACGAGGTAGGTTATTAGACTGAGAAAACGACCAAATGGCCGGTGCCCGCCAAACTGCTTGATGGCTATAACGTGTTGCGATACAGCCATCCGCCCATATACGCAACATGTCACGAGCTACACATAAAATGTATCTAGACTTGACAGGACACACTGTATCAATGGAAAACGAGCATTCAGAGAGCTATATATCATGTCAAGACTATGAAAATGTATTTTTCTTACAGTTTTTAACAAAATAGACAATTAATTATTAGATACAGCAAGACACATAAACGGTAAAATAATGAAAAATAGAACAAAAATAAGAAAATAATACAGACTTATACTTACAAGGCACGCCAAATATGAGAATTTGGTAAAATTGCACAGTCATTGAACATTGGGTGCGTTGCAATAATCAAAAATTATGTACTTTGATGGGTTTGGATGGATTCATCGTGTATTACTATTATATTAGGCATAAGAACCCCTCGGCTGGGCTTACGAGGTAGGTTATTGCGCTGGGAAAACGACCAAAATGGCCGGTGCCCGCCAAACTGTCCGGCGATGGCTATAACGTGTTGCGATACGGCCATCCGCCCATCAACGCAACATGTCACGAGCTACACCATAAAATGTATCTAGACTTGACAGGACACACTGTATCCAAGGAAAACGAACATTTATAGAGCTATTTTGTCTTATCAAGACTATGAAAAGGTGTCTTTTTATTGTTTTTAATTATGCATAGTTGCAATGAGTGTAATCTCAGCCGTTTGACGTAATTGAGAAGTTGCTGTTGCTGCTTATTAGGCAAAATTAATATAAATCTCAGAAATTACGACTCGACAAGAAGGAGATGACTGCATATATTATAAACACGAAAGTAAGTTTTACTGTTGCACCAAAGTTTTACACACGTTTTCAAGAGCATCGCGAAGGACATGTGATACTTTTCATCCAGAGAATAATGAGCTCCTATGAAGTAACGCGCAGTTTTTTTTTATAGGAAGACAGCTACAAAAATGTCACAACAGCTAACAGAGCCAATAGGTCCTCACCGACAGAAATATATTTTTTTGTAAAAATATGGATTGTATTCCAAATTCTTCGACAGTGTGTCACAACTCTAGCTGCCTGCAGTATACTTTTACGAGGCATCCTCAGGAATGTTATTAAGACGAGCGTCGTACGAGCAAATATTGCGTGCTCATTATGAAGTGCCAGCAATCCGACCCGGTTTTACTTGAGTGCCTGTAGAGATCGAGTGATGTGAGGGCAGAGTGCCCTCAACCTCTGCCCTCGCCTCGACGTAGATGAAGTAGCAAAAGCTTACTTGGAGTTTGCTACGTAGTCTCTTCAATGGAAAAAGTATTAAATAAGGTAAAGATAACGACCTTGATTCTCGCCCTGAAAATGGCCATCTGAATTGGCCGAAACCCGGTCGGCAATACCGACTAAATATAACGTGAGTGCAACCGTTTTTAATAATAATAATTATGTCTCGCGTAATAAGGGCGGCCAACCCGTCTATCTTTTCATACAAACGCTCGTACGTGATTATGGCGGTGTAACAAATCTTTCTTTAAAGATTTTCCACTAATAGGTATCTTGTGCACTATATCTAGGTTTCTATCAAAACGAAAAATCAAAATTTGGAGAAAAAACTTCAGCATTAGCCTCCAAAAATCCGCTTTTTTGCACAAATTTTATGTGAACTTTGGGCGTTTATAATGTACTCATTAAATGTAACAGTAAAGAAAATATTTATTTAGAAACCTTGCAAATGTAATAGAGAGTCTAGATGTACAAGGTTATTTTCATAAACTTGTAAGGCTTACCAATAAACACGTATTTCTTAATTGTAAACAAGTTTAATGAAATTTCCGCACACTATTTTTCGTTCAATGTCTTAACGTACTCACTAGGTTGTTTCCATGAGGCAGTAAGAGGTGTGCGGGAGACGAGAGCAAGGGGTTCTTTTCACTTTGCATCTTTATCATACATTGCGCTGGACGGAACAAGCTTTTCGACCATGCTCGCGTTGACGATAGTCGGTCGGGGAAGGGCCACCTTAAGTAAAGATAACAGGTTTGGAGTAATACTTATTCTTACTAGTATTACAAATGCGAAAAAATGTTAGTTACGCTTTCGTATCTTACTACGGAACCGATCAACGGGAAAAATTGCATATTTGA
Source organism: Rhodophaea formosa (assembly GCA_963082605.1). NCBI lineage: Eukaryota > Metazoa > Arthropoda > Insecta > Lepidoptera > Pyralidae > Rhodophaea > Rhodophaea formosa. The sequence goes on along the minus strand of OY720220.1, from coordinate 1,883,149 downwards.
TTTATGGAGTAGATCATAGTTATTTATTTATTTTTCATCGTCATCCACCACTGCAAGAATACGACCTTCTTTGTGCTATCAGAGCCTTATATTTGCCAGAGCATTCAGAGGATTGGCCTACGCTCTCCACGCTGGCGAGACGAGTTGAAGGGATCTCTTTAAGGAGCCTTGGTGAGCGTATTATGAATTTTAGCTAAGGCTTAAAACATATTTATTAGGCTATACGATGGCAACCCGTCTGGCCAGCGTGGAGAGTGTAGGCCGAATTCTCTGACGGCTCAGGCAATATATGGCTCTTGTAGTTCAGAGAGGGTCATGCTCCTGCAGTCTAGACTGAGAAGGGCCTGATGATAATGATACGATGCATTAGACAGACATACGAAAATAGATTGATATACGTTCCGGACCATTAAAGGGGTGATTCAGCATGTCAATATAAACAACTTTTCCTATGGGACAAATGCTGTAATCGAAAAAAAATTCGACATTTCTATACAAATTGCCCAGGCGGCTGAACACTTTTGTATGAAAATGTCGAAATAAAATTTGAGTTTCCAGCATTGGTCCCATAGGAAAACTGGTTCATATCGACGGGCTGAATCACCCCTTTAAGGGTCCAGAACGATCAAAATTTCGCCATGTATAAAACGTATAACAACTCTCTTTTTGGTCGAAGGCTAGACAATACGTTGTGATACAAGTTAACATGATAATAACCTTATATTAACTTTAAACGTAATGACCAACATAAATTAGAGTTTGTGAGTATAAATGCTTAACGACTGACGAGATTCTTAAATGTTCCCATTACGGCATACAAACAGTAATGAGGGCATTTAAAATGAGTGCAGAAATAAACATTTTACTGTTTAGCTTATTGTACAACTAGCTTTTGCCCGCGGCTTCGCTCGCGTTAAGAAGTAGAATTGATCAAAATCCTTTCTTAACGGATGCCTACATCATAACATCTACCTGCATGCCAAATTTCAGCCCGATCCGTCCAGTGGTTTGGGCTGTGCGTTGATAGATCACTATGTCAGTCAGTCAGTCACCTTTGAGTTATATATATTTATATTTAGATTTAGATAGAAGTTCTTAAACTGATTTTTAATCTATTGATACAAGTAGCAATTTCAAATTATAAATAATACACACACACATTATTACGTTTTTTCCCTTGCGGGGTAGACAGAGTCCAGGTCTGTAAAACCTTAACGCCACGTTAAGCATGTTGGTGGGCTTGTAGGTGAGAACGGAATCAAAATAGTGATGGGTTGCTAGCCGCATTGAAGACATGATTCCTGATGCCCATTCCCTCGATCGGCTTTAACGAACTGCGCGAGAAGAGAAGCAGCTGGTACATTCTACGTACTCTACTATACTAAATAATACTATTAATAAATAAATTATAACTCAAGTAAAAAAAAAAAAACCTGCCGTGTAGTTCTCGCCAAAGTAGAAAGGACCACTTCATTTTTCGTGGATGTCGTAGAGAGCGATATAGGGAATACATTTAGGCTCCTAAGTGGATCTATATGTATCTATTATAAAAAACCGGCCAAGTGCGTGTCGAGCCACGCGCAGTGTAGGGTTCCGTAGTTGCGAATGACAACTTTGAGTTCACACTGTTTACACTCGCACCTCACAGTTTAACGACCAAAACATCTAACATTGAAGATTGTATGAAATTTTACATTTTCCAGTACTTTTTATAAGTTGGTTGTCATAACTTTTTAGTTTGCTCTTAGTACCCAGCTCTAATAGTTTTCCTTTCAACTTCAGTATAATATACTACTGCTGTAATTTTTTTCACATATCCATATATAACCGTTTAGCAAATAGAGGGGGGGGGGGGGGGGGGGGGAAACACGTACCTCTAAAAAAATTGTTTTGTATTGTACTTCAGAAACGGATCCTTAATCGAAAAATGATGTGCTCAACCTCGCACTATTTCTCAAAGACCTTTTAACGATACCCCACATGATGGGTAAATAGAGAAAAAAGAAATACTCCCCACGTTACTTGTATGGGAGCCACAAAAGAAAAAAAAAATTTCTAGATTTTTTTCTACTATTTTTTTGCCATGATTAATATACATACCCATATCAAATTACAGCTTTCTAGTACTTATAGTCTCTGAGTAAAACCGCGGACGGACAGACAGACAGACATGGCGAAACTATAAGGGTTCCTAGTTTACTACGGAACCCTAAAAACAGTGTGCCCACACTGTATTTCATGGTAATTTTGGTAATCCTTAGGAGAGGCCTATATCCAGCGGTGGAATACTTGTGGCTGAATGATGATGATGACTGTATATTTAAAACCTACATGCCCAAAACCGAATTACTTCAGAGCCATTCTGTAACACTGAATTGGTTCCGAAACCTATTATAGTTCTGTTTGTGTCCCGTACAGCCCAAATTTGGAACCAGTGGTTTGTAAACGTAGTACAAACGCAAATGTAATTAGGATGCGGCCTTATATACAATACCAGCTGTTACCCGCGGCTTCGCCCGCGTAATATATAGCCTATGTCCTTCTCGGTACCCTAACCTATGTGTATGCAAAATTTCATGATGATCGGTTAAGTAGATACGGCGTGAAAGCGTAACAAACTCACTTTCGCATTTATAATATTAGTTGGGATAGTTGGGATTGGGATTAAACATAAAGAAGAAGCAATGGAGTACTTTGTAAAAACATTTGGTTCCAACTCCTTAACCGTACGATTTGTTCTCACAGACTTACAAAGATGGCACTACTCGTTGCTACACAACATTGTATCTTCCGTATTATGAGAATATAAAAGCATTATTCACAAAATATATCTTATTAATAATTAGAACAATATTTTTGGTTTATTATTTTAAAATGACTCCTCAGTTTTAGTAAGTTTAGGCTAACTCAGATTACCGCCATCTAGTATCGAGTGGCAAGCAACTTTGCAGCGCCATACATTTGCCTACTTTTCGCTACCTATTTGGTCCAATATTTTTATATGAGGTTGGCAGTATATATCGTTAGTATTATATTGTGTTTAAAAAAAAATAAGATCTAGAAAAATGTTTCTGATAATGCTTTGACTATTATATTCTCTAGTTTCCGTCATGCCTTTATTTCAATGATTAATGAGTAGCACGATGACCTACTCAGCATAATTAGCGCTAACCCATGCTAAGCACCCTGAGAGCAGTCTCCAATGAGATGGTTGATCGCCAGTGGCGAGCTCCTCCGTGATTCGGAAGGCACGTTGATCGTTGGTCCCAGTCCCAGCTGTCATCATTGATGGCAGCTGATAAACTATATCAAATGCCTTTAGGCAGCTTATAAAGTCTATCTAGAGTTTGTGGTGGGAAGTCAAGGGGTACAGTTGAAGTTTGCCTTAGACAATTTTGCAAATTGATTTTAGTGGACTTTATAATATGAAATTGGTGTAGTTTGGTGTTATAAATGCTCGTGCTCATGAACAATTTGTGAAATATTTAAAGTGGACTAATAAATGGACTCGTATAGATTTGTCGCCAAAATCTCCCACAAGGCTGCCAAAGATCATACGCCATCTTTGATGCCACATACCGTACAACACCGATACTTAGTATCTCATTATACTGGATATTGGCAGAATCACTGAAATTTCGGTGGAAGACATAATATAAAACAGAAAAGAAGAAGAAAGTCTATCTAGACTTTGTGTCATCTGAACAAGTCATAATTTGAGCATAATTTGAAACAAGTAAGAAGTACTAAGTGTAGAGTTTTTGATGAGTAGTCAAAGGGTTCAGATGGGGTTAACCTTATATGATTTTGCAAATTGATTTGAGTGGACTTAATAATACGAAATTGGCAAAGTTTGTTGTAATAAATGCTTATAAATAATGTGTGAAATAGTTTAAGTAGACTATCGTATGGACTCGTATAGATTTATCACCGCTCACTTATCAATAGTTTGAGAATTATACGCCTCTCAAGATTTCCATACAAATTTGAAAAGGCTTGTAATTCTCAAACCATTGGTATTTTAACCAAGCCGTATAGGAACGTACGTAGATTATAATGAGATTAATTGGTTAAATGCTAAATTTTACTCCAAAATTATCACATATTGCCACAATTCCCTTTTTCCGTTTGTATGGAGACATGCGCGTCCAGGCGACTCTTAAGCAATCAAATTATAAATATATAATAAATTTATAAAATAAGCTAATTTGCCGTTCCTACTTATTTTATAGCTACACAGCTACACAACATAATTACAGTTCAATGCTTTATGGTAAGAACTGATGTAATGTGAAATATAAAATGCAATAACCGAATTGAAATTAAAGCCGAGACCACAGAATTAATAATAGTACCCCGAGATGCCCACGTTGCATCGCTCAAGTACAAGCCACTTCTAAAACTTTCAAGGTTTTCACTTTGCAAGTATGTGTTCCACTTACCACTAAATATGTGCTCTGTTTATTTTAATAGTATGCCTATAAAAATATTTCATTGATCCCTGCTAGAGCTCCGTGGCGCAGCGGTTAACACGCCTGCCTGCGACACGGATGGTCCCGAGTTCAATCTCCAGTCATGTCAAGATAGAAAATGATCTTTTTCATATTGACCTGCAGGCCTATTTGCTAACTTTTGACAGCTACGATGTACATCATTTTCATGGTAACTTCAATATTCATTACGGCTTCGGTATGAATGATTATTTTTATTTAAGATATGAAAACCGTAATGGATGCTAAAGTGAAAATCAAATCGTTGTACACCGAGTTAGCAAATCGACCTGCTGGGTCTTGGATGTTTATCTATATAAGGGTATATATTATAAAATATGGTATCGTTGAGTTGGTATCCTCAACCGTAATTTATCCGTCTGTGTGATTTGTACGTATATATTTATTTATTTATAGACAATCTCATACAAAATTATTGGACCGATAAATGGCCTGCTACAAGGTAGGCGGCGTAGTTAGACGACGGCGCAGTAGAGTTGTATTCTACACGTCACGAAAGGAAGTTAATCTGTGTTGGCTTAATCTTGCTCAAACTTTGTTTCGTGTGTGCAAGTGGCCAACACTGGTGTCAGATTTTTCAAGCTGCCTAAAGGCATCTAACATAGCTTAACGACTGCCATCAATGATGACAGCCGGGACCAACGGCTTAACGTGCCTTCCGAAGCATTTGCGGTCACCCATCCAAGTGGGGACTGCTCCCGGGGTTGCTTAACATGCGGAAGCGCTTATAACGCTCACGCCCACTAGGCCATCGGGCTCCTCAAACTGAGATATACATATTTTATAATTTTTTTTTTGCTATGATAATTTTCGTGGCATTCGTGTTTTCAATTCTTTCGTAATATGGTACATACAAAGTTGAGACTACAGACTATTAGTCTTTGGAAGATGTAAAAAACATGAATGCATTTACCAACATTTTAATAGCGGGTTTATATGGAGGTCTGTTTATGCCTCTTAAACATGTATGCCAATACTTACCTTAAGCCAAACCCTTCTCGGCAGTTTCAGAACCACAGACAGATATTAGTTAAAATAAGCATTGATCCGTGCTGAGAAAAATAGAGATTCTATAGGTGACTAGACTTTTGTATAGACCATCCGGCTCTATGGCGCCGCGGTCAACACACCTGCCTGCGTCACGGATGGTCCCGGGTTCGATCCCCGGTTAGGTCAAGACGGAATATGATCTTTTTCAGATTGGCTTGGGTCTTGAATGTTTATCTATATAAGTGTCTATTATTAAATATGGTATCGTTGAGTTAGTATCCCATAACACAAGTCTCGGACTTACTTGGGGCTAGCTCAATCTGTGTGATTTGTCCTTAAATATTTATTTTTTATTTATTCACAAATTCTGTCACAAGCCAAAGATCTGAATATTGCTCGCAAGCCGAGAAGGATACGTTGCATGCTTAAGTGCAAACCACTAATCCCGAATTTCAAAGCTTACCTGTATATTTTCAGGAGAATTTAATATACCCGACTGCGGAGAAGGGCACCCACGGTGCATGTTCAACACCGAACCGTTAATCCCAAACTTTTAAGGCCCTTTCCTTTTTTTTTCAGGAAAATTCAATGCGGAGACGCTAAAGAGAGGTTATGATTTGGAGCACTATGTATGGACGTATGTTCGTTTGTTCTCGTATTTCCTCAACGTAATTTGAAATATGACACACTGTGTTTATTAGGTGCGATAACTATCCGCTAGTTATAGGCTGTGACGTCTTAGCAAATACAAAATGGTGTCTCTTTAAATCTACTAATAATCTTCAAAATTGGCCATAAATATTAGTGTTCAGGTTTTAGATGTTATTTAAGGAATATGACCTTAGAGTCAGGTAGAAAACCAGGCAGGTGTTGAATATAGATATATTTTCTTTTAATTTTGGTTATGTTACGGTGAAGGGAACAACATTTTAATCTTTGAGCGCAGTGGAAGTTTCCACAATTATATGGAGCGTGCCAGCTTACGCTTTTGGCGATACATAATTAAGGATTCTCTTGGAAACTTCAAGTTATGATCTCAATCTACTGGATTAGCCTTTAAGACTATTATGTTTAACTCCTAAGACCTGCATCGTTTAGAACCACAGATCTCTATATAAGTAAAGGCTAGATGACGATGATAGACGAGCTCCGTGGCGCAGTGGTTACCACGCCAGCCTGCGACACGGAGGTCCCGGGTTCGATCCCCGGTCAGGTCAAGATGGAAAACGATCTTTTTCAGATTGACCTGGGTCTTAGATGTTTATCTATATATGTATCTATTATAAAATATAGTATCGTTGAGTTAGTATCCCATAAAACAAGTTTTGAACTTACTTTGGGCTAGCTCAATCTGTGTGATTGGTCCGTATATATAGATGTTTTTTAAGTTCCAGGGCCTCCGTGGACAATGAGCACAATTCCTAGCACAGACTTCACTTTCTCTGTTTGAGGTCTGAACGGCAAGGAGGTGACGATCACCGTAGACACTGGGTTCAATTCCCAGTACAGGTCTCATTTTTATTGGTTATTTGTATACGGATTTTTTATGATATAGGACGGCCAACGAGCAAGCGGGTCATTTGATGGTAAGTGATTATCGCTGCCCATAGACAACTGCAACGCCAGGAGTGCGACAAGAGCGTTGTCGGCGGTTCTGGTGCTACTGTCAAAGTAGTATTGACATCAGGAAGGCAGCGAGCTGTCAAAGCATTTGTCAAATCATATTACAGTATACATACTGTCAGAATAGCGAACAGCAGGACAGCTGAGGATGCTACCAGAATGCTACGACGACACTGACAAGCACACAAAACACCTAATGGCAAGTGTCATCGTCGCTATTGGACTGCTGCAACATCAGAGTTGTAGCATAGCCCTGCAGGCCTTTTGAATAGAATTTAACAGTCTTTAGAAGGAATCCAGATCTTTGGGGAAAACAGTGGAAAGAAGCGCTCGTTTCACAACTTCCACATGCAGGAACAAATGTAGAGAAACGTGTTGTTGTGGATCGCAAGACTTCGAGGGGATGAGTGTGAAGCATAAACTTAATATTCGATTTACTTCTATGACGTGACGTCTGTTTCCACGGCGTCTGGTGGATAGGGAAATTGCGACTCTTTTTTAATTCTTGAGATTCGACTCTACCAACCACTCGAAAGGTACCTAGCCTTTACAGTTAGCTTAAAACATACGCATTCTTCTACAAATTTAAGAGACAGGTATTAATGCTGTCATATTACTGGACTCCAGTCCAGACTCCAGACCTCCCAGGCTCCGATATGTTTCAGCAGAGAATGCAACTAAATTGGAAATTCTCAAATAAGAGAGATCTTGCCTGTACTTAATAACCTGCTTTATTCCCTATGCAAAGCAAGCTTCTTTTGGCAGTAATCAGTAGTACCTAATTCAAAATAATGGGAAATTATTAGATTTTTTTCAATTCTATCTGATTTAGGAGTAAAATAGTAAATTGTATAGGAAACCTTCCTCAGGAACCTCTCCAACCCGTTTGGCTAGCGTGGAGAGGGTAGGCCAAATCCTCTGAATGATCAGGCTAATAAGAGACTAAATAAGACCTGATGATAATGACAGGAAAAGCTAGTTTCACTCTAAGTGTAATATAATGTGTGTTTATATAATGTTTGTGTGAAATATAATGTGTGTTTGTCCATTATAGTATACCACGGAAAGTGTTTGTTTGTTTAGCTTAGCGAGCCGGAGTTTAATCAGGCGGACTAAGGCTTAATATTCACACAGTTACATGGAAATTTACTGGCTGTGGTCGTCGCCCACTGAGTGAATACAGAGGCGGTGAAAGAACCTTCTCTTCGTCATATCGGCATGTAATTTTAAATAATTTGTTAGTTTTTCTTTCTATTATTATTAAGGAATAAACAATAGCTCATAAAGTTTCATTTAACATGTACAAGACTTTACATACGTCACACATTCTACGTCAATACGTAGGATGTTTGACGTATGACAATGTAAGGCCTTCACAGTGACAGACAGTCTATGGAAGGCGTGATTGTCGATTCTTGTTTGTTCAGCTTTATAGTTCTGTGGTTCAGCAATTGCATCATCTGCATCTTGTTAGTTTTGATACCATTAAAAAGTAAATATAACTTATAAGGTAAATTTTTGAAAAAACAATTTTTACTTTCATCTGTTTCTGTCTTTTGAAATAAAGCATATTATGAAAATATTGGAGGCATTTCAAAGTTTACTACAAAAAGAGGAACGAATATCAAATAGCCCGTATTATTTGTGATTTTGTATGAACATTTTGTGTCTGAAAATCTACGCAGGATCGAGAAAGTTCGCTTATATGAGATAAAATATCCACTTTAAATACATTTTTAGATTAGATGACTAGAGATTGACCTCATATGTATATGAGGACTACCTTCACAAAAGAATCTTCAATCATTAACGTCATAGTACATACTATAATTTCACGTGCTCTAGAGTTTTGCCACTGTATATTATTGCCATTGTTTCTACCATTGTAAATTGTACTTTAACATCTAGACAAAGGGCTTAAAATCGCTTAGGTATTAAAACTGTATATGAAACCAAAATGGTAGTGCACTGATGACTTGCATAGCACTATAATTTGTTGTGCTAACTGCTAAGGGTGAACTAAGGTTAGAATTAAGTTAACGTAAAGCTCTCCTCGTGAGCTTTCGTAGTATCAGTTTAATTAACTGCAACTGATTTTGGAGATTAAGGTTGTTTCTGGAAACTCGTTTGGAAGTAAGACTGCAATAGTTAAAAGTTAATAGCTTTGACGACTTCTGTGGACGTAGTGCCTTTGAACCGCAGGGTTGCGGGTTTGATTCCCGGCTTGATTAAGATGACAAGTTGATTTGTTTAAAAAAAGTAAATAGCCTGAGTGCCCTTACTGACTTTTAACTTCATTGTAAAATAGGTTAAATTAGATACCACACTTGTAATGGTGAGGTAGCTATGTTACGTGACGCAAGCAATAATGCGTGTAAGAAGATTAAGGTCATCATCATCATCATCAGGTCTTTTTTAGACTCCACTGCAGGAGCACGACCCTCTCCGTACTACCAGAGCAGTCAGAGGATTTGGCCTACACTCTCTACGCTAGCCAGACGGATTGGAGAGGTCTCTCTGATGTTTACAAGCTTTGTTTAGCTTGTGTTTCCTAAGTTGCCTTGTACGACATCCACGGGAAGACTTGGAGTGGTCCTATTCTACTCTGCCGGGAACCACACGGCAATTAAGGTATGGTGAAATTCGACGTTTAAGGTATGAAGCGCGGTGACCTAATTGGTAAGACATTACTCGTACAGTCGAGAGTAAAAACTGTTCAAATCCAGCCCTCGTGGATTTTCCCATGTCTTATTTCTTTATTTTAAATACTTACTATAATATAATAATTAATGGCCCGATGGCCTAGTAGGCGTGCGCGTTATTAGCGCTTCCGCATGTTAAGCAACCCCGGCCGCAGTCCCCACTTGGATGGGTGACCGCAAGTGGCATAAAAATATCTCAAGCTCCACCGTGCTTCGGAAGGCACGTTAAGCCGTTGGTCCCGGCTGTCATCATTGATGGCAGTCGTTAAGCTATGTCAGATTCCTTTAGGCAGCTTGAAAAATCTGACACCAGTGTTGGCCACTTACACACACGAAAAACAACAAAAAAAATTAAAGCAACATTAAGAATATAATAAAAATAGCGTTGTGAATGCATTAAAACACTTATAAACTATTTTTTTCATAGCTACAGACTTAGTGGCCCCTTCAAGTTATGTCGAGGTCTATTTAACATAGGGTATAATGTCCTACGTACATCCCGTTACCGGGACATCAAAGCTAATTAAAACCACAAGGACTCGATTCGGTTTGAGCCTGTGATCGGATTTAACACAGGCTGATTGGTTACAGCATTGATTACAAGCTGTCCACAGTCAACACTACGTAGTTAGGGTGTGACTTATGGAGTTCTTGGCGGGAATTTTAGCGGACTATACGGTGTTACCAACTTGCCATAAAACGGTGTACAAAAGGAATTCATATAACATGAGTATTGTAATATATAATAAATTACCTGACGACATTAAGAAATTAGAAGGTTCTTCATTTAAAAATAAATTGACGAAATGGCTATTAGATAAATCTTTTTATAGTATTAAGGAATATTTATGTGACAAATGATATATAGGTATATAATTTTTTGTGTTTTAGTGCACGGTAAAATAGGACTTGTGTAATAAATATGTACTTACATTAATATTTTGCACGTCTGCTTGCAGACTGAATACAGAAGCGTATGCGATGATTAACACCTTATTGTACATGTATTCTGGCAAATAAATGTTTCTGATTTCTGATTTGATTTAGATTGTTTCGCAAATTGATTCTAGTGGACTTTATAATGTGAAATTGGTGTTATTTGGTGTTATAAATGCCCATATTTAAGAACAATGTGTGGAATAACTAAGTAGACTGTCATGGTACGGTTGTAGTGAGATTTACTTAGCGGGCTGATGGTTGTCCGCCTTGCTGCGTCGTCAATGATTATACCAGTAGATTCGCGAAGAGTTGTCGCCAGGGGCTCCGTGAAAGCAACGAAATGAATTGCACCATCATTTCGTTGATAGATCGCCAACTGGTGAAAAAAATGAAGAAAGACACTAAAGGATTCGCATCCAGGGTCGTAAAATAATAAAAAAACCGGCCAAGTGCGTGTCGGGCCACGCGTAGTGTAGGATTCCTTAGTTACGAATGACAACTTTGAGTTCACAGTGTTCAAACTCGCACCTCACAGTTTAACGACCGAAAATTTGCAAATATTTCGGAAACGGATCCCTAAATCGAAAAATGGTGTTCTCAACCTCAATATATTTTTTAAAGATCTATTTAACGATACCTCACATGATGGGTAAGTAGAGAGAAAAAAATTACTCCCCCACTTTACTTGTATGGGAGCTACCCTAAAAAAATATATTTTCAAGATTTTTTTCTACCACTTTTTTGCCATGATTAATATACATACCCATGCTAAATTACAGCTTTTTAGTACTTATAGTCTCTGAGTGAAACCGCGGACGGACAGACAGACAGACAGTCATGGCGAAACTATAAGGGTTCCTTGTTTACTACGGAACCCTAAAAAGGGTGTGAATTATAGATGTACGACTACCATAGTCCCAAATAAAATAATATTATAAATGGGAAAGTGACTTTGTGACGCTTTCACGCCCTAAAAGCGTAAAGAATTTAACGATTATCATGAAATCTTGTATACGTCGCAGTCATCTGGTTGAATCTGCTATTTGATTGAATGACTAGCGCGTTCATTGAATGATCACGTTTAATTGATTGACTAAAGGACAACTCGTCAAGTCGTTGAATGTAACGTTCAACGTCTTGACTGAATGAACGTCATTTAGCGAAGTCGTTGAATCTTAGCCGACTTTGTAATATGTGGTGGTAGGTAGCACGATTTCCAAAGCTTTATTTAATCTCATATTATTGCAAATTTTTCTTTGTTATTAAAGCAGCCGGCGGCGGCTTAATAATAGGTAAATCCATGTCATACTATTTTATTACAAATAACTTCCTTTTAAGTAAATTAAATCGAAAAAATATCATCATCGCTGCGAGCTGTTTGACTCCATATTTGTTTTGGTGACTACTAGCGCCGCAGTAGTAAGAAAATGAACTAAATTTGAATCACCTGACTGATTTTATGTCCGCTCTGTTCAAAGGGCTATATTCCAATCTGCTAACTAGTTGGACGTTGAGCGACGTTATTTCAATCAACGTTCGGCCTAGTCATTCAATTAAACGTGGTCATTCAATGAACGCTTGAGTCATTTAATCAAATAGCAGATTTAACCAGATGACTGCGACATATATACGTTGTCGGAGTACGGAGAAGAACAAAGGCTACCTTTCATTCCGGAGAAAAATATAGATTGACGAGCTCCGTGGCGCAGTGGTCTACACGCCTGTCTGCGACACGGATGGTCCCGGGTTCGATCTCCAGTCAGGCCAAATGGAAACTGATCTTTTTCAGATTGACCTGGGTCTTGAATGTTTATTTTATAAGTATATATATATAAAAGTATATATAATAAAAGATGGTATCATTGAGTTAGTTTCCCATAACACAAGCCTCGAACTTTGAGGTTAGCTTATATTATGTCCGTATAGTATGTTCCCGAGGGATCGACACAAACGCGAGCGGAGCCGCGAGCGAAAGCTAGTTATCGATAAATTGAGATATTTGCTCTGTCTGTGATTTATCTGACACAAGCTGATTGGTTACAGTATTAATTAGAACCTGTCCACAGTCAATACTACGTTAGGATGTGAAATATCGATGTTCGCCTATCAAAGTTATCGATAAATTGGGTTATCGAGAATTCGCTCTGTTTGTGATTTATCTGACACAAGCTGATTGGTTACAGTATTGATTAGATGCTGTCCACAGTCAATACTACGTTAGGATGTGAAATATCGATGTTCGCCTATCAAAGTTATCGATAAATTGGGTTATCGAGAATTCGCTCTGTTTGTGATTTATCTGACACAAGCTGATTGGTTACAGTATTGATTAGATGCTGTCCACAGTCAATACTACGTTAGGATGTGAAATATCGATGTTCGCCTATCAAAGTTATCGATAAATTGGGTTATCGAGAATTCGCTCTGTTTGTGATTTATCTGACACAAGCTGATTGGTTACAGTATTGATTAGAAACTGTCTACAGTCAACACTACGTTAGGATGTGAAATGTCGATGTTCGCCTATCAAATTATCGATAATTTGAGTTATCGAGAATTCATTCGCTCTGTTTGTGATTTATCTGACACAAGCTGATTGGTTTCAGTATTGATAAGAAGTTGTCACAGAAGTAAACTAAAAGTTTTCCACAGTTACGGCTATTAGGTGAAATATCGATGTTCCATGATCATACATATAAATTATCGATAAAGTGAGATGTCTGCTCAATCTGTAATTTATCTGTCACAAGCTGATTGGTTACAGTATTGATTAGAAGTTGTCCACATCAACGCTATTAAGGCGGTGAAATATCGATGTTCTACTTTCATAGTTATGGATAAATTATTATTTGCTCTGTCTGTGATTCATTTGACACGGGTTGATAGTAAAACTATTGATGACAAGCCGTCTACTGTCAACATTAGTGGGGATGGAATAGGTCGATGGTCGTCGCGATGGGTGAGAAAACGTCTCGATGGAGCTGTCCTAAAAGAAGCCGCAATGGTAGAGGCCTGGGCTCCTGCACCGGTATTAGGCTCCATCAATGTAGAAGAGGAGGCTACCTGGTTCCGCGGAGCGATGACTCGTATCTGTGATGCGTCCATGCCGAGGGTCGGGCCTTGTCCTACCAAACGGCGTGTGTATTGGTGGTCCGCGGATATTGCTGAACTACGCGAGCAATGCGTGGCAGTGAGACGCCAGTATATGCGCCATAGGAGAAGGAGGCATCATGGAGCTCCTGTTACCGCGGAAGAAGGACGGCTTCACGAATCCTATCGGGAGCTAAAAAAGCGGCTGGTTGAGTCCATAGGCAGAGCTAAAGCAAGATCAAGAAGGGAAATACTAGAGGCATTGAACCGTGACCCATGGGGTCGTCCGTATAGGTTGGCGAGAGGTAAACTGCGCCCTTGGGCTCCACCCCTTACACAGAGTCTCCGGCCAGAATTTGTGGGGCAAGTAGTGGAACAACTCTTTCCCTCACGGGAATATCGTTCGCCCCCTAATATGGCAGCAACACCGCCTTTGCCAAATGTGGAAGTGCCGACTATAGCTGATGATGAGATGGATATGGCTATACAGCGACTTCGGAACAAAAACCGGGCCCCTGGTCCTGACGGAGTTCCTGGTAAGGCCTGGGTCTTGGCCATTGATAGTCTCGGGGGTAGACTTCGAAACCTGTTTATGACGTGCATGGAGACAGGTCAGTTTCCGCGTTTATGGAGGACAGGCCACTTGGTGCTGTTGCGGAAAGAAGGGCGCCCAGCCGAGTCACCGTCAGCCTTTCGGCCGATTGTAATGCTCGACGAGGTGGATAAGTTATTCGAGCGAATTGTAGCCAGCCGGCTTATCCAGCACTTGGAGGTGGTCGGACCCAACTTATCGGAAAACCAATATGGCTTTCGGAGAGGGAGGTCAACGATACATGCAATCTTGAGGGTGAAAACCTTGGTGGAAGAAGCTGTAGCTCAGGGTGAGGTGGTGTTGGGGATGTCTTTAGATATCTCCAACGCTTTCAACACTCTACCTTGGCCATGTATAGAAGAGGCGTTGCGGTACCACCAGGTGCCTAGTTACCTACATCGTCTGGTGTGTTCCTACCTCTCCGATAGACAAGTAATATATCCGGGACAGGATGGCCTGTGTCACTGGGAGGTGTCGTGCGGTGTTCCACAGGGTTCCGTCCTCGGACCTCTCCTGTGGAACATCGGATATGATTGGGTTTTGCGCGGTGATAACATGCCAGGAATTGATGTAGTGTGCTACGCGGATGACACCCTAGTACTAGCAAGGGGAAAGATTTTCAGAGACTCTGCTCGTTTGGCAACTGCTGGAGTTGCCCAAGTCGTCAGTAGGATCCGACAATTGGGTCTGCGTGTAGCTCTCGAAAAATCGGAGGCAGTCTGCTTTCACGGGCCGCGAAGGGGCCCTCCTGCTGGATCATATATCGTGGTGGGTGGGGTCCAGATTTCTGTAAAGTCTACGCTGAAATATCTGGGTCTCGTACTCGATAGCCGTCTGGACTTCACTCCGCACTTTCGACAACTGGTGCCTAGACTAAGAGGTACTGCAGCTGCTCTGGGAGGGCTCTTGCCGAACTTGGTTGGCCCCGGTGCATCGTGTCGAAGGCTATATGAAGGTATTGTGCGATCAATGGCCCTTTACGGCGCTCCGGTATGGGCTGACAACCTGAACAGCCGGAAAGCCACGCTCCTGCATGGACCCCAAAGGGCAATGGCAGTCAGGGTGATCCAGGGGTATCGCACAATATCTTATGAGGCGGCTTGTGTGCTGGCAAGGTCACTGCCTTGGGACCTGGAAGCAAAAATTCTTGCAGCGGTCTTCCGCTGGCGGGAGGACCAGTTGTCTCGGGGTCAAAGACCAGCGCCAAGGGAAGTGGAAGGTTGCCGGCGTGAGCTACGCGCCGAGGCTATAGATTGGTGGGAGGAAAGGCTGGAACGCCCTAGTGCGGGCCGGCAATTGATCCAAGCTGTCTATCCCGTTTTTAAGGAGTGGGTGGCACGCCGACATGGTGAACTTACCTTCCGAATGACCCAGGTCCTCTCAGGACATGGGTGTTTCGGAAGGTACTTGTGTAACGTGGCTGGTAGGGAGCCGACTCCAATGTGTCACCACTGTGATGACTGTGAGGAAGACACGGCCCAGCACACGTTGGAGATATGTCCAGCCTGGGAAGACGCTCGTCGAGCCCTTGGCATAGTTGTGGGAGGTATTCTTTCACTGCCTGCAATAATTGTGGCTATGATAGGCAGCAGAAGAGGTTGGAATGCGGTAGAGGCCTTTTGTGAAGCAGTCATGCTACAGAAGGAAGAGGCGGAGAGGGTACGTGAAGCCACCACGACCCTACAGATCCGCCGTCGGCGACCTGGGCGCAGGAGGCTGGCCTATGGACGACACCTCCCGCCATAACAAGTCGAGGGCGGCGGATGCGGGTACTGGTCCGCCGCCCAGTAGTCGACAACCGTGTAAGCGCACAAGTGTTCCGTACGCTCTACACAAGGAGGAATAACAGAGATAATCCTCTCTGAAACAAAGCTGGGGCCTCCACAGGCCGGCGCTTCCGGTGCTGCAGAAGAATGACAGGGCCTAGCGTTCCCCCGTCGTACCTGCAGTACCGGAATTCTTGCGATTTGAGGAACACCGGGGTGTTTTTAGTGGCCACAACACATAACCACTTTATTGTACCCGCAGTAGAGTGGTATGCGAAGGCATCTTCATCCCGACCAAAAAAAAAAAAAAAAAAAAAAAAAGGTCGATGGTCGTATATCAATTGGTCGATGGTTGGTCAACAATTTTTTTAGTAAGTATGTTGGCCCGCATTTTTCTTGCATTAACAAAGACCCAACGGTAACAGTTATCACAGTTTAAAGAACAAAGTCCTTCTTGCCCTAGGTGCACCCTCCTGGTGCCCCCCACACACCAAACTCTACCAAATTTTAAAAAAGCGGTTTTGTATGAATGACGAAAAATTGTGATGTACTTAATAAGAATGACTTTTTTGAGATGAATAAAAAAACTATCATCTATAAATTTTATTTGGAAAATTGTCTATCCATACTATAATTAATATTATATTATATAAATATAAATGCGAAAGTAACTCTGTCTGTCTGTCTGTCTCGCTTTCACGCTAAAACGGCTAAACCGATTAAAACGAAATTTGGCACACAGATAGGCTATAGCCCGAGAAAGGACAAAGGCTACTTTTGATTTCGATAACGTAGGTTAAGCAATCAAACCATGGTTCTGATTAGGATGGGTGGCCAAAACTAAAACGGATGAACAGATAAAAAAGAAATTTGGCACACAGATAGGCTATAGCCTAAGAAAGGACGTGGGCTACTTTTGATTGCGATAATGCAGGTTAAGCAACTCTAACCATGGTTCTAATTAGGATGGGTGGCCAAAACTAAATCGGCTGAACAGATTAAAACGAAATTCGGCACACAGAGAGGCTATAGCCTAAGAAAGGACGTGGGCTACTTTTGATTTCGATAACGTAGGTTAAGCAATCAAACCATGGTTCTAATTAGGATGGGCGGCCAAAACTAAAACGGCTGAACAGATTAAAACGAAATTCGGCACACAGAGAGGCTATAGCCTAAGAAAGGACGTGGGCTACTTTTAATTACGATAACGCAAGTTAAGCAACTCTAACCATGGTTCTAATCAGGATGGATGGCCAAAACTAAAACGGCTGAACAGATTAAAACGAAATTTGACACACAGATAGGCTATAGCCCGAGAAAGGACATAGGCTACTTTTGATTTCGATAACGTAGGTTAAGCAACTCTAACCATGGTTCTGATTAGGATGGGTGGCCAAAACTAAAACGGCTGAACAGATAAAAACGAAATTTGGCACACAGATAGGCTATAGCCTAAGAAAGGACGTGGGCTACTTTTAATTACGATAACGCAGGTTAAGCAACTCTAACCATGGTTCTAATTAGGATGGATGGCCAAAACTAAAACGGCTAAACAGATTAAAACGAAATTTGGCACACAGATAGGCTATAGCCTAAGAAAGGACGTGGGCTACTTTTAATTACGATAACGTAGGTTGAGCAACTCTAACCATGGTTCTAATTAGGATGGATGGCCAAAACTAAAACGGCTGAACAGATTAAAACGAAATTTGGCACACAGAGAGGCTATAGCCTAAGAAAGGACGTGGGCTACTTTTAATTACGATAACGCAAGTTAAGCAACTCTAACCATGGTTCTTATTAGGATAGATGGCCAAAACTAAAACGCCTGAACAGATTAAAACGAAATTTGGCACACAGATAGGCTATAGCCCGTGAAAGGACATAGGCTACTTTTGATTTCGATAACGTAGGTTAAGCAACTCTAACCATGGTTCTGAATAGGATGGGTGGCCAAAACTAAAACGGCTGAACAGATAAAAACGAAATTTGGCACACAGATAGGCTATAGCCTAAGAAAGGACGTGGGCTACTTTTAATTACGATAACACAAGTTAAGCAACTCTAACCATGGTTCTTATTAGGATGGATGGCCAAAACTAAAACGGCTGAACAGAATAAACGGAAATTTGGCACACAGATAGGCTATAGCCTAAGAAAGGACGTGGGCTACTTTTAATTACGATAACGCAGGTTAAGCAACTCTAACCTGGTTCTAATTAGGATGGAAGGCCAAAACTCAGATAGGCTATAGCCTAAGAAAGGACGTGGGCTACTTTTAATTACGATAATGCAGGTTA
Source organism: Rhodophaea formosa (assembly GCA_963082605.1). Lineage (NCBI taxonomy): Eukaryota > Metazoa > Arthropoda > Insecta > Lepidoptera > Pyralidae > Rhodophaea > Rhodophaea formosa. The sequence goes on along the minus strand of OY720220.1, from coordinate 1,864,636 downwards.
AGCAACTCCAACCATGGTTCTAATTAGGATGGGTGGCCAAAACTAAAACGGCTGAACAGATTTAAACGAAATTTGGCACACAGATAGGCTATAGCCTAAGAAAGGACGTGGGCTACTTTTAATTACGATAACGCAGGTTAAGCAACTCTAACCTGGTTCTAATTAGGATGGAAGGCCAAAACTCAGATAGGCTATAGCCTAAGAAAGGACGTGGGCTACTTTTAATTACGATAATGCAGGTTAAGCAACTCCAACCATGGTTCTAATTAGGATGGGTGGCCAAAACTAAAACGGCTGAACAGATTAAAACGAAATTTGGCACACAGAGAGGCTATAGCCTAAGAAAGGACGTGGGCTACTTTTAATTACGATAACGCAAGTTAAGCAACTCTAACCATGGTTCTAATTAGGATAGATGGCCAAAACTAAAACGGCTGAACAGATTAAAACGAAATTTGGCACACAGATAGGCTATAGCCCGAGAAAGGACATAGGCTACTTTTGATTTCGATAACGTAGGTTAAGCAACTCTAACCATGGTTCTGAATAGGATGGGTGGCCAAAACTAAAACGGCTGAACAGATAAAAACGAAATTTGGCACACAGATAGGCTATAGCCTAAGAAAGGACGTGGGCTACTTTTAATTACGATAACACAAGTTAAGCAACTCTAACCATGGTTCTTATTAGGATGGATGGCCAAAACTAAAACGGCTGAACAGATTAAAACGAAATTTGGCACACAGATAGGCTATAGCCTAAGAAAGGACGTGGGCTACTTTTAATTACGATAACGCAGGTTAAGCAACTCTAACCTGGTTCTAATTAGGATGGGTGGCCAAAACTCAGATAGGCTATAGCCTAAGAAAGTACGTGGGCTACTTTTAATTACGATAATGCAGGTTAAGCAACTCTTACCATGGTTCTAATTAGGATGGGTGACCAAAACTAAAACGGCTGAACAGATTAAAACGAAATTTGGCACACAGAGAGGCTATAGCCTGAGGAAGGACATAGGCTACTTTTGATTTCAATAGCGCAGGTTAAGAGCGGCCGCATATTATCAGAAATTTCTGTTAGAAAAATACTGACGCTCGCCGGAAGGCACTCCGTGCATACATTTTGTATTAGCTCCCGCACACTGTTAGAAAAATTCTAACGGGTCGTCCGTTTCTGATGCCCGCCGGATGGCACTTCAGCCGGACGTCAGAATTTTTTTTGATAGAAATTGCGGAAGGCGTGTTTTCCATACATTTTGTACTACTACTTTAAATACCTCTCCTCATAAACCGTGATTACTATAGAGTTAAAATTTTCATAGATGATGAACTTATTTGCTTTTGCCGTAAACACTAGAATCAGAATAAAATCTTAATACTAACTAATATTATACGAGTAAATGCGAAAGTGAGTTTGTTTGTTTGTTTCTTTGTTACGCTTTCACGCCCTATCTACTTAACCGATCATCATGAAATTTTGCATACACATAGGTTAGAGTACTGAGAAGGACATAGGCTATAATTCACGCGGGCGAAGCCGCGGGTAACAGCTAGTTATTAAATAATAGAATAGAATATTGGAAGATTTCTATAATCTATTCCATTTTTAGGGTTCCGTAGTAAACTAGAAACCCTTATAGTTTCGCCATGTCTGTCTGTCTGTCTGTCCGTCCGCGGTTTTACACAGAGACTATAAGTACTAGAAAGCTGTAATTTAGTATGGGTATGTACATTAATCATGGCAAAAAAGTGGTGGAAAAAAGTCATGAAAAAAAATTTTTTTGGGCAGCTCCCATACAAGTAAAGTGGGGGAGTATTTTTTTTTCTCTACTTACCCATCGTGTGGGGTACTTTGAAAAATATTGACCTGACATGCACTTGGCCGGTTTTTTTTTATTGATTGGAAGGATTTATTGCCGTAGCATAATTTAAGCTATGATTATATTTGTTTGAATGATGATTGCTACGATCGAAAAATCAACATGCGCCTCTAATCATAGTGCCAAGAAACGTTAGCTGATGGAATAGCCCAAATGGCAGCTACAAACTAGCAACTCACCTGTTAGGTGGTCGGACAATCTAAGGTTATTTAAGTGGTCCCTTACCTCATAAGAAAGCTCATAAGCCTCATAAGAAAGCTCAAAGTCGCTTAAGGAGCTTTGCTCGGTGTTTCTCTGACATGCTTAATTTTAGTTTAAATAATGATGATGCTGAGTTATACAAACTAATAGCTTATATAAAGTACTAAAAAGTCACGCATAATACATGACGCGAATCCACAAGCTTGTAACCTACGAAAAGTCGCTTCACGTATCTATATAAAAATTCGCCAATAGTTTAATAGAATCGATACCACTGTTCTACGGTGTAGTCCAACACTACGAATCACCAATGTTTCAATGTTACCGTGCAAAGTGCAATATGTAACTAGTATTTTGTCACTAGAGAGGTAAAATATTTGGATATCCACTGAACATACTAGTGCCCATTAATTGTGACTGATAGTTGACATGTTGTAGAATTGATTTGTTATTTGTTTAAATTAATTTAACAAAAACGTTGCAGTGAAATAAAAATTACAGTTTGCTATTGTTAACAGTTTGTTATTGCATTGGAAAACTGGCCAGTTTTTTAATCATTGAAATAAACGCTTGAGAGTATAAAGTCAAATGCAATATTTAAGTACCTAATGTATCCAAATACGTTTCCGGCTGCTCAGTGGGATGTGTGATCAGCAGCTTGTGCAGTGGAGCCCTTACAATAATATTTTAGGAGAAATGTACCACGCAACATTGCCGCAGTGACTGGCAGTTTTGAAAATAAGGGTTTGTTCAAATCGCTTAAATAAATAGCGTGCTTTTTTATTTCGATTAACACACCCACTTTCCAAAAATGAGTGTAATGATTTAAGGCGAAGTGAGTTCACACACTAGCGCCACCCAACAATTAATTCATTTACCCCTAAATCAAATCAAATTTTAAAAATCTAATAGCTGATTGCCCTAGTAAATTACTTGTAGTATTTTTTTGTTACTGTTCATAGATATTACAAACTAAGTTTAAGAGAACGAATTTTTACCGCCAAAAGTAGCTACTTTTGGCGGTAATAATTCGTTTTCTTAATTCATCATATTAAAAATAGTGAAAACTTGTACCAATAATACTACAAGTAATTTACTAAGGCATTCAGCTATTAGATTTTTTAAATTTGGTATGTTTTTGGACTTATTGAATTAATTGATGGGTGGCGCTAGTGTGTGAACTCACTACACCTCAACGTACGCTCGTAAGTTTTTCTATTCCAACAAAACTTCTTAAATGTGTCATTCGACTGTCAAATTAAAGAATTATTAGTATTATTGTATGAAAAAAATAATTTAAAACTGAATTAAAGTTTAAAAGGGTCTGCCTTGCATGGTGCCAATTACGCTGGCTGCGTTTCCTTGCTGGGAAAAAAACTTCAGTAGTAAATTACTTGTCGTATTTTTAGTATACCGTTTGGTATTTAAATCATATAATAAACTCAATAAAACCGTATTAAAAGTACTTAGTTTAATTTTCAAACTTTTACTATGTTACCTTGAAGACTATAAGTGAACAGCACGTTAACAATAGATTTTACAGTCTGAATTTAGGTGGCCTGTGTGACAAACTATATTTCATTGCTTGAAGATTACACAAAAACCTACCTAGAGTTCTATCAATTGAAAATAAAGTGGTAAACTCAATATAATACGTTCACTTGCGGAAAATAGTGATAGTGATTTAAAAAAGTGCGCCCTGAATTAAAAAAAAAGTATTAGGCATAAGGGGGCTTCCTCTTAGTACCACTCCCGTAACAAGGTTATTCGCTATTAAAGCCAAGCCAAATAAGTTTACTAAATAGCGCTAAGTAGTCAATTTTATAAAAACATTGTACATTTTTGACAGAAAGGATCTTGAATGGCGACCACGTATCGGCAAGCGCAGCTTTGGATACCCACCGACCAGGTGGTCGGTGGGTATAAAGGTCGCAGGAAGGCGCTGGATGCAGGCCGCTTCCAACCGGTCGTATTGGAAATCCTTGGGGGAGGCCTATGTCCAGCAGTGGACTTCCTTTGCAAATGTATTAAGAAAGTGTGTTAATTTCAAAGTTTTTACTATCTTAGTTTGAAGAATTTTAGTGGACATGTTAACAATAGATTTTAACAGTTAACAGTCTAAATTTAGGTGGCCTGTGAGCTACAACTAATGCCACAGTCGACTGCGCTCTAAAACTGCAAGCGCACGCACGGATGCATCCCGAACATAATCCAGAACGTTAGCAACGTTACAGAAGAATAACTCAAGCGTGATGAAGAGAAGGTATATAGGATATTTTTAATGGATTTCGTAGCTAATTTTTAAACTGTCTCGGCTATTAACATTAGCCGTGTGGTTCCCGGCAGAGTAGAATAGGACCACCCCGAGTCTTTCCGTGGATGTCGTAGAAGGCGACTTAGGAATCACAAGCTTATAAACATCAAAGAAACATCTCCATCCCGTCTGACCAGCGAGGAGAAAGTAGGCCAAATTCTCTGACTCCTCTGGCTAATATATGGCTCTGGTAGAACGCAGAGGGCTCATGTTCTTGCAGCGAAGACTTAAAAAAGACCTGATGATGATGTACTCAAATGTGATGGAATCAATAGTCTAGTGATATAAGCTCGGCACTCATAACTGGGAGGTCTTTGATTCGTTTGACCTGATATCTTTAGAGTCAAAATCAAAGATTTTAATTCAAAATTGGATGTGTATACCTCTTTACAATAATGAGAACTTGCACACATTTTTTTTGTCATAGAAACATCAATTTAAAATTACCTTACTAACCTAAAATCTCTACAAGATATTTAGGGTTACGTCACAATTTTTCCACTTGGCGCCAACGCTGCAAATAAGAAACAAAAATGTGACGTCACTTTATCAGCTTTTTGTAAGGGTGATATGAGACTTTTGTTCAGCAGCTACGTTCATTAATTTAAAAACTTTTTTTTATCCGACCATCATGGTATTCTATTCTGAGTTCTCTATATTTTTAGGCCGGAATCGAGGCAACCGCGCGAGACCACGCGTGAAACCGATGGTATTGAATGTTGCAGTGAAATATGGCCTACATCTGCCCTTTGTTCAGACTAATACCATAACACGGCGTAGTGTAGGTGTATGTAGTACCTACTGTGTGTGTTACGAAGAGTTAGACGGCCCAGTATAAGAAAGATTATTACTAGAGAGATCACGTATGAAACCGATGGTCTTAATGTTGCAATGAAATATGGCCGACATCTGCCCTTTGTTCAGACTAATACCATAACACGGCGTAGTGTAAGTGTATGTAGTACCTACTGTGTGTGTTACGAAGAGTTAGACAGCCCAGTAAGAAAGATTATTACTAGAGAGATCACGTATGAAACCGATGGTCTTAATGTTGCAATGAAATATGGCCGACATCTGCTCTTTGTTCGGACTAATATCATAACACGGCGTAGTGTAGGTGTATGTAGTACCTACTGTGTGTGTTACGAAGAATTAGACGGCCCAGTAAGAAAGATTATTACTAGAGAGATCACGTATGAAACCGATGGTCTTAATGTTGCAATGAAATATGGCCGACATCTGCTCTTTGTTCGGACTAATATCATAACACGGCGTAGTGTAGGTGTATGTAGTACCTACTGTGTGTGTTACGAGGAGCAAGGAGCGTACATTGTCGGAGTGGTCATATTTTACTCTGCCGTGTAGTACCCGGCAGAGTAGAATAGGACCACTCCAAGTCTTCCCGTGGATTTCGTTCAAGGCGATTTAGAAAACTCAAACCAAAGCTTATAATCATCAAAGAGAATTCTTCAACCCGTCTGGCCAGCGTGGTGAGTGTAGGGCCAAGTCCTCTGACTCTGGCTCATATATAGCTCTGGTAGTACAGAGAGGAGTTCCTGCAGTGGAGACTAAAAAAGCCTGATGATGTTGATGACGAATGTTGCACTTAAATATAACATAGCGTAGTGTAAGTAGCTTGATGACCCAGCGGGGGAAATTGTTACTAGCAAGACCACGCGTGAAACACGTGTCGTGTATTCAATATTGTTGTGAAATATGGACTATATCTGCTCTTTGTTCGGACTAAAATCATATTACGGCGTAGTTTAAGCGTATGAAGTGTTGTATGTTTTCTTGACGGCCAAGCGGGAGAGATTACTACCAGCGGAAATATGTATGAAACTGATGTTATTGAATGTTGCAGTAACATATATGTGACATCTGCCCTTTGTTCGGACTAATATTATAACACAGCGTAGTGTAAGTGTATGTAGTACCAACTGTATGCTACGAGTGGTAGAGATTATTACTCACAGTTTCCTGCCTAAAATTGATATTAAGTACGTTCCTTTCCACTGGATGTTTGGATGTGAAAAAATGGATGATCCTCCACCGACAAGAACAAAAATTTCTTAAATATATAAGTATTATGATGAATTTGGTTCATTATCATTATTAATACAGGCAATTAAAATGATTACACTATTTAACTATTTACATAAAAAAGGAGCCGAAAACACTACAAATTTAGAATAATTTGGTACTATTAAATTTAGAATAACTGCCCGTTTGGCATGGTGGCAAGAACGCTGGCTGCGTTTCCCCGTTGGATAGCTATGCTAATCCGTTGGACGAAAAAGCAGCCAGCCCTCTTATCACCGGAAGTTTATAAATAATAATTAGTATTTGGTTCAAATACTAAATATTATTTATACTTACTCAAGTTTATGCCTCGACCACGATGCTCCACTCGCCATTATTCACTTAACACTCGCATTTTCCGGACATTTCAATCTGCTGTCCCGCTCGGATGCATTGTGTACACGCTCAATGCATGCAGATTGCAGTTTATATTTACGGGACTCTCTCTTTTCTTTTTCTCTCTTTTTCACACTCTCTCTGCCGTTTAAACATTTTCTCAATTTTAGCCTGAGCATACTATTATTCGACTACTTTTAAACTTTCGCGTTGCATATTTATTAAATGAAAAATTGGGAATTAACGCGATCATGCCCTTATTTTTCAGATGTTTCGGCCGGGTTACAACGACCGTGATCACTGGACGACTATAACTTTAGTCGAATTCATCTTTCATCATTCATCAAAGGCAGATAACAATAGTATTTTAACATAATTTTGGAAAATTATAGGTTTTAATACCAGAGTAGCGTACTTGTGTGATCGAGCTCCTCTTAAAGGAATTTCCCAGCGACCTAGTTATAGATTACCTTATCGATTTGTCATATCTACAATCTAAATTTGAAATTATAACTTGTACATTTAATTTGGTTCACGTACTAAATAATATTTTTACTTACTCTAGTTTGCTAACCTTATTCCACGACCACGATGCTCCATTCGCCATAATTCACTTAACAACACTCGTATTCTCCGGACACTGCAATGAGACGTCCTGCTCGGATGTACACACACACACAACACGCTCAATGCATGCAGATTGCTGTTTACGTTTGCGGGACTCTTTGTCTCTTTCTGTCTGTCGTTTGAACATATTCACGATTTTATCTTATCTTTAGCTTACTGTTATTTGACTCCTTTTAAACTTTCGCGTTGCAAAATTGGGAATAACACAAAGATACCGTTTTTCTCCAGATGTTTCGGCCGGGTTACACTGACCGTGGTCACTGGGCGACTATTATTTGTGTCGAATTCGTCTACAAACTCAGAGTTACACGTCAGGCAGGATGGGGTTTGAAAGGTGGCTAACAAAAATATGATGTTATAGTTTCAGAAAATTAGTTTTTAATGCCAAAATACTTGGGTGACCGAGTTCCTCTTGAAGGAGCTTCTCAGAGACCTATTGACACCTTTTTGGCGTATATGCAATCTATACTTTAAGTTATAATTTATTCATTTAATTTTGGTTGAAACACTAAACATTATTATTAATTTTTTACTTACTTTTACTTTTTACTTTAGTTTACAAACTTTTACCACAACCACCGATGCTCTACTAGCCATAATTCACCTAACAACACTCGCACTCTCTGGACACTGCAATCTGATGTCCCGCACGGATGCATTGTGTACACAACACGCTTGTGCACGCAGATTGCAGTTTACATTTACGGGACTCTCTCTCTTTTTCTCATTCTATCTTTCTGTCGTTTATATATAGGGACAAATCACACAGACTGAGCTAGCCCATTTGTAATTTGTGAACTTGTGTCGAAGGATATTAACTCAACGATACTGCTTGATGTCCTTATATATTTATATTTATTTATTTATTTATATTTTATAATATACATCAAAGAAACAGGCCAATCTGAAAAAGATCATTTTCCATCATGACGTGGCCTGGGATCGAACCCGAGAACCCCATTCTGGAGGCTGGCGTGTTAGCCACTGCGCCATAATTCACTTACTGCAATCTGCTGTCCCGCACGGATGCATTGTGTACACAACACGCTCAAGTGCATACAGATTGCAGTTTACATTTACGCGGCTCTCTCTTTCTTTTCCTTACTCTGAAAAAGATCATTTTCCATTATGACCAGGCCGAGGAAAGCCAGGACCCCTCGTGCCACGGGTTAGCGTATTAACGACTGCACCACAGAATTTTTCGAAATTATATGTCATAATTAGCATGGTTAGGCTTATACGGATTAACACCATCTAGTGTCGAGCGGGAAACAATTCTACAGTTGCGTCATCTAACTATGCCGCCTACCGTAGCAGGCCGTAATTTGGTCCATTATCTTTGTATGAGATTGGCATATTATATTGCCTTTGGTGCAATTATGCGATAAATTGATAATCATAACACGTTACCAATAGAGTTTTAATAAATGCAAAAAAAGAGACCGTCTCAGTATATTTTCCCATTTTCCCCGTTAAGCAATAACCAAATCATGACGTCAGCTGCACTCTTAAAGTTGAATTGACAGGTAAATGAGAGCGTTTAACACTTGGCTTGTTCCCGGCGGAGGCCAAAATCTATTAACCGACAAGGTAATTTTACCGTGGAACGATCTGATAGACCAACTATGTCAATAGACAACATAAAAATGGCGGCAAATGTTATTCAGGATTAAGGAAATGATAGAATGTTCTGATACTTGAGAGTATTCTATGAAAAACAACAAATAGAACAATACTAAAGATTAAATTACGTGTTCAATAATCATGTATGTCTATAATAATTTACTAACCACTATCCTCGTCGACGAGCGAATATCGACCATCTCAAATCCTAATCCTAAACCTAACTAATATTATAAATGCAAAAGTGAGTTTGTTTGTTTATTTGTTTGTTTGTTTGTTACGCTTTCCCGCCGTATCTACGAAACCGATCATCATGAAATTTTGCATACACATAGGTTAGGGTACTGAGAAGGACATAGGCTATATATCACGCGGGCGGAGCCGCGGGTAACAGCTATTTAATTATAAAGTGAACGTACGATTCTTAACCGCGCTGCTAACTGTCACTGGTAGCGGTGAAAGTCAAATGGAAAAGTACCAACAACTTAAAATTTTCTGTACGTTACCTATTATAGTAGTTATACTTGTGGTAAAACGTATCTGTATAATATGTGTCACAGGGTGCTTGAGAGTTAATGAGGATATGGTTAACATTTCAAATTCGCCAAGTGCGAGACGGACTCACGTGCAAAGGGCTCCGTGCCATTATCTATACAACATTAAACAAATGATAAGGATACCTTCTACAAAGGAAGGTTTCTGCCTGCCTTTTGATTTGAGTTACTGCCTTACAAAAGTAACTCAAAATCACTCAATCAGTTCAGTAACAAAAATTTGCTATTTTCGAAAAGACAATGGTTTCAAATTCGAGTGCTATCTGGAGTCCGTAACAGCCAATAAATCCAACTAGCCAGCTTGCCTACACAACGTCAATTAGAGTGCCGATTCCTAGACAGGTTTGGGGAGCTCTTATTGCCGTGGTATTTACACTGTTCGCACGTACCCTTTGCTCGATCTGGATGTGTATTTTACACAGACTTAGTTTTCCTAGACCGCTTAGCTAAAATGTGACAAATAAGAATTCAATACAAATCACTACTTGATAGTAACGAGATAATAAGTAAATAATAATAAACAAGTATTACGGACATCTCACAAATTAATACAAGTTTCAAAAAACAAAGTCAGACGTCAGTATTATAAAATAAACACAGGTCAATAAAAAAAAAAACACAAATTGAGCTAGTCCTAAAGTAAGTTCGAGACTTGGCTTTCTCAGCGATATGATTTTTATAACAAATACAAAAAGAGTCCCTTAAGTAAAGTTTTAGTAAGTAACTTACTAAAATCACTGAAGCAATTCAAGGATAAAGATTTTAGATTTGCTAGTTTCGAAAAGACAATGGATTCAAAGTCCATAGCAGTCAATAAATCCACGTACCCTTTGCTCGATCTGGATGAGTATTTCACACTTAGTATTCCTAAACTGCTTGACAATAGTTCGATAAATCAGAACTCAAAACTTCTTTATAACTTAAGAGGTAGAAAGACCGAGGTTTACCTTCCGGATTATTCACACAGTCTGGCTCACATCCACGACTCGACTGTCAATACGCATATCATCTACCTATATTAAAAAATATATATATAACAAGAAAGATAAATGACGTTCAAAAAGCGACACATGAGATCCAAAATTTGAATGAAAACTATTCATTTCATTTATTAATATTGTAAAGAGGAAAGAGTTGAATATTTGTTGGTTTCATGAAATAGGCTCTGAAAGTATTGACAAATTTACAGTCCGTAATAATATCAAAGCAAATGCAACGTTTGCACTCCATGTGTCCTCTATTTGTAATGTTGTGTATGTTCAGCCGATACTCACGCGTCATTTTAGATTGTTCGTCGAAATGGCGGAACTCAGCGGAATCGGATGCGTTGCCGTTTGGCGGAACTAACCGCCGGAAAATTTGCATTCCGGTTATTGAAATTAGACACTACATTCTATCTCCGTTCCCAGTTACATCCTTAGCTATTTTAAAACCCGTGGTCCACGTTACGGATTTTTCTTTTTTATTCATTTCAAACATTCTGGCATCAGTGACTGCAACTATCTACAGGCATTCATCTACACTAATATAAACTATAAAGAGGGAAGGTTTTATTGTTTGTTTGCGCTGAATAGGCTCCGAAACTACTGGACCAATTTTTCAAAAATCTTTCACCTTCATCATCATCATCAGGTCTTTTTTTGTCTCCACTGCAGGAGCACAGAGAGGGTCTCTGTACTGCTGATCAGACGGGTTTGAGAGGTGCCTTTGGTCTTTGATTATTTCACCTATAGATAGCAAATTTATCTGTGGGAGATATAGGCTATAATTTACGCGAATTCTTTAATTATATGAAGGCAAATGCAATGTGTGCTCTATTTGTAAGTTTGTCTATACTCAGCCGATACTCGCGCGTCATTTTAGATTGTTCGTCGAAATGGCGGAACTCAGCGGAATCGGATGCGTTGCCGTTTGGCGGAACTAACCGCCGGAAAATTAGCATTCCGGTAATTGAAATTTAAGTTTGGGCGAAATGGGCAGGCTTATGTTCCATCGCTATCATGGCGGTGGTATGGAATTGATGAATTAATGTTGTGTATGCGTGTGGAAATTCACACGTAGATAAAATTATGTCGTATTCGCTAACAGGGAGGCTCAAGATTTCAAACGCATCTTTAATGTCAGTTTCTTTGAACACTTATTAATTGACGCATTTGATTTCACAATTTTCATACCAAAAAGTTGAAGACTTCATTAATTCCCTTTATAGCTAAGTTTAGGCAAAAGCGGAGTGCAGAAGAAACGGCAACAAACTGCACAGCGCATTATCTCCAAGCCACGTTAATTTACAAGTTTAGATAGTCTTAGAAATTTCTTAGATATGTGGACTAAGTATGCATTTTTCTTATAGGGTAAAACCCGGATAGTTGCGTCGGGGGGATACTTGCGTCGGTTCCGAATTATCTATGTTAGGTACATTTGTGGCATTACTGCTTGATTATAGTTAGAAGCGCTCCCCCCGCAGGCCTCACTGCCACGTTAACCGTTAGAGTGGGTGCACGCGTTTCGTCCGTGTCAGCAAAAATCTTCCGCTGCGAAACATTAACGGTCGTCGAAATTATATTGGTACGTAGTTTTTGTTGGATATCTTTATAATTGATTATGGTTTCAGACTACATTTTAATTCTTTGCTCACATTAGACCTTTAATTGCCCTATTAATTGCGTTTTATTGTTGAAAAGATGTTATTTATTTTCTAAATTGAAAAGGCAACTATCCGTATCAAAAAGGATAGTTGCCTTATTTATTGTGGCGGATAGTTGCTCTAAGTGCAATTATCCATAACCATTTATTCCTTAATCAACGAATATTTCTTTTTCATTAAATGGTTTTTAAATAGCATTACAATGCTCGGTATATTATTAAAATTGAAAATTTGTGATGAATGTATTCGAAACCTACCTGTGGCCAATTTTTTTTAAACACATATTTTCAATTTTTTTTTCAAGTAAAAATTATGCTATACTTACTTGTTTTAAATATAAAACAATATTAACCGCTTTCACGTGCCCATTCTAGGTAAACAGAATGCCTCGCAAGTATAAGCGAAAACCAATTGTTATATGTATGACTATGCGGCAAGTATCCTCCTAACTCTTTTTAACATTTGGCAACTATCCGCTGCAGTAGGCGACTATCCCTTTTTTAGGAGGTCAAATAAAACGTAATATACTCAAAACCAGTATCAATTATGCTAACGGAATTGGTCTTCTATAAAAGACGAAGAACCTATGTTTTCGTATACATTATCAGATATTATTAATAACCACCCATTTTTTTATAATTTAATCTTTTTGAAAAGTGAGGCAACTATCCGTGTTTTACCCTACAATGCCAAGATAAAAATGCCCTAGCTCAGGTTTTAAGGTTTTTCCGAGATGAAATGTATTTTAAACCTTTCTTTGTAATCCACCCAAAATTACTCGATACATAGATAGATCATTTATTCCTTAGAATATGGTGATACAATGGTGGTACAAGGTATAAGAGGTGCTGCATACTTTACCTATTAGGCGTAGGAATATTAGGTAGCAAATTAACCGTTGTAAAGTCGAAATTGAGTTAAATTTCCAATTATATTTATACATTTAGCTAGCTAGTTTTTCAAATATCAAATAATTGTATAAAAAATATATATTTAATTTAAACATTTTATTAGTCGTATAGTAACATTTATCTAAAATCCAATTAAATAAAGTTGATTTAAAAACATTAATAATTTTGATTTCTTCAATTCCCTTCAGTAAGTTATTGTACAATTTGTTTGCCATATAATAAACATGTGAGTATAGAGTTTTAGTCTCTGGGTTGGGATCAGTTAAGTATTAATAAGTGCAAGTATCAGAAGCAATCTCACTCTTACTTATATCTAGTAGTGTAAAAATTATTTGTTATTTTTTTTAAAACCAACAAATCCTAATTCGAAGTCAGTGATAGGCTGACCTATTTTGACTTCATTCAGTGCTCTTGCCTAAAGCAAATATGGATTTCCAAAATATTTTGAACGTGAAATTTTTCAAAGAATATTCGTCATTATAATTTCTCATGGCGCGTGTTCATCTTATCTGGCGGCAGATGTGTCGGGCATTAAAGCCCGCACTTAGTACACTTAAGTAAATTACCTTATTTCTCTCCACCGTCGGAAAATGTGGAAAATTCACGCAGGTGATTCCGCTTTTGGAAGATTTTGCGCTTCAATGGGTTTAATGAAATGTGCAGTGGCAACTTTGAAATGGCAGGTTCATCATCATTTCGTATGGCAGGTTACCTACTGCAACAATCATACATCGTCAGGTCTTTTTAGCCTCCACTGCAGGAGCACGACCCTCTCTTTACTACCAGAGCCATATATTGGCCAGAGTAGTCAGAGAATCATACGTCTAGTTTTAAATTCTTCAGCCATTCTACAGCTTTCGGCGTCAATGAGTGAAGTTCACTCAGTCCTCAGGGGAAACGATGTAGTAGGCACTCTTCGGCAATATGCCGCAGAATTAGGTCTGCTGCCCCACAGTCGCACCTTGGACATAGCAGGTTAAAAATAATAATCACAAGATAAAGTTAGCATCTTCAAATTGACTAAGATGTATTTCATGAGCATTTTTTAGAGGAGAATAGGACCAATCCAAGTCTTTCCGTGGATGTAGTAGAAGACGACTTGGGAATCACAAGCTAAACAAAGCATATAAACGTCAAAATGACGTCTCCAACCGACGTGGAGAGTGTACGTCAAATCCTCTGACTGCTTTGGCTAATATATGGCTCTGGTAGTAAAGAAAGGTTCGTGCTCCTGCAGTGGAGACTAACAAAGACCTGATGATGGTAGTTTTTGTTATAAGCATGTGGCGCAGCGGTCAACATGCCTGCCTGCGACACGGATGGTCCCGGGTTCGATCCCCGGTCAGGTCAAGATGAAAAATGATCTTTTTCAGGTTGACCTGGGTCTTGGATGTTTATCTATATAAGTATCTATTATAAAACATAGTATCGTTGAGTTAGTATCTCATAACACAAGTCTCGAACTTACTTTGGGGCTAGCTCAATCTGTGTGATTTGTCCGTATATATTTATTTATTTTACCTTTCATAAAAAGAATCTTATCGGGCGGCAGATGTGTCGGGTATTAAAGCCCACACTTAGTAGACTTAAGTAAATTACCTCATTCCTCTCCACCGCCGGAAAATGTGGAAAATTCACGCAGGTGATTTCGCTTTTGGAAGATTTTGCGTTTGAGTGAGTTTTATGAAATATAATATATGTGCGGTGGCAACTTTGAAATGGCAAATTCAAAATAGTAATGACAAGATAAGGTTAATCAGCTAGAACCCCACTAAGATAATGTTTATGAACATTTTCTGGGGGCACGGCAGTGCCCCCGCCAAGTCGAGCAAAAAAGCGGCACGGCCGTACCATTCTTTTCTCGAAGCACTTTAGGCCATTTTCGACCCCCTATAACTTCGTTGTGGATAAAACTACAAGCCTGAATTTTCAAAAATCAAGCAAGCATTGTATAAACTCAGTATATTTTAAATTTCATTCAATTTGAACCATTAGTTTAAGAATAATAACTAGTCAAAGTTCTTAGTTTTGTCACTCACTGACTGACCGATCATCAAAATTCTAAGGCACTTCTAGCAGGTGTAGAAGCTTCAAATTTGAAATACAATTCGTTTTTAGTGTACAAATAAAGGGAAAACTAAAAAATTTTGCAATTTCAGTCCAGTTTTCCAGATACACTGACTGCATAAATAACTTTGTAATCTCATATGAATATATAGGATTACAAAGTTACATTTGCAGTGAATAAATTGTGTAGATAAAACTAGACGCGGGATTTTTTTAAAAATCAAGCATGGATTGTATAAACTCAGTATATTTTAAATTGCATTCAATTTGAACCACTAGTTTAAGAATAATAACTAGTCGTTTGTCACTCACCGACCGACCGATTATCAAAACTCTAAGGCACTTTTAGCAGGTGCAGAAGCTTCAAATTTAGAATACAAATAGTTTCTAGTGTAGAAATAAAGGAAAAACTAAAATATTTTGCAAGTTCGGTCCAGTTTTCTAGATACACCAACTGCATAAATAACTTTGTTATCTCATATAAATATATAGGATTAAAAAGTTACATTTGCAGTGAATGAATTAGTGTACCTTTATAATGGAATAAAAATAAATAAAACGTGTAGGTGTAAGTATCTAGATATAAGTAGGTAATAATGTTCAACTAGCAGCCCTCCCCTATTGCGCCCGGTCATATCATCAAAACTATAAGGAACTTCTAGCAGGTGTAGACACTTCAAATTTAGTATACAATTAGTTTCTATAAAGGAAATAATAAAGGAAAAACTAAAATATTTTGCAATTTCAGTCCAGTTTTCTAGATACACCAACTGCATAAATAACTTTGTTATCTCATATAAATATATAGGATTACAAAGTTACATTGCAGTGAATAAATTAATGTGCCTTTATAATAGAATAAAAGGTGTAGGTAGGTACCTAGATAAGTAGCTAATAATGTTCAACTAGCAGCCCTCCCTACTCTGCACCCGGCAATGTATTAAACATAGATTAAAAAAAAAATATTTGTCGTATTAAACATAAACCTTCCTGTTGAATCACAAAGTTTAAGCTAAGTTTTATAAAGTTGTCACTAGATGGCGGGTGTCGTAAATTAGATAGCGCAATCATAGTTTTTTTTTATCGAAATTGAAGTAGGTACCTATCCGAAAAATTGCTTGACGACCACAAACCTTCGATGACTGTAGTCACAGTTCACGCAGCCTCTAGTTTTAAAATATATCTTGGGGATCCAAGTTATATTAATCTAATAATCGTATTCCTACATTAAAAAAAAAAAACTCTTGCGTACTGGTACTAGCACTAGTAATCGCAATGAATACGGATAACCTGTATGGGAATGGCCATCCCTGCCCACACAGAGTTGTCCATATACCTGGTGATGGTTCTTGTTTATTTCATTCTCTGTCTCTTTGTATGGAAATATTGAGTCTTCTTATGAGATTAGACTGCTATAGTCGTATGTGGTAGCGCATTGGGAGAAGTTAAAAATGTATATTTGTGACGAGCGCGGAGACCCCTTTATTGACGCTGATTTGTACATGACGGCAATGGTAAAACCACCTCGGACTTATGGTTCCACGTCTGAATTTATGGCGGCCGCCGCGTTGTATTCGTGCTTTAGAAGTTTACGAAAAGTTTTTTGAGAGTATCATTCGGTGGTAATTCAATTTAATACTTGGTATTACATGCGATTAAGGGAAAGAACAGCTATTTCAAATTATTACGTTACTAAATGTACCACCAAAAGCGAGAAAAGTCACGTTGCTTGTATGTTTCTGGGTAGGCCTTAGAATTTTATCTAGTAGCGAGTGCGACTCTTTGGAAGCCATTGCCACTCTACTTGGTATTCCTTTGTACGGTACAGATCGTACCACAACAATTCGATGGCTGGAAGTCAACATCTTCCGCAATTGGCCCGTTAAATCTAGATCAGATATGATTTTGCTAGGACGTGGGTACACAGATATTTATTGAGAGTCTTGGATTGATGATCACTATCCTAAATGACCTACACAGTTGGAGATTACTAACTTGTACAGTTTTGTTCAAAACTACGATAGTATTTTTTAAGCTTACGTAGTTCTTTCAAGAGTAAAAAGTCTGGGCGACTTACATCTAATTAATATCGAAAGTATCAAAACGCAGGAATCATCAATTTGTGAATACAATAAACTAAGAAGAATTTACCCTCCTGACTTGTCAAAAATAAAATCGTAAACTCAAAGCCTCCGAGAAAAACCCATAGAGACAGGGAGTGGGTTTTGAGAAAAACTGTAGCTGAAGCTCAAGAAGTAGTACCGGAAAAGAAAAAGAAGAAAACTACCTATTAAAATTAGAAAAGGTCATAGGACAGGGAGTGAGTTTTAAGAATATCCGTTGTTGGTATTCAATAAGTAGAAGGTACAGACAACGAAAAAGTAAGACTATCTACAAAAAGAAATGAGATGCCATCAAAAACAATACTTGTCAAAAACCCAAGTCTCGCTACTCTGTTCTTCTACCGTAAAAAGTTGTGAGATCCATGTAATAATACCAAGTCGGTAAATTTATTAAGTCCCTACTAAAGTGACCTTTTGTCTTAAGTTATAACGTAATTAGCTAACCTAACAGTATCTTATTGTGACCATATTAAAATTAAAAGTCTTTTATGTTTAAATAAATAGATTGACTTGGCAATCGTAATAAACAGTCTCATTTAATAAAATATGTATTACTTGTGAGATACATTATGTTTTCATGCGATTGCCAAGTCAATCTATTTAGCCTCACTTTTCAAAAAGTTTAAATTATTAAAAAATGATTCGTTATAATGTATACGAAAACATAGGTTCTTCGTCTTTTATAGAAGACCAATTCCGTTAACATAATTGATACTGGTTTTGAGTATATTACGTTTTATTTAACCTCCTAAAAAAGGGATAGTCGCCTACTGCAGCGGATAGTTGCCAAATGTTAAAAAGAGTTAGGAGGATACTTGCCGCATAGTCATACATATAACACTTGGTTTTCGCTTATACTTGCGAGGCATTCTGTTTACCTAGAATTGGCACGTGTAAGCGATTAATATTGTTTTATATTTAAAACAAGTAAGAATAGCATAATTTATACTTGAAAAAAAAATTTAAAATATGTGATGAAAAATAATTCGCCACAGGTAGGTTTCGAATACATTCATCACATATTTTCAATTTTAATAATATACCGAGCATTATAATGCTATTTAAAAACCATTTAAGTGAAAAAAAAAATTCGTTGATTAAGGAATAAATGGTTATGGATAATTGCACTTAGAGCAACTATCCGCCACAATAAATAAGGCAACTATCCTTTTTGATACGGATAGTTGCCTTTTCGATTTAGAAAATAAATAAAATCTTTTCAACAATAAAACGCAATTAATAGGGCAATTAAAGGTCTGATGTAAGCAATGAAACAAAATGTAGCCTGAAACCACAATCAATTATAAAGATATCCAACAAAAACTAGGTACCAATATAAGTTTGACGTCCGTTAATGTTTCGCAGCGGAAGATTTTTGCTCACACGGACGAAACGCGTGCACCCACTCCAACGGTTTACGTGGCAGTGAGGCCTGCGGGGGGAGCGCTTCTAACTATAATCAAGCAGTAATGCCACAAATGTACCTAACATAGAGAATTCGAAACCGACGCAAGTATCCCCCCGACGCAACTATCCGGGTTTTACCCTACACGTCATATCATATTTAAAATTATCTTATTAGGTAATATGTATTTATTAATTGTTCAAAAGCTTCAGACTTCTAGCGTTTCGGAACCGACCACTGCAGAGAAGAAACGCCGAAAGAAACTCTTATCAACAGTTTTGGTCGCCTACTCGCCTAAAGGACTTTATATGATTACGAATATTTATTCCTTATTGTCTGTTTCTTTCTTTTTTTCTGTTTTCATGTTACAATTTCAATATACATAGATTTATTATTTTTGGAACATGTTTATGTTAAAAATACATATACGTATTTAAAAAATATTTCATCATTGTTATCATCAGGTCTGTTTAAGTCTCCTCTGCGGGAGCACGACCCTCTCTATACTATCAGAGTTATAAATTAGCCAAAACAATCAGAGATTTGGCCTACTCTCTCCACGCTGGCCAGATGGATTGGGGAGGTCTCTTTGATATTTATAAGCTTTATTTAGATTGTGTTTCCTAAGTCACCTTCTACGACATCCACAGAAAGACTTGGAGTGGTCCTATTCTACTCTTCTGGGCCGGCAATCACATAGCAAAAAAGTAATGATTGTGTTCTAACATAAGGAAATTATAAAATTTCACAACGAGGGAATGAAACAGCACTGTTGGAGGCACTCGCCAATAAAGATAATTCATATCTGTGCACATTGAACTCATGTGTCGCTCGCACGCCTCTGTTGTCTGATCTATATGCTTGGCTATGTATTGTTGAGATACAGATCTTGATAACCTACGCGGAGACTTCTCTATAAAAATAATAGGATTGTAAGTCAAAAATAATTATAAACAAAAAAAAATTACTTTTTAGGGTTCCGTAGTAAACTAGGAACCCATATAGTTTCTCCATGTCTGTCTGTCTGTCTGTCCGTCTGTCTGTCTGTCTGTCTGTCTGTCTGTCTGTCTGTCTGTCTGTCTGTCCGTCCGCGGTTTTACTCAGAGACTGTAAGTACTAGAAAGCTGTAATTTGATATGGGTTATATTAATCAGGGCAAAAAAGTGGTCAGTAGGAAAAAATCTTGAAGTTTTTTTTTTCCCATACAAGTAAAGAGGGAGTAATATTTTTTTTCTATACAAACCCATCGTGTTGAATATTGGTAGATAGGTCTTTAAAAAATATTGTGAGGTTGAGAACACCATTTTTAGGGTTCCGTAGTAAACTAGGAACCCTTATAGTTTCGCCATGTCTGTCTGTCTGTCTGTCTGTCTGTCCGTCCGCGGTTTTACTCAGAGACTATAAGTACTAGAAAGCTGTAATTTGGTATGAGTGTGTATATTAATCATGGCAAAAAAGTCGTAGAATAAAATCTTGAAAAATATATTTTTTTGTTTTGGGTAGCTCCCATACAAGTAAAGTGGGGGAGTATTTTTTTTCTCTATTTACCCATCGTGTGGGGTATCGTTAAATAGGTCTTTGAAAAATATTGTGAGGTTGAGAACACTATTTTTCGATTTAGGGATCCGTTTCGGAAATATTTGGTTTTAAAGTGCTAAATTTTGTTAGAGGTACGTGTCCCCCCCCCCCCCCCCTCTATCTGCTAAACGGTTATAGGCAACCAACTTATAAAATGTACTGGAAAATGTAAAATTTCATACAATCTTCATTGTTAGATGTTTTTGGTCGTTAAACTGTGAGGTGCGAGTGTTAACAGTGTGAAGTCAAAGTTGTCATTCGCAACTACGGAACCCTACACTGCGCGTGGCCCGACACGCACTTGGCCGGTTTTTGATGTAGTGATCCGTTTCCGAAATATTTGGTTTTAAAGTGAAAATTTTTGTTAGACGTAAGTGTCCCCCCCACCCTCCCTCTATCTGCTAAACGGTTATATGGATACGTGAAAAAAATTACAGCAGTAGTATATATACTGAAGTTTGCCGTGTGGTCCCCGGCAGAGAAGAATAGGACCACTCCAAATTTTCCCGTGGATGTCGTAAAAGGCGACTTAGGAAACTCAAGCTAAACAAAGCTTATAAACATCAAAGAGACCTCTCCAACCCGTCTGGCCAGCGTGGAGAGTGTAGGCCAAATCCTCTGACTGCTCTGGCAGTACAGAGAGGGTCGTGCTCCTGCAGTGGAGACTAATACAGACCTGATGATGATGATGAACCAACTTATAAAATGTACTCGAAAATGTAAAACTTCGTACAATTTTTATTGTTTGATGTTTTTGGTCGGTAAACTGAGAGGTGCGAGTGTGAACAGTATGAACTCAAAGTTGTCATTCGCCACTACGGAACTACCACATACGGAACCCTACACTGCGCGTGGCCCGACACGCACTTGGCCGGTTTTTTTGATTCTGTTATCACTTACAAGCCCACCAACATGCCCAACATGGCCATCGTGGCCTTAAGATTTCACGGGCCTGGGCTCTGTCTATCACACAAGGGAGAAAGACTTGATAGTATGTATGTATTTAAAACTACGTCAGATGATGTTGCTGATGATAGAACCTGCAACCAATGGCTTCAAAAGTAGGCATGTTAATACCATAGTGTCACCAGTTTACCTAATTCTAATTAGTTTAGAGTCTCAAAGGTCCTTATACATGTTGCAGCTAATATCAAACTCGGTCACAAGTCTGTTTCATTCCAACGTTTAGAGTTGCGCTTTTAGACTACCTAGTGAAACGTAATTATTTGGCTTAAAATCTCCGGGGTATGTAATAACAACTTTCAACATGAATTTCGTTGTGATAGAGCCACGCTACTGACGAAAATCACTTTTGCTAATACCATCAATGGGCCGGCTCGTCCGGGGAAGTACCACTCTCTCACAGAAAATCGACGTTTGAGTAGTAGCTTTACCGCTTGTATGCTTCGTTCGGTGAGTGAGAGAACCAGAAGCCCGTCCCCTCCTCTCCTCTGGGGAGAGAAAAATAAAGGCCGGCAACGCTCATGTCACACTCCTGATGTTGCATTAGTCCATGGGCAGCGGTTATTACTTACCATCAGGTGATGCGCTAGCTCGTTTGCCGTCCTCTGACATAAAGAATACGAAGCAGGTGAAGATCGAACTTGTTCACAAGTCTGTTAAAATTTCCGATACGTTTAGTGTAACGCATTAGATTACCAGGTGAAATATAATTATTTGACTTAAAATCTCCAGGGTAACTAGTAACAACTTTCAACATGGATAGGAAGAGTGCGTTGCTATATACAGCATCTGAATTGAAATGAAATGAAAAGAAATGAATAGTTTTTATTCAAATATTGGATCTCATGTATCACTTTTTGAACGTCATTTATCTTTCTTGTTATAATTATTATTTTTTTATAGTTTTATAATTGATCATCGGACATACCGTTATAGAGACGACTAAGACCGTCCAACGAACAACTTTTTCTATGGAAACAATGCTGGGATCACAAAACATAGTTCGGCTTTCCCATACAAATATCCAAGGCGATTAAACACTTTTGTACGAAAATGACGATTTTTTTGAGTCCTCATTACTTATCCCATAGAAAAAATCTTTTATTATTGCGTTATATTGTCAGGGGAATAAAAACCAGCCAGTTAGTTTCGCGTGTAGTCTGAAACTTTTAACGAGTGTCGCTCGATTCCTATCTGAATGAACTACTCACCCTTGTTAACATGTTTTATAACTGCTAACTTATGCTGTGTAGTAACTACACAGTCTGTAACTGTTACAGACTTGGAATGGAACTTCAATTTTTTTGGGCTCCCTACCATAAAGGTTAAAACGGGACCCTACTTTCGAGACTTCACCGTCCGTTCGTCAGTTACCAGGCTGTATCTAATAAATTGTGATAGCTAGACACTTAAAATTTTCACAGATGATGTATTTCTGTTCTGTTTCTGTAAAAACACAGTAATATAAATATTTAAGCAAAAAACGGCAAATAAATCACGGCTTCGGTAGTCGTGATATTTTTGTCGTTTCTTGCTTGATAGTCTAACGTTTAATAGATAATGCTACGAAACCCTTTGTGCACAAGTCGGACTCTCACTTTGACAATTTCATTTTACTTTGCATGACATCTAAATGACCTGCTCAAGTGCTCATAAGACATCTAACAAAGTTTGGCAAGTACCATCTCATGATCATAGCAAAGACCTACAACAGACCGTTGGTCCCGACTGCCATTTGGTAGTCGTTAAAGGAACCACTTCAAAGGCCGCGAGGCGGTTCCGAAGAACTCTGACACCAGGGTGTGCATGGTCGACTGACCGTGTCATCTACTCGAAACGATGATGAGCAAAGACCTACAGCTGTTCAGGAGTTTTTCCAAACATTCGTTCCCACTAATCCATAATATAACCACGTAGGCTTACAAAACATTCATAAATACAAGTAGTGCGTACACTCACTTTAAGCCATCAAGATGCAAAAATAATATATTTTGACGAGCTCCGTGGCGCAGCGGTCAACACGCCTGCCTGTGACATGGATGGTCCCGGGTTCGATCCCCGCTCAGGTCAAGATGGAAAATGATCTTTTTCAGATTGACCTGGGTCTTGGATGTTTAGCTATATAAGTATCTATTATAAAATATAGTATCGTTGAGTTAGTATCCCATAACACAAGTATCGAACTTACTTTGGGGCTAGCTCAATCTGTGTGATTTGTCCATATATAATAATTTATTTATTTATATTTGACTTACAAGCGAAAGTGAAATTCCCAAGTACTTTTATTTAATAGTCACATCCCACCCACACATCCTTTTCTGTAATAATAATTTCAACCTTTCAAAACCAACATAGCGACATACATCTGAGACATATTATTATGTTTAGCGGCAAGGGAATAAAACACCAGGCTTGGTAGGTATATTCATGTACGGTCTGAAACTTTTGACGAATGTCGTTAAATTTTAAAATGAAAATTTCTTTAGGCGCGCTGAGCGCTTTTTGGATGAAAAAAAAACGTGAGAAAATGGTACTTCTACCCGCATGTTTACACAACTTTTGTTCACAATACAATATACTCAAAAAGTGTCAGTGACCCCTTTCTACAAGTACATTAGTGGGGGTGCTCTCGTCGCCGGAAATCGGAAAGAGCTTCATGCTGCGGTCTGCGGGCTTGCGGTGGCCGTACATCCTGCCAGGTTTTAGATAAGCAAGCCATCCCAATATATCATCCTTGTAATGTTCGATTTAAAAAAAAATCCATTACATTAACGTTCAGTATGTATTCTTCCATGTTGGTTTGGGAGAAATGGAAAAACATAGAATATACCAGCTGTTTTTCTTCCCGCGCAGACCGTAAAAGCCGGTCAAGGGATTGAGCAAGAATCTAAGGAATCACGTTATAGGCGATGCGGCTAGCAACTCATCAGTATTTTGATTCCGCTTTCCACCTTAATGCCTACTAACACGCTAAACGTGGCCTAAAGGTTTTGTGACATTGGGCTTTGTATACCCCGCAAAGGATAAAGACGTGACAATATGTTCAATATGAATTAGCAAACATTTTATACCCATTTTTCTTTGTACTATTACAAAGGGATATATGAACATACACGGTTGAAATACGGTTAGTACTTGTAAAGTCTAGTAACCGCGCAGGAGTAAATAGCTAACATCGTGAAAAACCAATGTTTGATCTTCGATTTTTTACAAAATGAATACAAATGATGTTTTAAGTTTTATACCCACAAATACCACATTTACAGAAAAAGTGTCAGTGACCCCTTTCTACAAGTACATTAGTGGGGGTGCTCTCGTCGCCGGAAATCGGAAAGAGCTTCATGCTGCGGTCTGCAGGCTTGCGGTGGCCGTACATCCTGCCAGGTTTTAGATAAGCAAGCCATCCCAATATATCATCCTTGTAATGTTTGATGTAGAAAATATTCGATTAAATATAAATATATACGGACAAATCACACAGATTGAGCTAGCCCCAAAGTAAGTTCTTAAGTAAGGGATACTAACTCAACGATGTAATATTTTGTAACAAATACATATACATGGCGAAATTTTGATCGTTCCGGACCATTAAAGGGGTGATTCAGCCTGTCAATATAAACAACTTTTAATAAGGGACAAATGCTGTGAACACGAAAAAAATTTCGACATTCCTATACAAATTGCCCGGGCGGCTGAACACTTTTGTATAAAAATGTCGAAATAAAATTTGAGTTTCCAGCATTGGTCCCATAGGAAAAATGGTTCATATCGACGGGCTGAATCACCCCTTTAAGGGTCCAGAACGATCAAAATTTCGCCATGTATAGATAAACATTCAAAACCCAGGTCAGTGTCAAAAAGATCATTTTTCATCTTGACCTGACCGGGGATCGAACCCGGGACCATCCGTGTCACAGGCTGGCGTCAAATTTACATGAACGTTTAGATAGAGTTGGCAACCATTTCTAAATCTATATAAAAATAGAAAAGAAAACATTACTTGGTGATTGAAATATCAACGCACAGCTGAAACTATAAGGTTAGACTTTATAGCTTTAAACCAGAAATTCCGCAAAATGAAACATTTTTAACAACGCAACGTGACTTGCGGTCACTCACCCAAGTAGGGACTACGCCCGGCGCTTTAAAAGCTCACGCTCTTAAGGCCATCGGGCTCCTCATTTATTTAAGAAGTGTATTTATAAAATTGATAAGCGAGGTGTTTTAAAGAATTACTTGATTTTACCCTCGTTATCTCGTTGATTTTACCCTCCCCGGCTGCGCCCGGGCATAAATGATACCTAAAAATCTTTCTGATGAATCCTCGATGAAACCCCCATGAAAATCCGTACAGTAGTTTTTGAGTTAATATTTATTTAATTTTGTATTTGAATCTTCATAATAAAATATTAGATTAATTCTTTTTATACATATAAATACTTTGCATGCCTTTGTACTATGGCTAAACGTGCGCACTATTTATTACAAAACATCAATATTAATATGGACTATGTTTAATGCAAAGAATAAATGATTTGATTTGATTTGAGTTTATCGCGAACAGACAGACAGACGCGGCGGAGAACTTTGTTTTATAATATGTAGTGATTTTAACTATCACAGTTGTAAATCAAAGAAATTACGGGTCTCCGTTATAAATAGGAAATACCAAATTTTCAAGTATCGTAACTAACATGAACTCAATACAGAACTAATGGCAGCTCTTTAAGCGGAAATGGGAGTGCACGGACACGATGCGGTCAGCGGCTACTTCACTTCCGATACGTGGAGTTTCCGATATACGAGTACTATATGATGTTTTCAAGCTGGAAATGAAGCCACCTTTCCGGATTTATTACTACGTAGTACAAGTAACTCCGGAAGACATCGCTTACGCCGCATACATAGAGTTGTATATTTTTTATGACATAGGACGGCGAACGAGCAAGCGGGTCACCAGATGGTAAGTGATTACCACTGCCCATGGACAATGGCAACACCAGGGGAGTTACAAAACCATTGCCGGCCTTTATTTTTCCCTCGGGAAGGAGGATGAGCTTCCGGCTTTCTCATCTCTCAAATTAATTACTACATCACTTAATTCTATTCTATTTCTAGCACATACTGTCCCACTGCAGGGCAAAGGCCTCTCTTTCATCATTCCAACTATTGTGGTCTTGTTCGCTATAAATTCAAAAATGACTACACGGAATTTCAATTGGTTTTCACTAATAGATATAATGATTCATGCAGAAGGTTTATAAATATGTCGGAGGGAGACATGAGTACGGACCGTCAATCGATCGGAACGTAGGCGCCACCTAGCGGTGATTACGTCACAACTACAAGGGCGGTGCCTTGTAACGGACAACGGCGCTCGGATCGGTTCACGGGGTGTGCGCACGATTCATTACTGATCAAGCAACGGTCGAGTGCACATCTCCAAGGAACTATCCCTCGCGTTCCTATCGTAGATTAATTTGAATTATTGAAAGTTGTGCTGTAAATTAGAAATAAAATTATCTTTTGTTCGCTGAGTGAAGTTTCATCAATTCTCATCACCCAAGATGTCTGGATCTGATCCTGCTCTGCCTCCTGTCGCCACATCAGAATTGGGATCGGACACTTCTTCAGCCCGGGACAACCTTAACTGGCGGTTACTATTTGAACTCCAGAACGAAAATATGAAGGCGCTGATCGAGACCCTGAAGAAACCATCCACTAGTACCGCCAAACCTGTGTGCCTGCCGGAATTCAACCCAGAAAAGGCCGAAACGGACGCGCGTGCTTGGTGCACTACGGTCGACATGTGCTTAGGAGACCAGCCGCCTGAGGGAGGTGCTCTGATCGTCGCCTTGAGCAAGGCCCTAAAAGGAACAGCTTCAGCATGGTTGTCCCAAGTTTCATACCAAGGTATGTCGTGGCCCGATTTCAAGTTGTTGTTTACCGCCCGGTTCGAATGCACGGAAACTGCGGCAGCAACCCTCATTAACTTGAATAACGACAAGCCGAAAGAGGGCGAAACTTGTGCCGCGTACGCCAGCCGTCTTATGACGCAATTGACGGGCAAGTGGAAAAATGCCACGGTGGAAGAAATTGCGGTGTCAACGGTTTTTGCTCATGTGGCCAAATTCGATACCCGGCTTCAACATCATGCATACACAACCGAAATCACCACGCGTCAACGCCTAATCCAAGAACTTCAGGCGTTTTCATTTTTGAAAAGAAAGGCGGATACATCTCAAGATGCGAAAAATAATACGCCCGATGGTAAACGAGGTAAATTCGCCACTATTGCCGTCCTGAAGTGCTTCTTTTGTGGCAAGATTGGCCATAAGCAATCAGATTGCCGAATGAAGAACGCTGATGCGAAAAACAAGACTCAAATACCCCAGCACCAGCAGTATGTCACTGTCAAGAAAAACGGATCGCAACAAGCAACGTCTTCGAAGATCGTCTGCTTCAAATGTGGCGTAGCGGGCCATATCGCCAACCGGTGCCCGGGTAGCGGGGAATCCAGCAGCGGAGTCGGCGGCCACGGCGCCGGCAAGACCGAGCGGCGCGTCGACGTGTGCGTCGTGAATCCACCGACCGGGAGTCTTCGCAATCAAGGTAAATGTTTTGTTTTTCACTTTGATTCGGGTGCTGAATGCTCGCTAATAAAAGAAAGCGTTGCATCGAAGTTCAATGGCAAACGAATCACTAATAGTGTATCCCTGACGGGAATCGGTCAATCAAGTGTATTCAGCACCCAGCAAATATTGTGTAATGTTGAAATTAGTGATTTTAATTTGGAACTTTTATTACATGTGTTGCCCGATGTGTATATGCGTAGTGATATTATGTTAGGTCGCGATATATTGAGTCAAGGCTTTGTCGTTAACCTCTCTGCTAATCATTTTGCTATTTCCAAACCAAGTAACTTGTCTGTTTTTAATTGTGCTGTTTCAACCTTAAGTTCTAATACTGATTTTAGCAATATTGACACGGATATACCCTCTTCTAGAAAATCAGACCTTTTGTCTATTTTACGCGAATATTCCGATTATTTCACTACTGGGTTGCCAAAAACGCGTGTAACGACTGGTGAACTTGAAATTCGGTTGATTGAGCCGAATAAGACTGTGCAAAGGCGTCCGTATGGACTAAGCCCAGACGAGCGTGCGGTTATGCGTAGTAGGATTAATGAGCTGCTTAGTGCGAATATTATTAGGCCAAGTTGTTCTCCGTTTGCGAGTCCTGCACTCCTGGTTAAAAAACAAGATGGTTCCGATCGCATGTGCATTGATTACCGGGAATTGAATAGGAATACAGTACCCGATCGGTACCCCTTGCCGCTCATATCTGACCAAATTGCCCGGTTACATGGCGCTAATTATTTTACAAAACTTGATTGCGCCAGCGGTTTCCATTTGATACCAATCAAATCGCAAGAATCGATCGAACGTACTTCTTTTATTACTGTTGACGGGCAGTACGAATGGTTGTCTATGCCATTCGGCCTTCGTAACGCCATGTCAGTCTTTCAAAGGGCGATTATTAAGGCGCTAGGTGATCTCGCTTACTCTTTTGTGGTGGTCTACGCTGATGATATTTTAATTATATCGGAAACCGTGGAACAAGGGTTAGAGCGTTTACGTATGACGTTAGAAAAACTTACATCGGCGGGATTCTCTTTGAACTTGAAAAAGTGTTCTTTTATGAAGGCTAAGCTAGAATTCCTCGGGTTTGAAGTTCAAGCGGGCGAGATCAAACCAAACCGCCGTAAGATAGAGGCACTCACGGCTCTGCCACCCCCTAAAACCGTTGCTCAATTACGCCAGTTCATTGGCCTAGCCACTTACTTTCGGCAATTTGTACCTAAGTTTTCGCGTATAATGTCACCTCTCTATAGGTTAACATCCGAAAAAGTTCCATTTGAATGGAAAGCCCATCACGAAGAGATCCGACAAGAGGTGATCTCCTACCTGACCAAAGAACCGATCCTCATGATATTTGATCCTCAGTATTCAGTAGAGTTGCATACTGACGCGAGTTCCGAGGGTTATGGTGCTATTTTGTTCCAATTAGTTAATGGCAAACGGCGTGTAGTAGCGTACTTTAGCAAACGTACTTCCGCGGCTGAGTCTCGCTACCATTCCTATGAATTAGAGACGCTCGCCGTCGTAAACGCCATAAAACATTTTCGCCATTACTTACACGGTAGAAATTCAAGGTAGTGACAGACTGCAACTCTCTGAAGTGCTCTAGTAAGAAAATAGCTATTTAACACCACGTGTACATCGTTGGTGGGCCTTTTTACAGTCTTTTGATTTCGAAATCGTATACCAAGCTGGCCGAGATATGGCGCACGTAGATTTTCTCTCACGTAATTTGCCTAAAAACGTTTTAGAGGCAAAAACAGAGCAGAAGCGCGTTGATCTAACAGAGCTCTCGTCTAATTGGCTGTTAGCAGAACAGCAGCGTGACGATGAGATCAAAAGTATTGTGGAAAAGCTCAATAACGACGAATTAGATAGAGACGTCGCGAAAACGTACGAGATTCGTTCTGGAATACTGCACCGCAAGGTACAAAGGAACGGTCGTACTAAATGCTTGCCTATCGTACCTCGAGCTCTTAAGTGGTCGGTTGTTAGTAATATCCACGAATCGATAGTTCATTTAGGGTGGGAGAAAACGCTTGAAAAGCTGTACGATTACTATTGGTTTGATGGTATGTCGCGATATGTGAAAAAGTTTGTTAATAACTGTGTTACTTGTAAAGTTGCCAAGTCTCATTCCGGAAAAATTCAAGCCGAGCTCCATCCTATCCCCAAAGTTAAAACCCCTTGGCATACTGTACACATCGATGCTACAGGCAAGTTGAGTGGCAAAAGCGATTCAAAAGAATACGTTTTCGTTTTAATCGACGCATTTACGAAATTCGTGTTTCTCTCCCACACTGTAAATATTGATGCAAAGAATAGCATTAGAGCTGTAAAAGAGTGTGTTGCCTTATTTGGATCCCCTGTTAGGATTATCGCCGACCAGGGACGGTGTTTTGCGTGCAAGGAATTTAAAGAGTTCTGTGAAAGTTCTAATATTAGCCTCCATCTGATAGCAACAGGATCCTCTCGCGCAAACGGCCAAGTAGAGCGAGTTATGAGTGTGCTTAAGTCAATGCTTACAGCAGTAGAGACCTCTAAAGACAAATCGTGGCAGGATGCTTTAGGAGAAATCCAGTTAGCTATTAACTGCACGCTGAACCGAACCACAAAGGCTTCTCCTTTAGAGCTCATGATAGGAAAGGTAGCTAGACCACTCACGTTGATGACTCACGAGGAAGATGAGCACGAAGTAGACCTTCCAGCTCGTAGGGACGACGCGGCTCGTAACATAGAGAAGTGTGCTCTATATGAGAAAGATAGGTTTGATAAAACAAAGGCTCGACTCAATAAATTTTCCGTAGGTGATTTTGTTTTATTGGCTAATGAGGAAAGGAACCAAACTAAATTAGACCCAAAGTTTAAGGGTCCTTTCCAAGTAACCGAAGTTTTAGATGGAGATCGGTATACTCTCCGGGCATTAAATTCGAAGCGTACATACAAGTATGCCCATGATAGGCTCAGGCGAATGCCAGAGACTGAGGAGATCATTGAGGAGACTGATACCGTTGAGACCATAGATGAAAGCTCATTGCCAGATGTAGAATGATGTTTTGACCGTACTAGAGTTGAATCGTAGCCGTAGCTCGAGAGAAATCGGTGTCTGCCTTGCGTAGTCCGTGAGTAGGCGGTAGGCGGTCAGCTCTAGCGGAGGTCGGGTTTCTGGAGGAAACCGTAGGGTCAGGTGGACCCGGCGATCACAGAGTGGTGATGCGCGTACTGGTGTGTGGCAGTGATGCCTATGTATTGAGGTTCTGTATCTTGGTGATTTTGAGCCAGTTTGTTAATGATATGGTTCAATGATCTCTTACGTCTCGATTATCTTTACTTTCTTTGTAAATCGTAAATATGAAGTATTTTTTGTATTTTTCGTTATTTAATCATGTAAGCTATGAGTAGAGTTAGACAATTACGATAATTTGAATAAAGTTTAGATTCAACACATTCCTAGTTTCTTTACTTGGTAACAGTGACTGAAAGCTAGTACTCTCTCGTAAGAAAGGAATACATAGACGAAAGATACTGTGTGAGAATTTTGTTTCAGAATAACACACGAGGACGCGTGTCACGCAGGATGGCCGTGTCGGAGGGAGACATGAGTACGGACCGTCAATCGATCGGAACGTAGGCGCCACCTAGCGGTGATTACGTCACAACTACAAGGGCGGTGCCTTGTAACGGACAACGGCGCTCGGATCGGTTCACGGGGTGTGCGCACGATTCATTACTGATCAAGCAACGGTCGAGTGCACATCTCCAAGGAACTATCCCTCGCGTTCCTATCGTAGATTAATTTGAATTATTGAAAGTTGTGCTGTAAATTAGAAATAAAATTATCTTTTGTTCGCTGAGTGAAGTTTCATCAATTCTCATCACCCAAGATGTCTGGATCTGATCCTGCTCTGCCTCCTGTCGCCACAAATATAATAGGTACACGCCCGAAAGCAGCCGGGGAAGGCTGCTAGTTACACAGTTACATAATTTCTATTAAAACTTTCAGTGTCCTGTGAAAGTTAAAAAAGGTGCTTGCATTTTATATGCTAGAATTAGAAATAAGAGGCGCACCACGAAGCAGTAGCTAACGTTTCATAAATTAAAACATACTTGCACAAAAAGCTCGTAATATTTTCCCCACCTTCATTCCGCGCGCCGCTGATCACCGAAACATAAAAAACGAAGGTACAGAAGACGAGTTTTTACTCGGTTTGTAAGAGAGTAGTCTTGTAAAAAGACCGCGCTATCTCTACATTTGCATAAGTTTGTATTATGCCTGAAACATAAATAATAATAGAAAACTAAAAAACACGCTTTGGAATGACGTTTCTTAGCTAGTCATGTATTGTCATCAGAACTCAGAGCGTGTGCAAAATTTCATCCTAATTGAAAACCGGCAATTGGGTTAAATTAAGATTCCAAGATTTTCTTACATACATAGTTAGTTACAAGTGAAGCTAATAAAAGCGTTAAAAATCAGCCCAGCGCAAGTCATTAGCGCAGGGAGCGTTCCATAACAACATATAATATACAAATAACGACAAAAAATTACATTGTATAGGAGCAGCACAGTTTGTATGGCTTATCTTAGTTCCGTCGCTGCTGATCATCGAAACAGTTTTTTAAGCGAGAAAAGGGTAGGAGTTTTTTGGACTAGGGAAACGGGATACAGTAATTTGAAATGCTACTTGCTCAGGTGTTTTCGGGATGAGAAAATAGCAGTCCGGGAGGACAGGCGTCCGTATTTGATGTCATACCTGCAACCACCGGACCGGCAAGGATAATACCCCTGACCGTGACATGAAGACGAGCTTACAAATTGTTAATTAATAAGTACATTAAACACGAGCCTTCTTCACTAATTTATTTTTTTCGTGTTTGTCCATCGTCTCAAAGGCTAACGGCTTTTCAACGTGACTTTGGACAAAGAGGAGAGATATTTATGACAATTCGGTATTTGCCTAATGTTAATATGATTATATAAAAATTTGTTTCCAATGATACTAATTTCTATCTAGAAACACTATAAAAAACACGTTTAATTTGATATCGATTCGTTAAGTGTTCTTTAAGCTTCTTTAAAATTGGGTGAATAGGACCATTTTTAAAAGTATGAAAATCTTAAATTACAATTGTACTGTATTATAGTCCGCTAAATTTATAGCAACTTTTATTATAAAACCATTACCACAAACGAAATATTTCGTATAGCTACCAAACAAAGTTCTCACGCCGCCCATACAAAATACAAAGTTGTGACGTCACAAATATGTAGGCATTTCAGCAGTGCGTTTTCACGTTTAAAAATTTACGTCTAAAAATATGTGTCTTTAAAACTTCTATATCTGAAAGAGTTTTTTGTTTAGAAATGTATTTCAGTCACTATTGTGTTTACTTTTGGCAGGTCTTTACATAGCGACACGAAAAATTTTTTAGTCAAGTAGCCAATTATAATCTTCGACCTCTTTTCTTTTTCCCTATTCCCCACTTTTTAACCCACTTTATGTATGGAATCAGAACAGTATTTGTTGACAGCGATCACCCATTAGAGTACATATTGAACATTGATTTACTCTTAAGTGCTGCGAAATTATACTTAATTAATTATTTCACTTATTATAAAGCCACATCTATACTCTTTTTAACGTGACCGAAGCTCATGCACTTTGCATTAACGGCTTTTATCGCGATGAGAAAAATGCGGTAACCTGCCTCGTAACCCGACTTTGTATTGATAATCAGGCCGCGGCGGGGAAAGTGCAAAAAATCTGGATTTTTCAACTAAGCTCACAAGCTTTTTCAACAAAAAAAGAAAACATTACTGCTCTGTCAATTACATAAATTAATATTAAGGGCAAACTATACAAAATACCGTTCCCGTTACCGTTTACAACCCGTCTGGCCAGCGTGGACAGTGTAGGCCAAATCCTCTGACAACTCAAGCTAATATATGGCTCTGCTAGTACAGAGAGGGTCGTGCTCCTGCAGTGGAGACTGGGAGGACGTGATGATGATGATGATGATACAAAATACTGTTTTAATTACTGCTGGCGTTTGGAGCTGCAGGCCGTATAAAAAGTGACGGAATGACTAAAATAAAGTTTATAATTATTATTTAATTCTTTTTTTTAATATTTTATTTTAATATTTTATTTAATTGTATAGACTTAGGAAAATTTAATTTAATATAAATATTAAAGTGTTTAATAGAGCAACAAGTTCTACAATATGCCTTTAAATATTTGTTCATTTTCTTAAATACTGTTAATTTTATATCGAGTCTTAATACACTTCTTTCTCGTAAAAAAAAGTTGGCTGCCCATCAGAAACAGTAAATTTTTCTGGAATGATAAAAAGTATGCGCTTCATCTAAATCAATTTAGTCATTGAAGCACAATGAGGGGTCAAACAAATAAACAGTTAACTGACAGACTGAATTTATTTCGTATTGCTTTGTTTTTTTTTTCGTGGGTGTTAGTGGACAACACTGGTATTAGATTTTTCAAGCTGCCTAGGAGCATCTGACATAGCTTAACAAGTGCCATCAATGACGTAACGTTCCTTTAAATGCACATAGGAGCTCCAGACAATTTTGTGTCAATTGCGGTCCCCATCCAAGTGGTGACTGCGTCCGGGGTTGCTTAACATGCTTTAGCACTAATAATGCTGTGAGGATTATTCCATCGAGTAGAGTACCTTATTTCGTATTTATAATAGGGTAAAACCCGGATAGTTGCGTCGGGGGGATACTTGCGTCGGTTAAGAAC
The DNA here is from genome assembly GCA_963082605.1 of Rhodophaea formosa. Lineage (NCBI taxonomy): Eukaryota > Metazoa > Arthropoda > Insecta > Lepidoptera > Pyralidae > Rhodophaea > Rhodophaea formosa. The sequence continues at coordinate 1,829,924 of OY720220.1, read as the reverse complement.
TAAGAACCTATGTTTTCGTATACATTATCAGGTATTATTAATAACGACCCATTTTTTTATAATTTAAACTTTTTGAAAAGTGAGGCAACTATCCGTGTTTTACCCTATTACTAGCTGTTACCCGCGGCTTTGCCCGCGTGATGCGCGCGCCTATGTCCTTCTCAGTACCCAAGCCTTGTGTATGTAAAATTTCATTATAATCTGTTTAGTAGATATGGCGTGAAAGCGTAACAAACAAACAAATAAACTCACTTTCGCATTTATATTATTCGTTAGGATAGAGTTCACAACATGTAGTGTAGATATAATATTCTAATGTAGGCTTATGAAACAGGACTCTGACCACAACGTAAGAAATAAGCACATAAGTCTTAGCACTCAAATAAACTAGGACGTAAAATATTTGAAAGCTGTTAGTCAAGCCCAAAGCAGGTTGCTCTCGAGCTAAAAGCTTCGCCGTGTCAATGACTGCCATTGAGGGCTTTGAGCTTTCTATACTGGGCGTTTATTCATATATTTACTTCTGAAGTTATTTTATGCATCGTACAATATTCTTTCATATCGCTAAACATACATACATATGCATTATCACGTGACTATCTCTTGCGGATAGACGGAGCCCAAGATTAAAAAACCTAAATGCCACTTTTAGCGTTTTTAGGGTTCCGTAGTAAACAAGGAACCCTTATAGTTTCGCCATGTCTGTCTGTCTGTCCGTCCGCGGTTTTACGCAGAGACTATAAGTACTAGAAAGCTGTTATTTGGTATGGGTATGTATATTAATAATGCCAAAAAAGTGGTAGAAAAAAATCTAGAAAAAAAAATTTTTTCACCCAAACAAGTAAAGTGGGGGAGTATTTTTTTTCTCTATTCACCCATCGTGTGGGGTATTATTAAATAGGTCTTTAAAAAATATTGTGAGGTTGCCAGCACCACTTTTCGATTTAGGGATCCGTTTCCGAAATATTTGGTTTTAAAGTGCGAATTTTTATTAGAGGTAAGTGTCCCTCTTCCCCCCCCCCCCCCCCCCTCTATCTGCTAAACGGTTATATATAGATACGTGAAAAAAATTACAGCAGTAGTATATATACTAAAGTTGAAAGGAAAACTATCAGAGCTGAGTACTAAGTACAAACTAAAAAGTTGTAGGCAACTAACTTATAAAATGTACTCGAAAATGTAAAATTTCATACAATTTCCATTGTTAGATATTTTTGGTCGTTAAACTGTGAGGTGCGAGTGTAACAGTGTGAACTCAAAGTTGTCATTCCCAACTACGGAACCCTACACTGCGCGTGGCCCGACACGCATTTGGCCGATTTTTTATATTATTAGTAATGTAGCTAAAATATAAAATGATTCAAATTCTTGTCATGTATATCAGAAAACCTGGCAAAGAGAGTTCACCCACACAGCTTTGCTCGCGTGAATAGAGAAGGTAAAAAGTAGTATATGTATACCATTTCACTTGCCTAAAACTAAATAGATATCAAATTTCATCTAAATCAGTATGGTTGTTAAAGTGCGATGAGGGAACAGACAGTAAAACAGACAGCTAATCTTACAAAGTTCATTTTATAATTATTATATGATATAATATACTAAATGTGTGCTGCAATAATTAGACTCTGGCTGCAACGTCAGCAGTACACTCATTTTTTTTACCACTTAATATACGAGCATATAACAAATTTAAAAGCAGTTATTAAAAGCTCAAGCTGTAAGAGGCTTTTGAGCTAAAAGCTGCGCCGTGTCAATGACTCCTATTGAGAGCTTTTAACGTACTGCACCGGGCGTTTAGTCAAAAATATTTACTTCACAAGCTATTTTATGCTAAACAGTCTGTCCAGCTGCTTACACAGATTGAGCTAGCGCAAAAGTAAGTTCAACACTTTTGCTATGGGAGACTAACTCAACGATACTATATTTTGCAACACAATACGTATATCGATAAACATCCAAGACCCAGGTCAATCTGAAAAAGATCATTTTCCATCTTAACTGACAGGGAATCGAACTCGGAACCTCCGGTGTTCCAACTTTGCATCATGAACACTAAGACTCAGAGGTCGCCTATGATACGAGGGAGCTAAAAGCTGTGCCGTGTCAATGACCCATTGAGAGCTTTGAGCTTACTGCACTTGGCGTTTATTCATAGGTAGATACATAATTTCAGGATTTACGGTATTGCAACAAATACAATTGTTTTTGATATTTTTTGGTTATACATTTAATTTTATCTTTCGGGTAAGAAACTGACTTAAACTAAAGTACTGAACCAATTTAGATAAAATTGAAAGGGAAATATTTAGAAAATATACTCTTTCAAATAAATTAGCATTTTTTTTTAAATCGGATCATTTGATTACGGAATTATAAGTTAACATACATATATACCTATATATACCTTTTTTTTTGAATAAACATCGAGACCTCTCCAACCCGTCTGGGCAGCGTGGAGAGTTACGGTCAAATGCTCAGACTGCTTTAGCTAATATATGGCTCTGGTAGTAAGAGAGAGTCATGCTCCTGCAGTGACTAAAAAAGATTTGATGTATGTGTGTACGTTATATGGAGGAATAAAATTTTAGGTGTACTACTCAATGGGCATCATCATCATCATCATCAGGTCTTTATTAGTCTCCACTGCAGGAGCACGACCCTCTCTGTACTGCCAGAGCAGTAAGAGGATTTGGCCTACACTCTCCACACTGGCCAGACGGGTTGGAGGGGTCTCTTTGATGTTTATAAGCTTTGTTTAGCTTTAGTTTCCTAAGTCGCCTTTTACGACATCCACGGGAAGATTTGGAGTGGTCCTATTCTTCTCTGCCGGGAACCACACGGCACTCAATGGGCATGTCGACTAAAAATTTTTTCTTGTTGCTATGTAAAGACCAGCCAAAAATAAACACAATAGTGACAGTAATACATTTCTAAGCAAAAAAACTCTTTCAGATATAACAGTTTTAAAGACACATGTTTTTAGACGTTAGACGTGAAATCGCGCCGCTGAAATGCCTACATATTTGTGACGTCACAAGCTTGTATTTTGTATGGGTGGCGTGAGAACTTTGTTTGGTAGCTATACGAAATATTACGTTTGTGGTAATGGTTTGATAATAAAAGTTGCTATAAATTTAGCGGACTACAATACAGTATAACTGTAATTAAAGATTTTCATACTTTTAAAAATGGTCCTATTCACCCACCTTTAAAGAAGCTTTAACATCACTTAACGAATCGATATCAAATAAAAAGTGTTCTTTATAGTGTTTTTAGATAGAAATTAGTATCATTGGAAACAAATTTTATATAATCTTAACATTAGGCAACTACCGAATTACTAAGTGAGCGTCTAGTAAAGCAGAGAAGGTGACTTTGGGCAAACCCCCAATATAACGAAATGAGTTGGCCTCAGAGGATAAGTTAGGTCAAATTCAATTTAGTCTTTAGGCTCTGTCTATCCTGTAAGGGATGAAGACGTGATACTATGTATGTATTTTCAGTCATTCCCAAAATTTCACGCGAAATTTTGAGTTGATTCTATCAAAACTGTCAACACGTACAAACTGGTCGTGCGGCGGCGATGAAACGTTGACGTGTGTCGTTAAGACTCAAACGGGGTACGTGATCTAGATCAGGGACAGCTTTTGAACAGACGTCAGCCTTGTATCCTCCAGTCACGCGTAAAGTAAGTGGTAGTACACTAAGCTACTCTTCTGCCGGGAGCTGTGTGGTTCCTTGCAGAGTAGAATAGGACCACTCCAAGCGTTCCCGTGGATGTCATAGAAGACGACTTAGGATAATAAAGCATATAAACATCAAAGAGACCTCTCAAACCCGTTTTGCCAACGTGAAAATTGTAGGCAAAATCCTCTGACAGATCAGGCCAATATATGGATCTGAGGTAGTACAGAGAGAGTTATGCTCCTGCAGTGGAGACTAAAAATGACCTGATGAAGATGATGAGTACTAAGGTAAAGTAGATGTCTTCACGTAACTTTGAATTTTGTAAATATATTTAGAACGCCGCGGCCGTTAGAAGTACTCGATCTTTATATCCTACTATGGATACGTATCGTCTGTCTTAAGGTATGGCATAATAATGTGGGGGAACTCACCGGACGTGAATGATGTCTTTATTCTACAGAAGAAATGTATTAGAGCAGTATGTGGAGCAGGTCCGATAGACACTTGTCGACCATTATTTAGAAAAATGAATGTTCTGACTTTAACTGGCTTATACATACTAGATATTGCTTGCTTTGTAAGAGACCACACCACATTCTTCCAACGGCAACACAGAAACCAAAGGCTTCGTCTATTAGATGCGGAAAAATTGAGGGTACCAACACACAAAAGCGCACTTTTCGAAAAAAATTGTTTTGTCTATAAATATATACAATAAAATACCCATAGAAATAAGACAATTGACAAAATAACTGTTTAAAATAAAATTGCGGAGGTGGTTAATTGATAAATGTTTTTATAACCTGAATGAATTTTTTAATTAATTTATTTATTACTGTTTCTGACAAATATAAATATTGACATATAATACATGTTGTTTAAAATGACTTTCATTAATTTAATCATTTGACTTTTATTTGTTGGACTTAGATATAGTAAGTACTATTTTTACTTAAATTATTATGGAACAAATATATAATTTGTAAGTTCCTATGTAATTAATTGGTTAAATTTTATTTGGCGACATACCTATTCTGATTATAATTTTGCATGCCTTAATTAGGTTAATGGTGAGAAACTTGTATTTTATCGATGTCAACTTTTTGTACACCACTATTATGCAAATAAATATGATTTATGATTTATGATTTATGATTTATGATTTATGATTTATGATTTATGATTTATGATTTATGATTTATGATTTATGATTTATGATTTATGATTTATGATTTATGATTTATGATTTATGATTTATGATTTATGATTTATGATTTATGATTTATGATTTATGATTTATGATTTATGATTTATGATTTATGATTTATGATTTATGATTTATGATTTATGATTTATGATTTATGATTTATGATTTATGATTTATGATTTATGATTTATGATTTATGATTTATGATTTATGATTTATGATTTATGATTTATTCTACTAAGCGTATACATAGGTAGAGTAACCACATATTGGTAGAGTAGAGTGAAGGCAGTGGTGGGGAAGTCAAGTGGTAAAGTAGCTTGCCTATGTTATGACGAGCTCCGTGGCGCAGCAGTTACCACGCCCGCCTGCGACACGGGGGTCCCGGGTTCGATCCCCGGTCAGGTCATGATGGAAAACGATCTTTTTCAGATTGACCTGGGTCTTGGATGTTTATCTAAATATGTATTTGTTATAAAATATAGTATCGTTGAGTTAGTATCCCATAACACAAGTCTTTCTTAAGAACTTACTTTGGGAGTAGCTCAATCTGTGTGATTTGTCCGTATACATTTATTTATTTATTATTATTTATGTTGCTATTTACTCTACTCTACCAATTTCTAGTACTCTGATGAAGCTGTTTCACTGGTTTAGTTAGTTGCACAGTAAGTACTTTACCGTTTACTCTACGCGTGTACCACAGGCTTTATCGATTGATTTTTCATATATTCGAGTCATTATAAAAAAAAAAAAAAAAAAAAAAATATTGTCAAAGGTACGATCACAACGAAAGGTAAACAGTAAGTTATAACAACACGGCATCAGTAGCAGGGCAGAACCGGGCGAGTCAGCAGCGCCAGAACCAAACTAGGTCGAGCCTGTATTTTGGAGGGCTGCCGCCCGCCAGACCCGCTCCACTTCCTAGCCTAGCCTATTATACCCCAGCAATAATTCATGAGTCCAGATTTTGATGGTCCCAATCCCAATCCCGACATCCCAACTAATATAGTATCTTTATTAATCTGAGATTTTTCTATTTACATATAATCTGTTACTAATACATTTTCCTAAAACTAATTAAAAACTAAAACTTAACAAAAAAACAAAAATTAAAACTATTAAATAAAAACCTAACTAGATACATATAAAACAAAGCTATAAATAAAAAATGTCCCGCATGTCGTTGTCACACGAAAGGGTACCCAGAATGCTGGCAGCATAATTAATCATATTATAATTGCGAAAGTGAGTTTGTATATATTTTTTGTTTGTTTGTTACCTCTTCACGCTTTATCTAATGAACCAACCTTCTTGAAATTTGGCATACACATTGATAATGATACGGAGAAGGACATAGGCTATATATCACGCAAGCGAAGTCACGCGCAACGATTCATAAAATAATTTGAAGAGTTATCAATGGCCTCGCAGTACAAAATTTCTGAGTTAAAAAATAAAGATAAGTTCGTTTTCTTTTACACCATTGGTTTATAATTGCGGTAGCAGTGGAACTGGATCCCGAATAATTTATGTATCCCTTTAAACAAAGACTGAAGTGTCTATACTTTGTGATTGTTCCAACAAACAAAACATCAAACGGGCCACATGAAACAAGATTCGCTAATGTTTTCCTTAGATTACACGCAGTAATTAAGCTTGAAAACGAAACCAACAAATATCGTCTTACATTTGAATCTTCAAATCCGGAGGCTTTCCAATTAACGTTTTTAGGGTAAAGGGAACAAACGCTGACAACATACAAATAGATATGCAATGTGCTGTAACCATGTAGTATTTTTCTTAGCCGTGTGTGTCTCTAAATGCAGTGCTGAATTTGCCAGCAGGCTGAGGCTAAGGCTTTTAGGGCAGCATATTTGGAGGGACGGCAAATTATTAGAGGATCATTATTTTAGGCACACCGCCCCCTCCTTCCTCCCTAATATCCCACATCAAAGAAAAGGTTGATGGAAGGCGGCAATACTAAAATAGTCTTCCGGCGGCAAAGGTCTCAATTCGGCTACAAGTCTACTGTTTAGGCAGCATGTTTCCTCCTGCATACCGCTGTAAATGGACCATCGATCTCCCTTTTAAGGGATGGTCCAGTCCATAAATATGAACATTTTTTCCTATGGGATCAATGCTGGGAGCACAAAAAACTTTTTTCCTTTCCCATACTTTTGTCCGGGCTGAATATAGTTGTATGAAATTGTCGATATTTTATTTGAGTTGCCACCCATAGAACTCATATTGTCGGGCTGAGTCACCCAAGTCTGACCCAGTCAAGGGTCAATTATCACACTGTATATGTATGTTTTCATGGCTGTATCTTCAGTTTTGATACAACGGAGCCCGGAGCTCACATTTAAGACAACATTTATGCTGTAATATAATATAGTAAAGTATTTAAGGCTGACAGCCTACTTGACAGTAAAATTTTGTTAGCTCTAAAACCGCAGATAAATGGCTTTACAAATGTAGTCCAAGTACTGGCTCGTGCTGGAAATCAAACCCAGACGTCACGTTATAATCACTACTATATTATCATCATCCGAGCGTTTTTCCCAGTTGAGTCCTGATCTTTCATGCTGTAATATGATTTTTTTCTTTTGTTAATTTGTTCTCTATTTGAATTCTAGGTCTTCGCACACAAACATATTTGTAACAGTAGCTGTAAACACGAATAAGTGGTCGGTCGCGCGGAGGGCCCTAGACGCGGCTCACTTGACACAGCCAGCCCAGACGCAACCTCAATCTTTGTACTTTAAACTGTATCTATCATCATCAAGTCTTCTTTAGTCTCCACTGCAGGAGCACGTCAGAGGATTTGGCCTTTACTCTCCACGCTGGCCAGACGGGTTGGAGAGGTATCTGTATATTATATAAATTATATGTATGCAGTTTTCTAAGCAGGAGCTTATTTTAGATTGTTAGACGTGAGACTTATGTGCTTGAGGTCGACCTACAGTTCAGTATCAAACCTGACTCGCTGACTTATACATTTATGAGGAACCCCAGAACCAAATTTGAAGATTCTAGGTACAGTTGCTTCGGCTGTGCGTTGATATATACTTATATAGAATCTATAATAACAACAAATCTAAAATGTGACTTTGGTCTATCTATATTATAGATAGACCAAAGTCACATTTTAGATTTGTTTTTTTCTTTTTGATTTGCTCTCTATTTGAGTTGTAGGTCTTCGCACACAAACATATTTGTAACAGTAGCTGTAAACACGACTAAGTGGTCGGTCGCGCGGAGGGCCCTAGACGCGGCTCACTTGACAAAGCCAGCCCAGACGCAACCTCAATCTTTGTACTTTCAACTGTATCTATCATCATCATCATCAAGTCTTCTTTAGTCTCCACTGCAGGAGCACGTCAGAGGATTTGGCCTTTACTCTCCACGCTGGCCAGACGGGTTGGAGGGGTATCTGTATATTATATAAATTATAAATATGCAGTTTTCTAAGCAGGAGCTTATTTTAGATTGTTAGACGTGAGACTTATGTGCTTGAGGTCGACCTACAGTTCAGTATCAAACCTGACTCGCTAACTTATACATTTATGAGGAACCCCAGAACCAAATTTGAAGATTCTAGGTACAGTTGCTTCGGCTGTGCGTTGATATATACCTATATAGATAGGCCAACGTCGCATTTTAGATTTGTTTTTTTCTTTTTGATTTGCTCTCTATTTGAGTTGTAGGTCTTCGCACACAAACATATTTGTAACAGTAGCTGTAAACACGACTAAGTGGTCGGTCGCGCGGAGGGCCCTAGACGCGGCTCACTTGACACGCCAGCCCAGACGCAACCTCAATCTTTGTACTTTAAACTGTTTCGTTAATACCTAGCAACTACCTCTACAATGCTGGTTTGGGGGGAAAGGAAAACATAGAATATACCAGCTGCTTATCTTCCCGCGCAGACGGTAAAAGACGACAGACGGTGAGTGAAAATCTAGGGAATCACGTTGCAGGCGATGCAGCTAGCAACTCATCACTATTTTACGCTAACACGCGTAACGTAAATATATTGGGACATATCACACAAATTGAGCCAGCCCCACAGTAAGTTGTGAACTTGTGTCGCAGGATACTAACTCAACGATACTATATATTTTTATAATATATACTTATATAAATAAACATTCAAGACTCAGGTTATACTGAAAAAGATCGTTTTCCATCATGACCTGACCGGGGATCGAACCCGGGACCCCCGTGTCGCAGGCTGGCGTGTTGACCGCTGCGCCACGGAGCTCGACGCGACGTGGCCGTGGGTTTTGTGACCTTAGGCTCTGTCTACCCCGCAAGAGATAAAAACGTGGTAATATGTATTTATGTACTATGCAACTTTATTTTTTGATGTCTTGGATACGTTTGATTTGGATGGTGTCATTCTCTAAGTTCAAGTTCAAGTTCAAGTTCATTTATTCATTAACAATATTCATTGTGTTTGAAAATAGTACATAATCATAATCTATCTAATACTTAATAAATTTACTATAGAGATTTACTATACAATACAATACAATAATAATTCCAATAAAATATAAATGAGAAATAACAATATCAATTTATCATAATTTATATAAATGTCAGAATTTATTATAAACGCAGTATGTCAAGTTACATGTCAAAAAGTAATTTATGAAATTATAATATGTCAAATATAGAAGTAACTACGTAATTTTAAAAAAAGTCATCTAAGCTGTAGTAACATTTTTCCAGTAGGAAGCTTTTTAAAGTGTTTTTAAATTGGTTATACCTTGATATACATTTAAAAGCAACAGGCAAATTATTAAAAAATCTCACAGCTTGGTACTTAGCCGAATGTTGAGTTACTTTAAGCCTAGGAATCATATCAAGCCTAAGGTCCTTACGCCTAGTGCTTATTCGAACCTTCCTTTCCTCTGACGTTTCTGTTATGGTCAAATCTTTAAACAAGTCACAAAGCAACACCATTATATAAAGAGATGGTATGGTTAATATTTCTAATTTTTTAAAATGACACCTACACGATTCCCAGGACGGAATTCGTACAATAGTTCTTATTGCACGTTTTTGTAACCTAAATGCTTTTTGAATGTTGTACAGGTAGCTGCCCCCCCAGAAGTTAATGCTATACCTGAATTTACTCTCCACTAAAGCATAGTACACAGATTTTAATTGTTCAGTAGTGAGTTCATCACGTAGACTTCTTAAGGCATAACACGATGAACTAACGGATTGCTCAATCATATTCAGTTCCTTTTTCCAGTTCAACAATGAGTCTATGTGAACTCCCAAAAATTTTACTGAATCTACTACAGCAATTTTTTCTCCATTTAGGGTAACGTCCAATGTTTCTTTGTTCTTTGCTGTGGTTTTAAAGTAAATGATTCCTGTTTTAGACAAATTAACATTAAGATTGTTAGTGTTGAACCATTCCAAACATGATTTAATTGTCATATTAATTTTCCATGTCAAGTTTTCTGTGTTATTTCCCGTCACAACAATATTAGTATCATCAGCAAAGCTAACTATTTTTACGTCGGGATATGTCATGTTTATGTAATTAATCAAGTCATTGGTAAAAAGGACAAACAGAATCGGCCCTAGGATTGACCCTTGAGGAACTCCAACATTATTGATTTTTAAATTTGACTTGCAGATATGTTCACAATCCCCATCGCTACTCCTGATTTCAACGTATTGTTTTCTGTTTGTTAAATAAGAATGAAATAGTTTGTGATATTTTCCCACTACACCATAATGTTTTAACTTTTCGAGGAGTATTTTGTGGTCTACTTTATCAAAAGCAGAGCTCAGATCGAGGAAAACGCCTGCTACTCTCTTTTTATCATTAAGTTCTGTGACAACGTCATCAATAAACGTATGGATTGCATTCTTGGTACCTACACCTTTTTGGAAACCGAATTGTCTTTTGTTTAAGATGTCAAGTTTATTGATGTGTCGCACTAACTGAAACTTTATAATTTTTTCGAAAATTTTTGAAATTATAGGTAGTAATGCGATAGGCCTATAATTTTTGGCATCCAATCTAGAGCCTTTTTTAAAAATAGGCAAAATCTTTGCAACTTTCAATTGGTCTGGAAAGACACCTTCATCAAAACACTGATTGAAAAGACAAGCCAAGGGTTCTGCAATGAGATCTATATTATCTTTTATTATTTTAATGGGTATTTCATCATCCCCACATGATTTTTTAGACTCCATTTCTTTAACAATATTTATTAATGTAGATGCAGTAACTTTTTCCCAGATCAAGATATCATTTATTTGCTTAGTACTAGATCGTGTGTAGTTTAAGGCATGTTCTAGTTTACCCTTTGTTAACTCACTTTCTGTTATAAAAGTATTAGAAAAAACTTCAACTACCTTTGTGGGATCATTAATTGTAACATTATTTACCTTCAGTGAAAGTTTTTTCTTCACTTGTTCTTTATTTTTATTCCTATGCTTATTAACTAAAGTCCATATACATTTGGAAGAGTTCTTGGAATTTTTAATTTCATTCTGTATACTTATTTTTTTAGCCAGTCTAATTACTTTTCTATATATACGGATATAATTTTCTTTGTAGCAAACAAGAGATTCATGTGTGCATGTTCTGTGCGCTGAAATAAGAAAACGTTTCATTTGACTAGATATTTTAATACCTTTCGTTATCCATCTTTTTTTGCTTTCCCTTTCTACGTTTACCTTAATTTCTTTTTTTTTGAAAGTATTCTGAAAAGTACTGTTAAATTTCGTAATGAAGTCGGTAATACCTTCTTTTGTCCATTCTATTTTACTAATATTTTCCCTAAATTCTTTGTTATTTTTCTGTGTAAATTGTCTACATTGTTTTAGTATTATTGTATTTTGTTTGTTTGCCAAGTACTGATTGCTTAATGATAAAGAACTCATCAAGCCAGCATGTCCGTCTGAAAGGCCATTATGATCTATATTCGTACTGGATATAGAATCATCCTGTATATTTGTCAAAAAATTATCTAAACATGATTCTGCGCCTCCACACATGTAAGTTACTTCATTAAATAGATGTCGATAGTTATAACGCGTAAGTAGATTTAAAAATTCATTACGATATTGGTCATCTTTTAAAATGTCAACATTAAAATCGCCACATATTATGCACTTCCTATTGAAAAAATGATTCAAAACTATTTCTAAACAGACCATAAACGAGTCAAAGTGGTCCTTATTATCATTCCGATATATACAGCATATATTCAAATTTGACACTTTGTCTTTTAATCCACATATTTCGAAATACTCTCTCTTATACCACAAATTACATAAATCATCTAAAACTTCATACTCCCTGTCTCTCAATGTAAGAATTAAAGATCCCCCTCTGATCATACCTACTCTAGTATTATAACATGCTAACTTATAATCTGCTAGTCCAAAATACTCAATGTTATTATTATTTAAAAAATGTTCAGTTATACATACATAATCAGGTAAACTGTCCAGGGTTTGGAGGTACAGCTCAAATTCGTCCCTTTTGGCATTAATTCCACATACATTCTGATGATAAATCATAAGACTATATTTATTGTTATATTTCTTGTTAGACCAATTAATAGTTTCTTTATAACAAGTTGTCAGGACTTGAGGAACGAAAAAGCTCATCAGGGCACTTATTAATCTTTTTGAAATAATAGAGTATGGTTCCCTTCTTAGGTTGAGTATTTACCACACTGGATTTACAATTATTATTCTTACAACTATTATTCAAAATCTGATTGCACTGTAGGCGGGCCTTAATGCTCTCAGTGCTTAAAAATTGCAAATAATATTCTTTATTGTCTATTAATAAATTAATTTTTTTACTAAACAGGTACAAATAATCAAGTTTACGTAAATAGCAACAATTGAATGGTACATTAACATACACACAGTTATTAAAGTGATTAGTCCATACATTCAAATGATAATTTAGAAATTTTTCATTTAAATACGAGTTCTTTATAACCGGAACAATATAGATACAAGCTTTTTTTAATCTATTTATTATATTGGACAAGTTAGAATGAAATTGCTCCGGATTGACGTCATGACTTCCTATTCCTAACACAATAATATCTTTATCTGTAATATCGTTTTCAATTGACATACAATAGTCCAAAAACTGGGAGCTCATCGCATATGACATAATAAACGCCGATGGTTCGTAAACATCATTCCATTTCCCTTGTCTTGAAGTACGTAACGAGGCTGCCAGACCTGATAGACGTTCATCGCCAATGATGAGTAATTTTCGTTTTTTAAGCGGGAGCTTACATTAGATTGTTAGAGATGAGACTTATGTATGTGCATGAAAGCGACTGACAGTTTAAGGGGGCACCCTAGGCACAGTAGCGACGCCAATCATTTTATTCCTGATACTTTACAAATAGAAAGAAATTCAAGAATGTAAACCATATAAGCCTTAGTAAATAACCTGAAGTATTTTTGGAATCAGTGTGAATTTAGAGTATCAGATTACCGCCGAAAACAGCCGTTTTTGCGATAATCACGTTTTCTCTTAATGACTGATCTGATAATATTAAAACCTGATTCCAAAAATACTTCAGGTTATTTACTTAGGCTTATATGGTTTACATTCTTGAATATCTTTCTATTTGTAAAGTATGAGGAATAAAATGATTGGCGTCGCTACTGTGCCTAGGGTGCGGCCTTAAATATCAAACCTAACTTACGTACACTAAGTACGTAAGTTAGGTTTGATATTTAAGGCCGTCAATGCCAATCTAGCAATCATCAGATGATGGCCAGAACAAGTCTTTGCTTTTAACCGACTGATCAATAAGGTTACTAGGTAACAGGAGCCAAACAACTCCAGCTTATCTATGTTTCATTTACTGTAACAGCGTTAATTTATTTAAAACAGCAATTCATCAACACAGTCAGCATATTTTCAACAAAATGCGTGGGTGATTTAATTAATTACTTAACATTTTTAATACTCCACACAGAAACTCTTTATCTTGTAAACGGCTGAACAGATATTGATCCAACGTAATCAATCTTTCAAAGAAAAAAACTGTGTTAAGAGTCGCCTGGACGCACATGTCTCCATACAAACAGAAAAAGGGAATTGTGGCCTGTGGGATATTTGATAATTTTGGAGTAAAATTAAGCATTTAATCAATTATTCTCATTATAATCTACGTACGTTCCTATACAGCTTGGTTAAAATACCAATGGTTTGAGAATTACAAGCCTTTTCAAATTTGTATGGAATTCTTGAGTGGCGTATAATTTTTTTTTTTTTATATCCTGACATTTCACACAGATTGACCTAGCCCCAAAGTAAGTTCGAGACTTGTGTTATGCGATACCAACTCAACGATACTATATTTTATAACAAAAACATATATAGATAAACATCCAAGACCTAGGTCAATCTGAAAAAGATCATTTTCCATCTTGACCTGACCGGGGATCGAACCCGGGACCATCCGTGTCGCAGGCCGGCGTGATGACCGCTGCGCCACGGAGCTCGTCTCAAACTATTGATAATTTAACCAAGCTGTATAGGAATGTACGTACGTTGAAATGGTTTGTCACAGAAACGCTTCCAAACAAAAAAAAATCAAATAGCATGAAAAAATAAATTTCCTTGAATTCGTAACAGAATTTTAATTTCTCATGAGTGTAGTTTGTAGCAAATACTAGCAATTTTTTTTCTTGATATTCATGCTGCGAATGTACATTTTGTAAAGATCCATCTTCATATATGTATATTATCTTTTTCTAATATTTTTTTTTCCTCTTGTTTGAATCATCTGCCTTCAAGGCAGACGAGCAGATGAGCCATCTGATGGAAAGTGGTCACCGTCGCCCATTGATGCAACACCAGAGGAGGTGCTGATGCGTTGCCGACTCTACAAGAAAAAATTACATATAAAATTACGTACCCTCAGACTTGTCTGCGTCATGAAACAAATTATTTATTGTGAGGATTTGCTACGCACCAACTCGAGGGCACTTAACTTAATATTCTGACTGTATAACTGTAGTAGTAGTTATTACGTTACCTCGGGTCAGGAATTTAATAACCCGGGACCTCCAGAACCTCTTGAATATGAACTTGCTAAACTTACATACATACTATCTCATCTTCTTCTTTTACGGGGTAGACAGAGCCCAGGTCTGTAAAACCTTAAGGCCAGGTTTAGCATATTAGTGGGCTTGTAGGTGAGAACGGAATCATAATAGTTATGTATTGCTAGCCGCATCGCCTATCGTCATGATTCTTCACACCCATTCCCTCGATCGGCTTTTACGAACAGCTGAAACATTCTACGTTTTTAGGGTTCCGTAGTAAACTAGGAACCCTTATAGTTTCGCCATGTCTGTCTGTCTGTCCGTCCGCGGTTTTACTCAGAGACTATAAGTACTAGAAAGCTGTAATTTGGTATGGGCATGCATATTATTCATAGCAAAAACGTGTTAAATAGGTCTTTAAAAAATATTGTTAGGTTGAGAGTACCATTTTTTGATTTAGGGATCCGTTTCCGAAATATTTGGTTTTAAATTTGCAAATTTGTGTTAGAGGTAAGTGTCCCCTCCCCCCCCCCTCTATCTGCTAAGCGGTTATATATATATGGATTCGTGAAAAATATTACAGCAGTAGTATATATGCTGAAGTTGAAAGGAAAACTATCAGAGCTTAGTACTAAGTACAAACTAAAAAGTTATAGGCAACCAAGTTATAACATGTACTCGAAAATTTAGAATTTCATACAACTTTCATTGTTACATGTTTTTGGTCATTAAACTGTGAGATGCGAGTGTGAACTCAAAGTTGTCATTCGCAACTACGGAACCCTACACAGCGCGTGGCCCGACACGCACTTGGCCGGTTTTTTTCTTTTGTCCCAGACTAGCGTGGAAGCTGCTAAAGTTGATTTTAAAATAGACTAAATGGCAGAATCTTAGATGTCACCTCCATTTTGTAGTACGGTTGGTTTAGAAACAATTTCTTGTAGCCTCAAAGTTGCCTGCGTCATGAATAAAATTATTTCTTGTGAGAATTTACTACGCACCAACTCGAGGGCACTTAACTCAATATTCTGACTGCGATTCTGTAGTACTAGTTATTACGTTGTTACCTCGGATCAGGAATTTAATAACGTGGGACCTCCAGAACCTCTTGAGTATTAGTTAGCTTGTTTAACTTTAACTCGAAATTGACTGAATGGCAGAATCTTGGACTACTTATGTACAACAAATACTATAAAAACCATGCTGTTTTGAGAGAAAAAGAAAAACATAGTCGAACTCCGTGGCGCAGCGGTCAACACGCCTGCCTTCGATCCGTTTAAAACAACTAAAATCCTTTCGACCGTTTAAGAGCTACGGTGTCACACAGATACACACTTAAGTAGCAGTCAAATTTATAACGCCATTTTTCTGAGTCGGGGGTTTAAAATACAATAAAACTGAAAATCTTTTCCATTTCAAACACATAAAAAACATATATCAACTCAAAAAAGCCTTTTATACTTTTCAATATAAAGAACTTAGTAATAAAGCAAAGATTGATCATATATTTTATCGCGTCACAAAAATGTATAAGCACTGTTCATTTTTTAATTTCAGAGACGGTGTCTTTATGCAATCGTAATTTTTAGGGTTCCGTAGTAAACTAGGAACCCTTATAGTTTCGCCATGTCTGTCTGTCTGTCCGTCCGCGGTTTTACTCAGAGACTATAAGTACTAGAAAGCTGAAATTTGGTATGGGTATGTATATTAATCATCAAAGTAAAAAATTAGTAAATACCCTGAGAAATCCAGAAAAAACATTCTTTTCCTGAAGGCACACATCACTCTTCACGTCATTTACTCGGGACAGCCGCTGGGACACAAGTTTGATTCACCCCAAACTCAATTCTCACCCGGCGCGGGGTTTGTGAAACTTTTCCGCATTAACTCAAAAACAGATTTGGAACTTTTTGTTTTTCTTTGTGCGGCCGATATTGGTTTTGTGTTTTTCGACGTTAGCACTTGGTAATGTTGTCACCTTGTGACTTGACAAACTGGCTTGCTTTAAAAATCTTGTATTTCTGGTTCGTTTTGTTCTGTTGTTCCCGTTACTAAAGTGTTATATTTCTGTTGTGTTTTCTTATTTCGTTACATATTTCTAAGACACTTTTGACCCACATCAAATACAAGTTTATTTCTTAATTTCAAAGTTAGCTTTATCGTTATACACAAAAGTAACGTCTTAATTTGCCTTATACATAAAAATGGTTACTAAATAACTTTTGAAATTCACACAACCCAAAATTATTTTCCTGACATACTCAACTCAATAATCAACATATCATAACTCGGGACAGCCGCTGGGACACAAGTTCGATTTACCCTAAACTCAATTCTCACCCGGCGCGGGGTTTGTCAAACTTTTTTCGCATTAACTCAAAAACAGATTGGGAACTTTTTGTTTTTCTTTGTGCGGCCGATATTGGTTTTGTGTTTTACGATGTAAGCACTTGGTAATGTTGTCACCACATAGCTTTAGGTACTGGTTGGATTGTTTTTAGTGAACCTATTCTTAATAGAAGAGGCAACCGGTACCTCTTTTCTGCGCATTTCTCTGCTCTAAATAAGATTTGTAAGTCACTAAAAATTAAAAATGTGCGATTGCATTTGAAGACGTATAACAATTGAGAAACACCTTGAATATTTGTCAATGTCAACTCAACTCGGTAATTGTGCATAAATGACAGTTGTCTGCTGTTGTCCCTTTATATTTACCTATCTATCTATCTATCTATCAGCCAGGGACGTCCACTGCTGGATATAGGCCTCCCCATAGATCGCCACAAATTGCGGTCTTTAGCATGCTGAGTCCACCGATATATTTACCTACAACACAAAAATATAAAAGCACTGTTTATTTCTTAATTTCGGGAATTCGTTTCATAATTATAATTGTTATACAATATGTAAGAAAACTCAGGAAGTCAATATGAACAACTTTTCCTATAACATTCCCATACAGACATAATTATAATACCCTGCAAACCACAAAATCTAAAACTTCTTTTCCTGACGACACACATGACTCTGCACGTCATTTACTCTGGACAGCCGCTGGGACACAAGTTTGATTCAGCCCAAACTCAATTCTCACCCGGCGCGGGGTTTGTGAAACTTTTTCGCATTAACTCACAAACAGATTTGGATCTTTTTGTTTTTCTTTGTGCGGCCGATATTGGTTTTGTGTTTTTACGACGTTAGCACTTGGTAATTTTGACAACTCGTGGTTTTATTAGCTGGGTTGTTTTCAGATGCACGATTCTTAAAAATAGAGGCAACTACCTATATTCTTCATATTTCTCTACACCCAACAAGATTTGCAAGTTATTAAAAAATCCAAATTTACGATTGCATTTGAAGTACGTAGGTATAGCAAGTGAGAAACACCTTCAATATTTGTCAATATAAACAACTCAGCTCGAAATCGGGCACAAATGAGAGTTGTCAGCAGTTGTCTCTTAATATTGACTGACCTACAACACAAAAATATGTATAATAGCACTGTTTATTTCTTAATTCCAGGGATAGTTTGTGTGTAATTGTTTCACAATATTAAGAGAACCCTGTTTAATCTTTACAGGTGTGCAACTTATTCAAGTAATTCCCAAATATAAACAAAAAAATACACTGTGCAGTTCCCAAAATCTAAAATTCCTTTTCCTGACAACACTCACACGCACGTCATTTACTCGGGACAGCCGCTGGGACACAAGTTTGATTCAGCCCAAACTCAATTCTCACCCGGCGCGGGGTTTGTGAAACTTTTTTCGCATCAACTCAAAAACAGATTTGGAACTTTTTGTTTTTCTTTGTAAGGCCGAATTTGTTTTTGTGTTTTTTATGGTATTAGCACTTGGTAATGTTGTCACCTTGTGGCCCGACAAGTTGGGGTGTTTTCAAAGTCTGAATTTCTGTTTCCTTTTGTTACTGTTTCGTTGCCCCGATTTAAAAAAAAGATTGAATTTTAACGGCACGGCTAGGTGCCCAAATATATGGAAAGGCAGCGACACCCGTTGTGACACGAGTAGACATCATCATCATTATCTTCATCTCAGTCACAAGAAGTCCACAGCTAGACAAAGGCCTCTCTCAATCATTGAAGTTTTTTTTCCATACTCACCACGCTTGGCAAGCAAGTTGGTGAGCGCAGTTTGTTTAGCTTATATCGGTTCCAAAATCAAAATAATGGAGTTAATTGGATTAGTAAAACGGGACAAGAGTATCTGGGGTACTCACAGAACTATAACATTATTCTGAGGGGGTAATACTAGCTCGGATTGATTCTGAGAACCTGCAATCACCGGACATGCAGTCATGCATGCATGGTGCATCCAGGATGATGCTCCTGATATGTATCCATATTGACCTATCTCAAAATATATAATGCTGAAGTTTATTTTTCATGTGTATAAATGGCCGACACTGATGGCAGTTGTCTTAAGCCATTCTTCCGAATCACGAAAAATAAATAAAAATAGGTATATCATTTAAGGGGCAACCGAATGAGAGCCATTTCTAAGTAACTTGACATACATAAGCGCGAACATTACGTATTGAGCC
Organism: Rhodophaea formosa; assembly: GCA_963082605.1. Lineage (NCBI taxonomy): Eukaryota > Metazoa > Arthropoda > Insecta > Lepidoptera > Pyralidae > Rhodophaea > Rhodophaea formosa. The sequence continues at coordinate 1,810,396 of OY720220.1, read as the reverse complement.
ATCAAGCTA